>CM030366.1:29134665-35002165 GCA_017893485.1 Hemerocallis citrina
ACCGTCGGAGGGATGACGCCATGTACCGTCGTCTTCATGAAGTAGAAAGGCGTCTGGGCCAGATAAACCGAGAAGAGGAGCTTAGGGGAAGGACCATACGTCCTAGCCGACCCCCTTTCTCCCGAACCATAGTGGATACGCCTGTGCCGTTCGGATTCAAACCTCCCCAGTTCGAAAATTACACCGGGGAGACCGACCCCGTTGACCACATGGAGAGCTTCAAGACCCTGATGCTCCTCCACCAAGCTTCCGATGCCCTCCTCTGCAAAACTTTTCCTGCAACTCTTAAGGGCCCGGCTCGAGAATGGTACTCTCGCCTCGCCCCAGCATCAATATTCTCCTTCGAGCAGTTCGAGACTCTCTTCGTCACCCATTTTGTAAGCAGCCGAAGGGCTGACAAGACCAGCATCTCCTTATTGCACCTCCACCAGAAGAAAGGGGAGAAATTGAGGGATTACGTGAAGAGGTTCACAGCTGAAGCCAGATCCATAGCTTCCCTCGACCAATCCGTCGCAACGGCCGCCTTCCAATCCAATGTCTTCAATTCCAGCCTCCGTTCCTCTCTTGCTAAGAAGCCTCCACAGAGCTTTGCCGACCTCCTTCTCAGGTGTGAAAAGTACATTCGGGCCGAAGAAGCCGAGAATCTCCCGGGCTTTGAGGAGACATCTTCCGGGAACAAACGGAAGAGCACGAGCGAAGAGGGGTCCCAAAAATCCCAGAAGGACAACAATGGGCAGCGTCGCCCGACTCCTCGGTTTGAAAAGTTCACCCCCCTCGTTGCCAACATATCAGAAGTCCTTATGGAGGTGGACAAGGAAGGACTACTCCGCGCTCCCCCTAGAATGAATACCCCTGGTAAGAAGAGGGACAAAGATAAGTGGTGCCGCTTTCACAGGGACCATGGCCACGACACGGATGAATGTCGGGCTCTCAAGGAGGAGATCGAAGAACTCGTACAGCGGGGACACCTGACCAAGTTCATCCAAAGAGAGGGGGCCGAGCTTCCCCTCTGAGGAGCCAACAAACGAACCGAAGGGCCCGGCGAGCTTCAAGACTCAGAACCTCCCAGCTCCTCCCAAGAGGTCTTCACCTTACCGTAGAAGTAGGATTTTGATTTTCAATAAGGCCGATGCTTGAAACCCGGCCAATAGCATGTAATAATGGCTCGCCCTATTGAAGCAGCCACTTAGTTTATTTCAATAAAACTTTGTGTTTTTTCATTGGAAATTGTTGCTCTTGCTTCATCTCAATCTCTCCGAGTCACGACTCGTTAAATGGTGATTCCGGAGTCCAGCTTCTTCTACATGGCTGCTCCCACAACTTGCTAAGCACTTCACAATGGTTCGGAGTCCAGCACTCGGCTCGACTCTTCTTCCTCGGCTCGCCCACAGACAGCTGGAAGTAGATCGCCGTTCGAAATTGCTCCTGCAGCCGTTGAATGGCACGGAGTCCAACACTTGGTTCGACTCTACTCCGCAAGTTCGCTCCTAAGCGAGCTAGGGGTAGTTCGCCATTCGGAATTGCTCCCACGCCCTTAATCTTACGATGGTTCCGGAGTCCAAGACTTGGCTTGATTCTACTTCGCAAGTCCGCTCCCAAGCGATCTAGAAGTAGTTCGCCATTCGGAATTGCTCCCACAGCCGTTGAATGGTACGGAGTCCAACACGTGGTTCGACTCTACTCCGCAAGTTCGCTCCTAAGCAAGCTAGGGGTAGTTCGCCATTCGGAATTGCTCCCACGCCCTTAATCTTACGATGGTTCCGGAGTCCAACACTTGGCTCGATTCTACTTCGCAAGTTCGCTCCCAAGCGAGCTAGAAGTAGCTCGTCATTCGGAACTGCTCCCACAGCCGTTGAATGGTTCGGAGTCCAACACTTGGTTCGACTCTACTCCGCAAGTTCGCTCCTAAGCGAGCTAGGGGTAGTTCGCCATTCGGAATTGCTCCCACAACCGTTGATTCCCTCACTTAAATAACGAGTTCGGAGCCCACAACTTTCTCCTAGGGTTGCTCCTCGAGCTCGTCTCACAAATGGCACTCTCCTAGACCCAAGCTCCTCGCTCCGCTCGCCTCCAAAAGCGGACCTCTTCTCAACGAGTTCGAAGCTCACCACTCTCTCCTTGGGTCGCTCCTCAAGCTCGTCTCACAAACGGCTCTCTCCCAGAGTCAAGCTCTTCGCTCCGCTCGCCTCCAAAAGCGGACCTCTTCTCAGCGAGTTCGGAGCTCACCACTCTCTCCTTGGGTCGCTCCTCAAGCTCGTCTCACAAACGGCTCTCTCCCAGAGTCAAGCTCTTCGCTCCGCTCGCCTCCAAAAGCGGACCTCTTCTCAGCGAGTTCGGAGCTCACCACTCTCTCCTAGAGTTGCTCCTTACACTCGTCTCCCAAATGGCTCTCTCCCAGAGTCGAGCTCTTCACTCCGCTTGCCTCCCAGACGGACCTCTCCCCGAACAGGATGGGTCTTCCTACGGCTCTTACAAGGGTCTTCCTGGCACGAGGGTTTTCCCAGCACAGCTTCTCCGCCACCTAGGAGTGGAACTCCTCTTCCAGAATCCCCACGACCAAAACACTCCTCAACCTCATGTGTACAAGGATATTCTCCGGCTATTTTCACCATGAAGGAGGGTGAATCTTCATCTCACTCCTAAAGAGAAGTTGTAGATCTTCGAATTAGCTTCGAAACAAGGGGTCGCACGCCCCGAGCGAACCTCCGCAGCACCGGGAACATCAAGAAGAACTCTGCAGGCAAAATCTGGGGTCCGGCACCTGCTGCCGAGCGTTCTTGCCACCGACCGTTTTACGGGCTTGAGGTCGGCACCATTCTAGCTCGGCACCATCCGCCGAGCACCCGTGCCACCGACCGTTTTACGGGCTTGAGTTCGGTACCAATTCAGCTCGGCATCATCCGCCGAGCACCCGTGCCACCGACCGTATTACGGGCTTGAGTTCGGCAGTCAAGATCTCCAAAAAATTTCTAAGTCTCAAGCCTCGGCACATTCGAGTTCGGCACCAGCTGCCGAGCGTTCTCGCCACCAACCGTATTACGGGCTTGAGTTCGGCAGCCAAGATCTCCAAAAAATTTCTAAGTCTCAAGCCTCGGCACATTCGAGTTCGGCACCAGCTGCCGAGCGTTCTCGCCACCGACCATATTACGGGCTTGAGTTCGGCAGCCAAGATCTCCAAAAAATTCCTAAGTCTCAAGCCTCGGCACATTCGAGTTCGGCACCAGCTGCCGAGCGTTCTCGCCACCGACCGTATTACGGGCTTGAGTTCGGCAGCCAAGATCTCCAAAAAATTTCTAAGTCTCAAGCCTCGGCACATTCGAGTTCGGCACCAGCTGCCAAGCGTTCTCGCCACCGACCGTATTACGGGCTTGAGTTCAGCAGCCAAGATCTCCAAAAAATTCCTAAGTCTCAAGCCTCGGCACATTCGAGTTCGGCACCAGCTGCCGAGCGTTCTCGCCACCGACCGTATTACGGGCTTGAGTTCGGCAGCCAAGATCTCCAAAAAATTTCTAAGTCTCAAGCCTCGGCACATTCGAGTTCGGCACCAGCTGCCGAGCGTTCTCGCCACCGACCGTATTACGGGCTTGAGTTCGGCAGCCAAGATCTCCAAAAAATTCCTAAGTCTCAAGCCTCGGCACATTCGAGTTCGGCACCAGCTGCCGAGCGTTCTCGCCACCGACCGTATTACGGGCTTGAGTTCGGCAGCCAAGATCTCCAAAAAATTCCTAAGTCTCAAGCCTCGGCACATTCGAGTTCGGCACCAGCTACCGAGCGTTCTCGCCACCGACCGTATTACGGGCTTGAGTTCGGCAGCCAAGATCTCCAAAAAATTCCTAAGTCTCAAGCCTCGGCACATTCGAGTTCGGCACCAGCTGCCGAGCGTTCTCGCCACCGACTGTATTACGGGCTTGAGTTCGGCAGTCAAGATCCCCAAAAAATTTCTAAGTCTCAAGCCTCGGCACAGTTGAGTTCGGCACCAGCTGCGGAGCATTCTTGACAACGAGTTCGGAGCTCGCAACTTTCTCCTAGGGTTCCTCCCCACACTCGTCTCCCGAATGGCTCTCTACCAGAATCAAGCCCTTCGCTCCGCTCGCCTCCGAAGCGGACCTCTTCTCAACAAGTTCGGAGCTCGCAACCCTCTCTTAGAGTTCCTCCTCACACTCGTCCCACAAACGGCTCTCTTTTAGAGCCAAGCTCTTCGCTCTGCTCACAGGACGGGTCTTCCTAGCACAAGGGTCTTCCTAGCGCAGCTTCTCCATCCCTAGGAGTGGAGCTCCTCTTCCAAAACCCTCAAAACCGAACACATTCCCCATCTTCATGAAGATCAGGATGTTGCGGGGCTATTTTTACCATGAAGGAGGGTGAATCTTCATCCCACTCCTAAAGAGAAGTTGTAGATCTTCGAATTAGCTTCGAAACAAGGGGTCGCACGCCCCGAGCCGACCTCCGTAACACCGGGAATATCAAGAAGAAATCTGCAGGCAAAATTGGAGTTCGGCACCCGCTGCCGAGCGTTCTTGCCACCGACCGTTTTACGGGCTTGAGTTCGGCACATTTGAGTTCGGCACCCGTTGCCGAGCGTTCTGGCCACCGACCGTTTTACGGGCTTGAGTTCGGCACATTTGAGTTCGGCACATTTGAGTTCGGCACCAGTTGAGTTCGGCACCCGCTGCGAGCGTTCTTGCCACCGACCGTTTTACGGGCTTGAGTTCGGCACATTTGAGTTCGGCACAATTGAGTTCGGAACACTCTCAGTACAAGACCCACGAACAACAAAAAGAAAAGAGGAGAGCACAAGGGGCCGGGTTCGGACAGATTAAGGAGACCCGAACCCAAACCAAAATGCCACGTCACCCTCATCCCTTCTTCCCCAACAGACTTGGCGCCAAACCCAAGTAAAAACCAAAAAACAAAATACAGCCCGTCACTTTCTCACAAGCTCCGACCTAACACATGCCGAGCTCCACCCTCGACGAACCCACGGGAGAGCTCCACTACATCGCCGAGCTCCCCATCTCGAAGCTCGAACCCATCGCCATGGTGTCGACCAGCTCGTCACCTTCAACCGAACGCACCATGCCGAGCTCCTGCTTCGTCGCCGAGCCTCGCCATGGCCTCGAACACCGTCAGCGAGCTCGGCCACGTCCACTTCCGACGCCGTCCAAAGACACAGTTCGTCACCCAAATACGCCGGCGAGCTCCGTCCCTGAGCTCCGTCGTCACAAAGCTCCAAACCCATCACCTCTCCACTGAGTTCAAGCACTCCTCCACCACCATGGCCTGCCTCCGAGCTGGAGTCGACTCCGCTGCCGAAGCTCCTAGCCCGTCGTCACCTCAACGAGTCATCGCCTCCTCCGAGTTCTCCCTGCCGCCATGGCCGAACGCCTCTCACCGACCTCCTCCCGCGCTCGATCGACCTCTTCGAGCTCACCACCATCGCGTGCTCCACCTTCGAGCGGCGATGCCGAGCTCCCCTATAGTCGAACTCCGAGTTCTCCTTGCCGCCATGGCCGAACGTCTCTCACCGACCTCGCCGACTGCCTCCTCCTTCGAGCTCGCCACCATCGCGTGCTCCACCTTCGAGCGGCGATGCCGAGCTCCCCTATAGTCGAACTCCGAGTTCTCCTTGCCTCCATGGCCGAACGTCTCCACTTCCGATCTCCCAACCTCGCCGAACCACTGCCGAACTTACCACCTCCGTCGTCTAGCTCCGGCGTCGAGCTCTCCATCCCGAGCTCGCAAACACCTCCGTCAACCTCCGACCTCGTCGACACCAAACTTGACATCGAGCTCATCTCCCGAGCTCGTCTCCGTCGCCGTCGAGCTCCCCACCTCGAGCTTTACTCCTCGTCGACCTCCGAGGACGAGCTCCCACGTCGAGCTCCACTTCGTGAGCCGCTGGCGCTTCGAGAACGGAGAAGACCAAGGAGAACGAAGAAGAGGAGAGGAGAAGAGAAAGAAAAGAAGAGCAGCAGCAGCGCGAAAAAAAAAAAAAAAAAAAAAAAAAAAAGGGGAGAGAGAAAGTCAACTGTTGACTTCGCCACGTGGCACCCACGTAGACTTCGGCCACTTTGCCGAACACCCCCGTGCCACCGATCATGTTACACCAAAAAATGGTCTCCCCTTTCTCCTCCCGATGCGCGCTCGCTTGATCGTGATCAACGCACACGATCGCGCCACGTGTCCAGGTAATATTAAATTTATTTATTTATTTAGTTATTTGTTTTAATTATTCGAAAAATCCGAAAAAATGTTCAAAAATCCAAAAAATTAAATAAAAATTCTAAAAAATAATTATAAATTCAGAAAAATTACTTTAAATTCTGAAAAATATAATTATTTAATTAGAATAGTTATTTAATATTTTTGATAATTAATTATTTAATTCGGAAAATGAATAAAAAATTCAAAAAAATGAGAAAAAATTCAGAAAAATCTGGAAAAATCACCAAAAATCCAGAAAATTCTGAGGACATTTTTGGGTATTTTACAAGCCCAGAATAACACCGTTACACCCCCGAGAAAGATCCAAACTCCCTTAAGAACACCGATAAAATCCCGTACGCCATTAAAACAGTAAAACTACTCCTCAAAGGCTGATCAAACTCAGTCTTCGGGAGTGGGGGGCTCGTGATATGGCTAAAAATAGGATTAAATCGGGACCGTTCACATCGGACACGAATCTTAAAGCTCAGGGGTAAAACGGTAATTTCGCCTACAAATGGGTCTGAAATGGGAACTGGGTCTTTATTCAAAGCCCAATAACTCATGAACAGATCCACGTCAACTGGGTACGGGTTCCAACCCGCTGCATGCCCGATCCAGCAAGATACAATCAAGGTCCCTGATTAGATCTAAATCAACGGCCATGATTCACATCTATCTTTTCACTGGGGATTAGGGATTAAATTCCTTAACTGATTACAGGGAATATACCTTATCAGATTACATGCCTTATCTGATTACGAGGAATATTCCTTATCTAATCACGGGGATTACATTCCTAAAACCAGTCCCTACGACGCCTATAAATACCCCCCATCCATCTCCATTGAGGGGTAATCAGTATTTTCTCAATTTACGCTCTTTCTTAATCATTTCTGATTACTGACTTGAGCGTCGGAGGGTGCGTCGCCGGGATCCCCCCCGGTGTCTCGCACTTTTTGCAGGTTAACGGCGGGAGTCAACGATCAGTCAACGACGGGTCAGGTTTGTTTTCGCTATTCAGGTTTTTCCTCGAACTCACAAATTCTGTCTGTTTACCCCCACACCAGATTTAGCGGTAACATTATTATTATTATTATTATTATTATTATTATTATTATTATTATTATTATTATTATTATTCTTATTCTTATTCTTATTCTTATTATTATTATTATTATTATTATTATTATTATTATTATTATTATTATTATTATTATTATTATTATTATTATTATTATTATTTTGGTTTAAGACCGAACATGCGCCGTTTTATATGTACTTTACTAGTTGATTTAATGTATATATACTAGATTTGCCCGTGGGCACGTGCCTACGACACATCATATGAAAAGCCTTGTAAACAGTAAATGAACAATTATGTAGCTCAAGTTTGAATAGTATTATATATAGAGAGAGATAGAGAAAAATAATTAAATAAATAAAGGAGTTGTTTTGGGGGGATTTGAATTTGTGTTTTGGAAGAAAACTTTGGGGGGGGGGGGGAATGTGTTGTGATGTTAGATCTGGGTCTTTGATTTTGAGAGATTGAAGGAGAGCCACTTGATAGCTTTTTTTGTGTTTTATTATATAGATAAATGTATATTTTATAAACCCTACAGCACATAGCCCATTTTGTTATTGGATTTAAACTCACACCCTTTAAACCCACTCTTATTGGATCCCAAACCCAATACCTAATAACCTACACTTTTTCTTATATATACTAATCCTAATTAAAACCCAAACCCTAACCTAAACCCAACCCCTAACCTAACCCTAGGCTACCCCAACCGCCAAAGCTAACCCTATTAATGTTCAACCTCCCCCCCCCCCTTTCCTGTTCATCTTCTTCCCTCATCTCCTCCATCCCGGTACTCTTCGTCTTCCCAAACCAACACCGCCTCGTCCTCTCCCATCCACCCCCATCCTATTCCTTCGTCTTCAACCTCTCATACTCATCGCCTTCCTCCCGCTCACCGTCACCCTCTCTTCCCCTTCTCCTCGTCGTCACAGCCGAACCCAACACCACCTCAACTCAACCCCGTCGAGCCTCTCCCTGCCCCCTGTTTCGCCACCGAAACCCATCATCGCACTCATCTTCCTCATCGACGTCTTCAACCTCTGTCGCCTCACCCCCAGGCTCGCCTCCTGCCAAGGCTGTGCCCCTTTCTCTATTTTGCTCTCGAAATAGAGCACCACCGTTGACTCCGCCCCGCCATTATCATCCTCATCAAACCCATCGCCCAACGTCTGTCTTCGAGCTGCCTTGCCACTGTCACCTTGGCCCTCTACCATCTTCATCACCTCGACTGCCCTATCACTCTTCGAGCTCCTCCCTATGCTCCACCACCTGCGTTAACCACCGCCGCTCCTGTAGCGACCCGTCACTGCCTCGCTGTTGCCTCCTCTTGCAGCTCCCGCAACTCAACCTCGCAGCCCTCCCTTGAGCACTGCCGTCTCAGCCACGAAGCCGCAGCCCCTTGCTACTTTGAACCTCAGCCGTCTGATCTGCTCTTGCTGTTCTGTGTTTGGGGATTAGATGTATGCTCTTTGGATCCAAGGGATGTTGTTGCTTCTTTGATCTTGATCATCTTGATCTATTGATCTAGGCCGTTGGTTGCTTGATCTTGCACTTGATCGTCGATCATCATCGAGATCCGTGCCTGATTGTGATCGTCACATCAAGTTTTGCTTGGTTCGCGATCGTTGTCGTTGCCGTCGGGATTCTCATCCCGTTATCATTTATATTTGAATTAACCATCTAACAGGCAAGTCACTGTCCTCTTGAATTCTACATTGTATCAAATTGAAGTTTTATTGAAATTCTTCCAAGTAGATCATATTCGTTATCATATCGCTGTATTGACTATCTTCGTTGGGTCTATTGATGGTTTACATGAGCTAACCCCAATATTCTTGATATCGTGCCATTTTTTTAATACATAAAAGATTGAATCTTTCATGCACATATAGAATTGATAATAGGGTTACACATATAGTCACGACATAAATGAATTGATGTAGAAAGAACTGCTAGGTTGTATGTTTGATTGATCGATTGTTGTTTGATTGATGTTAAATTGGTGTATGTATGCAATTTTATTTTTATTCATCATGTTATTGCACCCATCATGCGAATTAAGAAGTTTATTGACTACAGAATTGATACCCATCATGTTCATTTAATTTATTTCATAAAAAATACCCTAAAATCTGTATCTTGCTTGCTGACTGTATGTTGACTGCTATTTTTTACCAAGTAAATGATCTTAAAACAAATTACTTTCTGAATATGAATTGTAACCTTATCTTTCTAGTTTCCAGAACATCTTGAATTTTTGAATTCCAAGTTGTGTAACAAAAGTTATGCCTATTTTACTACTGCTGTGTTGTTACTTTCAGATTTTCAGATTCTTATATGTTTTATGTTTAAACAGTAAAAAGGTTGATCAAATGATATAATTTTGCTCTGATAATTTTCAGATTATTAATAATCATGTTTAGGAGTCTATAATATATTTTTAATGAATTTAATATTGAGTTTTTGCTGTTTCTAAAATTATAACAACATGATGCTATATTTCTGTCTCAAACTATAATCTGTAAAGAACAATGTATTTGACCTAGCTACTATTGTCAGAATTTGAACTTTAAATATGTGTTGGAACTGTGTGGAAGTCTAGTTTGCAGAATTTCTGACGGTTTTAGTTTTTGAGTTCTGAAACAACAAAAAACTGTATTTTTGTACAGACTACTCTTGCTGTCCAGAATTTTTTATCCCACTTTATAATAGATTAATTGTTCCCATGTCATAGTATTGCATGAATCAAAGTGTGTATTTGCATTACATGATCCTAGTGTGCTATTATTCTAATTGTCCTGTCTAAGTTATCGTCCTATTGTTCCCCTATTGTTTCTATCGTTTATCTAATGTCTCTACATTGCATATTGTATTATATTGTTGCATCGATAAAAATTGTTAACAAGCCAGGATTTAAGGGTTGACCTAAGTAGTGAACAATATAGAGACTGTAGTCGGAAGGGAGCTCATGGTTTCTTTACAATTACTGAATAACTGAATGACTGAATAACTGGATAACTGCATATTGTTCCATGGACATTGATACTGACTGACTGAATGAATGAATAACTGAATACTGAAGAGAATCGTTTACATCGTTCCCGAGTACATGAACTATAAAATCCACCACTAAGTCTAAACGTAACTTGTTTGTATGTATCAACCATGTGGTAAATTAATGGGACGCATGAAGTGCTACATTAGTTAGGATTAGAATGATTAATAGACTTAAGCATTGACACCACATCGACACTGCATATTGTTCATCATTGTTTCTATCGATAATAAATATTGGCCAAGTGTTATTGATATTGATCATTGATTATTGTAACCGAATATTGAATCATTGTTTATACCAATTGCATCGATTACCGTGATGTTGATTATTGATTATTGTCCCATGTTATTGATTCGTATTGATCCATTGAAATCATTGTTATACCGTTATTCCATTGCTCTTTGCTTTCTCTACTTGCTATCTATGACTTGCTCTAAGGACAATTTTTCTCCTCTTTTCAGATAAAGGGTTTACAAGTATTGATGGAGAATTGCCTGAAGGATTTGGAAGAACAACATTGGTGAAGGAAATTGATAGCATCGCTGCTTAAAAAGTTATTGTTTATCATGGAGATTAATTATTGAACTATTGTTATTTCATTGTATTATGAGATTTTGACCCGAATATTTTTATTATTGTTCCAGATGTTAGATTATTATTATATTTGGATATTTCATATTGCTTCAATCTAAGTATTATTGTTCATGAGATTATTATTATTGTCTGCGTAATTGTTCTGTATTGATTATATTGTTGAGTTGATCGGATAAATAGCTTATGGGTGACGTTAGTCATTCGCTGGGCCAATGTCATGTACTCGTATTCTGTACTTTTGGAAAGCTGGGCGTGATATCTTCCATTAAATAGTAAGTAAATATATTATATTATAGATAGATAGATGGATAGTAATTTACACATGTGATGCATGTTTAATATATAAAAAAATTAATGTAAAAAATCTGACATAGTGAGGACTCGAACATGACACCTCCTTCATATTAGTTATGCACGTGCAAAAAATTTGACACAGTGAGGACTCGAACATGATACCTCATTCATATTAGTTATGCACGTGTTGGTAAATTAACAAATGACACTAAGGCCTTCTCCCATTATAATATCAGAGATATATTTTTTTTGCATGACAAAATAAATATTTATCTTATTATTTTCTAAATATTTTACAACTATTTGTACTATTTCTTCCATAGAATTTTTATATTACTTGGTCTCCAAACAATTTATTTTTAGAAAAGATATTTTCATGAATGCACTTTCTAAAAAATAATTAGTAATTTACACGTGCGATGCTCGTCTTAATAAATATATATTTTTTAATGTAAAAATTTCGACGGAGTCTAGTTATACACGGACAATGCACGTCTTAATATTTTTAAAAAAAAATATAAACTCTGATGTAGTGAGGATTCGAACCTGAAACCTCCTTCATATTAGTTATGTACGTGCATCACACGCGTTGATAGATTGACAAATAACACTTAGGTTTCCTCCCATTATAATATTAGAGATTAGAAATAATATTAGAGATTAGAAATTAGAGATATTAGATATTAGTTAATCACGTTTTTTGGAAATAAAAATATTTATTAATTAAAACTGAAAATTAAATTAGTTAATAAATATTTTCAAAATAGTTATTGAATAATTTAGTTTATTTTGTAATTAAAATAAATCTTTTACTAAAAAACTTAAATGGAATATAATACACAAGTTTATTTATCCTTCCATATACGTATTTTTCTTGCACTTAAATGATTAGTTTTGGTATAAAAGTATATATATTTAGTTTCTAAATAAATAAATAAAATATTTAATTCCAAAAACTAATTACAGTATTACCTTAAAATCCTATTTCTTTTTTTTTGATATATCGGATAGAGCCAAACGGCTCCAGCCATCAAAAATATATTAATAAAAAAAAACAGATAAGTTACAGACAATAATACAATGGTTTTACAAGTAGTAAAACAGAAAGATAATTACAAAAAATAATTCAATAAACGGCTGAAAGGCGCGCCGAATATAGAAGAGCAAATCTAATGAGGCACCGCGGTGAGACAAAAAGGGGGCGGCGCAATCTGCTGAGAAAAACCAATCAGCTGCTGGAGCGAAACAAAAACTGCCACACCCGAATGAGGAACAGGATCGAGCGACTATGCCAAGATACAGAAGGCCAATCCTCCCCACAAGAAGACACCCAACTCCACTAGCAGTCCAAGTGAATTCTAGCGGCACAAAGTAGTCAAAGCTGACTGCCTGCAACAAAGATGGCAAAGAGGAGCCAAAACTCAACAGTGCTCAATCTGAAGCGCAGACACAGAAGCTGCTTTCCTCGCCAGAATACAGGCACTCACTCGAGTCTGCACATAATTAAAGACTTTCTTATTATATCTCCGCTTCACGGGGAGAGGGGCAACCTCCTCCGATGGGGACGAAATAGCCACAAGGTCAGATGATCCAGCTACGACTTTGAAGCGGCAAGAAGGGGAAAAGAGAAAACTGGGATCAACCGTTGAGGATATAGGGATGGAATTAGTAATAGAGGAACCACGGGGGAGAGAAGAGTCATCAATAAGCAAAGAAGACTTAAGGTGAAAAGAGTGCAGGCTATGTTTAATCTCCATCAGGATCTGATTGATCCAAGATTGAATCCCTAAATGATGATACAATGAGAATAAACTTCCTGGAAAATGAAAAGAGATCATAAATCCTTTGGGAGAATAAATCTTCACAGCGCAAGGAAGGTTATAAACTAAAGAAGGGGCCATAAAATGAACAATAGCCTTGCCAGTATGCAGTTGGGGGTCAGAACTGCAGCAATGCAGAGTGTTCCCCTTCGCACAACTAGACCAAGAAAGAGAATAAAAATATGGTTTAAACAAGCCAAAATTTTTGTCCAACTTACAACTCAATGAAGTTGCCACTGAGATAGAATGGGGACGAGCCCTGTAAGAACCCACACGAGGGAAGCCGACAAGTTTCGTAAAAACCTTCCGATCCTTAAAAAGGTTAGCAATATTAGGAGGTTGAAGAGTAGCAATAAAATCACAATAAGGAGAGAAAGAAGTAGTGAAATTCTTATCTGGTAGAGATCCAACAACCGAGGATTGGAAATCCTTACTAGTATCAATTTTGAGCTTTCTAGCCAAGCCGGCATGCAGCTTGCGCTTTAAGAGGGGGTAGTTAAGAAAAGAAAGTAGTTTGGCCGGTAAGGTATGACCTCTGGGCAAACCAAGGAGTTTTTGAAGGGAGAAGCATCGACTGCGAGGGTGACCAAACTTATCACAGAAAATGCACTTAATTTTATTCACACACTCCCGTTTAAAATGACCCGGATGAAGGCATCTGAAACAAACAATATGAGAATCGGACCTATGAGGGGGAGGAGAATTAGGGAAGATGGGGGAGCACAGAGACTGATGGGTGTTAGCCATAAGAGGAGAAGGCAAGTCCCACATCAACTCTTGAACCGTATCTAAACTGGAAAAGCTAGCTACGGATCCGATGATGTTCATAGAGGAAGCCTGCACACAATAGGCTTAAAGCAATACTCCAATAGAGGAAAGGTACTGGACAGTGGGACCACTAACAGAACAGATCAAATCCCACCAAAACAGCACCACCAAAGGGCAACCCAGTGCTGCACAAAGAGGGGCAACTTCACCCTCCAAGAAGAGAGAAAAAGAATGGAGATAGAATTGGATTGGAGAGGATAAACAGATCAACCGAGCTTGAACAAGCTCTTGGTCAGAAAACAGCTACGAGCTGTATGAAACACTGACCGTACCTATCCCCGGGGGAAGGGGAGCACAATGCCAGCATAAAACAAAGAGGCAACCCGAATGAAACCTTAGTTCGGGGGAAACCATACAACGCACAGAAGACACAACAAAGCACTATAACAGCCCCAACAACTCACCCAATAAGAACTTTACCAGAAAATAAAGCTAACAACAAAGCGGTCAAAACTCACAGGGATCGGATAAAGGATGGACTGCAGCGCTTCGGGAGAGGGAGCGTCACTAGAAGGATACTCACCGTGAAAGGAATATCCGGGGAGCGGGCGAAGAATGAGCATCCCTGAGAGAGGCGCAAAAATCTGATCGGGGACCACCGCAAAAAATCTGAGAGACCCTGGGGAACAAGATCGCCAAGGGAGCTCCGGTGGGCGCTCGTAGCGCAGCTCAGTGTCGGGGAGCACGGATCGACTCTCCGAGGGGGAGGAACTGAACCGCGAAGGAAGAGGAGGAGCGGAAATCGATGGGCGGGCAGACGAATCAAAGCAGTCGACGATGCCAAAATGAGGGCATCACTAGCTCCTGGGAGAGCTCTACCAGACTCCGTCGCAACGGGGAAGAGAATGAAGAGGCGAGAAAAGGCAGTGGACGAAAACGGTGACGCGAGGGATAAAAAGGAAATGGGTTTGGAGAGCTCGGAGAGGCGAATAAATTAAATGAAGGGAGGTGGAGGAGGAAGAGAGAGGATGCGCCGGATCTGAGAGTTAAAGTTGACGGAAGAGGGGAAGACCTAGTCGCCCGAGCGTTTCAAAAAAACAAGCTTCTCTTTATACATTAAAATCCTATTTCTAAAACAAATAAATACCCGAGCCTAATCTCTCCCATTTCACGCCAAAAAAGCACAGCCATCATCCTAAAACCCACCATCACCCCCTTCATTGTCACTCCACTGAAACCAACTCCACCTCCATCTCCGACCTCCATCATCCCCGACCTCCACCTCCATCAAACCCGACACCCCAAACTCCATCATCACCGACCTCCACCCGTCCCAACTCCACCACCGACCTCCTCATCCCATCCAAACCCGACATCCATTCCAGTCCAATCCGAACCTGACGCTATCATCCCCCTCGTTGCTGCTGCTGTTTACTACCGCCGCTACTGCTATCTGTTGTTGCTTTAACCGGCGCCGACGACAACCAGTGAATACCCCCTTCTTTCGGTGCTTGAACTTGGCTGTCTTCCTTTCACTTTCAAGATGTCATTGTAAAATCATTCACATATATATGTACTCATGGATATTAAGCAATTGATTAATGAAAAGAATTCATCTTCATTATCTGTTGTGTGTTTGAATGGCCATGGAAATAATGGGTTTAATTTATGTAGAGATGAGGAAGATGATGAAGTTGGCATATATGTTCCAACATGTGTCTCCATTTTACATTTTATTTTATTTTATTTTTTGTTCCTCTTTCACTAGTTTTTTTTTCCAAGTGTGTGATGCACGTTTTGATATATTGATAAAAGTTGGAGGATTTTCACTTGCGATATATGTGTTAAGAAATAGTTTTGGAGTTGAATGTGTGTTGCACGTAATTGAAAAAAATATTTTGAAGAAAAAACTATGATTTGTACGTGCAATGCACGATAAGTAGAATTGGAGTTGTACGTGCAACACATGTGTTTGCTTGGTGTTAAAAAAATATTGAAAAAATATTTTGCACGTGCGTTGCATGTTTAAATAGGTGAAATTTTTTTTGTTTGCTTATTTTTGTTGTAATTAATTGGAGAGCTGGAGTTGCACGTGCAACGCACAGGTTTGTATGTTGACAAATTACAACTCCAACTATCCCATTATATATATATAGAGATTATTATTGTATAATGTACGTGTGATGCACTTCTAAAAAAACAAATACTCATCAAATTAAATGAATATATATTGAATAAGAAAAAATTAGTTTATATTTGAATGTTTTGATTTGGGCTAAACGTGCGGTGCACATTTATATTTGTTGGATATAGTTTGAACCTGTATTATACGTATTTATATAGTTACAAAGTTAGGGTTTGTTTGTTACAAACCCCAACTCTCTCATTAAAATAGAAGAGATGTAATAATTAATTAGTAAGATATTGTGCATAAGCATTGATGAGTAAAAATAGAACTAAATTGGGACCGTTCAAAGCGAGCACGAATCTTAAAACTCTCAGCGGTAAAATTGTAATTTCACTAGAAACGGGTGTATGAATAGAAATTGGGTATCTGTCAAGCCCAATATCCTAGAAAGGATCTGTCTTACTGGGTTGATAACAACCCAATATAAATGAGTCCATATTATTTAAATATGATTAAAACTCATAATTATCTATAAGAGACGATTCAAAAATTATTTCTTATCTCTTCATGAAGATGAAATAACCAATTCAATCCAAAAACACCGGGAATTAAAAATAAATGATTATCTTGAATTTGACCCTAAAAAAGTGAATATAAATACATTTTCCACCAAAAGCTCTCTCTTTCTCTTTCTGAGTTCTGACTTGAGCAACGGAGAGTCTGTTGCCGGGGTCAACTCCAATGTTTCAAACTTTTGCAAGTCTATCGAAGTGATCATCACCATCCAGATTAGATCTAACCATGCAAATGAGTTAGATTAGGAAGTCAACATCGGTGAAAGTCAAAAATTGCAACTTTTATTGTTTCTAAAAGAACTCATATCATCTATTTGCTCCGACACAGAAATAAGTAGCAACAAATTAGTGCCGTCTGTGTGATAAGAAAAGCAATTCGTCCAAAAATAGTTTTCATCCATGCCTCCAAAGGGAAGGCGGTGACCTCAAGCCGATGAGCCAACCCTCTTCCTCCACCTCCTCCTCATGAGGACATCCCTCTTACCTCTCCGCAAGAGCAACCCCTTCTACCGGAACAACCTTTTCTGCAAGCACAACCTACCCAGCTTCCTCCTACACAGGCTCAACTAGGGGGGCTCCCGAAGAAGTCATCACCCAACACTACAGATTGGAGAGAACTTGGTGTCGGTCTACATCCCACACCCTCCACGGTGCCCCCCGAAGCACTTCAACCGCAGCAAGACCTCCGTCTTCTCATAAACTCTAAACATCAGGAGTCTGAACGCCAGAAGAACCCTCTCTCCTAGAGGACGAAGAAGAACACCCTCTCCCAGAGGGAGAAGAAGTCATTATTCCCAAGGAACACAGAAAGAACTCCTCCACATGGGGGCGGGGATGTGGGGGTTCCCACAAGCCGACCAGCTCCCATGGGAAGAATAGCCTGTCACCCGAATAGAGTTTCAAGAATTCAAAGATGAAATCCTTAAAGACATCAACTTCGTTCCAAGCAGGACTCAACAAACTAGCCATCACAAAACCAATCCTCCTCAACATGAATCACCACGGGTCCATTAGATCCGAAAAGTAAGACAATATCTTCCTTCAACAGATCGCCTTGCACTGCTGAAGCAGGAAGAAGGAAGACATGAAGGAACATACCTCCCCTCTAGGCCCCCATTCTCCAGGAAAATCATCGAAGCTCCCGTTCTGACCAACTTCAAGATCCCAGCCTTCAACTCTTACAACAAGGAGACCCATCCAGTAGACCATATTGAGAGTTTTAAAACTCTCATGATGATCCACAGAGTATCTAATCTCTTCTCTGGAAGACTTTTCTAGCAACCCTGAAACGATGATCCACGGGAGTGGTTCTCTCGTCTTTCTCCAGGTTCTGCAATGTGAGGAGCTCTTCCTCACACACTTTATATCCAACCGCAAGACAGATAATACAAAAGCCTCCCTACTTTACCTAGGGCAAAGAGAAGGGGAGTCCCTCAAGAGCTATGTTTGGTGCTTCACAACTGAGTCTCGTTCAATCCCCTCACTCGATTTAGGAATAGCCACCACTGTCTTTCGGTACAATATGAATCATGATCACCTCAAATCTTCTCTCATCAAAAGACCTCATCGGGACTTTTCTGACCTCCTTCAACTGGTCTCTATCTATCCCCAAGAACCGAAGGTGCCCTCGTCCGGAACAAACGGAATAATATTGATGAAGACATACTCAGAAAGACCAAAAAAGATGCCACAGGTCAGCTTTTCAACCACTACACCCCGCTCAATGCTAGCATCTCAACTATCCGCTTGGAAGTCGACAAGGAGGGAATTCTCCGACCCCCTCCTAAGATGAATGCCCCAAGTAAGAGAAGTGATAGAAATAAGTGGTGTGTCTTTCACAAAGATCATAGGCACCTCACAGATGACTATCGGGCCCTCAAAGATGAGCTTGAATGGTTGCTTTGACGTGGATACCTTGCCAAGTTTGCTCAAGGCAATGACACTGAACCCCTCCTAGGGGAGCCAACAAGCAGTCAGAGAAACCGTCCGAGTCCCAAGGCTCAGGACGCATGGAGATATTCCACTCAATCCATGTGGGATCTATGGGGGGGTCTTCCAACTCCTCCCGAAAAGCCTTTCTTCGAGAAGTGAACTCAGTGCATAATAGCCCCCCTCCGAAGAAATCGGGAGCTTCGATCACATTTTCAGACTGAGACCTTGTTTGAATGCCTCACTGCGATGCACTCCTAATCAACATATGTATGGCCAACCATGAAATACGTCGTGTCCTAGATGATAACGAAAGCTCGGTAAACATTCTCTTCTTAAATGTATTTCGAGGGCTTCAAGCTCAAACGAGTCCGTCTCAAACCCACCGGGTACACCCTCCATGGATACTCGGGAGCCCCAGTTCAGATCGAAGGAATAGTCACCATTAACGTAACTGTGAGGAAAGCTCCAACCACTCGCACAGAAGCACAAGATTTCATGGTAATGGACATGAAGTTTGCTTACGAAGCCAGTTTTTGTCTTCTGGGATTAGCAGCCCTTCACGCAGTTGTCCCCCCCCTCCCCCTCCATATGAAGATGAAATTTTCTATGACAGTAGGAGTAAGGGAAGCCAAAAGAAGCTAAGAAGCTGCTCGGGCCTGTTACATGGCCATGATGGGAGGCTCGATACTCACACTAGATGCTCTAGAACTTCTTCAAGATAAGTGACAAGACAGCTCTAAAACTAGATGAAATGGTAGAAATCCCCTTCTCCCAGGAGGACCAAGCTAAATGTTTTCAGGAGAGCAAGGCACTCTCCCATCAATTTATACACCACCTCATCACATGCATCAGGGAGAACCAGGCATATCTGAAAATTTAATCTTTCACCGTTTAAGTGTGGATCCAGAAGTCAAGCCTATCTAACAGAAGCGCCAAACGTTTGCCACCGAGAGGCAGTAAGCAATCAAGGAAGAAGTAGAAAAACTCCTAGTCGTCGCTTCATTCTGGAAGTTGGCTACATCGAGTGGCTACGAATGTGGTCATGGTCAAGAAAACAAATGACAAATGGAGAATCTGCAGAGACTACACCGACCTTAACAAAGCACTCCCGAAGGACCCCTTCCCCATACCAAACAAAAAAGCCTTGATCAACGCCTCTTCAGGCCATGAGATCTTGAGCTTTATGGATGCCTTCTCAGGATACAATCAGATCAGAATGTTTCCACCCGACATTTCGAAGACATCATTCATCACTGATCAAGGACTATATTGCTACAGAGTTATGCCTTTGGGCTAAAAAATGCCGGAGCTACGTATCAACACTTGGTGAACCATGGATGTATATGTTGATGATATGATCGTCAAGAGCCTCAGGAAAGAAGACCACGTGGCCGACCTTCAAGAAGCCTTCAATCTGCTGCAGATAAACAACATAAGGTTGAACCCCTAAAAGTGTGCTTTTAGGGTCTCCTCGGGGAAGTTCTTATGGTTCATGGAAAGCCAGAGAGGTATCGAAGCTAACCCTGTGAAGATCAAAGCCATACTTGACATGTCTTCCCCAGCTACAGTCAAAGAAGTCCAGATGCTCACCGGCCATCTCGCCGCCATAGGGCGCTTCTTCTCCAAGTATGGGGAGAAGTGCCTTCCTTTCTTCAGATCTCTTCGAGGAGAAAAGAATTTTGAGTGGGGGGAAGAACAATAAGCAGTCTACGAGAGCCTCAAAGCACATCATGTCAACCCCCTGCTCCTTAGCAAGGCTATGTAGGGAAAGGTTCTGTACCTCTACATGGCCACTTCGAATCAGCCACTATAGTACCCCGTATTTTTAAAATATTTTTTTAAGATTTATTAATGAATTAAAATAATTTTTGGTGATTTAATAAATATTTTTCTGAAAATTTATCTTTTTACACGTGCAAAACACGTGCAAATATTTTTTTGGGAAGTTCAAAATCAAAAATTATTTTAGAGAAACTCATTATTTATTATTAAATATTAATTTTGAATTTTTTGAATTTTTTGATATTTATTGGACCTATTTGCAAATATTACGAAAAGAAGGACTTTTGTGTAAAATTACCAATTGAAGTGAAAACTCCATATTTTCGGATTTTAGGCTGGTTATAATGCCTAGTCAACTCAGGGTTAAAAAGTTTACTTTTTGTTTTGATTATTTTAATTTACTTTACAAGTTTCGGTAAAAGAGGATCTTTTTGCAAAATTGTCATTTTGAGGGGTAAAAGTGTAAATTTATTTTCTGAGCTTTTCAAACAGTGCCGGCTAACTTTATGATGGTTTTTTTTTTCAAATCTCAAATAAATTGGTTTTATCAAGTTTCCAAGTATATGGATCTATATATGTAAAGATGTGTTTTAAAAGGAGTATTTTTGTAAATGTGTTCAAAACCCTAAATCTTGAATCCCGACCTACTTAAGGGTGGAGTGCAGCCCTCTTTCTCTTCACAACACAAGGGATTTTATTATTTTATTTTCTTGGAATTTTAAAGTAAAAGATCTTGGATTTCTTGCGAAGGAGGGATTTTTCGTATTGCTTTATTATCTTCGTTTGATCTCTTCAACAGGGTGAGTGACATGTTTTATTTTGTTTTATTTTATGTATATTGTATGTGATGATCTATCTATTAGAAAGCATGCTAGGAGTTTGTATGATGATATATGATGTTTTGATAAGTATATGAATTAAAATGTGAATCTTTTCATGAAACTATATTATTGATGATTGAAACCTTAATTTGTTGACTTGAGATTGTTAGAGAACTGAATAGAAATCATGAGTAGGATGCTTTTCTTCATATACTTGTTGTTTTAACTTATCATGATGAATGGTAAGATGATATTGCATAAAAGTGGATAAAAAGATTACCTTTACTTCTGTATAAATGTATAAACTCTATTTGGAGCTTTTCGTTGAGTAGAAACTTGAGTAGAAACATATATGTATATAAAATGTTGTTTTGAAAGATTTTTTTGGTTAAAAGTCCTATTTCGAGATCTTGATATGTTTTGATTTGTTTTAATAACTCCTATATGTTATACAAGTTATAATTAATTATATCAGGAAATTAGTTCTTTAAATTTGTGATTTTTACAAAGTGGAATCGTGTATCGGTTAAAACATGCACAACCTTTAAACTGCAGTCTGGAGGTCTGACAGTCGACCGACCAATGTCCACAGTCGACTGTCGGGGTCCTGGCTGAAGTATTTTCTTGAGTGTCGAATTTTCCTAAGGGACAGTTGATTGACTACCTTATACAGTCGACGGTCTCTGCTCTGAATTAATGTTTTCTTTAAGTGTTGGATTTTCCTGCGGGACAGCCGACTGTCCAGATTACACAGTCGACTACTACTGCTCTAACTGATAGGCACTAGTGGAGATGTGATGGAACTTAGGAAACGTATGTATATGCTCTGGTCTGTTAGTCCAACGGATGCGTTCCAGGACTGTTTGTTGTTCTGTCTTGAGAGGACATTTGTATGTTCGCATGTCGAGGATCTGCAGGCCTATTCACAGAGCATGCAGGGTGCATTCGCGTGTCGAGGGTCGGCAGGCCTATTCACGAAATGTACCTGGTGTATCTGCACATTGAGGGCCTTGCAAGCCTATTTGTAGGGTACACGGTTGGGAGGTGATTCTCCGGTTTTTGAACTATTCTTACATGATGCTTGCGCATTGATGGCTGTGGTGCCTATTCGCGGAGTATTCTGCATCTTGTTTTCATCACCGTAGTAGGATTAGTTGCATAACGAGGGATCTAACCATATAAAGTGGAAATCGATAAGGGCTTGCACCAGACCTATGTCGTATGAAATGCATAGCATCCGACAAGTATGCATTAGAGAGTCAGCATATAGCATTAATGTTTCTTGACTTGGTTTTATGCTTGTTGTTTTCTGTTTTCCTACACTTGACACTTAGTCTAGTTTCACTTGTTGTTTTCATGCTTTACTATTTACTATCTTATATTCCTTGATGTTTTTATGCTTTACTTATTGTTATTTCTCATTTCATTTATTCTTGCTGTTAATATATGTTGTTTATGACTCTATGCCTTATGATTTATTTATGTTGTTTTAATTTATGTCACTCACACCGTTATGGCTGACCCCTGTAGTTTTGGGGGTTAGGGTTATCTCCAGCCTCATGTTTTACAGGTAGGTGCTTATAGATTGGGATTTGGTTGCTTGTCCTAGAATGTTAAAAGAGCTTATGTAAATTGTAAAAAGAAATTGTTGTAAAAGAAAAAGATTGTAATTGAAGGTGTTTTGTATTCCGCTGTGTTTTATAAACAAGTGATGTAATAAAAGTTGAAATAAAAATTATCTGTGTTTTTGGCTATGTTTACTATTACAATTGAAGTTGATACTGGGAATTGTGCCACGTATTTCTGAGATATCATATTGGAAATTTGGGGCGCTACAGAGATTGTTATAAATCTTAAAACAATATTTAAAAACGCGGGGTACTATGTGGCACAATTCCCAGCATCAACTTCTTGCAATAGTAAATATATCTAAAACACAGATAATTTTTTTTTCAAACATTTATTACATCAATTATTTACAAAACACAGCGGAATACAAAACACCTTGAATTACAATCTTTCTTTACAACACTTTCTTCTACAAATTTACACAAGCCATAACATCAATCTAGCACAAGCATCCAAATCCCAAGCTATAAGCACCTACCTGTAAAACATGGGGCTAGAGATAACCCTAACCCCCAAAACTATAGGGGTCAGCCATAACAGTGTGAGTGACATAAGAGAAAACAACATAAATAAAACATAAGGCATAGAGTCATCAACAACATGTATTAACAACAAGAATAAATAAAATGAGAAATAACAATAAGTAAAGCATGAAAACGTTAAGGAATATAAGATAGTAAATAGTAATACATGAAAGCATCAAGTGAATCTAGACTAAGTGTCAAGTGTACGAAAAACAGGAAAACACAAGCATAAAACCAAGTCAAGAAAACATCAATGCTATATGCTGACTCTCTAATGCATACTTGTCGAATTCTATGCATTCCATAGTACATAGGTCCGGTGCAAGCCCTTAACGTTCTCTACATTATAGGGTTAGATCCCTAGTTATGCAACTAATCCTACTACGGTGATGGAAAACAATATCCAGAATACTCCGCGAATAGGCACCACACCCTCGACGCGCAAGCATTATATAAGAATAGCTATAAAACTGGAGAATCACCTCCCAACCGTGTACCCCACGAATAGACTTGCAAGTCCCTCAACGTGCAAATACACTAGGTATATTTCATGAATAGGCCTGCCGACCCTCGAAACGTGAATACACCCGGCATGCTCCGTGAATAGGCCTGCATACCCTCGACACGAAAACATACAAATGTACTCTCGAGACAGAATAACAAACAGTCCTGGAACGCATCCGTTGGACTAACAGACCAGATCATATACTTACGTTTCCCAAGTTCCATCACATCTCCATTAGTGCCTGTTCTTAGGTTGGTTATTATTAAAAATACAAATCTCCTCATCTCTAGAGTTAGTGTATCCTGCCGGACTTAATTCCACAAAACAAACCCAAGACCCCGCAGGTCTAAATCCACAAATCTCATCTGCCGGTTCACATGACTCCCACTCAACTCCTAGAGATTTACAACTCATCCATCAAAACCAAAACTTTCAACAAACTCACAAATGCATCGTCAAAATGATGATACGAAGATACTTCTCCAATCAACAAAATCAAAATCTTATATACAATTCCAGAATCCAAATAAAATATTAAATCCATCAAATAACTGAAAACAATATTTTTAGGTTGTAGAATATCACAAAACATTAATTCCTTTGAAAGCACGTATAACTCAAATAAGGTCCAAAAGAATACATTTAAAACTCCATCGTAAATAAAATATAATTCTCTGTAAACATTGTAAAACATCTTTTAAAACAATATAATATTGAAAGAACAATCGTTCAAAAGATGCATCAGAAAACTCAAGAAAATATCAGTGAGAGCAGTAGCAGTCGACTGTGTAATATGGACAGTCGACTGTCCCACAGGAAAATCCAACACTTAAAGAAAATATTAATTCAGAGCAGAGACAGACGACTGTATAAGGTAGTCAGTCGACTGTCCCGCATGAAAATTCGAGACTCAAGAAAATACTTCAGTCAAGACCCCAAGTCGATTGTCGACATTAGTCGGTCGACTATCAGACCTCCAGACTGCAGTTTAAAGGTTGTGCATGTTTTAACCGATACACAATTCCACTTTGTAAAAATCACAAATTTGAAGAACTAATTTCCTAAGATAATTAATTGCAACTTGTATAACATATATGAGTTATTAAAATACATCAAAACATATCAAGATCTTGAAATAGGAGTTTTAACCAAAAAAACTTCCAAAACAACATCTTATATACATATATGTTCGAATACGAATTTTAACAGCAGTTTAGACTTCAAAAATCCATCAATAAGAGTAGTAAAGAGTGTAAAACTATCTCAGAACAAAAACAATTGAAATCCAATCAAAACTCCATCAAAACACACGAAAACCCAATTTCTTCGAAAACAGTGAAATAAGATATATGTACACGTGTTTGTGCGTCAAGAAAACTTCAAAACTCATCAATTAGAAATAGTGAAATATTTAGATTTAATCTCAGTACTAAAACCAATCATATCCAATAGAAAACTTCTCAAAACTTTACAAAATCATGAAATCCCCAAATTGATCATAATGCATAGATCCAAATCTAAATCCCCTTTTTCTCAAAACTTCAAGACTTAATTTTTATATTCAATAGCCATCAAACTCATCCACAATCATTCACAACAATCTTTCCATGCATATGAGCAATTATAACAATCACTAATCATGTTTCTACTCAATGAAAAGCCCCCAAATAGAGTTTATGCATTTATGCACAAGTAAAGGTAATCTTTTTATCCACTTTTATGCAATATCATCATACCACGCATCATGATAAGTTAAAACAACAAGTATATGAAGAAAAGCATCCTACTCATGATTTCTATTTAGTTCTCAAACAATCTCAAGTCAACAAATTAGGGTTTCAATCATCAATAATATAGTTTCATGAAAGGATTTACATTTTAATTCATCTACTCGTCAAAACTTCATATATCATCATACAAACTCCTAGCATGGTTTCTAATAGATAGATCATCACATACAACATACATAAAACAAAACAAAACAAAACAAAACATATCACTCACCTTGTTGAAGAGATCAAACAAAGATAATAAAGCAATACGAAAAATCCCTCATTGGCAAGAAATCCAAGATCTTTTGCTTTAAAATTCCAAGAAAATAAAATAATGAAATCCCTTGTGTTGTGAAGCGAAAGACAGCTGCACTCCACTCTTAAGTAGGCCGGGATTCAAGGTTTTAGGGTTTTGAACACATTTGCCAAAACACTCCTTTTAAAACACATATTTACATATATAGATCCATATACTTGGAAACTTGATAAAACCAATTTATTTGAGATTTAAAAACAAAAAAAAACCATCATAAAGTCAGCCAAAACTGTTTGAAAAGCCCAGAAACAAATTTACATTTTTACCCCTCAAAATGACAATTTTGCAAAAAGATCCTCTTTTATCGAAACTTGTAAAATAAATCAAATTCATCAAAACAAAAAGTAAAATTTTTAACCCTGAGTTGACTAGGCATTATACGAATCCCAAAAATCCAAAAAATATGGAGTTTTCACTCCAATTGGTAATTTTTAATATGGAGTTTTTTGGATATATTTGCAAATAGGTCCAATAAATATTAGAAAAATCCAAAAAAATCAAAATTAATATTTAATAATAAATAATGAGTTCCCCCAAAATAATTTTTGATTTTGAACTTCCCAAGAAAATATTTGCACGTGTAAAAAGATAAATTTTCAAAAAAATATTTATTAAATCACCAAAAATCATTTTAATTCATTTATAAATATTAAAAACAATATTTAAAAAATATGGGGTACTACAGCCACTTAGTTTTTTCTTGGTAAGTGAAGAAGATCGAGTGCAAAAGACAATCTACTATGTGAGCAAGGTTCTCTATGATGCCGAGCTCCTGTACTCAAAGATGGAGAAGATGGCTTAAGCTCTAGTAATGGCCGCCCGAAAGCTTTGACCCTACTTCCAAGCACACTCTATTTGGGTCCTCACTGTTCAACCGCTCAAGCAAGTCCTCCATAAGCCAGAGAGCTCCGGAAGACTTATGAAGTTGTCCATCAAGTTAAGCCAACATGACATCACTTATTGGCCAATAACCACCATCAAGGCCCAAGATTTAGCCAAATTTATTGTAGAAAGCACCATCCCCGATCCTCAGAGGAAGGAGACAAACCCCCATTGCAGAATGTATATGTGGACGATTCCTTTTGCCTCGAAGGGAATGGAGTCGGTGTCACCTTACTAGGCCCCGATGAGTTCACCCTCCAATACTCGCTGCACCTCAACTTCCCAGCTTCCAATAACGAGGCCGAGTATGAATCCATCATCACCAGACTCCTTTTTGCAAAGAAAGCAGGGGCACAATGAGTCAGAGTGTTCAGCGACTCCCAACTGGTAGTGAACCAAATCCGGGGTGAATATGAAGCCTAGGACGACCGCATGATCAAGTACGTGGCCCATGAGAAGAAACTTATGGATACTTTCAAAGAAGCTGCAGTTATCTGCATCCCATGCTAGGAGAACGGGAAAGCCGATGCCCTCTCCAAGCTAGCTTCCTCATCCTTTGATGGGCTTGACCATACGGTGCTAATTGAAGTCCTGCTTAAGCCAAGAATCAAAGAAGTGGCGCTAGAGCTCATGTCCATCGCCCCCTAGACACCCGGAGATTGTTGGATGAAACCCTTAGTCAACTTCCTCGACAAGGGGGTCCTCCCTACGGACAACAAAGAAGTAAGATAGATCTGGATAAGGGCGAGGAGATATAATTTTGTTGAAGGAGTCCTCTACAAGTGCTCCTACACTTAAGTTGATGGCCGACCCTACCTACGTAGCCTCTCCCCCGAAGAGGCTCAGTACGCCCTCAAAGAAGTACATGAAGCGATAGGGGGTACTCATTTTTGCGCAAGGTCACTTGCTCAAAAGATTCTCAACCATGGTTACTATTGGCCAACTCTTCTCGGCGATGCCCAAGCATACGTCCATCGATACATCCCCAGTCAAAAATACTCCTCCATCAAACGGGTACCGCAAACCAGCCTCAGCTATATGTCCAGCCCCATCCCCTTTGCAATGTGGGGAATGGATTTGCTCGGACTGTTTCCTCCCGCCACTTGACAGCGGACCTTCTTAGTGGTCTCCATCGACTACTTCACAAAGTGGGTCGAGGTAGAACCACTCACAACCATCATGGATCTTAAGGTCTAACAGTTCTTTTGGAAGAACATAGTCTGCCAGTTCGGGATTCCCGGAATACTAGTCACTGACAATGGAACTCAATTTGCTATAAAGGAGTTCCGCAAGTTTTGCACTGATTTGGGAGTTAAACAAGGCTTTTCATCCATTTTGCACTCCCAGACCAATGGCCAAGGCGAGAATGCTAGTCGAAAAATCTTGGTTGGCCTCAAGAAGAGACTTAGTGAAGCCCTGAAGGGAAAATAGGTCGAAGAACTCCCGAGCGGGCTCTGGTCCAATAGAACCACGTAGAGAAACCCCACAGGGGAAACCCCATTCAATCTCACATTCGACACGGAAGCTCTCATCCCTCTGGAAGTAGGACTACCTTCCCCTCACATTCTCTCCTTCAACGAAGAGCAGAATTCAACAGAGCTCCGGGCCAATCTAGATCTCATAGAAGAAGTCTGAGAGAAGTTTGTCCTGAGAAGAAACATCTATCAGCAGAGGGTAAAAAAGTTTTTACAAACAGAAGGTACGCACGGCCAACCTCAAAGAGGGGGACCTTTTCCTTCGAAAGCTCGAGATATTCAACCGACATAAGAAGGGAAAGCTTGCCCCCCAATTGGGTGGGACCGTACAAGGTCTCATAAGTGGTTCACCCGGAAGCTTATTGACTTGAAGACCGGGGGGGGGGGAGAAGATATCAAGGACTTAGAATGTCGAGCACCTGATGAAGTACCACGTGGGAGCTTAACGCTCTCCCTTCGTAGCTAGTTCATACATGTAATAAATGCCGACAATTATAACAGACACAACATGCAATAAAGGCTTGCAATCAAACAGCCACCTAGTTTAAATTTCCAATAAAATTTAGTTTTTATTTTGTAAAATTCTTGTGTAACTTTACAGAATACATTCTATCGAATACAAGCAAAGAAATGCAGACATGGTTCGCTCCTGAGGAACATCATCCGCTCACTTAGCACCCCAATGGAAAATTGTGGAGTCCATTCATGGTTCATTGGGCCTCTCTAGCTACTTGCTCTCAAGCACGTATGCGGAGCGCGGCTTGCCATTCGAATACTCCTAAAACTCATCGTCACTGTGTTCGGAGTCCACTCGTGGTCCATAGGATCGCTCTAGCCTCTTGCCCCTGAGCAAGTATGTGGAGCTCAGCTCGCCACTCGAGTGCTCCCAAAACATCCCAGACAAGTGTGGAGTTTATTCATGGTTCATATGACCACTCTAGCTACTTGCTCCCGAGCAAGTATGCAGAACACGACTCGTCATTCAAATGCTCCCACAACTCGTTGTCACCTTGTTCGGAGTTCTCACGCGGTTCACAAGATTGCTCTAGCCTCTTGCCCCCGGGCAAGTTTGTGGAGTTCGGCTCGTCATTCGAGTGCTCCCAAAATAATCCAGAAAAGTATGGAGTACATTCATGGTTCATAAGGCCTCTCTAGCTACTGGCCCTCGAGCAAGTATGCGAAGTGCGGCTCTCCATTTGAATGCTCCCAAAATTCATCGTCACTTTGTTCGGAGTCCACTCGTGGTTCAGGGTCGCTCTAGCCTCTTGCCCCTGAGTAAGTATGTGGAGCTTGGCTCATCACTCGAGTACTCCCAAAACAACCCGAACAAGTGTGGGGTCTATTCATGGTTCATAGGGGCTTTCTAGCTACTTGTCCCCGAGCAAGTATGCAAAGCACTACTCACCATTCGAATGCTCCCAAAACTTGTCGTCACCTTATTTGGAGTCCACTCGTGGTTCACAGGGTTGCTCTAGCCTATTACCCCCCGGCAAGTGTGTGGAGCTTGGCTCGCCACTCGAGTTCTCCCAAAACAACCAGGACAAGGGTGGTGTCCATTCATGATTTGTAGGGCCTCTCTAGCTACTTGCCACCGAGCAAGTATGCGGAGTGCGACTCGCCATTCGAATGCTCCCAAAACTCATCGTCACCTTATTCGTAGTCCACTCGTGGTCCACAGGGCTGCTCTAGCCTCTTGCCCCTAAGAAAGTATGCGGAGCTCAGCTCGCCACTCTTGTGCTCCCAAAAAAACCAAATCACAAAGAGGTTATTCAAATAGACAATGCATAAACACTTAGAAGATTTTCACTCAACATTAATATCTGATTACAAGTGTCATTGGAGAAAAAGTCTCTAAAAGAATTACAAGTCTCACTTGGAGTCATCTTTTCGTCCTCATGTCAAAGGGATGTTCCAATTAAGAGACATGCGTTGCCTACACCCCCCTTGGGGTAGAAGATAACTGCTCCGATCCCTTGATTGATCAGCAGGGAAAACCAAGCCCACTGACTGTGTGCAAGCCACGCGGCCGTCAACATCCTCGCCCCTCCAACAGAAGCAACACTCGACGAACCGGCCACCCCACTATGGGCATCTACTGGATTCCTCGAGGCTTTGTATGGGAGCACGACCAACTCATGAAATGAACTCCCTTGTTTTATCTTATCACGGGAGCAAGAACTGCTTCTCGTCTTAACCACCTCAAGGAGCCATTTCAAACGATGAATCTCTACTTCTTGTTTAACAAGTAGCTGCTTTATTTGTGTGTTTTTTACCCTAATCTTCCAGTGAAATGTACCCGCACATGCCGAACCGCGAGGGCGGGTCTCCCCCGAAGGCTTGAGAATTTCTTTCCTCAAATGCGCTACTTCGAAGCTCTTCTTAAGCACTACATTCTTCAACTCGTCCCTCTCAGTGGTAGCCACAAGTAAAGAGTGGCGAAGAGGTTTCACTTTCGAGCTCCTCCCAATCATCACCCTAGCAAGAGGAACCCCGCTATCACAAGGATAATCTTCCACTTCAGTCGAAGGTTTCTCTCGTAGACCTTCATTTCGACGCCTATCTTCGATATCTCTCCGAGTCAACACTCTCCTCAAGTTGTTGAATTCTGTCTCTGCCTTAAAAAGCTTCTCCAGTAAATAAGCAAGCCCCAACTCCACCACTAATTTTTTTCACAGAGACGGGTAATCTCGTTCTCATGAGGATCGCATCCATCATACACCACGACCTGCTGGTAGAAAAGAGCGTGGAATCATTATAAAATTACAACCAAGGCTACGAGACACGCATAGACTCAAGTGCTCAAGCTCAACACAAGTTGTAAAACATTGAAGAAATTATCATTAAAGAAAATACATCAAGCGGTGGCTATTCCGATATTAGGCATCAATACAAAACTAAGACTAAGAAAAAAGCTAGAAAGAAAAACTGCCAATTCGGATCCTTCAGCTCTTCGATGAGGATCAGATTGGCCGCAGCAGAAAGAGGAGGAGCCTCGAGGGCTAGAGCCGAGGTCGAAAAGTATCCACCGGTAGTAGTAGTAGTCGAAGAATGTGGTGAAGACCCTATCCACTGGTAGTAGTAGCCAAAAAGTATCCACCGGTAGTAGTAGTCGAGGGCTAGAGCCAATGCCAAAAAGTATCCAGCAACGCCCGCCAAACTCTTCGCATTCTTCGAAAGCGCGGGTCTCACAACCGTCCTCTTTCTATTCTTTCTTTGGGGACTTTCCCACTCAACCCCGCTCATCTCGCCACGATTGCATCAAAATCCATGTCAGTTGCACCTGCAATAGAAAACACAAAGTGATTAAAAATAAAAAGGGCCGCAACTACAACGGCAAAAGCAAATACAATGCAAAAGAAGTCACGTACAAGGGTCGATCTGGCTAAGACCCCCTGAAGATAGCGTCCTTAGTCATCTCTTTCCAACTCAAAGTCGACTGCTTCAAAAGAACTCTAACCATACTCTCCTCTTCGAGGCTCAAAATTGGGTCTACCTTCGCTCTCCTCGCCACCTCCTCTCTTCAAGTTGTGGGGATCGAATCGAGGTTGTTAATCAGCTTCAAACCCCGATGAGGGGTGAGATAAAACCTAAAATCCACCCTGTTCTTCTAGAGAAGCTTGTAGAGTATCCTCAACATACTCAATCACGGCTCAAACCCCGATGCCTGACAATGCAATATAAAGCCATTCATGTGTTTCCACATATTTGACATTTACTGAACATGACTGAAAGTGTACCCCCTCAAAACATCTCTAACGAACAGATGTGGAGGGAGGCAAAGTCCTGCATGAAAATCATCGAACGGGAAGAAGCACAACTAGGGGGATCAACGAACATGTTCTAATTTCGGGGCCTCGTAATATCAGATTAAACTCTCTCGAGATCTTGTAACACTACTGTATGCGATCAAGGTCCTCTTCAGATAGAATCGAAGGCATGTAGTCGGCCTACGAAGTCTCACGATATTCATTCTCCTCCTAATGCCTCCCCATACCATGCTCGACCCTATCAATCATGACAGCGGAGTACTCTCGAACATTCCTATGACCTATCAGTGGACTGGGCATTCTCCCCAACTCTCATGTCCTCCTCTCTCGCTCGACTATTGACTCAACGATAACTGAAGAGGGAGCGGCTACGCCCTTCCCCTTATCCGCTCTAGAAGGCAGAACCGATGGTGACTCCTCGGCATGACTAGTAGGGGAGGGCTCATCACCCGAAGAAGTCGTAGACATCTTATAAAATAAATATTTAATTTACCTACGAAGTGACATGTGTGGTTGGAAAGTTCGCCGGAGAAAGAAACCGGTCGCCGGAGCTCCTTAGTAGAGAAATTCTCACCAAAATTTTTTGAGGAAGAATGAGGAAGGGAGGAGAAGGGTTAGGGGATTTATAGCGGTTGAACCCTGTCACTTTGGCTCACGAATTAATGGACCTCCAACCGTTGGAAAAGCCCAATAGTTGAGGAAGCCCAACGGTCGAGAATACCAAGAGCCACAACGCACCAAAACAAGGTCAACGGTCAAAGGTGCCACGTGTAAGCTTTTGGGAGAGCCATGTTAGCTCGATGGCACGCTCCGACCAAACGCGTTCCCGACCCAAATTGGCACAAAATGGCATTGACTAGTCAACGATCAACCCACCACATGTCGGCACGGGGGAATGCCACGATAGCTCGGTGGCATGCTCTGAACAAACACGTCCCCGACCCAAAATGGTGCAAAATACCGTTGACCAGTCAACGGTCAACGCACTACATATAGTCACAGGGGAACGCCATGTTAGCTCGGTGGCACGCTCCGAACAAACGTGTCCCCAACCCAAAATGGCACAAAATGATGATGACCAGTCAATGCGTCACGTGTCGGCACGGGGGAATGCCGTGATATCTTAGTGGCACGCTACGAACAAACGCGTCCCCGACCCCACATGGTGCAAAATGTCGTTGACCTGCCAACGATCAACGAACCATCTGTCAACACAGGACGATGCCACTTTTGTTCGGGGTCGTGCGCCGAAAAAACATGTCCCCGAACTAAGCGAGCACAAATGGTCAACAGTCAACGCTTCGTTCCACAGTTCTATTTCTAAGATTTTCTCGCCCTGTCTCGATCAACGCTCTAAATTTTGTCACATCATCATATATTTAGTTAATTCCTTTATTTAATTACTAAATCAAATTAATTATTTAAAAATTCTGGAAATTTTTTTTAGAAATCGTATAAAAATAATTAAAATTCAAAATACGATTATTAATTCAATAAAATGTTTTTAAATTCCGAAAAATATTTATTAATTTAGAATAATTAATTAAATTTTTTGAAAATAAAATTTTTAAATTCGGAAATTGAATAAGAAATTTGTAAAATGATTAAAAATTGGGGAAAAAATCTGGAAAAGCACAAAAAATCCAGAAACTTCTAAAAATAATTTTGGGTATTTTACAAACTCATAATAACACTGATTCACCTCGAGCAAGATTCAAACGTCCCCGAAAACAATGATAAGTTTATAAACTATTAAAAATGGGCAAACAACTCCTCAAAGGTTGTGATTCTCAGTCTTCGAGAGTAAGGGGCTTGTGATATGGATAAAAATTGAACTAAATTGGGACCTTTCAAATCAGGCACGAATCTTAAAGCTCCCAGGGGTAAAATGATAATTTCACTAGAAACGGGTCTATGAATAGAAATTGGGTATATCTCAAGCCCAATAATCCGAAACGGATCTATCTTACTAGGTTGTCATAACAACGCAATATAAATGAGTCCATATTATTTAAATATGATTAAAACTCATAATTATCCATAAGAGACGATTCAAAAACTATATTTCTTATCTCTTCATGAAGATGAGATAACCATTTCAATTCGAAAACACAGGAAAGTAGAGATAAATGATTTATCTAGAAACTGGCCCTAAAAAGAGACTATAAATACCCCCCGACCTCCATCAAAAATAGTTAATCAGTATTTTTTCACCAAAAGCTCTCTCTTTCTATTTCTAAGTTCTAACTTGAGCGTCGGAGGGTCTGTCGCCGGGGTCAACCCCGGTTTTTCAGACTTTTGCAGGTCAATCAGAGTGATCGTCACCATCCAAATCAGATCCAACGGTGCAAACGAATCAGATTCAGAAGTCAACTTCGATTGGAAACAATCAACATCGGTAAAAGTCAAAAAGATCAGTTTTTTATTATTTCTAAAAGAACTCATATCATCTGTTTGCTCCCACACAGAAATAAGTAGCAACAGGTATGCTCCAATTGTACTCTAAATTTTGCTCCTAAATCATTTCAGCCCAAAAGTGTAAACACATACACGAATAACTCCATGTAAATATGACATAAAAAAAGTTATACTATTCAACTTATTTAAAAATAACTAAATGGCCTTCTCTCACTTTTAAAAAATAAATAAATGCTTTGTATAAATAAAAACAGTATCTTACATTATAAAAGTTTTAACTTTATCAATTTTTCCGTTCAAATAAAACTTTTTATAAAACTTTTTATAAAGAATGATCAAATAAAGTATGGAGTCTTTTATAAAAAGATGCACTTTTTATTTAGACAACGATTTTCATAAACAAAATAAAATTTATGTAAACAAAACCGAATACTTATTTGAAACACACACTTAACAATTAATTGATTAATAGACACATTCCCTGTTTCTAATAATCAAATAAATGTATGGAATTTTATACAAAGTGTTACTTTCATAAACCAAAGGAACATTTTTTCTTTAAAGAGAAGATTAAATAGTTATTGAAAATAACTCGGAAATGCATTCATATTTTTCTACACATCTTAAAATCTAGCTCATGTTCATTTATAAATACAAATAATAATTCGAATCATCTCAAATAAATGATGAGTCTTCTCTGGATATTTTTATCAATTAGAACTTCATTTCCATAATTATAGTATTGATTTTTACCAATAAAGACGGTCTTGCTCTATAAAAACATCTATCCAATGATTGCTTGATTATTAGCACAATCCTTTGTCTAAAAGTCAAACATTTTTTTTTTTTTTTGAGTAAACGGATAGAGTCTTATATTCCAGCCGAAACAAATATATAGATGAAGCTAATAGTAACATACAAAAATGTCTTACAAGTAGTAAAACAGCAGGACAAGGCATGATCCAACAAAATAACGCAACAGAAAACAAAATACATCCTCAAAACACTCACACTACCGTGAACAAACCAAAGTCAGAGGACGAAACCGTCGCGACAAGAAGGCCAAATTGCGATGACCCGAACGAAATAGTCCAAGCCTGAAGCATAACCGGTGATCCCCGAACAGCACCTACCTGAAGGGACAAGAGAGAGCTTCCGAGCGCGCGAGGCCCTGGCCTACTCACCGGGCTCGCCCGGGGCAGTATGCCCCAAAAAATCACCCCGTCGAACATCTCAAGAGCAGAGGAGGCAGCACCTAAAGACAGCACCCGAGAAGAAAGAGCCACAAAAACTGGACGGGGCCGAAAGAAAGCCTCGAATGGTAATGTGTCGGAACGATAGACGGGGAAGCCAAAAGGTAAAAACGTCCCCTCTACCCAAAAAATTGCCCCAAAAACACGGCGGAGGAACAAATACACCCAGGAGGAAACGAGGAGAGAAAAAATCCTCAACCAAAGCCGCCCTGGACTAATATCTTGGACTAATAAAGATGGGCAACGCAGACCAACTAAGATCAAAACAAACACAACAACAGCACACTACCAAAGGCAACAACCACTCACCACTCACTGAGCGACTCCGCACCAAGGAGCCAGGCCAAAAACACAAACCAAAAACATCCTCACAAGCCATCAAGCTTTGTCGAAACAGAAGAAAAACACCAGCAAAGAGAAGGGCCAAGGTCCCAAAATAGAAACGAGAACACAGAAAACAAAGTGTTCAGAACATACAACAATTGGGCCGGTAGCACAAAACAAAAACTTTGGCTAGGAGGAGCGAAACAAAATAACACCCACAGCGAAAGAAAGACCAAACAACAGTACAGTACATAAGAACTATACAGCACTAAGGAAAGCATTAGAGACACCCCTAAAAGGCCCAGAAGCCATACGCATCTTCAAAACATAGGGTGATCGGCACACTGACAGCCACAACAAAAGGCTCCAAAAGAACACCAGAACTCCGACAGCGAAAACAGAAAGACAGTCAACCACTTAACTCTGCAAACAGATGCAAAATGAAGAGCGAATTAGAGAGCCAATAGATATAGCAAATCAACGCAAACAAAGCACGTAACAGAGCTAAACGTTCTGAAACGACCAAAAGAGAAGAAAACATTGCGCTAAACACAAACGAAAAGTGGAAAGAAATAACCCAGAGATAACACCCACGATTATCAGCTAAAAAAGGAGAAAAAGAGAGGAACAAAATAGGTTAGAAAATAGGGTTATTAGATTGCCACCAATGGAAGGCCATATCGAGACGATAAAGTTGTAGTGTCGCCACTTTATCTGGATCCAAAGTGGAGGGCGAAAATTTGGAGAAAAATAAGAATTCATCAATCAAATGGTCGATCGAAACAGCTGCCTGCTCGAATATACGCTTGTTGCATGCATCCCAGATAACCTAAATAATAGCCATAATTGAAAGGATCCAGGATCTACGAAACTCTTTCCTAGGGGATAGAAACAAACCGCACGAAGAGAAAACGACAGGAAAAACCTGGGGTTGCCAGGCTCTGACTACAATCAGCCAGAGCGGCCTGATGAAAGCACACTTAAGGAAAAGATGCTCAGCATCTTTGATGTGAGCAGAACAAAACACGCACAGCTGACCCATGGCCAAATTCCTCTTGTTAAGGACATCTACAGTGAGAAGTTTGTTATTCAGAGTCAGCCAAGTGAGGATTTTAGACTTGAGGGGAGCACAGTTTCTCCAAATAAACTTGGCACTCAGGGAGATAGTCCCTCCAAAATTCAGAAAATTATAGAATGATTTGACTGAGAAATTACCAGCCACTGTCCATCTCCAACTGAAATCACCCCTAGAATGCCATTGGTAACGGTTAATACCTTCGAACAACTCTTGAAGTTGTGATAAAAGCGGCAGAGGGAGAACAGAAATGAACTGAATGGACCAAAATTTTTGGTTATTGATTAAGATCAGGTAATCAGCTACCTTGGCGCAGGGGTTGGACACCATCTGGAAAAGGTTCGGAAAAACATGGGCTAGTTTGATGTTCTCAAACCAAAGATCTAGCCAGAATCTCGTCTTGGAACCGTTAGCGCACTGATACAGCAAGCCGCAATGGAAAGGGTTGGCTACTTTCCAAACCCCTTTCCAGAAAGAGGAGGATTTACGCGGGAGGCGAGGGATCAAGTCTGTCAAGTTGGACCTTTGAAAACAATTGGCTGAAACCAAACGCACCCAAGGAAGGTGGTCCTGTTTGAGAAACCTCCATAACCATTTCCCAAGGAGGGCCATATTTTGGTGCCTCAGATTCAGGACCCCCAAATCTTCGGCTGTCTTGGGCGTGCAAATCAGTTTCCAGTTACAGAGATGAATTCCGGCTCTATACGAATTCGTACCAGACCAAAAGAAATTCCTTCTGATACGGTCGATTCTCTTAATGACCCACGTCGGCAGGTAATAGAACGATATCATATATGTAGGGATGGAAGAGAGAACGGAGTTGGCAAGAATGAGTCTGCCTCCACGAGATGAGTTTTTACCTAACCACCGATTGAGAAGTGATTCAACTTTATCAATCATAGACAACCAATCTTCTTTATGAAGACTACCCCATCTTAAGGGAATCTCGAGATAATTGATACGGAAGGAAGCGGAAGAACAATTAAAGAAACAGGAAATATCGGTTTGCCGGTTATGGGAACCTCCTAACCAGAGGACCGAGGACTTTAGAAAGTTGATGGCCAGACCCGACGCCTGTTCGAAAACATAGAGTAATAACTTAAGGTTCCGAAGAGTGCTCTCATTGGGTTTCGCAAAAATAATGGTGTCATCCGCGTATTGGAGGTTCAAAACACCACCAAAGCTACGAGAACTACCTAGCCCTTCGATGACTCCGGCGTCCCACGCGTTACGCAAAAGTTTACTAAACACGTCCACCACCAAAGCAAAAAAGAGGGAGGAGATAGGGTCGCCTTGACGAAGGCCACACTTACACTTGAACTTGTGGCCTTCCGTCCCATTGATAAGAATGGACGAAGTGCTAGCGAAAAGACTGGATTTGATCCAAGCGATCCATTTCGGACCAAAACCACGATGCAAAAGAATTTCAAACAGGAAATTCTAGCTAACATTATCCTAAGCTTTTTGAAAGTCCAATTTCAAGAGGATGCCTTTCGAATTTGACCTGTGGCAATCCGAGATGATCTCCTAGGCGGAAGCCACACTATCAAGGATAAAACGATCCTTAATGAAACCAGATTGCATTAGATCAATTAAAGGAGCAATAATGGAACTCAGATGAGAGGCGAGAACTTTCATAATAATCTTGAAAGTGGTGTTCAGGAGGCTAATAGGCCTGAAGTTAGCAACCAGATTAGCACCGACGAATTTTGGGATAAGGACGATGTGAGCATAGTTGATCCTATCGAAAGAGAAATCCCCCCTATGAAGATCGGAGAACATTTGCATGAGATCATCTTTGAGATAATCCCAAAATTTTTGGAAAAAGAAAGCTGGAAAGCCATTCGGGTCGGGCGCATAGTCGCTTTTCAAAGCGAACACTGCACGCTTAATTTCTTTTAGAGAGAAAGAATTTTCCAGAGAGGATAGATCCACCACCTGCTGACCATAAGTCAAAGAATTCTTAAGAATGACATTTTTATCTAGAAATATTAATTTCTTAATGAAAATATGATCTTCTATCAAAATCTTATTTTGTGAACAAAAACCATATTTCTTCTAAGCAAAGTATATGAAAGATTTTTTTTCCCCTTTCTTTCATGACTTAAAAAGAGCTTTCAATCAAACTTGTGCCTTGTTCGCCGATGAGATACATGACTTTATAAATATAATTTTTAATCCCAAGAAAAGACTATCAACTATATGAGACAATTTGACTAATTATTGTATCTTTGTACATAATTAGCTAGTTATCCATTTGTATATTAGCATCCATGCATCACACATTTTCGTAGACCATACGCTTGAAAATTGCTTTTTCATGATTCCTGCTCTGACCATGTGATGTGATCCCTTCCAAGAGATCTCCATCAGACATATGCTGGCCCAAGGGCTCAATTTCATGTTGACACCTCTGAGTCTGAATATATCCAGATCATGATCTCTCCATTGTCTCAGTCACCTAGGACACCCTACTTCGAGTTCTATGTAAAAATATACATCAAGAAACTTGAACATGTTTGTGACACAAAAAAACTAGTTTCAGTCTTATTGGACTTCAAGACGTCGAGTTATGATTTTTCCAGACGTCGAATTATGATATTATGATTCTAGACGTCGAGTTATGCTATTATCTGTTTGAATATAGAGATGCAAAATTATTTTCTTGACTGGATAATTATATCATTAAAAAATACTATTATTTCCGGTTTGATAGTCATCACACTGATCTATCACTAAAATTTGGAATTACCTTAATCCGAATTCTATAACTCATAGTATGATTTTTAGAGAGAAAGCTTATCCAATTCTCATATAATCAAGCCATACTAGTTTGCATGTATACATGTTCTATTAAAAAGATTGGATAGAAAATATTTTTTTAATCGGGATAAAGATGACGTAAAAATTCTAAGAATAACTAGAGCGCAACCACAACACACCTGATCTCTAAACACAAACGCTATTGTGGACGGAAGAATCAGCCCAATTTTGTTCTCCCAGAGGTGAGCGAAACCCTATCGAGATTTTCGAATTTTCCACGCTGTCAATAAGGACACAAAGAGATAGAGGGGTTAAAATTGCAATAAATCAGGGTTAAACGATTCTGACATGCATCTCAAATCTTCTAGGGGCAGAACGGTAATTTCAGCAGCAGACCTGCTAGATGAATATGGGTTGTTTCTCGACCCACCGATTCAACCAGATCCACAATCGGTTTACTTACCTCTTAAGCAAGAGGACATTTTTAGTCTATTAAGATTGTTAGTCAAATATCCCATAGAGTAACCAACTTTATCTCTCCAACAAGAGAAGAGCAACCAACTCTCTCTCTTCAACAAGAAGAGTAAATTACTCTCTCTCTTCCTTAAAGAAAGAGCAACTAACTCCATATCTTCACGAGAGAAATCATTAGAATATACTTCTTTTTTTAATGTCAATCTTCTGCAACTGACCCCTAGGCCTACGAATACTCTCCCCCTCATTCAGTAATAGGTAATCAATACTTTACCACTAAAACTCGAATCTTCTTTCTAAGTTACTAACTTAAGCGTTGAAGGGTCTCCCACCAGGGCCAGCCTCGGCATTCGGACTTCATGTAGGTTCATCAGACATTTTGATCCGTCCAATCCATTTCCGAATGCTCTCAATCATTCAGATTCAGATCAAGGAGTATTCATCCACCACTACAACAGGCAGGGGAACCCCCGGTGCTTTTTTTTTGGATTTCTCGGCGTTTATAGCGTCGGAGAATAACATACCGGTGTTTTGAAAAATGCCGCAACAAGTTAAGAAGTTGCTCCTATCAGGGATTGTTGGCATCCTACACCAGCACTTTTAAAAACACCAGTGTAGCATCAGTATACATCGGCATTTGTAAGATGTCAAGATATATATATTTTAATTTTAATTTTTTTTTGTGGGTAAAAAGGTACCTCGGCATTTGTAAAAACACCGGAGTAGGTGTACATTAAAAAAAATTATTGAAATGAAGGAACCTGAGAGCTTATACAAAATCTATAAAAAATCTATACATAATAATTTCCAGTAATCCATACAAGCAGTAAGACATTTTATACATCCCTACAAAGAGTCAGAAATCTTATACATACATACAAAGAGTAAGAAATCTTATACAAAACTAAACATAACCATCATCAAGTTGTTTACATCTATTCCCCTTGTATCTCCAATTCCCTACTCATATTCCTTGATGAAGCAAAAGAAGGAGCCTCAGACTTGCTGAAGCTGCAAAAACAAAATAACCTAAAAATTCTCAATCTTCAATATAAAAGACAGATTCTTGTTTCTGGTAAAGAGGATAGTCATTATATACTGCATAACAAATGGTGTACAGTAGTTGAACCTATACATGCATACCCTACTTGTGTATGAACTATCTCATAGTATCATGCAAATAGAAATTATAAATTAACAAATGGTAACAGTTGTAAACATATCATATCATATGTAGGACTGTATAAACATAAATATTATATCTTCATGAGCTAAAATATACCACAATTCTATATTTGTATTCGCATATAACTTACCTAATGAGCTTCCTGCACTTTGGACATCGCTTTCCGCATTTTGAAGCAGCACATTTCAAGCATTTCTGAACATCGGGAGATAAAACCAGATGCCTCTAGTTCAGAAATTAATCACTGCAAATCAAATAACACCAATTCTACATTAAATATACATGTATATACACAGTTTATTTCATCCCAATTATGCCTCAAGTTCATATATTAATCACTGCAAATCAGCCTTAGTGTCAGTATGGCTAACACATGCTACAATTTAAACATAGAAGAAAGTCAATCCGACATGAACAACCGTAGACACAATAAAGTCTGATGTAGAAGTCATTATCATCTATGCACTTTTCAAAGTCTCGATAGCAAGAAATTTTGTTGGATATCAAATAAGATGAAATGAAGCTCAGTAATCTACGGTAGATTAACATGATGCAATAGATTTCATTGCGAGTGGTTGATCCCATCTCTTCATCTAAAAATCTCACATATGTGTTTGAAACTATACGTTCTAAGAAGTATTAAGAAGTGGAAAGGAATTGCTGGGATATTAATGATGCTGTAACAAACTACCAAGTTTACTTACCATCCCGGGATTTTCATCACTGGGAAACCCATGAAGAGTGTGTCAATTCGACCAAGATAAGTGGCAATATGAATAAAACTCCCATAGGTCCCTCTCACATTTGAAGACGACACCTGATCGGCTTTAGATGAAATAAAAAGAAAAAAATAGGAGGACATACTATAAGCCAAATGAAAGCTACAAATTGTAGTAATGTCATGCCCCGCTTCCCATTCCACGGGAACACAGGCACGTAACTGAGGCCCGGCGAATGATATAAGTATGCCAACTCATATCATCCATAAGCTGTACAATACTAGGTAACTCAACAATACAATAGTATTCATATAAATAGGAATATAATGCAATAACGAGTATATGAAATGCAAGGACTTACCAAATAGCCAGAGAATACGCAGTGCAGTAACAGTTCGACAAGTTCTCTCAGTAACCCATCGTCTGTACCTATACAACATAACTCAAAGAATGACAAATGGAGTACCTGTTAGAGCAAGTTACGGACTGCCAGTAGTACAAGCAAGAGTGGGGAATGGAAACATGAATCAAGAAACAGGAAACAAAAACATTGAGGAAATCAATAGTAGATAAATAGTCTACAAGTAACAGGCAAATAATAGGTAACATTTGCAGGTAAACAGTAATGGAAAACAGGTAACAGCAAAGGATAACAGTATCAAGTGATGGTAACAAGTAGCAGTAACAGGTAATAATATTAGGAAACAGGGGTGTGCCATTTATTTACCACATGGTTGCTACATACAATCAAGTTACGTTTAGATTTCGTAGTGGATTCTATAGGGCCGTATACTCAGGCATCAAGTAAACAGTAAATAGTAAACAGTGTCCTGAATTCGCACAATCCGAGTACACCTTCCTATAAGGAAGTATGTAGTTAGGTAAACAGTAAACAGTTGGGGAACACGGGCCCCTCCTTCCGAATACACCTTCCTATAAGGAAGTATGTAGTCAGGAAAAATAGATCAAGAGAGCTTGATGATCATCCTGATCGGGATGATCAAAATCAGATCAAACGGACTGCCCACATTCAAAGTGATGATGAGATGCAGATCAGACGGTCAGGAACTGCTTGATGAAGATGAAACTTGGTGACCGATCAAGAGGATCAACGAACAGAATTCACTTGATCAAAGCTTTTGATCAACGAAAATCACAAATGGCTATGGGTTTCGGCTCGAAGACAGTGAATGGCAGGAGGCTGGGGGTGTCAGAGGCACGACGATCGATTGGCTTGTGGTGGTCACAGCCTGCAGGGGGTGCTGTCGACTGGCGATGGGTTTCAGAGCAGGCTCGAGGAAGAAAGAGGTCGGGGTGAAGTTGATAATGGTGGCTCGAAGGTGGCTCTATTTTTGGGAGGAAACAGGGCAAGAGGAGAAACCCATGGCGGAAGGCAGGGCTCGAGCGGGAGGCTCGAAGAAAGAGAATGAGCGGTGCTTCGGGGACGAGCACGAGGGGTGGGTTCGCGATGAGGTGGAGAGTCGCGGGATTGCGATGGGGCTGCAGTGTCGAGGGTAGCTCGACGGTGGGATGGAGAGGCACATGCGATGAGGAGGATGACAAAGGGGGGTGAGGTGGTGAGGAAGACGACGAAGAGGAGCATCAAGGGGGTCATCGTGAGCAAGCGGGAGTAGGGGTTCGACAGGCGTGCTGAGTTGATGAGGGTTAGGCGGGAGGGGGGTTGAATAGTAAACGAGATTGGTGGTAGGGATGAACAGCGATGGGGAGTTTTGAACAGTAACGGGGTTAGGCTACTTTGGTTTGGTTGTGATAGGAATGAGAGAGAGGAATCTGATTGTAATTGAATGCAATTTGTGATTAGTTAGGATTTGAAGAGTCAGGGGGAGAACGTGAGGAGTAAGTTTAGGGGATACGAGGAGGTGAGTTGATATGGTCAAAAGCAGATAGGAGAAGAAATTTGGGTTTGAGTATTGGGTATTAAAAGAGGATCCAATAAGATGAGGGTTTGGGTTAGAGTGCAATAGGAGATGGGCTTGGGTTGAGCTCAGGTTATATATATATATAAATAATGCAAACCAAATAAATATAAAATTGGGCTTTACAATAATAATAATAATAAAATATAATAATAATATTGATAATAATAATAATATGTAACAAAATATAATTTGGATTCAACACCTTCATGAAAATAATTCAATAATAGTAATAATATAAAAATAATGAAAACAATAATAATAATACTAATAGTAATAACAACAACATTTATAATAATAATAATAATAATTAGATGTATATCAAAATGTAATTCGAGTTTAACAGATTTATTAAAATAACCCAAACAATGTATAATATAAATAGTCGATCAATTAGAAATAGAAATTAAGGTTAAAATATACCATTATTCAACATAATTAAAATTTTCAATTAGAAAAAAATTTAATAGAGAATCTACAACGAATTTAACACAAAGTAAATTATAAATAATCGAAATACAGAAAATATTTATTCATGGGAACGGGGGTTACAAATCCTACCCACCTTACAACAAAATTTCATCTTCGAAATTCATTTTTGGCAGAACGTAGGACAAGGCAAAAGAAACAAACTTGGCGTAATAAAACAGAGAATTAAAAGGAAAGAAACAAATGGTGACAACACCAGAATAAGAAACAAGTGGATAAGAATGATGTCAAACAGTGAATTAATGCATGACGACAATGGAGCAAGATAACAAAGCAAGATAAGAAGTAGGTAGAACTGAAATCGAATAGAGAATAGACAGGGAAGAATCGAACCAAATAATGAGTCAACGGATGAAGATGAATACAATGAATGGAAGGAAGCAAACAATATAAAGAAGAAGAAGAAATAAGGGAATCCTAGGACCTGTGGGTTATGGGCCCAACAAGCATCCACTGTGCCACTCTGATCGGGGAGACTCTACTAATTGCAGCCATAGCTCCATCAATCTGCTTCGTGGCTCACCATTCCCTTGACACGTCCAAACGACATCTCACTTGCATGAAGTTCCAACTCCTGGCAACTTCAAATTCTAAACACTTCTTGAGATCCTGGGACTCTGCATGCATATCTTGAAGCAACGATGACACTTCCTCTTCTGGTGATGATCCAAGCCGTTGACAAGTCGATGTAGATCCCGTGATGCCGATTGACGAACCGAGCAAGAATAACAGAATGGCAGCACCGGAATTTGAGGAGAACAAGATAGGGAAGAAACAACTAGTATGATACTCAATATGAATAACAAATGAAGATAAATGCAAGGCACGAAAAGCAATGAACTACACATGAGCTGAAATAAGAAGGAATCAACGAGGCAAGCAAAAATTTCTGATTGCTTGCACCGGAATCAAAAGAATATGGGTATGGAAGAATAAATTTATACCTAAGAAGAAATAAACAATGTGGGAAACTGCAAAGACGGAAGGAAATAGGAAATCAAAGAGTTGATTATGAAGGGACCAAAATAGAAATCAACAAAAAGACTAGTATCTAGATGCAAATTGGTTATTACATGTTCATGTGATCATTGTGATATGCATATTGTTGAGTTAACCTGGCTAAACCAAACTTGACTAACACATCAGTTGAACATGGCTAACAAATTAGCCAAAACTTAGCTCTGATATCACTAAAAACCCTGTCACACCCCGCTTTTCATTCCATGGAAACACAGGCACGTAACTGAGTCCCAGCGAATCATATAAGTATGCCAACTCATATCATCCATAAACTGTACAATACTTGGTAACTCAATAGTACAATAGTAATCACATAAATAGGAATATAATGCAATAGCCAGTATCTAAAATACAAAGACTTACCAAATAGCCAGAGAATACGCAGTGCAGTAATAGTTCGATGAGTTCTCTCAGTACCCCATCGTCTGTACCTGTACAACATAACTCAAAGAAAGACAAATAGAGTACCCGTTAAAACAAGTTACGGGCCGCAAGTTATACAAGCAAGAGTGGGGAACGGAAACAAGAAACAAGAAACAAGAAACAAGAAACAAAAGCATGGAGGAAATCAACAGTAGATAAATAGTCTACAATTAACAGGCAAATAACAGGAAGCATTTTGATGTACATATAATAATAATTATTATTAATGTTGTTCGTTATTACTATTAGTATCATTATTATTGTTTTCATTATTATTATTATTATTATTATTATTATTATTATTATTATTATTATTATTAACGAATTATTTTCATGAAGGTGTTGAATCCGAATTATATTCTATTATATATTATTATTATTATCAGTATTATTATTATTTTTATTATTTTTATTTTTATTATTATTGTAAAGCCCAATTTTATATTTATTTGAATTACATTATTTATATATATATATATAACTGGAGCCCAACCCAAGCCCATCACCTATTGGACCCATACCCAAACCCACATCTTATTGGATCCCCTTTTAATACCCAATACCCAAACCCAAATTTATCCTCCTATATCTACTTTTGACCATATCAACTCACCTCCCTGTATCCCCTAAAATTACACCTCACGTTCTCCCCCTAACTCTTCAAATCCTAACTAATCACAAATTGCATTCAATCACAATCAGATTCCTCTCTCTCTCTCTCTCTCTCTCTCTCTCTCTCTCTCTCTCTCCTATCACAACCAAACCAAAGAAGCCTAACCCCGTTACTGTTCAAAACTCCCCATCGTTGTTCATCCCTTCCACCAACCTCGTTTACTATTCAACCCCCCTCCCGCCTAACCCTCATCAACTCCGCCCGCCTGTCCAACCCCTACTCCTGCTCGCTCGCGACGACCACCCCGACGCTCCTCTTCGTCGTCTTACTCACCGCCTCACCCCCCTCGTCATCCTCCTCATCGCCTGTGCCTCTCCATCCCGCCATCGAGCTACCCTCGACGCTCTAGCCTCACCGCAATCCCGCGACTCTCCACCTCATTGCAAACCCATCCCCAAAGCACCGCTCATCCTCTTCCCTCGAGCCTCCCGCTCGAGCCCTGTCTTCTGCCATGGGTTTCTGCACTTGCTATGTTTCCTCTCGAAAATAGAGCCACCTTCGGGCCGCCATTGCCAGCTTCACCCTGACCTCCTTCTTCCTCGAGCCTGCTCTGAAACCCATCACCAATCGAAAGCATCCCCTTGCAAGCTGTGACCACCGCAAGACAATCGATTGCCGTGCCTCTGACACCCCCAGCCTCCTGCCATCTGCCGTCTGAGCTGCCGTCTTCGAGTCGAAACCCATAGCCATTGGTGATTGCCGTTGATCAGGAGTTTTGATCAAGTGAATTCTGGTCATTGATCCTCTTGATCGATCACCAAGTTCCATCTTCATTAAGAAGTTCCAAGCCGTCTGATCTGCATCTCATCATCACCTTAAATGTGGGCCATCTGTTTGATCTGATATTGCTCATCCTGATCTGATGATCATCAAGCTCTCTTGATCTGGACCGTCCGATCTCATTGATTGATAACCATCTTGATCATCACCATCATCTTGTCATCTGATGGAGATCAGATCATGACTGTCCATTCGACCGATTGTGATCGTGATTATCATATTTATCATCAACAGATCTGAGTCGTCGATCAACCCTGATCATGATCTTGATCCTGATCTTCAATCTCAGTCGCCTGATCATCTTGATCTTTGATCTCAGTCGTCCGATCTATATTTGATCATCTTAATCTTGATCATCATCAAGATCCGTGCCGATCCGTCCGATCGTTGTTTGACCATCAACATCGAGATCCTTGCCCAATCGTAATCATCTCATCAAGATTCTTTTGGTTCGCAATCACTGCCATGTGCCGGGATCCATTCTTGTTATTCTTTTCTCTTCGGTATTGTATCTAAAGGCAAGTACTTGTATGAATATTTTTGTTCCTCGTACAAGCATAAATACCGCGAGTAGATCTCCATTATAACTTGTTTTTCATGTTCTTACTCGTTGATAATCTTCAACATATCCATTTTAATTCGTTTCTATTATTTCTGTCATCATAAAAGATCATGAACACCAATTGTGTATTCTGCCCTGTCATATGTCCTGACTTGTAGCCTGATTTTGACCCAGTTACACTTTGAATTGTTAGAAATTTATGAATATGAAACGTAGGCCTCTGTGTCTATTTTTAGCTCCTTCGACGGATCTCAAATCCGATTTATGATGTGTGAGTTATCGCAGTTTTACTGCTGCTGTGTCGTAGAATTTCAGATTCATAAATTTGCTGTGTCACTCTGTTTTCCGATTTAAATTGACTATGCTATCTGTGATGGAATGACATGAAAATTAATATGCTGAGTCTAAACATGCTAGGGAACCTTCCAGAATTTTTCTAGATTTAATTATGATGTTTTTAGACCCCTTTCATGATTATAAACAAGACTTTGCATATTCTAGCTGAACATAAATTATGTATAAAACACTATTTTGAACCCTGTTGCTGTACTTGTTGTATGACTTGTGTATATGTGCTAGAACCGGAGGAGAGTCGTTTCTAGATTTTTTTACGGATCCAGATTTGCTTTCCTGTAGCAATGGGAATCTCAGTTTTGGTGCAGCAACATCCTGCTCTCCAGAACTGAAATTCTTGTTGTTCTTGATAATTATACTTTGTTTTGGCATTTGATTGTGTTTCCTACCTGACCTGAACTTGTTCCCTATCCCTTGTCATAATACTTGTCCTGTTTGTGCACTCACATGCATGTCTTGATATTAATAATAAATGATTAAGCCGGGGTTTAAGGGAAAGGTCTAGTAGTGGACAATTTAGAAAAGTGTACTCAGAAGGAGGGGCCAGTGTTTTACTAAAAACTTTTTCATGCCCGCTTCCCAAACCATGGGAAAACAGGCACCTAACTGAGGCTCAGCAAATAATATAAGTATGCTAACTCATATCATCCATAAGGTGTATAATACCAGATAACTCAACAGTACAATAGTAATCACATAAACATGAATATTATGCAATAACCAGTATCTGAAATACAAGGACTCACTAAATAGCCAGAGAATACGCAGTGCAGTAACAATTCGACGAGTTCTCCTTATAACCTATTGTTTGTACCTGTACAACATAACTCAAAGAAAGACAAATGGAGTACCCGTTAGAGCAAGTTACGGGCTGCAAGTAGTACAAACAAGAGTGGGGAATAGAAACATGAAACAAGAAACAGGAAACAAAAGCATGGAGAAAATCAACTGTAGATACATAGTCTACAATTAACAGGCAAATAACAGGAAACAGTTGCAGGTAAACAGTAACGGGCAACAGTAGCGGTAACAACAAAGGATAACAGTATCAAGTGATGGTAACAAGTAGCTGTAACAGGTAACAATAACAGAAAACAGAGGATTGCCAGTGAAACATGTTCTTCTTAAGTCTATTGTTCAATACTATCTAGGTAGCACTTCATGCATCCCATTTATTTATCACATGGTTGCTACATACAATCAAGTTACGTTTAGATTTTGTAGTGGATTCTATAGGGCCGTGTACTCAGGCATCAAGTAAATAGTAAATAATAAATAGTGTCCTGAATTCGCACAATCCGAGTACACCTTCCTATAAGGAAGTATGTAGTCTGGGAAACAGTAATCAGTTGGGGAACACGGGCCCCTCCTTCCGAGTACACCTTCCTATAAGGAAGTATGTAGTCAGGTAAAACAGTAAACAGTTGGTGAAACACGGTAAAACAGTAAACAGTTGGGAAACACGGGCCCCTTCTTCCGAGTACACTTTTCTATATTGTCCACTACTTGATCTTTCCCTTAAAACCCGGCTTAATCATTTATTATTAATATCAAGACAGGCATGTGAGTGCACAAACAGGACAAGTATCATAACAAGGGACAGGGAACAAGTTCAGGTCAGGTAGGAAACACAATCGAATGCCAAAACAAAGTATAATTATCAAGAACAACAAGAATTTTAGTTCTGGACAGCAAGATGTTGCAGCACCAAAACTGAGATTCTTGTTGCTACAAGAAAGAAAATCTGGATCCGTTAGAAAATCTAGAAACTAGACTCTCCGCCAGTTTCAGTGCATATACACAAGCCATACAATAAGTACAGCAACAGGGTTCATAACAGTGTTTTATACAGAATTTATGTTCAGCCAGAATATGCAAAGTCTTGTTTATAATCATGAAAGGGTCTAAAAACTTCATAATTAAATCTAGGATAATTCTGGAAGGTTCCTTAGCATATCTAGACTCAGCATATTAATTTTCATGTCATTCCATTACAGATAGCATAGTCAATTTTAATCGGAAAACAGAGTGATGCAGAAAATTTATGAATATGAAATTCTACGACTCAGCTGCATTAAAACTGCGATAACTGACACATCATAAATCGGATTTGAGATCCGTCAAAAGGGCTGAAAATAGACACAGCGGCTTACGTTTTATATTCAGAAAGTTCTAAGAGATTCGAAGTGTAACTGGGTCAAAATCAGGCAACAAGTCAGGACATAGGACATGGCAGAAATACACAATTGGTGTTCATGATCTTTTATGATTACAGAAATAATAGAAAAAAAATCAAAACGGATATGGTGAATATTATCAGCGAGCAAGAACATGAAAAACATGTTATAACGGAGATCTACTTGCTGTATTTATTCTTGTATGAGGAACAAAAATATTCATACAAGTACTTGCCTTTAGAGACGATATCAAAGAGAAGAGAATTACGGGAACGGGTCCCGGCATACGGCTACGATCGCGAACCAAGTGAATCTTGATGAGATGATCACGATCAGGCACGGATCTCGATGTTGATGGTCAAAAAATGACCGGACGGATCGGCACGGATCTTGATGATGATCAAGATCAAGATGATCAAATGTAGATCGGATGGCTGGGATCAAAGATCAAGATCAAGATGATCAGACGGCTGAGATTGAAGATCATGATCAAGATCAAGATCAAGGGTGATCGACGGCTCAGATCTGATGATGATGAATATGATAATCACGATCACGATCGGTCAATCGGATCATGACAAGTTGAAGGTGATGATCAAGATGGTGATCAATATGAACGAGATCGGACGGTTAAGATCATGAGAGCTTGATGATCATCATGATCGGGATGATCAAAATCAGATCAAACGAATGGCCCACATTCAAGGTGATGATGAGATGCAGATCAGACGGCTAGGAACTGCATGATGAAGATGGAACTTGGTGATCGACCAAGAGGATCAACAGCCAGAATTCACTTGATCAAAACTCTTGATCAACGACAATCACCAATGGCTATGGGTTTCGGCTCGAAGACTGCGACTCAGACGGCAGATGGTAGGAGGCTGGGGGTGCCGGGGGCACGACGATCGACTCGCTTGCGGTGGTCACAGCCTGCAAGGGGTGCTATCGACTGGCAATGGGTTTCGAAGCAGGCTCGAGGAAGAAGGCGGTCAGGGTGAAGCTGGCAATGGTGGCTTGAAGGTGCCTCTATTTTCGGGAGGAAACAATGCAAGAAGAGAAACCCATGGCAGAAGGCAGGGCTCGAGTGGGAGGCTCAAGGGAAGAGGATGAGCGGTGCTTCGGGGACAAGCAGGAAGGATGGGTACACTATGAGGTGGAGAGTCGTGGGATTGCAACAAGGCCGCGGCATCGAGGGTAGCTCGACTGCAGGATGGAGAGGCACAGGCGACGAGGAGGGTGATGAGGGGGGTGAGGCAGTGAGGAAGACAACGAAGAGGAGCGTTGAGGTGGTCGTCGCGAGCAAGCGGGAGTAGGAGTTCGACAGGCAGGCAGGCAGAGTTGATGAGGGTTAGGCGGGACGGGGTTGAACAGTAAACGAGGTTGGTGGTAGGGATGAACTGCGATGGGGAGTTTTGAACAGTAACGGGGTTAGGCTGCTTTGGTTTGGTTGTGATAGGAGAGAGAAAGTGAGAGGAATCTAATTGTGATTGAATGCAATTTGTGATTAGTTAGGATTCGAAAAGTCTAGGGAAGAACATGAAGAGCAATTTTAGGGGATACGGGGAGGTGAGTTGATATGGTCAAAAGCAGATAGGAGGAGAAATTTGGGTTTGGGGTATTAAAAGGGGATCCAATAAGATGTGGGTTTAGGTTAGGGTCCAATAGGAGATGGGCGTGGGTTGGGCTCAGGTTATATATATAAATAATGCATATCAAATAAATATAAATTTGGGCTTTACAATAATAATAAAATTAAAAATAATAAAAATAATCATAATACTGATGTTAATAATAATATATAACAGGATATAATTTGGATTCAACACCTTCATGAAAATATTTCAATAATTGTAATAATAATGATAATAATAATGAAAACAATAATAATAATACTAATAGTAATAACAAAAACATTAATAATAATAATTATTATTATTATATGTATATCAAAATGCAATTTGAGTTTAACAGATTTATTAAAATAATCCAAACAATATATAATATAAATAGTTGATCAATTAGAAATAGAAATTAAGATTAAAATATACCATTATTCGACATAATTAAAATTTTCTATTTGAAAACATTTTAATAGAGAATCCAAAACGAATTTAACACAAAGTAAATTATAAATAATCGAAATACAGAAAATATTCTAAAAATATTTATTTTCGGTAACGGGGGTTACAAGTAACAATTCTATACATCTAAACAAATTTATACTTATTGCACTACCATACCTCGATCACATAAAGAGAGGCAACAGGTGGACCTAGGCCCATCCCAATTCTGACTAAAATTCTACCAAATAGCATGCCTTCCGAAGTGCTTGTTGTTACACTGTAAATGAATGTATTGTAGAGTTTTTAACTACCAAGGTCATAAACAATATAAGAAAAGAACATCATACGTGATTAGAGATGCAAGTTTTATAAGAGAAAAGGCATCATTAAGAAGCAAATTCACGAACTTACCTCATCAATATATTATAAAGAGGAACATGTTTTCTATTTATGAAAAAAACAAGTGGCTTACATAGGCAGTGGGACTACAAATAACAATATATAAACTTTTTGAATAGGTTAGATATAGACAATGTCGAAATTCCGCAAAAGCTTACATAGTATTCACATACAAAAGCATATCCAAAAACGCTAGTAACTCTTGTTTTAAATGGCTATTTAAAAAAATATATATATAAAGGAAAAGAAAGAAAGAAAGAAAAATTGTAATGGAGTTATTGTGCCAGATATAAGCTCCAATAATCATAGGTAATGTGCTGAGTTGGAATGCCCTCTTGCGCCCAACACCATCTGCAACAGAACCACTGAACAAACAGCCAAAAACGGCTCCGAACAAGCAAAAGCTCACCACAAGTCCTGCAACAGACCCAACGTAGTGTAGGATGTTATAAATATTAATTTGATGACAAGAATAAAATTCCGAGTGCATTATACTTTCTTCCATTGTATACCATGTATGTTTAGACAAAAGAATAAAATCCATGCAATATGGATATGAATGTAGAAAATAGCATCATGCAGTTCGAATACATTGCTTCCGAACAGTAAGAAAAATTAACTAAATCTCAAAATCATCTAACACGTGCGAGCATAACATGTCCATTCCAATTTTCAAAAGATTTGATATTGATTCATGATTATTTGAATAGCAAGAACAAAATATTTGTGGAGATCTGCTGTCCATTTATTAATACATGCTTGTATGAATTTGAAAATAGATTAGTTAACATACCTATTAATACATCAAAATCATAACATTCACAAACCATATTATTCAACTCACAATTTTTCTTCCCACAATCAAACAAACCTTAAATTTCCCACAATTCCATAAACCCAAATTATGCATCTCACCATCCCAAATTCTCAAAATCAAAAATTAAACTATTCTCAAATTCTCAAAATCATACATTAGCTTTAAGAGAGGGATGAAGATGATCAGAGTGACGGCGCGAGAACAGCGACAGCAACAGCAACGTGGGGCCACAGTGGTCAAGGATATGGTTTTTCATAGAGAGACGTGGGGGCTAGGATGGTCAAGGGCATGGCAACGTGGGAGGGGCACGGGGACACGGCAACGCGGGGAGGGGTTCATAGATAGCGGGGGACGACGACGGTGAGAGGGAGGGTTTGGGTTTGTGAGCGGGAGAGAGAGGAAGCAAAAATATTGGGAGGGGAAATGAAAAAGAAGAAATACTCTAAATGAAAATGGGGAAGGGATATCTTACTCTCCCTATGCCGGAGTTTATTAGAGAAAACGCCGGGATAGTCCACGAAGACCTAACGTTTTTGTAACCCCTGTTTTCGCAAATACGTATTTTTTGTGTATTTTCTGTATTTAAAATTTTCGTAAATATTTTTTTTCCACTTTCAAATTCTTTAGTCAAAATGTATTGTTGGACCTGCTACGAAAATCTATTTTTGATCAATAATTTTATTTATAACTATTTTCTACGATTTTTATATTGTAATACTAACCCTACTATTCTTGTTATTATTATTATTATTATTATTATTATTATTATTATTATTATTATTATTATTATTATTATTATTATTATTATTATTATTATTATTATTATTATTTCTGCTATTATTATTATTATTATTATTATTATTATTATTATTATTATTATTATTATTATTATTATTATTATTATTATTATTATTATTATTGTGATTTTTACTACTATTAGTATTATTATTTTTATTGTATTACCATTTGATTTTATATTAAAAATCCTATTTCTTTTTATATATTTTTCCTTCCTCTTATTGGTTTTAAAACCCAAAACCCAAACCCAATTACTTTTCACTTAACCATAATACCCTGTTTTAATCCCCATACCGATTTAAACCCCTTCAACCCAATACCCATTATATATTGACCCACACCCGTTACCCAAACTCCTACCCGTTTAACCCTATTCACCCTAAACTCATCAGCCGTCACCTAACCCTAATATTCTTCTAACCTATATTTATACCCCTGCATGTTTCCCCCTGTTCATCGATCAACCCTAGCCGGCCCCTTTCATCTTCAACCTTCCACCTCTTCACCTCCCGCTCATCTCCATGCCTTACCCCTGCTTTCGCTCCACTATCGTCTCGTCCTCCTGTTTACCCCTATCTCGACTTCGAACCCGACTGCACCCTACCCTCCTCCTGCAACGACAGCCAACAACAACCTCGGCGTTCCCCTGCCTCCTCTCGACGCTCCCCTCCTGCAACGCTCACCTCGTAGCAAGTCGCGAGCTCCCTGTCGTGACGCCAGTGCGCCCCTGCCGGCGATCCCCTCTCCTGTCATGACCTCCCCCATTCTCCCGGTGCTCCTCTGTCTTTGCCATCCCCCGTCGCCTTCAGCCCGACCCCTGCAGTGCCTCGGCCTTCCCGTGGCCACTACCGTCGTCGAGCACCACCTATGGCCACACCTTGTCGCCCTACACCACAGCGATAGTAGCACCACCACTCCTCCCTCTGCTGTGTCCTCCGATGTCAGGCATCACACAGCCATGTTATGTTTTTCCTGACAACGGAATAGCAACCCCCATGCATTGCAGTGCATTGTGCTTCCCCGCTCCGACGCCGATAGCCAGCCCCGTTCGCCGCTCTCTCTCCCTCTCTTCCTCATGCTATCGGGGTTGTGTGTGTGCGTGTTAGTGTGTTTGTGGTTATTCTTTCATGGTTCGTGTTTCAAAGTTCATCGTTGTGTTCGTGCCCCGGAAATTGGTTCCCGTTATTCTCTTTGCATCATCGTTTTCATCGTCGTCTCTCAGACAAGTAACTTATGTTCTTTTTTTTGTGTAATACAAGTACTAAATACCTCCTGTGGTGTAGTTATATTCTAGAGAGAATTCTTCTGTGAAATCCCTTATTTAATCTTGTCTCTATTGTGTTCACCCGCCCGTAGTTGCCTCATTACACACATGACATGAAATAACTTAGGGATGACCACTTCTTGTTGTATGCATGCATGTTGTTCTTATGATATCATGTGCCTGGTTGTGTTCGTTGTAGTATAACTTGTTGTAGACTTGTTAAATACCATATACCATGTTATTTGGACATCTAGTATACCATATTTTATGTTTGGTTATATTTTGGATGAGTTTTATATGAACTAGTTGATTTTTTGCATAAAGGATATTTTCTATTGTCGATTCCTCGTTTTCTATTATTATTTTAGACCCTATTAAGGTCAGTATTTGAAAATTATTTGTGAATATGAATTATAGAGAATTCTGTCTACCTTACAGATTTTCTGACTGATCTTAGTTTTGATTTATGAGTTTCGAGTTATGACTATTTTACTACAGATATGTTTAAAATTCCAGATCTAGTTTTTTTATGAATTCAGTATGATTATTTAATTTTCTACTGATGTTAAAGATAATATTTTGATCCAATATTTTGCTGAGTATAATTAGACATGATGGGGATTAACCCCTAATTTTTGAGGATTTAATCAATGACTTTTACAAACTATTCTATACTTGCAAACAACTACTATACTTGCAGAATTTTCTTGCTGTTCAGTAAAGATACATAATTTCAACCTAATTCTACTTGCTGTCTATAAAAACTTTGTGAATATGAATTATATCCTACTATATCTATATTATCACCCTTTTGACGGATCTGTATTTCGATTTATATTTTGTAAGATATCGTTGTTTTAGTACTGCTATCTTTATAATTCCATATTTACAAAACCACTATATCTTTCCATTTTCTGATTTTACTTGACTATTCTATTTATGTTGAAAAATTATGAAACATTATTTTCTGTTACTAAACATACTAGAGAATACCTAAGATTTTTCTTGAATTTAATCAGTGAGTTTTTATGCTGTTTTCCTGTTTATGAATACAAACTTCTGATTTATGGCTGAACGTGTTTTCTGGATTCAAACCTGTTTTGAGACTTGTTTTTGTGAAGTACCATATGACTTATATATATTTTCTAGATTCGGCCGGAATTTTATTTTCCAGGTTTTCTGACGGATCCAGATTGCAATTTTGTAGCAACGGGAATTCCAGATTTAGTGCAGTACTGTCTTGCTGTCCTGAACTAGAATTTTCATTGTTTTATCCCGTTATGAGTTGTCTTTCACCTGTACATGTTTATCTTTCAACCTGAACCTGTTACTTGTTCATGCCATATTATTCTTAACCTGTTTGTGACACGTACATGCATGTTTGACAATAATAATAAAATAACCAAGTCGGGGTTAAGGGAAAGATGTAGTAGAAGAAAATATAGAAATGTGTAATTGGAAGGGGACCCGTGCTTCCCACCTGATGATCTGTTATCAGTTACCTTTGATATTGTTACCTATGAATCTGGTGTGGGGGTAAACAGATGAGATTTGTGAGTTCGCGGAAAAACCTGAATAGCGGATCCAAGCCTGCTGATTCCTGCCGCTAACCTGCAAGGAAGTGCGATACACCGGGGTTGATTCCGGCGACGCACCTTCCGACGCTCTTATTAGTAACCAGTGATGATTAAGAAAGATCTTAAGCTGGAAAAAGAGTGATTACCCGGTCACAGTGGTAGGTAGGAGGTATTTATAGTCGCCTTGGGAGTCTGATTAGGGACCTGATTTCCTGTGAAACCTTTAGGAGTAAAATCCTCACAATTAGTTTAGGAAACTGACCCCTGATTCCCGGTGAGAGGATAACTGTAAATCAGGCCCGTTGATTTAGTCAAATCAGTGACCCTGATTTCCTCTTGTTGGTCTGGGTTTGTCTCGGGTCGGGACCCGCACCCAGCTGGAGTGGATCCATTTTGCGGGCTATTGGATCTGTAAGGGGGAGATCCAGTGCCCGCTTAGGATCCATCTATATGTGAAATTACTGTTTTACCCCTGAGCTTCAAGATTCGTTCCCAATCTGGACGGTTCTGATTTAACCCCATTTTTAGCCATATCAGATATGATTACCTGACATGTGATTTTGTTATCTGATTCCTGACTACATACTTGCTTATGAGAGGGTGTACTCAGAAGGGGGCCCGTGTTTCCCACCTATTACCCAACTACAAACTTCCTTATGAAAGGGTGTACTTGGAGGGGACTTAGTCCTACCTAATGCATGATTACCTGATACTTGTACCTGTGCCGGCCTGTCTGATACCTACGTACACGACCCTATAGACTCCACTATGAAATCTAAACGAAACTTGTTTGAATGTAGCAACCATGTGGTAAAAATCTGGGACGCATGAAGTGCTACCTAGATAGTAATAATACAAGACTTGACATAACATGATACCTGATACATGAATACTTATTACATGCTTACATGTTACTGATACCAGTACATGCTGCCTGACACCTGTTACATGTTTACCTACTTGCATGATACCTGTTACCTGTTACATGTTATATACACCTGTTATTACTTGATTTTATTCATAATTCAAGTTAGTTGTTCTATTTTGTTGTCATATCTATTCCATGCTATTTGTTTATCATTCCCATGTACTTGTGCCTGCACTACAAGCGGCCCCCTATCATCTTCAACCCTAGCCGCCCCTTTTCATCTTCAACCTTCTAGCTCTTCACCTCACGCTCATCTCCCTGCCTTCCCCCTGCTTCCGCTCCCCTCTCGTCTCGTCCTCCTATTTACCCCTATCATGGCTTCGACCCCGGCTGCGCCCTGCCCTCCTCCAGCAACGACAGCCAGCAGTGACCTCGGCACCCCTACCTCCTCCCGGTGCTCCCCTCCTACAACGCTCACCTCGCAGTAAGTTGTGACCTCCCTGTCGCGATGCCAGTGCACCCCTGCCGGCGATCCCCCCTCCTGTCGCGACCTCCCCCGTTCTCCCGGTGCTCCTCCGTCTTTGCCATCCCCTATCGCCTTCAGCCCGACCCTGTAGTGCCTCGGCCTTCCCCTGGCCACTGCCATCGTCGAGCACCACCTGCGGCCACCACCTTGTCGCCCTACACCACAGCGACGCAACACCACCACTCCCCCCTCTGTTGGGTCCTCCGACGTCAGGCAGCACACAGCCATGCTGTGTTTTTCCCGACGACGGAATAGCAACCCCCGTGAACCGCAGTGCACTGTGCTTCCCCGCTCCGACGACGATAGCCAGCCACATCCGCCATTCTCTCTCTCCCTCTCTTCCTCGTGCTCTTAGGGTTGTGTGTGTTGTTAGTGTGTTTGTGGTTATTCATTCGTGGTTCGTGTATCGGAGTTCGTCATTGTGTTCGTGCCCCAGGAATCTGTTCCTGTTATTCTCTTTACATCATCGTTTTTATCATCGTCTCTCAGGCAAGTAACTTGTATTCTTTTCTTTTTGTAATACAAGTACTAAATACCGCCTATGGTGTAGTTGTGTTCTAGATACAATTCTTGTGTGAAATCCCTTGTTTAATGTTGTCATTATTGTGTTGACCTGCCCGTAGTTGCCTCATTACACACATGACATGAAATAACTTAGGGATGATCACTTTTTGTTGTATGCATGCATGTTGTTCGTATGATATCGTGTGCCTGGTTGTGTTCGTTGTAGTATAACTTGTTGTAGACTTGTTATATACCCTATACCATGTTACTTGGACTTCTAGTATACCATATTTCATATTTGGTAACGTTTTGGATGAATTTTATATGAACTAGTTGATTTTGTGCATAAAGGATATTTTCTATTTTGTCGATTTCCCCCTTTTTATCAGTATTTTAGACCCTATTAAGGTCAGTATATAAAAATTATTTGTGAATATGAATTTTAGAGAATTCTGTCTACTTTCCAGATTTTCTGACATATCTCAGTTTCGAGTTATGACTATTTTACTACAGATGTGTTTAAAATTCCAGATCCAGTTTTTCTATGAATTCAGTATGATTATTTATTTTTCTACTGATGTTAAAGATAATATTTTGATCCAATATTTTTCTGAGTATAATTATACTTGATGGGGATTAACCCCTTACTTTTGAGGATCTAATTAATGAATTTTACAAATTATTCTATACTTGCAAATAACTACTATACTTGTAGAATTTTCTTGCTGTTCAGTAAGGATACATAATTTCAACCCGATTCTACTTGCTGTTTATGAAAACTTTGTGAATATGAATTATATCCTACTGTATCTATTTTATCACCCTTTTGACGGATCTAGATTTTGATTTATATTTTGTAAGATATCGCTGTTTTAGTACGGCTGTGTTTGTAATTCCAGATTTACAAAACTACTGTATCTTGCTGTTTTCTGATTTGACTTGATTACTCTATTTATTTTGGAAAATTATCAAACTTTATTTTCTGTTACTAACCATTCTAGGGAATATCCCAGATTTTTCTTGAATTTAATCAATGAGCTTTTATGTTGTTTTTCTGTTTATGAATACAAACTTCTGATTTCTGGCTGAACGTGTTTTCTGGATTCAAACCTGTTTTAAGCCTTGTTTTTGTGAAATACCATATGACTTATATATATTTGCTAGATCTATTTTTCAGATTTTCTGACGGATCCAGATTTGCAATTTTGTAGCAACGGGAATTCCTAATTTAGTGCAGTATTGTCTTACTGACCTGAACTAGAATTTTCATTGTTTTATCCCGTTATGAGTTGTCTTTCACCTGTACATATTTATCTTTCAACCTGAACCTATTACTTGTTCATGCCATGTTATTCTTAACCTGTTTGCGACACGTACATGCCTGTTTGATAATAATAATAAAATAACCAAGCCGTGGTTAAGGAAATGATCTAGTAGTAGAAAATATAGAAATGTGTACTTGGAAGGGGACTCGTATTTCCCACCTGATGATCTGTTATCTGTTACCTGTGATATGATTACCTGACATGTGATTCTATTATCTGATTTCTGACTACATATTTTCTTATGAGAGGATGTACTCAAAAGGGGGCCCGTGTTTTCCACCTGTTATCCAACTACATACTTCCTTATTAGAGGGTGTACTTAGAGGGGTGAAATTGGAGGGGACTTAATCCTACTTGATGCATGATTACCTGATACCTGTACCTGTGCTTATCTGTCTGATACCTGAGTACACGGCCCTATAGAATCCACTATGAAATATAAACGAAACTTGTTTAAATGTAGCAACCATGTGGTAAAATTCTGGGACGTATTTAGTGCTACCTAGATAATAATAATACAAGACTTGACATAACATGATACCTGATACAGGAATACCTGTTACATGCTTACATGTTACTTGATACATGTACATGCTGCCTGACACCTGTTACATGTGTACCTACTTGCATGATACCTGTTACCTGTTACATGTTATATACACTTGTTATTACTTGATTCTATTCATGATTCATGTTAGGTGTTCTGTTTTGTTATCATGTCTATTCCATGCTATTTGTTTATCTTTCCCATGTACTTGTGTCTGCACTACAAGCGGCCCGTAACTTGCATTGACGGGCATTTTATTTTGTTTTCATCTTCCTGCAATTTATTAAATTGCAGATCATGGAGTTCAGCTGTCCGATGGAGTAGGTGATCTGAGATACTAATTGCTGGAGTTTTGCTATTATCATTTCCTGCTATTATTATTTTTATTTCATGTTCCTACTTGAATAATGTATCTGTTACTTGGATTATTTTGTATTGGGCAATGTGACCCAGGATTATTGACTTGTTCATATCTGGGTTATTTGAGATTATCAAATTTGGTTCAAGTAAATTCTGTTGGTATTTTGATTCATATGTGTATGCGTGGTTGACTTCTCTTGCTTCCTACTCTGATTATTCCTATGAATTGTTGTAAAGATCCTGATAGTTTATGGATGATAAAAACCATTCGCTGGGCTTTTGTCACGTATCTGTATTCCGTATTCTCTTTTGGGAAGCGGGGCATGACAGTTTTCTTATAAATGCTGGGGTAAGAGGGGGTCTTTTTATTTTGTTGAATACTTGGGTTCTACCCTGCGTTTTACCCAAATGCCGAGATAAAAATGCTGGTATAGCACAATTTTGTTGTAGTGCACTACCGTTCAGATCAAGATCGATGGTATAGATATTTAGTTTCCCTCAAAATTTGAACTCATCATCTATCGTCCTACACCAGAAAAAAAAGATGCAACAGTTTGGTGTCGTCTATGGAAACACAGACATACCTCTCCGATCAGATATTGCCGAGAAAAAAACCACTTCTTCCGGCCATGGCTTCCAAAGAAAAGAAGGCGAAGGCTAGTAGCCGCTGAGCTGATGCTCATGGTCGTCCTCCTCCACCGATGGATCCAACTCGCTTTTCGTCATCACCCCCTCGTGGTTGAGCTGCATCGACTGGCTCCCAGCATCACCGCCCTGAGCCTCGTCCTACCAAGAATAAAGGGTCGATACGCACCTCGACCCCCTCCGTGGTGCCCCCTATGCAGCCAGATCTCCGCGATATCATCAACACGAAATAACAAGTAATGGACCTCTGCCAGTTCCTAGGCGATAGGCGCGAGGTGATATTCCCCAATTAGAATTCCAAAAGAACCCTTCCCCTCTTGCATCAAAGTTGTTGGCAAACCCCCTCACAGCAGAGTCAAAGAAGTAAGAGGAGCCCGACTCCAGTTTGTCGTAGAGCTCCTTGGAACAGCGGAGAAGAGCAGGCACCCGTGATGAGGGTATAATATTAGGAATTCACCGACAAAGTTCTCAAATCCCTCCATGGTGCTCCGAGTAGGGGCCACAAAACAAGCAGGTCGTGCTCAATACCCGAATAAGAAAAGGAGTTTTGTAGGTAAACTCAATGGAAGGAGTGAGTAGATGATGCCTTTCATTTCCTCTAAGAGATGGAGGACCGCCTTGCTCTTATTGGCTGAGAGGAGGGTCACCAAAATGAGGGAAACTGCCATAGTCGACCTCCTTTCTCCAAGAAAATTCTTGAAGCCCCTGTCCTAGAGGACTTCAAACCACCGACCTTCGATTCATACAACAGTGAAACTAACCCGACAGGACACATTGAAAGTTTTAAAACTCTCATGATGATCCACCGAGCCTCCGACGTGCTCCTCTGTCGAACATTCCCAGCAACCTTGAAGGGATCAATGCGAGAATGGTATTCCCGTCTCTCTCCAGGGTCTATCTTCTCTTGTTCAGTTTGAGATGCTCTTCCTCACAGACTTTGTCACACCCCACTTCCCAAAATACGAGAACACGAGCACGTAACAAAGGCCCAACAAATGATGTGTACATCATCCATAAGTTGTAACAGATTAACTCAACATTATGATTTATACAAGAGATCACAACCATGCAAGAATCAATAACCACATAAACAATGAATAAACCTCAATAATCAATAAAATAATATCCAACATCTGGTAGAAAAGAATTAAAATTGGAATAAAAAGTACGACAAATGTAACAATGCGGAAAAGTAAATAACATGAACGAAATAATTAAAGCAACAAGATATGTGGGTGGGACTATAAACAAAGATGCAATAATCGAGACAACAATCCATAATCAAGTGATAACTATAATCATGATAAGAGTGAAAGTGTCAATCTAAGTCTATTGGTCTTTTATTATCCTATCTAATGCACGTAATGTTGTGTCCCATACCGCAGGTTCGGTGCATACAAACAGTGATCGTTTAGAATATAGTGGTGAACTCTACAGATCGTGTACTCGACACTATAATCAATAATCAATAATTAATAACAATAATCAATCAAACGATAAGGAACTCTTCCCCGAGTACAATCTCCGATTGTTCACTACCAAGTCGACCCTTGTTACCGGGCTTGTTATTATTTTATTACACTCAAATGTTGACATGCAATGGGTACAAAAGTATCGAGACGATGTCAAGGAGTGTCAAGGCAATGCAATGCATGGTATGATTAATTCCTATTCACTAGATGCAAAATCAAATATGGTTATACTTAAAAACACAAAAACACACATTCTGGACAGCATGACGCTATTGTACAAAAACCAACTTTCCCATTGCTACAGGAAAGTAAAACTGGTTCCATCAGGGGTTCCAGAAACTAGACTCCATGCTGGTTCTAACGCATATTCACATGACATATTATATGAAAAGTAGATAGGTTTATAATTTCATTTTTTACTAGTTTCATGTTCAGGCAGCATGTCAAATTCTTATATATAAAAGTTGGTTGTAAAATCACTTAAAAATATTATTAAAATCATAATTTAGAACCTAACAGTGTTAAGTAACAACCCAATTAATCCCAGATTTTTATTCTTAAATTTAATCTATTGTTTTAGTTAATTAAACATGGTAACATATTTTTAGACTGTATTCTGGAATTCAGATGTTACACCACGAGAACCTGAATATCTTGCAATCTGTATGTCGGATTGCAATATAGTCAGATAAACTGGACAAACAGGGCTACAATTCTTATTTAATATGTTTTAAATTATATTATCAGTAACTAGGTCAGAAGTTCGGTTCTTTATTGAACTAGTGCTTTGGCAGCAACCTAGGGTCATGTTCTCATATGTATAACGGGTCTGTAAATTCATAAAATAATCTTATAGAAATTTAAAGTGACTCCTAATCATGTCTACTAACAACCTAGTTAATGTTAAGTTTTAATTCTACTATTAACAATTTATTTTAATTAACAATTCATGTCGGTATGCTTGTAAACGACAATCTGAAAATTTAAACCTAGCAGTGTTAAAAATATGATAACTTGCAGCTTATAAATTGGAATTTAGATCCGTCAAATTTTCTAGAAGCTAGATTCAAAGGGCTATAAATGTCGTTTACAAGGTTCCACTTAATTATAACAGCAACTGGGTAAAAACTCGAAACTACATGGAATAAACAGTAGGCCAACAAGTGGATTATTATTAATTAGTAACAAACGAGATACGCAAGCATACTACTTCATGGAAATTAATCAACATGAAACTATACTCAATAATTGGGGTGGAATTCCACTATTAACCAAACAACCCATTATTTCCCTAACATTAAATTCATGAATCAAGTTATAACATCATATCCAATCGAAAAACATTGAAGTCATCATTCTTCTATATAACATGTTCCTAGTCTATGTATTCGTGTAGTGTATGCATATGACGATGTATAAAAAGGCTTGGGATTGAATCAAGGGAATGACATAAAAAGAAAACTACTATGGTTTCGCTGATGAATCCGTAATAGTTTCTTTGGGAGGTATCAAGCAAATAAAATACGATAATTGAAATGGAAACTAATTGCGGAGATCAAATGATTCTTGAACAAGAATAATAAACTACTTCAATGGAAACTTGCCTTATAAACAACGATTGTGAATGTGATCGAACGGCGAGAAGAAAGAACGGCGGCGACAACAGCAACACAACAAGAATGGCAGCAAGAGGGTCCGGCTTCGATGCTGCGATGGATGAAGGCAGGGAGGTCGGGACTGCGGGGAGGTAGGAGGCAGCGGGCAAGGGGTAGGGCTTCGGTTGGTTGCAGTCGGTGGCTTGCTGGTGGTTAGTGCTTGGGGTTGCAGGTGGTGGCAAGGTGAAGAGGAGATGGAGGGGCGAAGACATCGAGGTTCGGTGGCGGAGCACTGCGGTGGAGACAGAGAGTGCGGTAGCAGTGGTCGAGGATCAACAGCAAAGGAGAGGGTGATAATGGCAGTCAGGGTTGTAATGGTGGGTGCTGACGGTCGATGAGGGCAAAGGTTGCAGCGTCGGGGAGGCGATCGGGGAGCACGGGGGTGAGTGGTGGTGGGCCGGTGGTTGTCGAGCGGTGCTGAGGGAGGGGCTCGGGGATGGGTTCGAGAATGAGGAAGAGGAAGAAAGAGAAGCCGGGAGGGTTTAGGTGGCTGAGGAAAGATTAGATGATGATTAGGGTTCGGTTAATTAATAGAGATTAGGCTTATATATGTATATATATATGAGTTAAGGATGTGGGATAACGAGTTTGGGTTAATGGGTTTTGGGTTTAGGATTAATAAGAAAACAAATAAGAATATAATAGAGATAATCGACCAATAAATTCCCAATACACCATAAAAAAAAATATAGTGTACTGGAAAACCAGGGTTCATGCAAAAAGAATTTGGACGATCAAATAAGAACAATAGGGTTCAAGGAATAGCAAGATTTATTATTAATTAAATAATAATACAAGAATTTAAGAAAAAAGAAGAATTACAAAAGAAATTCGAAAAACCGGAAACAGGGGTTACAGACTTCGTCAGCAGCCACAAGGCCGAGATGACAAGTGCCTCCTTGGTCGACTTGAAGTAAAGTGAAGGGGAACCGCTCAAGGATTTTTTCAGGCGCCTTACAACCGAGTCTCAATCCATCTCCTCCCTTGACTCAGCAGTGGCGACGGCCAACTTTACAAGGCCGAGATGACAAGTGCCAATTATTTTTTCTCTCTCTTAATTCTAACTATTTATATATACACTACAAAGATGTCGGGATAAGCCAGCAAAACTAACCCAGCATTTGGGTAGTTTCGCCGAGGTATCCCGACATTTTCCAAATGCCAGCAGGGTGCTTTGGCTACCCCGGCATTTCACAACGCCGGGGTTTACTGGTTTAAAACCCCCAAAACTTTGAACCCTAAATCACCGAATTCTCAAATTCCCTCTCTATTTCCCTCTGTCCTGCTCACTCCCGCCGAAGCCCATCACCGTTTGCACCGTTGTTGTCGTTTTGTCGTCGTCTTCCCCGTTGTCTTCCAAATCCCCACCCTTAATCCATTTACTTCCTCCCTCGCGCCCCCTCCCGTTGTCTTCCCGAAGCTCCAGTTGTTGACCCCTTATCTCTCCTTCGCCACTGCCGCTTGTTTCTCCCCTCTGTCTTTCGCCTACTCGCCGTCGCCGATAACCCTGTCCCTTTCCCCCCTCTTTCTTTCATCAATTGTTGAAAAGTTTCGTCTATTGTTTAGATTTCATGCTCGAAGAAGAAGCAGTATTGAAATTGTTTAATGGATGTTTAATTAATTGTTGAAGTCTTTTTTAGTTCGCTTCTTTTTGTCTATCTTCTGTTTAGTTTTAAAACTTACTTTATATTCGCACAAAAAAAATCCTATCCCGGCATTTTAAAATGTCGGGATAGGTTATTAAATGGGAAAAAAATAAAAATGAAAATTATCCGATCCTGGCATTCTAAGAATGCTAGGATAGCTGATAAGGCTACCCGGCATTTGCAAATGCCGGGATAGCCATTTTTCATCCTCGACGGGGTTATCCCCGGCGCTTGCGGCGGTGTTTTTTACAATGCCTCCAGTATCAAACGCGGTGTTTAAAAACGTCGGGATTGGCCAAAAAAATGTCGAGATTTTCCTATTCATTTTTAGTGATATAATTTACGCCATGAGATAATATTTTTAAAACAATAAAAGAATAAAAAGTTCAAACATCTAAACATAACTATTTTTATCTCTTAAAATAACTATCCTTTAAAATATTATATCAAACTATTTTTTTTCTCTTAATTACATATGCATATTATATGAGACTAGTATTATACACGTGCGTTGCACGTGGGGAAAATGAGGAGGAGGGAATGAAAAGGGGAAAAAAATCTAGTATTATACACGTACGTTGCACGTGGAGAAAATGGAGAGGGGGAATGAAAAGGACAAAAAAAATTCTACCAACACGTGCGCTGCACGTGTTGACAAAATGACAAATATTTACAAATGACACTAAGCCCTTCTCCCATTATAATATTATTATTATATTATATTATTAGATATTAGAGATAACTATTTTTAAAATTTTATGTAAGAAGAGAAGTCAATAATCTCAATCAAATTACTTTTAATTTGACTATTTTACTATTTATACGAGACTGGGGCTTACCACATGTCATTATATTTTAAATCTAATTACTCTCAATTTGAATCTAACTATTTTATGCCACATGTCATCTTCCGACCACGAAAAATACCATTAACCTTTACTGTTATGCATTAGTAAAAAAAATTTCTAAAATGTAAATGGTGAATTTACTCATGTTATCCACAAGATTATGCTCTAATCGCGTGCGACACGCGATTTAGCGTGGATTATAACTTGATTTGATTTGACTATTTTTTTCTTTTTATTTTTACAATTATTTTCTCTTCATTCTAACTAATTTATTATGTACGACATGAGATGATATTTTTATAATTACATATGAATAGAAAATTCAAATTTTAAATATAACTTTTTTATCTCTTAATATAACTATTTTTTATAAAATTCAAATCCAATTATTTATGGATAAGATATTTTTAAATCTAGCATAGAACTCACTTGTTGCACAAAATATACTGTTAAACTCTATTGTCATATATTTGTTAAAGAGTTATTTCTAGAATGTAAATCGTGAATTAACCCGTGTTATATGAGATAAGATATTTTTAAAATTACATATAAAAAGAAAATTCAAAAAATTTAAATTTACTTACTCTGATTAACCAATTTTTTTTCATAAAAAAATCTAACTAATTTTCTTTCTTAATTATATATGCATACTACATGAGATAAAATATTTTTAAAACAACAAATATAAAGAAATTTCAAAAATCTAAATCTTAGTACTCTTAATTTAACTATTTATATCCAACTATACATAAGACAGGACCTCACCACATGCCATCCTCTGGCCGAAAAAACTCCGTCACATGTCATTTCAGGAATAATACCATCAAGCTTTACTGTCGAACATTGGCAAAATGGGTTTTCCATAAATTGTAAATGGTGAACTAACCTATTTACACATGATTATGCACTAATTTAATGCTACACACGAACTATCATGCATTGTAACTTATTTCTTATCTAACTATTTTTATCTATTAATGCTAACTATTTTCTTCTCTTAATTCTAATTGAATCTATCTATTATTACGACATGAGGTGATATTTACAAAATGACATATGAATAGAAATTCAAAAAACTATTTTAATATCTTAATGCAACTATTTTTAAAAACACTTTAAATCTAACTATGTTTCTTTAATTCATACATAGTACATGAGATTAGATACTTTTAAATGACAGATAAAAAGTAAACCCGAATACAACAATCTCTTAATGTTAAAAAGATAAAGTATTTTTGTCTCTCAGTTCCGTATGCATAGTATATGAGATAAAATATTTTAAATGACATATACAAAGAAAATTTAAAAATATAAATCTAACTACTTTGTTATACAACTGGACAATCTTATTCTCTAGGTGAAAATTTTCTTCTCTATGTCATTTCTCGACCCAAAAAACTCTATTATTAATAAATAAATAAATAAATAAATAAATAAGATCTTATAAGATAAGATTAATCAATAAACCAGAATGACCGTGGAAAACACATAACCATTATTGATTAAATTTAACAAACCTTTTAAAATCCCAAAATCAAGTATCCATGAATCAATATTAAAAGTTATCACAGGGATTTAAGGAATTTGAATTAACATGTCCATGAACCATTGGTGCTTTGATACCAAACGTTATTCTAAAACCATTAATCCCTATTGGGAATATAAACCATTAGCCAAGATGAAGATTTCTTGATGTAGATCTCTCTACTTTGGTTTCCCTCTATTTGAGTTTCACCATATGATGATGGGTTACAGACTTACAGATACAAAAAGGAGGATTGTGGTACTCCATACAGGGGACCAATAGCCCGTATTTATAACCTCTCTACCACCAGAGAAGTTACCATAATCAACAGATCATGGGAAGGGAAATTGAATGTTTCGCACTGGACTATCCTTAATGGGTCTTTAACGGGTCGGATATTATTGGGTAAACTTAAGGTTGAGTCAAAAATACAATATATGATATAGCATTTGCACATTTGGGATGGTAATTGTGCCTCAAGTTTTCAACTACCTTACAAATTATAGCCACCTTGGTGTTATTGGTAAAACCAGAGCCGTACGATCTCAACCTGCATCTCAAAGCCTCTCAGGGGTAGTACAGTAGTTTTCTAGCTACCGCAAGCCCACTAGAAAAAATGGGCCATCTTTAGGCCCATCAGCCAAGCCATGTCCAAAATTAATGCTTTCTTATAGCCTAAGAAAGAGGGAATTCCAACTAATTACAACTGTTAATCAAATCCCTCCGAACTAGGAATTAAATAATTAATATTATCGCTTAACTAAGGAAATCTTCAATCAAATCTTAAAGATAACTTTCCATGTCTATTTTCTATAACAAATTCCTAACCCATAAATTCTCTCCCCTCCATTCAATAAAGGGTAATCACTAATTTTCCGATAAAAACTCTCATCTTTCTGAGTTACAGACTTGAGCGTTGGAGGGTCTTTCACCGGAGCAACCTCAGGTGTTAAGACTTTGTATAGGCTCACTGTACGTTCTCAGCCATCCAAATCCCGATCGAGACATCTTCAACTGTTCACATTCAGATCAAGGAGCATTTAGCCATCCATATTCAGACCAAGATAGAAGGTCTAGATCTAAGTATTAACCTTAAAATAGGAAATCATCATCTGATTGCTCCCACACAAAAAAAAAGCAGCAACAAATTGGCATTGCCTGTGAGAAAGTATAGATCTGCCTCTCTGATAAGATCCATGCACTAGTAACCATTCCCAGCCGTGGCTAATGGAAAGAAGTCGAAGGCGGCTACCACCAGCTGCCCAGCCGATCCTCTTCCACTTCCTCCTTCATCGGCTCCTCCTCGACCGTCGCCATGACCTCCTACCGACGGGGCTATGTTACAAGGCTCCCATCTTAAACTTCCTAACACCCATCAAGTCGAAAATAGGGAGTCATTCTGAATGGCCGCCCCGTTTCTTGGTGCCCCTAATGCAGACAGTACTCCAGGAAATTAGTAACTCCCGACAGCATGTAATGGAACTTATTCATTGCCTAGATGAGTTGCATTCCCAAGAGGATGTTCCCCGCTCAGAGCGCCCCATAAGCTGAAGGAGCCTTCACCTTGACGGCCAAGGTTTCGTCGATCACCCTTTACCACAAGGACGCAGATGCGAGAGGAGCTTGACTCTCGTTAGTTGGCGAGCTCCCTAGATCAACAAAGATGAGGAGGCATCCATCACTCGGGCAGAGTTTCATGAATTCAAAGACTAAGTGCTTGAACCTCTCCATCTCACCCGAACTGGGATTGATAAACAAGGGATCGTCCCCCTAGAACTAATCATGAAGGAAAACCCCCCAGGGTAAACTCGATCCTAGGGATGAGAAGATGTGGTCCTTCGTCACCTTAAAGAGATTGAGGACTGGTGGATCGACCAAGAGGAAGAACACCAAGGTAGTGGGTGCTGTCTTATTCTCCCTCCCTTATCTACTCTATTCTTGAAGCACGTTCTAGAGAAATTTAGGCCATCTACCTTCAAATCATATGATGGTGAGTCTGACCTTGCTGGTCACATCGAGAATTTCAAAACTCTCATGAAGATCCACAAAGCTTCTGAAGCACTTCTCTGCAGAACTTCCCCGGTGACCCTGAAAGGACCAGCACGGGAATGGTACTCCCGTCTCTCTCCAGTGTCCATTTTCTCCTTCGACTAGCTCAAGGAGCTCTACCTCACACAATTTTTCAGTAGCCACAAGATCGAGAAGATGAGTGTTTCCCAGCTCGATTTAAGACAAAGGGATGGGGAGACACTCAAGGACTTCGTCAGGTACTTCACGGACGAAACTAGGTCCATTCCATCCCTTGACTCGGTGGTAGCAGTTGCCACCATCCAACACAACGTCTGCGACACCGACCTTAAAGAGTCTCTCAATCTAGGAGCCTCCTTGGGATGTCTCTGAGCACCTGCAGAAGAGAGAAGTACACTTGAGCTGAAGAGGCTCTTCATCACCGGGACCAAAGGGAGCACTCCACTAAGAACAAACAGAAGAATGAAAATGAAGAGAGGCCCAAGAAGTCCAGGAAAGATGGTTCCAATCAACGTCGCTCTCCTCCAGTCTCTCTCTTCGATAAGTTCACCTTTTTTATTGCTAGTATCTCAATATTCCTGATGTAAATTGAAGGAGATGGGCTACTCCAGCCCCTTCCTAGGATGAACCTAGCTGGCGATAGGAAGAGGGACAAGAATCGATGGAGCTGGTTCCATAAGGACCATGGTCTTGATATGAATGAGTGCTGAGCTATCAAAGATGAAATCGAAGCCCACATTCAGCGTTGTCACCTCTCCAAGTACACTCAGAAGGACAAGGTCGAGCCTCCTTAGGCTTGGGGAGCTAGCGTGTAGAGAGGGACCCTGAGTCCAAAGAATCAGAACCCATGGCTATCTTCCAGTCCATCCACGCGAAACCTATGGGTGGGGAGCCTAACTTCTCTCCAAAGGTGTTCGTCCAATAGGTAAACTAAGTTCACAACTTCTCCCATGCCAAAAGCTTGGGAATTCCAACAACCTTCTTTGATAAAGATCTAGAAGGAGTCTGAATACCACCTTGTGAGCATTGATAAAGATCTAGAAGGAGTCCGGATACCACATTGTGATGCACTAGTAATCAGCCTCTGCAAGGCAAATCACGAAGTACGTCACATCTTGGTGGACAGTGGTAGCTCATTGAATATCCTCTTCTTAGAGGCGTTCGAAACCTTCAAGCTCTCCAAGGATTGTCTGAAGCCTACCGGGTACACCCTCATGGGTTCTCCTGGACTCCAGTCCAGATCGAAGGAATAGCCACCATCGATGTGACTGCAGGAAAGGCCCCAGCTACGTGGATTGGGGACATGGACTTTATGGTCGTCAATGTGAAGGCCGCCTACAATGCCAACCTCGGCTGCCCCGACCAAGCTGCTCTTCACGCGATAGCTTAGATCTTCCTCTTAAAGATGAAGTTCACCACATTAGCAGGGGTATAAGAAATTAAGGGTATCCAGGATGCGGCTCAGGCATGCAACATAGCCGTACTAGGAGTTCGGTCCTCCCCTTCGATGCTATAGAACTCCCTCAAGAAAGGTGTTAAGTTGACTCCTAGCCCATGGATCAACTAGAGGAGAATCCCTTTCCCAATGAAAATTAGACAAAGTGTTTCCGAATAAGCCAAGCTCTCCCCTACCAAATTAAAGAATAACTTGTCAGCTGCATCAGGAAAAGTCGAGACTTGTTCGCTTAGACTGCTGCAACATGCCTGATATCTCCGAGACTTGATTATGCACCATCTAAGTGTGAGTCCAGATGTCAAACCAATCCAGCAAAAGTGCTTCAAGTTCACCTCCGACATGCAATAGGCAGTCAAGGAAAAGTTCGACAAACTTCTAGCCACCTACTTCATTCAAGAAGTTAGCTACCCGAGTGACTAGCCAGTGTAGTCATGGTAAAGAAAGCAAATGACAAGTGGAGGATCTGCATCAACTTCACCGACCTGAACAAAGCATGTCTAAATGACCCATTTCTTCTCTCCAGCATTGATGCCCTGATCGATGCCACATCTGAGCACGAGCTCCTCAGCTTCATGGATACATTCTCGGGATATAATCATATCCAAATGTTCCATCCTGACATTCTGAAGACATCCTTCATCACTGACCAAAACCTTTACTGCTATCAGATCATGCCCTTCGGGATAAAGAATGTTGGAGCCAATTACTAGCACATAGTGAATAAAGTCTTCAAGGAATTGAATTCTATGTGGATGATATGCTTGTAAAGGTCCTCAAGAAAGAAGACCATTTCACTGAACTACAAGAAGCTTTTGATTTCCTATGAAAGCATAATAATAACATGAGGCTGAACCCCTCGAAGTGCGCCTTCCGAATCTCCTCGGGAAAGTTTTTGGGATTCATAGTAAGCCATAGAGGGATTGAAGCCAATCCGGAGAAGATACTAGATATACTCAACATGCCCCCCCTCCTTTCCTCCCCGTCCAAAAGTAAACAAGTATAGAAACTTACGAGGTGCCCACTACCATCGGGCGCTTCCTCTCCAAATCTTGGGAGAAGTGTCACCCTTTCTTCAAAGCTCTCAATGGATCAAAAGACTTTAAGTGGGGGCAATCCCAGCTAGATACCTTTGAATAGCTTAAGGCATATCACACTAATCTCCCACTCCTAAGCAAGCCCGAGCCGAGAGAAGTGCACTACCTCTATCTGGCTACTTCATCTCAGACCCTCAATATTGTCTTGGTGAGGAAAGAAGACAGGGTCCAAAATTTGATTTACTATGTGAGCAAAGTACTTTATCCTCCAATCTTCGTTACTTTAAGACAGAGAAAATGGCATATGCCCTGGTCCTGGCCGCTCGAAAGCTATGCCCTTACTTCGAAGCACACTCCATCTCAGTTCTCACAGACCAACCCCTCAAGCAAGTGCTTCATAAACCAGAGAACTCTGGATGACTTAGGAAGTGGTCCATCGAGTTAGACCAACACAACATCAGCTACCACCCAATGATGGTTGTCAAGGCCCAAGCCTTAGCCGAGTTCATCATCGAAACCACTATCTCTGATCCCTCTGAGCAATGCGAACACTCTCCAGTATGGATTGTCTACGTTGATGACTCCTCTTGCACCGAAGGGAGGCTAATGTCATTATACTTGGTCCTAATGAGTTCGTTCTCCACTACTCCCTCTGCCTCAATTTTTGAGCCTCCAACAATAATGTTTAATACAATGCGCTAATTACTAAAATCCTCCTGGCTTAGAAAACATGAGCCCAAATGACCAAAGTGTTCAGTGATTCCCAATTTGTGGTAAGCCAGATCCCAGAAAACTAAGAAACCAGAGATGACCGCATGGTCAGGTATTTAGCTCATGTCAAGAAAATCATAGCTACGTTCTAAGAGTCAGAAGTCACCCGCATTCCCTGCGAGGAGAATGGGCAAGCAGATGCACTATCTAAGTTAGCCTGCTCTTCCTTCGAATGACTAAATCATACAGTGCTCTTTGAGGTCTTCCTTAAGCCGAGCATCAAAGAAGAACCCTTAGAACTCATGGTCATCGCCCCTTAGACGCACAAACATAATTGGATGAAAACCTTGGTCTACTTCCTCAACAAAGTAATCCTCCCGACAGATCGTAATGAAGCTAGAAATATCTGGGTAGCAAAAGTGATTGGGGTGGGTTCTGTACAAGCACTCCTACACTCTGATAGATGGCAAACCTTATTTGTGATGCCTCTCCCTAAGGAGTCTAGCTATGCACTTAGGGAAGTACATGAAGGAGTTGTTAAAGGCCACATGAGCATGACTTCCCTTGCTCAAAAGATTCTCAACCTTTAGTACTATTGGCCCTCGCTCTACGACGACACACATGAATATGTTTTCCACTGCGTCCCTTGCCAGAATTTCTCCCCAATTAAGAGATTCCTCCAAACCAACCTAAGTTGCATGTCGAGTCTGACCCCCTTCGCCATGTGGGAAATGGATTCACTCGGGCCATTTCCTCTGCAACCGAACAAAGGAACCTCATCGTCATCGTTATCAACTAATTCCCTAAGTTGATCGAAGAGAAAGCACTGGACACCATCACCAAACATATGAATCAATAGTTCTTTTGGACGAACATCTTCTGCAAGTATGGGGTCCCTCGGGTTCTTGTCACTGACAATGAAACCCACTTCGCCACAAAGATATGGGGATCAAACAACATTTCTTTTCCATATCGCATCCTCAGACCAATGTCCAAGTAGAGAATGCCAACAAAAAAATCCTTAACGGCCTCAAGAAGAGGCTTGATGAAGCACCAAATAGATTATGGGTTGTATGGCTTCCAAGTGTACTATGGTCCTACAAGACAACGAATCCATGGGTTGTATAACTTTCAATCTCTCGTTCGGATCCAAAGCTCTAATCCCCTTAGAAGTTGGTCTATCTTCTTCTCGCCTCCTTTCTTTTGATGAAGAATAGAACTCAAATGGCCACCGGGCAAACCTTAACCTTGTGGAAGAAGTTCATGAGAAATTTGCCCTACGAAGATAGATTTATTAGCAAATGATGGAAAAGTTTTACAACAAGAAGGTTTGACCTATGAACTTGAAAGAAAGGCACCTTGTCTTAAGAAAGCTCGAGATCTCTGAGCCACGTAAGAAGGGAAAGCTCACTTCAAACTGGGAAGGGCCCTATATGGTCTCCAAAGTCATTTGCCCATGAGCTTACCGACTTGAAGACCTAGGGGGTAAGAAGATATTGAGGACTTAGAATTTCATGCATCTGATGAAGTTGAACAAGGATTCTTAGCACAATCACTTCGAAATTTTAAGCTTTGTAATAAAACTGATGTAACGGCCAGAGTATGTAATAAAGGCCAGCTACCAAGGCGACCACTTAGATTTGTTTTTCAATAAAAATTTGCATTTCCTTAGTAAATTCTCGTACAAATCTCCAAATTCAAGGAATAGGCTCGGTGCTCAAATCGTCGTTCGAGTACCTCGCAAAAAATATGCTTATCTCACTAGGCTCGGTGCTCGATTCATCGTTCGAGCACCGTACAAGAAATGCTTGAAAACCGCATAGGCTCGGTACTTGACCTGTCATTTAAACTCGCTAACTCTCAAACATTTAGTTCAGAATCCAACTCATTGCTTTAAACTACTCCCACTTTGGAGTTCAGTTGGTAACCTAAATTGCTCTCACAACTCCCTAAGGAGTACCTCTTGACTGCAGGTATTTCTCTCCACCATGGGAGGCAAAGACAAACCAACATGCCTATCACCCATCAAGAGGGCATGCTTAAAGTCTCTCTCAAGAAACACCTCCTTCCGAATCTCCCTTTTCAGCGTAGCCTGAAGCAACCCATCATGGATGCCAACTACCTCAGTTTCCTTCTTGGCAAACAACTCCTTAAGACTTTCTCGGTCGAGCATGATATTGTGCAAATGACGATCTCGGCGTCTCGAGGGTCACCTCGAGTATACATGAACAACAAGTAAGGATATTACAACTTAGGGAAAAAGAAAACTTTGCTTCGGATCAGTTTTTGAAGATCCAAGGTGACAAGTCAAGAATTCACAAAACATTTTGACACAATATGGTTCGACAGAAAATGGTTCAATGGCAAATATTTCATTAATAGATTAAATATATCCATAGCGATTACAAAATGAGATTTAGGCTCAGGATCAAGGGAACACCTCTTTGCCTATGATAGGGGACTTCGGAGGCTCACTCATCTCCAATCCCTCCATCACAAGTGTCGAAGTAGTCTTCTCACCCTCTACCCTGGTCACCCACTCGGGTTCATCCCAGCTATCCTTGACATCTTCACCCTGTTTGAGGAGGAAATGGTACCATGAGCCGCTAAAGTTGGTGACCCACTCCTCCACTTCCTTGATGGCCTTTGTGTAACCCTCGTCTTGAGTCTCGATGACCATGTCAAGGGCCTCATGTTGGTCCGCCGCCATCGCCTCGTTCATCTTTGCCTCCCCCTCCGCCTTCTCCTTCAGTAATCTTTTTCGCTTGGTGGTGAGTGAGGAAACTTCAAGCACAAGGGCTATCTTCCATTTATCAAAAGTGTCAAGGGCCTCTTTGGCATTAAGGCATTTCTTCTCAACCCTTGCTACTTCAACTCGTACTAAAACTGCCTCTTCATCTCCCGTGAAGAGAAACTTACAAGGAAGAGCCTAAAACACTTAGAATATTGAGCAAGTGAAAATGAGAAAAGTGCAGGAGTCGCTACTCACACACATTGAGCTTGAGGCCAATTAAGGTAGCTGGACTCGAAGGTCTCTCGGGCCAGTTTCACTTGATCTTGGGGAGGAGAGAAGTTTTCCATCACCTTGACATCGACCTCGACCCTTGCATCGGAGGCAAGGACCACTTTCTCTATGGGAGTAAGGTCGCGGATAGGACGGAAACCAGTTCGGTGGCGGCGAGGGTAGTCGGGTCAGAGGCACCCTTTTAAGTTTGGAAGGAGACTCCATTGCCACCACCATATCCTTCTTTATAACCTAACACGAAGGGCCTCTTGTGACTCTTCGAAGGCTTGACATCGGCCATCATCACCAGCTCGGCTCTCCGAGCGAAGTTTGTCCTAGCTGACTATGTTTACAAGAAAAATAAAATAACACAAGTTAGAAAGAAACCAAAGAAATATCAAGAGCTACAATAAGAAAACACTCTAGCATCCACTGAACTTAGCCCCCACTTCACGAAGTGCCCCTCCTTCACTTTCGGGCATATTACCACCCCTTGTCAAGCAGACGAAGGAAGGCCTCTAACTCCTCCCCACAAAACTCCTTCTCCTTTGGAGGCTTCACCCTTGGCACGTAAAAACCCCACTATGTAGATATGTCCCATGGTTCGACACCCCAAACTACGACTTCCAGTCCTTTATGGATTTTGGTTGCCCCTGGACTGCTTCCCTCTTGGTTCGAGGGGAGAGATAGTACCGACCTCCACAAATTCGGAGGGAACAGAGACCAAAGCATCGACAGAAGATTTTTAAACTCGGCTCCACCCCCTTCCCCCACACAACAATAGGAAGCTGACCATATGATTCTAGGTCGAAGGGTAACATGCAGAACCCTAAAGCAAGAACATGGGTAGGTTGGATGCCATGATTAAGAAGAAGTAACTAATACTCCCTCAGAATGAAGAAGACATTCAGAATGGTCAGGAGGTCTTCCCCTGACAGCATGTTGTGGGTATGGTGTAGCGCCCCGAATTTCTAAATACGAAACTTTAGAAAATACGCGGCACTTTCCCAGCGATCCACTTCAATGTAACAACATACATAGCCAAAAACTCAAATCATTTTATTCCAAATCTTTATTACAATAATCTTTAACATTGCAGCGGAAATACAAACACTTTAAATTACAACAATTCCTTTTACATAACTCTTCTTACAACAATTTACACAAGGCTCTATTATAATACTCATAATCTCTATCGCTAACCCAAGCATCCAAGCCTCCAATTCTAAGCAACCTGCAACATGTGAGGCTAGAGTTGAACCCTAACCCCCAAAACTACGGGGTCAGCCATAAATAGTGTGAGTGATATAAACAATAAACATAAATAACAAATAAACATAAATTCTCTACCAACATGTACTGAACAAAAATACAATAGCTGAACATGTAATCTGAAATAAGAACGATAGGCCAGTACATGCAAGAACCAAGTCGAGAAACAATACCAACGATCAAGTATCCATCAATCATTCATCCTCAAAATAGTGCAGCTCAACTGCTCGGTGCAGTCGACTGTATAATGAACCAGTCGACTGATCTGAGCCAACAGAAATCCTCACATCTCAGTATATGCCCAATTATCAATAAATCCCAATGCCACAATGTATGTCCAACAATCGATCACCAATAATATCATAGATGGGATGGCAATATATCCATCTACAAAACTAAAGATAAGGTATAGATCGAATACGAACCCGGTATGCCACGACACCGACGAACATATCCATCTACAAACAACTAAGAAGGTATAGATCGAATACGAACCCGGCATGCCATGACACCGACGAACATATCCATCTACAAACAAACTAAGAAGGTATAGATCGAATACGAACCCGGCATGCCATGACACCGACGAACATATCCATCTACAAACAAACTAAGATGGTATAGATTGAATACGAACCCGGCATGCCATGACACTGACGAACATATCCATCTACAAACAAACTAAGAAGGTATAGATCGAATACGAACCCGGCATGCCATGACACCGACGAACATATCCATCTACAAACAAACTAAGAAGGTATAGATCGAATACGAACCCGGCATGCCATGACACTGACGAACATATCCATCTACAAACAGCTAAAGATAACAAGAACCCTCAAGATCACGAAAACTCATCATAACCAGTCGACTTATGTTATAGTAAGTTGACTGCCCGAGAACCAATATCCAAGATTATAACAAGTGCAGTAAGTCGACTTCATCAACCATCAGTCGACTTACCCTAAACAATTACCGATAATTTCTCAAGAACAATCCAAGTGCTAACAGTATAAGATGACTTATAAAAATCATAAGTTGACTTAACAACAATATAAGGTGACTTATAAAAATCATAAGTAGACTTATCAAAACATAAGATGACTTATAAAAATCATAAGAAGACTTATCAAAACATAAGTCGACTTAAAAGGGGACATAAGTCGACTTATAAGAACATAAGTCGACTTATAAAAACATAAGTCGACTTACCCGAGAGAAATTCTACGATAACTTTGAAAAATAAATTCTAAGTGTACCAGTCGACTGAGAAGGGTCTAAGTCGACTGTCCAGAACGGATTTTCGAGAAAAACTAAAGATACAGCAGCGGGGTCGTACCAGTCGACTGAATAGTAGACCAGTCGACTGTCGGCCTACAGTTTTCATAAATTAGGTCTGAATACGAAAAACAAGTCTGGTGTTTTCTAAAGGTTCATTGTTCATGAAATGATTCTTATTCAGGTAAAATGACAATCTCGAATACTTCTTCATTGCGGATCCATTATTCAATCATTCAATAACTCAAAACTCAATTCTCTTGTTCTCAAATTCCTAAATCTTACATTAGGGTTTCCTTAATACTTAATTCTTCCACCAAAAATAACCAAGATCTGATTATATACACCAGATCCAGATGTTCATACATCCGATCAAACCATACTTGAATCTTAACATGTTTTCGATCAATAAAGAATTTGTTAAACAATATCTACTAAATATTCGTGGATTTCTCATGCATAATACGAATAACGACTATTGCATCGATCACATACAAGATACGAATACATCAAACAAACAGCACACAATCACACACACAAACAAAACAAGGTTCATATCACTCACCTTTTAGAATCAAGAAGAATCCACAAAAGCCTTCCTTTGCTAGATCCAATCTCCTTCTTCCTCAATCACCAAAAGAATGAGAATATAATAAGATCTGAGATGTGCAGCGAATGACGGCTGCAAACTCTCTTATATAGGCCGGGATCAAGTATTAGGGTTTAGGAATATATTTACAAAATAATCCTTTCAAAATGCAATTATACATATATATATATCTACTCTTGGAAATTCATCTAAAATTCATTTAAATTAGGATTTAATAGAAAATATACTTCTAAATCTTAACCAATACTGTTTAAAACGTCCAGAATGCCAATTTTGCATTTTAGCCCTTAAAAATGTCAATTTTGCAAATAAGTCCTTCTTTTCTCAAAAATTGCAAATAGGCACAATTAATTTCAGAAAAATCTGGAAAAATACTAAATAATTCTCAAATAATAAATAATGGTTTTTCATAAAGAAAACTTAATTTTTCAAACTTCTCAAGAGTCATTTGCACGTGTTTTGCACGTGTACAAAAGATAAATCTTTTAGAAAATATCAATTAAATCCTCAAAATTCATTTAAATTCATTTTCAAATAATAAAAATAATATTTGAAAATACGGGGTTCTACATCACTCCCTCCTTAGAAGAGTTCTGTCCTCAGAACTACGGCTAATGAGGTCCGAACAACCCACTAATAGTGATCGAAACTTATAGGTAGAAATATAACTTTAGGAAATACAATCACATCAAGAAATGCAATACATCACACCAAATAGACACAATCATGCAAAGAACTCAGAAAAGACAATCTTCCGCTGCGCGACTCTGATAACTCGTCATTGGAAGCCAACTGCAACAACTACTGAACTCCTGCATCCAACTCTGACCTTCTGCTTCATCCTCCCGAGAATTTGTGGCCACTCCCTCCTTAGAAAAAGGCATGACTAAGGATAGCCACCTCAAGACCTTGCTTGGAAACACCTTAATCTCCACACAATTGTATGCAAGAAAACAGTATTAAATAAAACTCTGTCTTCATTCCATTAATCCCAATAAACTTGTCACATGAAGAAAATACTCAATCTTCAATTATTCCAAAATAAAGTTTTACTTAATACAAAAGAATAAATTCTAAAATTTCTTGCATACACAGATCATATTTCTGGATTGCCCACATCCTCTTCCGTCAATGCGAACACTCGCCCTTGCTTCGGATCCTTGTCTTTCTCTGCATTCTCTTTCTTCAGCTGTGGACATCGTGGTCGGATATGCCCTTCTTGACCACACTGGAAACAAATCTGCTTTGCCAACTTCGGACATTCTCTCCTTTTATGTCCTGTCTGCCCGCAGAAGAAGCAAGTCACCCCCTGAGTTGCCGGTGCCTTCTGCACTGAATCACTGGGCTTGCTTTGCTTCACTGGGAATTCCTCTCCATCCTGATCATCTGCTGGCCTCTTCTTCTTGTTCCAAGTCTCTTGCTTTACCTGGGACTGATCCATATCTTCCTCGGTCATAGCTGCTCTCCTGACCAGCTTGTCGAATCTTCTGATGCCCAAAGGAACCATCCTTGACCTCAAGTTTGGCCTCAAGCCCTGCTCAAACTTTTTGGCTTTCTTTGCTTCGTCCACAACCAACTCTGGTGCATACCTCGAAAGTTGTGCGAACTTCGTCTCATACTCCCGAACAGTCATGCTCCCCTGCTGAAGGTTCAAGAACTCAGTCGCCTTCTTCTCCTGAACGTCGAATGGAAAGAAGCGATCTCTGAACTCCTCTAGAAAAGCTTCCCATGTCAGCTGCTGATCTCCCAAATTCCTCTTCAGCGACTCCCACCAGACACCAGCGTCTTTCTCCAACTGCATCGAAGCTAACTTCACCTTGCTAGCTGCCGGAGTCTCTGACACCTCGAAAATCGTCTGCATCTTCCTAATCCAATCATCTGCTGCTGTTAGATCAGCTTGCCCCTCAAAGACTGGCGGCCTCATCCTCTTAAAGGATTCGATCTGCTTGATGGGGTCGGCATTCACCAATCCATGTCCAGCTCCATGATTGGGCGGCGGATTCTGTTGCTGAGCCTGCTGTTGCGCCAAGTTGAATGGCATCAGCGCATTCAGGGTCTGATATACCTTGGCGAATTCAGCCTCAAGGTCAATTCCCGTTCCTCGAGAACTACCAAATCCATCCTCATTGTTGCCACCATTCCTGCCCCTGGGTGCAACCATTGTGAATACTGCAAAACGAGGGTAAAGTTAGAGCATCACACACACATTTCAAACTCACATCGATATCCTATGGCAAAACCATAACCATACCCCAAACCAAACATCATGTTTTAACTCTATGTGATACTCACACTCTAATGTCCACACCTAGGTACTCACTCTCTAGTGTCCACACCTAGGTTGGTTTTCATACTATGTCTATTATTACTATTGAAGCATGCTCTGATACCAAACTGTAGTGCCCCGAATTTCTAAATACGAAACTTTAGAAAATACGCGGCACTTTCCCAGCGATCCACTTCAATGTAACAACATACATAGCCAAAAACTCAAATCATTTTATTCCAAATCTTTATTACAATAATCTTTAACATTGCAGCGGAAATACAAACACTTTAAATTACAACAATTCCTTTTACATAACTCTTCTTACAACAATTTACACAAGGCTCTATTATAATACTCATAATCTCTATAGCTAACCCAAGCATCCAAGCCTCCAATTCTAAGCAACCTGCAACATGTGAGGCTAGAGTTGAACCCTAACCCCCAAAACTACGGGGTCAGCCATAAATAGTGTGAGTGATATAAACAATAAACATAAATAACAAATAAACATAAATTCTCAACCAACATGTACTGAACAAAAATACAATAGCTGAACATGTAATCTGAAATAAGAACGATAGGCCAGTACATGCAAGAACCAAGTCGAGAAACAATACCAACGATCAAGTATCCATCAATCATTCATCCTCAAAATAGTGCAGCTCAACTGCTCGGTGCAGTCGACTGTATAATGAACCAGTCGACTGATCTGAGCCAACAGAAATCCTCACATCTCAGTATATGCCCAATTATCAATAAATCCCAATGCCACAATGTATGTCCAACAATCGATCACCAATAATATCATAGATGGGATGGCAATATATCCATCTACAAAACTAAAGATAAGGTATAGATCGAATACGAACCCGGTATGCCACGACACCGACGAACATATCCATCTACAAACAACTAAGAAGGTATAGATCGAATACGAACCCGGCATGCCATGACACCGACGAACATATCCATCTACAAACAAACTAAGAAGGTATAGATCGAATACGAACCCGGCATGCAATGACACCGACGAACATATCCATCTACAAACAAACTAAGATGGTATAGATTGAATACGAACCCGGCATGCCATGACACTGACGAACATATCCATCTACAAACAAACTAAGAAGGTATAGATCGAATACGAACCCGGCATGCCATGACACCGACGAACATATCCATCTACAAACAAACTAAGAAGGTATAGATCGAATACGAACCCGGCATGCCATGACACCGACGAACATATCCATCTACAAACAGCTAAAGATAACAAGAACCCTCAAGATCACGAAAACTCATCATAACCAGTCGACTTATGTTATAGTAAGTCGACTGCCCGAGAACCAATATCCAAGATTATAACAAGTGCAGTAAGTCGACTTCATCAACCATCAGTCGACTTACCCTAAACAATTACCGATAATTTCTCAAGAACAATCCAAGTGCTAACAGTATAAGATGACTTATAAAAATCATAAGTTGACTTATCAACAATATAAGGTGACTTATAAAAATCATAAGTAGACTTATCAAAACATAAGATGACTTATAAAAATCATAAGAAGACTTATCAAAACATAAGTCGACTTAAAAGGGGACATAAGTCGACTTATAAGAACATAAGTCGACTTATAAAAACATAAGTCGACTTACCCGAGAGAAATTCTACGATAACTTTGAAAAATAAATTCTAAGTGTACCAGTCGACTGAGAAGGGTCTAAGTCGACTGTCCAGAACGGATTTTCGAGAAAAACTAAAGATACAGCAGCGGGGTCGTACCAGTCGACTGAATAGTAGACCAGTCGACTGTCGGCCTACAGTTTTCATAAATTAGGTCTGAATACGAAAAACAAGTCTGGTGTTTTCTAAAGGTTCATTGTTCATGAAATGATTCTTATTCAGGTAAAATGACAATCTCGAATACTTCTTCATTGCGGATCCATTATTCAATCATTCAATAACTCAAAACTCAATTCTCTTGTTCTCAAATTCCTAAATCTTACATTAGGGTTTCCTTAATACTTAATTCTTCCACCAAAAATAACCAAGATCTGATTATATACACCAGATCCAGATGTTCATACATCCGATCAAACCATACTTGAATCTTAACATGTTTTCGATCAATAAAGAATTTGTTAAACAATATCTACTAAATATTCGTGGATTTCTCATGCATAATACGAATAACGACTATTGCATCGATCACATACAAGATACGAATACATCAAACAAACAGCACACAATCACACACACAAACAAAACAAGGTTCATATCACTCACCTTTTAGAATCAAGAAGAATCCACAAAAGCCTTCCTTTGCTAGATCCAATCTCCTTCTTCCTCAATCACCAAAAGAATGAGAATATAATAAGATCTGAGTTGTGCAGCGAATGACGGCTGCAAACTCTCTTATATAGGCCGGGATCAAGTATTAGGGTTTAGGAATATATTTACAAAATAATCCTTTCAAAATGCAATTATACATATATATATATCTACTCTTGGAAATTCATCTAAAATTCATTTAAATTAGGATTTAATAGAAAATATACTTCTAAATCTTAACCAATACTGTTTAAAACGTCCAGAATGCCAATTTTGCATTTTAGCCCTTAAAAATGTCAATTTTGCAAATAAGTCCTTCTTTTCTCAAAAATTGCAAATAGGCACAATTAATTTCAGAAAAATCTGGAAAAATACTAAATAATTCTCAAATAATAAATAATGGTTTTTCATAAAGAAAACTTAATTTTTCAAACTTCTCAAGAGTCATTTGCACGTGTTTTGCACGTGTACAAAAGATAAATCTTTTAGAAAATATCAATTAAATCCTCAAAATTCATTTAAATTCATTTTCAAATAATAAAAATAATATTTGAAAATACGGGGTTCTACATCACTCCCTCCTTAGAAGAGTTCTGTCCTCAGAACTACGGCTAATGAGGTCCGAACAACCCACTAATAGTGATCGAAACTTATAGGTAGAAATATAACTTTAGGAAATACAATCACATCAAGAAATGCAATACATCACACCAAATAGACACAATCATGCAAAGAACTCAGAAAAGACAATCTTCCGCTGCGCGACTCTGATAACTCGTCATTGGAAGCCAACTGCAACAACTACTGAACTCCTGCATCCAACTCTGACCTTCTGCTTCATCCTCCCGAGAATTTGTGGCCACTCCCTCCTTAGAAAAAGGCATGACTAAGGATAGCCACCTCAAGACCTTGCTTGGAAACACCTTAATCTCCACACAATTGTATGCAAGAAAACAGTATTAAATAAAACTCTGTCTTCATTCCATTAATCCCAATAAACTTGTCACATGAAGAAAATACTCAATCTTCAATTATTCCAAAATAAAGTTTTACTTAATACAAAAGAATAAATTCTAAAATTTCTTGCATACACAGATCATATTTCTGGATTGCCCACATCCTCTTCCGTCAATGCGAACACTCGCCCTTGCTTCGGATCCTTGTCTTTCTCTGCATTCTCTTTCTTCAGCTGTGGACATCGTGGTCGGATATGCCCTTCTTGACCACACTGGAAACAAATCTGCTTTGCCAACTTCGGACATTCTCTCCTTTTATGTCCTGTCTGCCCGCAGAAGAAGCAAGTCACCCCCTGAGTTGCCGGTGCCTTCTGCACTGAATCACTGGGCTTGCTTTGCTTCACTGGGAATTCCTCTCCATCCTGATCATCTGCTGGCCTCTTCTTCTTGTTCCAAGTCTCTTGCTTTACCTGGGACTGATCCATATCTTCCTCGGTCATAGCTGCTCTCCTGACCAGCTTGTCGAATCTTCTGATGCCCAAAGGAACCATCCTTGACCTCAAGTTTGGCCTCAAGCCCTGCTCAAACTTTTTGGCTTTCTTTGCTTCGTCCACAACCAACTCTGGTGCATACCTCGAAAGTTGTGCGAACTTCGTCTCATACTCCCGAACAGTCATGCTCCCCTGCTGAAGGTTCAAGAACTCAGTCGCCTTCTTCTCCTGAACGTCGAGTGGAAAGAAGCGATCTCTGAACTCCTCTAGAAAAGCTTCCCATGTCAGCTGCTGATCTCCCAAATTCCTCTTCAGCGACTCCCACCAGACACCAGCGTCTTTCTCCAACTGCATCGAAGCTAACTTCACCTTGCTAGCTGCCGGAGTCTCTGACACCTCGAAAATCGTCTGCATCTTCCTAATCCAATCATCTGCTGCTGTTAGATCAGCTTGCCCCTCAAAGACTGGCGGCCTCATCCTCTTAAAGGATTCGATCTGCTTGATGGGGTCGGCATTCACCAATCCATGTCCAGCTCCATGATTGGGCGGCGGATTCTGTTGCTGAGCCTGCTATTGCGCCAAGTTGAATGGCATCAGCGCATTCAGGGTCTGATATACCTTGGCGAATTCAGCCTCAAGGTCAATTCCCGTTCCTCGAGAACTACCAAATCCATCCTCATTGTTGCCACCATTCCTGCCCCTGGGTGCAACCATTGTGAATACTGCAAAACGAGGGTAAAGTTAGAGCATCACACACACATTTCAAACTCACATCGATATCCTATGGCAAAACCATAACCATACCCCAAACCAAACATCATGTTTTAACTCTATGTGATACTCACACTCTAATGTCCACACCTAGGTACTCACTCTCTAGTGTCCACACCTAGGTTGGTTTTCATACTATGTCTATTATTACTATTGAAGCATGCTCTGATACCAAACTGTAGTGCCCCGAATTTCTAAATACGAAACTTTAGAAAATACGCGGCACTTTCCCAGCGATCCACTTCAATGTAACAACATACATAGCCAAAAACTCAAATCATTTTATTCCAAATCTTTATTACAATAATCTTTAACATTGCAGCGGAAATACAAACACTTTAAATTACAACAATTCCTTTTACATAACTCTTCTTACAACAATTTACACAAGGCTCTATTATAATACTCATAATCTCTATAGCTAACCCAAGCATCCAAGCCTCCAATTCTAAGCAACCTGCAACATGTGAGGCTAGAGTTGAACCCTAACCCCCAAAACTACGGGGTCAGCCATAAATAGTGTGAGTGATATAAACAATAAACATAAATAACAAATAAACATAAATTCTCAACCAACATGTACTGAACAAAAATACAATAGCTGAACATGTAATCTGAAATAAGAACGATAGGCCAGTACATGCAAGAACCAAGTCGAGAAACAATACCAACGATCAAGTATCCATCAATCATTCATCCTCAAAATAGTGCAGCTCAACTGCTCGGTGCAGTCGACTGTATAATGAACCAGTCGACTGATCTGAGCCAACAGAAATCCTCACATCTCAGTATATGCCTAATTATCAATAAATCCCAATGCCACAATGTATGTCCAACAATCGATCACCAATAATATCATAGATCGGATGGCAATATATCCATCTACAAAACTAAAGATAAGGTATAGATCGAATACGAACCCGGTATGCCACGACACCGACGAACATATCCATCTACAAACAACTAAGAAGGTATAGATCGAATACGAACCCGGCATGCCATGACACCGACGAACATATCCATCTACAAACAAACTAAGAAGGTATAGATCGAATACGAACCCGGCATGCCATGACACCGACGAACATATCCATCTACAAACAAACTAAGATGGTATAGATTGAATACGAACCCGGCATGCCATGACACTGACGAACATATCCATCTACAAACAAACTAAGAAGGTATAGATCGAATACGAACCCGGCATGCCATGACACCGACGAACATATCCATCTACAAACAAACTAAGAAGGTATAGATCGAATACGAACCCGGCATGCCATGACACCGACGAACATATCCATCTACAAACAGCTAAAGATAACAAGAACCCTCAAGATCACGAAAACTCATCATAACCAGTCGACTTATGTTATAGTAAGTCGACTGCCCGAGAACCAATATCCAAGATTATAACAAGTGCAGTAAGTCGACTTCATCAACCATCAGTCGACTTACCCTAAACAATTACCGATAATTTCTCAAGAACAATCCAAGTGCTAACAGTATAAGATGACTTATAAAAATCATAAGTTGACTTATCAACAATATAAGGTGACTTATAAAAATCATAAGTAGACTTATCAAAACATAAGATGACTTATAAAAATCATAAGAAGACTTATCAAAACATAAGTCGACTTAAAAGGGGACATAAGTCGACTTATAAGAACATAAGTCGACTTATAAAAACATAAGTCGACTTACCCGAGAGAAATTCTACGATAACTTTGAAAAATAAATTCTAAGTGTACCAGTCGACTGAGAAGGGTCTAAGTCGACTGTCCAGAACGGATTTTCGAGAAAAACTAAAGATACAGCAGCGGGGTCGTACCAGTCGACTGAATAGTAGACCAGTCGACTGTCGGCCTACAGTTTTCATAAATTAGGTCTGAATACGAAAAACAAGTCTGGTGTTTTCTAAAGGTTCATTGTTCATGAAATGATTCTTATTCAGGTAAAATGACAATCTCGAATACTTCTTCATTGCGGATCCATTATTCAATCATTCAATAACTCAAAACTCAATTCTCTTGTTCTCAAATTCCTAAATCTTACATTAGGGTTTCCTTAATACTTAATTCTTCCACCAAAAATAACCAAGATCTGATTATATACACCAGATCCAGATGTTCATACATCCGATCAAACCATACTTGAATCTTAACATGTTTTCGATCAATAAAGAATTTGTTAAACAATATCTACTAAATATTCGTGGATTTCTCATGCATAATACGAATAACGACTATTGCATCGATCACATACAAGATACGAATACATCAAACAAACAGCACACAATCACACACACAAACAAAACAAGGTTCATATCACTCACCTTTTAGAATCAAGAAGAATCCACAAAAGCCTTCCTTTGCTAGATCCAATCTCCTTCTTCCTCAATCACCAAAAGAATGAGAATATAATAAGATCTGAGTTGTGCAGCGAATGACGGCTGCAAACTCTCTTATATAGGCCGGGATCAAGTATTAGGGTTTAGGAATATATTTACAAAATAATCCTTTCAAAATGCAATTATACATATATATATATCTACTCTTGGAAATTCATCTAAAATTCATTTAAATTAGGATTTAATAGAAAATATACTTCTAAATCTTAACCAATACTGTTTAAAACGTCCAGAATGCCAATTTTGCATTTTAGCCCTTAAAAATGTCAATTTTGCAAATAAGTCCTTCTTTTCTCAAAAATTGCAAATAGGCACAATTAATTTCAGAAAAATCTGGAAAAATACTAAATAATTCTCAAATAATAAATAATGGTTTTTCATAAAGAAAACTTAATTTTTCAAACTTCTCAAGAGTCATTTGCACGTGTTTTGCACGTGTACAAAAGATAAATCTTTTAGAAAATATCAATTAAATCCTCAAAATTCATTTAAATTCATTTTCAAATAATAAAAATAATATTTGAAAATACGGGGTTCTACGTCACTCCCTCCTTAGAAGAGTTCTGTCCTCAGAACTACGGCTAATGAGGTCCGAACAACCCACTAATAGTGATCGAAACTTATAGGTAGAAATATAACTTTAGGAAATACAATCACATCAAGAAATGCAATACATCACACCAAATAGACACAATCATGCAAAGAACTCAGAAAAGACAATCTTCCGCTGCGCGACTCTGATAACTCGTCATTGGAAGCCAACTGCAACAACTACTGAACTCCTGCATCCAACTCTGACCTTCTGCTTCATCCTCCCGAGAATTTGTGGCCACTCCCTCCTTAGAAAAAGGCATGACTAAGGATAGCCACCTCAAGACCTTGCTTGGAAACACCTTAATCTCCACACAATTGTATGCAAGAAAACAGTATTAAATAAAACTCTGTCTTCATTCCATTAATCCCAATAAACTTGTCACATGAAGAAAATACTCAATCTTCAATTATTCCAAAATAAAGTTTTACTTAATACAAAAGAATAAATTCTAAAATTTCTTGCATACACAGATCATATTTCTGGATTGCCCACATCCTCTTCCGTCAATGCGAACACTCGCCCTTGCTTCGGATCCTTGTCTTTCTCTGCATTCTCTTTCTTCAGCTGTGGACATCGTGGTCGGATATGCCCTTCTTGACCACACTGGAAACAAATCTGCTTTGCCAACTTCGGACATTCTCTCCTTTTATGTCCTGTCTGCCCGCAGAAGAAGCAAGTCACCCCCTGAGTTGCCGGTGCCTTCTGCACTGAATCACTGGGCTTGCTTTGCTTCACTGGGAATTCCTCTCCATCCTGATCATCTGCTGGCCTCTTCTTCTTGTTCCAAGTCTCTTGCTTTACCTGGGACTGATCCATATCTTCCTCGGTCATAGCTGCTCTCCTGACCAGCTTGTCGAATCTTCTGATGCCCAAAGGAACCATCCTTGACCTCAAGTTTGGCCTCAAGCCCTGCTCAAACTTTTTGGCTTTCTTTGCTTCGTCCACAACCAACTCTGGTGCATACCTCGAAAGTTGTGCGAACTTCGTCTCATACTCCCGAACAGTCATGCTCCCCTGCTGAAGGTTCAAGAACTCAGTCGCCTTCTTCTCCTGAACGTCGAGTGGAAAGAAGCGATCTCTGAACTCCTCTAGAAAAGCTTCCCATGTCAGCTGCTGATCTCCCAAATTCCTCTTCAGCGACTCCCACCAGACACCAGCGTCTTTCTCCAACTGCATCGAAGCTAACTTCACCTTGCTAGCTGCCGGAGTCTCTGACACCTCGAAAATCGTCTGCATCTTCCTAATCCAATCATCTGCTGCTGTTAGATCAGCTTGCCCCTCAAAGACTGGCGGCCTCATCCTCTTAAAGGATTCGATCTGCTTGATGGGGTCGGCATTCACCAATCCATGTCCAGCTCCATGATTGGGCGGCGGATTCTGTTGCTGAGCCTGCTGTTGCGCCAAGTTGAATGGCATCAGCGCATTCAGGGTCTGATATACCTTGGCGAATTCAGCCTCAAGGTCAATTCCCGTTCCTCGAGAACTACCAAATCCATCCTCATTGTTGCCACCATTCCTGCCCCTGGGTGCAACCATTGTGAATACTGCAAAACGAGGGTAAAGTTAGAGCATCACACACACATTTCAAACTCACATCGATATCCTATGGCAAAACCATAACCATACCCCAAACCAAACATCATGTTTTAACTCTATGTGATACTCACACTCTAATGTCCACACCTAGATACTCACTCTCTAGTGTCCACACCTAGGTTGGTTTTCATACTATGTCTATTATTACTATTGAAGCATGCTCTGATACCAAACTGTAGTGCCCCGAATTTCTAAATACGAAACTTTAGAAAATACGCGGCACTTTCCCAGCGATCCACTTCAATGTAACAACATACATAGCCAAAAACTCAAATCATTTTATTCCAAATCTTTATTACAATAATCTTTAACATTGCAGCGGAAATACAAACACTTTAAATTACAACAATTCCTTTTACATAACTCTTCTTACAATAATTTACACAAGGCTCTATTATAATACTCATAATCTCTATAGCTAACCCAAGCATCCAAGCCTCCAATTCTAAGCAACCTGCAACATGTGAGGCTAGAGTTGAACCCTAACCCCCAAAACTACGGGGTCAGCCATAAATAGTGTGAGTGATATAAACAATAAACATAAATAACAAATAAACATAAATTCTCAACCAACATGTACTGAACAAAAATACAATAGCTGAACATGTAATCTGAAATAAGAACGATAGGCCAGTACATGCAAGAACCAAGTCGAGAAACAATACCAACGATCAAGTATCCATCAATCATTCATCCTCAAAATAGTGCAGCTCAACTGCTCGGTGCAGTCGACTGTATAATGAACCAGTCGACTGATCTGAGCCAACAAAAATCCTCACATCTCAGTATATGCCCAATTATCAATAAATCCCAATGCCACAATGTATGTCCAACAATCGATCACCAATAATATCATAGATCGGATGGCAATATATCCATCTACAAAACTAAAGATAAGGTATAGATCGAATACGAACCCGGTATGCCACGACACCGACGAACATATCCATCTACAAACAACTAAGAAGGTATAGATCGAATACGAACCCGGCATGCCATGACACCGACGAACATATCCATCTACAAACAAACTAAGAAGGTATAGATCGAATACGAACCCGGCATGCCATGACACCGACGAACATATCCATCTACAAACAAACTAAGATGGTATAGATTGAATACGAACCCGGCATGCCATGACACTGACGAACATATCCATCTACAAACAAACTAAGAAGGTATAGATCGAATACGAACCCGGCATGCCATGACACCGACGAACATATCCATCTACAAACAAACTAAGAAGGTATAGATCGAATACGAACCCGGCATGCCATGACACCGACGAACATATCCATCTACAAACAGCTAAAGATAACAAGAACCCTCAAGATCACGAAAACTCATCATAACCAGTCGACTTATGTTATAGTAAGTCGACTGCCCGAGAACCAATATCCAAGATTATAACAAGTGCAGTAAGTCGACTTCATCAACCATCAGTCGACTTACCCTAAACAATTACCGATAATTTCTCAAGAACAATCCAAGTGCTAACAGTATAAGATGACTTATAAAAATCATAAGTTGACTTATCAACAATATAAGGTGACTTATAAAAATCATAAGTAGACTTATCAAAACATAAGATGACTTATAAAAATCATAAGAAGACTTATCAAAACATAAGTCGACTTAAAAGGGGACATAAGTCGACTTATAAGAACATAAGTCGACTTATAAAAACATAAGTCGACTTACCCGAGAGAAATTCTACGATAACTTTGAAAAATAAATTCTAAGTGTACCAGTCGACTGAGAAGGGTCTAAGTCGACTGTCCAGAACGGATTTTCGAGAAAAACTAAAGATACAGCAGCGGGGTCGTACCAGTCGACTGAATAGTAGACCAGTCGACTGTCGGCCTACAGTTTTCATAAATTAGGTCTGAATACGAAAAACAAGTCTGGTGTTTTCTAAAGGTTCATTGTTCATGAAATGATTCTTATTCAGGTAAAATGACAATCTCGAATACTTCTTCATTGCGGATCCATTATTCAATCATTCAATAACTCAAAACTCAATTCTCTTGTTCTCAAATTCCTAAATCTTACATTAGGGTTTCCTTAATACTTAATTCTTCCACCAAAAATAACCAAGATCTGATTATATACACCAGATCCAGATGTTCATACATCCGATCAAACCATACTTGAATCTTAACATGTTTTCGATCAATAAAGAATTTGTTAAACAAGATCTACTAAATATTCGTGGATTTCTCATGCATAATACGAATAACGACTATTGCATCGATCACATACAAGATACGAATACATCAAACAAACAGCACACAATCACACACACAAACAAAACCAAGTTCATATCACTCACCTTTTAGAATCAAGAAGAATCCACAAAAGCCTTCCTTTGCTAGATCCAATCTCCTTCTTCCTCAATCACCAAAAGAATGAGAATATAATAAGATCTGAGTTGTGCAGCGAATGACGGCTGCAAACTCTCTTATATAGGCCGGGATCAAGTATTAGGGTTTAGGAATATATTTACAAAATAATCCTTTCAAAATGCAATTATACATATATATATATCTACTCTTGGAAATTCATCTAAAATTCATTTAAATTAGGATTTAATAGAAAATATACTTCTAAATCTTAACCAATACTGTTTAAAACGTCCAGAATGCCAATTTTGCATTTTAGCCCTTAAAAATGTCAATTTTGCAAATAAGTCCTTTTTTTCTCAAAAATTGCAAATAGGCACAATTAATTTCAGAAAAATCTGGAAAATACTAAATAATTCTCAAATAATAAATAATGGTTTTTCATAAAGAAAACTTAATTTTTCAAACTTCTCAAGAGTCATTTGCACGTGTTTTGCACGTGTACAAAAGATAAATCTTTTAGAAAATATCAATTAAATCCTCAAAATTCATTTAAATTCATTTTCAAATAATAAAAATAATATTTGAAAATACGGGGTTCTACATATGGTCAGCCTCAATTAGGAGCCTTCCCGCCAAAGGCGACCAATCCTCGTATTGCACCAAGTTCCAAAGATCATCAGGATAGATCCGAACTAGAATTGCATCTAAATGGGGGTGATCCAAACCGACCCTCATCGTACTTAATGTGCTCTGCCTTCACCACTGAGTTCGCCTCCGAAAATACTAACTTCCGCTTCCCCTTACGCATCAGAGCTTTGGGGGCCAAAGGTAATATTTCAACATCATCCTCCAAATCGGGGGACAACACCTCCACTTTGCCTTCCTCTCCGGAAAGTGACTCCTCGACCTCCTCATTCTCTTCCTCCGAGGATACACCGTCAGACTTCCGATTATCCAACAGTTCGAAGGACCTTACCTCGGCCTCATCTTGGCTAGACGAAGAGGCTGAGTTGATAGAATGGACACTAGACATTATCTTATAAAATAAATTACCTGATAAAATAAGATGGAAAATTTTGCGATGAAGGAAACCAAAATGATGAGGTGGCACAATCTTCATCATCCACGTGTAACCCATCCAATAGCAGAGGCCAAAAGATGTGGAAGACGCATTGGGAACCACAATGATGGCATGGTGTGATCTCTGTCACCCGAACCTGATCCTGTCCAATGGTGGAAATCAAAAGTCAAAGGGAGGAACAGGCGCGAAATATTTCTAAGTATGGAGGTTGAACTGTCCAAACCCCTTAACAGCCACCACGACCGAAGAGCATACTTGGCGCTCGACTCGTTGTTTGGGTACCCCACAAAAATACGCCTATCTCACTAGGCTCAATGCTCGGCTCGTCATTCAAGCACCTCACAAAAAATACGCCTATCTTACTAGGCTCGATGCTTTTGCGAAAATATGCCTATCTCACCAGGCTCGGTGCTGGACTCGTCGTTCGAGCATGTCACAGAAAAATGCCTATTTCACAAGCTCTGTGCTTGGTCACACCGAACCCACAGAGGTTGGCCAGACCAAGCCCCCATAGGTTTGTTGCTCGAATCTTCATTCGAGCACACCACAAGAAAAGTGCCTATATCATAGACTCGATGTTTGGTCAGGCCGAGCCCCAAAGGATTCAGCAAGATCGAGCCCCCATGAGTTCGGTGCTCAACGTGTTGTTCAAGTACCCTAGCAAAAGCACGCCACAAGAGCCCTCAAATCTCCCCCATAATTTGCCCCCGCCTTTGATTTTTTGATTAAAATTTCAATAATAATTATAAATAACAAAAAGGAAGTAAAAATTCATAAAAGTAATTTAAAGTCGAAAAAAATTAATTGAAATATGTAGAAAAGTTTATTGTAAGTTCTACAAAATTGCAAATTCCAGAGAAGCTCCAAACAAGACCCCAAGCATCCCCGGAGACCCTATATGCGCGCTTGGTTGTCCAAAACAGAGCATACTACTCTTCGAAGGCTGCGAACCTTCAGGGGGGGGTGATATGGGTAAAATTAGAGTCGTACGATCTAAACGTGCATCTTAGAGCCTCTCAGGGGCAGTACAGTAATTTTCCAGCAACGCCAGGCCCACTAGAAGAAAATGGGACGTCTTCAGGCCCAGCCAGGTCCACAATTAAGGCTTGCTTACAGCCTAAGATAGAGAGATTTTTAGCTAATTACAACTGTCATTCGAATCCCTCCAAAGCGGGAAATAAATAACTAATTCTATCTCTTAACCAGGGGAATCTTCAATCAAATCTTAAGCATCTTTTCAAGTATATCTTCTATAACTAATTTCTAACCTATAAATGCTCTCCCATCTCATTCTGTAAAGAGTAATCTCTATTTTTCCACTAAAAACTCTCATGTCCTTTCTAAGTTACTAACTTAAGCGTCGGAGGGTCTTTTGCAGAAACAACCTCTGGTGTTAAGACATTTTGCAAGCTCACCAGACATTCTCAGTCATTCAAATCCGGATATCCTCATTTGTTCAAATTCAGATCAAGGAGCTTTTAACCATCCAGATTCTGATCAAGATCGAAGGTCCAGATTTAAGCTTTCACCTCAAAATAGGAACTCATTATCTGATTGCTCCCACACCGAAAAAAATAGCAACCCTTGGAGTCTCAGATTCAATGTTGGAATGATGCATTAGGAGGTTTCGGATGTGTACAACTCAATTCAAAAACTAGTGAACATTCAATTTGGTATTTTTTGTTATAGGTCAAAAACTTCTTACCTCCTTTATGTGGAGAAGACTAGACTATTTCGGAAAATATCACGGAAGAGTAAGCGCTAGTTAAAAACTAGAATGTCAACCAAGTAAACTAGTAAACCAACACAATTCCGTCAGGAAAGTTTAATAAAAAAGAAAATTTGAAGAAGAAAAAAATCTTTTGGAAAGAACTGAACATGCTGTAACCTGTCTACGTTAATATATACTGTAGATAATTGATTATCAAAAAGTATACATATATCGTAAATAAATGGTTAAATTTTAAAGAACTGCCTTATAACAATGATTTCATCATCTACATAACACTTCTAATTTGCAGCAAAATTACGTACCCAGGTCCACTGGTAAGATGAAAATGAGAAAAGTAAAGGAATAATACTGACTCTCTATTCAAGAAGATGCTTTGAAAGGGAGAAACCTGTTGATGAAACCTTGTAGAAGGAAAATTGATACGAATACTTGGATTGAAGCAAGAAATTATGTTTGCAGGATTGGAGAGGAGAGAATTTGGGGAAGAAAAGGGGAAGAGTATATGAGATTTGGGAAAAAAGATGATTACTATTTCATGAATAATCCGTCTTACATCAATTGTAGTCTATTTATAGCTATTACAACAACATATTTCAGCCACACACTCCCTAACGAACTCACAACTGAATTTCTTACACTGCAACTATTCCCCGCCAAAACTCTCCTTTGCTAAAAATACTTTAGATGTGCAGGTGTCTTCTTCGCACATGTAGATCTCTTCCTACTTTCTCTTGCTTGCTCTTCATTTGATCCTGCACTGGACTTGCTAATCTCAGCTGCATTTCCCTCTCCCACCGCACCATCAGCTACCTCCATATTAGATACATTCCCTTCTTCTACTGTAATGGCTGTATCAGTACATCCCCTCTCAAAATGAACCTTGTCCTCAGGGTTCAAATGTGGAAAAGCTTTAGCTATAGCCAATTCCTTCTCCCATGTAGACTCTTCGATAGGCAAGTCTTCCCATCGCACTATGACCTCATTTACAAATTTGCCCATAACCTTTATCTGCCGTCTGCCTATAATCTCAGCTGGATGAAATATCCACTTGTGATCTTTATCAATATCAGGTAATTCCTCTATCTCTACCAGCGAATGTACTGTAACACACTTCTTGAGTAATGAAACAAGAAAAACTGGATGAATGCGTGCCCCTTCAGGTAAGTGCAGCTTATATGCAACTTTTCCCACCCTCTTAGTCACCTGATATGGCCTATAGTACCTCATTGAGAGCTTTTGATTATGTTTCTGAATTAATGATTGTTGGTGATAAGGCCTCAGCTTAAGAAATACCCAATCTCCCACCTTGAATTCCCTTTCCTGCCTATGAGCATCACCTCTATTCTTCATTCTAGATTGTGCTTGAATCAGGTGCATTTGTAACATTTGCATCAATTCTTTGTGTTTGGCCAGGCTAGAATCAACTTCATAATTGGTTGCATTACCTTTGATGTAGTATGGAAGTGCAGGGGGCTGTAACACCCTAATTTCGAAATACGGTAATTCGTAGCACAACATGGTCTTTACTTCATTTTGTACAATTTTACAAGGAATTTAAAACTTTTTCACATAACACTGTTCTTTTAAATTTAACGCAGTGGAATTAACAAGTACAACAGGAAAAATATAACTTTAATAACAGCAACTTAAATCTGAAAGCAATCATTAGCATCAATTCATCTGTGTGTTCTTTTTGCCAATCCCAACTAGCATTGGTATAAATACCCGCAACCCGGATCCGACCCGGACCCGGCATTGGACCGAAACCGACCTGACCTATCCGGGTCCGAGTCTGGGTCCTAAAATGAGACCTGTTGTACTTTTGGGTCCTGGTCCAGGTTCGTTCAAAAGAGACCCAACCCAGACCCGTTAAAAAAACCCCAAAAATCAACATAAAAATAAATATTCTATCATCATCCCTCCCCTCCTTCCTCCTCAATTCTAAATCTTCCTCTTCCAAACTCAAAACTCATGCCTTTTTTCTTCTCGCCTCTATTCTAAATCCTCCACTCTCGACCTTCCTCCACTCTCGGCCTCCGCTCGCTGCCCACACTCCCGCTCCTACCCAAACGGGTAGGAATATTTTAATAGGACCCGGACTCGGAACTGGACCCGGTCCTTACGGGTCTGGGTCCGGGTCCAATTTTTGGACCCGTAGGGGACCGGGTCCGGGTAGTGAAGGACCCGACCTGACCCAACCCGATACCAATGCTAATCCCAACCCTGCACTGAAAACTATGGGCACGTCAGTTGCTTACAACCGATGCAATATTATAAAACAACGATCCTCACTATGTCGTAATATAATCATTCAAAATACTTAACAACCACAATTTTGAATGTAAACAAAGTGTTAAAAGTGACTATTCAACATGTCAGTATATGCAATGTCTTAATGCCTAATGCAGGTGTTTACGCTATGATGACACTAATGCATACTTGTTCAGATTCTATGCAACTCATTCTACATAGGTCTGAGGAAAAGCACCTACGTACTCCACATTATAGGGTTGAATCCTCGCCATGCAACCTACTACTATGAATACTACAAGATTCAGACACTTTGCAAGTATTGGCTCTCGCCCTTGGAATGGAGACCAATCCCTCTCTGTGGATCATCCTGTGGCCCTTACGTCCATTGTCCCGGAATACTGGGATTTGTCTTACACCGCAGGTCATCCTGGAGCCCTCATTACACAAATATCTGATGAGCGTCACTCTCGTCCCGGAATACTGGAGATCACTACCGCTCTGTGGATCATTCTGTGGCCCTTACTCCATCGTCCCGGAATGTAGCATCCCGAATTTTCAATATGATATCTCAGAAATACGTGACACAATTTCCAGCATCAACTTCAATTATAATAGTAAATATAGCCAAAAATATAGATAAATTTTTTCTCAACTTTTATTACATTAGTTCATTACAAAACACAGCAGAAAGACAAACACCTTGAATTACAATCTTTTCTTTACAACACATCTTTTACAATTTTACATAAGCCATAACATCATTCTATCTCAAGCATTCAAATCCAAAGCTATAGGCAACTACCTATAAAATATGAGGCTAGAGATAACCTAACCCCCAAAACTACAGGGGTCAGCCATAACGGTGTGAGTGACATAAAAATAAATAAATGCAACATAAGTAAAACATGAAACATAGTATCATAGACAACATGTATCAACAGCAAGAATAAATGAAATAAGAAACAACAATAAATAAAACGTGAAAACATCCAGTGAAACTAGACTAAGTGTCAAGTGTAGAAAAACAAGAATATTATGCATAAAACCAAGTCAAGAAAACATCAATGCTATATGCTGACTCTCTAATGCATACTTGAGAATCCATCCCACTCTACATAGGTCTGGTGCAAGCCCTTAACGTTCTCAACTTGATAGGGTTTAATCCCCCGCTTATGCAACTAATCCTACCACGATGACTACTACGAGATATAGATAAACTGTGAGTATTAGCCCATGCCCCGATAATTCCGGAGGTTAATCTCTATCCACAGATAATTCTGGAGACTTTCACTCACACCTGGGAATCTTCGAGAATACCCCACACCGCAAGCTATGGCACCTCATCACACGAATACCACATGAGGGTCGCTTCGACCCCGATAATTCCGGAGATCAATCCCACACCGAAGGTAATTCCGGAGACTATTTCACTCAAACCTCGATAATTCCGGGGATTATCTCACACCGCAAGCCATACTGAGGTCCATAACCCATGTTCTCATTTCATCATATCACCATCTAGTGTCTGTCCTTATTTATTTAAGTTAATTAATTAATTTACGAATCCTCTAGAGTTGGTGCACCCTACCGGACTTAACTCAACTGATCAACAACAAGCCTCAATAGGCCAAACCACAAACTCTCAACTGCCGGTATTGTCACGCCCCGCTTCCCAAAAACAATACGAAATACGGATACACGGCTCAACCCAGCGAATGGTTTGCATCATGCATAAGCTGTTCACAATCTTTATAAAAAATCTCAGAATAATCAGAGCCAAAAGCCAAAAGAAACATCCTCACACAGACATATATATCTCAAATCAAAACAAAGTGCCAACAGAAATTAATTGAAATCCATTATTATAATAGTCTCAAATAAACAGATCCGAACAAGTTAATATCCTGGGTCACATTGCCCAAATACAAATAAAATCCAAGTACTCAAATACATTGTTCAAAAGCAACAGATAATAATAATAGCAAAAGAAGTCCAGCACTAATATTTCATTTCTCCAGTACCATCGGGCAAACGGCCATCCTGATCTGCAATCAATAAATTGCAGGAGAAAGAAAAAGAAAATAAGTACCCGTCAATGCAAGTTACGGGCCGTTTATAATGAAGGATACAAGTACATGGGAAACTAACAAATCTAAATAATAGCAGAAACAGATATAGCATGGTATAGCAGAATCAACTAGCATGGTATACTAACATGTGTCAAGTGTCAAAGCCAAATAGCATGCACAGATATACAGATAGTGTTAAATAATAGTGTCAAGTGATAGTGTCAGACAGATAACAGATACTCAGATAATCAGATGATGAGTAAATCAGATAACAGATTCAGATATCAGATACAGATACAGATACAAATACAGATACAGATGTCAGATTCAGATTCTTATAAGTCTTGTGTTAACTACTAACTATGTGCCATCCTTTTATCACAAGGTTTCTACATTCAAAATAGTTACATTTTTAGATTTCGTAGGGGATCATATAGGGTCGCGTACTCAGGATTCAGACAGACAGATATCAGATGCAAAATCTAGACAGACAGATAGAACCTAGTGGTTCTCTTCTTTCCTACACCTTCCTATAGGAAGTAATGTAGACAAGGTACAGAATAACAGATCACAGATAATCATATGGGAAACACACCCCCTTCCGAGTACACATTTTTATGCTTTCCCATTACTAGAACTTTCCCATAAACCCCGACTTGATTATTTTATAATTATTATCAGACAGATGTGTATGTGCAAGAAACCGAGTAAATCTAGCATGATATGATGACCCACAAGTTCAGAATAACAGATAAGCATGTACAGATGGTAAGTAGTCATATAACAAAAAAAATAGAGTACTTCCTAACTCAGGACAGAACGACAGTACAGTACTAAAACAGCGATTCCTGTTGCCACAAATACCAAAACTTAGATCCGTCAGAGAATCTGGAAAATAGACTTCCAACCTAATCCAGCGGATACATATAAGTCATATAGTGTTTCAGAAAAACATAACTCAAAACTGATTTGAATCCAGAAAATACATTCAGCCAGAAATCAGTAAACCAAACTCAAGGTCAGGAAAACAGCATTAAAACATCATAATAAATTCCAGGAAAAATCTGGGGTATTCCCATATGTGTCTATTATCAAAATATAAAGTTTCATAATTTTTCAGTAAAATTAGTTTAGCCAACAAAAATCAGAAAACATTTAGCAACGGTAGTTTGGCAAATCTGGAATTCCCAACACTGCTATACGAAAACTGTAATATCTCGCAAACTGTGAAACGAAATCCAGATCCGTCATAGAGAAATGAAAATAGACAAAATAAGATAACTTTCATATTTCATAAATACGTTTCATACAGGAAAAGGAATTAGGGTGAAAATACAAATATTTTCAGAACAGCGAGCAAAATCCAGTAAGTATAGTTTTGATAAACAAGCATGGAACGGTATGTATAACTCAACAATAAAATCCACCAAAATTCTGGGTAATCCCTAAATAGGTATAGAAATACTGTACAAAATTTTAGATCAAAATAATATGCTTAGCGCTAGTATCAAAATAGTTTATTCATCGAAATCATCAAGAAACGAAATCTGGAAACATAATACACCTCTGTAGTAAAACAATCATATATCACACATACGAAAGCGAAATCGATCTCTGTCAGAAAATTTGGAAAGAAGATAAATTTCTCTAAAAACCATTTTTAATACTGAAGTTAAGATACTGATCTTAATATGGTCTAAATTACCAATCAAAACTGATCACCGACAAAATACAGATTTTATTCATAACAACAAATCTGATCCCGACAACTAACAAAACCCACGAACAAAAACCATGAACCAAGCAATCCATGTGCAACTCCGTGCACGAGCAAAACTCAACCAAGAGGAAGAGAGAGAGAGAGCGGTCAAAAGTGGTGGCGCTGGCCTGGCTGCTGGCTCTGCTGCTCCTGTTGCTGCTGTCCTGGGCGCGCGCGACATCGGAGAGAGCGGGAGAGACGGACAGAGAGAGATGTATGGTGGAGATGGTGCTTGGGAGTAAGGTGGTCGGCTAGGGGGGTCGGGTTGGGGTGTGCTGGCGGCGGAAGTAGGGTAGTCGGGATGGCGGCTTGGAGTGTTGGTCAAGGGTGTTGACGGCACAAAACAGAGAGAGGTCAGGGGTCAAGTTGTAGGAAGAGTTAGGGTTAGGGTTTAAGGGTGAGAGAGAGATGGGGGTTTATATAGGGTTGAGTTTAGGGTTGTGGGTATTGGGTTGTGGATAGTTTAGGAGTAGTAGCAGGAGATTTGTTTAATAGGAGATAGTTTTAATAGGATTTGTATAGGACTGTAGGCTAATTTGGCTTTGGTAGTTAATTAGGGATCAAAAGCAATATGAATAGCAATAGGATTAGCAACCAAAATACCATGGGCACCCAAGAACAAAACAAGGAGAACAAGAACCAAATAAAGAGTGAAAACAATAATAACGATCAAGAACAAATCAAGGGACAGAAAAATTAATCACAATAAGATCAAAAATGAGCAAAAATGAATATATATATATTGAAAACAACTCCAATATACGGTCCAAAATACAAGAAGAGTATAAATACTCAAGAAAGAAGAAAAAAATACACCAAGAATATGAAAAACAAAAAGCAAGGGTTACAATCCTACCCACCTGAAAAAAAGAATTTCGTCATCGAAATTCAAAAAAAAGATACATAGGGTAACCCCGAAAGAAAAAGAAAACAAAGAAAACAAAGAAAAACAAAACAAAATAGCCACTACTCAAACAAATTAGGAAACTTCTGCTGAATCTCCTCCTCCAGCTCCCAAGTCAACTCACTAGGCGAGTGAGGATTCCAAGCGACACGAACCAGCTTGATGACCTTGTTCTTAAGCAGTTTCTCCCGCCGATCCACAATACCAACTGGCAGAATCTCACAAGTCAAATCCGGCCGCACGGTCAACTCAGAGTAGTCGATCACGTGACTCTCATCGCGGATATATCTCCTGAGTTGTGAGACATGAAAAACATCGTGCACTCCTGATAAAGCTGGCGACAAAGCAAGACGATAGGCCACCCTGCCTACTCGCTCCAAAATCTCAAATGGTCCAATAAATCTAGGGCTAAGCTTGCCCCCACCACCGAACCGAATGACACCGTGCCACGGCGATACCTTCAGGAAAACATGGTCACCAACAAAAAACTCCAAAGCCCTCCGATGGACATTAGCCCACCGCCTCTGCCTATCCTGAGCTGCCTGAAGATACTTTCTAATCTGACTCACAGCATCAACTGTCCTGGTGATCAACTCCGGACCCAACAACTTCCTCTCACTAATGTCATCCAAGCACACTGGTGATATGCACTTACGCCCATAAAGTGCCTCGAACGGAGCAGCTCTAAGACTGGCCTAAAATCTGTTATTGTACGAAAACTCTACGAGATGCAAATGGTCCTCCCAAGATCCATTGAACTACAACATACAGGACCGCAACATGTCCTAAAGGATCTGAATAGTCTGCTCTGACTGTCTATCAGTCTGGGGATGAAAAGTTGTACTGTACTTCAACTTACTTCCCAAACTAGCCTGAAGACTCTTCCAGAACTGAGATCTAAATTTCGTATTCCTGTCGGATACAATACTGACTGGAACCCCATGAAGCCTGACAATCTCTTGCATGTACCGCTCAGCAATGCTCTCAGTAGAATGACCGAAACGAAAGGGAATGAAGTGAGCACTCTTTGTCAAATGATCGACAATCACCCAAACAGCATTGTAACCCTTAGGACTCCTCGACAAAGCGGTCACAAAATCCATGGTGATATGTTCCCACTTCCACTCTGGAATAGGAAGTGATTGAAGAAGTCCAGCGGTTCTCTGATGCTCTGCCTTAACCTGCTGACAGATCAAACACTGAGCAACAAATCGAGCTATAGCCCTTTTCATACCATGCCACCAGAAATGAAGCTTCAGATCTCGATACATCTTAGTACTGCCAGGATGGATAGAATACGAAGATTGATGAGCTTCCTCAAGCAACTTCTGACGAACTTCACCCTTAGGGACATACAACCGGGAACCAAAATGAAGCAAACCATCGGCATGAATAACCATGTCCGTTCTGGACTCAGACTCAACCTCAGCTCGAAAACCCTGCAACTGCGCATCACCAGCCTGAGTCTCTTTGATCTGATCAACAAGAGAAGACTGAAACTGGAGCGCAAGACAACACCAACCAGAACTCGGCAACAGAACCTCTAAATCCAATCTCTGCATCTATCATAATCGGCCATAAGCTCCAACTATCGCCTTTGCCTCAGGTTTAATTCCTTCTGGGTGAAAATATACTTGAGACTTTTGTGGTCTGTAAAGATCTCCACTCAATCTCCAAGTAAATAATGTCTCTACAGCTTCAAAGCATAGATCACAGCCGCTAACTCCAAGTCATGAGTAGGATAATTCTTTTCATGCGGCATCAACTGCCTCGATGCATACGCAACGACTCGGCCCTTCTGCATAATAACTGCCCCAAGACCCTTACCTGAAGCATCACAGTAAATTACAAATCTGCCTGAACCATCTAGAATAGTCAACACAAGCGCTGACGTCAATCTATTCTTCAACTCAACAAAAGCCTCATTGCACTCACCAAACTAACAAAACTTCTGATCCTTTCCTGTCAGTTTAGTTAACGGCCCTGTAATCTTCAAAAAATCTTGGGCGAATTTTCGATAATAGCCAGCGAGACTAAGAAAACTCCGTACTTTGGAAACTGACTTAGGAATAGGCCAATCCTTCACAGCAACAATCTTAGAAGGATCTATAGAAACACCATCGCCAGAAATGATATGCCCATAGAAAAAAACCCTGTCGAGCCAAAACTCACACTTACTGAGTTTCCCATAGAGCTGATTCTCTTTCAAAGTCTACAGAACCACTCTAAGATGCTCAGCATGATCTTCACGATTTCGAGAATATACCAGAATGTCCTCAATGAAGACCAACACAAATCTATCCAAGAACTGAGAGAAAAACTGGTTCATAAAACTCATGAATACAACTGGTGCATTAGTGACCTCGAACGGCATCACAAGATACATATAGTGCCCGTATCTAGTCTTGAATGCAGTCTTCTGTATATCTGTAGCCTTCACCTTGACTTGGTGATATCCCAAACGAAGATCCAACTTTGAGAAAACAGCAACCCCACACAATTAGTCAAACAGATCATCAATCCTGAGCAAGGGATACAGGTTCTTCACAGTAACACTGTTCAGTTCCCGATAATCAATGCACAGACAATGACTACCATCCTTTTTGTTGAAAAAAAGGACCGGAGCACCCCAAGGCAAAAAACTTGGTCTGATGAAACCCAAATCAAGCAACTCCTGAATCTACACCTTAAGCTCTGCTAGCTCAATCGGTGCCATCCTGTAGGGACTCTTCGATATCGGCGCAGTACCACGCTAAACATCAATACCGAACTCCACACCTAATCAGGGGGTAAGCCAGGAAAATCATCTGGAAAAACATCTAAGAAATTCCGAATTACTAGAGGCGCAGCCTCACAGCCTAAGTGCAATTCCATCGCACAATCCACCTATACCACTGCAGTCTTTGCTCGGCCAAGGGATGACTCCCTGGCATGGAACTCAATTTCTGCTCGATCTGGAGTTCTGAAAACAATTTTCTTGTCACGACAATCAATAATGGCATGGGTTTCACCCAACCAATCCATACCGAGAATGACGTCAAATCCTAAATTCCCATTTATAATCAGGTTGGCTTTGAAATTTGCATCCCCAATAACAACGGGACATTGCCTGCACTCACAGAAACAAATGACAACACCACTACCTGTTAAAATGTTCCAAGCCTCAGACATGTTGCTACAAACCAACTGATGGCGAGCCACAAATCGAGAGGAGACAAAAGAATGGGTTGCCCAGAATCAAAGAGAACATGGACGGGGAAAGGGCAAACAAGGACGATACCTAAGGAATCAAAGACAAGGAGAAAAGAAAAGCAGACAATCAAGGGTGAGGGAAAACAACAATGCAGAAGATAACAGGAAGAAATAAAGCAAGACCAAAGAAAACAAGGAAAGGAACAAAAAGGGAAAGCAGAGCAACAAAACAACAAAAGCAAAATATACCTATCACAACTCCATCAGCTGTCTCAGCATCCACAACAGTCAAGTTGAAAGCCTGACCTCTCCTCGAAACAACGGCTCTCTGATCGGCAATCTATCGTTAAGGAGGAAGCGGTGGCCTAACTGGAACACAAGCTGGAGTTTCCTGCTGGACAGGACCCCTGGCTGGAAGAGCCACAAGCTACTGCAGGCAATCTCTCATAGAATAATCAGCAGCACCACACCTAAAGCATCGACGAGAGGCACGAAAACAGTTCTTACGCTCATGCCCAGAGGTCTGGCAAAAGTTGCGAAAACCACCCCTCGAAAAACCAACAGAAGGATACGGAGCTGCCCTGACAGGATGGGCATGCATAGGCCTCCGAACAGGACAAACAGAAAGCCTAGCAACAGCAGTGGGAACAGTCCGCTGAGAAGAAGTCGAACCACCACGAGCCTGCTCCTAAGCTCGAGCCACCTCAAGAGCTTCATCATAAGTACGCAAACGGAGAGAGACAAGATGCCTCTCGATATCCTGCTCAAGTCCATTCGTGAATCTACGAGCCCTATCCTCTTCGGTAGCTACAAGAACGGTAGCGAAGTGGCTAAGTCTAGTAAACTCAGCGGCATACTCATCTACAGACTTGGAACCCTATTGTAAGAAGTCTCATGTTGCAATATTATTTGAACAATTATGTAACAAATTCCAAAATAGAATAATGACTTGACCTGTTTAAGGGCCAGAAACTGCTGCTCCATCTCAACTCAAGTACTACTGGGAAAGAATTTCTCCAAGAATCCCTGAGTGAAGGTAGCCCAAGCAATAGGCCTCTCAAGTCGCTCGGACTCGGCCATCCACCAGATATGAGCCAGATCTACCAACTGGATGGAAACCACATACACCCTATCAGCCTCGACAACACGAGCCACTGACAGCAAGCGCTCAGTCCGGATCAACCACTGTTCTGCCTCCAAAGGCGTCTCAGTACCGGAAAAATGATCGGGATGCAGTCTCATGAAATTCGTGACTGTACCTAGACGAGGTGGAAGAGCAGCCTACACAGGCACAGCGGGAATCTGGCCCTGAGAAGCTTCCAGAGTAGCCATTACTAGATCACTGTGGTTCTGCTGCTGATTAATCAGCCGATCGAGCACAGTAGTGACAGCCTCAATCGGATCAGGCTGAGACTGAGAAGAACTCTTATGAGCCATAGTCTGCACAAAAATCAAAACAATCAGCATTCGGATCCGAGTTGGTAAAAATTTTATTTTGCATATATATATCTGTGTGTGGTTGATGAAATGTTGTGCAGATCCCAGTACGAGCCAAGCTTGTCTAATATATTAGGAAACTAATACATTAGCCAAACCTGGGCTCTGATACCACTAAAAGCCTTGTCACGCCTCGCTTCCCAAAAAGAATACGGAATACGGATATGTGACTCAACCCAGCGAATGATTTGTATCATCCATAAGCTGTTCAGAATCTTTACAACAAATCTCAGAATAATCAGAGTCGGAAGCCAAAATAATCATCCTTACACAGACATATATATCTCAAAACAAAACAAAATGCCAACAGAAATTAATTGAAATCCATTATTATAATAGTCTTAAATAAACAGATCCGAACAAGTTAATATCCTGGATCACACTGCCCAAATACAAATAAAATCCAAGTACTCAAATACATTGTTCAAAAGCAACAGATAATAATAATAGCAAAAGAAGTCAAGCACTAATATTTTATTTCTCCAATACCATCGGGCAAACGACCATCCTGATCTGCAATCAATAAATTGCAAGAGAAAGAAAAAGAAAACAAGTACCCGTCAATGCAAGTTATGGACCGCTTGTAATGCAGGATACAAGTACATTGGAAACTAACAAATCTAAATAATAGCAGAAACAAATATAGCATGGTATAGCAGAATCAACTAGTATGGTATACTAACATGTGTCAAGTGTCAAAGTCAAATAGCATGCAGACAGATATACATATAGTGTCAAATAATAGTGTCAAGTGATAGTGTTAGACGGATAACAGATACTCAGATAATTAGATGATCAGAAAATCAGATAACAGATTCAGATATCAGATACGGATACAGATACAGATGTCAAATTCAGATTCTTATAAGTCTTGTATTAACTACTAACTAGGTAGCACTTCATGTGCTATCCTTTTATCACATGGTTGTTACATTCAAAATAGTTACTTTGTAGATTTCGTAGGGGATCATATAGGGTCGTGTACTCAGGGTTCAGACAGACAGATATCAGATGCAAAATCCAGACAGACAGATAGAACCTAGTGGTTCTCTTCTTTCCTACACCTTCCTATTGGAAGTAATGTACACGGGGTACATAATAACGGATCACAGATAATCATATGGGAAACACGGGCCCCCTTCTAAGTACACATTTCTATGCTTTCCCACTACTAGATCTTTCCCGTAAACCCCGGCTTAATCATTATATAATTACTATTAGACAGATGTGTATTTGCATGAAACAGAGTAAATCTAGCATGATATGACGACCCACAAGTTCAGAATAACAGATAAGCATGTACAGATGGTAAGTAGTCACATAACAAAACAAAATAGAGTACTTCCTAACTCAGGACAGCACAACAGTACAGTACTAAAACAGCGATTCCCATTACCAAAAATATCAAAACTTAGATCCGTCAGAGAATCTGGAAAATAGACTTCCAACCGAATCCGACAGATACATATAAGACATAGTGTTTCAGAAAAACATAACTCAAAACTGATTTCAATCAATAAAATATATTCTGCCAGAAATCAGTAAATCAAATTCAAGATCAGAAAAATAGCATTAAAACATCATAATAAATTCCAGGAAAAATCTGGGGTATTCCCCTATGTGTCTAGTATCAGAATATAAAGTTTCATAATTTTTCAGTAAAATTAGTTTAGCCAACAAAAATCAGAAAACATCAAGAAACGGTAGTTTGGCAAATCTGGAATTCCCAACACTGTTGTACGAAAACTGTAATATCTCGCAAACCGTGAAACAAAATCCAGATCCATCAAAGGGAGATGAAAATAGACAAAATAAGCTAACTTTCATGTTTGATAAATATTTTTCATACAGGAAAAGGAATTAGGGTGAAAATACAAATCTTTTCAGAATAGCGAGCAAAATCCAGTAAGTATAGTTTTTATAAACAAGCATGAAATAGTATATAAAACTCATAAATAAAATCTACCAAAATTCTGGGTAATCCCTGAATAGGTATAGAAATACTGTGTAAAACTTCAGATCAAAATAATATGCTTAGCACTAGTATAAAAATAGTTTAGTCATCGAAATCATCAAGAAACGAAATTTGGAAACATAATACATATCTGTAGGAAAACAATCATATCTCACACATACGAAAACGAAATCGATCTCGGTCAGAAAATAAAGAAGATAGATTTCTCTAAAAATCATTTTTAATACTGAAGTTAAGATGCTGACCTTAATATGGTCTAAAATACAAATCAAAACTGATCACCGACAAAATACAGATTTTCCTCTTAACAACAAATCAACATACAACATTCGAAACTCACTCCAAACACAACCAAACATGTTATAGAGTCTACTAAGTGTCCAAGTAACATGAAATAGGGTATATAGCATGTCCACAACCAGTATATCACATGGATCCAAACAAACACACAAGTTCTCATAATTATCTCACAAATATAATTACATCAAGAGCGGTCAAAATCTAAGTTGTTTCATGTCAAATTTGTGTCGTGAGGTAACTTTGGTCAATAGCACTTTAGAGACAATACTCATCAAACATATATCACACACGAGTTGTCTCTAGAACCCAACTACACTACAAGCGAAATTTATGACTTGTATCATACAAAGGAATTGACTACAAATTACTTTCCTTATCCGAAGATGAACGAACACTAAGAATAACGGGAACGGATCCCGGCAACGAACAAAACCCACAAACGAAGACCACGAACCAAGCAATCCACGTGCAACTCCATGCACGAGCAAAACTCAACCAAGCGGAAGAGAGAGAGAGCGGTCGGGAGTGGCGGTGCTGCTCCTGTTGCTGCTGTCCTGGGTGCGCGCGACGTCGGAGAGAGCGGGAGAGACAGACGGAGAGAGAGGTATGGTGGAGATGGTGCTCGGAAGTAGGGTGGTCGGCAAGGGGGATCGGGTTGGGGTGTGCAGGAGAAGGAAGTAGGGTAGTCGGGATGGCGTCCTGGGGTGTGGGTGGGGGGTGTTGACGGCGCAAAATAGAGAGAGGTCGGGGGTCGGGTTGTAGGCAGAGTTAGGGTTAGGGTTTAAGAGTGAGAGAGAGATGGGGGTTTATATAGGGTTGAGTTTAGGGTTATGGGCATTGGGTTGTGGATAGTTTAGGAGTAGTAGTAGGAGGTTTGTTTAATAGAAGATAGTTTTAATAGGATTCGTGTAGGATTATAGGCTAATTTGGCTTTGGTAGTTAATTAGGGATCAAAAGCAATAAGAATAGCAATAGGATTAGCAACCAAAACACCACGAGCACCCAAGAACAAAACAAGGAGAACAAGAACCAAATAAAGAGAGTAAACAATAATAATGATCACGAACAAATCAAGGGACAGAAAAATCAATCACAAGAAGATCAAAAATGAGAAAAAATGAATATATATTGAAAACAACTCCAATATACGGTCCAAAATACAAGAAGAGTATAAATACTCAAGAAAGAAGAAAAAAAAATACACCAAGAATATGAAAAACAAAAAATAGGGGTTACAGGTATACTAGGGTCCCACACACCCTCTAAAGACTCACACTCAACCGTCAACACCAAAACTTCCATTAATCAATACTTCATAAACATTTTGAAAACATATAATCTGTAGTATAATGATATTTATAACAGTAGGTCATTAATCCGAAAACATTGAAGAACCAATCGTTTAAAATGAACAGCAGAAAAACTCGAGAAAACATCAGTCAGAGCACTAGCAGTCGGCTGTCCCACATGAAAACCCAACACTTCCGGAAAAATATAAATCTAAGTATAGTCAGTCGACTATATAAAGTTCTAGGTCGACTGTCCCGCATAAAAATCCAAAACGAAAAGAAAACACAAAACAAAGCAGAGGCAGTCGACTGCATACTGTAGTCGGTCGACTGTCCTGCATAAAAATCCAAAACTTCGAGAAAACAAAAATCAGAGCAGAGGCAGTCGAATGTAAAATGTAATCAGTCGACTGTCCCGCATGAAAATCCAATACTTTAAGAAAACATAGCAGCCAGGGTAACGACGGTCGACTGTCCAAAATTACCAGTCGACTATCGACTTGCAAAATGCAGTTTGAGTTGTGCATGTTTTTAACCGATAGAGAGTTTTACTTTATAAAAACAAATCCTGTAAAAAGTACATTTCTGATATGATCAAATACGACTTTTAGAGTATATAAGAGTCCACAAAAACCAATCAAAACCACTTTGAATTGATAAAAATAGCTATTTGTTGAATTTCTTCAAAAATAAGACATGAACATATGCATCTATGAAAATAGAGTTTTTGAGAATCAATTATACATCAAAATAACTTTGTATTATGTTCCAAACCATATCAAAGCCAAAATAAGTTAAGATATAATCAAAGCCCACAAAACACACAAAGATTCAATTTCTTCAAAAACCACAAAATAGGATATCCATGTAGAAAAGTTTGTGCATGTTTGTGCACCAAGAAAACTTCACAAATCCATTAATTAGAAATAACAAAATATTCACATTTAATATTAGTATTTGTGCAATTCAAATCCAAGTAAACTTCAAAAATTACAAAATCCCCAATTTAGTCATATCGTATCAACCCAATTCTAGTTATCATAACTCCAACCCCAAAACTTGATCTTTTTGATTCATGAATCCTTCTCATAACTCATCAGACTCACTTACAATTTTTCACAATAATTAACACATGAATATAGAAAAATATAACATTACCATGGCCAAGTTGCATTCATCCGAACTCATTAATAGTCAAAAAATCTCACCTTTAATCAATTTATTCATAACATCCACCATACACAATCCAATCAGCAAAAATCCGAAAGAAATAGCCTAATCATGATTTCTAATAGGTTCTTTAACAAAATCAAATCATCCACATACAATTCTTGTCACGCCCCGCTTCCCAAAATACGGGAATACGAGCACGTAACGAAGGCCCTGCGAATGATTATACATCATCCATAAGCTGTACCAGTCTAACTCAACAATATACAAGAGAAAACAACCACGTAGGAAGAATATAATCACATAAACAAAGAAAAAATCCAAAATAATCATGAAATAATTTCACCAAATAATAATCCAACATCTTGGATAAAACAAACTTCGGGTCATAAAGCCCAAGAATACAAAGTATGATAAAAAGAAATACAATAAGCAAATAACAAAAGATAGCTAAGAGGTCTAATAGTCTAGCTCCGATCTTCAGAGAGTTTGCTCACCAATGTCTTCTGGTATTGCTTCTTCGGTACCTGTTAATGCTTGATCTAAAAAGAAAGAAAGAGTGCCCTTAAAGCAAGTCATGGGCAGCAAGTAGAGAAACCAGAGGATAAAGAAAAGCATGAATATCAAAGAAAATGAACACAGTCAAAGTCAAAGAACAAAGCAAAGAGCAGGCAATAATATCAAAGGTGTACAATAAACACGCATGTAACGAGTGATGTCAAGTCAAGATCAAGCATGAGATGCATGCTATTAAGTATTTTATTAGTCTATCTAGTGCACGTACTACTGCGTCCCATTCCACAGGTTCGGCACAAGCACACAGTAATCGTTTTAGACTGATGGTGAATTCACGGATCGTGTACTCGACATAACTAGATAACGTGATAACAAGATAATGAGATAACGTGATAACGAGATAACGAGATAACGAGATAACGAGAAGGCCTTTACCGAGTACATTTTTCGATCGTTCATTACCAAGTTTATCCATAATACTCCGGCTTGTTATTAGTTTATTTTCCATCTTATGTGAGAATGCAAGAGGGTGTCAATGTTGTATGATACTAAGTGTGTCTAATTCTATGCGTTACAGACAACGCATGAAGCAAACACATCATATAAGCACAATTCACACAATCAGGACAGCATGACCTTGCTGTACTAAAACATAAATTATGGTCACTAAAAAATAGAAAATCTGAATCCATTGGAAGGCCTAGAAATCAGACTTCCATACGGTTCCAGCGAATATAATTAAGGCACATAAAAGATACAGGAACTAGGGTGAAAACTCTATTCTATTCAGTTTTTATGTTCAGACAGCATGCAGTAAGTTGTGTTCAACTAATTATTTCAGGTCAGAGAACTCATTAAATAAACCTATAAAAACTCTGGGTGATTCCTACATGTGTCTAGGTTCAAATATATTTATTTTATATTTTTATTTTACTGTTAGCATGGTCAATTAAATTAAAAAACAGCAGGATACGCATGCATTTGTGAATCTGGAATTTCTAACATGGCTGTACTAAAATGATAATATCTAGCAGGTTATACATCAAAATTCAAATCCGCAAAAAGGGAAAGTGAACTAGATATCTAGGGCTACAATTTATGTTCAGTAAGTTATTTCAAATTATGGCATTACCATGGTTGAAAACCTGATTCAAAATGAAACAACTAGCAGTCCAGAAATTGTTTTAACATAAAAAGGCAACAAATAAACTATACGATCACATGTAGCATGCAAATTGGTAATCAAAGTGATCCTAGGTGTCAACATGCAAATTTCTAAGTTTAAGATACAATTATCACAACCATGGTATCAGTTTATCGATCAACTTCAATCTAGCACACACAATTTAACATGTCCAACTTATCAAGTAGTCCTATGCATGAATCCAGTTATTTAAATGTGCATATGCATGAAACAATGAGAACTAGGTTTTAGATCAAAGAGATGGCACGATGTTAAGAGTATGTCGGGTTAGCTCGTATAAACCCTCGATAAACATAACGGAATTGTCAAAACCAGTATGATAACAAAAGGGACGGGATCTACTTGCAGAGATAAATAAACTTGAACAGAATAAAGTAGTAGTTCAAGAAGAGACTTGCTTGTTAATTTGCAGATTCAAATAATAAGAATAACGGGATCATAATCCCCTGCGAAAATCCCAAAACACACGTGTGAAATACATGCGAAAAAATCCAAGCAAATAAAGCAACAGCAACAGTAAAGAAATCCCACACCGGATCGGGACAGAACACGGGACAGCAAAACCGACTAATCGGCGATCTTCTTCAACCTTCGGCAATGAGAGAGAGAGAGAGAGCACGGTGTGAGCGAATGCGACGCGATGACTGGGATGGGGGCGGAGCAACGTCGACGCCACGGCGAAGATGACGGCACCACGGTCGTGAAGCGATGGCGACGACGACAGCCTTAACAAAGGCGAGCTCTATTTTTGGTTGGAAACAGAGGGACGATGACGAAGACCATGGGGACATGAACGGCGATGAAGACAGTGCGAGGGATCTTCAGTGGATACGGGGTGAACGGGGAGACGAAGAAAGGATGGCGTGGCGGTGGTTCGACTGGCAGCGAAGCAACGGGTTAATGGTGATGGGTGGATTGATGGTTTGCGGGGACAGGGGATGATGGTTGGGGCTAGGGTGACGAGGGCGAGGTGGTGATGACGAGGGTGGCGGAGAGGCGACGGGAGAGCGACGAAGACGGGAGGGCGCTTGGGCATTGGGTTGAAGCGGAAACAGAGAGAGGGAGAAGGGGTCGGGGGTTAGGGATGCACAGTAATGGGGGATTAGGGGTTAATGACGGCTAGGGTAATATTAGGGGATTAATAGGTGATTAGTATTTATAAGAAAAAGATAGGATATTGGGTAATTGGGTAATTGGGCAATTGGGTATAAATCCCATAAATAAAATAGGTTGTACATGAATATAATGGATTAACATAAATCCAAATACAACGGAATAAGATATCCGATAAACTATGATTTGCATTACATAAATTATTTGAAACAATCAAAAACAAAATTATTAAACAAGAATTGATTTGTTCTAATAATAAATAATCATAATAAATAATCATACTAACAATAAGAATAGTAAAATAATAATACTAATAAGAACAATTAATAATAGTAATTACAATAAGAATAAAACTACTAACAATAACAATAGAAATTATCAGAGTAGTGTCATATGTATAAAAAATAGGAATTTGTTGAAATAGTCCAATCAGTAATAATCATTCTTGATTTGATTTAAAAATTTAAATAGTTGATCAGGTAGAAATAGAGACAAAGTTTATTCAAAATAATTATAACTATTGCTTAGAAAAAGCTTTAACAATAAATTCAAAACGCATTTAACAAATAACGAATTTATAAATATCGAGATATAGAAAAATACCTAGAAAATACGTATTTGCAAAAATGGGGGTTACAATCCTGCCCACCTTACAAAAATAATTTCATCCTCGAAATTCAATCTGACAGGCAGTAGGGCAAAACAAAAACAAACTCAAGAAATAACAAGACAGGAAAATTAGAAAAAGAGCACCGGAATAAGAAAGAACACAGGCAAGATTGGAGTGATCAAGAATGATATTGAGATAAAGATTCAATGAGAGATGACAAATGCAAGCAAGTGAATAAACAATGCAAGAAAGGAGAAACAACAAGAGAATTTTGGGACCTGTGGGTTATGGGCCCACCACGCTTCCGCTGCGCAACTCCGATGGTGACGTTCCAAGCAACATACATGTCGCTGTAGCAACGTGACACCAACGGACGAGCCGAGCAGGAAGAAAAGAATGAGACACCAAGATCAAAGAGAGTATAAGAAGGAGGATTTGGGTTATAAATCACTAGAGAGGTAAAATAACCAATGAAAATGTGATATATAATGAAACGTAATTTGCATCATAAAATAGAATTCATTTGAAATGACTACAAATGCAATTAACAAATAAAACTGGGTTTTTAAAATATACGTTAAATCAAATGGTGACGTGCATATGAAATTGATCATGTTCGGGCTCAAAACAAAATAATAATAATAATAATAGTAACGATAAAAATAATAATAACAATAACAATAATAATAAAAAAATATTAATACTAATAACAATAAGATTAATAATGATAATAACAATAATAATAACAATAATAACAATAATGATAAAAATAAAAATAATAATGATAACAATAATAATACTGACAATAACAATAATAGTAGAAATAGATATAATAATAATATACATATACGTCAAAAATGGAAATTCAAGTTTAATAGAATTATTAAAATAATCCAATAGTAGTAATATGTAATATAAATATTCGATCACTTAGAAATGTAAAATTAAATTAAAATGCATCGTCATTCGAAATAAATAAAATTTTCAGACAATAAGTGAAATAAAAAAAAATTTGAAACTAGAATAATATTTTGTTTAAATTCATTCAATTGAAATTGTAAATTCTTGAAAAAGAATTTAAAAGCGAAAGAAAGTTATAAAATTTTAATACAGAAAATACTCGAAAGAACACACATATACATGAACAGGGGTTTTAACAAAAATAACAATAATATTAATACAAATAACAACACATATTAATAGCAAAATAATAATAACAATAATCGTGAAAATGATAACAATAATAATAATAATAATAGTAACGATAGTAATAACAAAAATCATAATGTTAAAAATATTAACAACACTGGTAAGAATAATAATGCATAACAAAATATAGTTTTGGGTTCAACATTTTTTTTGTGAGAGTAATTCAATATTAATAATAATAAAATAATGAAAACAACAACAATAATAGCAATAGTAGTAACAATAATAATAATAATACTAGTAATAATAATGAAAACAATACCAATAATAATAATAGTAGTAATAATAGCATTATACAACAAAATAAGAATTTGCCTTATCAAAACAATTCAATAGAAATATATAGTCGATCAAAAATGAAAAGTGAAGTTAAAATACACCATTATTCGAGATAACAAAATCTTCGTTTAGATAACATTTTAATAGGTGATACAAAATGAATATAACAATTAATAATTGAAATACAGAAAATATTCGGAAAAAATTATAGAGAAAATATAGGTGGGAAAAGAATAAATTTATACCCAATAAAGAGTCAACAAGGGAGGACGATTACAAGGTACGAAAGAAAGTAAGAAATCAAAGAATTGAATATGAAGGAAGAGGAACAAGGGGCAAAATCGGAATCGAAGAGGATATGGCAGGGAAGAAGTAACTAATATGATACTCAATATTGAGTTGAGAAAATATGATGGATGCAAGAATAGAATAATAAATGACGCAAGAACTGGAATGCAACAAAATAGCAAATACTTGCAATGGCACCTTTGGCAGTCGTTGCTTCCTCTGCAATCTGAATGTGGGCCTGATCACATTCTCCAGCCTGTCCTCCACCGGGAGCTGATCCTCCAGTTGGTGCACTTCTCTTGTTGTTTGGGCAGTTCCGAACCTTGTGGTCACTCGCTCTGCATAAAAGACATCGACGGTTGGCTACCCAGCAATCCTTGCGTATATGACAAATCTTGTGACAAAAGTTACATGTCGGGCCCTTCCTTCCAGGGGTCTGTCCCATGATAGTGAAGGCATGATGCTGAGGTACAAATACACACAGTGGGTGAGCTGTGTGTTCTCCTAGGCTCTATCCAAACTAGCTCTCATCAGCTCATTGTGCTCTCGTTGTAGCTCCATCATTCGTTGCATCGCCTGGAGAATGGCGTCATTCTCTGATGTTTCCGCCCTGGGCGGAGGAGTCAAAGAATCTTCACGAGCTATAGTCTGCAAAACTATCCAGTTGGTGAGTACCCAGACACATGTTGGTAAATTAACAAATGATAATGAATGCAAGGGACGGAAGAATACAAGGAATCAAAGGATTGAATGCAAAGGAGTCAGATGTGTATCGAATAGGATTAATATTCAGATTATATTAAAGTTATTACATGTTCATGTGATCAACGTGGCGCTCATATTATTGAGTTAACTTGGCTTGAGCCAAACTCGACTAATATATCAATCAAAGCCAAACCTCCATAAAGTTTGTCATGTTTGACTGATATATTATCCAACCCTGGGTTCTGATACCACTAAAAATCTGTCATGCCCTGCATCCCAAAATACGGAAATACGAGCACGTAACGAAGGCCCAGCGAATGATTATACATCTGTAACTCCTGTTTTTCGTTTTTTGTATTTTTGGTGTATTTTTCTTCTTCTTGAGTATTTGTACTCTTTTGTATTTTTCTTGGACCGTATATTGGAGTTGTTTTCAATATATATTCATTTTTATTTTATTTTGAGCTCTTTGTGTTGATTAGTTGTCTTTTTGCTCCGTTCTTCATCTATGTTGTTTTTCTCTTTATTGGATTCTTGTTCCATTCTCTTTGGCTCGTGTGTTTTGGGTGATCATGGTTCCATTTGCCAAAACCTATTTTTTTATCCTATTTGCAAATTTAAACTTAAACCCTCATGTTTATCCCTAACCCAAATTATAAACCAAATCCTAATAACCATCTCCTACTACTACTCCTCCTAATAAACCCAATTACCCAATACTAAATATCGCCTAAACCCTAATATCAACACCCCCTCCCGACTGCACCTCCCGATCCCCTTGAACCGATCACCCCTACCCGCCATTACCCAAGTGCCGAGCACCTCCCCACCATCTCTCTCTTCATCTCCGTCCATCTCTCTCCCTGCCGTCCTTCGGCGTCGCCGTCAGCAGCAGTAGCAGCAGCAGCAGCACTCAACTGCGCTGCCGCCGCCCGTGCCCACTCCCAATCTCTCTCTCTCTCTCTTATTTGGATTGCGCGTGCACGGCTATTACATGTGTGGTTGTCTTGGTTCGTGGTTTTTGTTCGTGGGATTCGTCGTTCGTTTCGTTTGTTATCGGGATCTATTCTCGTTATTCTTGGTGTTCTTCGTTTTCATCTAAGACAAGTAACTTGTACTCCAATTCCTTTGTATGATACAAGTCAAAAATACCACTTATAGTGTAGTTGGGTTCTAGAGACAACTCGTGTGTGTGTTATGTTTGATGGGTTTTTCCTCTATTATGTTAATTGACCATAGTTGCCTTATGACACAAAAATCGACCTGAAAACAACTAGGTTTGACCGTTCTTGATCTATTCATATATGCGAGATAATTAGGTGAAATTACGTGTTTGATGAGATCCATATGATATGATGGTGGTGAATATGTTATATACCCTATATCATGATGTTTGGACACTTAGTAGACTCTATACCATGTTTGGTTGTGATTGGAACGAGTTTCGTGTGGTTTATGTTGGTTTTGTTTTCAAGAGAAAATCTGTATTTGTCGATGATCAGTTTTGATTTATATTTCAGACCATATTAAGGTCAGAATTCTTAATTTTTGTATTAGACATAAATTGTAGAGAAATCTGTCTTCTTTCCAAATTCTCTGACTTTGATCGATTTCGTTTTCGTATGAGTGAATTATGGCTGTTTTACTACAGAGGTGTATTCTATTTCCAGACTTCGTTTCTTGATGATTTTGATGGTTAAACTATTTTGATACTAGTCCTAAATATATTATTTTGAACTGAAACTTTGCACACTATTTCTATACCTATCTAGGAATTACCCAGAATTTCGGTGGATTTTATTGATGAGTTTTATACGTAGTTTCATGCTTGTTTCTGAAAGCTATACTTGCTGTATTTTGCTCGCTGTTCTGTAAAGATTTGTATTTTCACCCTACTTCCTTTTACTGTATGGAAGATATTATGAAATAAGAAAGTTAGCTTATCCTGTATATTTTCATCTCCCTTTGACGGATTTGGATTTCGTTTCACGGTTGGAGAGATATTACAGTTTTCGTACAGCAATGTTGGGAATTCCAGATTTGCGAAACTATCGTTTCTTGATATTTCCTGATTTTTTTTGACTAAACTAATTTTACTAGAATATTATGAAACCTTACATTCTGATACTAGACATATAGGGGATTACCCCAGATTTTTCCTGGGTTAATTTTAGAGGTTTTAATGCTGCTTTTTTGACTTTGAATACGATTTACTGATTTCTGGCTGAACGTATTTTCTGGATTCAAATCAGTTTTGAGTTATGATTTTGTGAATTACTATATGTCTTATATATAATCTATGGATTCGTGTGGAAGTTTATTTTCCATATTCTTTGACGGATTCAGATTTGGATTTCTGTAGTAAAGGGAATCACTGTTTTAGTACTGTACTGTCATGCTATCCTGAATATGAACATACACTATTTTGCTCGTTTATGTGGTTGTATATCATCTATACATGTTTATTTGTTTTCCTGAATCTAATACTGATTGTACCATGTTAGTTTGATACTATTTCACGCACTATTATGTCTGTTGATAACCATAATAAAAGTGATCAAGCCGGGGTTTCTTAAGGAAAGATCTAGTAGTGGAAAATATGGAAACGTGTACTTGGAAGTGAACTACTAGTGTTCCATACTTTTTCTGTTACTGCTACTGTTACTGTTACTGTTGCTGTTGTTGCTACTGTTACTTCTACTGTTACTGCTACTGTTACTTTTACTGCTACTACTACTGTTACTTTTACTGCTACTGCTACTGTTACTGATACCTGAGTACACTGCCCCATTATGGTCCACTATGAAATCTAAAAGCGAAACTGTTTATTGTTGCAACCATGTTTTATAATATGGGGCACATGAAGTGCTACCTAGCTAGTAATACACACAAGACTGTAAGAACATAAGACTGATACTGTTAGACTGATACTGTTAGACTGATACTGTTGGACTGATACTACTATACTGTTACACTGACATACTGAGCTTACTGTTACTCGACACTGTTAGTTTCCATATGAAATTATATTTAACACATTCATTTGTACTGTTAGTATATCATGCTAGTTGACTTTTTTTTTACTGATTCATGCTAGTTATTACTGTTGATCCATTATTCCATGCTATTTGTTTACCTTTTCCATGTACATGTATCCTACATTATAAGTGGCCCGTAACTTGCATTGACGGGTACTTGTTTTCTCTTTCCTTTTCCAGGAATTATTAATTGCAGATCAGGATGGACAGCTGCCCGACGGTATTGGCGAAATGAGATATTAGTGCTGGATTTCTTGCTTATTAGTATTGCCATTATTGTTGCTTTGAATAATATATTTTGAGTACTGGGATGATTACTTTGTTTTTGGGCGATGTGACCCAGGATTTTGTCTTTTCCAGATCTGATTTATTTGAGATTAATACATTTTGTTTCGAGTAAATTCTGTTGGTTCATTAATTCAATTTTGCATGTGTGTGGTTGACTCTTTTGCTTCCGACTCTGATTATATTGTGAGATGTTGTAAAGATTCCTGAACAGCTAATGGATGATGCAAATCATTCACTGGGTTGAGTCACGTATCCGTATTTCATATTCTTTTTGGGAAGCGGGGCGTGACAACATTATCCATAAGCTGTACCAGTCTAACTCAACAATATACAAGAGAAAACAACCACGCAGGAAGAATTTAATCACATAAACAAAGAATAAACTCCAAAATAATCATGAAATAAATTCACCAAATATTAATCCAACATCTTGGATAAAATAAACTTTGGGTCATAAAGCCCAAGAATACAAAGTATGATAAAAAGAAATACAATAAGAAAAGAACAAAAGATAGCTAAGAGGTCTAATAATCCAGCTCCGATCTTCAGAGAGTTTGCTCACCAATTTCTTCTGGTATTGCTCCTTCGGTACCTGTTAATGCTTGATCTAAAAAGAAAGAAAGAGTGCCCTTAAAGCAAGTTGTGGGCAGCAAGTAGAGAAAACAAAGGATAAAGGAAAGCATGAATATCGAAGAAAAGGAACAGGGTCAAAGTCAAAGAACAAAATAAAGAGCAGGCAATAATATCAAAGGTGTACAATAATCAAGCATATAAGGAGTGATGTCAAGTCAAGATCAAGCATGAGATGCATCGTATTAAGTATTTTATTAATCTATCAAGTGCACGTACTACTGCGTCGCATTCCACAGGTTCAGCGCAAGCACACAATGATCGTTTTATACTGATGGTGAATTCACGGATCGTGTACTCGGCGTAACTAGATAACGTGATAAAAAGATAACGAGATAACGTGATAACGAGATAACGAGATAACGAGATAACGAGATAACGAGAAGGCCTTTACCGAGTACATTTTCCGATCGTTCACTACCAAGTCAATCCATAATACTCAGGCTTGTTATTAGTTTATTTTCCATCCTATGTGAGCATGCAAGAGGGGTTCAATGCTATATGATACTAAGCGTGTCTAATTCTATGCGTTACAGACAAAGCATGAAGCAAACACATCATATAAGCACAATTCACACAATCAGGGCATCATGACCTTGTTGTACTAAAACAAGGATTTTGGTCACTACAAAATAGCAAATCTAAATCCGTCGGAAGGCCTAGAAAGTAGACTTCCACACGGTTCCAGCTAATATAATTAAGGCATATAAAAGATACAGGAACTTGGATGAAAACTCTATTCTAATTAAGTTTTATGTTCAGGCAGCATGCAGTAAGTTGTGTTCGACTAATTATTTCAGGTCAGAGAACTTATTAATAAAATCTATAAAAGTTCTGGGTGATTCCTACATGTGTCTAGGCTCAACTAGATTTATTTCAGATTTATCTTTTACTGTTAGAATGGTCAATTAAATTAATAAACAACAGGATACGCATGCATTTGTGAACCTGAAATTTCTAACATGGCTGTACTAAAATGATGATATCTAGCAGGTTATACATTGGAATTCAAATCTGCAAAAAGGGAAATTGAACTAGACATCTAGGGCTTCAATTTATGTTCAGCAAGTTATTTCAAATTATGGCATTAGCATGGTTGAATATCTGATTCAAAATGAAACAACTAGCAGTCCATAAATTGTTTTAACATAAAAATGCAACAAATAAATCATACGATCACATGTAGCATGCAAATTGGTAATCAAAGTGATCCTAGGTGTCAACATGCAAATTTCTAAGTTTAAGATACAATTATCACAGGCATGGTACGATCAACTTCTATCTAGCACATACAATTTAACATGTCCAACTTATCAAGTAGTCCTATGCATGAATCTAGTTATTTAAATGTACATGTGCATGAAATAATGGGGACTAGGTTTTATATCAAAGACGGCACGATGTTAAGAGTATGTCGGATTAGCTCGTGTAAACCTCCGATAAACTTAACGGAATTTTCAAAAGCAGTATGATAACGAAAGGGATGGGATCTACTAGCAGAGATCAAATAAACTTGAACAAAATAAAGTAGTAGTTCAAGAAGAGACTTCCTGTTAATTTGCAGATTCAAATAATAAGAATAACAGGATCAGAATCCCGGGCAAAAATCCCAAAAGACACGTGTGAAATACGTGTGAAGAAATCCAAGCAAACAAAGCAACAGTAACAGCAACGAAATCCCACAGTGGATCGGGACAGAACACGGGACAACAATTCCGGATCCATTGTGCCAAAACAAGGGACAACAAAACTGTCCAATCGGCGATCTTCTTCAACCTTCGACAATGAGAGAGAGAGAGCACGGCGCGAGCGACTGCGACGTGGCGACTGGGATGGGGGCGGAGCGACATCGGCACCATGGCGAAGATGACGGCACCACGGTCGGGAAGCGACGGCGGCGACGACAGCCTCGACGAAGGCGAGCTTTGTTTTTGGTTGGAAACAGAGGGATGACGATGATGACCTCGGGGACTTGAACGGTGATGAAGAAAGTGCTAGGGATCTTCGGTGGATGCAGGGTGAACGGGGAGATGAAGACGGGACGGCACGGTGGTGGTTCGACTGGCGGCAAAGCAATGGGTTAATGGTGATGGGTGGATTGATGGGTTGCGAGGACAGGGGATGAGGACGGGGCTAGGGTGACGAGGGCGAGGTGGTGATGACAAGGGTGGCGGAGAGGTGACGGGAGAGCGATGAAGATGGGAGGGCGCTTGGGCGTTGGGTTGAAGCGGAAATAGAGAGAGGGAGAAAGGGTCGGGGGTTAGGGATGCACAGTAATGGGGGATTAGGGGTTAATGATGGCTAGGGTAATATTAGGGTTAGGGTTAAGGGATTAATAGGTGATTAGTATTTATAGGAAAAGGATAGAATATTGGGTAATTGAGCAATTGGGTATAAATCCAATAAATAAAATAGGTTGTACATGAATATAACGAATTAACATAAATCCAAATACAACGGAATAAGATATCTGATAAACTATGATTTGCATTACATAAATTATTTGAAACAATCAAAAACAAAATTATTAAATAAGAAATGATTTGTTCTAATAATACATAATCATACTAACAATAAGAATAGTAAAATAATAATACGAATATGAACAATTAATAATAGTAATTACAATAAGAATAAAAATACTAACAATAACAATAGGAATTATCAAAGTAGTGTCTTATGTATAAAAAAAATAGGAATTTGTTGAAATAGTCCAATCAGTAATAATCATTCTTGATTTGAGTTTAAAATGTAAATAGTTGATCAGGTAGAAATAGAGACAAAGTTTATTCAAAATAATTATAATTATTGTTTAGAAAAAGATTTAACATTAAATTCAAAACGCATTTAATAAATAACGAATTTATAAATATCGAGATATAGAAAAATACGCAGAAAATACGTATTCGCGAAAATGGGGGTTACAATTCTAATCATCAATACAAAATTTTCCTGAAAGATCCAATTTTTAATTCATCTATTCATCAAATCCATCATATGTTTTCATACCAATCCCTAGCACGCTTTCTAATAAATGAAACACCACATACATCGTTCAAAGAACAATACAAAACAAATTATATCACTCACCTCTTTGAAGAATCAATCGAAGGAAAATAAAGAATAAGAAAAAGTTCTTCCTCACAGAAAACCAAGAATCCTCGCTTGAAAACTCCAAGAAATAAGAATAAGAAATCCCTTTGTGTTGTGCAGCAAAAGATGGCTGCACCTCACCCTAATATAGGCCGGGAATAGGGATCTAGGGCTTTGAGTAGTTTTGCAAAATACCTCTTTTGAAATATACATTTACATATATAAATCTCTATACTTGGAAATCGAATTAAAAAAAATTACTTGAGTCTTAAAAACAAAAACAACCAGCCTACAATCAGCCGGCACTATTTGAAAACCCTAAAAACGAATTTGCACTTTTACCCCTCTAAATAGCAATTTTGCAAAAAGACTCTCCTTTACCAAAACATGCAAAATAAACCAAATTTATTATGGAAAAAAGTAAACTTTATACATCTGAGTTGACTAGGTATCATGCCAAGCCCAAAAATCCGAAAATCTGGAGTTTTCACTCCAAGTGGTAATTTTGCACAAAAGTCCCTCTTTTTGTAATATTTGCAAATAGGTCCAATAATCATCAGAAAATTCAAGAATATTCACAAATAATATCTAATAATAAATAATGAGTTTTTCCAAAATAAAATTTGACTTTGAACTCCTCAAGAAGATACTTGCACGTGTTTCGCACGTGTAAAAAGATAAATTTTCAGAAAATATTCATTAAATCCCCAAAATCATTTTAATTCATTTATAAATCTTAAAAACATTATTTAGAAAATCTGGGGTATTACATCACTCCCTCCTTAGAATAGTTCTATCCTCAAAACTACTACTAATAGGGTCCAAACCAAATAAGCAGAAGGAACCGAAATCTCATAAATGGAAAAATAATTTAAGAAATGCAAGTACATAGGAGAATATAATCTAACAAAAAAATACATCTCAACTCAAAGATTACCATCTTACAAAAGAATACAATCATTAAAAAAGCTCAGGAAAATCTTTCTGCATGCGATCCTCCGGCTCCCAAGTAGCCTCCTCGAACTGCTGGTTCCTCCACAACACCTTGACCATAGGTATCACCTTGCTTCTCAAAACATTCTCCCTACGATCAACAATCTCCACAGGCTATTCCTTGTAACTCAAGTTCACCTGTAGACCTTCAGACACTTCCACCAGCTGATGACTCTGATCCGGCACATACTTCCTCAACAGCAACACATGGAACACATCATGCACTTACGCCAACTCCTCTGGAAGCTCCAACCTCCAACCTATACGCTGTCTTACCAATCCGTCCCAAAATCCTGTATGGCCCAATATACCTTGGCGCCAACTTGCCTCCCTTACCAAACCTGATCACTCCTTTAGTCGGAGACACCTTGAGGAAAACTGCATCCCCAACCTCAAACTCCAAGTCCCTTCTTCGAGTGTCTGCATAATTCTTTTGCCGACTCTGAGCCTCGACCAACCTCTTGCGAATCACCTCAACCTTCTCCGATATTTGCTGCACAATCTTGGGCCCAAACTTCTGCCTCTCGCCAACCTCATACCAATAAACAGTCGTCCTGCACTTCCTCTCGTATAGTGCCTCATACAGAGCCATCCCGATACTCGCATGGTAACTGTTGTTATAAGCCAACTAAACCAATGCCAAGTACCTCTCCCAACTACCACCGAAATCCATAACACAAGCCCTCGGCATATCTTCCAATATCCGATTCACCCTATCAGTCTGACCATCAGTCTGCGGATAAAAAATGGTACTGAAATCAGTTCTGGTACCCAAAGCCTCTTGCAGGCTCTTCCAAAACCTCGAAGTGAACCTCGCATCCCTGTCGGACACAATCAACATAGGAACTCCATGAAGTCTCACAATCTCATCTATATACAGTTCTGCTAGCTTCTCCAGCGACCAAGTAATCTTCATGAACAGAAAGTGAGCTGACTTGGTCAAACGGTCAACAACAACCCAAATCGAGTCATTGCCCTTCGCACTTCTTGGCAAACCTGTAATGAAATCCATGCTGATATTCTCCCACTTCCACTCCGGAATGGGCAAAGGCTGTAACAAACCTCCAGGTCTCTAATTTTCTGCTTTGATCTGCTGATAAGTCAGACACCTCGCCACAAAATCTGCCACATCCCCCTTCATACCGGACCACCAAAAAGTGATGTTTGATGTCCTTGTACATCTTTGTGCCTCCAGGATGTACTGACAACAAAGTTCTGTGTGCCTCCTGCAATATACTCTCCCTCAAGTCTGCATTCTCCGAAACACACAACCTATCACCCATCCATAGCACTCCATCTTGGAGATGGAACTCTGACAACTTGCCATCGGAATTAAACCAACACAAGAGAAAGTCGACACACACTTGCTACTTCTCAAGAGATTCAACCCAACTGGTTACTCCTCAAATCTCATTAATAAATACTGTCGGTCGCTAGGGTCTCGCCTAGCCTCTAGATTCCAACAACTCTCTCATTTGAGATCACAATAGGTTATACCCAACCTCAAAAGAAATATTTCAACTATTAACATTAACAATTCTCTTCATTCTCGAAGTATTCACTTCTCACAATTTACTCAACCAATTTTCCAATTCCACATTTCCCATTAACCAATTTTAATTAGCAATAAAAACTAATCTCTTGTACAATATCCTCAAACTCTTTTCATCGAAAATTTAAGGCCCGGATCAAAGGCCCATATCTAACCTCACAAAACACATTTTCCCTCCAAAAGTTTTCCCCCAAAACAACTCATTTATTTATTTAACTCTCTCTCTCTCTCTCTCTCTCTCTATGTATATATATATATATATATATGGAAACATGGACTTTTATATCACAATTTATAATTATTTTTCACCATATACTAATGGAAACATGTTGTTATTTTTCACCATTTACAACTAATTATTGTCATACTATTCAAACTTCAGCTACATAATTGTTGATTAACTGTTTACAACACTTTCCATATGTTGTAATGTTCTGAAGACGTGTCGTAGGCACGTGGCCACGGGCAAATCTAGTATATATATATATATATATATATATATATATCGCCTCAAAATAAAATCCAAAAAAACTTAAAAAATCAAATTTTCAAAAGTGCCAGCCCACTGGCTCGAACCCGTGCCCCCTAATTGGCACCAGAGCGCCTTCCCACTGAGCAAGCGCTCAGATCCACATCATCTATGATATTAAAATCATTAAATGTCTACCCATTCTCTTCTCTAACTTTTTCAAAAAGTTTTTCTTTCTACACAGCAAACAACAGGGGCATCACAGAGCTCGAACCGACGCCCATAACGAGGTAAACGAACGCCTACCGATTGAGCCAAGCTCAGATCCACAACCACTTTAGGGTTATAATCCTTATGTATTTAATCTATATAATAAAACACAAAGAAAGCTATCAAGTGGCTTTCCTTCAATCCCCCCAAAATTAAAGGCCCATATCTAACCTCACAAAACATATTTTTTCCTTCAAAAGTTTTCCCCCAAAACTCAAATTCAAATCCCCCCACCCTAAACAACTCATTTGTTTATTTAATTATTCTCTCTCTCTCTCTCTCTCTCTCTCTCTCTCTCTCTCTTCTATTCAAAAAATTAAGTAAATAAAAATTTTAAAATTTTTAAAAAATAAAAACTAAAAAATTTTTGAAAATATTTTTTTAAAATATTAAAAAATTTTAAAATTTTAAAAAATAAATAAAATTTTTATACTTTTTGAAATTTTAGAAATTTTAAAAATTTTGAAAATTTTTTAAAAATTTTTAAAAATTTTTAAAATAAAAAAATTATAAAATTTTTTAAATTTTGAAAATTTGTACAATTTTAAATTTTTTGATTTTGAAAATTTGGAAAATTTTAAATTTTGAAATTTTGAAAATCTCAAAGCAAATTCAAATCCAATGTCGAACCCCCAATAAAGAGGTCATCGCCGATATCTGATCCGCCGCTGATTCGCATCGGTGACTCCCCTCCACCGAATCGAGAGCCTCTATATGCGATGCGACGACTCTAATTTCATCTCATTAACCGAATTTTCATTCTAATTTTTAAATTTTTGTGTGCAGAGGATTAGTTAGTTTTTTGTTGACTCGAATTTTGTGTGTGCATGGGATTTAAGTTCAGCGAGGTATGATTGTTTTATTTTTGGGTTTAAATTTTTTTTATTTGATGATTTTTTTATTGATTTTGATTTAAGGTGTACGCAAGTGAGATATGGATTATTTGGTGGCTTTAATTTGGGCTTCCAAACCATAGCAGGACAGGTAAGCTGACTAGCAACCTAAAATAACTTGACAAATATGCAACATTAATTTCTTTACTACAAGAGAAAATACTATCGCAGTGAAGGGTGCAAACTCTCCACTCAAGAAAGATAGCTAAAGTAAATTTGTTATTTATCTATTTTGATTTTTTTTATAAAGGTGCAATGGGAAGAAAAGGTGGAGATAAAAGAAATACTTAGCTTGGATTAGAGTTTTGAGAACTTCGTGTATTTCATTTTGGTTGAAATAATAATAAGTGGTATTTCAATAGCAAATTGAGTATCACACAAACAAATGTTTAGATTATTGGTATTGTAGATACCTTCATATATGCACTTGTGTTACCATTGTATTTAGACATACTTATAGTGGTTATGAGATTAGAATAAGCTCTATAGATACTCGCAAAATGATAATGTCCTTGCACAACTATTACAACCATCTAAAAGTGATTCTGAAGTTTTAAAAAAACTCTATGGAGTGTTTCTAACAAACTATATGCATTCAAGGTAAGTTCAAGCTAATGATCAAGAAGGTGATGGTTGAGCTTAAAGGTAGATATACTGCTTTCTCATGTAATATGTTTGCTATTTCAATTAATTTGCTCGACCTCCAAAATTATTTTATATAATCAAACTTGGTGTACCATTCTGAAGACGTGCCGTAGGCACGTGTCAACAGGCAAACCTAGTTCATGTATAATTCACCATTTCAAAAACATTCAATGTCTACAATTTCTCACATCGATTCATCTACTCATTCTACACAAATCAGAGAGTCTAACCACGAAAAATTTACTGATTATTCAAGTGTCTAGCAATTCTACAAAATTTAAAATCTTTATCAAGTTAAAAATATCTCAAACATCGCATTAAAATATTATGCACATCACACTTGTGGATTTCTCTCTAAATATCAATTTAACAAGATAGGGAAATTTTCCCCTAACTCAATATCAATTTATTTCATTCACAAAACTCTATTTGTACGAAGAAAATTTTAAAGTCAACATTATAATCAATTATTAATAGGCAAATTGAATTTCTAATCTCTCACACATTACGAATTTAACATATATCATGCATTTCATTCAACAGTTAATTAAAAATTGTAGAGTTCTTTACCACATGTATCATACCTAGAATTTTAGCATAAACTAACAAAATTTCATCTACCATTGTACTATAAATTATCTAAGCATGCTTTACTCATACAACTTAGAGGTAGTTTGAAAATCCACCTTATAGTAGAGTATACTAGCAATAATCTTCTTCAAAAGTCAAAACTCCAAGAAAAGCCACAATAACCAAGCCTAGAAACCCCACTGAAATGCATAGCACTCAATCCCGAAAGCCTTCACCGAACGCTCTGCCTCTCTCTAGGTTATTTTTTTTCCCTTTTGATTAGGCTTTTGGAGGAATGAATAGGATTAAGGGTTTTTATTAAAAATATTGGGTAGTTATAAAACCACCCCCACTCTCTCTCTCCACTACCCCACATCCACCGACCAAGTCAAAACCCAACGTCAGCCTACTCCTTGTGTGCACAATGCACGTGTGCACATGCATGTGCTTGTGCACACCACTTCATTTTTAATTATTTTTATTTTTAAATTCAAACATATGTTAATATATATAATATGTATTTAAATAAACTTAGTTTAATTTAATTAAAAGTTAGAGTTTTTAGGCATGAATAAAATAGACACACACATACTTCATAATTTTTTTTATTTTGAAAGAGAATACGACTAATACGTGCGTTGCAAACACGTGCGTCGCACGTAAAAAATATTAAAATACGAAAAATATTTTATCGACGGGAAAATGTTTATAAATAATTTAAATACAACATACGAAAGATATATTTCATTAATTTTTATATATTCCACAACCTAATCAATACGTACATAGAAAACACGTGCACCACACGTATAAAATATTTTAATCAAAATAGAAGAAAAATGAATTTCTGTTTATAAAACGAATTTGAACACATCAAAAAATAAAAATTGAAACACATCGAAAATATTACACGTAACGGTAGAATATACGTAATTAACACGTGCAATACACGTAAAAGCATAAAGATTAAAAATTAATATTTGAGCTGGCTCAAATAGAATTTTGAGAAGATGGGTGCGCAAAATAGCGTATATCTATTTTACATTATAATCTGTGTACAGTTGAGAATTGCAGGCGATTATATATTTTTTAATAATAATTGATTTTAATTGAGAAATTTCAGATGTATTAGTTATTCTGAACCCGATGAGATATACTTGGGATATCTTCTCAATTAAATTGTGGTTTCGCCCCGATTGTTTTAACAAGACAATCTTCGGGAAAATGATAACTTTTATAAACATTTATTTTTATAAATTCAAATTATCTTATTTTTAAGTATATAGATATATATATATATATATATATATATATATATATATATATCTATATAATAAATTACAAAGAAAGCTATCAAGTGGCTCACAATCAATCCCCCCAAAATCAAAGGCCCATATCAAACCTCACAAAACACATTTTCCCTCCAAAATTTCAAACCCCAAAATCAAATTTTTTCCCCTAAAAAACTCATTACTTTATTACTATCTCTCTCCTCTCTTTACTTTTTCATTTATTACTCTCTCTCTCCTTTCTTTACTTTTTCATATTTCTCTCTTTCTCTCTCTATCTCTCTCTCCCATTCGTTTTTTATTTACTTAGAAATTTAAATTTTAAGATTTCGGTTTTGTAAATTTACAGAATTTTTATGTTTTTTTTATTGCACATGTTATATTGAAAATAGCAAATATCTTTTCAACAATTAAATTTCATTATTTTCCACACTTAAAAGTTCTAAGAAATTAGATTATAAAACTCCATTTATAATTATTTTCAACATATACTAATGGAAACATAGACTTTTATTTATAACTAATTATTGTCATACTATTCAAACTTGAGCTACATAATTATTGTTTTACTGTTTACAAGTATCGCTTTGAAGACGTGCCGTAGGCACGTGCCCACGGGCAAATCTAGTATATATATATATATATATATATATATATATATATATATATATATATATATATATATATATATATATATATATATATATATATTTGGATTGGATTGTATATGATGTATGTACATGAATACTCGTATGTATTTTTATATGTATATGTATATGTATGTATTTATATATAATAGATGTATACATATTTAAATTGAATTGTAATGGATTGAATTTTATACTTGTATGTTGGATGTAGGATGTGTGTGTATATATATATATATATATATATATATATATATATATATACATACTAGGTTTGCCCATTGACACGTGCCTACGACACGTCTTCGGAATGGTACACCTGGTTTGATTATATAAAATAGTTTTAGAGGTCCAGCAAATTAATTGAAGTAGCAAACATATTATATGAGGAAGCAGTATATCTACCTTTAAGCTCAATCATCGCCTTCTTGATCATTAGCTTGAACTTACCTGGAATGCATATAGTTTGTTAGAAACACTGCATAAAGTTTTTTTTAACTTCAGCATCACTTTTAGATGCTTGTAATAGTTATGTGAAATTATCATATAGGATTTATAAAGCTTACTCTAATCCCATAACCACTATGAGCATGTCTAAATACAATGGTAACGCAAGTGCAGATGTGAAGGTATCTACAATACCAATAATCTAAACATTTGTTTGTTTGAGACTCAGTTTGTAATTGAAATACTCTTATTATTATTTCAACCAAAATGAAATGCATGAAGTTCTTAAAACTCTAAACCAAGCTAATCATTCTTTGTCTCCCCATTGCACATTTATAAAAAAAAAAAATTCAAAATGGATAAATAACAAATTTAGTTTAACAAATTTACTTTACTTTAACAAATTTACCATGGATATGTTTGGATATATAGGATTGGGACAAAGAAATTATTGTTGCATATTTGCCAAGTTAGTTTAGATTGCTAGTCAGTTTACCTGTCCTGCGATGGTTTGGAAGTCCAAATTGAGGCCACCAAATAATCCATCTCTCATTTGCATAGACCATAAATTAAAACCAATAAAAAACTCATCAAACAAATCATCAAATTAAAAAATTTTAAACCCAAAAATAAAACAATCACACCTCTCTAAACTTAGATCTCATGCACACACAAAATTCGAGTCAGCAAAAAACTGAGTAATTCCCTGCACACACATAATTAAAAATTAGAATGAGAATTCGGTTAATGAGATTAAATTAGATTCATCGCATCGCATATAGAGGCTCTCGATTCGGTGGATGGGAATTGCCGAGACGGAGTCGCTTGATATTCGCGCTCGATTTGGTGGAGGGGAGTTACCGATACGGAATTAACAGCGGATCAGATATCGGTGACAATCTCTTGATTAAGGTTAGACATTGGATTTGGATTTGTTTTGAGATTTTCAAATTTTACAAAATATTTAAATTTTCGAAAATTTTAAATTTTAAATTTCGAATTTTTATTTTTTTTATTTTTAAAATTTTTAAAAAATTATAATTTTTAAAATTTTATAATTTTTAATTTTTTTAGATTTTTTTTAAATTTTTAAAAATTTTGTGTTTTAAAAATTTTTAAATATGAAAATTTTTAATTTATTTTTTTATTTTAAATTTTTTTTAATAATTTTTTATAACTTTCAATATATTTTATAAGTTTCTGATTTTTTTAAACTATTTTTAAAGTTTTTATAGTTTTAAAATTTTAATTTTTAAAATTTTTTCAATTTTAACAATTTTTAAATTTTAAAACGTTTAAAATTTTTTAAAATTTAAATTTAAATTTTATTTTATTAACTTCAAAAAAATTTCTTTAATTTTTAAAATTTTTTTATAAGTTTTTGATTTTTTTTGAATTATTTTTAAAGTTTTTAAATTTTTAATTTTTTTTGTGTTGAAGTTTTAAAGTTTTTAATTTTTTTAATTTTTTTAATTTTTTAATTTTTATTTTTTATTTTAGATTTTTATTTTCTTAATTTATTGAATAGGAGAGAGAGAGAAAGAGAGAGAGAGAAATAATTAAATAAATAAATGAGTTGTTTTGGGTGGGGGGATTTGAATTTGAGTTTTGGGGGGGGGGGGGGGACTTATTATTGTTATATATATATATATCATTGTATGCATATGAATTCATCTGGAGTTCTCTCTTCTTGATCATGATGATCAAATAGAAACCTAGGGCAATGATTGATTCTAAACGTTCATTAAACCCCTCCACCTTACTCTTTCTTCCCCCAAAAAATCCCACAGACCTATCTCTCTCTCTTTCCTTCCCATTTCGGGAGCAAAGAAACCCACCCTCTCCTCCATGGCCGGCAACCCACACCCCATCTCCATCTCATTTTCACCTAAAAATTCTTCGCCTACATCTTCTTCTACTTCTTCTACTTCTTCTACTCTCCATCTTCTTCTACTACTTCATGGGATGAGAAAATTAAGAGAGGATGAGAGTTGATTATTTGTAGATTCAAGATGATCAAGGAGGAGGTATAGAAGTGCTCAAGGAGGAGAAAAAGCATTCAAGAGCATGGAGTTTGAAGATTCTTCAATCAAATTTGGTGGGTATTCTTCCAACTTTAGATAACTATTTTGATATGGTATTGGATGTTAGATTGTTAATAGAGGCTTACTGCCATGTTGTGTATGCTTATATGTTAGCATAATTAATACCATGCATATATATACACTTGATGATGTATGGTGTGTAAGTTAGAGAAATTCTGACTCACAATTGGCTTCGAATTTGGTCGTAATATTCTTATGGTAAGTTCTACTATGAGTATAGAGTACACACAATTGATTTCATAATTTTTAGAGTCCATTTGATAGCCCAACAAAGTATGCCAACGAACTCTTACCCAATAGGTAAATTGATCTCGGACCCAGATACTGTATGCGATCCAAGTCAGAGGTAGTGGCGAACAATAGAGATCGGATCGCCAGTATTTGAGTTAATTGACCAGGTCAGATCCATTTCTGACATAGGTATTACTGAAACTATTTTCTGATCGGTGTATTAGTACCCTAAGTCTGTCAATAAGTCAGGTGCTGATGTTTATGTATGTTACCTCTATTGCCAGGTGTAAGGCTTCCCTAAAGCCACGGGCCGGGGAATTGGTCGAGGACCAACAAGGTTATGGCAGCCGATGAGTATCGACTCGCCGGATTATTAATTTGACAGACCTGTCAGGGATCAATTGTTTGATAAAACACTGTGCATGATTTTGGGTGACAAACGTATTTTCAGTAAATTGTTATTTAATTAAGTTTCTTTACTTTTTGCTTAAAGATCGAGTTGATGTTGGGGGTGATTCCCTATAATTTGGCTTGTTCTAAGGTCCAGCACTAGGCGGTGATAACCAGGATTGTCTCTTCCTTTCAACGGGATACGGGAGCTGCATCTCGCTCTGTTAATTCCTGAAGTGTCATGGTAAGAACGGGAGAGTTCCTGTCGGATAGGGGGATTAGACCCTCGAGGCCGTGATGTACTTTTGTTGAGTGGACACGAACGGACCATGGGGCTGAGGTCCCATGGATCTTCGGCGCCATAGATATGCGGTTGTGTATCTGTAAGATCGTCATGGCATTTGGTGTGATCCAGACTGTATTGGGGCAATAGTGGAAAATAGGGACACCACTGTGTTTAGCAGTAATAACTGTAGGATTCACCAGCCACGTTGTATCTATCAGAAACAAGTTGAGTACAATAGTAGAATGCATTGCATGGCGAGGGTTCGAAACCATGAAACTGGAGAAAACGGTTTGATTTGGGGCGTATGTAGTATGAGATACATGCGTGTCCAATGTCTTGCTGACATTAGACTAATTGCATGTATTTTCTGTGCATTGTGTACTATGCATTAGACTTCAGGTCATGGCATACACTGACACTAGAAAATTAGAATGCACGTTTTTGTTTTCATCAAAGGCTGGTTGTGATTGCTAGTTGAAGAGCGTTGTTTTTTTATCAACATTGTGTCAGTATATGTACTGACGTGTCCACTCGATTAGGTGATGGATACCAGGTTGCGAGTTGTAACCCCTGTTTTCCCAAAAACGTATTTTTGTATATTTTTGTATTTAAAAATTTTCGCAAATTATTTTTTTGGTTTTGAAGTTCTTTTGTCAAGATGTATTCTTGACTATTATTAGTATTATTAGTATTATTATTATTACTATTATTTTTATTATCATTATTATTATAGTTATTACTTTGATTAGTTATTAAAAAACCTAGTTCTATTTATAGATTATATTTGTAGTTATTTTAAATAAAGTTATATTGTAATGTAAATTACATTTTATTAGTTACATTAAGTTTTCTTATTGGATTTTATAACCCATTAACCCTTCAATTACCCAATACCCTATAACAACTTAACCCCAAACCCAATTACCCACCTATTTATACCCATTAAATACCCCAGCCCAATAACCCAACCAAAACCCATTTACCCTGTTTTACCAATACCCATTTAGCCATTCCCTATCAAACCCAACCCGATAGCACGCCCAAACCCGTTTGCACCCTAAACCCTAAACTACACCCATATTCCCAGCTGTTCATCTTCTTCAACTATGCCAGCCGCCGTTTCATCTTCTTCTGCATCTCCCATCCTCCTCCACACCTCATCCCGATCTCTCCCTGCTCTAGCCTCGCCCCTCGACTCCATCACCCGCTCATCCCTTTCCCTATGCACCATCACCCCCAGCTTCTCCTCCCGACCTCTCCCCTGGCCACCGCCGCTGTGTCCCCTGGTCGCCACGACAGCCCCTGGCTATGTGTGCTCCTCTCGTCGCACCAGTCCCAGCGACCACCTGTGCTGTATCCCCTCGGTCGCAAGCTTCCTAGCGCCAGATCCCTCCTCAGACGACTGCCAGCACTTCGACGTGCACTTCCCATCACCGTCCTCTGCCTTGCTACAGCCAGCGCGACCCCTTGGCCGCCGCCATCTGCCATTAGATCCAGTGCAGCCATTATGGTTGTGCATGGGTGGTTCTTGATCAAGTGGATCTTAGCCATTCGATCTTGTGATCTTCATCTTGTTTGATTAAATTATGGCCGTCCGTTTGATCAGATTCTGATCTCTTGATCTTGATCTTGATGGTATGAATCTTGGCCTTCCGTTGGATCTTGATCATCATGCTTGATTGGATGTGGGCCATCGATCTCCTCTTGATCATCCGATTAGATCCTAGCCGTCCGATCTCTTCTTGATCGTCACGATCATGATGATCATCAATTTCCTTTGATCGCAGCCATTCGATCGATTGATCTTGATCTTCATCATTATCTTCATCATCAAGAGATCTGACCGTCCGATCTGATCCGATCATCTTGATCTTGATCTTTGATCTCAGTCGTCCGATTGTGTTCATGATCTCGATCATCTTCATCTTGTTCGTGATCGTGTGTTCGTGATTGATTCGTAATCCGTTCGTTGTGTTTGTATTCGTGCCTCGGGAATCTGTTCCCGTTATTCTTGCTTGGAGTCATTTTCCTCGTCGGTTTTAAGGCAAGTAACTTGTACTCAATTTCTTGGTATGATACAAGTTATAAATACCGCTTGTAGTGTAGTTGAGTTCTAGAGACAACTCGTGTGTGATGTATGATTGATGAGTTTGTCTCTATAGTGCTATTTGACCATAGTTAACTCATGACACAAAATTGACATGAAATAACTTAGGTTTGCCCATTCTTGATTTGATCATGTATGTGGAATTTTTTGTAACGCCCCGGATCTCCCAATACCGGATATCCGTGACACAACTAGAATCTTGCCTTCAAATGCATCTCAACACAGTAAATAACACGGAAATTTAAACACATTTATTGCCATTAGAGTTATTACATCATTAATTACAATATCAAATGTCCTTGAACAAGGAATACAAATTACGTAACTTATTACAACTGATCGCAAAGAATATTCAGGCTCCTCTGGCAAAGCTGTCAGTTGTCTTCCAGATCGGCAATCGATTGGTCATTTCTGAGAACTCCGCTGAGTGGTCTATCTGCTTTCTAGAACTTGTCCCTCGGCTTGAGCCTTCTGCTGCGTGACCCTTATATTTCTGCACCCACTCGAATGGTAGGCACGTATGCTGTCATCCCCCCTTGGATGCCCTGCTGATCTTGGGTTCTCCTGCACTTGTGACCTGATATTCATGTACCTAAAATGTGGGGTACATCAGTAATTCTACTGACGCAATGCTGATAAGAGAACAGCGATCTCCAAACTGGCAACCACAAACCATCTTGAATGAAAAGGAAAACGTGCATCCTAATTTCCTGGTGTTCGTGTATGCCATGGTCTAACAACTAATGCACTGATCACCTGCCTTATTGTAATACAAGCACCCTTGGGACTCTGGATACGCATGCTTCTTGATATGGCTAAAAATGGGGTTAAATCGGAACCGTCCAGATTGGGCGCGAATCTTGAAGCTCGGGGGTAAAACGGTAATTTCACATACAAATGGGTCCGAAACGGGTATTGGATCTCCTTCTCACAGATCCAATAACCCACAAACGGATCCACTCCAATTGGGTACAGGTCCCGACCCGAGGCGAACCCAGACCAACAAAAGGCAAATCAGGGTCACTGATCTGACCAGGTCAACGGACCTGATTTACTCTCACCGGGAATCAGGGATTAGTTTCCTAAACAGACTGTGAGGATTTTACTCCTGGCAGTTACACAGGGAATCAAGTCCCTAATCGCTCCCCTGGCGATTGTAAATACCTCCCCTCTACCACTGTGACCAGGTAATCACTCATTTTCCACCTTAAGCTCTTTCATAATCACCACTGGTTACTGACAAGAGCGTCGGAGGGTGCGTCACCGGAATCAACCCCGGTGTATCGCACTTCCTTGCAGGTTGCAGCAGGAGTCAGAAGGCTTGGATCCACTGTTCAGGTTTTCCTCGAACTCACAAATCTCATCTGTTTACCCCCACACCGAAATCAGCGGTAACAAATTGGTGCCGTCTATGGGAACCAGCACACGAACAGCCTCCGCCTCTTCCTTGTCGTCTAGCCCTTCTCCAACCATGCCTCCAAAGAAGGTCAGATCTAGAGGGTCCAACCGCGGACCCAATCCCGCCGATCAGCCAGAGGAAGTCCCTGTCAATCCTGCTCCACAGCCTGAACTTCCTCCCCCGGTCCAACAGGGCCAACCTCCTTTTCCCAAACAACAACCCCCCAATGGCCCTTCCGGCCATAACGGGCGGAGGCAGAAACAACCCCTACACCCAGACCATGTCTCGGTTCATAATGCCTCATCGGATTCAATGGCTTCTCATCACCCCGACCTCCGCAATACCGTTCTGAACCGCCAAAAGGATGAGGACCTTCGCACCCACCTAGATGAGAGGCGGGCCCGAGAGGGAGCCTCCCGCCAGCATCCTGGTGACCGATCTCCTTATCGTCGAGACGGTAGGAGGTCTCCAGACCGACGGGGCCGAGCGGCATCTCCCGAGCGCCGTAGGAGGAGGCCACATTCCCCTGCGGATCAGCATCATCCGAGGAACAATGAGGCACCTATCACTCGTGCCGAGTTCCTACAATTTCAGGAGACCGTGCTGCAGGCCCTCAACCTTCGCCCCAACAACCAAAATGCCCAGAGGGTTCCAACACCCCCGCGGGTTCCCAGTCCTCGCCACCGATCCAGAAGTCCTCTCCCGGCTCCCAGTCGCCAGCAGCACCACTATAGTCCCCGCCGATCCCAGGACTACCGGCGCCGCAGTCCCCGCTCCCCTTCCTATGAAGAAGAGTCCAGGGGATCGTTTGATTACCAGCGGAGGGATGAGGCCCTCAACTGCCGTCTCCATGAGGTGGAGAGGCGCATCGGCCGCATGGACAGAGAGGAGGAGTCTAGAGCAGGGACCGTCCGTCCCAGCAGACCTCCCTTCTCTCGGAAGATCATGGAGGCCCCCATACCGAGGGGTTTCAAACCTCCGCGGTTTGAAACGTACTCAGGGGAGTCCGACCCAGTTGATCACGTCGAAAGCTTCAAGACCTTAATGCTGATCCATCAAGCTTCCGACGCCATGCTCTGCAAGACCTTTCCCACCACCCTCAGGGGGTCGGCTCAGGAATGGTACTCCAGGCTCGCTCCCTCTTCCATCTTCTCGTTCGAGCAGTTCGAAACGCTGTTCATAACTCACTTTGTGAGTAGCAGGCGAGCTGAGAAGACGAGCCTCTCCCTACTCAACCTGCGGCAAGAAAGGGGAGAGAAGCTGAGGGACTATGTGAAGAGATTCACCACAGAGGTCAGGTCTATCGCCTTCCTAGACCAGTCAGTGGCGACTGTTGCGTTCCAGTCGAACGTCCTCAACTCCAACCTCCGGTCATCCCTCGCCAAGAAGCCCCCGCACAACTTCGCCGACCTTCTCCTAAGGTGCGAGAAGTACATTCGGGCAGAAGAGGCCGAGTGCCTCCCGAATTTCGGAGGGTCGGCCTCCGGATCGAAGAGGAAGGCGACGGAGGAGGAGGGGTCCAAGAAGATGAAGAAGGACAACGGCGGTCAGCGCCGTCCTTTCCCTAGGTTCGAGAAGTTCACACCCCTCACCACCAATGTCTCCACCATCCTGATGGAAGTGGAGAAGGAGGGGGTCATACCTCTGGCTCCGAGGATGAACACCCCGGCCAAGAGGAGGAACAAAGAAAAATGGTGTCGTTACCACCGGGACCACGGCCACGACACCAACGACTGCGGGACGTTGAAAAATGAGATAGAGGCCCTCATCCAGAGGGGGCAGTTGGCCAAATTTGTGAAGGCAAACGATCGGGCGGATTGCAACACTCCTTCGCCTCAGGGGGCTAACAAGCGCTCCGAGCGGCGCGATGAGACCCCCGAGTTCGAGGAAGAACGAGTCCTGCACCTCATCCACGGAGTCCCCATGGGGGGCTCCTCCAACTCCTCTCGGAAGGCCTTCATCCGAGAGGTCAATTCAGTTCACAGCGCCCCTCCTCCCAAAGGCCTCGGAGTCCCGGTGACTTTCTCCGACGAAGACCTTGAGGGGGTCCGAACTCCCCACTGCGATGCCCTTGTCATCGACCTTCGCATGGCAAACTTCAAGGTGCAGAGGGTCCTGGTAGACAACGGGAGCTCGGTAAACATCCTCTTCTTCTCGGCCTTCTGAGGGCTGCAGCTGTCTCGGGACCGTCTCAAGCCGGCCGGTTACACGCTCCACGGGTTCACGGGGGTGCCAGTAACTGTCGAGGGGGTTATAACCCTAGACGTAACTGTTGGGAAAACCCCTACTACCCGGACCGAGCCGATGGACTTTATGGTCGTCGACGTCCCGGCCGCATATAATGTCATCCTAGGCCGACCCGGCCTAGCTGCCCTGGAAGCTATCCCTTCAGCGTACCACCTTAAAATGAAGTTCCCCACTCGGTCGGGAGTGGGAGAAGTCAGGGGCAGCCAAGAGACGGCTCGGAAGTGCTATATGACTTCCACTGGGGGACCGGTGCTCTCCCTCGAAACTCTAGAAATCCCCGAGCCGAATGTCCGACCCACGTCCGAGCCGGCGGACGAGTTGGAAGAAGTGCTCTTCTCGGACGAGGAACCGAGTCGAAAGTTCCTCATCAGCAAGTCCTTGCCGACTGCGCTGTGTTCTGACTTGGTGCAATGCATCCGGGATAACCGCGACCTGTTTGACTGGTCAGCCGCAGACATGCCCGGGATTTCCGAGGAGCTGCTAGTCCACCGCCTAAGTGTCGAACCGGGGTGCAAACCAGTTCAGCAGAAGAGGCGAAAATTCGCTCCCGAGCGACAGCAGGCCATCAAGGAGGAGGTGGATAAACTCTTAAAGGCTCGGTTCATACAGGAGGTGAACTACCCCGAGTGGCTCTCCAATGTTGTAATGGTCAAGAAGTCCAACGGTTCTTGGAGGATATGCATCGACTTCACTGACCTAAATAAGGCGTGTCCGAAGGATCCGTTCCCTCTCCCAAATATCGATGCCACCTCGGGCCATGAGCTCCTCAGCTTCATGGATGCCTTCTCCGGCTATAATCAGATCCGAATGTTCCCCCCGGACATTCCGAAGACCTCCTTCATCACCGACCAGGGCCTCTATTGCTATAGAGTCATGCCGTTCAGATTGAAGAACGTTGGAGCCACCTACCAGCGCCTCGTCAACAAGGTCTTCCAGAGCCTGATAGGCCGCAACATGGAAGTGTACGTCGACGACATGCTCGTCAAGAGCATCCGAGGTACCGACCACGTGGCCGACCTCTAGGAGGCCTTCGGCGTATTGAGGAGGCACAGCATGCAGCTGAACCCGAACAAGTGTGCGTTCGGGGTCTCGTTGGGAAAGTTCCTCAGCTTCATGGTGAGCCAGCGAGGGATCGAAACAAATTCCGAGAAGATCAAGGCCATACTGGACATGGCCCCGCCCCGGAACGTCAAGGAAGTACAGAAGCTTACGGGTCGGCTCGCCGCTATTGGCCGGTTCCTCTCGAAGTCCGGGGAGAAGTGCCTCCCCTTCTTCAAGGTTCTCAGGTGGGCTAAGGGTTTCGAATGGGGCCAACCACAACAGGAGTCGTTCGACCAACTGAAGGCCTACTTGGTGAACCCTCCTCTGCTCAGCAAACCCGTTCTGGGGGAAACCCTGTTCATCTACTTGGATGCTTCCGAGCAGACCCTTAGTGCAGTGTTGGTGAGGGAAGAAGACCGGGCCCAGAGGCCTATTTACTATGTAAGCAAAGTGCTTCGGGATGCTGAGCTCCGCTATCCGAAGATAGATAAGATGGCCTACGCCCTGGTCATGGCGGTAAGAAAGCTCCGTCCGTACTTTCAGTCCCACTCGGTTGTGGTCCTCACTGACCAACCGCTGAAGCAGATCCTCCATAAGCCCGAAACCTCGGGCCGGCTAATGAAGTGGTCCATAGAGCTAAGCCAACATGACATCTCCTACCAACCTCGGACGGCAATCAAAGCTCAGGCCCTCGCCGACTTCATCGTCGAGTCCACCATTCCTGAGGTCAGCCACGTCCCGAACGGACCCCCCATTTGGATAGTCTTCGTGGACGGCTCCTCCTGCAACAAAGGAAGCGGCACCGGTATCATCCTGAACGGCCCTGATGACTTCGTCCTCCAGTATGCGATCCGTATGAACTTCAAGGCCTTGAACAACGAGGCGGAGTATGAGGCACTCATCGCAGGCCTCGGACTTGCCCGAAGTGCTGGGATGCAGCGCCTCCGAATTTACAGTGACTCTCAGCTGGTGGTGAACCAGGTCTTGGGCGAATACGAGGCACGAAACGAGCGAATGGCGAAGTACCTCGCCAGGGTCCGAGCCCTCATGAGCCGCTTCGAAGAGGCACTCATCCAACGAGTCCCTCGAGAGGAGAACTCCCAGGTCGATGCCCTCTCCAAGTTGGCCTCGTCCTCCCTCCAAGGTCTAGAGCAGACCATTTTGATCGAGGTCCTCTCAAAACCGAGCATTGAAGACGAGACATCCGGCTCGGTGGAGTCGTTGCCGGTCATGCTGCAAGATAATTGGATGAAGCCGTTGGTGGAGTTCTTAAGGGACAGGCTCCTCCCCGAGGAACCCAAAGAAGCACGCCGAGTCAGAACCAGGGCCGAGCGGTATGTCTTGATCGAGGGGATCTTGTACAAGCGTTCGTTCTCGCAAATTGACGGCTGACCATACCTAAGGTGTCTCTCCCCAGAACAGGCTGACTATGCCTTACAGGAGCTCCATGAAGGCATCGGCGGGGCACATTCTGGATCTAGGTCCTTGGCCCGGAAAGCTTTGAATTATGGATACTTCTGGCCGACTCTCCTCCAAGACGCCGAGCGACACGTTTGGCAATGTAGCTCTTGCCAGAGACACTCCAGCATTCGTCGCCTCCCTCAAGCCAACCTCGCCTCCCTATCAAGTCCTATCCCCTTCGCAATGTGGGGGATGGATTTACTAGGGCCTTTCCCTCCAGCTCCGGGTCAGTTCAAGTTCTTAGTCGTAGCCATCAACTACTTCTCGAAGTGGATCGAGGCCGAGCCCCTCACCACTATAACCGAGAACAAGGTGGTTCAATTTTTCTGGAAGAACATCATCTGCAGATTCGGCGTCCCCCGTGTCCTTGTGACGGACAACGGGACTCAGTTCACTGGTGCTGTATTCCGAGCTCTGTGCGAGGATCTTGCCATCCAACAGCGTTTCTCTTCTGTCTCCCACCCGCAGTCGAACGGCCAAGCAGAAAATACCAATCGGCAAATCCTCTCTGGCATCAAGAAGAGATTGGACAAATGTTCCAAAGGCCTATGGGTCGACCAACTCTCCAATGTACTGTGGAATTATCGCACCAACAAGCGGACCCCCACCGGAGAGTCCCCTTTCAACTTCACCTATGGGTCCGAGGCGGTGATACCCCTCGAGGTCGGTATACCTTCCCCTCACCTCGCAGCCTACAATGAGGAACAGAACGCCAGAGACCTCAGGGCAAACTTAGATATGGTAGATGAGCTAAGGGAAAGAGCGTCAATTCGGCAACAGAATTACCGAAGAAGGGTCGAGTTGGCATACAACAAGAAGGTCCGACCCACCAACCTTAGGCAAGGGGATTTAGTCTTGAGAAAACTGGCCATATCCTTCCCCAATCAGAAGACCAAGCTGGCTCTGAACTGGGAAGGGCCTTACAAGATCACAAGGGTAGTCCGGCCCGGAGCATATCGTTTGGAAGATCGAGAGGGCAGAGAAATTCCGAGGACCTGGAATGCCGACCACCTCCTGAAATACCAAGAAAGCGCCCCGGCGCCACTCTAAGTATCACAGGATATCGATCCATTCCTCTCCTCTAACTTGTAATATATTTCATAAGTTGTAATATGTAAAAACGGTTCGCCGTCGATTATCAATGAAGAATGCTCTTTCATACTTATAAATTTGCATGCCTCTCTCCGCCTTTATCTTTTGTTTTTTAATTTGGTTTTAACCAATGGTTCGGAGTCCAATGTCCGGCTCGACTTTACCTCCTCGGCTCGCCCCCGGACGAGCCAGAGGTAGATCGCCGTTCGGAACTGCTCCCACAACCATTGAACTACACCGATGGTTCGGAGTCCAACACTCGGCCTGACTTTACCTCCTCGGCTCGCCCCCGGACGAGCCAGAGGTAGATCGCCATTCGGAACTGCTCCCACAACCGTTGAACTACACCGATGGTTCGGAGTCCAACACTCGGCTCGACTTTACCTCCTCGGCTCGCCCCCGGACGAGCCAGAGGTAGATCGCCGTTCGGAACTGCTCCCACAACCGTTGAACTACACCAATGGTTCAGAGTCCAACACTCGGCTCGACTTTACCTCCTCTGCTCGCCCCCGGAGAGGCCAGAGGTAGATCACCGTTCGGAATTGCTCCCACAACCGTTGAACTACACGATGGTTCCGGAGTCCAACACTTGGTTCAATTCTACTCCCCAAGCTTGCCCCTCGGCAAGCTAGGGGTAGATCACCATTCGGAATTGCTCCCACAACCATCGAACATTCGCTATGACCGGCGAGCTTCACCATGGAAAGGAGCTCGGCTCACCCCTCGACTTCGCAAGAAGAGGGAGACCGAAGCACTGTTCGGCACCACGACCCAGGCCATCATGTCACGGAGACGGAAGCCCCAAGAAGAAGGGTCAGATCACGTTGCCTCCGGTCGGATGCCGAGCAAGTGCCATTCCGAGCCTGCAAACGAAGAAAACTCACTTTCTCCTCAACTTTCGCGTAGGATCTCGATCAGATGGCCCAGATCTTGCCAGCAACGGTAGACGAAAAGATAGTGTTTTCTTGGGAACAGAGCCGTCTCGAGATTCGTGCCAAAATCCAATGGCTCAGATCTTGTCAGCGCCGCTAACGACAAGATAGCATTCCCATAGGAACTGGATCGCCTCGAGATTCTTGCCGACAGCACTATGCGCTCGGCTTGTAAACCTCGGCACGACCAACACACTTTGTCGTTCGGGTCCGTCGACCCCTCGGCCTTGTCCTCGCCCTCGCCCTCGTCCTCGCTCCCACTCTCCTCCTCAGAGTCGTCCTCCTCTTCATCCTCGGCCTCGGCCTCACCCGGGCCTTCGACACCGTCCGTCTGTCACTCGGGGCCGAGCATCCCCTGGGGAACCTCCTCCTCCCCCTCCATGGGGTCGTAGAAACGGTAGGAGGACGTGCCGAAACCCGGATTCCGAGCAGCGACGTGGAGCAGGGCTCGGCCGTAGGCGTCCTCCATGTTCTTGAACATGTGGTGCTCGGCCTCCTCCTGGACAGCCTTCTTCGCCTTTGCCACCTTAGACCGGTGCTTGGCCATGATCTTCTCGGCTCTCTTCCGAGCCCTCTCTGCCTCCGATCGAGCATTGGCCAGCTCCTCCTTCAGCTCGGCGGTCTCCTTCTCCGAGGCCTCGAGCTTGGCTGCTGTGTCCTTCGACAGCTGAATGGCGTCGGCCAGCTGCTTCTCCAACCCCGCCACTTCGGCAGCCCTTTTTGCCGAGAGGAGTTGCTCAGCATCAAACAGCTTCGTGGCTTTGATGCGCTCCATTCTCTCCCGCTCATACTCCTGCTCCTTGCTCGCAAACTGCTCGAGCAAGTAGTTGAAGTGACAAAGGGTCTGAAAAGAGAACAAACCGTTAAAGCCCGAACGCAGGAACTTAGAAAATCTCAGGAAAAGTTTCAATGAGAAAGAGTTCTGCCCACTTACCGACATTGTGTTCCGAGCGATCTGCATCGTGGCATCCCCTGCCAGCCCGGCCTTTAGGGCCGCTCGATCCTTTGGGGTCGGTAGGTGCCTCACCGCTTCCATGCAGATGTTGCCTGTCGCCCAAGAAGCCGTCGACATTCATCACCTGCCAGTCAGGAACGAAGATCTGCTTGTGCCTCTCGATCAAGATCTTCTCCGCTTCGGCAGTAAGGGGCGGAACTTGGAGAGACAGCACCTCGTTCACACCGAACGCACCGCTCGACGACCCGGCTGCGGCCCCCTCCACCGTTGGTGCCGGCACACCGGAAACTGGAGGATCCGTAACCGCGGACTTCTCCTGCTCGGGGCCGGCCCCCGGAACAACGGCCTTCTGCAGGTCGCTCTTCTTCTCGACCGAAGGTATCTTCGGGGCTCGACCGCCCTGAGGCCTGCCGAAGGCCTCTTCTTCCTCGTCTCCTGCTCCGCCGCCCTGGCCTTCGCCATCAAAGCCTTATAGTCCATCTTCATCGTCTCTGCACAAGCCGAATGAAAAAACTTAGAAAAATTTTCATGAACTTTAAGCAAAGAGTATAAATACCAGAAGCGTACTAGGGTCGATCGGACTGAGACCCCCTCGGAACAAAGCCTCCTCGGTAATATCTTTCCAGCTTAGCACTGGCAAAGCGAGGAGCTTCTTGAGGACCTCTGCTTCCTCGTCATTCAGCACCGGCTCTTTCTTGGCTCGCTTGGGCAGGCCATCCTTCGCCCAAACTATCGGGATCGCCCACGACGCGGGAGCTCGGATGATGAAATACTTCTCCTTCCAATGTTTGATCGAGTCAGGGTTCTCGATCAACTTCATGCCCGTCCGCGGCGAAAGATAGAACCTCTGTTCGTTTCGGTTTGGCTGGCAGGGGCGGTAGAGGCTCTGAAAGAGAAACATGCTCGGTACGGTGCCGACCTCTTGGCACCGAAGAACAAACACCATGATGTGCCTCCAGGTGTTCGGCATCAGCTGGGCGGGGCTCAAACTGTACCAATTTAAGACATCAGCTATGAACGGATGAAGGGGAAAGCGGAGCCCGGCGGAGAGGGAGTCGACGGGAAAGACGCACACGTCTGTCGAAGACTTCGTGTTGGCTCGGAAGCCTGGTCCGGGGAGGAGTAACCCGTAGTCGGTGGGAATCTGGAACCCCTTTCGGATCAGATGTAGATCGGCCTCCGTAAGAGACGAGATGGTGTGGTCCACCTCGGACAACTCTCTCGGTTCATTCTCCTCCACCGACTTGGCCGTGCCTTGGGTCACCTTCTCCAAGATTTCCTTGGCGTAGTCCCAAACGCCTCCCACGCTCGACAGAGCAATAGGCTGCCGACCGAACGCCCTCGCCGTCTTCGGCGTCTCGATGATCGTGACCACTGCTTTACCCTTCTGAGACGCCGCCTCGACCTCCTGAGGTGGCTCGGCTACTTCGCCCTCTCTGTCCGGCCGAACGATGCTCTGATCAGTCGGCTCCACCACCTCCTTTCCTTTGCCCACTCGGCCTACGGCTCGCTCCGAGGCGGGGGTCTCATCCGAGGAAGTAATCTTAACCATTTTCTAAAGAGAGAGGAAGGAGACTGACCTTGAAGTGACAGCTACGGTCGGAAAAGCTCACCGGAGACAAAGAACGCCTTGCCGCGACAGCTAGCAGCGCCACCAAGGAGCTAAAAATTTCGAAGGTGAAAGTAAAAACTAGAGAGAGAGAGAGTAAAAGTGAATAATGAGACTTGGATTAAGGGGGGGTGAAGATTTATAGTAAAAGAGGAACGTCCCTTCTACTTCCAAACGTAAGGGCGCGACTTTTGGGCCACTCTCGAAACATCGCGAAGGCCCAACACGACTTTGCCTTTTCACCAAGTCAAGTAGCTCGGCACGACAGGATCTAAATCCGAATTACATGCAATCCGAGCCCAGCGGCAAAGGGCCCAGCCGGCGACCGAGCAAGTGCCATTCCGAGCCTGCAAACGGAGAAAACCCACTTTCTCCTCAACTTTCGTGTAGGATCTCGATCAGACGGCCCAGATCTTTCCAGCGACGCTAAACGACAAGATAGCGTTTTCTTGGGAACTGAGCCCATCTCGAGATTCTCCACACCGTCTGACGACTGAGATTGCGCCACGTCGCTCGGACAACCGTGCCTTCAGACGTCCCACCTCTGTCTGAAGAAGCCAGAAAAAAATTAGATTCAAAGTTTTAAGGCACCGCCCTCGGCGAGCCCCCCAGGCCCCAGGTCTCGGTCGGCATTCCTCTCACCCGTGAACAAAACAAAGCCTCCGGCCTCGGAGCCGAAGCCACGAATTATTCAGGGATTAGGGAGAAACCGCCGACCCACGTGGCCCGGTCAAAAGCAGATCGGCACGCCGCCCATCTCTAACTCCTTCGGGCTGACAACCATCAAAGCCACCAGCCCGGAAGGAAGACAGAAATCGGAAGAGACCCATCATTCCGAAGCTGCAGTCCCTCGGATCCGGACTTGGGTCATCACCTCTTCTACCATGATCTTCCCCGACCCTGACACCCACATCGGGGCAGTCAGAATCGGGAGAAGATCACTGTGGAAGAACGACCACCCGTCCTTCCGAAGCAAACTCGTCCCTCGGATCCGGACCTGGGTCATCACCTCTTCTATCATGATCTTCCCCGACCCTGACACCCACATCGGAGCAGTCAGAATCGGGAGAAGATCATGGTGGAAGAACGACCACCCGTCCTTCCGAAACACATGGTCCCCCGAATCCGGACTTTGGTCATCACTTCTTCCACCATGGTCTCCCCTGACCCTGACATCCGCATCGGGGCCGTCAGAGTCAGGAGAAGACCATGGTGGAAAAACGACCACCCGTCCTTCCGAAGAGCAACCACCCAAAGCAGATGCCTCTGAGGGATAAAACTCAACATTGTTGCGATTAAAATGACAAAGGGAATGGGGTACTTATAAGCTACCCACCAAGATCCGGCCATTATGACCCTCGGAAGTTGAAATGCCATGCATTAATTGAGGGGCACCATTCTTAATGACCCCGGGAAGATGGAACGCCGCACAAATCCCAGGACACCATTAATGCCCTTGGGAACAGGACCGTCTCGAAACTCGTTGCGCCACGTCGCTCGGACTGCCGAAACCGCATGTCTTCGGTCGGCCGCCGAGCAAGTGCCTTTCCGATCCTGCAAACAGAGAAAACTCACTTTCTCCTCAACTTTCGTGTAAGATCTCGATCAGACGGCCCAGATCTCGCCGAGGACACTAAACGACAAGATAGTATTTTCTTGAGAAATGCCCATCTCGAGATGCGTGTCGTCATCCGACAGCTCAGATTGCACCACGTCGCTCAGACTGTCGAAAACCCATGCCTTCGATTGGCCGCCGAGCAAGTGCCTTTCCGACCCTGCAAACGGAGAAAACTCACTTTCTCCTCAACTTTCGTGTAAGACCTCGATCAGACGGCCCAGATCTCGCTGAGGACACTAAACGACAAGATAGTGTTTTCTTGAGAAATGTGCCCGTCTCGAGATGCATGTCGTCATCCGACGACTTAGATTGCGCCACGTCGCTCGGACTGCCGAAACCCCATGCCTTCGGTCGGCCGCCGAGCAAGTGCCTTTCCGATCCTGCAAACGGAGAAAAAAGCCACCGAGCAACTACGACCGTTGGACCTCTCAGAAATTCGGGCTTCTAATGATGGACGGTCCAAATTGCGCCACGTGTGCTAAAAGACAATATAGCGTTTTCTTGGGAGACGCGCCATCATCCGACGGCTCAAATTGCGCTATGTCGCTCGGCCTGCCGAACCCCTGTGCCTCCGGTCGGCTGCCGAGCAAGTGGCCATCCGAGCTCGCAAACGGAGAAAAAAGCTTCCGAGCGATAACAACCGTTGGATCTCTCAAAAATTCGTGCTCGTCCATGATCAACGGCTCAGATCGAACCACGTCATAAATCGGTATTTAAAATCATTTTTTATTTATTTAAATCGTTTAATTTATTTAAAAATTGCAAAAAATTGCTAAAAAATTGGGAAAATTAACTAAAAATTCTAGAAAATAATTAAAAATTCGGGGGTATATTTTTGAGCCCCTGAACGAACAATTATTGCCTAGAATGTACTGTTAAGGCCCCCAAACGATTAGTAAACACATCGCAAAATTAAATAAATAGTCCGAAAAATAGATGAAAGCCGTCAAATACTCGATATGGCTAGAGAACAGCACAAGGCATCAAGAAATTACCTCACTACCCCCTTCGAGATTCAAAATCCTCCATTTGGACTCCGATACAACTCCACTAGCCACTAAAATAGTTAAACTACTCCTCAAAGGCTGATCGCACTCAGTCTTTAGGAGGGGGGGCTCGTGATATGGCTAAAAATGGGGGTAAATCGGAACCGTCCAGATTGGGCGCGAATCTTGAAGCTCGGGGGTAAAACGGTAATTTCACATACAAATGGGTCCGAAACGGGTATTGGATCTCCTTCTCACAGATCTAATAATCCACAAACGGATCCACTCCAATTGGGTACGGGTCCCGACCCGAGGCGAACCCAGACCAACAAGAGGCAAATCAGGGTCACTGATCTGACCAGGTCAACGGGCCTGATTTACTCTCACCGGGAATCAGGGATTAGTTTCCTAAACAGACTGTGAGGATTTTACTCCTGGCAGTTACACAGGGAATCAAGTTCCTAATCGCTCCCCTGGCGACTATAAATACCTCCCCTCTACCACTGTGACCAGGTAATCACTCATTTTCCACCTTAAGCTCTTTCATAATCACCACTGGTTACTGACAAGAGCGTCGGAGGGTGCGTCGCCGGAATCAATCCCAGTGTATCGCACTTCCTTGCAGGTTGCAGTAGGAGTCAGAAGGCTTGGATTCGCTGTTCAGGTTTTCCTCGAACTCACAAATCTCATCTGTTTACCCCCACACCGAAATCAGCGGTAACACTTCCCATACTACATACGTTCCAGGCCAAACATGACATGGTCTAGTCTAATACATGAAATAAGAATGCACACGATGTACTTACTCTAATGCGATTCGTTGGGAACGCATGCATCCCATACTGCATACTTTCCCAAAATCAACTTCGATGGAAATGTATGCATCCCATACTACATACTTTCCAAAGAGTTCGTTTTCCTGAATATAGGGTTCAATACCTCGTCATGCAATGCATTCTAAATTGGTCCATTTCCTATTCCTGATAGTATGACATGATTGAGGAGATAAATAACATAAATGCTTCGGGGCGCTGCCCGTTGTCACCAATCATCGTTGCCTCAGACCCTCCTTGAAAGCCGTGACGAACTTAAGATATGCGGTCCCACCGCTCTGCAGTCAACGGTCCCACCGTCCTGCAGTCAACAGCCGTGACGAACTTAAAGATATACCGCAGCATACCTAAAGCGTCGGATCCCATACGACCCGTTCGTGTCCACTAGCATGTGCCCGGATCCCATCCGTCCTTACCACGGTACCTCAGGAATCAACAGTGCAAGATACGTGCAGCAGCACGTATCCCTAATGACAGGAAGAGACCACCCCATAGTATTGCCACCTACCGCTAATTCTCAGAACGAGTTGGATTATAGGGGATCACCCCTAACACCAATTCGGTCTTCGAGCAAAAATAAAGAAAACCTAATCAATGCAGTTACTGAAAATAAGTTGTTACCCAGATCACACCCGGTATCGATCAATAATGTCGAGCCTGTCCGGTCTGTCAACCAATAATCATCAAAGGAATCACCTCCACTGATTCCCTATACCTTCACCGGTCAGCGACCAAATAATCCCGGCCCGTGACTCTCAGCGAGTAGTCCAACGGTGCCCCAAGTATGCAATACAATTCAAATGAAGGTAAGCACACACATAACCATCAATTCCTGACCATTGACAGACTCGAACATTGAGACACCAAACATAATCGACCAGAGCTATATCTCAACTCACTCATGTCCACCATGAGTATTAAGCACATGAACTTATCCAAGTTCCAAATGAATTGCTAAAACATCATTAAAATCCGATAGCTCAAGATCACCCTACGCCGAGGGTTCCTCATCAATTGTCCGATAAAATAATTCAAGAAATAGCAGTAGCTGTGACCCAAGCTACGCTCATCGAAATTTAACACAATCAGACTTCTAGAAGGGTAGGGAGATCAACTGCAATCTCCCACTGGGCGACTCTCTCAAATATTTAAGAGCTCAAGTCCCCAAGCTAACTTAATCTTGAAGTCAATCTCAACAACAGGTGCCAACTTACAACAACCACAACTTCCAGCACACGTCTCGGATTTGCTTGACACCACCCATTCTGAAACTCTAAGACTCTGATCTACAACTCTCCAACTAACCATTTCCTCGAATTCAATCATCTTGGCACCCAAATAACCCATATATATATTCTTAGCAGTATATTCCTTCTTGCACTTGCTGCACCTCCCCAATGTTATAGAAGTCGCTCACTCATCGGAATTGCTCGACCCTGGGTCCTATGGAAGGCTGGGAGTGTCTACTTAACTTTCTAGTTGGACACGTCCTAAGATTCAATCCTTAGGGTCCTCAAAGATACCCATTTCCATTGGGGTCCTAACAAGGGAAAAGTTGATTTCTCAAGCAACCATTTCCTTAACAAGGCCCAAATCTGTCCCAACTTCGGAGAATCATAACTTCCAACCCTTAACCAAGAATTACAAAATTCCAATTGGGTTAGGAAGCTGTGATTCCTTGCTGCAAATCTCTAGTCGGCTAATCGTCCAAATTCTTAACAGATAATTCTAGAACTATCCATCTCCACGGACTAGACAACTTGCACTAGGCTGAACATAGCCTACTTCGAAATTCGATAATAAATCAACCTCGAGTCTAATGCTCATGAAATTTGAGATTCTCAATCTACACATATACCATTTCATCGTGTCCAAAATTTACATTCAAATTCATTCACACAAAGATCTATGACTCCTCAAACGTAGCAATATTTTCAGCTGTTCTTTTTCAGCTGGGTATTTACTGCCCCACACTAATCACTTTTGAAACCTCATCAAATAATCTCTAAAAAATCTAAAATTTGAGATTCATCAAGTAGACTCATACCCCAAGCTACACCCAAAATTTCGTAGCAAAATAATAAACGTACACGAAGTTATGGCTTTTTGAACTTCAGCCCAAAGCACAGTCAGCTTCAGCCGACACCTACGGACCAGTCGCATTCTACTATTTTTTGGGGGCATCAAACGACCTCGGAAAATTACGAAATTTAAGACTATGGTTGTAGACACATACAAGAACGTCCACAAAAATTTCCAGCTCAAAATGCCCTGTTATTTCCGAGATACAAAATTGGAAAGATACACAAAAATCCTTACAGCCAGCAGCTATTCTGGCTGCTTACTGTCCGGACTTGGACCCGCTGTTTGGGCTACTAAAATGCAACCAAATATTATGAAAAAATCATGGATACTCTACATACATAGAAGAACAATACCGCAGAATTTTAGCCCAAGACTCCAAACCGTTTGGGTGTAAAAAATTCCCCAATATACCCTCACAATCATGCTACTTAACCAAAACTCAAAAAGAGTAATTCTCTACCATACAATTTATTCTTCCCTAGTACTTCTCATACTCAAACATGGTAACCAAATCATGTCTACCACTACTACACATCCATTCATACCAAAACAAAATAAATACAAAGAGTTCAAAAGATCACCCACTTGAAGTTTGCAAAATCTCCTTGTAGCTTGGCTCCTAGCTTTGCTTTGCTTGCTTGTCCTTGCTCTTTGTATTTGTGTAGCTTGGCCCAACACCTTCTCCTACACTTCTTCTTCTCCTTCTCTACTACTCCTTCTATTCTAGTAGACTTCTTCCCCCCCCTTTTTTTTTGAAACAAGAAGGAAGAAAAAAATGGTAAGTGTATGGAGTGGGAGGGGATTTATAGAATGGAGGCTTAGAGTTTTGTTTTGGGGGTGGAGATATGGGCCGGCCATGATGGGGAGAGGTGGAGTGAGGGGAGATTTGTGGATGAGATGAAGCCAACCCATAAGTGGAAACTTCATGGAAGCTTCATGGAAGTTTCCTATTCCAAGTCAACTTGCACATGGTGTTTTACTTCCACCATTGGATCTTTATCAAGATCAAGCCATGATCATCATGATGCTAGGGTTCCTAACCCTAGGTTAGGTCAAGGAACCCTAGGTCATCCTATTCCTATTTTAACCCTAGTGCACAAATACAATTCACATTTACTTCAAGCACTAGCTTAATTGAAAATAACCAATACATATATATTAAAATCCTATAAAATACATGTTTTATGGAAATTATAATTTCCTCCCACAAATTGTCTGGTCAAAACAATCAGGACAAAACCACAGTTTAGTCGAGATGATATTCCGAGTTTACCTCATCGGATTCAGAACAGCTCGTATGTCTGAAATCTCTCAATTTAACTGATAATTTCTTTGGGAAATATGTAATCGTGTGCAATACTCAGACGTGCACGGATTACAGTGCAAAATAGTCATATACTATTTTGCGGGGTATTACATCACTCCCTCCTTAGAATTGTTCTGTCCTCAGAACGACGCTAGGGGAGCAGAAAAATATCCATGAGCAGAAGACACCTTCCCCTGATCATCTCAAATTTCTCGAGGAACATCCTCGACAACCCAATCTCAAGTGCCCAACATCGGCTCGCAAGCCTTAAGTGCTCAACGCATCCTTCCGTCCCTGAGATTAATCCCATCGCGGGGATCATTCGGGGATCTGTCTTATCTCACATCCACCGTACTGGGGATGAATCACTTCGGGGAAAGTTGCTCTCATCCTGGACTACTGGAGATCAATCCCTCTCTACAGAACATCCTGAGGCCTATTTCATCTCGTGTTCAAGAATATCGGGAAATATTTTGCACCACGGATCATTCTGGAGCCTCTCTCATCATTAATTTTCCCCGTGGGTATTACTCTCATCCTCGGAATACTGGAGATCAATCCCACTCCACAGATCATTCTGGGGCCTATTTCATCCCTCGTCTGGAATACTGGGGAATATCTCACTCCTTGGATCATTCTGGAACCCTTACTCATCCTTGAATTTTTCTTTGTGGGTATTACTCTTGTCCTCGGAATACTGGAGATCAATCCCACTCCACAGATCATTCTGGGGCCTATTTCATCCCTCGTCTGGAATACTGGTGAAAATCTCACTCCTTGGATCATTCTAGAGCCAATGTCCCAATAGCCTGCCCGTGAACGTTGCTCTCGTCCCTGGAATACTGGAGATCAATCCCACTCCACAGATCATTCTGGGGCCTATTTCATCCCACGTCTGGAATACTGGGGAATATCTCACTCCCTGGATCATTCTGGAGCCAATGTCCCAATAGCCTGCCCGTGAACGTTGCTCTCGTCCCTGGAATACTGAAGATCAATCCCACTCCACAGATCATTCTGGGGCCTATTTCCTCCCACGTCTGGAGTACTGGGGAATATCTCACTCCCTGGATCATTCTGGAGCCTCCATACCCACGATCGTTCTTGGTTCATCATATCTCCTTCTAGTGCTCGAGTCAAGTTCTCAGCACATATTCCAGCTCTCCGTTTGCACCTCTAGAGGATCGGTGACCACTCCCTCCTTAGAAGAAAACGAGGCTTTCCAAGGAGAAGGCAAATATTTAAGCCTTATGCCTTATCCCAAATACTTAATAAAATACGCATAAGACAAGAGACGACCAAATGCCCCAACTTTCATGCTTTATAATAGACATAATATCATGCTACAGATCATAGTACAAGTTCATCATCCATAACTTGCAAAAATGCAACCGACAAAACATTTTACTATTTCTCGACTATGATAGCCCTTATTATTACATACTTCTTCCCAGTTAAACTGAGGTTCGTCCCTGATGAACATGCTTCTTCCCTTTATCGGTCACCTTTAGTAACTGGTCATTGGGGTTCCCTTGCAGTCGTGGACAATCTGATTTCTTGTGCCCGGCTTCTCCACAATTGTAGCAAGTGCTTGTCTTGGTTCTTTTCGGGCATTGACTCTTGAAATGACCTGGTTCTTTACAAAAGTAACACACCACTGTCTGGTTGGTCCCCTTGCTGGTGTTAAGCTTTCTGGACTTGTGAGTTGAGTCCCGCTTGTCTTGGTCATTGGTGAGAATGTGTTTCTTCTTCTTCTTCGTCTCGGCCTCGCCTTGACTCCGCCTCATGTCCATTTCTGTCACCGTAGCTCGCCTTACTAGCTTGTCGAATCGGCGGATGCCTAATGGAACCATCCTCGACCTCAGTCCAGGCCTGAGCCCTTGCTCAAATCTTTGGGCTTTCTTCGCTTCTTCCTGGACCATCTCAGGTGCATACCGTGATAGCTGAGAAAATTTTGTCTCATATTCTCTGACAAACATATTTTCCTGCTTCAAATTGTGGAACTCCATCGCCTTTTCTTCTTGCACATCCGTGGGAAAATAGTGCTGTCGGAATTCCTCAAGAAAATTCTCCCACGTGATTTGACCTCCCCCAAGACCACGCTTTACGGACTGCCACCAAACTCCGGCATCCTTCTCTAGCAATATTGTGGCCAAACGAACCTTGCTGTCTTCTGGAGTTACCAGTACTTCAAACACTGTTTCTACTTGACGTATCCAGTCGTCAGCAGCCGTGGGGTCGACCTGCCCTTCGAAAACTGGCGGTTTCATCTTCTTGAACGATTCCACCATCTTTATCAGGTCTGCTGGGGTAGCGACTCCTGGTGTTCCCTGTGGCGGTGCTTGGTTTCTACTAGCTTCCACAAATGCTCCCATCATTTGGTATACACGGGTAAACTCTGCTTCAACATTGAAGTTTGTGCCATTGGTTCGACTGCCTTCGCCCTCAGCCATTCCACGGTGGTTGTTTCTAATTCTTTGGGACACCCTTCAATGAAAGAAAACACACAAGGTTAGTTCTGGATGTAAGGAAGATCACAATATAAGTGAAAAGTGAAATAATCATGGTTTTGACCTTCCTACAATCCAACTAAACCCAGCTATTTGGCATTTTAAGTCAAATTTCCTCCTGTGTTAGATTACAATTTGAAGTCAGCTCTGATACCAACTGTAACGCCCCGGATCTCCCAATACCGGATATCCGTGACACAACCAGAATCTTGCCTTCAAATGCATCTCAACACAGTAAATAACACAGAAATTTAAACACTTTTATTAACATTAGAGTTATTACATCATTAATTACAATATCAAATGTCCTTGAACAAGGAATACAAATTACGTAACTTATTACAACTGATCGCAAAGAATATTCAGGCTCCTCTGGCAAAGCTGTCAGTTGTCTTCCAGATCGGCAATCGATTGGTTATTTCTGAGAACTCCGCTGAGTGGTCTATCTGCTTTCTGGAACTTGTCCCTCGGCTTGAGCCTTCTGCTGCGTGACCCTTATATTTCTGCACCCACTCGAATGGTAGGCACGTATGCTGTCATTCCCCCTTGGATGCCCTGCTGATCTTGGGTTCTCCTGCACTTGTGACCTGATATTCATGTACCTAAAATGTGGGGTACGTCAGTAATTCTACCGACGCAATGCTGATAAGAGAACAACGGTCTCCAAACTGGCAACCACAAACCATCTTGAATGAAAAGGAAAACGTGCATCCCAATTCCCTGGTGTTCGTGTATGCCATGGTCTAACAACTAATGCACTGATCACCTGCCTTATTGTAATACAAGCACCCTTGGGACTCTGGATACGCATGCTTCCCATACTACATACGTTCCAGGCCAAACATGACATGCTCTAGTCTAATACACGAAATAAGAATGCACACGATGTACTTACTCTAATGCGATTCGTTGGGAACGCATGCATCCCATACTGCATACTTTCCCAAAATCAACTTCGATGGAAATGTATGCATCCCATACTACATACTTTCCAAAGAGTTCGTTTTCCTGAATATAGGGTTCAATCCCTCGTCATGCAATGCATTCTAAATTGGTCCACTTCCTGTTCCTGATAGTATGGCATGGTTGAGGAGATAAATAATATAAATGCTTCGGGGCGCTGCCCGTTGTCACCAATCATCATTGCCTCAGACCCTCCTTGAAAGCCGTGACGAACTTAAGATATGCGGTCCCACCGCTCTGCAGTCAACGGTCCCACCGTCCTGCAGTCAACAGCCGTGACGAACTTAAAGATATACCGCAGCATACCTAAAGCGTCGTATCTCATACGACCCGTTCGTGTCTACTAGCATGTGCCCGGATCCCATCCGTCCTTACCACGGTACCTCAGGAATCAACAGTGCAAGATACGTGCAGCAGCACGTATCCCTAATGACAGGAAGAGACCACCCCATAGTATTGCCACCTACCGCTAATTCTCAGAACGAGTTGGATTATAGGGGATCACTCCTAACACCAATTCGGTCTTCGAGCAAAAATAAAGAAAACCTAATCAATGCAGTTACTGAAAATAAGTTGTTACCCAGATCACACCCGGTATCGATCAATAATGTCGAGCCTGTCCGGTCTGTCAACCAATAATCATCACAGGAATCACCTCCACTGATTCCCTATACCTTCACCGGTCAGCGACCAAATAATTCCGGCCCGTGACCCTCAGCGAGTAGTCCAACGGTGCCCCAAGGATGCAATACAATTCAAATGAAGGTAAGCATACACATAACCATCAATTCCTGACCATTGACAGACTCGAACATTGAGACACCAAACATAATCGACCAGAGCTATATCTCAACTGACTCATGTCCACCATGAGTATTAAGCACAGGAACTTATCCAAGTTCCAAATGAATTGCTAAAACATCATTAAAACCCGATAGCTCAAGATCACCCTACGCCGAGGGTTACTCATCAATTGTCCGATAAAATAATTCAAGAAATAGCAGTAGCTGTGACCCAAGCTATGCTCATCGAAATTTAACACAATCAGACTTCTAGAAGGGTAGGGAGATCCACTGCAATCTCCCAGTGGGCGACTCTCTCAAATATTTAAGAGCTCAAGTCCCCAAGCTAACTTAATCTTGAAATCAATCTCAACAACAGGTGCCAACTTACAACAACCACAACTTCCAGCACACGTCTCGGATTTGCTTGACACCACCCATTCTGAAACTCTAAGACTCTGATCTACAACTCTCCAACTAACCATTTCCTCGAATTCAATCATCTTGGCACCCAAATAACCCATATATATATTCTTAGCAGTATATTCCTTCTTGCACTTGCTGCACCTCCCCAATGTTATAGAAGTCGCTCACTCATCGGAATTGCTCGACCCTGGGTCCTATGGAAAGCTGGGAGTGTCTACTTAACTTTCTAGTTGGACACGTCCTCAGATTCAATCCTTAGGGTCCTCAAAGATACCCATTTCCATTGGGGGCCTAACAAGGGAAAAGTTGATTTCTCAAGCAACCATTTCCTTAACAAGGCCCAAATCTGTCCCAACTTCGGAGAATCATAACTTCCAACCCTTAACCAAGAATTACAAAATTCCAATTGGTTTAGGAAGCTGTGATTCCTTTCTGCAAATCTCTAGTCGGCTAATCGTCCAAATTCTTAACAGATAATTCTAGAACTATCCATCTCCACGGACTAGACAACTTGCACTAGGCTGAACATAGCCTACTTCGAAATTCGATAATAAATCAACCTCGAGTCTAATGCTCATGAAATTTGAGATTCTCAATCTCCACATATACCATTTCATCGTGTCCAAAATTTACATTCAAATTCATTCACACAAAGATCTATGACTCCTCAAACATAGCAATATTTTCAGCTGTTCTTTTTCAGCTGGGTATTTACTGCCCCACACTAATCACTTTTGAAACCTCGTCAAATGATCTCAAAAAAATCTAAAATTTGCGATTAGTCAAGTAGACTCATACCCCAAGCTAAACCCAAAATTTCGTAGCAAAATAATAAACATACACAAAGTTATGGCTTTTTGAACTTCAGCCCAAAGCACAGTCAGCTTCAGCCGACACCTATGGACCAGTCGCATTCTACTATTTTTTGGGGGCATCAAACGACCTCGGAAAATTACGAAATTTAAGAATATGGTTGTAGACACATACAAGAACGTCCACAAAAATTTTCAGCTCAAAATGCCCTGTCATTTTCGAGATAAAAAATCGGAAAGATACACAAAAATCCTTACAGCCAGCAGCTATTCTGGCTGCTTACTGTCCGGACTTGGCCCCACTGTTTGGGATACTAAAATGCAACCAAATATTATGAAAAAAATCATGGATACTCTACATACATAGAAGAACAATACCCCAGAATTTTAGCCCAAGACTCTAAACCGTTTGGGTGTAAATAATTCCCCAATATACCCTCACAATCATGCTACTTAACCAAAACTCAAAAAGAGTAATTCTCTACCATACAATTTATTCTTCCCTAGTACTTCTCATACTCAAACATGGTAACCAAATCATGTCTACCACTACTACACATCCATTCATACCAAAAAAAAATAAATACAAAGAGTTCAAAAGATCACCCACTTGAAGTTTGCAAAATCTCCTTGTAGCTTGGCTCCTAGCTTTGCTTTGCTTGCTTGTCCTTGCTCTTTGTATTTGTGTAGCTTGGCCCAACACCTTCTCCTACACTTCTTCTTCTCCTTCTCTACTACTCCTTCTATTCTAGTAGACTTCTTCCCCCCCCCCCTTTTTTTTTGAAACAAGGAAGAAAAAAATGGTAAGTGTATGGAGTGGGAGGGGATTTATAGAATGGAGGCTTAGAGTTTTGTTTTGGGGGTGGAGATATGGGCCGGCCATGATGGGGAGAGGTGGAGTGAGGGGAGATGTGTGGATGAGATGAAGCCAACCCATAAGTGGAAACTTCATGGAAGCTTCCTTGGAAACTTCATGGAAGTTTCCTATTCCAAGTCAACTTGCACATGGTGTTTTACTTCCACCATTGGATCTTTATCAAGATCAAGCTATAATCATCATGATGCTAGGGTTCCTAACCCTAGGTTAGGTCAAGGAACCCTAGGTCATCCTATTCCTATTTTAACCCTAGTGCACAAATACAATTCACATTTACTTCAAGCACTAGCTTAATTGAAAATAACCAATACATATATATTAAAATCCTATAAAATACATGTTTTATGGAAATTATAATTTTCTCCCACAAATTATCTGGTCAAAACAATCGGGACAAAACCACAGTTTAGTCGAGACGATATTCTGAGTTTACTTCATCGGATTCAGAACAGCTCGTATGTCTGAAATCTCTCAATTTAACTGATAATTTCTTCGGGAAATATGTAATCGTGTGCAATACTCAGACGTGCACGGATTACAGTGCAAAATAGTCATATGCTATTTTGCGGGGTATTACATTTTTTGTGAGAATTTGGGTATTTATTGAGATCCATGTGATAGACTTGCTTTGGAAATGTTAATCACCCTATTTCATGATGTTTGGAAACTTGGTAGACTCGATTTCTTGTTCGATTGTGTTTGGATCAAGTCTCTTTGAAACTATGTTGATTTTGGTTTTTGAGGAAATTCTGTGTTTTGCCGATATTCTGTCTTGATAAGTAATTTAGACCATATTATGGTCAGAATCTTAATTTCAGTATAAAACATGATTTGTAGAGAAATTCGTCTTCTTTCCAACCCCTCTGACCTTACTCAATTTCGTTTTTGTATGTGTGAGATATGACTATTTTACTACAGAGGTGTAGATCTTTTCCAGATTTTGTTTCTTGGTGATTTTGATGACTAAATCATTTTGATACTTGTGCTACACATATTATTTTAATCTAGAACTTTGGTTGTTTTTTTCTATACTTATTTAGGGATTACCCAGAATTTTGGTGGATTTTATTGATGAATTTTATATGTTGTTTCATGCTTATCTATAAAGACTGTACTTGCTGTATTTTACTCGCTGCTCTGTAAAGAATCGTATTTTCACCCTGATTCTTTTGACTGTATGAAAAGTATTTGTGAAATATGAAAGTTATTTTATATTTTCTATTTTTATCTCCCTTTGGCGGATTTGGATTACGTTTCACGGTTTGCAAGATATTACAGTTTTCGTACAGCAGTGTTGGGGATTCCAGATGTGTCAAACTATCATTTATTGATGTTTTCTGATTTTTGATGACTGGTCTAATTTTACTAAAAAATTTTAAAACTTCATATTCTGATACTAGACATATAGGGGAATGTCCCAGATTTTTCGTGGATTTATTTATTGAGCTTTGATGCTGTTTTTCTGACTGAGAATTTGATTTACTGATTTCTGCCTGAACATATTTTCTTACAATCAGTTTTGAGCTATGATTTTGTGAAATACTATATGACTTATTTGTATTCGCTAGATTCGATTGGGAGTCTATTTTCTAGACATTTCTACGAATTCAGATTTGCATTTTTGTAACACTGGGAATTTCAGTTTTACTGCAGTATGGTCTTGCTGTCCTGAACTTGAGATCTGGTTATTTTGTTCCTTTATGAGTTATCTTGCGCCCATACTTTTTTATCTTGAAACTTGAATTTGTTACTTGATCATACCATGATATACTTGCTTGTTTGACATTAATAATAAATTAACCCAGCTGGGGTTAAAGGGACAGATCTAATAGTGGATAATTCAGAAACGTGTACTCGAAAGAGAATCTATTGATTCTATGTGATACTTGGCATGATACTTGAGATTTGGCTTGATACATGATTACTTGAGGCTTGATATTTCACTACTTGAGGCTTGATATTTCACTTGAGGCTTGATACTTCACTCATGAGGCTTGTTTACTTGATACTTAAGGCTTGATACTTGATTACTTGATTCTTGAGGCTTGTCCCTGAGTACACTGCCCTTTATGGTCCACTATGAAATCTAAACGAAATTGTATTGACTGTAGCAACCATGTGATAAAAAGATGGCACATGAAGTGCTACCTAGATAGTAATAACTACAAGACTTAATATACGATACTTGAACATGATACATGCTTACTTAATTACATGATACTTGAACATGATTACTTGAACATGATACTTGACATTTGTACTTGACTACTTGACACCTGTTACATGATACTTGTTCACTTGACACTTGATACATGCCACTTGTACTTGTTCATCTTGCCATTCTAGTCATTACATTTGCTACCATGTATATTTCATGTTGTTAGTTAGGTTTCTCCATGTACTTGTATCCTGCATTACAAGCGGCCCGTAACTTGCAATTGACGGGTACCTTATTTTCTCTTTTCCTCTTCCCTGCAATTGTTGAATTGCAGATTTTGGAGAACAGGTTCCTGATGGTATTGGTGAGATGAAGTATTAGTGCTGGATCTTGTTATTATTATTTTTGTAGTTGCTTGAACAATATTGTATTTTGATACTTGGATTTATTTGTATTTGGGCAATGTGACCCAGGATATTTGTCTTATTCAGATCATGACTATTTGAGATTAATGTATTTGGTTTCAAGTACTCTTGTTGGTATTTTTTTGGTTCATATGTGCATGTTGGTTGATTCTTTTGCTTCCGACTCTGATGATTCTTGTGAATGTTGTAAAAATTCTTGAACAGCTTATGGATGATGAAAATTATTCGCTGGACTTTTGTCGTGTATCCGTATTCCGTATTCTCTTTTGGGAAGCGGTGCATGACACGAGTGCAGGAGGACTCAAGACAAGCAGGGCATCCAAGTGGAGTAGCAATGCACCCATCTACTATTCGAGCAGGTGCAGGAATATCAGAGTAGCATAGCAAAATATTCGAGCTACAAGGCACATTTCAGGGAAGCAGATTGACCACTCAGTGAAGTTCCAGTGGAAGATCATTTGACTACCGATCTGAAGGGCAGGCGAATGTTAGTTGTATTTGTACTACTTTAATGTAATTTATATTCCTAGTTCAAGAATAAGATAATGATTGTAACTAATGATGTAATGACTTTATTTGGAAATAAAAAAATTTAAATTTTCGTGTTATTACTGTGTTGAGATGCATTTGAAGGAAAAGATTCTGGTTGTGTCTCGGACTTCGGAGAGCTGGGTCCGGGGCGTTACAACGGGAAATGCATAAATAGTCAGAATTCAAAATACGTATTGAAGTACGTTACAGATATTACCCATAACGGTAGAAAATACACATGCGTAACACGCGATGGGCAAAATTGTCATTACTCAATTTTGCGGGGCGTTACACTGAGTCTAGGCTCAAATCATTGTAACGTCCCGCCCCAGTACTCAGACGATTTTATATATTTATTTATTATTTATAGTAAAAATACCCACCACAGGCTGCCTCATAAAAGGTGCTATAGCTGATTGGTGACCTCTAATTCCAGGCAATTATATTTATATTTAATTATTCTTGCATACTCCCGATATGGGACAATTTCAATCCACATCTACCGTTATTTCCTCTCTCTTGCGAGAAAGCACACACAGCAGTAGCGGCACGGGGCCCACTGCCTACGTCAGACGCTCAAAGAAGGCTTGCCCCCTCTCGGACGGGCCCTACCCCTTGCCACATCAGCCACATGGCTGACGTTGCAAGCAGCAGCATCTGCTAACTTTTTACCGTGGGCCTCCACCGCAAGCAATTCTATACAAAGCCCCTATAGGAACTCCTATAGGGAAACCTCCAATCCTCTATATTATTATATATATACTATAATATCTCTTTGAAATTGCGTGGTGTTACATACCACCCCCCCCCCTCTTTAGAAATCAGCATCCTCGCTGAGTATGGGGCATGCACAACCAGTGCAGAATCTCCTTTCTAGCCGATGTGGAGCGGGAGTACCCTGATTCATCTAATTCAGGGTCAGCGCACTGGCCACAGCTTCCTCTCACACCATAGCTCCCTCTCAGGCATACATCTCGCCGATGTGGATGGAGTACCCTGATTCAGCTAATTTCGGGCCAAACATCACTGCTCCTTCTCAGGCATACACTGCACCCACTCTTTTCCCATACTCGGTGTCAAAAGTCGGCTCTGATACCATTTGTAACGCCCCACCCCAAAACAGTGATTTTTCTAACACTGTACAATAACATTTTTCTTTAATTTATTGCGTCTAGACATATCATTTTGCACTTATATAACTATTTTTATTATCCTAATCTACTAAACTTCTTAATTTTTGTTCTCATTTGTGTTTTCAGCCCATGCATATATTCTATACTATTTTCATCTTAATGTTATAAATATTTTTCATTTCTACAAATTTTATATATTCTATAATTAAAATCTATACATTTATTTTAATATTTTTTGATGTTGTAATTTTATTCACAAATTTTACTTATATATCCCAAATTTCAAAACGTGACACCATACTTTATTAAACACCCAACATCCAAGCACATATGGAAGATTACATCTTTCCATCTCCCGTTTTGGTGCAACCTGATGTCGAAAGGGAAAATCTGCAACTAGATGTCAATGGAGGCAAACTACAACTGGATATCGGAGAGGCAAAGTCTGCAACCGAAAGTCCAGAAGTCAAACTGCAATCAGATGTCGTAGAGGCAATTCTTTAACTTGAGGTCGAGAAGGCGAGCCTGCAGTTGGACACCAACGAGGTAAACCTACACCAGAAGGAAATTTTCTACTTTGATAACCCTTAATTTGTTTTCTATAATATTTACTTACCACTATTCCATTTTTGTACTAGCTTATACTATTTTACAACCTAGCATTAAATTATTTATACTGATTTCTATATCTATCCTATCTGCATATTCACTACTTAATATCAACTATCTTGCCATCCTCTTCTTAATATTTTGAATTTTTACATAAGTTAGCATTTCATACCACTTCATCGTATTTTATTTTGCAGCTAACATATCTTAGATTTGGTGGGTACTCACAAAAATAAAAAAAAATTAAAAATAAAAAATAAAAAATCTTATTATTTATACTTTTCTTTACAATTCATAATTTATTTCTATACAATTAGTTTTTGTGTTGTTTTCAATAATATGGTATTACTTTTTCTACTATGACATTTTGTTTTACTCCTACAAACCATTTATAATTTTCGTATCATGATATTGTTGTTTCACCCTATAATTTTTATGCCTATGTACGTACAAAATTTTATATGCTGATTTTCTTATTCTACTTGACAATTTGAAAATATTTTGATATATGCCAACCAATATTTCATATCTTTAATTTTATTGTATTTACTTTACAAATTGTTTTATGATATTAACTTGTTATACAGAATTATTTTATATATTGTCTATACTTTTAACTAATTTTCTTGCTCGTATATTTTCCAAACTATTATCTAATAATATTCTCTTAATTTGTTGCCTCATTTTATCTCGTAGTATATATACTACTAGTTAGTTTATGCTTTTGACCATTTTGTCCTTCCATTTTTCTTTAATTAACATCTCTTTCCGTAAAAAATTTCAAATTCTCTAACAATTGATGACTTAATTTATGTTCTCATTTTCTTTGGTGTCTGATACTTTATTATCTTGTATGAAAATCTCTTTCAATCTATCCTATCTTTTATGCTCACATTTCTTTTCTTTTGCTATTTCTCTGGTTTTTCTTCTTCCGTTCTTATAACTTATGACACTCATATTTTTCTTATATAAGTTTGCGTTGTTTTTCCACATTGCTTATTTTTATGCTACGTTTATTTTCATAATGTTTACAATTTTTCTATATACAATAATTCTATTTTCTTTGGTGGGTAATTTTACGCTAGTAAGTTTTGAGGACAGAACTATTGTAAGGGGGGGAGAGTGTAACACCCCGCAAAATTGAGTAATGACAATTTTTCCCCTCGCATGTTACGCACGTGTATTATGTACCGTTACGGGTAATATCTGTAACGTACTTTAATACATATTTTGGATTCCGACTATTTATGCATTTTCCGTCTTCTCAAAATGTTATTTGAGTCAACTCAAATATTAATTTTCAAACTTTGTATTTTTACGTGTATTGTACGTGTTATTGATGCACGTGTCAATTACGTATATTCTACCATACGTGTAATATTTTTTATGTGTTTCAATTATTTATTTTTAGACGTGTTCAAATTCATTTTATAAAAAGAAATTTATTTTTCTTCTATTTTGATTAAAATATTTTATATGTGCGATGCACGTGTTTTCTATGTATGTATTGATTACGTTGTGCAGTATATAAAATTAATAAAATATATCTTTTGTATGTTGTATTTCAATTATTTATAAACATTTTCCCTTCGATAAAATCTATTTCGTATTTTAATATTTTTTACGTGCGACGCACGTGTTTGCAATACACGTATTAGTCGTAATCTCTTTCAAAATAAAAAAATTATGAAGTATGTGTGTGTCTATTTTATTCATGCATGAAAACTCTAACTTTTAATTAAATTAAATTAAGTTTATTTAAATATATATTATTTATATTAACATATGTTTTAATTTAAAAATAAAAATAATTAAAAATGAAGTGGTGTGCACAAGCACGTGCACATGCACACATGCATTATGCACACAAGGAGTAGGCTTACGTTGGGTTTTAACCAGGTCTATGGAAGTGGGGTAGTGGAGAGAGAGAGAGTGGGGTGGTTTTATAACTACCCAATATTTTTAATAAAAACCCTTGATCCTGTTCATTCCTCCTAAAGCACAACGGAAGAAAAGAAATTAACAGAGAGAGAGAGAGAGGCAGAGCGTTCGGTGAAGGCTTTCGGGATTGAGTGCTGAGCATTTTGGTGGGGTTTCTAGGCTTGGTTTTTGTGGCTTTTCTTGGAGTTTTGAAGGAGATTATTGCTAGTATACTCTACGCTAAGGTGGGTGTTTCAAACTACTTCCAAATTGTATGATTAAAGCATGCTTAGATAATTTATACTATAATGGTAGATAAAATTTTGCTCATTTTATGCTCTAATTCTTGAGACGATGCTTGTGGTAGAGAATTCTACAATTTCAAATAACTATTGAATGAAATGCATGATTAACTTTAAATTCATAATGTGTGTGAGATTAGAAAATTCAATTGCATATTATTGAATGAATGTCATGAACACTTTAAGATTTTTCTTTGTATAAATAGAATTTTTTGTGAAGGAGATTAATTGATATTGAATTGGGGGAAGATTCCATATCTTGTTAATTGATCTTGAAAGAAATCCATAATGTAATGTGGGATAGTATTTTAATATGATGTTTGAGACATTCTTAACTTGTTAGAGATTTTAGATTTTTGTAGAATTGCTTGACGCATGAATAATCAGTAAATTTTTATGGTTAGACTCTCTGATTGGTATAGAATGAGTTGATTGAATCGATGTGAGAAATTGTAGACATTGAATGTTTTTTTTAAAAAAATGGCGAATTAGACATGAATTAAATACTAAGGATTATAACGCTATAGTAGTTGTGGATCTGAGCTTGGATCAGTGGGTAGGCGTTCCCACCTAGTCGGGGGATCGAGCCCACTTGTGCCCCTGTTGTTCGCTGTGTAAAAAGAAAACTTTTTTTTGAAAAGTCAGGGAAGAGATTGGGTAGGCATTTATTGATTTTAATCCCCTAAGTGTCATGATCTGAGCCTAGACACAGTGGGCATGCGCTCTGGTGCCAATTAGGGGGCAAGGGTTCGAGCCAAGGGGCTGGCACTTTTGAAAATTTTGATTTTTTTAGTTTTTTTGGATTTTATTTTGAGGCAAGGGCTAATATATATATATATATATATATATATATATATATATATATATATATATATATATATATATACACACACACACACACACACACATTTGGGATTATTTAAAGACAGGGTTATTGGAGTTCAAATGTCAAATTAAAGTAATTGAAGATATAGAAAGTTATTCTTTTCGAAATATAAAGGCAAAATATTGAATTGAAAGATTGCGAAAATTTTTTTATCGATTTTTAGAAAGAGTTTAACATTTAAATTAAACGATGTAAATTAAAGAAAGAATTTGTTTTGATTAAATTACAAATTATTTGCTTGGAAACGACTAAATTTTCGATGAAAAGAGTTTGAGGAAATTGTACAAGAGATTAGTTTTTATTACTAATTAAAATTGGTTAATGGGAAATGTGGATTTGGAATTTATGGTTGAGTAAATTGTGAGAAGTGAATACTTCGGGAATGAAGAAAATTGTTAATGTTAAAAGTTGAAATATTTCTTTTGAGGTTGGGTATAACCTATTGTGATCTTGAATGAGAAAATTATTGGAATCTAGAGGCTAGGCAAGACCCTAACGACCGGCATTATTTATTAATGAGAATTGAAGAGTAACCAGTTGGGTTGACTCTCTTGAGAAGTAGCCAGTGTGGCCTGACTTTCTCTTGTGTTGGTTTAAGTCCGATAGGGTGAGCTAACTCTAGGTTTTGATAATTTTTTAAACTAAACTTAAGGACCAGGCACTAGTTGGAAAGATGATGAAACAAGGATAAACGTGAGTTATGGGCTCCAGGATGATCCTTGGACAGAGACAGTCTCCAGTATTCCAGGATGATGGACATAAGGGCCACAGTATGGAGCAGGAATGATCTCCAGTATTCCGGGACGAGGGTGACGCTCATGGGACATTTGTGCAATGAGGGCTCTAGAATGACCTGCGGAGTGAGACAATCCCTAGTATTCCAGGACGATGGACGTATGGGCCACAAGATGATCCACGGAGAGGGATTGGCCTCCAGTATTCCAAGGGCGAGATCCAATACTTTCAAAGTGTCAAAATCTTGTAGTAGTCATAGTAGTAGGTTGCATGGCGAGGGATTCAACCCTATAATGTGGAGTACTTAGATGTTTTCCCTCTGAGCTATGTAGAATGGGATGCATAGAATCCGAACAACTATGCATTAGTGTCATCATAGTGTAAACACCTATATTATGCATTAAGACATTGCATACACTGACATGTTTAGGATAGTCACTTTTCACACTTTGTTTACATTCAAGATTGTGGTTGTTAAGTATTTTGAATCGTTATATTACGGCAGTGTGAGCATCGTTGTTTTATAATATTGCATCGGTTGTAAGAAACTGACGTGCCCACATTTTTCAATGCAGGGTTGGGATTGGCAAAAAGTACACACACATGAACTGATGCTAAAGATTGCTTTTAGATTTAAGTTGCTATTATTAAAGTTGTATTTTTCCTATTGTATTTGTTCAATTCCACTGCGTTAAATGTAAAAGAATAGTGTTGTGAGAAAAAAAAAATTTAATTTCCTTGTAAAATTGTACGAATTTGAAATAAAGATCATGTTGTGCTACGAATTATCGTGGTTCAGAATTTGGGGCATTACAAAGTAACACCCCATAATTTCAAAGAGATATAATAGTATATATATAATAATATAGAGGATTGGAGGTTGCCCTTTAGGAGTTCCTATAGGGGTTTGTATAGAATTGCTTGCGGTGGGGGCCACGGTAAAAAGGCAGCAGATGCAGCTGCTTGGAGCGTCAGCCACGTGGCTGACGTGGCAAGGGGTGGGGCCTGCTCGAGAGGGGGTAGGCCTGTCTTTGAGCATATGACGTAGGCAATGGGGCCCCGTGCCGCTACTGTTGTGTGTACTTTCTCGCAAGAGAGAGTAAACAGCGGTAGATGTGGATTGAAATTGTCCCATATCGGGAGTAATGCTAGAATAATTAAATATAAATATAATTGCCTAGAATTAGAGGTCACCAATCAGCTATAGCACCTTTTATGAGGCAGCCCGTGCTGGACAGTTGTACTATAAATAATAAATAAATATATAAAATTGTCTGAGTATTGGGGCAGGGCATTACAAATGGTATCAGAGCCGACTTTCGACACCGAGTGTGGGAAAAGAATGGGTGCTCAAACCTACGAGTAAGAAAATGTATGCCTAAGAGGGAGCTGAGCTCAGTACGTTGGCAGTTTGACCAGGAACAGTACGCTAGAATTAGCTGAATTAGGGTACACCATCCATATCGGTGAGATGTATGCCTGAGAGGGAGCTGGGGTCAGTGCGCTAGCCCGAAATTAGTTGAATCAAGGTACTCCCACTTCACATCGGCTTTAAAGGAGATCCTGCACTACTTGTGCATGCCCCATACTCAGCGAGGGCACTGATTTCTAAAGGAGGTGTATGTAACACCCCGTAATTTCAAAGAGATATAATAGTATATATATAATAATATAGAAGATTGGAGGTTGCCCTATAGGAGTTCCTATAGGGGCTTTGTATAGAATAACTTGCAGTGGGGTCCCACGGTAAAAAGGCAGCAGATGCTCTGTGTGCAGCATCATCCATGTGGCTGACGTGGCAAGTGGTAGGGCCTGCCCGAGAGGGGGCATGCCTATCTTTGAGTGTCCGACGTAGGCAGTGGGGCAAGTACCGCTACTGCTGTGTGTGCTTTCTCGCAAGAGAGAGGAAACAGCGGTAGATGTGGATTGAAATTGTCCCATATAGAGAGTATTGCAAGAATAATTAAATATAAATATAATTGCCTAAGATTAGAGGTCACCAATCAGCTATAGCATATTTTATGAGGCAGCCTATGGTGGGCAGTTGTACTATAAATAATAAATAAATATATAAAATTGTCTTAGTATTGGGGCGGGGCGTTACAGGGCTCTCTCCCATAATCTGCTTGGAAAGGAGTTCACTTAATTGATGAATGCCATGAAGTATTATACCAATACTGCCACATGCTAAGTATTTACTCCAATTTTGTGGTTCATCATTGGCGAAGCCCGAAGATATTGTTCCAAAGTTCTAATATTCACCTCAGATTGACCATCAGATTGAGGGTAATATGCAATGCTAATTTGTAGGGATGTTCCTTGCTTCGACAACAGCTGCTGCCAGAAATTGCTTTGGAATATTGAATCCCTATCAAAGAAAATTGTCTTACGCAAACCATAAAGTTTTAAAATATTCTCCACAAAAACCTCTACCACTTTCATTGCTGTAAAGCCATTGGATAAGGGAAAGAAATGGGCATACTTAGATAATCTGTCAATCACAACTAAAATTGCAGATTTACCTTGTGACTTCGGCAACCTCGTAATGAAATTCATGGTTATATCTTCCCAAGTATTAACCGGAATGAGAAGAGGCTGAAACAATCCACCAGGCTTTAAAGTTTCATACTTAGTTTGTTGGCATATGATACAAGCTTTAATATATTCATGCACAGTCTTATGCATGTTTTCCCAATAGAATGAAGCGTTAGTTCTTGCCAAGGTCTTTGCTGTTCCAGCAGGCCCCCCCAGCGGTGATGAATGCATCTCATGTAAAACCTCCTCTTGCAATTCTTTAGGTACCAGTATCTCTTTTTGTACAATAAGATACCATCCCTTTTAGTCAGGTTTATGGTCTGGATTGTTCTTCACTGCCTCCATTAAGTCCCTGTACTCATTTTGATTTAGTAGAGCAGGTCTCAATTTATCCAACCACACTATTTGAGGACTAGACACCAAGGCCAGCATAGAAGAGTTGTCATATGTCACCATGGACAAGCTATCAGCAGCTGCATTCTTATTCCCAGATTTGTATACAATTTTATAACTATACCCTGCCAATTTCAATAGCCATTTCTACTGCTCTGGAGTCTAAATGGTTTGATTGACAAGGTGATGGAGACTTTGGTGATATGTTTGAATCACAAATTCACCTCCTAGCAAGTACTGCCGCCACTTCTTTACTGCCTCCGTGATAGCAAACATCTCCCTTACATATTTAGAGGCTGCCTGTATTCTGTTGGACATTTTTCGACTGAAGTAAACCGCTGGATGGCCCTCTAGTTGTAGAACTAATTACACCTTTCCCAACCCCTGATGCATCTGTCTCTACTACAAAGAGTTTTGCAAAATTAGGCAACGCAAGGACTGGGGCTTGTTGTAATGCTGCCATTAACTGATTGAACGCATTTTCAGTAGACACATTCCACATGAACATGTCTTTCTTTAATAGATCTGTCAAAGGCCCTGCAAAGGATGCATAATGTCTCACAAACCTCTTATAGTATCCAGTGAGACCAAGAAATGCTTGAACATGCTTCACACTCCTAGCAATAGGCCAATCTCTGATGGCTTGGACTTTACTTCCATCCACCTTCAACCCCTTTGCAGATATGACATGACCCAAGTAGCCGATTCAAGTCTTGCCAAATGCACACTTAGACCTCTTCACATAGAACAATTTTTGCTCCAAGATCCTCAATACATCTGCTAAATGTGCCAAATGGGTATTCCAGTGTCTACTGTACACGTAACATCTGTTTTTTTATAAAAAATCCTTAAATATTTAATTTTATATTTTTTCTTTTCTTTTATCTATGATTTTGAGTACATTTTTCTATATTGATTGGTTTTGTTCTATTTTATAATGATTAGTTTGGAGTTGGGGTTGAAACTAACCCTTAAATGGTTACATTTCATTTAACTTTGGGCTTAAGCCCATAACAAAAAAAAGCTTCTTATATAAAACCCTCATATTTACAAAAATTTCATTTCCCCCTTTTTCTTCTTTCTTTCTTTCTTCATGCCGACCGAAACCCATTCCAACCCATTCTTAGGGTTTTCTAATCAACCCTTCTCTCCACTTTAAGCTTCGATTTTTGGAGGTTTTAGTAGAGTTTTGGGTGCTCATCTTCGTGGTGGTGATAATTTGTTAAGAGGACTTCATTAAGGTATACCTAATTTTATGTTTGTACATAGACTTTTATGCTTTTCATTTATTTTCATAAAAATTGTAGTGGAAAGATGTTTAGAGTATGTATAACATGCTTAGGGTGAAAGATTTCAATTTTAATGGTGATAATATTAAAATTTTATAAAACATAGGGTTTGAGTTTTGGAAGGGAAAAGAGAATTTCATCTATGGCATGCTAATAATTATTTTGGATTATGTGGAATATTATGAGATTATTTAGAAGAATTTTTGATAAATTGTAATAATTATTTGACAATTGTAAGGAATTTTCCCGGTATTGGGAAATTGTGAAAGTAGGGTTTATTGGTATTAAAACAAGATACTTGTGGGTAAATATATACGAATAATAGACATTATTCCTGAAGTGTATATGTAAGTTAATTTTGGGATATAGAAATTTATTTGGGGTATTTTACCCTTAAAATATAAAATATCGATTAGAACTCCTCCGATCGAGGGTAAATTTTGGATTTGAGTATAGAATTAGAGAATTGTTGATTTGACCTACTTATGTAGGTTGTTTATGATGTATGAGTACATCCGATGTGAATTCGGGGGGTAGATAACGTGTGTTTTGAGTTAATGGCTTATGGGTTTGATAATTTTCTTAATAGGTGTGAAAAAGTGAAGTTTGATTAGCAACTGGACGAGCGAGGAACGTATTCTTACCGGTTCGTCAGGTGAGTATGATCATACTAGATATACTTTATGTTGTGGTAAAATTATAGACTTATTTAATGAGAATCATGATAGTTATGGCCGGATAAAGAATTAATAGAAAATACGGAATTTGGATAGTTGAAATTGTGTTATATGGTGTATTTGTATGATTTTGAATATTTGGTATTATTAGTGATATATTGGGTTTATATATGATAATATGAAGTGATTTAGGGCATGGAGTATGTATGATATGCGAGTGATAAATAGAAAATATATCTATGATATTATGATGTGTTAACTGATACGGTGTACAAATGACATATGAGTGATAAATGTGAATTTATATGATAAAGGATGGAATTAATAACATGTTATATGCATAATATGCGGTAAAATGATAAGATAAATAACCCTTTGATAATATGATAAGATACATAGTCTCATGTATGCATAATAAGTAATAAAATGAGAAGATGAATAACATGGTGTATGATGAGGTGATATGTGATAATAGAATGGGATAAAAAGATGAGATGAAAATGATTATAAAAGTTAAATTTTGTTTATCAGTGCCTAAAAAATCCTGGGGGTTTGGGCTAGACTTCCTAATACCCAAGAACCAGCTTGGGGTGTGGTTTTTATTACCCAACTATGTTTGGGGTGCGGTGTTTTTATTGTCCAAGCTATCGGCTTGAGGTCCGGTTATTACCCAGTTTACCTGGGGTGCGGTGATTATTGCACAAGCTATCGTCTTTGGGGTACGGTGTTATATTACCTAAGTTTCCCTTGGGGTACGGTGATTATTACCCAAACTATGTTTGGGGTGCGGTGTATATTACCCAAGTTCTACTTGGGGTGCGATGTATTCCCTCGCTGGCATAGGCTGGGAGGAAGACGTAGCCTCAGATGCGTAAGACCCTTGGTGGGCAATGGTCTTCGTATTTACTAGGCTATCGGCTTTCAGTATATGGGATGATGTGGGGCACTGGTCGACAAATTAATAAAGTGGGTAATATGAAAATGTAAAGAAAGTATATGATATGAAATGAGAATGAGAAAGTAAAGAAAATGTATGATATGAAATGAGAATGAGAAACTGAAGAAAGTGTGTTATGAGCACGTGAAAGAATATGAAAGGTAAAGAAAGTATGTAAGAGAATGAATATGAAAAGTGAAGAAATTGTGCTATATGAACGAATATGAAAAGTGAAGAAAACGTGTTATGAGAATAAGCATGAAAAGTAAAGAAAGTGTGTTATGTATTATGTGAATGAAAACTGAAGAAAATATATTATGTGACTGAAAAGTAAAGTAAGATATATTATAAGAATGAATAGTACAGTATGATGTAATATGAGAATAAAAAGTGAAGTGTATTATGTGATGAATAATAAAAGTAAGGGGTATTATGTAGTTTTGAAAATAAAAATATGTGATGATATGAATTTGGTCTGCCGTGGAATTGTGTCGAGGATACTCGCCCGCTATTTCTATGGAAGTTGTGGGAACTACCTTCCTAGACACAACTTCAAAGTAGAGTGAGTGGAGGTTGATGTGTAGACTGGTTGAAGATTAGAAAATATTATCTTGGTGCAATATCCAGTTTTTCTTCTTTCTATGTTTACATGTTTAATTTCAGGTTAAATTTAATTATCATTATATTTGTGAGTTCTTTCAATTTCTTTTATATCATTTATTTTATTGACTAACCTAGAAGATTATACTCACACCAGTTATGGCCGACCCCTGTTGTTTTCTGGGGGTTAGGGAGTCCCTCCCTGAGGGTGGACCTCCTTAACTCTTTTGCAGGTTTTGGGTCATTAGCGAGGTGAGATGATTTAGTATTACCTAATTTTGTAGTGATATTTTCCTTGTAGTAAAGTTGGTGGTGTATGTATCTATTATATACTTTTATTATCCCAAGTCATGTAGTATGGGGATATGTGATAATATTTGAGCAATATTTTGTATTTTGGAAGATTATGTATGTATCTGTATGAGATGATGACATATAGTGATGTGATGAAGTATATAAAACTCGTACGAGCCTCGTTGTGGAGTATTGGGTTCTTTGGATTTGTTTTTGAAAGGTTTTTCAAAGGTTTTTCAACAACAAAAAAAATCCGTTATGTTTTCAAATGAACTTTTTGTTTTTAATTTGTATATTGCATAGTGTGATGAGTTATGCCCCCAGAGCCCTATATATATATATTGCCTGTGTGTTGTTGCTTGGATTGGCCTGGGGATGATTCATATATATTGCCTATGCTGTGTTATATGTAATTGTTTGCAGACGTCTGTAAGAAATCTATGTAAAAGGGCTAATATTTCTCGGGAGACTGTCAAAATTTTAAATGAAATTTATAAAGATTATTCTAAGTAAGAAATAGTGTAAGCAAGAAGTAGATTAAGTAAGAAATGATTTTTAAAAAATTTGGGGTGTTACAGTACACTAGGATATCATCAAAGAAAACCAATAACAAAAATCCTCAAATAAAGTTTGAATATCGCATTCATTGTTGCCTGAAATGTGGGTGGTGCATTTGTTAATCCGAAGGGCATAACTAAGAATTCAAAATGGCCATCATGAATGTGAAATGCTATTTTGTAAGTATCATCAGCCTACACCCTTATTTTGGTGATACCCTGCACACAGATCCAACTTGGAGAAGTACATTGTGCCACCTAACTCATCAAAGAGTTCATCTGTCGTAGGAACGAGGAATTTATATTTGATTGTAATTGCATTGAGTGCTCTATAATCCACACAAAAGCGCCATGTACCATCTTTCTTTTTGACAAGTAAGACCGATGAAGAGAATGAGCTCTTGCTTGGTTTAATAATGCCTTCCTTCAACATTTTTGTGACTTGCTGCTCAATCTCTTGCTTTTAGAAATCAGGGTTTCTGTAAGGCTTGACGTTTGTAGGTGGCTGGCCAGGTATCAAATGTAAAGGATGATAAAATTTTCTAGTTGGTGGTGCAAAGGTCTTCAATAACTGCTGCAACTCTGGATGCACTAGATCCTCTTGATGATTTTCTCCAAGCTGCAAATGGTAAAATACACTCACTACACTTGTTGCAACCTCCGTGCACAACCCATTCAGCTCAATTTGCGTAGATGCTGCATCCACACCACCTTGTAAGACTACTCTCTTCTGATTGTACAAGAAACTCATAGTCATTATACAATATTCTGTTAAGACTGGCCCCAACAACTTAAGCCACTGAATACCTAATACCACATCTGCACCTTGTACTGGCAACACATAGAGGTCTATAGCAAACTGATTTCCTTGCAAGCATATGGGCACAGCTACGCACAACCCTTCACACTTAAGTGTTTGCTCGTTGCTTACCATAACACTGAAATGTTGTGAAGGATGTACTGGAAGTTTCAAAATCTTCACTAACCTCTCTTGATTGATGTTATTAGTGCTACCGGAATCAACAAGAACTTGCACTTTTGTGTTATTTATTGTTCCCTAAACTCTCAAAGTTCGCAATGAGGGCTGGCCAACAAGAGCCTGAAACGATATCTCAGGTATTGAAGCACTTTCCTGAACCGGTTCACCTAGTTGTTCCTCAAGTATGGCAAAAGAGGACTCAAGCAGTTCTTCATCAGTATCACATAAGAGCAAGAAGAAAGTCCATTTACACTTGTGACCTGGAACAAACTTCTCAATTGAAATATAAACCTTTTTCTTTTCGTGCAAGCCATTCTGCGTGAGGAATTCGTCTGATAGGAACCATCTTGTCTTGATCAGTAATACAGCCCACTGATGGAGAAGATTGAACAGGTTTAGGAGGAGTTGGTAATAATGGGGGTAATGTGCTGGGTGGTGGCTGCCATGGTGGTCTGTAACCTCAACCTCTATGGATCTCAAGTCCTGAAACTTATCATCTTGTATTCTCGCCAGTCCAATTGCATCAGCCAACGAAGAAGGCTTATATGCTAACACTTATCGTCGAATCTCTGGTTTCAACTGTAACACCCCACAAAATTGAGTTATGAAAATTTTGCCCCTCGTGTGTTATGCACACGTATTTTGTACCATTACGTGTAATATCTATACCATTATTACTATGAATATTATACGTATTTCATATTTCAATTATTTATAAATATTTTCCATTCGCTCGAATTCATTTCTGTATTTGAATTTATTTGATTTCTTCTTTTTGAGCCAACTCAAATATTAATCTTAAACATTGTGTTCTTACGTGCATCGCACGTGCTTTCAATGCACGTGTCGATTACGTATACTTTATCGTTATGTGAAATATTTGTAATATTATCAATATAAATATTTTTACGTATGTTATATTTCAATTGTTTATAAATATTTCTCCGTTGCGCAAGTCTATTTCGTATTTGAATGTTTATTGATATTGTGACGCACATGTTTGCAGTGTATGTGTTGCTTGTATTCTTTTTCAAAATAAAATTAATGAAGTGTGTATTTTTATTTTTATTTGTACATAATTTTTTTATTAAGATTAATTTAAACTAGTTTTATTAAATCTATATTAAAATGTGTAACATATGCATTCATATTAAAACTCCTAATTTTTTTTTGTGTGTCGTTTATGTGCACAGACACCAACACATAGCTAGCCCGTGTATGAAAGCCCATCAAAAACCTGTGCATGTCCATCCTTATTGGCCGGCAAATTGAAGAGAGGGAAAGGATTTTTGAATGAATTTGAATGAGTTTAGGATTGGATTAGTGGGTGGTTTAATAAACCTACCCATTTACTAACCCCTTTTTAATCCCCAATCCCGGCCACTTTTTTAAAAAAAAATTAGAGAGAAAAATTTCATTTGTGCACTTTCAAAGCCTTCTTGTTGTGATTTCTTTTGGAGCTCGGAAACTTGGAGGAGGAGGATTGGAGGGCTTTTAGGGGTTCAATTTGCTAGGGAATACTTCAAAAATGTGGGTGTTTCTTTAATTTCTAGTAGTTTTCTTGAGAAGAATTTTGCCATGAATTCATGATTATGTGTAGCTTTAAAATCTTTTAGATGGTAAATAAATTTTTGAATTCATGTTGATTAATCTAAATTTAATGAGGTGATAATAAGATAAAAGAAAATTTGACATCATGTATTAAATTTCTAAGATTTTGTTAGTATGAGAATGTCATGTTATACTAGCCAATTTGTTAACTAGAAATGAATGTATTATATTGATAAATAAGTGTGAATTATAAGCGTATAATTGATTGCTTATATTGGTAAGTATGGATTATATTTATTTTGATGTGTAAATTAGATAAATAAAATTATGGATAATATGAAAAATAAATATTTCTATGATGTTATTCTCTGTAGATTAGAATTTGAATTGTACAAGTTAAGAACTTGTATTTGGGTGTTAGAGTAATGTAAATGTAGTAAGGAGTAGTAAACCTATTGTTTATTTTCCTGAGGAATGTCAATAGTGAGTGAGAATTGGGAACCTGGTCTTGGCTTGCGGCTTAGGTCACTATGTATAGTGTAGGTGGTCTAGGGTTCGAGTCGTTAGGACCTCCGTTTTCTTTTTGAAATTCTTTAAATTTTCATAACCAGAAAACAGAGACTTAAAGCAAATATTTTGTGAAGATTTTACACCAACAGAGAGTTGGGGTCTTGGTTGTTGGGTGCGATTTGGGGCTCTGCCTGTGTTGTGCTCGGTTTTGATTCTGGATAAGGTCATTTCTTTGGGATTTTTTTAATTTTTTTTATTATAAATGAAATTTTTTTCTTGAAAAAGGGTTTAAATTAATCTAAAATATTAGTGAAATATTTTGAAATAATTATAAACATATTTAAGATTTAACTTGTGGTTAAAATACATTTTTTTAAAGATATATTTTCGTTGATTATTTGGATTATTGCACAATCATTTCATTTAAAGAAAATAAAATTTGGGATGTTTTGAGACAGTTAAATAAGATTTGGAGAATTAATTGTCATTAAAAATGGTGTTGTAAATTGTTAATATGACAAATAAATTAAAATTTATTTTTGGCAAAGTCTTATCAATGTGAAAATATTATGATATTTTAACCTAACGGGTAAGAAGTGGCCTAGTGGTTGAGATTGGTGAATTGAAAAGAATAAATAAGTGAATAAGAGATTTATAGATGAATGAATGAAATTTATATTTCTGAGGTTATGAATAACCTAGAATATCTCTGAATGTGAGATGTATGGATTCTAGAGGCTGAGTGAGATCCAGAATTGCTGGCAAGATTGATAAATGAAAATGTGAGAAGTGGCCAGTGTAGGTTAGCGTTCTTCCGGTAGGGTAAACTAGCTTTAGGTCATAATAATTATATTTGAACTAAGGACATACACTAGTTGGAGATATGATAAAGCAAGAGCAAACATGAGTATGAGGGATTCAGGATGATATGCAGAGTGGGATTGATCTCAGTATTCCGGGACGAGAGCGACGCTCATGGGATATTTTTGCAATGAGGGCTCTAGGATTACCTGCGGAGTGAGATAATCTCCATTATTCCGAGACGAGGGATGAAATAGGCCACAGAATAATCTATGAAGTGGGATTGATCTCTAATATTCCGGGGCGAGAGCTAATACTTACCAAGTATCTAAATCTCGTAGTAGTCATGGTAGTAGGTTGCATAGCGAGAGATTAAACCCTATCATGTGGAGTATGCTAAGGACTTGCCCTCGGACTTATATAGTATGGGATGCATAGAATCCGAATAAGTGTGCATTAGTGATGCATCGTATGTTTTGAATGCCTGCATTAGTCTCTAAGTGCATAACATACACTGACATAACTAGGATAGTCACTTTTCTCTTTGCATTCAAGTTTGTGGTTGCTAAATTAAAGAATTGTTGTATTATAGCATTGCGTAAGTTGTATGCAACTGATGTGCCCACAGTTTTCAAGTTGCAGGAGTCGGATTAGCAAGCGATGTGGACTTAAGTTCGTCGACGATAGATGTCGCAAGATTTAAAATATTGAATGTTATAAGTTGTATTTCATTATGTAATTTTCCGTTGTGTTTGTAATTTAAATACATTGTAATGAAAAGTTTTAAATTCCTTGTATTTTTGTACGAAATTTAAAAAGATTCTGTTTGTGCTACGAATTACCTATATTTGGAATTCGGGGCGTTACATCAACCCTGAAACATAACCGCTCAAGATAGTAGACTCTGATAACCCCTTCATTTTATTAACCAAAACATCAAATTCATCCTGATATGCAGCTAATGAAGTTGTTTCAGTTAGTTTGAACAATAGGCTTGCATAATCCACATACGCCGAGGGACCAAATCAACTATCTAATTTCTTAACAAATTCCCCCCAATTATGAAACTCTCTGTTATCAAACTTATGCTGAAACCAAGCTAACGTGCGTCCATCCATATAGAATGATGTAATATCGAGGCGCTGCTCAATTGGAGTTCGATGATAATGGAAGAATTGATTCGTTTTAAAAAGTCACCCCGTCGGTTTCTCGCCATCAAACCGTGGAAAATCTAATCTGAGGTTCTTTACAGCAAAATCATGAGAAGTGACAGAGGACCTTACAGTGGATGGAGGTTCATCTTGAGATCGATGTACTTGATGATCTATTTTCATATCCAACATCGTGAGGCGATGAATCAGCTCCGTTAGCGATCCTTGTTGCTCTCTTATCATCTCCTTTTGCTCTGCCATTGATGAAGATAGCTCCTGCAATCGACCGCCATGATGAGATGCCGACTCTCGCAGGCTTGTAATCGCCTCATCCACCGGCATCCTCCATCAAGCTGCCTCATCGATTGATCTACGATCGTCTGCCATGAGTTCGGATCAGTGAAAGCACCAATTGATACGAATACTTGGATTGAAGCAAGAAATTATGTTTGCAGGATTGAAGAGGAGAAGATTTGGGGAAGAACAAGGGAAGAGTAGATGAGATTTGGGAAAAAAGATGATTTCTATTTCATGAATAATCCCTCTTACTTACATCAGTTGTAGTTTATTTATAGCTATTACAACAATCAATTTCAGCCACACTCCGTAACAAACTCACAAGTGAATTTCTTACACTGCAGGTATGTTCCGCCAAAACTCTCACTTGCTAAAATACAAAAAATCTTTTAGATGGGAAGGTGTCTTCTTCTCACGTACAAATCTCTTCCCATTTGCTGAAGCTTGCTCTTCATTTGATCCTGCACAAGACTTGCTAATCTCAGCTGCATTTTCCTCTCCCACCGCACTATCAGCTACCTCCATATCAGATACATTCGCTTATTCTACTGCAATGGCTGTATCAAAAATTAACCGAGAAAATAGGAACCGCGAAGGGTACAATGATTTTTTGCATAAATGTGGGGCGTTTATAAAATTTAGCCAAGGAAATTTGAGGGGATGGGACCTGGTCAGACTTTATCATATATTGCTGCTAGTGAGCATAAAACAGACCACCGTGCGTCATTAAAGCATTCATTCGAGGCGGCTACTAATTATCGTAGGATCCATACAGCAAGAAATAAAATCAAGTCTGAGAATCCAAAGATGGATCTGTCTCATTGACTAATATTTATTATCTCACCGGTCAAATTCGTGATGCATAGAGGAATGGTGAGAAGACTGATAAATTAAAGTAAGATGATGTACATATAATACAATGGTTTGATATAAAATTAATTATGGTGGGCCTGTGTTTTCGACTCTACCAACCCTTCAACAAAATGTGTGACATATAGGGTACAATATTGTTTATCCGAAATAGGCAACTTTTTATAACTAATTTTGAAAATAGATCAATTTTGAAGTTAATTTTAAAAATAGATCAGTCGTCATAGACCACAGTTGCGAACTGCAGCATGCTCGACTGTGAGGCAACAGTTCTTGAAATATATATATATATATATATACTAGGTTTGCCCATTGACACGTGCCTACGGCACGTCTTCGGAACGGTGGACCTAATTTGATTATATAAAATAGTTTTGGAGGTCCAGCAAATTAATTGAAGTAGTAAACATATTATATGAGGAGGCAGTATATCTACCTTTAAGCTCAATCATCGTCTTTCTGATCATTAGCTTGAACTTACCTGAAATGCATATACTTTGTTAGAAACACTGAATAGAGTTTTTTTTAACTTCAGCATCAATTTTAGATGCTTGTAATAGTTATACAAGGACATTATCATATAGGTTTTATTGAGCTTACTCTAATCTCATAACCACTATGAGCATGTCTAAATATAATGGTAACGCAAGTGCAAGTGTGAAGGTATCTACAATACCAATAATCTAAACATTTATTTTTAAAATTTTAAAGTTTTTTTTCGAAATTTTCAAAAAATTTTTAAAAAATAATTTTAAAAAAATTTTAAATTAATATTTTTAAAAAAAAATTTTAAGTTTTTGATTTTTAAAATTTTTTTTGAATTATTTTTAAAGTTTTTAAAATTTTAAATTTTTTGGTTTAAATTTTTTTTAATTTTTTTTAAAATTTTTTATTTTCTGTATTTTTTTAATAGAAGACAGAGAGAGAAAAAGAAATAATTAAATAAATAAAGGAGTTCTTTTGGATGGGGGATTTAAATTTGAATTTTGGGGGGAAACTTTTGGGGGGAAAATATGTTTTCTGAAGTTAGATTTGGGCCTTTGATTTTGGGGGGATTGAAGGAGAGCCACTTGATAGCTTTCTTTGTGTTTTATTTTATAACTATATAATAAATTACAAAGAAAGCTATCAAGTGGCTCACAATCAATCCACCCTAAAATCAAAGGCCTAGATCAAACCTCACAAAACATATTTTCCCTCCAAAATTTCAAACCCCAAAACTAAACTTTCTCGCCAAAACTAAAAAACCTATCACTTTATTACTATCTCTCTCTTCTCTCTTCACTTTTTCATATTTCTCTTTTTCTCTCTCTCCCTATCTCTCTCTCCCATTCTTTCTATATTTACTTAGAAATCTAGATTTTCAGAATTTTAATGTTTTTTTGTTGCACATGTTATATTGAAAATAGTAAATATTTCTTCAATTCCACACTTAAAGTTCTAAAAAGTTAGATTTTATACCCCCATTTATAATTATTTTTCAACATATATTAATGGAAACATGGACTTTTATTTACAACTAATTATTGTCATACTATTCAAACTTGAACTACATAATTGTTGTTTTACTGTTTACAGGCTTTTCGTGTTTTGTATCTGATGTGGCTAAAAATAGGGGTTTAATCGAGACCATCCAAATTGGACACGAATCCTGAAGTCCAGGGGTAAAATAGTAATTTCACCTACAAACGGGTCTGAAGCGGGTACTGGGTCTCCTTCTCACCGATCCAATAACCTGCGAACGGATCCACCACAACTGGGTGCGGGCTTCAACCCGTAACAAACCCAGTCCAGCAGGATAGAATTAGGATTTCTGATTAACATTAATCAACGGCCCTGATTCATATCTATCCTTTCACTGGGGATTAGGGATTACATTCCTTATCTATACACAGGAATTACATGCCTAATCTGTTCCCTAAGACGCCTATAAATACCCCCCATCCATCTCTATTAAGAGGTAATCAATCTTTCTCTAGTTTTTGCGCTCTTTCATAGTCTTCCTAAATTACTGACTTGAGCGTCGGAGGGTGCGTCGCCGGGAACAACCCCGGTGTCTCGCACTTTTTGCAGGTCTACGGAGGGAGCGACGATCAAACCCCGACGGAACAGGTATACAGGTTTACTATTCAGTTTCCCTAAGAATCCACAAATACTATCTGTTTGTCCCCAAACCAAAATTAGCGGCAACAAATTGGCGCCGTCTGTGGGAAACTAACGAATAGAAACCTCTCCTCTTCCCGGTGAACAGATCTCCAGCCATGCCTCCTAGGAAAGTCAGAACGAGAGGGTCTAACAGAGGACCCAACCCCGATCAGCAGCAAGAAATTCCCATCCAGCCTACCCAACAGCAGGGGCAACTTCCTTCTCCGGCAGAAGACCCGCTCCAACAGGACCTTCCTCCTCCAAATCAGCCACCCCCAAAGGGTCCTAACCCTCAAAAACAGCCTCTTCACCAAGAACACGTCTCCATCCACAACGCCTCTACGGACTCTATGGCCTCCCATCATCCCCGAGCCTCTGGTCGCCATAATACCGCCTTCAACCGCCAGAAAGATGATGACCTTCGCCGCCATCTGGATGAGAAGCGGGCCCGAGAGGGAACCTCCCGCCAACACCTTCCGGACGAGCGGTACCCTCGCCACCAGGAGTATAGGAGGTCCCCTAACCGAAAGGGTCAGAAAGAATCCCCCGAGCACTACCAAAGAAGGCCACACTCCCTTACAGGTCGACAACAGCCCAGGAACAATGAGGCACCCATCACACGTGCCAAGTTCCAGCAGTTCCAAGCGACCGTCCTACAAGCTCTCAATCTTCGTCCCAACACCAACGCACCGAAGGTTCCATCTCCACCCTCGGTCCGAAGCCCTCGTCGACGGTCCCCCTCTCCTCGTCCTGCTCCTAGCAACTCCCGGCGTACCCCAAGTCCTCGTCGCTCTCGAAGTTACCATCGTCGTAGCCTTCGCTCTCTCTTATACGAAGACGAGTCTAGAGGTTCGGCTGATTACCGTCGGAGGGACGACACCATGTACCGTCGCCTTCATGAGGTAGAGAGGCGCCTGGGCCAGATAGACCGAGAAGAAGAGCTCAGGGGGAGGACCCTACGTCCTAGACCCCCTTTATCCCGAACCATAGTGGAAGCACCTGTGCCGTTCGGTTTCAAACCTCCCCAATTTGAGACTTACACCGGGGAGACCGACCCCGTTGATCACATCGAAAGCTTTAAGACCTTGATGCTCATCCATCAAGCTTCCGATGCCCTCCTCTGCAAAACCTTCCCCGCAACTCTTAAGGGCCCAGCTCGAGAATGGTACTCTCGCCTTGCCCCCTCCTCAATATTCTCCTTCGAGCAGTTCGAGACCCTTTTCGTCACCCATTTCGTAAGCAGCCGTAGAGCTGAAAAGACCAGCATCTCCCTATTGCACCTCCACCAGAAGAAGGGGGAGAAATTGAGAGACTATGTGAAGAGGTTCACAGCAGAAGCCAGGTCCATAGCATCCCTCGACCAGTCGGTCGCTGCGGCAGCATTTCAATCTAATGTCCTCAATTCCAACCTCTGCTCCTCCCTCGCCAAGAAGCCTCCACAGAACTTTTCTGACCTCCTCCTTCGCAGCAAAAAGTACATCCGGGCCGAAGAGGCCGAGCATCGACCCAACTGGAAGGGGTCTTCCTCCGGGTTGAAGAGAAAGGGATCAGAAGAGGAAGGAGCTAAGAAGCTCCAGAAAGATAATGCCGGCCAGCGCCGACCTCCCCCCAGATTCGAGAAGTTCACTCCCCTCACCACTAATGTCTCAACCATTCTCATGGAAGTCGAAAAGGAAGGGATAATACCTCCTGCTCCGAGGATGAATACCCCTGCCAAGAGGAGGGACAAAGAAAAATGGTGTCGTTATCACCGGGACCACGGGCATGACACCAACGATTGTCGCGCCTTAAAGAACGAGATAGAAGCCCTTATCCAGAGGGGACAGCTGACCAGGTTTGTAAGAAAGGACCGAGCCGAACTTCCTCCCCCGCCTCGGGGGGCTAACAAGCGTCCGGAACGAGAAGAGACGCCGGACTTTGAGGAAGAGCGAGTCCTCCACCTCATTCATGGGGGCCCAATGGGGGGCTCCTCGAACTCCTCTCAGAAGGCATTTATAAGAGAAGTCAACTCGGTCCGAACCACCCCTCCTCCCAAAGGCCTCGGAGTGCCTGTCACATTCTCAGACGAAGATCTTGAAGGAGTTCGCACCCCACATTGTGACGCACTCGTCATTAGCCTCCACATGGCGAATTTCAAAGTGGAGAGGATACTGGTGGATAATGGCAGCTCTGTAAACATCCTCTTCCTCGCCGCTTTCAAAGGCCTAAAACTCTCCCGAGACAGACTCAAGCCTGCCGGCTACACGCTCCATGGGTTCACGGGAGTGCCAGTGACTATTGAAGGGGTAATTACCCTCGACGTAACCGCTGGCAAAACTCCTACTACCCGAACGGAGTCGATGGACTTCATGGTCGTAGATGTCCCAGCAGCCTACAATGTCATTTTGGGTTGGCCCGGCCTGGCCACCCTTGAAGCTGTCCCTTCTGCCTATCATCTCAAAATGAAATTTCTCACTCGGGCCGGAGTAGGGGAAGTAAGGGGCAATCAGGAGCAGGCCTGCAAGTGCTATATGTCCTCTACCCTCGGACCCATCCTCTCCTTAGAAACTCTGGAAATCCCCCAAGATGTTGCTCGACCAACGTCCGAGCCGGTGGACGAATTGGAGGAAGTGCTCTTCTCTGAGCAGGAGCCAACCCGCAAGTTCTTTGTTAGAAAGACCCTCCCGTCCGCCCTATACTCAGACATTGTACAATGCATCCGAAAGAACTAAGACCTCTTCGCTTGGTCAGCTGCAGATATGCCCGGTATCTCCGAAGAGCTCTTAGTCCACCGCCTAAGCATTGATCCGGGGTCCAAACCGGTTCAGTAGAAGAGGCGCAAGTTCGCCCCCGAGCATCAGCTCGCTATTAAAGAGGAGGTAGATAAGCTCTTGAAGGCCCGGTTCATACAGGAGGTGAACTATCCTGAGTGGTTGTCGAATGTAGTGATGGGGAAGAAGTCCAATGGAACTTGGAGGATTTGCATTGATTTTACCGACCTCAACAAGGCTTGCCCCAAGGATCCATTCCCTCTTCCGAGCATTGACACCCTGATCGATGCAACTTCGGGACATGAGCTCCTCAGCTTCATGGATGCCTTTTCAGGCTACAATCAGATCCGGATGTTCCCCTCGGACATCCCGAAGACCTCGTTCGTCACCGACCAGGGCCTCTATTGCTACAGAGTCATGCCGTTCGGTCTAAAGAATGCAGGGGCAACATACCAACGCCTCGTCAACAAGGTTTTCCAAGCTCAGATCGGCCGGAACATGGAAGTGTACGTTGACGACATGCTTGTGAAAAGCATCCGAGGCGTTGATCATGTGACCGACCTCCAAGAAGCGTTTGACGTTTTGAGAAAGCACAATATGAGACTCAACCCGAACAAGTGTGCGTTCAACATCTCATCAGGGAAGTTCCTCGGCTTCATGGTTAGCCAACGAGGAATTGATGCAAACCCGGAGAAGATCAAGGCCATATTGGACATGACCCCTCCTAGAAATGTTAAAGAAGTTCAGAGATTAACAGGCCGCCTCGCCGCCATAGGGCGCTTTCTCTCAAAGTCCGGGGAAAAATGCCTCCCCTTCTTCAAGGCCCTCAGGGGGGCTAAAGGATTCGAATGGGGGCAGCAGCAATAGGAGTCCTTCGACTAGCTCAAGGCTTACCTCGTCAATCCCCCTCTCCTCAGCAAACTGATCCCTGGCGAATGCCTCTACCTCTACCTCTACCTGGCAGCCTCCGAGCAGACCCTCAGTGCAGTCTTAGTGAGGGAAGAAGACCGAGCTCAGAAGCCCATCTACTATGTCAGCAAAGTGCTTCGGGACGCCGAGCTCCGGTACCCGAAGATAGAGAAAATGGCCTATGCCCTGGTGATGGCCGCGAGAAAGCTTCGCCCGTACTTTCAGTCCCATTCGGTGGTCGTTCTTACCGACCAGCCGCTGAAACAGGTTCTTCACAAGCCCGAGACTTCGGGTTGCCTTATGAAATGGTCGATCGAGCTGAGCCAACATGATATAACTTATCAGCCTCGGACCGCGATCAAGGCTCAGGCGCTAGCCGAATTCATAGTAGAGGGTACTATCCCCGAGTCCAGCCAAACAGTGAAGGGACCACCCGTCTGGTCGGTTTATGTTGACGGATCCTCTTGCAATGAGGGAAGCGGGGCAGGGTCATCCTGGCAGGCCCAGATGACTTTATCCTCCAATACTCCCTCCGTATAAACTTCAAAGCCTCGAACAACGAAGCTGAATACGAGGCACTCATAGCCGGCCTCGGAATGGCCCGAAATACATTGGCACAACGCCTGCGGATCTTCAGCGACTCTCAGTTGGTCGTCAATCAGGTCTTCGGCGAGTATGAAGCCCGCGATGACAGGATGGTTAAATACTTGGCTAAAGTCAAAAGCCTCATGGCACTGTTTGAAGAGGCCCTCATCCAAAGGATCCCCAGAGAAGAAATTGCTCAGGCCGATGCCCTATCCAAATTAGCCTCCTCTTCCCTTCAAGGCCTCGAACAGACTGTTTTGATAGAAGTATTCCTGAAGCCGAGCATAGAGGACGATACACTTGACTCCGTTGAAACATTGCATGTCCTCCTCGAAGACAATTGGATGAAACCCCTCGTCGAATTTTTAAGGGACGGACTCCTTCCTGAGGATCCGAAGGAAGCACGAAGAGTAAGAACCCGAGCCGAGCGTTACACACTAATCGGAGGCATCCTATATAAACGCTCTTTCACCCAGGTGGACGGAAGGCCCTACCTGAGGTGCCTCTCCCCCGGGCAAGCCGACTACGCCTTTCAAGAACTTCATGAGGGCATCGGCGGGGCCCATTCTGGCTCCAGAGCCCTGGCACGCAAAGTGTTGAACTACGGGTATTTCTGGCCCACTCTCCTACGGGACGCCGAACAACACGTCCGGCAATGCAGATCCTGCCAGAAGCACTCCGACATCCGACGCCTTCCACAAGCCCCACTCACTTCCCTATCAAGTCCGATCCCCTTCGCAATGTGGGGGATGGATTTACTAGGGCCGTTTCCGCCAGCCCCCGGACAGCTCAAGTTCCTAGTCGTGGCAGTCGACTATTTCTCGAAATGGATAGAGGCCGAGCCCCTGGCCACGATTACCGAGAACAAGGTTGTTCAATTCTTCTGGAAGAGCGTGATCTGCCGATTCGGCGTCCCCAGGGTCCTAATTACGGACAACGGAATGCAATTCACGGAGGCTACCTTCCGAGCTTTATGTGAAGACCTCGCCATACAACACCGGTTCTCCTCTGTCTCCCATCCTCAGTCGAATGGCCAGGCCGAGAATGCCAACCGACAGATCCTTTTAGGCATTAAGAAGAGGTTAGACAAGTGTTCCAAAGGCTTGTGGGTCGATCAGCTGCCCAACGTGCTCTGGAATTACCGCACCACGAAGCGGACCCCAACAGGCGAGAGCCCATTCAATCTCACCTACGGGTCCGAGGCCATCATCCCCCTAGAAGTCGGGTTACCCTCTCCTCGCCTGATAGCTTATGAAGAAGAACAGAACACTAAGGAGCTCAGAGCAAGTCTAGATCTGATAGACGAAATCCGAGAGAGAGCTGCCATACGCCAGCAAACTTACCGAAGAAGGATCGAGCTAGCATACAAGAAAAGAGTCCGCCCAACGGACCTCAAAGAAGGGGACCTGGTCCTCCGAAAGTTGGCCATCTCGTTCCCTAGTCAGAAAAGCAAATTGGCCCCGAACTGGGAGGGACCTTACAAGATTTCCAAAGAAATCCGCCTCGGCACATACAGACTAGAAGATCTCGAAGGCAGGGAGATTCCCAGGACTTGGAATGCCGACCATCTCTTAAAATACCAAGAGAGAGCAACAACGCCTCTCTAAGTAATTCGAGATGTCGAACCGTTCCTTTCCTGTTATTTGTAGTAATTTTCTTTTATTTTTCATTGTAATAACGGCTAGTAACTTTAGAAGCAGCCGATCATTGGATATTAATAAATAAAGTTTTTTCATATTTTTGCTACTGTTACATCTTTCTGCTTTTAACTCTTCAATCTAACGATGGTTCGGAGTCCAACACTCAGCTCGACTTTACTTCTCCGGCTCGCCCATAGGCGAGCCAGAAGTAGATCGTCGTTCGGAACTGCTCTCACAGCCGTTGAATGGTTCGGAGTCCAACACTTGGCTCGATTCTACTTCGCAAGTTTGCTCCTAAGCATGCTAGAAGTAGTTCGCCATTCGGAATTGCTCCCACAACCCTTGAACTAATCTAACGATGGTTCAGAGTCCAACACTCGCCTCGACTTTACTTCCCCGGCTCGCCCATAGGCGAACCAGAAGTAGATCGTCGTTCGGAATTGCTTCCACAGCCGTTGAATGGTTCGGAGTCCAACACTTGGCTCGATTCTACTTCGCAAGTTCGCTCCTAAGCGAGCTAGAAGTAGTTCGCCATTCGGAATTGCTCCCACAACCCTTGAACTAATCTAACGATGGTTCGGAGTCCAACACTCGGTTCGACTTTACTTCCCCGGCTCGCCCATAGGCGAGCCAGAAGTAGATTGCCATTCGGAATTGCTCCCACAGCCGTTGCATGGTTCGGCGTCCAACACTTGGCTCGATTCTACTTCGCAAGTTCGCTCCTAAGCGAGCTAGAAGTAGTTCGCCATTCGGAATTGCTCCCACAACCCTTGAACTAATCTAACGATGGTTCGGAGTCCAACACTTGGCTCGATTCTACTTCGCAAGTTCGCTTCTAAGCGAGCTAGAAGTAGTTTGCCATTCGGAATTGCTCCCACAGCCATCAAACTAACCTAACGATGGTCGGGGTCCTATGGCTCGACTTACTTCACCGGCTCGTCCTCAAACGGGCCGGAGGTAGGTGGCCATTCCGAACTGCCCCCACGACCATCGAGCTTAGCGGACGAGGTACCGACCCTCGTATATGGCAAAAAAACCTTCCGGGGCGAAACCACCGTCAGATCGTCTCAAAATGTGTGCTAGAGTGTGATGAACGGATCTGATTCAGCCACGTGTCCACAAAACGACAAGATAACGTTTTCTTGGGAACTGGACCCGCCTTAAGATTCATGCCACCATCCATCGGCTCTGATCACCTCACTTCGCTCGGCCCCAAACGCCGAGCGACAGGCAACCAGAACCAACCTTCGGCAAAAGTCACTCCGGTTACCAAGCTACGAAAGCGCAGCCGACCCGTGCCGAGCAAGTATCCAGCCGAGCCTCGAAAGAAAGTTTGAGTTAAGGTTTAGGGAACTTTCCCCTCGGTTCCGGACTTTGGTCATCACCTCATCCACCATGATCTCCCCTGACCCTGACACCCACATCGGAGCCGTCAGAGTCAGGAGAAGATCATGGTGGAAGAGCGACCACCCGTCCTCCCGAAGCGACCTCCCTTCAAGGTTCCGGGCTTCGGTCACCACCTCTTCTACCGTGATCTCCCCCGATCCTGACCCCCACATCGGAGCCGTCAATATCGGGAGAAGATCACGGTTGAAGAACGGTGACCCATCCTCCCGAAGAGCCTTTCCCTCGGGTCCGGACTACGGTCGCCAACTCTTCTGCCTTGTCCTCCCCCGCCCCTGACACCCACATCGTTACCGTCAGGAACGGGAGAAGAACAAGGCAGAAGGGTGACCACCCCTCCGAACCTCTCGAGGTCAAAATTTTTCACAAGGTTGGCATTCGCCCAAGGGCAAACACCATCGATGCCACTAGAATTCAAAACCGCAGTGACTAAAACTACAAGGGGGGTGGTACTTATAGCCTTCCCCCAAGAGACTGTCATTATGACCCTCGTGAGTCCAACAGTCGCGCCTAGGGAGCTGAAGCGCCGCGTATCAATTATAGGGCACCACTCTCAACGCCGTTGGGAAGGTGGAACGCCCCCACGGATCCCGGAGCACCATTAATGCTGTTAGGGAACTGGTCCCATCTTCTCAGAATGATGCTCGAACGAGCCGCACCTGAAGGTGCCGAGCAAGATTCAGAACCGTGGCAAAAGTGTGAGTTTCGAGGCCAATATGCTCGATGAAGCAAACACTCGCCTTGCGGTTCACTTCGAGCCTACCCTAGCTAGCACGATTACAGCACAACAAGAAGCCAGCAAAGGACAGTTCGGATAAATCAACTCCAATTTTATTAATATAACTTGGATAAATCTACAAGAAGATTACAACAAAACACAGTTCGGAAGTCCGAAGACAAGACACGACCCGTTTACTGCCTCCGCAGAAGGGGGACGCTCCAGTTCAGCGACACCTTGGGTCGGCGCTTCTTGACCTCCGAGCTCATCTCTAGACCGAAGAATCGAGACGCCCCCTCGCCGCTGACCCTGACAGTCGCTCCAACCGAAGCACCAGTTGAAGACACCGCTACCCCACTTTGGGCGTCGGCTGCTGTCCTACCTATGATGGGGGTTCGGCTCGCGGCTTGATAGAACGTAATCCCTCGCTCGATCTCTTCGCGAGTGCACGAGGTGCTCCGGACGTTAGCCCTCACCGGCTGAGGCTTGAGCCGAGCAACCTCTTCCTCTAGTTCGACGATCCGGTCCTTCAGCGTGTCGTCCTTCACAATCACTTTGAATCGAGGAAGTTTCGCCGAACCAGGATACTCGGTGCTGTCGGATATAACGTGGCGCAAGTGAGTCACCTCGATGCTCTTGTCGACCGTCACCCTTTGCAACTGTTCTACCTTCCTTGCAAAGTCATCTCGTTCGGCCGAAACCCGAACCAACTCCTCCTCCTTCGTAGATAGTTCGGTCTCGACTATCCGCAGATGGTGCAGCTCGGCCAACAGCTCACTGTTCCTCTTCTCTACATTATAAAGTATTCTCCTCGTCAGATGAACCTCGCCCTCGAGACGATCCTCCCAGGACTGCTGAAATAGCTCTGCCCGGTGCCGAGCCGCCGCGGTGATAAGAGTATGCTCGGCAATCTGAAATGAAAAAGGGACAACATTGAAGTACTATATGGCCGAACCAAACACTTAGACAGAAGTCCGAACTCAAAACGCAACACTTTTCATTCATCAAAAGCGGTGGCCAGTCCGCAAAAGACATTACACTGTTTGAAAGAAAAAAAAACAAAACAAAAAACTACAAAAAATTTGCGAGGGGATCAGGGGTCCACCTGCGTCGCCGCTTCGACCACGGATGCGTCGCCGGATGGCCCCTCGATCCTCCCCTCGACCCGGGCGTTCGCCACAGGTGGGTCAGCCTCCTCCTCCTCGTCATCGCCTTCGACCTCGTCGCCTTCGCCTCCCTCCTCCTCACCGCCTGAGGGCAACTCGGGCCACAGTCTGTAGCCGACCCACTCGAAGCCGGGGACACGATCCTGAACATGGTCGAGTGCCCTCTGATAGGACCACTCCATGTTCTCGGCCATGTGTTTCTTCGCCTCAGCCTCGACCTCGGCCTCTACCTCGGCCCTAATCTTCACGGCCAGCGCCTCCTTCTCCGCCTTCAGGTCGGCCAGAGACTTCGCCGACGCGACCAGCTCCTCGACAGCCTTCGGGGCCTTGGCAGACTCCGCATCAAGTCGCCCTTTGACTCTCTCCAAGTCGGCCACAAGATCGGCGACTCGGACTTCCAGGGCCTCGACCCGCCTCTGCTCGGCCTCGAGTTGCCGAACCGCCTTGACCTTCTCTGCCCTGTCCTTGTCGCTGGCGGCCTTCAGCTCCTTCTCCTGCGCGGCGAACGTCTTGAGGAGGTGGCCGAAGTGGCAGGTGGCCTGCAAAGACAACGATCAGAGCAATGTGCAAGCCGAGCAGCAAACTTGAAGAAATTCGCAAGAAGACACTTACCGACACAAGCGACCGAGCCACTTCATAGGTGTCGTCGCCGACCGTCCCCGCCTTCAGCGCGGCTCTGTCCTTCGGGGTCGCCAAGTGCTTGACGACCTGCACCGACATCTGCGAGTTGCCGAGGAATCCGTCGTGATTCTTCACCCGCCAGTTCGGCACAAACAACTGCTTGTGCTGCTCCGTCAGGATTTCCTCGGCCGCTTTGTTTAACGGCGGAGCCTCGAGCGCCAGCGCCGCGTTAACATCAAAGGCCCCCTCAATCACGGTCGGGGCCACAGGGACCGAGGGCTCCTCGGCAACGACCACCTCCGGAGGCGCCTCAGTAGCCGGAGGAGGCGGGGTGGTAGTCGAGGCGACCGTGGGCTGCGGAGTCGACGAAGCAGCCGAGGTCGCCCTCTTCCTTTTCCTCCCCCCGGCCAACTTGGACCTATCGGCCATCATAGCGTTGAAATCAATCTTCATCGCTTCTGCATCAGACAACAAAAAACGAGTCAGCAAGACGAACTAAAGACTTGAAAGAAACAGGAAAATAAATGAGATGTCAGGAGCATACTCGGGTCGATGGGGCTAAGGCCGGACCCGAACAGCACCTCCTCCGTCAACTCCCTCCAACTCAGCAAGGGAAGGGCCATGATCTTCCTCGCCACCTCCTCCTCGGCCTCAGACAGTACAGGGTCGGCTCTCGCAAATTTCGGCACCTCCACTTTCCACCGGGTCAGAATGTGCCGTATCGCCTCACTCCTTAATATAAAATACTTCTCTTTCCAACCCTTAATTGAGTCCGGGTTTTCTATAATCCTAACACCCTTCCTCGGCCCCAAGTAGTACCGATGCTCCGTCTTGTGCATCCGGTTTATCCGATACAGGCCTCGGAAGACGGTTAGGTCCGGCTCTACTTCAGCTTTGTAGCACTAAAGCAAGAAAGCATTCACGTGACGCCATGTGTTCGGCATGAATTGGGTCGGCGCGAGGCAGAACCAGCCGAGGATCTAGAGGATGAAAGGATGCAGCGGAAAGCGTAATCCGGCATTCAAGGAGGCGAATTCGAACATGCACATATCCGACGATGACAGCTTGGAATTCGCCCGCATCCCTAGGGCCGGGGATCATCAGCTTGTACTCCGGAGGGATGGTGAACCCCTTTCTGATCCGAAGGAGATCCCTCTCGGATAGCACCGAAGTGAGCTCGTCGGCTTCGGTGGGAAGGGCCGGGTTGGGTTCTTCGAGGACTTTCTACTTTCCGTAAATCGCTTTCTCCAAAAGGTCGCCCTTGTACTGCCTGACCCCCGAATGCCCGGACAGAACAGAGGGATATCGTCCCATCTCGGGGGCTTGCTTCGGGTTTTCCACAATCACCTCAACCACGGGAGATTGGGTCGCCACCCTCCTCTTCTTCTTCTCCTGCCTCGCCTCGGTAGCCGATGGTTCGGCGACCTGCTTTCCCTTCCTTCGGACCTCCGCCCTTCTCCTCTCCTCGACACCATCATCGCCCGAAGACGAGGCCCCACTCCCCGAGTTTACTCTTGACATCTCTAGAAAAAAGCTAAGGCAAAGTAGACTGAACTTTGAAGTGACGTTCACGGTCGGAATGTGCTCGCCGGAAATTGCCTGGCCCACGCGACAGCTAACGTCACCACCTTGGAGCAAGAGTCGCCGCTAGCAGAGAACTTAGAGAACAAAAGTGAAATCTTGGAGTGAAAAAGTAAGAAATGAGCTTGGGGGTGGGGGAGTGAAAACTTATAACCCCAAGGGATAGTGGGCCTCCTTGGGAACCTCAAAGGCCCACTAGGAAGCCAAAGTGCCAAGAGGAAAGTTGCGACGTTACGAGAAGCGAAAAACTCTTCAAATCACTCAAGTCAACGACTCGGCCACCGGTCTGCCAAGCCGGGCTATCGAACAGCCCGGCTAAGCAACCGAGCTACTGAGATCCTTCAAAATATCCAACTCAGCACCTCGACCAACAGCACTGAGGCCCCAAGCCGAGATGACGAGGAACCGACCCTCGTATATGGAGAAAAATCTTTCCGAGACGAAATCACCGTCGGATCTCTCCAAAATTCGCGTCATAATTCGATGGACGGTTCAGATTGCGCCACGCCCACAAAACGACAAGATAACGTTTTCTCGTGATCTGAACCTCATCCTCGTGATGCGTGCCATGATGGACGGACCAGATCTGCCCATGTGTACCTTCCGAACTTCCTGCCATCGGCCTGCTCAACCGAGCTACCGAACAGCTTAGTCGAGCAGCCGAGCCACTAGGGCTCGAAAAAATGGAACCATCAAGAGACGCTTCCTTCAAAATATACAACTCAGTGCCTCGGCCAACAGCACTGAGGCCCCGAGCCGAGATGACGAGGAACCGACCCTCGTATATGGAGAAAAATCCTTCCGAGACGAAATCACCGTCGGATCTCTCCAAAATTCGCGTCAGAATTCGATGGACGGTTCAGATTGCGCCACGCCCATAAAACGACAAGATAACGTTTTCTCGTGATCTAAACCCCATCCTCGTGATGCGTGCCATGATGGACGGACCATATCTGCCCACGTGTACCTTCCGAACTTCCTGCCATCGGCCTGCTCAACCGAGCTACCGAACAGCTTAGTTGAGCAGCCGAGCCACTGGGCTCGAAAAAATGGAACCATCAAGAGATGCTTCCTTTAAAATATCCAACTCAGCGCCTCGGCCAACAGCACTGAGGCCCCGAGCCGAGATGACGAGGAACCGACCCTCGTATATGGAGAAAAATCCTTCTGAGACGAAATCACCGTCGGATCTCTCCAAAATTCGCGTCAAAATTCGATGGACGGTTCAGATTGCGCCACGCCCACAAAACGACAAGATAACGTTTTCTCGTGATCTGAACCCCATCCTCGTGATGCGCACCATGATGGACGGACCAGATCCGCCCACGTGTACCTTCCGAACTGCCTGCCATCGGCCTGCTCAACCGAGCTACCGAACAGCTTAGTCGAGCAGCCGAGCCACTGGGCTCGAAAAAATGGAACCATCAAGAGATGCTTCCTTTAAAATATCCAACTCAGTGCCTCAGCCAACAGCACTGAGGCCCCGAGCCGAGATGACGAGGAACCGACCCTCGTATATGGAGAAAAATCCTTCTGAGACGAAATCACCGTCGGATCTCTCCAAAATTCGCGTCAGAATTCGATGGATGGTTCAGATTGCGCCACGCCCACAAAACAACAAGATAACGTTTTCTCGTGATCTGAACCCCATCCTCGTGATGCGTGCCATGATGGACGGACCAGATCCGCCCACGTGTACCTTCCGAACTGCCTGCCATCGGCCTGCTCAACCGAGCTACCGAACAGCTTAGTCGAGCAGCCGAGCCACTGGGCTCGAAAAAATGGAACCATCAAGAGACGCTTCCTTTAAAATATCCAACTCAGCGCCTCGGCCAACAGCACTGAGGCCCTGAGCCGAGATGATGAGGAACCGACCCTCGTATATGAAGAAAAATCCTTCCGAGATGAAATCACCGTCGGATCTCTCCAAAATTCACGTCAGAATTCGATGGACGGTTCAGATTGCGCCACGCCCACAAAACGACAAGATAACGTTTTCTCGTGATCTAAACCCCATCCTCGTGATGCGTGCCATGATGGACGGACCAGATCCGCCCATGTGTACCTTCCGAACTGCCTTCCATCGGCCTGCTCAACCGAGCTACCGAACAGCTTAGTCGAGCAGCCGAGCCACTGGACTCGAAAAAATGGAACCATCAAGAGACGCTTCCTTTAAAATATCCAACTCAGCGCCTCGGCCAACAGCACTGAGGCCCCGAGCCGAGATGACGAGGAACCGACCCTCGTATATGGAGAAAAATCCTTTCGAGACGAAATCACCGTCGGATCTCTCCAAAATTCGCGTCAGAATTTGATGGACGGTTCAGATTGCGCCACGTCCACAAAACGACAAGATAACATTTTCTCGTGATCTGAACCCCATCCTCGTGATGCGCGCCATGATGGACGGACCAGATCCGCCCACGTGTACCTTCCAAACTGCCTGCCATCGGCCTGCTCAACCGAGCTACCGAATAGCTTAGTCGAGCAGCCGAGCTACAGGGCTCGGAAAAGTGACACCAATGAGAGACGCAACCTTCAAAAGTATCCAACTCAGCGCCTCGGCAAACGCCACGTAGACTCCGAGTCGAGATGACGAGGAACCGACCCTCGTATATGGCAAAAAAACTCGACGACCCATATCAGCCGTTAGATCTTGTCGAAAAGCGCGCTCATCATGATGGACGGTTCGGATCTTGCCACGTCCACTACACGACAAGATAGCGTTTTATGGGGATCTGCGCTGAGATGAACGGCCCAGATGACGCCACGTACCTCGGAGAGTTCGAGCCGAGGGACTAATCCTCCGAACCGAGGAGACGAGGAACCGACCCTCGTGCCTCGTAGAGGGTAAGGCCAAGCCGAGATGACGAGGAACCGACCCTCGTATATGGCGAAAAAACACGCCGACCCATATCAGCCATTAGATCTTGTAAAAAAGCGCGCTCGTCATGATGGACGGCCCAGATCCTGCCACGTCCACTAAACGACAAGATAGCGTTTTATGGGGATCCACGCTGAGATGGACGGCCCAGATGATGCCACGTACCTCGGATCCTCCGAGCCGAGGCACTGATCCTCCGAGCCGAAGCGTTGACCCTCCGAGCCGAGGAACCGAGGAGCCGACCCTCGTATACGGCAAAAAAGCCTGCCGAGGAACGGGGACCGTCTGATTACTCAGAAATTCGCGCTCCACTCTGATCGAAGGTCCAGATTACGCCACGTCATAAATTAATATTTAAAAATCGATTTTCATTTATTTAAATTGTTTTATTTATTTAAAAATTGCTAAAAATTCGAAAAAATTAGCTAAAAATTCTAGACAATAATTAAAAATTTGGGGGGATATTTTTGAGCCCCTGAACGAACAATTATTGCCTAGAATGTACTGTTAAGCCCCCCGAATGATTAGTTAACACATCGCAAAATTAAATAAATAGCCCGAAAAAATAGATAAAAACTCGATACGGCCTCGGAACATCGTATGGATTCAAAAAGGAAGAAGTTACCTTACCCCCCACTTCAGGATTCAAAATCACCCATTCGGACTCCAATACAACTCCACTAGCCACTAAAACAGTCAAACTACTCCTCAAAGACTGATCGCCCTCAGCCTTTAGGAGTGGGGGGCTCGTGATGTGGCTAAAAATAGGGGTTTAATCGAGACCATCCAAATTGGACACGAATCCTGAAGCCCAGGGGTAAAATAGTAATTTCACCTACAAACGGGTCTAAAGCGGGTACTGGGTCTCCTTCTCACAAACCCAATAACCCGCGAACGGATCCACCACAACTGGGTGCGGGCTTCAACCCGCAACAAACCCAGTCCAGCAGGATAGAATTAGGGTTTCTGATTAACATTAATCAACGGCTCTGATTCATATCTATCCTTTCACTGGGGATTAGGGATTACATTCCTTATCTATACACAGGAATTACATGCCTAATCTGTTCCCTAAGACGCCTATAAATACCCCCCATCCATCTCCATTAAGAGGTAATCAATCTTTCTCCAGTTTTTGCGCTCTTTCATAGTCTTCCTAGATTACTGACTTGAGCATCGGAGGGTGCGTCGCCAGGAACAACCCCGGTGTCTCGCACTTTTTGCAGGTCTACGGCGGGAGCGACGATCAAACCCCGACGGAACAGATATACAGGTTTACTATTTAGTTTCCCTAAGAATCCACAAATACTATCTGTTTGTCCCCACACCAAAATTAGCGGCAACAGTATCGTTCCGAAGACGTACCGTAGGCACGTGCCCACGGGCAAATCTAGTATATATATATATATATATATATATATATATATATATATATATATATAGGGGTTGGTTCGGGTGAGAACCAACCCTGGGGTGAGAACCTAAGGGCCTCTCCCAACCACTCATCAAATCATTTTGTAGGACTGAGATTATGCAAGTACATAATAAGATAATAGATCATACTGTACAGAATTTTGTGTGTGTGTGACGGTTAAGGCAAATTTGGTCAAACTGGAGAGAGAAATAATTTATTCCCGTAAAATATGGGAGAAGATTTTGTATCCCAAATTAATAGCAAATGCAGAATCATTCACCAATTCGTTCCTTACAGTTACTGTTTATTACAGTTGCTATTTATAATTATTACAGTTGCTGTTTAAGTGGTCGGGTATTGCTGTATAATTGTTTCAGTTGCTATTTATAATTATTACAGTTGCTATTTATAATTATTACAGTTGCTGTTCATCCTGATGAAGATTGTGGTTCGGCTGAAAATAAAATAAAAAAGGCAATATATGTTGCGTATATAAAAAAGGCAATAAAAGGCAATAAAATAAAAAAAGGCAATATATAATTATTACAGTTGCTGTTCATTCCTTTTATTTCGCGGTCAACAACGCTTAATTAAAGGGATTCTCATCTTAATGCAAATATTAATTAATCTTATTGTTTAATTGAAAAAAATCTTGACCGTTAAGATTAAGCAGATGAGTGGCTGGGATAGGCCCTTAAGATCTCACCCCAGGACATGGTTCTCACCTGAACCTAATCCTATATATATATATTTGCCGTAGTTCTCAACTATGAGCGTAGTTCATTTCATATTTGGGCTATAAAGACTCTTTTTCTAAGTAAAAAATGGCTAGCAGTTCCCAACTGCGGCCTAATTATCATAGAGACCGCAGTTGAGAATTGTGACATCTGTTATAATTTCTTTTCTTCTTCCATGTTAAAATAAATAAATAAATAACTAAGGCCGCAATTCCCAATTGCGGCCTGTTATATTTAACCCGCAGTTTCCAATTGCTGCCTATATTTAGCCCTTCTTTACACAGAAAAATTTTGCCTAAGTCTCCATGTCTCTTTATCCCAAATATGAAATGAACTAAGGTCGCAGTTGGGAACTGCGGCCTTCAAAAAACACATTTTTGAAGATGCCTCACAATCGAACAGGTTATAGTTACTGTGACCTATGACAACTGGTCTTTCTTTGGAATTAGTTTTGAAAGTGGTCTATTTTGAAAATTAGTTTAAAAAAGTGACATATTTCGGGAAAAAGTCTAGGGTACCATCTTAAAGGTTGATGGTGTATTTATTGTACATGGTGTGGAAGCGAAGTTGCCACTCTTTCAGTATTCTCAATACAACTACTCAAAGGCGGGCAAATAAAAGCTGCTCCTCTTTTTCCACATAGAGACGTCTAACTTGACTATACCATACTGAGCTTTCCCCTAGACATTTGAATATTGATTGGGAAGGCGATCGATTAGGTCTTTTCAGACCAGCATCAGATCTATGAGAAGCGACAGGAAAGTTGATAAAAATAATCTTATCGTGCCCGACATTCATTGCCGAATTCCACTTTTCATGCCAGAAAAGCGGGCGTTGCTTCAGATTCTGGGAGATCAGACGAAGCTGCAAAGCAAAGCTCTAAGCTGTCTAGAAATGGGGCAAAAAGAGAGAGGAAGATCATGCTTTCTGCTAAGCATCAGCCTATTTATGAAGAACTAACAAGATGATCACTTTAGATCTCTTCAAGCCCCGTGTCTCTGCTTGATCTGGATGAGAAATTGGTGCAAATACGATCACCCTAACAAGAATGTTGTGTGTTGGGACTCGCTACAATATAACTAACGAGTCTCTCTGTTTATTGTTCCTTATCCTGAAATGACTTGCTATCTCGACCCAGTTCACTCACAAGAGAACCAACTTTTTTTGTACGGTGTATGTGTTAATAACCATCACAATATTGTTTTTTGAACTAGTCAGAGCATATGTAGTTGTTCAATTCCAAATTTTAGGTATTTGGCATATGGAATAGGAATTTTGGGGAATATTTTACCAAAATGACCCACTTTTTGAAGGTTTTTACCAAACTGACGCACTTTCGAAACTAATTACCAAAACGGTGAAAACCTCATTGCTATCTGTGATAGCGAGTGTATGGTCATGTGTTTCTCAACAATTTGAAGAAAATTGGAGAAATATATCAAGCTTAGACTCACTACCTTATATAGCGAGTGGTTTTGTACCACACTCGCTGACTGAGATAGCGAGTGTATGGTTTTGAAGAAAAATACCAAGTTTATACTCGCTATCTCAGTTAGCGAGTGTGTCGAGTGTGTTTGTACAACACTCGCTAACTGAGATAGCGAGTGTCGATTGGGATGAAGAAAAATACCATTAGGTTTAGACTCGCTATCTCAGTTAGCAAGTCTGTTTGTACCGCACTCGCTAACTGAGGCAACGAGTGTCGATTGGGGAGTTTTTAAAGACTCGCTATCTCATATCTCTATCACTTCACTTTTTCCATTCTCTTTCTCATCTCTCCCAAATCCAAACGAAACCTAAGACCCTAGCCCCCCAAAATCGTAATTTTCCCAACAAAATCCGTCCAAAATCTATTGAGATCCACTTCATTACTCTCAACCCTCTCTACTCCCACTCTGAAAATCCTAAACTCATAACCCAAGATCCCGAATTTGGTTGATTTCGCGAACGGTAAAGAGAATTGTGGCGGAAGCGGGTGCATTCGTCTCATCCTCATTATCTACCTCCTAAAGCAGTCATCTATCATACGGTAAGTCTTCATACGTTTGCAATTAGATTTTGGGTTAATTTTGTTTGTGAGTTTCTTAGAACGTAATTTTGAGAGCTCATGATTTATCGGATGATTAGTTAAAAGAGAAATTAAGTATGTATTTGTGTATATTTAGTTAAAAGAGAAATGCAATGAAGTGAAACTTTGAGACTATATGGAAAAATTAGTACATTACCGTACAATGCCAAAATGGAAAAAGAAAAAAAAGGAACATATGTTTGTATCCAATTCTTCATATCTGCAAATATATCATATCACATATTGAGTGTACATCCATTGATTACATTCCTACTTTATTTTTTCAATTACTTTTATATTAAGTTTGCCTATTTACTTAATAGTTAGAGTTAAATATATATTTTTGGATATTGTTAAAAGTGAAATGCTACTTTGTATAGAATTATCGATATATAATTTAACTTTGAACTAGCATGTTGAGAGTTTTTTTATATGAATATAAGTATTAGATATTTGTCCATATTATTGTTGAATTCTTCAATTATATGTGTGTGTTTTATTGGTGTTAAATTATTTGTTTTTAGAGTATGTAATTATAATATACTGAATTACATATAAAATTGTAAGAACGAGTATGGCACGAACGCGGAATATCCATGAAGAAGGAACGAGTAGTAGATCCCCAAGTAACCGAGGCCACGGGGGACCACGAACATGTTATGGACGACCCCCAAGTAATGGTCGCAGGGGTGGACAAAGACACAAAAATGTAAGATGATTGTCTTTATTTGATTAATTTGATTTTGCTTTAATAAAATAGTATATTTTGAAATTGATGTTTATTGTTATTTGTTGTGTAGGTTTAGCCGGGTCCGTCTTCTTCACTAAATCAGCCGCGTCCGTCTTCTTCGCCAAATCAACCGGGTTCGTCTTCTTCGCAAAATGAGCCAAGCCCTTCTTCATCATCTTATGTTCCACCAGTGGGTCCCGATCTTCTCGACCCAAGGCTATTGACCTTACAAGGGCAACATCATTCGAAAGACGTGTGGGACGTACAATCAAATGAGTGTACTTTTTGGGGGCACGCCACTTTGCCAATGCATTTAGAACAAGTAATCCCCGTACCAGTGCTCGACCCATCTCTTACATCCATGTCATTACGAATTCTCGTGATCTTCAGCCGCCATTTCCTAGAACGACGCAGACTTGTATCAGCTATGAGGCGTGGTCCTCAGAGAACATGCCAATATGCTGGATCTAGTGACGGATGAAAGGTGGGAGCCCATGTTTATGCTAAGGCACTAGTAGAATAAAATGTATTGACATACGGCTTGTAATGCACAAACTGCCAACACATGGGAGCATGGAATATGATACAGTTGAAATTTCTGATAGGTGCATGTTTTAGTACCCAAATTCACCCAGTGCAAATTCCCACCTTTTGAATTGCCACCTTCTCTTCGTATACCTGTTTTCACTGAAAAACTCCAGGTTGATGATGAAACATTATGACCGCATGCAAGTTTGCTCTCTCACGCTGGAAATCGATCAAATCCTGAACTCTTGGAGCAAAAAACTTTTCCTTCACTTATAAGCGTGTTGACTAATTGGCGACGGGTGACAAGGTAGGAATTAAGAAGGTATAAGATCATTTCCACAATTGCACTTATGGGTAGACTACGCACACCTTTCAAAACTGAGTTGAATACTTCTGACAAGTTTGTAGTTATTATGCCATATCGATAATTCCATCGTCATGAAGAGCCCATTTCTCAACTGGTTTATTTTTCAACCAAGTAGCCGTCTCGGCATTGACAGTTTCCAGCTCAGTGAGTTCATTATGGAACTTTTTGGATTGGTTTTAACATGCTATAATTTTAACTTTTTTCCTCATAGCTTTACTACCAAATTTGGTGAAAAAATTTATAGCAAAATGTCGCATACAATAATGATGATATGCATTTGGTTCGTTCCATGCTCCATTTTGCATTTTCATAGCGGCCAAAATATGTGCATGACGATCGGAGATAACACATAACCCAACCGATCAGTGACAAAAAAACGAATGCAGCTCATAAACCATATCCACGTATATACACTCTCTCCATCTACTATTGCAAAGGCAAATGAAAAAAAAAGGCTCTCATTCGCATCCGGTGAAATGGCAATTAACAAACAACCTTGTATTTTGTATACATGTGTGTTCCATCAACACTTATAACAGGTCTGCAAGACTTGAACCCTTCAATCGATGCACCAAATGCCTAAAATACTTCTTTGAATGTTTTATTGTCGGGACTGGACTTATATTTATCCCAATGGACAACGGGTCCTGGATTTGCTGCTTGTATTGTTGATACTAGATAAGTCAACTTAGTATATACTTCTTCAAAGAAACCAAACAACCTCTCAATAGCCTTTTGTTTTGCAATCCAAGCCTTCCTATATGAAATCTGATAATTGAATTGTAGTTTAACTTTCTCAATAATAGTACGCAGTGTTATTCCTATCTTAGCCTTAACGACATTCACAATCAAATTGCATACAAGTTTGGCATCAACTTTACAGTGGTCTTGATTCAACATGGAATTCAAACATGTATGCGGCCCTACTATTTTCTTCACCACAAAATTTGTCCCACCCTTTGGAACGATTACACGTAATCTCTACGGACAACTGCCCTCATTCACGACTGGTAGAATTTGCACCATCTACTCAATAGTACGTTTCCTATGTGCCAATTTATATTTCACAGTATATAGGGTCGATGTAGATTTCAATATGATAAATTTCCAATGTTTTTTATGGAGTATAGCTTCACCGCTTGTTGGACCGATTCTTTAGTTTGAAACTCCTGCCCAATGTACAATTTGTCTACGTTCGATGAACCGGACGACTCTTGTGGAACTTGATTTACTCTCCCACTTTGTGACATCGCCTCGGTAACATAAACATTATTATTGAAGGCATCATTAACGTTCATGTCATTATCGTTTCTCTCATTTATATTTACATTTACATATTCATCTTCTTCGACTTCGTCATTATTTTCTACACCCTCATCAACTTCATCATCGGTTTCTTCCTCTTCTTCATCATCATCTAATATATAATTATTAACGGTAGCATTTTCAAATATTTCAAAGACATTGTTATTTTGTACATAATCATGAACCAAACTAGGTTCACGTGGCAACTCAAATTTTGTAGGATCCAGACTTGTTGTATTTATGAACGTGTCTTCCTGTAGGGATGGTGGAAGTGCCTGTGATGTTTGAACTTGGTTAGAACTCATACCATGTGTCGGTACTTCTCGTATGAAGCTTGTACTAGGATTAGCACGTGGCTAAGCATTATGAATTGGGATTTGCTGAATATATAATTCCAATGCGCACAAACTATAATTTGTATCAACTATCTTAGCAATCATGGACTTTAGAGCGTTGTCATTTGCTACAGTCGCAATCAAAATATTGAACTTCACCTTTTTCCGTTGCATATCGAGCTAAAATTTTAAAATTCCATTGATCTCTAGCCCAATTAGTAACCTCACAAATTTTCTCGACTAGTTCTGTCATTGTAATTGTACGAGATGCCCAAATTATTTAAGGATCAACAACACTATAACAACCTAGCTTTGCGTCATGAATAATTTCACCACCAAAATAAATCCAAATAGGAATATTGTAATCCATACATATACATATTTATACAAAAATGAGAGACATTATCTAATCTACCCAAGTGTACATGATAAAGGGTTATACAAATCATACCTTCAAATCAATGATCAGAAAGATTGAGCAATTATGAGCGTGTAGAAGACGGCATATAGAACTTGCTTCCCGAAATCAACTTAATTGGGGATCTTGGATGATGGGTTCAGGGTTTTGAGAGTTGTAGGAGAGAGGAATGTGAGAGGATGAAGAGGATTCCTTGAGATTTGGAGAGTTCGAATTTGGAAGCTAGGGTTCCAGAGTTGGGTTTTGGAATTGAGAGAGAGAGAGAGAGTGGAGAGAGAGATAATTGAAGAATGAGAAAACAAGTTTTGGTTTAGAAACTCCCCAATCGACATTTCATATCTCAGTTAGCGAGTGTGGTACAAACACACTCGATAACTGAGATAGCAAGTATAAACTTGGTATTTTTCTTCAAAACCATACACTCGCTATCTCCACTCGTTATCCGAGATAACGAGTCTAAACTTGATATTTTTCTCCAATTTTCTCCAAAGTGTTGAGAAACGCATGACCATACACTTGCTATCTCAGATGGCGATGAAGTTTTCACCAAACTCGCTATCTGACTTTGGATTTTGGTTGTTTTGGTAATTAGTTTGGAAAGTGGGTCAGTTTGGTAAATAATTTCAAAAGATGGATCATTTTGGTAAAATATCCAACTTTGTGTTTGTGTTGCAGTCATTCAAACCCAAATGTTGGGTTTTTAAACTTTAATTTCGACAGACGATAGATAATTTCTCTTCCCCAAAAAAATAAAAAAAATTAGAAATGAGAAATTGAACGGACGAGGTAAGATTTCTAGTCTGTTGATTTTTTTTAAATAAAAAAGACAAGAAATGATTTCCCATCTCACGAAAAAAATATTAAAATAAAATTAGATTTTTAAAAAAATCGAAGGGACTAGAAATGAGTCAGTCGGGGAATCATCCCTCGTCCAATATTTAAAAAATAAATTTTGAACGGACGAAAGAGGATCTTGCGTCACGTTGAACGGACGAAAGATCATGTTTCGTTAGCTATTTTTTTGCAAAATCATATATCTTCTACCCATATAGTAGACCACTGTTCATCCCTAACCCAAATTTTGAGTATATAGCGAACCACTGCAATAGACCTTTTCCTATTTTTTTGCAAAAAATGGATAAATAGCAAACGACTACAAATGCTCTCAACGACCATGTCAAACTGATACCTCAATCACTGTTTTTATAAATTCATGCAGATTGTTCTGATGTGAAGATTACTCGAAAATTTTGTGGGTGTGGTACTGACCACTGAGAATCTACAATTCAACTATTCAATTCTTATTTGTTCAACAATCGAACTCTAAGAGTTACCTCCTTAAGCTAGATTTTGAGAAAGCCTATGACTCTGTTGATTGGGACTGTCTGTTGGAAGCTCTTGCTGGGAGAGGTTTCGGGGACAGATGGATCAGATGGATCCATACCTGCCTTACCACCAGCAGGACGGCGATTTTGGTAAATGGGGTATCAGGCCACCCATTCTATTGCAAACGGAGGCTCAGACAAGGAGATCCGCTCTCACCCCTCCTCTTTACCATAGTGGCAGATGTTCTGAAATCCATAATGACCAAGTGCAGTAGAGCAGGTTGGATTGCACCAGTGGCTAAGGGAGCCAATCGGCAAGGTTTCTCTATACTCCAGTATGCAGACGATACTCTTCTTTTTGGCAATGGCAACATAGGGGAAACTACCATCTTCAAAGGAATTCTGTATTATTTTGAAACCTGGTCTGGCCTCAGGGTTAACTTCCACAAGAGTGCTCTCACCCTCATTGCCCTGACTCCAACAGAGGCTCTTGAACATGCCACAATCCTCAATTGCTCTACAAAAAGTTTCCCCATTCAGTACCTTGGATTGCCACTAAGACCCAGGAAGCTAAAAAATGCGTACTGGATGTCCATTATTTACCAGGTTGAGAAACGGCTAGCAGGCTGGAAAGGCAAAGCCCTATCCTTGGGTGGAGAGTCGGGCTTATTAATGCAGTCCTCTCAAACCTCCCCACTTATTATCTATCCTTCTTTGAAATGCCGTGGCGGGTAATCCAAAGAATTGACCGGACTCGAAAACGTTTCTTATGGAAAGGAGCTGACCCGGTTCGAAGGGGTTATCACCTCATTAGGTGGGAGAAGGCATGCATGAAAAAGATACATGGAGTCCTGGGTATAATTGACCAACGAGATATGAATCTGGCGCTTCTGGGCAAATGGTGGTGCAAAGTGTTCCACCCTAATGGAGAAGGGTGGTAGCAATTTGTTCAGGGTTATATGCATGGGAACAGAACGAGAAATCTGGGCTTCAGGATAGGCCTGCGGGTTTCCTGGTTCTGGAAATGCATTACTAAGGCATACGAACCCTTCACTAGCTGTGTCAAGTCAGCTATCGGTAATGGCAGACTCACCAGGTTTTTGTGGGATAAGTGGTGTGCTGATCACATGCTAAGAACCCTGTTCCCCGACTTATATGAGCAGGCAACACAACCACACTGTACGGTGGCTGCAACCTGGAAAAGAGGCACCTAGAATTCATCGTTCAAACAACCGCTTGACATAGGCTCTCAGCTCAGACTTACGGAACTTCAGGCCTACATCTCCAACACTGAAATTGGCTGCTCCCAGGGTCCCTATAAAAATCCTGGGAAGTGGAGAAGAACAGCAAGTTCACGGTTCGCTCCATGTACAAGCGCATCCATTTTAGGGGTTGTACCCCAAAGTGGGCTGCTGTCATCTGGAAAACGAAAGCTCCGTTAAAAATCAAAGCTTTCTTATGGTTGACACTAAATGATGCGTTCCTGACTAGAGAAAACCTCGTTAAGCGCCAACCGAATGTGGACTACCAATGCGGATTCTGCAGTGCCACCCTCGAGACTAGAGACCCATCTTTTTCTTCAGTGTCCTAGGATTAAAGCGGTACTCGTAGAAGTACTCAGCGCCCTAAGGACAACCCAATATCCTAGTACTTACGAGGACCTGTGGGTAGGCCCAAAGTTCGCAACGGAAAGGGGTGCTATGAGAGAAATGTGGTATTTAGCTATCGCCGCAATGACCTGGGTTCTATGGTTAAATAGAAATAATATTTATTTTCGTAGATCTTGCAATAGTATTTCTGGCAATTTGACTCACATTATGTATTTTATTTTCTCTTGGGTTAATGTGGCAGCAGTAGGTCTCAGGGGAATGATTGCAAGTGTTCCCCAGGTAGAGGAGTTTGATGATGAGGAGATCGAGAACGGGCCGACGATCTATTGACAGCCAGTACAACACGGTTATTAGGCTACTTGATACCCACCGCCCCAGGGTTTGTTGGGGAGATATGATGTATCTTTATGTGGCTACTCGATGTTTATTTTGTCTCACCCCCCATGTTCGGGGTGGAGTTTATGTTTATTTTGTCCCACCCCCCATGTTCGGGGTAGAGTTTATGTAATTTCGTTCTGGTTGTAGAATGTTGTAGTAGGTTCAGTACTCTGAGTATGTTTTATTAATCTCTTATTAATGAAACGGGGTAGCCAGATTTCACATTTTCTTCAAAATAAATAAATAAATTAATAAAAGACTAAGCTCAGAACCAGCCATTATCTCCTTTGAGAAATATATGACTACAATTATGTAAATGAAAGTGAAACTTCACCAGTATAGTCGTAAGAAGATTTAAGTCTTATTTGTTATACTAGAAAAAGATAGGACTTTGCTTTCTCCAGTCATCATTTCCTGTGACAAATTCATGCTTATTACAATTATATTACGAAAATAAAAAATATAAAAAAAAAATTGTTGAAACTTCATAATTTTTATGTTAGATAGGAATCATATACATCCGTACTCAACTAATTAAACATTGTACAACAAATGTATTAAAATTTGAATATTTTTTTTTAAAAAATAAAAAAATAAAAAAATATTTATTCCTCTCCTCTCAAATGAAAAATCTCAATCATAGGAACTTAGGGAGATGCTCCCATGGCTCCCTTCAAACATCGTCATTGCCCTCCCCAAATTTGCCACAATGTCGGTCATGCTCGGCCTATCCTTCCCTTCCAACCTCACACATTGCCCCGCAGTGTATGCCACCAGCTCCACTGCCTCGGCCTCCTGCCACTTGGGCATCCCCACCCTTACATCCAAAACTCTTCCAATCTCCCCTTCCGAAATATTAGCCATCGCGTAATCCACCACACTCTCTGGACTGCCCCTACCCTCCGAACCACCATTTTTAAATATCGCCTTCTTCCCTGTCAAAACCTCCAACATTACCACCCCAAATCCGTAAACATCGCTCTTCACCGTCAAATGGTGAAGCCCGTAGTATTCAGGGTCCATATACCCTACCGTTCCGGCTGCATTGATCGACAAATGATCTCCTTCAGCCTCTGGTCCCATTAACGACAACCCAAAATCAGAAACTCTAGCAACCCAATCTGAATCCAACAATATATTCGATGATTTGATGTCTCTGTGAATAATTGGTGGCACTGCGTAGTTATGAAGGTACTCAATCCCTCTCGACGCATCCAACAAAACCTTGATCCTCATCTTCCATGAGTTCAGTGATGGTGAACTCTGAAATCTTTTACTAGAATGAAGATGATCATAAAGTGCGCCATTCTTCATGTAGTCATAAACCAAGAGCCGTTCTTCGTTTTCTTCGCAGTAGCCTACTAATCCCACCAAGTGTTTGTGGTGGAGCCGAGAGAGGAAAGCCAGTTCGCATTGAAATGCACTCTCCTTCTCCTCGTGTTTCTTTGCCCTGGGGTTGGTTTCTTTGCGTTTAATGGCGACTTTTCGACCATCAGATAGCTTCCCTTTGTACACAACCCCGAAGCTCCCGGAACCAATCTTGTTCTCTGAAGAGAAGTTACCGGTAGCAGCAGAGAGTTCTGAGAATGTGAACTGCTCTGCCCGGTTCTTGAAAGAAGGCCCACCTTGCATCGTGACAGCTCGTGAACCCTGCCGCCAGAATATCCTCGATTTCGACCGTGACGGAGAAATTCTAGGACTAGGGGTAACACCCAAATTTCCATTCTCCATGGTGGGCTGAACTGAATTATGCACCTTCTTCTGTCTACAAATTCCGTACCAAATGCAGAAGATTATTGTACAAACACCTAGTAAAGTTCCAATACCTCCAACAATGGCAAAAGCTAGCCACCACTTGCTTGTCTTCTTGGACGAGGAGGAGGGTGGAGCAGATACAAGAGGAGTGGGGCAAACAGTTTTACAAATCACACCCGAACCTGAACAGAGCGTCTCTGAATCCGGCACAATACCACAACTACACGAAACGGTCTGCATGCAAACCCCAGGCAGAATTTTGGGCAGCGAAACAAGAGTCACAGACAGATCACTCAGATGAGCAGCAGCAACCCAACAAAGCACAGACAAATTTAACGTGGTGACACCGCAGGTAAGGTTCCCACCGGCAACGATCACTTCCACCGACGTGTTCCCCAGCGGCCAATAATAACCTCCGCCGGACCCGGTGAAGTTCCCTCCCCAACAAACCACAGTATTATTAGTCCTCTCAATCGCGCAACTGTGCTCCCCACCCAAAGCCAGACCCACCAGCCCGAAAGCAGGCCCCACCGGAACGGCCAGCTGTCCGGAACTATTGCTGCCAGCGCAGACGAGAAAACCCGAAGTATTTTCCCCGCAGGCGTGGGAGTCGCCAGCAACGATGGTGGAAAATGTGAAGCTGTGTTGCTGGAGTCCGTGCTGGATTGGCACACTGTTTTGTCCCCAGCAATTTAAGAGACGGTTTTCAGTGCGGATGGCGCAGGTGAAGCCGTTGCCGGAGGTGAGGGAGGAGAAGTTGCCGGGGACGGAGAGGGGGAAGTTATCAGAGTCAGTTCTCCAGAAGAGGATGGAGGTGGAGGTGGAGGTGGAGGTGGCGGCGATGTGGGAGTGGCCGAGAGAGAGGTCGGACAACGGTAGGGGCCCGTTGTAGATGCGTTTGGGGGGGGAGGAGGTGGAGGGCCAGCAGAGGAAGGAGAGGGAGTTGGAGCGGAGGGCGCAGAAGAAAGAGGAAGAGGGAGAGGAATATAAGGAGTGGAAAGAGATGTTGGGGGAGATGGGGAAAGAGGAGGAGGAGGATGAATGTAAGAAGTGGGTGCATGAGATGGAGCGAGGGGAGGAGTTGGCGAGGATGCCGCAGATGGTGGAGGATGAGGAGGAGATGGAGAGAGTGGAGGAGTGAGAGATGGTGAGGAGAGAGAGAAAGAAGAGGAGGATTTTCATCTCATCGGTGATTTTGGAGGCATTAGATAGGGAGGAGAGGGGATGGGAACATATGAATGAATTTAAAAGGTTTTGGGAATTGTTGTGAAGAGGGGCTTCAAACGAATTGAGCTATTCTGCTGGAGCCTGGTCAAAGTTCGGCTAGAACCGAGCTCGAACTTGGAGTTTATTTTTTGACTAAGCTCGCGAGCTATTCGTCTTGAATACGGTCAAAGCTCTGTCAAAGTTCGCCTGGAATCGAGCTTGAGCTCAAAACTGAGCTCGTTTCTTTAACGAGCCGAGCTCGAGCAAAAAGGTATTCGGTTCGGCTCGGTTCGATTGCAGCCCTAATGAACAACATACAGAATGAAGTTATTAAAATTTAAAATAAAAACAAAAAACAAAAAAAACATACAAACAAACAAACAGAATAGAGAGGAGGCTCCAAATAGCGAGAGAGAGGGAGAGGCTTGGTCCACTTTGTATTGTGGAATGAATCAGGGAAGGAAATTTCGACAAGGCAGTATTTGGATTTGCACATTCTATAGAATGAAACAACTTATGGAAGAATAACCATCACATATTCTAATTGATTTATAAAAATAAAAATAATTAATTAATCCAACACATGGTTAAGCATGTTTAAACAAATAATTAATTTATGGATGGTGTTTAAACAAATAAAAACTGTGGGTAATGTTTAGAAAAAAATATATAAATTTCTGAGTGATGTTTAGACAAATATAAAATTGAGGGTGACAAAATTACTATATTAAATTTTGTAAGTGAGGTCTACGCGAAATTCCCTTTTTCTTAAAAATTATTTAAAAGAAAATTTAGAATATAGCACTCTATTTTATCAATGAGACAGTAATGAAATATACATAGAAAACTACATAATATGATGAATAATTTGAAGGTAGGTTTTGTTATTTGTTGAAGGTAAAAAAATAAATGTTTTGAGTGTCAAATGTAATAGGAGATAATTGGAATTTATATTCTTCCTCTCTAGTTGTGGACCAAATATCCTAAATTCCTAATTATATTTTTTGTTTCTTTGTTTTAGATTGACTCAACCTAACTAGCAGGGAATCCTAATTCTCTTTGTCTATCTGCCTTGTAAATTGTAATATAAAAAAGGAAAATAAAATAAAACTAAATTATATTGATTTTATTAATTTAGGGAACCAATACAAAGTTTTGATTACATTCCCATAAAAGAATAGTGTATCTCCCCAGCGGATCAAGTAAAAGATCGAAAGTCTTTTATGTAAATGAGTAAAGAAGTGGGATTAACTGGATATGAATTCTATAAAATTTGTGTTGATATAAATCCAAGTAGCATTGGTATGAGGTCGGGTCGGGTCCTTCACTATCCGGACCCTGACTCAGTCCCCTACAAGTCCAAAATTTGGACCCGGACCCGGATCCGTGAGGTGCGGGTTTGGTTCCGGGTCCGGGTCCTAATAAAATTATATCTACCTGTTCGGGTAGGAGCGAGAGTGTGAGCGGTGAGCGGATGCGCCGAGTGGAGGATTTAGAATAAAGGAGAGGAAAAAAAGGCATAAGTTTTGAGTTTGGAAGAGAAAGATTCCGAATTGAGGAGGAATGAGGGGGAGGGATGAGGATAGAATATTCATTTTTATGTTGATTTTTTGGATTTTTTTTAACGAGTCCGGGTCGGATCTCTTTTGAGCAGACGTGGACCCAGACCCGAAAGTACAATGGGTCCCATTTTAGGACCCGAACCCGGATAGGCCGGGTCGGTTCGGTACAATGCCGGGTCCGAGTTGTTGGAAAAAGTGTTTGCAGATTTTTCGGGGTGGATTCCGGTGGGCTCCAACCACCGACGGCGCCGAAAATTGATTGGATCATGTTCCTCTCGTCGAGTACTATTCTGTAATGTACTCACTTGCCAAAAACGGTTTCCGTATGAATGAGAAATGTAGGTCCAAAGTTGGGTACTCGCAATGTACTAACTTGGACAGTTGGAATGAATAATCCCACATCGGAAGATGGAAAAGATTTTCTCTAGTATATAAGCTAAAGAAATGGACTAAAGGGCGTAACCCTGGGGTTACCACTAACGTGTAGTGGGGAGAGGACCTAGCCAAAATAACAAACACACGCGAGCGCGTGCGCGTCCGGCCCGGCTTCGGCTCGGCTTGGCTTGGTCTGCTCTAGCTCTGGCCCATATATTTTTTTTCCCACTCCAAAATTTTCCCCAGTTACTGTTGAGTCTCTTCAACTTCTGTAACTGCTGGTACCATTACTCTGTAACAGCAGAGTAATGGCTCATCAGTTACGCTTTTGAACCATTACTCTACTGTTACAGAGTAATGGGCCAATACTTTACTGTTACAGAGTAATGGACCATTCAGTTACTCTCAATCTCCTATAAAACCAGTCCATTTTTCTGCCAGAAGACACAGTTTACAAAATCCAGTCCGAATCTTCTTCTTCTTCTTCCTTCGAGTCAGTTTTGAGAATACAACACAACTCTGGTTTGCTCAGATCTCTGAAGTTAGGGTACTGCTCTTCAGGGAAATGTAATACAGTTGTATCCTGGGAGACAATTCGTCAACCACCGTCACACTACGGGGCGAAATTTGCTTTAAGGACAGAGATTCAAATCTCGACTCTGTATTGTATTGTATGGTTTGTAATCATATTTCTTGTAATTGTAACTCTTCACAATTGTTGTTAGCATTTTCTATTTTATGAAACTCGTGTTCTAACAATCTTAAAGCAAATTTTCCTCCATTCTAACAGTTTTGTGAAGATTAGTTACAGGTCCTATTATCATTTCGGAAAAACATAACTAACAGTTCTATTTCAATTGTTTCAGAAAATGGAAAAACACAGAACGAAAGTGTCAATGAGCTTATCAGTGCCGAAACACCAGTGACCCCAAATGTGACTGCACAATCAGTTGCGGCACATTCGGTCGTTCTGCCCATACATATAACTGTGGGAGTAAAACCAGAGAAGTTCAATGGAACTGGATTCAAGAAGTGGCAAGGAAAGATGCATTTCTACCTGACCACCTTGAAGCTGGACAGGTTTCTCACTGAATCTGCTCCTATGCTAGCACCAATGGATGCACACTCCGTTACTGTGGTTGATGCATGGACTCGGGGTGACTATCTCTGCAGAAACTACATCCTGGATGGCTTGGTAGACCCACTGTACAACGTCTACTGTGTCTTCAAGACTTCCAAACTCCAATGGGGGTCTTTGGAGAAGAAGTACAAAACAGAAGACGCCGGGTCCAAAAATTTTGTAGTTGGCAAATTTCTGGACTACAAAATGGTTGACTCTAAGACAGTTGTGAGTCAAATCTAGGAACTGCAGGTGATAATGCATGGAATCGCTGCAGAGAACATGACGCTGTGCGAACCGTTCCAGGTTGTAGCGTTCATCGAAAAGCTTTCCCCTAGATGGAAAGACTTCAAGAACTATCTCATGAACAAGCGAAAGGAGATGTCTCTTGAAGACCTTATTGTCAGGTTGCGTATCGAAGAGGAGAATCGTAGGGCTGACAGGTCCTATGGAAATCAGTCCATAGAAACGGCAAATATGGTAGAGCATGAACAGAAAGGCAAAAAGAGAAAATTCTTGCCACAGGCCTCGAACAAAAAATATACCGGATACAGTGATGCACCATACGAATTGTGTAAAGGTAACGTACCTTTGTATAAAAACCTCAAAGTGTGGGGGTGTCTAGGAAAAGTGGTAGTACCTAATCCAAAATATGTCACCATAGGACCTAAGACGATTGATTGCATATTCATAGGCTATGCACACAATAGTGTTGCATATCGGTTCTTGGTATGTAAATCAGATATACTGGATATCCATGTGAATACAATAATGGAATCAAGGAATGCTTCCTTTTTTGAACACGTGTTTCCGTGCAAGGATACTATGTATCCCAAACGTACACGTGAACAAGGGAATGCAAGCACTTCGATTGATGAACCAGAACATGATAATGATGAGCCTAGACGTAGTAAACGGGTTAGAACATCAAAGTCATTTGGTCCTGACTTTGTAACGGCCTTTCTGTTAGAGAATAAGCCCAGAACATTTAAGGAAGTCATGTCTACGCCTGATGCTCCTATGTGGAAGGAAGCAATCAAAAGTGAAATAGACTCGATGCAAAATCATACATGGGAGTTGGTCGATTTGCCTTCAGGATGTAAAGCTCTAGGATGCAAATGGATTTTCAAACAAAAATTGAAACCAGATGGTTCAATAGAGAAAAATAAGGCGAGACTTGTGGCACAAAGATTTAGGCAAAAGAAAGGCCTAGACTTCTTTGATACATATTCCCCGGTTACAAGAATAACTTCCGTAAGAATGTTGATAGCTATTGCAACTCTACATAACCTGAAAATACATCAAATGGATGTTAAAACTGCATCTCTAAATGGGGATTTAGAAGAAGAAATATATATAAAACAACCTGAGGGTTACGTAATTCCTGGACAGAAAAACAAAGTGTGCAGGCTTGTAAAATTCCTATACGGACTGAAACAAGCTCTAAAGTAGTGGCATGTAAAATTTGACAATATTATGATGTCAAATGGTTTCAAAATAAATAAGTGTAATAAGTGTATCTACATCAAAGATACTCCAAATGGATAAATTCTGGTGTGTCTGTACGTAGATGACATGCTCATTATTAGGAGCAATATGACATTATCAAACAAACTAAGAGCAGGTTTAGTGGAAAGTTTGATATGAAAGATTTGGGAGTTACAAACGTCATACTAGGAATCAAAGTTTCCAGGACGTCTGAGGGAATTACTTTGTCTCAAACTCATTACGCTGAGAAAGTATGTGAAAGGTTCAAGAATTACTCAAATGGGACTGCCAAAAGTCCTGTGGATCCCAGTCTTTACTTGTTCAAAAATACGTGTGACAGCATATCACAACTGGAATATGCACGTGTAATCGGTAGTCTGATGTACTTAACAAATTGTACAAGACCGGACCTAGCACATTCAGTAAATGTACTGAGCCGCTACACAGGTAATCCATGACGAAGTCACTGGAAAGGAATAACTAGAGTATTGAACTACTTGCGACATACTCTGAGTTATGGGCAGCATTACACCACATATCCAGCAGTACTAGAAGGCTACAATGATGCCAACTGGATATCGGACTCCAAAGACTCAAAATCCACAAGTGGATACGTCTTCATTCTTGGTGGTGCAGCTGTGTCATGGAAATCCTCTAAACAAATGCTTAGCCAGATCCACTATGGAATCTGAGTTCATTGCTTTAGACAAAGCAGCAGAAGAAGTAGAGTGGCTTTGAAACTTTTTAGAGGATATTTCCATGTGGGAAAAAACTAGTGTCTGCTATATGTGTACACTGTGACAACCAATCGGCTATAGCAAGGGCACTGAGTTGTATGTACAATGGTAAGTCTCGTCACATCAGAAGGCGACACAAAATCATTAGACAACTGCTCTCTAATGGAATAATCTCTATAAAGTATATAAAATCGACCGACAACCTAACGGATCCATTTACTAAAGGTTTGTCATGAGAGCAAGTTGTGAGATCATCAACAGGAATGGGTTTAAAGCCTATGACAAAAGAGTATACTTGATAGAAACCCTACCTAGGAATTGGAGATCCCAAGATCTAGGTTCAAGGGGACAACTAAATCTTGTTGAATCAACGAGAGCACTGAGAGATTAAAATCTCATACCCACTCTTAGGATGATAAAACAGTGCTGCCTGCAAAGAGTCAAGATAAGCTTGGCTTTTAATGATTCTCATAGCTTTGAAATAAAAGTGGGGTATGGCAGGATACTCTTTATGGGCAATCACCTTGTGAGTGAGAAATAGGGCCGTTTCTAAGAGAATGAAGAGAGACTACATTCTCCAAGTTCACTCACGATTAACCAGGGTTGTTCAAGGCCAAAATTAACACAACAAAAGAACCTAGTTCTTTGAGGAGATGAAACTGTGTGATAGTTATTATCTAGGTTCACATCAAAGCCCGGGTAGTTCAAGACATCATGTTCACTACCTGGTCAAGTGAATCCGATGGCTACTCACTAAGGTGGTTCAAAGTTGAAAAATTACTACCATTCCTGATGTAGTGATTTTCCAATTGTATTTTCAGAGTTTTTCTATCATGTGTCTTTCTGTCGTGTCTGGGTTACTTGGTCTGGTCATTTCCATTCATGTGGGGGATTGTTGGAAAAAGTTTTTGCAGATTTTCCAGGCCGGATTCCGGTGGGCTCCGGCCACCGGCGGCGCCGAAAATTGATTGAATCATGTTTCTTTCGTCGAGTACTATTCCGTAATGTACTCACTTGCCAAAAACGGTTTCCGTATGAATGAGAAATGTAGGTCCAAAGTTGGGTACTCGCAATGTACTAACTTGAACAGTTGGAATGAATAATCGCACATCGGAAGATGGGAAAGATTTTCTCTAGTATATAAGCTAAAGAAATGGACTAAATGGCGTAGCCCTGGGGTTACTACTAACGTGTAGTGGGGAGAGGACCTAGCAAAAATAACAAACACACACACGGGCGCCCGCGTGCGCGCCCAGCCCGGCCCGGCTCCGGCCTCGGCTTGGCTTGGTCTGGTCTGGCTCTAGCTCTGGCCTATATTCTTTTTTGCCCCGCTCCAAAAATTTTCCCAGTTACTGTTGAGGCTCTTCAACTTCGGTAACTACTGGTACCATTACTCTGTAATAGCAGAGTAATGGCTCATCAGTTACGCTTTTGAACCATTACTCTACTGTTACAGAGTAATGGACCATTACTCTGCTGTTACAGAGTAATGAACCCTTCAGTTACTCTCAATCTCCTATAAAACCAGTCCATTTTGTCTGCTAGAAGACACAGTTTACAAAATCCAGTCCGAATCTTCTTCTTTTTCTTCCTCCGAGTCAGTTTTGATAATACAACACAGCTCCGGTTCGCTCAGATCTCTGAAGTTAGGGTACTGCTCTTCAGGGAAAGGTAATACAGTTGTATCCTGGGAGGCAATTCGTCAACCACCGTCACACTACGAGGTGAAATTTGCTTCAAGAACAGAGATATTCAAATCTCGACTCTGTATTGTATTGTACGGTTTGTAATCTTATTTCCTGTAATTGTAACTCTTCATAATTGTTGTTAGCATTTTCTGTTTTATGAAACTCGTGTTCTAACACGGGTCGGATCCGGGTTTCGGGTATTTATACCATTGCTAAATGCAAGTGCATTTTGCAAAATATGTTAAGAAAATGCTCGTTTACAATCTCTAATTATGCTAGCTATGCTTGGAACTTGTATGATTTGTTGGGAAAAGAATATATATACTTGTTTTCCTGGAACTTTGCAATGATTTGCACTAATGAGAAGTTTTTTGTTACTCTTGCTCGGAGTAGTATGTCTATTTTTTATTTATCGTCCTGTATTTGACTTAGTTGAATGGTATTTGAAGCACATTCAGGCCATCAAGGAGGTGCAAAGAGAAAAACTTAGTCAGTTGATTGACCAACTGTAGTTTGATACATCTCCAAAAGAGCGGTGCTCCGTTGAGGGAGGAGGAGGAGGAGGCTCACGCCGAGAACGAGTTTCCACCATGATAATCCGCAACAAATACACCAAGAACTAGAAAGTGAGGTGAGAAGGTAGGAGAAGAGGAAAGAAGAGGAAAGAAGATAAAGAGAAATTATAATTCATTCATACTTTTCAATAAAGATTTCGTGCCCCTATAAAGAGCAAGGGGAGAAGACGCTGCTACAGTCGTGTAACCCCCATTCCCAACAATAAGTATTTTTAGTGTATTTTCTATAATTTAATTTTTTATAAATTATTTGTGCTAAATTCTTTTCGGATCTTTTATTAAAATATTTTCTAATCAAAAATTTTATTCATTTCGAATAATGGTGTATTTTAATCTTACTTCTATTTCTTATTAATCGGCTAATTATATTTGAGCCCAAATAAAATATATTATTAATATTGGATTATTTTAATAAATTGTTAAACTGAATACTAATTTGTTATATACACTACAAGAAAAACCCTTTTTCGCAACAAGATTTTGGAAACGACTTTTTAGTCGTTGTGAAAATTAGTTACGGCAACGCAAAAGTCATTGCTAAAAATAAAATAAAATTTTCCTCCTCCAAAATGCCTTGTGCGGGCCTTTGCAAATTCCCCCGCCAGATTGTGTAAATTGGAAACGATAAATGTCGTTGCGTATATTTCCTTATATCTACTGCAACGACAGTATTGTTGCCAAAAATATAAAAAAATAAAAATAAATAACAATTTTAATAAAACTCTCTCTCTTTCCTTATATCTCCTTTTTAATAAACAATCTACTCTATCTCTCCTTTTGTTTTCTTATTTGCCCAAACAGAAACCCTCCCTCCCCGGTCATCTTCGACTCCTCCCGGCGGCCCGGCCTCCTAGCCCTCCTCAACCGCCCAAACATAAACCTTCCCCCGCTCTTCCGCTCCCCGCTCTTCCGCTTCACATCTCGTATGAGTGAACTTCACATCTGATCGTATGTACGTACCTTCTTCTTTTTTCTCCTTTTTTTGTCGCGATTTATAGATTGAGATTATTTTGCCTTGATGCTTTGGATTCTAGATTGATTGATTTCTAGGGTTTATGAGGCTCCCCCCCTTTTGCTCGGCCCAATCGCAAGGTACGCTTCTGGATTTGCTTTCGGTGATTCTTTCCGGATTGGGGAAATTTGCTAGGGTTTCTGAATGCTGGGGTTTTCATTGGAGCTTGTGGATATGTGAATCTTATTATTAACTAATTTTTTAATGGATAAGCATTTATCAAATCAGATCTATAGTGGATTTTATAATTGTTTGAAATGAATCTAGCTTTTTGGGATGTTGTTGATGGGAGTTTAATATAATTAATCATTCAGATAATTTTAAGCTCGTTGGAATGGAATCAATGCAGTTAGTCAACAATATTAGTCTTAAGCTTGTTTGTTTGTGGCGCAGATTTAATTGCAGATTAGAGGGCAAGGTAAAAATTAGTCAGGGTGTGTTGAATTTAACGAGGCAAATTATATTGAGTTGTACTAAATTTTGGTTCGAGTTCAAACATATTTTGAGCACATGATTATTTTGGTTTAGAGTTGTATATTAAGATTCTATCTTAATATACAATTTGTTTTTGATAACTTGAAGTATTACAGATTCTCATTTCCAATTTAGTAGAAGAGTACATCATATGAAGAACAGATAATATATTGCAACATACATTGGTTAAACAATCAATTTCCTTACAATATATATCATCAAATATATTGTTCTTGATTATACGAAATACACTCTTTATGCCAAAGGATAACAACTTCTTAAATTATTATAGATATCAAACACACAACAGTTGAAGAACCTCACAACATTTTCCAAAGCATGACACATAAAGAAGCAAACGCTGGTGAATCATGCTGCAAAAAAAGCAACTTATTATTTGTAACCACCAAAGGGACTGCATTCGAGAGACTTTTGAATTATTTTTTGGACTCGCAAATTTCTTTGAACCATTCAAGAGAAGCCTTAGGGTATCGTTTGAGTCCATCATTGAAGTCCACATAGGCCAACCCCATCCTTATAGTATAGCCATTTTCCCATTCAAAGCTATCTAGCAAGGACCATGCAATGAAACCTTTCACATTTGCTCCCGCCCTTGAGACAAATATGATCAATATTAGCATACTATAGGCATTATTGTTGGATTAAAAAGAATACAATACTAAAAATTTGCAAACAACTTAGTTAATCAGTACATTCTTTTTTAAAACTCACAACATGGAGGTCATCCATGCCTTAGAAAATAGTAAAAAAATACTCTATATCTTTTGTGCTCTGTAATATTTGCAAGATTTATCTTCATGAAACTTTCCTAGGACTTGTTTATAGTATAGTTTTGAGAAATAAGAGCTGGTTTTTGAAACCAAAATATAAAAAAATGTTTAAGAACATAAAAGAGAAATAAAATAAGTATATTGATTAGTATTTTCACCTGATGGCATCTCTGAGTTCTGTCAAATGAGATGCATAAAACTTAATTCTTGTCTGATCATTCAAACCATGATTTGTAAACCATGGTATACATAAAATGTTTGTAAACCATGATTTTCTTTTTTGAAAATATAAGTTCCCCCCCCCCCCCGGGATGTTTAACCGACATCGGGATTCTGGCTCAATTCAAACTACAATACATCAGTTCTCTCTTAGTTGCCCTCTCAGCGTTTTCATTTCATTATTTTCTTACCACACTTTATAGGTCTTCGATTAACTCGTACCTTTACTTATATTCATGTACTAGTCATTCTCATTTTCCTCTTTACTTTCTTAACTGTTATGTTACTCTTTACTATATTAACTTCGCATAGCCAATTATATCTCAATCCCATGATTAGGGGTGAATAACTTACTAGGCTAAGAACAAATTCACTCTAGTCACCTCTTATTTCTGAATAAGCATGAGGTGGTATATGTTGATGCTTATGGCTTGAAGCCTATTCAAAAGTTTTCTTGTATTTTTTCTTGTATTTTTATTTGTACTTCATCATATTGTATAGGATCAAGCTAATGTGAATTTTGATGTTTTGATTTTTCTTTAATTTTGGTGTAAGAAGGAATGAAAGATGTCAACCTTATGCTTTCTCAACCTGTTGCCGGTATTAATATAATCTGGCTAGTATTAGTATTTTAGTGTTACAAAGTAAGGGATTTGCCAAATATTATATTATAATCATATAATAATGACCTTTAAGTGATTGCAATCACCTGAGAATCTCTTCCATCTACCAATTAAATTTAAACATATCCTTAAAATAAATTTGATAATTCAAGACCAGAAATCATTAGAGCGCCTTTAAAATTTTCAATTGCCATTGATTGATCTGCCCTATAACAACAAAAAAGTTATAATAAATTCTAATGGAAATGTACAAAACAATTAGCCTTCTTAAATTGTTTGGTCTGAAAACTTAACCCAAGAATTTTTTACTAATTTACTGTTAAAAAATTATATTGTGTTAACAGTATGTCTGGTAACTCGTTGAATGTTATCTAGAAGTAATTCTGTACATCTTTTGAAATTTGTGTATAGGAAATTCATATGCATGTTGTTATTTTTAATTGAATTTAGTTCTGTGATGATTAGGCTATGTACATTTAGTCATCTTATTATTTTTTTTAACTGTCAACTCACTGTTACGAAAAATATGGATCCTGCAGTCTGGAGACAAGGCTTATTTTCTGTGCTTTGTTGAGTTTAATGATTTCAAGTGTGCCCTGACTGCAATGGAAGCTCTTCAAGGTAGTGTATTTTCTGTGAAAAATTTATTAATTCTTCCTTTTCAAGCTTAATATTTATACGTGGAGGTTCCAGTTTGTTTCAACTTTTTTGATAGTCTACTTTCTGATTAGGTACATGCTGATGATAAGAACAATAACTAAACCTTTATTGCAATATGAGGTTCTGGTATTAGTTTTATGTGGATCAACACGACAACTGAATACATATTTTTTTATACATATTTACATCTAAGAGTCCATCGTGCACAAATAAATTTTATACCTTTTCACATTAATTTCTGCCTATAATCTGAACGAGTGGCTAAGGAAATTTAAACCTTTTTACATCGTTGCTAAAATGAGTGTGTTTTTTATTTGTTATTTTTTTTAATTTCTTATTTTTTTCCTGGGGAAAGCTTGTGGGGTTATGGGTATATACTATAATCCGGGTTTTTGACATGCATAAGCATGACACCTAAATCCATATAATTTCTTATCTTTTTCCAGGTTACAAGTTTGATGACAAGAAACCTGAAGCGCCCATCATGAGGATCCAGTTGGTGAATGTCGGTGAAGTTGTTTAACTATGTCTTTAGTATGTAGAATTGGGGTTGATATCTTCTGTTCTCAAGGTCTTTCTTTGTTGTGCCCTTTCAAGAAAACCCCAAAACTTAAAAAATTGCTCATGTAAAATTCTCATCCTCGCAGATATGGTATTGTACTTTGTTGTTACAGTCATCTTTGAGTGTTAAATCTCTCAAGCCTGTTATCTTGATTGAGATTCATTGTGGAAACTCAGTATGTAGGCTCTCAGACTTGGTGAGATACTTGGAGGAAGCTAAATGTATATGCACATACTATTTTGATCTATTAGAAAACATGGTTAAGCTTATTATGCACAATGGAAATGATTATGAGATACTTAGATATCTTTTTGAGAAATTGATGGTTGTAATATTTTGGGCATTGCTTCTTATATGACATAAATGTAATATGTTGAACAAGTTTAATATTATAGTTTTTGGAATGATGTTGGTTTTTAATATTTTTGAAGTGTATGCTAGTTTTAGGACAGGGCTGATGTAACGACAATATATAATTTGTCTCGAAAAGAATTAAACTTTCACAACGACAATTGGTTGCTTTAGCAACGACTATAGTTGTTACCAAAATACAAGTAATGCAAAGCAATAATAAAAATAATGGCAAAACAGTCGAGCTTTGTCAACGACAGTAGTCGTTGCCAAAATAGAAAGAATGTAAGGCAACGACAATAATTCATTGCGAAAACATCTTTAGCAAGGACATGAGTCGTTGCCAAATATATGAAGTATGTTTGGCAACGACAAAAGTTGTTGCGATTGATTTTATATCTTAGAACGGGTGAAATTAGGTATGGCAACGACAAAATATATTGCTACGACAATGTCGTTGCGAAAAATCTATGTTTGGCAACGACAGAAAGTCGTAATCAAAATCTTTCGCGACGCCCGGACGCGCAACGACCTTGCAACGACAAATGTCGTTGCGAAAAATATTTTTCGCAACGACAAACGAGTTTTAGCAACGACATTTGGCGTTGCGAAAAAAGGTTTTTCTTGTAGTGATAATTCTATTTTTACTATTAATTGTTATAAAAAATTGATTATCTATTTAAAATTTATCTATTGAATTATTTTACTATCGTATTTGGTCTGATTTTCTTGGCAATTCCAATTTATTTTCAAGCCCAATTGATATTCTTTTCATTGTATTATTTATTTATCTATCTGGATTTAAATTTTTGTTCATGAACCCATCTCGTTGGGTTATCTATCTTTTGGATTTTAATTTTTACTGAATTGTGGGTATTTTATTTGAACCATATTGTCTTCAACCCATCTCCTATTGAACCCTAAAACCCAATCTCAATTGTTCTTGACCCAAAACCGCTATTATTGGATTCTAAACCACTAACCCAACATCCTAATTACAATCTATAAATACAACCCTAGTACAAACCCTAAAAATAAACAATTTTGAACTCTAAGAGTCGTCTATTCTCTCTCCTAATCTCTCTCCTCTCTGTTTCTTTCTCCCCGTCTCAATTTCCCGCCCAAACCCCGACCACCCCCTAGCCCTTCTTCTCCGGCCAACTCCGACCACCTTCGATGCCTCCTGAGCGCCGCCCAACTCCCGTCGACACACCTACCATCAACGCCCCGACACCAAAACCCCATCCCCGACCTCCTCTCCCCTTTGCCCTATTTTCGAACGACAACAATGTAGCACCCCGAATTCCTAACATAGGAACTCGTGACACTCTTCCAGGATCTTCCTTCAAATGAGTCACAACACAACAAAAATCACAGGAAATTAAAACTTTTATTACATCAAATTGTTATTACAATGTCCAAAGATTGCAATATTTACAATTAATGGTTACAACAAGAATGTACAATAGAATTTGGATAGTAACTTGCACTTGGATGCTTTCCCCTACTAGAGCTTTCCCGTGCTCCTAACTCGGCAGTCCTGCACTGATAACTGTGAGCACATCAGTTGATTACAACTAACAAAATTCTATACCCGACCATCCTCTCTATGCCAGAATATTACGATTCCAACCTCAACAAACACAAATATTTGATGCAAAGAAAAATGTGATGTCAAACAAGTGTCGGTATATGCCATGGCCTAATCTAATGCACACACTATGCACACATGCTCCTAAAGCTAATGCACACTTGGTTGAAAGATATGCATCCCATACTACACACCACCCAACCAAACGATGTTCTTCAATTTAATGGGGCTCGATCCCCCATTATGCATCCTAACCTTGTGCTCTCTCCTGTTTCTAATTCCAGTGATGGTGAGGCTGCAGGCCCCTGGTGGAAACCAGTCACTGCTGTCAATAGTGGTGTCCAGATCTATTAGTTTTATCCATTATGTCCAGGATCTCAATCGCAGCTTCCGTTATCCCGACTGTACTCAAAGGTTTGTTGTTGTATCTACATCTCCTCGGACCTCACCAAAAGTCGATATATGGGCGCAAGGGCTCCATTACCAAAGGATTAGAGCAACTCCCGATAGAGTCTAGCTCTCCGGGACATCGTCTAATCCGCCTGTTCACATTGATCGACAAAGGACCTGACAGATATAGGGTTTCCCTAACTCTGCTACACTCGTCCTTACACTAGAACAGAACTTGCAGTCGAGACGACGTCAATGCTCCAAACCTCCTCAAAGGTTGTTACGGATCATAAATGCATTTCTGCCGAGACAACAGAGCCCCCAGAGAGTCTTCCCGACTCTATCTATGGGCAGCTCGGGGTCCCTGTTCGCATTAAACGAACCAAAGATTTGGTCGGGGGTGATGACGCCATGCGTCCCCTCACAGGCGAACACCCTCGCTAGTTCCTGTCCTTACATTCAACCAAGACTCGATCTAATCCTACCAAAATTATCAAGCTACCCCACTCCCAGATTAAAGAATAAGGTTGAATTCAAGACTTGCATCATAGACCAATCTCTAAAACCATCACACTAGTCAACCTCTGATTTTTCTTCCATTTTCCCATATTATACATCCTCTTAGTTAGGTGATAAATCCACTATTTCCAAATCCCTAACTCGATGATTAACTTGCCTGCTAGGAACAACTAGTCCAATTCCATTTGACAGACTCTCCCTAGTTAGTCACCTTTATTAATAATGGATCTCAACCCATTCCACACTAGGACTCAACTAGCCCTCTCGTTCGGCCCAAAGGTTGACCCACCTCGGCACGAACCCACGGCGAATCGTCCCCACCGATTACCGCAACCACATCAATGCTTGGAGTTTGATCGCAACCTCGGCCCGACCAACAAATAGCTTTCTGCTAAACTTAACGCTCCATGGTCCTTGACAGGTGGTAGCTCAAAAACACACCCCATGGAATCCATCCATGTACAACAAGTATGTCGGCGCACGAGTCATCCCCTCCAACGCATCCGATGCGACATTCTACCCAACTAGATTTGTCAACCAGATTTACTCTTAGGGTCTCAACTTAACCAGCATATCCCAACAAGGCACACTACACTAGGAGTAAGTCCTAACCCACAAATATCCAAAAAGGGGTTCTAAGGGTCCTAAAAATAACAATTCAAGTTTCCAAACAGCAAGCACACACTTGGTATTTATGTCAAAACGGAGCCATTCCCGGTCCCGTTCCCTTGAGGAATCGTGATCGGGCGCTCTCCATGCTTCTACTCAAAGTAGAAAGCAAGTACAAACACACAATGGGCATGAATATCATCCCAAAATGGTCTACAACCATACCCCAACATCCTATACCGTTTTCACTTCAAAACGTTGAACTACGTTTGTCTATTTTGGGGTCTACAAGCAACTATGAGCTACTCCTTGCAAGAAACTTTAGGTCACTCAAGTCCTAACTCATACTCACATCAATATCAAGTTTCTTGACCTTAAACAACAACTCTAAGCTAGTAAAATACAAGTTCAACTCATTTCAATGAACATGGTGCAAACCAGTGAGCTCTATGATTCACTGTGTTTCTATCGTCACTTGGAAAAATCATATAAAATCGAATACTTGTCCAAATCAGGATTTATTTACCATTACAGAAAGGTCTAAGTGTCCACTAAAAGTCCCTAGTTATATGGCTCTTCAGATAAGGTCGTTTAGACACTCTTATGGGTTCATTTTTAACAAGTATACAGACTTCCAGAACAACAGATCAGATCAGCATAATCATGGGGTAAAATCTATTTAAAATATCATATGGTGTCAGATCATTTTAGAATCTAGTTCCTGACACATTATGTTACAACAATATCCAAAATCAAGGGATTCCACCAAGTAGATCTCCAGTTATGCCTCTTTGGTTATCATCCAAAAACAGGGCTGAATCAACAGTAGTTCTATTCACTAAAATATCTAGTTCATCTTGCATGATTTTATTGACATAGCTATAGTGGTCCAAATCTCATGAAGTTTGAAACATAGGTCTTAAATACATCCAACAATAACATACTAAATTTTCAGCTCAATCCCATAAGCATGCAGTGAGATTCAAGTCATTCTTTCCACAATAGTAACCATAAAAACTGCTTCTTTCTATTCTGACCAGCATGCAAGTTCATATTTTATTTAAATAGTAGGAAAAATCCTAAAAATCTAGAACAATTACTGAAGGTGTACGACACCAATATGATTATCCCCTAAAAATTTCAGATCAAAATACCAAGTAGAGTTTATGCAGTGAGCTACGGACTGACAGTAAAAATTCAGTCTTTTAACAGGAATTTCTGTTTTGGACTACTTAACACAAACGAGTTGTTTAAGTTCATTCCAATAGAATGCATGTCATTTTTTCAGTCATCAAACATCATTTCAATCATCCAAGAACAAGAACACAAGAGATTGGAAACACCCACCTTGTTAGTAGCTTGTTCTTTATTTGAGAGACCTCCTTCTTGACTCTTCTAGATCCTTGCTTCTTTTCCTTTGCTTGGGCTCCTAGTTATTCTTCTCCTTGGCTTCCCTTCTTCTTCTCTCCCCAAATCAGTAGCTAAGTTTATTAGGAATGGATTTTGGAGGTATAGGAAGAGTGTAAGAGTAGTAGGAGTTTGTAAGAGAGAATGGAGGAGTGTGGGGGTTTTAACAACATGAGAAGAGAGTGAGAGAGGGGGGTGGCCGGGTTTCAACTCATGGGGAAGAGGAGATGGTCTCATCACTCAAGAGATTGGCTCTCTTGGGTGGTGATGTGATAGGCTTCTTACAAAACAAATGATGATGTTTTGTGTTCAAACCCTCTCTCTTTTTCCTTCCACAAAGTGGACGACCTCCATTCCAAGTTGGGCTTGACCCACTTGGTTTGGTTCAAGTGTTGAGGGTTTGTTCGGTTTCATTTGGGCTCACACTTCCAACTTAACATGTACATCCATTCATATATACATATATACATATATCCGTATGCACAATGTAGACTATTAGTGAGGAAAATAATTGCTTTAACCCAAAATATACAATTGTTATAACTAGTAGCACTTGGTTTGTTTACAAGACGCATTCGTCAAAATCAGGGTTGTTATATCACTCCCTCCTTCGAATAGTTCTGTCCTCAGAACTACGCTTAGCAGGATAAAACAGAAAGAAAAAGAAAGAAAAATTTTGCTCAAACAACTCCGGGTGAGTCTCCTGCATTCAGCTCTCAGGCTCCCAAGTAGCTTCTTCGTCGAATTGACTCCTCCAGAGAACCTTGACCATCGGAATAATCTTGTTTCTCAGCACTTTCTCCAGACGATCTATTATTTGCACTGGTCGCTCCTTATAGGAAAGGTCTACTTGCAAATCTTCTGGAATTTCGGGTAGTTGATGACTTGGATCTGGCACGTATTTCCTCAGCATGGAGACGTGGAAAACATCATGAACCTGGGCTAACTCAGGTGGTAGTTCCAACCTGTAGGTGGATTTCCCAATCCTTTTCAAGATTTTGTAGAGTCCAATGTACCTTGGGGCCAGCTTGCCACTCCTTCCAAATCTAACTACGCCTTTGGTCGGTGAGACTTTTAAGAATACGAAATCCCCTTCCTCAAATTGTAGCTCTCTACGGTGGGTGTCGTCATAGGTCTTCTACCTGCTCTGCGCGATATGTAGCCTCTTTCTTATCAATTCAACCTTCTCCGAAGTCTGCTGTACAATTTTTGGTCCGAACATCTGCCTCCCACCCACTTCATACCAGCATATGGGTGTCCGACACTTCCTCCCGTACAGTGCTTCGAATGGAGCCATCCCGATACTAGCCTGGTAGCTATTGTTGTAAGCAAATTCAACCAGCGCTAGGTGCTTCTCCCAGCTCCCTCCGAATTCCAAGACGCATGCTCGGAGCATATCTTCCAGAATTCTGTTCACCCTTTCTGTTTGTCCATCGGTCTGTGGGTGAAAAGCAGTTCTGAAATCTGTCCTTGTCCCCAATGTTGTCTGTAGACTTTTCCAAAATCGTGAGGTAAACCTCGCGTCTCTATCAGAAACTATAGATACTGGTACACGGTGTAGTTTCACGATCTCTTGAATGCAGACTTCTACCAATTTCTTCAAAGAGCAGGTCGTCTTCACCGGTATAAAATGTGCTGATTTCGTTAAACGGTCCACGACCACCCAAATGGAATCATTTCCCCTGGGATCATTTGGTAATCCTGTAATTAAATCCATGATGATGTCCTACCACTTCCACACTGGAATGGGCAATGGCTATAATAACCCTTCGGGCTTCTGATTTTCTGCCTTTACCCTCCGACAAGTAAGACATCTGGCTACAAACTCTGCTATATCTTGCTTCATTCTGGGCCACCAATAGAATGACTTCATGTCTTGATACATCTTCGTGCTCCCTGGATGAACTGCCAGTAAGGTGGTGTGTGCTTCCTTCATGATCTCCTCCCTAAGATTCTCCGCTTTTGGCACACACAACCGATCTCCAAACCATAACACTCCTTCTTTAACATTGAACTCGGGAAGTTTCCCTTCGTTCACTTGCTCCTTGAGTGCCTGGATCTCCGCATTGCCATCTTGACTCTTCTTTACTTGGTCCTTCAGACTTGGTTGAAGTTCTAATCGAGCTAACATAGCACTCAACCCTTGAGAAATCATTTCGATACTGGCTCTCCTTATTTCTTCTTCTAACTCCTTCCTCATAGCAGTTAGCATAGAAATGCTCCTTTTCCTACTGAGTGCATCTGCCACAACGTTGGCCTTTCCTAGATGGTACAAAATCTCCGGTCTGATATCTTCCAACACTTCCAACCATCGTCTCTGCCTCAGATTTAAGTCCTTTTGCTGATAGATATACTTTAAGCTCTTGTGATCTGTGTACATCTCCACCTTTTCTCCGTAGATATAATGTCTCCATATCTTTAAGGCAAAGATGATAGCAGCTAGCTCTAGGTCATGAGTTGGATAGTTCTTCTCATGGGGTCGGAGCTGCCTTGATCCATAGGCAATGACTTTCCCTTCTTGCATCAGAATGCATCCGAAACCCAAATGAGATGCATTGGTGTAGATCACATACCCTTTATCTGGTTGAGGTAAGACCAAAACCGTGCTGATATTAGTCTGTCCTTCAGCTCCTGGAAATAGGCTTCACGCTTGTTGGTCCATTCAAACTTCTTGTCCTTCCTGGTCAAAGCTGTGAGTGGTACTGCAATCTTGGCATAATCCTGAATGAACTTCCTGTAATACCCGGTCAAACCCAAAAAGCTCCTTACTTCCTTCACTGTCCTTGGCTGAGGCCAATCCTTCACTGCCTCTATCTTCTGTGGGTCATTGGCCACTCCCTCCTTAGAAAGGACATGGCCGAGGAAAGATACTTCCATCTTCCAAAATTCACACTTGGAAAGCTTTGCATACAACTCTTGCTCTTGAAGCTTGCTCAAAACTGCAGACAAATGCTCGGCATGATCCTCTTCGGTCTTTGAGTACACCAAAATGTCGTCTATGAAAACCACCACAAATGAGTCGATGAATGGCCATAGGACTCGATTCATCAAATCCATGAAAACGGTTAGAGCATTAGTCACTTCAAATGGCATCACTAGAAACTCATAGTGTCCATGCCGTGTCCTGAAAGCTGTCTTTGGTATGTCTTCCTCCTTAACACAAACCTGATGGTAACCCGATCGTAGATCGATCTTTGAGAATACTGCGGATCCTTGTAGCTAGTCGAACAAGTCGTCGATCCTGGGAATTGGATATTTGTTTTGGACTGTGACTTTGTTCAACTCCGAATAGTTAATACACATCCTCAATGATCCTTCCTTCTTCTTGACCAGTAGTACCGGCGCTCCCCAAGGAGAAGCACTAGGCCTGATGAGTCCCTTCTGTAGAAGTTCCTTTACTTGCTTCTTGACTTCATTCTGTTCCACCGGGGTCATGCGATATGGCGTCTTCGATATGGGTGCGCTGCCTGGCTGGGTCACGATACTGAACTCCACATCCCTTGGTGGGGGTAATCCTGGTAACTCCTCCAAAAATACGAGTGGAAAGTCTCGTACAATGGGTATCCCCTTGACTTCCTTTGGCACTTTACTCCCGGCTGTAGCCGCCAACATCCGCCCGTTCTTCTTCTTCCCTTGAAACACAATCTCTGGTTTCTCAGGCATGGCTATGATCACCTTCTTTGCCTTACAGTCAAAGTGAACCTTGTGCTTGGACATCCTATTGAATTCTCACCTTGACATTGAGGTCACTGCCGTTTGCTCCTCTGCTTTCTTCCTCGACTCTTGCATCGTGGGCTCTTCTTTATCGACGCCCGGCTGCATGCTTACCTCCTGGACATCAGGCGGCAGATTTTCCTCCTCGACATCCAGTTGAATCATAAAAGTTAGTAAAAGAATAATCGCAGTGAGGTTAGGTGAGACATAGGAAAATTCGTAAACATAAGTTGCAAAAGTGCAACAATATGATTTACGACCACCCAATACCTATACTAAGCTAACCCTACTGACGCACCCAAGTCTAATCTCCTGTGGTGTTAGACTACAATTTGAAGTAGGCTCTAATACCATTGGTGTAGCGCCCCGAATTCCTAACATAGGAACTCATGACACTCTTCCAGGATCTTCCTTCAAATGAGTCACAACAGAAAAAAAATCACAGAAAATTAAAAACTTTTATTACATCAAATTGTTATTATAATGTCCAATGATTGTAACATTTATAATTAATTGTTACAACAAGAATATACAATAGAATTTGAACAGTAACTTGCACTTGGATGCTTTCCCCTGCTAGAGCTTTCCCGTGCTCCCAACTCGGCAGTTCTGCACTGATAAATGTGGGTATGTAAGTAGATTACAACTGACGAAATGCTATACCTGGTCATCCTCTCTACGCCAAAATATAACGATTCCAACATCAACAAACACAAATATTTGATGCAAAGAAAAATGTGATGTCAAACAAGTATCGGTGTATGCCATGGCCTAATCTAATGCACACATTATGCACACATGCTCCTATAGCTAATGCACACTTGGTTGAAAGATATGCATCCCATACTACACACCTCCCAACCAAACGACGTTCTTCAATTTAATGGGGCTCGATCCCCCGTTATGCATCCTAACCTTGTGCTCTCTTCTATTTCTAATTCCAGTGATGGTGAGGCTGCAGGCCCCTGGTGGAAACCAGTCACTGCTGTCAATAGTGGTGTCAAGATCTATTAGTTTTATCCACTCTGTCCGGGATCTCAGTCGTAGCTTCCGTCGTCCCGACTGTACTCAAAGGTATGTTCTTGTATCTACGTCTCCCCGAACCTTATCAAAAGCTGATATATGGGCACAAGGGCTCCATTACTGAGGGATTAGAGCAACTCCCGATAGAGTCTAGCTCTCCGAAACATCGTCTAATCTGCCTGTCCACATTGATCGACAAAGGACCTAACGGATATAGGGTTTTTCCAACTCTGCTACACTCGTCCTTACACTAGAACAGAACTTGCAGTCGAGACGACGTCAACGCTCCAAACCTCCTGAAAGGTTATTACGGATCATAAAGGCATTTCTGCCGAGACAGCGAAGCCCCCATAGAGTCTTCCCGACTCTATTTATGGGCAGCTCGGGGTCCCTGTCCGCATTAAACGAACCTAAGATTTGGTCGGGGGTGATGACGCCATGTGTCCTCCCCCTGACAGGCGAACACCCTCGCTAGTTCCGGTCCTTACATTCAACCAAGACTCGATCTAATCCTACCAAAATTATCAAGCTATCCCACTCCCAGATTAAAGAATAAGGTTGAATTCATGATTTGCTTCATTGACCAATCTCTAAAACCATTATTCTAGTCAACCTCTGATTTTTCTTCCATTTTCCCATATTATCCATCCTCTTAGTTAGGCAATAAATCCACTATTTCCAAATCCCTAACTCGATGATCAACTTGCTTGCTATGAACAACTAGTCTAATCCTATTTGGTAGACTCTCCCTAGTTAGTCACCTTTATCAATAATGGATCTCAACCCATTCCATACTAGGACTCAACTAGCCCTCTCGTTCGGCCCAAAGGTTGACTTGCCTCGGTACGAACCCACGGCGAATCGTCCCCACCGATTGCCGCAACTACATCGACGCTTGGAGTTTGATCGCAACCTCGGCCCGACCAACAAATAGCTTTCTGCTAAACGCTCCACGGTCCTTGACAGGTGGTAGCTCAAAAACACAACTCATGGAATCCATCCATGTACAACAAGTATGTCGGCGCACGAGTTATCCCCTCCAACGCGTTCGATGCAACATTCTACCCAACTAGATTTGTCAACCAGACTTACTCTTAGGGTCTCAACTTAACCAATGTATCCTAATAAGGTACACTACACTAGGAGTAATTCCTAACCTACAAATACCCAAAAAGGGGTTCTAAGGGTCCTAAAAACAACAATTCAAGTTTCCAAACAGTAAGCACACACTTGGCAATTTTGTCAAAACGGAGCCATTCCCGATCCCGTTCCCTTAAGGAATCACGATCGGGCACTCCCCATGCTTCTACTAAAAGTAGAGAGCAAGTAAAAACACACATTGGGCATGAATATCATCCCAAAGTGGTCTACAACCATACCCCAACATCCTATACAATTTTCACTTCAAAATGTTGAACTACGTTTGTCTATTTTGGGGTCTACAAGCAACTATGAGCTACTCATTGCAAGAAAATTTAGGGCACTTAAGTCCTAACTCATACTCACATCTATAACAAGTTTCTTGACCTCAAACAACAACTCTAAGCTAGTAAAATACAAGTTCAACTCATTTCTATGAACATGGTGCAAACCAGTGAGCTCTATGATTCACTGTGTTTATATCGTCACTTGCAAAAATCCTATAAAATCGATCACTTGTTTAAATCAGGATTTATTTACCATTCCAGAAAGGTCTAAGTGTCCACTAAAAGTCCCTAGTTATATGACTCTTCAGATAAGGTCGTTTAGACACTCTCATGAGTCCATCTTTAACAAGTATACAGACTTCCAGAACAACAGATCAGATCAGCATAGTCATGGGGTAAATCTATTTAAAATATCATATGGTGTCAGATCATCATGAAAATTTAGAATCTAGTTCCTGACACATGTTGTTACAACACTCTCAAAAATCAAGGGATTCCACCAAGTATATCTCCAATTATGCCTCTTTGGTTATCATCCAAAAACAAGGCAGAATCAACTGTAGTTCTGTTCACTAAAATATCTAGTTTATCTTGCATGATTTTATTGACATAGCTACAGTGGTCCAAATCTCATGAAATTCGAAACATAGGTCTTAGATACATCCAACAACAACATACTAAAATTTCAGCTTAATCCCATAAGCATGCAGTCAGATCCAAGTCATTCTTTCCACAACAATAACCATAAAAACTGATTCTTTCTATTCTGACCAGCATGCAAGTTCATATTTTATTTAAATAGAAGAAAAAATCCTAAAAATCTAGAAAAGTTACTGAAGGTGTAAGAAACCTATATGATCATTCCCTAAAAATTTCAGGTTAAAATACCAAGTAGAGTTCATGTAGTGAGCTACGGACTGACAGAAAAAATTCAGTCTTTTAACAGAAATTTCTGTTTTGGACTACTTAACACAAACGAGTTATTTAAGTTCATTCCTATAGCATGCATGTCATTTTTTCAGTCATCAAACATCAGTTCAATCATCCAATAACAAAAACACAAGAGATTGGAAACACCCACCTTATTAGTAGCTTGTTCTTTGTTTGAGAGACCTCCTTCTTGACTCTTCTAGATTCTTGCTTCTTTTCCTTTGCTTGGGCTCCTAGTTCTTCTTCTCCTTGGCTTCCCTTCTTCTTCTCTCCCTAAATCAGTGGCTAAGTGTAATAGGAATGAAGTTTGGAGGTATAGGAAGAGAGTAAGAGTAGTATGAGTTTGTAAGAGAGAATGGAGGAGTGTGGGGGTTTTAACAAAATGTGAAGAGAGTGAGAGAGGGGAGGTGGCCGGATTTCAACTCATGGGGAAGAGGTGAAGGTTCTCATCACTCAAGAGATTGGCTCTCTTGGGTGGTGATGTGATAGGCTTCTTACAAAACAAATGATGATGTTTTGTGTTCAAACCCTAACCCTAATCTCAAACCCTCTCTCTTTTTCCCTCCACAAAGTGGCCGGCCTCCATTCCAAGTTGGGCTTGACCCACTTGGTTTGGTTCAAGTGTTGTGGGTTTGTTCGGTTTCAATTGGGCTCACACGTCCAACTCAACATGTACATACATTCATATATACATATATACATATATCCCTATGCACAATGTAGATTATTAGTGAGGAAAATAATTGCTTTAACCCAAAATATACAATTGTTATAACTAGTAGCACTCGGTTCGTTTACAAGACGCATTCGTCAAAATCAGGGTTGTTACAAACAATGCCAAACCCAATCCCGCTGACATCAGCGCTGCCGCCTTGCCCTATGATGCCACCCCGACGCTCCTGTCCCTGTCGCGCCGCCACCTGCGATGCCGGTGACCCCCGCCAGCTTTGCTCTCGCTATGGTTACTATTCTTGTCATCTCTTTTGTTGTAGTTGCTGTCTCTGTGTGCTGTATCTTTGCCTTGGATCTTTATTGCACGTATTATACACATGCTAATTTGTGTGTTCGTGGGTTCGTTGCTTCGGGATCCTTATCTCGTTATTCTTGGTATTCAATTCCGTCGTTCAAAAGGCAAGTCACTTTCCTTCTAAATTGCTAATTATATGAAATTCAAGAATTATAATTGAAATTCCGCAAATAGATCATATTCGTTATCGTATCATTGTATTGACTATCTTTCGTTGGGTCTGTTGAGGGTTTACACGAGCTAACACCTATATTCTTGACATCGTGCCTCTATTGACTATAAAAATTGAATCTTTCATGCATTCATATAGAATTGAGCATAGGGTTGTTCACATAATCCTAACACAATTAATTATTGTAGAGATAATTACTAGGTTGTATGGTTCATTGATCGTTTGATATTTGATTGATGTTAAAATAGCGTATATGTGTGTTTCTAATTTTATTTATCATGTGTTGACACCCATCGTGCTAATTATGAAGTTTATTGACTATAGAATCGATATCCATCATGTTTAATTAAATGATTTCATGAAAAATACCCAAAACCTTATATGTTGCTTGCTGGCTGTATGTTGACTACTATTTTCGAACCAGTAAATTATCTCAAAATGAATAACTTTCTGAATGAGAATTGTATCCTTATCTATATAGTTTCCAGAACATCTTGAATTTCTGAATTCCGAGTTGTGTAGTAAAAGTTATGATCGTTTTACTACAGCTGTATTTTTATTTCTAGATATGCAGATTCTTGCATATTTGATGTTTAAACTGTTAAAAGGCTGATCAAATGACAAAATATTGCTCTGATAATTTCTAGAAAATTAGTTAAAATATTTAGGAGTCTAATAAATAATTATATGAATTTATCATCTAGTTTTTGCTAATTTTTAAAATAAAATAACATGACGTCGAATTTCTGTCTGAACATGAAATCTGTAAAGAATGCTATGCTTGACCTAGCTACTGTTGTCGGATTTTGAACTTTAAATATGATTTGGAACCATTTGGAAGTCTAGTTTTTATAATTTCTGACGGTTTCAGTTTTTGAGTTCTGAAACAGCGGAAAACTACATTTTTGTACAGACTAGTCTTGCTGTCCAGAATTTTATATTCCAGATTTTAATTGCTAAATTATTCTTATATCGTAGTATTGCATGAATCAAAGTCTGTATGTTGCGTTGCATGACCCTAATATCCTATTGTCATCATTCTAATTGTCCTATCTAAGTTATCGTCCTGTTGTTCCCCTATTGTTATTATCGTTCATCTAATGTCTCTAGATTGCATATTATATATTGTTGCATCGATAAAATTGTTTAAAAAGTCGGGGTTTAACGGTTGACCTAAGTAGTGGACAATATAGAGACCGTACTCTAAAGGGAGCTCGTGGTTTTCCTACAACTACTGAATGACTGAATGACTGAATAACCGGATAACTGCATATTGTTCCATGGATATTGATACTGAATAACTGAATACTGAAGAGAATCGTTTACATCGTTCCCAAGTACATGAACTATAAAATCCACCACTAAGTCTAAACGTAACTTGTTTATATGTAGAAACCATGTGGTAAATAAATGGGACACATGAAGTACTACATTAGTTAGGATTAAAATTTGTTAATAGACTTAAGAGTTTGCATCGCATCGACATTGCATATTGATCATCATTGTTCCTATGGATAATGATTATTGGCTAAGTGTTATTGATATTGATCATTGAATATTGTTATCGACTATTGAATCATTGTTTACAACTATTGCATCGATTACCGTGATATTGATTATTGATTATTATCTCATGTTATTTATTCCTATTGATCCATTGATTCATTGTTATATCATTATTCCATTGTTCCTTGTTTTCTCTACTTGTTGTCCATGACTTGCTTTAAGGATAATTTTTCTCATCTATTTATATGAAGTGTTTACAGGTGTTGATGGAGAATTGCATGACAGATTGGGAGAACAACATTGGTGAAGGAATTGATAGCATCACCGCTTAATACATTATTGTTTTGTCATGAAGACTTAATTATTGAATTATTGTTATTTTATTGTATTGTGGGCTTTTGACCCAAATATTACTATTATTGTTCCAGATGTTGGATTATTATTGTATTTGGATATTTCACATTGCTTCATTCCAAGTATTATTGTTCATTAGATTATTATTACTGGCTGCGCAATTGTTCTGTATTGATTATATTGTTGAGTTGATTGGATAAACAGCTTATGGGTGACGTTAGTCATTTGCTGGGCCAATGTTACGTGCTCGTATTCTGTATTTTTGGGAAGCGGGGTGTGACAAGTCGATTGACCAATGGCGTGTTGACACGTACTACGTGCAACGTGCGGAAATTACAGAAAAGAAAGAAGCCCCAAAAACAGTTTAACTAATTCCACTATTCACCGGGGTCCACCACCTTAATACCCTCCACTCCTACAATGCCACATCAGCTATTAGGTGTGAAAAGCGAGGGCTTTATTGCAAAATTACCACTACCTATGCAGCTAAGTCCAAGAAAGAAAGAAATATACTCAGGGACTGAAACGCAACCCCTTGGACCGATACACAACCCATTTCTCTAGCTCGATGCAGTTGAAAGATCTGCATCAATCCTCCCCGCTCGAAAAGGAGCTTCCATTGTGCTGCAAAAACAAGGGAAGCGACGATGTATGTCCCAAAACTCCTCCCAAGTTGCCTCGCCTGGGGTACCTCCCTTCCACTGTATCAGGACTTCGGAGACGGCGACACCCTTCCCCCCCACCATTCGCCTGTCTAAGATCTGCACCGGTTGGGGATCTTGTTCTTGGAAATAGGCAGGGTGATTGTTCGCCAGCTTACTCTTATTCCCCAAATGGTCCTTAAGTTGAGAAACGTGGAAGACGTTGTGGATTTTTGCGGTTGGAGGGAGCTTCAACTTGTATGCTACTGGTCCTACTCTTTCTTCAACCTGGTAAGGCCCGTAGTACAGTAGAGATAGATTATGGATGCGTTTTCCACCAATAGTGACCTGTTGATAGGGTTGCAGCTTGAGATAGACAAAATCACCAATCATGTGCTCCTTCTTAGTCCTCCTCTGATCTGCACGCCCCTTCATTCTTTCTTGCGCTTTGCGGAGGTTGTGTTTAAGTAGTTGCAAGGTAGTATTCCTATCTAGAAGGCATTCCACCAACTCAGGTGAGCTAGCCGTTTAGGAGTATAAGTGAGGAGTGTGGGGGGAGGTCGCCCATATAAAATCTGATATAGAGATAGTCTTGTAGCGCTGTGTACGCTGGTATTATACCAATATTCTGCCCAAAGTAACACATTCGCCCAGCTAGAAGGTTTGTATGCACAAAAGCATCGTATGTAAGTCTCCAATGTCCTATTGGTCACCTCCGATTAGCCGTCAGTTTGAGGGTGAAAGGATGTGCTTAAGCACAGTTGGGTTCCCTGAGCAGCGAAGATTTCTTTCCAAAAGGTGCTTGAGAAGATAATTTCTCGATCACTAACGATCGTCGCTGGCACCCCATAAAGTTTGATGATATTATGAACGAAGACATCAAAAATATGTTTAGTTGTATAAGGGTGAGACACTGGTATAAAGTGGGCGTACTTGGAAAGACGATCAAGTACCACTAATATAGTGGTTTTTCCCCAGCTTTGGGAGAGGCCTTCAATGAAATCCATGCTAACGTCTCTCCACACCTCTGCAAGGATAGGGAGAGGTTGTAACAGCCCCGATGGGGCTTGATTACTGTACTTGCAGCGTTGGCAGATATCGCACTGCTTAATGTAGGCTTTCAACTTGCCTTTCATTCCTTGCCAATAGGCTACTTGCTTCAGCTTTAACCACGTCTTCTTGTATCCAGTGTCCACCTTTGAGGGAGTCGTGATAGATTTGCAGCAGTTGAGAGGTGAGTGGGGATGTAGCTTTAAGCACAACCCTTCCTTTATAATAACAGAGCCCATGCTGAAAGCTATAACCTGCAGCTTCCCCCTTTGAGATTTTGGATTGGATGTCAGCATAGAATGCATCACTTTGAACTTCTTCCTTAAGTGAAATCAACCAAGTTGGTTGGACCACCGAAATGGCTTGTATCTGGGCTTCCTCAGATGCTCGTGAAAGGCCATATGCGCCTTTATTTTCCTTCCCCTTCTTATACTCCACCGAGAATTGATACCCATGTAACTTCCAAAGCCATGTATGTTGAGCTTCGGTGTCTAATCGCTGCTCCAACAAGTGTTTAAGAGGTTTGTGGTCGGTTTTGATTACAAATTCCCCCTAGCAGATAGTGTCGCCATTTCTTGACAGCTAGGAGAATGGCCAACATTTCCTTCTCATAGGTGTAGAGCTGTCTATTCCTGCCTTTTAACGCTTTGCTTAAGAATGCAATAGGGTGATGGTCTTGCATTAAAATGGCTCCAATTCCTAATCCAGCTGCATCACATTTGAGGGTGAACTTTTCGATGAAATTGGGTAATGCCAGTACTGGGGAGGAAGTTAAGGCAAACTTTAAAGCTTCGAAGGATCGCTGGGCTTCAGGGGACCACTGGAAGGCCCCTTTCTTCGTCAGGGCAACCAAAGGAGAGGCAATGGATGCAACTTCTCTATGAATTTGAGGTAGTAACCAGCTAGGCCAAGGAATCCCCGCAGGGCCTTAATGGATTTGGGGGCAGGCCATTGATTAATTGCTGCAATCTTCTCAGGATCTACAAAAACTCCTCTATCCGAATTGATGTGACCCAAGTAAGAAACTGAAGTCACACCAAATGTGCACTTGCTCTTCCTTGCTCCCAGAGAATGCTCCTTCAATAGTTGTAACACTTGTTGCAAATGTTGGGCATGCTCCCTGGGGTTCGACTGTATATCAGAATATCATCAAAGAAAACGAGCACAAACTTCCTCAGATATGGCTTGAATACCTTATTCATGAGTGACTGAAAAGTTGATGGGGCATTGGTAAGGACAAAGAGCATTACTACATACTCGTAGTGCCCTTCATGAGTCTTGAACGCTGTCATGTGTATGTCTGTAACCCCTGTTTTCCCAAAAAAAGTATTTTTGTGTATTTTTTGTATTTAAAATTTTTGCAAATTATTTTTTTTCGGTTTTCAAATTCTTTTGTCAAAATGTATTGTTGGATCTCCTATTAAAATCTGTTTTCGATCAAAAAATTTATTTGTAACTATTTTCTATGATTTTTATATTGTAATACAATTCGTATTTTTGTTATTATTACTCTTATTATTATTATTATTATTTTTAGCCTGAACATACTCTAAATTATCTAAGATTTTTATAATTATTTTCAAATGGATTTTAAACCCTATAACTCATCACATACACCCAAACCCGTTTACCTTCAAACCCTATTTTCTATTTAATTAATACCCATTCCCTGTTTAACCTATACCCGTACCCAATAGCAGACCCGAAACCGTAACTCTGCCTTTTATATATATACCCCAATATATAGCCTATTCATCTTCCCATCTCCTACCTAGCTGCCTCCTACCCTCCTAACCCATCCCATCTAAATCCTAAGCCGCTGTGCTGCACCCTCTCTCTCTCCCCCATCTCTCCCGACCCTGTGCTCCTCTGCACTCTCTTCCCTTCTTCCGGTGTCGCACCGCAGACAGCAGCAGAGCGACGCACAGCCACTCTTCCTCTCCGATGTGCCCAGTGTCGCGCCGCCCTCCCTGTGGTGCTCAGCCGACCTCCTGCGCTGCCTCTCCGACGCAGCCAGCAACGACGCTGCACCACAGTCTCGACGCCCCTATGCTGCCACCTGCATCCCCGTCGTGCCGCCCACGCGCAGCCTTGTGACCTCCCGTTGCCCTACACTCTCCTCGTCGCCGACAGCCCCATGCGACGCAGCATCCAGACGTGGCCCTGATGTGCACGTTCTCTCTATCGTGATGCGACTTCGACCGCAGCGCCGCAGCACCGACAGCCACCCTTGTGCGCTGTTGCGCCATCTAGCAGCCACGAAAGCCCTCCGCTACCATTCCCCACCTTGCCACCCTGTGCCGATCGCCGTCGTGCTCATCCCCTGCCTTGCTTTTCCTTTGTGGTGATTACAACTATGCTGGTTGATCATAAGATTGATCATAGCCATGGATCGTGACCGTCTGATCGTCGTTCACCTTGATCTCATCTGATCTTGATATCTTCGATTTGATCCGTCCGATCTGATGTGATCATGATCATCATCATCATGCTTGATTGGATGTGGGCCATCGATCTCCTCTTGATCATCCGATTAGATCCTAGCCGTCCGATCTCTTCTTGATCACGATCATGATGATCATCAATTTCATTTGATCGCAGCCGTTCGATCGATCGATCTTGATCTTCATCATTATCTTCATCATCAGGAAGATCTGGCCGTCCGATCTGATCCGATCTTCTTGATCATGATCTTCGATCTCAGCCGTCCGATTGTGTTCGTGATCTCGATCGTCTTCATCTTGTTCGTGATCGTGTGTCCGTGATTGGTTCGTGATTCGATTCGTTCGTTGAGTTCATGCGTGGGAATCCATTCCTATTATTCTTTTGTCGAATTTATCGTCTACACCCCAAGGCAAGTATCTTCCTGTACATTTCGTTTTCTAGTATAAGCTTTTTCTTGAGAATACTGCAAGTAGATTGTAAATGTGTTTTCCTTGAAAATACTGCAAGTAGATTGTAAATGTGACTCCTCTTTGTTTATCGTTGATGATCTCATATTTCACCTTATATATTACATGATCTAAGAGTTACAACCCTTCGTTGATATACTTGTTCACAACTAGTATAATTATGATACATTTCATGTAAAAAGTATCTTATTTGGATTCTATCCTGTCTTGACTTGCTATTTCGACCCCGATTAAATCAGAATCTAAACTTGAGTCCTGAATATGAAACTTAGCCATAAATGTCTAGTTTATCACCCTTTTGATGGAATTGAATTTCGAGTTACGGTTTAGGAAATATCGCAGTTTTACTGCTGCTGTATCTGTAATCGCAGATTCATAAAAACTGCTGCACCACTTTGGTTTACAATTATTTTAACTATGATACCATTAAGTAAATGAATTGAAATTTTGCATGCTGATACTGGACACCCTAGAGAACATTCCCTAATTTTTTCAGAATTAATTAATAAAATTTCAAACCTGTTTCATACGTATAAACTCAGTTTTACAAATTCTGGCTAAACACAAATGCTGTATAGTTTGCTATTTTGACATCAATTTATACAACCTTTATGTGTCTTAATTATATGCGTTGGAACTGATGAGGATTCTAGTTTCTAGACCTTTTGACGGATCCACATTTGCATTCTTGTAGAGACGGAAATCGTAGTTTTGGTGCAGCAACGTCATGCTATCCAGATTTGGAATTCTCGTCGTTCTTGATATTTTTGATTTGTTTTGACCCTCGAACATGTATCCTACCTAGCCTAGACTTGTTCCCTATTTTTTATCATGTATACTCGACCTGTATCGCACACTTTCATGCTTATTTGATGATAATAATAAATAATAAGTCGGGGTTTAAGGGAAAGACTATAGTAGTGGACAATATAGGTAAGTGTACTCGGAAGGGGGGCCGTGTTTCTAAGTACTTTGTTCATGAACTTGTTGTATCTTGATCGTATTCATAAACCCATTACTTGGTTCATGAACTTGTTATGCATTCATGAACCCATGGTTGGTTCTTGAACTTGTTATTGTATTCACGAACTTGGTTCGTGAACTTGTTACATTATTTTGTATTCATGAACCATGCTTGCTTGATACTTGATGCCTGAGTACACTTCCCTATAAAATCCACCACTAGGCCTAAACGTAACTGATTGTATGTAGCAACCATGTAGTAAAAATATGGATGCATGAAGTGCTACCTAGATAGAATTAAACATTAGACTTAAGATTAACTTGTCACTTGTATACACTTGATACCCTACTTGATGCGCGTTACTTGAGACTTGTTACTTGAAACTTGTTACTGGAGACTTGTTACTTGAGACTTATTACTTGTTACTTGACACTTGTACGTGATACTTGTTACTTGATGCTTGATACCATTACATGTTCACTTGCCACTTGTTCTACTATTAGTACTCGTTACCCAATCTTGTCACTTGAGTTGTCTTTCTTGCTAGCTAGTTTTTTGAATCCCCCTATTTGTTGCATCCCTATTATATTATGTTATACATTTTTGATTCCAAATCTTGTTCCATATTTCTTGCACTTGTTTTCATACCATTGCTTGTACTATTTGCGGCCCTAACTTGCACTAAGGGCGTTTGTCTTGTTTTCACTAATTTTTTTCTTTTTTTTATATTTATATATACAAACTTTGGAGACGAATTGCCTGCTGAAATTGGTGAACAGACATTCTAGGCTTTGCTTGGAGAAAAGACTTGCTTTAAATATTTGTTTTTGAGTTATTTATTTTTTTTGCTACTTGAATCTTGTAACGGGCTTAGAGTCCCAAGTTTTATCTTTTGATCAAGATTTGAAAACTATTTGGGATATTATTATTTTGTTTCAATTGTTTCTGTTGATTAATAAATTATTCATGCATGCATGGTTGTGTATATCTTGTTATATTTCTTGTTCTGATGCTGAGTCAATCCTACAGCTTATGAATGATGAAAATTATTTGCTGGGCTTCGTCACGTGCTCGTATTCCGTATTTTTGGGAAGCAGGGTGTGACAATGTCTCCAGGGTTCTTTCTTATTTGATGATATCCACTGCGCAAATCGAGCTTGCTAAACACCCAAGAACCTTGCAACTCATCTAGAAGTTCATCAATGATGGGGATAGGGTACTTATCTTTGACTGTTACTTTGTTCAAAGCCCTGTAGTTGACACAGAGATGCCAGGATCAATCAGGTTTCTTCACCATTACAATTGGGGATGCATAGGAGTTGTGGCTGGGTCGAATGATCCCTGATTGCAACATTTCTTGTATCAACTTTTCTATCTCATTCTTTTGGCTCCAAGGGTGTTTGTATGGTCTTAGGTTGATTGGTTGGGAGTTTGGAAGTAGGGGAATGTTGTGGTCATGAGATCTAGCAGGTGGTAGGGTGATATGATCATGGAACACTTCCTTAAATTGGTTCAAGACATGGGATATTTCAACTGAGCATGGGGTGTGGTGAGTGTTGCTCTCAATCTCAGAGGATGATACTGCGGTAACTTGGAGCATGATACCTCTCTTCGAGTGTAAGAGGGTTTTCTGTAAAGCTTTGGACTCTGCCATCTCCACTGGCTTCCCATTAACCCCCTTAGTACCTTTACATCTCCACCATGTTTAAAATACACAGAGTTGCTCTTATAACTGAGCCAGATTCCTTCTAGGGTCCTCATCCATTGGGCTCCGAGGTTTACTTGACTTTTTCTCAAGGGCAAGACATAGAATGAGGCTTTGATCAAAACCCCTTGGCAGGAAAACTTCAACCCTTCGCAAACTTCTTCACATTGCAATTTATCCCCTCCTGCGATGGTGACTAAGAGTTTAGTGTTTTTGTTCACAGGTAACTTGGATTTCTTCACCACCTTAGAGTCAACGAAGTTGTGGGTGGAGCCTGTATCGAAGAGGGCATAAACAATCTGATTATTCACCATTCCTTTCAGCCTTAAGGTTTTGGGCTCCGTTATGCCTGTAACTACCCCTAGGGAAATGGTAGGAGGGTTGGATGCAGGGGGCATAGCCTGCAGGCAATTGAGCTAGTTGTCTGAGTTCTCCGCATGGTCCATAATAACCTCTTCAGGGTTTGTGTCTGCGCAGGTCTCCTCAGAATCAAGTTCCCCTTCTATCTGCATAAGAGTTCTCCCTTTATATCTATGGCCTTTAACCCAAGGCTCATCACAACGAAAACACAAGTTCTGAGCTCTCTTCTCAGTAATGGCCTTCTTCTGTTCTTGGCCAGGTAAGGTAGCAGTTGAACTCCTAGCGGGGTTGGCTATCGACCAATTCCCAGGTTTGCCAGAGCTACCCAAGTACTTGGTGGCCTTTCTGTGACACATTGCTATTTTTTCCCTTACCACGGCTTCTCAGTAGGCCTCCGTCACCGATTGGGGATGTTTCAACAAGACCTCCTGTTGTATCTCTTCCTTCAACCTAGCTACGAAACAATCCACCAACACCTCCATAGGTAGTGGCTTGTTAAGGTGTTTGTATTTGAGAAACTCTCAGTGGTACTCTTGTACTGTGCCAGATTGCCGGAGCTTGAAGAGAGTAGCAGTGGGATTATGAAGCTCCGCAGGCCCAAACTGAAGTAGCATCTCCCTCTTCAGCAGCTCCCATGATATTTCACTTCCACTCTGCCTTTTGAACCATCTCCACCACATCAGGGCATCCCCTCTCAGTAGTACAGACTAAAATTTACTTGGTGTCTTCATCTACTCTTAGCATATCAAAATGGTGCTCGAGATGGAAAAACCAATTGCTAATGTCCCCCGAGCCATCGAATAAGGGAATTTCTAATTTGGGGTGTTTGGGAAACACAGATTGGTACCTGTCGAAGTCTTTTTCACTTCGTGACCACCGAGAGTTGGGGTTCATAGCTGGGGATGGTAGAAGGAAGGGGGGGGGGGCGCTACTAGGGTTAGGAGTGTACGAAGACTCTTCTCTGCTTCACAAGTCTCTATCAGCGAGGTGGCGGAGCATGCTTCGAATATCATCGTTTTGGATCTGAAGTCATGTCATATGATCTTTTAGGGCCCCCACGAAAATTTCGATGCTCTCTACCCTCTGGCTGAGGTCGGTTGGCTGTTGAGGTTCGACACCCCTAAGGGTGGAGCCTCGCGCCAACTGGCTCGGGGATCCGATTCCAGAGTTGACTACAGACTCAAGGACCATTGAGCGCTCGATCGGGTTACCAGGGTTTATAGGATATGTGGCTCTGATACCATTGATACATCTCCAAATGGGGGGTGCCCCGTTGAGGGAGGAGGAGGAGGAGGCTCACGCCGAGAGCGAGTTTCCACCATGATAATCTGCAACAAATACACCAAGAACTAGAAAGGGAGGTGAGAAGATAGGAGAAGAGGAAAGAAAAGGAAAGAAGATAAGGAGAAATTATAATTCATTCATAATACTTTCCAATACAGATTCCCTGCCCCTATAAAGAGCGAGGGGTGAAGACGCTGCTACAATTGATCGACCAACGGCGCGTTGACATGTACTACGTGCAACGTGCGGAAATTACAGAAAAAAAAGAAGCCCCAAAAACGGTTTAACTGATTCCACTGTTCACCGGGGTCCACCACCTTAATAACCTCCACTCCTACAATGCCACATCATGCTATTGGGTGTGAAAAGCAAGGGCTTTATTGCAAAATTACCACTACTTATGCAGCTATGTCCAAGAAAGAAAGAAATATACTCAGGGACTGAAACGCAACTCCTTGGACCGATATGCAACCCATTTCTCTAGCTCGATGCAGTTGAGAGATCTGTATCATAGTTAGTGCTCTGTATATTCCAGTGTACAAGTCAATAATCTAGCTTGTATGCTAGTCGACTTTTGATGTGTGATTATTCAAGAATATGGGTCCTGTGGGTTGCCTTATTCTTCATATGTTTCAATCGTTCGATATTGATTCGCTAAGGCTGGGAAAGGGAAAAAAAACATGCAGTTGAGTTGGTCATTATTTGCAATAACAATGTAAGTTAGCATTAGTTAACCTATTGTTGTTCTAATTCCATATCTTAGGATGTTCAGATCAGTGATGTTCAATATTTCTTCCATTGCTTGCGGATATAACTTGTAGTCATAGTTCAATTTTTTTTTTTTGAGTTAAAAGGTGGAATAACACCACCCTGTTTCATTAATAAGAGATTAATAAACACCCCGCATAACCGGGAAAAAACAAAAGTGCAGTGAAGGAAATAAAATATAAACCCCCAACAGAACCCTGGGGGGTGGGTTTCATCATCTAAACCTCAGACAACAGGACATAAAACATAAACCCCCAACAGATCCCTGGGGGGTGGGTTTCAACATCTAAACCTCAGACAACCAAAATACAAAGAAATGACACAACCTAAATAGACACAGTGGGTGCCGCTGACTCAACTGGGTAGTAAGGCGGGTGCACTCCTCAATCCATAGTCGGCCCGAACTCTATCTCCTCATCGTCAAATTCTTCCACCTGGAAGACCCGTGCAATCCTCCCTCTCGCTCCTGAGGCAGCAGCTGTAGCCCAAAAGGAAATTAGATGCATGATGAGATTAAGGTTACCAGAAATAGAATTACATGAAGCACGGAAATAAAAATTGTTTCTATCTAGCCATAACACCCATGTGGTTGCCACAATGGCAATATACCACGCATCCTTCATGTCGTGTCGGGTCGATGCAAATCTGGGGCCAACCCATAGTTTCTTATACTCTCTTGGGTAGTCACTTGTGCCTAGGGCTCTTAGGACTTCTATCATGATGGCCTTACTTCTTGTGCAGTGAATAAACAAATGGTTCAGATCTTCCATGTGAGTGTTGCAGAATCCACAGTTGGTCGCAATGTGAGGTTGTCTCTTGGCTAGGTTCTCTCTGGTGAGTATAGCATTGTTAAGCACAAGCTAGAGGAAGACTCTGACTTGAAGAGGTGTTTTTGCCTTCCATAACACCGTTGCCCAGCTGGGTCTGCATCCCCGAAAGTGAATTCGGTGGTAAAGGGATCTAATCGAAAACACTCCCTTCTTCTCAAGTCCCCAACGCAACTGGTCTGGGCCTTGGGCACACAACACCCCAGATTGGGTAATTCTCGCCTGTAGTTCACGCAGTTGCTGACGCAAACCTGGTGAAAGCATTCCTTGGAACGACGGTCTCCAAGTCCCTCTTTTCCAGGCTTCTGCCACCGACATATTCGGTCGATTCGTTTTTTCATACAACTCTGGGAAATTGTCCTTAAGAGCCTGTGGACCACACCATTTGTCCCACCAAAACCTGGTGGACCGCCCATTACCAATAATAGACGTTACTGCTGAATTGAACGGTCCACTAGCTTTTGTAATTCCTTTCCAGAAGCGGGAGGTTTTAGATCCCACTCGGAAGCCTAAACATCTCGTCCCTTTTCCTCGAAGGTAGGGTTGAATAAAATCCTGCCATCCTTCCCTACAATGGTGAAACACTTTCCACCACCATTTTCCTAGGAGAGCCAAGTTCATATCTCTAAGGTCAATGATACCTAGCCCTCCATGTCTCTTCTTCATGCAGGAGATATTCCATTTAATAAGGTGGTAGCCTCCCTTATTTGAATCTGCCCCTTTCCAAAGGAATCTTTTTCGGATTCGGTCAATCCTTTGGATCACCCACTTTGGGAGTTCAAAAAATGACATGTAGTAAATGGGCAGGTTGGATGGCACTGAGTTAATGAGTATCACTCTTCTCCCGAGCGAGAGCGATTTGCCTTTCCACCTAGACAGTTTGTCTTCCACCCTGTCTATAATAGGCAACCAGTCAGCCTTCGTGAGTCTCCCTGGTTTGAGCGGGAGCCCTAAATATTTGATCGGGAACTCCTCCGTCGCGCAGTTTAGAATGGTGGCATGTTCCCGTGCTTCTGCTTCTGATAGAGTAATTGGGACCAACGCGCTCTTGTGGAAGTTAATCCTAAGGCCCGACCAGGCCTCAAAACAATACAGGACCCCTTTAAAGCAGATTGTTTCAGTTGTAGTGCCATTTCCAAAGAGTAGGGTGTCATCAGCATATTGTAGTATCGTGCATCCCTGTTTAGTGGTGCTGCTGGCCACAGGCGTTATCCATCCTTTTCTGTGACAGTTTTCCAACATTCCTCTAAGCACATCCACAACAATAGTAAATAACAATGGGGATAGTGGATCTCCCTGCCGGAGTCCCTTCTTGCAAGGGAACGATGGACCTGGTCTCCCATTCACCGAGATTGCCGTTTTGCTAGAATGCAAACATTGTTTGATCCATCTTATCCATTTATCTCCGAAACCTCTCCCTCTGAGCGCCTTCAGCAAACACTCCCAATCCACGGAATCATATGCCTTCTCAAAATCCAACTTCAGGAGGAAGTTCTTGGAGTTGCTCTTGTGGCAGTGGTGGATAACTTGTTCAGCGGTGGCCACACAGTCCAGTATGCATATGCCCTTAATGAAACCCGTCTGGGTCTTATTGATAAGACTGTCCATCATACTTCCCAAGCGGATCGCTAGGACCTTAGTGATGATTTTCGCCGAGCAGTTTATCAGGCTAATTGGTCTAAAATCCCCCACGCATTTGGATTCCTCTCGTTTGGGAATCAACACAACTTCTGCAAAGTTGAACATTCCCAGTCTCAGATTGTTGTGGTAAAATTCCTCCATTAGATCCATAAAGTCTCCTTTAATTTCTTCGCAGAACACTTGGAAGAACATCATGGGAAAGCCATCTGGTCCAGGCGATTTGTCTGCTCCCATCTGGTTGACGGCCGTTTTGACTTCTATTTCTGAGAAAGGTGCCTCCAAAGAGGAAAAGTTTTGACCTGAGTCATTCTGATACTCCTGCCAGTAGTCCTCGCTCATTGGGATCCTAAAATCATTCTTCCTCCCGAAGAGGTCCTTATAGAAAGTCTGAAACGCCGTGGAGATCACCTTTTCATCTTGTGAAGTTCCTGAGTCTGTCTGAATTGATAGGATAAGATTGGATCTCCTTCTAGCGCTTGCAACCCGATGGAAGTAGGCCGTATTCGCGTCTCCCTCTTTGAGCCACGAATTCCTAGACCTTTGTTGCCATTTGATCTCTTCTAGTCTATAAAGATTGGCTATGTTCTCACGGAATTGTAATAGCCTGCCTCGCTCCTCCTAGGAAAGGATTCTAGACTCTTCTATCCTCTCTAGCTCATCAATTCCTTCCAAAAAAAGATTCCTTAGCGTGCCAGATGGTAGAGAACCTTGATCGATTCCATCTTGCAAGCCTCTTTCTCAACCTTCGAATTTTTCCACACCAGCGCGATGCCGCGTCCCTGCCAGCCATAGGGAGCGCCCAGTTCTCCATAACCAAATGATGGAATCCCCGAATTTCCAACCAGGCCTTTTCAAATCTAAATTTCCTGGGCCTACGTTGTCCTCGAATTCCGGTATCGAGAAGGATCGGGGTGTGGTCTGATGTTGGCCTAGGGATCGCTCTAGCTGACACTAGAGGAAATTTAGCTTCCCAATCCATGGAGACTAGGATCCTGTCCAACTTGGCCATAACCGGGGCCACTTGCATATTAGACCAAGTAAAAAGTCTATCATTAATTGGGATATCGATCAGTTCCAGTTCCGTGATCAGTCTATTGAACTCCTCTCTGTGCCTGTCACTGGCGCCTCTCCCCTTATGCTCAAAAGCAAATCTAGTGATGTTGAAGTCTCCACCCACAATCCAGGGCCCCGACCAGCGTCGTCGAATGTTGACCAGTTCTTGCCAGAAGGCCTCTCGGTCTGTGGCCACATTCGGCCCGTAGACAACAGTCACCGTCTGTATCCAATCATCGGAACGTCGTTTCAGTCGGGCCGTCAAAGAGAACGTACCACCGTGTACCTCTATGCAGGAGAGGAAATCCAAATTGAAACCTATAGCAATCCCCCCTGAGGCACCAACTGACGGCCGTAACAACCACTCCTTGATTCTATTACCCCCAACTCTTTTGAGTTTGAGCCCGTGCTGGAGTTTAGTCTCCTGCAGTCCTACAACTTCCGCCTTGGAGTTGTTAATGACGTCCCTTACCATATCTCTCTTCCCTATATCCCCCAGTCCCCGAACATTCCAGAAAAGTGTATTCATTGGGGGACATTGTCATCAGAGATCGTTGGTGAAGGTGCGGGGCCGGCTACATCCTCGAGAATGGTAGTCGGCCCAGTGCCATCGCGAAGGGCATTCTCCGAACTAGTGTTAACCCTATCCGTTTCCCAACCCCTGATTTTGTTGAGGAGTAACGCGTTGCGGTCTAAATCCCATACTTCTAACCCACATGTTTCGGCTAGTAAAAAAACCTCATAGTCTGACATGAAATTTAAAATGGAAGCTAAAAAATTAGTCGTACCTCCATTATCGAGCTTAGCAGCTTTGGCAGCCGCTGCTACCTCAAGGTAGTCATCCAAGGACTCCCCATGAGCCCTCTTGGGCGAACGATGCACTCTGAACCCAAATGTCCTCTGAGACACTCCGGAGCTGTTCCCGGGTGCAGATTCTGGGATTGTGGATAGTACCATCTCAGGGGAGACATCTCTCTGAGTGTTTGCAATGAACTCAAGATCTTCTGAATCCTCCTCTGAAAATGAGAATTCTTCATCCAGATTGAGCCGCCCCTCTCGTTCCTCCTCACTATCAGTGTGCAGACTTTCCTGTTGAAGTGAGGAAAGCCCCCTCCCCGCGGACCCCTCTGTGGGCCCGCAGGTTGTCGAATCACTAACAATAATAGAGTTCTCCGTTACGGTCCCCTCATTGGGCCCGTTCTCAAAATTACAATTTGTCTGTATGTTAATAGGCGCTTTGGACCCCTCAATAGGCCCATGATTGTCTATAAGTAGCTCACAAACCGACTCTTTAGTTGTACTTTCCACCGGATAAGACATTGTTCCTCCGCGAAGCAACTTATCAAAATTCTCGATGCCCACGCCATTCAAACCGCTGTCCAAGGCGGTAGGCTTACCGCCAAGAACAGCTGGCAACATTTGATAGGTGGGGCTATCGGTGGGTTTCTCGAATGCTGGGTTCACAGACCCTGGCGTGATAACCGAGCTGCACCTTTCGCCACGTGGCAGCTCCTTATTGGGGGGTGCATCGGTGGGTTTGTCAGAAACCCGGTTCAAAACCTTTGGCACAATAATCGTTGCCTCCTTATCTTTTCCCTTACCGCAAACAGGAGCTTCATCGTCTAAGCCTTCGTCTTCCTCTTTATCTCCTATACTGTTTTCGTCTCTCCTCAAAAGTGTGACCTTTTTCCCCCTCCCTTCATCACCGATAGCGTAATCCCCAGTACGCTTCTCGCTCTGGGTTAGCATACCTACCCTCGTCGTTTTCCCTAAGATGGCCTCTGTCTCTTTCCCTAGACAAACCGCTGTCTTTTGCCCCCCAAGCTCCTCAGAGGCACCCATAGCCTTTTCAGGTGGGAACCAACTTTTGGTTACCCACTCTTTGGTAGACATAGGACGTTCGCTTGTCTTCTTTCCCAAAGTGGCCAGATCTCCCACCAACCCTTCTCTGGAAGCCTACATGTTGCGACCAAAAGAAGCCTTGCCATTAAGAGGACGTACCAGCCCCGTTCCACCCCTCTGAGCCCCAGTACACTTCGCCCCTGAGTCTTGCAGGGCTTGACCCTCTTTTTGTGCCCCTCTTTTGTCACTACGCGTGCGCTCGATCTTTGTACTTTCCAAATCAAGGTGGGTATGCTGGATCACCGTTGGATCTGCTAAGTTGAGAGCTCTTTGTGGCTCTTGACCGTTAGATCCAACGGGACGAGCCTTGCTCGGAGAAGCTAGCGATCTTGCCGCCTGTGCCGCCCTGATGACATCCCTGTGCGCTCTCTCTAGCTCGTGGGCCCCGTCGATAGTAAGCTCCTTACTCGGCGATACCACCTGACTGTAGGACCTGTCGTCCCTTAGAGCTGAGGGTGTGGGGTTGATTTTGGTTGGCAGCAGCTCCTTTGGATCTTCGACTTTCTTATCCAGGATGAACCTGACGAGATAGGATTCGTCGAACGAGTAGATCTTGGCGAATCTCGGCATCAGAGTGATATCACTGCATCTGATTAGTAATCTTGCCGATACTAGCTCTGATCGCCGCACTGTTTTCTCGTCGATCTCCACCACCGAGCCAAAATCAGATACAATTTCTTGGAGGGCTTCTTTCTTCCAGAAATGTAGAGGAACGTTGTGGATCCAAATCCAAAACATCTCACCTTGTGGGAGTTCAGCTCCAAACGTCGGAGACCACGCCGTGAATTCGAGCTCAAAGTGACCAAATTCCACGCTCCCCATTCTGATCACTTCTGCCATTTTCTCCTGTGATGGAAATGAAATGAGGAATTGCAAGTGGCAAAGTTTTTTGGCGACCCAGTCACCGTGAGCACTCATGGGCCACCTCTCTGTGAGCGCCTGCATCACATGGTTCTCCGACGGCCTCCCTTTCTTGACTTTTGCAATGGCGCACCATTGTCTCAGCCAACTCTCTTCACGCTTAATGATGTCCAGGCTTGATGCCAGACGGATCACCGAGGGGTTTTCCAGCGATCTCCCCCTACTCACTGAGCGTTCCTCATCGCTGTTAGTCTCTACTACATTGGAACAAACATAGGATAGGTGGCCCCACTTCATGCACTTGAGGCATCGAACTTCCTTGGTGCATTCGTACTTGTAATGGCCAAGATCACCACAATTGAAGCACGGCGCCGGCCTGCGCTTCCCCTTCCTCTGTTTCTTTGCTTGGCCGGAAACATGGTTAGTATTACTCCCCTGCCTCTTTTTTGTCTTCTACCCCCCCTCCCCCCCTCCCCCCCCCCGGATCCACTGCCCCTCCCCGTCCTCATCGCCAGCAGTCAATTCCCCCGTCGTCTCGTCAAGCATGGCCTCAACGATGTCTCGCTCGGCTAGCGAATTGGATGACTTGAACTCTGGTGGTGGTTGGACAGAGAGTTGATAGGTGGTGTGTTTGTGGTGGGAGTTGAGGTTAGGAGGGTGGATAGGTTGCACGGTTGGAGTTGGGTTGTGGTAAGAACTGTTGTGAACTGGTTCTGCGCCGTTGCTAGGAAGGTGTTGATGTTGGTTGTGTGCTCGTTTGATGTTGGGATTGTTTTGTGTGTCATTGTAAGTGGGAGGTCGATTGTGACGAAGGCTAGACATGGAGTTGGAGTAAGACGGATGTTGGCGGTGCTTGTGAGAAGTGGTGATGGAGTTGTTGTATGACTTGAGATGAGTTTGATACCTCTGTTCATTCTCTCTGTACCTACTCCGGGAATGACCCTCATAGTGAGGTTGGAAGTGCTCCGTGGGAGGGGTTCTCTTACGCCTCATGTGGCCAGTAGGAGGACCCCCTCGTTGGGCCCTCCTCTCATAGTTCTCATGTCTCCGATGTGTTTCCTGGCCCCTGGTAGTCTCCTCTAACGAGCGATGATGACCGCTATTACTCCCCACATGACGCGGAGGTGCACGTTTGTGCGCATGCGTCGGGGAATGAACTCGGCTGAGCTCACGATTCCCTCCCTCCTCAGTGTTCGAGATCAACGACGGGGGTGCCAGTGTTGCTGCTAGGACGGAGGCTGGGGGTTGCACACCTTGAGGTGGTGCTGGGGGTTGCAAGCAGTGGTCTGCTGTTGCCCTAGCTGGCTCAAGCATCGGCTGTGTAGTGGCTGTTGGTGATGGGGTGGGTGGGTGACGGACCCTCTCATTGGGCCCGCACCCACTCAGCTCAAGTAGGGAAAGCATGAAGCACTGGAACAGTGATTGGGGTAAGGGTGGGTTTAGCAAGCTTTCTAGATTAAGAAGGGTGGTTGGTCTGTTGGTGTGGTAAGGATTGAGAGGTACTGAAGGCTTCAGTAGTGAAAACGAAGAAGAAAGGGCTGTTGGTCGGCGTTGGCGCACCGGGAAGAAGAAGAAGAAGAGGAAGGGGAAGAAGGGTTAGGTAGGAGCTTCATATTTTTTAGTCATAGTTCAATTTTACCATCTAATTTCCTTTCTTTTACCATCACATGTCATTATTTTGATTGACATCTATATTTTTTATAATTCCAGTGGGGCATCTACATCATACTATTTTTCTAGGAAGTTGATAGTCTATCAGCTCCCTTAATCCTTCCTCTATATACATACGTAAGCTTTTTCCAGAAACATACAAAAATATATATGTTGGCATTAAAGATCTATCTATAGGTCTTTGTAATTATCTATATAATAAAATTACTGTCCTTGAATTCTTCGGATGTACAGCATCATCCCGTACACATAATTTTAAGTAGCGAAATGACTTAAAATATAACATGTTATAGGTTATACATGTAAACTTGCTAATTCTTTCTATGAATAAGACATTGTTTGAGGAGTTACAGATAAAGTTTTGTACTGAAAATTAAAGAACATCACCTGAAAACCGCCTCTCTTCAATCCTTCTAATTTCTAACGGTGGGTGACAGCAACAATTAAAAGAGCAGATTCTGCAGCTCTTTTATTTCTCCATTCAATTCCAAACATGTGAGTAGCATCAGTTGATATTATTAATTCATTCTTATTGGTGATGTTCCAATGTTGGCAGTTCAATTAGAATTGGTAACTAAATGTGCGAGTTTTTAATTTTTCAATTTGGGAGGTTATGAACAGGGGTTACATCAAAGCTTTTTGTATGACTGGCTGTAGCAAACTCTATTACTCTTCTTTTTTAGCAAACTCTCTTTGGCCTAGTCAACATTCCAAAGTATAAACTCACTTTCAAGAAATCTTGAAAGTTCCAAAGTCTGAATCAGAAAAGAATTCTTTTAATGTTTTTTTTGTTAAATTGCAGTGAATTTTCTGAGCAATACTAGGATTGGTGTTAGGGTGGAGGACAAGTACGTAGTGGCTAGTTCTCCAGTTCGAAAGACACATTATTTAACACTAAAAAAAAAGTCTCTTTAAGCGTTCATATTTTACAGAAAAAACCGTCGTTTCAAACTTTAGTTTCTTTGAACAATCCTTGCTCGCGATAACTCTACTTCTTACACATTTACATGGTTCGTCAGAGGTCGATTTGTGTGAATATTTTTGGGAGAGATCGGATAGTGAATATTTTGTTTTCAGGGTCTATACTAATATCAGTAGAACTTTATGATAGTTCTCAATAAATAAGCCTTGAAAGCATGCAGATTCTTTCCCACAATTTTTTTTCAAAATGATCCTATAATTGCTATGTCTATAACCAAGAAGTGCACCTACACTACTAATAATCATGAAGACTTATCACCTGGTACATGACTAGCCATTTGATGATCATAGGTTTGAACACACAAGACTTTAGACCATCTGCAGTTGTTGTGAGCCAAATTTTGGGTATTTGGAAAATGGAAATAGAAAAAATGAGTTTGCGCTGCAGTCGTCGAAAGCTAAAATTTGGGTCAGACGAAAGATTATCTATCGTCCAAGCGATTTGCATAGGTAAATTAGAACGGACAGAGGATTATATATCGTCTGTTGAAAGGAATTTTTTTTTTATAAAAAATATACGGGATGGGAAATGAATTCCCGTCCGAGGAATTTATAAAAAAAAATCCAAATAGACGGTACACTGAGAGAGAGTAAGGGTATATACATAATTCCATAATTCATGGGAATTTTTTTTTTTGGGGGGGGGGGGGGGAGGGACGGTAGATAATCCCCTGTCCCACCCTTTTTTTTAAATTTAAATGGACGGTACATTATGTGTCGTCCCTTACCTTTTGTTTTTAATTAATTGGTTGGACGGCATATAATCGCCCGTCCGTTGATGTGTCCGCCAAAAATTTGTAGGGACGATGTTTTATTTCCCGTCCGACCTCTCCGACGAAAGATAATCTATCGTCCGATCAATCAAACGAAAAATTATCTGTCGTTAGTTATATTTTGGCAAAAGCCATTTTGTCTCCCAAATATAGCCGACGACTGTTCATTCGAAACCCAAATTTTGGGTAAATGGCCAACGACTACAACACTATTTTCCCCAAATTTTGAAAAATTTGGGTAAATGGCAAATGACTACAGATGCTCTTATATTGGAATAATGAGAAGCCCTTTTCTTAAAATTCAAACATCGTTATAAAATTGAAAGAAAGAAATATTGACAAAATCAAGAAGATAGTAAATCTTACAAATACTTATCTAATTGAAAGCTTTTTATTTCTAGTTTTTCTTCCACACTATTTGCTCTTACATCTCTACATGTATTTATAGTAGTTCCTAAGGGATGAAGAAAACTTTGTTAACAATTTTTGACTCACATTTTTTATGATAACTTTTTGTGATTCATGCATCACTTCTAGAAATCATAAGCCTTTATTTATAGACTTATATGTTACAAAAATTCGTAATTAGTAGATATGGTGATCATCCATAATCATGATATTTTACAACACTCCCCCTTGGATGTCAACAATTTCTAAAATCGTCTCACAATGTTCAAATTCAATGATTGTTACCTAATTAAACCTTGTTCAGAAAAACCCAGTAAAAAAAATAAGAGCGAAGGAAAAAAAGGTACAACATTCTTTTAGGATCATTGAATTAACATTTGAGGCGCACAATGTTGCCTCATTAAAACCTTTACTATGAATAACCCAGTGAGATAAAAACCTATAAAAGAAAAGGAGTACAACACGCATATATACTGGGTAGCATGCTTCATGATGTTTTCTCCAATTAATGACTCCCACTGATAACAATAATCCCTTACATAGTTTGATGATAGATTCTACGCATACCAATCTTATATAAAAGTTTCTGGATGATGGCCTTTGGCAGAGACTTGGTAAAAATGTCAGCTAGGTTGTCACTGGAACAAACTTAATTTACTTCAATCTCATTGTTCTTCTGAATTTCGTGAGTAAAGAAGAATTTTGGTTAAATGTGCTTGGTCCAGTCTCCTTTGATGAAACTTTTTTTAATCTATGCTATACATGCAGCATTGTCTTCGAAGATAATGCTAGATCATCTGCAATAGAAGGTAACCGACAAAAACTACGAATTAAAGATCTCAACCATACACATTCACTACTAGCTTCATGAAGAGCTAAAAAATTAAAGTGGTTAGATTAAGTAGCTACTAAAGTTTGTTTAGTAGAACACTAAGAAATAGCAGTATTACCACTAAGAAATGCATAACCTATTTGAGATCGACTCTTATGAGGATCGAAGAGATATCCTGAATCTGCATAACCTACAAACTTGGAACTTTTATGATTATAAGAATAATATAAACATAAGTCAGTAGTTCCACGTATATATCTTAAAATATGCTTGATACCAGTCCAATACCTTTACGTTGGTGCAGAGCTATATCTAGCAAGCAAATTCACCGAAAAAGAAATATCCGGTCTAGTGCATTGTGCCAAGTAAAGTAGAGCACCAATAGTACTTAGGTATGGTACTTCGGGTCCCAATACATTTTCATTTTCCTCTTTAGGGTGGTATGGATATTTCTTTATGTCCAAAAACCGGACTACCATGGGAGTACTTAGTGGGTGTGTCTTGTCCAGATCAAACCTTTTTAAAACCTTCTCGGTATAATTGGACTGATGGACTAACATCTCACTAGAATTTTGCTCGATCTGCAGACCGAGCCAAAATTTTGTTTTCCCAAAGATCTTTCATTTCAAATTCCTTCTTTAAGTGGTCAGTTGTTTTCTCGAGCCCTTCTCCAGTCCCGATTAAAATTGTATCATCCACATAAACTACTACTATTGCAAATCCAATTAAAAATTTCTTTATAAAAATGTACTGGCAAATTGGGTTGTTTCTATATCCTTCCATAGACAAGTATTCACTAAGATGATTGTACCACATTCTTCTAGGTTGCTTCAGGCTGTACAATGAGCGTCTTAAATGAATTGAGTACATACTCTTTGATTTTACTTCGGGAAAAGTAAATCATTCAGGGATTTTCATATTAATATCCATGTCCAAGTCCCCAAATAAATAAGCAGTTACAACAGCCATGAGTCTCATATCTAAATTTTCAGAAAGCTAGATTTATCAGATATCTGAAAGTTATTACATCCATGATGGGGGAGTATGTTTCATCATAATCAATCTCAGATTTTTGCGAGAAACCTTGTGCCACAAGTCGTGCTTTATATCTAGTATTTTCATTACTTTCATTTTTTTTCTTACAAACACCCATTTATAACCTACAGGGTTAACATTTTTTAAGGGTGGTATTATAGGTCCAAATACACCACGTTTATTAAGCGACTCTAATTCTGCCTTGATGGCATCTTTCCATTTTGGGCAGTCTGCTTTTTGTCGACATTCATTTATAGTACGTGGTTCAGTATCATGATTATCATTTTCCTTTGATACTTGTGTAGCTACAACATATCAGCATATGTAAATATATCATCAGTGGTTGTATCTTTTCTGTCCCACATCTCTCCTAAATTAGTGTGTATAGAGATTTCTTTATTATTAGGTACCTTTATCTCTTCAGGGACTTTGAAAATCTCTTTGGGGACTTGTGTCTTTTCCAAGACAATAACTTCTTCTGTAGTTTTAGAGAGAGTGGGGTTTTGGAAAACCTCTTATCAAGTGAAATGACTAACTTCTTCGAGAGTGTAGCGCCCCAAATTTTCAATAATAAAATTAGATATAAGTGGCACAATTTCCAGAATCAACTTCAATTGCAATCATAAACACAGTAGCAAATACAGGAAAGATTAAAACTTTTTATTACATCTTCTTTTTTACAAAAACACAGCGGATATTAACACAATAATTACAATTCTATTACAACACGGTGAATTTTCAACTTTCATTTATATTCCAAGCTTTACTTGAACCAGTGCAATCCATAACTGAAATCCCTGCAAAAGTTTATTCAAAGTGGGCACGTCAATTAAATGCAACTGACGTCAACTATAGTAATAGTGATACTTCTAAATCTCGTAATCGCAAACTTGATGCATATTAATATAGGAATAATAAATGATGCATAAACAATAATAAATAGAACAACAAGTGAAACATATTAACACAACAATAATAAATGAAATATAAAACAACATTCAATGAAGCGTAAAACAATAAGTGAAGCTAGGCTAAGTGTCAAGTGTATGAGATGAAAACAGAAAACAAGCATGCATAAAACAAGTCAAGAATCACAAATGCATATGTTGATTTCGATTACATACTTATCGGATTCTATGCATCCCATACTACATAGGTCCGGTGCAAGCCCTTATCGTTTTACACTTTATAGGGTTCAATCCTGCATTATGCAACTAACCTACTACGGTAATTACTTCAAGATTTAGATTATTCTGTGAGTATCTAGTGCCATGCCCCAATCATTTTTGAGAATCAACTTCCCACCGCAAGTGATTTTGGGTACACTCCCTCACACCCCGATCATTTTGGAAATTGAAACCCACACTGCAAGACAAATGGTACCTCATCACACGAATATTCCATGAGCGTCGCCTCGATCCCGATAATTCTGAAGATGCATCCCACACCGCAAGTGATCACACCGGGATCATTCTTGGGAATCAAATTCCCACCGCAAGTGATTTTGGGTACACTCCCTCACACCAAAATTATTATGGAAATTGAAACCCACACCGCAAGTGATCACACCCCGATCATTCTTGAGACCATCTCCCACCGCGAATCATATGAGGCCCCCTACCCATGTTTGCTCTTATTTAATCACAACTCCAACTATTGTCTGTTCTTATATTTATTAAGTTCAATTAGAATCACAGTCTCCTTAGAGTTGATTTACCCTACCGGACTTAACTTTACTGAATCAAACAAAAGCCCCACTAGCCAAATTCCAACAAAATCTCATTTGCCGGCATGCTAGGGTCCCACCCAAACTTTAGAGTCTCATAATTCAAAATATCATCAACAATCTTCCTAGGGCCCACATCATAACCCTAAGCCTCAAATAAAAATCCAACTTGGTTTAATAATTATACAAAAATACCCTTTATTAATCACATTCCTTAAATCAACCGAAATTGCCATAAAAGACTCTTTCATATATGGAAACATATGCAACTTACGAAAATTCTTTAAAATCAACTTTTAATTACCCCATTTCATTCATTCTTAAGTTCAATCAATTCTACTAGAAATTTATTCAATTCAATTGAAACAAGCCTCTTAATCATGTGGGATCTCGTCCTAAAAATTTGAAATTCCTTTGCCTAAAAATCTGAAATTTAATTCTAAAAAATTGAAGTCTTAGAATCAATAATCTATAACATTAAAATTTATTAATTAAAAATTTTTCGCCCAACACTTTTTTTTCCTTTTTATTTAAAAGCCTTAAAACTAAAAAAACTCAACAGAAAAAAAACTAAAAAAATAAAACAAAACAAAAGTTTTTAAAAAAATCTCCACAGCAAAAAAAGAAAAAAACAAAAAAAAAAACAAAAAAACAAAAATAAAACAAAAAAAGAGCAAAAGCGTTAAAACTGACAAAAAAAATAATAAAATAATAATAATAATAATAAAAACTACGCCCATCCCACCCTGCCAAAGACCCACAATGCCCAAATCGTTGTGGGCTAGCCAACTTCCCAAGTCCACTTACTGTCTTACTTAGGCGCTACAATAATTATATGCCCAGAAAGCACTATACAGATCCTATCTGTACAACCCGAAACCCTATTTCTCCAAACCCTAATACAGTAACTTGGGTTACTGTTCACCTCATGAACAGTGAACCCGAAACCCAATATACTACAATTCAACCATACAAGAATTTTTCAAACCCTAATATTAAACATGAATTCCTAATATAAAAAAAACAACAAATAAACATAGAAAATCTGAATCTTTAAAATCAATCAAACATGAATTTAGAGCATACATTAAGTTCTAATTATCTCTGAAAATTTCCATCATCTAAAAGTTAAATCCATGATCATCAATAAATATTATAGACCCCAAATTAAATCTTTATCAATTAAAAATTTGTATTTGTACGTTCATGATAATTAAAACCCAATATTTACACAATCCATCATCATACAAAGTTCATAAATCAATATGAATTATTCTATGTGTCTAACATCAATAACATTATTTTTTCTTTTCAACATGATAATCACAACATCAAAGGAGTTCTAATTTCATGAAAAATATCAATACCAAATTCATTCATCAAGCTTACATCCATCAAAACTCTAGAATCTAAAACATGAAATTAATTCTAATTAAAACAGCGAATTCTCTTATTAAAATTGTAACTTATTAATCAATCAAGCAATGAATTTGTGTGTATTCAATGGTCCATAAATTTTCATAACCAATGCTCATCATCTATTATAAACTCCATGATCATACAAGTATTTTTTTGCAAATCAAAGCAAGTTATTTCATGCATCACCAATTTCTAACATCAATAAATAATTTATCTCTACTACTATAATGGGAGAAGGGGTTAGTGTAATTTGTCCTTCTACCAACCCGTGCAGCGCACGTGTTGGGTTGTGGACTAACTTTGGTAAATATTTTCGGCAGTGGACCAGTTTGGTAAATATTTCCGAAAGTGGATCATTTTGGAAATTATTTTCTTTTTACCCTTTTCGTTATCACTTCAATGGACTAACTTTGGTAAATATTTTCGACAGTGGATCAGTTTGGTAAATATTTCCGAAAGTGGATCAGTTTGGAAATTATTTTCTTTTTACCCTTTTCATTATCCTTCAATTTTTTCCACGTGAACGTGTGCACGTGTATAATACTAGTACATAATAATCACATCTCAATTAGGGTTCTTATTCATGAAGATGTTATTTGACTACTCATTCATTAAGATTTATTCACTAGTAAGATTTTATTAATTATGAATAACCATACAACTTCTAGCATACATCTTATTAGATCAATCATCATACTCTACAAACATATAACATAACAAGAGACAAGAAGCATCGCCCACCTCAAGGAAGATCAATGAAGAACAATAATAACGAGAAAGAAAAGCTAAAATTCAAAGATCCAAGCTTCCAAAACTCCAAGAATGATAAAGAAAACAGTATTTTGTGAACAAAAGAAAAGAGATGGCTGCTGCTGTCTATTATTGGTCGGGATCTGATCTCCAGTGTTTCTATGAAGATTTTATAAAAAAGTCCTTTAAGAAAAATATATTTTTATATGTATAGATCTTTCCAAATTAATTAGTTAAATCAAATCAAATCAAATAGAAAAACTAACCCCCTAACTCCTCCAATCTAGCCAGCCCACTTGCAGCCAAGGGGTTTCAAAATTCGAAATTTTCCTCGGAATGGAGATTTTACACAAAATCCCTTCACTTTGAAATATTTGCAAACATGCCATAAATCATTCATAAAAATCCATAAAGTTTAGAATTATTATCTACTAATAAATATTATATTTTCAAAATAAACTTTCTGACTTTTTATTCTCCAGGAAGAATATTTGCAAAAAAGTCCCCAACAATCCCAAAATTGCATAAATATACATATACTTAATAAAATCAAATCGAACCAAATTAGAGGGATAAAATCTCTCCCCCAAACTCCTCCTGTCAAAACCGGCCTACCAAAGCTGCCTAACCAAAATTTGAATTCGAATTTACCTCCAAACGATTTTTTGCACAAGACCAAATTTCTTTGAAAGTATTTACAAAAATAGTTTCTTTATTTAGAAAATCCCAAAATTTAGAATATACTCGATTATAATTAAGAGAATTTATTCAGAATTTCAAAAGTAAAAATTTGCACCACAAAAAAAAATTTTGCACAAGTGAAAATGTCAATTATACAAAATTCAAAATAATTAAATAAATTGATTAAAAATTATTTATTAATTCAAAATAAAATATTTAAAATTCTGGGGCGTTACATCACTCTCCTCTTAGAATAGTTCTGTCCTCAGAGCTACCACTAGTAGGGAAAAGAACAATTTCAAATAATAAGAAAATATTACACGAAAAGTTCAGAAAAATCATTCTATCTTTATTTTCTAATTACATTGGGTCACAAACTAAGGAAAATAACGTATGATAAGAGCTATAAGGTAAATGTGAAAACTGACAGGGCAACAATTATAAGCAAAAACCTGCAAGGCATAAAACTAATCCCTAGAAGATATATAAAATGTATTAAAAAATATAACTATACAATAACTTGTTGAAAGCAACTAGATAATCAATTAATGGATACGAATTTCTACAGCATAATTATCATAACTAATATAAATTAGTCAATAATACTTTAAAGCACACAAGGAAATCAAAAGCTTCCTTAAAACTTGAATACAGTATAAACAAAAGGAACTATGAATTTTAGAATTAATGAAAATAGAAAACGTACGTAATACAAAAACTTAGACAAGAATACGAGTAAAAGAAAACATTCTAAAGTAACAAGTAACAATAAGTTTAGTCAGTAAAACAAAATATTAAGCACTCAAAAGGTCGTTAAAAAATTTGTATAAAACCATAAAATGCAAAATAGATACATGAACAAATCAACAAAAGAAAAAAATTATTACTGATCAAATAACATCGTAAAAAATCATTTTAGTAAGAAAGATAATAAGGCCAACCATAAAAAATAAGAAGCATAAAGAGAAAAGTTAAGGACATAAATAATGGCAAAAGTAAATAATAATAAAAGTAACACAAAAAATACAAACTTAAAGATGATAAAAAAATAGATATGGGAAGATAGTCAATCCAAGACACGCCGAAACACAAACAAATTTAGTTAAGAAATAATAATAATAATAAACGTACAAAAAAGAAAATAAAAGAGCAGTGAGTGTATTAAATAAATATTAATATTCTAAGCAATACCTTAAGAGTACATTAAAAGAATCAAGTGGGATAGACAGAAAATATATATATATACATACATGAAGACTTAAAAGGAGTTCATTAAATATTACAAAATGGTCGGATCATTAAATAGAATATGGAAACAAATGTAAGTGAGAAAAAATGGAATCAAATTCCGACGTAAACGAATCTAATATTGCATAAAAACATAAATAAGTTAAAACCAAGTAAACTAGTTCAAGTTATCTGAAAATATAAAGTGGAATAGTATACAACATAATGTCATAAAGAAAAAATTATATATGAAACTTAATTTTAGTTAAATTAAAACCTTTAATTTTAGAATAGTTCAAGAACATATATTACTTAAGTGAATCTATAAACATTTATTAACATTTAAATTTGAAACAAACCAACTCAAAATTTGAAATTTGTACTCCTTAAAACTAAAATTATATGCTTTCAAGTAAGAAATTATATTCAATAAAAATCTAAAATTTCTCCTTTTCAAATCTATATTTATATGCTTCAAAAATATGAAATTATATTGTACCATTCCTGAAATTATAAATTTGAAATGTGATACTCTTGGAATTCGAGAATATTTACTTTCTAAAACCACTAAAATCTGAGTTAGATTCTATTAAAATAGAAAGTGCACGCTCTCCGAAAGTAGTAAAGTCTAAAACTAATTACTTTGGAAAACTGAAATTCATCGTTTGCAAATTCGAAGAAACTTCGTTCCAAGGAAAGAAAATGCAATAAAAATGATAGTGAACAACTCAGCCATGGCAGTCAACCGACTACAGCAGTACATGTAACGCCCCGATGCGGGGTGTTATAGTACAAAAGGCTGTGGTCGACCTTCTGCAGTCGACTGCGGGGTCGACTGACATGTAGTCTGCAGCAACTAGTCAACTAGTGCACGACTGTAAGTAATGATACAACTCCAAGCAAATACATATATATATGTGCAATGTATTACTTCGACAAAACACTGAGAAATCCATGTATATACATATAGATTGAAACCTGAAATCATAATATTGAATAGTGAGGTTATAAGAAAAACTCTTCATATAAACACTGTAAATATTAACAATGCAGTCATGATTCTTTCACATACAGAGAATTGGATATATATATGTCAATACTGAAATCTGTCATACAATGGGCATACACTAGTCGATATATCTAAACTCAAAATCTGGAATTTTTCATCTTGAAACTTAATAAATTTAAGAAATCTGTAACTAATCAATTAAAACTGAATTTAATTTAAGTTGGTTATAGGGGTTAATCAATCTAAAATCTTCAAGAATAATCGGTCAAATACAAATGTATCTCATTCTAAAAATCAGAAATCATTCAAATATGAAACAAACAATAAAATATATTAAAAAAATCTAAAATCATACAAATTCTAAACTTGTAAAAAAATCTGAAATTATATGTTCCCAAAATATGAAATTATACTCATTAAAAATATGAAATTATGAAATTCCAAAACTGAAACTATATCCCTCAAAATTTGAACAATACCCCACCATATTTTAAATATTCACAAGCTCAATCTATCATACAAGTTTGAGACATAAAAAAAAATTCTGAAATATATGAATCATGAAATTAACAAAATTCGAAATAACAATTAAAAAAATCTAGGAAATACACATTCTAAGATATATAAATGAAAACCGAAATTTAAAAAAATTGAACTAGAAATCTAAAACATGAAATTTCTAATATACGAATTCTGAAGCCATTAAAATCTAACAATTGATGAACACATTATTATTCACTTTTTAAGAGCAATAGTCTTAATATAATTAGACATTTAAAAGCTCTATATGTGGTATTTATGCTTCTTTTCTCTTTCTCTGCAGGAAACAGCCTATAAACAGCAAAACGAAGCAAATTCAGGATGATACACAGGAAACTGAAGAGACAGTCGACTGGTCATGATAACAGGCGACTGGACAGAGGAAATCAAGTTTTACACAGCTGCTCGACCAAGTCGACTGTTCCCAAAACATCAGTCGACTGGGCGGATGAATCATGAAAATACTGAAGTCTCGACACAGTCGACTTACTCCCAAGGACAGTCGACTGATAGGCGGCGGAGTACACAAATCAGATATTCAAAGATTCACCTGCATCTAATTTCACATCTATTTGAATCCAGATTTATGCAAATCAAATCTAGAGACTGGAGGTTTCCAAGTGAACGTGGTAAACAGATAAGGAAGGAAGGGAGAAAAGAGAAAGATATTAATCATCAAATCAAATAAAGAAGGATCTTCCTGAAAAAGTGGAAACCCTAATTCTCAGCCGTGTTCTATAAATATCAGAATACCATCTCTTAAAACCTCGCTCGCTCTCTCTCTCTACTCCACAACTCCATCCAAGAATCCAACATCTCGTGGACGCAACTTAATCAGAGAGTTCCCAACCATCAAGTCATCAACCCGTGCTTCACTCCATCAACATCGAAGAGAAAGAGAAGATCCAGCAACCAGAAGGCAGTCGACTGTGTGACAGACAGTCGACCATATTGCCGGAATCCATTAGTTTATTTCTTCTTCTCTCTTTATTCTTTTATGTTGATCATGTATGTGAACTTGTTAAGCAATAAAAGTATTATTATGTGGAACTAATTTCATAGTTGGGTAGATCGAAACCGTAGTTATGTAGTGCTATATTCTTCTGAGATCTTCTAATTACTTATTGATTGAATCTGGTTGAATTTACATAGATTAATGAGCATCAAACTTGGATCTTGAAGTCTGAGAGCAGTCGACTGAGGTGAGAGCCAGTCGACTGACATACAGCACGTGAGAATATCAAGTTTATGTTATCATTTATCTAAATCTGTTATATGAAGCATATTGAGACGACCGAATCTCGTGCTCATAATTTGTAACAAAGGAATCTTTAGGGGTTCTTGGTTCAATCAACTTAGAGGATCTAGATCTAATACCAATTTCTAGAACTTTAAGTGTTTGTTCGTTTCCACTGTTCTTATGTTTTCTCTAAGTATGACTTAGTAGATACCATGCTAAAATACTTAGGAGAAGAAACGAATTAGAGTAGATACCATGCCTAATTCTTGGCTTAGGGAAACAATACTTTAAGGAGTAGATACCATGCCCTTGAAGTGAACAACATGAGTAATTGGAGGTAAATTCAGAAGGTGACTTAGCATTACTAACTATTGGTGGAGATCAACAACCCAACTATTCAAGAGATATTTGTGATTCAAACTCATCTTTCTTAGTTTAATCTTTTTAATTCTTTTAGATTTCTACAACAACCCTTCATCATTTATTATTAGTTTTATTGATTAGTAAGTTGAAGTCTACAATCTCTGTGGGATCGACCCTTGCTATTACTACGATTCGATTCGTGCACTTGCGAGGTTTTTATAATTTGTGTCTAGTTTATCTATTAATTTAGGGACTAGATTTTCAACAACAAGTTTTTGGCGCCGCTGCCGGGGATTGTTTAGTATTTTAACTTACAAGTCAGTAGAATTTTATTAGTTTTTCTTTTCTTTTATTAATAATTTTTTCTTTTAGGTTACAGGACTTCGGTGAATGCACGGTAGACGATCACTTCGACCAGAACTACTACCAATTGACGCGGAAACAGAACGCACTTTGCACAGACTAGGTAAGTTATTTGCAGCACACCAGTCGACTGCCCACACGAACCAGTCGACTGATCAGAGACCTAGTACACATACAGCAATGGCAGAAGAAACACCCAATCGCGTACCAATGCAGGACAAATTCACCCCTAAGAATATTGAGCAACCTTCCTGCATCTCTTTTCAACCTAATGCCACAGGGAACATGCACCTATCTCCTCATTTACTTAGTATGGTTCCCCACTTTAGTGGCAAACCAGATGAGGAACCTCATCTTCACTTGCAAGACTTTTTCGATCTTTGCAGGACACAAAGCGTCCAAGGGCTTACCGCTGAACAAATCAGGTTAATCTTGTTTCCTTTTTCTTTAAAACTTAATGCTAAGTTGTGGTATAATTCTTTGGAACCAGGATCAATTAATTCATGGGAGCAATTGGCAACGAAATTTTTGAAAGAATTCTTTCCAGCCCAAAAGACCAAACAGCTAAAAAGGGAGATTCAACTCTTCCAACAAAAGGATGGAGATTTATTCTTTGAGGCATGGAAGGATTTCAAGAGCAAGCTTCTCAAGTGTCCTACTCACAATCTGCCTAAGGACGATCAGGTACAAGCTTTTTATGAAGGTTTAAATGACACTAATAAAGCAATTGTTGATGCAGCTTGCAATGGCATTTTGATGAGGAAAAGTGGAGAAGAAGCCATTGAACTTTTTGAAGAACTCAGCGAAAACTCCCAACAATTCTCAACAAGAAGGGGACCTACGAAAAAACAGGGAGTCTACGAAATCTCTAACAATAATAACATTCGATTAGAAATGGCAAACATGAATAAGAAAATTGATATGCTTGTTAATGCAATGTCGACAATGGGTGGAGTTAAAAATCAAACAAATGAAATGTGTGCAATTTGTTCTCATTTAGATCACACAACTGATACATGTCCCATGTCTACTTTCACAGATCAGGAGCATGCGAATTATGTGGGTCGAGGAGTATTTCCACCAAAGAACAATCCATACTCGAACACATATAACCCAGGATGGAGGAATCATCCAAACTTCTCATGGAGCAATAATCAAAATAATCAAGGGAATCAATTCACACAAGGACATACAAGGAACCCTCAGATGGGAAGTGGGTTTGAAAGACCAGCTCCAGAACAGAAGAAGTTGGATTTTGAAACCACTGTTCTTCAATTGCTCCAACAACAACATCAAACAAGCAACCAACAAGGACAAGCAATTCAGAAGTTGGAAACCCAAATTGGTCAGATTGCAAAAGAGCTAAGCGAAAGAAAGGCAGGTGAACTCCCTTCACAAACCATACCAAACCCTGGAGGTCAAGAACAACTCCAAGCAGTCACAACCCTAAGAAATGGTAAGATAATTGACAACATGGTTGGAACACACACAGACAAGCCAATCAGTAAACCAGTCGACTGTTCTTACAAGACAGTCGACTGCACAGACAAATCAGAAAAACAACCATCAAAAGCTTTGGGATCAAGTATGGTAAGTGAAAAAGTAGGGACAGTTCCACCACCATTCCCTCAAAGGTTAGTCAATAAAAAGAAAGAACAACATTTATTTGACGTCTTTGAAACTCTCAAAAAGGTAGAAATTAATATCCCCCTACTTGACGCTATTAAACAAATTCCTTCTTATGCCAAATTTTTGAAAGACTGTTGTACTCACAAAAGAACATTTCAGGTTAAGGAGGATGTGGCTTTGACAGAAGAAGTGAGTGCTGTGTTATTAAGAAAACTACCACCTAAACTGAAAGATCCAGGTAGTTTCACCATTCCTTGCAAAGTTGGTGAGCACTTCTTTGAAAAAGCACTGTTAGACTTGGGGGCAAGCATCAACCTTCTTCCTTATTCTGTTTACGAAAAGCTTGGATTGGGGGAACTCAAGCCAACATCCATCACTTTGCAATTGGCTGATCGCAGCATCAAGAGACCTAGAGGTATTTTAGAAGATGTCCTAGTTCAGGTAAATGATTTTATTTTGCCTGCTGATTTTGTTGTGTTAGATATGGAGGAATCTTCAATGTCATCATCTCTACCGATCATATTAGGTAGGCCCTTTATGAGTACAGCTGATATAAAAATTTGTGTTAAAAAGGGCATTATAAGTATGAAGATAAACGGAGAAAAAGTGGAATTTAAAATGTTTGATACACTGAAATTACCACAAGATGATCATGAATGCTATAATATTGATGTGGTGCAGGAGATTGTTGATCAAACATTTCAGGTACATAGCGTTGAACCACTTCAAGCCACAATCACTCAATCTCTAACTTTATCTCATGTTGAACAGGAATATGATGACTGGGAGATTGCAGGGATAGTACATCACCTTGAAACTCCACAGTCATGTTCAGGTAAGCCTGCACCTTTATTTGAAAAATTGGTGTCTGATAAAAAGTGTTCTTCTACAGATCAGGCGACTGCTGACCAGAGTAAGTCGACTGGTGCTCTAACCAGTCGACCAAACCCAGACACCCAGAACAAGTCGACTGCTGACATGGACCAGTCGACTGTACAGAAGCATCCAGACATTGAACTCAAACAGCTGCCCGATCATTTGAAACATGCCTTTTTAGGTGAGAACCAGACTCTACCAGTAATAATTGCTGCCAACCTAACTGCACAGGAAGAAGAAAAGCTGCTGAAGGTATTGCGAGAACACAAAAATGCAATAGGATGGACCATTGCAGACATCAAGGGAATAAGTCCATCCAAATGCATGCATAGAATATTGCTTGAAAACGATGCAAAACCTAGCAGAGAGGCACAGAGAAGGCTCAACCCCAACATGAAGGAAGTGGTAAGAGCAGAAATTTTGAAGCTACTAGATGTTGGCATCATCTATCCTATCTCAGATAGCAAATGGGTAAGTCCTATACATGTAGTTCCTAAGAAAAGTGGAGTTACAGTGGTAACAAATGAAGAAAATGAACTTATCCCAACAAGAGTAACCACAGGTTGGAGGGTATGCATTGATTATAGGAAACTGAACAATGAAACCAGGAAAGATCACTTCCCTCTTCCTTTTATTGATCAAATGTTAGAAAGATTAGCAGGATATAGTCATTATTGTTTTTTAGATGGTTATAGTGGCTATAATCAAATTGCTATTGCTCCAGAAGATCAAGAAAAGACCACTTTTACATGCCCATTTGGTACTTTTGCTTACAGGAGGATGCCGTTTGGATTGTGCAATGCTCCAGCTACATTTCAAAGATGCATGATGAGCATATTTTCAGACATGGTGGAGAGGTTCATCGAGGTATTTATGGATGATTTTAGTGTTTTTGGATCTAGTTTTGATGAATGCCTTAACCATTTGCAGCTGGTGCTTAAAAGATGTGAAGAATGCAATTTAGTGCTGAATTGGGAGAAGTGCCATTTTATGGTACAACAAGGTATTGTGTTGGGACATGTGGTGTCCAAAAGGGGAATAGAGGTAGATAAGGCAAAAATTGACATCATATCAAAACTACCCCCTCCCACTACAGTTAAGGGTATTAGGAGTTTTCTAGGACATGCAGGGTTTTATAGACGATTTATAAAAGACTTTTCAAAAATCTCCAAACCCCTTTGTGACTTGTTGGCTAAGGATGTTGAGTTTGTATGGACAGAAGAATGTACAAATGCTTTTAATACATTAAAGAATCTTCTCATTTCTGCACCTATAGTCATGGCACCAGATTGGAGCCATCCTTTTGAGCTCATGTGTGATGCAAGTGATTACGCCTTAGGGGCTGTTTTAGGCCAAAGAATCAATAAGAAACCACATGTTATTTACTATGCTTCTCGAACTCTAAACGATGCACAGCTAAATTATTCTACAACTGAAAAAGAAATGTTAGCTGTTATTTTTGCTGTAGAGAAGTTCAGATCATATTTAATTGGTTCTAAAGTTATTGTTTTCACTGACCATGCTGCCTTGAGATATTTGTTGGCTAAAAAGGAAGCTAAGCCTAGGTTGATCAGATGGGTGCTATTGCTTCAAGAATTCGATCTTGAGATTAGAGACAAGAAAGGATGCGACAATGTTGTGGCAGATCACATGTCCAGATTACTGCACGAGGACGAGAGAAATGTGCCCCCGCTGAATGAAAATTTCCCAGATGAAGAATTATTTGCAATAAATATTCACACCCTCGGGGCAGTCGACTGGTCCCTCAACCAGTCGACTTATCTCTCTGAACAACTACCCTGGTTTGCTGATATTGTCAATTTTCTAACCGCTCATGTTTTTCCTCCAGGTACGACACATCAGGAAAGGAAAAGATTGGTGGATCTGAGCAAACACTATTATTGGGATGATCCTTATTTATTCAAATTTTGCTCTGATCAAATTATAAGAAGATGTGTGGCAGACGAGGAACAAAGAAGTATTCTACAACATTGCCACCAATATGCTTGTGGAGGACATTTTGGGCCAAAGAGAACAGCATTTAAGGTATTGCAATCTGGTTTCTATTGGCCTAAAGTATTCAAAGATGCCTTTTCTTTTTGCAGGACTTGCGACAAATGCCAAAGGACAGGCAACATCTCTTCTAGAAATCAAATGCCACTACACAACATACAAGTAATCGAGCTTTTCGATGTTTGGGGAATCGACTTCATGGGTCCATTTCCTAACTCATTTGGTTATTTATATATACTTGTTGGTGTGGATTATGTGTCTAAATGGGTCGAGGCTGTCCCCTCACGAACTAATGATCACAAAGTTGTTGTCAAGTTTCTGCAGGAGAACATTTTCACTAGGTTTGGTACACCACGAGCAATAATAAGTGATGGAGGCAGCCACTTCAATAACTACCCATTTGCTTCTTTAATGAAGAAATATGGGATTACACATAGAGTGGGTACTCCATATCACCCTCAAACCAGTGGACAGGTGGAGCTTAGCAATAGAGAGATCAAGAGCATCTTGGAAAAAACAGTCAATCCAAGCAGAAGGGATTGGTCACTACGCTTGAACGATGCATTATGGGCCTATAGAACCGCTTTCAAGACACCCATTGGCATGTCACCATACCGTTTGGTCTTTGGAAAAGCTTGTCATCTGCCGGTGGAGTTGGAACACAAAGCTTATTGGGCTATCAAAAAGTTCAATTTTGATATGAAACAGGCAGGTGACAAAAGGAGATTGCAACTAAATGAGCTTGAAGAATTGAGGCACGATGCATATGAAAATGCCAAGCTATACAAGGAAAGGACTAAGTTATACCATGATAAACAATTAGCAAGGAAGGAGTTTTATGAAGGACAAAAAGTATTGATCTACAACTCAAGATTAAGACTCTTTCCAGGCAAGCTCAAGTCAAGATGGTATGGACCATATATTGTCACAAAAGTCTTTCCACATGGTGCATTGGAAGTTCACAGCGAAGAACGAAATCAAACATTCAAGGTGAACGGACACAGGGCGAAGCCATACATAGAGATGAGTCTAGAACCGCAAGAGGAAGATGTAGATCTTCAAACCATTCAATACATTGCATGAACTCATCATGTCTAGCTGAAGACATGAAACACAGCGCTTATTGGGAGGCAACCCAATTTTCAGGGGAGTATTTACACTTTCCCTTTATGTTATTCATTATTATTCATTTTTCTTTTTATTTTTCAGTCCTTCCTCACTAGATGGTAACACATGCCTATATCTTATGTTTTGTGCGAACATTGAGGACAATGTTCCATCTAAGTGTGGGGGTATTAGTTAGTTATATTTGGAATTTTTGAATTTTTTTAGGATAAACAATTTCTTATAAAGTAAGAGTAAGGATACTTATTTACTTTAGGATTGTTGAGTCTCATAATTCCCTACAAAAATTGTGTGCGTCATGCGATTATACATAATAAACAAATGTGATGCTTTTTCTGATAATTATTCCCTTTAGATCTAGTCCTAAATCGAGTTTAAGTGAATAGAGTGATACAATATATGTATATATATTTGAATAAAGTCAGTCTACTCCAATGTTTTGAGGGCTTAGTAACTAGGGGTATTCATCACCAATGTTTACCTTTACGTCAAACGGCAACTTGAAATACGAGTATGCAAAGCACTTTAATGTTTGTGACTTGTTGAGTAACCGGGTGGATACATCACAAATGTTTCGCATTCGCGTCAAAAGACAAGTGACAACTTTAAAGAAGAGACTATAAAAAAAAAAAAAAAAAAAAAAAAAAAAAAAAAAAAAAAAACTCTAGTTTGCTACTGGATTTGTAGTAGAGAAAAGGGATAATCACAGACTGAGTAGATGCATACTATAACTACATTAATCGCATAACAAATATGACTAAGTTTGGGATTTATGAATAGACAATTGCACTAAAGAAAGTGGGTATGTTTAACTTTACTTTATCTGAAATTGTTTGTAGTTTTATTTTGATGTCCACATAATAAGAAATCTTGATGGTTGAGCTTATTCTTATTATTACTCCCTTGTTCATAAATTCACTTTTTGCTTGAGGACAAGCAAAAGCTAAGTGTGGGGGTATTTGATGAACACATTATTATTCACTTTTTAAGAGCAATAGTCTTAATATAATTAGACATTTAAAAGCTCTATATGTGGTATTTATGCTTCTTTTCTCTTTCTCTGCAGGAAACAGCCTATAAACAGCAAAACGAAGCAAATTCAGGATGATACACAGGAAACTGAAGAGGCAGTCGACTGGTCATGATAACAGGCGACTGGACAGAGGAAATCAAGTTTTACACAGCTGCTCGACCAAGTCGACTGTTCCCAAAACATCAGTCGACTGGGCGGATGAATCATGAAAATACTGAAGTCTCGACACAGTCGACTTACTCCCAAGGACAGTCGACTGATAGGCGGCGGAGTACACAAATCAGATATTCAAAGATTCACCTGCATCTAATTTCACATCTATTTGAATCCAGATTTATGCAAATCAAATCTAGAGACTGGGGGTTTCCAAGTGAACGTGGTAAACAGATAAGGAAGGAAGGGAGAAAAGAGAAAGATATTAATCATCAAATCAAATAAAGAAGGATCTTCCTGAAAAAGTGGAAACCCTAATTCTCAGCCGTGTTCTATAAATATCAGAATACCATCTCTTAAAACCTCGCTCGCTCTCTCTCTCTACTCCACAACTCCATCCAAGAATCCAACATCTCGTGGACGCAACTTAATCAGAGAGTTCCCAACCATCAAGTCATCAACCCGTGCTTCACTCCATCAACATCGAAGAGAAAGAGAAGATCCAGCAACCAGAAGGCAGTCGACTGTGTGACAGACAGTCGACCATATTGCCGGAATCCATTAGTTTATTTCTTCTTCTCTCTTTATTCTTTTATGTTGATCATGTATGTGAACTTGTTAAGCAATAAAAGTATTATTATGTGGAACTAATTTCATAGTTGGGTAGATCGAAACCGTAGTTATGTAGTGCTATATTCTTCTGAGATCTTCTAATTACTTATTGATTGAATCTGGTTGAATTTACATAGATTAATGAGCATCAAACTTGGATCTTGAAGTCTGAGAGCAGTCGACTGAGGTGAGAGCCAGTCGACTGACATACAGCACGTGAGAATATCAAGTTTATGTTATCATTTATCTAAATCTGTTATATGAAGCATATTGAGACGACCGAATCTCGTGCTCATAATTTGTAACAAAGGAATCTTTAGGGGTTCTTGGTTCAATCAACTTAGAGGATCTAGATCTAATACCAATTTCTAGAACTTTAAGTGTTTGTTCGTTTCCACTGTTCTTATGTTTTCTCTAAGTATGACTTAGTAGATACCATGCTAAAATACTTAGGAGAAGAAACGAATTAGAGTAGATACCATGCCTAATTCTTGGCTTAGGGAAACAATACTTTAAGGAGTAGATACCATGCCCTTGAAGTGAACAACATGAGTAATTGGAGGTAAATTCAGAAGGTGACTTAGCATTACTAACTATTGGTGGAGATCAACAACCCAACTATTCAAGAGATATTTGTGATTCAAACTCATCTTTCTTAGTTTAATCTTTTTAATTCTTTTAGATTTCTACAACAACCCTTCATCATTTATTATTAGTTTTATTGATTAGTAAGTTGAAGTCTACAATCTCTGTGGGATCGACCCTTGCTATTACTACGATTCGATTCGTGCACTTGCGAGGTTTTTATAATTTGTGTCTAGTTTATCTATTAATTTAGGGACTAGATTTTCAACAACAACAATGATTAAGATATGAAATTCACACAAAATTGAAACTTATAAAGTTCTGAATTTTAATAAAACTGAAACTCAAAAATCTAAGATTAATCATAAATAAATAAATTAAAAAAAAATCCAAAACTAATAAAATCTGATGTTAATAATATTAGAATAAAAATCTAAAATCAATAGAAATAGAAAATAAATAACAAGAACTTGAAACAAATCCAACTTAAATCTTAAGGGTAAAACCGTTCAATATAGTAAAACCATTATAAAATTTTGATTGTGTTACTATATAGTTGTACATGTATACACCTCATTAACTTTCAAAAAATAATATTGAAACAAATATCGTCAGGTGCAACTTTAAAAAACTATGATAAACTGATCTAAATAGCTATATACAAAAACATGATATATTCAAACCAATAACCGAAAGAAAACAAAATTTAAGTAAAAATTGTTAATTATAACGTAATTATTGTAGTATCCTTATACAAAAGTGACAAACAAAAATCAAATGTTATGTTATTCAAAACTATAAACTGCAAATACCAATAAAAAAGAAAAAGCTAGATTCGCCATATCCTAAACTTCAATAATAAAATTTGTTTCTGTAAAACACAAAACTTATAGAACAAATAGAATAGAACTAGCAAAACATACTTTAAAATTAAACCATTATAATTAGATTTGTACTAAAATAGATAAGTCAATAACTAATGAGATTATCCCAATTTAACTTCAATAATAATAAAAAATAATATTTAAAAGTAATTATAACAGTAAAAGAAAACAAATAATTCATCTTCTAATTACGCGAAAACAATCAACCTACTTACGATAAAGAAATTTTTATTCGAATCTAGACATACAAATAATTCAAATTTCACTATATGCATTCATGATAAAACAACTAACTAACACATCTAATGTCCATCTAGGTACACACACCTCTAATGTCCACCTAGGTACGCACGCTATAGTGTCCACCTAGGTTTATTTCCACTACCATGTTTACATTACTAATTGAAGTAGGCTCTGATACCAAACTCTGTAGCACCCTGAATTTCCAATAATAAAATTAGAAATAAGTGGCACAATTTTCAAAATCAACTTCAATTGCAATCATAAACACAGTTGCAAATATAGGAAAAATTAAAACTTTTTATTACATCTTCTTTTTATAAAAACACATCGGATATTAACACATTAATTACAAATCTATTAAAACACGGTGAAATTTTAACTTTCATTTATACTCCAAGCTTTACTTGAACCAATGTTATCCATAACTAAAATCCCTGCAAAAGTCTATTAAAAGTGGGCATGTCAGTTAAATGCAACTGACATCAACTATAGTAATAGTGAAACTTCTAAATCTCACAATCACATACTTGATACATATTAATATAGCAATAATAAATGATGCATAAACAATAATAAATAAAACAACAAGTGAAACATATTAACATAGCAATAATAAATGAAACATAAAACAACATTCAATGAAGCGTAAAACAACAAGTGAAGCTAGGCTAAGTGTCAAGTGTATAGATGAAAATAGAAAACAAGCATGCATAAAATAAGTCAAGAAACACAAATACATATGATGATTTCTAATGCATACTTGTCGGATTCTATGCTAGGGTCTCACCCAACCTCTAAAGTCTCATAACTCAAAATATCATCAACAATTTTCCTAGGGCCCACATCATAACCCTAAGCCTCAAATCAAAACCAAATTTGGTTTAATAATTATACAAAAATACTCTTTATTAATCACATTCCTTAAATCAACCGAAATTGCCATAAAAGACTCTTTCATATATGGAAACATATCCAACTTACGAAATTCTTTAAAATCAACTTTTAATTACCCCTTTTCATTCATTCATAAATTCTACTAGAAATTTATTCAATTCAACTGAAACAAGACTCTTAATCATGTGGGATCTCGTCCCAAAAATCTAAAATTCTTTTACTTAAAAATGTGAAATTTAATTCTAAAAAAATGATCTATAACATTAAAATTTTCACCCAACACTTTTTACATTTTATTTTAAAAGCTTTAAAACTCAAAAATAAACTTAATAGAAATTTTTTTTTAAAATATAACAAAACAAAAAAAAAATTTCAAAAAAAACTCAAAAACAAAAAAAAAAAAAAAAAAAAAAAAAACCCAAAACTACGCCTATCTGGGTTTGAACCCGTGCGACCCAGCCAGAGGCCCACAAAGCCCAAATCGCTGTGGGCTAGTCAACTTCTCAAGTCCGCTTACTGTCTTACTTAGGTGCCACAATAGTTATATACCCAGAAAGCATTATACAGACCCTATCTGTAACCCCTGTTTTCCCAGAAAGGTATTTTTTTCGATATTTTCTGTATTTAAAATTTTCGCAAATTATTTTTATTGTTAAAATTAGATTATTTCATAAATTATATTTATAAATTAATGTATTAATTTTCTTATTGGATTATTTTCATTTTATATTATTTTCTTACATTTTTGACCTCCGTGTGTTGTTTGTACGCTGATCGTCCGTTTTCCGCCATTTTGAATTCTTTTTCGCATTTTCTTGGTCTCATTCATATTTGTTAATTATTTTAGGGTCATGGTGGATTTTCAGGAGAGTTTTGACCGATTTGAGATTTTTGGCCCTTAAGGAGAATTTTAGGAGCTATAGGATTCATTGTATTTTGTATCTCCATTTGAAATCTACCCAATATCCATTACCCAATTGTATACCTATTATTTCCTATTGATATCCACTACCCATTAACCCACATTTGATCTCCTATAAATACCCCCTCATCTATTAATCCCTAACCCTAATCTTCCTTTTTTTCCTTCTCTAATCAAACCGGCCTCTCCCTCTCCTTCTCTTCTCTCCCGGCCTGCATACCACCCCAGGCCGACACCCCCCTTGTGCTGCCCTAGCCATTGCCGACCATACAAACCCTTCCTCCTTCATCCATACAACTCCTTCTACATCAAAAACCCCGTTTTTTCCTCTCCTTTGGTGGCCGGCATCTCAAAACAGCACCCATCCATCTCAAATCAGCCCCCTACATCCCCTTCGCTGATTTGGATAAGTGGGTATCACCCGCTTCGAGTTCGTGCTTCAAGAATACGGTCGTAGGCAAGATTCGGTTCGTGGGTTCGCTTGAAATCGCACGTGGAAGGACTTTTGTTCGTGGGCTTTCTTTGAAAGGCTTGGATTCGTCGCGTTCGTCATCACATAAATGCAAGTAACTTGTACTTAAATTTCTTAGGTTGATACAAGTAGAAAGTTCACACATAGGATAGGTTGAGACTAGAGACGGACCAAGATCATATTTTTATTTGTGGATTTCATCTCTATTGTTCAAAACAGGCCATAGACGACTTAGGTCATGAAGTTGATAGGTTTATGCCTTAGGATTCACCCAAACGCGATTGTTATCGCGTATGTGATATATTGTATACCCGATGTATGTTTGAACACCCATATGAGAAATATTGGATTTTGACAGGTTAGAAACCCTTAGATATGATATTTAGACAATGGGTAGACAGCGTTTTGAATTTGGAAGAGTTTTGATGATTTTTGAGGAAGTTATGATGTTTTGAAGTTTAGTTGAGAAATCTGAAAATTTGGATTGAACTGGATTGATTGCTGTTTTTACCTGAATTAGAGTCCGAATCTCAACATGACTATTTCTGAGTAATTTGTAGATAATTGAATCTAATTTCTAATCCCACTGGTTTCACCTCGTTTGAAGTTCGTATGAGTTAGTTATGAATATTTTAGTAACTGTATGTCGGTAGTTCCCAGATTCATTTTGTGGTAGATTTTATCACCAATTTATTTTCAAGATCCTGGTTAGACATAATTTCATGCCACAAGATTTTGTACAGTGTTTCAATATGATGTTAGGTAGTTCTCTGATTTTTGTGGTAATTAAAAGATGAGTTTTGAGATATGCCTTACATCCTTTTCTATAGATCGCTTTTGCTGTAAACTGCGTGTGATTGTATGTTGAATGCCATATTCACCTTATTTCTAATTACGGTATGAATATTTTATGTGAGATATGAAAGTTGAGTAATTGTGTATAATTTCATCCTGTTTTGGCGGAAGTGGATTTTGATGCGCTGTGTGCAAGATATGCATGATTTTGTACAGCGGTGTTGAAGAATTCCAGATCCATCAAAACTGTGTTATGCGTTACTTTCTATTTTTGAAAACATATCTATACTTTCTGGAAAAATATGAAAATCTATATTTTGAGACTATACTTATAGGGGATTACCCCAGAATTTTCGTGATTTAATTAATGACTTTGTATGCTGTTTTCATGTGGTTTAAGTTATTCCCCTGTTTTCTGGCTGTACATGAAAACTGTGTTGAATTGTGTTTTGAGTCATGATGTTGTGAAATAGCATATGAATTTATTATAACCGTTAGAAGCGTGTGGAAGTCTAGTTTCCAGATCCTTTGACGGATCCTGATTTGCATGCCTGTAGATCTTTGGATCACTGTTTTTGTACAGACTGGTCTTGCTGTCCTGTTTATAAACATACACTAATTTGCTAGTATTTGTGAATGTTTTGCACCTATACTTGCTGATCTAATTCCCTGAGACTAAACCTGATCATATGATATTAGTTTGACACCCTTTAGATCACATTCATGTCTGTTTAATAACCATAACAAAAGTAATCAAGCCGGAGTATGGGAAAGATCTAGTAGAGGGAAAGCATAGAAATGTGTACTTGGAGGCGGACCAATGGGTTCGAACTGTTCTGTTACCTGATTACCTGACTACATGCTTCCCTATAGGAAGATGTACTCGGATGACTGTTACCTGATTACCTGACTACATGTTTCCCTATAGGAAAATGTACTCGGATGACTGTTACTGTTTCCTGTACCTAAGTACACTGCCCTATAATATCCCCTACGAAATCTACAAACGAAATTGTTTTGAATGTAGCAACCATGTGATAAAAGTATGGCGCATGAAGTGCTACCTAGATAGTAATCATACAAGACTTACATTAATCTGAAATCTGAGATCTGAATATATTTCTGAGGTCTGAATCTGAATCTGATATATGGAAATCTGAATCTGAATCTGAATACCTATTATCTGAAATCTGTTATCTGATTTACCTGACATATCTGCTATCTGATTACCTGACATATCTGTTATATGACACTTGACATATGTTTACCTATACCTGTTAGTATATCCTGTGATTAGATAGTGTCCATGTGCTTGTATCCTATTCTATTTGTGACCCGGACTTGCCATTGACGGGTACTGTGTTTTCTTCTTTTCCTTTTTCCTGCATTCGATGAATTGCGAATCACGGTGGACAGACTCAAGAAGGTACTGGTGGTTCGCAGTATTAGTTGCTGATTATTATTTCTGTTTCCTGTTAGAACTTTATTCTGTATTCGTGAACTTGAGTATTTCTGTACTTGAGACTTGAGTATTATTGGTATTTGGGCGATGTGACCCAGAGTATTTGTTCCAGACTCTGTTGTTTTTATTTGAGAACAAGATATTTGATTTCAATTAATTCCTGTTGGTAAAAATTATCTCAATGATGCATGTTGGTTCCACTCTTTGCTTCCGACTGTGATATCTATATGTTGACTCTGATATACTGCCTGTGATATATATTGTAAAGATTTCTGAAACAGCTTAAGGATGATTATATTCATTCGCTGGTCTTATGTTACGTGTCCGTGTTCTGTATTTTTGGGAAGCGGGGCGTGACAGGGTTTTCTGTGGTATCAGAGCATCAGGTTTGGCTAATGTATTAGTTGCCTAATATATTAGACCAGCTTGACTCGAACTGGGATCTGCGCAACATTTCACCAACCATACATGCATAAGTGAATTATTACCAACAGTGATCTGGATACTAGCCTTATTCCTTTCTTTTTTATCCCTTCTTATTCGATTTCTTTGATTCCTTGTTTCTTCCGTTTGTTTTAGTCGTTCTCATTTGTTGATTCTTTATTGGGTATAGTTTCGTTCTTTTCGTACCCATATTTCTTTGATTCTTTCATTCGTCTTCATTGTTGACTCATTTTGAGTATCGTGCTAATTATTCTTTTCCTACTATATCCTCTTCAAATTCTGCTTGTACCTCTCGTTCCTCTTCTTTCATATTCAATTCTTTGATTCTTATTTTCCTTCATCTCTTGTAGTTGTCCCCCTTTGTTGACTCTTCATTGAGTATAAAATCCATCCTTCTCTTGCCTATATTTTCTTTATATTGTATATATATTTTATTGAATATTTTGTGTATTTCATTTTGGATCTTCTATAAAATTGTTTTCTAAAATTTTATTATTTCGAATAGCTGTGTATTTTAATATCGTAAATTTTTATCTTCGTACTTAAATTGAGAAATCAATATCTAAGTACGTGTGGAAGATCGCATCATTTCGTTCATCGTTTTGTTGCAACTGGATGTCGAGATGGCAAACATGCAACTAGACATCAATGGAGGCAAATTGCAACTGGATACCGGTGAGGCAAAATGTGCAACCGAATATACAGATGATAAGCTGCAACCTGATGTCGTGGAGGCAAACCTGCAACTTGATGTCGAGAAGGCAAGACTACAGATGGATATAAATGAGGCGAAACCACATCAAAGAATTTCTACTACTACTATTATTATTGTTTTCCTTATTGTCATTGTTATTACTATCACTATTACTATTATTGTATTTTTCTTATTATTTATTTTTTTGATATTGATATTGAATTACTTTCACCAAAATGATGAACCCCAAATTATTTTCTATCTTGTATTATTATCCTTACCAGTATTGTTAATATTTTATTATTACTATTATTTTTACCAGTATATTTATGATGATTATTATTGTGATTATTATTTTTATTATTTTTGTCATTATTATTTTATTATTATTATGTATTGATTTTGTATTATTAATACTATTTTTGTTAGTGCCCATTAGTTTTGACCTAATTATTTTAATTAAATCCCTCATCTCAACCCCGATTGTATTCTGTTATCTCATTCTTTTCTTCCTGCTCGGATCGTTGCTGGTTGTCGCGTGGTCTACAACGACTTGTCTGCAACCTGGAACGTCACCATCAGAGTGGCGCAGCGGAAGCGTGGTGGGCTCATAACCCACAGGTCCTAGGATCATATTGCTGATTCTCCTTCCTTGCATTGTTTTGGTTTCTCCAATCTTTTGCATTTGTTCTCACCCGTTGACTTGTTGTTTGATTCGATTCTTTTCTGTCATTTTTCCCAAATTGTTTTTGCATTGTCCTATGTACCGCCTAAGCAAATTTCGAGGACGAAATTTTGTTGTAAGGTGGGTAGGATTGTAACCCCTGTTTTCCCAGAAAGGTATTTTTTTCGATATTTTTTGTATTTAAAATTTTCGCAAATTATTTTTATTGTTAAAATTAGATTATTTCATAAATTATATTTATAAATTAATGTATTAATTTTCTTATTGGATTATTTTCATTTTATATTATTTTCTTACATTTTTGACCTCCGTGTGTTGTTTGTACGCCGATCATCCGTTTTCCGCCATTTTGAATTCTTTTTCGCATTTTCTTGGTATCATTCATATTTGTTAATTATTTTAGGGTCATGGTGGATTTTCAGGAGAGTTTTGACCGATTTGAGATTTTTGGCCCTTAAGGAGAATTTTAGGAGCTATAGGATTCATTGTATTTTGTATCTCCATTTGAAATCTACCCAATATCCATTACCCAATTGTATACCTATTGTTTCCTATTGATATCCACTACCCATTAACCCACATTTAATCTCCTATAAATACCCCCTCATCTATTAATCCCTAACCCTAATCTTCTTTTTTTTCCTTCTCTAATCAAACCGGCCTCTCCCTCTCCTTCTCTTCTCTCCCGGCCTGCATACCACCCCAGGCCGACACCCCCCTTGTGCTGCCCTAGCCATTGCCGACCATACAAACCCTTCCTCCTTCATCCATACAACTCCTTCTACATCAAAAACCCCGTCTTTTCCTCTCCTTTGGTGGCCGGCATCTCAAAACAGCACCCATCCATCTCAAATCAGCCCCCTACATCCCCTTCGCTGATTTGGATAAGTGGGTATCACCCGCTTCGAGTTCGTGCTTCAAGAATACGGTCGTAGGCAAGATTCGGTTCGTGGGTTCGCTTGAAATCGCACGTGGAAGGACTTTTGTTCGTGGGCTTTCTTTGAAAGGCTTGGATTCGTCGCGTTCGTCATCACATAAAGGCAAGTAACTTGTACTTAAATTTCTTAGGTTGATACAAGTAGAAAGTTCACACATAGGATAGGTTGAGACTAGAGACGGACCAAGATCATGTTTTTATTTGTGGATTTCGTCTCTATTGTTCAAAACAGGCCATAGACGACTTAGGTCATGAAGTTGATAGGTTTATCCCTTAGGATTCACCCAAACGCGATTGTTATCGCGTATGTGATATATTGTATACCCGATGTATGTTTGAACACCCATATGAGAAATATTGGATTTTGACAGGTTAGAAACCCTTAGATATGATATTTAGACAATGGGTAGACAGCGTTTTGAATTTGGAAGAGTTTTGATGATTTTTGAGGAAGTTATGATGTTTTGAAGTTTAGTTGAGAAATCTGAAAATTTGGATTGAACTGGATTGATTGCTGTTTTTACCTGAATTAGAGTCCGAATCTCAACATGACTATTTCTGAGTAATTTGTAGAGAATTGAATCTAATTTCTAATCCCACTGGTTTCACCTCGTTTTAAGTTCGTATGAGTTAGTTATGAATATTTTAGTAACTGTATGTCGGTAGTTCCCAGATTCATTTTGTAGTAGATTTTATCACCAATTTATTTTCAAGATCCAGGTTAGACATAATTTCATGCCACAAGATTTTGTACAGTGTTTCAATATGATGTTAGGTAGTTCTCTGATTTTTGTGGTAATTAAAAGATGAGTTTTGAGATATGCCTTACATCCTTTTCTATAGATCGCTTTTGCTGTAAACTGCGTGTGATTGTATGTTGAATGCCATATTCACCTTATTTCTAATTACGGTATGAATATTTTATGTGAGATATGAAAGTTGAGTAATTGTGTATACTTTCATCCTGTTTTGGCGGAAGTGGATTTTGATGCGCTGTGTGCAAGATATGCATGATTTTGTACAGCGGTGTTGAAGAATTCCAGATCCATCAAAACTGTGTTATGCGTTACTTTCTATTTTTGAAAACATATCTATACTTTCTGGGAAAATATGAAAAGCTATATTTTGAGACTATACTTATAGGGGATTACCCCAGAATTTTCGTGAATTTAATTAATGACTTTGTATGCTGTTTTCATGTGGTTTAAGTTATTCCCCTGTTTTCTGGCTGTACATGAAAACTGTGTTGAATTGTGTTTTGAGTCGTGATGTTGTAAAATAGCATATGGATTTATTATAACCGTTAGAAGCGTGTGGAAGTCTAGTTTCCAGATCCTTTGACGGATCCTGATTTGCATGCCTGTAGATCTTTGGATCACTGTTTTTGTACAGACTGGTCTTGCTGTCCTGTTTATAAACATACACTAATTTGCTAGTATTTGTGAATGTTTTGCACCTATACTTGCTGATCTAATTCCCTGAGACTAAACCTGATCATATGATATTAGTTTGACACCCTTTAGATCACATTCATGTCTGTTTAATAACCATAACAAAAGTAATCAAGCCGGGGTATGGGAAAGATCTAGTAGAGGGAAAGCATAGAAATGTGTACTTGGAGGCGGACCAATGGGTTCGAACTGTTCTGTTACCTGATTACCTGACTACATGCTTCCCTATAGGAAGATGTACTCGGATGACTGTTACCTGATTACCTGACTACATGTTTCCCTATAGGAAAATGTACTCGGATGACTGTTACTGTTTCCTGTACCTAAGTACACTGTCCTATAATATCCCCTACGAAATCTACAAACGAAATTGTTTTGAATGTAGCAACCATGTGATAAAAGTATGGCGCATGAAGTGCTACCTAGATAGTAATCATACAAGACTTACATTAATCTGAAATCTGAGATCTGAATATATTTCTGAGGTCTGAATCTGAATCTGATATATGGAAATCTGAATCTGAATCTGAATACCTATTATCTGAAATCTGTTATCTGATTTACCTGACATATCTGCTATCTGATTACCTGACATATCTGTTATATGACACTTGACATATGTTTACCTATACCTGTTAGTATATCCTGTGATTAGATAGTGTCCATGTGCTTGTATCCTATTCTATTTGTGACCCGGACTTGCCATTGACGGGTACTGTGTTTTCTTCTTTTCCTTTTTCCTGCATTCGATGAATTGCAGATCACGGTGGACAGATTCAAGAAGGTATTGGTGGTTCGCAGTATTAGTTGCTGATTATTATTTCTGTTTCCTGTTAGAACTTTATTCTGTATTCGTGAACTTGAGTATTTCTGTACTTGAGACTTGAGTATTATTGGTATTTGGGCGATGTGACCCAGAGTATTTGTTCCAGACTCTGTTGTTTTTATTTGAGAACAAGATATTTGATTTCAATTAATTCCTGTTGGTAAAAATTATCTCAATGATGCATGTTGGTTCCACTCTTTGCTTCCGACTGTGATATCTATATGTTGACTCTGATATACTGCCTGTGATATATATTGTAAAGATTTCTGAAACAGCTTAAGGATGATTATATTCATTCGCTGGGCTTGTGTTACGTGCCCGTGTTCTGTATTTTTGGGAAGCGGGGCGTGACACTATCTGTACAACCTGAAACCCTATTTCTCTAAACCCTAATACAATAACTTGGGTTATTGTTCACCTCATGAACAGTGAACCCGAAACCCAATATACTCCAATTCAACCATACAAAAATTTTTCAAACCATAATATTAAACTTGAGTTTCTAATAATAAAAAACAACGAATAAACATGAAAAATCTCAATCTTTAAAATCAATCAAACATGAATTTAAGAGCATACAATAAGTTCTAATTATCTTTCCAAATTTCATCATATACAAGTTAAATCCATGATCATCAATCAATTTCATAGACCCCAAATTAGATCTTCATCAATTAAAAATTTGTATTTGTACGTTCATGATAATTAAAACCAAATATTTAATACACAATCCATCATCATACAATAAGTTCATAAATCAATATGAATTCTTCTGTGTCTAACATCAGCAACATTGTTTTTTTTTTTCAACATGATAATCTCAACATCAATGGAGTTCTAATTCCATGAAAAATATCAATACCACATTCATTCATCATGCATACATCCATCAAAATTCTAGAATCTAAAACCTGAAATTAATTCTAATTAAAACAACGAATTCTCCTATTAAAATTGTAACATTTTAATCAATCAAGCAATGAATTTGTGTGTATTCAATGGTCTATAAATTTTCATACCAAATACTCATCATCTATTATAAACTCCATGATCATACAAGTATTTTAGCAAATCAAAGCAAGTTCTTTCATGCATCACTAATCTCTAACATCAATAAATAATTATATATGATAATCACATCTCAATTAGGATTCTTATTCATGAAGATGTTATTTGACTACTTATTCATTGAGATTTATTAACTAATAGGATTCTATTAATCACGTATAACCATACAACTTCTAGCATGCATCTTATTAGATCAATCATCATATTCTACATACATATATCAAAACAAGAGACAAGAAGTATCACCCACCACAAGGAAGATCAATGAAGAACAATAATAACAAGAAAGAAAAGCTCATCCTCCTCCTTGCGAATATCCAAAGATTCAAGCCTCCAAAACTCCAAGAATGATAAAGAAAATAGTATTTTGTGAACAAAAGAAAAGAGATGACTGCTGTTGTCTATTATAGGCCGGGATCTGATCTCTAGGGTTTCTACGAAGATTTTACAAAAAAGTTCCTTAATAAAAATATATTTTTATATCATGTATAGATGTTTCCAAATTAATCAGTTCAATCAAATCATACCAAAACAAAAAATCTAACCCCCAAACTCATCCAATATTGCCGGCCCACATGCAGCCAAAGGGTTTCAAAATTCGAAATTTGCCTCTGAGTGGCAATTTTACACAAAAGTCCTTCATTTTGAAATATTTGCAAACATGCCATAAATCATTCATAAAAATTCAGAAAATTTAGAATTATTATCTACTAATAAAGATTAAATTTTCCAAATAAACTTTCTGACTTTTTATTCTCCAGAAAGAATATTTGCAATAAAGTCCCCATTAATCCTAAAATTGCATAAATATACATATACTTAATAAAATCAAATCGAATCAAGTTAGAGGGATAAAATCTCTCCCCTCAATATCCTCCTATCAAAACTAGCCTACCAAAACCGCCAAAAAAAATTTTGAATTCGAATTTACCTCCAAACGATGTTTTGTACAAAAACCATTTTCTATCAAAGTATTTACAAAAATAGTTTCTTTATTAAGAAAAGTCCCAAAATTTAGAATATACTTTATTATAATTAGGAGAATTTATTCAGAATTTCGAATGTGGAATCCTCCACCTCAAAAAATATTTTCACGTGTGAATATGTCAATTTTACAAAATTCAAAATAATTATATAAATTGATTAAAAATTATTTATTAATTCAAAATAAAATATTTAAAATTCTGGGGCGTTACAAGGAGTGTTATTTGGGCTTATTTTCTATTTCTCATTTTTCGAGAGTAGAGACTTTTGAACCTATAAGTCTGTCACGCTTCTGGCGTGCTGCAAATTCATTGCTGCCATATTTGAGTTTTGTTCTACAGGGACAGTAACTCTGGTAGGTGCATTCATAGCTGGTTGCATCATTAAATGCACCAGGTAATCAATTTGTAATGTATTGTAAGTGCAATATTTTCTGTAATTTATTCTCACATTGTGAAGTACGTGGATCTAGTTGAGACAGAGTGGAAGTATTCCATATTAATTCTTGTCGTTATGCTGGAACAGATTGTTTATGTCTTCTTCAGGAGCTTTCTTATCTCCCCCTAACTGCGGGAATACTGTCTCATCTAAGTGACAATCCGCAAAACGGGCAGTAAACACATCTCCTGTCATTGGTTCTAAATATCGAATAAAAGAGGGCGAGTCAAAACCTACATAAATCCCCAACCTCCATTGAGGACCCATTTTAAAACACCGAGAAGTGGAATATTGTCTCTGTCTGCATAGCCAAACTTACGCAAATGGAATATATTTGGCTGATTACCTGACACAAGTTGTTGTGGAGAAAAATGGTGATATGTTGTGTCACGCCCTGCTTCCCATTATACGGAAACACAAGCACGCAACTGAGGCCCAGCGGATGATGGGTACATCATCCATAAGCTGTAACAGGTTTAACTCAAATATGAAATATAACAATAACCATGCTTGCAATAAAATATTACATAAAAATGAATAATCCATGAAGTGACTCATAACCAACATCTGGAAAAAAAATAACTTCGGGTCAACAATGCCCGGAATATACGAAAGTAACACAGTGCTGAAAATAAAATAACATGATTAAAATAACTATGACTACTTCCACTCAAATCTTTAGAAGATCAGTTCTCCAAATCCTTCAGTTGCTCCCTCTGCGATACCTGTAATCTCAACTATCTAGAGATGGAAAAAAATGCCCGTTAGAGCAAGTTACGGGCGACAAGTAGTAGCAAGCAGTAAAATAAGAAATAAAGGATTATATAATAAGAGCAAGAATTTGGAACGATATCGAAGTCAATAAATGATAAACGATAAAAAAATCAAAAGTTCATAATCAATAATTCAGTAATCGGAAGTCATTGTTCAATAACCAATATTCAGTATCAGTTTCAATGTTCAGTGTTCATGTCATGTCTATCACTCTTTTATTAATATATCTAATGCACGCAATCATGCGTCCCATACCACAGTTTCAGGTGCATACAATCAAATAAATGTTTAGACTATAGTGATGAACTCTACAGGTTCATGTATTCGTGTGTTGCAATATCAATGACCAATGACCGATGACCGATGACCGATGACCGATGACCGATGACCGATGACCGATAAATTGGGATACTGTAGTCAGTAATCCACAACCAGTCAATGACCAATATGACCGATAACAATGACCAATATGGGCTGTGACCAATATCCCTTCTGAGTACATTCTCCTATATTGTTCACTACTAAGTCGACCTTTATTACCCTGACTTGTTATTATTTTATTAACAATCAGTTATGAACATATAATCAATGCAATCCATGAGAACGATAGTATCAATAATTAAGCAATGGATACAATCGATGAGAACGGTAGTATCAATACAATATCAAGAAGATATCAAGGTTGTACAATACATGAAATATACATGGTTCAATTCATTAAATCTAAAAAATATCGGGTTTATATGCAGAAATATAACAATATAGGTTCTGGATAGCAGGACCTATTGGTACTCAAATTCACTTTCCCGCTACTACGAGAATGCAAATCCGATTCTGTCAGAGATTATAGAAAGTAAACTCTTTGCCAGTTCTAGCGCATATACACACGATACATTGCAGTCACAATAACTAGGTCGATCAATCAATTGTTTACGAGTTTCGTGCAGAGTCTCGGTTCTGGAAATTATAACATGCCAGAACTAGAACAATGATAAGTTATAATATATAAATCGGATTAAGAATCCATAAGATGTTCTAGAAACTAGACACAATGTGCTACAATTTTTATGTACAAAGTTTTAAGTTTCGATGTCAGCAACTAGGTCGAAACCTCACTGCAAAGTCAAGCAATTGACAGGGCAGCAAGGTTAAATGTTCCGTATTACAATAAATTAATGTTTCAAGAATTTAATCAATAACAATGGCACGATAAGAAGACTATGAATCAATAAACATGGTACAATAAACAACAACGAATCAATAATGGAATTTAACTAGATGCAATATTCAATTCAATTACTACTGGTTCTTGAACTACTACTTGCCTTTTTGAAGATTTCAATAATAAGAAAATAATGGGACTAGCATCCCGACAGCAACACACGACAGCAACATGTGCAATCGACAGTACAACAACATGTGTAAAGCACGTAAACGGCAATATGTGCACACAGCAGCACGTGCAACGCACGTAACAAGCAACAATAGCAGTTGTGCACAGCAAGGGAAAGCAGTAGCAAAGAGGCGTGGGGGCTGCTGCGGTGCTCGCGGTGGTGGTCAGCAGCGGTGGAGAAGTTGAAGGCGGCCGTCGAGGAGGTGCTGTAATGGAGGAGCAGCGGGTGGCACTGGGTGGTTGTCGAACGGGGCAGGGAAGAGGGCGAGGTGCGGGATGGTGGTCGAGGGAGACAGTTGGTGGCCGGAGGTCGCAGGTGTGGTGGCTGGTCGGTAGCAGAGGAGAGGCAGCATCAGGGGTTGCTGTAGTGGAGGTGATGCGCTCGCGAAGGTGGGGGTGGGGATGATGGTGGTCGAGTTGGTGGGTCGACGAGGGCAGCGGTGAGTGGCGGTGGTGCAGGAGGAGCAGCAGGGAGATGGTCGGCAACAATGGAGGGAGCTTCGGGGTTGAGATGGCTGGAGGTGAAGGCCAGGCAATGGCAGTACGAGGAGGGTTTGAGCGGTGGAAGACGGTGGCGATGAGGGACAACATTGAGGAAGAAGGAAGGGGTGCAGCGGCTGGGTTTCAGGAGGATCAGAGGAAGGAGAAGGGAGAGAGAGAGATATATATATAGAGAGAGAGAGAGTCGGGGAGAGAGAATTAGAGTGGAGGAGAGAGAGAGTGTACGGGAAATTTTATAATAATATAATATATTAATATTATAATGGGTATTGATTATGGGGGTTACTGGAAAAGATAATGGGCATTTATTAGGGGAAAGTGGGTGCAGTTATGAGAGATGAGGGGAATTTGGTTGAGTTTTGGGTAGTGGGTTTTAAAATGTGGGTTTGGGTTAGGATCCAATAGGATTTGTTTAGGGTTAAAAAAGTGTGGGCTTGAATTAATAGACTTGGACTTTAGGTTTGGGCTTCATAATATATATATATATATATATATAAGGGATAAAAGATTGGGCTTCAATCAATAATAAGATAATAAAATAATATGGACTAGGGATTAAATGGTTTGCTAAATAAATAATTTAGACAAATTATAGAATGGACAAGGATTGGGCTTAAGTTCAAAATTAATAAATCAAATAATATTTTATAGAATAGTTTCAAATTAATTAAAATAATTAAATAATAATAATAGACCTGGTCTAGGTTATAAATAATTAAAATAAGAAAAGAGTAAAATTTCTACAATCAAAGTATATAATCGTTTGAAAATAACTACAAATATAATTGATGTTTAGAATTGACTTTAATAGAAAGTCCAAGATGAAAAAAATGAATTTGAGAGCGGAAAATATTTTATAAGGAATTGGAATACAAAAGTACGCAGAAAATACGTATAGACGAAAACAGGGGTTACATGCTGTGGCCTAAGTCTTATATGCATTGATCAATCAGTACAACATGTCCCCAAGCACAAATATGTAATCTAGGCTGCATTAGCAAAGGTCTGGCAATAAGTTGAAGAAACGTAACCAAGGATTCAGCTAAGCAATTTTGTCTGTGAACATGTGGAACGGGATGTTCAACATAAATCCCTATCAATGAACAATACTTATAAAAAAACTTGAGATGTTAATTCGGCCGCATTATCAACTCGTATAGATTTAATTGTAACGCCCCGAATTTCAAAACACGGGTAATTCATAGCAAATCTAGAATCTTTACTTCAATTTCGTACAAAAATACAAGAAATTTAAAACTTTTTCATTCCAATATTATTCTTTAGAATACACAGCGAAAATTTACGTATAAAATACAGCTTATGTCATCAAAATCTTCAGTCTTGCAACATCCCTCGACACCAAACTTACGTTGCTCGCTAATTCGAGTTCTCCAAAACTTGATTACTGTAGGCATGTCAGTTGAATGCCACTGACACAATGCTATAACAGAGCGATTGCTCAATTTAACAATCACAAACTTGAATGCATAACAAAATGAAATTTGACTATCCTCGACATGTCAGTATATGTTTTTAACTTAATGACTAATGCAAATATTTATGCACACAATGCAACTCTAATGCGCACTTGTTCGGATTCTATGCCGCCCATACAACATAGGTCCGAGGGCAAGCCCTTAACGTTCTTCTCATTATATGGTTCGATCTCTCGCTATGCAATACCTAACCCCATGAATGTACTCCAACGCATAATCACGTGCGAGTCACACCCCCAGGATATTGGACCTTACTGGCATACCCCTAGCCGACGCATCGTAGATTTACTGGGCGTATCCTCAGCCACAAACCCCAGAAAGTCGATCTCCCGTAACTACGGACCTTACCAGCTTACCCCTGGCCCACACTGTGGATTTAACGGGCGTATCCTCGGTCCTGACCATTCCTAGAAATTGCAAGCTCTTTACCGGCCTTTTCGTGGACAGACAGACATACTCTTAGCCCATATATATGGATTTACCGGGCGTATTCCTCAGGCCTGAACTCCTAGGAGCTGCAAATTCTTTACCGGACATGTTCGTCATTGTTTCTATCATATCCTTTTTTAGTGCCTTACCTTATATTTACAACCTAAATAATATCACCTATAGCTAGCTTACCTTCTATAGGACTTAAATCGACACACGAGAATATTAACCCATATGGAAACTTCTCATACTTTCATAATCATAAATTTGTCGATACCCTGAGTCTCGCTCAGCCTCTAGTTGCCACTTAACCAATTTTCACCAGGTTATTCTTAACCTCTTTCATAATATTCCATTCATTTGTATAATTCATTTTTTGGTCTTATTCATCCTTTCTAATGAATTAATCTTAAATAATTAGATAGTCTCTTCTCCCACTATAATGAGATTTTCAATCAAACTGTAACTTGACAAAACTTTATCGATTACACTTAATCAATTCTTTTCCACACCAGTATTTTAATCAAATTTCAGTTTATTCTCTAAAATAATTTAAATTAACTCTAAATCAAGCTTATTTTAAACAATATAAACTCTAGAATAAATCTAGATCAAAACAATTAAAATTTTACCTTCTACTAAACAAATCTAACTTGCAATTTAATTTAGCCCCAAAATAAACCTAAAGTTTATATGTATTCATCTTAAAATGCTCTATTAATATAAGAAAATGGATTTATAAAAATATAAAAACAAAACAAACACCCCATTTGGTTTTGAACCCGAGCGCTAGAAAGTGCTTTAATCCACACGCTTGAACCAAGCTTTCAAGCCTCTCATTCATGTAACAATTGACTCACGAGATTTTATAAGGCTACTGTCTTTCAATTTAGATTACACAAAATTTTAGAAAAAAAATGAACCCCTAAGGAATCGAACCTGCGACCCCCACTGCACACAGCACCCAACCCGAATGCGCTAACCAGGTTCACTAGCCTCTTAATCTGTCTATATTAGGCATGCAAAATTTTTAAATGTTAACTCTCTGTTTCACATCCCAAATTAAAAATTTTGCAGAGATTTCATTTTATAATCATTCTCACAATTACACAACATACAACGATTTCTAATAAGTTTCTAGAGAAGAACTTCATTTAATCTAGTACATTTCGGTATAGATTTATGCACATACCAATCTACTTTTATTTAATATGGAATCTAGCATACAATTCGCATGTATAAATTGTCGTACTCAAGGTTTAAATCCATGACGATGAGTTAAGTTATAATGAACAAAATCAATTTACTAGCTATCCATTTATAGAGATTAACACATATACAATTTTCTCATGCAAGGAATTTAATTACAATTCTAGATGTCTTTTAACCATAATCACTACTAGAGCAATTTAAACAAAAAATTCAGGAATTTCTACACACATATTCCATATCCAATTTAATCAACATACATAAGTTTGCAACTAAGCAAGAACAAATCTACAAAAGAATAGAAATTTTGGAAACATCCACCTCTTTAATGTGTTCCTTGCATTAGAAATCCCCAAGCTTCTTCTCCTCAACTCCAAAGCACTCAAAATAAACAACTCACTCCCATAAACAAATATTGGCCGGTGGTTTCAAATGAGAGAGGAGAGTGGAGGAGTTTTTATTTACAAAATAACTACCCAATAATTATCCATGATTTAAAATAACTATCCACTAAGTCAAAGCTCCTTAGACTAAGTCAAACTTCCCCTCCTCTTTTAATTTGGCCTGCCAACAATGGGGAAGAAAAGCACGGGTTTCAAATGAGTTGAAAGTACATAAACTACACACTAAAATTTTATTTACTATAATCACATATAATTAATATGAATTAAAGTAAGCTAGTTTAATTGAAACTTGATCATGCATTCGTACTTGGTAAATGAAAGAAAGATATATATATGTAACTCCAATAGATTTTACAATCAACATTTATACTATAACCACATGCATTGCCCGTATAAAAACAAAATATTTAAAATAATATTTTGGCGGGCGTTACAACACTCTTTCCTTAGAATAATTATGTCCTTAGAACTTTGCCTAGTAAGGAGATGAGAAAAAGAAAAAGAAAAATAAAAAGAAATATATATATATATATATATATATATGTGTGTGTGTGTGTGTGTGTGTGTGTGTGTGTGTGTGTGTGTGTGTGTGTGTGTGTGTGTGTGTGTGTGTGTGTGTGTGTGTGTGTGACACATATATATATATATATATATATAAATATATATACATATATATATACATATATATATATATATATATACATATATATATATATATATCCTATACATATATATATATATATATATATATATATGTATAGGATATATATATATATATATATATATATATATATATATATATCTATCCTATATATATATCCTATATATATATATATATATATATATATATATATATATATATATATATATATATATATATATATATATATATATATATATCCTATAGATTCCTCTAGCTTTTTGTTTATCTCTATATATATATATATATATAGGATATATATATATATAGGATTTCCTTCTTCCTATATATATATATATAGCTTTTCCTTCTTCCTATATATATATATATATATATATATATATATATATATATATAGATAAACAAAAAGCTAGAGGAAGTCGTCCTTCATTCGCTCTTCTGATTCCCAGGTTGCTTCTTCAACCAAATGGTTTCTCCACATCACTTTGACCATGACTATGACTTTGTTCCTCAAAACTTTTTCTTGCCGATCCACGATCTCCACTGGTCGTTCCTTGTAGCTCAACTTTAACTGAAACCCTTCTGTTACTTCAGACAATTTATGATTTGGATCTGGGACGTATTTTCGCAGCATAAATACAGGAAAAACATTGTGTTCTTGTGCCAATTCTTTGGGTAATTCTAATCGGTATTGTTCTCCCAATCATCTTCATTACTTTGTATGGCCCTACATACCTTGGGCAAGCTTTCCTCCCCTTCCAAACCGGATCACACCCTTCGTCGGAGATACCTTCAGGAAACCAAATCCCCTTCTTCAAACTTCAAGTCCCATCTCCGATTATCTGCATAGCTTTTTCGCTTGCTTTGTGCCTCGACCAGTCTCTTCCGGATCAACTCGATTTTCTCTGATATTTGTTGCACTATTTCTGGTCCGTACATCTGCCTTTCTCCATCTTCATACCAACATACTAGAATTCTACACTTCCTTCCATATAAGTCCTCCTACGGCGTCATGCCAATGCTAGTCTGAAAGCTGTTGTTGTATGCAAACTCTACTAGAGCTAAGTGCCTTTCCTAACTTCCTCCGAAATTCATTATACAACATCTTAACATGTCTTCCAGTACCCAATTCACCCTCTCAGTTTGCCCATCTGTTTGAGGGTGAAGGGAAGTACTGCAATCAATCCTGGTTCCCATAGCTATTTGAAGACTCCTCCAAAAACGTGACGTGAACCGTGTATCTCAATTTGAGACAATTGATACGGGAATCCCATGCAGTCTCACTACCTTTTCAATTATAACTCTGCCAATTTCTCCAGTGACCAAGTGATCTTCATTGCTAAGAAATGAGCCGATTTGGTTAGTTGATCCACTTGGGGCCTCTAAGAACACCTGTGTTAAAATCCATACTGATGTTTTCCCACTTCCACTCCGGAATAGGAAGCGGTTGTAATAAGCCTGCGGGTTTTTGATTCTCTGCCTTGATTTGCTGAAAAGTTGTGCACCTAGCTATGAAGTCTGCAACATCTCTTTTCATTCCTAACCACCGAAAGTGCTGCTGAATATCCTTGTACATCTTGGTACTCCTATGATGCACTGATAACAAAGTGGCATGTGTCTCATGTAAAATGTTCTCCTTTAAATCTACCTTATCAGATACACAAAATCTCTCTCCGAACCAAAGTATTTCATCCTTTGCTCGAAATTCTAGCAATTTGCCCACACCAACTTGCTCCTTTATCTTCTAAATCTCTGAATCGGATTTCTGACTGTCAATAATTTGCTCTCTCAGTGTAGGCTACAGCCTCAACTATGCCAGTGCTGCTCCTAGTCCATGCAATACCACTTCCATTCCAGCTTGATTGAATTCTTCTACCAGTTCCTTCTGAGTTGTATCAAACAAGATAAATTGCTTTTCCGGCTGAGTGCATCTGCTACCACATTTGCTTTTCCCGGATGATACTTGATTTCTGGGCGAATATCTTCTAACACCTCCAACAACCTTCTCTGCCGTAAATTCAGATCTCTTTGTTGATAGATGTATTTCATGTTCATGTGGTCGGTGTACATGTTGACTTTCTCCCCATACACATAATGCCTCCACTTTTTCAAGGCAAATATTATCACCGCCAATTCTAAGTCATAGGTTAGGTAATTTTTCTCATGTGGTCTCAGTTGCCTAGACCCATAAGCTATTACTTTCCCCTCTTGCATTCGATACTAGCATTATAGATTGCCATCCAATCTATGTCAATGATTATATCGATTCCCAAAACTTTCAACTCTATAAGATCGATTCCCAAAACTCTTCCTCCAATCTTGACATCACAGTTAGCATAATATCAATCTGTAGTCATTTTCTCTCCTAAAGGAGTCTCTACTGCCAAAATATTGCCAGAGAAAATTTTAGGTTCTATCCCTAACTCTTTTGCAAATTTAGGAGACACAAAAGTATGTGATGACCCAATATTGAATAAAACTTTAGCTTTCATTCCATTCACTAAAAGTTCTCATGTTACATAGTGAATTACATCATTTAGTACATAATACTTCTTCTATTACAAGGCTTAAATAAAGAGTATAAATTTTTATTCAAATTCTTTCATACCGGTAATGTAATGCCCCTGCCCCAAACTCATACAATTTATACAATTTATCAGACAAATTATTTATTATTTAGTACAACTACCCACCACAGGCTACCTCTCAAAAGTTGGTTAACCGGATTGGTGACTCTTGATCATAGGCTATATTATTTATAGTTAATTAATTTATTTATATTCGCTATATGGGACAATTTCATTCACTTTATCCGTTCTCTCTCTCTCCCGAGAAAGAACACACACAGCCGTGGGCCCCGCCTGACGTCACGCCCACGTGGCATCAACAGAAACCAAGTAGCTCGTGCTGCCTCTCTTTTCCTCGGGTGGGCTCTACTGGCCACGTCACCCACTGGATGACGTCATCACAAAGCAGCATCTACTGCTCTTTGAACACCGTGGCCCCCCTCCAACTCTCATTAATTCCATATACAATCCCCCCTAGGAATTCCTATGGGGAAGTTCCAATTCCTTTTATATATTTTTTATATATTACATCTTTTTAACACGGGGTATTACAGACACCCCCCCCTTTCAGAAACCAACGCCTCGCTGAGCACGGGACATGCACAATCTAATGTAGGATCTACTTTCTAGCCAATGTGGAGCATCTTCTCTCCTATCCGCCCTACTAATCATGATCCCGAAATCCACTGCTCGATAAATCAAAATCCTGGATTTAATTGAGGCAGATCTGCTCTCCTATCTGCCCGACTAATCATGATCTCGGAATCCACTGCCAGATCATTCATAATCTCGGATTTAATTGAGGCTCGTCTGCTCACCACAGTCCCAGAATCCACCGTCCAACTGGGTCTATAGTTTCGGAATCCACCGCTCGACTATATAGACGTGCCCCACGGTCAGTGTCCAAAGTCGGCTCTGATACCATTTGTAATGCCCCTGCCCCAAACTCAGATAATTTATACAAATTATCAGAAAAATTATTTATTATTTAGTACAACGGCCCACCACAGGCTACCTCTCAAAAGGTGGTTAACCGGATTGGTTACTCTTGATCATAGGCTATATTATTTATAGTTAATTAATTTATTTATATTCCTGATATGGGATAATTTCATTCACTTTACCCGTTCTCTCTCTCTCTTTCGAGAAAGAACACACACAGTCGTGGGCCCCACCTGACGTCATGCCCACGTGGCGTCAACATAAACCAAGCAGCTCGTGCGCCTCTCTCTTCCCAGGTAGGCTCCACTGGCCACGTCACCCACTGGGTGACGTCATCACAAAGCAGCATCTGCTGCTCTTTTAACACCGTGGGACCCCCTCCATCTCTCATTAATTCCATATACAACCCCCATAGGAATTCCTATGGGGCAGATCTAATTCCTTTTATATATTTTTTTATATATTATATTTTTTTAACACGGGGTGTTACAGGTAATGACAGCATTGGAGGTTTTTGCATCCTCCTCTGTGAAGGCAAATACTCGCCCCAACCGATACAACTTCTTCCCCTGATCGGCTTGCTTTTGATTTTGCCTTCCTTGCTGAAACTGTGGGCAATTTGGCTAAATGTGGCCTTCTTTACCACAGTTGAAGCAAGTTATCCCCTTGTTCCTATTTGGGCACTCTGCCTTGTAATGGTCGTTTCATCCACACAGGAAGCAAGAGCTTGGCCTTCCAGCTATGGGAAAACCATTCGTCGGCTTGAACTTTTGTGTTGGGGGTTGTCCCTTAAAGTTGTTCGATGTTGCAGGCATTTTTCCATTGTTCCAGTTGTTCCTCTTGTTCTTCACCAATTGGTATTGCTCCATGTATGATTCGGTGGCAGCAGACCTCCGAACGAGCTTGTCAAACTTTCTGATTCCGAGGGGTATCATGCGAGACCACAGCATTGGCCTCAGGCCCAACTCGAACTTCCTAGCTTTCTTGGCTTCATCAATTACCAGTTCAGGTGCATACCTTGAGAGTTGTGTGAATTCGGTCTCATACTATCTAACGGACATGTTTCCCTGCTGCAGGCCTAAGAATTCCATTGCCTTTTTCTCCTGTATGTCCATTTGGAAGTAGTGGTTTCAAAATTCTTGCAGAAAATCATCCCAGGTAATCGGCTTGTTGCCCAGGGCCCTCTTCATTGATTGCCACCACACTATTGCATCTTTCTCAAAATGAATAGTTGCTAGTTTCACCTTACTAGCTTCCGGAGTCTCAAATACTTCAAATATTATCTCAATTTGTCGGATCCAGTCATCGGCTGCATCGGGATCGGCTTGGCCTTCAAACACAGGTGACTTCATTCTTTTAAAGGATTCCACCAACTTAATCGCTTCTGGGACCTGAACCGCCAAACCTATCCTAACACTTCGATTCACACTGGCCACTACGAAAGTGTTTAGGGTCCGATACACCCTAGCCAACTCCGTCTCCATGTCAAGTATATTTCTGTATCCACTGGATCCTTCTCTGTTCCTGGTTATTCTTTTCGCCATTTTTGATTTATAAAACTTCATCACCCAACAAGAGCAACGATTTAGACTTTTCCACATTATTATCCAACACAGTTCATCCATTTCAAAAATAAACCAAATATATTCAGAAATAAAACTTGTCTGCCAACAACCATACATAAAGAAAACAAAGGGAAAGCTCCAAATCCTACTACAAAATTTAAACAAATACGAGCATAAAGCAATCAAATTCTATGGTTCCTCTTGGCTTCTCTGCGCTCTTCACGCAGATCGTCCATTTCTTTCCACATCTTTTCATTACATTGATAGCATTCTTACTTTCGCCACCGGGTTTTATTGTCTAGTTGGGTGAAATACCAAGCAGTCCTGTGTCGACACTTCTCGAGCTCCCACACCCTTTGGCGCAAAGTGGCAATGCTTTGTTTGACTTCCGCATGATGCGCCTCCATGTGGGTTACTCTCCATTTGTGAATAATCAATTGTTTTTGAATGGCAGTGATGACATGATCCTTCTAGCTTGAATCTGGCTCTTCATCTGAGGATTCACCCGGAGGGAGTAATTTCACGCGACTCTGGCAGTTCCTCCTCTTTCTCCTCTTCTTCTGGTTCTTCCTCTTCTTCTCGTTCTTCTTCGGGATCCTCCTCGGGGTCCTCAAGGAACCCTTATTCTTCTACTTCCTCCACATGATTTTGTTTATCTGCCATCCTACGTAAAAGGGAAAAGATATCATCAGTATGTATATAGAGTGACTTAAATGAAAGTTTATGCAACCAAAACATCCAGATCTCTATAAAATTGATACTCACACATCTAATGTCCACCATAATATTTCCCCTTTATTATTGTACTATTTATTGAACTCGGCTCTGATACCACTCTGTAACGCCCCGAATTTCAAAACACAAGTAATTCGTAGCAAATTTAGAATCTTAACTTCAATTCTATACAAAAATACAAGGAATTTAAAAAAATTTCATTTCAATATTGTTCTTTTCAATACACAACGAAAATTTACATATAAAATATATCTTATATCATCAAAATCTTCCATCTTGCAACATCCCTCGACACCAAACTCATGTCTACGTCGCTCACTAATCCGAGTCCTGTAAAACTTGAGAACTGCAGGCACATCAGTTGAATGCAAATGATGCAGTGCTAAAACAGAGCGATTTCTCAACTTAACAATCACAAACTTGAATGCAAAACAGAATAAAATGTGACTATCCTAGACATGTCAGTGTATGTTATGAACATAATGACTAAAGCAAATACTTATGCACACAATGCAACTGTAATGTGCACTTGTTCAGATTCTTTGCCGCCCATACAACATAGGTCTGAGGGCAAGCCCTTAATGTTATTCTCAATATAGGGTTTGATCCCTCGCTATGCAATACTTAACCCAATGAATGCACTCCAATGCGTAATCACGTGCGAGTCGCACCCGCAGAATATTGGATCTTACCAACATACCCCTAGCCCACACATCATGAATTTACCAGGCGTATCCTCGGCCACGAACCTCAGTAAGTCGAGCTCCCGTAACTTCGGACCTTACCTGCATATCACTAGCCCACACCATGAATTTACCGGGCATATACTCGGTCCCGACCATTTCTAGTAACTGCAAGCTCTTTACCGGCATTTTCGTCGACTGACAGACATACCCCTAGCTCATATATATGGATTTACCGGGCGTATCCCTCGGTCCCGAATCCTGAGGAGCTAAAAATTCTTTACCGGATATGTTCGTCATTGTTTCTATCATATATTCTTCTAGTGTCTGATCTTATATTTACAACCTAAATAATACCACCTAGAGCTAGCTTACCCTCTAACGGACTTAAATCGACACACGAGAATATTAGCCCATACTGACCACTTCTCAAACTTTCGTAATCACCAATTTGCCGGTACCCTGGGTCTCGCTCAGCCTCTAGAATCCACTTATCCAATTTTCATCAACTTCTAGGTTATTCTTAACCTTTTAAATAAAATCTCATTCATTTGTATAATTCATTTTGTGGTCTTATTAATCCTTTCTAATAAATTAATCTCAAATAATTAGATAGTCTCTTCTCCCACTATAATGGGATTTTCAATGAAATTGTAACTTGACAAAACTTTATCGATTACACTTAATCAATTCTTTTCCAAACAATGACACAGGGTTGAGGACTGAACAATAAGACCTGACCCAAAAGCAGCCGATAGCCGCCTTTTGGACATGGGATCCACCCATATTTTAATCAAATTTTAATTTATTCTCCAAAATAATTTAAATTAACTCCAAATGAGCTTATTTTAAACAATATAAATTCATCGGGAATGACATCCATACCTTACAGTCTGTAAAGACTTGGCTAGGAAAATACTTTTCCATGAAGGACTTGGGTGAAGCTACCTATATATTAGGTATCAAGATGTATAGAGATAGATCAACTAGTCCGCTTGGCCTGAGTCAGAGTACATACATATACAAATTATTGAAACACTTTAATATGCAAGAGTCCAAGAGAGGATTTCTCCCTATGTCGCATGGTGTAAGCCTGCCTAAGGCTCTATGTCCATCCACTCAAGATGAGAAAGACCGCATGAATAAGATTCCATATGCATCTGCAATTGGATCTATCATGTATACCATGTTATATACTCGTCCAGATGTCTCATATGCTTTGAGCATGACGAGCAAGTACAAGTCAGATCCTGGTGAGAGTCATTCGACTACTGTCAAGAACATCCTTAAGTACTTAAGAAGGACTAATGATTTGTTCATGGTATATGGAGTCGAGTAAGAGCTTATTGTAAAAGGTTACACTGACACTAGCTTCCAGTCTGATCAAGACGACTTCAGATCGTAATCGAGTTTTATGTTTTGCCTAAATGGTGGAGCTGTGAGATGGAAGAGTTCGAATCAGGAGACAATAGCCGATTCTACCATAGAGGCTGAGTATATTGCTGCCTCCAATGCAGCAAAGGAGGCCATTTGAATCAGAAAGTTCATCACTGAAGTTGGCATAGTTCCTAGCATTATGGATCTGGTGGACCTTTATTGTGATAAAAATGAGGCCATTGCACAAGCTAAGGAGCCTAGATCTCACCAGCGATCCAAACATATACATTCGAAAGATCATCGATAGGGGAGATGTGAAGATATGCAGAGTACCGATAGATGATAACATCACTGACCCACTGACAAAACCTTTTGCACAGCAAAAATATGAGGGTCACACTAGGTCTTTTGGCATTAGATATATGTCTGATTGGCTTTAGTGCAAGTAGGAGATTGTTGGTGTATGCCCTAGAGGCCAGCCTTATATTGACCTTGCTAGTTTACATTGTATCATGACATTTATTTCATATATGAGATTTTTATTTATTGTGTTGTTTAATGTGATTAAATGAACATAATAAAGTCGTTAGAATAGTAGGCTCAATACCATGGGACATCAAGTGCATGACTTGATTGTGAGATCATATTGGTTGAAATTAGAACACTATTCTTAAATGTCCAGGTCAAGTATTGTTATGAATTAGGACAACAATAATACATAGAGATTAGTATTAGAATGATGACCATATCTCACGAGTCATGGATATGAGATATCAAGTCTTCACATAGGTACATATTAGAGTAATAATGTGTTGGACTGACCCACCATGAGAACGCTGCATGGATCGTGACGTGAGTGTCAAGAGCGATTCTCACAGTGACCATGGTCCTTTGACTTGAAGTCACTACAGTTCCCTACATGAGAAGTTATATGTTTTAATACCATCAAATATTGCCTGTGATAAAGTCATTATAAAGTCGGCTATTGGACATACTATGAATCATGCAGAGGGATGTGAGTGATTTAGATAGGATTTGTCCCTCTTACATAACAAGAGTGATACCTTCGGAACCCTTGATTGAGTGAGACTGCAAAATACATGATCGTGGTCAAATGAGTCAATATGATATATTGATCTCATTTGTTTTAATCAGTCTACTCGGACATCAAGAAACCAAAGATTGAACTATACAAGGATGACACGCTCCATGCCTTATAGTCAATTATGATATCTAAACAAAAAGACTAGAATACATGGTAACATTGATCACAGATAGGTTATGTCAAATTCATGCATTCCCGTTACATGAGTAGCATTGATGTATTGCTAAATACCGATCACTGTTTGTAACACTAAAATATGATTTTAGTATTACAGTCAACGTAATGGGAACGTACAGGGTCACATATTTAGAATGGATCGAAATTGTGATTTAAATTCATATGATGAATTTAATTGGAAATCCAAGTAAGTTGGACTCCCAACATCAGTTGGAAAATTAATTAGATTAAATGGGTCAACCAAAATTAGAAGGCCCACACATAAATCTGACCTAGGTTAGATTATGAGCCCGACAACCTCACTACTATCTTAGGATTGATTTTCTGCTATATATATATATATATATATATATATATATATATATATATATATATGTGGTAAAGGTATAAGAAAAAATCATAGCCGTCACAGAAGAGAGAGAGAGAGAGAGAGAGAGAGAGAGAGAGAGAGAGAGAGAGGAACATCCCCTTCCCACATCTAGCACCGCGACGTGAGGGAGAGCCCAATTTCGTTGTTTGTTCATGTGGATACTGTAGAGGCACCACAACGTTACAATACTCATGATTGGCCGACTGCGGAGATAGCTGTTCCATCATTGAGGTAAAATTCCTAACACCTTTAATGGTTTTCTCATGGATACGTGGTTGGGTTTTGGAAATTTTTTACTTATTTTCGCTGCCTATTTACTCTGTGATAAACTTCGAAACCCAACAATTCAAACGACCAACTCCACATTGGAGTTGTTTCTACAAATTTGCTAAGAACTAACAGCAAGTTCAAACATTCAACTTCGTCCTAGAGTTGCCTCTCCAAAGTTGCTTGGTGCAAATGGCAAGTTCAACGTTGAACTCAGTCTTAGAGTTGCCTCTACAAAACTTGCTGAGCACAAAAGGTAAGTTCAAATGCCTAACTCCGTCTCAGAGTTGCCTCTCCAAACCTGCTGGGTGCAGACAGCATGATCAAACATCCAACTCCATGTCAGAGTTGCCTCTACAAGCTTGTTGGGCGCAAATAATGAGTTCAAATGACCGACTCTATCTCAAAGTTACATCTACAAACTTTCTGGGCACAAACAGCAAGCTCTACATCCAACTCTGTCCTGGAGTTGTCTCTCCAAACTTGCTTGGTGCAAACAACAAGTTCAAGCGTCCAACTCCATCCCAGAATCGCCTTAACAAACTTGTTGGGATCAAACAACAAATCTGCAGTCTGATTGCCTTCCGAAGTTTGTCCCTGCAATAGCTCTTCTAGGTCAGTTACATACACAAGATCTAATGGTCAAAGTACTCAGCTTCCAGACCAATGAAGCACTCGTCCAACAATGTACCACTTGATCGACAAAACATGCGAACAACACAATGTTTGGTTGACGAAAGAGCGGTTCGATGAAACAAATAGTGAAACGCTCGATTGAAAAGATGAGCGAACAACTCAACGCTTGGTCAACGAAACAGTTGTTCAACAAAGTGAGTGAAGAGACGTTTGATTGACAAAACAAGTTGAAATAATCACCAAAAAAGATTATGTTCATCCATAAACCAAGGATTATAAAATAAGACTTTATGTACACTTATATATACATATACATGTATATAATTGTATGCAAGCACCAAGAATGAGAAGTTGCACAAACCCAAAGCTCCTCACAACCCGAACTTCACCAAGGGATTTGAAGAAATCAACCTGAAGCTCCAAAAACTTGAACCCATGCTTGAGAAGGTGGCCGACGAGCTTCTTGGTCGATAGCAACCCAAGTCGACAGCAATCCAAGTCGACGATAGCTCCTCGGCCCAAAACTCTAGCTCCTCACAACTCACGTTGCTAACCCGAAGCTCTAACATCAAAGAGAAAAACTCAATGCACCAAATGCTTCGCCAAGATCCAAGACCGAAAAAAGCTTCGAAGTCCAAGAACAACATGGTTCCAAATCAAAGGTGATCAACTCTAGTTGCAAACTTCTACTCAACTCCGAGCTCGACCAAGAGTTGATCAAACCCAACTGCGCACTAGACTACAACCTAATTCAAGCAACTCCAACCTCAAGCACCAACCGCGGAGTTAATCAAAACTCCTACCCCAAAGCTCCGAGCACCATCCATTTCCAAGACAGCAACCAGAGCTCCGCAAACAACCTCGAAGATGAGCTCGAACCCAACTCTATTGGTCACTCAAACTCCAAGCTCACCTAAAGTAGCTCCATGAGAAGCAGCTCGCCGAAAGCAGCTCGCCAAGAAGCAACTTGCCCAAACTCCGAGCATGCCCCAATTAGATCGACGAGAAGCAACTTGCCCAAACTTCGAGCAAGCCTAAAGTAGCTCGATGAGAAGCAGCTCGCCCAAAGCTCCGAGGTCGTCGAGTTTTTAACTCACCCAAAATGAGCTCGCCGAGACTGGCGCTCGCCCAAAGCAGAGGTTGCCGAAACCCATTGTCGCCCACAAGTAGTGCTCGACGAAGACATAGCTTGCTCGAAGCCTTGCTCGAAAGACCAGAGGTTGCTGAACCACGATGCTCAACCAAGGAACATTGGTCGACAAAGTCATGGAGGTCGCCAAACATTTAGGTCGCATAAAAACAAAATTCGAAGTGGAGAAGATGAACAGTAGCTCACCCACATGGTCGGGCAAGCTAGGGGGTACTCGTTGTTGCCAAAAGCCATTGGATCTCTTAGAAACTCGAGGGCACAAGCGAAGGCACACGAGATGAAGACACGTCCCTCTTCCCCTTCCACTCGTTAACCTACTGCTTGATCTCACTCAGCGGGCGAGCTAAGCCCTGATCGACGCTCCTGCTAGTGCCACGTCACCCACTCATCATAGTTGCTTAATTACCATCGCCCAAACTCATCAGTGGGCGAGCTGGGGGTTGATCGACACGCTAGATTGCTCCAAAGTTCGTGCTAGATTGCTGATAAATTAATAAAAAAGTCCCCAAAACACATTTGAAAATTTGAAATTTTAATTAAAAATTCAAAAAATAATTATTAAATTAAAAAAAAGTTAATTAAAAGTTCCAAAAATTAATTTTAAAATGGAATAATAATTAAAAATTCGAAAAAGCAATTTTAAAATGGAAAAAAATATTAAAAATCTGAAACATTTATGGGAAATTCCAGAAAAATTTAGAAAAGTCCAGAAAAATATTCGCCGCCTCCAAAATTGATCAGATCCATGTATCTACAATCGTCCCTAAAAGCTAAAATTGTATTCCTAGAACTCTGAAAGGCAAACCACTTCCCGAAAGCCAAAAAAGTTCTCTTCTGTGAATGAGGAGCTTATGATAATGGTAAAAGTCGCAATAAATCAGAGGGCCGTATGATTCCAGCACAGATCCTAAAGTTTCTACAGGCAGATTAACCATAACAAGCCTCTTTAGGCTTAATAACAATACATCGGTTTTCAATCACATTAAAAGCGACTGGGCCCACTAGGAGAGGCACCTTGCCCATGAGGGCTGTAAATCAAATCTCTTATGCCCAAACAAGATAGTCTATCTCTTAAAGGGGAGATTCAACAAGAGATAATTGATTCATATCAATCTTCTAAATGTTTCTCAGGCCTGTAAGTACCCTCCCCACTTGATCAGTCAGAATGTAATCTACAAGTTCTCTCTCAAACTCTTTCTCTCTATAGTTCTAACTTGAGCTTCAGAGGGTCGGTCACTGGGTCCAACCCCGGTGTATCAGGCATTTTGCAGGTCCATCAGCCACATCAGCAACTGTTGGATTCAGGTCAAGGTGCTCTTTCAACGATCCAGATCCAATCTAAGGAGCTCTATCCACTTTTTACATCGACTATCAAAGGTTAGATCTTTAATAGTTTCCTTCAAAATATAAACTCACTATCTGTTTGCTCTCACACCAAAATAAGCAGCAATGCTCGGTTTAGTTACAAAACTAGCAGGATTGAAACAAAATAATGTTCTATCCACCTCAATGGTTAATAACACAATCTCTACATACTGAGCACAAACTCCCTATGTGCAACCAAACTATTACTTATCACATACTGAAAATGGATAGTGGAGATGGATGGAATAAGATGACATTAAATAAAGAACTCATAATTTATGATACACTAGCAAACAAAAACTTCATAGTTACAAAATGTATATCTGATACTCAGGCTGGCGGTGTTGCAGATGGTGGGGATGAGCAGATTGCGGGATTTGGTGATGGTCGTAGATAGGAGAGGGTGGCTAGGAACAGGAGGAGGCCGGCGCATCTCAAGGATTTCAACTGCAGCAGCTGAAGAAAGAGTGTATTAGAATATCAGTTGTTTACGTGCGGTGCACTTGTAGTTTGAAAGGAATAAATATCGGGAAAAGAATGTGGAGGTGTAACAAATTATGTGTGTATAGAGTTTATAAATACTAAGGGAATGTAATAGAAGCTTCAGGCAATCAATAGAGATTCTTTTCTCTTCCAATCTAATCTTGATTCTCCTTTAACTGTTCTTCCCCAAATTTACTCTATTTTCCCAAATCTCCATTCTCTGACCCAAATTCTTCAAAAATTCCTGCTCGATTCATGATACTTGGTATCAACTGGTGCTTTCACCGATTTGGATTCATAAATTGGATTGATGATTCATCGAATTGTAATCGGTTATGGTTGATAATCCAAAAACTCGTTCAAATTCGATCACATCGTTGGAGGAGGCAATTTTAAGATTGAAGGAGTTAACGGCGACGCAAGGCCAACAACTCCATGATCAACAAGGGATGCTAGCTGAGATGCTGCATCACTTTACGGTGATGGATGCGAAGATGGATCTGCATTTTAGCCGGTCGCAGCTTGCTTTGGATTCTCCTACCAATGTAAGGCAATCTTCCCTTAATCATGAGCACTTTATCAAGAACCCTAGGTTAGATTTTCCGAGATTTGAAGGTGATAATTCTACAGGGTGTCTCTTTAAAGAAAATCAAAATTTCCAATACCATAAGACTCCTACATATCAGAAAATCAGTATAGCATCTTTTCACATGGATGGGAGAGCTCTGGCATGGTTCCAACAGAAGTTTGATAATGGGGAATTTCGGAATTGGGAAGATTTGGTGCAACAAATTGACATTAGACTTGCGGTTGCGGCTACACAGGGTTGTTATTCAAACTCAGTCAGACGTCGTCTTTATCTAGCTATCAGGATGAGTTTGATGTCCTTGTTAATAAGACTAGGGGATTATCAGAAGCTATAATTCTCAGTTGCTATATTTCTGGTTTAAAACCTGAAATAAGAAGAGAGGTGTTAGCTCATAAGCCGTCGTCATTGGCTGATGTTGTTGCCTTAGCAAGGTTGCAGGATTAGAAATTCAAAGATAGTCGTTGTAAGACTCCGAATTCCATTTACATGTAACTCGTAGCACAACAGGATCTTTTATTTCAACTTCATACAATTCTATAAGGAAATTTAAAACTTTTTATTTATACAACACGTTCTTTACATCAGCGTAACGGAAAAAGAATACAACATGATATATACAACTCTAACATCAACAACTTATATCATTAGAATAATCTTTAGTATCAATTCTTCTTTTGTCTTTTTGTCAATCCATGCCCTGCACTGAAAAAACTGTGGGCACGTCAGTTGCTTACAATCGACGCAATATTATAAAACAGCGATCCTCGCTATGCCATAATATAACGATTCTCTTAATTTAGCAAATACAAACTTGAATGCACAATAAAGTGAAAAGAGTGACGATCCTAAACATGTCAGTGTATGATATGACTTAATGCCTAATGTAGATATTATACTACAATGACACTAATGCATACTTGTTCGGATTCTATGCATTCCATTCGACATAGGTCCGAGGGAAAGTACCTACGTACTCTACATTAAAGGGTTTAATCCATCGCCATGAAAAAACTACTCGGTAACAAAATCAGTTTTAGATATCCCACGAGCACGAACTCCAGCCCTGAAGTCCACTGTCAGGCTTATACAGAAATCCTCATCATGCGAACATCCTGCAAGTGCCCCTCTTGCCACGGTATACGCATATACACTAGAGAACGACCTCCCATCTGTCCGACTATTCATGACCATTGATTCCACCGTCAAATCAATCATAGCCTCAAATTTAATTAATGCTCGTCTTCATCGCAAGCAACCACAGTTTCGGAGTCCACCGTCAAACTGGGTCTATAGTCCTGGAGTCCACCGTCAGACTACATAGAGGCAACGCATTTACGTTTGCCAAGTTTTATTACAAGTTCTCTTAGTGCCTTTTACTTAAGTTTGAAGTATGAATAAATAATACTACCTAGAGCTAGCTTACCCTCCTACCGGTCTTACACAAAAATTATCGAGAATAATAGCCCATATTGGCCACTTCTCAAAATCAATTAGTCATTTTCATCACTTGCCAGTACCTGGGTCTCACTTCGCCTCTAGAATCAACATCTTTCATGTTCAACATTATGGGGTACTCATACCCTCATGATTCATATTTTCAATTTCATTTATTCATATCTCATTCAATTCTTTCATTTATTCTTATTTATCAGTCATGAAGTAACACTTCTTGGTTGATCACACAACCAACAATTCACTTTAATAAACCACAAATTTCTTAGATTAATAAAACCCCCTTTTCACATTCATTTATACTTCAATTATGAATCTCAATTTAAAAATTGTTTTAAGATTAAAAACGCAATTTCTTAAAGAAGTTCATTATTTAAATCTCATCATTATACAATAAACATGATCGTTATTTCTTAAAGATATTTCTTAGAACATGATCGTTATTTCTCAAAGATATTTCTTAGAATACTATAAAATAATTTCCAAGTGATTTAATAATATTCTAGAACATTTATATGATTTTCCCAATTTTGAAGACTTGAAAAGTCTCTAAAATAAAAATAAAAACTTAAAAGAGGACACCTGGATTCGAACTTGAGATCTCAAGCAAGCAACCAACAAGCCCAACCACTAGGCCAACTCTCAGTTGGTGAAATAAATCCAACGCAGTGCTTTAAATGCTACTCCTACTATTATTGTATATAAATATCAATTAAAAAAAAGGCAGAGCCTTCTCTGGCTCGAACCCGTGACCACAGGGACACTCCCAAGCCACGTGGCAGTGCCTAGCGCAAAGGTGCATGCGCTAGCCACAAGAGCCCAATGTCATTCCTGAACATAAAGGAGTTTAAAACTTTATAACTCCACTATCTGGTTATTCCTATATTTTAATTCATTCATTCAAATTGCTTTCTATTATTTGTATCAAATTTACTTTTTCATATAATACATTTCTAAAATTCTAGCAACGAATTCATGTTAATTTTATTTATAATAAAATAATTCTATACACAACTACTGTAAATAGCAACTTTTAAAACTTTCATAACCAATATGCCTTTATAAATCACCACACTACTCCACTAGCACATATATATTTTTATTTTTATTGTTATTTGAAATGATGGAGATATTCTCTCCAAAAATTTATAATCTACTCCAATTTAACACAACTTAAATTCACTTGCAGTTCATCTACAAAATCCACTCATATTGTACTACAATTTTGCATGACAATCCTATAAAATATTTTAATATAAATTGTAGTTCAACTATACCATAATTCTACATTATAAATCTTCATTAACATGCATTTTTCCACATTCATCAACTACTAATTTCTAGATATCAATTCAATATGCATCACACAAAAATATTAGAAGTTAAATAATTCAAATTACATCTAAAATTCTAATATGAATTTCCTAAGCATGAATTCTATGCACCGATTAGAAAGCAAGTAGAGACACCCACCTATATGAAGTATTGAAGTATTTCTTAACAACTGAGCTCCAATAATAAGCTCCCAATTCGCCTCGAAAACCGCGTCCCAAAAGAAGATCTCCCGGCCAACCTTCCAGCCAGTAAAAAGGGCAACACCTACATTTTGGTTTCTTTTTTTTGTTTGGTCTTTGCTGGTTAAGAGGGGGGGGGGGGGTTGATTTGAATAGAAATAAGTAGTGGGGTTTAATTAATTTAGTTAATTATCTACTAAAACAATTTAATTACCCACTCACTCACCTCTTCCTCTCCCCCACTCACTCCATTCCAACAGCCGGCCATGCCTTTTGGTGTGCACACATGTGCACGTGCATTCTACGTGCACACACTTCTCATTCTTTTAATTATTTGTTTATAATTCATTTGTATATGTTTGTTACATGACAAGTGTGTAGGATTTAAAAGTGTACATTAAAATGTAGAATAAAATGATAAGCCTCGCTTTTAATTAATTTTCTTAGTGGGCTTAAAAATAGACTTTAGGTCTTTGGGTTTTAATAAAAAATAAATAATACATTTGTAACAAATAAAATGAGAATAAAAATGTACATTACTTTTAGAAAAATTTAGAAATAAAAAATGCACATAAAAATTTACGTGCGATGCACATAAAAACAAATATTCAAAATATGAAATAGATTTGATTAATGGGGAAATTTTTATAAATATTCGGAATATAACATATGAAGAAATATTTATTTTGATAATGTTACGGATATTTCGCGTAACGGGCAATATACGTAATCGACTTGTGTATTGAAAGCACATGCAATGTACGTAAAACACAAGGATTAAAATAAATGTTTGAGTTGGCTAAAAATAGGATTGAAATGAGTTTTAAAAAAATATAAAACATATAAATAATCAGAAATAAGATACGTATGGCATTTATATAAAAATATGTTACGAATATTACTCGTAACGATACAAAATACATGTGCGTAATACACGTGGGCAAAATTATCATTACTCAATTTTGCGGGTGTTACAATAGTAGTGTGAATGGTAGAGGTGGGGGAGATAGACCGCTGTGGCAACCACAACCCAGTACACTACCTCCCTTATTACCAACTCCACCTAAGCTTGCCAATCCGTCTTCGAATACTGGTAGGTCTAGTGTACAAAATAGTAAAATACCAGTACGCAAGATTCCTCATGCTAAGTGGGTAGCTAGAAAGGAGAAGGTTTTATGTTTTAATTGTGATGAAAAATTAGTTCCAGGCCATAGGTGTCCGAGGCAATTTTTTTTACTTTTATGTGAAAGTGAAGAGGGAGATGACTGTGTTTCTACTGCTGTGTCCGAAGATCAAGCTGCACACTATACACTAGAGGGTGATTCTACTCCTGACATATCCTTACAAGCTCTGTCAGGACAATCCTCATTTTGGACTTTGAAAGTACAAGGTACTATTGGTGGTTGTAACCCCTGTTTTTCCAAAAATATATTTTTGTATATTTTCTGTATTTTAAAATTTTAGCAAATTATTTTTTTGGTTTCCAAATTCTTTTGTCAAGATGTATTCTTGATTCTTCTATTAAAATCTAATTTTTCGATCAATAATTTTATTGTAACTATTTTCTATGAATTTTACATTGTAATACAAATTTTATTTTTGATATTGTTACTTTGACCTTTATTATTATTACTAATACTGTTATTATTTGTACTATTATTATTTTTATCATTTTTTTCTTATTATTATTATTGTTCTCAGTATTATTATTATTACTGTTATTTTTTTAAATATTTTTTTTATTATTATTGTTATTGTTATTGTTTTTATTATTATTATTTCTATAAAACCCTATATGCATTTATAAATCCTATATCCTATTTTTATTTATATACATTTTTCCCTATTATCTTATTGGATCACCCATTACCTAACTTTACTACCCAACACCCTGGTTACTCTAATACCCATTACCCATTTATACACAGCCCTATACCTATTACCCACTAAACCAAAACCCAATAACTAACCTATTGATAATCAACCCATACCCATTTATATATTAACCCCTACCCGTTAAAGCCCCTACCCAACCCGTTAGCAGCCTCAACCCTAACGCCTACCCTCACCTATTTAAACCCCCAGCCTGTTCACCTTCCCTACTCTTCCCCTACCTCCAGCCGCCCCTACCCCCTTCCATCTGCATCTCTCTCTCTCCCATGCACCCACTGCACCGGACCTCCTCTCCGTCGCCATCCACCCTATCTTCTCCTTTCTGTCTTCTCCTCCCGTCTGCCAGCAATGCGCCTCCTGCACCCAACTGCAGCGTCACCCTGGTCTCCTCTTGCATCGCGCCACCCGCGACAGCCCCTCACGACCTCTACTGCCGTCCCCATGCCCTGCTGCACCCAACCTACAGCCACCTCTGCCTGGCCCTGGCCTACGCTTCTCCTGACTACAGCACCACTCCCCGGTGCTGTGCTCCTCCCGACCGCAACAGTCAGCCAGTGCACCTCGTGTGCAGTACCCTACTCCCCTCGACACCCTGGCCATCCTCCATGTCGAGCTCTGCCTTACTGCCATCAGCCCCGACTGCTCCCCAGTCGCTGGTCATCGTCTCGTCGTCCTGTGGGTTGCTGTTGATCAAGAAGGAGTTGATAGGTGATGTGGGCCGTCCGTTTGATTGTGATCATGATCTTGATCTTGATTGATTGATTCCTGGCCGTTGGTTACATCTCGATCTTGATCTCTTGATCTCGACTGTAGATTTCTTGATCCCTTGATCTCGACCATCAGATCTGCTTGATCATCATCATCTTCGACATCTAATCTTGACCGTCCGATCTTCATCATCTTGATCTTGATCTTCGATCTGATCAGCCCGATCTGATCTGATCATGATCTTCTTCAGATTATATCTCAACCGTCCAATAGTGTTCGCGATCGGTTGTTCATCTTCTTCGTGATCATCTTGTTCGTGTTCTCTTTTTTCGTTGTGTTCATGCCTGGGAATTCGTTCCCGTTATTCTTGCTTTTGCTTCATTGGTTTCGTCGTCTCTCAGGCAAGTAACTTGTATTCTTTTCTTTGTGTAATACAAGTACTAAATACTGCCTGTAGTGTAGTTGGGTTCTAGAGAAAATTTGTGTGTGAATCCTCTTGTTGATATTGTCTCTATTGTGTTGATTTGACCATAGTTGCCTCACGACATACATGACATGATATAACATAGGGTTGACCACTTTTTGTTGCATATATACATGTTGTTCATGTGATATCTTGTGCTCGTTCGTGTTATTCGTGATAGACTTGTTGTGGAATTGTGAAATATCCTTTACCATGTTGCTTGGACATCTAGTATACTATATTTCATGTTTGGTTGTGTTTTGGATGAGTTCTATGTGAACTAGTGGATTTTGCGCATATGCGATATTTTCAGTTTTGCTGCATTTTCTGTTTTGATCAGTATTTTAGACCCTATTGAGGTCAGTATTTGAAAATATTTTGTGAACATGATTTATAGAGAATTTTGTCTATTTTCTAACCCTTCTAACGGATCTCAGTTTCGATTTATGGTTTGCCAGTTATGTCTATTTTACTACAGTGTTGTAGAGAAGTTTCTAGATTTCGTTTTATATGAATTTTGTGGAATAATCTATGTTATCATGATGTTAAAAGTATTATTTTGATCCAATTTTTTCACAGTACAACTAGACCTGATTTTGATTAACCCTGAATTTTTATGCATTTATTTGATGAATTTTACAAACCGTTCTATGTTTCCAAACAACTACTATACTAGTAGATTTTTCTTGCTGTTCAGTAAAGAACCTGATTTTCGACATATTTCTACTTGTTGTTTGAAAAATACTTGTGAATATGAAAGTTATCTTACTGTATCTATTTTATTACACTTTTGGCGGATTTGGATTTCGATTTATGGTTTGCGAGATATTGCTATTTTCGTACTGCAGTGTTTTCGATTCGAGATTTACAAAACTGTCGTGTCTTGCTGTTTTCTGATTTTACTTGAGTACACTATTTTTGTTGGAAAATTATGAAACTTGATAGTCTTTTACTATACATATAGGGGAATACTCCAGATTTTTTGTGGATTTAATTTGTGAGTTTTCATGCCATTTTCCTGTTCTTGAATCCAAACTTCTGATTTCTGGCTGAACACGTTTTCTGGATTCAAACCTGTTTTGAGTTATGTTTTTGTGAAATACTATATGATTTATATATGTTTCTGGATTCGGTCGGGAGTCTATTTTCTAGAACTTTCTATGAATTCAGGTTTGCATGTTTGTAGCAACGGGAATCCCAATTTTAGTGCAGCACTGTCTTGCTGTCCTGAACTAGAAATCTCGTTGATTTATCCTTTTGTGTGTTATCTTTCACTCGTACATGTTTATCTTGCAACCTGAACCTGTTACTTATTTATACCATGTTATTTTTGACCTGTTTGTGACACATACATGCCTGTTTAATATTAATAACAAAATCACCAAGCCGGGGTTAAGGGTAAGACCTTAGTAGTGGACAATATAGTTATGTGTACTCAGAAGGGGGCCCGTGTTTCCCATTACTTGTTGCCATGTTTCATGACTACATGATTCATGCTTGATACTACTTGTTGTCATATTTCATGACTACATGATTCATGCTTGATTTACTTGTTGTCATGTCTCATGACTACATGATTCATGCTTGATACTACTTGTTGCCATGTTTCATGACTACATGATTCATACTTGATACTACTTGTTGCCATGTTTCATGACTACATGATTCATGCTTAATTGTTGCTATGTTTCATGACTACATGATTCATGCTTGATACTACTTGTTACCATGTCTCATGACTACATGATTCATGCTTGATACTACTTCTTGCCATGTTTCATGACTACATAATTCATGCTTGATACTACTTGCTGCCATGCGTTCACAATTACGTGACTCGTGCTTGATACTTGTTACTTGACTTGACGCATGACTACACGGCCCTATAGAAACCCACCACTAGGCCTAAGCGAAACTGTTTGAATGTAGCAACCATATAGTACAAACCGGGATGCATGAAGTTCTACCTAGATAGTAACAATACAAGACTTGAACATGCTCACTTGGCACTTGATACTTGATTACTTGTACATGATACATGATACCTAATACTTGTTCACTTGATACGTGATACTTTCTACTTGTACTTGATACTCGACACTTGATACTTGTTGCTTGTTTACATGACACTTGTTTACTTGACACTTGATACATGCCACTTACACTTGTTCAACTTTTCATGCTAGTTGTTCTATTTTGTTATCATGACTATTTCATGTTATTAGTTATTCTTTCCCATGTACTTATATCTTGCACTACAAGCGGCCCGTAACTTGAATTGACAGGAGTTTGTTTTCTTTTTCCTCTTCCTGCAATTTCTTAAATTGTAGATTTTGGAGATCAGCTGCAAGATGGAATATGCGAGATGAGATAACAGATATTGGAGTTTTGCTATGATATTTTTCATGCTATTATTATTATTTCTTGTTGCTTATTTGAACAATTGCACTTGATTACTTGGATTTATTTGTATTTGGGCAATGTGACCCAGGATTTTTAACTTGTTCATATCTGGTTTATTTGAGATTAATATATTTTGTTTCAAGTAATCCGGTTGGTATTTTGATTCATATATGCATGCTTGGTTGATTCTTTTGCTTTCGACTCTTATTATTCCTGTGGGATGTTGTAAAGATTCCTGACAGTTTATGGATGATGAAAATCATTTGCTGGGCTTAGTCACGTATCCGTATTCCGTATTCTCTTTTTGGGAAGCGGGATGTGACAGTGCTACTCAAGTTCAAGTGTTAATTGATGGGGGAAGTCTGAATAATTTCATACAAGAGAGATTAGTTAAGTTTTTAAACTTGAAAGTCTTTCCTTCTCAACATTTCAATGTCAGAGTGGGAATGGTGAGGTATTAAAATGTGAAGGAGTGTTCAGCCATGCTAATTAAGCTGCAAGAATACCCTTTTTCTATTGACTGTTATGTCTTGCCATTGTATGGTGCTGATATTTTGCTCGGGGTGCAGTGGCTCAAGCTTTTGGGTCCTATTTTGACTGATTATAACATAATGCTATGAGTTTCAATTTCAACAATCAAAGGGTGGTACTTATGGGGGGAAATGAAGCAGCTCCAGAGGAGATCGAGTTGCATTGCCTTTCCAGACTATCAACGAAGTCAATATGTGAGTTCCTTCATTTAGTTCTTGAAAATGAACTTGTTGAAGAGCAGAGAAATGAGGATTTGTAGTCTGTCTTGAGGCAGTATTCTTGTGTGTTTGATGATCCATTGGGCTTGCCACCAAACAGAGAATTTGACCACCCTCTTCACCTACTACCAGGGTAGCCACCTACCAATGTGAAGCCTTATCGTTACCTTCACTTTTAGAAGGAAGAAATTGAGAAGCAAGTTTCAAAAATGTTGAAAGAGGGAATAATACAACTGAGTAAAAGTCCTTTTTCCTCGCCATTTTTGCTTGTCAAGAAGAAAGATGGGACATGGAGATTTTGTGTGGATTATAGGGCTTTAAATGTTATAATCATTAAAGACAAATTTCCAATACCAATGGCGGATGAATTGTTCGATGAATTGAGTGGCGCTAATTATTTTTCAAAGCTTGACTTGCGGGCAGGTTATCACGAAATTCGAGTGCAGGCTGAGGATGTCTATAAGACTACCTTTAGAACCCATGATGGACATTTCGAGTTTCTAGTAATGCCATTTGGGCTTACTAATGCGCCTTCAACCTTCCAAGCCGCAATGAATGCTATCTTTTAAGCCGTATTTGAGGAAATTTGTGTTGGTTTTCTTCGATGATATCTTGGTCTATAGCAAGGATCTGAGTTCACACTTAAAGCATGTTGCTGTAGTCTTGAGAATATTGGAACAAAATTATTTCTTGTGAAATTATCCAAGTGTTCTTTTGGCCGATCATCAATTAATTATTTGGGGCATGTGATATCTGCAAAAGGTTTGCAGGTAGATGGGGATAAAGTCCAAGCAATCAAGAATTGGCCTCGGCTGAAGTGAATTAAGCATGTGAGAGCTTTCTTAGGCCTCACAGGATATTATAGAAGGTTTGTTAAGAATTATGCCTCAATTGCTAGTTCATTAACTAATTTGTTAAAAAAGGAAAATTTTGGGTGGAATAAGGAGGGGGAGGCAACTTTTGAAGAGTTGAAAGAGGTGTTGCAACAAGCACTTATCTTGGCACTGCCAGATTTTTCAAAAACCTTCATCGTTGAGACAAATGCATCTGGTGATGGTATCAGAGCTGTGTTGCAGTAAGAAGGGCACCCTATAGCCTATTTTAGCAAGAAAATGAACAAGAGAATGCAAGCTTCATCGACATTTGTGAGGGAGATGTTTGCAATTATGAAGGCTGTGAAGAAGTGGCGTCAGTATCTTTTGGGTAGTAAATTTATAGTGCAAACAGATCACCAGAGTTTGCAACATTTGGTAAACCAAACTAAACAAACACCAGAGCAACATAAGTGGTTATATAAGTTGGCGGGGTACCGATTTAAAATAATATACAAGCCTGGTAATAAGAATGTGGTAGCTGATTGTTTATCCAGGATACATCATGAAGATAGATCATTACTTGTGTTACTGTCTATTCTTAAAATGGTATGGATGGATAAGTTGAAGGAGTAATTTATGAAGGATGAGAAGTCCAGGTAATTGATTGCAGAAATAGCAGGTTTTCCTCTCAACAGACTTGACTACAAGCTTAGGAATGATGTTTTGTTTTATAAGGGCAAAATTGTTGTTCCTCCAGGGTTGCATCATGAGATTTTGTATGAAATGCATTCAACACCACTTGGGGGACATGCTGGAGTAGCAAAAACTTTGGCAAGGTTGAGATCTTCATTTTATTGGAGGGGAATACTTCAATCAGTTGAATATTATGTTCGAAAGTGTGTGGTGTGTCAACAAACCAAGTATGAGACTTTGAAGCCAGCAGGGTTGTTGCAGCCATTACCAATACCACTGCAGATATGGGAGGATGTGGCTACGGATTTTTTGAGTGGATTACCAAAGTCTCAGGGCAAGTTAGTCATCATGGTAGTTGTCGACAGATTAGCAAAGTATGCTCATTTTGTGCCGTTGGCAAGTGGTATGACAGCAATTAAGGTGGCTGATGCCTTCACTGCAAACATTTTGAAGCTCCATGGCATGCCCAAATCCATTATTTCCGATCAAGATCCTATTTTTTTAAGCCAATTTTGGCAGAAATTGTTCAAAAATGAAGGTACTTCGTTGAAAATGAGTACGGCATATCACCCGCAAACAGATGGCCAAACGGAGGTAACAAATAGAACTCTCGAGCATTATTTGCGTTCATTTGTTAGTGAGGAACCAGATCAATGGTGTAGATATCTTTCATTGGCAGAGTTATGGTATAATACTTCCTGGCATTAATCTATAAAAACCACTCCATTCGGAGCAGTATATGGGAGACAACCTCCTACTATGCCAGATTATGTGAAAGGGAATGCTAGCAATAATGAGGTGGATATGGAATTATCAAAGCGAAATGAACTTTTGAAGAGTTTGAAGAGAAACTTCATGGAAGCCCAATGTAGAATGAAGAATCAAGCTGATGCAAATAGACGAGAGAAGGAGTATCGGGTGGGAGATTGGGTGTTTTTGAAGTTAAAACCATATTGGTAGAATTCGTTGATAAATAGGCAGAATCAGAAACTGTCAAAAAGTTTTTGAAGAGAGTGGGAGTGGTAGCTTATAAACTGCAATTGCCCCAAAATGCTAGAATCCATCCTGTGTTTCATGGGTCATTGTTAAAAAAGTGCACAACAGCTCCATCACAGGAGGAATTGTAGAGTCTTCCTGAAGTGAATGATGCACATCAGTGGGTATTTCATCCATCAGAAGTTATAGGGAAAAGAAGAGTTACAGTAGGTGGCCATATTATTAATGAGCTTCTGATTAAGTGGGAAGGGTTGCTTGAGGAGGAAGCAACGTGGGAGAACGAAGCAACTATTGTGCAGTCATTTCCAAACTTGGACCTTGAGGAAAAGGTCCATGTTAAGAGGGGAAGTATTGATACTCAGGCTGGTGGTGTTGCAAATGGTGGGGATGAGCAGATTGCAGGATTTGGTGATGGTCGAAGACAGCAGAGGGCAGCTAGGAACAGGAGGAGGCCGGTGCATCTTAAGGATTTCGACTGCAGCAGCTGGAGGAAGGTTGTATCAGAATAACAGTAGTTTAAGTGCGGCGCATGTGTAGTTCGAAAGGAATAAATCGCAAGAATCGAATGTGGAGGTGTAACAAACTGTGTGTATAGAGTTTATAAATACTAAAGGAATGTAATAGAAGCTTTAGGCAATCAATAAAGATTCTTTTCTCTTCCAATCTAATCTTAATTCTCCTTCAACTGTTCTTCCCCAAATTTACCCTGTTTTCCAAAATCTCCATTCTCTGACCCAAATTCTTCAGAAATTCCTGCACGGTTCTTGATAGGTATCAATATCAAAAAATTGAAAATGCACGAGAAGCTTCACCAATTTGAACATGTTTCCTGTAATATCCCAGATTTTAAAATAATGTTTTTAAGATTAATAAATGAATTAAAATGATTTTTGGAGATTTAATAAATATGTTTTTGAAGATTTATCTTCTTACACGTGCAAAATATGTGCAAATATTTTCTTGGGAGATTCAAAATAAAAATATATTTTGGAGAAACTCATTATTTATTATTAGATATTATTTGTGAATTTTCTGGATTTTTCTGATAATTATTGGACTTATTTGCAAATATTACAAAAAGAGGGACTTTTGTGCAAAATTACCACTTAGAGTGAAAACTCCAAATTTTTTGGATTTTTGGGCTAGGTTTGATGCTTAGTCAACTCAGAGGTAAAGTGTTTACTTTTTTTTATAACAAATTTGGTTTATTTTACAAGTTTTGATGAAAAATGGTCTTTTCGCAAAATTGCCACTTAGAGGGGCAAAAGTGCAAAATTTCATTTTCTAGGTTTTTCAAACAGTGTCAAATAATTGTAAGGTGGTTATTCTTTTTTTTTAAAAACTCAATTAAGTTGGTTTTATTTGATTTCCAAGTATAAAGATTTATATATAGAAGGATATATTTAAAAGAGGTATTTTGCAAATCTATTTACAAAACCTTAAAACCTATATTTCCGGCCTATTTAAGAGTGGGGTGCAGCCGTCTCTTGCTGTGCTACACAAGGATTTTCATTATTACTATTTTCTTGGAGTTTTCAAGCGAGGATTCTTGGTTTTCTTGCGAAAGAGGATTTCTCTTATTCTTTATTTCTCTTCGGTTGATTCTTCATAGAGGTGAGTGACATGTTTTTGTATTCTTTTGTTCTATACATGTTGTATGTGATGATTTGTCTACTAGAAAACATATTAGGATTTGGATGAAGATATAATAGATTTGATGAGTAGATGAGTTAAAAATTGAATCTTTACTTGAAAATATACTATTGATGACCAAAACCCTAATTTGATGACTTATGATTGTTAAAGAACCTAATATAGATCATGGGTAAATTAGTTTCTATCATATGCCTGCTGATTTGATCTTGTATGTTGAATTGTGTGATGTTGATGTATGAAAAGTAAACAAAATTAACTAAAGATAAACTCACTGTGTGTATATATTGAGATATGCTCTGTTTTGGATTTGATGAAGAGGAACTTGATTAAATACTTGTTGTTTTCACATATATTCATGGGCAATCTGATGTTAGTAAATGTGTGTGCAAATTGATAAGACCAAGAGGCGTTTTTGAACAAAAAGAAGTGATCAGGTTTGATGTGTTAAGGTAGGGTTCATTTGGGGTCTATTTGTGTGCAGACCGAAAAGGGGGTTTTTGACATTCTTGATGTTTTCGATTGGTTTTTGGAGTTCTATATGATACCTAAATGAAACACAACATTACCCCACTCCTTAACATGATTTTATTGATCTATACACTTATGTATATCAACACATATACCATTTACATTTATATACACATTGATTTTGAAGATTTTGTTATTTGATGGATTTTGATTGGATTTCGATTGCTTTTGTCCTGAGATGGTTAAACAACCTATTACTTTTATTCGGTGAATTTTTGATGCTAAATTGGATGCTTAAACTTTATTTGAACATATATGTATATGCATTGACTGTTTTGAGATTTTTGTGAAAAAAACTTATATTTTGAGATTTTGGTGTGTTTTGAAGTGTCTTGATGACTCCTACATGTCATACTAGACATATTCAAACATCTCAGAAATTTAGTATTTACAAGTTTGTGTTTTTATGAAATAAAACGATGTATCAGTTAAACATGCACAGAACCTCAAACTGCAGTCTGTAGGTTCGACAGTCGACCGACCAATATCGACAGTCGACTGTCGATGCCCAGGCCGAAGCATTTTTTTGAGCTTTTCTGCGGGACAGTCGACTGGCTATCTCATACAGTCGACTTTAACTACTCTGATTGATGTTTACCTTAAGTTTTGGATTTTTCGCGAGACAATCGACCGACTACCTTATGCAGTCGACTATCACTGCTCTGATTGATATTTTTACTTGAGTCTTGGATTTTTACGCGGGACAGTCGACCGACTACCTTATGCAGTCGACTGCCACTGCTCTGACTGATGTTTTCTTAAGTTTTCTGAAGCTTCTTTTGAATGATTGTGCCTTCAATATTATATGGTTTAAATGATATTTTCGCTACAGATTACAATATTTTACAGAGAAATTATATTTTACTTATAATGGAGTTATAAATGTATTCTTTTGACCTTATCAAATGAGTTATCCGTATTTTCAAAAGAATTAATGTTTTATGATGTTTAAAGACCTAAAAATATGGTTTTCTGGTATTTAATGGATTTAATCGTTTATTTGAATTCTGGAAATTTATGAACGCATTAAATGAATTTGGTTTTTGTTGATTTAAGAAGTTTTCTTCGTATAAACGTTTTGATGATGAATTTGTGAGTTTTATTGGAAGTTTCGTGTTGATATTCATTTTTTGAATCTCTAGGAGTTGAGTGGAAGTCCTCTGAAGCGGCAGATGAGATTTTGTTGATTTAGACCAGTTGGGTCGTGGGGTTGTTGTTGTGAAATTAAGTCTGGCAGGATGCACTAACTCTAGAGATGAGGATTTTGTGTTTTAATAATGATAATCAACTTAAAGACATGCACTAGTAGAGATGTGATGGAACTTGGGAAACGTAAGTATATGCTCTTGGTCTGTTAGTCCAACAGATATGTTTCAGGACTGTTTGTTTTTTTGTCTCGAGAGGAACATTTGTATGTTCACTTGTCGAGGGTTTGCAGGCCTATTCACAGAGCATGCAGGGTGCATTCGCGTGTCGAGAGTCGACGGGCCTATTAACGTGATGTACCCGGTGTATCTGCACGTTGAGGGCCTCGCAAGCCTATTCGTGGGGTACACGGTTGGGAGGTGATTCTCCGATTTTAGAGCTATTCTTACATGATGCTTGCGGGTCGAGGGCTGTGATGCCTATTTGTGGAGTATTCTGGATCTTTTTTTCATCACCGTAGTAGGATTAGTTACATGACGATGGATTTAACCATATAAAGTGGAGAACGTTAAGGGCTTGCACCGGACCTATATAGAGTGGGATGCATAGAGTCCGACAAGTATGCATTAAAGAGTCAGCATATAGCATTGATGTTTTCTTGACTTGGTTTTATGCATGATATTTTCTGTTGTTCCTACACTTGACACTTAGTCTAGTTTCACTTATTGTTTTCATGATTTACTATTTACTATCTTATATTCCTTGATGTTTTCATACTTTACTTATTGTTATTTCTCATTTCATTTATTCTTACTGTTAATACATGTTGTTTATGACTCTATGCCTTATGCTTTATTTATGTTGTTTTCTTTTGATGTCACTCACACCGTTATGGCTGACCCCTGTAGTTTTGAGGGTTAGGGTTATCTCTAGCCTCATGTTTTACAGGTAGGTGCTTATAGCTTGGAATTTGGATGTTTGTGCTAGAATGATAATATAGCTTATGTAAATTGTAAAAGAAAATGCTGTAAAAGAAAAGATTGTAATTCAAGGTGTTTTGTATTTCGCTGTATTTTGTAAACAAGTGATGTAATAAAAGTTGAAATAAAAATTATCTGTATTTTTTTGCTATATTTACTATTGCAATTGAAGTTGATGCTGGGAATTATGCCACGTATTTCTGATATATCATATTGGAAATTCGAAGCGCTACATTTTCCTTGCGATCAAATAAGGTCACGTCTCGTATCCCTGATCTCGACTGGGAAACAGGCAGGCAAATTTAACCACATAAGTCTTTCATCTCAGACACTCGTGGACTTCAATTCGAAACAATGCAAACTCAAGAACTGTTAACCGGAAAGTGACTCCTTGTTCCAAACTAGGGTCCAGTCATCTTTTATTGTCTTCCTTTTCTTCATAATGGTATCAGCTGGAACTCCAGCTATCCCTACCTGAAGAGTGACCCATCAGTTGCCACCTAGTCTTCAAGGTTTGGTTGATCCTTGGAAACCAAAAGATTAATGCTTATGAAGCATAGACACTTCTATTCGATAGTCATGTCATATCGGACATGTATTGGGCACAAAAATTTGGAATGACACTAGCTATTTTAGTGTAGTTTTTCAGAATTTCCTGTAGTGAATGTGTTGTGCCACTTTGTGTATCTGTCCTGTGTTTGTGCCATGCTTCATAGGTTAAGGTGTTAAGATTTGATTTGTTATAGTTCTTTTTAAAATTACAATACTTAACCACAAAAAAATGTTTTTTGAAGAAGAAAAATAAAGAAAATAGTTCTCTAGATGAACCTTACACGGATAGCCATTCAAGGTTTGGTTGATACTTGGAAGGTCATGTCGGACATGTATCTGGCTAAAAAATTCGGCATGCCACTCAAATTCGACATGACACTGCTACTTTAGTGTAGTTTTTCATAATTTTCTTCTGTGAATGTCTTGTGCCACATTGTGTATCTTTCCTAAGTTTGTGCCATGCTTCATAGGTTACGACATTGAGATTTGTTATAGTTCTTGTTAAAATTACAATACGTAACAATAAAAAAAATTCAAAAAGAAAAATAAACAAAATGGTTTTCTAGATGAACCTTACACTGATAGATTTTTTATTTAATATATGTCATTTTTCAAAACTATTTGTAAAAAGATGATAATTGCCAAATTATTTGTCCTCGAAGACTGAACAACTACACTCACCGTTCGCAACAGCGAGCTTAGTTATTTCGTGCTCGCCGTTGGCAACGACAGGCCTAGTTTTATTTTTTGGAGAAACTCGTCGTTTCCAAAGGTGAGTTTAGTAATAAACAAAATAGTTTTCTAGATGAACTTTACACTAATAGATTTTTTTTTAATATATGTCCTTTTTCAAAACTATTTGTAAAAAGATGACAGTTGCCAAATTATTTGTCCTTGGGGACTGAACAACTACACTCGCCATTCGCATGGCGAGCTTTGTTATTTTGTGCTCACTGTTGGCAACGAAATTCCTACTTTTGTTTTTTGGAGAAACTCATCATTTCCAACGGTGAGTTTAGTAATAAACAAAATAGTTTTCTAGATGAACCTTACACTGATAGAATTTTTTTATAATATATGTCATTTTTCAAAACTATTTGAAAAAAGAGGATAGTTGCCAAATTATTTGTCCTCGAGGATTCAACAACTACACTCGCCATTTCCAACGGCAAGCTTAGTTATATCGTGGTCGCCGTTGGAAACGACGGGGCTAGTTTTATTTTTTGAAGAAACTCGTCGTTTCCAACGTTGAGTTTATTTCAAAATTATCAAAAAAGACTTGCCGTTCTCAATGGTGATGTTATTTATATTAGACTCGCTGTTGAGAACGGCGAGGTTATATGAAATTTCACAGAGGGTGAAACTCTCTGTTGGACTTGGTGAATTTTTGAAAACGAATCCATTGACTTTTTTTTTGAACAAAACTCGCCGTTGGGAACAGCGAGTCTAGTGTAAATCACATCACCGTTGGGAATGACGAGTCTTGTCTTAAAATTTTGAATTAAACTCACCGTTGGGAACTGCAAGTTTCTCAAAAAAAAAAAAATACTAGGCCCACCATTTCCAACAGCAAGAACGAAATAATCAAACTTGTTGTTGAGAATGACATGTGTCAGTATTGAGTTCTTGAGCACAATTAGTTTGGCAGGTATATTCTTTTTTACAAATAGTTTCGAAAAATGACATAATCAAAAAATAAATTCACACAGATATCCATCAAAAATATGACAATAAAAATTCAATTTCTGTGGAAAATATAGATATCAACAACATGTATCTAAAACAGAATTTTTTGCCGTACTGACCCACTTTTTGAAAATATTTGGCGCTCTAACCCACTTTCGAAAACAATTAGCGAACTGACCCAGTTTTGGACACGTCAGTAAAAAAATGTTATTGGGAAAAACGGCATAGGTTATTTACATGCCGTTTTTCGCAATAACGACATCTATTTTTAAAAAAAGTGTCATGCCAATTTTTGGTGTAACGACATAGGTTACTTTTAGTCGAAGAAGCATATAGTCTCAATTGTAAGAAAAAATGGCAAGGACGAAAATCCTATAACATATGCCGTTCTTTCAAAAAATGGCATTCTTAATACTGATGTCGTTATTTTGAATAACGGTATCAATTATTAACTTTGTTTGCCTATAATCAGTGGCCCCCTCATCTCACTTCCCCTTTCTCAATCGATCTGCTCTCCCTCTCTCTCTCTCACTCCCGAAACCCACAAACCCTAGATCCCTAAAACCAAAATCCCAAGTATTGGAGTTCTCTCTAACTTCATATATCCTACCTCCTCACTCTCACTCTCATCTCATTCCTTATCCACGACGTATTTTCATGCTATCCAAGATACGGTCTAATTTTAAGGTATTATTATAACCATATATTTGATATGTATTCTAATGTTATGCTTATGAGTAGTTAATGAGTTGAATATGTTTGAATCTTTATGTTTAGGTATGGAATATGATATCCCTATTTGGTTATATTTTGGGGGTGAAATAATTAAAGATCCGAAGATTTGATATTGTTATAGCGATGTTGAACCGGTCATTATTTGGGCTTCCCGCAACTTTATATACTCACAACTAATAGATAAGATATTTGATTTCACTAACTGGGATAGAGGTGAAATAAGTGTCAAAATCAAAGCCCGTTATGCTTCCGGTAAAGTGGAAGGGCAATATTTCATGGTGGTACCCGTAGATAATGATAATTCTCTGAGGTCCATGATTGGTAGGACACTTGACCCAAATTATATTTAGAATGCATTGGAGTTATATATTGACCAAATAAGGATTCCAAATAGTAGGCAAGTTGTTATTGAAAGTCCAAGGCGCGCCCCGAGTTTGAAACCATCTGCCGAGTTACATGGAAGAATACCAAATACAGAAGAAGACATTAGAAAACTCTAACAAAACCTATTACCACCAAATATGAGCAGGTACATCCGTTGACCTTGACACAAAATTTTGTCTGCACCGACATGGTATTGCAAGACTTTGACAAAGTTGTTGTAAATAACAATTTGGTGGAAGAGGAAGAAGATGAGGATCAGGTTCTTCAAGTTGATGAGGAGGAGGATGCCAATGAAGCTCCGGTTAATGATGTCAACATCGTTGTGCCGGTTAACAATGTGGTGTTGCCAAATCAGTCCTTTAGTGCAACTGTACATGAGGTTCAATCGAGTGAATGGATGTCTCGTGCGACCATACATGAACATGCACAGTCTTCTGTTGACTCTTCCAACACGGATCAACTCTACATAGGTCAACGATTTCCAACTAAAAATTCTATACAACATCAAGTGGAGATGTACTCCGCGAAGAACCACCAAGAATTCGTGACGGTAAAATCGACCCCCGGTCTATACTATGTCAAATGTAAATAAGCACCCATCAACCATTCATTCGAGGACATTGCAGAAAATCCGACACTTCTAAATGTAGTTGGTTGTCCTTGGTGATTGCGTGCAATTGTTCCAAATGGCCGTACTTATTTCGTGGTAAAGAAGCTTGATGGTCTGCACACATGTGTGAATCCTACATTGAATCAAGATCACAGGAAAATTGATTCTACGATTGTATCGACGACCATATTGAATGTTGTGAAGGCACAACTAGGAATAACACCAAGAGCCATAATTGAGATAGTCAAGCTTCAGTTCAATTACACAATTTCATACTAGAAAGCTTGAAAGGCAAAACATAAAGTAATTGAGCGATTATATGGTTCCTTCGAAAAAGCTTACACTAAATTGCCCTATCTTCTCAATGCAATTCAACCTTCAAATTCGGGGACAACCGTACATTGGGCCAAGATTCTGTCCGTTCAGGCCGAAGAAACTTTAAAGGGTTTTTTTGGGCATTCGGGCCTTCCATCGAGGGGTTTAAGGCATGCAGACCAGTTATAAGTGTAGACGGGACTCATTTGTACAGAAAATACAAAGGTTGTTTGTTGATTGCTGTTTCACCGGATGCAAACGATAGGTTGTTTCCATTTGCTGTTGCAATAGTTGACAGTAAGAGCATAGAGACGTGGACATGGTTCATGAACTATATTCGGTGCTTTGTCACAGATCGTACAGGTCTATGTGTAATTTTTGATCATCATGTAGGCATTTTATCAGCAATGGCAAATGAGTTCGGAACATAGAAGGAACCACTGGCTTATCATCGTTATTGTATGCGGCATTTTGCTAGAAATTTTCATTAAAAAATTGGTTGCAAGTTTATGATGAACAAGCTGAAGGTGGTCGCGTGACAAAATCAGTTGAAGAAGTTTGAGAGAAAGATGACACAACTTGAATCAGCTAATATTGATGGGGCTAATTGGTTGAAGGAGAAACCGATTGAGAATGTGGCACTTTCTGCCGATGGAGGACGTAGATATGGTATAATGACAACCAATCTATCAGAAGTTTTCAATTCGTTTTTAAAAGGTGTACGTAGCTTGCCCGTCACTGCAATTGTTAAAATGATTTTTTTCCGTCTGAACATGTACTTTAATGACCGTCGTGAAGCAGCGCAGACCCTTATCAGTGAGGGGAAATTATAGGCACCACGTGTTCAGGAGATTATTGATTTACGTCGTGAGAAATCCAATTTGCATGAGTCAATAATGTTCAATAACTGGCCTGGTGTTTTTGGGGTTAAAACGGGCATTAGAATGGATAATGGACATCAAAATGGTGGACACTGGCACACAGTTGACCTCGGGGGCGTACTTGTACTTGTAGAAAATTCCAACTCTATCATATTCCATGTTCTCATGTATTGGCCGCTTGTGCCTCCCGTGCAATTGATTATCAACCTTACATTGATGCATTTTATTCTACAAGTTCATTAGCACTAACGTGGGCACCAACTTTTAATCCTATTCCAAAAGAATCTTATTTGCCGACACAAAGTGGATCAATACTCATAGCCGATGCGAGTCTACGTCGGTTGAAAGGTCGACCTTGGAGTACTCATATTCGCAACGATATGGATGCTCGAGAGGGTAGGAGCACCAGAAAAATTTGTTCAAAATGCGGATTAAGTGGACACAATAGGCGTAGATGTAAGAATGTACCCAATGTGGGCACATCCCAATCTACCAAAATTTGAAGTTGTATCCCAAATTGTCAACATGTGTAAAATCTATCCGCTAAATTATTACGAATTAGAGATGTTGAATTTTATGAACATTTGATGTAATATATGGTAATATCATCTGTTGAGTCTGAGATATATATTAGTGTAAGATATTTTTTGTTGAATGATTGTCCATGTTTTGAATTGTTGTACATTTTGTCGAATAGCCATGCATGTTTTGGGTTGAAATGATAAGTAAGAGATGTCGTTTTTCAAAACATGCACAACTGTTTGGATATAGATGCCCTTTTTTTAGAATAACGGCATCCTTAAGAGATGTCGTTATTCAGAAAAACGACTGTGAAGTTAGATGATTTGGCAGAGATTCATTTTCCTTGAACCAAAAGACTCAACTGGTGTCGTTATTCTAAATAACAGCATCCTTAAGAGATGCTATTATTCAGAGAAACGACTGTGAAGTTAGATGGTCTTGGCAGAGCCTCATTTCTCTGGAAATAAAAGACTCAACCGATGCTGTTTTTTGCAATAACGGCATCATTTCCATGGTGCCATTGTTCTGGAAAACAGTATCAAGTTAGTTTATAATACAGACCAAGTTGTACATGTATTGTACTGATGCCGTCATTGCAAATAACGTTACAGGTAACAGATGCCGTTATTTGCAATAACGGCATCTGTTACTTATAAATTACAACTAAAACATGCACAAGCATGAGACAAAACTTGGTTTTCATTCTTATCATATGATAAAAGCATAAAAAAAAATCTGCATATGATGAAAGCATATGATAAAAGCATAACTAAAACATGCACAGGCATGAGACATACATTTGTTTCCAGTTTGCTTCAAATGATCAAAGCACAAAAAATTACAAAATATCAAGTACTTCATAACATAACAAAATATAATAAAATTACACATTCAAAATGAATCTGATGTGATTGGGCCATTCAAAGCATAGAAATCTACAAATGATAAGTATTCAACACTAACTAGGCGTATAGTGTTGCGGCTCCCTCCTTCTCCGAGCTGGGACTTTCCTCCTATGTTCGGCAATTTCTTCTGTCGCAGGTACACTAAGGTCGACATCTTCTTCATGCCCCGCTTGTGCTTCTTCAATCTCTCTAGATGATAATTCACTTCCCGAAGAAGGAAAACGAACACTCTTATTCCGTCGTGGCCGTTGTGAAGGAGAAGCTCCCGAATGTCTAGATATCCTAGATAGAGATTGAGTGTAACAATCCGGATTTTCATATGAATAATGTATGTTTTGTTAAACACTAAAATGCTATAGTTATTTATTTATTTTTCTTTTTGAAGATTTTAGTATGGATTTGACTCTTAAGCTTCAACTAGACCCGATTGAACCCGAGTTAACCCTAGTTTAACTCAACACTTGTAGTGTACCATGGCATGTAACAAAAAAAAAGACTTGTGCACGTGCACAAGCCCAAATCCGGCCAAGCTTTGAGAGGGAAAAGAAGGAGGGAAAGAGAATTAGGGTTAGGTTTTTGAACTTAAATTTGACTTATGATGAGTTCTTCTCCCCTCCTACACTCCACCTCCATTCTCCCCCAATGCAGCCCTCTCACTTTCTCCCTCCCCCCTCTTTCAAAAATCCATCCACATTCATTCCCCATCCTCTATTAAAACACCATCTTCTCATCCTATCTCCATTTCTCATCTTTCCCTACAATTAAGTCATCTTCTACACCTCTAAACCTTACCCTCTACACCCTAGCTACTGATTTGGAAGGAGAGAAACCAAGGAGAAGAAAAGAAGCCAAGGAGAAGAAGAGAAGCCAAGGAGGAGGAACCAAGGAGCAAAAATTCTAATCAAGGAGCTAGGAGCTTGTAGGATTTTTCTTTTCCATAAAACTCATCAAGGTGGGTGTTTCTAACCTTATGTTTGTTTTTATGATTGAATGGTGTTTGTGATGACTGAAAAATGACATGCATGCCCTCAGAATGAACCTAACCAACTCGTTTTGTGTTAAGTAATCCAAACCAAAAAATCATGTTAAAAGACTGAATTTTTGTTGTCAGTCCGTAGCTCATTGCATGAACACTACTAGGTATTTGATCTAAAATTTTTCGAGGATGATCATATATGTGTCGTAAACCTTCAGTAATTTTTATAGATTTTTTTGATGTTTCCTGCTATTAAAATAAATTACGAACTTGCATGCTGGTCAGAATAGAAAGAAGCAGTTTTTATTGTTACTGTTGTGGAAAGAATGACTTGTATCTCACTGCATGCTTATGAGAATGATCTGAAATTTTAGTATGTCATTGTTGGATGTATCTAAGACCTACATTTCAAATTTCATGAGATTTGGACCACTGTAGCTATGTTAATAAAATCATGAAAACTGAGCTAGATATTTTAGTAAACAGAACTGCTGTTGTTACTGCCCTATTCTTGGGTGGCATTCAAAAGGACATAATTGGAAATCTACTTTGTAGAATCATCTAATTTTTTATAGTGTTGTAACAACATGCGTCAGGAACTAGATTCTAAATTTTCATGATGATCTGACACCATATTCTATTTTAAATGGATTTTATCCCATGACTGTGTTGATCTGATCTGCAGTTCTGGAAGTCTGTATACTTGTTAAAGATGGACCCATAGGAGCATCTAAACGGCATTATCTGAAGAACCTTATAACTAGGAACTTTTAGTATACACATAGACCCTTCTGTAATGACCAATAAATCTTGATTTGGACAAGTATTCGATTTTATATGATTTTTGCAATTGACGATAGAAACACAGTGAAACATAGAGCTCACTGGTTTGCACCATGTTCGTGAAGATGAGTTTGAACTTGTACTTTACTAGCTTAGAGTTGCTGTTTGAGATCAAGAATCATGTTATAAGTGTGAATATGAGTTAGAACTTAAGTGATCTAAAGTTTCTTGCTAAGAGTATCCCATAGTTGCTTGTAGACCCCAATATAGACAACATTGTTCAATGTTTTGAAGTGAAAATTGTATTGGATGTTGGGGTATTGTTGTAGACCACTTTGGAATGAAATTCATGCCCATTGTGTGCTTGTACTTGCTGTCTACTTTGAGTAGAAGCATGGGGAGTGCCCAATCGTGTTTCCTTAAGGGAACAGGACCGGGAATGACTCCGTTTTGGCATAAATGCCTAGTGTGTGCTTAATGTTTGGAATCTTAAATTGTCGTTTTTAGGACTCTTTGAACCCTTTTTTGGGTATTCTTGGGTTAGAACTTACTCCTAGTGTAGTGTACCTCGTTGGGATACATCAGTTGAGTTTTGAGACCCTAGGATTAAGTCTTGTTGACAAATCTAGACGGGTAGAATATCACATCTGACGCGTTGGAGGAGATGACTCGTGCACCGATGTACTTGCCGTACATGGATGGATTCCATGGTTTTTGTTTGGAGCTACCACCTGTCGAGGACCGTGGAGCGTTAAGTTTAGTAGGGAGCTATTTGTTGGTCGGGCTGAGGATGCGATCAAACTCCAAGCGTGGATGGGGGTTGCGGAAATCGACGTGATCGATTCGTCGTGGGTTCGTGCCAAGTATGGGCCAAGGCAGGTTAACCCTTGGGCCGGACTAGAGGGCTAGTTGAGTCTTAGTGTGGAATGGGTTGAGATCCATTATTGTTAAAGGTAAATAACTAGGGAGAATCTACAAATGGAACTGAACTAGTTGATAATGGCAAGCAAAGTTGATTAGCAAGTTAGGGATTTGGAAATGGTGGATAGATCGCCTAGCTAAGGGGATGGATGATATGAGATAGTTCTAGAGGTTCATACTTCTAATAATAAAAAGAAAAGAGAATTATAGTTTGGTAAGAGTGATGGTTTTTAGTAATTGATCGATAAAACAAATCTTGAATTCAACCTTATTCTTGGAATGGGGTAGCTTTGATACTTGGATAGGGCTAGATCGGGTCTTGGTTGAATGTAAGGACAGACACTAGCGAGGGTGTTCGCCTGTCAGGGGGACACATGGCGTCATCACGCCCGACCGAATCCTAGGTTCGTTTAATGTGGACAGGGACCCTGAGCTGGGAAGTCGAGAAGACTCTGTAGGGGCTCTGCTATCTCGGCAGAAATGCCTTTATGATCCGTAACAACTTTTAAGGAGGTTTAGAGTGTTGACGTCGTCTCGACTGCAAGTTTTGTTCTAGTGTAAGGACGAGTGTAGCGGAGTTTGGAAAACCTTATATCCGTCAGGTCCTTTGTTGATCAATGTGGGCAGACGGATTAGACGATATCCCAGTGAGCTAGACTCTATCGGGAATTGCTCTAGTCACTCGCGGAGAGCCTTTGTGTCCATATATCAGCTTTTGGTGAGGTCCGGGGAGACGTGGATACAACAAGATATCGGGTAAGCCGATTTGATTACAGTCACGCAGGGTAAGCCTACGACTGGGATATAGCAACATATCGGGTAAGCAGATTTGATTACAGTCACGCAGGTTAAGCCTGCGACTGGGATCATGGACATAGTGGATAAAACATGAGGATTGGACACCACTAATGACAGCAGCGATGGGTAAGCCAGACGATTGCAGCCTCACCATCACTGGAATCAGAAACAGGAGAGAGCACAAGAGTAGGATGCATAGCGGGGGGATCGAGCCCTATCAAACTGAAGAACGTCGTTTGGTTAGGGGGTGTGTAGTATGGGATGCATATCTTTCTGTAACCCCCATTTTTGCGAATACGTATTTCCTGGGTATTTTTATGTATTTAGATATTTATAAATTCGTTATTTGTTAAATTCGTTTTGAATTTATTGTTGAAGTTTTTGTAAACAATAGTTATAATTATTTTGAATAAACCTTGTCCCTGTTTCTACTTGATCAGCTAGTTACGTTTTAACTCAAATCAAAAAGATTATTATTGATTGGACTATTTCAACAAATTCCTATTTTTATACATATGACACTACTCCGATAATTTCTATTGTTATTGTTTGTATTTTATTCTTATAGTTATTACTATTATTAATTGTTCTTATTAGTATTATTATTTTATTGTTATGTTTATTATAACTATTCTTATTGTAAATATGATTATTTATTATTATTATGGATTATTAAAACAAATCGATTCTTATTTAATAATTGTGTTTATAATTGTTTTAAATAATTTTTGTGGTACGAATTGTATTTTGTTGTGAATTATATTTTATCAGAAATCTTATTTCTTGTATTCGAATTTATATTGATGAATTATTTTCACATGCAATGCATTTTTACTTATTGGATCTAATACCCAATACCTAATATCTCTCTTTTCCCCTATAAATACTAATCATCTCTTAATAACCCTAACCCTAATTACTTCCTAACCAACCCTCAGCCGCCTACTATTCTACCCCATCCCCTAAACTTATACTCTCTCCATTTCGTTTTCACCCAACCACGATCAACCCCATCTCCTGTCACCTCCACCGTCGCTCCTCTCCAGTCGTCTCCATCGATCCCTCTCCTCGTCATCACCATCACCTTCCAATCCGCCACCTCTTCGTCCCCGTCCTCGCCCAAGCCCAAGACTCCACCGAACACATAAACCATCTTTGCCTTTGCCATAACCCATCCACCCATCACCGCCTCATCTCTGCCACTCCGTGCACCCCTCGCATCCACCGAAGATTCCCCCCATCGTTCTCGTCGTCGCCGTCCAAGCCGGGAAGAGCCGGTTGTCTTCTCCCTTGTTTTCGAGCGAAAACAGAGCCACTGCCTCGCCATCGCAATCACCGCTGCCGTCGCTTCCCAACCGTAGCATGGCCTCCATCGTCGTAGCCAGTCGTTGCGCTACTCCGCCGTCGCAGTCATCGTGCCAGTCTTGCCGCGCTCTCTCTCTCTTTGTTGAAAAGAAGGAGACAAAGCGTTATTGGTGCCCTTCACTATTTGGTGTTGTGTGTGGCTGGATCCCGAAGTGCCGTTTGCTGTTGTGTGAGATCCTGGAGTGTTGTTGTGAGCTTGGATCTGCTATTCTGGTGTACCCTGGTTACTGTTGGTGTTCTTGGCTTGTTGTTTTGGGTTTGCACGTGTCTCGCACATGCTCTCGTGCTTTAGATCGTCGCCCAGGATTCCAATCCCGTTATTCTATATTATTCGAATTAACCAAGCAACAGGAAAGTCTCTTCTTGAACTAACATTTTATTTTTGTTCAAGATTAATTGATCTCTCACAAGTAGATCTAGTCTGTTTCCTTATCTTTCTGCTATTGAAAATTCCGTTAAGTCTATTAAGGGTTTACACGAGCTAACCCGAGATATGCTTAACATCGTGCCATTTTCTTTGATCTAAAACCTTGTCCTCTTGTTTACTGTATATGCATAAATCACATGAAAATAACTAAAATCATGCTTATGAACTTGCTTGATGAACTGGACATATTAGACTGTATATGAATTGATTAAATGTATACCATGTTTGTGAATTTGTATCATGAACTTAGAAATTTGCATGTTGACACCTAGGATTGCTTTGATTACCAATTTGCATGCTATATATGATCGTATGTTTTATTTGTTTCCTTTTTATGTTAAGTTGAATTCTGGACTGCTGTAAGTTTTACTTTGAATTAGATTTTTGACCATGCTAATGATATAATTTGAAAAAACTTACTAAACATAAAATGTAGCCCTTGATGTCTGGATAATTTTTCTCTGGTCTGAATTTAAATTCCAGTTTGTCATCTGTTAGATATCATCTCTTTACTGTAACTGTGTTAGTAATTTCAGATCCATAATTTCATGCATACTCTGCTGTTCTATATTTTATTTGACCCTGCTAATAGTATAAGAAAAATCTGAAATAATTTAGGCTGGACCTTGACATGTATAGGTATCATCCAGAATTTTTATAGATTTTATTAATGAGTTCTCTGATCTGAAATAAATAGTTGAACACAACATACTGCAAGTTGAGTGAACCTAAAATCTAAATAGAATAGGAGTTTCACCCTAGTTTTTGTAGCCGTTATATGTTTTGTATATATTCACTGGAATCGGCAGAGAGTCTACTTTCCAGATTCTCTGACGGATCCAGATTTTCCATTTTGTAGCACCGGTAATCTATGTTTTAGTACAACAACGTCATACTGTCCTGTTTGCATGAATTATGTTTAGATGATGTGTTTGCCCCATGCTTTGTCTGTAACGCATAGAACTAGTCACACTTAGTATAATAAAACATTGACACCTTCTTGCATGCTCACATAGGATGAAAATAAACTAATGAGAAGCCGGGGTATCATAGGTAGACTTGGTAGTGAACGGTCGGAAACTGTACTCGATCGGGCCCCACTGCCTGACTTGTACTGTCCTGTCCTGTACTGATGGCCATAAAAACTGTCTGACCTGAACATGAAACACTGCCAGGTAATTATTGTCCCTGAACATGAAATACTGATTACTAGGCTGAGTACACGGACCGAGAATTCACCATCAGTCTAAAACGTTCACTGTGTGCTTGCACCGAACCTGTGGAATGGGACGCAGTAGTACGTGCACTAGATAGGTTAATAAAATGTTAGTGACCTACATTCCTGCTTGATCCTGACATCACGCATTACATGTGTGATTTACTGTAAACCCTTGATATTTTACATGCCTTTGCTTTGTTCTTTGATTTTGACCATGTCCCTTTTCTTTGATATTCATGCTCCTTTATTCTCTGTTTTCTCTACTTGCTGCCCACGACTTGCTCTAAGGGCTATCTTTTCTCTCGTTTTAGATCAAGAGCTTATAGGTACCGAAGGAGCAATCATCGAAGAAATTAGTGACCAAACTCTTTGAAGATTGGAGCTGCATCATTAGACTACCTTAGCTATCTTTTGTTATTTGCTTATTGTATTTCTTTTATCATACTTTGTAATCTTGGGCTTTTATGACCCGAAGTTTGTATTTATCTCAGATGTTGGATTATTATTTGGTGAATTTATTCATGATTATTTTGAGTTTATTCCTTTCTTATGTGATTATATTCTTCATGCGTGGTTGTTTTCTCCCTTGTATATTGTTGAGTTAGACTGGTACAGCTTATGGATGATGTATAATCATTCGCCGGGCCTTCGTTACGTGCTCGTATTCCCGTATTTTGGGAAGCGGGCCATGATAAGTTTTTAGTGGTATCAGAGCCCAGGGTTGAGTAATATGTCAATCAAACATGACTATCTTTAAAGAAGTCTGGCTTTGATTGGTATATTAGTCGAGTTTGGTAATAGCCAGGTTAACTCAATAATATGTGCGCCACATTGATCACATGAACATGTAATAACTTTAATATAATCTGGATATTAATCCTATTCGATCCACATCTGATTCCTTTGCCTTCAATCCTTTGATTCCTTGTATCCTTGCGTCCCTTGCATTCATTATCATTTGTCAATCTACCCACACATGTCTAGGTACTCACCAACTGAATGGTTTTGCAGACAATGGCTCGTGAAGGTTCTTCGACTCCTCTGCCCAGGGCTGACACATCAGAGAATTCGGCCATTCTCCAGGCGATGCAACGAATGATGGAGCTACAACGAGAGCACAATGAGCTGATGAGAGCTAGTCTGGAAAGAGCCCAGAAGAATGCACAGCTCACCCAACTGTGTGTATTTGCGCACCAGCATCATGCCTTCGCTATCATGAGGCAGACCCAAAGAAGGAAGGGCCCGACATGCAACTTTAGCCGCAAGATTGGTCACTTACGCAAGGATTGCTGGGTAGGCAACTGTCGATGTCTTGTATGCGAAGCGAGTGATCACAAGGTTCGGGACTGCCCAAGGAGCATGAGGAATGCACCAACTGGAGGACCAGCTCCCAGTGGAGGACAGGCTGGAGTGCGTGGTCAGACCCACAACCAGACTGCAGAGGAGGCAGAGACTGCCGAAGGTGCGATTGCAAGTATTTTGCTATTTTGTTGCATTTCAGTTCTTGCGTCTTTATTTCTTCTATTCTTGCATCTATCATATTTTGTCAATTCAATATTGAGCATCATGCTAGTTATTTCTTTCCTACTGATGTGAATATTTGCAAGTGTACAAAATCGCAACAAGTAATATAGTTAAGTGAATAGAGTGTCGAACCTACAGGGACTAATTATTTTATTGAGTACCGATATTACTAGATGAATCACTATTTGGATAATCGAAATTTATAAATGATAAAACAACTAAGTTAAATTAATCTAATTAAAGCTAACTAAATTAGTGAAGAGGGAGAGGGCTGTGAAACTGTGAAATTCTTGTAATTTGTTAATGGCAAAATAGTTCTAGGGCTCTTGACTTCACCTAGTTTATCACACACACAATTTATAACTCTTTATGAATAAAAATATTATCTTTCCAAGTTGTAGACCAAAATTCTAAAAATATTAACTACACTATCCACGCAGAAGAAAAAGTATTCTCAAATAATTATTTGCCAATTCATCAAATTATTAATTGAAAATTTATGGATTTCTTAACGGTCACGTCCTCCCATAACGGTGTTTAATTTTTATTAACCACAAATTACCAATTCGGTCTCTTCATGATTTAAAAGATCATACAAATGTCTATCCACCAATTGTATGCATAAATAATAAAAATCAAAACACAACCATGGAAAAATAGAATAATAATAAGGAATTAAAATTGTGTTCTACAAAACTAGGCTACATCTTAGCCCTAAAAAAAATAAATTTAGTTCATATTCAATTTGCAACTAACAAAAATTGTTTGGGATTGCATCATAAAATATTAGAGAAGAAGAGATACAAAAGGAAAATAAAAATAATGCAAATCGAACTCCTAGAACTGAGCCCAAGTCCCGTTCTCTCTCTTCTCTATTCTCTGCCTCGAAATCCGAAACCAACAGTCCATGCCTTGAACCGCGTGCGCTGCAGCTTCCTTCTGTTGCCGTCAGAGCCTGAGTAGCCCGTCCGAGTCGCCACGTCAGCACCCAGGCCTATCACGCCTGTTGCTGTCATCGTGTGGGTCTCGCCGAGAAGCCCACGTGCCAAGCCTCTGTCTCGAGTCCCAAACGAATGGGGAGAGAGACGCCAAGGAGAGCCAGCCACGTCACCACACGTCGCTGTCAGTTCTGCGCCGCCTTGAACCACGTGCACAAAACCAGGATGCCGTCACGCCTTTCGCTGTCTCATCCTCCCTGCTGAGCCCCATGTGTGCGTCACAGTGCTTCAGCAGATGTCTCCCTCTCTCTAAAAAATATTTTTTTCTTTTTCTTTTTGTGTTAGCCGTCACCTCTTCATTTTTGTGCTTGTCCCTTGGTATGTATTTATAGGGAACGGGAAGAGGAATTAGGGTTTGCTCTTTTGCAGAAAAATCCCCACTTTTCATTTATTTCCTTCCTTCTTTAACCAGATATTTATTCCTTTCTCCTTCTTCTTCTCTTTCCTTTTCTTGCAAACACGTGCTCCTGCATACACAAAGTAAGACCAGAAATTAGGGTTTAAATACAAAATAAAATAAATTAGTTTGAAATTAATTAAACTAACTAAAAATCATATTAGCTCAATTAAACCCTTTTATCATTATTTATCGCACTTTTAGCTCAATTAGCAAATTAAGATTCAACAAAACAATAAAAATTAATAAATCAATAGTTTTGCTTTGTTTGTTGATTTTTCCAAAAATATTTACTTTTTGCATCAAAAATCTTATTTCTTCAAAAATAATTAATTAATTGAAATCTTATAGAATTAAGATAAATTATAAACAATATAAACGAAAACAAGCAATTTTAATGGGTAAATGAGTACAAATATTTGTATATAAATTAGACACATCACCTGCCATATTCTCTTCAATTCTGATTTTGCCCCTTGTTCCTCTTCCTTCATACTCAATTCTTTGATTTCTTATTTTCTTCCATTCCTTATAGTCGTCCTTCCTTGATGACTCTTTATTGGGTGTAAATTCATTCTTCTCCTACTTATATTTTCTTTATAATTTTTCCCAGATATTTTCTGTATTTCGATTATTAATTATTATAATCATTTAAGATCTTATATTAAAATGTTTTCTGAACAAAAAAAAATTATTTCGAATAACTGTGTATTTTAATATCACAAATTTCAAAACGTAAATTCGTACTTAAATTGAGCAGTCAATATCTAAGTACGTGTGGAAGATTGCATCATCTCGTTCATCGTTTTGTTGCAACTGGATGTCGAGATGGTAAACATGCAACTAGACGTCAATGGAGGCAAATTGCAACTGGATATCGGGGAGGCAAAATGTGCAACCAAATATCCAGATGGCAACCTACAACCTGATGTCATGGAGGCAAACCTGCAACTTGATGTCGAGAAGGCAAGTGTACAGATGGATATAAATGAGGCGAACCCACATCAAAGAATTTCTACTGTAATAACCCCACTAGTGTTTTATGTATATGTTACTTACCACTTCCCTATTCTTTTGTACTTGTTTGCTTGAATAGTAGTAGTAATAATAACTTCACTTTCCATTTAATAATTGATCCGCTATATATATATGTACCCTTGTTTGGATTATTTTTATATAAAGTTGATAAGCCGATTCTTATTTTGTTGTATAATACTACTATTATTATTATTGCTGTTGTTTTCATTATTTTTACTAGTATTACTATTATTATTATTATTGTTATTACTATTGCTATTATTATTATTATTGTTTTCATTATTTTATTATTGTTGTTAATATTGAATTACTTTCACAAAAATATTGAACCCAAATTATATTCTGTCTTGCATTACTATTCTTACCAGTATTGTTAATATTTTTAATATTGTTATTGTATAATAATAAAAATAATATTGTTATTATAATTATTATTATTGCATTATTTTCATGAATGTGTTGAATGTGTTGAATCCAATTTTGTCATTATTATCAGTATTGTTAATAATTTTTTTTTATTATTATTGTATATTACTGCTGTTTGGATTATTTTAATAAATCTATTAAACTTGGATTTCATTTTTGACATATATGTATGTATTATTATTATATCTATTTCTACTATTATTGTTATCATTATTATTTTATTGTTATTATTATTGTTATTATTGTTATTATTATTGTTATTAGCATTGTTATTCTTATTGTTATTAGTATTAATATTTTGTTATTATTATTGTTATGGGTATTATTATGTTTTGTCATTACTATTATTATTATTTTGTTTTGAGCCCGAGCATGCTAATTTTATTATGCATTTCACTATTTGATTTATTGTATATTTTGAAAACCCTATAGTCTATTTTCTTATTGGATTAAAACCTATTATTTGATTTATAACCCAAATCCTCCTACCCATACTCTCTTTGATCATAATGTCCCATCCTTTTTCTTCCTGCTCGGTTCGTCGATTGGTGTCACGTGGTCTATAACTACATGCATGTTGGTTGGAACATCACCATCAGAGTAGCGCAGCAGAAGCATGGTGGGCCCATAACCCACAGGTCCCAGGATTCTCTTGTTGTTTACTCCCTTATCCACTCGCTTGCATTTGTCATCTTTCATTGAATCTTTATCTCAACGTCATTCTTGATCACTCCATTCTTGTCTGTGTTCTTTCTAATTCCAGTGCTTCCATCACTTCTGTTCTCTTTTTCTAAATTATTTTCCTACCTTGTTATTTCTTAAGTTTGTTTTTTTGTTTTGTCCTACTCCCTGCCAGATTGAATTTCGAGGATGAATTTTTTTTTGTAAGGTGGGTAGGATTGTAACCCCCATTTTCGCGAATATGTATTTCCTGGGTATTTTTTTCGTATTTTGATATTTATAAATTCGTTATTTGTTAAATTTGTTTTGAATTTATTGTTGAAGTTTTTGTAAACAATAGTTATAATTATTTAGAATAAACCTTGTCCCTATTTCTACTTGATCAGCTAATTACGTTTTAACTCAAATCAAAAAGATTATTACTAATTGGACTATTTCAACAAATTCTTATTTTTATACATATGACACTATTCCGACAATTTCTATTGTTATTGTTTGTATTTTATTCTTATTGTTATTACTATTATTAATTGTTCTTATTAGTATTATTATTTTATTGTTATGTTTATTATTACTATTCTTATTGTAAAAAAGATTATTTATTGTTATTATAGATTATTAAAACAAATCGGTTCTTATTTAATAATTGTGTTTATAATTGTTTCAAATAACTTATGTGATACGAATTGTATTTTGTTGTGAATTATATTTTATCAGAAATTTTATTTCTTGTATTCGTATTTATATTGATCAATTATTTTCACATGCAATGTATTTTTACTTATTAGGTCTAATACCCAATACCCAATATCTCTCTTTTTCCCTATAAATACTAATCATCTCTTAATAACCCTAACCCTAATTACTTTCTAACCAACCCTCAGCCGCCTACTGTTCTACCCCATCCCCTAAACCTATACTGTTCATCCCTCTCACCTCAATCTCTGTGTTTCGTTTTCACCTAACCACGATCAACACCATCTCTCGTCACCTCCACCATCGCTGCTCTCCCGTCATCTCCATCGATCCTTCTCCTCGTCATCACCATCACCTTCCAATCGGCCACTTCTTCATCCCCGTCCTCGCCCAAGCCCAAGACTCCACCGAACCCATAAACCATCCACCCATCACCGCCTCATCTCTACCACTCTGTGCACCCCTCGCATCCACCGAAGATTCCCCCATCGTTCTCATCTCGCCGTCCAAGCTGGGAATAGCCGGTTGTCATCTCCCCTGTTTTCGAGCAAAAATAGAGTTGCTGCCTCGCCATCGCCATCACCGCTGTCGTCGCTTCCCGACCGTAATGTGGCCTCCATCGTCGTAGCCAGTCGTCGTGCCGCTCTACCATCGTAGTCGTCGCGCCAGTCTCGCCGCGCGCTCTCTCTCTCTGTCGAAAAGAAGGAGACGAAGCGTGATTGGTGCCCTTCGCTGTTTGGTGTTGTGTGTGGCTGGATCCCGAAGTGCCATTTGCTGTTGTGTAAGATCCTGGAGTGCTGTTGTGAGCATGGATTCGCTGTTCAGGTGTACCCTGGTTGCTGTTGGTGTTCTTAGCTTGTTGTTTTGGGTTTGCACGTATCTCGCACGTGCTCTTGTGCATTAGATCGTTGCCCAGGATTCCAATCCCGTTATTCTATATTGTTCAAATTAACCAAGTAACAAGCAAGTCTCTTCTTGAACTAGAATTTTATTTTTGTTCAAGATTAATTGATCTCTCACAAGTAGATCTAGTCTATTTCCTTATCTTTCTGCTATTGATAATTCCGTTAAGTCTATTAAGGGTTTACATGAGCTAACCTGAGATATGCTTAACATCGTGCCATTCCCTTTGATCTAAAACCTAGTCCTCTTATTTACTGTATATGCATAAATCACATGAAAATAACTAAAACCATGCTTATGAACATGCTTGATGAACTGGACATATTATACTGTATATGAATTGATGAAATGTATACCATGTGTGTGAATTTGTAGCATGAACTTAGAAATTTTCATGTTGAAACCTAGGATTGCTTTGATTACCAATTTGCATGCTATATATGATTGTATGATTTATTTGTTACCTTTTTATGTTAAGTTGAATTCTGGACTGCTGTAAGTTTCACTTTAAGTTAGATTTTTGACTATGCTAATAACATAATTTGAAAGAACTTACAAAACATAAAATGTAACCCTTGATGTCTAGATAATTTTTCTCTGGTTTGAATTTAAATTCTAATTTGTCATCTGTTAGATATCATCTCTTTACTGCAACTGTATTAGTAATTTCAGACCCATAATTTCATGCATACTCTGCTGCTCTATATTTTATTTAACTCTGCTAATAGTACAAGAAAAATCTGAAATAATTTAGGCTGGACCTAGACATGTATAGGTATCGCCGAGAATTTTTATAGATTTTATTAATGCGTAATCTGATCAGACATAAATAGTTGAACACAACATACTGCATGCTGCCTGAAGCTAAAATCTGAATAGAATAGGAGTTTCACCCTAATTTCTGTAGCCGTTATATGTCTTGTATATATTCACTGGAATCGGCAGAGAGTCTACTTTCCAGATTCTCTTACGGATCCAGATTTTCCATTTTGTAGCTCCGGTAATTCATGTTTTAGTACAGCAACATCATGTTGTCCTGTTTGCATGAATAATGTTTTAATGATGTGTTTGCCCCATGCTTTGTCTGTAATGCATAGAACTAGTCAAACTTAGTATAATACAATATTGACCCCTTCTTGCATGCTCACATAGGATGAAAATAAACTAATAAAAAGTTGGGGTATCATGGGTAGACTTGGTAGTGAACGATCGAAAACTGTACTCGGTCGGGCCCCACTGCCTAACTTGTATTGTCCTATCCTGTACTGATGGCCATAATTACTGTCTGACTTGAACATGAAACACTACCTGATAATTATTATCCCTGAACATGAAATACTGATTACTAGGCCGAGTACACGGACCGAGAATTTACCATCAGTCTAAAACGTTCCTGTGTGCTTGCGCCGAACCTGTGGAATGGGACGCAGTAGTACGTGTACTAGATAGGCTAATAAAATGTTAATGACTTGCATTTCCTGCTTGATCCTGACATCACGCATTACATGTTTGATTTACTGTAGACCCTTGATATTTTGCTTGCCTTTGCTTTGTTCTTTGATTTTGACCATATCCCTTTTCTTTGATATTCATGCTTCCTTTATTCTCTGTTTTCTCTACTTGCTGCCCACGACTTGCTCTAAGGGCTCTCTTTTCTCTCTTTTTAGATCAAGAGTTTACAGATACCGAAGGAGCAATCATCGAAGAAATTAGTGACCAAACTCTCTGAAGATTGGAGCTGGATCATTAGACTACCTTAGCTATCTTTTGTTATTTGCTTATTGTATTTCTTTTATCATACTTTGTAATCTTGGGCTTTTATGACCCGAAGTTTGTATTTATCCCAGATGTTGGATTATTATTTGGTGAATTTATTTCAAGATTATTTTCAGTTTATTCCTTGCTTATGTGATTATATTCTTCATGCGTGGTTGTTTTCTCCCTTGTTTATTGTTGAGTTAGACTGGTACAGCTTATGGATGATGTATAATCATTCGCTGGGCCTTCGTTACGTGCTCGTATTCTCGTATTTTGGAAAGCGGGGCGTGACACTTTCAACCAAGCTTGCATTAGCTTTAGGAGCATGTGTGCATAGTGTGCATTAGATTAGGCAATGGCACACACCGGCACTTGTTTGACTTAACCTTTTTCTTTGCATCAAATATTATTTGTGGTTGTTGAGGTTGGAATCGTTATATTATGGCATAGAGAGGATAGCCGAATATAGCATTTCGTCAGTTGTAATCAACTGACGTGCCCACAGTTATCAGTGCAGGATTGCCAACTTGGGAGCGCGGGAAAACTCTAGCAGGGGAAAGCATCCAAGTGAAAGTTACTGTCTAAATTTTATTGTATATTCTTGTTGTAACAATTAGTTGTAATTATTGTAATCATTGGACATTGTAATAACAATTTGATGTAATAAAAGTTTTTATTTTCCTGTAATTTTTGTTGTGTTGTGGCTTATTTGAAGAAAGATTCTGGAGAGTGTCACGAGTTCCTAAGTTAGGAATTCGGGGTGCTACATTGAGCTTGTCTCTTTGGTGGTGCGGGAGGTTCAACTTGTCTTGTTCGTGGTGTTGGAGGTTGAGCTCGGGTAACACTTACTCGGGGCGGTTGAGTGGGAAGTTCGGATGAGGGTAAAAGAGCAGCGAAGCACGGACCATCACCAACCTCTTCAAGTGAGGTACGACATGGATGGAGGATTTCTCTCGCTAACTCCTTACAAGCCTTTGAAGCGTTGCTCTTCAACACACTAGCACATTTCCTCACGATATCTCATGTATTGTCAATCTACAATACCAACAAAATAAATTAGTAGTAAACCAAACTTTTTTCAACAAATAAAAGCAAAATGTGTAAGAAAAATATAAATTCATATTTGTTAACAATAACAAAATTTTACCATTAGTCGGTACGAGCAAGCTTTGGGTTAATACTTTGGTGGTGGTTCTACTTGGTGTCTAGGAACTGGCATTTGGATACCCGCGGCGATGTCCGATCTTGGAGCAATATACAACCGTGTAATATGTCGGTACCACGCCATGTAAGCTGTTTGAATCGACCCGTCGTACGGTGCAATCCCTTCTACCACCAAATCGTATTTCCTCTAATTCCAGCATGCAACATAAATGCGGTGATGACCGGCCCAATCCATACTTGGCAATCGACCTTGACCAGTAATATTGTGAAGTCTTCAGTCGTACATTATCTTTTCTGGGATAGGCTATTGTGCATTGAATTGTCGGAGGACTCGGTCGGCGTAATAGAACTTCACGACAGAGAAATTTATAAGTGGAGCTCGTGTCAACCAAATTTGATTGTTGGCGGTGCATAGTGGGGGTAGACGTTGTAGCCTTTCGGCCGTGTACGGTGTGCAATTGACGTACTCTTCCCTAAGCTGATGAAGTTCATCCCTATAATACGTCAAAACACCACGTGGGTTAACTCTCCACATGAGTTTACCCATCCAATACACACCTAAAGGAGCCCTAAACACCGGATTCTCATTAAGCACACTCCAATTATCTGAAAAAATAGTTACTCAGGGCCGGCCGAGGTGTACTCGTTTCCAACACCATATTTGCAATAACCCCATCGGCCCCGTCATTTGTATCGACCCCAAGGAATAATTGCACAAGGCACGGTAAAGTGCGGCTTTAAAGAGAGGCTAAAGCCGCACTTCCCCAACTATATCGCCCGGCTCAATGTATGTCCGCAATCAAAGGAAGGTACATTAAATGGACTACATCACCAGAAGAATTAGGAAAGAGAATACCGCCGATCATCGACAAAAGATAAGCTCGCGTGTCACATTGAATTTCAAAGTCGGTCGGTTCATCTCCCAAATTATTTTAAATTCTGTAAAGAGCCATGAACGTCGGATTGATTCCCCGATGAATACACCTCTATCATCCTCTTCAACCATCTTCCCAACATAATCTCTAACCAACATCACCATATTGAAAATCAGGCTTCCAGTTACCGCCACCCCATCGATTGGAATACCCGATATGACGGCTATATCTTGAAGCGTGACCGTCATCTCACCAACGAGTAGGGAAACATGTGTGTCTCCGGCCTCCATCGCTCCACAAAAGCGGTAAGTAATGAATGGTCGCATTTCACTTTGGCCAACATGGACATTCCATAGAACCTGCTATTAACCAAATAGTTTTGTATTTAAGGGTGCGTCAGCAATATGGTGTGCATTCGGAAACTCATTTTCTCGACATCTCCAGTCCACATGGCCTGAGACCTATGATCTTCTTGCAAATAGAGTACAAATGGGTCTAAAGGACCCGGACCTCCTTGTTGTGCGTGCGAAGAAGATGAAGTACCAACATCGTGGGAAGAAGATGGTTGTGAAGGATCCATTTATCTGTGAATATAAAAAATAATGTGTCAAGAACAATATTAATAAATGATGATGTATGGAGATAATCAAATTTGTAAGCCATGTTTCTTCAACAAAATTAATAATCGATGTTTGAAGATAACAACTTGTCAATACTCGTATCCAATTACTACTCATAACAATCACCACCACAAAATCTCTACACACTACATATCTATGTATATAAAGAAATCTCATATCAATATCCATTCATACATACCGAACTATAAATATAATGATTAGAATTATAGCAAATCTAATGTATGACCATTTATCCATCAATGTCTAATATACAACATTGTCATTTTTAAATTACATTATCGACGACAATCCTTAGCTTTCATCTCACAAATGTTACAAGCCCAAAATCTCATTTCACATATCTAATACTTAGATGAATCTAATCTACATCTATTATACTATACTACTAATATAGCTCCCATTCATCAAAATAAAAATTTCACACATCATCAACAACAATCCTTAAGTACATTCCACATATCTACTGCTTAGATGAATCTAATCTACATCTCTTGTACTATGCTACCAATATATATAACTCTCGTTCATCAAATTTAATTTTTCAAATAAATTTAGGGATTTAGAATACTTACCACAATTTTGGATTTTGGAAGAGTTGTAAAGGAAATGAGGGAATCACAATTAGGGTTTATGTATGGGAATTTAATTGTTTTGTTTGGGAAGTTTGAGAGCACTCCAATATTTGGGATTTTTGGTTTTAGGGATCTAGGGTTCGTGGGTTTCGGGAGTGAGAGAGAGAGAGAGCAGATCGATTGAGAAAGGGGAAGTGAGATGAGGGGGCCGCTGTTTATAGGCAAACAATCTAAATAACTGATGCTGTTATTCAAAATAAAGGCATCAATATTGAGAATGTTGTTTTTTAAATAACGGCATCTGTTATAAGGTTTTCATACTTGCAATTGTTCTCAAAATGGAGACTACAAGCTCTCGAAAATCAAAATAACCTATGCCGTTACTCCAAAAAAAGGCATGACACTTTTTTTAAAAAATAGATGCCGTTATTGGGAAAAACAGCATGTAAATAACCTATGCCGTTTCTCCCAATAACGTTGTCTACTACCGTGTCCAAAACTGGGTCAGTTCGTTAATTGTTTTGAAAGTGGGTCAGAGGGACAAATATTTTCAAAAGTGGGTCAGTACGACAAAAAATTCTCTAAAACATACTCGTGATATGTACCAAACGTTGAGGTATTTGGTGGACACTTGTCGTATACTTGTTTTGTCATATCCTTTTTTTTTAGGCAAAAAGTTGTCATATCTTAAAAGGTACTTTACACATAATGAGAACGTATTAATTAACTAAGTCAGATAATGTTAGAATTTTGTTGATGAGTTTAGCGATAATAGATTCAATGACGAACAATCAAACAAATAGATCAAACCAAATACACAATGATTTGTCCTGATTTGGCAACGCCTAATACGAGGAAAATAAAGAAATATTATTCAGCTAGAGAAGAAACAAATTATTACACTTGTACCAAGAGCATGTCTATTTCTCAACCTCACTAGAAGATAATCCGATGTTTACAATGGTGAACTCTCTCAATTGATCTTTACAATGAAGTAGTCTCTTTTTTGCCTCACAAAGGAGGCCAATACAATAATATATAGACATCTAAAGAAACTCTAGGTTGTATTCTTGATACGTTAGTCGTTTGATATATCAAGAATAAAGAGATTTACGATAGGAGCCATACGATCTAACTTGGAATAGAAGAAGTGCACAAAATAGATCACCTAAGACCCGACCCGTTTGTTCTCTCATGCCATTGTCGGTCGATTGCCCGAGGGTCCAGTCGACCGCAATGCGCTCAACCCTAAACAGAGAGCTAGGACATTCGACAACCCCTGGATAAAGTCATCTGTCAATTCATCTGATGTTGCTCTTGCTAATGTTGCTGCTGCTTCTTACATCGATGCTTCGACCTCTTCTCGCTTCATCATCATCATCTTCTTCTCATCGAACTCAATAGTATGCAAGACATAAAACCCATCAATCTCCACCTTGGATTACATATGCATGCTATCAACACTATGTGATCAAACTCATCTAGACTCTTTCGCTCTGCACCTTTAAACGAATTCAGTTAAGTGGCTTCTTCAGCTTGTTAAATCTATCTACCACCTTTTTCTCCTATCAGTATGCCCCTTCAAGGGTACATCCTAGTAGGCGTTAACATGAAGGTGCCACCATGCGCACGAACTCTACCTACCGTGAGGTACTCTGCCTCTGGACGGTAGTTGAACATCGTGGTCCCACTTTGATGATTCTAGTGACAGCATGCTAGATGATGCTTCACAGACATAGGGCATATAAATACGTGGCTAAGACTTCTCGATCCCACAAAGCTTGTAGAGGTTGTGCTAGACACCCCTCTTTTCCTTCATCACCTTACGACGACCTTCCCAAACTGATAGAAAACTACATTGAGCTATGTACCTGTACCCCCGTACTTCAAGAGTTTCTAAGGATGTAAGGTTCCGTTTCAACAAAGGAATATGCATGACGTTCTCTAGTGTGTTCCTATTTCCGTTTGGCACTTCTAACTCGACTGTTTCCTTACTCACTACTTCACAAAACTCACTAACCACCGTTCTCACAAAACAATCTCCTGTGAACTTGTAAGTAGAAAATATCTCCCTCTCGGAGAATATATGAGAAGAACTTTTGGAATCAAGAAACTGGCATGAATATACATCTATAGAATTTGAAACAAGAGTACAATATAAAGTATCACCCTAATTCAGCGGCACTAGCAATACTAGTAATGTTGGTGCTCTCGCGATTCAGCAATTTTTGACAATCCCTCTTGTAATGCTCAATCCTTTTGCAGTGGTGGCAATGGATCATTCACTTATGTGCAACTCGTAGAAGTAGACGCCAATCCCAGAGTCTCCCTCCTAAGTTCATCATCCTCCAATCCCTCGATCACCTCTGCTATTGAAAATTTCTTCTTGGTAGACTTTTCGTCTAGGATGGTGGTTATCAATTGTTTTTATGGATCTGACAGTGAATTTATCAAGATGAAAGCTTTAAGTTTATTTGCTTTCAATGCCCTCAATTCAAATGACTCTGAAATGGATTCCCCTATATGCTCTTAAAGAGCGGTACATTCTTTCATTGAGTAATTTAATAGTTTTCTTTTCTGGTACATCAATTCTTGTAATGGCGTTTCTGCGTCGTCAGTTATGAGTTGTACTGACAGACTCTCCGTGCTTCTACACCTAACTTCGTTCGCCGAAAAACATCTGAATTAAACCAAAGGCTACTGAATAATCTTCATCTTCTCCAAGGAAATTCGAGCAACTCCTAGACTACAAAAGGTTTCTGACCTGATACTCTGATACCAATTCTTAGAAATACATTGCTGAGTTTAGCGACAATATATCAAATGACAAACAATCAAATAAGTAGATCAAACAAAGAACACAAAGCACACAATGGTGTGTCCAATGTGGCAATGCCTAATCCGGGGAAGAAATAAGGGAAATATTATTCAACTAGAAAAGATTCAAAGTATTACACTCGCACCAAGAACCTATCTCTCAAGTCTCACTAGACGATAATCAACAGTTTACAATGGAGAACTCTCTCAGTTGCTCTTTACAATGAAGTATTCTCTTTTTTTCCTCTAAAAGGAAGCCCATACAATAATATATAGAGATCTAGAGAAACCCTAGATTGTAGTCTTGATACATTAGCCGTTCGATATATCCTTAATAAAGTGACAAACGATAGGAGCCGTACGATAACTTGGAGTAGAGGATGAGCTCAAAACAGATCACATCAGACCCGACCTGTTTGCTGTCTCACACTGCCGCCACAATGCGCTCGACCCCAAATAGAGCTAGGAGGGGCAGTTGACTGTCAATTCATTTGTCATTGCTTCTTCTCACATCGATGTTCGACGGCTTCTCGCTTCATCATCATCTTCTTCTTATCAAATTCAATAGTGTGCAAGACATAAAACAGATAACCATGAACTATGAATTGTTAAAAATTCTATTGTACATGTATACACATTTTAATTGACTTTCCACATTAACACCATAAATCTTAATCTTTGGTTTGCTACTTGGATTATAAAAAAATCGATAACCTCTGATTCCTATTTAAACGACTAAACAACTCATGAAAGCAAACCAACCAATGCCCCCTTTTCACCATCTTTAATATATTTTAAAATCAATAGCCTCTTATTCCTGTTTATATGCCTAACAGTAGTCTAAATTTGAAAAACCACCCTGAAATATACATTTTCTGCGGAAAATGACAGAAGCATTTTTTCGAAAAAAACCCTCCTGATGTATGTTTTACAAAAAACCAACGCAAGGGTTTTTGATATTTTTGTTAAAAAACTACAGCTAACTTTTCTGATTTTTTAGATAACCTCATTCAGCTTTACAAGTTGGTTCAGAAAAAATCATATATCTTTCTCATTTTGTCCAAAAACCTTCAAAACCCTAACCCTAACAGGGTGGTTTTTTTTACAAAACATACTCCAGGGGAGATTTCTAGAGATTATAATATAATATAATATAATATAATAATATATATATATATATATATATATATATATATATATATATATATATATATATATATATATATATATATAATATAAGAGGAATTAAGAGCTGGCTTTATAAAATTTCCATGGGATGGTTGTATATGGGTTTGATTCTGGGGGCCCACGGTTTGAGAAGCAAGCAGAGCTTGCTGCTGCTCATGGCTAACGTCACCATAGGTGACATGGCATAGGCAGTGGTGCCCACCTGGGGAGAGAAGGGGGGTGGTCTTCCGCTCTGTTTGGTGCTGACGTGGGTGATGGGGCCCACCCGGAGGGGGGGTCTGTGTGCGCTGACGTCAGCGGAGAGAGAGAGGAGAGAGATGGTTTGAGTTTGCCCCATATCGGGAATTGCACAAAACTAATTAAATATAAATAATAATGCCTATGATCAAGAGTCACCAATTTGGTTAACCACCTATTGAGAGGCAGCCTGTGGTGGGCTGTTATACTAATAAATAAACAATTTTATATAAATTGTCTGAGTTGGGGCAGGGGCATTACAATCTGGGTGTCTCTCCCAGTGGACCTAATCTGTCACTTTTAATGGGCGTGAAAGTGGCCCGTGTATTATTTGATGAGTCTGAAGAAGGCCCAGACCAATTAAAGATGCCTGTTATGATTAATCGGTCTGCAGAAGCTTTAGGATCTGTGCTGGAATCATACGTCCCTGATTTGCTGTGATTTTTACCACTATCATCAGCCCCCTCCTCTATCGGAAGACGATTTTCTTGGAGTTCGAAAAGTAGTTTTCCTTATTTTAGAATTCTGAAACAGAATCTTAGCTTTTAGGGAAGATAGGAGATACCTGGAACTGATCAGAAGCTTCTAAAGGCAACAAATATTTCCCTGTATTTTTTGGAATTTTTCGTAATTTTTCAGATTTTTTTAAAACTTTTCTAAAATTTATAATAATCCTTCCCTAATTTAAAAATCACTTTTTGAAAATTTTCAATTAATTATCCTAATTTTTTATTTTTTTGGAATTTTAAATTAATTTTAGAATTTTTAATTAGATTTTTGAATTAAAAATGAATTTTTGGGGATATTTTACTTATTTATCAACTCGGCGTGATTTTTGAAGCGATCTGCATCGTCAATCACATGATGGCTCGCTCGCTGATGGGGTTGAGTGGCAATGATGGCACCGTAGTGATGAAGGGGACATGGCACAATCATATGTGTGGATCGAGAGCCAGTGCCCATTTTAGAGTGATCGAGCGATAGAGGATTAATCCTGAGCGTCTATCTTGTGTGAGCTCGACTTTCTTGGTGATCTGATGATCAATGAACGCTGCGAGCTGCTACTATCTCTCCCAACGGTTTCAACGAGCAATGGTTATTGTTTCTTGGATTTTGGAGCTCCGCCGACCTAGCCTTTTGTCGAGCTATGCATTTTTGGTGAGCTACAACTCCGGGGTCCACTACTTTGGACGAGCTAGCTTCGTCGACCAATGTTTTTGCATTACGCCACAATGGTCGCGTTATGACGTTCGACCAATGTTTTCATCGAGCCATGACTAGTTGAGCTATAGCTTTCTCGAGCTATGATCTTCATCAAGTTATGTGATGTGAATTATTTGCATGTGTACAAAACCGCAACAAGTAGTATAGTTAAGTGAAAAGCATGTCGAACCCACAATGACTAATTATTTTATCGAGTACCGAAATTACTAGATTAACTACTATTTGGAAAATAAAAATTCAATAAATAAAGCAACTAAATTAAATTAATCTAAAGAACTAACTAAATTTATTAAAAGGAGCGGAATCTGAAATTTTGTTATTTTTTAATAGCAAAATTAATTCTAGGGCTTTTGACTACACCTAGTTAATTTCACACAATTTATAACTTCATGTGAATAAAAATAATATATTTCCAAGTTGTAGACAAAAATCTTCAATTTATTTAATATTCTCTCTCAAGCAATATCAAAAACATTCTCAACTAATTATTTGACATAGTTCATGCACAAATTACTAATTGAAAATTCATTAAGATCTATGGATTTCGTAACGGTCACATTAACAGCGGTTCGCTCTTGTAACGGTGTTTAATTTTATTAATTCGAAATCACAAATTACCAGTTCGGTCTCTCCATGATTTAATAAATCATACAAAAGTTAGTCAAACAATTGTAAGTATTAAGAACAAAAATCAAACACAACCATGAAAAAATAGAAAAATAATATGGAATTAAAATTATGTTATCAAAATTAGGCTACATCAAAGCCCTAGAAAAAAAATATAATTAGTTCATAATAAATTTGCAACTAACAAATATGTTCTTTGATTTCATAATAAAAATTAGAAGAGAAAAGAAAGAACTCAATTATTATTTGACGACCGAAATTGAAGAGCCTCGAACTCAGCATAGCACAGTGCAGCACTGCTGATCCTCTATCTCTATCCTCTCTCGTTTTCCGCGGCACAACACAGTGAGCCCTCTTTTCTCTTTTTCTCTCTCCTCGTTCTCCGCCCCCAATGGCCTTTTTTTCCTTTTCTACTTGGATCCACGCCGCTCCCCCAAGTCAGACTCCCTTTTGTTCACATGCTACACATATATATAGGAAAAGTATAACTTGGGTTAGGTTAGATTAATAATTAGGTTTAGTGAATTATTATTAGAAAATTAATTAAAATCCTAATATTAAGATTAATCTAAAACTAATAATCAATTAAAAAAACCGTACTGTGCATTTTTTTAAATTAATTTATTTTTAATTACAAAATTATATTCTAACCCTTAATTGATAATAATATTTCTATTTTGTTTTTCACATGCCCAAATTGTAAAATTCAAAATTCAACAAATCAATAAAAATTAATGAATCATTCTCCTTGTTTTCTTTGTTAATTTTTACCCAAAATCTTCACCTTTTGCATCAAAAAATATTATTCTTTCAAAAATAATTAATTAACTGAAATCTATGGAAATAAGACAAATTATTAACAAGATAGACGAATACAAGCAATTTTTATGGGTAAATGAGTACAAATATTTATATAAAAATTTGACACATAAAATACCCCCAAAATTAAGATTTTGCTTGTCCTTGAGCAAAAAGTAAAACCACAAATAAAGGGATAGTAATCATAATTAGGTTCAACTCATCACACAAGTAAAACCACAAATCAAGGTCTTATCACGCAAGCATCAAAATTTTAACTTAATACATAAACAATAGCAAATAAAGGAAAACTAAGCCTACTCACTTTCTCCAGTGCAATTATTCATTCATAATTCCAAATTCAATCATATTTGTCATGCAATTAATGTAATTATAGCATGTAACAACTCTATCTGTGATTATCCCTTCTCACTACTACAAACCGAGTAGCAAACTAGAGTTTTACTTTTTATTTCTTTTTGCTCTTTTCTATGTTGTCACTTGCCTTTTGACGCGAATGAAAACATTTGTGATGAATTCACTTGGTTACTCAACAAGTCACAAATTTAGAGTGCTTTTGCATACTCTTATTTCAAGTTGTCGTTTAACGTAAAAGTAAATACTGGTGATGAATACCCCTAGTTACTAAGCAACTCAAAACAATGGAGTAGATTGAACTCTATTTATTCAATTATTTGATCATTATCACTCTATTTACTTAAACTCTGTTTAGGACTAGATCAAAGGGGATAATCACAAGAACAAGCATCAAATTTTTCTTTTATGTATAATCACATAGCTCACACAATTTTGTAAGGAATAATCCTAATGTAAATAAGTATGCTTAATCTTGTTTTATAAGATATTGTATATCCAAAAAAAATATTTCAATGCTTTAGTTTAGCACAATAAAGAACTCAAAAGTGTAATGGTAAGCCTAATTGAAATCTTTTTTTTCTTTCCAAATATATATAAAAAATTATTTATTTACCCTCACCCCCAAACTTGAATATCACATTGTCATTAATGAGAAAGGAAAAACAAAAACAAAAAGAATGCGAAAAGTTCAGAATTTCTCCCCTAATTCGTATTAAAATTCTGCACGTGCGACGTTCATTGTTTCAGTGATATCTGGAGCTGTAGATGTCCAAATGGCCTGATTCTTTCTTTTCTGGAAAGCTAACAAAATTTCCTACAATCGCTCTTCGAAGCACTTTTCCAGATTCTGACTCCATCCTGCTCAAAAACAGAAATCAATGCAGGTGTAGAAAACAGCTCCGCTCGGTGACTTCCAAACTCGTGCAATCCTAGAAAATAAATTCAAAAATTAAGATTTAAAATAAACTAAAAGAAAAAGAAAATCTAAATGCAGCAAAAGAAAACATGGGTTGCCTCCCAAGATGCGCTAAATTTTAAATCTTCAGCCAGACATATGGTGGCTGATATGGCTATGTAACGCCAAGATCCAACAATATAAGAACATCTTTTCTAATACTTCTCTTCAGGTGGGAACTGGGTTCAAGCTCGAGTTTGAGTCGTTTCTTTCTTGAAGATGACGTCTTTGATATCCCCACCTCTTTGAATTTCAGTTGAAAAAATGGATGAATAGATGGTGCAGCATCCAAATACATAACAGATTTCAAAATATTTTCTTTCTCAGTTTCAAGAGTTGCTGAATTTGTTGGACACACTATAATTGATAACTTTTCAACATCAACATTATGTTTCTCACCCACAATTAAATCAGTTTCACTTACTTGAACACACGACTGTTCTTCGGTAGAAAACTTCATGGATTTAAAAACATCAAACGTTACTTGCCCATCCTTAACTCTCATAATAAGTTTTCCGTGTTGGACATCAATCAAAACTCTTCCCGTAGCTAGAGGATGGCTTTGGGAACTTAAGGCCATTGAAGATGCCAGGGCTTTCATACGAAAGAAGACTAGTTTTCCAACCACAAAGATGGATTTCCCGACGTGGTCAATCTCTTCTATCAAAAGGAAAGGTCGCCCCAAAATTAACGGAAATTGTTCATTTTCCTTCATATCAAGCACAATAAAACCAGCGGGAAATATAAACTTGTCTACTTTTACCAAAACATCTTCAATTATTCCTCTTGGATACTTAATAGATCTATCCGCCAATTGCAAACAAATTGTAGTAAGCTTTGCTTCTCCAATACCTAATTTGCTGAAAACAGAATATGGCATAAGACTAATACTTGCTCCTAAATCACATAGTGCTTTATGAAAAGAAGAATTTCCAATAGTGCAAGGAATTATAAAACTCCCTGGATTTTTAAGTTTAGGTGGCTACTTCTTCTGTAAAATTGCACTACTTTATTCTGTTAGCATCACCATCTCATGCTCTTCCACCTTCCTCTTGTTTGATAAAATATCCTTAAAAATTTTAGCATATTTAGGCATTTGTTCTAAAACTTAATTAAGAGGAATATTAATATGCAATTTCTTAAAATATTTAAAAATTTAGAAAATTGATTTTCGTGATTATTCTTTTTAAGTCTTTGCGGGAAAGGAATAGGTGGATCATAAGGTGAATTAGGATAAGTGTCAGAATTAAACTCCCCTGAAATTTTTGGCATGAAACTCCTTTATCCTTCCAAGAATTCTCGATATGGTGGTTGGCCACCTGCTACGTTTGTTCCTCCAAAATTGGCTTGAGTCCATCTTGCTTTCCAACCACATTTTTTCTGGCAATTTCTTCTTGTGGCTGCTCAATTGTTCACCCACTTCTTAATGTTATTGCTTTGACATGCTCTTAAGGATTAGTGACTGTGTTACTGGGTAAGATTCCTGTTGACCTCTCTGTAATAATATTTGAAATTTGACCAATCTGAGCCTCGAGGTTATGAATTGAAGCCGTATTATTTTGTATCGCCAGATCTGTCTTCTGCATGTATTGCTTTGTTTTCTCAGTGTATTGCATAAACATCTCTTCAAGTGTTGGCTTCTTTTCTTGCTGTGGAAAATTTTGAGAATGGCTAATTGCTCCTTGACTGTTGTTCCATGAAAAAATTGGGTTGGTTCCTCCATCCTGAATTATACGTGTTTGAATAAGGGTTGTTTTGCCTTTGAAAGTTTGACACAAAATTTGCTTGTTCGGCATTTGATGGAGCAAAATGGTTCCCCACTTGGCAATCTACACTTGTGTGATTTCCTGCACAATGATCACAAATAATATTAGTTCGAATAGAATTAATATTCATATTACCTAATTGTTTAGATAAAGTAGCAATTTGTGCAGTTAAAGTAGTAATAGGATCAAGTTCAAAAATTCCAGCCACTTTTCTCGGCATTGTTCTCTCTGAAGACCACTGGTAATTATTTGATGTCATCTCCTCTAAAAGTTCATTGGCTGCTTCGTGAGTTTTACTCATTAGGGCACCTCCAGCTGCTGCATCTACCATAGATCGATTTGTAGCTCCCAAACCGTTATAGAATGTTTGCACTTGTAGCCACTTCAGAAGTTCATGATGAGGACACTTTCTCAATATCTCTTTGTACCTCTCCCATGCATCATATAATAACTCGGTCTCGAACTGAGTGAATGTAGTAATGTCATTCCTTAACTTTGCTGCTTTTGCTGGGGGAAAATACTTTGCCATAATTTTTTTGTGCTTAGCCCTCCCAAGTAGTAAAAACACTGGGTGGTAGAAAATTTAGCCAATCCTTAGCCTTATCTCTTAGTGAAAAAGGAAAGAGTCTCAATCGAATTACATCATCTGATAATCCATTATGCTTGAAAGTGTCACAAATTTCTAGAAAGTTTTCAATGTGAACATAAGGATCCTCGTGCGATAGTCCCGAAAACTGAACAGTCTGTTGAATCATTTGAATGATCGTCAGTTTAATCTCAAAATTGTTAGCTTCAATAACTAGCCTCTTTATACTTGATGTTGCTCCATTAATTGAGGGCATCGCGTAGTCTCTCAAAGCCTTGTTTTCCTCATTGTTTGGCATTGTGAAACTAATCTATGTCCTGAAATATGACTATTAAAAACAGAAAAACTAAAAAAAGAAACTAAAAAATATAAAATAAAAATAATAAGAAAAATCCAAATTAGTCACAATCTAGCAATTATCAATATCAATAAAAGAATAATTAGTTCTCGGCAACGGCACCAAAAACTTGAAGTGAATTATTTGCAAGTTTACAAAATCGCAATAAGTAATATAGTTAAGTGAAAAGAGTGCCGAACCCACAAGGACTAATTATTTTATCGAGTACCGAAATTACTAGATTAACTACTATTTGAAAAATCAAAATTCAATAAAGAAAGCAACTAAATTAAATTAATCTAAAGAACTAACTAAATTAATTAAAAATGAGCGGAATCTGAAATTTTGTTGATTGTTAATAGCAAAATTAATTCTAGGGCTTTTGATTTCACCTAGTTAATCCCACACAATTTATAACTTCATGTGAATAAAAATATTATTTTTCCAAGTTGTAGACCAAAATTCCCAAATTATTCAATATTCTCTCTTAAGAAATATCAAAAATATTCTCAACTAATTATTTGTCATAGTTCATGCACAAATTACTAATAGAAAATTCATTAAGATCTATGGATTTCTTAACGGTCACATTAACAGTGGTTCGCTCTTGTAACTGTGTTTATTTTTATTAATTCGAAATCACAAATTACCATTTTGGTCTCTCCATGATTTAATAAATCATATAAAAGTTGGCCAAACAATTGTAAGCATCAAGAACAAAATTCAAACACACAACCATGAAAAAGTAGAAAAATATTATGGAATTAAAATTGTGTTCTCAAAATTAGGCTACATCAAAGCCCTAGAAAAATAAAACTAGTTCATAATAAATTTGCAACTAACAAATATGTTCTTTGATTGCATAATAAAAATTAGAAGAGAAAAGAAAGAACTCAATTATTATTTGATGACCGAAATTGAAGAGCCTCGAACTCAACGCAGCACAGTGCAGCACTGCTGCTCTTCTGTCTTTATCTTCTCACGTTTTCCGCGCCCGAACACAGTGAGACCTCTTTTCTCTTTTTCTCTCACCTCGTTCTTGGCGCCCAACTGCCCTTTTTTCTTCTTTTTTCTTTTATACTTGGATCCACGCCGCTCCCCCAATTCAGACTCCCTTTTTGTTCACATACTGCACATATATATAGGAAAAGTATAACTTGGGTTAGGTTAGATTAAAAATTAGGTTTAGTGAATTATTATTAGAAAATTAATTAAAATCTTAAGATTAAGATTAATCTTAATCTAATAATCATTTTTAAAAAACCGTACAGTGCATTCTTTTATTTTTTTTATTTTTTTATTTTTTTATTAATTTATTTTTAATTACAAAATTCTATTCTAACCCTTAATTGATAATAATATTTCTATTTTGTTTTTCACATGCCCAAATTGTAAAATTCAAAATTCAACAAATCAATAAAAATTAATGAAGCATTCTCCTTGTTTTCTTTGTTGATTTTTACCAAAAATCTTCACCTTTTGCATAAAAAAATCTTATTCCTTCAAAAATAATTAATTAACTGAAACCTATGGAAATAAGATTATTAACAAGATAGACGAATACAAGCAATTTTTATGGGTAAATGAGTATAAATATTTATATAAAAATTAGACACATCACTATGGTTTGGTGAAGCTACGAGTCGTCGTCGAGCTATCGTTTGGTCGAGCTAGGAGTCACCGTCAAACTATGGTTTGGTCGAGCTACGAGTTATTGTCTGGCTATAGTTTGGTAGAGCTACAAGTCACCGTCGAGCTATGGTTTGGTTGAGCTTCTCATCTCGTCGAGCTATGAGTTACTGGGAGGAGTTTGGTCGAGCTACAACTTTTTCGAGCAACAATTTCGTCGAATTTAGGGTGAACTATGTTGCTGTCTTGAAAACTTTTAGCTTCGTGTTGGAGTGTTCCAAGTGTGGTGTGTTGTTCTTCGAAGCAAAATGTCGGGTTTTTGCTGAATTTTGTACTGATCATCCTCGAGCTCAAGCTTGGATCATTCTTGGGCTGAATGAAGATTTTGGTTGTGAACTCTGGGTATTCGAAGCTTGGTTTGATCAACTCCTTTGATCAACTCTGAGGTTGGTGTTTGAGTCGGAAGCTGATAAAGTTGTGCAGAGCTTAGTTGTGCTTGGGTTCCTAACTTTGGTCACGTTTGAGTTAGGTTACAGTCTTCGAAGTTGGGTTTTGGAGCTGACTTTGGAGTTTGATATTGTTTGGAGGTTGGGCTTTGGATTAGAATTAAAGTGTTTCCTTCTTAGTGTATGCACCAATTATATATATATATATATATATATATATATATATATATATATATATATATATATATATATATATATATTTTTGTGTGTGTGTGTGTGTGTGTACGCGCGCGTGTGTGTGTGCGCGCGCGCGTGCATACACCCTAAGCTCCCTTCATACTCCTTGGCTTTAACTCAACAAATGGGTTCCTTTTCATGAGTCATTGCTTCTTATACTTTTCAACTCGTTTTGACGATCAGGTGTCCCATCGCTCGTTTCGGTGAACCGCTCTTTCGTCGATCAAGCGTTGTGTTGTTCGCTCATTTTTGCTAATCGAGCATTTCGTTGTTGGATAAGCGTTTTGTTGGTCTCAGAGCTTAGTGCTTGGATTTTGTGTATGTAGTTGACCTAAAAAAGATGTTACAGGAACAAAATTCAGAATATAGTCGGAATGTGGACTTGTTGTTTGATCCTAACAAGTTTTTTGAGATAACTGTGGGACGGATTTGAACGTTTGAACTTTCCGTTTGCCCGACAAGTTTTTTAGAGGCAACTCTTGTCAGAGTTGAACGTAGAGCTTGCCGTTTGATCCCGACAAGTTTGTAGAGCCATCCCTAGGACGGAGTTGATGTTGATCTTGCCGTTTATGCCCAACAAGTTTTGTAGAGGCAACTCTGAGGCAGAGTTGGACTTGGAGCTCGTTGTTTGATCTCAACAAATTTATAGAGACAACTATGAGAAGGAGTTGGTATTAAACTTTCCGTTTGCGCCCAGTAAGTTTAGAGAGACAACTCTAAGACGAAGTTGAGCGTAGGGTTTGCCGTTTGATCCAGACAAATTTGTAAAGAACTCTTTGACGGAGTTAGACGTTGAACTTGCCATTTGAGCGCGACAAGTTTTATAAAGGCAACTCTCAGGCGGAGGTCGTAGAGCTTGCTGTTTGATCCCAACAAGTTTGGAGATGTAACTCTGAAATAGACTTGAACGGGCGTGTCGTTTGATTCTGAAAAGTTTGTAGAGTCAACTCTTAGACGGAGTTGGTACTGAACTTTCCGGTTGTGCACAACAAGTTAATAGAGAACTCTATGATAGAGTTGGAAGTTGAACTTGCCGTTTGGTCCCAACAAGTTTTGAGGAGGCAACTTTTTGATCGGAGTTGAACGTTGAACTTGCCGTTTGCGCCCATCAAGTTTTGTAGAGACAAATCATTGATCGAGTTGATGTAAAGTTTTCCGTTTTATCCTAACAAGTTTGTAGAGGCAATCCTAGCTTTGCGTTAGGTAACAAACCTATTGCACGAAGTTATGGGGCTGTTGGAAGGACTTGAGAGCATAGCTTTGAATTCTTTGTATGGAGTCAACTAGTTATTTGTGACGTTTGTGCGGAGAGCAGGGCGTTGAACTCATTGTTTGGAGTCAACGAGTTTCTGATGGAGCTCGAGCAGAATATAGAGCATAGAACTCGTTGTTTGGAGTCAACGAGTTGTTGATGAAACCTGAGCAAAGAGCAAGGGGTTGAACTCGTTATTTGGAGTCAACGAGCTGTTGATGGAGCCTGAGCAAGGAGCAAGGTGTTAAACTCGTTATTGGGAGCCAATGAGCTGTTGATGGAGCCTGAGCAGAAAGCTGAATATTGAACTCGTTGTTTGGAGCCAATGAGTTATTGATGGAGCTCGAGTAGAGAGCAGAACAATGAACTCGTTGTATGGAGCTAACGAGTTGTCGATAAAGCTCGAGCTATCAGCAGGGCTTAAACTCACTGTTTGGAGTTAACAAGTTTTTTGAGAAACTTGTTCCGAGTCTTCTTGGTATTAAAGTGAAGTCCTTTGTGTTTGTTCAGCGTTGATGTGATTTCGTTCTTCTCTTTGCTGAAAAGTAGTCGTGTACACCGAACGAGGTCATGGGGATGTCGAGCTTGCTTTTCTTCACAATACGCAGCTCTTGACGAAGTTAGGACTTGTCTGTTTGCATGGCACATCATGCAGAACAGAGTTGGAGCTTGCTCAGGTGATGATGATAGGTAAGACTTGGAACATTCCAGCCTAAGGAAGGTTTTTCTTGAACTTTAGCGTCAAGAGTTAAGGGGGCCCTGGGAAGCTGTTAGCTAGCAGGAGGCCTGTTGAGATTTTTGTGTCTTTTAGGCGGAGTATCCCTCTATTATGTAACTGGAAGGATGGTTTGTAGGATAGCTTGTTCTATGGTGTTTGCAAAACATTTGTAGCGGTTCATAGGCAAGAGACGTAGACTCATTGTAATTCTGTAGTTATAATGAGACTTTTCATTTATGAAAACAAAGTTTTACATGCCTGCAACTTGTCCTATGATTTTTCGTCTTTGGCCGTTGGCTAGTCGTAGGAGTCGCTCCTGAGAAGTGTTGGACTCAGCACTTGCCATTTTGAACTTGTAAATATTTGTAATGGCACTAGATCTGAATACTTAGATTTGCAATAGTGAATTCTTTCATATGTTTGATCCTTGTTGCGTAACTTGTTGTAGAAGTTGATCAGCCATCGACTGGGTTCTTTGTAGCTAAAAGAACAAGGCATCGAACTTGTTGTGTGTAGCTAAAGAACTGTTGATGGGGTTCGCATGAGGTGCGTAGTGTTTGACGGAGTTAGAGCTTGTCCGTCTTGTACCCAGCTAGTTGTAGGAGCAACTCTGAGGAAGATTTCTTTTGCAAGTTTTATTGGAGTAACTACAATCCACAATTTTGGACCTCTAATATGTCTTTAAAATTTTTTGACTAGTTACAGGAACAAATCGAATGGCGAGTTGAACTCTGAATGTGCGTGGTTGCAGGTTGCTAAAGTAACTCTGAGCCATGTGTATTGATTCCGAACTTGTTAGTTTAGGTATTAACAGGTTGCAGGAGCAGATTGAATGGCGAGTTGAACTCTGAACTTGCTTTTTTACGAGTTAATAGAGTAACTTCGAGCCATGGGTATGGACTTTGAACCTTTCGTCAAGGTGTTAACGAGATATAGGAGCAGATCGAATGGCAAGTTGCAGGAGCAGATCAAATGATGAGTTGAGCTCTGAACGTGCTTCATTGCAGGTGGCTAAGACAACTCCGAGCCACAGGTATGGAATCCACACTCGTCTTATAAGGAGTTTCTAACGAACTTTTGATGTCGCTTTTAGGAGTAAGTTTGACATTTAACTCATTGTTTGCATCCAGAGAATTGTACAAAAATTCTACAAAATTTAATACTATGTTTTTATTAGAAAATAAAACTAAGTGGTTGCTCCAGTGGTTGACCTTTATTACAAAATATTGAAAATATATAGAGGAGGTGGGCGTTAAGTGCCCTTGTTGAAATTCATGATGAGTTCAACATTCCAAGTCCCTACTGATACCTCCTTGCCCCCCGAGTCTTTAAGTTGATAAGCCGTTAAGCAAACAACTTGGTAGACCTTTGCCTGGACTTGCCTATCTTGGAGTGAGCCTACCATTGTTTTGCATAGAGAATGAGAGATCTTCAGATTCGCGAATGTGTTTAGGAAGGACTCTTTCTTTCCTGTGAATGAGCGGAGCAGCTTTTGGCTAGAGTTCAAGTCTATTGTTGTATTCTGATGAGAATGAATTTGGACCTGGTGGGGGATGATTTTGCAGGTTAGGAGGTTCTTAGCAGGATTATCTGTGGAAGTGGCTTCAAGCTTATTTACGTTCTTGAATTCCTGTGATATCTTTCTGGTGGTAGCTCTATGGCGTCGAGGGAGGGGGGGGGGGGACCGAGACCTCCATTATAGCGGTGTAGCATGCTCGTGCCGCCTGTTGGCTCCCTACAACTTGGCCTATGCCTGCTGTTGTTGAGAACTTCATTTTCATGTGGTAGGCGGAGGCAACTGCATGAAAGGCCGCCAGGTCTGGACGACCAAATATTGTGTTGTATGCGGCTTTGACGTCGACTACCACAAAGTTTTTTCTTCTGTTCGAATAGCGGGGCTTTTCCTGCTGTCACATCGAGTGTGATGATGTAATATCCCCAAAATAATAAATAATTATTTTTGTACAAAATCTTTAACACATGCACATTTTTTAACAGATTAATAAATTCTATATCAACAAATAGTGTATGTTATTATATATTGTATTTTCCAATTTGTCATGCCCCGCTTCCCAACAATACAGAATACGAGTACATGACATTGGCCCAGCGAATGACTAACATCACCCATAAGTTGTTTATCCAATTAATTCAACAATATAATCAAAATAGAACAATTGCGCAGGCAATAATAATAATCTCATTGATATGGCTAAAAATGGGATTAAATCGGGACCATTCACATCGGAGACGAATCTTAAAGCTCAGGGGTAAAACGGTAATTTCACCTACTAATGGGTCTGAAGCGGGTACTGGGTCTCCTTCTCACAGATCCAATGACCCGCGAACGGATCCACCTCAACTGGGTACGGGTCCCGACCCGATACAAATCCAGTCCGACAGGATAGAATTAGGGTCTCTGATTGAACCAAATCAACGGGCCCGATTCGCTACTATCCTCTCACCGGGAATTAAGGGATTACATTCCTAATCTGATTATGAGGATTTTACGCCTTATCAGATCACAGGAATCACATTCCTAATCTGATCCCAACGGCGACTATAAATACCCCCCACCTACCACTGTTACAGGTTAATCACTTTTTGCCAACTTAAGCTCTTTTTTAATCATCACTGGTTACTGACAAGAGCGTCGGAGGGTGCGTCGCCGGGACCAACCCCGGTGTTTCGCACTTTCCTTGCAGGTGTACGGCGGGAGTCAGCAGCCCAACTCCGACGGAACAGGTTAGGATCTGCTATTCAGGTTTTTCCACGAACCCACAAATTCTATCTGTTTACCCCCACACCAGAATTAGCAGGTAACAGATTGGCGCCGTCTATGGGAAAACCATACGAATAGCCTCCGCCTCTTCCTCGTCGACTAGCTCTTCTCCAGCCATGCCTCCCAGAAAAGTAAGATCCAGGGGGTCCAACCGTAGACCCAACCCTGTTGATCAACAGCAGGAAGTCCCCGTCCATCCCGCTCCGCAGCAGGGGCAACTTCCTCCTCCGGCCGAGGACCGTGTCCAGCAGGACCCACCTCCTCTTCCGAACCAGCAACCCCCAAACGGTCCCGATCCACGGAAGCAACCTCTCCATCAAGACCACATATCGGTACACAACGCCTCTACAGACTCTTACGCCTCCTATAGTCCTCAGGCCCCTGACCTTCGAAATACTATCCTCAACCGGCAGAAGGATGAGGATCTCCGCCACCGTCTGGACGAAAAGCGGTCCCGAGAGGGAGCCTCCCGCCTAAAACGTCCAGATGAGCGAAATCCTCACCACCGCGAGTGTAGAAGGTCTCCTACCAGGAGAGGGCGGAGAGAGTCACCCGAGCATTACAGGAGGAGGCGCCACTCTCCTATCGGTCGGCATCAGCCGAGGAACAATGAGGCGCCCATCACTCGCACCGAGTTCCTGCAGTTTCAAGCAACGGTGTTGCAGGCTCTTAACCTCCGACCCAACAACAATGAGGCCCAAAAGGTTCCTTCGCCCCAACGGGTTCCCAGTCCTCGCCGTAGGTCCACCTCTCCTCTGCCAGCTCCTAACCACCGGCAGCATGATCTTAGCCCTCGCCGCTCCCGGGACGACCATCGTCGTAGCCCCTGGCTCTCCCTCCTACGAAGACGAGTCCAGAGGCTCGTTCGACTACCGGGGGAGGGACGATGCCCTATACCGCCGTCTCCATGAGGTGGAGAGGCGAATCGGTCGGATGGACGAGGGGGAAGGGTCGAACAGTAGAACCATCCGTCCGAGCAGACCCCCTTTCTCCCGAACCATCATGGAAGCTCCTATCCCAAGAGGTTTCGAACCCCCGAAGTTCGAAACTTACTCGGGGGAGTCGGACCCCGTGGACCACATCCAAAGCTTTAAGACCCTCATGCTAATCCACCAAGCTTCCGATGCTTTGCTGTGCAAAACCTTCCCCGCCACTCTTAAGGGTTCGGCTCGGGAGTGGTACTCCCGCCTCGCCCCGTCTTCCATATTCTCCTTCGAGCAATTCGAGAGCCTCTTCATCACTCATTTTGTGAGTAGCAGACGCACGGAGAAGACTAACATCTCGTTACTCCAGCTTCGCCAGGAGAAGGGAGAGAAGTTGAGAGACTATGTGAAGAGGTTCACTGCGGAGGTCAGGTCCATAGCCTCCCTCGACCAATCCGTCGCAACAGCCGCCTTCCAATCCAATGTCTTCAATTCCAGCCTCCGCTCCTCTCTTGCTAAGAAGCCTCCACAGAACTTTGCCGACCTCCTTCTCAGGTGTGACAAGTACATTCGTGCCGAAGAGGCCGCCTACCTTCCAAGCTTCGGAGGGTCTACCTCAGGGACGAAACGAAAGCTGACCGAAGAAGAAGAGGCTAAGAAGCTTCAGAAGGACGGCAATGGCCAGCGCCACCCGACTCCTCGGTTTGAGAAGTTCACCCCCCTCGTTGCCAATATATCAGAAGTTCTTATGGAAGTGGACAAGGAAGGGCTACTCCGTGCTCCCCCTAGAATGAACACACTTGGAAAGAAAAGGAACAAAGAAAAGTGGTGCCGCTTTCACAGGGACCACGGCCACGACACGGATGATTGTCGGGCTCTCAAGGAGGAGATTGAAGAACTCATACAGCGGGGGCACCTGACCAAGTTCGTCCGAAAAGAGGGGGCCGAGCTTCCCCCCTGAGGAGCCAACAAACGAACCGAAGGGCCCGCCGAACTTTAAGACTCAGAACCTCCCGGCTCTTCCCAAGAGGTCTTCACCTTATCATAGAAGCAGGATCTTGATTTTTAATAAGGTCGATGCTTGTAATCCGGCCAATAGCATGTAATAAGGGCTCGCCATATTGAAGCAGCCACTTAGTTTATTTCAATAAAACTTTACATTTTTTCATTGGAAATTGTTGCTCTTGCTTCATCTCTACCTCTCCGAGTCATGACTCGCTGAAAGGTGAGTTCGGAGTCCAGCTTCTTCTACATGGCTGCTCCCGCGACTTACTAAGCTCTTCACAACGAGTTCGGAGTCCAACACTTGGCTCGATTCCTCTTCAAATAACCTGCTCTTCAGCGGGTTAGAAGTGGTTCGCCATTCGGAATTGCTCCCACAACCGTTGACTACCTCTACCGATGGTTCGGAGTCCAACACTTGGCTCGATTCCTCTTCAAATAACCTGCTCTTCAGCGAGTTAGAAGTGGTTCGCCATTCGAAATTGCTCCCACAACCGTTGACTACCTCTACCGATGGTTCGGAGTCCAACACTTGGCTCGATTCCTCTTCAAATAACCTGCTCTTCAGCGGGTTAGAAGTGGTTCGCCGTTCGGAATTGCTCCCACAACCGTTGACTACCTCTACCGATGGTTCGGAGTCCAACACTTGGCTCGATTCCTCTTCAAATAACCTGCCCTTCAGCGGGTTAGAAGTGGTTCGCCATTCGAAATTGCTCCCACAACCGTTGACTACCTCTACCGATGGTTCGGAGTCCAACACTTGGCTCGATTCTGCTTCAAATAACTTGCTCTTCAGCGAGTTAGAAGTGGTTCGCCATTCGGAATTGCTCCCACAATCGTTGATTCTCTCACATAAGTAGCGAGTTCGGAGCTAAAGCTCTCCCCTAGAGTTGCTCCTCACACTCGTCTCACAAATGGCTCTCTTCCAGATCCGAGCTCTTCACTCCGCTCGCCTCCGGAGCGGACCTCTTCTCAACGAGTTCGGAGCTCACAACTCTCTCCTAGAGTTGCTCCCCAAACTCATCTCACAAATGGCTCTCTTCCAGAGCCGAGTTCTTCACTCGGCTCGCCTCCGAAGCGGACCTCTTCTCAACGAGTTCGGAGCTTACAACTCTCTCCTAGAGTTGCTCCTCAAACTCATCTCCCAAATGGCTCTCTTCCAGAGCCGAGCTCTTCACTCCGCTCACCTCCAAGACGGACCTCTTTTCAACGAGTTTGGAGCACAACTCTCTCATAGAGTCCCTCCTCAAACTCGTCTCCCAAATAGCTCTCTTCCAGACCCGAGCTCTTCCATCCGCTCGCCTCCGAAGCGGACCTCTTCTCAACGAGTTTGGAGCACGTCTCTCTCATAGAGTCCCTCCTCACACTCGTCTCATAAATAGCTCTCTTCCAGAGCCGGGCTCTTCACTCCGCTCGCCTCCGAAGCGGACCTCTTCTCAGCGAGTTCGGAGCTACAGCTCTCTCCTAGAGTTGCCCCTCAAACTCGTCTCACAAATGGCTCTCTTCCAGAGCCGAGCTCTTCACTCCGCTCGCCTCCGAAGCGGACCTCTTCTCATCGAGTCCGGAGCTCACAACTCTCTCCTAGAGTTGCTCCTCAAACTCATCTCACGAATGGCTCTCTTCCAGAGCCGAGCTCTTCACTCCGCTCGCCTCCGAAGCGGACCTCTTCTCAACGAGTTCGGAGCTCACAACTCTCTCCTAGAGTTGCTCTTCAAACTCATCTAACGAATGGCTCTCTTCCAGAGCCGAGCTCTTCACTCCGTTCGCCTCCGAAGCGGACCTCTTCTCAACGAGTTCGGAGCTCACAACTCTCTCCTAGAGTTGCTCCTCAAACTCATCTCACGAATGGCTCTCTTCCAGAGCAGAGCTCTTCACTCCGCTCGCCTCCGAAGCGGACCTCTTCTCAACGAGTTCGGAGCTCACAACTCTCTCCTAGAGTTGCTCCTCAAACTCATCTCACGAATGGCTCTCTACCAGAGCCGAGCTCTTCACTCCGCCCATCTTCAAGGCGGACCTTCTCCTCGACAAGTTTGGAGCACGACTCTGTCCTGGAGTTCTTCCTCACACTTGTCTTACAAATTGCTCTCTTCCAGAGCCGAGCTCTTCACTCCGCTCGCCTCCGAAGCGGACCTCTTCTCAACGAGTTCGGAGCTCACAACTCTCTCCTAGAGTTACTCCTCAAACTCATCTCACGAATGGCTCTCTTCCAGAGCCGAGCTCTTCACTCCGCACATCTTCAAGGCGGACCTTCTCCTCGACAAGTTTGGAGCAGGACTCTCTCTTGGAGTTCTTCCTCACACTTGTCTCACAAATGGCTCTCTTCCAGAACCGAGCTCTTCATCCCGCTCGCCTCCGGAGCGGACCTCTTCTCAACGAGTTCGGAGCTCACAACTCTCTCCTAGAGTTGCTCCCCAAACTCATCTCACAAATGGCTCTCTTCCAGAGCCGAGTTCTTCACTCCGCTCGCCTCCGAAGCGGACCTCTTCTCAACGAGTTCGGAGCTCACAACTCTCTCCTAGAGTTGCTCCTCAAACTCATCTCCCAAATGGCTCTCTTCCAGAGCCGAGCTCTTCACTCCGCTCACCTCCAAGACGGACCTCTTCTCAACGAGTTTGGAGCACAACTCTCTCATAGAGTCCCTCCTCAAACTCGTCTCCCAAATAGCTCTCTTCCAGACCCGAGCTCTTCCATCCGCTCGCCTCCGAAGCGGACCTCTTCTCAACGAGTTTGGAGCATGACTCTCTCATAGAGTCCCTCCTCACACTCGTCTCACAAATAGCTCTCTTCCAGAGCCGGGCTCTTCACTCCGCTCGCCTCCGAAGCGGACCTCTTCTCAGCGAGTTCGGAGCTACAGCTCTCTCCTAGAGTTGCCCCTCAAACTCGTCTCACAAATGGCTCTCTTCCAGAGCCGAGCTCTTCACTCCGCTCGCCTCCGAAGCAGACCTCTTCTCAACGAGTTCGGAGCTCACGACTCTCTCCTGGAGTTCTTCCTCACACTTGTCTCACAAATAGCTCTCTTCCAGAGCCGAGCTCTTCACTCCGCTCATCTCCAAGGCGGACCTTCTCCTCGACAAGTTTGGAGCGCAACTCTCTCCTAGAGTTCTTCCTCACACTTGTCTCACAAATAGCTCTCTTCCAGAGCCGAGCTCTTCACTCTGCTCATCTCCAAGGCGGACCTCCTCTCAACGAGTTCGAGGCACGACTCTCTCCTGGAGTTCTTCCTCACACTTGTCTCACAAATAGCTCTCTTCCAGAGCCGAGCTCTTCACTCCGCTCATCTCCAAGGCGGACCTTCTCCTCGACAAGTTTGGAGTGCAACTCTCTCCTAGAGTTCCTCCTCACACTTGTCTCACAAATAGCTCTCTTCCCGATCCGAGCTCTTCCCTCCGCTCGGATGCCGAGCAAGTGTCCATCCGAGCCCAACATCACAGAGCCCGGTCGGCTAACCGAGCAAGTGCCCATCCGAGCTGGAAAACGAAGAAAAATCACTTTTCCCTCAACATTCGTGTAAGATCTCGATCAAACGGCTCAGATCGCTCCAGCAGCACTAAACGACAAGATAGTGTTTTCTTGGAAACTGTGCCCGCCTCGAGATCCGCGCTGAGATCAACAGCTCAGATCGCTCCAGCAGCACTAAACGACAAGATAGTGTTTTCTTGGAAACTGTGCCCGCCTCGAGATCCGCGCTGAGATATGACGGCTCAGATCGCTCCACGTCGCTCGGTATTCCGAGCCGAGCGACTAGCGATCCGACCCACTCGCGCCTCTTCTTCACCCCTAGGGTCTTCCTAGCACATCTTCCAAGGATCTTCCTAGCACAAGGGTCTTCCTAGCACAAGGGTCTTCCTAGCACAACTGTGCCCGCCTCGAGATCCGCGCTGAGATATGACGGCTCAGATCGCTCCACGTCGCTCGGTATTCCGAGCCGAGCGACTAGCGATCCGACCCACTCGCGCCTCTTCTTCGCCCCTAGGGTCTTCCTAGCACATCTTCCAAGGATCTTCCTAGCACAAGGGTCTTCCTAGCACATCTTCTCCGCCCCTAGGAGTGGAGCTCCTCTTCCAAAATTCCCAAGACCAAAGTACTTATCAACTTCATGAAGACAAGCATCTTGCGGGGCTATTTTGACCATGAAGGAGGGTGAATCTTCATCCCACTCCTAAAGAGAAGTTGTAGATCTTCGAACTAGCTTCGAAATGAACGGTCGCACACCCCGATCGGACCTCCGTAGCACCAGCAAAGTGGATCTCAATGCAGCTGCGCCGAATAGCTCGGAAATCCGAGCCGAGCCACTCGCACGAGGGAGAAATCCGAACCGAACTCTTCCCATCCGAGCTCTTCCCATCCGAGCAAGAATCCGAGCTCTTCCCATCCGAGCCCCAACATCAAAGAGCCCGGTCGGCTAACCGAGCAAGTGCCCATCCGAGCGTCAAAACGGAGAAAACTCACTTTGTCCTCAACATTCGTGTAAGATCTCGATCAGACGGCCCCGATCTTGCCAGCGACGCTAAACGACAAGATAGCATTTTCTTGGGAACTGAACCAGTCTCGAGATTCGTGCCACCATCCAACGGCCCAGATCGAGCCACGTAGCTCGGATCTACCATTTGAGCTACTGCCCTACCGAGCTACAAAATGGCCAAAAATTTGGCTCAAAATTCGTGCTCGGATTCGCCGAAAAGAAGAAGAAGAAGAAGAAGAAAAAAAAAAATACAGCAGTGTGGGTTCGGACCCGTTAGGATCCAAACCCGAACTCCCCACGTCACATTCTTCTCCAACACCCCTGGCGCCAAAAGCAAAAACCAAATAAAACAACACAATTCGTCACCCTCATCTTCAAGCTCTACCCACCACGGCCGAGCTCCATCTTCAACGACGAACTCACCCCCTCCGTCGTCTAGCTCCGACGACGAGCTCTCCATCCCCGAGCTCGCTTCCAAACCCAACACATGCCGAGCTCCATCTCCAATGCCGAGCACCTCCTCCAACAGCTAGCTCCACTCCACTCGACGAGGTCGATTCGCCATGCCGAGCTCCGCCTCCGTCTGAGTCGCCGAACTCCCCCTACGCGAGCCCCCCTCGCACTCCGAGCTCCTCAGCGAACCTACTGCCGAGCTCCACCGCCGAAGCACCAAGCTCCGCCATGTCTCGACACCGGAGCTCCGAGCTCCTTCCTCGACGGACCCATCGTTGCCACGAGCTCCGAGCCCTCCACGAGACGAGCTCCGAGCTCCACCATGGCCAACAGGCGAGCTCCAAGCTCTCCACGAGCGAGCTCAGAGAGACGAGCCCCGAAGCTCTCCACCAACGAGCTTCGCCATGGCCAACAACGCCATCACCGGCCACCTCCTCTCCTCTCGAACTCTCCACTACCGAGCTCCTGCAGCGAGCTCCTTCATGGTGCGAGCCCCGAGCTCCTCGCCGAACCCATCGTTGCCGCACTCGAACAAGCTCGAACGGCGACCACTTTCGATGAGCTCCACCGTGGCCTTGACGAGCCCCGCTCTGCTAGTTGCCTCTCGCCGAGCTCCGGTGGCACTCTCAGGGACAGAGATGGAGTCGGGGTCGGAGCGCTGTTGGGTCGAAGGTCGGGTCGAAGTAAACGAAGAAGAAGAAGATAAAAAGAACAGAGTTGGAGGGAGAGAAAAGAAAAAAGAAAAAAATAGTAATATTTTTTAGGCCACGTGGCTTCACCACATTGGCGGAGCGGAATTGGGCGTCACCCCTCGGTCGGTTGCCGAACAAGTGCCATTCCGAGCTCAAAATTGGAGAAAAAAACAGCCGAGTGACGGCGACCATTGGATCTTCCAGAAATTCGCACTTCTGATGATGGACGGTCCAGATCGTGCCACGCGCGCTAAACGACAAGATAACGATTTCTGGGAAAATGCGCCTCCTCGAGATTCGTGCCGGGATCCGACGGCGCAGATCGCGCCACGTGTCAGGTAATATTTAATTAATTAATTAATTTATTTAATTGTTTTTTTTATTTAAAAAATCGAAAAAAATAAAATAAAAATTCTAAAAATAATTATAAATTCAGAAAAATTATTTTAAATTCTGAAAAATATAATTATTTAATTAGAATAATTATTTAATATTTTCGATAATTAATTATTTAATTCGGAAAATGAATAAAAAATTCAAAAAAATAAGAAAAAATTCATAAAAATTTGGAAAAATCACCAAAAATCCAGAAAATTCTGAGAATATTTTTGGGCATTTTACAAGCCTAGAATAACACCGTTACACCCCGAGAAAGATCCAAAACTCCTTTAAGAGCACCGATAAAATCCCGTACGCCATTAGAACAGTAAAACTACTCCTCAAAGACTGAAAAACTCAGTCTCTAGGAGTGGGGGGCTCGTGATATGGCTAAAAATGGGATTAAATCAGGACCGTTCACATCGGAGACGAATCTTAAAGCTCAGGGGTAAAACGGTAATTTCACCTACTAATGGTCTGAAGCGGGTACTGGGTCTCCTTCTCACAGATCCAATGACCCGCGAACGGATCCACCTCAACTGGGTACGGGTCCCGACCCGATACAAACCCAGTCCGACAGGATAGAATTAGGGTCTCTGATTGAACCAAATCAACGGGCCCGATTCGCTACTATCCTCTCACCGGGAATTAAGGGATTACATTCCTAATCTGATTATGAGGATTTTATGCCTTATCAGATCACAGGAATCACATTCCTAATCTGATCCCAACGACGATTATAAATACCCCCCCACCTACCACTGTTACAGGTTAATCACTTTTTGCCAACCTAAGCTCTTTTTTAATCATCACTGGTTACTGACAAGAGCGTCGGAGGGTGCGTCGCCGGGATCAACCCCGGTGTTTCGCACTTTCCTTGCAGGTGTACGGCGGGAGTCAGCAGCCCAACTCCGACGGAACAGGTTAGGATCTACTATTCAGGTTTTTCCACGAACCCACAAATTCTATCTGTTTAGCCCCACACCAGAATTAGCGGTAACACTCATGAACAATAATACTTGAAATGAAGCAATATATAATATCCAAGTACAATAATAATCCAACGTTTGGAAACAATAATAACGATATTCGGGTCAAAAGCCTACAATACAATGAAATAACAATAGTTCAATAATTAAGTCTTCATGAAAAAAAACAATTATTTATTAAGTGGTGATGCAATCAATTCCTTCACCAATTTTGTTCTCCCAATCCATCAGGAAATTCTCCATCAACACCTGTAAACACTTCATCTAAAAATAAGAGAAAAATTTTCCTTAGAGCAAGTCCTGGACAGCAAGTAGAGAAATTAAGTAACAATGGAATAACGGTATAACAATGAATTCAATGGATCAATAGGAACCAATAACATGGCACAATAATCAATAATCAATATCACGGTAATCGATGCAATGGCTATAAACAATAATTCAATATTCGGTAACAATATTCAATGACCAATAACAATAATACTTAGCCAATATTCGATATCAATAGGAACAATGATGGAACAATATGTAGTGTCGGTGATGAGTCAATCCTTTTGTCTATTAATCATTTTAATCCTAACTAATGTCGCACTTCATGCGTACCATTCATTTTCCACATGGTTGCTACATACAAACAAGTTACGTTTAGACTTAGTGGTAGATTTTATAGTTCATGTACTGGGCAACAATATTCAATTATGACCGATGACCGAATCAATCGAGATAATGTGGTTAGTAATCTACAATTAATCGATGACTGATATGACCAATAGACCAATAGACCGATCGACCGATAAATATGGAAACACTGGCCCCTCCTCCGAGTACAGTCCTTATATTATCCACTACTGAAGTCAACCCTTAAACCCAGACTTATTAATTAGTTTATTAATGCAACAATACAATATGCAATTAAGAGACATGAGATGAACAATGGTATCAATAGGAGAGCAATAGGACGATAACTTAGATAGGTCAATTAAAATGATGACAATGAGACACTAGGATCATGCATACAACATACACACTTCGATTCATATAATAGTACGATATTGAAATAATTAATCTATTAAAAACTGAAAAGGAAAATTCTGGACATCAATAGTAGTCCATACAAAAATGCAGTTTTTCACTGTTTCAGAACTCGAAAACTAAATTCATCAAGAATTCTAGAAACTAGACTTCCACATGGTTCCAACGCATATTTAAAGTTCAAAATCCGACAACAGTAGCTAGGTCAACATTGTTCTTTACAGATTTCATGTTCAGACAGAATATCGACATCAAGTTATTATAATTTTAGAAACCGAAAAACTAGATATAAATTCATTAAAAATATTTGTTAAACTCCTAGACATGATCACTAAAAATCTGGAAATTATTATAGCAATATTTTAACATTTGATCAGCCTTTTAATAGTTTAAGCATGCAAGATACAAAAATCTGAAAATCTGAAAGTAAAAACACAGCTGTAGTAAAACGGGCATAACTTTTGCTACACAACTCTGAATTTAGAAACTCAAGAATTTATGAAAACTAGAAAGATAAGGCTACAACTCTTATTCAGAAAATAATTCATTTTAAGATCACTTACTGGTTCAAAAACAGTAGTCAACATACAGGCCAACAAGCAATATACAGGTTTTAGGGTATTATTTATAAAATAATTTAATTAAACATGATGAGTATCAAATCTATTAGTCGATAAATTATACAATCAGCATGATGAGTATCAAAGCATGATAAATAAAATTAGAACACATACATACACCAATTTATCATCAATAAACCATCAATCGATCAAACAACAAACAACTTAGTAATTGTCTCTACAATAATTAATCATGTCATGATTATACGGTTAACCCTATTATCAATTCTACATGAATGCATGAAAGATCCAATCTTTAGAGTCAAAAGTGGCACGATGACAAGAATATCGGGGTTAGCTCGTGTAAACCCTCAATAGACCCATCGAAGAGATGAACAAAGTATAATACGATAAACAAGGGATATACTTACAAGAGTTTCAACAAAACTTGAATTTGAAATAATTAACAATTCAAGTAGATAGTGACTTGCATGCTAGATGGTCAATTCAAATATAAAGAATAACGGGATGAGAATCCCGGGCGATGAATCCACGAACACGAAAACACGTGCGAACTATGTGCAATACACACGAACACAAAACGAAAAACACCAAATCTCCAATCCAAACACCAAATACCGGATCCAAAACACCAACACAACTCCTTCACAAACAGCAAACACCCACACAAAATAGAACACAGCAACCTCCCCTTCACAAAACACCAAACACGGATCTCCAAGCTCAAACACCAAACACTGAATCGAATCCCTACTTCACCAACGCAACAGTAAAGAAAGACAGTGGTGGGGTACGACGGCGACTAGCGGGGACTAGGGTCGATGGTGACGGCGACGGCCGACGGGAGTGGCGATGGTAGACAGAACATGTGAAGTTCGAAGAAAACTGAGGATTTGCAGCTCGACGGTAGGAGGAGAATGGGTTCGTCGAAGGGATGAGGGTAGGGGGCTCGAGGGGTGCCATGTGGTGGTCAAGGGTTCTTTGGGGTGGTCGGGATGGCGGTTACGGCGAGGCTGGCTATGGGTTTCGAAGGCTCTGTTTTGGGTGGGAAAACAGAGAAGCAGCGGCGTTGCGGTCTGGAGTCGCGGAGGTGTGGAGGCGACTGGAGGGCGGAGGCAATAGGAGGGAGGACGACGAGTGGTTGTCGAGGAGATCGGGGACGGAGTCGATGGGTTGACGGCAGCGGCCATGGCGATGGTAGGTTGCAGGGTGTAGGGCCGACGGGGATGATGAGCGGGAGATGGGTGACGGGATGGGATGAAGGCGGAGGAGGATAGGGTGGGGACGAGGGCGGTGCAAGGCTTGGGTGATGGGTTTCGGAAGAGTCGAACATGGAGGCAAGGAGACGGGTTGGGGAAGAAGGTGGTAGCACAGTAATGGGGTAGGTTTGAATAGGGCGGCTAGGGTTTTGTAGGGGTTAGGTTAGGTTAGGGTAGGTTTTAGAGTAGTATATTTATAGGATTTATTTAGGGTATTGGGTTTTGGGTAGAATCTAATAAGAAAATAGGCATAGGGTTTGGGTTTTGGGTTAAAAGTCAATTAGTGGGTATAAATTTAATAGGGGAAAAATAATTTGCATTATAGGGTTTATAAAATATACATATAAATATACATTAAATTAAATAATAAAATACATATAAAATGGAGCATGTTCGGGCTTAAAACAAAAATAATAATAATAATAATAATGACAATAAGAACAATGATACTAATAATTACAATAATAATAGTAACAAAAATATTAATATTAATTACAATGCCAAAAATAATAATAATAACAATAATAAAGATAATAACCGCAATTAAAGTAATAACAATAATAATAAGATTAAAATGATCCAATAATAATAATATATATGCTTTAGACTCAAATATAAATATCCCATCAATAAGAAATATGAAGTAAGATCAAAACACACCATTATTCGAAATAAATGAAATTTTCGATTACAAAATACTTTAATAAAAATCCGAAATAAATTTAGCACAAAATAACTTGATAAAAACAAATTATAAAAAATACACGGAAAATACTTATTAGCGATAATGGGAATCACACAATTAGTGATACAAATAAGTTGTATGGTTTGGCCCAACCCAAAACAATTTACATGGACTAAGCCCAATTTGCCCAACCATGCAAATCTTGTTCATGAACATACACACTACACCTACTAATGTGGACAAAAATATTCAACAATTTTGACTTGAATGAAGGGTTGGATGATGTGTAACCCTAGAAAGGGTAATGTGTAACCCTAGGGTTGCATATGTGTACCCTAGGAGGGTTCTGTTGCCCTAGGGTTAGCACAAGTGTAACCCTAAATCTGGGGGGGTTATGATTATATGGGGTGACTAAGCAACCCTAGAGAAATCTACACATACCCAAACACATTCACACACACCCACACCCTACCCTAAATGGCCGGCCACCCCCACTCCCTTGCTCTATATAAATGAGAGAGCATGAAGAAACCCTAACTCATTTTCATACTCCCTAGTTCATTACCCATACTACTCTTCATTCCAACCATCTCCTAATTATTTCTAAGTGCTAGTTAAACAAGAAAAGAAGCAAACCATGCTAGGAGGAGGAGATACAAGAGGAGTAGATATAGCAAGTGTGGTGTTGTGCTCTCCAAACATAAGGTTGGTGTTCTCCTAACCTTGTATGTTATTTTTATTAGTTGTTGGGTTGTTCATGTAGAATAGAAATTTGCTCGTAAATTGAGATGTTGTATGCTTAAAGTTCTTGTTTCGGACAACTAAGTTGAAGGAGATTGCTAATAGATGACTTGCTAGAATATAACGGATATAGTTTTTTTATGGAAATTAACTACCAACCGCTAGATTAAACTCTAGACTTTGTATGATTAGATTCATAATCTTGTAATTAAAATAGTGCATAGGATAATTATATGAGAATACATAATTGTATTAGGGATTTGTTGTGAAGATTATGCAACGAAAAGGTTGCACGGAAGGTGTTCAATGAAATGTCTAAATGAAGATATAAACATTTGTGCATGAAGAAGCCTAGTAGATTAGCAATTAAGGTATGAGAATGAAGTCGCAAATGAGATCTTGGACAATTATGTGGATGTGAGTAATACATCTACATGTGTGAAATAACATAGCATGGTTGAAATTTGTAATGAATATGATTGCTTTGGAGAATTCGATGAAATGCTTGTATGTACAAGTACATGATATAGTTATGAGAATACCCATACTTGTTGTTTAAAGGGTGTAAAGTAAAAATACCCCCATTTCATGCATAATAGTGTTGAATATTGTGTGTACTAGTTGACAGATGTTCAGGTTCTAATAACTTTGGAACAAGTTAAGAAGAGTTCATTAATGACAGTTTTGTGATATGATGTTGCAGTTCCAAAGTGTCAATTTGCTGTTATTCATTTGGGTCAGAATTGGGCTGAGTTTCGATAAACTTTACAGCATAGTTAGACACTAGTCAGGATGAGTTGGGGCTTGTTACTAAGTTAATTAATATTTGAAACTAGGTTGGGGTCGCTTGGTGTTCTACCATTAAGTTAACCTAGTAAATCAAGTTAATCTAGCAAACTTGATTAGGTAAACCTAAAAAATTAACCTAGAAATTAGAAGATGTAATAATGGAGTAGGTCTGCATTGCGAGAGATCGAACTCTAAAATTAGGAGTATGTTCAAGCTTGATTGTGAAGTAGTTATTATGGGATACATATGTTTCTATTCAAGTGTGTATTAGAATAAGAGCATCGTGTGCATTTGAGTTATGCAATAGATTCTAGGTCATGGCATACACCGACACATCTGTTTAATGACATTCACATTTTTCTGCATTAATATTGATTGTGGAGGATTTTAGAGATCGCGAGTTTCAACCATATTACGTCAGTTGCATTCAAACGACGTGCCCACTGTTGCTTAGTTGCAGGATTATCTGATTGTGGGAGCGAAGGACTCAAGGTGCGTGAAGCATACAAGTGGGAAGAAGTGTGAAGTTACTACTTGTAATTGATGATGAGAATTGCAACTACTTTTAACAGTTGTACATAATTACAATGATGAAATAAAAGTTTTTAATGTCCTGTAATTTTCTGTGTTGTGTACTCATTTAAAGTAAAGATCTTTGATTGTGTCACGAAATTCCAGTATACGGAATTCGGGGTGCTACAAAGTGGTATCAGAGCCAGACTTCAAATTTTAGTACCAACATAGCAGAAAATTAGACTTGGATGTCCCAGTTAGAGTTGAGTTAGTTGGATAGTAGGAATGTTGAGATCATATTCAATTTATGATTATGAGTTCCTATATCCAAAATAACCCTACTATATATTTCTTTCTTATGCAAGATGTTGGAAGGAACTAGAGACTGCCACAGCGGAAGAACCAAAGGAGGCAGTGGGGCTAATGGTGTGGGGCTCAATGTCGAAACAAAATTCACGCAGGTCTACCAAATGATAGGAGCTTTCATGGAAGCCAGCCGAAACTTTATTCCGCAACTAGGGGCTCAGAGCAGGAACCCAGTGGATGTCGTCACTGACCATGTTAAGATGGTGGAATCTTTTAAACGAATGAAACTGCCAGTGTTCGAGGGTCAGGTAGACGATTGGATAAGGCAAGTAGAAGTTGTTTTTGAAGTGATGGAGGTGCCAGAAGGAAGCAAGGTGAAATTTGCGACCATACTCCTAGAAAAGGATGCAGGAGTATGGTGGCAGTCTGTAAAACACACCATGGGCAATGAACCAATCACCTGGAAAAACTTCCTGGAAGAGTTTCGACAGCATTACTTTCCCTTAAATGTTCGAGAAAAGAAAACAATGGTGTTCATCAACATGAGGCAAGGAAGCATGACCGGAATATGAGACGAAGTTCACCCAGTTATCTCGTTATGCCCCCGAAATGGTCCAAGACGAAGTAAAGAAGGCTAAGAGATTCGAGCAAGGCCTTAGACCCAGATTAAGGTCAAGGTTTGTGCCACTGTGCATTCGTAGGTTTGACATATTAGTGCATCTGGACATGAATCCGAACCAACAAACTCAGGGGGAAACAGGAAAAAGGCATGTCCCCGATATCGACTTCAAGGAGCAGGGCTCAACCCAGAAGTTCCAGAAATTTTACAATCATTCGGGAACTACCAAGGTAGTAACTTTTTTACATTTGCAAGGAACAAGGACATTTCAAAAGTCAATGTCCGAAGAAAGCTTAGTCAATTATAACTTGCTAAAACTGCAGAGAAGCCGGATTGTCCACAACTGCAAGAAGACCCCAGTGGCCAGACTCGGAAGGCGGTCAATAATGGGAAGAAACCTTTTCGCCAAGAATGAGCTTCATCTTAATTGAAGAAGAAACATGAGGTTGTGGGAGCTATCATTGACATGGAAATTTGAAGTGGTTTATTTAGTCTTTTGAAGGAAGTAAAGGAACTATGTAATCTCCCTCGTAACGAAATATTTGAATGTTGATGGATTTAGAATAGGAATGATGTTGGCAGTGACTCATCTTTCACATTGTGTCCAAATCTTTTGCTAAAAGTTGAAATGTACTCATAAGGTGATTTCTGACTTAACCTTGAAAGTGGCTATGCCATCAGAAGTTGATGTAGAAGAGATTTGTCAGGCCTAGTGCTATGCCGTGAGGAGCACCGAGGTTGGAAATTCTTGACGTTGTCCTTTTTCTAATGAAGGAGTGGCCACCGACCCTCAAAAGGGTGCAAACCGTGAGTTAGAGGACATGCTGAGAACATGCATCGGGTACTACAAGGGAGATATGACAAGCAAGAGCGACATGAGATGTCGACTCCAGAATGATCTACAGAGTGAGATATTCCCTAGTATTCTAGGACGAGGGATGAAATATGCCACATAATTATTTGCGGAGTGGTATTGATCTCCAATATTTCGGGACGTAGACGACACTCATGGGAAGTTAGTGTGATGGAGGGTTGGCAACCAGGTCGACCGGGTCGGATCAGGTCAAACCCGCCTCAGTTGGAACCGAAGTTGGGCGGGTCCGGGTCGGGTCGGTTGGTTAACCGGGCCGGGCCGGGTTGGCTTAGGGAAATCTCGACCCGGCCAACCTATGAACCCATTCGGGTCCAACCCGGGTCGGGTCGAGTCAGGTCGCGGATTGGCCCGTTTGTTTGAACTTTTTTTAAAAAAACTTTAAAAAAAATTGTAGTAGTAATAATAATAATAATAATAATAATAATAATAATAATAATAATAATAATAATAATAATTAAAGAGTGAAATTGCTTTAAAAAATGTATATATTATTCATATGATTTCAACTTATCCAAATTTCCAACTTTTTTATAAGAAACAAAGAATTATTTTAAATTGGTTCTATACAATTACAATTTTCTTCGATAAAATGACAATTTCCTTCAATTTTCCAACTTATTTATAAGAAACAAAGATTTATTACAATTCTGTATACATTTACAAATTTCTTGCATATGTTGGTCTTCAATATGTTGTTGTTGTTGGTCTTCAATTCTTCATATTGGTTGCTATTGTTGTTGTTGTTGTTCTTCCGGCGAGTTGCTTCCACTTGTAGACGTGTCGAACCCTATTCCTTAAGTATCTTCGGTCTTCATCCAGTCTTTCGTACAGAAGAGCATCTTCAACGATTGAGGCTTCAAGCGATTCTTGTAATCGATTAGAACCCTGCCACTTGTAGAAAATGTACTTTCTGAAGCAACTGTAGAGACAGGAGGAGTTAGTCGATCTTTAGCCATATATTTAAGAATACTATAAGTATGTTCATGGTCTTTCCACCATTGTAAAATATCTAATGAAGAAGTAAAACTTTAAAACTTTCGGAATCTTGTTACCAATGTAATTCATTTGGTTGATTAGTCCTATCTTTTTTTAATTGAATTTTTGCAAGAAAATTAAATGTGTCATCATCTAATTTATTCTTACCCTTACCTGTAGAAGTAGCCGGTGGAATCTTGTCCACTTTGGCTACGGCCGATACCTCGTGATCTAGACATGTTGATATAGTAGTGTATGTGAAAAAATTAAATACAATCTAGGTGAGATAAGTTTAAAAAAAATCTAGAAAACAATAGGAGGGTTGTGAGAGAGAAGATCAAAAAACCAATAAACAAATATGATAAAAAAAATTATAACTACAAAAAAAATATTAAGACAATAAGAAGGTTGCGAAATTTTGATACCGTATTTCGCGGATACTCGTATATTGAATGAGAGTGAAAATAAAAGTAGAAGTAGAAGTAGAAGTCCAGACTCGTACATAGAAAGAAAGAAAGCTTCTTTGTTGGAGCCTTGGAGCCTTGGAGGAGTTGAAGACTAGAAGTAGACGTAGTTGTAAGTTGAATTTGATACGATCGGAATTTGTCGCTTCTATATTGTTAGCTTCTTTGTTGAAAAAATTTAAATCAATTGAGACTGTATTGAGTAGTGGTAGTAGAGTAAGAGAGTAAGGTTTGAAATTTTTAGAGTGGTTTAAGGGGTATTTATAGGGAAAAAAATGGCTAAAACAGCCATTGGACCCGTGGGTCGAACGGTTGACCCATCCGGGTCGAACGTTTGGCTCGTACGGGTCAAACGGTTCGAAACCCGCAGGTCGACACATGGGTGGGCGGGTTGGGCACTATTCATCAGATTTGCGGGTCGGGTTCAACGGGTTCGAAACCCATTTTAGACGACCCGTGTCGACCCGCTTAGGTTCACGGGTTCGACCCGGACCCAAACCGTAAGTTAACGGGCCGGGTTTGGCGAGCGGGTCATGAGTCAGCCCGGCCCGATTGCCAACCCTAGTGTGATGAGAGCTCCAGAATGATCCGCAGAGTGAAACATTCCCCAATATTCTGGGATGAAGGATGAAATAGTCCATAGAATGATTTGCGGAGTGTGATTGATCTCCAGTACTCCGGGATGAGAGACACATGAAAAGTTAGTGTGATAAGGGCACCAAAATAATTCGCAAAGTGAGATATTCCCCAGTATTCTGGGATGACGAATGAAATAGGCCCCAGAATGATCTGCGGAGTGGGATTGATCTTTAGTATTCTAGGATGAGAGCAACACTCACGGAAAGTTAGTGTGATGAGATCTCCAAAATGATCTGCTGACTGAGATATTCCCCAGTATTTCAGGATGAATGATGAAATAGGCCCCAGAATGATCTGCAGAGTGGTATTGATCTCCAGTATTTCAGAACGAGAGCGACACTCATGGAAAGTTAGTGTGATGAGAGCCCCAAAATGATCTGCGGAGTGGGATTGATCTCCAGTCTTCCTGAATGAGAGCAAAACTCATGGGAATTTTGTGTGATAAGGGCTCCAGAATGGTCCGCGGAGTGAGATATTCTCCAGTATTCCTGGATGAGGGATAAAAAAGGTTAAAGGCCCCTGAATGATCTACGGATTAGGATTGATCTTTAGTATTTTGGGACGAGAGCAACGCTTATGGGACAATTATGAGAAAACGGCTGCTAGATGACCTGCGAAGTAAAGTATTCTGCAATTTCCGGACGAGAGTGAAAAGTCTCAAGAATTAACCGTGGAGAGATTGACCGCCAATATTCTGGGGTGAGAGCCAATACTCACAAGACGTTGGAGTTATCATAAAGATGGGTTGTATAGCGGGGAAAGGATTGGACCCTATTTTGAGAAAAAATTTGAGTATTTTGATTTACCTCTCCACTAAGCATCGTTCAGGGGACTGAATGATTCTAAAGAGGAAGTGATGTAATATGCCTAAAATAATTAACAATTATTCTCTTATATAATTTTTTACACATTCACAATTTCGAATAGATTAATAAATTTTGTATCAATTGTATTTGCCAATTTTGTATCAAATAGTTTATGTTAATATAAATTGTATTTGCCAATCATAGATACAAATAAGTCGTATGGTTTGGCCCAACCCAATTGAATTTACATGGACTATGCCCAATAGGCCAAACCATGCAAATCTTTTTCATGAACATATACACTACACCTACAAATATGGACAGAATGAGCCAACAATTTTGACTTGAATGAAGGGTTGGATGATGTGTAAGCCTATAATGGGTTATGTGTAACCCTAGGGTTGCATATGTGTACCCTAGGAGGGTTGCATATATGTGACCTAGGGTTAGCACATGTGTAACCCTAAACCTAGGAGGGGTTATGATTATATGGGGTGACTAAGCAACCATACAGTAATCTACACACACCCACACACTTCCACACACACCCACACACACCCTACCCTAAATGGCCGGCCACCCCTACTCCCTTCCTTTATATAAATGAGAGAGCATGAAGAAACCCTAACTCATTTACATACTCCCTAGTTCATTACCCATATTACTCTTCATTCCAACAATCTCCTAATTATTTCTAAGTGCTAGTTAAACAAGAAAAGAAGCAAAGCAAGCTCCGAGGAGGAGATACAAGCTAGGAGGAGAAGATATAGCGGGTGTGGTGTTGTGCTCTACAAACATAAGGTGAGTGTTTTCCTAACCTTGTATGTTATTTTCATTAGTTGTTGCTACTAATTCGAGTTGTTGTATGCATAAAGTTCATGTTTAGCACAAGTAAGTTGAAGGAGATTGATAGTAAATGACTTGCTAGAACATAAAGGATGTAGTTTTGTTATGGAAATTGTAACCCCCGTTTCCACCTATACATATTTTTCTGTGTATTTTTGTGTTTGGATTCTTTATAAAAAAATTCGTTTCCGAAATTTATTTTGTATCTCCTGTTAAAATCCATTTCTATTCATTAATTGTATTTGTAGTTATTTCAAATAATTTCTATATTGTAATACAAATCCTATTTTTGTTATATTTTATTATTATTATTATTATTATTATTATTATTATTATTATTATTATTATTATTATTATTATTATTTGATTGTTCGTTAAATTGTGAAAGCCCATAGATTTTAATCCATCTTTTATTACTTTTATTTATAGCATGTTCAATTTTAAACCACTTTACATACGATTTTGGATTTATTATTTTTAAAACGCAAACCCAAAATATACTTCATTTGATCTTATTACTAATTGGTATTTTGATTTAATGCATAAAAATCTTATTCAATCCTATGTTTTTATTTGTTGTCTAACTAGATTATTTTATTATTGAGTGAAGCTCAAACATACTTCATTCTATATGTATCTCATAATTTGATTTTATATATATATATATATATATATATATATATATATATATATATATATATATATATATATATATATATATTATAAACCTTATAACCTGTTAACCCAATATACCATTTCTATTTAATTATTTATTTTAAACCCAAACCCATTCTTATTAGATCCTAACCCATTAACCTGCAACCACCGTCGACTGCACCACCACCCGTCCCCCACCCTCCACTGCAGCCTGCAACCACCCATCGACCTCGCCATTGTTTCCGACTCCCGAGTCTCCACCATCACCTCCTCCTCGTCCCGACAACCATCCCCGCAGTCATCCCCAGTCTTCGCCAACACTCCACCGCCTCCCCCTTGACCAGCATCTCGACCCCCAGTCCCTATCGCAACCCATCACCCCTTTTCACCACCTCGAACCGCCCGTCATCGACATCCGCCGTCCCTATCCCGCTCAACTCTTCTTCTCCTCGTCGATGCATACACACAGTGACCACCAACCGCAGCCCTCCATCTACTGCACTCGACTCCTCTGTTCACCATTGAACCGCCGAAGTTCCTCCTCACCTTGCTGTCGTTGCGGTCTCTTGCCATGATTGCTGCTGCCTTGCCTTGCCAGCGACCACCACGACTACTGCTCGTTCCTCGCTGCCGCGTCGTCCCGTGCCGACACCTGCAGCTAGCGCCGAAGTCCCTGTTGCCGCTATTGCCATTGTTGTGCCTCTTCTGTGCTTGCTATTACGTGCTTTGCACATGTTGCTATGCAACGTTGAATCAAATTCACCAACAGAAATTTACTTGAAATCAAATACCATGTTCCTAAATAAATCAGAGTTTGGAGAAAAACAAATATCTTGGGTCACATCGTCTCTTCCACGTGTGTTTGTCTCCGTAATTTGCACGTGTATTGTTTCCATCAGGATCGTTGTCCCATTATGCTTTCTTGTTCAGAGTCGTCATCTTTAAGGCAAGTCCTCTTGAACCAATTTATTATTCCTGTTCAAGATCTCTTTTGGTCTCCGCAAGTAGTTCACACTTCGATTTGTCATATCTATTTGTTTGATACCCCTTTCAAGAGGTTATTATGGATTCATCGGTGAAACCAAGCAATAACTCTCTTTTTGTGCCATTATCTTTGACTCAAACCCAAACTTGATTGCACGTCGTCATTTGCATACTACATGAATACAACTAGAACCATGTTATAGGGTACAATGATAATTTGAATGTTTTCAAACGAATATGATTTTGTTCGTGAATTAAATTTCGTGATTATAGAAATTTTGCCTTGTTAATGTTACAAATTCATCCTGTAGATTATGTAGAGTTTCTTTTGTTTCACAGCCATGAAATTATATGCATACGTGTTTAAATTATTGCTAGTTCATATCAATCACCAGGCTGGCCTGCTGTCTTTTCTACGTTGCATAAAAATTTGAACCAGCTGTTGTAAGAAATAAGTAGAAATTAGTAAACAACAATGCTAGCCCTGCGTATCTATTTTTCAGAAGATTTGCCGGATCTAAATTCTGATTTTTAACTAGTAAGTTATCACACTTTTAATGCTGCTAGGTCTAAATTTCCGGATTTGTCGTTTACATGCGTATCGCCATGAATTCTTAATTGAAAGAAAATGTTAACAGTAGAATTAAAATTTGAAATTAATCTGGTTGTAACTAGACATGATTAGGAGTCACCTTAAATTTTTGTGGAAATATTTGATGAATATACAGACCCGATATATACATGCAACATGACCCTAAGATTCTGCCCGAACATAAAATCAGTAAAGATCGAGATTATTCACCTAGTTTCTATAGTTATTATATGTCGTGTAAATATGTATTGGAACCGGAAGAGAGTCTACTTTCTAGAATCTCTGACGGAATCTGATTTGCTTTCCTGTAGCAACGGGAAAGTTGGTTTTTGCACAGCAACGTCTTGTTGTCCAGAATGTGTGCCTTGTTTTTTGTTTATATCCATGATTGATCTTGTATCGAGGGAATATAATTAGTTATAACATGCATTGCATAGTCGTAACATCTCTTTGACATCATTTCGAAACTTCCTTACCCATTGCATGTCCACATTTGTGTGTAAAAAAATATTAACAAGCCGGGGTAATAAGGGAAGGACCTAGTAGTGAACAATATAGAAGAGTTTACTCGGAAGGTGGCCTGTGTTTTCCGTATTGGTCATTATTATTGGACATGATATTATTTATTGGTCATAGATTGATTGGGGATTACTGACTACAGTATCTTGATTATATCGTGTATTGGTCATCAGTCATCGGTGACCGGTCATTGGTCATTAGTCATTGTTATTGCCAGACCCGAGTACATGAACCTATAGAATTCATCACTACAGTCTAAACGTTACTTGATTGTATGCACCCGAACCTATGGTATGGGACGCAGGATTGCGTGCATTAGACAGTACTGATAAAATATTGATAGAATTAAGGTTAACACTAAACACATGCATGATTCCTGTTCATAAGTTATATGATTACCATTTAGAAGTTTTATGATCCCTGTTACATGTTAAATGCTTTTCCATTACTCGTTTACATGTTACACTTGTTACTTGTCCCATACTTGATTATATGATTCCTTGTTCTTGTTGATTGTTCTTGTTACGTCCTGTTTAGTTGTTCACTGCTTGTCACTACTTGATGTCCATAACTTACTCTAACGGATATTTTTCCCCCACCTCTAGTTGATGAGTTTGCAGGTATCGAAGATGAGTTACCAGAAGGACTTGGTGAACAAGCTTTCTAGAAGAATCATGACTTAGTTTCCGCTTCATTGCTATTCCCTTGTTTATTTTCTAATCCACATTTTATATTAGTAGACTGGTTATTGTTTTACATTTGTTTTAGTACGTTGTATTTCTGGCCGTCGACCCGCAGTTTATTTCCAGATTTTGGATATTACATTATTGATTTATTTCATGGATTATTGAAGTATATTCATGGTTTATGTGATTTCTTGTTCATGCATGGATGTGATTACGTTTTATATTGTTAAGTTAATTGTGCAGCTTATGAATGATGCAAATCATTCGCTGGGCCTTAGGTATGTGCCCGTATTTTCAATTTCTTTGTGAAGCGGGGCGTGATAGGTTTTTTGTGATATCAGAGTCAGGTTAGGACCTAATCAGGATAGAATCTAACCATGTTGGAGTTTAGCCAGATTAACTCAACAATATGCACACCACGTTGATAACATGGACATGTAATAACCAACTTATAATCTGGATACTAACTATTTCGATCATATTGCAGATCATTTCTCATAGAGGATCTTCCACTTCTCTACCCAGGGATGGACGGTCGGAGAATACGGTCGTCCTTCAAGCATTACAACAAAAAATGGCGATGCAATAGGAGCATAATGAACTTATTAGAGCTACGTTAGAGGTCGTTAACCAAACAACCGCTGGTCCTGCACCAGAGTTATTGCTGCCAAGGCTAGGTACAATGGTGTATTTCATGAGATTGCGCCCAGAAAAGTTCATTATGCTCCTGTTGATCCGCATTGAACAGTTGTTACAAGCGGTGCGGATCTCCGATGTAGATAAAATGGATGTAATAAGTATCCAGCTTGTTGAACTTGCCCTGATCTGGTGGAGGGCAGAGACCGAGAGGTTGGAGAGGCCTATTACTTGGGCCACCTTCACTGAGAGATTCTTGACAGAGTTCTTCCCTAGTGTCACAAAAATTGAGATGGAGCGACAGTTCCTCTCTTTATCACAGGTTTATCAGAAAATGTTGCTTAATATTAAGTTTTGTTCAAAAAAATTAATCCAAACATTATCCTGATCCAGGGGAGTCGGTCTGTTGATGAGTATGCCGTTGAGTTCACTCAGCTTAGCCGCTTTGCAGAATTCATGGTGTCAAATGATGAAGACAAGGCTCGGAGGTTCTTGATGGGTCTGGATTTCGATATTCAGGATCGCCTGGTTGCCCACCAGCACCGTACCTACGCTGCAGTACTTGATGTAGCTAGATAGTGCAGCCCACTACTATCACGAGACCATCAGGAGGACCGATACGGAGGCCACCTTTGACTCCTTCAGCAAGGACAATACCTTACTTGCCTGCAGCCCCATTGACGGATCAGACGTGCAACTACTTCCACAGAGTTGGACACACACGCATGGATTGCAGAGCAGCCAAAGGTCAATGCCTTTTGTGTGGAGGAAGTGATCACATGGTTCGAGACTGCCCAAGCAACATGTACAATCTGCCAGCAGTAGGATCAACTCTAGGTGGAGGACAGATGGGAGGACGTGGTCAAGCTTACAACCTGACTACCGAAGGCGTGATTGAAAGTATTTTACTATGTCATTACATTTCAATTCTTGCATCATTTACTCATGTATACCTTACATGCATCTGCATTCATCGATTGATTTTAACACCCCGCAAAATTGGAAATGACAATTTTGCCGCTCGCGTGTTACGCACATGTATTTTGTACCATCACGGGTAATATCCGTATTGTGTTTTCACTACGTATTTTGGATTCTGACTATTTATACATTTTCCGTGTTCTTAAAATCTTATTTGAGTCAACTCAAATGCAATATTTCAATCTCTGTATTTTTACGTGTTTTTTACGTGTTTTTGATACACGTACCAATTACGTATTTTCCACAGCTATGAGTAATACTTTAATGTGTTTCAGTTATTTATGACTTGTTCGAATTTATTTTATAAAACAGAAATTCATTTTCTCGCATTTTGATCTAAAATATTTTATACGTATAAGGCACGTGTTCTCTATGTACATAGCAATTACGTCGTGGAATATTTATAAATTAATAAATATTTTTTTTTATATTGTATTTTTATTATCTTTAACATTTTTCCATTGATAAAATCAAATTTCGTACTTTTGATATTTTACGTGCAATGCACGTGTTTGTTTTGGTGCACGTATTTGGGTGTATTCTTTCTCGAAATGAATTTTGAAATGTGTGTACATTTATTTTATTTGTGCATGAAACATTATAATTTTTAATTAAACTAACTTTTACGAACATAATATGTATATATACAATTTATGTTCTTAAAAAATAATTAATGAGGAAGCGTGTGCTAGTGCACGCACGTGCACGTGTTGTTTGACCAAGAAGAGGGGGGAAATCGGATTGTTTTGGAAGGATGAGGGAAATTCAATTTTTGAAATGTGTGAGTGGATGAGTGGGTGCATTAGTGGGAGTAGTTATTATAACTATCTCCTATTATCTCTTATATAATACCCCCATCCCTACCTCTTCATCATATCCCCTTCTCTCCTTCCTCTGGATATTGCCGAAACCCCCAAACCAGTCCCTCTTCAATTGTCCAGCAAACTCTTTGCTTCCTCCAATCAATTCCACCCTATATGTGTATATACTTATATATATATATGCATGTATATTTACCTATATTCCTATACCCCTACACTCTACTCCTTCCCTTCCTTCTTTGTTTGCTCTGTCATTTTCTGAAACCCCGCTCTGTTCATTTCCATAAAAGCAAACTCCAGCATGCTTTTGCTTCTCCACTCCACCAAACTATATATATATATATATATATATATAGGCATGTGTATATATGTATATACACTGGCACCAATTCAATTCTCTCCTCTTCCTTCTCTTTTCTCTGACACCCGAAACCAATCCCCAAGCCAGCACTCCACTGTGTTCTCCACCTACCTTGCTTTTTCACTAAAATCCACCATACAATAGCATATACATAGTTAGATAAAATATATACATAGTATATGTATATGAAAACAAATAGGAGATGTTGTTTGTTGCTTGCCGAAATGGGAATGGAGCTTGGGCTTGCTTTGGTTCGCGGATTTCGAGGAGGCCGAGCAGAGTTCTATCGGAATTTCTTTAGGAGCTCCTCATTCTAGGAATACAATTGTAAGAAATCAACATTTCTTGGGTGGGTGTTTCTTAAATTCTTTCTCATTTAGGAGTAGAAATTGCATGATAGATAATATATAATTTATTTGTTAAATTTGGATTGGTATGATGAAAATTTCATGCTAGTTGTTATAGAGATTAATTACAAAATTTTAATTAGTGTGATGGATGTGAATTGCTCAATTTATTGTCAAAAGTTTGTTAAGATGGTTGTTAGTATATTTGCATGTTAAAATATGTGCAATTTGATAAATCATGATTGTATGATGCTTGAATAGAATAGTAGTCGAAATAATGCAAATATGTAAAAAAATGACTTTTTTATGCTAATGTGGCAAAGAAGTGCAGTTCTAATCTCACTAATATTTATTTTATGAGTATAGAAATTTTATAAATGAATTTTCGATTAAAGACAACATTTGTTTTGGAAAAAAATGATTATATGTGTTTTATGCATTTTGAAGAAAAGCTCTTATTATATTGCAAAGAAATGAGAAGCTTATGAATTTAAAAACATGAACGATACTATTTTTTCAAAGAAAAGTATTCTGGAAAAATTAATTATATTTTGTGGAAGCACGAACTGATCGAAGAATCGAGTTTATTAAAAGGAATTAAATAACAGGGCGGTATAAACAAAAAATATGTAACTATTTTCCTGACAATAAGTGCTCTTGGACTTACTGGTCTTTGGGTGTGTCACAAGTATGTTACTGTAGCTCAACGGAGCAGTTGTCTTGGGTTCGAGTCTTGTTAGGGACTCTGTTTTTATGAAATTTCGTTTTTAACTCAATCACCGGAAGCACTCTTAACTATAATTCGAGCCCACCTTTCATCAATTAGAAACTTTGGCCAAACTGGTTGTTGGGTGCGCCACAAGACCATCACTGCAACGTGCGGGTCTGGGCTTTGGTACTGGGTTCGAAACCTGGTTTTGACACTTTAATTGTTTTTTTTATTTTAATGGGTTTTTGAGAGTTTTAAAGTGAAATAAAAATTGGGAAAAATCCTATTTAATTTTCTAAAATTGTTTAGACCTTATGAAAATTCTTTCTACAATACTTGGATATATTACGTGAATTAGAGGATTTTTATATTAAATATTGTTGAAGAACTCGAGTTTATCGATTAAAGAATTAGAAGTGAATTTTATAATGAAGATTGTGACTATTGCTTAATTAAAGAGAGATGAATATTTGGATTTCAATTAGATTTTCTTCTTAATGAGATTTTATGAGTATTAATATTTGATTGAGATTATTTGAAATGCATACAAGGTTGTGAATGACTAAATTGATAGATGAGTTGAATTGAATTATTCTATGTTATGAGATTAAAAAGAAATATTTCTCTTTGAGAAAGATGTCGTGAATAAAGAAATTGAAACATTATTTTGAGATTGAATATGGAATATTGTTGATCTCTAGAAAGAGATAGTTGTTGGTATCTAGAGGCTAGGCGAGACCCTAGTGACCGGCAATTTTATTTATGATTTTGAGAAATAACCAGGATGGGTTGAGCGTCTCTTGAGGAAGTAGACAGCTAGGCTGACTGTCTCTGTTATTTTGATTTAAGTCCGGTATGGTAAGCTAGTTGTAGGTTGTGATGATTTTCTTTTAAAACAAACATTGTAAGGATTAGATACATAGTGAAGATGCGACGAAAGTAAAAGAAAAACACGAGTATGAGGGCCATCGGATTGGCGTTGTGAGAGTGATTCACAGACTGCCTGCTTGATGCGTCATGTCATGGTGTGAGCACTACTCTGGAATTATCATCCCGATGGCGACGCTTGTGGGGTGTTTGGTGACTATGGGTGGTGCCATCGTTCCATGACGGAGGCTGAATTGTCAACAGACTGCCTGCATGATGCGTCATGTCAGTGGGTGGGATTCCACTCCAGACTGTCTGGACATTTGCTCGTAACTCATAGAACATTTAGGATACTTACCGTAGTTACCGTAGTAGTTTAAGTCATGGCGAGGGATTGAATCCTACAAGATGAAGAACGATTAAGGGCTTGCCCTCGGACCTATGTAGTATGGGATGCATAGAATTCGAACTAGTGCGCATTAGTGTCATGTAATATAAATAACTGCATTAAGGACTAAGTGCACAGCACAATATGACATCAATAGGATAGTCCCTTTGTAGCTTTGTTTGTGATCAAGTTTGTGTTTACTAAAGTATTAAGAATAGTTATACTGTTCAGCATAGCGAGGATGGCCGTGTATAATATTTCGTCGGTTGTAAGCAACTGACGTGCCCACAGTTTTATATGCAGAACTTGGAGTTTACAAGAAGATATAAAGATGAAATTGTTGTTGATGATTACTTAAATGTTAAAGTTGTTTCAATTGTACATTTATTATTGTTGTATTTTATTTATTCCGCTGCGTGTTGATGTAAAAGACTCTGATGTAATTATTGTTGAAATAAAAGTTTTATACTCCTTGTAAAATTGTACAAAATGAAGTGAAAAGATCCTGTGGAACTTCGAATTCGGTCTTATTTGGAATTCGGGGTATTACATTGATTGACATGCGAGTTTATTTATTCCCTACCACATTCTTTCTTTTTCGGTACCACCCTCTTGTTTCTCTCCCTCCATATTTTACTCTTCCATTCCTATTCTTTCTGTCCCATCCATTCATCTTCATTCATTGATTCTCTATCGAGTATAGATTCATTCTTTTCCTACACATATTCTTTTGATATCCATACTTTTATTTCTGCTGCTTCGTCTAACGGCAATACTTGATCTACAACGACGTGTCAGTGGATTGGAACACCACCATCAGAATGGCACAGCGGATGCGTGGTGGGTTCATAATCCATAGGTCCAGGATTCTCATGTTGCTTGTCCTTCCTTGTGTTCTTTGTTTCCTTCCATTACTTGCATTCATCCTCATCCGTTGACTCATTATTTGGTCCAATAATTTCCTGTCCATTCTCTCTTCGATTCCAGTTCTACTTACTCCTTCATCTTCTTGCTTCGTTATCTCACAAGTCTTGTGTTGTTTCTTTCCTTCTGACACCGCTTACTTCCTTCCATGTATTTCATTCGTCACCAAGCATCAATTCATTATTTGATATCATTCTCATCCACTTCTTCCTTATTCCTTTTGGTGTTGCCAACATTTCATTTCTCTTCCTCTAATTCTCTGTTTTGTTACCCCACAAGTTTGCTTTTGCTTTGTTCTACATTTTGTAGTGCCCCGAATCCCCGTTACCGGACATCCGTGACACAACCAGAATGTTTCCTTTCAAATGCATCTCAACACAGTAATAATACAGAAATTTAAAAACTTTTTATTTCCAAATAAAATTATTACATCATCAATTACAATCATCTATTTTTGAACAAGGAATACATATTACATTAAAGTATTACAAATACTATTTTGTAACAGCTACCATCTGCCACCCAGAATGGTAGTCAACTGCTCTCTACTGGAACTCCACCGAGTGGTCATGCTATTTCCCTGAAATGCGCCTTGTAGCTCAAATCTTCCATTGTGCTACTCTGATATTCCTGCACCTGTTCGAATGGTGGGTAGGTATATTGCTACTCCATTTGGATGCCCTGCTTGTCTTGAGTCCTTCTGCACTCGCGACCCGGTATCCAACACCTAATTGAGTGGGCACGTCAGTACATATACTGACACAATGTTGATAAGAAAACAGCGATCTCCAACTAGATATCACAACTAGCCTTTGATGAAAATAGAAACGTGCATCCTAATTTTCTAGTGTCAGTGTATGCCATGACCTGAAGTCTAATGCATAGTACACAGTGTACAGAAACAGATGCACTTAGTCTAATGTCAGAAAGACTTTGGACAGCATACATCCCATACTGCATACGCCCCAAATCAAGCCGTCTTCTCCAGTTTCAGGGTTTCGAACCTCCCACCATGCAAATACATTCTACAATTGTACTCATCCTGCTCCTGATAGATACAACATGGCTGGTGAATCCTACAGTTATTACTGCTAAACACAGTGGTGTCCCCATTTTCCACTAGTGCCCCAATCCGATCAGGATCACACCAAATGCCGTCACGATCTTACAGATACACAACTACATATCTATGGCACCGAAGATCCATGGAAAAGCAGACCCATGGTCCGTTCATGTCTACTCAACATAAGAACATGACGGCCTCGAGGGTATAATCCCCCTATCCGATAGGAACCCTCCCGTTCTTACCATGGCACTTCAGGAATTAACAGAGCCAGATACGACATCCCATATCCTGTTGACAAGAAAAGACAATCCTTGTAGCGCCCCGAATTTCTAATATAAAACTTAGAAAATACGTGGCACTTTCCCAGCGATCCACTTCAATGTAACAATATACATAGACCAAAAACTCAAGTCATTTTATTCCAAATCTTTATTACAATAATCTTTTACAAATGCAGCGGAAATACAAAACACCTTAAAACACATTTAACTATTACAACCCTTTCTCTTTACAAAATTACCCAAGGCTTTATTATATCACTCATGAAATCCCAAGCTAACCCAAGCATCCAAGCTTCCAACTCTAAGCAGCTACCTGTAACACATGTGAGGCTAGAGTTGAACCCTAACCCCCAAAACTACGGGGTCAGCCATAAATGGTGTGAGTGATATAAACAACAAACATAAATAACAAATAAACATAAATTCTCAACCAACATGTACTGAACAAAAATACAATAACTGAACATGTAATCTGAAACAAGAACGATAGGCCAGTACATGCGTGAAGTCAAGTCGAGAAACAATACCAACGATCAAGTATCCATCAATCAATCACTCTCAAAATAGTACAACTCAACTGCACTGTACAGTCGACTGTTTAACGAACCAGTCGACTGTTCTGAACTAACAGTAATCCTCACATCTCAGAATGTGTCCAACCATCAATAAATCTCAATACCACGATGTATGTCCAATCAATCGATCACCAATAATGCCATAGATCGGATACCCATATATCCATCTACAAAAAAAACTAAAGATAATATAGATCGAATACATACCCGGTATGCAATCACTAATAGTGACTCTTACACCGACGAACATATCCATCTACAACCAAACTAAGAGGGTATAGATCGAATACGTACCCGGTATGCAATCACTGTAGTGACTCTTACACCGACGAACATATCCATCTACAAACAAACTAAGAGGGTATAGATCGAATACGTACCCGGTATGCAATCACTATAGTGACTCTTACACCGACGAACATATCCATCTACAAACAAACTAAGAGGGTATAGATCGAATACGTACCCGGTATGCAATCACTGTAGTGACTCTTACACCGACGAACATATTCATCTACAAACAAACTAAGAGGGTATAGATCGAATACGTACCCGGTATGCAATCACTGTAGTGACTCTTACACCGACGAACATATTCATCTACAAACAAACTAAAGACTGAAAGAACACTCAAGATTATGAAGAACTCCTCAGGACCAGTCGACTTATGCGATAGTAAGTCGACTGCCCCGAGAACCAATATCCAAGATTATAACAAGTGCTATAAGTCGACTTAATAAACCATCAGTCGACTTACCCGGGACAATTACCAATAATTCTCAAGAACATTCCAAGTGTTAACAGTATAAGATGACTTATAAAAAACATAAGTTGACTTATTAACAATATAAGATGACTTATAATAATCATAAGTAGACTTATCAAAACATAAGATGACTTATAAAGATCATAAGTAGACTTATCAAAAGTATAAGATGACTTATAAAGATCATAAGTAGACTTATCAAAAGTATAAGATGACTTATAAAGATCATAAGTAGACTTATCAAAACATAAGATGACTTATAAAGATCATAAGTAGACTTATCAAAACATAAGATGACCTATAAAGATCATAAGTAGACTTATCAAAACATAAGATGACTTATAAAGAACATAAGTAGACTTATCAAAAGTATAAGATGACTTAGAAAGATCATAAGTAGACTTATCAAAACATAAGTCGACTTAAAAGGGGACATAAGTCGACTTATAAGAACATAAGTCGACTTATAAAAACCTAAGTCGACTTACCCGAGAGAAATTCTACGATAACTTTGAAAAATAAATTCTAAGTGTACCAGTCGACTGAGAAGGGTCTAAGTCGACTGTCCAGAACGGATTTTCGAGAAAAACTAAAGATACAGCAGCTGGGGTCGTACCAGTCGACTGAATAGTAGACCAGTCGACTGTCGGCCTACAGTTTGCATAAGTTAGGTCTGAATACAAAGATCAAAACTGGAGTTTTCTAAAGGTTCTTGTTCATGAAAATAATTCTTAATCATGTAAAATGACAATCTCGATTACTTCTTCATTGCCGATCCATTATTCAATCATTCAATAACTCAAAACTCAATTCTCTTGTTCTCAAATTCTTGAATCTCCCAATAGGGTTTCTCAATACTCGATTCTTTCACCATCAATAACCAAGATCTGTTTATAAACCCCAGATCCAGATGTGCATACATCCGATCAAAACCATACTTAAATCTTAACACGTTTCAAGCAATCAATAGTTGTCAATCGAGATCTACTAATCTTTCATGGATTTCACATGCATATTTCGAATAACTACCATGGCATCGATTTCATACAAGATACGGATACATCAAACAAAACAGCATGCAATCATACACATAAACAAAACAAGTCCATATCACTCACCTTTAGAATTGCAAAGATCCAATGGAAAGCCTTCTTCTTGCTAGATCCAAGGACTCCTTCTTCAATCACCAAGAGAATAAGAGGTATAATAAGATCTGAGTTGTGCAGCGAATGATGGCTGCAAACTCCCTTATATAGGCTGGGAATCAAGTATTAGGGTTTCCAAATATATTTGCAAAACAATCCCTTCAGAATACAATTATACATATATATATATCTACTCTTGGAAATTCATCTAAAATTCATTAAATTTAGGATTTAAAAGAAAATATACTTCTAAATCTTAACCAATACTGTTCAAAACTTCCAGGATTACATTTTTACACTTTAAACCCTTAAAATGTCAATTTTGCAAAAAGGTCCTTCTTTTATCAAAAATTGCAAATAGATCCATTTAATTTCAGAAAAATCTGGAAAAATAGTAAATAATTCCCAAATAATAAATAATGATTTTTCATAAAGGAATCTTAATTTTCCAAACTTCTCAAAAGTCATTTGCACGTGTTTTGCACGTGTACAAAAGATAAATCTTTTAGAAAATATCAATTAAATCCTCAAAAATCATTTAAATTCATTTTCAAATAATTAAAATAATATTTGAAAATACGGGGTTCTACAATCCTAGTTAGCACCGCCTAGTGCTGGCCCTTAAAACAAGTTGAATTATAAGGAATCACCCCTAACATCAACTCGGTCTTCAAGCAAAAAGTAAAGAAATACAATATGAAATAACATTGGTTGCTAAAACATGTGAGTTTGTCAAATCATGCATAGTGTCTAACGAATGATTGAGCCCAAATGGTTCTGTCAAAAAAATAACTAATCACGGCGAACCGACATTCATCGATTGCCAACACCTCTGTACGTCTTTGACCTAATGTCCCCGGCCCGCGACCCTCAGCGAGCAGTACAACGGTGCCCAAGGGACTGCCCCATACTCGAAAATAGAGGTGAAACACACACAATTTACTAATATCCATTCATTGACAGACCTAGGCATCAACACATTCTAGACGAGGCAGATAACCTAGCCTATCAACCCCAAACACCGGTGATCCGATCTCCATCGGTCACCACCACCTCCGTCTCGGATGACATCCAGCATCCCGGCCCGCGTTCAGCCTTCTCTTGGTAAACGATCCGACGCTGCTCAGGAAAATCACCGTCTTTCAAGGTGGAAATCAAAATCAATACTTGCCTATTGGGTTGATAGTCCTAACCACAGCTATAAATACGACAATCAGCCATAACACTATATTCCCAAGTCGATCATAGCTCCATTGTGAATTATAAGCACCAAGAATCTCATCAAAGTCCAATGTGAAGTGCTTGGAAGGGATAAATACTTAAAACATCTTTAAAACTCAATTAGCTCATAATCATAATACTGCAGTATGCAGAAAATTCCATACCAATTCATCTACTAACCCAAATTTGATGATTTCAGATTCTATAGCAAGGTATAATCCTCTACTTCACTTCGCTAGTTGACAACTATCCCAAATTATGCCAACTCAAGTAAGAAAACACCCTTAGCAATCTACTAATAATAAGCAGTTCAAAGAAATGCAATTTCTGCACCTTAAAACATTCATAACTTTCAAAATACAACTTTGAATTGCATGATATTACCCATTTGGGAAAGGTAAGACTCTGTGCTAGAAGTCTCTAGTTCACCATTCCTTCAGATTCAGTCATCTAGATGCTATAAAATCCATATATATTCTTAGCTGTATATTTCTTCAATACATTTGCTGCATCTTGCAAATATCATAAAAACTCGCTCAATTGTCGGAATTACGCAATTTTAGATTCTATAGAAAGCTGTGAGTGTCTACTATAACTTCTTAGTTGATCATATCCTCAAATTCATCCATTAAAGCCCTCTAAAACTCCAATTTATATCAGGGTACACACAGGGAAATGAGTTCCTCTACAAAAACCAAGTCCTTTTTATTAGGACTGGTTCTGCCCCAACTTAGAAAAATCATAACTTTCAAACCAAAAACTGAAATTACATGATTCAAGATGTTTTGGAAATCTAATACTCTATACTACAAATCTCTAGTTGATCACTCTTCCATATTCGCAACACACAAATCCAGAATTACATGAATTCACTTAGTCAAAACTGAACTGAACTGAATATGTTGTAGTCAAAAATCAATATCAATTCAACCATAAGTCTAATACTTATGAAATTTTAGATTCAGTAACTAGACATATATAAGTCTATCATATTCAAAAATTGCATTCGGATTCAAAATAGACAGAGAGTTTATCCCCTTGAATTTAATGAAAAACATTCTTCAGCTCTCAGCAGTGTATAAAACCCCTGGTTACAAAATAATTTTGAAACCCCATCATATATTATCTAACAATTCTAAAATTTTAGAATGATGATCTAGTCTCATACCACATATTACAGTGAAAATTTCATTGCAATATCATGAACCAAGAAGTAGTTATGAAATAATGAACTTCAATTCCAAAACATGGCAGATTCAGCTTTTGATCCTGGACCAGTTACTAACTTATATTTTTTTTTTGAAGTATCAAACGAACTCAGAAAAATGTAAAATTTGAAACTATGGTTTTAAACAAATTCAAGAACCCCTAGTAAAAATTTGGGCTTAAACTACCCTGCCAATTCCGATATATGACTTTTGGAAGAGCACACAAATTTTCAAACACACAGCATTTCTTACTGCTCACTATTTTGAAAAGTAACACCATGTTGAGCTTTCAAATGGACTCTAATAATTATGAAATAAATTGACTACACTCAAGATTCATAGTGGAGCATGCCACAAAAAATATTCATGCTAAATTCAAAGCCAATTTCAAACTAGAAATTCCCTAACCTCTCAATCTACACCATGAGCACTACTAGCATACAAATTTATGTTTCGATATAATTTCCAAGCATAAACACATTCTAACAAGCTACTATTAGCATTACACACAACATCATAATAAAAAATAACAATATTAGAGTTGAGAGAACACCCACCCATTGAAGAATCTCCAAGCTCTTGCTAGCTAGCTCTTCTCCTCCTCTTACTTTCTTCTTCACCTTCAAAACTCCAAGAACCCACAAGAAAATAAAAACCCTCTTCTTTCTTTCTTTTCTCATCTCATGAATAAAGTGGTAGAAGAGGATGGAGAGTAGAAGAAGTATAAGAAGATGGAGGTGAAGGTTTTGGGTGAAAAATGAGATGGAGATAGGGGATTTGGGTGGGGATGGGTTTCAGCAACCCCAGAGAAAAAGGAGGATGGGGGAAGGTCGGTGGAATGAAGCTGGGGAAGAAATGAGTGAGGTGGAGGGTTTTTATTAGATGTGGTGTGAGTCTTCTACACCCTAATATATATATATATATATATATATATATATATATATATATATATATATATATATATATATATATACACACACACACACACATTTATTAATATACATACATACTTATTACATACTTATATATGTATATTCAAGTATAAAGTTCAATTCATTACAATTCAATTTAAATATACATACATACAAATATGTATAAATACATATACATATACATATAAAAATACATACAAGTATTCAAGTATATACATCATATACAATCCAATAGAAATATCCATACATTCATATATGTATGCTTACAAATAAAATATTTATTTGTAGAATATAAGAATATTGTATAAAAATATTATTTTGCCAAGTGTCGCTAAAACAATCGGGATAATGCACACAATTTATTTGAGAAGATATCCCGAATATACTTTATCGAGTTTAGAATATATAATATATCTGAAAATTTCTCATTTAAAACTAATAATTAATAGAAAAATATGTAATCGCGTGCAATTCTCAACTGTGCACGGATTATCATGCAAAATAGCTATATGTTATTTTGCAGGGTGTTACACATTCCGCCTGAATGAATTTCAATGACGAAATTCTTTTTGTAAGGTGGGTAGGATTGTAACCCCTGTTTCCACATATAAATATTTTTCTTTGTAAAAAAAATTCGTTTTCCGAAATTTGTTTTGTATCACCTCTTAAAATCCATTTCTATTTATTAATTGTATTTGTAGTTATTTTCAAATAATTTCTATATTGTAATACAAATCCTATTTTTTATATAATTTTATTATTATTATTATTATTATTATTATTATTATTATTATTATTATTATTTCTTCGATGGTTCGTTAAATAGTGGAAGCCCATAGATTTTAATCCATCTTTTCTTATTATTATTTATTTATATGAAGTAGGTTCAATTTTAAACCACTTTACATATGATTTTGGATTTATTATTTTTAAAACGCGAACCAATTTATACTTCATTTGATCTGATTACTAAATTGTATTTTGATTTAATACATAAAAATCTTATTCAGTCCTATGATTTTATTTGTTGTCTTACTAGATTATTTTATTATCGAGTGAAGCCCAAACATACTCCATTCTATATGTATTTCATTATTATTATTATTATTATTATTATTATTATTATTATTATTATTATATATATATATATATATATATATATAAACCACTTTACATATGATTTTAGATTTATTATTTTTAAAACGCGAACCCAATTTATACTTTATTTGATCTGATTACTAAATTGTATTTTGATTTAATGCATAAAAATCTTATTCAGTCCTATGATTTTATTTGTTGTCTTACTAGATTATTTTATTATTGAGTGAAGCCCAAACATACTTCATTCTATATGTATTTCATTATTTTACACACACACACACACACGCACACACACACACATATATATACTAGGTTTTCCCGTTGACACGTGCCTACCGCACGTCTTCAGAACTGTGCACCTGGTTTGATTATATAAAATAATTTTGGAGGTCCAACAAATTAATTGAAGTAGCAAACATATTATATGAGGAAGCAGTATATCTACCTTTAAGCTCAACCATCGCCTTCTTGATCATAAGCTTGAACTTACTTGGAATGCATATAGTTTGTTAGAAACACTGCATAGAGTCTTTTTACCTTCAACATCACTTTTAGATGCTTGTAATCGTTATGCAAGGACATTATCATATAGATTTTATAGAGCTTACTCTAATCTCATAACCACTATGAGCATGTCTAAATACAATGGTAACGCAAGTGCATGTGTGAAGGTATCTACAATACCAATAATCTAAACATCTATTTGTCTGTGACTCATTTTGCAATTAAAATACCACTTATTATTATTTCAACCAAAATGAAATACATGAAGTTGTCACTCTAATCCAAGCTAATTATTTCTTTTCTCTCCACTTCGTCTCACCATTGTACCTTTATAAAAAAAAATCAAAATGGATAAATAACAAATTTACTTTAGCTGTCTTTCCTGAGTGGAGAGTTTGCACCCTTCACTGGTAAACTCCAGTCATCCCAATCCTATATATCCAAACATACACTAAAAGTTCTTATATGTTATATTATCCATGGTTTCTAATAACTAGTGAAGGGAACACTTCACGATAGTATTTTTTCTTGTAGTCAAGAAATTAATGTTGCATATTTGCCAAGTTATTTTAGGTTGCTAACCAGCTTATCTGTTCTGCTATGGTTTGGAAGCCCAAATTAGGGCCACCAAATAATTCATCTCTCACTTATGTACACCTTAAATCAAAACCAATAAAAAACACATCAAATAAATCACTAAATTAAAATTTTTAAACCCAAAAATAAAACAATCATACATCTCTTAACTTAGATCCCAAGCACACATAAAGTTCGAGTCAGCAAAAAACTGAGTAGTCCTTCCACACACAAAATTAAAAATTAGAATGAGAATTCGGTAAATGAGATGAAATTAGAGTCGTCGCATCTCATATAGAGGCTCTCGATTCGGTGGAGGGGAGTCGCTGATACGGAGTCGCTTGATATTCGCGCTCGATTTGGTGGAGGGGAGTCACCGATACGGAATCAGCAGCGGATCAGATATCGGCGACGACCTCTTGATTGAGGTTCGACATTGGATTTGGATTTGGATTTGCTTTCAGATTTTCAAATTTTTAGATTTTCAAATTTTCAAATTTTCAAATTTTCAAATTTTCAAATTTTTAAAATTTTTTATTTGAAAATTTTAATTTTTTTAAAAATTTGTAAAGTTTTTTAAAATTTAAAAAATCTTTAAAAAAATTATTTTTAAAAAAAATTATTTTTTAAAATTATTATTTATTTATTTATTTTATTTTTTAAATTTTTTTTTAAAATTAAAATATTTTAATATTTAAAATTTTTTTATAATTTTTTGATATTTTTGTATTTTTTGAATTATTTTTAAAGTTTTTAATTTTTTAAATTTTTAAGTTTTTTTATTTTTTTTTAAAAAATTTTAAAATTTTTATTTTCTTAATTTTTTGAATAAGGGAGAAAGAAAGAGAGATAATTAAATAAATAAATGAGTTGTTTTGGGTGGGGGATTTGAATTTGAATTTTGGGGGAAAACTTTTGAGGGGGAAAATGTGTTTTCTGAGGTTAGATCTGGGCCTTTGATTTTGAGGGGATTAAAGGAGAGCCACTTGATAGCCTTCTTTATGTTTTATTTGGGTTTAAAATAAACAATTAATTAGAAATGGGATATTGGGTTAACGGGTTATAGGGTTTATAATATATATTATAAACCCTATAACCCGTTAACCCAATATCCCATTTCTAATTAATTATTTATTTTAAACCCAAACCCATTATTATTGGATCCTAACCCATTAACCCGCTACCCTAATCCACATCCTAATCACCTATAATACTAATTACCCTAAACCCTATTAATTAACCCTAATCTAATTCTAATCTCTCCCGCCGCTCTACATCATCTTCCCCTTCCTCTGTTTTTTTCTCAAAACCCATCCCCTCTCAACATTTTGCTCCCGTCCCCGTCGCTCCAACCACCGCAACAACCACCTCTGCCTTCGTCTTCATCCTCATCCTCGTCGCTAGTCCCCTCGACCCGTACCCACCGTCGACTGCTCCACCACCCATCCCCAACCCTCGACTGCAGCCCGCAACCACCCATCGACCTCACCATTGTTGACGACTCTCGAGTCTCCACCATCACCTCCTCGGCATCTCGAATACCATCCCTGCAGCCATCCCCAGTCTTCACCAGCACTCCACTGCCTCCCTCTCGACCAGCATCTCGACTCCCAGTCACTGTCGCCACCCGTCGCCTCTTTTCACCACCTCGAACCGCCATCATTGACATCCGCCGTCCCTATCCCGCTCAACTCTTCTTCTCCTCGTCGATGCCTACACACAACGACGACCCACATAAGCCTTCCATCCACTACACTTGACTCCTCTGTTCACCGCTGAACCGCCGAAGTTCCACCTCGCCTTACTGCCGTCGCGGTCTCCTGCCGTAATTGTTACTGCCGTGCCTTGCCGGTGACCACCATGACTGCTGCTCGTTCCTTGCTGCCACGTCGTCTCGTGCCAATGCCTACAGCCAGCACCGAAGTCCCTGTTGCTGCCATTGCCATTGTTGTGCCTCTTCGGTGCTTGCTATTACGTGCTTTGCACGTGTAGCTATTGTTGTCTCTTGCACGTGTGTTCATCTCCATTATTTGCACGTGTATTGTTGCCGTTAGGATCCTTGTCCCATTATTCTTTCATGTTCAGAGTCGTCATCTTTAAGGCAAGTTCTCATGAACCAATTTATTTTTCGTGATCAAGATCTCTTTTGATCTCTGCAAGTAGTTCACACTTCGATTTTTCATATCTATTTGTTTGATACCCCTTTCAAGAGATTATTACGGATTCAATGGCGAAACCAAGTAATAACTCTCTTTTTGTGTCGTTATGTTTGACTCGAACCCAAACTTGATTGCACGTCGTCATATGCATACTACATGAATACAGCTGGAACCATGTTATAGGGTAGAGTGATGATTTGAATGTTTTCAATTGAATATGATTTTGTTCATGAATTAAATGTCGTGATAATAGAAATCTTGCCTTGTTAATGTTACAAATTCATCCTAATTATTAAGTAGTGTTTCTGTTGTTTCGCTGCCATGAAATTATATGCATGCATGTTTAAATTATTGCCAATTCATATCAATCACCTTGCTGGCCTGCTGTCTGTTTTATATTGCATTAAAAATTTGAACCAGTCGCTTTAAGAATTATGTAGAAATTTATGAACAACAAATGTAGCTCTGTGTATCTATTTTTCAAAACATTTGACTGATCTAAATTCCTATTTTAACCTGTTATTTATCACACTTTTAATGCTGCTAGGTATAAATTTCTAGATTTGCCCTTTACATTTGTATCGCCATGAATTATTAATTGAAAGAAAATGTTAGCAGTAGAATTAAAATTTGAAATTAATCTAGTTGTAACTAGACATGATTAGGAGTCATCTTGAATTTTTTTGGAATTATTTGATGAATATACTGACCCGATATATACATGCAACATGACCCTAAGATTCTGCCTGAACATAAAACCAGTAAAGATCGAGATTATTCGCCTAGTTTCTGTAGTTATTATATGCCATGTAAATATGCATTGGAACCGGTGTAGAGTCTACTTTCCAGAATCTCTGACGGAATCTGATTTGCTTTCATGTAGCAACGGGAAAGTTGGTTTTTGTACATCAAAGTCTTGCTATCCAGAATGTGTGCTTTTTGATTTTCTTTATATCCCTGATTGATCTTGTATCGAGGGAATATAATTACTTACACCATGCATTGCATAACCCTGACATCTCTTTGTCATCGTTTCGAAACTTCCTTACCCATTGCATGTCCATATTTGTGTGTAATAAATTATTAACAAGCCGGGGTAATAAGGAAAAGACCTAGTAGTGAACAATATAGAAGAGTGTACTCAGAAGGGGGCCCGTGTTTTCCGTATTGGTCATTATTATTGGACATGTTATTATTTATTGGTCATCGATTGATTGTGGATTACTGACTACAGTATCCCGATTGTATCGTGTATTGGTCATCGTTCATCGGTCATTGGTTATCGGTGATTGGTCTTTGGTCATTGTTATTGCAAGACCGGAGTACATGAACCTATAGAATTCACCACTAGAGTCTAAACATTACTTGATTGTACGCAGCCGAACCTATGGTATGGGATGCAGTATTGCATGCATTAGACAGGACTAATAAAATATTGATAAACTTAAGGTTAACACTAAACACATGCATGATTCATGTTCATAAGTTATATGATTACCATTTACAAGTTACATAATCCCTACATGTTTCATGCTTTTCCGTTACTCGTTGACATGTTACACTTGTTACTTGTCCCATACTTGATTATATGTTTCCTTGTTCTTGTTGCTTGTTCTCATTACGTCCTATTTAGTTGTTCACTGCTTGTTGCTACTTGCTGTCTGTAACTTGCTCTAACGGATATTTTTTCCCCACCTCTAGTTGATGAGGTTGCAGGTATCGAAGATGAGTTACCGGAAGGACTTGGTGAACAAGCTTTCTAGAAGAATCATGACTTAGTTTCCGCTTCATCGCTATTCCCTTGTTTATTTTCTAATCGAAATTTATCTTAGTAGACTGGTTATTGTTTTACATTTGTTTCGGTACATTGTATTTCCGGGCATCGACCCACAGTTTATTTTCAGATGTTGGATATTATTTTATGGATTTATTCATGGATTATTGAAGTATATTCATGGTTGATGTGATTTCTTATTCATGCGTGGATGTGATTATGTTTTATATTGTTGAGTTAAGTGTACAGATTATGAATGATGCAAATCATTCGCTGAGCCTTAGTTACGTGCCTGTATTTCCAGTTTCTTTGGGAAGTGGGGCGTTACAGAAATTAACTACCAACTGCTAGATTATATTCTAGACTTTGTATGATTAGATTCACAATCTTGAAATTAAAATAATGCATAGGATAATTATATGAGAATACATAATTGTATTAGGGTTTTGTTGTGAAGATTATGCAACGAAAGATTACACGTAAGGTGTTCGATGAAATGTCTAAATGAAGATATAGACATTTGGCATGAAAAAGCCTAGTAGATAAACAAACAAGCTATGAGAATGAAGTTGCAAATGAGATCTTGGACAATTATGTGGATGTGAGTGGTACATCTACATGTGTGAAATAACATGGTGTGGAAGAAATTTTTAATGAATATGATTGCTACGGAGTGTTCGATGAAATGCGTGTATATGTACAAGCACATGATATAGTTATAGGGTTGAGAATACTTATACTTGTTGTGTAAAGGATGTAAAGTAAATACCCCCATTTCATGCATAATAGTATTGAATAATGTGTGTACTATTTGGTACATGTTCATGTTCTAATAAACTTTGGAACAGGTTCAGAAAAATTCATTAATGGAAGTTTTGTTATATGATGTTGCTGTTCCAAAGTGTTAATTTGTTGTTATTCATTTGGGTTGGAATTGGGCTGAGTGGCATAGTTAGACACTAGTCAGATTGAGTTAGAGATTGTTACTAAGTTGATTAATATATGAAACTAGGTTGGAGTCGCTCGGTGTTCGACCATTAAGTTAACCAAGTAAATCAAGTTAATCTAGCAAACTTGATTAGGTCAACCTGGAAAATTAACATAGAAGAAGATGTAATAATGGAGTAGGTCTGCATTGTGAGAGATCGAACTCTATAATTAGGAGTATGTTCAAGCTTGATAAGGAAGTTTGTAGTATGAGATGCATATGTTTCCAATCAAGTGTGCATTAGAATAAGAGCATAATGTGCATTTGAGTTGTGCATTATATTCCATGTCATGGCATACACCGACACATCTATTGTATGACATTCACATTTTTCTGCATTAATATTGATTGTTGAGGATTTTGGAGATCGCGGTTTCATTCGTATTATGTCAGTTGCATTCAAATGACGTGCCCTCAGTTGGTTAGTTGCATGACTACTTTATCGTGGGAGCGAAGGACTCAAGCTGCATGAAGCATCCAAGTGGGAAGAATTGTACAGTTACTACTTGTAATTGATGATGAGATTTGCAACTACTTTTAACAATTTTACATTGTAATAACAGTTATGTAATAAAAGTTTTTAATTTTCTGTGATTTTTTGTGTTGTGTACTCATTTGAAGTAAAGATGTTGGATGCCGGAGGGGTTTCGGTGTTGTTGTTTTATTGGAAAAATTAAGAGGATTGTCCCGGCGAATCAGACCATCAAGTTCGTCTTTTAGGGCTCGACAGTTGTCAGTGGTGTATCCATGTTCGTTGTGAAATGCGCACCACTTGTTCATGTCTCTTCTCTAGATAGTTGTGGACATCTTGGGTGGAGAGCAGATTATTCCATCCTTCTCAACTTCCATGAGGATTGCTGATACGCTGGTGTTGAGAGGAGTGAACTTGTCGAAGCGTGGTGCTGGAGGTGGACGAAGTTGACCTTCGTCGTCTTTCTGAAATTTCCTAGGTCCTTCCTCACTTGTATTCTTCTGTTTGTTCTCGGAAGATGAATCGTTCTAGCCTTGAGGATAAAGAGCTTCCTCAACCCTGATATATTTTTTACTCCTTTCTAAGAGCTCAGTGTAAGTTTTAGGCGGCTTCTTCGCGTGGGAGGCTTTCATTCTCTGTGAGTGACGTTGTGGCAGAATGCAGTAGTAGCAGCTGACGAATCTAGGGAAGAGATGGACCTTGCTTCGGCTGTGAAACGCTTGACAAATTCTTTCAGTAGTTTTCTGTCTCTTTGCTTTAATTCTAATTGGGAAGCACTTATTTTTTCAGCATTGCAGCTAGTAACGAAGTGAGTTATGAAGAGCTCCTCGAGCTGGTCGAAGGAAAATATTGACTCTGGAGTGAGGTGGGAGTACTATTCTCTTGCTGATCCTTTCAAAGTTGTAGGGAGTGTTTGGCACATGCGCGCGTTAGTGGTGTTGTAGACCATCATAAGAGTTTTGAAACTCTCAATATGGTCTACCGGGTTAGATTCACCATTGTATGATTCGAACTGAGGAGCTTTGAAGTTCTTCAGAATTGGCGCATTAAGGATGGACATGCTTAATGGAGGTTGATCGGGATAGTAAGCCCTGTTCGAGCGGTTCCCCTCATTCTTCATCTATTCCCGGCGGTCTTTTACTTCTCGAATGTAGCGAAGGACTTGGTCATCCTTCCCCTTGGATCCTGTCGAGTTGCTGATTTCTGTTGAGTGAAGACTGATCCTGGCTGCTTTGGATGGCTCGGAGAATGTCATTTTAAAAGTTTTCCAGTTCGGCCCTAGTGACTGGGGCATCTTTCTTTTTTTTTCTATCAAGATGCTTTCGACTCTCATGAGTCGGGCTTCTTTCTGCAGTGTGCCCCTTATGAGAGGAAGATTGTTTTGATTGTGGCCTTCGAGGAGAGTTGCTTCTACGGTTTACTTGACTTTATGAGCGGGAGTCCTCTATTTGGGCGAGCCTCTCGTCCAAACGAATTCGTAGGTCGGTTCCTTGTTTTCTGGGTAGAGATCTCTTGACCCCCCGTGGGCCTTGGAAGCCATTGAGTCACTGGAAGGATTATAGACGAAGACATGATCGTGCAGAGGATGTTGTTCATGACGACTTTGTTGGGAGCCCCCTGGTGCCTCTCCGTTAACAGGAGCTTGACTAGGTTGTTGGAGGGGATCTGGTTGATAAGAAGGAATCACGTCTTCCACGGGAGTAGCTAGTCGACAAAGAGAATTGGCGCGACGGCTTGAGGCCCTGCGTCTTAGTCTTGATGGCATGGCGGTAAGTCGGATCTGTGCAGTTTCCCACATACGGCGCCAATCTGTTGCAGCTAGTTTTGGTGTAGGAGCAAACAGATAGTGAGTTTATATTTGACAAAAACTCCTAGAGATCTAACTTTTGATCGTGTAACCCCTGTTTTTCACTTTATGTACTTTGGAGTGTATTTTTCATTTTTGTGTATTTTTATCTCTCTTGTAATTTTTTCTGAACCGTATATTGGGTTTGACTTCAAAAAATATTCATTTTATTCCATTTTGAGCTCCTTGTGTTGTGTGATCGTCGCTTTTGTTCGGTTTCGTCATTTTGATTTTTTTTCTCATTTTCTTAGCCTCGTTCACTTTATTTTATATTTTTGGTGTTGTGATGGAATTTTCGGTGGTGATTTCCCAAACCTATGATCTTTGACCCCTAATTAGATTTTTCAAGAGCCATAGACTCCACACTAAATTGTATCCCCATTTGTTATTTACCCAATACCCATTACCCATTTGTATACCTATTACTACATGCTAATACCCACAACCCATTAGAGCATCTGTAGTCGTTGATGCTAAAATTATCCATATATGGATAAATAGAAATAGAAATTTCGATTACGCTGCACTCGTCGAGAGCTATTTTTTAGCAATCAATACTATAATATTAAGCGACGGCACACGAAGTGCCGTCGGAGTGAACGTCGCTGTCATTCGAGAGAGAGAAGAAGAAAAAAAAATCACAACCGTAGGGACGGACGGCACATCATGTGCCGTCCAAGCCCATGTGCCGTCCAGCCAATAGAAAGAATTCATTAATTATAAAAATCAATTCTTTAATTTCAAAAACAATTCATTAATTACAAAAAACTTTTAAAAAATTACGAAAACATTTCGAAAATTGCAAAAAAAAAATTAAAATTTGCAAAAAAAAACTCAGAAAAGTCAAACCCCAGGGTCGGACGGCACATCATGTGCCGTCCAAGCCCATGTGGGTGACACGCCATGTGCAGCCAATAGGAACAATTCAATAATTATAAAAATCAATTCATTAATTACAAAAACAATTCATTAATTACAAAAAAAATTTAAAAAATTACGAAAACATTTCGAAAATTGCAAAAAAAAATAAAAAAATTGCAAAAAAAAATTAGAAAATACAAAAACCTCCGGACGAAGTGCCGTCCGAGGATTTCGGAGGGCGAATTTGGTTTTTTTCAAACGGACGGCACTTGAAATGCCGTCCGACGATTATAATAATAATTTCGCGCGTGGGATGGCGCTTCGAACACCGTTGCTGACTTATCGATAAAGCTATATCCATTCTCATATATAGCAATCTACTGTAGCGTTTTATCGATAATATCGATATATAGCAAACGACTGCAGCTACTTTTTTTATCAAATATCGATATTATCGATATATAGATAACGACTACAGATGCTCTTAGCCCACATTAAACTCCTATATATAAACCCTAACATCCCCAAAACCCTAAACCCTAAACCTAATCTCTCTCTCCCTCTCCTCTTCAATCCCGGCCTCCCCTATTGTGTGCTCCCGGCTTCTACTCCCCAACCTGAGCCCCCACATACATCAGCCGGCCATCCCCCTTGGCCGACCTCACCACACCCTCCATCCCTCCGACCATCTCCATACAAACCCGACCACCCTTTTTCTCTTGATTTCTGACACCACCAAACACCATCAAAATCTACATCAACATCTCTTGCATCATCCTTTCTTGTGGTTTCTCAAAGTGGGTCATTACCACTTTGATCGTTGCTTCAAGGAGATTGTTCGTGAGAGGAGTTTGTTCGTTGATTGCTTGGATTCGCACTTGGAGAGGATTTCGCTCGTGGGTTTTGCTTCTAGGACTATTTGCATCGTGTTCATCTCCATACTAAGGCAAGTAACTTGTACTACAATTCATTAGGTTGATACAAGTCAAAAAGTTCACATATAGTGTAGTTGGGTCTAGAGACAACTAAAGATTGTGTTTTCCTTGATGACTTTTGTCTCTATTGTGATAATTTGGCCATAGATGACATGACACAAATCTTGTTAGGTGATACCCTAAGTTTTGCCCAAATCTTGACTTTTAGGCATGTATGTGACTATTTGTGTGAATTGATGTTTGGACTAAGACCCATGTGTGATAATAGGTGTGGACTTGTTAGTAACCCTAAACCATGATTTTTAGATGCTTGATAGGTTGTATTTCAAGTTTGGTTGTGTTTCGATCAATATTCTTGAAGTTATGATGTTCTACATTTGAAGTGTGAAATCTGTATTTACTGGGTGTTCTGTTTTGATTGCTGTTTTCGTCCATGCTACAGTCCGAATCTTGATTCCAAAATAAAAGATGAATTTTAGATTATTTTGTCTATTTTCAAACCCCACTAGTTTTGCTTGATTTGGATTTCACATGACTGAGTTATGACTGTTTTGGTACAGAGGTGTCGATTTATTCCAGATTCAGTTTTTGGTTGATTTTGTTAACAAACTATTTTCAAGAACTATTCTATACATATTTTCTTCATCCAATATTTTGGTCAGTGTTTCTTTATAAATTTAGGGATTACCCAGAATTTTTATGGATTTTATTGATAAGTTTTATGTGGTGTTTCATGCTCGTTTCTGAAACCTAGTTGTGCTGTATTTTGCTTGCTGTTCTATAAAGAATCCTATTTTCACTATGATTCCTTATACTGTATGAAAAATGTTTGTGAAATGTGAAAGTTATTAAATTCTATCTATTTTCATATCCCTTTGGCGGAATTGGATTTCGTTTCACTGGTTGCAAGATATCTTAGTTTTCGTACAGCAGTGTTGGGATTTCCAGATTTGCTAAACTATGTTTTCTTGATGCTTTCATATTTTTGATGACTAAACTATTCTTACTGGAATATTATGAAATTTTATATTTTGATTCTAAACATGTATAGGAATACCCCAGATTTTTCTTTAATTTATTTGATGAGTTTTGATGTTGTTTTTCTGACTGAGAATTCATTTTTCCTGATTTCTGACTGAACATGTTTTCTGTCTTCGAACTTGTTTTGAGTTAAGATGTGGTGAATTACTATATGACTTAATTATACTCGTTGGATTCGTGTGGATGTCTATTTTCCAGATCCTTCGACGGATCCATATTTTCATTTCTGTAGTGATGAGAATCACTGTTTTAGTACTGTACTGTCATGCTATCCTAAATATGAACATACACTATTTTGCTCATTTATGTGACTGTATAGTATCTATGCATGATTATTTGTTTCCCTGAACCTAATACTGATTTTATCATGTTAGTTTGACACTATTTAGTACACATTCATGTCTGTTTGATAACCATAATAAAAGTAACCAAGCCGGGGTTTAAGGAAAAGATCTAGTAGTGGAAAATATGGAAACGTGTACTTGGAAGGGAACTAGTGTTCCATACTGTTACTGTTACTGTTACTTTTACTGTTACTGTTACTATTACCTGTTACTGACCCTGTCTACATTACTTCCCATAGGAAGGTGTAGAGTAGAAAAGAACCACTAGGTTCTGATTGTTACTGTTACTGATTACCTGACTACATGCTTCCCTATAGGAAGGTGTACTCGGAGGAGGACCAATAGGTTCTGACTGTTACTGTTACTAATTACCTGAATGCACACTTCCATATAGGAAGGTGTACTCGGAGGCGAACCACTAGGTTCGGACTGTTACTGCTACTGTTACTGTTACTGTTACCTAAGTACACTGCCCTATATGATCCCCTACGAAATCTACAAGCGAAACTGTTTGTTGTAGCAACCATGTGATAAAAGTTGGGGAGCATGAAGTGCTACCTAGATAGTAATCACACAAGATTGTAAGAACATTAAACTGACACTGTTAGACTGTTACTGTTAGACAGTTACTGTTAGACTGAGACTGTTATACTGAGACTGTTGGACTGATACCGTTATACTGTTATCCTGATTCACTGATATACTGAGATACTATTACTAGAGACTGTTAGTTGCCATATGACACTGCATTTGACATAAACAACTGTACTGTTAGGATACCATGCTAGTTGATTGCCATGTTATTAGTTAGTTTCTCCATGTGCTTGTATCCTACATTATTTGTGACCCGCGACTTACAATTGACTGGTACTTGTTTTCTTCTTTTCTCCTTTTTCCTGCAAAATTACTATTGCAGATCAGGATGGTCAGCTGCCAGAAGGTATTGGCGAGATGATGTTTTAAGTGCTGGAGATTTCTGCTTTATTATTATTATTTTTATTGTTGCTTGAACATTGAATAAGTGTATTTGGTTATTTGGATATTATTTGTATTTGGGCGATGTGACCCAGGATATTTGTTTTCTCCAGACTCTGATTTATTTGAGAATATTGTATTTGGATTCAAGTAAATTTCTGTTGGTAAATCTGTTTCAATATTGCATGTTGGTTGTGCCTTTTGCTTCCAACTCTGATAAATTCTGTGATGTGTTGTAAAGATACTGAAACAGCTTAAGGACGATGAAAATCATTCGCTGGGCTTTTGTTACGTATCTGTATCCGTATTCCTCTTTGGGAAGCGGGGCGTGACAGATTGTCACCTTAAAAAGCTGTTAGAGCTCCTGAGATTGATCTTCATCGTTGATTGAACACCGTGATTTAAATCTGACGGTTGCCAATGCGGCCGATGGACCTGCAAAAAGCCTGAAACACTGGGGATGGCCCCGACGAAAGAGCCTCCAACGCTCAAGTCAGAACTAGATAGATGAAGAGAGTTTGATAAAGAAATTGCATATTACCTTCTGACTGAGGAGGGGGGAGGGTATTTATAGGCCTGCGAAAAAGGTGAGGAGATCAATATGAATCCATTAGATCGAAATGAATTCCTTATCTCCTGTTGATTCTCCCCCTTAAGGGATAATTCTCCCTTGTCTAGGGATAGGAGATTTGGCTCACAACTCTCATGGGTTGGGTGTCTCTCCTAGTGGGCCTAATCTGTCACTTTTAATGGGCTTGAAAACGGACAGTGTCTTGTTTAATGAGTCTGAAAAATGCCCGGACCTGTTAAAGTGGCCCATTATGATTAATCGGTCTGTAGAATATTTATATTTTGTACTGGAATCAAACGGCCCTAATTTACTGCAATTTTTACCATTATCACCCCCAACTTAAAATATTTGACTTTTGAAATTGAAACTAAAGAAATTTGAGAGGTATCAGGCATGCACAGTATTTAGAAAGGCTGTCGTGCTTCGAAAAGGGTTGTATACTTTATTAATAAAGGACAAAACATATATAGTAGATCATGGTGGTGGTATTTGGCAGTTTTGGACAACCACGTACGTCTTCATTAAAATTGATGGAAATTAATACTAGATTCTATAATCTGGACAACATGATGATGACTTAGAATGTTCAACCATTACAACACAAAATTGCTACTCGGGCGCATTTTTTGGGCTACCCCGACATTTTAAAATGTCGAGTTAGCCCCTACAGGTATTTTTGAAAACACCGATAAACGTCGGGGAAAAGCATCACGGTAGGTACATGGTCTACCTCAGCATTTTTCGAAAATGTCAGTGTAGCCCAACACCTAGCCCGACATAGTATTTTTTTACTATTAGCTAATGTACGATGTTTTCTAACTAATAGCAAAGTTTCTTATTTTTTTTGAACTTGTTTGTTAATTTTTTTATTTGTTTTGCTGGATATTTTAAAGTATCGAGTGAAACCTAACAATTATAAGCATTCTCCTTTGTGCTTGGAACCTATAAAATGGGTGAGATTATGTAGTTTACTAATTAACTCGCTACTAAGTAAGTGTCGGGTGAGTTATAAACTTGGATTTTTTCCGGTACCGGAGTATCGGTTAACTTTATTATTTGAAAGTGATAAATGATAATAGCTTACAAACTATCTGTTGGAACTCACTTCTAAAAGTTGTATTAGCTCATTTATGATGTTTTCTAACTAATATCAAAGTTTTGTACTTTTTTGAACTCGTTTGTTAACTTTTTACTTGATTCGCTCGATATTTTGAAGTATCGAGCGGAACCTAACAATTACAAGTCATCTCATTTGCGCTTGGAACATATAAAATTGGTGAGATTATGTATTTTACTAATTAACTCGCTATTAGTCAAGTGTAGGGTGATTTATAAACTTTAATTTTCTCCGGTATCCGAATATAGGTTAACTTTATTAGTACAAAGTGATAAGGGGTCATAACTTGCAAATCGTTGGTCAAAACTCACTTCTACAAGTTGTATTAGCTCGTGTATGATGTTTTCTAACTAATCGCCAAGTTTCATATTTTTTTGAACACGTTTGTTATATTTTAACTTGTTTCACTCGATATTTTGAAGTATCGAGCGAAACTTAACAATTACAAGTTGTCTCATTTGCGCTTGGAACCTATAAAATGGGTGAAATTTTGTATTTGACTAATTAACTCGCTACTAATCAAGTACAGTGAGTTGTAAACTTGGATTTACTCCGTTATGAAAGTATCGGTTAACTTTATAAATTGAAAGTGATACAGGGTCATAACTTGCAAACCGTGTGTCATAACTCACTTCTACGAGTTGTATTAGCTCTTGTATGATGTTTTCTAACTAATCCGAAAGTTTCATTATTTTTTGAACTCGTTTGTTTACTTTTTACTTGTTTCGCTAGATATTTTGAAGTATCAAGCGAAACCTAAAAATTACAAGCCTTCTCATTTGCGCTTGGAACCTATAAAGTGGGTGAGATTATGTATTTTACTAATTAACTCGCTACTAATCAAGTGTCGGGTGAGTTATAAACTTGGATTTTCTCCTGTATGGGAGTTTTGGTTAATTTTTTTATTTATTTTTTTGATGAACCGGATAGAGCCGAAGGCTCCATCCATGCAATTAATAATATACTCCAAAAGTTAATACAAACGTAGCATCAAAAAGTAGACGATTTACAATTTTTTTATTTTGAAAGTGATACGGGGTCACAACTTGCAAACCATAAGTCGAAACTCAATTCTATAAGTTGTATTAGCTCATGTATGATGTTTTCTAACTAGTAGTGGAGTATTGTATTTATTTTAAAACTCGTTTGTTAAATTTTTTCCTGATTCACTCGATATACTCAAAGTATCCACCGGCTACCTTAGTAAACATTTGGAAATAGGAATGTCTGAAACCTCTGCAACTCCACCCAAACCAACCGAGCAACGTAACACCACTAGTTACTGTGCAATAGACATATCCAATAACCTTTCAAATTTAATCAGTGCTGATTATACATGTAATGCACATGCCAGACTTCTAATTGGGAATGCTCATCTAGGTTTAAATCATGTGCAATCCCTCTTTAATTTGATTTTGATATAGTAAACATTTTCAGATGTAAGTTATAATACTAACTGGTGGTGGGACTGGAATTTCAGACCCGAGTGTCTTTTGCCTGATCAAAGATGTCATTTGCGCTTGAATAAGTGCTATTTGTGCCTTCAACTGATAAATATCCTCATTTTGGTTCCTACCGGAAGTAGATGCACGATGACAGAAGACTTGAGTCGGTGTCGGTCCTAAACCCATTCCACGCACATGACCATGGTGTTATTTTCCCCTCGCTTCGATCATTGCTTGGAGATGCCTTGTAAATTGGTCAGAGGAAGCAGTAGAAGAGTCGGAGGAAGTAGTGGAAGATATCTCATCATACTTCTTTTTGGAAAAGAACGAAAATTAAAAATTAAAATACATTATTCATTTTGAAGCAAATTTTAAAAAATCAAAGAAACACTCAAGTTATCTATAAAATTACTACAATAACTTTTGCTGCAGAGGTTGCAAATGTACCATTTTTGGACCTGTGGGTAGCGTCAAAGAAATCTATGTCGCCGATGGCCTCAAGACCCAATTCATCTTCCTATATATTAGTACGACACAGTTATTATTGTTAGAACTCGAATTTTATAAATTAGAAATTTGCTAACAATATTTGTGAAGAACAGAATTTACAGGAAGAAAAAAACAAACCCAAAACTTTATACAGAGTCGAGAATAAAATCTCTCTCCTTAAAGCAAAATTTCCCCCGTAGTATGACGGTTGCGGGCGAATTGCCTCCCAGGATACAACTGTATTACCTTTCCCAGAAGAGCAGCAACCTTGCTTCAGAGATTTCAACGAACTGTTTCTGTGTTGTACTCTCAGTGTTTGACATAGAAGTTCGGATTACTCAAAGTTGTTCCTCTGGCAGACAAGACTAACTAGTCTTATAGGAGAAAATAGAACAACTGATGGGAGGCCCATTACTCTGTAACAGCAGAGTAATGGTCCACTACTCTGCAACAGCAGAGTGGTGGTTCAGATTCATAACTGATGAGCTATTACTCTGCTTAATGGTACCAGTTACTGAATGTGAAACGTCTCATCAGTGTACTGGGGGAAAAAAATTTGACTGGGGCAAAAAAAATTTTAAGCCAGAGTCGAGCCTAGCCAAGCCAGAGCAGAGCCTAGCCAAGCCGAGCCGAGCCGAAGCCGGGGCCGGGCCGGGCATGCGCGCGCGCGTGTGTTTGTCATTTGGGCTAAGTCCTCTCTCCACTACACGTTAGTGGTAACCCCCGGGCCACGCCCTTTAGTCTAATCTTTTAGTATATATACTAGAAAAAACCTTTCCCCATTTTCGATATGGGACTATCCATTTTCTCCAAGTTTTCAAGTTAGTACATTTTGAGTACCCAACTTTGGACAAACACTTTTCATTCATACGGAATTCGTTTTTAGCAAATGAGTACACCACGGAATAGTACTCAACAAGAGGATCGCAATCCAATCATTTTCTGGCACCGCCGGTGGCCGGAGCCTGCCGGAATCCAGCCCAGAAAATCAGCAAAAATTAATTCCAACAATCCCCCACATGAATGGAAATCACCAGATTATATAATCCAGACACGACATAAAAAGACATGATAGAAAAGCATGACAGAAAAAACTCTGAGAGTACAATCGAAAAATCACTGCATCAGGAATGGTAGTAATTTTTCAACTTTGAACCACCCTTAGTAAGTAGCTATCGGATTCACTTGACCAGATAGTGAACATGATGTCTTGAACTACCCGGGCTTTGATGTGAACGTAGACAATAACTATCACACAGTTTTATCTTCTCACAGAACTAAGTTCTCTTATTGTGTTCATTTTGGCCTTGAACAACCCTGGTTAATCGTGAGTGAACTTGGTGAATGTAGCCTATCTCCGTTCTCCTAGAAACTGCCCCATTTCACACTCACAAGGTGATTGCCCAAAAAGAGTATCCTGCCAAACCCCACTTTTATTTCAAAGCTATGGGAATCATTAAAAGTCAAGCTTATCCTAACTCTTTGCAGGCAACACTATTTTATCATCCTAAGAGTGTGTATGAGATTTTAATCTCTCAGTGCTCCCGTTGATTCAACAAGATTTAGTTGTCCCCTTGAACCTAGATCTTGGAATCTCAAATTCTTAGGTAGGGTTTCCATCAAGTATCCTCTTTCGTCATAGGCTTTAAATCCATTCCTCTTGATGATCTCACAACTTGCTCTCGCGAAAAACCTTTAGTAAATGGATCCGCTAGGTTGTTGGCCGATTTTATATACTCTATAGAGATTATTCCATTTGAGAGCAGTTGTCTCGTGGTTTTGTGTCGCCTTCTGATATGAAGAGACTTACCATTATACATACAACTCAGTGCTCGTGCTATAGCCGATTGGCTGTCACAGTGTACACATAAAGCAGGCACTGGTTTTTTCTACATAGGGATATCCTTTAAAAAGTTTCGAAGCCATTCTGCTTCCTCTACCGCTTTGTCTAAAGCAATAAACCCAGATTCCATGGTGGATCTGGCCAATAACGTTTGTTTAGAGGATTTCCATGACACAACTGCACCACCAAGTGTGAAGACATACCCACTTGTGGATTTTGAGTTCTTAGAGTCCGATATCCAGTTGGCATCACTGTAGCCTTCTAGTACTGCTGGATATCTGGTGTAATGCAGCATATAACTCTGAGTATGTCGCAAGTAGTTCAATACTCTAGTTATTCCTTTCCAGTGACTTCATCCTGGATTACTTGTGTAGTGGCCTAGTACATTTACTGAATGTGCTAGGCCGGTCTTGTACAATTTGTTTAGTACATCAGACTACCGATTATATGTGCATATTCCAGTTGTGATATGCAGTCACCTGTGTTTTGAACAAGTGAAGGCTAGGATCCACGGAATTTTTGGCAGTTCCATTCGAGTAATTCTTAAACCTTTCAAGTACTTTCTCAACATAAAGAGCTTGAGACAGTAATTCCCTCAGACGTCCTGGAAACTTTGATTCCTAGTATGACGTCTGCAACTCCCAAATCTTTCATATCAAACTTGCCACTAAGCATGCTCTTAGTTTGTTTGATAATGTCGTTATTGCTTCCAATAATGAGCATGTCGTCTACATACAGACACACCAGAATGTATCCATTTGGAGTATCTTTGATGTAGATACACTTATCACATTCATTTATTTTGAGACCATTTGACATCATAATATTGTCAAATTTTGCATGTCACTGCTTTGGAGCTTGTTTCAGTCCGTACATGGATTTTACAAGCCTACAGACCTTGTTTTCCTGTCCAGGAACTACGTAACCCATAGGTTTTTTCATGTATATTTCTTCTTCTAATTCCCCATTTAGAAATACAGTTTTAACATCTATTTGATGTATTTCCAGGTTACGTAGAGCAGCAATAGCTATCAACATTCTTATGAAAGTTATTCTTGTAACTGGGAAATATGTATCAAAGAAGTCTAGGCCTTCCTTTTGCCTAAATCCTTGTACCACAAGTCTCGCCTTATTCTTCTCTATTGAACCATCTGGTTTCAATTTTTATTTGAAAATCCATTTGTATCCTAGAGCTTTACATCCAGAAGGCAAATCGACTAACTCCCAAGTATGATTTTGCATAATGGAGTCTATTTCACTTTTGATTGCTTCCTTCCACATAGGAGCATCAGGCATAGTCATGGCTTTCTTAAAAGTTCTAGGCTCATTCTCTAACAGAAAGGCCGTTACAAAGTCAGGACCAAATGATTTTGATGTTCTAGCCCATTTACTTCGTCTAGGCTTATCATTATCATGTTCTGGTTCATTAACCGAAGTGCATGCATTCCCTTGTTCATGTGTATGTTTGGGATACGTAGTATCCTTGCATGGAAACACGTGTTCAAAGAAGGAAGCATTTCTTGATTCCATTATTGTATTCACATGGATATCCGGTATATCTGATTTGTATACCAAGAACCGATATGCACTACTGTTGTAATATCCCGGATGGATATTATATTGTATAAATTATTATTTTTTAAAGTTCAAATATTTTTAATGAAAATTACTTGATTTTTCAAATAAAAAGTTCTTTGGATAAATATACTAGTAAGTATATACATGTATTGTATTAGTTTTGTGCACTTGTACAAAATCTTGAAAAACGCATTTTTGAGAAAATGTCTGGAAAATAACGGGCGGATATTAAAAATTATTATTTTATTAATTTTTTCAGAACTGAAATATTTTTGGTGGACATCACCCGGTTTATTAATAAACAGTATCTATACGTATAAAGTCGTCAATATATAACTGTTTTGTATCAAATCAATAGTGGAATCTTCCGAGCCGGTAATAAAATTATTTTCTCGGAATTGAATGATTTTTGTACAGATTATTCGTTTTTACTAATAAAAATTATTTGTGTAATCAGAAATATGTACGTAGTTGAATCATATTGATTTCGTACATTTTTACAAAATCATGTAGTATGTGATTTTTGGAAAATATCTCTTATTCATGATCAATCTTGATGAGATGAATAGTTAGAATTGAGTAGGGTGTTGATTGCAATTTTTTGGGTTTGATTGTAATTTAAAATTTCCAAATTGAATGGATTAGGGTTTCATTGTAATTTAAATTTGCAAATGAAACTCAAATTAATTTGGGCCACAAGAATTGGACAAGTGGCACTCTCTCCACCAAATCTCTCTCTCCCTCTCCTACTAATTGCCCCCCCCCCCCCCCTCCCCCCTTCTTCCCATTTTTCATTTTTGTGTTCTCAGTTCCCTTCTCATCCCAATCTTATTTCAACTCTTCTACTTCTACTTCTTGTTCTACTAGTTTTATTTAGAAAAAAATTGAGAAAGAAAGAAAAAGAAAGAGAGATTGAATCAAAAGAAAAGGGAAAGAGAGGGGTTTTTCATGGGTTCACTTCTCATGGGGTGTTCTTGAAGAGGATCAAGAATAAGGAGCAAGGAGATGGAGAAGCAAGTCCTTCCTACACGAAATGAAGGTGGGGGTTTCTCAATCTTGACTTGTTCTAGTTATTTTAGGGTTATTTTGTTATATGTAGTTGTAGATTGAATTTAAATCATGTTCTTACGTTTGTGTCAGAACTAGAACAAAGGGAATGTACAGATTGAAGTGGTAGAACCAAAACTAAGGCATAAAAAACCGATTTTTATGCTTGTAGGGTCGATTTTATTTAACTTGGTAAACGATGAAATTTTGGCCCGAAATTTATGTGGGAGGTTCTCCTAGGTGTTAGTAGCATGCTGTAATTTTTGGGGATTTTTCGGAGTTGGTTTGATGGGTGAAACGAGCCATTTCCCCAAAACATCGAGCTTAGAGCAAAAACAGAAAACTGTGTATTTCGGGTTAAGTATCGCAGTAGGTTCAAGAGGCTTTTACTTGTGTTTATTTTCGGAATTAGAGGTAGAGACCCTATAGAGAAGTTGTAGTAGACATTCTCCCCTTCCCGAATTGGCCTCTCGGGTTAAATTCCAATGAGAGGCGCAAAAGTTATGACCATTACAAAAATAGCAACTAGCTGTTTGGCTGAAAGTTGCTATTTTGGTTGCATGATACTTTAGAGCCTTTTACAATATGAATCTGAGGTTCGGACCAACTAGGGAGTTGTATTAAAGACTCCCCTTTCCGAATTGACCTTTTGGGTTAAATTTCGATAAGCGGAGTAGGAATTATGGCCCTTGCAAAACACAGCAACTAGCTATCTGACGATATGCTTACTGTTTCACTTCTTCGTAGTTTTTTAGTCTTTTACTAGTAGAATCTGAGGTTCGGACCAACTAGGGAGTTGTAGTAGAGTCTCTCCCCTTTCCGAATGGACCTCTCGGGTTAAATTGATAAGCGGAATAGGAGTTATAGTCTTGGGAAGGTACAACAACTAGCTGTCTTGATTGGAACTTGTTGTTTTCGTTTCTTTGATTTTTTAGGGTGTCTTAATGGTTGAATCTGAGGTTCGAACCAGCTAGAGAGTTGTTGTAGACACCTTCCCCTTTCCGAATTAGCCTCTCGGGCTAGATTCCGATAAGCGGAGTAGGAGTTATGATATTTGGAAGATGCAGCAGCCAGCTTCGAGCTGAGTGTGCTTGCTGTTTGAGTTCTCTGGTGTTTTAGAGTGTCTTACCTGTAGAATCTGAGGTTCGGGCCAACTAGATAGTTGTAGTAGATATTCTCTCCTTTCCGAATTGACCTCTCGGGTTAAATTCTGACAAGTGTAGCACGGGTTGCTTCTAGGCTGTTGGGAGGTCTTTATGTCACTTTCAGGCTTTTCCTTGGTAGTATGCTGTATTAGACAATTAGAAGATTCTTCTTTTGCTTCTAATTGTAGAAGATCAAGAGTTGCTAGTAAGCACGTTTAGTTGCTTCTAGGTTGATTACCTTTATGGTTGTTTTTGTATGTAGTTATGCTCATACGCAGCTCGCCTGGACCGTATGTAGTTGTTGGTTTCATACGTAGTTTATTTGGCTCGTATGTATGTTGTTGTCTCATATACAACCCGCCTGGCTCGTATGTAGTTGTTGGTTTCATACGTCGCTTGTTGGCTCGTATGTGTTCTGTTTACTCGTATGTAGCTCATTAGCTAGTATGCATTTTTGTTGTGCTCGTCTAGGGGGCTATCGACCATCAAGATGTGTGTTTACCTTACTCCTAAGGGCCCGTAGACGAGTCACTCCTTGTGTACCATCGGATCTTAACCGGTGTAGGTTGATCGTGGACCGGAGCGTAGACAAAATCCAAGTTCAGGTAGTAGCATGCGAATACGTTCGTATTGCCGGGGTCTTGGATCGATAGGCCATGAACCAGATCCTTAGAGATTCTGGTAAGTCAAGGTTGAGCAGCCTAGTAGAGTTATCTTGCAAAGTCTAACTTAAGACTCAGCATGTTTTGTAAGTTCTATTGTCATCCCTCAGTTTATTTAGAGTTAGTGACATTGTTAGGGTAGTAACTTATGACTATTACTACTTAACTATTACTTATTATCATTATTCGACGAAGAGAAAGAGTTGGTGTTAAGGGTGATTCCTTATGATCCAACCTGTCCTATAGGCCGGCACTAGGCGGTGTTATTCGGTTGTACCCTTCTTTTCAAAGGGATACGGTCTGTGCCTTCTCACGAGTTAGGAGCACGGGATCCGTATCTCGTATGTTAATTTCTAAAGTGCCTTGATAAGCAGGAGCGATTCCTGTCGGAGCTAGGGGGAATGAACCCCCCGGAACTCCGTCTTGTCCTGTATCTAAAGGCGAGAAGCCATGGACTACGGTCTGGCTAGGGGGCGGCAGGGGATGCTTCGAGCTAACCTGCGTCCGCGGAAACTCCAAGGATTCGTCAGATATTTGAGTGAGGTCGGTGCGCCTGGTAGAATTAAACCGTTTCTGGGCAACATCATCAGTCATGTCTAATCTTCAGAAACAAGTCGAGTACAAGAATAGAATTCATGGTGCAGGGTCAAATCCCTATATATGAAGAAACGGCTTGATATGGGGCTTATGTAGTATGGGCTGCATACTGTCCAAGAGTCTTGCTTGCATTAGAATAGGAGCATCCTTGCATTATCAAGTCTTGCATAAGAGTCTAAGTCATAGCATACACTGACACATCAACTATATATACACGTTTCTCTTTTCATCAATCTGTTTGCTTTCAGTGAAAAATTGCTACTAGTCATCAGCCCTAAAGCGTCAGTATATGTACTGACGTCCCCATTTCAATAGGTACTGGATTGTAGAAGTACAGGTACAAGATTTAGGAGGACTCAAGGCGAGAGGAGAAAGAGTCGATTTTACTTCCGCTGTAATTTATATTGTTTACTATTGTTCCATTTGCAACAAGTGCTGTAATTCATTTATTTGTTGGGAAGCATCCAAGTGAAATACCAAGTGTTGTTCTTTATTCATTGTACTCTGATGTAAATTGTTGAAAATTGTAACACTTGGGATTATAAAGGTATTATTGTAACACTGTTGTAATGTATTGCAATTTGTAACATTTGGACTTGTAATACATTTGTGTTGAATAAAAAGTTTTAAATTTTCCTATTTTTCTATGTATTATGGCTAATTGAAGGAAAGATTCTGGCTCGTGTCACGGTTTCTCAGTTACCAGAAATCGGGGCATTTCAGAGTGGTATCAGAGCCGACTTCAATTTACAGTCCAACACAGTAAGAAAATTAAACTTGGATGCCTTTTAGGAGTCAGGTTTTAGCTAGTTGTAGACAATTATAATTCATATTGTTGTTTCTTTCAACTTATGTTTTATGATTTTCTATATATGGACTAATCCCAGTATATGTGGTTGGAGGAAGGTGTTCGAGGATATCCTAACCGAGGATGTGGAAGAGAGTGAGCCGATTTCGATGGATGATCCGATGATCTTGAGCGAGGAGCCGAAGGAGATTTCACCACCGCAGGAGCAAAGTGTGGATCAACGCACAGTGGCGGCAGCCAGCATACGTCAGGAAATGAGGAAACTAAGGAAGTATGTGACCAGGAAGGGTCACCAAGCTAAGCAACTGGGAGATGCTTGTAGAGCTGCATTAGCAGGGCTAGCAGAGGAGTAGGAATACTTTAATTCCAGATTGGCACAACTACAGCATGAGTGGGAGCAAATCCAGAAGACCACCGAGGTTGTAACATGCCATTTCTGTGAGGAAGTTGGACACAAGGGATCAATCTGCCCACGACGACAAGGGAAAAGATCTGCACCAGCATCAGGGTTCAATAACCAAGGTCAGAAGCACAAGACTCATAAAACAGAAGGCAAACTTGGAGGCACCAAGCCAGGAAGCTGTTTCCTATGTGGTGAGCATGGTCATTTCAAGAACCAGTGTCCGAGGAAGAAAGCTCAGATGGGAACCCGTACATATTACAAATGTGGGGAGATCGGTCATGTTAGGCCGAACTGTCCCTAGCTTCACAAAAATGACGGCAGATCAGCCCCGAAGATGAACAATAAGGGAAAGGAGCCTGTTCACCAAGGGTAGAGTTCGCACTCACTACCTGCAAGCTGAAGAAGGCAGGAGTGCTAGTACCAGTATGTGCATATGGAATTGCAACTAAGTTTAAGAGTTGTATTTTGAAATTTATTTTAGACTAAGAAGTAATATATGATGTAACACTTTTCGTAACCAGTTGGATTTATATATATATGGAATCCACACAACTGTTTTGTTCAACTGAGGTTCATCATATTCTTGTCTGAATTATTTTTCAAGAAGATGAGATGTGTGCGGGAGGCAACTCTAGATTTGGTTTTACCATCTGGAGCATCAGCCTTGAGCAAATTATAGGAGAAAATCCTAGAAGTCTGAAGTGGCATTCGTAGGCCATGTCCTATTCTAAGGAGGGAGTGGCGACCGAAGTGCAAAAGATCAAGGTAGTAAAAGCCTCAGCTAAAGACCGTGAAGGAAATAAGAAGCTAGATGATGAGATCAGGCAAGCCAGTATTGGAGTGATCACTCAAGATTGGAGCTCAGTTTTGGCACGATTGAAGCTGCAACTGAGTCGAAGAAAGCAAGTCAGAAGGCTTAGGCAGAAGATGCAAGGATTGAAGCACTGAAGTGCCAAGTTGATGAAGGAAAATCTCAGGATATCAATATGGACTTCATCACAGGATTACCCAGGAGTTCGAAAATGTATGACTCCATTTGAGTTATTTGGGACCCGGTTGACAAAGTCTGCACATTTTTCTCCGATAAAGATGACTTGGTCGCTAGAGAAATTAACTGGAATCCACATTGAAGGCATAAGGAAGCAACATGGAGCGCCAGTGTCAGCGATTCTGACCAAGATTCGAGGGTTACGTCTCGACTTTGGCAGATTCTTCAGGCAGTTTGGGATCGAGGTCGGGTTCTTTGGAGAACCAGTTCGGGGATGAGCCATTTGGGAACCGGGAAGACGTATAAGCTTTCTTTCCCCGAGTTATTTAGTGTTTGGATGTTTTTTTGTTTTCCTGACTTAACGTAGTTCTGAGGATAGAACTATTCTAAAGAGGGAGTATTGTAATATCCCGGACGGATATTATATTGTATAAATTATTATTTTTTAAAGTTAAAATATTTTTAATGAAAATTACTTGGTTTTTTAAATAAAAAGTTATTTGGATGAATATACTAGTAAGTATATAAATGTATTGTATTAGTTTTGTGCACTTGTACAAAATCTTGAAAAACGCGTTTTTGAGAAAATGTCTGGAAAATACCAGGCGGATATTAAAAATTATTATTTTATTATTATTTTCAGATCTGAAATATTTTTTGTGGACATGACCCGGTTTATTAATAAACAGTATCTACACGTATAAACTAGTCAATATATGACTGTTTTGTATCAAATCAATACTAGAATTTTCCGAGCCGGTAATAAAATTATTTTCTCGGAATTGAATGATTTTTGTACAGATTATTCGTTTTTACTAATAAAAATTATTTGTGTAATCAGATATACGTACATAGTTGAATCATATCGATTTCGTACGTTTTTACAAAATCATGTAGTATGTGATTTTTGGAAAATATCTCTAATTCTTGATCAATCTTGATGAGATGAATGGTTAGAATTGAGTAGGGTGTTGATTGCAAATTTTTGGGTTTGATTGCATTTTAAAATTTGCAAATTGAATGGATTAGTGTTTCAATGCAATTTAAATTTACAAATGAAACCCAAATTAATTTGGGCCACAAGAATTGGACAAGTGGCACTCTCTCCACCACATCTCTCTCTCTCCCTCTCCTACTAATTGCCCCCCCCCCCCCCATTCTTCCCATTTTTCATTTTTTTGTTCTCAATTCCCTTCTCATCCCAATCTCATTTCAACTCTTCAACTTCTACTTCTTGTTCTCCTAGTTTTATTTAGAAAAAAATTGAGAAAGAAAGAAAAAGAAAAAGAGATTGAATCAAAAAGAAAAGGGAAAGAGAGGGGTGGTTTTTCATGGGTTCACTTCTTATGGGGTGTTCTTGAAGGGGATCAAGAACAGGGAGCAAGGAGGTGGAGAAGCAAGTCCTTCCTACACGAAATCAAGGTGGGGGTTTCTCACTCTTGACTTGTTCTAGTTATTTTAGGATTATTTTGTTATATGTAGTTGTAGATAGAATTTAAATCATGTTCTTATGTTTGTGTATGAACTAGAACAAAGGTAATGTAGAGATTGAAGTGGTAGAACCAAAAATAAGGCATAAAGAACCGATTTTTATGATTGTGGGTCGATTTTATTTAACTAGGTAAACGGTGGAATTTTGACCCGAAATTTATGTGGGAGATTCTCCTAGGTGTTAGTAGCATGATGTAATTTTTGGGAATATTAGGAGTTGGTTTGATGGGTGACACGAGCTGTTTTCCCAAAACAGTGAGCTTAGAGCAAAAACAGAAAACTGTATTTTCCGGGTTAAGTATCGCAGTAGGTTCAAGAGGCTTTTACATAGGTTTCCTTGCGGAATTAGAGGTAGAGACCCTGTAGAGAAGTTGTAGAAGACATTCTCCTCTTTCCGAATTGGCCTCTCGGGTTAAATTCCGATGAGAGACGCAAAAGTTATAACCATTACAAAAACAGCAACTAGCTATTCGGCTGAAAGTTGCTGTTTTGGTTGCTTGATACTTTTGAGCCTTTTACGGGATGAATCCGAGGTTCGGACCAACCAAGGACTTGTAGTAAAGACTCTCCCCTTTCCGAATAGACCTCTTGGGTTAAATTTCAATAAGCGGAGTAGGAATTATGGCCCTTGCAAAACATAGCAACTAGCTGTCTGACGATATGCTTAATGTTTCACTTCTTCGTAGTTTTTGAGTCTCTCACTGGTACAATTTGTGGTTCGAACCAACTAGGGAGTTGTAGTAGAGTCTCTCCTCTTTCCGAATTGACCTCTCGGATTAAATTCCGATAAGTGGAATAGGAGTTATGGTCTTGGGAAGGTACAGCAACTAGCTGTCTTGACTGGAACTTGCTGTTTTGGTTTCTTTGATGTTTTAGGGTTTCTTAATGGCTGAATCTGAGGTTCGGGCCAACTAGAGAGTTGTAGTAGACACCTTACCCTTTCCGAATTGGCCTCTCGGGCTAGATTCCAACAAGCAGAGTAGGAGTTATGGTATTTGGAAGATGGGGCAGCCAGCTTCGAGCTGAGTGTGCTTGCTGTTTGAGTTCTCTGGTGTTTTAGAGTGTCTTACCTATAGAATCTGAGGTTCGGGCCAACCAGAGAGTTGTATTAGACATTCTTTCCTTTCCGAATTGACCTCTCGGGTTAAATTCCGACAAGCGTAGCACGGGTTGCTTCTAGGCTGTCGGGAGGTCTTTATGTCGCTTTCAGGCTTTTCCTTAGTAGTATGTTGTATTAGAGAATTAGAAGATTCTTCTGTTGCTTCTAATTGTAGAAGATCAAGAGTTGCTAGTAAGCACGTTTGGTTGCTTCTAGGTTGATTACATGTATGGTTGTTTTGTATGTAGTTTTGCTCATACACGGCTCGCCTGCCGTATGTGGCTGTTGGTCTCATATGTATGTTGTTGTCTCATACGCAGCCCGCCTGGCTCGTACGTAGTTGTTGATTTCATACGTAGCTTGTTGGCTCGTATGTGTTCTGTTTACTCGTATGTAGCTCATTAGCTAGTACGCATTTTGTTGTGCTCGTCAAGGGCAATATTATTGCCCTAGGGATATCGACCATCAAGATGTGTGTTTAACTTACTCCTAAGAGACTGTGGACGAGTCACTCCTTTTGTACCGTTGGATCTTAACCGGTGTAGGTTGATCGCAGACCGGAGCGTAGACGAAATCTAAGTTCAGGGTAGTAGCATGCGAATACGTTCATATTGCCGGGGTCTTGGATCGATAGGCCATGAACCAGATTCTTAGGGATTCTAGTAAGTCTAGGTTGAGCAGCCTAGTAGAGTTATATTGTGAAGTCTAACTTAAGACTCAGCATGTTTTGTAAGTTCTGTTGTCATCCCTCAGTTTGTTTAGGGTTAGTGACATTGTTAGGGTAGTAACTTATGACTATTACTACTTAACCGTTACTTATTGTCATTATTCGCCAAAGGGAAAGAGTTGGTGTTAAGGGTGATTCCTTATGATCCAACCTGTCCTATAGGCCGGCACTAGGCGGTGTTATTCGGTTCTACCCTTCTTGTCAAAGGGATACGGTCTGTGTCTTCTCACGAGTTGGGAGCACGAGATCCGTATCTCGTCTGTTAATTTCTGAAGTGCCTTAATAAGCGAGAGCGATTCCTGTCGAAGCTAAAGAGGATGAACCCCCCGGAACTCCGTCTTGTCTTGTATCTAAGGGCGAGAAGCCATGGACTATGGTCTGGCTAGGGGGCGGCAGGAGATGCTTCGAGCTAACCTACGTCCACGGAAACTCCAAGGATACGTCAGATATTTGAGTGAGGTCCGGTGCGCCTGGCGGAATTAAACCGTTTCACGGCAACCTCATCAATCATGTCTAATCTTCTTAAACAAGTCGAGTACAAGAGTAGAATTCTTGGCGCAGGTTCAAATCCCTATATATGAAGAAACGGCTTGATATGGGGCATATGTAGTATGGGCTGCATACTGTCCCAGAGTCTTGCTTGCATTAGAATAAGAGCATCCTTGCATTATCAAGTCTTGCATTAGAGTCTAAGTCATAGCATACACTGACACATCAACTATAAGTACACGTTTCTCTTTTCATCAATCTGTTTACTTTAAGTGGAGAATCGCTGCTAGTCATCAGCCCTAAAGCATCAGTATATGTACTGACGTCCCCATTTCAATAGGTACTGGATTGCAGAAGTACAGGTACAAAATTCGGAGGACTCAAGGCGAGAGGAGCAAGAGTCGATTTAACTTCCGCTGTAATTAATATTGTTTACTATTGTTCCATTTGCAACAAGTGTTGTAATTCATTTATTTGTTGGGAAGCATCCAAGTGAAATACCAAGTGTTGTTCTTTATTCATTGTACTCTGATGTAAATTGTTGAAAGTTGTAACACTTGGGATTATAAAGGTATTATTGTAACACTGTTGTAATGTATTGCAATTTGTAACATTCGGACTTGTAATACATTTGTGTTGAATAAAAATTTTAAATTTTCCTATTTTTCTGTGTATTGTGGCTAATTGAAGGAAAGATTCTGGATCGTGTCACGGTTTCTCAGTTACCGAAAATCAGGGCGTTACAACTGTTGTGTGCATAGCCTATGAATATGCAATCAATCGTCTTAGTAGGTCCGATGGTGACCTGTTTTGGATTAGGTACTGCCACTTTTGCTAGACACCCCCACACTTTAAGGTATTTATACGAAGGTACGTTACCTTTCCACAGTTCGTATGGTGTCTTGCCAGTTTTCTTTTGAGGTATTTTATTGAGAATATAGTTGGCAGTCAGCAATGCTTCCCCACACATATTTTGGGGTAAGCCAGAATTCAACAACAAGGCATTCATCATCTTCTTTAGAGTTTGGTTCTTGCGCTCGGCATTACCGTTTGATTCGGGTGAGTAAGGAGCAGTTGTCTGATGAACTATTCCATGTTCAGAGTAGAACATATTTAATGGTGCATCATATTCTCCTCCTCTATCACTCCTAACGATTTTAATCGTTTTGCCAAGTTGATTCTCAACCTCATGCTTATATTCTTTGAATTTATCCAAAGCCTCATTTTTGCTATGTAACAAGTATACATAACAAAATTTTGTGCAATCGTCTATGAATGTATCACGCCCCGCTTCCCAAAAATACGGAATACGAGCACGTAACAAAAACCCAGCGAATGATTATTATCATTCTTAAGCTGTTTCAAGAAATCTTTGCAACACATCACAAAATATATCAGAGTCGGAAGCAAAAGGTGGAACCAACATGCAACATTGAAACAAATTCACCAACAGAAATTTACTTGAAATCAAATACAATATTCCCAAAGATAATTCAGTGTCTGGAGAAAAACAATATTTTGGGTCACATCGCCCAATACAGATAATATTCAAGTCTCAAAATACCAGAATAATCCAAGTCTCATGAATACAAAATAATGTTCTAGCACGAAACAGAAATAATATTAATAATCAAAAGCAACTAATACTGCAAGTCTCCAACACCATCTTGAACCTGTCCGCCATAATCTGCAATTCAACGAATGCAGGAAAGAGAAAAGAGAAAATACAAGTACCCGTTAATTGCAAGTCCGGGTCACAAATAGAGTAGGATATAAGCACATGGAATAGGGAAACTAACTATCACCTGGTATAAGTATGATGTCAATCTAGACAAACTAGCATGGTAAAAGTGTCAAGTGCACACGGCATAACTCAAGTGTCAAGTAAACAAGTATCTCATAAACATGCATCAAGTGTCAAGTTTCGTGTAATCATGTATCAGGTATCATGTTTCATGTAATTCAAGTCTCATGTATCAAGCAAGCAAGTATCATGTCAAGTCTCTTATTCAAATACCATGTTCGAGTATCATATTCAGGTATCATGTATCATATATTAAATATCTTGTATTTTTAATATCTAGGAAGCACTTCATGCGCCCCAACTTTTATCACATGGTTGCTACAACACCACAGTTTCGCTTTAGATTTCATAGTGGACCATAGAGGGTAGTATACTCAGGAATCAGAACAGAAACAGATATCAAGCATGAGTCACGTAATCGTGAACAAGTGGCAACAAGTATCAAGCACGAGTCATGTATTCATGATCATGTGGCAACAAGTAGTATCTAGCACGAGTCATGTAGTCATGATCACATGGCAATAAGTAGTATCTAGCACGAGTCATGTAGTCATGATCACGTGGCAACAGGTAGTATCTAGCACGAGTCATGTAGTCATGATCACGTGGCAACAAGTAGTATCTAGCATGAATCATGTAGTCATGAAATATGGCAACAAGTAATGGGAAACACGGGCTCCCTTCCGAGTACACGTTTCTGAATTGTCCACTATTAGATCTTTCCTTTAAACCCCGGCTTAGTTACTTTTATTATTAGGGTCATCAACAGTCATGAGAGGGTATTAAATAATGTCAAACTAACCAGGTATAATCAGGTTTAGGCTCAGGGAACCAGATCATCAAGTATAAGTAATATATAGTCACACAAACGAGCAAAATGGCCTATGTTTATAATCAGGTCAGAAAGACCAATCAGTACCAAAACAGAGATCCTGAGAGCTACAGGCATGCAAATCATGATCTGTCAAAGGATCTGGAAACTAGACATCCACACGCTTCTAACGAGTGTAATAAAGTTATATGCTAGTTCACAACATCCCAACTTAAAACTCATTTCAACACAGATTTCATGTACAGCCAGAAAACAGGGGAATGACTTCAAACACATAAAAACAGCATGTAAACTCATCAAACAATTCCACGAAAAATCTGGGGTATTCTCCTATAGATATAGACTCAAAGTAATAAGTTTCATAATATTCCAAAAAGTATAACTAAGTCATCAAAAATAGAGAACGACACAAAAGCATGGTTTTGTCGAATCTGGAATTTCTCAACCCTGCTGTACGGAAACAAACATATCTCTCAAACAGCGCATCAAAATCCAATTCCGCCAAAACGACGTGAAAATAGATAAAATTATCCAATTTCCATATCTCACAAATAATTTACATACAGTAATAATAAATAGGGTGAAAACTGCATTCAACATAGAACAACACGCAATTTACAGCGAAAGTAGGTTATAGAAAAGGATATGAAACATCACTTAAAACTCCTCTTTAAAATACACCAAAAATCTGAGAAGGTCCCTAACATCATGAAGAAACACTGGGCGAAATATTATCGCATGATATTATGTATAACCTAGATCTTGAAAATAAATAGTTTACAAAATCTACCCCAAACTGAATCTGGAAACTACCGACATACATGTACCAAAATTATCATATCTCATTCATAAGAACTCCAAATGCAGTGAAATCGGTGGGGTTTGAAAATAGATTCAATTATCTACAATTTACTGTGAAATCTTCAAGTTGAGATTCGGAACCTAACATAGGTGAAAACAGCAAACAACACAGCACAGCCCGCAAATTCGAGATTTCACACTTCATCTTAAACACGTCGTAACTTTCATAATAATGATCCAAACTTAATCAAACTTGAAACGCAGCCTACCCATCATCTAAATATCATATTTAAGGGCTTCTAACATGTCCAAGCCTAATATTTTCACATGGGCAATCAATCAAACACGTTTCATGCAATATATCACATACACGAACAAAAATCCAATTTTGGGCATAACCTATGTTATAATCCTATCAAACTTGGTGCTATAAGTCATCTATAGCCAATTAACACAATAGAGACAAAACCCATCAATAACAATACAATTTTTTGCCGTCTCTAGACCCAACTACAGTATATGTAAACTTTTTGATTTGTATCAACCTAATGAAATTATGTACAAGTTACTTGCCTCTAATGGAGTGAATTCGATGCCAACAAGTTGTAGGAATAAAACTCACGAAAAAAATAGCCTTCCCATGCGTTTCCAAACGAACCCACGAACAAAAATCGCCTACACGATCGATCTCCGTGATGCACGATCCAAAATGGATGATACCCACTTCAAAAACACCACCAAGGGAGGAGTTTGTACTGATTTGGATGGTGGTGGTGCTGGTTTGGGATGGCCGGCCACAATAGAGGAGGGTTAGGGTTCATATGGTTATAGTATGGTGATGGAGATGATGTATGGAGTATGGTTGTACGGGATGGAGGGCTTGTGAAGGTCGGATTGGGAAAGGAAAGATGCAGGCCGAGATGGATTGGAGAGGAAAGGAGGGGGCCGGGATGTGTTTTTGGAGAGGGGGAGAGAAAAAGAGATTAGGGTTAGGGTTATGAGGGATTAGGGGTTATGATATATGGGTTAATTGTGGGTTAATGGGTAGTGGGTATCAATATGAATTAATATGTATACAAATGGGTAATGGGTATTGGGTCAAATTCAAATGTGGATACAATTTATAATGAATTCTATGGCTCCTAAAAATCTCCTTAAGGGTCAAAAATCACAAATTGGGCAAAACACCACCAAAAATCCATCTCATCACCAAAATAAATAATAATGATGAATGAGGCCAAAAAAAAGAGAAAAACTCAAAATGGCGAAAACGAATAATACGGCGAACAAACGACACAAGGAGCTCAAATGAAAAAAAAAAAGAATATATATTGAAAATAAATCCAATATACAGTTCCGAAAAATACAAAGGAGATAAAAATACACCCCAAAATACATAAAATGAAAAACAGGGGTTACAGAATGTCACAAAATACTTTTTGCCACCTCTGGTCTGCACGTATTTTAAATCACACGTATCCGTATGAATTAGACCTAGAGTTTCTCTGTTTCTTTCTACAGAATGTGATGGAGTTTTACTGAGTTTGGCCTCCATACAAACTTCACATTTTTCAGAGTTGTCTACCTTAAATTTTGGTAGCAAATTCATGTTAAATAATCTACACATAGAATTGGCATTAACATGACCTAGTCTTTCATGCCAAACAGAAGAAGACTCAACAACATAGGCGATAGGAGTTATTTCATTAACATTGGGAACAACATGAACAATAGTTTTAGGGATGACTGTCATTACATTAAACTTGAACAGTCCAACCTTTACATATCCTTTACCCAAGTACACCCCATTTTTTGACAATACAAAATTATCAGAAGCAAGCACAACCTTAAATCCATTCTTGCTTAGCAAAGAGCCTGATACCAAGTTCTTTCTAATATCTGGAATATGCAACACATTTGTGAGGGTTAGTTCCTTTTCTAAAGTCATCTTCAGCACTATCTTCCCTGTTCCTGCAATTTTGGAGGTGGAAGAATTACCCATGAACAACTGTTCATCCTTGTTGCACTTCTGGTATGAAGTGAACATCTCCTTGTCCAAGCAGATATGCTTGGAGGCCCCAGTATCATACCACCATTCACGAGGATTGCTCCCCACAAGATTTACCTCTGATACTACAGCATAGAGATCCAAGTCAGAAAGACCAGTGGACAAGTTCTCAGCTATGTGTGCATGGAATTTTTCATTCCCTTTTGTATGTCCAGTTCCTGCACGGTTGTTGTCCTTGCTGTGGCAGTCAAAAATTTTGTGCCCCAGCTTACCACACTTGTGGCATTTCTCAGCAAACCTCTTTGTAGGAGGTTTTTGGTTTGAGGCCTGTGGCAAGAACTTTCTCTTCTTGCCATTCTGTTCGTGCTCCACCACTTAGCCTTTTCTATGGACTGATTTTTATAGGACCTGTCAGCCTTGCGATTCTCCTCTTCGATCCGCAAACTGACAATGAGGTCTTCAAGAGACATCTCCTTTTGCTTGTGCTTGAGGTAGTTCTTGAAGTCTTTCCATCCCGGTGGAAGCTTTTCGATGAACTATGCAACCTGGAATGGTTCGCACAGCGTCATGTTCTCTACAGCGATTTCATGCATTATGACCTGCAGTTCCTGGATTTGACTACAACAGTTTTGGAGTCAATCATCTTGTAGTCCAGAAATTTGCCGACTACAAACTTCCTGGACCCAGCGTCTTCTGTTTTGTACTTCTTCTCCCAAGACCCCCACAGGAGTTTAGACGTCTTGAAGACATAGTAGACGTTGTGCAGAGGGTCTACCAAGCCATTGAGGATGTAGTTCCTGCAGAGGTAGTCACCCTGAGTCCATGCATCAACCGCAGCAACGAAGTGTGCATCCATTGGTACCAGCATCCCTACAGATTCAGTGAGAAACCCGTCCAGCTTCAAGGTGGTTAGGTAGAACTGCATCTTTCCTTGCCACTTCTTGAATCCAGTTCCATCAAACTTCTCTGGTTTTTCTCCCACAGTTATATGTATAGGCAGAACGACCGAATGTGCCGCAACCGATTGTGCAGTCACATTTTGGGTCACTAGTGTTTGTTCGCTGATATGTCTACTGACATTACCATTCTGTGTATTTTCCATGTTCTGAAATAGTTGAAAACAGAACTGTTAGTTGTTTTTCCAAGATGATAACAGTACCTGTAAGAGATCTTCACAAAAAACTGTTAGAAACGAGGAAAAATTTTGCTTTAAGATTGTTAGAACTCGAATTTTATAAATTAGAAATTTGCTAACAATATTTGTGAAGAAAGAATTTATAGGAAGAAAAGAACAAACCCAAAACTTTATACAAAGTCGAGATTAAGATCTCTCTCCTTAAAGCAAAATTTGCTCTGTAATGTGACGGTTGCTGGTGAATTGCCTCCCAGGATATAAGTGTATTACCTTTCCCTAAAGAGCAGCAGCCTTGCTTCAGATATTTCAGCAAACTATTTCTGTGTTGTACTCTCAGTGTTTGACACAGAGGAAGAAGAAGAAGTGAATTTGGATTACTCAAAGCTGTCCCTCTGGCAGACAAGACTTACTAGTCTTATAGGAGAAAATAGAGCTACTGATGGGAGGCCCATTACTCTGTAACAGCAGAGTAATGGTACCAGTTATTGAATGTGAAAAGCCTCATCAGCCAGAGTGAAGCCGAAGCCGGAGCCGGAGCCGGGGACGGAGCCGGAGCCGGAGCCGGAGCCGGGCCAGGTGCGCGCATGCGCATATGTTTGTCATTTTGGCTAAGTCCTTTCTCCACTACACGTTAGTGGTAACCCCCGAGCCACGCCCTTTAGTCCAATTTTTTAGCATATATACTAGAAAAAACCTTTCCCCATTTTCGATATGGGACTATCCATTTTCTCCAAGTTTCCAAGTTAGTACATTTTGAGTACCCAACTTTGGACCAACATTTCCCATTGATAAAGAATTCGTTTTTGGCAAATGAGTACACCACGGAATAGTACTCAACGGAAGGATCACAATCCAATCATTTTCCGGCGCCGCCGGTGGCCGGAGCCTGCCGGAATCCGGCCCGGAAAATCAACAAAAATTAATTCCAACAATTATAAACATAAAACTCTTTTCCGAAACTGACAAAAACCTCACACTTACCAATCCCTCCCAAATTACAGCGAAGCTGTGTGTACCGGAGGTGTGCAACACACGCTATTGTGTACGACTAGAAACACTGACATCCACCCTTCTCTGTTACATTTCACAATTATTACAACCTAATTTAGAATCACTAAACAAACACTTTGACATTAAATGAGGATTAGTAATATAAGTACATGTCCAATTTCTGACTCCAGTAATGGACGAGGAATTTCCAATCCGAAAGCTCGACCTCGGGGGCACATCCCTTGCATTATCGGTCTCAGACCTCTTTTTGTTGTAATATTCACCTTCAAATATTTTTTGTGATCTCTCCACTTCTTTGCAAAAGATTTTTCCACCCGTGTCAAGAGAGTCCAGGTTAGAATAGTATTGCTGCGAAATATAATTGATTACCAATTTTAAAACTGAAATACAAAAACCAAGTATGAGTAATAAGTTTTCATAAAGATAATACCTTGATGGTTGAATAGGCAGTCGCCTTTTTCGTGTTGGTCACCTTCGGCCAACTTTTATAGGACAATGAAATTATGTGAGGATTCCGAGAAATTACCCCCCGATAAATTGCATGCATGTATCTGCAGTGTCACCCACATGCTGTCTAGCTCTATTTGTTGATTCGACAATCCTATCATTGTTCTTCATTTTCCATATCTCTGCCATCTTTGTCTTTCCTATTTACTTTTTGGCAGTGGTCGTGCTTCCCTCCCCCACTTCCAACTGACTGCCACTATGTTCTGAAGGCTACTTCGGCCCTTGCCCTTCATTTACATTAGCTGTGTTGACCCTTTTCTTATTCTCACATCCTGTACCTGTAAAAAAGAAAATTAACATCATATTAAGATAAATTTAAAAATAATTTAGACAAATAATAAATGGAAGAAAAATAATATTAAGTTTGAAAAATTAATTAACTTTAATTCTCACAATTAATGCATATGTAAATTTTGGAAGATAAATAGGAAACTCAATATGAAAAATCTGTAAAAGAAATGGTTCATAAGTCTAGCCAATGAAATTATAGCAGGCATAAACACTAAGAAGTATAAGATATAATGCAAATCATATAAAGGTGATTAAACAAGTTTCATAATTATAATACAACACCTTCCATTACATATCTTTCTTCTCCATCTGTATGGAGCCAAGTAGGGTGTAACATCCCCAGAGATTTTATTTTATTTTTATTTTTCTTTTGCACATGCATTGCACGTAAAATTTTGTGCACGTGTTGGTTCCTAAAATTTTCTTGAGTCATTAAAATTTTTCGTCTTATTTTACTAGTCAAAATTGTGTGGTTTATTTTAATTAAATCAAATAGGCCAAAATCCATTTTTGTAGTACAAATTAAAGCCCGTGATTATTTTCTGTGCACTTAACGTACATTTAAAATTTAGTTAAATTAGTACACATTACCATGTATAACACACACATCTAACTTAATAAAAACTAATAATAAAATTTGTATGGAGTGTGCACACACATTGAATACACATTGTAACAACCCGAATTTTCATATGAATATATGTATGATTTTTTAAGTACTAAAATGCTATAGTTATTTATTTATTTTTCTTTATGAAGCTCCTAGTATGGAATTAACTTTTAAGCTTCAACTAGACCCGATCAAACCCGAGTTAACCCTAGTTTAACTCAACACTTGTAGTGTACCGTGGCGTGTAACAAAAAAAAAGACTCGTGCACATGCACAAGCCCAAATCTGGCCTACAATGGAGAGGGAAAAGATGGAAGGAATTTGAGAATTAGGGTTAGGGTTTTGAACTTAAATTTGACCCATGATGAGTTCTTCTCCACTCCTACACTCCACCTCCATTCTCCCCCAATGCAGCCCTCTCACTTTCTCTCTCCCCCCTCTCTCAAAAATCCATCCACATTCATTCCCCATCCTCTATTAAAACACCCTCATCTTATCCTAGCTCCATTTCTCATCTTTCCCTACAATTAAGCCATCTTCTACACCTCTAAACCTTACTCTCTACACCCTAGCTACTGATTTGGAAGGAGAGAAGCCAAGGAGAAGAAGAGAAGACAAGGAGGAGGAACCAAGGAGCAAGAAGGCTAACCAAGGAGCTAGGAGCTTGTAGGATCTTTCTTTTCCATCAAACTCATCAAGGTGGGTGATTCTAATCTCTTGTTTTGTTTTGATTGTTGAATGGTGGTTGTAGTGACTGAAAAATGACATGCATGCTCTTGAATGAACTTAGATAACTCGTTTTGTGCTAAGTAATCCAAACCAAAAAATCCTGTTAAAAGACTGAACTTTTGTTGTCAGTCCGTAGCTCATTGCATGAACACTACTTGGTTTTTTTATCTGAACTTTTTAGAGGATGATCATATAGGTGTCGTACACCTTCAAGAAATTTTACAGATTTTTGTGACTTTTCTTGCTATTAAAATAAATTACGAACTTGCACATGCTGGTCAGAATAGAAAGAAGTAGTTTTTATTGTTACTGTTGTGGAAAGAATGACTTGTATCTCACTGCATGCTTAAAGGAATGAACTGAAATTTTGGTATGTTATTTTTGGATGTACCTAAGACCTACATTTCAAATTTCATGAGATTTGGATCACTGTAGCTATGTCAATAAAATCATGCAACCTGAGCTGGATATTTTAGTAAACAGAACTGCTGTTGTTACTACCCTATTTTTGGATGACATTCAAAAGGATATAATTGGAAATCTACTTAGTAGAACCACTTGATATTTGGAAGTGTTGTAACATCATGTGTCAGAAACTAGATTCTAAAATTTCATGATCATCTGACTCCATATGCTATTCTAAATGGATTTTTATCCCATGACTGTGTTGATCTGATCTGCTGTTCTGGAAGTCTGTACACTTGTTAAAGATGGGACCATAAGACCTTCTAAACGACCTTGTATGAAAGAACGTGAAACTAGGAAGTTTTAGTTGACACATAGACCTTTCTGGATTGACCGAGAAATCAAGATTTGGATAAGTATGAGATTTTATATGATTTTTACAAGTGACGACGAAAACACAGTAAATCTTAGAGCTTACTGTTTTGCACCATTATCATTGAGATGAGTCTAAACTTGTATCTTGTTGGCTTAGAGTTGTTGTTTGAGATCAAGACTCATGTCCTAGATGTGTACTTGGGTTAGGACTCAAATTATCTAAAGTTTCTTACTAAGATTAGTCCAAAGTTGTTTGTAGACCCCATTATAGACCACATTGTTCAATGTTTCGAAGTGAAAATTATATTGAATGTTGGGGTATTATTGTAGACCACTTTAGGATGAAATTCATGCCCATTGTGTGCTTGTACTTGCTGTCTACTTTGAGTAGAAGCATGGGGAGCGCCCAATCGCGATTCCTCAAGGGAACGGGACCGGGAATGACTCCATTTTGGCATAAACGCCAAGTGTGTGCATGCTGTTTGGAATCTTAAATTGTTATTTTTTAGGACTCTTAGAACCCCTATTTGGGTATTCATGGGTTAGGACTTACTCCTAGTGTGGTGTACCTTATTGGGATATGTTGGCTGAGTATTGAAACTCTAGGACTAAGTCTTGTTGACATACCTAGATGGGTAGAATAAGACCCGTGTCACATCGAACGCATTGGAGGAGATGACTAGTGCGCCGACGTACTCACCGTGCATGGATGGATTCCATGGTTTGTGTTTGGAGCTACCACTTGTTGAAGACCGTAGAGCGTTAAGTTTAGCGGGAGCTACTTGTTGGTCGGGCCGAGGTTGCGATCGAACTCCGAGCGTAGATGATAGTTGCAGCGATCGACGGAGTCGACTCGTCGCTGGTTCGTGCCAAGTGTGGGCCGAGGCGGGTCAACCCTTGGGCCGGACTCGAGGGCTAGTTGAGCCCTAGTAAGGGATGGGTTGAGATCCATTAATGATAAGGGTGACTAATTAGAAAGAGTACGCAAGTAGAACTTCATTAGTTGTTCATAGCAAGCCAAGTTGATTACCAAGTTAGGAATTGGTTATGGTAGATAGATCGCCTAACTAAGGGAGAGGTGTAGCATGGATACTTTGGTAGGGCTAGATCGAGTCTCGGTTGATTGTAAGGATAGGCACTAGCGAGGGTGTTCGCCTATCAGGGGGACGTAGTCTCGACTGCAAGTCCTGCTCTAGCGTAAGGATGAGTGTAGCGAAGTTGGGAAAACCTTATATCTGTCATGTCCTTTGTTGACCGATACGGGCAGGAGGTTTAGAGGAAGTCCCCACAGAGCGAGACTCTACAGAAAAGATTCTAAGTCCTCCGGTGGGGAGCCCTGGTGCCCGTATATCAGCTTTTGGTGAGGTCCGGGGAGACGTAGATACAGCAACATTTCAGGTAAGCCGATTTGATTACAGTCACGCACAGTCACGCAGGGTAAGCCTGCGATTGACCATGATTTCAGTCACGCAGGGTAAGCCGGCGACTGACCAGTCATGCAGGGTAAGCCTGCGACTGGGATCCCGGGGCATAGTGGATAAAACATGAGGATTGGACACCACTAATGACGGCAACGACGGGTAAGTCGGACGACTGCAGCCTCACCTTCACTGGAATCAAAAACAGGAGAGAGCACAAGAGTAGGATGCATAGCGGGAGATCGAGCCCCATCAAACTGAAGAACGTCGTTTGGTTGGGGGGTGTGTAGTATGGGATGCATATCTTTCAACCAAGTGTGCATTAGCTTTAGGAGCATGTGTGCATAGTGTACATTAGATTAGGTCATGGCATACACCGACACTTGCTTGACACCACCTTTTTCTTTGTATCAAATATTATTTGTGGTTGTTGAGGTTGGAATCGTTATATTATGGCGTAGAGAGGATAGCCGAATATAGTATTTCGTCAGTTGTAATCAACTGACGTGCCCACAGTTATCAGTGCAGGATTGCAGACTTGGGATCGCGGAAAAGCTCTAGCAGGGAAAAGCATCCAAGTGAAAGTTATTGTCCGAATTTATTGTACATTCTTGTTGTAACAATTAATTGTAATTATTGTAATCATTGGATATTATAATAACAATTTGATGTAATAAAAGTTTTTAATTTCCGGTGACTTTTGTGGTGCTGTGACTCATTTGAAGAAAGATCCTAGAATGTGTCACGGGTTTCTATATTAGGAATTCGGGGCGCTACATTACCGAGTACATTTTTCGATCATTCACTACCAAGTCAACCCATAATACCCTGGTTTGATAACATTTTATTTCATCCTAAGTGAGCATGCAAGAAGGTGTCAGGGTTGTATTATGCTAGGTGTGACTAATTATACTTGTTACATACAAAACAAGAGGCAAACATATTAAATTATCACACAATTTGGACAGCATGACATTACTGTACAAAAACACAGATTACCGTTACTAAAGACAGTCAAATCTGGATCCGTCAGAAATTTTAGAAACTAGACTCTCTGCCGGTTCCAGCAAATATATACACGACATATAAAAGTTACAGAAACTAGGCCGAAATACCTATTCTTTCCAGATTTTATGTTCAGGCAGTAGGTTATAAATTGTATAAAAATATATGAAACAGGTCAGAAAACTCATCAATTAAATCTACAAAAAATCAGGGTGATTCCTACACATGTCTAGTCTCAGTCGAATTAATTTCATATTTTTATTCTACTGTTATCATGTTCTATTTATTTATAAAACAGAAAGATACACATGAATTTGGAAATCTGGAAATTCAGACACAGTTGTACTAAAAATAAGATATCTCACAGAATATAACATGGAATTCAGATCCATCAAAAGTTCTGGAAAATAGACTCATAGTGCTATAAATCATATCCAGAAGGTTAATTCAAATTACAACAGCAACATGGTCAAAAATCTGATACAAAAAGACATAAACTGCAGGCCAGAAATAGTTTGATACGAATAGGCAATAATTTCATCCTACAAACATATAGTTCATGCTAACTAATAATCAAAGTGCTAATAGATGTTTAACATGCAGATTTCTACATTCAAGGTGCAATCTTATAGTCATGGTAATCAATTCATTAAATCAAATTCAATCGACATATTCAATTCATCCAATAATCCTATAACATGGATCTAGTTATTTTTCATGTAAATGTGCATATGCAATGTGCAAGAGGGACTAGATTTTAGATCAAAGATTTAGGCACGATATTAAGAATACATCGGGTTAGCTCGTGTAAACCCTCAATACACTTAAAGGAATTCAAATAGCAGTATGATAAAAAGATTTGGATCTACTTGCACAGATCAAAGAATTTTGAACAAAACAATATACTAGCTCAAGAAGAGACTTGCCTTTTAGATGATAATTTTGGATATATAGAATAACGGGAAGAGAATCCCGGGCGAAGAATTCACGAACACAAACACGTGCTCTCTACGTGCACACCAAAATAGCAAAACAACTCCAACACAACAAATCCACTCCTTCCACAAACAGCAACACACTGATTCTCCCCTACCTGAACACCAAACAGCAACTCAACTCCTCCTCTTCACTACCCGAATAGGAAACAGCAACCAAATCCCTTCCTCTCCGAACACCACACAGCAGAGAGAGAGAGACAGCGGCAGGGAACGACAGGGGCGGCACTCGTGGTCGAGAAGTGACAGCAGCGACGAGAGCGAGGGACAGCGACGAGAGCGGTCGAGGAGCGATGCAATGTCGATCGACAATGGGGACGAACCAATGCTCTGTTTCGAACCGAAATAGAGGAGGACGGGAAGGCGGGGTTTCGGGATGTTGACGATGACGAGGAGGGTGTCTCCGGTGGTCAACGAAGAGGATTGAGGTAGGCAGCGATGGGTGAAGGTCGAAAGGCAATGGGATGGCGAAGTGTGGATGGGTTCAGTGGAGATGAGGATCGGGGTGAGGATGATGGGCGACGGGATGGTGGTGGCGAGGGCGGATCATGGACGAAGGCAGAATGAGGCTAGGGTGATGACGAGGGTGGTCGGGATGGCAGTCGGAGAGGAGAGCGGGTGCAGGCAATGGGTGAAAGGAAACAGAGGAGAAGATGGGGAAGACGGTGGGATGAAGAGAGAGAAAAGATATTAGGTTTAATTAATATTTAGGGTTAATGGGGTATTTATAGGGTAATTTGAGATATAGGGTTTTGTGTTTCGGGTTAATGGATTTAGGGTACGGGTTTAGGCTCCAAAAAGAGAGAAATAGATATAAATCAATGAGATGAACATATAGCAGATCAATTCAAACTCAAAATAGGAAGAGCAAAATTTGCAATGAGCCAAAAATAGTAGGATTCAAGCCAAAAGAGTACGGAATGATCAAAAAAGAATAAATGAACCCCAGAAAAGCAAAATTTTATTATTAAAAGGGATTCGGATACAATAATCAAGAAAAAAAATCCAAAATAGAAAAATAGGGGTTACAGTATCACAGCGAAGTGCTTATTAAAGGCATAAAAGCTTGAGCAAAAGGTCCAATGGCCGAAATCTCTCCTTCCTAAAACTTGTACTCGTCGGAGCTATTTATCTCCAATGGAACGAGTCTAACATGCTCACCTTATTTTGATGATAAATGCTATGATGTTTGGAAAGTTTATGTCACACTTTTTGCAGTTGCTTGGAGAAGAAGTATGTAATGTATGTATAAACAAAACAGATATTCATGTCAACGATGGAATGAGAGCTTTCACAAAAGTTGAACTAGCCCTAAAACCGCAAACTCCAAAGCTATGACAGCACTTTATGCAGAACTGAACAATGAAGAATTAATGCGATGTGGGTGGAATTGCAAGACGGCGTATGAAAATTGGAACAACATGCTGAAACGGCATGAGGGAACCATATCCGAGGTAAAAGCAAAAATTAATTTGTGTTTTTATAAGTTTGATTGATGTTTTTCGTATGTTGCCAGGAGAGAACGTAGATCAGATGCTTTCCTACTTCGACATTATCGCACATGAGCTTGAGAGCATAGGTAAGGGGCTGATGATGACTAAAAGGTCGGAAAACTCATAAATTGTCTCATGCCTGAATGTGATATAAAAGCTGCCTTAATGAGGGAGACACTTGAAGAAAAGGGATTTGACTCCTAAACTTTCCAAGGAAAACAGAAGGCGTATGAGATGGAGATGACCGAAACCAAGAGATACCGGTAGAACATCGGGATTGAGCCTAAAATCGAAGAAAATACCATCGCTTTGAAAGCAGAAAAATCTCGACCATAAAAAACAGAGTCAGATCGTGAAGAGTCAGATGAAGACATTGCATTGTTGACCAAGCAATTTCGTAAGTATCTTAAACACAAAAAATATGGCAGGTTTCAAGGAGAAAGAGAAAAGGACAATGACGACATATGCTACAAATGCAAAAAAGCCTGGACATATTCGCTCAAATTGTCCCATCTCGCAGGACAGAAACAAGGAGCACTATCACCTCAACTCAGGATTGAGAAAGAAGGTATTGAAGGCAATATGTCTAGATTCAGATTCCAGCGATGAAGACCAAGACCACAACAACTTTGGTTTCATGGCTCTTGAGCATGGTGAGGTGCAATCACCACCCTAAGAAGAAGTAATCGAAGAACCCACCTATGATGATTTAGTTAACATGTGCAATGCGTTAAAAGATTATGCTAAGAAATTAAGTCGTAAATTGAAATAATATAAACAAATGTCAAAGGAATCACATGACTCTTGTATTGCTAAAAATCAAAAGCCAAAAAATAAAAATTCTTTGATTATTAAAAAATTCGAGTCATTTAGAAAAGATCATGATATGTTGATAGAGGACAATGAGTACTTAAAACAACAAATTCAAGAATCCTTAGCAACACATGATGAAAAACTAAGAGAAATTCATAAGAATTTTGTTTATATTGCTAAACTCATTGATGATTTAAATGAATGCAAAAGAAAATTTGATGAGGTAGTGGAATGTTGTAAAGAGGCTCTCGAACAAAATAGAACACTTGATGTTATCCTAGACACTCTTCGTTGGAATACAAAAGACAATGAGAAGACTATGAAAAGGCTTTGTAATAGATAATTGAGCTTGAAAAAAATTGTTGAAAAATATGAAGGGCACAGCTATCTTATTACAAAGAATTCAAGATCATATCATGATAATCGAGGGATTGATTACAATGAGCCAATACAACATCAAAAGTCTAAGCAATCATGTCATACACATATGCATAGTCATCAAAATAACTACAAATCAACACAAAACTATGCACGTGTACATGATCCAAGGCATAATTGTATCACATGTCACTACTGCTGTAAATTATGGCAAATTTCTTATAATTGTTCATTAAAAAGGAATACTAATTTCGTTTGGGTGAGAAAGAATGTAAATGCAGGTTCAATAAAAACTTGGACACCCAAAGTTATACCTACTAATCTTGATGTAGGTACCTCAACGTATCATGACTAAAGATCAGTGGTACCTTGATAGTGGATGCTCAAATCATATGACAGGTGACAATAAATACTTTACATCACTATCAAGGGAAAGAGGGAATGACATCATCTTTGAAGATAATAGCATTGGTCAGACCATCGGTAAAGGTAAAATAAACTTTGGTTCTTCATGCTCCAGTCAGGATGTTCTATTGGTGAGAGGTTTGAAACACAATTTACTTAGCGTCAGTCAATTATGTGATAAAGGTTATACTGTTACTTTTGATAAAAATATATGAACTGTACTGGATAGCAATAAATCATGTTTACTCCTCGCTAACAGATGTAATAATGTATATACTATAAATTCTAATGAATTAACACAGGACAATATGAGATGATTTGTTGCTAGAAATGATGATGGTTGGTTATGGCATCGGCGACTTGGACACATATCCATGGATAATCTCAACAAACTCGTCACCAAGGAGCTTGTAAGGGAGATTCTCAAAATTAAATTTGAGAAAGATAAACCATGTGAGTCGTGTTAGTTCGGTAAACAAACTAAAAGTTCTCACAAGCTCAAGAAAATGGTATCAACTTCTAAACCTCTTGAACTCTTGCACATGGATCTGTTTAGACCATCACGCACACGTAGTAATGAAGGTGCACAATATGCCTTTGTAATTGTAGATGACTATAGCAGATTCACTTGGGTTGCCTTTTTGTCACAAAAGAATGACACATCATATGTTTTTCAAAAAAAAACTGTCGTAGAGTAGAAAATGAGAAAAACCTCACCATTGCTACTATTCGTAGTGATCATTGTGGGAAATTTCAAAAAGAACTCTTTACATCATTTTGTGACAAAAAAGGAATTAAACATGAGTTCGCTTATCATCGCACTCTCCAACAAATGGGGTTGTTGAAAGGAAAAATCGATCTCTTCAAGAAATGACCCGAACCATGCTTAGTGAAAATAATTTACCAAAGTTGTTTTGAGCCGAAGCTGTCAATACAGTGTGTTATACCATTAACCAAGTAATCATTATGAAATATCTTAAGAAAATGCATTTTGAACTATATTAAGGAAAAATTCCTAACTTGAGTTATTTTCGTGTATTTGGGTGGAAAGTGTTCATTTTAAATACTCTAGATAACTTGAGAAAATTTGAACGTAAAAGTGACGAAGGCATATTCTTAGGATATTTCCTAAGTAGCAAGGCATATCGTATATTTAATAAAAGAAGATGCACAATTCAAGAATCCATTGATATTATATTTGATGAAACTAATTTTTCACAAGATAAATATTGCATGTTGTTGATGATGATGAGACATGTGTTCGTGTTGAAAAAAAACAGGTACATATTGAACAAGGGCCAAATGTGGATCCTCAAAATCATAAGTCTCCTCAAGATGAAGACACATCCATCAATCATAACAATTACAAATTCCAAATAGAAGAGATGCATACACAATAAATTGATGTCCTGGAAGATGATCAATACAACATCAACCTTCCACCCACGAAAGGCGCCCCACTTGGAAAATCGTGTCTAGCCATCCACCAAATCTTATACGAAGCAATATGTCAAAAAGGGTAATTACTCGAACACATGCTCAAAATTTTATGTGCTTCTCCACATTCATTTCTATACTTGAACCCAAGAATATTAAGGAGGCCTTACAAGATAATGACTAGATCATTGCAATGCAAGAAGAATTTAATCAGTTCGAAAGTAATCAAGTATGGAGACTTGTCCTTATACCTGACAATAGAATTATACTTGGAACTAGGTGGGTGTTTAGGAACAAGTTGGACAAATCGGGTACCATTATTAGAAATAAGGTCCATATTGTTGCACAAGGTTATAACCAACAAGAATGTGTTGATTTTGATGAAACTTTTGCACCTGTTGTACGGCTTGATGTCATTCGCAGTTTACTTGTTTTTGCTTCTTACATGGATTTTAATCTTTTTCAAATGGATGTCAAAAGTACTTTTTTAAATGGTTTTTATTTTGGAAGAAGTTTATGTTGAACAACCACCGGGGTTCACTGACTCCACACACCCAAACCATGTATTCCGTCTTGACAAAGCTTTGTACGGTTTGAAGCAAGCTCCTCGTGTTTGGTATGAACGACTAAGCTCATTTCTCATTCACATAGGTTTCTCTAAAGGGAAAGTAGACACTACACCATTTATTAAACATGTTTCTCAAGACAATTTAATTGTTCAGATTTATGTTGATGATATTATATTTGGATCTACTAATGAAAATCTTTGCAGGGAATTCTATAAGCAAATGCAGGATGAATTCGAAATAAGTATGATGAAAGAATTAACCTACTTTCTTGGACTTCAAATACAACAACGAAAGGATGGCATCTTCATAAATCAATCTAAATATACAAAAGAGCTAGTCAAAAAGTTCGGTCTTGAGAATGCAAATGCCTATAAAACCCCTATGGCAACTACCACTAAGCTATCCAAGAACGAATCTGGTAACAATGTTGATATTTCTACCTATCGTGGTATGATTGGTAGTTTGCTTTATATTACTGCATCTCATCCTAATATCATGTTTAGTGTTTGTTTATGTGCGTGTTTTCAATCGTATCCCAAAGAATCGCATTTGGCTGCAGTTAAGCATATTATTCGATATCTTAAAGGCACACCCAAGGCTGTACTTTGGTACCCGAAAAATAGAAACTTTTCTCTTGTAGGGTACTCCGATGCCGACTATGCCGAGAGTTTAACTGACAGAAAAAGTACTAGCGGTACATATCACTTCTTGGGGGACTGTCTTGTCTCATGGGCATCCAAGAAACAAATTTATGTAACTCTCTCTACCTTCGAAGCAGAATATATCGCAGCCAAGTCCTGATGTGCGCAAGTATTATGGATGAAACATACTTTAGATGACTACAAGGTATTTTTTTTATCATATTCCGATTAAATGTGATAGTACTAGCACTGTTCACATGGCTAAAAATTCTGATCAACATAGTCGTACAAAGCACATAGAAATTCGGTATCACTTTATTAAAGATCATTTTCAAAAGGGGGATATAATTCTCGAGTATGTTGCCACTGATTCTCAACTTGTTGATATTTTTATTAAGCCTTTACATGAAAAACGATTCCGTTTTTTGAAAGGTGAATTAAACGTTATTGATATTTCTGCCTAATTGAATTTTCAGTTGACTGGACGGTCGACTGTTAGCCTGCAAAGGTGTACAGTCGACCGGTCCCTTTTCTGTTTTTTTACAGTCGACAAATGTGTTTAACATGGTTTTGCGGTCAACTGTGTGGTCGACCAGTCCCTTCTCTGTTTTTTTACGTCGACAAACGTGTTTTAAATTGCCTTGCGGTCGACTGTGCGGTCGACCGGTCCCCATTCTGCCACTCCTGTTTTTTTTGTATTTTCTTCGTGAATTCTATTGTTTCTGTTTTGTGTGATCCAAAAAGGGGGAGAAGTTTAGTACTTGAATTTCAAACTCAGTATCAAACTCAGTACTTTGAACTTTTTCTGCCATAAGTCATGTCATGAGCACATATCTATTATATCTTAACCTGCATGAATTTAGGAGGAGTATTGGATTTAGGGGGAGCACTTGTGTTTTCTCTAATATTATCTTAAATTCTGAAGTATGTTTATGTTTTAAATTCTAAATGTATGTTTTGTCCACACCAAAAGAGGGAGATTGTTGACCTTGAGTTTGATGTGTACAAAACATACTATATACAACTAATAAGTTTCAGTTAAGATGTGCAGGAAAAATAGGAAAAAGAAAATCCAAAATAAAGATATGAAAGTTTGCAAAAGAGGCATGAATCAAAAAGATTTGAAAATTCAAATAGGAGTGCTCCACAAGAAACATTTGCATCAAATCTACAAAGAATCAAGTATGGCTGGATTGTTTATTTTCTTTTTGTGAGAAAATGCTATGTAATGATTGATTGATAAATTGACTATTTTTTTGTATGAATATAAAGTTGATTTGCCAAACAAAAGACAGATCTGCACGATAGCGGTCGACCGCACAAATGTCAGTCGACCACTCATTTTAGTTGAAAAGATGAGTCAGTTGACCGGTCATCTCTCGACTCTCAGGTTGAAAGATGAACGGTCGACCGCTCACATGTACGGTTGACCGTTGAAGTATAGATCTGACTATTTCGGAAAAGTCTTTTCATTTTTGAAAAGATACTTTTCCCTCTCTATAAATAAAGGCGAATTTACTGAATATTCTTCACCTCTTGCTATCATATCTTTTGAATTAATTAATCAATCATCAATCCGAGTGTGAGAGATATTCATTATTTTCCTTCAGTTAAGGTCTATTTGGATCTTGAGGATTTTTCTTTTATTTCCTCTTCGGTGAGGTTTGCACAATTTATCTGTAGAAGCCCTACAAGTGTAATAGGTCTCTCTGCCTGAATTCCGAGAATCATTGTACAAGGGTTTAAAGTATAGTGGAACGCTTGTGGCGGAGAATTGCTATAAGCAAGTGGTGTGGACGTCGACCTGAAAGTCGAACCACATTATATCGCTATATCTTGCCTACTTGCTGCGTTTGCTTTCTCTAACTCCCTTTATTTACTTTGCAATTTAATTTGAATTTTTAATTTCAGCACAATCACTCTATTCACATCCAGGGTGATTTACATTCGCTCCTAACAACAAACATATAACCGGTACCGATTACATAAACATATCTTATCCAGGACCAGGACCAAAGCACCGGTAAGATATCCGCAGAGATCGTAACGTAACTTCATTCTCTCAGTAACATTTAGAAACCAACAAGAAGGTACCAATATCAAAATACCTATTCGGCCAAAACTGCTAAAAAGGAACATACCAAAGGTAATTGATGATACAATTCACACCTTCACCCACAAATTCAAATCCATAACATTGATATTAAATCAAGGCAGCTAAACTAAGAAAGCAGAATATGAGAAATCTTTAGTAAATACGTAGTACTCTAACATATCTACCAAAAACAAAGCATTCAATATATTGAAAAAGATAAGAGCTAACACAATAATACATTAACCAGTAAAGAAATTATACAAAATTATGAGCAATTCATGGAAACTTACCACTGGTCAGAAAACCAAAGTAAAAAATAATAATAAAAATAAAAAAAAATTAAAAAAAATCAGTAAAGACAAGTATAATAACGAGTACATAGTAGACAAAACAACAAGCAGAAGATTTAAACTAAAAAGTATCCCTCAGAACGCTTGATTTCATCAAACCTTGTATGAAATCTTTGTTCCTCGACCTCATCAAAATACATTGGAAGGTGTTAGATGATATATTAGTTTAGTCCCATATTGGTTATGTATCATTTTAGTCTTCTATTCTCTCCTATATGTATGAGCCATATTGTATTCAATTTATTCAATCAATCAATAAAGAATTATTTTCATCCAATAATCTTAACATGGTATCGGAGCCAATAATCCTATAAGGCCTATACTAATTTCATCCTCGTCATCGAGGTGGAGTGGTTCTCGTCTTCATCGGAATCACTCCACCTCTCGACATCTCTCTTCCGCTCCCGATCAAAATACCAAAATCCTAATCTCTCTCCCCAACAAGATCCAAAAATCTTAGCCGTCATCAAACAACAAATCTCCAAAACCCTAACCCTATTCCTCTCCCTAATCTCCATATCCCTAATCCCCACAACTGCCATCCTTCTCCAACTTCATCTTCAACCTCTGTTGTTTCTTCATTAACCAAAACCCAACCCCCCTGACTCCTTCTTCGTCTTCTTCCTCGCAACTCATCTCGTGATCCTATCATCTCACGACCCCGCACCTCGATCGCCTTGCTCCCACTCCACCATTGCTGCCTGCAACTCACCCCTAATAGAAACCCTTCACTTCACCGGCGACTACGGCTTCGCCGCTGCTCGATTTCTATCTGCGAAAAGTCGGGACGGTTTTACGATGGATCCCATCCAGATTTGCACTAACCTCCACTAGCCTTCGCTCCTCGCCCACGTCGACCATGTCAATACCACCTCATCGCCTCCTCCGACAACCCCCTCTATTTTGGTGCGGTGAACGCCCTCCACCCCGCTGCCATCTTCTTCAACCCCTTAAAATGGCCATTCGATGGAAACCCATCTCCCTGAACATCATCAACCTAATCCCGATGACAGAGAGTTTGATCAGGCTTCATCGAGACATTGGGAGACAAATTATGAGGCCATTTGTCAAAAATTTAGGGGAAATGGTTATGGTCCTTGCATCCCTGAGATTTGAGGGACTCAATGTCCACGCCGGTGTTGTCGAAGCAGAACAGAGTTGCGATGCTGAGTGGGTTCTCGAAGAATTTGTTGAAGGTTCTTCTGAAGGGTTCACTCCGGAGCCGATTTTGGAGAAAGCTATTTCGGGTATAAAAATAAAAATTAAAAAAAAAAATTAAAAACCTTTCTTGTAGGTTCTTGTGCTTCTACATCCAAATCGTCAACTCACTCCGGTTGATCGATCGTGAGTTTGAGAGCGGATGTTATCAGCATTCAGTTCTCAGTTCAGGGATGATATCCAACCACATCGACAATTCACATGTCCGAGGTGAGATCCCATCATCGACAATTTTCAAGTCTGGGGTGATATCCCATCATCGGCTATATCTCAAGTCAGGGGTGAGATCCCATCACAGATCGGGATATGGAGATCCCGCCACTTTTCGGGGTGAGATCTCAACAGTGCCACCACTAATTTTCTTCTGCAACACTCTACTTCTCAGTTCCATCACATGTGCCATCAAGCGCCATCACTGCACCACAGTTTGTCGTTCCTTCCACACCAACATCGTCAGTATTCCAAACTCTTGTTGCTTGAACCAACTTGAGTTTGAGAGAAAGTGTTAAATGATATATTAGTTTAGTCCCATATTGGTTATGTATCATTTTAGTCTTCTATGCTCTCCTATATGTATGAGCCATATTGTATTCAGTTTATTCAATCAATCAATAAAAAATTATTCTCATCCAATAATCTTAACAGGAGGGAGCACCAATCCTTCATAACATTTAAAATCTTCAGGTTACTAAACTTATCATCACAGGGATAGCCACAATGATCTGATCACCAGCTCTCTTTGCTTCAAAAGCAGGATCCATACTGCTGAAAAATTATTTCTAAATCATAAAAACATAGATGAAGTTAATAAATAAAATAAAAAAGTTATATATATATATATATATATATATATATATATATATATATATATATATATATATATAATGGGAAGGATCATGTGGTCATATTTAATGTATAACTCAAAAAGCACCCATTTTGCAACCACTAAAAATGTCGGGGAGGAGCGTCGGGGTGGGGTCAGGGAGGAGCGTCTGAGAGGAAGACCTAGCTAGGGTTGTTCGATTTGGGAAAGTTCGAGAGCATCGAGTGTCGGGAAGGAGAGTCGGGGCGGATTTGGGCATCGAGCGCCCGGGAAGATGGAGCTAGGTTCTGCTGAAGTCTGGGAATTTGGGGAATGATTTTTTTGAAGGTGAAGAAGAGAAGAGAAAGAAATGAAGAAATTATTTAAACTGCCCCCTCTCTCACTTAAATTAGATTTGGGTGGAGCTGATCTCGATCATTGGATCGAAATCGAATGGCTGAGATCTCTTACTCACGATAAGTATTTCTTCTGAATGTCTTATAATAGGCTTGCTCCATATATATATAATAGCGAAAAAAATTATCGGTGGACCACAGTGACACTTGGAATGCCACATTTTGATCTAATTAAGTGGATTTTTTTTTAGAATGGCTGAACGGAATCAACTAAGGAGCCAAACGTTTGACTTTACATTCATACCATAGTGTCCAAATCTCCGGCAAATGGAATAAACATCTTTCATGATTTGTATAGGACAGAAGCTTGAAAGAGCCATGAATCTTAGACCAAGTGTTACTATTGAAAGTGGCATCACGAATGAAACTCTGGAACATTGGATAATTCAACTCTGATGATGATTATGAAAACACATTTTGGTTGGCAGTCCTGAGCGTCGTACAAGGTGTTGAGTTTTTCAGTTGGTCTAAAGTGTACTTGTAATTGACTCCCACTTCATTTTTCAAGTTTTTCACTATCAGTAGTGTTATCAGCAGTGTTAATTGTATTACTTTATTTATGTACCTCTACCTCCTTGAATGAAAATGTAGTACATAAGTAGGGAGTCAATTCCAAAAGGGATAATCCGGCAAAACCTTTCCGGCATTTGGATAGTTTCGCCGGAAAATCCCAACATTTTTAAAGAAGCACCAACAGAGTAAATTTCTACCCCGGCGTTTTTGATGAAACATCGGGTTATGGTACTCAATCCCGACGTTTCTAATAAAAACGTCGAGACAAAGAGATCAAATCGCCCAAAATTTATTTCTCAACTCATCTTTCATCTCTCTCTCTCCCTTTCTCTCCCCCCCCCCCCTCCCCCCGCGCTCACGAACCAGAACCCTCCTTCGCGTTCATCGTCTTCTGCCATCGTTGACTGCCGCCTTGCATCGCAGTGCCCCCCACGTAGTCGTTCTCTTGACCACCGTCGTCGCTGCCACTTCCCCAAAATCCTCTACCTTCTGATTCAACTGAAATCGATTTTTATATATCGGAATTCAAAACCCAGGTACGGATCATCTCAGATCTAGGGTTTATGCCGCTATTTTCAAGTTAATTTTGTTTCACATACATGATCTCAGATCTATTAGGGCTAATAAATTTGATGTATTTGATCTATTAGGGATGAAATTAGGGCTATTAAGATCTCAAATCTCAAATCTTACATGAAAATAAATTTCCTAACCCTAAACAGAAAAGAAAACTTGGATGCATCAAATATATATATCTATAGCAAGAAGTTAGTTTTAAATTTGATGTATTTGTGTGTGTGTGTGTGGCTACAGGAAGGATATACCAACCATGACACTCTCCTTTCTTGTTCAGTTCTTTTTCGTGGCCTTGTGTGGGTAAATGTATATGTAACCCCTATTTTCGGTTGTACGGATTTTTCTTATATTTTTGTATTGTTCTTTTCTATTTTAATGTATTTTGAGTCTTAGGCTTGTTATAAGCCTTGTTGCAATTTATTACTCTTGCACTATTATTATTCTTTATTTTTGTTAGCCCAATTCAACTCAAGGCCCAATCTCTTGTTGGATCTCTTTTTGGATGTGCAACCCAAACCCAAAACCCTCTAACCCACTCCTTATTGGATTCTAACTCAAACCCACATACCCAATTTCCCCCTAACAGCCAATCCCAAATTTTCTCCCCCATAATCCTACGTATCTCCTAACTACCCCCACGTTCACCCCCACTATTATCATTATTTAATAATCTCTCTCTCTCTCTCTCTCTCTCTCTCTCTCTCTCTCTCTCTCTCTCTCTCTCTCCCTATATAGCCAAACCCCTTCATCCTCCCCAACTCTTCATCTCCCTTCACTGTTGAAACCCAAACCCCTACTGTGCAAACCCTCATCTCCTACCTCCCGCCTAACCCTCATCCACCCTCACCTTGTCTCCAGCCGTCACCTCATCAACCCTCGTCGTCCTCTCATCCTCACCCTCGCCCTCATCCCAGCATCGCCCTCGACACAACAACTTCCAACAACCGCATCCCGCTGCCTCGTCTTCAACCTCGCGACCCAAGCACCCACCGTCCATGTATCTCCTCGCCGCTCGACAACCACCCAGTCGTCTTCCCTAGTCACGACCACCATCTCAGTCGCCTTCATGTCCACCTTCGCAAACACGCATCTAATGCAACCGCCTGAACCCCCGTGCCCTCGCGACCCTACTGCGGTTGCCTCCTCACCTCCATCCCGAGCTCTCGCCATTACCATCGACCCAACCTCGCCAATGTTATCCCATTGTCGTCGGCCACCTCCGAAACCCACTTTGCTCACAGTCCTTGTCGACCCCCGAGCGCCAGCACCCCATCGCCCAGTCCACCGCCGTCGCCATCTTGCTGTCGATGCCCTGCCCAACGCCGCCAGTTGCCATTGGAGTCGAAGCCAGTGTCACTGCCTTGACGCCGTTGTAGTTGCTGTGCCCTTGCTGTGTGTGTTGGATCTGCTCTTGCTGTTGATTTGTGTGCACGTGTTTACACCTGCCTTTGGGTTGCTTTACTTGCACGTAGTGTGCACGTGTTTTGCATATTCATGCATCATTGCCCCGGGATCCTAATCCCGTTATTCATTGATATTCGGATCTAACGTCATTATAAAGGCAAGTCTACTTGAATTCACTCGTTATTCTAGTTCAAGAGTGTTGATCTCCGCAAGTAGTTCTCTTTCAATTATCATATTGTTATATTGTATACCTTTCGTTGAGTATATTGAGGGTTTACACGAGCTAACCCAATGTATTCTTAACTTCGTGCCAATATCCTTTGATTCAAACCCAAGCTTGTATGCACACACAACATGAATAACTTGATTAGAAACTCGCATATAGGAAATGCATGGTGATTTGAATGCATGATGATCGATTGTGATCTTAAGACATGAATCGTAACATAATAATTTGACTATATACTGTAGAAATTCATCTTAAATTGCTGCATATAATGTTAGTGCAATCAATACAACTTCTATTGAAACACAATATTAACAGTAGAATAATGATATGAAATTCTCCAGGAAATTAATAGACATGCTTAGGGTCCACTGTCTAAATTTTATAGATTTTTGTATTGAATTTACACCTTGATTTTACATGTAGAGATTTGACTCTAGACTGCTGCCAGAACCATTATCTGAAAAGAATAGAGTAATCGACCTAGCTATAATCAGAATCAATTGAAACTTACTGAATATAAACTGTAGCCTCATGTGTCTATTTTCCAGAACATTCGATGGAATTGAATTCCAATTTATTATCTGTTAGATATCGGCCTTTTAGTACTGCTAGGTCTGGATTTCCAGATTCACAATTTTATGTGTATCACCTTGATCTATTAATAAACAGAACATGTTAACAATAAAATTAAAATGTGAAATAAATTTTGCTGAGACTATACATACTTAGGAGTCACCCTGAATTTTTTTACATTTAATCGATAAATTTTCGACCCGATACATATATGTTAATACAATCTATAACATGCTGCCTGAACATGAAATCATAAAAGAATAAGGATTTGAACCTAGTTACTGTAACATTTGTATGTCGCGTGTATATTCCCTGGAACCGGCAGAGAGTCTAGTTTCTAGAATCTCTAAAGGATCTATATTTGCCTTCCTGTAGTAGCGGAAAAGTTCACCTTTGTACAGCAACGTCTTGTTGTCCAGAATGTGCGCTTTCGTAGCATTGCATGTAAATGTGTTAACCTTACATTTAGTGAATGAGAATCATTTATATATCATGCATCGCATCATTTTGCTGCATCCTTATCATTGCCTTGATATTCTTATACACATTTCATGATCATGAATAACATAATAAAATATTAACAAGCCGGGGTAATGAGGATTGACTTAGTAGTGGATAATTTCAGAAAGTGTACTCGGTAGGGCCCTTATCGTTATATTGTATTGTCATGGAAGGAGGAGTATCGATTGTAAATTATTGATTGTCAATTATTTATTGTAAATTATCGTTATCGATGCCGAGTACACGCTCTGTAGATCCAACCACTATAGTCTAAACGAACACTGGTTGTACGCACCAAACCGGTAGTATTGGATGCAGTAGTACGTGCATTAGTTAGGCTAAATACTAATAGACTAGATTAACACTTGCATCCTTGATCGTGACTATTGACGCTGACATTGTTTATCGATTATTGTTATTGAAAGTTGCATTGTTAAATCTAAACTTTTCATCAGTCCCTGTTACTGCTTTTGATTTTGTTCTAGTTTCATATTCCTTGATGTACCATGTTCCTTTACTCTTTATTTTTCACTACTTACTGTTCGTACTTGCTCTAACGGACATTTCCCCCCAACTCTAGATGATCAAACTACAGGTGTACAGGGAGAATTGCCTGAAGGTCTTGGTGAGCAATTCTTCTGGGATGGAAGTTGGAGCATTGCCTACAATAAATTATTTCCTGCGTGTTTATTTCGTACTTGCATTATTACTTTGTTGAACTTTGTATTCCGGACTTGTTGACCCCAAGTTGTTTATTCCTAGTTTTTTATTATTTCTTTGGACTGTTGCATATTTTATCATAGCATCTTTGTTTATGTGATTATGTTTTTCCTGCGTGGTTGTGTTAAGACTGGTACAACTTATGGATGATGTTAATATCATTCGCTGGGCCTTCGTAACGGGCTCGTATTCCCGTATTTTGGGAAGCGGGACGTGACAGGTTTTTACTGGTATCAGAGTCAGATTGACTCAACATTATGTGCTCCACGTTAATCACATGAACATTTAATAACCAACATGCAATCTAGATACTAATCGAATTGGCTATGTTGCAGACTTTAGCTCGTAGAGGTCCTTCTACTTCTCGACAGAGGGAGGAACAGTCAAAGAATGTAGTCGTGCTTCAAGCGCTACAACAAATGATGGCGCTGCAGCCAGAGCACAATGAATTAATGAGGACCAGCTTGGAGGCCATGAACCAGGTTGCTGTGGGACCTACTCCAGGGCAGCTGCCACCCAGGCCCAGAACAGCAACGGATTTCATGCGGTTGCACCCAAACAAATTCTCGGGTACAGAGATGCCGCTGGAGGCCGAACAGTGGTTGATTCGTACGGAGCAGTTGTTGCAAGCAGCACATGTCTCTGATGTCGACCGAGTGGATGTGGTGAGCATCCAGCTTATCGACCTTGTCCACATATGGTGGCAAACAGAAACTGAGAGGTTGGAGAGACCCATCGCTTGGACCATCTTCATTGGGAGCTTCATGGCTAAATTCTTCCCCAGTGTCACCAAGGTCGAGATGGAGCGGTAGTTCGTTTCACTGACTCGGGTTGGATAACGTTATTTAATGTCACTTATTGTTGCCTACTACATATGTGACAGTATTAAATTAAACACTATCTTGGACTAGGTGAACCGGTCGGTGACGGGTACGCCGTGGATACTCGACTTAGCCGCTTTGCGATCGCCATGGTGGCAAATAAGGAAGATCGGGCTCGCAGATTCCTGATGGGACTACGTTCTGACATTCAGCACCAGTTGGTGGCCCACCGCCACCGCACCTATGCCGACGTTCTTGATGCTGCAAGGATTCAAGAACAAGCTCACAGGAGGAGGAGCGCCACTCAGCGGGCGGTGCAGTATCCCACTGCCGCTCGGCCTACTGGAGGGCCTATTGGAAGGTCAGTCCAGACTCCCCCAACAAGGGCGCTGATAGGGGTGGGCTCGGTACGGTACTGGACTTTTTAACATTGTACCATTACCATACCAAACTAGTTCGGTTTGAAAATATGCAAACCATTACCAACCAAAAAGTTTGGTATACCGAAACTTCGGTTGGTACGATTCAGTATTGGTGTTATACCAAATATAACCCAACAAGTAGCTTAGCAAATATCAGTACCAATAAAAATAACAAGTTAACAATATCACACAACTACCGAAACAAAAACATAATATACCATAAATCCATTTTCATTCCAAAAGCAAGCAGGGAACAATAGCATAAGCATAAACTTCATAAAAGTCGCAAAAGGATAACATCAGTAGCCCTTGTTCATTGTATCACAATAGCATAAGCATAAACTTCATAATGTGATAGTTCCCCATCACATTCTTCTATGAAGTATGCTTCACTGTGGGTAATATCCTCTTTGAGAATCTACTACTGTATTCATATAAGTATATACCATATTCCTTTTCTTAGTTTGTTGCTTCTTCTTCTTCTTCTTTTTTGTGTCCAGAAAGTTTTTTGAACCTACTACTTAGGCTTTATGCAATTTTTTAAGTTTAGTGTTGTTTGCATTGTGTGAAGATGCCAATGCTGGTTGACTTCTGAGTAATAATTTGGCATGCTAGGACAAAAAATAACCACGTATAGTTAGCTTACCCTTTGTTTTGAGCAATAACTTTAATAATCATGTCTAAAACTAATATGTTTTGCTTTTCTACTAAGCGATATTAATTGAGGAAGAAAAAGAAAGAACTGTATTCTTTCCATTTCCTTGTAGCATACCTCTACTTTTCGTTTAAGTACTTTCTTTTGTTTGCAGTACCTTCAAGTCAGAAATGTTCGTGATTTAAATAATGAGAGCAGGAAAAGTATTATGTTTGTTACCAAACTAAAGGGAAATATTTTATTTGTTTGATTCAGCTTACCCATTTTAAGTAGTCAAATGTTATCTGATTCAATTCACTTCCTAAGTTCACAGCATTTTTTTAATGGGACAAGATATGTAAAAGCTTATGTGCCTTTCTCTTATTGACGAAAACTGTATACTTTTAGCCAAATATGTGTGCATTGGATGGAAAACAATTTGCAGTACGAGATTTAAACTAGAAATCACCAAATCAGTTTGAAGTACAACAAACACCGAACAGTTCTTTCAGTTTAATTTCTGGAATTAGCTTGAATTATAATTCTAATGTTGCACACTATTAGGTAGCCTCATAAAATGACCTTTTACTTATTCGGTACGATACGGTAAAATACCGACGGAACCATATTCATACCGAAACCGAACCGGATTTTAGAACTCGGTACGGTTGTACCGTACCATATTTTTGGTAACCGAATTTTTCAATACCGAATGGATTGGTTCGTTTGGAAAACCGGTCGGTTGGCTCATTTCGGTATGATCGGCCACCCCTAGGTGCTGCCATATTTCCCCATTGCTCCGAGGACAGTGCCGACTTGTACCTACTGCCGTATGGTTGGGCATTTGCACAAGGATTGCCACCTAGCCAACCGTCTGTGCCTCGCGTGCGAGAGCAATGACCATGTAGTCCGCGACTGTCCCAAGAACAGGTCCTTTGCACCGACTGGAGGTCCAGCTCAGATGGGAGTACCAGCCCGAACTCAGGGCGGACCGCCTCTTCCACCATAGAGGCAGACCTTCGATCAGCGGAGGACGGCCCCTAGGGGAGGTCAGATGGGAGGCCGTGGTCAGGCCTTTAACCTGACTACAGCGGAATCTAAAAAGGCTACTGGAGTGGTTGCAGGTATGTTACAGTAATTGTGTTATTTGCAATCAATTTCTACATATTTCCTTTCCTTCTTGCATAACCTTTTGTGCACCCTGCAGGCATCATTCATCCTTATTCATTTGATCATTCTATTAGGCGTCATACTTGTGCATTCTCTCTCTGCCCATGTCTTCTTTGACTCCGGTGCTACCCACTCATTTGTGTCTACCCGCTTCGTCGATCGTCATCATTGGCAAGCGACATCATGCCGGCAGCTTGGAATATCACTACAGGTAGAGGCACCATTGTCTGTTCTAAGGTGTGCAGGAAGAGGCCTCTACTGATAAGCAGCAAGGAATTCGAGGTTGATCTGATTGTGATTAACAACTTTGGCTTCGACGTTATTTTGAGAATGGATTGGCTGGGGGTTAACTTGCGGTGATTGACTGCCGGGAGAAGAAGGTGACTTTCAGGCTTCTTGGGCAACCCGAGTTTGAATTTCATGCAGGTGAGACACCGTCTGGATGTGTCGAAAGCTCGGTGCATCCGAAGGCTGGTACACTTGAGTCATTGTGCATTGATGGTGAAGTTGAACCCGTAGTTGTGCGGGATTTTCTTGATGTCTTCCCTGATGAGTTGCTCGGATTACCACCAGACCGAGACATGGATTTCAGTATTGAGGTTCAGTCGGGTACGACATCGATCTCGAAGAGCCCGTACCGCATGGCGCCAATTGAGTTGGCCGAACTGAAAGTGCTGGTCCAGGAGTTATTGGACACGGGTTTTATCAGGCCGAGTGTTTCGACTTGGGGAACTCCGGTTCTGTTCTTCAACAAGAAGGATGGTAGTTACAGGCTCTGCATCAACTACCGAGAGCTGAATAATGTCACGGTGAAGAACAGATGTCCACTGCCGAGAATTGACGATCTGTTCGATCAGCTAGGTGGTACGTATGTGTTCTTGAAGTTGGATCTTCACTCTGGTTATCATCAGGTCAAGGTGAAAACAGAGGATATTATGAAGATAGCATTCCGCACGAGATATGAGCATTATGAATTCTTGGTGATGCCTTTAGGTGTTACCAATGCACCGACGGTATTCATGAGTCTGATGAACAGGGTGTTCTCACCATTCTTGGACAAATTCGTGGTGGTATTCATCGACGACATCTTGGTGTATTTGCGGAACAGAGAAGACCATGCTGAACACTTGAGAGTTGTCTTGCAGACTCTCAGAGAGTATCAGTTGTACGGAAAGCTCAGCAAGTGCGAATTCTGGCTAAACTGAGTTGCCTTTCTTAGCCACGTCATCTCCGGTAAGGGTGTATATGTGGATCCGTCGAAGATTTCTGCTGTCAAGGATTGGCTGGTATCGAAATCAGTTCCAGAGGTGCGGAGTTTCCTCGGATTGGCAGGGTACTATCAGAAATTCGTCCACGATTTCATGAATATTGCAGGGCCCTTGACCAACTTAATGAAGGAGCAGAAATTTGTTTGGGATGGTGCCTATGAGGAAGCATTCATGGAATTGAAGAACCAGTTGACATCAGCACCTGTGCTGACTATACCAGATAGTTTCGGAGGATTCGTGATTCACTGCGATGCTTCAGGTAGAGATTTGGGCACAGTTCTGATGCAGAAAGGTAGGGTTGTTGCTTATGCATCCAGGCAGTTGAGGCTGCATGAGAAGAACTATCCCACTCATGATCTGGAACTTACAGTCGTGATCTTCGCTCTGAAATTATGGATGCACTATTTGCTTGGGGATAGAGTAGAGATCTTCACAGACCACAAGAGCCTCAAGTATGTTTTCACGTAAAAGGAGTTGAACATGAGGCAAAGAAGATGTTTGGAACTGATGGTCGATTATGATATCAGCTTGCAGTATCACCCGGGCAAGGTGAATTCGGTACCCGATGCTCTGAGCAGAAGACCTGCTGAGATGTTTCTAACCAAGCAGAGAGAAATGTTGGAGGGTATGAGAAGGCTCAAATTAGAGTTTATTCTTTCCGGCAAAGCACAATAGTGTATGATGTTGCAGTTGTAGTCTTCGTTGGTGGAACAAATCAAGGCAGCCCAGGCAGGTGATCAACAGTTACAGAAATTCCGTAGTGAAGTGGATGCAGGCTTGAGAACTGATTTGATCATTCATTCAGATGGGTCTCTTCATTTTGGTTCTTTGTTGTGTGTACCTAGAGGCAAAGTCAGGCAGAAGCTACTTGAAGAAGCTCATTGATCTCCCTATTTTATTCATCCTGGAGGTACTAAGATGTATACGGATCTGAAGCAGCACTCTCGGTGGCATGGTATGAAGATAGCAGTGGTGAGATTTGTATCTCAGTGCTTGACATGTCAACAAGTGAAGGCGGAGCATCAGAGAACCGCTAGGCTTTTGCAACCTCTTCTTATCCCGGAGTAGAAATGGGAGAACATCACTATGGATTTCGTAACGGCGTTGCCAAGATGTCCCAAGGATCACAATGTCATCTGGGTGATTGTGGACCAGTTGACGAAGAGTGCCCACTTCATTCCATTTAGAGTGGGTCAGTTTACGGAGAGTTCGGCTGAGCGGTATATTCAGGAAGTGGTGAGACTGCATGGTGTTCCCGTCAGCATTGTATCTGACAAGGATACGAGATTCAGGTCCCAGTTTTGGGAGAGCCTGCAAAGGAGTTTGGGGAGCAAGTTGAAATACAGCACTGCATTTCATCCCTAGACAAATGGGCAATTTGAAAGGACAATTCAGACACTGGAGGACATGTTGAGATCCTGTTTTTTGCAATTTGGAGGTTCTTAGGAGGATCATCTGCACCTTGTTGAGTTCTCGTACAACAACAGTTATCAGGCGAGTCTCATTACAGCTCCATTCGAGGCACTCTATGGTTGCAAATGTAGGTTGCCAGTCTGTTGGGATGACATTGGCGAGAGAAAACTTTTGGGGCCAGAGTTGATCACAAGGACGATTGATGCGGTAGCTCAGATTAGAAAGCACTTGCAAGCTGCCCTGGATAGGCATAGGAAATGGGCTGATTGTCATCGACGACCTTTGGAGTTTGAGGCAGGAACTCATGTATTCATGAAGGTATAACCATGGAAGGGTGTTATTTGGTTTGGTGGTGGGGGTAAGCTGAGTCCCCGATTCATCGGTCCCTTCGATATCATGGAACGTGTAGCAAGGTGGCCTACAAACTCGCACTATCGCCGGCTTTGTCTGGAGTCCACGATGTGTTCCACGTCTCCCAGCTCAGGAAGTATGTCAGGGATAACAGTCATGTGATTGACTACTCAGAGTTGTCGGTGAGGCCAGACTTATCTTGCGAAGTTCAGCCAGTTTCTATTCTAGACAGACGTGAAAAAGTGCTAAAGAATAAAGTTATCAAACTTGTTCGTGTCTCATGGAATCCTCACTCGCCCAGTGAGTCAACTTGGAAACTGGAGGAGGAAGTCCAGAAGAAGTTCCCTCATCTCTTTGAGTAGGTTGTTTTGTTTTGTTTTGTCTTTTTTTGTTTCGCTCGGGGTGTCCTACGATCCACCAATGTGAATTTCGAGGATGAAATTCTTCTTATAAGGTGTGTAGAATTTGTAACCCTTGTTTCCAGTTGTACGAATTTTTCTTGTATTTTTGTATTTTTTTTTTCTATTTTAAGGTATTTTGAGTCTTGGGCTTGTTATAAGCCATGTTGCAATTTATTACTCTTGCACTATTATTATTCTTTATTTTTGTTAGCTTAATTCAACTCAAGGCCCAATCTCTTGTTGGATCTCTTTTAGATGTGCAACCCAAACCCAAAATCCTCTAACCCACTCCTTATTGGATTCTAACCCAAACCCACATACCCAATTCCTCCCTAACAGCCAATTCCAGATTTTCTTCCCCATAATCCCTCGTATCTCCTAACTACCCCACGTTCACCCCCACTATTATCATTATTAAATACTCTCTCTTTCTTTCCCTGTACAGCCAAACCCCTTCATCTTCCCCAACTCTTCATCTCCCTTCACTGTTGAAACCCAAACCCCTACTATGCAACCCCTAATCTCCTACCTCCCACCTAACCCCAGTCCACTCTCAACCTGTCTCCAGCCATCACCTCATCAACCCTCACCGTCCTCTCATCCTCGCCCTCGCCCTCGCCCTCCGCCCAGCACCGCCCTCGACGCAACAACTTCAAACCACCGCATCCCACTGCCTCGTCTTCAACCTCGCGACCCAAGAACCCACCGTCCCTGTATCTCCTCGCCGCACGACAACCACCCAATCGTCTTGTAATATCCCGGACGGATATTACCTGTATAAATTATTATTTTATTATTATTTTATTATTATTTTGCTTTATTTCCAAAATTAGAATATTTTGGTGATTTTCACCCGGTTTATTCATAGACATTATCTGTACCCAGATACCGGTCAGTATACATCCATATTGTATCAAATTGGTACCGTGACCTTCCGAACTAATAATAGAATTTATTTTATTATTATTTCCAAGATTAAATTATTTTTATACGAATTATATGAAGATTTGCGGTATACGCATATATACGTACATATGCGCGTTATGGCAAATCATACATTGTGCAAATTAGAGTATTTTTGGACAAGGTGTTTATCTTGTCATGACAACCTAATTAGATGGTTAGGGTTTGATTAGGAGGCTTAATCTAGGATTTTTGTATGCATGAGAAGATTAAGTAAAAACCCCTTCTAGAAACCTTTCCTCCACCACACCCTACCTCCACCAATTCCCACCTCCCCTAGATCAAAACCGGCCCCAAATTGTGGGAGGGTTCTTTTGCAAGTTTGTATGTGCAAATTTGCACTTCCCACCCTTTTCTCCACCTATAAATACCCCCCTCCCTTCACCTTAGTCTCATTTTTAGAAAGACAAAAAGAAGGAAAGAAAAAGAAAGAGAGAACCATTCTAACTTGAGAGTTTTCTTTGTAGGTTTAGAAGTTTCTTAGAAGCTAAGGGGAAGGAGAAGGAGCATAGGTTAGTCCTTCCTACAAAAAGATTAAGGTGGGGGTTTCTCTTTTGTTTGATTGTTTGTTTGTATTGTTGTTTTGATGATTCTTCTTCTTCTTATCCTCCTTGTTTTGTTTCTTTTGTTCTTTGAGAATGGTTTATTGTGATGATGTTGTTGTATGTGGTACTTATTTTTGTATGTTTGTGAATGGTTAAAGGTAATAACCACATAAAAAGAAAAGAAACAAATGGTAGTGTTAAATACACATAAAGATTGAATCTTTGTAGTAGTAGTAGTTGTTTTGTGGACTAAAATGACATATACATATGGACTTGTACATACAACCATTTTGGGGTTGTAGGACTTGAGTATGGACTTATACATAAAGCATATGAACCTTTTTGTACAACCATTTTCGGTTGTAGGACTTGTATTGAACTTGGACTAAAAAGATAAGCATATGTTGGTTGAACCAAATGAAGGTTCTTACCCTATTTTTATTATTGTTGTTCTCTTTTATAATCTTAAGTAAAAGAACCTAAATTAGATGTTAGTTCTAATTATGGAAAAGAAATCACTAGTTGTAGAATGAATAAAAAGATCTTTTTCTAATCACTAGTTGTAAAAGGATTAAAAAGATCTCTTTTATGTCCACTAGTAATAATAAGAAACATATACTAATAAAGATTGGTAGAAATGTTAGTAGATGTTCATATTAAAATAAAGAAGTAGTAGTATATTAAAATAAAATGGTAGTAGTATGTTTAAATAAAATAGTAGTATTATGCTTAAATAAAGTAGTAGTAGTAAGGATTAAAATAAAGTAGTTGTAGATGACATGTAAAATGTTAGTAGCTATTCATGATTAAAATAAAGTAGTAGTAGTTGATGTTCATATTTTAAGTAAAGTAGTGTAGTAAATGTTCATGTTAAATAAGTAGCATTAGTAGATGTTTATAAATTTGTATTAGATGTTCATGTTAAATAAAGTTTTGGTAGAGGTTTATGTTCAAGTAAATTTGTAGTAGATGTTATGTTTCAATAAAGATAGTAGATGTTCATGCTTCATGCTAAGTTAGTAAGTATCATGCTTAACTATTATTCATGCTAAGTGTATAAACATGCTTAGAATGTTGTAGGATTTATTCTAAAAATACCTACCATGTTTAGGGATGATGTATACCATGCTATGTGTATATTTATGCTTAGAATGTTGTAGGATTTATTCTAAAAATACCTACCATGTTTAGGAATGATGTATATCATGCTAAGTGTATATTTATGCTTAGAATGTTGTAGGATTTATTCTAAAAATACCTACCATGTTTAGGAATGATGTATACCATGCTGAGTGTATATTTATGCTTAGAATGTTGTAGGATTTATTCTAAAAATACCTACCATATTTAGGAATGACGTATACCATGCTAAGTGTATATTTATGCTTAGAATGTTGTAGGATTTATTCTAAAAATATCTTTCATGTTTAGGAATGACATACATGCTTAGAATGTTGTAGGATAAATGCTAAAATTACTTACCATGTTTAGAAGTATATATATATATATACTTAGGAATGTTGTATGTTCATACTAGTAGTTATCCATGCTTAGTAGTCATTCATGCTTAATAAGATCCATGCTTAGATGATTGTAGGAAAGCATATACCATGCTAGATTAATTTATCTATACTTAGGTGATTGTAGGAAAGCATATACCATGCTAGATTAGTTTATCTATGCTTAGATGATTGTAGGAAAGCATATACCATGCTAGATTAATTTATCTATGCTTAGATGATTGTAGGAAAGCATATACCATGCCAGATTAATTTATCTATGCATTAGATGATTGTAGGAAAGCATACACCATGCTAGATTAATTTATCTATGCTTAGATGATTGTAGGAAAGCATATACCATGCTAGATTAATTTATCTATGCTTAGATGATTGTAGGAAAGCATATACCATGCTAGATTAATTTATCTATGTTTAGATAATAGTAGGAAAGTGGTATATAATGCTAGATTAATTCATCCATGCTTACATGCTTGTAGGAAAGTTGTATACCATGCTAGATTCATTTATCTATACTTAGATTGTAGTAAGCATCATTATACATGCTTATAATGTTGTAGGATTGATGTTTAATTAACCTACCATGTTTAGAACATCGTAGGAGTGTTATGGTTGGTGGTCAGGTTATGTACCATAAGTAAATTGTCGTAGGTAGATGCTTACAATTGTATGTCATGCTTAAAGTGATATAGGTTGAAGTAATATGGATCGGGAAGATCACTAGTAATAGTTAGTTTGATAAAGGTTGTTATGTCACCTTCGGTTTCTCATTGGTAGAATACCGATCATAGACCATTAGTAGATTCTTCTATTGCTTCTAATAATAGAAGATCAAGTTTGCTAGTAAGCACATTTGGTTGCTCCTAGGTTGATTACCTGTATGGTTGTTTGCATATGGTTGTGCTCGTACGTGGCCCGACTGGCCCGTATGTAGCTGTGGGTCTCATAAGTAGTCTATTTGGCTCGTATGTAGGTTGTCGTCTCGTACGCGGTTCGACCGGCCCGTGCATAGCTGTTGGTCTCATACGCGGCTTATTTGGCTGGTATGCACGTTATTATCTCCTACGAGGCCCGCCTGGCTCGTAGGTAGCTATTGTTTCATACGTAGCTTATTAGCTCGTATGTGGTAGTTACTCGTACATAGCTTGTTAGCTAGTACACAGTTGTTGTGCTCATCTAGGGTTATATTGTTCCCCTAAGGGCTGTCGACCATCAAGACATATGTTTTCTTTCCCTAAGGAACTATGGAGGAGTCACTCCTTGTGTGCCGTCGAATCTTAACCAGGATCGGTTGATCGAGGACCGGAGTATAGACGGAATCTAAGTTTAGGGTAGTGGCATGCATATATATTCGCATTGCCGAGGTCTTGGATCGATGAGCCACGAACCGGATCCTGAGGAGTTTCGGTAAGTCTAGGTTGAGCAGCCTAGTAGAGTTGTCTTGCAAAGCCTAATTTAAGGCCTAGCATGTTGTGGTTATAATATTGTCCTCCCTAGGAGTGTTCAGGGTTAGGGACATCATTAGGATAGTGACTTATAAAGATCATTACTTAAACCCTTGCCGGAAGAGAGGAGTCGGTCGTAGGGGGCACCTTACGACTCACTCGTCTCTGGAGGCAGACTAGGTGGTGTTATTGGATTGCGCCTTCCTGTCAAAGGGATATGTACGGTGCCGTCTCACAAGTTGGGAGCACGGGTTGCGTATCTCGCGCTGTTAATTCCTGAAGTACCGTGGCTTGGGGTGCCACAGGATGCGTTGGGCAGTCCTGCGCTTGCGAGACCCCGAGGGTGCCACAGGGTAGGCTTCGTGCTACCCTGCGCTTGCGAGACCCTATGATTTGGATTTTGAAATGACGCCCGATACGTTGGGTTCGTTTAGTTTTGAGTGAGGTCCAGTTGGCCGGGTAGCAGTGGCGAACATAGACACCACTGGCGTACTGCATCAGTGGCACATGACCACATCTGCAACCTCATCAGTCACGTGTAGGTGTCAGGAACAGGTTGTGTACAATTAGAAGTTCATAACGCGGGTTCAAATCCCTATATATGGAGAAACGGCTTGAGATGGGGTCGCATGTAGTATGGGCTGCATGTTGCTTCGGAGACTCGCTGACATTAGAATAGGAAGCATCCTAGTTCTAGTTAAATATCGCATTAGAGTCTAAGTCATAGCACTCACAAACACTTAAAGTATTCCAACACCATTGCCATGTTTTGTATGTTGTTTGGGAGATTCGCTGTTTTGATATCAGCCTTTAAGCGTCAGTGAATACTGACGTCCCCACTTCCATAGGTACTGGATCGCCAAAGTACAAGGGCAAGATTCAGGAGGACTCAAGGCGAGGAAAGCAAGGAGTCAGTGTTATGTTTAGTTCCGCTGCAGTATATGTATTGATTATCTATTAGTTGAGAAGTACTCAAGTGAGAGTTACCAAGTGTTGTTCTTCATTCCTTGTACTCTAATGTAATTTGTTGAAGGTTGTAATACTTGGGATTGTAAAGGCATTATTGTAACACTATTGTAATGTATTGCAGTTGTATGATATTCAGACTTGTAATACATTGGGTGTTGAAAATAAAAGTTTTAAATTCTCCTGTTTTTCTGTGTATTGTGACTAATTGAAGAAAAGGTCTTGGCTCGTGTCTCGGTTTTCCCAGTATTGGAAATCGGGGCGCTACACGTCTTCCCCAGCTGCGATCACCATCTCAGTCGCCTTCCTATCCACCTTCGCAAGCATGCATCTCCCGCAACTGCCTGTACCCCCATGCCCTCGCGACCCCACTGCGGCTGCCTCCTCGCCTCACCATGGCCATCGACCCAACCTCGCCAGTGTTACCCCATTGCCATGGCCACCTCTGAAACCCACCTTGCTCGTAGTCCTCGTCGACCCCCGAGCGCCAGCACCTCGTCGTCCAGTCCACCGCCATCTTTCCGGCGATGCCCTGCCTAACGCCACTGGTCACCATCGGAGTCGAAGCCATTGCCACTGCCTTGTCGCCATTGTAGTTGTTGTGCTCTTGTTGTGTGTGTTCGATCTGCTCTTGCTGTTGATTTGTATGCAAGTGTTTACACGTGCCTTTGGGTTGCTTTACTTGCACGTAGTGTGCACATGTTTTGTGGATTCGTGCATCATTGCCCTGGGATCCTTATCCCATTATTTGTTGATATTCAGATATAACGTCGTTATAAAGGCAAGTCTACTTGAATTCACTCGTTATTCTAGTTCAAGATTATTGATCTCCGCAAGTAGTTCTCTTTCAATTATCATATTGTTATATTGTATACCTTTCGTTGAGTATATTGGGGTTTACACAAGCTAACCTGATGTATTCTTGACTTCGTGCCGATATCCTTTGATTCAAACCTAAGATTGTATGCACACACGACATGAATAACTTGATTAGAAACTCGCATATAGGAAATGTATGGTGATTTGAATGCATGATGATCGATTGTGATCTTAGGACTTGAATTGTATCATGATAATTTGACTCTGTATAATGTAGAAATTCATCTTAAATTGCTGAATATAATGTTAGTGCATTCCATGATAGAGGAGCATGTAGATTGTTCATTATGACGATTGCATATGATTACATTTCATCATTTCCTGCTGCTTGTGCTATGTTGTACTGAGATTTCAACCCTGTTACTATTAAAATCACCCAGAACTATATAAAAAGAAATTGTAGATTAATGAATCTAGTTTCCAGAACATCCTATGGATCCATATTCTGATTAGTGAGCTGTTAGATATCACACTTTTGTCACTGCTGGCTATGTATTTCCAGATTTGCTGTTTAGTGAAACATCGACACAACTTCTATTGAAACACAGTATTAACAGTAGAATAATGACATGAAATTCTCCAGGAAATTAATAGTCATGCTTATGGTCCCGTTTCTAAATTTTATAGATTTTTGTATTGAATTTACACCTTGACTTTACATGTAGAGATTTGACTCTAGACTGCTGCCAGAACCTTTAATCTGTAAAGAATAGAGTAATCGACCTAGCTATAATCAGAATCAATTCAAACTTACTGAATATAAATAGTAGACCCATGTGTCTATTTTCCAGAGCATTCGACGAAATTGAATTCTGATTTATAATCTGTTAGATATCATCCTTTTAGTACTGCTAGGTCTGGATTTCCATATTCACAATTTTATGTGTATCACCATGATCTATTAATAAACAGAACATGTTAACAGTAAAATTAAAATGTGAAATAAATTTGGCTGAGACTAGACATGCTTAGGAGTCACCCTGAATTTTTGTAGATTTAATCGATAAGTTTTCGGATTTGATACATATATGTGAATACAATAACCTGCTGCCTGAACATGAAATCTGAAAAGAATAAGGATTTGAACCTAGTTACTGTAACATTAGTATGTCGCGTGTATATTCGCTGGAATCGACAAAGAGTCTAGTTTCTAGAATCTCTGACGAATCCAGATTTTCCTTCCTGCAGTAGCGAAAAAGTTCACTTTTGTACAGCAACGTCTTGCTGTCCAGAATGTGCGCTTTCGTAACATTGCATGTAAATGTGTTAACCTTGCATTTAGTGAATGAGAATCATATATATATATATATATCATGTATCACATCATTTTGCTGCATCCTTATCATCGCCTTGACACTCTTATACACATTGCATGATCATGAATGACATAATAAAACATTAACAAGCCTGGGTAATAAGGGTTGACTTAGTAGTAGATAATCTCAGAAACTGTACTCGGTAGGACCTTTATCCTTATATTGTATTGTCATGAAAGGAGGAGTATTGATTGTAAATTATTGATTTTAAATTATCGTTATCGATACCGAGTACACGCTCTGTAGATCCCACCTCTATAGTCTAAACGAACACTGGTTGTATGCACCGAATCTGTGGTATGGGACGCAGTAGTACGTGCATTAGTTAGGCTAAATACTAATAGACTAAATTGACACTTGCATCCTTGATCATGACTATTGACGTTGACATTGTTTATCGATTATTGTTATTGAAAGTTGCATTGTTAAATCTAGACTTTTCATCAGTCCCTGTTACTGCTTTTGATTTTGTTCTAGCTTCATATTTCTTAATGTACCATATTCCTTTACTCTTTGCTTTTCACTACTTGCTGTCCGTACTTGCCCTAACGGACATTTTCCCCCAACTTCCCAACTTTAGATGGTCAAACTACGGCTGTACAGGGAGAATTGCCTGAAGGTCTTGATGAGCAATTCTTCTAGGATGGAAGCTGGAGCATTGCCTACAATAAATTAGTTTCTGCATGTTTATTTTGTACTTGCATTATTACTTTGTTGAACTTTGTATTCCGGACTTGTTGACCCGAAGTTGTTTATTCCCAGTTGTTGGTTATTACTTTGGACTGTTGCATGTTTTATCATAGTATCTTTGTTTATGTGATTATGTTTTTCCTGCGTGGTTGTGATTATTCTTTCCATATTGTTGAGTTAAGACTGGTACAGCTTATGGATGATGTTAATATCATTCGCTGGGCCTTCATCACGGGCTCGTGTTCCCGTATTTTGGGAAGCGGGGCGTGACAGTATATGCATAGATTCAGTTTATATATTTAGTGATACCGAAGTTTTTATTGGACGCAGATATATTCACTCACACACAGATATATTTTGTCAATCTTTTTGTTTTTAAATGTTGTTTTTGATTCTTAGCTTATAACAGGTCATTCTAGAAAGCAATTGGGGACTTGGATGTTGACATGCAGGTTTCTATCCCCTTCTATCATTAGCAAGGTAACAAATAATTCTTGTTTATGTACTCTTTTGAATGTAAATGCAATGTTTAACTAGGTAGTTTGATGACCCTGATCAATTAGATAAACTATAACTATATACAAAAGTTCTCTAAATATATATTAGATTAATATAAGGGATATGTGTATAAGATTTGCAGGTTGGGAAGGTGAGTGTGGAATGGTTAGCTGGGGAGAAGACGAGCATATTGTTTTATTCCTGATCATTGGGCTTCATTTCTTGTCTGTACGGGAGGAAGTGCCATTAAACTATAATTCTGCATCCTGCATTGTTCTAAGTAATGAGTTTTTTTGCTTAGAATTGTTAATTATGGTGGCATTACATACTTAAATTTCACCATACATTCTTTTTTAATTGTACCTTTTTATTTTCTTCCAGTATATGCATGTTTGAAACTCTTTGAGTATATACGTATGTATTTGTCCGTCTTTATAAGTTTGTACGTGATTGGCCTAACTTCCAGATATAGCGGTCCTCAAGCTGTGGTTGAGTTGTTGGAATACTTTGTTTGTTGTTGGCTAAGTGTCTCTACCATGTCGTTTCTTAGTTACCAACACTGTTTCTTATACTTGTCTAAATAGAATATTCTGACTACTCGTGTGGCTATGCATCCAAGGGCGCACAATATACTAAACTCTTTTATATGCAGTTATGGACCTCTGTTTCTAATATCTTTTTCATTGATATTATGCAAAGGTCTTTGAGGAGATTTTGGAAATTCTCTCCTATATGACATTTTATGCACCGACAATTTCTTTGGAGATGTGAAGCCTATGGTCTTTGATGATGGAAGCACTTGCAAACTAGGCAATTGACTTCTTTGAGAGTAAGGCCATACACCTTGAATTCTTATCGTTCTTCTTTTCAAATTAAGTTTTTTAGTTGATTTTGCATTATCTACAGTAAAATTTCAATTCATTCTCTCCGAGCATTTTAAAACTGTGCACATTGTTGGGGTTTGTGGATTCAATACACGATAATGGGTTGAAGAAGATAGACGAGAAGGAGAGTCAAAGTGGAAGCAAGAGGTCAAGAGTAGTTGGAGGCTACAGCAGAGTTGCGGTCGACCGCACCCCCCGACCGCACCCAGGCAAGACTACCGGTCGACCGTGCAGTCGACCATCCCGCTCTCTGATTCAACCTGTATCTTGCAATGATGATCGGTCGACTGCACAGTCAACCGACCAGCTCTCTGTTGGAACTCGTGCAGTCGAAGGAGAAGACCGGTCGACCGTTATGATGTTACGGTCGACCGTCCCGATGCTGATTGATGAGCGGCTGAGATAGAAAGTTATGGAATCCTATATATTGTATTATGTACAGTTTTAGGGTTAAGTGAAAAGAAAATAGAGATCTACCAGCCGTCATTAAGAGAGAGGGAGATAGAGAGAAACCATACACCTTGGTGGTGAGTTTTTGAGAGATTTGTAAACCTAATCTTCATATTTCTAGTGGAAATTGCAGGAGTGCCTCTGTGCGGAAAAGTAGCCATTGTTTTGGGTGAACCTCAAAAAAAATCTTGTGTGTTCTTGTGTATTGCTTTTGCTTGTTCTTTCTTCTCTTGTTTTGATTCTATAGTTCTTGCATCTCGTCGTCGTTGTTGAGTTTATTCCGCAATCAACAAAGTGATATCAGAGCTACAGGTTAGTAATATTGATTAAGATGGGGGACAAGAGTAGAGTCAAGGAGTTTGATGGAATGGATTTCACAATGTGAAAGATCCAAATGATTATGTATCTCTGACAGAAGAATCTAGATGATTCGTTGTTTGGTGTGAAGCCAGAAGGGGCGGAGACCGATCCGGTTGAGTTGGCAGCATGGAATAGATTAGATCAAAAAGCGCTTTGGCAGATTCAGTTGTCGCTGAGCAGGAATGCGCTATTTCACATTGAGAAGGCAAGAATTGCAAAGGAGGAAATGGAGATATTGACAGATATATTTGAGATGCAGCGAATCAGATCTTACACCTAAAGAAGTTGGTTAACTTGAAGTTGTCAGAAAGGGGTTCAGTTTCTGAGCACATCAACAATTTCTATATGGTTTACAATCAGATGGAATCGTCGGGTTTAAAGTTTGAGGATAGGGCACAATTATTGTTGTTGCTATCCAGTCTTCCTGACAGTTACGGCACAGTAGAGCAGACTATTACTAGCACCATGACTGATACGACAACCCTAAAGAATGTTATAAGCAGCATTATGAATGAGGATTCAAGGAGGAAAAGACATGGAGAAACTTCAGTGTCATATCCTAGCAATACCGCGCTGTCAGTTGATAACCGTGGTAGAAGTAACAACAGAGGAAGGTCGCAGAGCAGGAATCACAGGTCCAAGTCAAGAACCGGATATCGCAAAGGTGAGTGTTGGTACTGCAAGAAGCCAGGACACAGGAGAGACCAAAGCAAGGAGTATAAGAAAGCATAAGTAGGGTCACAAGTAGCTAATGTGGTAAGTATTGAACCCCATCTAGATGAATTGTGTTTATCTGCTGGATTTAATATTTTACAAGATGATTGGTGTATAGACTCAGGTGCTTCTTATCATTGTACTCCCATGAGGAATGTTTTTGAGGATTACAGGACAGGTGATTTTGGTACAGTTTCGGTTGGTAATGGACAGATATGTCAAGTTGTGGGTAGAGGCACTGTGAGAGTGAAGGCTCACAATAGTGGGCAATTGGTCTTGTATGATACAAGACATATTCCGAGCTTGAAGAAAAACTTGATCTCAACTAGAAAACTAGACAAAGAAGGGTTTACAACAACTTTTGGGCATGGAGAATGGAAGGTGACTACAGGTGCCAGGTTGGTGGCAAAAGGAAAGCGTGGTGACACGTTGTACTTACTCAAGGGACGTGATTCAGGTGATATCATTGCTACAGCATCAGCAGGTAGTTTCCCTTCAATTCTATGGCATGTTAGGTTGGGGCACCTTGGTGAAAAGGGTGTCAAGCAGCTTTGTTCTAGGGATCTTTTGCCAGGGCTGAAGAAGGTTGGGATGGATTTTTGTGAGAATTGTGTGATGGGCAAACAGAAAACAGTTAGCTTTCAGTTGGGTGGGCGTGAGAAGAAGCTTGGGAAGCTAGAGTTGGTACATACAGATGTGTGGGGTGTAGCGCCACCAACTTCTAACATAGGAACTCGTGACACTCTCCAGGATCTTCCTTCAAATGAGTCACAACACAACAAAAATCACAGGAAATTAAAAACTTTTATTACATCAAATTGTTATTATAAAGTCCAATGATTACAACAATTACAAATAATTGGTACAACATGAATGTACGATAAAAATTTGGACGGTAACTTCCACTTGGATGCTTTCCCCTGCTTCTGCTTTCCCGTGCTCCCAACTCGGCAATCCTGCACTGATAACTGTGGGCACGTCAGTTGATTACAACTGACAAAATGCTATACCCGACTATCCTCTCTATGCCAAAGTATAACGATTCCAACCTCAACAACCCCAAATAATATTTGATGGAAAGAAAAATGTAATGTCAAACAAGTGTCGGTGTGTGCCATGACCTAATCAAATGCACACTATGCACTCATGCTCCTACAGCTAATGCACGCTTGGTTGAAAGTTATGCATCCCGTACTACACACCCCCCAACCAAATGATGTTCTTCAATTTAATGAGGCTCGATCCTCCGCTATGCATCCTAACCTTGTGCTCTCTCCTGTCTCTAGTTCCAGTGATGGTGAGGCTACAGGCCCCTGGGTGACTTCCAGTCACTGCTATTAATAGTGGTGTCCAATCCTCTTAGTTTTATCTACTATGTCCGAGACCCCAGTCGCAGGCTTACCCTGTGTGACTGTAATTAAATCGGCTTACCCGATATGTTGCTGTACCTACGTCTCCCCGGACCCCACCAAAAGCCGATATATGGGCACAAGGGCTCCATTACCAAGTGATTAGAGCAACTCCCGATAGAGATAGAGTCTAGCTTTCTGGGACATTATCTAATCCGTCTGTTCACATTGATCGACAAAGGACCTGACGGATATATGGTTTCCCCAACTTCGTTACGCTCGTCCTTACCCTAGAATAGAACTTGCAGTCGAGACGACGTCAACACTCCAAACCTCCTCAAAGGTTGTTACGGATCATAAAGGCATTTTTGCCAAGATAGCAGAGCCCCCAACAGAGTTGTCACCACTCCCAGGGCAGCTCGGGGTCCCTGTCCGCATTAAACGAACCTAGGATTCGGTCGGGGGCGATGACGCCATGCGTCCCCCTGACAGGCAAACACCCTCGCTAGTGTCTATCCTTACATTCAAACAAGACTCGATCTAGTCCCACCAAAATATCCATGCTACATCTTTCCCTTAGTTAGGCGATCTATCTACCATAACCAATCCCTATCTCGATAATCAACTTGCTTGCCATGATCAACTAGTTCAATTCCTTTAGTAGACTCTCCCTAGTCAATCACCTTTACCCAAAAATAGATCTCAACCTATTTAACACTAAGACTCAACTAGCCCTCTAGTCCGGCCCAAGAGTTAACCCGCCTCGGCCCACACTTGGCATGAACCACGATGAACCGACTCCATCGATCGCTGCAACCGTCATCTATGCTTGGAGTCGATCGCAATCTCGGCCCGACCAATAATAGCTCCCGCTAAACTCAACGCTCCACGGTCCTCAACAAGTGGTAGCTCCAAACACAAACTATGGAATCCATCCATGCACGGTGAGTACGTCGGCGCACGAGTCATCTCCTCCAACGCGTTCAATGTACATTCCACCCGTCGAGATTCGTTAACAAGACTAAATCTTAGTCTCAACTTAACCAATGTATCCCAACAAGGTGCACTACACTTGGAGTAAGTCCTAACCCATGAATCCACAAAACGGGGTTCTAAGAGTCCTAAAAACAACAATTTAAGTTTCCAAACAGCAAGCACACACTTGGCGTTCATGCCAAAACGGAGTTATTCTCGGTCACGTTCCCTTGAGGAATCGCGATCGGTCGCTCCCCATGCTTCTACTCAAAGTAGACAGCAAGTACAAGCACACAATGGGCATGAATCACATCCCAAAGTGGTCTACAATAATACCCAACGTCCAATACAATTTTCACTTCAAAATATTGAACAATGTTGTCTATATTGGGGTCTACAAGAAACTATGGGCTACTCTTAGCAAGAAACTTTAGATCTCTTAAGTCCTAACTCATACTCATATCCATAACATGTTTCTTGACCTCAAAAAACAACTCTAGGCTAGTGAAGCACAAGTTCAAACCTATTTCTATGAACATGGTGAAAACTAGTGAGCTCTATGTTTCACTGTGTTTCTGTCATCAATTGCAAAAATCATATAAAATCGAATACTTGTCCAAATCAGGATTTATTGTCATTACAGAAAGGTCTAAGTGTCTACTAAAAGTTCCTAGTTATAAGGCTCTTCAGATAAGGTCGTTTAGATACTCTTACGGATCTATCTTTAACAAGTATACAGACTTCCAGAACAACAGATCAGATCAACACAGTCATGGGATACAATCTATTTAAAATATCATATGGTGTCAAATCATCCTGAAATTTTAGAATCTAGTTCCTGACACATGACGTGACAACACTCCCAAAAATCAAGTGATTCTACTAAGTAGATTTTCAGTTATGTTCTTTTGAATGTCATCCAAAAACAGGGCAGTAACAACAGCAGTTCTGTTTACTAAAATCTCTAGTTCAGTTTGCATGATTTTATTGACATAGCTACAGTGGTCTCATGAAATTTGAAACATAGGTCTTAGATACACTTGACAAAGACATACTAAAATTTCAGATCATTCCTATAAGCATGCAGTGAGATACAAGTCATTCTTTCCACAACAGTAATAATAAAAACTGCTTCTTTCTATTCTAACCAGTATGCAAGTTCGTAATTTATTTTAATAGTAGTAAAAATCACAAAAAATCTATAAAAATTACTGAAGGTGTACGACACCTATAGGATCATCCTCTAAAAATTTCAGATCAAAATTCCAAGTGGTGTTCATGCAACGAGCTACGGACTGACAACAAAAATTCAGTCATTTTAACAGAATTTTTTGTTTGACTACTTAACACAAAACGGGTTGTTTAAGTTCATTCCTAGGGCATGCATGTCACTTTTTCAGTCATCAAACACCATTCAACCATCCAAAAACAAAATAAAAGATTGGAAACACCCACCTTTGCTAGTAGCTTGTTCTTTTTGCTTGTAGGTCCTCCCTCTTGACTCCTATGGAACTCCTTATTTCTTTCTCCTTGCTTTGGCTCTTTGTTCTTCCTCTTCTCACTCCAAATTTCAGTAACTAGGGTGTAGATAATGAAGTTTGGAGGCTTAGGAAAGAGTAAGAGCTGTAAAAGAGAATGGTAGAAGAGATGGGTTTTTAAAACAAAATGTGAAGAGTGGGAGCAAGGGGATGGCCGGATTTTGAGAGTATGGGGAAGGAGGAGAACATCACATCATGCATTTGGTTAGGGGTAGAAAGGAGGTGATGTGACAAAGGTATCATGCTGTCTTTATTCAAACACCAAGAAACCCTAACCCTAACTTGTTTCCCTCCTTCTTTCCCTCCTAGTTGGCCGGCCATGGGTTGGGCTTGACCCATTTTGATTTTGTTCAAGTGCTGCCTTATTGTTTTGTTTCATTTAGGCTTCACAAGTCCAACTCAAAATATGTACATGTATGTATATATGTTTACATACACATTCATATGCATAATTGTAGGTTATTAGTAAGAAAATAATTTCTTTCACCAAAAAAATATATAATTTTATAGCTAGTAGAATCTAGTTCGTATACAAGACGTATTCATCAAAAATTTAGGGTTGTTACATGGGGTCCAGCTCAGAAATTCTCTTATGGTGGTAAAAAATTCTTCGTCACATTCATCGATGATGCTACAAGAAAGGTTTGGGTTTATGAAATTCACGAGAAATCAGAAGTTTTTGAGGCATTCAGAGCTTGGAAGGCCAAAGTTGAGATGAGACGAGTTGCAAGGTGAAAGTAATAAAGTCAGACAATGGAGATGAGTACACAAGCAAAGAGTTTATTAACTATCTGGCAAGGGAAGGTATCAGAGTAATCAAGACAGTTTCTAAGACTCCACAAGAGAATGGTGTAGTAGAAAGGATGAACCGCATGATACTCGAAAGGGCGAGATGCATAAGACTTCATGCGGGCCTTCCGGTCCATCTTTGGGCCGCTACAGTTGATACGGCAGTGTACTTGATTAACCGTTGCCCATCTAGTATCCTTGATGGGGCCATTCCAAAAGAACTATGGTCAGGTAAAACTGTTAATTATTCGCATTTAAAAGTTTATGGTTTTATGGCATATACATTAATTGGCAGGGAAGAAAGAAAGAAGTTGGACTCTAAGTCCAGGAGGTGTGTGTTCAATGGCTACGGTGGCAATGAGCATGGTTACAGGCTTTGGGATTTTGTGGATAACAAAGTCATTCGCAGCAGGAATATAGTGTTCAATGAAGAGATCTTATACAAGGACAGACACACAGGGTCAAGACAGTACAACCAGTTCAGAATAAGATTGGGGTTCAGACTCAGACTCAGATTTAAATTCTGAAGGCGGCTCTAGTGGTGGGAGCCCTACAGTGCAGCAGCAGGTACAGGTACCACATGCAGCACAGGAGGCTCATGGTGAGCCTATTAGGAATGAGCAGGTTATCCAAGACGAAAAGATACAGCCAGAACAGTTCGGGGAACCTGAACCGGTCGGTGAACCGGTCGGTGAACCGGTACCCACATTGAGGAGATCGACACGAGATAGGAGACCAACCAAGATATTTGATTCATCAGCTAGTGTTGTTCACAAGCTGTTCTGTACACGGATTCAGGAGAGCCAGAGACTCATGAGGAGGCTTTGAGGGATGAGACTCGAATTCAGTGGGAGTTAGCCATGAAGGACGAGATGAGCTCCTTGGAACAGAACCAAACTTGGGAGTTGACCAAGTTACCTGCAGGGAAGCGTGCTCTTATGAACAAATGGGTTTTCAGAGTCAAGGATGAGGCAGATGGCAGTAAGAGGTACAAGGCAATGCTTGTTGTGAAAGGATTCTCTCAAAGAGAATGTGTTGATAATAGTGAGATCTTTGCACCGGTTGTAAAGATGGCTTCAATTAGGGTTCTGCTCAGTATTGTGGTAGTTGAAGACTTGCACTTAGAGCAGTTGGATGTGAAGACAGCATTTCTCCATGGTGATGTCGAAGAAGAGCTGTACATGAAACAACCCACAGGTTTTGAAGCTTAAGAAAAGGAAGACATGGTGTGTCGATTGAAGAAGAGTCTTTATGGGCTCAAACAAGCACCACGGCAATGGTACTTGAAGTTTGATTGCTTCATGAGAGGAAAAGGTTTCGATAGGTGCGAAACAGATCATTGTGTGTATGTTCGTAGATATGAGGACAATGATATAGTTACCTTGGCGTTGTATGTGGACGACATGTTGTTAGCAGGTTCATGTATGGAGAAGATCAAGGAAGTGAAAAAGGCGCTAGCTTCGGAGTTTTCAATGAAGGACTTGGGTAAAGCAAAGCAAATCCTCAACATGAAGATTAGTAAAGACAGGAGTAGCAAGAAGCTTTGGTTATCACAAGCAGACTATGTAAAGAAGGTGTTGAAGAGATTCAATATGGATGGCGCGAGGCCAGTTACATGTCCCTTGGCTGCTCACTTCAAGTTATTGATAGACTTGTGTCCTAAGACAGAGGAAGAGATGGAGGAAATGGCTGTTATTCCTTATTCCTCAGCCATTGGGAGTTTGATGTATCCGATGGTGTCTACAAGACCAGACATCGCACAAGCAGTGGGAGTTGTCATTACACGAAGAATCCAGGTAAACAGCATTGGGATGCAGTAAGGTGGATTCTTAGATATCTAGCAGGTACTTCAAATCACTCTCTTTGTTTTGGGGGAGATTCTTTGCATATACATGGTTATGTGGATGCAGATTTTTTGGACGATCGTGATGGTTACAGAAGTACTACAGGATATGTATTTACAGTTGGAGGAACAGCTGCTAGCTGGGCTTCGCAGTTACAAAGGTTGTAGCACAGTCAACCACGGAGTCAGAGTATATGGCACTTACAGAAGCGACGAAAGACATGTTGTGGATTTTGGAGCTTATGAAACAGTTGGGCAGGAAGCAACCCATAGGTGAACTATGGTGTGACAGTCAAAGTGCAGTTTTCTTGGCAAAAAACTCGGCATATCACTCTAAGACTCGGCACATTCAAATAAGGTATCATTTTATCAGAATGGCGGTTGAGAAGAAATGGTTGAAGCTAACTAAGATTCTTGGCACCAAGAATTTGGCGGACATCCTCACTAAGGTGGTGGATAGCAGGAAACATCAGTTTTGCTATATTGCTATCGGATTGTCTCTAGATTAATTGTTGAGGAGACTCGCAGAGGCACAGGCCTAGACTAGGCCAATGGAAGAATGAAGAACAGGTTAGAGACTTCGTCTATATGTCACCAAGTGGGATATTGTTGGGGTTTGTGGATCCAATACACGATAATGGGTTGAAGAAGATAGACGAGAAGGAGAGTCGAAGTGGGAGCAAGAGGTCAAGAGTAGTTGGAGGCTACAGCAGAGTTGCGGTCGACCGCACCCTCCAACCGCACCCAGGCAAGACTACCGGTCGACCGCACAGTCAACCGTCCCGCTCTCTGATTCAACATGTATCTTGAAATGATGATCGGACGATCGCGCAGTCGACCAACCAGCTCTCTGTTGGAACTCGTGCAGTCGAAGGAGAAGACCGTCGTCCGTCATGATGTTGCGGTCTACCGTCCCGACACTAATTGATGAGCGGCTGAGATGAAAAGTTGTGGAATCCTATATATATTGTATTGTGTACAATTTTAGGGTTAAGTGAAAAGAAAATAGAGATCTACCAGCCGTCATTAAGAGAGAGGAAGATAGAGAGAAACCCTACACCTTGGTGGTGAGTTTTTGAGAGATTTGTAAACCTAATCTTCATATTTCTAGTGGAAATTGCAGGAGTGCCTCTGCGCAGGGAAGTAGCCATTGTTTTGGGTGAACCTTGAAAAAATTCTTGTGTATTCTTGTGTGTTGTTTTTGCTTGTTCTTTCTTCTCTTATTTTGATTCTATAGTTCTTGCATCTCGTCGTCGTTGTTGAGTTTATTCCGCAGTTAGAGTTCAACACAAATCACTGTGACCTTTACTATCCTGACAAAGCATACTTTTGTTACTGCTTTAACATGTTACTGGCCGGTAGTTAGGAATTTGTGAATGGTAACATTTAACTTCAGAAATTACCTTCTGAATATATAATAACCTGATTGATAAGATCTACATTCTAAGCTTTTTAGCTAAGTTGCAATTTCGATGAATGTTTCTATTCTAGCTCATTTATGCAATATTGACAGTATGTATTTTGTAGAACTAGGCTTTTCTCAAATTGTTGATGTACTCTTTGCTCATTGGTTTCAAGATAAGGCAATGTTTGCCTATTCATGACAGTGTTTGTAAAACCCCGAATTCCAAATACAACTGAATTCGAGATTTCCACAGGATCTTTACACTTCATTCGTACAATTTTACAAGGAATTTAAAACTTTTATTTCAACAATGGTTACATCAGAGTCTTTTACATCAATACGCAGTGGAATCAATAAAATACAACAATAATGAATGTACAATTGTTACAACTTTAACATTTAAGTAATCAACAGCATCAATTCTCTTTATATCTTCATGTAACTCCAAACCCTGCATATAAAACTGTGGGCGCGTCAGTTGCTTATAACTGACGAAATATTATACACGGCCATCCTCTCTATGCCGGAAATAGTATAACGATTCTTAAATACTTTAGCAAACACAATCTTGATCACAAACAAAGTTACAAAGGGACTATCCTGTTGATGTCGTGTTATGCGGCGCACTTAGTCCTTAATGCAGTTATTATATTACATGACACTAATGCGCACTTGTTCGGATTCTATGCATCCCATACTACATAGGTCCGAGGGCAAGCCCTTAATCGTTCTTCATCTTGTAGGGTTCAATCCCTCGTCATGACATAATCTACTACTGTAACTACGGTAAGTATCCTAGATATTTTCTGACCTACGAACTCATGTCTAGGCGCCCTGGAGGGAATCCCAACGCACTGACACATGACTCATCATGCAGGCATCCTGTGGTAATTCAGCTCCTACCATAGACATGACACCACCCGTAGTCTTCAAACACCCAACGAGCGTCGCCACCGGGACGGTACTCTGGAGTAGTATCCTCGCCCTATCATGACTCATCATGGGGTCATCCTGGGATACGCTCTCGCCGCTAATCCAATGGCCCTCATACTCAATGTTTTTCTCTTACTTTCATCATATCTTCACTATGTATCTATCTGTAATTTCGATAAGTATCCTAGATGTTCTATGATCTATGAGCCCATGTCCAGGCAGCCTGGAGGGGAATCCCACGCACTGACACGATGCATCGAGCAGGCAATCCATGGACAATTCAGCTTCCACCTTGGAACAATGGCACCACCCATAGTCACCAAACATTCCACAAGCGTCGCCACCGGGATGGTACTCTGGAGCAGTATCCACGTCATGTCACGACGCATCGTGAAGATAGCCTGTGCATACCCTCACAACACCCATCCAATGGCCCTCATACTTGTGTTTTTCTCTTACTTTCATTACATCCCTACAATGTTTGTTTTAAAAGAAAATTATCACAACCTAGAGCTAGCTTACCCTACCGGACTTAAATCAAGCAACAGAGACAGTCAGTCTACCTGGCTACTTCTCAAGAGACACTCAACCCTCAACGGTTAGCTCTCAAAATCATAAATAAAACTGCCGGTCACTAGGGTCTCGCCTAGCCTCTAGATTCCAACAACTATCTCTTTCTAGAGATCAACAATATTTCACAATTAATCTCAAATAATCATTTCCATTTCTTTTGTTCACAACTCTTTTCTCAAAAACATTTCTTTTATAATCTCATTACATGAGAACGATTAAATTCGACATCTTTATCAATTTCATCTTTCACATCCTTGTGTGCATTTCACAATAAAACTTAGTCAAATATTAATAATCATAAAATCTCGTATTCAAACTTAATTAACTTTCATTTGTCAAAATAAAATCCAAACTCAAGAACCAAAACCAGTTCGGTTCAGTCGACTTGTGACAGTGTCAGTCGACTATCCAGCGAACATCAAAACATCTCAGTCGGTATCAGTCGACTGTTCTGCTAACATCAAATCGTCACAGTCGGTTCAGTTGACTGGTGACAGTATCAGTCGACTGTTCCGCGAATACTTTGAAAACTCAAACACTAAAATTCAGGACAGCAGCAGTCAACTGTGAAAGTAGTCAGTCGACTATCCTGCCGACGAAAACCCAATTTCTTATACTTTCCAGTCGACTGTAGAAGGTAAGCAGTCGACTGTCAATTACACCAATTGCAGCCTGCATATATTTTTCGACCTTTTAATTGATTTGTACTTCCACATAAAACTATAGATCATTTCCAGAATGTATTCCTTTTTAAAAACGATTACGTATATGTTCTCCAATTCGCAAGTTTCTCATTTTTCAATGAAATCTTTAAAATGCATCAAAACATATATCCAATCAATTTTTCCAAATAAACCGTTGTCTTTTATCAAAATCACTTTATAAAATCTCTATACTCACAAAATAAATATTTTGAGGTTAGAACCGCACTTCTTTGCCATATTAACAACAAACAATTCCTTTATACACATTTGCATTATTTCAATTACTATTTCAACCATGCATCATACAATTAAAATTTACTACGGTACATATTCTTGCATGCAAATATTCTAACAATCATCATAACACATTTTGGACCATAAATTTAACAATTCACAACTATCACAATAATTAGAATTTAGCAATCAATCTCTACGACAACTAGCATGTAATATCATCATACCAATTCAAATTCAACACATAAATTGTATATCATCTATCATGCAAATTTCTCCTAAATTAGAAAGCATTTAAGAAACACCCACCTAGAGTTGAAGATTTGTATTCAATGAACTCCTAGAATTAGAAGCTCCTAAAGAAAACTCCAATTGCAACTCCTCGAAATCCGCGCACCCAAACAAGGTCTTCAATCCATTTCGGCAAGCAACACTCATCAAGAGCATCTCCATCCCCACTCCATTTCGGCAACATCCAGAACAACTCCCATCTTCTTTCATATACACATACTATGTATGTACATATATATACATTAGTATATGTATATAGGTAAGTGGAATGGTGATTAGGTGGAGAAATAGGCAAGGCTTTGCTGGCTTGGGTTGGCTTTCTTCTCGGAAATGACAGGAGAGAGGGAGGAGAAGAGATGAGAGAATGAGAGACTTAGAGGCATTTTTATAGATTAACTAATGGGTAGTTAGGATAACCACCACCCACATGAACACCACTAACCCCATTATTTAAATTTGTAACTTGCTTTCCCTCCCACTTTCAAAATCAAATGTTCAGATTTTTCCCTCCTCTCTAAACAGTCCGGCCCTCAAAAAGTGTGCACATCGCATGTGTGCACGTGCACGTGCTTTGTGTACAAAATAATTTATTTATTTACTCCTTTTAAAAAAATTATTTATATATGTAATAAATATATAAAATTAACTTTAAAATTATACTTTTCATGCACAATTGAAATACACACACATTTCATGAAAATTTATTTTGAAGGAAGAACGCGCTTAAACACGTGCACCAAAACACGTGCGTCGCCCGTAAAATCTCAAAAATACAAAAATTGACTTTATGAACCGAAACATATTTATAATTAATCGGGATGCAACATAAGAAAATATACATATACGATAATGCACTCAAACGTACAGAAAGCACGTGTATTGCACGTAGAAAATTTATTTTAATAAAGATAGTCAAAAAATTGAATTTTCGTTTACAAAACAAATTCAAACATGTTTATAAAAATAAATGATTGAAATCCATTGAAAACTTTGTACGTAACGGTGGAATATCTGAAATCGACACGTGCATCGATAATACGTAAAAAGCACGTAAAACCCAAAGATTGAGATTTAGCATTTGAGTTGTCTCAAATGGAATTTTAAGAATATGGGATTGCATAAATAATCGGAATTCAAAATACATATCAAAATGCGTTATGGATATAATCAATAACAATACAAAATGCACGTGCGTAACACCCGAGGGCAAAATTGTCATTTAAATTTTGCGGGGTGTTACAGTGTTCATGTTTTAATGCATTTCAAACTTGTCAGTGGCTCTGAATGCCAGATTCATCATCCTCCCTATTGAAATCGGACTAATTTTATTCATGTATTCTCATCATATCAAACTTTAGTGACTTTCTGGAAGAAGGAAAAAATAAAATCCCAATTTCTTTTTCCTTTTTTGATTGTTAGATAAGAAACTTGTTTGTGATGGTTATGAAAGTTTTCTTTGTGTTTCCCCCTTACATATGTTAGTATTTAGACAACGGTGGATGTCAGTATTGCTATAGTAATTCCAGATTTTTATTTTCATCTGCATTTATCTTGTAGATATTCTTGTTTCATTGGACAACTACATATCAAGGAGTACTGCACATTTTTTTGCGTGCAAAGATCCTGATTACCGGCAAAGTTTATGGACTATGCTTTCATTTGTGATTCCCTTGACATATGTTGTATTTCACTTCACAGAATTCTGATATTTTTCCTTCTGTACATATGGTGAAACAATCTTGTGTGTGCCTGTGTAGGAATGAGGGGGAAGTTTATTTTTCTATATACTTTATTGCATATAAATTTAAGGCCATTACGCTATGCAGATTATTGCATATAAATTGTATTTCATTTAACTGTTTGTTCCTGCTCATGTTTGTATCCTTTTCTTTATTTATTTACTTTTTTTTTCTTTTTTCTTTTTTCTTTTTTTTTTCTTTTTTTTTTTTTTTGCAGTTTGAGAATGGTCTAGTAGAAAAGCAAAAAAGAAGAACATGTCTTGAGAAATGATCGTTATTGACAGGGATCAGTTGATTGAGTTGGCACTGAGTCTTGAGAAATGATTAACTACAACTCAAGTTTTGTATGCCGCATTTTATATAAGAAAAAAGTTTATACTTGATGTTTGATATGAAATACAGAGTGATCTGATAAATCATGTTCTTGCTTTCTGTGCAATTTTCTTTTTACCGAACGAGAGGCTCATGTTTGAGTTGTTAATTGGATGGTAACTTCATTATATTTTCCGACAATTATGTCTAAAACCTGAGGTTGCAGTTGTATGGATACCTAAAATTGAAATATTCCTGAAAGGTAGAACTGAAAAACAAGATAGTCTATACTGCAACCCCTCGACACAAAAATAAATAAATAAATAAAATTAATTAACTAAATGGCCTATCTCGGCTTATTAAAACGCCGGGATAGGATTTTTTATGAAAAAATAATAATTTATTCTATCACAGCGTTTAACGCCGGGATAGCGAAAAAGACAACCCCGACAATTGCAAACGCCAGGAAAAGTTTCTCACATCCCCGGCGGGGGCAAACCTTGCGCTAGCGACAACATTTTTCGAAGAGCCGGGGCCATCAATCCCAGCGTTTTAAAACACCAGGAATTCGAAAAATAAGCGCCGGGAATTGGATGGTCGTTTGTAGTGAAAGTAGTATGGAAAAAGTAGTATAGTTAGCATTTTTCTTTCTATTTTGGGTCGAAGAAAAGGTCCTCGAAGCAAAGAAGTATTGATTTAGCATATTTTCAAAACATCCAGACATAGAGGATGTTGAGTTGATGTAGATATGCATCAAAATAAAACATCCAGACATAAAGGGATTGAATTGCACATGGAAGTGGTTCATTGATCTCTTAATTTCAATATGTCAATGGTTATGAAACACTTACAAATACTAATAAGTTTCAATTAAGATGTTCAAATTTTCAGGAATGAATAAAATCAATAAGAATTTCAAAGAGATTCAAAAATAAGCAAAGAAGGAAAGCAATAAAGAAAGATTACAAAATCAAGCAAAAGAAGAAGTCATTCAAAAAGAGCACATGTTGATTAATGCGCAAGAAAGCCATCAAGATCGGTTTTTGTTATTCCATATATGTGAGATTTTATATGTATTTTATTGATTAATGATTGATTAGTATATAGTAAGAATATAAAGTGGTTTCGTCGGCATCAGCACGATAGCGGTCGACCGTACTACACTATCGGTCGACCGCACCACAGTCGACCGCTTATCACAGTTAAAATGATGAGACAGTCAACCATTCATCTTTCGACTTTTCGATTAAAAGATGAACGGTCGACAGTCCCTTTTTGAGGTCGACCGTACCTCGTGCAGATTTCTTTTTTGGAATGTATTGTTTCTATTTTTGAGAGATACACTTCCTAAGTCTATATATTTGGACGAACCCACTGTGTATTCTTCACCTATTGCTCTGAGAAAAATCTTCTGAACTAATCAATTCAACAATCAATCCGAGTGCGTGATACTTACTTGTTTTCTTCAGTCAGGATCGTTAAGGATCTTGAGTTTTTCTTTTCTTCCACTTCGGTGAGATTGACGGGGCTTGTCTTAGAAGTCACATGGGTGTAATAGGTCTCTCGACCTGAATCCGAGAATCACTGTACAAGGGTTTGAGTATAGTGGAACGCTTGTGGTGGAGAATTGCTACAAGTAGGTGGTGTGGACGTAGATCTGGGGGTCGAACCACGTTATATCGCTGCATCAGTTGTGCTTGCTATATTTGATTTTTCTATCTCTTCTCATTTACTTTGCAACTTAATTTTAATTTTTCTAATTCCGCACAATCACCCTATTCACCCCCCCCCCCCCCCCCTTAGGGTAATTTACAGTGGTATCAGAGTGAGGTGCATACTAAGAGCTTAAAAACTTAAGCAAAAGGTCCAATGGCCGAAATCCCTCCTCCCGAAAACTTGTACTCATCGGAGCCATTATCTCCAATCGGACAAGCCTAACACGCTTACCATATTTTGATGGAAAATGCTATGATGTTTGGAACGTTCGTATGTCTCATTTCATACAGATGCTTAGAGAATAAGTATGGAATGTGTGTATAAACAAAACAGATATTCCGGTCAGCGATGGAAAGAAGACTTTCTCAAAAGCAGAGCTAGCACTAAAAACAGAAAACTTCAAAGCTATGACGACTCTTTATGCAGGATTGAACAATGAAGAATTAATGCAATGCAGGCGAAATTGCAAGACGGCATACGAGATTTGGAACAACATGCTGAAACGGCATGAGGGAACCGCTTCTGAGGTAAAAGCTAAAGTAAATTTATGTTTTTATAAGTTTGATATTTTTCGTATGCTGCCAGGAGAGAACGTAGATCAAATGCTTGCCCGTTTCAATATTATTGCACACGAGCTTAAGAGCTTAGGTAAGGGGTTGGATGATGCTTGAAAGGTCGGAAAACTCATAAGCTGTCTCACGCCGAAATGGGATGTAAAAGTTGCCGCAATGAGGGAGACCCTTGAGGAAAAGCGATTACTACACCTTCCAAGAAAAATTGAAGACATACGAGATGGAGATGACCGAAACCAAAAAATACAGGTAGAACATCGGGATTGAACCAAAAACTAAAGAGAAGACCTTCGCTTTTGAATGCAGAAAAATCTCGACCATCAAAAGCAAAGTCAAATCGTGAGGAATTAGACGAAGACATTGCCTTGCTGACTAAGCAATTTCGTAAGTACCTTAAACGTAAAAAATATGGCAGGTACCAAGGAGAAAGAGATAAGGACAAAGACGACATATGCTACAAATGCAATAAGCCTGGACACATACGTACAAACTGTCCCGTCTCATAGGACAGAAATAGGGACTACTACCACTCCAATCCATGATTGAGAAAGAAGGCGTTAAAGGCAACATGGCTAGACTCAGATTCAAGCAAGGATGAGCAGGAACACAACAATGTTGGTTTCATGGCTCTTGGGAATCGTGAGGTGCAATCACCATCTCAAGAAGAGGTAATCGAAGAACCCACTTACAATGATTTAGTAGACATGTGTAATGGATTAAAAGATTATGCTAAAAAATTGAGTCATGAATTAAGACAATATAAACAAATTTCAAATGAATCACATGACTCTTGCATCGCTAAAAATCAAAAACTGGAAGAAAAAAAAACCTTTGATTATGGAAAAATTTGAGTCATTTAGGAAAGACCATGATGTGTTGATAGAGGAAAATAAACATTTAAAACAATAAATTCAAGAATCCTTAGCAATGCATGATGAAAACCTAAGAGAAATTCATGAGTAATCTGTTTATATTGCTAAACTCACTGATGATTTAAAAGAATGCAAAAGAAAATTTGATGAGGTAGTAGAAAATTGTAATGAAGCTCTTGAACAAAATAGAACACTTGATACTACACTAGACACTCTTCGTTGGAACACAAAAGACGATGAGATGACTAGGAAAAGACTTCTTAAAAGAGTAATTGAGCTCGAGAAAATTGTTGAAAAATATGAAGGGCCCAGTTACCATATTACAAGTTCTCATCATGATAATCGAGGGCTTGGTTACGAAGAGCCAATACACCATCAAAAATCTAAATCATCATGTCATACACACATGCACAGTCACCAACATAATCACAAATCAGCTCAAAACTATGCAAATGTGCATGACTCAAGGCATAATCGTATCACATATCACTACTGTTGTAGAATAAGGCATATCTCTTATAATTGTTTCTTAAAAAGAATTATTAATTTTGTTTGGCTAAAGAAGAATGTAAATGCGGGTTCAAAACAAACTTGGGCACCCAATATTATACATACTAATCCTGATGTAGGTACCCCAACGTACAAAGACAAAAAGATCAGTGATACTTTGATAGTGGATGCTCAAACCATATGACTAGTAGATACCTTGCATCTCTATCAAATAAGATGGAGAAGGACCTTAGTTCTTCAGATAAGTCCAATACTGGGTAAAATCTAACTCGGCATTGATTTATATTAAGATGACTTATTTCCAAAGTAAAATATTTAAAACATCAGTTATCTATCTAAGAAATGCATTTTCTTTTGTTCCTACAACATATAACAACCTTCCCTGACATGCTCTAAAACCAATATGTTGAAAACTGCCTTTCATAAACTAAATAATTGTTTGTCATTGCACGTTTGGTCGATAGACTGGTCGGCCGCATTATACATAAAAATTGTTTTCAGTCGAAAGTTGATCGGTCGACTGCACAGTTGACCGTCCTCCTCTCTGCCAGTATTATTCAGTCAAAAACTCTTCTACTCTTGAGGAGCGGTCGACCGTTCATTTGAACCGGTCAACCGATTCGATCGGCTGCTCAGATCTCTTCGGGATCCACACATCTAGTATAAATACTCTTCTATCTTCTTTCTCTCAATCTTCACGGTAAACCCTAGCCTCCCTACTCAACCCATCAAATAAACTTCATATCTCTTGCTATTTTCTTCAAATTTTTGTGTGCTTTCTTCTTCCTTGATCCATGGCTTCCTTCTCTCACAAATCAAAGGGTAAGAAAGCTATTGCTTCAAAATCTGTTACTAGAGATGGTATTACATTTCAAAATTCTAATTGTGATGATCTCTATCTTTCTGCACTTTGGAATGCTCCGGTTGTTGCCAACCGTGAGATAAACTTAGAATCCTTAGGTGGGCAATTCTCTGTTATGGTTAGGATTCTTAGAGATTTGGAGTGGGAGAATTATCTTGCTACACCTAGCACCCATTCCGAATCAATGACTCGTCAATTTTATACTAATCTTGAAGGCTTTCAAGACAATGATCTTACTCTCTCTTCTATTATTCTTGGAAAAAGAGTCAAAATTACTCCCGAATATCTTCGTAGGAGATATGAATTTCTCGAGGGAGTATTTGATGCTTATCATCTTGATTTCAAAATGCTTGAATATAAACCCGGCCATGATAAAGATACCGTCAAATCCATGATTGTTCAACCTGAATTTTCTCATCTTCCTCGTCCTGTTCCCACAAATTTTACTGATTCTGCTCGTGTTTTAAACAAAATCGTAAATGCAAATATTTGGCCCGAAAAGAATGACAAGTCTGAAATTCGGGTCGATCAATCGTTCATCATCTTTCTTATTCTTGGCGAATATAAATTTGATCTAGCCACATTCATCATTCGCACAATGAATTATGCAACTTCTAGAAATTGTGGTATTCCCTACAGTTCTCTTATTTACAATCTTGCTATTGACTCCCGTATTGATGTTAGGAATTTCTTTTTGAGCAAAAAACATATGCCCATCCTTCCTCAACAAATGGCCATGATGTTCCGTTTACACAACGGGCTCATCATCGTCAAGCTCAACATGAGTGCCAAGCCGAACAACCCTCACAAGCCCTTTCCTCCTCTCGTCGCAAGAACACTACTCCCTTTTCCTCATCTTTGTTCTTGACTCATGAGCAATTTGCCGCTCATCAAATGCAAGTATATGGTTACTATGTCAACACTATTGAATACTTGCAAGGCAGAGACGATTGGGAACTTCTTCCTCCTCCTAATGATGAGGAAAATGATGATGACGATGATGTAGACAATGAAGACAAAGATGATGACGGTGAGGGTGATGATGAGGAATAGATCCTTGGTGCTTAGATTGTAATGGTTAACTGTAATATGAACCAATAGTCTCATGTATGCTCCCTGTTGCTATGTAATCACTTTTAACATGCTATTCAGGAATCACTTTTAACAAGCTTGCAAAATACTTACATATCTGGTTATTCATTTTTATGCTGTATCAGTATTTCGGTCGACAGGTCGGTCGACCGGTCACACCTCTGGTCTTTGGAATCTGACTTGTTTTATGTGTAAGACAAATTTCATTTATCAAAAAATTGGGTTTCAGTATTTGCAGTCGACCGGTTCGCTCTCGGATTTTCGTTTGCCATCAAAATTGCGTTTACAGGATTTGCGGTCGACCGGTTTGCTCTCGAGTTGTTTGTTTTTTTTTCTTAACTATGAATTCAAATTGGTTTTCGGTCGACCGGTTCTTTCACTGTTTGTTTGTTTTTTATTTGTTTGTTTTAAGAGAAATATATTTATGGTCTTCTATGATTTCGAATTTCTTGAAATTCATCTTCATCTTTTGCTCTATGTCGCACGTTTGTATTGGGAAAATATCAAATCTATGATACCATGAAGAGCTCTCACTATATATCAAAGAGTCTCGCGATCAACGGTATCATGTAAGTGGATTTTCCTTATATTTTCAAAAATATTATATTCCACGAAATATTCTCTTGTTTTGCTTAAAGTATGTTAATTTATCTTTTTTCATGCATGGATTTAGGGGGAGTATGTTATACACTTTGTTTATGCTATTTTTTTTGCCCCCTCTTGGTGTGTTCCAAAAGGGGGGAGAATTTTTTTGAATGTTTTTACTAAAAATAAATGAAAATCTCTCCTAAAAATTGTTAGGGATTTCCCACTAGAAACCCCTCTTTCAGGATCTTCTTGAGTTATTCGATGCAATCAACACAAACGACCAGGCACATATGAGATCATACCAAACAAACCAAAGCACACAAATTTGTCCCGGTTGGGGCTTTCGCCTTAATCCGGAGGAGAAGAAACCAAAGATGTTATTCAACTAGAGAAGATACAAGAATATCACAATTCTCACCACGACCCACTCTCAAGCCTCACCAGTAAGTACTAGTTGTTTACAATTAGAGAATCACTCATTCTCTCTTTCAATGAAGTACTCTCTCTCTCTCTTGGCTCTCAATGGAGGCCAATAATAACAATATATAGAGATCTAGAGAAAATCTAGTTTGATATCTTGATACAGTAACCATTGGATATTCCTGAAGAGATAACCCTACGATAGGAGCTGTCAGATCTGACTTGAAGAACAAGTTGGGCTTCTCACGAATCACCAAGATCCGACCCAAATAACCCATCAGCACCGCGACCGGTCGACCGCACCCCCAAGGTCGATCGACCTTTCCCCTCTCGGGACTTCTGTACCCTATGACCGGTCGACCGCACCCTTCGACCGGTCGATCGCCCCTTCTGCAAATACAGCAGCTGACTATTTTCTTGCCTCCACTCCGTTTTCAATCTTCTCGATTCTTCTATCGTCTCATCGTCTTCTTTATCCAATCTAGTATGCAAGACATAAACCCAACAATCTCTACCTTGGATTGCATACTCATAAATCCACACCTGTGTGATTTGAAACCCTCTGACTCTTTTCCTTCTCTTCTTGTAAACAACTCGTTTGAATGGCTTCCTCTGCTAGTTGAATATATCTCCACCTGTTTTTCTCCCGCTGTATGTCCCCTCAAGGGCACACCGCAGTAGATGTAATCATGGAGGTGCCACCCTCCATACGAACTCCACCTACCTCAAGGCTTTCTCCACCTTTCGACGATATTCGAACGTCGCAGTCTCGCTCGGATGATTCTAGTGACGACATACTAGATAGTGCTTTAGGAACAATGGGCTTCAAACTACTTGGCCAAGGTTTCCTGTTCCCACAAAGCTGGTAGAGGTTATGCTGAATCCGCCCAATCCCCCTCTTACCCTTCATCACCTTGCAATAACTTTCCCAAACTGAACGAACTCCACCTGGATCTGTGTACCTGCAGTCCTGAACATCTAGAGTTCTCATGGAAATAAGGCTCCGCTTCATCAAAGGAATATGCATGCCCTCCTCTAGTGTGTGTCTCTTTCTGTCTGTCATCTTCGACTTATTTGTTTTCTCACATCTTACTTCACAAGTCTTGTCAATCTTCGTTCTCACACAACGACATGACGCAAACTTGTAAGTAGAAATAATTACTTCACAAATCTTATCAAACTTCGTTCCCACACAACGATATGATGCAAATTTGCAAGTAGAAATCATTTCCATCTCGGAGCAAACTTGAGAAGAACTAACTGAATCAAAAGAACAACCGGAAATCACATCTAAATAACTTGAAACAAAAGCACCTGTTTAAGCCTTCACCTGATTCAGTGGCACTGAATTTGGTGCCCCTCTGACTCAATCACTTGCAACAGTCTCTCATGTAATGCTCAATCCCTTTGCACTGGTGGTCATGGACCTTACCCCAATATACACTTTTCCTTCCAATCAAAGTACCATCCACATCCAAGTAACTCACAGAAGTTGACGCCGATTTCTGACTCTCCTTCCTAAGTGCATCCTCCTCCATCCCCTTGATCATACCTGCTATGAAAAACTTCTCCTTGGTAGATTTCTCGCCTAGCACGGTTATCATGTTGGATGGATTTGATGGTGAATATATTGAGTGGGAAACCCTTAGATCATCTACGTTGAACGCCCTTAATTCAGATAACTCCATATTGAACTCCACTTCATGATCTAGAAAAGCGGTACTTTCCTTCATTAAGAAACCCCACAACTTTCTTCGCTGGTGCATCCAAACTTGTGACGACGATCCCGAGTAGTCAGTTCTGAATCTTGCCCAAAGACTCGCCGTACTTCTCCTATACCTGACTTCGTTCATCAATAACAACCGGATTAAACCCAAGGCTTCTGAATAAATCTTCTTCCACATCTCTTGCTTTATGCCAATTGGTCTCCCTTATCTCCTTCTAGGACTATATCCAAGTCCTGTTGAACCGATGCTTTATGCATGTCCACCTTCAAGAGATTAAAATTGATCTTGCCTTTGAACAGCTTGATCTTCGTGATTTGATCTGCCATCATCTCCAAGGAACTCGAATAAACCCTTTGAACCCGAAGCTCTGATACCAATTGTTAGGGATTTCCCACTAGAAACCCCTCTTTCAGGATCTTGTTGAGTTATTCGATGCAATCAACACAAACGACCAGGCGCATATGAGATCATACCTAACACACCAAAGCACACAAATTTGTCCCGGTTAGGGCTTTCGCCTTAATCCGGAGGAAGAAATCCAAGATGTTATTTAACTAGAGAAGATACAAGAATATCATAATTCTCACCACGACCCTCTCTCAAGCCTCACAAGCAAGTACTAGTTGTTTACAATTAGAAAATCACTCAATCTCTCTTTCAATGAAGTACTCTCTCTCTCTCTCTTGGCTCTCAATGGAGGCCAATAACAACAATATATAGAGATCTAGAGAAAACCTAGTTTGATATCTTGATACAGTAACCATTGGATATTCCTGAAGAGATAACCCTACGATAGGAGCCGTCAGATCTGACTTGAAGAACAAGTTGGGCTTCTCATGAATCACCAAGATTCGACCCAAATAACCCATCAGCGCCGCGACCGGTCGACCGCACCCCCAAGGTTGGTCGACCGTCCCCCTCTCGGGACTTCTGCACCCTATGACCGGTCGACCGCCACTTCCGCAAATACAGCAGCTGACTGTTTTCTTGCCTCCACTCCGTTTCCAATCTTCTCGATTCCTCTATTGTCTCATTGTCTTCTTTATCCAATCTAGTATGCAAGACATAAACCCAACAAAAATAAATGAAAATCTCTTTTAATGCTCTTCATCTATGAAAATCTTTGATACAGAAAGTATTGAATCAAGGGGGGGTATTTATATACTTTATTCTTTATTTTCAACATTCAAATGCATGTTTTGTTAACACCAAAAGGGGGAGATTATTGACTCCTAGTTTGGTGTGCACAAAATGTGCTTACAATACTAAAACTTTTAGGAATGAATAAAATCAATAAGAGATTCAAAAATAAGCAAAAAAGGAAAGCAATAAAGAAAGATTACAAAATGAAGTAAAAGATTGTAAAATCAAGCAAAAGAAGAAGTCTTTCAAAAAGAGCACATGTTGATTAGTGCCCAAGAAAGCCATCAAGATCCGTTTTTGTTATTCCATATATGTGAGATTTTATATGTATTTGATTGATTATTAATTGATTAGTATATGGTAAGAATATAAAGTGGTTTCGTCAGCATCAGTACGATTGCGATCGACCGTACTACACTGTCGGTCGACCGCACCACAGTCGACTGCTCGTCTCAGTTAAAATGATGAGACAGTCGACCATTCATCTTTCGACTTTTCGATTAAAAGATGAACGGTCGACTGTCCCTTTTTGCGGTCGACCGTACCTCATGCAGATTTCTTTTTTGGAATGTATCATTTCTATTTTTGAGAGATACACTTTCTAAGTCTATATATTTGGACAAACCCACTGTGTATTCTTCACATATTGCTCTGAGAAAAATCTTCTGAACTAATCAATTCAACAATCAATCTGAGTGTGTGTGATACTTATTTGTTTTCTTCAGTCAGGATCATTAAGGTTCTTGAGTTTTTCTTTTCTTCCACTTCGGTGAGATTGACGGGGCTTGTCTTAGAAGTCCTGTGGGTGTAATAGGTCTCTTGGCCTGAATCCGAGAATCACTGTATAAGGGTTTGAGTATAGTGGAACGCTTGTGGCAGAGAATTGTTATAAGTAGGTGGTGTGGACGTAGACCTTGGGGTCAAACCACATTATATCGCTGCGTCTTGTGCTTGTTGTATTTGCTTTTTCTATTTCTTCTCATTTACTTTGCAACTTAATTTTAATTTTTTTAATTTAGCACAATCACCCTATTCACCCCCAGAGTGATTTACATGGTAGATTACTGTTTCAATTCTTCACACATGGGAGAGAATTTCAATGACTGGGCTATTTGGTTCTGCGATAGCAGTTGCGTGCAATGAGACTTTGTCCTATCTTCTTGCGTCTAGCAAGAGTTTGGGCGATTTCAGAATTCTGTTGTCAGCAATTCTTGCCGAAAAGGTTCAACCACGCATGCAGAAACACTTACCAGTTTCTCCCTTTAACGCATAAATCAGTCTTGGTGTGGCAGACAAATGCCAAAAGTTAAACACGCAGAGCCCTAATCCACTCCTAGTATACACAAGCAACTCCTACTTCTTTACAAATGTAAGTTGAAGAGCTAAAATGGCTCGCCCTACTAATCTTCATGTAAAAGGGTCTTCAAGATGTTTTTTTGTTTTTTTCCTTAATTATAGGAAACCTCTGCCTTCAAGTAGCACTTATTGCATGATTGATGCAATTGTGATATCATGTTACTTCTTCCAGGCGACTGACTGGGCTTGAACTTTTTGCCTGTTCTGACCCACTTTTTGAAATATATTTAGATCTGACCCACTTTGTATTTCTATTGAACGCGTCAACATTAACTATTATTGTAAATAACGTCAACATTAACTATTATTGAAAATAACGGCGTAGATTAATTCTATGTCATTGTTTTCAATAGCGGTATCTCTATAAAAAAAATCATGTACCACTATTTGGAGTAACGACATCAGTTAACTTATTCTCAATCGTGTACTCTATGTGATTTGAAAAAAAATGCAAATGTGAAAAAATCCTGTAGATGATGCCGCTATTCCCAACAACGACATTCTCATTACAGATACCGTTGTTAGGGACAGCGGCAACAATTATAGGATTTTTTGCATATATAGATAATGTCACTATTTATATGAAAAAATCATATAAATGATGTCGTTCTGTGATGTGGTGTGAATGCCATTATTTGAAATATCGGCATCATCTATAGAATTTTTTCATTCTTGCAACTTTTTTCAAGTCACATAAAGTACACGATTAAAAATAAGTTAACTGATGTCGTTACTACAAATAGCGGCATCAGAGAAAGGCGGGTGGTCAGAATTTTCATCTATACAACTTCTTCCACAACCCTTCACCTACCTCCTCATCCATTATGTTCCGAAGCTCATCATCCAAACAACACGATTAGATGGATTATGAACTTTTGCTTCTGTCACCTATTTTTCTGATGCATTAATCTCAGTCAGTTTTAATCTGGACGCCTCAAAGAAGGCTGCTATTGCTCTCTACCTTTACCTTCCATTAAAAAGAGGAACTTTTGCCTTGAAGCTTGTCATGGTTGGCATCACTTCCATCTTACCAATGCTCCACCAGGCTCGAACTCTGAAACCTGTACGTTAAGACAAAGACAGGATAACTGCAAAACTAGACTCCAAGCTCTGAAACGTGTATACGTTAGAACAACGACAGGATAAATGCGAAACCAATAGGCGAAATTAGCATATATAGCAGAAATAGTTTGAGCACCTGATTTACAGGATTCACAAAACAACAATCAATGCGAGCCAATACATGAATTGCCGTGCCAATAGCAAGAAATCAACACAGCGATGCAAATATACAATTGAAATTATATGATTAAGTATAAAAACCTGTATCTGAGGGACCGATGTGATGAAACTTCCCCATTCTACAGGTGAGCGGATACAAACACATAATCTACATCACTGGAGAGACAAATAGGCAACCTGACAAGCACTTGAGGATGCAAAGTCTCATTTCTCTAATAGCTGCTTAAAGTAACCCTGATCCCCCCCGGGTTGGCATTCGGGTCGAACGGGCCGGGCCGGGCCAGACCCGCCCGGGTTGGACGTTGACTTGGGCGGGTTCGGGCCAGTTTGGTGACTTAACCGGGCCGGGCCGAAAGGTGTTTAAGACGACCCGCCCAATCCGTGAACCCTTTCGGGTCCAACCCGGGTCGGGTCGGGTTGGCCCGTTTAGATAGTTAGGTTTTTTTAAAATTTTTTTAACTTAAAATAATAATAATAAATATTAAAAATCGTAATAATAATAATAAGATTGAAAGAGTGAAATTGGCAAAAAATATTGAAACATTATTCATATGAATTTAAGTTATACAAGTTTCACAATTTCTAATCAAATGAAGAATTCAATTTACAAATATGTTTTATACACTAACATATTTCTTATATACAATTTCAATTTACTTCAATTTTTCTAATAACATAACAAGCAAAGATATAATACAATTTCTAACATGTCGGGCGAGTTGCTATTACAAGCAAAGCTATTGTTGTTGTTGTTGTTGTTGTTATTCTTCCGGCGAGTTGCTCCCACTTGTGAACATTGATAATGTTTTCCCTTGTGTCCTATCTTCAGCCTTCAGCCAGTCTTCTGTGCAAACGAGCATCTCTAACGTGTCGGGCTTCAAGCGATTCCTGTAATCAGTTAGAACTCTGCCACTTGAAGAAAATGCACTTTCAGAAGCAACTATAGAGACAGGAGGCGTTAGTAAATCTTTAGCCATAATTGACAGAATACTAAAAGTGTGTTCATGGTCTTTCCACCATTGTAAAATATCTAGTGGAGAAGAAGAAGGCTCAGAATCTTGTTGGTTATACCAATTTAATTCATTTGGTTGATTAGTCCTAGGTTTTTTTGATTGAGTTTGTGCAAGTAAATTAAATGTTCTATCATCAAATTTACTCTTACCCTTACCTTTAGAAGTAGCAGAAGAAGAACTATCTATAGAAGTTGTACTACTAGAAGCAAAACGTCTATCATAATAATCATACAAGTTATTTAATGTAGATTCAAATTGAACTAAAAAAGTAGCGCAATCAATTACTATTTCTACATTTTCCCCAAGTAATGCAAAAAAACATTTCAATCAAACTCTTCGTACCTTCGAATTTGGTACGAGGATCCATAATGGTAGCAACACAAATCAACATAGGAGGAGGAAAATAATATTTCAAAAAAAATTTATATGCAGGTTTTACAATATCACCAACAAAAATATCATTTAACATTTTGTTAAATGTTTGCATTATGCTAACTAATGAAATAAAAATGCTACTAGAAGTAGATTCATATATTTTTGAAAATTTTAAAGTTGCGGTTTTAAAATGTCCTAAAAATTTCAACAAAGATTCGGCATAAAACCAATCGGTGGGAGTCATTTCAAAATTTTGTATATTTTTTGTGATACAAAAATTATTTACAACTGCTTTATATTCGGTAATAACATGTAGTAAATCAAAAGTAGAGTTTCATCGGTGTTTAACATCCTTTGGAAATATTCTAAAAGGTACCGGTGCCATCACCCTTCTTGAATTTGTATGTCTTAGAACATGTTTGACAAACTTTCAAACCTATACCCAGAGTTTGTTTGTTCGGGATATAATCGTAAACCTTATGCCAATCACTACTTTTCCTACTACTACGGGGTTGTGTGGTTTCGGTTGGTTGTTGTTGTTCTTCTTCTTCTTCTAATTGTATGTCACCTACAACCTCGTCGTGTGTACCCCATTGTTGGGTAGGAGGATCATGATACTCTTGGGCGGACTCACTAATTGGGAAAATTGGTGGCCTACGGAAAGAGGAGGAGGAATCTTGCCCACTTTGGCAACGACCGCTACCGCGTGATCTAGACATAATATAATAATGTATGTAAAAAAAAAAATACACAATGTAGGAACGGTGAATTATAAAAAAAAAATTCTAAAAAATAAGAGGGTTGAGATAGAGAAGATCAAAAAACTAACAATAATTATAACTACAACACAAAAATAAAATAACGAGAGAGGTATGAAATTTTGATACCGTTCACCGTGGATACACGTATATAAAAAAAACCGTGAAAATAAGAATAGAAGTAGAACTAGAAATAAGCGATTCCGGAATTGAAGAGTTGAGGAGAGCTTGAAGGAGAATTGACGACTTGATCACTTGGAGTTGGACGAGAGTTGAAGAGTTGAAGACGTTGAATTTTTATTTCGATACGATCAAAATTTGATCGTGTATATCCCTTGAACACTTGCTTGTTGAATACTTCAATTGTTGAAAAATTCCTTAGAAATGAGTTATAATAGTAGAGAGAGTAAGAGAGTGAAGTGTGATTTTTTTATAGGGTTTTAGAGGGTATTTATAGGATAAAAATATAAAAAAAACCAAAAAAAACCAAAAACAACAAAAACAACGGCTATGAGAGCCAAACGGCTCTCTCTGTTGTACAGTGCCGCCCCCAACGGTTCTGTTGACCCGCAGGTCAACGGTCGACCCGTGACGGGTCGAACGTTCGATCCGTACGGGTCCAACGGTTCGTAACCCGCGGGTCGACCCGCGGGTTGGTGGCGGGTTGGGCATTTTTAAACGGGTTCGCGGACGGGTTAGACGGGTTGGATTCGCATTTTTTACGACCCGGGTCGACCCGTTACTGTTCACGGGTTCGACCCGAACCCGGCAAACCCTTTCACGGGCCGGGTTCAACGGGCGGGTCGCCGGTTGACCCAGCCCACTTGCCATCCCTACCCCCCCCCCCCCCCCCCCCCCCCCCAAAAAAAAAGTCACTTGTAAACGTGGTGTAAAATGCTCCGGTAGTATTACATAAATACAAGGGCAAAAATCAAAGTACACCCCAACATTTGGCCTGATTATTCATATAACGTTTGAAAAAATACATTATACTCATTCCTCTGTTAACTTAACACTTTCTGTTAACTTTAAATTATTAAATTATATTTCTCTCCTTAGAGCATCCATAGTGGTGCATGCTAAAAAATGGCAAAATGGAAATAGCAATTTCTTGATTTGCTGCAGGGGTGAAATGTTAAAAATAGCAAAGGAGAGCAAAAATTGAACGAACGAAACATCATGTTTCGTCCGGCAAAAAAAATTAAAAATCATTTTTGTCCGACGAAACATTATGTTTCGTCTGGACTTTTTTGCAAAATAGCAAAAGTACATTTTGGTGCCAAAACCCAATAACTCCACTAACTCAATGTTATAATTGAACTAATTATGCATCTAACTATCTTTAACTAATTAATTAATTAACTAATTAATTAGTTAACTAATTAAACATTAACTAACAATATTATTTACATGAGACGAAACATCATGTTTCGATGTTTTGTCATTTATATTATGCATTTTGCCAGATCCTTTGCCAAATATAATACTCTATCAGTCTATTGTAGCGAAAAATGGATAAAATGACAAAATAGAAAACCACTGCAGTGCGACAATTGCTAAAAAAATGGCAATATAGCAAACCATTGTGGATGCTCTTACCCTTTCATATCTTAATTTCTTTTTCCTTTCTCCCTTTTCTTCATTCTAAAACATTAAATAAAACTGAATATCAATCTCATCATCTTAATCTTGAATTAGAGTTTTAATATTTAGTTTTAAAAAAACCCTATCGAATTTGGGGTTTTAATATGCTGGTGGCATCGGAGAGTGCACTACAAAGCTCTTCTGCAAACACGGTGCTAAGGTGCAGATGTCCAAGATGAGCTCGAAAACTCTGTCTGCAGCAAGCTTGGCTCAATTGCCTCGTATATTCATTGTGATGTTACTAATGAAGGTAGATCATGCTGTTCAAAGTTGAGTCAGCTTGACATCATGTTCAATAATGCAGGTACACATGTTTTACTGCAAATTAAATTTCCCATTTGAAAATTTGAAATTGCTAGATTTCTAGGCTATTATAATACGGAAAGTAATATTCTATCCTAAAACACGGGGGGGGGGGGGGGGGGGGGGAGGGAGGGGGGAAGAAGTAATCTTTTATCTAGATACGAGGTTTCACTTTCATGGGGATTGTATCTGTAGTATTGATTTATAGACAAAAGATAATTTATTCTTATTCTCGGTCATGAATAAAATTTCTGATTCCGCCACTTTAATGTCACTGGTCCATTACTGATGAGCAGTGGACTACCCGAAAGCTGACTTCGAGCGAGTACTTAGTGTCAACCTTGTATGCTCATTCCTCAGCACCAAGCATGCTACTCGTGTTATGATCCCAGCCAGGAAAGGCTGCATAATTGCGACATCCAGCACAACATCAGTCAACATTGGCGTTGCTGCACACGCATACACATGCTCAAAGCACACAATTATGGGAATGACAGAGCATGCTGCATTTGAGCTCGGTCGCTATGGAATCCTTGTCAACTTTGTCTCCCACGCAGGGGCTGCTACGCCCTTAGCAGCAGGCTATGTTGGTATGACAGACGAGCCGTTTGACACTGCGCTGGAAGCCGTGTCTAATCTAAAGCGAGTGAGACTTAAGAAGGAAGACGTTGCCAATGCGGTCTTGTTCTTGGCCATTGATGATGTGCGGTTTTTGAGTGGGCAGAATTTGGTGGTGGATGGGGCTGATTCCGTTGGGAATAGCGCAATTGATGTGTTCAAGAAGTTGGGTGTAAATTTTTTCTGCATGATTCTGTGCGGAATAAAAGAAAATCAAGGGATTTGGAGAGAGAGTAATGCTGATGCTGATGACCAGTAAAATAACTTGTTGCCCTCTCACACAAATGAGCAAAAAAAATTGATTCAAAAAGGCTATGCTCATAAAGATAAGTTATTCTGTAATTTCTTTTTGGGACAAGCCAACAGTGGCTATTTAGAGCATATGCAGTCTATTACTAAAAAAATAGCAATATGCATATTTTACATATAACTTTTTAGCATTTGCAGCAGTCGTGAAATACTATATTATAGCAATCTAAAATATAAAAAAAATTATTGGACGGACTTTGGAGATGGACTTTGGAGATCCGTCCCTCGGGAAAATAAATTATCGGCAATATTTTTTTTAAAATGGAAATTGCAGCAATTTCTCCATTAAGAACCACTGACACCCCCACTAACTCAAACTAAACCTCATCTTATATATTAATTAATAGTTAAATATTTAACTAATCCTAATTAGTTAACTAATTATATAATTAACTAACTATTTAAACATTTACAAAAACCAAGGGACGGAGATTCTTGTTCCGTCCCTACCTCCGGAATCGATGGTCAAGATCCGTCCAGGGGTTTTTTTAAGCGAAAAATTATTAAATATGGTGGGACGGACTTTCGACTTCCGTCTGACTAAAAAAAAAATTATAATTGGAACAGATCTTCAATATCCATCTATGCATTTTCTCACATCTTCTCTCATATATAGCGAGTCGAAAATGCCAAAATATGCATAAATAGCCAGCGATTGCAACTGTTCCATTGCTAATATATGCATAAAATGAATAAATAGCAAACGACTGTGGATGCTCTTAGGGATTTTAAAATTTAGTTTTGTTTAATGTTTGAGTATGAAGTAAGGGGAGAAAGGAAAAAGAGATTAAGATATGAAAGGTTAATGATAGAGATGTAATTTAATCATTCAAAGTTAACAAAATAGGTTAAGTTAACAGAGAAATGGGTATAATATACTTTTTCAAACATTATAAGAACATTTACTCGGACCAGAAGTTGGGGGTGTGGGGGTGGGTGTGGGTGGGGGTTGGTGTGTGTGTGTGTGTGTGTGTGTGGGGGGGGGGGGGGGGGAATAGGGGCTAAATACAACAGAATCAAAGAATGAAAGAACCATGGCCAAAGTGTCCAAATCAAAACCAACCATAATCAAATTACTCGATTAACCAATCTATCAATCGACTGATGTCAGGAGCAGAAGTCCAACCTGCAAGCCCCAGATCAGACACTTTATTTGAGACTAGTTGATTTACACCTCACTAATTGAGGCCCTTGCTGTCACTTGACTCACATTCATTTTTGTGCTTGGCTGATTGATGGGGGATGGCATCTCCATCTTGTGAATTCGTCCGACTTCACTCTTTGGAATTCATTGGTACTTGTATTTGGGTCATAGCAGGGAATGAGACATGACAGAAAATAATGGAATTGTTATGAAGAATAAATTAGAAAGCATACTGCAGACTGCAGGAGCATCCTTCTCCTCTGATCATGATGTCATTTATAATTTACATCTCGGATATCTGAGGCTTTTTGTCCTTTTCAACTATGAGTTCAGAAATTATACATGAATTGAAAAAACCGATAGATGCTTTCAGAGGTACATCTATGCTCCAAATTTAATTAAATTAGAATTTGCATGGATGAATCTCAGAAGCTGCTCTCAGAAGCCCATCCTTTTTTCTCCAGTTCTAACCGAAGTGTCTGCAATTGACAACAAGGGAAAGAATTATATGGGGCTTAGAATGAAATATCTACATATTCCGTTTCCTATTTTTTGAAGTACCTTGATTCTCTTTCTGTTGATATCGAAATCAAAGTTTCCCAAGCGAGATGCAGACCGATACTGAACTAGAGACTTCTTGCCAGGTGGGAACCAGAACTCCACATCATCGACAAACTACAAAAAGAACAAAGAGTTTTTAGTCCAATTTGAACTAATATCCAGTTCCACCTTTATATGTTTGCATGAAAATTATACAACACTTACCCCTAATATAGGGCTCCCAAACTCGACTCTAATATAGTCCTCTTTCTTTTCTGCAATGCGAGGAGAAAAGTTGTCTGGCTTTGTCGAGGCAATCTGTTACGGGATGGAAATCAAGGTTGAAATGAAGAATAAATGGGGAGTAGGCATGGGAAGAATGTATCAAAGTTGGAGAATGTATCAGTGTTTTTAGTAGAATGTGTGTATGTTTTTATTGTTCCTTCTGAACAGATACTTCGGGTATGGGTTGAATAGCGGGTCGGGTTAAGATTGAGTCTGTTTGAGTTGGTTATTCTGTTAGTCCTGTAGTGTCACGTGCGCCGCACGTGCTCATCTCTATAAAAGAGAGTTAGAAGCTCAAGTGTAAGAATCAAGAATTAATACAATTTCCCAATTCAGTCTCCAGTTTCTTTCTTCTTTCAAAACCTAGCTTCAGCCATGGCGAAGAACAAGCACAACCAGGTTTCAACTCATATCACAATCTATCGGAAAACAGAAATTTGATAGGCTTTATCACTAAGGTTTACCAAAACCACTTATAAGGTAATATAAACCCTAAAATGCACGAAATGTAGTTATATCATATTACAAAGTAGTGAAGTATCAATTACCACTTGAAGAAGCTCTGCCATGGCTTCCTCTCGGCTTATGGGCTTCTTTCTTTTTCCATCTTCAGGATTGTAATTCCTGGGAGGCATGTTAATATCTTATCAAGACATTCGTTTACTTCTGTTTTGGGGGATCTTCAGGCTTACTCCCTTCTTGTGGTAAGTTTCGTTTGAGAGTCACTTTAATTCTTAGAAAGGAATACTTCTACTATAATCAGAATACATACAACTAACAAGTGGGTGGGGATAGAATGGGACCTAATAAATTATATTCCAACCCAAGTTTTCTGATCTAGATACTCAAAAGAAGATGCTGGAGCAGTCAAGTAGAGCGTCAGCAGAAGGGATCAATCGACCGAAAAAAGCCTCCCGGTAATTTGGTCGATAGAAACATTATTAATACAGATGAGTTTTCATTAATAATCATGCATGTACATAATTATTTCAAAAGGAGGACTAATATTACCTAAAGTCACTGAATATCGTTTGGAAAAATGAATATAGGAGGATAATGTTAATAACATACAATCATGAGTTTCTGTTTGATTATAAATTTTAAGTGAGAGAATCTGCATCGCAAATATTAGCCTCAATGAATCATCCTAATAGTATCTGGAGCTGTATGTCTTAAAATATGACGTGTAAATAAGTAAAAGTCCACTGGAAACCCATTGCAGGGTTAAAGTGTACTAGAGTTGCCGGAGCAGTTGCAACTTAATCTGCAGGCAAAGCTCCTTCATTTAAAAAGCTGCTACAAAGGATGCTCTTCAAATTTACTACAAAGACTGGTTCAAGATTTGATTTTGAAAGGCCTTCAAATATAACAAATTTCTTTAATTTCTTTTCCTATCTATATTTTTGGAGTTTTTTGTATATTAGTCCCTCAAATTATCATCTTTTTAGTTTAGATCAAAAAGAAATTATCCTTTTTATATATTATAGTCCTGCAAACCCTGTATATTACTGCATTTTAGTCCCAAAAACATGTTAATCAGCTCCGGGAAATATCTTGTGTTCCAATAGCCACCATTGTGCACTTTGCCAATTATATCCTTCACAACCTACCCAAAAAACTGCATTTTCAACTTACTATACATCTCTCTACTCTTTTCATAAATCTCACATTTTTTTCTCCTCTTAAACATACTGCCATCCTCCTCCTTAATCTCACTTTTCTTACCTCTTCTGCTCATATTAAATAAAATCATTTCTTGTATTTCCTCGCATAACGCTCTCATTTTTCTCCATCTTCGTTTTTATACATCTTTCATCATAATACACTGATTAAAGGACATTATAGAAAGATAGAGAAAAAGGTTTGGGTTTTAAGATGCGGAAAAGGAAATTCAGGGCTTGCTAATAAAGCTTAAGTGTAAGAGGCAGTTGGTTGTTAATTAGATGGTAAGACATGACATGTCATAATTTGCAGTAACTTAAGGAATTTGAGGGACTAATATTGATGTAAAACTAACCCTAAAATAGAGAAGTTCCAAGAATCTTAACGAGTTAATTTACCAACACGTAGGTGCGGATCAAAGTTGGAAATTTTAAACAATTAATTGGTTTGATGGATTTTCAAGAACTGGATTACGTTTAACAATCCCAATTAATAATTCAACTCTACAATCAATAATTAAATCCCCAAGTGTTTTAGCAAGTAATAGGTTCAATATTGATTCGTACTCTACTCAAGCATGCGGAACACTCAATCTCAGTTCTTTTTGTGGACGACAGACAAATCAGATAATATAATAGATAATAGGGCAGTAGAACACAAATATTTAATAATGGAAAGAGTATACCGAATGCGAAGAAAACCAGCGTAGATCTCGAAGTTGGACAGCAACTAAGAACACAGCACTCCAAGAGATAGCAATGGTACACAGCGAACTTCAAGAACAGGGACAAGGTGGTCGGCGTCGTCACCGGTGGATGTCGACGACGGCCGTGGGCGGCACGAGCGACGGCGGCGACGTCGTCGGGAGGCGGGGCAAACAGGGTGAGTTGTTTTGAGGTGGAAGTGAGAGGGGGTGGTCGACGGGGGAGAGGGAAAGAAGGGGCGACGTCGATTTGGGGTGAGGGATTTGGTCGGGGTCGGGAGAAGAAGAAGACGATGGGGTTGAGGGGGTTGTGGTGATGGGTCGGGTGTTGACGGGGTGCGATGGCGATGGCGTTGGCAACGAAGTTGGGTGGCGACGTGAACGGGAGGTGGGGGATCGGAATTGAGGGACTGGGGAAAACGATGGAAAGGGGTTTCTTTTGATCGGGAGTTGGGTAGGGAAGAAGAAGATGAAGGTGATGGCGGCTGTGTAGGAATAGGGGATTAGGGTTTTGTGTTGGGGATTTGGGAAATTAGGGTTTGGATAATTTTAGTTGGAAATTTTTTTAATTTGGGGTAGATTTTAGAGTTTATCACAAACCCTAAAATTGTATTAGGATTTATAACAAACCCTAATTATTTGGATCTCACTTGTATCACACAAAGAGAGAGAGGAAGAGCAAAAACTCAACACAATTTTTTTTTTATCAAGAATAGCATATCTTTCTCATTAATCTCAAGGCCTATAAATAGGCTCAAAATACATCTCGATACAAATCTCAAAATATTCTCAAAATCTAAAAAAATACAAAAAAGATTACATATGGCTATAATTGCCAGAAACGAAAATGGTACTGAAATAAAAATCCTAAACTAAACAGGAAAGATGTCCTCATCAAATATACAAATACAAAACAAAAGCTATGCTTGGTTACATAGAATTTAGTGGTTTTGACTTGCCTCTCGAAGAGAAGACTATAATTTATGTATGCTCGCTCGATGAGTAAACAGCTAGACGTAACATTCAAAAAGTAATGAAAACCAAATGACATAATTAGCTCTAGCATTTTCATATGCTTTAACATCAGATTCCTTGCAACCAAGTAATAAAGTAATCCAACAAAACATTGAAATAAACACACCATTTTTGGGGTACCCATGCATGTATCTGGCTACGGCCTTGTGAGTTTTTTGGAGAAAAAAAAAACAGTAAATTCAATAAATGCACCATTTATTGTGTTCGTGGATTTAAACCCAACCCCCAGACGACCAGAATATTACAATGAATTTCATGCAAACACTTGTTACTCCACACTTTATGACATGATATATCTATTTTATTTTATTTTTTATTTTTTATTTTTTTTGAAGTAGGCTATAGGTTTTGTTTGGCATTGTTTTTGGAGAGTACTTTCGGGTAGAAAATATCTTTCAAGTTCAAAAAGGGTGTTTGACAAACTTAATTATAAGTGTTTATCCAAAAGTACTTATTCTAAAACTACTATTATTTTTTGCCTTTTTCTTAAAGCACCTAAAGTGGTCCGTTTAGCTTTACAAAAAGTGTTTTTACTTGCTAGAAAATTTTTGAAGTTAAACATTATTCTTTCTAACAGTACTACCAACACTTTTTAGCAAAAACATTTTTCGTTTACAACAATACCAAACATAGCTTATATATGTATGGACCGGCAATTTGGATACATACTTGCGGGTTGTACCTTAGCTGGTCAAGTACAGGTTGAGTGTATCACATTTTCCCAAATTGGCCACTGCTCATCCAGCCAGTAAAAATACGGGTCAGGTTGATCATATCAATAATAAAAATAAAATTTTTGTATAAAGAACCCAAACCTGTAACCCGCATTTCCACTACACCCGTTAATCCAAACCTGCTAAATATATGTATTTAACTTATATAGAACTCAAACCCACTGACTCATTTCTCTTTTCGAACACCAGATCTAGGTTTTCCTAGTCCTAGCAGCCGCCATTTCTCTTCTCCATCTCCATCCAAATTTTGAGTTTCTTAAGGTTAAGTCTATCTCTCACCCCTTGATTTTATCTCTCCTCTGGAATTTTTTTTTTTTTTTTTTTTTTTTTAAAGACAATCTAATGTTGGCTTCACAAATTCTATGTGGCAACACTAAGAGGTGTACACAGATGGAAATAACAAGAAAATTGATCAATATAAAAATTTTGGAAAGAATTTTCCTATTGCTATTAATCGAAATTCACAACTGAAAAATCATGTTATTACTGTAAATAGGATAACAATAAAAATATTGGCCTCAGCTAATATCTTTTGTATGAAATTTGCTTGTATTAACTTGAAACATTTTTAGAGAACTTTTGTCTTTTGGTTCATCTTCTGGTACTCATTTACTGTTTTTCATTTTTTAGGTAAACAATTAAGTAAATGTTAAACTTTCAATATTTTTCTTTCTTAATGAATTAAAATACAAAAAAATGTCAAAATTCACAGGTACTTGCGGGATGGGCATGGTACAAAGAATATTATTTTTTTCCCTGCCCGTTTGACCCATACCTAGGGGAATGGGACCCAGCCAGCTTGTCAGGTCTACACAAACATGTAGACCATGAAAAATGGGCCGAGCTGCGTACCCATGGTTAACGGGCTGACTAGCAGGTGAAAAAGTAATAGGACCCAGATCCAACTAGCGATTACCCATGAATTTTGACCCTTTTTAAATTTAATTTGTTAATGAAGAAAAATCTATAAAAACTTAAAATCTTAACTGAAAGAAAAACAGTAAATGGGAACCACAAGATGAATCAAAAGACAATATATCTCTCCCATAAAAAGGTTAACACAAGCAAAGTTCATAGAAAAATACTAGCAAAGCAACAATATTTTGATTTTTATCCGTTATTACATATAACAATATGCTTTTGCAATTGTGAACTTCCATTAATACCAAGTGGCAAGTTCTTTCCACAATTTTAATGCTGAGCAATTTTCTTGTTATTTCCATCCATGTACATACACTCCATAATTTTGGCAACTACGGTACCACATGATAAACCAATACAATCCTACATGTCAAATAGAACTATGAGCTAGAGGTCTCATGACTTTCATTTGGACCACAGAATGAGAACAAATTTGAGACCCCTATATTAGATTGACTATAGAAAAATCTAAAAGTGAAAAGAGATGAAGGAGGTTAGAGAGAGACTTCCTTCAAGAAATCCTAGTCTGGTGAAGAAGACGAAAAATGGTGGCTGCTAGGACTAGGAAACCCTAGATCTTGTGTTGGAAAAGAGAAATGAGACAACGGGATTGGGTTCTCTATAAGTTATATATATATAGGGGAGTAATCATGTGAAAACTAGTTCTCACAGTACACTTCGTGTGAACTTATTACATAGTCATCACATGGATCACATGGATGATCCGAACCGTTCACATTGTTTAGCAAGACTAAATTGGTCTAAATATGTAGAATCAAGCCATTCGAAATTCATTTTCCAATACATTGTGTCATTATAAAAAATAATGATATTCAGCCATAAAATTTGTAACACTTTAATGCATGAACAAACAAATCACAAATGTCTTGATTTCTCATCCGTAAACTAATTTAGACGTGTAGATCAAATTGAATGGTTCAAAATTTTCAATTTATATCCCAAAAAAAAGTTCACACGTAGTTCTCACCAAAGGAGCTCTCACACGATCATATATATATATATATATAGTGCACTCGGCCTTTTAGCCATCGTATCGATGATCCAAACCGTTCACATTGATCAACACGTCTAAACTAGTCTAAATATGTAAAATCAAGTCATTTGAAATTCATTTGCCCATGCATTGAAGTGTTACAAAATTGTATGACTAAATATAGTTTTTTTATAATGACATGATGGATGGACAAATGAATTTCAAATGACTTGATTTAAAATATTTATACTAATTTAGATGTGTAGATCAATGTGAACGGTTCGGATCGTCGATACGATGGCCAAAAGGCCAAATGCATACGGAGGCGAGTGCAGTGCACAACGGAAGGATATATATATATATATAGGAAAAGGCTCCGTTGCACACTACTTTTGGTACTCACGGCGTGAACACTACGTCTTCGGGCGTTCAAATCGAAAATTCGAACCGTTCACATTGATCTACACATCTAAATTAGTCTAAATATGTAAAATCAAATCATTTGAAATTCATTTGCCCATTCATTGAAGTATTACAAAATTGTATGGCTGAAATTCATTGTTTTTATAGTCGCGTGATGGATGGGCAAATGAATTTCAAATGATTTGATTTTACATATTTAGACTAATTTAGATGTGTAGATCAATGTGAACGGTTCGGATTTTCGATTTGAACGCTCGAAGACGTAGTGTTCACGCCGTGAGCACCAAGGTAGTGTGCAACGGAGCCTTTCCCTATATATATATATATATATATATATATATATATATATATATATATATATGATACCAAAAGTATGCAGGATCTTTCAAATTATTAAACAAAACAAATTGAAAGAAAAGAAAGAGATCTTACAATTTAAGGTCTAGCCTTGGCACACAACTTCTTCAATCTTTATTGAAACTTGAAATATTTTACAGTAAAACACACTTACAATACTTGAAATATTATAGAAATACTAGATTTACCCGTGGGCATGTGCCTACGGCACGTCTTCAGAACGATACAATATATGAAAAGCCTTGTAAACAGTAAATTAACAATTATGTTGACAATAATTAGTTGTAAAAAAAAGTCCATGTTTCCATAAAAGCCCAGGATTTGAATTTGAGTTTTGGGGGAAAACTTTTAGGAGGAAAAATGTGTTTTGTGAGGTTTGATCTGGGCCCTTAATTTTGGGGAGATTGAAGGAGAGCCACTTGATAGCTTTCTTTGTGTTTTATTATATAGATTACAGAAGAGAGAGAGTGGGAAATGAAAATGTGTCCGACTCTGAGTTCAGACTTAAATATTTATTGAGGAGAGAAGGAAGAAAGAAGAAATGAGAAAAAGGTAAGCAACATCTTCGTTGGCTCATTTTCCTCCATTGCTTTATAAAAGCATCTTTTTCTTTCTTCACCTTTAGTGCTGGCATTGCTAACACCGTTCAGCTATAAAGTGGCTTTATAAAAGCTGCTTTATTTCTTCGCAAAAATATTCGTCTTCTAGAATGATTCTCTCTATGTATTTCTGGATTTTTCTGGACCCCACTGCTACAGTTGTCAACAGTGTTCTAGAAAGCGGCCTAGGCGACCGCCTAGGCGGCGCCTAGGTGCTAGGTGGCCCTCCAACGCCTCGCCTAAGGGCTAGGCATTCAAGAAAATCGGTTAATGATTCTAGGCAGTCAAAAGCAGGTCTAGGCGGCGCGTAATCGGTGTAAGCAGGTCTAGCTCTAGACCCGCTTAGGACTTAATTATTAAAAAAAAGGACCTGACTTATTCCAACCCGACCCGGTCTAATACACTCAAACTCCTAAAACTTCTCTTTCTCCTCTAAATCCCCCGTAAAAAAACCCTAAATCAATTCTATTTTCTAAATCCCTAATTCCTCTTCTCTAAAACCAAATCATCTCCGCCTCCCTCCTCGCAGTCGGAGGCTCGCAGCTCACAGCTCGCAACCCGCTTCAATTTCGACCTCCTCCGCCTCCCTCCCCCTTCGCCTCCCTCCTCGCAGTCGCAGCTCTCACTCACTCTGTCACTTAGTCATCAAAACCTCCTCCTCCACCTCCCTCCTTGTAGTAGCAGCTCGCTTCAACTTCAACTGACGTCAACACAACCTCTTTCTCCTCTCTTCAGCTTCAAAGTCAAGTTGTCAACACAACCACACACTGCCTCCTGCGTTGCTTCACCTCCGAAATCAACACTACGTCCTCCTCTTCTCTCACAAACTTCTCTTGACGCAACCCACCCCCATCCTTAACTCAAGTCTCCCGCTTCCCCACACTGTTTGCTCCTTGGACTTGAACAGCCAAGCAGGTAATCACTACTACTGATCTTCGTCATAGATTAATACTAGTCTAATAGATGAGTATAAAACTATACAAAAAAAGAAAAAGACTAATAATAATACACCGATTCGATTTTATAAAGCTCATCCTGGAATTGCAAGAAGAAATATCAAGAGTAAGAATTGGTAACAACAAAACAAAAAGATAAAATATATACATAAATAAATATATATATAATATGTAAATAAAACCGCCTAGCGCCTAGCCGCTTAAGCTCCGCTTACAAGGCCTAGGCGCTAGGCACCCATCGGCCGCCCGACTACCGCCTAGCGACTTTTAGAACATTGGTTGTCAAAAACGGATTTGTTTTCTAAAGTCTTCTAGACTTTGGGTACACCATTTTGTGGAGCCTTTCCTTTTAGTTTTCCAGCTATTGCTCGTCACCAATGTCTCTAGGTCTTCACCGTTTTCATTAGGATCATGTGCATCTGGCAATGGTTGATCTGGTGCAGCATCTGGTAATACCGAGTGTTGTGAATGATGTTCGGATCCTTCTGACATTTTCTCAAAGTCAAATATGTCTGAAAACTGTTTAATCATATGATCTTGGCATTTCTGCATTATTTCTTCTGCAGAGATGACTGAGGATATTTTTGTTCCAACATTTTCTTCAATTTCAACAGTGGATTCTCTGTCTCGATCTCCTTTATTAAGGATTGTTCTTGAAATTGCTTATTTCTCTGAACAATTGCTTTAGTTTCAGCGACTTTAGTATTGATATCTATTGAAGTCCATTTTGTATGAAACTTTTGTTTCAAGTATGGAAAATGATATTCACAAGATTTTAAATCTCGAATTTCGGACTGGTCTTAGCAAGGGGTGTTTTATCTTCGGATCGGACATATCGGAGGAAATCTTGGAAAAATGTTATCATCTCGGATGTTCATTTCGGACACTCAATAAATATATTTTTTTGTTACTAAACAAGATATTATATGTTCTACATGTCATTTATCATATAAAATATTGTAGTGTAACTAATGACATGAATCAATCAAAGTAAATATTTGCAGAATTTAACAACAATATAAAAAATATATATAATATAAGTATATAACTAAATTGAATTTGCATTGATTAGAAAAAATGTATTAGTTAATAGACTTACTTGACTTTGCATATACGCAAAAAATAGAGATAAAATCCTTACATTATCTTAGCTTCAGATCCTATATTGAAAAACTTATATGCAAAAAGTAAAACAAAAAAAAGTTGTACATTCACCAACATTAGTGTGTTATTTCGGTCGATATTTGGCAAATTCGGCAATATTTTGGCTAATATTTCGGCAATTTCGACCGAAATCTCGACATTTCGTAGGGGTGGCATCAGGTCCGTGCCGGCCCGAACAGCTGTTTGGCGGGCTCAACCCGGGACCGGCCCCCCAAACCCAGGGCCGGTTCGGTCCTCCATTTCGCTAGAAAAGCCCAAAACTAGGCCCAGCCCAGTTTTGGATCGGGACCGGTTGAACCGGCCTGCCCAGGCCCAGGCCTACTGTTGGGTTTCTGATTTTATTTTTTATTTTTATTTTTTTTTTGGGTTCAGAATTTTTTTTAAAATGGAAAATTACCAAATTGCCTCCTAACAGATCTATACTAGCTAGTTTTGAGGGGTACTTTAGGAAATCAAAAAAAATGCATATTCTATATATACAACATCATTTCTTTCATTTCACTTCACTAATTCACTCAAATCTCTCTACTATCTCTCAAATCTCTCACTCTCTCTTAACAAATCAAGTTTCAACTACATTTTGCAAGGATCAACAATCAACAATAATCAAGTGATCAACAACAACAATCAACATTACTACAAGCTCTCAAGTCTCAACTCTCTTAACTTTCATTCTTCAAACTTCAAACACTCATACGGTAATTTAGTATATGTTTAATTTGTAGATTTAACATAGTTGATTATTCTCATCTATATCTCTTAATTAGTTTGGGTTTTCTTGAACTTCTTCCTTGCATTTTTTTAGATTTTATTTATAAATTCGGTAAAGTGGTAAACATACATACACTACTCACTAGTTCTTATTATTATTGTTTTTTTAGTTGAGATAGATTGTTGTTCGTTTTAAATTTTGTTATTTCTCTTTATTTAATTTTGTTGTTTTAAATTATTAGTTGTCATACATTTAGTTGATTCTTTTAATTTAAATTTTAAAACGTACACTTGCTTTCTCTCTAACTATACATACACTGGTTTTTAATATTTAAATGGCTTCTAATCGATCACGCGGTGGTAGACATAGTAGTCAAGAGTCCACTAGTTATCAAATTCCTTCCATTCCAATTCCATATGTAGATAGTGAAGAAATATTCATGAATTATGATAGTTTTCCCGATTTGAATGAAACACACTCAGATCCTATAGAAATAGAAGATCATGTACAACACAACCATCGGAACAAGGTCCTTCTCTAACCCGTAAAACAAGAGGGACTACTTCCGAAGTACACAATTATTTCAATTTTGTCCCTTCACAAAATGATAAAGAGTGTAGGACTAAAAATATGTAAGAAGTGTCAAACAGCATATAAGTTTAAAATAGGATCGAGCACGGGTACACTTCAACGACACTTAAACAAATGTCAATCCGAATTTTCTAAAGACGATCTCACACAACAAAAAATACATTCTAGAACCGGTCAAGTAGATAGTCATAGCTACGATTACGATATCGTTCGTAGGGAAATGGCTAAGTTAGTAATCAGGAATGAATTACCATATTCGTTTGGTGAAAGTAGATATGTAGAGACTTTTGCACAAACCTCCTTAAACCCCTATTATAAAAAGATTGTTAGAAATATAGTTAAGGGTGATTGTAAATTAGTTTACAATGAGACTACGGATTTTTTGATAGCAACACTAACATCACTAAACACTAGAGTTTCTTTGACATCGGATGGGTGGGTAGGAGTAAACGGTGTTCCAATGATGTGTGTAACATGTCATTGGATAGATTTGGATTGGGTACTTCAAAAGAGGATAATTTTATTTAGATTTGTTAGGTACCCACATAAGGGTGAAATTATAGCCACACATTATGAAAGCATGTAATAATTTTGGTATTTATGATAGTGTTTGCTATTGGTTTTGATAACACCTCTAATAATACTAAGGCAATTGATAGTTTGAAAATTACTTTAGATCCTATAGAACCCGAAATTTTTCATGTTAGGTGTGCTTGTCATATTTTAAATCTGTGTACAAAAGGCACTAAAAATGGAAACGATAAACTTGATGCAATGAGAGATTGTGTTCATTATATTACATTGAGTGGTCCAATATATCAAGCTTTTCATGATTGATATAAACTTAGGAAAATTGTATATAAACGTTTTCCTAAAGATGTTAAACATTGTTGGAATTCTACATTTGATTTATTACGTGTTGTTCTTCATTATCGTTTTAATCTTAGAGATTTTTGTGTTGCAATAGGTATGCAAAATTGTATGTTAGATGATGATTTTTGGTTTTTTGCCGATAGTTTGTATAAAATTTTAGAACCTTTTAACGATGCTACTTTGCAATTTTCAAAAACATATACATCTACATCTAGTGGTATTTTACTTGAAATTGTCACTATGATGACAACAATTAAAGATTTGCAAAATGACCCTTTTATTGGGGATATGGTTAACGCAGCATATATTAAAATTTTAAAATATTTTCATCCACTTCCTATATTATATTGTGTAGCTAGTGTAATGAATTCCATGATTAAATTAGATGGCACAAAAAATTTAATTGGAATTTTTTACACTTATGCCCCACACGATGCGATATAAGATTTTGATCATGTTATTTTACTCGTCAATTTGAGCATATTTTGACTACGTTATATGATACTTATGATAGACTTTATTCATCTAACACTACACGAACACAAACACAAAATGTTGATTATTCTTCTTCCTCCATATTAGCAAAAGGAAAGAATCATGCAACTAGTAGTGTTTTAAATCTTATTAAATCAAAAAAATCAAGAACCAATTCACCAAATGAGTTAAATTGGTATAATGCACAAAGTTCAATTGAAGATGTAGTAGATGTGTTACAGTTTTGGAAGAGCAATGAAGTTATTTTTAATATTTTTTCTCGTATGACTAGAGATTTGCTAACAACACTAGTATCAACCGTTGCATCGAAAAATGCTTTTTCTCATGGTGGCAGGATAATGAGCCTGAACAGAAATCGATTGACAACCAAAAATTTGGAGATGCTAGTATGTGCCGGAGATTGAATAAAAGCGGAAGAGAGGACCCAAGATTTACATGAAGCACAAGCCGGCTCAACAAGTAGCGATGAATGAACAATTAGATTTAGTCGATTTACATTAAAATGATGTACAATATATTGTAAATAATTGAAAATTTTAGGATGATGAGATTCTATATTTAGGTTAAGTAGAAGTGCACGACAATAGTCCAATGCCTTCTCTTCAATCTAATAGAGGCCATCTCGATCTCTAAATTCAAATAATTCCCTTGTTTTGTAATTTGATCTAATTTGTATAAAATTTTATTTATGAACTTCATTTTATTTAACAATTTGTAATTTATTAAATCAATTTAAATTTGGTTTTAATTTCTTTTATTTATTAGTTGTATGCAATTGTTATGAAATTACAATTTAATACTTGATCTTTCATCTTTGTTTTTAAAAAAAATTACACTCAAAAATCGGCCCGGCCCGGCCCGGCCCCCACCCTTGGGGTCGGGGGCCAGGTCCGGGCCAGACTTTTTCCCACCTAGCCCGGCCCGGCCCGCGAAATGCCTGAGCCCGACCCGGGTTGGCCCAGGACCGGGCAAAGCCCGAGCGGTTCCAGCCCGGTCCGGGTGACCCGAATGCCACCCCTAACATTTTGGTTCAAAACAATATGGAGTATAAAATCTGAGATTTTGTATCGGCAAGCTAACCGAAATAAAATTTCAGTCGTATCAGCTGAAATTTAAAACTGTGGATATTCATCCCAAGCAGCTTCTATGCTCCATATCCAAATTCATGGAATTTTAGCCTTAGAGAATACATACATTTGGCAAAATCCTTCACAAACTTCATTATCATCCATCTTACTAATACTTGGATGTGAATCTACCCATTGTTCATATAACTACATAATGGGTTCTGGTAAAATTTCTAGATCGGCACCGTATCTATGCCACCAGTTGTAAAACCAGGTTGGTACCCCTTTATGAAGGGCTACAGGACATAATTCAAAGAACTAGGTATGTTTTTCTATATGATTTTCAATTAGAAATACCTTGTAAAAGGTTAAAATATAATCCCAGCAGTTAAATACCTGAGTTTGTCCATCTACCTTTATTAAAGGTAATGCTCTGTAAGTGTTAAAACCCCAGTCTTAAGGTTTCAATACCTTCTTTATAATACACTTACTGAAATTTGGCGGCAATTTATCATTTGAATTTGGATGATAATGTTTAAATAATACTTCCTTTTGTTGCAATATCATTTGCATCCATTGCCGAGGCTTATTTGCCTTTGTGGGATAAAAATAATTATCCAGATATTTTTTGCGTAATTTCTCTATCTCAATCATTAATGAGATATCTTATCTTTTAATGTGAATAATGAATTCAGAAGCATCCTTAGTATGACTAGGTTGCTCTTTCTGCAAAGTTTCTGAAAATGTTGTTGCATAAGTGGATATCTGCCTTGGGACTATTGAAGATAGTCCCATAAAATCTTCGATATTAAAGGAATTATTAATTCATTTTTCCTTATGGTTCTCCATGAGGTTGATGACTGTAGCAACACTGTAGCAATAGGGTCCAGAAAATCTAGAAATACCTAAAAAAAATCATTCTAGACGATGTATATTTCTGTGAAGAAATAAAACATATTTTATAAAATTACTCTACAGCTGAACGGTGTTAACAATGCCAGCACTGAAGGTGAAGAAAGAAAAAGATGCTTTAATAAAGCAATGGAGAAAAACGAGCCAACGAAGATGTTGTCTACCTTTTTCTCGTTTCTTCATTTCTTCTTTTTCTCCTCAATAAATATGTAAGTCTGAACTCAGAGTCGGGCACCTTTCCACTTTCCACTCTTTCTCTTTTGTAATATTTCAAGTATTGTAAGTGTGCTCTGCTGTAAAATATTTCAAGTTTCAATAAAGATTGAAGAAGTTGTGTGCTCAGACTACGGCCTTAAATTGTAAGCTCTCTTTCTTTTCTTTCTTTTTATTTTGTTTAAAATTTTGTTTACTGTATATATAAGATCAGGTTATGAAAATCAATGTACCAAATATGCTCTGGATATATATATATATATATATATATATATATATATATATATAGTGGAGATGTGGGTAACGGGTTTGGATTTTTTATGTATAAATTTTTTTATTTTTACTATTTAAATATACGGGTACACAGGAGACCGTCAGGCATAACTGAACCAATCCGCATTTTTACGTGTCAGGCGTGTCAGGCTAAGAGCTAGTCATTCTGGAAAAAAGTGAAACGATAGAGCCGTAGTAAAACCTGCAGGTACGGGTCTAAATTGCAAAAAGTCGAAGTTGAGTTATCAACCTAATGCTCAGTAGCAAAAAGAGCCAAAGAGGTTTAACACTACACGCTAGTGGTACTTGCAATATACCACTAATTAAGATCTTATTTTTCCATCAAACCTGTCATGTCATAGCATTCATCTCTAAATTGTTGAACGTCGCTCGAGCACTTCTAAATTGTATTTCATATGCCTACATGAATAGAAAAACAAAACAGAAAGGGCAAGAAGAAGACAAAGGCCAGTATTAGATTAGTGGCAACCTTATAAGGGCAAAGTCAAGAACCAATCTTCATATTATATTAGTTTATTTGGGATTTTAATGATTGCAACTAGAGTTACTTGGTTACAAGTTTTTTAGTGCCCTACATGTCAAGACTAATAAAATGTATTACAAGAGAAAACCTGAAAATAAGGGGTTACACCCCTCTCTTTTGTATTGTAGTGTACTTAACATAGTCTGTGTTATACCCTCCAGAAATCCTACAATCCTTACGAGTTTTCTTGATTGTCTTCCACCCTTGTAGCCACCAACTTCAAAGATAGTAGAAGGTTATGAGTTGTTGATTAAAAGAATACATGGATATGATTATTTTACCTATCTTTCTCACAAACAATTTGTAAATTTTCTTCTATAATGAAGATCACATTCGATCTGTCCAACTCGGAGCTCATCAGCTTAACTACACCAACAACCTACAGTACACCTATCAAATTGGTGTCAGTGGTTTCAGAACCCAGTTCAACTCAACATGCTAACCAAGGTTAACTTGTTTAATTACTGCCTGCTGCTGGTAGGCAGAAGAATAATCTAGAACCAATACTGATCCATCTTTGATCTAGATCTGTGAAGTTTGACATTTGATCATCTAGATCTGTGAAGTTTGACATTCGGAATTTAACAAGTACAGATGAACTAGTGTGAAAGCTAGACTAACAATTAATAAAACTAACTAACAACACCCACTACCATGAGCGACGGTTGCCAACTCCAAGAGACATCCAGATCTAGAGCAACCTATTTCTGTCCTATTCCTTAATCCCTTATAGTAGAGTCCTCCACTAGTACCACACTATTTGAAGGGTTCTTCTAAATTGTCTGCGAGCAAAGGTTAAAGTCTCTGAGTTGAACAAGGTATATATAAATAGGAAAAATGACAATTTCTAAAAGGCAGTACAATCTATATTAGTGATTCATATATACAATATTTTTTGGCGAGAAAGCGCAACTACAAAATCATAGCCATGTTAAATTCATCCATGTCCCAGTCTTCAACTCTCAAATTTTGGTAGCTATTGTCTGAAGACAATCAAGGAAGAAAAGGGAGGGATTGGGGTTCTTGAAGCATAAAGTAGATCAAGTTCAAGTACTTAATGATACAGAAGAGACGAGTGAAACCCCTTATACAATCTTTATTAGTGATTCATATATACAATATGTTTTGGTGAGAAAGCGCAACTACAAAATCATAGCCATGTTAAATTCATCCATGTCCCAGTCTTCAACTCTCAAATTCTGGTAGCTATTGTCTGAAGACAATCAAGGAAGAAAAGGAAGGGATTGGGGTTCTAGAGGGCATAAAGTAGATCTAGTTCAAGTACTCAATGGTACAAAAGAGACGAGTGAAACCCCTAAGTTATAAGTTTCCTTCAGCATTATTCAAGTAGGAAAGTTTTGACTATGACTAGTAAGGGACCTAAAATGTATATCCCGATTCGCTTGGTCTTCAATTATCAAAATCCCCAACAAACAATAGCAGATATGAAGGTTTCTACTGAACTCTACACAAGTTTTTGTAACAAAGCCGTAGCCATACCCCCCCCCCCCCACCCCCCACCCCCACACACACACAGGAATTATGCAAAGCAGAGGTTTGAAACCCAGACCTCTTGCGCACAAGTGACGAGGCTTACCACTAGACTATAGGGCACTTGCCACACCCCACAAGTCCAACCCACTTTGCAGTGCATAGCCTCGCTTTTTCTTTCTTTAATATTTTGGTCCCTTTTTATGCAGGTTTATGGTAGAGTACCTGTGGATGTTCCAACTTCCTGAGTACATTTCCAACAAAGATCCTAATGGTTTCTTTATCACTAAGTTGTACTCTTAAGTGTATGTTTGCCACACCTTGAGTGTAATTGTAGTCACAAGCAGTACAACCTGAGTTGAAAAGGAGTATGTTTTCAAGAAAACCAGATCTATATATGGAACATGGGGACTATACTTTGAAGATGTGATAATGTGCTCAAAACAAGCACAACGTCAATTGCAAGTAGGATAGGTGAGCTCAACTATAGCCAAATAAATAAAATCATCTCACTGATACTTATTATTCAAACTTTGTCATTAAATTAGTGTATAATAAAGTTGATAATTAACTAAATACTTTCAATGTTTTGATAATTTTCTATAAAAACAATGCTCATAGCCTGATGTAAACTTAACCCTAAGTAGGGAATTTCCAATAATGTTAAAAGATTTAAGTTTACCAACATGTAATGCGGATCAAGTTAGAAATTAAAACAGTTAATCGGTTCGATGGATTTTCAAGAATTGAATTAAGTTTAACAAACTCAATTAACGATTCAGTTCTAACAATCAACAATTATATCCCTAAGCGTTCTTAGCAAGTAAAAGATGCAATAATGATCTGTACTCTAATTGGCAAGTAAAAGCCCTCACTCTCAATATTTGTAGATGACAGATAAATCAAATAATATTATAGAGATAATAAAGCAGTAACACAAATATTTGAGAAGTGGAAAGAGATTACCGGACTCGAAGAACATATTGGACGTGTTAAGTTTCTCACACAACGATCCAGTCCTTTGCTCCAAACACCAAACATCGAATATTGATGTGCGCTCAGGGACGAAGGCAAGGGTGTCGGAATGATGGATGCTAGGGGCGATGGAGGTGGCTACAGGGCTGAGGAAAAGGGTGAAGATGGCTGCGGTGGTTCGAGTGGTGGAGGCGACGGCGGAGACTCGGGGCGACAGTGGTCGGCGAAGGCATCAAAGTGGGTCGGGGAAGAAAAGAGGAAGAAGAAGATGGTAGGGTTTGGATTTGGGAATTAGGGTTTTGAATTTTAATTTGGGAATTTTGGTATAGTTTTAGAGTTTATCACAAACCCTAAAATTGTACATCAATGTCTCACACAAAAAGATTAATGAAGAGTAAAACTCAACCACAGTAATTTTTTTAAAAAAATCAAGAATAGCATTACTTCTCATTAATCTCAAGGCCTATATATAGGCTCAAAACAAATTTTGATACAAATCACAAATTATTCTAAAATCACAAAAATATTCTAATGCATAAAAGAAAAGGGTGCAAATTGTAAAACTACCGCATATGGCTATAATTGCCAAAAACAAATATGATTACTGAATAAAATACTAAACTAATGAAGTAGCTATCCTAGACGATGCCTGCCCAGATAAAAATGCCCAAATTATCTTGAACTGATATCCTCATCATTCTTCCCGGGTAGTCGAGGGCTCGACCCAGTTGAGTCAAAACCAGTCCTCCTGTCATAGTGCTCCAAAAGGTCTGGATCCAAGTGCTGGAGCTCTTCACGATCTATCCAAGTATTCTCCGACTCCAGCTTGTTTTTCCATCTTACCAAATACCTATGAATACCACCATCTCTATTAGAAATTATCTGATCATCTAAAATATTATCCAATTTTCCTGTCGGTGGGTAAGTAATATCAGGTAGTGGGGGTAATGTGGGAATCTCACCAGTAGGCTGCACGGTAGGCTCATCTATAAGAGAATTTCTAGGGTTAAATTTTGGGTCTTCATAGGGTACTATATCCTCAATATTGAAAGTCTTACTCATGCCAAAACCTTGAGGAAGGTCAACAACATAGGCAGTATCATTGATTCTATGAAGAATTTTAAATGGGTCTGCAGCACGTGCATTCAACTTCTTAATAAATCCAGCTGGAAACCGTTCCGGACGAATCCGAACCATCACTTCGTCACATTAAAGTTTTAAATTTCCTTCTAATATCTGCTCTTAGCTTGCAGTTAAAATTATTCTCATTTATTTTATTGAAAATTTCTCTATACAAGTCATGAATATGGGATGCAAATATAGATGCAGACTCCGAGACTGTGATGTTCTAACATAGGTCCAAGATCTATGGGCTGTCTAGGAAGATAACCATGTACAACTTTGTGTGGACTCATGCCGGTGTTTCTATTTTTAGATGTGTTATAGGAAAATTCAGTAACAATCAAATTCAAGTCCCAAGTTCCTAAATTTTTCCCCACAAGAGTACGTAAGAGATTACCAAGACTCCGATTGACAATCTCAGTCTGTCCATCAGTCTGTGGTTGGAAGGCTGAAGAGAACTTCAATTTCGTATCCATCTTGTGCCATAAGGTCTTCCAAAAATAACTCGTGAATTTCACATCCCTATCGGACACAATGGTTTTTGGCAACCTATGTAGCTTCACAATATTATCCAAGAAAATCTGAGCTACACGAGATGCATCGAAAGTTTTCGAGCATAGGAGGAAGTGGGCCATTTTAGAAAAATGGTCCACGACAACAAGAATAGAATCGTGTTTCTTTTGTGTTTTCGGTAAGCCTAACACGAAATTCATACTCACATCTTCCTAAGGGCAACTGGAAACAGGTAACGGAGTATACAGGCCTGTGTTCAGTTTTTGTTGCCTAGCGAGTTGACAAGTATGACATCTATTAACAAGTCTGGCAATGTCTCTCTTTAGTTTAGGCTAGTAAAACCTATGTTCCACAGCATCAATGGTCTTGCTATGCCCAAAGTGTCCAACAAGGCCACCAGCGTGCAATTCCCAAAAAAGATACTCTCGTAATGATGTACTAAGAATGCACAGTTTGGAGCGATAGAAAAGATAATCATCTTTCAAGATATAATCATCTATCACTGGAGTGATGTCATCCTTCAAAGAGGTGTAGATCTCGTGAAAATCTGGGCAAGAGGCATATTCATCTTTTGATCTCAAAACCAAAAAATTCGGTGCGCGGTGTAAATAAGATCATGTGACAATGACTCAGCGCATCCGCGGCCTTATTATCAATCCATTTTGTATGCCTAATGGTATACGAATATTCTTATAGGAACTCTACCCATCGAGCATGTCTCGGATTCAACTTTTGTTGAGAATTAAGGAATCTTAAGGCCTCGTGGTCAAAGAAAATGACGAATTCTTGTGACAGGAGGTAATGTCGCCAATAGCGAAGTGACTGAATTACAGCATAGAACTCCTTGTCATAAGTGGAGTATTTTTGTTTTGCTTCGTTTAGCTGTTCACTGAAATAAGCAACATGATGACTCTCTTGACTGAGGACTCCACCTATACCAATACCAGAAGTATCGCACGTTACTTCGAAGACTTCAGTAAAATCAGGCAACCTTATAACATGTGTCTGAGTCATTCTTTTCTTGTTCTCTTGAAAGGCTTTCGCGGCTTTTTTTGACCAGACGAATTCACCTTTCTTCAAACAGTCGGTTATCGAGGCCATGATTGTGCTAAATCCTTGCACAAACCGACGATAAAAGGCGGCAAGACCATGAAAACTCCGCACATCACGAATGTTGCGGGGCTCAAGCCACTCAGTAATAAGCTTGTATCTTTTCTGGGTCAATGGATACTCCTCTGGCAAAAACAATAAAGTCCATAAAGATAGTCTGATCGGAGAGGAAGGTACATTAGGTAGAATTTGCATAAAGCTGATCCTTCCTCAAAACATCGCAGACCTGTCTCAAATGGTCAAGATGTTACCCAACGGATCGGCTGTAAATAAGAAAATCATCAAAGTACCCCACAAAAAACTTGCCCATAAAGGGACGGAGTATTTGCGTCATGATTCTCATAAACGTACTTGGGGCATTCGTCATTCCAAACGGCATGACCATCCATTCGTACATGCCATCTTTCGTCTTGAATGAGGTCTTCCATTCATCACCAAAACGACCACATATTTGGTGGTAGCCACTTTTAAGATCAATTTTGGAAAAAATTGTGGCACCAGGCATCATGTCCAACATGTCATCCAAACGGGGAATGAAAAAAGGTAGTTTACCATGATCTTGTTTATGGCACGGCTATCCACACATACATCAGGTTTCATCTTTCTTTAGTGTCAATAGAGCGGGAACAGCGCAAGGACTTAAGCTTTCTCTGATGAAACCCTTTGCCAATAACTCATCAACTTGCCTTTTCAACTCAGTATGTTCTGTTGGATTCATCTTATAATGTGACAAGTTAGGTAGACTCGCTCCCGGAACCAGATCAATAGCGTGTTGGATGTCACACAGTGGCGGCAACTGTTTGAGGAGGTCAGCAGGAAACACATCTGCAAATTTCTGTAGGACAGGAGTAACTTGAGGTGGGATGAGTTAACTTAAGATCTTTAGGGACTTCTCTCGCTGTGAGTAGAAGAATTGTAGCCCCTTTATCAATTTCTTTCGTGAGTTTCTTTTCATCCATATACGTTACTTTCTTGCCCTTTCTCGAAAGAGCAGGTATTGTTTCAGTCAGACCAGTTCGTGGTCTCACAGGTATAAGCTTTATTTTTAGTCCGTCGTGCTGGAACACACACTGGTTGGTGTTGGATCCTGTCTGCAAGGCAAATAACACTAGAGGGGGGTGAATAGTAGTGTTACGTACAAAATAAAAAATAATTTAAACTTGTGGCAACTGTTAAGTCGACTGGAAAGCAAAACCAGTCGACTAAAACGCCAGATAAAAGAGAGTTAATCAACTGAAGAACAACGAGTCTGTTAAGTCGACTTAATAATGGAACCAGTCGACTGACCAAACACAGACTTACAATAAAGTGCAGCGAATTAAAATTGCAAGTTAGAGAAATCAAACCACAGAGAATCAACAATGCTAACACGGCAATATATCCTGGTTCGGTCCTCCCGACCTACGTCCAGTCCCCAAGCAACCCACTTAAGATTTTCCACTATTCTTGAAAAAAATACAAGAATACCCTACGATCTTTGGCAACAACTATGCCAAACTCATAGATCTCTCGCACCACTAGAGAGAGCAAGACCTCACTCTACAACCTAGAGTGAACACCGCCTCTACACCAAGAGCCATTCTCTCCAACCGAGAGGACCACTCTCATAGCCCGAGAGTGAAACAACAAAGAAATAGAAGATTACGATACCTAAAGCCTTGATTTTTTAGTGTGCTTTTTGTATAGAAGCTATAGGTCAACTTCTAATCGCAGTCTTGAACCTGATCGTTGTTATGCAATGCTGAAATTAGATAACCAAGTCTAAAGAATGAGAGGTACTTGAAAGTTTTAAGTTCTTGTTCACAAATAAAAGCAAAGACTTGATAAAAGCATTGGGTTAACCTTTTTCCAAATTCATTCTGAACTCTATTTATAGAGTAAGAACTCCAAGGACGTTGGAAAACGGTTCACCAATTGCCAACAAACGGCAGAAAAAATTTGAGTTTGAAAATCAGTTTTTAAACTTCAGAAAACTGTCAAAACAGCTCGAACAGTCGACTGGGTTGCCAAGGGAGTCGACTGATCAGAGCTTGAGTAAGTTCAGTTTGTTTCGTACTTGAACAGTCGACTGTTTATCGAAGTAAGTCAACTGGTACTTTGACAGCTGAACTTATACAAGCTTGAATTTGACATTTTGATTTTTAATAATCTTTATTTTAATCCTAGGGGATGTGTGAGTGTGTGCATCAAGGCTATTACAAGATTTCTAAGACATCAAAAAATACAATAAATTTACAAGACACTCTTTTGAGCTAATCACTTTGAAGCTCTGAATAACCCTCGTCTTTTATCTTGATCTCGAGTCTTGAAAAAGCTTCCTTGTCTTGTAGCTACATCTTGAGCCTTGAAAGCGTTAAGTACACACTGCAAGAGATGTGTAAAATAGAACATGTGTATCGTATTGTAGTCAACAAAATCAAGAATCTACATTCTCCCCCTTTTTTTATGATGACAACACAATAACTAAATAATATAGAATACATGCTTCTCCTGAACATAACTAAACAATTGTAAATTACTCCCCCTAAATAAAATAAGATATGCACACAACAATAAAAATAAGATACACAATATCATAAAGCATGTACACAACCAAGCATAATAAAACTTGCATATATAAATAAAAATTGTGTACATAACCAAGCATGATAAAAATTGTACACAATCAAGCACGATAAAACTTCTCCCCTTTTGGCATCAACAAAAATAGAGAGGGAAACCAAATTCATATATAAACAACAGACGATAAAAGACAATCCAAAGAGAGAAACATAAAGGTTTACATAAATAGTCAAATAGTGTGCATAATTCAAAAGATAAAATCTTACAAACATAGAAAAATAATGCAAAAGAAATAAAAACAACTTCAATCGTCGTCTTCGTCACTATTGGAGGCAGGAGTAGGTTGAGGAAACTGTCGAACAAACATCTGAGTGAGGTTAGCAAGACTAGCCTCAAGAGAATCCTGTCGACCCAAAATGAGATCCCGACGGTCCATAAGATAGTTTACAGACGTATAGAGGATCTCGGGATGAGAAAAACTAGCCTTAGGACGAGCACTAGAAGACGAACTAGATGCCGAAGAACGATGGGGAATAGAAGTGGCTAAAGGTATAGTTGGAGCATTACGAGGTGAAGTAGGAGTATGAAGTAATTTCATACGGGCAAGACTGGCTCGATCAAAGGATTCAAAACGAGACACAACCCTAGACTCTGAATCTAAATCTACCTTAAAGTGATTAAAGACAAGAGTGAGAAGAGCACCATAAGGTAGAAAAGAGGAGTGAGCTTTGTTTGGACGACTAAAAATAACATAACTCCAATTGATTTGAATATTCCCAAAAATAGCATACACAGCCGCTTGTAATTCGTACGAAAATTGATCGTAACTTCCCGTTTTAGGGATAATATTATACGACAAAATTTGTGCAACAAGTTTTGCAAGCGGGATGATGTTCTTATTGGTCATTGGAGGACCACGGTTGAGAAAAAAAAATTTAGACAAAATAGAGTGATCATCAAGTTCAATCTCACCTAAATCCAACCCATCAAAAGGAATGTTCAAAATCTGTCCTAATGTCTTAACATCCAATTTGATCCTCACATTTTTAACAAAGGTAGTGATAGTAATTGCATCACCATCATCATTATTAGCAACTTTCATATTAGTAAAAAACAAATAAATAAGTTGCGGGTAGTAATAGGATTGATTGACTAAAGATACGAGATCAAACAATCCACATTGTTGAATAAGTGGAGCAATAGGATATTTATCCAAATCAGGAAAGTTAATAAACCTTCCAGGAAAAATAACTAGTTGGCAAATGATAAAATATTTTTCAACTAGACTAGGATTCCTCAAATACTGAAGATAATTTGGATGAGTTTGTTCTTCCTCAACATGAGCAGACCTAGATCTTTTGGATTTCGGCATGAAGAAAATAGACTAATCTAAAAGACGTAAATAGATAAGAGGAAAAAACACAAAGAATAAATGTACCCAACAACACAGAGAGAAAACGAAGCTAGTTGAGGACCAAAGTAGAAGGAACTCCGAGCTAAGAAGATCGAGCTGCCAACTCCAATCACAATCACGAGAGCAAAAGAAACCCAAAAACAACTTCACAGCACAGTCGTCTGGTCTTGAGGTTGAAGAAGAGTAAAAAGTAAAATGGGGAAAGTGAAAGGAGGTTACGGTTTTTACAAATAATTAAGGGTGGAGATTAAAAGAAATGATGGAATGATATTATAGATCGCATAGAGAGTAAAAGTGGAACGGGTCGGGTCTAAGAAGAGCAAAAGAAACCCCAATAAGTGACGATTCAGTTTAAAAAAAAACTGAACACAACCGCGACAGTCGACTGGCATTGAGGGAAGTTGACTAAGGCGAGAGCAAAATAAATCCAATAATAAACAGTTTTATAAAGTATCGTCAGTCGACTGGGAAAGAAAGACAGTCGACTGGTCATTAAGAAAAAATAAAGAAAGAAAAAACAAACACATAAACTCGGTATAAGTCGGCCGAAAACCTAAATAAGTCGACTTAGACACCATAATTTTGAGGAAATATCATGAAATGAGCAAATTCCTAGTTCTCGTCTAAATTTGATTAAAATGTTTTCTTTCAACGATTTGATAAAAATATCCGTTATTTGTTCATCAGTAGAAATAAATTCCAATAAGATGTCTCATTTTAAAACATGATCACGTAGAAAATGATGTCGAATATCAATAAGTTTCGTACGTGAATGTTGAATCGAATTTTTAGATAGATTAATGGCACTGGTATTGTCACACATTATAGAAGGTTTTGAAAAAGAAATACCATAATCAAAAAGAAATTGTTTCATCCATAAGATTTGAGCACAAGCCAAACTTGCAGCAATATATTCAGCCTCTGTGATAGATAGAGATACGGAATTTTGCTTTTTACTGCACCAAGATACTAGGGAATGTCCTAAAAAGTGACAGGTTTCACTAGTACTTTTACGGTCAGTTTTACTTCCAGCAAAATCAGCATCACTATAAGACAATAACTGAAAATTATTGATGCGAGGATAAAATAAACCATATTCAGATGTGCCTTTAATATATCTTAAAATCCGTTTCACTGCTTTTAAGTGAGATTCTATTAGATCAGACTAATATTTAGCACACAAACATACGCTAAACATAATATCAGGTCTACTAGCAGTTATATATAAGAGTAAGCCAATCATACCTCGATAGAGCTTTTGATCGACACTCTTACCTAATTCATCTTTGTCAAGTGTAGTAGTAGTCATAGGTGTGGTCTTACTACTAATGTCATCCATGCCAAATCGTTTGAGTAATTTCTTAGCATATTTTCCTTGATTAATAAATATGCTATTTTGGAACTGTTTTATTTGAAGTCCAAGGAAGTAATTGAGTTCACCCATGTGACTCATCTCAAACTCATTTTGCATGGTAGTAGCAAACTCTTGACATAGATTACTGTTAGTTGATCCAAAAATTATGTCATCTACGTAAATCTGTACAATTAATGTCTGATTTTATTTTCCTAATAAACAATGTAGTGTCTACTTTACCAATTTCAAACTCTGATTCTAAAAGAAATGTTTTTAGATGATCATACCAAGCACGAGGTACTTGTTTAAGACTATATAAAGTCTTTTTTAATTTAAAAAAATGGCTAGCGAATTGTTCATGTTCGAAAGTTGTTGGTTGCTTGACATAAACATCCTCCTTAATGAAACCGTTTAAGAAAGCACTTTTAACATCCATTTGGAAAAGTGTGAAATTCATAAAACATGCAAAAGATAACAAAATTCTAATTGATTCTAGTCTAGCAACAGGAGCATATGTTTCATCAAAATCAATTCCTTCTTCTTGGTTATATCCTTGAGCAACTAGTCTAGCCTTGTTTCTAACAACTTGTCCTGATTCATCTAACTTATTTTTAAATACTCATTTTGTATCAATAATAGTATGATCAGGGGGTTGTGGAACTAAATCTCATACATCATTCCTTACAAATTGGTTAAGTTCATCTTGCATGGCATTCAACCAAAATTCATTCTCGCATGCTTCTTGAATATTTTTTTGTTCAAGTTCCGATAAGAAAGCAGCATGAGAAATCATATTAAAATGTGACCTTGTTTGAATGCCATGTGAGATATCACCAATAATTAAGTCATGAAGATGATCTCGAACTTCAACAAATGACTTTGGTAAAGTTGGAGTTATCTCAACAGGATCAGTCGTCTTAATGAACCCATCAGTCGACTTATGAAGTCCATCAGTCGACTTATCTAGAGTAATTTGCTCAAGTGATTTAACAATGTTATCGAGTGGTGAAGATACAATTTCATCATCTTGAATAACACTAGATGAAGGTAAAGATTCATCAAAAGAAACATGCATAGATTCTTCAATAGTCAAAGATGACTTATTGAAAATTTATAATCCTTACTCCCATTTGAATATTCAATAAAGATACCTTCATTAGATCTAGCATCAAATTTATCTAGGTTATCTTTTTGTTTAATATGAAACACTTACAACCAAATACTTTAAAATAAAAAACTTTAGGAATACGTTCAAAAAACAACTCAAAACAAGTCTTCTTAAGCTTTGGCCTAATTAGTATTCTATTTAAAACATAACATGCTGTAGACACAGCTTCAGCCCAAAAGTATTTAGGCAAATTACTTTCAACAAGTATGGCACGTGCACATTCTTGCAAAGTCTTATTCTTTCTTTCAACCACTCCATTTTGTGGTGAAGCTCTAGAAAATGCAAAAATATGTGTTATACTTCTTGTTGCAATATTCTGAAAATGTTTCATTCTCAAATTCTCCACCATGATCACTTCTAATAGTGACTATGGTGAGAGAATTTTTATTTTGAACATGTTTGCAGAAATTTGCAAATTCTTCAAAAGCTTCATTTTTATGTCTTAAAAAGATTACCCAAGTAAATCTTGAATAATCATCGACTAAAACAAATACATATCTACTTTTATTTAAGGAAACGACTCTAGTAGGACCAAATAAAACCATATGGATCAATTCGAGAGGCCCACTAGTAGAAATGATTTCCTTTGTTTTAAAAGTGGATTTTACTTGTTTCCCTAGTTGACATGCATCACACATTTTATCTTTCTTAAAAGATAATTTTGGCAGCCCTTTAACTAGGTTATTCTTAGAGAGTTTAGCGATATTTTTTATGTTTACATGTCCAAATCTTTTATGCCAAAGCCAAGAATCGTTGTTCGAGGCAACTAAACAAAAATCATCCGAAAACTCATTTGTTTTTAAACAAAGTTCATAAATGTTATTTTTTCTAATACTTTGAAAAATCACATTTTTCAAAGACGAATCATAAATCAAGCATGCATCTTTTTCAAACACAATCTTATAACCCTTATCACATAATTGACTAATACTTAACAGGTTATGCTTTAAACCACTAACTAAAAATACATCTTCAATAATAGTAGTATTCTTACCAACCATGCCTATTCCGGTGACTTTTCCTTTGTTATTGTCACCAAAAGTAACGGTTCCTCCATCTATATCTTGAATGGAAGAATGCAAGTTTGCATGGCCAGTCATGTGTTTAGAACATCCACTGTTAAGTATCCATTGTTCCCTTTTAGGTACCTACAAAATATTATTTGTGAATATGGTATTCTTTTCATTGGGTCCGAGAAAGATTAGTGCTTGGGAAACCAAACTCAAAGTGAGTTTGATTTACCACCATATGCAGGTTTAAAATTAACAGAATTATAAACATTATTTACAAAGGAATTTATGTAAGAAATCCTTTCATTTAGACACAAATTAACTGGAACCCAAATATTTTTGCACTGTTCAGCTGACTTATTTTTACCCAACAGTCGACTGTTTTGTGTATTCAGTCGACTAGGAGGTAAAACTAGTCAACTTATATGAGGTTGTTGTCTTTTCGAATAAGACTTCATCCTTCTGGACAGGCGACCTATTTGAGGGACCAGTCGACTGGTCTTTTCGAAAAACTTTCTATTTTCATGATTAACAAGAATTTTTGGCTTTTCAAAGAAATCATATAACTTATTCTTTACACTAGAAGCAGAATAAATTTTATTATAAATAGTGTTATTAGAAGAATGACCTTTTTCAAGAATTTTTTGAAAACCAAGTCCAAATCTTTGATTAGACTGAACTTGATTTTGAAGCACTTCATTTAAATTCTCTTTTCCCTTATTGAACTTAGATACATTCTTAGATATCTCTTCATAATTCTTTTTTAGATATATAAGATCTATATCCAAGTTGGAAATACCAGAAGTTGAAGACTTGACTTCAACTTGTAAATCAAGATTTTCTTGAGAAAGAGTTTGATTAACTTTCTCTAGATTCTTACCTTTTATTCTCTTTTTTTAATTCTTGAAAAAATTCATTAAATGGTTCTAATAAATCACTAGAATCTATATTATTACTTACATCGCTTTGATTTGTCATGAAGCACACGTTTGCAACTTCGTTAGATTCCTCATTTTCTTCTTCCGAAGATGAGTCACTATCATCCCACGTTACTTGGTAGGCCTTCTTGTTCTTCATGTACTGGTTCTTGGTAAATTTGTCTTTCTTGAAGTTTGAAACTGTCTATAGATTTTGCATTCTCCAACGGACAGTCCTTCTTCATGTGACCTATCTTATTGCATTTGAAACAAGTAGGAGGTTCATTAGTATCCTTTAATCTAGAATTAAATTTACCTTTGCAAAGAAATTTCTTGTATTTTCATGTGAACATAGCCATTTCTTCTTCATCATCTTCATTATCTTCCAATTCAGATATAGCCTTGAAAGCAATAGTTTTCTTTTTAGCTTGTTGCGATTCTAAGTCCTTCTTGTGCTCCTCCAATTGTACTTCATAAGCCATTAGATTTCCAACAAGATTTTCAAGCGAAAGTTGTGTTAAATCATTGGCTTCTTCAATTGTGGTAGTCTTCTTTTCCCATTCGGGGGTAAGAGCACGAAGAACCTTTCTCACCATCTCTGCTTGCGTATATGTTTTGCCAAGAGCCACAAGGGAATTTGTGATGTCGGTGAATTTTGTTATCATCTCCGATACATTTTCTTTCTCCTTCATTCAGAACATCTCGAACCTGTGAACTAGAAATTTTAGATTCCTTGACCTTATTTGTACCTTCATGTGTACCTCGAGAGTATGCCATATTTGGAATGTCGTTGTTGGGTTTGACGCGGTTGAATTCTTCTTTGGTAAGTGCACAAAAGAAAGCATTCATTACCTTTGCATTGTTCATGGTATCACTTCATATCGTCATTCCATTGAGCATAGGGAAGAGTAGGCACTGTATACTCCGTCTCGGTCATGTTCCAAATCTCATAGTTGATGGATTGTAAGTAAATATTCATTCTACATTTCCAGTAGTTGTAGTTTGTTCCATCAAAGAGAGGCGGCCTTTGTGTAGATTGACCTTCGTGGTATTGATTTGTATTTGAAGTAGATGCCATTGCGATTAACCAGACTCTGATAACAAGTGTTGGATCTTGTATGTAAGACAAAAAACACTAGAGGGGGGGTGATAGTGTTATGTACAAAATAAAAAATAATTTAAACTTGTGGCAACTGTTAAGTCGACTGGAAAGCAAAACCAGTCGACTGAAATGCCAGATAAAAGAAAGTTAATCAACTGAAGAACAGCGAGTCTGTTAAGTCGACTTAATAACGGAACCAGTCGATTGATCAAACACAGACTTACAATAAAGTGCAGCGAAATTAAAATTGCAAGTTAGAGAAATCAAACCACAGAGAATCAACAATGTTAACACGGCAATATATCCTGGTTTGGTCCTCCCGACCTACATCCAGTCCCCAAGCAACCCACTTGAGATTTTCCACTATTATTGAAAAAAATACAAGAATACCCTACGACATTTGGCAACAACTATGCCAAACCCGTAGACCTCTCTCACCACTAGAGAGAGCAAAACCCACTCTACAACCTAGAGTGAACATTGACTCTACACCAAGAGTCCTTCTCTCCAACCGTGAGGACCACTCTCACAGCACGAGAGTGAAACAACAAAGAAATAGAAGATTGCAACACCTAAAGCCTTGATTTTTTAGTGTGCTTTTTGTATAGAGGCTATAGGTCAACTTCTAATCGCAGTCTTGAACTTAATCGTTGTTATGCAAGACTGAAATTAGAGAACCAAGTCTAAAGAATGAGAGTACTTGAAAGTTTTAAGTTCTTTTTCACAAATAAAAGCAAAGACTTGATAAAAGCATTGGGTTAACTTTTTCTAAGTTCATTCTGAACTCTATTTATAGAGTAAGAACTCCAAGGACGTTGGAAAACGGTTCACCAACTGCCAACAAACGGCAGAGAAAAATTGAGTTTGAAAATCAATTATTAAACTTCAGAAAACTGTCAAAATAGCTCGAACAATCGACTGGGTTGCCAAGGGAGTCGACTAGTCAGAGCTTGAGTAAGTTCAGTTTATTTCGTACTTGAACAGTCGACTGCTTATCGAAGTAAGTCGACTGGTACTTTGACAGTTGAACTTATACAAGCTTGAATTTGACATTTTGATTTTTAATAATCTTTATTTTAATCCTAGGGGATGTGTGAGTGTGTGCATCAAGGCTATTACAAGATTTTTAAGACATCAAAAAATACAATAAATTTACAAGATACTCTTTTAAGCTGATCACTTTGAAGCTCTGAATAACCCTTGTCTTGTATCTTGATCTTGAGTCTTGAAAAAGCTTCCTTGTCTTGTAGGTTGATCTTGAACCTTGAAAGCGTTAAGTACACACTGCAAGAGATATGTAAAATAGAACATATATGTATCGTGTTGTAGTCATCAAAATCAAGAATCTACAGTTGGATCGACCATATATGGCCACATCGTGGTCGTATAACCAAGGTCTCCCTAAAATGACTTGACCCACATCAACTTTGAGTGCATCGCGCCAAATTTGCTATTTGTAAGCTTTGAAGTCCACGGGGACCAAACATCGATGTGTTACTTAAAGAGTTGTAGCATCAATCCAAGATACTTTGTATAGGCGTGGGGTTCAGCTTTAAATCTGGTCTTCGCTAAGACCGCAGAAAAGACAACGTTGACGCAGTTCCCACTGTCAACAATCACCTTGCAGTTTTTGCCACCTATAGCAGTGCACTTCCAATCACCTTCTTCATTTGGTTGTGACCACTGTTTTAAATTTCCTCCGATACGGCCGGAATTTCGTTTCGGCTAGCTTGCCAATACGAAATCACATATTTTATACTTTATATCGTTTTGGACCGAAATGTAGATTTTGGCTAAAATTGCTGAAATATCAGGTGAAATATTGTCGAAATTAGCGAAATATCAGCCGAAATAAATACATGTTATTGTGAATATATAAAAAATTTGTTTACTTTTTGCATATATGTCTTTCAATATAGGACCTTAAGCTAAGATAATGTGTGGATTTCGTTTCGCTATTGTTTATATATATGCAAAGTCAAGTAAGTTTATTAACTAATACATTTTTTCTAGTCAATGCAAATTCAATTTAGTTATATACTTATATTACATTCTCTTTTATATTGTTGTTAAATTCTATGAATATTACCGTAATTGATTCATGTCATTAGTTATATTATACATTATTTTATTTGATAAATGACATGGAGGACATATAATATCTTATTTAGTAACCAAAAAATATATTTATTAAGTATAGGAAATGAACATCCGATATGATCACATTTCACCGAGATCACCTCCGATATCTCCAATCCGAGACGAAATACTCCTTGCCGAGACGAGTCCGAAATCCGAGATTTAAAACTATGGTTGTGACAAAGCACATCTGACTACATTTAAGTGAGGTGATTGGATCGACCGAATACAGTGGAGATACTGGTCATCCTCTTCTTCGCCGAAGTCATCGCTTTCAATAGGCTCATAGAAAAACTCATTGTCGGAATCATCAGTGATGACAGCGGTACCCTCTACTATATTGATCCTACTGGGACTGGGACAGTTGCCAACAACATGGTTGTATCCCTTATATTTATAGCACTTGTGAGAGGATCAACCTTAGAGTAGTCTTTTTCGGTGTTCTTATCCTTAATGTCATTTCTAGGTGGATTGAATTTGAATTAGGCTAGATGAGGTAAGATTTATTGGGGTACTGAGAATATGGGGGCTTAGACCAAGAGGGGTTAGTGGAGGTCATTCTAGAGGAATGATCTATCGAATCGCTGGACTAGTGGGAACTTGTTTTAAGGAAATCCATATCGAGGACAAGGACATAAGATGTTGCCAATGAGTCCACAATTCTATGAATTAGCTCGTTCCTAAGATCGGCTCGTAGTCCAGCAATGAACCTAGAGAGTTTGTTCTTCGCTCTCTTTACCTAAGACATTGCACCGAATGAGGAAGGCATCGAACTTATCCACATACTCTTAGGTGGATTTGCTTCCCTGATAGAGTTGATTCTACGAATCAAGCATTCGGGTGTGGAAAGATAGGGGCACATATCTCTCAGTGAGCTTCTCTTTCATGGCTTCCCAAGTGGATATGGGTGTCAAGCCTTAGCCTCTGCGGGCGTATTCAAGATTGATCCAGTGTTGTTGAGCTTTACCAGTCAATTTCATCGTGGCAAATTTGACCTACAGGACTTCGCTTATATCAAACCACACGAAGTAATGGTCCATGCCACGGATCCAATCGAGATAAGATTGGGGTTCCATACGGCCTTCAAAGTGAGGAACGTCAGCCTTAATGTTATTCTTGTATTGCTCGTTAAAATCACGTTCTTGACGTCAATCATCACGAACATTCCCTTGAGGGATCTGACGATTAGCATGAAGCTCAGGAGCAACGGTTTGATTCAATTCTACTTTTTCAAGTCTCTGATTGATATTGGCAAGAATTGCTTGAATGGCAGCTAGGGTAGTGGAAATATCAAAGTTGTCCATCTCAATTTGAGGAGGCTCGCGGAAGTCTAGGGTTCCTAATTGGGTGGTTTGGGAAGGACAAGAAAGACTCTTCCGAATCTGTGATGGTGCTGCGAAGACGCATTCACCAATGGTGAAAACTAGGGGTTGTGTGTTTGCTGAAATTTGGAAAAACGTGTCCTAAATGTACCTAAGGTTTTTTTGAAGTGATTTAAAGAACGAAAGAGAATAAAATAAAGACTCTAAACGACTCTAAATGAATGCAAAAATTTAAGACTAAATGATGCAAAAAACTAGGGTTTTAGGAACCTTCGCTCTGATACCAAAATGATGTAAACTTAACCCTAAGTAGAGAATTTTCAAGAATATTAAAAGATTAAGTTTACCAACATATAATGCGGATCAAGTTAGAAATTAAAACAATTAATCGGTTCGATAGATTTTTAAGAATTGAATTAAGTTTAACAAGCCCAATTAACGATCCAGTTCTAACAATCAATAATTATATACCTAAGCGTTCTTAGCAAGTAAAAGATGCAATAATGATTTGTACTCTAATTAGCAAGTAGAAGCCATCACTCTCAATATTTGTAGATGACACATAAATCAAATAATATTATAGAGATGATAAAGCAGTAACACAAATATTTGAGAAATGAAAAGAGATTACCGGACTAGAAGAACGTATTGTACGTGTTCTGTTTCTCACACAACGATCCAGTCCTTTGCTCCAAACACCAAACAGCGAATAACGACCTAATCCAACAAGATCTGATCTGATCCGTCTTTATTGATGTGCGCTCAGGGACGAAGGCAGGGGCGTCGGGATGATGAATGCTGGGGGCGATGGAGGTGGCGACGGGGCTGAGTAAGAGGGTGAAGATGGCTGTGGTGGTTCGAGCGGTGGAGGCAACGGCGGAAACTCGGGGCGACAGTGGTTGGCGAAGGCGTCAAGGTGGGTCAGGGAAGAAGAGAGGAGGAAGAAGATGAGAGTAGGGTTTGGATTTGAGAATTAGGGTTAGAATTTTAATTTGGAAATTTGGGTGTAATTTTAGAGTTTATCACAAACCCTAAAATTGTATCTCAATGTCTCACAGAAAAAGATTAATGAAGAGCAAAACTCAATCACAGTAAAAAAAATTTATCAAGAATAACATTATTTCTCATTAATCCCAAGGCCTATATATAGGCTTAAGACAAATCTTGATACAAATATCAAAATATTCTAAAATCTCAAAAAATTCTAATGCATAAGAGAAAATGGTGCAAAACGTAAAACTACCACAAATGGTTATAATTGCCAAAAACAAATATTATTACTGAATAAAATACTAAACTAAGAGCATCCACAGTCGTCAGCGTGTAAATTATGCATATATGGATAAATGCATATAGCATTTGGCTATTGTGCTGTAGTCGTCGAATGTTATTTTTTACCAATTTAATTTAAAATAATAAAAATCTCAGATCAGACGGAGCTCGAAGTTGCGTCGGAGGAAATAAATTATTTTTTAATTGATACATTGCGTCAGAAGAGGGGAAAAAAAGGAGGGGCGCAACATCAAGTTGCGTCCAAGAAATGAGGAAGTGGAGGGATGCATCAGAAGTTGCGTCCGAGGGGGTTGTTATTTTCCGGGTTTTTTTTATTTATAAAAAATTATTTTTTTAGGAGCGACGGAACTCGAAGTTGCGTCCGACGATTTAAAAATAATATTTTTTCGAGCAACGCAACATGAAGTTGCATCCTGTATAATATGCATATTCTCATATCCTCTTTCATTTATAGCAATCTACTGTAGCAGAATATGCATAATATGCATATTTAGCAGACGACTGCAGCGATTTTTTTGACAAAACATGCATAATATGCATATTTAGCAGACGACTACAGATGCTCTAATAAAGCAGTTGTCCTAGACGATGCATGCGCTCATAAAAACGCCCGAATCGTTTTGAACCGATGTCCTCATCATAGCCCTTCCACAAATAAAAGAAAATATTTATTCTTTTGAAATAATGAACACACAAAATCCAAAAAAAGAAGAGGAAGTGCAAATGTAATTTACCGTAGAATCAGTTGTCTAGTTACAGTACAATTAGCTTTAGGGCTGTGACTTCTTCTATACAATCCTTGCAACTATTCGTAACTTGTGTTGACTATATCCTTAATTTTTTATATGTTGATCTTTCAGTTTGGAACATGAAGTGTGCAATAGTAGTTATTTCTGTTTTAACCCTCTTGTTTCTGGAACATGTGTAAGATCCTTTCTATTTCCATATCGATGTTTATATGTGATATAGTAACTGTTGCGCCTCATTGAAGAAAATATCTTAATTAAGTGATATAATAACTTAACGGAATTGAGTGACATAGTAAAATATCTGTAGCACAAACATTTGTATCAGGAATCCATACCCGTGTTGGACACCGACACTTCATGGACACTCATTTGACTCATGTCAGACACTTCTCATACGTGACTAAAATTTTATAATATATATTATATGTTGGACACTTCCTCGAGTCTTCTTTCAACACACAATCCACAATTTTCAAACAAACTTTCACATTGCTTTTACATTTAACTCTTATTACTTGAATAGGGACTATGAATCTTCTTGAATTTGTAATGGAGTAAAGATTATTACTTTTCTATGGATAATAAGTCTTTTTTATTATGATTTTATAACTAAAAATTAAATATTTTCTAGAGATCATTTGGGTTAGATGTAGGCATAATTGTGAAATATAATGTTACATTATATAATATTATAGTTTTGTCTCCATGTCCTAATTTTTGCAAATTTGCAATGTCTCCTACAGTCCTATCCGAACTTATTGTGTGTCTCATACCCGCACCCTTACCTATACCTGCATCCATGCTTCCTAGAGTATAATCAACAATTGTAATTACTACATAAATGTATAATAAAGTTACCACTAAGTAATCAACCAAAACCTAATTGAGCAAAGTTATAATCATGTGATTCATACTTAGATCCTCTAGTAGGATTAAGCTCAACATCTTTGCCAATTGACAACCACTTAACCAAATAGTAAACATTATTCTACAAGACATGCTAAAGCACTTATTTTAATCAAAGCTTTAGCTTTAACTTTTACAGTGCGTTAGCCTCCACTTCAAGACGTCCGGTAAATAATATCTTGTAAATTTTCTATTCAATATTATTTTTTGGTAGTCTATACTTCAGACTATTAGTGTTAATTTTATTTATAGTTATGCACTTTCGTAAGGGTTTTTACGCTGTTTCCCCCCCCCCCCCTTTATCTTTTATTTTGTAACTTTGTGTGTAAGATAGTTTGGTCCTTTGATGCTAAAGCTCTAAATGTTTAAGCCTAGCCTTACTGCTTTGTTCAGGTATGCAACATTGATATTGAGATTGTACGTGAACTCTTGAAAATTATGTTTGAACTTGCAACAAAATGGCCAAGGTGGAACTTGATTGCCTAGAAATGAGGATAACACAAATGAAAAGGGGCTCACCAGGGAGGAGCATAGTGATTGCGATCGCTAATCTCCTCTGAGGTAGACACACAATTGTTGGTTGCAGGACATAATGCTAGGGATGGAGGGTTCTTTTGTATCCCAAGATAGCCAGGCTTGCTTCCACTGCTCATCTCCAACCAAATACACAAACTCATTAAACTAACTTAAGCTCTAAAAGAAAATCCTTCTAGAAAAAAGAAACATAAATGCAGAAATGTGGAATCATCATCATTATTAAGGCTTTTCCAGTAAAATAGGTCCAACAAGGAGCACAAGCTTCCATGAAAATATGAAAAAATTTTATGACATTGTATTAACATAGGTACGAATTTTCTCTTATTTACTGTCAAAATCCTATTCAAGTGAACTAAGAAAATCAGTGAGAAGTGATATAGTTTCTCTAAAGAACCACAGTCGAAACTCTTTTATATATGTATATATATATATATATAGGGAAAAGGGGGTATGAGCAACTTGCTCATTTAGTAAATAAGCAATTGATGATGTGTCATACATGTGATTGGAAAATCCTTAAAAGGGTTAGTTGTCCAATGTATCACATGCATGCCACATAATCAATTGCTCATTACTAAATGAGCAAGTTGCTCATATCCCTTTTACCCACATATATATATATATATATATATATATATTAGTTTTCTGGCAGGGCTCCTCCGAATTTGATAGTTGTAAGTAGCATCTAAAAGTAAAGCTGTAAGACACTGGGACGTCTTTTTTGTAATTAATGAACTATTTCACCATCTCTGTCAAGCTGCCAAAGAACAACCATTTCAAATTCAACAAATAGAACAATCCCCATTTCCTCATTCAACTCCCTTAAGGATCATCATCTCGATCAAATTAACGCCATTCATATCTTTCTTAACTGTCACAATCCAAGTCCACTTTGGTCAACCCCTGGTCCTAAATCCTTTCAGAAATATCTTTATCAGCCTTCTTATCTAGTGTAATTAAGTTCTCTCATTTCATCCCCCATGGTTCTCCATTCAATACAAGTAAATACTGCATAATCTAAGTCGACCCAACTCGTAAAAGCACCACTTGCTTGACCTAAAAAACACCCTTCTAGTTCTAGGTTACCTTTACAAGACCCACTTCCAAAATTGGATTTAATAAGCAAAAATGCCCTCCAATAAATAATTGCAACTAAAATTACTAAAAAGATTAACACTGGTGATCAAAATACAGGTCAGATTAAGAAGAACCTGAAATGAAAGATAGCGGCAATTGTTACTACTCCGCTGCTTCTCAGCACAATTTCCCTTTCAAAACAAAGAAGCAAAAACAAATTAAAAAACCCACAATAATAGAATGGGGATGAAGTTTTATATAATTTATACCTTCTTCCAATTGGGGGTTCAGGTGATGATGGGTCTTGTTGAGGTGAAAGTCTGGCTTTTGGAAGCAGGCGAAATGAAGGAGAAGAGAGTACAGCCATTTTGAGAAGTGGCAGTGGAGAACACCCAAAATCTGGCTTCTCCCTCTCCTTCCCTGCCCATTTTTTGATGTGGTGGATAACTTTTTCATAAGATTTGGGATTTTTTTGGGTATTCGTCTATGACAAATCACATATTTACATATTCATCCTCCACAAATAATGATATAGACATGTGCACCCAATAATAATTGCAAGTAAAAATCTCCTCTCATCCAAAAAAATTGCAGACCCCTAACAACAGTGGCTACCTCTTCATCAGAAAAAAAAAAAAAAAAAAAACCCTAGCTTGATTTTGGTGTGTGGGGCGGCGGCTAGGGTGCGCCGCCGCCGCCCCGGTGCTCTAGCCCCGCCATGTTCCCTTCTTCCCCTCCTTCCCGGTGCACCGCCGATCTCAGCTTCGACGTTCGACGCGATCTCGGATCTGAGAAGGGGGCCAACTCCCGGTGGTCGATCTGAGGCCGACGGCGAGAGGCGTCGATGGCCCAGATCCGACCCCCTCTATGGTTTGGCAGTCCCGTTCCCCCCCTCCCCCCCAACCGACGACGACCCTTGCGATCTAGCTTGGAATGCCAGATCGGTGCGCCGAGGGCCATGGTCTGGGCTCCACTGTGGGGCCCCGGATGCCGGCAGCCCCCCCCCCCCCCCCCCCGCTCGCCGGCGACGACCCCTTGCGATCTGGCTTGGAATGCCAGATCGGTGCGCCGAGGGCCCTGGTCTGGGCACTACTGTGGGGGACCAGATGTCGGCAGCAAGCCCCCCCCCCCCCCCCCCCCCCGGCGGATTTTGGATGGGGTTGGATTTGGTGGGCTTTGTTTGCGGTTGGCCCGGTTGTTTTTCGCGCTTGCCACCATGTCCACACTCTTGGAGCCATTCACGGCGATCTGCCACTGTGATTTGGTGTTTCCGAGGGTTGGTAGCGCGTGTGAAGTAGCCGGGTGTGCTTGGAGATGCCGTAATCTTCCTCCAATAGGGTTAGGTTGTTTTGCACGATTGCGGAGCTTGGGCCCATAGATGGGGTCCCTCCGTGATGTGCGCTCACTTGTCTATACTTTCGGGGTACTAGTCTCAACCGGCGCGGAGCGACTATGTCGCGCCAGAGCATCCTCCCGCACCGGTTGTTGCGAAAACCTTAGATTTTGGGTGCAAGTGAGTGAGTTTGGTGGTTCGATTTGGGGCCAGGTGATGGGGTGTGGGATTTGGGTATGGTTGGTCTGGAGTTTCCTACAATGTCTCCGGTGAAGTCTGCACAGCACCTACTATCAGGCTATTGAGTTCACTTCAGCTTAGGCCACTGACTCGTGACAGCGTCGTTTCTTCTCTCGAAGTGGGAGTATGAGTCGAGATAAGTCTGTTTGGTGAGAAATCGTCGGAGAGAGCTTGAGCGTGAGAGAGGTGAAGGTATCCTCTACATGGCTCTCTCTTGAGTGTGGTGGTTGATGGGGTGAGCGAGATAGTTGTGTGGTGAGAAATCGCCTGAGAAAGCGCTATCGTGTTAAAGGTTAAGGTATCCTCTTCACGGCTATCTCTTTGGTAGCGGTTGTGGGAGCTACTGGCACGTTTGTAGGAGTTGTGGTGGAGAGGATGGGAGGGTGCGATCGTTGTGCGTGTACCGGGGGGTCAGTTTTCGTTCTGCGGGGCTTTGGGCCCAAAGATGGGGTCCCCCCAGCGAGGTGAAGGCAGGGATCGGCGGGTGATAAAACCCTGCTAGACTTGTTTCAGGTGGGTGTGCATGTGCCGTGGAGGCACTGTACGAAGCTAAACTGACGTACTCACAATTTTGCTGGACCGAACTTGTTTGTCGGCCCACCCTCCAGGGTTGTTGGAGGGAGTTGTTGTCTGTACGCGTCATGTTGCTTCATATACGTTTTATTTTCTGTATGTAGTTTGTATTTGGGCCCAGTACTATGGGTTTGTTTCGTTATGCACTTATTAATGAAACAGGGTGGCCTTATTCCACCTTTTCCCTCAAAAAAAAAATATTGCAAGTGATTGACATTAGAATCTAGTTGTAAGTCTCTTAGTTAATAAGCAAAAGAATATATGTTTGAGTCCCGCTAATATGAGATTGAGTTGTCAGGATTTATGTCTTGCTTGCATACTCGGCTACCAGTAGAGTTAAACAGGAGGAGGCCAAGTAGTAAGAAGAAACGAAGCGAAACTGGCAAACCAAAAAAGTTTTCGTTTTGTTGCTTGAAGGTTAAGGATCGACCGCAGTTGCTCTCGACTTGGATTTTACCGAGTTGCAGTAATTGCCACTTATGGTAGTTAAATGTTGCCACTTATCGTAGTCAACCGCAAGCGACAAGGAGCAGCATATGGACTGAAATGTTGGGGATTTGTTTAGCCCCCCAGTTTGCTCGTCAAGTTACATCGTATGAATCTTATCGCATGACTAGCTCTTCGGAATTATTGAATGGTGAATGATCAAGATTACAACCTAAGGTTTTTTAGATCTTATAAATAATTGTATCGACCTCCATGAGATGTAGTTGTCACGCTCCGCTTCCCACTATACGGAAACACGAGCACGTAACTGAGCCCCGGCGAATGATATAAGTATACCAAATCATATCATCCATAAGCTGTACAATACCAGTAAGCTCAACTATACAATAATAATCACAGGAACAAGAATATAATGCAATAATTAATATATGTGATACAAGAACTTACAGAATGCCCGAGAATAAGCAATGTAGTAAACGATTCTCCAAGTTCCTTTAGTATCTCATCATTTATATCTGTATAAACAATAATTCAAAAGACAGATGGAGAGTACCCGTTAGAGCAAGCTTCGGGCAACAAGTAGTAGCAAGCAGTGAAACAATATGGTACAATATAACAATAAACAAGAAACTGAGACGATATCAGAGGTCAATAAAATGATAAACGATAACAAAATCAAAAGTCGATACTCAATTGTACAGTGGTCAATAAATTGTAACATCCCGTATTTTTATTTTAATTAAAAATACATTTTTTTTCAAATTTTGTACGTACGATGCACGTGCAAATTTTTCCATCTTTATTTTTTTTACTCTCATTTATTATTTTAGCATCCATGAGTCTTTTTATTAGCCTTTCATTAAACCCATGGACCTAAGAATAGATTCTAGTCCACTAGACTAATTAATTAATTAATTAATAGCAAGCCCACTAGACAAGCCCATTAATTAAATCCCAATTTTTTGTTGTGCATGGACTCACACATGACATGTAACAACTTTTAATACACATATTAGAATTATAGGATTTTTATTTATTTTTGTGTGTGTGTGCACTAGTGCACAACACGTGCACGTGTGGAAAGAGAGAGAAAGAAACCGATTGTGGGAGAGAGAGAGGCCGGGAGTGGGGAAATGGAGAAATGGAGAAAGTGGGAGAGTGGATAATTGAGTGGGTAGTTATTAGGTGGATGAGATTACATTTTAGCCCTTCATTTTGTCATATAAATACCCCTTTTTTTCTTCTCATTTCACACCTAAACAAAGCAAATCAAGAGAGGAAAAAGAAAGAGGGTTAGAGGGTGTTCTTGTTGCATTGGAGGTTATTTTTGGAGTGCTCTTGCTAGGAGGAGACGGACTAGGTGTTGCTTGTTGGAGCTAGGAGTCCCTAGAAGTTGTGTCTCATCATCTTTGTTTGCAAATTCTTCATAAGAGGTTGGTGATCTTGTGCTTTCTAAATGTAGAAAATGTATGCTAGTAATGTTAAATGAGAAGTATAGATAAATTTGATGTGATAAATGTAGAACAAATCTATGCTATTGTGTGTGCCGTGAATTGTAGAAATTTTGCTATGATTAAGAAACTAATTGCCATCGTATTAGTTAGAAATGAGACAATGAAACAATGAGTTATTACCATGAACAAATATGCATGTTAATTTACAAATGTCGAAATATATAATTGTATGAAAATTGTTGAGACTTCCCTTGTAGTTAAAATGAATTTTAGTGAAGTTAAATTGGTGCACAAAGATTCATATAAAATGGTCGAAGAGAAACAAATTGTTATTTTGATTAAATTGAAGAAATGCAATTCTTGCACATTAATGAAAGAAAAATGAATTGGAAATAATAGATATAATGTCTAAAATATCAGTTAAAAATTCGTGAGTTACTGTTTGAAAGTAAACTCAGTCTAGATAAATTAATTACAGCCTAATGAAAGATTAGATCGAATGAAAAATAGAGTTTTGTGAAGATAATTGAATCACAGTAAGGTTGAACAAAAGCATAACAGTGTAACTCGATATCAGTAGTTGCACTTGGGCTTATTGGCTAGTCGGTGCTCCACAGTACCGTTATTGTAGCCGTGGGTTAGGGGTTGGTTCTGGGTTCGAAGCTTGGTACCCCTTTTTGTTTTGATTTTTTAAAAATGAACCACAGACTGGAAACACTGTATGTATTGGGTTGGGTTCGCTGTTGTGACAGCTAAGTCACATGGACTTAATGGCTTTCGGTGGTGGCTTTGGGTGCTAAGTGTGTTGGGCGGGGAGCCTGGGTTCAAAACCCGGTGGCTTCAAAATACTTTTTGGGACTTTTTTTAATCAAAAGGAGTGTTTTAATAACAATAAAAATTTGGGAAAAATTCTAATATTCCTATAAAATGATATAGAATTTATTAAAAATAGTTTCAGAATTTTTCATGTATATTTTGAAAAATTAAAAGTGAAATTAAGATGGAAATGAGTTGATGACTTCAAAAATATATATATATATTTCAGAGTATGACATTTATTTTTAAAAGAAGAGTAAAATATTGTTATGTGAATTGATTTCTCTTGAAGATATTATACACCTATTTGATTTAAGAAATACTTGATGTGGTTTGAGATATATTACATGTGATTAAATTGCTAAAGAGATTTTAAAGTGGGTGAATCTATGTTCATGAAAAAAAATATTGCTTTTAAAAATTATGAATGAATAAATAAATCATGAATGATGCTAAGATAAGACATTGATTAATTTTGTGAATAAGTTGAAGATATGAATACATTGAGTTAAATACATGATTATTGAGGGTATGAGTACCCATGGATTCTAGAACATGAAAGGTTGTGATCTAGAGGTTTAGTGAGACCCCGGGTACCGGCATTGTTGAATTAAAAGATTTGAGTTATATTTTTGAGATATTGCCATGGAGCTTTCTCGGTATTTGCGATTAAGTCTGGTCGGGGGTAAAGCTAACTCTAGGTGTTGTAATTGATTCATGTCTTGAACTTAATAACTAGGCACTAAGTGAAGATGTAGTAAACTTGGGCAAACGTAAGTGGGGCACTCTATATAGTCGGGCGGAGGATTCCGAGACTATAGACCCAGTCGGGCGGAGGATTCCGGGACTGTGGTTGCTTCGTGGGAGATGAGCTTTTATTTTAAATCCGGGACTATGCGTAGTCAAGCGAATAGTTTGCCGTACTCCAATGTATATACATATACCGGGGCTAGAGGGGCACTTGCGGGATGTTCGCACGACAAGGAGTCTGTTATAACAGTCGGGCGGTGGACTCCGGGACTGGGATCCGTACTCGTGGAATGATCTAAACCTTGCTTTATTACTGGATAGTTGTCATGACGAGGGATCGAACTCTTTAATGTGGAGTACGCAGGTGCTTGCCCTCGGACCTATGTAGTATGGGATGCATATAATCCGAACAAGTATGCATTAGTGTCATCTTAGTATAAAATATCTGCATTAGGCATTAAGGCATTGCATACACTTACATGTTTAGACTAGTCACATTTTAACTTTATTTTACATTCAAGTTTGTGGTTTGTTAAAGTATTAAGATCGTTATATTTTTTGGCATAGAGAGGATAGCCGTGTATAACATTTTCGGCGGTTGTAAGCAACTGACGTGCCCACAGTTTTATATGCAGGAGTTGGATTTTCATGAAGATATAAAGTTGATATGATGCTGTTGATTTATTTAAATGTTAAAGATGTTGCAATTGTATAATTTTTCATTATTATACTTCATTTTATCTTCTGCTGTGTAAATAAATGTAAAGGACTTTGTTGTATTATAAAAAGTTCAAATTTTCTTGTAAAATTGTACAAAGTGAAGTGTAAAGATCCTGTGGAACTTCGAATTCGGTCGTATTTGGAATTCAGGGTGTTACATAAACACAGTCAATAATCAGTAAAATAATAATCGATAACAATGGTCAATAATAGGTTCAATATTCGGTAGTCAATGATGCATTGGTCAATAATCAATGATCAATAAACAATGGTCGCTAAACAATAATCATTAATCAAAATCAATAGTCGATGTACAATAATCAATAATCAATAAATAAATAGTCGATGAACAATAATCAATAATCAATAAATTAATTGTGTCAATCTTTAGGTCTATCAATATTTTCTTAACCTATCTAATGCACGCAATCCTGCATCTCATAACACAGGTTTGGGTGCATACAATCAAGTGAACATTTAGACTATAGTGGTGAACTCTACAGGGTTGTGTACTCGGCAACAACAATCAATAATCAATAATCCACAATCAATGATCAATAATGAGAATCGGTCCATGATACGATACACGATACAATCGGGATAATGTAGCAGTAGTCCACAATCAATCGATAAAATAATAACCGATAACAATAAACAATATAGGAAAACACAGGCCCCTCGTCCGATTGTTCACTACCAAGCCGACCCTTATTACCCCAGCTTGTTATCATTTTATTACAATCAATTATGAACATGCAATCAATACGATCAAAGAGAACGGTGGTATCAAGAATTATGCAATAGGTACAATCGATGATAACGGTAGTATCAATACAATATCAAGAAAATTTCAAGGCTATGCAATACATGAAATATCCATAGTTCAATTCATTAAATATGAAAAATAGCGGATTCATATGCAAAAACATAACAATGCAAGTTTTGGATAGCGGCACCTATTGGTACTCAAATTCACTTTCCCGTTGCTACAGGAATGCAAATCCGATTCTGTCAGGGGTTCTAGAAACTAGACTCCCTACCAATTCTAATGCATATTCACACAATACATTATAGTTATAGTAGCTATGCATATAGATTTATTCTTTTCTGGTTTCGTGTACAATTTCTGTTCAGGAAATTACAACATGGCAGTACTAAAACGTCAATAACTTACAATCTTTAAATCGGATTGAGAATCCGTGAGATGTTACAGATTCCATACTCAGTGTGATACAATTTCTATGTACAAGTTCTAACAGTATCCGGAACTGGGTCGCAACCTCATTACAAGCTCAGGCAAGAAATAGGACAGTATATTCAAGTATTCAATAATATGATGATTTAATGATTCTAGACTTGAACAATAACGTGGCACGATAAGAAGGCTATGAATCAAAACATTATGCGATAAAGAAAACGATGAATCAATAATGGAATTCAATTTGATATGACATTTAAATCAATAACTACTTGCCGGATGTCAAGAAAATACTTGCACAAGAACAATAAAATGTGTACATGAGATGCTTGCCTTATACGGCAAAGATTACGACGACGAGGCGAGCGGCGATAACCACAAGTAAGAGCAACAATCACCAATGAGAACGATGAACAACAACGGCGACTCACGACAATGAAGAAACGGGTTCAAGACTGAGGCGAAGATGAAGGACAGCAAGCGATGGAGTCGGCTGCAGTGTTGGCTTTAGTGGAGTGAGACAGAGGTGAGGCAGGGTGGTCAGTGCAAGTGATGGCTGTTGAGGAGTGTTGTGAGGCCTGTGGAATGGGTTGCGAGGTGAGGCTGTCATCGGGTTTCGAAGGTCGAGTTGGTGCAATGGAGTTACGAGTTGGCGGTAGCGAGGGGAGGCGAGGGAGTTCGGGGAGGCCGTCGGTGGTTGCAGCGAGCGGCAGGGAGCTTCGAAGGGAAGGAAGAGCAGGGGCTTGGCTACTATAGTGGTGGTGCTGCGGTGGCGCTCGGAGCAAGCGAAGAGCTCGGGGATAGGATCGAGCAGCAATGGTGGTGGAGAGCAATGGTGCTCGGGGTGATGGTGGCTGCGACTGGTCAACGTGGAGGTGGCTTCGAGTGGTGTAGGGTGGCGATGATAGCGGGGTACAGCAATGGTGGGGTGCTGCGGCATCGAGGCTTCAGGATGGTGTTGTTGGCAGTGTGGTGGTTCGAAGGTGATGGAATGGGTGTTTGGGGTCGGAGCTGGTGGTGCGCAGTGCTGTGGGAGGCAAGCAGTCGGGGGGATGCGGTGGTGGTGAAGAGGAGGGGCAGCAGGTGGGCTCAAGCGCGCGGTTGCGGTGAAGCTGCGGAGGTGGAGTTCGGTGCTTCAGTGGAGTTGGGCAGTCGAGGGGACAGCAAGGTAGGGTGGTGGGGCCGCTGGTGGTCGCATGTTCGCAAGAGGAGGTCGGGGTTGCGGGTGATGATGAAGGAAGAAGAAGATGAAGGGGGTCGCGACTGCTGTTGGGGCTCGATGGAGTCGGAGCAGCGATCGGGTGCTTCGGGGCGGATTGGCATCAGTAGAGCGGCAGCGTCGGGGTTGCTATGGTGGTCGAGTTGCTGCAGCAATGGCGGTTGGCGATTGGCGAAGGGGATGAAGCTTCAAGTTATGGTGCGATGGTGGTTGTTGTCGGTGGTTCTTGGCCATCGAGGAGGTTGCGGAGGTGGCTGAAGTGCAAAGGCGGAGGCAGGAGGGGCGACGGTCGCGTGCAGGAGGTTGCGGGTGGTGCAAGCGGTTGGTGGCGACAACGAGGTGGTCGCAAGGTGCAGTCGAGAGGGGATGGCACCAGGAAAGCAAGCGGCGTCTTTTGGCATTGCGTTCTCGGGGTGGTGAGGCAGGAAGAAGAAGAAGGATTAGAGGGGGGGAATTAGGCGGCTGTAGGTGATTAGGAGGGGATTATGGGATTAGTTAGGTTAATTAATGTGGAGATGAGTAATTAGTGGGATAGTAGAGTAAATTATGAGGTTGTGGGGTTACGGGATTGTTACGATTTAGTGGGGGGTTAGAGATTTAGTGGAGTTGTGCAGTTGGGGAAAACTTGGGTTTAGATTATGAGCTTGAGTTTTGGGTTTTTATTAAATTAGATTTGGGCTTAACTCATACATTAAACTATCAAATAATAAAATAGTATTATTATAGAATGGTTAGAAAATTTGGGCTTTGAGTCGATTTAAAAACATTTATTAAGTATAAAAAGTTACCATAGATTAAATAATCAAGTAGCAACATTAATTAGATAATCAAATGCAAAGCGAATATAATAGAATGGGTTAAGATAGAACTTTTCACAAAATAATCAAATAATAATGATATACTTGGTTTAGGCTTTTAAAAATAATAATAAATTAAATAATAATATAGATTGGGTTAAAATAGAGTTTATGGTCTCACACTTTATAGTTAATCAAAGTAATAAGATTAGGCTTGATTTGGGCAAAAATCTAAATAATTTACCGAATAAGAAAAATAAGTAAACCTATAGAATAGAATAATATTTGTGTTAACATATATAATCATTCGAAAATGGCCACAAACAATTTATGATTAAAAGGAATTTAATAGGAGATCTAAAATATAAATTTGAAACAAAACAAATTTAAGAGAACAAAAGAGAATTTATAACGAATCAAAATACAAAAAATATACGAAAAATATGTATAGGCGAAAACGGGGGTTACAGTAGTACTTCATATGAGAGTTTTACAATGTAAATAGTAGATTGTCTTCTACTAATGCTTGAGATAAAGATAAATTCTTGGTGAGAGTATTGTAACTCTTATATTGTATCTAGTTAAATAAGATCTCTATTTCTTCCTCGGATTGGTTCGAATAACCAGGAAAAATTGTGTGTGCTATTATGTTTGATGTAATCTATGTTTGTTTGGTTGTTCATTGTGATTGGCTGTCGCAATTTGCTCGACTTTCATTGCACTGAATACTCCTAACATGAGTTTGTGTGTAATGTACGTGTGTATAACTATGACCTTATCCCAAAGGAAAAAAAAGGAAAATAGCATAAGGTGGTATTTTAGAGCATATATGGGAATCTAATTCAGGGTCATCTGAATTGAGGGAGTCAAACGTAGATTATTTTAAAGCTTTCTTATTGATCAATTTTGTACTAGATCCATAGGATTGGGCATTACAAGAGGGATTGTCGAAAGTTGCCGAATCACGAGAGCGCCAACATTGCTAGTGTTGCTAGTGCCGCTGAATCAGGTGATACTTTAGATTGTACTCTTGTTTCGAGTTGTATAGATGTATATTCAGGTTGGTTACTTGATTCATAGAGTTCTTCTCATTTATATTCCAAGAAAGAGATGTTTTCTACTCACAAATTCACAGGAGAATGTTGTGTGAGAACATTGGTTGTTGAGTTTTGTAGATTAGTGGGTGAGAGAACAGTCGAGTTCGAAGCACCAAACGAAAAGGTGTACACACTAGATAACGTCATGCATATTCCTTTGTTGAAACAAAATCTTATATCCTTAGGTACTTTTAAAGCGCATGGCTGCAGGTACGAACGGATAATGTATGAAGACTACAACCTAGGGTTTCTCTAAATCTCTATATATTATTGTACAACCTACTTTGAGAGGCAAGAAAGAGTACTTCATTGTAAAGAGCAATTGAGAGAGTTCTCCACTGTAAACAACAAATTATGTTATAGTGAGCACAGAGAGATAGGTTCCTGGTGTGAGTGCAATACTTCATATTTTCTCTAATTGAATATTTTCCTTATTTCTTTTTCGGAGTAGCCAACCTAGAAAAAATCATTGTGTACTTTGTGAGCTTAATTTGATCTACTTGTTTGATTGTTCGTTATTTGATCTATTGTCAATAAACTCAGAACGAATTTCTAACAATTTGTGTGAAAGCATCAACTGTTCCTAACATCAACCACAACAAATATCGAAGCCATTTATCGGCCTAAGAAGGCCAAAATCGACAAAACTGAAGTGAACCACCCCAGGCTAGTGATGTCCTACCAGAGTAACAAGAAAATCATAAATCATCAAATTTTTAGCTCAAAATCAATAATACTAAAGCCACTGAAAAAACAATGAAACGACAATAAAACCATAATGAAACGTAAATAGTATAAGCACCATATCATGAGATAACAGTCTACATTGCAACGAAGAGTGAAGAGTCGATAACCCTAATTCAAACTTCGTTTCCATCGCCAAACCCCTTGGTCTCAATGCCCAAAACTTCGAGTTCTCCGCCTACCGCTCAAATAGCGCCACGTTGCGCCATCTTTGACGAAGGCGTCAGTAACGAGGTTATAATGCATCGCAACCACAGGGATGCTTATCGTGGTCTCAATGAGGGGCACAACGAACAGAGCATGGCTCTGGATTCAGAGGGGAAGTTTATAAAGATTTAGACGTGGGCCTTTTAAATGGGCCAAAAGAGGGGCCCATTTCGAAAGAAGGGGAAATTCATATTGAGTTGTTCTGGCCCATATGCGCAAGTCCAATTAATTGTATCCCCGTTTCACCTCTTGTCTGGGGGGAACATTCTGGGTCACCTGTACTCGAGGGCGGTAGCCACTTTGACGAAGACGATCGGGATGATAGACTAAATCTCGAAGATGACTATGTATATTCGAAAGGAGAGTCATTTGATTATGAGGGACTGGCTGACGCAACGGGTATCTCCCCTGAATTTGTACCCCCCACATTCCCTCCCTCGCAACCAAAGGCTCCAATCTCTACTCAAGGCGGTACAGGATTTAGGGTTCAGAAAGTCCCCAAGAGGACTATTGAGGAGTCCTTAGACAACTATTTAGAGATTGCTGTAGCCGCTAAGTCGGTTAAGACAAACGACGGAGATATGTGTTCCTTCCTAGCTTCTATTTTTAATTTCATGACTGATACTGAGATTTTTAGTCTAGTCAAAACCTGTGGTCTTGAGGTCAGCGATACTGATAGGAACGCTTTCCTCCTTTATAAAATTAGAGGGTGGGAGAGCGAGAGAGTTAGCCTCATTTCGAACTCGTCTGCAAAAATGAGTCATGGTCCCATAATTAACGGTAATTAATGGAAGCTCTCTTCTGGAACGTTAGGGGCCTGGGTAGGCGAGGCAAACGGGAAATGGTTAAGAAGGTCATCGCTAAATCAAAAGTGAACATTGTTGGTCTGCATGAGACCAAACTCACCCATATTTCTAGACTAAGTAGGCTGGGGGGGGGTATCACATTTCTGAATGGAAAATTTGCCTGTCTCTTCGGGCATCTGGGGGTATCGCCATAGGTTTCAATCCCGAGGAGTATGTCTTCCTAGATGAATTTCACGGACAATTCTCGTTGTCTCCAACGTAAGTCAGATCTGTGGACCTAGCCTATTTCGGTGGTTTATGGCCCGCACACTTCTACAACTATGGTGGAATTCTGGAATGAACTACGAGCAATTTACGCTCGGTGGCCGCATCCATCGGTGGTGGGGAGAGATTTCAACATCACTAGGTTTGCCTCAGAACACAAGGGCAGAGGATCTAGCGACACAGATAGGGAAACCTTTAATGAGGTTATCACGGACCTGGAACTGGTTGATATTCCCATCACTAATAGACTATTCACCTGGTCAAATATGCAAGCGGCGCCCATTTTAGCTAACCTTGATAGGGTCTTGGTCTTCACAGACTGGGAGGCCAAATTCCCTTTAACTTAGGCCAAAGCTCTCCCAAACCAACCTCAGATCACGTCCCTATTATCCTATCGTCCGGAGAAGTGCATCCCAGGAAAGCACCCAAGTTCAGATTTGAGAAAGTGTGGTTGGAAATCCATGGTTTCCATCACATGGTATATGAGAATTGGTCCCTACCCTACTAGAGAAACTGAAGCAACCGCAATCTGGTGCGAAAAAATTACTGCGGGCCAAACTCAGGAAAAGGAACCGGACTAGATTTGCACTAATCTGGAGAGCGAAAGACTCCCTACTTGAAGGTATTGAGGAGCTGGAAAAGACGGAGGAAACTAGGAGCCTGGTACAGGAGGAGCGGAATAGGTTGCTTCAGCTTCGAGAAGACATTCACCAACTTTATAGACTTGAAGAACTCAAATGACAACAACGATCCAGAATTTTGTGGCTCAAAAAAGGAGACGCATATACAGTTTTTTTCTACCGTGTTGCCAGTGCCCGGCGTAGATCTAATCTCATCCATTCAATACAATCAGAGTCTGGAGAGATACAAGGGGACGAAGAGATCAGGGTAGCGTTCCAATCCAATTTCAAATGTCTTTTTGGTCAGAAGGCGGATTTGAGAGTCCCTCTCCAACGCAAATTCTGGCATGGGCCCACGAATGATCCTGTCCCTATGCTTCGACCCCTTGAAGCTCCTTTTACGGAAAAGGAAATTTGGGAGGCGGTACAGCAACTCGGAAGGGACAAAGCCCCAGGTCCTGACGGATTCCGTGCCCTTTTCTACCCGGTGTTCTGGGAGGAAATCAAGGATGACCTGATAAAGTTGTTCGGTGATCTCTATGATCATAAACTTAAGTTAGGAAGAATTAATTTAGCTGAGGTGGTGTTGATTTCCAAGAAAGAGGACCACCTGCGGGTGGGAGCTTTTCGTCCTATTAGTCTCCTCAACTGTTCAGTTAAGATTATTACCAAGACCCTAGCGAATAGGTTGGGTAAGGTGATGGACGGACTCATTGGTTACGAGCAGACAGGGTTCATTAAAGGATGGTGTATTCAGGATAGTATGGCCACGGCTGAAGAAACCATCCATCACTGCCACACGTCAAATGCGAAGAGCTCTCTCCTGAAATTGGACTTTGAGAAAGCTTACGACTCGGTTGAATGGGAATGCCTCCTGGAAGCGCTAGCTGGAAAAGGATTTGGGACTAGATGGATCAGATGGATCCACACATGCCTCTCGACCATCAAAACTGCTATTTTGGTAAATGGGGTCCCGGGTCACCCTTTCTCGTGTAAACGGGACCTTAGACAAGGTGATCCTCTCTTCCCCCTCCTCTTCACCATTGTAGCAGATGTGTTGAAGACCATGATGGCTAACTGCAGTAGGGCCAGTTGGACATCGTCGGTGGCTAGTGGAGTCAATCGCCAAGGATGCTCTATCCTCCAATATGCAGACGATACCCTATTATTTGGGAATGGCAATCTTATGGAAACTACCGCTTTCAAAGGAATTCTTTACTGTTTTGAAGCTTGGTCGGGTCTCCGGGTCAACTTTCACAAAAGTGTTCTTATTCCCATTGCCATTACAACATAGGAAGCACAAGAACATGCCACTATTCTCAACTGTTCTATCGAGAATTTCCTAATTATTTACTTGGGGTTACCACTGAGGCCAAGGAAACTTAAGAAGGCGGACTGGTTGCCTATCATTGACCGGGTGGAAAACCGTCTGCTGGATAGAAAGGGAAAGCATTATCCTTGGGAGGAAGAGTAATGCTTATCAATGCGGTTCTATCAAACCTTCCTACCTATTATTTGTCCTTCTTCGAAATACCACGATGGGTTATCCAAAGAATTGACATATTTGGAAGGGGCAAGCTTTGAGAAAGGAGGATATTACCTTATTAGATGGGAAAAAGTGTGCATGAAGATGATACACGGGGGACTAGGTATTATTGACCTGCGAGATATGAATCTGGCCCTCCTAGAAAAATGGTGGTGGAAAGTCTTCCACCCTAATGGAGAAGGATGGCAGGATTTCGTTCATTCATATCTGCATGGGAATGGGATGAGGAATCTGGGTTGCAGGGTAGGGCCGTGTGTTTCCTGGTTCTGGAAAGGTATCGTCAAGGCATACAATCCCTTCATTAGCTGTGTGTCGATGTCTATCGGGAATGGAAGACTCACCAGATTCTGGTGGGATAGGTGATGTGGCGATCACACACTTAGGACTTTGTTCCCTGATTTATATGACCAAGCATTACAACCACACTACACGGTGGCTGCAGCCCGGAGAAGAAACACCTGGAAACCAGCCTTTATACACCTCTAGACCAGGCCTCCCAGCATAGGCTCATGGAACTTCAGACCTATATCGCCAGCGCTGGTATAATCTGCTCACAGGGTCCCGATAGGAAATCTTGGGAACTTGAAAAGAATGGCACCATCACCGTTCACTCCCTTTATAACCACATTCACTTTAAGGGATGTAGCCCGTGTTGGTCGGGAGTAGTGTGGAAGGCGAAAACCCTGTTGAAAGTTAAAGTGTTCCTCTGGCTAGTGCTTAATGATGCTATATTGACTAGAGAGAACCTAGTGAAACGTCAACCGAATTTGTACCCTACATGTGGGTTTTGCAATGCTATCCCGGAAACTAGAGACCACATTTTTCTGGAATGTCCTAGGAGCAAAGCAGTCCTAGTGGAAGTTCTTAGTGCCCTAGGGACGTATGAGTATCTTAGTAAGTATGATCTATGGGTAGGACCAAAGTTCGCTATGGAGAGACGAACGATGAGAGAAGCTTAGTTTATCGCTATCGCCACTACGACCTGGGGTCTTTGGCTAGACAGGAATAATTGGTACCTCCATAGGACATGTAATAATATTTCTAGTAATTTGACTCACATTATGCATTTTATCTCTTTTTGGGCAAATGTGGCAGCTGCAGGACCTAGAAGGCGGATAGCGAGCGTCTTCCAGGTGGAGGAATACGATGATGATGATGTAGAGATTGGGCCGATGCTAGACTAAGGAAGGTGCCCGGCCAGTCAGATTTGTGTGGTTGATTATTCCCCACCACCCCAGGGTTTTGTTGGGGGGGGAGTAGATGATTACATGTATTTTGTTTGTTATATGTTGGTTTGTACCGTATTGTGCCCCACCCTCCATGTTTTGAGGTGGATATAAGTTCTTTTGTTGTTGCATAGGTTATTGTACTTGGCTCAGTACTCTGAGTTTGTTTTATTAACTCCTTATCAATAAAATAGGGTGGCCATACTCCACCTTTTCCTTCAAAAAAAAAAATCAGTCTATATTGCATCATCCAACTGGGGGTATGCAAAAGACTAACTACCCCATCCAGACCTCAAGTTCCCATTTCAAATATATACACAACCAAAAATATGATACCATACTTCCATTACCACACCCCTCTGCCTCCCTTCTCAAGTTACATCGTCTCCATCTATCCTTGATGCAGTTCTTGTGTATTGGTTTGCTCATCTCTCATTCATTGAATAAATAGCTCCAAAAAGTTCCTCTACTTGATCTCTCCTCACCGCACTAAAGTCCCTTTGAAATTGAATTGACCATCCCCTCCTATTAACGCAAATATCCGTGCGGGTGCAACATATGTGAGTTCGGATTTGAAGAAGATGGAAAGACTAGGATCTGCACCTTTGGATTTAAATTTAATTGTCACCTCCTTCAAACACCTACAAAAAAGTTAAAACACCGGAGTTTGTTCCGACGGTTGACCATCCGACGCTCAAGTCGGTAAGAGAATATGAGAATTAGATAGAAAGAGAGAGAATGATTTGTTATCCATTACTGAGGTGAGGTTTGAGTTTTTATATAAAGTAAATTAACATGTTAGAGGATAAGACTCAATAGTTAGAAGATAAAATCCAAAGTTAGAGAATAAGATAAATTATTTGAATTACTTATCCAATCATCTATTAAATTAATCCGTATTGGGTTCCAGGTTTTTGCTAACTTGGGTTTTGAATTTTGACTCGCGTTGAGTTCTGGGTTTTGACTCATATCGTGTTGTATTCCGAATGGATGTCCAACTTGAAAATTTTATCCCTCCATATCATGATATGTATCATTGATGTACATGTTGGGATTTTATCCTTCTCATAAGCTCTCTACTCCGGAAAATTTTATGAAATAAACTTCTTGGAGTATTTAAACGCGTACTTTTGGAAAATTGTGTAATACCTCGGATTTTAAAATACCGAAAATATTCGTTTTTATATTTTGTAGGGGTGAGAATTATTTTAAGTGATGTCTTATTGATACTGGTATGGATATTTTAATTGGCTTGGCGTAGATGATATGTTGAAGCCATGAGTTGAGATTTTATGTGAAGAAATATTATTTACGTTATTTTATAATTTTGGAGGATCGTTATGAGATGATTTAATGTATTTTGTATTATTAGTATTATTAAAGTATAAAGTTGGTGTTAATTTGAAATATTTTAGGGTTTTGGGGGTTTATTTGCTAATAGCCTTTACTTAAATATTATTATTATTATTATTATTTTAGAAAACCCCTCCCCCTCCCCTTTTCTCTTCCTCCTTTCTTTCTCCCCATATATTCCCAATCGAAACCTGGGGGACCGAAACCCATTTCGGTCCTCCTCTCCCCCATCCAATCCATCTATTTATTTCATAAAATCCAAATTATATTGGGAACTAGGCTAATTGAAGGGTTCTCTACATCGTGGAAGTGTCGGATTTTCGAAAGGATTCCGAAAAGGTAAACCCTAACCCATTTTATTGTATGAAATTGAGTTGGATTAATTTCTATGGAGTAGGATTATTATGGTAGAGAGATTTAAAGATGTTGGAAGTGGTAAATTTGAGAATTAGTGGATTGTTAGAGAAATTGCAAGTTGTTAATAAATTAGGGTTTTGGGTTTGTAAAAGAGAGTATATAGAACATGTTAGAAGTTAAGATTGATGCATATCATGGTGAAATCACGAAGTTCTAATTTTGGCATAAAGCCAAATTTTAGAATATGTGAAGTGGAGTAAGAAACTTGCTTCTAGCGAGTTTAGAAAATGTATGGGAGGTTGTGGAGTAGTGTGAGAGTATCAATATGAATTTAGAAGGGATTTTGTAGACTTAGAACTTAATGGAAAAGATGGAGAATGAAAGTATAAATTTTGTGCACGCCGGGTGTTCGGTGAAATGCCCGTGCGATATAGAGGTGAGAATTTGATGAATTCGGAGGTGTAGATGAGTCTCATTATTTTTGTTAACCCTAATTTGAGATATTAGGACAAAGGGATAGAAGAAATTAGGAAATAGGAAATTTTCCTATTAAAAAGCCTCCGATCAATAGGTGAGTTCTTGTATCGGGGTTCGAATTTGAAATCCGTCGATGTAGCTCACCTACATATGTCATTTGTGACGCGTGGGTGAAGACGGATTCAAATTTGGAGATCCGTAGGTCGAGTTTTGAGCTTTAAACTAATCGATCCTATAATTTCCTATTTAGGTGGAAAAAGTCGAACTACGACTGGCTACAGGACGGACGTGGGACATCGTTTGCTCGATCCGTCAGGTGAGTATGTGTAATTATAAATATTTTATATTGTGGCCGAATTTCGTGGCCTTTTGATATGTTTTGTGGGAGTTATGTCAAAAGTGGGTTTTTATTGAAAATACAGATTTTTAAGGATCCAAAATGGGTTTTTGAGATATGTGGTGAAAGTGGCTATTTTAAGTATATAAAATCTATAGTATGGGCTATTGTGATGTGTTGAAGTATAAAAACTAATTATATTAGATTGTTTATGCATATTTTTATCCAGTACATATTTTGTGCATGTTTTGGGGCATATAGGCCCTTATAGGTAATTATGATTACATGGAGCATGGTGTTTGAGCTAGTATGCTATAATTAGATATTATAAGATTTAATTAGAGGAAATAAGTGATTTTGGCCCCTTTTTCTGGGAACCCGCATGTGTGGTGTGTATTTGTGATATATATTTAGATGATTATGACGTGTGATGCAATAGTTGATGAAATTAATACTTGGGTACATGTTTATATTGTAATTATGTTCGAAGTGAATTAATGGACAATAATATGATATTATTCTGTGATGAAATATATATTTTGATACGTTTACGATATAGACTAAAACCTTATAACTCTTTTATTTATGATATGACTTGGTGTATGCCTATATGTGATTTAATGAAGTAGTAAATAGCATAGTATTCATAATGGGTAATGTTATGGAAAAAATAAATAACATGGTGCATTCGTGATATGCAATAATATGACATGTTGGATTATATGTTAAATGACTAGGTGTATGTATATATGTGATATACTGAGATGATAATTATATCGTGGACATCAGATGTGCATCAAATGCAAGATAAAAGATAAGATGGTAAGTGCTAATTAAATGTGTTCTTACTACACGTGACTAAAATCAAGGTGGTAGCTATTATTGAATTCAAAAGTGTAATGTTGTGGAACATAGTAAGATGGAAAGATGAAATGAATAATGCTAATAACAGATGGTTTTGTTGACCAGTACCTACAGCAATCCTGGGGGTTTGGGCTAGACCTCCTAATACCCAAGGACCGGCTTGGGGTGCGGTGTTTTTCCTTCCTGGCTTCGGCTGGGAGGAAGTACCCAGTTTATCTGGGGTGCGGTGTTTTATCGCCCAAGCTATCGGCTTGAGGTCCGGTTTCCCTTGATGACAGCTGTCGCGAGGAAGTACCCAGTTTACCTGGGGTGCGGTATTTTTCCCTCCTGGCTATCGGCTGGGAGGAAGTACCCAGTTTACCTAGGGTGCGGTGTTTTTCCCTTGATGACAGACGTCGCGAGGAAGTACCCAGTTTATCTGGGGTGCGGTGTTCCCTCGCTAGTTCGGCTAGGAGGAAGACGTAGCCTCGAACGAGTAAGACTCTGTGTGAGCATCGGTCCGCGTGTTTTACTGGGCTGTCGGCTTTCATTATATTGGGATACTGTGGCTCACTGGTCGACAAACTAATAAAATAAATAAGTGTTAATAATAAATGTGGTAGTAAAGAAAGTGGATAGTGAAATGTGAATTGTGGATGAGAAAGAAAGTGGTTGTGAATGAAGTAAATGTGAAGGAAAACGAGTCATGAGTGAGTGTATGAAAAGAAGTGATAAATGCAGTACGTGGTTAATTTAGAATGGAATAATAAAAGAGACATGTGTTCTTATGAATAGTACGAAGTAATTGTATTATATATGTGATCATTAAAGTAAAATACAGATTGATATGAGTTGTACCTTGGAATTGTGTCAAGGAACTACCTGCCCGCTATTTCTGTGGAAATGGTGGGAACTACCTGCCTTGGCATAATTCGCAGGGTGAGTTGGTATGATAGTGGTAATGATTAATGGAAATGAAGAATTAAATAAATTGAAGATGATGAGTGATTGTAGTGAATTAATAACCAAGCTATCGGCTTGAGATGTGATGTGATATTACCCAAACTGTGTGTTTGGGGTGTGGTGATTATTACCCAAGCTATCGGCTATGGGGTGTGATATGTGGTGGCCCCAGATTGTGTTTAGGGATTAAGTGAAAATGATAATAAGATTTATTGTTTATAAGAAAAAGAAATTACTAAAGTGGTATAATGAGATGGGAATGAGCCATAAAGCATGTTTTTGATGTACTGAGTATAAGCATTCTATTAATGATGTGTTAATGATGCGATTAAATGTGAGAGCATTGCAATAAGCAATAAGATGTTATATTTGCGTTATAAGACTTAAATGAATGTGTTATTATGAGAATAGAAGCATTTGTAAGAAGTGATACTTGATAGGGCATAATAAAATAAATACCTGTATTATGAGATTGGTTATGAAAATGGTTATTAAGAGAGTATGTTGTATTATGAGTTGTATTCACATAAATGGTTATTAATGAAAAGAGTAATAACATCATGTAGTTATATTCATATAATGCTATTATGACGATACTTGTGGAAGAATGAATATTTGGGTTAGAGAATTTATATTAAAAAGTAATGGATTGTATGTGTACTCGTGCTATGCGGATGTAAAATAAGAATATATATATATATACGAGGTTGAGATGAAGTATATTAGGAAATGTGGGAAGTTATGGATAATTAAATAGTTGAATGCAGGATTGGCAAAGTATTTGATATATCGTCGTATTGATGATGTTGTTGTGTTCAGGATTCAGGTAGCATTATCTTAACTTGGTATTTGTAAGTTTAAATTATATTTTTTAATACTATTTTAATTTGTTATTAGATTAATAACTATACTCACACCAGAAATGGCTAACCCCTTAGGGTCTGTTTGGAAACGTTTAAGTTGGGGAATGGAAAGGAATGGAATGAAAATGAATGGAGAGGAATGGAAAGAAAGGGAAAGGGATGAATTAACTTTATAAGTTGTGTGTGTTTGGCAACTGGTGGAATGGAATTGACTTTTTTTTGTTTCCATTTCCTAGTCTTGTTTGGCAAACAATGGAATACAATGGATTACGACATTTTAAAAAACCTATGTTCTCAGTAATTTTCTTCTTCTTCAACCACCAATATGACAGGGGCATCAAGGGCTTTCAATCGTTCAGAAATTTTCATGTTTATGTTTTCATCATCAATGTAGTCCTCCACAGGTTTGCTGCTTTCAGAGTTCAACAGTTTCTTGCTATAGACATTATTAGACTTTAAACTTTGCCACCATAGATAAATGTTCTCTTCATCTGTGTCATAAACTTTGCAGCCCTCATGCTTACTTTTTCATGTTGTATTTTTCATATTGTTTGTCCTGATGACTTAGATGGGATTGCTGCTCTTTGATACTAGAATCATGAAGACAAGCATGCAGTCATACGTTCTCACCAACAATGAAACCAATTATTTTCAGCATAATATTAAGGCTTCAACTGTATGAACAGAGCTTAGAGTATCATAAGACATACAGAAAAAGAAAAGGAAATTAATTCAACAATTAAAACAAATAAAATTTCCAAATGACAGCATGATTACCCAACACTATAAGAAAATAATTTATCATAAATTAATCATGTCAGCAGTTTCACACAGGTTGCAGATGACCCTCCATATTTACATTTGATATTGAACCTACATTTTTCTATACATTTTTCTATATATCTATGAACACAGTTTCACACAGGTTGCTGCTCTTTGATACTAGAGCACTCCAAACACTTCCTGATCATTCTCATGTAAGCTCAGTTTCCCCGAAAAGGTGGTCTTATAAACATATAAAGGAGAGGTGCTAAGGTCACCATAAACCACACCAAGACTCTGGTAAGCAAGTATCAGCACATCCATACAACTAAGCCTCCTCTGCCTGTTCTGTCGCAACAATAAGCTACCAAACTTGAGATACTAAATTTAAAGCAAAAAATGGAAATTTGATATTAAGTATAAATTGAGAGAATACTTTAACTTTCCCCAGTGAAACAGAGTGGTTAGTACATTTTCTGCAAAATAATTATAAAAGAATAAATTAGAGAAATTCTAGCAAAAACTAATGGCATTACAACAGGAAATTCAAACAGAATCCTGATGGATTTCATTTTTAAACAAGAAAAAAAAAGGATGGAATTGTGATCAGGGAAATTAGAGCTTTAGATGAACAGATAAAAAGTTTTGCTTATTCTATCTCACAGTAAGCAAGCAACCCCACTGTTTCATATACAAGATGATGTAAATTTTTCGAAGACCCATATGATCAAATAGGTTTCTTTACAAACTATAGAAAGAGCAGGTCATGAACAAGATACTTATGGCCCAAGCCATGATATAACTGGGTATAGCTATGCATCTTCAGTATGAAATTACTGGGTATAGCTATGCATCACAATTAAGTGTACAAGCATCACCATAGCCTCTCAAAGTCTGAGAGATGATGGAAGTTTGCTACTCTTGACACTCTCTAAGCCTCTCTTTTGCTCATCTGAGCTACATCAGTGAGTAGTTTCACATAACAGACAGTTTAAGATATGATCGGCAAGTCCTGTTTATAATTGTGAAGGTGCACTAGTTCTCACGACGATACTTCCAAATGTGGCACAAGAATACTACGGAAGTACAAAGTTAATTAACATGAATACTGAACTTTAAGATAAAATAGCAAACCTGTCTTTGCCTACGGTGCTGCAAAATACTTATGGCCCAAGCCATGATATAAAACGACAACAGAAATCCAGCAGCACGCAACAAAATGAGCTGTTAACCATTAAAAAGATAACATTAAATAAAAAGAACACTTGTTAATCAGATGAATAATACAGGATCATTGTAATAATGAACATGGACAACTTACAGAAAAGTATGCAGAGGCATCATCCTCCCCATCACCATTAGAAAAAGACAATGCATGCCTCAACAGCAATCATTTACCAACTCATGATACAAAGTTTTTCAAAATAGTAAAAGGTTACCTTCACGTTTGATTCTTTGTTCAACAAGGGTTCTCGGCCACTCCAAGCAAAACTCTGTTCTGATATCAAAACTCTACTTCCTACAACAAGGAACATAATCAACAGAAACACAGAAACAAAATCAGAATCCACCAAAGAAAACAAAACCTAACCGAAATCAATCACAAAAAACTTGAACCACTTACCCTCTTATTCATGATTCCTATAGGAAAGAATCTTCCTCCTATGAGAATACCTCTGCAAGTCGAGAAATCGAAACAAACCCCACATACAACCTGAATGCTTGTTCTCATTGTATGATATAGAACTCTGATGCCTCAACGACTCGGTTCCCATATAATTATAAATTAATACTTGTAATTAAAATTCTCGAAACCCCTACTGCCAAAAAAAAAAAACCAAGGACAATATAATCAAACCGAATCCCAGAAACTTCCAAACAAAATAAGCAAAACCCAGATGATATATTTTGTAGTACTTGATGATTAAAAAGTGATTGAGGATGGAGCTTACCAGAGGGTTGAAGAAGGGGAAAAAATGGTGTTCCAAAAGATGAAAGAAAATAATATACATTTGAATGTCTTCACAATAGTCTACATGTAAGGTATCCATCCATATGGAATAAATTTAAGCGACCAAACTGTGAGCCGCTAGGGATTTGCATGTGGATGGCATACACAATGGCATGGTTAAGAGTCTCCACTCTCCCGTTTAACAATGAACATAATTTAACCTTATAAGTATTTACACGATTACCCCAAAAAGAAACTATGTTCTCAGGGAACCATGGTTTTTAAACTCAAAACTCACACTGGTAAGTAGTAGACTAAGGCACAAATATGGATATCCACCACAGTACCATGGCCAAAATTATGAACATCAACTAGAAAAGGATGAAAAGAAACTCGACCACAGTACCATGGCCAAAATTATGAACATCAACAAGTTCAAATATAGCTAGATCTATCTCGAAAAATAATAATAAAAGTTATTTCCTAACAATTCCAATTTCAAAGACCAAAGCAAACATCAAATCTCACTACCATCACCAAGCTTATTCATGATCTAGTCTTTGCGCTTGTGTTCAGGTATCCTAAGGAAGCACCTCTTCAAGTTGTCAACGCGTTCACCTGAGAACAGCTCTAATGCCCTCACCTTTTTGTCTTCATCCATACCATCTATAGAAAAAATGGCATTAGAAATTTGATCCCAAATTATATCTTCGTAGTGGTTCTTCTCCTTCATGACATCTACAAAATTTTCCATAGTGCTACGCATACTTCCCATTTCTTCCTTAAGCCCTGCTGCCATGGTTTTGCGCTTTCTTTGTGGCAATTTAAATGGTTTAGCAGCTTGAGATACAGTAGACGAACCAGGATTTAGTTGGGTTCCGCTGTCTTCATCTAAATTAACAGGCTCAAAACTTCTGTTATCACCAAGAAGAGAGTCAAAAGCTTGTTGTGGTAAGATGTCGGCATCATACGCATCTACATCTGCTGTAAAGCATGTCTTTTGAATATTTCCATTGGCCGAATTCTCTCCAAGCACATCCATCCACTCACTAAATCGTGGCAATACCTTCTTTCTATAGTTCTTGAGATTCGGATTAGCCTGCCAATGTGAGTGGTAAGAATATTATTGGTTTCATTTTGAAATATTACCAAATTAACACTACGTAAAAACTTAATACCTGGAGCGCTTCTTGCCATACTAATTCATCTGCTTCCAATAACATAGTGTCTGAGTTCCAACCGAATCCACTACATGAAGAATTCGAGGTTTTGAAGGCTAGTGTCTCTTTCCGCCATGTCTTAACTCTATTTTCAATATTGTTAATGCTAACATCTATTTTCAGGTTGTTCATCAGTGCCTCCTTGATAGCAGTGTGTGTGGTGTTTTTTTTCCAACCTGAAGGCATCCTACGACCTTGAGAAAGGTGGGTCAAAAAAACATCTAGCATACAATCATCCATAGCACCTGTCCAAAACACCTTTGCTGACCCTACTTTTAGTTCTTCGGTAAGAGAAGCATTTGACATCATTCCTGAAAAATACAAAGGACAAATCAACTTCAAAATTTGAAGATAGATAAGCAATGAATTAAAATTACATAACATGCATAGACGAGCTTGAAGAGAAAATTAACCAATTTCTTTATACTTCACAAGAAACTTTATACTTGACATGTCAAATACAAGTAAGAAATGCCAAAACTATAGAAGACAAGGTCCCATCTCTTGCTATACAGTACATTACCATGTTTCCATGCATATATAAGCATTATGTATAATAAGGTATCAGTGATAAATAGAATCATTCCACATAGTGGCAGCAAGATTGTCCCTAAAAGAAGTCCAAGAAGGAGACGTGCTCAGTGTGGCAATATCTTCAATTTGCGCTGCATTATCTTGATCAGCATCTACAGGGGGATCTTCCCATTCACTTCCAATATCGTCTGGATCTTCACAACGTATAAAATTATGTAAAATGCAACAAGCTAGTATCAAGTCCACTTGCATATCCACACTATAGAAAGGGGTTGTCCTCAGATAAGCAAAACGCTTCTTCAAGAGACCAAACGTGCGCTCAACGACATTACGTAAAGACGAATGTCTTAAATTGTATAGCTCTTTGGGTGTTTGAGGTGTATTCCCGCTTTGTTCTTTTAAGTGATATCGTGTTCCACGGTACGGGACTAAAAAACCAGGGACTAAAGGAAACCCAGCATCACCCAGGTAATACTTATCTTTCGGTACTTTTAACTTGTTCCTTTGATGTGTGACAGCAGATCGTAATAATCGAGTGTCGTGGGCTGATCCTTCCCATCCAGCTAATACATATGTGATCTTCATATCGAAAGAACAAGCCATCAATACATTGTGAGCAATATCACCTTTGCGGTTGCGATATCATGGTTGATCTTCCTCGGGTACCATTGCGGGCATGAAGGTACCATCAATCGCGCCAACACAATTCTGTAAATAATAAATAAACAATCTAGGTTCAACACGATCAATTATGAGGTTAAGGATTGTGTATATGATTAGATTGTACCTTAAAATATCTCATTGCCCAGGGCTTTGGGTTACCACTTCTTTCAGGAGAATAATTAGCAGAAGGTTGCAGTATATATTCTCTTCCAAGTTTCAAAACGGCTCGTAACACATTATGAACATGGCGATGGACAGTTTCTGATGACCTTATCACTGTAAAGGCACTATGTCTAATGCGTGTGTCGTGACCCAAGATGAGAAGAAACATAGCCACTTGTTCTTCCAAACTTACCCACCTACTAGAAACCAAACCTTTCCCCTTAAGTAGTTCACAAAGTCTATGAAAAGAAACTCTATTCATTCGAAGTATCTCATGACAATTCCGATCACTCTCTACGTACAATCTCATTAAAATTTGGTCCCTCTCAGTTTTTCTATTTCTACTTGGTTCTTTGTCAAGATATGTTAAGGATGTTGCGGCCGACATCACGAAATATGCAACCATCATGAGAATGAATGCTGCTATGTCATAGTCGTCCATATTCCCAACTAAAAAAAAATTAGATTTGTATCAACACCTCCGGAAAAAAATGGTAAAGTATCCCAGCAAATAGAGTAAATTATCTCAGTAACACAATATGATCAGCACTGACATCAAGTTGTCGATGGTAAAAAAGATTCGAGAGTAAATTCTTGTTATACACTGAAAAACATAATAAACTGTAATTATGTAACCAGAACTGGGCAGTTTTTTCTATCTGAGAAATTAAAGTTAAATTCGAAAGCTTATTCTATAACAAAAATGACACAGAAAATGTATGTTTTGAGATGCTCTAACACAATTTCCACTGTTTGATGTGGAACATGCAAAGCTAGCTAGATAGTATATACATTGAATTAGGCACCACAGGAAGTGGGAGTACAATGTTGGCTCTACCAGTAGATAAGATTGAAAGGCTAAGGATCATAACCTCTGGTTCCAAAACTTCTGTATAATGAGAAATGAAATAACCGTTATTGAAATTATACAAAAAAGCCATCTGGCTGAAGACAAGTAAAACTGTCTAAACTGCTAGATGAAAATAAAAAAAAGGTAAACAAATTATGGCCTGTTTCGAAACTAAGCCCTGTTGTGATCAGCTATTCGGCTGGTATCTAACTATCTATCAACAACTGGACCACTGGTCCCTTTGTTTCTTCATAGAAATAAGGCTAAAAAGCAAAAACATCAGAGCATCACGATTGTGATACTGTTTAGAAATTATTATGCTCTCATTATTGGTTTCATGGTACTTCTATAGAAAATTTTGAAATTGGTTTTGCTAAGATGCTGAAATTGCTTTCATAGTGTTGTTGTGCTTCTCAACTATCTGCATCATCAATTACACAATAATGAGAGGGCGGATGAGTGGAGGGTCATACAAAACATCAAAAATAAAAAATAAAAAAACTTTCAATTCATAACAACAACAAAATAGGAGAGATTGAGGGTGCCGGAGTGGGGACGGGGGAGGGAGAAGAGGGCGGAGGAGTGGAGGGTTTGGGAGGGGGAAGAGAGTGACGACGCATACCTGCGATTTTAGAGGAGTGGAGGGTTCCTAGGCCGGCTGAAGTCGATAACAAGCTTTTGACGCGCATACCCATTATAAATCAGTTGAAGAAAGGTTTGCGCGCTGTTAAAGGATGAAATCGGTTGAAATGGGTTGATTCTCTATTCCTTTACGCAGCTTTCCGAGGGGATTGGGGTCGGAATAGAAATTGGTTGAGATCTTTCTCTAGGGAATGAAATTTAGTTGTTTCTTTTGTTTTCTTTTTCAAAACAAACAGGCTCTGGAATAGGATAAGATGAGCTTATCCGCAGTATTCCATTCCTTTTCCTAATTTTTTGGGTTCCCAAACACGCCCTTAGTGTTTGGAGGGTTAGGGGAGTCTGAGGACTACCCTAGATTCCCTACTGTTACAGGTTCTCATCAGTGCAGAGGTGAGGCGTGGATTGGTAGGGTGAAGTTTTATTTTAAAAATTTGTACTAATTAGTTATGTGAATAGTAAAATTATGATCTAAATTGTATTATGGATGTATAAGCATGTATATGATGATGATGAGTATAGTGTGGGGTGGTATGGGATGTTTGTGACCCGTACCCATCTCGTTGTGGAGTACCGGGCTCTGTGGTAGGTTTTACAAGGATTTTTCTAAATTTTTACCTCATTTTTCAAAGAAATTTATAGTTTTTATTTGATATTTGATAATCCGTTATGAGTTTGGCCCCCAGAGCATTATATTATATTGCCTGTGTGTTTCTGCTCATTTTGGCCTGGGGAGCCCGTGAAATTATTGTATATATTGTGAGCTACGGAATTTTGAGCAGAATTCCGTAAGCTATCTGTGTTTCGGGGCAAAATTTACAGGGGAAACTCTGCCCAAAATTTTTCCTGAAATATAACTTTCTTAGTTTATGTTTAAAGTGATATAGAAATTGAAAGAATTGAATTTGGAGAAAAAAAAATTTTGGGGTGTTACAAATTGTCATTATTGTGCTGAACCCCGTCGTTTGAAATTTTTCTAAAATATTTAGAATTTCACAAGTTTTCATGAATTTTAGTAACCAATCCTAAATTTTAAAAATACATTTTCCAAAATTTAAATCATTTTCCATGATATTTGTGAAATTTTATCGAAATTAAAAATCATTCAATTATTTTTATGAATTTCTCCTAAATTTTACAGATTTTTCATGATTTTTTTGAATTTGCAATCAATTGATGGTGATAATCAGGAGTTGATCAGACGATTATGGAGTTCGTGCCACATTGAACTTAAATTCTCATATCATCACATCATGGCATGAAAATTTGTGCTATCAAACGGCTCTAGAACTCAACCCAACTGAGAGAGAAGTGAAAAGAAAAATAAAACCCGTTGAGGCTCAGATTCGAATCCAGACCCCCAACTTATCATTTGGTAGCCAAATAAGTTTACCAGTAGGCCACTTGGTTGGCTTGATAAGGGGCAGAGGCAGTAAGGAAGTAGGAGGGACAAATGGCCCTCTATAAGTTTTTAAGAACCCAACTCTACAAGAAATTTTCTAATATGGGACCCCAATTTACAATAAATTGGGACCCCCACTCATTTGTAAAATAACTTCAGTCTTAGGCTATAAATGAAAAGCCCAACTTTACCACTATTCTATGTAGTGTTTGTTCCCTCATTCTTTTCTTTGTTATGCAAATTCTTCAATTTAAACACACAATTGAATTAAAATGGTCAGCCAAAAAATAAAATAAATATATAGAAAAGCCTGGATTTTGAGTTTTAAGATTATAATTTTGGTTTTGATCCAATCAATTTGATATTCGGAAAAGAATAATAGTGTGGGAAACTTTTGGCAAAAATTATGCAAATGCCCAAAAATAAGTGGGACCCCCATTTTTAAATGTCAGGATCCACCATTGGGCTTGATAAGATAATCTTGGTAACTTATTTCAACTGACCTGTAGAGTTCTATTTGCATCCACCCCTGCCACAACTTTGGCTGAGGTGGGAGCTCAATTTCCAGAAAGGGGTTGTGCCACGGAGCTTGGTGGCCCACCTCGACCTTTGTTGACCTCTGCCTTCATTTGACCTTGACCCTCGTTTTCCTCCTTTCTCGTTTATTTTCCTAGGGAAGTGGTCATGGCGATGGCAATGGCAAGGAGGTCGAAGTTGGTGATGCGGAATTCTGAGTGGAGATCTCATGGAGTTGGCTAATCTTCTAATTATTTCTTATAGTGGAGGTGGAGTTTGTTAGATATTATGTTATATATTTAGTCCCATATTGGATTATGTATTAGTTTAGTATTTGGTTTCCTCCCATATATATGAGATATTGTACTCAGTTATAATCAATCCAATAACATTTTTCAATCTCTCTGCTAAATCTTAACATGGTACCAGAGCCCTAACCTTAAATTTCTTTCTCCCGTAAGAATCCCCAAAACCCGAATTAATCTATCACAAATCCATCATCTTCAACAACAGTAGCGACTGCATCAAACTACTGACCTCCTTCAACAACACCGAAGACAACCTCCTTCTTCAACAACAACAACCCTCAACAAAAGCAACCCCTCAACTCTTAACAACAACAACCCCTCAACTACGGTGACAACTTCTTCAACAACAACCACCCCTCGACCTGTGGACTCCCTATCTCGAACTCTGACAAACAACCCTAGCCGAAAGCTTATCAACAACCAGATCACTCTTTGTAGACCTGAAACCTAGCAAAATAAAATGATTTATTTTGAATTATTAAATAATATTAAATTGGTAAAGTTGACTATTTTGACTATTTTCTTGAAATTACAATTTTACACGTACAACGTTAAAAATTTTTGAATTCTTAAGATTTTATGGTTAATGATTGATTTTCCTCATTTATTTATGATATTTTAATTTTTAGATTTATTTAAATTAATTTGACTATTTTATGAATTTGTTAATTTTACACGTGCAAAACACGTGCAAATATTTTTTTGGGGCAAATCTCCACTTTTAAATTTCTGAATAAATTCTCCTATTTATAATTAAGTATATCCTAAATTTTGGGACTTTTCTAAATAAAGAAACTATTTTTATAAATACTTCGAAAGAGGAGGGCTTTATGTAAAAAGCCGATTTGGATCTCAAACAATTAATGAAATTTTTTTTCTTCTGCTTTTTGGACTGGCCAAGATCATTATTAAAGATAAAATTTATGTAAAATATATTTAGAGATTATTTTGTAAAGATTTAAACATATATGGTATTTTTGCAAATATGAAATTTAAGTTGGACCTAGTGCAAATATTTTTCTTGGAAACTAAAATTCAGAAATTTTGTTTGGAAAATCTAATATTTATTAGTAGGTATTATTTATGAATTTTCTGATTTTTTTTATATTTATTTGACATATTTGCAAATATTGCAAAGAGATAGACTTTTGTGCAAAATTACCACTTTGAGTACAAATCCGAAATTTTTAATTTCTGGGCTATGCTTGATGGTTGGATAACTTAGTAGTAAAAGTATTGGGTTTTATTTTCATTTATTTAACTTATTTAACTACTTTATTAAAGAAATGTCTATATATGTAAAGTAATAATTTGTTAAGGGATGTTTCCATATAACTTGTAAAACCCTAAAAACTTCAGATTTCGGCATATTAAAGAGCCACTACAGCCGTCCCCTCCTCTACAAAAACAAAATATTATTTTACTATTGGTTTTCTTGGAGTTTCAAAACAAGGATCTTGGATATTTGCGAAAGGAAGAACTTTTCTTATTCTCTTTATTATTTCGGTTGATTCTTCAATAAGGTGAGTGACATATATTCGGTTTCTTGTTGTTGTATGCAAGTTGTATGTGATGATTTGTTTATTAGAAAGCATGTTAGGGGATTGTGTGATGATATAATGAATTATTAAAGGATGGATGAATAAAGATTGAATCTTTTTATGAATCATATGCTATTGATGATTAAAATTCTATATAGATGATTTATAATGTTAAAGAACCTAATAGAAATCATGGGTATATTGCTTGTTTACTGATTTGATGGGTTATAATGAGTATGTATGTTGTGTAATGCACAAAATTGATTAAAGATGAATTCTTCACTGTGTGTATGAAGATATAATTTGTTGTTGAGGTTTTAATGAGAAAAACTTGATGAATGATTGTTATAATTGCATATATTCATTGGTAAACTATTTTAAGTAGTGGTATGTGTGTTTAATAAATTACAAGAAGGGTTCTTGGATAAAAAAGATCAAGTTTTGAGGGTTGGAATGTTTCTTGATTTTTCGGGACTAAAAGGTTTCAGCCGAAATTAATTTTTGTACAGTAATTTTGACCCTGTTAACATCAGTAAAATAAATAAATTTGTGAACATAATTTGTAGGTTTTGTTTTCTAGTTTTCAGAACTTTCGACCGATCTAAATTCTAATTTTCGATGCACGAGTTATTACTGTTTTACTACAGTAATATCGTATATTCTAGATTCTGAACTATGTGATTTCTGAATGAAATATTATTTTAAATCTGATATTAAAAGTAGGATTTGAACTCTATATTTTGCTAAGTATGTTTAGACAAGATTGGGACCAGTCCTAATTTTTGTAGAATTAATTAATGAATTTTGTATCTCATTTCATGCTTATGAAACCAATCGATATATCTCCAAACTGCATGTAAAGAATTATGTTTTCAACCTGATTTTATTCGTTTTTGATGAAAACTTTGTGAATATAAACTGTAGCCTGATTTGTCTAGTTTTCTACCCTTTTGACGGATCTGGATTTAGAATTGTATTTTGTTAATTATCTCTGTTTTGGCACTGCTGTGTCTGAACTTTTATATATATATACACACACTTTCATATATACCCTGTTTTGAAGAAGTTGTCGAAAATTGATGTTTTGTGAAATTTCGATTGAATCTTGATTGTATTAATTCTAAAGTTAAATTGAACAATATACTACTCCTATTTGATGGATCTTGATACTTTAACTGATGCTTAAACACCCCTATGCACATATATATATACTACTTTTACTATTTTGAAGAGTTTTTATGAAAATTTGCTCTTTTATGATCTTGATGAGATTTTAATTTGTTTTATAAACTCCAATATGTTGTACAAGTTGTATTTGATCATCTCATCAATTTTGTTTTGCAAATTTACGATTTTAGAAAGATTTAACGAAGTGTAAGTTTGAAAGTGAACGAATTTCAAAGCAGGCTGAATATCAGCTGTCGGTCGACTGCCCCATTTTGAACTGTGGGTGACGGTCGACTGACATTCTTTTGGGTTTGGGAATTTCTTTTGACAGTCGAACGCTGTCTTTTAACCCATTTTGACGGTCAACTGTCAACTATTTTGCTGACTATTTTCTTGAGTTTTTGTCGTTTTCTTGAACAATTATTTTTTCGAATTTATGGATTATTGATCTACTGTTTTAGATGATGTTTTTACTGCAGATTACAGTATTTTATAGAGAGTTATATTTTGATTATTATAGAATTTAAATTGTATTTCTATGACTTTATAAAGTAAAATATATACGGTTTTCGAAAGGATTGATATTTTGTGATTATTCTATGACTTCAAATTATGATCTTCAGTTATTTAATGGAATTAATATTTATTCCAACTCTGGAATTTGTGAGTATATTTGAATGAACTTGTATTTTGTTGATTAAAGAAGTTTTCTCGATATAAACGTTTTGATGACGAAATTAAGAGTTTTGTTGAAAGTTTTGGTGTTAATATTCGTTTTGTGAGTCTCTAGGAGTTGAGTGAGAGTCCTGTGAACTGGCAGATGAGATTTTTTCGATTTATGACCAATTGGATCTTGGGGTTGTTGTTGTGGAATTAAGTCCGGCAGGATACACTAACTCTAGAGAGGGAGAATTTGTGTTTTAATAATAATCAACCTAAGGACAAGCACTAGTGAAAATGTGATGGAACTTGGGAAACGTAAGCATATGCTCTTGGGGTCCAGTCCAACGGATGCATTGCAGGACTGCGTGTTTTGTCTCGAGATGACTATTTAGTATGTTCGCGTGTTGAGGGTCTGCAGGACAGGTACATTCGTGTGTTGAAGGCCGACTGGTCTATTCACGGGATGTGCCTGTGTACTTGCACGTCGAGGGGCGGTGGTGGGGTACACGGCAGGGAGGTGATTCTCCGGTTTTGTGAGCTACCGATTCATGAAGTATTCTGGATCTTGTTTCCATCACCATAGTAGGATTAGTTTCATAACGAGGGATTTAACCCTATAAAGTAGAGAATAATAAAGGCTTGCACTGGACCTGTGTAGTATGGAATGCATAGAATCCGAAAAGTATGCATTAGAGAGTCATCATATTGCATTTGTGTTTTCTTGACTTGGTTTATCCATGTTTGTTTTCTGTTTTCCTACACTTGACACTTAGTCTAGTTTCACTTGTTATTTTCATGTTCTATTTATTTATTAACTCATTTTTTTCATTTATTATTATTGCTGGTATATGTTGTTTATGACTTTATCCATTATGTTTTATTTTTGTTGCATTTCTTTTATGTCACTCATACCGTTATGGCTGACCCCTGTAGTTTTGGGGGTTAGGGTTATCTCTAGCCTCATGTTTTACAGGTAGGTACCATTAGCTTGGGATTGGATGCATATGGTAGAATGATAATTAGCATTGGTATTAAAACCCGATACCCGGACCCGACCCGGACCCGGCGTTGGACCGGAACCGACCCGATCTAATTTGGGTAGAGTATGGGTCCTAAATTACTACCCGTTGAAATTTCGGGTCGGGTCTGGGTCCCTTAAAATTGGACCCGACCCGGACCCGGACCCGGACCCGCAATAGAAAAATAAATAAAAAACGAAGCGGACCCGACCCGGACCCGACCCGTTACCCGTTAGAATGCTCCATATTGCATCGGTTATTTGGGCAGTATATATAGCCTTTAAATTCTCTGTATATATGTTCAAGTACAACAGTCACTTTCCTATAATTTAATTGCATTTCAAGAGTTATAATCACCCAAATTGAAATTGAGTGTTGTGAAGGGGCTTGAACAATATCTGAGTTCTAGTTTACGTTATTCATTTGGCCCGAACTGTAAGATTTTTTCGTCCTTATGATTAATTAATGGCCTATTTCTACCTACCTTCAAAATATGCATTATCTTTTTCATAGTTCAAAATATGTAGGTAGCCATATTTAGCAGCATTGCAAATGGGAAGACTTTTTGTGAATTGGCCGGAGAAGCACTTCTGCAAGCATACGAATGGCAGGTTACTAATTTTACTGATCTTTTTCCTTATCAAAGTAACTAACAGAAGATTGATCAGTGAAAGCAATGTCAATGTAAGGGTACATGTAATGAGAAAAAAAAAATACTATAATTTCAGATACATACATGACATTGACACTAGCTAATTCGCTCTTCTCTAAACTTTGTATCAATTGCTTATATTCTCAGAATATTAATTCCATTGTGTTGGATCCTGTAGGCGAGACAACAAACACTAGAGGGGGGGTGAATAGTGTTAATAAAAAACTGCGGAAATTTTCTTCGGTGCAGTCGACTTGGTTGTGAACCAGTCGACTGATATGATCAAATAACAGTAAATACAATAACTCGGTGCAGTCGACTTATAGATAAGGCAGGCGACTGAAGACACAAAGACAGTACAACTAATACGAGCCTGATTAGTCGACTGATAGTGCAAGGAGTCGACTGTCCAGACAAGTTTCACAGAACTAAAAGTAAACAAATAGTAAGTGCGAAATCAAGATAACCAATCACAGAGTACACAAGATATATCCTGGTTCGGTCCTCCCGACCTACGTCCAGTCCCCAAGCAACCCACTTGAGATTTCCACTATTCTTGAAAAAGTTTACAAGAATACCCTACGGCGTTAAGACAACAACCTTGTCTAACCCGTAGTCCTTTCTCTCAACCAGAGAAAGCAGACCCACTCTACTACCAAGAGTGAAACAAACCGACTCTACAACCTAGAGTCTAAAACACTCTCCAACCGAGAGTAAAAGGAACAAGAAAAACTTTACAGTCAACCTATAGCCTTGTTGGTGTATTGTGTTGTTGCACGTGGCTAAAAACAAGGTCGACTTCTATACTCAGTCCAGAGCGAAATCGTTGCTATACTGGACTGAGTGTAGAGAACCAAAGAATTTGAACTTGAAAGCTTTTTCTCAAATTTTTCACTTAGAATTTTCTCAAAAAGTGCTCGGATCTCAAAGAGTTGTTGTAAGAACTTTTCAGTGAGATCTGAACTCTATAAATAGAGTTTGATCTCCTGGACGTTGGGGGACAGTTATTCCAACTGTCAACCAACGGATCTTTAGCTTTTGATTTTGAAAAAAATGATTTTGAAAACAGAAAACGGTCAAAAGCACTCGAACAGTCGACTGGGTTGCCATATGAGTCGACTGGTCAGAGTTTGAATTAATTTAAACAGTTTTGTACTTGTCAGTCGACTGCCAGCGGTATCAGTCGACTGGTACTCAACAGTTAAACTATATCAAACTGTTTTGACTCTTTTGTTGTTTTTGAAAAACACACATTATGAAATTGTGAGTGTATGTGTGTGTGACATGGCTTTACAATCAGACTAAGACTCAACAAAAGTAAAAATACAATGTTTTACAAGACATAACAACTTGACACTGTTGAGCTTGAGGTCTTGAGTCTTGATTTGAGTCTTGAGTCTTGTCTTGAGTCTTGTCTTGATTGAAGTCTTTGTCTGTAGCCTTTGAGCTTGTTCATTTGTTCAGCTGAAATAATCTTTTGTATGTGCAACCTGCAATGTTAGCTGTATAACATAGATACATGTGCAGTGTGTTGTGATCATCAAAATCAAGAATCAATATTCTCCCCCTTTTTGATGATGAAAACACAATAGCTGATAATAACAGATAATATACAAGCATAGTAAAGATATGCTCCCCCTATTAAAAACACATCATGCATATAGATAAAAATGTATCTTACAAACATGTATCAGTCGACTTAAAAGTATATCAGGCGACTGATCAGAAAACACATACATAGTAAAATCACAATCACAAATAATAATAATCACAGATGCAGCAGTCGACTTATATGCCTGTAGCCAGTCGACTGACCATATTTGAGTCTTGAGTCTTGTCTTGATTGAAGTCTTTGTCTGTAGCCTTTGAGCTTGTTCATTTGTTCAGTTGAAATAATCTTTTGTATGTGCAACCTGCAATGTTAGCTGTATAACATAGATACATGTGCAGTGTGTTGTGATCATCAAAATCAAGAATCAACATTCTCCCCCCTTTTGATGATGACAACACAATAGCTGATAATAACAGATAATATACAAGCATAGTAAAGATATGCTCCCCCTATTAAAAACACATCATGCATATAGATAAAAATGTATCTTACAAACATGTATCAGTCGACTTAAAAGTATATCAGGCGACTGATCAGAAAACACATACATAGTAAAATCACAATCACAAATAATAATAATCACAGATGCAGCAGTCGACTTATATGCCTGTAGCCAGTCGACTGACTAGAGAAATTTTCAATACACAGAATCAAATACTTAGAGGATATCTCTCTCCCTTTGTCATCAACAAAAAGCATAAAATAAACAGTCTTTTGCATTACAAAAACATAGAAATAAACTAAGAAATGTTCTCATACATAAATAAGTTCATTAAGACAAAATAAAATAGAAAATTACATAAATAGCGAAAAATAAAAGTCTTCAATTGTCCTCATCCGAGTCTTCATCGGCAGCATGAGAAGGAGGAGGAAATTGAGTTTGGAAAAGATCAGTGAGATGATCAAGTTTGGAATCAAGGGTATCAAGTTTGGAATCAAGGTTGTGAAGCTGGGTATCCACAGTCTCTGAATGTTTCATGAGATAAGAGACACAATCATAGAGAGTACGTGGATCATCATAGTTAGCTTGAAGAATAGGTGGATCAGAAGAGGCAGAAGGTCTAGAAGGTCTAGCAGTAGAACCTAAAGGAGCTTGAGAGAGTGGAGGAGACCTAGGAGAAGGTTGTGGTTGTTGAGGTGGAGTATCAAGGAGCTTCATACGTGCTAAACTGGCACGATCGAAACACTCATAGTGCGTAACGACATTGGTCTCGGAATCGAGATCAATACCGAAAGCTACAAAGACACGAGTGAGAAGCCCACCAAAAGGTAAGAAGTGAGTGTGGTTTTGTTCAAATTTTGAAAAGATGACACGACCCAAATTTACAGCAATTTTACCAAATATTGCATAGACAGCTTTTTGTAATTCTAGAGAATACTGGTCATAACTTCCTCTTTTGGGAAGAATGTTATAGGCGAGTATTCTAGCTACAAGCTTAGCAATAGGGGTAATATTTTTGCTAGTCATTGGAGGTCCGTGATGGGGTAAAAAAATTCTAGATAAAATAGAAGCATCATCAAGAAGAACATCATTAAGATCTAATCCTCCGTCATCAAGACCCATTATTTGATTGATTCGCATGGGTGTGAGTGTCATTTTAACATTTTTCACAGATGAACGGATAACTACATCCCCATCGTGTTTTTGGACAACCCTCATATTTGTGTAAAACAAATAAATGAGTTGGGGATAATAGTTGGGTTGATTAGATAGAGAGAGATAGTCATAAAGACTACTATTTTGAAATAAGGGGACAAGATTAAAACGATCAAGATCATTGAAATTAACAAATCTTCTAGGGAAGATGACAATGGTACACATAATGTACCATCGTTCAAGGAGATCGGGACTTAAAAGAAATTGAGAGTAATCTAGAGATGAAGAACTAGCATCACCATGAGTTCTCTTAGATTTCTTGGGTGCCATTGGAAAGAGGTGAAGGAAGGATTTTACCAAAGAAATTGGAGAGAGAAACAGTCGATCAAACACCAGGGCAGCAGGCGACTCCTTCTTCTTCTCTGGCTAGGGTTTCAGATTTGGGGTATAAGTGAAAAGTGAAAGATGGAGGCTGTGAAAGGGGGTTTTAACTGAGGGCAGACGGCTGAGATCAAAGAGGGAAGAAATCGACGGTTGAGATAAGAGATCACGGGTGAAAAGAGAAGTGAATTTTATCTCAAAAGCTGCGATGAATAGTCGCTGAAGACAATTGAGCTCGCGACAGTCGACTGGTAGGGTATATCAGTCGACTTAGTCGAGAAGAGACTAAAATTTTATATGTCTACTTATCAGTCGACTGGTATATGAACCAGGCGACTGGTCAGAGAACAAAAAATAGATATGTTTTAAAGTTCAGTACAGTCGACTTACTCAAGAACACAGTCGACTTAACAGAAACAATTTTCAACAAATATCAATAAAATCACAAATTCCAAGTTCCCTTCTTAAGTTAATGAAAATATCTTCTTTAAGGGGTTTGGTAAATATGTCTGCTACTTGTTTATCAGTAGAGATAAAGTCTAAGGATATATCTCCTTTTAAAACATGATCACGTAGAAAATGATGTCGAATATCAATATGTTTCGTACGTGAATGTTGAATCGGATTTTTAGATAAATTAATTGCACTGGTATTATCACACATAATTGAAGGTTTCTCAAATGAAATACCATAGTCTAATAAAGTTTGTTTCATCCACAAGATTTGTGCACATGCCAAACTTACAACGATATACTCAGCTTCTGTGATTGATAGGGACACGGAATTTTGCTTTTTACTGCACCAAGAGACTAGGGAATGTCCCAAAAAGTGACATGTACCACTAGTACTCTTGCGATCAGTTTTGCTTCCAGCAAAATCAGCATCGCTATATGACAGAAGTTGAAAATTATCGGTGCGTGGATAAAATAAATCATATTCAGATGTGCCTTTAATATATCTTAAAATTCGTTTCACTGCTTTGAAATGGGACTCTTTAGGACTAGATTGATATCTAGCACATAAACATACGCTGAACATAATATCTGGTCTACTTGCAGTAATATATAAGAGTGAACCAATCATACCTCGATAGAGTTTTTGATCAACACTCTTACCTAATATATCTTTGTCAAGAGTAGTAGTAGTAGCCATAGGTGTGGATTTACTACTAGTACTATCCATGTTAAAACGTTTGAGTAATTCCTTTGCATATTTTCCTTGATTGATAAATATGCCACTTGAGGACTGTTTAATTTGAAGTCTAAGGAAATAATTGAGTTCACCCATGTGACTCATCTCAAATTCGTTTTTCATGGTATTAGCAAACTCTTAACATAGATTATTATTAGTAGAACCAAAAATTATACCATCAACATATATTTGTATGATTAAGATATCATTCTTAACTCTTTTGATAAACAATGTAGTGTCTACTTTACCTATTTCAAATCCTGTTTCTAAAAGAAAAGTTTTCAAACGATCATACCAAGCACGAGGTGCTTGTTTAAGACCGTATAAAGTCTTTTTCAATTTATAAACATGATCTGGAAATTGTTCATGTTCAAAACCTGGTGGTTGTTTAACATAAACATTTTCTTTAATAAACCCATTAAGGAAAGCACTTTTAACATCCATTTGATAAAGTATAAAATTCATGAAACAAGCAAAAGATAATAAAATACGAATAGATTCTAGTCTAGCAACAGGAGCATATGTTTCATCAAAATCTATACCTTCTTCTTGATTATACCCTTGAGCAACTAATCTAGCCTTATTCCTTACAACTTATCCTGATTCATCTAACTTATTTTTAAATACCCATTTGGTACCAATAATAGTCTGATCAGGAGGTCGAGGAACTAAATCCCATACATGATTCCTTATAAATTGCTTTAGTTCATCTTGCATGGCATTCATCCAATATTCATTCTCACAAGCTTCTTGTATATTTTTCGGTTCAAAATCCGACAAGAATGCTGTATGAGAAATCATATTAACATGTGAACGTGTCTGAATACCATGGGAGATGTCACCAATTATTAGGTCATGAGGATGATCTTTAACTTCAACAAATGATTTTGGTAAAGTTGAAGATATCACAATAGGATCAGTCGACTGGACAGGTTCTTCAGTCGACTGCTTTACTTCAGTCGACTGGAAGTCCTTATCAGTCGACTTATCAGTCAGATTAGTTTGTTCTAAAGATTTAATCACATTATCTAAAGGTGATGAATCAATTTCATCATCTTTATTTAAGTTTGATGAAGGTAAAGATTCATCGAATGTAACATGCATTGACTCTTCAATAGTCATTGTAGACTTATTGAAAATTCTATATGCTTTACTCCTATTTGAGTATCCTAAAAAGATACCCTCATTAGATCTAGGATCAAATTTGTCTAAATTATCTTTTGTGTTTAGAATAAAACACTTACAACCAAATGTCTTAAAATAAGAGACTTTAGGAATTTTATTAAAAAATAACTCATAACAAGTCTTCTTTAGCTTAGGTCTTATAAGAATTCTATTTAAAACATAACAAGCTGTAGCAACAGCTTCAGCCCAAAAGTGCTTTGGTAAATTGCTTTCAACAAGCATAGTACGTGCGCATTCTTGCAAAGTCCTATTCTTCCGTTCAACCACTCCATTTTGTGGTGAAGCACTAAAAAATGCAAATGAATGTTTTATACCATTCTTGTTGCAATATTCTGTAAATGTTTCATTTTCAAATTCTCCACCATGATCACTTCTAATAGTGACTATGGTTAGAGATTTTTGATTTTGAATACGTTTACAAAAATGTGCAAATTCATCAAACGCATCATTTTTATGTTTTAAAAAGAATGTCCAAGTGAATCTTGAAAAATCATCTACTAAAACAAATACATATCTACTTTTATTTAAAGAAGCAACTTTAGCAGGGCCAAATAAATCCATATGAAATAATTCGAGCGGCCTACTAGTAGAAATTACTTCTTTTGTTTTAAAAGTGGATTTGATTTGTTTTCCTAGTTGACCTGCATCACATAACTTATCCTTTTTAAAGGATAGTTTTGGCAGTCCTTTAACTAGGTTATATTTAGATAATTTTGAGAGATTTTTCATGTTCACATGTTCAAATCTTCTATGCCATAGCCAAGATTCATTGTTAGAGGCTATTAAACAAAAATCATTTGAAAATTCAATTGCATTTAAACACAATTCATAAATATTATTTTTACGAAAACCTTGAAAAACAACATTTTGCATAGTGGAATCATAAATCAAACATGCATCTTTTTCAAAAACTATTTTATACCCTTTATCACATAATTGACTAATGCTTAAAAGATTATGCTTTAAATCACTAACTAATAATACATTTTCTATGGTTGGGTTAGAAATTTTACCGACCATGCCAATTCCTATGACTTTGCCTTTGTTGTTATCTCCAAAGGTGACAGTTCCTCCATCTATGCTTTGAATGGTGGATAGCAGGTTGGCATGTCCTGTCATATGTTTTGAACATCCGCTGTCTAGTATCCAGCGTTCTTTCTTGGGTACCTATAAAAAATTTAAGGTAAATATGGTACCCTTTTTATTGGGTCCAAAACACATTAGTTTGGGGGAAACCAAACCCATGAAGAGTTTGATCTTCCTCCATAAGCAAGAATATAATTAATAGAATTACACACAGTTAAAACATATGAGTTAATATAAGCAATTCTATCATTCTTATTTAAGCTGACTGGAACCCATATAACCTTGTTCTGTCCAGTCGACTTAACAGTGTCCTTCAGTCGACTGCTAGTCTGAGTCAGTCGACTTGATGGTATACTAGGTCGACTTATATGAGGTTTTGATCTCGTTGAATGAGATTCAATTCCTCTGGACAGACGACTGGTAGATTGGTTCAGTCGACTTAACCGAACAGTAGATTTGCTTTTATCACTAGCATTAACAACCTTAGACTTTTCAAAAAATTCATATAACTTGTGTGTAACACTAGAAATAGATGCTGATTTATTTCTACTAGTGTTTTTAGCAGGAGATTCTTTTACAGAAGAATTTTTAAAACTAAGTCCATATTTTTGACTAGATTTTACTTGATGGTGAAGGACATCATTTAAATTCTCTTTGCCTTTGTTAAACTTAGATACGTTCTTTGAAATTTCTTCATAATTCTTTTTGAGAGTTTCAAAATCAGTATCTAAACTTGCAATGCGAGAATTTAAAGATTTCACTTCCTTATCAAGGTTAAGATTTTCTTGAGAAAGTGTTTGATTAACTTTCTCTAGATTCTTAACTCTAATCTTTTCTTTTTTCAACTCTTGGAATATTTCATTAAAAGCATCAAGAAGATCTTCTGAATCATAGTCATTACTTACATGTTCTTGTGAAGTCATGAAACACATATTTGCCACTTCGTTGTTTTCATCCGTTTCTTCTTCGGAAGACGAATCATTATCATCCCATGTAGATTGATAGGCCTTCTTGTTCTTGGCAAATTTATTCTTTGAATATTTGTCCTTTTTGAAGTTGGATGATTTTCCCTTGTTCTTTGCATTTTCAAGGGGACACTCCTTCTTCATGTGACATATTTTATTGCACCTGAAACATGTAGGAGGGTCATTAGTATCTCTATTTTTAGAATTAAACTTACCCTTCTTTAAGAATTTCTTGAATCTTCGAGTGAACATTGCTATCTCCTCTTCATCTTCTTCCTCATCTTCTGAGTCTGTCATGGCTTTAAAAGCCAATGATTTCTTCTTTGTTTGCTGTGATTCTGTATCCTTCTTTCGATCTTCAAGTTGGACCTCGTATGCCATGAGATTGCCCACAAGATTCTCAAGAGAAAGTTGTGACAAGTCATTCGCTTCCTCTATTGCTGTGGTCTTCTTCTCCCATTCTGGGGTGAGTGCACGTAAGACTTTTCTAACCATTTCTGCTTGAGTGTAAATCTTTCCAAGTGCCACAAGAGAGTTTGTGATGTCTGTGAATCTGGTGATCATCTCGGACACAGTCTCATTTTCCTTCATTCTGAACATCTCAAACCTGTGAACAAGAACAGAAATTTTAGACTCTTTAACTTTATTCGTTCCTTCATGTGTTACCTCGAGTGTATGCCAAATTTGATGTGCGGTTGCAGCATTGGATACACGGTTGAATTCTTCCTTTGTAAGTGCACAAAATAAGGCATTCATTGCTTTGGCATTGTTCATTGTTTGGTTCTTTTGATCATCATTCCATTGTGCATATGGAATGGTAGGGGCAGTGTATTCCGTCTCTGTCATTTGCCATATCTCGTAGTTGATTGATTGGAGGTAGATTCTCATTCGGCATTTCCAATAATTGTAGTTAGTTCCATCGAATAGCGGTGGCCGTTGTGTAGATTGGCCTTCATGGTACTGATTTGTATTTGAAGTAGTTGCCATAGCCTGTAACCTTGCTCTGATCCAAGTGTTGGATCCTGTAGGCGAGACAACAAACACTAGAGGGGGGGGGGGGTGAATAGTGTTAATAAAAAACTGCGGAAATTTTCTTCGGTGCAGTCGACTTGGTTGTGAACCAGTCGACTGATATGATCAAATAACAATAAATACAATAACTCGGTGCAGTCGACTTATAGATAAGGCAGGCGACTGAAGACACAAAGACAGTACAACTAATACGAGCCTGATCAGTCGACTGATAGTGCAAGGAGTCGACTGTCCAGACAAGTTTCACAGAACTAAAAGTAAACAAATAGTAAGTGCGAAATCAAGATAACCAATCACAGAGTACACAAGATATATCCTGGTTCGGTCCTCCTGACCTACGTCCAGTCCCCAAGCAACCCACTTGAGATTTCCACTATTCTTGAAAAAGTTTACAAGAATACCCTACGGCGTTAAGACAACAACCTTGTCTAACCCGTAGTCCTTTCTCTCAACCAGAGAAAGCAGACCCACTCTACTACCAAGAGTGAAACAAACCGACTCTACAACCTAGAGTCTAAAACACTCTCCAACCGAGAGTAAAAGGAACAAGAAAAACTTTACAGTCAACCTATAGCCTTGTTGGTGTATTGTGTTGTTGCACGTGGCTAAAAATAAGGTCGACTTCTATACTCAGTCCAGAGCGAAATCGTTGCTATACTGGACTGAGTGTAGAGAACCAAAGAATTTGAACTTGAAAGCTTTTTCTCAAATTTTTCACTTAGAATTTTCTCAAAAAGTGCTCGGATCTCAAAGAGTTGTTGTAAGAACTTTTCAGTGAGATCTGAACTCTATAAATAGAGTTTGATCTCCTGGACGTTGGGGGACAGTTATTCCAACTGTCAACCAACGGATCTTTAGCTTTTGATTTTGAAAAAAAATGATTTTGAAAACAGAAAACGGTCAAAAGCACTCGAACAGTCGACTGGATTGCCATATGAGTCGACTGGTCAGAGTTTGAATTAATTTAAACAGTTTTGTACTTGTCAGTCGACTGCCAGAGGTATCAGTCGACTGGTACTCAACAGTTAAACTATATCAAACTGTTTTGACTCTTTTGTTGTTTTTGAAAAACACACATTATGAAATTGTGAGTGTATGTGTGTGTGACAAGGCTTTACAATCAGACTAAGACTCAACAAAAGTAAAAATACAATGTTTTACAAGACATAACAACTTGACACTGTTGAGCTTGAGGTCTTGAGTCTTGATTTGAGTCTTGAGTCTTGTCTTGAGTCTTGTCTTGATTGAAGTCTTTGTCTGTAGCCTTTGAGCTTGTTCATTTGTTCAGCTGAAATAATCTTTTGTATGTGCAACCTGTAATGTTAGTTGTATAACATAGATACATGTGCAGTGTGTTGTGATCATCAAAATCAAGAATCAACACATTGATGTAAGCTATGGAGAGAGTTCAGACATTTTTTATGTGACACGAAACAACGGTCTATTGCCTGAGACTATAAACAAACTATCGTATTTCAAGTTCTCGTATAGTAAGAAAGCTGATTCTTGTAGAGATCAGACAACTTCATGTGCTATTTGTTTGCAGGTGCGTAATTATTCTTAATTTATTTTATATATGCAATTCAAACGATAAATGTACGGAATAGCCATTGTGTATTGCTGATTTGGTCAGTATAACCTTCTTGTTTCAGGTAAATTATTCTCAAAATCATAAACCAATGCATCAGTTTACCTCACTGATTAATCTACTTTTGATATACTGAGTGGCACTCACTGATTAATCTTTACCTCTTTACTTATGTAATATTGTGTTATGCTTTAAAGACCCGAAATCGAACCGGACCCGTGATTAGAAATAGGACCCGGACCCGGACCCGGACCCGAAAGCGAACGGGTAACATTTCTTGTGGGGAACCGGACCCGGACCCGGACCCGAATTTCATGGGTCTGAGTTCGGGTCCAGTATTTGGACCCGTCAATGACCGGGTCCGGGTCCGGGTATTGAGCTACCCGACCCGACCTGACCCGTTACCAGTGCTAATGATAATGTGGCTTATGTAAATTGTAAAAGAATGTGTTCTAAAAGAAAGAAAATATAATTCAATGTGTTTAATTTTTCGCTGTGCATTGTAAACAATTGATGTAATAAAAAGTTTTAATTTTTCCTGTATTTGGTTGCTATGTTTATGATTACATTGAAGTTGATTCTAGAATTTGTGCCAAGTATTTCTAATTTTATTTATTAGAAATCCGGGGCGCTACACTTTTCTCTATACCCAATCCAAACCCGATCCCCCCCCCCCCCCAAATTAGACCACTTTTTGAAACTAATTCCCAAAATAGACCACTTTCCAAACTAATTCCGAAGATAGACCACTGTAGTTGGAAACTGTGGCTTGTTCGATTGTGAGGCTGCAGTTGGAAACTGCGGCATCTTCAAAAATGTGTTTTTTCGATGCTGCAGTTCCCAATTGCGGCCTTAGTTCATTTCATATTTGGCCTAAAGGACTTTGAGGCTTAGACAAAATTTTCCAAGTAAAAATATATTAAATAAAGGCCGCAGTTCCCAACTGCGACCTCAAAATAATAGATGCCGCAGTTGGGAACGACGGCCTTAGTTCATTTTATATTTGGCCTAAAGTGACTTTGAGACTCAGACAAATTTTTCCAAGTAAAAATGTGTTAAATAGAGGCCGCAGTTCCCAACTGCGACCTAAACATAACAGAGGCCGTTGTTGGTAACTGCGACCTTAGTTCATTTCATATTTGGCCTAAAGTGACTTTGAGACTTAAAACAAAAAATTTCAAGTAAAAATGTGTTAAATAGAGGCCGTAGTTCCCAACTGCGACTTAATCATAACAGAGGCCATAGTTTGGTACTGCGAGTGGTCTATCTTCGGAATTAGTTTCGAAAGTGATCTATTTGGGGAATTAGTTTAAAAAAGTGGTATATTTCAGGAAAAAAATCTCCAAACTCGACCCGAACCACTTACCACCAAAATAAAAGGATCCAAACCCGTAAACCATACCCTAAACCCACACTCGAAATCAAAAAACTTTTTTCCCAATTCAAACCAAAACTCTTAACCCTCCCTACCCTGACCGCTAACCCTACCTCTCATTCCTCTTGTTCGTCTGTTGTTGCCGACCGCTGCTTATTGCTGCCACTGATGCCGCTGTTCATCTTCATAGTCAAAATGAAAAATGAAAAAATAAAATAATATTTTTGGAAAAAAACAAAAAAAATTACAGGTACTAGAACTTCTCCAATGGAACCTCAGTTCCGCCAGTGTCTTTCCGTCTCCACCGACTTTCCCACTGCTACATCTTCCTCTTCACTCTCTCTCACATCCCGATCCATATCCACATTCAAACGGCCGTAACGCCGCCATCATCCTAATTCCGACCTCCTCCCTCCTCTCAGCATCATCCCTAATCCTGCCCCACCCCCTTCTTCCAACACTTGTAGCACCATCCAGCTCCCTATCCCCGTCCCGACACCACCAACATCTTCGTCCTCATTTCGATCCCTGTCACAGCAACACTAGTCTCATTCCTCCTCGTAGTACTTCTTTCTTTACATCTTCGGTCAAGACCGTTACTCCGACCTTACCAACTCTTGCTAATTGGGACAATCTTCAGCATCGCCTCGCTCAGCAGGAATTCCAACTTTTGGGTCAGTCTGTCACTGCTGGCCCCTCTGTCCCTGCATTCTCTGTTACTTCCGGTATGAATTCTTTCTGAATTTTAGATTCTGGTACATCACATCATCTTACTAGTAATTATACACTGCTCACCACAATCAATGCACTTCCCTCTCACTCTCCATTCCTTCACACAGCCGATGGCTCACAACTTTTCACTACACACTCAGGATCTATTAGCTCTCCCATCTCACATTGCCTTATGTTCTATATGCTCCCTATTTATTAATGAATCTTATTTCCATTTGTGCGTTGTGCGATAGTGGTCTCGTCGTCACATTTGATTCTTTAGGTTGTTCTATTACCGATTCACACACTGGTCAGGAGTTTGGGCGGGCTAGTCGACAGGGTCGTCTATATCATCTAGATTTTTACAAGTTCATAAATATCATCCTAATTTTGCTGGTGTTGTGTCCTCTAATTCTGATCTGTGGCACAGATGTTTAGGTCATGTTAGTGAGTCTCGAATCAAGACTTTAGCTTGTAGTGGTGCCCTTGGTCCTCTTTTTTTTACACATTTATCCGACTGTCAGGCTTGTCATTTGACTAAACACATAGCACTCACTTTTAATAACAAAAACACTTCTCAGACCGCTCTCCCTTTTCAACTTGTTCATTTTGATATATGGGGACCCTCTCATATACCTTATGGGAAAGACTATCTCTATTATGTTGTCTTCATCGACGACTTCACTCGATATACATGAGTTTTTCTTATGCGCCAACGATCCAAGATTCCTGATATTTACCAGTTCTTTACGACCATAATTCACACTTAGTTTGGTGTGTGAATCAAGAATTTTCGCTCAGATGGTGCTCGTGAGTACACCTCCCCTACTATGAGATCGATCCTTCAGTCTCACGGCACATTTTTCAGCAATCATGCCCTCACACACATGAGCAAAATGGTGTAGCTGAATACAAGCATCATCTCATTCTTGAGACGGCTCGCGCTCTTTTACTCTCCTCTTCTGTTTCTCGTTCTTTCTAGGCTGAAGCTATCATGACTTTTGTTAGCCTCATTAACATCACTCCCTCGTCTACCCTGTCTGGTATGACACCTTATAAGGCTCTTCATCACTCACCAACGGACTACATTATGCACCGTATTTTTGGGTGCACCTGTTACGTCCTTCTCTCTCCCACTGAGTGCACGAAGCTCACCATTCGTGCTGCAAAGTGCGTTCACTTAGGTTATTAGTTCAGAGCACAAAGAATATCATTATTTTGATCCATCGACGGGTCGTGCCCGTATTTCCCGACATGTCTCCATTGTGGAAGACTCTCCTTACTACTTGATCTCTCCTGAGGATACTAGCTTTCTCGATTCCCCAGTTGTTGGGTCCATCTCCCCGGACACATCTTCACGCATTCCCTTAGATCCCACACCTTAGCTCCTTTTCCATCTCATACAGATGTTACACCTATTGTTCATCCTATAGAGACACCACTAGCATCATACACCCACACCACCTGCATCCCTACAACTGCATGCGCCCACACCACCGACCTCACCCCCACACCCTGCCGGTCAACCACCGGTCTGTTAGTCTACACGTTCCACTTCACCCCCCCCCCCGACACGTTATACACCTGATGGCCACTGGTCCTTCTAACCAGTTTGGCTTTGCCACCCTATTTTCCTACTCACCACAGTTTCATGCATATCTCATTGCCATACACTCCACACATGAGCCCAGAACCTATCGGAAAGCAATTCAATATCTCGAGTGGTGGGAAGCTATTGTAGGGGAGTTCAGTGCATTTTATCAGACTAGCACTTGGGAAGTTGTTCCAGTGCCCATAGGCATCCAGCCTGGTAGCTACAAGTGGATATTCAAGGTCAAATATCGACCTGATGGCTCCATTGAGCGACACAAGGCTCGTGTAGTTGCCCGAGGACTTACTCAGGAGCATGTCTGTTATCAGATATGGGTGTCACTCTTACAGGACCTACTCCTCTTTATTGTTATAACCGAGTGCATTGCACATTGCAAGTAACCTAGTCTTTCATGAGCGAACGAAGCACATAGAGATTGATTGCTGATATGGGATAAATAAAGCAGCATTAACCAAGGCCCTCTGATCTCCTCTGGATCCTCCCCCTTGTGATCATCAGGCCAGCTACAGTCCCATGGGCCTCAGCCAGCTCAGGCCCACAGGCAAACGGGTCCAACCCGGCCCGTCAGGGCTTCGGACCCGTTTACCTCTGCCTATAAATACCCAACCCCCTCCTCACTGTAGAAGGTAATTAAACTTTCCCCACCTGAACCCTATCTGCCCAGTCTCTTTTCCAGTGACTGACTAGATCGTCGGAGGGCCTGTCACTGGGACTTCTCCCGGTGTTCCTAGGCATTGTGTAGGTACAGAAGACCCGAGCCGGGCCACTACATCCTCAGCCGAGCCGAGCTTCTGGATCCGAGCCGAGCCACTCCCCTCTACCTCCCCACTCTTACCTCCGAGTCGTCTCCCGCTACCAGGGGTCAGACCAGGGCCAGTACCATATAAGGACTTCCACTATAAAAATTACAAGAACTCACACTAGGTGCCCCCACACCCCAAAAACAAACAGCATCAGGTTGGCGCCGTCTGTGGAAAACTTCTTCTAAGTACTATCGTCCTTCCGATTCCAGCTAGAGTCGTCAACTTGGGTCCGATCTCCTCCATGGCTCCCAAAGCAAGAAGGACCGTCACCTCGGCACGTCATCCGAACCCCCTACATCATAGCCGCATGAATGACAAGGTTCCAACCAACCTCGGGTCAACGACATGGCCCAACCATCAATCGTGTCGGATTTGCGCCACGTCATCTCTGATAGACAGGCCAGTCGGACTAGGGGAGGGGCCGCTTCCAACACGGTCCTGAACCATCGCCGCAGCCTTTCCAGGCGCGCAATCCCCTGCAGAACCTGGTGGGGCAAGCCTTTGTCACAAGGTTCGAATTCCAGAACTTCCGGGACGAGATTCTCCAAGCCATCCGAGGCGGTCTGACTACCGAGGTCCACCACAGTTCCGACCTCCGGTTAGGAACAGGAGCCGGCGAGTCCCGCGGATCGGCTCATCCTCAAGAACAGGCAGACCCCGTCCTTCTTCATTTGGAGGAAATGGAGAACCGCTTCGCCCATCTTGGCGAGGGCGAACTAATGCAGGGTCGCGGTCATCGTCCGACCGGACCCCCTTTTCCCTCCAAATCCTTGAAGCCGAGATTCCTCGGATCTTCAGACCTCCTCAATTCGCGACCTACAATGGCGAGGGTATCCTGCTGATCACATGAAGGAATTTAAGACCCTCATGATGATTCACAGCACTGCGGATCCCCTCCTCTGTCGCGCCTTCCCTGCTACCCTCCGTGGCCCGGCTCGAGAATGGTTCTCCAAACTTACCCCCGGCTCGGTCTTCTCTTTTGAGCAGCTGGAGGCGGGTTTCCTTGCCCACTTCGTGACCAGCAGGAAAGTCGAGAAGACGAGCTCTTCCCTTCTGGACCTCAAACAGAAGGACGGGGAATCCCTCCGGGAGTTCGTCCGGAGGTTCATCTCTGAGGCAAAGTCAGTTTCCTCCCTCGACGCACGGGTCGCCTCCACAGCCTTCCGACACAATGTCCGCCATAGCCAGCTCAAGGCTTCTTTGGCCAAGAAACCACCCGTGGACTTCCCCGACCTACTCAACAGGATCGAGAAGTATATCCGAGCCGAGGAGGCCCTCAATCTCGAGGGCGCGAAGGAAGCCACTGCTAAGGGGAAGCACAAGGCTGATGATGCTGAGCCCTTCAAAAGGCCTGGGAAAGAAGCAAATTCCTAAGAGGGTCCCCCTGGTCCCACGATTTGAGAGGTATACGCTCCTGACTCATAATGTCTCGGCGATTTTAATGGAGATCGAGGACAAGGGGGTCGTCCGGTTCCCTCCCCGACCAACTAACAATGACAAGAAGCGAGACAAGAGGTTCTACTGCCGCTTTCACCGAGACACCGGGCACGATACAGATCACTGCCGAGCCTTTAAGGACGGGATCGAAGCCCTCATCCAATAAGGGTACCTGAGGGAGTTCACCTGGGTCAATCAGAAAGACCGAAGAGAGCCGAGGAGCTCGAGGCCTTCGCCTCCCCCTCGGACGACCAGCCGATGACCTGACCGAGACCTGAAACCCGAGGAAACAGGTGGACAGGCCATCCTGCACTGCGTCCATGGCGGGCCCATAGGGGGGGGGAATCTAAGACTTTTCGCAAAGCCTTTATTCGGGACGTTAACTCTGTTCTAGACCACCCCTCCCATCGGGTCCAGCAATGGGCGGTCTCCTTCTCAGGAGAAGACCTCGAAGGCGTCCTGCTTCCATACTGCGACGCCCTCGTCATTAGCCTAGTCATGGCCAACTTTGAGTTTCGCCGAATTCTGGTGGACAACGGCAGCTCGGTTAACATCCATTTTTTAGAAGCATTTGAGAACCTCAAACTCCCCCGAGAAAATCTGAAGCCGGCCGGTTACAACCTTCATGGATTTTCTGGCATCCCAGTGCAAATCGAGGGGATCGTGACACTAGACGTAACCGCAGGAACGACCCCTGTCCTCCGAACCGAGTCGATGGATTTTATGGTGGTCAATGTCAAGGCTGCCTACAACACCATCCTCAGCCGACCCAGGCTCTGTTCGCTCCAAGCCGTCCCTTCAGCCTACCATCTGAAATTGAAGTTCCTGACTAAAGTCGGGGTCGGGGTCGTCCGGGGCAACCAGGAGTCGGTACGTTCATGCTACATGACCGTAGTCGAGGGCGTTATATTTCCTCTCGACGTCGTTGAACTCCCACCGGAAAAGAGCCAGCTCGAGTCAGAACCCACAGACGAATTGGAGGAAGTCTCCTTTGAAGCAGAAGACAAATCCAAATGGTTCTGTGTGAGCCGAACCCTTTCCTCTGACCTGAAGCCTGATCAGATCGACTGCGTTCGTCGCAATGTTGACCTCTTCGCCTGGACAGCGTCCGACATGCCCGGGATTTCCGAAGACTTAATCATGCACCGGCTAATCATCGCCCCGGCTCCAAACTAGTCCAGCAGAAGCACCGCAAGTTCGCCCCAGAAAGGCAACAGGCGGTGAGAGCGGAGGTGGATAAGCTGTTATCCGCTCGGTTCATTCAAGAAGTCAGCTACACTCTGGCTAATGTCGTAATGGTGAAAAAGGCTAGCGGAACATGGAGGATTTGCATTGACTTTACCGACCTCAACAAGGCGTGCCCCAAGGATCCTTTTCCCCTCCCCTGCATCATCGCTCTGATCGACACGACGTTGGGTCACGATCTCTTGACCTTCATGGATGCCTTCTCGGGCTATAATCAGATCCGGGTGTTTCCTCCGGACATTGCCAAAACGTCCTTTATCACCGACCAGGGCCTTTACTGCTACCGGGTCATGCCCTTCAGGCTCAAGAACGCTGGGGCCACCTACCAGAGGCTCATCAACCGAGTCTTTAAAAATCAGATCGGTCAGAACATGGAGGTATACGTCGATGACATGCTTGTCAAGAGCCGACGAGGGAAGGATCATGTTGTCGACCTCGAGGAAGCCTTCGGCGTCCTCCGGTCTCACAACATGAGTCTCAATCCCGCCAAATGCGCCTTCGACATTCCTCTGGAAAATTCCTGGGATTTGTCGTTAGCCAGTGCGGCATAGAAGCCATTCCGGAGAAGATCCAGGCCATCATTGACATGGCCCCTCCCTGAAACGTCAAGGAGGTTCAGCGGCTTACGGGTAGACTGGCGGCCATTGGCCGCTTCCTCTCCAAATCAGGAGAGAAGTCTCTCCCATTCTTCAAGGCCCCGCGGGGGACGAAAGGCTTCGAATGGGGCGAGCCACAGCAACAGGTGTTCGACCAATTGAAGTCCTACCTCGCCAATCCCCCACTCCTAAGCAAACCCGAACCAGGCAAACCTCTCTTCCTATACCTCTCGGCCTCAGAAAGTACACTCAGTGCCGTGCTCGTCCGAGAAGAAGACGATGTTCAGAAGCCCCTGTACTATGTGAGCAAGGTTTTGCTCTTAGCCGAGACTAGATATGCGCAGATGGAGAAGATGGCGTACGCACTGATAATGGCCGCTTGTAAGCTCCGACCCTATTTCCAGGCTCACTCTATTCAGGTCCTCACGGACCAGCCCCTGAAGACTGTCCTCCACAAACCTGAGAGCTTTGGCTGCCTGGTCAAGTGGTCGATTGAGCTAAGCCAATACGACATCAGCTACTAGCCCAGGATGGCAATCAAGGGGCAAGCCGAATTTATCATGGAGTGCACTATTTCCAAACCATCCGACACCCCGGAAATCGACCCAATGTGGGAGGTTTATGTCGACAGTTCGTCTTGCGAAGGAGGAAGCGGAGCAGGCATCATCTTAAAAGGCTCTGACAATTTCGTCCTCCAATATTCTCTTAGGCTAAATTTTCCAGCCTCAAACAACGAAGTGGAGTATGAAGCTATGATCGCGGGGCTCACTGTCATGCCCCGCTTCCCAAAAAGAATACAAAATACGGATACACAACTCAACCCAGTGAATGATTTGCATCATCCATAAGCTGTTCAGGAATCTTTACAACATCTCACAAAATAATTAGAGTCGGAAGCAAAAGAGTCAACCACACACATGCAAAAATGAATTAATAAACCAACAGAATTTACTTGAAACAAAATGTATTAATCTCAAATAAATCAGAATCTGGATAAGACAAAATCCTGGGTCACATCATCCAAAATACAAAGTAATCATCCAAGTGCTCAAAATACATTATTCAAAGCAACAACAACAGTAATACTAATAAGCAAGAAATCCAGCACTAATATCTCATTTTGCCAATGCCGTCGGGCAGCTGACCATCCTGATTTGCAATTAATAATTGCAGGAGAAGGAAAGAGAAAACAAGTACCCGTCAATGCAAGTTACAGGCCACTTATAATGTAGGATATAAGTACATGGGAAAAGTTAAACAAATAGCATGGAATAATGCATCAACAGTAATGACTAGCATGAATCAGTAAAACAAGTCAACTAGCATGGTATACTAACAGTACAAATAAATGTGTCAAATATAGTGTCATATGGCAACTAACAGTGTCCAGTAACAGTAAGCTCAGTATATCATTGTAACAGTATAATAGTATCAGTCCAACATATCAGTCTAACAGTATCATTCTAACAGTATCAGTCTTATGTTCTTACAGTTTTGTGTGTATTACTAGCTAGGTGGCACTTCATGTGCCCCAAAATATAACACATGGTTGCTATAACAAACAGTTTCGCTTTTAGATTTCATAGTGGACCATAATGGGGCAGTGTACTCAGGTATCAGTAACAGTAGCAGTAGCAATAAATATAACAGTAACAGTAGCAGTAAAAGTAACAGTAACAGTAATAGTAATGGTATGGAACACTAGTTTCCTTCCAAGTACATGTTTCCATATTTTCCACTACTAGATCTTCCTTTAAGAAACCCCGGCTTGGTCGGTTTTATTATGGTTATAAACAGACATTATAGTGCATGAAATAATGTCAAGCTAACATGTTATAATCAGTATTAGGTTCTTGGAAACAAATAAATAAGCATAGATGATATACGGTCACATAAACGAGCAAAACAGTGTATGTTCATATTCAGGACAGCATGATAGTACAGTACTAAAACAGTGATTCCTGTTACTACAGAAATCCAAATCTGAATCCATCAAAGAATCTGGAAAATAGACTTCCACACGAATCCAACGATTATATATAAGCCGTATAGTATTTCAAAAAATCATAACTCAAAACTGATTTGAATCCTGAAAATACGTTCAGCCAGAAATCAGTAAATCGTATTCAAAGTCAGAAAAAATAGCATTAAAACTCCTCAAATAAATTCAGGATAATTCTGGGGTAATCCCCTATATGTCTAGTATTAGAATATAAAGTTTCATAATATTTCAGTAAAATTAGTTTGGCCAACAAAAATCAGAAAATATCAAGAAACGATAATTTGGAAAATCTGGAATTCCCAACACTGTTATACGAAAACTGTAATATCTCGCAAAACGTGAAACGAAATCCAAATCCGTCAAAGGGAGATGAAAATAAACAAAATAAGATAACTTTCATATTTCATAAATATTTTCCATACAGTAAAAGGAAAGAGGGTGAAAATACGATTCTTTACAGAACAGCGAGCAAAATACAGCAAGTATAGCTTTCATAAACAAGCATGAAACAACGTATAAAACTCATCAGTAAAATCCACCAAAATTCTGGGTCATCCCTAAATGTATATAGAAATACTGTGCAAAGGTTCAGATCAAAATAATATAATTAGTACTAGTATCAAAATAGTTTAATCATCAAAATCATCAAGAAACAAAATCTGGAAATAGAATATACCTCTGCAGTAAAATAGCCATAACCCACTCATACGAAAACGAAATCGATCAAGGTCAGAGAGTTTGGAAAGAAGACAGATTTCTCTACAATTCATGTCGGATACAAAATTAAGAATTCTGAACGTAATAGGGTCTAAAATATAAATCAAAACTGATCATCGACAAATACAGATTTCTCTTGAAAACAAAACCAATATAAACCACACGAAACTCGTTTCAATCACAATCAAACATGATACAGAGTCTACTAAGTGTCCAAACATCATGAAATAGAGTATATAACATATTCACAACCATCATATCACATTGATCTAATCAAACACATAATTTCACCTAATTATCTCACATATATGAATAGATCAAGAACGGTCAAACCTAGTTATTTTCATGTCGATTTTGTGTCGTGAGGCAACTATGGTCAATAGCACTATAGAGACAAAACCCATTAAAGATAATACACACACGAGTTGTCTCTAGAACCCAACTACACTATAAGCGGTATTTTTGACTTGTATCACACAAAAGAAATTTGAGTACAAGTACCTTAACCGAAGACGAAAACGATGAAAACCAAGAATAACGGGAACGGATACCGGCAACGAACAAAACGAATGACGAATCACACGAACAAAAACCACGAACCAAGACAACCACACATGCAATAGCCGTGCACGTGCAATCCAATCAAGAGAGAGAGATCTGGAGTGGGCACGGGCGGCGGCGTGGCTGAGTGCTGACGCTGCTGCTGCTCCTGCTGACGGCGACGCCGGAGGACGGCAGGGAGAGAGATAGACGGAGAGGTGATGGAGTGCTCGGGGTTGCGGTGGAGATGGTGATTGGGTTGGGCTGGCGATGGGTTGTCGAAGGGTGAAGATGAAGTGGGGGTGGTCGAGATATGGTGCAGTCGGGGGGTTTGGGCAGTAGGGTTTCGGTGAGGCCGGGGTTTGAAGATCGGGGGCTATGGTTTAGGTAGATAGGAGGAAGAGAGTGATTAGGGTTGGTGTTTATATATGGTTTGATATTAGGGTTTAGGATATATTGGGTATTATGTAATTGGGTTTATTAGGAGTAGTAGTAGGAGATGGTTATTAGGATGAATAGGATTTGGTTAATCAATTGGGTTTAGGGATAACCATGAGGATCTAGGATTCAAATTGCAATTAGGATTATCAACAATAGGCTTAGGCAAATGAAACCACGAGCACTCAAAACACAAGCAAAAGAATAGAACAAGAATTAAATAAAGAGGAAAACAACAATCGATGAAGAACGAAGCAAAAGTCAAACAAATCAAACACAAAGAGCTCAAAATGAAATAAAATGAATATATATTGAAAAAAACTCCAATATACGGTCCAAGAAAAATACAAGAGAGTACAAATACTCAAGAAGAAGAAAAAATACACCAAAAATACGAAAAACGGAAAACAGGAGTTACACTCACCCTCGCACACAAGGCCGGATCCAGACACATCAAGGCCATCAGCGACTCCCAGCTCGTGGTCAACCAGATCACCGGGGAGTACGAAGCTCATGACACTCGGATGGTACAATACTTTGTGGTGGTCCGTAATCTCTTCATCTTTCGAATACCACTCGGTGGAACGAATCCCTAGAGAATAAAATGCCCAGGCAGACTCATTGTCGAAGCTCGCCTCGTCATCCTTCGAAGGGCTCGACCGTATCGTCCTAATCGAGGTCCTCCTCAAGCCCAGCATCGATCTCCCGGAAGCCTCCTGCCTCAACACCAAACTCCAGCCCGATGACTAGACGACGCCTATTCGAAAGTTCCTTTTGAATGGCGAACTCCCTTAAGACCGATCCAAGGCAAGAAGGATCAGGGTCCGCTCTGAGAGATTCACCCTGATCAACGAAATGCTCTTCAAGCGCTCGTACACAGTGGCTGATGCAGACCCTACCTGCGCTGCCTAGCACCTGACGAATCCAAGTACGCCTTGAAGGAATTGTACGAGGGGATCGACGAATGCCACATGGGGAGCAGGTCGCTCGCCCGAAAGGCCCTGAATCATGGGTACTACTAGGCCAACCATGTTATAAGATGCACAAGACCTCATAAAAAGGTGCGGCCCTTACCAATGATTTGCATCAGTAAAGAGACTCCCGCAGGCCAACGTCTAATCCCTGGCCAGTCTGACCCCTTTTGCTATGTGGGGAATGGACCTAGTCGGCCCCTTTCCTCAAGCAACGGGCTAATGAAAATTCCTGGTGGTGGCCATCGACTACTTCACCAAATGGATCAAGGCAGAACCCCTGGCCTCGATCACCGAGCATCAAACTCAGCAATTCTTCTAGAAGCACATCATCTGTCGGTTTGGAATCCCGCCGGTGCTCATCACCGACAACGGGACCTGTTTGCCGGCAAGAATTTTCGGAAGTTCTGCAAAGACATCGGCGTCCAGCAATGCTTCTCAGCCATATAACACCCTCAATCAAACGGCCAAACCGAAAATACGAACTGCCAAATTCTTGATGGCCTTAAAAAAGCGAATGGATACTTCACCGAAGGGGCTTTAGGTCGACGAACTTCCAAGCGCTCCCTGGGCATACCGAACGACGAAGAGGATACCCACGGGCAAGTCGCCCTTCAACCTATCCTACGGCACCGAGGTGGTTATCCCCTTGGAGATTGGCCTCCCTTCGCCCAGAATAATGGCCTTCGACAAAGAAAGCAACTCGGCAGGTCTCAGGGCCAACTTGGATCTAGTCGACGAAGTCAGGGAAAAATCCGCCATCAGAAGGAGCATATACCAGCAACAGGTCGAGAAATTCTACAACAAAAAGGTCTGCCATACTAACATCCAACAGGGTGACCGCATCCTCAGAAAACTGGCAGTCTCAGACCCCAGCAGAAGAGGAAGTTGGCCCACAATTAGGAGGGTCCGTATAGGGTCGCCGAAGTAGTGCGCCCCGGTACCTACCGACTCACCAACATGGGAGGCAACCCGATCAAGAGATCCTAGAATGCGGAGCACCTCATCAAGTACCTCAAAAAGGAGGACTAAAGTTATTATGTAACCGATCCCTTGTAATTAGGGGTGTCAAAAAATACCATATTACCGTACCATACCGTACCATACTGTTACCATACCATATATTACCGAAATCTTGGTAATACCATAACGAAATCTCGATATTGTACCATACCGAAATTATATGGTATGGTACTGGTACCCAATACTGATACCATGGTATACCGTACCACACCAAGTAATTAATATATATTTAATTTAATTTTTATATTTAAAAACCCAGGCCCAGACATATGTCCATGCCCATTCTTCTTTTTCTTTTTCTTTTTTTCAAATTTTCACCCCAGTTATACCACTACTTCAATTATTCTTCATTTTTTTCTTCTTTGAATCTAGGGCACATGCACTGATTGACCGATGCACTACGCTGCCGAAGCACCACACTGTCGCGACGCCGCCTACCTTCTTCAGCCCCCATTAGGTATTTTTAGAGGATTTTTTCGACTAATTAAGGGAACTTTAGAGTTTAGTTGGTGTATTAATATAAGATCCATCTTCTTCTTGTTCTTGTTGGGTTTTCTTGAGATATTGCGTATTATTATTCACAAGTAATTAGGAATTTAGGATGTAAAAGGTCTTCTGATTTGATTTATCAAATTGATTTTTGTGTTTTTTTAGGAGTTTTTTTTACTGGTTAATATAGGTGAAATCTTATTTATGTAGTATATTTGTATCATAATCTTGAAATTGATTTATATATGAATCTACTGAATGAGATACATACTACAAAAAAAAAGGAGTAAAACAATACACAGAAATGAAAGAACCATCAAATATCATGAATGTTATGAAAGGAAAATAACAATACTGTTGTCATTCTTTATATATGAATCTTCTTAATTTCAGGTATTGTTGTCATTCTTTCTCTATATGCTGAAGCTATCCAATTATATCTAATCAAGCATATTGCAGAATGTTGAATCTAATAGAGTAGCATATTGAATCAATCATATTGCAGAATGCTGAAACTAATTTTAATACATAAAGATACATTATATTGAAACTTATACATCTCTGAAATTGTACAACAATAAAGTCTACAACCCTGATTTGTTGTTTGGCCTGGGTGGATTAAGGATTGAGCAGAAAAGGTCTTTAGCTAATTCTTTTATTGAGGGTTAAACTATTTAGGGGATGAGAAGGTGATGTTGATGTTTTTTTATCCATGATCTTAAATTTTGTGTCGATTCTTCATCACTATATCAGGTGATGTATGTTTATTTGTGAGGATAATTTTTTTATGTGAATCTGTTTTTCATTAATCAGTTGAACTGTAGGTTTTTGTATACTATTCGTGCTGGTGTTTCTCTGTTCTTGTATATGTTTAATTTGTTTTGAGTGAGAATTCTAGAGCTTTTTGAAAGGAACATGCCTGAAGATATTAGTTATTTCAATGGAGTTTTGTGATGATTTCTTCCTTCATTGTTAAATAGAAACTTATATTATTTGGTACTGCTGGTGATTGGGCTCTGGAAATACAGATGTTAGACTAAATTATGGACAGTTAGCTGAGTCTTGTTTGAGAATTGATATTGGCTGATTATTGGAACTTCTTCGTATATATATATTTAATTATTTATGTTGAAATTCTTCATATAAATAAATAAATATATATATATATATATATATATATATATATATATATATATATATATATATATATATATATATATATATATATAGGGAAATGCTCCATTGAAAACGCAAATAGCGTGGAAAATGAGGAAAACCACCTAGGCCGCTGTTGGGAATAGCGGCCTAGGTTATAATGATTATATTGATGTCCACGTTTTCCACGTTTTCACAGACATTTGTGTTTTCAACTGAGCATTTCCTATATATATATATATATATATATATATATATATATATATATATATATATATATATATATATATATATATATATTTATTTATTTATTTATGTTGAGCTTATTTATCCTTCTTTTGCCATTTATATGAATGTTAATTTGTTAAGCTAATTGATGTCCGGTAGTACCCTAGTATTACCAATACCGTACCAATATTCCGGTAGTACCGAACTCGGTAGTACCAAAAACTTGGCACGGTAATGGTAGACAAATTTTTGTACCAAGTATTCCGGTACGGTAAACGGTAGAGTAATGATGATACGGTACGGTACGGTATACCACCCCTACTTGTAATCGGCTTTATACGCCGCCGCTTTTTGTATAAGATTATTTATTCTCTTTCCAAAGTTTTTTAGCTCAGATTCTGTGTAAACCCCTTATGTAACCACATCAAGCCTCAACATCGAACGGTGAACTCGAGCACACAAGTAGCTTTCTCAAGCTAAGGCAATGGAGCTCAGCGCTCTCCGCCGACCCCCAAGCCTCGACACCGAACAGTGAACTCGAGCACACGAGTAGCTTTCTCAAACTAAGGCAATGGAGCTCAGTGCTCTCTGCCAACCCCCAAGCCTCGGTACCGAACGATGAACTCGAGCACACTGGTAGCTTTCTCAAACTAAGGCAATGGAGATCAGCGCTCTCCGCCGACCCCCAAGCCTCGACACCGAACGGTGAACTCGAGTACATGGGTAGCTTTCTCAAGCTAAGGCAATGGAGCTCAACGCTCTCTGCCGACCCCAAGCCTCGACACCATACGGTGAACTCGAGCACATGGATAGCTTTCTCAAGCTAAGGCAATGGAGCTCAGTGCTCTCCACCGACCCCCAAGCCTCGACACTGAACGGTGAACTCGAGCACACAGGTAGCTTTCTCAAGCTAAGCCAATGGAGCTCAGTGCTATCCACCGACCCCCAAGCCTCGACATCGAACGGTGAACTCGAGCACACGGGTAGCTTTCTCAAGATAAGGCAATGGAGCTTAGCGCTCTCCGCCGACCCCCAAGCCTCGACACTGTACGGTGAACTCGAGCACACGGGTAGCTTTCTCAAGATAAGGCAATGGAGCTCAGCGCTCTTCGCCGACCCCCAAGCCTCGACACCGAACGGTGAACTTGAGCACACAGGTAGCTTTCTCAAGCTAAGGCAATAGAGTTCAGCGCTCTCCATCGGTCCCCAAGCCTCGACACCGTACGGTGAACTCGATCACACGGATGGCTTTCTCAAGCCAAGGCAATGGAGTTCGGCGCTCTCTGCCGATCCCCAAGCCTCGACCTCCGGTCAAGACTTCAACTAACCTCCTGTAATACCCTGAATTTTTATTAAATGAGAATTGTTGATTTTACGTGTTGTGCACGCATAAATTTTTGTATAAATATTTTCTTATAAAGTTATTTTCTCTAACATGAACAAACAATTATTTTCTTTCCTTCTCTTTATTTTAAGCCCATTTTAAAAAGCCTAAGCTTGTTTTTCCAAATTAAGCCTAACCTAATAAATTAAATAATTTATTTTGACCCATGAGTCTAAAGCCCGCTATTTTTTGAAGCCCACAAACTAATTAATCTTTTAATTGTCATAACTTGTCATGTAGACACAATTAGTAGATAATTGATTAATTAATAATGTACAACTTAATAATAAGGGGGGGGGGTACTAGGGGGCATGTGCACACACTAGGGTGTGCTTAGCACACCTTTGTGGGAGGCCGGGTTGTGGCCAAGAGAGAGAGGGTGAGTGGATTAGAGTTGAGGGGTAGTTATTGAGTTCATGGAAGTTACTACAACTTCCCAACTCATCTTGGTCCTTAATCTCTAACTCCTTGATTAAATCCTAACCATATATTCTCATCCTAAAAGTGTATAAATACCCCTAACTTTTCTTCTCATTAGTGCACTAAACAAATTGCTAAGAGAAAAGATTAAGAGAGAAAAGATAAGAGAGCAAAAGATTGAGGAGATTTGTGAGCAAAAGATTAGAGTGTGCAAAATTGTGTGTGTTCCAACCTAGAGGTGGCCGGCCAATCATCCAAGGGAGCAAGGAGGCTTCGGCAAACACCAAGGAGCTAGGAGGAGAAGGCAATTTACAATACATTCTAGGAGGAGAAGGCTACTTTCTTGCATTCTAGGAGCTTTCATTTTCGTTTTCTCCAAATAGGTGGGTGTTTCACATGCTTCTAAATCTAGATACCATGCTAGGGATGATTTGGTAAAGTTACTAAGAAGCAACTAGGTGAAATTGGACCCATGTGTGCTAAATTAGAGATGGAATGGTAATTTAGAGAATGATTGATAAGATGATTGCTAGATAATAAATGGTGAATTAAAGTGCTAGAAATTATCATGTCGTCATGCTATATGTTTTGAATTGAGTTCTATGTTGAAATTTGTGCGTATGAGACAAATAGTTGATTAAATGCATCATGTGTAGTTGATTGTCTAAAATGAAGTTTCATTATTGTAGAAAGATGAAAACTTGTGTTCTAAAAATATTATTTTGTGAAAACCTTGATTATAAATAATATGAAATTGGTGATCATATTTTTAATGTCAAAAATATATCCATGATCTACTCTAAATTGCAACCTGGTGCAATTGACAGTCGACCGGATTAGAGTCGACAGTCGACTGTCAGGTAATAAATTTCGAATTTTAGTTACAGAACAGTCGACCAACTATATTGTAACAGTCGACTGCCCCGATTATTTGTTTTCGAGTTTTAAATCTTCACAGAACAGTCAACCGATTATATTGTAACAGCCGACTTCCCTGATCAATTTATTTTCGAGTTTTTAAATCATCGCAGAACAGCCGACTGGCCATGTTTTAACAGTCGACTGCCCTGAAGTTTCAAATAATATCTCGATTTTCGTGAGATAATTTTCTATAATCTGTGGCCTAGTATAAATGAGAAATCGAGACTATTTTTGCAAGAAATAACTTACTATAAATTGTTAGTTTAAATTGTCTTTGGATAAAGAAAAAAGTATTGATTAAAAGTGATTTGAAAAGAGATTTGATAATGGGAAAAATTGAAAGTATGAATGTTAGATTTGGTATTGTTAAAACAAGAATAAGAGAATTTTTGTGGAAAGAGTAAACTATTGAATAGGACAAGTTGAATTTATTGTTTATGCATGAGATTGTGTATGAAATTGAAATTAAATGACATGATGAGTTATGAAGGATATTATGAATATGAATACATGAATGCTATGAACATGAAATGAAAATTATTGTTAATCATGAAAAAAAAGAACTTATGAGTATGAAAAACTCGATGTTGCAATTATGAGTTGAAATTAACAAATAGGGTATAGCTAAGCCTCATACCGGCAAAATGAAAGAAAAGTTGAAATGATATTTGAAATGAAAAGACCAAGATTGGGTCATGTGAAATGATTGAATAAAACCGGTATAGTGGGAGTGTTAACCCTAAGGGATTGATTTTGTTCATGAATCAATTAAATTAAGGACTAGATACATAGTAAAGATGTGATGAAAGTAAGAGAAAAACATTGAGTATGAGGGCCATTGGATTGGCGGCATGAGAGTATTCACAGGATGTCCCATGATGCGTCATGAGTAGGACGTTGATACTGCTCCAGAGTATCGTCCCGGTGGCGACGCTCGTGGGGTGTTTGGCGACTGCAGGTGGTGTCATGTCTATGGTAGGAGGTGAATTACCACAGGATGCCTGCATGATGAGTCATGTATCAGTGCGTTGGGATTCTATTCAGGGCGCCTAGACATGTGTTCGTAGTTCGTAGAACATCTAGGATACTTACCGTAGTTACAGAAGTTGATTAAATCACGGCGAGGGATTGAACCATACAAGATGAAGAACGGTTAAGGGCTTGCCCTCGGACCTATGTAGTATGGGCTGCATAGACTCTGAACAAGTGCGCATTAGTGTCATATAAAGTAAATAGTTGCATTAAGGACTAAGTGCACATTCACAACACGACATCAATAGGATAGTCCCCTTAGCTTTGTTTGCGAACAAGTTTGTGGTTTGTTAAATATTGAGAATCGCTATACTGTTTCGGCATATAGAGGATGGCTGTGTATAATATTTCGTCAGTTGAATGAATTGACGTGCCCATAGTTTTCTATGCAGGATAAATACATGAAAAAGACTAAGGAGGAATTGATGCTTAAAGATTATTCAAGTGTTGTTGCATTTCATTTATGTAATAGTTGTAACATTGCTTCCGCATTTTTAAAGTGTAAATGTAAATGTAACTCTGATGTAAAGTAAAGTTTTAATTTCCTTGCAAAATTGTACGAAGTGAAGTGAAAAGATCCTGTGGAACACGAATTTAGTCGATTTTGGAATTCGGGGTGTTACACCTCCCTACCCAAAAGTTTCATTAAAGATTTAAGGCGCTCGCCCTTGACGGAACGCCCCGAGTCCCGAACCATAGGTCGACCCACCTTTCACCCGCTGGCAACTCGGGGTAAAACAGCCATCGGAGTCGTTACCCCAAATTTTCAGAGGGTGGCAGGGGAGCCACCGGCCCGGGACTCTCGGCCAAAAGTTCCGTATTAGGGCGCCCGCCTTCGGCAAGCACCTAGAGTCCTCATCTCGGCGTCGGCCAACCTTTCACCTGCTGGCAACTCGGGGTCAACGGCCCTCGGAGCCGTTACCCCAAATTGTCAGCAGGTGGTAGGGAAGCCACCGGCAATGAGAACCCACGGGGATGTGAGTTTTTCTCTGATGGATTTCTGGTGAGGGGGTGGGGTTATATAGCTCCCCAGAACGGCTCATTAATGACGTCGGAAGACGAAACATCGGACGTCAAAACGTCCCTCGTTAAATGGCGTGAGAAGGTGAAACGACCAGCATTAATGGCGTGGGAAGACGAAACATCCCCCCATTAATGGCATTGGAAGGCGGTCCTCTACTGCAGAACTCTCAGGACTCCTCTCCCTCGCCGTCTCCATGCTCGGGGACGACCGCCGTCTCTGCTAGAGAGGCCAATCCCCGGAGCTGGCGAACTTGCTCCACCTATCGATGAGTTTTTCACCCCCCAAGTCTCCGACCTTCTGCTCGGCCCCGAAGCAAAACAAGCGCCCTAACTCTAACCCTCCATGCATTCTCATCAACAAGTTCAAACGGGTCGGACAGCTTATTCTTTATTATAACGCCCAAGGGGGCCACAACACAGAAAGATTTATTACAACCAAAGCCTCATCCTAAACTATCCTCAGACCCCCTCCGGGCTCGCACGGGTCAACTCGAACCCCGCCCAGCGACTCGGTTCCGCAGCATGCCTTGCCGAGCCCCTGGAATCGGCCAAAGATGACATGCCGACCACAAAACTCTGAGCATCGCCTGGCCTCACATACTCCAACTGCAGAATTGAGGACGATTCGCACCTCGAGGAAGCTCCAATCACCGAGGGGACTGACCTTCCCAACATCGTTTTATACCACTAGTTATCGATCTCTTTCTCCACAATGACCTCACGGAGGAACGACTCCGATGTAGGCCTCTGCACCGAGGCACTTGACATGGAAAATCCAAGGCCCGCACCCCCGAGGTCACGGTCGGCTATCACCCTTTCAATTGAGCCGACTCCGCGCTCAGCTCCTTCGACTTATTCCGGAAATAGTGGAAAGCAATGTCGTGATCATGGGCTTCCTTCCGATATCGGTCAAGGGTGGACTCCAATACCTTGTTCTTGCTCCGAAGCGATGTCACCTCGGACCATCGAGGATCAACCTCGGCAAGAGTAGCCAACATCTGATGGAAACAAAATAAAAGGTCATTCCAAGGCCATAAGTCCATGACAGGCAATCTCGAAAAATTACACAAGTCTTGGAGGGTCGTACAAACTCAGATAGTCGACCCAAAAGCGAGACAAAAGTCAAGAGTAAAACACTTGGCCCACCAAAAATTCTTTGTTATAAATTTTCAATACTTTTACAAAATATTGCGGTGGCCAGTCCGCCTTTGGCAAATACAACCAAAAAGATAAAACAAGAAGAAAAGAAAGAAAAAACAACTACGACTTAGGGCCCACCTCTCCCTCGGGTTCGGTGACGGCCAGGGGGTCGACCATCGGATCGGCACTCGCTCCTCCGGCTCCGCCTTCCCCTTCACCCGGTGCATCACCCCCGGGGGTCCTCAGCGGCCCCTTGATCTCCATGTCGTAGTCGAGGTGTGACAGGTCCAGGGTCGAATAGAAGTGCTTCACGTGGCTCAACGCCTTGTCGTACACTTCATTCTGTGCTTCGATGACCATATCTTGGGCCTTCAAGGTCAGTACCCCCTTCTCCACTTTGAACGCCTGCTTTAGCACCACCTCCTTCTTCAGTGCATCATCGACCATCGAGGCCAGGTTTGCCTTCAGGGCCTGCTCCCGCTTCATCGAAGCATCTAGGGCGATCTTCATATCCACATCTCGCATTTATAGCGATTGGTCTGGCTCCGCTCGTACTTCAGCTCCAGCTCATGAATTTGCATCACCTGGTTGCCAGACATGCAGGCCTACAGCCGAGGTCAAAATACTTGAGTAAAAACAAAGTTCTAAGGGACAACTATGAGAGGAATGAAGCACAAGGCCTCGGAAATTACCTGCACGCTTGCCTGAGCCCACCTCATGTAGGCTGACTCGAAGGTATCGGCCCCCATACTCTGCCGATCCCGAGGCATGGCCATCTTGTCCAAGAACTCCATAGAGATGGGACCCTCGGTCAGAGTGTCCCCTTGGCGGATGGCCCAGTCCGGGGCCTAAGGCTGGAGCCCCTCTTCCCCGACCAGGGCCTAGGCATCGGCACGAAGAGGAGGAAGCCCCCCCTGCATGACCTCCGACACCTTCGAGGCATTGGAGCTTAGTACGAGGGCGGTCTCCCTCGACTGACTCGTCTTCGGCCTCTTCGCCTTCGGCTCGGACGGAGTCTCGGAAGCTATTCTGGAAGGGGATGCCGCCTGCTTCCCCTTATCAGATTACTCCGCCTTCTGCTTCTTCAGGGCAAGCCTCCTCGCCTTGATCGCTTCGGGTTCCATCTCTGCAAAAAAGCCCATTAACAAATGATGAGCACAAAAGAGAATTACAGAAAGAAAAAAGAACGAAAAAAAAGGGCCGGGGCGGGGCTCAGTCCGGCTCGGACCATGTGACTCTCCGTCACTTTTGGCCAACTTATACTATGGCTCTTATGGAGGCGCTCCACGAAGGCCCACTCCTCGGTTGAAAGATCACCCTTCTTCGGCAACTTGAAGTTCGGCTTATAAAAGTTCCACCTCGTCGGTATATCCCACTGCTCCTCACTCCGAACGACAAAGTATTTTCTCTTCCACTCCTTTATCGAGTCAGGGTGTCCATGCACGACCTTACATCCGCTCCAAGGCGATACATTGTAGATCCCCTCGAACTCTCAAGATGAGCTGACCCTCAGCATGGCTCGGAAGATGCTCAATCTCAGCAGCACCTTCCTCCCCGCATACAATAGTATGAAGCTCACCATCTGCTTCCAAGAGTTTGGCCTGAACTGCATCGGACACAGTGAAGACCAATTTAGGACGTCTCGGATGAAAAGATGGATGGGTAGCCTCACCCCCGAGGATAACGTATCAGTAGGAAAGATGCAGTACCACAGCGCCAGAGGATCGGTCGGCTGAAGACCAATGCTTGGGACCATCAGCTCGTACTCCTTCCTTGATGGAACTGAGATGAATCCCAGGACTACGGATTGGTGTGCGTATCGATTGTAAACAGATTGCTTAATGGTGATCTAACCCTATACAGCGGAAACTAGGGTTCACAATTATACCTGCGGTGAGAAGAAGACGACAGCGACCCCAAGATCTTCTGCACGTATTCCTTCCTCGGGTTGGACGTCATGTGGGCGACGATCTCCCAACCTTTCTCCCTTGGCTGACCTCTTTTTCTCTCCTTACGTGAATCACGAGATTTGAGAAAAAAATTTATATTTCTGATTGTCAATGACGGCCAGAGAAATAGAGGATATATATAAGGCTACGGCAGGGACCATGAGGAGAAATTAGGGTTAGGTCTCCTAACGGATCTGGGTATCCCGTGTTCAGCCCGAACACACAACCCAGGCCCATTAACAATAGCTCGGTCCACTAAGGAGCTATTGTTGCACTACCTTCCTAATCCCAAATTATATTTATGGGCTCCTTTTATTATATGCTCATTCAACTCCCCATGTTAAGATATCGAATGTCCGTCGATCAAATTAAGTTACTGACAACTACATTGATCAACATCTTTTATCCTTAAGTAGTACCACTCAACTTTATTTGTCATGTCGGATGTAATCCACCTGCAGGGTTTACATGACAATCCTTATGAGCTCCTTAAGGGGACATCATCAACCCGACGTATCGGGACATGGATTCCTTTTACAATCAACAGCCCATCATACATACAATGCTATTACCCAATTCATAGAGGTTGTTGATCCATAATGAATCTCACTCTTTTATGAGTCAAAGTAATGCACACTGCATATACATGTCTGTTATTATATCTGGATTAAGAGCATAAGCATCCATAATAACAGAGGTATTTGTTCTCTTTTGTAGTCAGTACAAAGAGAACAACCTCAAGTGGTCCTGTTCAATACACACAAAGTGTACTAGTGTAAACCTATAGTCAAGACAGACTAATACCAGATTACACTACAACCTTTCCAATGGATTGTCCAAGTCCGTCTAGGTTGTGAACTATTTATATATTCCATAGGGAACTGATAATATGATCTTCTGTGTGTCACCTCACACCATATTATCAACCTTATAGAATATCAGACACTTGCATTAATATTATAATAAACACAATATGCAAACATATGCCCATATGATTCTCATTCAAAAAAAAATAAGGAAATAAAGTTAATACAAAAGTGATGCTTTCAGTATATAACCCTAACATTCCTAATGAAGTAACTCGTGCGGATCACCGAGAGGTCCTCCCCCTTCAAAATCGAGGGAGTACTGTCCATCTTAATCCTCACCCGGCTCGGCAACGAAGGCTGTCCCCATAGAGCACCTTATCCCCGACTCATCTGGGTAATTCCTGATCGACCGAGGCTGTGGCAGGAAGAGGACCCCCAATTGCCGAGGGGCAATTGTCCTATCAGGACTGCTTGGCATGATCCACTTCACCTTCTTCTTCTGAAACTTAGGGGCCTTCTCGGGCGATGGGGTCGCCAACGGCTCGAGGGTGAAGGCCCTCGGGGGGGAGTTCGTCCCCCCGACCTGACCACCCTCGGCCCCAACCTCTTCGGCAGGCAGTACTCCTTGACCTTCCCTTCTTCTTTGTCCTCCCCTCCTTCGCCCTCCTCATCATCCTCTTCATTGGTACCCTCCTCATCCGAGCCACTGCTCTCCAGCACAAATGCCTTGCGAGTCCGCAGTGGCTCCACTGCAATCACTTCGTCCTCCGAGTCCCATGAAGTTGAAGTGTCCGGAGGATCCGAAGAGGTTGAAGAATCCGATAGGCCCGTATGGACAATGCTGTCGGAAGTAGAGGCGGAGGAGCCGGACTGAGCCCTAGACATGACAAAGAAAACTAACCTGAGTATGACTTGAACAGAAGGTTGCCAAAAAACTCGTCGATAGTGATAAAAAATTCTAGAGAGAAGCTTCGGGTTCTAGAGAGAGAAAGCAAAAGTGAGAAATGAGAAAGGAAGAAGGGGACGAGTATATATAGAGGATTAAAACTCCTTGATTTTCGTAAAAGTCAGTTACAGTAACTGCCTCGATTCGTGCGAAAACTGTTACTGTAACTCCTCGATTCTTGCGAAAAACGGTTCCTATAACGGCTATTGGAATCTCCGAGCTCGCTCGCCTCGCCGACCCCCTTAAGCTTCGATGATCGACCCAGATCTCGGCATAGGGGTAGCTTCCTAGTGTTTGCAAGTCTCTTGGCCTCATTCGTCTTGCCGACCCCCTTAAAGCCTCGATGATCGATCCAGATCTCGAGCACAGAGGTAGCTTCCTCAAGTTTGTAAGTCTCTTGGACTCTCTCATCTCGCCGACCCCCTTATGCCTCGATGGTCAACTCAGATCTCGAGCACTGGGGTAGCTTCAACAGGCCAAGTCACTTGGCCTCGCTCGTTCCGCCGACCACCTCAAGCCTCGACGGTCGACCTATATCTCGAGCATGGGGATAGCTTCTACAAGCCCAAGTCTCTTGGGCTCGCTCATCCCTCCGACCCCCTCAAGCCTTGACGGTTGACTCAGATCTCGAGCACAAGGATAACTTCCTCAAGTTTGTAAGTTTTTTGGGATCGCTCGTCTCGCCGACCTCCTTAAGCCTCGACGGTCGACCCATATCTCAAGCATGGGGGTTGCTTCAACAGGCCAAAGTCACTTGGCCTCGTTCGTCCCGCTGACCCCCTCAAGTCTCGATGGTCGACCCATATCTCGAGCATGGGGGTAGCTTCAACAGGCCAAGTCACTTGGCCTCGCTCGTCCCGCTGACCCCCTTAAGCTTCGACGGTCGACCCATATCTCCAGCATGGGAGAAGCTTCGACAAGCCAAAGTCACTTGGCCTCGCTCATCCCGCCGACCCCCTCAAGCCTCGACGGTCGACCCATATTTCGAGCATGGGGGCAGCTTCCATAGGCCAAAGTCACTTGGCCTTGCTCGTCCTGCCGACCCCCTCAAGCCTCGACGGTCGACCCATATCTCGAGCATGGGGGTAGCTTCAACAGGCCAAAGTCACTTGGCCTCGCTCGTCTCGCCGACCCCCTCAAGCCTTGACGGTCAACCCATATCTCGAGTATGGGGGTAGCTTCAACAGGCCAAGTCACTTGGCCTCGCTCGTCCTGCCGATCCCCTCAAGCCTCGACGGTCGACCTATATCTCGAGCAGGGGTAGCTTCAATAGGCCAAGTCACTTGGCCTTGCTCGTCTCGCCGACCCTCTTAAGCCTCGATGGTCGACCCATATCTCGAGCATGATGGCAGCTTCAACAGGCCATGTCAATTGGCCTCGCTCATCTCGCCGACCCCCTCAAGCCTCGACGGTCGACCCATATCTCGAGCATGAGGGTAGCTTCAACAGGCCAAAGTCACTTGGCCTCGCTCGTCCCGCCGACCCCCTCAAGCCTCGACGGTCGACCCATATCTTGAGCATGGGGATAGCTTCAACAGGCCAAGTTGATGGAACTGCGATGAGATCCAGGACTACGGATTGGTGTGCGTATCGATCATAAAAGATTAACAGATTAAATACGTGATCTAACCCTATATAGCGGAATCTAGGGTTCACGAATTATACCTGCGATGAGAAGAAGACGACAGCGACCCCAAGATCTTCTGCACGTATTCCTTCCTCGGGTTGGACGTCGTGTGGGCGACGATCTCCCAACCTTTCTTCTCCTTGGCTGACCTCTCTTTCTCTCCTTACATGAATCACGAATTTAGAGAAAAAATCTTATATTTCAGATGATCAATGACGGCCAGAGAAATAGAGGATATATATAAGGCTACGGCAGGGACCATGAGGAGAAATTAGGGTTAGGTCTCCTAACGAGTCTGGGTATCCCGTGTTCAGCCCGAACACACAACCCAGGCCCATTAACAATAGCTCAGTCCACTAAGGAGCTATTGTTGCACTACCTTCCTAATCCCAAATTATATTTATGGGCTCCTTTTATTATATACTCGTTGAGCTCCCCATGTTAAGATATCGAATGTCCGTCGATCAAATTAAGTTACTGACAACTATATTGATCAACATCTTTTATCCTTAAGTAGTGCCACTCAACTTTATTTGTCATGTCGGATGTAATCCACCTACAGGGTTTACATGACAATCCTTATGAGCTCCTTAAGGGGACATCATCAACCCGACGTATCGGGACATGGATTCCTTTTACAATCAATAGCCCATCATACATACAATGCTATTACCCAATTCATAGAGGTTGTTGATCCATAATGAATCTCACTCTTTTATGAGTCAAAGTAATGCACACTGCATATACATGTCTGTTATTATATCTGGATTAAGAGCATAAGTATCTATAATAACAGAGGTGTATGTTCTCTTTTATAGTCAGTACAAAGAGAACAACCTCAAGTGGTCCTGTTCAATACACACAAAGTGTACTAGTGTAAACCTATAGTCAAGATAGACTAATACCAGATTACACTACAACCTTTCCAATGGATTATCCAAGTCCGTCTAGGTTGTGAACTATTTATATATTCCATAGGGAACTGATAATATGATTTTCTGTGTGTCACCGCACACCATATTATCAACCTTATAGAATATCAGATACTTGCATTAATATTATAATAAACACAATATGCAAACATATGCCCATATGATTCTCACTCAAAAAAAATAAGAAAATAAAGTTAATACAAAAGTGATGCTTTCAGTATATAACCCTAACACAAGTCACTTGGCCTCGCTCATCCCGCCGACCCCCTCTAGCCTCGACGGTTGACCCATATCTCGAGCATGGGATAGCTTCAACAGGCCAAAGTCACTTGGCCTCGCTCGTCTCGCCGACCCCCTCAAGCCTCGACGGTCGACCCATATATTGAGCATGGGTGTAGCTTCAACAGGCCAAGTCACTTGGCCTCGCTCGTCCCGCCAACCCCCTCAAGCCTCGACGTTCGACCCATATCTCGAGCATGGGGGTATTTTCAACAGGCCAAGTCACTTGCCCTCGCTCGTCCTACCGACCACTTCAAGCCTTGACGGTTGACTCAGTTCTCGAGAACAAGGGTAACTTCCTGACCCATATCTCGAGCATGGGGGTTGCTTCAACAGGCCAAAGTCACTTGGCCTTGCTCGTCCCGCCGACCCCCTCAAGCCTCGACGGTCGACCCATATCTCGAGCATGGGGGTAGCTTCAACAGGCCAAAGTCACTTGGCCTCGCTCGTCCCGCCGACCCCCTCTAGCCTCGACGGTCGGCCCATATCTCGAGCCTGGGGTAGCTTCAACAGGCCAAAGTCACTTGGCCTCGCTCGTCTCGCCGACCCCCCCAAGTCTCGATGGTCGACCTATATCTCGAGCATGGGAGTAGCTTCAACAGGCCAAGTCACTTGGCCTCGCTTGTCCTACCGACCCCCTCAAGCCTTGATGTTCGACCCATATCTCGAGCATAGGGGTAGCTTCAACAGGCCAAGTCACTTGGCCTCGCTCGTCCCACCGACCCCCTCAAGCCTCGATGGTTGACCTATATCTCGAGCAGGGGGAAGCTTCAACAGGCCAATTCACTTGGCCTCGCTCGTCCAACCGACCCTCGTAAGCCTCGACACTCCGAGCCAACTCCATCCGTCATTATATACAAAAGGGAATCACCACGACCTGCTCGATAGTAGGCCCCCATGCTCGACCTCCGAAGTCCTCGTGCTCGGCCATAAGGGCCCTAACTAGCCCAGCACCGACCCCAACCGGCCCAAGCTACGGGAACTCTCTTCCCACTCTCCTTCATGAAACCCGACTACTCCTCCACGACTCGCCAAGCACAGTCCCGCAGGAGTGGGGGGCTTGTGATATGGGATAAATAAAGCAGCATCAACCAGGGCCCTCTGATCTCCTCTGGATCCTCCCCCTGTGATTATCAGGCCAGCTACAGTCTCATGGGCCTCAGCCTGCTCAGGCCCACAGGCAAACGGGTCCAACCCGGCCCGTCAGGGCTTCAGACCCGTTTACCCCTGCCTATAAATACCCAACCCCCTCCTCACTACAGCAGGTAATCAAACTTTCTCCACCTGAACCCTAGCTGCACAGTCTCTTTTCCAGTGACTGAATAGATCGTCGGAGGACCTGCCACCAGGACTTCTTCCTGTGTTCCTAGGCATTGTGCAGGTACAGAAGACCCGAGCCAAGCCACTACTTCTGGATCTGAGCCGAGCTTCTGGATCCGAGCCGAGCCACTCTCCTCTACCTCCCCGCTCTTACCTCCGAGCCGGCTCCCGCTACCCGATGTCAGACCAAGGCCAGTACCGTATAAGGACTTCCATTATACAAATTACAAGAACTCACACCTGTTGCCCCTACATCCCAAAAACAAACAGCATCAATTGTCACTATGCTCGTAAGCGTTTTGAAGTCGGGACCATTTCACTTCATTCTGTTACCTCTTCACAACATACAATATATTTCTTCATCAAATCCCACACTGTTCACAGATTTCGACACTTGGTGGGCAAACTCACACTGTTCGACCCACCGTAAGTTTGAGATGGGGTGTTAGATATTATGTTATATATTTAGTCCCATATCGGATTATGTATTAGTTTAGTATTTGGTTCTCTCCTATATATATGAGATATTGTACTCAGTTATAATCAATCCAATAACATTTTTCAGTCTCTGCTAAACCTTAACAGAGTTTGCCATGTTGGTGGAGACGTTCGGTCACGATCGACCGGCAGCAAGCGGGGTAGCCGAGGTGACTTCGAAGCGTTCAGCCGCCGTGTAGTAGGGGCATAGTCGCACAGGATGTGGTCGAGGACCTCATATGGAGATGCTATATGCAAGCAGGAAAAACCTGGCTGCAGTTCTTCAAATTCGGAAGGATGGTAAGCTTTTCCTTCTTCTCATTTTGCTTAAAATCCTATGCACTTCTCTGTATAGGATACTTTTATGGAGAACCATTATATATATTGGATTCCATCTTAACCTGCACACTTTATGAGTAGGCCTATGCTTTTATCAGTGACGCATTTTGGGCTTCTTGTTTTTCCTTCTCCACTCTCTTCTGTTCTTATATGAAAAGTTGATGGTGAAGATCTTGTTGAATGCGAAGTGCTTCTACCACTTTGAACCAGGGATGGTATACCGTACCGTACCATATCATCATTACTCTACCGTCTACCGTACCGGAATATTTGGTACACAAATTTTTCTACCATTACCGTGCCATGTTTTTGGTGCTACCGAGTTCGGTACTACCGGAATATTGGTACGGTATTGGTAATACCATGGTACTACCAGACATCAATTAGCTTAAAACCTTCATATAAATGGCAAAAGAAGGATAAATAAGCTCAACATATATATATATATATATATATATATATATATATATATATATATATATATATATATGAAGAAGTTTCAACATAAATAATTAAATATATATATATGAAGAAGTTCCAATAATCAGCCAATGTCAATTCTCAAACAAGACTCAGCTAACTGTCCATAATTTAGTCTAACATCAGTGTTTCCAGAGTCCAATCACCAGCAGTACCAAATAATATAAGTTTATGTTTAACAATGAAGGAAGAAATCATCACAAAACTCCATTGAAATAACTAATATCTTCAGGCATGTTCCTTTCAAAAAGCTCTAGAATTCTCACTTAAAACAAATTAAACATATACAAGAACAGAGAAACACCAGCACGAATAGTATACAAAAACCTACAGTTCAACTGATTAACGGAAAACAAATTCACATAAAAAAATTATCCTCACAAACAAACATACATCACCTGATATAGTGATAAAGAATCGACACAAAATTTAAGATCATGGATAAAAAAAACATCAACATCACCTTCTCATCCCCTAAATAGTTTAACCCCTAATAAAAGAATTAGCTAAAGACCTTTTCTGCCCAATCCTTAATCCACTCAGGCCAAACAAAAAATCAGGGTTGTAGACTTTATTGTTGTACAATTTCAGACATGTATAAGTTTGAATATAATGTATCTTTATATATGAAAATTAGTTTCAGCATTCTGCAATATGATTGATTCAATATGCTACTCTATTTGATTCAACATTCTGCAATATGCTTGATTAGATATAATTGGATAGCTTCAGCATATAGAGAAAGACTGACAACAATACCTGAAATTAAGAAGATTCATATATAAAGAATGACAACAGTATTGTTATTTTCCTTTCATAACATTCATGATATTTGATGGTTCTTTCATTTCTGTGTATTGTTCTACTCCTTTTTTTTGTAGTATGTATCTCATTTAGTAGATTCATATATAATTCAATTTCAGGATTATGATACAAATATACTACATAAATAAGATTTCACCTATATTAACCAGTAAAAAAAACTCCTAAAAAAACACAAAAATCAATTTGATAAATCAAATCAGAAGATCTTTTACATCCTAAATTTCTAATTACTTGTGAATAATAATACGCAATATCTCAAGAAAACCCAACAAGAACAAGAAGAAGATGGATCTTATATTAATACACTAACTAAACTCTAAAGTTTTCCTAATTAGTCGAAAAAATCTTCTAACAATACCGTACCGATGGGGGCTGAAGAAGGTAGGTGGCATCGCGACAGTGTGGTGCTTCGGCAGTGTAGTGCATCAGTCAATCAGTGCATGTGCCCTAGATTCAAAGAAGAAAAAAAGAAAGAAGGAAAAAAAAGGAAGAATAATTGAAGTAGTAGTATAACTGGGGTGAAAATTTGAAAAAAATAAATAAGAAAAATGGGCATGGACATAGGTCTGGGCCTGAGTTTTTAAATATAAAAATTAAATTAAATATATATTAATTACTTGGTATGGTACGGTATACCATGGTATCAGTATTGGGTACCAGTACCATACCATATAATTTTGGTATGGTACAATACCGAGATTTCGGTATGGTATTACCAAGATTTCGGTAACATATGGTATGGTAATGGTATGGTACGGTATGGTACGGTAATATGGTATTTTTTTACACCCCTACTTTGAACAGAGGGGAAAGTTGAGTTGTTTATGTTATACCAACTCCCTTTTCTTGAACTAATTAAGTGTGAAGGATGCTACACTTGTTCGCATAATCTAAGGATTCCCTCCTTGATCTTTTTAGGTGACATATTGCTGCAAAAATCGGTGCGAGCGCACCCGATGTGAGTTTGAGGGTGATGAAAATAGGAAAACTAGTATTTGTGCTTTTGGATCTTAAGTTGATGGTCACCTCCTTTGAATAGTGGCAAAAAGTAAAAACACTGGAGTTGGCTTCGCCTTTGGCCCTTCGAAGCTTAAGTCAGCAAAGAAAATAATATATATATAAAAAAAGGAGGGTTTTATATATTAGCCATTACCGAGGTGAGGTTTGAGTTTTTGTAGGTTAGAGGATAAGATCCAATAGTTAGATGATAAGATCAATTATTTGAATTACTTATCCAATCATCTATTAAATTCCATCGTTATCGGGTTTCGAGTTTCTGCTATCTTGGGTTTCGAATTTTGACCCACATTTTGTTTTGGGTTTTGACCCATATGTAACCCAAATGGATGTCCAACTCGAAGATTTTACTCCTCCATGTCATGATACGTATTACTGATATACATGTGTGGGATTTAATCCTTATCGTATGCCCCCTACTCCAGCAAATTGTATGAAATAAACTTTCTGGAGTATTTAGATGCTTACTTTTAGACAATCTTCATGATTGTGTTGAGCCTCGTTGCTTGGAATTTTTCTAAAATATTTAAAATTTTCCAAGTTTCCAGAAATTTAGTGACTACTTTTGAATTTCAAAAATATTTCTCCAGAGTTTAAATCATTTTATTGATTTTTCTGAAGTTTAAAATCATTTTTATGATTTTCCAGAATTTTTCCAAATTTAAATGACTTTTTCATAATTTTCCAAATTTTTTAAATCAAAACTTTTTCTGAATTTTAAATCATTTTCGATGGGTTTTTATAATTTTTCAATCAATTTATGAAATTAAAAATTACCTTTTGAAGGCAGATCTAGGCGTACATCATGATGAGATCAGACGATTCTTGTGAATTGGACCCACCTTTACTCAAGTTTTGATGATGGGCGTGAATTTTTGAGGGATCGGACATTTCTTGAGCTCTAGCCTCACTTCCCCTAAAGATTTTATAATGATCACATCAGGAGCGCGATTATTGACACGATCCTACGATTGCGGAGCTTGGCCTTACCATGCACTTACCCTTTGATGATCTTGATGATCATCGACGAATGTTTAAGTATATCAAGGATTGCGGAGCTTGGCCTTACCATGCACTTACCCTTTGATGATCTTGATGATCATCGACGAATGTTTAAGCATATCAAGGATTGCTGAGTTAAGTTTGATGGAGGCTACACTTGTTCGCTTCGTTTCAGAATTGCCCTCTTTGATCTTCCTACATGATATTTTTTAGATGATTTAATAGGAAGTTATGATAATACACTTGTAAAAAAATATTTTGGACTTGGTTTTTTATTATAAACAAACATGTTGAAGAGTTACTAGTCTAAATAGCTTTTGAAATTTGAACTGTTTAATAGAGTTAGCATACCGATTAGGGCTGTAAATCGGACCGGACGGGACCGGACAACCATATGTTCAAGCTCGGACCGAAATTATACTCGGACGGACTTATGTCCGGCTCGGTCCAGACCAGACAAAATTTTTATAGTCCGGACTTGGTTCGGTAAAGAATCGGACCGCAATAATATTCGGACGAACTTATGTATGTCTCGAGCTCGGTAAATCATCGGACCTAATAATTTGTTTGAGTTCGGTTCGTATAATAGTTCGGACGGTCCATAGTCGGGCCATTACTCGAGCCGGACTCAGATGGACGACGGACTGTCATGTTCATTTTACATCCCTAATACCGATTTCCTCTCTGCCATGCTTGTGAATTCACCTTTATAAAGTGAATTTCTTTTGCTTGTTTTTGTCCATCCAAACTGCACTTATTTGTTGAGTTCAATAACCTATTATAAGTTACCGTTGTCCCAAAGTTTAATTAGTTTGTGTGGACACAAACTGTCATAATCATTGTAACAAGCTATGATTTCACTAAAACTGAGAAGTGTACATTGTTATTTATAGGACAACTTAGAAACTGAAAACTAAGGAGTTGTTTTGTTAAAAAACCCAAAGATCTTGCTTAGGCTCCGGAGCGGTGGTAGCGCATTTATCATTTTGACTCGTAGAGGGCTTAGTTTTAGGGAATTATAGTGCAGCTGAGTTGTTGAGCAAGGAAATGATGAGCATAAACAGATATGATGAGAAACCAAGCAAGTAGATCACACCAATCACACAAAGATTTTTTCCAGTTTGGGTGAACCTTAATTCGGGGGGAAATGTGGGGAGATATTATTCAATTAGAAAAGATTACAGGAGTTACAAACTCACTCACCATGAACTATTTCTCGAGCCTCACTTACAATGGAGAAATCTCAATAAAGTACTTACTCTCTTAGAGGCTATTACAATATATAAAGATCTAGATAAACTTTAGGTTTAGTCTTGATACAATAATCATCCGATATATCCTGAATAAAGAGACACACGATAGGAGCCGTATGATCTGATTTGTAGAAGAAGTTGGGCCCAAAAGATTCCCAAATAATTAGACCAATAAGTTTCCAGCCGCACATGGCGGTCAATTGCGTAAAGGGACAGTCGACACTAAACCCATCCCCAAATAGAGAATTGGGAAAGCTAATTGCGCAGTTGACCGTCAATTGCTTTGCCTGCTGCTGATGTTGCTTCACTTCTCTTCATCGATGCTTCAACCTCCTTCGCTTCATCATATTCTCTTCATATCGAACCCAAGTATGCAACATACGCCCAACACTTCGGCTCCATAAGGTGGCATTGGGAGCCCGTGGTGTGGCCCTAGCAAGGAGGACTTGAGACGTCGATGTTCCATCCTGATGGTTGGCAGTGGTGACTGCTTGCTTCTTCTTAGAAGGCATAGTTGAATATGTTTCCAGGTGTGAATTTGATAAGAGATACAGGTCTATACTATTCCCACATACGGTGCAAATCTGTTAACGCAAAAATCGGTGCATCGCTTCCTTCAAACACCTGCAAAAAGTCAAAACACCAAAGTTGGCTCAGGTGTTTGACCATCTAATGCTCAAACCAGTAATAAAATATGAGAATTGGACAGAAAGAGGGAGAACGATTTGTTACCCATTATTGAGGTGAGGTTTGAGTTTTATAGGAAGTAAATCCACAGGTTAGAGGATAAGACACAATCGTTAAAAGATGAGATCAATTAGATAAAGGTTATTTAAATTAATCATCCAATCACCAATTAATTTCATCCTTATTGGGTTTGGGGGTCTGCTGACTTGGGTTTCGGATTTTGACCATCATTGGGTTCTAGGTTTTGACTATACCGGGTTGTAACCCAAATGGATGTCCAACTTGACAATTTTACCCCTCCATGTATATGTGTCATTGATATACATGTGTGAGATTTTATCTTTATCACCTCATATAATCCCCATTATCACATCCTAGTGCGTCTTTATTAATCGCTTCCACAAAAAGTTTCAGGAAGGAGTTAACAAGGGCAGAATTTGTTGGATAAAATTAAAAAAAATATAATTACCAAAAAAAATATAAAATAAATTAATTTAGTTTACCGACCTTGGAGCAGGTGTGTATTAGCACTGCCCTAAAGAACTTACTGTCTACCTCATGCATCGCTTCATGACAACTTGTCCAATAGAGGTACAAACCCTTGTCCACCGGTATCCCTTGCGTGCACAACCACAAAAGGATAGTCGACCTTGAGATGTAAGCTAGAATATGCAGCATGAATGTATATAGTAGAAGTTTTGTTTGGAGGAGGAAAAGATCATTCTTGTTCATCTTAATTCTCGTATTTTCTCTTCATTTTTTCATGAAGAGAAGTTAGTATTTATAAGAGCTGTCTATTAACCTTTAATAATAAACCATTTAAAGATCCGCACGATCAATTAATAATCATCTTATTTATAAAAGTAATTAACAAAAAACTTATGAGTCATAATTAACTATAATGGGTAGTTTGACCATGACTAAATAAAGTTTGACTTGGTCAAAGTCAATATTAAATTAATTGAAAATTATATTTTAGATATTAACTTTTTTTCATAATATTTTCCAACCCCCCCCCCCCCCCTCCCCCAACAAAAAAAGATGTAAATTTCTAAAATATTTTTTTAGGCCAAGCAAGAATAGAATTTGGTATAAAATTTGGCACATACACCTATGCAATCGGTGCAGGTCGCTACGCTTTGAACCTACACTTAGTGACATTTATTGCAACATGAGGAACCATAGTGGACGACGCCTAGAACTATGTCCTTGAGCTAGATATTAACAAAAGCACACATATAAGGTTTAATCACTAGGTGGCGGATTGGACTGTTATGGCCATACTCACTACTGAAAAGTTCATGAGAGTGTCTAGGGATCAGCCCCAATTCTCCCAACCGCGACCTTACATTTCCTCTCATATAGGTAAGTCCTACCAAGGCACTTGTGACTGAAAAAAGTACCCTCACAATTCACTTATTGGACTTATTAAGAGTTTAACTCAACCTAACCAAGTCACTTTTATGAGCACTGTATCACCATAGAAATGTGGTTGGAGTAAGTGTACCTAGGTACTACTCGACAACAAATTTAGTGCTCCCACAAGATGATCAGTCCAACTTGTTTCTACCATTTGAACTTCTATGGATGCATATAGTTGATGAAGTAGGGTTACTACCATCCTTTATGGGCTTATCCCCATTCCCCTCGATGATTAATCTAGGTCTAAGCTCCTAGATAGACCATTTTAAATGGATTTTATAAAATCAGGGTCACAAGTTTGGCTTATAGCTTTTCACTTTTAATTCTCAGTCTTGAGATATAATTTCTTAATGTAAAGCCTTTTAAAATTTTACTTCCAACTTCCTGCATTTATAATCAATACAATAGTTCTTGAAAGGAAGTTAGTGACATAATCATGATAAAAGGAAACATGTAAGTTTCAAAAAATAACTTTCACATACCATGCAATAAGTATGATATTTCAATTATACTTAAAACATTAGTATTCTCGCTGTACCTCATATCAATATCATGATAACACGTACTCAAAGAAGTATTTATATATATTGATGTGATGACTGTGACTGCATGTGTTTGCTTACAAAAATGTAAGCCATTCAATATTGCCTCTTCAATTCTTCATTTTCCTTGTATGTAATCTATCTACTTTTTTTTAGCAAACCATTATTTAAATTGATACGAAAATTTACTGAAAAGTAACATTTCAATTGATCCATTTCAATATTATAACTTTAAGATTTGAGATACAGATATGAATTAAGCATATGTCAAATAACAAATATTAAGCTATACAGTAAGCACGTGAGAATCAGAATTATGTGATATCGAAATCTAAAATTCACATGAAATTAAGTTAGATACGACTTACCAGATTTAAACCAAAATCTTCTTGTATTATTCTTGCATTCATTTATAATCTGTGGACTCTTTGTGTTTCTCACAAAATTAGATAAATCACTTAAACAATATGGGTAAGTGAAAATAGTCAACATTGGGTCTATATAATACTATGATGAAATAAAATGAATGAGAGAAATAGTCATTAAGCACATGTGTAGAAGAAAATCACATTCATGATAGACTACATACATTAAATTATACATCAACATAAAAGAGAGACCCACTACACCTTAATGTGAATATGCAACAACTCATATATGCATACATCATATCATTAAAGAAATTGTAACTGAAATATTGATTAGCTAAAATTATAGCAATAAACATCAGTATTTAAGTAACCACTAGTAAAAATAAATTTTATTCAGTCAAATTGTATGAGAGAAAGTCAATGAATATCTCATAAACAATAATGACTAGTAAAATATGGAGGTGATAATAAATACATGATTATCACTAAATAAATAAAATTACTATGCTAAGCACATATACAATATTTAATCAACACATTATTGTCATGATTGAAAATACCTTTGATATCTAATATATGTCAAGGTGCATGATATATAACTAGGAAAAATAAAATAAAAATAAAAACTGTATTAGCGACACATTCTACAAATATACAATGAATGATGATTTATATGCCAAAGTTTATAGACAGACAAGACAAGTATTTAATTCTCACTGCAACATTATAATTTCCTGACTTGGAGAGTCACCAAAAATTATGATATTATAGTCTCCCAAATATAATAACTCTTGCACATGTCAAGAGGGTGTTTGATATTAGATTAATAATATCAACAAATATATATCATAAATCAATTTACTAATTTCTAAGGACATTTGGATATAAAAAAAAAATTGATATAAGTAATTATTAAAGAAGATTAAATCATTGTGGGCCGCAAAACCAAATAGGTCAAATAAATATATATTTGAATTCATTTGAGACAAAATTAAGATATCTCGTTCTAATATATAAAATATTTGACTGTTTGTTGCATTAAAATGATAAAGATGCACACTAAACATACGAGATTAAGAATTTCCATATAAGATAAATATTCATCTACTTGAGACATAAATGCTTGATATCATATCAAAGAAAAGATTCGACAACTAGTAACTACAATGAAATTGCCAAAATTCGAAAATAAAATGTGTGCATATATATTCCATTTTTTTTAAATAATAGGAATAAAGATACCATAATTCAGCTTGGTAATTCTATTTGTAAGAAATCTTATAAATAGATTAAGTCCTTTAGATTGTTGGATAAAATTGAGTAAAATATAATTACCTAAAAAATATATAATAAAATAATTTAGTTTACCAGCCTTGGAGTAGACGTGTATTAACACTGCCCTAAAGGACTTATTGCCGACCTTGTGCGGTGCTCATGACGACTTATCTAATAGTGGTACAAACTCTTGTCCACCGGTATCCCTTGCATGCACGACCGTGAAAGAAGAGTTGACCTCGAGATGTAAGCTAGAATTTGCCCAATATAGTAAAAAGAAATTGTTTGGAGGAAGAAGTTCATTCTTATTCATCTCATTTTCTCTTCTCATTCGCATAAGATGAGCTAGTATTTATTTGAGTCATCTATTAACCCCTAATAATAAACCATTTAAAAATCCATAAAATCAAACAATCATCGTCTAGTTTATAAGAGTAATTAACCAAAAACGTATTAGTCATAACTTGCTATAAGGGCATAGTTTGATCATGACTAAATAAAGCTTTACTTGGTCATAATCAATATTAAGTTAATTCATAATTATACTTTAGAAGTTATTTTTTTCCATAATACTTTCCAACAGAATTTAGACAACACCTATCTTTCCAAAATCTTTTGTGTTTTCCATATCCAATACCGCATTTTGTACCCGTGTGAAATACATGCCCTAATTTGTGACAGCTTTCCGAAAACAAGATGTTCATCTCCCTCAGATCAACTACCCCCAACCCCCTAAACTTTTTCCCTACACACTCTATTCCATTTCATAAGATGGTACCCCCCGTTATCTTCTTTATTTCCACTCCATAAGAATCACTTTCTTATTCTATCTATTTTGTCGATCACCCATTTTGGTAGTTCATTGATTGACATCCAGTAAACTGATAGGTTAGCCAGCCGCAAATTCATTAATGTCACTCTCCCTCCCAATGATAGATATTAGCTCTTCCACCCTTGTAGTATCTTCTCAAAATTTCAATTAACATTGCACCAATCCCCTCTTTTAAGCTTGACAAAAAAAAGCAACTTGAGAGAAGATCACAAATTTTAGGAATATTGGTGCCTCACAAATAGGGCTTGCAACGGGTCGGGCTTGGGCCGGATATATACAAGTCCGAGTCCGAACCCGAAATTTTTTTGTACAGTCCAAGCCCGTCCCAATTTTGTGTCGGGCTCCAAAACTCAGGCACATGCCCAGGCCTGAATTAACAAAAAAAGTTTTGGCCCGGCCTGATTCCTTCAAAAAATATAGTTTTTTTTATAGTTCTTTTATTCTCTGTACATTATATACATTATGTATCAGTTAAACACATGTGTAAGCTGTTTCTTATACTCCAGTCATCTAAACCTGTTTTAAGGCATCAAGCCTAGTTACAAAAACATTGTTTCATGCATATAACTTTCTTACATCCAAAATATTCACATAAACACGCCTATACAAAATACCAAAAAATTGATGATGCAGTTGGAAAATGTTGTACTACTGCTCTTCACCACCATAAAGTTCAACATTCAAATCTCCTCAATTGCCACATTTGTTTAATAAATCCCCAAAAAATATATTATTCTTGATCAAAAGGACTTCAACTACCAGCTGCATTAGGACCTAAATTTGTGCATACAAAGTTTAAACATTAGATCATGAAGTTGAGCCACAACTTAAAAAATCATACAATGTAGACATAGAATAAATATCAGTCCATGTCTTTTACTGTAGCTCGCATTTAATCTGTAGATTAGTGACCATGGGTAATAATGATTCACGATGAAGTATTCTACTTGATGGTTTCACGAAGGGAGGTAGTGAAGTTTGAGGAATTGGCAAAGCTCGATGTATATGGTTCCTGTTTCTTAGAAAGAAAGCCAATGCAACTCCAATGCATAAGACCAAAATTATAATAGATGATAGAACAATGATCAATACTGAGCTCCTGCTCTGTTTTCCTTTAGGTTTATTCACTTCAACAACAAAAGGATGTATTATCATCGGGCTATTTCCATAAGTAAATAAGGTGGAGAAGAAGGAAGGCCTGCAAAAATACAAGAGTTCAAAAGATGAAATTGAAGAAGCCAGCTAACTTCAAATTTTCAGAGAGTACTCAAAATTTTTTGGAGAAGGCGATCTTTTTGTTGTTTGTTAACATAAATCATATATTGATGATGGAAAAGAAAATGAAAAAATTGCATATAAATAGGCAAAAGAGAAAGAAGCGATCAAAAATTGAATTTGGGGTTGGGAAGTGCAATGAAGAAGAATTGATGAGTCGCCACCGGTCGTGCTGCCATGAGAGAGATATAGGGAGAGAAAAGGATTGCGTTTGGACTTCTGAGGAATTTGGGGGAAAGAGAGGTCGGGTTTTGAAGATGAAGGGGGCAGCGCAGAGCTCGGGAGAGAGAGAAATAAAGGGGCAGCGCCCGGGAGTCGGACCTTCGTATATTTAATATTTTAAAATCTGGTTAGTTTCGGGTTAGACCCTTAGAGCATCTGTAGTCGTTGAATGTAAAAATATGGATATATGGAGAAATGGAAATAAGAATCGCAGTTTTGCTGCACTCGTTTAAAGCTATATTTTAGCTATATTGGAGGAACGGCACATGAAGTGCCGTCGGAGAAGGAGGGAAATAAAAAAAAAAAAAAAAAAAAAAATCAAGCCCTAAAGGACGGACGGCACATGAAGTGCCGTCCAAGAGATGAGTGAATTTTTTTGCCATTTTCCACTTTTCCGAAAATTACAAAAACATTTCAGTAATTATAAAAAAATTACAAAAAATTACAAAAACATTTCAGAAATTGCAAAAAAAATTTAAAAATTGCAAAAAAATCAAAAATTACAAAAACCTCCGGACGGCACTTCATGTGCCGTCCGAGGAATTTGGGCTGGAATTTTTTTTTTTCAAAGGACGGCACTTCATGTGCCGTCCGATGGGAGGGGGTGTTTTTTAATTGGAAAAAAAAAATCAAGGGACGACACTTGAAGTGCCGACCGACGTGGCAAATTTTTTTTTTTGGGTGAATATGGGTAATTCTCAAATCGATTCTCATTTACAGCACACGACTGTAGCGATTTATCGATAAAATGGATATTTGGCAAACGAGTGCAGCACGTTCGTTTACCAAATATCCATTTTATCGATATTTGGCAAACGACTACAGATGCTCTTACATATTGGAACCCGGCCCGAAAATTAAATCGATCTTAATTGTTGAGCCCAGGTATGAAAAGTTGAAAAAAAATCAGGCATGAGTCCTACTAAAATCGGGGCGGACTTTATCGGACTCGGGTCAACTGGCAGCCTTACTCACAAATTGTTGATTTACATATACAACCCTTACAAATCAATATTTATACATTATTTACCAACGATGGTGCAACCCATACTCAAGTAGTCCTTCAGGTTAATAACTGTTAAAATAAAACAAAATAAAATAATTTAAAAAATTAATAAAATAAATTTCCCTCTAATGTGTAAATTGTAGCTGTGTAAGTGTCCATTATGTATGTCTGACTGGCATGATCACTTGACACACATGCATTCTCTTTGTATTTTGGTAATTGAATTGAAAATTTTGAATCACCACTTGCACTTGCATCTGATACCAAACATACCCTCACTCTCTGAGTGGTACATGTCTAATGCGGTTTGTTTTTGGAGGGTGGCTGCACCAGGTGTGAGTTTTCTCAATTTGTATTTTTGCGAAAGCTCAGGTACGGATGGTATGCCCGACCCTCAGCCAGGGGGGACGGCTCGGGAGTAGAGGCGGGAGCGAAGTGGAGGTCGGATGCTCTGCTCGGATCTGGAGGCTCGGATCCGAAGGTCTCGTGTACCTGCACTTGGCCTAGGAACACCGGGGTCGATCCCAGTGGCAGGCCCTCCGACGATCTAGTCAGTCACTGAAGAGTAACAGTAACTAGGGTTTTTTTAGAGGGAAAAAGATTGATTGCCTTGTGAAGGGGGAGAGGGCATGGTATTTATAGGCAGCCCCAACCGGGTCTGGACCCGTTTAGGGCCGGATCTGGACCCTGTTGCCCGTGGGCCTGATGTGGCGGAAGCCAAAGTGGCTTAGGGCTAACGTGGCAGGAGCCCTGGGTGGTTTAGGGCTGATGTGGCGGAAGCCCAGGTGGTTTTAGGGCAGACGTGGCAGATCTGGATGATCGGGGGTGAATGCCTTTCGAGAGGATCCTGTGGCCCAAGAGGGGCCACGTCATCTGACCCATATCAGAAGCCCCCCACTCCTGGATGGCTGGGTAATCCCGCCGTGTAGGAGTGGTTTTTTGGCCTCTGTAGGAAGAGCCGGTCGATGTGTACGGTGAAGAATGGGACTCGTATTTTCCAGAAGAGGTAAGTAGGGTAGGATTGAAGGGATCCCCTCTGGGAGTCACGCGATCGTCGGAGCTCGGCTGGCCGACCCTGGGGGGTCGGTGAGCGAGCCCCTTGCTGGTTGGAAAAGCAAGGGGAGGCATTGAGGCCCATGGAGAAAGAGTTCATCTTGCCGAGTGTGGAGGGTCGGCGGGCGAGCCCCACACTTGTTGGAAAAGCAAGGGGATGCAGGAGTCCGGAGCAGGGCCCCTCTTTTTGCCAAGCGTGGAGGGTCGGCGGGCGAGCCCCTCATTGTTGGGGATGATTTTGGGGTTCGCGGTGACATCCGAGCGTTGACCCAGATGGCGTTTGGCCGAGAGAGTTGGGGGTCGGTAGACGAGCCACACTTGTTGGAAAAGCAAAGGGATGGAGGAGTCTGGAGTGGGGGCCTCTTTTTACCGAGCATGGAGGGTCGGCGGGCGAGCCTCTCATTGTTGGGGATGATTTCGGGGTTCACGGTGACATCCGAACGTCGACCCAGAGGTCATTTGGCCGAGAGAGTTGGGGGTCGGTAGACGAGCCCCTCACTTGTTGGAAAAGTGAGGGGATGCAGGAGTCTGGAGCGGGGGCCTTTTTTTTCCCGAGTGTGGAGGATCGGCAGGCGAGCCCCTCATTATTAGGGATGATTTTGGGGCTCGCGGTGACATCCGAGCGTCGACCCAGAGGCAGTTGTAAGAAACTTTTCGGGCCCGCGGTGCAAGCGGTCAATCCGAGCGTCGAGGCCCAAAGCAGTTTGGGAAAACCTTTTTTGGCTCGCGGTGCAATTCGAGCGTCGAGGTCCAAGCAGTTTGGGAGAAACTTTTTGGGCTCGCGGTGCAATTCGAGCGTCGAGGCCCAAGCAGTTTGGGAGAATTTTTTTGGGCTCGTGGTGACATCCGAGCGTCGAGGCCCAAGCAGTTTGGGAGAAACTTTTTGGGCTCATGGTGACATCCAAGAGTCGAGGCCCAAGCAGTTCGGGAGAAACTTTTTGGGCTCACGGTGACATCCGAGCGTCGAGGCCCAAGTAGTTTGGGGGAAACTTTTTGGGCTCGCGGTGACATCCGAGCGTCGAGGCCCAAGCAGTTTGGGAGAAACTTTTTGGGCTCGCTGTGACATCCGAGCGTCGAGGCCCAAGCAGCTTGGGAGAAGCGACTTGGGAGAAACTTTTTGGGCTCGCGGTGACATCCGAGCGTCGAGGCCCAAGCAGTTTTGGGGAAACTTGGGTGAATTGTAATATCCCGGACGGATATTAACTTGTAGAAATTACTATTTTATTATTATTTTATTATTATTTTATTTTAATTCCAAAATCAGATTATTTTGGTGATTTTTCGCCGGTTTGCCACAAACAGTGTCTACGCGCATCTATCGGGCGGTGTGCATCCGAAGCGCATCAAATTGATAGCGCGATCCTTCGAATTAATAATAAAATTTATTTTACTATTGTTTTCTAAATTAAACTATTTTATGGGAATTTTATAAGGATTTTATAAGGAATATTTTTATACACATACATGTACACATACATACAATTGTATGGTACTTAGTACATTATACATAGTATGTAGTATGTACTTTAGGACAATGTACTCTTACTTGTCATGGCAACTTAATAAGATAATTAGGGTTGATTAGGGGGTTTAAAAGAGGATTTGTATGCATGAGAAGAACTAAAGCCCTTCTAGAAGCCTTATCCCTCCACCTCACCACCCTACACCATACCCCTCCCCTCCTAGGGCATGGCCGGCCACCCCCCTCCTTGGGGTTTTTGTGCAAATGTGAGTGCACATTTGCACTTACCACCTCCTATTTCCTCCTATAAATACCCCCTCATTCTCCTCCTTCTCTCATTTTAGAAAACAAAAAGAAAGAAAGAAAGGAAAGGAAAAGAAAGAGAGATAGTCTCATACTAACAAAAGAGAGTTTTTATTGTAGGGTTTTCCTAGAAGATTCTAAAAGCTAGGGGAAGGAGAAGGCTAGCAAGCAAGTCCTTCCAATAGAAAATAAGGTGGGGGTTCTCCATTTGATTCTTTAGTTGTTTGTTTGTTTGTTTGTTTGTTTGTTTTGTTGTTTGACTTCTTCTTCTACCTTCTTGTTTTGTTTTGTTTTTTTTTGGGTTTGTTCTTGTGAATGGGTGTGTGAAGGTTATGATGAATAAAAAGAAAGAAAAATAGTAGTAGTACCTACTAAAACATATAAAGATCACATATTTAACATTGTAGTTGTTGTTTTGTATGTTGTTGGACTAAAAAGGCATATTGCATATGAACATTGAACATACAACCGGTTGGGGGTTGTAGGACTTGTAGGACTTGGCATACATAAGCATATGAACATTTTTACAACCATTGTTGGTTGTAGGACTTTTATGGAACTTGGACTAATAATAATAAGCATATGTTTTGTTGTAATTTTCTTTATTGAATAAAAAGATCTTTTCTTTTTATTAAACACTAGTTGTAGAAATAATAAAAAGATCTTTCCTTTTTATTAATCACTAGTTGTAGAAATTAAAAAGATCTTTTCTTTTTATTAATCACTAGTTGTAGAAATTAGAAAGATCTTTTCTTTATTAAACACTAGTTGTAGAAATAACAAAAAGATCTTTTCTTTATTAATCACTAGTTGTAGAAATAAATGAAAAAGATCTCTTTCTTTCATATTTACTAGTTGTAGAGTAAAATAAAATAAAATTGATCTTTTCTTTTATCACTAGTAATAATAAAGACTAGTAAGCAACTAAGTAGTAGCATGTTAAAATAAAGTAGTATGTTGATTAAATAAGGTAGTAGTAGTATGGTTGATTAAATAAAGTAGTAGTGGTATGTTGATTAAATGAAGAAGTAGTAGTAAGTAATTATAGATGTTTTATGTCCATAAAGTAGTAGTAGTAGTAAGTTGTATGTTGTGTTCTTGATAAGAATGAAGTAGTAGTAGTAGTAGATGGTTGTGTGTATATTTTGATTAAAATAGGAGTAGTAGTAGTAGTAGTAGAATGTTGTAGGATATTTTCTAAAAATATCCCTTCATGTTTTATGCTTAGATAGTTGTAGGATATCTTCTAAAAATATCCCTTCATGTTTTATGCTTAGATAGTTGTAGGATATTTTCTAAAAATATTCCTTCATGTTTTATGCTTAGATAGTTGTAGGATATCTTCTAAAAATATTCCTTCATGTTTTTATGCTTAGATAGTTGTAGGATGTTCTCTAAAAATATCCTATCATGCTCTTATACTTGAAATGTTGTAGGATTATTCCTAAAAATATCCTATCATGCTTTATGTTTAGAATGATATAGGATTATTTCTAAAAATATCCTATCATGCTTTATGTTTAGAATGTTGTAGGATTATTCCTAAAAATATCCTATCATGCTTTATGTTTAGAATGATGTAGGATTATTTCTAAAAATATCCTATCATGCTTTATGTTTAGAATGTTGTAGGATTATTCCTAAAAATATCCTATCATGCTTTATGTTTAGAATGAGGTAGGATTATTTCTAAAAATATCCTATCATGCTTTATGTTTAGAATGTTGTAGGATTATTTCTAAAAATATCCTATCATGCTTTATGTTTAGAATGTTGTAGGATTATTCCTAAAAATATCCTATCATGCTTTATGTTTAGAATGATGTAAGATTATTTCTAAAAATATCCTATCATGCTTTATGTTTAGAATGTTGTAGGATTATTTCTAAAAATATCCTATCATGCTTTATGTTTAGAATGTTGTAGGATTATTCCTAAAAATATCCTATCATCCTTTATGTTTAGAATGATGTAGGATTATTTCTAAAAATATCCTATCATGCTTTATGTTTAGAATGTTGTAGGATTATTTCTAAAAATATCCTATCATGTTTTATGTTTAGAATGTTGTAGGATTATTTCTAAAAATATCCTATCATGCTTCATGTTTAGAATGTTGTAGGATGTCTTCTAAAAATATCCTACCATGTTTTCATGCTTAGTTAGTTGTAGGATGCCTTCTAAAAACATCCTATCATGTTTTCATGCTTAGTTAGTTGTAGGATGCTTCCTAAAATTACCTATCATGTGTAGAAACAATATACATGTTGTAGGATCTATGATAAAATTACTTACCATGATTAGGGTTGATATGTACCATGCTAATATCGGATTAGATTAATTTATTCATGCTTAATATGTTGTAGGATTCAATCTAAAAGTTTCCTACCGTGTTTAGATCAACTCATTTATGCTTAGAATGTTGTAGGATTAAATCTAAGAGTTTTCTACCATGTTTAGATTAATTGTGCTTAGAATGTTGTAGGATCCATGATAAAATTACTTACCATGTTAGAAGTATATATATATACATATATACTTAGGAATGTTGTATGTTCATACTAGTAGTTACCCATGCTTAGTAAGACATTCATGTCTAGTAGCTATTCATGCTTAATAAAGATTCATGCTTGGATGATAGTAGAAAAGTTGTATACCATGTTAGTTTAATTGTAGGTAAGTGATATACCATGCTAGTTAAATTGTAGGTATGTGATATACCATGCTAGTTTAATTGTAGGTAAGTGATATACCATGCTAGTTTTAATTGTAAGTAAGATCTATGCCATTCTAGCTTAATTACAAGTAAGTTGTATGCCATGCTAGCTTAATGGTAATTAAGTTGTATGCCATGCTAGTTTAGATGAATGCTCATGTTTACATGATACCCATGCTTAGATAAGTATTTGTTCATGCTATATTAGTAGATGATCATGCTTAATCATTATTCATGCTAAGTAAGTAGGTATCATGTTAAGTTAATGATATTCATACTATGACATTCATGCTTAGAGTAAAGAAACTACCCATGGTTAGTTGTAGTGATGTTATGTCGTGTTCTATACCATGCTAAAGTCCAAATACATGCTTAGAAGGTTGTAGGGTTAGTGTTAGAATACCTACTATGCCTTGGAATGTTGCTTGTACATACTAGTTTGAGTTGTGGTGATTAGTCATGATAAGTAGTAAGCCTTCATGCTCAAATTATAACCTATGCTTGACTGTAGTGGACTTCATGTCTAGGTCGTAGTGATTTTCATGCTTAAGCTCGATGTAAGCACAAGCATTAATCATATTCATACTTAGGAGGATCATGGTGAGTGGTTGTGTTATATGATTAAATTGTCATAGAAAGATGCTTGTAATTGTATGCCATACTTAAGGCGCTATAGGTTGAAGTAATAAGGATTGGGAAGACCACTAGCAATAGTTAGTTGATAAAGGCTGTTTTGTCGCCTTCGGTTCTTCCTTAGTAGAATACCGATCATAGACTACTAGTAGATTCTTTTGTTGCTTCTAATAATAGAAGATTAAGTTTGCTAGTAAGCACGTTTGGGTGCTTCTAAGATTGATTACCTGTATGGTTGTTTGCATATGGCTATGCTCGTACGTGGCTCGACTGGCCCGTATGTAGCTGTGGGTCTCATACGTAGCTTATTGGCTCGTATGTAGGTTGTTGTCTCGTACATGGCCCGACCGGCCCGTGCGTAGCTGTTGGTCTCATACGCGGCTTATTTGGCTGGTATGTACGTGGTTATCTCCTACGAGGCCCGCCTGGCTCGTAGGTAGTTATTGTTTCATACGTAGCTTATTGGCTCGTATGTGGTTGTTACTCGTGTATTGCTTGTTAGCTAGTACACAGTTCGTTGTGCTCGTCTAGGGTGATGTTACCACCCTAAGGGCTATCGACCATCAAGACATATGTTTTCCACCCTAAGGAACTGTGGAGGAGTCACTCCTTGTGTACCGTCGAATCTTAACCAGGGTAGGTTGATCGAGGACCGGAGTATAGACGAAATCCAAGTCTAGGGTAGCGGCATGCAGGTATATTCGCACAGCCAAGTCTTGGATCGATGAGCCACGAACCGGATCCTGAGGGATTCTGGTAAGTCTAGGTTGAGCAGCCTAGTAGAGTTGTCTTGCGAAGCCTAAATTAAAGGCCTAGCAGGTTGTGTTTATAACATTGTCATCCCTAGGATTGTTCGAGTCAAGGACATCATTAGGATAGTGACTTACAAGGACTATTTTACTTAAACCCTTTTGCCGGGAGAGAGGAGTCAGTTGTAGGAGGCCCCTTACACTAACTCGTCCCTTGAGGCAGATCATAGGTGGTGTATTGGGTTGTACCTTCCCGTCAAAGGGATACGTACGGTGCCGTCTCACAAGTTGAGGACACGGGTTGCGTATCTCGCTCTGTTAATTCCTGAAATACCGTGGCTGGGGTGCCACAGGATGCATGGTGCAGTCCTGCGCTTGCTAGACCCCAGAGGGTGCCACAGGGTAGGCTTCGAGCTATCCTGCGCTTGCGAAACCCTATAGTTTGATTTTGGAACGATGCCCGATATACTGGGATCGAGTGAGGTTCGGCATGCCGGGTAGTAGTGGAAAACGGAGACACCATAAGTAGACTGCATGGGGGGGGGGGACTTGACCCCTCTGCAACCTCACAGAGTCATGGAGTATTGTCAGGAACAGGTTGTGTACAATTAGAATTCATAACGCGGGTTCAATCCCTATATATGGAGAAACGGCTTGAGATGGGGTCGCATGTAGTATGGGCTGCATGTTGCTTCGGAGACTTGCTGACATTAGAATAGGAAGCGTCCTAGTTCTATTTTAAATACCGCATTAGAGTCTAGTCTTAGCACTCACGAACACTTAAACTACACCAACACCGTTGCTATATTTTGTATATTGCTTGGGAGATTCGCTGCTATATGATCAGCCTTTAAGCGTCAGTGAATACTGACGTCCCCACTTCCATAGGTACTGGATCGCCGAAGTACAAAGGCAAAATTCAGGAGGACTCAAGGCAAGAAAAGCAAGGAGTCAGTGTTATGTTTAGTTCCGCTGCAGTATATGTATTGATTATGTATTAGTTGAGAAATACTCTGATGTAAGATGTTGAAGGTTGTAATACTTGGAAATGTAAAGGTAATATTGTAACTCTATTGTAAGGTATTACAGTTGTACAATATTCAGACTTGTAACACTTTGTGTATTGAATACAAAGTTTTAAATTCTCCTGTTTTCTGTGTATTGTGACTAATTGAAGAAAAGGTCTTGGCTCGTGTCACGGTTTCCTAATGTTGGAAATCGGAGCGCTACATGAATAGTGGTTAAATATTGGTGAAGTACCTGGGAAGTTGACCCTACGCAACGAGACGCCGCGTTGGTCGACAGAGCTGGAGGTAAGAAGGTATTTTTGTACACTGAGCTGATGTCATCAAGATCTTAGTGGCCATTAGATCTTGATGATGAAGATCAGACGGCCAGATCTTTTTGCGGAATTTGAGGAGTCCCGCCCGGGCTTATAAATCCCCCTCCCTCCGCTGCAATTTTTCACTTTGCTTTCAACTTCCAAAAAACTGAAATTTCCTTGCGCACCACCGGCAGCCGTTTTTCGTTGACCTCAGCATTTCCTGGTGAAACAGGTTAGTAATTTTGTTTTAAAATGTCGCGGTCTCAGTCCGGTTCTGAGGCAGGTACTTCGTGTCGCGGTGAGGAGGAGGTTCATTCGTCTTCAATATCTTTCTCGTCGGGAGACATCTGCCCGGTAAAGGAGGAGGTGCTGTCAGAAGGAGGGTCGGATGGCGAGGGTGATGTGGCCTTCATTGTAGAGCCCTTGCAATCTCGTAGGCCAGGTAAGGAGCCTGCAAAGGAGGAGCTCGAAGAAAGGGATTCCGAGGGAGTGGAACTCGTGGAGGAGGGGAATGAATCCGGAGACGGAGGCTCGGAGGAAGAGGAGCAGGTAGAGAAGGGTGGTGATTAGGAGGAGTCCGAGCAAGGTGCTGAGAGCGGTAGTGACCATGGAGACGTCGGAAGGACCACGGAGGAGGTGGGGGAGGAAGAGGCAGACCTCCCACCATTTCCTCCCCTAGCGACCTCTTCCCCTGATAGGAAAGATCGTCCCCGAAGGAGGAAGAGGAAGTGGATTTGGCCAGACAGTCCGGTCGAGAAGGATAAGCATGAGTATAGCTCGGGGTTTACGTACCCCCTTCTCTCCGGTAAAAATCCAGGATCGATCAGGATGTATCCTGATGACATGAATGATCTTCTGGCATATACATCGCTGCTGAGGGATGAGGGCCGGTCCATGATCAAGATGGACAGCGTGAAGTGTGCCCTGCCAAGGGACTACTTGCCCATCTTGAGGGCGGCTTACTTCATTCCTCGGGAGTTCAAGCTACTGGTGTCGAATCCGGGGATTCGCCTGACCACTGCGCTTGAACCGAGCTTCTGTATGTTCCTGAGGTTGCTTTTGTCTCGGGGTTGAGGCTTCTGTTGCACCCATTCATCAATAGGATGCTGAACTGGGGGCAGCTGAGCCCGATGCAGTATGGTCCCAACTCATGGAAACACTTAGTGTGGTTTATCTTGAAGTGTCAGGAGAAGAGGATTACACCGAGGCTGGCATATTTCCGAGCCATCCTGGGGATGAGCTCTCTCGGGGATCAGGAGGAGATTTTCTATCTTTCGCCCCGCCCCTACAAGAAGGTGATGCACAGCTATCCGGACTCCATCAATGGGTGGAAGGAGAAGTACTTTGTTGTCCGGAGCGAGAAGCCCTGGGACATCCCCACTGTCTGGAACTTCGGCAAGCCGAACCACAAGCTGCCGAAGAGAAAAGACTTGTCGGAGAAGGAGTGGACGAAGGTTGACAAGATCGTGGAGGGTCACAGCATTGGGTGGCTTTGTGTCACGGAGCTACACCTTGTCCGAGCCGGACTGAGCCCGGCAAACCCTAGTATGTTTTTGTTTCCATTCTGTTTTCTTTCTGCCTTTGCGTTAACATGTTTAACTCTTTCCTTTTGTAGAAATATCTGCGAAGGAGCTTGACACCCGTAATATCGTAGTGGCCCTGGCGGCCAAGAGAAGGACAAATATGGCAAAGAATGCCGCCTCGGGGCGGGATTTGGCCAGGCAGTGACTTCGAGTCCCGCAGCGACTCCAAGGCCCAAGGAGTCGACCCCGAAGAGGGCAAAGAAGCATCATCACCATCCTTTGAGGTCGACGAAGGATCCGGAGGCGAGCTTCAGTAGCAAAAAGGTTGCCGAGGTCGCGAAGGGGCCTCTCCCATTGCTTCGACCGGACGCTGCAGAAATGGTGGGTTAGCAGGGCCTGCGGTCCTATACCCCCGATTGGGGGGTCAAGGCGGGGAATACGCTCCTTGAAGGTCCGGTCGTAGTTGAGGTGGTGGAGCACCTTGCCACCGAGCGGGATCGTATGGCCCTAGTGGTGGAGACGGTCGAGACGTCATACATGAGGTTCGCCCAAGCCCACCTCTCGGTGAGTCTTCCTTCTGCACTTTGGTTTAGCTTACAATTTTAAATTCTCCTAACTTAATCCTCCTCGGCCAGGCGATGCAACATGCGCAGCACTTTCACGAGTGCCTTGAGAAGGAGATCGCCGTCCAGAAGAAGAACGCCAAGCATTATTTTCGTGAAGCCACCTAGCTGAAGGACGAGCAGACGGCGGTGGAGGCGGCCCTTGCGGTCGCTCAAGCCCAGTTGATCTCCAACAAGGAGCATCATGAGAAAGACCTGGCGCGGTTCAAGGCAAAGGCCAAGAAGGCTAGCGACGAGGCGGCGATCGCCATGGCGGACACCCTGATCGCCATGGCGGACACCCTGATCGCCTCGCAGGACGAGGCTTATAACAAGGCCAGGGAGCACGTCTTGCGGACTTATCAGGACCTTCAGATTGGGAATCTCCACTATGGGTGGGACCCGGAGCTTCCGCTGATGCCTCGTGGAGTGGAGGATGAGGAGCAGGGGGATGCTCGATTGGAGGCCGGGGGCAACCAAGTTGATGAAGAGTTGCCGTCCTCCTCTTAAACAATAGTCTAGGAATCTCCTTCTCCCCTCTCTTTTTTTTGTAATTTGCCGAACACGGACTGGCCACCGCCTTTTGTAGTACAAAATTTTTGAATCAATACAAGATGATTTTTTGGCCGACACTTCATGACTTGTGCTTTTTTAGTCTCCTTTGTGACTTGTTTTTTTTCCCGTCTTTTTGATAGACGCATGAGGTTCTCGGTCCGAGCAGGGCTGGGGGCCGCGGAGAGTGCTCTGGCTCGCCAATGTAAACAGGCTCAGGACCGAGCGGCCGTAGTGAATTACTTTATGAACAAGTTTAGGGAGCCAGGCTTGGAGGTTGCTCGACTGAAGAAGGCCATAGCTGACCGGGACTGGTGGGCAGTTGAGACAAACTGGTCGATCTCGAATGCCTCGAGTGGGCGGTCGACTTTGGAGTCTTTTCTTTGTGAGGCTGTAGTGGAGAAAGAGTTGGAAATCCGTAGGTTGAAGTCGGTGCTAGGCACCGGTCTGATCGAGGAGGCAAGCAATTTCGTACTAGGACCTTCCCCAACCTTTTTCTTGGAGGTGGCCCAGCCTGCTGACACGGAAAGCTCTATTGCTGGAGTGCCTTCCCCAGTTGGACCGGCCGAGCGTGCGAAGGAACCAGAAGGAAGCGTCGACTTTGAGTTTTAAGCCAATGAGTGATTTGTAAGATTTCCATTGTATTCGGGCGGCCGTTTCTGGCACTTTATGAGTAATAATTAACTTTCGACTTCTTTAACTTTGATGATTTATTGATTGAGGAAGGCGAGAGTGTAGCACGAGATTGGTTGCTGTGCTCAGCCTTGCAGAAGGTCGCCACCGAAGCGGAGGGCCGAACCGTTTGGGGGTTGCAAGCAACGCCCAATGAGCAAGTTTCGTCTTCCGATAAGCATTAATGGTGACATTTCGCCTTCCGCCGTTCGGGCTTCCCAATGTAATAAATGTGTTGTTCAGGGGGCTATATAATCCCCATATCCCCATTGTCTCTCATCAGGATTTTGAGATTGACTCGTCTGTCTTGAGATTCGGATGCCTGCCGAGGGCGAGTGTCCCATGAATAGAACTTTGGTCTGAGTGTTCCGAATTGGTGGATCACCAATCACCCTCGAACAATTCGGGGTTCTGGCTTTCAGAGCCGTGAACCCCGAGTTGCTTGTGGGTGAGTGGTAGGCCGACCGATTAGTCTGGAGGCTCGGTGAGACTCCTGGGTTGGTGGCTCCCCTGCCGCCCTCGAACAATTCGGGGTTTTAGCTCTGAAAGTGCAAACCCCGAGTTGCTCGCGGGTGAGAGGTTGGTCAACCAACGGTCCGGGGCTCGGGCCATTTGTCGAAGGCGAGCGCCCTAAATCTTTAATGAAAATTTTTCGAACGGGCGTGGTTGTAGGTCGTCACCGAGCATAAAAGGTATGGCTTGAAAAAACCAAGGCCATGCTCGAGGTCCACTCCGAACCCTTACATGTACGTCTTGACGGGTAGTATGGGCGTAGCTGGCGGTTGCCGCCGAGCGCATAGGTTGATGGGCTTGAGCAAGCCCAAACCATGCTCGAAGCAGATTCCGACCCCCTATACCTTGGAGAAAGCCAGTAATGGACGTAGCTGAAGGTCATCATCAAGCGTAAAGGTCGCATGGCTTTGAAGAAAGTCAAGGCCTTGCTCGAGGTGGACGACGAGCCCCCATACCTGTTCTTGGGTAGATAGCACAGGTGTAGCTGGCAGTTGCAACCGAGTGCATAGGTTGATGGGCTTGAACAAGCCCAAACCATGCTCTAGGCAGATGCCGAGCCCCCATACCTTGGAGAAAGCCAGCAATGGGCGTAGCTGAAGGTCGTCGCCGAGCGTAAAGGTCGCACGGCTTTGAAGAAAGCCAAAGCTTTGCTCGAGATCGACGACGAGCCTCCACACCTGTTCTCAGGTAGATAGTACGGGTGTAGCTGGCGGTTGCCGTCGAGCGCATAGGTTGATGGGTTTGAACAAGCCCAAACCATGCTCGAGGTAGATGCCGAGCCACCATACCTTGGAGAAAGCCAGTAATGGGCGTAGCAGAAGGTCGTCGCCGAGCGTAAAGGTCGAAAGGCTTTGAAGAAAGCCAAGGCCTTGCTCGAGGTCGACGACGAGCCCCCACACCTGTTCTCGGGTAGATAGCACGGGTGTAGCTGGCGGTTTTCGTCGAGCGCATAGGTTGATGGGTTTGAACAAGCCCAAACCATGCTCGAGGTAGATGCCGAGTCCCCATACCTTGGAGAAAGCCAATAATGGGCGTAGCTGAAGGTCGTCGCCGAGCGTAAAGGTCTCACGGCTTTGAAGAAAGCCAAGGCCTTACTCGAGGTCGACGACGAGCCCCCACACCTGTTATCGGATAGATAGCACGGGTGTAGCTGGCGGTTGCCGTCGTGCGCATAGGTTGATGGGTTTGAACAAGCCCAAACCATGCTCAAGGTAGATGCCGAGCCCCCATACCTTGGAGAAAGCTAGTAATGGGCGTAGCTGAAGGTCGTCGCTCAGCGTAAAGGTTGTACGGCTTTGAAGAAAGCCAAAGCCTTGCTAGAGGTCGACGACGAACCCCCACACCTGTTCTCGGGTAGATAGCACGGGTGTAGCTGGCGATTGCCGCCGAGCACATAGGTTGATGGGCTTGAACAAGCCCAAACCATGCTCGAGGCAGATACTGAGCCCCCATACCTTAGAGAAAGCCAGTAATGGGCGTAGCTGAAGGTCGTCGCCGAGCGTAAAGGTCGTACGGCTTTGAAGAAAGCCAAGGCCTTGCTCGAGGTCGACGACGAGCCCCCACACCTGTTCTCGGGTAGATAGCACAGGTGTAGCTGGCAGTTGTCGCCGAGCGCATAGGATGATGGGCTTGAACAAGCCCAAACCGAGGCAGATGCCGAGCCCCCATACCTTGGAGAGGTGGTTTTGTCTGGCGTAAGATGTCGTCTGGGCGCCGAGCCCCAGGTTTATATGAGAGGTTTTTGTGGCTCGCGGTTTCTTCCAAGTGCCGAGCCTTAACCTTGTAAAAGAAGCTATTTGTGGCTCGCGGTTTCTTCCGAGTGCCGAGCCCTAAGCTTGTAAAGGAAGCTTTTTGTGACTCGCGGTTTCTTCCGAGTGCCGAGCCCAATTTTTAAAGGAGAGTTAATAGGAAGCCAAAGCTTGTTTTAAGAAAGCTGGCATAATTACAACATACTGGAACTTTACAAAACAAGGCACGACGTTCCGATTACAATTTTATAATTTACATTGGCTGTAGGGGCTAGCCCTCCCCTTCCCAGAATTTGATGAGGTGCTTTGCGTTCCAGGGCCTCTTGACAGCCTTGCCTCCTGGGTCGGTTAGGCGGTACGTGCCCGGGCATGCGACCTCAGATACCATGTATGGGCCTTCCTAGTTTGGGACCAGTTTTCTCTTTTGTTCGGGGTTGGATACCGCCAGCTTCCGGAGGACGAGGTCCCCCTATTTGATGTCAGTGGGACGCATCTTTTTGTTGTATAACATTTTGATCCTCTGTTGATAGGTGTTTCTTCTGCTTGCGGATTTCTCCCTGACATCATCTATGAGATCCAGGTCGGCACGTAGCTGGGCCGAGTTGCTTGCTTCGTCGAAGGCCATGATCCGGGGTGAAGGGAGCCCGATCTCAAGGGGAATGACTGCCTCTGCGTCGTATGTCAGATTGAATGGTGACTCCCGTGGGGATTCCCTTCGTCGTTCGCTGGGCCCAGAGAACGCTAGGCAGCTCATCGATCCATAACCCCTTAGAAGAGTTATCAAGTCGTTTCTTGAGAACATCAAGGATTTGGCGGTTCGCATTCTCGGCCTGTCCGTTTGATTGTGGGTGGCATACCGAAGAAAAGCACTGCAGGATCCCGAGATCCTCACAGAACTTTTAGAAGTTCTTACCCGCAAATTGAGTACCATTATCTGTAATGAGCATTCGTGGAATTCCGAACCGGCAGACGATGTGTTTCAAGAAAAATTGTTGGGTCTGCGACTCAGTGATCGTGGCCAGTGGCTCGGCCTCGATCCACTTCGTGAAGTAGTCGATTGCCACTATGAGAAACTTTCGTTGACCCGTTGCCTTCGAAAATGGGCCTACCAGATCCATCTCCCACATAGCAAAGGGGGTCGGACTGGCCAGGGAGCAGAGGTTCACTTGCGGAGCCCTTTTCGCAGGGGAGAACCGTTGATAGGGGCCACACTTCTTGACCAGGGCGAGGGTGTCTTGTAGCATTGTGGGCCAGTAGTACCCGTGATTCAGAGCCGTTCGCACAAGTGAGCGGCTTCCCATATGGCACCTGCCAATTCCCTCGTGGAGCTCCTTGAGAGCATACTTTGCTTCATCGGGGGTTAAGCAGCAGAGGTAGGGCCTTCCGTCCATCGTGGTGTATGACATTTTAAAGAGGGTCTCGCTGATCACGGCGAACCTTTCTGAACGGACCCTGACACGTCTTGCCTCAGTTCAGTCTTCGGGGAGCTCTCCTTTGATCAGAAACTTCTTGATGGGAGTGGTCCAATCATCAGGATGAGCTCCGTCTTCGATGCAGAGGGTTTCGGGGAGGTCAGCACTCAACTTTAGGAGTACTTTGATCAGGACGGTTCGGTCGAGGCCGTCGAAGGACGAGGAGACTAACTTTGGCAGAGTGTCGACCTGGGCGTTCTGCTCTATGGGATCCTTAAGATGGCAGATTCATCAAAGGACGCCAATAGCTGCTGGACCACGACCAAGTACCTGATCATCCGATCGTCACGAGCCTCGTACTCTCCAGTGACCTGATTGACCACAAGCTGAGAGTCACTAAAGGCCCTGATTGTCTAGTGCTTGCCCGATGTGCCAAGGTGAGCCTGACAATCATGGCCTCATACTCCGCCTTGTTGTTAGAGGTGGGGAAGTTGAGGCGGAGGCAATATTGGAGAAGGAAATTGTCAGCACCCTACAGAATGATACCTGCACCACTCCCCGCTTCGCAGGAGGAGCCGTCGATGTAAATTTCCCACATCTGGTCAGCCTCCCTTCTTTCGGGTTGCTCGGAGATGGTGCATTCCGTGATGAACTCGACGAGGGCCTGCCCTTTGATGGCCGTCCTTGGCTGATAGCCGATGTCATATTGGCTGAGCTCGATCGACCATTTGACCAGTCGTCCGGAGCTCTCGGGCTTATAGAGTACGGCCTTCAGAGGCTGGTCCATCAGCACCTGAATTGAATGCGCCTGGAAATAGGGGCAGAGCTTTCACGTGGCCATGACCAGGGCGTAGGCTACCTTCTCCATCTTTGAGTACCTGGTCTCTGTGGCGAGCAGGACCTTGCTCACGTAGTACATTGGCTTTTGGACTGTCTTCTTCTCGGACGGGAACAGCACTGAGCACATTTTCTGAGGCCGAAAGATAAAGCCAGAGTGGCTTGCCTGGTTTGGGCTTGTTGAGGAGAGGAGGGTTGGCGAGGTACTCTTTCAATTGGGCGAACACCTCTTGCTGCTGAGTACCCCACTCGAAGCCTCCGGTTCCACATAAAGCCTTGAAGAATGGGAGGAACTTCTCTCCGGACTTGAAGAGAAAACGGCCGATGGCCGCCAGTCTTCTCGTAAGCCTCTAGACTTCTTTGATGTTTCTGGGAGAGGCCATGCCTATTATGGCCTGGATTTTCTCGGGGTTTGCCTCGATGTCGCGATGGCTGACGACGAACCCGAGGAATTTCCCTGAGGAGACGCCGAACGCACACTTCACTGGATTGAGTCTCATATTGTGGGTCCGAAGGACCCCAAAGGCTTCTTCCAGGTCGGCGACGTGATCCTGTCCCCGCTGGCTCTTGACGAGCATTTCGTCGACGTACACCTCCATGTTGCGACCGATTTGATCCTTAAAAACTTGGTTGACGAGCCTCTGGTAAGTAGCACCGACATTCTTCAGCCCGAAGGGCATAACCCGGTAACAATAAAGACCTTGGTCTGTAACGAAGGACGTCTTGGCTATATCAGGGGGGAACATTCGGATCTGGTTGTAGCCTGAGAAGGCGTCCATGAAAGAAAGGAGCTCATGACCCGATGTTGCATCGATCAGAGCGTCGATGGTGGGGAGAGGGAACGGATCTTTGGGGCATGCCTTGTTGAGGTCAGTAAATTCTATGCAGGTCCTCCAGCTCTCGCTCGCCTTTCTGACCATCACGACGTTTGCCAGCCACTCAGGGTAGCTGACCTCATGTATAAAACGGGCAGACAAGAGTTTGTCCACCTCCGCTTTTACCGCCTGCTGCCTCTCCGGGGCGAACTTACTCACTTCTGGACGATAGGCTTTGAGCCGGGGATCATGCCGAGTTTGTGCATGATCAAGTCTTCGGAGATCCCGGGCATATCGGAGGGCTTCCAGACGAAGGGGTCGACATTACGGTGAATGCAGTCGATCAGGTTGGATTTGAGGTGGGGAGCGAGGGAGCAGCTCACTCGGAACCACTACAATACGTCCACTGTCTCGAACGAGACTTTCTCTAGCTCGTCTGCTGGCTTAGGTTCTGGCTGGCTTCTTTCGGGCTGTAGCTCGATGGTGTCCAGGGGGAACACACCACCCCCGATCGTAGTCATGTAGCATGACCATGCTGCTTCTTGGTTTCCTCGGATGACTCCGACACCTGACTTGGTAGGGAATTTCAGCTTTTGGTGGTAGGCCGAGGGAACCGCCTAGAGGGAGTAGAGCCCGAGACGGCTAAGGATGGAGTTGTAGGCTGCCTTGACATTTACAACCATGAAGTCCATTGACTCGGTCCGTCTGAGAGGAGTGGTACCGGCGGTGACGTCTAAGGTCACGATCCCCTCGATTGGCACTGGGACGCCGGAGAACCCGTGAAGGGTGTATCCGACGGGCTTTAGCTTATCCCGGGAGAGTTTAAGGTTCTCGAACGCTTCCAAGAAGAGAATGTTCACCGAGCTTCCGTTGTCCACGAGGATCCGGCTTGACCCTCGGGTTCTTCATGCTCGGGGTTCTGCTCGGGACGCTGTCTGGGTGTTCGAGGAGGAGGGGAAGGCCTCCGATTCCTCGTGTCCCTCTGATCCCGGGCGTCTTTCCGTTTGAATTCCCGGAGGTACCCTCATTGGATGAGGGCCTCGATCTCGTCTTTAAGGGCTCGGCAGTAGTCGGTGCCGTGCCCGTTGTCCCGGTGGAAGCAGCAATAGAACTGCTGATCCCTTTTCTTGTTGTTGTTGTTTGGCGGCCGAGGTGGCATTTGAACGAGGTCCCTGTCCTCGATTACTAAGAGGATAGTAGACACGTTCTGTGTCAGTGGTGTGTACCTCTCCAAACGTGGTACCGGAGGGACCCTCTTTGTATGGTTCCGTCTTTTGGGACCTTCTTAGCCGGCTCTGCCTCATCGGCCTTGCGCTTCCCCTTCCCCCGGAACCTCTTTGGCACTTTTCGAATTTAGGGCCTCCTCGGCCAGGATGTACTTTTCGACCCGACTGAGAAGGTCAGGGAAATCGAAAGGAGGCTTCTTTTCCAGGGATGCCTTCAGTTGGTCGTGCCGAACATTGTGCCGGAACGCCGCCAACGTGACCCCAGCATCGAGTGAGGAGACTGACCTCGCTTCAGTGGTGAACCTCCGGACGGACTGCCGGAGCGACTCCCCTTCCTTCTGTCGAAGGTCCAGTAAGGACGCGCTTGTCTTCTCGGCTTTTCTACTGGTCATGAAGTGGGCCAAAAAATGGGCCTCCAGCTGATCGAATGAGTAGACCGAGCTGGGGACGAGTTGGAGAACCATTCCCAAGCCGGACCCCGGAGGGTGGCAAGGAATGCACGGCACAGAAGGGGATCCGAAGCGCTGTGAATCATCATGAGGGTCTTGAAACCCTCCATGTGATCAGCAGGATCGCCCTCGCCGTCATATATTTCGAATTGGGGAGGTCAGAAATTCCAGGGTATTTCTGCTTGTAGGATTGCAGTGGAGAAAGGAGGCCGGGTCGGCCTGTGACCCTGAGCGGCCTCGTGCCGCCGTCGCCGAAGTGGTCGAGGCGGTTCTCCATCTCTTGGAGGTTTGAGGATGTCCTCGTCATACTCCAGAGGGATCGTCGGGCCGTGCGAAGCGCTTGCCCCGACATCTGATCGTGAGTGAGAGTGGTGGAGCTTCTCGTTGACAGGGGTCCCTAGGATAGACTCCATGATCTCTTTCCGGAAGTCTTGGAACTCCCGGTGGGTGACCGGAGCCCATTCAGTACGTTGGGGTGGCAGTCTCCGGCCGATGCGGCTGAGTGCCGGCTCCTGCCCTTGGGGCGGAGGTCTGGAATGGTTCGGGGCCGAGTTGGAAGCGGCCCCTCCCCTAGTCCGACTTGCCTATCGATTCTGGATGACCCTGCGCAGGTCGGGTACGACCGAGCGAGAGGCACCCGACTGCTGTCCGAGGCTGATCCTCGGATTGTTGGATCCATGAGTGTCGGCAGGGACGTCCTGAGGAGGGACGTCCTGGCGACGTGTAGAGGTGACAGCTCTCCTGGGCTTGGGTGCCATACGAGCTCGGGTTGACGGGATACCATTGATGGCTGGGTTCGGCTGATGTCCGTACTGTTTCCTATAGACAGCGCTAACCTGATGCGGCTTTTTTTGGGGGTGGCTGCACTAGGTGTGAGTTCTCTCAATTTTTATTTTTGCGGAAGCTCAGGTACGAGCCAAGGGGGACGGCTCGGGAGTAGAGGCGGGAGCGAGGTGGAGGTCAGATGCTCGGCTTGGTTCTGGAGGCTCGGATCTGAAGGTCTCGTGTACCTACACTCGGCCTAGGAACACCAGGGTAGATCCGGTGGCAGGCTCTCCGACGATCTAGTCAGTTATTGAAGAGTAACAGTAACTAGGATTTTTTAGAGGGGAAAAGATTGATTACCTTGTGAAGGGGGAGCGGGCCTGGTATTTATAGGCAGCCCCAACCGGGTCTAGACCCGTTTGGGGCCGGATCTGGATCCGGTTGCCCGTGGGCCTGACGTGGCGGAAGCCCAAGTGGTTTAGGGCTGACGTGGCAGGAGCCCTGGGTGGTTTAGGGCTGATGTGGCGGAAGCCTAGGTGGTTTTAGGGCTGACGTGGCAGATCTGGATGATCGGAGGTGAACGCCTTTTGAGGGGATCTTGTGGCCCAAGAGGGGCCACGTCATCTGACCCATATCAATGTCAAAATGCTTAGTTTTTACTCGCTACATATATTTATCTTACAGTTTAAAAATGTCGCTTTTATAATTCCAACAAAACCTCATTTTGTCCCATCAACATTTTTTTTTAACCACAAGTAGAATCTTGTGAAGTAGAGTTGCTACAAAAGAAAATTAGAATAATGTGGTCAAGTCAGGTGAAGAAGGACCATACCAAAGTAAAACAAACCAAATAAGTAGGCGTGCGAAGAAGATCCACAACCTCTCATGAAAAGAAGGTATTGGGCTCATCTGATACGGTATGTGGGCCCATTGTGGGGTCCACCATGGTTAGCACGGAGTCTATTTTGGCGCCTTCGTCGCTTTGTGGGCTTATGGAGGAGTCCACAATTAGAGAGACTGCTACTCAGTTACAACTCCAGCACGCTGATAGTGAGGAGGACCTAGAAGGGCGTCTGAACCTAGACGTTGACTTCACATTTACTAACGGGGACTCTGGGGACTCAGATTTTATTGCTGATACACAGGAGGAGCTATCGCCAGAGATGGTTCTATCCACTTTACCAGAGTCGGCCCCGCGACACAGCACGGGATCGTCTCAAAGGACAGTTGGTATTAGAATGCAACGGTCACCTAAGAGGGCTCATGCGGAGTCCTTGGATGACTTTCTGGAGAGAGCTGCGGCAGCCAAAGCGGCTAAACACGTCAATGGAGGTACAAAAATCTTTCTTGCTAATATTTTAAATTTCATGTCAGACTCTGAAATTTTTCTATTAGCTATTACCTGTGGTTTGGAAGTTGGGGATAAAGAACGCAACGCGTGACTCCTTAACAAATTGAGGGGTTGGGAAACTGATAGGGCTAAATCAAGTGTTCATATGGAACTAGGAGCCAACTCTAGAGGGATTACGGTCTCTGAGGGCGAAAGCCGCCCGAGCCCCTCATGCACTGTTACCTCGGACATAGTTCCCCAATGAATACACTATTCTGGAACGTTCGGGGTCTGGGGGATAAGGGTAAAAGAGATATGGTTAGAGACGTAATCATGAAGTCCAAGGCGGAAGTGGTTGGGCTTCAGGAGACCAAACTTATACACGGGACCAAACTCAAGAGAGTAGGAGGGAACAGAATCAAGGAATGGGTTTTACGCCCATCCGCGGGAGCCTCTGGGGGAATAGCCATTGGCTTCAACTCGGACCTACTCTCTTGTTCAGAGGTTTATAATGGTACATTCTCCCTGACCACACGACTGGAACGTCGATCTGATCAGTATATGCAGACCATCACTGTGGTTTATGGGCCGAATGTGGCGTCGGAGCGTGACGCCTTTTGGCAAGAACTTGTCAATATTCGTATCCGTTGGCCGGGGGCCTGGATTGTAGGGGGGACTTCAGTATCACCCGATTTGCGTTCGAACACAAGGGTAGAGGTTCCAGCGACAGGCACAGAGTAGAGTTCAATAGGGTGATAACGGATCTCGAACTGATAGATATACCTATTAACGATAGACTATTTACGTGGTCTAACATGCAGTCTACTCCGATTTTGGCAAAATTGGACAGGATTCTAGTATCCATGGATTGGGAGGCTAAGTTCCCCCTGCAACTGCTAGATCGATCCCTAGACCAACGTCAGATCACACTCCTATACTTCTTGACATTGGGCTTCAGGGAACCAAAAGACATAGAAAATTCCAATTCGAGAAGGCATGGCTGGAGATTCAGGGGTTTCATCACCTGGTTATGGAAACTGGTCGCTCCCAGTGACTGACACAGATGCGGCGGGACGATGGTGTGAAAAAATTCGCAGGTTAAGAAATCGGCTGCATAAATGGAACCGATCTAGGTTCTCGTCCATCTGGCGCGCAAAAGACTCCATGTTGGAAGGAATTGACGAAATTGAAAGACTGGAGGAATCGAGAGACCTGTCACAGGAGGAAAGAAATAGACTCATGGAGCTCCGGGAGAATATTGCCAATCTCTATAAGATGGAAGAAATCAAATGGCAACAAAGATCTAGAATTTCGTGGCTCAAAGAGAAAGACGCGAACACGGCCTTTTTCCACCGAGTGGCAAGTGCAAGGCGTAGGTCAAATCTCATTTTATCCTTAGAAACAAGCTCGGGGACGGTACAAGACGAACATTTAATTTCCACAGCCTTCCAAGGATACTACAAGGACCTCTTGGGGAAGAAGAATGACTTCCGGGTCCCACTCAGGAATGATTTCTGGCAGTCTTACCAGACCGAGTCAGCGCCTTCGCTATCCGGCCTGGAGGCTCCATTCTCGTAGGAGGAAGTTAAAAAGGCTATCAGTCACATGGGGGCGGACAAGTCGCCAGGGCCAGATGGCTTCCCAATGATGTTCTTCCAAATTTTCTAGGAAGAAATTAAAGGGGACTATATGGCGTTGCGGACGACTTCTTTTACAACAAGCTCAGATTGGGAATGTTTCATTTTGCGGATGTAGTCCTGATTCCCAAATGGGAAGAGGCATCGAAAGTGGGCGATTTTAGGCCAATCAGCCTCATAAATTGTTCGGCAAAGATTATTACTAAAATCCTAGCTATCCGCCTGGGGAGTATTATGGACAGCCTTATCAACAAATCTCAATCGGGCTTCATCAAGGGTAGAAATATCCTAGATTGTGTGGCAACGGCGGAACAAGTTATCCACCGCTGCCATACGACCAACTCTACGAGCTTTCTGCTTAAGCTGGATTTTGAGAAAGCTTATGACTCGGTCGATTGGGAGTGCTTGCTGGAAGCTCTCAGGGGTAGGGGCTTCGGGAATAAATGGATCAGCTGGATCAGGCAGTGCTTGCAGACTAGCAAGATGGCCATATCAGTGAATGGTAGGTCGGGGCAGCCGTTCCCTTGCAGGAAGGGTCTCAGACAAGGGGACCCGCTATCACCACTACTGTTTACAATCGTAGCGGATGTGTTGAGGGTCATGCTGGAGAATTGCCAGGATAAAGGTTGGATCACGCCAGTGGCAAGTTCTGCGTCTACTAAAGGATGTACGATCTTGCAATACGCAGATGACACCCTACTCTTTGGTAATGAGTCTAGACGAGAAAATGTCTACTTTAGAAGGACACTATACTGTTTTGAGGCCTGGTCAGGCCTTAGGATTAACTTTCACAAGAGTGCGCTGACTCCAATTTCCCTATTTGAAGATGAAGCTGGGGAACACGCTACTGTTTTGAACTGTACGACGAGTGACTTCCCTATCAAATACCTAGGTCTACCACTCAGACCAGGGAAATTAGCTAAAGCAGACTGGTTTCCTATCATTGACAGGGTGGAGGCCAGACTGTCTGGTTGGAAAGGTAAGTCGCTGTCTCTCGGGGGCAGAGTGGTACTCATCAACTCAGTACTGTCTAACCTGCCTATCTACTACATGTCATTCTTCGAGCTCCCAAGGTGGGTTATACAGAGGATTGACCGGATTAGAAAAAGATTCCTATGGAAGGGGACAGATTCGGATAAAGGAGGGTACCACCTTATCAAATGGAGTATCGCTTGCATGAAGAAGATACATGGCGGGCTAGGCATCATCGACCTCAGAGATATGAACCTTGCGCTGCTGGGAAAATGGTGGTGGAAGGTATTCCACAATAGCGGGGAAGGTTGGCAGGACTTCATTCAACCTTATCTAAGGGGAAAAGGCACGAGGAACCTAGGCTTCCGAGTAGGTGCAAAAGTGTCGCGGCTCTGGAAAGGAATGGCCAAGGCTAGCGGCCCTTTCAATTCGGCAGTTACGTCGACGATCGGCAATGGCCGGTTCACTAGATTCTGGTGGGATAGGTGGTGTGGAGCCCATACCCTGAAGGAAACGTTCCCAGAGCTGTATGAAAGGTCGAGTAGACCGAATATTTCCGTAGCCGAAAGTTGGAAAATGGGAGGCTGGAGACCGGCGCTCTGAGGAATGCTCACCCCAAATTTACAACAACAATTGCTTGACATGCAAGCACACATCACACGGGCAGACACAAGGTGCACACAAGGCCCAGATCAAAAGCGTTGGGGACTAGAGAGCAAGGGAGATTTCTCGGTGAGATCTCTGTACCATCGGATCCACTTTTGAGGATGCAGACCCAGCTGGGCACAGGTGTTGCGGAAGGCGAAAACTCCCCTTAAAGTCAGAGTTTTCTTATGGCTAGTGCTCAATAATGCTATCCTTACAAGGAAAAACCTTGCCAAAAGGCAACCACAGGTGGCGACCAACTGTGGTTTCTGCGACGTACATGTGGAAGACCTAAACCACATTTTCATTCTTTGCCCAAGGAGTAAGGCAACTATGGTTGAGGTACTTCGAGCCTTAGGAATAGATGTCTACCCCTGTGTATATGGGGACTTGTGGATTGGCCCCAAATTTGCAACGATTCGTCATGATATGAAGGATGTGTGGTACATCGCTATAGCAGCAACAACATGGGTGTTATGGCTTGACAGAAATAATTTTTATTTTCGTGCTTCATGTAATAGTATTTCTGATAACTTGACTCACATCATGCATCTTATCTCTTTTTGGGCTACAGCTGCTGCAACAGGGGCTAGAGGAAGGATAGCTAGAGTTTTCCAGATAGAGGAGTTTGACGATGCGGAGGTAGAGATCGGGCCGACGATGGACTGAGAGACTGGCTACACTAGTTCTGACGATCACTAGGCCAGCTGTTTCATCCTACTGTTCTCTCTGGTTACTGGAGGTTTGAGTAGTTTGACCCACCCCCCAGGGTTTGTTGGGGGTGTACGTTTGTTTGCTTTCATTTTCTTCCTGCATTGTACTTTTGTTTTTGTGATGTTGTACTTTGGTTTTGTCCCGATACGCCGGAGTTGTTTTGTTAACTTCTTATTAATAAAACATGGTGGCCTTATTCCACCTTTTACCTCAAAAAAAAATTCTCCATGTACATTAGTCAAAGATGACTATCAACTCAATCTACAGAAGTAGACGCATATGCACTACACGTGAGAGGCTAGATTATCGGTGTGCATGGGTCTTGGTCGAGCGAGTTCTTAACATTTCTCAAACTCAACCCACATTTGTTTTCCCGAACCCAAATCCCACCAAAATCTGTTGAGTTTTATTATTTTATACCAAACTCTGAAACCATCAATTTTAGGTTTGTTCAAGTGGGTTTCAGGTTCCATGGGTTGGAATGTTGGATCGATTTTGTCTAACAAACCTGACTATTTAGACTTGATAATTATAATTTATTTACTCATTTTTATATATTAAAAGATTAAAGATTGAGTGACTCAGTAATATGTAGAGAATTGAGAAGTTCAAACCTTTTACTAATTTGTATTTTCCCAGAAGCTTGAGAATTATAGCTAAGGTACATGTATTGAGAATTATAACTAGGCTTGATTTTTAAAAAACCCACTAAAGTATTGGTCAGTTAAAAAAGCCCCACTAAATCTTTTTTTTATAAAAAAAAAACCCATACTCAACTACATTTTCAAAAAACCTACAGTGACGGAGTTTACTTTCATTAGGTTTTCTGTCACGTACATCACATGTAATTTTTTCGTACGAAAATATCCCTGTCTGAACCCGATAGACAACCCCTCTCACTTTTCTTCTTCTTCAAAATCCCCAAAATCATCCAAACCATAATCCCTAATCCCTATTTCCACCATAAAAATTAACCCATCTCTTCTTCCTCCTCCCTCGATCTCCAAATCCCCAAACCCCCACTCGAGAATCGTAGATCTTATCCTCTATTTGGTAGCGAAATATCCATTTAAAAGCTCCATGTCAGGTTTAATCTTCACTTCAATTTCATTTTCTCATATATTTTTTGACCTGTAATATTTTGATGTTTGCATACAACTACTTCCAGATTTGACAACCTCCAAAGCTTCAAGGTGGAGCTCCTATAACATTTACGATGGATGTAGAACCCTATTGTGTCATCACAAGGAGCATGAAGTCGTCAAGATAGCCAGTACATCTGCAAATGCTGGAAGATACTTCGCTGGATGCCCAAATTGGCAAACTGACTAAGTGCCGATTTTTTCGGTGGGTAGAACTTGTGGGAGATAAGAATGAGGAGAAAGCATACTCAGAATTGAAGGCGAAAAATGATAATTTGAGGTTGCTAGTTGAGGAAGTAAGTAGGAGGGAAATCAAACTTGAATTCATTGTAGAAGATCTTAAGAATAGCTTAATAGAATTGGAAGTAGAGTGCCATTCATTGAGGAAGAAGGTGGTGGATTTGTCTGTAAAGGAAGGAACAATGAAGGGGTTTATAGTGTCCTTGGTTGTCTTAGTTGTTTCATAGTATATATTTTGAAATAGCAGTGTTGAATTGTGAAACATGTATTTTGCTGATAATGCAGGTGCTTTGAATTTTGAAACGTCTCTAAGATGGATATGAATGTTTGAGTTTTTTAGTAGTTGAGATTTGGTATTAGCAATGAAGATAGATCACGGTCCGATTATTTTGAATACTCTCCTTTGTTGTTCATTTATCTCTCCTAGTATCGGTTGTGAACAACATCTCATTCCAATGTCTTGAATAAAAAAAAACAATGATCTTTTCAGGTTGTTTCAAGAAAACACATATAACTAATAAGGTAAGATTGAAAAACTATAGTAATATTTACTTCATGATTAAAAGAACATCACTTAACTATTACTTCCGTTTAAAAAACATCACCAAACTATTGCTTTTGCACAGGAACCTCACCCTATCAGTAATTGTTTCTTACAAAATTCTATCTACATTTCACACAATCATTCACATTAACAATTTTTCATCAGCACGCAACACATTCCATTTAGCACATTCTCATTCAATCTACAATTGAGATGACCAAATTTGGCCCATCATTCTCTCATATTTTCCTTCAACATTCAACACATTCTCATGTAACATTTTCATCACATCGAACACATTCTGTTCACAATAGCTGAGATAAACAGGACAAGCTACAAGATTTCATAAATATATCAGTTGACTACACATTTTCTTAGTATATATCAAAATAATTCATTAGGATCCTTCACAAACCATGGATTCAACTTGTGCATGTCCACATAATTGTTGTACATTTACACCACAACTGGACATAACAAAAAACCAAAAAAACATTGCACTTTTAAACAACCCGTGCACATCAAGAAATCACTCCTGAAGCCTTTACTGTATCTGAACAATGAATTGAACAAGTATATATAGTTCAGTTGCGTAGTTTTCAATAGAAATACAAATAACATAAAGTACTAAAATTATTCGTACACCTTACCTTCAAGCCTGTTGGTGTTGAGTTTGGTCTCCACCATCACTAGAGTTATCATTGGAGCTGTTCACCTACAATATGACACAAATCATGAATATACAGTTTGCCCCTGGTAAACTAGATTGAAAATATATATCTTTTTACCTTTGGCCTCTTGTAGAGATGACCTCCCATATATGGATCTTTTTCTTTTCGTTTCCTCCCACACTTTGCCTTGATAGAGCCAAATCCAAGTGGATTTGTTTCAGCTGCACTGCCACTTTTCCTTATACACTGGTTGCCTCTCCCTCTTCCGCTTACATGCCTTCCTCTATCAGTTTGTTCACTTCCAACATCTCCACCCCCAACATTCACCACTCCACTTCTTTGAACCACATCCAATGTGTTCCTAACCCTTCTCACCTTTTCGTTTGCCCTCTTTCCCTTTGGTCTTCCACCTTTGTTGGTTGATTTTTCTAGCGGTGGAGCCGCAGCATTCTTGCACTTTCTGATGTTGTACCCAAATTGATGACACCTCGTACACTTGACAGCTGAGCCCACCTTGCTGGCTTTTTGCAACTTTGACTTGTCTGAAGGGTTTAGATTTTTGGCTAGTCCGGCACCAAATCTTTTAATATTTTTCTAATTAGGATCATTCTTTCTATCCTTAGGCGGTCTACCTAAAGGCCTTCTCAATTTTGGGGGAAGTATCCTTGCATATTCCAACCTTTCCCAAAGTGATGAGTTGGGAAATGGGTCTATGGTACCTATAATTAGTGTATCAATATTAGGTGAAAATTAAAGTAAGTGAATAAAGTGTACTAAAATATGTTGAGAAAAATTTGAACCTAGACATACCTTCATATACTTTCATGTATGTAGTCCTACTGTAACTTGTATCACAATAGTCCTCTATGCTCTACCTTAGATTTCTCAGGCACACTATTGCATGTCTACACACCACCCTAGTTACCTGCCACTCTCCATAGTCACAAGGTCTTGCATCTAAGTCCACACAATAGTTAATCCTATGTTCCATTATCTCATACTTGGTGTGAGATGATTTGTAAATGAAACAAGCTCTTGGCTTGTCATAATGTTTCTTGAATTTATCCCTTATCTTTGGGGTGACAATACCTATGTACTTTTGAATCATCACCATTTTCCTTTGTATTCTCACCATCACCATTCTTCTAATCATCTCCAACATTGTTATGATTGGGCAATCCCTAGTGTAACCCCCATTCCCGCCAATAAGTATTTTTCGCGTATTTTCTATAATTTGATTTTTATAAACTTATTTTGAGCTAAATTTATTTCGGATCTTTTTATTAAAGTGTTTTCTAATCATAAATTTTATTCATTTCGAATACTGGTGTATTTTAATCGTACTTTCTATTTCTGATTGATCGACTATTTATATTTGAGCCTAAAACAGATATATTATTATTGTTGGATTATTTTAATGAGTTCACCAAACCCGAATACTATTTGGTTATATAATTTTGTTATGATTATTAATTGTTACTTCTGATTATTTAATTTATTTTTTATTTACTGAATTATTTTATTTTCGTACTTGATCTAATTTTCTTGGCGAATTCCAATTTATTTTCAAGCCCAATTTATATTCTATTCATTTGCATTATTTATATATTTAATTAGATTTAAATTTTCGTTCGCGAACTACTCTCATTCTTCTTGTTGGGCTATTTTCTTGTTGATCCTGTTTTATTTATTTATTGTGGATATTTTATTTAAACCCTATTGTCTTCAAACTCATCTCTTGTTGAACCCAAAATCCAATTGCAATTATTTCTTGACCCAAAATCCACTATTATTGGATTCTAACCCAATAACCCAACAATCTACTAGTATTCTATAAATACGACCCTAATACAAACCCTAAAAACACAAAATTGCAAATTGTAGTCGTCACATTCTCTCTTTTCTCTCTCCTCTTTCTCTCTCCTCCTATTTTTCTCTTTCCCCGTTCATCAACCCCAACCCCTTTTACGGCCTTCTTCTCTGGCCTTCCCCCTAACGTCACCCAACCCCCATCGTCCTCTGAGCTGCTCGACATCAGCAACCCCCCGGCTGGCCTTCCTCCTCTGTTTCCTGTCGAGCAGCGCCAGACCGACATTGCTGCCCCTTTCCGTCGATGTCGACCACCCCGACGCCGTCACTCCCCGTCGACGCCGCCCCCGCTCGCCGTCAGCCCCCGCCGTCGGCTAGGCCGCACGCCCTTTACTGTTGCTGCTGCCATTGCTGTCTCTTTGTGCAGTATTGCTTTGGGTTTAGTTTGCACGTGTTATACACGTGCTAATTTGTGTTAGTTTGTGGGTTTGTTGCTTCGGGATCCTTATCTCGTTATTCTTGGTATTCAATTTTGTCGTCCAAAAGGCAAGTCACTTTTTCCCCTTGAATTGAACATCGTATCAAATTCAAGTTTTTATTGAAATTCCGCAAGTAGATCGTAATCGTTTATCGTATCATTGTATTGATTATCTTTTCGTTGGGTCTATTGAGGATTTACACGAGCTAACCCCAGTAATCTTGACATTGGACATCGTGCCTCTATTGACTCTAAAGATTGAATCTTTCATGCATCCATATATTATTCATGATAGGAGCACTCATATAATTGTCACACAATTAATCTATTGTAGAAATAATTGTTAGGTTGTATGTTTGGTTGATCAATTGATGTTGTTTGATGATAAATTGATGTATGTGTGTGTTTCTAATTTTATTTATCATGTTTTGACACTCATCATGCCGATTATAAAGTTTATTGACTATTAGAATTGATACCCATCACGTTTAATTAATTTAATTCGTGAAAAGAAGCCAAAAACCTGTATGTCGCTTGCTGGCTGTATGATGTATGTTATTTTTGACCCAGTAAATGATCTTAAAATGAATAACTTTCTAAATAAGAGTTGTAGCTCCATGTTTCTAGTTTACAGAACATCTTATTACGATCTACTTGCTGTGTAGATCGTAATAACATACATCTAGCAAAATTTATGTTCGTTTTACTACTGCTGTGTTTAATGTCCAGAATTGTAATTTCCAGATTTTCTTAATTGAATTATTCCTATATCATTGTATTGCATGAATTAAAGTGTGTATGTTGCATTGCATGATCCTAATGAGTTATCGTCATCATTCTAATTGTCCTCTTCATGTTATCATCCTATTGTTTCCCTATTGTTACTATCGTTTATCTCATATCTCATATTTGCATATTGTATTGTTGCATCAATAAAATTGTTAATTAAGTCAGGGTTTAAGGTTTGACTTAAGAGTGGATAATATAGAGAATGTACTCGAAAGGGAGCTCGTGATTTCCCTACAATCACTGAATGACTGAATGACTGAATAACTGGATAACTGCATATTATTCCATGGATATTGATACTGAATAACTGAATGATTGAATAACTAAATACTGAAGAGAATCGTTTATATGGTTTCCCGAGTACATGAATTATAAAATCCACCATTATGTCTAAACGTAACTTGTTGTATGTAGCAACCATGTGGTAAATAAATGGGACGCATGAAGTGCTATATTAGTTTGGATTAAAATGACTAATAGACTTAAGAATTGACACGGCATTGACATTGTATATTATACATCATTATTTCTATTGATATCAAATATTATCTAAGTGTTATTGATATCGACATTGTTATTGAATATTGAATCATTGTTTATACTATTGCATTGTCCATCATTGATATTGATTATTGATTATTGTCCCATGTTATTGATTCCTATTGATCCATTGAATTCATTGTTATACCGTTATTCCATTGTTCTTTGTTTTCTCTACTTACTGTCCATGACTTGCTCTGAGGACAATTTTCTCTTTTTTTTAGATAAAGTGTTTACAGATGATCATGGAGAATTACCTGCTGGGATTGGAGAACAAACTTTCTGAAATTTTATTGCTTTATAGTTATTTTAATTGCTTATTATTTTATCAAACTTAATGTATTGAGACTTATTATCTATTTGTGACTGGATTATTATTGTATTGGGCTTATGACCCGGATATTTTTATTGTATTTAGATATTTTATATCGCTTCATTCCAAGTATTTTTGTTCATGAGATTATTATTATTGCTAGAATAATTATTCTGTATTGATTATATTGTTGAGTTGATCGGATAAACAGCTTATGGGTTACGTTAGTCATTCGCTGGGCCAATGTCATGTGTTCGTATTCCATATTTTTGGAAAGCAGGGTGTGACACCTAGCTTGCAAGATATATATGTTTCAAGCTTCATATATATTATTGCACAACAAGTCACACTTGTTTGTATCTTGAAAGTGAGATATTGCCCACTTATCGGGATTAATAACCATCCACCATTGTGCAACCTCTTCTGGTACTTTCTTCATTCTTTGCATTGATGACTCCCACCCTTGTTCATTGTATGAAGTTGCTGCCCCCCAATTTCTCCTTGTAAGTCTAGGCCATTTTACTTGTAACCCATGTTCCCGTGTATATGTATTTTCCATATATTTTCTGTATTTAAGATTTTTATAACTCCTTCTCGCTTTTAAATTCTTTTTTTTTCAACAATTACATTTTCAATTGATCGAATTTGAACAAAAGATTATTCTGGTTCCTAAGAATTTTTTTATTTTATTTTATTATTCGAAAATTATATTTATTTAGAATAACGGTGTATTTTATATTTCTAATTGATCGATTATATACTCTGTTGGATTATTTATAAGCCGAATTCTTATTTTGTTGTATATTATTATTATTATTATTATTATTATTATTGAATCATTTTCATGAAGGTGTCGAATCCAAATTTTATTCTGTCATATATTATTATTATTATTATCAGTATTGTTATTATTTTTATCATTTTTATTATTTTTGGTAAAAGCCCATTGATTTTGATCTATATTGTATTGTTTAAGCATTTAATCTAAAGCCCAATTTTATATTTAATTGATTTGAATTGTTTATTTATATATATAATTTTTTTAACCCAAAAATCCAAACCCATTATCTAGTGGATCTAAACCAATACCCATACCCACTGTCTAACCCTTACCCTAAGTACTCCCTATATATACCCCCTGTGTATTACCCTAATCCCCTTCAAAAACCTTCAGCCCGTTTACCCATTCAACTCGAAACCCAATATATATACTCCTGTGTATATTTTCCCAAAATCCTAACTTCTTCAACCGCTGTTTACCTTCTTCCCACCTACCTCTCATCCCGATCCTCCAAAACACCTATCTCCAGATCATCCCCTACCTCCTGCACACTCTGCTCGTCTCTCCTCATCCATCTGTCGACCTCCCCCTGTGCAGCGCCCCTACGACGCCAGCGAAGCACCAGTGCCGCCTCTTGCTCCCCCGTCCCCATCTCGACTGCCACGCCTCCACGAACCAGCAACCCCCCGACCTGCATCCCTATGCCGCTCTCCTCCCGAACGTCACACTGCAGCAGTGACCCCAGCTTTGTCCTACACCCCTCCGGCGATCCCTTTCCAACTGCAGCGCTCCCCGTGCACCCCCTATGCCCCTGCCGAACCCCAACGTAGCCAGTCGCGCAACCCTTCCTCCCACCTGCCGACCACCCCCTCAGCGACCTGCCCTCCCCCCTGCTGTCGATGATCCCTGCAAACCCGACCAATTGTCAGTCAAAGTCAACCGAGCCCTCCTCCGGAGCGCCGCAAGCTAGCCTGCAGCCAGCGACAGCCGACCAGCCACCGCCTCTACTAGCGCCACCTGCAACCTTCCCTGCCATCATCGCCTTATGCCTGTGCCGACCGCCGTCAGCCTTGCCCAACGCCGCCGTGAGCCAAAGCCTAATGGGTTGCTGTTTGATCAAAGAGGAGTTGATCATTTGATCTGGACCACCCGATCTCCTCCCAATCTGATCTGTTCTAATCGGATCATCTTCATCATCATATTAGATATGGGCCATCTGATCTTTCATCCTGATCATGATCATCTTCATCAGCGATCTCAGCTGTCCGTTTGGTCTGATCTTGATCTCTCAATTCTGAGCCGTCCGATCGATTTCGATCATCATCACATCTTGATCTTGATCTCTTGATCTCAACCGTCTGATCGATTTTGATCATCTTGATCATCACCATCGGGGTGATCTTGGCCATCCGATCGTGATCGTGATCATTTCATCCAGATTCATTGTACATGTGTTCGTGATTGGTTCGTGATCCATTCGTGTTATTGTGTTCGTTGCCTGGAAATCCGTTCCTGTTATTCTTGCTCTTGCTTCGTCGTTTTCATCATCAATTATAATACTGCCTGTAGTGTAGTTTCTTCAAGATCTATCCCAATGAAACCCTTGTTATATCTTGTCTCTATGTGTTGATTCGCCCGTAGTTGTTCCATTACACATACAACATGAAATAACTTAGATCTAATAAAGTCTTGATGTATACATGCATGTTGTTCGTGAGTTATGAGGTGTTGTATGAATATTGCGTGCTTGATGTGTTAATGGTAATATAATTCATTGTAGACTTGTTAAATACCCTATACCATATAACTTGGACATCTAGTGCACCATATTTTACACTTTGTTATGATTTGAATGTGTTACCTATGAGCTAGTTGATTTCATGCATGAGGAATATTTCTGTTTTTGTTGTTACCCCGTTTTTGTTCAGTATTTTAGACCCTATTAAGGTCAGTATATGAAAATTATTTGTAAATATGAATTATAGAGAATTCTGTCTACTTTCTAGGATCTCTGATGGATTTCAGTTTCGATTTGTGATTTGCAAGTTATTGCTGTTTTAATACAGATGTGTAGAAAATTTCAGATTCTGTTTTATATGAATTCTGTATGGTTATTTATTTTTATACTATTTCTAAAGATAATATTTTGATCTAATATTTTTCTGAGTACAACTAGACTTGATTGGGATTAACCCCTATTTTTTTTGGATTTAATTGATGACTTTTATAAACTATTCTATGCTTGCAAACAACTATTATACTTGCAGAATTTTCATGTTGTTCAGTAGAGAACCTTAATTTCGACCTGTATCTATTTATTGTTTATAAAAATTTCGTGAACATGAAATGTAGCGTACTATATCTACTTTATCACCCTTTTGACGGATCTGGATTTTGACTTATATTTTGTAATCTATTGCGTACTGCTGTGTTTATGATTCTAGATTTACAAACTTGTTGTATCTTGTTGTTTTCTGATTTTATTTGACTATACTATCTATGTTGGAAAATTTTGAAACTTTATTTTCTGTTACTAAACATAGTATGGAATACCCCAGATTTTTCTTGGATTTAATCAATAAGTTTTTATACCGTTTTTCTATTTATGAATGCAAACTTCTGATTTCTGGCTGAACATGTTTTTTGGATACAATTATGTTTTGAGTCCTGTTTTTGTGAAATACCATATGACTTATATATATTTGCTAGATTCGACCGAGAGTCTATTTTCTACGTTTTCTGAAGAATCCAGATTTGAATATTTTTGGCAACGGGAATCCCAGGTTTGGTGCAGTACTATCTTGCTGTCCTGAACTAGAATTTTCGTTGTCTTACCCTTTTATGAGTTGTCTTTCACCTGTGCATGCTTATGTCTGACCTGAACCTGTTCCCTTGTTCATGCCATGTCATTATTGCCCTGTTTTGTGCATATATATGCCTGTTTGATAATAATACCAAATAACCAAGCCGGGTTAAGGGAAAAAACCTTAGTAGTGGACAATATAGGTATGTGTACTCAGAAGGGGGCCGTGTTCCCGTTACTTGATGCCATGATTTCATGATTTCATGATTCATGCTTGTTATTACAATATGATGCCATGATTTCATGATTCATGCTTGTTATTACTATATAATGCCGTGAGTTCACGATTACGTGATTCGTGCTTGTTACTTGTTACTTGACACCTGAGTACACGGCCCTATAGAAACCCACCACTAGATCTAAACGTAATATGTATGAATGTAGCAACCATGTGGTAAAAATCTGGGACGCATGAAGTGCTACCTAGATAGATTTAATACAAGACTTGAAAACAACACGATCACTTGACACTTGTTACTTGTTATTTGTACATGATACTTGATCACTTGACACTTGTTACTCACTACTCGTTTACATGCTACTTAACACTTGTTACATGCCACTTGCACTCGTTCATCTTGCCATGCTATTTGTTTCTGTTCTTGATTAGAGTTAGTTCTCTATTTTGCTGTTACATCTACTCCATGCTTATTCTGTACTTGCTTCTGTTGTTACTCTATTCTTATTTATCTTTTCCTGTATTTGTTGCCTGCGATACAAGTGGCCCATAACTTGCATTAACGGGCATTTTGTTTCTTTTTCCTCTTCATGCAATTTTTTAAATTGCAAATTATGGTGATCAGCTGCCCGATGGAGTAGGTGATCTGAGATTCTAGTTGGCTGGAGATTTTTGCTATATCTATTTATTTCTTGCTGCTTATCTTGATAATTGTTCTTGGTAACATGGATTATTTTGTATTGGACTTTGTGTCCCAGACTTGTGTTTTGTTCCAGACATGATTATTTGAAATTGAGTATTCTTGTTTCTTTTCAAGTAATCTTGATGAATATATTAATTCAATTAGGCATGCATGGTTGACTATTCTTCTTGTATCTCTCTTGTTAATACTTGTGCTTGTTGTAAAGATCCTGACAGCTTATGAATGGTGCAAGCCATTCGCTGAACTTAGTCACGTATCCGTATTCCGTATATCCTTTTTGGGAAACGGGGCATGACATTAATTTTTGATAAAGTTTGCATAGAGATGTCTTACACAATATCTCACATGAGCTTCAGGGACAAGCTCTTTGAATGTTTCCAATAACCCCTGCATTAGAATTTTATTATGAAACAATAAGTTTTCTGACCTACATATTTTGCTTTATTTATCGAACAATAAAAAGGTAATTCAATGAAGAATATTGAGAAACAATAGAGATGTCAGAGTAATCATGAATTTCTACATTCTAATTGTCACAAATGCACCAAAGCATACAAACATACCATAGAAATCTCTTATCCTCACAGCCAACTATATTTTCTGTCTTGATTATAGCCATAGTGTCTAGCAATTTTTTTTATCATTGCATTTGCATAGTTCCACAATTGACTGTATTGCTCAACCTGTTTCCCTTCAACTTCATCCAATGCCATTCTCCTATCTCTATAAGTCATCTGTTTGTTGACATCAATCCCATAATCTTTGTTCAATGCGGAAATGGATGCATATACATTCCATTTAGGATCATTCCTGAATAATTCTAGGTATTTGGTAGCCAACCATGAAGCAGTAACTTGACTGTTTTCCAAAGCCCTCTCACAAGTGTGTTCTTCATGAAGAGATACAATTCTGAGTACCATTTCATTTTCTTTCCACGAACCACTAACATAGAAAGGGCACTCATTGGAATGCATACACTCAACTGTAATCCTCTTTGCATCATTCCTCCTCTAGTAAAGATCAAACCTATTCTTGATAGCCCACTCTCGTAAACAAGTTCTGAAGTCACTTGCATGTGAAAACTCCATCCCCACTGCAATCAATGGTTCCTTCATCTGTTTGTCTTTGCTATATATATTCACACTAGTGTAGTCACTTTTGCCTTCCACCCCTTTAGCTATAACACTTTCACCGCATGACCCTTCCACCTCCTTGTCTAAATCAGTTCCCCCACATGACCCTTCCACCCCCTTGGTGCATCAATGTACAAATATACTTCACCAACCGCAGGTTCTACTTTGTGCTCTTTCCACATTTTCATTGTTATGGTATGGTCATGTACCAATATGAAATTCTTGGCTAATACCCCAACTCCTACTGTGTAGTAAATGACATTATTTTCATTGTACCAACATAATTTCCTTAATATGTTCTTCAGAGCTTCCCATTTTGTCAACCTAGGAATAATGAACCGATATCTCCTCATCTGACCACCCACATATTGCCAGTCGCGTTCTTCACAAAGTATCACAGGCACTGAATGTTAAGATTTAACACCATCTTGATTTTCAATTGTAACAAACACATAAATATAATCTATTAAACCTGTAATTCTTTTATTTGAAATTTCAAAACCCTACATGAGATGTTTGTGAAATACCAATCCAACCCCAATTTAACAACACCTCAATTACTCATTTCAAAATTGTGTTAAAAAAACTCAAACCAATAGTGTCCCCCCTCCCCCCCCCCCCCCCCCCCCCATGTGTTGTTTCCACATAATTAAATTAACCCTGACCCCACACCACGCTCACAATCAACAAATTGTCCCCCCCCCCTCCCCAACCCATTTTCTATTGATTCCAAACATCACTGACCCCACCCCTATAAATAGACCTAAAAACAAGATAAGGAAAGAAGAGAATGAAGAACTACCCTTGTTCCAAAATGGACCGGGATCCCCTTAGAAATTGGTTCGCTTCGACTAGTGAGAGGAATCGATCGCACCCTCAGAAATTGCTTCGCTTCGGTCGACGCCAACGTCTACAGCGGAGAAGGAAGTCTAAGTTGGTGGCAATTTTGATTTGGGGATAATTGTTCCAAGCTTGGGTTTGATTTCTACGGAGAAATTCAATAGCAGGTTAAACTAGGGTTTGGGATGATTTGGGTTTTTTTCCACTTAGTAATTGAAGAAGAATAAGAGAGAGAGGGGTTGTCTATCGGGTTCAGGTAGGGGCATTTTTGTCCCAAAAAAATAACGGAAGTAAACTCCGTTGCTGTGAGTTTTTTGAAAACGTAGTTGAGTGAAGTTTAAAAAAAAAGTTTAGTGGGTTTTTTAAAAACTGGGCAATACTTCAGTGGGGTTTTTTAAAATTAGGCCTTATAACTAATGTACCTTTACCCATTCTTAATTTTTCATTACAGTTTAATATACTCGTTACTTTATTATGGGATAAATTTCACTAAATGCTACCTAGTTTTCACCAGTTCGTAAACAGACGTGAAGCTTAGTATGAGCCTAGGGAGGGCCTCCTTAAAATTTTGAAAACCCCCTTAATACTACTAAAAGTTTTGAAAATCCTTCTTAAATCTATTTAGTTTTATGGTTTGGTCCGCCTAATAATTATAAAAACCCCTTATATATCTAGATATAGCCATAGGATTTTTCCCTCGGACAAAATTGTTCCTCTTTGGACAGAGTAAGGTCATCTGTAACAACTTTGGGCATATAGTAGGGTCATCCACACAAAAATAAATACAATATATTGGTTAAAACTTGGTAAGATTTAGTGAAATACAAATTGAGGCTAGGCTTCAATTGGTTTGGTGTTGAGGGATTATTTTGACAATATATTGCTTGGTCTGGGTTAATGCATTACTTGTGACTCCCAGTTGAGGCAGTAGTTGTAGCGGTCTCTTTTGTTGTTAGCGAAGCACTCCAGTGGTGCCCAAGTGGGGCTTTCATTTTTGAAGGGGATGCACTAGACATTACTCGTATGCTTACTTCAAATTCTGCATCTGATAGTTCTCACCCTCTACTATTTGATGCTCAGGTTAGAGCTTCTAGTCTTGACCAAGTTAGTTTCCTGCATGTGACTCGCGAGGCTAATGTTGGGGCTGACTTCATGGCAGCTTTGGTTCGACGATGTGGTTTTAGTTTGCGCTTTACTTGTAATTTTCCTGTTGAACTTTGTAATGTGTGTGGTGTGTTGTGTTTTTAGTTGTTTGGTTTCTGGTTTAGCAAAAATAAAATAAAACTAAGGTACCTATAACTACTTATATTTTCATGCTTGATAATTTCAAACCTTTTACTACAAATTTTTGTGTGTGTATTGCTAAGAAAGAGATCGATGAAGGGAAAAATTAAGGCTTTATTTAGGAGTCTAACGCACGCAGTGGAAGTGATCTAATCGTGCAAACAACATTGCAATACAAAATTCTTCCAATAGTCAGAATCAATATGAATCAAAACGAATTAGCTAAAAAAAAGGTTTTTGGATTACCTTTCACCGATGCCAAAAACTCCTTCACAGTGGTTTCAGTGATGAGACGCCCAAGTGTTCGTCATTCAACAGCGATCCACGCTAAACCTTTATTGGAATACTGTCGTCCTTTCTCTCTAATTCTCTTTTGATTAGTATGAGAATGAGTCCCAAACTTTTTTCTTGTATAGAAGAACTCTTCTTCCCTATTTATAAGGGATTGGATGTCATATCTTTATATGGTATGTAATCATTTTTCATATCAAAAGATATTCACAAAATATTTGTCCATATAATTATTAACCATAATGAGATATCTTCATATCTCTTAGCTAAGGTATTATAACATCTCAACTATTTATTAGTTATGAATTCAAATATTTCAACTATTGAAATATTCTAGAAAGAGAGTATTCATTATTTAATCATAATGAACAAAATTTATTTTATCTCATAAACAAATTGACAACCATATGACGTTCCGTACCAGCAGAACTATTTTTCATATTTAGTATATTTTCTTATATCAAATTATTTGATTCCGAATTTTATCAAATAAAAGTTCAAATTGAATTTTCTAAGAAAAGACTTGTATTGCGAGTGACCCATTGGGCCCACATTAAGCCGACAATGAAGATATTAAACTTCTTTATTTCTTCACAAGTCATGAGTGACGTCGAACAAAGTGTCATGACTCCCCACATAATGTGAGTTTGATTACTAAAATTAATTGTACTCTTTAGTGATTAGTTCACATACAATTAAATCTTCCAATCATACAGTATCCCAAAAAAAGCTTAGGGTACGGATTGACTTCAAACCCTAAACATTTAATCATGTGTCTGATACATCAGTAATTTACTCAAATAAATACTTAGAAATTCCTTTCTAAAATTCATTTTACTACGGCCGTAAACTTCCCGAGTCAACACTTTATAGAATCATCTATATCATTCTCTTCGTCTAATAGAAGTGATCGATTCATTATTGATTGCTCACCCACTTCCACGAAAGCCTCACTATACCCAGAATACTCTGCACATGTCTTAGAAAGTCATGCTAAGAAATAAACCAAAGAATAAATTGACAGACACAAAATGCTATGACAATCTCATGTCTTAGGATTACTTGTATCCACTATCACCCAAGGAATTATCTGTTGACATTCGTTCAGACGTTTCATTAGATATTCATTTTAGTGAGTCAGTTCAGTGAACTAATTGTTTAGCACCTACACTTTTATATTAATGCCTCTCATAAATAATTGGGAGATCGATTATCCTCTACTTTAGAGCATATAACGATGTTCAATCTCGGTAAACCTACAACTAGGAACATTTTAGATTAATTATATTTAGTTTAGGTATCATTGGCATGATCTCATTATGATCCTAAACACATTTAATTAATGCATGGACTTCATTATAACAGTAAATAAATTACATAAATAAGAAGAAACATATGATAAATAAAATGCCTCAAACAACTCTATTGATTATGAATAATATTGGATTCGTAGCGTTCTTAACTTTGACATCTCTTACAAATCCATACACTTTCACCAATACAAAAATGAGGGGGGGGGGGGGGGGGGGGGGGGGGGGGAAGAGAGGGCATCCCATGGACTCCTTGGGAATATCTTATACTCAGGTTCTTCTCTCCCCACGTCCACATTAGCCCGCTGCTCATCATTTCGCTCCGCTTATTTTACCTCACCATCCTCAAAGCCAACACCGAAATCCCAACCCCCTCATCTTCCCCAAAAAAACCCAACACCTCCACTTCCTACAAATCCACCCCCAAACTTTTCTTTCAACCGGTACCCAAATCCCCTTTTCCACAGTGTAAACCCTCCCCAAACCCTAGATCGACGAAGAGGATGGAGCGTAGATGTATGAAGTGTGGTCTCGGAGGTCAACTGGCGGCTAACTATCGCCGTTATGGCATCCATTGTTTCGACTGCAAGAAATTTGGGCATAAAGTCACGGATTTCCCTCTCTTCAACCAATGTGCTGCATTGTTGTTGAAATCCTGCCTAACTCGGACATGGAGGGGGCTCTGCCTGCTCTGCATGCAAGCGGTCTCATCAACCCCAAGTCCACCCCGGCGACGAAAGATGTTGAATGTTCTCTTAACATTGAATAGGAGCACAAAGGTTGGTGGTGGTCTCTGAAGAAGGTGAGCGAAGGTGTTTTCCATGTCCAGTTCCCTACCATTGAGAGTGCAAACCAAGCGGTGGCTGAAGGTATTTTTTCCTTCTCTGGCTTCAATGCAATGTTCTCTCCTTGGTCCATGGGCTTTGGAGCCAGACTTGGATCAACATGCTATGCTCCCTTTCCACATATGGAATCAGGCATCCTTAGAATCCATTCTCAAGCCTTTTTCTAAACTTGCCGTTCTGAGAAAGGAGATGAAGCTAGCTGAGAAAAGGGATCAAGCCTTGGTGTTAATTGAAGTGGAGGATGTCTCCTACATTCCTAAAACTCTTTAGCTCAGCTACACGGTCCCCTGGACAACAGAGAAACACACTTATGAGGTACCTGTTCTACTCCTTGGTAATCCCATTCCAGTCAAGGATGTCGAAAGTGGGAAAGTACAGCTTTTCACTACGGCCTCTTCAGATAGTAGTGGCCATAGCTCTTTTTGGAAGAAGAAGGAAAGCGGCGAGGTAGTACTAGATGGCAAAGATGTGATGCGTGCTGACAAGCCTCATCCTAAGGATAGCAAGGAGAGCTCTGTATCTAAAATCCTACCTCCTTTCACTACTCCCCTGCAACAGCCCTCTCAGGCAACTCTGCCATCGCCGGAGAGCTCCGATGATGCCAAGAAGCAAGAAATCAAGGAGGGGAAGCAAGTGATTTTGGAAGGTGCTAATAGTGCGGAGGATATTCAGGAGATTCCTATTTTGGAATCTAGTAAGATGGTAGCCCCTAACATCTCGCATGCAGTTTTTGGACTCAAGCCAAATCAGGGATGCCACCTAGCAGATGAGGATTTAGTGCAAACTGAATAGGAGGGTAAAGAAATTCAAATTCCCAAATCATTGTGGGCCAAGATGTCGGGCTCTTTGGGGCCTAGTGTTGATCTATCCTGTGACTGCAATAATTCCAATGATACATCCTCTGGCTCGACTGGTTTTACCTTCATTCCCCCTAGGTTTGAAGACTTGATCCGTAAGAAGAAGAAGAAGAAGGTGACTGGCATCAAATTTCCTTTCCTCAAACACCTCACTACTTCAAAGAGGGTTAGACCATCTTTGAAGAACAGAGGTACTAGTCAATCTAGTTCTAATTCTTCACGGTATTCTTTTGCTAAATTAGATGATGCACATCTCACTGACATTGCCAAATCACTGGGTCTTGAACCCAAGCACCAGCTCGACATTGCTATTATTAGAAACTCTGAAAGAGCAGCTATTGGCCCTGATAGGCCAACAAAACCTCTTTCTTGAGGTTCTAATGCTTCCTATGCATTAGTTTTCTATTTTGCACTTTTCGCATTTCGGTATTCTATTCATGTGCTACATCTGCCCAAATGAAGATTGGTTCGTGGAATGTTACAAGACTTGGTTGTCCTAGAAAATTCTCTCTTATTAAAGATGGGATCAAGCCTAATTCATTTTCAGTAGTCTGCCTGCAAGAGTCCAAGCTTTCAAAGCCTAGTTAGAGAAAGATCTCCACTATAGGGGGATCAGTTATCACCAAATGGGTCATTTTTTATGCAATTGATACTTGTGGAGGTATCTTATTAGGGTGGAATGATAATTTATTTGACCTAACTTACTCTGCTATTGAGATCTTCTCCATTTCTATCTCTTTGAAAGAGAGAATGTCAGGTGACGAGTGGTAAAAAAAACTTTGTGTATGCTCCTAATGAGAAGGAAAACATGGAAGTTTGCTGGCATGAAATTGTTCAGAAAAAGACCCTTTCTCAAACCTTATTGGGTCCTATGTGGGGATTTCAATATTACTACATCAGATGATGACAGATTGGAAGGGAGAGGCTCCCTTAGAGAGATGAATATTTTCAGAGATCTCATTCAAACTTTGCAGCTTATTGACCTGCCGCTCTCAGGAAGAAAATTCACATGGTCAAATCTACGCAACAATCCTTCTATGGCGAGACTTGATAGATTCTTGATTTCCAAAGAATGGGATCTATTCTTCCCAAACTCTGGTCAGTTTGCCTTCCCCAGAGTATCTTCAGACCACTGTCCAATTGTCCTCAACACCATGGCTATTTCACCTAGAGCATTCTCCTTCAAAATTGAAAAGGCTTGGCTTTTTCATCCTCATTTCAAACCTGCAGTATGCACTTGGAGGAATGAGTTCAATACCAAAGGCTCAAGAATAGATGCTTTTGCCTCAAAACTCAGATTGTTGAAGAGAAAATTGAAAAGCTTGCAGAAAGAACACTTTGGCAAGATCACTTCCATGAAGAAAGATCTTCTTCATAAAGTCCATTCATTGGATATTATTAGAGAGTCTAGACCCTTTATTCCCTTTATGCATGAGGTATATGTCTCTATGTCCAAATCCTACACTGACCTAGTTCATGCTGAAACAATCTATTAGCGGCAAAGGTCTAGAGTGACCTGGATTAAGGAAGGAGATACCAATTCCAAGTTCTTTCATTGCATGGCCAATGGTAGACGAAGAAGAAATTTTATTCATTCTATATATCATGAAGGCTCATTAATATCTAATCCTGTCATTTAGATCCTGTTTTGAAGATCATTTCTTTAGCATATGTGGCCAACAGAGGCATTCAAACTTTGATACTGATTGTTCTTCTCTCTACCCCTCCACACCTGTTCTCTCTCATCTTGAAGCCCCCTTTTCATTAGAAGAAATCAAAAGAGCAGTCTTTGATATGAGCTCTGATAAAGTGCCAGGTCCCGATGGCTTCTCGATGAGTTTCTTTCATCAATTTTGGGGCTCTCTGCAGACAGATATCTTGTCACGCCCCGCTTCCCAAAAGAGAATACGGAATACAGATACGTGATAAAAGCCCAGCAAATGATTTTCATCATCCATAATTTGTTCAAGAATCTTTACAACATATCACGAAATAATCAGAGTCGGAAGCAAAAGTATCAACCAACATGCACATATGAACCAGATATCAACAAGAATACTTGAAATAAAATATATAAATCTCAAATAGTCATGATCTGAATAAGTCAAAATCCTGGGTCACATTGCCCAAATACAAAATAATTCCAAGTATCAAAATACAATATTGTTCAAGCAAGCTACAAGAAATAATAATAATAAATCCAGCACTAATATCTCATATCACCGATACCATCTGGAACCTGTTCTCCAAAATCTGCAATTTAATAATTGCAGGGATAAGAAAAAGAAAACAAGTACCGGTCAATTGTAAGTTACGGGCCGCTTGTAATGTAGGATACAAGTACATGAGGAAAACTAACTAACAACATGGTATAAGCATGATATCCAAATATAACAATTATCATGGTAAGATGAACAAGTGCAAGCGGCATGTATCAAGTGTCAAGTGAACAAGTATCATGTAAACAAGTGTCAAGTATCAAGTGTTATGTATCACGAAATCAAGTAACAAGTAACAAGTGTCAAGTAGCCAAGTACAAGTGTCAAGTATCATGTTCAAGCATCAAATCTCATGTATCAAGTAATCAAGTGTCAAGTAAGTATGTATCATATTTAAGTGTTGTATATTAAATCTTGTAGTTATTACTATCTAGGTAGCACTTCCTGTGCCATCCTTTTATCACGTGGTTGCTACAGTCAATACAATTTCGTTTTAGATTTCATAGTGGACCATAAAGGGCAGTGTACTCACGGATAAGCCTCAAGAATTAAGTGTCAAGTATCAAGCCTCAAGTATCAAGTAAACAAGCCTCAAGAATGAAGTATCAAGCCTCAAGTAATGAAATATCAAGCCTCAAGTGAAATATCAAGCTTCAAGTGAAATATCAAGCCTCAAGTAGTGAAATATCAAGCCTCAAGTAATAAAATATCAAGCCTCAAGTAACAAGTATCAAGCCAAGTATCACATAGAATCAATAGATTCTCTTCCGAGTACACGTTTCTGAATTATCCACTATTAGATTTGTCCCTTTAAACACCGGCTTGGTAAATTTTATTCTTAGGATCAAACAAGCATGTATGTGTCACGAAACAAGTAAGCATATCATGGTATGATTAAGTGACAAGTTCAAGTTGTAAGATAAACATGTACGGATGCAAGATAACTCATACAAGGATAAAAATAACCAAATCTCAAGTTCAGGACAGTAAGACCATACTGTAGCAAAACTGAAATTCCCAGTGTTAGAAGCATACAAATCTGAATCTGTTGAGACGTCTAGAAAATAGACTTCCAACCGAATCCAGCGAGTATAATTAAGTCATATAGTATTTCACAAAAACATAACTCAAAACTGATTTGAATTCAGAAAACACGTTCAGTCAGAAATCAGTAAATCAAATTTTCAGTCAGGAAAACAGCATCAAAACTCAATAAATAAATTCACGAAAAATCTGGGGTATTCTCCTATCTGTCTAGTATCAAAATATGAAGTTTCATAATTTTCAAGTGAAATTAGATTCAGTCATCAAAAATCAGATAACATCAATAAACGATAGTTTGGCAAATCTGGAATTCCCCACACTGCTGTACGAAAACTATAATATCTCGCAACCAGTGAAACGAAATCCAAATCCGCTAAAGGGAGATGAAAATAGATAGAATAAGCTAACTTTTATATTTCACAAGTAATTTCCATACAGTAAAAGGAATCAGGGTGAAAATACGATTCTTTACAAAACAGCGAGCAAAATACAGCAAGTACGGTCTTTATAAACAAGCATGAAACGGCATATAAAACTCGTCAATAAAATCCGCTAAAATTCTGGGTAATCCCTAAATAGATATAGAAAAACTGATCAAAGTTTCAGATCAAAATAATATGTGTAGCATAAGTATCAAAATAATTTAATCATCAAAATCATCAAGAAACGAAATCTGGAAAAGATTTACACCTCTGTGGTAAAACAGTCATATCTCACACATACGAAAACGAAATCGAGCAAGGTTAGAGGGGTTGGAAAGAAGACGAATTTCTCTAAAACTCATGTTTTATACTAAAATTAAGATTCTGACCTTAATATAGTCTAAATTATTGATCAAGACATAATATCTGCAAAATCGGCAAAACATAGAATTTCCTCAAAAACAAAAATCAACATAGCTTCAACGAAACTTTATCCAAACACAACCAAACATGAAATCGAGTCTACCAAGTGTTCAAACAGCATGAAATAGGGTAATTAACACATCTAAAACAAGTCTATCACATGTATCTCAATAATTACTCAAATTCTCACCAAAATTCCACATACATGATCAAATTAAGAACGGGAAAAACCTTAGTTGTTTCATGTCAATATTATGTCGTGAGGCTGTTAGGGTTATATACTGAAAGCATCACTTTTGTATTAACTTTATTTCCTTATTTTTTTTGAATGAGAATCATATGGGCATATGTTTGCATATTGTGTTTATTATAATATTAATGCAAGTATCTGATATTCTATAAGGTTGATAATATGGTGTGAGGAGACACACAGAAGATCATATTAAATAGTTCCCTATGGAATATATAAATAGTTCACAACCTAGACGGACTTGGACAGTCCATTGGAAAGGTTGTAGTGTAATCTGGTATTAGTCTATCTTGACTATAGGTTTACACTAGTACACTTTGTGTGTATTGAACATGACCACTTGAGGTTGTTCTCTTTGTACTGACTACAAAAGAGAACAAACACCTCTGTTATTATGGATGCTTATGCTCTTAATCCAGATATAATAACAGATATGTATATGCAGTGTGCATTACTTTGACTCATAAAAGAGTGAGATTCATTATGGATCAACAACCTCTATGAATTGGGTAATAGCATTGTATGTATGATGGGCTGTTGATTGTAAAAGGAATCCATGTCCCGATACGTCGGGTTGATGATGTCCCCTTAAGGAGCTCATAAGGATTATCATGTAAACCCTGCAGGTGGATTACATCCGACATGACAAATAAGGTTGAGTGGTACTACTTAAGGATAAAAGATGTTGATCAATATAGTTGTCAGTAACTTAATTTGATCGACGGACATTCGATATCTTAACATGGGGAGCTGAACGAGCATATAATAAAAGGAGCCCATAAATACAATTTGGGATTAGGAAGGTAGTGCAACAATAGCTCTTTAGTGGACCGAGCTATTGTTAATGGGCCTGGATTGTGTGTTCGGGCTGAACACGGGATACCCAGATTCGTTAGGAGACCTAACCCTAATTTCTCCTCATGGTCCCTGCCGTAGCCTTATATATATATCCTCTATTCTCTGGCCGTCATATCATTATCAGAGATAAGAAGTTTTTTCTAAATTCGTGATTCACGTAAGGAGAGAAAGAGAGGTCAGCCAAGGAGAAGAAAGGTTGGTAGACCGTCGCCCACACGACGTCCAACCCGAGGAAGGAATACGTGCAGAAGATCTTGGGGTCGCTGACGGCTCGAGGTTGCTAGAAACTATCGTCTTCTTCTCATCGCAGGTATAATTCGTGAACCCTAGATTCCGCTATAAAGGGTTAGATCACGTATTAAATCTGTTAAGCTTTTATGATCGATACGCACACCAATCCGTGGTCCTGGGAATCATCGCAGTTCCATCAAAGGCAACTATGGTCAAATCACTATAGAGACAATATGAATAAAGAGATTCACACACAAATTGTCTCTAGAACTCAACTACAGTACAAGCGGTATTTTTGACTTGTATCATACAAAGGAATTTGAGTACAAGTTACTTGCCTTAACCGGAGACGAAAACGAAGAACAATAAGAATAACAGGAACGGATTCCCAGCAACGAACGTGAACGAACGAGTCAACGAACCAAAGCGAGCACAACCCACGAACACGACCATGAACCAAATACTCCAAGAACGAACGGACAAAACTCCACGAGTAAGAACGTCCCGCAACACGAACCAATGAGAACACACCACAATCACCCGAGATCCAACACACAACCCACGAACGAATAACCACACACACACACTCAACCCCGAGAGTACGAGGAAGAGAAGGAGAGGGAACGGTGGACGGCGGGGTCAGGAGAGGCCGGGAGTGCACTGGGGACGGGAGAGAGAGAAAACAGAGGGCAATTACTTTGTGGTGGCTAGGGAGGAAGTGGTAAGATCAGAGGTCTTGAAGCTACTAGATGTTGGCATCATCTACCCTATCTCAGATAGCAAATGGGTGAGTCCTATACATGTAGTGCCTAAGAAAAGTGGAGTCACAGTGGTGAAGAATGAAGAGAATGAGCTTATCCCTACGAGAATGACCACAGGATGGAGGGTATGCATTGACTACAGGAAGCTGAATAACGAAACCAGGAAAGATCACTTCCCTCTTCCTTTTATTGATCAAATGTTAGAAAGATTAGCAGGATATAGTCATTATTGTTTTTTAGATGGATATAGTGGCTATAATCAAATTGCTATTGCACCAGAAGATCAAGAAAAAACCACTTTTACATGTCTTTTTGGTACTTTTGCATACAGGAGGATGCCTTTTGGATTGTGCAACGCACCAGCTACATTTCAGAGATGCATAATGAGTATATTTTCAAACATGGTGGAAAGGTTCATCGAGGTATTTATGGATGATTTCAGTATTTTTGGATCTTGTTTTGATGAATGCCTTAACCATTTGCAGCTTGTACTTAAGAGATGTGAAGAATGCAATTTAGTGCTGAATTGGGAAAAGTGCCATTTTATGGTACAACAAGGTATTGTCTTGGGACATGTGGTGTCAAAAAGGGGCATAGAGGTGGACAAGGTAAAAATTGACATCATATCAAAGCTACCTCCTCCTACTACAGTCAAGGGTGTAAGGAGTTTTCTTGGACATGCAGGGTTCTATAGAAGATTTATAAAAGATTTCTCCAAAATCTCCAGACCCCTTTGTGGATTGTTAGCTAAGGATGTTGAGTTTGCATGGACAGAAGAGTGCACAAATGCTTTCATTACATTGAAAATTCTTCTCATTTCTGCACCTATCATCATGGCACCAGATTGGAACCATCCTTTCGAGCTTATGTGTGATGCAAGTGATTATGCCTTGGGAGCTGTTTTAGGTCAGAGAATAAATAAGGTACCCCATGCTATTTACTATGCTTCTCGAACTTTAAATGATGCACAGCTTAATTATTCCACTACTGAAAAAGAAATGTTAGCTGTCATTTTTGCTGTAGAGAAGTTTAGATCATATTTGATTGGATCTAAAGTCATTGTTTTCACTGACCATGCTGCTTTGAGATATTTGTTTGCTAAAAAGGATGCTAAGCCTAGGTTGATCAGATGGGTGCTGTTGCTTCAAGAATTCGACCTTGAGATTAGAGACAAGAAAGGAAGTGACAATGTTGTGGCAGATCACTTGTCCAGATTACTGCATGATGAAGAAAGAATTGTGCCCCCACTGAATGAAAACTTCCCAGATGAACATTTATTTGAAATAAATATACAACTTCCATAGTTTGCAGATATTGTAAATTATCTCACTGCTCATGTTTTTCCTCCAGGTATGACAAGTCAAGAAAGAAAGAGATTGGTGGTCATGTGCAAGCACTATTATTGGGATGATCCTTATTTGTTCAAATTCTGCCCTGATCAAATTATAAGAAGATGTGTGGCGGAAGAAGAGCAAATGAGTATTCTACAACATTGCCACCAATATGCATGTGGAGGACACTTTGGACCAAAAAGAACAGCACTTAAGGTATTACAATCTGGTTTTTATTGGCCTAATGTATTCAAAGATGATTTTTCTTTTTGCAGGACTTGTGATAAATGCCAAAGGACAGGCAACATCTCTTCTAGAAATCAAATGCCACTGCAAAACATCCAAGTAATCGAGCTTTTTGATGTTTGGGGAATCGACTTCATGGGTCCCTTTCCTAACTCATTTGGTTATTTATATATTCTTGTGTGTGTGGATTACGTGTCTAAATGGGTCGAGGCTATCCCCTAAAAAACTAATGATCACAAAGTTGTTGTCAAGTTTTTACAGGAAAACATCTTCACCAGGTTCGGTACACCACGAGCAATAATTAGTGATGGAGGTAGCCACTTCAATAATTTTCCATTTGCTTCTTTAATGAAGAAATATGGGATTACACATAGAGTGGGTACTCCATATCATCCTCAAACCAGTGGGCAAGTGGAGATTAGCAACAGAGAGATCAAGAGCATTCTGGAAAAGACAGTAAATACAAGTAGAAGGGATTGGTCGCTACGCTTGAATGATGCATTATGGGCTTACAGAACCGCATACAAGACACCCATTGGTATGTCACCATACCGTCTGGTTTTTGGAAAAGCCTGTCACCTTCCGGTGGAGTTGGAACACAAAGCTTATTGGGCCATTAAAAGGTTCAATTTTGATATGAAACAAGCAGGTGACAAAAGAAGATTGCAACTGAACGAGCTTGAAGAATTGAGGCACGACGCATATGAAAATGCAAAGTTGTACAAAGAAAGGACCAAGATATACCATGATAAACAGCTAGCAAGGAAGGAGTTTTATGAAGGACAGAAGGTATTGATATACAACTCAAGATTAAGACTCTTTCCAGGCAAGCTTATGTCACGATGGTATGGCCCGTACATTGTTACAAAAGTCTTTCTGCATGGAGCATTGGAGGTTCATAGCAAAGAGAAAAATCAAACATTCAGGGTGAACGGGCATAGGGCGAAACCTTATATTGAGATGAGTTTTGAGCCGCAAGAGGAAGATGTGAATCTTCAAACCATTCAATACATTGCATGAACTCATCAAGTCTAGCTGAAAACAGGAAACACAGCGCTTATTGGGAGGCAACCCAATTTTCAGGGGAGTACTTGCACTTTCTCTTTATTTCTTTTTATTTCTTTATTCATCTTTTATTTTCAGTTTCTTTCCTTCAAATTAGATGGTAACATATGCCTATTTTAAATTTTTATTTCAAACATTGAGGACAATGTTCCATCTAAGTTTGGGGATAGTTATTCACATTTGGAGTCTCTTGATGTTGAGTCTTTTCTAACAACAATGATGAGAAATGAGCTCAGTTACTATAGGTAGAGAGTGGAGAACAAGTATTAAGTGTGGTCTTTACCTTTAAAAATGTTAATAACTTATCATATGGATCATACTTGAAACTTTCATTCATTTGGCTATGTCAATTTAACGAATTGTGAAAGAGAATAGCAAGTTCAACTGTGAGTAAACTTAAATACACAAATTGTGAGTTTTTGAGCCTTATTTATTTCTTTTGAGAGAGTCATACACTTGAAGATCTCAGTTGACTGCATCCTTGAGATGATCTAGAACTTGTTTTTGCTACTTTTCGAAACTTATTTTTGGTTTTTGCATAAAAACTTGGAAATGATGAAGGCACCTAAGATTCTATCACCAAAGACAAATAGCATACCCAACATCAATTATTCACTAGTTACCCCTTTGAAGCTTATAAAAGCCTTATTTTTGTAAGACACATCATCCGTAACCAAAGACTAAATGAATAGGTCACCTTACCTATATCTATTGAGTTAGTAGAGCAAGAATTGTAAAAGAGATGTGGTATGTCAAGATGAAGGGGGATGAAAATATAAAGAAGAATTGGAGGATTTGTCATAAGAAAAAATGAAAAGTTGTAAATTGCTGAGTTATGGATGGGGGAAAGGTGTTGGTAGAAATAAAGTATAGGCCTGTTATATATGGCCTTAAAAATTTGTGGAACTAAAAAAAAAAAAAAAATTCTCTTAGAACAATGCACGTTGCTCTACTAATCCTTTAGAATTTTGTATTCCTTTTCCCTTCAATTGTTTAAACCCTCACCCATGGCCCCATTACAACCTATGAAAGACCTTTTGATCCAAGTAACATGCAAATCAATGGTGTGAAGATGTAGTAGCAAGATCAAGCATATGGTTTCATCCAAGTAATGAAAATTGTCACGAGATCTAATTTGAATGTCCCATGTCAATGAGAGCTACATTTCTTTGAGAATGTATGCCATGGTAAGATTTTGGAGTTGAAATATAGTTGAGCTTGCTAACCTTAATCATGATTATGTTGCTTAGACACTGGTCACACTACTATTTGATATTTAAGTTGAGTATTCGTGTGAATAAGCGATTAACATTTGAATTACAACTTTTTAGACCTATCTTAATGCCTGTTCTAACCTTGACACTAACAGTAGCAAGTTATCTCAGGTAAATGTTGGAAGGGTAAAGATGTTCAAGAGATGCTTGTAGTTTAATTTTGCTTGAGGACAAGCAAAAGCTAAGTTTGGGGGTATTTGATGAACCCAATAATATTCACATTTAGGAGCAATAATCTTAATGCAATTGGACATTTAAATGCTCTATATGTGGTATTTTACTCTTATTTTCTCTTTTCCATAGGAAACAGCCTAAAACAGCAAAACGAAGCAGATTCAGGATTTTGAGGATGATACATAGAAACTGCAGAGCATAAGTCGACTGGTTCTTCAAACAGGCGACTGGACAGAGAGGTTGAAGCTGCTCGGTACAGTCGACTTACTCCAAAGACAGTCGACTTAACTGAGGAATTACGAATCTACAGATGTCTCGGCACAGTCGACTGATTACAAAACCAGTCGACTGGCATTCAGCAGAGTTAGAAGATAAGAACAATGAAGATTCATCCTCATCCAAATACGAAGCAAGATTAAGTTATCCAAACCCAGGTCGTCTGCGAATAACAACTCTTCATTAATCAAGTTAGGGAACCAGGATTGGCAAGCGAGAAGATTGACTCAGATCTATATTCGATGTGTAAAGAGATAGAATTGAAATCTGTAGATGTGGGCAAAAGAAATTATAAAAAGGCTGGAATAAGGAGTTGGGAGTATCGCTTAATCTCGGAATCATCAATTAACAACCAGCGAGCATTATTCTACCAGCATCGAAGAAGGAAGGAGATCAAGTGCACTGAAGGGAACGATCCAGTCGACTTAGTGACAGCAAGTCGACTTCTCGGGCCGAACATCATCAGTTTATTTCTTCTCTTCCTAGTTTTTATTTTAATCATGTATTCGACACTGTTAGTCAATAAAAGTCTTATTATGTGGAACTAATTTCATAGTTGGGTAGATTGAAACCGTAGTCATGTAATGCTTATATTCTTCTCAATACTACTCTATTACTTATTGATTAAACCTGATTGTATTGGTATAGAATTATAATATGAATCAAACTTGTTCAGAAGTTCTAAGAGCAGTCGACTGAGAGTGACAGCAAGTCGACTGCCATGCAGAACCTGAGATTATCAAGTTGCATATTATAAATCTGAATCTGTTATATGAGCATAGAGACGATCCGTATCTCGTGCTCATAGCTTGTAACACATGAATCTTTAGGGGTTCTTGGTTTAATCAACTTGAAGGATCTAGATCTGATACCAATTTCTAGAACTTCGAGTGTTTGTTCGTTTCCATTGTTCCTATGTTTTCTTTAAGTGCAACTTAGTAGATACCATGCTAAATACTTAGGGAGAGAAACGAATTAGAGTAGATACCATGCCTAATTCTTGGCCTAGGAAAACATGAACTTTAAGGAGTAGATACCATGCCCTTAAAGGAACAAACATGAGTAATTAGAGTCGTATAGAAGGTGACTTAGCATTATTGACTATAGGTGGAAATCAAAGCCCAACTACTTAATAGATATTTGTGATTCAGAACTACTTGATCTAGTTTTAATCTTGTCATTTCTTTAGAACAACACTTTAAGATTCTTATTTCAGTTTTATTGGTTAGTAAGTTAATTTCTACAATCTCTGTGGGATCGACCCTTGCTTGTCACTACGCTTCTATAAACGATTCGTACACTTGCGAGGTTTTAATTTGTGTCTAGTTTATCTATTTATTTAGATAGCTGGATTGCACAACAAGTTTTTGCCGTCTATAGGTAGTAGTGACAAGCAAGGGGTGTAAGTAGTTAATATATATATGGGGCTTAGGGTTTGGTAAATAGGCGGTGACAATAGCATGCAACCGGGCGTGGGGGGGGGGGGGGGTGCAGCTAACGGGTTTGAGATGGTATATTAGATTTTGGTAGTGGGGTAAAACAGGTAAGAGATCTGGGTGGGATTATAATAGGAAAGTAATGGTAGGAATTTAAAATTAGGTGGTTAATAAATGGGAATATGGTTAATAGATTCTTGGGAATAATTAACAAGGCATGTTTTAATAAATAGGTACTGGAGTGGGTGGATTTGTGTTAGGTGGGTTGGGTAGATAATTATAGGATTAAGAATGAGATTAAGAGTAATTAAGGATATAGGAAAATGGGTATTAGGGAATGATTAGATATATGGTGATCAAAAATAAATAAAAAATATTGAGATGGGTACAAAAATAGGGAAATATAAATAGGGATTTTTGCTTCTCACTTTGGGCAGTTAGCAATAATCTTTCTGTGGACGTCCGGAAATCTGTTTCATGTAGCTTGGCAAGGAAATTTTGAGTCATGGATACAGGACCCTTTGCATGTAAGACCTATTGCTCATGCAATTTGGGGGATAGTGAGGGTAAAATATCATTTCATTTTCTTCAATTTTCACTCATTGATTCGTTTCTCGTTCAGATGAAATAAAATATAATATGTCTATCACTATCTCACACTAAGATTGAATAGGGCCCTTTTTTGGCTCTCTCTTTAGCCCTATGTCTCTTATCCCTAGGAGGTCTTCCTCCACTAGCAGGTTTTTTCGGAAAACTCCATCTATTCTGGTGTGGATGGCAGGCAGGCCTATATTTCTTGGTAGTATATTTTATGAATATGAATATGAAATATGAATATGAAATATGAATATTCATATAATATTCATATTTCATATTCATAATTATATCTATAGTCTATAGTAGTATATTTTATATTATGTAATATATTAATATATACCATTACCATAAAATTCAAATAATATAATAATATATTCAATTATAATTATAGAAATACATATATATCTTAATATATTAATATTGAATATATAGACAATAATATATAGATATAGATTATATTATAGTATAGTATTAATAGATATAGATATAGTATTAATAATACTAAAAATACTAAAATACTAAAAAAAAATCATACTTCTATCATAGGAATGGGGATGAAAATTGTCTTTTTTGTTGCTTCAATAACAAGTATTTTTGATTTGCTATCAAATCAAAAATGATTAGACCGTTTGATCTATGATGACTTGACGTCATCCTCACCTTCCTCCGGCTTATCACCGGCAGTCTGTTCAGGGTTCCAAACTCAATGTTGGCAACTAAACACGAGGGTTGCGCTCGTTGCGGGACTTAACCCAACACCTTACGGCACGAGCTGACGACAGCCATGCACCACCTGCACGAATAATAAAATAAAGAGGGTCACAATATAATGGCTCGATCAAATGAAGACGAACAAAAGAGACAACATGATCAAAAATTCAAAATATAAAGATGACAAAAATAACAAAATGAATTTATTAAAAATAAAACCAATATACGGTCAAAAGAAATACAAGAGGAATACAAAGAGAGAAAAAAACACCAAAACGAAAAATACACTCAAAAATACACAAAACGAAAAACAGGGGTTACATATCTATAATCTCTTCCAAGACATCTATTATGGCACTGGCAGTTTGGACATGCTAAATTATGCAGACATCATGCTTATTCCTAAATTTGAGGGAGCAAATCAAGTGTCTGAGTTCAGGCCAATCAACCTCCTCAACTGTTCTTTCAAAAATTTTACAAAAGTGCTCGCCAACAGACCGTGACCATTGCTTCCCACTCTTGTTTCCTCTTCCCAAAGTGCATTCCTTAAATGCAAATCAACACTTGATTGTTTCCTAATGGCCCATGAAATGGTCAATCTTTGCTCAAGGAAAAAATCAGATGTTATCATGCTGAAGATCAATTTTAAGAAGGCTTTCAACTCAACAAACTGGGATTTCCTAGAAGCTTTGTTGGCAGCTGGAGGTTTTGGACCTAGATTGTGTGCTTGGATACACGATATCTTACATACATCAAAATCCACTATCCTAATTAATGATGAAATGGGTTGAGTAATCCATAGCAAAAGAGGGCTTAAACAGGGTGACCCTCTATCACCAATGCTTTTTATCCTAGTCGTAGATGTTTTGGCCAGAATGCTGCAGCTAGGGAGAGATGAAGACACCTTCTCACCTCTTCAACTCAGAAGCCCACTCTCCCAACTGTTTGTTCTCCAATTCGCAGATGATACCTTCGTCTTCTGCAAAGGAAAGAAGGAGGAAATCACAACTCTAAAACTTCTACTTTACTTATTTGCTGATACCTCTGGTCTTGATATTAACTTATGCAAATCATCTATGGTCTATTTTGGCCCATCCCGCCACTTGTTGAATACCTTCTCTCAAATACTCAACTGCAAACCTAATAAACTCCCCCTGAATTACCTTGGTCTTCCCCTGTCTAATAAGAAGCCTAGTAAGAGTGATTGACAACCTGTTATTATGAAGATTAAGAAGAGGTTATCCTCCTGGAGAAGGAATATGCTATCTAAAGGCGACATATTGATCTTGATCAACTCTGTCATGTCCTTTTTGCCTCTTTACTTCTTCTTCTTCAAACTTCCTGCATGGGTAATTCGAAGGATTGATCAAATGTGAAGTAGATTCTTATGGACAAGAGATGATATTGATTGTAGAGACAAAGCAAACAAAAGCTTGCTGAGGGTTTGTAAATCAAAACCTCAAGGAGGCTTGGGAGTGTTTGACCTAAGATGTTTTAACAATTCCCTCCTCTTGAAGTGGTGGTGGAGAATCTGTTATGCTCAATCTACATTTGAAAAACTGTAATCCCTTTATTATAACTAAGTATCCTCTTCCTACTCTTGCCCCACATATGCCTCTGCCTTTTGGAAAGGTATATTCTCCCTCAACGAAGTCTTCTTCAACAATATGAAATAGAACCTGGGTGATGGCTCCAGGATTCTTTTTTGGCAGCACAAGTGTTTGGGCATCTTCTCTCCTTTACTTTCATCCATTCCTTGCCTCGGTTGCCTGGAATCCCCTAACCACGCTTAGATCACAAGGAAGATGGATAAATGGTGTCTGGCACTGGAGGCTGATGCTTAGAAGACTTGGTAATCAAGAAACACAAAGTGAAAAAGAAGTCCTGCTTAGCTCCATCTCTGATTTCCTCCATGTTGAGAATTGTACTCATTCACCTATTTGGATCCACAACTCATCGGGATTGTTCTCAGTGAACTCAGCTTACAAATTCCTTAATGATGGTGGCACCAGATCCCCTTATCATAATACCACCTAGAAGAGTTTGGCTCCTCTCAAAGTTAAGCTCTTCATTTGGTTACTTAGTCTGAATAAGCTCAACTCCAGAGCAGTCTTGCACCAGAAAGGTTGGAATGGAGTTCAGAATTGTGTTTCTTGCCAGAACCCTATTGAATCAAGCTTCCACATTTTCTTCACCGGCTCCCTTAGCCACTCAGACATGGGGTTTCTTCAAGTCAAAGCTGCATATCTAATATCTCTTCCCTTCCTTCTTCCCTGCATGATGCATTCTCTAGTTGGTGTCTCACTCCCACACTTCACACGGTCACACACTTGGACACTGATAACCATTGCAGTTTGCTAGAGTTTGTGGATTGAAAGAAAGTCTTTAATGCAACCTTTAATTCTGTTGATTCGGTTATTGCTAAGGCTAAATTTTGGTTTGCTTCATGGATCAATGCAGCAGGTACCAGCAAGAAGAAGTCTGCGATGGTGAGCTCCCTTATGAGCTCAAATGTTCTTGACCTCCTGAAGATTGAAGGGAGTGCTGCGAACCCCATGATTATCAGCAATAACTCTTATTGGGTTTTCTACTGAGCCCCAGAGAGTTCGTCTACTGAATGTTTTTTGAGGGTCTACCCCTATTTTGTTTTCCTAGTTGCTATCTGTCATGTGCTATTTTGGTTTTGTAATCTATTATCCATTATAAACTCTGCTGGGGGTGAATGAGGTCATTTTGTTTGGTTTTAGGATCTATTTGGGGCTTAGGAGGGTCGGTATGAACTCATAGTTAGGGTAAGTTGAAGTGTACGACAATAGTCCGCTACCTTCTCTTCACCCTAACTATGAGTCTCATCACATTCTTCTAACCCACTATCCTAGATCATTAGACCAATTTCACCTCCGTATTTTGTATATATTTCTTTGCTTTTTATATATATATATATTTGAGGTAGACATAATGGCTACCTTTCATTGGTAAAAAAAAATCATGAATAATGTTTACTAGAGAATTGCTAATTACATTTCATGCGATTGACTGTAGGGCACATTCCTAACAATCGAGGCTAGCTCCAATCGAAGCAGATTAGAACCGACCTAGCTTTTATTCAAAACTTTTATTAATAACTAAATGCGGACATGGCTAAACTCGTAGCGTCATAATCAATTACAAGACAAAGTTCAATGTCTATATTATTCGAAATAAGTAAATCAACCGAGGCGTCAAGTTTGCTTCTCGGAAGATATGACGGATGCCAATCACATTATGCTATTGCATCAGGCTGATGATAAAACCTTTTACTACATTAGGTATGGGGCGGTAGGGCTGCAAACGAGCCGAGTCGAGCCAAGTATCTTGAGGCTCGAGCTCGGCTCGTTAAGCAATGAGCTCAGTTTCGAGCTCGAGCTTTGACCGAGTTCGAGCCGTGTAGCTCACAAGCTTAGCCTAATAATCACAAAAAGCCCAAGCTCGAGCTCGGCTCGTTAAGCTATCGAGCTCGAGCTCGGACGGAGCTTTGACCGAGCTCGAGCCGAGTAGCTCGCGAGTAGCTCGGTTCGTTTGCAGTCCTCGGTTCGTTTGCAGTCCTATGGGGCAGGTTATGTATGGGTATTCAATAGTTTTCCTATAAAACTCCATATCCGTCCAAAAATTTTAATGAGCTTTTAAACCCACACAACTGGGTTTGGGCGGTTTTACAGTGCTAAAAAACCCATTCCTTCAGGTTGGATTGGTTTTGTGTTGGGATAAAACCCGACTTGGTGCACAGCCTAAAAAAGGACCACGGGAGAACTACTGAAAAATAATACAGTTCTTTGTGAGTGGTAGACTGCCCGTACATTGCACGTGCTAGTTCCCTGATCCAGAAATAAAGAAACAGCTGGCGGCGCACGGTTACAAGTCAAGCAGCGGGTGAGCCGAGCATTATATACAACACACAAAGTCGCAACTCGAGCAATAGAAACAGCAAAAAGGTCGAGGAAAACAGTAGTGGGAGATCCAAATCGAGATAGATTCTGTGGTAGGATTCTCCAAATTTTCATGATCTCTTTTCCTCTTTGATCTCCTCGAAAGATTTTTTTTACCTTCGATTTATGTCACAGATTCGAGTGACTTTGGATCCGATCTCTCCCTTATGGATCAAGATCAGTTCGCGGTAAAATTATTTTCTTAGATCTTTGATTTAATATCATTTTTACTGTTGAAGTCTTAGGTCTTAAATGATGATATGTAAGTACTAAGTTGGAGTTTACTGGATCCTGTTTGCATCAATCTATTTAATCTCTAACTATGAATTTAGATTGAAATCGATGACATCAAAATGTGGACTATAATTAACATTTGATAGTTACTTGTGTTTTGATATTTTTGTTGGAATTACAATTGGACACTTGTGCTTTTCTTTAGTCATAGTTTAGGTTTAATTTAGGTGAATAGGCTTTAGTTCCTAGGTAAATGATCTGTAATGTTTCTCTTTGTTCGTATATTTCTTACACATCCTAAATTCATTTGCTAAGAAAAGTAGATTAAACTTAATATTATGATTTTAGTCAACTTTTCTGACATGACTTGGATCGTTTGAAACGCCAAACATATATAAATAGCTTATTAGATGGGACTGAAAAATCCTTTACAACATTTGTTGGGAAACTAGCTACGGATTGTAAATGGAAGGATGGATATTGTAGGACTGTAAGAGACCAATGAATGCTTGCAACTTAAAATGAAAGTAAATGAGAGAGAGATTAGACACTAATGCTTTTAGGCGGTTCAATGAAACCAAAGCTATGGTTATTGGTGGAAGAAATCGAATTTATTCTACTGTCAAAGAAAACCATACATCAATGGAGAAAGAACCTCCGATATGGTTTTAAATTAAATGGTACCATGTGATTGACATCGAAATTTAGCCAATTTAGTTTGCGTTGCAGTTATGTGCTACTTCGATCACGATCACCACCGCACATCTAGGTTGCTAGTCACCTTCCGGTTAGAGTGATGTGTGAGTCCTTTCAACAGCCTAGACGAGCGTGCCTGCAATACGGGATCACTTCTTGGTCCTTGTCTCCCTTGCCCTACAAAATGGAACTCAAAACACAAAAAAACAAATAAAATAAATTAGAGATGCTTGTAATATTGAAATCCTAAAACTATGATGAATAAAATAAAATAAATTAGTGGAAAGCCTACCAGCGTGATGCCAGGGAGAGCCGAAAGCTCTCCCTTTGATATGGCTAAAAATGGGGTTAAATCGGAACCGTCCAGATTGGGCACGAATCTTGAAGCTCAGGGGTAAAACGGTAATTTCACATACAAATGGGTTCGAAACGGGTACTGGATCTCCTTCTCACAGATCCAATAACCCATGAACGGATCTACTCCAACTGGGTACGGATCCCGACCCGAGACAGACCCAGACCAGCAAGAGGAAATCAGGGTCACTGATTTGACCAAATCAACGGGCCTGATTTGCAGTTACCCTCTCACCGGGAATTAGGAGTCAGTTTCCTAAACAAACTGTGAGGATTTTACTCCTGACAGTTACACCGGAAATCAGGTCCCTAATCACTCCCATGGCGACTATAAATACCTCCTACCTACCACTGTGACCAGGTGATCACTCTTTTTCCAGCTTAAGCTCTTTCTTAATCATCACTGGTTACTGACAAGAGCGTCGGAGAGTGCGTCGCCGGAATCAACCCCGGTGTATCGCACTTCCTTGCAGGTTAGCGGCAGGAATCAGCAGGCTTGGATCCGCTATTCAGGTTCCTCCACGAACTCACAAATCTCATCAGTTTACCCCCACACCAGAATCAGCGGTAACAGATTGGCGCCGTCTGTGGGAAAACCATACGTATAGCCTCCACCTCATCCTCGTCGACTAGCCCTTCTCCAGCCATGCCTCCCAAAAGGGTCAGGTCTAGGGGGTCCAACCGCGGACCCAATCCCACCGATCAGCAAGAGGAAGTCCCCGTGCATCCTGCTTCGCAGCCCGAACAACTTCCTCCCCCGGTCCAACAGGGCCAGCCTCTTCTTCCAAATCAACAACCCCCCAATGGTCCCGCTGGTCAGAACCAGCAGAGGCAGAAGCAACCTCTCCACCCAGACCATGTCTCAGTACACAACGCCTCCTCGAATTCTATGGCCTCCGACCTCCGCAACACCGTTCTAAATCGACAGAAGGATGAGGACCTTCGCAACCGCCTAGATGAGAAGCGGGCCCGAGAGGGAGCCTCCCGCCAACATCAAGGCGAGCGATCTCCTCATCGCCGAGACGGCAGGAGGTCTTCGGACCGAAGAGGAAGGAGGGAATCTCCCGAGCGCCGTAGGAGGAGGCCGCATTCCCCTGCTGATCGACATCATCCGAGGAACGGTGAGGCACCAATCACTCGCGCCGAGTTCCTACAATTCCAGGCAACTGTGTTGCAGGCCCTCAACCTTCGCCCCAACAACAATAATGCCCAGAGGGTTCCGACACCTCCACGGGTCCCAAGTCCTCGCCGCCGATCCATGAGTCCTCCCCCGGCTCCTAGTCACCAGCAACACCATCATAGTCCTCGCCGATCCCAGGACTATCGACGCCGTAGCCCCCGCTCCCCATCCTATGAAGACGAGTCCAGGGGCTCGATCGACTATCACCGGAGGGACGATGCCCTCTACCGTCGTCTCCACGAGATGGAGAGACGCATCGGCCGTATGGACAAGGAGGAGTCGAGAGGAATGACCGTCCGCCCCAGCCGACCGCCCTTCTCTCGGACTATCATGGAGGCTCCCATTCCGAGGGGTTTCAAGCCTCCGCAGTTCGAAACGTACTCAGGGGAGTCGGACCCTGTTGATCATGTCGAAAGCTTCAAGACATTGATGCTGATTCACCAAGCTTCCGACGCCATGCTTTGCAAGACCTTCCCCGCCACTCTTAAGGGTTCGGCGCGGGAATGGTACTCCCGGCTCGCTCCCTCTTCTATCTTCTCGTTCGAACAGTTCGAAACGCTCTTCATAACTCACTTTGTGAGTAGCAGGTGAACAGAGAAGACTAGCCTCTTCCTACTCCACCTCCGACAGGAGAGGGGAGAAAAGCTGAGGGACTATGTGAGGAGATTTACCGCGGAGGTCAGGTCCATCGCCTCCCTCGATCAGTCAGTGGCGACCGTCGCGTTCCAGTCGAACGTCCTCAACTCCAACCTCCGGTCGTCCCTCGCCAAAAAGCCCCCGCACAACTTCGCCGATCTTCTCCTCAGATGCGAGAAATATATTCGGGCGGAGGAGGCCGAGTGCCTCCCGAGTTTCGGAGGATCCGCCTCCGGATTGAAGAGGAAGACGACAGAGGAGGAAGGGTCCAAGAAACTACAGAAGGACAATAGCGGTCAGCGTCGTCCTCCCTCCAGGTTCGAGAAGTTCACTCCTCTCACCACCAATGTCTCCACCATCCTGATGGAGGTGGAAAAGGAAGGGGTTATACCTCCCGCTCCGAGGATGAACACCCCGGCCAAGAGGAGAAACAAGGAGAAATGGTGCCGTTACCACCGGGACCACGGCCACGACACCAACGACTGCCGGGCTTTGAAAAATGAGATAGAGGCCCTCATCTAGAGGGGGCAGTTGGCCAAATTTGTGTAGGCAAACGATCGGGGGGATCGCACCACTCCTCCACCTCGGGGGGCTAACAAGCGCTCCGAGCGACGCGATGAAACCCCCGAGTTCGAGGAAGAACGGGTTCTTCACCTTATCCACGGAGGCCCCATGGGGGGGGGGGCTTTTCCAACTCCTCTCGGAAGGCCTTCGTCCGAAAGGTCAACTCAGTTCACAGCGCCCCTCCCCCCAAAGGCCTCGGCGTCCCAGTGACCTTCTCCGATGAAGACCTCGAGGGGGTCCGAACTCCTCACTGCGACGCACTTGTTATCGACCTTCGCATGGCGAACTTCAAAGTGCAGAGGGTCTTGGTAGACAACGGGAGCTCGGTGAACATCCTCTTCCTCTCGGCCTTCCGAGGGCTGCAGCTGTCCCGGGATCGCCTCAAACCAGCCGGCTACACTCTCCACGGGTTCACGGGGTACCAGTAACGGTCGAAGGGGTTATCACCCTGGACGTAACTGCTGGGAAGACCCCTACTACCCGGACAGAGCCGATGGACTTTATGGTCGTCGATGTCCCGGCTGCATACAATGTCATCTTGAGCCGACCTGGCCTAGCTGTCCTGGAAGCCGTTCCTTCGGCGTACCACCTCAAGATGAAGTTCCCCACCCGGGCGGGAGTGAGAGAAGTCAGGGGCAGCCAAGAGACAGCTCGGAAGTGCTATATGACTTCCACTGGGGGTCCAGTGCTCTCCCTCGAGACTTTAGAAATTCCCGAGCCGAATGTCCGACCCACGTCCGAGCCGGCGGACGAATTGGAAGTACTCTTCTCGGACGAGGACCCGAGTCGAAAATTCCTCATCAGCAAGTCCTTGCCGACTGCCCTATGCTCCGACTTGGTGCAGTGCATCCGGGGGAACCGCGACCTATTTGCTTGGTCCGCAGCGGATATGCCCGGGATTTCCGAGGAGCTTCTAGTGCACCGCCTCAGCGTCGAACCGGGGTGCAGACCGGTTCAGCAGAAGAGGCGTAAATTCGCTCCCGAGCGACAACAGGCCATCAAGGAGGAAGTGGACAAGCTCCTAAAAGCTCGGTTCATACAGGAGGTGAACTACCCCGAGTGGCTCTCCAATGTCGTCATGGTTAAGAAGTCCAATGGTTCCTGGAGGATATGCATCGACTTCACAGACTTGAATAAGGAGTGTCCGAAGGATCCGTTCCCTCTCCCGAATATCGACATCCTCATCGATGCCACCTCGGGCCATGAGCTCCTCAGCTTCATGGACGCCTTCTCCGGCTATAACCAGATCCGGATGTTCCCCCCGGACATTCCGAAGACCTCCTTCATTACCGACCAGGGCCTCTACTGTTATAGAGTCATGCCGTTCGGATTGAAGAACGCTGGAGCCACCTACCAGCGCCTCGTCAACAAAGTCTTCCAAAGCCAGATAGGCCGCAACATGGAAGTATACGTCGACGACATGCTCGGAAAGAGCGTCCGAGGTACCGACCACGTGGCCGACCTCCAGGAGGCGTTCGGCGTACTGAGAAGGCACAACACGAGGCTTAACCCGAACAAGTGTGCGTTCGGATTCTCGTCAGGAAAGTTCCTCGGCTTTATGGTCAGCCAACGAGGGATCGAAGCAAATCCTGAAAAAATCAAGGCCATACTGGACATGGCCCCACCACGGAACGTTAAAGAAGTGCAGAGACTTACGGGTCACCTCGCCGCTATTGGGAGATTCCTTCCGAAGTCTGGGGAAAAGTGCCTCCCCTTTTTCAAGGCCCTCAGGGGAGCCAAGGGTTTTGAGTGGGGCGAACTGCTGCAGGAGTCGTTCAAACAGCTGAAAGCCTACTTGGTTAATCCCCCCTGCTCAGCAAGCCCGTTCTGGGGGAAACACTCTTCATCTACTTGGCAGCTTCCGAGCAGACTTTAAGTGCCGTCTTGGTGAGGGAAGAGGACCGGGCTCAGAGGCCCATTTACTATGTGAGCAAGGTGCTCCGGGACGTCGAGCTCCGCTACCCGAAGGTAGAAAAGATGGCCTATGCCCTGATTATGGCGGCAAGGAAGCTCCGCCCATACTTTCAGTCTTACTCGGTTGTGGTCCTCACCGACCAACCGCTGAAGCAGATCCTCCACAAGCCAGAAATCTCAGACCGGCTCATGAAGTGGTCCATCGAGCTGAGCCAACACGACATCTCCTACCAGCCCCAGACTGCGATCAAAGCTCAGGCCCTCGCGGACTTCATCGTCGAAATCACCATTCCCGAGGTCAGCCATGTCCCGAACGGACCCCCCATTTGGACGGTTTTTGTGGACGGTTCCTCCTGCAACGAGGGTAGCGGCGCCGGTATCATCCTGAACGGCCCTGATGACTTCGTCCTCCAGTATGCCCTCCGCATGAATTTCAAGGCCTCAAACAACGAGGCAGAGTATGAGGCACTAATCGCGGGCCTCGGACTCGCCCGAAGTGCCGGGGCGCAGCGCCTCCGAATCCATAGTGACTATCAGCTGGTTGTGAACCAAGTCTTGGGCGAGTACGAGGCGCGAGACGAACGGATGGCGAAGTACCTCGCCAAGGTCCGAACCCTCATAAGCCGGTTCGAATAGGCACTCATCCAACGAGTCCCTCGAGAAGAGAATTCGCAAGCCGACGCCCTCTCCAAGTTGGCCTCATCCTCCCTCCAAGGTCTCGAGCAGACCATCTTGATCAAGGTCCTCATGAAACCGAGCATAGAAGACGAGACCCTCAGCTCAGTGGAGTCATTACCGGTCCTACTGCAAGATAATTGGATGAAGCCGCTAGTGAATTCTTAAGGGACGGACTCCTCCCCAAGGACCCCAAGGAAGCACGCCGAGTAAGAACCAGGGCCCCGCTCGCTTTCGGCTCGGCGTAGTCCCAGCTCGACTTCATAGAGCCGCTCTCGGCATTTGGCCGAGCGCATCCTCGTCTCCCCCGAGCCAGCCTCGGTTCGAGCATGACCATCCGAGCGATTGGGGTCGGCGTCTTGAGCTACCACCACGAGCTGAAAAGAGGAAGAGACGAACAACAAAATTTCAAACGTTGCCGAAGTCACTTCAAGAATTTTCAAAACAAACTTTCAGACTTTTATTCAGATATAGTAACTCTACATACAACAAGACCGACCCTACAACAGAGTTTTACAATAGCTAGAAGGAACATAAGACAACTTGTTTAGTGCCTCTTCGGAAGGGGTACACTTCGGTTCAAGGAAACGCGGGGGCGGCGACGCCTGGCCTCCGAGCTCGATTCCAAAGCAGCTAAGCGAGATCCCCCTTCGCCGCTAACTCCAACCGTGGCGCCGACTGAGGCACCGCTAGACGAGACAGCTACACTACTCTGAGCGTCAGCAGGACTCCGCCTAGCCGCGGGCAAACGAGTCGCAAGTTCGTAGAAGGTAATCCCTCTCTCGCTCTCTTCGCGAGTACACGACGTACTACGAACGTTGGCCCGCTCTGGCAGAGGCTTGAGCGACGCGACCTCTTCCTCCAACTCGATAATCCTATCCCTCAGAGCGTCATCCTTCGCCGACATCTTCAAACGAGGTCTTGACGAGCCCGAGACATTGACGCTATCGGTCGCGAGTCGTCGATAATGGGTGACCTCGATCCCCCTGTCTATCGTAATCCTCTTAAGCTTGTCGACCTCGGCCAACAACTTTTGGCGCTCGGATGACACCTTCTCCAACTCGGAAGTTAGCTTCTCTTCCTCCGCCGAACGTTCTTTCTCCGCTAACTCCAAGTGTCGGATCTCGACCAAGAGCTCGTTATTCTTTTGCTCGACGAGGGAGAGCTCCTTACGGAGTCGCCCGGTCTCACCTTCGGGACAAGGAGCTTGGGGTTGCTTCCGCAGTTGCTTCAACTCGCGACAATACCCCCTCGCAGCTACCTTTATCTCCTCCAGCTTCAAGAACATATAAAACCGCCTCTCTCGGCTATGGGAAAGCTCTCGCTTCGTTTTGGTTAGCTCCTTACGAAGGTATGCAACCTCCGTGATCGGACCAAACTTCACCTGAAAAGCAGAGATAAATCTGAGGCCCAACACTTGGAGAATTTTACGCCTAATCAAACACAAAATTCGGAGACTAACACTTGGAGAATTTTTGGCCAAACAAAGAGTGTTTTCATTCAAAACTCGAAAAAGCGTTATAAGAGCGGTGGCCAGTCCGCAGTTAGGCTTACAAAAAAAAACAAAAGACTAAAAGACGCAACCAAGTCAGGGGTCGACCTTTTTGTCGTTCGGGTCTGTCGACCCCTCGGCCTTGTCCTCGCCCTCGACCTCGTCCTCGTCCTCGCTCTCGCTCTCCTCCTCAGAGTCGTCCTCCTCCTCACCCTCGGCCTCAGTCTCACCCGGGCCTTCCACACCGTCGGTCTGTCCCTCGGGGCCGTGCATCGCCTGGGGAAGCTCCTCCTCCCCCTCCACGAGGTCGTAGAAGCGGTAGGAGGACGTGTCAAACCCCGGATTCCGAACGGCGATATGAAGCAGGGCTCGGCCGTACGCGTCCTCCATGTTCTTGAACATGTGCTGCTCGGCCTCGTCCTGGACAGCCCTCTTCGCCTTCGCCACCTTAGACCGGTGCCTGGCCATGATCTTCTCGGTCTTCTTCCGAGCCCTCTCCGCCTTCGACCGAGCATTGGCCAACTCCTCCTTCAGCCGGGCATTCTCCTTCTCTGAGGCCTCGAGCTTGGCTGCCACGTCCTTCGACCGCTGAACGGTGTTGGCCAGCTGCGCCTCCAATCCTGCCACTTCGGCTCCGCGTTTTGCCGAGAGGAGTAGCTCAGCATCGAGCAGCTTCACTGCTTTTGCGCGCTCCGACCTCTCCCGGTCGTACTGCGCCGTCAGCTCTTGTTCTTTGCTCGCAAACTCTTCGAGCAAGAAGTTGAAGTGGCAGAGGGTCTGAAAAGAGAACAAACCGTTAGGGTCCGAACCTAGAAACTTAGAAAATTTCAGAAAAAATGCTTCAATAAGAAAGTGTTCGGCCCACTCACCGACATCGTGTTCTGAGCGATCTGCATTGTCGCGTCCCCGACTTGACCGGACTTAAGGGCCGCTCGGTCCTTTGGGGTCGGCAGGTGCTTCACCGCCTGCATACAGATGTTGCCGTCGCCCAAAAAACTATCGACTTTCATCACTTGCCAGTCGGGGACGAAGATCTGCTTGTGCCCCTCGGTCAGAATCTTCTCCGCATCGGCAGTAAGGGGCGGAACCTGGAGGGATAACACCTTGCTCACGTCGAACGTGCCGCTCGACGAGCCGGGAGCATCTCCCTTCGCCGTTGGAGTCGGCGCATCCGAAACAGGAGGATCAGAGGCCGCGACCTTCTCTTGCACAGGATCGGCCTCCGGAACGACGACCCCCTTCAGGTCGGCGGTCTTCGGGACCGAAGGTATCTTCGGAGCTCGGCCGCCCTGAGGCCCTGTCGAGGGTCTCTTCTTTCTCGTCTCCTGCTCCCTCGCCTTGGCCTTCGCCATCAACGCCCTGTAGTCCATCTTTGAAGACTCTGCACAAACCGAGTGAAAATACTTAGAAAAATTTTCATGAACTTCAAGCAAGAAGTAAAAATACCAGAAGCGTACTAGGGTCGATCGGACTGAGACCCCTCCGGAACAAAGCTTCCTCGATAATGTCTTTTCAACTTAGCATCGGCAAGGCGAGGAGTTTCTTAAGGACTTCCGCCTCCTCGTCGCTCAGTACCGGCTCCTTCGCTCGCTTGGGCAGGCCTTCCCTCGACCAAGCTATCGGAGTTGCCCAGGGTGCGGGAGCTCGGATAATGAAATACTTCTCCTTCCAATGCTTGATCGAGTCCGGGTTCTCGATCAACTTCACGCCCGTCCGCGGCGAAAGGTAAAACCTCTGCTCATTCCTGTTCGGCTGGCAAGGGCGGTAGAGGCTCCGAAGGAGAAACATGTTTGGCTCGGCGCCGATCTCTTGACATCGAAGAACAAACGCCAAGACGTGCCTCTAAGTGTTCGGCATCAGTTGGGCGGGGCACAGACCGTACCAATTAAGAACCTCGACGATGAATGGATGAAGCGGAAAACGGAGCTTGGCGGCCAAGGAGTTGAGGGGAAATACGCACGAGTCAGCCGAGGACGACGTGCAGGCTCGGAATCCCGGTCCGGGGAGAAGTAACCCGTACTCGGCAGGAATCTGGAATCCGGTCCGGATCCGATGCAGATCGGCTCAGTAAGAGACGAGATGGTATGGTCCACCTCGGACAACTCTCTCGGCTCATTCTCCTCTACCGACTTGGCAGTGCCCTGAGTCACCTTCTCCAACATCTCTTCGGAATAGCTCCGAACACCCCCCACACTCGACAGAACGATCGGCTGCCGACCGAACTCTTCGCCGTCTTCGGCTGCTCAATGATCGTGACCACTCCTTTACCCTTCTGAGACTTAGCCACAACTTCCTGGAGCGGCTCGGCTACTTCGCCACTCTTGCTCGGCCGAACAACGGTCTGCTCGGTCGGCTCTATCACCTCCTTTCCTTTACCCGCTCGGCTGACGACTTGGTCCGAGGTGGGGGTCTCATCCGAAAAAGTAATCTTAACCATTTTTCTAAAAAGAAAGGAGAGAGACTGACCTTGAAGTGACTTCTACGGTCGGAAAAGTTCGCCGGAGCAAAGAAACGCCTTGCCGCGACAGCTAGCAGCACCACCAGGAGCTAAAAACTTCGAAGGTGAAAAGTAAAAACTTGAGAGAGAAAGTAAAAGTGAATAATGAGATCTGGGGTGGGGGAGTGAAGATTTATAGTAAAAAGAAAAGTCTCTTGGGCTTCCTAACGTAAGGGCGCGACTTTTGGGCCGCTCTTGAAACGTCACGAAGGCCCAAAACGACTTTGTCTTTTCACCAAGTCAAGTAGCTCGGCACAACAGGATCTAAATCCGAACAACGTGCGATCCGAACCCAACAGCAAAGGGACCGGTCGGCTAACCGAGTAAGTGTCCATCCGAGCGTCAAAACGGAGAAAATTCACTTTCTCCTCAACTTTCGTGTAAGATCTCGATCAGACGGCCCAGATCTTGCCAGTGACGCTAAACGACAAGATAGCATTTTCTTGGGAACTGGGTCCGTCTCGAGATTCGCGCCACCATCTAACGGTTCAGGTCGCGCCACATCGCCCGGACGAATCACTTCGGACCCAGACGCTCCACTTCTGTCTGAAGAAGCCGGAGAAAATTTGGATTAAAAGTTTTAAGGCATCGCCCTCGGCGAGCCCCCCGGGCCCCAGGTCTCGGTCGGTTCCCCTCTCACCCTTGAGCAACTCGAAGCCTACGGCCTCGGAGCCGAAACCACGAATCGTTCAAGGGTTGGAGAGAAACCACCGTCTCGCGGGACCCGGTTAAAAAGCAGATCGGCACACCTTAAATCTCTAACTCCTTCGGGCTGACAACCATCAGAAGCCGTCAGCCCGGAAGGAAGACAGAGATCGGAAGAGACCAATCCTTCCGAAACAGCTTGTCCCTCGGCTTCGGACTTCGGTCATCACCTCTTCTGCCCTGATCTCCTCCGACCCTGACATCCGCCTCGGGGCCGTCAGAATCGGGAGAAGATCATGGCGGAAGAGTGACCACCCATCCTTCCGAAGCACCTTGTACCCCGGGTCCGGACTACGGTCGTCACCCCTTCTGCCCTGATCTCCTCCGACCCTGACATCCGCATCGGGACCGTCAGAATCGGGAGAAGATCATGGCGGAAGAGTGACCACCCGTCCGACGACCGCAGGGTTAGGATTTTTCAAAAGAAGACAGGCATCTGCCTCGACTCCGGTCGTCACCTCTTCTGTCCTGATCTCCCCCGACCCTGACATCCGCATCGGGGCCGTCAGAATCAGGAGGAGACCATGGCCGAAGAGCAACCACCCAAGGCAGACACCTCCGATGGCTAAAACTCAACATTGTTGCGACTGAAACTACAAGGGGAGTGGGGTATTTATAACCTCCCCTCCAAGAACCAGCCATTATGATCCTCGGGAGTTGAAACGCCACGCATTAATTGGAGGGCGCCATTCTTAATGACCCCGGGAAGTTGGAACGCCGCACAAATCCTGGGGCGCCATTAATGCTCTTGGGAACTGAACCGTCTCGAGGTTCGTTCCGCCATTCGACGGCCCGGATCGCGCTACCACGCTCGGATTGCCGAACCCTCAGACCTCCGGTCGGCCAACCGAGCAAGTGCCCATCCGAGCGTCAAAACGGAAAAAACTCACTTTCTCCTCAACTTTCGTGTAAGATCTCGATCAGACGGCCCAGATCTTGCCAACAACGCTAAACGACAAGATAGCGTTTTCTTGGGAACTGAGCCCGTCTCGAGATTCGAGCCCCGATCCGACGGCTCAGATTGCGCCACATCGTTCGGACAACCGAGCCCTCAGACCTCCGGTCGGCCAACCGAGCAAGTGCCCATCCGGCGGCCCAAAACGTCACTCGACCAACCGAACCCTCAGACCTCCGGTCGGCCAACCGAGCAAGTGCCCATCCGAGCGTCAAAACGGAGAAAACTCACTTTCTCCTCAACTTTCGTGTAAGATCTCGATCAGACGGTCCAGATCTTGCCAACAACGCTAAACGACAAGATAGCGTTTTCTTGGGAACTGAGCCCGTCTCGAGATTCGAGCCCCGACCCGACGGCTCAGATTGCACCACGTCGCTCGGACAACCGAGCCCTCAGACCTCCGATCGGCCAACCGAGCAAGTGCCCATCCGGCGGCCCAAAACGTCGCTCGACCAACCGAACCCTCAGATCCCCGGTCGGCCAACCGAGCAAGTGCCCATCCGAGCATCAAAACGGAGAAAAAAAGCAGCCGAACAATCAGGACCGTTGGATCTTCCAGAAATTCGTGCTCCTGATGATGAACGGTCCAGATCTTGCCACGTGCGCTAAACGACAAGATAGCATTCTCTTGGGAAACGCGCCCGTCTCAAGATTCGCGCCACCATCCGACGGCTCAGATTGCGCCACGTCGCTCGGACGGCCGAACCCTTACACCTCCGGTCGGCCAACTGAGCAAGTGCCCATCCGAGCGTCAAAAGCGAGAAAATGAATGCCGAGCGACTACAACCGTCAGATCTCTCAGAAATTCACGCTCGCCCAAGATCAACGGTCCAGATCAGGCCACGCCATAAATCAATATTGAAAAATTAATTTTTATTTATTTAAATCGTTTTATTTATTTAAAAATTACGAAAAATTGCTAAAAATTCGGAAAAATTAACTAAAAATTCTAGAAAATAATTAAAAATTCGGGAGGATATTTTTGAGCCCCTGAACGAACAATTATTGCCTAGAATATACTGTTAAGGCCCCCGAACGATTAGTTAACACATCGCAAAATTAAATAAATAGCTCGAAAAAATAGATAAAAACCGTCAAATACTCAAACAAGGCTTCAGAACAGCTCACGGCTTCAAAAATCACCTCACTACCCCCTTCGAGATTCAAAACCCTCCATTCGGACTCCAATACAACTCCACTAGCCACTAAAACAGTTAAACTACTCCTCAAAGGCTGATCACACTCAGTCTTTAGGAGTGGGGGGCTCGTGATATGGCTAAAAATGGGGTTAAATCGGAACCGTCCAGATTGGGCACGAATCTTGAAGCTCAGGGGTAAAACGGTAATTTCACATACAAATGGGTTCGAAATGGGTAATGGATCTCCTTCTCACAGATCCAATAACCCACGAACGGATCCACTCCAACTGGGTACGGGTCCCGACCCGAGACAGACCCAGACCAGCAAGAGGAAATCAGGGTCACTGATTTGACCAAATCAACGTGCCTGATTTGCAGTTACTCTCTCACCGGGAATCAGGAGTCAGTTTCCTAAACAAACTGTGAGGATTTTACTCTTGACAGTTACACCGGAAATCAGGTCCCTAATCACTCCCATGGCGACTATAAATACCTCCTACCTATCACTGTGACCAGGTGATCACTCTTTTTCCAGCTTAAGCTCTTTCTTAATCATCACTGGTTACTGACAAGAGCGTCGGAGGGTGCGTCGCCGGAATCAACCCCGGTGTATCGCACTTCCTTACAGGTTAGCGGCAGGAATCAGCAGGCTTGGATCCGCTATTCAGGTTCCTCCACGAACTCACAAATCTCATCTGTTTACCCCCACACCAGAATCAGAGGTAACACCCTTTACGTAGATAAGTAGGATGTGTGTGATTGTTTTGAAAGCAATGATTTTTATGCAAAAAGAATTATACAATATGATCTAAAAAATGAAACTAATTGAAATATAAATGAGATAAAAGAAACTAAATTAAGAAGAGAAAGAAATAATTATCCAGGAAGCTCCTTGTGTTGAGTAGCTGCGTGCTTGCGGATCTCTAAAAGGCAGAGAGCAAGGAATTGGATTCTGGATGGCTTCAGAATTGATTCCTTTTTTCCTTATTCTGCATACGTGCTCCTTTTAAATAAGGAAGGAGATGGCGTCAAGGGATCAGGAGGCAGGGTGCAGATTGTGATGGAGTTGGTTGTGATACCAGGTTTAAGAGTCATCTTAATTGGATAATATCTTGATTAGGTACCAACCATGTTTTTATTAGTTGACTGGCTAGATTCTCAAAACAAATTTATTATTTCCAATATCTACTAATCAACACAAGTTCTTTCTAGAACTAACAACCTGATGATCCTCCCCCTTTTGAAATTCAGTTACTGATACTATCTCTTAACAATTTGATTAAGAGATGTCCGGGAATCATAATCTCGAATAACCAAATTAATTAGTAGCCTTGCAACTAATCTAGTTATCAAATAATGGACTAAGATTAATCCTAACTTTGGATTAGATTAGAACATAAGGTAATATTTGCAATGAGCCCCTCCTATTTCCCTCAATTTATTCTCAAGTCTGCTTAGCAGTTCACATAGATTCTTTGCTTTTACTGAGGAACATTAGCTCCTAAAAATAATTTTTCCGACCCTACATGTTGTGTCTGTGCCATTGTGAATAATGTGAATGCTACTATATGAATGCTAGTTATGACAGAAAATAGTGAAAACAGAGTATCCACATTTTGCCCCTCGTGTGTGATGAACACGTAAGATCAGGCAGTAGGATAATCACGAAGCTTAAAGAGATGGCTATTTTTGGGAATGCAATTGAAAACGATGCATGATGCAGAGAAGACGGGATGGGCCAGGCTGCTCAGGTTGGAGTTTGTGATGTGGCTGTCGAAAGATAAGATAAAGACTTAGCGAGTTTGCTAGAGTCGAAAGGGCCAGGTAGAAATTTACACAGACCGTTTCCTAAGTGTGTGTTCTTAGGGGGTTGCGCTGTCCAGGTCCACGGGTGTCAAATTGAGAGTGTGTTATTTAAGGATCAGGCTTGGACCTTACCGTGAATTAGAATTAAGGGTAGTTGATGGAGAGGACGGTCACCGAGACACGTTTGCTCAGTAGGACGTGTTACCTTTGGTCCAAAGAGATAAACGTTAACCTAATGTGTTTGTCCAACGAGAGCTGCTTAGCCCAACAAGAAATTTTGATCATGTAAGTATGATATGCGTGCATGAGGTTATGAAAGAAACTTTTTCTTTTCTTTTTTTGACAATAATGATGCTGATGATGATGTAGGAAAAGGTATCCATGCGATGGATGCATGAGTGCACGAGGCTAAAAGAAAAAAAAAGAAAGAAATAGAAAATGCAGTTTTTGAAAATTCAGGTTATACAACAATGCGATGATCAAAACCCTAGGGGTATCAAGATAGTGACCAAACACCGAGGTTTTGAAAACAAATGTGATTGTCGATCAATTGGAGCAATGTTCCTTCAAAGCTTGATATTTGTGTGAATGCTCCATGAGGTCTTGCACTCATTTAGTGCACGATATTAGTAGTATAAATATGATTCCTTTCTCCACTCAAACACAAGTTCTAAATTTTATCTTTCCCTCAAGAACCTATAGGCATGACCAACTGACAGTTCCGTGAGTTGGTGTTCAATTATCGGGCATACAGTTTTGAAGGACCTAGTGCTCTTGACTTTCGGACCAAGGAAGTCACCAAGTAGCGGGAACTATCACATAGTGACTTCGGATCCTCGTCATCGTTCGAAGGTTAACAAGAGTGGTTTGGGAGTAAGGCCCCATTCTTTTCTCTCGAGAAGCCCAAGAATGAACTTGATTAGTGGTTTGCTAATCATTTCGTCATAGAACATAAGGAAGAAGTTTTGATATCAATAAGGCCTCAAGACACCTCGTGGGAGATGAATCAATGGGTATAGTTGATCGTTCCATCCTAGACTGTTATCAAGATCGAAGGTTTTGCCTCAAGAAAGTCCTAGGGTGTTACCCATTGACTTGACCAAATGGTTGATTTAGTTGTTCCATCGTCGAATAAAGATAGGGTTTTGATATACTTGTCACCTTAAGGAAACCTAATAGAATGCTCTCCTAGGCGGGTTAATAAGTCGTTAACCAATTATCATTGACAAACAAATATATCGAGGGGCACACCTTTGGTAAAAGGCCGTAGTTTAATGTCTTCAGACGGTAAGGGAATGCAGACAGATTTGTTGTAGGTGAGTATGAGAGATTCTTGTTTAAAACTTTCCTATCGGATATTGGCAAAGTTTAAAATTTTAGATGATTCCAACAATTGACATATTTTTGTGATGTTTCAAGGCAAGGTAGGTTCCTTAAATTGGGTACTCTAGACCATGTGACAATGTAACGATGTTTCAAAAGCCCAATTAAGTGAAAGACTTTTCAAAGTAGCAAGATCAATTAAGTTAAACACGTCTAGTCATTTCTTTTAATTCATTGTTTAAAGACTCCATAACATACTCCATTTGCGTACATCCATATCGTTATTATCAAGACCAAGACTTTTAACCCTAATGGAAACTTGCTTGGTGAGGGTGTAAAGAAGAGACATTTCCTCACACACACATTCTCCCCCTAATATGTTTGGGTATCTGTGTTTGATTCATTATTTTTTTAAAAATCAATTTGATTTTTAAATTTGTGTTTAATTGTTTATTTGAAAATACTTTATCAAGTGACATGGTTGAGACCTAGCTTTAGGAAAGTCCTATTATTCCTTGCTCCTAGTTAAATTTTTTCTAGTCTACTGTGGTTTCAATTCAATTTAAACTATGCTAATTTCCTTAAGGAATATGATTTTCAAAGGTCCCTCACCTTTTAAGGATCGAAAATCTGTCAGCACTTCATAAAATTCCCCTTGTATCATGGAGGATCTCCTTATAAGGGAAACAAATGTGAATTGAGTTCTTAAAGTGAGGGGTTACACTTACAGTGCCCAAGGGTTGCCCCACGGGTGGCTGCCCCGGTGGGACATCAACATGAAAGAGTTGCATCGATATTAGCTCAGTTTGCCATTGTTCTACCTTATCAAGTTTTCTACTGTCCTTGTAGCCATGCTTGTGGATCAAGGCTTGTGCATTGGTGTTGCGGGCTTCATTGAAGATTGAGTGATGACGCTTTTCTGGCTGAAATAGGTATTCTTGTATGTTGTAATTTGTTGCCACGGTGGTACTAGAAATGCTTGAAGTAGCTGCTTCTAGGAGAGTGGGAATGAGGTTGACTTTGGTTGGCTGAGAAACTACGTTTCCGAGAATAGTGATGATTTTCTTCTTGTAAGGAAACTTCAAGCATTGGTGACGAGTGGAGCAGACTACACAAAGTGAGTTAAGCCAGGCTCGACCCAAGATTACTTGATGTGGAGGTGTGTTGATTACACAAAATGTTGCTTCTGTTATTGTGGGGCCCACACTGACATTTGGTTGTGATTTTATCATTTATGGGTCGTCTATTGTGGTCATAAGCTGCGACTGTCAATGACGAAGGCTTAAGTTGAGAGTTGCTATTCCCAATAGACCGAATGACATCTAGTGGCATGACGTTGAGAGCTGCTCTAAGTGGATAAGGGTCGTGGTAATTGAGTGCCCATTGATCTTCATAGTGGTGAATAAAGGGGAGTTTCTAAGAGCAGGTTCTGCTAACTCTTCATCAGAGAATGTGATGGTGATTGACCCAAAAGCATTCTTTGCTATTCTCTCCAGTGTTTCTATTGTGATATCCTTAGTAACTCATGCTTTAGACAATACTTCAAAAAAAGCCTTTTGTTGTGTTAGGGAATTTTTGATCAACTCATGTATTGATATACGTGCACGAGTCTTCTTCAACTGGTGCTTCAAATCATATTTTGGCTCGTCATCTGAATCATCCTCGTATTGCTACTTTACTTTTACATGATCAAAACTAGGTGGCACAATACGGTTGGATATCTTCCCAGTTCTTGTAGTTACTGCAATATTAGGTCCAGAGATGATGGATGTTCTTTCTGAAAAGATAAGCGGTAAACCGCCTTCTTGTAATAAATCATTGATAGAAGTTGGGGCAAGCAGAGGAGGTTGCTGTAATGGTTGAGGCTATGGAACTGATAATGGGGGGCAATTGTTGTTTTTGGGTAGGTGGTGGTGTTTGATTTTAAGGTATTGGTGCGAATGATGTTGACATAGCGCCGGTTTTGGTGTTGTGGATTTTGGTTATTTTGAGGGAAATGGTTGTAGATGGGGAAGTATGTTGAGGAGACGGTTTAGGGTGATAATTTGGAGGAGGCATGACAATGTAGTTTGGCTGTTGCTTTGGTGCGGTTTGAAGGGGAAGGTAACATTGCAGTGCATTTGGCCTGTATTGTTGGGACGGGCGAGAATTGTGGCACTTCTTCATAGTAGTAAGACGATGATTGTGCACTTGAGACTGGTTCAGTTGATTGGAGGTGATTCCACTGAGAATGATCAAATGTTCATGGAGGACGGATAAATCTTTGCATACATACTGAGTTTTCTACTATATGTACCACTATTCGTTTTGTTTTGATCTCTAAATCTTCTTGCCAAATAATATCTGTGTCCTTTGCCGACCATAACGGAGAGTTTAAAGCTTTCACCTCTAAATCTTCTTTACCAATGACTATGCTAACCTAATTTCTCTGTTGTTGGGGTTGATATGGCTGGTGATATTGTTGTTGTTGAGGATTATACTAGGGTTGTTGATAAACTAGAGGAGCTTGTTGTTGTGGAGCCCACTGTTGGCTAGGCCTTGTGTTATTATGTTGATAGTTTGGTAAGGGATTACTAATGATTTCCATGTTGCACTGACCTGCTTCTTCATGCTTTTATCAATTACCAATTAATTCGCCCTTGTTCGTGAAGGTCATAAATGACGTCCCTTGTAGCATAACAATGTTCAAGTGAGTGTCTTGGAATTCTATGGAATGCACAAAATTTTGACATACCTGCACCTAAGGCAACTTTGGTTCCTTGTGGTGGAAGATTAATCTCATTGTGTAACATCAAGATATTTAAAGTAGTGATATAATCCCTAGGAAATGATAGACAATGATCTCTCTTAGGCGGCCTTCTATCATTGTTGCGTGAAGTTCGATTATTGGTCTCTTTCCTTTAACTAGTTTGTGCAATTTGTAACTTGTTAACACCACTTCACACACATTCTAGAGTAGATTCCTTAGTTGCATTGTCATTCTTCCGGTAATTCCCCTCGGAGGTACTAGTGGATTCATCTTGAAAATTGCCAAATGCTACCTTAAGATCGCCGTCTTCAATCATCTGCTGAATCTTGGGTCCCTCATCTAACAAGTGAGCAAATGAGGAACATTTCTACATCTTGAGCCAAGTCTTATAAGTCAGTGGAGCATTATCTGCAATCATTGCAACTGCCTCTTTTTCTGACTGGAATCTCGGAGCGAGTCAGCATAGCCCTATAGCATGTAGCAAAGGTCATGAAATCTTCATTGTTCTTCATCTTCTCATTTTTAAGGTCCATGAGAGCATCTGTAGTCGTTGGCTATTTAGCCAATTTTTCCAAAAAATAGCTTTTGACGCTCTGCAGTCGTTGGCCATTTAGCCATTTTTTGGATATTTTTGAATAATAACCAGCCATATCTGGCACTCGATTTGGCTATTTGGAAAATATAGCCCGACGATACATTAATTTTCGTTTGAAGATCGGACGGTAGATTATACATCGTCCCAATTTTTTTTATTAATAAAATAATCGGACGGGAGATTATACACCGTCCCAAAAACCTTTTCATTTTTTTATAAATTTTTTCGGACAATCTACCGTCCTATAGTAAAAAACAATTTTTTTTTAAGAGCCGGGAGATTATACATCGTCTAAGCAGCTATTTGTCCATTTCAATTTTTTTAAAAATTAAATGTCACTATCAGTCTTCATAAAAACCAATTTTTTAATATTTAAAAAAAAAACAAAGGACAGGAGATAATTTACCGTTTGGCCAATTTTTAGCTAACAATGACTACAGCGAAAGCTATTTTTGCTATTTGCTATAAGCCAAATAGCCAAAATTTGGCAATAACGACTACAGATGCGCTGATGGTTGGAATGTATTCAACTTGATCCCTACATTTGATGCGGAATTGTTCAAGGATATTATTAAAGCGGCACAACTTCTGGTTTGAAAGAATTGATCCATTTTTGAGTTGGTCAATCAAGCGATTGTTGAATGGTGTAGATCACTAGTGGAGCATTGTGTGCATATGGATTTACACGCACAAAATTGGCTCAACCAAATATCGGGGTCAAAGTCACTTTTGTATGCTGTAATGTTATAGGAACTTGAATCCAACTGCCGTCACAAAAGGAGGCGTTTTGCAAAAATCTTTGAATGTTTTTGTTCGGAAGATCTTGGTCGATATATGTTCTTGTATGAGGTCCAAAATGTTGTCTTATGATATGGGAGATTCTCATTGAGGGTAGAGTAGCTTGGTTGTACTGGAGTGATGTAGGTTGGTAGGAAATTGGAATGTATTGGAGGTGAGTAGGTACATTGATGGTTGTATGGCGGTTGGAGAAGTAGTTGGTAGTATGGTTGATTGGGAGGTTGTTGATAAGGGGATTGGTTGTAAAGAAGTTGATGAGATTGTTGGTAAATTGGTTGTTGGTAAGGAGATGGTTGTACGGGTGGTGGTTGGTAAACTGTTTGTTGGTAAGGTGATGATTGTTGGGGAGGTGGATAGTAAGGTGGTGTATAGTATGGTGGGTAGGTTGGGGAAATTTGATGGTAAGGTGTTTTTGGAGTTTAAGGATTTTCGGTTTTTGTTGGATGGATTTAAAGTGGGTTTTGGTAGGAGATATGCGGAGTTTGAGGAGGATTTTGTATAGCGATTTGTTGAATAGGAGCTTGGGGGGTTTGATGAGGATATTGATATGAGTTCTGCATTGGAGGTTGATGAGAATTTTGTGGTGTTGAATAGTTGTATAAATCATTGTTGTGGACATTGTATTGGTTGCCCGAGCAATCTTGGTTTGGATATGATGTGCTCATTGTCTGCCCATGTACAGAGAAATTCGTTGTAGTTGGGGTACCATGAAGAGTTAGTTAAGAGGCGTGGGTGACAATAACGACTCATCTTTGGTTTGATGTGACACTTGTTTATGAGAGGCAAAGGTTGCAGTTTGTGCGGTTCTCGGGTTGGGCGGAGGTGGCGCGGACCCAGTAGAATGCTTGCCTAGGACATGTGGATCATTCCCCTGAAAAGGGTTACTGGAAAATTTTGGAGTTTCCACTTCATTGTTTTCTTCTTCTACCGTTGAGCTTCTCTTGAATGTATTAACATGAGAACTTGTTGCAAAGGGGTTTTTCATCTTCATCATCATATGTTGTGAAACCATCATTTATAACATCCATGTTAATATATGAGTTCATAATGATTAATGCTAAGCAACCAAATGCAAATCAACGATGAACGAAATGATGAATGGAGTATGGGTACTTTCTAAAGATTAGGTACAATTTCGTCAACACTTTGAGATAACTATGAGATCTCACTATCTATTTCGATACAAGGTACAACCTTGACAGGTGATGATTAACCCGTCAGGAGAAGGCCTTGCTGAATCCTTCACCGTGATCTACCCGTAAGGATCACTAGCGCGGTTCTCAACAAGTTCCTATGATCTAAATATTCGCAAGGACATATGATAGTGCAAAGTTTTAAATCTTGAATTTCGGACACGTCTCGGCAAGGGGTGTTTCATCTTAAATTAGAGATATCGGCGGAGATCTTGGGAAAATGTGATCATCTCGGATGTTCATTTCGGACACTCAATAGGCATATTTTTTTTGTTACTAAACAAGTTATTATATGTTCTACATGTCATTTATCATATAAAATATTGTATAATGTAACTAATGACATGAATCGATCATAGTAAATATTCGTAGAATTTAACAACAGTATAAAATAGAATGTAATATAAGTACTCCCTCCGTTTCAAAATATTTTAAGTCATTCTAGCCTTTTTTGTTTTGTTTCATAATATAAGTCACTTTAGGTTTTCGAGGAGATGTCTTGTCTCTCTTAAATGTCCATGGATTAATTTTCTATGAGATTTTCAATTTGATTCTTGTCCTTTTTTGTAAGAGAAGAATAAAAAATTATAGAGGAGGGCAAATAGGACATTGTACAATTGATGGCTCATTTATGAGCTTAAAAAACCAAGAATATTTAGTACTTTTACTCAATCCTAAGTTGTTTCTTAATAGTCGTGTAGAAACTTAGAATGACTTATATTTTGAAACGAAGGGAGTATATAACTAAATTGAATTTGCATTGATTAGAAAAAATGTATTAGTTAATAGACTTATTTAGCTTTGCATATACACAGACAGTAGAGAGATGAAATCCTCACATTATCCTGGCTTAAGGTCCTATATTGAAATACTTATTATCTACAACAACAACAACAAAGCCTTTTTTTCCTACTAATTGTGGTCGGCTAATATTGAAAAAGTTATCTGCAAGAAAAAAAAAAAAATATATATATATATAATAAAACACAAAGAAAGCTATCAAGTGGCTCTCCTTCAATAGGCCCAGATCAATTCTCACAAAACACATTTTCCCTCCCAAAAGTTTCCTTCCAAAACTCAAATTCAAATTCCCCCCAAAACAACTTCTTTATTTATTTAATTACTCTCTCTCTCTCTCTCTCTCTCTATATATATATATATATATATATATATATATATATATATATATATATGGTGCACACGGTGTGTGCACTCGGCCTTCCCGCCTTCGTATCGACGATCCGAACCGTTCACATTGATCTACACATCTAAATTAGTCTAAATATATAAAATCAAATCATTTGAAATTCATTTGCCCATCCATTTAAGTATTACAAAATTGTATGGCTGAAATCATTGTTTTTTATAGTCACATGATGGATGGGCAAATGAATTTCAAATGATTTGATTTTACATATTTAGACTAATTTAGATGTGTAGATCAATGTGAATGGTTCGGATCGTCGATACGAAGGTGAGAAGGCCGAGTGCACACGGAGGTGCACAATGGAAGATTTTCCTATATATATATATATACTTATGGAAACATGGATTTTTATTTACAACTAATTATTGTCATACTATTCAAACTTGAGCTATATAATTGTTGATTTACTGTTTACAAGGCTTTTCATATGCTGTATTGTTCTGAAGACGTGCCGTAGGCACGTACCCATGGGCAAATCTAGTATATATATATATATATATATATATATATATGGATTTCTTCCATTGCAAACACAAATATTGTGCAAACGCATGCACACGACTTAACCCGTCATTGGCAATGACGGGTTAAGTGGCAATGACGGGTTAAGTGGTGCGCACCAATATTTGCGTTTGCAATGGAAGAAACCTCAGATATATATATATATATATATATATATATATATATATACACTAGGTTTGCCCGTTGACACGTGCCTACGGCACGTCTTCGGAACGGTGCACCTGGTTTGATTATCTATATAATAAAACACAAAGAAAGCTATCAAGTGGCTCTCCTTCAATCTCCCCCACAATCAATGGCCCAGATCTAACCTCACAAAACATATTTTTCCCCCCAAAAGTTTCCCTCCAAAACTCAAATTCAAATCCCCATTCAAAACAACTCCTTTATTTATTTAATTATCTCTCTCTCTCTCTTTCTTCTATTCAAAAAAATAAGAAAAATAAAAATTTTAAAATTTTAAAAAATAAAAAAATAAAAAATTTTAAATTTTGAAACCTTTAAAAAAAATTCAAAAAAATCAAAAAATTTGAAAAAATTATGAAATAGTTAAAAAAATATATTTATTTTTTAAATATTTAAAAATTCAAAACAACTCATTTATTTATTTAATTACTCTCTCTCTCTTTTTCTTCTATTCAAAAAATTAAGAAAATAAAAATTTTAAAATTTTAAAAAATAAAAAAACTAAAAATTTTCAAATTTTGAAAACTTTAAAAAATTCAAAAAAATCAAAAAATTTTAAAAAATTATAAAATTTTTTTTAAAACACAAAGAAAGCTATCAAGTGGCTCTCCTTCAATCTCCCCCACAATCAATGGCCCAGATCTAACCTCACAAAACATATTTTTCCCCCCAAAAGTTTCCCTCCAAAACTCAAATTCAAATCCCCATTCAAAACAACTCCTTTATTTATTTAATTATCTCTCTCTCTCTCTTTCTTCTATTCAAAAAAATAAGAAAAATAAAAATTTTAAAATTTTAAAAAATAAAAAAATAAAAAATTTTAAATTTTGAAACCTTTAAAAAAATTCAAAAAAATCAAAAAATTTGAAAAAATTATGAAATAGTTAAAAAAATATATTTATTTTTTAAATATTTAAAAATTCAAAACAACTCATTTATTTATTTAATTACTCTCTCTCTCTCTTTCTTCTATTCAAAAATTTAAGAAAATAAAAATTTTAAAATTTTAAAAAATGAAAAAACTAAAAATTTTCAAATTTTGAAAACTTTAAAAAAATTCAAAAAAATCAAAAAATTTTAAAAAATTATAAATTTTTTTTAAAAATATATTTATTTTTTTAAATATTTAAAAATTTAAAAATTTAAAAAAGTTTAACTTTTTTTTTAATTTTAGAAATTTTAGAAATTTTGAAAATTTTGAAAATTTAAAAAATTTCAAAAGAAAAATAAAAAAAATAAAAAAATTTAAAATTTTGGAAATTTGAAAAAATTTGAAAATTTGAAAAATCTCAAAGCAAATCTAAATCCAAATCTAATGTCGAACCCCAATCAAGAGGTCGTCGCCGATATCTGATTCGCTGTTGATTCCGTATCGGTGACTCCCCTCCACCAAATCGTGCGCGAATATCAAGCAACTCCGTATCGGTGACTCCCCTCCACTGAATCGAGAGCCTCTATATACGATGTGATCTAATTTCATCTCATTAACTGAATTCACATTTTAATTTTTAATTTTTTTTGTGCAGGGGATTACTCAGTTTTTTGCTGACTTGAATTTTGTGTGTGCATGAGATTTAAGTTCAGAGATGTATGATTATTTTATTTTGTATTTAGACATACTCATACTGGTTATGAGATTAGAGTAAGCTCTATAAAACTCTATGCAGTGTTTTATAGAGTAACTGGGTTTGCCCGTTGACACGTGCCTACGGCACGTCTTCGGAACGGTGCACCTGGTTTGATTATATAAAATAGTTTTGGATGTCCAGCAAATTAATTGAAGTAGCAAACATATTATATGAGAAAACAGTATATCTACCTCTAAGCTCAACCATCACATTCTTAATCATTAACTTGAATTTACCTGGAATGCATATAGTTTGTTAGAAACACTGCATAACTTCAACATCATTTTTAGATGCTTGTAATAGTTATGCAAGGACATTACTCTATAAAACAATGCATAGAGTTTTATAGAGCTTACTCTAATCTCATAACCACTATGAGTATGTCTAAATACAAAATAAAATAATCATACATCTCTGAACTTAAATCTCATGCACACACAAAATTCAAGTCAGCAAAAAACTGAGTAATCCCCTGCACAAAAAAAATTAAAAATTAAAATGTGAATTCAGTTAATGAGATGAAATTAGATCGCATCGCATATAGAGGCTCTCGATTCGGTGGAGGGGAGTCACCGATACGGAGTTGCTTGATATTCGCGCTCGATTTGGTGGAGGGGAGTCACCGATACGGAATCAACAGCGGATCAGATATTGGCGACGACCTCTTGATTGGGGTTCGACATTGGATTTGGATTTGGATTTGCTTTGAGATTTTTCAAATTTTCAAATTTTTTCAAATTTCCAAAATTTTAAATTTTTTTTTTGAATTTTCTTTTGAAATTTTTTAAATTTTCAAAATTTCTAAAATTTCTAAAATTAAAAAAAAAAGTTAAACTTTTTAAACTTTTTCAATTTTTAAATATTTAAAAAATAAATATATTTTTTAAATTTTTTTATAATTTTTTAAATTTGTTTGATTTTTTTGATTTTTTTTTAAAGTTTTCAAAATTTGAAATTTTTTAGTTTTTTTTATTTTAAAAAATTTTAAAATTTTTATTTTCTTAATTTTTTGAATAGAAGAAAGAGAGAGAGAGATAATTAATTAAATAAAGGAGTTGTTTTGAATGGGGATTTGAATTTTAGTTTTGGAGGGAAACTTTTGGGGGGAAAAATATGTTTTGTGAGGTTAGATCTGGGCCATTGATTTTGGGGGAGATTGAAGGAGAGCCACTTGATAGCTTTCTTTGTGTTTTATTATATATATATATATATATATATATATATATATATATATATATATATGAGATGCTCCATTGCAAATGCTATTGCAGTGTGGAAACGCGTGAAAACCACCTAACCCGTTGTGTTGTTTCAAACAACGGGTTAATAACGGTTTATGTGGTTTTCACGCGTTTGCACGCTACAATAGCGTTTGCAATGGAGCATCTTTGTCTCTCTCTCTCTCTTTCGATATATATATATATATATATATATATATATATATATATATATATATATATATATATATAGAATAATGCTAATATGAGATGGTGAGATGAAAATATTTTTTTGAGAGATGAGCGATTTGAGTCATCCGAATCTCGATCACACCGTTCACATCACTCTACATGTCATCTAGATGGTGTGTACAAAATTTCAGGCGATTTGGTGACCTCTAGCCTATGCATCAAAATGTTCAACACGTCATGAAGATGTTACGTAATACATATATATGCATTTATTTGAACATCTTGATGCATAGGCTACAAGTCTCTGAATTACTTGAAATTTGGCACACATCATCTTCATGACATGTAGAGTGGTGTGAATGGTGTGAATGGTGTGAACGAGATTCAGATGACTCAAATCGCTTATCTCTCAAAAAATATTTTTATCTCACCCATCTCACCATCTCATAATAGCATGACTCTCTGTTTATATATATATATATTATTTTTATTTTATTTTATTAGTTTGAAAGAAAGGCTTTGTTGTATATATAAATATATACTCATTTAATTAGAAGATTGAAGCCAATCGAAAATAAAAGATTATGCTTCGTGACTCTATAAATCCTATTATCGTTTTGGACCCAAACGATTTGGAGTATAAAATCTACACATTTTATACTACATATCATTATATACTCCATATCTCTTAAACCCAAATGCATCGTCTCTCTCTCTCTCTCTCTCTCTCTCTCTCTCTCTATATATATATATATATATATATATATATATATATAGGAAAAGGCTCCGTTGCACACTACTTTTGGTGCTCACGGCGTGAACACTACGTCTTCGGGCGTTCAAATCGAAAATCCGAACCGTTCACATTGATCTACACATCTAAATTAGTCTAAATATGTAAAATCAAATCATTTGAAATTCATTTGCCCATTCATTGAAGTATTACAAAATTGTATGGCTGAAATTCATTGTTTTTATAGTCGCGTGATGGATGGGCAAATGAATTTCAAATGATTTGATTTTACATATTTAGACTAATTTAGATGTGTAGATCAATGTGAACGGTTCGGATTTTCGATTTGAACGCCCGAAGACGTAGTGTTCACGCCGTGAGCACCAAGGTAGTGTGCAACGGAGCCTTTCCCTATATATATATATATATATCGTTTTGGATCCAAACAGTACGGAGTATAAAATCTACACATTTTTATACACATTTTATACTCCATATCGTTATATACTCCATAGCTCTTAATCCCAAATGCATCGCCTCTCTCTCTTTCTCTCGACGACCTGATGACATCTTCGACACCTGACGCCTGACGCACCCTGAGGAGAGGGGTGTTGGGGGGTGTAGGGTGTCGGAGATGCTGTCGGGGGTGAGAGAGAGGCGATGCGCAATGTTTTAAATTTCCTCCGATATGACCGAAATTTCGTTTCGGCTAGCTTGCCGATACGAAATCACATATTTTATGCTCTACATCATTTTGGACCGAAATGTGTAGATTTCAGCCGAAATTATCGAAAAATCGGCCGAAATATTGCCGAAATTGGCGAAATATCAGCCGAAATAGAAACAAATGTTATTGTGACTATTAAAAAAATTTGTTTTACAGTTTTACTTTTTGCATATATGTCTTTCAATATAGGATCTTAAGCTAAAATAATGTGAGGATTTCGTATCGCTATTGTTTGTATATGCAAAGTCAAGTAAGTTTGTTAACTAATCCTTTTTTCTAATCAATGCAAATTCAATTTAGTTATCTATATAATAAAACACAAAGAAAGCTATCAAGTGGCTCTCCTTCAATTCCCTAAAAATAAAAGGTCCAGATCTAACCTTACAAAACATATTTTCCCTCCAAAAGTTTTCCCCAAAACTCAAATTCAAATCTCCCACCCAAAACAACTCCTATATTTATTTAATTTTTTTTTCTCTCTCCCTCCCTCTTCTATTAAAAAAATTTAGAAAATAATTTTTTTTAAAATTTTAAAATATAAAAAAATTAAAAATTTTAACAATTTAAAATTTTAAAAACTTTAAAAATAATTCAAAATAATCAAAAAAAACATATAATATTTTTTTGCTCTATGTTTGCTACTTCAATTAATTTGCTGGACCTCCAAAATTATTTTTTATGATCAAACAAGGTGCATCGTTTCGAAGACGTGCCGTAGGCACGTGTCAACGGGCAAACCTAGTATACTTATATTACATTATCTTCTATATTATTGTTAAATTATGCGAAGATTTACCGTAATTGATTCATGACATCAGTTACATTATACTGTATTTTATATAATAAATGACATGTATGACATATAATATCTTATTTAGTATAAAAAAATACATATTTATTGAGTATAGGAAATGAACATCCGATATGATCACATTTCCTCGAGATCTCCTCCGATATCTCCGATCTGAGACGAAACACCCTTTGCCGAGACGAGTCCAAAATCCGAGATTTAAGACCATGGTGATGCGTTTGGGTTTCGGGATGGTGGGGGGGGGAGAAGAGGAGTTTGGGTTTTGGGAGAGAGAGGCTGAGGTGAGGGGGTATTGTGTGAAATTCTGAAAATACCCTTTCACTTAAGTGGGTTTGAGGAGATGAGTGCTGGCCGTTCGATCAAGATGATCTTGATCGAACAACCAGCAGTCGCGTTAGCACAGTTTGCACTTGCAAACTGTTTGCAATGGAAGGGCTCCTATATATATATATATATATATATATATATATATATATATATATATATGAGGCTTCTTCGGTTGCAAACGGGTCTGTGTGCACAGACCCGTGCAAACTTTAATTTGGGCCGTTGGATCTTTGATCCAGCGGCCCATATTTTTTTTTTATAAAATTGTCTTAACCCGTCATTGGCAACGGCGGGTTAAGGCAAAATTTTATAAAAAAATATTGCCTTAACCCGTCGTTGTCAAGGACGGGTTAAGGCAAAATTTTTAATTTCAGATCTGTATACAGTTCTTCCTCCTCGATCTCCCCCTCCCCATTTTCAGTCATTTTTTTGGCCGAAACCAAACCCAAGAACCCTAAAAAAATTCCAAACTCCTCCGTTTGCTCTTACTCCGTTTGCTCCTCCTCTTCCACTCTCATACAATCTGTCTCCAAATATCTACATCGAAAGCTAATCAAATCCCTAGTTCGGCCACAAATCGATCTATTGGCAAAATTCGTAGTTACTTTGTAAGGTATGGCTAATTCTTTGCCTTATTAGTGTTAATTATGTTAATTTCTAAATTTTTACATAGTAAATTATTTAGAAAGTCCAAAAAAAATTCTTTGCCCAAAATTATTTAGAAATGTAGAAATGTTTGGCTAGCTAATTTAGTTTTATTTGTGTTGATTTTTCACGTTCAATTTATACGGAAATAATGACTTAGAATTTTTTAGTGCGGTAAGAGTAAAAAACCTTGCAAACGGCCTCTAAAAAATACGAAATTTTGCGAGTAGGTTGATCTCACGCAGCATAAGCCACCCCAACTTGTAGAAGTGGGTTTCGATTCACGGTTCGAGATATACGGCCGTGTAACTTTTTTTGGTTAAAAAACCTAATAAAGTGGTATACGGACGTATTCGCTAACCGTGAGTCGGAACTCACTTGTACAAGTTTGGGTGGCTTGCGCTACGTGAATTCGACCAAGTTGCAAAGTTTTATAAATTTTGGATGCCGTTTGTGCGGTTTTCTCACGTTCCTCGCATTAGAAGTTAATGACTTAGATTTTTTTTTAGTGCGGTTAGAGTTGAAAACCTTGTAAACGGCTTCCAAAAAATACGAAACTTTGCGAGTAGGTTGATCTCACACAGCAGAAGCCACCCCAACTTGTAGAAGTGGGTTTCGATTCACGGTTCGAGATATACGGCCGTGTATCGCTTTTGGTTAAAAAAAACCTAATAAAGCGGTATACGGACGTTTCTTGCAAACCATGAGTCGAAACTCACTTCTACAAGTTTGGGTGGCTTGCGCTACGTGAATTCGACCAAGTTGGAAAGTTTTATAAATTTTGAATGTCGTTTGTGCGGTTTTCTCACGTTCCTCGCATTAGAAGTTAATGAGTTAGAATTTTTTTAGTGCGGTTAGAGTAGAAAACCTTGCAAACGGCCTCCAAAAATATGAAACTTTGCGAGTAGGTTGATCTCACGCAGCACAAGCCACCCCAACTTGTGGAAGTGGGATTCGATTCACGGTTCGAGATGTACGGCCGTGTATCGCTTTTGGTTAAAAAAACCTAATAAAGCGGTATACGGACGTTTCTCTCAAACCGCGAGTCGAAACCCACTTCTACAAGTTTGAGTGGCTTGCGCTACGTGAATTCGACCAAGTTGCAAAGTTTTAGAAATTTTAGATGCCGTTTGTGCTGTTTTTTCACGTTCCTCGCATTAGAAGTTATTGACTTAGAATTTTTTGAGTGCAGTTAGAGTAGAAAAGCTTGCAAACGGCCTTCAAAAAATACGAAACTTTGCGAGTAGGTTGATCTCACGCAGCACAAGCCACCCCAACTTGTAGAAGTGGGTTTCGATTCACTTCGAGATATACGGCCGTGTATTGCTTTTGGTTTAAAAAAACCTAATAAAGTGGTATACGGCCGTATCTCGTAAACCGTGAGTTGGAACTTACTTCTACAAGTTTGGGTGGCTTGCGCTACGTGAATTCGACCAAGTTACAAAGTTTTATAAATTTTGGATGCCGTTTGTGCGGTTTTCCCACGTTCCTCGCATTACAAGTTAATGACTTATAAAACATCTAGTGCGGTTAGACTAGAAATCCTTCAAACCACCTCCAATAAATACGAAACTTTGCGAGTAGGATAGTCTCACGTAGCACAAGTAATCCTAACTTGTAGAAGTGAGTTTTCATTCACGGTTCGAGTGATACGGCCGCGTATCGGTTTATTTGGGTTTTTTTACAACCAAAAGCGGTACACGCCCGTATCTCTCCAACCGAGAGTTGAAACTCACTTCCACAAGTTGGGGTGGCTTGTGCTACGTGAATCCGACCAAGTTGCCTTCTACTGCTTTTTTTTGTTGTCATTTGTGCATTTTTTCCACAATTTCGGTATGTTTATTGATGATAAATAAATGGATATAACGCGTACCAACTAAATTTAAATTTTTTTGTACATAGATAAATGGCTAGAACAAGGCAACCGAGAAGCCCCTCCGGTACCACTAGTGGCGCACCAACTACGAAGATAAGATTAATTATTATTATTGGTTTTAAATACGAATATGTAACATTATCTCAATAATTTGTTATCTTTTTTCGTGTAGGTTGGTGGCCGTCAATCTTCATCTGCTGAGGCAGGTCCGTCTTCCTCGGTTTCCGTTACACCTCCTGGACCCGTGGACACAAACTTACTCACGTTGCAATCCAAATACCAATCCGAAGTCGTGTGGAATGGGTCTGATAAGAAATGTAACTTCCGGAAGCACGCGGTTCTTCCTTTTAACCCCTGTATCACGCCGTACTTAGTTGAGGCCGGTTTCTACAGAGCTAGATTCATGGGGGGAGTGAAGCTGGATCGGCCAGCTCTTGTCGAGCGATGGAGGTCGGAGACCCACACATTTCACCTACCAGTGGGTGAGATGACTGTAACCCTCCAAGATGTAGCAATGATAACTGGGCTACCAATAGATGGGGTCGCCATGACGGGGAACATGGACTTCGATCGAATTGAAGTTGTTCGTGATTTGCTCGGTATCGACCTCCAGTTGTCGGTTGCCTAAAAAAGATAGGCCGTTGAAAAAGAAATCCTCGCAAATGTTCCCGCAGATTATGATGAAGATTTATTGTATGAACAAATAGAAGCTGCGAAAGATAAAGCGGAAGCTGAAGTTTGGGATGAAACTTTCGACGGTAAATCACTGCATATTAGTTGGTTGAAATTTCAGTTCGAGGAGGATTATTTGACCCCCGATTCGGACGAGAAAACCATAACCTATTATGCTTGTGCGTACATTTTTAGTATGATCGGGGGAGTGATCTTCCCGAACTCATCCGGATCAGCCGTGCCGTTAATGTACCTACGGTTGTTGGAAAATTTTTGTTATGCGGGCCATTTCAGTTGGGGGAGTGCGGCATTGGCGCTACTGTATAGAAATTTGTGCGCATATTCATTAGGTGCCTACAAATGGGTGGCCCGATGGTACTACTGCAAATCTGGAGTTGGGAATGCATCCACATCGGACGTCTCCGTATTATTGAACCAACACCGGATTGGTTGGCCGACTCGGGGGTGCCGGAGTTGTTACCTCATCTAGGAGTATATTGGGCGGGACAGCACACGTGGGTCGATAACCCACGTCAATCTTTAACCTACTACAGAGATGAGTTAGATAACCTGCGGATGAGTTCGTCAATTGGGAACCGTACTCGACCACCAGGTTGCAAAGGGTTCCACCGGTCTGTTTAGACAGTGCGCTTTGGTTGACGGCTACACCACTTGTGAATTTCGGCGTCGTCGAGTTCCAGTATCCGGATAGAGTGATGCGGTAATTCGGATATCAACAAAAGATTTCCGTTGTCCGGTGCTATGATAAAAAGTTGCACGAGGTGAGGGGAACGGGACGAGTGCCCAACTTCGATTGGGTTGATTTCCATCGTTATCATGTGTCCAACTGGAACACCATGCAGCATCAAAAGGCACCGAATATGATGTTCTTCGCGATACCGTATGATGGCTCCTTCCAACAGGCATACATGATGTGGTACAAGCGGGTTACACGGTTGTATGTTTCTCCAAAGGCCGCTGTACCAGCTGGTGTGCAGATTCCGATTCTCCCAACCCAGGCAGAACCACCTCCGGCATATTCCTCCTTCCAGCCGATGTACCAACCAAAGGCTGAGACATCGAAACATGGTTAGTCAAATTTCACCCACTTTCATATACTTAGTATGCATGTATTGTTATTTGAGGTGGGTGATATGTTTAGTATGCATGTTGTTTAAATTGAAATTTTTAACCTAATGTAGATTGAAAATACATGGGAAAACGTTTGGACAGCTACTCGCGTTTTGAAGAGTAAGGTACCCGAGAGCTTTAAGAAGATAATGCGGGAGATGCTAAAGCCGTGCTGCCGTACTCTTGAGGACGTGGGTGAAGGTCCGCAACTCGAGGCGTATTTGAAAGCCAACGTGCCAGCAACGGGTTGTAGGCGAAAGAGCGTGACAAGGCAGGGAATTCACATCGTCGAGCCACAACAAGTGCAACAATAGCAAAATCTTGAAGAAGTTGAAATGGAGCAGTGATCGGATGACCCTGAATTCCCAGGGACACAAGGCAGACGGCAAAATCCTCAAAGAAAGCAGAACCCGCCCGAGCAATTCACACCAAGCGGTCGCAAGCCGCGTGGCAGTAAAAGGTAGTATCTAATAGTCGGTTCGTTATTAGTAGTTTAGTATTTGGTTGATGATTTTGTTATTCCTATAACTAATGCATAGTTTGTTTCTATGTTGATAAATTGTTGTAGGTAAATACCGGGCATGCCTGGAAGCCAACCTGAAGGATGTCTTGATAATTTTTTTTATAATTTGGACATGTTTCGGGCTGTATAATTATTGTGAAATTTTTTGAGAACTGTATTGATTTGAATTAGTTGTGTATATTGGTTGACATTGTCAATTTGTATGTTTTAAAATTGTTGTGAAGTTATCTGTTGTATTATATATATTGATGTGATGTGAATTTGTGAACAAATTTGGTGAAGTTGTATTTGTATCAACCAAAGCACAGAGAGCCCACACAGACGAAAGTTAAGTACAAATCTCTCTACTTAATCCGTTATTGACGATGACGGGTTAAATGAGTTTAACCCATATCACCAATAACGGATTAAGTAGAGAGATATTGGCAGTCCTTTATCCCTTACAGACCAAGTCTTAATAAAGTACTGCCAATATCTCTCTACTTAACCCGTTATTGGGAATAACGGGTTAAGATTAGTTAACCCGTTATTCTCAACAACGGGTTAAGTAGAGAGATATTGGCAGTACTTTATCCCATACATACCAAGTTATCATAATATACTGCCAATATCTCTCCACTTAATCCGTTATTGGGGATAATGGGTTAAGAGAACTTAACCCGTTATCCTTAACAACGGGTTAAGTGGAGAGATATTGGCAATACTTTATCCCATACATACCAAGTTATCATAATATACTGCCAATATCTCTCCACTTAATCCGTTATTGGGGATAATGGGTTAAGAGAACTTAACCCGTTATCCTTAACAACGGGTTAAGTAGAGAGATATTGACAGTACTTTATCCCCTACATACCACGTTTTCATAATGTACTGCTAATATCTATCTACTTAACCCGTTATTGGTGATGATGGGTTAAGTGATCTTAACCCGTTATCCCCAATAACGGGTTAAGTAGAAAGATATTTTTATGCTTTGTACAACTTTCTCTTCACTCTTTGCGAACAGTGTTTGTGGAAGAAGATACCAAAGACAGATGATCTATGCTTGTATATCGTTTATATATTTTAATAATTTCCATCCCCTCCTTAATTAGATTCAGTACGCTTTTGAGCGGAGAGTCATTAGATCCAATATAGAAAAAATTCTAATGTCTCTCCACTCTTTACGAATATTGTCTCCTAAACTCTGCAAAGTGACATTCATATGCTTGTAAATCGTTTATATTTTTTATTAATTTTCATTTATTGCCACGTAACTAACCAATATAAAATCATTAAGATTAAATGTGGTAAAAAAATTCAAAAAATAAAATATGATAAGCTATGGTTAGGGTTAGGTAAGCTAGGGTTAAGGGTTAGTGTAGGGTTATGTGTTAGGATTAGGGTAAGGGTTAATATTTGTAGTAAGAGGTTGTTTTTGGTTTTGATTAATTAGGTTAATATTTGCAGCTTTCCGATCTAAAACGCGCTGAATCTTTTTCATTATTGGGTTCTACATGTGGGATTCTACATGTGGGGATCATAATCTGACATGATTTTCACAATTTCGTTCAAATCCCCTAAATCTCGCGGTTTTGAACAAAATCATCCAAAACCCTAAAATCTCTCTTCAATCGTCAATGGAGTTCCATTACCGCTCCAGCGAAGAGAGACCGGTGCCAACGCCGCCTGTGCCTTTGGGGCTGCTGCTTTTGCCGCCGTAGTCTTTGTATTCTTCCAACGAGTTCTTTGTCGCCTCCGCCGATTCGGCAGTGCGAGGTCAGAAAATTTGAAAAAAAAAATCTTAAAAGTTCGTGCATTATATCTGCAATCTAAAACGCACTGAATCTTTTCCATTATTAGGTTCTACATGTAGCGTTCTACATGTGGTGCCCACTTTGTAGAGTGAAATGTAATAGTAGGCAAGTTATGGACATGTTTTTTTTCTCCCACAATTGGATCTGATGACTCTCCGATCTAAAACGCACTGAATCTTTTCCATTATTGGGTTCTACATGTGGGGTTCTACATGTGGTGCCCACTTTGCAGAATGAAATGTAATAGTAGGCAAGTTATGGACATTTTTTTCTTCCCACAATTGGATCTGATGACTCTCCGATCTACAACGCACCGAATCTTTTCCATTATTGGGATGTACATGTGGGGTTACACATGTGGTGTCCACTTTGTAGAGTGAAATGTAATAGTAGGCAAGTTATGTACTTTAGGTTTTTCTCATATTGAATCTACATGTGGGGATATACATGTGGTGTAAGTTATCAAAGAGCATTATTACAAGGATCATGTGAATGAGATTGGATTGGAGTTTTATCAACTCATGGATTCCATAACTTGCCTACTTTTACATATCACTGTGGCTGTGTGGGCAGCACATGTAGATCCCCACAAGTAGAATCCAACATAGCATCCTCGGTCCTTGCTCTTTTTCTCTTCATAGTTCCCTCTTCACTCAGATAGATTTTGCTAAGTCTATGTCGAGGAATGGAGTGTTCATTTTGGTTTAGGATTACTTTGCCTACTATTATTGGAGACTCGACAAAGTGGGCACCACATGTAGAGCAAGTCCATAACTTGCCTATAAATACATTACACTGTACAACATAGGTACCACATGTACAACAAGGCCATAACTTGCCTACTATTATTGGAGACTTCCTCCCCGTACATGTAGAACAAGTCCATAACTTGCTTTTACAATCGAAGAACAGAATTGGCAAAGCAGCGGGGACTGAGAGGAAGTGGAAGAAAGAGTTTTAAGATATAACCCCTAACACTAACAATAACCCTAACACAATTTGTTTGTATTGTATATTATTATTTGTTTTATGAACTTTTGCCAATATCTCTCTATTGAACCCGTTTTTGGAGATGACGGATTAAGTACACTTAACCCCACGTTTTAACATTTTTTGTGTTAAAAAATTCAAAATAAAAGGAAAATGTTTGTAAATCTTATAAAAATACATTATCAAATTTACAAAAATAGGATTACAGCTTGGGTGAGAGTAGGATTATAGTAGGGTTACGACTAGGGTTAGAATAGTTGGATTACATTAGGGTTAGTAGTTCGTAGGGTTAGAGTCATTTTTAATAAACTTTTTCATATTTTCAACTATATTATTTATTTTCATAATGTTTAAAATTACTCTAACCCTACTGTAACCCTACTTTAACTCTCCAACCCTACTGTAACCCTAAGAACTACTCTAACCCTAAGAAATATGTTTGTAATTCTAATAAATAATATCAAAATTGTTAAGTAATTTTAAACAATATCAAAATAATTAATACAGTTCAAAATTGGATAAAGTTTATTCAAACTTGCCCTAACCCTACTCTAACCTTATCTCTAAACCTACTCTAACCTTATCTCTAATCTTTTCTAAAAACAGGAAGGCATTGATACACTTCTCAAAATCCAATAACAACAAGTGTAACAAAACAAAGAAGCAACAAAACAAAGAAGCAACAACAGAGGAATGTATAGAAGTGCTTCGATGTCCACAGACTAAGTATTCATAATGTTCGGCCAAAATATCTCTACCTAACCTGTTATTGGTGATGACGGGTTAAGTACACTTAACCCGTCATCACCAATAACGGATTACGTAGAGATATTTTGGCAGAACTTCATCTGTACTTAACCCGTTATTGGTGATGACGAGTTAAGTGTACTTAACCCGTCTCACCAATGACTGGTTAGTTAGAGATATATTGGCAGAACTTCATCAAGTACAGACCCACGAACCACTAAACCAGTCTGTGGCCTGTTGCTTCTTTGTTTCCTTGCGCTTGTTTTCACGCCAATCTTCATTTCCTTCTTGTTATCTTGCCTTCTTCATTCAATGTTTTTGAGAAGTGTATCATTTGCTTCTTGTTTTCTTCCCTTCATCATTCAACATTTTCAGATATGGGGAACAATGCATTCTTGTTTTCTTGTTGCTTCTATTCTTGCCTTCTTCATTTCCTTCTTGTTTTCTTCCCTTCTTCATTCAGGCCTTTCCAGAAGTGTATGAATGCACTTTTGTTTTCTTGTTGCATCTTTTCTTGCCTTCTTCATTTCCCTCTTGTTTTCTTCCATTCTTCGTGCAACATTTTCAAAACTGAATCAATGCCTTTTTGTTTTCTTGCCTTTGTTTGTTTGCCTTCATTTGCCTATAACTTTGAATCAATGCCTTCTTGTTCAATGAAGAAAATAAATCAGATGAAGAAAAGAAAGAAAAAAAGAGAGGGAGGAGGCTGCTGCAGAAGTTTCAGAAAGAAGGGCGGAGAAGTTCGAGAAAAAAAACCTGCGTTCAGGGTGACTCTCCTTCATCATTCTTCATAACATTGTTTGTAGAATATGAAGGGGGAAAAAGTTTCAGAAAGAAGCTGAAAATGCCGAAGTAGAGAGACAGATGCATGTCTACGTTAGCGTACAAGTGCATGCTGGGTTTCCCTCAATGGGTAGGGAGGACTGCTGACTCTGCCTTTTTTTTTCTTCTTTCCCCTAACTCTTCTTTTGGGGTTTTTTTTAATGAATGCAGAAGTAGCAATTCTCCTCCCTTCATACACATTCGTTCTCCACTATTACACAGAGCAACAATTCTCTGGCTTCGTAGGATGGAGTAGTGGTGGGTGTCATAATGTATTCATGGTACTTTTCAACTTCTTGGCATGCACACCCCACAATCATGCAACAAATAGTATGAATATGAGGAGTGCTGTCAAGAAGTTGTTAAGTACTTTGAATATACGGTTACACCCACTACTACTCCATCCCACGAACCAGAGAATTGCTGTCTCTGTGTAATAGTAGTGAACAAAAGTGTATGCAGGGGGATAACTGCTACTTATGCATTCAAAAAAAGGCAGAGTCAGCAGTCTTTCCTACCCGTTGAGAAGAAACCTAGCATGTACTTGTATACTAAATTAATTGTAAATTATGGTGAAAGTGTCAAAGAATGAGTTTGTAATAGCAATTGGCTTTAGTTATGTATGCATTCTATGTATGTTCAATTTACATGTATTTGCCAGTTTGTAATGTATGATGTACAAAGCTGTTATAAGATATAACCCGTATCCCAATATTCTCCGAACTTTATCTTGAAAATTTGAAGAGTTGTAGCACAAAGGCGAAGACACTGCAAATATCAATCAACCTAACGGGTTAAGTATCCAAGATTGATGTGAATTGCCGAATAAACAAATTATCATCTGTAGAAGTTGTGAATGAACAAATTTTGTGAAGTTGTATATGTATCAACAAAAGCACATAAAGCCTACACAGACGAAAGTTCTGTAAAAATCTCTCTACTTAACCCGTTATTGACGATGACGGGTTAGGTGATCTTAACCCGTCATCACCAATAACGGGTTAAGTAGAGAGATTGGTAGGACTTCATCTCCTACCGACCATATTAATAAAGTACTGCCAATTTCTTTCTACTTAACCCGTTATTGGTGATGACGGGTTAAAATCACTTAACCCGTTATCCTCAACAACGGGTTAAGTAAGGAGATATTGGCAGGACTTCATCTCCTACAGTCCAAGTTTTCATAAAGCACTGCCAATTTCTCTCTACTTAACCCGTTATTGGGGATAACGGGTTAAGATCACTTAACCCGTTATCCCCAATAATGGGTTAAGTAGAGAGAAATTGGCAGTGCTTTATCAATACTTGGTCTGTAGGGGATGAAGTCCTGCCAATATCAATCTACTTAACCCGTTCTCCTCAATAACGGGTTAAGTTATTTTTACCCGTTATTCTAAATAACAGGCTAGGTTAATCTGATTTTGGCAGTATTTTATCTTCAAAATGTAGGTTTGCATAAATTTTCACAATTTTCCACAAATTAAAAAAATCCAAGAGAATAGATATATTGCAGAAATACACAATTTGCACAAATACATAAAATTCACTCACAACCTTCAATACAAATAATAATTCTGTACACATCGAAAGACAAAAAAGCAATTACAAAAAAATTCACAAATAGTTCGGGTTGCCCAAATTGCATACATCTTCAAAATTCACAAATTTCAACAGAAATAAACATTCGTTACCCAATTACAACATCAACACCCACAACAACATATGTAGTTCACAAATACATAAAATGCACACATACACAAATTGCACTCTGATTAAATACACCAGTATCTAATTGTACAAAAAAGAAACGTTTAATTGACCACATATATACAATCAAAAGTATGGAAGTTTTCAATAATTGATTCCTTCCATGGGCACGATTTTGTTTCATTCCGGACCTATACCACAAAAGGTTAATAATAAAATCGAAATTAATAATTCTCTTCACATCGAAAGACAAAAGTAAGCAATTATTCGGTGTTTATCTTGAAAGTTTGATATGAAATACATAACACGAAAACCCCTTAGCACGAGCCTTCACCTTCATCATCATCACTCTCTCCAGCGTTTGGAGCTTCTTCATACCCTACCGATCCACTAAATAAGGGAGAAGAATGGGTTAGTATCAACAACAACAAGTTGAGATTGATTGAGTCAAATTAACAAATACTTAGTCTTCGATATATTACCTTACCATATTTTTTGGGCAATTTCGTGAATCGTGACATACGACACGAAGGCATATCCTGCAAAGTCTTGGTCTTTTCGTTTTTTGGGATTCTTTGATAGACTTCAACCTTTTTTCTTTAGGCCTCCCTTTTGTGGTGCATTGTACAAGATCCCCCACCGGTGCATGTGCATGTGCATGTCCACCACTCTCCGGTTGTGCGCTATCTTCGTGTGGTGTGCTATTCCCGGATTGAATGTGAGAAAAGCCTTTGATTCCCTTAAGCATGTGGTCGAGCATGTACTTGTACCCTCTCTCTGAAGAACAACAAAGATCGACCAAATGTCTTGAGTGCATAGTCAGTTCACAATAATGAGAGGCAAAATTATCGCCCATACCATTGGGAACGGGTGTACTGCTTCTTGTCAACTTGTAGAAGTCCGTTTCGAGTAATGGTTCGAGAGATACGGTCGTGTATCACTTTATTTGAGTTTTTTTCAACCGAAAGCGATACACGGCCGTATCTCTCTAACTGTGATTCGAACTAACTTCTACAAGTTCGGTTTGCTTGTGTTACGTGAGACCATCCTACTCGCAAAGTTTCGTATTTTTTGGATTTCATTTGGAGGGTTTTCTAATCTAACCGCACTAACATTGTTCTAAGTAATTTAATATGTTCGGCACGATTATAAATACAACTCAATCTACAATATCGTCAACCGATCAACAACTATTGCACCGTGTAAATTTATCAAAATACTACTTACAAATTTCTACATCTCCAAATTTTTAGGCAATTTTAATATACGGTAAAATAGTGGAAAGCAACAAAAACATTTTAAAATTCAACTCAATTACAATTACTAAGGTAGAGATTTAATCATTACCTTACAAAATAAATCTGAATTTCGCCAATGTAGGTCAAGCTGCGAACTAGGGTTTCGTTTTTGGGATGAGAGAGTTGGATTTGGAAGTTTTGAGTAGAGATTGGGAGAGAGAGATTATATGGGGATCGAAGAGGACGAGGAGCGGACTGAGGTGGAGGTGCGATCGGAGGAGGAGAACTAGGGTCTGGGGAGCAACGGACGGAAGAGAGAGAGAGATTCGCCTGAATGATAGAGGAGAGAAGTGAGAGAGGAGTTGCTGGAGTGAGAAGATCACGATTTCGGAGATATTGGGTTTGGGTTCATCCAAGAACGAAAGTTCAGCTTGGGGATAAGTCGACGAGGAAGACGAACTGTATACAGTTATGAGATTATATCTTTGCCTTAACCCGTCCTTGACAACGACGGGTTAAGGCAATATTTTTTAATAAAATTTTTCCTTAACCTGTCCTTGGAAACAGCGGGTTACGGCAAAATTTTATAAAAAAAATATGGGCCACTGGATCAAAGATCCAACGGCCCAGATTAAAGTTCGCACGGGTCTGTGCACACAGACCTGTTTGCAACGGAAGAAGCCTATATATATATATATATATATATATATATATATATATATATATTATGTGTTGAGAAAAAAAGAAAAAAAATGGAAACTATGTATCTAGCGACTAAAAGAATAAAGAAAACTAGAAAGAGTAGGGTTTAACAGGTATGCTATCCGGTGAAAATGCTTTGGGTCCCATCGCGATTGCCACTGATCGACATCGAAATTTAGCCAATTAGTTTGCATTGTTATGTTCTACTTCGATCACGATTGCCACCGCGCTCCTAGGCTGTTGATCACCTTCCGGTTAGAGTGATGTGAGTCCTTTCAACAGCCTTGGCGAGCGTGCCCGCAAGACTAGTTCACTTCTTGGTCCTTATCTCCCTTGCCTTTCAAAATGAAACTCAAAACATGAAAATCAAATGAAATAAATTATATATATATATATGAAATAAATTTATAAATTTTATATATATATATATATATATATATATATATATATATATATATATATATATATATATATTTGTGTTGATTTTTTTTTGTTGGAAACTACGTATCTCGCGACAAAGAATAAAGAAAACTAGAAAGGTTAAGCGACATGCTATCCGGTGAAAACGCTTCGGGTCCCATTGCGATCGCCACTGAGTGACATCGAAATTTAGCCAATTTAGTTTGCATTGTTGTTATGTTCTACTTCGATCACGATTGCCACCATGCTCCTAAGCCGCTGATCACCTTTCGGCTCTGAAGCACGGATACATCACGGATGGTGCCGTCCCCGTATCCTGTACGTATCCGATACTCGTGTCCCTATATCCTGTACATCGCCTATCCAACTATTTTATACGACTGAAACTTGTCCCACTATTTGATTTGTCTGTTTATGTTATATTGCTTATGAACTTGCTTTGTTTACTTATGTTATTGTTTATGCTTATGAACAATTATTGTAGCCTTTATGGATTATCTTATTTATGTTTAATGAAAGATATTTACCATTTCCTTATTAACAAAAATATTATTTAGTTGTGTAATTATTCATATTTTTTGATATATATATATATATATATATATATATATATATATATGAGAGAGAGAGAAGTGAGCCTTATATAGAGTATCCAGAAATTTTTCTCATACAAAGTGATTATACTCACTTGGTGAGACCATAATGGAAGATCCACTCCGTCCATCATATTTATCATGCCAATGGATGTATGCGTAGAAAAAATCAAGTGGTTTGTAGATCATTCACCCATGCATCATGTGGTTGAAAAATGAACGATTTCAACAATAATACAAATCGAAGCACAAATTGGAACCACATGATGCATGGATGAATGACCTCCAAACCACTTGATTTTTTCGACACAAACATCCATTCACATGATAAACATGATGGACGGAGTGGATCTTCCATGGGCACCAGGTGAATATAATCACTTTGTATGCGGAAAATTTCCTCATATAAATATAAGGCTCACATTACTCTCTCTCTCTCTCTCTCTCTCTCTCTCTCTATATATATATATATATATATACAGCCGTATCCCCGACGTATCCCGTATCCTACTTTTTTAAAAATTGTCGTATCTCCCGTACCCGTGTCCCGTATGCATATCGTCGTACCCGTATTGGTGCTTCATAGCCTTTCGGTTAGAGTGATGCGAGTCCTTTCAACAGCCTTGACGAGTGTGTCAGCAAGACCAGTTCACTTCGTGGTCCTTTTTTCCCTTGCCTTACAGAATGAAACTCAAAACACGAAAAAACAAATGAAATAAATTATAGATGCTTTTAATATCAGAATCCTAAAATTATGATGAATAAAATAAAATAAATAAATAGAAAACCTACCGGCGTGATGCCGGGGAGAGCCGAAAGCTCTCCCTTTCCTATAGATATGTAGGATGTGTGTGAATGTTTTGAAAGCAATTATTTTTATGCAAAAGAATTATGCAATATGATCTGAATAATGAAACTAAATGAGATATAAATGAGATGAGAAACTGAAGTAAGAAGAGAAACTAATAATTATCCAGGAAGCTCCTTGTGCTGATCTCTACAAGGCAGAGAGCAAGGAATTGGATTCTGGATTTGATTCTTTTTTTTCTAGTCTGCATATGTCCTCCTTATAAAATAAGGAAGGAGATGGGGTCAAGGGATCAGGAGGTAGGGTGCGGATTGTGATGGAGTTGGTTGTGTAACCAGATTTAAGAGTCATCATAATTGGATAATATCTTAATTAGGTACTAACCAACTTATCATTAGTTGACTGGATAAATTCTCAAAATAATTTTATTATTTCCAATATTTACTAACCAACACAAGTTCTTTCTAGAACAAACAACCTGATGATCCTCCTCCTCCTTTTGAATTCCAGTTACTAATATCTCTTAACAATTTGATTAAAGAGATGGCCAGGATCGGAATCTTGAATAACCACATTTATTAGTTATTGCCTTGCAACTAATCTTGTTATCAAATAATGGACTAGGATAAATCCTAACTCATCTATTTATTTAAATAACTAACTAGGATTATTCCTAAATCCTTCTTTTTAAACTAGATCAGTTATAATCTTAAGAATATGGTTTTCGGATTCATGTGGTTTCATGTGGGTAGGAACAGAAGGTTTTTGATAAACTTTGGATTAGATTAAGATCAGAAGGTAATATTTGTAGTGAACCCCTCCTATTTCGCTCCATCTATTCTCAAGTCCTCTTAGCAGTTCACACAAAATTCTTAGCTTTTACTCATGAACTTTAGCTCCTAAAAATAATATTTCCGACCCTACATGTTGTGCATGTGCCATTGTGAATAATGTGAATGCTACTATATGATTGCTAGTGTTAGATATTGTATTGTATTTAGTCCCATATTGAATATGTATCAGTTTAGTGTTTGGTTCCCTCCTATATATAGGAGACATTGTACACAGTTATATCAATCCCAAATAATCCAATCATATTTTTCAATCTCTCTATTAACCTTATCATGGTATCAGAGCACAATTATACAATTTTTCTTTTCTTAATTTTTCCATAAAAACCCTAAAATCCCAAGCAGCCAAAAAAAGCAGCAACTCTCCCTCCTCGTCCTCAACATCATCATCGGCCCCCGCCGTCCACCCCAAAGTCATCATCGACATCATCGTCAAAGCAGCTCTCCCTCCTCGTCGTCGACATCATCGTCGACCACCGCTGTCCACCCCAAAGTCATCGACGGTCCTCTCCCCCACCCTTCCAACCTCCATCGACATCATCGTCGAAGCAGCTATCCCTCCTCGTCGTCGACGGTCCTCTCCCCTGCCGTCCACCCCAAAGTCATCGACGGTCCTCCGCTGTCCACCCAAAAGTCATCGACGGTCCTCTCCCCCACCTTTTCAACCTCCACCGCTCCCTCCATTTCCAACACTAGCCGCCCATCTCCTCTCCCACCTCAAATCCTAACCCTACTTTTCTAGTTCTTTCTTCAACCCAACCCGAAACCCATTCGAACCCAACCCGTTCTAGCCCTCTTAACTAATATTCGAACCCGACCCAACCCGTTTTATGTGTTTTTCCCTAAAAAAATTAAAAAATAAAAAAAATTAAAAAATCAATTTTTTTTTGCAGGCACTCTTTCTTCTCCAATGGAACCTCGGTCTCACCGATTCAGACGCATGCAATGCCGCCATCATCCTGATTCCGATCTCCTACCTCCTTCCAGCATCATCTCTCATCATGCACCACCACTGCTTCTGTACCCGATAGCACCATCCAGCTCCCTATCCCGTTCCCGACACCAGCAGCAGTTCCGTCCTTTTGATCCCTGCCACAGCAACATCAGTCTCATTCCTCCTCGCCGCACTTCTTCCTTTACTTCCTCGGTCATGACCGTTACTCCAGACTTGCCAACTCCTGCTAATTGGGCTAATCTCCAGTATCGTCTCGCTCAGCTGGAACTACACCTCTTGGGTCAGTCTATCACTGCTAGCCCCTCGGTCCCTGCATTCTCTGTTACTCCCGGTATGAATTCTTCCTGGATTTTAGATTCTGGTGCTTCATATCATCTTACTAGTAATTATATACTGCTCATCACCAGCACTACACTTCCCCCTCACTCTTCATCCCTACACACTGCCGATGGCTCATAAATTCTCACTACACACTCAGGGTCTATTAGCTCTCACTCTCACATTGCCCTATGTTCTGTATGCTCCTCATTTATCCATGAACCTTATTTCCATTAGTGCACTATGCGAGAGTGGTCTTGTTGCTACATTTGATTCTTTCGGTTCTATTACCGACTCTCATACGAGTCAGGAGTTTGGGCGTGCTAGTCGGCATGGTCGTCTATATCACTTAGATTTTCTTCATGCCCATAGATCTCATTACCATTTTGCTGGCGTTGTGCACTCTGATGCTGATCTGTGCCACAGACGTTTAGGACATATTAGTGAGTCTCGTCTCAAGACTTTAGCCCGTAGGGGTGTCCTTGGTTCTCTTTCTTTTACTCATTTGTCTAATTGTCAGGGTTGTCATTTGGCCAAACACATCACACTCCCCTTTAATAACAAAAGTACCTCACAAACCACCCATCATTTTCAACTTATTCACTCTGACATATTGGGAACCAATGAACCATCTCCTACACCCTGTCCATGGTTTTAAATCTCGGATTTCGGACTCGTCTCGATAAGGGGTGTTTCGTCATGGATTGAAGATATCGGAGATCTCGGAAAAATGTGATCATACCGGATGTTCATTTCCTATATTTTTTGGTTAATAAATAAAATATTAAATGTCCTACATGTCATTTATCATATAAAATATTGTATAATATAACTAATAATATAAATCAATTACGGTAAATATTCACTGAATTTAACAATAATATAGAAGAGAATGTAATATAAGTATATAACTAAATTGAATTTGCATTGATTAGAAAAAATGTATTAGTTAATAAACTTACTTGACTTTACATATATACAAATAATAGCGAGACGATATCCTCACATTATCTTACCTTAAGATCCTATATTGAAAGACATGTAAAAAGTAAAATAATTTTTTAAATATATTCACAATAACATTTGTGTCTATTTCAACTGATATTTCGCCAATTTCGGCTATATTTCGACTGATATTTCGGCAATTTCGGCCGAAATCTACCCATTTCGGTCAAAAACGATATAGAGTATAAAATATGTGATTTCGTATCGGCAAGCTAGCCGAAACAAAATTTCGGCTGAAATTTCACCCGTATCGGAGGATATTTAAAACAGTAACACCTTCTCACAAAGGTCATCTATATTGTGTCTGTTCCATCGACGACTTCACTCGATACACATGGGTGTTTTTTATGGGCCAACGCTTTGAGATACCTGACCTTCTCCAGTTCTTTACGAACATGGTTCACACTCAGTTTGGTGTGCGTATCAAAACCTTTCGCTCTGACGGTGCTTGTGAGTACACTTCCACTGCTATGAGATTGATCCTTCAATCTCATGGTACACTCTTTCAGCAATCATGTCCTCACACACATGAATAAAATGGTGTAGGCAAGCATCGTCACATCCTTGAGACGGCTCGCGCTCTTCTACTCTCCTCTTATGTTCCTCGTTCTTTCTGGGCTGAAGCTGTCATTGACATCTGTCAGTCTCATTAACATCACTTCCTCATTTGTCCTATCTGGCACATCACCTTATGAGGCTCTTCGTGTCACTCACCGTCGGACTACAGTATGTTCCGTACCATTGGGTGCACATGTTATGTCCTTCTCCCTCTCTCTGAGCGCACGAAGCTCACAGCTCGCGCTACTAAGTGTGTTCATCTAGGTCTCAGTCCGGAACATAAAGGTTACCGTTGTTTTGATCCTGTAACGGGTTGTCCATATTTTCCGACATGTCTCCTTTGTGGAAGACTCTCCCTACTACTTAACTTCGCCTGAGGATGCTAGTTTTCTTGACTTCCCTATTATTGGGCCTCCTTCCCCGGCCAGACCTTCACGCATTCCATTTGATCTCACTCTTGCTCCCTTCCCATCTCATACTGACGTTCCACTTATTCTTCCTCCTACGGAGACACAACCTGCATCCCCACCGCATCATGCCCCCTCACCACCTACATCCTTTCAGCTGCATGCACACACACAACCTATCTCACTTCACCTGTTCCTTCACAACCGGTCCGTCAGTCTGCACGTTCTACCTCGGGCATCCCATCGGCTCGTTACACACCTGATGCCACTGGCCCTTCTGACCAGTTTAGTTTTGCCACCCTAGCCTCCTACTCACCACAGTTTCATGTGTATCTCACTGCCATACACTCTACACGTGAGCCCAGAACTTACTAGGAAGCTATTTAATATCCTGAGTGGCGGGAAGCTATTGAAGAGGAGTTTAGTGCATTTGATCAGACTGGAACTTGGGATGTTGTTCTACTACCTGTGGGCGTCCAGCCTGTCAGTTGCAAATGGATTTTCAAGGTCAAATATCGACCTGATGACTCCATTGAGCGGCACAAGGCTCGTCTTGTTGCCAGAGGCTTTACTCAGGAGCATGGTATTGATTATGATGAAACTTTTGCCCTGGTTGCACAGATGACTATAATTCGCACTCTCCTTGCCGTTGCCACCATTCGTCAGTGGCCGTTATACCAGATGGACGTGAAGAATGCTTTTCTTTATGGTACCTTATCTGAGGTTGTTTACATGCATCCTCCTCTTGGCCTTACCACTCCGCGTCATATTTTTCGTTTGCGTCGGGCTATATATGGTTTGAAACAAGTCCCTCAAGCATGGTTTGAGTGTTTTCGCCATGTTATTACCCAGGCTGACTTCAGTCATAGTTCACAGGACTATTCTATGTTTATGTGTTCATCATCGCAAGGGCGGGTTATTCTATTATTATATGTTGTTGATATGATTCTTACTGGAGACGATCCTGTAGGCATTGCCTTTACACAAAAGTACCTTCACCAGCAGTTCCATATGAAAGATCTTGACAGATTACGCTACTTTCTGGGCCTAGAGATTGCCCTTGGATCTTGGGGATACTTATTTCTCAATAGAAATACATATCAGATATTATCTCCGCTGCTTGTCTTTCTGACAGTTGATCGGCCGACACTCCTTAGAGCTTCATGTAAAAATTCGTCCCACAGATGCTGACCCCACTAGATATAGATAGATTGTTGGACAACTTGTCTACTTATGCATGACCAGATCTGATATTGCCCATGCAGTTAGTATTGTTAGGCAGTTTGTTTCCGCTCCTACATCAGTTCACTACAGTGCTATTCTTCGGATCCTCAGATATCTTTGAGGCACTATCACTCGCTTATTATTCATGACTTCCACATCCAACCTAGAGCTCTGCGCGTATTCTGGTTCAGATTGGGCAGGTGATCCTACCACCAGACGGTCTACCACAGGTTTCTGTCTATTTCTTGGTGATTCATTGATCTCGTGGTGAAGCAAGAAACATGCAGTGGTAGCATGTTCTTCAACCGAAGCTGAGTACAGAGCAATGACAGTTACTACTAGATAAATTGTTCATGTTCGTTGGTTATTATCGGATATGGGTGTAACTCTCACAGGCGCCACCCCTCTTCATTGTGATAATTGAAGTGCATTGCACATTGCAAGCAAGCCGGTCTTTCATGAGCGAACAAAGCATATAGAGATAGATTGCCACTATATTCGTGAGCGTTTTGAAGTAGGGACCATTTCACTTCACTTTGTTACTTCTTCTCAGCAGATAGCAGATTTCTTCACCAAGTCTCATACTGTCCAGGGATTTCGTTATTTGGTGGGCAAACTCACACTGTTCCACCCATCGTGAGTTTCAGAGGGGGTGTTAGATTTTGTATTGTATTTAGTTCCATATTGGATAGGTATCACTTTAGTGTTTGGTTCCCTCCTATATATAGGAGTCATTGTACACAGTTATATCAATCCCAATAATCCAATCATATTTTCCAATCTCTCTGTTAACCTTATCGGCTAGCTATGACAAAAAATAGTGAAAGCGGAGTATCTACACCATGATGTGCCAAATTGAGATTTTGAGTCTTGACCATCCAAATTTTTGTATGTCTGTTACTAAGAAATGACTGGCCCATATCCTGGTACTGGATTATGAATCATACCAATTACCTCTTCATAGGCCTCAGGAGGTGTCCTATAACAAAATCTCTCGCTCATAACCTTGAATTCCAGTATTCTCCTGAAACCAACTCATAATCTATTAGGTATACTAACATAAAGCAATGAAGCATATGATCCTCACTGGTGATGCAGGTAAATTTTATATACTGATAATGAAAATAGTTAATCATCCCAATGGATGGTCCACTCCATTTATAATGATCTTTTTCCCATAAACGTACTTCTCTGTCAAAATTAAGTTGTTTGAATAATGATCTAAGTGAATGGTATTTATGATTTAAACAAATGTAAATTCACTCGACGCTTAGTCAAAGTCCATTCATATGATATGAGTTTTCTCCACATACCTATCTAGAGTCTAGACATCAAGCTTCCTCACCAATTAACGTGCAACCCACATGGGCCACATCTTTGTAAGTAATAATAATGCTACCTTTTGTATATTGGTAGTGAGTATTGCTGTCTCGCTTAGTCTTACGGCACGTATATTATTGACTTTTTTTTAATCCAGTTGCCATAGGTTTCAAAATTCTCCTCCACTGAATAGTATATGCAACTAAACAAATACATGGAAACTCTTCTCTTGAATTAGGGGTACTACTTTTATCTTTGACTTTGCTTTGTTACCTTATACTGAGATTCTTGGAGATGTTTTTTCCAGTACCATTTTTTATTTATTTAAATCAAGCCTCACTCGGACACTCCTTTTAGATATTTTCTCTCCCCCCCCCCCCCCCCCCCCCCCCCCCCAAAAAAAAAAAAAAAACAGCACTTATATCATTAACTGATTAAAATAATTTCTTTCGGAATCTCCTTTGAAAGAAGATCCACAGTCACTTCCTCAAGAGTAAATCATTTTTGTATGTATTAGTCACCAGATACTCATTTGATAGAGGTATTAAAGCCAATAAGCTTGTATTTTCATCAGTTCATCAAGTACCAACACCTTGATACCCAGCTAATAAAAAGGTGGGAGCTTGTAAAGTTATTTGTTCTAGATATCACCAGTGTTTTAAATATCCAGTTATAGCCGTTATTTTGGCCGTTATAACATTTTGGATAGGCTAATGTTATCGAGACCAGTGTTTTAAACGGTATTGGTCTGTTATATCAACATATATCTATATCTATCTGATTCAATATATGGTGTTATAAAAGAAAAAATACCATACACCTTCGGGTTAGGGTTCAAACCCGAACCCAAGTAGACCCTGGCTCATCGTATAAAAAGAGGTAAAGAGGTGAAAAAATCAGCTAAAAAGCCTTATCGTCTTTCATCCTTGTTGCGTCATCTCCCAAAAATTTACCACACCGTCACTTCTCTTTTTTATTTACTGTGTACACAAAGAGGAGACGTGGACCTAGGAGTTTTTATTTATTGAACATGTGAAGAAGAGATTCACTCTTAATGTCTAATAATAATGGACATTGTTGGGGGTTTGTAATTATATTATAGATTAGAAAGAGATGGGAGAAGCTAAAACTGATTATGATGGAGATATGACGAAGAATACGTCATATTCATTCAGATCTCAATTGAATCTTTCTCTTCAAAATTACTACTATGATTTAATGTTCACTATATCCTTTATTAGGTTACTTGCTTCTATGAGTGTATATACAAAAAAAATAATAAATTAGGATCTCCATGGCTAGTACATAATAAATTAAAATATTATTGTGAAGTAGCATGACTAGATTGCTTTTATGAGGTGAACAAAGATACCTTTTAACTTGTCTTCAAGTTTTCTTTCAAAAAATACATTTTTTTGTCTTCAAATCTTTAATATGCAAGTATCTTTCTTTTATGTATTAGATTTCATGAAGGCAAATATATATTTTAGTTATAACTATTATTACTTGCATTAAGTTGCTTGTACTTGTAATATATAATGTGTAAATGTCATCTATATGACATTTATAATTTATATTTTCATCCGATATGTTAACCCAATATTGTTTAAATATTGCTGATATATTACCGAAATCCGGTATCCGATATGACAATTTTCCTTCCGATACGATACCAATATCCCGTATTCAAAACATTGGATATCACTAACCAAATCATCTAGGATACACTCACACACATTATTTGTTCTGGATATGGGGAAGTGAATCATCCAGGATGCAACACATGAAGTGAGGTTCCATCTTTCATCGGAAGCTTGCAAAGTTATTTGTTATGGATATCATCCAGGAGAAATCAACCTAGAAGGTATGAGTAGACAGGTATTTGCTGTTAGAGTAAAGAAAGATCCACTTGTTTCAGTCTACACAAAACCGAGTTTCTCTCTCTTGAAACTTTAGAGAGAGAAGCTCTCCCCAAAACCAAAAAAAAAGCAAGCAGAAAAATTTCAATTTGGGGAGGTGGGAGGACTGACTCCTTCCCCCCAACATTAGCCCCGCCACCGAAATGGTGGCGAGGTCGTTTGACACCGGCGAGGCTGTCAGTCGGGGGTCTTGGAGTTGGGGTGCGTCGCCGAGTGTTGCTGGAGCGGAGCTACTTGGGTGAGCATGGCGGTTGTTCATGCAAAGGGGGGTGGTACGGCGGGTCAACACGACTCGTGGGTTGCCGGTGAGGTCAGAAAGGAGGGGGTTGGCATCTGATGTCGGGGTGGGTGCGACGGGGGGTTCATCGGCAGCGCTGGAGGCTGCTTGGAGTGAATGCTCTCGTCGGGGCTGCATTGGGGTGGCCAACATCGGGGTGGCCAACATCGGGGGTGGCAGCGATTCGTCGTGTTGCGGGTAAGAAATGGTTGCCGGTCGTGGACTTCATTGGAGTTGGCAATGGTGCTGACATCGTTGGGGAGGGTAGGGCGTGGCTCTCTCCTACGAGTTGGTGTAGTTGGTTTTGGATTTTGGTCGAAGTTGGCCGGTTTCGGAGTTGGTGTGGTTGCTTTCGGAGTTGGCGTGGCTGGTTGGCCTCAGAGATCGACGACATAGAGGGGAAGGTTGCTGCTGGGGGGGGGGGATTTGTTTTTGAATTTCAAAATTGAGTTTTGAAATTAAAAATTAGATTTTGGGGGGAATTTGAATTTCGAATTGGAGATTTGAAATTCGAATTAGATTTAAGGGGTGTGGAGGAGAAAAGCTTTTCCCTCCACAGAAGAAATTCCCCAAATGATTCTTTGTGGTTGGGGGGAGATTTGAATTTCAAATGGATTTTTGAAATTCAAATCGAGAGGTGATCTGGTGGTGTGTGTGAGAGAGAAGTGGAGGAGTCCCTAATATCCTAATTACAACTGATATATAATTAGCAGCGAAATGTATTCTAGTTGGTGGGGCGACGGTAGTCGGGCAACTTTATAGTTTAAGCTTTACTTTGTCCTATTCAGGTCAAAGTGAGGGGTGCCTAAGATTTCTCTCATGTCAGGGGGCTTGGAAGAGGTGGTGGCATTTGTTGTTGAGCAGTTAGGGGAGAGGACAACCTTCGTTGCGAGGTGGCAGTGAGAGTCAACGAGGGTCAAGCGAGGAGATGAGAATCAAGATTCAATCTGTACAGGGAGTTGTCAGATTGGTGGAGTGCCTGCGATCTCTCATATGGTGCTTGAAGTTGATGTATAAGTCACTGCTGGGGACGACGGAGGTGTCCGTGTGAGCGACGGAGTGGATAAACGGTGTACAAGCGAGGGACTGAGAGAGAGAATGAGCTCAAATTGGCACTAGAGATTGACTTTGACGATGCCGGCCGATTAGTATGATCAGATTTCGTTGTATTTTTTGTTTGTTGGTTGGGGTGTATGAGTTACAGGACCCAGCCTGTTGGGATTTGAAATTCATAAGCCTTATTTTTTGTTGTATGTTTTGTTAAAGTCTTTTTAATGAAACGTGGGGGGGGGGGGGGGGGGGGTATTCAACCCACCGTTTAATGATAAAAAAAGATCCACTTGTTTCTCCAGTTTCACCGTAAAGGGTGAATGCACGACACATAAACGTTATTTATTCTGGATATGACTTATTGAATCATCCAGGACATGACAGATCTAGAATGTACCAGTAGGCAGTTATTCTCTGTTTTAGTAGAGAAAGAACTTGTTTCTCCAGTTTCCTCATAAAGGGTTGAATGCAAGACACATCCAATATAGCTGTTGAAAGGTTTTCAAATATTGGGTAACCTAAAATGGTGAAGGACCTGCTTGTTTCACCAGGTTCACCAGTTTCAAATATTGGGTAACATAACTATTGCTGTTGAAAGGGTTCCAAATATTAGGTAACTTAATCTTGAACCAGACGGATGCCTATGATTTGGTTCATTTACTAGCTGAATCCAAGGTTGCTAAAAACATGAACCACTCAACGTTGCTCATTCCAAAATATGGAACTCTACCAGTAGGCTTTGTACCATGGCTTGATCAGAAAACAAATATTTATTTTAGAAATAGATGAGCTTTTTTAGGATTTCAAAGGAATTGTTTTGTTGTAAGATAAATGCATATACTATAAATATTAGTTTGATTGTATAAAGTTTCCATGTTTCCTACTATTGATTTTTAATAAACTTTGATTATATTTGTATATTCGACCACTAGGATATTTAAGCTAATCGACTCATGTTGGTGGTGGTGTTCATGTGTTTGAGGTCCAGACATCTCTTCGCAAACCTTCGCCTTGTTAAAGAACACTAAATAACACCATTCTTCTCATTCCTGAGACCTCTTTATCCGATGCTTTTCTTGTATTAATGATCAAGTTCGACAAAAAATGGAGATCTATGGACCCAATTCAGTCTCTGCATTACTCATCCTGTTGCGAGCTGCATATACAAATGAAACGATCACCCTATCATCTATGACGAATTCATACTCCCTTCATGACAATGCCATTGCCCTATGCTCTTACATCATGGAGGATGGCAATTCTCTATCTTCTATTTTGAAGTATATATGATTTGGTTAGCTTCTTGATTAGAAGGTAGATTCAGTGCTACGAAGGAGGTTGACCATCTGCAATTCTCCATGCTCGATCATCTTCCAAATTTGCTATTCCTCCTTTCTGAAGCTTCTATTTACTATTAAGTTTCATCTATCTTCATCTTGGTTTACAGTTGGACTGGCTTTTGTATATTTGTACTCCTTGGCATGGTTACAGCAAAACTGCCACATCATCTTATTCTTAGCCCGAGTCCAGGCAGTTGATTTGACTGTAGTTAACTTTCATAAATTACTAATTATTCTTCTCTTTCTTTTCTTTCAAACTTCTCCCTTGATTTTGTTACTGATCCATGGAAAACAATATAGCATGCGCATGTATGAATGATATTTCTCTTCTCGAAGTTGACAATTTCACATTATCCCATATATCACAAACTTTGTTTCCTTTGTATATACATTTCTCTACATCAACTTTCTAAAACAATCTTGTATCCTCATTTTTGGTTTCATATTATTTCTGACGAGGGAGATAACTTTTTAATCAACAGGGGAATGTGATCAAAGAGGAGGCAGCAAAAGGATTGAACCCGGGGGTGGTAGTCTTGGTTGTGGTGGTAGGACTTGTACTGCTTTTCCTTGTTGGGAACTATGCACTTTATGTGTATGCGCAGAGTACCCTTCCACCAAAGAAGAAGAAGCCCATTTCTAAGAAGAAGATGAAGAAGGAGAGGCTGAAGCAAGGGGTCTCTGCACCTGGAGAGTAACTTGAAGAGAGGACACTGAAATGAAAAAGTGGAAATCTTTTTGCATCATCTGTATCTCTGATAACTAGTATATCATGCAGTTCAAGTTGACTGTATCTACCCTCAAGTTCACCTTGTACTTGGTCATGAATTGTGGGTGATGAAGGGCTGAAACCAAGGGGTAGGATTGGTGAACAGTTTTTATTAGTCTTTGCTACATTCCTAGATCCAACTATAATGTGCATGGTACTTTCATTGATCTTGAATGCATTATATTGTCTTGTTTATGATAATGCATTCACAAAATTATCATGGTAATTTAAGTTAGAAAGGGTTTTGTGTGATTCCTTGTTTGTATATTTCATATTTCCTTTTTCCTAAAATCTGTGTATGAGTGTACACATTTTTTATTTCATTTTTTTTTTTTATGGGGGGGGGGGGGGGGAGGGGGGGGGGGGGGGGGGGGGGTTCTCAGCTGCTGTATGCTAACTGATAGCTGTATACTTGTATGAGTTAAATGGACGCTTGTGTTGAATTCGGGGAGTTTGGTTGGTAAATAGTCAATACGTTTTCATGCTTCACATGATCTTTCCTCATAAAGAAAAATGATTCACTATTTTTAAAACAGAAACAAAAAAGAAATGTTTATATTGATTTAAGGTTCAGCACGGTCTTCTTCTGATCTTGATTTGTATAATTCCTCCCATTTTTGTAGCATGTTTTGTCTGCTCCTGAGGTAGTTACAATCAAAATGCACTTAACCAAATGTACAAGACAAACCAAGCCTTTGTATACTAGTTTCCACATCATTAAGGCCTACTCAATGCCCGTCTGGACTGAAAGCGAACTGTGACCCTACTCGCAGATTACAAACATTGACCGAATTGAGACCACATATCCTTCGCAACCCCACAGTTTTTGTCCTTCCCTCTTCAATCCTTTTAAGCTTCCTATATCAGTTCCTTTCGAGCTCGCTCTCATACACGATAACAATACATTAAACCATACTTGTTTGCGTAGATGTTCAATCATTTTTCCTTTTTTCCAGATTACCAAAAACGAGCATGACATTATTACAAACCCTAGTCCAAGATAAGGAAAACCCACATCTTCTTTATATTTTCGATCATTCTTGTCAATAGACTAGGTTTGCCCGTTGACACGTCACACGTGCCTACGACACGTCTTCAGAATGGTGCACCTTGTTTGATCATATAAAATAGTTTTGGAGGTCCAGCAAATTAATTGAAGTAGCAAACATAGTATATGAGAAACTTTTGGGAGTCTAGCAAAAAACATATTATATGATTTTTTTCTGAATTTTTTAAATTATTTTTAAAGTTTTTAAATTTATAATTTTTTTAATTCTTTAATTTTTAAATTTTTAAAAAAATTCAAAAAATTTATTTTCTTAATTTTTTGATAGAAGAAAGAGGGAGAGAGAGAAAAAAAAATAATTAAATAAATATAGAAGTTGTTTTGGGTGGGAATTTGAATTTGAGTTTTGAGGAGAAATTTTTGGGGAGAGAAAAATATGTTTTGTGAGGTTAAATCTAGGCCTTTAATTTTTTTGAGATTGCACTTGATAGCATTCTTTGTGTTTTATTATATATATATATATTCCCTTCTTATTCTGATGTGCAATCTTGAAAAAGAAAATAAGTTCAATAAGGAAAGACAAGACTTATTGCGAGGTTCACAAAATGGCTTCTGACAGCTGCTGCTCTTTCGACCTCCATGATTCCGTGGATAATCTCTGGTTCTACCAGAAGTACATTCGCTTCTTCAAGCCCAATAATGTTTCTGGCCCCCAATCCGTGTTGAGTATGGCCGAAAGTAGCCAGTCAAAGGTAATGTATCCAAAAAATAGTTCTATTAATTTTGTTCGCTATACATACATATCATCTATACTAGCTAGCTCCTCTCTTTCATGTTGTTTAGGCTCAAATCAAGCAACCACTTGCTTATAAGACTAAAAGGTCAGCAAGGGTTGAATATAGCCATCGGCCAACCGCTCTTCCAACTGCAACCACTTAAAAGGAGTAAATTCCGATCACACTCTTCGTCTCCTTGTCTAAATGAAGATCCACCAGTACCCAAGACTAGGAGAATATCTGCAGACAAGGTGAAGAGTTACAGGAGCTTGACCCTGCAGCTTGAAAATGATGAGCTGAAAGGGCTCGCTGACCTGGGATTTATTTTCCCGAAAGATAAGCTGACTCCTCATATGATGAGCATGATACCTGGCCTTCAGGGGATTGGGGAGAAAATTGACGGAATGGATGAGAGACAACATATCAGAAAGAAGGCCATATTTGTCGGAAGCATGGCTTGTTAGTAGGCCTGATTGTAAACTGCATAATCTCCGAATGCTGCCCAAAACTAGGGATGGAGAAGATGTGAAGGAGAACTTCAAGTTTTGGGCCAGAAGAGTGGCTATGTCTGACCTTTGACCTTGGCAGTTAAAAGCGGTTAGAGCTTCTGAGATTGAATCTGAATCGTTAATTGACCACCGTAATTCGACGGTTGCTGATGCGGCCGGTGAACCTGCAAAAAGCCTGAAACACTGAGAGATGGCCCCGGCGACAGACCCTCCGACGCTCAAGTCAGAACCAGAAAGGAGAGAGTATGAGAGTGAAGACTGGCAAATTGTTGATTATCTTCTGACCGTAGAGGGGGAGGGGTATTTATAGGCCTCAGAGACATTTCAAGAAATTGATTTGTGTCTGTTGGATCGATTTAAATTCCATATCTCTTTCATATCTTTCCCCTCAAGAGATAAGATATTCTTGTTAGGGAATAAGAGATTTGACTCATAGCCCGCATAGGCTGGGTGTCTCTTCTAGTGGGCCCTAATTTGTCACTTTTTATGTGCTTGAAAGAAGCCCATGTCTTGGAGTGGGCTCAGACCTGTAAAAGAGGCATGCGATGGCTAATCTGTCTGTAGATACTTTGAGATCTGTGCAGGAATTGTACGACTCTGATTTGCTGCGATTTTTACCATCATCATAAGCCCCCCACTCCCGAAAGGCAATTTTCTTGGCTTTCGGGGTACGTCTTACTTTTGGAATCTGGCGTATAATCTTAGCAGTCAGAGTGTTCGGAGATACATGGAACTGACCTATGGCTTCTGAAGGCAGCGAATATTTTCCTGGATTTTTTCTCAGTTCTTCGGATTTTTCGAATTTTCGAATTTTGGAATTTTTCCCAATTTTAAAATCATTTTTTCGAATTTTATAATTAATAAATTCAATGTTAATTATTTTTTCAGATTTTTAATTAATTTTCCGAATTTAAATAATTATTTTTGAATTTTTAATTACTTTTCGAATTAAAAATGAGTTTGGGGGGTCTTTTGTAAAAAAAAAAGACGTCGGTGCGAATCTTTACTCGATGGATCGCTGATCAGGGAGATCTCGCGCATTGAGGGAAATCTGACAGTGGAGATTCATCCGCTGTGATAGAGGGCAACATGGACGAATCAGGGACGTCCATCATGCCCTGGCTCGCCCGCTGAGTGAATCAGACGGTGGAGGAGTGAGCGAAGCAACAATTTGATCATTTTGATGGAGGGCGACATGGCGTGATCAGGGACGCCCATCAGGTCCCGGCTCGTCCGCTGAGTGAATCAGACGGTGGAGGTGCGAGAGGAGCGTTGGGGACGAATGGCCTAATCTCGTGCGTCCCTCACACCTGAGCTCGAATATCTGAGCGATTCGAGGGTCGACAACGGCTGTGAGTGACCCCTTAGCTCGGCTGACCGTTTGGTCGAGCTACAACCAATTTTTTTGATTTTTGAGGATCTCGTCGTGCTGCGGAGCTGATATGGCTAAAAATAGGATTAAATCGGGATCATTCAAATTGGGCACGAATCTTAAAGCTCTCAGGGGTAAAACGGTAATTTCACCTACAAATGGGTCTGAAATGCGAATGGGGTTTTTCTTCAAGGCCCAATAATCCATGAACGGATCAGTCCTACTGGATATGGGTCCCAACCCGTTACGATCCGGTTCAGAAAGATAAAGAAGAATTCAGATTCATAATTTTCCTAAGAGGTGGTTTTAACCACTTCTATCCATCCACACCGGGAAGTAGAGATTTGTCCTTATCTTAAAACGGATTCCTAAGGCGACTATAAATACCCCTCTCTCCCCACCATAAGAAGGTAATTAATATTTTTCTACATAAAGCTCTTTCATAATCTTACTGATTACTGACAAGAGCGTCGGAGGGTGCGTCACCGGGATCCATCTTGATGTATCGCACTTTTTGCAGGTTCGCGGCAACGGCAAGAAACAAGTCAACACGTTGGAGAAGGTCAACAGGTTTGCCTTATTCATTTTCTCAAGAATCCAAAAATTCATCTGTTTTCTCCCACACCAAAATCAGCAGCAACATGAGCCATAAAGCTCTCGTCAAGCACTGGTGGGAGGTCATCATCGAGCTATTTTGGTCGAAGTGCAGCCATGGTCACCTTCTTCATCGAGCTCTCAACCTGTCGAGCTATGGCCCATTTCTTCGGTCGAGCTATGAATATTGGGCGAGCCCTGGCTTTGTCGACCACCGTTTTTGCTGTCGTCGAGTGATTTTTCACCAAGCTCGCTGAGCTTTGAAGCTCTAAATTTTGTCACCGAGTTACGAGGTGAGGTCGTTTGGAGGAGTGTGAGCTTCGACGAGCTATGGTGCTTCCTCCAACGTATGGGACATTGAAGCTTTGTTGAGCTATGATGCTCGAGTTTCGCCACCGAGCTTTGAAGCGAGTGCTCTATTTTGGGCAGAGCTACGAGTTGAGGTCCTTCAGAGAGCTGTGAGCTTCGACGAGCTATGGTGACTGCGAAGTTTCGCCGAGCTACGGGAGCGCTCCACTGAGCTATGGAGATTGTCATCTCACCGAGCTATAGGACTTAGGATTTCATGGGTCTTGGGTCGAGCTTTGTGGGTTTCGGTGAGGGGGACCGTAGCTTGGAGATGGAGCTCGATTGTGGGAGCTTGATGGCGAAGCGAAGGCGCATCGTTTTGGTCGAGGCGGTGGCTCGAGATGCAGTGAAGGCGAGCTCCAGTTTTTGCTTTTTCAAGCTCCGTTTTGGCGCTCAGCTGAAGAAGAAGGAGAAGGAGAAGGAGGGAAAGTGGAGTGGGTTTGGATAGCGGGTACGAAACTCGTACCCATCTTACCCCTTCATTAATTCCCCTTTGATTTTGCTTGCGGGTTTGGGTTGTAAACCCGACCCAGTCCGAAATACCCTATCTCCTCTTTCATATCCGTGAGTACATTTGCTTGGAATTTTTTTGGAGTTTTTTGGACTTGGGTTTGCATATATATATATGTGTGTGTGTGTGTGTGTGTGTGTGTACCGAGCTTTTTACTTCATAACCCTTGATTGGTGGATCTTGTGCACATATAGCTGTCCTAGGAGAGCTGTTACAGACTTGCCGTTTGGTCCCAGCAAGTTGTCGAGGCAACTCTGGGATGGTGTTGAATGTTTAAACCTGCTGTTTGCGCCCGACAAGTTTATTAGATGCAACTCCGTGATGGAGTTGTGCACAGAGCTTGCTGTTTGATCCCAACAAGTTTGGAGAGAACTCTGTGACGGAGTTGGATGCTCGAGCTTGCCGTTTACGCTCGGCAAGTTTAGAAAGACAACTCTTTGACTGAGTTGACGTAGAGCTTGTTGTTTGACCCCAGCAAGTTTAGAGAGATAACTCTTTGACTGAGTTGACGTAGAGCTCGCCATTTGATCCAAGTGAGTTTGTAGGGAGAGCTATGAGATAAACTTGAGCTTGAACTTGCTGTTTGGCCCAAGCAAGTTTATAGAGATAACTCGTAGTGGGGTTGTTGTAGAAACTGCCGTTTGATCCCAGTGAATTTAGAGGCAACTCTGAGAAGAGTTGATATAGAAACTGCCGCTTGATCCCGACGAGCTTTGAAGGCAACTCTATGGTAGAATTGAGTGCTGAGCTTATTGTTTGCACCCAGCAAGCGTGTAGAGAACTCTACGACGGAGTTGAATATTCAGCTTGCCGTTTGATCCCGACAAGTTTGTAGAGAGCTCTGCGATGAAGCTGGATGTTGAACCTAATGTTTGCACCCAAAAAGCGAGTATAGAACTCTACGACGGAGTTAGATGTTTGGACTCGCTGTTTGCGCCCAGCGAGTTTGTGAAGGAACTCTGAGACAGAATTAAGTGTTGCACTTACTGTTTGATCTAGAAAGCTTGGAGAGGTAACTTCGTGATGGAGTTGTGCATTGAACTTGTTGTTTGTTCCCAACAAGTTTAGGGAGCACTATGATTTAGTTGACGTAGAAACTGCTGTTTGACCCCGGTGAGTTTAGAGAGAACCCTGTGATAAAGTTGTGTGTTGAGCTTGCCGTTTGCGCCCAGCAAGCTTTGCGAGACAACTCTTTGACTGAGTTGATGAAGAGCTTATTGTTTAATCCCAGCAAGTTTTGAGAGGCAACTCAGTGACGGAGTTATGCGTAGAGCTTGCCGTTTGCGTCCGATAAGTTTGTAGAGACAACTTTTCGACGAAGTCGGATGTTTGAGCTTGCCGTTTGTACCTAGCAAGTTTGTAGAGAACTCTATGATGGAGTTGGGCGTTTGAGCTTGCTGTTTGCGCCCGACAAGTTAATAGTGAATTTCGTGACAGAGTCAGATGTTTGAGCTTGCCGTTTGTGCCTGACATATTTAGGGAGACAAATATTTGACTGAGTTGACGTAGAACCCGCTGTTTGATCCTAGCTAGTTTGGAGGGACAACTCAGTGACAGAGTTGTGCGTAGAGCTTGCTATTTGACCCGACAAGCTTATAGTGACGATCATGAGACGAAGTTGGTCGTAGAGCTCCCCATTTTGATCGTTGAAGTCGCTGTTTGCGCCCATCGAGTTTTGTAGAGACAAACTTGAAGACGGAGCTGGAACTTGATGTTGCGTCCAGTAAGTTTTGTAAAGACAATTTTATGCCGGTGTTGGATGCCAAGCCTATTGCACGAAGATGAGGGGTTGTTAGACAGACTTGAGCAAGTAGCGGGGCATTGTACTCGCTGTTTGAAGTGAACGAGTTGTTGATGGGGCTCATGCGAAAGTAAGGCATTGAACTCGTTGTTTGGAGTCAACGAGTTGTTTGGGAGAACTTGAGCGAAGACCAAGGCGTCGAACTCATTGTGTAGAACCAACGAGTAGTTGACGGAGCTCAAGTGGCAATCAGAGCATAGAACTCGTCGTTTAGAGCCAACGAGCTCTTGACGGAGCTCGAGCAAAGACCAAGGTGTTGAACTCGTGGTTTGGAGCCAACGAGTTATTGGCGAAGCTCGTGCAGAGAGCATGGTGTTGGACTCGTTGTTTGGGGGCCAACGAGTTGTAGACAGAGCTCATGCAGAGAGCAGAGCGTTGAACTCGTTGTACGGAGCCAACAAGTTGTAGATGGAGCTCATGATGAGAGCAGAGCATTGAACTCATTTTTCGGAGCTAACAAGTTGTAGACGGAGCACATGCAGAGAGAAGAGTGTTGAACTCGTTGTTCGGAGCCAACAAGTTGTTGACAGAGCTCATGCGGAAAGCAGAGCATTGAACTCATTGTTGGGAGCCGACGAGCTATTTGGTGGAGCTTGAGCGAATACCAAGGCATTGAACTCGTTGTTTGGAGCCAATGGGTTATTGTCCAGAGGAACTCAGGTGGCGTGCATAGCGCCGAACTCATTTTTAGAGCGAATGAGTTGTGGGTATTATGATACTTCTTATATTGAAGTGAAGTCACTTGTGTTTGATCAACGTTGAGGTGATTCCATTCTTCTCTTTTACTGACAAGTAGTTGCGTACATCGAATGAGGTCCTTCAGGACATTGAGCTCGCTCTCCTTCGTGATGCATTGTGCTTGACAGAGTTGGGATTCTCCCGTTCGCATGGCACTTTAATCGAGATGGAGTTGGAGCTTGCTCAAGTGAAGGTGGTCGGATAAACATAGAGCTTGCCTGCCTAAGGAATACTTGTCTTGAATTTAATCATCAAGAGTTGAAGCGGCCCTATGGAGTTATTAGTTGGTAGGAGACCAGTGAAGAGGTTTGTTTCTTTTAGGTAGAGCATCTCTCCATTGTGTAGCTGGAAAACATGATAGTTTGTCGTACAGTGTTAGCAGGACTTTGGTAGCGATTGCTGATCCTTGCTGTCATGGTGGGGGTGCCATCGAATGGGTTCTTTGTAGCTAAATAACAGGGTTTCTAGGCTGTTGCGTATAGCAACGAACTGCCGACAGTGTATGACGGAGTTTGGCATTGCTCCGTCTTGATTTCAGCTAGTTGTAGGGACAATTTTGAAGGAGAGTTATTTTCCAAACTTGCTGTATGGGTCCTCTAACAAATTGTGAGAGTCACATCGAGTGGATAGTTAAACTCTAAGTGTTGCTTTTTACAAGTGTTGCTAGAGTAACTGCGATCCACGATTTTGGACCTATTAATCTGTCGTTGGGGAATTTTAACTAGTTTCAGGAACAGATCGAATGGCGAGTTGAACTCTGAACGTGTGTAATTGCAGGTTACGAGAGTAACTCTGAGCCATGGGTATGGATTCCGAACTTGTTAGTTTGAGTATTAACAGGTTGCAGGAGCAGATTGAATGGCGAAGCGTACTTTGAACTTGCTTCTTTGCAAATTGCGCGAGTCTTTGTCGAGCTATGGGTATGGACTCCGAACCGGTCATGGAGGCGCTAGCGGATTGCAGGAGCAGATCGAATGGCAAAGCGCACTCTGAACTTTCTTCTTTGCAAATTGCGAGGGTCTCTTTCGAGCCATGGGTATGGACTCCGAATCCGTTTTATGGAAAGCTTGTAACGAGTGTTCAGCGCAGCTCTAGGTGTAAGTTAGGTGTTTAGCTCACTGTTTGCTTTAATGAATTAACATGTTGTAGGAGCATATCGAATGGCGAAGCGCACTCTGAACTAGCTTCATTGCAAATTGCTGGAGTAACTTCGAACCATGGGTATGGACTCCGAACCCATCTTGTATGAAGCTTTTAACGAGTTTTTGGTGCCGTTTTTTGTGTATAAGTTTGGCACTCAACTCATTGTATGCATTCGTAGAGTTGTACAAGAATTTGCAAAAAATCATACTATATTTTATTGAAAAATAAAACTAAGCGGCTTCTCTAGTGGCTGGCCGTTATTACAAATTGAGAAAATTTGCTGGAAAATAAAACTAAGCAACTGCTTTAGTGACTGGCCGTTATTACAAATTGAGAAAATTTGCTACTACTATTAAAAGGGGACGTTTGATATGCCCTCGTTCACCTTCACAAGGTGTTCTACTTTCCAAGTTCTGCTGATATCTCCTTGCCCCCCCGGGTATTCAAGTTGATGAGCCGTTAGGCGAACAACTTGGTAGACCTTGCCTGGACTTTCCTGTTTTGGAGGGAGCCCCCCATTGTTTTGCATAGAGAAAGGAAAATCTTCTGATGCTCCAATGTGTTTAGGTAGGATTATTTGTTTTCGATGAGTGAGTGGAGTGGCTTCGAGCAAGGGATTCAGGTTTGTTACTGTGTCATGATGAGAACTAGTTTGAACGTGGTGTGAGATGATGTGGTAGGTTAGGAAATTCTTGGTAGAGTTGTTTGTGGCAGTGGCTTCAAGCTCGTTTACAGTTTTCGAATTATCGTGACTGCTTTCTGGCAGTAGGTCTATGGCGTCGAAGGGGAGAACTGAGCCCCCCATTGTAGCAGTGTAGCATGCTCGTGCTGCCTGTTGGCTCCCTACAACTTGGCCTACGCCAGCTACTGTTGGGAACTTCATTTTCATGTGGAAGACGGAGGCAACTGCATGGAAGGCTGGTAGTCCGGGATGGCTGAATATAGCGTTGTATGCGGCTTTGACATCGACCACCATAAAGTCCAGTGCTTCTGTTCGAATAGCGGGGGTGTAACCCCCATTCCGGTAAATACATATCTTCTGAATATTTTCTGTATTTCGTGTTAAATTCTGTTTGATTTTATATTAAAGTACTTCCTAATCGACAATTATATTTAATTTCGAATAATGATACATTTTAACTTGTTTTATAATCCTGATTGATTGACTATTTACATTTTAGCCCAAATCAAATTCATTTTTACAAGTTGGATTATTTTGATAAATGTGTTAAACCCAATTCATATTTTATATAATCTATAACTATTATTGCTATTACTATCATCATCATGATTATTATTATTATTAATGTTAGTATTATTATTATTAGTATTATTATTTTTGTTATTATGGTAATTATTATTGTTATTGTTATCGTTATTATTGTTATTATCATTAATACTATTATTACTGTGGTTATTATCATTATCAGTATTATTTTTTTGTTAATTGAATTATTGTTTTTTTTATTGTTAATACTATAATTATTAAAACCTTATAATGCTAATTATTTTTCCCTCTATTGAATTTATACCCACTAATTGATTTTTAACCCAAAACCCAAGCCATTCTCTTATTGGATCCTACCCCAAAGCCAATATCTCAACTAAACCCTATACATACCCTATTAAAACTCTATAACCTACCTAACCCTAATCCTAATAACCCTAGCCTCTACCCTCAGCTGCCCCCTACTGTGTAAACCTTCCCCTACCTACTGTTCACCTTCTTCCCTACCCGTCACCTTCTGTTCCCTTTCTCCTCGTCGTCTCAGCCGAATCCAACACCACCACAACTCCCCCCATCGCCTCGCTCCCCTGTCCCGCTCGACCCCGCACAACCACTCCATCCTCATCGACAAGTCCCGTCGTCCTCTTCGCTGTGCGCCATGGAACCCATCGTCCCGCCATCTTCATCCTCGTCATCCATCGTCAATCCGGCCATCTTCCTTAGTCGTCGACAACCTAGAGCCCTCACCCTCTGACTGCACCTCGATGCCGCACCCCGAGCTTCGCTTCATCGTCTTCTCTGCCAAGTCTCTCCCATCCTCTGTTTTTCGTTCGAAATAGAGCCTTCGAACCCATCGTCCATCCTGTTCCCTTTCGTCGCTCTGACCGCCTTCCACCGCCTCGTTGACGTCAGTCGACTTCGCCTCTCATCCAACCACTAAAGAAACCCTCCACTGAGCTCGCCACCTCGAAGCTCCACTTCGATGGAGCCCTCGACTGCAGTTGCAACCCTCAAGCACCCCGCCCCTGTCTCCACCTCCGCAGCCACCAGCTGCGCTCGTCGTCAGCCGCTGTGCATCGCCGTCGAATTCGTCGCCGTCGCTTCCTGACCACAACTTCTCAGCCGATCACCATCATCGGCTGCACTTGATTAGGCTTAGTCTTGATCTTTTGATCTCGGCCCTTGATCATGTGGAGATTGCTGGATCTTTAGCTGTCGATCGCTTGATCGTGAATCTTGATCTCGATATTTGATCCCGACCATTGGTTGCTTGATCTTGCACTTGATCGTCGATCGTCATCGAGATCCATACCCGATCATGATTGTCACATTGATATTTGTATGGTTTGCGATCGTCGCCGTTGCCGTTGGGATTCTTATCCCGTTATTCTCAATATATCGGATCTAATCGTCCATAAGGCAAGTCACTTTCCTCTTGAATTGTTAATTATATCAAATTCAAGTTTTGTTGAAACTCTTGCAAGTAGATCCCTTTGTTTATCGTATTGTACATTGTTCATCTCTTTCGTTGGGTATATTGAGGGTTTACACGAGCTAACCCCAATTTACTTGACTTTGTGCCACTTTTAACTCCAAAGACTGAATCTTTCATGTGTGCATATATAATTGATAATAGGGTTATTCATATAATTGTCACACAAATAAATTATTGTAGAGAGAATTGCTAGGTTGTATGTGGTTGATCGATTGATGTTTGTTGGTGATAAATTGATGTATGCATGTATTCTAATTTTATTCATTTTTTTATTACACCCATCATGCTGATTATATAATTTATTGACTATAGAATTGATACCATCATGTTTAATTAAATTATTTCATGAAAAATACCCTAAAACCTGTATCTTGCTTGCTGGCTGTATGTTGTCTACTATTTTTGATCCAGTAAATGATCTTCAAATAAATTACTTTCTGAATAAGAATTGTAGCCTTAGCTTTCTAGTTTTCAGAACATCTTGAATTTCTAAATTCTAAGTTGTGTAGCAAAAGTTATGCCCGTTTTACTACATCTGTGTTTTTACTTTCAGATTTTCAGATTCTTGTACGTTTCATGTTTAAACAGTAAAAAGGCTAATCAAATGATAAAATTTTGCTCTGATAATTTCCAGATTGTTAGTAATCATGTTTAGGAGTCTAATAAGTATTTTTAATTAATTTATTATTGAGTTTTTTGCTGTTTCTGAAAATATAACAACATGATGTCGAATTTCTGTCTGAACATAAAATCTGTAAACAACAATGTGTTTGACCTAGCTACTGTTGTCGGATTTTGAACTTTAAATATGCGTTGGATTCGTTTGGAAGTCTAGTTTCTTGAATTATTGACGGATTCAGTTTTTGATTTGTGTAGCAGCGGGAAATTACATTTTTGTATAGGCTACTCCTGCTGTCCAAAACTTCACTTTTCAGTTTTTAATAGATTAATTATTTCTATATCGTAGTATTGCATGAATTAAAGTGTGTATGTTGCACTGCATGATCCTACTGTCCTATTTTCATCATTCTAATCGTCCTATCCATGTTATCATCTTATTGTTCCTCTACTGACTCTATTGTTCATTCAATGTCTCAAATTGCATATTGTATTGTTGCATTAATAAAATAATTAATAAGCCGGGGTTTAAGGGATTGACTTGAGCAGTAATAATATAGTGACTGTGTTGGCCAGTGTTTATCGATTGATTGTGGAGCACTGACTACGGCACCCCAATCTTTCGTGTCGTGAACTCGTGAACCCGTGAACTCGTGAATCCATGAATCAGTGTATCATTATAGTGAATCGTGCAACAATAATGTTATCGTATCAGTGATTATCGTACGGACACATAATCTATAGAATTCACCACTCAGTCTAAACAAAATTGGTTGTATGGATCGAACCTGTAGTATGGGATGCAGTAGTACGTGCATTAGTTAGGATTAAAATGATTAATAGACATAAGGATTGACACATCATCATCATTGCATATTGTACATTGTTGTTCATATTGAATCAAATATTGTCTAAGTGTTACTGATATTGAACATTGAATATTGTTATCGATTAATGTATCATTGTTACACCATTGTATCATTTATCGTTGATATAGATTATTGCTATCGTGCCATGTTATTGATTCCTATTGATCCAATGATTCATTGTTATACCGTGATTCCATTGTTCCTTGATTTCTCTACTTGCTGTCCATGACTTGCTCTAAGGACAAATTTACTCCTTTTTTTAGATGAAGTGTTCACAGTAATGAAGGAGAACTGCCTGCTGGGATTGGAGAACAAACATTCTGAAGATTTAATGCTTTCTAATTGCTTATTGTTTTAATGAACTTAATGTATTGAGACTTATTATTATTTGTGATTGGATTTATTATTGTATTAGGCTTATGATCAGGATTTTATTATTGTTTCCAGACGTTGGTTTATTGTATTTGGATATTTCATATTGCTTCATTCTAAGTATTATTGTTCATGAGATTATTATTGCTTGCGCAATTGTTCTGTATTGATTATATTGTTGAGTTGATCGGATCAACTGCTTATGAGTGACGTTAGTCATTCGCTGAGCCAATGTCATGTGCTCGTATTCCGTATTTTTGGAAAGCGGACGTGACAGGGGCTTTCCCTGCTGTCACTTCCATTGTGACTACTCCTTCTACTTGAACGGGGACACCGGAGAATCCGTGGAGTGTATAACCGACTGGTTTGAGTCGGTCTCGGAAGAGCTTGAGAGCCTTGAATGTGGCCATGAAGAGGATGTTTAATGAGATGCTATTGTCCACCAGGATGCGGCATACCTCATGATTCACCATGGAAAGGTTTATGACCAATGCGCCACAATGAGGTGTTCGAATGCCTTCTAAGTCCTTGTCGGAGAAAGATATGGGGACCCGGTGCTTTTGGCAGGCGGAATGTTATCTATGGAGTTGACTTTCCTGACGAAAGCTTTGCGGGAGGAGTTGAAATCTCCCCCCATCGGGCCTCCATGAATGGAGTGAAGAACGACCATGTGTTCAGAGTCTTGTGATTCGTTTGGCCTCTCTTGATGCTTATTAGCCCCCCGGAACGGAGGGTTTTCGGCATTGTTGTCTTTCTGAATGAAGTTGGAGAGATAGCCATTGCAAATTAGAGCTTCCAGTTCTTCTTTAAGGGCTCAACAGTTTTCAGTAGTGTGTCCATGATCTCTGTAAAATATGCACCATTTATTTTTGTCTCTTCTCCTGCTAGACGTTGACATTTTGGGGGGAGGGCGAATTATTCTGTCCTTCTCTACTTCCATGAGAATGGGTGATACGCTTGCATTGAGAGGAGTGAACTGGTCGAAGCGTGGTGCTAGAGTTGGACGACATTGACTTGCACCATTTTTTTTGAAATTTCCTGGGTTCTTCCTCGCTTGTATCCTTCTATTTGTTCGCAGAAGATGAATCGTTCTTGCCTTGAAGATAGAAAGCTTCCTCGACCCTGATATACTTGTCACTCCTTTCCAGGAGCTCCGTGAAAACTTTTGGGTGGCTTTTTCGTGAGGGAGGCTTTCAGGTCTTTGTTAGTGACGTTGTGGCGAAAAGCTACAGCTGCCACTGAAGTGTTCAAGGATGAAATTGTCCTTGATTCAGTTGTAAAGCGTTTGACAAAGTCTTTCAGCAGTTCTCCATCTTTTTGCTTCAGTTCTAATAGGGAGAGACTTGTTTTTTCAACCTTCCGGCTAGTAACGAAGTGCGCAATGAAGAGCTCCTCGAGCTGATCAAAAGAGAATATTGATTTTAGAGTCAGACGCGAATACCATTCCATTGTTGATCCTTTCAGTGTTGGGGAAAATATCCAACACATGAGTGCATCAGTGGCATTATAGACCATCATGAGTGTTTTGAAGCTCTTGATATGGTCAGTCGGGTCTGATTCTCCATTGTAGGATTCCAATTGAGGAGCTTTGAAGTCCCTTGGAACGGGTGCATCGAGGATGGCTTCGCTGAAAGGTGGTCGACTAGGGCGGTAGGCCCTGTTGGAGCGGTCTCTCTCATTATCCATCTGTTCTAGACGAATCTTTACTTCTTGGATACGGCGAAGGACTTGGTCGTCCTTCCCTGGTACCCAGTTGAGTCGGCGGATCTTTCGTTAGGGGGCTGGCCCAAATCTTGACTTCCTTGGATATCATGGAGGATGTTGAACTTGAACGTATCCAATTCGGCCCTAGTGACTGGGGTGTTTTCCCCTCTGTTCTGTACAGGAAGCCTTCAATTCTCATGAGTTGGGCTCCTCATTATTGGAAGCCTCCTATGAGAGGAGGATTGACTTGATCTTTGTCTAGAAAGATGGGTTCTCTGGTTCGCTTGATGTCCCGAACGGGAGGCCTCAGATCGTGCGCGCCTCTCATCCAACCTAATTCGCAAGTCGGTTTCTTGTTGCCTGTTACTGATGATCTGACAGAGATCTCTAGACCCCCGTGGGCCTTGTGAGCATTATGGACTAAAATACGGTCGTACTGAGGATGTTGTTCATGTTGGGAGCCCCCCGGTGCCTCTCCATTGGAAGGAGCGTGATTAGGCTGTCGAGGCGATTGTTGAGGAGGAATCTGATATTCCATATGAGGAGCTGGTTGACGAAGAGAGTTAGTGTGACGGCTGGAGGCCGCCCCTTTACCTCTTAGTCTTGGTGGCATGGAGACAAGCTTGACTTGTGTAGTTTTTCCCACAGACGGAGCCAATCTGTTGATGCTTTTTTCGGTGTGGGAGCAAATAGATAGTGAGTTAATAATTGATGGAAACTACTAAAAGTCTGAACTTTGACCTTGGCCGTTAAAAGCGATTAGAGCTCTTGAGATTGAATCTGGATCGTTGATTGACCACCATGATCTGAATTCGATGGTTGCTGATGCGGCTGATGCACCTGCAAAAAGCCTGAAACATCGGGGGATGGCTCCGGTAACAGACCCTTCGATGCTCAAGCCAGAACCAGAGAGAGAGAGAGAGAGAGAGTATGAGAGTGAAAACTGGTAAATTGTTGATTACCTTTTGACTGTAGAGGGGGAGGAGTATTTATATTCCTGAGAGACATTTCAGGAGATTGATTTGTATCCGTTGGATCGATTTAAATTCCTTATCTCTTTCATGTCTCCCCCCCTCAAGAGATAATATATTCTTGTTAGGGGATAAGAGATTTGACCCCTAGCCTGCATGGGCAGGGTGTCTCTCCTAGTGGGTCTAGTCTGTCACTTTTTATGTGATTAGAAGAAGCCCATATTTTGGAGTGGACCAGACATGTAAAAGAGGCCTGTGATGGCTACCTGTAGATGCTTTGAGATCTGTGCACGAATCGTGTTACATGAAGAATGATACTTAAATCTCCAATTTATTCTTAAACAAAGTTTTACTTAATACATGAATTAAATGAATTTAATTTTTTTGCATACTCTGGATCACATCTTCTGAGTTACCCGCATTCTCATCAGTTAATGCGAACACTCGCTCCTGCCTCTGGAATTTGTCTCCGCTTGCACCTTCCTTCTTCAATTGCGGATAGTTTGGTCCGATATGACCTTCACGGCCACACTAATAACAAGACCGCACCTTAGGTGGTTTGGTGCATGCTGACTGATAATGGCCTGCCTCTCTACAGTTGAAACAAGTCATGCCTTGAATTGCGGTGCCTTCTGCTCTGGCCTACTGAACCTGCCCTGCTTCGCTGGGAACTTCTTTCCACTCTGATTTGCTGCTGGCCTCTTGTTCCTGTTCCAGGTCTCCTGCTTCTTTTGGAACTGATCCATATATTCTTCTGTCATTGCTACTCTCCTGACCAGCTTATCAAACCTTTTGATGCCCAACGGTATCATCCGCGACTTCGGGTTTGGCCTCAAGCCCTGCTCAAATTTCTCGGCCTTATTCGCTTCTTCAACTATTAGCTCCGGTGCATACCCTGATAGCTGGGTGAACTTAGTCTCATATTCGCGCACTGACATGCTGCCTTGCTGTAGGTTCAAGAATTCCATTGCCTTCTTCTCCTGAATGTCTAGAGGAAAGAAGTGATCCGTGAACTCCTCAAGAAATCCTCCCAAGTCACCTGTTCATCTCCAAAATTCCTCTTCATTGACTGCCACCAGACGCCAGCATCCTTCTCTAACTGCATTGTAGCCAATTTCACCTTATTGGCTGCTGGGGTTTCCAAAACCTCGAAGACTACCTCCATCTGTTTGATCCAATTATCAGCCTCATTTGGATCAGATTGACCTAAAAAAACAGGCGGCTTCATCTGCTTGAAGAACTCCACCTGCTTAATTGGATCAGCATTAATAAGCACTGGTCCAGTCCCGTGATTCTGATTCCGAGTCACGTTGGCTGCCATGAATGCGTTCAAGGTCTGATACACCCTGGTAATTTCCATCTCTAGATCAAGTCGGCCCGCTTGGGAACCCTCAGCCCCATCATCACCACCGCCATTCCTGGTCCTGGATCTTGCCATTATACTGAATACTGCAAAATGAGGAAAAAGTTAGAGCATCACAACATAATTCATATTCACACCAATTTCCTTTTGCAAAAATTCTACTCATGCACAAACCATTTCACTTGTTTTAATTCCATGTGATACTCACACTCTAATGTCCACACTCAGGTACTCACGCTCTAGTGTCCACCTAGGTTTATTCCTTATACCATGTTTAACATTACTATTGAAGCAGGCTCTGATACCAACTTGTAACGCCCCGAATTTCCAATAATTGAAAATTAGAAAATACGTGGCACAAATCCGGAATCAACCCCAATGTAATAGTAAACATAGAAAAACATAGAATTTTTTAAACTTTTATTACATCAATTCTTTACATAGCACAGCAGAAAAATTCAACACCTTGAATTACATTTTCTTTCTTTTACAATCCATTCTTTTACAATTTGCATAAGCCATATTATCATTTTACCACATGCATCCAATCCCAAGCTAACGGTACCTACCTGTAAAACATGAGGCTAGGGATAACCCTAACCCCAAAACTATAGGGGTCAGCTATAACAGTGTGAGTGACATTAAAAGGAATACAATTTTAAATGAAGTAATCAATACATTCCCAACGAAATATGAAATAACGATAAATAAAACATAATACATCAAGTGAAACTAGGCTAAGTGTCAAGTGTAGGAAAACAGAAAAACATCATGCATAATACAAGTCAAGAAAATACAAATGCAGTATGATGACTCTCTGATGCATACTTGTCGAATTCGATGCATTCCATACTGCATAGGTCCGATTGCAAGCTCTTATCGTTCTCCACTTTATAGCGTTTAATCCCTCGTTATGCAACTAATCCTTCTATGGTGATAGAAACAAGATCTAGAATACTCCGCGAATAGGCCTAACGACCCTCGACGCGCAAGCATCATGTAAGCATAACTCTAACTCCAGAGAATCACCTCCTTGCCGTGTACCCCACGAATAGGCCTGCCGACCCTCGACGTGCAGATACACAGTACATTCCGCGAATAGGCCTGTCGACCCTCGACTCGCGAATGTACCGTATGTTCCGCGAATAGGCCTGCCGACACTCGATACACGAACATACCAACAATCCTCTAGACATTCAGTGAATAGGCCTGCCGACCCTCGACACACGAATATACTAGAGTCACAACAACACACATTCCTAGAATACATCCGTTGGACTACCAACAGAGCCCATACTTATGTTTCCTAAGTTCTATCACATCTCCACTAGTGCCTGTCCTTAGGTTGATTATTATTAATTAAAACACAATTTTCCTTCCGTAGAGTTGCTGTACCCTGCCAGATTTAATTCAACAACACCAAGGCCCCAACTGGTCAAAATCCATAAAATTTCATCTGCTGGTTTACAGAATCTCACTCAACCTCTACAGACCCACAACTCAATCAACACAAATCTTTCATTAAACTCTTGATTCCATTATCAATTTGTTCATATTAAGAAAACTTCTTTAAATCAAACAAATCCAAATTTATCTGAATACTCACAAATTTCTTGAAATAAAATCTGAGATTAAATTCATTAAATAACTGAGTTTCACATTTTGAAGTCAAAGAAAAATCACAAAACATCAATCTCTTGAAATCCGTAAATATTTCGCTTTCTAAAGGTGTAGAGATATGAGTTGAACTCTATTATAAATCAAAATATAACTCCCTGTAAAATATAGTAATCTGTAGTAAAAACTTCATCTAAAACAGTAGTTCAATAATCCATATGTTTGAAGAAATAATCGTTCAAGAAAAATAGTAAGAAAACTCAACAAAACAGTAAGGACAGTAGGTGTCGGTCGACCTACATTTTAGTTCAAAAAAGTCACAGTCGACCTGGCACATTTAAATGCCAAAACCCCATACATGACAGTCGACCGATATCCTTTTTCAAAACAGGACAGTCGACCGACAGCTGATACACAACCAACTTTAAAAATCGTGCACTTCACAACTGTTATGTAGTTTAAATCCTCCAAATTCATGAATTCAAAAGATTTAAACGCTGAGATTATCAAATACAACTTGTTCAAAACAAAGAAGCTCATAAATCACATCAAATCCTCAACAATTTCACGAAAAAACATTTTTTCAGCAAAAACTCTTCAAATCAGGATCTGTATATATATGTGTGTATATGTGTGTATATGTACCAGTAAAATCATCAAGAATCATTGTATATGAGTGGTATATTGTTCTAATCAAATCTCAGTATCAATATAAATCAAGGATCCACTTGAAAACTTCTCAAACTCCAAAAATCCACTTTCGGCCTGTATATCATTAACCCGAATCAAAAATCCAATCTTCAACACATAAAGACTTGATCTTTGATCCCAAAACCTCTTTTGCAATTCGTTAAGACCCACACACAACGAATTAGATCGATTTGTCCTTGATTATATGCCTCTACAACAATTATTGGGTCAAATTCTACTCATCCAATTATCAAAATGAATCATGCATATTCAATTCCGTAAAGAACTCTTTATTCAACCTTAGGCATCATACATCATACAATCTCAATATATATGGTCAAATCAGCAAGAAAATAGCACATCCATGATTACTACTAGGTTTCTATCATTCTTAGATCATCTATACAGTAAGTTTATTCATCAATTGCATATTGTTCATGAAAAATCATATTTTTAATTACTCATTCATCAATTTATTCACTATATCAACATACTATCTTCTAGCATGCATCCTACTAGACAAATCTTCACATTCATCATCATAGAACAACAAAAGATAAAACATGCCACTCCACTCACCTTTTTAAAGAAGATCAACGAAGAAAATGACAAAAATAAAGAAAGCCTTCTCATCCTCTTTTGCAAAGCTTCAAGATCCAATCTTTCAATTCGCATAATATTGAAGGGAAAAATAAAGTTTTGATTGCACAACAAGGGTGGGCGACGACTGGAGTATTAATAGGCCAGGATACACTTTTTAGGGTTTTGAGAGACTTTACAAAATTTCCCTTTAAGAAAAATACCTTTACATATATAGATCCTTTATACTAGGTAACTAGATTAACCAATTTAGTTGAGATTAAATCTTAAAAAAAAAAAATCCTTCCCAGATGTGGCCGACACCAATTTCAAACCCAGAAAATCGACTTTTGTAACTTTTGCCTCCAAGTGGCAAATTTTGCAAAAGACCCTTATTTATTTAGTATAGTGCGAAAATGTCCATAGTGACTTATAAAAATCCAGAAAATTTTGAAATTATTATTCACTAGCAAATAATACATCTTCCAAATAAATTATTGACCTTTTCGTTTTCCCAAAAAATTATATTTGCATGTGTTTTGCACGTGCAAAAAGGCAAATCTCAGAAATATTTATTAAATCACCAAAAATCACTTTTATTCATTTATTAATCTCAAAAACATTATTCAAAATTCTAGGGTGTTACAGGGTTGAACTGATCTGAGGGACGAGAGGACGATGTCCCCAAACATCTACGGGAAATGGAAGACCGCCTCGTCCGGATTGGCGAAGACGGGAGGTAGTCTAACCATGGGTATCAGTTGGTCCTGCCACCCTTCTCATCCTACATCCTCGAGGCCCCTGTCTCGAGGAGCTTCAAACCTCCTGTATTTGAGACATACAATGGAGAGTCGGATCCTGCTAATCACATTGAAGGGTTCAAAATTCTCATGATGATTCACAGCATCTAGGATCCCCTTCTCTGCCACACCTCCCCAGCCACACTGCGGGGGCTTACGCAAGAATGTTACTCCAAGCTCGCATCTAACTCGATCTTCTCCTTCGAGCAGCTTGAAGAAAGTTTCCTCGCTCACCTCATGTCCAACCGTAAGGTTGAGAAGAGGAGTGCTTCCCTGCCAGACCTTAAGCAGAAGGATGTGGAGTCCTTTTGGGACTTCGTCCGGAGATTTACAGTCAAGGCCCGATCAATCTCCTCCCCAGACGCTGGGGTCACGACTGTTGCCTTCTGACACAATGTCCAACATGACCTGTTGAAGGCCTCCATGTCTAAGAAGCCACCCACTGACTTTCTCGACCTTCTTCTTCGGAGTGAGAAGTTTATTCGAACTGAAGAGACCGTACACCCAGGAGGTCAGAAAGAGTGCCCGGTCAAAGGGAAGAGGAAGATGGATAATTCTGAGGGCCCGAAGAAGACTCAGAAGGATATCTTCGGGCAGAGGCGACTCCCTCCGGTCCCTCATTTTGAAAAGTTCACTCCTCTCAACGCGAGTGTCTCCGCCATCCTAATGGAGGTGGAGGAAGATAGGTTGATCTGAATCCTCCTCGGTCTAACAACAATAACAAGAAAAGGTATAAGAGGTTCTACTGATGATTCCATCGGGATCATGGCTACGAGACCAACAACTTTCAGGCTCTTAAAAAGGAAATCGAGGCTCTCATCCGAAGAGGGTACTTGTCCAAATTCACTCGGGATAGCCCAAAAGCCTCTTCTCCTTCCCGAGGATTGAACAAGCACCCAGACGTGGAGACTGAACCTCAGGACTCCGAAAGGATGACCATCCTCCATTGCATTCATGGTGGGCCCACAGAGGGACTCAAACTCATCCTGCAAGGCTTTTGTCTGGGAAGTTAATTCGATCCATAACTGCCATCCTCCTTGAGGTCACGGACTGTCTCTCTCATTCTTGGTCGAGGATCTCGAAGGTGTCTACGTTTCTCATTGTGACACCTTGGTCATTAGCCTCGGCCTAGCTAACCACGAGGTCCTCCGTATTCTAGTGGATAATGGAAGTTCAGTTAATATCCTATTTCTTGCTGCCTTCGAGGGGTTGAAACTTTTCGGGGAGAGGTTAAAGCTTGCGGGCTACACCCTTCACAGCTTCTTGGGCACCCCAGTTTAGGTTGAAGGGCCCATCACCTTGGATGTCACTGTCGGAAAATCCTCGACCTCCCGTATTGAGGCGATGAATTTCATGGTAGTAAATGTCAAAACTGCTTACAAAGCCATCATCAACCTGCTTCCCTCCAGATAATGCCCTCGGCCTACCACATGAGGATGAAGTTCCCCACTAAGTTTGGGGTCGGGTTCGTCAAAGGCAACCAAGAGGCTGCTCGGGCCGGCAGAACCAAGACCTGTTCACCTGGACCCCCTCAGATATGCCCGGGATCTCGGAGGACCTCATTATGCACAAGTTGAGCTCCATCTAGACTCCAAGTTGGTACAACAGAGGCACTGGAAATTTGCCCCAGTGAGGCAACAAGCAGTGCAGGAAGAGGCGGAGAAACTCCTCACCGCCCACTTCACTCAAGAGATCAGCTATCCGGAGTGGTTGGCCAATGTCATGATGGTGAAGAAATCTAGTGGCAAGTGGTGGATCTGTATTGATTTCACAGACCTCAACAAGGCATGCCCAAAGGACCCCTTTCCCCTCCCAAGCATCGATGCCCTTATCGATGCGACGTCTGGGTACGAACTCCTCAACTTCATGGATGCCTTTTCGGGCTACAATCAGATTCAGATGTTCCTTCTGGATATCCCGAAGATGACCTTTATGATAGACCAGGGGCTCTACTGCTATCGTGTCATGTCTTTCGGCCTGAAGGATGCTAGTGCCACATATCAGAGACTTGTTAACCGGGTCGTTAAGGAGAAAAATGGCCAGAACATGGAGGTATACATGGAAGACATGCTCGTCAAAAGCCTCAGTGGAGAGGACCACATCAAAGACCTTGAGGAGGCCTTCAAGTCATCAGAGCACGTAACATGAGGCTCAATCCATCCCAGTGTGCCTTCGACGCAACTTTAGGGAATTTCTCGGCTTCATGGTAATCCAATGAGGAATAGAGGCGAACCCCGAAAAAGTCCGCGCCATACTGGACATGGCCCATCCGAAGAATGTAAAGCAGGTTCAGAGGCTCATCGGTCGGCTCACAGCCATCGGGCATTTCCTCTCAAGGTCGTGCAGAAAATCCCTTCCCCTTCTTTAAGGCCCTCCGGGGGGCGAAGAACTTTGAGTGGGGAAAGCCGTAACAGACATTTGAACAGTCGAAGCAATACCTTGCCAATCCACCTATCCTTAACAAACCTGAGCCAGGCGAGGTCCTGTATCTCTACTTGGCAGCGTCTGAGCATGCCCACAGTGTCGTCCTCATCAGAGAAGATGATGGGGGCAGAGACCCATCTACTATGTTAGCAAAGTCTTCTGCGACCCCGAACTGCATTATGCTAAGATAGAGAAGGTGGTCTATGCTTTTGTCATGGCCGCGAGGATGCTTCTCCCCTATTTTCAGGCCCATTCTATTCAGGTCCTTATAGATCAACCTCTTAAGCAAGTCCACAACAAGCCGGAGGACTCTGGCCGCCTGATCAGATGGTCCATTGAGCTTAGTCAACATGGCATCAGCTATAAGCCAAGGACCGCCATCAAGGGGCAAGCCCTTGCTGAATTCATAATCGAGTGCACCATCCCAGATGCATCTGAGGTTCAAGAGGACGAGTCGAAATGGGAAATTTATGTAGATGGTTCGTCGTGCCAAGAAAGGAGCGGAGTCGGGCGTCATACTAAACTGCTTGGACAACTTTGTCCTCCAATATTCCTTGCGCCTCAACTTTCCAGCCACCAACAACGAAGCGGAGTATGAGGTACTAATCACCGGACCCCTCCTGGCCTGCAAAGCTGGGGCCAAAAGGATCAAAGCCTTCACTGAATCCCAACTTGTGGTCAGTCAAGTCTTGGGGGACTACGAGGCTCGTGATACCCGAATGTTCCAGTACTTGGCACATGTCCGGCTCCTTTTGGCAGATTTCGAAGAAGTCTTGGTTGCAGAATTTTGTGCGAAAAAACAGTCAAGCTGACGCATTATCCAAGTTGGAATCCTCCTCCTTTGAGGGTCTTAAGCACACGGTCTTGGTGGAAGTCCTCGTACGACCGAGCATCCACACAGATGACCCGAAAGTCCTCTGTCTCGAGTCACCAACACCTCCAGCGACATGGATGGATCTGATCTTCAACTTCGTGAGAAATAGGCGAACTACTGCAGGATCCGTCCGAAGCAAGAAAGGTCTAGATCATGGCTGAGAGGTTCGTACTTATCAATGATGTCCTCTTCAATTAGCCATAAATGAAGGTTGACTGGAGACCCTACCTTCGATGCCTAACACGTGGAGGAAGCTGAGTATGCGCTTAAAGAAATGCACAAGGGTATCAGAAGTTGCCACACGGTTGGCAGGTCGCATCCAAGAAAGGTACTCAACCACAGTTACTATTGGACGGCCCTTTTACAGGATGCTCATGATCTCGTCAAGAAATGCATTCCATGCCAAAGGTTCTCCTCAGTCAGGGCACGTCCCCCGGGCAGAGCAAAATCACTGGCTAGTCTAGCCCCCATTGCCAAGTGGGGAATGGATCTGATCGGTCCGTTTCTAAAGCGACAGGTCAAAGACGTTTCCTAATTGTGGCCGTTGACTACTTTACAGAATGGGTTGAAGAAGAACCCTTGGCTACTATCACCGAGCATCAGCCCAATAATTCTTTTGGAAACACATCGTCTGTTGGTTTGGGATCCCTCGGATCCTCGTCGTCGACAATGGCACCCAGTTCAGCTGTCAAAAACTTCTGCAAGTTCTATAAAGAACTAGGAATTCAGTAGAGGTTCTCCTTAATCTCGCATCCTAGTCTAATGGCCAAGCTGTGAACGCCAACCGACAGTTCCTTGGCGATCTTAAGAAGCGATTGGACCAGTCTCCCAAGGGGATGTGGGTTGATGAGCTACCTAGTGTGCTGTGGTCATATCGAAACCACCAAGAGGATTCTGATGGGGGAGTCACCCTTCAATCTAACCTTCAGAACCGAAGCAATCATCCCCTTGGAGGTCCGATTACCTTCACCTAGGATTTTGAGTTTTGATGAGGACTCAAACTCAGATGGCCTTAGGGCCAACCTGGACCTACTCGATGAAGTCCGGGAAAGATCTATCATCTGGAGGATTGTGCACCAAAAACTGGTAGAGTGCTTCTACAAAAAGAAGGTCCGACCAGCCAACATCAAAGATGGTGATCTAGTGCTACGTAGGCTCGAGATCTCCTAACCTAGCTAAAGGGGAATTGGGAAGTCCCATATAGGGTCTCCAAAGAGGTACGTCCTAGCACGTACTGACTTGAAGACCTCGGGGGTAGGGTAGTCAAGAGGATTTGGAATGCGGAACATCTGATGTAGTACCATGAAGGCCCTTAGCGGTCTGTACTCATAATGAGGCCCTAGAAGCTGACAAATGTAATAAGTGCTCGCTTTTTGGCGACCGATGAATAAAATTAAATTTCTTTTTAAATTTAATTTTCAAATTCAGAAAAGTTTACAAGGTTAATGTCTCGTGCCTTTCCTCTTGAAATGGTGCTCCTACTCCGAGACCATCGCAGATTTCTTTGCAAACATGGTTCTCGCCTTCGTGCCTCGAAATTACACTTTGGTCCCGAGACCATCGCGGATTCCTCTGCAAACATTGCTCTTGCATCCCTCCTAGAATTGCGCTCCTGAGACCATTGCGGATTTCTCCACAAACATGGTTCTCATCTTCGCACCTCGAAATGGTGCTCTGACTCCGAGACCATTGCGAATTCCTCCGCAAACATGGCTCTAGCCTTTGCACCTCAAAATGGCGATCCGACCCTAAGGCCATTGCGGATTTCTCCACAAACGCGACTCTCGCCTTCGGGCCTCGAAGTGCCGTTCTGTCCCCAAATTGATTGCGGAGATTCCCATCAAGGAAAATGCCTCGGGCTCCGCCCCTCGACAAGGTCCTCTGACTTCGATCCTTCTACAGGCTCTCAGGATACATTATGCTCGCGATAGGTCGGATCAACTCACCCCATGAGATGACTATTCATTCAGTAAACAGAATATCAAGGAAATATACTTTTATTGAACTAAAGATAATTACAAGAGGAGCGGTGGCCAGTCTGCAGTTGGCAAATCAAACGCAAAACAAAGATAGCTATGCCTAAAACACTTATAAGGTCGCCTTGTATCTTGGAATGCTGGTCATCCCGTATAGATCACGTGCAGAAGGGGCATCATAGGCGAGCTCCAGCGACAAAGGGTCAGCTGACCCAAGCATGAAGAGTATCAACCTACCTGAGCAGACCGACGATCTCCACAAAAGGTAAACTCTTCGGCCTCGACTATCGTAAATAGAGGAGAAGCATAAGATCTTGGAACCCTGGACAAATTTAAAGATGCTCATCTCGGATACCCTGGTCCTTTTCGGGTCCCTTCGGATCAGTACTGACCGACACGAGAAGCACCAGCCAGGCCAAATGTCCCTGATTCCTAAAGGGATGCAATCAAGTAAGCGGTAGGTTTCGAAGGCAATCTCAAATTAAATACACAGCAAAAAAATTACAAAAAGTATCGAAACCTAGCCATGGATCCAAGTGAAAACCATAAATCGTGTTTAGAAGTTATACCGTAAAGATGGATCTGCTGTCTCCACAGTATGCCGATCACAACACTATAATATTGTGGTGCCTCTACGGTATCCACACGAATGGATCAAATCAAGCTTTCCCTCACGCCGCGGTGCTAGCTGCGGGAAGGAGATGGTCCTCATGGTCTCAATCTCACAATTTCTGTGACGGCTAGAGTTTTCTCATGTGTGTCTTCTCCACAGATACGTATCATATATATAGGTGCAGAAAGTCAACCCTAAGAGAGTAATGAGGCTGTTGGGTTCACAATCTGACCTGGGTCAGATTCGTGTGTGGAACTTTGAACTTTAGTTAACCCATTTAATTTAATTAAATGTCCAACAAATGTCAGGAGTCCAAGTCTGACTTGGATCCCCAATTAAATTCATCTTATGAATTTAAATCCTAATTTCGGTCCATTCTAAGTGTGTGACCCTGTAGGTTCCCATTACGTTGAAAGTAATACTAAAATCATATTCTAGTATTACAAACAGTGAGTGGTATTTAATAATATATCACTGCTACTCAAGTAACAGGAATGTCAGTGATTTGCCATAACCTATCCGTGACTAATGTTACCATGTAGTCCAGTCCCTTTGTCCAGATATCTTAATTGACCACAAGGCATAGAGCGCGTCACCCTTGTATAGTTCAATCTTTGGTTTCTTGATGTCCGAGTAGACTTATTAAAAAAATGAGCTTAATATCTCATATTGACTCATTGAGCACGGCCATGCATTTTGCAGTCTCACTCAACAAGGGGCTCATAGATATCGCTCATGTTATGTAAGAGGGACAAATCCTATCTAAGTCACTCACATCCCTCTGCATGAATTGTAGTATATCCAACAATCGACTTTATAATCACCTTATTACAGGCAACGTTTGACGATATTAAAATATACAACTTCTCATGTAGGGAACCGTAGTGATTTCAAGTCAATGGACTACGTACACCATGGTCACTATGAGAATCGCTTATGACACTCACATAACGATCCATGTAGCGTTCTCATGGTGGGCCAGTCCAGTACATTATTACTCTAATATGTACCCATGTGAAGACTTGATATCTCATATCCATAACCCGTGAGATATGGTCATCAGTCTATGCACATACTAGTTTCTATGTATTATTGTTGTCCTAATTCACAATAATACTTGACTAAGGACATTTAAGAACAATGTTCTGATTACAACTAATAGGATCGCACAATCAAGTCATGCACTTGATATCCTATGATATTGAACCTACTATTCTAAGGACTTTATTATGTTCATTTAATCACAACAAAAAAGAAACACAATAAATAAAATGCCTCATACATGAAATAAATGTCAGGATGCAATGTAATTGTAACACCCCAAATTTTGTTTTTTTAACTATTCCTTATTCAAATGTTCACTAACTGTAACCTATGTTTCCCGTATATATGTATTTTCCGTGTATTTTCTGTATTTAAAATTTTTGTAAATTAGTTTTCCGTTTTCAAATTATTTTTATTAAAATGTATTGTCGGATATCCTATTAAAGCCTATTTTTAATCAATAATTTTATTTGTAACTATTTCCTACGATTTTTATACAAATCTTATTATTGTTATTATTACTTCGATTTCTATTATTTTTACTAAAACTGTCATTATTATTACTATTATTATTTTTATCATTTTTTCTTATTATTATTGTTATTAGTATTATTGCTATTATTAATATTAATTTTGACTGGTTATTAAAAATCCATATTTATTTACTAACTGTATTTGTAGTATTTAAAATAAATTCTATTTTGTAATGCCAATTATATTTTTATTATAAACAATATTTTTATAAGTTATTTTACCTTTTTCTATTGAATTTTTTGTAAAAAAACCCAATATCCATTTCAACTTTAACCCACCATTAATTACACCCCAAACCCTATAACTACCCTATAAACCCAAATACCCAAATATCCACAACTGTTTGCACCCCACCCGTTTGCAACCCATTAAACCCATACCATGTATCCTAACCCATTCCCTTATTTATACTAAACCCTACTCATCCCTGTTAAACCCCTTTTCACCTCAGCCGCCTCTTCATCTTCCAAACCCTAGCACTCCCGATCCTTCTCTCCCTCACCCCGTCTATCTCCCGACCTGATCACCCCCCGTGCCCTTGCCTTTCCTCCCCTTTCCCCTCCGAGGACGACTGCAAGGGCAGCCAGCAGTAGTCGCCAGTCTCCTGCTCTTCCTCTCTCTTCGACACAGGCAGACAGCAACAGCAGGAGTAGCTTCCCCCGCTTGTAGTGCCGCCCTAGCTCCACCAGCCTATGCTCCTCTCGAGTGCCAGCGAGGTCGCTCAGCCACCCTGCGACCATAGTCCGCCTGCACCGACTGTGACACAGTTCCTCGGCCTGTGTTTCCCCTCGACGTTAGCAGCAACTGCAGTGCTGCCGTCTCGCTGTCGTCGCCGCTCTCGCTGCTTGCCGCCGCTCTCTTGTGGTGGGTTGGTTTCTGTGTGTGTGTGTGTGGATTCGGGTTTTGTTCGTGGTTCGTGATTGTGTTCGTGGTTCGTGGTTTGGTTCGTTCGTTGTGTTCGTGGCCCGGGAATCTGTTCTCGTTATTTTTACTTTTGCTTTCTTTCCATCGTTGTCTCTCAGACAAGTAACTTGTATTCTTTTCTTTGGGTAACACAAGTACTAAATACCTCCTGTAGTATAGTTGAGTTCTAGAGACAATTTATGTGTGAATGCTCTGTTATATATTGTCTCTATTGTGTTGATTCGACCATCGTTGCCTCACGACATATATGACATGAAATAACCTAGGACTGACCGCCTCTTGTTGTATATATGCATGTTGTTCATATGATATCAAGTGCTCATTCGTATTATTTGTGGTAGACTTGTTGTGGACTAGTAAAATACCCTATACCATGTTGCTTGGATATCTAGTACACCCTATTTCATGTTTGGTTATGTTTTGGATGAGTTTCATATGAGTTAGTTGATTTTGTGCATGAAAATATTTTCAGTTTTGCCGGTTTTCCCCTCTTTATCAGTATTTTAGACCCTATTAAGGTCAGTATATTAAAATTATTTATAAACATGAACTGTGGAGAATTCTGTCTATTTTCCAACCCTTCTAACAGATCTCAGTTTCGTTGTACGAGTTGTGAGTTATGTCTATTTTACTACAGAGGTGTAGAGAGATTTCCAGATTTTGTTTTCTATGAATTCTGAAGAGTAATCTATTTTTATCATGATATTAAAAGTATTATTTTGATCCAAAATTTTGCACAATACAACTAGACTTGATTGAGATTAACTCTGAATTTTTTTGGATTTATTTGATGAGTTTGACAAACTGTTCGATGTTTCCAAACAATTACTATACATGTAGAACTTTCATACTGTTCAGTAAAGAAACTGATTTTCGACCTAAGTCTACTTGTTGTTTCTAAAATATTTATGAATATGAAAGTTAGCCTACTGTATCTAGTTTATCACCCTTTTGGTGGATTTGGATTTGGATTATAGTTTGTGAGATATTGCTATTTTCGTACTGCAGTGTTTGTGATTTCAGATTTACAAAACTGTCGTGTCTTGCTGTTTTCTGATTTTACTTGACTACTCTATTTTTGTTGAAAAATTTTGAAACTTGATTTTCTATTACTATACATGTAGGGGAATATCCCAGATTTTTTTTGGATTTAATTAATGAGTTTTCATGCTGTTTTTCTGACTTTGAATACAAACTTCTGATTTCTGGCTGAACGTGTTTTCTGAATTCAAATTAGTTTTGAGACTTGTTTTTGTAAAATACTATATGACTTATATATATTTGCTGGATTTGGATGGGAATCTATTTTCCAGATTCTTTGACAGTTTCAAGTTTGTATGTTTGTAGCAACGGAAATTCCAGATTTAGTACAGTACGATCTTGCTGTCCTGAACTAGGATTTTCGTTGTTCTACCCTGTTATGAGTTATCTTTTACTTGTACATATTTATCTTGCAACCTTAACTTGTTACTTGATCATACCATGTTGTTCTTTTCATGTTTCGTACACGTACATGCCTGTTTGATAATAATAACAAATAATTAAGCCGGGATTAAGGGTAAGACCTTAGTAGTGGACAATATAGGTATGTGTACTCAGAAGGGGGCAGTCATCTCATTATCTGCCGCTATGTTTCATGACTACATGATTTATGCTTGTTACTAATTATTGCCATATTTCATGATTAGATGATTCATGCTTGTTATTACTATATGATTATATGTTGCCATGATTCGTGACGGTTCATGCTTATTATATTATATGCCGCTATGTCTCATGACTACATGATTCATGAATGTTACTACTTGTTGCCATGCTTCATGACTACATGATTCATGCTTGATACTACTTGTTGCCACGTGTTCACGATTACGTAATTCGTGCTTGATACTTGTTACTTGACTTGACGCCTGAGTACATGGCCGTATAGAAACCCACCACTAGGCCTAAGCAAAACTGGTTGAATGTAGCAACCATATAGTACAAACCGGGATGCATGAAGTGCTACCTAGATAGTAATAATACAAGACTCGAACATGATCACTTGAAACTTGCTACTTGTTACTTGAACATGATTACTTGATACTTGATACTTGCTTCTTGTACTTGGTACTCGACACTTGTTACTTGATACTTGTTTACATGATACTTGTTTTACTTGACACTTGATACATGCTACTTACACTTGTTTATCTTGCCATGCTAGTTGTTATATTTTGATACCATGTCTATTCCATGCTATTTGCTTTTCTTTCCCATGTACTTGTATTCTGCACTACAAGCTGCCCGTAATTTGCATGGACGGGAGTTTGTTTTCTTTTCCTTTTCCTGCAATTTATTAAATTGCAGATTTTGGAGATCAGCTGCCAGATGGAATAGGCGAGATGAGATATGAGATGCTGGAGTTTTGCTATAATGATTTTCTGGCTATTATTATTATTTACTTGTTGCTTATTTTGAACAATTGTATTTTGATACTTGGATTATTTGTATTTGGGCAATGTGACCCAGGATATTGACTTGTTCAGATCTGGTTTATTTGAGATTAATATATTTTGTTTCAAGTGGTATTTTGATTCATATATGCATGCTTGGTTGACTTTCTCATGCTTCTAACTCTGATTATTCTTGTGAAGTGTTGTAAAGATCCTAAAAGCTTATGGATGATGAAAATCATTCGCTGGGCTTAGTCACGTACCCGTATTTCGTATTCTCTTTTGGAAAGCGGGGCGTGACAAGGTTTCTAGTGGTATCAGAGCACTAGGTTTGGCTAATGTATTAGTTTGACTGATATATTAGATAAGTTTGGCTCGATCTGGGATTGGCTCAACAGTTTACAAACCATGCATACATAAATGAATCATAATCAACTTTGATCTGGATTCTAATTGTTTTTGATTCTTGTGCAGACCATGGCTCGTAAAGGTTCTACTTCTCGTCTTCAAGATGATTTTGAGGTCGTCACTAATGTGTTGGAACGACTGATCAATATGCTGCAAAACCACAGTGACTTGGTGATGGCTGCTTTGGAGACTGCTCGGGTTCCGCCGCCTGCTGTGCCTATATAGGCAGCTTTTCCTCCCCGTCTGGGTACAGTCACAGAGCTCATGAGGCTGCATCCCAACAGGTTTTTGAGCACTGAGACGCCTTTGGAGGCCGAACAGTGGTTGATCCGGACTGAGCAATTGCTTTTGGCGGCACGAGTTGTAGATGCTGATAGAGTGGATGTGGTAGCCATCCAGCTGGTGGATCTAGCTCATATTGGTGGAGGTCCGAGTTCGAAAGGCTCGAACGAACGATCACTTGGGTCACTTTCACTAGGAGCTTCTTGGAGAAGTTCTTCCCTAGCAGCACTAGAGTTGAAATGGAGCAACAATTCCTGGCCCTGAAATAGGTTGGTCGTTATTTCTATTTTGGAATCTTATTACATATTGTCCATGCAATGTTGTAACATGAGACTTTCTTGAAACAGGGCTCCAGGTCTATGGATGAGTATGCAGCAGAATTTACAAGACTTAGCCGCTTCGCAGCCGTTCTTGTGGTGATCGAAGAGGATAGGGCTTGTAGGTTCATATTGGGACTTGCTCGAGACATAAAGGTGCAACTTGTCTCCCTTCGCTTGCTTACTTATGCTTAAGCTCTCGAGGCAGCTCGAGCTCAGGAGCAGGCTCGTGGTGGTTTGGCTCCTCCTCAGCGGACTGTTCCGCTCTCGTCTGCAGTTGCTAGGCCTTCTGGTGGGCCGATTTAGAGGCCGATTTCTGCCCATCCTGTCAAGGCAACTCCTTACACTTCTACCGCTCCTTGGAGAGAGGGATTCTGTGATTTCCGCCATATGTTCGGGCATGTGCACAGAGACTGCAGGCATGCCAATCGCCGCTATTTTGGTTGTGGTTCTGCTGACCATACAGTGTTGGATTGTCCGCAGCAGCAGCAATGGCTCTTCCAGCCAGGGTCCTGTTCAGCAGGTTGCCCCAGCTTGTGGTCCAGTCAGACCACCGCTTCCTCCGTAGCGCCAGATTGTCGGTCAGAGGACCGCTGCCACCAGGAGAGGTCAGGCTTTCAACCTGATTGCTGCTGATGCTGAGACAGCAGAGGGTGTTGTTACAGGTATATTTTGTTACAGGTATATTTCAACCTGATTGCTGCTGATGCTGAGACAGCAGAGGGTGTTTGTTATTTTATTATTTCTCTTTTGCTTCTATTGTTTGTTATTTTATTATTTCTCTTTTGCTTCTTTCATTTGTCTTGCATTATTCTTCCATATTATCGACATTGTGCTTTTTCTCACCCTGTCCATCCATTTTTTCTTCTTGCTTGGTTCGTTGGTCGGCATTGCTGGATCTTCTTGATCAATCAGAGTGGCGCAGCGGAAGCGTTGTGGGCCCATAACCCACAGGCTCCAGGATTCACTTGTTGTTTCTCATTCCCTGCATTGTTTGCTTCTTTCCATCCCTTGTACTCGTCTTCATCTGTTGACTCATTGCTTGTTTCATCTCTTCCTTGTCCATCCTTTCTTCGATTCCAGCTCTATCTATTCCTTCATCTTTTTACTTGTTATCTTGCATGTCTTGTGTTGTTTCTTCTTCATTTTTGATACCAGTTATTTCTTTCTTGCATTCCATTTTGCCATCATTATTTGATTCAATTCTTTCCTATCCTTTCACTTTTTGATTTCAGTTCTACCTACTCCCTATCTTGCTTTGTTATCTTGTGTTGATTCTTTCCTTTTGATACTGTTTATTTTCTTTCATGCATTTCATTTGACTTTATTGTTATCTACTTCCTTCTTTTTCTGCTGTTGCCGCTGCTTTGTTCTTCGCTATTAGTTCTTTGTTTTGTTACCCTTCCCCTAAGTTTGTTTTTGCCTTGTCCTATGTACCGCCTAAACAAATTTCGAGGACGGAATTTTGTTGTAAGGTGGGTAGGATTTGTAACCCCTGTTTTCCGTATATATGTATTTTTCGTGTATTTTCTGTATTTAAATTTTTTGTAAATTAGTTTTCCGTTTTCAAATTATTTTTGTTAAAATGTATTGTCGGATCTCCTATTAAAGCATATTTTTAATCAATACTTTTATTTGTAACTATTTCCTATGATTTTTATACAAATCTTGCTATTGTTATTATTACTTCGATTTCTATTATTTTTACTATTACTATCATTATTATTACTATTATTATTTTTATCATTTTTTCATATTATTATTGTTATTAGTATTATTGTTATTAATAATATTAAATTTGACTGGTTATTAAAAATCCACTTTTATTTACTAACTGTATTTGTAGTATTTTAAATAAATTCTATTTTGTAATGCCAATTACATTTTTATTATAAAAAATATTTTTATAAGTTCTTTTATCTTTTTATACTGATTTTTTTCTAAAAAAAACCCAATATCCATTTCAACTTTAACACACCATTACTTACACCCCAAACCCTATAACTACCCTATAAACCCAAATACCCAAATATCCACAACTGTTTGCACCCCACCCATTTGCAACCCATTAAACCCATACCCTGTATCCTAACCCATTTCCTTATTTATACTAAACCCTACTCATCTCTGTTAAACCCCTTTTCCCCTCAGTCGCCTCTTCATCTTCCAAACCCTAGCACTTCTGATCCTTCTCTCCCTCACCCCGTCTACTTCCCGACCTGACCACCCCCCTGTGCCCCTGCCTCTCCTCCTCTTTCCCCTTCGAGGCTGACTGCAAGAGCAGCCAGCAGCAGTCGCCAGCCTCCTGCTCTTCCTCTCTCTCCAACGCAGGCAGACCGCAACAGCAGGAGCAGCTTCCCCCGCTTGCAGCATCACCCTAGCTCCGCCAGCCTGTGCTCCTCCCGAGTACCAGCGAGGTTGCTCAGCCAGCCTTGTGACCACACTCCGCCTACACCGACCGTGACACAGTTTCTCGGCATGTGTTTCCCCTCGACGACAGCAGCAACTGCAGTGCTGCCGTCTCGCTGTCGTCGCCGCTCTTGCTGCCCGCCGTCGCTCTCTTGTGGTGGGTTGGTTTCAGTGTGTGTGTGCATATTCGGGTTTTGTTCGTGGTTTGTGATTGTGTTCGTGGTTCGTGGGTTGGTTCGTTCGTTGTGTTCATGGCCCGGGAATCCGTTCCCGTTATTCTTGCTTTTGCTTCGTTTCCATCATCGTCTCTCAGGCATGTAACTTGTATTCTTTTCTTTATGTAATACAAGTACTAAATACCGCCTGTAGTGTAGTTGGATTCTAGAGACAATTATATTACCTCTATTGTGTTGATTCAACCATAATTGCCTCACGACATATATGACATGAAATAACCTAGGATTGACCGCTTCTTGTTGTATATATGCATGTTGTTCATATGATATCATGTGCTTGTTCGTATTATTTGTGGTAGACTTGTTGTGGACTTGTGAAATACCCTATACCATGTTGCTTGGACATCTAGTACACCCTATTTCATATTTGGTTATGTTTTGGATGAGTTTCATATGAGTTATTTGATTTTGTGCATGAAGATATTTTCAGTTTTGACGGTTTTCCCATCTTGATCAGTATTTTAGTCCCTATTAAGGTCAGTATATTAAGATTATTTGTGAACATGAGCTGTAGATAATTCTGTCTATTTTCAACCCGTCTGACAGATCTCAGTTTCGTTTTACGAGTCGTGAGTTGTGTCTATTTTACTCCAGAGGTGTAGAGAGATTTCCAGATTTTGTTTTCTATGAATTCTGAAGAGTAATCTATTTTTATCATGATGTTAAAAGTATTATTTTAATCCAATATTTTGTACAATACAACTAGATTTGATTGGGATTAACCCTGAATTTTTGTGGATTTATTTGATGAGTTTTATAAACCGTTCTATGTTTCCAAACAATTACTATACATGTAGAATTTTCATACTGTTCAGTAAAGAACCTGATTTTCGACCTAATTCTACTTGCTATTTCTAAAATATTTATGAATATGAAAGTTATCCTACTGTATCTAGTTTATCACCCTTTTTGGCGGATTTGGATTTCGATTTATGGTTTGTGAGATATTACAGTTTTTGTACTGCAGTGTTTGTGATTTCAGATTTACAAAACTGTCGTGTCTTGCTATTTTCTGATTTTACTTGACTACTCTATTTTTTTGGAAAATTTTGAAACTTGATTTTCTGTTACTATACATATAGGGGAATACCCCAGATTTTTTGTAGATTTAATTAATGACTTTTTATGCTATTTTCCTGACTTTGAATACAAACTTTTGATTTCTTGCTGAACGTGTTTTCTGGATTCAAATCAGTTTTTAGACTTGTTTTTGTAAAATACTATATGACTTATATATATTTACTGGATTCAGCCGGGAGTCTATTTTCCAGATTTTTTGACGGACTTAGGTTTGCATGTTTTTAGCAACAGGAATTCCAGATTTAGTACAGTACTATCTTGCTGTCCTAAACTAGGATTTTCATTGCTCTACTCTTTTATGAGTTATCTTTCGCCTGTACATGTTTATCTTGCAACCTGAACTTGTTACTTGATCATACCATGTTATTTTTGCCATATTTCGTACACGTACATGCTTGTTTGATAATAATAACAAATAATCAAGTCGGGATTAAGGATAAGACCTTAGTAGTGGACAACATAGGTATGTGTACTCATAAGAGGGCCCGTGATCCCATTATCTGCCGCCATGTTTCATTACTACATGATTCATGCTTGTTACTGCTTATTGCCATATTTCATGATTACATGATTCATGCTTGTTACTGCTTATTGCCATGTTTCATGATTACATGATTCATGCTTGTTATTACTATATAATTATATGTTGCCATGATTCATGACGATTCATGCTTGTTATACTATATGCCGCCATGTCTCATGACTACATGATTCATGCTTGTTACTACTTGTTGCCATGCTTCATGACTACATGATTCATGCTTGATACTACTTGTTGTCACGTGTTCACGATTACGTGACTCGTGCTTGATACTTGTTACTTGATTTGACGCCTGAGTATACGGCCCTATAGAAACCCACCACTAGGCCTAAGCGAAACTGGTTGAATGTAGCAACCATGTAGTACAAACCAGGGATGCATGAAGTGCTACCTAGATAGTAATAATACAAGACTCGAACATGATCACTTGAAACTTGCTACTTGTTACTTGAACATGATTACTTGATACTTGATACTTTCTTCTTGTACTTGATACTCGACACTTGTTACTTGATACTTGTTTACATGATACTTGTTTTACTTGACACTTGATACATGCTACTTACACTTGTTTATCTTGCCATGCTAGTTGTTATATTTTGATACCATGTCTATTCATGCTATTTGCTTATCTTTCCCATGTACTTGTATCCTGCACTACAAGCGGGCCCGTAACTTGCATTGATGGGAGTTTGTTTTCTTTTTTCTCTTCCGGCAATTTATTAAATTGCAGATTGTGGAGATCAGCTACCAGATGGAATAGGCGAGATGAGATACTAGATGCTGGAGTTTTGCTATCATGATTTTTCTGCTATTATTATTATTTACTTGTTGCTTATTTTGAACAATTGTATTTTGATACTTGGATTATTTGTATTTGGGCAATGTGACCCAGGATATTGACTTGTTCAGATCTGATTTATTTAAGATTAATATATTTTGTTTCAAATAAATTCTTATTGGTATTTTGATTCATATATGCATGCTTGGTTGACTTTCTCTTGCTTCCGACTCTGATTATTCTTGTGAAGTGTTGTAAAGATCCTGAAAGCTTATGGATGATGAAAATCATTCGCTGGGCTTAGTCACGTATCCGTATTCCGTATTCTCTTTTGGAAAACGGGGCGTGACACTAACTTAACCTATTACTAGTCTACACCATTTCTTACATAGAAAAATATTCATTGATTTTTATTAAAATTTTCAGCAGAGTTTCCCCTGAAATATTAGCCCTTTTATAGATATTGTTTACAGAATTATGCAAATAATCACAAAAATCAAGGTACCTGTAATATATATCAATCCTCCCAAGGCTAAGTCATTCAACATCACACAGGCAATAATATATAAGGCTCTGGGGGCATAATTCCTCATTATATGCAAGATACAACTTTAAAAAAAAAAATCTTTTGGAAACATAACTGATTTTTAGAAAAAAATTAGTAAAACCTTTCAAAAATCAACCACAGAACCCAGTACTCCACAGCGAGGTGGGTATGGGCTTTCATACTTCATCACAACACTATATATATCGTTATACCTTACAGTTAAACACATAATCTTCCAGAATACAAAATAATCCACCATACTATCCCCATTTCCACATAATATATATATATATATATATATATATATATATCGCTTCTATTACGATCTTAACTACCAAACCTCAACAATTATCTCACCTCGCTGCTATCAAAACCTGCAGGAGAGTTAGGGTCGTCTACCCTCAGGGAGGGACTCCCTAACCCCTAAAAAATAACAGGGGTTAGCCATGTCTGGTGTGATTATAATTTACTAGTTAGACAAATCAATTAAACTATATAAAGAAAATTTAAAGAACTTACAAATATCCCAATAATTAAGTTAACCTAAAATTTGAATATAACAACATCATAAAAGTGACTTTGCACTAAAGTTCTCTTTTGAATCTTCAACCCATTAACATATCCATATCCACTCTCCCTACCTTGAAGTTGTGTCTCGGGAGGTAGTTCCCACCATTTCCATGGAAATAGCGGGCGTGTAGTTCCTCGACACAATTCCAAGGTATTCCATCTTCACATTACTTATCGTCTCTAACATCATAGTCACTCAATCTCATAGCATTTCATTCATGCAGTCTCATACTATATTTATAATCATTCTCGTTGCATAACATCACGCTCATTCAATCTCATAACATATTGATATTTATTTTCATCATATTTATTCTCATCACATAACTTCACATTCACTCAATCATATAATATCACATACATTTTCCTTGCATCTTAGCACTTGTATTTATTTTTGTAACCCCTGTTTTTCCAAAAACGTTTTTTTGTATATTTTCTATATTTAAAATTTTGGCAAATTATTTTTTTTGGTTTTCTAATTCTTTTGTTAAAATGTACTATTGGATCTCCTATTAAAATCTTTTTTTTTTCGATCAATAATTTTATTTTTTTCGGTTATTATTAGTATTATTATTATTATGTTTATGTTTATGATTATTGTTATTTAGTATTATTACTTTGATTGTTTATTTAAATACCTAGTTCTATTTATAAATTTTATTTGTAGATATTTCACATAAATTCTATGTTACAATACAAATTATATTTTGTTGAAAATCTCTATTTTATTGGTTATTTTATCTCTTTTGGATTTTAAACCCTAAATACACCTTAATACCCATAACCCTATTAAAAACCCATTGGATATTTCCTTATACCCATTAAACAAAACCCAATACCCATTTACATACCCATTAACCCAACTATACCCATTACCCAATTATAAAACCCGAAACCCTTATTTCCCTTCAGCCGTCTTTCACCTTCTTTCCCTAAAATCTTCTCGAACCCATATATTTAAACCCCTGTAGCCGCCTCCTCCTCCTTCTTCAGCCCTAGCACTCCCGATCTCTCAATCCCCCTGTACCTTCTCTCCCGCTCCTCGCCATCCCGAGCTCTCCCTGTGCTCTCCTCTCTCTCCCGTTCTTGCTGTGCACCCAGACCACCTTCGACCTCTCCCTACGTCCCACCTTCTCCCGGCCTGCAGCAACAGCAACTGCACCACAGAACCCCCCCTCTCCTCTTGGTTGTGCTTCCTCCCCCCAAGCAGCACCTCGCACCCTGTGTGTGCCCTGTCACAACTGCAGCAGCGGCACCGTAGTGTTGCCCTCCCCCCTGACGTCTGACAGCACCATCAGCGGCATCGACGACAGCGCTTCGCTATCCATCGCCGTATCTCGTGCATAGCCGTGTCTCTTTGGGTGTGCACGTATTGATTCGTGCGGTTGACATCGTGGTTGTGGTTCGCTGAGTTCTTTGGTTCGTGTGCTCACTTTCAGTTCGCGGGTTCGTAGTTGAGTTCGTTGTTCATTTTGGTTCGTGGGCTTTTCTCGCTTTTGGAGTTCGTGTGTTCGTTGAGTTCTTTGGCCGGGAATCCGTTCCCGTTATTCTTGCTTGGTGTCATTTTCGTCGTCGGTTAAGGCAAGTAACTTGTATTAAATTCCTTTGCAAATACAAGTACTAAATACCGCCTGTAGTGTAGTTGAGTTCTAGAGACAATTTGTGTGTGAATCCCTTTGTTGATATTGTCTCTATAGTGATGATTTGACCATAGTTGCCTCACGACATACATGACATGATATAACCTAGGATTGACCATATCTTGTTGTATATATGCGTGTTGTTCATGTGTTATCTTGTGCTCGTTCGTGTTATTCGCGATAGACTTGTTGTGGACTTGTGAAATACCCTATACAATGTTGCTTGAACATCTAGTATACTCATCTCATGTTTGGTTGTGTTTTGGATGAGTCCTATGTGAACTAGTGGATTTTGTGCATATGCGATATTTTCAGTTTTGCCGGTTTTCTCGTTTTGATCAATATTTTAGACCCAATTAAGGTCAGTATTTGAAAATATTTTGTGAACGTGATTTATAGAGAATTCTGTCCATTTTCCAACCCCTTTGTCAGATCTCAGTTTCGATTTACGGTTTGTGAGTTATGCCTATTTTACTGCTGAGGTGTAGAAAGATTTCCAGACTGCGTTTTCTATGAATCCTGAAGAGTAATCTATTTTTATTTTGGCGTTAAAATTATTATTTTGATCTGAAATTTTGCTCAGTACTTCTAGACTGGATTGGGGTTTACCCAGAATTTTGGTGGATTTATTTGAGGAGTTTTATAAACCTTTTCATGCGCACAAATAAAGATTTTATATGCAGAATTTTATTACTATTCAGTAAAGAACCCGATTTTCGACCTAATTCTACTTGCTCATTTATGAATACGAAAGTTAGCCTACTGTACCTATTTTATTACCCTTTTAGAGGATTTGGATTTTGGTCTATGTTTTGTGAGATATTGCTGTTTTCATACTGCAGTGTTTGCGATTTCAGATTTACAAACCTGTCGTGTCTTGTTGTTTTCTGATTTTACTTGACTACTCTATTTTTGCTGGAAAATTATGAAACTTGTTTTTCTGTTACTAAACATATAGGGGAATACCCCAGATTTTTCGTGGATTTAATTAATGAGTTTTCATACTGTTTTCCTGACTTTGAATACAATCTTTTGATTTCTGGCTGAACGTGTTTTCTGGATTCAAACCTGTTTTGAGACTTGATTTTGTGAAATACTATATGACTTATATATATTTGCTGGATTCGACCGGGAGTCTATTTTCCAGATTCTTTGACGGATTCAGATTTGCGTTTTTGTAGCAACGGGAATCTCAGTTTTAGTGCAGTACTGTCTTACTGTTCTGAACTAGAATTCTCGTTGTCCCAATCTGTTATGAGTTATCTTTCACCTAAACATGTTTATTCTTCATCCTAAACCTGTTACTTGTTCATGCCACGTTATTCTTGTTCTGTTTGTGACACATACATGCCTGTTTGATAATAATAACAAATAACCAAGCTAGGGCTTAAGGGAAAGATCTAGTAGTGGACAATATAGGAGCCTGTACTCGGAAGGGGACTCGTGTTTCCCGTATGACATGTTTACCGATCAAGTTTACCGATCAAGTTACCGATCAAGTTAATTTCTGTTACCGTTCAAGTTTACCGACCAAGTTACCAATCAAGTTTACCGACCAAGTTCTATGATTCTGTAATACCCAAGTACATGACCTATAGAATCCACTATGAAATCTAAAGCGAAATTGGTTGTTGTAGCAACCATGTAGTAAAAACCGGGATGCATGAAAGTGCTACCTAGATAGTAATAACTACAGGACTTGAACATGATCACTTGACACTTGATACTTGATTACTTGTACATGATACTTGATACTCGACACTTGATACTTGTTGCTTGTTTACATGATACTTTTTTACTTGACACTTGATACATGCCACTCGCACTTGTTCATTTTGCCATGCTAGTATTCTATTTTGTTATCACGCATATTCCATGTTATTAGTTAGTTTTTCCCATGTACTTGTATCCTACATTACAAGCGGCCCGTAACTTGCATTGAAGAAAGTTTATTTTCTTTTTCCATTTCCTGCAATTGTTAAATTGCAGATTTTGGAGAACATGTTCCAGATGGTATTGGTGATATAAAGTATGAGTGCTGGACTTTGCAATTACTATTTCTTGTTGCTTGCTTTGAACAATATTATCTTGTACTTGGATTTATTTGTATTTGGGCAGTATGACCCAGGATATTTGACTTATTCAGATCTGGATATATTTTGAGATTAATATATTTTGGTTTCAAGTATTTCTGTTGGTATATTTGATTCGATTATGCATACTTGGTTGATTCTTTTGCTTACGACTCTGATTATTTCTGTGAGATGTTGTAAAGATTCTGAACAGCTTATGGATGATGAAAATCATTCGCTGGGCTTTTGTCGTGTATCCGTATTCCGTATTCTCTTTTGGGAAGCGGGGCATGACAATTTTATTGCATATCATCATGTTCAATCATATCTTATAACACATCTCATCACATCCCGTAATACATTAACTGTCCCTCTTATTATATATATAACAATTTATCTTCTTTTCATTCTACTTTCATCATATAGCTTATTGGAATGCTCATTCTCATTCTATCATATATTTTTCTTTATAATTCATTTTTATCTCATAATACAACTCAAGTTACTTTTCATTCTTATTATTAATATATCTTTCTTTCATTTTCGCTTACACCTCATATTACACTTTACTTTATTTTCATTTTTTATCTTATAATTTACTTTACTTTTCATTTCCATCTCGCAATACAACTATCATATCAACAACTCACCAATTCACTCTAGATTTGTGCCAAGGCAGGTAGTTCCCACCATTTCCATGGAAATAGCGGGCGAGTAGTTCCTCGACACAATTCCATGGTGCATCAAACTCATATCAGAACATATTTTAACTTTATAACCATTCTCATATTCACCACATAATACACTTTACTTCACATTTCACACTCATATTACATATTACTTTACTTTTCATTCGTATACTATATACACATTTTCTTCAATTTATTCACATTAATTCACATACATAATTCCTTCACTTTTATACTAATATACATAACACCATATTAATTTACATATATAATTCCTTCACTTTTCATATTTAATCACATAATGCAAATTCCTCACTTTTTATACTGATTAACCACATACTTCATTTTCTGTTCATTTCCATTTACGCACTCATGACTCACATTCTTTCATACTCATCTTCATTCATATATATTTTCTTTTAATCTTCTTATTCATTTCAACTCATAAACTTGCTTTACTATCTCATTTCCACTTCACATCGGATAATTTCTTTTCTTTCCCATTCTCATATCACATTATATGCTTTCTTTACTTTCTCATTTTTCTTTTCATTTCATATTAATTCATTTTATTAATTTGTCGACCAGTGAGCCACAGTATCCCAATATACTGAAAGCCGACAGCCCAGTAAACACAGGGACCTCTGCCCCCTCGGGGTCTTACGTGTCCGAGGCTACGTCTTCCTCCCAGCCTATACTGTCGAGGGAAACACCGCACCCCAAGTAGAACTTGGGTACTTCTTCCTAGCCGAAGCCAGCGAGGGAAACACCGCACCCCAAGTAGAACTTGGGTACTTCTTCCCAGTCGAAGCCAGCGAAGGAAACACGCACCCCAAGACCGATAGCCTGGGTAATAATCACCGCACCCCAGACAAGCTGGGTAATAACTGAGCCTCAAGCCGATAGCTTGGGCGATAAAAACACCGCACCCCAAATATAGTTTGGGTAATAAACACCGCACCCCAAGCCGGTCCTTGGGTGTTAGGAGGTCTAGCCTAAACCCCCAGATTTTTTGCAGGTAATAGTCAACAAAATTTATTTGTTATTATCATTTTCATTTCATCTTGTTATCTCATTTTATCACCACATAGCATCTCATCTTTTATTTCAATAGATTGTCACATCTTTGATATTGTCCAAGAGAATTATTTTCTCATTCTATTAGCACATATCATCTCATCTTTTATCTTAACATATTAACATAAATTCGGTGTCCACCATATTATTTATCTTCTCATTGTATCACATATACGCATACACCATGTTATTTAACTTATAAAATCATCACATCATATTATTGCATATCATGAATGCACCATATTATTTATTTTGTCACAACATCACACATTATGTGTATACCATGCTATTTATTATATCATTAAATCACATATTAGCATACACCCGGTTATTTAATTTATAAGATTATTACATCATATTATTCTGTATCATAAATGCATCAAAGTATTTATTTAATCTTATTATAATATCTTATGAATATACCAAACTAAGTAGATGATTATATTATATTATCGCCCATTAGTTTCACTTTGAACATCACTATATTATACATATACGCACTCATTAATTTCATCGATTATGATACCACAACTCATTATCATCCATATATATTACAAACATGTACCATATAGGACAATACATCATAACACCACATATATATGTTATTTTGTTTATCTACCGCATATTATACGTATATCAACCCCAATTACTTCATATTATCATACATATACTCAATATATCACCCATAACACTAAATATTCAAAATCACACAAGTTCACCATATAACACAATTTCAACATATAAAAATTATGTATTTTCGGTTACATCTTAATTTAGCTATAACTCACAAAAATCATATCGAATCCGCATAAAATTTTGTCACAAAATACTATATACCTAGTATAATCATACTCACCTGACGAACCAGCCAGAAGACACTTCTCACTCGCCGGGTCGCTGATCGAACTTCACTTTTCAATATCTATTAAGAAATTTATAGACCCTGTGAGTCATTAACTCACAATACACATTATCTATTCCCCGAAAGAACATCAAACATATTCACACATCATATACAATCTACATAAGCATGTCAAATAAACAATTCTCTAGTTTTATAACCAAATCCTAATTTTACCCCTCGATCGGAGGAGTTCTAATCAATATTTTATATTTTAAGGGTAAAATACCCCGAATTACTTCTATATTCCAAAATTAACTCATATGAGCATCTCGGGAATAAAGTCTATTATTTATACATATTTTCCCATACTTATCCTATTTTTAAACCAATAACTCTATTTTCACAATTTTTCGATACCGGAAAAATTTCTTATATTATCAAACAATTGTTAAAATTTATCATAAATACTCTAAATTATCCCAAAATATTCTACATCATCCAAAATAATTATTAGCATTCCAATGATGCAATTCTCCATACCCTTCATAAACTCAAACCCTAGGTTTAATAAAATTTCCATATTATTACCAAAGAAATCGAAATCTTTCACCTCTAGCATGTTCTACAGCATCCTTATACTAGGATTTTTATGAAAAAAAATGAAAAGCACACAATCCCATAACTAAAGTTACAAACTGATATACCTTCCTGAAAACCAACCCTACCATGCTGAAGAGCACGTAGAAATCTCCTAAAAACCCCGAACAATTTAAAGCTTAAGGTGGAAGAGGGTTGAGATTCAAAACCCTAGTTTTTGGGGGGGGAAATGGGTTTCGGTCTGGAGGATTTTCGGCCAGGAAAGAAATGGGAGGGGAGAGAAATAGAAGGAGTGGAACTATGGTAAATATGTGTTTTTTAAATAGTAGGGAGGTTTGGGTGATGGGTTTTGGCCCAAAATTGTATGAACACATCATTTTAAGGGTTAATTTCAACTCCGTATTCCCAAAATTTCTAACTTAATGCTAGGGACATGCAATTCCTTCAAATTAGCAAATATTCCACCCTCAATTATGCACAAGCACTCAAGAAAAATTTCGGGTTAAATCGGATTCATCTCCTCTGAGAAAACTCATATCAAAACTCCGATATTTCAAAATTTTCCTGTTTAACAACAAATTTTAATTTAATCATTCTAAAATAAAATAAAGTCAATTAATATAAGAGAATATACCCAAAATCATAATTAACAATAATATAAATCAAATATTTAAGAATTTTAAAATTACAGGTGTTACAGTAAATTAGTAATGTCAATACACAACTGGCCTTTAGGGCATACCCCAACAATCTCCCACTTGTCCAGGTTACATTTATTTTTATTTGATCGTTTGCTTCATTATAGGGGAATGTAATGCCCAATGCAAAGCAAGTTTCATTTTTACTTATTCTCAAATTTCATTGATTTTTGCGGTTACCCTTTATAAACCATGCACATTACTCTCATCAATGTTTACACCAAGATTCGGCTTTAAGCCTTTATCTCTTTACTTTGGTTATGGATGAATTGATGCAAGGAATACAAGATGAGGTGTCTTAGTGTATGCTTTTTGCCGATGACGTGGTCTTAGTGAATGAGACTAGAGCAGAAGTCAATGCTAAATTAGAATTGTGGAGAGAAATTTTGGAAGCTAGAGGCTTTAGGATAAGCAGAACTAAAACAGAGTATATGGAGTGTAAATTTAGTGGTATTCAGCTCACAACTGAGGAAGTAGTGAAGCTTTAATGGTCAAGAGATATCTAAGAGAGACCGTTTTCGATATTTAGGTTCAATTATACAAAGAGATGGGGAGATTTGTGAAGATGTTATATATAAGATCCAAGCATGGTGGCTTAAGTGGAGAAGTGTCAGGTTATCTTTCAAGTTTATTAATCAATTTTTCAGTGGTAAGGAATCAAATGTTAGAAAATTCTTTTCTAATGGACACCGTTACTAAAAAGCTAGATTTTGTACCGTATCAGGCTATCCTATTAGTAAGCTGATTTGGGCCGATTTACTAGACTCTAATATTCTTGATCGATTTGGTTGGATACATATACCTTTAAAGTTGAAGGGAAAATTTTATAGGACAGCTATTAGACCATCAATGATGTAGGGAGCAGAGTGTTGGGTAACAAAGAAACAACATGTCCAAAAAATGAGTGTAGCAGAGATGAGGATGCTCAGATAGATGTGTGGTAAAACAAGGAAAGATAAAATTAAAAACGAGCATATATGATGTTGGATCCTGTAGGCGAGACAACAAACACTAGAGGGGGGGGGGTGAATAGTGTTAATAAAAAAACTGCGGAAATTTTCTCGGTGCAGTCGACTTGGTTATGAACCAGTCGACTGATATAACCAAAATAAAGCAAAACGGTAACTCTGTGCAGTCGACTGATGGATAAGATAGGCGACTGAAGACACAATGAAACTACAACTAAAACGACACTGACCAGTCGACTGATAGTGAGAGGAGTGGACTGTCCAGACACTTTTTGCAGAACTTAAATAAACAAGAGTAATTGCAAAATCAAGACAACCAATCACAGAGTACACAAGATATATCCTGGTTCGGTCCTCCCAACCTACATCCAGTCCCCAAGCAACCCACTTGAGATTTCCACTATTCTTGAAAAAGATTACAAGAATACCCTATGGCGTTACGACAACAACCTTGTCTAACCCGTAGTCCTTTCTCTCAACCAGAGAAAGCAGACCCACTCTACTACCAAGAGTGAAATAAACCGACTCTACAATCTAGAGTCAAAAACACTTTCCAACCGAGAGCAAAAGAACAAGAAAAACTTTACAGTCAACCTATAGCCTTGTTGATGTTTTGTGTTGTTGCACTTGGCTAAAACAAGGTCGACTTCTATACTCAGTCCAGAGCAAATTCGTTGCTATACTGGACTGAATGTAGAGAACCAAAGAGTATGAACTTGAAAGCTTTATTTCTCAAAAATATCACTTAGAATTTTTTCTCAAGGAATGCTCGGATTTCAAAGAAAGTTCTGTAGATCTTTTCAGTGAGATCTGAACTCTACTTAAAGAGTTTGATCTCCTGGACGTTGGGAGACAGTTACTCCAACTGTCAACCAACGGATCTAAGCTTTTGATTTTGAAAAATTCGATTTTGAAAACAGAAAACGGTCAAAAGCTCTCGAACAGTCGACTGGGTTGCCATATGAGTCGACTGATCAGAGTTTGAATAAATTTAAACAGTTTTGTACTGTCAGTCGACTGGCAGAGGCTTAAGTCGACTGGTACTCAAAAGTTAAATTACTTCAAACTGTTTTGACTCTTTTTGGGGGTTTTTAAGAGACACATTATGAAATTTTGAGTGTGTGTGTGTGTGACAAGGCTTTACATCAGACTAAGACTCAACAAAAAGTAAGATACAATGTTTTTACAAGACACTACAATTTTGACACAATTGAGCTAAAGGTCTTGAGTCTTGAGTCTTGTCTTGAGTGAAGTCTTGAATCTTGTCTGAGTGAAGTCTTTATCTGTATACTTTGAGCTTGTTCATTTGTTCAGCTGAAATAGTCTTTTGTATGTACAACCTGCAATGTTAGCTGTATAACATAGAAACATGTTGCACTGTGTTGTGATCATCAAAATCAAGAATCAACATTCTCCCCCTTTTTGATGATGACAACACAATAGCTGATAATAACAGATAATATACAAGCATAGTAAAGACATGCTCCCCCTATTAAAAACAAAGAATGCATTGTCTTAAAAATGTTTCATAAAACATGTATCAGTCGACTTATCAAAATGGTAGGCGACTGATCAGGAAATACATACATAGAAAAATCACAATCAGAAAATAAGTATAGATGCAGCAGTAGCAGTCGACTTATATGCCTGTTGGCAGTCGACTGACCAGAGAATTTTCCAATACCCAGAAATAGAACAAAGTTAACAAATAAGAGGATATCAAACATATCAAACACAGATAATAAAACAACCATAACACAGTTAACACATATATCTCTCCCCCTTTGGCATAATCAAAAACACAAAATAACACTCTTTTGCATAGAAAATAGACTAAGATATAGTCGCATACATAAATAAGTGCATTAAAAATGAAAATTACATAATAAAAAATAAAAAGTCTTCAATCATCTTCATCGGAGTCTTCATCGCCACCATGAGAAGGAGGATGAAATTGAGAATTGAAGAGATCAGTGAGGTTGTCAAGTTTGGTATCAATGTTGTCTAGTTTGGAATCAAGATTATGAAGGTGGGTATCCACAGTGGCTGAATGCTTCATAAGATAGGAGACACAGTCATATAGAGTACGAGGATCATCATAGTTGGCTTGAAGAATAGGTGGATCAGAAGAGGTAGAAGGTCTAGAGGGTCTAGAAGTAGAACCTAAAGGAGCTTGAGAGAGTGGAGGAGACCTAGGGGGTGATCTAGATGGAGGATCAAGAAGTTTCATTCGTGCCAAACTAGCACGATCGAAACAGTCATAATGAGTAACAACATTGGTCTCGGAATCGAGATCAATACCAAAAGCTACAAAGACTCTAGTGAGAAGACTGCCAAAAGGTAGAAAGTGAGTGTGGTTTTGATTAAGTTAAGAAAAGATGACACGACCCCAATTGACAGCAATTTTACCAAATATTGCATAGACAGCTTTTTGTAATTCTAGAAAATAATGGTCATAACTACCCTTTTTGGGAAGGATGTTATAGGCTAGTATTCTAGCTACAAGCTTAGCAATAGGTTTAATATTTTTGCTAGTCATTGGAGGGCCATGATTGGGTAAAAAGATTTTAGATAAAACAGAGGCATCATCTAAAACAACATCATCAAGATATAATCCTCCGTCATCAATACCTAATATTTGATTGATTCTAGTCGGTGTGAGTGTCATTTTGACATTTTTCACAGACGAACGGATAACTACATCCCCATCGTGTTTTTGTACAACTCTCATATTTGTGTAAAACAAATAGATGAGTTGGGGATAATAGTTGGGTTGATTAGATAGAGAAAGAAAATCATAAAGACTACTATTTTGAAATAAGGGGATAAGATTAAAACGATCAAGGTCATTGAAGTTAACAAATCTTCCAGGGAAGATGGTAATGGTACAAATAAGATACCATTGTTCAATGAGATCGGGGCTTAAAAGAAATTGAGTGTAATCTTGAGATGAAGAACTACCCTCATGAGATCTCTTGGATCATTTAGGAGCCATAAAAAGAGAGAGGGGAAATGATTTTACCAAAGAAAAGGACGAAAAAACAGATCAGATGCGAGCGCCAGCAGCAGTGGAGAGTCGACTTCCTTCTTCTTCACAAATTAGGGTTTGGGAATTTGGGTGAAAAATTGGAGATCGGTAAAGGTGAGAAAGAGGGGCTGGTAAAGGGTTTTAACTGAGAATAGATGGCTGAGATCAAAGAGGGAAGAAATCGACGGTAGAGATTAGAGATCACGGGTGAAAAGAGAAGTGAATTTTATCTCAAAGGTTGCGATGAATAGTCGCTGAAGACGTTTGAACTCTCAACAGTCGACTGGTAGGGTATATCAGTCGACTGAGTCGAGAAGAGATTAAAATTTTATGTCTACTTATCAGTCGACTGGTATAGAAACCAGGCGACTGGTCAGAGAAAAAAATAAATATGTTTTAAAGTTCAGTACAGTCGACTTACTCAAGAACACAGTCGACTTAACAGAAACAATTTTCAACAAATATCAATAAAATCACAAATTCCAAGTTCTCTTCTTAAATTAATGAAAGTATCTTCTTTAAGGGGTTTGGTAAATATATCTGCTACTTGTTTATCGGTAGAGATAAAGTCTAAAGATATATCTCCTTTTAAAACATGATCACGTAGAAAATGATGTCGAATATCAATATGTTTCGTACGTGAATGTTGAATCGGATTTTTAGATAAATTAATTGCACTGGTATTATCACACATAATTGAGGGTTTCTCAAATGAAATATCATAATCTAATAAGGTTTGTTTCATCCACAAAATTTGTGCACATGCCAAACTTGCAGCGATATACTCAGCTTCTGTGGTTGATAGGGATACAGAATTTTGCTTTTTACTGCACCAAGAGACTAGGGAATGTTCCAAAAAGTGACATGTACCACTAGTACTCTTGTGATCAGTTTTGCTTCCAGCAAAATCAGCATCGCTATATGACAAAAGTTGAAAATTATCGGTGCGTAGATAAAATAAACCATATTCAGATGTGCCTTTAATATATCTTAAAATTCGTTTCACTGCTTTTAAATGAGACTCTTTAGGACTAGATTGATATCTAGCACATAAACATACGCTGAACATAATATCTGGTCTACTTGCAGTAATATATAAGAGTGAACCAATCATACCTCGATAGAGTTTTTGATCAACACTCTTACCTAATAAATCTTTGTCAAGAGTAGTAGTAGTAGCCATAGGTGTGGATTTACTACTAGTACTATCCATGTTAAAACGTTTGAGTAGTTCCTTTGCATATTTGCCTTGATTGATAAATATGCCATTTGAGGACTGTTTAATTTGAAGTCCAAGGAAATAATTGAGTTCACCCATGTGACTCATCTCAAATTCATTTTTCATGGTATTAGCAAATTCTTGACATAGATTATTATTAGTAGAACCAAAAATTATATCATCAACATATATTTGTATGATTAAGATATCATTCTTAACTCTTTTGATAAACAATGTAGTGTCTACTTTACCTATTTCAAATCCTGTTTCTAAAAGAAAAGTTTTCAGACGATCATACCAAGCACGAGGTGCTTGTTTAAGACCGTATAAAGCCTTTTTCAATTTATAAACATGATCTGGAAATTGTTCATGTTCAAAACCTGGTGGTTGTTTAACATAAACATTTTCCTTAATAAACCCATTAAGAAAAGCACTTTTAACATCCATTTGATAAAGTATGAAATTCATAAAACAAGCAAAAGATAATAAAATACGAATAGATTCTAGTCTAGCAACAGGAGCATATGTTTCATCAAAATCTATACCTTCTTCTTGATTATACCATTGAGCAACTAATCTAGCCTTGTTCCTTACAACTTGTCCTGATTCATCTAACTTATTTTTAAATACCCATTTGGTACCAATAATAGTCTGATCAGGAGGTCTAGGAACTAAATCCCATACATCATTCCTTATAAATTGGTTTAGTTCATCTTGCATGGCATTCATCCAATATTCATTCTCACAAGCTTCTTGTATATTTTTCGGTTCAAAATCCGACAAGATTGCTGTATGAGAGATCATATTAACATGTGAACGTGTCTGAATACCATGGGAGATGTCACCAATTATTAAGTCATGAGGATGATCTTTAACTTCAACAAATGACTTTGGTAAAGTTGAAGATATCACAATAGGATCAGTCGACTTGACTTGTTCTTCAGTCGACTGCTTTACTTCAGTCGACTGGTAGTCCTTATCAGTCGACTTATCAGTCAGATTAGTTTGTTCTAAGGATTTAATCACATTATCTAAAGGTGATGAATCAGTTTCATCATCTTTATTTAAGGTTGATGAAGGCAGAGATTCATCGAATGTAACATGCATTGATTCTTCAATAGTCATTGTAGACTTATTGAAAATTCTATATGCTTTACTCCTATTTGAGTATCCTAAAAAGATACCTTCATTAGATCTAGGATCAAATTTTTCTAAATTATCTTTTGTGTTTAGAATAAAACACTTACAATCAAATGTCTTAAAGTAAGAGACTTTAGGAATTTTATTAAAAAATAACTCATAACAAGTCTTCTTTAGCTTAGGTCTTAGAAGAATTCTATTTAAAACATAACAAGCTGTAGCAACAGCTTCAGCCCAAAAATGCTTTGGTAGATTGCTTTCAACAAGCATAGTACGTGCGCATTCTTGCAAAATCCTATTTTTCCTTTCAACCACTCCATTTTGTGGTGAAGCTCTAAGAAATGCAAATGAATGTGTTATGCCATTCTTGTTGCAATATTCTGTAAATGTTTCATTTTCAAATTCTCTACCATGATCACTTCTAATAGTGACTATAGTTAGAGATATTTGATTTTGAATACGTTTACAAAAATGTGCAAATTCCTCAAAAGCATCATTTTTATGTTTTAAAAAGAATGTCCAAGTGAATCTTGAAAAATCATCTACTAAAACAAACACATATCTACTTTTATTTAAAGAAGCAACTCTAGTAGGGCCAAATAAATCCATATGAATTAATTCGAGCGGCCTACTAGTAGAAATTACTTCTTTTGTTTTAAAAGTGGATTTGATTTGTTTTCCTAGTTGACATGCATCACATAACTTATCCTTTTTAAAGGATAGTTTTGGCAGTCCTTTAACTAGGTTATATTTAGATAATTTTAAGAGATTTTTCACGTTCACATGTCCAAATCTTCTATGCCATAGCCAAGATTCATTGTTAGAGGCTATTAAACAAAAGTTATTTGAAAAGTCAATTGCATTTAAACACAATTCATAAATATTATTTTTACGAAAACCTTGAAAAACAACATTTTGCATAGTGGAATCATAAATTAAGCATGCATCTTTTTCAAAAACTATTTTATACCCTTTATCACATAATTGACTAATGCTTAAAAGATTATGCTTTAAACCACTAACTAATAATACATTTTCTATGGTTGGGTTAGAAGTTTTACCGACTTTGCCTTTGTTGTTATCTCCAAAGGTGACGGTTCCTCCATCTATGCTTTGAATGGTGGATAGTAGGTTGGCATGTCCTGTCATGTGTTTTGAGCATCCACTGTCTAATATCCAGCGTTCTTTCTTGGGTACCTATAAAAAGTTTAAGGTAAATATGGTACCCTTTTTATTGGGTCCAAAACACATTAGTTTGGGGGAAACCAAACCCATGAAGAGTTTGATCTTCCTCCATAAGCAGGAATATAGTAAATAGAATTACACACATTTAACACATATGAGTTAATATAAGCAATTCTATCATTCTGCTTTAGACTGACTGGAACCCATACTAACTTGTTCTGTACAGTCGACTTAACAGTGTCCTTCAGTCGATTGTTAGTGTACATCAGTCGACTGGCTGATACACTAGGTTGACTTATAAAAGGTTTTGATCTCGTTGAATAAGATCCAATTCCTCTGGACAGACGACTGGTTGTATGGTTCAGTCGACTTAACCGAATGTTAGTCTTGCTATTATCACTAAAATTAACAACCATAGGCTTTTCAAAGAAATCATACAACTTGTGTGTAACACTAGAAATAGATGCTGATTTATTTTTACTAGTGTTTACAACAGGAGATTCTTTTACAGAAGATTTTTTAAAACCAAGTCCATATTTTTGACTAGATTTTACTTGATGATGAAGCATATCATTTAAATTCTCTTTGCCTTTGTTAAACTTTGATACGTTCTGTGAAATCTCTTCATAATTCTTTTTGAGAGTTTCAAGATCAGTATCTAAACTTGCAATGCGAGAATTTAAGGATTTTACTTCCTTATCAAGGTTAAGATTTTCTTGATTAAGTGTTTGATTCACTTTCTCAAGATTCTTAACTCTAATCTTTTATTTCTTTAACTCTTGGAATATTTCATTAAAAGCATCAAGAAGATCTTCTGAATCATAATCATTACTTACATGTTCTTGTGCAGCCATGAAACACACATTTGCCACTTCGTTATTTTCATCCGTTTCTTCTTCGGAAGACGAATCACTATCATCCCATGTAGCTTGATAGGCCTTCTTGTTCTTGGCAAATTTGTTCTTTGAATATTTGTCCTTCTTGAAGTTGGATGATTTTCCCTTGTTCTTTGCATTTTCTAAGGGACAATCCTTCTTCATGTGACCTATTTTATTGCACCTGAAACATGTAGGAGGGTCATTAGAATCTCTAACTTTAGAATTAAACTTACCATTCTTTAAGAACTTCTTGAATCTTCGAGTGAACATTGCTATCTCTTCTTCATCTTCTTCCTCATCTTCTGAGTCTGTCATGGCTTTAAAAGCCAATGATTTCTTCTTTGCTTGGTGTGATTCTGTATCCTTCTTTCGATCTTCAAGTTGGACCTCATATGCCATGAGATTTCCAACAAGATTCTCGAGAGAAAGTTGTGACAAGTCATTTGCTTCCTCTATTGCTGTGGTCTTCTTCTCCCATTCTAGATTGAGTGCACGTAGAACTTTTCTAACCATCTCTGCTTGAGTGTAAGTCTTTCCAAGCGCCACAAGGGAGTTTGTGATGTCTGTGAATCTGGTGATCATCTCGGACACAGTCTCATTGTCCTTCATTCTGAACATCTCAAACCTGTGGACAAGAACAGAAATTTTAGACTCTTTTACTTTATTTGTTCCTTCATGTGTTACCTCGAGTGTATGCCAAATTTGATGTGCGGTTGTAGCATTTGATACACGGTTGAATTCTTCCTTTGTGAGTGCACAAAATAAGGCATTCATTGCTTTGGCATTGTTTATAGTCTGATTCTTTTGATCATCATTCCATTGTGCATATGGAATGGTAGGGGCAGTGTATTCCGTCTCTGTCATTTGCCATATCTCGTAGTTGATTGATTGGAGGTAGATTCTCATTCGGCACTTCCAATAATTGTAGTTCGTTCCATCAAATAGCGATGGCCGTTGTGTAGATTGGCCTTCATGGTACTGATTTGTATTTGAAGTAGTTGCCATAGCCTGTAACCTTGCTCTGATACCAAGTGTTGGATCCTGTAGGCGAGACAACAAACACTAGAGGGGGGGTGAATAGTGTTAATAAAAAAACTGCGGAAATTTTCTCAGTGCAGTCGACTTGGTTATGAACCAGTCGACTGATATAACCAAAATAAAGCAAAACAGTAACTCTGTGCAGTCGACTGATGGATAAGATAGGCGACTGAAGACACAATGAAACTACAACTAAAACGACACTGACCAGTCGACTGATAGTGAGAGGAGTGGACTGTCCAGACACTTTTTGCAGAACTTAAATAAACAAGAGTAATTGCAAAATCAAGACAACCAATCACAGAGTACACAAGATATATCCTGGTTCGGTCCTCCCGACCTACATTCAGTCCCCAAGCAACCCACTTGAGATTTCCACTATTCTTGAAAAAGATTACAAGAATACCCTACGACGTTACGACAACAACCTTGTCTAACCCGTAGTCCTTTCTGTCAACCAGAGAAAGCAGACCCACTCTACTACCAAGAGTGAAATAAACCGACTCTACAACCTAGAGTCAAAAACACTCTCCAACCGAGAGCAAAAGAACAAGAAAAACTTTACAGTCAACCTATAGCCTTGTTGATGTTTTGTGTTGTTGCACTTGGCTAAAACAAGGTCGACTTCTATACTCAGTCCAGAGCGAATTCGTTGCTATACTGGACTGAATGTAGAGAACCAAAGAGTATGAACATGAAAGCTTTATTTCTCAAAAATATCACTTAGAATTTTTTCTCAAGGAATGCTCGGATTTCAAAGAAAGTTCTGTAGATCTTTTCAGTGAGATCTGAACTCTACTTAAAGAGTTTGATCTCCTGGACGTTGGGAGACAGTTACTCCAACTGTCAACCAACGGATCTAAGCTTTTGATTTTGAAAAATTCGATTTTGAAAACAGAAAACGGTCAAAAGCTCTCGAACAGTCGACTGGGTTGCCATATGAGTCGACTGATCAGAGTTTGAATAAATTTAAACAGTTTTGTACTGTCAGTCGACTGGCAGAGGCTTAAGTCGACTGGTACTCAAAAGTTAAATTACTTCAAACTGTTTTGACTCTTTTGGGGGGTTTTTAAGAGACACACATTATGAAATTTTGAGTGTGTGTGTGTGTGACAAGGCTTTACATCAGACTAAGACTCAACAAAAAGTAAAATACAATGTTTCTACAAGACACTACAATTTTGACACAATTGAGCTAAAGGTCTTGAGTCTTGAGTCTTGTCTTGAGTGAAGTCTTGAATCTTGTCTGAGTGAAGTCTTTATCTGTATACTTTGAGCTTGTTCATTTGTTCAGCTGAAATAGTCTTTTGTATGTACAACCTGCAATGTTAGCTGTATAACATAGACACATGTTGCACTGTGTTGTGATCATCAAAATCAAGAATCAACATATGAGACATGCTAAAGGTAGCTCATATCTAAGATAAGTTAAGAGAGAACCGCCTCAAGTGGTTTGGACATATCACACGTAGACATAGTAGTGCCCCTGTTAGAAAGAGTGATTTGATAAGTATTGAGGGTAGAGTTAGGGGTAGAGACAGACCTAAACTAATTTGGATGGAAACGGTGAGAAAAGATATGATAGCTTGTGACATTACAAAAAATATTGCGCTAAACAGAGCAAAATGGGAAATCAGAATTCATGTAGCCGATCCCAACTAGTTAGAAAAAGGCTTTATTGTTGTTGTTGTTGTGTTACTCTCATCAATGATACTAATTGTAGGTAATTGGAGTAGTGGATGCGACAGTAGATAGGCATTATGATCCCTCCTTGTATCAGCTTATGGCCACAGTAATTTACTCACTCTTCCTATTCCTTGCTTGGTTGTTTCACCCAACTACAGTCCACTCCTTGACTTGTCCAACAAGCATTTGTGAGATCCTATATAAATCAAATCAATGCAACATAATAATATTCAATGAAAAAAAGATTATGAAAGAAGATAAGTAAAAAAGAGAAGAGAAAGACCAAAAATGCGGACTTCAGATTCAAGATAAAATGTCAACGCTCCAAACAGGAGTGTTATTGAACAAAAAACTACTAAACTAATAAATAGCTTGCCCAATGTAATAAAATTGGAACGATACAGAGAAGATTAGCATAATGACACGTATAAATCAAGAAATGGATCAGAATTTTAAAATTATAAAAAAAAGAAAAGAAAGAAGTTAAACTAGGTGAAAATTTTGAGAATTGAGTTACAGTTCGAGTTTTTGTTATATTAGATCAACACTCTTCTCCAAAGATTTCCTGATCAAGATTTCAGTACTAAAACTTACAGGGTTAATGCCAAACTGACTGGTGATCATATTAATTCTTGGTCAGTTGCAGTCTAAAATATATCACATTTTGTTGGAAAATGCTTGGTCAGATACAGAGAAGATTAGCATAATCCATGTATAAAGATGACACGTATAAATCAAGAAATGGATCGGAATTTTATAATTATAAAAAAAAAAGAAAGAAGTTAAACTAGGTGAAAATTTTGAGAATCGAGTTACAGTTCGGGTTTTTGTTATATTAGATCAACACTCTTCCCCAAAGATTTCCTGATCAAGATTTCAGTACTAAAACTTACAGGGTTAATGTCAAACTGACTGGTGATCATATTAATTCTTGGTCAGTTGCAGTCTTCTATATCACATTTTGTTGGAAAATGCTTGGTCAGATACAGAGAAGATTAGTATAATCCATGAATAAAGATGACATGTATAAATCAAGAAATGGATCAGAATTTTAAAATTATAAAAAGAAAGAAAGAAGTTAAACTAGGTGAAAATTTTGAGAATCGAGTTACAGTTCGAGTTTTTGTTATATTAGATCAACACTCTTCTCCAAAGATTTCCTGATCAAGATTTCAGTGCTAAAACTTACAGGGTTAATGTCAAACTGACTGGTGATCACATTAATTCTTGGTCAGTTGCAGTCTAAAATATATCACATTTTGTTGGAAAATGCTTGGATGTTGATATAAAATAATATTGGGTACTTCAAGTCAAATATTGGTTATTAAAAAATGAAAAGATATTGACGGATAGTGGAAGAAGAAGTTTTGCTCTGTGTATGCATATAATTTTAACACTAGGGATGTTTGGCTACCAACCAAGGGTGAAGGAGGGAATTTCTACATACAAATAATTTCACCGTCTTAGAGCATCCACATCAATGGCCATTTTAGGTTCCCGTTTTTAAATTTGGCAATTTAAATGGCAAAACCCTCCCACATCAACCTCTCATTTGGGTTGCCAAATTTAGAAATGACTATTTCTTTTGTCAAATTTGGCAACCCATATAGCATTGCTATATGTCCCATTACCACATCTTTTTCTCTTTTTCCACCAAATTTGAATATATATACACTATTATATATATATGGAAAAAAGGGGTATGAGCAACTTGCTCATTTAGTAAATAAGCAATTGATGATGTGACATACATATGATTGGAAATCCTTAAAAGGGTTAGTTGTCCAATGTATCACTTGCATGCCATATAATCAATTGCTCATTTACTAAATGAGCAAGTTGCTCATATCCCTTTTATCCTATATATATATAGAGTCATGCTATTATGAGATGGTGAGATGGAGTGTTTTTTTGTGAGATGGGAAATTTGAATCATCCAAATCTTGATTACACCGTTCACTTCGTTCGACATGCCATCTAGATGGTGTGTACAAAATTTTAAGCCATTTGGAGACCTCTTGCCTTTGCATCAAAGCGTTCAACACATCATGAAGATGATGCAAAATACATATATATGCATTTATTTGAACGCTTTGATGCATAGGCTAGAGGTCTCCAAATTGCTTGAAATTTTTTACACACCATCTACATGATATGTAGAATGATGTGAACGGGGTGATTGAGATTTGGATGATTTAAATCGCTCATCTCACAAAATACATTTTCATCTCACGCATCTCACCATCTCATATTAGCATTTTCCTATATATATATATATATATATATATATATATATATATATATATATATATATATATATATCAATTATATTATTAATATTATATACATATTATTATATTAATATATTTTTATATTATATATATTATTATTATATTAAATATATAATATAAAATATAATAATAATATATAATAAATAATTATATTATATATAATAATAATAATATATACATATATATATATATATATATATATATATATATATATATATATATATATATATATATATATATATACACACACACACACTATTATACACTATTATAATATACTATTATACATATGTGACAACTAAAATGACAATCATGGATGCAGAACAACCTCTCGTTTTTTGGCAAAGTAATCCTCTGGGTTGCCAAAAATGAAAATAGCAACCCAAATGAGAGGTCCATTGGTATGGATGCTCTTAGGCAGAATCCAAATTTGGACGTCCTATATAAGCTTGTCATTGTACTACAAGTGTTTGGCCCATTAACATGAATTACAAAGATTGTTATGAATGTCAGAATATTATCTGTCGAAACTGTATACATTGTGAATAAAAAACCCCTATAGTATTTTCTGCTAGTAATGTACACTTCCAAACAAAAGTATTGTTTCTATAGCTAATATCTCACTATTTCTTTATCAGCCAAAAAAAAAAAACTGTTATTTCATCTTTGTTGTTGTATGCCCTAGAGATCAGTTATGTATTGACCTTACTAGTTTACATTGTATCATGATATTTATTTCATATATGAGGTATTTTTATTTGTTGTGTTGTTTATTGTGATTAAATGAACATAATAAAATCATTAGAATAGTAAGTTCACTGCCCAGATTGAACATAATATTGTGATATCAAGTGCATGACTTCATTGTGAGTTCCTATTGGTTGAAATTAGAACACTATTCTTAAATGTCCATAGTTAAGTATTATTGTGAATTATGACAAAAAGAATTCATAGAGACTAGTATGTGCGTAGACTGATGACCATTCTTGTAACGTCCCGAATTCCAAAATACACTGAATTCGAGATTCCACAGGATCTTTACACTTCATTTAGTACAATTTTACAAGGAATTTAAAACTTTTCACTTTATATCAGAGTTACAAGAAATCTTTACACTTTACATTTTACAGCGGAAGCAAATTACAACATTTATATAATGAAAGTACAACAACACTTGAATAATCTCTAAGCATCATTTCTCCTTTAATCTTTATCATGTCATTTACCCTGCATACAAAATTGTGGGTACGTTAGTTTATTCAACCGATGAACATTATACACGGCCATCCTCTCTATGCCGGAAACAGTATAACTAATTTTCCATATTTAACAAACACAAACTTGTCACATATCAAACTAAAGGGAATACCCTATTGATGTCGTGTTGTGATTGTGCACTTAGTCCTTAATGCAATCATTTACATTACATGACACTAATGCATACTTCTTCGGATTCTATGCATCCCATACTACATAGGTCCGAAGGCATGCCTCTTAATCGTTCTTCATCTTGTAGGGTTCAATCCCTCGTCACGACTTAATCTACTACTGTAACTACGGTAAGTATCCTAGATGATCTATGAGTACAAGCTCATGTACAGAAAAACTGGAGGGAAATTCCACATCATGTCACGATGCATCGTGAAGACTATCTATGGACAATTCAGCCTCCTTCATGGCACACGATCCTCTTGCAGTCACCAAATATCCCACAAGCGTCGCCACCGGGACGATAATTCCGGAGTAGTACCCACGCCATGTCTTGATGCATCAAGCATGCATTCTGTGGCTCACCCTCACACCGTCAATCCGATGACCCTCATACTCGTGTTTTTCTCTTACTTTCATCACCTTTTCACTATGTACTAAATTCTTAATTTAATAAAATCATGAACAAAATTAATCTCTTAGAGTTAGCCCTCTCACTACTACCGGTCTTATTTCTTCAATTTCACATGACCAACCTTGGTCTTTTCAATATCAATAATCATATTTCATCACTTTTCACTTGCCGGTGTGAGTTTTGGCTACACCTTAATTTTTAATTTCGATTCACAAATTCACATGTTGAGTTGTCATACTCAATAACATTTCTCTTTTCCAATCACATGATTTCTAAATTATTCATGAGTCAAAATAACCATTCATGGAGTTCAATTATACATCGTGTATTTCACAACATTTATTTTCACATTAAAATCATATCACCAAATATATAGCCAAAATGAATATTCACAAACTCATTAGTGTCACACTATTCTTTAATAAGAATAATCCATACCAACTTCACAATATATACTTTCTTTCTTTGTTATTTTTCTTTTCTAGCATTTATCTCAAGTCCTTTGCAAAAACGCATTTTTCACAAAATATACAAGTGTAAAACTATAGTTCCAACCACATTTTTATTCCCAAATATACTTTATTTTATCCCAATAACACCCAACTTATTTTTCATAAGTCACACATGTTTTTAGAATAATAATAGTAATTTTTTCCATAATTTTTACATATCAAGAAACCACAAAAGTCATTTTTTCCAAAAAGGTATTATTCTGGCCGAGGCCAGGATTCGAACCAGCAACCCACAGGAAGCAAGCCGCACGCTCTGGCCATGTGGCCAATTGTACCATTCGATATAAAAGGGGATTGAGAGTATTAAATGCTCTCGGGTTGGAAATTTATTAAATTTTACAAACGCACATAAAAATTTGGGTTTCTCAAGTATCGAACCAGCGATCCAAGGGAACAAGCCGCACACACTGTAGCATTAGAGAGCCTCCCGACCAATTGAGCTATAGGCTCAAGTTGTCTTGAATACAACTTGCATTTTAATTAAATCCATCCTCTGTTCAATTAGAACATTTTGATGTTCAAAAGCTCTCATTTGAGTTTTGCTTTTTACTAAATTTCTTGTAAATCTCCAGAATGTCTAATTAAACATAGTTTAACACTCCAGTAATTTAAAAATAATTTTTCCAGTAATTAAACACATATTTTTCATACAATTAACTTAAATTGTATACTACTACTACCACATCTCATTTCTATATTTCTTATACAACTTCACATTAATATTTCCTATATCAATTCCCTGTTTATTTTTCTTTTACAAACCCAAAAATATATTTTAGGTTACTCATGCTAAACATTATCACAAAAGTCCAACTAAGCACATAAAGCAACAATTTCATCTACTAGCATTTGAATTTAATTTTGATACTAACAATAAATTTTAATTCAAGCATTCCATAACTACAAACAATTCACATACAACTTAAGATTCATGATGGAATAATATGCAATCTATTTAGCATCAATTCAATCAACTAACAAGCCTTTTTCCAATTAAATGTGCTCTTATTAGTTTCTTCCATGCATTATCAATTTCATCAACCTTAGCATGATATCTAATTAGAAACATGGAAAATAACCCACCTTTTTGGGAGAGAATAAATATTGCAACACCTCCTAAACAAAAGAGTCATTCGTGAGCTTGCCAAAAGAGCGTTCCTCCTCCTCCTTGATGTGCAAAACCGGCCTTCAAAGTGCAATCCCGAGCCCTCCTTGATGCCGGCCTTCCTTTGGTGCAAGCACAACCCACAACTCTCAATCTTTTTTTTATCTCACTTACTACACTACTAACAATTGTATTTTCTACTATAGGTTTTGGAGAAATGAAAAGTACAAGAATAACTAGGCTAGGGGGGGGGGTATTTATACTAAAAATTGGAGCAAATGAAGGGCTAAGATTAATCTAGGAGTTAAAAATAGAAGGCTAGGATTCAATCAAGGGGAAGTTGTAGTAACCAACCATGATTCAAACAACTACCACCCATAACTCCACTTTTTTTTTCTTTTTTCCTCTATACCAAAACCGGCCCACTATGTGTGCTACTTGCACGTGTACGTGCAATGCACGTGCATTCATTTGTTCTCCATTTAAAAAGTTGTACATTATATTTTTTATAAAAATACTCTTATAAAAATATTCTACATTACAAGTTGTAATAAAAGAAGAAATAGCTCATGGGCTTCATTTAATGGGCCAAATGGTTTACAAAAAAATTAAATTAGATTTGGGCTAAAAAGAAGGCTTATGTTTATTTGAAGAAAACGGGCCTATTATAAAAATAATTAGAGAACAAATGTACATATATATATATACACACACATACATTATCCATATTAAAAGTAATTATATGGTTTTATACTGCAAAAATTGCACGTGCACAAAACGTACAAAAAAAATAAATAATTTTCATAAATAAAAATCATTGTATTACAACACTCCCTCCTTGGAATAGTACCATCCCCTGAACTACAGTCAAGAGCGAGAAACAAAACACTCACAACAAGCACAAGAAAAAAAATACAAAATACAAATCAAGCAAAAAGCTCAGGATAATCCTTCAACATCCTCTCTTCAGACTCCCAAGTAGCCTCTTCAACCAAATGGTTTCTCCAGACTACCTTGACCATCGGTATCGTCTTATTCCTCAAGACTTTCTTTCGACGATCAACAATCTCGCCAGGAGACTCGATGTAATTGAGATCCAAATGCAAAACTTCCGGCACTTCAGGCAAATGATGACTTGGATCTGGAATATAACCTCTCAGCATAGATACATGAAAGACATTGTGCACCTGAGATAACTCTTCCGGTAATTCAAGCCGGTAAGCAGTTTTCCCGATCCTTTTCAATATCTTGTACGGGCCTATAACCCTCGGGGCTAACTTCCTTCCTTTGCCAAATCGAATCACACCTTTACTGGGCGATACTTTCAGAAAGACGAAGTCACCTTCCTCAAACTCAAGGTCCCTTCTCCGGTTGTTTGCATAGCTCTTCTGCCTGCTCTGAGCCTCTACCAACCTTTTCCTGATCAGATCAATCTTTTCATAGGTTTGCTGTACAAGCTCAGGCCCAAACAACTGACGCTCCCCAACTTCAAACCAACAAACAGGCGTTCTGCACTTCCTGCCATACAAAGCTTCGTACGGCGCCATCCCAATGCTAGTCTGAAAATTGTTGTTGTAGGCAAACTCTACCAAAGGTAAATGCCTTTCCCAACTGCCTCCAAAGTCTAGTACATAAAACCGTAGCATATCTTCAAGAATACGGTTGACTCTCTCGGTCTGCCCATCTGTTTGCGGATGAAAAGCAGTGCTGAAATCTGTCTTGGTACCCAAAGCTGTTTGAAGACTCCTCCAGAAATGCGAAGTAAACCGCGCATCTCGATCAAACACAATAGTTGACGGAACACCATGAAGCCTGACGATCTCGCCAACATACAACTCAACTAACTTGTCCATCGAAGCAGTGAGTTTCATCGCCAAAAAGTGAGCGGACTTGGTTAGTCGATCGACTATAACCCAAATCACATCATTGCCTTTAGGACTCTTAGGCAATATCGTAATGAAATCCATACTGATGTTATCCCACTTCCATTCCGGAATAGGTAACGGTTGTAATATACCTCCGGGTCTCTGATTCTCGGCTTTGACTTGCTGACAAACCTCACACTTCGCCACAAATTCAGCCACATCCGGCTTCAAACCTGACCACCAGAAATGCGGTTTGATGTCTTTGTACATCTTAGTACTCCCAGGATGTGCTGACAAAAAAGTAGCATGTGCCTCCTGAAGAATACTCTCTTTCAGGTCTGCCTGATTTGGAACACACAGTCTATCTACGAACCACAGCACTCCATCCCTGATTTGAAATCTGGGCAACCTGCCAGCACTAACCTGCTCCTTCCATTCAAAGTAGGCTGAAGCCTCAGCTGAGCTAAAGATGCTCCCAATCCTTGCAAGACAACTTCAATACCTGCTCGATCCAATTCTTCCATCAGATGCTTCTGAGTTGTAATCAAACTGGATAAACTGCTCTTGCGACTAAGTATATCAGCAACAACATTAGCTTTTTCATGATGATACTTGATCTCAGGTTGCATGTCCTCAAGCACTTCCAACCATCTCCGCTGCCTCAGATTCAGATCCTTCTGCTAGTATATGTACTTCAAACTCTTGTGGTCCGTGTACATATTCAATTTCTCACCGTACACGTAGTGTCTCCATTGCTTCAAAGCAAAGATAATCGCAGCCAACTCCAGATCATGAGTCGGGTAATTCTTCTCATGCGGTCGTAGTTGCCTAGACCCATAAGCGATTACTCTTTCTTCTTGCATTAAGACACAACCAAGCCCCCGATGTGAAGCATCGCTGTAAACATCATACTCAACACCTGCTCTAGGCAAAGCCAAAATAGGTGCAATAGTCAGCTTCTCTTTCAATTCCTGAAAGCTTGCCTCACATTGCTCAGTCCACTTGAAGTCCACATTCTTCTTGGTCAAACCAGTGAGCGGTACGGCTAACTGAGCATAACCTTGAATGAATCTCCTGTAGTATCCAGTTAATCCAAGAAAACTTCTGACTTCCTTCACTGTAGTAGGCCTTGCCCAATCTCTCACTGTCTCTATCTTCTGAGGATCAGTTGCCACTCCCTCCTTAGAAAGGATGTGACCTAGGAATGCCACTTCAGATTTCTAGAAATCGCACTTGGATAGCTTGGCATACAACTCCTGCTCTTCCAGCTTCCTCAAAACTGCTGCCAGATGCTCGGTGTGCTCCTCTTCTGACTTGGAGTACATGAGGATATCATCGATAAACACCACGACGAAAGAATCAATGAACGGCCTCAGAACTCTATTCATCAAATCCATGAAGATTGCGGGTGCATTCGTCACTCCAAATGGCATAACTAAGAATTCGTAATGTCCATGTCGAGTTCTAAATGCAGTTTGTGCACATCTTCAGCTTTCACTCGAACTTGGTGATATCCTGATCGAAGATCTATTTTGGAGAAAATAGCTGCTCCTTGTAGACGATCGAACAAGTCATCAATTCGGGGAATAGGATACTTATTTTGAACAGTGACCTTATTCAGCTCTCGGTAATGGATACACATCCTCATCGAACCATCCTTCTCAAATTGCAAAGTCGCCAACTTCACCTTGCTGCCTTCAAGGGTCTCCAAGACTTCGAAGATAGTCTCTACCTGCCTGATCCAGTTGTCAGCCGTGTCAGGGTCTGACTTTCCTTTAAACACCGGTGGTTTCATCCGCTTGAATGATTCCACGAGTTTGATTGCTTCGGGCACCGAATTTGCAGGTACCCTTCCTTGGTTCTGATTCATGGCCATGGCGTTGAGTGTCTGATAGACCCTCACGAGTTCCGTTTCCAAGTCCAGACCTTCACCATTTCTTGCTCTTCGTCCAGCCATGTTCTGATGCAAAAGATCCATTAAATTCGAAGTGTGAAACATGAACTTTCAAGTCAATATTTCCATTTCATTGAATTTCAAACTTTATACATTCGAATTTAAAACATTTTTGACATCAAAATGAAAGCAGTAGACGATACAATGGTCTAACTCCTACGGTTCCTCTTGGCTTCTCGAAGTTCTTCCCGTAGTTCTTTAACTTCTTCTTTCAACACATCGGTCATATTTTTCCTCTTCTCGAGTTCCCATACCCGATGACTGAGAGGGATGGCAACTGGGCTGGGTCAACCGGCGACCCACCCGCGACCCGGCCCACGAACCCAGCCCGTTTAAGGAGTTGACGGGTTCGGGTCGAACCCAGTGAACAGGACCGGGTCGACCCGGGTCACAAATAACGCGAATTCAACCCGCGAAACCCGGCCCGCAAACCCGTTAGGAAAGCGAATTGAACCCGCCAACCCACGGGTCGACCCGCGGGTTACGACCCGTTGGACCCGTACGGGTCGACCGTTGACCCGCGGGTCGAATGGTCGTAACCAGAGCGGCTCTGGACAGAGCCGTTGCTAACGGCTCTTTAGCCTTTTTTTGGCCTTTTTTTGTTTTTTTTTGTTTTTCCCCCCATTTTGAGCCTATAAATACCCCCAAAAATCTCATAAAAAATCACACCTTACTCTCTTACTCTCTCTACTATTACACATCATTTCTAAAGAATTTTTCAACAATTGTAGTATTCATCAAACAAGTCTACAACGAAGCATATACACGACCAAATTTCGGTCGTATCGGAATCAAAATTCAACGTCTTCAACGTCTTCAACTCTCTTAAACCCTCGTCAAATCTACTTCAAGCTCTCCTCAACTCTTCAATTGCGGAATCTGCAAAGCGCTTCTTTCTAGTTCTATTCTATTCTTATTTTCACAGTTTTTTTACATACGCGTATTTCACGGTGAACGGTATCAAAATTTCATACCTCTCTCGTTAATTTTTTTTTCGTTGTAGTTAAAATTATTGTTCGTTTTTTGAACTTCTCTATCTCAATCCTCTTGTTTTTTAGAGTTTTTTTGTATAATTCACCGTTCCTACATTGTATATATTTTTTTACATACATTAGCACATTACTACATTATGTCTAGATCACGCGGTAGCGGTCGTAGCGGGAAAGATTCCTCCTCCTCTTCCCGTAGGCCACCAATTGTCCCAACTAGTGAGCCCGCCCAAGAATACCATGATCCTCCTATGGAACAATGGGGTACACACGATGTTGTTGTAGGTGACATACAATTGGAAGAAGAAGAAGAAGAACAACAACCAACCGAAACCACACAATCCCGTAGTAGTAGGAAAAGTAGAGGAGAAACTAGCGATTGGCATAAGTTTTATGATTATATCCCGGACGAACATACTCCGGGTATAGGTTTGAAAGTATGTAAAACATGTGGTAAAACATACAAATTCAAGAGGGGTGACGGCACCAGTACAATTAGTAGGTACATCCAACATAACCATAAAGAACTTCTTGAACAACTACAAGGCCAACAAAAAATCAACCCTAGGACCGATCTAGTTGATAGCCACCCTTATGATCCCGATCTTGTTCGTCGGGAAATGGCCCGATTAGTCATTAAGGAAGAGTTACCATTTTCCTATCCCGAGAGTAAGGACTTGGAAAATTTTAATCAAACGGCCTTAAACCCTCATTTTAGAAGAATTCCGAGAAATACTTGCAAATCGGATTGTTTTAAAATATACATCGAAATGAAGGACGCTTTGATTGCAATTTTATGGAGTTTAACTTGTAGGGTTAGTTTAACTTCGGATTGTTGGACGGGTGTCAACAATATTCCAATGATGGGAATAACCTGTTATTGGATCGACAATGATTGGATTCTTCAAAAAAGAATCATATCACTTGCGGCGTTGCCGTATCCCCATAGTGGCACTGAAATAGCAAATCGTATTATAGAAATTTGTGATGTTTTCCATATTCGCGATAAAATTATGTGTATTAGTTTTGATAATGCATCTAATAACAATGTAGCAATTACTACTTTAAAATCCGTATTAAATCCTCCATCTGACAATATTTTTTATGTTAGATGTGCATGTCATATTATAAATTTATGTGTTCAAGATGCATTAAAAATAGCCGATCCATATATAGTTAAAATTAGAAATTGTGTACATTTTATTGCATTAAGTCCAAGCATTTTACAAGAATGGAAAGCTTGGTGTAGGGTTAGAAATGTTCCTTTTAGAAGATTTCCAAAGGATGTTGGACACCGATGGAATTCTACTTTTGATTTACTAAATGTTGTTACCGAATATAAAGCAGTTGTAAATGATTTTTGTATCGCAAAAAATATGCACAATTTTGAAATGACTCCCCCCGATTGGTTTTTTGCCGAATCTTTGTTGAAATTTTTAGAACCTTTTAAAACCGCAACTTTAAAATTTTCAAAAACATATGAATCTACTTCTAGTAGTATTTTTATTGAATTAGTTAGCATGATGCAAATATTTAATGAAATGTTAAATGATATCAATGTTGGTGAGATTGTAAAACCTGCATTTCAAAAATTTTTGAAGTATTATTTTCCTCCTCCTATGTTGATTTGTGTTGCTACGGTTATGGATCCTCATATCAAATTAGAAGGTACGAAGAGTTTGATAGAAATGTTTTTTGCATTACTTGAGGAACATGTAGAATTAGTAATTGATCGCGCTAATTTTTTAGTTCAGTTTGAATCTACGTTAAATAACTTGTATGATTATTATGATAGACGTTTTGCTTCTAGTAGTACAACTTCTGTAGTTAGTTCTTCTTCTGGTAGTTCTAAAGGTAAGGGTAAAAGTAGAATTGGTGATAGAACATTTAATTTACTTGAACATATTCAATCAAAAAAACCTAGGACTAATCAACCAAATGAATTAAATTGGTATAACCAACAAGATTCTGAGCCTTCTACTTCTCCACTAGATATTTTACAATGGTGGAAAGACCATGAACACACTTTTAGTATTCTGTCAATTATGGCTAAAGATTTACTAACTCCTCCTGTCTCTACAGTTGCTTCTGAGAGTGCATTTTCTTCAAGTGGCAGGGTTCTAACTGATTACAGAAATCGCATGAAGCCCGACACATTAGAGATGCTCGTTTGCACAGAAGATTGGCTGAAAGCTGAAGATAGGACACAAGGGAAAGCACTATCAACGTCCACAAGTGGGAGCAACTCGCCAAAAGAACAACAACAACAATAACAACAATAGCTTTGCTTGTTATGTTAAATTATAAAAATTGTAGTCAATTAAAATTGTATATAAGAAATATGTTATTGTATAAAACTTATTTGTGATTTGAATTCTTTATTTCATTAGAAATTGTGAAAATTGTATAACTTAAATTTATATGAATAATATTTCAAAATTTGTTGCCAATTTCACTATTTCAATCTTATTATTATTATTACGATTTTTAATGTTTATTAGTATTATTACTTACTTAGTATTATTATTATTATTATTATTATTTTAAGCTACAAAAAAAAAAAAATCTAACCCTATATAAACGGGCCAACCCGGCCCAACCCGCGGGTTGACCTGGCCCAACTCGGGTTGAACCCTAAAGGGTTCACGGGTTGGGTGGGCCACCCAAACCAAGTTTGAGCCCGGCCCGGATAAGTGGGCAAACCGGCCTGAGCCCACCCACTATACGTGCCAACCCGTACGGGTTGGGCCTAGCCCGGCCCACTCGACCCATTCGCCATCCCTAGACTGAGAACCGCGAAATCATCCTTGCACTTTGCCAACTGAGCCTCCAATAGTCCGACCCTCTCCCGCAGTGTTTCTACCTGCCTCTGAAGAGATATCACAAGACTACTTGGAACTGGTTCTTCTTCTTCGTCAGAAGAGTCATCAGATGAATCCGGAGGTGGAGTGATCTCTCGGGACTCAGGCCATTCTCTCCGTCGGAGTCTGCTTGCCCTGGGTAGTACTCTTCCTCGGAATCTGCTTGTCCAGGATAATAATCTTCCTCAATGATGTGCCAATTTTCGTCTCCAGCAGGGTCGAAGTGATCAGCCATCTTAGAAATAGGGAGGAAGAAGCATAAGTCATAGAGCAACATAAATGTAAGTAACTTACATTTAAATCTCTAGACTCAACACACACTCAAATGTGCACTTCTAGGGTGTCGTTCCTTATAAATTTGTACTAGTGTGAAACGTGGCTCTGATACCACTCTGTAACGCCCCGAATTCCAAAATACACTGAATTTGAGATTTCACAGGATCTTTACACTTCATTTAGTACAATTTTACAAGGAATTTAAAACTTTTCACTTTACATCAGAGTTACAAGAAATCTTTACACTTTATATTTTACAGCGGAAGCAAATTACAACATTTATATAATGAAAGTACAACAACACTTGAATAATCTCTAAGCATCATTTCTCCTTTAATCTTTATCATGTCATTTACCCTGCATACAAAACTGTGGGTACGTCAGTTTATTCAACCGACGAACATTATACATGGCCATCCATTCTATGCCGGAAACAGTATAAATGATTTTCCATATTTAACAAACACAAACTTGTCACATATCAAACTAAAGGGAATACCCTATTGATGTCGTATTGTGATTGTGCACTTAGTCCTTAATGCAATCATTTACATTACATGACACTAATGCACACTTCTTCGAATTCTATGCATCCCATACTACATAGGTCCAAGGGCAAGCCTCTTAATCATTCTTCATCTTGTAGGGTTCAATCCCTCGTCATGACTTAATCTACTACTGTACCTACGGTAAGTATCCTAAATGATCTATGAGTACAAGCTTATGTACAGAAAAACTGGAGGGGAATCCCACGTCATGTCACGACGCATCGTGAAGACTATCTATGGACAATTCAGTCTCCTTGATGGCACACGATCCTCTTGCAGTCACCAAACATCTCACAAGCGTCGCCACCGGGACGATAATTCCGGAGTAGTGCCCACGCCATGTCCTTACGCATCAAGCATGCATTCTGTGGCTCACCCTCACACCGCCAATCCGATGGCTCGTGTTTTTCTCTTACTTTCATCACATCTTCACTATGTACTAAATTCTTAATTTATTGAAATCATGAACAAAATTAATCTCTTAGAGTTAGCCCTCTCACTACTACCGGTCTTATTTCTTCAATTTCACATGACCAACCTTGGTCTTTTCAATATCAATAATCATATTTCATCACTTTTCACTTGCCGGTGTGAGTTTTGGCTACACCTTAATTTTCAATTTCGACTCACAAATTCACATGTTGAGTTGTCATACTCAATAATATTTCTCTTTTCCAATCACATGATTTCTAAATTATTCATGAGTCAAAATAACCATTCATGGAGTTCAATTATACATCGTATATTTCACAACATTTATTTCCACATTAAAATCATATCACCAAATATATAGCCAAAATGAATATTCACAAACTCATTAGTGTCACACTATTCTTTAATAAGAATAATCCATACCAACTTCACAATATATACTTTCTTTCTTTGTTATTTTTCTTTTCTAGCATTTATCTCAAGTCCTTTGCAAAAACGCATTTTTCACAAAATATACTAGTGTAAAATTATAGTTCCAACCACATTTTTATTCTCAAATATACTTTATTTTATCCCAATAACTCCCAACTTATTTTTCATAAGTCACACATGTTTTTAGAATAATAATAGTAATTTTTTTCCATAATTTTTACACATCAAGAAACCACAAAAGTCATTTTTTCCAAAAAGGTATTATTCTGGCCGAGGCCAGGATTCGAACCAGCAACCCACAGGAAGCAAGCCGCACGCTCTGGCCATGTGGCCAATTGTGCCGTTTGATATAAAAGGGGATTGAGAGTATTAAATGCTCTCGGGTTGGAAATTCATTAAATTTTACAAACGCACATAAAAATTTGGGTTTCTGAAGTATCGAACCAGCGATCCAAGGGAACAAGCCGCACACACTGTAGCATTAGAGAGCCTCCCGACCAATTGAGCTATAGGCTCAAGTTGTCTTGAATACAACTTGCATTTTAATTAAATCCATCCTCTGTTCAATTAGAACATTTCGATGTTCAAAAGCTCTCATTTGAGTTTTGCTTTTTACTAAATTTCTTGTAAATCTCCATTTCAATTAGAACATTTCGATGTCGAATTAAACATAGTTTAACACTCCAGTAATTTAAACACATATTTTTCCAGTAATTAAACACATATTTTTCATACAATTAACTTAAATTGTATACTACTACTACCACATCTCATTTCGATATTTCTTATACAACTTAACATTAATATTTCCTATATCAATTCCCTACTTATTTTTCTTTTACAAACCCAAAAATATATTTTAGGTTACTCATGCTAAACATTATCACAAAAGTCCATCTAAGCACATAAAGCAACAATTTCATCTACTAGCATTTGAATTTAGTTTTGATACTAACAACAAATTTTAATTCAAGCATTCCATAACTACAAACAATTCACATACAACTTAAGATTCATGATGGAATAATATGCAATCTATTTAGCATCAATTCAATCAACTAACAAGCCTTTTTCCAATTAAATGTGCTCTTATTAGTTTTTTCCATGCATTATCAATTTGATCAACCTTAGCATGATATCTAATTAGAAACATGGAAAATAACCCACCTTATTTGGAGAGAATAAATATTGCAACACCTCCTAAACAAAAGAGTCCTTCGTGAGCTTGCCAAAAGAGCGTTCCTCCTCCTCCTTGATGTGCAAAACCGGCCTTCAAAGTGCAATCCCGAGCCCTCCTTGATGCCGGCCTTCCTTTGGTGCAAGCACAACCCACAACTCTCAATCTTTTTTTTATCTCACTTATTACACTACTAACAATTTTATTTTCTACTATAGGTTTTGGAGAAATGAAAAGTACAAGAATAACTAGGCTAGGGGGGGGGGGGTATTTATACTAAAAATTGGAGCAAATGAAGGGCTAAGATTAATCTAGGAGTTAAAAATAGAAGGCTAGGATTCAATGGGAAGTTGTAGTAACCAACCATGATTCAAACAACTACCACCCATAACTCCACTTTTTTTTCTTTTTCCCTCCATACCAAAACCGGCCCACTACGTGTGCTACTTGCACGTGTACGTGCAATGCACGTGCATTCATTTGTTCTCCATTTAAAAAGTTGTACATTATATTTTTTATAAAAATACTCTTATAAAAATATTCTACATTACAAGTTGTAATAAAAGAAGAAATAGCTCATGGGCTTCATTTAATGGGCCAAATGGTTTACAAAAAAATTAAGTTAGATTTGGGCTAAAAAGAAGGCTTATGTTTATTTGAAGAAAACGGGCCTATTATAAAAATAATTAGAGAACAAATGTACATACATATATATATATATATATATATATATACACACACACACACACATTATCCATATTAAAAGTAATTATATGGTTTTATACCGCAAAAATTGCACGTGCACAAAACGTACAAAAAAAATAAATAATTTTCATAAATGAAAATCGGGGTATTACAATTCTCACGGATTATTGATATGAGATATCAAGTCTTCATATGGGTATATATTAGAGTAATAATGTACTGGACTGACCCACCATGAGAATGCTGCATGGATCGTTACGTGAGTGTCATAAGCGGTTCTCACAGTGATGATGGTGTACGTGGTCCTTTGACTTGAAGTCACTACGGTTCCCTACATGAGAAGCTATATGTTTTAATGTCGTCAAACGTCGCCTGTAATAAGGTGATTATAAAGTCGACTATTGGACATACTACAAATCATGCGGAGGGATGCGAGTGATTTAGATAGAATTTGTCCCTCTTATATAACAAACGATATCTTCGGGCCCCTTGATTGAGTGAGACTGCAAAATGCATGGCCGTGATCAAATGAGTCAATATGAGATATTTATCTTATTTGTTTTAGTAAGTCTACCCGAACATCAAAAAACCAAAGATTAAAGTATATAAGAGTGACTTGCTTTATGCCCTGTGGTCAATTAAGATATCCGGACAAAAGGATTAGACTACATGGTAATATTGGTTACGGATAGGTTATGTCAAATCATTGACATTCCCGTTACTTAAGTAGCAGTGATGTATTGCTAGATATCGCTCACTATTTGTAGCACTAAAAATTGATTTCAGTATTACTGTCAATGTAATGAGAACCTACAAGGTCACACAGTTAGAATGGATCAAAATTGAGATTTAAATTCATAAGATGAATTTAATTGTGAACCCAAGTAAGACTTGAACTCCCAATATTGGTTAGACAATTAGTTAGACTAAATGGGCCAAACAAAATTAGAAGGCCCTTACATAATTCTGACCTAGATCAGATTATGGGCCTACCTCAGTACACACCTAGGGCATCCTTGCTGCTGCGCGCGCACACACACACACACAAATATATATATTTGTGTGCAGTAGAATCAGATTGAAAACCCTAGCCATCGCAGAGCGTGAGAGTGAGAACATAAGGAACATCCCCTTCCCGCATCTAGCATTGCGGCATAATGGAGAGCCCAATTTTGATTTGTTCGTATTGATACCGTAGAGGCACCACAACGTTACAGTGCTCGTAACTGGTAGACTGTGGAGACAGCAGTTCCAACGTTGAGGTAAAACTCCTAACACGGTTTATAGTTTTCGCATGGATCCATGGCTGGGTTTCAAAATTTTTATATTTTCTACCTATAGTCTATTGTAAACCTCGAAACCCAACAATCTTCCTTTCAGCAGCCAACCTGCTTTTTCCTCCAGATGATGGCTCTATCATTTCCATAGTTCCAAAGCTTGGTATTAGTATATAGGGTGTTGTTGCTAATTTATGTTTGGAAGCAAATAGATATGTGAATTCTTTTAATAAAAACAATAAAGATCAAATCTTCACTGTTCGTCAGTGTTGACCGCCAAAAACTGCACTTGACTCTGATATCTGATCGTCAGTGTCATACGAAAACACAGGCATGTAACTGAGGCCCAGTGGATGATATAATATACCAACTCATATCATCCATAAGCTGTATAGTACCAGTAAGCTCAACAATACAATAATAATCACAGAAACCAGAATATAATGTAATAACCAATATCTGAGATGCAAGAACTTACAGAATGCCGAGAACACATAATGCAACAGTAGTACGTCAAAATCCTTCAATGTCTCATCATCTGTATCTGTATAAATAATAACTCAAAATAAAGTTGGAGAGTACCCGTTAGAGCAAGCTTCGGGCGACAAGTAGTAGCAAGCAATGAAAAAAAATAAAGGACTATATAACAAGAACAAGAAATTGGAACGATATTAGAGTCAATAAATGATATACGATAACAAAATCAAAAGTTGATAATCAATGGTACGATGGTCGATAAATAATAGTCAATAAGCAGTAAAATAATAATCGATAAACAATAGTCAATAATAGAATTAGTATTCGATAGTCAATGTTGCATTGGTCGATAATCAACGATCAATAAACAATAGTCGATAAACAATAATCAATAATCCATGAATCAGTAGTCGATGAACAGTAATCAATAAAAAATAATCAATAGTCGAGAAACAATAATCAATAAACAATAATCATTAGTGTCAATCTTTAGGTCTATCAATATTTTATTAATCTATCTAATGCACGTAATACTGTGTCCTATACCACAGGTTCGGTGCATGCAAACAGTGATCGTTTAGACTATAGTGGTGAAATCTACAGATCATGTACTCGGCACGATAACAATAACGAGAATCAACAATCCAAGATCCATAATGAGAATTTATCCATAATACTATACAAGATAACGATAACAATATAGAGAAACACGGGCCCCTCATCCGAGTACAGTCTCCGATTGTTCACTACCAAGTCGACCCTTATTATCCTGGCTTGTTATTATTTTATTAACATGAATCATGAATATGCAATCGATACGATCAACGAGGACTGTGGTATCAAGATTTATGCAATGGGTACAATCGATGAGAATGATAGTATCAATACAATATCCAAAAGATATCAAGGCTATGCAATATATGAAACATACATAGTTCAATTCATTTAGATATGGAAAATAATGGGTTTATACGTAAAAACGTAACAATGCAAGTTCTGGACAGCAACACCTATTGGTACTCAAATTCACTTTCCCGCTACTACGGGAATGCAAATCCGATTCCCTCAGAGATTCTAAAAAATAGACTCTCTGCTAGTTCCAACTCATATTCACATGATACATTATAGTCACAAGAACTAGGTCGATCAATCAATTCTTTACAGGTTTCATGCACAGTCTCGGTTCTGGAAATTATAACATGACAGTACTTAAAATCAATAAATTACAATCTATAAATCGAATTGAGAATCCGTTAGACGTTCTGGATTCAAGACTTAGTGTGCTACAGTTTCTATTACAAGGTTACAAATTTGTTGTCGGGAACTGGGTCTGTAACGCCCCGAATCCCAAATACACTGAATTCGAGATGTTCTACAGGATCTTTTCACTTCTCTTAGTACAATTTTACAAGGAAAATTCAAACTTTTTACTTTACATCAGAGTTTACATCAATATTACATTTACATTGCACAGCGGAAGTAAAATTTACAACAATGAAATAAATGTACAACAACATTGAGAAATCTTTAAGCATTTGTTCCTCTTTAATCTTTTTCATGCCATTGATCCTGCATACAACACTGTGGGCACGTCAGTTTATTCAACCGACGATAATTATACATGGTCATCCTCTCTATGCCAGAAACAGTATAACGATTCTCATTTCTTAACAGATCACAAACTTGTTCACATATCAAAATAAAGTAAAGGAAAAATCTTAATGATGTCGTGTCGTGATTGTGCACTTAATCCTTAATGCAATTGTTCATATTAGATGACACTAATGCACACTTGTTCGGATTCTATGCATCCTATACTACATAGGTCCGAGGGCAAGCCTCTTAATCATTCTTCATCTTTGTAGGGTTCAATCCTTCGCCATGACTTAGTCTACTATTGTAACTATGGTGAGTATCCTAGATGATCTATGAGTACAAGCTCGTGTACAGAAAACCTGGAGGGGAACCCCACGCCATGTCTTGACTCATCAAGCATGCATTCTGTGGCAATTCAGCCTCCTTCATGGCACACGATCCTCTTGCAGTCACCAAACATCCCACAAGTGTGACTAGAGTCCGATCATTCTGAGTTGTGGCCACGCCATGTCTTGACTCATCAAGCATGCATTCTGTGGCTCACACACCTGCACCGTAAACCCTAGTTCTCATACCCGTGTTTTTCTCTCACTTTCATCACATCTTCACTATGCACTAATCCTTAGTTTTTATTAGAACCATGAACAAAAATCAAAGCTCTAGAGTTAGCCTCTCCACTAAACCGGACTTATTCATTCATTTCAATACATGACCGACCTTGGTCTTTCAATTCTCATTTCATTTCATTTCATTTCATTTCCAATGCCGGGGGAGACTTAGCTACTCTTTGGTTTCAATTTCCAATTCACAATTTCCAATTTGAGCATTTTCAACTCATAATTCAATTAATAGTCTCACAGACTTTCTTTATCATGATCTCAGCTTTTCATATTCATTTAATTCTCAATTCAATCTATGATCCATTTCATGTAAATTCATGCAACAGCAAATAGAATTACCAACATCAATCACAGGATTCACAACTTTTAACAGAAATCAAACGAAATCTCTGACATATCAAAATATACTCTGGACAGTCGACTTGGAGAAATCCAGTCGACTTGTTCAGTCAAATCAAGTTCTTCATAACCACTCGGGAGAGTCGACTGCTGCACATAGCCAGTTGGCTGCTCCGCAACTTTCTATGTTCAAAATATCATTCACGTGACAGTCGACTGTCATTCCATCAGTCGTCTGTCCTGGGTTTTAACTGTGCATTTTCATTCTCAGCCCAGTCGACTTGCTACTCGCATTGAGTCGACTGAACAGGTTCACATTTCAAATTAGGAATTATCTTTCCATCTGTTCTTCCATTCACATGCATCATTGTGTCTCATTACAATATATTCATACTACATAAACACGTAATATTCTCGGTTGTTCACTAACATCACGGCATATAATTTCACATACTAATGTTCTCTTTCCTCAAGGGAAAGTTAAACATGCATTTTCTTTTACTTATCATTTACTTGCAGGAATGAACACTAAATCTCAATTTAGCACACTAGAACACCACCATAAAAATACCTCATTTCATGAGATTCTGAACTATTCATAATTTACTTCAATATCTCAGTCGGCTGTTTACATCAGCAGTCGACTGTACAGGTTATTCCCAGTTTTACTAATTATCACTAGTTCTTTTTCATCCGTTCACATCTCCTCCATCATATATAACATGGGGGGATATGAATTTAGCAATCATACTATCACTTCTGTTTTGCATACATGTACATTATTAAATCATGAAAATATTCGCCGCATACCAGTCGACTTGTACATGCGACAGTCGACTGTACAGACCTATTCTGGTCTTATTTGCAGTGTCATTACTTCATTATTAGTCCTTCACAACTTTCATCATGAGCATACACAGAGTAATCTAATATAGTCAAACTTACTTTTCACAAGCATGGTAACAATCATTATTGCCATAACATAATTTCTACATTAGAAGTCCTGAGAAACACCCACCTTATTGACGAAATAACCGAATCCAGAAAAGTTCCTTAAGGCAATGCACCACTCCTTGCTCCTTGCTCCTTGCTCCTTGCCGAAAATCTTCAGAAGTAATAACCGGCCTCCAAAGAACAGTCACACACAACTCTCTCACAATATATCTCTCTTACAAAAATAATCTTAGTGTAAAAGAAATAGATGAGTGAGAGGGGTATTTATACACCAATTTGGGTGAGATGGAGGGCTAGGATTTTGTAGATAGTTATAGGATCAAGGGCTAGGATGCACTAGGGAGTTGTAAAAACTACCCACACCCTAAATAACTACCCATGACTAGAACCCACTCCTAACCCAAACCGGCCAAGAGAAGTGTGCTCTTGCACGTGTATGTAAAATGCACGTGCATGCACAAGTCACCCTACAAGAACTTGTACACAAGATAACAAGTCTTTAAAAGTGTTACACATTACAAGTTGTAGAAAAAGAATTAAACCATGGGCTTAAATAAATGGCCCAAACAATAGTTATTAGAAATAAAAGAATGCATTATATTTTGGGCTTAGGAAAAAGGGGCTTTTTTTATTAAAATAAGGCTTTGGTACAAAACAATTAAAAGCACAAATTGAAATATCTTTACTCTTCTTGATGAAAATAATAGCCAAAATATTACACGTGCACACTACGTGCAAAATAAATAATTTTTCATTAATTTGAAAAATCAGGGTATTACAACACTCCCTCCTTAGAATAGTTCCGTCCCCGGAACTACAATCAAGAGTGAGAGAACAGAAAATACAACATAACAACAAGAACAAAAGATACAAAGATACAATCAAGCAAAATGCTCAGGATAGTCCTTCAACATCCTCTCCTCAGATTCCCAAGTAGCCTCTTCAACCAAATGGTTTCTCTAGACTACCTTGACCATCGGTATCGTCTTATTCCTCAAGACTTTCTCTCGACGATCAATAATCTCGACAGGAGACTCGATGTAATTCAGATCCAACTGCAAACCTTCCGGCACTTCAGGCAAATGATGACTCGGGTCCGGAATATAATCTCTCAGCATAGACACATGAAAGACATTATGCACCTGAGATAACTTTTCCGGTAATTCAAGCCGGTAAGAAGTTTTCCCGATCCTTTTCAATATCTTGTACGGGCCTATAAACCTCGGGGCTAACTTCCCGCCTTTGCCAAATCGAACCACACCTTTACTGGATGATACCTCCAGAAAGACGAAGTCACCAACCTCAAACTCAAGGTCCCTTCTCCAGTTGTCTGCATAGCTTTTCTGCCTGCTCTGAGCTTCCACCAACCTTTTCCTGATCAGAACAATCTTCTCAGAGGTTTGCTGTACAAGCTCAGGACCAAACAACTGACGCTCCCCAACTTCATACCAACAAACAGGAGTCCTGCACTTCCTGCCATACAAAGCTTCGTACGGCGCCATCCCGATGCTAGTATGAAAACTGTTGTTGTAGGCAAACTCTACCAAGGGCAAATGCCTTTCCCAACTGCCTCCAAAATCTAGTATACAACACCGAAGCATATCCTCAAGAATACGGTTGACTCTCTCGGTCTGCCCATCGGTTTGCGGATGAAAAGCAGTGCTGAAATCTGTCTTGGTCCCCAAAGCTGTTTGAAGACTCCTCCAGAAATGCGAAGTAAACCGCGCATCACGATCAGACACAAAAGTTGACGGAACACCATGAAGTCGGACGATCTCGCCAACATACAACTCAGCCAACTTGTCCATCGAAGCAGTGAGTTTCATTGCCAAAAAGTGAGCGGACTTGGTTAGTCGATCGACTATAACCCAAATCGCATCATTGCCTTTAGAACTCTTAGGCAATCCCGTGATGAAATCCATACTGATGTTATCCCACTTCCATTCCGGAATAGGTAACGGCTGTAATAGACCTCCGAGTCTTTGATTTTCGACTTTGACTTGCTCACAAACCTCACACTTCGCCACAAATTCAGCCACATCCTGCTTCAAACCTGACCACCAGAAATGCTGTTTGATGTCTTTGTACATCTTAGTACTCCAAGGATGTACCGACAAAAGAGTAGCATGTGCCTCCTGAAGAATACTCTCTTTCAGGTCCGCCTGATTTGGAACACATAGCCTATCTCCGAACCACAGCACTCCATCCCTGATTTGAAATCTGGGCAACCTGCCAGCACCAACCTGCTCCTTCATCTCCAAAAAATCAGCATCAACCTCCTGACTTGCAATGATCCTTGCATTCAGTGTAGGCTGAAGCCTCAACTGAGACAAAGATGCTCCCAATCCTTGCAAGACAACTTCAATACCTGCTCGGTCCAATTCCTCAATCAGATGCCTCTGAGTTGTAATCAAACTGGCTAAGCTGCTCTTGCGACTAAGTGCATCAGCAACAACATTAGCTTTCCCAGGATGATATTTGATCTCAGGTCGCATGTCCTCGAGCACTTCCAACCATCTCCGCTGCCTCAGATTCAGATTCCTCTGCTGATATATATACTTCAAACTCTTATGGTCCGTGTACATGTTCAACTTCTCACCGTAAACATAGTGCCTCCATAGCTTCAGGGCAAAGATAATCACAGCCAACTCTAGATCATGAATCGGGTAATTCTTCTCATGCGGTCGTAGTTGCCTAGACCCATAAGCGATTACTCTTCCTTCTTGCATTAAGACACAACCAAGCCCACGATGTGAAGCATCGCTATAAACATCATACTCAACACCTGCTCTAGGCAAAGCCAAAATAGGTGCATTAGTCAGCTTCTCTTTCAACTCCTGAAAGCTCGCCTCACATTGCTCAGTCCACTTGAAACTCACATTCTTCTTGGTCAGTCCAGTAAGCGGCACAGCTATCTGAGCATAACCTCGAATGAATCTCCTGTAGTATCCAGTCATCCCAAGAAAACTTCTGACTTCCTTCACTGTAGTAGGCCTTGCCCAATCTCTCACTGCCTCTACCTTCTGAGGGTCAGTTGCCACTCCCTCCTTAGAAAGGATGTGACCTAGGAATGCCACTTCAGATTTTCAGAAATCACACTTGGATAACTTGGCATACAACTTCTGCTCTTCCAGCTTCTTCAACACTGCTACCAGATGCTCGGTGTGCTCCTCCTCTGACTTGGAGTACACGAGAATATCGTCGATAAACACCACGACGAAAGAATCAATGAACGGCCTCAGAACTCTGTTCATTAAATCCATGAAGATTGCGGGTGCATTCGTCACTCCGAATGGCATAACTAAGAATTCATAATGCCCATGCCGAGTTCTAAATGCAGTTTTGTGCACATCTTCAGCTTTTACTCAAACCTGGTGATATCCTGATCGAAGATCTATTTTGGAGAAAACAGCTGCTCATTGTAGACGATCGAACAAGTCATCAATTCGAGGAATAGGATACTTATTCTGAACAGTGACCTTATTCAGCTCCTGGTAATCGATACACATTCTCATCGATCCATCATTCTTCTTTACCAAAAGCACTGGTGCTCCCCAAGGTGACGCACTAGGTTGAATAAAGCCTTTCTCCAACAGTTCCTCAATCTGCCGTTTCACCTCATCCTGTTCCACTGGAGCCATCCTATACGGTGCCTTAGAAATGGGTGCATTTCCCGGTTGAATAGTGATGCTGAACTCTACATCACGATGCGGGGGTAACCCAGGAAAATCTTCTAAGAACACAGTCGGATAATCCCGAACCACAGGAATTCCTTGCACTTCCACAACAGTCTCTTCCTTACGGATAGTTGCCACCAGCTTAGAACACTTCTGCTTCCCTTGGAACGTAACTTCAGGTCCACCTGGAGCCTTCACTGTTACCGTCTTGGTCTTACACTCGATGCTTGCACTGTACACCGACATCCAATCAATGCCAATGATAACATCGACTCCCAAGATAGTCAGCTCGATCAGATCAATGCCAAAGATTCGATCTCCAATCACAATCTCGCAATCAGCATAATACCGATCAGTGGTCAAAGTTTCCCCTGATGGAGTAGCTACTGCTAAGATCTTGTCTGGAAAAATCTTCGGTTCAACTCCCAACACTTTAGCAAATTTAGGAGACACAAAAGTTTGAGAGGATCCAGTATCGAACAACACAACAGCTTTCATTCCATTAAGATAAAGTTCACCTGTTACATAATACACACCATTACATAATAGTTTCACAATATGAACGGGAAGAAGAAATGACAAAAACCACTAAACATCAGCCCTCGTACCAGTGATGACATGATCAACCTCATCAGCATCAGCTTCCGTCAAGGCAAATACTCGCCCTGGTTGGTACGGCCTCTTCCCAGTCTGCTGCGTTGGTGCATTGCGATTATTATTCCGTGGCTTGGAGCATTGAGATTGGAAATGTCCCGTTTCACAACGGTTGTAGCAAGTCACCGCAGGAGGTCTCACCACATTGTTCCCAGGTCCTCCAGCCACACTAACAGCGTTCGCCCCTGTCGGTTTGAACCTTTGTGCAGATGGTTGCCCCTTGAAACTCCCAGATTGTGCAGGCCTCTTTCCAGACTGCCAGTTGTTCTTCCGGTTCTGAACAACATGGAACTGCTCCATATCTGTTTCCGTCGCTGCCGCTCTCTTCACCAACTTGTCGAACCTTCTGATACCAAGAGGTATCATCCGGGACCTCAAGCTTGGTCTCAGTCCATGCTCGAACTTACGAGCCTTCTTAGCCTCATCCATCACCAGTTCAGGTGCATACCTAGAGAGCTGAGTAAACTTAGTCTCATACTCCCTCACCGACATGCCACCTTGCTGTAGCGACAGATACTCCATAGCCTTCTTCTCTTGAACATCGGAGGGAAAATAATGACTGCAGAATTCTTCTAGAAATTCCTCCCAGCCAAGCACTATACCTCCCATGGTCCTTTTCATCGACTGCCACCACACAGCTGCATCCTTCTCGAATTGCAAAGTCGCCAACTTGACCTTGCTGCCCTCCGGGGTCTCCAACACCTCAAAGATCGTCTCCACTTGACGAATCCAGTCGTCAGCCGCATCTGGGTCTGACTTTCCCTCGAATACAGATGGTTTCATTCGTTTGAACGATTCCACCAGCTTAATCGCCTCGGGCACTGGATTCACCGGCCCCCTTCCTTGGTTCATAGCCATTGCATTAAGCGTCTGGTAGACCCTTGCAAGTTCTGTCTCCAGATCCAAACCTTCCCCATTTCTAGCTCCTCTTCTCGACATATTCTGATGCAAAAGATCCATTAAATTCGAAGTATAAGACAAGAATTTAAATCAACTTGCATTTCATTGAATTCCAAACTTTATACATTCGAATTAAAAACATTTCTTAACATCAGAATGGAAGAAATAGAAGCTACAACAATCTAACTCCTACGGTTCCTCTTCGCTTCCCGATGTTCTCCCCGTAGTTCATCAACCTCATCCTTCAGCACATTTGTCAGGTTCTTCCTCTTCTCGAGTTCCCATACTCGATGACTGAGAACAGAAAAGTCGTCCTTTCGCTTTGCCAGCTGAGCCTCCAATAATCCGACTCTCTCTCGCAGTGTCTCTATCTGCCCCTGAAGAGAAGCCACAGTACTACTCAGAACTGGTCCCTCTTCTTCATCAGAAGAAGAATCGTCGGATGAATCCGGAGGTGGGGTAATCTCTCGGGATTCAGGCCATTCCTCCTCATCAGAATCTGCTTGCCTAGGGTGGTACTCGTCCTCGAAATCTGCCTGTCCAGGATGGTACTCTTCCTCAATGATATGCCAGTCGTCGTCTCCCGCAGGGTCGAAGTGATCAGCCATCTTAGAAAGTAGAGAGGAAGAAGCATAAGTCATAGAGCAACACAAATGTAAGTCACTTACATTTAAATCTCTAAACTCAGACACACACTCTAATGTCCACTTCTAGGGTGTCGTTCCTTATAAATTTGTACCAATATGGAAAGCGTAGAAAACGTGGCTCTGATACCACTCTGTAACGCCCCGAATCCCAAATACACTGAATTCGAGATGTTCTACAGGATCTTTTCGCTTCTCTTAGTACAATTTTACAAGGAAAATTTAAACTTTTTACTTTACATCAGAGTTTACATCAATATTACATTTACATTGCACAGCGGAAGTAAAATTTACAACAATGAAATAAATGTACAATAACATTGAGAAATCTTTAAGCATTTGTTCCTCTTTAATCTTTTTCATGCCATTGATCCTGCATACAACACTGTGGGCACGTCAGTTTATTCAACCGACGATAATTATACATGGCCATCCTCTCTATGCCAGAAACAGTATAACGATTCTCATTTCTTAATAGATCACAAACTTGTTCACATATCAAAATAAAGTAAAGGGAAAATCTTAATGATGTCGTGTCGTGATTGTGCACTTAATCCTTAATGCAATTGTTCATATTAGATGACACTAATGCGCACTTGTTCGGATTCTATGCATCCCATACTACATAGGTCCGAGGGCAAGCCTCTTAATCGTTCTTCATCTTTGTAGGGTTCAATCCCTCGCCATGACTTAGTCTACTACTGTAACTATGGTGAGTATCCTAGATGATCTATGAGTACAAGCTCGTGGATAGAAAACCTGGAGGGGAACCCCACGCCATGTCTTGACTCATCAAGCATGCATTCTGTGGCAATTCAGCCTCCTTCATGGCACACGATCCTCTTGCAGTCACCAAACATCTCACAAGCGTGACTAGAGTCCGATCATTCTGAGTTGTACCCACGCCATGTTTTGACTCATCAAGCATGCATTCTGTGGCTCACACACCCGCACCGTAAACCCTAGTTCTCATACCCGTGTTTTTCTCTCACTTTCATCACATCTTCACTATGCACTAATCCTTAGTTTTTATTAGAACCATGAACAAAAATCAAAGCTCTAGAGTTAGCCTCTCCACTAAACCGGACTTATTCATTCATTTCAATACATGACCGAACTTGGTCTTTCAATTCTCATTTCATTTCATTTCCAATGCCGGGGGAGACTTAGCTACTCTTTGGTTTCAATTTCCAATTCACAATTTCCAATTTGAGCATTTTCAACTCATAATTCAATTAATAGTCTCACAGACTTTCTTTATCATGATCTCAGCTTTTCATATTCATTTAATTCTCAATTTAATCTATGATCCATTTCATGTAAATTCATGCAACAGCAAATAGAATTACCAACATCAATCACAGGATTCACAACTTTTAACAGAAATCAAACGAAATCTCTGACATATCAAAATATACTCTGGACAGTCGACTTGGAGAAATCCAGTCGACTTGTTCAGTCAAATCAAGTTCTTCATAACCACTCGGGAGAGTCGACTGCTGCACATAGCCAGTCGGCTGCTCCGCAACTTTCTATGTTCAAAATATCATTCACGTGACAGTCGACTGTCATTCCATCAGTCGTCTGTCCTGGGTTTTAACTGTGCATTTTCATTCTCAGCCCAGTCGACTTGCTACTCGCATTGAGTCGACTGAACAGGTTCACATTTCAAATTAGGAATTATCTTTCCATCTGTTCTTCCATTCACATGCATCATTGTGTCTCATTACAATATATTCATACTACATAAACACGTAATATTCTCAGCAGTTCACTGACATCACGGCATATAATTTCACATACTAATGTTCTCTTTCCTCAAGGAAAAGTTAAACATGCATTTTCTTTTACTCATCATTTACTTGCAGAAATGAACACTAAATCTCAATTTAGCACACTAGAACACCACCATAAAAATACCTCATTTCATGAGATTCTGAACTATTCATAATTTACTTCAATATCTCAGTCGGCTGTTTACATCAGCAGTCGACTGTACAGGTTATTCCCAGTTTTACTAATTATCACTAGTTCTTTTTCATCCGTTCACATCTCCTCCATCATATATAACATGGGGGGATATGAATTTAGCAATCATACTATCACTTCTGTTTTGCATACATGTACATTATTAAATCATGAAAATATTCGCCGCATACCAGTCGACTTGTACATGCGACAGTCGACTGTACAGACCTATTCTGGTCTTATTTGCAGTGTCATTACTTCATTATTAGTCCTTCACAACTTTCATCATGAGCATACACAGAGTAATCTAATATAGTCAAACTTACTTTTCACAAGCATGGTAACAATCATTATTGCCATAACATAATTTCTACATTAGAAGTCCTGAGAAACACCCACCTTATTGACGAAATAACCGAATCCAGAAAAGTTCCTTAAGGCAATGCACCACTCCTTGCTCCTTGCTCCTTGCTCCTTGCCGAAAATCTTCAGAAGTAATAACCGGCCTCCAAAGAACAGTCACACACAACTCTCTCACAATATATCTCTCTTACAAAAATAATCTTAGTGTAAAAGAAATAGATGAGTGAGAGGGGTATTTATACACCAATTTGGGTGAAATGGAGGGCTAGGATTTAGTAGATAGTTATAGGATCAAGGGCTAGGATGCACTAGGGAGTTGTAAAAACTACTCACACCCTAAATAACTACCCATGACTAGAACCCACTCCTAACCCAAACTGGCCAAGAGAAGTGTGCTCTTGCACGTGTATGTAAAATGCACGTGCATGCACAAGTCACCCTACAAGAACTTGTACACAAGATAACAAGTCTTTAAAAGTGTTACACATTACAAGTTGTAGAAAAAGAATTAAACTATGGGCTTAAATAAATGGCCCAAACAATAGTTATTAGAAATAAAAGAATGCATTATATTTTGGGCTTAGGAAAAAGGGGCTTTTTTTTATTAAAATAAGGCTTCGGTACAAAACAATTAAAAGCACAAATTGAAATATCTTTACTCTTCTTGATGAAAATAATAGCCAAAATATTACACGTGCACACTACGTGCAAAATAAATAATTTTTCATTAATTTGAAAAATCAGGGTATTACAGGGTCGAAACCTCAGTACAAGCTCAGGCAAGAGACAAGGTAGTATATTCAAGTGTTCAATAACATGATGATTTAACAGTTCTAGGCTTGAACGATGATAAGAAGACTACGAATACTTGACATGATATAATAATGAATCAATAATAGAATTCAATTAGATACGATATTCAAGTAAATAACTACTTGTCAGATTTCTAAGGAAAATACTTGCACAAGAACAATAAAAAGTGTACAAGAGATACTTACCTTTTTACGAGTATTTTTAATGTTAACGAATGAAAAAACGGAGAGGATCTCGATGGCGGCACCAATCCACAATGCAACAACACACCACAAAGAGACTGCGACACAACAACAAGAGCGACGACGGCTACGATCGCAACAATAACAACAATTACACAGCAAGAGTGACGTCAGTAACATTAGGTAGGTGCTGTTGTAGGGTACAAAATCTTCCAGCCTTAGCTTGAACTGCCTCTATTTCTCTTGTGAAAAAACTTGACTGTGGGTTGGTTGGCTCGGGATGGTGGCTAGCATGACGAGAGGTTGAAGAGGCAGTGAGGGAGGAGTTGCGCAGCAACATGGCGGGCTCAAGGGCTGAAGGCAGTAGGGGCTCGGTCGCTGACGAGGTGGAGGGCCCAGGGCTGTGGTTGTCGGGTTGCTGCGACTGAGGGGATGGCAGTGCAGTGGTGGGACTGCGAGGCAAGGAGGGCAGGGTGATGAGGTGGTTGCGCAAAGATGAGGGGGAACAGCCAAGAAAAGGAGCATCAGGATGCTGTGGTGGTGGCCGAAGGAGCGTCGGGGGTGGTCGCTGCGGTGGAAGTGATGGGGCAGGGCGCTAGTGAAGATGGGCTCGGCAGCGAGGTGCAATGCATAGAAGGATGGGTTTTGGCGGAGCTCGGGGTGAGCGGCGATGGGTCGCAGGGTCGAGGCAGGGGTGGCGATGAGAGCGGGGTGAAGGAAGGCGATGGAGCTGGCTCGGGGGTGTGTCGAGGGTGGCTCGACGAGGTGCTGCTGTAACCCCCAATGTCTGTTTGTGTCGTATTGTATTTTCTTCTTTCTTTTATTGTATTATTTAGATTCCTTCTATGTATATATTTTTTCATTTCCTTGAACATAAATTGTATCTCTCTTTTCAATTATTAGTTCGAACTCAAATTCTAGACATCTTTTTCCTTATTATTATTACCTATGTCTTGAATTAGGCCCAGTTGTTCCCAAACCAGGTTCTATTTCATCTCATATTATTTTTTTATTTGAATCTCAATCTAAGTCCAAGCCCAATCTCATAGCCCATGAGCAAACCCACTACCCAATCTCTAACTTAATCTATTGCGCAATCCCCCTATAACTCCCTAATCTTCTCTCACGTACTGCTTCCCTATTTTCTCCACTAATTGAATCCCTAAAACCTCTCCACAAACCCCCAAAACACTCATAACCACTCATTAAACTCTAAACCCCCCCAATCTCTGTTAGTTAAATAAAATACTAATTAATTACTCTTAATCCCCCATCACAGCCTAATCCTCTAACCCCTTCATCTTCCACCTTCGATCTCTACCCTCATCACCCCTGATCGCCTTTACCACCACTGCCTCTGCCTTACTCTCCCCCTCAGCCCCCCATCGATTGCCTCTTCCCCATTGAGCCACCTTCGATGCCTGCACTTTCGAGCTCCTCCATCATCAACGTCTGCCAGCACCTCATCCCCTGTCTCCACTGCACCTCAGCCACCACGTCGTCCTGCCTCACCACAACCAACATCCCCCGCTGCTCCCAGTCGCGACTACCGTTGAGCCACCCTCGACGCACCCCCTGCTTCGACCCTGCAACTGAAATCACCCCAATGCCTTGTGACTCGGTCACCGCTCGTCGTCAAGCCCCTCGCTTTCGCTGTTGCCGCCGCCTCTCGCTGTTGCCACCATTGCCTTCCACTACAGCCACCTCGACTGCTGTTTTTTTTAAACCTCTTTTTGACTGAATCTGAGAAGGTTGTCAACTAACGAGTTGTAGTAGATGTTCTCACCATTCTAAAAAGTCCATTTTTTTTTGAATTCTGATAAGCGTAGCACGTTTAATTGATTTTAGGTTGTTAGAAGGCTTTTTATGTTGCTTCTATGTATAAAAGATCAAGTTTTTGCTAGTAGCATGTTATTTTGCTTCTAGGTTGTTAGAATACTCTTATGGTTGCTTCTGTGTGTAAAAGATCAAGTCATTAAGTAGGTAGTTCTAGTTGATACATACAAGGAACCGATTTTTGTATTGTTGTTTATGGTTTCTAATTGATAAAGAACTCATTTTTATAGTATTGTTGTTTTATAGAACAACTTAGACTAATCATATGAGTATTCTTCATCTAGAGTTATAAATGGTTAAGAGATTATGTTTTGAATGTTCATCTTGTATGTTAAATTAGTAAGCTTAACATGCATGTTAGTTCATGTTAGTAAGCTTATACACGAAATTCTAGTTCATGCTAACTAGAGTTGTCTTGAATTGTTAGTGGTTTGAATCATGCACATGATTATGAGTAATAAGTATTCCTTGTGATCATAAGTCATGTAATACGTAGGGCTGCAAATGAGCCGAGTCGAGTCGAGTATCTTGAGGCTCGAGCTCGGTTTGTTAAGTAATCGAGCTCAATTTGTGAGCTCGATCTCGGCTTGAGCTCGTTTCGAGCCAAGCTTTGACCGAGATTTGACCGAGTAGCTCGCGAGCTTAGCCTAATAAACAAAAAAAGCCCAAGCTCGAGCTCGGCTCTTTAAGCTATCGAGCTTGATTTTGAGCTTGAGTTCGGCTCGAGCTCGTTTCAAGTCGAGCTTTGACCGAGCTCGAGCCGAGTAGCTCACCTGTAATAAGTATTGGTCCGTCTCATATGTAGCTCACCTGGCTCGTATGTAGTTGTTTGTTTATGCATAGCTCATTTGGCTCGTATGTGGTTTGTTAGCTCGTGCATAGCTTGTTAGCTAGTACACAGCTTGTTGTGCTCGTCTAGGGTGATATCATTGCCCTAGGGGCCATCGACTATCAAGGCGTGTATTTATTTTGCTCCTCGTGGACTGTGGACCAGTCACCCCTCGTACACCAGTCAGATCTTAACCGGTGTAGGTTGATTGCGGGCCGGGAGCATAGACGGAATCCAAGTTCAGGGAAGTAGCATGCGAATAATTTTGTGTTGCCAGAGTCTTAGATCGATAGGTTGTGACAGGATCCTTGGTGATCCTAGTAAGTCTAGGTTGAGCACCTTGCAAAGTTATCTTGCGAAGTCTAACTTAAGACCTAGCATGTTGTGTTAGTACTGTTGTCATCTCTCGGATTGTTTAAGGTTAGTGACATCGTTAGGGTAGTAACTGGTAACTATTGTTACATTACCTTTATATCTATTACTTCGCTGAAGGGAAAGAGTTGGTATTAGGGGTGATACCTTATGATCCGACCTGTCCTATAGGCCAGCACTAGGTGGTGTTATTGGTTGTACCCTTCCTGTCAAAGGATTACGTTCTGTGCCTTCTCACGAGTTGAGAGCACGGGATCCGTATCTCGTCTGTTAATTTCTGAAGTGCCATGATAAGAACGGGAAGCTTTCCTATCGGAACTAGGGGATGGACCCCCGAAATTCCGTCATGTTCTATGTCAGAAAAAGCGAACAGGCCATAGACTACGGTCTATGAGCTAAGGGGCCACAAGGGATGCTTCGAGCTAACCTGTGTTGTAGTAAACTCTGAGGGTTCGTCTGATTTTTGAGTAAGGTCCGGTATGCTGGGCAATAGTGTCAAACAGAGATACCACTATATGACTGCGAATGGTGGGATTATACTATTTCAGAGCAACCTCATCAGTCACGATGTATCTTCAAGAACAGGTTGAGTACAAGAGTAGAATTCATGGTGCGGGTTCAAATCCTTATATATGAAGAAACGGCTTGATATCGGCGTATGCATTTATGGGGTGCATACTGTCCAGAGTCTTGCTTGCATTAGAATAAGTGTATCCTTGCATTAGTTAATCTTGCATTAGAGTCTAAGTCATAGCATACACTGACACATCAATTATATATACACTTTTCTTTTTTCATCTATCTATTTGTTTAAATTGAGATTCACTGCTAGTCATCAGCTCTTAAGCGTTAGTATATGTACTGACGTTCCCACTCAAATAGGTACTGGATGCAAAACTACAGGTACAGGATTCAGGAGGACTCAAGGTAAGAGATGCAAAGTGTTGATTTTTATTTTCAATTGTAACATCTGTTGTAATTTATCTTATGTTGGGAAGCATCCAAGTGAAGTACCAAGTGTTATTTATTATTCATTATACTCTGATATAAATTTATTGGAAGTTGTAACACTTGGGCTTGTAAGGCATTATTGTAACACTAATGTAATGTATTGCAGTTTTATAACGTTCGGACTTGTAATACATTTGTATTGAATAAAAAGTTTTAAATTTTCTTATTTTTCTGTGTATTGTGGCTAATTGAAGGAAAAGATTCTGGCTTATGTCACGGTTTTCTGGTATAGGAAATCGGGGCATTTCAGATTTGGACCGGGACCCCGGAGAACACGTGGAGAGTGTATCCGGCCGGCTTGAGACGATTTCGTGAGAGCTTTAGGCATTCAAAGGCTTTAAGAAAGAGGATGTTGACAGAACTGCCTTTTTCCACTAGGATTCGTTGTACCTCGTGGTTGGCCATATAGAGATTGATTACAAGTGCATCGCAGTGGGGTGTTCGAATCCCCTCTAAATCCTTATATGAGAATGTAACCCCCTCCCCGAGTATACGGATTTTTTTTTCCCGTATTCTTGTATTTCAACTTTTCCTATAAATTATTCTACTCTTTTGAACTCGAATTTGCATTCATTTGAATAGTCGACTATTTTGTTCGAACTCAGACTCCTAACTCTTCCCCAATTTTATTTTTCGATTGTGCAAATTCTCAGTATATCTTTGTATTCGATTGTTTATAAATTACTTCCATTCCCATATATTTATCTCTTGAATTTAATGCATTTTGGATATTCTATTAAAGTTTTCGAAACACCGATTATTTTGTTTTGTAATAATTATATATTTTTAATGAGAATCATATTTCGTTCTACAATCATGTTTCATGTCTATTTTTGATTATTTTAAGCCCAACCAGTATTATTGAATTTATTTATGAAGCTCAAACTAAGTATGCTTTTATTTTTGATTCAGTAATCCAAGCCCAATTCTTTAGCCTAAGATTTAAACTCAAGCCTTAAACAAATATTAAATCCATAATATAATTATTTTATCTTATTAATTGTTTAAAGCCCAATCTTATTTATTTATATGAAACCCAAGTAACCCCAATCCTATTTCTTCTCTTCTTGATTACTTATTAAATTTTTGAAGAAGCCCAATATAAAACGCAAATCCTAGTCTAACTCGTTAACTCTATTATCTACCAAATCCCACTAAACTCCAACTGCACATCAGTTAAACCCCCCAATCACTCCACTAATCCCTCTAATCCACTCCTAAATCGCTATTATTAATCGCTAATAATTATTAATTCATTATATTATCTCTTTCTCTCTTCCCGACCCTCTCCCTCTCCTTCCTCTTCTTCTTCATTTTCGCTGCTGCCGAAACCCAACGAATCCCGAGCTTCGTCTCCGCTCCTCATGACTTGCAGCTCCCGACCACCGCCACTGTATCCCGATCGCCATCACCCTCACCTCCGTCCAGACCCCATCCTCGACTTCCTCTTTGCCTTCCTCCTTCGACTGCTCCTCTCGAGAGCACCTCGACGCTCCACCTCCCTGCACCTTGCCTCATCCTCCACCCATTGCCGCTGTCCCTGCCACCTTCATCGAGCCACCACCGATCGACTAGTCGTCACCTCCCTGCAGCGTCCCCTCCTTCGTCCCCCTCATCTTCAACCCTTGTCGCCGCTAGCAACCTGAAGACCCCTCCATTGCCTCGTCACCACCGTCAAAGCCCTGCCACCGTCGTCCTTAGCCTACAACTCGTCGAGCCCACCACCCCGTCACCCCGCTGCTACATCCTCTCTGTCATCTTCCTCCATTATCCTCTGCCTTGCCGCCATCCCTCGATGCCCCGAGCTCCTACCCTCACTCGCCCCTTCCTCCGCTCGTCGTCGAGCCCACCCCTGCCGACCTCGTGAATTGACCTCGAGCAACCCACCATAGTCAGTCACCCCCTACTGGCATCACCAAAACATTACCGCCATTGCTCCACCACTCCGACTACCTGCGACTTCCGCTTACCGCAGCTTCGCCTCACCATTGCTTCCTCGACCTCCGAGCACTATCACTAACTGTCGTGGCACTGTCGCCTCCCACCATTGCCATCGCTCGATGCTGCTGTTGTCCACCGCAAGCTCCCGATGCTCTCCTACATTGTTGCCTTCTTCATCAGCCGCCTAACACCTTACCACCATTGCCATCCTCTCCCCGTCTTCCTCCATTACCGATCATCCTTCCTGCCCCCGCTCACCCTCATTCTGCCATTGCCGCTCCCCTTTTGACTGCCTGCAACCACCGAACACCGAGCTCCTCCTCTCCTTGCTTCCATCTCCAATCCTGCAACTCGACTTCGCCATGCCGTTGTTGCCCTTACCCTTGTTGTGTGTGTTGTTGTCCGTGTCAACACCACAGTCTCTTTGATGTTGTTGTGGCTGTGCTTGCACATGCTGCGGTTGCTGTCGTCTATTTCCATTTCTCGTGCCATGCGTGTTGTCGTTCCGTACTTTGCATGTGTTTTCGTGTCCGTAAATTGCACGTGTTGCGTCGTGTGTTGTCGTCGGGACTCTCGTACTGTTATTCTTTTATGTTCGAAGTCGTCATCTAAAGGAAAGCATCTCTTGATTTCATTTTTATTGTTTTAGTTCAAAAAAAACTCACTGAAATCTGACAAGTAGTAATCGAATTGAATATCGCATCTAATTGAACTCCACTGCTTTATTTATTGTATCATTTTATTGATTCATAGTCTTCTTACCATGCCATTATTGTTGACATAAATCTCAAACCGTTAATTCATTGTAGTATTGAATAATTAACCTTACTGCCCTATCAATTGCTTGACTTTGAACTGAGGTTTCGACCCAGTTCCCTACATCGAAACTTAGAACTTTGTACATAGAAGTTGTAGTACACTGAGTCTTGAATCCGGAACATCTTATGGATTCTCAATCCGATTTATAGATAAAACTTATCACTGTTTTAGTATCGGCATGTTATAATTTTCAGAACTGAGACTGTGCACGAAACCCGTAAAGAATTAATTGATCGACCTAGCTTCTGTGACTATCATGTATTTTGTGAATATGCACTGGAATTGGCAGAGAGTCTACTTTCTAGAATCTCTGACTGAATCGGATTTGCATTCTCGTAGCACCGAGACAGTGAATTTGAGTACCGATAGGTGCTGCTATCCAGAACCGGTATGGTTATGTTTTTGCATATAAACTCGATATTTTTCATATTTAATGAATTGAGCCATATGTATTTCATATATTGTACAACCTTGATATCTTTTTGACACTGTATCAATACTACCGTTCTCATCGATTGTACCCATTGCATAATTCATGATACCACCGTTCTCATTGATCGTATTGATTGCATGTCCATAACTGATTGTAATAAAATGATAACAAGCCAGGGTAATAAGGGTCAACTTAGTAGTGGGCATCATTAGAGACTGTACTCAGAATGGGCCCCTTGTCTCGTTATTATTATCGTTATGGATTGTGGATTATTGAATGTGGATCGTGGAATATTGATTGTTAATTATTGTTTATTGTGCCGAGTACATGACTTGTATAGTTTACCACTATAGTCTAAACGATCACTGTTTACATGCATCGAACCTGTAGTATGGGGAGCAGTATTACGTGCATTAGATAGGTTAATAAAAGAACTGATAGACATAAGATGAACAATGAACATCGATTATTGATTTATTGTTATTGCTTATTGGTCATCGATTATTAATTATTGATTACTGTTATCGACTATTGTTTATTGATTATTGATTATTAACTTTTGATTTTGTTATCGTCTGTCAATCATTGACTTCGATATCGTTCCAATTTTTGTTCTTATTATATAGTCCTTTACTTCCTTTACTACTTGCTACTAATTGTCGCCCGAAGCTTGCTCTAACGGGTACTCTCCAACTTTCTTTTAAGTTATTATTTATATAGATACTGATGATGGGTTACTGAAGAATCTTAGCAAACTGTTATTGCATTGTATCATTCTTCGGCTATTTTGTAAGTTATTGTACCTCAGACATCGGTTATTGCATTATATTCTTGTTCTTGTGATTATTATTGTGTTGTTGAGCTTATTAGTATTGTATAGCTTATGGATGATATGAGTTAGCATACTTATATCATCCTTTGTGCCTCAGTTACGTGCCCATGTTTTCGTATAATGGGAAAGGGGGTGTGACAGAGAATGTCAATTGAATCCCCGTACTGTTGGCTGGGGGGAAGTTATGCACCGAATTCACTTCTCAGACGTAGGCCTTTCGGGAGGAGTTTGATTTCCCATCCATAGGCCCTCCATGGATGGAGTGGAGAACCACGCATGGCTCAGAGTCTTGGGATTCAGAGGGCTTCTCTGCTCGCTTGTTAGCTCCTCAGGGTGATGGAGGATCGACCATGTCCTTTCAAACAAACTTGGATAGGTGCCCTCACAGGATAAGCTTTTTGATTTCTTCCTTGAGAGTCTGCCAATCATCTGTGTCGTAGCCGCGATCTCTGTGAAAATGACACCACTTATCTCTTTTCCTCATCTTCCCTGGAGTGTTCATTCTAGGGGGAGCGCAAAATAGCCCTTCCTTGTCCACCTCCAAGAGGAGTGCTGATACGGTAGCATTAATAGGAGTGAACTTATCAAAATGAGGAGGATGGCGGCACTGGCCATTTTCCTCTTTCTGGAATTTTTGAGATTATTCTTCTTTTGCACTTTTCCCTGTGTTCTCGGAGGAGGTCTCTTCTTGACCTAGGGGTTTGAGAGTCTCATCAGCTCGGATATACTTCTCGCTCTTAAGGAGGAGTACCAAGAAATCCCGAGGAGGCTTCTTGGTAAGGGACACCTTGAGGTCTGCGTTATTGACATTGTATCCGAATGCGGCGACACTACTGCTTGATTGAGGGAGGCGATAGATCGGGACTAGGCTATGAAGCACCGGACAAAGTCCTTGTTGCCGCTGAATCTGGTGTGGGGGCAATAGATAGAATTTGTGGATTCACAGGAACTCGAACGGGTCAAATCTGACCTCTTCCCTTGTTGATAGGCTGAGTCCTTGGTTCTCCTGTGGACCTGCACAATTGTTCGAAACACCGGGATAGATCCCGGTGACGAACCCTCTGACGCGCTTGTCAATACTCAGAAAAGAAAGGGAAAGAGCTTTAGGTAGATAAAGAGTGATCACCTTGTAACGGTAGGAGGTAGGGGGTATTTATAGTCACCTGGGAGATCTGCTTCGGGATAAGATCGAATCCCTACTCCCCGGTGTGGCTGGATAGGGGTGGTTAGAACCGCCTCCTAGGGATAGGGACGAGCCAAGATTTTCTCATATCCTGTTGAACTGGTCCTTAACGGGTTGTGACCGTTCTCAGCTGGATGGATATGTTCATGGGTTATTGGGCCCAAGAGAAGAGATCCGGTTCCCATTTCGGACCCGTCTGCAGGTGAAATTACTGTTATGCCCGTGTGAACTTTAAGATTCGTGCCCAATTTGATGGTTCCGATTTAACCCCATTTTTATCCATATCACGAGCCCCCCACTCCCAAAGACTGTGTGCTACAGCCTTTGGATAGTAGTTTTGTTATTTTAATGGCGTATAAAGCTTTATCGGAGTTCTTAAAGGGCGTTCGAATCTCGTTTGTGGGGTGATGGCACTTCTCTATGCTGGTAATGCACCCAAGATTACTTCTAGGCTCTTCTGGATTTTTGGTGATTTTCCTCGATTTTTTAATTATTTTTCGGATCATTTATTTAATTTTTCGGGAGTACTAATTAATTATTCTAACCAATAATTATTTACCCAGGGGCTCAAAAATATTTCCCCAAATTTATAATTATTTTTTAGAATTTTTAATCATTTTTTTGCAATTTTTAAATAAATAATTCGAATTAATAAATAAAAAATAATTTTAATCACCGTATTTATGACGTGGTGCGATCTGGGGCATCCATCAGCCGTTGGCGCGAACATATGAACGGTCGAACGGTGGATCAGAGTGTGGCGACGTGGTTGAGTCTAAGACATTGATCAGATTGCGACACGAATTATGAGGTGATCTGACGGCGCACATGGGCTTTTGATTCCCCCTTTTTCTTTCGGGATTGCGTCTGTTCGACAAGTGGCGGTGAACGCGTCGAACGTAACGCCGAACGCAGCAAACGTGTCGAACGTGACGTCGAATGTGGCGAACGCGTCGAACGTGGCAAATGCATCGAACGTGACGTCGAACGTGGCGAACGTGACGTCGAACGCGACGAACACGTCGAACGCGGCGTCGAACTTGATGTCGAACGTGTTGAACGGGATGCCGGACATGGCGCGCGTCGAACGGGATGCCGAACGTGGCGAACGTGTCGAACGCCACGTCGGACGTGGCAAATGTGTCGAACGTGGTGAACGTGTCGAACGTGACGTCGAACATGGCGCACACGTTGAACGTGTCGAACGTGTCGAACGTGGCATCGAACATGTCAAACGTAGCATCGAACGTGTCAAACATGGTGAACAACAAGGGAGCGACACGTGTCACTGGGGTCGTTGACTGGTCAACACATTTTGCTCATTTTTCATTCAGAATCACGTCTGTTCGACGACCAGCAGCAAACGTGTCGAACGAGGTGTCGAACGTGTCGAACGACCAGGGAAAGACACGTGGCACTGGTAGTGTTGACTTGGTCAACACATTTTGCTCCTTTTTCGTTCAGAATCACGTCTGTTCGACGGCCAACAGCGAACATGTCGAACGAGGTGTCGAACGTGTCGAACGACCAGGGGACGACACGTGGCACTAGCGCCATTGACTTGGTCAACGCATTTTGCTCCTTTTTCATTTGGAATCACGTCTGTTTGACGACCAGCGGTGAACATGTCGAACGAGGCGTCGAATGTGTCGAACGACCAGGGGACGACATGTGGCACTGGCGGCGTTGACTTGGTCAACGCATTTTGTTCCTTTTTTGTTCAGAATCACGTCTGCTCAACGACCAAAGGCGAACGTGTCGAATGACCAGGGGACGACACGTGGCACTGGCAGCAATGACTTGGTCAATGCATTTTGCTCTTTTTTTGTTCAGAATTATGTCTGTTTGACGACCAGCGGCGAACGTGTCAAATGAGGCGTCGAATGTGTCGAACGACCAGGGGACGACACGTGGCACTGGCAGCATTGACCAGCAGCAAACGTGTTGAACGAGGCATCGAATGTGTCAAACGGAGCATCGAACATGTTGAATGACCAGGGAACGACACGTGGCACTGGCAGCATTGACCAGCGGCGAACGTGTCGAACGAGGCATCGAACGTGTCGAATGGAGCATCGAACATATCGAACGATCGGAGAAGGTTTGAACTCTTGGCGGTTGGCATTCTTGACGGTTTGACTTCTTGGTGGGTTGACCGTCGCCTCTTCGTATTTCTAGCCGTTAGGTCTACGACTTTTGGAGTTCTCAGAAGCCTTTTGGGCTTCCGGCCCAGGCCTACTAAGGCAACTATAAATCTTCACCCCGCCTCACTTTCACTTCCCATTTTCACCATCTGAGAAAAATTCACTCTCTCTGACCCCGGTGTGCTTCTCCGATCTCCGGCGATCTTTTCGACCGTGCACGTCACTTCAGAGTGAGGCAGAGGCCGCGGCAGAGAAGAAGGCCATTGGCTTTCTGGAGTATAACATGCGGAGGGCCTACGACACGGCCTTGAAGGACGTCAGTGAACGAGTCCCAGGGTTCGACCGCACGGGATACTTCCTATTTCCCGATGAAGCGAGAAGACACGCTGAGGCGAATCTCGAGGGAGGGGAAGAGGTTAATGGGGAGGGCAGCGATGAAGAGGAACTCGGGGTGGTAGACCCTGCAACGGATCTGGAGAACTTGCCAGAGGGAGTTGGGGGGAGTGGTCGCCAGCTTGGACCCACTGAGGTGGACCCCTGATCCCCTTAGCAGTTTTACTTTTGTTCCTTGTATCTTTTCTTTCGTTTCTAGTAGTAGGAATGGTTGTAGTGACGCCAAATAGCGGACTGGCCACCACTCTTGTATCTCAACTAAGTAATGAAACTTGTTTTGATCTTAACACTTGTGTCCCTGACTTAGCGTAAAACTATCTTGTAGCTTTAGGCTTGGTCTGTTTCTAAAAGATTTATCTCCTTTGTCCCTCTCTACAGGATAGCGAGGTGAGACGTCTCCGTTCCGAGCTAAGCATCTTCAGGTGGGATTTGCCCTAAATCAGGAGAAGCTTTATAAGGCCGAGATGGAGTTGAACCACCTGAGGCTGATCTTAGCCCGTCATGATAAAGAGATGAGGCGGTTAGAAGAGAGGTTCGATGAAGTGGCCCCAGAAGGCGAGTCGTGCCCATCGATGGCTGTCAACCAAGGCTTGCGGCTTAAACACCTTCGCCGCTCCCTGTTCGAAGCCAGGTCTGCGAGGGAGGAACTCAGGAATATGGTTCTTGAGAAAAGCCTGGAGGCGACTCATCTTAGGAGATCGATTTCTGAAGCCTCGCATGGGGCTAGTACAGCCCGACTACCACGATTGAAGATAAGAGTCACTGATGACGCTCTCAAGGAGCGAGTCGTAGAGCTGGAGGCAGAGAACGCTCGTCTGCGATGGTTGTCCAAAGGGAGCAACGTTAGGAGCACCTCCTGCCCTCGGGACGAGTATGCTCTGGGTAGGTCGTTCCATGATTTAGCACTTCGCTCGCCCCCAATAGCGAGACGTCCCGGGGATGCACAAAGTGGCATGGCCGGTTCGTCGAGCAGAGCATCCGTTGGGGTCACAATTAGAGTGGGTACCAACGATGCCACTCGACTCATTTGCCTGGGAACATCTTCGGAGAGGGGACGCGAGCAGCTAGGTGCTCGCCGTCCCCGTGTGTTGCTCAATAGGAGCATCTCGCTCCCTAGGAGGGGTTAGGACAAAATTTTGTAATCCTGTAGTAAGTCTTGTATTCTTGTAGTCTTGTAGTCTTGTAGTCTAGTGTGGCATGTAGTCTTGTATTCTAGTGTGACTTGTATCCAGAATAAGACTTTTATCTTTTGACTTTAATTAAATAATGTTGAGTAATTTTTGACAAACTTCTCTTGTACTTGGGCACGAATTTTGGGAGTCCCCATTTTGTCTGGATTTGTGTCTATTCGGTGCGTGCTGGTGAATGTGGCAAACGATAGGCCAGCGACACCTGGCTGTTAAGGCGTTGACTAGTCGACAGGGTTCTGCTCATTTTTCGTTCGGAATCACGTCTGTTCGACGACCAGTGGCGAACGTGTCGAACGAGGCGTCGAACGTGTCGAACGGCCAGGGAATGGCACATGGCTCAAGTGGCGTTGACTGGTCAATAGCGTTTTGCCCATTTTTCGTTCGGAATCTCGTCTGTTCGATGAACAGCAGCGAACGTGTCGAACGAGGCATCGAACATGTCGAACGACCACGGGACGACATGTCGGAGATCTTTTCTGTTTCTCACAGACAGCGCCAATCTGTTTCTGCTAATTTCTGTGTGGGAGTAAACAAATATGTGAATTCTTTTAATGAAAATAATAAAGATCAAACATTCACTGTTCGCTAGTGTTGACTGCTGCAAACTGCTACTAACTCCGGGATCTAGTTGTTTGGGATAGATGTGATGTCACGCCCCGCTTTCCCAAAATACGGAAATACGAGTCCATGACGAAGGCCCAGCGAATAATTTTAACATCATCCATAAGTTGTACCGGTCTTAACTCAACAACATGAAAAGAAATAATCACAACTACGCAGAAAACATAATCACATAAACGAGAATAAAATCCAGTAACCAAATTTGGGATACAAGAACTTACCAAATAGCTCGAGAATATGCAATGCAGTAACAGTTTGACGAGTTCCTTTCAGTTACCCATCACTGTGCCTGTATAACATAACTCAAAAGAAAGAGGAAAGAATCCGTTATAGCAAGCTTCGGGCGACAAGTAGTAGGAAGCAGTAAAATAGGAAATAAAGGACTATATAACAAGAACAGAAATTGGAACAATATCAGAGTCAATAAATGATAAACAATAACAAAATCAAAAGTTGATAATCAATAATTCAGAAATCAGGAATCAATGTTTAATAACCAGTATTCAGTATTAGTGTCAATGTTCAGTGTTCATTTATGTTTATAAGTTTTTTATCAATCCTAATTAATGCACGTACTACTGCGTCCCATACCACAAGTTCGGTGCATACAAAACAATGTTCATTTTAAACTTCGTGGTGGGATCTACAGAGCGTGTACTCGGCATCGATAACAATAATTTACAATCAACAATTGGCAATCAATAATTCACAATCGATACTCCTCCTTCCATGACAATACAATATAACGATAAGGCCTTACCGAGTACATTTTCTGAGATTATCCACTACTAAGTCAATCCTTACTACCCCGGCTTGTTATCATTTTATTAACAATCAGTTATGAATATGCATGTGATCAATGTGGGCGATGATATCAATACTCTTGCAACAGGTACAATCGATGAGACCGGTAGCACTAGTACAATTTCAAGATGATATCAAGACTATACAATACATAAAATATACATGGTAAAATTTATTAAATATGAAAAACACAGTTTATATGCAAAACATAACAATATATGGACTCACTGTACTACAATTTCTATGTGCCAGGTTATAAGTTTTTGTGTCAAGAACTGGGTCGAAACCTCAGTACAAAGTCAAGCAAATGACATGGCAGTGTATTTGAATGTTCCATAGTACAATAAATTGACAGTTTGGGATTGAAGTCAACAATAATAGCACGATGAGAAGACTATGAATCAATAACATGATACAATAAATAAATAGTAGAGTTTAATTAAATATGATATTCAATTTGATGACTACTTGTCGGATTTCAAAGAGTGTTTTCTTGAACTAGAAACAAAAAAAATGAGTTAAGAGAGGCTTTCCTGTTAGGAAACGATTCTGAATATTAAAAGAATAACGGGATAAGAATCCTGGCGGCGGCACACGAGTAAAACACGTACAACAAATTCATAGCAGCAAAAGCGCACAAAGAGACAGCAACACAGCAAAGGACAAAACAGCAACAACTCTCTTAACCAAAACACCAAACGGCAAACTCAGCCAATCACAAAGCAATAGCAAGGACCAAAATGGCAAACAGCGAACACGGGATCCCCCTGCCAGAACAGCAAACAACGATCTTTTCCCTCCACAACAACAGATAGCAAGCTCCGGGAGAGAGAGTGGGTAGCGGGGACAGCGGTGGCTAAGGCTCGACGGTGCGACGGTACAGTCTAGGGGGCTCGGGGGTTCGGGCGCAGACGAGGAGCAGGGTTGGTGCAATTGGAGGTCGCGAGGGCTAATGGGGAACAGGGCGACGATCTTCGGAGTGAGAGGAGGTGAGGGCAATCGATGGTTGTGGAGCTTCTAAGATCGACAATGGCGACAGCGGCGAGCGGAAAGCTCGAACGAGAGGAGGGCAACTAAGGTAGGGGATGACGAGGTGAAGAGGGGAGGGTTGTCAACGAGGTGGTAGTGCTGAAGACGTCAGGGTGCCATCGAAGGGGAAGACGGAGATGCGATGGGGATGACAACGGGGTGGAGGATCAGGTGAAGGCGAGCAGGATGGCGAGAGGAAGAAGAAGGTGTTGATGAGGAGCGGTTCAGTTGGGTTCTCCGTTTTTGGTTGGGAAACAGATGAGAAAGAGAAGGAGAGTGGGAGAGAGAAAGAACGGGAGGGGGTTATTTAATAATAATAATAAAAACAATAATAATAATATAATATAAATAAAGTATTGGGTAGTTATGAGATAGGGGGGTGTAGTTACGGGAACTGTGAAAAGTGGGGTAACGTGAGGAGATGAGCGGGTGATTTAGAAAATATGGGGTTTGAATACAAGTATATAGGATTGGGTCTATACAAATATATATGGGTACTGGGTTTGGATTTTGGATTGGTTCATGGGCTCAAAATAATTTAATAAATTAGTTATAAGATTGGGCTAAACTTTGAGCTCAGGTTAGATATTAATAAATAATGAAATCAAAATATAAAATTGGACTTTAGATGATGGGCTTCAATCTGAATAAATAGATAATATAATGTAGATCAAAACTGGGCTTTAACAATAATAATAATAATAACACTAATAATAATACATCTCAATAATAAGAATAATAATAACAATAATAATAAAATAATAGTAATAACAATAATAATAACAGTGATAATAATAATGCCGATAATAATAGTAATAACAATAATAATTATAGTAACAACAATAATAATTATAATATGTATCAAAGTAGGATTTGAGATTAACAAATTAATTAAAATCCAAATAGTAATAATATAGCATATAAATAGTCAATCAATTATAAATAGAAAATATATCGTTATTCAAAGTAAATATAATTTTCGATTATAAAACACTTAGTAAAAGATCTGAAACTAATTTAGCACAAAATAAGTATAAATAATTCAAAATACAGAAAAATTCAGGAAATACATATTTACGGGAACGGGTTACATGTGATCGCTCCTGTGGACCTGCAAAAACAAGCCTGAAACACCGGGGTTAGCCCCGACGACCGACCTTCCGATGCCCAAGTCAGAAACTCGAAGATATGGTGGGTTTTGTGAGTGAGATTTGCTAATACTGGTTTTTGAGGTGGTCTCGAGGTATATATATTCGATGAGGGGGCCAATTTCAAGATATTCATTTATCTTTGCTTCCCGATGTTTGGATAAGGTTGATTACTCTCTCCACGTGAAGAGATCGAGTCACGATTCTTCTCTTGGTCAAGAGATAGAGTTTTCCATTTCTCTCTTATGTATGAAGGGATAAAATCGATTACCCCATAGAACTAGGGGGTTTAAACTGAGTTCTTCAGATGAACCTGGACTCCTTTACGTTAAGACTGATTTGGCAACTCCACATTATAGACCGGATCAGGTTGATGGGCCTGAAAGTGGCCCAGGTCCTCCTGTGAGGCTTGTATCCGTTGAAATTTACCGTGACCCCATATAGCTTTAAGATTCGTGCCCAATTTGAATGGTTCCAATTTTGTTCTATTTATACCCATATCATAGGGGTGTCGACCTATCCATGTCAATAATATCAAACATATCGAAATTATACTATCAAACATATCGAAATGATACTATTTTGATATTGATGAATTGTCAATATTAGTAGAAGTTTAAAACCGTGACTAGCTCAACCTACCTCCATGCATTAAAATCCACAGTGCCCGTGTTAACGCCATCTTGGGAAACTTCCTCCAGAACTGTTTTAATCACTCTCCATAACTCTCTCTCTATCTCTCAACCCTATTTTTCAATATCTTTTTCCTTATCTGTCCCTTGTCCTTTCCGCCGTCTTTGCTCAATTCCCTCCTTTCTTTTTTCTAATATTCCTCTCTTAACCTTTCCCCCTCTCTCTCTCTCCCTCCAAAAAAAATTTTATCAAAGGGCTGACATCCCCTTTACACATTTTTACTTAGGGTTAAGAACCTAAAGCACCCAAATTTAATATTAATTCCCTACATATATCTAAAGTGAAAAAAATTACCCAATAATATTCAAACTTTTTTTTACAATTGAACCTAACAGCCCCCTGCCGTCAATTTCTTCGCTAAGTTAGTGGAATATTTTCCGAATATTCCTCTTAATGGGGTTTAACCCGTTAAGAAACATGTTAAATTACAAAAATACCCCAAACTATCTAAAACCAAACTCATTAACCCTATTCAAACCTGAAACCCATCTTCTTCATCTCTTCATCTTCTTTCTCTCTTCATCCTTTTCATTTTCTTATTCTACTCTACCCGAAAACCCACCAAAGACCACCACCATCACCATCGTCCATCTTCTTCTTCTTCTTCTCCCATCTGAAAGCCTTAACAACCCAAACCCCTTTCAACCTCTACCATCTACAGCTCTGACTTCTCAAAATTGGAAAGTTTTCAAAGACCATTAAAAAATTTGGAGGATTGAGAAGAGAAGGAGGACATGGAGGGGCTTCATGATTGGATTATTGATTGGGTTTTATTTTCTGGGTTTGATCGAATTAACAAAATTTGGGATTTTGGGTTTGAGTGAAAGAGTGGAATTTGAGATTTTGGGTTTGAGTGAGAGAGTGGGACTTTGAGTTTAATTAAAATGAAGAAGAAGAAAGTGGAAGAAAGTGGAAAGATGAAGAAGAAGAGAGGTCGGAGATGAACAGTGGACTTCATTTGGGAATTTTAGTCCCACATCGGCTGTGAAGAGAGGAAGAGAGATGTTTAAATATAGTATTTGGGATTCAGGATTTGAGTGAGAGAGTGGGAGAGAGATGTTTGAGAGCTCGGAGATGAGCTGCAGTGGATTTGATTTGAGAATTTTTTTTAGCCCTTGAGATTTTGGGTTTGAGCGGATTTGATTTGGGAACACATCGGCTGTGAAGAGAGGAAGAGAGATGTTTAAATAGTATTTTTTTTATTCATAGGTAGATAAGAAATTCAGAAGTAGGGAGAGAGTGTGAGGAAAATAGAAGCAATGTTATTCTGCTACAATAATCCTCCCTAGGATTTGATTCTGAAGTGTTTCATTTACTGTTTGGGATTCTATTTTTTTGCTTGCTTTAGTGTTTGAAGTATAAGGGTAAAAAAGTAATTTTACCTGCTATCTGTTAAAAAATTAATAGAAGTGGATGGCAAGTGTCTTTAGGTCAAATTTTAAAAAAATTGGGTACTATTGGATTATTACGATAACTTTAGATGTGTATAGAGTATTAATGTGAACTTTTCGTGCCAATAGGTTATTAACCCGTTTACTTAACAGTCCAGACAGCTGAAAAGTTAAACTTTAGGTGTGTGTATAGGGCTATGAAGTACAGATACGAGTATGGGATGCGGGTACGACATGACACGGGTACGGGGATACGTGATTTTATAAAAAAAGTAGGATACGGATGTGTTGTGGGTACGTTAAATATAAAATAATTTATATTATATTTATGGATACAAAAATATTTTTTCTTCTTAACAATGCATACATTTAAACCATTTCATAGAACTATAAGAATACATTATAATTATGAGCATTTTAGATAAGAGAAATTATAATCTAATTATCAATTTTTTGGGTAGTCTTGTTTTGTGTTTGAGCATAAATGTAAACAACAAACTTTTAAAATTACTGTAGGACCCCATGCATTTATCTAAATATAATTGTGTCTAAAGTTTGTGAAAAATGTGATTAAAAAATTGGGTACTCCTTGGGTACGCACCCGGGAGTACCCAAGGAGTATCGACATCCGATACGCACCCGACATGTGTACGTCGACCATTTAGAAGTATCCGTGCTTCCTAGGTATAAGGTATTAATGTGAATTTTAGGTGCCAATAGCTCATTGACCCTTTTACTTAAACACTCCAGACAACTGAAAAGTTAAAGTCCATACATTAATAGGTTTGATTGTAATTAACAAAACGTTGATTAAAATCAAAATGGTCAAACAGAAAACCATAAGAAAAGATCATCGCTTGAGCAGTAAGTAGTGTATATTCAGTTACTAGTGAAACAGAGCAGTCAAATAGTGTACAATTTGAGTTACAAGAGGTGCGGATCTAACAAATGGATAATTACTATTTACCGAGAAAAAGATTGCAGTGAGAATTGTAGTCATTGCGAATTATTGACATAATCAAGAAATTTAAATTTTAATATTACAACTAGATTCTAGAATTAATTATTTGTAGCTACTGTCATGATATAATTACCAAAAATCATAATGTTCATAATCTTATTTTTTTAAAAAAATGCACTTACACCTCATTTATACCTTCTAATTTAGAAAGATAAACAAACTTATTCTCTTTCCATTATATACCTCTCTTGTTAATTTAACTTACAATATTAAAATTCCTTACTAGTTTTTTCCTAAATTAAGTTAGGTTCAGGTTCGTTCATCGGTTTGACCTTTAAACTAGCTACAACTCATGATTAGTAGATTCTATCATGTAAGTAATAGTTACTTGAATTGAAAATCTCAAAAAAGTTAGCTGAGTTTGCATGAGTACTTACTTGGTTGACTCTTTCGTAATAATTAAAAAGCTAAATTTAAAAAAAAACTACATTAAATTTTGGATCAGTTTAAAAAAACCGCGATGAGTTTTTTTAATTTAAAAAAAGTATAAAAAATTTTAAAAAATTTCATTGGGTTAGTTAGAGTTAGGATTAGGGTTAGAGTTAGTTCGGAGGATTTATTTATACATCTGTTTAGTTAAGTGATATTTTTTTTAAACACAAATAAAAGATTAATCTGATTTTTTTAAACACAAATAAAAGATAAAAGTAGTTTTTTTTAAAATTATTGTTATTAAAAGTCTCTGCATCATCTACATGCATGGAAATATACATGTTAAAAACAGTTCTTAAATACTCGATGAATTCCATTTCATTCCACTCTTTCGATACATGCTAGGCTATCTAAAGATACACAGAATAATGCAGAATTGTACAGAAACTTTTTCGTATTGTTGTAGATATAAATCTCAAATAACTTTAACTTTTAGTGTCATGTCCAATTATAATTACTGTATGCAAAGCCTTTAAATCCTTATCTATGACACATAAAAATACATGATGATGTTTTTAATTAGAGACTTGGTCTTCAAGATGAAATGTGTCTTGTGTTGTATGAGAAGATGGACTAACATACAGCTTTTGTTGGATTTGTTCCTTTTGAACAGTTTAGGATGCAACAATATTAAATTTATTTATGCTTGCATTAACAATTATTTTAAGAAAATTTCTGCTAACCTTGTTAAATGTTTTCCATATACCACTGTGGATGTGATGTTCGGTTTTACGTCTCCAACATTGTTTGGTTTATGTCTTGCATACTTATTTAATATAGCAGAGAAGACGGTGATGCGAGAGATGAATCGAAGCGACAGACTGGATGGAAGATAAGAAGCAACAGTAGCAACAGAATAAGCAGGTACGGTCGACCGACACCCCCTCGGGTTTGGTTTGAGTCAAATATGGTCGACTGCACTTTGGGCAATCGACCTCGCACGACTGCTATTTGTGTTCGGGTGCAGGTCTTAGGGATTCGTTTAAAGTCCGATTTATTCTTAATGTTAGATCATACGACTCTCATTGTATGATTATCTCTTCAGGTAATACTGAACTGCTATTGTATCAAGATTAAACCTAGGGTTTTCTAGATATCTATATAATTAATGTAATAGTTCTATAGAACGATATATTTTTACTGAATGCCGAATAGAAGAATATAGTACTTTATCTTAGAGGTGAGAGATTTCTCCATTGTAAACATCAAATATTTCCAGTTATGCTTGAAAGAGGGTCGTGGTGAGAGTTGTAACTCTTGTATCTTCTCTACTTGAATAATATCTCGGTTTTCCTCCCCCGAATTAGGGCTTGCCCGAATCGGGACAAATATTGTGTACTTTGAGAGATTGATGTGATCTACTATTTGCTTAATGGTTTGTATTGACCATGCCGGAAACTCCACAAGATCCAAAAGGCGATAAATTCCCTAACAGACATAACATATATTCTATATATTATTATTTTCATTTCCCTCCAAAAGATAAAGGACACGGATAATTGAGATTCAAAATTTTGGAGGAAAAAGTTTGAATTTTTACACGTAAATGCAAATACAATTGCACTTTACGCTACCAAACATCCCCTTATTTTGATTTCTGGCTGCATAAAGTATATCACTTGAGTGCAATCTTAATGGGAAAGAAAGGAGCAAAAGTTCTACAAAAAAAAAGGAAGGGGAAAAAGATTTGGTGTGCACCGCATTTTAGAATGCTGAATATATATATGGTGATATATTATTAGATACATTGCTTTATCTATTGTAAGAGATGTATGGCTGAGATTCATCCTGCATTCTATATATACTAGTCTTTAGTGCGCAATAATATTTATTCATCTTTTTTTTCAATTTCTCGTTGTTAACCTAATATGGTATCAAAGCTCTATTCCCTTCCCTAATCCCAAAATCAAATCCCAAATAATTCTAAATCAAATCCCAGAATTCTCATGTTTTCGTTGCTGCCTTACTTGCCGTCGTCCAAATCCCGAAATCCCATCGTCGCCCGACATCCTGCAACTCCAGATCCATGCCCGGCTCGACAACGATAGCCGCATGTCGCCGCGCTTGCTTGTTGTCTTCAACTGAGCCCAAACAACACCTGCTCCCAACTTCCCTTATCCCGTCAACCTCCTGCTCATTTCGCCCTCCCAATCCCCCGATCTCAACTAATCCTCTGCTTAATCCGAAATCAAACTCCAAATCCTAATCCCTAATCTCCCTTTCCAAAATTCTTCACACCTCATCCCCAAATCCTGCTTAATAAATAAATCAATCAATAAAAGACGATGACAAAACCCTAATCAACGTTTCCTCAGCCTTAAACTCGATATCCAACACCCTAATCTACCTAAAACCCAAACTCGAATCCTCAAAAAATAAAAAACCTCCCAAATCCCAACTTCTGATCCAACTCCCTCATCCCAATCCCTCATCCAAATCCCACCCCTACTCCAAATCCAATCCCGAATCCCAAAACAAAATCCAAAATTCCACTTAATCTCAATACAAATCAAAATCTCCTTCACAAAACCCGAAACTCGGCTTCTAACCCAAATCCGAGCCTGAATCCGAGCTTCCCAAAAAAATAAAAAAAATAAAAATGTATTTTACTTTTGGTATTATATTTTGTGACACTGATCCTACACCATGGAGCATCAACTTCATCATTACCTTCCCATCTCCACCGACTTCCCAACTGCCTCATCTTTCCCTTCACTCATCCATCCTCCCGGCATCAAAATCAGAAGCACCATCCTGATCCATGCCTCCTTCCTCCTCCCGATGCCAGCAACAGCAGCATCATCCCGATCCCCATCCGGATCCTGACAACAGCAGCAGTGCCGCCCTCATCTCGAACTCTGCCTTCTTCTTCATCTCGGCATTAAAAACAACATCATCCCTATCCCTGCCTTCTCCCACCTCCTGACGCTAGCAACGGTAGCAAAATCTCGATTCCATTCCTGATCTCGATACCTTATTTCGATCCCTATCATAACAACGTCAGTCTTATTCCTCCTCGTTGTACTCATTCCCCTACATCTTCTGCCATGACGGTTACTCCAGCTTTTCCATCTCTTGCTGATTTGGCCAATCTTCATCATCGCCTCATTCAGCTGAAACTCAAGCTCTTGGGTAAGTTTGCCAATGCTGGCTCATCTTCCCCTGCATTCTCTATTACTTCCAATCTGAATTCTTCATGGAGTTTAGATTCTGAGGCACCACATCATCTTACCAGTGATTATACACTGCTCACCACCAACACTGCATTTTCCTCTCACTCCCCATCACTTCACACAGTTGATGACTAGTACTTCTTATAACTCACTCAGGATTATTAGCTCTCCCACTCTCACATTGCTCTATGTTCTTTATGCTCCACATTTATCCATGAACCTTATTTCCATTAGTGCTCTGTGTTACAGTAGTCTTGCCGTTACCTTCGATTCTTTACGGCTGTTCTATAAAGGATCCCCACAGTGGACATGAGATTAGGTGTGCTAGTCGACACAGGTCATCTATATAACATAGATTTTCTATATGCACATGAATCTCATTCTAGTTTTGTTGATGTTGTATCCTCTAATGCTGATTTGTGACAAATACGTTTATGTCTTGTTAGTGAGTCTCACCTAAAGAGTTTATTTCCTAATGGTGCCCTTGGTCATCTTTCTTTTACAAATTTGTCTGTTTGTTAGGGTTTTAAGTTAGCCAAACACATAACACTTCATTTTAATGACAAAAGCACTTCTTAGACCACTCTTCCTTTTTAGCTTGTTCATTCTGACATATGGGGACCCTCTCATGTACCTTCTTGCAAAGAGTATCTTTATTATGTTAGTTTCATTGGTGACTTCACTTGGTGTTCGTTATGCGCCAACGATATGAGATTTCTATCATTTACCAGTTCTTTACGACCATGATTGATACTTAGTTCGGTGTGTGCATCTAGGATTTTCGCTCAGACAGTGCTCGTGAGTACACTTCCTTCATTATGAGATCGATTCTTCAGTCTTATGACACTCTTTCTCAGCAGTTGTGCCCTCACACATATGAACATATTGGTATAACTGAACACAAGCATCATCACATTCGTGAGACATCACGTGCTCTACTACTCTTTTCCTTTGTTCCCCGTACTTTCTGAGCTGAAGTTGTCATAACTTCTGTCAGCCTCATTAACATTACTCCTTCGTCTACCCTATCTAGTATGATATGTCATGAGGCTCCTCACCACTCTCCACCGGACTATGGTTTGCTCCGTATCTTTGGGATGCACCTATTACGTCCTTCTCCCTCTACTGAGCACATGAAGCTGATCGCCCGAGGCACTAAGTGTGTTCACCTAGGTATCAATTCCGAGCACAAGGAATATCATTGATATTATCCCTTGGTGCATCATCTTCGTATCTTCTGTCATGTCTCCTTTGTGGAAGACTCTCCTTACTTCCTGTCCTCCCTTGTGGATACTCATTTTCTCGATTTCCCGGTTCCCTTGACAACCTCCCCGGACTCATCTTCACGACTTCCTTTTGATCCCACTACTTTAACTCCCCTCCCATCTCCCAAAGATCTTACGACTCCTATCCCTCCTACAGAGGCTCTTCCGAAACCACTTGCATCACCACAGCAACTTGCACCCACACCGCCTGCATCTTCACTATCACGTGCACCCTCACCACCGACATCACCTTCCCAACCTGCACATCTGCCAGCGGTTCATCACTTTATCCGTTCTACTTCGGGCATCTCACTGGCACGTTATACACCTGATGCCACTGGTCATTCTGACCAGTTTGGCTTTGCCACCCTGGTCTCTTACTCAACATAGTTCCATGCATATCTTCCCGCTATACACTCCACATGTAAGCCCAAAACTTATTAGGAAGCTATTCAATATCCCGAGTGATGGAAAGTTATTACAGAGGAGTTCTGAACATTTGATCAGATTGACACTTGGGATGTTGTTCCACTACCAACAGACATCGAGCCTGTCAGCTGCAAGTGGATCTTCAAGGTAAAATATCGACCTTATGGCTCAATCGAGCGGCACAAGGCTTGTCTAGTTGCAAGAGAATTTACTCAAGAGCATGACATTAATTATGATGAGACTTTGCTCTAGTTGGACAGATGACTACATTTCTCACTCTCCTTGTCGTTGTTGCCATCCGTTAGTGGCCATTATATCAGCTGGACGTGAAGAATGCTTTTCTGCATGGTACATTATCTGAGTTTGTTTACATGCAACCTGCTCTTGGCCTCACTACACCTCCTCGTCATGTTTGTCGTCTCCGCTGAGCTATATATGGTTCGAAACAGGCTCCTGGAGCATAGTTTAGGTGCTTTCTCCGTGTCATCACACATGCAGGTTTTCGTCAGAGCTCACATGATCACTCTATGTTTATGAGGTCATCACCGCAGGGGAAGGTACTTCTCCTCCTATATGTTGATCATATGATTAATACTGGAGATGACTCCACAGGCATTGCATCCACTCAGAGATACCTTCTCTACCAGTTTCATTTGAAGGGTCTTGGAAGACTACGCTATTTTCTGGGTTTTGATATTGCTCAGGGCTCTCTGGGGATACTCATTTCTCAGCATAAATATACATAAGACATTGTTTCCGCTGCAGGTCTCTCTGACAGTTGATCTACTAATACTCTCTTAGAGCTTTATGTGAAGCTTCGTCCCACAGATAGTGAGCTCCTCCTCAGTCCCCTAAGATACAAGCAAATTTTTGGACAGTGTTGCTACTAATTTTGGTGTGTGAGCAAACAAATGATTTGTGAATTCTTTTGGAACCAATAAAATCTAACATTTTTACTACTTGCCGATGTTGACGGTTATCAACGGTGCTGCTGACCTGAAAAAAGTTTGAAACACTAGGATTGATTCCAGCACGAACCCTCTGACGCTCAAGTCAGTAATATGAAGGATTATGAAAGAGGTTTTTTGGAGGAAAATACTGATTAGCTTTTTTATGGTGGGGATAATGGGGGTATTTATAGTTGCCTCTGGATACAGTTTTAAGATAATCATTTATCTTAAATCTCAGGTATTTTTGGATAAGAAATAGAGTTTAAATTCCTTCATGATAAGAGATTTGGTTAAACCGTCTCTTAGGGATAATCATGAATTCAAATTACTCATTAAATGATCTGGGTTTATTTATAATGGGTTGTCACCCTAACCCAACAAGGCAGACTCATTTTTGGGTTATTGGACTTGGAAAAGACTCAGTTCCCACTTTCAGACCCATTTGTAGTGGAAATTATCGTTTTACCCCTGAGAGCTATGAGATTCTTGTCTGATTTGAATGGTCCAGATTTGGTTCTATTTCTAGCCATATCACAAGCCCCCAACTCCCGAAGACTGAGTTTTACAACCTTTGAGGAGTAGTTCGCCCGTTTTTAATGGCTTAAAGAATTTATCAAAGTTTTCAGGGACGTTTAGATCTCGCTCGGGGTGTAACGATGCTCTCATGAGTTTGTAAAATACTTAGAATTATTTTTAAAACTTTATGGATTTTTTGAGATTTTTCCATGATTTTCTAATTTTTTTTCTTTCAATTTTTAATCAATTTTTGTATTTTTTATTCAATTTACAAAATTCAATAATTAAATTTTGAAAATTTTAATTAATTATTCTAATTTCATAATTATTTTTTCAGAATTTAAAAATACTTTCCCGAATGAATAGTTTTTTTGTAGAAATTTTTAATTAATTTTCCAAATTTTAAATTATTTTTTTGGATATTATAATAAATCTAAATTAATGATTAAAGAAAAGAATTAATAATATACCTTGATGATGTGGATGAATCTAGAGCGTTGATCGCGGCGAATGCAAAAATCGATAAGATCGAACGACATGTTAGCGTTGACCGGTCAACGCTTCTTTGCCCATTTTTCGATAGGTTTTCGATCTGTTCGACAAGCGTTGCCGAACGACATGGCCCCTATGGTATAATAACACGTGGTGTTGACCGTTGACTGGTCAACGCTCTTCGCCCCGTTTTAGTTCAGTTTTTCAGCTGCTCGGCGCGCGTCGCCAAACTACGTGGCATCTTTGACGTGCAGACATGTGACGTTGACTGGTCAACAAAGACTGTTGATTGGTCAACACTTTTTGCCCCGTTTTAGTTCTGTATTCTGTTAGCTCGGTTTTGGTCGCCGAACGTTGGAGATGCTTCACCGAGGCGACATATGGCGCATTGACCATTGATCGTGTCCAGTCAATGCATTTTGCGCCATTTTTCAATCGGGAATCAATCTGTTCGGTTTTGGTCGCCAAACGTTGGAGGTGCTTCGCTGAGGCAACATGTGGTGCAATGACCATTGACTGTTGACCATTCAACGCACTTTGCGTAATTTTTCGATAGGGAATCAATCTGTTCAGTTTTGGTCGCCAAACGTTGGAGGTGCTTCGCTGAGGCGACACATAGCGCGTTGACCGTTGACCATTCAATGCATTTTGCCGCTTTACCTTCTCGATCGTTGCATGTATCTGTCTGTTGGGCTTCCCCATTGTTTTGGGAGCCCACGAGCTTGGAAGCCCAACCATCGCTTGACCCTCTATAAATCCCTCCTCCCACTTCTTCCCCACTCTCCCAAACCCGCTCCCTAAAAATTATTTTTCTGTGCGAAAACTCGCTCGAAAGAAGCTCTGGTGATTTTTTTCGATCTCCAATAAGGAATTCCGATCGTAGTTGTCACATCAGGAGGTAATATATTTATTATTTATTGAGATGTCTAGGGTTTCTTCTGGTGGTGAGACCTCTCCCTCCGGTCGTGTCGAAGCACAACAGTCGACCCCTCTTTCTATAGCGGAGAAGGGGAAAGGCATCGAGGAATCTCCTTCGGTCGTCGTGGAGATGGTTGTAAAGAGAGACAAGAGGATGGGGGAGTTTGGGAGATATTCAATTGCAGTGTCGCATTTAGGCGGAGTTAGAGAGTACTCAGTTGAAGAGCTGAGACGAGTCGAGTAAGGCATGACGCGCTTTTATGAAGAGAATGAGCCGCACGAGAATTCCGAAGTAGACGACATTTCTTCGATACTCACAGAGGCAGATTTGCTCACTATACGAGAGTGTTACAAGATTCCAGCGGAGTTTGAGTTGGCATTACCAGGCCCCGGAGTTAGAGCATGTTCGCCTATCTCTCCAGAGTTGTGTTTTCTTCCTCTTCGATGCCTTTAATGCAGGGCTCCGTCTTCCCCTCCACCTGTTTTTTAGAGGGGTTATGAGGTGGTACAGTTTGGGCTCGATATAATGTATGCCGAATATGTGGAGACATGTTAATGGATTTGTGCTACACTGCCAGGAAGTGGGATTCGATCCCCGACTAGATGTGTTGTGAATGTTATACAAAAGATCCACCAGAAGAATAGAGCAGAGTATCGGTTCTATCTCACTCCTCATAAGGGTGTGAGGTTGCTTGAAAACCCCGATTCAATCAAGAGCTGGGGGCACAAGTATTTTTTGATTCGCCGTCGTGAGCCCTGGGAGATTCCTGCAGCATGGAGGCAGACAGTGTCGAAGTAGGCAAAGGTAGATTCGATTTTGAGCCCTGAGGAGCTGGATATGGTGAGAGCTCTTTTAGCTCGGATGTCTTTGGGTTTGATAGAGATAACAGAGGATGTTCTCTTCAAGGAGGTCTCACCCTGATGAACCTTATTATTGGCGTTGGAGGCTGTTTAGGTGTTTATTTTATCTTTGGCATTGTATCCATTTCTTTTTGTTGCCTTATCATCTTTGTGTCTTCTCTTGCAAGAGAGATCAGTATAGATTTCGACGTGATAATTTCTAAGAGATCAGGTTTAAGCAGCAAGTACCCCGAGGAGAAGAAGAGAAAGAGGCCAGTTCTTATGCCCACGCCGTCGAAGGTTGCCAGGAATTTGGGGGTTGCTACTCATGTGGTGGACTTAGAGTCTCCCCCCGCTACCCATGCACAACTGCTGCCGGTGGGTTTTCTTTGTCTGCGGCCCTAGCTCTTGAGGCTTCGCCTCTTATTGTGGAGACTGGTACGATCCTGACTGATGAGCTGAAGAAGATATTTGTCCCCGATTGGCAGATCCGGAGACACGATGGCTTTCTCGGCAATTCGACAAGTTGCATGGATGCAATTCACCACTTGGCCACCCCGAAGGATAGAGCTTCGATGGAGCATGGGACTGTGGGCAACTCGGCCTTGGAGGTTGCCAAGGCAAACATGATGGTAAGTCTTTTTTGTAATTTTTGATATTATCATTTTCGCCAAGTGTCGAGAGTTATTTTCCCATTTATGATTTCGAGCCATCTTTTTCCAGATCACTTGTCACTTTAGCTACTTGTTGAAACAAGTATCAGAGCGGGAGTAGGAGCTGAGGGTGATGAGGGATAGAAAGAGGTTGAAGCGGTCGGAGTCCGCTAGGCAATGGCAGGAGGCGATGCTTCAAGCAGAGACTCAGGCAACCCGAATCGCGCTGTTAGAGGCGGCCTTGGCGAAAGAGAAGGAGCAAAAGGTCCTGGAGATGGAGCTTTCAGTCAGCTGCCGTTGATGTCGTCGTAGCGAAGGTGAAGGATGAGGCAGAGGGGTACCTGGCGACAAACATGGAGAAGGCATATTTTAGGGCTCTTGACGAGGTTAGTGAGAAAGTTCCTGGTTTCAACTGTTCAGGGTATGTCCTGTTCAAGGAGGCCACCACCGCTGATGAGGAGGGGTCAGAGGAAGATTCGGGGGAGGAAGAATGCGCAGTGGATCCTTCTATCATGCTCATGGAGGGATCGGGTGTTGTAGAGGGAGTTGGAAAGAAGAAGCGCGCTCATGAGGTTCCTTCTACCGAGGTGGACCCCTAATTCTTCTCCTCAGTTGTTTCTTGCTTTTGCTTAGCTTAGGACTTTTGTACAGATGCCTAATAGCGGACTGGTCACTGCTTGATGTATCTTTTTTTTAATCAATGAAAATCTCATTTTGGTTCTCCTAACTTGTGTTGAAAGTTCCGAAGTTGAGTATTTTAGCCTTCGCCTTTTCTATGACTACGATCGTTCTTGTTGAAGTGACTCCTTGCTTTTTTCCTTGGCAGATTGTCGTGTATGATAGAGGAAGTCATTACTCAAGTGAGATCACCCGCCTTCGTACTAAACTCCAAGTGGTGGAGCTGGGGCTTGGTCGGTCACGAGATAAGCTTTTCAAGGAAGAGACGAAGCTTGGTCACTTAAGAAGGGTGTTAGTTCGCAGGGAGACTTAAGCAAGGCGTCACGACGAAGTTCTTCAGGGCCACTTCCTAGATGAAGTGGAGGATTATTGTAGCGAAGGTGAAGATCCCCTGTCGAGGCTGTAGCGGGAAAGAATACAAAAGTTGAATCTCTTCGGCGTTCTTTACTCGCGGCCATCACCGAAAGAGATGAGCTGAAGAATGTGGCGCTCGAGAAGAGCTTAGAAGTAACTATGTTGAGGAAGACCATCTTCGAGAATTCGGGGGAAACATGTCATGCCAATTTGGCACGTGCTTGGTTTGGTCGTTTAAAGTTTAGGGTGAAGGACGGTACTCTTCAGGAGATCCTTGTCAAGTGAGAGATAGAGATTAACCGACTGAAGCGGCCTCTCGAGGGAGCCAAAACTAAGAGTACCTCCTGTTCCTTTGACGAGTACAAGCAAGGGTGATCGTTCCATGAATTGGCTCTTCGTTTGCACAGAGCTTCGAAGAATTCGGGATATGCCAAAAACACTGTGACCAGCGCTTCAAGCACCTCTTCGGCTGGAGAGTATCACGTAGCATAGTATCATATGTCTCGGACTCAATCCGTTGGGCTGGAATCCTCTTCAGGTGGTTCGAGGGAGTAGGGATGCGCTTCAGGTGTCGAAGGGAGCCACAGGCCCCATGTGTCTCTTAGAATGAGCATCCCCTTGCCACGAAGGTGTAAAGGTGGCTCTGAAGGGAATGTCTAAGGTTGTAAGGAGTTGTAATTTAGTTATTGTTTCTTGAACTTGTATCGAGGCTTTGGATTTGAATGAAACGGTGTTTCTTTTCATTGTATCCCATCTGTGTTGTGAGTATTGTTTTAGATTTTCAACAGTTGTGGGAGCAATTCCGAATATTGAGCTGCTTTGCCTTTGCTTGTTTGCAAGGGCTAGAGCAGTGTCCAAACCAAGTGTTGGACTTCGAGCTTGTTGTTTGAGAGTTTCAACTGTTGTGGGAGGAATTTTGAATGGTGAGCTACTCCGCACTTGCTAGTTCGTAAGTGGTTAAAGTGATGTCGAACCAAGTGTTGGATTCTAAACTTGTTGTTTAAGATTTTCAACAGTTGTAGGAGCAATTTCGAATGGTGAGCTGCTCCGCACTTTCTGGTTCACAAGTGGCTAAAGCGGCGACGAACCAAGTGTTGGACTCTGAACTTGTTGTTTGAAAGTTTCAACAGTTGTGGGAGCAATTCTGAATGCTGAGCTGCTCCAAACTTACTGGTTCGCAAGTGGCTAAAGTGGCATCGAACCAAGTGTTGAACTTGTTGTTTTGTGATTGTGGTCTTCGTGACTTGGCATGTATGCATTAGGCTAGAACAATAATTTTCGCAGAAAAATAAACTAAGTTTTATAAAAGTAAAACTATGTACGTGGCTGCTTCTATGTTGCAAGCCTTTATTACATGCTTTGGCCTCGTCACAAGTATCGGCTTATTGAAAGGAAAATGAAAGAACTGGAAAATAAGGAAACTAGCTTTAAGGGGTGTGTAAGCGCTTTCTTGATACTTCATTAAGTGCTCGGCGTTCCAGATCCTTGGTATCTTCTTCCTCTCGGATCTTCAAGTTGATATGCACCAGGGCGGACAACTTTGGATATTATGTACGGTCCCTCCCAGTTGGGAGCTAGTTTTCCTTTCTATCAAGGGAAAGAGATTTCTAGCTTGTGAAGAACTAGGTATCCTTCTCGGAGGTTCATGGGGCGTAACCTTTTATTGTAGGACTGCTCGACTCTTTGTTGGTAGATATTTTGTTGTATGGATGCTCTCTCTCGGATTGGTCGGGGTTCACTCAGAGGTTGTTAAAGTTCCGTTCTTCGCTGAAGGGTAGTAGGCGGGGAGAGGGTAGTTCGACCTCGAGGGATATGAGGGTTTCGGAGCCATATGTAAGATTGAAGAGGAATTCTCCTGTTGGGGTTCTCATGGTTGTTTGGTATCACCAGAACACATTGGAGAGTTGTTCGACCCAAAGTTCTTTTGAGGATTTGTCAAGTCTTTTCTTGAGGCCACTGAGAATTTTTCGGTTGGCGTTCTCTTCTTGACCGTTGGACTGTGCGTGGAAAACTGAGGAGAATCGTTGTTGGATGCAGAGGTCGATGCCGAACTTGCGGAACGTCGCCCCTATGAATTGAGTTCCGTTGTTAGTTACTAGGATTCGGGGTATGCCGAACCGACAAACAATGTTCTTCCGAAAGAAGTGCTGGACCTTATTCTCCATGATTGTTGCTAATGGCTCGGTTTCGATCCACTACGAGAAGTAGTCGATTGCCACTATAAGGAATTTTCTTTGACCGATTGCTGGAGAGAAAGGTCTGAGCAGGTCCATCCCCCACATAGCGAAGTGGATTTGATGGGACATGGAGGAGATCTCGGCTTGAGGTTTCCATCGGATGGATGAGAACCTTTGGCAAGAAGTACACTGACGACTATGTTGTTGAGCATCACTTAGGAGCATAGGCCAGAAGTAACAATGGTTCAACATATTGCGGGTGAGGGATCTAGCTCCCATATGAGCACCCCCGATCCCTTCATGAATTTCCCCTGAGGGCGTAATGGGCTTCTTCAAGAGATAGACACCGCAGATAGGGTTTGCCATCTACCGTAGTGTAGGAGCACTTGTACATGACTCCCTCAATGAGTGTGTATCGCTCGGCTCTTGTTCGAATTTTTTGAGTTTCTTTAGGATCTGTGGGGAGGGTTCCTTTATCAAGGAATTTGAACAGAGGCTTCATCCAGTTCTCCCCGTGTGCTTGGGGAGGTATCACAAGGCTCGAGACTTTCTTCTTCGATGTAGGGCCTGAGGAGGACTTCAATCAGGACGGTGTGGTTAAGTCCTTGAAGGAAGAAGAAGCCAACTTTGATAGGGCATCATCTGCTTGCCCGTTCTCTTCACGAGGGATACAGATGACTTATGCCTCTTAGAAGGTGGCTAGTAGCTTCTTAACTTGGGCTATATATTTGGTCATGCGGTCATTCCTGGCCTTGTAGTCTCCTAGGACTTTGTTTACCACCAACTGAGAGTCGCAAAATACTTTGACGCGTCGTGTTCGTGATTTGTCGCCCAGGATCCTAATCCCGTTATTCCCTATATCGGATCTAACATCGTTCTAAAGGAAAGTCATCTTACTCTCGAACTGTATTGTATCATATTCGAGATTGTTTACTGCATCCCGCAAGTAGATCTATATTGATTATCGTATTCTGCCTCCTTTAATTAAATTAAGTGGGCTAGCCGTAAGCCGACAATTAGTGCTTCATATTCTACCTCATTATTTGAAGCTCGGAAGTAGATGCAGTGGGAGTATTGGATAGTGAAATCATCTGGACCCATCAGAATGACTCCCGCTCTGCTCCCCTCAATGCATGAGGATCTTGTTGGTGTATGCCCTAGAGGGCAGTTGTGTATTGGCATTACTAGATTACATTGTATCATGACATTTATTTCATATATGAGGTATTTTATTTATTCTGTTATTTATTGTGATTAAATGAACATAATAATAAAGTCTTTAGAATAGTAGGTTCATTACCATGGGACATCAAGTGCATGACTTAATTGTGAGATGTTATTGGTTGTAATCAGAACACTATTCTTAAATCTCTCTAATCAAGTATTATTATGAATTAGGACAACAATAATACATAGAGACTAGTATGTGCGTGACTGATGACCATATCTCACGGGTCATGGATATGAGATATCAAGTCTTCACATGGTTACATATTAGAGTAATAATGTACTGGACTGACCCACCATGAGAACGTTGCATGGATCGTTACGTGAGTGTCATAAGTAGTTCTTACAGTGACCATAGTGTACGTAGTCATTTGAGGTCACTACGGTTCCCTATAAGAGAAATTATATGTTTTAATGCCGTCAAACGTTGCCTGTAATAATTTGATTATAAAGTCGACTATTGGATATACTAAAAATCATGCAAAGGGATGTCAGTGACTTAGATAGGATTTGTCCATCCTACATAACAGCAGTGATATCTACGGGCCCCTTGATTGAGTGAGACTATAAAATACATGACCATGCTCAAATGAGTCAATATGAGATATTGATCTCATTTGTTGTAGTTATACTCGGATATCAAGAAACAAAAGATTAAACTATACAAGGGTGACACACTCTATGCCTTGTGGTCAATTAGATATCTGGACAAAAGGACTATACTACATGGTAACATTGGTCATGGATAGGTTATGTCAAATCACTGACATTCCCGTTACTTGAGTAGCAGTAATGTATTACTAGATATCGCTTAATGTTTGTAATATTAAAATATGGTTTTAGTATTACTGTCAACGTAATGAGAACCTACAAGGTCACACACTTAGAATGGACCGAAATTGGTATTTAAAATCATAAGATGAATTTAATTGGGGATCCAAGTAAGACTTAGACCTTGGCATTGGTTGGACATTTAATTAGATTAAATGGGCCGACTAAAGTTCAAAGGCCCACACACGAATCTGACCCAGGTCAGATTGTGAGCCCAACAACCTCATTACTCTCTTTGGGTTGATTTTCTGCACCTATATATATAATATGTATCCGTGGAAAAAATACACGTGAAAAATCCTAGCCATCATAGAAAGTGAGAGAGAGAGAGAGAGAGAGAGGAACATCTCCTTCCCGCAAGAGCCATTTTTCGTTCTGTTCGTGTGGATACCGTAAAGGCACCGTAATATTGCAGTGTTGTCATTGACATACTGTGGAGACAACAGATCTATCTTTAAGGTATAACTCCTAAACATGATTTATGGTTTTCGCATGGATCCATAGCTATGTTTCGATATTTTTTTTGTAATTTTTCCGCTATGTATTTAATTTGAGATTGCCTTCGAAACCTAACAGATCCATCGACGTAGACGCTCCCAAATGGAGGGTCTTTGCTTTCCTTTGGAGGGTCGGGGATGGAGCTTTCCACAATGAATTCTGCTAGAACCTGAGCTTTGATGGCCGCCATCGGCTGGTAGCTTAGATCGTGCTGACTAAGCTCAATGGACCACTTCACAAGTCATCTAGAGCTTTCTGGCTTGTGCAACACTTGCTTTAGGGGTTGGTCGGTAAGAACCACCACTGCATAGGCTTGGAAGTATGGGCGAAGCTTGCGAGCGGCCATGATTAGTACATAAGCCATCTTCTCCATGTTTGAATAATGGATTTCGGCATCATGGAGGACTTTATGTACATAGTAGATTAGTTTCTCGGTTTTGTCCTCCTCCCTTACCAAAATAGCACTAAGGGTTTGATCTGAGGTGGCGATGTAAAGGTATAGTTTCTTTTCTGGCTCAGGTTTGTTTAGGAGCGGGGGGTTGATGAGGTAGGCCTTGAGTTGCTCAAATGTTTCTTGCTGTGCTTATCCCCACTCAAAACTTTTCGCCCCTCTTATGGCCTTGAAGAACGGGTGACACTTCTTCCCTGACTTGGAGAAGAAGTGTTTAATGGCGGCGAGGCACCATGTAAGTCTTTGGACTTCTTTGATGCTAGATAGGGGAGGCATGTCCAAAAATAGCTTGGATCTTCTCTGGGTTAACCTCTATTCCCCTATGGCTGACCATAAACCCTATGAATTTGCCTGCCTGACTATACGCTGAAGGCAGATTTGGATGGATTGATTCTCATGTTGTGCTTTCGTAAGACGTTTAAGGCTTCCTGAAGGTCGGTCACATGGTCTTTTTACTGGGAATCTTCACCAAGATATCTTCTACATAGACTTCCATGTTCCTACCGAACTGTTCCTTCAAGTCCTTATTGATGAGGCGTTGATAAGTAGCTCTGACATTCTTTAGCCCGAAGGGTATGACACGATAACAATAGAGGCATTGATCAGTGGTGAAAGTGGTCTTTGGAATTCCGGGGGGGGTCATTTTGTTTTGATTGTACCCTGAGAAAGTGTCCATAAAACTTAAAAGTTCATGACCAGACATGGCGTCGATCAGGCCATCGATGCTGGAAAGGGGAAACGGGTCTTTCAGACACGCTTTGTTCAAGTCTGTTAAGTCGATGCAAATTCTCCACTTACGATTGACCTTCTTTACCATTACTATGTTTGCGAGCCATTCAGGGCAACTGACTTCTTGGATGGAATCAGGCCACAAGGAGTTTATCTACTTCTTCTTTGATGGCTTGTTGTCGATCAGGGGCGAATTTGTGACGTTTATGTTGGACTGGCCTAGCTTCGGGGTCAACGTTAAGGTAACATAAGTAATTCTTCTAAAACACCGGGCATATCGGCAGCAGTCCACGCGAATAGGTCCTGGTTCCCCCTAATGCATTTGATGATCTCGTCCTTGACCTGGTGGGGGAGGACTTTGTTCACTTGGAATGTCTTAGGTGGGTCATCCTTAGAAAATGGGATTTCCTCCAGTTCATCCATTGGCTCTGGGATGGCCTAGCTGCTCCCTTGGGGGATTTCTAGCGCTTCGAGTGAAAGGACCGGACCTCCCATTGAAGTCATATCACATTTTTGAGCAGTCTCTTGGCTTCCTTTGACTTCTTCGACCCCTGCCGAGGTTGGAAATTTCATATTCATGTGAAAGGTTTAGGGTAAGGCATGAAGTGCGGCTAGACCGAGTGGCCAAGGATGGCATTATAAGCGGCTTTCACATCGACGACCATGAAGTTCATCAGCTCTGTCCGGGTTCTCAAGCTTTTCTAGTGGTCACATCAAGAGTGACTACTGCTTCGATTGTTACCGGTACCCCTGAGAATCCGTGGAGAGTGTATCTAGCAGGTTTTAGGCGATCTCGGAAGAGCTTGAGGCCTTCGAAGGCTTCTAAGAAGAGCATATTGACAGAACTTCCATTGTCGAATAAGATCCGGTGCACTTCGTGATTAACCATGCTGAGACTGATGACGAGGGCATCACAATGGGGCGTTCAGACGCCTTCTAGATCCTTGTCTGAGAACATCACCAGAATTCTGACGCTTTTGGGCGGGGAAAAGTTCTGTACTGAATTAACTTCTCAGATGAAGGCCTTTTGGGAGGAGTTTGACTCTCCCCCTATCAGACCTCCATTGATAAGGTGAAGGACGGCTCCAGGTTTGGAGTCTTCGGACTCGGCGGGCCTTTCGGTTCGCTTGTTAGCTCCTCAGGGAGGAGGAGGACTGGCCCTGTCCTTCTTGACGAACTTGGCCAATTGTCCTCGCTAAATGAAGACTTCATTCTCTTCCTTGATGGGCCGACAATCATCTGTGTCATGGTCATGGTCCTTATGAAAGTGGCACCACTTTTCTCTGTTCCTTCTCTTACCTGAGGTATTCATCTTCAGGGGTGGACAGAGCAATCCTTCCATATCTACTTCCATGAGGACACGAGATGCTGAAATTGAGGAAGTGAATTTTTCAAAATGAGGAGTAGGGCGGCGCTGGCCGTTATTGTCTTTCTGGAGCTTCTTGGAACCTTCTTCATCTGCACCCTTCTGTTTGTTACCGAATAGGGGCTCCTTCTGGTCATGGGTTTGCAGAGCCTCTTCAGCCTAGATGTACTTCACACTTCTCAACAAGAGTTCTGAGAAGTCCCGAGGAGGCTTCTTATCAAGAGATGCCTTTAATTTGGCATGATTGATGTTGTGTCTGAATGCTATAGATGCTACTGATTGGTCGAGAGATACAATAGACCGAGCTTCGGCGGTAAAGCGCCGAACATAATCTCTTAGGCGTTCGCCTTTCCTTTGACTGAGGGCTAGCAAGGATGCACTTGTTTTCTTAGCTCAGCGGCTGCTAACGAAGTGGGTAAGGAAGATCTCCTTAAACTGATCAAATGAGAAGATGGAGGCTGGGGATAAACGGGAGTACCATTCTCGCGTCCGTCCCTTCAACGTTGCTGGGAAGGTCTTGCAGAGGAGCGCGTCCGATGCTTGATGGATCATCATGAGAGTTTTAAAATTCTCAATATGATCAGCCGGGTCAGACTGCCCGTTATAGGATTCAAAATAAGGCAACTTAAAGGTCTCGGGGATAGGGCCTTCCGTGATGGTCCTGGAGAATGGGGGTATGCTCGGGCGGAAGTTCTTGGTTTGTTGACCTTCTTCGAAGTTGATCTTGCTGAGGCGCATCTCCATCCCTCGAAGGCGGCGATGAACCGAGTCATCCCTCTGGTCAGATCTAATCGATCCTCGGGACTCTCCTTCGTGAGTGGTGTCATGGCGAGGGCTATGTGCTTGTCGGTCGTGATTTGGAGCGACGTTAAGGGCTTGTAGGATGTCGTCTTTAAAATTTTGGAATTCTGCCTGGGTACCGGTGCCCCTCCATCCCGGTGAACACTTAGCACTGATCGGCTCGTGGCGGTGTGGTGTAACTAGCACTGTTACATTTACTGATACCCGGACCCGACGCAGACAGGACCCGAACCCTGTATTGGACCGGAACTGACCCGATCTATACGGGTTCGGGTCCGGGTCCTAAAATAAGACCCGATGCACTTTCGGGATCCGGATTCGGGTCCGGGTCTGCTAAAAATAGAACCGACCCAGATCCGGACCCAGACCCAATAAAAAATACCTCCAAACATATAGAATTTGAATAATATGGTTATAGGGATATACATATAAAAGTAATTGTTGAAGATAGATATGTAAATATAATATTAATTCATGTACTTAAGTGCAAAAATTATTAGAATCGTAGGGTATCGGGTGTAAAAATACTTAAGTGCAAATATTTATTCTCTACTTCCGGACTCGACGGATAGACTTTTTTAACTAGGACACTGACCCGGACCCAGTTCTTGCAAGTCCGGGCCCGGGTCCAAATTTTGGACCCGTGAGGTACCGGGTCCGTGTCCGACTCCGGTTAGTGGAGGAATCGACCCGATAGGACCTGATACCAGCGTCAGGTGTAACTCCCCGCAAAATTGATTTATTACAATTTTGCCCACGTGTGTTACACACTTGTATTTTGTACTGTTACGAGTAATATCCGTTACTTATTTTAATAAAAATATTCTATGTATATCTGCATTTTGACTATTTATATATTTTCTTTCCTTTCAAAATTCATTTTCCCCCTATTTTGAGCCAACTCAAATATTAATTTTAATCTTTGTGTTTTTACGTGTGTTGCACGTGTTCTCAATACACGTGTCGATTACATATTTTTTACTGTTACATGTAATATCTGTAACATTATTAATATAAACGTTCTACTTATTTTGTTTTTTTAGTATTTATGAATGTTTTTCGTCCTCTCGAATTTATTTTGTATTGATACGTGCAACGCACGTGTTTGCAGTGCACGTGTTGGTTGTATTTTTTTTCAAAATAAAATATGAAGTTTGTATGTTTTTATTATTTTAAACTAGTTTTACATGAAATGTATCTTTTAAATATTTTTTCTACACGTGCTTTTTCTTCTATGCACGTGCTAATTAAGTTATTTTTATTTAAAGTTGTGCACCAAAAATTTTCATTAAGATTGATGTAAGCAAAATATACTAAAATTTTAATGTTAAAGAAATAAAATATAATTATTTATTAAAGAAGAGGGTTTAAAATGAAATAAAATAATAATATAAGAGTAGAATGAAAAATGTACACAACACGTGCACACGTGCATTGTGCACTCTTTCCAATGGTTGGCTGCACATGGAGAAAGTGGGGTGATTTAGTGGTGTGAGTGGGTTAGTGGGGTGGTTAGTTGCTAAAACTACTCCCAAATTTCCATATAAATACCCCCTATTATAACCCCAAATGAACACACACACATAAACACACAAAAAGAGAGAGAGACTTAAGAGAGAGGACTTGCTTTTTTCTTTTTCCTTTTTCTTTCGGGATTGGCATAGAGGCTTGCGGGTTGTACTTGTGGAGTCTGTTAGAGCTTTTGCTAAGAGGTTCAACTATTAGGAGGTCTATTTTGATGTGGGTGTTTTCATGATCTTCTAGTACGTAGAAACTGTGTTTGATTAAATTAGAAATGTGTAGATAGATTGATTTGTGTATGTGTAATAGTTGCTCCAGAACTTTTATTTTGTGCATGACTACATATGATTGTGTGGTAGATAGTGAAATTAATGTGTGTATGTGTAGGTGTTCTATAGAAATTTGTATCTAATAGGATTTTAACACAATAAACTCATGAGGTTAAATTCTTGTATGCATTTAGGTAATATAAATACTCCTAAAAAACTCTAGTTGTGTGGGGAACAATTATTCATCTAATTCAAGCTTTATGTCTATGGGTAATTCACACAACTTTAATGAAAATTCCTTTGTTCTTCAAGATAAAATTGGCATATAAATTATTTTGTACAGATAGACTACGTTTTAGAGGAATTTATTTTTGAAATTTGTAAAGAAATACATAGCAAAGTTATCAAAATTTTTGAGTTAATATACATACGGTAGTTCGGGTTTATAAAAATTATGGCGACCCTTTAACTCACCAACGTGAGTTGGCACCTCGGTGGTGGGTTGCGTTTGGTTTGCTGCTGGTATTGGGTTTGAGCCTGGACATAGACACACATTTTTTGAAATCCTTATTTATATTCTATTAAGCTAGTTTTGCATAGAATTCAATCAAAAATAAAATTCTAAATTATACTATAAAATAGTGGAATATTTTGAGATGTTTATGTACCAATTTGGAATTTATTTAAGGATAAATTCCCACGACAAATTAACTAATATGTCTTGATGGGTAATTTGGATCCTTTCAAGAATAATTGTTTGTATTTTAAACGAATTAACTTTGAAATAAATGAGATGACTATGTTGGATTCTTTTAAGGAAAATTATTTTATTAAAATGAGCAAACTTTATAATGATCGAAATAATCCAATATAAATTTGTGAAATTCATTTGGATGAAAACAAGAATAATTACTTTTTCTCTATTTCTAGAATGAACTAATTTGGGAATAGTTGAGATGCTTAATTATAAATTTGGGAAATTCATTTGGATGAAAACTTTAGTGCACATTATTTTACTTTAAGAGATAAATTTTGGTAATGGTTTATTTTGCGATGAAAGATTGAAAAGTGATAATTTATCCTAGAATTTGTAAATCATATGAAAAGGGATTTCATCCTATAACTTATGTAAAATGACTTATGTGACAAATTAGGAGATAAATAAAGAATGTATTTGGGAAACTAAATGTATAACATTAGTAACTTTTATCAAAGTTGAAATGCTTTCGAAATATATTCTAAGAGAATAAGAAGTTGTACATCGTGAAATTGACAATTATTAAAGAGAATGAATGAAAGAATCAAATGACTTTATAATGAGAAATTGTGTAAAGAGGTTAAGAATAACCTAGAAGATCTCTATGTTGAGATGAATGAGTTTTAGGAGCTAAGCGAGGCCAGTGATGTCCGGTAATTGTGATAAATAAATTTTTTTGTGAAATGGTTAATATGGACCTGAATGTTGATGAGTAAATTTAAGTCCGGCAGGGTAAGTTAGTTCTACACAATGATAACTAAAAATTGAATTAAGGACAGACACTAGAAAGGAAGATGTGATGATACCTGGGTAAACGTAAGTGGGGCATATCTATATAATCGGGAGGTGTACTCCGGGACTATAATCGCCGCGCATCCAGCCGGGCAGTGTACTTCGGGACTGTGATAGCTATGCAGAGCAAGATAAGCCTTAATTAAATTCGGGATTATGAATGATCGGGCGGTGTACTCCGTGATCATGAATAATCAGGCGGATAGGAGGCAGATCTCCAATATATTCCAGGCTAAAGCGGCACTTGCGGGATGTTTGCATGAGGTGGATTCTGTATAGTTGGGCGGTGTACTCCAGAGCTGGAATCCATACTCGTGAGATGTCTGAACCTTTTTTTCGTCACCGTAGTAGGATTTCATAACGAGGGATCGAACCCTATAATGAGGAATACGTTAAGGGCTTGCCCTCGGAACTATGTCGTATGGGATGCATAGAATTCGAACAAGTATGCATTAGTGTCATCATAGTGAATGTCTGCATTAGGCATTAAATCATATCAGATACTGACAAAATTTGGATAGTCACTTCTATGTTTTCAACATTCAAGTTTGTGATTGTTACTCCCACGATAAGAACCTCCAAAAATAAAAGCAATAAGAAGGAAATATAAGTCTCCCTTTCCCCTCCCATCATTTTTACGTTTCCTCCCCAGTTCCGATCGATCCTTTCCCTGTCGCCCTCCCCTCCTCTCATTAGAGTTGTAGATCTTTTGGAGATCTACACACCCATCTCCTTTATTCGACCGTTGGTGCAACGCCTCGGCCCCCTCCCTCTTCTAGTCTTCGCCTTCTGGCGCTGTGGTTTCTGGTTTGCCTCCCAGTCGTTGCCTCCTTGCACCACGGGGTTCCCCTTCTACGACAACGATGTGCTGAGCCCCAGGGAGTGGGTCTCTTCCTTCGGAGCATTTTCCTAGGTACCTCACCTGATTCTCTTAGCAAATTCCTCTCCGCACCATTGTAAGTTCATTCTCGCTTATTGTTCTTCCAGTTGACCTAGGTTTTGGTCTTGCCTGTACTTTGTTTTTTGCTTCCCGATTTTTGGTGGATCGGCTGTGTGTTATTCTTAGTTTCGTTGTTATTTTGGCTTTTTTCTCATCACTTTTGGTGGGTTTTGTTTTGTTGGTGTGACTACTCCTTGTCTAGTTGTTCTTCTGTGGATTTTTTGTCATCACATACTTGGGGTTTCAGCCTCCTGGTTTGATTGTGGTGTATTAGTCGCCGATTTCTTCAGGATTGTGTTTTCTGCCACATTTTTTTGACATTTTTTCCCTTTTGTTTTATTTTTTCTTATGTTCTTCTCTCCGTTCTTCGTCATTTCTATTTTGATTATTTTTTAGGTTTTTGGGAAGCACTCTCCCTCCCTGGCTTCGATTTCTACAGTTACTGTCTCTCTCTTTCTTCCTTTTTTTAGTCCGGGGCCCTCTGTTTTCTAGTTGGGCCATTCTATGGGATTTACATGGGTGGATGTTGCAAAAAAAAGCACTTTAAAAAAACAAAAAAAAAACAAAAAAAACTGGGGTCGAGTTATTCGGCCTTGGGCCTTCCTAAGGAACGACATGTTGCTGAGATCCTTCATGGTCTATCTATTTCCCATCCCCGTTCACCTCGTATCCATGCCTGTTCACCTTCTCTTCTCTCTCCCTCTTCCATCTTCACTGTTCTTCGCTGCTTTGGGTGTCTTCAGCCAGGATATCTCAAAGCTTTTTGCTCCTTTAACATGAGGTGCTTGTTTTGTCGCAAGCTGGGACACTCTCGTAACCGGTGTTTCACCCTTCAACAACTTTTAGGTCTCTCGATGGGTTTCCCTATCTCCGACCAAGTTATCCCGGCCCTTGGCCTTCCTTCTCTTCACGCCAGGATCGCGGATGTTCATAAATCGAAGAAACCTAATCTATCGGCCGCCTCCCCTCTTCTCCCTACCTCGTTCGAGTCTCATCGCATTTTGGATGTAGTCCCCCCCCATCTTCAGTTCCCTCTAACCTTCATACTCCCAACCCTCCTACTCCTGCTCCGTCTTCTGCTGCCTAGTCTTCTTCGACGGGTAAGCCCGTTCAGTCGCAAGTGTCTCTAGTGTATGTGCCCACTTCGGATATTTCTGCCAAGATTAGTAAGTATGAATGTTATGGGGCAGTTTCGTTCACCGGAGGGTCTATCTCCAACTTCGCGCTCGACTCGTTTCTTTGTAACACCTGCAACGTCCAGGATTGGACTTGGGAAGTGAATTCGTGTTCTAACGGAGACATTGTGATTATAAGCCCTTCTTCTCAAATTCTGGATGAGTTGGTGGCCATCAACTCCTTCTCCATTGGTGCTATCAATCTTTCAATTAGGAAATGGATCCTTCAGAGATCATCTCCATCGACTCTCAGTTCTACCCCCACCAAGGTTACTCTGCATGGTCTGCCGCCGTTCTGTGACTCCCCCTGCCTGGTTGCTGATATGGCCAAATGTGTTGTCGACTTGACCCGCACCTCTTCTACCTCTTTGTTAGCCTCTGGCTGTCTTCTTGTTGAAGCTGAATTCCTCTGCCCTCCAGCAGTTGAGAGAGTATCAACTTACAACCTTCGTATCGAGCAGTCTATCTTTCCTATTACTATCAATTATAATGATTTTCCTTCTGGTTTAGTAGTTTTACCTCCTAAGCTATCAGGAACCCCTTTGGCGCCATTACCTATTGAAGCTCCGTCTCTTAGCTTTGCTTCGGGTGTTTCCTCTCTCCAGACCCCCTCTACAGCCAAGGCCAAGGGTAGCCAGAAGTTGGTACCAAAGAATAATTTCTCCTTCCATCGTAAGAGCTCTGCTTTCTCTCCCTCTGCCAAAATTTCACCTTCCAAAGCCCAAAACTTGGTCTGGATCAACCCCGACCTCTCTTCTACTTCTACAGTGAAGCAACAGGCTCCTGCTTTGGGGAGTGCTTCTGGTCAGCTGCCCTCTATCCCTCCTTCGCTGAATACTAAAGCCATTATCCCTATCGTTCACTCCGTGGAGGTTGGCCTCCCTGCTACCCACTCTGAGGAGCAGCAGGCTGTCTCTAATTCAATTTGGCCTCAGTGGGAGATTAATCCCAAGTTCTCCTCAGATTGGGATAAGTTCATTATGGTGTTCATGCCTCGTCTTCTGCGACCCCCAGTTCTAAGCATGTTAGTCTTAAATCTGCTCCCCGTTCTTCAGTGAAATCCGAGGCTTGGATCGATCTCGATGATCTATTTTCAGTAGAGGCAGTTGAGCTTGCTAAGTCCTCCCCACATCACAAGGTTACTATTTTCAATTCCCCCTTTGTTTTTTTGGTTTCGTATCGGTCTGATCTTTCAGCTATTTGCATCAGCGATTGTAGAGCTTATCATTTTTTCGCTTTTCCCGTTTATTTTGCTCTTAATTTCAGTCTTGCTAGTTTTCTTTTTAATAATTTTAAGTGCATCTCTCCTCATTCCCTCCCTCTAGTTCACAACCCCCTCCACTTTTAGCAGAGGATCTCATCTTTACTTCATCGTTTAATTCTAATTCTGTTAGCCCATCACCACAAGCTTCTTCTCCTCTCCATCAGGAAGCGCCTGCTTGGTCCAATCTCTGACTCTCTTCGTAATGAAAGAAGCTCATGCAAAAGGGATTTCGCTTCCATTCTCCATTATGATCACATCAAATGGGCGCAACGGGCCAAAGTTCGCTGGCTTAAGGAGGGTGATGGCAGCACTGCCTTCTTCCATAATTTTGCTTCGCACCGCCAACGTTGCAATCACATCTCCTCTATCCTTAACGATGGGGTCAAGCTTCACTCTGATTCTGATTTTGATACGATATTTCTTCAGTTTTATAAAAACCTCCTTGGCTCTTCTCAATCCCGGTCCATTCAACTTTATTGGATGCAGCTTTACGGTCAAGAATCTCACGACTTGTCTAGTCTGGCGGCTCCCTTTTCCCTGGAGGAAATTAAATCGGTGGCTTTCTCTTTAAAAAGTGATTCTGCTCCAATAGATCATAGTAGTTAATATTATGTTTGTATTTTGTACCCATTACTCTACAGTGCTACATATACCCATAGTAACCTTAAGAAATGATATCTCCTAATTCTAAGTTACTCCTCACTCCCAAACCCTCTCTAATCAAATCACGAATAACAATTCGATGAAGATTTGTTAGGAAACTTCACTAATCACACCCCCATTGTCTTCGGAACACCACTTAGGTAAAAGTTTTTACTGGGACTCAGATTTGCGTGTTCGGTACATAGTGAGCGAGCGAGTACAGGATCCATTTTGAAGTGTTGGTTCAAGCAGAGATTGTTGCTCTTGCACACATTTTTTTAGATTCTTATCATCATTAAAACTCTTTGAAATAATTTTATAATCCTATTTTTGACTTGGCATATCTCAAATAATTCAAATAATTCAAAAGTATATGAAATAATTCAAATAATTCAAAAGGACTTGGCATATCTCAGCAAGAATTTAGTTTAATACTTTTGACACTAATCTTTTATCAGCATATCTCAGCCCTAGAAGTATTTACATATATCTTATTTTGATTAATACCTCATAGTCATCTCTATCACCTGCATTGTCTCCCTCTCCCATTACAACACACGATGGATTTACCGGCGTATATTCCTTGGCGTTTTGCCAGAAACGCCGGGGTAGGAAGAGACCAGGAATGGGGCGTCAAATTGGATGGTTATACGCCGGCGGCCTCTATAAAATGCCGGAGAATTATGGTATTCACCGGTGTTTTATATTAAAATGCCGGTGAAGGCCATATTCACCGGCGTTTAACTACAAATGCCGGTATAGGGTTTGGAATAAATTTCCCCCAAACCATATACCATTAAAAAAAAAACCCAAATTTTTTTCCCCTCTCCCTCGCGCTCTCCCGCCTCTGCCTTGGCCGCCATCGCTGTGCCCTCCGTCGTCGTCCCCGTGCTCCGTCGTCCTCCGTCGTCCACTCTCTCACTCCCGTCGTCGCTGCAAGCCTCCCCAACCCTCTCTCTCTCTCACTCGCATCGTCACCACCCTTCCCCCATCGCCGCCCCCTCCCCCGCCGTCGCCCTTTCCCCCCTCGTCGCCCCCCTCCCCTGCCGTCGCTCCTTCAATTGACACAAACCCTAGGTTTGTTCTTGAAATTTCTGAATCGTTTTATTTTTAAAATTTTTGTTTCTGAAATTTCTACACAAACCCTAGGTATGATGTAGTTGGTATGCTCTTGAGATTGGTTCTACAATTTTTCCCAACTCTCTAATTTAGCTTGCTACTTGAGATTGGTTCTTGAGATTGGTATTACTAGGTATGACCATGGAACAATTTGGGTTTGAAAGAGAAGAATGCGATAATTTCTGAGCTGGGTTGTTAATAGGGATAATTTGGAGCCAAGTTGCCTGAGTACAAAATTTCACTTGTGCTACATTTCACATATAGTTGTAGCACGAAAATTAAATTGCCTTCATGTATTATATATTTGGATTTTGGTATACAACATCCTTAGATGACATTTAACCCATTTTGGTAAAAAAACATGCTAAGATGACAATCAGATGGCTAATATCCAGCATCTTCAACAGTAGCATATATATTGTGTTGTTTGTTTGGTTGCTTGTATCTGAGCCGTCGATTGTGATTGAGCACGAATTCAGAGGTAAAAAATTTCTCTCATTTGAGCTCCGGTGGCAACAACGCTCGGATTGCATTTCCGAACAAGGAGAGGGCTTCGGCAACTTGACACGTGGCAGTCAACGGTTGACCGTTGATTCAGTCGACATTGACCGTTGACTTTTTTTGATAAATTTTTCGCTCATTACATGATCGGTGGCAAGAACGCTCGGATTGTATTTCCGAACCAGGAGAGGGCTTTAGCAACTTGACACGTGGCGGTCAACGGTTGACCGTTGACTCAGTCAACGTTGACCGTTGACTTTCTCTTTTTGATCCAATCACCACCGTTGATCTTTATTTGACTGTGGATCTTGAGGTCGATTCTTTCTCCAACTTGAGCTTCGGTGGAAAGAATGCTCGGCGAGGTGTGCCGAAGTCCACGTGAGCTGTTTTTCTCACGTTTGAGCGTCGGTGGCAAGAATGCTCAGCGAGGTGTGCCGAAGTCCAAGTGAGATATTTTTCTCACGTTTGAGCGTCGGTGGCAAGAACACTCGGCGAGGTGTGCCGAAGTCCAAGTGAGATGTTTTTCTTAAGTTTGAGCGTCGGTGGCAAGAACGCTCGGATAGGTGTGCCGAAGTCCAGGAGAGTTCTTCTCGCATTTGTATTGTAACCGATGTTCCCATTGCTACGAAGGTCGGATCGGGGCGTATGACCCCTTGTTTCGAAGCTATCTCGAAGATCTGCAAGTTCTCTTCAGAGATGAGTTGGAGAATCCTCCTTATTCAAGGTCAAGATAGTCTCGCAACATTTTCGTCTTCATGAAGTTGAGAAGAGCTTTGCATGGCTCTAGGGGATGTCCGTTCTTGGAGGACAAGTTTGAGGAGCAACTATCGGGAAGAGTTTTAGCTCCGAACTCGTTGAGAAAAGGTCCGCTCTAGGAGTGAGCGGAGCGAAGAGCTCGGCTCTAGGAGAGAGCCATTTGGGGAGACAAGTTTGAGGAGCAACTCTAGGGGAGAGTTTTAGCTCCTAACTCGTTTGTGAAGAGGTCCACTCTGGGAGTGAGCGGAGCGAAGAGCTTGACTCTATGAGAGAACCATTTAGGAGACATGTTTGAGGAGCAACTATAGGGAAGAGTTGAGCTCCGAACTTGTTGTTTAAGTGAGAGAATCAACGGTTGTGGGAGCAGTTCCGAATGGCGAACCACTTCTTACTCGCTTATGAGCAAGTAGTCGAAGCGGAGTCGAGCCAAGTGTTGGACTCCGAACTCGTCGTTTAAAAGAGAGAATCAATGGTTGTGGGAGCAGTTCCAAATGGCGAACCACTTTTTACTCGCTTATGAGCAAGTAGTCGAAGCAGAGTTGAGCCAAGTGTTGGACTCCGAACTCGTCGTTTAAAAGAGAGAATCAATGGTTGTGGGAGCAGTTCCGAATGGCGAACCACTTCTTACTCGTTTATGAGCAAGTAGTCGAAGTGGAGTCGAGCCAAGTGTTGGACTCCGAACTCGTCGTTTAAAAGTGAGAATCAACAGTTGTGGGAGCAGTTCCGAATGGCGAAACACTTCTTACTTGCTTATGAGAAAGTAGTCGAAGCGGATTCGAGCCAAGTGTTGGACTCCGAACTCGTTGCTAGAGGGGGTTAACAAGTTGTAGGAGCAATTCCGAATGGTGAGCTGCCCCGCCCTTGCTTGTTTGCAAGCAGCTAAAGCAACGTCGAACCAAGTGTTGGACTCCAAACTCATTTTTTGAGCTTAGTAAGTTATGGGAGCAGCCATGTAGGAGAAGCTGGACTCTCTGAACTCACCATTTAACGAGTCGTAGATGTGACTCGGAGAGATAGAGATGAAGCAAGAGCAATAATTTTCAATGAAAAAATGCCAAGTTTTATTGAGATAAACTAAGTGGCCGCTTCAATAGGGCGAACCATTATTACATGCTATTGGCCGGGTTACAAGCATCGGCCTTATTGAAAACCAAGATCTTACTTCTACGATAAGGTGAAGGCCTCTTGGGAGGAGCTGGGTTCTCCCTCCATTGGACTTCCTTTGATGAGGTGGAAGACGGCCCCAGGTTCTGAGTCTTGAAGCTCGGCGGGCCTCTCTGTTCGTTTGTAGGCTCCTCAGGGGGGAGGCATAGCACTATCTTTTTGGACGAACTTGGTCAGGTGTCCCCGCTGTATGAGTTCTTCGATCTCCTCCTTGAGAGGCCGACAATCATCCGTGTCGTGGCCGTGATCCCTGTGAAAGCGGCAGCACTTATCCTTGTTCCTTCTCTTGCCAGGTGTATTCATTCTTGGGGGAGCGCGGAGTAGCCCTTCCTTGTCCACCTCCATAAGAACTTCTGATATATTAGCAATAAGGGGGATGAACTTCTCAAAACGAGGAGCTGGGCGGCATTGGCCATTGTCGTCCCTCTGGAGCTTCTGGGACCCTTCTTTGCTCGTATTCTTCCATTTGTTCTCGGAAGATGATTCCTCAAGAGTGGGGGGGTTGAGAGCCTCTTCCACTCGTATGTACTTCTCCACCCTAAATAGGAGTTCTGAGAAGTCCCGAGGAGGCTTCTTGGCAAGGGATGCCTTGAGGCGAGCGTTAGTGGCATTGCACTCGAAGGCGACATAGGCTACTGATTGGTTAATGGAGGGAATGGAGCGGGCTTCGGCGGTGAAGCGTCGAACGTAATCCCTTAGGCGTTCACACTTTCTTTGGTTGAGGGTCACTAGAGATACACTTGTTTTCTCGGCCCGACGGCTACTCACGAAATGAGTAAGGAAGAGCCCTTCGAACTGATCGAATGAGAAGATGGAGGCCTGGCGAGTCGAGAGTACCATTCTCTCGCAGGCCCCTTCAGCGTGGCAGGGAAGATCTTGCAGAGGATGGCGTCTGAAACATGGTGGATCATCATGAGAGTTTTGAAACTCTCTATGTGATCCGCGGGGTCCGACTCCCCGGTATACGACTCGAAGTGAGGTGGCTTGAAGTTTTCTAGGACGGGGGCCTCCATGATGGTGCGGTAGAATAGAGGCCTGCTCGGGCGGAGGTTTATCGCCCGTTGCTCTTCTTTCCTGTCAATCCGGCTGAGGCGCCTCTCCATCACGTGGAGACGGCGGTAGACCGAGTCTTCTCTTCGATCATATCTTGCCGAGCCCCAGGACTCATCTTCGTACGAGGGTGGACTGGGGCTGCGGCGATGGTAGCTCAGAGATAGATGAGGACTGGGAGTGTGAAGGCAACTTGGGACAGGTTCAGGACTAGGAACCCGTTGCTCGTGGTTGGGAGCGGCATTGAGGGCCCGCAGAACGGTCTCTTAAAAATCTTGGAGTTCCGCCCTTGTGACTGGTGCCTCTCCAGCTTGGCAGTCTCTATGTGTGGCTCGGCTTACTGGAGAATGAGTTTTCCGCCGATGATGCTGAGGGGACTCTCTTAGCCTCCTCGGGGGAGGGGATCTTCTAGTCCTCGGTCGGCGGGGGGTCTGGACTCTTAAGACCCCTCGGTGCTCAAGTTGATGGACTCCCCCAAGGGATCGCCATCCATTCAAGCGAGTTTGGAGGTCGACTCCCTTTTGGCGGTCGGCAATCACTTGACGAAGATCCCATTCGGGAGGGCTTTGAGAAGCCATAGATTCAACTGAAGGATTGGGAACCACGACATGGTCATGAGGAGGATGTTGCTTCTGGCAACCCCGGCGGGAGCCCCCCTGGGCAGCCCCCCGAGACCCTGGAGGGGCCTGTTGAGGAGGAGCACCTTGAGCTGGAGGAGGGGAGGAGGAAGAGAAGTGGTTGTTCTGCTGGAGACCGCTGCCTTTCCCTTCTCTTTTGGATGCATGGCTTGAAACTAGTCTCGCTGATAAAGTTAGGTCGGGTTGCTTTTTCGTTTCCCACAGACGGCGCCAATCTGTTGCTGCTGATTTTGGTGTGGGAGCAAACAGATGAATTTTTGGATTCTTGGAAAAAAATAAAGCAAACCTGTTGGCCTGCTGACCTTCACCAACTTGTTGACTTGGTCTCTTGCCGCTGCTGCGAACCTGCAAAAAGTGCGAAACACCGGGATGGATCCCGGCGATGCACCCTCCGATGCTCTTGTCAGTAATCTGAATGATTATAAAAGAGCTTTAACTGGAAAAAGATTAATTACCTTGTTATGGTGGGGGGAGAGGGGTTTTTATAGTCGCCTTAGGGATTCGTTTCGAGATAAGAACATATCTCTACTTCCCGGTGTGAATGGATAGAAGTGGTTAAGACCACTTCTTAGGGATAATTATGAATCTAATTCTTCTTTATCCTTCTGAACTGGTTTGTAACGAGTTGGGACCCGTACCCAGTAAGACAGATCCGTTTATGGGTTATTGGGGTTTGAAGAAAGACCTAGTTCCCATTTCAGACCCGTTTGTAGGTAAAATTACCGTTTTACCCTGAGCTTTAAGATTTGTCTCCGATTTGAATGATCCCGATTTAATCCCATTTTTAGCCATATCACATACGCAGGGACAAATCCAACTCCGATGTATGTCTCCAAGTTGTAGTTCAGACAGTAAGAAATCTTATAAAGGGAGATTTTAGATTCGAGATTAGACTACATCGTAGCCTTTATTCAGAAGGAAAAAAAAAATGATATAGGTTTTCATGTGTTCTCTGCATAGAGATTCTTCAAAATATATGAAGATTGTCATGACTTTGTGGAAAATATTATGCTAAAAATATATGTTTCTTAAAGTTCTTCCCGATGTACGTCTCCAAGTTGTAGTTCAGACAGTAAGAATTCTTATAAAGGGAGATTTTAGATTCGAGATTAGACTACATCGTAGGCTTTATTCAGAACGAAAAAAAACGATATATGTTTTCATGTGTTCTCTGCATAGAAATTCTTCAAAATATATGAAGATTGTCATGACTTTGTGGAAAATATTATGCTAAAAATATATGTTGCTTAAAGTTCTTCTTTGCTCTCTTTTTTGATACATTTTAGTACTTAACATGGTCATGCAAAAGATTCCTATGGATTAATGTGGGTTCATATAACTAATTCTGTTTATTGAAGACTATTATTATTAGATCCAGCAAACAATGTAATTTATGATGAGCATGATCTCCAAATTCAAAATCATTATTTTTTCCAAATGTCGATATTGACCCAAATGTCGAAATGACGATTATTGATCCAAATGTCTATATGGAATTATTGATCCATATGTCGATATGGTGATTTGGCAACTCTATGAAATATAACTTGATATTTACAAGCATTTATTGATTTAAATTGTATCACATATTCACAGTTATGATGAAGATATTACTTTCCTTATAAATTTAACTTCTCAAGTTCAAGCACAAACTGACTTAATATTCTTAAATAGTCATATAGTTTCTTATAGTATAAGCGACTGTTACCGCTGAATCTGGTATGGGGGCAATAGACAGTATTTGTAGATTTGTAGGAACTCGAACAGGCTGGATCTCACTTCTTCCTTGTTGACAAGTTGACTCCTTGGTGCTCCCGCGGACCTGCACAAACGTTCGAAACACCGGGATGGATCCCGGCGACAAACCCTCCGACGCTTTTGTCAATACCAGAAAAAGTAAAGGAAAAGAGCTTAAGTGCAAAAAAGAGTGATCACCTGTGACAGTAGGAGGTAGGGGGATATTTATAGTTGCCGTGGGGATCTCCTTCAGGATCAGGATGGATCCCTACTTCCCAGTGTGGCTGGATAGGGGTGGTTATAACCACCTCCTCAGGATAAGAACGAGCCAGGATTTCCTCCTATACTGTTGAACTGGTTGAGACCCATTCTCAGCTAAACAGATCCGTTCATGGGTTAGCAGTTCTAAGAGGAGAGACCCAGTTCCCAATTTGGACCCGTTTGTAGATTAAATTACCATCTTGTCCCCGCAACTTTAAGATTCGTGCCCACATTGAACGGTTCCGATTTAACCCTATTTTTAGCCATATCACGAGCCCCCTACTCCCAGAGATTGTGTATTATAGCCTTTGGGGAGTAGTTTTGTTGTTCCAATGGCGTATAGGGCTTTATCGGAGTTCTCGAAGGGTGTTCGAATCTCGTTTGAGGGGGTGATGGCGCTTTTCTGAGCCAGTAACGTGCCCAAGTGTGTTCTTAGGCCATTTTGGATTTTTGTTGATTTCCCCCGATTTTTAATTATTTTTTCGAATCATTTATCCAATCTTGCGAAGCGATGATTTATTTTTTGGGAGCACCATTTAATTATTCTAACTAATAATTATTTACCCAGGGGATCAAAACTATTTTCCCGAATTTATAATTATTTTCTTAGAATTTTTAATTAATTTTCCTCAATTTTAATCATTTTTCGCAATTTTTAAATAAATAATTCGAATTAATAATTAAAAAAAATAATTTTAATCATCTATTTATGATGTGGCGCTATCTGGATTGTCCATCAGCCTTGGGCGCAAAGATCTGAATGATCGAAAGGTGAATCAGACCCTGGTTGACGTGGCCGAATCTGGGCCCTTGATCACGCAACGGCGAAAAATTCTGGAGGATCAAACAGCTGCGAAGATGGGGAACTTTGCTTGTTTGAAGGTCAGTGGCAACTGACTTCGGGATGCTCATTGAAGTCTAGCGAAGCGACGTGTGGCGTTTGGGCCCCTTCCTCTTCGCTTTCTGGACGTCGGTGGCAATCTACTTCGGAAAGCTTGCCGAGGTCCAGGGGGGCGACACATGGTAAGTGGGCCCCTACTTCTTCATGTTTTCGACATCGGTGGTAATCGACCTCGGGGACGAATAGGAGGATAACACGTGGCTAGTAGGTCCCAGCCACCGTTAACCATTCAACGCATTTTCTTGCATTTCGACGTCGGTGGCAATTGACTTTGGGGACGAATAGGGGGACGACACGTAGCCAGTGGGTCCCAGCCACCGTTGCCTGGTCAACGCATTTTCTTGCATTTTGACGTCAGTGGTGATCGACTTAGGGGACGAATAGGAGGATGACACGTGGCCAGTGGGTCCCAGCACCGTTGACTGGTCAACGTATTTTCTTGCGTTTCGACATCGGTGGCAAGTGACTTAGGGGACGAATAGGGGGACGACACGTGGCCGGTGGGTTCCAGCCACCGTTGACTGGTTAACACATTTTCTTGCATTTCGACGTCGGTGGCAATCGATTTCGGGGACGAATAGGAGGCCGACACGTGGCCAGTGGGTCCCAGCTACCGTTGACTAGTTAACGTATTTTCTTGCATTTCGACATTGGTGGCAATCGACTTCGGGGACGAATAGGAAAGAGCAACATGTGGCCAGCGGGTCCCAGCCACCGTTGACTGGTCAACGCATTTTCTTGCATTTCAACTTCGGTAGCAATCAACTTTAGGGACGAATAGGAGTGCGACACGTGGCCAGCGGGTCCCAGCTACCGTTGACTGGTCAATGCATTTTCTTGCATTTCAACGTCTGTGGCAATCGACTTCGGGGACAAATAGGAGAGCGACACGTGGTCAGTGGACCCCAAGGCCGTTTGACCAGTCAACACAATTTCTCGCGTCTTCGACCAAATGGGTCAGGCCTTTGCTTCGTTGGGGGCCTTTTAATTTTGGTAACTGCGCCACCAACCCCAGTCTCTATAAATCTCTACCCCCTCTCCCATTTGCTCACTATTCTTGTTTTTTACTCAGGCAAGATTTTTACTAAGTGAGAGCTTCCGATGAGTATTTGCCGTTTTCCGGTGTGTTTTTTGACCGTAGCTGTCAAATCGAGGTAACTTCATACTTAGCTTATTTTCTTTTAGAGAATGTTTATCGACCCTTCAAAGGAGACCTCCCCTCTTCTTTCCCCCGAGGCTTCCTCTAGTCAGGTCCCCCCAATCGACAAAGGCAAAGCCATAGTAGGGCAGACTTCGGTGATCGTTGAGACGAGGATCGAAGAGGATCAGAGGTTGGGAGAGTTCGAGAGGTTGCCTGGGGTTCTAACCAGACTACCGAGGGTTCGAGGGCTCCTGGGGGACCAGGCGGAGCGGATAATGTACGGGATGAGCCGAAGCTTCGAGGAAAACGAGGCTAGGGAGACGTCGGAAGCAGACGAGATGATCTCTATCCTTACCGAGGAGGACTTGGTAAGGGTTCGGGAGAGTTTCCAAATCCCCAGGGAGTTCGACTTAATGCTCCCTGGGCCGGGGGTGAGGGCCAACTCGCCATTGCCTGTTGACATGTGCTTCTAGCCGGTCGACACGTTCTTGGCGAGAGTTCGGCTCCCACTTCACCCCTTCGTCACCGAAGTGCTGAGGTGGTTCCGCGTCAGCCCCGTTCAGTACATGCCAAATGTGTGGAGGCTGATAAACAGATTCGTCCTCCAGTGTCAGGCATCGAGTTTTGAGCCGAGGTTGAGTGTGCTCCAGACGGTGTACCGAATGCATTAGCAACATAAGGATGTATACCGGTGGTATCTGGCTCCGAGGTTTGAGACAAAGCTGGTCAGCTGTTAGGAATCGATAAAGAATTAGAGGGACAAGTACTTCCTGATCCGAAGTCGAGGACCATGGGGAGTCCCCACAACTTGGGTAGAGTCGGTCCCAAAGAAGGTCAAGCAGAGCCCAACCCTCAGCGCCGAGGAGGAGGATATGGTTCGGACCTTGCTCGATCGCCCTAAGTTCGATTGGAAGGACTTGACCGAGGAGGTGTTCTTCTGGGGGGGTCTTAGCTCGATAAACCCTAGTACGATTTTGTTTTGTTTTGTTTTTTTTTGTTGAGGTCGGCGCTTCTTCTTTCGTGTTGCTAGGAATAGTAGGCCATTTTTTCTAACTTCCCCCTATTTTTTTGCAGAATCGATGGACTTCGACGACTTGTTGACGAAGCGCGGGATTTTGAGCAGTAAGGCCCCGAAGAAGAGGAAGTGGGTCGCCTCGAAGACCGCCTCGGAAGGGGTGTAGGCTCACCGTGCTGCCGCGGAGTAGCTGGCGAGGCGACCCCCTTTGGCTTCGAAGCCTCCGATCCCAGTGTTGGCTTCGGCTCCCACGGGCACAGGGGCCTTCCCACTATCGGCAGCCTTGGGGCTAGAGGCTACTCCATTAACTGTCGAAGCCGAAGTGTTCCTAATCGAGGAGCATAAGAAGATCTTCGTCCCGGACTAGCAGGTCCGTAAGCTCGACGAGTTCCTAGGAAACTTGTCGGCATGTATGCAGGCGGTGCGGCACCTTGCTACGCCGAAGGACGAGGCGGCCATGGAAGCGGGTAGTGTGGGGGACGACACGATCGAGGTCGCACGCTCAGCGATGTCGGTAAGTTTCGAAGCCCGAGTTCTCTTTTGCTGAGCGCTTAGAGATTTTTTTTCTTTTGAAATAACCTAAGTCTTACTCTTCGCAAATTACTTGCCACTTCGGCCACCTGATGAAGAAGATGGCTGAACAAGAAAAGGAGCTGATGCTCAATGTGGATAAGGCTCGAGGGGAGAAGGTCCGGATCGCCAAGGAGCTCGAGAAGGCGAAGGTCGAGGCCGAGTCGAAGAGCTCGAGATTGGGGCACCTCGAAGCTGTGGTCGCCAAGCTGGAGGCTGACAACGCCCGGCTCCTTCAAGCTGCCGAGCTGGCGGCAAAAGAAAAGGCAGACGAGGTCGCCGCGGCTAGGCTAGAGGCGGCGAAGGAGGCCGAGGAGTAGGCCATGGAGAAGGTGAAGTGGTTCCTCATCCTGAACATGGCGAAGGTGTATGCTCGAGCCATAGACGAGGTGAGGGAGGAATTCCCTGAAGTGGACTGTGCCGGGTGGCGCCTCTTTCCGAACCCTGTCCCCAGATTCGATAATATCTCAGAAGGTGACGAAGACGGCGAAGAAGAAGAGGAGGCCGAGGGGATCGAGGGAGGAGATGTTGAGGCCGAGGGGGATGCTCCGTCGGAGGCTATGCCCTGGCCATCGTGGTCCCTGAAGAGGCACCTTCAGCAGAGGATCGCTCGAAAGAGGTCGACCCCTGATTCGTCCCGTATCTTGCTTCTTTTTTTTGTTTTGCTTTTCGATCATGTAGTGTCGAACTGCGGACTGGCCACCGCTTGTAATCTTGGATTTTAATGAAATTTTTTTTGAACAAGTGTTGGAGCTCGAAATTGAATGAAAAAACTTTGTTTTTTGAACAAGTGTTGAAGTTCGGAACTGCTTTGAAACACTTTTTTGAACAAGTGTTGGAGTTCGGAGCTACTTTGAAACACTTTTTTGAACAAGTGTTGGAGTTCGGCATTGCTTGGGTCTGCCCCACTCCTAAGTCGTCTTGCAGTCGACTTGCTTAGATTTACCTTTGCCACATAGTGTCCTTAGTTTTGGATAATTTATTTGCTATTGTGGACTTTTTTCAGATTGTCGAAGCACTACCACTCTTCGACGTGTCTCGGGTGGCCAAAGTGGCACGTCTCAAGGCCGGTCTAGAGGCAACGAGATTGGGGCTCACGAGGAACCAAGAGCGGCTTTGCGAAGTGGAGTCGGATCTCCATAAAGCAAAGTATGAGCTGAATCGCCTGAGGTCAACCCTAGTTCGCCGAGACATAGAGAGGAGGAGATTAGAGGAGCGGAGTAATAAGATGACCTCCGAAGGTGATGACTTGGGCTCGTCGGCGGCCGCCAACCTCGGTATGAAGCTTAAGCACCTTCGTCACTCTTTGTCTAAGGTGACAGCGGAGACAGACGAGCTGAAGAAGGTGACCTTCGATAAGAGCATGGAGGTTGCTCACCTTCGGCGGACGATCACTGATGGCTCTCGAGGGCGGGCTCGATGCGACTGCCTCGTTTGAAGATAACCGTGAAAGACGACTCGCTTAAAGAGCGAATTGTCGAGCTCGAGGCAGAGGTCGCTCGTCTCCAGCCACGATTTGAGGGAAGCACCGTCAGAACTACCTCTTGCACTTGGGAGGAGTATAACAGGGGGATATCGTTCCGCGAGCTCGTGCTTCGCTCATGCCCATACATCGAGACCCTGGAGATGCACAAAGTGGCATGGCCGCTTCATCGAGCGGAGCATCTGTTGGGGCCACCGTTAGATCAGGTGCGGACGATGCTTCTCGGCTCGCTGGTCAAGGGACGTCCGCTGAGGTAGGGCGTCGGCAGTACAACATTCGTTGCCCCCATGTGTCTCTTAACCGGAGTATTCCTGCCCTTAAGAGGCGCTAAAGTAGCTTTCTTGTAATCTTGGTTTCACAAGTTTTGTATCTCAATATAAAGTTGAGTCGGTTGTCTGTAATTAGACTTATCTCTCAAACTTTAATGAAACAACACTTATTTTGTGAACTTGTGTGCTTTGCTAGCATTTGTAGTTGTCAACAGTTGTAGGTGCAATTCCGAATGGTGGGACGCGTTATACTTACTCGTTCGCGAGTGGCAAAATTTCCGTCAAACCAAGTGTTGGACTCCGAACTTGTTGTTTAGATAATACCAATGGCTGTAGGAGCAATTCCGAATGGTGATCGGCTTCATGCTCACTTAGAAGCAAGTAGTTGAAGCAGAGTCGAACCAAGTGTTGAACTCCAAGCGCGTCGTTTAGAAAATATCAACAGCTATAGCAGTAATTCCGAATGGTGATCCGCTTTGTACTCGCTTAGACGCAAGTAGTTGAAGCGGAGTCGAACCAAGTATTGGACTCCAAGCGTGTCGTTTAGAAAATATCAACAGCTGTAGGAGCAATTCCGAATGGTGATCCGCTTCGTACTCGTTTAGAAGCAGGTAGTTGAAGCGGAGTCGAGCCAAGTGTTGGACTCCAAGCGTGTCGTTTTAATGCAAATTTTTTTTGTAAGTAGAGTTAGACTACCCAAAAAAATAGAGAACTTGTAGAGTTTGACTACCCAAAAATAGAGAACTTGCTAAGTAGAGTTAGACTACTCAAGAATAAAAAACTTGCGGGGAAAGATTACTTTTATTGGAAACAATTTGGTTGCTGCTTCTAAGTTGCGAGCCGCTTTTACACTTTGATAAAAAGAAAATACAAGTAAGGACTTTAGACACGTCTTATGGAGTGCTCTTGGGGAAGTTGCTTGGAGCGGTGTTTGGACACCCTCTTGGTACTTCATCAAGTGCTCCGTGTTCCATGTCCTCGGTATTCTTCTGCCCCCCCAGGTCTTCGAGTTGACGCGCACCTAGGCGAATAACTCTGGAGACCCTATATGGTCCTTCCCAATTGGGTGCCAGCTTGCCTTTTTTGGTTGGATTGGAAATTGACAACTTTCGGAGCACTAGGTCTTCCTCTTTAAGGTTGGCTGGCTGTCCCCTCTTGTTGTAAGACTGAGTGATCCTACGGCGGTAGGTCTCTTGTCGAATTGTGGCTCTCTCGCGGACCTCGTCTATGAGGTCCAGGCAGTTGCGAAGCTGGTTCGCATTCTGGGCTTCACTATAGGCTATCAGTTGGGGTGAAGGCAGGCCCACTTCTAAGGGGATGAGAGCTTCAGAACCATACATGAGGTTGAAGGGGGACTCTTCCGTCGGAGTTCTTTTGGTGGTGCGATAGTTCCAAAGCACATTGGTGAGTTGTTCGACCCATAGCCCCTTAGTGGATTTGTCAAGCCTCTTCTTTAAGCCAAGAGGATTTGTTGATTTGCATTCTCCGCTTGGCCATTGGACTGAGGGTGAGCTATCGAGGAGAATCGCTGCTGAATGCCGAGGTCAGCGCAAAAGTTGCAAAAGGTCGCTCCCGCGAATTGAGTCCCGTTGTCGATTACGAGGATGCGAGGTACCCCAAACCGGCAAACGACGTTCTTCCAAAAGAACTTCTAGACCTTGTTCTCGGTGATTGTCGAAAGAGGTTCAGCCTAGATCCATTTTAAGAAGTAGTCTATTGCTACTACTCAGAACTTCAGCTGGCCCGGCGCTGGAGGGAAGGGTCCAAGCAAATCCATCCCCCACATTGCAAAGAGGATTGGACTCGCCAAGGAGAAGAGTTGCGCTTGAGGCAGGCGACGGATCAGGGCAAATTTTTGGAAGGAGTCGTACTGGCGGACGTATTCCTCGGAGTCACTTATTAGTGTGGGCCAGAAGTAGCCATAGTTCAGGAGTTTTCGGGCAAGGGATCTCGCTCCCAAGTACGCGCCACATAGACTGTCGTGGGCCTCCTTTAGCGCATAGAGCGCTTCCTCCGGGGAGAGGCACCTCAGATAGGGTCGACCGTTGATCAGGGTGTAGGAACGTTTGTACATGACTCCGTCAAGGAGTGTGTACCGCTCGGCTCGTGTCCTAATCCTCCTTGCCTCTTTCGGGTCTTCGGGAAGGACCCCGTCTCTAAGGTACTCGAGGAGGGGCTTCATCCAGTTCTCCCCAAATGTTAAGGGGTAGGCTTCCATCGGCTCTGGGTTATCTTCATCAACACTTGGTCTGAGGAGGACCTCTATCAAGACGGTCCGCTCTAGACCTTGGAGGGACGAGGAGGCGAGCTTAGAGAGAGCATTCGACTGTGCATTTTCCTCTCGAGGAACCTGCTGGGGTTGGACATCTTCGAAGAAGTCTAGGAGCTCCCTAACCTTCACCAAGTACTTGGCCATACGCTCGTCCCTTGCCTCGTATTCCCTCGACACTTGGTTGACGACGAATTGTGAATCACTAAAGACTCTGACTCGCTTGGCCCTGGCTTTGCGAGCCATGCAGAGCCCCACTATGAGGGCCTCATACTCTGCTTCGTTGTTTGATTCTGGGAAGTTCAAGAGGAGGGAGTATTGGAGGACGAAAGCGTCTGGGCCGATCAAGATAACGCCAGCCCCACTTCCGTCGGTGCAAGAAGACCCATCCACATAAACGGTCCAGACCGAGGGGTCGGCAGGTGACTTGCAAGGGTCGGGGATGGTGCTCTCCACAATGTACTCGACCAGAGCTTGGGTCTTGATTGCTGTTCTTGGCTGGTAGCTGATGTCATGTTGGCTCAGCTCGTTGGACCACTTCATCAGGCGCTCGGAGGTCTCGGACTTGTGGAGAACTTGCTTGAGGGCCTGGTCGGTAAGGACGACAACCGAATAAGATTGGAAATAGGGTGGAGCTTTTTGGCCGCCATGACCAAGAGCCACCTTCTCCAGCTTTGGGTAACAGGGTTCGGCATCCCGGAGGACCTTCCTCACATAATAGATGGGCCTCTACATTCTATCATCTTCTCTTAAAAGGACCGCGCTGAGGGTTTGCTCCGAAGCTGCGAGATATAGGTAGAGGACCTCTCTAGGCATTGGCTTGCTCAAAAGCGGGGGATTAGCTAAGTATGCCTTGAGCTGGTCGAAGGACTTTTGTTGTTGTTCCCCCCATTCGAAGCCTTTGGCCCCCCTGAGGGCCTTGAAGAAAGGGAGGCACTTTTCCCCGAACTTGGAGAGGAACTGCCCAATTGATGCGAGGCGTCCCGTGAGCCTCTGTACCTCTTTGACGTTGGATGGAGGAGCCATTTTGAAAATGGCCTGGATCTTCTCGGGATCGGCCTCTATGCCCCTCTGGCTAACCATAAACCCCAAGAACTTACCGGATGAGACTCCGAATGCACACTAGTTCAGATTCAGCCTCATATTGTGCCTCTTGAGCACCTCGAAAGCTTCTTGAAGGTCATGGACATGTTCCTGCCCTCGGGTGCTCCTGACCATCATGTCTTCTACGTAGACTTCCATATTTCGGCCAATCTGGTCTCGAAAGACCCTGTTCACGAGGCAATGATAAGTAGCTCTCGCGTTCTTCAAGCTGAACGGCATTACCCTGTAGCATACAGGCCCTGGTCCTGTCACGAAGGAGGTCTTCGGGATGTCGGGAGGGAACATCCGAATCTGGTTGTACCCCGAAAAAAGCATCCATGAAACTAAGGAGCTCGTGCCCGGAGGTCGCATCGATCAGGGGATCGATGCTTGGAAGGGAGAAAGGGTCCTTCGGGCACGCCTTATTAAGATCGGTGAAGTCGATGCATATCCTCCAGCTCCCGTTGGCTTTCTTGACCATGACCACATTGGATAGCCACTTGGGATTGTTCACCTCCTGGATGAACCAAGCGTTGAGGAGCTTTTCGACTTCTTCTTTGATCGCCTGTTGATGCTTGGGAGCGAACTTGTGGCTTTTCTACTGAACGAGCTTCACACCCGGGGCGACGCTGAGATGGTGCATTAGGAGCTCCTCGGAGATCCCAGGCATGTCGGTCATGGTCCAGGCGAAGAGATCACGGTTCTCTTTATGCACCGGGAGATGTCTTCTTTGATGGAGGGGGAGAGTGCCTTGCTGACTCGGAACGTCTTGGTGGTGTCTTCCTCTGAGAAGGCCACTTCTTCTAGTTCATCCACCGGTTCAGAGATGGTTTGGCTACTCTCCGGTGGGAGCTCGAGGGCTTCTAGGGAGAGGAATGGGCCTCCCATTGAGGTCATATAGCACTTACGAGCCGCCTCTTGACTCCCTCTTACTTCTCCTACCCTTGCGGGTGTGGGGAACTTCATCTTCATGTGGTAAGCCGAAGGGATGGCTTGGAGAGCAGCAAGTCCTGGTCGACCTAAGATCACGTTGTAGGTGGCCTTCACGTCCACAACCATGAAGTCCATTGGCTCCGTGCGAGTGACCGGGGATTTTGCCAGCGGTGATGTCGAGAGTTATAACTCCCTCGATCGTTACCGGAACCCTAGTGAACCCATGAAGGGTGTAGCCAGTGGCTTGAGCCGATCTCTTGATAGCTGGAGGCCTTTGAACACCTCCAAGAAGAGGATGTTTACCGAACTTTTATTGTCCACCAGCACACGACGAACGTCGAAATTGGCCTTTTTGAGGTTGATGGAGAGGGCATCACAGTGGGGTGTGCAGACGCCCTCTAAGTCCATATCGGAGAACGTCACAGGGACTCCTAGGCCCTTTGGGGGAGGATGGCTCTACACGGAGTTGACTTCCCTAACGAAGGCTTTTCGGGAGGAGTTAGAATCTCCCCCCATTGGGCCTCCATGTATTAGGTGCAGGATGGCTCTACTTCGACCTCCAGAGTCTCTGTGCGCTGCTCTGTTCGCCTATTAGCCCCCCGGGGCGGTGGAGGCGGGTCGGCTCTATCCCTTCTTACAAATTGAGCGAGCTGCCCCCTCTGGATAAGGGCCTCGATCTCGTCCTTCAGGACACGGCAGTCATCAGTGTCGTGCCCGTGGTCCCAGTGGAAACGGCACCACTTGTCCCGGTTTCTCTTCTTCCCAAGGGTGTTCATCTTCGGAGGTGGCAGCAGGAGACCTTCATTCCCAATCTCCATCAGGATGGCGGAGACACTCCCATTAAGTGCAGTGAACTTCTCGAAGTGGGGGAGAGGACGCTGCTGACCCCTATTATCCTTTTAGAGCTTCTTAGCTCCTTCTTCCTCTACAGTCTTCCGTTTGTTCCCGGAAGACGACCCTTCTAGAGTGGGGCTTCAGCTCAGATGTACTTCTCGCTCCTGAGGAGGAGCTCGGAGAAGTCCCAAGGAGGCTTCTTGGTCAAGGAAGCCCTGAGGTCAGGATTGGTGACATTGGATTGGAAGGCAGCCAAAGCTACTGACTGATCCAATGAGGCAATGGACTTGGCCTCTGCAGTGAACCTCTTGACATAATCCCTCAGCCGCTCGCCCTTCTTTTGGCTGAGGAAGAGCAGCGAGGTGCTCGTCTTCTCGGAGCGGCGACTGCTCATGAAATGCATGAGGAAGAGACCTTTGAACTGGTCGAAGGAGAAAGATGCCGGTTCTAGATAAGAATACCACTTCCGAGCCGGCCCCTTGAGTGTGGCCGGGAAGGTCTTGCAGAGGAGGGCATCGGATGCATGATGGATCATCATGAGATTTTTGAAACTCTCGATGTGATCTGCGGGGTCTGACTCCCCAGTGTAGGTCTCGAAGTGTGGAGGCTTGAAGTTGTCTGGGACAAGGGCCTCTATGATGGTGCGGGAGAATGGGGGCATGCTTGGGCGGAGGTTCCTCGCCCGTTGCTCCTTGTCTCTATCCAGCTGGCCAAGGCGCCTCTCCATCTCGTAGAGATGGCGGTAGACCGAGTCCTCCCTTCGGTCTTGCCTGGCTGAGCCCCGAGACTCATTCTCATGTCGAGGAGGGCTGAGGCTGTGACAGTGATGGCTCTGAGTAGGTGGTGGACTGATAAAACGAAGGGGGTGACTCGGGGTAGGCCGCGGACTTTGGGAGCGGAGGTGGTGATCAGGAGAAGGACGGCGATGGCTCGGAGCTAACCTAGGACTTAGGGAATGGCGGTGATGGCTCGGAGCTAGCCTGGGACTTCGGGAGTAGCGATGATGGTGAGGTGCTGGCCGAGGGCTGGGAGCCTGATGGCCGTTGTTGGGGGCGATGTTGAGCGCCCGAAGGACCGCCTCCTGGAATTGCTGAAATTCTGCCCTTGTGACGGGGGCCTCCTGCTCGCGATTGACTTGAGCTGTAGGACGGCCAGCCGGGGAGCGGCTTCGTCTTGGGTGATGCGGGGGTGACTCTCTCCGCCTCCGGGGAAAGTTGGACTCCCTGCGGTCTGATCGGCGTGGTGACCGATCCCTCTGGTGCTCCTGGTGAGGGTTCTTCTCGTGGGTCTGCCTCTCGTCTAGATGGGTCTGAAGATTGGGCCCTAGCTCGTTCTGCCGATTGTTGAGCACACCCCGTGGATCCTTCGGCGTAGGAGGATTATGGGAGGCCATAGAATTTGTCGATGCGTTGTGGATGGTCACCCGGACCTGATGCATATAGGATGCTTGTGGCGGCTCCGCCGAGAGGGCTCCCCCACTATTGCTTGGGGCCCTATAGGCTGCAGAATAGACTGAGGAGCCTACTGTTTGAGCTGCAGGGCCTACTGGCGAGTGGAGGGAGATCCTCCGGAGGAGGAGGATGAGAAGAGGTTGTTCTTTAGTTGGAATTTGTGGGCTTCCTCTTGGGAGGCATGGCTAGGAGTAGCTTTGGCTGAAGAAGGAAGGTGGGGTTGCTTGTCGAGTATTTCCCAAAGATGGCGCCAATCTGTTGCCGCTGAATCTGGTGTGGGGGCAATAGATCGAATTTGTAGATTCGTAGGAACTCGAACAGGCTGGATCTCACTTCTTCCTTGTTGACAAGTTGACTCCTTGGTGCTCCTGTGGACCTGTACAAATGTTCGAAACACCGGGATGGATCCCGGCGATGAACCCTCCGACGCTTTTGTCAATACCAGAAAAAATAAAAGGAAAGAGCTTAAGTGCACAAAGAGTGATCACCTGTGACAGTAGGAGGTATAGGGATATTTATAGTTGCCGTGGGGATCTCCTTCAGGATCAGGATGGATCCCTACTTCCCAATGGCTGGATAAGGGTGGTTATAACCACCTCCTCAGGATAAGAACGAGTCAGGATTTGCTCCTATCCTGTTGAACTGGTTCCTAACGGGTTGAGACCTGTTCTCAGCTGAACAGATCCGTTCATGGGTTAGCGGGTTCATAATGAGAGACCCAGTTCCTAATTCGACCCGTCTGTATGTGAAATTACCATCTTGCCCTCGTAACTTTAAGATTCGTGCCCACTTTGAACGGGTTTCGATTTAACCCCATTTTTAGCCATATCAGCGACCTAATTAACTTTCTCTTTTTCTCTAAAAGAATGAAATAATGAGCCAAAATGGATAAAATAAAATTTTAAAAAAAGATTGAAAGGGGTGGATGGTTAGGTGGATCTAAGGACCACCATCGTTCTTTACAAGTGCAACATAAAACATGAATTTCAAATTACTTCTTCATTTAGATTGGTGAAGTTAAATTCTTTTGTGAATCATATATTTTGTTTATCAAATTATTTTGTGTCTGATTGTAGTGGTTCCTCATCGAATTCGGACATGTTTCTCATTCCAATTTGGGGATTTAACTTCGGGGGTTGATGTGCTCAGTTTCTTCAATTGTAAACATTTTGTAAACATTTTGTAAACATTTTGTTCCTTCATCAAAATTAAGTGCTGAAGATGGTTAATTTCAATTGTAAACATTTTGTTCGGTCCTTTCCTTTTCCTTCGCATGGATCTCCTTGACCTGAAATGAAATCCTATAAATCGGGTTTGTGTTAGATGGGTAGTTTGATAACTAAAAATCGGTTGTAGTTCCACAGAAACCTAGGTAATTTAGGTGAATTGTAGTTATAATTTTTCATGTAGGTACTGTTACATTCAGATTAGGATTGTAGTTATAATTTTGGGTTTTAAGACTGTAAGTGTTATCCATCTCTTAGTTACGGTATTGTTAGATTGTATGTGTTATCCAACTCTTAGTTACGGTATATTGTAAGGGTTTTGGGATTCGATTTGAGTTGTCGTTGATTTGTTGGGTAATTCTCATCTTTCTGGTTGATTTGAGTTGTGGTTGAGTTTTGTTTGATTTGAGTTGAGTTTCTGTTTCTTTCTATATATTCGGGTAATTCTCATCTTTATGTTCTATACAATGCAAACAACCTTCTCAACTTTGTACTTCTATTCCATTCATGTTATTCTTAATAATTTGAAACATTTGTACTTCTGTGTTTGTGACATGATTGTTGTTGAGACACTAAACCTTCACAACAACTATTACTGTTAATTGTTCCATTCTCCATTATAGTTAGTGCAATCAAGCATATAGCCTTTTTATAATCTAACAGATACTATTCATTTTTAATAAAAATTGCATTCCGAGAGGCTCTCATTATTTGAGCAGGCCTGCATAAAACTTTACTATGTTTCACTGTTGTTGGATGCTTTTGTATGCGAATTTAAAAGAATACTGTGGAATTGAAGTGATGGTGGAATTTTAATTGCAAGTTAAAGAAATTGTTAATTTTAAATTGTGTTCGATACTGATAGTTTGAGTTCGATACAGTTAAACTCCAAGTCAGTAATTAGAACGTCAAAGTAATTAAATGGTTTGTAAGTAATTGATTGGTTTGTTAAAGTAATCGAGAATAAACGTGCTAATGTAAGTTATTTCCCCACCTTTATATACAGATCAATTTCTTCATCAGAATTAAGCAACAGCAATGGATGACATAACTATATATGTCGATGTAAGTATCTCTTTTTTTTGGACATCTACAATTCTTTCATATTAGATCAAAAAAACTATTTGTTTCAAAACTCTTACTATTTGTTTCTTTAATTATCATTATTTTGATTGATTATTGTAAACTCTTACTATTTGTTTCAAATTTCTTACTGTTTATTTAGGCTCACTGTCTGGTCCCATATTGAAGACTCGAAGCATTGTGTTTTCCTACAACTCTATAAACTTTTTTTTGGTCATTCGGTTGGTTGGTATATATTTTGGTGGAGAATGTAATAGTTGTAATATTTAGTATTTTTGAGAGATGATGTAAGTATCTGTATATGATGATGATATAATATAGTTATCTTAATACCCGTACCCGCAAAGTTGTGGAGTATTGGGTTCTGTGTTTGGTTTTTCAAAAGTTTTTCAAAGGTTTTTCTAAAAAACCATTACATTTTCAAACGAATTATGGTTTTTATTTTGTACCTTGCATCATATTATGATTTTTCCCCCCAGAGCCTTATATATATGATGCCTGTGTGATGTTGCTTGGTTTGGCCTAGGGAGAACTGATATTTATTGCCTGTGATGTTATATTTTTAATTGTTAGCAGAATTCCGTAACGAATTGCTGTAAGAGGACTAATATTTTAGGGGAAACTTTGTCGAAATTTTTACTAAATTTCCTCAAATCTATTATGTTTTCAAACGATATCTTGGTTTTTATTTTGTATCTTTAGTCATATGAATATTTTTCCCCCCAGAGCCATATATATATGATGCTTATGTGATGTTGCTTGGATTAGCCTGGGGAGGATTCATATTGACTGTCTGTGATGTTAACTTTTTTATTTGTGAGCAGAATTCCGTAAGGAATTGCTCTAAAAGGGCTAATATTTAAGGAGAGATTCTGTCGAAATTTTTACTACAATTCTAAAAATATATTAGATTTTCAAACGAAATCTTGGTTTTTATTTTGTATCTTGGCTAATATGAAAATTTGCGGTGGAGGGGATGACGATGGCTTGTGGTTGGGATCGCGGCGAGGAGGAATGGACGAGGGAGAGTTGGGGTTGGGGAAGATAGGGGAAAGCATGGCGATGGGGTGAGGAGTTCGACGGAGAGGGTGTTGGGAGGCAGAGGAGGGGAGGAAGGGGGAGACGGTGGTGGATCTTGGGGTCGGGATTTGGAGGAGTGGAAGAGGAGAAAGGGATTAGGGTTTTGGGTAATTTTATTTGGGGATTAGGGTTTGATTTAAGTTGGTTCGGGGAATTAGGGTACTTTTAGAGTTTATCACAAACCCTGAAATTTTATTAGGATTTATCACAAACCCTAATAATTGGATCTCAATTGTATCACACAAAAAGAGAGATGAAGAGAAAAATTCAACACAATAAATTATTTTTTAAAATCAAGAATGGCATGACTTCTCATTAATCTCAAGGCCTATAAATAGGCTCAAAACAAATCTTGATACAAATCTCAAAATATTCTAAAAATCTAAAAAATATTCTAATCCATAAAAGAAAGATTACATATGGCTATAACTGCCAAAAATAAATATGGTACTGAAATAAAATCCTAAGCTAATGAAGCAGGTGTCCTAGACGATGCCTGCGCTGATAGAAATGCCTGAATCGTCTTGAACCGATGTCCTCAACATTCTCCCCGGGTGGGAGAGGGCTCGATCCAGTCGAGTCAAACCCAGTCCTCCTATCATAGTGCTCCAAAATGTCTGGATCCAAGCGTTGGAGCTTTTCACGATCTATCCAAGTATTCTCTGACTCCGGCTTTTCTTTCCATCTTACCAAATACCTATGAATACCACCATCTATAGTAGAGATTATCTGATCATCTAAAATATTATCCAATTCTTCTGTCGATGGGTTAGTATCAGGTAGTGGGGGTAATGTGGGAGTCTCACCATTAGGCTGCTGGATAGGCTCGTCTATCAGATGATTTCTAGGATTAAATTATGGGTCTTCATTGGGTATTATATCCTCAATATTGAATGTCTTACTTATGCCAAAACCTTCAGGAAGGTCAACAACATAGGCATTATCATTGATTTTATGAAGAATTTTGAATGGGCCTGCAACACATGCATTCAACTTCTTAACGGATCTAGCTGGAAATCATTCCGAACGAATCTGAACCATCACTTAGTCACCCACATTAAACGTTTTAAATTTCCTTCTAATATCAGCTCTTAACTTGTAGTTAAAATATTCTCATTAATTTTCTTGGAAATTTCTCTATGCAAGTCATGAATGCGGGAAGCAAATGCAGATGCAGACTCTAAGTGTCACGCCCCGCTTCCCAAAATACGGAACACGAGTACGCAACGTAGGCCCAGCGAATGATGTAAACACCATCCATAAGCTGTACCAGACTAACTCAGCAATAAGAACAACAAAATGCAACCACGCAAGAAATATAACCACATGAAACAAAAATAAATTCCAATAATAAATGAAATAATCCAACAGTATAAATATCCAACATCCAGCATAAAAAAAACTACGGGTCATAAAGTCCAAAACAAAGTACAAGTTATGACAATGTTCAAGAAAATAAATCTAGCAGCAAATAAAAACTATGCAGCAGAGACTGGTTCCAACTATAGAAACGTTGCTCACCAATTCCTTCGGGAACAGATCCTTCAGTACCTATAAAATCTTGATCTAAAAAGAAAGAAAAGAGTGTCCTTAGAGCAAGTCGTGAGCGGCAAGTAGAGATAACAAAGGATAATAGGGAAGCATGAATATCAAAGAAAAGGAACATGGTCAAAGACAAAAAACAAAGCAAAGAGCGGACAATAATATCAAAGGTATACAATAATCACGCATGTAATGAGTGATGTCAAGTCAAGATCAAGCATGAGATCTAGGTTATTAAGTATTTTATTAGCCTTTCTAGTGCACGTACTATTGTGTCCCATTCCACAGGTTCGGCGCAAGCACAGTGATCGTTTTAGACCGATGGTGAATTTCCAGTTCGTGTACTCGGCATTGATAACAATAATTTACAATCATGAATCATCAATAAATCATTGCAACCAATACTCCTCCTTCCAAGACAATACAATGTAACGATGAGGCCTTACCGAGTACATTTCCCGATTGTTCACTACATTGTTCACTACCAATTCTACCCTTAATACCCTGGCTTGTTAACAGTTTATTTTCATCCTATGTGAGCATGTAAGAGGGTGTCAATGTTGTATATTACTATGTGTGACTAATTCTAAGTATTACGGACAAAGCATGAGGCAAACACATCATATAAACGCATTTCACAAAATCAGGACAGCATGACCTTGCTGTACCATAACAAGGATTATGGTCGCTACAAAATAGCAAACCTGAATCCGCTGGAAGATCTGGAAAGTATACTTCCACACGTTTCGAGCGAGTATAATTATGGCATATAAAAGATATCGAAACTAGGGTGAAAACTCTATTCTAATCAGGTTTTATGTTCAGTCAGTATGCAGTAAGTTATGTTCAACTAATTGTTTTCGGTCAGAGAACTCATTAATAAAATCTACAAAAATTCAGAGAAGTAGCTATACATGTTTAGGTCCATCCTAATTTATTTAAGATTTTTCCTTTACTGTTAACAGGGTCAAATAAAATAAGAAACAACGGGATACGCATGAAATAATGAATCTGGAATTACTAACACAGTTGTACTAAAAAGCTGATATCTAGCAGATGACAAATTGGAATTTAAATCTGGACCAGGGTAATGATCTAGATATCTAGGGCTACAATTTATGTTCAGCAAGTTCTTCAAATTATGTCATTAGCATGGTTAAAAATCTGATTCAAAGTGAAACTTACAGCAGACCAGAAATCAACTTAACATAAAAAAGCAACAAATAAATCATACGATCACATATAGCATGCAAATTGGTAATCAAAGTGATCCTAGGTATCAACATGCAAATTTCTAAGGTTTAAGATACAATTATCACAGTCATGGTGTCAATTCATCGAGCAACTTCAATTTAGCACATACAATTTCATTGTCCAATTTATCAAGCAGTCTTATGCATGAATCTAGTTATTTAAGTGCATATGCATGAAACAATGTAGACTAGGTTTAAGATCAAAGAGATAGCACGATGTTAAGAGTACGTCGGGTTAGCTCGTGTAAACCCTCGATAATCTTAACGGAATTGTCAAAAACAGTTTTGATAACAAAATGGACGGGATCTACTTGCAGGAGATCAAATAATCTTGAACACAAATAATGAAAGGGTTCAAGAAGAGACTTGCCTGTTATATTGCAGATACAATTAAATAGGAATAACTAGATCAGGATCCCGAGCGAAAACTCTCAAAAACACGTGCGAAGAACCAACAGCAACTGCAAAAGACAAGAGAAAAACCTCACACCGGATCGGGACAGAACACAGAACAGCAAAACTGGATCTGATCCACCCAGAACACGGAACAGCAAATTCAACCAATGGGTGTTCTTCCTCACACCGGATCCGACCTAAACACGGGATAGTGAGACGGGGTCCGCTTGCCGAACACAGAATAGCTGCCTCGACCAATAGATGGTCGTCTCCTTCCTCGGCCAGGAGAGAGAGAGAGAGACGGCGTATGGTGGCGACAGCGCGGCATTGTGGCGGGGGCGAAGCGGCGTCGGCACCACGGTCGGGAAGCGACGGTGGCGACGGCAACCTCGACGACCGCGAACTCTGTTTTTTGGTTGGAAACAGAGAGCGACGACAACAGCGACTCTAGGGCTCGAACGGTGATGCTAGGGGGCTGCAATGGAGCGACGGGGGATGGCGGTGATACTGGTAAACTGCACGGAGGTGATGAAGGACGACGGCGATGGGAAATGGCGACGAGAACTCGGATGAATTGGGTTACGACGAGGATGAACGGGAAACACGACGGGGAAAATGCAACGGTGACGAGGTCGAGGGGATGGAGACGATGATGATGGTGGCGGCGGTGGTGAAGGACGATCGGAGTTGGCAACGGGGTAGGGGTGTTTTCGGTTGGGTTTGGGTGCAGCGAAAATAGAGAAGAGGGAGTATGGGATCGGGGAGAGAGAGTAACGGCGGAGGAGAGAGAGAGAGGATAAAAATATTAGGGTTTAATAGGATTATTTATAGGGGATCAAGAATTAGGGTTTTGGGTTGAGATTATGTGGATTCTGGGTAACGGTTTTGGCTCCAAAAAGAGAAAAATAAACGCAATGAGATGAGACGAACATAAAGGAGAACAAATCAAACTCAAAGTAGAAAGAGTAAAATTTACAAAGAGAACAGGATCCACCCAAAACAACACAAATCGATCAAGAGAGAACAAAAGAACCCAAGAAAAGACAAAATACACTATAGCAAATAAATCCAAATACAATAATCAAAAGAATACTAAATACAATAAAATCTGAAAACAGGGCTTACAAATCCTACCGACCTTACAAGAAGAATTTCATCTTCGAAATTCATACAAGAGGTTCATAGGACAAACCTCGAAACAAACAAAGCAAAACAAAGCAAAACAAACACTACTCAAATAGATGAGGGAACCTCTCCTGAATCTCTTCCTCTAACTCCCAAGTAGTCTCCCCTAGTGAGCGAGGATCCCAAGAAACTCGGACCCACCTGATGACTCTATTCTTTAGCACATTCTCTCGACGGTCTAAGATAGAGACGGGTCGATATTCACAGAACAAATCCGGCCTCACATACAAGTCTGAGTAGTCAACCACATGACTGTCATCTCTAACGTATTTCCTTAGCTGAGAAACATGGAATACATCATGGACACCTGCTAAAGCTGGCGGTAACGCGAGCTTGTAAGCTACCTTGCCCTACACGTTCCAAAATATCGAATGGACCGATGAATCGAGGACTCAACTTGCCTCCTACCGCCGAAACAGATAACACCTTTCCAAGGCGATACCTTGAGGAACACATGCTCGCCTGCCTCAAACTCTATAGGTCTCCGACGACAGTCAGCCCACCTCTTCTGACGATCTGAACGGCCTGCAAATGCTTGCGGATCTGAGCCACGGCATCAACTATCTTCTGATCAACTCAGGACCTAAAAGCTTCCTCTCGCTGATATCATCCCAACAGACTGGCGATCTATACTTGTGCCCATACAAAGCTTCGAACGGAGCAGCCTTGAGACTCGCCTAGTAACTGTTATTATAAGAGAACTCGGCCAAGTGAAGATGATCCTCCCATGAACCTCCAAACTGAAGAACGCAGGATTTCAACATATCTTCTAGGGTCTGAATTGTCCTTTCTGACTGCCCATCCGTCTGAGGATGGAACGCTGTACTGTAGCTCAGCTTGGTACCCAAGCTCTTCTGCAAACTCTCCCAGAACTGAGACCTAAATCTCGTATCTCTATCCGATACAATGCTGACAGGAACTCCATGCAGACGAATGACCTCCTGAACGTACTGCTCGGCCAAACTCTCCGTGAACTGACCCACACGAAAGGGAACGACCTCTTGAGCACACTTCGTTAGCCGATCCACTATCACCCAGATAGCATTATGACCTTTAGGACTCCTCGGTAAAGCTGTCACAAAGTCCATCATGATATTCTCCCACTTCTATTCAGGGATAGGAAGGGGTTGCAAAAGTCTTGCGGTCCTCTAATGCTCCGCCTTCACTTGCTGACAGATTAGGCACTGGGCGACGAATCGAGCCACATCCCGCTTCATACCATGCCACCAGAAATGCTGTTTCAAGTCCCTGTACATCTTGGTACCACCAGGATGAATAGAATACGAGGACCGATGAGCTTCCTTGAGTAGCTTCTGCATGACTTCTCCTCTAGGTACACACAACCTAGAGCCAAATGGAAGTGACCCATCAGCATGGACAACCAAATCAGATCTTAAACTAGCTTCATCCTCACTCCGAAACTCCTGCAATTGCTGATCACTCCCTTGAGCTGCCTTGATCTACTGTACTAAGGAAGACTGCAACTGCAACAACATAAGCTGCCGAAATAGATCTGGAAAGCAACACATCCAACTCTAGCCTCCTCATGTTCTCCGCTAGCTCCTTCTGATGAGTGAGGAACATAGCGGCAGGCCTCCGACTTAAAGCATCTGGCACCGAATTAACTCTTCCCGGGTGATACTACAAATTAATGTCAATATCTACCATCAATTCCAGCCATCTTCCCTGCCTCATGTTCAACTCCTTCTGTGTGAACACATACTTGTGGCTCTTGTGATCTGTGAAAATCTCAACTCTATCCCCAAGCAAATAATGCCTCCATAACTTCAAGGCAAAGATCACAGCTGCAAGCTCCAGATCATGCGTAGGATAGTTCTTCTCATGAGGTGTCAACTGCCTCGAGGCATAAGCGACAACCCTGCCTCGCTGTATCAGCACTGCTCCCAGACCTCTCCCTGAAGCATCACAAAAGATCACAAAATCACCCGAACTGTCGGGGATAGTCAGCACAGGCACTGACATCAACCGACGCTTCAACTCGGCGAAAGCTCCATCACAAGCTTTCATCCCAGTCGAACTTCTGCTCCTTCCTGGTCAAACTGGTCAAGAGTCCAGCGATTGTGGAGAAATCCTGAACGAACTTTCGATAGTAACCAGCCAAACCAAGAAAACTCCATGCCTCAGGAACAGACATCGAAATAGGCCAATCATTGACTGCAGAAATCTTCGATGGATCCATAGAAACACCAGCACCGGAGATAATGTGGCCAAGAAAGGCAACCTGATCCAGCCAGAACTCACACTTATCGAGCTTTCCATACAGTTGGTTCTCCCTCAAAGTCTGCAAAATCACCTTTAGATGCTCAACATGATCCTCCATGTTCTGCGAGTACACCAATATGTCATCGATGAAGACCACGACAAACTGATCCAAGAACGGCGAAAACACACGGTTCATCAAACTCATGAATACAGCCGGTGCATTAGTCACTCTGAAAGGCATCACCAAGAACTCGTAATGCCCATACCTCGTTCGAAAAGTCGTTTTCGGAACATCTTCTGACTTCACCCTGACTTGATGGTACCCGGAATGCAGATCCAACTTCGAGAACACCTGAAGCACCTCCCAGTTGGTCGAACAAATCGTCAATCCTCAGCAATGAATACCAATTCCTGACAGTAACATTGTTCAACTCCCTGTAGTTAATGCAAAGCCTGCGGCTTCCATCCTTCTTACTGACAAACAGAACTGGGGCTCTCCATGGTGAAATACTAGGTCTGACAAAACCCTTATCAAGCAGCTCCTGAACTTACACCTTCAGTTCCGCCAATTCAACCGGCGCCATATGATACGGACTCTTGGAAATAGGGGTCGTACTGGGCTGAACATCGATGCTGAACTCCACATCTCAGACTGGCGGCAAACCAGGCAATTCCTCGGGAAACACATCAAGAAAGTCCCAGCACAACCAAGGGTGCAACAACCCTATCAGAACCCAGCGATGCAAGAGAAACAACCTTGGGGTCAAATGAGTTCTTAACACACCATGACGGTGTCTTACCTGCATGGAAAAAAAATTCGAGTTGACCAGAAGCCTGAAAGTCACCTTCTTCTCTCGGCAATCAACCACGACACAGGAAACACCCAACCAGTCCATGCCCAGAATGACATCGAAACCGAAGTTGGGAATCACGATCAAATCTGCCGAGAACACCACATCACCAATCAACAACGAACTCTGCTTGCACACCCTAGAACAGACAACGACACCTCCACCTATGGTGATGTCCCAAGTTGCGGGCATAGCATTGCTAGCCAAACCATGCTGATCGACATAGCGAGAAGAAATGAAAGAGTGGGTAGCACCCGAATCAAACAACACATGAGCAGAGAGAGAGAAGACTAAAATCACACCTAGAAGAAGATCAAACAAAAGAGTAAGGTGCTAGCAGGATATATACACGAATAATTGTACAAAGGAGGGAAAAATAACAGCAACAACATGCAGAAAACTGAAAGAAAGAAAAGAAAGTATAACTACTGTGGTATACCTGCAACCACTCCAACAACAACTTCCGCTTCCTCGGCTGTCAGGTTATAAGCCTGACCACGACCACCAACCTAACCTCCTCTAGAAGCCACATGCCTCTGATCAAAGACTTGCCTCTACGGAGGAAGAGACGGCCTGCCCTGACCATGCGTCGACGCTCCTAGCTGAGCAGCACTAGTAACCGGCGTAGGAGCTCTGTTCCTCGGACAGTCACGAACCATATGCTCACTACTCCCACACACTAAACACTGTCGGTTGGCCATCCTGCAGTCTCGCCTGTGAATGCCCAGTCTTATGGCAATAGCCACAAGTCTCAACATTCCTCGGGACAACAGGTGCGTACGGCTGTGCTCTTGCGAGAGGGGGCGGAACCGACCTCCGAATAGGTCCTCCGAAATGCCGAGCTACAACAGGGTGCGAAACAGTCCTTTGAGGAATACTAGACCTGCTGAGAGTCTACCCTTGGATCCGAGCCGCTTCGAGAACATCGGAATAAGCACAAAGCCGAAGAGCAGCCAAACGGTCTTGGAGGGAAAGCTCAAGCCCGACAGAAAATGACTAGCCCGAGCCTTATCAGAGGCGACGAGGGTAGGAACGAAGCGACTGAGCCGAGTAAACTCTGCAGCATACTCGTCTACAGAACGGTTTCCCTGATTAAGATAATGCTTAAATTAATACCTTCACAAGTGAAGTAGGTAACAACAAATGACATTTAAGAACATTATCTAGCTGACCTGAGTTAGGGAAACAAACTGTCGCTCCATCTCTGCCTTGGTGACACTGGGAAAGAACTTCGGCATGAAGCTCTCAGAGAAAGTAGCCCACTCAATGGGTCGCGACATCCTCTTGAATTCAACCTGCCACCAGACATGAGCGAGATCCACCAGCTAGATGCGAATCACAGCCACACGATCCACCTCAGCAACACGAGCGGTGACCAGCAGTTGCTCCGTCCGGATACGCCATTGCTCGGCTTCCAGCGGTGACTCAGTACCCGAAAACTTATCCAGGTGTAGTCTCATGAAATTTGCTACCGTACCAGGCCTAGGTGGCAGAGCACCAGGTGTAGGTCCAGCGACATTCCCATTGGCTACCAAAGTGGCTCTCATCAGTTCATTGTGCTCCTGTTGAAGAGCCATCATCTGCTGAATCATCTGAGAATGGCAGCATTGTCCGGCTGTTGATCCCCAAGCGAGAAGAAGAATTCCCACGAGCCATAGCCTGAAACACGATCAAAGATAGTCAGTACCCAGATTGTATGTTGGTTATTATACAAGTATTCATGTGATTATCGTGATGTGCAAATCACTGAGTTAATCCGGCTAGAGCCAAACTTGACTAATATACCAATCAAAGCCAAACCTCGCAAAGATAGTCATGTTTGATTGATATATTACTCAACCCTGGGCTCTGATACCACTAAAAACCCTGTCACGCCCCGCTTCCCAAAATACAGAATACGAGTATGTAACGTAGGCCCAGCGAATGATGTAAACACCATCCATAAGATGTAAGACTAACTAAGCAATAAGAACAACAAAATACAACCACACAAGAAATATAACCACATGAAACAAAGATAAATTCCAATAATAAATAAAATAATCCAACAGTACAAATATCCAACATCTGGGATCAAAACAAACTATGGGTCATAAAGCCCAAAACAAAGTACAAGTTATAACAATGTTCAAGAAAATAAATCTAGCAGCAAATAAAAACTATGCAGCAGAGACTGGTTCCAACTATAGAAACGTTGCTCACCAATTCCTTCGGAAACAGATCCTTCAGTACCTATAAAATCTTGATCTAAAAAGAAAGAAAAGAGTGCCCTTAGAGCAAGTCATGGGCGGCAAGTAGATAAAACAAAGGATAATAGGGAAGCATGAATATCAAATAAAAAGAACATGGTCAAAGACAAAGAACAAAGCAAAGAGTAGGCAATAATATCAAAGCTGTACAATAATCACGCATGTAATGAGTGATGTCAAGTCAAGATCAAGCATGAGATGCAGGTTATTAAGTATTTTATTAGCCTATCTAGTGCACGTACTACTGCGTCCCATTTCACAGGTTCGGCGCAAGCACAGTGATCGTTTTAGACCGATGGTGAATTTCCAGTTCATGTACTCGGCATTGATAACAATAATTTACAAGCATGAATCATCAATAAATCATTGCAATCAATACTCCTCCTTCCAAGACAATACAATGTAACGATGAGGCCTTACCGAGTACATTTCCCGATTATTCCTAAGTTCAAATCCCACGTTCCAAGTTCTCTCTCACAACAGTACGCAAGAGATTGCCAAGACTCCGATTGACAACCTCAGTCTGTCCATCAGTCTGTGGGAGGAATGCTAAAGAGAACTTCAATTTCGTACCCATTTTGTGCCATAGGGTCTTCCAAAAATAACTCATGAATTTCACATTCCTATAAGACACAATGGTTTTTAGAAACCCATGTAGCTTCACAATTTTATCAAAGAAGATCTGAGCTACACAAGATGCATCGAAAGTTTTCGATCATAGGAGGAAGTGGGTCATTTTAGAAAAACGGTCCACAACGACAAGAATGGAGTCGTGTTTCTTTTGTGTTTTCGGTAAGCCTAACACGAAATCCATACTCACATCTTCCCAAGGGCGACTGGAAACGGTAACGGGGTATACAGGCCCGTGTTCTGTCTTTGTTGCTTGGTGAGTTCACAACTATGATATCTGTTAACAAGTAGCGCAACGTCTCTCTTTAGCTTCGGCCAGTAAAGTCTATGTTCTACAGCATCAATGGTCTTCCTATGCCCAAAGTATCCAACAAGGCCACCAGTGTGCAATTCTCAAACAAGATACTCTCGTATTGATGTACTAGGAATGCACAGTTTGGAGCGATAGAAGAGGTAATCATCTTTCAGGAAATAGTTATCTATCACTCGAGTGATGTCATCCTTCAAAGAGGTGTAGATCTCGTGAAAATCTGGGCAGAAGGCATACTCATCTTTCAATCTCTCAAAACCAATAATATTGGTGCACAGTGTAGATAAGATCATGTGACAACGATTGTGTGCATCAATCCCTTTTGTGTGCCTAATGGTAAATGAATATTCTTGTAGGAACTCTACCTATCTAGCATGTCTCGGATTCATTTTTTGTTAAGAATTAAGGAATCGTAAGGCCTCATGGTCTGAGAAAATGATGAATTCTTGCGGCAAGAGATTATGTCGCCAATAGCGAAGTGACTGAATTACCGCATAGAACTCCTTGTCATAAGTGGAGTATTTTTGTTTTGCTTCGTTCCGCTTTTCACAGAAATAAGCAACAGGATGACTCTCTTGACTGAGGACCCCACCTATACCAATACCTGAAGCATCGCACGTTACTTCGAAGACTTTAGTGAAACCAGGCAACCTCATAACAGGTGTCTGAGTCATTCTCTTCTTGATATATTCGAAGGCTTTCGTGGCTTCTTTCGACTAGACAAATTCACCTTTCTTCAAACAGTCGGTTATCGGAGCCATAATTGTGCTAAATCCTTGCACAAACCGAAGATAGAATGTGGCATGACCATGAAAACTCCGCACATCACGAATATTGTGGGGCTCAGGCCACTTAGTAATAGCTCGTATCTTTTCTGGGTCAGCGGATACTCCTCGGGCAGAAACAATAAATTTCAGAAAGATAGTCTGATCGGAGAGGAATGTACATTTGGTAGAATTAGCGTAAAGCTGTTCCTTCCTCAAAACATCCCAAACCTGTCTCAAATGGTCAAAATGTTGCCCAACGGATCAGCTGTAAATGAGAATATCATCAAAATACACCACAAGAAACTTACCCATAAAGGGACAGAGTACTTACGTCATTATTCTCATAAACATGCTCAAGGCATTCGTCATTCCAAATGGCATGACCATCCATTCGTACAGGCCATCCTTCATTTTGAAGGCAGTCTTCTATTCATCACCAGGACAAACACGTATTTGGTGATAGCCTCTTTTAAGATCAATCTTGAAAAAGATTGTGGCACCGACATCATGTCCAACATATCATCCAAATGAGGAATGGGAAAACGGTATTTCATCGTGATCTTGTTTATGGCACGGTTGTCCACACAAAAATGCCAGGTTCCATCTTTTTTTGGCGTTAATAAGGTAGGAACAGCGCAAGGACTTAAGCTTTCTCTGATGAAGCCCTTTGCCAATAACTCATCAACTTGCCTTTTCAACTTAGCATGCTTTGTCGATTCATCCGATAAAGTGGCAAGTTAGGAAGACTCGCTCCCAGAACCAGATCAATAGCATGTTGGATGTCGCGCAGTGGGGGAACTGGTTGGGGAGGTCAGCAGGAAACACATCTGCAAATTCCTGTAGGACAGGAGTAACTTGAGGCGGAATGAGTGAGTTAGGATCTTTAGGGACTTCTCTCGTAGTGAGTAGAAGAATGGTAGCCCCCTTGTCAATTTCTTTCGTGGCTTCATTTTCTCCCATATACGTTTGTCATGCCCCGCTTACCAAATACGGGAATACGAGCACGTAACGAAGCCCCAGCGAATGATTATACATCATCCATAAGCTGTACCAATCTAACTCAACAATATACAAGAGAGAACAACCACACAGGAAGAATATAATCACATGAACAATGAATAAACTCCAAATTAATCATGAAATCAATTCACCAAATAATAATCCAATATCTGGGATATAAACAAACTTTGGGTCATAAAAGCCCAAGAATACAATGTATGATAAAAGCAGTACAAAAGCAAATAACAAAAGATAGCCAAGTAGTCTAAAGTCCAGCTCCGGTCTTTAGAGAGTTTGCTCACCAATTCCTTCTGGGATTGATCCTTCTGTACCTGTTAATTATTGATCTAAAAAGAAAGAAAAGAGTGCCCTTAGAGCAAGTCGTGGGCAGCAAGTAGAGAAAAACAGAGGATAAAGGAAACATGAATATCAAAGAAAAAAGGACAGGGTTAATGTCAAAGAGCAGGCAATAATATTAAAGGTGTACAATAATCACGAATGTAATGAGTGATGTCAATTGAAGCTCCATACAGGATCAAGTATGCAGGTTATTAATTATTTTATTAGCCTATCTAGTGCACGTACTACTGCATCCCATACTACAGGTTCGGCACAAGCACCAGTGAATGTTTTAGACTGATGATGAATTCACGGATCGTGTACTCGGGGTAACATGATAACATGATAACGTGATAACAAGAAAACAAGATAACGAGATTTCTCCTCCTTCCATGTCAAGTGTTCATACGGGCAAGAAGGCCTTACTGAGTACATTTCCCGATCGTTCACTACCAAGTCTATCCATAATACTGTCATGCCCCGCTTCCCAAAAGAATACGGAATACGGATACGTAACATAAGCCCAGCGAATGATTTTCATCATCCATAAGCTGTTCAAGAAATCTTAACAACATGCACAAGAAACATTCAGAGTCTGAAGCGAATTTAATCAACCACATGCACATAACGAGTCAAATACCATCAAGAATACTTGAAACCAAATACATAAATCTCAAATAGTCATGATCTGAATAAAACACAAGTCTTGGGTCACATTGCCCAAATACAAGAATAATTCCAAGTCTCAAAAATACATGAATAATCCAAGTCTCACGAATACAATTATTATTCAAGCACGATACAAGAAATAATAATAAATGCAGCACTAATACTTCAAGTCTTCGAGACCATCTGGAACCTGTTCTCCAAAATCTGCAATTCATCGAATGTAGGAAAGAGGAAAAGAGAAAACACAAGTACCCATCAATTGCAAGTCATAAGTCACTTATGATGTAGGATACAAGCATATGGGGAAACTAACTAGCACATGGTATAAGTGTGAAATCAACATAACAACTTGCATGGTAAAAGTGATCAAGTGTACATGGCATAAATCAAGGGTCAAGTAAGCAAGTATCATGTAAACATGCATCAAGTGTCTAGTGTCATGTAAACAAGTCTCATGTATCATGTAGTCAAGTATCAAGTAAGCATGTATTATGTTCACGTATCATGTTCAAGTAGCATGTTCAAGTATCATGTTCAAGTATCATGTTCAAGTCTTGTAGTGAATCACTATCTAGGTAACACTTCATGCAGCCCATACTACATGGTTGCTGCAGCACAACATTTTCACTTTAGATTTCATAGTGGATCATAGAGGGCAGTATACTCGGGGACTAGGAAGTAATTGAGCTCCAAGCTCCAAGTATCATGTATCATGTAATCACGTGTCATGTTGTGCAAGTGGCAAGTATCGTGTCTTGCGTGCAAGTATCAAGTAATCATGTCAAGTATCACGTAGGATCAGTGGATCCCCTTCCGAGTACACATTTCTGAATTATCCACTATTAGATCTGTCCCTTAAACCCCGGCTTGTTATTTTATTATTAATGTCAAACAAGTATGTATATGTGCAAAATATATCAAGAATAACATGGCATGATCATGTGACAAGTGCAAGTAGCAAGATAAGCATGTACAAGTGCAAGATATCTCATAAACGAATAAAGTAAACACATCTCAAGTTCAGGACAGCAAGACCATGCTGTAGTAAAACAGTGATTCCAAGAGTTACAAACAAGCAAATCTGGATCCGTCGAAGGACCTGAAAAATAGATATCTGCACGAATCCAGCGAGTATAATTAAGTCATATACTGATTCACAACAACACAGCTCAATACAGATTTGCATACAGAAATTAGGTTCAGCCAGAAATTAGGAAAACAAATTCAAGAACATGAAAACACATTAAATAAATCCAAGAAAAATCTGGGGTATTCCCCTATATGTCCAGAATCAAAATATAAAGTTTCAAAATTTTCCAGAAAAAATAGATAAGCCATCAAAAATACGAAAGCATCAAGAAAACATAGTTTAGCAAATCTGAAAATCCCAACACTGCTGTACGAAAACTAAGATATCTCGCAACCAGCGAAACAAAATCCGTCAAAGGGATATGAAAATAAATATAATTTACTAACTTTCACATTTCACAAACATTTTTCATTCAGTAAAAGGAATCATAGTGAAAATAGGGTTCTTTACAGAACAGCGAGTAAAATACAGCATGTATAGATTTTAGAAACGAGCATGAAACACTACATAAAACTTATCAATAAAATTCACCAAAATTCTGGGTAACCCCTAACTAGATAAAGAAACACTGACCAAAGTTTCAAATTAAAATAATATGTATAGTATGGTTCTTGAAAATAGTTTGTTATCAAAATTATCCAAAAACAGAATCTGGACAAAGATCGACACCTCTGTACTAAAACAGTCATAACTCAGTCATACGAAATCCAAATCAAGCAAGGTCAGAGGAGTTTGAAAGTAGACGAAATTATCTAAAACTCATGTTTTATACCGAAATCAAGCTACTGACTGTAGCACAGTCGAAAACAACAAACAAAACCGAGCAGTGCCAAAAATACAGATTTTTTCCCCTTAAAACAAAATCAACATAGATTCAAGAATATTGATCCAAACACATCCAAACTTGAAATAAAGCCTACCAAGTGTCTAAACATCATGATTTAGGGTATCTAACATGTCCACGCTAATTATTTCACATGGGTCTCAACCAAAACACTAAATCACATGAAAGTCACACATACACGATCTAAAATTCATGAACGGCGAATCCTAGGTTATTTCATGTCAAGATTTGTTTTGTGAGTCTTCTATAGGCCAAAATATCATAATAGAGACAAAACCCATCAACGAAAACACAATCAATAGTTGTCTCTAGACCCAACTACACTATAGGTGAACTTTAGGACTTGTATCAAATAAATGAATTGGAGTACAAGTTACTTGCCTTATTTCGGAATGAGGAACGATGCAATCAATCCTAGAAGCAAAATCCACGAACGAAATCCGCTACAAGCATGAATCCAAGCGCCTACGAACAAACTCCTCACGAACGACTCCTTGAAGCAACAATCAAAGTGGCTAGAGACCACTTCGAGAAGACCATGACGAAGGAATTAGGGATAATATGGTGTGAGGATGCTTGTGATGGTGTGGAGAGAGGCTGGGATTGATCAATGGAGAGGTACTCGGGTTGTGGGAGATATCGGAGGTGGGTGTGGTGGCTGGAGTAGGGGATGCTCGGCCTGGATGAGGGATGCCGGGATGGAGAGGTGCAGGTCCGCCTGATGTGGGGGCACAGGGTTGTGCAGGCCGGGAAGGAGAGAGGGAGAGAGGAAGGAGGCTAGGGTTTTAGGAGTTAGGATTAGGGTTTTGAATTAGGAGGGATTTATATATAGGCTTTAGATGTGGGTTAATGGGTTGTGGGTATTAGTAGCTAGCAATAAGTATACAATTGGGTTTTGGATTTTGGGTCAAATAACAATAGGAATACAAATAGGAGTGAATTCTTTGGCTTTAGAAAATCTTATTAGGGGTCAAAAATAATGGGAAAGGAAAAATACAACTAAAACACCACCACAACACCAAGAGAAATAAAATTAAAGATAATGAGACCAAAAATGAGGAAAAGATCAAAACGATGAAAAACGAGACAAAATAGACAATCAATCAAACACAAGGAGCTCAAAATGAAATAAAACGAATATATATTGAAAACAAATCCAATATACGGTTCAGAAAAATACAAGAGAGAAAAATACACCAAAATGAAAAATACAGTCAAAAATACACAAAAAAGAAAAACAGGGGTTACAAATACCCCAGCTTGTTATTAGTTTATTTTCATCCTTTTTGAGCATGCAAGAGGGTGTCAATGTTGTATAATGCTAAGTGTGTCTAATTCTATGCATTACGGACATAATAAGAAGCAAACAAGTCAAATAAACACACATCACATGATCAGGACATCATGATCTTGCTGTACTAAACATGGATTACAGCCACTACAAAATAGAAAATCTGAATCCGTCGAAAGTTATAGAAAGTAGACTTCCACACGGTTCCAGTGAATATAGTTAAGGCATATAAAAGATACAGAAACTAAGGTGAAAACTCTATTCTATTCAGGTTTTAAGTTCAGACAGCATGCGGTAAGTTGTGTTCACCTATTTGTTTCAGGTCAGAGAATTCATCAAATAAATCCATAAAAATTCTGGGCGATTCCTACATGTGTCTAGGTTCAGCTAGATTTATTTCAGATTTTTCTTTTACTTTTAGCATGGTCAATTAAATTAAGAAACAGCAGGATACGTATGCATTTGTGAATCTGAAAGTTCTAACACAGCTGTACTAAAAAGATGATATCTAACATATTACACATCAGAATCCAAATCCGCAAAAAGGGACGTAAACTAGACATCAGAGGCTAAATTTCATGTTTTGAATGTTAATTCAAATTATGACAGTAGCATGGTGGAAAATTTGATTCAAAATAGAACAACTAGAAGTCCAGAAATTGTTTTAACATAAATGAGGCAATAAATAAATCATACAATCATATATTTCATGCAAATTGATAATCAAAGTGATCCTAGATGTCAGCATGCATATTTCTATGTTTAAGATATAATTTTACAGGCATGGTATATATTCATCAATCAAATTCAATCTAACATGCATATAATTCATCAACAAGTCTATAGCATGAATCTAGTTAATTACATGTAAGTGCATATGCATGAAACAATAGGGACTAGGTTCTAGATCAAAGAGATGGCACGATGTTAAGAGTATGTCGAGTTATCTCGTGTAAACCCTCGATAAACTTAACGGAATTGTCAAAAGCAGTATGATAAGAAGTGGGACTAGATCTACTTACAGAAATCAAATAAACTTGAACAAAACAAAATATTAGTTCAAGAAGAGACTTGCATGTGAGACGATTAATTCGAATAATATTGAATAACAGGATCGGAATCCCAGGCGATGATCCATAAGAACACGGGCAAAACACGTGCGAAACCAAAACAGCACAAGACCAAAACTCCACACCGGATCTCCGCAAAATAGCAAATGGCGATCACGGATCCAGCAAGCCAAAACACCAAACACCGGATCTAGCCAACCACTCTCCTTCTCCTACCTTTCTACAGAGAGAGAGATAGAGAACGTGCGGGGCTCCAGCGACACTAGAGACGGCATGGCACTACGGCGGGGCGACGACGACTACGGTGAGGCAGGCGACGGCAGTGCTGTGGTCGGGAAGCGACGCAATAGCGAGAGCGATGGCACGAGCAAAGCCCTATTTTCGCTCGAAACTGGGGAAAACGACGTCAGGGGCTCGGGGCTTGGGTGGCGATGACGACGAGGCGGGAGGAGTTCTGTGGTGGATGTGGGGGTGAACGGGGAGGTCGATTGGTGAGGCGGTGGCATGGAGAGGGGAGCGACGAGGTGTGGAAGCCGACGAAGATGGGTAATAGGTTCGAGCGGGAGACTTGGGCGTGGACGGGGAGATGGAGACGGGATGAACAGGAGCGACGAGGAGATCTTGACGAGGGGTTGACGAGGCGGAGGTCAAGGCAATGGTCGCAATGGAGGTTCGGTGATATGGGTTAACAGGGGGAAAGAGCGGGAGAGATGGAGAGGGATGAACAGGAACGGAAGGATAGGGGTGAATGGGAACGGGGTAGGGTTTCATAGTAGCGGCTGAAGGTTAGGGAAAATAGGATTAGGGTTAGGGCTTAATAGAAGATTAGGGTATTTATAGAGAAAAATAGGATATTGGGCTATTGGGCATTGGGTATAATCCATTAAAATAAAATACATTGTATATAATACAATTGATCAACATAAATCCAAATACAAGGAGTAAGATATGAGATAAAAATATAATTTGTGTTACATAAATTATTTGAGACAATCAAAAACACCATTATGAAATAAGAATTGATTTGTTTTAATAATTAGTAATAATAATAAATAATTACCATAATCATAAGAACACTAAAATAACCATGTCAACAAAATAATAATACTAGTAATATCAAAATAGCAATAAATAATACTAACAATAACAACAGCAATTATCAAAATAATAACAGTATATAAAAATAGAAATTGATGGAAATAGTCCCAACAGTAACGATATTTTTGAGGGTTAAAACGCAAATAGTTGATCAAGTAGAAATGGAAACAAAGTTTATTCAAAATAACTATAACTATTGTTTAGAAATTTCGTAACGTAAAATTCAAAACGATTTTAACAAATGACGAAGTTATAAATATTGAAATACTAAAAAATACTCGTGAAAATACGTATTTGCAGAAATAGGGGTTACAACATTACTTCCTTGCTCTTTCTCGAGGGAGCCGGTGTTGTTTTAGCCAGACCAGTTCGTGGTCTCACGGGTATCAGCTTTATTTTCAGTGCATCGTGCTGGAACACACATTGGTTGGATCGACCATATATGGTTACATCGTGATCGTATAACCAAGGTGTCCCTAAATGACCTGACCCACATCCATTTTGAGCACATCACACCAAATTTTCTCTTTGTAAGCTTTGAAGTCCACAGAGACCAAGCATCAATGTGTTACTTGGAGGGCTGTCGCATCAATCCAAGATACTTTGTATGGGCGTGGATGGGAGTTCAGCCTTAAGTCCGGTCTTAGCTAAGACCGCAGAAGAGACAGCGTTGACGCAGCTCCCATTGTCAACAATCACCTTACAGTTTTTGCCACCTATAGTCATAAAGGTGTGGAATATAGTAGTGTACTTCCAATCATCTTCTTCTTTTGGTTGGGACAAAGCACATCTGACTACATTCAAGTGGGGTGATTGGATAGACCAAATACAGTGGAGATACAGGTCATCCTCTTCTTCATCGAAGTCATCGCCTTCAATAGGCTCATAGGAAAACTCATTGTCAGAACCATCAGCAATGACAGTGGTACCCTCTACTATATTGATCCTAATAGGGCTGGGACAGTTACTTGCAACATGACTGTATCCCTTATATTTATAGCACTTAGTGAGAGGGTCAATCTTAGAGTAGTCTCATTCGGTGTTCTTACCCTTATGTTCATCTTTATATGAATTGAAATTTGAATTAGGTTTGCTAGGGATAAGATTTGTTGGGGTGCTGAGAGGGAGGTTTAGGCCTAGACGGATCAGTAGAGGTCAGTCTAGAGGAATGATCTCTTGAATTGCTGGACTTAGAATGAGAACTAGCTTTAAGGGAATCCATATCGAGGACAAGGGCATAGGCTGCTGATATGGCTAAAAATGGGATTAAATCGGGACCGTTCAAATCGGACACGGATCTTAAAGCCCAGGGGATAAAACGGTAATTTTACCTACAAACGGGTCTGAAATGGGAACTGAGTCTTTCTTCAAAGCCCAATAACCCATAAAAGGATCTGTCTTACTGAGTATGGGTCCCAACCTGTTACGAACTAGTTCAGAAGGATAAAGAAGAATTCAGATTCATAATTATTCCTAAGAAGTGATCTTAACCGCTTCTATCCATTCACACCAGGAAGTAGACATATATTCTTATCTCGAAACGGATCCCTAAAGGCGACTATAAAACCCCTCTCCCCCCACCATAAGAAGGTGATCAATCTTTTTCCAGTGAAAGCTCTTTCCTAATCATTCTGATTACTGACTTGAGCGTCGGAGGGTGCATCGCAGGGATCCATCCCGGTGTATCGCACATTTTGCTGGTTCGCGGCAGCAGCAAGAGACTGGTCAAAAAATTTGGTGAAGGTCAACAGGTCAACAGGTTTGCTTTATTGTTTTCTCCAAGAATCCACAAATTCATCTGTTTGCTCCCATACCAAAATCAGCAGCAACAGATTGGCACCGTCTGTGGGAAAAACGGCGGTCGACTGCAAAAAAGGAGTCGACCTCCGAACTCGCCTGAATGGATGGCGAGCCCTTGGGGGAGTCCATCAACCTGAGCACCAAGGGGCCTCAAGAGTCCGGCCTCCCCCGCCGACCGAGGACCAGAAGATCCCCTCCCCCGAGGTGGCGAAGAGAATCCCCTCCGCATCATCGGCGGAGAACTCATTCTCAAGTAAGCCGAGCCGCACATAGGGACCGCCAAGCTGGAGAGGCACCAGTCACGAGGGCAGAGCTTCAAGACTTCCAAGCGGCAGTCTTACGGGCCCTCAATATCGCCCCAAATAACAACCAGAGCCCATCTACTCATGAGCCAGATAGGAGCCACTGCCTTCACACTCCCATTCCTCGTCCATCTCCAAGCTACTATCGCCACAGCCCCAGTCCACCCTCGTACGAAGATGAGTCCCGGGGCTCGGCAAGATATGATCAAAGAGAAGACTCAGTCTACCACCGTCTCCACGAGATGCAGAGGTGCCTCGGCCGAATTGACAGGGAAGAAGAGCAATGGGCGGTAAACCTCCGCCCGAGCAGACCTCCATTCTCCGGCACCATCATGGAGGCCCCCGTCCCAGAAAACTTCAAGCTGCCTTACTTCGAGTCGTATACCGGAGAGTCGGACCTCGCGGATCACATAAAGAGTTTCAAAACTCTCATGATGATCCACCATGCTTCAGACGCCCTCCTCTGCAAGATCTTTCCTGCCACGCTGAAGGGGCCTGCGAGAGAATGGTACTCTCGACTCACCCTGGCTCCATCTTCTCATTCGATTAGTTCGAATGGCTCTTCCTTACTCATTTCGTGCGTAGCCACCGGGCCGAGAAAACAAGTGTATCTCTGGTGACCCTTAACCAAAGAAAGGGTGAACGCCTAAGGGATTACGTTCGATGCTTCACTGCCAAAGCCCGGTCCATTCCCTCCCTCAACCAATCAGTAGCCTCTGTCGCATTCCAGCGCAATGTCACTAATGCCAATCTCAGGGCGTCCTTTGCCAAGAAGCCTCCTCGGGACTTCTCAGAACTCCCACTTAGGGTGGAGAAGTACATACGAGTGAAAGAGGCTCACAAACCCTCTATTCTTGAGGAATCATCTTCCGGGAACAAACGGAAGAATACGAGCGAAGAGGGGTCCCAAAAATCCCAGACGGAGGGCAATGGCCAGTGCCGCCCGACTCTTCGTTTTGAGAAATTCACGCCCCTTCATTGCTAATATATCAGAAGTTCTTATGAAGGTGGACAAGGAGGGCTACTCCGTGCTTCCCCTAGAATGAATACCCCTGGCAAGAAGAGGAACAAGGATAAGTGGTGCCGCTTTCACAGGAACCATGGCCACGACACTGATGATTGTCGGGCTCTCAAGAAGGAGATCGAAGAACTCATACAGCGGGGCACCTGACGAAGTTCGTCCAAAAAGATGAGGCCGAGCTTCCTCACTGAGGAGCCTACAAACGAACAGAGAGGCCTGCCGAGCTTTAAGACTCAGAACCTGGGGCCGTCTTCCACCTCATCCAAGGAGGTCCAATGGAGAGAGAACCCAGCTCCTCCCAAGAGGTCTTCATCTTATCGTAGAAGTAGGATCTTGATTTTCAATAATGACGTTGCTTGTAACCCGGCCAATAGCATGTAATAATGGCTCGTCCTATTGAAGCGACCACTTAGTTTATCTCAATAAAACTTAGCATTTTTTCATTGAAAATTATTGCTCTTGCTTCATCTCTATATCTCCGAGTCACATCTACGACTCGTTAAATGGTGAGTTCAGAGTCCAGCTTCTTCTACATGGCTGCTCTCACAACTTACTAAGCTCAAAAAACGAGTTTGGAGTCCAACACTTGGTTCGACATTGCTTTAGCCGCTTGCAAACAAGCAAGGATGGGGCAGCTCACCATTCGGAATTGCCCCTACAACTCGTTAACTCCCTCTAACCACAAGTTCGGATTCCAAAACTTGGCTCGGTTCCTCTTCAACTACTTGCTCATAAGCGAGTAAGAAGTGTTTCGCCATTCGGAACTGCTCCCACAACTATTGAATCTCTTTAAATGACGAGTTCGGAGTCCAACACTTGGCTCGACTCCGCTTCGACTACTTGCTCTTAAGTGAGTAAGAAGTGGTTAGCCATTCGGAACTGCTCCCATAACCATTGATCCTTTCCTTTAAACGACGAGTTCGGAGTCCAACACTTGGCTCGACTCCGCTTCGACTACTTGCTCATAAGCGAGTAATAAGTGGTTCGCCATTCGGAACTGCTCGCACAAGCGTTGATCCTCTCTTTTAAACGACGAGTTCGGAGTCCAACACTTGACTCGACTCCGCTTCGACTACTTGCTCATAACCAAGTAAGAAGTGGATCGCCATTCAGAACTGCTCCCACAACCGTTGATTCTCTCACTTAAACAACAAGTTCGGAGCTCAACTCTCCCCTAGAGTTGCTCCTCGAACTTGTCTCCCAAACGGCCCTCTCCAAGAGCCAAGCCCTTCGTCATACTCATCTCCCGAGTGGGCCTCTTCTCGACGAGTTAGGACCACAACTCTCTCCTAGAGTTGCTCCTCAAACTTGTCTCCCAAATGGCTCTCTCCTAGAGCCAAGCCCTTCGCTCCGCTCGCCTCCAAAGCAGACCTCTTCTCGACGAGTTCGGAGCACAACTCTCTCCTAGAGTTGCTCCTCAAACTTGTCTCCCAAATGGCTCTCTCCTAGAGCCAAGCCCTTTGTCCCACTCTCCTCCTGAGTGGGCCTCTTCTAAGCGAGTTTGGAGCTCAAAACTCTCCCCTAGAGTTGCTCCTCAAACACATCTTCCAAGACGGCTCTCTTCTAGAGCCAAGCTCTTCGCTCTGCTCGCCTCCAAAGCAGACCTCTTCTCAACGAGTTCGGAGCACAACTCTCTCCTAGAGTTGCTCCTCAAACTCATCTCCCAAATGGCTCTCTCCTAGAGCCAAGCTCTTCGCTCTGCCCACCTCCAAAGCGGACCTCTTCTCAACAACGAGTTCGGAGCACAACTTTCTCCTAGAGTTGCTCCTCAAACTCGTCTCCCAAATGGCTCTCTCATAGAGCCAAGCTCTTCGCTCCGCTCGCCTCCAAAGCGGACCTCTTCTCAACAAGTTCGGAGCTCACAACTCTCTCCTAGAGTTGCTCCTCAAACTTGTCTCCCAAATGGCTCTCTCCTAGAGCCAAGCTCTTCGTTACGCTCGCCTTAAAAGCGGACCTCTTCTAAGCGAGTTTGGAGCTCAAAACTCTCCCCTAGAGTTGCTCCTCAAACTCGTCTCCCAAATGGCTCTCTCCTAGAGCCAAGCTCTTCGCTCCGCTCGTCTCCCAAGCGGACCTCTTCTCAACTAGTTCGGAGCACAACTCTCTCCTAGGGTTGCTCCTCAAACTTGTCTCCCAAATAGCTCTCTCCTAGAGCCAAGCTCATTGCTCCGCTCGCCTCCAAAGCAGATCTCTTCTAAGCGAGTTTGGAGCTCAAACCTCTCTCCTAGAGTTGCTCCTCAAACTCGTCTCTCAAATGGCTCTCTCCTAGAGCCAAGCTCTTCGCTCCGCTCGTCTCCCAAACAGACCTCTTCTCAACTACTTCGGAACACAACTCTCTCCTAGTGTAACCCCTGTTTTTTAAAATCTATTTTGGAGTGTATTTTTTATTTTTGTGTATTTATATCTCTATTGTATTTTTCGGAACCGTATATTGGATTTATTTTGAATATATATTCTTTTTACTTCATTTTGAGCTCCTTGTGTTGTTTGATTGTCTCTTTTGTCTCATTTTTTTCATCGTTTTGATTCTTTTCCTCATTTTTGGCCTCGTTGTCTCATTTTTATATTTTTGGTGATGTGATGGAATTTTTTGTGGTGATTTCCCAAACCCATGATTTTTGACTCCTAATTAGATTTTTCAAGAGCCATAGATTTCACACTAAATTGTATTCCTATTTGTTAATTACCCAATGCCCATTACCCATTTGTATACCTATTACTACATACTAATACCCACAACCCATTAACCCACTTTACCTCCTATATAAATACCCAAACCCCTTAAACCCTAACGCTAATCTCTATTATCTCTCTCTCCCTCTCCTATTCAATCCCGGCCCCCTTGAGAAGTAATCCCGGCCTGCACTTTCTCCCACACCAATCCGCCCATCTCCCTAACATCCGGCCACCACCACCACACCCTACAATCGACCACCACACATCCCCCTACTCCACATCCGGCCAACCATACAAACTCCCCTCTCCCTTCCCTTAGACTGCCGACCACCAAGAACACCACCACCACCATCAAAAGTTGCACCTTTGGATCCCCTACTCTCTTTTCTTGTGGATTCTTGAAGTGGGTATTTTCCACTTTGTTCGTTGCATCAAGGAGATTGTTCGTGTGGGAGTTTTTGATCGTTGATTCCTCGGATTCGCGTTTGGAGCGGATTTCGTTTGTGGGTTTTGCTTCTCTTCGTATTAGAGTCATTCTTCATCTCCTACTAAGGCAAGTAACTTGTACTACAATTCATTAAGTTGATACAAGTGAAAAAGTACACATCTAGTGTAGTTGGGTCTAGAGACAACCAAAATTTGTATTTTTCTTAATGGGTTTTATCTCTATTGTGATAATTTGGCCATAGATGACTTATGACACCAAGTTTGATAGGAGATAACCTAGGATTTACCCAAAATTTGACTTTGAATCATGTATGTGAGTTTTTGTGTGAATTGATGTTTGGATGAATACCCATGTGAAATAATAGGAGTGGACATGTTAGTAATCCTAAATCATGATGTTTAAATGTTTGATAGATTTTATTTCAAGTTTGGTTGTGTTTGGATCAATATTGTGAAAGTTATGATGTTCTAGATTAGAAGTGTGAAATCTGTATTTGCTGCTTGTTATGTTTTGATTGTTGCTTTCATACATGCTTCAGTCCGAATCTTGATTTCAAAATAAAAGATGAATTTTAGATAATCTTGTCTATTTTTAAACCCCACTAGTTTTGCTTGATTTGGATTTCGTATGACTGAGTTATGTGTGTTTTAGTACAGACATGTCGATCTATTTCAGATTCAGTTTTTGATTGATCTTGTTAACAAATTATTTTCAAGAACTATTCTATACATAATATCTTGATCTAATATTTTGGTCAGTGTTTCTTTATGATTTTAGGAACTACCTAGATTTTTGATAAATTTTAAAGATAAGTTTTATGTGGTGTTTCATGCTCTTTTCTAAAATCTTCTCATGCTGTAAATTGAGCGCTGTTCAGTGAAGAACTCTGTTTTCACTATAATTCTTTATACTATATGAAAATTCTTTGTGAAATATGAAAGTTAGAAAATTCTATCTATTTTCATGACCTTTTGGCGGAATTGGATTTCGATTCACTGGTTACGAGATATCTCAGTTTTCGTACAGCAGTGTTGAGATTTCTAGATTCGCGAAACTATGTTTTCGTGTTGTTTTCCTATTTTTGATAACTTATCTATTCTTTCTGGAAAATTATCAAATTCTATATTTTGAATCTGGACATATAGGGGATTACCCCAGATTTTTCTGGGAATTATTCAAAGTGTTTTCATGCTGTTTTCATGCTCTTGAATTCGTTTTCCTGATTTCTGGCTGAACCTAAATTCTGTATTCAAATCAGTTTTGAGCTGAGTTGTTGTGAAGTAGTATATGACTTAATTATACTCGTTGGATTCGTGTGAATGTCTAGTTTTCAGATCCTTCGACAGATCTAGGTTTGAATTTCTGTAGAGTTCAGAATCACTGTTTTAGTACTGATCTGTCATGCTGTCCTGATTATAAACATACACTGTTTTGCTCGATTATGTGACTGTATACTATTTATGCCCGCTGATTTGTTTCCCTGAACCTAATAATGATTATACCATGTTAGTTTGACACCATTTAGTACACATTCATGTCTGTTTGATAACCATAATAAAAGTAACCAAGCCGGGGTTTAAGGGAAGATCTAGTAGTGGATAATATGGAAACGTGTACTTGGAAGAAAACTAGTGTTCCATACTGTTACTGTTACTGTTTTCTGACCCTGTCTACATTACTTCTTCTGTAAGAAGGTGTAGAGTAGAAGAGAACCGTTTGGTTCTGACTGTTACTGTTACTGTTACTGCTACTGTTACTAATACCTGAGTACACTGCCCCATCATGGTCTCCTATAAAATCTTACTAAGCGAAACTGTTTGTTGTAGCAACCATGTGATAAAAGTTAGGGCGCATGAAGTGCTACCTAGATAGTAATCACACAAGACTGTAAGAACATTAAACTGACACTGTTAGACTGTTACTGTTAGACTGATACTGTTAGACTGAGACTGTTATACTGAGACTGTTGGACTGATATTGATATACTGTTATTCTGATTCACTGATACACTGAGATACTGTTACTAGAGACTGTTAGTTTCCTTATGACACTGCCTTTGACGTAAAACAACTGTACTGTTAGGATACCATGCTAGATATTACTGTTGATGCATTACGACATGTTATTAGTTAGTTTTCCCCATGTGCTTGTATCCTACATTATTTGTGATCCGCGACTTGCGATTGACGGGTACTTGTTTTCTTCTTTTCTCCTTTTCCTGCAAATTTACTATTGTAAATCAGGATGATCAGCTGCCAGAAGGTATTGGCGAGATGATGTTTTAGATGCTGGAGATTCTGCTTTATTATTATTTTTTATTGTTGCTTGAACATTGAATAAGTGTATTTGGTTTATGGGATAGTATTTGTATTTGGGCGATGTGACCTAGGATATTTGTTTTCTCCAGACTCTGATTTATTTGAGAATATTATATTTGGTTTCAAGTAAAATTTCTATTGGTAATTTGTTTCAATTATGAATGTTGGTTGTGCCTTTTGCTTCCGACTCTGATAAATTCTGTAATGTGTTGTAAAGAATCTGAAACAGCTTAAGGATGATGATAATCATTCGCTGGACTTTTGTTACGTATCCGTATTCCGTATTCCTTTTTGGGAAGCGGGGCATGACACCTAGGGTTGCTCCTCAAACTCGTCTCCCAAATGGCTCTCTCCTAGAGCCAACCTCTTCGCTCTGCCCACCTCCAAAGCGGACATCTTCTCAACAAATTCGAAGCACAACTTTCTCCTAGAGTTGCTCCTCAAACTCGTCTACCAAATGGCTCTCTCCTAGAGCCAAGCTCTTCGCTCCGCTCACCTCCAAAGCGGACCTCTTCTCAACGAGTTCGAAGCTCACAACTCTCTCCTAGAGTTGCTCCTCAAACTTGTCTCCTAAATGGCTCTCTCCTAGAGCCAAGCTCCTCGCTCCGCTCGCCTCCAAAGCGGACATCTTCTAAGCGAGTTCGGAGCTCAAAACTCTTCCCTAGAGTTGCTCCTCAAAATCGTCTCCCAAATGGCTCTCTCCTAGAGCCAAGCTCTTTGCTCCGCTCGTCTCCCAAGTGGACCTCTTCTCAACTAGTTCGGAGCACAACTCTCTCCTAGTGTTGCTCCTCAAACTTGTCTCCCAAATGGCTCTTTCCTAGAGCCAAGCTCATCGCTCCGCTCGCCTCCAAAGCGGATCTCTTCTAAGCGAGTTCAGAGCTCAAAACTCTCCCCTAGAGTTGATCCTCAAACTCGTCTCCCAAATGGCTCTCTCCTAGAGCCAAGCTCTTCGCTCCGCTTGCCTCCCAAGCGGACCTCTTCTCAACTAGTTCGGAGCACAACTCTCTCCTAGGGTTGCTCCTCAAACTCGACTCCCAAGCGGACCGCTTATAGTACAGAGAATGTCAGAGAGTGGTACGGTCGACTGGTCTTATTGGACGGTCGACCACCCGCGGCATTGTGTTCATTTTGGGCCCCGATTTATTAGGTCGTTTCAGCCCAATCTTCAACTCCAAGTTAGATCGTGTGGCTCCTATTCAGTTACTTCTTTTCCAGGTTATATCAGACGACTGAGGATCAAGATTAGACCTAGGTTTTCTCTCTATTCTTCTATATATATTGTAAACTCCTCCAATATGAAAGGGAGTACTTCATAGATTCTTTTCTCCATTGCAAAGAGAGGCTCGAGAGAGAGAGTTCTTGGTGGGTGAGTTTAATTTCTTGTGTCAAGTGAATCAGTAACTCGTTTTAATCTCTTCTAGTTGAATATCAGATCTCCCTATATTCCCCCCAGATTAAGCAAATGCTAACCGGGATAAGTTATCGTTGTTGTGTTTGTGTTAGTTTGGTGGATCTACTAGCTTGCTCAATTTATTCGCCTCGTCTACTTCTACTTTCTCATTGCTCTAATTAGTTCCGCTACGACCAGAGGCGTTTGTTAACGCCTCAATCCCAACAACTGGTATTAGAGCTTTAGTTTGCCGAGTTCCTTGGTTAAGATGACAGGTCACAGTATTTTGAAGATCAAGCAGTTCGATGGTAAGATCAATTTCAATCCTTGGAAGACTGACATGTATGATGTTCTTGTTCAAGAACGGTTGCAGTCAGCAGTTAAGAAGAAGGAAAAACCAACTGATATGAAGGATGACATTTGGGAAGATATTCGTGAAAGAGCCATAAGTCTAATCCGACTATCCTTGGCGGACGAGGTCAAGTGCAGATTTCTTAGAGAAACAAATGTGACAAGTTTGTGGGAAAGACTCATAGCTGACGACTCCGGTTCGTCGTTATTAGATCGGATGCATTGGAAGAGAAAGTTGTTCCGTTTATCTATGAAGGAAGGTACCGATCTCCATGACCACATTACAGAGTTCAATAAGGTATTATCTGAACTTAAGGTGATCAATGCAGATATGTGTAATGAAGATAAAGTTTTCAACCTGATATATTCACTACCGAATTCGTATGAGCCTTTGATCACGACCATGCTACACTATAGATCTGCCAAGGAGAGTATTTCGGTAGATGGTGTAATCAAAGAATTGAAGGAAAATCAACTTAGGAAGGAGTAAATCATCATCGTCTATTCCTACAAGTTGTCTAGCAGGAGATGGTCCTTCAGGGGGAAGACAAAGTGCATTGCAAAAGGATTCGATCCGTTGCCGATATTGCAAGAGGCCAGGGCATATCAAGAAATACTGTTGAAAATTACAGAATCAGGAGAGCGCCAAGAACGAGAGTTCAGCTGCTAATGTAGTTAGTGTCTTTGGTGCATTTGATTCAGGTGGTTCGTGTCTTCTTGTTTCAAATTCTTTAAAAGTGGATTCTAGTTAGTTTTTTGACTCAGGGAGTTCTTCTCATATTTGCTCCGAGAGAGAGTTGTTTTCTACTTATAAGTCTACTATGGAGCGTTATGTGATAACGACAACTGGAGAGATTTGTGAAGTAGTGGGTGAGGGGACAGTTGAGTTGAAGATGCCAGGTCTACACATGTTCACTTTAAAGGATGTTTTGCATATTCCTCTGCTGAAATGGAATCTGATTTTCTTGGGAACTCTTGATGCACAGGGCTGCAGGTACACAGCTTGAGGTGGAGTTCTGTCTGTTTTTCAAGATTGTCATGAAGTGATTAGGGGTATGAGAGTGGTTGAGCCAAGCCAACACAATCTCTACAAGCTTTGGAGAATTCGAAAATCCTGCGCAGGGATTGATAGTTCTTTTTCCATTATTCCTGCAAGCTCAGCTAGTTTGCCGTAACTAGAATCATCGAGACGAGACCACGACGTTCGAATATCGTCGAGAGGTGGAAAAAGCCTATGGGTAGGTGGAGTTCGTGCGGAGTTTGGCAACTTCGTGAGTACATCTACGGAGGTGTTCCTTTGAGGGGCGACCTGGATTTGGTGAGAATGGGTAGAGATAATTTCAACTAGAAGAAGAAGCTATTGTTCTAAGTTTTCTTTGCAAGTGGAATTTGTTAGAGTTTGGAGATGAGTAACACATCATGTGATAGCACTCGTATGCAATCCAAGGTAGAGCTTGTTAGGATTGTGTCTTGAATACTCGTTGTTCACATTAGAGGAAGGTAAGATAAAGAACGGAGGTCGAAGCATCGAAGTGAGTAGAAGGAGAAACAGCAACAGCAAGGTGCAGGCTAGTTGCGGTCGACCGGTCTTGTTGGACGGTCGACCGCCTGCAGCGCTGTGTTCATTTTGGGCCCCAATTTGTTAGGTCGTTTCAGCCCAATCTTCAACTCCAAGTTAGATCGTGCGGCTCCTATTCAGTTACTTCTTTTCCAGGTTATATCGGACGACTGAGGATCAAGATTAGACCTAGGTTTTCTCTCTATTCTTCTATATATATTGTAAACTCCTCCAATATGAGTGGGAGTACTTCATAGATTCTTTTCTCCATTACAAAGAGAGGCTCGAGAGAGAGATAGTTCTTGGTAGGTGAGTTTAATTTCTTGTGTGAAGTGAATTAGTAACTCCTTGTAGTCTCTTCTAGTTGAATATCAGATGTCCCTATATTTTTCCCAGGATTAAGCAAAAGCTAACCGGGATCAGTCATCGTTGTTATGTTTGTGATAGTTTGGTGGATCTACTTGCTTACTCAATTTATTCATCTCGTCTACTTCGACTTTCTCATTGCTCTAATTAGTTCCGCTGCGACCAGAGGCGTTTGTTGACGCCCCAATCCCAACAGGTGGAATTATTTGGATGTAGGAATTTCTGCTTCACCCTTGGTTGGTAGCCAAACATCCCTAGTGTTAAAATTATTTTCATACACAGGGCAAAACTTCATCTTCCACCATCTGTCAATATCTTTTCATTTTTTAATTACAAATATTTGACTTGAAGTATCCAATATTATTTCCTATCAACATCTAAGCATTTTCCTACAAAATGTGATATATTTTACACTGCAACTGACCAAGTAATTAATATGATCAACAGGCGGTTGACAATAACCCTGTAAGTTTTAGTGCTGAAATCTTGATCAGGGAAATCTTTGGAGAAGAGTGTTGATCTATTATAACAAAAACTGGAACTGTAACTTGATTCTCAAAATTTTCACGTAGAACTTTTTTCTTAGTTTTAAAATTATGAACTATTTCTCCATTTGTGCGTGTCATCCTTATGAAGGCCTATGCTAATCTTCTCTTTATGGTTCCAATTTTATCAGATGTCCCCCTAGACTTCATGTAGATTAACTTGATTTCATGCTTTTATGTTCAATCTGATAGTTGCAAGTGCTCACTTTTAATCTCTCCATGTGTTTGGCTACCCCATGTGAGAACATTTAGTCCCACATGGACATTGGGCAAATTCTTTTTAGTTTAGTAGTTTTTGGTTCAATAACATTTTGTCAACCTCATGACCTGTTTGGAGTGTTGACATTTTATCTTAAATCTCAAGTCCCCATTTTTATCTTTCTCCTCTTTTTTTACTATTCTTCTTTCAAAATATTTTTTTCATCAAATATTATTATGTTGCATTCGTTTGATTTACAATTGGTGATGTTAATATGCAGTTATTTGATACTTGTTGGACAAGTCAAGGTATACTTTAAGTTACTACTAATGTTCGAATTCCTATTACTTATCGTTGTTCTCTTTTGGACTGTTATACTGTTAGTACCTTGGGTGTACAAGTATTTATGCAATGTATTAGCTGCTACTGTAGTTGTAATCTCTAGTTAGTCTTAGTCTTAAATTATCTACTCATCCAGATTTAAACATTTTGTAAATAGGGTAAAAGGGATATGAGCAACTTGCTCATTTAGTAAATGATATATATATATATATATATATATATATATATATATATATATATATATATATATATATATATATATATATAGGGTAAAAGGGATATGAGCAACTTGCTCATTTAGTAAATGAGCAATTGATTATGTGGCATGCATGTGATACATTGGACAACTAACCCTTTTAATAATTTTTCAATCACATGCATGCCACATCATTAATTGCTTATTTACTAAATGAGCAAGTTGCTCATACCCCTTTTTCCCATATATATATATATATATATATATATATATATATATCTTTTGCTGCTTCTGAAATTCTATTATTCGTTTTTTTTTTTTTTTAAAACTTTCTTCTAACAGAGGTTTGATTAGATATATATGTAATGCACTTGCACTCTGCACCCAACAATTATAAATGGTGTTTAGTGCATTTTGTTACATTGCAAGTTTGCAACGATCAGGTATCAAATGTATATACCTTGATTTCATATAATTAATTTCCGAAAACCTTGGCTCATGATATGTCAAAGGGTCAAATAAAATTATTTCCTTCCCCCTAAAAAAGAAAAAAAATATTAATGTATTTTATATATTATGTCACTGACTTTCTATGGACAACATGTATTAGCTCATCATCTTTCTGTACAACAGTTTAATATATCTTATATTAATGATAGAGTTATGCAAATTGCAATTTCGCATCTTTTTATATGTTGTCTTCCTTTATAACTGAAACTACTACTTATCTCAACCTAACAAATATAAGAAATGTTCTAAGTAGTAATACAAGTGTCCCCATTAAATTTCTTAGATGTACCGCAAAATCAAATATATATAAAAAATCATGTAACCTTAATATGTTTTTTCGTTACTTATACTCACTCATCTTTAGGGATGGCATCGGGGCCGGGCTGGCCCGGGACCGGCCCGGCCCGGCCCGCCCGGGCCTAGGCCCGGCCCGGCCCCCCTATTATCCGGTCCAGCCCCTGAACCGGCCCCCCTATTGGTGGGCCAGGTCCGGTCCCAATTTTTAGGGGTTCAGCCCGGTCTAGCCCGGCCCGCTAGTGAACCGGGACCGGTTGAACCGGCCCGTGCGGTCCGGGCCTACCGTTGTGGATTTTTTTTTTTTTTTTTTTTTTTTTTTTTTTTTTTTTTTTTACAGAAAATTAAAAAAAAAAAATTAAATTACCAAAATACCCCCCAACGGATTTAAAACGGCTAGTTTTGGGGGGTACTTTAGGAAATCAAAAAAATTACATTTCCTATAAATACAACACCATTCCTTTCATTTCTCTTCACCAATTCACTCAACTATCTTTCTCTCTACTATTCTTTCAACAATCTTTCAAGGGATCAAGTTCAAGTTTGAAGGAGGGCAATCAACAACAATCAAAGTGATCAACTCATTCAACAACAACAACTCAAGTCTCATTTTTCTCTACAACAACAACTCAAGTCTCATCTTTCTCTACAACAACAACTCAAATCTCAACTTTCTTACGGTATTTTAGTGTAATTTTAATTTGTAGAATTACCATATCATACTACTTCTTTTAGTTCTTTATTGTCATATAATTTGTGTTTTCTTGATCTTCTTTCTCTCAATTTTTTTAGATTTTCTTTTTAATTTTGGTAAAGTGGCATAAGAAACATACACTACTCATTTTAGTATAATTTTAATTTTTAGAACTAACATAGCATAATACTTCTTTATTGTCATATAATTTGTGTTTTCTTGATCTTCTTTCTCTCAATTTTTTTAGATTTTATTTTTCATTTTGGTAAAGTGGTAATAGAAACATACACCACTCACTCACTACTTTAATTTTATTTATTCAAAGTTAAATGACCTCTAATCGATCACGCGGTGGTGGTAGGCATAGTAGTCAAGAATCTACTAGTCATCACCTTCCTTCCATTCCTAACCAATATATAGATAGTGAAGACACATTTGTTAATTATGATAGTTTTCCCGATTTGAATGAAACACATTCAAATCCTATAGAAATAGAAGATAATGTAGAACCACAACAATCGGAACAAGGTCCTTCTCTAAACTCAAGGAAAACTAGAGGGACTACTTCGGAAGTACACAATTTTTTCAATTTTGTCCCTTCACAAAATGATAAGAGTGTAGGACTTAAAATATGTAAGATGTGTCAAACCCCGTATAAGTTTAAAGTAGGATCGGGCACGGGTACACTACAACGTCACTTAAACAAATGTCAACCACAATTTTCGAAAGATCATCTCACACAACTAAAAATACATCCTAAAACCGGTCAAGTAGATAGTAGTACATATGATCACGATCACGTTCGTAAGGGAATCGCGAAATTGGTAATTAGGGGTGAATTGCCATATTCGTTTGGTGAACAAAAATATGTAGAGGATTTTGTACAAGACACCTTCACCCCCCACTTTAAAAAAATTGCTAGGAATGTTGTTAAGGGTGATTGTAAATTAGTTTACAACGAGATGAAGGATTTTTTGATAGCAACACTAAAATCACTAAACACTCGAGTTTCATTAACATCGGATGGATGGGTAGGAGTAAACGGGGTTCCAATGATGTGTGTAACATGTCATTGGATAGATTCGGATTGGTTACTTCAAAAGAGAATAATTTCTTTTGGATATGTTAGGTACCCACATAAGGGTGAAATTATAGCCGAACACATTATGGAAGCATGCAATAATTTTTATATTTATGATAAAGTGTTGGCTATTGGTTTTGATAATGCATCCAATAACACTAAGGCAATTGAGAGTTTAAAAATCACTTTAGATCCTGTGGAACCCGAAATTTTTCATGTTAGGTGTGCTTGCCACATTTTAAATCTTTGTGTGCAAGATGCACTAAAATATGGAAACGATAAACTAGAAGCTATGAGAGATTGTGTCCATTATATTACATTGAGTGGTCCAATTTATCAAGCTTTTCATGATTGGTGTAAACTTAGGGGCATTGTATGTAGACGTTTTCCTAGAGATGTACGACATCGTTGGAATTCAACCTTTGAATTATTAGGTGTTGTTCTTCATTATCGTTATAGTCTTAGAGATTTTTGTGTCGCAATGGGTATGCAAAATTGTATGTTAGATGATGATTTTTGGTTTTTTGCCGATAGTTTATATAAATTTTTACAACCTTTTAACGATGCAACTTTGCAATTTTCGAAAACATATACATCTACATCTAGTGGTATTTTACTTGAAATTGTGACTATGATGACAACAATTAAGGATTTACAAAATGACCCTTTTATTGGAGATATGGTTAATGCGGAATATGTTAAGTTTTTGAAATATTTTCATCCAATTCCCATGTTATATTGTTTAGCTAGTGTAATGAATCCTATGATTAAATTAGAAGGTACAAAAAATTTAATAGATATTTTCTACACTTATGCCCCACACGATGCAATACTAGATTTTGATCATATTGCTTTTACTCATAAATTTGATAATGTTTTGACTAGGTTATATGATTCTTATGATAGGATTTATTCAGCTAACACTACTCAAACACAAACACAAAGTGTTCAATCTTCTTCTTCTTCTTCCTCCACATTAGCAAAGGGAAAGAGTCAAGCTAGTCTAGGTATTTTAAATCTTATTAAATCGAAAAAGGCTAGGACCAATTCTCCAAATGAGCTGAATTGGTATAATGCACAAAGTGCAGTTGAAGATGTAGAAGATGTCTTACAATATTGGAAGACTAATGAAGCAATTTTTAATATTCTCTCCCGTATGGCTAAAGACTTGCTAACAACACCAGTGTCAACTGTTGCATCGGAAAGTGCTTTTTCTAATGGTGGCAGGATAATGAGCCCGAGCAGGAACCGATTGACAGCAAAAAATTTGGAGATGCTAGTGTGCGCCGAAGATTGGATGAAAGCGGAAGAGAGGACCCAAGACTTACTTGAAGCACAAACTGGAGGTGGATCCACAAGCAGCGATGAAGCACAAAGCGGAAGAGAATGAACTATTTAGGTAGATTTAGTTAATTTACTTTAAATTGTTGTTCAATTAGTTGTAATTAATGGGAAAATTTAGAGTGATGAGATTCTATATTTAGGTTAAGTTGAAGTGCACGACAGTAGTCCACTGCCTTCTCTTCAATCTAAGTAGAGGCCATCTCGATCTTTAAATTCAAGTAATTCCCTTGATTTGTAATTTTATGATTTCTATGAATTTTATTAGACAAATTTGTATGAATTTTATTCATGTACTTAGTTTTATTGTAGAAGTTCAAATTTATTTAACCATGTACTTTATTTATTCGTGTACTTCAATTAATTTTTTTTTGGATGAAGATGTAATTCAATTATTTATGAAATTTAACTTTTTGAAATTGTTATACAATTGCAAAATCATACACTTCTTATACAATTACAAATTTATGAACTTCAATCTATAATGGGTAAAAAAAAAAATAATTACAAGGGCCAGACCCGGCCCGGCCCGCGAACCGGCCCGGCCCGGCCCGGCCCCCCCACTAGGGGTTAGGGGCCAGGTCCGGGCCAGGGTTCTTCACCGCCAGCCCGGCCAGGCCCGGCCCGCGATTTGAGGAGCCCGGCCCGGGTAAGCCCTGGACCGGTCAAAACCCGGTCAAACCCGGCCCGAACGGCCCGAATGCCATCCCTACTCATCTTCCAAAGTAAAACTGTTGGTCAAAAATACCTACAAAAAGCTGTAATGGCAATTCATCGCAGTATCTACAGGCTGATTGCCACTAGTTTCTCACAATTCTGAAGGTTCTGCTCCATTTCTGCCATATTTTTGTTTGGATTTAACGCTCGTACTACTTGTTTTAAATCTCCATCTAGTAGTACCTGTGCTTACAAATTTACACTGCATGTGAGCATAGAAATTGAAAGATTTTCGATTTTATTAAGGGTTTTTTTCTTCTTCCATACTTTGTCTAATTCTGGTTTTATATATATGGTCTATTTGATTTGGAAATTGTATATTTCTAGTTCTTTTAAGTTTGTTGTTTTGTGACTAACCGTAAAAGGTTCAAGATTTGATTAGTTTTGTAGCACATGCATCAGGCATCTGTTGTGACCTCTTGAGCTACCAATTCAACTCCTCATTATTTGGTTTCAATTATTATTAATTTTTTTCTTATGATTTTTTGGTAATCAGTTAAAACGTTATTAGGATGGGCCAGAAGCTGCTCGACTGCTCATGATTGAGCCCATCCAGCTCGCCGTCTTTGTCAAATCTTGTATCTTTTCACTTCATCACACACTGATTCTTCACCTTTATCTGAAACCCTGCAGTGATAGACCATGTATTATATTAGTAGTATTTAGTACTTAGTATTATTTAGTGGTATTATTTCATATTTCATTTCATTTTCATTTATTCAAAAAAAAAATCTTTCATTATTGTAGCTAATTTTATTAAACCCCTCATTTGATCATGCTTCTTCATCATCCCCATTGCCCTTAAACATTTTGTTGCATACATGTTACCAACCACTAGTTTAAAAGATTTCCTATAAAATATGGTGCTTTAGAACATGACATACTTAGTGATATGGGTAAAAATAGTACCAGATTGGGACTGTTCAAATCGGGCACGGATCTTAAAGCTCTCAGGGGTAAAATGATAATTTCAGAAATGGGCATCATTCAAGCTCAATGGCCCAAAACATGTCTGTCTTACTGGGTTGTCATAATGTCACAATATAAATGCGTTCATATTATTTAAATATGATTTAAACTCATAATTATCCATAAGAGACAGTCCAAAAATCATCTCTCTTATCATGAGAAGAGTTTAAACTCAATCCCCTCAACTACTCTTATCTCTTCATGAGAAAGAGATAATTGATTCAATCCAAAAATATCGGGAAGTAGAGATAAATTATTATCTTGTAACTGACCAAAGCGACTATAAATAACCTCTACCTCCACAAGAAATATGTAATTAGTATTTTGCCACCAGAAAACTCTCTTTTTATTCCTGAGTTCTGACTTGAGCGTCGGAGGGTCTGTCACCGGAATCAACACCGGTGTTTCAGATTTTTGCAGGTCAATCAGAGCGATCGTCACCATTAAGATCAGATCTAATGGTGCAAACAAGTCAGATTCAGCAGTCAACACCAGTTGGAAACAGTTAATATCAGTGAAAGTAAAAAAAGACCAGTTTTTTATTTTTTTAAAAGAACTCATAATATTTGTTTGTTTCCACACAGAAATTAGCAGCAACAGATTGACGCCTTCTGTGGGAACAAAAAAAGCAATCAAACCCAACTTCGTCGATGAAAAGAATTTTCAGCCATGCCTCCAAAGGGAAAAGGGAAGGCGGCGACCTCAAGTCAACGAGGCAACCCTCTTCCTCGACGTCCCTCATGCCCTTCAACTGGATCAACCTCCTCAATCAGAACATCCTATCCAGTCTCCCTCTAGAGAGGCTCCACCAGGGGGCTTCCGAAGAAGTCAGCACCTTGCACCACAGATTGTAGAGAAACGGAGGTCAGTGTACACCTCCACACCCTCCACGGTGCCCCCTGAAGCACTACAGCCGCAACAAGATCTTCGCCATCTCATAATCTCTGAACAACAAGAGTCTGAATGTCGGAGAAACTCGAGCAGACCGCGAGCAAGGGACAGTCTCCCCTTTCCAGAAGACATAAGGGGGCCCCTCTCTCCAGAGTCTGGAACCTGGAACACAGAAAAACCCAATCTTCCCGGAAGGCATAGAAGAACCCCTTCTCCCAGAGGTCGAAGAAGTCATCATTCCTCATGAGAACACAGAAGAACCCTCCCGCAAGGGGGGGGGGGAGGAGTCCTACTCCAACAAACCGACTAGCTCCTATGAGAGAAAGAAGGGAGGAAGTACATGTCACCCAGGAAGGTTCTGAGAATTCAAAGATGAGATACTTAAAGCCCTCAACACCACTCCAAGCAGGAGCCGACAAACTAGCCATCACCGTCTCACTCCTCAACGTGAAGAATCACATGGGTCCACTATATCCAGAAAGCAGAATAATGTTGTCCTTCAATGCCTCCAGAAGATGGAAGATCGCCTTGCACTGCTGAAGCAAGAAGAAGGAAGACATGAAGGAACATACCGTCCTTCCAGGCCCCCTTTCTCCTTGAAAATCATCGAGGCATATATTTCGACCAATTTCAAGATCCCCTCCTTCGACTCTTAAAACAGAGAGACGATCCAGTAGACCACATTTAGAGTTTTAAAACCCTCATGATGATCCATCCACCAAGAATCTGATTCTCTCCTCTGTAAGACTTTACCAGCAACCCTGAAGGGATCCGCATGGGAGTGGTTCTCTCGTCTCTCTCCAGGGTCTGTCTTCTCCTTTGACCAACTTGAGGAGCTCTTACTCACTCACTTCATCACTAGCCACAAGACAGAGAAGACAACTGCCTCCCTACTTGACCTAAGGTAAAGAGAATGAGAGTCCCTCAAGAGCTGTGTTCGATGCTTCACAGCCTCGTCCCGTTCAATCCCTTCGCTCGACTCGGGCATGGCCACTGCGGCCTTCAAGTACAATGTGAATCATGACCACATCAAAGCTTCCCTCGTCAAAAACCTCCGAGGGGACTTTTTCTGACTTCCTTCAACAGGGAAATATATTCGAGTGGAAGATGCCATCCGGCCCCAAGAACAGAAGGTGCCCTCATCCGGGAACAAACGGAAGAGCACCGATGAAGAAGGACCTAGGAAGACCCAGAAGGATGCCTCAGGCTAACGCCGTCAGTCCCCAGCGCCACGCTTCAAGAAGTACATCCCACTTAATGCCATCATCTCTGCTATTGTGATGGAAATCGACAAGGTGGGACTCCTCCGACCTCCTCCTAAGATGAATGCCTCAAGCAAAAGAAGGGATTAGAACAAGTTGTGTGCTTTCCACAAAGATCATAGGCACCTCACATATGACTGCCGAGCCCTCAGGGATGAACTTGAAGGACTACTCCGACATGGGTACCTCACCAAGTTTGCTAAAAGAAATGACACTGAACCACCCCCTCCAAGAGAAGCCAATAAGCGATTAGAGAAACCAGTCGAACCCTAAGGCTCAGGGCGCATGGAGATATTCCATTCAATTCATGGAGGACCTATGGGGAGATTATCTAACTCCTCAAAGAAAGCATTTGTCTGTAAAGTGAACTCAGTGCATAATATCCCTCCTCCCAAGGATTTGGGGGTTCCGATCACATTTTCAGACCGAGACCTTGAAGGTGTTCGAACACCTCATTGCGACGCACTCGTCATTAGCATATGCATGGATAACCATGAAGTGCGTCGTGTCCTAGTGGATAACGGAAGCTCAGTCAACATTCTCTTCCTGAATTTGTTCGAGGGCCTCAAGCTCAAATGAGGTCGTCTCAAACCTGTCAAGTAAACCCTCCACGGATTCTCGGGAGCCCCCGTTCAAATCGAAGGAATAGTCACCCTTAACGTGACTGTGGGGAAAGCTCCAGCCACCCTCACAGAAGCACTAGATTTTATGGTAGTCGACATGAAGTCTGCCTACAATGCCATCTTTGGTTGCCCGGGATTAGCAGCTCTTCACACAGTTACTTCTGCTTACCATATGAAGATGAAATTCCCTACGAATGCCAGAGTAGGAGAAGCCAAAGGGAGCCAAGAAGCCGCTCGAGCATGTTGCACAGCCACAATGGAGGGTTCGGTCCTTCCCGTAGATGCTTTGGAACTTCCTCAAGATAGGGGACATGCCAGCTCTGAACCGTAGACGAACTAGCAGAAATCTCCTTCTCCCGAGAGGATCAAGCTAAGTGTTTTTGGGTGAGAAAGATGCTCCCCCATCAGGTCATTGACCAGCTCATCACTTGCATAAGGGAGAACGAGATCTCTTCGCTCTGACAACCACAGACATGCCAGACATATCCAAAGACCTAATCATGCACCGTTTAAGTGTGCACCCAGAAGTCAAGCTTGTCAGCAAAAGATTCGCAAGTTCGCCCCAGAGAGGCAACAAGAAATCAAGGAAGAAATAGAAAAACTTCTAACTGCCCACTTCATTCAGGAAGTTAGCTACCCCTAGTGACTAGCAAATGTGGTCATGGTCAAGAAAGCAAATGACAAATGGAGAATCTGAGACTTCACGGACCTCAACAAAGCATGCCCGAAGGACCCTTTCCCTCTACGAAGCATAAACGCCTTGATCAATGCCACTTCTGGCCATGAGCCTTTAAGGTGCCTTCTCTGGATACAACCAGATCTGAATATTCCCTCCTGACATCCCGAAGACATCTTTCATAACTGGTCAAGGGTTGTATTGCTATTGAGTTATGCTCTTCGGGCTAAAGAATGTCGGAGCTACGTATCAGCGCTTGGTGAACCAAGTCTTCAGGGAGCAAATTGTCCAAAACATGGAGGTATTTGTTGATGATATGCTCGTCAAGAGCCTCAGGAAACAACACCATGTGGCAAACCTCCAGGAAGCCTTCAATGTGCTTCAGATGAGCTACAAGAGGCTGAACCGAACCCCTCGAAATGTGCCTTCATGGTCTCCTTGGGAAAGTTCTTAGGGTTCATTATAAGCCAGATAGGTATTGAAGTTAACCCTGAGAAGATCAAAGCCATACTCGATATGTCTCCCTTAGCTACAGTCAAAGAAGTCCAAAAGCTCACAGACCGTCTCGCCGCCATTGGGTTGTTCCTCTCCAAGTCTGGGGAGATGTGTCTTCCTTTCTTCAAAGCTCTTCGGGGAGCAAAGAATTTTGAGTGGGGGGAAGAACAAGCAGTCATCGGAGGCCTCAAAGCACATCTCGTCAATCCTTCGCTCCTTAGCAAACCCTTAGTGTTGTCTTGGTAAGAGAAGACGACCGAGTAGGGGTGTAAAATGAATAGGACGGTCCGTCGTCCTTCCAAGTCCGGCTCGAGAAATGGTCCGATCGTGGACCGTCCGAACTGTTTTACGAACCAAACTCGAACAAATTATTAGGTCCGATTCTTTACCGAGCTCGAGCCGGACATAAGTCCGTCCGAGTATTATTGCGGTCCGATGCTTTATCGAACCGAGTCCGGACTATAAAAATTTTGTCCGACCTAGACCGAGCCGGACATAAGCCCGTCCGAGTAGAATTTTGGTCCGAGCTTGAACATGTGGTTGTCTGATCCCGTCCAGTCCAATTTACAGCCCTACGACCGAGTGCAAAAGGCAATCTACTATGTGGGCAAGATTCTCCACAATACCGAGCTCCGATACTCGAAGATGGAGAAGATGACCTATGCTCTGGGAATGGCCGCCTGAAATCTCCAACCCTACTTCCAAGCACACTCTATCTGGGTCATCACTGATCAACCGCTCAAGCAAGTCCTCCACATGCCAGAGAGCTTCGGAAGACTTATGAAGTGGTCCATCGAGCTAAGACAACAAGATAGCACTTATCGGTGACAAATTGCCATCAAGGCCCAAGGCCTAGCCGAATTCACTGTAGATATCACTTTCCCCGATCCTACCGAAGAAGGTGACAACCCTCACTGTGGAGTGTATACGTGGATGGGCCCTCATGCTCGAAGGAAGTGGAGCCGGTGTCATCCTACTAGGTCTCGATGAGTTCACTCTCTAATATTCGTTGTGCCTCAACTTTCCAACTTCCAACAACGAGGCCGAATATGAAGCCCTCATCACCGGGCTCCTTTTAGCAAAAATTGCAAGGGCTCAAAGAGTCAGAGTGTTCAGCGACTGCCAATTGGTAGAGAACTATATTCATGGCGAGTATGAGGCCCGGGGTGACCGCATGATCAAGTACTTGGTCCACATGAAAAAACTCATGGCTACTTTTAGGGAAGCTGTAGTCATCCGCATCCCATGCAAAAAAAACCGGTAAGCCGATGCCCTTTCTAAGCTTGCCTCCTTCTCACTCGATGGGCTTGACCACACTGTGCTGATTGAGATCCTACTCAAGCCAAGCATCAAAGAGGAGGCACTCGAGCTTATGTCTATCACCCCCAGACATCCGAAGATTGTTGGATGAAATCCTTAGTCGACTTCCTGGACAAGGGAGTCCTCCCTACGGATCAGAAAGAAGCAAGTAATATTCAGGTATGGGCAGAGAGATATACATTCGTCGAAGGAGTCCTCTACAAGTGTTCTTACACTTAAGTTGACGGCTGACCCTACATAATATGCCTCTCCCCCGAAGAAACTGAGTACGCCCTCACAGAAGTATATAAAGGAATAGGAGGCAGCCACTTAGGCGCGAGGTGTCTTGCACGAAAAATTCTCAACCATGGTTACTATTGGCCTACTCTCCTCATCGATTCCCAAACATATGTCTGCCGATGCATCCCCTGCCAGAAGTACTCCTCCATCAAGCGAATGCCGCAAGCCAACCTCAACTCTTTGTTCAGCCCTATTCCCTTCTCAATGTGGGGAATGGACCATCTCGGACTCTTTCTTCCTGCCACAGGCCAACGAATCTTCCTAGTGGTCGCCATCGACTACTTCACAAAGTGGATTGAGGCAGAACCACTTGCAACCATCACAGAGCACATGGTCCAACAGTTCTTTTGGAAGACCATAGTATGTCGGTTCGGGATTCCCCACACACTAGTCATCGACAATGGAACACAATTTCCTGGTAAGGGGTTCCACAAGTTTTGCACCGACCTAGAAGTTGAACAATGCTTCTCATCCATTTCACACCCCCAGACCAACGACCAAGCAGAGAATGCCAACTGGAAAATCTTGGATGGCCTCAAGAAGAGACTTGGTGAAGTCCCGAAGGGACAACGGGTTGAAGAACTCCTGAGAATCCTTTAGTCCTACAGAACCACGAAGAGAACTCCCACGGGAGAATCCCCATTCAACCTCATTTTCGGCACGGAAGCTCTTATCCCTCTGGAAGTAGGACTACCTTCCCATCACCTTCACTCCTTCGACAAAGAACAGAATTCAAATGATCTCTAGACCAACTTAGATATCATCGACGAAGTCTGAGAGAAATCTATCCTGAGAAGAAACATCTACCAGCAGAGGATAGAAAAGTTTTATAACAAGAAGGTCCGCCTGACCAACCTCAAAGAAGGGGACCTTGTCCTATGAAAGCTCGAGATATCCAACCCATGCAAGAAGAGAAAGCTCGCCCCTAACTGGGAGGGACCGTACAAGGTCTCACAAGTGGTTTGTCCGGGAGCTTACCGACTTGAAGACCTGAGGGGAAGAAGATATTAAGGACTAGGAACGCCAAGCACCTGATGAAGTATTATGAAGGCGCTTTATGCTCTCCCTTAGTAGCTAGTTCAAACATGTAATAAAGGCCAACAATTATAATAGTCACAACATGTAATTAAGGTTTGCAGTCAAGCAGCTATCTTGTTTAAAATTATTTAATAAAATATAGTTCTTTTTTTTGCAAAATTCTTGAGTAACTTTTTCGAATACACTCTATCGAATACAAGAAAGAAACCATTGAGGGTAAAACTAGCAGACGATCTGCACCTCTCGATCCTGGCACGAATCTTGGGGAGAACTCATAATAGCTTGTGGGCCGAGTATAGGACCATCACCCAAATCCAACCCAACATGAATCGGGTCGCACCCCCTAATCAGGGGATCCGAAAATATCCAATAATCAGGCCCTCATGCATATAAATACCTCCCTATCTTTACAGTAACCATGTAATTGCAATTGTCACTACTTAACCCTCTCTTAATCCTCTGGTTATTGACTTGAGCATCGGAAGATATGTCACCGGAAGTCCTCCCAGCGTTTCATTCTTTTTTGCAAGTGTCCGATGATGGTCAAACCACCCAGATCCACCAAATCCACACATCAGCCTCATAGCAGAGTCAGATCGACGGACGAGATCTGAGTTTCCTCTTTCCCAAAAGAACTCACATTATCTGTTGCTCCCACATCCGAAAACAAGTAGCATCAGATTGACGCCGTCTGTGGTAAACACAGATTCGAGCCTCTTCTTCAAACTCTGCTCCGTGATCGAGCTTCTTATGGCTCCCATAGCCAAGAAGACTCCCCCCGCCGGTCATCAGTCCGACCCTCCACTTCCCACTTTGCCCTCAACGCGAAGTCGAGCGGCCACTCAAGGATCCCTACAGTCGTAGGACCAAGGGTTACAGAAACCCCCCCGAGCGTGTCCCACTCGGTAGCATGCGAGGTCGCCCATCGAGTGATTTTCGACCTAAGAAATGTCATCAACAACTGTCAAAATGAGGACGAACTTCGAAATCGCCTCAGCAGATCCCGGAATAGGGGGGATCCCTCTAACCATAACCCGAGCCGGAGTCACCACTCCTTTCATGGTCAAGATAGCGAGCACAACCGCTCCACGAGGGACTGCCGACCTTCGAACAACCGCGGAGACGGGGGTCACGTGACCAGAGCAGAGTTCCATGATTTTGGGGATGAAATCCTCCAGGCAATCTGAGTCGGGGCCCGGATCAAGCAACGTACTGACCGAGCAGGAGGGACCGAGCACGGGAACAAAGAGTCCCACAGGTCAACCCGGTCCCAGGGTTGGGAAGACCTCATCCTCAAACGAATACAAGAAATGGAAGGTCGCCTTTCTCAGATCACCGATGGTTGTTGGCAGTCCGAACAGAGATACCTTCCGAACATGGCAACCTTCTCCTCCCCTCCCATCCCGAGGAGTTTCAAACCTCCAGCATTTGAGACCTATAACGGAGAAATAGATCCTGCTGATCACATCGAGGGCTTGAAAATCCTCACAATGATTCACTGTGCCTCGAATCCCCTTCTCTGTCGTGCGTTCCCAACCACCCTAATGGGCCCCACATGAGAATTGTTCACCAAGCTCGCCCCCGGTTCGATTTACTCCTTCGACCAACTCGAGAAGAGTTTTCTCGTTCACTTCGTGACTAGCCAAAAGGTTGAGAAGACGAGCGCCTCCTTACTGGACCTCTGACAAAAGGATGAAGAATCCCTCCAAGATTTTGTCTCGAGGTTTACGGTTGAAGCATGGTCGATCTCCTCCCTTAACGCTGGGGTAGCAGCGGTGGCTTTCTAACACAATGTCCGCCATGACTCGTTGAAGGCCTCCCTGGCCAAGAATTCATCCGTCGATTTTATCGACCTTGTCCATCGAAGTACATTCGAGCCAAAGAGGCCGTCCACCCCGGGGGTTGGAGGGGTCCCCCACCAAAGGAAAGAGGAAGGTAGACAGATCCGAGCCTTCCAAGAAGTCCTTGAAAGATGCCTCTGGGCAGATGCGCCTCACCCTTTACCCGTGGTTCGATAAGTTCACTCCCCTCAACATAAGCGTATCTGCCATCTTGATGGAAGTAGAGGGCGACGACATACTCCAACACCATCCTCAGTTCAAAAATCCTAACAAGAAGAGGGACTGGAGATTCTACTACAGTTTCCATAGGGACCATGACCATGACACCGATAATTGCCGAGCTTTGAAAGACGAAATTGAGGCCCTTATCTGGAGAGGATACCTTGCCAAATTCACTCTGAATGGCCCGAGAGCCTTTTTGCCCCCTCGAAGGGGGGGGGGGACAAACGTAAAGAGCCAGAGCCCGAGCATCAAGATACCACTAATCTGATCGTCCTCCACTGCGTCCATGGTGGACCCATAGGGGGGAGTCTAGTTCCCCATGTAAGGCCTTCATTCGGAAGGTAAACTCCGTGCACAATTGGTCCCTTCCCCGATGTCTTGGGTTGGACGAAGACCTCGAAGTTGTCCGAATCCCGTGCTGTGATGCCTTGGTCATAAGTCTTATGCATGCCAATCACGAGGTCCGCCGTATCCTCGTCGACAACAGAAGTTAGGTGAACATTCTGTTCCTAGCAGCCTTCGAAGCCTTAAAGCTTTCTCAGGAGAGGCTGAAAGCAGCAGAGTACACCCTCCACGACTTCTCTAGTGCCCCAGTGCAGATCGAGGGAATCGTTACCTTGGATGTCACCATAGGAAAATTCCCGGCCTTTTGAACGGAGGCGATGGACTTCATGGTGGTCGATGTCAAAGCCATCTATAACGCCATCTTGGGCCGACCCGCCTCACTTCCCTCCAGGCGGTACCCTCGACCTACCACATGCGCATGGAGTTCTTAACCAAGTATGGGGCTAGGGTCGTCAAAGGAAATCATGAGGCAGCTCGGGCCTGTTACACCACCACGGTGGGGGGCACTGTCCTTCCTCTCGAAGCGGTCGAGCTCCCGTCGAACCAAAATTCAATAGGTTCCAAGCCGATGGATGAGCTATAAGAGATTCAGTTCTCCGAGGCTGAACTTGTCAAATGCTTCAAGATGAGAAAGTCTCCCCCCCACCATCAAAGGGAAAATTATCTGTTTTATCAGCCAGAATCGAGACATGTTTGCTTGGACACCCTCGAACATGCCGGGAACATCCGAGGACCTCAACCACGGTTACTACTGGTAGACCCTCCTACATGATTCTCACGACCTGGTAAAGAAGTGTGGCACCATACCCAATGTTCTGTTCGGTCCGCCATTCGCCCTAAGCCAATCTCAAGTCGCTCGCCAGTCCAACCCTCTTTGCCAGGTGAGGGATGGACTTGGTCAGACCATTCCCTAAAGCTACGGGCTAGAGGCGCTTTCTCATTGTGGCTATCGACTATTTCATGGATCGAGGCAGAGCCCCTAGCCATAATCACCGAGCAGCAGGACCAACAATTCTTCTGGAAGCACCTCATCTGCCGATTCTGAAATCCTCAGACCCTCATAACTGAACAAGGTTCTCAGTTCACAGTAAAGGGCTTCTGCAAGCTTTGTGAAGACCTAGGAATTCAGCATAGATTCTCTTCCGTCTCACACCCATTGTCCAACAACCATGCCGAAAATGCCAATCGACTAATTCTCGATAGCATCAAGAAGCGACTAGACAAATCCCCCAAGGAATTATGGGTCGACGTGCTGCCAAGCGTACTGTGATCCTACCGCACGACCAAGAGGATCCCTATGGGCGAGTCTCCTTTCAACTTGACCTTCGGCACCGAGGCAGTATTCCCCTTAGAACTCAAGTTGCTATTGCCAATGGTCATGAGCTTCGACAAGGATTCAAATGCAGATGACCTTAGGGATAACCTGGACCTCCTCGACGAAGTTCGCAAAGGGCGACCATCAGAAGAAATGTCTACCAACAGAGGATTGAACAATTTTACAATCAGAAGGGAAAACGCCAATATCAAAGAATGCGATCTTTTGCTTAGACGATTTGAGATATCTAAAGCGAGCAAGAAGGGAAAACTCACGCCCAACTGGGACGGCCCGTATAAGGTCTCCAAAGTGGTCTGTCCAGGCGCGTACCAATTTGAAGACCCGGGGGCAGGGTAGCCAAGAGGACATGAACACTTGGTAAAATTCTACGAAGAGCCCTAGGGTTTGCACTTGTAATGAGGCCTTCAAAAACCGATGCATGTACTTGCCTTCAGTAGTCGATGAATAAAATTAAATTTTCTTTCCAAATTTAACTTATTTGGTCATTTTCCATGGGCACCTGAGGCCCAGACAAAAATCTCTAAGGATATCTTCCTCGGGGTGGCATCTAATGCCTAAGGCTTCAATGCAAAAAATCCCTAAGGATATCCCCCTTGGGGTGGCATCCGATTCCAAAGGCTTCAATGCCAAAAATCCTTGGAGGATCTGCCTCGTGGTGACATCCGATGCCGAAGGCTTCAACACCAAAATCTCCGAAGGATATCTCCTTTGACATGACTTCCGACACTGAAGGCTTCAACACCAAAAATCCTTGAAGGATCTCCCTAGGAGTGGCACCCAATGTCAAAGGCTTCGACGCCAAATCTCTGAAGAATATCTCCTTTGACATGGCATCCGACGCCGATGGCTTCAACGCCAAAAAGTCCTTGAAGGACACCCCTTTGGGATGGCATTTGAGGCCAAAGCATCTCAGCACAAAAATCCTTTATGTCCTCCTCGACCCATCTCCCTCGGGATGGCATCCAACGTCGATGGTATATATGTCAAAAATAATGTGCAAACTACACGCACATACAAAGAGTTGAGGCAAAATGCTTTTCAGTAAAAAGAAAAGAATTACAATGGGGGCGATGGCCAGTCTACATTTGGAAAGTATAAGAAAATAAGTGAGCTACCACCTAAATCTCTTATGGTCATCTCGCACTTCAGCATCGGCTGAGGCCACCCGTCGCGTGCCATGTGGTCATCTCGCACTTCAGCATCGGCTCGCGACCGTTTCGTGCCTCGGCCCATCATCATCTCCAACACCTCGAGTGCAGAAGAGGCATCATACAGGTCTCTAGCACAGAGGAGATGCCCCTGAGATGGAAAGAGACGATGATGAAGGGCACCGAACAAGCCAAGCTGGGCGACAACCCCAACAAGCGAATAACTCGTCGTGCAAAAGATGCATCACACACATGCCCCCGAACCGACGACATGTCCTTCATCTGAATTGAGTTCCCTCTGATGAAGGGAACTTTCGTTCTTGTCCCCAGTTGGGTATATCAGATCCCAAAATTTGGGATATCTCTTCTGACCCTAAGAAGGCGTACCCCTATCCTTTTCGAGCCTCGGTGAAGCAGTAGCATCCACACAAGGGTTCCTAGCCGGGAAGGCCCCACTAAGTACCAATGGGAAGGAATAGAGCAACATTGTCGCCCCTCGTGACCTAGTGGGAAGAACGTCAGATCTCAAAATTCGGGACAAAAATGGGTCCCCCAGCCGAATACCAATCCCGGTGGGGTCGAAGCCAGTCTATCCAGAAATTTCCCTACCATCCATGATCCGTGGACAAATTTTTGGGCCACTCAACATAGGCCCTGCTGAGTTCTGGGACTTCACAAGATGAAGATGGAATTTGATAAAGTTGTGAGTATCACCCAGCGACAAGGATTTTATAGACACCACAAATAACTGCCCAACTTATCACATTTATTGTGGACAACACTACAACTCCCTAGGAGTATTGAATACATCAACGGGTGCCGTAAGTAAACACGTGTCATGTCAAATGACTGGCAAAGCCCAGATTAGTTCCTCGGTCTGGCATCCGAGATCAAGCTCTGCTGATAAAAGCCTTACGTTCCTACCTTGGCACAACACTCTTAGAGTAGTATCCAATCCCGAGGACCTCTGTCAAATCCCTGGATGTTCCTATATTCGGATCACGCCTCGGTATGGTATCTGAGGCCGAACCTTGGTGATGAGATCTCAATGGCATCAACTCTACGCCCTCGGCGTAGGATCCGAGCCCGACCCTCTTGGGCTCTCACATGCCTTTACTCTCTTCGCCCTCGGCATAATCCGAGCTCGACCCTCATGGGCTCTCACATGCCTTTGCTCTCTACGCCCTCAATGTGTGATCTGAGGTCGATCCTCAGGAACTGTCACAAGCATGAGCTCTCACTGGTCTTTGCTCTCTACGCCCTCATCATGTGATCCCTAGTCGGTCCATAAAAGCTACCACAAGACCTCACCATGAGGGTTTCTCGGGCGGCGTGTTCGGGGAGCCATACCAAAGATGCCCAAGTGACGAACAAGCACCATATTGGCCCTCCCACCTATCAGGCGAACCCTCAAGCTCAGTGAATAGTGGATATTCGGTCCCGCCCGTCAAATACCAACAACAACCATCTAGTCTCGGAATCCGAGACGTACCTGACGAGGCTTAACAGGATCGCCTCGGTCCTATTCAGGTTTCCACGAGCCAGAGTCGCCACTACAAGAAGCCCCAGCCGGGCCAAACACCCCTGAGCCCTCGATGAGCCTAACCATGAATATGCTATATCTCTCAAGTCTCAGGGGTAAAACCTCAGATATTAGAATTCGGGCAAAAGGGTCGAAGCAACAAGGTCGAGCCCCCCCCCCCCCCCCCCGGGTTGAACACTCCGACAACGAAGCTCCTACTCTAGATCTCGATCATTCCTTCCTTGTGATTCGCGAACAAGTAGTATAGTTAAGTGAAAAGAGTGTCAAACCCACAAGGACTAATTATTTTATTGAGTACCAAAATTACTAGATGAATCACTATTTGGAAGATCGAAATTAATAAAGAAGACAACTAAATTAAATTAATCTGAATATCTAACTAAATTAATTAAAGGGTGCAGAATCTGAAATTTTTGTGATTTGTTAATAGCAAAATTAATTCTAGGGCTTTTGACTTCACCTAGTTAATCCCACACAATTTATAACTCCATATGAATAAAGATATTATTTTTCCAAGTTGTAGACCAAAATACCCAAATTATTCAATATTCTCTCAAGCAATATCAAAAATATTCTCAACTAATCATTTGTCATAGCTCATGCACAAATTACCAATTGAAAACTCAATAAGATCTATGGATTTCTTTAATGGTCTCATTAACAGCAGTTCGCTCTTGTAACGGTGTTTAATTTTTATTAATCACAAATTACCAGTTCGGTCTCATCATGATTTAATAGATTATACAAACGTATGTCCACCAATTGTATGCATTAAGAATAAAAATCAAACACACAACTATGGAAAATAAAAAAATAATATGGAATTAAAATTATGTTCTCAAAACTAGGCTACATCGTAGCCCTAGAAAAACAAAGTTTAGTTCATAATAAATTTATTGCAACTAACAAATATTGTCTTGGATTGCATTATAACAATTAGAGAAAGTAAAAAGATACAAAAAGGGATTGCTTTTTAAAAGAAATTGCAAACCGAACAGCCTCGAAAAGCGTGTCAGCAAACACAATCAGCACAGTCTCTATTCTCTGTCCCGGTCTCGATTTCTGTGCCGATCCACCTGCGCCCATCACATCAGCCGCACATGTTAGATCGCTAGCCATGTCCCTGGGTCCCTGCTGCATCGTTTTCTTCTACTTCGAGGGCCCCGCTGACGTCACATTGTGCCTGCTGTCTTTATTGAACAGAGAGAGAGCAAAGTGCCTCTGCTCTGTTGTTTATAATAATATATATATTTTTTAATTTTATAAAGAGTAGCCGTCACGTCTGTTTACTTGGGATCCGCCTTGGTGTTGTATTTATAGGCATACCGATAGGAGAATTAAGGTTTAATTTTGTAAAAAAAACCCCTCTTCTTCATTTATTTATTTCCTTCCATGATTTGCTCTTTTTTTCTTTCTTCTTTTTCTTCTCTTTCTTTTTCTTGAAAACACGTGCTGCATACACACAAAATAAATTCAGAAATTAGGATTTAAAAATAAAAATAAAATTAGTTTAAATTAATTAAATTAACTAAAAATCATATTATCTCAATTAAACTTTTTATTTCATTTTCATCCTCCATTGGCAATTAAAAATTTTATTTTTACTTTTCACACGGCCAAATTGTAAAATTTAAAATTCAATGAAACAATAAAAATTACTAAATCGTTATGCTTATTTTGTTTGTTGATTTTTTTACAAAAGTATTCACTTTTTGCATCAAAATATCTTATTCCTTCAAAAATAATTAATTAACTGAATTTTATGGAAATAAGATAATTTATAAACAATATAGATGAATACAAGCGATATTTATGGGTAAATGAGTACAAATATTTGTAAAAAAATTAGACACATCAAATACCCCCAAACTTTAGATTTTGCTTGTCCTCGAGCAAAAATTAAAACCATGAATAAGGGAATAATAATAAATAAAAGCTCAACCCATCACACTAAGAGATCTTATCATACAAGCATCAAATTTTTAATTAAAAATATAAACAATAGCAAATAAAGTAAAACCAAGTATACTCACTTTCTCCAGTGCAATTATTCATTCATAATTCCAAACCCAATCATATTTGTCATGCAATTAATGTAATTATAGTATGTAACAACTTCATCTGTGATTTTCCCTTCTCACTACTACAAACCGAGTAGCAAACTGGAATTTTTATGTGTGACTTTTCTCTAAGTTTTCACTTGCCTTTTGATGCGAATGCAAAACATTTGTGATGAATTCACCCGGTTACTCAACAAGTCACAAACTTAGAGTGCTTTGCATACTCATATTTCAAGTTGTCGTTTGACGTAAAAGTAAACATTTGTGATGAATGCCCCTAGTTACTAAGCAACTCAAAACATTGGAGTAGATTGACTATGATTATTTGATCATTATCACTCTATTTACTTAAACTTTGTTTAGGACTAGATCAAAGGGGATAATCACAAGAAAAAACATCACATTTTTTTCTTTTATGTATAATCGCATGACTCTCACAATTGTGTATGGTATTTTGAAATTCAATAATTCTAAAGTAAATAAGTATGTTTAATTTTGCTTTATAAGATATTGTCTATCCTGAAAAAAATCATTTCAATGCTTTAGCACAATAAAGAACTCAAAAGTGTAATGGTGAGCCCAATTGCAATCCCTTTTTGTTTTGTTTTTCTTTTCAAAAATATATTTAAAAAAAATAAATTTGTAACCCTTCCCCCAAAATTGAATATCACATTGTCCTCAATGGGAAAGAAAAAAGAAAAAACAAAAAGAATGCATAAAATTCAGAATTTCTCTCCTAATTCGTCTTAGAAATTCTGCACGCGCGGTGTTCAGTGTTTCAGCGATATCTGGAGCTCTAGATGTCCAAATGGGATGATTTTCTTTTTGCTTGGAAGCTAAGATAAATGTCTACAACTTCTCTTAGAAGCACTTTTCCAGATTCTGACTCCATACTGCTAAAAAATAGCCGTCAATGTAGGTGTATAAAACAGCTCTGCCCGGCGACTTTCAAACTCGTACAATCCTACAAAATAAAATCAAAAATTATAATTATAATAAACTAAAAGAAAAATCAAATCTAAATGCAGTGAAAGAAAACATGTGTTGCCTCCCAAGAAGCGCTATGTTTTAAGTCTTTAGCCAGACTTGATAGCGAGATGGTTATGTGACGCCAAGATCCAACAACATCAAAACATCTTTTCAAATACTTCTCTTCAGGTATGGATTAGGTTCAAGCTCTAGTTTGAGTCGTTTCTTCATTGATCGTGACTTCTTTGATATCCCCACCTCTTTGAATTTCAGCTGAGAAAATGGATGAGTAGATGGTGCAACATCCAAATACATAACATATTTCAAAATCTTTTCTTTCTCAGTTTCAAGAGTTGCTGGATTTGTTGGACATACTTTTATAGGTAACTTTTCAATTTCAGCCTTATGTTTCTCGCCCACAATTAAATCAGTTTTACTTACTTGAAAACACGACTGTTCTTCAGTAGGTTACTTTATTGATTTAAAAATGTCAAATGTTACTTGCAAATGCTGTGTTTATTCCTCAACAATTGGTTCGTACTCTTCTTCCTTTTCAACCATATTTTGTTCGCTATTTTCTTCTTGTGGTTGCTCAATTGTCCTCCCGCTTTTTAGTGTTATTGCTTTGACATGCTCATTGGGACTAACCACTGTGTTGCGGGGTAAGTTTCCTGTCGTTCTTTCGTTAAGAATATTTGAAATTTGACCAATTTGAACCTCAAGATTGCGAATTGAAGCTGAAGTTGAAATTGCAACATTTTGGATTGCCATATCTGTCGTCTGCATGTATTGCATAAACATATCTTCAGGTGTCAGCTTCTTTTCTTGTTGTGGAAAATTTTGAGGTGGTCTAATTGCTTCTTGATTTTTGTTCCAGGAAAAATTGGGGGTGTTTCTCCATTCTTGATGATACGTGTTCGAATAAGGATTGTTTTGATGTTGAAAATTGGACACGTAATTGGCTTGATTGAAATTTGATTGAGTAAAAGGGTTCCCCACTTGGCAATCTGTACTTGAGTGATTTCCTGCACAAAGATCACAAATCATATTAGATTGAATAGCATTAAAATTCATATTACCTATTTGCTTAGATAAAATATCAATTTGTGCAGTTAAAGTAGTAATAGGATCAAGTTCAAAAACTCCAGCCACTTTTCTTGACATAGTTCTCTCTGAAGACCACTGGTAATTATTTGATGCCATCTCCTCTAAAAGTTCATAGGCTTCTTCGTGAGTTTTGCTCATTAGTGCACCTCCCGCTGCTGCGTCAACAATAGATCGATTTGTAACTCCCAAATCATTATAGAATATTTGAATTTGCAACCATTTCGGTAGTTCATGACGATGACACTTTCTCAATAACTCTTTGTACCTCTCCCATGCATCATTCAAAGACTCGGTCTCAAATTGAATGAATGTAGTAATATCATTCCTTAGCTTCGCTGTCTTTGCCAACGAAAAATACTTGGCAAGAAATTTTTGTGCAAGTCCCTCCTAAGTAGTAATACTACCGGGTGGTAGAAAATCTAGCCAAGCCAAGCCTTATCTCTTAGAGAAAAAGAAAAGAGTCTCAATCGAATTGCATCATCTGATACTCCATTTATGCTGAAAAGTGTCACAAATTTCTAGAAAGATTGCAATATGAGCATAAGGATCCTCGCGCGGTAGTCCCCAAAATTGAACAATCTGTTGAATAAGTTGAATGATAGCTGGTTTAATTTCTAAATCGTTAGCTTCAACAACCAGCCTCTTTATGCTTGATGTTGTTTCATGAATTGAGGGCATAACATAGTCTCTCAAAGCCTTGTTCTCATTGTTCGCCATGATAATGTACTTGTATGTCCTGAAATATACGTATTGAAAAAAATAGAAAAAACTAAAAAAAAATAATATGAAAAATAAATAAAAGTAAAAGTAAGTCAAAAGAAAATAAAGAGGTAAAATAATAATAAAATAAAAAAAATTAAAAAAAATCCAAACTAGTAATAATCTAGCAATTTTCAATATCAATAAAAGAATAATTTGTCCCCGGCAACGGCGCCAAAAACTTGATGTGAATTTTTGCAAGTGTACAAAATCGCAACAAGTAGTATAGTTAAGTGAAAAGCGTGTCGAACCCACAAGGACTAATTATTTTATTGAGTACCGAAATTACTAGATGAATCACTATTTGGAAGATCGAAATAAACAAAGAAGACAACTAAATTAAATTAATATAAAAATCTAACTAAATTAATTAAAAGGTGCGGAATCTGAAATTTTTGTGATTTGTTAATGGCAAAATTAATTCTAGGGCTTTTGACTTCACCTAGTTAATCCCACATAGTTTATAACTCCATATGAATAAAGATATTATTTTTCCAAGTTGTAGACCAAAATCCCCAAATTATTCAATATTCTCTCAAGAAATATCAAAAATATTCTCAACGAATCATTTTTCATCGTTCATGCACAAATTACCAATTGAAAATTCAATAAGATCTATGGATTTCTTTAATGGTCTCATTAATAGCAGTTCGCTTTTGTAACGGTGTTTAATATTTATTAATCACAAATTACCAGTTCGGTCTCTTCATGATTTAATAGATCATATAAACGTCTGTCCACCAATTGTATGCATTAAGAATAAAAATGAAACACACAACCATGGAAAAATAGAAAAATAATATGGAATTAAAATTGTGTTCTCAAAACTAGGCTACATTGTCGCCCTAGAAAAACAAAGTTTAGTTCATAATAAATTTATTGTAACTAACAAATATTGTTTTGGATTGCATTATAACAATTAGAGAAAGTAAAGAGATACAAAAAGGGATTGCTTTTTAAAAGAAATTGGAAACCGAACAACCTCAAAAAGCGAGTCAGTAAACACAATCAGCACAGTCTCTATTCTCTGTCCCGGTCTCGATTTCTGTGCCGATCCACCTGTGCCCGTCACATCAGCTGCACACGTTAGATCGCTGGCCACGTCCCTGGGTCCCTGCTGCATCGTCTTCTTCTACTTCGAGGGCCCCACTGACGTCACGTTGCGCCTGCTGTCTTTGTTGAATAGAGAGAGAGCAGAGTGCCTCTGCTCTATTGTTTATAAATATATTTTTTATTTTTTTTATTTTATAAAGAGTAGCCGTCACGTTTGTTCACTTGGGATCCGCCTTGGTGTTGTATTTATAGGCATACGGATAGGAGAATTAGGGTTTACTTTTGCAGAAAAACCCCCACTTCTTCATTTATTTATTTCCTTCTATGATTTGCTCTTTTTTTCTTTCTTCTATTTCTTCCCTTTCTTTTTCTTAAAAACACGTGCTGCATACACACAAAACAAATTCAGGAATTAGGATTTTAAAATAAAAAATAAAATTAGTTTAAATTAATTAAACTAACTAAAAATCATATGATCTCAATTAAACCCTTTTATTTCATTTTCATCCTCCATTGGCAATTAAAATTTTTATTTTTACTTTTCACCAGCCAAATTGTGAAATTTAAAATTCAACGAAACTATAAAAATTACTAAATTGTTCTGCTTATTTTGTTTGTTGATTTTTTACCAAAGTATTCACTTTTTGCATCAAAATATCTTATTCTTTAAAAAATAATTAATTAACTGAATTTTTTTTGAAATAAGATAATTTATAAACAATATAGACGAATACAAGTGATATTTATGGATAAATGAGTACAAATATTTGTATAAAAATTAGACACATCAGAATCCCCTGAATAGGAAGGAGATTTATAAGCGGTTGGAATTTGCCACGATAGTCCCATCACTTATTAGATTCAATGCTCAACTCTCGAAATCAGTCGTTACCGCAGTTATCAGAGAACATGATGCAATCAGGAACACGTGGCCTCCCACATTGCCCTTCAAGAATTGTGGGCGAAATCAGGGGTCAGACCTTTGGCCCTGAGAAGACAACGCAGGAGAAAAAAGCGAAGACTACCAAACTCAACATCAGATGCCAAACAAGTTTTATTCATCGAAAAAACAACAAATACAAATGCAGTGGCCAGTCCGCAAAAAAGGCAAAAATACAAGTGACCTAGTTTTCTGTGTCGGAGATGGGGCCCTCCTCCTCGGCTAAGGGGGTAGGGATGATCGACACGTGGTTTGCTGAATCTTCCCAACCTTGGGGCGACTGCTTCATCGTCTGATTCAGAGTGAAGACCGCCGAGGTCGATTCCCGGGTACTTCACCTCAACATGTTTGAGAGCTATCCCGTATCCCTTGTCCTCGACCTTGACAATCTCGGCCAGCGCCCCCTCATATTCCTTCTTCAACCTCGCCTCCTCTGCCTGCCACGTCCTTTTCTCGAAGATCAACCGATCCCTTTCCTTTGAAAGCTCTGTTCGAGGTTCCCTCTCCTTAGCTAGGTCTGCCTTCAACTGGCCAATGCGTCCTTCAGGGTTCCCTGCCTGTGAAAGGATCTTGGTCTTGGCTGCTTCTACGCGCTACACATCCCGAAGAAGCCAATCCCTCATCCGCTTCCGCTCGGCCCCATAAATGGTCGCCTGCACAGGATCATCGATGTACACATTGTAAACCGCGAGGATGGTAATTACGAAAGGAGAAAAACTCCCCAGAAGTGAAGCTTGCACCTAGCCGACATAAATCTCCACCTCGGTTCTTAGCTTCGAAGTTGGAAAGGTCACGAGGAGTGGCGAGATGGGAAACCATCTCCAACGTAGCAGATTGGCTGATTGATGCCTCCGCCTCGGTCACAAACCATGAGGGAACCCACACTTTTGCCGATTGGGGAGGTTTGACCGAGGCTGTGGCACCGGCTGCGGGCGCTGGGGGAGGCCTCTTGCCCTCCTTTTTGACGGTCGATCATTTTGCCTTAGCCTTGGGGGGCTCAACGCCTTTCGCTCTTTTATTCGAGAGTTCATCCCCTTCCGGAGGTGGCTGCTTCTGTGACGTCTCCTCCACAGGAACCTTGACGTTAGCCCCAGCCTTCATCCTCCCCTCCGCATCCTCTTGAGCCTTCTTCTTGGCCCTTATCTCCATACGTTTCACCCTAATAAGCTTATGATCCACCATCTTTGATAGTCTTCGGCAGAAGACACACAATCAAAGAAAAGTCGAAGCGGAGGGAGAGCGAGTGAGCGTGATAAAAAACTAAGGTTGTATATATAGAAGTGAGACGTCGATAACTGCGCCAAGTGCATGATCCCACGAACACGTGAGCACGCGCCAAATGCACCTTTCCTCCACCATCGGCGTGGTCTCCAAGGCCGAGCCTCATGAGCAGAGTTCAAAGCACCACCAATTCACTCTGCCCTCGGTGTGGCATTCGAGGCCGAACTTCAAGGGGAGAGTTTCATGCCCCGACATGGTTTCCAAGGCCGAACCTCACAAATAGAAATTTCAAAGCAGTGATTCTTCCTCCACCCTCGGCACGGTTTTGGAGGTCGAGCCTCATGAGGAAGAGCTCAAGGCCTCGCCTCTTCTCGTTCCCGCACCGGAACCCTGAGGACGACTCTCAAAAGGAAAACTATCAAATGCCATCTGACAAAAAACGAAGTTCGAAAAAATATCTTTATTATAGAACAAAGACGAAATGATTATATCTGCATAATTACAATGGGAATCACAAGTTCAAGGCAAGAGGCTTCGGATCCTGGGGTCCTCGTCCGGTCCTGATCGAGGAAGCGCCGCTACAGCAGCTGAGGGATCAGCACTCAGGTGGGGCACCTTCATACCTTACACTAGCTACACTGGTCGACCCTGCTACTCTACTCTAGGCATCCCCCGGAGCCCCTGCTCCCAAACGGATCCCAGGGTAATGCTCCAGACTCGATAAGGGACTGTGAAAGGTGGACGCCTGGCTCACATCACCGAGCCTAGTCCTTAATCGAAAGATCTCAAAATTCTTGTAACACCCCACAAATTTAAATGTATTATTTTGAATTATTAAATAGTTTTAATTTAATTTATTGGAATATTTCGACTACTTTTTGAAATTATCATTTTGCACGTGCAAATATTGTGGAATGCAAATTCTAAAACTTTCATGTCAAAAATTATTTTCTTCTCATTAAATTACAATATTTGTTATTTTTGAATTTATTTTGAATGAGAACTACTTTGAAATTGTTTTTTTACAAAATGAACTTTTTTAAAGAAATCATTTTTGGGCCATGAAAAGAGCCCGAAATTAAATTTTAAATTTTCAGATCTGAGGTTGGCCAATTTGAGAGGGATTTGGGGAGAACCAAATCCTAATTGATTGGGTCATATATGGATTATAACAAGATTTTGATTTCCTAAATAATTAATATTGCAATTGGGTTTTTTTTTGGGGGGGGGGAGTAATTTGTAAAATTTCCCATGAAACCCTAGATAAAATCCCAGCCATATATTAGAGGGAAACAGTAGGTTTCATCCTATTCTTGTTTTGCTTGTGTTGGTGATTTTTTTAGAGCAAGAAGAGGGAGATTTTGCTTAAGGAGGAGAATTGCTTTCTAGGTGTTCTATTCGGATTCTTCAAGAGGTGGGCGTCTTTCTACCTCTCTTGTTATGCTTTTTTATCTCAAGAATGTTGTAGTATCATGATAGGACTTGATTTGTGAATCTATGATTTTATTTTAGCATGACTGATGTGTTTGTTATGAGATAATCACAGAGGTGTGTATTTGGTAAAGAATTGTTGGTTATATGAGATAAAAATTGAATCTTAAATGTATGATGATCTTAAATAAATTTTTCTTGAGTAATGAATATTATTGTGCATGAAAGATCAAGTTTTTATCTATGGAAATGGATTTAATGGACCTATATGTTGTTGTGGATGTTTAGATCTTGTTGTATGATTCAAGAACCATGATTTGAGTAATTAAAAAATGAAACTTTTGAAGGGCACTGTTATAAAAATTTTATAAATTTTATTCTAGTCGATTGAGGCATGATATGGCATGTAAATGGCCAAAAGAGTCGAGTTTAAGTGCTCGAGGCTTGGGATTCAGGGGTTGTACAGTACTCGGGCCTGCACTGTGCAGACCTAGGTCTGTTGTTTGTGTGGTTTCTTCCTGGAGCATGGGGCTCAGTTTTGGTGGTTTGGTTTGATGTGGCATGGGGTTTCAATGTGTGCTAGGGTTTGAGAACCCTAGTGCATGTACGGATATGTGTGTATGTATAAATCTAGCAATGGTATGAAGATTAATTGAACTTTTAGGATCAAGCTTTGAATGTGCAAGTTTCAAATTTTTGTGAAAATCTAGTTTTCAGATTTGGTAAAACAGGGCTTCAAACTTTGTGTAATTAGAGTACAAATTGTGCAATTATGATCTATGTTTACAGATGGAATATAAACTTCAATTTTAGAATATATGTTTTGTTTTGAGTTGTTTGTTTTCAAGATTGAGAATATATAAATTTCAGATCAGTGAAAAAACAAGTTTTCAGAATTTATATGTTTGAGATGCAATTTTGAGTGTTGCAAATTCTATAATTTAGATGAATACAACTCTCGATTTTGAGGAGCTAAATGTTCAGTTTTTGAACGATGAAAATTTCATATTTTATAGGAGTTATTTTCAATTTTTAAGAGACAAAAGTTTCAGTTTTTTGGAACTATAAAATTTTAGATTTTGAGGGATAAATCCCAGAGTTTATGGAGGATAATTTATCATTGTTGATTGATTAAAATCCAAGAATATTGATTGTGTTTTCAAATATGGAAAGGAGTATTTTAAATCTGAAATAAAGAGGTATAGTAAATTTGTTTGTTTCTATAAATGAGGGGGGTCTTTATGAAAGAAAATTGTCCAATAATTGAGGAATGAGGTATGGTAGAGATTTTGTGGATAAATAATTGTTTTTAATATTTGATATAAGAAGATCTTAACTGAAGTGTTGATTTACAAGTTGTGATTTGTGGAGAAATGATATTTTTAGAAAAGAGCAAATAAATAGTATTTTCTTTTATGATTGAGCTAAGTGGAGGTTCTTGATTGAAAGTTAGGATATTGTGAGAACCTTAGATGGATGTTTGAGGCATTGAGTTGTGAGCACTAGAGGCTAAGAGAAATCCTAGGGTACTGGCAATGGTTATTTTGGTGGTAGAAATTAGCCAGAAGGGCTAGTGTTCCTAATTCTGATGAGTTAAGTTTGGTAGGGTGAGCTAACTCTAAGTGGCTTTGGTTACCTATGTTTGAACCTAAGGACATGCACTAGATTGGGAGTTGTGATGGAACTTGGGCAACGTGAGTATGGGATCTGTTCAGTCGGGCAGATATATTCCGGGACTATGTGATTTTTATTTCTCTGTAGTATGTTCGTATGATACACTTATATAGTATAGAGGGATGAGTTCCGGGATTGGGGGTCTATTTGTGGAATGTCTAGAAGTGAGACGGATTTGGTATGTTCGGTACACTTGTACATTCTGGCGGGAGGAGTTTCAGGACTAGGGTCTATTTGCGGAATGTATGGTAGGGAGGTGATTATAAAGAGTTAGAGTGATACTTACGGAATGCTTACCCATTTACACTTGTACAGTATGAGGAGATGAATTTCGGGGCTGGGGTCTATTCACAGTGTCTAATCTTGCTTCTGTCACCGATAAAGGATTGCATAGTGAGGAACTGAACCCTAAATGAGGTGAATGCTAAGGGCTTGCACTCGGACCTGTGTAGTATTTGAATCATAGAATCCGAACAAGTATGCATTAGTGTGCATCGAGTGCATGGTGTTTTCTTGAACCTTGTTTTATGGTATTAATTGTCGATTTATGATTCTTTTATTATTGTTTTTTATTTGTGCAACATGTGTGTGATTGTGAGACTTGGGAGAGTCACTGCTTTTATCAGCATTAAGTTAGTCGCATTCAACTGACGTACCCACAATTTTAACAGTTTGCAGGATTGCAAAGTGAGTGGCTTGAACAAGGGATAAAGCTAAGATTTTGGTGAAGACTGGAGTTTGAATATTTCAAATGAGTTGTAATAGAAAAGTATTAAATTTCGCTGTCCATTGTAAAAAAAACTGTTGTAAAGAAAGTTTTAATTTTCCCTGTATTTTATACTGAGTTTGGATTATATTGAAGTAACGATTCTGGATTTGGGTCTAATTTCTATTATGGAAATTCGGGGCACTACAATCCTTATCCACAAGCATCCGTCTAAGGATGGAGTCTGATGAATGACTGCCGAAGGGACAAGAAGGCCCGCTAGCATCAGCCTAAGTGAGAGCTATGTCGGCGTCGAGAAATAATGCCTTCAGGCGAGCTAATTCCCGAGCCACCTCTTGCGACCGGCTGATGTGAAAACTGAATGCCCCTTCCTGATCAATCTCCTCCTTGCGTATGTGGGCGATCATCTCCTCAGCCTGACCCAGGTTGTTACGAAGTGTGTGAACCTCGCCCTCAAGGTACTCTTCCCAAGGCCCACATACCATCTCCTGTTCAGCAAGATGCATCGCAACTCAGAAAAACACAAAATGGACAGTCTTGGCAAGTTGTGAATATTCATTTAGACACAAAATTATACTATATGGTGGCCAGTCCGCGCCCATCGTCTACAAAATTGGGGATATGTAAAAAAGAAAGAAAACTATAAGTTAAGGGAGGAGTTCTCGGGGAGGAGAATGAAAGGGTTCGACTTCAACGGGGTCACCAATGTCAAGTGGAATTTCCTTCGTGGTTGAAGGAGTATTGCCAGAGCCCGGTTTCGGATAGTAGCAGAGGCCATCAAGGTAGACATCGGGATGCTTATCCCTGAAATGTTGAAGGGACCACTGGTAGCCCTCCTCCTGGCCCCGTACGATCTAGGAATCCGCATCATCGACCTCTACCTTTGGCTCCTTCACCCTATTCTCTAACCCATCAGCCCGGGTCTTCTCCTTTTGCCACTTCATCTCGTACCGCTGGGCCATGCGCTCGGCATACTCCTAGTCATAATCGTACTGCCTCATGAGCTCAGTCCCGTATAGTGTGTCCTGCAGCGAAAAGGAAAGCAATGAGAAAGATACGAACTAAGGGATAACGTCACTCCAGAATGAGCACTTACCACCACCGAGTGTTGCGTATACCAAAGTTATGTCGAGTTGATCGTCTCCTTAGCTAGGTCTTTCCTGTCCCTTGAATGTGCAAGATTATTCACCACCTCGATGGCCATCCGAGTCTCCATGATGGAGTCGACAAGCTTCCTGGGTCAATCGGGCGTGAAGGTCTCCCGGGTCTTATTAGGGATGACGTCATCCAGGAACGGGTGGATAGGTGGAATAGGGGACTCCATCAGTTCCTGGGCTCAGATCGACCACTTGCTCGGCTCCGCCCTGGAAATATTCTCTTGATCACAAATAGTCAAGGCCCTCGTCCCCATCACCATTTTTGGTTGCCCCTTCGGGGAGCCTCCAGCACTCGGCATTATCTCCCTCCTCTTCTCCTTATCCTCAGTGGCTTGTTGTGCTGCCGAAACAGCCAAGAGGGCATCGACATCATTGTTTTCCGAGGCTGTAAAAGAAATGCATCTGAACTGAATCATAGGCAAATAACAAGTGCTACAAGAAAAGAAAACTCATTGGGGAAGTAAGGACTCAACCACAAGTGAAATCTCCATCACCCTGGACCAATCAATGCTCAGATTATCATCGAACTGCTTGCCGAACTCCACCCGCTCCTCTTTGGATAGCTCTTCAGCTTCAAGGGATCCTTCGGAGTGGGCACATATGACCAAGAGGTCGGTATGTCCCAGAGCTTGGGACTGTAGACAATAAAGTACTTCTTCCTTCAATCTTGTATGGAGTCCAGATGGTTATGCACCACACACAGCTTGGACCGGGAGGCTATATACCATCAGTGAGAACTTATCAAAAGCATGCTAAAACCCAGGCTCGCTCAGAGGGATGCCTTTCCTTTGGTTGAGCATGATGAAGCTCGTCGCATATTGCATCGGACTCATCCAAGCCCAATTCAAGACCCGCTTGATGAACGGATGTAGGGGGAGATGCAGGCCAGAAACAAAAGCATCCAGAGGGAACATACAAAACTTCTCCCCCAGCTTATCGATCAGACAAACACCGTGTTTTGGGAGTATTAGAATGTACTCCGGGGGTATATAAAACTTATCCTGGATGACAGCCAGGTCATTCTCTGATAGAGTATTCTACTTCTTATCAGCCTCCGTCTTAGGTCTATTCGACGAGGATGGGGGTACACCGAACTGAACCAGATCTTGCAAGTTCTCTGGATAAACCCGAGAAGATACACATGTAACAGTATACTGAAAAGCAATGCTTTGAGTATAAGTGGGAGATTGTTAGGGTTATATACTGAAAGCATCACTTTTGTATTAACTTTATTTCCTTATTTTTTTTGAATGAGAATCATATAGGCATATGTTTGCATATTGTGTTTATTATAATATTAATGCAAGTGTCTGATATTCTATAAGGTTGATAATATGGTGTGAGGTGACACACAGAAGATCATATTATCAGTTCCCTATGGAATATATAAATAGTTCACAACCTAGACGGACTTGGACAATCCATTGGAAAGGTTGTAGTGTAATCTGGTATTAGTCTGTCTTGACTATAGGTTTACACTAGTATACTTTGTGTGTATTGAACAGGACAACTTGAGGTTGTTCTCTTTGTACTGACTACAAAAGAGAACAAACACCTCTGTTATTATGGATGCTTATGCTCTTAATCCAGATATAATAACAGACATGTATATGCAGTGTGCATTACTTTGACTCATAAAAGAGTGAGATTCATTATGGATCAACAACCTCTATGAATTGGGTAATAGCATTGTATGTATGATGGGCTGTTGATTGTAAAAGGAATCCATGTCCCGATACGTCGGGTTGATGATGTCCCCTTAAGGAGCTCATAAGGATTGTCATGTAAACCCTGCAGGTGGATTACATCCGACATGACAAATAAAGTTGAGTGGTACTACTTAAGGATAAAAGATGTTGATCAATGTAGTTGTCAGTAACTTAATTTGATCAACGGACATTCGATATCTTAACATGGGGAGTTGAACGAGCATATAATAAAAGGAGCCCATAAATATAATTTGGGATTAGGAAGGTAGTGCAACAATAGCTCCTTAGTGGACCGAGCTATTGTTAATGGGCCTGGGTTGTGTGTTCGGGCTGAACACGGGATACCCAGATCCGTTAGGAGACCTAACCCTAATTTCTCCTCATGGTCCCTGCCGTAGCCTTATATATATCCTCTATTTTCTCTGGCCGTGATTGACAATCTGAAATATAAGATTTTTTTCTCAAATCTCGTGATTCACGTAAGGAGAGAAAGAGAGGTCAGCCAAGGGAGAAAGGTTGGGAGATCGTCGCCCACACGACGTCCAACCCGAGGAAGGAATACGTGCAGAAGATCTTGGGGTCGCTGTCGTCTTCTTCTCACCGCAGGTATACTTTGTGAACCCTAGTTTCCGCTGTATAGGGTTAGATCACAATTAAGCAATCTGTTTAATTTTTTAACGATCGATACGCACACCAATCCGTAGTCCTGGGATTCATCTCAGTTCCATCAACACAGCCCGCAGGATCGTCCCGATGGGGCATCAGCACATGCTCCTTGTTGGGAGTGAGGTTTTCCTCCTCCTCTTGGCAAGATGATGACTCGGAGTAGGCGGGGCGACTATGATGTTGTCAGGGCTGCAACTCCCGCTCCTCGCATAGAAGAGGTCCCTACAGCCTTGCCTCTTCCTGGCTCGGGATGCTATAACTCTCTCCCCACCCTTCCTATATCTTCACCGGTGGCAGGGAACTCTCCTCCCCAACATCTACAAACTCTAGGACTCTATTTGTTACCTTGATAGTGGCCCCCTCCATTGGGAACCCTGGGTCTGCTACTTTCGTACTCACCCCCTCGATGTCGACCTCCTCCGATATATGCGCCTGCGAAAGCTGTTGTTCGGCCTCGCTTGCCCTCGATGATGAGCGATTAGAAACCCCAGAGATTCCAATGCCTCTTGACGATAAAGTCGAGCTGTCAAACTTCCTAGCAGAGATGTTTGATTGAACCTAGAGAACTTTGATTTAAGAAAAAGTGGTCCCAAAAGGAGTAGGGTAGGAATACTTATAGAAGAAAGAGCGACTTTCTGATTAACAGGTCATATGACACCCCCTCGATAACCATGAACGAGCGTGGAATGCCGCCTGGGAGGCCAGTGTCACGTGATGATTAGACTCAATCCCTCGCAAGGATTCAATGTGCCGTGCCTTCGGCACGGCATTCGAAGTCGACCCTCATGAGGAGCCTTCACAAGGCTTCAATGTGTCACGTCCTCAGTGTGGCATCCGAGGCTAACCCTCATGAGGAGCCCTCACAAGCCTTCAATGTGCCGCGCTCTCGGTGTGGCATCCGAGGCTGACCCTCATGAGGAGTTTTCACAATGCTTCAATGTGTCGTGCACTCAGCATGGCATCCGAGGCCGACCCTCATGAGGAGACCTCACAAAACTTCAAAGTGCCGCACCTTCGACGTGGTATCCGAGGCCGACCCTCATGGAAGCTTTCACAAGGCTTCATTGTTTCTCGCTCTCAGTGTAACATCTGAGGCCTACCCTCATGAAGAGCTTTCATAAGGATTCAATGTGTCACACCCTCGGCATGACATCTGAGGATGACCCTCATGAGGTGCCCTCGCAAGGCTTTAATGTGTCGTGCCCTCAGTGCAACATCCTGAGCAAGTGAGATTCACTCATGGTCTGAACACGACAGTCAATCCCATCTTTCTTGTAGACTCACATCGCAGCGGGACACTCCTAATTCCAATGCGTACAGATCACCAATGTCCACACGACACCCTCATTGGGTCAACTATTCTTGAACAAGACTGAAAGGTCATCTCTGATAGTGGGGGCCTTATGATGAGGGTAAAATTAACAGACAATCTTCACCCCTCGATCCTGGCACGAATCTCAGGGAGATCTCATAACAGCTTCTGGGCCAACTATAGGCCCATCACCTAAATCCAACCCCACATGAATCGAGTCGCACGCCCTAATCAGGGGATCCAGGAATATTCCCTAATCAGTCCCTCACATTTATAAATATAACTTTACCTCTACAGTAACCACATAATCACAATTTTCACCACTTAAGCCTTTCTAAATCCTCTGGTTATTGATTTGAGTGTCGGAGTATAACGCCCCTGCCACAAACTCGGACAATTTATACAATTTATTAGACAAATTATTTATTATCTAGTACAACTGCCCACCACAGGCTACCTCTCAAAAGGTGGTCAAGCGAATTAGTGACTCTTAATCATAGGCATTATTATTTATAGTTAATTATTTCCCCTAGAGAAATTTCTATAGGGCGACCCTCCAATCCTCTATATTATATATATTATATATTTTAACACGGGGTGTTACAAACCCCCCCCCCCCCCCCTCTTTCATAAATCAGCATCCTCACTGAGCACGAGACATGCACAATCTATTGTAGGATCTACTTTCTAGCAGATGTGGAGCATCTTCTATCCTATCCGCCCGATCAATCATAATCTCAAATTTAATTGAGGCTTATCTCGCTCACCTCAGTTCCGAAATCACCGCCAGATTGGGTCTATAGTCCCGGAAATCCACCGTCGGACTGGGTCTATAGTCCCGAAAATCCACTGCCCGACTATATAGATGTGCCCTACACTCGTTGTCGAAAGTCGACTATGATGCCATTTGTAACGCCCCTGCCCCAAACTCAGACAATTTATACATTTTATTAGACAAACTATTTATTATTTAGTACAACTGCCCATTACAGGCTGCCTCTCAAAAGGTGGTTAAGCAAATTGGTGACTCTTGATCATAGACATTATTATTTATAGTTAATTATTTCCCCTATAGAAATTTCTATAGGGTGACCCTCCAATCCTCTATATTATTATATATATTATATATTTTAACACGGGGTGTTACACGGAGGGTTTGTCATCGGGAGTCCTCTCGGTGTTTCAGAATATTTTGCAGGTGTCTGACGATGGTCAAATCACCCAGATTCACCAAATCCATCACATCGGCCTCACAGCAGAGTCAGATTGTTGCCCGAGATCTGTGTTTCCTCTTCCCCAAAAGAACTCTCATTATCTTTTGCTTCCACACCCGAACTTAAGCAGCACCAGAAACACACACATGGTCCGCTCCTGAGCCGCACCATATGAACATTAAGCATCCCAATGGACAAGTACGGAGTTCATTCAAGATTCATACGGTTCCTCTGGCGACTTGCTCCCGAGTAAGTATGCGGAGCACATCTCGCCATTCGAATGCTCCAAAAACTTGTCACCCTGTTTGGACTTAACTCGTGGTTCACAAGGCCGCTCTAGCCTCTTGCCCAAAAGCAAGTATGCGGAGTTCGGCTCACCACTCGAGTGCTCCAAAAACAATCCGGACAAGTGCAGAGTCCATTCATGGTTCTTAGGGTCCCTCTAGAGACTTGTCCTCGAGCAAGTGTGCGGAGCGCGGCTCGCCATTCGAATCCTATAAAAACTCATCGTTACCTTGTGTTCGGTGTCCACTCGTGGTTCACAGGGCAGCTCTAGCCTCTTTCCCCAAGCAAGTACGCAGAGTTCAGCTAGCCACTTAAGTTCTCCCAAAACAACCCGGACAAGTGCGGAGTCCATTCATGGTTTGTAGGGTCCCTCTAGCGACTTGTCCTCAAGCAAGTGTGCGGAGCATGCCTTGCCATTTGAATGCTCCCAAACTCGTCATCACCCTGTTCGGAGTCCATTCGTGGTTCACAGGACAGCTTTAGCCCCTTTGCCCCTAGCAGGTATGCGAAGCATGGCTCGCCACTCGATTGCTCCCAAAACAACCCAAACACAAAAGATGTAACACGAAGAGACAAAGCATGAACACTTAGAAGATTTTCATTTCACAGTAATTTTTGATTACAAGTGTCATTGAAGAAAAAGTCCCTCACAAGATTACAAGTCTCCCTTGAAGTCATCTTTCCCTCATAGTGGCAAAGGGGTGTCTCTATTAAGAGACACGAGGCTAATGTCGCCCTCGGGGCAGAAGAGCACCGCTCTGCTCCCTTGACTGCTCAATAGGAAAGCACACGCCCACTGACTGTGTATGAGCCATGCAACCATCAGCACGTATTGCCTCTTCAACAGAGGCAACACTCGATGAACTAGCCACCCCACTCTGGGCATCTCCTAGATTTCTCGAGGTCTCGTACGGGCACAAAACCAACTCATGTAACGACCTCCCCTTATTTATCTCGTCACGACAGAAGGAAATACTCCTCATCCTAACCCCCTCAAGGAGTTGCTTCAGTCGATGGATCTCCACTTCTTGGTCGAAAAGCCTCTCCTTGAGTTGGGCGTCCTTCACCCTAATCTTCTAGCAAAACATACTCGCGCACGTCGAACCACCAGGGTAGGTCTCCCCAGAAAGCCTGGGAACTACTTCCTCCAGTTGAGACAATTCGAAGCTCTTCTCTAATATTACATTCTTAAACTCGTCCCGTTAGGTGGTAGCCGCAAGCAAAGCACGACGAAGAGATTTCACTTTCGAAAGATCCCTAACTGTCGCCTTAGCGACGGGAGTCCCGGTATCACAAAGATATTCCTCCACTCTGGCCAAAGGTTTCTCCCTTAAACCTTCATCAAAACGCCTATTTCGATATCCTTTAGGATCAACACTCTCCTTAAATGGCCAACCTTTACTTCCGCCCTAGAGAGCTTCTCCCGTGTGCAAGAAAGTCCCATCTCTACCACGCAGAGCTTAGTACAAAGACGGGAAATTTCCCTATCGCGAGGGTTGCACCCAGTGTACACGACGACCTGTTCGTAGAAAAGAGCGCTAGATTACTACGACGGTACAACTAAGGTCACAGAACACACAAAGAATCATACCCTCAAATTCAACACAAGTTATGAAAGACTAAAGAAGATTTCACTACAACAAGGAAAATACATCAAGCAGTGGTCAGTCCGCTATTAGGCATCAATAAAAAACCAAAATCTAAAAAAAAAATAGAGAAGTCAAGGGTCCACCTCGGTCGATGGAACCACAAGAGAGGGATGCACGTCACCAACTCCCATTGCAGCTCCTGAAGTCTCGACGGCCGCGGTGAAGGATTTGTTGTGGCATCATCTTCCTCTTCCTCTTCCTGCTCTTCTGCGGAGGTAGGAGCCATCCTGAACAATGCATGTCTTCTCGCTCACTGACATCATGTTGTGCTCTAGTGTATGTCTTCTCCATGTTCGTAGCCAGAAGCTTCTCTGCCTCGAGCTTCATCTATGCCATTGCATCCTGTCTCTCCCTCGCAGCGCTCTCCCTCTCCCTGACCACATGGTCTCTCTCCCGGGCTACTTCCTCCATCTCCTTGGCCAAGGTAGCCTCCAATAGAGCGATTTGTGTCGCCTGAGACTCCATTCGAAGCGTCGCCTCTTCCAACTGCTTTGCGGTCTTTGACAGCTCTACCCTCGCCTTATCGGTCGCCACCTTCAACTCCTTCTCTTGCTCCACCACATTCTTTAGCAAGTGGCTAAAGTGACAAGTAATCTACGATAATAGAGTGATTCAGAGTCACAAAGAAGAAGACAACTACTGCCATTTCACAAAAAGACTAATACAACAAGCAAATTATAAAGACGTACTAGCATATTAGACCTAGCAATCTCCAAAGCCGTATCACTGACTGACCCCGAGCCAGCGTAGCCCTAACCTTGGGGGTCGCTAGATGATGAATCGCCTGCATGAAACTCACTGAATCCCCAAGGAAGTCGTCATGCCTCTTGACATGCCAATCCAGGACAAAAATCTTCTTCAGCTGATCTATGAGAATTGCGTCAGCCTCCGTAGTAAGAGGAGGAGCCTCGAGAGCAGAAACTAAGGAGAATCCACCAGTGGCAAAGGTATTCGAGGAAGCGGATGGAGACTCTAAGCGCCCCCCCCAAAGCAGTGCCCGTCAGTCCCTTCGCGACCTTCGACAGCGCATGCCTAGTAACCGTCCTTTTCCTCTTCTTCTCTTCAGGGGCTTTGCTCTTTAACCCGGAGATTTTGGCAACAATGGAGTCAAAATTCATGCCAACTGTCCCTGCCAAAAAAAACGCCAAGTGTTCAGAGAAGAAAAAGATAGAAGAGAGAACTACATACGTAGAATTAAAATACAAAGAAAATAAAGGTGCATACTAGGGTTGATCAGACTGAGACCCCCCTTGAAGAGAAACTCCTTGGTCACCTCTCTCCAACTCAAAGCTGGCCGATCTAAAGTAACCCTAACCTTCGCACTCTTCAGCACCTCCTCACTCCAAGTCGGGGGAATCCCCCACTGCGAATGATAAAGTACTTCTCTCTCCAACTTGATCGAATTAGGATTATCAGTCAACTTCACCCCCCCATCGTGGAGTGAGATAGAACCTGAACTCCAACCTGTTCTTCTGGTGGATCTTGTAGAACATCCTCAATACACTCAGTCGCGGCTCGAATCCTGCAATCTGACTATGCAACACAAAGTCGTTAACATGTCGCCCCAGCCTATCAGCACTCCGAGGGGCTCATGTTCGACATATACTGAATGTGACTCAAAGCATACCACCTCAAGACTTCTATCACGAACGGATGAAGGGGGGACGGAGCCCTACATGAAAAGCATCAAACGGGAAGAAGCACAGATCAGGAGAGATCAGTGAACAAGCTCTAACCACAGGGTCTGGTAACAGTAGACCAAACTCCCTCAAAATCATGAAGCACTCTCGTATACCTACTTAAGTCCACCTCCTTAAGCATCGAAGATATGTCATCCACTTCAGAATGCCAATGATGCTCATTCTCCTCATATAGTGGCGCAATCCCGTGCTCAACTCGGCCCAATAAATCAACGGGATGATCTCGAATGCCACCAAGATGAGATACTTGACACGGAAGTCTTCCTGATTCCCCCATTCTTCTATCTCCCTCAAATACAGTCTCCACAATAACTGAAGGCGACTCTGCTACACCCTTCCCCTTATCCGCTCTAGAAGACGGAATCGACTATTGCTCTCTAACACGGTTGGAAGGGGAGGTCTCGTCACCTACAAAAACCACAGACATCTTGATATATATATATATTAGGGGTGGCATTCGGGTCGACCGGGGCGGGGGGTCGGACCCACGCGGGTCGAACCCAACTAAGGGCGGGTTCGGGTCAAAACAAGATCTGAGTCAACCAGTGTATGAATCTCTGTCGGAAGGTGCACCAAATGGCAAATTCCCGAAAAAAATGACCGAGGCCAGTGGCCGATATGCCTAGGATAGCGGGAAAAACAATAACTCTTTCTAAGACAATATTCCAATGAATACAAGTTCGTTGCTTTTTGGGCTTAAGTAAATAATGGTAGTTGGCCTTAAACTTAATCAAAGGGATAAGAAAAAGAAGAAACCAAGCAACTAAGTTTCGTTTACCCTAGGCAACTACATGCACTCAATCGCAGGGGGATAGGAACCTAACGGGGGTAGTCACATGGTACAGTCGCGAACTTAACCAGGCCGGGCCAGGCCGGGTTCGACTTAGAAAATGTTGACCTTGTCAACCCGCGAACCCTCAAGGCTCGAACCCGTATCGGGTCAATCCGGGTTGTGGGTTGGCCCGGTTCAGCGATTTTGGATTATTAATTTTTTTTTGTCTAAAATAAATAAATTATATATATAGGCCCCTTCCATTGTGCACTAGCCTTGGTGTGCAGTCTGTGTGCACTCGGCCTTCGGGCCTTCGTATCGACGATCGAACCATTCACATTGATCTACAAGTCTAAATTATTATATATATAGTTTAGACGTGTTGATCAAATTAGTCTAAATTAGCATATATATATATATATAGTCTCCTTCTATTGTGCACTAGCCATGGTGTGCACGCTGTGTGCACTCTGCCTTCGAGCCTTCGTATCGACGATCCGAACTGTTCACATTGATCTACATGTCTAAATTAGAATATATATAGAGAGAGACTAATTTAGACGTGTAGATCAAAGTAGTCTAAATTAGTATATATATATATAGTCCCCTTCAGTTGTGCACTAGCCATGGTGTGCACTCCATGTGCACTCGGCCTTCGAGCCTTCGTATCGACGATCCGAACCATTCACACAAATCTACATATTTAAATTAGTCTAAATTTGTAAAATGAAGTCATTTGAAATTCATTTGCCCATGCATTGAAGTTTTACAAAAATTGTATGGCTGAATATCTTTTTTTTTATAATGACATGATGGATGGACAAATGAATTTCAAATGACTTGATTTTCATATTTATACTAATTTAGACATTTAGATCAATGTAAACGGTTCATATCGTTGATACGAAGGCCCGAATGTCGAGTGCACACAGAGTGCATACCCTGGTTAGTGCACAACGAAAGGTTTATATATATATATATATATATATATATATATATATATATATATATATATATATATATATATATATATAATTGTAATAAGATTCAAAGAGTGAAATTTTGAAAGAAAATTGTATATATTATTCATTTGAACTTCTATGATTTTTTAACAAATTTTTTGCATTAAATTTGCTCGATGTTGTTGGTCTTCAATTTGCTATTGTTGTTGTTGGTCTTCGGGTGAGTTGCTTCCACTTGTTTACGTGTTGACCCCAATAACTTGAGTCCTATCTTCTGTCTTCATCCAATCTTCCGTGCATACGAGCATCTCCAACGATTGGGGCTTCAAGTGATTCCTGTAATCTGTTAGAACCTTGCCACTTATAGAAAATGTACTTTTTGAAGCAACTGTAGAGACATGAGGAGTTAGTAGATCTTTAGCCATATGTTTAAGAATATTATAAAGATGTTCATGTTCTTTCCACCATTGTAGCAAATTTCATCTTAGCATTAAAACTCTCACTATCTTGTTGATTATACTGATTGAATTCATTAGGTTAATTCGTCCTAGGTTGTTTTGATTGAATTTGAGCAAATAAATTAATAGTGGCTTTGTCTAATTTACTCTTATCCTTACCTCTAGAAGTAGTAGAAGAAGAAGCAACTATACTAGTTGTACTACTAGATGCAAAAGTTCTATAATAATAATTATACATGTTATTCAATGTCAATTCAAAGCTAGCTAAAAATTCGTCGCAATCAATTTCAGATTCATCTCAAAGTAAAGTAAAAAAATATTTCATTCAAACTCCTCATACCCGCTAATTTGATACGAGGATCCGCAACTATAGCAGTACAATACAATTTAGGAGGAGGACAAAAATATTTCAAAAATTTAGTGTATGCGGGTTTAACAATATGACAAATGTAAATATCATCAATCATTTCTTAAAAAGTTTGCATCATAATAATTAGTGAAATAAAAATACTACAAGAAATAGAATCATAAGATTTTGAAAATTTCAAAGTTGCGGTTTTAAAAGGTTCTAAAAATCGTAACAAAGATTCGGCATAATACCATGATTCAGGAGTCATTTGAAAATTTTTCATATTTTTTGCAAGACAAAAATCATTTATACACTCTTTAAATTGGGTAACAACATTTAATAAATCAGAAGTAGAGTTCCATCGGTATTTAAATTCCTTAAGAAATTTTCTAAAATTTATATCCTTATGCTTACACAATTCTTTAAATTGTTGATGCATAGGGCCACCTAAAGCGATAAAATGTACACAATTTCTAATGTTATTCACAAATGGTTTGGCTATTTTCAATGCATTTTGAACATATAAATTTAAAATATGAGATTCACGTCTAACATGGAAAATTTCTAAACATAGAGAATCTAATTGTATTTTTAATGTATTAATCGAAGCATTGTTGTTAGATGCAAACCAATAAAAAAAAATTATTACGAATATGAAAGATATCACAAATTTCTAAAATACGATCTGCAATTACTAAACCACAAAGGGGATACCACAAAGCCACTAGTGATATGGTTCTGTTTTGAATCGTCTAATTACTATCGATCCAATGACTAGTTATGCCCATCATTGGAATATCGTTACAGCATTTTCAACAATCGGAAGTTAATGATACTCTACAAGTTAAACTATACAAAAGTGCAATTAAGCCGTCTCTCATTTTGTTGTTAAGTTTAAAACAATTGGATTTGAGTGTGTTTCTAGGAGTTCTTCTAAAATGTGGATTTAGTGCATTTTGGTTAAATGCCTCTACGTTCCTACTCTCGGAATAGAAAAAATGTAACTCCTCCTTAATAACTAGTCGGGCCATTTCCCGCCAAACATTTTCTTGATCATATGGGTGGCTATCTATATGTCCGGTCCTAGGGGTGGATTTTTTGTTGTTCGGGTTGCTTGTAATAGATCCTTGTGTACATTTTGAATGTGTCGTTTAATTGTACCCGTTCCCTTACCCTTCCTCCATTTGTAACTCTTAGAACAAATTTAAGAAATCTTATGTTCTACACCCGATTATCCACTTCAGGGATATAGTCATAATATTTGTGTCAGTCACTAGTTTTTTTCCTAGTTTTTCTACTACTAGTGGTTTCGGTTTGTTGTGTTTGTGTCAAACATCATGCATTTCTTCTTCTATGTTTTGTGGAGGGATATCGTGAGTTCCTACCATAGGATTCATAAATCCAGGCTCTGTTTGTGCGAATATTGGTGGCCGACGTGAAGAACCCGCGGAATCTTGTCCACTTTGGCTACGACCGCTACCTCGTGATATAAACATAGCAATAATGTATGTGAAAATAGTGTATGTGAAAAATCTAACAATTTATAGTCTTCTAATAGTGTATGTAAAAAGATAAAAAAACAATCTAGGAGAGATATGTTTTAAAAATATATTAAAAAAATAATAGGATGGTTAAGAGAGAGAAATACGAAAAACCAACAAACAATTCGTAACAAAAAATTAGAACTACAACAAAAATAAAAAATTGAGAAGGTTGTGAATTTTAATATCGTACTCCGGGAATAATCATATATATAAATGAAAGAAAAAATAATAGTAGAACTAGACGTAGTCGATTGAGAAATGTAGTAATCATAGTCGTCATCCGGTAGTCGTAGAAAATTGAGAAAGGGCTTCTTCGTTGATGGAGTTTGTTGTCGAGAGTGTTGTTGAATCACCACAAATTCGATTGATTGGAATTGTAAATTCTTTGTTGCTTGCTTCTTTGATGAATAAAATTGATTGAATTAAGTAGTAGTTGTACGAAGAGTAAGAGAGTAAGGTGTGAAAAAAATTGATTGAATTTAGGGGTTTTCATAGACAAAAATCCCAAAAAAAGCAAAAAAAATAAAAAAAGCCAAAAAAACAACCACTGGCTGCAGCCAACAGTCGCTCGATCGTTCAACCCGCGGGTTGAATGTTCGACCCGTTCGGCTACAACGGGTCGAAAACAACAGGTTTGAGGGCAGGTCGCGAGTGGGTTTTAACGAGGCCACTGGTCGACGAGCCGAGTTGAATGGGTCGAAATCCTCTTTTTTACAAATTGGATCGACCCGATTAGTTTTAGGGTTCGACCCGAACCCGAACCGGGTCTAGCGCGGGTCAGGTTGAACGTAGCGAGTCGCAGGTCGACCTGACCTGATTGCCACCCCTATATATATATATATATATATATATATATATATATATATATATATATATATATATATATATATATATATATATATATATATATATATATATATATATAATAATAATAATAATAATAATAATAAAATACAAAGAAAAGCTATCAAGTGGCTCTCCTTCAATAGTATAGAAATCAATGGTCCTTATCTAAGGTCCCAAAAGACATTTCCCCCCCACCCACAAAAGTTTCCCCCCAAAACTCAAATCCCCCCCTCCAAAACAACTCCTTTATTTATTTAATTATTTCTCTCTCTCTCTCTCTCTCTCCTATTCAGATCAGTATGCTCCCTCTATTCCTCAAACCAGAGGGCTCCAATTTTTTTTTTTCTCTCTCTCTCCCCTAGGGTTTTTAAGCCGCTAACTCCAAATCCCTGAAACCATTTCTTAAACATTCGCTTCCATTTCATTAGTGAAGTCTCCATCGCCCTCTCAAGTGCAAATCTCAAAGTAAATCCAAAACCAAATTCGGTGTCGAACCCCAATCAAGAGGTCGTCACCGATATCTGATCCGCTACTGATTCTGTATCGGCGACTCCCCAACACCAAATCAAGCACGAATATCAAGCGACTCCGTATCGGCAACTTCCCTCCACCAAATCGAGTCTACATGAGATACAGCGACTCTAATTTCATCTCATTAGCCGAATTCTCATTCTAATTTTTAATTTTGTGTGTGCAGAGGATCACTCAATTTTTTACTGACTCAAATTTTGTGTGTGCATGGGATCTAAGTTCTAAGAGGTATGAATTTTTTATTTTTGGATTTAAATTTTTTTAATTTGGTGATTTATTTGATGAGTTTTATATTGGTTTTGATTTAAGTTGTATGCAAGTGAGAGATGGATTATTTGATGGCCTCAATTTGGGCTTTCAAACCATAACAGGACAGGTAAGCTGATCAACAACCTAAAATAACATGGCAAATATGCAACATTAATTTCTTTACTATAAGAGAATATACTATCATGAAATGTTCCCTTCACTGGTTATTAGAAACCATGGATAGCATAATATATAAGAACTTTTAGTGTATGTTTGAATACATAGGATTGGGATGAATGGAGTTTACCAGTGAAGGGTGCAAACTCTCCACTCAAGAAAGACAGCTAAAGTAAATTTGTTATTGATCCATTTTAAATTTTTTTTTAAATTTTTTTATAAATGTGCAATGGGGAGACAAAGTGGAGATAAAAGAAATGATTAGCTTGTATTAGAGTTTTGAGAACTTCGTGTATTACATTTTGGTTGAAATAATAAGAAGAAGTATTTCAATTGCAAACTGAGTTTCAGACAAACAGATATTTAGATTATTGGTATTGTAGATACCTTCACACCTGCACTTGGATTACCATTTTATTCAGACATGTTCATAGTGGTTATGGAATTAGAGTAAGCTCTATAAAACCTATATGATCATGTCCTTGCATAACTATTAAAAACATCTAAAAGTGATGTTGAATTTAAAAAAACTCTATGCAGTGTTTCTAACAAACTATATGAATTCCAGGTAAGTTCAGCTAATGATCAAGAATGCGATGGTTGAACTTAAAGGTAGATATGCTGCTTCCACATATAATATATTTCCTACTTCAATTAATTTGCTGGACCTCTAAAACTATTTTATATAATCAAACCAGGTGCACCGTTCCGAAGACGTGCCGTAGGCACGTGTCAACAAGCAAACCACCTGGTTCCGAAGACGTGCCGTAGGCACGTGTCAACAAGCAAACCTAGTATATATATATATATATATATATATATATATATATATATATATATATATATATATATATATATATATATATATATATATATATATATATATATATATATATATAATAATAATAATAATAATAATAATAATAATAATAATAATAATAATAATAATAAAACACAAAGAAAGCAATCAAGTAGCTCTCATTCATTTGGAAGAAAATCAACGGTCTAGATTTTTGCTCCCAAAAGACATTTTCCCTCCAAAATGTTTCGCCCCCAAAATTCACAATCCCCCCCCCCCCAAAAAAAAACAACTATTTCATTTATTATTCTATCTTTCTCTTCCCCCTCTTTTCACCTTTTTCATAAAAATACCTGTATTTCGGATTTTTGTTGCTGCAAAATTGTATCTTGATCTGCTTTCCTACAATTTCATTTCACATATACATCACAACAAATTTCCTCTTTTAAATTCATACATGGTTAATTACATAAAAAACAAACAAGGGGGAACTAACTCATGTAGTTTGAGGCGTTAACTGTAACTCATGTTGTTAGAAAATGAATTACTACTTATGTTAGACTCCAAATCAAAAAAAATAAAAAATCTTATGCTCAAGTCACACATAGCAAGGAATATCCGATTCACTACTACTGTAGATTCACAATACTATTTTTGAATCCCGATCCACTGACAAATAATCCTGCAATATACAAACCAATAAACATCAAGGCCGCTTCATAATCCTACTTCAAAGTACATCAATACATCAACGTCTACTAGCAAATAAACATCTATATAAATTATCCCTTATTGTTTACATAATTTTTCATATGCTGTATCGTTCCAAATACGTGCCGTAGGCACGTGCTATATATATATATATATATATATATATATATATATATATATATTACATTGATATGACAACTACAGTCGGAAAAGTTCGCCAGAGTAAGGAATCATTTGTCGGAACCCTCTCAAAGTGAATGTAACCCATTTAATTATTTTTCCTGGGTATTTTATTCTTGATTGTACTCTTTCGTCCCTTTTGAACCGTGTATTATTTTTCCTCTCTTAATAAAATTCATTGTTGCTTTGATTCAAACTTTGTTCCCAACCTGATTAATTTAAAATTTGTTCTTCTTTTTGGAAATTGACTAATTCTAATTCATGGCTTATTTATTTTATTATTTGACTTTTTCCCTTCTTGTTGGATACTACCCAATAACCTAAACCCACTTAAACCCTAATTAAAACCCTAAACCCGTTAGCCCATTTACTAACCCTATATAATCCCATGTTTAAACCCTAATCACTATCTAAACCTAATTAACTCAATTACCCTAACCGCCTACCCTGTTCACCCTCTATCCTCTCTCCCATTCAGCCATTTCCCAACCTCTGAAACCCCCCATCTCCATCCAGTCCTCCGTTGCTCCACCCTTCGTCCTCACCATCATCCCATTATCAAGCCTCTGCGAACCCATCACCCTCATCGCACCCTCTCGATCACCTCCTTGCACCGCCGAGCACCCTCGTCATTGCAGTCGCCGCTCCTCCACCATCACCGAACCCCCTTCGTCCTCTCGCCTGCACCCTTAGTTGACCCCTGCACCACCTCAACCACCCATCGCCAGCCCGCCATTGCCGGTGTTTCTTTTGTCTTCGACTGCTCCTCCGGCAGCCAGTTGACGGCCACCGCCTCTCGCCGCACCTTCAGTGCACCACCCTGAGCTCTGCCCTCCGTCGGCAGCCGCCTTCACCATTGCAGAGCACCCCCCCCACTCTATTTTTGTGATCGAGCCATCTTCGGCCATCTGATCACCATCGTGATCGTGATCATCATCAAGATCTTGAGCTTGATCACCTTGATCATCACCATCCAGCCCATTTGAATCATAGCCGTCCGATCGTTGTTTGATCATCAACATCGAGATCCGTGCCCGATCGTGATCATCTCATCAAGATTCGCTTGGTTTGCGATCATCGTCGTTGTCGTCGGGATCTAGTTCTGTTATTCAAATATTTTCATTGGAATCGCCTTCATATCAAGGCAAGTAGCTTGTATGTTGTTTTTGTTCCTCTTACAAGTTTAAATACCATAAGTAGTCTTGCATTCATCTTTGTTTTTCACTCTCATGTTAATCCCCGAAATTCATAATCTTCTTCACTTGACCCATTTCCATCATTTCATGATCTTGATTATTCACAATAAGTTGAGACACTACACAAAAATAAATTGGTTCTAGACAGAGATCTTGATGTGTGTATACTTGTTCGTAACCTATCGCGTATTGTGGACTTTTGTTAGATGAATGATGTGCTAGAGGTGTTATCTCATTGTGGAATTGTTAATACACATGCCATGTTGATTTGAATGTTCAATATATCATGTCTTGCATCATACTCTAATTTGGATCTATCATAGATGAGTTGTTTGATAAAATGCATGAACGGAGTTTCTCTTTACTGCTGACCTGATTTAGTACAGCAATTTTGACCCTGTTAATGTCAGTAAAATAAATTAATGGGAACAAGATTCGTAGGCTTTGGTCTCTAGTTTTCATAACTTTCGACAGATCTCAATTTTGATTTTTGATGTGTGAGTGATCTCTGTTTTACTGTAGTTGTGTCGCAATTTCCATATTCTGAATTATAAGAATGCTGCATGATTATTATTTTAAAGATGATGTTAAAAGTAAAATTTGAACTTAGTATTTTTCTGGGTATGTCTAGACATGAATGGGATCAACCCCTAATTTTAGTGGAATTGTTTAATGAATTTTATAACTTATTTCCTGCTTGTGAAAAAAATCATATAATTGATACACTGCATGTTGTTCAGTAAAGAACTCTGTTTTCAACCTGATTCGAGTCATTTTTGATAAAAACTTTATGAATATGAAATGTAGCCTGGTATGTCTATTTTACAACCCTTTTGACAGATTGGGATCTCGAATTGTATTTTGTGAATTATCAGTAATGGATTTTCAAGAAATTTTATATGTTGAGACTAGACATGCTAGGGAATCTGCCAGATTTTTCCTAGATTTAATTATGTTGTTCTTAGACCCCTTTCATGCTTATAAATAAGAATTTGCATATTCTGGCTGAACATAAATCTTGTATAAAACGCTGTTTTAAACCCTGTTACTGTAACTGATGTATGACTTGTGTATATGCATTGGACTCGGCAGAGAGTCTAGTTTCTAGATTTTCTGACGGATCCAGATTTGCATTTTTGTGGCAAAGAGAATCTCAATTTTGGTGCAGCAACATCTTGCTGTCCAGTACTGAAAGTCTCGTTGATCTAACTGTTATAGATTGTTTTGTCACCCGTTTATGTTTCCTATTCGAATTAAACTTGTCCCCTGTTCTTGCCATGTTTCCTTTCCCTTTTGTGCTCGCCCACACTTGTTTTAATAATATTGACAAGTAATCAAGCCGGGTTAAGGGAAAGATCTAGTGGTGGACAATATAGAAATGCATACTCATAAGGGGAACCATTTTCCCAACTGTTTACTATTGTACCGTGTTCCATCGACTGTTATTGTTTACCTGACTACATACTTCCTTATAGGAAGGTGTACTCAGATGGAGACCCGTAGGTCTCAACTTTTTTTCATGGATACATGATTAGATGATTCATGACACTGTTACTGTTTACTGGATACCTGAGTACACGGCCCTATAGGCTCCACTACAAAATCTAAACGAAACTATTTAAATGTAGCAACCATGTGGTAAATTTAGGGACGCATAAAGTGCTACCTAGATAGTATTGAACAATAGACATAAGAATAATATGTTTCACTAGCACACCCCTATTTTTCTGAGACTGTTATCGTTACTGTAACCTGTTACCATCACTGTTACTGTTATCCTTTACTATTACCGCTACTGTTTCTATTACCGTTTACCTGCTACTGTTTCCTGTCACTTGTAGACTATTCATCTACTGTTGTTTTCCTCCATGCCATTACTTCCTGTTCTTGTTTTATATTTCCGTTCCTACTCTTTCTTGCTTGTACTACTTGTGACCCGTAACTTGCACTAATGGGCATAATTTTTTCCTATTTTTCCTATTTTCTTTCTATTGCTATATGAGTAGGTTTTGATGATCAACTACTTGCGGAAGTTGGTGAGCAAAGGTTTTAGGCTTCGCTTTGGAAAATCTTGTTTAGTGATTTGTACATGAGTTTATTTCATTCTTGTTGGTACATTGAAACTTGTAACGGGCTTGTAGTCCCGAAGTTTTTACTTTGATCCAGATCTTGAATTTATTTGGGATATTGATATTTATTTCAAATGTTTTCTGTTAATTAATAAATTATTCATACATGCGTGGTTGAGTATATTGGTATATTTTCTGTTATGATAGTTAAGTAAATCCTTACAGCTCATGGATGGTGAAAACCATTTGCTGGATTTTGTCGCGTACCGTATTCCGTATTCCTTTTGGAAAGCGGGGCGTGACATTGAACCACGACGGAAAGAACTTTTTTTGAAGATAAGAGAATGAGGAAGGAGTGAACGGGGGGAAAGAGGGGGGGAGTTTTATAGAAGAATGGAGGTGCAGTTGGGTTCCCGAGGCTATTGGGCCCCAAACCAATGAAGAAGGCCAACAGTCGAGAAGGCCAAACGATGAAACCATTGACCAGCCAACGGTCAACATGTACCACGTCACCAGTCAGACAAAGTTCGGAACCGTGCACCGAACAAATGTGCCCCCGATCTAAAGCGGAGCAAAACTTCGCTAACCGATCAACGAAACACGTGGCACGCAGCTAAAGCATCAAAGCTATTCGGAATCGCGCACCGAGCAAACATGCCCTCGGAATCTAGACACTTGAGGCCACACGAGAAGAACTACCCTACCCATGATTTGGAATTGGCTGCTGTGATCTTTGCTTTGAAGTTGTGGAGGCATTATCTGCTTGGTGACCGAGTGGAAATCTTTACTGACCACAAAAGTCTCAAGTATGTGTTCACTCAGAAGGAGCTAAACATGAGGCAGAGGCATTGTTTGGAGTTGATGGCTGACTATGACATCAGTTTGCAATACCATCCCGGTAAGGTGAACTTGGTGCCAGATGGTTTGAGTAGGAGACCAGTCACCAGGTTCCTAACTCAGCACAGAGAGCTTATTGAGCAGATCAGGAGGTTGGATTTGGATGTGATCTTGCTAGGTTCTAATCGGAGTTGCATGATGCTTCAGATGCAGTCGTCTCTTGTTGAGCAGATTGAGGAGGCTCGAGCAGGTGATGAGCAATTGCAAGGGTTCAGAGCTGAAGTCTAAGCGGGTATGAGGAACAATATGGTTGTTCACTCAGATGGATCTCTTCGTTTTGGATCCAAGTTGTGTGTTCCGAAGGGTGAGGTTCGTTAGAAGTTGCTTGAGGAAACCCACCAATCATCGTACTCTATTCATCCTGGTGGTACGAAGATGTACAAGGATTTGAAGCTTTATTTTTGGTGGCATGGTATGAAGAAGGGTTGTGGCGAGATTTGTGTCGCAGTGCTTGATCTACCAGCAGGTGAAGGCAGAGTATCACAGGACCGCCAGACTTCTTCAGCCTCTTCCCATTCCGGAGTGGAAATGGGAGCATATCACCATGGATTTTGTGACCGCTTTGCCGAGGAGTCCTAAGGGTCACAATGCCATTTGGGTGATTGTAGACAGGTCGACCAAGGGTTCTCACTTCGTTCCTTTCAGAGTTAGACAGTCTACTAAGAGCCTAGCTGAGAAGTACATGCAAGAGATCATCAGATTTCATGGGGTTCCAGTCATTATTGTATCCGACAGGGATACGAGGTTCCGATCGCAGTTTTGGGAGAGTCTTCAGAGTAGTCTGGGGAGTAAGTTGAAGTACATTACAATTTTTTATCCTCAGACAGATGGACAGCTAGAGAGGACCATCCAGACTCTAGAGGACATGTTGAGGTCCTGTGTGCTGCAATTTAGAGGTTCTTGGAAGGACCACTTGCATCTCGTAGAGTTCTCGTACAATAACAGCTTTCAAGGCAATCTTAAAGCTGCTCCGTTCGAGGCACTTTTTGGTCGTAAGTGTCGGACGCCAGTGTATTGTGATGACATTAGCGAGAGGAAATTGTTGGGCCCGGAGTTGATCACCAAGACGGTGGATACAGTAAGTCAGATCAGGAAGCATCTTCAAGCCGCACAAGACAGACAGAAGTGATGGGATGATGTTCATCGTAGAACCTTGGAGTTTGAGGTGGGAGACCATGTTTTCCTTAAGGTATCACCGTGGCGAGGTGTCATTCGTTTTGGTGGCGGAAGCAAGTTGAGCCCTAGGTTCATCGGATGATGTGACATCGTGGAACGAGTAGGCAAGGTGGCCTATCATCTTGCATTGCCCCTGGATTTATCTGGAGTGCACGACGTCTTCCATGTCTCGCAACTGAGGAAGTATATCCATGATGAGAGCCACGTGATTGACTACTCGAAGTTATCTGTGAGGCCGGATTTGTCTTGTGAAATTTTGCTAGTTGCTATTGACCGGCGGGAGAAGGTTTTGAAGAACAAGGTGATCACGCTTATTCGCGTTTCTTGGAATCCTCACTTGCCAGGTGAGTCAAGTTGGGAGCTGGAAGAGGATATTCTGCGGAGGTTTCCTCATTTGTTTGTGTAGCTCTTATTTTGCTGTTTTGCTTTGTTATTGTATTTTTCTTTTCTTTTGGGTTACCCTATATACTTCTAGTTGAATTTCGAGGAAGAAATTCTTCTTGTTAAGTGGGTAGGATTTGTAACCCCTATTGCTCATTTTTGTATTTTTAATTATTTTTAATAAAATTCATGGTTATTTTATTTATTGCTGATTTTATTGATTTTCGTCTCTTTTGCATCGTGTGTTGTTCTTCTCTCTCTTGTGGTTCATTTTGTATTGATTCAGTTTTCTATTCTCATTTATTTGACCTACAATTTGTTCTTAATCTCGTCTATTGTTTAAACCCATTTCATGGCCTATTTGTCTCTTATTGGATTCTTTTCTTCCTATTGGATACTATCCAGTTCACCCAAACCCATATTATCTCTATATAATCACCCTAACTGTACCCTAATCCTAATTACCAAACCCTAATCATATTCTCTCTCCTTCACCTCAGCCATCACCACCTACCCTCGATCCTCCCCTGCCTCTTCGCTGTCGTCGTCTCTGACCTCCGATGCCGACAGACCCCAACCCCCCGACCACCGATCACCCTCTCCTCTTGCTCTCTTCCTTGTGCCCCCACCGTCCCTGTCGTGGAGCGAACCCCCAGGCGTCGCTCCGATCTTTACTGCCGTCATCTTGTCCTCGATCAGCAGTGACACCCCAGCCCCTAGCCGCCGTCGACTTCCTGGTGGTTGCTGACCGCCGCTCTTGCTGTTCGGTTGCTGTTGTATCTTTGTGTGTGTGCATGTGCGTCTTGTGCACTATTTCAGGTGGTGTGATTTCTCGTCTCTTTTTTCGTTGTGTTTTTTGTTCGGGATCCGTTCCCGTTATTCTAATCTTCACCTTCGTTTCCGTCGTCTTCATAACAGGCAAGTTGCTTGTATGTGTTGTTTTGTCATACAAGTTAAATAACGTAAGTAGTCTAGTATGAAAATGTTTGTACTCTCATAATGATCCTATCTTGTTAGTTTAACAGTTGACATCATCTTTTGATCATGAGTAGTTACAATAGTTGACACCTGTTGCATGAAAACAATATAGATTAGATGACATCTTGATTGTATATCGTTGTGACTCACTGTATGTCGTTGATGACTATTACATGGATGCTTGTTGGATGTATTATCTCATTATAGACTATTTGTACACATGCCATGCTAATTTGAGTAACCCACATATAGCATGCTTTGTATGACATCTTAGATTGGACCGTTTGTAATTAAGTTGTTTGATAAAATGCATATAAGAACTTTTGTTTCACTGCTGTCCTATTTTTGAACAGTAATTTCGACCCTGTTAACATCAGTAAAATAATAAGTTTGTGAACAATATTTGTAGCCTTTGTTTTCTAGTTTATAGAACTTTCGACGGATCTGAATTTCGAGTTTTGATGCATGGGTTATTATTGTTTTACTGCAGTCATATCGTATATTCCAGATTCTGAACTACATTTATTCTGTATGAAATATTATTTTGAAACTGACATTAAAAGTCAAATTTGAACCCTATATTAATCTGATTATGTTTAGACATGACTGGGATCAATCCCAAATTTTTGTGAATTAATTTATGACTTTTATATCTCATTTCATACTTGTGAAACACATCGATATATTTAGAACCTGCATGCTGTTCAGTGAAGAACTATGTTTTCAACCTGATTCTATTCGTTTTTTAGGAAAACCTTGTCAATATGAACTGTAGACTGATTTGTCTATTTTATCATTCTTTTGACGGATCTGGATTTCGAATTATATTTTATGAATTATCTCTGTTTTGGTACTGCTGTGTCTGAACTTTCAGAATGGAGATTTTGTCGTATTACTCTGTTTTCCCAATTTTGTTGACTATGCTATCTGTAATATAATTTCATGATAATTTATATTTTGAAACAAGATATGTTAGGGAATCTTCCAGGTTTTTCTCAGATTTATTTATGATGATTTTAAACTCTTTTCATGCTTATAAACAAGATTTTGCATTTTCTGGCTGAACATAACTTCTATATTAAACGTTGTTTTCAACCCTGTTTCTATGACTAGTGTATGACTTATATATATGTGCTGGAATCGGCAGAGATTCTAGTTTCTGAATTTTCTGACGGATATAGATTTGCTATTCTGTAGAAATGGGAATCTCAGATTTGGTACAGTAGTGTCTTTCTGTCCAGAACTGTAAGTTTCGTTGTTTTGACTGTTATAAGTTGTTTTCGTTGCCATTTATGTTTCCTATTCGTCTTAGACTTGTCCTTTGATCTTACCATGTCCTTAGCCCTATTTGTGTTGTTCACACCTGTTTAATAATAATGAAGAATAATCAAGCCAGGGTTTTTAAGGAAAAAGATCGCATAATGGACAATATATAAATGCATATTCGGAAGGGAACTCGTTTTCCCCACTATTTACCGTGGTACCTACTATTTATTTCTGGATGCATGAGGGCATGATCCATGACACTGTTTGATGTTGATTTTACTGTTACTATTTTTCTGAATATACTGCCCTATAGAAGTTCCACTACGAAATCTTAAAACGAAATGTAGCAACCATGTGGTAAAATCTGGGACGCATGAAGTGCTACCTAGATAGTAATAAATATTAGACATAAGAACAACTATTTCACTATCATAACCTATTACTATTACTGTTACTGTTGAGTACTGTTATTGTTGACCACTTACTGTTACTGTTATACTCTTACTGTTATTCTGTTGTTTACTGTCATCTTTAGATTGTTATCTTTGCGGACTTCTCCATGTTAGTATTTTCTGTTTAGTTTAGTTTTTCCCTTCCATTTTTCCTACTTGTACTGCTTGTGGCCCGAAACTTGCATCTAACAGACGTTACGTTTTCCTGTCTTCCTATTTTCCTTGTAATTGCTAGGGATGGCAACCGGGCCGGGCTGACCTGCGACCCGCCCGTGATCCGCTCGCCAACCCGGCCCGTGAATACACGGTTCGGGTCCGGGTCGAACCTGCGAGACTAAGCGGCCGACCCGGGTCAAGAAATGCGGTTTTCCAACCCGTTGAACTCGGCCTGCCAACCCGGTGAACAGTAGCCAACCTGCCCACCAACCCGCGGGTTTCGAACCTTTAGACCCGTACGGACCAAATGGTCGACCCACGTGGGTCGACCGTTCGACCCGCGGGTCCAACAGACGAAAACAGAGTCGTTGCCCTGTTCTAGACGTTTTTTTTTTGTGTTTTGTTTTGTTTTGTTTTGTTTTGTTTTGTATATTTCGCCTATAAATATCCCTTAAACCCAATCTAAAAAAGTTTCACCTGATTCTCTTACTCTCTCTACTGCTACTACTCAATTCAATCTCAATTTTTTGAAATTTTGTCAACAAAGAAGCTAGCAACATTAACATAGAAACAACAAATTCCGATCGTATCGAATTCAACATTCAACTACGTGTTCAAGTCTTCAACTCCTCCAAGGATCCAACAAAGAAGCTATCTTTCTATCTATATATGAGTACGGACTTCTACTTTGACTTCTACTTTTATTTTCACTCTCATTCTATATACGAGTATCCGCGAAGTACGGTATCAAAATTTCACAACCCTCTTATTGTGTTGATATTTTTTTTGTAGTTATAAATTTTTTATATCATATTTGTTTGTTGGTTTTTTGATCTTCTCTCTCACAACCCTCCTATTGTTTTCTAGTTTTTTTTATTAAAACTTATCTTGCTTAGATTGTATTTAATTTTTTGACATACAATACTATATCAACATGTTTAGATCACGAGGTGGCGGCCGTAGCCAAAGTAGAAAAAATTTCACCGGCAATTCTCGTAGGCCTCCAATTGTCCCACAAAATGAGCTAGCCGAAGAGTACCCTATGACCCAACACATTGGTACACACGATGAGTTTGTAGGAGACATAGACATAGAAGAAAAACCACAAACATAAGCAACCGAAACAACTCAACCGGGTAGTAGTAGGAAAACTATAGGGGAAACTAGTGATTGGCACAAATTTTATGATTATGTTCCCGATGAAGAAAATCCGAGTGTAGGTTTAAATTTTTTTAAAACTTGTTCGAAAGGATAGAAATGGAAGAAGGGTGAGGGGATGGGTACAATAAAACGACACATCTAAAATATACACAAGGAACTTCTTGTACACTTACCTGGCCAACAAAAAATCCACCCTAGGACCGGTGTAGTTGATAGCCATTCTTATGATCCTGAACTTGTTCGTCGGGAAATGGCCCGACTAGTAATCAAGGAAGAGTTACCATTTTCCTATTCTGAGAGTAGGGACTTAGAAACTTTTAATCAAACCGCATTAAACCCCTATTTTCAAAGAATCCCTAGGATTACTTGCAAATTTGATTGTTTTAAAATGTACAATGAAATTAGAGAAGCTTTGATTGCCATTTTATGGAGTTTCACTTGTAGAGTTTCTTTAACTTTCGATTGTTGGACGAGTTGCAACAATATTCCAATGATGGGAATAACTTGCCATTGGATTGACAATGATTGGATTATTCAGAAAAGGATCATATCACTTGCCGCGTTGCCCTATCCCAATAGTGGTATTGAAATTGCAAATCGTATTTTAGAAATTTGTGATGTTTTTCATATTCGTGATAAAATTATGTGTGTAAGTTTTGATAATGCATCTAACAACAATGCATCAATTAGTATATTAAAAACCGCATTAAACCCTCCATCTGAAAATATTTTTTTTTCATGATAGATGTGCACGTCATATTTTAAATTTATGTGTTCAATATGCATTAAAAATAGCCGAACCATATATAGTTAATATTAGATATTTTGTACATTTTATTGCATTAAGTGGCCTTATATTTCAAGAATAGAAAGCTTGGTGTAGGCTTAAAAATATACATTTTAGAAAATATCCAAAGAATATTAAACACCGATGGAACTCTACTTTTGATTTGCTACATGTTGTTACTGAATATAAAGAATGTATAAATGATTTTTGTATTGCAAAAAATATGCCAATTTTTGAAATGACTCCCCAAGCTTGGTTTTATGCCGAATCTTTGTTGAAATTTTTAGAACCTTTTAAAGCCGCAACTTTCAAATTTTCAAAATCTTATGAATCTACTTCTAGTAGCATTTTTATTTCAATAGTTACTATGATTCAAACTTTCAAACAAATGATCGATGATGCTTTTATTGGTCATATTGTGAAACCTGCATACACCAAATTTTTGAAGTATTTTAATCCTCCTCCTATGTTGTATTGGATTGCTACTATGATGGATCCTTGTATAAAATTAGAAAGTACGAAGAGTTTAATTGAATTTTTTTTACTTTACTTGGGGAAGATGAATATGAAATTGATTGCGAAATTTTTTTACCTAAATTTGAATTGACATTAAATAACTTGTATGATTACTATGATAGAAGTTTTTCATCTTGTAGTACTACTACTTTAGTTACTTCTTCTTCTGCTACTTCTATAGGTAAGGGTAAGAATAAATTAGATGATGCCACATTTAATTTACTTGCAAAAATTCAATAAAAAAAAACCAGGACTAATCAACCAAATGAATTACATTTGTATAATCAACAAGATTCTGAAAGTTTTACGTCTTCACTAGATATTTTACAATGGTGGAAAAACCATGAACATGCTTATAGTATTCTTAAATATATGGTTAAAGATCTACTAACTCCTCTTGTCTCTGCAGTTGCTTCAGAAAGTGCATTTTCTACAAGTGGTAGGGTTCTAACCGATTACAGGAATCGCTTGAAGCCCCAATCGTTGGAGATGCTCGTCCGCACGGAAGACTGGATGAAGGCCGAAGATAGAACTCAAGGAGTAGGGTCCAACACGTCTACAATTGGAAGCAACTCGCAGGAAGAACAACAACAACAACAATAGCAACCAACATGAAGAATTAAAGACCAACAACAACAACAACAAATTGAATACCAACAAATTGAAGAAAATTGTTAATGTATAAAAAATTATATAAAATATTTGTTTGTTATAAAAAATTAGGATAATTGAAGATAATTGAATTCTATCGAAGAAATTTGTTATTGTATAAAAAAAATTTGTAGGAAATATTTATTTCATATTACAAATTGGGAAAATTGTATAAGTTGAAATCATATTAATAATCTATACATTTTTTTTGGCAATTTCACTCTTTGAGTCTTATTATTATTATTTCATTTTTTTTATTATTAAACTTACAATTTTTTTAAGTAAAAATAAATAATTAAATTAACGGGCCAACCCGCGAGTCGACCCGACCTGACCCGGGTTGGACCCGAATGAGTTCGCGGGTTGGGCCGGTCGAGTTTTTGCAATTCTGACCCAGCCCGGCCCAGTCCGGTTGCCACTCAGACCCGACCCGAACCCGCCCTCGTTGGGTTCCAACCCGGACGGGTTCGACCCGACCCGGTCCGGTCGACCAATTTGCCAACTGTAGTAATTGCTATATGAGTTATAATTGTTTTTGCATGCCTGGTTGAGTATGTTGCTATATTTATTGTTGTGATGAGTCAAGCAGATCCATACAACTTATGGATGGTGAAAACTATCTGCTAGGCTTAGTCACGTACCGTATTCTGTATTCTTTTGGAAAGCGGGGCGTGACAAGGTTTTTAGTGGTATCAGAGCATCAGGTTTGGTTAATGTGTTAGTTTGACTAATACATTAGGCAGGATTGACTCTATCAGGATTTACTTGACTACCAACAGGCCATGCATTGCACAAAGAATTATTAATCAACTTGATCTGAATGCTAATTATTTTGGGTTTTGTGCAGACTATGGCTCGTGGGAATGGTTCGTCTTCAAAAGAAGGCAATCCTGAGTTGGTAGCTGTAACTCAGGTGCTCCAACAGATTGCTCAGATGCAGCAGGAGCACAGTGAACTGGTTAATGCCGCTTTGGAAGCTGCTAATCGGAATGTTGTTTCGACCCCGTTGTGCCTGCCCCTGTAGTGTTGCTATAACCCCTATTTTCATATTTTATTGTATTTTATTTTCTTTTGATTATTGTATTTGGATTAATTTGTCGTGGTATATTTTGTTTTTTCTTGGGTTCTTTTGTTCTCTCTTGATCGAACTGTGCTCTTTTGGTTGGATCATGTTCTCTTTACAATTTTTGCTCTTTCTATTTTGAGCTCGATTTGAACTCCTTTGTTTTCGTCTCGTCTCATTGTATTCATTTTTCACGTTTTGGAGCCAAACCGATACCCAGAACCCACATAATCTCAACCCAAAACCCAATTTCTTGATCCTTATAAATACCATATTAATTAACCCTAATAATCTCTCTCTCTCTCTCTCTCTCTGTCTCCCCCGCACCCTACTTTCTTTCTTCTCTGTTTCTTCACAAACCTAAACCGCAACCTTAAACCCTATACCCCCGTTGCTTCACCAATTGACTTTCACCGTCTCCACCGACGTCATCCCCCAGTGTCCTCGCCATCACCGATCGAAACCCATCCACTGAAGCCTTCACCATTGCCGTAACCTCTCACCGCTGCCCTAACCCATCTCCGTGCATTCCCCATTGCCCCCGTCGTCCATTGCCGCACTATCGAGACCCCCTAGCATCGCCGTCGAGTCCCCGAGATTGTCGCGCGCTGTCGTCCTCTGTTTTTGACCACAAAACAGAGCTTTTTGCTCGTCGGAGTTGTCGTCTCCACTGTCGTTACCCGACCGTGGTGCCGTCACCTTCGCTGTGGTCGCGTCATCGTGCCGCCAACCGTTGCAGTCGTCGTACCACTTCGCCACGCCATTCTCTCTCTCTCCATCGGAAGGTTGAAGACGAAATCCTATTGGTGGGATTTGGTGTTCTGTGTTTTGGGTACTTTGGATCGGATTCGCTGTTGTGTGTTTGGATCGGATCCGGTGTGGAGTTCAGGTGCTGAGTTGCTGTTGTTGCTTTGTTTGCTTGGAGTTCTTCGCACGGTCTTCGCACATGAATCTTTGGGAGTTTGCCCTGGATTATAATCCCATTATTCTTTACTATTCGAATTAATCGAGTAACAGGCAAGTCTCCTCTTGAACTAATTTATTCTTTTGTTCAAATTTATTTAATCTCCTGCAAGTAGATCCGTCCATTTTGTTATCAAACTACTTTTGACAATTCCGTTAAAATTATCGAGGTTTTACACGAGCTAACCTGGCATACTTTTAACTTCGTGCTATCTTTTTTATCTAAAACCAGGTTCCCATTGTTTCATGCATATGTTCACTTAGATAACTAGATTCATGCACAGGACTACTTGATAACTTGGACATGTTGAATAAAATGTGCTAGATTGGTTTTAATTGATGAATACTACCATGCCTGTGATAATTGTATCTTAAACCTTAGAAATTTCATGTTGACACCTTGGATTCACTTGATTACCAATTTTCATGCTGTATGTGATCATATGAATTATTTATTTGCCTATTCAGGTTAAGACAATTTCTGGACTGCTAGTTACTTCATTTTGTATTAGACTTTCACCCATGTTAATGTCATAATTTGAATTTCCTTTACAAACATGAATTTTTAGCTCCTGATGCCTTGTTTAACATCCTTTTGACGGATCTAAGTTCCGCTGTGTCATTTGCTAGATATTAACATTTTAGTACAGCCATGTTAGAAATTTCACTCATAATTTCATCCGTACTCTGATGTTCTATATTTTAGTTGACCCTGTTAATAGTGAAAGGAAAATATGAAATAAATTAGGCTGGACCTAGACATGCATAGGTATCATCCAGAATTTTTATAGATTTTATTAATGAGTTCTATGATCTGAAATAATTAGTTGAACACAACCTACTGCATGCTGCCCGAACATAAAATCTGAATAGAATAGAGTTTTCACCCTAGTTCCTATATCTTTTATATGCCTTAATTATACTCGTTGGAACCGTGTGGAAGTCTACTTTCTAGGACTTTTGACGGATTCAGATTTGCTTTATTTTAGTGGATGTAATTTGTAATTTAGTACAGCAAGGTCATGCTGTCCTGATTTTGTGAAATGTGTTTATATGTTGAGTTTACCTCATGCTTTGAGGTAATGCTTAGAATTAGTCACACATATGATATAAAACGTTGACACCCTCTTGTATGCTCACATAGAATGAAAATAAATTAATAAAAAGCCGGGATATCATGGGTAGACTTGGTAGTGAACGATCAGAAACTGTACTCGGTCAGGCCCTACTGCCTGATCTGTACCGACCCGTACTGATGGCCATAAAGCACTGCCCGATAATTATTGTCCCTAGATATGAAATACTAATTACTAGGCTGGGTACACGGACCGAGGGCTCACCATCAGTCTAAAGCGTACACTGTGTGTTTGCGCCGTACCTGTGGAATAGGACGCAGTAGTACGTGCACTAGATAGATTAATAAAATACTTAATAACCTGTATTTTTTGCTTGATCCTGACATCACTCATTACATGCTTGATTTACTGTAGACCTTTGATAATATTGCCTGCTCTTTACTTTGTTCTTTGTCTTTGACCATGTCCTTATTCCTTGATATTCTTGCTTTCCTTTATCCTTTGTTTTCTCTACTTGCCGCCCACGACTTGCTCTAAGGTCACTATTTTCTTTCTTCTTAGAACAAGATTTTACAGGTGCTGAAGGATCTATTTCTGAAGGAATTGGTGAGCAACGTTTCTAAAGATGGATTCAGTCTCTGCTGCTTAGTTTTATTCGTTGCCAATTTTATTTCTTGAATATTATCATGATTTGTACTCTGTTTTGGGCTTTATGACTCGTAGTTTGATTTGATCCCAGATGTTGGGTATTTATACTATTGGATTATTTCATTATTATTGGAACTTTATCTTTGTTTCATGTGGTTATTTTTCCTGCGTGGTTGTACTGTGTTGTTCTTATTATTAAGTTAGTCCGGTACAGCTTGTGGATGGTGTTTACATCATTCGTTGAGCCTACAAAAATATATAGGTATTGTATCAGTTGGGTGCACTTGTACAAAAATCCTGAAAAACTCATTTTTGAGAAAAATGTCTGGAAAATCCCTGGTAGACACTGAAAATTATTATTTTATTATTATTTTATTTTTTTTCCTGAAATGAAATATTTTTGGTGGATATCACCCGGTTTTGTTAATAAGCATTATCTGTGTATATATACCAGTCTGTATACATCTGTATTATATTAAATTGGAACTGGAATCTTCCGGGTTGATAATAAAATTTATTTTATTACTATTTTCGTAATTAATTTATTTTCATACGGATTGAGCGGATTTACAAACAGAAATTATCGGTATATAGATATATACATACGTAAGCGTATTGTATCGATTTCGTACATTTGTACAAATCATGTAGTATGTGTTTTGGACAAAAATATCTTACTTTTTTCATGATTAATCAAATTTGGATGGCTAGGATTTATTTGGAGGCTTAAACCTAGGGTTAAGATTAATTAGGGATACATAAAGGCTTAATATGTGTCTTCTACTAGAAATCTTTTCTCCACCTCACCCCTCCACCTCATCAAGCCCTAGGCCGGCAAAACCCTTGCCCAAGGGGTATTTTGCAAAATTCCAAGTGCATTTGCACTCTCCCCCTTCTCTTTTGTCCTATAAATACCCCCCTCCCTTTCACCTTTTTACAAGGAAAAAAAAAGAGAGGTAAAGAAAGAGAAGAAACCCTAAGTGTTCTTCATTTGGGTTTTTTCATAAGTGTTCTTCAATGGAGTTGTAGTAGAAGCTAGGAGGAAGGAGAAGGAAAGCTAGCTAGTCCTTCCTACAAGAGATCTAAGGTGGGGGTTCTCTACTTCTAATTTAGCTTGTTTGTTCTTATTTATTTTTGTATGTAGAAAAGAACCCATCTTTAAGGGTTAGAAAAGGATGTATGTGAAAAAGAACCCATCTTTGATAGTTGGTTATTGTAGGATAAAAAGAACCCATCTTTATGATGGTGGATGTTGTATGTGTATGTTCTGTAACAACTTGAACAATTTTCTAAGCATATAAATGGTTGTAGGTTAAAAGGAACACATCTTATGATTTGTTGTTGTGTTTATGTGTTCCTAAATAACTTGGACTAATTCCTAAGCATAAGCATGTTTGTAGGGATCAAAATAATCCCATGAAAAAGATAGATTGGTAGAACTCAACAAGATCACATAAAGATAGAGTATTGAACTTTGTTATGGTTATTATTGTTATTATGATTATTTTGGACTAATTGGACTAAGATTTGTGCATAAGAACGGTGGAAAATCAAGATGAAGTTCTCCCTTTTTATTTGTGTGGATTCTTGTCCACGTTTATTGTATGAGTATTCTAAAAGTGACTTGGACTAAGTATTAAGCATAAGGTGGTTGTAGGGATCAAAAGGATCCCATGAAAAAGATGGAAGGTGGAACTTAAATAAAACACATAAAGGTTGTTTTTTAACCTTGTTATGACTATTGTTGTTATTATGGATATTTTGTTAACACAAATGACCACTTGGACTATAGCTATGTGCTTATAAAGATTAGTGTAGTAAGAATACTTACTTAACCATTCTAGGGTTGTAGAACTCATCTAGCTATTTTAAAGATAAGTTTTTGTTGTATGTTGCTCTCTACTTATTAAAAAATCATTCTTTACTAACCCTTGTTCATAAAAGGTTGCTCTTATTGTATGCAGGAACTTGTATGATTGAAGAAAAAGTGGGTTGTAGTATATACTAATTTGTAGACTAATAAATGTAGTCTTTGTAATTTATAGGACTTGTAATTACCTAAAAGAGTAGTCATGTAATAATTTATTTTTAGTCTTTTGTAGCATGTTCTAAATTATTCTAGGTTGCTAGAGAACCCAAGCTTGAGTTGTGTAGTAATTCTAGATTAAAAAGAACCCATTCATGCTCATGAAACCCATGAACCATTCATGCTTGTGAAACCCATGAACCCATTCATGCTTATGAACCATAAACCTATTCATGCTTGTGAACCATGAACCCATTCATGTTTGTGACATTTAGTTGTTCTTAGTAAAGAACCTACTATGCTTGAGTTTTGTGTTCTATGTCAAAAGGAGAACCTATTCATACTTGTGAACCCATCAACCATGCTTGTGAAACCCATGAACCCATTCATACTTGTTCTTGTTTCAAAAAGAATCCATATTCCATGCTTGAGATGTAGTAAAGATACCATGCTTGAGTTGTTATAGGTTGATTATAGTAGGTATACCATGCTTGAGTTGTTTTAGGTTGAATGTAGTAAGTATACCATGCTTGAGTTGTTGTAGGTTGAAGTTGTAAAGAAACCCACGTTAAGTTGTATTCATGCTTGAGTTAATTATAGTAAGTATACCATGCTTGAGTTGTTTTAGGTTGATGTAGTAAAGAAACCCATGCTTAAATCGTATTCATGCTTGAGTTGTAGAAAGATACCATGCTAGAGTTGTTGTAGTAAAAAAACCCATCATGCTTGAGTTGATTATATTAAGTATACCATGCTTAAGTTATTGTAGGTTGATTATAGTAAGTATACCATGCTTGAGTTGATTATAGTAGGTATATCATGCTTGAGTTGTTTTAGTAACAAACCCATCTTGCTTGAGTAGTAGAAAGTTATCATGCTTGAGTTGATTATAGTAAGTATACCATGCTTGAGTTTTTGAAGAAAGAAACCCATGTTTCCTTATGATCCGACCTGTCCTATAAGCTGACACTAGGCGGTGTTATTGAAATGTACCTACCCGTCAAAGGGATACGTACGGTGTCATCTCATGAGTTGGGAGCACGGGTTGCGTATCTCATCTATTAATTCCTGAAATACTGTGGCTTGGAGTGCCACAGGATGCTACATGCATTCCTGCATTTGCGAGACCCCAGGGGTGCCGCAGGATAGGCTTCGCGCTATCCTGCGCATGTGAGACCCTATGTTTTTTTTATTTTCGAATGAGGCCCGATATGTTGGGCAATAGTGGGAAATATGGACACCACATATGACTGCAGTAACGGAACTAGACCGTACCTGCAACCTTGTTTTTGAGTGAGGTCCGGCATGTCGGATAGTAGTAGCAAACAGAGACACCATAATCGTACTGCATTGGTGGGACTTGACCCACCTACAACCTTACAGTCACGTTGTATTATCAGGAACAGGATTGTGTACAATGTAGAATTCTTAACGAGGGTTCAAATCCCTATATATGAAGAAACGGCTTAAAATGGGGCATATGTAGTATGGGCTGCATACTGTTCTGGAGACTTATGTGTATTAGAATAAGTGCAGAATCGCATTAGTTAATCAGGTATTAAAGTCTAAGGCATAGCATACACTGACACATCAATTATATACACGTTTCTCTTTTCATCTATCTGTTTGTTTAAGTGGAGAATCGCTGCTAGTTATCAGCCTTAAAAACGTTAGTATTTGTACTAACGTCCCCATTTCAGTAGGTAGCAATTGTAGAAGTACAGGTACAGGATTCAGGAGGACTCAAGGCGAGAGAAGCAAGAGTCGTTTTTATTTCTGCTGCATTATATGCTGTTTACTATTGTTCCATTGTAACAATTTTGTAATCTATTTATTTGTTGGAAAGCATCCAAGTGAAATACCAAGTGTTGTTCTTTATTCATTGTACTCTGATGTAATATGTTGAAAGTTGTAACACTTGGGATTGTAAATGTATTATTGTAACACTGTTGTACTGTATTGCAATTATGTAACATTCGGATTTTTAATACAATGTGTTGAATAAAAAGTTTCAAATTTTCCTGTCTTTTCTGTGTATCGTGGCTAATTGAAGAAAAGATTCTGGCTTATGTCATGGTTTCCCAGTCACCGAAAATCGGGACGTTACAGAGTGGTATCAAGCCGACTTCAATTTACAGTCCAACACAGTAGGAATGTTAAACTTGGATGCTTTTTAGGAGTCGGGTTTTAGCTAGTTGTAGACAATTATAATTCATATTGTTGTTTCTTTCAACTTATGTTTTATAATTTTTCTGTATCTGGACTAATTCCAGTATGTGTGTTTTTTTAAGGATAGGATGGTGTTCGAGGATATCCTAACCGAGGATATGTTGATGGAAGAGAGTGAGCCAATTTCAAGGGATAATCTGATGATCTCGAGCGAGGAGCCAAAGGAGATTTCACTACAAGTTAACCTCGAGACGGACTCGCCTTCACCACCGCAAGGACTAAGTGTGGATCAACACACAGCGGCGGCAGCCAGCATACATCAGGAAATAAAGAAGCTAAGGAGGTGCGTGACTGGGAAAGTTCGTCAAGCTAAGCAACTGAGAGATGCTTGCAGAGCTGCATTAGCAGGCCTAGCAGAGGAGCAGGAATACTTTAATTCCAGATTGGCACAACTACAGCATGAATGGGAGCAAATCCCAGAAACCACCAAGGTTGTAGTATGCCGTTTCTGTGAGAGGATTGGGCACAAGAAATCATTCTATCCACGACGATAAGGGAAAAGATCTGCACCAGCATCAGGGTTGGAGAACCAAGGTCAGAAGCAGAAGACTCAAAAAATGAGGAGCAAACTTGGCGGTGCCAAACCAGGAAATTATTTTCAATGTGGTGAGCAGGGTCATTTCATGAACCAGTGTCCGAGGAAGAAACCTCAGGTGGAGACCCGTACATGTTACAATTGTGGGAGGATTGGTCATGTCTGGCCAGATTGTCCCCAGTTTCAGAAGAGTAGCAGCGGATCAACCCCGAAGATGAACAATAAAGGAAAGGAGCCTGTTCAAAAAGAGTAAGAGTTCGCACTTACTAAAGGCAAGCTAAAGAAGGCAGGAAGGCCATTACCAGTGTGTGCATATGGTACTGCAACTAATTCTAAAAGTTGCATCTTTTGAAATTTATTTTTGGACTGAAGAAGTTATATATGATGTAACACTTTTTGTAATCAGTTGGATTTATATATATATGAAATCCAGACAACTGTATTGTTCAATTGTGGTTCATCACATTCTTTGTCTAAATTATTTTTCAAGAAGTGAGATGTGTGCAAGAGGCAACTCTAGATGTGGTTTTGTTGATTACACAATCTAGAGCGTCAGCTTTGAGCAAGTCATAGGAGAGAATCCTGGAAGTTTGAAGTAGCGTTCGTAGACCATGTCCTATTCTAAGGAGGGAGTGGCTACCAAGTGCTAAAAGATCGAGGTAGTGAAAGATTGGCCTCAGCCAAGGACCGTGAAGGAAGTAAGAAGCAGGATGATGTGATCAGACAAAGCCAGTATTGGACTGAGTACTGAAGATGGGAGCTCAGTTTTAGCACGATTAAAGCCACAACCAAGTCTAAGGGAGCAAGTCAGAAGGCCTAGGCAGGAGATGCCGGGAATGAAGCACTGAAGCGGCAAGTTGATGAAGGAAAATATCAGAATATCGGTATGGACTTCATCACAGGAGTACCTAGAAGTTCGAAAATGTATGACTCAATTTGGGTTATTGGAGACCCGGTTGACGAAAGTCTACACATTTTTCCAATAAAGATGACTTAGATGCTAGAGAAATTAGCAGAAGTCCACACTGAAGGCGTAAGGAAGCAGCATGGAGTACCAGTGTCAGCAGTTCTGACCAAGATTCAAGAGTTACATCTCGAATTTGGTAGAATTTGCAGGCAACTTTGGGATCGAGGTCGGGTTCTTTAGAGAACCAGTTCGTGGATGAGTCACTTGGGAGCCGAAAAGCTGTCTAAGCTTTCTTTCCCCGAGTTATTTAGTGTATGGATGACTTTCTGTTTTCCAGACTTAACGTAGTTCTGAGGACAGAACTATTCTAAGAAGGGAGTATTGTAATATCCCGGACGGATATTATATTGTATAAATTATTATTTTTAAATTAAAATTTTTTATGGGGAATTTTTTGTTTTCACTCATAAAAGGTTACCAGGATCTATATACTGGTAAGTATATACAGGTATTGTATCAGTTTTGTGCACCTGTACAAAATCCTGAAAAACGCATTTTAGAGAAAAATGTCTGAAAAATCCCGAGTAGACACTGAAAATTATTATTTTATTATTATTTTATTTGTATTTCCCGAAATGAAATATTTTTTTGCGTGTATCACCCGGTTTTATTAATAAGCATTATCTGTGTATATATACCAGTCTGTATACATCTGTATTGTATCAAATTGGTACTGGAATCTACCGGATTGATAATAAAATTTATTTTATTATTATTTTCGTAATTAATTTATTTTTGTACGGATTGAGCGGATTTACAAACAAAAATTATCAGTATATAGATATATACATACGTAAGCGTATTGTACCGATTTCGTACGTTTGTACAAATCATGTAGTATGTGTTTTGGACAACAATATCTTACTTTTGTCATGATTAATCAAATTTGGATGGCTAGGATTTATTTGGAGGCTTAAACCTATGGTTAAGATTAATTAGGGATACATAAAGGCTTAATATGTGTCTTCTACTAGAACCCTCTTCTCCACCTCACCCATCCACCTCACCCCTCCACCTCATCAAGCCCTAGGCTGGCCTAAACCCTTGCCCAAGGGGTATTTTTCAAAATCCCAAGTGCATTTGCACTCTCCCCCTTCTCTTTTGTCCTATAAATACCCCCTCCCTTTCACCTTTTGCCTCATTTCCAAAGAAAAAAAAAGAGAGGAAAAGAAAGAGAAGAAACCTTAAGTGTTCTTCATTTGGGGTTTTTCATAAGTGTTCTTCAATGGAGTTGTAGTAGAAGCTAGGAGGAAGGAGAAGGAAAGCTAGCTAGTCCTTCCTACAAGAGATCTAAGGTGGAGGTTCTCTACTTCTAATTTTAGCTTGTTTGTTCTTATTTATTTTTGTATGTAGAAAAGAACCCATCTTTAAGGGTTAGAAAAGGTTGTATGTGAAAAAGAACCCATCTTTGATAGTTGGTTATTGTAGGATAAAAAGAACCCATCTTTATGATGGTGGATGTTGTATGTGTATGTTCTATAACAACTTGGACTATTTTCTAAGCATATAAATGGTTATAGGTTAAAAGGAACTCATCATATGATTTGTTGTTGTGTTTATGTGTTCCTAAATAACTTGGACTAATTCCTAAGCATACGCATGTTTGTAGGGATCAAAATAATCCCATGGAAAAAATGGATTGGTAGAACTCAACAAGATCACATAAAGATAGAGTATTGAACTTTGTTATGGTTATTGTTGTTATGATGATTATTTTGGACTAATTGGACTAAGATTTATGCATAAGAACGGTGGAAAATTAAGATAAAGTTCTCCCTTTTTATTTGTGTGGATTCTTGTCCACTTTTGTTGTATGATTATTCTAAAAGTGACTTGGACTAAATATTAAGCATAAGGTGGTTGTAAGGATCAAAAGGATCCCATGAAAAAGATGGATGGTGGAACTTAAATAAAACACATAAAGGTTGTTTTTTAACCTTGTTATGACTATTGTTGTTATTATGGTTATTTTGTTAACACAAATGACCACTTGGACTATAGCTATGTGCTTATAAAGATTAGTGTAGCAAGAATACTTACTTAACCATTCTAGGGTTGTAGAACTCATCTAGCTATTTTAAAGATAAGTTTTTGTTGTATGTTGTTCTCTACTTATTAAGAAATCATTCTTTACTAATCCTTGTTCATAAAAGGTTGCTCTTATTGTATGTAGGAACTTGTAGGATTGAAGAAAAAGTGGATTGTAGTATGTACTAATTTGTAGACTAATAAATGTAGTCTTTGTAATATATAGGACTTGTAATTACCTAAAAGAGTAGTCTTGTAATAATTTATTTTTAGTCTTTTGTAGCATGTTCTAAATTATTCTAGGTTGCTAGAGAACCCAAGCTTGAGTTGTGTAGTAATTCTAGATTAAAAAGAACACATTCATGCTCATGAAACCCATGAACAATTCATGCTTGTGAAACCCATGAACCCATTTACGCTTATGAACCATAAACCTATTCATGCTTGTGAACCATGAACCCATTCATGCTTGTGACATTTAGTTGTTCTTAGTAAAGAACCTACCATGCTTGAGTTTTGTGTTTTATGTCAAAAGGAGAACCTATTCATACTTGTGAACCCATGAACCATGCTTGTGAAACCCATGAACCCATTCGTACTTGTTCTAGTTTCAAAAAGAATCCATATACCATGCTTGAGATGTAGTAAAGATACCATGCTTGAGTTGTTATAGGTTGATTGTAGTAAGTATACCATGCTTGAGTTGTTTTAGGTTGATTGTAGTAAGTATACCAAGCTTGAGTTGTTGTAGGTTGAAGTTGTAAAGAAACCCACGTTAAGTTGTATTCATGCTTGAGTTGATTATAGTAAGTATACCATGCTTGAGTTGTTTTAGGTTGATGTAGTAAAGAAACCCATGTTAAGTTGTATACCATGCTTGTGTTGTTGTAGGTTGATGTAGTGAAGAAACTCATGCTAAAATTGTATTTATGCTTGAGTTGTAGAAAGATACCATGCTAGAGTTGTTGTAGTAAAGAAACCCATCATGCTTGAGATGTAGTAAAGATACCATGCTTGAGTTGATTATGTTAAGTATACCATGCTTGAGTTGTTGTACGTTGATTATAGTAAGTATACCATGCTTGAGTTGATTATAGTGAGAAACCCATGATTGAGTTGATTATAGCAGGTATATCATGCTTGAGTTGTTTTAGTAAGAAATCCATCATGCTTGAGTTGTAGATAGATACCATGCTTGAGTTGATTATAGTAAGTATACCATGCTTGAGTTGTTGTAGAAAGAAACCCATGTTTAAGTTGTATACCATGCTTCAGTTGTTGTAGGTTGATTATAGTAAGAAACCCATGCTTGAGTTGTAGAAAGATACCATGCTTGAGTTGTTGTAGGTTGATTGTGGTAAGAAACCCATGCTTAAGTTGATTATAGTAAGTATACCATGCTTGAGTTGTTGTAGGTGGATTATAATTAGAAACCCATGCATGAGTTGATTATAGTAAGTATACCATGCTTGATTTTTGGTTTAGGTTGATTATAGAAAGATACCATGCTTGAGTTGTTGTAGAAGGAAACCCATGCTAAAATTGTATTCATGCTTGAGTTGTAGAAAGATACCATGCTTGAGTTGTTGTAGGTTGATTATAGTAAGAAACCCATGCTTGAGTTGTAGAAAGATACCATGCTTGAGTTGTTGTAGAAGAAACCCATGCTTAAGTCATAAGCATGCTTGTGTTAATGTAGTAGTTCTAGTAAAGCACCCATGTTTGAGATGTGTAGTTGTTTTTAGATTCAAAAGAATCCATGCATGTTTGAGTTATATGATTGTAGTGGTTTCCGTTAAATTCAAAAAGGATCCCATGAGTTTAGCTTGCATGATAATCCAATTGAAATGAACCCATGTTCCATAGTTGTTCTAGTTCGATTTTTAAGAAGAAACCCATGAAACTAGCTCCATGATAGTTCTAGCTCGAATTTGCGAGGAACCCATGCAATTAGGTTCTAGGTGATTCTAACTCAACTTTGAGAAAGAACCCATGAACCTAGTCGCATATTGTCCTAGTTCAAATTTGGAAAAAGAACCCATGAGTTCTAGTTGTATGTGGTTCTAATTGAAATTGGACCATATGATGTGCACATGCTTCATCTTCAATATATGGAAAATAATGGTTGGAAAAGTCACTAGTATTGTTAGCTAGATAAAAGCTAGCCAAGGGGTCATCGAACATCAAGACTCGCATCTTACCACCTTGGAAACTGTGGATAAATCACACCTCGAGCATTTTGACGGATCTTAACTGATGTGGGTTGATCGCGGGCCGTGAGTGTTGACGAGATCCGAGTTAGGGATAGTGATAGGGTCTCATAATTGCCGTAGGGGCCATCGACCATCAAGAATCGCATCTTACCACCTTAGAAACTGTGGATAAATCACACCTCGAGCACCGATGGATCTTAACTGATGTAGCTTGATCGTGGGCCGAGAATGTTGATGAGATCCGAGTTAGGGGTAATGATGAGTGAGAGAGATTTCCATCACCGGTGTTTTGGATCGATAGACCATGAGTTGGATCGGGATAATCATAAGAAAGTTATTGAAAACCCCGTGAGATTGTTTGGGTTTAGTGACATCGTTAGGGTAGTAACTTTTTGCTATTACTACTTAACCTTTACTGATTATCATTTTTTACCGAAGGAAAAGAGTTGGTGTTGAGGGTGATTCCTTATAATCCGACCTGTCCTATAGGCCGACACTAGGCGGTGTTATTGGGTTGTACCTTCCCGTCAAAGGGATATGTACGGTGTCATCTCACGAGTTGGGAGCACGGGTTGCGTATCTTGTCTGTTAATTCCTGAAATACCGTGGCTTGGGGTGCCACAGGATGCTACGTGCAGTCATGCGTTTGCGAGACCCCAGGGGTGCCACAGGATAGTCTTCGTGCTATCCTGCGCATGCTAGACCCTATGTTCTTTTGCTTTTCGAATGAGGCCCGATACGGTAGGCAATAGTGGCAAACATGGACACCACTATATGACTGCAGTAACAGAACTAGACCATACCTGCAACCTTGTTTTTGAGTGAGGTCCGACATGCCGGATTGTAGTGGTAAACGGAGACACCATAATCGTACTGCATTGGTAGGACTTGATCCACCTGCAACCTCACAGTCACGTTTTATTATCAGGAACAGGATTGTGTACAATGTAGAATTCTTAACGAGGGTTCAAATCCCCATATATGAAGAAACAACTTGATTTGGGGCGTCTGTAGTATGGGCTGCATACTGTTCCGGAGACTTGCTTGCATTAGAATAGGTGCATAATCGCATTAGTTAATCAGTTATTAAAGTCTAAGGCATAGCATACACTGACACATCAATTTTATATACACGTTTCTCTTTTCATCAATCTGTTTGTTTAAGTGGAGAATCACTGCTAGTTATCACCCTTAAAAACGTCAGTATATGTACTGACGTCCCCATTTCAATAGGTACCGGATTGCAGAAGTACAGGTACAGGATTCAGGAGGACTCAAGGCGAGAGAAGCAAGAGTCGTTTTTATTTCCGCTGCATTATATGTTTACTATTGTTTCATTGTAACAATTTTGTAATCTATTTATTTGTTGGAAAGCATCCAAGTGAAATACCAAGTGTTGTTCTTTATTCATTGTACTCTGATGTAATATGTTGAAAGTTGTAACACTTGGGATTGTAAATATATTATTGTAACACTGTTGTAATGTATTGCAATTTTGTAACATTCGGATTTTTAATACATTGTATTGAATAAAAAGTTTCAAATTTTTCTGTCTTTTCTGTGTATCATGACTAATTGAAGAAAAGATTCTGGCTTATGTCACGGTTTCCTAGTCACTGGAAATTGGGGCGTTACAGTTTCGCACCTCGTTGCAGCTCGGCCATCCGGAGGACCTATTCGGAAGTCAGTTCTGCCCCCTTCCGCGAGAGCACAGCCGTACGCACCTGTTGTCCCGAGGCATGTTGAGACTTGTGGCTACTGCAATAAGACTGGGCATTTCACAGCGAGACTGCAGGATGGCCAACCGGCAGTGCTTAGTGTGTGGGAGCAGTGAGCATATGGTTCGTGACTGTCTGACGAGCAGAGTTGCTGTGCCGGTTGCTGGTGCTGCTCAGCTAAAAGCGCCGACTCGTGATCAGGGCAGGCCGCCTCTTTCTCCGCAGAGGCAAGTCTTTGATCAGAGGCATGTGGCTCCTAGAGGAGGTCAGGTTGGTGGTCGTGGTTAGGCTTATAACCTGACAGCCGAGGAAGCGGAAGTTGCTGTTTGAGTGGTTGCAGGTATATCACAGTAGTTGTACTTTCTTTTTCTTTCTTTCAGTTTTCTGCATGCTATTATTTCTTTTCCCTCCTTTGTACAATTATTCGTGTATATATTCTGCTAGCACCTTATTCTTTGTTTGATCTTCTTCTAGGTGTGATTTTAGTCTTCTCTCTTCCAGCTCATGTGTTGTTTGATTCGTGTGCTACCCACTCCTTCATTTCTTCTCGCTTTGTCGATCAGCATGGTTTGGCTTGCGTGCTATGCCCGCAGCTTGGGACATCACCACAGGTGGAGGTGTCGTGGTCTGTTCTAGGGTTTGCAAGCAGAGTCCGTTGCTGATTAGTGGTGTAGTCTTCTCAGCGGATTTGATTGTGATTACCAACTCTGGTTTCGATGTCATTCTGGGCATGGACTAGTTGGGTGTTTCCTGTGCCGTGATTGATTGCTGGGAGAAGAAGGTGAATTTCAGGCTTTCTGGTCAGCCAGAATTTGTTTTCCATGCGGGTGAGACACCGTCAGGGCGTGTCAAGAATTCGATGGACCCCAAGGTTGTTTCTCTTGCGTCGCTGGGTTTTGATAGGGTTGTTGCACCCTTTGTTGTGCGGGACTTCCTTGATGTGTTTCCCGAGGAATTGCCTGGTTTGCCTCCAGTCCGAGATGTGGAGTTCAACATTGATGTTCTACCTGGTACGGCTCCTGTTTCCATGACTCCGTATCGTATGGCACTGGTTGAATTGGCAGAATTGAAACTGCAAGTTCCGGAGCTGCTTGATAAGGGTTTTGTCAGACCTAGTGTTTCGCCATGGGGAGCCCTAGTTCTGTTTGTCAGCAAGAAGGATGGAAGTCGCAGGCTTTGCATGGACTACAGGGAGTTGAAAAATGTTACTGTCAAGAATTGGTATCCATTGCCGAGGATTGACGATTTGTTCGACCAACTGGGACGTGCTTCGGTGTTCTCAAAGTTGGATCTGCATTTTGGGTACCATCAAGTCAGGGTGAAGTCAGAGGATGTTTCGAAGACGGCTTTCCGAACGAGATATAGGGCATTACGAGTTCTTGGTGATGCCTTTCGGAGTGACTAATGCACCGGCTGTGTTCATGAGTTTGATGAACCATGTGTTTTCGCCGTTCTTGGATTAGTTTTTCGTGGTCTTCATCAATGACATATTGGTGTACTCGCGGAACCGGGCAGATCATGCCGAGCATCTGAGGGTGGTTCTGCAGACTTTGAGGGAGAACCAGCTGTATCTGAAGCTCGATAAGTGCGAGTTTTGGTTGGATCAGGTTGCTTTTCTTGGCCACATTATTTCTAGTGCTGGTGTTTCTGTGGATCCGTCAAAGATTTCTGCGGTCAATGATTGGCCTATTTCGAAGTCTGTTACTGAAGTGCGGAGTTTCCTTGGTTTGGCTGATTACTATCGGAAGTTCGTTCAAGATTTCTCCAAAATTGCTGGACCCTTGACCAGTTTGACCAGGAAGGAGCAGAAGTTCGTCTGGGATAAAGCTTGTGATGGAGCTTTCACCGAGTTGAAGCATCGGTTGACGTCAGCACCTATGCTGACTGTACCTGATAGTTCAGGTGGTTTTGTGTTCTTTTGTGATGCTTCGGGGAGAGGTCTGGGAGTAGTGCTGATGCAGCGAAGCACGGTTTTTGCTTATACATCGAGGCAGTTGAAACCTCATGAGAAGAACTATCCTACGCATGATCTGGAGCTTGCAGCTGTAATCTTTGCCTTGAAGTTGTGGAGGCACTATTTGCTTGGGGATAGAGTTGAGATTTTCACATATCACAAGAGCCTCAAGTATGTGTTCAGGCAGAAGGAGTTGAACATAAGGCAGAGGAGATGGCTGGAATTGATGGCAGACTTTGAAATCAATTTGTTGTATCACCCGGGCAAAGTAAATTCGGTGTCGGATGCTTTAAGTCGGAGGCTTGCCACTATGTTCCTCACTCAGCTGAAGGAACTAGTGGAGGACATGAGGAGGCTGGAGTTAGATATGTTGCTTTCCGGATCAGATCGGCAGCTTATGTTGTTGCAGTTGCAGTCGTCCTTGGTAGAGCAGATCAAGGCAGCTCAAGGGAGTGATCAGCAATTGCAGAAGTTTTGGAGTGAGGTTGAAGCTAATTTGAGGTCTGATTTGGTTGTCCATGCTAATGGGCCACTTCGGTTTGGCTCTAGGTTATGTGTACCTAGGGGAGAAGTCAGGCAGAAGCTACTCGAGGAAGCTCATCGGTCCCCGTATTCTATTCATCCTGGTGGTACCAAGATGTACAGGGACTTGAACAGCATTTCTGGTGGCATGGTATGAAGCGGGATGTGGCTCAATTCGTTGCCCAGTGCCTAATCTGTCAGCAGGTGAAGGCGGAGCATCAGAGGACGCAGGACTTTTGCAACCCCTTCCTATTCCTGAATGGAAGTGGGAGAAAATCACGATGGACTTTGTAACAGATTTGCCGAGGAGTCCTAAAGGTCATAATGCTATCTGGGTGGTAGTGGATCGGCTGAGGAAGTGTGCTCACTTCATTCCTTTCCGTGTGGGTCAGTCCACGGAGAGTTTGGCCGAGCAGTATGTTCATCAGGTTGTTCGTCTGCATGGAGTTCCTGTCAGCATCGTATCGGACAGAGATATGAGGTTCAGATCTCAGTTCTGGGAGAGTTTGCAGAGGAGCTTGGGTACCAAGCTGAGCTACAGTACAGGGTTCCATCTTCAGACGGATGGGCAGTCAGAAAGGACGATTCAGACCCTAGAAGACATGTTGAGATCCTGCGTTCTTCAGTTTGGAGGTTCGTGGGAGGATCATCTTCACTTGGCCAAGTTCTCTTATAATAACAGTTACCAAGCGAGTCTCAAGGCTGCTCCATTCGAAGCTTTGTATGGGCGCAAGTGTAGATCGCCGGTCTGTTGGGATGATATCGGCGAGAGGAAGATTTTAGGTCCTGAGTTTATCACAAAGACAGTTGAAGTCGTGGCTCAGATCCGCAAGCATTTGCAGGCCGTTCAGGATCGGCAGAAGAGGTGGGCTGATTGTCGTCGGAGACCTCTAGAGTTTGAGGCAGGCGAGCATATGTTCCTCAAGGTATTGCCTTGGAAAGGTTTTATCCGTTTCGGCGGTGGAGGCAAGTTGAGTCCTCGATTCATCGGTCCATTCGATATTGTGGAACGTGTGGGCAAGGTAGCTTACAGCCTCGCGTTACCGCCAGCTTTAGTAGGTTTCCATGATGTATTCCATGTTTCTTAGCTCAGGAAATACATCAGAGATGACAGTCATGTGGCTGACTACTCAGACATGTCTGTGAAGCCGAATTTGTCCTGTGAAATTCAACCAGTCTCTATCTTAGACCGTCGAGAGAAGGTGTTAAAGAATAGAGTCATCAAGTTGGTCCGAGATTCTTGGGATCCTCGCTCGCCAGGGGAGTCTACTTGGGAGTTAGAGGAAGAGATTCAAGAGATGTTCCCTCATTTGTTTGAGTAGTGTTTGTTTGCTTTGTTTGTTTCAGGGGTTTGCCCTATGCACCTCTTGTATGATTTTCGAGGAAAAAATTCTTCTTGTAAGGTGGGTAGGATTTGTAAGCCATACTTTCAGATTTTATTGTATTTGTTTTCTTTTTATTATTGTATTTGGATTCATTTGTCATGGTGTGTTTTGTCTTTTCTTGGGTTCTTTTGTTCTCTCTTGATCGATCTGTGTTCTTTTGGTTGGAACCTGTTCTCTTTGCAATTTTTACTCTTTCTATTTTGAGTTCGATTTATACTCCTTTGTGTTCATCTTGTCTCATTGCATTCATTTTTCTCTTTTTGGAGCCAAAACCGATACCCAAAGCCCACATAACCTCAACCCAAAACCCAATTTTTTGATCCCTATAAATACCCTATTAATTAACCCTAATAATCTCTCTCTCTCTCTCTCTCTCACTTCCGCCATTTCTCTCTCCCCTGCACCCTAGTTTCTTTCTTCTCTGTTTCTTCACAAACCCAAACTTCAACCTTAAACCTTATACCCTCGTTGCTTCACCGATCGACTTTCACCATCTCCACCGTTGTCGTCCCCCGTTGTCCTCGCCATCACCGATTGAAACCCATCCACTGAAGCCTTCACCATTGTCGTAACCTCTCACCGTCGCGCTAACCCATCTCTGTGCACCCCCCATTGCCCTCGTCGTCCGTCGCCGCTCTAACGAGACCCCCCTATCATCGCCGTCGAGTCCCCGAGATCGTCGCGCGCCATCGTCCTCTATTTTCGACCGCAAAACAGAGCTTTTCACTCGTCGGAGTTGTCGTTGCCACCGTCGCTACCCGACGGTGGTGTCGTCGCCTTCTCCATGGTCGCATCGTCGTACTGCCAGCCGTTGCAGTCGTCGCGCCGCTTTGCCCACCGTTCTCTCTCTCTCCGTTCGGAAGGTTGAAGACAAAATCCTATTGGTGGGATTTGGTGTTCCGTAATCTGGGCACTTTGGATAGGATTCGCTGTTGTGTGTTTGGATTGGATTCGGTGTGGAGTTCAGGTGCTGAGTTGCTGTTGTTGTTTTGTTTGCTTGGAGTTCTTCGCACGGTCTTCGCACGTGCATCTTTGGGAGTTCGTCCGGGATTCTAATCCCGTTATTCTTTACTATTCGAATTAACCGAGTAACAGGCAAGTTTCCTCTTGAACTAATTTATTCTTTTGTTCAAGTTTATTTGATCTCCTGCAAGTAGATCCGTCCATTTTGTTATCAACCTACTTTTGAAAATTCCGTTAAGATTATCGAGGGTTTACACAAGCTAACCCGACATACTTTTAACTTCGTGCTATCTCTTTGATCTAAAACCAGGTCCCCATTGTTTCATGCATATGTACACTTTGATAACTAGATTCATTAATAGGACTACTTGATAACTTGGACATGTTGAATTGAATGTGCTACATTGGTTTTAATTGATGAATACTACCATGCCTGTGATAATTGTATCTTAAACCTTAGAATTTGCATGTTGACACCTAGGATTCACTTGATTACCAATTTGCATGCTATATGTGATCATATAAATTATTTGTTTTGCCTATTCATGTTAAGACAATTTCTGGACTACTAGTTACTTCATTTTGTATTAGATTTTCACCCATATTAATGTCATAATTTGAATTTTCTTTACACACATGAATTTTTAGCCCCTGATGCCTAGTTTAACATCCTTTTGACGGATCTAACTTCCACTGTGTCATTTGCAAGATATTAACATTTTAGTACAGCCATGTTAGAAATTTCAGACTCATAATTTCATGCGTACCCTGATGTTCTATATTTTATTTGACCATGTTAACAGTGAAAGAAATATCTGAAATAAATTAGGCTAGACCTAGACATGCATAGGTATCACCGAGAACTTTTATAGATTTTATTAATGAGTTCTCTGATCGGAAATAATTAGTTGAACACAACCTACTGCATGCTGCTAGAACATAAAACCTGAATAGAATAGAGTTTTCACCCTAGTTTCTATATCTTTTATATGCCTTAATTATACTCGTTGGAACCGTGCGGAAGTCTACTTTCTAGGTCTTCCGGAGGATTCAAATTTGCTATTTTTTATTGGATGTAATCTGTATTTTAGTACAGCAAGGTCATGTTATCCTGATTTTGTGAAATGTGTTTATATGTTGAGTTTGCCTCATGCTTTGACTGTAATACTTAGAATTAGTCACACATATTAATATACAACATTGACACCCTCTTGCATGCTCACATAGAATGAAAATAAATTAATAAAAAGCCGGGGTATCATGGGTAGACTTGGTAATGAATGATCGGAAACTGTACTCAGTCGGGCCCTACTGCCTAATCTGTACCGACCCGAACTGATGGCCATAAAGCACTGCCCGATAATTACTGTCCCTAGACATGAAATACTGATTACTAGGCCGAGTACACGGACTGAGGGCTCACCATCAGTCTAAAGCGTACACTGTGTGTTTGTGCCGAACCTTTGGAATGGGACGCAGTAGTACGTGCACTAGATAGATTAATAAAATACTTAATAACCTGCATTTTTCGCTTGATCCTGACATCACTCATTACATGCGTGATTTACTGTAGACCTTTAATAATATTGCCTGCTCTTTGCTTTGTTCTTTGTCTTTGACCATGTCCTTATTCCTTGATATTCATGCTTTCCTTTATCCTTTGTTTTCTCTACTTGCTGCCCACAACTTGCTCTAAGGGCACTCTTTTCTTTCTTTTTAGATCAAGATTTTACAGGTGCTGAAGGATATATTCCTGAAGGAATTGGTGAGCAATGTTTCTAAAGATGGATCCAGTCTCCGCTGCTTAGTTTTATTTGTTGCTAATTTTATTTCTTGAATATTATCATGATTTGAACTCTGTTTTGGGCTTTATGACCCGTAGTTTGTTTTGATCCCAGATGGTTGGTATTTATACTGTTGGATTATTTCATTATTATTGGAACTTTATCTTTGTTTCATGTGGTTATTTTTTCTGCATGGTTGTACTTTGTTGTTCTTATTGTTGAGTTAGTCTGGTACAGCTTATTGATGGTGTTTACATCATTCGCTGGGCCTACGTTGCATATTCGTGTTCCGTATTTTGGGAAGCGGGGCGTGACAGTTGCCCCCTTCGTTCAGGCATCATTGTAGATTTTATGAGGCTTCACCCTTATAAGTTTGCTGGTACTGAGACGCCACTTGAGGCTGAGCAGTGGCTGATGCGGACGGAGAGTCTGCTACAGGCTGTTAGGGTCGCTGATGCCGACCATGTGGATGTGGTATGAGTCCAGTTGGTGGATTTGGCTCACATCTGGTGGAGGGCAGAATCCCAGAGACTAGAGCGGCCTATTACTTGGGATACTTTAGCTCAAAGCTTCCTAGAGAAATTCTTCCTGTGCATCACTCGGGTAGAGATGGAGCATCAGTTTCTTGCCCTGAAGCATGTTGGTCGGTTAGTTGTCTGGTTGATTTATTAGTGCCTTGTTTTGAGATTCTGTTACATATTATATATGTGGTATTGTAACACCAAGTTTTCTTGGAACAAGGCTCTAGATCTGTGGACGAGTACGCCGCGGAGTTCACCAGCCTTAGCCGCTTCGCTACCACCTTGGTGGCGAATGAGGAGGATCGTGCTCGGAGGCTCCTTTTGGGTCTTAATCAGGGTATTCAAGTGCACTTGGCTGCCCCGTCTCCATACCTATGCGGATGCTTTCGAGGCAGCTCGAGCGATAGAGCAGACTCGAGCTCGAGAGACCCCTTCTCAGCGGGTTGTGAAGTACCCCACTGCTGTTGCTGCCAAGCCTACTGAAGGTCCGATCAGGAGGCCAGATCCGGTCCTTGCCATCAGGAAAGCTCCCTACCGTCCTGCTCTTCCACGGAGGGATGTTGTTTAAGACTTTTGCGAGACCCCTGGGCATTTGTGCAAGGATTGCTGGAAGGCCAACCATCGGTGTCTCGGTTGTGGTGCTACCGACCACTTAGTTCGAGATTTCCTCGGAAGAGGCACGACCTGGCCGTAGTCACGCCAGTCCATAGTCAAGTTAGACCGCCAGTTCCCCCTCATCATCAGATCGTCTGTTAGAGGACTGCTGCTACAGGGAGAGGTCAAGCTTTCAACTTGACCACAGAGGAAGCTCAGACTGCGGAAGAAGTCGTTGTAGGTGTTATCCTTGTTCATTCTTTCCCTGCTCGTGTTCTTTTTTATTCCGAGGCAACCCATTCCTTCTTCTCCTCTCGATTTGTGGATCAGCATCACTTGGAGTGTAGTGTGATGCCAGTAGCTTAGAACATCACCATAGGTGGTGGTGTTGTCGTCTGTTCCTGGGAGTGCAAGCAGAGTCCTGTGGTGATTGGAAGTGCTAATTTAGACCAGATCTGATTGTTATCGGCAGTTCAGGGTTCGATGTGATTCTTGGCATGGATTAGCTGGGTGAGACCCACGCAATCATCGACTGTTGAGCGAAGAAGGTTGTTTTCAGGATGTCAGGCTGTGTGGAGTTTGAGTTCCATGTTGGGGAGTTACCCCTTCGGCCTGGTCAGGAAGTTGTTGTCGATGCTGGTTGTGCAATGGAGTTACACTCAGGCTGTGAGGCTGCGCCTCTTGTAGTGCGGGATTTTCTAGATGTGTTTCCTGAGGAGTTGCCTGGACTACCCCCGAATAGGGATGTGGAATTCGGTATTGATGTTCAGCCTGGTACCATGCCGATATCGAAGAGTCCTTACTAGATGGCACCAGTTGAGCTAGCAGAGCTGCAGGTACAGGTCCAAGGATTGCTGGATTTGGGTTTCATCAGGCCCAGTGTGTCCCCATGGGGCACTCCTGTCTTGTTTTTCAGCAAAAAGGACGGGAGTCGTCGTCTGTGTGTGCATTACCGTGAGCTGAACAGTGTTACAGTGAAGAACCGGTATCCGCTACCCAAGATTGATGACTTGTTTGATCAGCTGGGTGGAGCTACTGTCTTTTCAAAGTTGGATCTTCGCTCTGGTTATCATCAAGTGAAGGTGAAGGCAACTGATGTGCAGAAGACTGCGTTCAGGACCAGATAAGAGCACTATGAGTTCCTTGTCATGCCTTTCAGAGTCACGAATGCGCCAGCAGTGTTCATGCGTCTGGTAAACAGAGTTTTCTCTACAGTTTTGGACAGATTCGTGGTGGTCTTCGTAAATGACATTCTGGTGTATTCTCAGAATTGGAAGGATCATACTGATCATCTGAGGTTGGTTCTGTAGAGGGAGAATTAGCTCTAGGGAAAACTCAGCAAGTGTGAGTTCTGGCTTGATCGAGTTACCTTTTTGGGGCATATTATCTTAGGCGATGGTATTTTTGTTGATCCGTCCAAGATTTCTGCGGTCAAGGATTGACCTTTTCCTAAGTTAGTTTCGGAAGTGAAAAGTTTCCTTGGTTTGGTCGGGTATTATCGGAAGTTCGTCCAAGACTTTTAGAAGATAGCTGGTCTGTTGACTAAGCTGACTTGGAAAGATCAGAAGTTCGTCTGGGATAGAGCTTGTAGTGGAGCTTTTGCAGAGTTGAAGTGCCGATTGATGTCAGTGCCAATGTTGACTATTCCGAATGGTTTGAGTGGTTTTGTGGTTCACCGGGATGCTTCTGGAAAGGGCCTAGGAGCAGTGTTGATGCAGAAGGGTCGAGTTGTTGCTTATGCGTCCAGACAGTTGAGGCCGCATGAGAAGAACTACCCTACACATGATTTGGAGTTAGCTTCTGTGATCTTTGCTTTGAAGTTGTGGAGACATTATCTACTTGGTGATCGAGTGGAAATCTTTAGTGACCACAAAAGTTTTAAGTATGTGTTCACTCAGAAGGAGCTGAACATGAGGCAGAGGCGCTGGTTGGAGTTGATGGTTGACTATGACATCAGTTTGCAATACCATCCTGGTAAAGTGAACTTGGTGCCAAATGCTTTGAGTAGGAGACCAGTCGCCATGTTTCTAACTCAGCAGAGAGAGCTTATTGAGCAGATGAGGAGGTTGGATTTGGATGTTATCTTGCCAGGTTCTGATTAGAGTTGCATTCTTCGCTTGTTGAGTAGATTAAGGAGGCTCGGGCAGGTGATGAGCAATTACAAGGGTTCAGAGTTGAAGTTGAAGCGGGTACGAGGACCGATATGGTTGGTCACTTAAATGGATCTCTTTGTTTTGGGTCCAGGTTGTGTGTTCCGAAGGGTGAGATTCGTCAGAAGTTGTTTGAGGAAGCCCACCAATCGCCATACTCTATTCATCCTGGTGGTACGAAGATGTACCGGGGCTTGAAGCTTCATTTTTGGTGGCATGGTATGAAGAGGGTTGTGGCGAGATTTGTGGCGTAGTGCTTGATCTGCCAGCAGGTGAAGACAGATCATCAAAGGAGCGCCGGACTTCTTCAGCCTCTTCCTATTCCGGAGTGGAAGTGGGATCATATCAACAGGGATTTTGTGACCACTTTGCTGAGGAGTCCTAAGGGTCACAACGCCATTTGGGTGATTGTGAACAGGTTGAACAAGAGCGCTCACTTCGTTCTCTTCAGAGTTGGACAGTCTACTCAGAGCCTACTTGAGAAGTACATGCAAGAGATCATCAGACTTCATGGGGTTCCAGTCAGTATTGTATCCGATAGGGATACGAGGTTCAGGTCGCAGTTTTGGGAGAGTCTTCAGAGTAGTCTGGGGAGTAAGTTGAAGTACAGTACAACTTTTCACCCTCAGACAGATGGACAGTCAGAGAGGACCATCCAGACTCTAGAGGACATGTTGAGATCCTGTGTGTTGCAATTTGGAGGTTCTTCGGAGAACCACTTGCATCTCGTAGAGTTCTCTTACAATAACAGCTTTCAAGCCATTCTTAAAGCTGTATGGTCGTAAGTGTCGATCGCCAGTGTGCTGTGATGACATTGGCGAGAGGAAATTGTTGGGTCCGAAGTTGATCACCAAGACGGTGGATGTAGTGAGTCAGATTAGGATGCATTTTCAAGTCGTAGATGACAGTTACATGAATGCTTGTTGGATGTATTATCTCATTATAGACTATTTGTACATATGCCATGCTGATTTGAGTAACCCACATATAGCATGCTTTGTATGCCATCTTAGATTGGACCGTTTGTAATTAAATTGTTTGATAAAATGCATAAAAGAATTTTTGTTTCACTGCTGTCCTATTTTGGTACAGTAATTTTGACCATGTTAACATCAGTAAAATAAATAATTTTGTGAACAAAATTTGTAGGCTTTGTTTTCTAGTTGGCAGAACTTTCGACGGATCTGAGTTCGAGTTTTGATGCATGGTTTAATGCTGTTTTATTGCAGTCATATCGTATATTCCAGATTCTGAACTACTTGTATTCTGTATGAAATATTATTTTAAAACTGATATTAAAAGTCGAATTTGAACCCTATATTTTTTGCTGAGTATGTTTAGACTTTACTAGGATCAATCCCTAGTTTTTGTGGAATTAATTGATGACTTTTATATCTCATTTCATACTTGGGAAACACATCGATAAATTTCCAAACTGCATGCTGTTCAGTGAAGTACTATGTTTTCACCTGATTCTATTCATTTTTTATGAAAACTTGGTCATTATGAACTGTAGCCTGATTTTTCGATTTTATCATCCTTTTGACGGATCTGGATTTAGAATTATATTTTATGAATTATCTCTGTTTTGGTACTGCTGTGTCTGAACTTTCAGAAATGAGATTTTGTCGTATTACTCTGTTTTCCCAATTTTGTTGACTGTGCTATCTATAATATAATTTCATGATAATTTATATTTTGAAACTAGATATGTTAGGAAATCTTCCATATTTTTTTCAGATTTAATTATGATGATTTTAAACTCTTTTCATACTTATAAACAAGATTTTGGCATTTTCTGGCTGAACATAACTTCTGTATTAAACGTTGTTTTCAACCCTGTTTCTATGGCTGGTGTATGACTTATATATATGTGCTAGAATCGGAAGAGAGTCTAGTTTCTGAATTTTCTGACGGATCTAGATTTTCTATTCTGTAGCAACGAGAATTCTCAGATTTGGTACTGTAATTTCTTGTTGTCCAGAACTGGAAGTTTCGTTGTTTTGACTGTTATAAGTTGTTTTCATTGCTGTTTGTGTTTCCTATTTGTCTTAGACTTGTCCTTTGCTCTTACCATGTCTTTATCCCTGTTTTTGTTGTTCACACCTATTTAATAATAATGAAAAATAATCAAGCCGAGGTTTTTAGGAGAAAAGATCGAGTAGTGGACAATATAAAAATGCAGATTCGAAAGGGAACTAGTTTTCCCCCAATGTTTACCGTGGTACCTACTGTTTATCTCTGGATGCATGAGGGCATGATCCATGACACTGTTTGATGTTGATGTTACTAATACTGTTTGTCTGAATATACTTCCCTATAGAAATTCCAATACAAAATCTTAAAACGAATCTGCTTGATTTAGCAACCATTTGGTAAAATCTGGGATACATGAAGTGCTACCTAGATAGTAATAAACATTAGACATAAGAACAACTGTTTCACTGTCACACCCTGTTACTATTACTGTTGATTTACTGTTATCGTTGATTTACTGTTACAGTTGAGTACTGTTACTGTTGACCACTTACTATTATTGTTATACTCTTACTGTTATTCCGTTGTTTACTTCCATCTTTAGATTGTTATCTTTGCTGCCTTCACCATGTTAGTATTTCCTGTTTAGTTTAGTTTTTCCCTTCTATTTTTTCTACTTGTACTGCTTGCGGCCCGGAACTTGCATCTAACAGGCATTATATTCTTCTGTCTTCCTATTTTCCTTATAATTGCTATACGAGCTGGTTTTGCTGATCAATTGCCTAGTGCAGTTGGTGAGCAAAAGTTTTGAGCTACGCATTGGAAAATTTACTAAATGTTTTGTTGAACTATTTTATATTCATGAGCTGTGTTGAGACTTGTATTTGGGCTTGTAGTCCCAGGATTATGGTTTGTTTCAGATCTCGTATTTGTTGGGATATTTATTATTGTTGCAATAAATACCGTTCAGTTATAATTGTTTTTGCATACCTGGTTGAGTATGTTTCTATATTTATTGTTGTGATGAGTCAAGCAGATCCGTACAGCTTATGGATGGTGAAAACTATCTGTTGGGCTTAGTCACTTACTGTATTCCGTATTCATGGGGAAGCGGGGTGTGACAAGAAATTTCAAAAAAAATAAAAATCGTAAAAAATGATGAAAATTTTAGAAATAATTATTAATTCGGAAAAAAAAATTTAAATTTCTGAAAACGTAATTATTAATTATAGAATAATTAATTATTAAAAGTTTCGAAATTAGTTATTAAATTCGGAAATTGAATAAAGATTCGAAAAATGATTAAAAACTGGAAAAAAAAAAATTCAGAAGAATCTGGGAAAATCACACAAAATCCAGAAAATTCTAAAAATTATTCTGCGTATTTTACAAACTCAGAATAACACAATTACACCTCGAGCAAGATTCAAACGTCCTTGATGAATCCGATAAGTTTTGTAACTCCTTAAAAATGGGCAAACTTCTCCTCAAAGGCCATAAAACTCAGTCTTCGAGTGTGGGGGGCTTGTGATATTGTTACCCCTGTTTCCTGTATTTGTATTTCTTCTGTATTTTATTCATTGTGAGATTTATCAAATTCGGAACCATGTATTTGTTCCTATCTCTAATAAAATTTACTTTTTATTTTTCGACTCAATTTTGTGTCCAATCTGTTTCATTTGCATTGTTTTCGTATCAACCCTAAATTGTTATTCTTCATGGTGAATTGACAAATTCAATTCATCTATTTTATTTAGCCTAATTATATTGATATTTGCCTCATTCTCCTATTGGATCCTATTCAACCCATCTACCCATTAACCCAAAGCCCATAACTATATATATATATATATATATATATATATATATATATATATATATATAACTCTACACCCTAACCCTAGCTAAACCCTACCCTAATTCACTGTTATACCCCAGCCGCTTCTTATCCCCCTCATCCCGCTTACCTCCCTTCTCCCGAACCCATCCAACGTCTTCCTCACCACCAAAACCCATCATCGCCATTGCCCTCGTATTCCCTGAACCCCCGTCGTCAGCCAGTCATCTCCCCCGCACACCCATCTTTATCCCCTCGAGCCTCGACCACCATCCTCTCCTCGCCTACACCTCCTGAAGTCTCCCTGTTTCCGTCCACCATTGCCTCCCCCGTCGATCATCGCCATCCAGTCGCCACCTTAGCCTCAGTCTAGCACCACTAGTCGCGCTAGCGTCGAGCCAGAGCTGAAGCTCTTTGTCAGTTGCCGTTGATCAGGGGAGTTTGACCATTTGAATCCGGACCGTCTGATCCCTTGATCATCATCATCATCATCATTATCATCATCATCATCTTCTTCTTCATCATCATCATCAAGCTCTTGGATCTGGACCACCTGATCGTGATCATCATCATCACCATCATCGCTCGCGATCTCAGCCATCCAATCTCTTGATCTTGATCTTCATCAAGATCCGCGCTAGATCTGGTCCATCCGATCCCGATCATCATTAAATTCATCATCCAATCAAGGCAAGTACTTGTATGAATCTTTTTGTTCCTCGTACAGTCATAAATACCGCAAGCAGATCTCACTATAACTTGTTTTCCATGTTCTTACTCCTTGATGATCTTGATTCTATTCATCGTTTGACTTCTATCAACTCTATAGTCAAAATGAGTTTCCCAAACAATCCATTAATATATCCGTCACACAAACACTATGTAGATCTAAGAGATTTTATACATATGAATGCATGTTGTAGATATTTGGTTGTGTGATGCATATGTTGTTATTATTTCCTTGTTATGAGTGTAGAATGGACATGGGTGTTGTTTGAATAATCCATAGACTCTGACTTGTGTCATGCATTAACTTAGATCCATGATAAATAATAATTATATTAATTTTCATGCAAAAAAAATCATATTTGTTGTTGTCCTGATTTTTCTTGCTATCTTCGACTCTGTGAATGACAAAATCTTGACTTGAGTTCTAAATATGAATCGTAGCCTCAGGTGTCTAGTTTGCAGACCTTTTTATGGAATCGAATTACGAATCATATTTTATGAGTTATGGCTGTTTTAGTGCTGTTGGGTCTGAATTTCCAGATTCATAATTTTGCTGTGTCACGTTGTTTACAATTTAATTTGAGCATGCTATCTGTAGTATAATTAGATGAAATTTAACATGTTGAGAATAGACATACTAGATAACCTTCCCTAATTTTCCTGGAATTATTTGATGAAGTTTCAGACCTGTTTCATGCTTGTAAACACAACTTTGAGAATTCTGGCTGAACATAAAATCTGTGTAGAATGCTGTTTTGACACTAATTGCTACAACTTTTATATATCTTGTTTATATGCGCTGGAACCTGACAGAGAGTCTAGTTTCTATAACTTCTGAAGGATCCGGATTTTCATTCCTTTAGCAACGGGAATCTCAGCTTTGGTGCAGCAACATCCTGCTATCCAGAATTAGAATTTTCATCATTTTTGATACTTATAAATTGTTTTGTCACTCGAATATGCTTTCTACCAAGCCTGAACTTGTTCCCTGTTTTATATCATGTTTACTTGCCATGTTTTGCGTGCTATCATGCCTGTTTGATAATAATGAATAATAAGCTGCGGTTTAAGGGAAAGACCATAGTAGTGGACAATATAGGTAAGTGTACTCGGAAGGAGGCCCGTGTTTCCCATTACTTGATGCCATGATTGTGTGATTACATGATTCCTGCCTGTTATTTCTACCTGATTATATGACACCATGAGTTCATGATTACATGATTCATGTATGTTATTACTACCTGATTATATGATGTCATGACTTCAAGATTACATGATTCATGCCTGTTACTAGTATATGACTATATGATGCCATGATTTCATGATTAAATGATTCATGTATGTTCTTGATTATAAGATGCCACAATTTCTTGATTACATGATTCGTGTCTGTTCCTGTTCAGATGATACCTGAGTATACAGCCCTATAGAATCCCTCACTGGGTCTAAATACAACTTGTTTGTATGTAGCAACCATGTGGTAAATAATTGGGACGCATGAAATGCTACCTAGATAGAATTAAACAGTAGACTTAAGAATAACTTGCTACTTGTTCATACCTGTTACCTGTCTCGCATGTTACGTGGTACTTGTTACTTGATACCTGTTACAAATTTACTTGTTCACTTGTACGTGATCCTGTTACTTGACTCGATTTACTCGCTTGCTAGTTTCATTGAACTTTGTTACTTGTTGCATTCCTGTCATGACATGTTGTATACTCTTGATTCCAAATCTTTGTATCATACTTTTTTGCACTTGTTCCTATACTCGTTGCTTATACTACTTGCAGTCCGTAACTTGCACTAACGGGCGTTTATCTCTTGTTTCTCAATTTTTCTTCCACATGATAAAATATACAGGTTTTGGAGGTCAACTACCTACAGGAGTAAATGAGCAGATATTTTAAGCTTCGCCTGGGAAATCATGCTTTAGTTATTTGTGTTTTGAGTTTATTTATTTTATGTTGCTACTTAAACTTGTAAGGGGCTTGTTGTCCCGAAGTTTTACTTGTGATTCAGATCTTATATTTATTTGAGGAATTTATATTTGTTTCAAATAATTTTTGTTGATTATGAGTTTTGTTTCATGCATGCGTGGTTGTATATTCTTTTATATTTCCTGTTATGCTGTTGAGTCGATCCTTATAGTTTATGAATGATGAAAATTATTCGCTGGGCTTTGTCACGCGCACGTATTCTGTATTCCTTTGGAAAACGGGGCGTGACAGATATGGGTAAAAATAGAACAAAATCAGGCATGGATCTTAAAGCTCTCAGAGGTAAAAATGGTAATTTCATTAGAAATGGGACCGTAAACGGGAATCGGGTCTCTTTCAAGCCCAATAGCCCAAAACAGGTATGTCTTACTTGGTTGTCATAATGACCTAAAACAGATTATTTAAATATGATTTAAACTCATAATTAATCATAAGAGACGGTCTAAAAACCATATATTTTATCATGAGGAGAGTTTAAACTTAATCCCTTCAACTACTCTTATCCCTTCATGAGAAAGAGATAACTGATTCAATCCTAAAACACGAGAAAGTAGAGATAAATCATTATCATCAAACAAATCAAAGCGACTATAAATACCGCATACCTCCACCAAAAACAAGTAATTAGTATTTTGCCACCAGAAAACTCTCTTTTTATTCTTGAGTTCTGACTTGAGCATCGGAGGGTCTATTGCCAGGATCAACCCTGGTGTTTTAGACTTTTGCAGGTCAATCAGAGCGATCGTCACATCAAGATCAGATCCAACGGTGCAAACAAGTAGATTCAACAGTCAGCACCGGTTGGAAAAAGTTGATATCGGTGAAAGCCAAATGTAACACCCCGTATTGTACAATACCTAAATATATATGTATGTATGTATATTGACTGTATGCATACACACGATTGCAGTGTTTTGTTTGATTTTGATATCGTGGTATATGGTTAGGGTTACAGGACGGTTCATGGGTGAATTGCATTCTAAAAGATGCACGAGAACGAGGAGGACCGATACTAGTATAAACGCTAGTTTTCGGTACGACGCCCATGCAAATATAACACTGTATAATGCTACAGTGGATATGTATTGCGTGCACTCGTTAAAACCGCTCGTCTCGCACCCGTTGGAACTCATTAAGGCTTATTTGGGCAGCCAACACAACTAACACCAAAACCATGGGCCATGAGTCATTGTTTTGGATCTACAATCCTATGCTACACCCCCATAGAATCCGGCCCATATGCCCCTTTCCTTCTCCTTCATTTCCCACTTCATTTTCTCCCTTTTGCTCTGGAAATTTCTGAAAGAAAACACCTCAAGAGAAGGAGGAGATAAGGAAGAAGAAAGTGGAGAAGAAGGTTTAAAAGGAGATTTCCAAGAGAAGAAGCTTGAAGAAGTTCCTTCTACTACTACAACCAAGGGTGGAAAGTTTCTCTAAACTTAAAATTCTTGTCTTTTAATTAATTTTGATTGCATGCATGTGTGCTAGAATGCTTAGGATTGATCTTCTAAAGGTTAGAAGTTGAAATCAGAATTGAACTAGAAAAAAACTGGTTCGGAGTACCATTTTGTGGATTTTTCCGAGAGCAAAATATGATGAATTAGACCATGAAATTAAAAGAGTTTGTTCATATATGTGTTAGGATCATTCATGATTTATTTCAGATTTTTCTATGATCATTTGATATGCTAATAAAATCGTGAGATGGATCTGTATCGTAAGGCAGACTCAGAAAAAGAAAAACAGGATGGCTGATATTGTAGGAATTTTCGTGATTTATTGAAGCTTGATATTGATCTAAAATTTTTACTCAATGTTCCTGAATGCATTTTGATTATTTAAAAAAACCAGTAAATTATTTGGATGAGGTTATAGACATGAGAAAAATCGTTCTATAACCAGTAGCTGATGTTGAATTAGAAAACTGGATGGTTTCTGTGCTAACTTGTAATAGATAGTACTCACTGTATAATTAGAATTTTGACATAAGGTTATTTTTCATAATGTTGGATATGATGTCTAGTTTCACCACCATAAATTTTATGTCATTTTGAAAAGTGTGCAATTTACTGTGATTTTGTGATTAAGCACTGTGCTGTTTACAGCCAGTTTCGATACTCTTGAAAGATTGGGAATTTGAGACTTGTTAGAGACACATTTTGAGGATTACGACCTAGTAGAGAGTTGTAGTGGACACCTTGACCTTTCCAACAAAACTAATTTGAGGCAATTCCAGTAAACGGTTGAATTATTATGATTTTTGTAAGACTGGACAGAGAACTAGAGTAGAGCTGAGTGCTCTGAATTGGAGAGACCAATTGTGTGAATTAGGTGTATCAATGATAGACGAGTGTGTTAGGGTGACTTAATGGTAAAATTTGGACTCATGACCAACTAGAGAGTTGTTGAGGACACCCACACCCTTCTACAGAATTTGAGTTTGTGTCGTTCTGATGAACGAGTAGGATTTTGTGTTAATGGTGAGGTGCAGCCCGTGCACAGGAAGCACGCAGGTTGGAGCTTGAAAAGCTATTTCGAGGACTTAGATGGTTGAATCTAAGCTCATGATCAACTAGGAAGTTGTAGCCTAAGATCATACCTTTCCATGTTGGGCCCATACACTCCAATCGGAGTTGTTTCGATAAAGGGATGACCATTTTGAGATTCGGGCAGAAACCCGTAGGTCGCTTAGTCTAAATTTGGACTAAGGGTTGTGAAAGCATTTTTTCCTTGTGTGTGAGCTGAGTCGGTGACTCGTGTCTAGGGATGGTTAATCTTTATTATTGAGGTTGTTGATTTCCCGAGTGAGACGTGTGACTCGAGTTAGTCACTAGGGTAAAGGATACCCTGCACCTATCAAGCCTATACTATTAGACTTCTGCCGAGCGTAGGACGTCCGAGCATGCCAGTGAGTGGAGCTCACGGAGCAATTTTATATTTACAGTCGGGGTAGCAGGAGGCGTAGGTCATTATGCTGGACGAGTCCAAGTCGGGGAAGTGGCGAACCGGACCGGTGTCGCCAGAGGCTAGAGGCTGATAGGCAAGTGTGGAAGCAGTTAATTCTTACCCGAAATAATTAGAGTAAGGTAGGGGTTAGAATAGTTTATTAAGGGGTTGGAAAATTGCATTAGTCCTAGTAAACCATAGTCGGTGTTGTATCTTCCAGTCGTAGGGATACGTTCTCGGCCGCTAATGAATTGCGTCCTCGGCTCGTATCTCGATCTGTTGATTCCCAAAGTTTTGCCGAAGTAAGGTTCGGGAGGCCCGGAGGAATTGACCTCCCGTGGTGCTCACGTCCCTAAAGCGCGGGTTTGTATTTTGTGTTTTTGGTATATATATGTTCATAACCCGGGCCGGGGGTGAACACGCATGCGAGAGAGTCTATGAGTGGATATGTGGAACCAAGGGTCGTAAGGACCAGGTTCAATGCGGTTTCTAAGGAGGTCCGTGTGCGGGTACCAACGGGCGGTGACCACTTGGGCACTGCAGAGCGGAATTAGATCGATCGCTGCAATCTCCTTGGGCGACGGACAATCTATTGAGAACTGGATGGATACAAGGGTAGGATGCATGGTGAGGGATTGAACCCTACAATCAGGAGATGCGAACTCCTTGGGAAGTATGTAGTATGGGATGCATATGTTTCCATCGAAGTTGATTTTGGGAAAGTATGTATTATGGGATGCATACGTTCCCAACTGAATTGCATTAAAGTAGGTGCATCGTGTGTATTCTTGTTTGTGCATTAGATTAGGCTATGCTTGGGTCTTGGACGTATGTAGTATGAGATGCATGCGGATCTAGATTTCCAAGTCTTGCTTGCTTTAGAATAGGCTTGTGATTGGTGCATTTAGTTGTTAGATCATGGCATACACGAGCACTACACGATTTAGGATGCACGTTTCCTTTTCCATTCAAGATGGTTTGTGATTGCCGAGTTTGGAGGATCGCTGTTATTATCAGTATTGCGTCAGTCGAAGTATTGACGTTCCCCACCTTTTAGGTGCCGATTCTACCTTTCGAGCAGGTGCAGAAATATCAGAGTCGCGCAGCAAAAGACTCAAGCCGAGGAGTAAGTCCCAGGAAAGTAGATTGACCATTCAGCGGAGCTTCGGCAGTGAGCCGTCGACTGCCAGTTCGAGAGGAAGTTGTTAACTCTAAGAAAGGAGTGATGTATGTTTGTAATAAGATGTACTGAGTTTATGGTATTGGTATTCTTGTCAAGAACAAGACATTGGTTGTACTCAATGATGTAATGACTTATTTGGCAATAAAAAGTTTTTATTTTTTTGTGTTATTACTGTGTTGAGATGCATCTGAAGGCAAAGATTCTGGGGAGTGTCACGGATGTCCGGTAACGGAGATTCGGGACGCTACACCAAAAATGTCAGCTTTTTATTGTTTTTAACGCATTACATACGATTTGCTCACACACAAAAATTAGCAGCAACACTTAGGAAACGTTCTTCTCATATTTCAGAGAGAACATTCAGAGACATGCTGGTATACACTAATTTGTCTATCATAACTCGTAAGACGAGAACCACTTTTAATACATATCATGAGTTTACTTTTAATTATTGTCATGTTGAGTGCAAATGTGGAATTTGTCGTGATAGGATATTGCATCCAAAATAGATGAATGCATGCAGTGAAAGTTAATTAGCTCACTATGACCAACCCCAAATTATGTAATGAGTGCACATAGTCCATACCCTACGTCAAAGGCAAGTATCCAGTCTACGTGTATCTTGCATTGCACACAAAGCAAAGGCTAAGCTTTGTGTAGGAAAAAATAAGAGTGCTTCTTGTTCTTTCTTTTGGTTCTTTTTGGTTAGAAGACTAATAGTAGTGAAAGTATCCGTCACTGCAATTGTTTGGAAAGCTGGAATGCTTTCCCACCACTCTACTCTTCCTAGGGTTGGCAAACGGGTCGAACCCGACCGGGTTGGAACCCAACTTGGGCGGGTTCGGGTCGGGTCCAAGTGGCAACCGGACCGGATCGGACCGGATCGTAAGTGCAAATAGTCGACCCGCCCAACCCGCGAACCCTTTCGGGTCCAACCCGGGTTGGGTAGGGTTGGGTCGCGGGTTGGGCCCATCTAATGTTATTTTTTTTTACTTTAAAAAAATAATAATTTTAATAATAATAATAAATGTAATAATAATAATATGAATCAAAGAGTAAAATTGCCAAAAAAAATATGTATATATTATTAATATGATTTCAACTTATACAAGTTTCACAATTTGTAATAAGAAATAAAGATTTTCTACTAATTTGTTTTATACAATAACAAATTTCTTAGATACAATTTCAATTTTCTTCAATTATCCTAATTTTTAATAACAAATAAAGATTTTATACAATTTTTTATACATTTACAATTGTCTTCAATTTGTTGGTTTTCAATTTGTTGTTGTTGTTGTTGTTGGTCTTCAATTCTTCATTTTGGTTGCTATTGTTGTTGTTGTTGTCTTCCAGCGAGTTGCTTACGCTTGAAGACGTGTCGAACGCTTTTCCTTGAATCCTATCTTCGGCTTTCAGCCAGTCTTCCGTGCAGACGAGCATCTCCAACGATTGGGGCTTCAAACGATTCCTGTAATCGGTTAGAACACTGTCACTTGTAGTAAATGCACTTTCTGAAGCAACTGTATAGACAGGAAGAGTTAGTAGATCTTTTGCCATATATTTAAGAATACTATAAGTATGTTCATAGTCTTTCCACCATTGTAAAATATCTAGTGAAGAAGTAAAATGTAAGCCCTATTTTCGGTTTTGCTGTATTTCGTTTTCTTTTGATTATTGTATTTGGATTCATTTGTTATAGTGTATTTGGTCTTTTCTTGGGTTCTTTTATTCCCTCTTGATCGATCTGTGGTCTTTTGGTTGGATTCTGTTCTTTTTGCAATTTTGCTCTTTCTATTTTAAGTCTGATTTGTTCTCCTTTGTGTTCGTCTCATCTCATTGCATTCATTTTTCTCTTTTTGGAGCCAAAACCGATACCCAGAACCCACATAATCTCAACTCAAAATCCTAATTCTTGATCCCTATATATATACCATATTAATTAAACCCTAAAAATAATCCATCCTTCTCTCCGCTGTTTCTCTATCCCCGAACCCCTCTCCTTCTATCTCTCTGTTTCCCTTCAAAACCCCAACAAACCCAAACTGAACCCTATACCCATTGCCATCCCCACTCACCTTCCACCACCGTCGCCACCATCGTTCTCCCCGTCTCCACCATCTCACCGTCCCCGTCATCGCCCTGTCCTCGCCTTCAACCGCTCACCCAAACCACCAAACCTTCGCCATCGCTTTAACCCATCGCTGTCGCCCCAACCTTTCTCCTGCACTTCGCCATTGTTCTGCTGTCCCTCGCCGACCCACCGAAGCCCCTAGCGTCGCCGTTCGAGTCCCCGATCGTTGACGTCGTCGCTCTCTGTTTCCAACCAAAAAACAGAGCTCCGCTTGTTGAGGTTGCTGTCGTCGCCGTTGCTTCTCGACTGTGGTGCCAACGTCTTCGCCGTGGTGCCCCGCCGTAGTGCCGCCCCATCGCAGTCGCAGTCGCCGTCCACCGTGCTCTCTCTCTCTCTCTCTCTCTCTCTCTCTCCTTGCCGAAGTAGAAGACGATCACCCATTGGGTGATTTCGGTGTTCTGTGTTCGGTGCACAGCGGATCTGAGACCGCTGTTTGCTATTTGGGCCGATCCGGTGTGAAGAAGATCATCCATTGGATGGAATTGTTGTCCCGTGTTTTGGCGCATCAGATCCCGAGATCGCTGTCCCGTATTCTATCCCGATCCGGTGTGTGGATTCATTGCTGTTGCTGTGGATTTGTTTGCTTGGGTTTCTTTGCACAGATTTTCCACGTGTTTTAGGATTTTTGCCTGGAATTCTGATCCCGTTATTCTTATTAATTGTATCTGCAATATAACAGATAAGTCTCTTCTTGAACTAGCATTTTATTCTGTTCAAGTTTGTTTGATCTCCTGCAAGTACATCTCGTCCATTTCGTTATCAATCTGCTTTTGACAATTCCGTTAAGTTTATCGAGCGTTTACATGAACTAACCCGACATGCTCTTAACATCGTGCTATCTCTTTGATCTAAAATCTAGTCCCCATTGTTTCATGCATATGCACATTTAAATAACTAGATTCATGCATAGGACTACCTGATAAATTGGACATGTTAAATTGAATGTGCTAGATTGGATAAAATTGATGAACTGATACCATGCCTATGATAATTGTATCTTAAACCTTAGAAATTGCATGTTGACACCTAGGATTCATTTTGATTACCAATTTGCATGCTATATGTGATCATATGATTTATTTATTTGGCTATTCATGTCAAGACAATTTCTGAACTGCTAGTTATTTCATTTTGTATCAAACTTTCACCCATGATAATGTCATAATTTGAATTTTCTTTATAAACTTGAACTTTTAGCCTCTGATGTCTAGTTTAACATCCTTTTGACGGATCTAAGTTCCACTGTGTCATTTGCTAGATATCAACATTTTAGTACAGCCATGTTAGAAATTTCAGACTCATAATTTCATGCGTACCTTGCTGTTCTATATTTTATTTGACCCTGTTAACAGTAAGAGAAAAATCTGAAATAAATTAGTCTTTACCTAGACATCTATAGGTATCACCCAGAATTTTTATAGATTTTATTAATGATTTCTTTGACCTGAAATAATTAGTTGAACACAATCTGCTGCATGCTGCCTGAACATAAAACCTGAATAGAATAGAGTTTTCACCATAGTTCCTATATCTTTTATATGCCTTAATTATACTCGCTGGAACCGTATGGAAGTCTATTTTCTAGGACTTCCGGCGGATTCAGATTTGCTATTTTTTAGTGACCATAACCTGAATTTTAGTACAGTAAGGTTATGCTGTCCTGATTATGTGAATTGTGCTTATTTATTGTGGTTGCCTCATGCTTTGTTTGTAGCACTTAGAATTAGTCACACTTAGTATTATACACTATTTTAACCCTCTTGCGTGCTTACATAGGATGAAAATGAATTAATAAAAAGCCGGGGTGTCATGAGTAGACTTGGTAGTGAACGATCGAAAACTGTACTCGGTCGGGCCCTACTGCCTGATCTGTACTGACCGATACTGATGGCCATAAAATACTGCCTGATAATTACTGTCTCTGAACATGAATATACTGATTACTAGGCCGTGTACACGGACCAAGAACTCACCATCAGTCTAAAGCGTACAGTGTGTATTTGCGCCGAACCTGTGGAATGGGATGTAGTAGTACGTGCACTAGATAGATCTATAAAATAATTAATGATATGGGTCGGATGACGTGGCTCCTCCTGGGCCACAGGATCCCCTCAGGAAACGTGCACCTTCGGGTCACCCGGATCCGCCACGTCAGCGTCAGAAAACCGCTTGGGCCTCTGCCACGTCAGCATGGAAACCGCCCGGGCCTCTGCCACGTCAGCCTGGAAACCGCCCGGGCCTCTGCCACGTCAGCCCTATACTGCCCGGGTTTCCACCGCTTCAGCCCCACGGGCAACCGGGTCCAGACCCGGCCCCAAACGGGTCCAGACTCGGTTGGCATCTCCTATAAATACCCGACCCCTACCCCTTATCCAGGTAAGGAATCTTTCCCACTCAAAACCCTAGTTACTGTTACTCTCTCTCAGTAGCTGACTAGATCGTCGGAGGGTCTGCCACCAGGACCAACCCCGATATTCCTAGACCGTTTGTAGGTACACGAGACCTCGGATCCGAGCCTCCTGATCCTAGCCGAGCATCCAGCCTCCACCTCACTACTGCCTACTTCCGTACCGTTCGCCCGGCTGAGGGTCGTCCGCACCGGAGCTTCCTCCACCAATACAAATCGAGTAAGAACTCACACCTGGTGCATCCACACGCCTCCTAAAAACAAACCGCATCAGGTTGGCGCCGTCTGTGGGAAACTCTATTGCAGATGCCGGCCTGAGCTCAGCCATCAACGGTACCCAGTCAATCCGAGCTCACATGGCGCCTAAAGCCACGAGAGCTGTTACCTCAGCGCGTCGACAGGACGTGCCTCCACAGGGCATCGGCACCGACGCTTATGCATCCAACAACCCGGGGGTCAGTCACGGACTCCAACCGAGTGCCTCCCGTCCGATCCAACCCAACCTGCGGGGGGTAATCCAGAACAGGCAGGCCAGCCGGTCTAGGGGAGGGGCCGCTTCCAACTCGACCCCGAACCATCCCAAACCCCCGTCCCAAGGGCGAGGGCCAGCACTCAGCCGCGTCGGACGGCACCCACTGGCTCAGCAAAATCGAGCTGAACGAGCTTCGGTCACCCACCAGGAGTTCCAAGACTTCCGAAAAGAAATCATGGAGGCCATCCAGGGCACCCCCATCGATGATGACGTCCTCCGCTCTCATTCCCGTTCGGACGCTATGGCCAGCGTGTCTCACGTCCCGACAGCCCAGCCAGAATATGACGACGACATTTTGAAGTGCCTCCAAGAAATGGAAGACCGCCTCTACCGTTTCAGGGACGGCGGGCCGAGGCCGGCCTAGGGATACAGACCCATCCGACCTCCTTTTTCTACAGCCATCCTGCGGGCGGAAATACCCCGAAACTTCCACCCAGCTCAATTCGAGACTTACGATGGGGAGGGTGATCCTGCTGATCACATGGAGGGCTTCAAAACCCTCATGATGATTCACAGCGCATCGGATCCCCTCCTGTACCGTGCCTTCCCTGCCACCCTCCGGGGTCTGGCTTGGGAATGGTTCTCCAAGCTCGCCCCTGGCTCCATCTATTCTTTAGACCAATTGGAGGGCAACTTCCTCGCCCACTTCGTGACTAGCCGAAAGGCCGAAAGGACAAGTGCATCCCTACTTGGACTCCGGCAGAAGGAAAGGGAGTCGCTCCGGGTGTTCGTCTGAAGATTCACCGCTGAGGCGAGATCGGTCTCCTCCCTCGACCCAGGGGTCGCCTCAGCAGCATTCCGGCACAATGTCCGCCATGGACAGCTGAAGGCCTCCCTGGCGAAGAGACCCCCGGTAGACTTTCCCAAACTCCTCAATTAGGTCGAGAAGTACATCTGGGCCGAAGAAGCCCTAAATCCGGAGGAATCAAGAGAAGTGCCCGGGAAGGGAAAGCGCAAGACCGACGAGGTCGAACCAGTGAAGAAAGCTCCAAGAGATGGGGGCGCCACGAAGAAGGTTCCGCCGGTCCCTCGCTTCGAGAGGTACACCCCTCTGACGCAGAACGTGTCCACCATTCTGTTGGCAATCGAAGACAGGGACCTCGTGCAGTTCCCCCCTCGACCGTCCAACAACACTAGCAAGAAGAGGGATCAGCGGTTCTACTGCCGCTTCCACCGGGACAACAGGCACGACACAGATCATTGCCGTGCCCTGAAGAACGAAATTGAGGCCCTCATCCAAAGAGGGCACCTCTGAGAATTCAAAAGAGAAGGTGTCCAGAAAAAGAGGGATACCAGAAACAGGAGGGATTCCCCTCCTCCTCGAGCACCCCGACAGCGCCCCGAGCGGGATTCGGAACCCGAGGAGCCCGAGGATCAGGCAATCTTGCATTGCGTCCACGGAGGGCCCATGGGAGGGGAATCCAACACTTCCCGCAAGGCGTTCGTCCGGGATGTCAACACCGTCCAGGGCCATCTCTCCCCCCAGGTCCAGCAACTCCCTGTCTCCTTCTCAGGGGAGGACCTGGAGGGAGTCCAGCTCTCTCATTGTGACGCACTCATCATCAGCCTCAGCATGGCAAACTTTGAGGCCCGGTGAATCCTCGTGGACAACGGGAGCTCGGTCAACATCCTGTTCCTTGAAGCATTCGAGAACTTGAAGCTCTCCCGTGATAAGCTAAAGCCGGCTAGATACACCTTGCACAGATTTTCCGGCGTCCCAGTGAAAATAGAGGGGATCGTCACCCTAGACGTCACGGCGGGTACGACCCCGAACAGAAGAACCGAGTCCATGGACTTCATGGTCGTGAATGTCAAGGCAGCCTATAATGCAATACTCGGTCGTCCAGGGCTCTGCTCCCTCCAGGCGGTTCCCTCAACCTACCACCAGCTACCAACACCGGTGTCGGAGTTGTTCGAGGAAATCAAGAAGCAGCACGCTCATGCTACATGACGGCAATCGGGAGCGGTGTATTTCCCCTCGATGCCATCGAGCAGCAGCCCGAGAGGACCCAGCCAGAACCAGAGCCGACAGATGAGCTAGAAGATGTCTCATTCGAAACAGGGGACACATCGAAGCACTTCCGAGTGAGCTGCTCCCTCGCACCCGACCTCAAGTCCGTCCTGATCGGCTGCATTCGCCGCAATATCGACCTCTTCGCCTGGAAGCCCTTTGACATGCCCGGTATCTCCGAGGATCTCATCATGCACAAGCTCAGCGTGATCCCGGGTCGAAACCGGTTGTCCAAAAGCAGCATAATTTCGCTCCCGAGTGACAGCAGGTGGTGAACGCAGAAGTAGACAATCTCTTGTTTGCGTGTTTCATACAAGAGGTTAGCTACCTTGAGTGGCTGGCGAACGTCGTCATGGTCAAGAAGGCGAGCGGGAGCTGGAAGATCTGCATAGATATCACCGACCTTAACAAGGCATGCCCCAAGGATCCATTCCCCCTCCCAGCATCGATGCTCTTATCGACGCCACATCGGGTCACGAGCTCCTATCCTTTATGGATGCCTTCTTAGGCTATAACCAGATCTGGATGTTTCCTCCCGACATCGCAAAGACGTCCTTCGTCACGGACCAAGGACTCTACTGCTACCGGGTTATGCCCTTCGGACTGAAGAATGCCGGTGCTACTTACCAGAGGCTCGTTAACCGAGTCTTCAAAGATCAAATCGGGCATAACATGGAAGTGTACATCGAAGACATGCTCGTCAAAAGCCAACAGGGACGGAACTACGTCGCCGACCTGGAAGAGGCCTTTGGGGTACTTCGAACCCACAACATGAGGCTCAATCCGGTGAAGTGTGCATTCGGCATCTCCTCGGGAAAGTTCCTCGGGTTCATCGTCAGCCAGCGCGGCATCGAGGCGAACCCCGAAAAAATCCAGGCCATAATAGACATGGCCCCTCCCAGGAACATCAAAGAAGTCCAGAGGATAACGGGGAGACTGGCGGCCATCGGTCGTTTCCTCTCCGAGTCTGGAGAGAAGTACCTTCCGTTCTTTAAAGCGCTGTGCGGAACCAGAGGGTTCGAATGGGGTACTCAACAACAGGAGGCATTTGCCCAATTAAAGAGTACCTCACCAACCTTCCTCTCTGTAATATCCCGGACGGATATTACCTTATATAAATTAATATTTTATTATTATTTTGTTTTAATTCCAAAATTTGAATATTTTGGTGATTTTCACCCGGTTTGTTCATAGACATTATCTGTATCCAGATATCGGTCAGTATACATCCGTATTGTATCAAATTGATATCGTGATCTTCCGAACTAATAATAAAATTTATTTTATTATTATTTTCAAGATTTAACTATTTTTATACGGATTATGCGAAGATTTTCCGGTATACGGACATATATGCGCACGTACGAGTAGTATGTCGATTAGTACATTATACAAATTGTGTGTTGTGTATTTTTGGACTAGGTGTTTATCTTGTTATAACAACCTAATTAGAGGGTTAGGGCTTGATTAGGAGGCATAATCTAGGGTTTTCGTATGCATAAGAAGATTTAGTAAAAACCCCTACTAGAAACTATCTCTCCCACACCACACCTCCACCACATAACACCTCCCTCCACCTCACCCCTACCTCCACTAAGGCATGGCCGGCCCCAAAATCATGGGAGGGGTTTTTCGCAAATGTATGTGTGCCCATTTACACTCTCCACCCTTCTCTCCTCCTATAAATACCCCCTTCCTTCACCTTAGTCTCATTTTAGAAAGATCAAAAAGAAAGAAAGAAAGAAAGGAAAAGAAAGAGAGGTCACCATGCTAACTTGAGAGTTTTTATTTGTAGGGTTCCTAGGAGTTCTAAGAGCTAGGGGAAGGAGAAGGTTGAGCTAGCTAGTTCTTCCTACAAGTGAACCAAGGTGGGGGTTCTCCATTTGTTTGTTTGATTGTTTGTTTGTTGTTTGTTTGTTGTATTGTTGTTTGACTTCTTCTTCTTACCCTCCTTGTTTTTGTTTTCTTTGGTTCTTTTTGGGAATGGTTTGTGGAAATGGTCTTGTTGTATGTATGCTTGTAAATAATAATAACCACATAAAAGAAAAGAAACAAATGGTAGTGTTAAATACGCATAAAGATCAAATCTTTATAGTTGTAGTTGTTGTTTGTGTGTGTTATTGGACTAAAATGACATAAGGCATATGGACTTTCACATACAACCGATTGGGATTGTAGGACTTGATATGAACTATACATAAAGCATATGAACCATTTTATACAACCATTTTGGTTGTAGGACTTGTATTAAACGTGGACTAAAAAGATAAGCATATGGTTGGACCAAATAAAAAGATCCTTTTCTTTTATAATCACTAGTTGTAAAAAGATCTTTTCTTTTATAAACACTAGTTGTAGAATGAATAAAAAGATCTTTTCTTTTATAATCACTAGTTGTAGAATAAATAAAAAGATCTTTTCCTTTATAAACACTAGTGATAATAAATCAATACTAATAAAGACTAGTAGACAATTAAGTAGTAGCATGTTAAAATAAAGTAGTAGTAGTATGTTGATTAAATAAAGTAGTAGTGGTATGTTGTTAAAATAAAGAAGAAGTAGTAGTAGTAGTAGATAGTTGTATGTTGTGTTCTTGATTAAAATAAAGTAGTAGTGGTATGTTGTTAAAATAAAGAAGAAGTAGTAGTAGTAGTAGATAGTTGTATGTTGTGTTCTTGATTAAAATAATGTAGTAGTAGTGGTAGATAGTTGTATGTTATGTTCTTGGAGTAGTAGTAGTAGTAGATAATTGTAGATGTTTATTTTATGTTCATAAAGTAAATACCATGCTAAGATTGTATTAGATTAGTATAAATATGCTTAGGATGTTGTAGGATTCATTCTAAAATTCCTATCATGTTTAGATTAGTATAAATATGCTTAGAATGTTGTAGGATCCATTCTAAAATTACCTATCATGTTTTCATGCTTAGAATGTTGTAGGATCCATTCTAAAAATCCTATCATGTTTAGATTAGTATAAATATGCTTAGGATGTTGTAGGATTCATTCTAAAAATCCTATCATGTTTAGATTAGTATAAATATGCTTAGAATGTTGTAGGATCCATTCTAAAATTACCTATCATGTTTTCATGCTTAGAATGTTGTAGGATTCATTCTAAAAATCCTATCATGTTTAGATTAGTATAAATATGCTTAGAATGTTGTAGGATTCATTCTAAAATACCTACCATGTTTAGATTAATTTATTTATGCTTAGAATGTTGTAGGATTCATTCTAAAAATACCTATCATGTTTAGATTAGTATAAACATGCTTAGAATGTTGTAGGATTCATTCTAAAATTACCTATCATGTTTTTATGCTTAGAATGTTGTAGGATTCATTCTAAAATTCCTATCATGTTTAGATTAGTATATTCATGCTTAGAATGTTGTAGGATTTATTCTAAAAATACCTACCATGTTTAGGAATAATGTATGCCATGCTAAGTGTATATTTATGCTTAGAATGTTGTAGGATTCATTCTAAAAATTTACCTACCATGTTTAGGAATGAGATTTGTGCTTAGAATGTTGTAGGATTTATTCTAAATTTACCTACCATGTTTAGGAATGTTGTATGTTCATATTAGTAGTTATCCATGCCTAATAAGATACTCATGCTTAGTAGTTATTCATGCTTAATAAGATCTATGCTTAGATGATTGTAGGAAAGCATATACCATACTAGTTTAATCTATCTATGCTTAGATGATTGTAGGAAAGTAGTATACCATGGTAGTTTAATCTATCTATGTTTAGATAATTGTAGGAAAGTGGTATATAATGCTAGATAAATTCAGCTATGCTTACATGCTTGTAGGAAAGTTGTATACCATGCTAGATTCATTTATCTATACTTAGATTGTAGTAGGAATCATTAAACATGTTTATAATGTTGTAGGATTGATGTTTAATTGACCTACCATGTTAGAACATTGTAGGAGTATTATGGCGAGTGGTTATGTTATGTACCATAATTAGATTGTCATGGATAGATGCTTGCAAATTGTATGCCATGCTTAAAGTACTATAGGATGAAGTAATAAGGGTCGGGAAGACCACTAGTAATAGTTAGTCTGATGAAGGCTGTTATGTCGCCTTCGGTCCTTCATTGGTAGAATACCGACCATAGACTATTAGTAGATTCTTCTGTTGCTTCTAATAATAGAAGATCAAGTCTGTTAGTAAGCACGTTTGGTTGCTTTTAAGATTGATGTTTGCATATGGTTGTGCTCGTACGTGGCTCGACTGGCCCGTATGTAGCTGTGGGTCTCATACGTAGCTTATTTGGCTCGTATATAGGTTGTTGTCTCGTACGCGGCTCGACCGGCCCGTGCGTAGCTGTTGGTCTCATACGCGGCTTATGTGGCTGGTATGTACGTGGTTATCTCCTACGAGGCCCGCCTGGCTCGTAGGTAGTTAGTATTTCATACGTAGCTTATTGGCTCGTATGTGGTTGTTACTCGTGTATAGCTTGTTAGCTAGTACACAGTTTGTTGTGCTCGTCTAGGGTGATATTACCACCCTAAGGGCTATCAACCATCAAGACATATGTTTTCTTACCCTAAGAAACTGTGGAGGAGTCACTCCTTGTGTACCGTCGAATCTTAACCATGGTAGGTTGATCGAGGACCGGAGTATAGACGAAATCCAAGTTTAGGGTAATGGCATGCATGCATATTCGCACTGCCGAAGTCTTGGATCGATGAGCCACGAACCGGATCCCGAGGGGTTCCGGTAAGTCTAGGTTAAGCAGACTAGTAGAGTTGTCTTGCAAAGTCTAAATTAAGGCCTAGCATGTTGGGGTTATAATATTGTCCTCCCTAGGAGTGTTCAGGGCTAGGGACATTATTAGGGTAGTGACTTATAAAGATCATTACTTAAAACCTTTGCCGGAAGAGAGGAGTCGGTTGTAGGGGGCACCTTATGACTAACTCGTCCCTTGAGGCAGACCAGGTGGTGTTATTGGGTTGTACTTTCCCGTCAAAGGGATACGTACGGTGCCGTCTCACAAGTTGAGGACACGGGTTGCGTATCTCGCGCTGTTAACTCCTGAAGTACCGTGGCTGGGGTGCCACAGGATGCATTGCGCAGTCCTGCGTTTGCCAGACCCCAGAAGGTGCCACAGGGTAGGCTTTGCGCTACCCTGCGCTTGCGAAACCCTATAGTTTGATTTTGTAATGACACCCGATACATTGGGTTCGTCTATTTTGAGAGAGGTCCGGTTAGCCAGGGTCGCGGTGGCGAACATAGACACCACTAGGCGAAATGCAACAGTGGCACTTGACCACATCTGCAACCTCATAAGTCACGTGTAGCAGTCAGGAACAGGTTGTGCACAATTAGAATTCATAACGCGGGTTCAAATCCCTATATATGGAGAAACGGCTTGAGAAGGGTCGCATGTAGTATGGGCTGCATGTTGACTTCGGAGACTTGCTGACATTAGAATAGGAAGCATCCTAGTTCTATTTAAGTATCGCCTTAGAGTCTAGTCATAGCACTCACAAACACTTAAACTACACCAACACCATTGCTATATTTTGTATATTGTTTGGGAGATTCGCTGCTATATGATCAGCCTTTAAGCGTCAGTGAATACTGACGTCCCCACTTCCATAGGTACTGGATCGCCGTAGTACAAAGGCGAGATTCAGGAGGACTCAAGGCAAGGAAAGCAAGGAGTCAGTATTATGTTTAGTTTCGCTGCAGTATATGTATTGATTATCTATTAGTTGAGAAGTACTCAAGTGAGAGTCACCAAGTGTTGTTCTTCATTCCTCGTACTCTGATGTAAGATGTTGAAGGTTGTAATACTTAGAAATGTAAAGGTAATGTTGTAACTCTATTGTAAGGTATTACAGTTGTACAATATTCAGACTTGTAACACATTGTGTATTGAATAAAAAGTTTTAAATTCTCCTGTTTTTCTGTGTATTGTGACTAATTGAAGAAAAGGTCTTGGCTCGTGTCACGGTTTCCCAGTATATGGAAATCGGGGCACTACACTCTCCTCAGTAAGCCCGAACCAGGTGAGCCACTCTGGCTTTACCTTTTGGCTTCGGAGAACGTGCTCAGTGCCGTCCTCGTTCGAGAAGAGGAAGGGTTCCAAAAGCCCCTGTACTATGTGAGCAAGGTCCTGCTCGATGCCGAGACTAGATATTCCAGTATGGAGAATGTAGCATATGCCTTGGTCATGGCCGCACGAAAGCTTCGTCCATATTTTCAGGCACATTCGGTCCAGGTACTCACGGATCAACCCCTGAAGGCGGTGCTCTATAAGCCCGAGAGCTCGGGGTGACTAGTCAAGTGGTCGATCGAGCTCAGTGAGTACGACATCGGCTACCAGCCAAGGACGGCCATCAAAGGGCAGGCCCTCGCCGAGTTCATCACGGAATGCACCATCTTCGAGCAGTCGATAAGCAAGGAAGCCGACCAGACGTAGGAAGTTTACATCGACAGTTCCTCTTGCGAAGTAAGGAGTGGTGCAGGCATCATTCTGCGGGGGCCAGACGGTTTTCTCCTTCAATACTACCTTCGCCTCAACTTCCCGGCCTCTAACAACGGGACCGAGTACAAGGCCATGATCGCTGGGCTCACCCTGGCTCATCAGGCCATTGCCAGACAGATCAGGGCCTTTAGTGACTCTCAGCTGGGGGTCAACCAGATCACTGGGGAGTACAAGGCCCGTGGCGATTGGATGATCAGATACCTGGCCAGCTATTAACGTCCTTCGACGAGTCGGCCGTCTTAAGGATCCCCAGGGAGCAGAACACCCAATCCGATGCCCTGTCAAAGTTAGCTTCCTCATCCTTTGAAGGCCTCGACCGAACCGTCCTGATTGAAGTCCTGCTGAAGCCAAGCATAGACTTTTCTGAGGCTCTGTGCGTTGAAGACGGAGCTCCTCCCAATGACTGGACCACTCTTATCAAAAAATTTCTAATCAAGCAAGGCGGGTTAGGGTCCGCTCAGAAAGGTTCGCCATAATCGACGCAATCCTCGTCAAAAGGTTCTACACAACAACGGATGGCAGACCCTACCTCCGCTGGCTGACCCCTGATGAAGCAAAGTACGCCCTTAAGGAGATACACGAGGGAATCGGCGGATGCCATATGGGAAGCCTCTCGCTAGCACGAAAGGCTTTGAATCACGGGTACTACTGGCCCACTATGCTACAAGATGCCCTCTTCCTAGTGAAGAAGTGCGGTCCTTGTCAACGGTTCTCTCCCGTGAAGAGGGCTCCGCAAGCAAATTTCCGTTCAATGCCCAATCCGCCCCCCTTCGCCATGAAGGGAATGGATCTGGTAGGCCCCTTTCCGAAGGCAACGGGCCAACGAAAGTTTCTCATAGTGGCGATCGACAACTTCACGAAGTGGATCGAGGCAGAGCCATTAGCCACAATCACCGAGCAACAGACCTAACAGTTTTTCTGGAAACACATCGTCTGTCGGTTCGGGATCCCACAGGTGCTTATCACGGACAATGGGACTCAATTTACGGGTAAGCACTTCCGCAAGTTCTGCGAAGACCTCGGGATCCAGCAGCACTTCTCCTCAGTATGCCACCCCCAGTCCAACGGTCAGGCCGAGAATGCGAACCGCCAAATTCTCGACGGCCTCAAGAAATGACTCGATAACTCTTCTAAGGGATTATGAGTCGACGAGCTGCCGAGCATTCTCTGGGCCCACCGGACAACAAAGAGAATCCCCACGGGAGAATCGCCTTTCAATCTGACATACGGCGCGGAGGCTGTCATTCCCTTGGAGATCGGGATCCCTTCACCCCGGATCATGGCTTTCGACGAGGCAAGTAACTCTGAACAGCTGCGAGCCGTCCTGGACCTCTTAGACGAGGTCAGGGAAAAGTCCGCCATTAGAAGGAGCATCTACCAACAAAGGATTGAAAGGTTCTACAACAAGAAGGTTCATCCCACCGACATCAAACTCGGAGATCTCGTCCTCCGAAAGCTGGCGGTATCCAACCCCGGACAGAAAAGGAAATTGGCCCCAAATGGGGAGGGCCCTACAGAGTGTCGGAGGTCGTGTGCCCAGGGACTTACCGCCTTACCAACTCAGAGGGCAAGGCCATCAAGAGGCCCTGGAATGCGGAGCACCTCATCAAATTCTTAGGAGGAGGGGATTAGCCTCCGCCCTATGTAAAAAATATGAAGAATGTAATCGGCACATCGTGCCTTGTCTTTTGTAAAATTTCAAGATGTTGTAAATATGCCAGCTTTCTTAAAATAAGTTTTTGGCTTCTTATTAATTACCATTAAGAGAACACAGCTCGGCGCTCGGATGGCATCGCGAGCCACAAAAGCTTCCTTTGCAAGCTTGGGGCTCGACATTCAGATAGCATCACGAGCCACAATAGCTTCCCTTACAAGCCTGGGCTTGGTGCTCGGATAGCATCGCGAGCCAGAAAAGCTTCCCCTACAAGCTTGAGGCCCGGCGCTCGGATAGCATCTCGAGCCAGAAAAGCTTCCCTTACAAGCTTGGGGCTCGACGCTCGGATAGCATCTCGAGCCAGAAAAGCTTCCCTTACAAGCTTGGGGCTCGGCACTCGGATAGCATCGCGAGCCAGAAAAGCTTCACTTACACATCTTCCTGAGAACAAGTGCGGGAGCTCAGCGTCGACCTCGAGCAAGGCCGGGGCTTTCTTCAAACCTTAATGCTCGGCGACGGCCTTCAGCTACGCCCGTTCCTGGCTTTCTCACCGGTGTGGGAGCTCGGCACTTGTCCCTAGCATGGTTTAGGCTTCTTCAAGCCCATCAACCTATGCACGAGGCGACAACCGCTAGCTATACCCGTGCCGTCTTCCTGAGAACAAGTGCAGGAGCTCGGCGTTGACCTCAAGCAAGGTCGGGGCTTTCTTCAAAGCACCTCGACCTTAACGCTCGGCGACTACCTTCAGCTACGCCTGCAACTGGCTTTCTCACCGGTGTGGGGGCTCGGCACCTGTCCCTAGCATGGTTTGGGCTTCTTCAAGCCCATCAACCTATGCACGAGGCAGCAACCCGCCAGCTACACCTGTGCCGTCTTCCTGAGAACAAGTGCGGGAGCTCGGCATCGACCTCGAGCAAGGCCAAGAGTTTCTTCAAAGTACCTCGACCTTAATGCTCAGCAACGACCTTCAGCTACGCCCGTTACTAGCTTTCTCCCCGGTGTGGGGGCTCGACACTTGTCCTTAGCACGATTTGGGCTTCTTCAAGCCCATCAACCTGTGCACGAGGCGGCAACCGTCAGCTACACCCGTGCCGTTTCCTGAGAACAAGTGCGGGAGCTCAGCGTCGACCTCGAGCAAGGCCGGGGCTTTCTTCAAAGCACCTCGACCTTAACGCTCGGCGACGGCCTTCAGCTACGCCCGTTACTGGCTTTCTCACCGGTGTGGGAGCTCGGCACCTGTCCCTAGCACGGTTTGGGCTTCTTCAAGCCTATCAACCTATGCACTAGGCGACAACCGCCAACTACACCCGTTCTGTCTTCCTGAGAACAAGTGTGGGAGCTCGGCGTCGACCTTGAGCAAGGCCGGGGCTTTCTTCAAAGCACCTTGACCTTAACGCTCGGCGACGACCTTCAGCTACGCCTGCAACTGGCTTTCTCACCGGTGTGGAGGCTCGGCACCTGTCCCTAGCATGGTTTGGGCTTCTTCAAGCCCATCAACCTATGCACGAGGCGGCAACCGCCAGCTACACCCGTACCGTCTTCGTGAGAACAAGTGCGGGAGCTCGGCGTCGAACTCGAGCAAGGCCGGGGCTTTCTTCAAAGCACCTCGACCTTAACGCTCGGCGACGACCTTCAGCTACGCCCGCTACTGGCTTTCTCACCGGTGTGGGGGCTCGGCACCTGTCCCTAGCATGGTTTGGGCTTCTTCAAGCCCATCAACCTATGCATGAGGCGGCAACCGCCAGCTACACCCGTGCCATCTTCCTGAGAACAAGTGCAGGAGATCGGCGTCGACCTCGAGCAAGGCCGGGGCTTTCTTCAAAGCACCTCGACCCATACGCTCGGCGACGACCTACCCTCACGAATGCTTCAACCAAATTTTTTATTAAGGTTTAGAGCATCCGCCTTCGACAGACGCCCCGAACTTTGAGTCGATTGGTAGACCCTCCTCTCGCCCGCGAACAACTCGGGGTTTACTGCTTTCACAAAGCCAAAACCCCAAACTGTTCGAGGACGACAGGTGAGCCACCGACCCTCGGTTCTCTCCGAACCTCCGAACCAATTGGTTGGCCCACCACTCACCACCGAAAAACCCGGGGTCTTACGGCCCTCAAGGCCCAAACTCCGAATTGTTCGAGGGTGATTGGTGTGCCTCCAACCCGGAGCCCTCGGAAAAGTATTAACTTCGGGGCGCTCGCCTACGGCAGGCACCCAAGTCGAGCGGCAGATCAGCCACTCTTACTTCTTGGCAACCAACAAGGGGGAGTGGGGGTTATATAGCCCCCTGAGGCACGCAGTTATTGCATCTGGGAATGCCAAACGACGGAAGGTGAAACGTCACCGTAAATGCTCACGGGGAGGCAAAACGTCGCCATTAATGACTTATTGAAAGACGAAATACCGCTGCGTATGCGCCCTTTGCAGCAAGTCACCTTGGCGGCGACCTCCTGCATGCCGAGCTCGGCAATCATTCTCGCCCAATCAGACTCAAGGTTCAGCAAATCGAATACTCTTATTATTTCTTATTGCTTACAACTCAATGAACATCGGTACAAAGACAATGCAAAGCTTACAACTCACTCACATCCGGCTTAAAATTCGAATTCGGCGCTCCCTTCGGGGCTCGGTCGGACCAACCAGGGTAGAGACCCTCTCACTATCGGTCGGACCAACCCGGGAAGAGACCCCTGCCACCGAGCTTTCCGCATTTTCTGGCTGGGCACCCTCAATAAAAATGTCGGAGACTGCCCCGGGGTCGAGTTTCTCTCCTCCTTGATCAAACCCACGCTCAACACTAACTTCAGCCTGCGGATCTCCATCTCCTTCTCAATGATGGCCTCGCGAAAGAAAGACTCCGAAGCCGACCGCCCACTCGAGGCATCCGAGATGGACCAGTCCGTCTCGATCACCCACCAGTCCCGGTCGGCTATGGCTTTCTTCAGACGAGCCACCTCCAAACTGAGCTCCCTAGACTTGTTCATGAAATAGCTCACTGCGGCGGCCCGGTCCCGAGCCTGTTTTCGCTGGCGAGCCAGAGCTGCCTCCATTGCTTCCTTCCCTGCTTGGACCAGGGATCCCTCGACAGAAATGGGGTCGGCGCCCAAGACCTCGTGCGTCTATCAAAAGACGAAAACAAGCAATCACAAGGAGAGCGAGAAAATGCACAAGTCACGAAGCCTCGGCCAAAAAAGCTACATTTCATTACTTTCAAAAAGGGTACAAAACCGCGGTGGCATGAGGCATATACAGTCAAAAAAAGAAAGAAAGAAAGGCCTAATCTACGCTTGAGGGGGGGTGGCACCTCATCGTCAGCATGGCCGCCCCCCATATCCTCGCCACCGGGGGTCGGCGGAAGGTCCGGCTGCCAACCATAGTGGAGATGATCCACGTTCTGCTCCGGGTAGATCCTCTGGAAGTGCTCCTTGCCCTGGTCATAGGCCTCGTCCTGCGCCATGATCATGGCCTCCACCGACGCAGCCTCCATCCTCGCCAAGGCCTTCCGCCCCTTCTTTGCCTCCTCTTCGATCTTTTCCTTAAGACGACCGACGTCCTTCTGGTGATGCTCGAAGATCGAGGCCATCTGGGCCTCGTGGATGGCTGCCATGCTCTGAGCCTCCTTCAAGTCGTCGGTCACCTCGTTCAGCTCGTGGAGATACTTATCCGCATTCCTCCACTCCACCATGACCTCCCTCTCCAAGCACTTTTTAAAGTGCTGCCCATGAAGCATCACCTGTCCGAAGAAGAAAAGGTTAGAAAAATTCCACCAAGATCAAACCATATACAAATACAAAGTCTCAAGCACTTACCGAGACCGATGCCTGAGACCAGCGCATGAAGGCCTAGTCAGCCGTCTGCGATGCCAGCGCCATTCGATCCCTCTCGGTGGCGGCTTTCGTGATGAACTCGACGGACACAGGACCCTCGAGCAGAGAGTCCCCCTGTACGATCGACCAATCGGGGGCGAAGGGCCATAGCCCCTGTTGCCCCACTATGTGCTCGGCAGTGGGACGAGGTGGGGGAAGCCTCTTCCCTGGGGCTTCGACAGTCTTGCATGAACTGCCCCCCGCGTCCCGAGACGCCCTCAGCATATGGGGGTGATCCTTCTTGGCCTTCTTCGCAGGAGAAGGCTCCCCGACTACCGGGGCTGGTCCCTTGCCAGACCCCCCAGCTTAGGGCAGCCAGCTTCTCCTCCTCTGCCTTCTTCCTCTTCTCCGCTCTCACCTTCTCGGCGACGGCTAGCAAGGCACGCCTGTCATCCACTTGCTTAGACGTCATCCCTACAAAAAAGAAAGAAGAAGGGCTAACGTTAACACGAAGGAAGAAAGATGCAAAAATTCAGAACGAAACATACTGGGGTCGGCTGAGCTCAGTCCGGCCCAGGCCAAGTGTAGCTCGGTCACTCGGGGCCACACGATGTTGTGCCCCCCTACGATCTTCTCAACCTTCCTACACTCCTTTTTCGTCAAGTCACTTGTGCTTCAGAGGCTTGTGGTTGGGCTTGAAGAAATTCCACGAGGTCGAGATCGCCCAAGACCTCTCGCTCCGGACCACAAAATATTTCTCCTTCCACCCCTTTATTGAATCTGGATGGCCGTGCACTACCTTCTTATGCAGCCTGGGCGAGAAGTAAAATATCCCCTCCTGATCACCGAGCGAGCTAATCCCTAAAATGACTCGGAAATAGGTCAACTTCGGCTTCACGCCCTTCTCTTGGCACTTCAGAATGAAAAAAATCAAGTGTTTCCAAGAGTTTGGGCCATACTGCATTGGGCATAACTTCTCCCAATTTAAGACCCTCTTGACAAAGGGTTGCAGTGGCAACCTCGACCCCGAGACAAAGGCATACTCAGGAAAGATGCAGTATCCCGGTGCGAGAGCTATGGTGGGTCGAACGTCGGGGCTCGGAATGAAGACTTCAAACTCCCGAGGAATGAAGTAAGCGGCCCTCAGGATGTGAAGATAATCTGCCTTCAAGATACACTGAATGCCGTCCATCCGAATCTTCACACGGCCCTCCTCGCCTGGCACATGAGGAACAGGGGCCGATATCCTTGATATCATCAGGGTGCATCCTGATCGACCCCAGATTTTTAAAGGAAAACAGAGAAAACTCGAGCCCCGGTCTAGGGGCATATTCATCCGGAGGAGGGGGGCTGTCCGGAAGACTTAACTTCCTCTTCTTACGACGAGGACGAGCCTTCCTCTCTGGAGACGGCGTCGACAAAGGTGGAAGAGGCAGAAGGTCGTCTCCGACCCCGACCGACCCTCTTGCTGTGCCTTTCCCGGCACCTCCTTGAGTGCCCTCCCCTTCATCCCCATCATCCTCATCATCAACGACGCCCTGACCCTCGTGATCCTGATCCTCATCGTCCTCGTCCTCACCCTCGGAATCCTGATCTCCTCGTCCCCCTCCTCACCTTCGACATCCTGATCCTTCTGATCCTCCTCACCCTCGTCATCCTCGTCATCACCATCTTCCTCTTCCTCTTCCTCCTCCTCTTCGCCCTCGTCCACAGGCTCCTTCCCCGGCCTTCGAGATCTTAGCAGCGACACTATGAAGACTACATCGTCACCACCATCCGACCCAGGATATGACAGGACCTCCTCCCTGACCTTATATTTACTAAGGGATGAAGACATCTCTGACTCGAATTCCATCGCGGTACGGCCCGACGAGATAGCCTCGGATCCGGACTGAGTGCGCGACATTACTAAGCAGAAATACTAACTTGAAGCGTAAACCATGCGATCACCGGAAAAAGTCGCCGACGGCAAGTAAGATCCTGTTCTTGAAAAATTGGAAAGTGAGTAAAGAAATGAAGAAGAAAAAGTGAGGAAGGGGGGATTTATAAGGAGAAAATGACTCCTCGATTTCCGCAATTAGATCTGGCCGTTGGATCTTAAATCATCAAGATCTAACGGCCGCTAAGATCTGGAGTCACTTCGATTCTTGTGCTCATGACGTCAGCAGTGAGCGTGAAATTACCCAACTACCCCCAGGACTTTTTCCAACAAGCAAACTTTTTTGCACTCATGACAAGTCAAAAAGGGTCGACGCTCGGATGGCATCGTGAGCCTCAATCTCCTTCTCTATTATTCAGGAAGCTCAAAGCTCGGATGGCATCGCGAGCCACAAATTCCTCTTCTATTTTTACAGAAGGGTTGACGCTGGATGGCACCGCGAGCCACAAATTCCTCTCCTATTTCGCAGAAGGGTCGACGCTTGGATGGCATCGCGAGCCGCAATCTCCTTCTCTATTATTCAGGAAGCTCGGAGCTCAGATGGCATCGCGAGCCACAAATTACTCTTCTATTTCACAGAAGGGTCGGAGCTCGGATGGCATCCCGAGCCACAAATTCTTCTTCTATTTTCATAGAAGGGTCGACGCTCGGATGGCATCCCTGAGCCGCAATCTCCTTCTCTATTATTCAGGAAGCTCAGAGCTCGGATGGCATCGCGAGCCATAAATTCCTCTTCTATTTCACAGAAGGGTCGACGCTCGGATGGCATCGCGAGCCAAAAATTCCTCTCCTATTTCGCAAAAAGGTCGACGCTCAGATGGCATCGCAAGCCGCAATCTCCTTTTCTATTATTCAGGAAGCTCGGAGCTCGGATGGCACCACGAGCCACAAATTCCTCTTCCTTTTCACAGAAGGGTCGGAGCTCGGATGGCATTCCGAGCCACAAATTCCTCTTCTATTTTCACAGAAGGGTCGACGCACGGATGGCATCACGAGCCACAATCTCCGTCTCCATTGTCCAGGAAGCTCTGAGCTCGGATGGCATCGCGAGCCACAAATTTCTCTTCTCTCCCACAGAAGGGTCGACGCTCGGATGGCATCGCGAGCCACAAACATCATCCCATATCTCAAGGTAGGCTCGGAGACCGATTACCGACACCAGCCGTCAAGACTTCTACTCCTAAAAGCATTAAATGAAATGAAATCATTCAGTCGCTGCCACCAAAGTGCAGGGGCTCGGACCTCGGATGAAAGCGCGAGCCCCAGAGTCATCCCCTATTCACAGGGGCTCGGAGCTCGGATGACACCGCGAGCCCCAAGCACCCTCCTCTATTCAGGGATCGGAGCTCGGATGACGCCGCGAGCCCCAAAGCACCTCCTCTATTTCAACAGGGGGCTCGGAGCTCGGATGACACCGCGAGTCCCAAGAAACTCTTCTATTTCAACAGGGGGCCCGGAGCTCGGATGACACCGCGAGCCCCAAGCACCTTCCTCTATTCAACAGGGGGCTCGAAGCTCGGATGACACCGCGAGCCCCAAGCACCCTCCTATATTCAACAGGGGGCTCGGAGCAAGCCCCAAGTACCCTCCTCGATTCACAAGGGGCTCGGAGCTCGGATGGCATTGCGAGCCCCAAAAACCCTCCTCTGTCCACCAAGCAGGGGGCTCGTCTGCCGACCCCAAACGCTCGGCAAACCAAGCTCCAACCCGACAAACCTCGACGTCCCGTCGCTCTTCCAACTAGCGAGAGGATCGTCTGCCGGCCCTCAGCTCTTCTGCTGACCCTCGGAGCTCCTCTACCGACCCCAAACGCTCGGCAAACTGAGCTCCAACCCGACAAACCTCGACTTCCCCTCGCTCTTCAAACTAGCGAGAGGATCGTCTGCCGACCCTCAGCTCTTCCGCCGACCCTCGGAGCTCCTCTACCGACCTCATACGCTCGGCATACGAACTTCAACCCGACAGACCTCAACATCCCCTTGCTCTTCCAACTAGCGAGAGGATCATCTGCCGACCCTCGGAGCTCCTCTACCGGCCCCAGACGCTCGGCAAACCGAGCTTCAATCGAGCAGACCTCGACGACCCCTCGCTCTTCCGACTAGCGAGAGGATCGTCTGCCGATCCTCGGAGCTCCTCTACCGACCCCAGACGCTCGGTAAACCGAGCTTCAATCGGACAGACCTCAACGTCCCCTTGCTCTTCCAACTAGCGAGAGGATCGTCTGCCGACCCCCAAGGCTCTTCTGCCGACCCTAAGGCTCGGCAAGCGTCACTCCAACTCTTCTACGCTTAGCATCCTACGCAAACTCCAATAAGGGATCCTTTCCTCCTACCCCCTGGCCTCTTCTGGAAGTAGAAGATCCTACTTTCTCACTGCACCCTCCCCCATGCTCTTCCTACAGAGGCGAAGACCCACTATTACATGGATGGTTCACCCAGCCCTCCAGGAGTGTGGAGTTTGTGATATGGGTCGGATGACGTGGCCCCTCCTGGGCCATAGGATCCCCTCAGGAAACGTGCACCTCCGGGTCACCCGGATCTGCCACGTCAGCATCGGAAAACCACCCGGGCCTTTACCACGTCAGTCTGGAAATCACCCGGGCCTCTGCCATGTCAGCCCTATACCGTCCGGATTTCCACTGCTTCAGCCCCACGGGCAACCGGGTCCAGACCCGGCCCCAAACGGGTCTAGACCCGATTGGCTTCTCCTATAAATTCCAGACCCCTACCCCTTATCCAGGTAAGGAATCTTTACCACTCAAATCCCTAGTTACTGTTACTCTCTCTCTCAGTAACTGACTAGATTGTCGGAGGGTCTGCCACCGGGACCAACCCCGGTGTTCCTAGACCGTCTGCAGGTACACGAGACCTCGGATCCGAGCCTCCTGATCCGAGCCGAGCATCCAGCCTCCACCTCACTACCGCCTACTTCTGTACCGTTCGCCTGGCTGAGGGTCGTCCGCACCGGAGCTTCCTCCACCAATACAAATCGAGTAAGAACTTACACCTGGTGCATCCACACCCCTCCCAAAAACAAACCGCATCAATTAATAACCTACATTTTCTGCTTGATCCTGACATCACTCATTACATTCGTGATTTACTGTTAGACCTTTGATATTTTTCCTGTCTTGCTTTGTTCTTTGTCTTTGACTATGTCCTTACTCTTTGATATTTATGCTTTCCTTTATCCTTTGTTTCCTCTACTTGCTGCCCACGGCTTGCTCTAAGGGCTCTCTTTTATTTCTTTTTAGATCAAGATTTTATAGGTACTGAAGGATTTATCCCTGAAGGAATTAGTGAGCAACCTTTATAAAGATGGAACCAATCTCCGCTGCTTAGTTTTATTTACTGCTAGATTTATATTCTTGAATATTGTTATGACTTGTACTCTATTTTGGGCTTTATGACCCATAGTTTGTTTTGATCCCAGATGTTGGATATTTATATTGTTAGATTATTGCATTATTATTAGAATTTATCTTTGATTCTTGTGGTTATATTTCCTGAGTGGTTGTACTTTATTGTTCTTATTGCTGAGTCTGGTATAGCTTATGGATGGTGTTTACATCATTCGCTGGGCCTACGTTACGTACTCGTGTTCCGTATTTTGGGAAGCAGGGCATGACATAAAAGATTCAGAATCTTGTTGATTATACTAATTTAATTCATTTGGTTGATTAATCCTAGATTTTTTTGATTGAATTTGTGCAAGTAAATTAAATGTGGCATCATCCAAATTACTCTTTCTCTTACCTTTAGAAGTAGCAGAAGAAGAACTAACTAAAGAAATTGTACTACTAGATGCAAAACTTCTATCATAATAATCATACAAGTTATTTAATGTCGATTCAAATTTAACTAAAAATGTTCCGCAATCAATTTCAGATTCATCTTCCCCAAGTAAAGTAAAAAACATTTCAATCAAACTCTTCGTACCTTCTAATTTGATACGAGGATCCATCACAGTAGCAATACAATACAACATGGGAGGAGGATTAAAATACTTCAAAAATTTGGTGTATGCAGGTTTCACAATATGACCAATAAAAGCATCATCGATCATTTGTTTGAAAGTTTGCATCATAGTAACTATTGAAATAAAAATACTATTAGAAGTAGATTCATAAAATTTTGAAAATTTGAAAGTTGCAGTTTTAAAAGGTTCTAAAAATTTCAACAAAGATTCGACATAAAACCAAGCTTGGGGGTCATTTCAAAATTTGGCATATTTTTTGCAATACAAAAATTATTTATACATTTTTTATATTCAGTAACAATATGTAGCAAATCAAAAGTAGAGTTCCATCGGTGTTTAACATCCTTTGGAAATTTTTTAAAATGTACATTTTTAAGCCTACACCAAGCTTTCCATTCTTGGAATATGGTGCCACTTAATACAATAAAATGTATACAATTTCTAATGTTAACTACATATAGTTCAGCTATTTTTAATGCATCTTGAACACATAAACTTAAAATATGACATGCACATCTAACATGAAAAATATTGTCTGATGGAGGGTTTAATGCGGTTTTTAATATACTAATTGATGCATTGTTGTTAGATGAATTATCAAAACTTATACACATAATTTTATCACGAATATGAAAAACATCACAAATTTCTAAAATACGATTTGCAATTTCATTACCACTAAGGGGATAAGGCAACGCGGCAAGTGATATGATCCTTTTTTGAATGATCCAATCTCTGTCGATCCAATGACAAGTTATTCCCATCATTAGAATATTGTTGCAACTCGTCCAACAATCGGAAGTTAAAGAAACTCTATAAGTTAAACTCCATAAAATAGCAATCAAAGCTTCTCTCATTTCAGTGTACATTTTAAAACAATCAGACTTTACAGTATTCCTAGGGATTCTTTTAAAATGTGGGTTTAAGGCGGTGTGATTAAAATTTTCTAAGTCCCTACTCTCAGAATAGGAAAATGATAACTCTTCCTTGATTACTAGTCGGGTCATTTCTTGACGAACAAGTTCGGAATCATAAGAATGAATATCAACTACACTGGTCCTAGGGTGGATGTTTTGTTGGTCGGGTAAGTCTACAAGAAGTTCTTTGTGCACATTTTGGATGTGTCGTCTTATTGTACTTTTTCCCTCACCCCTCTTCCATTTGTATGGCTTCAAACATGTTTTACAAACTTTTATATCTACACCCGAATTTTCTTCGTCCGGAATATAATCCTAAAATTTGTTTCAATCACTAGTTTCCCCTCCAGTTTTCCTACTACTACCCGTTTGTATTGTTTCGGTTGCTTGTGTTTGTTGTTTTTCTTCTATGTCTATGTCTCCTACAAACTCATCGTGTGTACCAATGTGTTGGGTCATAGGGTACTCTTCGACGGGCTCATTTTGTGAGACAATAATTTGAAGAAGAATTATTTGAACAAGAATACTCATTTTGTAAAGCACATTGGTCGATTTCGTCCAAGTTAAATATGAAGGATTCACATACGCCATATCTGATCTAGTTTCACTGGAGGTAAGAGAAATAGGAGAGGGTACTTTTGAGGTTTTGGAAAACTCTGTTTAGCTTATTAAGAGCATCTGTAGTCATTAAAGCCAAATTTTGGCTATTTGGCTTATAGCAAATAGCAAAAATAGCTTTCATCGTAGTCGTTGTTAGCCAAAATTTGATCGTACGGTTAATTATCTCTCGTTCGACGTTTAAAAAAAATAGTTAAAAAAATGAACTAACTATGATAGTGAAATTTAAAAAAAATCAGAAAATCAAAAAAAAAAATCAAAAAAATTTGGCCTGAAGCTTGGACGGTATGTTATACATCGGCTGTGCATTTGTTTTTTTTAAAAAATTATTATGGGACCCTAAAAAAAAATTACAAATATTTCGGACGGTGTATAATATCCCGTCCCGTAAAAAATTTCAAAAAATGTTATACGGCGGTGTATAATTTACCGTCTGTTTATTTTATTAAAAAAAAATTAACAGAAGGTAAATTATACACCGTCCGATCTCCAAATGAAAAATAATGTATCGTCGGGTTATGTTTTTCATTCAACCAAATCAACTGTCAAATATGGCTGGGTATTATTCACAATTTTGAAAAAAATGCCTAAATATAGCCAATGACTGCAGGACGTTCTAAATCAAAATTTTTAAAATTTGGCGAAATAACCAACTACTACAGATGAGCTTACGGGACTATAGTTTAGATACATTTGGAGATGTTAATTAGGAGAAACTTTATAATAACAGGTAAAGTAATTTGAGGATTTATTTTAAAAGGAACTAATATCTATCAATTTTTAAATAACTATCTTGTCTTTTTGTGATAATCGACTATCAATCTTATCAATCATCTGATTTATGCATACATGTTTTGGCATAGGAGACGAAAAATGCATCCTTAACTTGCAGTAGAAATTTTACATGACAATGTGGCATGCCCAATAAAAGTTTTATAATTTAATTTAAATTTCTACTTAAATAATCCAAAACTGATTTTTTTTTTTTTTTAATTTGTTTTTGTACTCTAACTCTAAATTTTCCTGATGTAGAGACAAACAAGAAAGCAATTTAAATATCATAATGACAAAATTAATATGTTGTGTATTTTCTCTTGGCAGAAGAGAGAGACAAAAGATATGTTGAATGTAGTAGCAATAAAAAGGAGAAGGCGACTGGGTCGCTGAAGGCCTCGAACTTCGCACTCCCTCAACCTCACTGTCACTCCCGGCCTCACAAATCACTTTCCCCTATTACCATATGACATGTCATCTTACTGTAACTGTCTCTTACCATTTCCCTCGCACGTGGTCCCCTGCCACGTTGGATTTGCACTCCTATGCCGCTGCTCTTCCACCACATAATTAAGCGGTCTCTCTAATCTAAAGAAAGAAAAGATAAAGAGCATCCACCGTCGTGATTTGTTAAAATATGCATTTTTGCATATTATATTTATAGTAAAACTTATTTGCTGCAGTAGTAAAATGTTATAAATATAGTCCAAAAAAATCATCGGACGGAACTTAGGTTCCGTCCTGCAAAAAAAAAATTCTGGACATTTTTAAATAATTTATTTGATTATTTTAATAATTTTAATAATTAAAAAAAGGAAAAAATCAAAAAAATGGCAAGATCCGTCCAAGCCAAAATGGAAAAATTTAAAAATTTTAAGGTGTTGTCCGAGGAAAAAATGAAAAAAAATCTTTTAATCAGCACGGAACTTCAAGTTCCGTCTGATAAAAAAAAATTATTTTTTATATTGGGACGGATCTTCAAGATCCGTCCTTCATAATATGCATTTTTTCAAATCTTATCTCGGATATAGCAATCCACTGTAGCGATTTCTTCAAAATATGAATAAATAGCAAATGACTATAGACGATTTTAAGCCAAAATATGTATAATATAGATTTTTAGCTAACAACTGTGAATGCTCTCACACCATATACTAGTAAGGCTGCAGACGAATCGAGCTATTCGCAAGATATTCGGCTCGAGCTTGGTCAAAGCTCGGTCAAAGCTCGACTCGAACCGAGCTCGTTTCGTAAACGAGCCGAGCTCGAGCTTTATTTTTTATTTATTTTTAGGCTAAGCTCACGAGCTATTCGGCTCGAATATGATCAAAGCTCGGTAAAAGCTCGGCTCGAACCGAGCTCAAGCCGAGCTCGAGCTCAAAATTGAGCTCGTTTCGTAAACGAGCCGAGCTCGAGCCTGAAGGTATTCGGCTCGGCTCGATTAATACTAGTAAACTGCCCTCTGAAGTTAGCCTTTTGTTGTGAAAGTGTGAATATCCCCCACCCATTCCCATACCCCTGACTGACCCCACCACATGACTTTTTGCGAAGTTAATGAACCCACTTTTCCGTTCTCTTTCTTTATCTCTCTCTCTCTTGCGCTCCGACTCACTTTACTATTACCGTTGTAAGTGGGCCGCATGTCAGTTCTTGCCAGACACCTGTCTGTCACTCTCCCCCTTCATCTTGCTCTTGGATCCTATTCCAATCTCCCATCTAATAATAATAATCACTCATCTCTAATCTCTAATCTCTAATATTATAATTGAAGAAAGCCTTAGTATCATTTGTAAATCTACTAATGTGTACTGATATGGGTTGGATGACGTGGCCCCTCCTGGGCCACAGGATCCCCTCAAAATGCACGCATCTCCAGATCATCCAGATCTGCCACGTCAGCATCGGAAAACCGCCCGGGCCTCTGCCACGTCAGCCCGAAAATCGCCCGGGCCCTTGCCACGTTAGCCCTATACCGCTTGGGTTTCCACCGCTTCAACCCCACGAGCAACCGGGTCCAGACCCGGCCCCAAACGGGTCCAGACCTGGATGGGTTCTCCTATAAATACCAGACCCCTACCCCTTGATCCAGGTAATCGACTTTTCCCACTCAAAACCTTAGTTACTGTTACTCTCTCTCAGTAGCTGACTAGATCGTCGGAGGGTCTACCACCGGGACCAACCCCGGTGTTCCTAGACCGTCTGCAGGTACACGAGACCTCAGATCCGAGCCCCCTGATCCGAGCCGAGCATCCAGCCTCCACCTCACTACCGCCTACTTCCGTACCGTTCGCCCGGCTGAGGGTTGGCCGCAAAGGAGCTTCCTCCACCAATACAAATCTAGTAAGAACTCACACCTAGTGCATCCACACGTTTCCCAAAAACAAACCGCATCAGGTTGGCACCGTCTGTGGGAATTTTCTATTGCAGACGCCGGTCCGAGCTCAGCCATCATCGGTACCCCGTCAACCCGAGCTCACATGGCGCTCAAAGCCACGAGAGCTGTCACCTCAGCGTGTCGGCAAGACGTGCCTTCACAGGGCGTCGGCGCCGATGCTCAAGCATCCAAAAACCCGGGGGTCAGTCACAGACTCCAAAAGGGTGCCTCCCGTCCGATCCAACCAGACCTGCGGGGGGTAATTCAGAACCGACAGGCTAGCCGAAGAAGGGGAGGGGCCGCTTTCAACTTGACCCCGAACCATCCAAAGCCTCCGTCCCAAGGATGGGGGCCGGCGCTCAGCCGTGTCGGACGGCAACCTCCGGCTCAACCAAACCGGGCCGAGCGAGCCCCGGTCACTCACCAGGAGTACCAAGACTTCCTGAAGGAAATCATGGGGGCCATCTGAGCGATCCCCATCGATGAGAACGTCCGACGCTCTCACACACGGTCGGATGCCGAGGCCAGCGTGTCTCGCCCCTCAACAATCCCACCAGAGTATGATGATGACATTTTGAAGCGCCTTCAAGAAATGGAGGATCGCCTCGACTACTTTGGCGACGACGGCCAAAGGATGGCTCAGGGGTACAGGCCTGTCCGACCTCCTTTCTCTGCCCTCATCCTGCAGGCGGAGATACCCAGGAATTTCCTTCCACCTCAATTCGAGACCTATGACGGCGAGGGCGATCCTGCTGGTCACATGGAGGGCTTCAAAACCCTCATGATGATTCACAGCGCATCGGATCCCCTCCTGTGCCGAGCCTTCCCCGCCACCCTCCGGGGTTCGGCTCGGGAATGGTTCTCCAAGCTCACCCCCGGCTCTATTTATTCTTTCGACCAGCTAGAGGGCAACTTCCTCGCCCACTTCGTAACCAGCCGAAAGACCGAAAGAACAAGTGCATCCCTACTTGGCCTCCGGCAGAAGGAAGGGGAGTCACTCCGTGTGTTCGTCTGAAGGTTCACCGCCGAGGCGAGGTCGGTCTCCTCCCTCGACCCTAGGGTTGCCTCGGTAGCCATCTGGCACAACGTACGACACGGACAGCTGAAGGCCTCCCTGGCAAAGAAGCCCCCGATAGACTTCCCCGACCTCCTCAACCTGGTCGAAAAGTACATCCGAGCTGAAGAGGCCCTGAATCCAGAGGACCAGAAAGAAGTTTCCGGGAAGGGGAAGTGCAAGGCCGACGAGGTCGAGCCGGCGAAGAAAGCTCCGAGAGACGGGGGCACCGCGAAGAAGGTTCGCCGATCCCACGCTTCAAGAGGTACACTCCGCTGACGCAGAACGTGTCGACAATCCTCTTAGCGATTGAAGACAACGACCTCGTGCAGTACCCCCCTCGTTCGTCCAACAACACCAGCAATAAGAGGGATCAGCGGTTCTACTGTCGCTTCCACCGGGACAACGGGCACGACACAGATCGTTGTCGTGCCCTGAAGGACGAAATCGAGACCCTCATCCAACGAGGGTACCTCTGGGAATTCAAAAGAGAAGGCGTCCGGGAACAGAGAGATACCAGAAACAGGAGGGATTCCCCTCCTCCTCGAGCACCCCGACAGCGACCCGAGCGGGATCCGGTGCCCGAAGAGCCCAAGGGTCAGGTAATCTTGAATTGCGTCCACGGAGGGCCCATGGGAGGAGAATCCAACACTTCCCGCAAGGCATTCGTTCGGGATGTCAACACCATCCAAGGCCCTCTCTCCCCCCAGGTCCAGCAACTTCCTGTCTCCTTCTCAGGGGAGGATCTGGAGGGAGTCCGGCTCCCTCATTATGACGCACTCATCATCAGCCTCTGCATGGCGAACTTCGAGGCCCGACAAATCTTTGTAGACAACGGGAGCTCAGTCAACATCTTGTTCCTAGAAGCATTCAAGAACTTGAAGCTCTCCCGTGAGAAGCTAAAGCCGACCAGATATACCTTGCACGGATTTTCTGGCATCCCAGTGACAATAGAGGGGATTGTCACCCTAGATGTCACGGGTGGATACGACCCTGAAAAGAAGAACCGAGTCCATGGACTTCATGGTTGTGAACGTCAAGGCAGCCTACAACGCCATACTCAGTCGCCCCGGACTCTGCTCGCTACAGACGGTTCCCTCGGCCTACCACCAGAAGATGAAGTTCCCTACCAACACTAGTGTCGGTGTTGTCCGAGGAAATCAAGAAGCAGCACGCTCGTGCTACATGACGGCCATCGGGAGCAGTGTGTTTTCCCTCGATGCCCTTGAACTAGAGCCCGAGAGGACCCAGTCAGAACCAGAACCGACTGACGAGCTAGAGGATGTCTCATTCGAGATAGGGGACGCGTCGAAGCACTTCCGAGTGAGCTGCTCCCTCGTGCCCGACCTCAAGTCTGTCCTGATCGCCTGCATTCACCGCAATGTCGACCTCTTTTCCTGGAAGCCCTTTGACATGCCCGGTATCTCCGAGAATCTCATCATGCACAAACTCAGCGTGATCCCCGGGTCGAAGTCGGTTGTCCAAAAGCGGCGTAAGTTCGCTCCAGAGCGACAGCAGGCGGTAAACACGAAAGTATACAAGCTCTTGTCTGCGCATTTCATACAAGAGGTCAGCTACCCTGAGTGGCTGGCAAACATCGTCATGGTCAAGAAGGCGAGCGGGAGCTGAAGGATCTACATAGATTTCACCAACCTCAATAAGGCATGCCCTAAGGATCCGTTCCCCCTTCCCAGCATCGATGCCCTTATCGACACCACATCGGGTCACGAGCTCTTATCCTTCATGGATGCCTTCTCAGCCTACAACTAGATCCGGATGTTTCCTCCCGACATCGCCAAGACATCCTTCGTCATAGATAGAGAACTTTACTCCTACCGGATTATGCCCTTCGGGCTGAAGAATGCCGGTGCTACTTACCAGAGGCTCGTTAACCGTGTCTTCAAAGATCAAATCGGGCGTAACATGAAGGTATACATCGATGACATGCTCATCAAAAGCCAACAGGGTCAGAATCACGTTGCCGACCTGGAAGAAGCCTTTGGGGTACTTCGAATCCACAACATAAGGCTCAACCCGGCGAAGTGTGCATTCGGCATCTCCTCGAGAAAGTTCCTCGGTTTCATCGTCAGCCAGCGCGGTATCGAGGCGAACCCCGAAAAATCCAGACCATAATAGACATGGCCCCTCCCAGGAACATCAAAGAAGTCCAGAGGCTAACGGGAAGACTAGCGGCCATCGGTCGTTTCCTCTCTAATTCTGGAGAGAAGTCCCTTCCGTTCTTTAAAGCGCTGCACGAAACTGGAGGGTTCGAATGGGGTACTCAACAACAGGAGGCCTTCTCCCAATTAAAAGAGTACCTCACCAACCCTCCTCTCCTCAGCAAGCTCGAACCAGGCGAGCCACTCTGGCTCTACCTCTCGGCCTCGGAGAACGTGCTTAGCACCGTCCTCGTTCGAGAAGAGGAAGGGGTCTAAAAGCCCCTGTACTATGTAAGCAAGGTCCTGCTCGACGCCGAGACCAGATATTTCAGGATGGAGAAAGTAGCATACGCCTTGGTCATGGCCGCGCGAAAGCTCTGTCCATATTTTTAGGCACATTCGGTCCAGGCACTCACAGATCAACCCCTAAAGGCGGTGCTCTATAAACCCGAGAGCTCGGGGCGACTAGTCAAGTGGTCGATCGAGCTCAGTCAGTACGACATCGGCTGCTAGCCAAGGACGGCCATCAAAGGGCAGGCCCTCGTCGAATTCATCACAGAATGCACCATCTTCGAGCAACCCGCAAGCAAGGAGGCCGACCAGACGTGGGAAGTTTACATCGATGGCTCCTCTTGCGAAGCAGGATGTGGTGTGGGCATCATTCTTCGGGGTCCAGATGGTTTCCTCCTTCAATATTGTCTTCGCCTCAACTTTTCAGCCTCTAACAACGAGGCTGAGTACGAGGCCATGATCGTCGGGCTCAACCTGGCTCATCAGGCCGGCGCCAGACAGATCAGGGCCTTTAGCGACTCTCAGCTGGTGGTCAACCAGATCACCGGGGAGTACGAGGCCCGTGACGATCGGACGATCAGGTACCTGGTCGTGGTCCGACACCTATTAACATCCTTTGACGAATCGGCTGTCTTGAGGATCCCCCGGGAGCTGAATGCCTAGGCCGACGCCCTGTCAAAGTTGGCTTCCTCATCTTTTGAAGGCCTCGACCGTACGGTCCTGATTGAAGTCCTGCTGAAGCCAAGTACAGACTTCCCCGAGGTTCTATGCGTTGAAGACGGAGCCCCTCCCAACGACTGGAACACTCTTATCAAGGAATTTCTAGTCAAGGGAGAGCTCCCCAAAGACCGGGCTGAAGCAATGTGGGTCAGGGTCCGATCAGAAAGATTTGCGGTAATCAACGCCACCCTCTTCAAAAGGTCCTACACCACAACGGATGGCAGACCCTACCTCCGTTGCCTGACCCCCGACGAAGCCAAGTATGCCCTCAAGGAGGTGCACGAGGGGATCAGCGGATGCCACATAGGAAGCCGCTCGCTAGTGCGGAAGGCATTAAATCATGGGTACTACTGGCCCACTATGTTGCAAGACGCCCTCGCCTTAGTGAAGAAGTGCGGCCCCTATCAACGGTTCTCCCCCATGAAAAGGGATCCTCAGGCAAACCTCCATTCAATGGCCAGTCCGACCCCCTTTGCAATGTGGGGGATGAATTTTGTGGGCCCATTTCCAAAAGCAACGGGCCAACGAAAGTTCCTCATTGTGGCGATTGACTACTTCACAAATTGGATCGCGGCAGAGCCATTAGCAACGATCACCGAGCGATAGACCCAGTAGTTTTTCTGGAAACACATCGTCTGTCGGTTCGGGATTTCGCAGGTGCTCATCACGGACAATGGGACTCAATTTGCGGATAAGCATTTCTGCAAGTTCTGCGAAGATCTCGGGATCCAGCAGCACTTCTCCTCAGTATGCCACCCCCAGTCCAACGGTCAAGCCGAGAATGCGAACCGCCAAATCCTCGACGGCCTCAAGAAATGACTCAATAACTCTTCTAAGGGGTTATAGGTCGACGAGCTGCCAAGCGTTCTCTGGGTCCACCAGACAACAAAGAGAATCCCCACGGGAGAATCGCCTTTCAATCTGACATACGGTGCGGAGGCCGTCATTCCCTTGGAGATCGGGATCCCTTCACCCCGGATCATGGCTTTCGACGAGGCAGCTAACTCCAAACAGCTGCGAGCCGACCTGGACCTCATAGACGAGGTCAGGAAGAAGTCCGCCCTTAGAAGGAGCATCTACCAACAAAGGATTGAAAGGTTCTACAACAAGAAGGTGCGTCCGACCGACATCAAACTCGGAGATCTCGTTCTCCGAAAACTGGCGGTATCCAATTCCGGTCAGAAAAGGAAATTGGCCCCGAACTGGGAGAGCCCTTACAAAGTATCGGAGGTCGTGCGCCCAGGGACATACCGCCTGACCAACACAGAGGGCAAGGCCATCAAGAGGCCTGGAATGCAGAGCAACTCATCAAGTTCCTAGGAGGAGAGGACTAGCCTCCATCTCATGTAAATTATGAAGAATGTAATCGGCACATCGTGCCTTATCTTTTGTAAAACTTCAAGTTATTGTAAATATGCCAGCTTTCTTAAAACAAGTTTTTGGCTTCTTTCTGACTACCATTACAAGAAAACGGCTCGGCGCTCAGATAGCATCTCGAGCTAGACAAGCTTCTCTTACAAGCTTGAGGCTCGACGCTCGGATAGCATCTCGAGCCAGAAAACTATCTCGGACGACTCGGCGAACCGAGCTCCAACAAGATCGACCTCGTCACCCCCTCGCTCTTCCAACTAGCGAGAGGATCTTACAAATATTTTTCATACAGTATAAGGAATCATAGTGAAAATAGGCTCGGCATTCGGATAACCTCTCGAGCCAGAAAAGCTTCCCTTACAAACTTCCCTTACAAGCCTAAGGCTCAGCGCTCGAATAGCGTGTCGAGCCAGAAAAGCTTCTCCTACAAGCTTGCGGCTCGGTACTCGGATAACATCTCAAGCTAGAAAAGCTTCCCTTACAAGCTTGAGTCTCGGCCTTCGGATAGCATCCCGATCCAGAAAAGCTTCTCTTACAACCTTGAGGCTCGGCGCTTGTTGTGCTATCTAGATGATCTAAACTAGACACAAATTAAAAACCTCGCAAGTGTACGAATCGTTTGGAGAAGCGTAGTGACGAGCAAGGGTCGATCCCACAGAGATTGTAGAATTTAACTTACTAACCAATAAAACAAAAATAAGGATGGTAAAGGATTGTTCTAAAAGAAAAGGAAAGGATTAAAACTAAATCAAGAAGTTCTGAATCACAAATGTTTATTAAGTAGTTGGGTTTTGATCTCCACCAATAGTCAATAATGCTAAGTCACCTTCTATACTTCTTCTTATTACTCATGTTTGTTCTCTTCAAGGGCATGGTATCTACTCCTTAAAGTAATGTTTCCCTAAGCCAAGAATTAGGCATGGTATCTACTCTAATTTGTTTCTTTCCTTAAGTATTTAGCATGGTATCTACTAAGTTGCACTTAAAGAAAACATAAGAACAGTGGAAACGAACAAACACTCAAGGTTCTAGAAATTGGTATCAGATCTAAATCCCTCAAGTTGATTAAACCAAGAACCCCTAAGGACTCCTGTGTTACAAGTTACGAGCACGAGATACGGGGTCATCTCAATATGCTCATATAACAGATTCAGATCTACACTGTAAAACTTTGATAATCTCAAGTTCTGTATGGCAGTCGACTGGCTGTCACTTCAGTCGACTGTCCTTAGAACTCCAAACAAGTTTGATTCATGTAAATTTTTATTCTTTCAATCAGGTTTAATCAATAAGTAAAAGAGTAACATTCAGAAGAACTTAGCATTACATAACTACGGTTTCAATCTACCCAACTATGAAATTAGTTTCACATAATAAGACTTTTATTGATCAACAAGCTTGAATACATGATTAACATAAAAGAATTAGAAAGAGAAGGAATAAACTGATGTAGTTCGGCTAGATGAGTCGGCTGGCTGTCACACAGTTGACCGGCCGTTCTCTTCTTAGTACTTGATCTCCTTTCTCCTTCTTCTATGCTGATAAAGTATTGCTTTTGGTTGATGTGTTGATGATTCTGGAACTCTGTGATTCGGCTGGTGGTGTGTGCGGAGGAACTCGGGTCAGAGGAATGCCTCTTCTGATATTTATAGACCCCGCACACGAATTAGGGTTTACCCCCTTTTTTAGGAAAATCCTCCTCTTTCCTTCTTTATTTTATTGGTGATTTATTTCTTTCTCTTTTCTGCTTTTGTTCCTTATCTGCTAACCACGTGCTCTTGCCAATCCCCTGTCTCTGGCTTTGATTTATTGGAGAAGTTATTATTCGCATATAGCCTGGGTTCAGATAGATTTGGATCTAGATACGGCTGCATCTTATCTTTTCACTCTGCCGCATACCAGTCGACTTATGTTGGGTGTGAGTCGACTGATGCTGAGACATCTGTAGCTTCATGATTCCTCAGTCAAGTCGACTGCCTTGAGTGTAAGTCGACTGTGCCGAGCCCCAGCAAACTCTCTGTTCAGTCGACTGATGGAGAGCAGGTCGACTGTTGTACTGCAGTTCCCTGTATATCATCTTCTCAGTCTGTATTAGTCTGGAATCTGCTTCGTTTTGCTGCTTTTGGTTGTTTCCTATGAAAAAGAGAAAGAAGAGTAAAATACCACATATAGAGCTTTTAGATGTACATTTGCAATAAGATTATTGCTCCTAAATGTGAATATTCTTGAGTTCATCAAATACCCCCAAACTTAGCTTTTGCTTGTCCTCAACCAAAAAGTGAAATTATGAATAAGGGGAACAATAATAGTCTCAACCACCAAGAATTCTTATTATGTGAGCATCCAAATTTTTCAATCAAAATTATAAACAATTTGCAAATGAAGTAAAAACAAGCATACCCACTTTCTCTAGTGCAATTGTCTATTCATAACTCCAAACTCAACCACACTTGTCATGCAATTAATTATAGTTATAGTATGTAACTACCCAATCTGTGATTATCCCTTTTTTCCACTACAAACCGAGTAGCAAAGTAGAGTTTTTTTTTTTTTTTTTTTTTACTAGTCTCTTCTTTTTTTTAAGTCGTCACTTGCCTTTTGATGCGAGTGCAAAACATTTGTGATGAATCCACCCGGTTACTGAACAAGTCACAAACTTTAAGTGCTTTGCATACTCATATTTCAAGTTGCCGTTTGACGTAAAGGTAAACATTGGTGATGAATACACCTAGTTACTAAGCACTCAAAACACTGGAGTAGATTGACTTTATTCATATATATATTCTTTTCATTTTTACTCTATTTACTTAAACTCTGTTTAGGACTAGATCAAAGGGAATAATCACTAGAAAAAGCATCACAATTTTTTTATGTATAATCGCATGACTCATATAATTTTGTAAGGCATTATGAAACTCAACAATCCTAAAGTAAATAAGTATTCTTCCTCTTACTTTATAAGAAATTGTTTATCAAAAGACTTCGAATGTAACTAACTAATACCCCCAAACTTAGATGGAACATTGTCCTCAATGTTCGCACAAAACTTAAAATGTTACCACCTAGTTTGAAGGAAAGAAAATGAAGAAATAAAGAAATGATTAAAGAAATAAAATAAATAGAGAGTGTAAGTACTCCCCTTAAAAATTGGGTTGCCTCCCAATAAGCGCTGTATTTTTTGTCTTCAGCTAGACTTGACGAGTTCATGCAATGTATTGAATGGTTTGAAGATTCACATCTTCCTCGTGCGGCTCTAAACTCATCTCAATGTACGGCTTCGCCCTATGCCCATTCACCTTGAATGTTTGATTTTTCTCTTTGCTATGAACCTCCAATGCACCATGTGGGAAGACTTTTGTGATAATGTATGGGCCATACCATCGTGACATAAGCTAGCCTGGAAAGAGTCGTAATCTTGAGTTGTATATCAATACCTTCTGTCCTTCATAAAACTCCTTCCTTGCTAGCTGTTTATCATGGTACAACTTGGTCCTTTCCTTGTACAGTTTTGCGTTTTCATATGCGTCGTGCCTCAACTCTTCAAGCTCATTCAGTTGTAATCTTCTTTTGTCGCCTGCTTGTTTCATATCAAAATTGAACCCTTTAATGGCCCAATAGGCTTTGTGTTCCAACTCCACTGGTAGATGACAGGTTTTCCAAAAACCAAACGGTATGGTGACATGCCGATGGGTGTTTTGTATGCTGTTCGGTAGGCCCATAATGCATCATTCAAGCGCAGCGCCCAATCCTTTCTCCTCGTGTTTACTGTCTTTTCCAAAATGCTCTTAATCTCTCTGTTGCTAATCTCCACCTGCCCACTAGTTTGAGGATGATATGGGGTGCCCACTCTATGTGTGATACCATATTTCTTCATCAAGGAAGCAAATGGAAAGTTATTGAAGTGGCTCCCTCCATCACTAATTATTGTCCATGGTGTACCAAACCTAGTGAAAATATTCTCCTGCAAAAACTTGACAACAACTTTGTGATCATTAGTTTTTGAGGGGACAGCCTCGACCCATTTAGACACATAATCCACACCCACAAGAATATATAAATAACCAAATGAGTTAGGAAAGGGACCCATGAAGCCGATTCCCCAAACGTCAAACAGCTCAATTACTTGGATGTTTTGCAGTGGCATCTGATTTCTAGAAGAGATAATGCCTGTCCTTTGGCATTTGTCACAAGTCCTGCAAAAAGAAAAAGCATCTTTGAATACATTAGGCCAATAAAATCCAGATTGTAATACCTTGAGTGCTGTTCTTTTAGGTCCAAAGTGTCCTCCATATGCATATTGGTGGCAATATTGTAGAATACTCATTTGCTCTTCTTCTGCCACACATCTTCTTATAATTTGATCAGGGCAAAATTTGAACAAATAAGGATCATCCCAATAATAGTGCTTGCACATGGCCGCCAGTCTCTTTCTTTCCTGACTTGTCATACCTGGAGGGAAAACATGGGTAGTGAGATAATTTACAATATCTGCAAACCATGGAAAATATGAGCAGTGCGATACCAGTCGACTGGTTCTGTTACCAGTCGACTGTCCCCGTTGTATGTTTATTTCAAATAGATATTCATCTGGGAAATTTTCATTAAGTGGGAGCACAACTCTCTCTTTCTCATGCAGTAGTCTGGACATGTGGTCTGCCACAATATTGTCACTTCCTTTCTTGTCTCTAATCTCAAGATCGAATTCTTGAAGCAATAGCACCCATCTGATCAACCTAGGCTTAGCATCCTTTTTAGCAAACAAATATCTCAAAGCAGCATGGTTAGTGAAAACAATAACTTTAGAACCAATTAAATATGATCTAAACTTCTCTACAGCAAAAATAACAGCTAACATTTCTTTTTCAATAGTGGAATAATTTAGCTGTGCATCGTTTAAAGTTCGAGAAGCATAGTAAATAACATGGGGTACCTTATTGATTCTCTGACCTAAAACAGCTCCTAAGGCATAATCACTTGCATCACACATAAGCTTGAAAGGATGGCTCCAATCTGGTGCCATGACAATAGGTGCAGAAATGAGAAGATTTTTTAATGTAATAAAAGCATTTGTGCACTCTTCTGTCCATGCAAACTCAACATCCTTAGCCAACAAATCACAGAGGGGTTTGGAGATTTTTGAGAAATCTTTTATAAATCTTCTATAGAACCCTGCATGTCCAAGAAAACTCCTAACACCCTTGACTGTAGTGGGAGGGGTAACTTTGATATGATGTCAATTTTTGCCTTGTCCACCTCTATGCCTCTTTTTGACACCACATGTTCCAACACAATACCTTGTTGTACCATAAAATGGTATTTTTCCCAATTCAGCACTAAATTGCATTCTTCACACCTCTTAAGCACAAGCTGCAAATGGTTAAGGCATTCATCAAAACAAGATCCAAAAACACTAAAATCATCCATAAATTCCTCGGTGAACCTTTCCACCATGTCTGAAAATATACTCAACATGCATCTCTGAAATGTAGCTGGTGCATTGCACAATCCAAAGGGCATCCTCCTGTATGCAAAAGTACCAAAAGGACATGTAAAAGTGGTTTTTTCTTGATCTTCTGGAGCAATAGCAATTTGATTATAGCCACTATAACCATCTAAAGAACAATAATGACTATATCCTGCTAATCTTTCTAACATTTGATCAATAAAAGGAAGAGAGAAGTGATCTTTCCTGGTTTCGCTATTTAGCTTCCTGTAGTCAATGCATACCCTCCATCCTGTAGTCACTCTCGTAGGGATAAGCTCATTCTCTTCATTCTTCACCACTGTGACTCCACTTTTCTTAGGCACTACATGTATAGGGCTCACCCACTTGCTATCTGAGATAGGGTAGATGATGCCCACATCTAATAGCTTCAAGACCTCTGTTCTTACCACTTCCTTCATGTGTGGATTAAGCCTTCTCTGTGCTTCCCTGCTTGGTTTTGCGTTATCTTCAAGAAGTATTTTATGCATGCATTTGGATGGACTTATTCCCTTGATGTCTGCAATGGTCCATCCTATTGCACCTTTGTGTTCTCGCAGTACCCTCAGCAACTTCTCTTCTTCCTGTGCACTCAAATTTGCAGCAACTATCACTGGTAGTGTCTGGTTCTCACCCAAATATGCGTGCTTCAGGTGTTCAGGCAGCGGCTTAAGCTCTATGTCTGGAAGTCTCGGTACAGTCGACTGGTTCCTGGTTGTGGTCGGGCCAGTCGACTTATCCTGTCCACCAGTCGACTGGTCCGAGGAAACACAAATGTCATCAGTCACAATATTTTCAAATGCCGGTGCGAGTTTACCTGAATATGACTTTGGAGTTTCAAGGTGATGTACTGATTCTGCTATCCTCCAGTCATCGTGTTCCTGTTCAACATTAGACAATGTTAGAGACTGTGTAATTGCAGCTTGTAGTGGTTCTATGCTATGTACCTGAAATGTTTGATCAACAATCTCCTGCACCACATCAACATTATAGCATTCATGATCATCATGTGGTAATTTTAGTGTATCAAACATTTTAAATTCAACCTTCTCTCCATTTATTTTCATACTTATAGTACCCTTTTTAACACAAATTTTTATATCAGCCGTACTCATAAAGGGCCTACCTAAAATGATTGGTAGAGAAGATGGCATTGAAGAGTCCTCCATGTCCAACACAACAAAATCAGCAGGCAAAATGAAATCGTTTACCTGAACTAGGACATCTTCCAAAATACCTCTAGGTCTTTTGATGCTGCGATCCGCCAATTGCAACGTGATGGATGTTGGTTGGAGTTCCCCCAATCCTAGCTTTTCATAGACGGTGTATGGGAGGAGGTTGATGCTTGCCCCCAAGTCTAGTAGTGCTTTCTCAAAGAAGTGCTCACCAATCCTGCAAGGAATGGTAAAACTACCTGGGTCCTTTAATTTAGGAGGTAGTTTTCTTAACAAAACATTACTCACTTCCTCTGTCAAAGCCACATCCTCCCTAACCTGAAATGTTCTTTTGTGAGTACAACATTCTTTCAAAAATTTAGCATATGAAGGAATTTGTTTAATAGCATCAAGTAGGGGGATATTAATTTCTACCTTTCTGAGAGTTTCAAAGATGTCAAATAAATGTTGTTCTTTCTTTTGCTTGACTAACCTTTGAGGGAATGGTGGCATAACTGTTCTTTCTTTTTCACTTACCTTGTTGGATCCCAAGACTTTTGATGGTTGTGTTTCTGTTTCTTCGGTGTGTGTTCCAACCTTGTTTTCAATTGTCTTACCACTTCTCAGAGTTGTTACTGATTTGAGCTGTTCTTGGCCTCTAGGATTTGGTATAGTTTGTGAAGGGAGTTCTCCTGCCTTTCTCTCACTCAACTCCTTTGCGATTTGCCCGATTTGAGTTTCCAATTTCTGAATTGCTTGCCCTTGTTGGTTGCTTGTTTGATGTTGTTGTTGGAGCAATTGAAGAACGGTGGATTCAAAATCCAACTTCTTCTGATCTTGAACTGGCCTATCAAACCCACTTCCCATTTGGAAGTTCCGTGCATGTCCTTGTGAAGACTGGGTTCCTTGATTGTTGCTCCATGAGAAATTTGGATGGTTCCTCCACCCTGGGTTGTATGTGTTTGAGAATGGGTTGTTCTTTGGTGGAAACCCTCCTTGTCCCACATAATTTGCATGCTCCTGATCTGTGAACGAAGACATGAGACATGTATCAGTTGTATGATCAAAATGAGAACAAATTGCACAAATTTCTTTAGTTTTATTTTTTACACTGCCCATTGTTGTTATTGCATTAACAAGCATATCAATTTTTTTATTCATGTTTGCCATTTCCAATTGTATGTTATTACTACCAGAAATTTCATAAACTCCCTGTTTTTTAGAAATGCCTCTTCCCCTTGTTGAGAATTGTTGTGAGTTCTCGCTAAGTTCCTCAAATAATTCGATGGCCTTCTCACCACTTTTCCTCATCAAGATCCCATTGCAAGCTGAATCCACAATTGCCTTGTTAGTATCATTTAAGCCCTCATAAAAAGCTTGTACTTGAACATCTTTAGGCATGTTGTGTGTAGGACACTTGAGGAGCTTGTTCTTGAAATCCTTCCATGCTTCGAAGAATAAATCTCCATCTTTTTGTTGGAAGAGTTGAATCTCCCTCTTTAGTTGTTTGGTCTTCTGGGCTGGAAAGAATTCTTTCAAGAATTTTGTTGCCAATTGCTCCCATGAATTAATTGATCCTGTTTCCAAAGAATTATACCATAGTTTAGCATTAACTTTTATGGAGAATGGAAACAAGATTAACCTGATTTGTTCAGGGGTAAGCCCTTGGACACTTTGTGTTCTGCAAAGATCAAAGAAGTCTTGCAGATGGAGGTGAGGCTCTTCGTCTGGTTTGCCACTAAAGTGGGGAACCATGCTAAGTAATTGGGGAGAGAGATGCATATTCCCTGTGACATTAGGTTGATAGGCAATGCAGGAAGGTTGCTCAATATTCTTAAGCGTGAATTTATCCTGCATTGGCACTCGATTTGGTATTTCCTCAGCCATTGTTGCTCGTGAATTGGGTCTCTGTGCAGTCGACTGGTTGCTTGTAGCAGTCGACTGGTTGGTCGCAGACAGCCTTCCTAATCTGTGCAAAGTGCGTTCTGTTTCCGCGTCAATAGGTAGTAGCTCTGGACGAAGTGATCTTCTTCCGTGCATCCACCAAAATCCTGTAACCTAAAAGAGAACATATTTATTAAAAAAAGAAAATAAAAGAAAAGAAAAGAAACGATTTACTGATTTGTAAGTTAAAATGCTAACAATCCCCGGCAACGGCGCCAAAAACTTGTTGTGCTATCTAGATGATCTAAACTAGACACAAATTAAAAACCTCGCAAGTGTACGAATCGTTTGGAGAAGCGTAGTGACGAGCAAGGGTCGATCCCACAGAGATTGTAGAATTTAACTTACTAACCAATAAAACAAAAATAAGGATGGTAAAGGATTGTTCTAAAAGAAAAGGAAAGGATTAAAACTAAATCAAGAAGTTCTGAATCACAAATGTTTATTAAGTAGTTGGGTTTTGATCTCCACCAATAGTCAATAATGCTAAGTCACCTTCTGTACTTCTTCTTATTACTCACGTTTGTTCTCTTCAAGGGCATGGTATCTACTCCTTAAAGTAATGTTTCCCTAAGACAAGAATTAGGCATGGTATCTACTCTAATTCGTTTCTTTCCTTAAGTATTTAGCATGGTATCTACTAAGTTTGCACTTAAAGAAAACATAAGAACAGTGGAAACGAACAAACACTCAAGGTTCTAGAAATTGGTATCAGATCTAGATCCCTCAAGTTGATTAAACCAAGAACCCCTAAGGACTCCTGTGTTACAAGTTACGAGCACGAGATACGGGTCGTCTCAATATGCTCATATAACAGATTCAGATCTACACTGCAAAACTTTGATAATCTCAAGTTCTGTATGGCAGTCGACTGGCTGTCACTTCAGTCGACTGTCCTTAGAACTCCAAACAAGTTTGATTCATGTAAATTTTTATTCTTTCAATCAGGTTTAATCAATAAGTAAAAGAGTAACATTCAGAAGAACTTAGCATTACATAACTACGGTTTCAATCTACCCAACTATGAAATTAGTTCCACATAATAAGACTTTTATTGATCAACAAGCTTGAATACATGATTAACATAAAAGAATTAGAAAGAGAAGGAATAAACTGATGTAGTTCGGCTAGATGAGTCGGCTGGCTGTCACACAGTCGACCGGCCGTTCTCTTCTTAGTACTTGATCTCCTTTCTCCTTCTTCTATGCTGATAAAGTATTGCTCTGGGTTGATGTGTTGATGATTCTGGAACTCTGTGATTCGGCTGGTGGTGTGTGCGGAGGAACTCGGGGGGGGGGGGGGGGGTCGGAGGAATGCCTCTTCTGATATTTATAGACCCCGCACAAGAATTAGGGTTTACCCCCTTTTTTAGTAAAATCCTCCTCTTTCCTTCTTTATTTTATTGGCGATTTATTTCTTTCTCTTTTCTGCTTTTCTTCCTTATCTGCTAACCACGTGCTCTTGCCAATCCTCTGTCTCTGGCTTTGATTTGTTGGAGAAGTTATTATTCGCATATAGCCTGGGTTCAGATAGATTTGGGTCTAGATACCGCTGCATCTTATCTTTTCACTCCGCCGCATACCTGTCGACTTATGTTGGGTGTGAGTCGACTGATGCTGAGACATCTGTAGCTTCATGATTCCTCAGTCAAGTCGACTGCCTTGAGTGTAAGTCGACTGTGCCGAGCCCCAGCAAACTCTCTGTTTAGTCGACTGATGGAGAGCAGGTCGACTGTTGTACTGCAGTTCCCTGTATATCATCTTCTCAGTCTGTATTAGTCTGGAATCTGCTTCGTTTTGCTGCTTTTGGTTGTTTCCTATGAAAAAGAGAAAAGAAGAGTAAAATACCACATATAGAGCTTTTAGATGTACATTTGCAATAAGATTATTGCTCCTAAATGTGAATATTCTTGAGTTCATCAAATACCCCCAAACTTAGTTTTTGCTTGTCCTCAACCAAAAAGTGAAATTATGAATAAGGGGAACAATAATAGTCTCAACCACCAAGAATTCTTATTATGTGAGCATCCAAATTTTTCAATCAAAATTATAAACAATTTGCAAATGAAGTAAAAACAAGCATACCCACTTTCTCTAGTGCAATTGTCTATTCATAACTCCAAACTCAACCACACTTGTCATGCAATTAATTATAGTTATAGTATGTAACTACCCAATCTGTGATTATCCCTTTTTTCCACTACAAACCGAGTAGCAAACTAGAGTTTTTTTTTTTTTTTTTTTTTTACTAGTCTCTTCTTTTTTTTAAGTCGTCACTTGCCTTTTGATGCGAGTGCAAAACATTTGTGATGAATCCACCCGGTTACTGAACAAGTCACAAACTTTAAGTGCTTTGCATACTCATATTTCAAGTTGCCGTTTGACGTAAAGGTAAACATTGGTGATGAATACACCTAGTTACTAAGCACTCAAAACACTGGAGTAGATTGACTTTATTCATATATATATTCTTTTCATTTTTACTCTATTTACTTAAACTCTGTTTAGGACTAGATCAAAGGGAATAATCACTAGAAAAAGCATCACAATTTTTTTATGTATAATCGCATGACTCATATAATTTTGTAAGGCATTATGAAACTCAACAATCCTAAAGTAAATAAGTATTCTTCCTCTTACTTTATAAGAAATTGTTTATCAAAAGACTTCGAATGTAACTAACTAATACCCCCAAACTTAGATGGAACATTGTCCTCAATGTTCGCACAAAACTTAAAATGTTACCACCTAGTTTGAAGGAAAGAAAATGAAGAAATAAAGAAATGATTAAAGAAATAAAATAAATAGAGAGTGTAAGTACTCCCCTTAAAAATTGGGTTGCCTCCCAATAAGCGCTGTATTTTTTGTCTTCAGCTAGACTTGACGAGTTCATGCAATGTATTGAATGGTTTGAAGATTCACATCTTCCTCGTGCGGCTCTAAACTCATCTCAATGTACGGCTTCGCCCTATGCCCATTCACCTTGAATGTTTGATTTTTCTCTTTGCTATGAACCTCCAATGCACCATGTGGGAAGACTTTTGTGATAATGTATGGGCCATACCATCGTGACATAAGCTTGCCTGGAAAGAGTCGTAATCTTGAGTTGTATATCAATACCTTCTGTCCTTCATAAAACTCCTTCCTTGCTAGCTGTTTATCATGGTACAACTTGGTCCTTTCCTTGTACAGTTTTGCGTTTTCATATGCGTCGTGCCTCAACTCTTCAAGCTCATTCAGTTGTAATCTCCTTTTGTCGCCTGCTTGTTTCATATCAAAATTGAACCCTTTAATGGCCCAATAGGCTTTGTGTTCCAACTCCACTGGTAGATGACAGGTTTTTCCAAAAACCAAACGGTATGGTGACATGCCGATGGGTGTTTTGTATGCTGTTCGGTAGGCCCATAATGCATCATTCAAGCGCAGCGCCCAATCCTTTCTCCTCGTGTTTACTGTCTTTTCCAAAATGCTCTTAATCTCTCTGTTGCTAATCTCCACCTGCCCACTAGTTTGAGGATGATATGGGGTGCCCACTCTATGTGTGATACCATATTTCTTCATCAAGGAAGCAAATGGAAAGTTATTGAAGTGGCTCCCTCCATCACTAATTATTGCCCGTGGTGTACCAAACCTAGTGAAAATATTCTCCTGCAAAAACTTGACAACAACTTTGTGATCATTAGTTTTTGAGGGGACAGCCTCGACCCATTTAGACACATAATCCACACCCACAAGAATATATAAATAACCAAATGAGTTAGGAAAGGGACCCATGAAGCCGATTCCCCAAACGTCAAACAGCTCAATTACTTGGATGTTTTGCAGTGGCATCTGATTTCTAGAAGAGATATTGCCTGTCCTTTGGCATTTGTCACAAGTCCTACAAAAAGAAAAAGCATCTTTGAATACATTAGGCCAATAAAATCCAGATTGTAATACCTTGAGTGCTGTTCTTTTAGGTCCAAAGTGTCCTCCATATGCATATTGGTGGCAATGTTGTAGAATACTCATTTGCTCTTCTTCTGCCACACATCTTCTTATAATTTGATCAGGGCAAAATTTGAACAAATAAGGATCATCCCAATAATAGTGCTTGCACATGGCCGCCAGTCTCTTTCTTTCCTGACTTGTCATACCTGGAGGGAAAACATGGGTAGTGAGATAATTTACAATATCTGCAAACCATGGAAAATATGAGCAGTGCGATACCAGTCGACTGGTTCTGTTACCAGTCGACTGTCCCCGTTGTATGTTTATTTCAAATAGATGTTCATCTGGGAAATTTTCATTAAGTGGGAGCACAATTCTCTCTTTCTCATGCAGTAGTCTGGGCATGTGGTCTGCCACAATATTGTCACTTCCTTTCTTGTCTCTAATCTCAAGATCGAATTCTTGAAGCAACAGCACCCATCTGATCAACCTAGGCTTAGCATCCTTTTTAGCAAACAAATATCTCAAAGCAGCATGGTCAGTGAAAACAATAACTTTAGAACCAATTAAATATGATCTAAACTTCTCTACAGCAAAAATAACAGCTAACATTTCTTTTTCAGTAGTGGAATAATTTAGCTGTGCATCGTTTAAAGTTCGAGAAGCATAGTAAATAACATGGGGTACCTTATTGATTCTCTGACCTAAAACAGCTCCTAAGGCATAATCACTTGCATCACACATAAGCTTGAAAGGATGGCTCCAATCTGGTGCCATGACAATAGGTGCAGAAATGAGAAGATTTTTTAATGTAATAAAAGCATTTGTGCACTCTTCTGTCCATGCAAACTCAACATCCTTAGCCAACAAATCACAGAGGGGTTTGGAGATTTTTGAGAAATCTTTTATAAATCTTCTATAGAACCCTGCATGTCCAAGAAAACTCCTAACACCCTTGACTGTAGTGGGAGGGGTAACTTTGATATGATGTCAATTTTTGCCTTGTCCACCTCTATGCCTCTTTTTGACACCACATGTTCCAACACAATACCTTGTTGTACCATAAAATGGCATTTTTCCCAATTCAGCACTAAATTGCATTCTTCACACCTCTTAAGCACAAGCTACAAATGGTTAAGGCATTCATCAAAACAAGATCCAAAAACACTAAAATCATCCATAAATTCCTCGGTGAACCTTTCCACCATGTCTGAAAATATACTCAACATGCATCTCTGAAATGTAGCTGGTGCATTGCACAATCCAAAGGGCATCCTCCTGTATGCAAAAGTACCAAAAGGACATATAAAATTGGTTTTTTCTTGATCTTCTGGAGCAATAGCAATTTGATTATAGCCACTATAACCATCTAAAGAACAATAATGACTATATCCTGCTAATCTTTCTAACATTTGATCAATAAAAGGAAGAGAGAAGTGATATTTCCTGGTTTCGCTATTTAGCTTCCTGTAGTCAATGCATACCCTCCATCCTGTAGTCACTCTCGTAGGGATAAGCTCATTCTCTTCATTCTTCACCACTGTGACTCCACTTTTCTTAGGCACTACATGTATAGGGCTCACCCACTTGCTATCTGAGATAGGGTAGATGATGCCCACATCTAATAGCTTCAAGACCTCTGTTCTTACCACTTCCTTCATGTGTGGATTAAGCCTTCTCTGTGCTTCCCTGCTTGGTTTTGCGTTGTCTTCAAGAAGTATTTTATGCATGCATTTGGATGGACTTATTCCCTTGATGTCTGCAATGGTCCATCCTATTGAACCTTTGTGTTCTCGCAGTACCCTCAGCAACTTCTCTTCTTCCTGTGCACTCAAATTTGCAGCAACTATCACTGGTAGTGTCTGGTTCTCACCCAAATATGCGTGCTTCAGGTGTTCAGGCAGCGGCTTAAGCTCTATGTCTGGAAGTCTCGGTACAGTCGACTGGTTCCTGGTTGTGGTCGGGCCAGTCGACTTATCCTGTCCACCAGTCGACTGGTCCGAGGAAACACAAATGTCATCAGTCACAATATTTTCAAATGCCGGTGCGAGTTTACCTGAATATGACTTTGGAGTTTCAAGGTGATGTACTGATTCTGCTATCCTCCAGTCATCGTGTTCCTGTTCAACATTAGACAATGTTAGAGACTGTGTAATTGCAGCTTGTAGTGGTTCTATGCTATGTACCTGAAATGTTTGATCAACAATCTCCTGCACCACAGCAACATTATAGCATTCATGATCATCATGTGGTAATTTTAGTGTATCAAACATTTTAAATTCAACCTTCTCTCCATTTATTTTCATGCTTATAGTACCCTTTTAACACAAATTTTTATATCAGCCGTACTCATAAAGGGCCTACCTAAAATGATTGGTAGAGAAGATGGCATTGAAGAGTCCTCCATGTCCAACACAACAAAATCAGCAGGCAAAATGAAATCGTTTACCTGAACTAGGACATCTTCCAAAATACCTCTAGGTCTTTTGATGCTGCGATCCGCCAACTGCAACGTGATGGATGTTGGTTGGAGTTCCCCCAATCCTAGCTTTTCATAGACGGTGTATGGGAGGAGGTTGATGCTTGCCCCCAAGTCTAGTAGTGCTTTCTCAAAGAAGTGCTCACCAATCCTGCAAGGAATGGTAAAACTACCTGGGTCCTTTAATTTAGGAGGTAGTTTTCTTAACAAAACATTACTCACTTCCTCTGTCAAAGCCACATCCTCCCTAACCTGAAATGTTCTTTTGTGAGTACAACATTCTTTCAAAAATTTAGCATAAGAAGGAATTTGTTTAATAGCATCAAGTAGGGGGATATTAATTTCTACCTTTCTGAGAGTTTCAAAGATGTCAAATAAATGTTGTTCTTTCTTTTGCTTGACTAACCTTTGAGGGAATGGTGGCATAACTGTTCTTTCTTTTTCACTTACCTTGTTGGATCCCAAGACTTTTGATGGTTGTGTTTCTGTTTCTTCGGTGTGTGTTCCAACCTTGTTTTCAATTGTCTTACCACTTCTCAGAGTTGTTACTGATTTGAGCTGTTCTTGGCCTCTAGGATTTGGTATGGTTTGTGAAGGGAGTTCTCCTGCCTTTCTCTCACTCAACTCCTTTGCGATTTGCCCGATTTGAGTTTCCAATTTCTGAATTGCTTGCCCTTGTTGGTTGCTTGTTTGATGTTGTTGTTGGAGCAATTGAAGAACGGTGGATTCAAAATCCAACTTCTTCTGATCTTGAACTGGCCTATCAAACCCACTTCCCATTTGGAAGTTCCGTGCATGTCCTTGTGAAGACTGGGTTCCTTGATTGTTGCTCCATGAGAAATTTGGATGGTTCCTCCACCCTGGGTTATATGTGTTTGAGAATGGGTTGTTCTTTGGTGGAAACCCTCCTTGTCCCACATAATTTGCATGCTCCTGATCTGTGAACGAAGACATGGGACATGTATCAGTTGTATGATCAAAATGAGAACAAATTGCACAAATTTCTTTAGTTTGATTTTTTACACTGCCCATTGTTGTTATTGCATTAACAAGCATATCAATTTTTTTATTCATGTTTGCCATTTCCAATTGTATGTTATTACTACCAGAAATTTCATAAACTCCCTGTTTTTTAGAAATGCCTCTTCCCCTTGTTGAGAATTGCTGTGAGTTCTCGCTAAGTTCCTCAAATAATTCGATGGCCTCCTCACCACTTTTCCTCATCAAGATCCCATTGCAAGCTGAATCCACAATTGCCTTGTTAGTATCATTTAAACCCTCATAAAAAGCTTGTACTTGATCATCTTTAGGCATGTTGTGTGTAGGACACTTGAGGAGCTTGTTCTTGAAATCCTTCCATGCTTCGAAGAATAAATCTCCATCTTTTTGTTGGAAGAGTTGAATCTCCCTCTTTAGTTGTTTGGTCTTCTGGACTGGAAAGAATTCTTTCAAGAATTTTGTTGCCAATTGCTCACATGAATTAATTGATCCTGGTTCCAAAGAATTATATTATAGTTTAGTATTAAGTTTTAAGGAGAATGGAAACAAGATTAACCTGATTTGTTCAGGGGTAAGCCCTTGGACACTTTGTGTTCTGCAAAGATCAAAGAAGTCTTGCAGATGGAGGTGAGGCTCTTCGTCTGGTTTGCCACTAAAGTGGGGAACCATGCTAAGTAATTGGGGAGAGAGATGCATATTCCCTGTGACATTAGGTTGATAGGCAATGCAGGAAGGTTGCTCAATATTCTTAGGCGTGAATTTATCCTGCATTGGCACTCGATTTGGTATTTCCTCAGCCATTGTTGCTCGTGAATTGGGTCTCTGTGCAGTCGACTGGTTGCTTGTAGCAGTCGACTGGTTGGTCGCAGACAGCCATCCTAATCTGTGCAAAGTGCGTTCTGTTTCCGCGTCAATAGGTAGTAGCTCTGGACGAAGTGATCTTCTTCCGTGCATCCACCAAAATCCTGTAACCTAAAAGAGAAAATATTTATTAATAAAATAAAATAAAATAAAAGAAAAGAAACGATTTACTGATTTGTAAGTTAAAATGCTAACAATCCCCGGCAACGGCGCCAAAAACTTGTTGTGCTATCTAGATGATCTAAACTAGACACAAATTAAAAACCTCGCAAGTGTACGAATCGTTTGGAGAAGCGTAGTGACGAGCAAGGGTCGATCCCACAGAGATTGTAGAATTTAACTTACTAACCAATAAAACAAAAATAAGGATGGTAAAGGATTGTTCTAAAAGAAAAGGAAAGGATTAAAACTAAATCAAGAAGTTCTGAATCACAAATGTTTATTAAGTAGTTGGGTTTTGATCTCCACCAATAGTCAATAATGCTAAGTCACCTTCTGTACTTCTTCTTATTACTCATGTTTGTTCTCTTCAAGGGCATGGTATCTACTCCTTAAAGTAATGTTTCCCTAAGACAAGAATTAGGCATGGTATCTACTCTAATTCGTTTCTTTCCTTAAGTATTTAGCATGGTATCTACTAAGTTTGCACTTAAAGAAAACATAAGAACAGTGGAAACGAACAAACACTCAAGGTTCTAGAAATTGGTATCAGATCTAGATCCCTCAAGTTGATTAAACCAAGAACCCCTAAGGACTCCTGTGTTACAAGTTACGAGCACGAGATACAGGTCGTCTCAATATGCTCATATAACAGATTCAGATCTACACTGCAAAACTTTGATAATCTCAAGTTCTGTATGGCAGTCGACTGGCTGTCACTTCAGTCGACTGTCCTTAGAACTCCAAACAAGTTTGATTCATGTAAATTTTTATTCTTTCAATCAGGTTTAATCAATAAGTAAAAGAGTAACATTCAGAAGAACTTAGCATTACATAACTACGGTTTCAATCTACCCAACTATAAAATTAGTTCCACATAATAAGACTTTTATTGATCAACAAGCTTGAATACATGATTAACATAAAAGAATTAGAAAGAGAAGGAATAAACTGATGTAGTTCGGCTAGATGAGTCGGCTGGCTGTCACACAGTCGACCGGCCGTTCTCTTCTTAGTACTTGATCTCCTTTCTCCTTCTTCTATGCTGATAAAGTATTGCTTTTGGTTGATGTGTTGATGATTCTGGAACTCTGTGATTCGGCTGGTGGTGTGTGCGGAGGAACTCGGGGGGGGGGGGGGGGGTCGGAGGAATGCCTCTTCTGATATTTATAGACCCCGCACAAGAATTAGGGTTTACCCCCTTTTTTAGGAAAATCCTCCTCTTTCCTTCTTTATTTTATTGGCGATTTATTTCTTTCTCTTTTCTGCTTTTCTTCCTTATCTGCTAACCACGTGCTCTTGCCAATCCACTGTCTCTGGCTTTGATTTGTTGGAGAAGTTATTATTCGCATATAGCCTGGGTTCAGATAGATTTGGATCTAGATACGGCTGCATCTTATCTTTTCACTCCGCCGCATACCAGTCGACTTATGTTGGGTGTGAGTCGACTGATGCTGAGACATCTGTGGCTTCATGATTCCTCAGTCAAGTCGACTGCCTTGAGTGTAAGTCGACTGTGCCGAGCCCCAGCAAACTCTCTGTTCAGTCGACTGATGGAGAGCAGGTCGACTGTTGTACTGCAGTTCCCTGTATATCATCTTCTCAGTCTGTATTAGTCTGGAATCTGCTTCGTTTTGTTGCTTTTGGTTGTTTCCTATGAAAGAGAGAAAAGAAGAGTAAAATACCACATATAGAGCTTTTAGATGTACATTTGCAATAAGATTATTGCTCCTAAATGTGAATATTCTTGAGTTCATCAGCGCTCGGATAACATCTCGAGCCAGAAAAGCTTCTCCTACAAGCTTGAGGCTCGGTGCTCGGATAAAATCTCCAGCCAGAAAAGCTTCTCCTACAAGTTTGAGGCTCGATATTCAGATAGCATCTCGAGCTAGAAAAGCTTCTCCTACAAGCTTGAGGCTCGGCATTCGGATAGCATCTCGAGACAGAAAAGCTTCTCTTACAAGCTTGAGGCTCGGCATTCGGATAGCATCTCGAGCCAGAAAAGCTTCCCTTACAAGCTTGAGTCTCGGCCTTCGGATAGCATCTAGAGCCAGAAAAGCTTCTCTTACAAGCTTGAGGCTCGGAGCTCGGATAACATCTCGAGCCAGAAAAGCTTCTCTTACAAGCTTGACGCTCGGCGCTCGGATAACATCTCGAGCCAGAAAAGCTTCTCCTACAAGTTTGAGGCTCGGCATTCGGATAGCATCTCGAGCCAGAAAAGCTTTTCCTACAAGCTTGAGGCTCGGCATTCGGATAGCAACTCGAGCCAGAAAAGCTTCTCCTACAAGCTTGAGGGTCGGCATTCAGATAGCATCTCGAGCCAGAAAATGTAGCGCCCCGATTTCCACGTAACTGGGAAACCGTGACACATGCCAAGATCTTTCCTTCAATTAGTCACGATACACAAAATTGCTGGAAATTTAAAACTTTTTATTCAACACAGAGTGACCACGCAGTAATTATAAATATAAGTTTGTAATACCAACCGTAGCGCTTGCCCTTTTTCCTTTTTGACTCCAAACTCAATTCTTCCAATTTCTATATCACTTTAAAACATAAACTAAAATGGTTGTGTTTCAAATAAAAATTGGGTAGAGTCTCCCCTGTAATTTCTGCCCCAAAACAGAAAAAGCTTACGGAATTTTGCTCTAAATTTCGTAGCTTACATCACAGGCAATAATATTACGGGCTCCCCAGGCCAAAATGAGCATCATCACACAGACAATATATATATATATGCTCTGGGGGCCAAACTCATAACGGTATAACAATTATCAAATAAAAACCATAAATCCTTTTGAAAACATAGTAAGTTTTTAGAAAATAACTTGTAAAAGCTTACCACAGCGCCCGACACTCCACACGAAATGGTTACGAGTCAAAACCATATCCTGCCGCCTCACGCCATACTTTTCATCATCATCCACATACTTATACATCAAAAATACAATTTAAAGCATAAATTTTTACTATTTACAATTAAATCATAACAACAAATTATAAGTAGAGCTCCACTCCATGGAAACCTGTACCTACACCTCACCTCTGCACTGCTGAAGACCTGTAACAGTAGGGACCTAGGGTAGTCCAGGGACTCCCTAACCCCCAAACACTAAGGGGTTAGCCATTTCTGGTGTGAGTATAATTTATTAAAATAAGCAAATAAATTAAACTTTACAAGTAAAAACATAACGAACTCATAATATCAAGATCAACAAATCTTACTTGACATCTAAACATGTAAACTCATAAATGCGAATTCACATCCAATACTCTCTGAGTCATCACCTGTATGTATGTCCATACCCACTCACAACATACTTATCTTTAGTAATCATTTGAATAACCCCTCTCATAATACCAATATTGATCTCATTGCATTGTATCGTGTATCACATCCTAGACATATGCATTCATTCGCATACTACCACATTCATTCATGTCCAACCTAACATCTCATTGCACATTACCATTTACATGCATTTTATCACAATATACTCCACATCGCCAACATGGTTGGGCAATAACATAACACACCCCAAGGCCGATAGCTTGGGTAACAATCACCGCACCCCAAGCCGAACTTGGGTGATATCACATCACATCCCAAGCCCATAACTTGGTTATTGATTTACTTCAACTATCACACTCACAATTCAACTTGAATGGAAAAGGCACGTGTACATATAATTTATGTGCCAGTGTATGTTATGACTTAACTCTAATGTGATATTTAACTAGAACTAGGATGCTTCCTATTCTAATGTCAGCAAGTCTCTGAAGCAACATGCAGCCCATACTACATGCGACCCCATCTCAAGCCGTTTCTCCATATATAGGGATTTGAACCCGCATTATGAACTTCTAATTGTACACAACCTGTTACTGACACCTACACGTGACTGATGAGGTTGCAGATGTGGTCATGTGCCACTGATACAGTACGCCAGTGGTGTCTATGTTCGCCACTGCTACCCGGCCAACCGGACCTCACTCAAAACTAGACGAACCCAACGTATCGGGCGTCATTTCAAAATCCAAATTATAGGGTCTCGCAAGCACAGGGTAGCACGAAGCCTACCTTATGGCACCCCTGGGGTCTCGCAAGCGCAGGACTGCCCAATGCATCCTGTGGCACCCCTAAGCCACGGTACTTCAGGAATTAACAACGCGAGATGCGCAACCCATGCTCCCAACCTGTGAGACGGCACCGTACGTATCCCTTTGACAGGAAGGTGCAACCCAATAACACCACCTAAGATCGGCCCTAAAGAAAGGTTTGGTCGTACGGTGCACCCTACTACCAACTCCCCTTCTTTCTGGCAAAAAGGTTAAGTAATGATTTTATAAGTCACTGCCTTAATGATGTCACTAAAACTATACAATCTTACATAATTTCCAATTTAGATTATCATGGTCCAACTCGTGGTCCCTTGATCCAAGACTCGAGTAACGAGATCACTCTCACTCATCCCTACCCCTAACTCGAATTCTACCAACACTCTCGGCCCACGGTCAACCTACATCGGTCAAGATCCGTCGACGCCCGAGATGAGATCTATCCATTTTACTCTAAGGGGGTAGGATGTGGTCTTGATGGTCGATGACCCTTAGGGTAATAATATCACCCTAGATGAGCACAACAAACTACGTATTAGCTAAGAAGCTACATACGAGTAACCAAAAACACATACGAGCTACACAGCTACGTATGGGATCAACAGCTACATACGGGCCAGTCGAGCCGCGTATGAGACAACAACATGCATACAAGCCAAATAAGCTCCGTATGAGACCAACATCTACATACGGGCCAGTCGAGCTGCGTATGAGACAACAACACACATACGAGCCAAATAAGCTGCGTATGAGATCCACAGCTATCTACGGCCCAGTCGAGCTGCGTACGCGTAAAACCACATACAAACAACCATACAGGTAATCAAACCTAGAAGCAACCAACTGTGCTTACTAGCAAACTTGATCTTCTTCTAATTAGAAGTAACAGAAGAATCTACTATAATTAACTTAAGCATGGTACCATTCTAAAATCAACTCATCATGTTATACCTACTATAATCAACTCACACATGAATTTCTCACTATAATCAGCCTACAACAACTCAAGCATAGTATCTTTCTAAAATCAACTCGAGCATGGTAGGTTTTACTGGAATATCACATAGGCATAAATGGGTTCTTCACACAACTCAAGCGTGGATTCTTAATATATCACAAGTGTTAGTTCTTTCTCTACAACAATCCAAATCCATAGGATGGGTTCTTTTTACTCACCACTACTAACAACTAAAAATGGGTTCTTTTTCGCATACACAAATAATATAGCCATAGGAATGGGTTCTTTCTCAACCTACAATAAGTAATCAACATAAAAGTGTGATCTTTTAACATCCTACAACTGACAACCTCAAAAGATTGTTTCTTTATCATAGTACAACTAACATAACATCAAGTTGGTTTCTTTTAGCGTCCACAATTTACTCAACCCTCAAAATGGGTTCTTTTCAATAGTTTAATTAGGTTAGCATGCGAGCTATATTCATGGGTTCTTTTTGGGACTCTTAGCTAAAACCATTACTATACTCACTTAAACATGGTTTCTTTGAATCTTAGAACAACTACTCATCTTAGCATGGGTTCTTCTCTTAGAATCATTAACTACAACAAATCTTTAAGCATGGTAGTTCTCTTTTTGACATAGCACACCAACTCAAGCATTATATTCTACTATAACTCAAGCATGATCTTCTTCATGGGTTCACAAGCATGAATGGGTTCCTTTTTGACATAGACAACACTCATCTTTATGTTATTTTCTCAAGTTCTACCATTCATACTCTTCATAGGATCCTTTTGATCCATATTACTACTTATAAGCTCATAGCTTAGTCCAAGTTGTTTTAGGCAACATAAAGCATACATACACATATTTAGACATAAGTAGAGAACAAATTTAAACAAAACACACATAAGAAGGTAGAGAATCCCCACATACATAACTAATCCCTTTATCCATAAATTTATATCAATACTTTAGTTTATTCGAACTTCTTCAAAACATCAAAAATACGTATATAAATCATACACACCATATTTTGATATCATCATCTAAATATAACTCATCCATTATATAGGTTTTTATATACTCAAAATAGTTAATTTCACCATATTTTTTACGATCACAAAAATACGTGAATAAATCGATACTTACTTATTTCTTTAAACCACAAAATACGTAATAAATCAATACTCACAAAATCCCCATATACATATACGTTATTCAAACATCTTTAAACATCAATACATAAATTAATCATACTCACAAAATCCCCATATACATATACATTATTCAAACATCTTTAAACATCAATACATAAATAAATCATACTCACAAAATCCCCATATACATATACGTTATTCAAACATCTTTAAACATCAATACATAAATAAATCATACTCACCTATTTCTGCGAAGATCCAAAGCGCCACCGAGCCACCTTGCATCCAAAGTCGCAAATATCCTATCATCAACTTCAAGCAATTAAAACTCAAATCATCCAACCCAATTATAAAAACTAATAACACCATCCCAAATTTCACACAAGCGTTTATTGAACGCTTGGGATATACACGTGCGATGCACGTAATAAACTAATGCCGACGAGATTCTTATTTCCCAACAATTACTAAATCGCCCCCAAAATATTCTAGTAGCTCAACTACAATTTCTATTACTATCCGAGAATTAATTCATATCCCTATAATTCTCTTTTACAAACCCAAAACCCTATTTTACTGACAATTTGAAATCTCTCTAAAAATCCACTAATTTCTCACATCTACAATTTCTAATATCTCTAAATCTCTCTACCCTAACATTCCTACTCAATAGAATTTAACCCAACTAAATTCTATATAATAAAATAGTTAGGGTTTTACCTTCCCGAATCTATTCGAAAATCCGACGCTACCACCATGTAGAGAATCTCTCCATTAGTCTACTCCTCACTTTGATTTGGATTTGACGAAGAATCGGAGGGGATTCGAGCGAGGTAGGAATCGACCGATGGGTTCTTTTGGGTTTGTTTTGATCGGGATGAAGAAGAAGAACGAAGGAGGAAGAGGGAAATGGGTCGGGGTTTCTTTCGATCGCTGGCGTGGACGGGAGGAGGAAGGGAGGAGGGAGAGGAGGTCTGGCTTCTTTTGGGTTCGGCATCGAACAAGAAGGGAGAAGGAAGGAGAAGGGAACGGGAGTGGGGGTCGGGGTTTCTTCCGATCGCCGGCGTGGACGAACGGGAGGAGAAGGGAGGGAGGTCGGGTGGGTTTCCATCGGGTTGGTTTGGGAACGAACGGGAAGAAGAAGAAGGGAAGAAGAAGGAGAAAGGAAGGAGAGAGAGAAAGGGGTTTTTTGTAAAAAGTGAATAAACAATAATAGATAGATAAATATCTAAGGGAATGTTTCATATAAGCCCCCTAGCCTTAATATATTTCAGATAAAGCCCAACTCTCTATTTTAATAATCCAAACAATACAAAATACATTAAAACTACTTTGTAATAATCCGTATAAAAATAATTTAAATTCGAAAATAATAATAAAATAAAGTAGACAATATATCTTATATTTCTCAATCAAAATAATTATTATCAGAAAATACATAATCGCGCGAAATTCTCAATCGCGCACACATTTCGATGCAAAATAGCCATATGCTATTTTTCGGGTCGTTACAGAAAAGCTACTCCTACAAGCTTGAGGCTCGGCATTCGGATAGCATCTCGAGCCAGAAAAGCTTCCCTTACAAGCTTGAGTCTCGGCCTTCGGATAGCATCTCCAGCCAGAAAAGCTTCCCTTACACCCGTACCGTCTTTCCTGAGAACAAGTGTGGGAGCTCGGCGTCGACCTCGAGCAAGGCCGGGGCTTTCTTCAAAGCACCCCGACCTTAACGCTCGGCAACGACCCTCGGCTACGCCTGCTACTGGCTTTCTCACCGGTGTTGGGGCTCGGCACCTGTCCCTAGCATGGTTTGTGTAACATCCCGCAAAATTGGAATTACAATTTTGCTCTCGTGTGTTACGCCCGTGCATTTTGTAACGTGTTTTCACCACGTATTTTGATTACCGACTATTTATACATTTTACGGACATTTTATCCTATTTGGGTTAACTAAAATATTGAATTTCAATCTCTGGATTTTACGTGCTTTTTACGTGTTTTCGATACACGTATCAATTATATATTTTCCACCGCCATGAGTGATATTTTTTCCATCATTTATTTCAGGTATTCAAATTCGTTTTATAAAACGAAAATTCATTTTCCCCCTATTTTGATTAAAATGCATATTTCGATTTTCTGCACGTATAATGCACGCGTTTTCTACGTGTAGTGATTTCATCATGAAATGTACAAAATTAGTAAATATAATTTTTCTTATGTTGTTTTCGATAATTTTCCGTTGATAAAAATCGATTCCGCATTCTGATATTTTACGTGCGACGCACGTGTTTTCGATAAACATACTTAAGCACATGTGTTTTCAAAAATATTTTTTTAAAGTGTGTGTATTTATTTTATTTGTGCATGATATATTTTAAATTAAACTATTTTTTTTCATAAACAGTATATATAGACACATAGATAGTAGGTATATAAATAAAATAAAGTAGTTGGCTATATACGGTATACTTGAAAATATGAAGTGGAATTGTGAGTTGAAGGTTGGGGACCCACGAGATTGACAGTACACAACACTCGTGCTGTTGTGGTAGAGTGGACTTTGGTCAAATGCATGTGGTTTTCTTATGGGGAATTGTTTGATGGGGGCCCACATGCAATTGGTAAAAAGCACTTGTGCTGTTGGGTGCTTATGTGTGGCCGGTTTTTACACAATGGGAGCCGGGTACAACTAGTAGGGAAGAGGAAGAGGTAGGGAGGTTATGGGAGTTACAAATGTGAAGATGTGGACAAATGAAAAGATGGGAGTTTGGGAAGTTATGAAATATGAAGGGTTAGAGATTAAATTTAGTGATTTATTAGGTGTGAAATTATGCAATTAGAATCCTAGCAAAGACCTATAAATAGCCCACCATTCTACTCTCTTCTCACACCAAAAAGTAATCAAGAAATAAGGGAAAACACCTAACGCAACGGGGCCTGATGAGGGTAAAAGAAAGAGAGTAAGAGAGTTCTTGTTCTTGGAGTCTCTTTCTAGGAGGAGAAGAGGAATTAGGAGTCTTGGAGCAAAAAGTGGTGATCATTCTTTCAATCGTTCAAGCTTTCAATCAAGGTGGGTGATCTTGTGCTTTCTAAATGTAGAAAATGCATGCTAGAAATGATTAATGTGTAGTATAGATTAAATTTGATGTGATAAATGTAGAACGAATCCATGCTATTGTATGTACCATGAATTGTAGATATTTTAGCTATCTCGATATTTGGTATAATCAAAAGTGGGTAGTTACTGTTTTATATCACTACTACAAATTAACAAGCCGAAATATTTTAGATGGTATCTGTAAATTTTTATGTCCTATTATGTCATTACCAATAATTTATTACTGAAATATTCTAGGACACATAATACCTAGAGAAAAACATTGGCCATACTCTAAAATGCTAGTAAAATGCCTTCTCTAAACATAAGTAATTTAATATACGTTTATATATATTTTTTTGGCATTGTACCATAATCTTTACAGATTGCTTTACAATTAAAATTAATTAATTATAAATACTTGTTTAGAGAAGCATTGGTATTTGGAGAAATGATAATAACTTTTCAAGGATTACGGATCATATTGAAAACTTATTAACGTACAAATGTTAAATCAATATCGAATTCATGGACATAAGTAATTAGGAGATCACTAGTTACTCGTTCAGATTGGATAAACAAGTATTTGCACAAAATATAAGTATTGATACAGTATAACACCCCGCCCACACTTATGTTATATGAGACATCACAGTTAATATAATGCCAAAAATGATTTTAATCAGTATGGTTTAATGTAACCAAGGTGGGGATAATATAACATATGATGACCATTAGTTTTATAAATTTATTGTACATTATCAATTTATAATATTTTGATAATGAAATATGCGGAAAACCCAGTGTTAGCATACCTTTCTTTTAGGATTAAATGGGATTAAATGTAAATTAAGGATTTCTAATGCTAATTAAAATTTATGAAAAGTCCTAGTGTTCACATAATATAATCAAGAGTTATAAGAGATAGTTTTGAGATTTTTAGTGCATAGTTGAAGAACTAAAAAGAGAAATTCTTTTTGAATAAAGATTTGAAAATAAATTCTAGTATTCATGTAAAATGAAATGAAATTTGTTGAAAATATAGCTTTAGAAATTTTGGAGAAAATAATAGTAACTTCGAGATAAATTGATATTTGTCTTCAAAAACTAAATTGTTGAAGAACATGATTTGCATCATTAGAAGAAAAGTAAACTGTATATTTGTAAATTAATTGTCTTTGATGGTATTATTCATTTGTGTTGCATACTTGATTATTTAAATTGCAAATGAGATTGCAAGTGATAAAATCATGTTTGTGAAAGGGATAAATTTTTTGTGAGATCGATGTTGAATGAAATGGTTTCATGAAAAAGAATTAATATTATTAAGGAATCATGAATAGTGCTAAATGAGACATAGAACAAATTATGGATAAGTTAGAGACATGAATATAATAAGTTAAGACATGATTATTAAAGGGTATGTGTACCCATGTTTCTTGTGCATGAAAGATTTATGATTTAGAATTAGTAAGACCTCGATTACCGGTAATTTTGAAAGAAAGATTTTGATTTCGAGATAATGCCGTCGGACGATCTCGTATTTTTGTGAACAAATCCGGTATGAGGTAAAACTAATTCTAGGGTGATAACCTATTCATGTCTTGAACTAAAAATAATTAGGCACTTAGGTGAAGATGTAATAGACTTGGGCAAACGTAAATGAGTGCTTCTATATATTCGGCGGTGGATCTCCGTGGCTATAGATCCAGTTGGTGGACTGTGGTTGCTCCGTAGGAGATGGACTGTATTTTATCCGGGACTTAGGGTAGTCGGCGGATGTTTACCATACTCCAAAGAATATGTATACACCGGGGCTAGAGGGGCATTTACGGGATTATTCTCACGATAGAATAGCCAGGGAGGCTGGGATCCGTTATTGTAGGCAGGGAGGCTGAGATCCGTATCTGTGAAATAAATCTAAAACTTGTTTTATTACTGGGTAGTCTCATGGCGAGGGATCGAACCCTTCAATGTGGAGTACGTAGGCGCTTGCCCTCAGACCTATGTAGTATGGGATGCATAGAATCCGAACAAGTGTGCATTAGTGTCATCCTAGTATAGAAATGTGTGCATTAGGCATTAAGGCATGACATACACTTATGTTTAGAATAATCACTTTTGACACTTTACTTGTTCATTCAATCTTTTTGTGATTTGTTAAAGTATGAGATCGTTATACTATTCCCGGCATAGAGAGGATAGCCGTGTATAACATTTCGTCAGTTGTAAGTAACTGACATGCCCACAGATTAACATGCAGGTAAAGGAATATTCAAGGAGTTATAAAGTGGATATGCTGTTGCTATTTGAAAGTTAAAGATGTTGCAAATGATGTTAAAATTGTACAAGTTATATTTTGTTTTCAAATGTTTCTTCCGCTGTGTAAAAACCAAGTGTAAAGGAACTCTGATGTACTATTGAAAAAGTTTTAAAAATTCCTTGTAAAATTGTACGAAGTGAAGTAAAGATCCTGTGAAATCTCGAATTTATCCTTATTTGAAATTCGGGGTGTTACAGTTTGGGCTTCTTCAAGCCCATCAACCTATGCGCGAGGCGACAACTGCCGGCCACACCTGTACCGTCTTTCCTGAGAACAAGTGTGGGAGCTCGGCGTCGACCCTGAGCAAGACCGGGGCTTTCTTCAAAGTACCCCGACCTTAACGCTCGGCGACGACCCTCGGCTATGCCTGCTACTGGCTTTCTCACCAGTGTGGGGGCTCGACACCTGTCCCTATCATGGTTTGGGCTTCTTCAAGCCCATCAACCTATGCATGAGGCGACAACTGCCAGCCACACCCGTACCGTCTTTCCTGAGAACAAGTTCGGGAGCTCGGCATCGACCTCGAGCAAGGCCGGGGCTTTCTTCAAAGCACCCCGACCTTAACGCTCGGCGAAGACCCTCGGCTACGCCTGCTACTGGCTTTCTCACCGGTGTGGGGGCTCGGCACTTGTCCCTAGCATGTTTTGGGTTTCTTCAAGCCCATCAACCTATGTGCGAGGCGACAATTACCGGCCACACCCGTACCGTCTTTCCTGAGAACAAGTGCGGGAGCTCGGCATCGACCTCGAGCAATGCCGAGGCTTTCTTCAAAACACCCCGACCTTAACGCTCGGCGATGACCCTTGGCTATGCCTGCTACTGGCATTCTCACCGGTGTGGGGGCTCGGCACCTGTCCCTAGCATGGTTTGGGCTTCTTCAAGCCCATCAACCTATGTACGAGGCGACACTACCGGCCACACCCGTACCGTCTTTCCTGAGAACAAGTGTGGGAGCTCGGCATTGACCTCAAGTAAGGCCGGGGCTTTCTTCAACGCACCCCGACCTTATCGCTCAGCGCCGACCCTCGGCTACACCTGCTACTGGCTTTCTCACCGGTGTGGGGGCTCGGCACCTGTCCCTACATTGGTTTGGGCTTCCTCAAACCTATCAACCTATGTGCGAGGCGACAACTGCCGGCCACACCCGTACCGTCTTTCCTAAGAACAAATTCAGGAGCTCGGCGTCGACCCCGAGCAAGGCCGGCGCTTTCTTCAAAGCACCTCAACCCGTACGCTCGGCGACGACCTACCCCCACGAATGCTTCAACAAAATTTTTCATTAAGGTTTAGGGAGTCCGCCTTCCGCGGATGCCCCGAACTTTGAGTCGATTGGTAGACCCTCCTCTATCCCTCGAACAACTCGGGGTTTACCGCTTTCACAAGCCAAAACACCGAATTATTCGAGGACGGCAAGAGAGCCACCGAACCTCCAAACCGATCAGTTGGCCCACCACTCACCAACGAACAACCCGGGGTTTTGCGGCCCACAAGGCCCGAACCCCGAATTGTTCAAAGGTGATTGGTGTGCCTCCAATCCCGAGCCCTCGAAAAAGCATTAACTTCGGGGTGCCCGCCTACGGCAAGCACCCCAGTCGAGCGGCGGATCAGCCACTCACTTCTTGGCAACCAACAAAGGGGGAATGGGGGTTATATTGCCTTCTGAGGCATGCAGTTATTGCGTCTGGGAATGCCAAACGGCAGAAGGCGAAACGTCGCCATAAATGCTCATGGGAAGGGGAAACGTCGCCATTAATGACTTAGTAAAAGACGAAACGCCGCCGCGTATGCGCCCTTTGCAGAAAGTCACCTCGGCGGCGACCTCCTACGTGCCAAGCTCAGCAATCACTCTCGCCCAACAAGACTCAATGTTCGGGAAAGCGAATATTCTTATTATTTCTCATTGCTTACAACTCAATGAACGTCAGTACAAAGACAGCGCAAAGCTTACAACTCACTCACATCTGGCTTAAAATTTAAATTCGGCGCTCCCTTCGGGGCTACCCTCATGCTCGGTCGGACCAACCAGGGAAGAGACCTCTGCCACCGAGCTTCCCGCATTTTCTGGCTGGGCACCCTCCAATAAAAATGTCGGAGACCGAACTGGGGTCGAGTTGCTAGCCGCCTCGATCAAACCGGGCCTAACACCAGTTTTAACCTGCGAATCTCCAACTCCTTCTCAACAACGGCCTCCCGAAGGAATGACTCCGATGCCGACTACCCGCTCGAGGCACTCGAGATAGACCAGTTCATCTCGATTACCCACCAGTTCTGGTCGGCTTTGGATTTCTTCAAACGAGCCACCTCTAGACCGAGCTCTCTAGACTTGCTCATGAAATAGTTCACTGCGGCCGCTCGGTTCCGAGCCTGTTTCTACTGGCGAGCCAAAATTGTCTCCATGGCCTCCCTCCCTGCTCGGACTAGGGACTCCTCGGCGGAAACAAGGTCGGCCCCCAAGACCTCGTGCTTCTATCAAAAGACAAGGGAAAACAAACTATCACAAGGAGAGCGAGAAAATTCACCAGTCACAAAGCCTCGGCCCAAAAAAGTATATTTCATTTCTTTCAAAAATTGCGATACAAAAACCACGGTGGCCAGTCCGCTCCAGGCATTTACATCAAAAAAGAAAAGCAAAAACTAGTCTACTCTTGAGGGGGGAGGGGGGTGGCACCTCTTCTTCGGTGTGGACGCCCCCCGCCTCGTCGCCACCGGGGGTCGGCGGAAGGTTCGGCTGCCAGCCATAGTGGATATGGTCGACTTTTTGCTTCGGGTAAATCATCCGGAAGTGCTCCTTAGCCTGATCGTACGCCTCATCTTGCGCTATGATCAGGGCTTTCGCCGAGGCAGTCTCCATCCTCTTTAACGCCTTCTGCCCCTTTAGCGCCTCCGCTTTGATCTTCTCTTCAAGGCGCTCCACGTCCTTCTTGTGGATGTCGCAGAGCGAGGCCATCTGGGCCTCGTGGACGGCCGCCATACTTTGAGCCTCCTTTAAATCGTCGGTGGCCTTATTCAGCTCGCGGAGGTACTTCTCCGCGTTCCTCCTCTCCACGTAGATCTCCTTCTCCAAGCACTTTTAGAAGTACTGACCGTGGAGCATCGCCTGTCCGAGGGGGAAAAGATCAGAAAAAATTTCACCAAGTACAAAAATAGGAAAAAGTGTCGTACCAACTTACCGAGACGTGTGCCTGGGACCACCGCATGAAGGCCTGGTCCGCTGTCTGTGCCGCCAGAGACATCCAATCACGCTTGGTGGCGGCTTTCGTGACGAACTCAATCGCCACGGGTCCTTCGAGCAGAGTGTCCCCCTGCACGATCGACCAATCGGGAGCAAAGGGTCGCAGCCCCTGTTGGCCCACCATCTGTTCGACAGTGGGCTTTGGTGGGGGAAGCCTCTTCCCCGGGGCATCGACGGTTTTGCCCGAACTACCCCTAGCATCCCGAGCTGCCCTCGGCGTAGGGGGGTGATGCTTCTTAGCCCTCTTTGCGGGCGAAGGCTCCTCGGCAACCGGGGCTGGTTCCTTGCCGGACCCCCCAGCTTGGGCGTCCAGCTTCTCCTGCTCCTCCTTCTTCTTCTTTTCCGCTCTCGCCTTCGCGGCGACGGCTAGCAAGGCTCGCCTTTCGTCTACCTGTTGGGAAGTCATCTCTGCAAAAATGAAAGAAAGAAGGCTAACGTTAACACGAAGGCAGAAAGATGCAAAAATTTAGAACGAAACATACTAGGGTCGGATGGGCTCAGTCCGGCCCGGGCAAGGTGCAGCTCGGTCACTCGAGGCCACGCGATACTGTGCCCCCTTACTATCTTCTCCACCCTCTTCCACTCCCTTTGCTGTCAAGTCGCTTCGCTTCGGAGGTTTATAGTTCGGTTTGACAAAACTCCACCTGGTCTGTATCCCCCAAGATCTCTCATTCCGAACCACAAAATACTTCTCTTTCCCCCACTTGATGGAATCCGGATGGCCGTGCATGACCTTGTGCGGCCTGGGCGAAAAGTAGAATATGCCATCCTGATCTCCGAGCGAGCTGATCCCTAGGATGGCCCGGAAGTACGTCAACCTCGGCTTCACCCCCTTCTTTTGGCACTTCCAAGAGTTTGGGCCGTACTGCATGGGGCATAGCTTCGTCCAGTTCAAAACCCTCTTGACGAAGGAATGCAGCGGCAGCCTCAGTCCCGAAACAAAGGCGTCCTCAGGAAACATGCAGTAGCCCGGCACAAGAGCTGTGGTGGGTCGAACTCCAGGGCTCGGAATGAAGACCTCAAACTCTCGCGGAATGAAGTAGGAGGCCCTCAGAATGTGGAGATAATCTGCCCTTAAGCTACACGGGATGCTATCCATCCGAATCTTCACACGGCTCTCTTCACCCGGCACAGGGGGGACAGGGTCGATGTCTTTGATATCATTAGGATACATCCGGATCGACCCCGGATTTTTGAAGGAGACACGGGGGAACTCGAGCCCCGGTCTGGGTGCATATTCGTCCGGTGGAGGGGGACTGTCTGGGATACTTAGCTTCCTCTTCTTCCGGCGAGGACGAGCCTTCTTCTCAGGAGACGGCATCGACAAAGGTGGAAGGGGTGGAAGGTCATCCCCGACCGACCTTCCTGTTGTGCCTTCGCCGGCACTTTCTTGACCGCCCTCCCCTTCGTCGCCATCATCCTCGTCATCTACGGCGCCCTGACCGTCGGAATCCTGATCCTCGTCGTCTTCGCCCTCATCCTCGGCTTCCGGATCCTCCTGATCCTTGTCATCCCTTTCTTCCTCTTCCTCCTCTTTGCCTTCGGCATCCTGATCCTCCTCACCCTCGTCATCAACCTCTTCCTCTTCCTCCCCCTCTTCGCCATTGACCATCGGCTCCTTCCCAGGCCTTCGTGATCTCAGCAGCGATACTATGAAGGCTACATCGTCACCACTATCCGACTCAGGGTCTGTCAAGACCTCCTCCTTGACCTTATGTTTGCTGAGTGACGAAGACGTCTCTGACTCGGATTCCATCGCGGTGCGGCCCGACGAGCTAGCCTCGGATCCGGACTGAGTTCGCGACATTACTGAGCAGAAATACTAACCTGAAGCGTTATCCGTGCGATCACCGGAAGAAGTCGCCGACGGCAAAGTAAGACTCTGTTCTTGAAAAATTGGAAAGTGAGTAAAGAATTAAAGAAAAAGTGAGGGAGGGGAGGGGGATTTATAGGGAGAAAGCGACTCATCGATTTCTGCAATTAGATCTGGCCGTTGGATCTCAAATCATCAAGATCTAACAGCCGCTAAGATCTGGAGTCACTTCGATTCTTGCGCTCATAACGTCAGCAGTGAGCATGAAATTCCCCCACTACCCCCAAGCTTTTTTCCGACAAACAGTTTTCGGCACCAAGTCTAGAAGGGTTGATGCTTGGATGGCATCGCGAGCCACAATTCCCCTTCTATTTTTACGAAAAGCTCGGAGCTCGAATAGCATCGCGAGCTACAATTCCTCTTCTATTTTTATAGAAGGGTCGACACTCAGATGGCATCGCGAGCCACAACTCCCTTCTCTATTATTCAGGAAGCTCGGAGCTCGGATGGCACCGCGAGCCCCAATATCTTCTCCTATCTTCCTAGGATGCTCGGAGCTCGGATGGCACCGCGAGCCCCTATTTCTTCTCCTATCTTCATAGGACGCTAGGAGCTCGGATGGCACCGCGAGCCCTAATATCTTCTCCTATCTTCATAGGACGCTCGAAGCTCGGATGGCACCGCGAGCCCCTGTATCTTCTCCTATCTTCATAGGATGCTCGGAGCTCAGATGGAACCGCGAGCCCCAATATCTTCTCCTATCTTCATAGGACACTCGGAGCTCGGATGGCACCGCGAGCCCCTATTTCTTCTCCTATCTTCATAGGATGCTCGGAGCTTGGATGGCACCGTGAGCCCCTATTTCTTCTCCTATCTTCATAGGATGCTCAGAGCTTGGATGGCACCACGAGCCCCAATATCTTCTCCTATCTTCATAGACGCTCGGATCTCGGATGGCACCGCGAGCCCCTGTTTCTTCTCCTATCTTCATAGGACACTCGGAGCTCGGATGGCACCGCGAGCCCCTAATTCTTCTCCTATCTTCATACTACGCTCGGAGCTCGGATGGCACCACGAGCCCCAGGAGCTCTCCCCTAGTCACAGGAGGCGCGGAGCTCAGATGTCACCGCGAGCCCCAGAAGCTCTCCCCTATTCATAAGGGGCTCGGAGCTCGGATGACACCGCGAGCCCCTACAGCCCCTCCTCTATTCCCAAGAGGCTCGGAGCTCAGATGAAATCGTGAGCCCCAAAAATTCTCCTCAAACGAGGGGCTCGCCTCCCGACCCTCTATGCTCGGCGAGCCGATCTCCAACCCAACAGACGTTGGCATCCCCTTGCTCTTCCAACTGGTGAGGGGGTCAACTGCCGACCCTCGAAGCTCGTCCACCGACCCTCAATGCTCGCCTACCGACCCTTTATGCTCGGCGAGCCGATCTCCAACCCAACAGGCGTTCACATTCCCTTGCTCTTCCAACTAGCGAGGGGGTCGTCTACCGACCCTTGAAGCTCACCCACCAACCCTAGACACTCGGCAAACCGAGCTTCAATCGAACGGACCTCGACGTCCCCTCACTCTTCCAACTAGCGAGAGGATCGTCCGCCGACCCCCAAGGCTCGTCTGCCGACCAAGGGCTCGTCTGCCGACCCTAAGGGCTCGTCTGCCGACCCTAAGGCTCGGCAAGCGTCACTCCGACCCTTCTACACAGCATCCTGCGCAAACTCCGATGAGGGATCCCTTCCTCCTAACCCTTGGCCTCTTCTGGAAGTAGCAGATCCTACTTTCTCACCGCACCCTCCACCCTGCTCTTCCTACAGAGGCAAAGAACCACTCCTACACGGCTGGTTCACCCAGCCCTCCAGGAGTGTGGGGCTTGTGATATGGGTTGGATGACGTGACCCCTCCTGGGCCACAGGATCCCCTCAAAATGCGTGCACCTTCAGATCATCCAGATCCGCCACATCAGCATCGGAAAACCTGCCCGGGCCTCTACCACGTCAGCCCGGAAATCGCCCGGGCCCTTGCCACGTCAGCCCTATACCACCCGGGTTTCCATCGCTTCAACTCCACGGGCAACCGGGTCTAGACCCGGTTGGGTTCTCTTATAAATACCAAACCCCTACCTCTTGATCCAGGTCATCGACTTTTCCCACTCAAAACCCTAGTTACTGTTACTCTCTCTCAGTAGCTGACTAGATCGTCGGAGGGTCTGCCACCGGAACTAATCCTGGTGTTCCTAGACCGTCTGCAGGTACACGAGACCTCGGATCCGAGCCCCCTGATCCGAGCTGAGCATCCAACCTCCACCTCACTACCGCCTACTTCCATACCGTTCGCCCGGCTGAGGGTCGGTCGCAAAGGAGCTTCCTCCATCAATACAAATCGAGTAAGAACTCACACCTAGTGCATCCACACGTCTCCCAAAAACAAACCGCATCATGTACATTGCACGTGCACAACTAATATGAAAAAATCTTAGGTTTGAATTCTCACCATGCCAAATTTTTTACTATAATATTTTTTAAAATATATTAAATGTGCATCACACGTGTAAATTATTATCTATCTATATCTATCTATCTATAGTATAATATATAATATCTTTAATATTATCTCTAATATTATAATAGGAGAGTTGGAGTTATAAATCTATCTACCTACGTGAAACGCCAACTCTCCCACTATAGTCTTCACATTTAATTTTAAAAATATATAATTCTATTGATTAAGACATGCATCGCACGTGTAAATCAAAATTTTCTCTTTAAATTTTAAAAAAACTTAATACGTGCATCGCACGTGTATAATCGATGCCTAATCTTCCTCCCATTAAGGTTGGTAAAGCCGCAGCGCCTAAGGCCGCAACGCCTAAGGCCGCAGCGCCTAAGGATGTAGGTTGGATCGAGCAAGACGATTTATTAGCTGAAGAAGAAGCAGATTTGCAACCTCATCATCCCCCCGATCAGGTAACCAGTAAATTGTTTTTCAGCTGTTCTTATTTCTGTGATGTTAATATTGCGTCTTTTTGCAAGTTTCTGTTTCAATTTCTATTCTCCTTCCATTCTTTCCCTTGGAAGATCTCCTTTTCTCTTTCGCCAGGGCCCAGTTTTGCCCTGCGGTCCTCGACCTCCCTGGTATCGCTAAGCGAGTATCAATTTATTTCTTCGAGAAGAGACTCTCTGTGTTTCAGTCTCCACGGCTCCTCGCTGCCAAAGCGGGAGCTGTGTAGTTCGAAGCCCATCCATACTAAGTCTCTCTCGTTTTCTCAATCTCAATCTATTGACTCTGTCGTTATGCAATCATATTCCCCCCCGCCCAAGGTCAGAAGGAGCTCCTCTCTGGGGCCTGATATCCGGGAAGGGTTGCCTTATCGCCTCCTGAGGACTAGTGCTCGTCTCAGGTCCAAAGGTATTGGACTGGTCAATCCTAAGGTTAACAGTCAGCTCCCCAATTTAAACGTCACTTGCCCTCCTTTAGGCTCTATTTTTTTCCATCAATTTGATGCTATGTCCAACGGGGACATGATTTCCCTATCCAACGATATGGGGTTCCGTTTAGGTTCTGACTGCTCCTTGGTGCTCTTTTCCATCAGGCACAAGGAGCGTCTTAGAGTTCAAGAGTTTAACGGTGGTCGATGAATTGCATCTCTTGGAACATTAGGGGACTTAATTGCCCCAGTAAAAAAAGGGCACTGTACGACCTTATCTCTTCGTCCAAATGTGATCGTATTTCCATTCAAGAATCGAAAATCGATTCGCCGTGCCCTATCACCTACCGCACTATCGGAGGTTCCATTATTTCTAAATGGATATCTTTAGATGCAGTGGGCTCTAGGGGCGGAATCATTTTGGATTCAAGGAATCGGTTTTCTCGCTTATCGCGGTCTCTCGCCTGCAGCTTTTCCTTATCGTTCAACTGTTCTGGCCGGCTCAGAACTGCACTATTTCAGTTATCTCTGTTTATGGTCCGTCCACGCACGACAGGCGCTCTCTCTTCTGGACCGAATTTCTGTCTTTGCACGTCTATGCAGATGGCCTATGCTTATTCTATGGAGACTTTAACGTCACTAGATTTGCGTCTGAAAGATCTTCTTCATCCCATCCTGACGGGAAATCGTACTGTTTTAACGATTGCATCCGTCAGTTACAACTGACCGATCTCCCTTTGAATGGTCGTATCTTCACATGGTCTAACCTCCGTCTTGTTCCCGTGATGGCCAAACTCGATCGATTCCTCGTTTCGCAGAGCTGGATCACCAAATTCCACAACTCTTTCTCTAAAGCTCTTCCCAATCCTTCCTCTGACCACACCCCTATCGCTCTTTACTCCCATTTCCCCTTTGCTCATCAACACAGGTTTAGATTTGAAAAATTGTGGTTACAAGACCAGTTATTTGTGAATCTTGTGCGGGAATGTCTATTCGCCGTTTCTGGTTCCTCCGATCTTGGAAATATTCTTCTCAAACTCCACGCTATTAAGTTTGGTTGCAAAATTTGGCGTCGGGAAAGATAGCAGAACACCAATTTCCTTAAAAATTTCCTTTTAGCTTGTATTGAGTCCTTTGATAGGATGGAGGAGCAGGGTCCCTTATCTGAATCCCTTCGTTCCGAAAGACTCGCGTGCAAGCTTGATTATTCTTCCATCCTCTATCAGGACCACATTAAATGGGCCCAAAGGGCCAAGACCAAATGGTTGAAAGAAGGAGACGGCAACACAGCCTTCTTCCACAACTTCGCTTCTCATCGTCAGCGTTGTAACAGGATCTCCTCGATTCTTCACAACGACTGTGATCTTTCTTTCGACCCCGAGATTCATAGCGCTTTCCTTTCCTTTTATAAGAATCTTATTGGTTCCCCCAAATTACCCTCTATTGGCCTTGATTGGGAACGTATTTACGGGTCCCAGTCTCATGACTTAGCTTCCCTGGAAGCTCCTTTCTCTTTGGATGAGATTAAATCTCTGGTTTTCGCCCTTAAAAGCGACTTCGCGCCAGGCCCGGATGGCTTTCCTACATTTTTCTTTCAGGATTTTTGGCATCTGCTTAAAGATGATCTTTTCCAATTATTTTCTGACCTTCATCAAGGAGCTTTCTCCTTTGATCGTATTAACTACGCACATATCGTTCTCATTCCAAAAGTGTTGGGAGCTCACTCCGTGAGCCAATTCCGGCCTATCAGCCTTATCAATACCACTTTCAAAATCATCATGAAAGTGTTAGCGGCTAGATTAGGCGCGGTCATTTCCCCTCTCATTGACTCGGCTCAATCTGGCTTCATCCGAGACTGTTTCATCCTTGATAGCATTGCGTCCGCCCAGGAAGTCATCTCTCATTGTCACCATACCAACTCGGAGGGGGTTCTCCTCAAACTTGATTTCCAAAAGGCTTACGACAATGTTAGCTGGGATTTCTTGATTGATATCCTGATACATAGGGGTTTTGGCCCCAGATGGATAGCTTGGATTAAATCTAGCATGCTATCGGACACTTCTTCTATCATTATTAATGGCAAGGAAGGTCACAAATTCAAAATTCATTGTGGCCTCAGACAAGGAGACCCGCTTTCTTCTCTTCTTTTCTCCCTCGTTGCAGATGTCTTTAGTAAACTTCTACGTCAAGCTTGGGAAGCTCAAGTTATTCAGGGGTTAGGTGGCTCCAACTTTTTTAAAGGAGTCCTTAACCTCCAGTATGCAGATGACACGATCTTTTTCCTCAAGCCTTACTCTCACTCTCTTCGTAACCTCAAGTTGCTTCTGTATTGTTTTGAGCTTGCGTCGGGCCTCTCCATCAACTTCCAGAAATCCTCGGTCCTCTAGTTGGGTGGCTCCCCTAACCGGCAGGTCGAGATTTCCAATTTTTTCAATTGTCCGGTGGCATCCTTCCCCATTACCTACTTAGGCATTCCCCTTAGATGGGGTAAACTGCACAAATCGGACTGGATGCCCATGTTGGATAAAGTTGAATCCAGGCTTAGTGTTTGGGCTGGTAAACTCCTTTCCCGCGGAGGACGTATTGTTCTCATTAACTCGGTGCTTTCTTCTATCCCCCTTTACATGATGTCTTTCTAATTTCTCCCGTCATGGGTCATCAAGAGAATGGACCAAATTAGAAGCAACTTTTTCTAGGTCGGGATCCTCCTCTTTCAAACCAGGTTCGCACCTTTACAATTGGGAGTTGGTCTGCTCTTCCAAAGCAGCAGGGGGTCTTGGAGTTTTGAATCTCAGGCTTCACAACATTGCCTTACTGGGCAAATGGCTTTGAAGATTCCTTAATTTCGACCATCTTCCGCGGATCCACAGTATTAAATCTTACTACCCCCCCACCCACCATTGGTGGGATCTCTCTCCGCCTATCCATCGCAACGCCTCTCCCTTCTGGAAGGGAGTTTGGAAAGTGACCCCCGCTTTCCTTTGTGGGCTGTTCCACGTTTGTCGAGTAGGCTCCAGAACCAGATTCTGGACGGATCTTTGGATCGGTAACACTAAGCTTGCCTCTTCCTTTCCGCTCATCTATCAAAATGCTTTACTTCCGATGGCCACCGTTGAAGATTCTTATTCTTTCCAGAACTCCCTTAGACACTGGGTCATCCCGCTTTCGGAGGATCTTCCGCCGAATTGCAGAGCCCAGTTGAATAACCTCCTTTCCTCCCTCAACGATTTTGTAGGTCCCCCCGCAGATGGCTACTCTTGGCGATGGAATTCAGCGGGAGTTTTCTCGGTTAAATCCTTTTATCAATTCCTCAACTTTAGAGGAGTCAACTCTCCTTTTGCCAAATTCATTTGGTACTCTTGTGCCCCGTTAAAAGCCAAAATCACTTCCTGGCTCGCATTTAACAATAAACTGCTGACCAGTGGAGATCCTCAACAAAAGAAACCTAGCCTGGGGACAATTGTGCCCTCTCTGCTCCTCTTACTTCGAGGACGTGGATCACTTGTTCGTGAGCTGTGAGTTCATCCGTCCCCTTTGGAAAACTTGTTCGCTAGCTTGGGAAATCAATCCTTTGCCTGCTAATCTCAGTGTATTCGTCTATCCCTCCCAACTTTAGGTATAACAAATCTTGGTTTCTCTCGGTCCATATCATTATTTGGATCACATGGAGGGAGAGAAACAACAGAATTTCCAAGCATCGCGAGTCCCCTATCTCCTCTCTTATAGATGAATCCTTATTTCTTTTCGATTTCTGGTCTTCGTCTCTGTCCCCCGCGGCGAGGGAGGCCCTTCATGGGCATAGACTTTCTACCGCTCTCAATTGTCTCACCAATCTAAATGCTTTTTAACTAGGGGTCTTACTTTTGTTCTAGTTCGTGCCTGCTCTGATCGGCAGCAGGCCGCCTGTCTATATTTCTTATTCTATTGCTCTGTTCGCCCTAATGTATTTTGTCTTTAACAGGTCTGATGCTGATGGGATCTTTTGGTGGATCTGGCGACTTTTGTTTTAGTCTCCCTATCGGGCTTTATTTTGATTATATCCCAGATCTTTCTTGTTCGGGTTCCTGGCTATGCAGGACTCGCTCCTGCCTTGCTCCACTGTTTCTTTTCTCTTGTGCTCTTTGTTAGCTGTATGTTACTCTCTGTATTTATTTGGTGGTGGTTTAGTCTGGTAGCGGAGCCATATTTGCTTATTTCTATGGTGTTTACGTGTTGCCTGTGATGCTCTTCTGGGCTGTTTACATACCGTAGCTTTCTCGTTACGGTGCTGTGTTTATGATATGGATTTGCTTGTTTTGGTATTGTTCTGTGTTGCAGCAATTAATGCTCGTTTAATGTTGCTTTTCTCTGTCCGCCCTCCGTGTGTTTGGCTCTGTGACGGGTGGTAGCGTGTCTCCCCGCTTCACCGATATTTATGGTTTGTGGTTCATGCTCCGACTCTGTTCTGGTCTGGGCCTTTGCCTGGAGATTGCGAGAGCCGTGTAGCCAGCGCGTTACTCGCCTGCGCGGGCTTTTGTTTTGCCTGGCAGCTTGGTGTTCTAGCCCTATCTATCTGGAAGTTGTTGTTTGCGTGGCGGAACTGTGTTGACGCTAGGTCGGGTTCTCCATTGCGATGGCTACGCTTTCCCCTTTCGATCAAGGCAATTGTGTATTCGCTGCTTCTTGTCAGCGGATCAGATCAGCATTTGGAGCTTTCCTGTTTCTGTTCTTTGTGTGTTTGTATTAGTTTTTAATTCCCGCTCATGGTTTTATTTCGTGCGTTTTTACTCCTTGTAAAGCGACTGATTGTATCTTGGTTTATTATTAATATATTTTTTGATATGGCTGGAGCCGTAAGACTCTATCCGATTCATCAAAAATAATAATAATAATAGTAACTCAATGTTGGTCCAAGCCTCAAGCGAGCATTAAATACCTCCGCTCTTGGAACTTTTCAGTTCAAATCATTATCTGGATTATTTGGTTGGAAAGGAACAAAAGATTATTTAGGCAACAAGCGTCCTCTTCCTTCTCCATCATTGAAGATTTTAATTTCCTCTTCGAGTTTTGGTCATCCTCATTAAAGTTAGAAGCTAAAAATGAGCTTCATGGACCTAGATTGATCGAAGCAACTCAATGTCGTCGAGCTTTGCATGCTATTTAATTAAGTCTTCTCCCTTTCCCTTATGATTATTCTTTTATAATTGATGTTTTGCTCTGAGTGTTCTTTTCCTAATCCCTTATATGTGTTCTTTTTCTTTTCTTCGCAGGAGTAAAGTGGCTCTGTATGGTTTCATTTGGGACTTTTGGTGGACTAGCTCTACTCTCACCCATCAAGGAGGTTTACTTTTGTGATACTGCATCTGCTAGCAGTAGTTTCACTTCCTGTCTTTAATTATGTTGCTGTAGCTGTTCTTCTGTATTTCCCCGGGCTTTTATATTCTGACCTTCAGCTGTGCTCTGATCGATGGTTGTGATGTAGCGCCATTTTTCAGTTGTCAATGGTATAGTTGTTGGCCAGTGTTTTGTTGGCTCGGCTGGTCTTTTGCCCTTATATCATGTTCTCTATTATGCTTTAGTTAGGCTTGATGTGATATTCATCTGGGGAGTCTTTTATCCCCAGATTTGGATGTGACTGTGCTTGTTACTATTATGTGTTTTGGAAGCACTTTTTAAGCGGTTTCCTCTGCTTTGGTTTGTTAGTCTCTGCTGCTTGAGTACTTACTGTATTCCCTTTGGGGCTATTGGATTGTCGATATTGCCTCCTGAGCGATAGTACTCGCTGGGATCTATCGCGATTTAGCCACTCGTTGAATACATTTATTTCTTTTACTGTCTTGATTATTAATTTCTCTGTTGATCATCATCTTTATATGCCCTACTGCATTTGTGAGCTGCTTGATGGCGCCTGAATCGCTTGATATGATTGGTTCTTTTGTTCCTGGGGGATTCGGATTTAGGCCCCTCTGTGTGTATCCGCTTCAGTGGTGGTACTTGGCCCGTGATGCGCGACTATTGCTAATGCTTCCTGCCGTTGCTGGGGCCGATCATCCACTGTTTCTTCAAGCCATCCTAGTTGTATATATTGTTTACATCTTGTAAATTGTTTCCTACTACTTTCATGTTTTGTACTGTACTTTTTGCAGATTTATCTCTACTACTATAATGGGAGAAGACCTTAGTGTAATTTGTCCTTAACCCAACCCGTGCAACGCACGTGCTGGTAGATTTTTTTTTGCCCTTTTCATTCTCCCAATTTTCTTCACGTGCACAGCACGTGTATAATACTAGTATATTTAATTACATGGCTGGAGCCTTTCGACTCTATCTGGTTCATAAAAAAAAAAAAAAAAAAATAGTAACAGTAATACATACCCTCATCCACCACTTCACCTACGTTCCTCTCCGATCCCTCTCTTCTCCCTCACTTCAATCCATGCCGTCGCCGATTTCCTAAAACTATGCCTCCGGTACACCTTATCACCACCGAAGTGTTGCTGCTCTTCCTACTGGGCCTAGGCCCCACCACTATCACCACTGTCACTGCCGTAAAGTTCGACTTGGCAACCCTCACCCTGGACCACCTCAATCTCGTCGGCGACGCTCACATCAAATCCGGCAGCATTCACCTCTCCCGCGATCTCCCAGTTCCCACCTCCGGCCAGGCCGCGTCCTCTTCTCCTCACCCGTCCGCCTCCTCCACCCCTCCACCCTCCGCCCCCTCCCCTTCTGCACCTACTTCTCCTTCTCCATCTCCAACCTCAACCCCTCCTCCATCGGAGCCGGCCTCGCCTTCCTCCTCTCTCTCTCCGACTCCGACCTCGGCGACGCCGGCCCCTTCCTCGGCCTCATCAACTCCTCTGACCCCAGTCCCGCCACCTTCGCCGTCGAATTCGACACCCTCATGGATGTCGAGTTCGACGACATCAATGGCAACCACGTCGGCGTCGATCTGAACAGCATGGTTTCAGCTCTGGTTGCCGACTTGGATGCCGTTGATATCGAGTTGAAGAATGGGGATATGATTAATTCCTGGATTGATTATACTGAAAAAAAAGAGTTACAGGTCTATGTATCTTACTCCACTGTTCGACCGGTCGATCCGGTAATTTCGTTTCCGGTTGATTTGAGCAAGTACATTCAGGAATTTATGTATGTTGGGTTTTCGGGGTCGACGCAGGGGAGTACTGAGGTGCACAGTATTGATTGGTGGAGCTTCTCGGCGACCTCGCCCTCTTCGGTGAGTTTGAGTCCGCCTCCGCCTCCGCCGCCTAATTTGAACTATAACACTCAGTTTACTGCTCCACCTCCGGCTCCGTCTACAATTCAAGATGTTGCTGAAAGCCCCAAATCGGACAGCATTGTTAGCCGTCGATCTTCTTCTTCTTCTTCGCATTGTAGGAACAACAGCCTCTGCCGTCAAGGGCCTGCTGCTGTTGCTGGCGTTTCCACTGTGTGTGCCTTCTTCATCGCTGTCTGCGCTGTAATTGGTACTTGGGCACTTTGGAAGCGGATTACCAAATCGGTTAAAACATGGCGGAACCTATCCAATGCTTCTGAAATCGTTAATGGTCCAAGGGAATTCACCTACAAAGAACTCATGGTTTCCACTCAGAACTTCAATTCGGCCAGAATTATTGGCCACGGCGCATTTGGAACTGTCTACAAAGGAATTGTGCCAGAAACCGGCGCAATGGTGGCTGTTAAGCGCTGCATTCAAAACAGCAACGGTGGCCGCGAAGAGTTCTTGTTAGAACTCTCCATCATCGCCTCCCTCCGCCACCGCAACCTTGTCAGACTCCAAGGCTACTGTCACGAGAAGGGTGAAATCCTTCTAGTCTATGACTATATGATCCATGGCAGCCTGGACCAGACCCTATTCCATCCCAATGCACCAGCATTGTCATGGAGAAACCGGAAAAAGGTACTGACTGGTGTGGCATCCGCCCTGGCCTATCTCCACTGCGAGTGCGAGCGTCAGGTCATCCACCGTGATGTCAAGTCGAGCAACATCATGATTGATGAGGGCTACCATGCTCGCCTAGGCGATTTTGGGCTGGCACGACAAATTGACCATGATGCCTCTCCAGATGCAACTGTCACAGCTGGCACAATGGGCTATCTTGTGCCGGAATACTTGTTAACAGGGCGGGCAACAGAGAAAACCGATGTGTTCAGTTTCGGGGCAGTGGTGTTGGAGGTGACCTGCGGTAGGCGGCCAATCGAGGAGGATAATAGGAGGAAGGGGAGCAATTTGGTGGAGTGGGTGTGGGGTTTGTATGGGGAAGGGAGGTTGATGGAATGTGTAGATGCGAGGTTGGAAGGGAAGTATGATGAGGGGGAGATGAGGAGAGTGATGATGGTTGGATTGTCGTGTTCGAGCCCGGACCCAGCAATCAGGCCGAATATGAGGAGGGTGGTTCAGGTGCTGAATGGGGAGGCGGAGCCACCAACGGTGCCGGTGGTGAAGCCGTCAATGATGAGTTTGAGTAGTAGTGCTAACCATCAGTTGTTGATGAGTTTGGAGGATAGTGTGTCGGATTACAATGCATTGGGGTTTAACAACTTGTCAATGGGGTCGTCCGAGTCGGAGTCGGATTCATTGAGGAGGACACTTAGAGGTAGTGGTGGTGGTGGAGGAGGAGGAGGAGGAGGAATTGGTGGTGGTTGAGATTGATGTAGGTTAATTAATTTGTTTATTTATTAATTTTGTGGTTTCTATTAGGATATTAATCATTGTGTTTACATATGTTTTCCTTTTTCGGTGTTTTGTAGTATGACAATGGGTAAATATACACTGATTAATTAATTAATTTGTATATTTGTTAATTATGTATGAATGCATTGTTTTCTTTTTTGATGTTTTATAGTATGACAATGGGTAAATATACACTGATTAATTAATTTGTTTATTTGCTAATTATGTATGAATGCATTGTTTAGATGTAACGCTATAAGGCACCAGTCTATAAACTTGCATCAACACTGCAAAAACTCCAAAACTGCAAAAAGAGTCACTTGTGAAACATGAGGGGATTTCTTGATTTTTTTTCCGTGAAATATTACTACAGTAATTAGCCTCTTGTGTGATTTCTGTTTTATGTTTTAACAAACCTCGTGTTTCTTCTGTAGTCCTTCTGATGTCCTTGAAGCTGTTTCTACAGTAATTAACCTCTATTCCCCCCCGTATCCCATCTCAGTAGCTGTTTCTTCTGATGTCCTTGAAGCGATTGCGGCCCCTTCTGCTCGGGCTGCCCTTCCCCCTGCCAAGCGCGTTTACATTAAGAAGGTTTTCGATCTTTCCAAGACTCGTGTGAGTGCTCGGCTTCTTGCGAGGAAAGCAGGCTCCGTGTCAGCTTCCTAGCCTGTTCGCTTTCGCGCTGCGACAGCTAGTTGTCGTCCCCGTTGTTAGCAGTGTCTCTTCGCCGTTGAGCCGCTAGAGTATTCCTAGACTGCTAGTGGAGTCTGCCGTAGTCATGGAGAGAGATCTTCCTCCTCCCGTCTTGGGTCTGTCGCTCGAGGCTCTGGGCTGTTTTGTTTCTTTTGCTGGTCACTGAATGGCGCTTCCTTCCGTGGTTTCGCTCTCTGGATGGATCATCACATTATTAAATTTTATTGTATTTCTTAATTCTAGCTTTTTTCTTGTTTTACCTCTTGTAAAATCATTGATGCTTGTTTGTATTATTATTGCTTTATTGATTAATATATATTTTTTGATGGCTGGAGCCTTTGGGCTCTATCCGATTCATCAAAAAAAAAAAAACAAACCTCGTGTTTTTTTTCCCGTATAAAATTATTATACAATGCAAATTTATGGAGAGGCTTTCTGTATAAAAGTAAAAGCATCCCTAACCAAGCTAGCTATTTTGACTAGATAAAATAGCAAAAATGAAAAACAAATAGATAATGTGGCTAGCGAAAAAAGTCTCAACTCCAATAATGCTATCTATTTTGGCTAGCCATTAATAATTTAAAGCCCAAAATTAAATTAAAGCCCACCCAAAACAACGGTCAGATAAAAAAAAAGCCCAAGCTGAAAACCATTCTTCCTCGTAGATCATGAGTCTCGGGTCGCGACCGCGAGTTTGCAGGAAGTTCTCTATTTCTTCTGATCCGATCTGATCTGACTGATTTTTTTTTTTTTTTTTGGGGGTGGGGGGGGTGGGGGGGGGGGGGGGGGGGGGGGGGGTATTGATTTTATTTTTTGGGTTTTGAGAGGCGGAAGCAAAATGGAAGTTTGACGAGCAATACAACCTCGTCAGATCTGACGAGTCAATCTGAGCAATCTATTTTGACGAGTGGTTTGGCGAGTTCCTTTGCAAAATTTTCTTCAAAATCTATTATTTGGCTAAAATTGAAAAATGGCCAGCGTGCTTAGAGATGGTCTAAGTCTAATATTTGTAAAATTTTACAAAGTGTACTACCTTTGTACGAGAGAACTAATTAGTGGGGTTTGTGTTAGCTCTTGTTGCTGCTTCTTTTTGTGTGGGATTAATCAGATAATGAATTCTTTTTTAGATAATGAATTCTTTTTTAGGGAGTAAACCAAATTATAATCACTCTACTGTTTTTGGAAGTTTGAGATGTATGTTAAGATCGTGTGGCTCCGAATTTTTATCCAAATCACTATTCCTACTGATAAATTCTGTTAATTATTATTTTTTGGAGGGAGCCCAAAATGAGAAGTTGATTTGAGTATTAAGGATACCTGTGTTGCTATCTTCTTGACGTACTCATGAATAAAGATTACAAATATTGTTCGAAAAAGGTATTTCAATAATTATATTTGAAAAATGATGGATAATAAATGACTAATCTCAAACATGTGATTAGGGTTGGAAAAGGAGAGATGGCAGCAGTTGTTTATAGATAATGACTAATGACAGTGATGATGATGATGGTGGTCTGTAGTATGATTATTGTGCATGGTTGCCGAAAGTTGCAGTTAGGGATAATAACATTTTTGAGATATTCTTTTTGGATTAATAAGTGATAATTAATTAAACCTTTGGTCTTAGGATTTCAATGATAATCACAGGGAAAGGGCGGCAGTAAACAATGTTGCATATTTGAGAATATCGTGGTTGTTTGCAGTCACAAGACACTCTTTGAATCATTTAAAAATAGTTTTAAAGGGAAACTTTTTGTGAACCCAGAGATTCTTTGCCTTGTTGAATGAGTAGTTGGTAGTTAGTTGCTATCCCCAGTTACCTCTTTGGAAAGTTATATTCACATGACATGTAAGAAACCATAATAAATTTCGTTAAGTTGTTAATTTAGTGGAATAAAAAAAAAAAAAAAATCATTCAAAGCAAAGAAGAGAATATGTCATGAACAATCATGTGAAGAAAAAAAAATCATAATTAAAATTTAATTTCACTATAAACAATGAAGATTTACAAATAGGGGATATGTACAAGTGTTTCACTGTGCCTTTCTGTTTGCTTTTCCTTTTCTCCCTTTTCCCTCTAATTGCAATGAAGCCTTTTATCATACATATATATTTACAGAAAAAAATTATCAGTTTTATACAACCCTAGTAAGCAAATTTACATAAGCACTTTTATATAGTACCTCAAAAAAATGGGACTAACGAACCTTCAACAGAGTGTCACTACAACGAACGAGGCCTACACCGACATTTCTACACCGGCATTTTGGAAGAAACGCCGGAGTAAAACATTAAAAAATCTAAGGAAAAAAAAACACAACTCTACTCCGGCGTTTCTGAGAAACGTCAGGGTATGTTACTGAAAAAATATTATAACCTCTCTCCCCCCTCTCTCTCATTTTACTTTCCCAAATTTTTTCACTCTCAATCTCTCTCTCACTCACTATCCCAACCCAGCCCCCCTAGCCGTCGCCGTCCCCATCCCCGTCGCCCCCGATTCGCCTCTTCCCCCATCACCGTCAGGCGCCCCCTACGGCGCCTCCCTTCATCAATCAATTTGTTAGAGTTATGGTTGCGAATCAATTTTGGTCGAATTTGTACAATTCCTCTCTCGATCTTTGCAGTAAGTGAATTTAGGGTTTAGGGTTTCACATTCCCGTAATTTCATGATTTTATCACCCCAGATTGGACTATGCGCAGTTGTAGTTCATGCAGTTGCTGAAGCAATCTTGGAGAAAGAGTTCCTTGGAACGACGGTTTCCACATCCCTCTTTTCCATGTTTCCGCCACTGAGATATTCGGTCGTTTCGTTGCAGCAAACAACTCTGGGAAATCTTCCTTAAGAGTATGAGGACCGCACCACTTGTCCCACCAAAACCTGGTGGATCGACCATTGCCGATCACGGATGAGGTGGCTGAGTTGAAAGCACCGCTGGCTTTAGCAACTCCTTTCCAGAAGCGGGGGGCTTTTGGTCCTACGCGAAAGCCTAAGCTTCTAGTCCCTTTCCCTCGGAGGTAAGGTTGGATAAAGTCCTGCCATCCTTCCCCACCGTGATGAAACACTTTCCACCACCACTTTCCCAGGAGTGCCAAGTTCATATCTCTGAGGTCAATGATTCCTAGCCCTTCGTGCCTCTTTTTCATGCAAGCGATATTCCACTTAATGAGGTGGTAGCCTCCCTTATTTGAATCTGCACCTTTCCAAAGGAATCTTTTCCTGATACGATCAATCCTTTGTATCACCCACTTTGGGAGCTAAAAAAAGGACATGTAGTAAATGGGCAGATTGGATAACACCGAGTTGATGAGAACCACTCTGCCCCCAAGGGAGAGTGATTTGCCTTTCCAACCAGACAGTCTGTCCTCCACCCTGTCAATAATAGGCAACCAGTCAGCTTTAGAAAGCCTCCCTGGACGTAGCGGAAGCCCGAGATATTTGATCGGGAATTCTTCTATCGCACAGTTGAGAATGGTGGCATGCTCCCGAGTTTCAGCTTCTAAAAGTGAAATAGGAATCAGCGCACTCTTGTGGAAATTAATTCTAAGGCCCGACCATGCCTCAAAGCAGTAAAGGGCCCCTTTGAAGCAAATAGTTTCCGTTCTAGAACCATTTCCAAAGATTAGGGTGTCGTCAGCATATTGAAGGATCGTGCATCCCTGATTAGCAGAGCTACTGGCCACAGGAGATATCCACCCTTTTCTTTGACAATTTACTAGCATCCCTCTGAGCACATCCGCAACAATAGTGAATAGAACTGGGGATAGCGGATCCCCCTGACGGAGTCCCTTCTTACACGGAAACGAAGGACCGGGTCTCCCATTCACTGAGATTGCCGTTTTGCTAGAGTATAAACATTGTTTTATCCATCTAATCCATTTATCCCCAAAGCCTCTCCCCTTGAGAGCCTCTAGCAGACAGTCCCAGTCCACCGAGTCGTATGCCTTCTCAAAATCCAGCTTGAGGAGGAAGTTCTTGGAATTGCTCTTGTGGCATTGGTGTATAACCTGCTCAGCAGTAGCCACGCAGTCTAGGATACATCTGCCCTTAATGAATCCCGACTGTGTCTTACTGATAAGACTGTCCATAATGCCACCCAATCGGATAGCTAGGACCTTAGTGATAATCTTAGCCGAGCAGTTTATCAGGCTGATTGGTCTAAAATCCCCCACGCCCTTGGAATCCTCCCGTTTGGGGATCAACACAACTTCTGCAAAGTTGAACATCCCCAACCTCAGGGTATTGTGAAAAAATTCCGTCATAACATCCATAAATTCTCCCTTAATTTCTTCCCAGAATACTTGGAAGAACAACATCGGAAAACCATCTGGCCCAGGCGACTTGTCCGCTCCCATCTGGTCAATAGCCGTTTTGACCTCTACCTCCGTGAAAGGTTCCTCCAAAGAGGAAGCAATTTGCCCTGGATCCATTTGGTACTCTAGCCAGAAGTCCTCACCCATGGGGGTCCTAAAGCCATTCTTCTTCCCAAAGAGACCCTTATAAAAGGACTGGAAGGTAGAGGAAATCACCTTCTCATCCTGCGAAGTTCCAGTATCTGTCTGAATAGATAGGATCAGATTGGATCTCCTTCTAGCACTTGCAACCCGATGGAAGTAGGCCGTATTCGCGTCTCCCTCTTTGAGCCACGAAATCCTGGACCTCTGTTGCCATTTGATTTCTTCAAGTCTGTACAGATTGGCAATGTTATCACGGAGTGTTAAAAGCCTGTTTCGCTCTTCCTGCGAAAGGACTCTCGTCTCTTCCACCCTCTCAAGCTCATCAATATCTTCGAGATAGGACTCTTTATCACGCCAGATGTTGGAGAATCTAGACCGATTCCATCTACCGAGCCTCCTTCTAAGTCTTCGTATTTTCCCACACCATCGAGATGCTGCGTCCCGGCCAGTCAATGGGAGTGCCCAGTTCTCCATAACCATATGGTGGAAACCCTGGATTTCCAGCCAGGCCTTCTCAAATCTGAATTTCCTCGGCTTGCGGGCCCCCCGAATCCCCACGTCGAGTAGGATCGGGGTGTGATCTGAAGTTAGTCTAGGAATTGTTTTGGCCGATGCGAGAGGAAACAAGGCTTCCCAATCCATGGAGACTAGGATCCTGTCCAGCTTGGCCATAACCGGAACCGCTTGCAGATTAGACCAAGTAAAGAGTCTATCATTGATCGGGATATCAATCAGATCTAGTTCCGTGATAACTCTATTGAATTCCTCTCGGTGCCTGTCGCTAGCACCTCTTCCCTTGTGCTCAAAAGCAAATCTAGTAATGTTGAAATCCCCACCCACAATCCAAGGTCCCGACCAGCGCTGACGGATGTCGGCCAGTTCTTGCCAGAAAGCCTCCCTGTCTGTGGCCACATTCGGCCCGTAGACCACAGTCACCATCTGCATCCAATCATCGGAACGTCGCTTAAGTCGGGCAGTCAAAGAGAACGTTCCACAGTGCTCCTCTTCACAGGAAAGAAGATCAGAGTTAAATCCTATAGCAATCCCCCCTGAGGCACCAGCAGAGGGGCGTAACACCCACTCCTTGATTCTGTTACCACCCACTCTTTTGAGTTTGAGCCCATGCTGGAGTTTGGTCTCCTGCAGTCCTACCACGTCCGCCTTGGAGTTGCTAATGACATCCCTAACCATACCCCTCTTACCCCTATCCCCCAACCCCCTAACATTCCAGAATAGTGTATTCATTGGGGGGACTTGTCTTGGGGGATCGTAGTGGAGGGCGTAGGGCCAGCTACATCCTCGAGAATGATTGTCGGCCCTGTGCCATCTCCAGAATCGTTATCTTCAGCTGTCCTAACCCTTTGTGTTTCCCAACCCCGGATTTTATTGAGGAGTAGTGCGATACGTTCAGTGTCCCAAACTTCTAATCCACATGTAATAGCTAGGCCAATAACATCAGAATCTGACATGCAATTTAAAATGGACGCTAAAAAACTTGTCGTACCTCCATTGTCGAACTTAGCGGCTTTTGCCGCAGCGGCCACCTCGAGATAGTCATCCAAGGACTCCACATGAGCCCTCTTGGCGGATTGCTGAACCCTGAAACCAACCGCTCCTTGGGGCTGTCTCGAGCTAAATCCCGGAGCTGAGTCTGGAATTGTGGACAGTACAAGCTCCGGCGAAATCTCCCTCTGAGTGTTAGCAATGAACTCCGCATCCTCAGATTCCTCCTCAGAGTAAGAGAATTCATCATCAAGATTGAGTCGTTCTGCTGGATCCTCATCACTGTCAGTGTGTAGAGGCTCACCACTAGGACTGTCAATTTTCCCCACGGACCCCTCATGGGCCCGTCAAGCAAAGCAACAATACTAGACTTGATTCTGGCGGACCCCTCTTTGGGCCCGCTCGACTCAACAGATGTACAAAGCCCAATCGCAGTAACAGGCAATTTGGACACCTCTTTGTGCCCATAATTGCTAGTAAAAGGCCCATTGGTTGGCCCATCAGAAGAGCCATCCGTTGTAGAGAAATCCAAAGCAACACCGCGGTTCATCTTACCGCGGGTATCGAATACCGCGTTCCTCGAAGGGTGCAGCGTTTCAGACTCCGTGCCTCCATTGCCAGCTGTCACGCAATGATAAGGGGGGCAAGCGGTGGGTGAGACATACTCCCGGTCTGCATAAATTGGACTCTCACCCCCCCGCTCTAGCTCGCCACCTGTCACCATGCGATTGGGTGGAGTGTCGGTGGGTGGGACACCCAACCGGTCCACTTCCTCAATCAAGCGAACAGACTTGGCTTGCTGAACAGCTGGCAAAAACCCCTTGGTAAAAGCATCGGTGCTGTCAGATGGATTTGGGAAATGAGCCGACTTTGATACAAACGAAGCTCCATCTTCAACTACCAAGGAACTTTCCTCCCTGCTCTCATCTCCTTCCAAGCTTCTCCTGCCAAATTTCCCCAAATCGCAAAGCTCCAAACCCTGCTTCTTGCCACCCACTCCCACATCTTCACCTGCCAAAAAACTTTCCTCTCTACTTTCCTCTCCTTCCACGCTACAACTGCCAAATTTCCCCAAATCGGAAAGCACCAAACCCTGCTTCTCGCCACCCACTCCCTCTGATCTAAGCTCTCTCTCTATTGTTTCTTTCCTCAAAATAGACCCTGGTGTTTGGTAAACTTGCTCCACAGTTGTATCTTTTTCTTTTCCTGGTGTGAACCAGCACTTTTTGACCCACTCTTTGGTCGAGAGTGTGCCAGGCTCTGGCGCCTTCCCCAGTCTGTTGGTCCCTTCCACCAACTCTCTACTTTGCTCCTGCATGCTACTGCCAACTGGCGACTTTCCTATTCTGGGGGTTGCTTGCTCCGAGCCACCTCTCTGTGCGACTGCGCGCCCCTCCAGAGACTGGATGCCGATCAGAATCACCTTTGGGTCCACCGAGTCATTGTTTTTTTGACCGCTGGGTCTAGAGGGACGCATCCTGCGGTAACCGTCTCTGACCGGTGGGGGTTGCTCTGGTCGCTGGTTCTCAACCGGAGATTGAGTTCGCTGCCGCGCACGCTCCTCCCGCCCCCTCGCCGCTTTAATAATCTCTCGGTGAGCTCTCTCAACCTCGTGGGAGCCATCTATGGTTAGGACCTCTAGTGACAGTGCTTGCTTGTACGATCTGTCGTCTCTAAGAGAGGCTGATCTTTCATGGCGAGTGTTCTTCGCCAGCTCTTCCGAGGTCTCAACTTTCTTGTGCAGCACGAATCTTACGAGATAAGCTTCATCAAAGAAGTAGATTTTCGCAAACCTTGGCATCAGTGCTATATCCGTGCTCCGAATCAGGACCTTAGCTGATATGAGCTCTGATTTACGCATCGTTTGCTCATCAAGTTCCACCACCGTTCCAAATTCTTGAACAATCTCCTGAATAGCCTCCCGCTTCCAAAAATGCAACGGGATGTTATGTATCCAAATCCAATACTTGTCACCCTGGGGGAGCTCCGCCCCGAAGGTCAGAGTCCAAGCGCTGAACTCCGCAGCGAAATGGCCAAAATCGATAGTCCCCAATTTCACCACCTCCGTGACTTTCGCAGGCGTTGGGAAACTGACAAGAAATTGCAAATGGCAAAGTTTCTTAGCCACCCAGTCTCTGTCAGCTCGCATTGGCCACTTCTCTGTGAGTGCTTGGGTGAGGTGAGTTTCCGAAGGCCTACCAGCCCTGATTTTTGCAATTGCGCACCAATTCTTTAGCCATTGTTCTTCTTTATAGATGAACTCTAGACTTTTAGTTAGTCTGACAATAGTGGGGCTGTCCGGCGATCTACCCCGGATCACCGGACGCTCATCATCGCTCTGGTTATCCATCACATTTGTGCAAACATACGACAGATGTCCCCATTTCATGCATTTAAGGCACCTCACTTCCTTAGTACACTCGCTCCTGAAGTGGCCAAGGTCACCACAATTGAAACATGGAGCCGGTTTCCTCTTACCCTTCCTCTGTTTCTTTTTGCGCTCATACTGATCCTCTTGATTGTAAGTAGTAGGGATAGCCTGTCTTTTGTTTTTCCTGTTCACCACCAGGCTCCACTGCCCCTCCCTCTCCGCATTCCCTGGGAAACCATCCTCCTTAAACCCGTCTTGCGCTGGCCCTAGGTGGCTTTGCAAGTCGCCGGCTTTCGGGGCATGGTCCTCAGGTGGGATAAGGGGAGCAAGATGGCCGGTGGTGTGGCTCTGATGAGTGGAGGGATTGGGATTTTGAAATCCAGATTTGGGCTCTGCCTCCTTAGCAAGGTTTTTTGTATTGTACTGTTGGTGAAGCATTGGCTTGTGTTGAGGCTGATAAGTGCGATGAGATGGTTTGGGGAATGGATGATTTGGCTGTGGAGCTATGAGGTTGGAGTTTGATTGGTGTTGGTAGAGCTTGTGATTGCCGTACTCGCAGTTCCTCTCAGCCTGGTCCCTGGGGCTAAGGGGACGTCGGCTAGACGATGGGGTCTTCTTACGCCAAACCTGGCTAGTAGGGGGACCCCTTCGTTGGGCCCTCCCCTCAAAACGCTCCTCATGCCGGCGAGGCTCATCGAAGCGATGATGACCGTATTTCCCCCCTACGCTACGGTGCTGTGCACGCTGGTGTACACGCTGCGGGGATGGAAAACGTCTGAGCTCATGAGTCATGCCCACATTAGGCAGCGGGGCCTTCCTCAGAGGCGATCGAGGTGCAACATTGGCAATACCCATCTCGCTAGAGTTCAAGGATCGGGGTAGCACCTGACTAGGCACAGCGTCAGTGAGCTCTGTTGCAGGAACGGCAGCAGAAACAGCAAGCTCTGGTGCCGGGACAGTCGCCGCAGGGGACTGTGGGTGTCGGACTCCCTCGTTGGGCCCGCACCCACAGAGTTCAAGCAGCGTCAGAGCGGCGGGAGACATCCAGAGAAAAGTAGGGAGAAACAAGAAGAGGGCAAGAAGGAAAAAAGGTTGGGGGGGGGGGGGGGGGGGGGGGGGGGCTGGCGGTGGGAGGAGGAGCGCACGGGGAGGGGAAGGCTACTGAAGGGACGGGAATCAGGAGGGTGGTCGAAAGTAGCAGGATGAAACAGGGGTAGAGGGAGCAGGGGGGGATGGGGTAGAGGAGTGGGAGTTGGTAGGAGCTACATGAAGGTCCCAAACATTTTAGTAGCGATTCTTTGCCTTGTTGAATGAGTAGTTGGTAGTTGCTATCCCCAGTTACCTCTTTGGAAAGTTATATTCACATGACATGTAAGAAACCATAATAAATTTCGTTAAGTTGTTAATTTAGTGGAATAAAAAAAAAAAAAAATCATTCAAAGCAAAGAAGAGAATATGTCATGAACAATCATGTGAAGAAAAAAAAATCATAATTAAAATTTAATTTCACTATAAACAATGAAGATTTACAAATAGGGGATATGTACAAGTGTTTCACTGTGCCTTTCTGTTTGCTTTTCCTTTTCTCCCTTTTCCCTCTAATTGCAATGAAGCCTTTTATCATACATATATATTTACAGAAAAAAATTATCAGTTTTATACAACCCTAGTAAGCAAATTTACATAAGCACTTTTATATAGTACCTCAAAAAAATGGGACTAACGAACCTTCAACAGAGTGTCACTACAACGAACGAGGCCTACACCGACATTTCTACACCGGCGTTTTGGAAGAAACGCCGGAGTAAAACATTAAAAAATCTAAGGAAAAAAAAACACAACTCTACTCCGGCGTTTCTGAGAAACGTCAGGGTATGTTACTGAAAAAATATTATAACCTCTCTCCCCCCTCTCTCTCATTTTACTTTCCCAAATTTTTTCACTCTCAATCTCTCTCTCACTCACTATCCCAACCCAGCCCCCCTAGCCGTCGCCGTCCCCATCCCCGTCGCCCCCGATTCGCCTCTTTCCCCATCACCGTCAGGCGCCCCCTACGGCGCCTCCCTTCATCAATCAATTTGTTAGAGTTATGGTTGCGAATCAATTTTGGTCGAATTTGTACAATTCCTCTCTCGATCTTTGCAGTAAGTGAATTTAGGGTTTAGGGTTTCACATTCCCGTAATTTCATGATTTTCGCACATTTTGATTTTAAAAAGGTATGAATTTGAGAAATTAGGACTTAGAGCAAATAGAAGGTTGAATTTGGTTACGAAATTTGGTTACGAAATTTTGAAGAGTAACTTTTTTTATTTATTGTTTAAAGAAGAAGTATGACGAATTAGGTTACGAAAATTCTTGATTCAGTTGCCACGAATTTTTTTTTTTTTGTGATTATTTTTTTCGGTGAATCTTATGTTTCGGAAAATTTGAAGTCAACAATCTGGTAAATGTTGTGTTCTCATCATGATAGGATTTGACTACATAAATAAATTGATTTGGATGTTATTTGAGTTCTAAATATTTACAGATTAGATAGGATAATGAATTTAATATTTGTTTGGATATTAAATAAAAAACCAAATTCAGATATTGATATCACTTCTAATTTGATCGGTTTACACTCAATATTGGTATGCACTGATATCTCAATCGAGCTGATATCTCAATCATTTAGCGAAGATGAAAGTGACCGCATTAGTGTTGAGAGGTCAAAGGGAACAAATGTATAATGATAAAGAGGTTGTGATTGGAAAGTGATATATGGGTTTTAATCTTGAATTTCCAATTATGAAGCAGAGAATCAGTCTTTCATAAATCGCATGTTGTGAAGAGGAATATGGACTGCTACTTGGTCAAAGCAGAGGCCACATTACGATGCCAGCAACATGCGTTGAGGACACGTTTGAAAGGTGGACACACACGATATGCAATTGATGTCATCTGTCTGGTAAAACTGATCTCACTTAACTAGTAGGACCAAAAAGTAAGTTAGAACAAATTTATTTATTATATTTCTAAGTCTTAGCCCTCTGGACTTGTTGTTTTTGTATGATCACTTCGATTAAATAGTAACTTGTATTAATTCTAACATGATATATCATATCTTGTGCTGTACACTGGTATAAAATGTGTTGGCTGTTTTGGTGCAAACCCAAGATTCCCTCTCTTTTCTTTAGTCCCACATCGGTGGGAAATACCACCTTGTGAGTGTATATAATGCAAACCACTCTTTATCCCATTGTAGCCTATGTGGTGTGGAGAGAACCCGTGGGCCACACGCGCGCGCCGCCCGGCCCGGCCCGGCCCGGCCCGGCCCGCGTAGTGGGCACGGGTGTGCGTGCCCGCATCTGCGGACACGAATGCCGATCCGAAATTGCTCTTCGAGTTCGGGTTGAGATCCAAAACTTCTTTTGCTGTTTATTTTTCCTTTTGACTAATTCCTCTTAAGATTAGTTTTCAGATCCTATTTTTTTGGCCTCCTTCTCTCCCTCACACGTTCTTTATATTCCAAACTCCTTTCCTTTTGCAACAACTGAGAGAAACAGATCGCATCATCGCTGCTTCCAAAAACCCTTCCTTCGCTGTTTCCGCTCTCATTCTTTTTTACCTTCGTTCTGGGCAAGGCTAAGTTCGGGTCAATCTCTCGAGGTTTTGTGCGACAGCGAGATGCCGGTGATACCGGGGGTTTTACCACTAGGAGCATCTGCGACGAGTCTGCACATAAGACCGCGGATCAACTCTTAGGGCAGTGCGTATCGCGCGACTTCCCCATAGGCCGGTAACTCCGTTCTTTAATTTATTTTGTTTATTGTTTCCAGATGCTAAGGAAATGAAAGATTCGAGTCATTATACTAACAATCTAAGAGTTGATTGGAAAAACATTCATGAAGCCGACCTCCAAAATTTTTGGGATTACGGCTCTTGCTGTTGTTTTTGTTTAGGCAGAAAATTACTCGCTAGAATGGTCAATGGGTACTCAATTGTAAGTTGGTATTGGAAGGTATTCCTTTTTAGTGTCAGTTTTGGCTTTAGTGTTATAATTGGCCAAAATATAATGGAAGTTGACCTCTGCATAGTGAATACAGGCATCTCTAGCCAAAAGAATGTTGGTATACACCTCCACTACTAACACTAAGTTTTAAATTTCTTATTTGTTACCACTACCACCAAAGTAATACAGAAATTATCCAAAAGATACAGTTAAAACCTATTCCTTTCCCCAAATGCAACACATGCTGCATATCTTCCTGTCTTCTGTTCTTTCAAACACTGAAGCTTCAGTTTGCCAATCCTACAGTTTAAGTTACTTATATCTGTAAATGGATTGGGGCCACTAGCTTGCAATTTGCATTTGCATCCAACATTTCTTTTGTTCAGACAGTTCTGTTCAGTAAAGCATGAAACTAACAAATAGTACATGCAACAAACGGCAGACTAAATAGGACTTGAACCTCCAAGTAGTTATATTAGCCATTCTGAAATGACTTCAGTCTTCAGCCTAGGATATATCCCGAAAAAGTTATTTACAAAACAGATATAATATTGCTCTAATATTAAGTGTGACAAATGCTAGACGAGTTATATTCTATACCATCATACTGACCAGCATATAGTTTCATTGTTAATGCCAAGCCACAATTGTGCTTTTCCCATTTGGTTAACGGGCTAGTACCAATTGAATGAAATGATCCTTTCTACTTGCATATCCTGTTTATCCTCTTCTCGTATTATTCCTTGAAACTATGTCTCTTCCCTTTCGGTAGAGATTTGCTTTTCCCTAGGATACAAGAAAGAGATCTTTTTTCATTCAGCTAAAAATCTTAGCAACATGAAATATTGTGGTTGCTACTCTTTTGCCCGTCCAATTATGATAAACTTCATGTAGATAAAATCTGATGTTTACTTGGAAAAGCATGCGTAAGTACTTATCGGGGTTGAAAATAAGTCTTCATTAATTTCCATCTTTTTTGGTACCTCCTGTGACTTTCGGAGCATCTGCTCTTAGTTTTTATGTTAATGATAATATATGATAAAAATCATTTTAAGGGCAGGTTAAACTAGACTGAGTTAGACTAAATTAAAATCAGAGTTAAACTACTAAAATTCTCAGTTTTTGCATCAGGTTGATGACATTAAACATGTACCTTTCCGCCATCTGCAAATCCAACTATTGGTCACTAGACTCATTACATTATATAATGTTGGATTTCTTCTGTTGCTAAAGTTGTACATCATCTTTCTACAGAAGCGGTAGCAACAAGACCGTTAATTACTTTGTGGTGGAGGATAGATCTTTACTTTTCCGTTTATGTAGGAATGTAAGTATTGATAATATTAATGAATACATAGCTTTTGTTTTCTCCTTCATTAGATCAAAAGCAATGTAAAAAAGCCAGGAACTGTTGTGATAGTTTTATTAGCTATCCGTCTATATTATTCATTACATTAGGGGAAAATTTGCTAACACCCATTTGAAATGATTCTTCACTTTGCAATTTTCTATGAAGTATATGTTGTACATGTTTCATATGTTTATAGTATGTTATATCTTAAAATATGTATATATTTTCTGAGAAAGAAGATATCTATTTCAAACTTCTATTCTTAGATTTTTTTTTAAAGGCTACATCTATTTAAACTATGCAATACTCACTGATATGTAATATGACTTAGTCGGTTTAATATTATAAGAAAGATCTATAGCAGGTTCATATTTTCCTATTATATTAAGATTTTGAAGGCTTTTCTCTTCATTTTCACTACTTGTAGCAATAATATGATATAAAAAGATCACTATACCGAAGAGAAATATTCTATAACTTAGCATTACAGAGTTTGTGACATAAGATGGTCGGACGCGTCTTACACCTTCAAGTCGCCTTCCTGTTAGCTTTGTCAATGTTGCTAGTTAGTATGCAAAATCTGTGGATTGATTGGATAAACCTTGGCCTACATTTTCTTGAAACTTAAACCTTGGCCTATATACTATAAGATAGATGATAAAAAAAAAAAAAAAAAAGAGTGCTTTTATGTGGATATGCTTTTCGTTCTTGTATTTGTTTTCTTTTAGTAGATACAGTTTTGTTTTGTTTTTTTTTATTTAAATTTGTTGGATAGACTAGTTAATACATACATGAAAATGGATACAACTCGATAGGTAAACTCAATTATCAGATTTGGAGAAGTACAAATTTGCTCTTGAACTGATTAGAGGTTATTGAATAAGATTTAGTTGCAGCTGAATTATTCCCATTTTCACTTCAGGGGTAATTGCCTGTTATCCTTGAATGTTTTCATAAAATGCTTTGAAATGGGCATTTTGTTTTCTTTCTCAAGACTAAATCATTATGTCCCCCTGATGTCAAGCTACATAGAACATTCAATCTTGAGCGCAGAGTAAAACAGAACAGGCAGATACACATGATTAAAAATCAAAATCTCATAAATGTAGAGGTTATGCTGCAGATCCAGACTAGAGAGATTCTTCAACCAAATTACTAATTAAAGAATATCTAGGTTTAGTAGTAGATTAATAGATGTAACTGTATATTCAATCTTTGCAGTAGGTTAGTTAAGCTTAGAAATTATTAGTTTTCATGTGCTTACTGATATGGTATTAAATAAGAGGTTTCTTAGGCGTCCAGTTAATAATACTTTCACAAAAGATTATGCCTTCTTTGTAATAGATAGTTGACTGGATAATTAAAAATTTGAGTTATTTGAATGCTTCTATAAATTCATGTCTATTCATCACATAATACTCAAGCCACACATATCCACATCTGTTATCCAAATGTAATCTGTGGGCAATATCCTTACTCTCCATCAATAGGATTTATTGTCCTAAATATCTTTTATAAGGGTCTCACTTATGTTTCATCTTCATTCCAAAATGTGTATTTTCCTATAAATTGTATATCTACTCTGAAAGTTGAATATTCTTTAATACATGCATATTTATGTATATGATATATTGAATAGTCCTATTCGAGCAACATGGATATAACTTTAAGAAGCTTTGAAGAAGTGGTTGAGTCCTAAAATTTTGTTAGAGGGAGACTACTACAGTAATACATTGGCTGAATAAACCTTAGAGCAATATTCTTCACCTATTTTATGGAGGATACAAGATGGCTCATAGGAAAGTTAATAGCCATCAAGTTACGTATACTTAGGAAGAGAAACTTTTGTGCAAATTATATGGCGAATTATCAAAATGAGAGAAATGGAGTTTCCTTTTACTCTAATCTGCTATCCTCTTGACTTTGGAAATTATTTCATCTTACTAGCAGTTTGTTGTAGTTGATAGGAGATGCCCAATGAGAGAAGATGATGTGTCATTAAATTACAATGGTAGAAGTGAGAGAATGTCAGGTGAATGGCTTAGAAATCTTGATTATGCACATATATGTTACTAATATTCCTGTTACTGCTATTTCCATAAACTGTGATAATAAATCTGTTATAGAACTACTAAAGCATGATTCTATGAATGCTAAGATGAACAGGTACCTGCAGCTGCGCTTCAAGTCAATCAAGAGCCTATTAGGCAAATATGTGGTTCTTGACTATATAAAGTCAGAAAAGAACCTTGCAGACCACTTGACAAAGGGTCTGTCTAGGACGTTGATCCTAGAATCATCGAGGGGGATGGGGTTAAGCCCATAAGTAAGTCACCAGCAGTGGCAACCCAACCGAGTCTGACTGGAGATCCCAAGAAGCCGGTTCAATGGGTAGAAACAAGCTGGACTTCGGTGACTATTATGGAACACTGACTCAGAGATTAAATTCTCATAAATTAATGCCCAGGTGGCTGTACGAGGTTGTACAATGATATCTCATCTCTATGGTGACAGTGTTCCTATGTGATCTGGTTAGGATGAGTTCTAAACTCTTAATAGGTCCAAACATTATTATGTAGGGTTGACTCCGATCACCAACCCTTTGAGGACTTACCTATATGAGAGGTCGTGAAGGCCGCGACTATGGGACAGGGCGATCCCAGACAACTCTCATGAATATGGAAAAGTGCGCATGGCCATTCAAAAGCGCCACCCGATAGACCCAAGAACCTCTAGCGTACTATGTGTGCTATTTTCTGAATCTGAGTCAAGAAGTCTGATTCAAGGCGTAGTCTATCAAGCACTTCTTCAGACAAAGACAATAGTCACTACGTGAGATTCAAGGCTGTAGTCCATCTCATCTATGCATAGTATACCCTTGCCCAGAACTTCTATATCATTACTCCTTTGTTATCACTGCCTTTGAATCTTGGTTTTGGGGGGGGGGGGATTGTTGGCTGTTTTGGTGCAAACCCAAGATTCCCTCTCTTTTCTTTAGTCCCACATCGGTGGGAAATACCACCTTGTGAGTGTATGTAATGCAAACCACTCTTTATCCCATTGTAGCCTATGTGGTGTGGAGAGAACCCGTGGGCCACACGCGCGCGCCGCCGCCGCCCGGCCCGGTTCGGTTCGGCGCGCGTAGTGGGCACGGGTGTGCGCACCCGCATCTGCGGACACGAATGCCGATCCGAAATTGCTCTTCGGGTTCAGGTTGAGATCCAAAACTTCTTTTGCTGTTTATTTTTCCTTTTGACTAATTCCTCTTAAGATTAGTTTTCAGATCCTATTTTTTTGGCCTCCTTCTCTCCCTCACACGTTCTTTATATTCCAAACTCCTTTCCTTTTGCAACAACTGAGAAAAACAGATCGCATCATCGCTGCTTCCAAAAACCCTTCCTTCGCTGTTTCCGCTCTCATTCTTTTTTACCTTCGTTCTGGGCAAGGCTAAGTTCGGGTCAATCTCTCGAGGTTTTGTGCGACAGCGAGACGCCGGTGATACCGGGGGTTTTACCACTAGGAGCATCTGCGACGAGTCTGCACATAAGACCGCGGATTAACTCTTAGGGCAGTGCGTATCGCGCGACTTCCCCATAGGCCGGTAACTCCGTTCTTTAATTTATTTTGTTTATTGTTTCCAGATGCTAAGGAAATGAAAGATTCGAGTCATTATACTAACAAAATGTAGACAAGCTTAGCTATGGTCAGCAAGCTTTGTTTTTTCCACAGTAATTCATTCAAAAGCTGTAAAAAATCGTGGACGTAGATATTAATAATCTATGAATTTCAGAATATTCTGCTACTTATCAACATAGCATTTTGGGTTACTATACTATTATTTTAGATCTTTTGTACAATTGCACTGAAGTATTCTGATTACTTTGTTTTACTCACATTTCGGGTGTTCAGTAGGCTCTACTTTCTGATTTTGAATTCCTTTCAAACTTTCAATATTGTCTGATCATGAACATCATGGGGATTGTTCCTGAACACTAAACTTGAAGGATATCTTCCACAACGAACAGTTAAATATCTACTAAATATCATACACTTATTAAGGAAGCTACTTTTTACAAAATAAGCTGCTTTTATAGCAATGATTCATCCCATTAGCCCAGTAGAGTCAGCTGTTCCTCGTGAATAGACAAGATGAGTTTGAATTTTATTTAATGTTAGGCTCATTATCACTTATTCTAATTCTGCATGGATTATGCTCTGTTAGCTCAATGAATGGGCTAGGATGAAAATAATCTACATCAATCAAAGGGCAAGTTAAAATTAAGGTTGGTCTTGGACTGTTGGAAATTATGAAGGGAATAATGAGAGTTTTGAATCACCAGAATTTAAAAAAAGAGAAGCAGAGAAGGAATGTTTATATGGGAAGATTGAGTTGGACTACTAATAGCTGTTATTAGAGATTTCTACTAATGCTGAAATCTATATTCATATAAATGATCCTACTTAATACTAATTTGAGGAATGCAGGACTTCATGTTCATGAAATTAAAAAAAAAACTAAACAAGATGGTATTTTGAGAAGTTGTGATTAAAAAAAACCTTGCTCGGGTATTAATGTTTCAATTTTGGCAACTAAAAAATGGCCTACTTGAATGGAGGATGGTTTGATTGGGTATTAATGTTTATTGCATATCTTATTCTGAACAGAGCTTTTATGGAAGGAATTTATTTGGTTTTGTCTGATTGTAATTGTGTCCTGGCATTATTTTCTTCACTGCGGCACTTGAAGCACTTGATTTTCGCAAAGTTCAAATCATGTTTGCGCTCCTGCTGCTCGACACTTGTCTTTATGGTTAATTGTTAATTGTTGGTGATCTTTATGGTTGATTTTGAGTTTGGGTCTGATGCTTACACTTGATGGTTGTGTTTAGTTTAACAATTATTTGAAAATAGCAAGATTAACAATTCTTTGACAGTGACAATTGAGTTGGGTTAGTTGCTTTTTTGTCTGAATTTGGAGATGAGATGGATCATGTATCTGAAGTTGCACACTATGATTTTTTGAGGAGTGACCAGTGATGGAATTTTTTTTAATCTAAACTTTATATACAATTATATCATGATGTCTAGATGAGTATCAGTTTCTATGATAATGTTCATGCTTGTTGCTTGGATTTGAAAATGAGATTATTCTTTCTCATTGGTTTTAAGTGATGATGAGATGGATTATGTAACTGAAGTTGCATACTATGATTTACAGCGGAGTGACTAGTGATCAAATAATCATGTTTGAACTTATGTTGCGGTTTCAATTGACATTTATCTCATGAGTATTATAAAAGTATAAGTTTCATCTCAGTTAGTAGCATTTTTGCCTGAATTTGACAGTGAAAATATTCTTTTTCACTCTTTGTAACTCAATAATTTGAACTCCATATTTTGGTTTTGGTTGTAAGAGTGCTGCAGGGGTTTTTTTTTTTTCAATTTAATTTTTTTTATAAATTATATACCTACCTCGGGTAGATTTTAACAAAAATTGAAAAGCATATGCCGGCGTTTTACAAACGCCGGTGTAGGTGGTGACCGAAAACAAACCCAAAACGAAAACACCCATACGACGGTGTTTTTAAAACGCCGGGGTAGGTTTTGACCTATACTAGCGTTTACTATAAACGCCGATGTAGACCCCAAATCTAGTGCGATGCCCGCTTCCCGGGCATTTATACCGGCATTTTCAAAAATGCTGGTGTGGGATACACCGGCGTTTATAAATGCTAGTGAATCTAAAAAAAAATCACCGGAAAAGACGTTTAGTGTTGTAGTGTGTTTCAAATTTTAAGTTTTAAGATCATGCTCAGTCATCTAAGAAACATTATGTTAAAATGGCAAAAAGGGATACATGATTACTGTCTTACACGTCTACTTGGTAATAAAGATTGACTTGGTAGTAAACAATCAGTGACTGTACTCGGATAGAGGATTACTATCTTACACGTCTACTGTCATACATGTACATTATGTTAGAATGGTAATAAGGGTCGACTTGGTAGTGAACAATCAGTGACTGTACTTGGATGAAGGGACAGTGTTTTTCTATATTGTTATCTTGTTATCTTGTATTGTATGGTGGATAAATTCTTGTTGTGGATTGTGGATTGTGGATTCTCGTTATTGTTATCGTGCCGAGTATATGATCTGTAGAGTTCACTACTATAGTCTAAACGATCACCGTATTACCCCGGCTTATTATTATTTTATTAACATGAATCATGAATATGCAATCGATACAATCAATAAGAACTGTAGTATCAAGATTTATGCAATGAGTACTCGATAGTATCAATACAATATTAAGAAGATAACAAGGCTATGCGATACATGAAATATACATAGTTCAGTTCATTTAAATATGGAAAATAACGGGTTTATATGCAAAAAAACGTAACAATGCAAGTTCTGGACAGCAGCACCAATTGGTACTCAGATTCACTTTTTCGCTACTAAGGGAATGCAAATCCGATTCCGTCAGAGATTCTAGAAAGTAGTCTCTCTGTCGGTTCCAACGCATATACACACGATACATTATAGTTACAGAAGCTAGGTCGCTCAATCAATTTTTTATAGGTTTTGTGCACAGTCTCAGAAAATTATAACATGCCAGTACTAAAAAAGTGATAACTTACAATTAGGGCTGCAATCGAGCCGAGCCGAGCCGAGCCGAATATCTTCAGGCTCGAGCTCGGTTCGAGCCGAGCTTTGACCGTATTCGAGGCGAATAGCTCGCGAGCTTAGCCTAAAAAAAACCCAAGTTCGAGCTCGGCTCGTTATGGAAACGAGCTCAGCTTTGAGCTCGAGCTCGGCTCCAGCTCGGTTCGAGCCGAGCTTTGACCGAGCTTTTGACCGAGCTCGAGTCGAACAGCTCGATTCGTTTGTAGCCCTACTTACAATCTGTAAATTGGATTGAGAATCCTGCAAGATGTTCCAGATTCAAGATTTAGTGCACTACAATATCTATGTACAAAGTTCTAAGTTTCAGTGTCAAGAACTAGGTCGAAACCTCAGTACAACTCGGGTAAACGACAGGGCAGTATATTTGAATGTTCAATAATACGATAAATTTACAGTTCAAGTTTTAAATCAATGACAATGGCACGATAAGGCGACTATGAATCAATAACATGGTACTATCAAGGAAATAATGAATCAACAATGGAGTTCAATTAAATACGATATTCAATTAAATGACTACTTGCCGGATTTCAAGAAAATGCTTGCACGGAATAAAAAGAGTATACAAGAGATGCTTGCCTTTTAGATGGTTATTTTGAATATGGATGAAAGAGTCCCAGTGGCGGAAATACACGTGCAAACTACGGAACGGCGGCAACACATGTAAACAACGGAAATAGCAACACGTGCAACTTAGCAACCGGCAACAAGATCAACATCGAGAACAGCAAAAGCAACATCGCATGAACAATAAGACGGCAGCAGCAATGGCGAGAAGTAGCAATGGTGGAGGAGTTGCAGGATGGGGGGTGCAGCAGGAACGGAGGCAAGGGTGCCTGCGAGCGGTTGTAAAGGCATCAATGGTGGCTGGAGGTTAAGCGGCGTGGAGCTCAGGGAGGTAGTTGCGAAGGGTAGCTCAGTGGAGTGGAAAGGCAGCAATGGCAGGGGTTGTGCTATGACGAGGAGCAGCACAGGCAGGGGATGATGGCGGTGAGGGCGATGAGTACTGTGGTGGAGGCGATGGAGGCAGTAGAGGAGTTCAGAGGTGAATAGGGTCGCGAGGTCGACGATGGCAATGGCAGTGCGGGGTCGTGGTCGAGGGGCATCAGGATGCAGGGGCTTGACGGTGGCTTGGGGCTACTTGGTTGGTCGCACACAGCAATGTGGCACGCATGAGGCGGGGGTGAAGGCAGCTAGGGTGGCGCTCCGATGATGGCGACTAGTGGTGGCTTCGGTGAGGGTAGTGAGCAGCGGCGGGGCTGATGGTGAGGCTCGACGAGGTGCCGGCATTGGGTTTCGGGGTAGGAAGGAGGAAGAAGATGAAGGGTCTATAGTGGGTTGCGGTGAAGGGATGCAGGGGCGAGGAGGCTGGCTGTGGTGCTTCAGTGATGGAGCGAGGGTGGAGAAGGAGGCGGCAGTCGAGTGGCGAGGATGGGGTCGAGGGCGCTCAGGATGCAGAGCAGCAGAGAGAGAGAGAGAGAGAAGGTGGAAGATGAAGGGTTAACAGATTAGGAGGGGTAATTAGTTTAGGATTAGGTTTAATGAGGGGATTAGTTGAGATAATTATGGATTTGGTTGAGATAATTCTGGATTAATTAGTTATTAGATTAGTGGGAGGAAGATTTGGGGGTGTGCAATTGAGGGTAGATGTTGGCCAGGATTGGGCTTACACAAGGTAAAATAAATAATTAATTATCAAATTGTGGGATCGACTAAGTAAAGGTTATTGGGCTTTACTCATAAATTAAACAATCAAATAATAAAATAGTATTATTGTAGAATGGTTAGGAAACTTGGGCTTCGAGTGAATTTAAAAACATTAGGTATAAAAAGTAACCATTGATTAAATAGTCAAGTAGTAACATTAATTAGATAATCAAATACAAAACGAATAATAATAGATTTGGTTTCCGGCTAAAATATAAATAATCAACCAATTATTAATAGAAAATAAAGTTATAAATTGAAATAATATTTGTATTAAATATATAATCATTTGAAAATAATTACAAATACAATTAATGATTAGAAATGGACTTTAATAGGAGATCCAAAAATAAATTTAAAACAAAACGAATTTAAGAAAAGGGAAAATCTTTATACATCATCGAAACACAGAAGATACGTATACCCGGAAATGGGGGTTACAGGGCCTGAGCTCGAAGTTTAAAACATAGGTCCGAATCTGACCCAGTTTTTTTCAGGCTTAAAAAATTAGGCCAGAGCCTAGGTCCGAATTAGGCCTGAAAATTGGTTCGGGCCTAGACCCGAACTACTTATGCATGTTTTAATATTTTACTTTCATATAAAATAAAACTATATCAAAAATAATATACGATAAAAAAAACAGAAATTGTACAAACTTTTGAGTAATTAACATATAATTTGCCTATTTTGATTTAATTTTATATACAAGGCATAATTTATATCCATAAACTTTAACACTCATATCAACTTACTTACATGAATATTATCTTTAAAAAAAACTCATATATAAATATACATGATGTATGTATAATATACATATGCACATATACAAATTGGATTCGGGCCCATCGGGCATAAGCACTTGGCCCCGAGCCCCGGCTCGAATTTTTCTCGGGCCTAAAAAATGAAGCCCGAGCCCGGCCCGAAATAAGAATTATTAGCCAAAGCTCACTAATTATCGGGTCGAACCTAGGCGGGCTTAGGTCGGGTTCGGGCCAATTGCCACCCTTACATAAAATCTAGGTGTTGCTGCTTTTTTCCTGTGTGAAAGCAAATAGATGTTGTGAATTCTTTCAGAAACAATGAAAACAACTGAAGTTTTGACTTTCGCCGATATTGACTATTTCCAACAAATCTTATCTCCTGAACCTGACTCGTTTGAACCGTTGGATCTGATCTGTGTGGTGACGAGCACTCCGATTGACCTGCAAAGGTCTGAAACACCGTGGTTGACCCTGACGACGGACCATTTGACGCTCAAGTCAAAACTCAGAAGAATATGAGAGCTTCTGGTGGCAACATACTGATTACCTGATTCTTGTGGAGGTCATGGGGTATTTATAATCGCTTTGAGGGTTAGATTAAAGATAATGGTTTATTTTTACTTCTCGGTGTTTTTGGATAGAATTGGTTATCTCTTCTTCATGAAATGATACAGGTGGTTGTGGGGACTGAGTTAAAACTCTTCTCATAATAAGAGAGATGATTTTGAACCGTCTCTTATGAATAATTATGAGTTTAAAGCTAGTTTCTAATATAATTTTGAATGTTGTTAAGGCGCAGTTAGGAACAACACCGAGGGCCATAATTGAAATTGTGTTGCTACAATGTAATTATAAGTTTTCTTACAAGAAAGCTTGGATTGCAAAACAGAGAGCTACTGAGCAGTTGTTTGGAGGGTTCGATAAAGCATATACGAAGTTGCCTGGTCTTTTATCAACAATACAAGCCGCAGATCGTGGAACTTATGTACTTTGAGATAAAATTCCCTTCGGTAATGGTGATGAAACATTCAAAGTAGTATTTTGGGCATTTGGCACTTCGATTGAAGGTTTTAAGTCCTACCGACCTGTTATTAATATCGATGGAACCAATTTCTATGGAAAATATAAGGGTTGTTTGTTGATTGCGGTTGCACCCGATGCAGATAACAGGTTATTTCCATTCGGTTTTGCAATAGTAGAAGGAGAGAGTATACAAAGTTGGACTTGGTTCATGAGTTGTATTAGATATTAAGTGATCGATCGTCAAAGCTTATGTGTGATTTCTGACCGTCATGCAGGAATCTTTTCGTGCATGGAGCTTGAAAATGCTTCATGGAATGAGCCACATGCATACCATCGATATTGTATGTGACATTTTGCTACTAATTTCTACAGCAAATTTAGTAGCAAATTTTTGATGAAAAAAGTAAAGGTGGTTGCATATCAGAATCAGCCAAAAAAATTTGATAAACAATTGGAAGAGATTAATAAAGTTAATCTTGAGGCTGCTGATGGTTGAAGGGAAAACCTGTGGAGAACTGGGCATTAGATGCGGATGGAGGATGTCGATTTGGTGTCATAACCACAAATCCATCAGAAATATTTAATTCTGTGTTAAAAGGTATTCGTAGTTTGCCCGTAACAATAATCGTTGAGGTGATATTTTACAAACTCAATTCATACTTCACCAATCGTCGTCAAACGACATAGAAATTGATAAGTGAAGGGCGGGTTTGGGACTCCAAGAGTTCAAGAACTTATAAATATACGGCGGTATAGAACTAATTTGCATGAGGCTATAATGTTTTATCATAATTCTGGCGTTTTCAAGTCAAAACCGGTGTTCGACTTGTCGGTACTAAGCGAAACAGTGGAAAATGTCAGGTTGTTAATTTAGGTGCATACACATGTATGTGTCAGAAATTCCAACTTCATCATATACCGTGTTCACATGTAATGGTGGCTTGCGCATCTCGGGCTCTCGATTACCTACCGTATATTGATCAATTCTATTCTGTGGTATCCTTAGTGGCAACTTGGAAGCCCACCTTTCATCCTGTGCAAGACCAAGCATATTGGACTATACATATTGGTCTCAAACTAATAGCAGATTCAAGACTCGGAAGATGTAGGAAAGGTCGGCTAAGAACCACACGCATTCGGAATGACATGGATATCGGAACAAGCTCTAGAAGTTCACTAAGTTGCACTAAATGTCATCAAATTAGTCACAACAGGCGTAGTTGTACGAATGATATTGCCTCTGGGGTATGTTGTACATTTTTTACCTTTTTAATATTTATTTGTTCTATTCCTATGTACATTTACCATTCAAACAAATTTTACAGGGTAATTCGCGTGGTACCGTTGCAACAGGTCCCTTATGAAGAGGAGCACGAGGTCGTGGTGCACGTACCACGGGCTCAGGTACAAGGACTTGTTCAAGCAATCCGTCTATAGGCTTATAGGAAACATGTAGTTTATATTTGAATTAAATTCTATCTTGCTTTTTCTTATGTATGAATTTCAGAATACAAGAAGAATTACTTTTGTTTGTTGCTTGCATGTGTATTTTTTTTAAAAAATTGTTTTGATGGTTGTTTTTGGATGTTGTTAATGACTTCATTGTTTGGATACGTATAATAATATTGAAGATGGATTGGTGGAGTTGAGAACATTGCATATGTCTGCTATATTGAATGTTAACTCGAATGCGGATGAGTTGTAAACAGGAAACTCACTACTGGTATAAGTGCTGTAACTTCAACCAACATAAGTTGCTGTTCATAACTGCAGCTTAAGTGAAATTAGGCCGCAGTTGTGAACTGTGACTTTGGTCTTTTCACTTATCCAGAGAGTTGGCAACTCCCTGGAAAAGTGAAAATACCACAGTCGCAGTTCACAACTGTGGCCTATGTTGTACATATGCCGCAGTTGGCAACTACGAATGTGGTATTTTCACTTTTCTAGGGAGTTGCCAGCGCTCTAGATAAGTGAAAAGACCACAGTCGCAGTTCACAACTGCAGCCTAAGTTGTACATAGGCCGCTGTTATTACTTCTTCTTACCAGAATGGGTTGATGACGACCAAATTTTTGAAGCACATGGTCCGCGAAATAGAACTCAACAATACCAAAGTTGATGAGTGGCGATGTCGTCAACTAAAGCTGCGAGGTCGCCCTATATGCAGGTGGCAATCTGCCAACTCTCTCGTCATTGTAAGGAGACAAATTAACATACTCCTCTCACAGTTGATCGAAATCGTACCAGTAATACGCCAACACACCACGTGGATTATCTTTCCACGTGTGTGAACCGGTCTAGTAGACCCCAATGGGAGCCAACATTGTTTCGTCCTCTGGAGCGGCCATCCACCATTGTGATTATCGGCTTATGTGTGGCCGCCCTACTTGCAGGTGCTCCCAGCTGCACACTTGTAGTATTACCAACAGCCCCGTCATCATAACCACATTCAAGGCACAAGTTCACAAACATCTATACAATGCGGCTAATACTGCACTGGCCCAACTGTACTGGTCGGTTTTCCTAATATCGGCGATCAACGAAAGATATATTAATGGCACGGTATCACTCGTCGAGTTTGAAAATATCACACAACCAAAAATTATCATTATATATGCCCGAGTGTAGCATACAACTTGGAACTCCGATGAATCATCATTTAAAGAGTTTTTGAATACCTCATCCAACCATGAAAGTTTAATGGATTGCCCAACAAAGGTTCTATCGTCCAGCTTGACACCGAAGTATTCATGTAAAAGTTCATATTTATCAAAACCCATACTCCCGGTTACGGCTACACCATCAACGTGAAGACCCGATATCATTGCAACGTCATGGAGCGTTACCGTCATTTCTCTTATGGGTAAATGGAAAGTATGGGTTTTTGGTCTCCATCTTTCCAGGAGAGTGGTAAGAAGAGACCGATCAAGCTAGAGAGACCCTTATTCCAAGCAACCCAGCTGCGGCCAAAAGCTCGTGTGTGCGGGTGTGTAGTGGAAAATGTAGAGGATGTCTACGGAACGTGCACTCCTTTGAAACACCATTCCAAACGGATTGTGATCGGTGTTCACTTTGCAAAGTTAAGAGGTTAGGACTAACGGATCTGGACCTCCACGTGCAACGAAAGAGGAACTAGGCTTGACCGCGTTGGAAGATGAGGTAACCTATAAAACCATGTATTAAATCCTATTTTAGGAAGAAATTTACTTTAACACCAAATTATAGAAATGAAAATGAACACTTCTTACATGTGTAGGTGGTGGAACATGGCCTTCGGCTTCATTACTACTAGGGGGCCTACCACCGTGATTTAATGGTCATCGTCCTCGTTCATTTAGACCCTTCGTTCTTGCCATTAGCTTCTTACATGATCACTACACATGATAGTATCCAATATTAGACAATGTTATTATATAATAAACAAATTATATGATATGTAAAATCAACACCGTCTATTATTAACAACAATTATTATTTTGTTACTAACCAACTATAGGCAATGTTTTAAACAATATCAAGTTAGCCCAGCTTATAATTTTTTTTTCTGAAAAGATTATACAACCGATAGTGAACATTGCTATGTTTGCCAAAATGGTTCTGCAAAATCCAACACTGTACATGGTAACCAAAAGTTAGGTGGTATGAAAATGGAAACTTCCTAAATGTATGATTGCGAAATTCGAATAAAAATCATTCGAGAATATATGATCAACTTTCACATTTAATTACATAATATGCATACAAATGACAATTGTATGCTAAAACTACTATACTGAATTAAAGATATATCAAAGAAATGGAAACCCCGACTCTTATAATAAAACAAACAGATTAGCTACAATTAAGCATATCTAATTAGGTGTAGGTGCAATCAAACACCGACTAAACTAACATAAAGAAGATATAAATTCAATATAGTATAAGCAACAATAGCAACATACATTTCCATATAACCATTATTACCACATTAATTTTCCATCTTTATTAAAGTAGCCATAAACGATAATGAATACAACCAGTAATACCAACTACACGATTCTGACAACCTAGATCAACCAACCATACCATAGCAAACTATTCAGAACGAGCAAAAAACTTCAGAACCTTGTCATTGTTAAAATTAATTTCCACCTTCGGAATAATCACTAACAATTCATAGCAATTATCACTAACAATTCATAATATTCACCAACAATTCGCTAATCATATTCACTAACAATTCTTAATATTCACAAATAGTTTATAATAATCACTGATTGTCATTATATTACTCACTAACAATTCTTAAAATTCACTAACAATTCTAAATATTCACTTATAATACATACCATAAATAAAGAAACAACACATACGAATCAACCAAGACATACCTTCAACAACTTCGGGTGACGGCAAAGATGATGTCCATTGCTGATGAAGGAGAGGAAGAGTTTCAATAACTTGTTCGATTGATGGTTGGTTGCCGCAGTTGGGCGATTTGGAAGAAAAATGAAAATTAGGGTTTAGGGAATTCGAAAAGCTGAATGGGTATGGATGAAGAAAGATGAAGTGAATTGGAGAGTTGGATTTGGGAGATGAAGTAGGTGGTAGGAGAAGAGTGATTGCGGCTTCTGCGGATTTTGGGTTTCGGAGTTGGTGAAATTTTTTGGGGAGAAGTGATGTTGAGAATAGGGGGAAGATAGTTTTAAGAGATCAGGACCCCCCGAAGATAGTTTTAAGAGATCAGGACCCCTCCCCCAGTGAGGCCGCAGTTCTGAACTACGACCTAAGTATTACTGCGACCTCAGTGAAGTCTCTTTACAGCTTCTTTGGCCTTGAGAAATTTTTTAAAGAAAGTCTTGCAATCTACATTTTCTGGTACGTACCTAGGCCGCAGTTGGAAACTGCGAGTAGTCTATTTTGAAAATTACTTTCGAAAGTGGTATATTTTGAAAATTAGTTTCAGAAAGTGGTCCATTTTGGGGAAAATCAAGATACATGCCCATGCCGAGTGAGATATCCATGTATGGGCCAGGGCCTACCCAAAAAGCCCGGAAGTGAAATAGAAATGGCCCATTTTAAATACCAAGATCTTTTCCTAGCTGGTTATTGATCAAGTTAATGGTGTTGGAGATCGTGATCCCATTTCCCAACATATTGACGCATTATGGCAGACCTCTCAATTGCAGCATTGCATCATGCTTTTCAAGAGGCTAATATGAGTGCATATATGGTAGCTAAACGAGGCAGGTGTTCCTTGGTTGATTTTCTTTGGGTTTCCATCTCTGATATAGAAATGTTAATATTATACGCTCAAGGCGTGTGAAGAGTGTGTGAGTAGTTGTTTATTTTTGTAACTTTTTATTAGCAAAAAAACGAGAGAAGTTAGGTCGTAGTTTTAGTTTGGGCAGAAATTAAATTTTCTATCATGAACAAATCATTACCATAATGCTATCGTGGAATCCCTTACATTGCTGTTGTCGATAACTATGGATCTTGGGTCCTCAAAAGTCCTCCTATGAATGCGGAATTACATATTGTTTAGCGGGAAGCCATCCATAATTCGCTTCGGCATTGAAATTGTGGTTGGACTTAGGTTAATTTCTACTGAAGTAAGCACTTCAGGACGAAGCCATAAAATTAGCACTTGATCATTTCATCTGAGGTTGCGATCTCCCAAGTTCTGGATCTCAGGTTGCGTATTGTTTTTCTCGTACCCTCGCATCACTTTCTCGACACTCCTTTTAAGCTGCACAAGAGGGGTTACTATTCGAAAAAATCTGAATGGCCATGTGATTAATATCGGTTTTCATGAAATGAGAGTAATTAATGTACTTAAGAAAATTAGTGATTATTATTTTCAAATATGGAAAAGCCATTATTTTTATCGTAGTTGATGCTGTTGATTTAGTGGTGGGAACAACATATATGAGTTCTTCTTATTTGTAGAGGGAAGACCAATATCAGGTACAGATCTGGATCTGAGTATTTTGTGAGGAGCAGGGGAAAAGGTTCTGCTGGTAGCTGGTCGTCCTGGACACCTGCAAAATTTTCTAGAAACACGGGGAGAGATCCCGGTGACAGACCCTCCGATGATCTAGTTAGTCACATGAAGAAAGGAAAGCTAGGGTTGAGGTGGAGAAAAAGTTTATTACCCGCAGAAAGAGGGAGGGGGTCTGGAATTTATAGGCACAGAGAATGGAAACCCTAACCCTAATGGGCCGGGTGACCCTTTTCTGTGGGCCTGAAACAGCAGAAGGCCCACGGGAGCTATAAGCCTGATTCTGTAGGAGTCTGCAGATCCTGAGGGGATCAGACGACTCAAATTGAGCCGGATTATTTACCCATATCATAGGCCCCCACTCCTTGAGGGTTGTATGTATCAGCCGTCGAGGAGTAGTTCGTTCTTGTGAGAAGATTGGTAGACAGTGTTCAGGAGTATAGGATGGAAGATCCCCAAAGAGAGTGACATGAGGCAAAGACCGAGCTTCGTGACGACCGAGCTCTGACCTCCAACATTCGAGTGTCGAGCATTGTGTTTAACCTTGTAGCTGGTTCGAGGTTAACGCCGAGCACCGAGCGTCGAGCTTTGTGAGAAAGCTAGGAGCTGGCTCGAGGTTGATGCCGAGCATTAAGCTCTGTGTGTGTTTTGTGGGAAAGACAGATGTTGGCTCGAGGTTAATGCTGAGCGTCGAGCTCCATACTTTGTGAGAAAGCTAGGTGCTTGCTTGAGGTTGATGCCGAGCATCGAGCTGTGTGTGCTTTGTGAGAAATCTAGGTGCTTGCTCGAGGTTGATGCTGAGTGTCGAGCTATGTGTGCTTTGTGAGACAGATAGATGCTGGCTCGAGGTTAATGCTGAGCGTCAAGCTCTGTGCTTTGTGAGAAAGCTAGGTGCTTGCTTGAGGTTGATGCCGAACATTGAGCTCTGTGTGCTTTATGAGAATGCTAGGTGGATGCTTGAGGTTGAAGCCGTGCGTCGAGCTCTGTGTGTTTTATGAGAAAAACAGATGCTGGCTCGAGGTTGATGCCGAGTGTCAAGTTCGGTGTGTGCTTTGTGAGAAAGCTAAGCGCTTGCTCGAGGTTGATGCCGAGCATCGAGCTTCATGCCTTGTGAGAAAGCTAGGTGCTTGCTCGAGATTGATGCCGAGCGTCGAGCTCTGTGTGCTTTGTGAGAAAGACAGATGCTGGCTCGAGGTTGTTGCTGTGCGTCGAGCTCTATGTGTTTTGTGAGAAAGAAAAATGCTGGATCGAGGTTAATGCAGAGCATCAAGATCCGTGCCTTGTGAGAAAGATAGGTGCTTGCTCAAGGTTAATGCCGAGCGTCGAGCTCTGTGTGTGCTTTGTGAGAAAGCTTGATGCTGGCTCGAGGTTAATGCCGAACGTCGAGCTCTGTGTGCTTTGTGAGAAAGCTAGCTTGCTCGAGGTTGATGCCGAGTGTCAAGCTCTCCGTGCTTTGTGAGAAAGACAGATACTAGCTCGAGGTCAATGGCGAGCGTCGAGCTCGGTGTGTGCTTTGTGAGAAAGCTAAGTGCTTGCTCGAGGTTAATGCCGAGCATCGAGCTCTGTGACTTGTGAGAAACCTAGGTGCTTGCTTGAGGTTGATGCCAGGCGTCGAGCTCTGTGTGTGCTTTGTGAGAAAGCTAGATGTTGGCTTAAGGTTAATGCCAAGTATCAAGCATTGTATGCTTTGTTAGAAATCTAGATGCTAGCTCGAGGTTAATGCCTAGCATCGAGCAATGTGCTTTTTGAGAACGCTAGGTGCTTATTAGAGGTTGATGCTGAACGTCGATATTTGTAGATGCTCTGTGACAAAGCTATGTGCTTGCTCGAGGTTGATGTCGAGCGTTGAGCTCTGTGTGCTTTATGAGAAAGCTAGTTGCTAGCTCGATGTCTATGTCGAGGATAGAGCGTGATGGAATTTGTAAGAATAGGACTATACACTTGCTATGGTTGTAGTGGCACGTGTGATGTGCGTGCTATGCTGACATCTCGGTTGTGGAAATCAAGACGTCGAAATCTTGCCCATTGTAGGATCTAGATGGACAATTGAGATATGTTTGTGGAAATTGAGGCGTCACAGAGATGCCTATATATCCCCCACTCCCCTCTCATTTCTCACTTTGCGTTCTCTTTCTAGTTCTCAGAGTTTCTCTTTCTAGGTGCTGCCTGGTAACCGGCCATCATCTTTTCGGTGAACTTTTCGTTGCAGATAATTAGGTTAGTATTTTTATTATGTCGATGGTTCAGTCCGGTTCTTCTGCCTCTACATCTGTTCAGGGCAATGGTGATCACCTCTCTAACTTCTCGTCTTGGGAGATGAGGGAGCAGGCCTACGATGTCAAGTCGCTCCGTAGTTGAAAACCCTTCGTAGCGGAATCGAGCAACTCGGAAGGAGAGGTGGAAGTGGCCGAGGTAGTTGATATGGGTAATGGAGCGGTGGAGGAAGTTGGTAGAGGGGTTGGTGAGGAGGAGGACGATGAAGTGGTGGAGGTCGATCTGGCGGTTGAGGCCTCTAATCTGAAACTGTTGGCGACGTTGTCCCCTCCTAAGGCCCCTGGAATTCGAGGGAGGAGGATGAGGGGGAACCTCCCAGATAGTGATGCATAGCCGGATGAGTTCCTTCCCAAAGATGGGCTCGACGTCCCTTATCTTCAGCAACCACGCTCCATTAGGATGTACCCGGATGATGTTGGAGACTTGGTTCAATATGGCGTGCAACCTTCTTCGCCGAGTCGACAAAAGATCCGGATGGACAAGATGCCGAGTGTCTTGATGGTTGATGACCTGCCGCTGATTCGAGCTAACTACTTCATAGGACTAGAGTATGAATTGCTGATTCCGAACCTCGATCTCCGTCCTACGGATAACTTGGTGCCTTGGCATTGTATGTTTCTGGTGGATGCTTGCAGTTCGGGATTGCGGCTGCCACTGCATCCGTTTAACAAGAAGGTGTTGAGCTGGGGGAGATTGTGCCCGATGCAGTACGGCCCCAACTCCTGGAAGCAGCTCGTGTGCTTCATGTTACTTTCCAAGGAGAGGAGAGTACCTCTGAAACTGAAGTACTTCCGAGCTGTGTTGGGTGTTAGTTTGCCGGGTGAGTATGAAGGAATTTACTACATCTCGCCTCGCCCTAAGAAGAAGGTAGTCCATGGACATCCAGACTCCATAAAAGGGTGGAAGGAGAAATATTTCATCGTCCGAATTCGGGTGCCTTGGGAAATCCCCACGAGTTGAATTTTTATAAGCCGAATCACAGGCCACCGAGGAGAAAGGACCTAACGACGAGGAGTCGGCTGATGTGATCGGATCGTTTCTGGCAATAGCATCGGCTGGCCGAACGTGACGGAGAGGCACATGACCAGGATCGGACTGAGCCCCATTCCTTCCCATATGTCTTTCGTTTTCTTTTTTATTCAACTTTTTTCCTTTGTACTTATAGCCTTGTTTTTCTTTCACAGACATGGACAACACTGTTGTTGATGCGAGGAGAGCCCAGTTGGCCAAGAAGAGGACGTCCAAGCAGTCGAAGCAGAAGAAGGGGTCTTCTCAGGGGGGGTCTGAAGGCCCCTCGGATCCGAAGCCCAATTGGCTGAAGATCCTGTCAGTCCCGAGGACCCCGTCCCATTGAAGGCGGCACCTAGCTCGAGTAACCATAGGGTTATGGAGGTGCTGAGGGGTGGGGTCCCTCCCGTTCACCCTTCAACGCAGGAGATGGTGGGTGAAGAGGCACTCAGACCATGGGCTCCCGACTGGCTGTGAGGGCAGCTGACACATTGACCGAAGGGCCAGTGGCGGTCGAGGTAGTGGAAAAACTGGCCATGCCTCGCGGTAGGGAGGCCATGGCGACCAAGACCCTAGAGTCCTGCTACATGAGGTGGCCTCAGGCCAGCGTGCTAGTAAGGCTTCATTGAAACTCCGTTACTTCAAACTTCGATCCCCCCCCTTTTTTTCATTGAAGTCTTAGCTCGTCATTTGCAGGCATCTATGGCCGGAGCCGAGATGATGAGGCTGCACTCCTGCGCGCTCCAGTGGGAGGTGAAGAATGCTCAACGGTATGAGCATGAAATGAAGGACCTTAAGCTAAAGCTGGGCACGTCCGAGTCTCATGAACAGGCTCTTAAGACCGAGCTGGCTTCCCTCGCTGATGACCGAGTCCGGGCAGAAGGTGAAATAGAGAGGGCGGCTGCTAGGGAGATTAGGAAGACGAAGGCCATCGCCATGGATAAGATCATTGCATCCTAGGACATGGCGTACAATAGGGACCTCGAGCACATCAAGTACTATTACCCCGAGTTGAATAAGTCGAGGGAGTTGAGCTTGGAGTTGGCTCGCCTGAAGTTGACGATTGCCAACCGCGACTTTGGGGGTGCTGAGACTAGATAGTCGATGTCTGGTACTTCTGCTCAGCGAACAACCTCTGAATTGTTCCTTCGCGAGGTCATAGTAGAGAAGAAATTGGAGATACAAAGGTTGAAGATCCTGCTTGGAGTGGGTGGATCCTGATACCGTTCTTTTGGGGGCGGTTGATCCTCTGTTGGAGGCCCGTTTCCGACCCTACGGCTGGAGCCGGTAAGACCGGGGGATGCCCAGATCTCAATTGCCAGAGTGTCCACCTTGGCGACCCCGAGGGATCCTGGTGGGCTTGTCGATGAGCAAACGCGCTCGATCGGGCTCGAACTGGTTTATGTTAGGCCTAAGGCCCCCCATGAGGGGGATAAGGCCGAGATTGTAACAGTTGTAATAATCATGTAGTCATACGGTCTTGCCGATTGTATTGATGAAACCATTGTATGTTGCAATAAAATCGGTTCTGCTTTTTAGTATATTTCGTCCGGGGGGGGGGGGGGGGAGGGGAGGGGGAGGGGGAGGGCACTGCGAAGTCCATTTGAGAGTGAGGAATCTAGTGGTCAGCTCAAGGATCATGCCGAGTGCCGACCTTGATTGGCTTGTGTGAAAGCTAGGCGCTTGCTCGAGATTCACACCGAGCATCGGGCGTGGTTGGCTTGTGAGAAAGCTAGGTGCTTGCTCGAGGTTCACATCGAGCGTCGACCGTGGTTGGCTTTTGAGAAAGCTAGGTGCTTGCTCGAGGTTCATGCCAAGCGTCGACCGAGGTCTAGTCGATGATATTGGCTGACTGAAATAAATGACATTTCGTCTTCCAATGTCATAAATGCTTTTGGAGACGTTTCGTCTTCCAATGTCGAAAATGCACCTCCCATTGGGCTATATAACCCCTCCCCCACCCATTTCTCGTTTCTCACTTTACTGAGAAATCTCACGACTGGTGGCTCTCCTATCACCCTTTGACATTTAGGGGTATAAGCGATGAAGGCTGCTCTACCCCTGTCTATTAATGGGTGGAAGGAAGGTTAACTTCGAGCGTGGGGCTCGAGGTCCTTGTCGAAGGCGAGGGTCGCGAAATAGAAGTTTTCTCCGAGGGCTCACATGATTGGTAGTGCTTCTATCACCCTATGACAGTTTGGGGCAAAGGCTATGAAGATCGCTCTATCCTTGGCTGTCAGCGGGTGAAAGAGGGACCAACTTGTTGCATGGAGCCCGAGATCCTTGCGGAAGGTGAGGGCCCGAAATCAAATTTAAAACTTTTGTCGGTTGTGAGGGGCGACACTGATGGGCGAAGACTTGAGGGAATGAAAATTCTTTCATTAGTATAGAAGCCCGAGCCGAGCGGCAAGGACATGAGAGATTGAGAAATCTCTCATTAGTGTAGAAGTTCGAGCCGAGCGGCAAGGATGTGAGTGATTAAGGAATCTCTTGTTAGTAGAGGTCCGAGCCGAGCGGCAAGGACTTGAGAGATTGAGAAATCTCTCTTTTGCATAGAAGCTCGAACTGAGCGGCAAGGGCGTGAGAGATTGAGGAATCTCTCTTTAGTGTAGAAGTCCAAGCCGAGCTGTCACGCCCCGCTTCCCAAAAAGAGAATACGGAATACAGATACGTGACTAAGCCCAGCAAATGATTTTGATCATCGATAAGCTGTCAGGATCTTTACAACATTTCACAGGAATAATCAGAGTTGGAAGCAAGAGAAGTCAACCACGCATACATAACTGAACCAATATAACAACAGGAATTTACTTGAATTTTTTTTTAATAATCTCAGATAAACCAGATCTGAACAAGTCAATAATTCTGGTTCACATTGCCCAATACAAAAATAATCAAAGTAACAGATACATTATTCAAATAAGCAACAGGAAATAATAATAGCAAAACTCCAGCAACTAGAATCTTAGATCACTTACTCCATCGGGCAGCTGATCACCAAAATTTGCAATTTAACAAATTGCAGGAAAAAAGAAAGAGAAACAAAATGCCCATCAATGCAAGTTTCGGGCCGCTTGTAGTGCAGGCACAAGTACAAGAAAAGAAAAAATAAATATAGAGTAACCGCGGAAACAACATAGCATGGAATAGATATGATAAGAAATAGAACAACTAGTATGGCAAGATGAACGAGTACAAGTGGCATGTATAAAGTGTCAAGCAAACAAGTATCATGTAAACGAGTAACAAGTAACATGTAGTAAGTATCAAGTATCATGTATAAGTAACAAGTAACAAGTGTCAAGTATCAAGTATCATGTACAAGTAACAAGTAACAAGTGTCAAGTATCAAGTATCATGTACAAGTAACAAGTAACAAGTGTCAAATGATCATGTTTAAGTCTTGTATTTATTACTATCTAGGTAGCACTTCATGGGTCCCAAACTTTTACCACATGGTTGCTACATACATGCAATTTACGTTTAGGCCTCGTGGTGGGTTTCTATAGGTACGTGTACTCAAGCGTCAAGTCAAGTAACAAGTAACAAGCACGAATCACGTAATCGTGAACTCGTGGCATCAGGTAGTAGTATCAAGCATAAATCATGTAATCATAAAAATGGCGGCAAGTAATAGCAAGCATGAATCATGTAGTTATGAAATATGGCGGCATATAGTAATAATAAGTATGAATCATGTAGTCATGAAACATGGCGGCATATAGTAATAACAAACATGAATCATGTAATCATGAAACATGGCAGCAAATGATTGGAAACATGGTCCCCCTTCTGAATACACATACCTATATTGTCCACTACTAAGGTCTTACCCTTAATCCTGGCTTGATTATTTATTATTGTTATCAAACAGGCATGTACGTGTACAAAACATGGCAAGAATAACATAGTATGAACAAGTAACAAGTTCAGGTTGGAAGATAAACAAGCACAGGTGAAAGACAACACATAAAAGGATAGGACTAGTTCAGGACAGTAAGACAGTACTGCACCAAATCTGGAATTCCTGTTGCCACAAACATGCAAACCTGGATCCGTCAAAGAATCTGAAAAATAGACACCCGACCGAATCCAGAAAATATATATAAGTCATATGGTGTTTCACAAAAACATAACTCAAAACAGATTTGAGTCCTATTAAACATGTTCAGCCAGTAATCAGAAGTTTGTATTCATAAACAGGAAAACGACATAAAAACTCACTGATTAAATCCAAGAAAAATCTGGGGTGTTCACTAGTATGTCTAGTAACAGAAAATAAAGATTTATAATTTTCCAACATAGATAAAATAGTCAAGTAAAATAAGAAAGCAACAAGATACAGACATTTTGTAAATATGAAATCATAAACACTGTAGTACTAAAACAACAATATCTCACAAAATATAAACCGAAATCCAGATCCGTCAAAAGTTTGATAAAATTGATACATTAGGCTACAATTCATATTCACAAAGTTTTTATTAACAGCAAATAAAATCAGGTCAAGATTATGTATGTTTACTGAAGTGCATGAAAATTCTACAAGTATAGTAGTTATTTGCAAGTATAGAATAGTGTATAAAAGTTATCAATTAAATCCACAAAAATTAGGGGTCAATCCCAATCAAGTCTAGTTGTAACCAGCAAAATATTGGATCAAAATATTATAATTAATATCAGTAGAAAAATAATTCATCATACAAAATTCATATAAAAATGGATCTGGAATTTTGAACACATCTGTAGTAAAATAGTCATAACTCGCGACTCATAAATCAAAACTGAGATCTGTCAGAAAATCTGAAAAGTAGACAGAATTATCTATAATTCATATTCACAAATAATTTTTATATACTAACCTTAATAGGGTCTAAATTACTGATAAAAAATGGGGAATCGGCAAAACAGAAAATATCCTTCATGCACAAAAGTAACTAGTTCATATGAACTCGTCCAAATCATAACAAACGTGAAATAGGATATACTAAATGTCCAAGCAACATGGTATAGGGTATTTCACAAGTCTACAACAAGTATATTACAACTAACACAACCAAGCACACGATATCATACAAACAACATGCATGTATACATCAAGAAGTGGTCATCTCTAAGTTATTTCATGTCATATGTGTAATAAGGCAACTACGGGCCGGTCACCACAATAGGGGTTTTACACAAGAATTGTCTCTAGAACACAACTACACGACAGGCGGTATTTAGTACTTGTATTTGCAACAAAAAATAATACAAGTTACTTTCCTTATAGACGACGTAGGAAACGAAGGAGAAAAAGCAAGAATAACGGGAACGGATTCCCGGTCATGAACTCAACGAACGAATTACGAACCCAACAATGAACACAACTCAAGAACCATGACTCACGAGTCGCATGCACACATTAACGCACAACTCGTGAGAACAATATGATGGAACTGAGATGATTCCCAGGACTACGGATTGATGTGCATATCGATCAGAAAAGATTAACAGATTAAATACGTGATCTAACCCTATATAGCGGAATCTAGGGTTCACGAATTATACCTGCGATGAGAAGAAGACGACAGCGAACCCAAGATCTTCTGCACGTATTCCTTCATCGGGTTAGACGTCGTGTGGGCGACGATCTCCCAACCTTTCTTCTCCTTGGCTTACCTCTCTTTCTCTTCTTACGTGAATCACGAATTTAGAGAAAAAATCTTATATTTTAGATGTTCAATGACGGCCAGAGAAATAGAGGATATATATAAGGCTACGGCAGGGACCATGAGGAGAAATTAGGGTTAGGTCTCCTAACGAATCTGGGTATCCCGTGTTCAGCCCGAACACACAACCCAGGCCCATTAACAATAGCTCGGTCCACTAAGGAGCTATTGTTGCACTACCTTCCTAATTCCAAATTATATTTATGGGCTCCTTTTATTATATGCTCGTTGAGCTTCCCATGTTAAGATATCGAATGTCCGTCGATCAAATTAAGTTACTGACAACTATATTGATCAACATCTTTTATTCTTAAGTAGTACCACTCAACTTTATTTGTCATGTCGGATGTAATCCACCTGCAGGGTTTACATGACAATCCTTATGAGCTCCTTAAGGGGACATCATCAACCCGACGTATCGGGACATGGATTCCTTTTACAATCAACAGCCCATCATACATACAATGCTATTACCCAATTCATAGAGGTTGTTGATCCATAATGAATCTCACTCTTTTATGAGTCAAAGTAATGCACACTGCATATACATGTCTGTTATTATATCTGGATTAAGAGCATAAGCATCCATAATAACAGAGGTGTTTGTTCTCTTTTATAGTCAGTACAAAGAGAACAACCTCAAGTGGTCCTGTTCAATACACACAAAGTGTACTAGTGTTAACCTATAGTCAAGATAGACTAATACCAGAATACATTACAACTTTTCCAATGGATTATCCAAGTCCGTCTAGGTTGTGAACTATTTATATATTCCATAGGGAACTGATAATATGATCTTCTGTGTCTCACCTCACACCATATTATCAACCTTATAGAATATCAGATACTTGCATTAATATTATAATAAACACAATATGCAAACATATGCCCATATGATTCTCACTCAAAAAAATAAGGAAATAAAGTTAATACAAAAGTGATGCTTTCAGTATATAACCCTAAAACAACACACGCACACAAGAGAGAGATGGCGGATGGCAGACGGCGACGACAGGATAGGGATGCCGGCATCGGGAGGAATGGCCGGGGGGCTGCTGTACTGTCGACGGAGGAACACAGCGCAGGGAGTGTCAGGACGATGGCTGAAAGGCGGTGCGATGAGGATTGGAGAGCTGCACCGGGAGAAGTCGAGCAGGGGGGTCGCACTGTGCTGGCATCACAATGAGAGGAGGGCAGGGTGCACTGGGGTCGGCGACGACTGCTGCCGTCGTCGGAGAGGAGCACAGCCAGTCGCGACGTCGGGGAGGTGCACTGTCGCTGCTGGCTAGAAGGCATCGCTACTGGGGATGCCGGCGAAGGGCACAGGGGAAAGAGGGTGTAGGAGCTGCTGCTGTGGTCGACGCAGGGATGCGCGACGTCGTTGGCGGCGCTGCATTCGCTGCTTGCGACGATGTAAAGGAGGGGCACCGCTGCAAGGAGAGGGAACCAGGGAGAAGGGGAGAGAGAGAGAGGGAGACATATGGGTTTGGAGGAGATGAAAAGTCGGCGGGGGGGGGGGGGGGGGGGGGGGGTGGTGGCTAGGGTAGATTTAGAAGAATAGGGAAAAACAGATGGGTTTATATAAGTGGGTAGAATATAGGGTTAGGGTTTAGGTGACGGGTTGCGGGTGGAGGTGTAAACAGGGTAAACAGGGTATTTAAATGGGTATGGGTAGTTAGGGTTTAGGTTAACAGGTTAGGTTTATATAGGGTGAGGGTTTGGGTAACGGGTTAGGTTATTATTGGGTTTTGGGTGTTTAATGGGTTATTGGGTCCAAAAGATAATTAGAATAGGGTTTGGGTTTCGGGTTCAAAAATCCAATAAAAAATATACAATTAGGATTTAGATTAAAAGTAAATAATTAAATCAAATATAATAAATAGTAATACAATAGTACAGTGAAGCAAATAGTATACATTGAGTTAATACTCAAATACTAGCAAATACAATAGGATTTTATAGAAATAATAATAATAATAATAAAAACAAAAACAAAAACAATAATAATAGTAATAAAAATAATACTAATAATAATAATACTGATAACAACAATAAGAATAATCATAAACATAGTAATAATAATAATAATAATAATAATAATAATAATAATAATAATAATAATAATAGTAACAACAATAATAGGATTTGAATTACAATATAAATTCATTGGAAAATAGCTACAAATAAAATTATCGATTAAAAATAGACTTTAACAGAAGATCCAAGATTACATTTTTAAAAGAATTTGAAAGCGGAAAAATAATTTACAAAAATTTTAAATACAGAAAATACACAAAAAATACGTATTTGCGAAAAGAGGGGTTAGAAATCCTACCCACCTCACAACAAAATTTCATCCTCAAAATTTTCTTAAGCAGTACATAGGACAAAGCAAAAACAAACTCGGGGGATAACAAAACAGAGAATTAAAGGGAAAGGAACAAAGCACTGGCAATACTAGAAAAAGAAGAAAGTGGATAACAATGAGGTCAAATGAGATGCATGAAAGAGAATAAGCAGTATCAAATGGAAAGAAAGAACACAAGATAACAAAGCAAGATACGGAGTAGGTAGAACTGAAATCAGAGAGAGAATGGACAGGGAAGAATTGAATCAAATATTTGCATGATGGCAAATTGGAATGCAAGAAAGTAGTAACCGGTATAAAAAATAAAGAAGAAACAACACAAGACTTGCAAGATAACAAGGCAAAGAGATGAAGAAATAGATAGAGCTGGAATCGAAAAAAAGGATGGGCAAGGAAGAGTTAGACTAGCCAATGAGTCAACAGATGAAGACAAGTACAAGGGATGGAAAGAAGCAAACAATGCAGGGAAGGAGAAACAACAAGAGAATCCTGGGACTTGTGAGTCATAACTCGGGACTCATAAATTAAAAATGAGATCTGTCAGAAAATCAGGAAAGTAGACATAATTCTCTATAATTCATATTCAAAAATAATTTTCATATACCGACCTTAATAGGGCCAAAATTACTGATAAAAAACTGGGAATTGGCAAAACAGAAAATATCCTTCATGCACAAAGCAACTAGTTCATATGAACTCATCCCAATAATAACAAACGTGATATAGGGTATACTAGATGTCCAAGTAACATGATATAGGGTATTTCACAAGTCTACAACAAGTATACTACAACTAACATAACCAAGCACACGATATCATACGAACAATATGCATGTATACTACAAGAAGTTGTCATCTCTACGTTATGTCATGTCATATGTGTAATGAGGCAACTACGGGCGGATCAACACAATAGAGACAACATACAACAGGTATTTTACACAAGAATTGTTTCTAGAACATAACTACACTACATGCGGTATTTAGTACTTGTATTTGCAACAGAAAATAATACAAGTTACTTGCCTTATAGATGACGGTGGAAACGATAGAGCAAATGCAAGATTAACGGGAACGGATTCCTGGGCACGAACACAACGAACAAATCACGAACCCAACAACGAACATAACTCACAAACCACGACTCATGGATCGCACGCACACACGAACGCACAACTCGTAAGAACAACACACGCACACAAGAGAGAGACAGCGGACGGCGGACGGTGACGATGGGATTGGGCTGTCGGTGTCACGAGGAATGGCCGAGGGCTGCTGTACTGTCGACGGAGGAACACACACAGGGAGCATCGGGACGACGGCTGAAGGGCGGTGCGATGAGGACAAGGGAGCAGCACTGGGAGAAGTCGAGCAGGGGGGTCGCACTGTGCTGGCATCGCGATGAGAGGAGGGCAGGGCGAACAGGGGTCGACGACAACTGCTGTAGTTGTCAGAGAGGAGCACAGCCAATTGCGGTATCGGAGAGGTGCACTGTCGTTGCTGGCTGGAGGGCATCGCTATAGGGGCTGCAGGCAAAGGGCACAGGGGATAGAGGGTGCAGGAGTTGCTGCTGCGGTCGATGCAAGGAGGCACGATGTCGCTGGCGACGCTGCAGTCGCTGCTGGTGACGATGCAGAGGGTGGGCATCACCACAGGGAGAGAGGACCAGGGAGAAGGGGAGAGAGAGAGGGAGACAGATGGGTTTGGAGGAGATGAGAAGTCCCGGGGGGGGGGGGGGGGGCTAGGTTAGATGTAGAAGAATGGGGGAAAATAGATGGGTTTCTAAAGATGGGTAGAATATCGGGTTATGGTTTAGGTGATGGGTTGCGAGTGGAGGTGTAAACAGGGTAATGGGTTTTAGGGTATTTAAATGGGTCTGGGTAGTTAGGGTTTAGGTTAACGGGGTAGGTTTCTATAGGGTGAGGGTTTGGGTAACGGGTTAGGTTATTATTGGGTTTTGGGTGTTTGATGGGTTATTGGGTCCAAAAGATAATTAGAATAGGGTTTGGGTTTTGGTTTAAAAAATCCAATAGAAATTATACAATTAGGATTTAGATTAAAAGTAAATAATTAAATCAATTATAATAAATAGTAATACAATAGTACAATGAAACAAATAGTATACATTGAGTTAATACTCAAATACTAGCAAATACAATAGGATTTTATAGAAATAATAATAATAATAATAAAAACAAAAATAATAACAATAATAATAGTAATGTAACCATTGTTTTCATTTTGTGTATTTTTGAGTGTATTTTTCGTTTTGGTGTATTTTTCTCTCTTATATTTTTCTGAACCGTATATTGGAGTTGTTTTCAATATATATTCGTTTTATTTCATTTTGAGCTCGTTGTGTTTGATTGGTTGTCTCTTTTGTCTCATTCTTCATTGTTTTGGTTCTTTCTTTCATTTTGGTCTCGTTATCTTTATTTTATTTTTCTTTAGTGCTTGTGATGGTGGTTGGGTGTTATCTTTTTCTCACTCCTATTATTTGATCCCTAATAAGATTCTTACCAAAGCCAATTTAAAATTCGCAAACCTATTTGTTATCCTATACAATTTTATTCCTATTTAAAATTCCCAAACCCAAAACCCATTGGTAAACTACTACTAACTCTTAATACCCACAACCCAATACCCATAAACCCATATCCTAAACCCTATATATAAACACTCTCCCTCGCAAACCCTAACCCTAGACTCCTACACACAAACCCGGCCTCCCTCTCCCTCTCTCCCTCCTTGTTTGCGGCTGCACAACCGACCAAAAGCCCCAGGCCGACCTCTTCCCTTTCTTGGCCTGTGCTCAACCCGACAGCCACCAAGCCCGCTCCCCTTCTTCCTTTGGCCATCCGGTCATCTCCCACACCACCATCAACAACCCTCTTGCACCATATAATCTCTCTACTCTCTTGTGGTGTTCTCTTGTGGCCGCAAGCCACTTCGATCATCTCTCGCTTTTGGAAGTTTCGTTCGTGAGGAGATTCTTGCTCGAGTTGCTTGGATTCGTTGATTAACGGATTTTTGTTCGTGGGTTTTGCTCGTATTCTTGAATTGCATCGTCCTTCATCTTCGGTTAAGGCAAGTAACTTGTACTTCAATTCATTTGTTTAACACAAGTCAAAAATACCACCTATAGTGCAGTTGGGTCTAGAGACGACTCTTGTTTGTGATAGGCTTGATGGGTTTTGTCTCTATTGTGAAAATTTGACCATAGATGACTTACGACACAATATAAAAATGAATTAACTTAGGATTTACCCATTTTAGATTTGGATCGTGTATGTGAGACTTGAGTGAGAATTCGTGTTTTGGTTGAGACCCATGTGATATATTTGGTGTGGACATGCTAGGTATCCTAAATTATGATGTTTGGACACTTGGTAGACTCGATTTTATGTTTGGATGTGTTTGGATCAATTTTCTTGAATCTATGTTGATTTTGTTCTTAAGGGAAAAATCTGTATTTTGTCGCTGTTCTGTTTTGTTTGTTGTTTTGGACCATTTTAAAATCAGTATCTTAATTTCGGTATAAAACATGAGTTTTAGATGATTTTATATATTTTCAAACCCCTCTAACCTTGCTTGATTTTGATTTCGTATGACGGAGTTATAACTGTTTTACTACAGAGGTGTCGATCTTTTCTAGATTCTGTTTTTCGGTAATTTTGATGACAAACCATTTGAAAGAACTATACTACATATATTATTTTGATCCAAAACTCTGGTCAGTATTTCTTTATCTAGTTAGGGTTTACCCAGAATTTTGGTGGATTTTATTGATGAGTTTTATGTGTTGTTTCATGCTCGTTTATGAAATCTATACTTACTGTATTTTGCTCGCTGTTCTATAAAGAACCTTATTTTCACTATGATTCCTTTTACTGTATGAAAAGTGTTTGTGAAATATAAAAGTTAGTATATTTTATCTATTTTCATATTCCTTTGGCGGAATTGGATTTCGTTTCACTGGTTGCGAGATATCATAGTTTTCGTACAGCAGTGTTGGGAATTTCAGATTTGCCAAACTATGGTTTCTTGATGCTTTCTTATTTTTTGTGACTGATCTAATTTCACTGAATAATTATGAAATTTTATATTTAGATATTGAACATATAGGGGAATACCCCAGATTTTTTGTGGATTTATTGAACGTGTTTTCATGCTGATTTCCTGTCCTTGAATTCGTATTCTTGATTTCTGGCTGAACCCATTTTCTGTATTTAAATCAGTTTTGAGTTATGATTTTGTAAATTAATATATGACTTATTTATACTCACTGGATTCGGTTGGGAGTCTATTTTCTAGAAGTTTCGACGGATTCAGATTTTCTTGTTTTTAACACTGGAAATCACTGTTCTACTACAGTATGATCTTACTGTCCTGAACTTGAAATTTGTCTATTTTATACTTTCATGTATTATCTTGCATTCGTACATATTTATCTTGCAATTTGCACTTGTTACATGATCATGCCATGTTATTCTTGATATTTTTTGCACATATACATGCTTGTTTGACATTAATAATAAATAACCAAGCCGGGGTTTAAGGGACAGATCTAATAGTGGATAATTCAGAAACGTGTACTCGAAAGGGGATCCACTGATCCTACGTGATCCTTGACACGTGATTAGTTGATACTTGCACGCAAGACACAATACTTACCACTTGCACAACTTGACACGTGATTACATGATACATGATACTTGGAGCTTGGAGCTCGATTACTTGACTTGTCCCCGAGTATATTACCATCTATGGTCCACTATAAAATCTAAAGCGAAACTGTTTGTTGTAGCAACCATGTAAGGTGGGCTGCATGAAGTGCTACCTAGATAGTAATTCACTACAAGACTTGATACATGATACTTGAACATGATACTCGAATATGCTACTTGAATATGATACTTGAACATGATACATGCTTGCTTGATACTTGACTACATGATACATGAGACAAAATTATATGACACTTGACACTTGATGCATGAATATATAATACTTGACACTTGATGCATGTTAACATGATACTTGATTACTTGACACTTGATTTATGCCATCTACACTGATCACCTTGCCATGCTAGTTGTTTATGTTGACATCACACTTATACCATGTTGCTAGTTAGTTTTCTCCATGTGCTTGTATCCTATATTATAAGTGGCCTGTAACTTGCAATTGACGGGTACTTTTTTTCTCTTTTTCTCTTTCTTGCATTCGTTGAATTACAGATCTTGAAGAACAGGTTCCAGATGGTATCGGAGACATGAAATATTAGTGCTGCATTTCATTATTATTCTTGTAGCTTGCTTGAACAATATTGTATTTTGAGACTTTGATTTATCTTGTATTTGGGCAATGTGACCCAAGACATGTGTTTTATTCAGATCATGACTATTTGAGATTTATGTATTTGGTTTCAAGTATTCTTGTTGGTAATTTGGTTCATTATGTGCACATGATTGATTCTTTTGTTTCCGACTCTGATGATTCTTGAAAATGTTGTAAGGATTTCTTGAACAGCTTAAGGAAGATGAAAATCATTCGCTGGGCTTTTGTTTTGTATCCGGATTCCGTATTCTTTTGGGAAGCGGGGCGTGACAAATAATAATAATAATAATAATAATAATAATAATAATAATAATAATAATAATAATAATAATAATAATAATAATAATAATAATAATAATAATAATAATAACAATAATATGATTTGAATTACAATATAAATTCATTGGAAAATAGCCAGAAATAAAATTATCGATTAAAATAGACTTTAATAGAAGATCCAAGATTACATTTTAAAAAGAATTTGAAAGCGGAAAAATAATTTACAAAAATTTTAGATACAGTAAATACACAGAAAATATGTATTTGCGAAGAGGGGTTAGAAATCCTACCCACCTTACAACAAAATTTCATCCTCGAAATTTTCTTAGGCGGTACATAGGACAAAGCAAAAACAAACTCAGGGGATAACAAAATAGAGAGTTAAAGGGAAAGGAAGAAAGCAGTGGCAATACCAGAAAAAGAAGGAAGTGGATAACAATGAGGTCAAATGAGATGCATGAAAGAGAATAAATAGTATCAAAAGGAAAGAAACAACACAAGATAACAAAGCAAGATACGGAGTAGGTAGAACTGAAATCAAAGAGAGAATGGACAGGGAAGAATTGAATCAAATAATGAATTGGTGCATGATGGCAAATTGGAATGCAAGAAAGAAGTAACCGGTATAAAAAATAAAGAAGAAACAACACAAGACTTGCAAGATAACAAGGCAAAGAGATGAAGAAATAGATAGAGCTAGAATCGAATAAAGGATGGACAAGGAAGAGATAGACTAGCCAATGAGTCAACGGATGAAGACGAGTACAAGGGATGGAAAGAAGCAAACAATGCAGGGAAGGAGAAACAACAAGAGAATCCTGGGACCTGTGAGTCATGGACCCACAACGCTTTCACTAGGCCACACTGATCGGGAAGATTCTGCCAATAGCATCCATAGCTCTAGCAATGCCAACTGACGGACCAAGCAGAAAATAATAAAAAAAGGATGGCACCAAAATCAGAAGGATATGGGTATGAAAAGAATGAATTCATACCTAGGAAGAAATCAATCAAAGAGGGCAACTGAAAAAGACGGAAGAACAAGAAATCAAGGGATCGAATAAGAAGGGATCAAAATAAGCAAAACAAGACTAGTATGCAGATCAAGTTAATTATAATTCATTCATGTGTGCATGATCTGTGTACTGTTGAGCCGATTCCAGATCGAGCCAAGCCTGTCTAATATATCAGTCGAACTAATACATTAGCCAAACCTGGGCTCTGATACCACTAAAAACCTTGTCACGCCCCGCTTCCAATAAGACAGATACGTGACTAAGACCAACGAATGATTTTCTTAATCCATAAGCTGTCAAGATCTTTACAATATTTCACAGGAATAATCAGAGTCGGAAGCAAGAGAAGTCAACCACGCATGCATAACTGAATCAATATACCAACAGGAATTTACTCAAAACAAAATTTAATAATCTCAAATAAACCAGACTTGAACAAGTCAATAATTCTGGGTCACATTGCCCAAAACAAAAATAATCTAAGTAACAGATATATTATTCAAATAAGCAGCATGAAATAATAATAGCAAAACTCCAGCAAATAGAATCTTGGATCACCTACTCCATCCGGCAGCTGATCACCAAAATATGCAATTTAACAAATTGCAGGGAAAAGGAAGGAGAAACAAAACGTCCGTCAATGCAAGTTACGGGTTGCTTGTAGTGCAGGCACAAGTACAGGAAAAGAATAAACAAATATAGAGGAACCGCGGAAACAACATAGCATGGAATAGACATGATAACAAATAAAACAACTAGCATGGCAAGATGAACGAGTACAGGTGGCATGTATCAAGTGTCAAGTAAACAAGTATCATGTAAATGAGTAACAAGTAACAAGTAACATGTATCAAGTATCATGTACAAGTAACAAGTGTCAAATATCAAGTATCATGTATAAGTAACAAGTTACAAGTGTCAAATGATCATGTTCATGTCTTGTATTTATTACTATCTAGGTAGCACTTCATCCGTCCCAAACTTTTACCACATGGTTGCTACATATATGCAATTTACGTTTAGGCCTAGTGGTGGGTTTCTATAGGGCCGTGTACTCAGGCGTCAAGTCAAGTAACAAGTAACAAGTATGAATCACGTAATCGTGAACTCGTGGCATCAAGTAGTAGTATCAAGCATGAATTATGTAATCATAAAATATGGCGACAAGTAATAACAAGCATGAATCATATAGTCATGAAACATGGCAGCATATAGTAATAACAAGCATGAATCATGTAGTCATGAAACATGGCGGCATATAGTAATAACAAGCATGAATCAGGTAGTCATGAAACATAGCGGCATATAGTAATAACAAGCATGAATCATGTAGCCATGAAACATGGCAGCATATACTAATAACAAGCATGAATCATGTAATCATGAAATATGGCGGCAAGTAATGGAAAACACTGGCCCCCTTCTGAGTACACATACCTATATTGTCACTACTAAGGTCTTACCCTTAACTCCGGCTTGATTATTTATTATTGATATTGAACAGGCATGTACGTGTACAAAACATGGCAAGGGTAACATGGAGTGAACAAGTAACAGGTTTAGGTTGGAAGATAAATATGCACAGGTGAAAGACAACACATAAAAGGATAGGACAACGAAAATTCTAGTTCAGGACAGCAAAACAGTACTGCACCAAATCTGGAATTCCTGTTGCCACAAACATGCAAACTTGGATCCAACAAATAATCTGTAAAATAGATGCCCGGCCGAATCCAGCAAATATATATGTCATATGGTGTTTCACAAAAACACAACTCAAAATAGATTTGAATCCAGAAAATATGTTCAACAAGAAATCAGAAGTTTGTATTCATAAACAGGAAAATGGCATAAAAACTCGCTGATGAAATCCAAGAAAAATCTAGGATATTTTCTAGTATGTCTAGTAACAGGAAATAAAGTTTTATAAGTATTCAACATAGATAGAATTGTCAAATAAAATAAGAAAGCAACAAGATACCGATATTTTGTAAATCTGAAATCATAAACACTGCAGTACTAAAACAACAACATCTCACAAAATAGAAATCCAAATCCAGATCCTTCAAAAGAGTAATAAAATTGATACAGTAGTCTACAATTCATATTCACAAAGTTTTGATAAACAACAAATAGAATCAGGTCGAAATTATATATCTTTACTGAACTGCATGAAAATTGTACAAGTATTGTAGTTTTTTGCAAGTATAGAATAGTGTATAAAAGTTATCAATTAAATCCACAAAAGTTAGGGGTTAATCCCAATCAAGTCTAGTTGTAAGCAACAAAATATTGGATCAAAATATTATCTTTAACACCAGTAGAAAATTAATTTACCATACAGAATTAATATAAAACTAGATCTGAAAATTTTAACACATCTGCAGTAAAATTGTCATAACTCGCGACTCATAAATCAAAAATGAGATCTGTCAGAAAATATGGAAAGTAGACAGAATTCTCTATAATTCATATTCACAAATAATTTTCATATACCAACCTTAATAGGGCCAAAATTACTGATCAAAAATTGGGAATCGGCAAAACAGAAAATATCCTTCATGCACAAAGCAACTAGTTCATATGAACTCATCCAAATCATAACAAACGTGAAATAGGGTATACTAGATGTCCAAGTAACATGATATAGGGTATTTCACAAGTCTACAATACGTATACTATAACTAACACAACCAAGCACACGATATCATATGAACAACATGCATGTATACTACAAGAAGTGGTCATCTCTACGTTATGTCATATCATATCTGTAATGAGGCAACTACGGGCGGGTCAATACAATAGAGACAACATACAACAGGGGTTTTACACAAGAATTGTCTCTAGAACACAACTACACTACATGCGGTATTTAGTACTTGTATTTGCAACAGAAAATAATACAAGTTACTTGCCTTATAGACGACGGTAGAAACGATAGAGCAAAAGAAAGAATAACGGGAATGGATTCCCGGGCACGAACTCAACGAACGAATCACGAACCCAACAACGAACAGAACTCACAAACCACGACTCACGAATCGCACGCACACACGAATGCACAACTCATGAGAACAACACACGCACACAAGAGAGACAACGGACGACGGACGGTGACCATGGGATAAGGTTGCCGGCATCACTAAGAATGGCCGGGGGCTGCTGTACTGTCGACGGAAGAACACAGCGCAGGGAGTGTCGGGATGACGGCTGAAGGGCGGTGCGATGAGGACGAGGGAGCAGCACTGGGAGAAGTCGAGCAGGGGGGTCGCACTGTGCTAGCTTCACGATGAGAGGAGGGCAGGGCGGACAGGGGTCGGCGACAACTGCTGTAGTTGTCGGAGAGGAGCACAACCAATTGCGTTATCGGGGAGGTGCACTTTCGCTGTTGGCTGGATGGCATCGCTACAGGGGCTGCAGGCAAAGGGCACAGGGGACAGAGGGTGCAGGAGCTACTGCTGCGGTCAACGCAGGGAGGTGCGATGTCGCTGGCGATGCTACAGTCGCTGCTGGCGATGATGCAGAGGGTGGGCGTCGCGGCAGGGAGAAGGGACCAGGGAGAAGGGGAGAGAGAGAGAGGGAGACAGATGGGTTTGGAGGAGATGAAAAGTCAAGGGGGGGGGGGGGCTAGGGTAGATGTAAAATAACGGGGGAAAACAGATGAGTTTATATAGGTGGGTAGAATATAGGGTTATGGTTTAGGTGAGGGGTTGCGGGTGGAGGTGTAAACAGGGTAATGGGTTTTAGGGTATTTAAATGGGCCTGGGTAGTTAGGGTTTAGGTCAACGTGGTAGGTTTATATAGGGTGAGGGTTTTGGTAACGGGTTAGGTTATTATTGGGTTTTGGGTGTTTAATGGGTTATTGGGTCCAAAAGATAATTAGAATAGGGTTTGGGTTTTGGGTTCAAAAATCCAATTGAAAATATACAATTAGGATTTAGAATATAAGTAAATAATTAAATCAATTGTAACAAACACTAATACAATAGTACAATGAAACAAATAGTATACATTGAGTTAATACTCAAATACTAGCAAATACAATAGGATTTTATAATAATAATAATAATAATAATAATAATAATAATAATAATAATAATAATAATAATAATAATAAAAACAATAACAATAACAATATTAATAATAATAGTAATAAAAATAAAAGTAATAATAATAATACTGATTACAATAATAATAATAATCGTAAACATAAACTTAATAATAATAATAATAATAATAATAATAATAATAATAATAATAATAATAATAATAATAATAATAATAACCGAATAATAATAATAATAACAATAGTAACAACAATAATAGGATTTGAATTACAATATAAATTCATTGGAAAATAGCCACAAATACAATTATCGATTAAAAATAGACTTTAACAGAAGATCCAAGAATACTTTTTAAAAATAATTGGAAAGCGAAAAAATAATTTACAAAAAATTTAAATACAGAAAATACACAGAAAATATGTATTTGCGAAAATAGGGGTTACACGAGCGGTAAGGACGTGAGTGATTGAGGAGTCTATCGTTAGTATATAGGTCCGAGCCGAACGGCAAGGATGTGAGAAATTGAGGAATTTCTCGTTAGTGTTGAATTCCGAGCCATGCAGCAAGGACGTGAGTGATTGAGGAATCTATCGTTAGTATAGAGGTTCGAGACCCACAATCCCTTAGGAGAGTTATCCAACCGTTTTTTGAGACCGTTAAGAATTTTGCGGTTGGCGTTTTCAGCTTGGCCGTTCGACTAGGGATGAGATATTGAAGAGAAGTGTTGCTGGACCCCGAGGTCTTCACAGAACTTTCAGAAGTTTCTGCCGCGAACTGGGTTCTGTTATCGCTGATGAGCACGCACGGAATCCCAAACTGTCAGATAATGTGTTTCTAGAAGAACTGCTAGGCTTGATGTTTCATGATTGTGGCCAGGGCATCTGCCTCGACGCACTTGGTGAAGTAGTCGATGTCCACTATGAGGAATCGTCTTTGGCCGGTGTCTCTCGGAAAGAGGCCCACCAAGTCCATCCCCCACATGGCAAAAAGGGTCGGACTGGAAAGTGACCTGAGTTTGGCTTGGGGCAAGCGTATGATCGAAGAGAATATTTGGCAGGGGCTGCACCTTTTCACAAGGTCCTGGGCGTCTTGCAATATGGTCGACCAATAGTAGCTTTGGTTGAGCACTTTCCTTGCAAGCGACCTGCTACCCATATGGCACCCCCCAATACCTTTGTGCATCTCCTCCAGTGCATACTTGGCTTCATCGGGACTTAGACATCGGAGATAGGGTCTCTCATCCACCTTGGTGTATGAGCGCTTGAAGAGTACATTATCAATCAGGGTGAATCTTTCCGATCATTTCTTGTCGTCCTGGCTTCATTCGGGTTTGGCGAGAGTTCGCCATCGGCCAGGAACATTCGGACGGGATACATCCAAGTGCCCTCCTGAGTGCTTGGGTTAATACAAAGAATCTCCGGGTTCTCTATAACTCTTGTTTTTCATTTTCTGTATTTTTGGGTGTATTTTTCTTTCCTTTTTGTGTATTTATTCTCTTTGTATCTCTTTTGGACCATATACTGGATCTTCATTTTCAATATATTCATTCATTTGTTTTGTCGTCTTTTATTTGACCTTCTTGATTCAATTGTCTCTTACTATTTCATCTCTGTTGATCGAGCTTGTGTTTCTTTGATCCTCATTATTTTTATTGTTCGTGCCCTATTTTATTTACTCTTTTTGTCCCCATTCCTATTGGATCACCCCATTATTTCTTATAGGATCTTTTATTTTAAACCCTATTCTATTTAATCCCTATTTGATCTTGGATCCACTACCTATAACCCGTTAAGCCCATATACCCACATTCACCTAACATCCCTATAACCCGAAACCCGTTTTACCCCAACCTGTGCATCACCTAAACCCTAATTCTACCTGTGTATACATTATATATATTTATATATGCTATATATACACACCCCCTGTTTATCTCCCAACCCATCAACCCGAGTCGCCTCCTACCCCCAGACCTCCCGATCCTCCTTCTCTCCCGCTCATCTCTTTCCAAGCCCCGATCGCCCTATCGAAGCCTCGACTCAACGCCCCCCTACTCCTTCTCAGCAGCGCCCTGTCCTCTAGTCACGCCATCAGGGCAGAGGCAGCCAAGCGACTCGGCAACCCCCTGACCCTGCTCCGCTATGCTCCTCCTTCTTGTCAAGCGACGCCATCAGCCAGCCGACCCCGTCTCCCCTATGCCGTGCTCCTCCTTCCTTCGTCGTGCTCCTCTGCAGTTCGCCATCTCTCTCTCAATGCAGTGCACCCTTGGTCGTTGCTTGACCTTTGTGTGCGTGTGTTGATCCGAGTTGTGTTCGTTGTGTTCGATGTTCGTGATTCGTTCGTGAGTTCATGCCCCGGGAATCCATTCCCATTATTCTCTTTGCATTGCTGTTTCTATCGTCGACTATAAGGCAAGTAACATGTATTCTTTTTGTTGTATAATACAAGTACTAAATACCGCCTGTAGTGTAGGTTTGTTCTAGATACAATTCTTGTACAAAACTCCTGTTATATCTTGTATCTATTGTGTTGACCCACCCGTAGTTGCCTTATTACACACATGACATGAAATAACTTAGGGATAACCACTTCTTGTTGTATACATACATGTTGTTCGTATGATATCGTATGCTTGCTTGCGTTAGTCATAGTATAACTTGTCATAGACTTGCTGAATACCCTATACCATATTGCTAGGACATCTAGTATACCATATTTCACGTTCGTTATGATTTGGCTGAGTTGCATATGACCTATGTTGATTTTATACATGAAGAAGATTTCAGTTTTTGCCGTTACCTCGTTTTTGTTCAGTATTTTAGATCCTATTAAGGTCAGTATATGAAAATTATTTGTGAATATGAATTATAGAGAATTCTGTCTACTTTTCATATTTTCTGACATACTTCAGTTTCGATTTATGAGTTGCAAGTTATTGCTGTTTTACTACAGACGTGTTTAAAATTCCAGATCTAGTTTTATATGAATTCTGTATGGTAAATTATTTTTCTAATGATTCTAAAGATAATATTTTGATCCATTATTTTTCTGAGTACAACTAGACTTGATTGGGATTAACCCCTAATTTTTTTGGATTTAATTGATAACTTTTATACACTATTCTATGCTTGCAAACAATTACTATACATGAAGAATTTTCATGTTGTTCAGTAAAGGAACATAATTCCCGACCTGATTCTATTTGCTTTCTATAAAAACTTTGTCAATATGAATTATAGCCTATTGTATCTATTTTATCACTCTTTTGATGGATCTAGATTTCGATTTATATTTTGTGAGATATTGCTGTTTTAGTACTGTAGTGTTTATGATTCCAGATTTACAAAACTGCCGTATCTTGCTGCTGTCTGATTTTACTTGACTATTCTGTCTATGTTGAAAAATTATGAAACTTTATTTTCTGTTAGTAGACATACTAAGGAATACCCAAGATTTTTCTCAATAAGTTTTTATGCCATTTTTCTGTTTATGAATACAAACTTCTGATTTCTGACTGAACACGCTTTCTAGATACAATTATGTTTTAAGTCATATTTTTGTGAAATACCATATGACTTATATATATTTTCTGGATTCGGCCGGGAGTATATTTTCTAGATCTTCTAACGGATCCAGATTTGCATGTCCGTGGCAACGGGAATCCCAGATTTTGTGCAGTACTGTCTTGCTGTCCTGAACTAGAATCATCGTTATCCTAATCTTTTATGTGTTGTCTTTCACCTCTGCATGTTTATTTTCCGTCCTGGACCTGTTACTTGTTCATTCCATGTTATTCTTGCCCTATTTTGTCCACGTATATTTCTGTTTAATAATAATAACAAGAAACTAAGCGGGGGTATAAAGGGAAAGATCTAATAGTGGAAAATACAGAAACGTGTACTCGGAAGAGGATTCATAGATCGTACTTAGTTATTTGGAGCTTGATACTTAGTTATTTGGAGCTTGATATTTGGTTATTTGGAGCTTGACACGTGATTACTTGACATTTTCATACTTGACACTTGGAGCTTGATATCTGGTTACTTGGAGCTTGATACTTGATTACTTGGAGATTGTACATGAGTACACTGCCCTCTATGATCCACTATGAAATCTAAAATGCAATTTGCATGAATGTGGCATCCATGTGGTAAAAACCTGGGACGCATGAAGAGCTACCTAGATAAGACTAAATACAAGACTTGAAACAATATGATACTTAGTACTTGGTACTTGATACTTCTCACCTGCTACATATTACTTGTACATGATACTTGTTTACATGACACTTGTTACATGCCACTTGCACTCGTTAATCTTGCCATGCTAGTTCTATTTTGTTGCCATGTCTATTCCATGCTATACTTGTTTCCGCTGTTACTCTATTCATGTCTATTTGTTTCCTTCTGCAGTTGTTGCCTGCACTATAAGCGGCCCGTAACTTGCATTGACGGGAGTTTTATTTTTCTTTCCTTTTTCTACAATTTTTAAATTGCAGATTATGGTGATCAGCTGCCCGATGGAGTAGGTGATCTGAGATTATAGTTGCTTGAGTTCTTGCTGTTGTTATTATTATTTCTTATTGCTTATCTTGAATAATTGTTCTTGGTTACATGGATTATTTTGTATTAGGATTTGTGTCCCAGACTTATATTTTGTTCCTGACATGATTATTTGAAATTCAGTATTCTTGTTTCTTGTTTCAAGTAATCTTGTTGACTATATTAATTCAGTTATGCATGCGTGGTTGACTACTTCTCTTGTATATCTCTTGTTTATACTTGTGCTTATTGTAAAGATCCTGATAGCTTATGGATGACGAAAATCATTCGCTGGACTTAGTCACGTATCCACATTTCGTATTTCCTTTTTGGAAAGCGGGGTGTGACAAAGTTTTTAGTGGTATCAGAGCCCAGGTTTGGCTAATGTATTAGTTTGACTGATATATTAGGCTAGCTTGGCTCGATCTGGGATTAGCTCAACAGTACACAAACCATGCATACATGAGTGAATTATAATCAACTATGATCTGGATGCTAACTATTTTTGATCTTGTACAGACCATGCCTCGTAGAGGTTCTATTTTGATCTTGTACAGACCATGGCTCGTAGAGCTTCTACTTCTCGTCTTCAGGAAGATCTGCCCGGGCTTGAGGTCGTTACCAATGTGTTGGAACGGTTGATCAATATGCAGCAAAACCACTGTGACCTTGTGATGGCTGCTTTGGAAGCTGCCCGAGTTCTGCCTCCCACTGTGCCTATCCAGGCAGTGCTCCATGAAAAATGCCCGGGTATAGTCATAGATTTCATAAGCCTGCGTCCTGACAGATTCGCCAGCACTGAGACGCCTTTGGAGACCGAACAGTGGTTGACTCGGACTGAGCATGTTCTTTTGGCAGAAAGAGTTGCCGATGCTGATAGAGTGGATGTCGTAGCCATCCAGCTGGTGGACCTGGCTCACATTTGGTGGAGGTCCGAATCCGAAAGCCTCGAATGACCGATTACTTGGGTCACGTTCACTAGGAGCTTCTTAGAGAAGTTCTTCCCTAGTAGCACTCGAGTTGAAATGGAGCAATAGTTCCTGGCCCTGAAACAGGTTAGTCGTTATTTTATTATTGGAATTTTGCTACATATTGTCCATACAATATTGTAACATGAGACCTTCTTGAAACAGGGCTCCAGGTCTGTGGATGAGTATGCAGCGGAATTTACCAGACTTAGCCGCTTTGCAGCCCGTTCTTGTGGCAAAGGAAGAGGACAGGGCTCGTAGATTCACATTGGAACTTGAGCAAGAGATTCGGGTGCAGCTCGTCTCCCTTCACTTGCGTACTTATGTTGAGGCTCTTGAGGCAGGTCGAGCTGAGGAGCAAGCTTGTGGTGGGTTGGCTCCTCCCCAGCGGACTGTTCCGCACTCTGTTGTTGCTAGGCCTTATGGTGGGCCGATTCGGAGGCCTGTCCCAACCCATCCTGTCAGGGCAGCTCCTTACTCTTCTGCAGGTTCTCAAAGGGTTAGTTTTTACGACTTTTGCCGACTTGCTGGGCAAGAGAGCAAGGACTTTGGATGTGCCAATCGATGCTTTTTTGGATGTGGTGCTCCTGATCATACGTTCGGGATTGTCCACGACAGAGGACGGCTCTTCCATTCGGGGGTCCTGTTTAGCAGGTAGCCCCAGCTCGTGGTCCAGTCAGGCCACCACTTCCTCCCCAGCGCCAGATTGTTGGTCAGAGGACCGCTGCCCCTAGAAAAGGTCAGGCTTTCAACCTGACTGCTGCAGATGCTAAGTCGGCAAAGGGTGTTGTTGTAGGTATATTTTGTTGTTTTGTTGTTATTGTTATTTTCCTTTGCTTCTTCTTTCTGTTGCATTATTCTTTCATATTATATTTGTGCATTATGTTTCCTCACCCCTATTCATCCATTCTCTTTTCCTGTCTCTTTTGATTCTATCTTAGGTGTTGTCCTTGTTTACTCTTTTCCTGCTCTTGTTCTCTTTGATTCTGGGGCAACCCATTCCTTCATTGCTTCTCGGTTCGTGGCTCGCCATCAATTGGAGTGCAGCATCATGTCGGAGGCTTGGAACATTGTGACAGGTAGCAGTGTTGTCATTTGTTCCTGGGAGTGCAGGCAGTGTCCCGTGATTATTGGTGGCGCAGTTTTCAAGGCCGACCTGATTGTAATTGGGAATTCAGGATTCGACGATATTCTTTGTATGGATTGGTTGGGTGAGTCCCACGCCATTATTGATTACCATGCTAAGAAAGTTGTATTCCGAATTCCAATCGTGCAAAGTTTGAGTTCCATGCCAGGGAGATGCCCCTTGGCCGAGCTGAGACTGCGGTTGATCAGGAGGTTTGTGTGATGGAATTGCATTCAGGCTGTAAGGCTACGCCTCTAATAGTGCGGGATTTCCTGGATGTTTTTCCAGAGGAGTTGCCTGGCTTACCCCCTAATAGGAATGTGGAGTACGGTATTAAAGTTCAGTCGGGTACGACACCGATATCGAAGAGTCCCTACAGGATGACACCGGTTGAGTTAGTACAGCTTAAGGTACAAATTCAGGAGTTGCTTGATTTGGGGTTCATCAGACCCAGTATTTCGCCGTGGGGTGCTCCAGTCCTTTTTGTCAACAAGAAGGATGGTAGTCGTCGGCTGTGTGTTGATTATCGGGAACTGAACAGTGTTACTGTGAAGAATCGATATCTGTTGCCTAGGATCGATGACTTATTTGATCGGTTGAGCAGAGTGGCTGCTTTCTCGAAGTTGAATCTTCGTTCCGGGTATCATCAGTTCAAGGTGAGGCGACTGATGTATAGAAGACTGCATTCAGGACCAGATATGGGTACTATGAGTATCTTGTGATGTTGTCCGGGGTCACGAATATGCCTGCTGTATTCAGGAGTCTTATAAACAAGGTCTTTTCCTAGTTCCTGGATAGATATGTGGTGGTCTTTATTGATGACATTCTGGTGTATTCTCGGAGTCGGGACGATCATGCTGAGCATCTTAGGTTGGTTCTGCAGACTTTAAGGGAGAATCAGCTCTGTGGAAAACTTAGCAACTGTGAGTTTTGGCTCGACAGGGTTACTTTCTTGGGGCACATCATCTCGGGCGATGGTATTTCTGTGGATCCTGTCCAAGGTTGAGGCTGTAAAGGTTTGGTCAGTTCTCAAGTCAGTTTCAGAGATGAGGAGTTTCCTTTGTCTAACTGGCTATTATCGAAAATTTGTCTAAGATTTTTCGAAGGTAGCAGGACCATTGACTAAGCTGACAGGGAAGGATCAGAAGTTCTGTTGGTCTGAGGCTTGCATTGAGGCTTTTGCTAAGTTGAAGAACAGGTTGACATCAGCGCTAGTGTTGACTATTCCAGATGGTTCAGGCAGATTTGTAGTTCACTGTGATGCTTCCAGTAAGGGTTTTGGAGCAGTTCTGATGCAGAAGGGCCGAGTCGTTGCTTATGCATCGAGACAGTTGAGACCGCATGAGAAGAACTATCCGACTTATAACTTGGAGTTAGCGGTAGTGATCTTTGCTCTAAAGCTGTGAAGACATTATTTACTTAGGGACCGAGTGGATATCTTTACAGACCACAAAAGTCTCAAGTACGTCTTCACCTGGAAAGAGTTGAACATGAGGCAAAGATGTTGGTTGGAACTTATGGCCGATCATGACATCAGTTTGCAATACCATCCTGGTAGAGTAAATTTGGTGCCAGATGCTTTGAGCAGGAGACCGGAAGCCATGTTCCTGACTCAGCAGAGAGATTTGGTTGAGTAGATGCGGAGGTTGGAGTTAGAAGTGTTGTTGCCGAGTTCTAATCAGAGTTGTTTGGTGCTTCAGCTTCAGTCGTCTCTTGTTGATCAGATCAAAGAGGCTCGGGCTGGTGATGTGCAGTTGCAAGGTTTCAGAGCAGAAGTTAAGTTTGGTTCCAGAACGGATATAGTTATTCATGTTGATGGATCGCTTCATTTTGGGTCCAGGTTGTGTGTCCCGAAGGGTGAAGTTCGTCAGAGGTTGCTTGAGGAAGCCCACCAGTCGTCGTATTCTATCCATCTTGGAGGTACTAAGATGTATCGGGATTTGAAGCTTCATTTCTAGTGGCATGGTATGAAGAGGGTTGTGGCTCGGTTTGTGTCTCAGTGTTTGATCTGCTAGCAGGTGAAGGCAGAGCATCAGAGAACCGCCAGACTTCTTCAACCGCTTCCCATTCCGGAGTGGAAGTGAGAATACATCACTATTGATTTTGTGACCGCTTTGCCAAGGAGTCCTAAGGGTCATAATGCTATTTGGGTGATTTTCGACCGACTGACGAAGAGTGCTCACTTCATTCCTTCCGTGTCGGACAGTCTACTGAGAGCCTAGCTGAGAAGTACATGCAAGAGATCGTCAGACTTCATGGGGCTTCCAGTTAGTATTGTATCCGATAGGGATACCAGATTCAGATCTCAGTTTTGTGAGAGTCTTCAAAGTAGTTTGGGGAGTAAATTAAAGTACAGTACAACTTTTCATCCCCAGACAGATGGACAGTCAGAGAGGACCATCCAGATTCTTGAGGACATGTTGAGGTCCTGTATGTTGCAGTTCGGTGGATCATGGGAGGACCATTTGCATTTTGTAGAGTTCTCGTACAATAACAGCTTTTAGGCCAGTCTTAAAGCTGCACCGTCTGAGGCACTTTGTGGGCGGAATTGCAGATCACCAGTGTGCTGGGATGACATTGGTAAGAGAAAGTTGTTAGGTCCGGAGTTGATCACCAGGACAGTTGATGCGGTGACTCAGATCAGGAAGCACTTGCACGCAGCTCAGGATAGGCAGAGGCGATGGGCAGATGTCCATCGGAGAGTTTTTGATTTTGAGGTCGCCTTGGCCGGGTGTCATTCGGTTTGGTGATGGGGGCAAGCTCAGCCCTAGGTTTATTGGACCGTTTGATATTGTGGAGTGAGTAGGCAAGGTGACCTATCATCTCGCATTACCGCCAGCTTTATCAGGTGTGCACGATGTTTTCCATGTCTCACAACTCAGGAGATATATCCGAGATGAGAGCCACGTGATCGACTATTCTGAGTTGACCGTTCGGTCGGATTTGACTTGTGAGATTCTGCCAGTTGCTATTTTAGATTGGCGGGAGAAAGTGCTTAAGAACAAGGTCATCAAGCAGGTTTGTGTTTCTTGGAATCCTCACTAGCTGGATGAGTCGACTTGGAAGCTGTAGGAAGAGATTCAGCAGAAGTTTCCTCATCTGTTTGAGTAGCTTTTTATTTTTTTCTTTCTTTTCTTTTCAGGGTTACCCTATGCAATTCTTGTTTGAATTTCGAGGACGAAATTCTTCTTGTTAGGTGGGTAGGATTTGTAACCCCTGTTTTTCATTTTCTGTATTTTTGGTTGTATTTTTTTCTTTTTGTGTATTTATTCTCTTTGTATCTCTTTTAGACCGTATATTGGATCTTCATTTTCAATATATTCATTCATTTATTTTGTCGTCTTTTATTTGATCTTCTTGATTCAATTGTCTCCTATTATTTCATCTCTGTTGATCGAGCTTGTGTTTCTTTGACCCTCATTAATTTTATTGTTCGTGCCCTATTTTATTTACTCCTTTTGTCCCCATTCCTATTGGATCACTATATTATTTCTTATTGAATTTTTTATTTTAAACCCTACTCTATTTAATCCCTATAACCTATTTGATCTTGGATCCACGACCCGTAACCCGTTAAGCCCATATACCCACATTCACCTAACATCCCTATAACCCGAAACCCGTTTTACCCCCAACCCGTGCATCACCTAAACCCTAATTCTACCTATGTGCATATATACATTATATATATATGCTATATATACACCCCCCTGTTTATCTCCTTACCCATCAAACATAGACGCCTCCTACCCCGAGACCTTCCGATCCTCCTTCTCTCCCGCTCATCTCTCTCCAAGCCCCGATCGCCCTGTCGAAGCCTCGACTCAGCACCGCCATACTCCCGCTCAGCAGCGCCCTGTCCTCCTGTCGCACCATCAGGGCAGCGGCAGCAAAGTGACCCGCAGTGCACCCACGATCGTTGCTTGACCTTTGTGTGCGTGTGTTGATCCGAGCTGAGTTCGTTGTGTTCGAGGTTCATGATTCGTTCTTGAGTTCGTGCCCTGAGAATCCATTCTCGTTATTCTCTTTGCATCGCCGTTTCTGTCGTCGACTATAAGGCAAGTAACTTGTATTCTTTTTGTTGTATAATAAAAGTACTAAATACCGCTTGTAGTGTAGGTTTGTTCTAGAGACAATTCTTGTGCAAAACCCCCGTTATATCTTGTCTTTATTGTGTTGACCCGCCCGTAATTGCCTCATTACACACATGACATGAAATAACTTAGGGATAACCACTTTTTGTTGTATACATGCATGTTGTTCATATAATATCGTATGCTTGCTTGTGTTAGTCATAGTATAACTTGTTGTAGACTTGATAAATACCCTATACCATATTGTTTGGACATTTAGTACACCATATTTCACGTTCGTCATGATTTGGATGTGTTTCATATGATCTTTGTTGATTTTATACATGAAGAAGATTTTAGTTTTTGCCGTTACCCCGATTTTGTTCAGTATTTTAGACACTACTAAGGTCAGTATATGAAAACTATTTGTGAATTTGAATCATAGAGAATTCTGTCTACTTTTCAGATTTTCTGACAAATCTCAGTTTCCATTTATGAGTTGCAAGTTATTGCTATTTTACTACAGATGTGCTTAAAATTTCAGGTCCAGTTTTATATAAATTCTGTATGGTAAATTATTTTTCTACTGATTCTAAATAAAATATTTTGATCCAATATTTTTCTGAGTACAACTAGAATTGATTGGGATTAACCCCTAATTTTTGTGGATTTAATTGATAACTTTTATACACTATTCTATGCTTGCAAACAACTACTATACATACAGAATTTTCATGATGTTCAGGAAAGAAACATAATTTCGACCTGGTTCTATTTGCTGTCTATAAAAACTTTGTGAATATGAATTTTATCCTACTATATCTATTTTATCACTCTTTTGATGGGTATGGATTTCGATTTATATTTTGTGAGATATTGCTGTTTTAGTACTGCAGTGGTTATGATTTCAGATTTACAAAACTGTCGTATCTTGCTGCTTTCTTATTTAACTTGACTATTCTATCTATGTTGGAAAATTATGAAACTTTATTTTCGGTTACTAGATATAATAGGGAATACCCTAGATTTTTCTTGGATTTAATCAATAAGTTTTTATGCCGTTTTCCTGTTTATGAATATGAACTTCTGATTTCTGACTAAACACGCTTTCTGGATACAATTCTATTTTGAGTCATGTTTTTGTGAAATACTATATGACTTATATATATTTACTGGATTCGGCCGGGAGTCTATTATCTAGATCTTCTGACTGATCCAGATTTGTATATCCGTGGCAACGGGAATTACAGATTTTGTGCAATACTGTCTTGCTGTCCTGAACTAGAATCCTCGTTGTCCTAATCTTTTTTGTGTTGTCTTTCACCTGTGTATGTTTATCTTCCATCCTGAACCTGTTACTTGTTCATGCCATGTTATTCTTGCCCTATTTTGTGCACGTATATTTCTATTTAATAATAATAACAAGAAACTAAGCCGGGGTTTAAAGGGAAAGATCTAATAGTGAAAAATACTGAAACGTGTACTCGGAAGAGGATTCATAGATCCTACTTGGTTATTTGGAGCTTGATACTTGGTTATTTGGAGCTTGATATTTGGTTATTTGGAGCTTGACACGTGATTACTTGACACTTGCACACTTGACACTTGGAGCTTCATATCTGGTTACTTGGAGCTTGATACTTGAATACTTGGATATTGTCCCTGAGTACACTGCCCTCTATGATCCACTATGAAATCTAAAACGTAATTTGGATGAATGTAGCAACCATGTGGTAAAAATCTGGGGCGCATGTAGTGCTACCTATATAGGACTAAATACAAGACTTGAAACAACATGATACTTGATACTTGGTACTTGATACTTGACACGTGCTACCTGTTACCTGTACATGATACTTGTTTACTTGACACTTGTTATATTCCACTTGCACTCGTTAATCTTGCTATGCTAGTTGTTCTATTTTGTTTTCATGTCTATTCTATGCTATACTTGCTTCCGTTGTTAATCTATTCTTGTCTATTTGTTTCCTTCTGTAGTTGTTTCCTTCTGTTACGCAAAATTCTTAATTTTTTTATTTTTTATTTAAAATTTTCAAAACTTCCCTTCATAAAGAACCGATGAGATAGAAATCGTTTATAGAGCCAACCCCTGCACCTGCACATGATGAGAAGGAAAATGGAAATATAGAAGAACAAACATTCCGAGAGCTAGCTTCAGCGACTAAGAACTTCCGACAGGAAAGTCTAATAGGTGAAGGAGGGTTCAGAAGAGTCTACAAAGGATGCCTTGAGAATGGTCAGGTGAGTCGATGAATGCACGATACATCTAACATTCGTCACATTTCGTTATGAACATATCTAAGAAGACTATGGTGAATTATAATACTCTTTTGCATTTTGAATCAGTTGGTTGCAGTTAAGCAACTAGATAGGAATAGTCTTCAAGGAAACAGAGAGTTCCTCGTCGAGGTTCTCATGCTCAGTCTTCTTCAACATAATAATCTTGTAAACCTCATAGGATATTGTGCAGATGGAGATCAAAGCCTACTGGTTTATGAGTATATGGCTTTCGGTTCCTTGGAAGATCATTTGCTTGGTAAGTAAAGAAATAAAAACATTCAGAAAATATAAAAATACTATATTTATGAGCACAAGTGAAATCACGATCAAATAATCGGTTCTAAAATAAGTTCCAAGAAATTTATATCTTTTTTCCCTTATTCACAGATAATGCATCGTCCTCACTAAAGAGAGAACAATGAAACTTGACCCGATGCCCATGAAATTTACCCAACCTAACCAATTGTATCGTCTCATTTTAGATATTCCCGATGATCAAAAGCCATTGGGTTGGCCAGTGAGGATGAAAGCAGCCCTAGGAGCTGCAAAAGGCCTTGAATATCTTCATAAGGCCAATCCGCCAGTGATCTACAGCGATCTTAAATCATCCAACATCTTGCTTGATGATGAGTTCAATCCAAAGCTCTCAGACTTTGGGCTAGCGAAGCTCAGCCCCATGGCGGATAAAGTCCACATATCATCGAGGGTGATGGGGACTTATGGCTATTGTGCACCAGAATATGCAAGAACGGGTTAGCTCACCTTCAAGTCGGATGCATATAGCTTCGGTGTGATGCTGTTGGAGATAATCACGGGCAGAAGAGCCATAGACATGCTCCGGCCAACACATGAACAGAATCTAGTACACTGGGTATGATTCGAACTGTGAAATAATCTTTATTCTCCGATAATATTGGGTATGATTCAAACTGAGAAATGCCCAAAAAATACATTTTATAGGAGTGGACAAAATTTATGAGCACACAATATAAACAACGTTTCTTCAAAGTTATAAGAAAACAAATTTTAACTTTTCTTGTGATTTGAATATCACAGGCAGATCCAATGTTCAAGGACCAGTCGCGATATGGAGAGCTAGCAGACCCCCTACTTCAAGGAGACTACCCCACAAGAGCACTGAACCAGGCAGTCGCAGTAGCAGCAATTGCCTCCAAGAAGAGGCCTCGGTCAGGCCACTGATGTCTGACGTTGTCACTGCTCTCAGTTGTCTTCTCACACCAAATCAAGAAAACACACCCCTTCCAGTACCAAGTAATGCTGGTGAATTCAACGATCAGAACATTCTCCACGAGAAGACTGGAGAAGACCGTAAGCGGGCAGTTCAAGAGGCAATCTAATGGGGTTCAAGTTCAAGGCACAATCATGATAGTAGGGAGTGAGACCAAGTCATTGCTAAGATCTGAATCATCTCCTCGCATATTTAAAGAGGAGGGGGAGGAGGAAGAGAGATTCATATTCATGGCTGATTTGTACTGTGTACCATGGAACTGTACAAATTGATTATATGACAAAAAACAATTCTACCACAAAAGATCTATTACTATCTATAACAAATTAGGTTTTCCATTAGATTTGAACTTGAGTTAGAACACACTTAACAGATAAAAATGTGCCTCGATAGTAACTCTTAATCTTTTGGATGTTCGAGAAGTGAATTACGTGACATTTACCTCCAAAACAGAATAAATTTTAATAGGTAAAATTAGAACCAAATCGGGACCGCTTAAATCGGATACAAATATTAAAATTTCAGGGGTAAAACGGCAAATTTCACCAGAAACGGGTCTATAATAGGGAGTTGGGCCTCTTTCAAGTCCAACCACCCATAACGGATTTGCCAAACCGAGCTGCCAAAACAGTCCAATATGAAGGAGTTCAAGATTATCCAAAAAATATTTTAAACTCATGATTATCCATAAGAAATGGTTCAAAAACTATATCTCTCATGAGAAGAGTCCTAACTATATCTCCACAACCCCTCCTATCTCTTCATAAAAAAATAGAAAAATAGAATAATCAACTATGTCAAAATACTGGAAAGTAGAGATGAATCATTATCTTGAAACTGGTCCCTATGCGACTATAATACCCAGTGACCACAGAAATCAGGTAATCAGTATTTTGCCACTAAAAATCTCTCATCTCTTTCTGAGATCTAACTTGAGCGTCAGAGGATATGTCGTCGTGTTTTAGACTTTTGCAGGTCAATCGGAGCGCTCGTCACCATCCATATCAAATCAAACGGTTCAAACGATTCAGATTCACGAATCAAGATCAGTTGGTAATAGCCAATATTGGCGAAAACTAAATGGTCAGTTCTTTTTATTATTTCTAAAAGAATTCACAACATCTGTTTGCTCCCACTCAGAAAATAGCAACAACAGATTGGCTTCGTCTGTAGAAAACAAAAGAAAAATCTGACCAAAATTCACTGGTAAAAAAACTATCTTTTTCAGCCATGCCTTCAAAGGGAAAATGGAAGGCAGTGGCGTCAAGCCGACGAGTCAACCCTCGTCCTCCGACCCCTCCTCATGAGGACATCCCTCCCACCTCTCAGCAGGATCAACCCCCTCAACCAGATCAACTTGTTTAGCCGGAGTAGCCTCAACAGCCTGCCCAACCTCCCTCCAAAGAGGCTTCACCGGGGGGCTCCCGAAGAAGTCAGCACCATGTGTAGCGTATTGGTGGGAATAGAGAGTCTGTCTACACCTCGACACCCTCTACGGTGCACCCTGCGTCACCCCAAGCACAACAATACCTCCGTCAGATCATAATCTCCAGCCAGCAGGGGTCTGACCTCTTAGGCTGCCTAAACAAATGGTGAGTTTTGGATGAGGTTCCCCATCCAACACACCATGAAAACAAGAGGGGCCCCTTTCCTCGAAGTCAGGGACGCAGAATAACCCTTTCTTCCAGAGGGCGAAGAAGTCAAGGGGACAAAGAAGGACTCCTCTCCTTGACGGGAGAAGGAACCCAACTCCAACATGTAATACCCCTAAAATAATAAATAATTATTTTGTCTATTAAGTTGTGCACATGTTAATGTATTTCTCAATTTTAATTGAGATAGAATAGAAACAAGTCATATGATGTTTTTGAACTTAACATATTGATATATGGTTAGACCAAGTTAGGACTTGACTCATGGAACCAAACCACCCAACCAACCTAACTCATGTTGTGTACATTTGGTGCAACATGACAACAACAACAATAAAAGAATAATATTATGGAAGATGAAGGGGTGGCCGGCCATATTCGAAGGAGATGATTTGGTTTGGGTCTCAAAAATTATATAATCATATACCTAGGGTGGGAGAATAGGGGAATCATTCATGTGGAGTTCCAAAGAGCACTTGAGTTCCTTGGAACCCAACCAACTCTTCCGCTCCCCCCTACTTGTTGGCCAACCATGTATGGAGTGGCTTGAGCCAACTTTCAACTCATTTTGAACCCTTTTCCTCCTCTAAAACATTAGCTTTCAGTTGAGGTGCTGTTGGAGGGAGCAAGGAGGCAAGGAGGAGCATGGTGGTTTAGTTCAAGGCTTGGTGATCGAGTCTAGAAGCTTGGAAGTCGGTTAGGCTAGCACACACTCTTCATTCAAGGTGTGTGTTCTCCTAAACTCCATTATTATTGTAGTATGATGTATGGTCGTTGTTTGTTCATGTTGTTAGAATGACATGTTAAAAAGAAAAATAAATAAGATGAATAATGCATGAGTAAGGAGTAATTGTAAGAGCTAAGTGATTGATATTTTGCTAAGATGAAAGTTGTAGTTTGTTATTATTTGCTTCATGCAAGACCAATCTGTTTAAATATCCATTTCCATGCCACCATTGTTAGTTAAGCTTGAGTTCCAATTGAACTAATAACATGATGTGTGAGAACAAATTTAGCTCGTAGCGACAATTTAGGTGTTGAAAAGCTACTATTTTTATACATAAAGTTTATCACTTTCTTCATGGTTCATATCAAGCTAAAAACTCATTTTTAATCTTTGTTTGCATGCCATAGGATGCTTTTAGACTTGTGTATTTAATAGTAATTACCAATAAGAAGATTAAAGTGTTATTAAGCACAAGAATGCATCAAATGTACAATTGTGTTCTCTGTTTTTTGAAGAAAATTACTCATTGTTTTGAGATAAACTATTCGCTATTTTTGTTGAAGTGCCGTCGTTTTAGTTTTTTTAACATCCTATTTCTAGCTTAGAGTTCTTTGTAAATATGTTTTTGAGTTGCTGCATGACCGGGCTTGATTAGCTTTTTGAAACGAGTTCGAAAAGAACTAAAAAACTACAGTGTTTGCTCTCAATGTTGCTATTTTTTGGCCATTTATGTCGTTGTTTTAGATGCCCTCCATACTCTTTCTCTTTGGTTTATTGTCATGCCCCGCTTCCCATTATATGAAAACACGGGCACGCAATTGAGGCCCAGCGGATGATGGGTACATTATCCATAAGCTGTAACAGTTTAACTCAGCAATATGAAATGTAAAAATAACCACACAAATATGAATAATCCATGAAATGTCTCACACACAACTAACATCTGGAAAGCAAATAACTTTAGGTTAACAAAGCTCAGAGTACGAAAGTAATACAATGCTGGGAATAAAATAACATGAATAAAATAACTATGACTATCAATTGCACTCCAATCTTTAGGTAGTGTTTGGCCCAGCTTAAAATTAGCTTAAACACACATTTTGAAAAGCTCTACAAAAAAAAAAGTAGCTTTTTTTTATGAAAAAAGGAGCTCTAAAAGAAGCTCCCAAAACCTACTTCTAGCTTCTAGCTTCTAGATCAAAACCAACAAAGAAAAAAACAGATCAAAACCCAACTATCCCCTTCTTCTTCCTCCATCGTCATCAGAACCCATCGCCACCACAAAGGCCACCGAACCCATCCCCTAATTCCTAATCCTCCATGGTCATCGTCATCAGAACCCATCCCCTAATTCCTAATCCTCCATGGTTTTTATTTCTGTTCTGTTGCTCAAGTATCAAAGAATAAAGACTATATGTTCTCAAATCTCAATAATGTCGATGTTGCTTTCATTATCTCTTACATTCATATTCTGGTAGCATTTTTTGTTTTTGTTTTCATGGATCTGGAATCGTAGTTCGAATGGAATCACTTGAGGAGGATTAGGAATTAGGGATTAGGGATTAGGGATTTGGTGGAGATTAGGGATTAGGGATTAGGGATTAGAGATTTGGTGAAGATGATGTATAAAAGTAGCTTTTAATTGATATATGCCAAACAACTTCTAGCTTAAAAGTAGCTTTAAAGTTAAAAAAAAAAGCTGACTATCCAAACAGCTTCAGCTTTTAATTTCAAAGCTGTAATTTCTAGCTTCTCCTTCTGAAGTAGCTTTAAAGCTAAAAAAAGCTAGGCCAAACGCACCCTTAGAACATCAGTTCTCAAAGTCCTTCAGTTGCTTTCTCCACGATACATGTAATCTCAGCATCTAGAGATGGGAAAAAATGCCCGTTAGACCAAGCTACGGGCGACAAGTAGTAGTAAGCAGTAAAATAGGGAATAAAAGATTATATAACAAGAGCAAGAATTTTGGACGATATCAGAGTCAATAAATGAAGCGCTAATAAAATTAAAAGTCATTAATCCGTAATTCAGTAATCGAGAATCAATGTTCAATAACTAATATTCAGTATTAGTGTCAATGTTTAGTGTTCATCTCATGTCTATCAGTCTTTTATTAACCTATCTAATCCACGCAATCCTGCGTCCCATACCACAGATTCAGGTGCATACAATCAAGTGAACGTTTGATTATAGTGCTTAATTCTACAGGATCTTGTACTCGGGTCTTGCAATATCAATGACTAATGACCGATGACCGATGACCAATATACGATAAATCGGGATACTATAGTTAGTAATCCACAATCAATCGATGACCAATATGACCAATAATAATGACTAATATAGGCTGTGACAATTATCCCCTTCTAAGTACACTCTCTTATATTGTCCACTACTAAGTTGACCCTTATTTCCACGACTTGTTATTATTTTATTAACAATCAATTATGAACATGAAATCAATACGATCAAGAAAAACGGTCATATCCAGAATCATGCAATGGTACAATCAATGAGAACGGTAGTGTCAATACAATATCAAAAAGATATCAATGCTGTGCAATACATAAAATATACATAGTACAATTCATTAAATATGGAAAATACAGATTGATATGCAAAACATAACAATATATGGGTTCAGTGTACTACAATATCTACGTGCAAGGTTTTAAGTTTCTGTGTCAGGAATCAGGTCGAAACCTCAGTACAAACTTTAGCAAATGATAGGACAACATATTTGAATGTTCCATAATACATTAATTTACGGTTCAAGTTTTATATCAATAGCAACAGCACGATAAAACGAAAATGAATCCATAATATGATACAATAAAGAAAACAACAGAGTTCAATTAGATGCGATATTCAATTCAATTTCTACTTGCCGGATTTCAAGAAGTGTTTTCTTGAACTAGAACAATAAAAATGAGTTCAAGAGACGCTTGCCTATTAAGAGATGATTATGAATGTGAAAGAATATCGGGACAAGAGTCCCGACGGCAACACATGCAACACACGTACCCAAAAAAGCACGTGCACACTATGTGCAAAAAATCCACAGCAGCAAGAGCGCACAACAACAATTGCCAGAACAAAATAGCAAACAACAGCACTCAGCGAATCCAATGGCTAACAACAAACAACAATCAAACCAATCAGCAACAGTGAAGCACCAAAACAGCAAACAACAATTTTGGCAAGAACAGCAAACATCGGATCTTAGCTTCGACTGCGATTGACAGTAGACTTGGCGGCGAGCGGCGGTGACTGGCGGCGCACAGGGACTGGTCGGAAGGCGACAGCGATGGCTCTGCGGTGAACGAAGGCAGGAGCAGCGAGCAAGGGCTAACGGGGGTGGAGCACGGCTAGCAATGGCAAGTGGAGGAGGAAGGCTGCGACTGTGGAGGGGTTGTGGAGTCAAGGCGGTGAGGTGGCTGTAGTGGACTGGGGTGGTTCGTTGGTTACGGCGACAGCAGGCTGGGCTGTGGAGGAACAACGGAGTGACGAGGAGGCACTGCAGGCGGTACGAGGATGAGTCTTGGGAAAACACAGAGGAAGAGGAAGAGATGTATGCGCTTGGTGGTCGAGGTGGAGCAGTCAAGGACGGCTGGGGGCTTCGACAGCAATGGCGAGGAGTGAAGGTAGGCGATAAGGCAGTGGTGGGTTCGATGGTTGTAGGTGTCGAGGGTGAGGAGCGACGGGGTGGAGAAGGAAGACGAGCAGTTGGAGAAGAGGTTGCGGAGTTGGTCTCTGTGGCAGGACGAGGTTGTAGTGGGTTCGCTGGCAGAGGAGAACACGAGGGTGATGAGGAGCCTGAGGGGGAGCTTCGAGCGGGAGGATGAGAGGGGTCTGCTCTGTTCTGGTTTCGGAACACATATAAGAAAAAGAGAGAGAGAGAGAGAGAGAGAGAGAGAGAGAGAGAGAGAGAGAGAGAGAGAGGAAAGTGTGGGGAGAGAGAGAACAAGGAAATTTTATAAAATTATACAGTATATTAATATAATAATGGGTAGTTATGAGATAGTGGGGGGTGTGGGGTTACGGGAATGTAAGGGGGTTTATGGAGATTTGTATACGAATAGTTGAATTTGGGTAGGGTAGGATAATGGGTTAACGGGTTGGGTATATAAATGTGGGTTTGGGCTAATAGACTTGGGCTTGAGGTTTGGGCTTCAAAAAATAAAATAATAATTATAGAAGGATTAAAAGATTAAGCTTACGAACTATAAGATGGTTTGGGTTTGATAAAAAAGTAATTGATTATTCAAATACGTGCAATAGAGTTTAGAAAAACTGAAAGAATTACAGAAAAATTTAAAAATACAATAATACGGAGAAAAGAAAAATACAAATTCGTATAAACAGGAACGGGGGTTACATTTATCTTACTGTTTTGATGCATGGTTGGGTGGTCCTAAGTCTAGGATTGCTTGCTCTTGTTTCGTGTATGTAACCCCTGTTTTCCATTTTCTGTATTTTGGGTTTTTTTTCTTTTTCGTCTATTTATTCATTTTATACTCTTCCGTTCCTCTGAACCGTGTATTGTTCTTCGTTCTCAATAATAAATCCATCTATTTTGATTTTTGACTCTATTTTGTGGCCTTGAATATTTTCTTGATTTGAATCTGATCTTTCTGTCCCAATTTATTGTCTCCGATTTAAAATTTTTTACTCCAATTAATTTTGTTCATGGCCTATTTCATTATTGTTTAAATTCTATTCTATGCCTTGTTGGATCTTTAACTCTAAAAACCCTACTGGATCCATTACCCATTCACTATAAACCTAACCCGTTAGCCCACTTTCACTCTAACCCTAATACCTATATTATATATACTACTGTGTATATTTCCCGAAACCCTTAAATCTACAACCGCTTTCTACTTCATCCATGTTCTTATCCCCTACTCACGATCACCTCTTAACCCATTGCAACCGACCTCCATCCAACCCTCTTCCATCCATCCCCTATGCCGACATCCTCCTGACGCAGCAGCAGCGCAGCTTTCTGCATTGTTTCCCTCTGTCGACTGCAGGCAGCAGCCGCTAGCTCTTAGTCCAGCTGCTCTGCCCTGCCACCCTCCTATCGCGATGCCACGGTGACGCAGAAGACCCTCATGGCGCTCTCCTCCCGTCATGACACAGACAACAACAGCGAGCAGCATCAACAGCCTCCCGCTGTCGCTGCCGTTGCCGTTCTCTCGACGCGTGCACGCCCAGGTTACTTGGCTCTGTGTGTGAGTGTTGGTCTTGTGGACATGTGTTGATCTCATGTGATCGTGTGTTCGTGACTCGTTCATTGAGTTTGTTCCCAGGAATCCGTTCCCTTTATTCTCGTTCTTACATCGTTTCCGTCGTCAATTTGGAGGCAAGTAACTTGTATTCCTTTTGTTGTATAATACAAGCAATAAATACTGCCTGTAGTGTAGCGTTTATTTCTATAGTCAATTCTCATGAAAACCCTTGATTAGATCTTGTCTCTAGTCATTTATCCATCTGTTATCGTCTTTGGTTACACACACGACATGAAATAACTTAGGAATAATTAGTTCTTGTTGTATATATGCGTGTTGTTCGTGATTTATGAAGTGTCGTATGATCTTGTATGCATGATGTGTTAGTCGTAGTATAACTTATTGTAGACTTGTTAAATACCCTATACCATGTTGCTTGGACATCTAGTATACCATATTTCACATTTTGTTATGATTTTGGTGTGTTACATATAAACTAGTTGATTTTATGCATAAAGAAGATTTCTGTCTTTGCTGTTACCCAATTTTTGTTCATTATTTTAGACCCTATTAAGGTCAGTAAATGAAAATTATTTGTGAATATGAATCATAGAGATTTCTGTCTACCTTTCAGAATTTATGACAGATCTCAGTTTCGATTTGTGAGTTACAAGTTATTGCTGTTTTACTACAGATGTGTAGAAAATTCTAGATTCTATTTTATATGAATTCTATTTTATCTCAGTTTCGATTTCCTAGTCATACCCTACCATGGGTACTCATACCCTACCTCGGCTTGAGGGTCTGCCCTGGCCTTAGCCTCGGCCGCCTCCCTCTCAAATTTCCTGGTTAGACGTCTCTCCATCAAAAGTGCATCGGAAACCATGACTGAAAGAAGAATAAAATTTGATAAGGGGGTAGTGAAGGCAACAAAGGAAGATCGTTAAAGGAGAGAAGGTGGAAGAAAGCATTATATAGGCATGAAAGGGATGTTGAATACTGTGCACTCACGTGGCAAGCATGAAAAACATGGGTCCCTAGACCGTTGGTTTCCCCGTCAGCGACACCCTTTGAATTTCCACTCTGAGCTTTTGTTTCTCCGAATTTCGGAGTCCTACATGGTCTCAATCACAAATAGGACCCGAGTCTCCAATGCCTCCACCCAAGATGACAATCCGACCACGAAGGATCATCAGAAAATTTCGAAGTTCACAACAAAATCAAGGCTTAATAATATAAAAAAGTCCTAATCATTTCATAACAAATAATCAGGTACAATGGGCGCTGGCCAGTCCGCGTTCAGCAATACACGAAGAAAATTGAAAACTAAGGCAAGGGGGGCTCCTCCCTAGAAGCTGAATGAGCATCAACCCCTCCAACGACCCCAGAAATAGGTCTAACATAGGATCTCGACTCTGAAGGAATCTCGGTGGGGTCATCGGCGAAACCCCCGGAGAGAGCGGATGAACGTGTTCATCACTTACATCTTCAAAGGCCCCGTGAGTAGGACCGACACTAGCCCCTAGGTCAGAGGGAATCACGAGGAGTCGTGAAAGAAGTAAAAAATTTCGGATCGTATTCAAGATGGTCGAGGCTGAAATGGGTGTATTCCCGTCAGATGCACTCGACGGCTTGTTTGAAACCGCGCTCCTCGCCATCAACAATTTCATCGGCAGCACCCACTAACTTTAACCGAGCTTTGGCCAATTGGCGATCCAGCACATCTTTCGGTTCAATAGCACCCTGTGAGCAGATCGTCCTTCACCCGGGGTCCACTAGTTCCATTGGCTTCTTCTCCAAGGTCTCGATGTGCTCGTGCTCCTCCTGGCATCTCTTATTATACTGTTCCACCTTTCGAGCTGCGAGGATGAGCAAGCACTCATACTGCCTCCCCATCTCAGCACCGTAGAGGGCGGCCTATAGGAACTTGAAAAATTAGCAAGTTATGGTCACATTTACAATGCAAAACACTTGAACACTTACCAGTACAGCCCCTTGAGAAAAACGAAGGAAACACGAATCTGTGGTCTTTTGGATGAAAGCCTCCCGATCCCTCGGATGAGCAAGGTTCTCCGCTACTTCCCGAGCCATCTCCAACTCCAAGATAGAGTCAAGCTCCCCCACCGACCAGTCTGGTCTGGAGAGTTCCACAGCCTCGTCGGCGGTCCTCAACAACCTCTCGCCCGGTTGCCCACTCGGAGCCTCCTCCAGACTACAAACCTGCAAAACCTTGGGTTTCTTCGGCAAGTGCTCTGAGGCGGGCACCTCGATCTTCCTTTTGCCTTTATGGTCAACTGTCGATGCCTCCCGAGGCTGTGACTCTAGGGCAACCATCACACCAGTACCCACAGAGAAAATTATATACCAGATAAGGAAATATACAAGTACAATATTCCGAGAGCAAAAGAACTTACCTAAGCCAACAAAGCCTAAACCAGCGTCGACCAACCTCTCTTCCGACATTTGCGGCCAGTCACTTGCCCTTCTTAAAGAGTCTCTGAAACTCGGCACTCTCCTTCAATCTCAGGTCGTGGGACGTCGGGGGATCCTTCTTCAGTGGTCCCTCGTACGACCATTTGGTGGGAATGTCCCACGGCTAGGTACCTCAGATGATAAATTATTTATTCTTCCAACCCTTGATGAAATTAGGATGGCCGTGCACCACTTTGTACCCCCAACGCGGTGAGATATACCATCATTAGGGGTGACTCAGCAGCGCTCTAAAGCCCAAACACACCTGAAAAAATTTAAGGCAGAGAGGAACTCCCCTCTCCCGACAGACCATGATGAAGCTCGTCAACTGCTTCCATGAGTTCAATGCATATTGCATGGGGACCAGGTCCACCTAGTTCAACACTTCCATTATGTATACACAGTGGCCTCGGAAGGTTGGCATTTTGTCGAAGGCCAGGGTTTGGAAGCATCACCTCGAATTGGGGAGAAATACGATAAACCGCCCAAAGCGACTCAAGTTCATTTGCAGCCAAGACGCTCTTCGCCTTATCCACATCTTCTATCGACCTATTTGACGAAGGTAGAACACCGAAGCCAAGCTCATCCTTAAAATCATCAGGATACCTTCGGATATAACTCATCTGCACAAGCGCCAGGTCTAAGGGGAGCTAAATCCCCTCTGGTCTCGACGATCCTGGCTTACAGGGAGACACGACCGACAAGATCTCGACTTCCGGCACCATCTCTTTGAGATATCCCATAGGTCTCTCCATGCCCTCCGTTGACCGATCTTCACCCCCATGATCACCTCCACCCTCTTACGCGTGGGGTGATTCTCAATTTCCCTTCACCAAATGTAGCGCCCCGAATTTCTAATACGAAACTTAGAAAATTACGTGGCACTTTCCCAGCGATCCACTTCAATGTAACAACATACATAGCCAAAAACTCAAATCGTTTATTCCAAATCTTTATTACAACAACTTCTTTCAAATAGCAGCGGAAATACAAACACCTTACATTACAATAATTCTTTTACAACACTATTCTTTACAAAATTACACATGGCTCTATCATCTCACTCATACTCTCTAAAGCTAACCCAAGCATCCAAGCCTCCAATTCTAAGCAATAACCTGCAACATGTGAGGCTAGAGTTGAACTCTAACCCCCAAAACTACGGGGTCAGCCATAACTGGTGTGAGTGATATAAACAACAAACATAAATAACAAATAAACATAAATTCTCAATCAACATGTACTGAACAAAAATACATAAACTGAACATGTAATCTGAAACAAGAACGATAGGCCAGTACATGAGTGAACCAAGTCGAGAAACAATACCAACGATCAAGTATCCATCAATCAATCTCTCTCAAAATATGTACAGTTCAACTGTACGGTACAGTCGACTGTTCAAAGGACCAGTCGACTGATCAGAACAACAATAATCCTCACCTCTCTGATCATGCCCAACTATCAATAAATCTCAATACCACGATGTATGTCCAACAATCGATCTCCAATAATACCATAGATCGGATACCCATATATCCATCTACAAAACTAAAGAGGGTATAGATAGAATACGAACCCGGCATGCATCACCAATAGTGACTATTACACCGACGAACATGTTCATCTACAAACAAACTAAGAGGGTATAGATAGAATACGAACTCGGCATGCATCACCAATAGTGACTATTACACCGACGAACATATTCATCTACAAACAAACTAAAGAGGATATAGATAGAATACGAACTCGGCATGCATCACCAATAGTGACTATTACACCGACGAACATGTTCATCTACAAACAAACTAAGAGGGTATAGATAGAATACGAACTCGGCATGCATCACCAATAGTGACTATTACACCGACGAACATGTTCATCTACAAACAAACTAAGAGGGTATAGATAGAATACGAACCCGGCATGCATCACCAATAGTGACTATTACACCGACGAACATGTTCATCTACAAACAAACTAAGAGGGTATAGATAGAATACGAACCCGGCATGCATCACCAATAGTGACTATTACACCGACGAACATATTCATCTACAAACAAACTAAAGAGGGTATAGATAGAATACGAACCCGGCATGCATCACCAATAGTGACTATTACACCGACCCAACCAATCAACTCAACACCCCTTTGGATCCAGAGCGAAGGTCAGGATCATTGTCATTTCCTTGAATGCAAGAACTCATATTATATGTTGCTCTCACACCTGAAAAACAACAACAATGGCCCTCAACATCCACTCTCCTCCCTTCTCGTCTTTGTCCCTTCATCCTGCTCCTGACCTCCTCTTCACTCCTGTCTCATCTTACATAGCCCCAGTCCATCCCAAAGCTGACATACCTAGTGTCTTATGCCCACCTGCATCTCTATCATTAATTATTCTTTCTCCATTAAAAAAATAATAATAAATTGCATGACATTTCAATTAGTGACTTTATGGAGAGACAATTTTATTCTTTTAAGTTGAAAGGCGATGAGGCAAGAAATTGTGCATGTGATGTTGGCCAAGGTGTTGGTCATCTTGGGCTCTGGTAATAGTTGGGAGTTCTTTAGTGTAAACTGTTCATGCATTCTATGTACTCGCATACATTTATGTCCTAAAAAGTGAAGAGATCTAATATTAGACATCGGGAAACTAGCAGGATCCAACTAGCTAGCCTGGCAATTTCCAAAACAATGAAGGAGGCTGGGTCCGGCCCAAGTTGGTTAGATTTTTATGGGACCAACAAACATCATGAAGTCGAGCTTATAGGGGATTTGGGTCAAGGGAGTTTGGACCTGGATATAATAGAGAATAAGGGTGGGGAGCGGGGCCACTAGGGGATTTTGGACAAGGGAATTTGGGCCTGGATTTAATAGAGAATAAGGGTGGGGAGCTGGGCCGAAACAATAAAGAAATTGTAAAGAGGGAAGACCGGTGTCAGTGTCCGCAGGGAGAGGGGGAGAGTGAACTGGCCCGGGATATGAAAGCTTGGTGTTTTGGGGGGGGGGGAAGTAAGGGAGAACGGTGTTATTGGAGCACTAGCCAGAGTCACAGAGGATGTGAGAGATTCTCATAGCGATCGTGGGAAGTGGGAAAAAAATGGATGGCTTTGGCAGGAGGGAAGAGAGGCGTCTTGAAGATGCAGTGGAGTCAAAAAAAGAGCAAGAGATAAATAGATAGATGTGGGTCGAAGGGTCCACGAGTGGAAGACCATATCAGATCTGCAGCAAAAGAAAATGAACCAACATCGGCTTGTGGAGGTATGTCGCTAGTTAATTTCTCAATTTAAATTATATTTCGATAATATGCTTCACTATTATGCAAATTCGTTGGCTCTAGCCATGGGTTCCACAAAAGTTGAACAAGAGAAGAGGTGAGCGTTCTTAGGGGAGAAGCATATAAATTTTTTCCATAGTCTCCTTATGTAGTGCCCCGAATTTCTAATATAATATCTTAGAAAATACGTGGCACAATTTCCAGCATCAACTTCAATGTAACATTAAACACAGCCAACAACAATAAAATTTTTCCAACTTTTATTACAATAATCCTTTACATAGCACAGCGGAATGCAAAACATCTCAAAATATAACTTTTCTTTAATCACAACACTGTCTTTTACAATTTTACACAAAACTCTATTAAATCAATTTATCTCAAAACTATCTCAAGCATCCAAATCCGAGCTCTAAGAACAACCTGCAACACATGAGGCTAGAGATGATCCCTAACCCCAAACTAAAGGGGTCAGCCATAAATGGTGTGTGTGACATAAAAGCAAACAACATAAATAAACATTAAGCACGGATTCTTAAACAACATGTAATAAACAAGACGATATAAATTATGATGTAGCAAAGAAACATGTAAACAACAAGTGAAACTAACTAAGTGTCAAGTGTAGAAAACAGAAAACCACATGCATAAACCAAGTCAAGAAAATACAAATTCAATATGCGGACTCTCTAATGCGTACTTGTCGAAGTCTATACATCTCACTCTACGTAGGTTCGGTGCAAGCCCTTAACGTCTCCACATCATAGGGGTCAATCCCCCGCTATGCAACTAATCCTATCACGATGACTACTACGAGATAAAGATAAACTGTGAGTATTAGCCCATGCCCCGATAATTCCGGAGATAGATCCCACACCACAAGTAAGTTACTTGGATAATTCCGGAGATCATCCCACATCGAAAGCAATGACCTCATCACACGAATACCACATGTGCGTCACCTCGACCCTGATAATTCCGGAGATCAATCCCACACCACAAGTAATTACCTGGATAATTCCGGAGATAAATCCCACACCACAGGTAATTTACCTGGATAATTCCGGAGATAAATCCCACACCACAAGTAAGTTACTTGGATAATTTCGGAGATTAAATCCCACACCGAAAGCCATACTGAGGTACATGACTCATGTTCCCGTTCATCATATCACCACTAGTGCATGTCCTTATCTTTTTTGGGTTATTTAATTACTTAACGAATCTCCTAGAGTTGTTGTACCCTACCGGACTTAACTCAAAACTGAACAACCAAAATGCCTCAACAGGCCTAAACATAATGAACTCAACCGTCGGTATTCTAGGGTCACACACATCCTCTAGAGACTCAACTCAAATATCTCAACCAAACTCACATCTTAAATTGCTCAAATTAACATCTTGAAAACATATGTTTAATAGAAGATAAAGTATAGATTAAAACATTTGAAGAATAAATCATTTGAAAGAACCTTCATAAATATAAAAATACATCAGTACCTGTCGACTATAGAAAGCATAAGTCGACTGTCCAGAAAGAATGTTCCATGATTTTAAGAAAATATTCTAAGTGTTATAAGTTGACTTATAAAAGTCATAAGTCGACTTAAAAGAGATTATAAGTCGACTTAAAAAGTCATAAGTCGACTTACCAGAAAAAAATCTACGATAACTTTGAAAAATAAATTCTAAGTATGCCAGTCGACTGAAAAGGGTCTAAGTCGATTGTCCAGAACGAATTTTCAAGAATCTAAAGATCATAGCAGCTGGGTCGTACCAGTCGACTGTCGGCCTACAGACTGCATAGTTTAGGTTGTACATGATAATCAAAATTAGAGTTTTCTAAAGAAATCATTGTTTACTAAAATAATTTGTAATCTGATAAAAACGACAAATCTCAAAGTATCCTCAGTTTGGATACATTCCACACATCAACATATTTCTAAAAAACTTAATTTCTCATGTTCTAAATTCTAATTCTTCCATTAGGGTTTCTCAATACTGAATTTCTTCCACAACTCATAACAAAAAAAAATCTGATTTGTAATCACAAGATCCAGATGTTCATCCATCCGATCCCTTATTGCCATAATCATACTCAAATCTTAAACATGCTTTCTAGCAATACAAATCTATAAACCAAGATCCACTAGACATTCATAGATTTCACATACATAATACAAACAACAACTATTGCATTGCTCACATACAAAATAAACTAAATAAAGAAACATGTCGAAACAAACAACGAAACAATCATTCGCGTAAATCAAAACAACAACCAAATTTACATTATTCACATAAAGCAAACAACAAAACAAAGTTCATGTCACTCACCTTTAGAAACGACGAGATCCAATAATAAAACCTCTCCTTTTGCGAGATCCAAAACCTCCTCTTGATCCTCCCAAGAAAAATCACAAAATTCTATATTGTGCAGTGAATGACGGCTGCATTTTCTTTTAAATACCCGGGATAAGAAGTTTAGGGTTTTCCAAACACTTTTGCAAAATGATCCCTTCAAAATACAACTTCATATATATAGCTCTATTCTTGGAAATTCAATAAAATTCATTTAAATTAGGATTTAAAAGAAAAATATACTCATTAATCTCAACCGGTACTGTTCAAAACGTCCAGAAAGTAAATTTTACATTTTAACCCCTAAAAATGACAAATTTGTAAAAAGATCATTCTTTTCTCAAAATTTGCAAATAGATCCGATTAGTTTCAGAAAAATCTGAAAAAATTATAAGTAAATCCCCAAATATTAAATAATGATTTTCCATAAAGAAAATTTGACTTTTGAACTTCTCAAGAAAGTATTTGCACGTGTAAAAAGATATATTTTCAGAAAATATTTATAAATTCTCCAAAAATCATTTTAATCATTTATAACCGTTTAAAAATAATTTTTTAAAAATACGGGGTTCTACACCTTACTAGAAAAGAGAGCGCAAGACGATAGATGTTTACAAATTATTTTTTCATGTCATACATTTTTTGGAATGTTATAGGAATGTAAAAGCATTAAAGATAAACTTATTAATGACACGCTAGCGAAGAGTAAACCGATTATTTATGTGATATAAGAAACTAGAATCATGAATTCTAAGACGGAGGATTTTAATTGCCTTAGGTCATTAGGTCAATTGAATGGCGATTCAAATCGGCTCTCGGGTTTTCGGGTGATGAGTGCAATTTTGACATGTTTTATTACTCGTTTTACGCATTAAAATAGTAAGTTCTCGTCTATTTCTTTAAATTTCATCTTCTTTCTAATTAATTTTATTTATTTGTTTATTTTTGAAAGAATGAATGGTTGCTAGGATTGTGGACTTAAATATACATAATGTAGTGCCCCGAATTTCCATAATAGAAATAAGAGACACAAATCTAGAATCATTACTTCAATGCAATCCAAACACAGTATAAAATACAGGGACATTTAAAACTTTCTTTACAACAGTCCATATTACAATGCACAGCGAAAATTTAAACACATTTAATACAACTCATTTCAATATTTAAACTTCAGTTTTATCAAAGTCCAAGCTTCAACCCTTACTCAAGCCACTCACTTTGCAATCCTACAAAACTGTTAAAACTGTGGATACGTCAGTTGAATGCAACTGATTCAATGCTGATAAAAGCAGCGACTCTCCAAGTCTCACAACCACACACTTGTCACACAGATAAAACAAAAAGAATCATAAATCAATAATTAATACTGAAACTGAAAGAACAAATGTGCGTTAGGAAACAACGGAAGTGTATAAATCATAGTTCAAGAAAACGCAATTGCTTACGATGTTTACTAATGCATGCTTATTCGGATTCTATGCCGCCCATACAATATAGGTCCGAGAGCAAGCCCTTATCGTTCACCACTTTTCAGGGTTCGATCCCATACTATACAAACTTATACCCCCGGTACTAATATAATATTTAGACATTCTGCGAGTACCTAGCCCATGCCCCGATAATTTTGGAGGTTAATCTCTATCCACAGATAATTCCGGAGTCTACTTCACTCACACCTAGGAATTTTTGAGAATACCTCACGTCACATGCCGTGGTGCCTCACCATACACAAACATCCCATGAACGTTGCCTCGATCCGGATAATTCTAGAGATCAATCCCACACCGCAAGTAATTCCGGTATCTATTTCTCTCACACCTCGATAATTCCGGGGATTATCTCACACTACAGATCATATTGAGGCCCTCCTACTCACATTTTCTATTGTTTCATCACATCACCAACTAGTGTATGCCCTTAAGTTTAAAATAGTGATAACTTGATCCACCTAGAGCTAGCTCCACCCTACCAAACTTAAATTCACAAAACTGAGAACACTAGCATTCCCTATCTAATTCCTATAATCAAATAATTCACTACCGATAATTCTGGGTCCTGCTCAGCCTCTAAGGCTCAAAACACAAAATCCTCAACAATCTTTCTAGAGTTCCCACAATCACCCTAATTTTCAATATCAACCACCACTAGGTTCAATCCAACAAAATATTCTTTCTTTTGTTCATTTCTGGAAACACCAATTTTCCACTAGTTCTTAATCATAATTTAACATCTCATTACACTACAAATGGGCAGGGTTTTCCCGGCGCTTAATATTAGATTTCCCGGCGTTTATCAAATGCCAGGGTAGAGCAACCTGGCTTACGGCAAAACGCCATCGCAAACGCCGGTTATTCAGCCGCCGGGGTTTATATGGCCAAACCCCGGCGTTTGACGAACGCCGCCCATTTTAATACAAAGTCCAGCGGTAATTTTAATTACCCCGGCGTTTTATTCTTTTTTAAAAAAAAATACCAAAATAAACCCCGGCATTTGCCAAACGCCAGGGTATCTATTTTTTTTAATTATAATAATAATATTATTATTATTTATATATATTTATTGATTTTTATATATATATATGGGCGATTCGAAATCAGAAAATGCAGATTTATCCCAATTAGTGGGGAGATTCAAAATCCGGAAATGTTAATATTTACGAGCCAAAAAAAATACTATAAACAATCAGATATGTAGATATATCCCAATTTGATATCAATTTATAATAATGTACAACATATATATTGCATGAACAATTTGCTTGCTCAAAATAATAAAAGCCCGAACAAATTTTAATTAACATTTATAATTCATTGAAAATGTTATGAAGTCACATTTGAAGGTAATTACACATGACAATCTTCGACAAAGGCATAGTATGGAAAACATAACACGACAAAAAAAAACTATCCAAAAGTAATCAGTTTGCTGGTAACTTGCTCTCTATTAGACCAAATGGAAAACATAATATGAAGAAAAAAAAACTATCCAAAAGTGATCAGTTTGATGGTAGCTCGATCTCTAAGACCATCATCCTCAGATTGCAGCAGTAGCTCGCTTTCTAAGACCATCATTATCTGAAATTAAAAAATACTGAAATTAAAAGAAAGGAAAGCATAGTTGCATAAAGAAAGAAAAGAAAGGAAAGCAGAGTTACACTAACCACAACTGCTGCAATCAGCCCTAACCAGTAACCAAAATACATTATAATGAAAAGTAAGCAGAATAGCATTGTCTCGAATTAGTAACAGAATATTTAAGTGCTAATTTATTAGTAACAGAATATTTAAGTGCTAATTTATAGACACACAGGGCTTTCTATTATGCTGATATCTACTTCTGTATGAAGAAATTTGTCCGACGGGTTATTGGGTAATGTAGTTGTGTATGCCATTATACCAACAATAGGATAACTTGATGTAATGTTATAACTATGAAATAATGTTTATATATATTTACTACTTTTCCAGAATGAACTGTGGAGGTTTCTGCACTATATGAACAACTGTGTTATTTGATGTTATGTTACAAGTAATGAAATAGAGGAAGTTAGTTATCTACTGCATTTTAGCTTTCTTTAAAAGGTATTCACAAAAAGGGATATGGAAGTACTCATAATCAAACTCCTACCACTCATGGGCAGATAACTAAATAAAATTACTTCCACAAAAGCTATAGTTGGTAATAAAAAAAAAACTGTCCTAAAATAAATAAATGAAGAACGCAAACACTGAAACTTTACAAAAGAATGTCATCAAACTGGTTTAGTGGCTGTACTTGATTATGTGTGAGCTTGATAGCACATATTAGAACAGTGCCATATATGTACACACTAACCAAGCTTGGGTATAATTCAGTATGTGAAATTATTTGGAGACAACATAGTTTACAGGATGCACATAAAACAATGTTATCAGAAAACAAATTAAACTGACATCTAGCAGCAAGGTCATTCAATAAACCGATGAAGACTAGAGTCTGTATCTTTGTGTAAGTTCATTTCTTTACTAGACATATCCGAAGTTCTTTATGATTATATTAAGCATCGAAAAAAACACTTTTTATGTGTACATGAGCATGGAAATTTGATGTCTGAGTGCTTGCATGTGCTTAACATCACATCAAGGAAGTGCATAGCTATTTTATTTACCACCACATTAGTAAAAGAAATTTAGTTTTTTTTTTTGTTAAAGTTCATTGAAGAAGTGTTCTGATACTTAGCAATATGCAGCCTTTGTTTCAAAAGGTCGCTAAAATCACAAAAGTGCTAAATTAGTTAGCACGAAATATAAATAATATAACCCACATCAGATTTTATCCTACATATTCTCTGCTATTGCCTTAGTGCGGAAGAAAATTTTATTTATTCGTATCTATTTAGGATTTTAAAAAAAAGAGGATCTACCGTGAACGTCTAACAGAGTCGTCTACCGTGAACGTCTAACGGAGTCGTCATCGATGGAATCACGTTCGCCGGCTCCTTCTTCATTCATCTGGTTCATCTGACTAGCTCCTGTAATGACTCTATCGCTTTGCTGTTTAAGGCAAAAAAAATACACATTATGTTTCCAAATTTGAAAAAAAAAACTAGGTTTTAAAAAATGAAGTTATGCACACACATACACAACCAGCAATAGGACAAACAAATTATAAATAATATTTACGATAGGCAACTAAATATAAACTATAACCTGTCTAGGTATATGATCAGGTTCGGCGACATTCGTTTCCTTAAATAAATGTGAAACTTTTTCTTGAAGTTTTGAGAGTTGCGTCTCGAGAGAACGTATCTTTTCATCTCTGGGATCGGGCTGCGTAGACAAAACATCACGAGATCGAGATGGTGTGGGCCCTAACCCCTTCCCACGCACACGTCCATGGCGTTCTTGGCCCCATTCCTGGACCAACGCTTGATGCTGAAGTTCCACAATATTCACGGATTTTGTGGGGGAGTTGGCGACAGCCGCGGATGAGAGTTTGGCGTATCTGGTTCTAGCAGTGCTCTGTAAAAAAACAACAAGTAAAAACAAGTAAGATGTCTTTCATTTTATAGTCAAATTACAAACCAAATTAGCCCAATCAAGATAGGACACAATTACTGATATCGATGCTACCTTTGCTGAAGCAAACACGCCTTGTGGGTTAATGTGGGTGGCATCGAAGAAATCCAAATCCCCGTATTGATCTCCGCCTCCATGCTCTGCGTCCTGTATATCAGAGAACACAGAGAAATATCCAAACCTCAATAAAGCATTTTATGACAAATGATTTTAAAAAGTCATGCTTACCATTATCGCACGACGCCTTGCGAAGCTCGTACCTCCGGATGTGTGTAACACATCCTGTACCTGTCGACTCGCACGACCTCTTTCGGCCCTTTTCTACACATTTTGTAATTATCATAAACAAAATTAAAATGGTTAATTAAAATTAAATAAACAAAATTTTAATTTACTTCTCAAAAATTTTATACAAATATAAAACTTTTGAGAATTAAAGGTATATCTTAAATCTCATCAAATACCACTACAAAGTATTAAATGGAAGTTCAAGCACTACAAATTGTTAAGCACAAGGAGAAAATGCTAAATCTCAAAACAATACAGATCTTGCCGGCTAATGGCAAAAATCTAACACTCGTCCAAATACAAAATTGAGAATTCCTAGAGACAGCAACTAGACCAACAAAATACGAGACTTCACAGATAAAGAGCGCTTAACTTCGAATGTATCGGGATGCAGCTGCAACATAAAACAACAAATTCTGTTACAAAGAGATAAGTGCACACAGAAGGGCTTTCTTATCATAAACACCACAATAAGGGGCAGAAGAAGACAACAATAATAATAAGCTAATCCTATATGTTTATCAATCAATTATGAGGTTTCATGCCAATATGATAAAAAACACACTGTAACAAACAGCATGAAAATAGGGTGTTCACTCAATTATGAGGTCTTTTTTGTTGTGGACATCCAAGAGAATACACAAATCTGTACAAGCAAACAACAACAAAATTGTATGGCTTAGCAGGTAAGAAGGTACATTTTTATACAGTTCAAATTGGGATGACGGCTGTGTTAAAATTAATTTAATGTGAGATTAGATCAATAGTAACTTTAAGCACTGTTTTGCACTTAAATTTAGGTTAACAATCAGTACTGAACTGATAAATCTAGGATCAAAATACATAAAACCAGAATATGGTTTATCAAGGGAAACATAAATAACCATATTTACTCTTGTGATAACTCACTTCCCAATTCAAAAAGACTATATCGGTCATTTTGCACACCCTTCAGGCAAGGATGGACTCACATATTGTACATGGGAACTACTGAGCCCACATTATTGTTCGAGAAATTTCATAGTGAATATCTTATATAATTGCTTTAAACAATTTCTGTTCAATGTGTTGTGTTGGAATTATCCTATATCACTAATTTCCACAATTTTCTCTTGAAAATTTCTTCTTCAACTCTTTTCAATCTTGAAGGCTAAAAAGAACATTCACATTTTTTGCGACCAAGTTAGAGTATCCAGCTAGATTTAATACTGAGTGGCTTGTTCCAGTTTTATTCCCATAAATAATATCCCACATGGAAAGAATTGTGCACCACTACTGCTTGCAAATGACAAAAGGACCAAAGTCCAAAATAGCAATCGAGGTACAGAAATATGCTGCTCCCTCTACTTACCAAAATGAAAACTTAGGCTACATAATTACCTGTGCCTTTCAGGCATGAATCTGTGCTTAACAAGCTCTATAGTCTATACTATTTAAGTCTACCAGGCTGCAAAGCAGATCAGTTTTGCTGATATAGAGCAATCCACAGCCTTCTTCCCCATTTACCCAGTAATTCATATTGAATCTCTATATAAGAAGTGAGACCTAGTCATATGTAACTGAAAATCTAAGAAAAGAGAAATTAAGTAGATTCCAACTTAGTGTTGGAGTGCAAATGGAAGCGCTTTCAAAGACAACACATGAAAAATTATAACAAGTAGAAGAAAAAATATTATCAAGAATTTTCTCATACAAATTTATAAACAGTTTTAAGGATTATATATCTTGACTAAAAAGAAACAATCTAATTTCTGATAATTCCAAGATTAAAAACCTCTAAATAATGTCTAAAATTCACTACTTTGGCAGATATTTTTCCCATATTGATTGTTTTGTTAAATCTTTTCAACTGCATCTCGATTAGTTCGATAATTTACTTCTCAAATATTCTGCCTTTGTTCAAGCAATCTTATGCAGAAATTAAAATTAAAATTAATCTTTATGCTTACCTTTCCCTCCGGTGAACTCCAAAAATGACACAGGTATTCCTAATCTAATTTTGTGACACCTTTTGGGACTACTCTTATATTTGCAGCCATAGTCCGGTCCTCGTCGTAGTAACTTACCTTCAATTCACACTTAAAGTCTCTCCACTTCTTAGACATAGATTTGCTTACCCAATCGGAATCAAGTACCGCCGGGTAATCAAATTTGGACTGTGTATGAACAAGAGTCAAAGTTAGTAACATTTCTTATAGGTTTGCTATGTGTCCATGTTCATGCTGTCCAAGAGTATACAAGTGAAAAGAAACATTTGCAATGTCATTAGAGAACGCTGGTCATCTAATTTTAGGTCTATGAATTAGACTAAAACTTTGAAAGAGTTGAATACCAATCTTACTAGTCAGTGAGCATGATGATGCATATACTGGCTTTTTTAGCAAAGTTGAATTTTGTAGCTGGCCTCATGAATGATTTTGAAGAAGATGAACTTTTATAATCAGTATTATTCTTTTTGAAAAAGAATTTCACTGATTGTAATTGTAAATATTAAGTTGTTAAAGAACAATGTCTTATGATTTTGTAATCTTATAATACTAATGTGACAACATCATTTTTATTGCATGAGATTGAACAAAACACTTACCACTTTGATTGAGGAGTATTCAATGTATATAGTTGATGGTTACTCTACTATCTACTATCTATGTATCTGATGGTTTAAAATTTTCCCTTCATCTTTTATCCTTTTATGAGACTTCCTACTATCTACAGCATGAAAGATGCTACATTTAATGTAAAATAAAAACAAACTACAAAACTGGTTGTTTCATTTACTAACTGCATTACTAAGAATGACACTACACTAATGATTTTTCATGTTGCATTTTAGAAAAAAATAGAAAACAAAATAACGAAGAATATAGACAATGGATTAGTTTATGAAAGTATTTCAATACAGAATATTAATTATTTCTAATGCATGTACACAGTAAAAGTTCAACATATAGAGAAACCTTGTCCTTTCGAGCATCATAATTACTAATCCCAGGTTAAGTAAGAGATGAACTATTATATCAGCAGGTATAAGATGAACTATTATATGTAGCATGTACAGATTGGAGCATTAAATGTTAAACTATGAACGGGAGCTATATGACATAGCAAGAAATTGAAGAGGCAAATCAATATATTATTGTATTCATTTGAGTAGTCAAACAAACAATGAAACTGAAATAATGGCCTACTATATACGACCAGCAGCAAAAAAATTTGAAACCATATTTACTCTCACATCCATCAAGTTTAGAAACATTTACTTCTAAATATTACCTTAAGAAGTTCAAGGGCTCTTGCCCGTGTAGCAGCTGGGATATTTGTCCATCGATCATAAGCAAGAGGAAGGTATTCTGAATTCCTAGCAATTACGCCTATGAACGATGCAAAAGAGGAAGCATGTTTACCCACGGGTTGGGATCATCGTTCACCTCCACGAGGATTCGTTGACCTTGTGGTTGCTTCCAAACATTCACCATCTTCGTTGCTCCCCGAGTCCTTTTATTGGGCTGGGTGCTACCCTCACCCACCTCATGTTCACTACCCTCCTCGTTGGGAGGCTCCTCACGTGTGGGCTCCCTATTCCTTTGCGGCATGATTCAAACCTATTGACAAAAAAGACACATAAAAGGAGTACATAACAACAAATCAATTGAATATTTAATAAGTTTGTAATGAGATTGAGTTGTTAGTATGGATATCTTTCCTCCAATAATATAGCCATTTTGGTTTCACTTGTTATAATACGATAAAGCTTTTGTTCATTTTCATTTGGTTGATCTTATAATTCTATTCTGGATAAGTTTCTTACGACATAGATTCTGTTTTCAAGGAAAAAGTATAATGAAGCATGGAAGAATGGAAGAATGAAGTGAAAGCCATGTTTTTCGAAGAGATGTGAAGTGAGATGCAACACAGTTGCTGTTCTTAATGATACATTCAAATATGAAATGAGTAAATCAATATATACTAAGAGTACAAAGGGATCAAACAATAAATCACAGTTTCAATCTCCCAATAAATGCTCTTATTTTTCAGATCGAGTGATCTAGGACTAGGCATCCTAATGCACAAAGTAAGAAATGGCCCAAAGGAAAGAAAATTGTCCTATGATATCTCAATAGGAGATACAGAAACAACAAATCATGCTTTGTAGTTCTTTCAAACATGTGTTCATATGTTCTATGGTATGTCAATAGTAGATCTACATCATACAAAGGTTGTTCTTACAAAATAATATTAACATGCACAAAACATCAAACAGGTCATGCGAAAAAAATGACTCCAATGGAAAAAAAACAAAAGAAATATATCCAACAACAAAATTCCAGAACAATAAAATTAGAGAACGGCATAGATTTGAATCTTACATATTTATGAACTTTCATTGATCCATAGTTACATAAACCATTGCAAACTTGTTGGTCAGTATATTTCCATCAGAAATTCAAAATAGAACAACAATTAGTAACAACAATTAGTGGCCAACCTATTGACTTCTTAATTTGAAGAACATTCTCATTCAAAACATTGATAAGCATTAGCAAACACCACTACAACCTCCTTAAATAAGCATTAGCAAACACCATTACAACTTCCTTAAATAAGTTTCAACTCAGTATCTTTCATTTGTTAAATAAATAAAAAAAATAAAAAGTATCAAGAACATAATAATTATTGCTGACAAATGATAAAATAAATGAGTAATCTAACTATCAATATTATCCAATACATCCCCTGGTTCTCCATCCATGCGTAGCCAATTAGGTATACTGTTGTCATCTGTTACGTTCACATCAAACCTAGGAAATTCAGCAGCAACAAAATTATTAGTGACAACTTCATCCTCATCGTCTGATGTATCTCCTAACTGAAATACATCTCTTGGTTGCATAATAAGTGCCACATAAGAATTAGGCGAAACTGGATCTTTCACATAGAACACTTGAACGACTTGAGATGGAAACACAAATGGTTCATCACTGATTTGTGTACCAGTATTAGTCAAATTTGTAAAATTTACAATTGTGAATCCTAATGCATCCTTATTTTGGGGATAATTCTTATCTATTCCAGCCCAGCCTGCAAGAAATAAGACAACTCAAAAATGACCATAATAGTCCAACTCGATAATATCCGTGAGCACACCATAATAGTCAACATCCTCATCTATTGGAGTTGCGTCATTATTAGAAGCATAACTTCTTGTCTTTGACGTCACTAAAATTCCACTATTTTGCGACTTCAAATAACGTTCACGATCCTTAGTATGAAATTTGTAGCCATTATATATATATCCCCTAAATCTTCTAACCATCTTGTGAGGACCTCTAGCAAGATGGATTACCGGTCCCCAAGTCGTGCTTCACCTGCTAGATGGATTACTAAGTGAATCATTATAGTGAAGAACGAGGGGGGAAATATTCTCTCCATTTGACAAAGAACAACTGCAGCACGTTGCTCCAATAGGTCAATGTCCTCAATACGTAGAGCCGTTGAACAAAGTCCTTTATAAATGCTACACAGATCCATGATGACAGCAGTTACTTGTTCACACACTGAAAACCTTAAAGCCACGGGGAGGAGATCCTGCATCAAGATATGGTATTCATGTGACTTGAGACCTTGAAGCCTCTTCTCCTTATCGTTGACGCACCTTGCTATGTTTGATGAATAGCCATCAGGAACTTTAAGCTCATTTAGCACTTTGCAAAATAATTCCAACTCCTTTTTGGACATACAGTACATTGCAGGAGGAAGGAAAACCCTGCCATTCTGTAAATATTCTGGATGCAACTCATGTCGTATGCCCAATGCAGCTAAATCAAGACGACACTTCAAATTGTCCTTTGTCTTCCGATCATCTCCCATAACTGTCCCTATACAATTTTCACCAATATTCTTTACGATGTGCATCACATCTAGATTATGGCGCAATAAATTGAATTCCCAATACGACAGTGTGAAAAAAATGCTCTTTTTCTTCCAGGAACCTAAATCAACAATGTCATCACATTCATCTGCATCGATGTCCTCATCCCTTGCCCTTTTCTTGCCCTTTTTTATGGCCTCTAGTTCCTTACCATGATTGAAATTATGACCATATAGTCGCCTTAACACATTAGATCCTGACAAAATTACAGGAGCTTGTTCTCGTTCCTCCTTTCCATCAATTGTAGCAGTTTCTGCCCTGAAAGTGTGTGTGTCTGGCAACCATCTCCTATGACCCATGTAGCAAAACTTTCTCCCATTATATAACCACCGTGAATTAGTTTGATCAGCACAACAAGGACATGCATTACGCCCTTTAGTGCTATAACCAGATAAATTTGCAAATGCAGGAAAATCATTGATCGTCCAAGTCAATGCAACTCGGAGACGGAATGATTTCTTAGTTGTCGCATCGTATGTTGGAACACCCTCCCACAACTGTTGGAGCTCATCTATTAAAGGCTGAAGATAGACATCTATATCATTTTCCGGGCTTTTTGGTCCAGGAACTATTGTGGATAAAATAAATGATGACGGCTTCATGCACTTCCAAGGGGGTAGATTATACGGGATCAACACTACGGGCCATATGCTGTATGTACTGCTCGTTTGCCTAAATGGATTAAAACCATCACTTGCCAATCCAAGTCGCACGTTGCGAGGATCCTCTGCAAAATCAGGGTATCTTTCATCAAATTTTTTCCATGAAACTGAATCCGCAGGATGTCTGAGAATCCCATCGTTCTTCCGACATTCAGCATGACATCTCATATCAGAAGATGTCTTGGTCGACATAAACAATCTTTGTAGCCTCGGAATCAAAGAAAAATAGCGCATCTGTTTTGCCGGCTTCTTTTTTTGTCTTGATTTAACTGACCCACTTATATCTTGATCTTCATTTGGTTTTCCTTTCCATTTCGAAGTACCACAGATTTCACAGTTCTCAAGACTCTCCTTATCTCCCCTAAATAACATACAATCATATCGGCATGCTACTATCTTCTCATACCCCAGATCGAAAAATTTAAGAAACTGTTTTATTCCATAGGCTGAATTTGGGAGACAAATTTCAGGAAAAGCTTCATTCAACAATTCAAGTAGCATGGTAAAGAACTTGGCAGACCAACTGTTCAAACATTTGATCTGAAATAACCTTACGATGAATGAGAACTTTGAAAAATTTTTGCATTCACAATACAAGGGTGTACTAGCATCTTCCAACAACTTAGTAAATACTTCAAATTCTTTGTTAACTTCAGGATCTTCCCTTCCACCTTGGACTCCACCAGCAGTGTGCGGTGTTTCAGTCGGTTCATCATGGACTTGGGTTGTTGGAATATTTGTGTGCACTGGATTGTTATGAATTCCAAAAGCATCCCACACTAAATTTTGCATCTCATCGGCAACACTATCATCGTCAACTCCTAAGGATTCGTCTTCATCTTCTAAAACAGTCGGATCAACCGGAATGGATGGAAGACGCTCTCCATGGCACAACCAATTTGTGTACCCTTGTAGGAAACCATTAATCACCAAATGTGTTTGTACTTCATTGCATGGAAGTAACTCACAGTTTACACACCGATGACATGGACACAAGATGAAGTTGGGATCACGTGAATGTTGCTTGGCGAAAATAATAAAATCTTTGACACCATCCCGATACTCCTTGGATAATCATGACTTACTCATCCAATTTTTATCCATTTCAATAATATCAATAAATCTGGAAATAAAATTTCATTCATTACATTTTTATTTTCATATCTCATAAAAGTGTGTACCTCACTGGATAAGTCAATTGAAAAAACTTCCATCACAAAATACTTAGAAATTAAATTTTTAAAAACTTAAACCAGACATTTGTATCAGTTTAGATAAATCTTTAAAATGTGTATCACGCTAAAGTGGTTTATCACGACAAACTTTCAACTATGTAGAATGAGAATGCTAATTAAGAAGTAATTTTTTCATCAAAATGATGTGGTTTATTAGTTCACTGGATTATTTAAAAAATTCATCTCCAAATCACGAAGGTAATGAAGAAAAAAAATCATGAACAAATTCATTTGCTTTATAAGATCAATAAGAATTCCATCAGCTTTAGCATTCAATAGATAACAGCGACTCAACTGGGAACAAAAACAACCAATAATCATAACCTACCAAAATAAAAGATTTAAAGTAATCAGGTTCACAAATGACTTCCTTTAAAGATCAGTAGATTAGAAAATATTTGGCAACATTCTGAATACACACAAACCATCTATCAATCAAGCTAAACTATAAGTAATCAAACACATCTGGGCATATTTCTTTCATGCTCTTTTAATCAAGTTCCCCTATGCACCTATTTAGAGTCTAAAAGTTTGACTCAATAGTACTCTCCAAAAGCAATGTCAAACAAAAGCCTAAATCAATCCACCTGAACAGGGTGGTAGCCCCACATGCCAATGGGATGCAAGTTCCTATATATCTTGATATCATTTGAATGGGTTATTCGCTTCACCTAATCTGAACTATTTTATCAGCAGGCAGGAAGGGAGTTTTCACTTTTCGTTTCGTGCAGCTAATAGCATTCTGTCCAATCTACTTTAGCCTCTCTAGTAAGCCTTGCCATTTTAGACCCTCGTATGGCCTTGTCTGCATCATACTAAGACCAACATTGAGCTTCAAATTTATAACTGAAATTAATTGTCTTTCTGGAGTCATTTACTCCGCCTTTTCCATTCAGATTTGGGTAACACTTATGTTTTTGGCTACTTTCTAACTAACATATCTTTCCAATGCAGCAAGAATTTGTTATGCTTAGGTTTCTCACCTTTTAAGGGTATAGAGTATACAGGATACATGTTAATTTACCTGAATATATTAGCAACATGACCAGGTATTTCTTTCTCAAGTTCTCTCTTTCATTTACTGCTTGTGACAGGAGACGATGAAACAGACGTATGAGAGATCACTTAAAGCTGCTAATGATTATGGGTTTGTGAAAGAGAACCCAGAGTAAGTATTCCTATGCTTAATACTCTCTGCCTGTTGATGCTTCAGTTGTGTGCAACCGTCACCACTACTTTGAAATTCATATACCCATGGGGAGGTATATTTCTGTTCCTCCATCACCACTCAAAAAAAGTACTATACTTGCAAAAACATAGTATTCATGTTTGCTTTGTTAGAGTGACAGTGATGACTAAAAGCCCTTGAACTAAAGGGACTGTAAAATGTGTTTATGCATCCATGTAAAAGACCGGTTATTAGATGAAAGTTTAAATTGCAAAAAAACTACTCTATACTTTCGGCATTTCTTAGATAACTATCCTAAACTAGATTTAATATGCGTACCCGCTGGCGCTTCGGAACAGCGCCGGCCTATATTTGCCCTCTATTCCTATACCTTTAGTAGTGCAAAGAATTCATGTACTTTTTACCAACTAAATGTATAGTTACTTGGGGTGCGCATGGATCAGTATCTGTTGTATAAAGAGAGATTGTTAACCCATGCATTAAGTATCCAGTTTGGTCTATACTGAAAGTTGACTTCGAGCTAACCCATGCATCAGGTATCCAGTTTTGTTTACTGAAAGTTGACTTCAGAATCACTTCAATCATGGTTACCAGATCCCCGCACTGCATGGTTCATCAGGGGGTGAAGATGCAGATCACCCTCGAAACAGCCATTGTTCGGTTAAGTCATCGCTAATCACTTAAGGGATAGTTTACCCATATTAATACCTAATATTGTGAAATAGTCACAATCAAATTTTATCATAGAAAACAAAATCCTCTCCTACCATTCCCATCAGCTAATGGTTCACAATAAAAATGGGAAGAGAAGTTACATCCCAAGAACCAGAGTTAATAGTCTCGGATGTCGATCTCACTGACAAGAAGGGGCTATTTCAGAAAATTCCTAAATGGTCACAAGGTCTTAGACATTTTGAATTTAGCTTATAATTGAACCTACCCATATCCATACCTATATGGAGTACGCAGTATGGGAAAACATCAGCATGCATTTAGGTAACAAACATTTAGATATCATTAAACTGTATATATGTATCTTGTACGTCTAAATTTGCATCAATAATTGCCTTATTTTATGGACTATATCATTATCATTTGGAAAATGAAAAGATAACATATGTCACATGCATTGCTCATAGTCAATAGCTCATATGGAGAAAAACATGGGGATCAGTTTTATATACAGAAAGGGAATAATGAACCCCCTATTCTATTCATATGCAATGCTGCACCAAACAAATACCATCTTATTTTTTCAATTAAATAATTATAAACAAAGAAACAAATCAGTGTATCAGTTTTACTCATATGCAATTCTATTCATATGCAATGCGACTCAAAATTGTTCTGCTGTTCCTCTTTTGCTACAACTAGTACATCCACTACCACTATCAGTGTATCAGTTTTACACAAGTGCAATCTAGTCGCTCTCACATTTTTGTTGTATATGGGGAACTCACTAATATGCAGATGCAGGTCAAATACATATAAGCTATAAAAATCAGTGGGAATTTACAAAATAGAAATTCCAAAGTCAACCAAATCCTACTTGTTTATGCATACATATCAACACAAATATAATAAATTCTGGAACAAAAATTGAAACAAAAGAGCATATATTACAAGTAGAAACTACATCTTGTTCATTCAATCATTCATTAACGCAAAAAACATGGTTAATAACGGTTCAAAGTTGCTCCAAGATACTTACTAATAATTCATCTATACCTAGAAAGATACACATATATATAGACATATCTTAAATGTATACATGCAGATAAACATATATATAAACATACAAATACAACAAAAACCCTAATTAGTCCACATTATTAAATCCCAACACATTCTCAAATTGCAAAGTACTCATAAATCACAGATTATTCACTTTGCATAATACAACTGACATAAGAAAAGTATGATCTCCTAAAACAGAAACAAAAAGACAGATAAAAGCAAAATAACTTTGCATAAGCTTCCTTATAATTAAATGGCCAAAAGCACAAATCAACGAAACACAACTATGTTAACAAGGGTTCAAATAATAAACAAGAAATCAAAAAAATAACAATGGTTTTAAAGGTGAAATATAGCTACTTACTACTTCCACACTGGAGGAAGCTTCTTGGTCCTCTTATAGTAGCGAGCTAGGCAGTGAATTCGGCTCTCAACAAGGATCAGCCTGAACGGGTGCGAAATCGAAGAGGGAAATCGAAGATAAATTTGGGTTTCGGAGAGATTGAGGGCGACGATGGAAAGAGAGATAAAATAGAGGGTTTCGGAGAGGGATCAAGTAGTGGGATTCGGAGAGATGGAGGGCGACGAAAGCGACGAGGGAAAGGGGGAAATAGCTAGGGTTTTGGGATTCGGCGCGAAGAAAAGCGGGGGAAGCGAAACTGAAGGCGCGAATAGCGAAAGTAGCGAAAGAAAGAATGGGAGCTGGGGGAAATGGGCTGGGCCAAAAAAATTGGGAACCAAGCCCGGCGTTTGTAAATAAACGCCGGGATATGTGTGCTGACCCGCTGGCGCTTCGGAACAGCGCCGGCCTATATTTGCCCTCTATTCCTATCCCTTTAGTAGTGTTAGGATCATCTCATTTCAAATATAAATATTCATTTATCCACAATCATTTTATTATAACTCATCCATCATTTAATAAATAATTCACTTCCAGAAAGATCCCTTCATTTATAGAAACAAAAAAAATTAATAATACTCTTTAATTCCAATTCATGATACTCCTTTCCATATTTGAAATCACAATCAAAATTTTAAAATTTAATCAATTCAAAACTGAACATTAATTCTCTATAAATTCGGGGATTTATCCCCCTCAAAATCTGAAATTTCGTAGTTTCAAAATCTGAAATTCACACATCTTTAAAACTGAGAATAACTCTTTAAAAATATGAAATTTAAATCTTCAAATTTTGATAATTAAATAAATGGAACTTCACCCAACATACTTGATTTTTACCACAATATAGATATGAATATGCACAAGGGTTAATTCCAAACCCTAGTTGGCACAACCCCAGCCGCAAGGAAATAAAACGCAAAAACAATTTTGCCCCCTCATTTTCGAACCTGTAAACAACAGACACAACACCTACACCCACAGCTAGCTAAGAAGTCCAACCCACTGTCTGACATCTTGATTCTGAGATTCAAGATGAGTAGACCGAACCCGGCCCCCTCAATGTTCAACCCTAACGCTAGGTCAAACGAAGCCTAGTTCTCATAGTCATGGATATTTCAATTATCAAAACCACTCGAGTTCATGCATACAAATTCCAGTATTTGACTCATTAAAATTTCACAACAAAACCCATGAACGTATCATAAAGATTCAATATTTAAACTTCTCAATCATGGATTTAAATTTTCATATAACAAGATTTGCACATCTACAAGATATACGAATTCATTTAAATTAATTTCCATGGATAAGGATTTGATCATTTATGCTTAATGATATCCATAACTCAAGAAAAAATCAAATAAGATCATCATGCATTCAAGATTTATTTTTTATCTCATGTTATCAACCAATCTTTATCTAACATTCAATCTCTTCAAATATCTCATAACAAACATCATATTTATGCTATCATACAATCATAGATTAATAAAAACGATCCCTATCATGGTTCTACAACATTCATGAAAGAGATAAACATACAAGGGAGTTAGGGAGAAGCCCACCTCTTGTAGATTTCAAATAAGCCTTCTCCTCCTAATGCAAAAGATCTCCTCAAGCTCCAAAATCTACAAATATAGACAAAAATAAAAGAGAGCCAAAACTCACTGTTCTTGCCATCTTTTATTTGAGGTCGGGACTGAAAATTAGGGTTTTGTCGGAGTTTTCCCAATAAAGTCCCCTACAATCCTAAATTTGCATAATTAGTTATTTTTCCAATCTTTCCAAATCAAATCCAATCAAGAATGGATTAAATCCACCCTTAAATATCTCTATAAAAAACTGGCCCCCAAATGCAGCTAACAAGTTTTTGAAATCCAATTTTGGCTTCAAACGGCTTTTTTACACAAATGCCCTCTTCTTTCAAATTATTTTCAAAAGTAATTTCTCTTCTTCAAAAAAATCCCAAAAATTGAAATTATATTTTATTATAAATAAGAGAATTAATTTAGCAATGCAAAATTTTAAACTTGCATTTCAAAAATATTTGCACGTGTTTTGCACGTGCAAAACAAAAATTTCACAAAAATCAAAATAATTAAATAAATAAATTTAAAAATTATTTATTAATTCAAAATATTATATTTAAATTTCTGGGTCATTACATCACTCCCTCCTTAGAAGAGTTCTGTCCTCAGAACTAGTACTTAGCTGGGGGGAAATACAACACAGAATCTACACAAACAATTCCAGAAAATCATTTTTCATCCGGTCCCCCGATTCCCATGTAGCTTCCTCATAAAGATGATCCTCCACAGCACCTTGACTGTAACTCCTATTTTCGCAAATACGTATTTTCTGTGTATTTTTGGATTTTTGATTTTTTGTAAATTATTTTCTTTTCGCTCTTAAACTCTTTTTGTTAAAATTTGTTTTTGGATCTTCTATTAAAGTCAATTTATGATCAATAGTTTTAGTTGTAGCTATTTTTCCAATGATTTTATATTGTAATACAAACTCTATTGTTCTTGTTATTATTACTATTATTGTTTCTGCTATTATTATTATTATTGTTAAATTTACTACTATTAGTATTATTATTACCTTTTGATTGTATATTAAAAACCTTATTTTATTTATATATTTTTCCTATCCCTATTGGATCTTTTTACCTCTACCTGTTACCCATTAATACCCAACCCAATAACCCTACCCGTCACCCCACCTAACCCCAATTCACTTACCCTATATATATATATATATATCCCTAAACCCTACCTCCTACTGCAACCCCAGCCGCCTTCTTCATCCAACCCATTACCCCAACCTCTGTCTCTCTCGACTACCCTCCTGCTCTCTCGCTCCTTGCCCCTCAGCCCCGGTGCCCCCGCCTGCTGCACCGCACCTCGTGCCCTCTCCCGACCCCTCTCCGTCACTCCTCCGCCCTGTCTCCTGACCACCTTCCTCTTGTCTGCCGACCACCCTCTTGCATCGTGCTTAGCCAGCGATGAACCCGCATTAGCCGTGAACCACCCCCTCCCCCCCCCCCGTGCTCTTCCCTGTCGCAACATCTCTGCGACAGACAACCCCGACGACAAGCCAGCCTCGACGTCAGCACCTCCCCAGTTGCGCCTCCCTTATCCTCTTCGGAAGCCAGCAGCGGCTTTTGCAGCAGTTGCGACTCCCCCCTCGGCAGCCTCCTGATCTATCCCTCCTCCTGCGACGCCGCCCTACACCTCATGCAGTGCACCACCCTGATCCTTCGACGCCAATTGCATCCCCTATGCTCCTCCTCCGTTGCATTACAGACGACAGCGAGTGCCTCACCCCAACACCACGGCAGTAGTGTCGACAACCCTGGCCGTCGCTCTGCCTCTTGCAGAGCACTCCCTCCCTCCTTGCTCTGTTTTGGTGATCTCGTGATCTGTGCCGTCTGATCTTCATCATCTTGATCTTGATCTTCAATCTGATCTGATCATGATCATCATCGCTCTTGGATCTAGCCGTTGGATCTCTTGATCTTCATCATCTTGATCATCCTCTTGATCATCGAGATCCGTGCTTTATGTTCGTGATTGCAATTGTGATTGTGTGTTCGTTATTCGTTGTGAGTCATTCGTTGAGTTCGTGCCCAGGAATCCGTTCCCGTTATTCTTGTTCTTTGCATCGTTTCCCTCGTCGACTATAAGACAAGTAACTTGTATTAATTTCTGTTGCAAATATAAGTACTAAATACCGCCTATAGTGTAGTTGTGTTCTAGAGACAATTGTTGTGCAAAATCCCTGTTATATCTTATCTCTTTTGTGTTGACCCGCCCGTAGTTGTCTCATTACACACACGACATGAAATAACTTAGAGATGACCACTTCTTGATGCATACATGCATGTTGTTCATATGATATCGTATGCTTGATTGTGTTAGTCATAGTATAACTTGTTGTAGACTTTCTACATACCCTATACCATATTTCTTAGACCTCTAGTACACCATATTTCACTTTTGTTATGATTTGGATAAGTTTCATATGATCCATGTTGATTTTATGCATAAAGAAGATTATGTTTTTGTGTTGTACCCCGTTTTTTATCAGTATTTTAGATCCAATTACGGTGAGTATATGAAAGTTATTTGTGAATATGAATTATAGAAAATTCTGTCTACTTTCCAGATTTTCTGACTAATCTCAGTTTCGCTTTATGAGTTGCGAGTTATGACTATTTTGCTACAGATGTGTTTAAAATTCCAAATCCAGTCTTATATGAATTCTGTATGGATAATTATTTTTCTACAAATATTAAAGATAATATTTTGATCCAATATTTTGCTGAGAACAACTAGACTTGATTGGGATCAACCCCTATTTTTTGTGGATTTAATTGATAATTTTTATAAACTATTCTATGCTTACAAACAACTACTATACTTATAGAATTTTTGTGTTGTTCAGTAAATAACCTTAATTTCAACCTGATTCTATTTGCTGTTTACTAAAACTTGTGAATATGAAGTATAGACTACTGTATCTATTTTATCACCCTTTAAACGGATCTGGATTTCGATTTATATTTTGTGAGATATTGCTGTTTTGGTACTGCTGTGTTTATGATTCCAGATTTACAAAACTACTGTATCTTGCTGCTTTCTGATTTTACTTGACTATTCTATCTATGTCGAAAAATTATAAAACTTTATTTTCTGTTACTAAACATACTAGGGAATACCCTAGATTTTTCTTGGATTTAATCAATATGTTTTTATGCTGTTTTTCTGTTTATGAATACAAACTTCTGATTTCTGCCTGAACATGTTTTCTGGATTCGAATCTGTTTTGAGTCATGTTTTTGTGAAATACCATATGACTTATATATATTTGCTGGATTCGGTAGAGAGTCTATTTTCCAGATTCTCTGGTAGATCCAGTTTTGCATGTTTGTGGTAACAGGAATTTCAGATTTAGTGCAGTACTGTCTTGCTGTCATGGACTAGAATTTTCGTTGTTCTATCCCTTTATGAGTTGTCTTTTATCGGTACATGTTTATCTTGCAACCTGAACCTGTTACTTGATCATGACATATTATTCTTGACCTGTTTGTGGCACGTACATGCCTATTTGATTAATAATAGTAAAATAACCAAGCCGAGGTTAAGGGAAACATCTAGTAGTGGAAAATATAGAAATGTGTACTTAGAAGAGGGCCGTGTTTCCCACCTGTTACGTGTTCATGACTACATGATACAAGATCCTGTTTAGCTGATTACCCGACTGCACACTTTCCTATAGGAAGGTATACTCGGAAGAGGACCAGTAGGTTCAACCTATACCTGTTTACCTGATTACTTGACTGCACACTTCCCCATAGGAAGGTGTACTCGGAAGAGGACCAATAGGTTCTACCTGTACCAGTACCAGTACCTGTTCTTGTACCTGTTTTCCTGATCCCTGAGTACACGACCCTATAGACTCCACTACGAAATCTAAACATAACTTGTTTGAATGTAGCAACCATGTGGTAAAAACCTGGAGGCATGAAGTGCTACCTAGATAGTAATAAATACAAGACTTGACATAACATGACACCTGTTACATGTTTACCTGTATATCTGTTTATCTGTTCATCTGTTACCTGTTTACCTATTTGCATGATAATTGACACTTGATACATGTTACCTGTACCCTATTAGTATACCATGTTACTTGATTGTGTTTCCTGATTCATGTTAATTATCCTGTTTTGTTTGATATGTCTATTCCATGCTATGTTGTTTCCGCTGTTACTCTATATTTGTTTATTCTTTTCCTGTACTTATGCCTGCACTACAAGCGGCCCGTAACTTGCATTAACGGGCATTTTGTTTTATTTTTCCTCTTCTTGCAATGTATTAAATTGCAGATCATGGAGATCAGTTGCCTGATGGAGTATGCGATCTGAGATTCTAGTCCTGGAGTTCTTGCTACTATTATTATTATTTCCTATTGCTTATTTTGAATAATGTATCTGCTACATGGATTATTTTGTATTGGGCAATGTGACCCCGAATTATTGACTTGTTCAGATTTGATTTATTTGAGATTTATTAAATTTTGTTTCAAGTAAATTCCTGTTAGTATATTGATTCAGTTATGCATGCGTGGTTGACTTCTCTTGCTTCATACTCTGATTATTCTTGTGAAATGTTGTAAAGATCCTGACAGCTTATGGATGATGAAAATTATTCGCTGGGCTTAGTCACGTATCCGTATTCCGTATTTCCTTTTGGAAGTGGGGCGTGACATTGACCATTGGTATGACCTTATTCAGCAGAACCTTCTCTCGACGATCCAAGATTTCCCCCGGTTGCTTATTGTAGCTCAAATTCAGCTGTAGCCCTTCGGGTACTTCGGGTAGCTGATGATTCTGATCTGGTATGTACTTTCTCAACATGGATACATGGAATACGTTGTGTACTTGTGCCAAATCTTCTGGTAATTTCTGTAATGCCTCGAATTCCAAACGTAGGTAATTCGTAGCACAAACATGATCTTTACTTCAGTTTCGTACAAAAATACAAAGAATTTAAAGCTTTTCCATTACAATGTTATTCCTTACAATACGCAGCGGAAATTTACATAAAAGAAATACAATTTATGACATCAACCATCTTCAATCATGCGATGTCCATCGACATCCAGCTCATGCCCCCATCGCTCGCTAATCTGTATCCTACAACTTGAGACTGCAGGTACATCAGTTGAATGCAAATGACCTAATGCCATAATACATCGATTCCTCAATTTAACAATCACAAACTTGAATTCAAATGAAAAGTGACTATCCTGATTATGTCAGTGTGTGATATGAACCCGGTGACTAATGCAGATTCACATGTTTACAATGCAACTCTAATGCGCACTTGTTCGGATTCTATGCATCCCATACTACATAGGTCTGAGGCAAGCCCTTAACATACTCCTCATTATAGGGTTCAATCACTCATTATAAAAACCTAACTCTATGACCGTACTTCAATGCGTAATCACGTGCGAACCGCACCCCTAGGACAGTGAACTTTACCGGCCTACCCCTCGCCACACATGTAGATTTAGCGGGTGTATCCTCAATCATGAACATTGCTAGGAGCTGCAGATCTTTACCGGCCATTTCATCGACCTCACCGGCCTACTCCTAGCCCACAAATGCATATTTACCAGGCGTATCCTAGGTCCCGAGCCCAGCGAGTTGATTACCTATAACCACGAACTAGGCATACCCCTAGCCCACCACCGTGGATTTACCAGGCGTATCCTGTCCGTCCTGAATATTCCTAGGAACCACAGTTCTTTACCGGACATATTCCTCGTTGTTTTCAATCACATATTCTTCTAGTGTCTGTCCTTACATTTAGAACATAAGTAATATCACATAGAGCTAGCTTATCCTACCAGATTTAAATCAACACACTGAGTGCAATAGCTCACACTGGCCACTTCTCAAATTTTCAAAATCACAAATTTTTCGGCACCCTGAGTCTCCTAGAATCTACACATCTCAATTCAGAGATCTTCCAGGTTATTCTTAATCTATTTAATAAAATTTCTCATTCATTCATTCAGTCATTTTATCCTTTTATTCATTTTCTTCAATTAATCAATCTTAAACAACTAGATCACTTTTTACCCGTCATAATAAAATTTGCAAAAAGATTTCAACTTGATAAAACTTATCAAATAGCACAATTCTAATTTTTCTTCCAAACCCATACTTTGGTTAACTCTTAATCGATTGTCCAAAAATAATTTACAACATAATTTTTTACCACAAAATGAATTTCTAAATTTCTATATAATTATCTCAAAGTACTCCAAATTTCGCTCGGCTTAAAACGAAACAATTTTTGGAATGAATCCAAATCAATCGCTTAAACATACCAACTAATCTATAATGTAATTTAACCACAAAATAAATCTTAAATTTTTATATAATCATTTCAAAATATTCCATTAATATACTAGATTAATTTAGACCCTCCTCAAAGTAAATATATGCAAATGGATTCAAAATATTAACAATCAAAACAAAATGACCTCATCCGGTTTCAAACCAGAGCACCACCTTGCGCTCTAATCCACACCCACTGACCAAGTTCCAACTCACTATTTGTGTAGAAGAGATCTAACAAAATTTTCTACATGTTTTTGTCCACTGTTTCAAAATTTATAAGAGTAAAAAAAGAAAGAGCCCCTAAGGACTCAAACTCGCGACCTCGGTACTACTGTACATGACGCCCGAACTGAGCACACTAACCAGATTCCCGATTCTGTAATTCTGTCAACATGCTTTCCATTAATTAACATAAACAACTATCATTCTGAATAAGTTTAAAACAAAATAAAAGTCAAAATCAAAATCAAAATTTGCACTCAGTTAGAATCGAACCCGAGACCACCCCAGCACCCACCATCAGACTCTTAATCTAGGCTCTCAAGTCTCTGTTTGTGTCAAAATATTCTCATAAATTTGAATATAATTTACTGATCTGTATCATATTTTCATTATTTTAACATCGGAACGCAACACCAATCCTTAACATGTAAAATTAGAGTTCTATATTTCAATCACATTACAAAGAATAATAATATGGAAATTCAATATTCCTAATATCCACAACTATATCTATTTAAATTAACATCAACATAATCTATTCATACTAATACGAGCAACGCATTTCTACAATTACATCTCTTACAATTTTCCAAGATAATGTGTTCAATTCAACTTAAAAATTTTGGCTACCAAAATAAAGCATTCTCACACTAATAATCTAACAAAATTTTAGAATTTTAACACATGATGTCGTATTTTTCTTTTCTTTTTATTGTAATCTCATTAAACTCAAATCAATCAGCATGCATTCGATTCTAAAATTAATTTACAACCTAAAAGAGTTTAGCATGATTTCAATATATATACCATAGCAAAATCATACTCAAGAAATTTTAGAAATCAAGGAAACACCCACCTCTTGATGAATCCCTAGCAATTAAAACTCCTAGAAAAAAATCTCTAATCTCCACTCCTCCAAGATCCGAGCTCCAATGTCAGAGTATAAGATTTTAAAAAATGAAAGTGAGAGGTTTCTCCTAGGCTCGACTGGTGGGGATTTAAAAAGGAAGAGAGTGGTGGGGAAGTTTTTAAAACCACCCACAATGCAAATAACTACCCACAACTCCTTAACTCATTCAAATATTTTTCTTTTCCCTCCCATGTACATGCCCGACCAATATTGGAGAAAGCACAGGTTTGCGATGTGTTTGCGTGTGCACATAAGTTACACACAAAATATTAGGAGTTTTACTTAATACAATTACATGTGTTACTCAATTTAATGTGGATTAAGCTAAGTAAATTGAGTTAAAAATTACACTATGCATTTATACTTAGCAAGTAAAATAATTATACATTACTCCATTAATTTGTTGAGAAAGATACAATTAACACATGCACGACAAACACGTGCATTGCATTTATTTACAGAATATATTTAAGTTGGCTAAAAAGGTGAAATAAAATAAGTTCAAATACAAAAATGGATTCGAGAGAACGGAAAAATATTCATAGACAATCAAAATACAAAATACATAGAACATTTATATTAATAATGTTACGAATATTACACGTAACGGTACAAAAATACTTGTGTGTAACACACGTGGAGCAAAATTTGTAATAACTCAATTTTGCCGGGGGTTACAATTTCAATATGTAAGCTGCTTTACCAATCCGTTTCAGAATCTTTTAGGGTCTAATATACCTTGATGCCAACTTGCCTACTCTTCCGAATCTGATCACTCCCTTCGTTGGCGATACCTTCAGAAAAATACTATCTCCAACCTCAAACTCCAAATCTCTTAGTCGGACATCTGCATAACTTTTTTGCATGCTCTGCGCTTCGACCAATCTCTTCCGAATGAGTTCAATCTTCTCTGAAGTCTGTTGCACAATTTCAGGTCCATACATCTGCCTCTCTCCAACTTCATACCAACAGACGAGTGTTCGGCACTTCCTTCCGTACAGAGATTCATACGGCGCCAGCACTACAACAAATTGATGCTACCCCATTATTTCTATGCCGGCATTTGTATAGAAACGCCGGGGTAGAACTTTGGTTAAAAAGAAAGAAAAAACCACCCCCTCTATGTCGGCGTTTATTCAAAATGCCGGCGTAGGGTGTGGCTATACCAGTACTTCATCGCAAAAATGTCGGGATAGTTGAAATTATATCACAAATCATCTCTCTCTCTTACAGTCCCCCCCAAATTACAATCCCTCCCTTCCCAAATTTCTGCTCTCTCTCTCTCTCTTTTTCTCCTGCTCAAGAAACCAAACCCTCCTCTCTACCGCCTGTCCCTCGCCGTCGTCGAGTGCCGCCCTTAGTCGTCGTGCCCCTGACCTTCCTAACCCCCGCGTCTCTTTCTCTCTCACAAACCCTTGCCCGAAAACGGTCACCGTCACCGTCGCCATTCCCGCACTGTCACTCCGATCACCATCATCTTCCTTCCTCTCTTAAACCCTAGGTATGAATTTGAGAAATAGGATTTGTAAATCTCAATAATAAGATTTGTACTTAGATTTATATGTAAATTTCTGAATAATTAATTTTATTACTTTGATCTGTTTCATGTGCGAAGTTAATTAAAATTGCTGTGCAGTCCAGTTTCAACTGAGAGTTTCATTCAAAAAAGTTGTTTTTCCATTCAAAATTGCTGGTTGAGCCTCTTTGAAAAGGCAGAAATGAGAGTGTTAGAGTTGGATGGATTAAAACTGGTTGTGTTAGAGTGTGACGGTCATTTCCTGATTTGTGAGGAAGTTAGTATAGATTTATTTTAGTTAGTGTAGATTAGAAAGTTCATTTGCAGTTTACTGGGTATGTGTTTGAAACTCAATATATTTAGCTTCCTGTATGCTATAGCTTCTTATATCACATATGATGTTCTTACAGCTCCTTTAATAGTTTAGAAGAACTAATAGCTGTTATATAGTATTTATGGATTACAACAAGAACTAAGAGCTGGAATGAAAGCATTGACCGCAAAAGTAGGAAGATAATGTTCACATACTTTCTGCTCTGCACTAGAAACTTGTTAGTTAGACATCGATATGATGTTCAAGTTATTTTATATACTCAATAGTGAGAATAATTCCAGTTATCTATGATAATATTCTCATTTATAATTTCTCATGTTCGTACATTATACCATGGATATACCAACTTGTAATGGTTCATTTACAACAAAAATGTAGCACTGGTAAACTGGCTTGAATCTCTTTCACCATCTAGCTTTTTCAGGATTTGCATTTGCATTAAATCTCTTCTTATGCCTATTACCGTGTTAACTTTGCAGAGACATTAGTGCATTCCTCTCTTGAACCATGTGAAGATGCATGCAGATTTTTGAGTTGCCTACTTGCCTTTGGTGGTAATTCATTTGTCTTTAATGTTTCCATTTTGGCAGAAGTGATTATGTTGTTTAGTAAAATATGTAGAATGATTTTTTATGTTCTTTTGTTCCGAATTGCTTCATTCTTGGTTTCTCTATCCTTGAAGTGAATTACATTTGTTCTTGTAATTCTTACTGAGCTTACACTACAATATAAATACATTTATTGGTTATATAGTGATCCTTGAGCTTTTTCCTTTCTAGGCTACACAAGAAGGGTGGATAGGAATTCTATTGGATTGTTTGGTATGAAGTGCTCTCTAACTCAGCATCTCAAACAGCAAGAGACCTCCACGTAGGATGGTAAAACTCAATTTCTTAAAGTTAAGTTTTTTTTATGAATATTGGAATACTCAAAAACTCCATATACACATAATGTCGAGACTTCTTTTGGAATTTTTTTGGTATCTGCTATGCTTTCGAGCTTCAAGGAGATGGGATCCCACTTGATTTAAGTTCTAGTTGATTCATGTTCTAGCATGTTGCATCTTTTTTGATAGTTTGGAAGGAAATCAAGCGCAATGTCATAGTGAGAGTGAGAGGTGGTTGAGGACTAGAGGGTAAGAGCTAGAGATGATTAGGTTGATCTCTGTATAGATACTTGTCAATTTTATAGTTTATACTATTTGTAATATTGATCTCAATCTCAAGTTAACTTCATTTTTTATTTTGACCACACAAGTTCATATTATGGATGACAATATTCAAATCATGTACTTGTACTAGGTTTGCCTGTTGACACGTGCCTACGGCACGTCTTCGGAACGGTGCACCTTGTTTGATCATATAAAATAGTTTTGGAGGTCGAGCAAATTAATTTAAGTAGCAAACATATTATATAAGAAACTTTTGGGGGTCCAGCAAAAAACATATTATATGATTTTTTTGAATTATTTTCAAAGTTTTTAAAGTTTTAATTTTTTTAGTTTTTTAGTATTTTAATTTTTTTTTTTTTTTTTTTCAAATTTTGATTTTTTTAATTTTTTGAATAGAAGATTGAGGGAGAGAGAGAGAGAGAGAGAAAAAAAAATTAAATAAATATAGGAGTTGTTTTGGGTGGGGGATTTGAATTTGAGTTTTGGGGAGAAACTTTTGGGAGGGAAAATATGTTTTGTGAGGTTAGATCTGGACCTTTGATTTTTTGGGGATTGAAGGAGAGCCACTTGATAGCTTTCTTTGTGTTTTATTATATAGATTCTTGTAAATTGATACTCTAAACTTGGCTGAGGATATCAAATATATTCATTTTTTGTATATTGCGAAGTTTCTTCAATTCCGAGTTGTTTATATGTTTATCTTCTTTGAATCTTCATAATATATATATATATATATATATATATATATATATATATATATATATATATATATATATATAAACTTAGAGGCAATATTGGCGTTTAAGAAATGCCGGTGTAGACATGGTGCTATATCGGCGTTTTCAAAAAATGCCTATACCCCATGTCTACCGCGACACCTTATACCCTGGCATTTCTACTGGAATTTTAGAAAATGTTGGGGTAGGGCAAAAGAACGCCAGGGGAGATCAATGAGACAATACAGAGTAGATCGGACTGGGTCTGAGGTCTCTGGTAATGCTTCAGTGACTCGGTGAAGTGGGGTTGCTGTCCGTTGCTGATGTTTATATCTGCATGTATCTAGGGATTTAGGTGTTTATTTAAGCTATTAGTTGTAGTAATTGTTGTAGTAGGCTTTTGGGAGTAGTTACTGATATTGTAGACTTTATTTCTGGGGTGCTGGTCTATTCGTAGCCACACTTAGTATTGTTTCATTAACTTTTCATTAATAAAATCGGTGACAATTAGTCAACTTATTCTGAAAAGAATTAAAAAAATAAAGAAAATAAAAATAAAAATAAATAAATAAGTAAAGTAAAGCTGTGGGAACTTACACATGTTGCTACGTAGCATGGTAGATGATGCTCCCATTGGCAAGTATCATATTTGATAGATGGAGAGCACTAAATTAATCTTTTATCAAACCGTTGTTTCAAGGCACATATTAGGCCAATGAGTGCCAAAAGAATGCAAGGAACATTGGATGTAGTGTTGTAGAATTCTGCAATGTATGATGAATAAGTATAATTTTCCTCACACATCTCTAAAGTGAATGTTTTTTTTTTTGAAGGAAAAGGTGGAATATGGCCACCCTGTTTCATTAATAAGAACTTAACGAAACAAACCCAGAGTATTGGGCCTAGATCACAAACTACAGACAAAAAATAAAGCATACATGAAGCAACATGACCCGTACAAACAACAAATCCCTCCAACAACCGTGGAGGGTGGGCTGACAAACAAGCTTGGTCCAGCAAAATTGTATGTACGTCAGTTTAGCTTCGTACACTGCCTCCACAGAACATGCACACCCACCTGAAACAAATCTAGTAGGGTTTTATCACCCGCCGATTCCTGACTTCTCCTCGCTAGGGGGACCCCATCTTTGGGCCCAAGCCCTGCATGCAGAGTTTTGACAACCGCCAAGCTCTGTCTACACCTCCTATCTTCCCACAATCTTGCAATAATCACTCCCTCCCCAAAAATCGTAGTCAAGGAGAGAGCCATGAAGAGGATACCTTCACGTCTCTCACGCCCTTGCTATCTCCAGTGATTTCTCACAAATACAGATCAACACCAACATAGAGTGATGAGGAGCAACATCTTCACTCACCCACTCTCTTACTCTCTCTCTCTCAATCAGAAAACCAATACAAGACCTAGCTGATTGAAGTATCACCTTCTCCTCTCGCCACAATGGGCGATGGCATTGGGCGTCAGCTTCCATTATGAGGGTGTAGTGGTGGTGATGCCCCATCGCCTGTGGTCTTCAGGTGAAGCAGTCCGGATGCAGCCTCCCACGATCTCCTCCTCTCATCCTACAAACGCACCAACAGCTCTCACAGCCACTACCAAAGAGAGAGGCGTGTAGATGATACCTTCACCTCTCTCATATTTGTGCTTTCTTAGGCGATTTCTCACTAAACAACTATCTCGCTCCTCCACCCAAAAATCCCACTCCAAGAGAGAGCCGTGGAGAGGATACCTTTACCTCTCTCACGCTCTTGCTCTCTCAGGCGATTTCTCACAACACAGACACACACGCTGTAAGAGGCAGTGGCCTAAGCTGGAGGAAGCTCAATAGCATGATAATAGACGTTGTGAAGATTGCACGGGCAACATCGTTGGACACCCCGAAAGTTGAGACAAGTGAGTGCACACCATGGAGGGACCCCATCTTCGGGCCCAAGCTCCACCATCGTGCAATACAACATACTGCACCCTTCCACTAGTATCATATCTGATAGATCCGATAGATCAGATCCTCTCACCGTCGCCCAGATCTGATAGATCAGATCTGGGTCTTCGTCCTCGTGCTCGAGGGTGGACGTGGCGTCGGCGGAAGGAATGGGAGGGTAGCATGAAATCTTTGACATCCCCATCTGGGACACGACCGAGATCGTCGTCGATGGAGTAGGCGGGGTCGCTACGGAACCAACTTCGACGTCCCCATCTGGGACAAGGCCAGGCACGTCGTCGTAGGGGGGCGCCATTCTCGTCGTCGCCCAGATCCAATAGATCAGATCTGGGCCTTCGTCCCCGTGCTCGGGGGTGGACGCGACGTCGGCAAAAAAGAACGGGAGGGTAGCACGGCATCTTCGACGTTCCCATCTGGTGAGTTCGTCGTCAATGGAGTAGGCGGGGTTGTGATAGAGCCACCTTCGACGTCCCCATAGGCCAAGCTCGTCGTCGTCGGAGTAGGCAGGGGAGGGGTTGAGGAGGGAGATGCGAAGGAGCGCGACCATACCGGGGGACGACGGCAACTTCGCATCGGGGCGGCGGTGACGTGGCTTAGCCTGCCGCCCCCAACAAAGCACAGATCTAGGGTTTCTTTTGGGGTTTTTTCGGGTTAGTTTCTCTCTCTAGACTTTTCTAGAGAGAGAAACTCTTTTAGGGTTGTTTTTTTTGAGAAAAGGTGGAGTCTGGTCACCCTTGTTCATTAATAAGTGATTAATAAAACAAACTCAGAGTACTGAACCTACACAAAATCCTACAAACAAAACAAAAGAACATAAACTCCACCCCGAACATAGGGGGTGGGACAAAAGAAAAACATAGAGTAGCCGTAAGGAAATACATCATACTCCCCAACAAACCCTGGAGTGGTGGGTATCAATGACCGTCGAAGACCGTGCTGGCTATCACTCGATCGTCGGTCCAATCTCGATCTCCTCATCATCAAAGTCCTGTACCTGGAATACACTCGCGATCCTTTTTCCTGGGACCTTGCTGCTGCCACATTAGCCCAAAATGAGATAAAATGCATAATGTGAGTCAGATTTCTAGAAATAATATTGCAAGTTCTACGAAAGTAAAGATTATTTCTGTCTATCCAGAGAACCCAGGTCATTGCGGCGATCGCGATATACTACGCTTCTCTCATAGCACCCCTCTCCATTGCGAACTTTGGACCTACCCACAGGTCCTCGTATGTACTAGGGTACTGAGATGTCCCTAGGGCGCTGAGTACCTCTATGAGTACCACTTTGCTCCTAGGACACTGAAGAAGAAGATGATACCTAGTCTCCAGGGCAGTGTGGCAGAACCCACATTGGGAGTCCACATTCGGTTGGCATTTAGCGAGGTTTTCTCTAATCAGGATCGCATCATTTAGTACCAACCATAAGAAAACTTTGATCTTTAGCGGGGCTTTCATTTTCCAGATGACAGCAGACCATTTTGGGGTACATCCCCTAAAATGGATGCGATTGTACTTGAAGCAAACCGTGAAATTGCCGTTCTTCTCCAATCCCCAGGATTTCTTATCGGGCCCCTGAGAGCAGCCAATATCAGCGTTGGAGATGTAGGCCTGAAGTTATGTTAGTCTGAGCTGAGAGCCTAGGTCAAGCGGTTGTTTGAAAAATGGATTCCAGGCACCTCTTTTCCAGGCAGTGGCCACCGTGCAGTGTGGATGTGTCGCCTGCTCATATAAATCGGAGAACAGGGTTCTGAGTTGTGTGATCAGCACACCACTTGTCCCACCAAAATATGGGGAGTCTACCGTTACCGATAGTTGATTTGACACAGCTATGGAAGTGATCGTATGCCTTAGTGATACCTTTCCAGAACCAGGAAACCCGAGGGCCTATCCTGATGCCCAGATTTCTTGTTCCATTCCCAAGCATATATCCCTGGACAATTTGTTGCCATCCTTCTCCATTAAGGTGGAATACTTTCCACCACCATTTTTCCAGTAGCGCCAGATTCATATCTCGAAGATCAATTATGCCTAGGCCTCCATGTCTCTTTTTCATGCATGCCTTCTCCCATCTAATTAGGTGATATCCTTCTCGGTCCGGGTCTGCCCCTTTCCATAAGAAACGTTTCCTAGTCCGGTCAATTCTTGGATTACCCATCGCGGCATTTCAAAGAAGGAGAGATAATAGGTAGGAAGGTTAGAGAGGATAGCATTAATAAGCGTGACTCTCCCTCCCAAAGATAGGGCTTTGCCTTTCCATCCTGCAAGCCATTTCTCTACCCGGTCTATGATGGGCAGCCAATCCGCCTTTTGAGTTTTCCGGGTCTAAGCGACAATCCCAGGTATTGAATGGGGAAACTCTCGGTGGAGCAATTTAGGATAATGGCATGATCAAGAGCCTCTTCTGGAGTCAAGGCAATAGGGACGAGAGCACTTTTGTGGAAATTGACCCTGAGGCCAGACCAAGCTTCAAAGCAATACAGAGATCCTTTGAAGACGGTAGTTTTCCCTAGGTTGCCATTGCCAAATAGGAGAGTATCGTCTGCATATTGGAGTTTAGAGCATCCTTGATGATTGAATCCCTTAGCCACTGGTACGTTCCAATCTGCTCTATTGCATTTAGCCATCATGGATCTTAGAACGTCTGCCACGATGGTGAAGAGAAGGGGTGAGAGCGGATCTCCTTGTCTGAGCCCATGTTTGCAGGAGAATGGGTGGCATGCTACCCCATTTACTAAAATAGCCGTTCTGCTGGTGGTAAGACAAGTGTGGATCCATCTGATCCACCTGTCCTCAAAACCCCTTCCAGCAAGTGCTTCCAACAAACAGTCCCATTCAACAGAGTCATAGGCTTTCTCAAAATCCAGCTTCAGTAGGTAGCTCTTAGAATTCGAAGTGTGGCATTGATGGATAGTCTTCTCAGCAGTTGCTATACTGTCCTAAATGCATCTTCCTTTGATGAATCCCGCCTGGTCTTGACTAATGAGGCCATCCATTACCTTCCCGAGTCTGTTAGCGAGGGTCTTGGTAATGATCTTTACCAAGCAGTTAAGGAGGCTTGTGGGGCTAAAGTCTCCAACTCATCTGGAGTCTTCTTTCTTAGGAATCAGAACAACATCCGCGTAGTTGAATCTCCCTAATTTGAGTTTATGCTCGTAGAAGTCTGCGAACAGCTTTAGGAAGTCACCTTTGATTTCCTCCCTGAAAATCTGATAGAATAGAATCGGGAAACCATCAGCATCTGGAGCTTTATCCTTTCCAAGTTGTTGAATTGCCTCCCAGACCTCCTTCTCAGCGAAGGGCGCTTCGAGGGATTGCAACCCAGGGTCTGAAGAACTTGCCTGGTCTTGCCAGAAATCGTGTTGGAGAAGGACCCTCAAGTCCACTTTGTGTCCAAAGAGGCGCTTGAAGTGGTACTGGAAGGCCAGCTTAATAGCATTGTCGCCTTGAACCTTTCCGGAATCCTAGTGGATTTAGTGTATGAGGTTAGCTCTACGTTGTGTGATGGCAACTCGGTAGAAAAAGGCTGTGTTCGCGTCTCCCTTTTTGAGCCATGAAATTCTGGACCGTTGCCATTTGATTTCCTCAATCCTGTAGAGCTGGTCGATTTCCTGTCTATATTAGAGCAATCGATTTCGCTCTTCATGTAGTAGATCCCTAGATTCTTGAACCTTCTCAAGTTCCTCAATTCCCTCAAGAAGGGATTCCTTTGCTATCCAAATCAATGTAAATTTGGTCCGGTTCCATTTTCTAAGCTTGCCCCTGAGTCTGCTAATTTTTTCACACCATATAGCGGACGCCTCACGACCCTTGGTCGGGCGGGACCAACTCTCATTGACCATATGGTGGAAGCCTTGAATTTCTAACCATGCCTTCTTGAACCGAAATTTTGATGGCTTTCTGGGTTGGTTTTCCTCGGAAGATAAGAAAATAGGCACGTGATCAGAGGTTGGCTTAGGGAGTGATTTTGCCGATGACAATGAAATTTTGGTCTCCCAATCCGTTGAGACCAAGATCCTATCTAGCTTAGCTAGAATGGGTGTCACCTGCATATTCGACCAGGTGAAAAGCCTATCCGAGATGGGGATGTCAACCAATTCTAGGTCCGTGATGATCTCGTTAAAAGCTTCCCTGTCTAGATCACTAGATCCTCTGCCTCTATGTTCTGAGGCGAATCTTGTGATGTTAAAATCGCCCCCACCACCCAAGGGTGTGGCCAGTGTGCTTGGATAGCTCTTAGTTCCGCCCAGAAGGCCGTTTTAGAGGCAGAAGTATGCAGTCCATGGACCACCGTAACCATTGAGTCCACCGGTCAGATTTTGCCTGCAGCAATACCGACAAGGAAAATTGCCCATGGAGCTCATTTAGACAACAGAAGATGTTGGGGTTAAACCCTAAGGCGATGCCTCCAGACGCCCCAGCTGAAGGGAGCATCCTCCACTCGGAGATTCGACTACCCCCTACTCTACTTAGACTAGAAATGTTTGAAAGTTTGGTCTCTTGGAGGCCCACAATGTTAGCCTTAGACCTGGCTACAACTTCCTTCATCATTTCTCGCTTGCCCCGCCCTCCGAGGCCTCTAACGTTCTAGATTAGGGCCTCCATTAACAACGGTTGGGGGAGGGGGGAACGTGACTCGTTTTGGCTGTCGAGTTCAAGGTAAGAATAACCCTATCGGTCTCCCATCCTCTAATTTGATTAAGGAGAAGGGCATTCCTATCAATATTGTTAACCGCAAGACCACAGGTTTCGGCTAGATAAAAAATCTCAGTATCAGTCATGAAGTTAAAAACAGAAGCTAGAAAAGAGCCTGTACCTCCGACGCTTGTCTTAGCTGCTTTAGCGGCCGCAGCAATCTCCAGATAGTCGTCTAAGAACTCCTCACTAGCCCTCTTGTGAACTTTGAGATGTGTACCACCTTGAGACGAGCTTGTAATTGTTGACTGTGTTGGGGGTAAAAGCAAGGTACCAAATCTGGTGATATACTCGAAAGCTCTTCAGCCAGTCCATCTGAGTCAATCGACTCTCCTTCTGAGTAGACATAGTCATCATCGAGGTTAAGCCTATCATCTCGGTCATCTTCATCGATGTCAAGAGGTGAGACTTGGACACACTCATTTGTGCCCAATAAATCATCATTTGAGCCCAATACTGCCACTCCTCTTTTAGAGTTGTTATTGTTGTTATTGTTGAAAATGAATGAGATCTCCAAAGTGAATGTTACGGGTCCCCAAAAACTTGTATCATTTCGGCCATTTCTTTTAAGTAGGTATTGAGCTTCAGAATTTTATATAATGGAACCTAAATCTGTACGAATGAGGCTAATGCCGTTAATCCATGTGAATCAGAAAAATGCACACCTGGAGAAATACTAAATGTTATGCGATCATCCCCATAGCAACCGAATATCACTACAACATAAAAAGGGTTTCCCGGCGATTTTTTTGGCCTACACCGACATTTTTAAATGCCGGAGTAGATCATACCGGCATTTTCAAAAATGCCGGTAGAATCGCCGGGGTGGCGCGCGTCGCGGTAGCCTTGGGGTCTATCCTAACATTTTTAGAAAACGCCGGTATAGGCATAAGTCTATCCCGGCATTTATAAAAATGCCGGAGTAGACCTATTTTTGATTTTTTTTAAATTTATTTACTTTTTAATTATATAAATTTATTTCTTAATTAAAATTTAACCTACCCCGATGTTATTGGGGGAAAACACCGATATATGTTTTTTTTTGTTTATTTGTTTTTCTTTTTTTTTATAGATAACTTTTACACACTCACATATCAGAAAATTCAAAGAATATATAACATACAAACAACTCGAAATTTGTAGGAAAACAAATCAATATATTTGATATCCCCAAAGTATCAATTTACAAGAATACAAATACATAATTCGAATATTGTCATATATAAAATGAACTTGAGTAAAACAAATTAAATTGTGTTGTGATTTGATTTAAATTGAGTTGAAGTCCACCACGATGTCACCTCTTCTTTGTTCATCTCCTCGATCATCTGCTTCCGGAGATGAACACGTGCATTTATGAACCAATTTGCAACATACTCATAGGGACATGAGCAGTATACGAAGCTAGAAGAACTATATTGAATAACAGGTTTTCATCCTTAATAAGGTGTTCTCATCCTTAATAGCAGGTATTCTTTGGATATCACATTAAATAACTTTATGTTGTTTAAAGTTTAAACATGTTTCTATACAGACTCAGCTTATTAGCAACACTTCTTAAACAGATATTCAAAAATAGCAATACTTCTAAGCACACAACTCCTAGAATCAACTTTTCAATAATTAAACAGGTATTCAGGCTGGAAAAAATGGTTTGAAACGTGTTAGATATTATTATAGTCCCATATTGGTTGTATAGTTGTTTTGATATTTGTTCTCCTCCTATATATAGGAGATATTGTACTTGGTTGAACTCAATTCAATAATCAGTATTATTTTCATCTCTCTGATTTATCTTAACATGGTATCAGAGCCAATTATACAAATTTTCTTTTCTTAAATTTCTCCATCAAAGAACCTCAAATTCCAATAGCCCAAAAAAAAGCCAACAAAAGGAAGAAGAAGAAGCAGCCGCCACATCAATAAAACCCTTAATCCAACATCGACGTAAAGCCCCCCCGACCTCCACTGTCGGTACCCTCATCGGCACCATCATCGACACCATCATCATCAACAACAAACCCATCATCGTCAAAGAACCCATCACCGTCCAACTCTGCAACCCTTCGCCTCCGTCTCCTACTTCGAAAACCTAGACAAACCCATCGTCGTCAAAGAACCCATCATTGTCCAACTCTGAAACCCTCGCCTCCGTCTCCTACTTCGAAACCCCGCCAATACCCCCGACCCCCACTGTCGTCACCAACCCTAGCAGCTCCTCTCCTCTCCCACCTCAAATTCTAACCCTACTTCTTTATTTATATTCTAAACCCATTACCAAAAATGCAGACCTGTTTTCTGTTTTAAAAAAAAATGAAAAAACGAAAAAAAAACTTTTTACAAGTACTTGGAATTTTCATGGAGCCTCAATTTCGTCAATATCTTCCAGTCTCCACTGATTTCCTTCTTTCCTTTGCTAAGGATTGGACTAATTGGTCTGCTTCTGTTAAGGCCACTCTTCTCGGTCATTCTTTATGGGGTCACATTGATGGTTCCACTCCTCATCCCAAAGATCCCGCCGATACCGCTTCCGTTGTAGATAAGCAACTGTTTCACACATCTCAGACCACTTGGGATGATCATGACCGTCGGATTATTGCCTTCCTCATATCCTCTGTCAAACGTAGTCTTCGTGCTGATCTTTTTCGTGTTCATCCTGTCATGGCTCTTTGGCTACAGTTGACTACTCAGTATGTTCAGAATAGTAGGGCTCGTGAGTATCAGCTTCTTGTTCAGTCCGTTCTTGATCGGCAGGATGATCGCAGTATTCTGGAACATTAGACAGCCATGCACAATATCTGACATGAATTACAGCAACTAGAGCACAGTGATGTTCATGTTACTTGTGAACGTCGTCAGTTTATGTTCTTTATGATGGGTCTACGACTAGAGTATCAGTCTTTATGCAGTCAATTGATCCATCGAGATCCGGTTCCTCGTCTTGAAGCTGCTATTGCTGAGCTTGTTACTGAAGAAACTCGGTTACGTGCTCTTACCACTCCTGCTTCTCACCCACCCTCTACCAGTGAGAGTTTTCATACTGTTGCTCATCGTACATCCTTCTCACGCAAACCTCGCCCCAACCCTATGCCTGCTCCTTCTGCCCATTGTAGTGTCCCTGATTGTCGTCCCCATTGCACCCACTGTCAGCGAGATGGTCATACTCATAGTAATTGTTTTATTCTTCATCCCCAGCTCCTAGTTCAGGCACAACAACGCAGACAGCAACAGGGTTTACTCCCTCTCCGCACACCTAGTGTGCTGGCCATCACTCCGGCCATGCCTTCTCCTACTCCCTATGATACTCTACAACACCGTCTAGCTCAACTGGATCTTCAGAACTTGAATCAGTCAATTAGTGCTGGTTCCTCTGCTCATGCTTTCTCTGTCACTCCTGATATGTCTTCTTCCTGGCTTTTAGATTCTGTTGCTTCACATCATCTCACTTGTAATTATACACTCCTCACCACTTGCACTGCACTTACCTCTCATGCACCGTCACTTTACACTGCCGATGGTTCACTACTTCTCACTACACACTCAGGGTCTGTTAACACTCCAACTCTCACATTACCTTTCATCCTTTATGCCCCTCATTTATCTATGAAACTTATTTCCATTAGTGCTTTATGTGATAGTGGTCTTACCGTTACCTTTACTTCTTTGGGTTGTACCATACAGGATCCTCAGACTGGTCATATGATTGGACATGCTAGCAGACATGGACATCTATATCATCTAAATTTTCTTCATGCTCATGATTTTACTTCTAGTTTTGCTGGTGTTGTCAGTTCTGATGGCGATTTATTGCACACATGCTTAGGTCATATTAGTGAGTCTCGTTTGAAAGATTTGGTTCGTAGTGATGCTCTTGGTAGTTTTAATTTTACTTCGTTATCTGTTTGTCAGGGTTGTAAGTTGACAAAACACTTAGCCCTCCCTTTTAACAATAAAAGCATTTTTCAGTCTACTCATGCATTTTAACTATTCACTCTGACATATGGGGCCCATCTCCCACACATTCTCAAAAAGGTTATCTCTATTATGTTAGTTTCATCAATAATTTCACTAGACAGACATGGGTATTTCTTAAACGCCAACGTTCTGAGATACCGGACATTTACCGATTCTTTACGACCATAGTTCTCACTCAGTTTGGGGTTCGTATCAAAACCTTTCGCTCTGATGGTGCTCGTGAGTACACTTCCGCTACTATGCGATCGACCCTTCAATCTCATGGTACTCTTTTTCAGCAATCATGCCCCTACACCCATGAGCAGAATGGTGTAGCTGAACGTAAGCATCATCACATCCTTGAGACGGCTCGCACTTTTCTGCTCTCCGCTTCTGTTTCTCGCTCTTTCTGGACTGAAGTTGTCATGACTTCTGCCAGTCTCATTAACATTACTCCTGCATCTGCCCTGTCTGGCACCACTCCTTATGAGGCTTTCTATCACTCACCACCCGACTACAGTATGCTCCGTATTTTTGGGTGCACTTGTTATGTCCTTCTCCCTCCCACTGAGCGCACGAAGCTCACCGCTTGCGCTGCTTAGTGTGTTAATCTTGGTCTCACTCCTGAGCATAAAGGTTATCATTGTTTTGATCCTGTGGCAGGTCGTATTCGTATTTCCCGATATGTCTCCTTTGTAGAAAACTCTCCCTACTACTAGTTTTCTCGATCCTTCACCTGTTGGGCCTCTTTCCACTTCACCCATTCCATCTGATCCCACTCCTTTGGCCCCTTTTGCTTCTGCTATAGACAATCCACCTATTATTCCTCCTACAGAGACACCCCCCACTTCCCCACCGCCTCAAGCACCCACACCACTTGCATCCCCGCAGCTGCATGCACCCACACCACCTACCTCACCCCCACATACTGCCCTTCCACCACCGGTTCGCCGGTCTACACATTCTACTACGGTCGTCCCACCACTACGTTACACACCTGATGCCACTGGTCCTTCTGACCAATTTGGCTTTGCCACACTAGCCTCTTACCCCAGTTTCATGCATATCTCACTGCTATACACTCTACACGTAAGCCCAGAATCTATAAGGAAGCCGTTCAATACCCCGAGTGGCAGAAATCTATCACAGAGGAGTTCAATGCCTTTGATTAGACTGGTACTTGAGATATTGTCCACTGCCTGTGGATGTTCAGCCTGTTAGCTGCAAGTGGATCTTTAAGGTCAAATATCGACCTGATGGCTCCATTGAGCGGCACAAGGCTCGTTTTGTTGCTCGGGAATTTACTCAGGAGCATGACATTGATTATGATGAGACTTTTGCCCCAGTTGCTCAGATGACTACAGTTCGCACTCTTCTTGCTGTTGCCGCCGTTCATCAGTGGTCGTTATACCAATTGGACGTGCAGAATGCTTTTCTTCATGGTACCTTATCTGAGGTTGTTTATATGCATCCCCCTTCTGGCCTCACTACTCCTCATTATGTTTGCAGACCGCGTCGTGCTATATATGGTCTGAAACAGGCCTCTTGAGCCTGGTTTGAGTGTTTTCAGCTTGTCATCACCAAGGCTAGTTTCAGTCAGAGTTCCTAGGACCATTCCATTTTATGCAGTCATCATCGCAGGGGGGGGGTACTTCTACTACTATATGTTGATGATATGATCATTATTGGGGATAACTCCGTCAGCATTGTATCCACACAGAAATACCTTTACCAGCAGTTCCATATGAAAGAACTTGGCAAGCTGCATTACTTTTTGGGTTTAGAGATTGCTTATGGATTTCAGGAGATACTCATTTCTCAACAGAGATGCACATTAGATATTATCTCCGCTACATGTCTCTCTGACAGTCGATCAGCTGATACACCCTTAGAGCTTCATGTGAAACTTCGTCCCACATATGGTGAGCTCCTTCCTGATCCCACTAAATACAAGCAGATTGTTGGACGAATTATCTACTTATGCATGACCAGACCTGATATTGCTCACGCAGTTAGTGTTGTCAGTCAATTTGTTTTCACTCCTACATCAGTTCACTACGGTGCTCTTCTTCGGATCCTCAGATATCTTCGGGGCGCTGTTACTCGCTCATTATTCATGCCTTCTACATCCTTACTAGAACTCAGTGCATATTCTAATTCAGACTGAGCATGTGATCCAATTATCAGACGGTCTACCATAGGCTTCTGTCTATTTTATGGTGATTCACTGATTTCATGGCAAAGCAAGAAACATGAAGTTGTTGCATGTTCATCCACTGAGGTTGAGTACAGAGCAATGGCAACTACTACTGGAGAGATTGTTCATGTTCGTTTGCTGTTATCAGATTTGAGTGTCACTCTTACAGGAGCTACTCCTCTTCACTGTGATAACCAGAGTGCATTGCACATTGCAAGCAACCCGGTCATCCATTAGCGAACGAAACATATAGAGATTGATTGTCATTATGTTCGTGAGCGCTTTTAGGCAGAGACCATTTCTCTTTATTCTGTTACCTCTTCCCAGCAGACTGCAGACTTTTTTACAAAATCTCATACTGTTCAGAGATTTTGATACTTAGTAGGCAAACTTACACTGTTTGACCCATCGTGAGTTTTGAGTGTGAGTGTTAGATATTATTTTAGTTCCATATTGATTGTATAGTTGTTTTGATATTTGTTCTCCTCCAATATATAAGAGATATTGTACTTGGTTGAACTCAATTCAATAATCAGTATTGTTTTCATCTCTATGATTTATCTAAACAAAATAATTTAGCATAAAGGATATAGAAAAGAAGTATTACTTACTTTCTCTGTAGAATGATCCTCTATCACCAATAACTCCATCCAATCTTATAGATATTCCTAATCAACTGCACACAGTACACAAGCATCAAAACATTAATAGGTCTACAGCTGTGTCAAGCTTACATTCTATAACCAGCTACAATAATACTAATATCACAATTCAAGGATTCTCAAATAAACTACACTAAACACACACAAGACGGCTATGCATCAGTCATAAGTGCACAAATGATACCTGCAGGGAGAGTAGTTTTTCTTGCAGTATTACATTCATATACATGTGCCGGTCGCTCCTTTTACCTCCTTCCTTCTAAAAAAGAAAAATAAAAGGTAAAAACTGAAGTAGGTGGTGAAGTATTACCTAAATAGGATATCATAATGGAAAGGATTCTAAAATCTATTTAGAATAGATAAACAAAGTTATCAAAATCAGAGCATATGACACTGCCCAAAGAACAAAGTTGTGTATCTTTAGACACCTTGGACAAAATGTTCGAGTACATAAGGATGCATTCCATGATTTTTAATTTTCTTCCAACGAGTTTTTCCTATCCTAACTAATTGGACCAAATAGTAGTAGTGAAAGATACAAACTAATGATCATCCTACTTTAAAGCCATGGATTAAAAACTCGAGCAATGCTATGATTTTACAGGTTGTTTTTGAATGATATTACCTACTAATACTTCCAATATATTTGAAGTTACCAATAAATGATATGCTGATACTTGTTCCTGGTACCGAGTTTGTGATGCATGCTTAAAACAGGGGGGGGTCGCATACTGTCAGTTTTAATTCAATTACACAACAAATCAGATAATTTAGCGAAAAGTTCCAACCTATTAACAAGTTTATTTTCAAGTGCCTCGCATTCTTTTAAATGTACTTATATTTAACTATTTAAGAACGATGTGTTAGATATAGTATAGACTATTCTGCTCCCTCCCTTCTTCCCACCATCTCTGTCATTGTCTCAAGATTTGTTCCTTCCATTTAAAAGTGCATGCATAGTCTATACAGAATAGTATATGCTACATATAAATGCTTGTAAAAATAAGAGATTTGGCTTATAGAACCAAACATTTACAACATCACATGATACTTCTTCACTTGACCATGTTCAAGAGTAAAGATGCAACCGATGATACCTGATGAATCTGGCTCGCTTGAGACTTGATACGCCAGTCAATTTGAATAAATGAGCAACCTGAAGGTGGAATACATTAGTAATATCGAGTGAAAGTCACAACAAAGTACATAGTCCAATAAAAGAGTATATACATATATAGGATCCTTTATGACCTCAACGTCGACCTCAAAACCAGCCCTGAAATATTATGCTGATGCATTCATCCACCTAAACAATTTCAACCATAATCGGATCAAGGAACACTGAACACTAAAAGAACATTTTAATTTTGATAAACTGGTTATATGTAACAAAGTAGTATCGATTTACACATTCTTTCAATTGTATTTTGGATATGGATCAATGGTTAAAAAGATATAATTATACAGAATTTTATGTCATTATATGAACACCATAAATTATTGTTAAAGAAATTTTTGCATTAGTTGTTCAATGTGTACGATCTGAAGCTAGGAACAGAAGTCTCACCATCTTGATGCAGATGCATTCTTCCTTCCTAAAGCTATGTATGTTCCTTTGAGGTAATATATAGAACTTATCTGTTGCTATTTTTAGTGATATAATTTAGTCATGCAATAATGAGCACTTCTAAGTGTACGTCTACTGCTTTCATACTACAAAGAGAGTAGTAGAGAAAGTAAGCTGTCCATGATATGGTACCGAGCGACATTAGTAATTAACAGCTCAGTGTGCCATGTCGTAAAAGTGCCAAGGACTGTCACAGTAACAACAAACAACTATCGTGACCAGACCAGTGCATATAAGTGGATCCATTCTCGATACCATGAGGACACATTCGTAGTCTCTCTCTCTCTTCTTTGCTCTCCATTGTAACCTTGTTCTCTTTGGCTATCAAACTTTTTGTCAAGACTTTCTATTTAAATTTGTTTAGATTTTCTGAATTTTTCTGAAAACAAACAATAATTTTCCCTCAATTCCACAAATCCTAATTATTCTTCTAACAATCCCAAATTCTCAAATTCACAAATTAACCTATCATCAAATTCTCAACTGCATAACTAGGGTTTGAGAGAGAGAGAGAGGAAGATGACGATGATTGGAGTGATGGTGTGGGGATAGCCATGGCGACGTGGGGGCTAGGATGGTCGGGGGCACGACAATGTGGTGGGAAGGCACGGGGGTCACGGCGACGCAGGGCGGCAGTTGACGACGGCGGGATACGACGATTGCGAGTGGGGGCTTGGGTTCATGAGCGGGAGAGAGAGAGAGCGCGCGCAAAAATTTTGGGGGAGGGGAAATGAAAATTTGGGGTAGGGAATATGAAAATTTAAAGTGTTTTATTCCCCTATCTCGACGTTTTTTATATAAAATGCCGGTATAGCCCAAATCTACCCCGGCGTCGGGGTAGGAGGGGACATTTTGAATTTTTTTTAATACCGGGGTTCTACCCTGGCACTTGTACCAAACGCCGGGATAGAAACGCCGGGGTGGCCCATTTTTATTGTAGTGTATATTTAAAATTAGAAACAACTTCACCACAAAAAGCATGAAGAACTTCCAGAAAGTAAATATAATTATGTCTAAATTAACGGATGTGCAATAAAATATGTACTATAATAAAGAAAGCAACTAACATTTATAGGTGATATATAGCATGTTGGTTTGATTAAGTATTATTCCAAAAAAGAAAAAAAAACAAACTAACTGATGTTTAATTGTAAGCTATGAAAAAGGAGCTGGTTAGATCGAGGGGATACATAGAACAAGACAAGAAAGACTAAAAGTGCAAGGAGGGAAAGAAGCGGTGAATTGCCCAAAATCCACAGTTCCCAAAGTTGTGACATCCTTCATCTTCTCTGGTGGCAAGGTAGCTTGCGAGCTTAATATGTATAGGATTTTCAGGTGACTGGCCTCGCTTTACCATTCTGTTCTCCTCAGCCGCATTGATAACCACATTAGTGGACACATAAGATATATGGCCCCAGTTCATGCACTTCAAACACTATATCTCTTTAGTGCAATCAGCCCTTACATGGCCTAAGTCACCGCAGTAGAAACATGGCGTTGCCTTCTTCTTCGCTTGGCGGTATCTTGTAAGTACACCATTATCCCCTGTTTTCTTTGAGTACCTTCGGGGCTTGTGCACCACCTACACCCAAGCTGCCTCCCCACTTTGATCCCCAAGCTCCACATTTCCTTCTGATATAGAAGGACCCCCTTTTGGGCCCTAACTTCCTCGAAATTGGAGGTATGGAATGGTGGTTGGATTGGGGTAGGGGTTGAAGCTGGTGGGGTGATGGAGATGTTTAGAACTAGGGAGTGGCTCTGTTGCTATAGAGTAATATATGGAGGTTGGATCACAAGGAGTTGGTTATGGTTTGGAAGGGAGGAATCTGTGGGATGGTGTTGATTCTGGTGATGTTTGGTGTGGGTGGTGGCGGTGATGAAGTTGTTGTAGTTGATGATGTTTGTGTTGCTGCAGTTGGTGTAGATGTTGGTGATGGCGATTATGATGTTGGTTTTGGTGCTAGTACCGAGGGTGTTTGTGAGAAGTTCTGAGGGGTGTGTCAATCCCCTCCCCTTGCAACCTGTCGTAGCTTCATCTTCCAGCTTGCCCCCCATAAGTTCGTCGCTTGTATTCAGGGGCCCATTGATCAGAAAAGGGGCTCCTTTTAGGTCCATAGCAGCTTGGATGAACCCCTCATAGGGCCCTCTTAAATGGAGATTACGAATGGGAGCACTTTGCGAAGCGTCGGGCGCATTAAAAGAGGCGAAGGTCCCTTTTCTCTCTTCCTTTGGGACTAATGGGCCTGGGCTTGAGAAGGAGCCAATTAAGAATAATTAATCTGGGATTAGTTGTGGAATTGGGCCCACAACAGCAATTTTTGAGGAGTTTAATGAGCCTAATAAGAATGTTATTTCGGTTGAGCCCATTCCATGGTTCTTGATTCGGTTTCAAGAGTGGATTTTGAAACAATTTGGGTAGATGGGCCCACAGAGGGGTCCGCTGTCCCTAACACTTATGATAGGGAGTATTTGAGTGTACATCGGGTAGAGGGGCCTATGATGGGGTCCGTATCGGTGCTACCTAACGGTGAGTCTGTGTTGGGACCCAAAGATGTGGTGTTGCATGCAGACACATCTGTTAGTGATGATGATATGGAGGCATGCTTAAATTTGGATAAGGAGTTTATTTACATTGATGACAAGTCTGATAACCCTGAGTTTATAGATGATGCACAGAGTGACATCTCCTTAGAGATGGTTACTTCTACTTTTCTAGAGTCGAGAGCATAGTGTAGTTCCGGGACATCGAGAGTGCCAGTGGGCTTCAGGGTTCAGCGAGTGGCTAAGAGGGCTCATGTGGAGTCCTTGGACGACTATCTTGAGATTACCGCGGTGGCCAAGACGGCCAAAAACGACGATGGAGGTACGCATAGTTTTTTAGCCTCTATTTTCAACTTTATATGTCAGATTTTGATGTTTTTTACTTAGCTGAAACATGTGGCCTAGCGGTGTGCGATTTATATCATAATGCTTTCTTGCTTAATAAAATTAGGGGATGAGAACGGGAGCGAGCTCACGTAAACAAGCCCATTATTCCCATTTCAAGCCCTTCCTCAAATGAAGTCTTGGAGGAGGGTCACTCCCCCAGGAACACGATCAGCCCCCAAAACATTTCCCTATGAGTACCCATTTATGGAACGTTAGGGGGGGTAAGAGAGAAATAGTTTGGGACGTCAATATTACCTCCAAAGCGGATGTCGTGGGTCTACAGGAGACCAAGCTCACACAGGGGTTTAACTCAAAAGGTTAGGGGAAAGTAGAATCAAGGAGTGGAAAGTATGTCCTTCTATTGGTGATTCAGGTGGTATTGCCAACGGCTTTAACTCGGATATGTTCACATGTCTAGACGAATTCTGAGGTGATTATTCTCTGTCAGTCCGACTGCTTTGTTGGACGGACAATTGGTCACAAACAATTACGGTTGTCTATGGGTCGAATCATTCTAGTGCTAGAGGTGCGTTTTGGAATGAGCTCTTTGCAATCCGAGCATGATGGCCGAATGCTAGGGTTGTTGGGGGACTTCAATATAACTAAGTTTGCATTTGAACATCGGGGCAGAGGATCGAGCGACATGTACAAGGAAGAGTTCAATAGGGGTGATTACTGATCTGGAACTGATTGACATTCCAATTAATGACAGGCTATTCACATGGTCGAACATGCAAGCGACCTTATTATGGCTATACTGGATAGAATCCTAGTCGCAGCAGATTGGAAAGCTAAATTCCCGATGGCATCTGTAAAGTCACTCCCAAAACCAACATCTAACCATGTCCCCATCTCTCTCTCCACAAGGGAGCAATACTGTCAAAAACCAAGAAAAAAATTCATATTTGAGAAGGCATGGATGGAGATTCAATGTTTTCACCACATGGTGATGGAAAGATGTGTAATATCCCGTACAGATATTACATTGTATAAATTATTATTTTATTATTATTTTATTATTATTTTGTTTTAACTCCAGAATTGAAATATTTTGGTGGTTATCATCCGGTTTTGTTAATAAACATTATCTGTACACATATACCAGTCTGTATACATCCATATTGTATCAAATTGGTACCGTAATCTTCCAAACTGGTAATAAAATTTATTTTATTATTATATTCGAAATTAATTTATTTTATACTGATTTTGCGAAGATTTTCGGTATATATATATATACATATATGTATGTATTGTGTCAGTTAGTACATTGTACAAATTATGTGGTATGCATTTTTGGATAAAATAGTTCTCTTTTGTCATAACAAGCCTAATTAGATAGTTAGGTTTTGATGAACGGATTAAACCAAGGATTAAGTGTGCATAAGAGTTTAGGAGAGTTCTCTTCTAGAAGATCTCTCTCCTCCACCTCACCATGTTTCACCATACCTCCACCTCACCTAGGTATGGCCTTCCCTTTTTTTAGGAAAGGGGGTTTTTGCAAAATTGCCTTGGTGCTTTTGCACTCTCCACCTTCGCAAAACACTTCACCTCATCTATATAAAATCCCCTCTCCTACCGATGGCCGGAAATTTACCCTAGGGGGTTTTGTGCAAATGTGTTGGTGCATTTTGCACTTTCCCCTTTCTCCTTCACACTATAAATACCCCTCCCCTCTTCTCTTGTCTCACTTTTACAAGAACAAAAAAATAAAAGGAGAAAAAGAAAGAGAGAAAGACTAATAGAAGTGTTTTTATTTGTAGGTTTTTAAGAGTTCCTAAGTGCTTAGGAGGAAGGAGGAGTGCTAGGCAAGTCCTTCCTTCAAAGGAAACTAAGGTGGGGATTTCTCCAACTTTATGTGTGTGTTGTTTTCTTTTGTTTTGTGTTATTTTATTCTCTTTCGTGTGTGTGGTGGTGTTGTTCTGTTCTTTTGTTGGGTGTTGTTGTTTTTTTGATTTGGTATGTTGTTGTGTTAACAACTTGAACTAACATTTGTATAGACAAAAGAAAGAACCTCATGAATGAAAGTAAATGGTAGAACTAATTAATAAAGAACCTAAAGATTGAACTTTTGATGGTTGTAATTGTTGTTCTTGTTGTTATTATTTGGACCAAAAGGACACAAGCATATGGAGATGGATGTACATACCCATCTATGGTTGTAGAACTTGACATGAACATATGCATATGAATATTGTGTACATACCCATTTGGGATTTAGAACTCAAAAGAGAACCATTGGCCTAAGCACATGAAATTTGCATAATAGAATCATTACATACCCTTTGAGGTGGTAGAACTCTCAATTACAAAAGAAAATGAGTCTTTATTATTTATTGCCCTCTAATTGTTAATTATCAGAATTGTGCTAACTCCTAGTTATAAAAACATAGACTTGTAGTATGAAGAAAAAGAAGTAGACCTTTTTGAAGTGTAATTCATATGGTTAGATTTTTGTAGCATTTCAAGACTTGTACCTTTAAAAGAGAGGTAGTCTTGTAAAAATATCCATGCTTAAGTATTGATAAAGACCCATGCTTATGATATTTTCATGCTTGAATTATTGTAGGGATTGTGATAAAGGATCCATGCTTAAGTTGTCTAATTTGTTGTAGGAACTCATGCTATGTTGTAGACCATGCTTATTTTGTTATAGGATAAACCATAGTATCCATGCTTAGGTTGAAGTATGATGTAGACCATGCTTATTTTTGTTGTAGGATAAATCGTAGTATCCATGCTTAGGTTGAAGTATGTTGTGGACCATGCTTATTTTGGTTGTGGGTTAAAATTGTAGTATCCATGCTTAGGTTGAAGTAAGTATCCATGTTTAGGTTGTACTAATTATCCATGCTTAGTTGTAGCAATTTTCCATGTTTAAGTTAAAATAAGTATCCATGCTTAGATTAATTGTAAAAAATTATATACCAAGTTTGGATTGTTGTAGGAAAGCTATAGACCATGTTAGATTGTTGTAGGATTGATACTCATGCTATCTATCATGCTTAATTTGTTGTAGGATAAGGTAGAAAAGAAACTCATACCTACATTGTATACCATGCTTAAGTAGTTGTAGAAAAGATACATGCTTAAGCTAGTAGAAGATATCCATGCTTAAGCATAGTAATCATTCATGCTAAGTTGTAGTGAGTTCATGCTTATGTTGTATGCATGTTGTAGGAATTGTAGTAGAAAACTCATGTTTATCCATGCTTAAAATATATACCATGCTTTAGGTTGATACTTAAGTAGTATACCATATTAGAATGTTGTAGGTTCATACTTAACATGTATACCATGCTTTAGATTGATACTCAAGTAGTATACCATGCTTAGAATGTTGTAGGTTCATGCTTAAAATGTATACCATGCTTTAGGTTGATGCTTAAGTAGTATACCATGCATAGGAATGCTGTAGATTCATACTAAGTCATATACCATGCTTAGGAATGTGTAGGATTGATGTTTAAATTACCTACCATGCCTAAGATTGTTGTAGAAATACTTAAGTAGTATGTCATTCTTAAGATTGTTGTAGGTTCCTACCATGCTTGAGATTGTTGTAGAATGAAGTTTAAAGTTGTATACCATGCTAATTTTTGTAAGTTAAAGTAGTAAAGAAACTCATGCTAAGTTGCATACCATGCTAATTGTTGTAAGTTAAAGTAGTAAAGAAACTCATGCTAAGTTGCATACCATGCTAATTATTGTAGGTTAAGGTAGTAAAGAAAATCATGCTTTGTTGTATACCATGCTAAATTGTTAAAACTCATGGGTAAGTTGTAGCAATTAGCCATGCTTAAAGTAGTAGACATTCATGCTTAAGTGTAGTACGAATCCCTGTTTAAGAAATAGTATACATTCATGCTTAAGTGCGAGTAAAGTCCATGCTTAAAAAATTAGTAAACATTCATGTTTAAAGTGATGGTAGATATTCATGTTATAGTTATAGTGTTGGCAAAGAAACTATCAGGTTGTAGTTGTAGTATTATCACATTGTAAGTTATAGTGCTAATGAAGAACTATCATGTTATAGTAAATTGTGTTAGTAAAGAACTCTCATGTTGTGGTTGTAGCGTTAGTGGAGAACCAATCATGTTGTAATTGCAATATTGAGTTGTAAGGTCGTTCTAGCTAATCCCCTAAAGAAACCCATGTTGAGATTGCTTAATTGTTCTAGATTCAAGAGCCATGTCTGCTTGAATGTTATATTGTAGCTTCCTAGATAAAAGAAACCATACTTGAATTGTATATGGTAGTATTGTAGTGAAGGATTAGGAAGAACCCATGAACCCATGCATCTAGGTTCTAGGTGATTCTAGCTCAAACTTGAGAGAAAACCCAAGAATCTAGTTGCATGTAGTTCTAGTTTAACTTGGAAAAAGAAACCGTGGATTCTAGTTGTGTGAGGTTCTAATTGAAATTGGACCGTATCATGGGGACATTCCTCATCCTTATGGGTAATAAAGGTTGGGAAAGTCACTAATAATTGATTAGCTCGATAAAAAGTTTTATGTCGCTTTTGGGCTTCTCATTGGTAGAATGCCTATTTTAGACCGTTAATAGATTCTTCTGTTGCTTCTAATTATAGAAGATCAAGTTTGCTAGTAAGCACGGTTGGTTGCTTCTAGGTTTGATTACCTGTATGATTGTTTTCTTATATGGTTTTGCTCGTACGTGGCTCGACTGGCCCGTATGTAGCTGTGGGTCTCATACACAGCTTATTTGGCTCGTATGTATGTTGTTGTCTCATACGCAGCTCGACTGGCCCGTATGTAGCTGTTGGTCTCATACGCAGCTTATTTGGCTGGTATGTATGTTGTTGTCTCATACGTAGCCCGCCTGGCTCGTATGTAGTTGTTGGTTTCATACGTAGCTTGTTGGCTCGTATGTGTTTTGTTTACTCGTATGTTGTTTATTGGCTAGTACACAGTTCGTTGTGCTCGTCTAGGATGATATTATTGCCCTAGGGTCTATCGACCATCAAGACGTGTGTTCACCTTACTCTTAAGGGACTGTGGACGAGTCACTCCTCGTGTACCGTCGGATCTTAACCAGTGTAGGTTGATCGCGGACCAGAGCATAGCCGAAATCCAAATTCGGGGTAGTAGCATGCGAATACGTTCGTATTGCCGAAGTCTTGGATCGATAGGCCATGAACCAGATCCTTAGGAATTCTGGTAAGTCTAGGTTGAGCAGCCTAGTAGAGCTATCTTGCGAAGTCTAACTTAAGACTCAGCATGTTGTGCAAGTTCTGCGGTCATCCCTCAGTTTATTTAGGGTTAGTGACATTGTTAGGGTAGTAACTTATGGCTATTACTACATAACCATTATTATTATCATCTTTCGCCGAAGGAAAGAATTGGTGTTAAAGGTGATTCCTTATGATCCGACCTGCCCTATATGCATGCATTAGGAGGTGTTATTGGCTTGTACCCTTCTTGTCAAAGGGATACGGTCTGTGCCTTCTCACGAGTTGGGAGCACGGGATCCGTATCTCGTCTGTTAATTTCTAAAGTGCCATGATAAGGGTGGGTGCGAGTCCTGTTGGAGCTAGGGGATGGACCCCGGAACTCCGCCATGTCCTTGATATAGGGGCGAACAAGACATAGACTACGGTTTGGCTAGGGGGCGACAGGGGATGCTTCGAGCTAACCTATTTTGCGGTAACTCCGGGATTCGTCAGATTTTTGAGTGAGGCAATAGTGGCAAACGAAGACACCACTATATAACTGCAATTGGCAGAATTAGACTATTTCAGGGCAACCTTATCAGTCACATTGTATCTTCAGAAACAAGTTAAGTACAAGAGTAGAACTCATGGCACAAGTTCAAATCCCTATATATGAAGGAACGGCTTGAGATGGGGCGCATGTAGTATGGGATGCATGTTGTTTCGAAGACTTTCTGGCATTAGAATAGGAGTATCCTAGCCTTAGTTGACATTGTATTAGATTCAAGTCTTAGCACTCACAAACACTTAAACTACACTGACACATTTGCCATGTTTGTATGTTTGTTTTTGGGAGATTCGTTGCTAGTTATCAGCCTTAAAGCGTCAGTGAATACTGACGTCCCTACTTCAATAGGTACTGGATTGCAGAAGTACAGGTACAAGATTCAGGAGGACTCAGGGCAAGGGAAGCGAGGAGTCGATGTCATTTTAAGTTCCATTGTAATATTTATGTTGTTTATCTATTTGTTGAAAAGTATCCAAGTGAGAATTACCAAGTGTTGTTCTTCATTCATTGTACTCTGATGTAAGTTGTTGGAAGTGTAAAACTTGGGATTATAAAGGTATTATTGTAACACTGTTGTAATGTATTGCAAATTGTAACATTCAGACTTGTAATACATTTGTGTTGAATAAAAAGTTTTAAATTTTTCTGTTTTTCTGTATATTGTGGCTAATTGAAGGAAAGTTGCTGGCTCGTGTCACGGTTTCCCAGTGTATAGAAATCGGGGCATTACAAGATGGGTGTTACCTACTCGAGGTACGGATGCTGCATCTTGTTGTTATGAAAAAACTCTACAGGCTTCACAATAGATTGCGAAGATGGAACCGCACTAGATTCTCGACTATTTGGTGTGCAAAAGAGTCTTTCTTGGAGGGCATAGACGATTTGAAGAGATTGGAAGAGTCTCGTGTCCTATCCTAGGATGAAAGAAATAGATTGCTTGAGCTTAGAGACAACATTGCTAATCTTTACAAACTTGAGGAAATCAAATGGCAACAACAGTCCAGAATTTCGTGGCTCAAAGAGGGAGACGAACACGACATTCTTTCACCGGGCGGGTATTGCTAAGTGAAGGTCTAAACTTATTCTCCATATCCAAACCGACTCCAGAATATCTCAGGTCGAGACGAAAATTTCGATGACCTTCCCAGATCATTACAAGGGCCTATTTGGGGAAAATATTGTTTTTAGGGTCCCGCTTAGGGAGGACTTCGGGCTTAGCAATCAACATGAAGCTGCTCATTCCCAGAGTGATTTGGAAGCTCATTTCACGGAAGAGGAAGTAAAAAAGGTGATTACTCAAATGGGAGCAGACAAGGTGCCGGGCCCGGACGGTTTCCCCATGATGTTTTTTCAAATCATTTTGGAGGAAATAAAAGGGCACATTATGGCTATTATGGATGAATTCTTCGACCGCACTCTAAAATTGGGCATGTTCAACTTTGCTGAAGCCGTCCTCATCCCTAAACGCGAGGACTCCCTTCAAGTGGGTGATTTTAGGCCCATTAGTCTCCTTTATTATCCGGTCAGAATTATCACCAAGGTTCTGGCCAACCGTTTGGGGAGAATCATGGATAACTTAATCAGCCGCGAGTAGTCTGGCTTTATCAGAAGAAGATGCATTCTGGACTGTGTGGCCACTGCGAAACATGTTATACATCAGTGCCATATTGACAATACTAAGAGCTTCCAACTGAAATTGGACTTTGAGAAAGCATATGACTCAGTGAATTGGCATTGCTTACTGGAAGCTCTCAAAGGTAGAGATTTTGGTGAAAAATGGATTAGATGGATCAGACACTGCTTGCGCACCAGTAAAACGTCCATCTCGATTAACAGACATCCTGGGCATCCATTTTCTTGTATGAAAGGTCTTAGACAAGGGGATCCACTGCCACCACTTCTCTTTACTCCTGTGCCTGATGTGCTTAAGGATATGTTAGATAACAACAGGTAAAAAGGGTGGATCACCCTAGTGGCTAGTAGTAGGACAGGACAGGGATGTACAAATTTACAGTATGTGGATGATACAATCCTAACCGGTAATGGGACCATGGCAGAAACGATCCGTTTTAAAGGTGCCCTCTACTGCTTTGAAGCTTGGTCAGGTTTAAGGATTAACATCCACAAGAGCGCATTGGTTCCGATTTCACTTTCCGAAGCATAGGCGGAGTCACACGCTACCATTCTCAATTGTATGCGAGAAAGTTTCCCCATTAGGTGCCTGGGTCTGCCACTCAGACCGGGGAAACTTAAAAGACAGACTGGCTTCCTTGACAGAGTGGAGGACCGGCTGGCAGGTAGGAAAGGAAAATCTTTCTCTCCCTCGAGGGAATAGTGGTCCTTATCAACTTTGTCATGTTTAATCTCCCTATCTATTGCATGTCATTCTTTGAACTACCATAGTGGGTGATCTAAAGGATTAACCGCATCCGGAAGAGATTTCTTTGGAAAGGTTCTGACACAGATAAAGGTGGTTACCACTTGATCAAATGGGGAAAAGTATGCATGAAATAGACGCATGGAGGGCTATGTATCATCGATTTGAGAGACATAAACCTTGCTCTCCTGGGCAAATGGTGGTGGAAAATGTTCCACCCTAATGGCGAAGGCGGGCAGGAGTTCATTCAACCTTACTCATAGGGGAAGGGAACAAAAAATTTAGTTTTTCAGGTGGGTTCCAAGGTTTCATGGTTCTTTTAAGGGATTGCTTGCACCAATGGGCCTTTCAACACGGCGGTTACGTTATTTATCGGCAAAGGCCAGTCAACCAGACTTTGGTGGGATAAAAGGTGCAGCGCCCATACTCTTAGAGAGAGATTTCCAGACCTATGTGAGAAATGGAATTCGTTGGGCGCGATAACTAGGATGAACAGGTGGCCCATCCTCACACCTCCGTGGCTGAGACATGGAGGAGGGGAATATGGAAACCATCATTCAGAACTCGTCTCAGTCTAGGATATCACAAGAGGTTGATAGAACTCCAAGACTACATCGCACAGCACGAGGTGAGATGTTCACATGGTCCGGACCAAAAATCCTAGGGAATATAGAACAATGGTTCCTTCACTGTCCGGTCTCTGTATAACTGAATTCATTTTCGGGGATAGAAACCTAGTTAGGCACATATCCTCTGGAAAGCAAAGCACCTCTTAAAATTAGGGTTTTTCTCTGGTTGATACTCAATAATGTCATCATGATCAGAGAAAACCTAGCCAAAAGGCAACCACATATCGCGACCAACTATAGGTTCTACAACTTTCATACAGAGTCCCTGAACCATCTCTTTATTGACTGCCAACGGAGTAAGGTTACTCTGGTAGAGGTCCTACGGGCCTTAGGTACGTGTGAGTACCCCAACACATATGAGGATCTTTCGGTCGGCCCAAAATTTGCCTCTAAACATCACGAGATGAAAGAAGCATGGTACATCGCCATCGCGGCCACTACCTGGGTTTTATGTCTAGATAGAAATAACTTATACTTTCGTGCAACTTGTAATAGTATATCTGGTATTTTAACTCATATCATGCATCTTATTTCCTTTTAGGCTACAGCTACAGCCACATGGGCGAGAGGGAGTTTTGCCAGAGCCTTCCAGGTAGACGAGTACGATGATGAGGAGGTCGAGTTCAGACCGACACTAGACTGAGTGGAGCGATGGTTCCCTTATTCTCACATTCCAGATATTTGTTAGAAGAACCGCTATGTTTTTTATCATCTATCTTTGTACTTGTCTTTTGTTCTATCTGTAGAACTTTTGGATTGTCCAACCCTCCAGGGCATTGTTGGAGGTTTATGTTTTATTTTCTACATTGTAGTGCATTGTACTTTTCTCTGGTACCTCGGGGATGTTTTATTAACATCTTATTAATAAAATAGGGTGGTGTTATTCTACCTTTTTTCTATAAAAAAAAGTGCAAGAAGGGAGTTTTGACATGGGTAATAAAATCTGCACTCTTGAGACTACTTAAATAGATGTGGAAATTTCCAATATGATTCTTCATAATTGTGAATTGCCATCATGTTAGTGACCAAAAGTACAAGGATGAACAGGTAAGTTGGACTGTAAAGAGAAGAGAACTAAAAAACAAACTCGACCATCCACAAGGGATTTTCTTAAATATGACAAAATGGTAAAATGAGAAATAGTAAATAGCGAGTGTGCACGAAATGGTTGTTTGGTATAATTTGGAAAAACAATAAAAAAAGATTATCGTATGGAACATGTTGTTCCATCCGAGATGTATTTTTTTAATTTTGAGTACACTTAAAATCATATTAGTTATTAAAATATTATTAGTGAATTAATTAATTATTAAATTAACGCTAAATCATATTTAAATTAATAATGCAAGTGATTAGTAGAATTAGTGGGTGATTAGTGACCTTTGAAAGTAACATTTTCTCACAAACAAGACATGTTGTCTCGTTTCTCAATTTTTTGAGCTCGGACAGGACAACATGTCATATATGATGCATTTCTTTTTTTTTTTTTGGACGGAGCATGTTCCATCCAATACTTAAATAAAAAAAAAGGACGGCACAACTTGTTTCGTCCGATCCCATTAAATATATATATATATATAGGGACGGAAAAACATGTTCCGTTCTCTATAATTTGATAATGAACAAAAAGTTTCTCAAATATGAGAGATTATTGTAGCAACTTTGCCCAAAAAGAGCAAAATAGCAAACCGATGTGGCTGCCAAAATGGCAAAAATGCCAAACCCTTGTGGTTGCTCTCAAGACAAGAAAAATAACTTCATACAGAAGAATGACCGAAATCTTACATAACCTAACCTTTCTACAGGATTGTAGAGAGGAGCAGGATTGCACAGAGGAGCAGTTGAAGAGTTGCTATAATAAAGGGTAACAAGAAAGGAGAAAATAAAGTGAGTGAGAGCGGTTCCTAAATAATGCATATATATAGAGAGAGGTTAGCTCGTCTAGAACCTATTCTAAATGGAGGCATCTATTTGGAAAAGGTAGGAGTTATTTGGCTTGGTAACCTTCTTTTTGAAATTATTTAGTCAAATGCCCTTGTTTTGGAAATAATTAGTGAAATACCCTAGTTTTTAGTTAGATTTCTATAGTATTGTTCCTATAGTAATTTTTATAGGATGTGTGACCTTTCTACAAAAACTAAGAGTTTTTGGGTTTTAGGATAATTTTTATTTTTATTATTAGATTTTAGTTTTTCTGCTTTCTACCTTATAAATTATTAATAAATATGCAGAAAATTTTTAAAATTAAATTTAATTTACTTACTTTGTACTGGCTCTGATACCACACTTTGGTGGTTGTGTGGGATCTCTTAATTAGTAGTTGTGAGTGGCGCGTAGACTCCTGGAAACCTGAAAATTAAGAGGAGGAGAGTATCAAAAACTTTTGAAAGTCTAAAGAGTAAAGTCTAAATGGTCGAAAAAAAGATCAAAGTGTGTAAAATAATATTCTTCGAAATAATGGATATTGTCAATTCTAAAAAAGTAATCAGGAATGATGGGAATTTCGTCGTCATCGTCATCAAGTTCTCTTATATATTCTGATTCTGTCTCATATTCTTCACTATCATATGGAGGTTCTTCGAGTTCTTCTATATGTCTATGTTCTTCTCCATTCTGTTCATGTTCTTCTAGAAATTGTCTGTATGCAGTAGTAGGACTCCAAACGTAACTACTAAATATACCATTTTCATAAAATAACAAAGATCTTTCGTGATAAGTTAGATCGTCAATTATTTCAACATTTATATTACTAGTTTCTCCAGGAATTATTTGGTTTATTGTTATAATTATTACTCGTTGAATGCTAAAAAAGAATAATTTGAATTCGTAGCAATCATTCATGCTTATTTGTCTATGAGGATAATAAACATCAAAAACTAGCATTCTGTCACTACCTTGATAATTAACCATTAATTCAAAAATTGGTGAGGCAATACCGAAATTATTATCCATTACTTCTTTCGAATAATCAGCAATTATGAAATAAAGAGTAGAGAGAGATTTCTAAGGATACCTAAAAATCAAAACAAAACGGCCCATCATTCTTCCGACCTAGTTAAACTCTTTTGATCTGTTCTGTACCAGTTACTACCAGTGGATAAAATACCCCCGGTATGCACCCCGATTTCTGTGCTCCTTTTACGTTCTTCCCATCTCAAGATTACTATGCCCTCAATAGGGCTTCATCCAAGAGATACGTCTAGAACAACTAGTAGCACTTCGGTACAGATAACCACAAAAGTCTAACTATAGAAGGTAGCAAATGAGTCTTTTTGCAAGATTATTTAGGCAGAGCCTTACAAAACTCTCTCTAAGGGAAAGGAATTTAGTTGTTCATACCTTATTTTCTACAAAGGCTGATAGATGAACTCATAAAAAGCATTTTATTTCCTTCAAGATTGTTACAAACAGACTCTCTTAAGATTATGGGGAATTTTTTCTCTCCTCTTCCAGTCTGCCCTCTTCCTTACCTTGCCTTCCCTTTTATAGCCGAAGGAATGGCTTCACACCAGATACAATTATTATTCTCCTACATCACTGCTTACATCACATATACAATTATTGCTTCTCTTACATCAGTGCTTACATCATAGCTAAATAATTGAGATATTTGCTGCTTATGTAGGGAACATCTTCACGTGCTTTCACATCAGGAACAGTTCTTCGTCAGTCTGCTCTTGTCCTTTTCTGCAGTAGTCACATGAATGCTGTGGTTCCATCCTCATCAGTCTACAGTAGTGGATAGCTGTTTCTTCCGTCATTGTCATATCTCCTTTATGTAAGATTCGGTACCAGCTGTCAAAAACTTCTTTCTTTGACTGGGGTTGTCTAATTTTTGCTATGCTGTAGATCATTAATTTTTGTGGGTCAGGGCTGTCATAGATCCATATGTTACCTTCTCTGCTTTGTATGTCCTTTAGTTCACAATACATTGTTCTAAATCCCGTAGCTCTTCTTTCGGGAATCAGTTTTTCAAATTCTTCAGCTTTATATGGTATTATACCGGTTGCTCCAAACAAGATTTGGGTTGTCATCCCTATTTTTATAATATGTTCAGCTGGTAGTTCTTCATTATCTTCAAGGAATTCTGGAATTGCTGAAAATATTCGAACATATATCTTGGATGCCTTCGTAAGACCAAAATAGCTTCTAGCAGCTTTATATACTTCCTTTGGCAACTGACTAAGTTCTTCACATTCTCGAGATGGATAAATACAGTGGATAAGTCCTCTTTCGAACAATACTCTTACGGTTTTTGGATTAGCTCCTGGTAGTATGATCGTTTTATTCATATGTTGCTGAGAAATAGTTTTGATAAATTGGTTGACCTGAGTGGTCTGGCATAATTTCTCAATATATTGTAAAAATAAATCCTTCTTGGAGTATTTTGGAGGTTCTGAGAGTAAACTCTCTTTGTAGGTAGTGGGCTGTATGAATGTGGAGTTTTCTTCTTGTGTGGCTATTTTTGTGATCCCACTTGTATTTTGTGGGATAGTAGGTTCACTCCCTTCGCTCATTTTTCCAATACGATCAGAATTTATATGTTGGTAAAATATACTTTGAAAACCACATATTTGCAGCTGTATTTGGTTAAATGCTCCTTTTAATTGCTCCACTGTCTCCTTTAGGTAGACTATATCGTGTTCTATTTGCTGCACTCTGGCTTCCATTCTGCAACAAGCGAAATAGTTAATTTCTTGATAAAAAATCGGCTATAATATTAAGTTTTCCTTTTATGTTTTCTATCACAAAATCGTAATGTGCTAACTCCATCTGCCACCTTATCAATCTTTTATTTGCTATGGTTGGGTCTATTATTTTATTGATCCAACTTTTTGCTTGGGTATTATCTGTTCTTACCGTAAATTTTGTATGTATTATGAATAGTTCAAACTTTTTTATAGCTTTTAAGATCGCTAGTAGTTCTTTCTCGTTTATGTGGTAATTTTGTTGGGTTTGTGTAAAAGAACCACTAGTATATCTAGCTAATTTTTCTTCACTTTCTCCTATTTCAATAAATTTTAATACTGCTCCCCAATTAGTTTCACATGCATCCGTTTCTATTATCCAAGAACATTCTTTAACTGGTAGTCTTAGCTTTGGTAGCTCTGAAGTTTGTTGTTTTAATAATTTAAGTTTCTCTTCATCCTCCGGGGTCCATTCCCATTTCTTAGACTTTTTAAGTTTTTGTTGCAACCAATTTGTTTTTGCTGATAAATTTGGTACGTAACCTCTTGTTTGGTTTAGTAATCCTATTATGGCTTGTACTTCTCTTTTTTCTTTTAAGACATTAGGAAAAGTCTTTATTTTTTCTGCTATATGTGGTTGTAACTCTATTCCTTCATGCGATAATTTTGTTCCTAAGAATTCTATCTCAGTTCTGAATAATTCCATCTTCTTTTTTGATAGTATAATGCCTGTTTCTTTCACTGTTTCTATGAATTTTAGTAGATGTTCTTTATGTTGTTCTTCGTCTTCTGACCCTATTAGAATATCATCTACATATACTAATATAAAATTATTGTATTTTTCAAAAATTTTGTCCATATATTCTTGAAATATTCCTGGGCTATTTTTGTATCCGAATGGTAATACATTCCATTCATAAAATCCTTGAGGTGTGCTAAATGCCGTTAAAGGTTTTGAATCTTCTGTTAATTTTACATGATAAAATCCTGATTTGCAGTCAAATTTCGAATATATTTTTCTTGTTCTTACTGTGTTAAGTAAGATTTGCATATCTGGTAGTGGGTATCCAAATCTCTTAGTATTTTTATTTAATTCCTTGTAATTTACTACCATTCGAGATTTTACCTCTTTTTTCTTCTGAATGCTTTTTTACTATGAATGCCGGTGATGAATGAGGACTTTGTGATTTCCTTATATAATTATTTTTTACTAATTCTTTTATGTGTATTTTGAATTCTTCTAGGTCTATTGGAGTATGTCTTATTGGTCTAATTTTAATTATTTTGTTCTTATCTGTTAACTCTATATGCGCCGTGGGTTTACCTAAGTTCCATTTTGCTAAGGGGTCTTCTCCGCACAGATCCTCTAATTGTTTTTGTAAAATTTCTTTTGTAGTAGTTATTTGAACTTGTTGTATTCTAGTTTTGTTTGGTAAGTATTGATATTCACCACGCTGGGTTGAAGAAACTCTGATGTGTGGTAGGTCAGTTCTGGAATATGGTTGTGTTATTCTAATTGCTATTGCTTGGTGTCCGCAAGGTGTTGTGAATACAACTGATCTATGTGATATAGTTATGGGATAGTATTGTTGGAAGAAGTCATTTCCTAAGAGTACGTCATTATTTATATCGTTAAATTGGTATACTATGGGTATTTTTAATATGTAATTTCCTATTTGTATACTAACGTTTTGTTGGTATTTGTCCAGTATGATTGTTTGTCCGGTCAATCCAGATATGGCTTTTTTATTAAACCCATCTTGTTTCCATTTTGGTAGTATATTCTCGCGGCATAAACTAGTACCTGCTCCGGTGTCTATTAGACTATGATAGTTTCTTGATTTGAATCCGTCGTAAACAAATTCTGTTAGGATGTATAATGTGTTTTTTGTTGCTCTTAATAGATTCATTTGTCCAATATCCTATTTATTACCATACTTTCATTGTTTACTGTTATTGTGAGTTTTTCTTCTTGAATCGAGTAAGGTTGTACTGATGTAAGGAAGTCAGTTCCTAATAACATATCATTAACATGTTGTTCTGGGTCTACATGTAAATGTAACAACATTTCCTTTTTACCATTGATCCTTAGTGGTAGTATGATTTTATGTACAATTGGATGTCTATTATTGTAATAATCTAAGTAATAATATGGGTTATCTAATGTTATCAATTCAGTGGTTTTTATATTTGTTTGTTTAATATGTGAATTAGTAGCTCCTGTGTCGACTAAGGCTATTTGTTTATTCCATTTTCCGTTGTCATAATATTCTATTTCTATTTTAAATTGGTTATTATTTTGGTGTTCTAATGTATTTATTATTGATATTATTTCTAATGCTTGTTGTTTATTTCTTATTGATAGTGACCTTTTTCCGAACATTATTTGTGGTGCTTTTTCTTTTTCTTTTTCTTTTGCTTTATTAAAGTCGAATTCTATATAATTTGGTATGGTCATTTCAGGGTTTTCTCTAGCTGGTTTGTATCTGATGATTTCGCTGAATAGCGGCTCTATTTTAAAATTGTCCGTATTTCTATTCTTTACTTCGTGCTTACTAGTGAAAGTGTAAATATTTCTTATTTGTATGCTCATAACTTTGCTTTTTTCTATCATTTCTATACCTGATAACTTATGATACATGACTAGGCTTTTATCTTTATTTTCTTCTGTCATGCTTATAGAGAAATTAGGTTTTATTGTGAACTTTATCTTTTGGTACATTAGGTTTCCTTGCACTATTCCTATTAAGGCGTCTTGTGTACTTGATATTATCCTATCATCCATTAGATATATTTGGAGGGGCGTATTTATTCCTTCTTTAAAATAAGCTTTTATTATTATTTGTACAGCTCCTAAATGTATGTGTCTTAATGTTTTTCTGGTTTTTTCGTTTATCTTTTCCATTTCTTGTCTTATTATTCTTTCTGTTATTAATGGGATTATGGTTTTGCCTTGTGCTTGTTCAATGTCTATAGGTTGTTCATTATTCCGGGCTATTACTATGGTGCTTTTCTTTCTTTCAAATATTGGTAATTTAAAAATTTCTTTTGGATTTACATCTAATTTGGTCTCTCTTATCTTATCGTATTTTTGTATATCAAAGCACATTCTTTCTCTTAATTCTTCATTGTTTTCTTCTCTTTCTGATGGTTCTCCTATTTCTGTTAGATCCGTTAACATGTATATTTCACATTCTTCTGTTTCACCTTCACTACTTCCACTATCTTCTTCCATTACCATTATTTCTTCATCCTCACTTATATCTGACCATTCTTCATCATATTCTATGGGTTCGTAATTTATGCTATTCATTTCTTCAATTTCTTCTACGTATTTTACATTTTCTTTTTTCATTCGTTTAGGACAATTTGGTGATATATGTCCTACCTCTCCACATATGTAACAATTACATTTTTTTGGATTTTTTGTATATTGCCTATTTTTATTTTTATTCATTTTTCTAAAGTATTTTTTAAAAGGTTTTCTATATCTCTTAATAGTTTTCTTATACTTTGGTTGATATTTTGGGAATTTGTGATTATTCTTCTTTGTGTATTTATAGTTATTGTATCTATAGTTATTATTGCATCCCCAATGGTTCGGTCTTGCATCTTCACAGCAAATTCTTTGTTTATATGTTCTGTAATATTTCATTGTTGCCCTGGCCTCTTGGCATACTTTGTCTCTATAGTCTTTTACAAATTGCGTTATATACCCTAAAGTGTCTACTTCAGGCTTTACTTTCTCATTTACGTATGCACTATATATGTTTATGCTCCATGGATCAGGTAATTTTAGAAAGAATGAGTCTAAAATTGGACTCCGTTCTTCTTTTGTGTAATAACTATCTTGATAATATTCTCGGAATTCACAAGCATAGTTGTCAAAATGGCACATGTCGCATATTTCTAAGTTACTTAGTCTCCATCTTGCTTGATTCTTTTTATATATAGTGTGTTTTTCTCCTTTATCGTATACGCTAAATTCGGTTCTTATTGCTTTTTCGTAATTTGTAATTATTTCTTTTAAACCTAAAGTCCGTTGTGCTGAACTTTCTTCAGTTCCATTATCATCAATTGGTCTTGCTTTCTTATAGTATTTCTTTCTTTTTCTTCTAGTCCATTCCACCATTTTGCTACTACTCCCATAAAGGTAGCTTCTATGAATTTTTCAAATGCATCTCCGTTAAGGTTTTGTCTAAATCCTACTATTAGTGACGCTTTTACCCATTCTTCAATTGTTCTATCTACATCCTTTACGCAATCTAGGTCTAACCATTCTCCATTTCCTGCTATTCCTTTTTCGAAATGTTCTGTTGGTTCATATTTTGGAGTTTCTTTTTCTTTACCTTTTCCTAGTTGCGTTCTTCTTTTTGTATTTTGCCATTTCCATGGTAATTGATATGGTTTTTTGTGAGGTGGTGGTCTTAAGATTTCATACATGTTACTTGGAATTTCCGAAGGTTTTTCAATAATTTTATCTTGGTCCATTTTTACTTCTTCGTGTGCTATATCTAGATTTTTCAATGCTTCTTGCACTTCTTCTGAATTAGGATTTGCCATTAAATCTTCTATTTCTAGAATATTTATATTAAGTTTCGTTATGGCTTCTAGTTCTTGCATACCTTCTTCTGTTATGCCCAATTCTTCTTCTGGGTATTCTGTCATATATCTTCCTAATTCTTTTATATTTTTATTTATGATTCTTAAATCTTTTCTTATATCAATGAACATTTCAGGACCGGTGTAGACTTCTTCGAAGTCTTGTATTTTTAAATAAAATTTTGGCTCCATGTCCTACTATTTTGTCTGCTAGTAGGTGTTGGTAATACCAACTTGCTTCTTCGTTTCTGTAATCTAATACTTTGTATGCTATTTGTTTTTGTATTTCTTTAGGTAGTTGGTTAGAAACTTTTGTTGTTAACAATAGGTATTCTGATATTTCTTTACTGGCAATATACTTACTTTCTACTAATCTTTTGTCAACGTATCTAATCTTGAATTTTGAAAGATTTTTTAATTTTAGTTTCTCTATTTTCTGTGAATTATCCAGCTTTTTTAAGGTTAAGGTGTATTATAGTATATATTTTCTAGAGTGGGGTTATATCTAAAATTTTGCTTTTTGGTTATTTAATTAAAAAGGGGTAGCTGGCTAAATATTTTTGGAAGAAGGGTATTTGGCTAAATATTTTTGAAAAGTGGGGTATTTACCCACTATGCTCGAAAAGGTAGTGTCTTACACTCGTATCGGACAAACATAAGACACAAAGCTTCCAAATTTAACATAGTATACTACAATTTCTCTTACATCAGTGTGTCCTTTTACATGAAATTTAGCTTAGAATACATCTACCATTTACATTAAAAGCCACATTGACAAGTATAATCCAATTCGAGAAGGAACATCATCTGGTGGGTCATGGCGGCTATGTATTCTTAGCGGTGTTACCTTTCAGATCATCATGGCGGTCTAGGTGGTGAGGGGGAGAGAGGTTAGTATCTCAAAAGTGAATGTCTAGGCCATAGAGCTGACAAAGCCTAGTAATTACAGCTTAAACTCTTAGAAACTTCTTGATGGACACTTATAAGTGAAGGAGGTTTGTGCGTCTACGCGTGAGAGAGAGGCAGAGAGAGAGAGAGAGAAAGAGTATTTGGAGGGAGTTTTGTGATGAAATTCATAGATTTCACTCAAGATTAACGTCAAACAAGTTTTGACGAAAATGATAGATTTTAAGTAACTTCAAACAATTTTAATTTACAAATCTGGTACAGACTGTTAGTGTACCATGTACATCTAATCCAATCCACGATGGAGCTTAGTTTCTCTAAAATTATCTTTAAAAATTTGCTTTTGAACTTCTAAAAGTGCTAAAGTTTTCCATCATAAAAAATGGTGATGTTGGAAAACTTCCACCGTGAAAAATGGTAATGTTGAAAAATGGAAATGGTGCATGTGAATTAATGCACATAACAATTCCAAAGCTTCGACATTGTTATACCCTCCTCCATATAAGGAGGTGATCTTCCTCATGTTCGAAGCAAACAATATAGAGAGTTCTACTTCAAAGTGAAGTGAGGTGTTCCACTCAAAATGAAAGTGAGAGTTCTTAAACTTTTGTCACTACAAAAGATATAGAAAACCACGATGGGCGCTAGGAGTTTTCCGGCGTTTTTTATAAAAAAATTCCCGTGGGTTTAAGATCTACCCGGCATTTTTTAAAAAACATCGGGGTTGTTGTGGTACCCCGGCATTGGCAAACGCCGGAGATTAACTCCTATCAGTAAACCCTACCATTTCTCCTTAATCCCCTACTTCCCTCTCTCTTTCCCTCTTCGCGCTAAAACCCATTTTTCCTTGTCGCCTTCTTCGCACCAATACAGAGAAAACCTAGCTATTTCCCTCTCTCTTTCCATCGTGTTCCTCAAACTCTTCAAAACCCTAGATATTCCCCACTCTCCTCTCTCTTTTCATTCCCTCTTTGAGCTCATCCCGCAGTCGCCGTTCGATTTTGCACCCATCGTTCGATTTCGCACCTGTCGCCGCAGTTCGCTCTCGCTCCCTCCGCCGTCGTTTCCTTCATCGCATAGTCGTCATCCTCCTCAATCTCTCTCTTTCATAAACCCTAGGTAATAATTTGCTAATTTAGTTGTACTTTTTTTTTATTTTGAGTTTGTTCACTATTTTTTTCCCGATATTTCTTTTTTATTGCTTTTCATTTCTCAAATCTTCCAGTTTGTTTGATGAAATGTTTATGAGAAGCAAAGTAGATTATGCTTGTATACTGTTTGACGAATTGCCTCTTGGAAAGAGTTAAACATTCACCAAAACATTGTAGGGTACTCCTCCATTTATATGCCTCTTCTATATTTTACATTTTCCAAATGGAATCAGTCGTGGTCGTTGGATCGTGATGAGGCCGTTGTTGTTGTTGTTGTTGTTGTTGTTCAATAATATGAGTATATAAGTGTACTTGATGTTTTTATTTTGGCAATGGAGAGGACTTAGAAAAGTTGACCCATACACCGTTTCCATTTTATTTCATTCCCTCCATGTAGGATTATTTTAAAAATTCAATCACTAGAAACATTTTAAACTGAATTTCGATGTACACTTTCTTGATTTTTTTTTAATCAAAATATTTGCTAGCGATATCAATGCATCAATACAGCTGAACATGCATACATTTTTCATATCTGATAGATATCACAGAATAAAATTATTCAATTGTTATGTACATCATCTATAACTTTTAAATGAAAACATATTTATGTAATTCAAAGAAAAGAAAATTTGATCAATATCAAAATTATATATGATTATCTGAAGCATGTCACAAATAACAAATTAATTATCAGCATGATCTTCACGGATGCATTAACAATCTAAACTACTATTCTCGAGAATTTCTTACAAAAAAGAAGAAGCTAATGAAGAAGGGGAGCATTTGTAGACCTGATGCGAGGTTCCGGAAGCAGGTAGATCATGAAGCAGTTTATGTCCAGTGAAGGGGCGAAATAATAAAAGAGTTTGGGTTAGGAGCCCCATCTGTAGTTGTTGATTGTTCTTAACGAGGTTTGTGCACACCCCCTATAATTGGATGGAATGTTTAAAACTCAGTATTGAAATCAACTCATTGTTCTCACCTATTATTTGGATTATATTCTATGTACCTTTTTCCGCAATCTTTGCTTGTATGACCTTATAATGGTTTCTTTGTAATAAATAGTTTGTTTGAATGTAGATTGTACACATTTTACTTAAAAACAGGAGATAGAAAAGCACATGTAATATATGTTAGATGTGCATGTCCATATTAAGACATCATTTGAATTATATTGTTGGCTATCTTACTCAGAAATATGTATTTAGGATATGATACAAGAACGAGCACATCATTTAGGGTCTGTTTGGTTCAAAGGAGGGAAGGGGAGGGGAGGGGAGGGATTTTAATGGAGGGGAGGGAAGGGGAGGGAAGGGGAGGGGAGAGATTTAATGAAAACTCTGTTTGGTTCAAAGGAGGGGAGGGGAGGGAAAATAATTATTTTCTTGTTTGGTTCAAAAGGGGAGGGAATGGATTTTATAATAAAATTACTTTTATACCCTTTTACATATAATAAGAAATTCATACAAGCACTTCATACAATAAGAATTGAAACAACAACGAACTATTTATGAGGAAAATATGTTGATGTATCAATCAAAAGAACAATCAAAAGTAAATGTCATCTTTCCCTGAGCACATGATTTTTTAATTGTATGTGGTCTGTACGTTTTTTTTTTGTTTTTTTTTTGTTATGTATTCTTAAATCTTTTTAAGATTTTCTTTTGTCCTCAAAGTTAAATCTTGTCAAATTTTTACTACTGTCATCCTCAAGCATACGCCTAAAGGCTAAAGCAGCATTGCCTTCATGGGGCTTCAGTCTATTTTCTTCCTACTGCAATGTTAAACTCACTCGGCTATGAAAAACAGGCAGCAGAATCTCATAGTTTAGTGATACATGAAATTTTGCCAATGACAAGAATTATCAGCACACTGAAGTTACTCAGGTTTAAATGCCGAAACCAGTCTCAGGTATCCACCTTACTCAGTAACAAGAAAACAAAAGTAATGTTTAGCCTTCCCACTTACACAACCAACAAATACTAACTGTTGGTAAGGTGAACTACATGGGCACAAAGTATATAGTAAATTGAAAATAACCAATAATCTCAACAAAGAAAAAAAAATGAGAACCCTCGAAGAAAATCAATCCATTCAAACGACCGAACACAATACTATGCTTTAAGGGCAGCTTTGTGAACCATGGTCTCCTTGTGTATTTGGTGGCAACTCTTCTCAACAAGGTCAAGCAGCTTCTCTAACAGAATTTGTTGGTTCTGCACTCATGCTTGATGAGAAGTCATCACCACTTCTTTGTGGAAAGTTTCTGTGTGCTGCAAAGGCGGAGGGCAATTTAGTCCAGCCACTTTAAAAAATTAGCCTTACTTTCTCTTTCCTCCAAATCCCCCCACTTTTGGAGGGGAGCCAAAATTAGCTCAGGAGGGGTGTTGCACCCCCCATTTCCCTTCCCTCCCCTCCATTCCCCTCCAACCAAACAGTCCCTTACCTGTAAGAACCAAGAAAATATTCTCATTTGTCTAGCTCCATTAAAGGGTAATGAATTAATGAAGAAATGAAGACTTGGCTTTCTCCCCATAGCTGCTATGATGTATATGCACATGTTGATGGTCATGTCTGATTGTTGTAAAAGCATTAATGTTGTGAAGTTGATAGACTTTAGATTACTATGTGGAAGGTAGGAGTAGTACCCGTATAAAGAAGAAGATTAAACCAGTTTGTCCTTATAATAAAATATTCAAATTCTGTGTTTTAATTAGGGATGTAAAATTGATATGTTAAAGTTTTTTTTGTTAGAAAATACCCTACAGTATACTTCTACTAGTATGATGCACGTGCGATGCACGTGGAGGAGGAAGGAAAAGGACAAAAAAAACTACCAATATGATGCACGTGCGATGCACGTGGAGGAGGAAGGAAAAGGACAAAAAAAAAACTACCAACACGTGCGTTGCACGTGTTTGCACACATACAAAAAAAAAATAAAAAATTGTTTATTTGTTTACCAACCCCATCTCTCCCATTATAATAGTTATAGATGAATATATTTCATGTAAAGATTATTACAAAGAAAAAAACTACAATTCATGTATATATAAATATATAATCGTATTTTGTATTTTTTAACTAAAAAGTCACACATTCATACATTAAAAAAAGTTGTAAATCTATATGCATTCTTGTAGTTTTATGTTATGTAAATATAAATAGTCGACTCAGCCCTAACCACTCACCACTCACCACAACTTCATGTGGATTCTTAAGAATTTTGATTCACTTTTTACTAGACAAGAAGTTATGCTTGAACAAACTAGTAATTGAATTTTTATGTTCTGATGCGAGACAAAATATTTTGTTTTAAGTTTGATAATTTGTTAATAATGAATAGAACATTTCATAATGAAGTTTTTTCGATTGACTTATCTAGTGAGATACACACTTTAATAAATAACAAAAAGAAATCTTAATTTATGAAATTTAATTTTCAGATTGAGTGATATTATTCAAATGGATAAAAGTTGGATGAGTAAGTCATGATTATCGAAGGAGTATCGAGATGGTGTAAAAGATTTCATTATCTTCGCCAAGCAATATTCCTGTGATCCCAACTTTATCCGGTGTCCATGTTGCCGATGCGTAAACTTTAGTTTGCTTCCCTGCATTGAAGTACAAACACATTTGGTCATTAGGGGTTTTCTGGAAAGGTACACACAGTGGTTATGAGTGTGACACATCTATTCCGGTTGGATCGGCTGTGTTAGAAGATGAAGACGAACCGTTAGTGAATTACGACGATGGTGTTGCCGATGAGATTCAAACTTTAGTGTGGGATGCTTTTGGAATTCATAACATTTCAATGCATACAAATAGTACAACAACTCAAGTCCATGATGAACCGACCGAAACCCCACACACTAGAGGTGGAATGGAGGGTGGAGTGGAGGAGGGAAGGCAAGAATCTGAAGTTAACAAAGAATTTGAAGTATTCACTAAGTTGTTGAAAGATGTTAGTACACCATTGTATCGTGATTGCATCAAATTTCGAAGTTCTCATTCATCGTGAGGTTATTTCATATCAAATGTCTGAACAGTTGGTCTGCCAAGTCCTTTACCAGGCTACTTAAAATTTTAATGATGCTTTTCCTGAAATCTGTCTCCCAAATTTAGCCAATGGAATAAAACAATTCTTTAAATATTTTTATCTGGGGTATGAGAAGATAGTAGTATGCCGATATGATTGTATGTTATTTAGGGGGGATAAGGAGAGTCTTGAGCACTGTGAAATATGCGGTACTTCGTAATGGAAAAGGGTTCCGAATGAAGAACAAGATGCAAGTGGGGCAGTTAAATCTAGGCGGAAAAAGAAGCCAGCAAAACAGATGTGCTACTTTCCTTCGATTCCTGGGCTAAAGATTGTTTATGTCATCTAAGATTTCTTCTTATATGAGATGACATGCTGAAGGTCGGAAGAATGATGGGATTCTCAGACATCCGGCGAATTTTGCTGCATGGAAATTTTTTGATGAAAGATACCCTGATTTTACTGAGTATAATCTATCCCCTTCAAAGTGCATGAAACTGTCATCATTTATTTTGTCCACAAAGTTCCTGGACCGAAAAGCCTGGAAAATGATATAGATGTCTATCTTCAGCTTTTAATAGATGAGCTCTAATAGTTTTGGGAGGGTGTTCCAATATATGATGCAACAACTAAGAAATCATTCCGTCTTCGAGTTGCATTGATTTGGACAATCAATGATTTTCTTGCATATGCAAATTTATCCGGTTATAGCACCAAAGGGCGTACTGCCTGTCCTTGTTGTATTGATCAAACTACTTCACAGTGGTTATATAATGAGAGAATGTTCTGCTACATGGGTCATAGAAGATGGTTGCCCGACACACACAGTTTCATGGTGGAAACTGCGACTTTTGATGGGGTGGAGTGGGAACATGCACCTCAAATTTCGTCTGGGTCTGTTGTGTTAAGCCGGTTACATGGTCAACATTTCAATCATGGTAAGGGACCAAAAGCCATAAAAATTTGCAAGAAACGGGTAAGAGATGAGGAAAACGATGCAGATGAATGTGATGACATTGTTGATTTGAGGTCCTGGAAAAAGAAAAGCATTTTCTTTACACTGCCGTACTGGGAATTCAATTTATTCCGCCATAATTTAGATGTGCTGCATACCGAAAAAAATATTAGTGAAAATTGTATTGGATAGTTATGGGAGATGATCGAAAGATAAAAGACAATCTTAAGTGTCGTCTTGATTTAGCTGCGTTGGACATACGACGTGAGTTGCACCCCAAATATTTACAGAATGGCAGAGTGCGCATTCCTCCTACAATATTGTACCCCCAAATTTTGGATTTTATTGTATTTTTGTGCTCTCTTGATTACTGTATGTGGATTTCTTTATTATATTATATTTTTGGCTTTTCTTGGGTTCTTTTATTTCCTCCTGTTCGTTCTATGCACTTTTGGTTGAAATTTTGCTATCTTTGGTTCATTGCAAAATTTCACTCTTCCTATTTTGAGTTTGATTTGTTCTCCTTTATGTTCATCTCATTGTTTTATGCTTGTTGGTCTTTTTTTGGAGCCAAAACCGATACCCAAAATCCACTAAACCACAACCCAAAACCATTTTTCTTAATCTCCTATAAATACCACATATTAAACCCTAATATTTTAACCCTCTCGATCTCCGCTGCTCTCTCTCTCTTTGTTTTCGCCAACTGCCCAAACCCATCGCCTAGCCACCACCTTGCCACCTCCCACCACCGTCTTCACCATCCCTTCGTCGTCTCCTTCTCCCCATCGCCCCTCCGATCATCTTCCCCATCATCGTCGCCTTCAACCCACCGTTCGAACCCATTACCCCATTGCTTCGCCGTCGTCATCCATCACCGTTCTCGCCCATTGCCATCGTGATCCCCTCCGTGCACCCCCCTTTCATCCTCCAGAGACCCCTCCTAGCGTCTTCGTCGCCGTCCAAGCCCGTTCAGCCTTGTTGGCGTCTTCCCCTGTTTTCAAGCGGGAACAGAGCTCGCTCTCGCATCGGAATCTCGCCGTTGTCGTCACTTCCGACCGCAGCGCTGCCGTCGTCAGTGTCGCTGCCTTGCGTGGTGTCGTCGCCATCGTCCCGAGCGCAGCCAACGTTGCCGGAGTTCTCCCGCTCTCTCTCTCTCTCTGTCGAAGGGAAGAAGGATAGAGGGTACTGGTTGGTTTTCGTGTTTGCTGTTTTGGCATAGCAGATCTGTGATCGCTATTTGCTGTTTTGCATGGATTCGGTGTGGAGTTGCTTTGCTGTTTGGATTTCTTCCTGCGTGTCTCACTTGTGTTCTTGTGGATCGTCGCCCAGGATTCCAATCCCGTTATTCTATATTATTTGAATCTACAATTTAATAGGCAGGTCTCTCCTTGAACTAAAATTTTGTTTTGTTCACGTTTATTTGATCTCTGCAAGTAGATCCAGTCCCTTTCGTTATCATACAGCTATTGAAACTCCATTAAGTATATTGAGGGATTACACGAGCTAACCCGATATATTCTTAACATCGTGTCATTCTCTTTGATCTAAAACCTAGTCCCTATTGTTTCATTGCATATGCACTTACATGAAAAATAACTAGATCCATATTGTAGACTTGTTTGATATAGTAGACATGTTAGATTTGTTTGATTAATGAATATATACCATGCATGCAAAATTGTATCTTAAACATAGAAATATGCATGTTGAGACCTAGGATCACTTTGATTACCATTTTGCTTGAAATATATGGTTGCATGATTTATTTATTGCCCCTTTTAGGTTAATACAAATTCTGGACTGCTAGTTGTTCCATTTTGAATCAGGTTTTCAACCATGTTACTGTCACATTTTGAAATAACTTTCTGAACATGAAATTTAGCATCTGATGTCTAGTTTACTATCCTATTTGTGGATTTAAGTTCCGATATGTTATCTGTTAGATATCATCATTTTAGTACAGCTGTGTCAAAACGTTCAGATTCACAATTGCATGCGTGTCCTACTGTTCTATAATTTATTTGACCATGCTAACAGTAAAAGAAAAATATGAAATAAATCTAGCTGAACCTAGACATGTGTAGGTACAACCAAGAATTTTTACAGATTTATTTGATGAGTTTTTTGACCTGAAACAAATAGGTGAACATAATTTACCGCATGCTGCCTGAACAGAAAACCTGAATAGAATAAGGTTTTCACCCTAGTTTCTGTATCTTTTATATGCCATATTTATATTTACTGGAACCGTGTGGAAGTATACTTTCTAGAACTTCTGATGGATTCAGATTTTCTATTTCGTAGTGACCGTAATCCATATTTTAGTACAGCAAGGTCATGCTATCCTGATTGTGTGAATTGTGCTTATTTGATGTGGTTGCTTCTTGCTTTGTCTGTAATGCATAGAATTAGACACACTTAGTTGTTAGGGTTATATACTGAAAGCATCACTTTTGTATTAACTTTATTTCCTTTTTTTTTTTGAATGAGAATCATATGGGCATATGTTTGCATATTGTGTTTATTATAATATTAATGCAAGTGTTTGATATTCTATAAGGTTGATAATATGGTGTGAGGTGACACACAGAAGATCATATTATCAGTTCCCTATGGAATATATAAATAGTTCACAACCTAGACGGACTTGGACAATCCATTGGAAAGGTTGTAGTGTAATCTGGTATTAGTCTGTCTTGACTATAGGTTTACACTAGTACACTTTGTGTGTATTGAACAGGACCACTTGAGGTTGTTCTCTTTGTACTGACTACAAAAGAGAACAAACACCTCTATTATTATGGATGCTTATGCTCTTAATCCAGATATAATAACAGACATGTATATGCAGTGTGCATTACTTTGACTCATAAAAGAGTGAGATTCATTATGGATCAACAACCTCTATGAATTGGGTAATAGCATTGTATATATGATGGGCTGTTGATTGTAAAAGGAATCCATGTCCCGATACGTCGGGTTGATGATGTCCCCTTAAGGAGCTCATAAGGATTGTCATGTAAACCCTGCAGGTGGATTACATCCGACATGACAAATAAAGTTGAGTGGTACTACTTAAGGATAAAAGATGTTGATCAATATAGTTGTCAGTAACTTAATTTGATCGACGGACATTCGATATCTTAACATGGGGAGTTGAACGAGCATATAATAAAAGGAGCCCATAAATATAATTTGGGATTAGGAAGGTAGTGCAATAATAGTTCCTTAGTGGACCGAGCTATTGTTAATGGGCCTGGGTTGTGTGTTCGGGCTGAACACGGGATACCCAGATTTGTTAGGAGACCTAACCCTAATTTCTCCTCATGGTCCCTGCCGTAGCCTTATATATATCCTCTATTTCTCTGGCCGTCATTGAGAATCTGAAATATAAGATTTTTTCTCAAAACTCGTGATTCATGTAAGGAGAGAAAGAGAGATCAGCCAAGGAGAAGAAAGGTTGGGAGATCGTCGCCCACACGACGTCCAACCTGAGGAAGGAATACGTGCAGAAGATCTTGGGGTCGCTGTCGTCTTCTTCTTATCGCAGGTATAATTCGTGAACCCTAGATTCCGCTATATAGGGTTAGATCACGTATTTAATCTGTTAAATTTTTAACAATCGATACGCACACCAATCCGTAGTCCTGGGAATCATCTCAGTTCCATCATTAGTACCATACAATATTGACACCTTCTTACATGCTCACATAGGATGAAAATAAACTAATAACAAGCTAGGGTATTATGGGTAGACTTGGTAGTGAACGATCGAAAAATGTACTCGGTAAGGCCTTCTTGCTCACTTGAACACTTGACATGGAAGGAGAAGTATTGATTGCAATGATTGATTGTTAATTCTTGATTGTAAATTATTGTTATCAATGCCGAGTACAAGAATCGTGAATTCACCATTAGTCTAAAACATTCACTGTGTGCTTGTACCGAACCTGTAGTATGGGATGCAGTAGTACATGCACTAGATAGGCTAATAAAATGATTAATAACCTGCATACTTGATCCTGTATTGGACTTGACTTGACTTGACATCACTCATTACCTGCATGATTATTGTATACCTTTGATATTATTTCCTGTCTTTGCTTTATTCTTTGACTTTGATCATGTCCATTTTTCTTTGATATACTTGCTTTCCTTTATCCTCTATTTTTCTCTACTTGCTGCCCACGACTTGATCTAAGGGCACTCTTTTCTTTCTTTTTAGATCAAGATTTCATAGGTACTGAAGGACCAATCCCTGAAGGTATTGGTGAGCAACGATTCTAGAGATGGAGTCCAAGATTGCGCTGCTTATTTTATTTATTACTAGCTTATTTCTTTGAAAATTGTTATGACTTTGTACTTCGTTTTGGGCTTATGTTCCTTGAGTTTTTTTTTTCCAGATGTTGGATTTCTTGTGTTGGATATTATTATTGTTGGACTATTTCATTATTTATTGAAGTTATCTTGATTCATGTGATTATCTCTTCCTGCGTGGTTGTGTTGTTGTTGCATATTGTTGAGTTAGTCTGGTACAGCTTATGGATGGTGTTTACATCATTTGCTGGGCCTACGTTACGTACTCGTATTCCATGTTTTTTGGAAGCGGGGCGTGACATGGTTTTTAGTGGTATCAGAGCTCAAGTTTGAGTAATATATCAGTCAAAAATGACTATCTTTATGAGGTTTGGCTTTGATTGATATATTAGTCGAGTTTGGTTCTAGCGGGGTAAACTCAGTAATGTGCACACCACCATGATCACATGAATGCATGCATAATAACTAACATATCATCTGGTTACTGACCCTCTTTGATCGTGTTTCAAGCTATTGCTCGTGGGAATTCTTCTTCTCGTTTGAGAGATGAGCAGTCGGACAACGCTGCCATTCTCCAGACGAGTCAGCAGATGATGGCTTTCCAGCAGGAGCACAATGAGCTGATGAGGGCCACTTTGGCGGCCAATGGACCTGCCGCTGAACCTGCATCTGGGCCTCTGCCACCTAGGCCTTGTACAATAGAGGATTTCATGAGGCTGCACCCGGATAAGTTTTCGGGTACCGAGTCACCGTTGGAGGCCGAGCAATGGCTTATCCGGACGGAGCAACTGCTGATCGCAGCTCGTGTTGCCGTGGCGGATCTTGTGGATGTGGTTCGATTCCAGTTGGTGGATCTCGCTCACATCTGGTGGAGAGTTGAATCAGAAAGGATGGCGCGACCCATTGAGTGGGCCGCTTTCTCTGAGAGCTTCATGGCGAAGTTCTTTTCCAGTGTCACCAAGGCAGAGATGGAGCGACAATTTATTTTCCTAACTCAGGTCAGTTAGATAGTATTCTTAAATGTCATTGTTGTTGTCTACTTCACCTGTGACAGTATTAATTTGAGCATTGTCTTCATCAGGGAAACTGTTCCGTGGATGAGTATGCTGCAGAGTTTACTCGGATCAGTCGCTTTGCACTTGCCCTTGTTGCCACTAATGAGGCTCGGGCTAGCAGACTTCAGTCAGGCTTGAGTTTTTTCATCCAGGACCGTTTGGCTGCTCTTCGGCTTCGTGCCTATGCCGATGTTTTGGATGTTGCTCGGATTAAGGAGCACCTCAACAGGTCAAGTGTTCCTCAGCGGACTGTTTTGCACCCTGTTGCAGCTCGGCCTTCCGAAGGACCTATTTGGAGGCCAGTTCCGGCCCCTCCCACGAGAGTACAGCTGTACGCACCTATTGTCCCTAGGACTGTTGAGACTTGTGGCTATTGCCATAAGGCTAGGCATTCAAAGCGAGACTGCAGGATGGCCAACCGGCTGTGTCTAGTGTGTGGGAGTAGTGAGCATATGGTTCGTGACTGCCTGAGGAACATGGTTCCAGCACCAGCTTCTGGTATTGCTCAGCTAGGAGCGCCGCAGGTTAGACCGCCTTTTCCACCGCAGAGGCAAGTCTTTGATCAGAGGTGCGTGGCCCCTAGAGGAGGTTAGGCTGGAGGTCATGGTCAGGCTTATAACCTGACAGTCGAGGAAGCGGAAGTTGATATTGGAGTGGTTGCAGGAATATCACAGTGGTTGTCCTTTCTTTCTTTATTTCAGTTTTTTGCATGCTATTTCCCTTCATTGTGCAATTATTCGTGTGTATATCTTGCTAGCACCTTATTTTTTTGTTTGATTTTCTTCTTCTACGTGTGATTTTAGTCTTCTCTCTTCCAGCTCATGTGTTATTTGATTCGGGTGATACCCACTCTTTTATCTCTTCCCACTTTGTCGATCAGCATGGTTTGGCTAGCGATGCTATGCCCGCAGAATGGGGAATCACTACAGGTGGAGGTGTCATTGTCTGTTCTAGGGTATGCAAGCAGAATCCGTTGCTGATTGGTGGTGTGGAGTTCTGTGCTGATCTGATTATGATTCCCAATTCCGGTTTCAATGTCATTCTGGGCATGGACTGGTTGGGTGTTTCTTATGCCGTGATTGATTGCCAGGAGAAGAAGGTGACTTTCAGGCTTTCTATTCGACCATAGTTTGTTTTCCATGCGGGTGAGACACCGTCTGGGTGTGTCAAGAACTCGATGGATCCCAAGGTTGTTTTCCCTTGTGTCGTTGAGCTCTGATGGGGTTGTTGCACCCTTAGTTGTGTGGGATTTCTTTGATGTTTCCCGAGGATTTGCCCGGCTTGCCGCCAGACCGAGATGTGGTGTTTAGAATTGATGTTCAGCCAGGTATGGTGCCTATTTCCAAGAGTCTGTGTTGTATGGCACTGGTTGAATTGGCGGAACTGAAGGTGCAAGTTCAGGAGCTACTTAATAAGGTTTTTGTCCGACCTAGTGTTTCACCTTGGGGAGCCCCAGTTCTGTTTGTCAGTAAGAAGGATGGAAGCCGCAGGCTTTGCATTGACTACAGGGAGTTGAATAATGTCACTGTCAAGAATCGGTATCCATTGTCGAGGACTGACGATTTGTTCGACCAATTGGAAAGTGCTTCAGTGTTCTCGAAGTTGGATCTTCGTTTCGGATATCATCAAGTCAGAGTGAAGTCAGAGGATGTTCCGAAAATGGCATTATGAGTTCTTGGTGATGCCTTTCGGAGTGATTAATGCACTGGTTGTGTTCATGGGTCTGATGAATCGGGTGTTTTCGCCATTCTTGGATCAGTTTGGCATGGTCTTCATTGATGACATATTGGTGTACTCACGTAACAAGGAGGATCATGCTGAGCATTTGAGGGTGGTTCTATAGACCTTGAGGGAGAACCAACTGTTTGGGAAGCTTAACAAGTGTGAGCTCTGGCTGGATCGGGTTGCTTTTCTTGACCACATTATTTTTGGTGCCGGTGTTTCTGTGGATCCTGCAAAGATTTCTGCGGTCAAGGATTGGCCTATTCCGAAGTCTGTTCCTGAGGTGAGAAGCTTTCTGGTTTGGCTGGCTATCATGGAAAGTTCGTTCAGGATTTTTCGAAGATTGCTGGACTTCTGACCAGTTTAACCAAGAAGGAGCAGAAGTTTGTCTGGGATGAAGCTTATGATGAAGCTTTTACCGAGTTGAAGCATCGGTTGACATCAGTGCCGGTGCTGATTATACCCGATAGTTCGGGTTGTTTTGTGATATTTTGTGATGCTTCGGGTACAGGTCTTGGAGCAGTGCTGATGCAGCGAGGAAGGGTCATCGCTTATGCATCGAGGTAGTTGAGACCTCATGAGAAGAATTATCCTACGCATGATCTGGAGCTCTCGGCAGTGGTTTTTGTCATGAAGTTGTGGAGGCATTATTTGCTTGGGGATAGAGTGGAGATATTCACAGATCACAAGAGCCTCAAGTATGTGTTCATGCAGAAGGTGTTGAACATAAGGCAGAGGAGATGGCTGGAATTGATGGTAGACTTTGACATCAATTTGCAGTATCACCCAGGCAGAGTAAATTCGGTGCCTGATGCTTTGAGTCGGAGGCCTGCCGCTATATTCCTTACCCAGCAGAAGGAGCTAGTGGAGGATATGAGGAGGCTGGAGTTGGATGTGTTGCTTCTCGGATCAGATCCACAGTTCATGATGTTGCAATTGCAGTCTTCTTTGATTAAGCAGACTAAAGGAGCTCAAGCGGGTGACCCGCAGTTGCAGCAGTTTCGGAGTGAGGTAGAAGCTGGCTTGAGATCCGATTTGGTCATTCATGCTGATGCGTCGCTTCGTTTTGGCTCTAGGTTGTGTTTACCTAGAGGGGAAGTCTGTTGCCCAGTGCCTGATCTGTCAGCAAGTGAAGGCAGAGCATCAGAGGACCGCGGGACTTTTGCAACCTCTTCCAATTCCGGAGTGGAAGTGGGAGCATATCATGATGGACTTTGTGACAACTTTGCTGATGGAGTCCTAAGGGTCATAATGCTATCTGGGTGATAGTGGATCGGCTGACGAAGTGTGCTCACTTCATTCCTTTCCGTATGGGTCAGTCCACGAAGAGTTTGGCCGAGTAGTATGTTTAGGAGGTTGTTCGTCTGCATGGAGTTCCTATCAGCATCGTATCAGATAGAGATACGAGATTCCTCAGTTCTGGGAGAGTCTGAGGAGCTTAGTTACCAAGTTGAGCTACAGTTCAGCGTTCCATCCTTAGACGGATGGGCAGTCGGAAAGGACAATTCAGACCTTAGAAGACATGTTGAGATCCTGTGTTCTTCAGTTTGGAGGTTCGTAGGAAGATCATCTTCACTTGGCCGAGTTCTCTTATAATAACAGTTATCAGGCGAGTCTCAAGGCTGCTCCATTCGAAGCTTTGTGTGGGTGCAAGTGTAGATTGCCGGTTTGTTGGGATGATACCTGCGAGAGGAAGCTTTTAGGTCCTGAGTTGATCACGAAGACAGTTGATGCCGTGGCTCAGATCCGAAAGCATTTGCAGGCCGCTCAGGGTCGGCAAAAGAGGTGGGCTGACTATCGTCGTAGACCGCTAGAATTTGAGGCAGGCAAGCATGTGTTCCTCAAGGTATCGCCTTAGAAAGGTGTTATCCGTTTTGGAGGCAGGGGCAAGTTGAGTCCTCGGTTCATCGGTCCATTCAATATCGTGGAACGTGTGGGCAAGGTAGCTTACAGGCTCGCACTGCCGCAAGCTTTAGTGAGTGTCCATGATGTATTCCATATTTCTCAGCTCAGGAAATACATCGGGGATGACAGTCATGTGGTTGACTACTCAGACTTGTCTGTGAGGCCAGATTTGTCCTGTGAAGTCTCTATCTTAGATGTCGAGAGAAGGTGTTGAAGAATAAAGTCATCAAGTTGGCTCGAGTTTCTTGGAATCCTCACTCACTAGGTGAGTCGACTTGGGAGTTGGAGGAGGACATTCGGCAGAGGTTTCCTCATTTGTTTAAGTAGTGCTTTGTTTTGCTTTGTTTGTTTGTTTCGGGGTTCGCCCTATGTACCTCTTGTATGAATTTCGAGGACAAAATTCTTCTTGTAAGGTGGGTAGGATTTGTAACCCCTATTTTTGGATTTTATTGTATTTTTGTGCTCTCTTGATTATTGTATCTGGATTCCTTTATTACATTATATTTTTGGCTTTTCTTGGGTTCTTTTATTTCCTCGTGTTCGTTCTGTGCTCTTTTGGTTGAAATTTTGCTATTTTTGGTTCATTACAAAATTTCGTTCTTCCTATATTGAGTTTGATTTGTTTCACTTTATGTTCATCTCATTGTTTTATGCTTGTTCGTCTTTTTTTGGAGCCAAAACCAATACCTGAAACCCACTAAACCACAATCCAAAACCATTTTTCTTAATCTCCTATAAATACCCTCATATTAAACCATAATATTTTAACCCTCTCTCTCTCCGCTGCTCTCTCTCCCCGACCCTCATCTCTCCTCTCTCTCTCTGTTTTCGCCACTGCCCAAACCCATCGCCTAGCCGCCACCTTGCACCTCCCACCACCATCTTCACCATCCCCTCATTGTCTCCTTCACCCCATCGCCCCTCCGCTCATCTTCCCCGTCCTCGTTGCCTTCAACCCACCGCTCGAAACCATTACCCCATTGCTTCGCCGCCATCATCCGTCAGCGTTCTCGCCTATTGCCACCGTGATCCCCTCCGTGCACCCCCCTTTCATCCTCCGGAGACCCCTCCTAGCATCCTTGTCGCCGTCCAAGCCCGTTCAGCCCCGTTGGCATTATCCCCTGTTTTCGAGTGGGAACAATGCTCGCTCTCGCGTCGGAGTCTAGCCATTGTCGTCGCTTCCCGACCGCAGCGCCACCATCGTCAGTGCCTGTAATACCCTGATTTTACATTTATGAAAATTATTATTTATTTATTATTTTTGTACGTATTGTGCACGTGCAATTTTGCAGTATAAAATTTTATAATTATTTTCATTTCATAAACAAATGAGTATATATATATATATATAGGTCTCCTCCATTTGTTTTAATTAAAGCCCATTTTTCTTTAATGAACATAAGTTTCTTTTATAGCCCAATTTAATTAATTTTTGTAAACTAATTTGGCCCATTAAATAAAGGCCCATGAATTTATTTTTTCTTTTAAATACAACTTGTAATGTAGACAAATTTTTATAGACTATTTTTTTATAAAGAATAAAATGTACAACTTTTAATTAGGGGGACTATTGAATGCACGTGCATTGCACGTACACGTGTAGTGTGCACTCCTTTTGGCCGATTTTGAATGGAAGGGAAAGGAAAAGAGAAGTGGAGTTGTGGGAGGTAGTTTTTGTAATCATGGTTGGTTACTACAACTTCCCCTTAAATCCTAGCCTTTGGTCCTTAACTCCTAGATTAATCTTAGCCCTTTATTTGTCCCAAATTTTAGTATAAATACACCCCCCCCAGCCTAGTTATTCTTGCACTCTTCATTCTCCAAACCTATAGTAAGAAAATACAATTATTAGTAGTGAGTTATTAGTAGGAAGTGAGAATAAAAGATTGAGAGTTGAGTGTTTGTGCTTGCATTCAAGGAGGTCGGCTATTAGGAAGGCTCGGGTTGCACTTGGGAAGCATCAGTTTGCACATCAAGGAGGGGGAGGAGCACTCGTTTGGCAATCTCGAGAAGGACTCTTTCATTAGGAGGTGTCGTGAATCTTTCTCTCCAAATAAGGTGGGTTGTTTTTCTATATTTCTAATTAGATACCATGTTACGGGTGATTGAAATGATAATGCATAAAAAAAACTAATAAGAGCACTTAATTGGAAAAAGGACTCGCTAGTTGATTAAATTGATTGCTTGATAGATTGCATGTTATCTTGTCATGAATCTTGAGTGGTATGCGAATCGTTTTGTAGTGATGGAATATATGAATTAGAATTGTTGTTAATATCAAAACTAAGTACAAAATGCTAGTAGATGAAATTGTTGCTTTATGTACTTAGATGGACTTTCGTGATATTGCTTAGAACGAATAAATTATAATATGTTTTTGGATTATGAAAGGGGGAAAAACAGGGAATTGATTTAAGAATCTTTAATACTAAGTTATGTGCGAAATGTCAAAATGAATTATGAAAATAGTAGTATGCAATTTAAATTAATTGTATGAGAAATGTGCGTTTAATTATTGAAAAAATTATTTTAAAATACTCGAGTGTTAAATTATGTTAGAATAGACATTCTGGAGATTTACAGGAATTTTAGTGAAAGCAAAACTAAAATAAGAGCTTTTGAAACATCGAAATGTTCTAATGAACAGAGAGTTTAATTAAATGAAATTTGAGTTGTAGTTGAGACAACTTGAGCCTATAGCTCAAGTGATCGGTGAGCCCTTTGGCGCTACAGTGGCGCGGGGGTGTGTGTGTTGACATCGCTGGTTCGATACCTGTGTCCACCATTCTTTTATGTGTGTTTTAAAAATAACCCAGATCTCGAACAGAGAGTATAAAAACCTCTGTCTCCTTTTCATATCGTTGAGCACAGTCGGCCTAGTGGCTAGCTTGTGCGGCTATCTTCTCTTAGGTCGTGGGTTCGATTCCTGGTGCGGCCAGAATATTATTTTTGTTTAAAAAAATGACTTTTGGGTTTTTCTTGATGTGTAAAAATTTCGAAAAAAATACTGTTATTATTCTAAAATCATGTGTGACTTATGAAAATTTATTGGGAGTTATTAGAATGAAATAAAGTGTATTTTGGAAGTAAAAGTGTAATTGGAACTATAGTTTTTACACTCGTATAATTTCATAAAAATGTGTTTTTACGACGTAATTGAGATAAGTGTTAAAAAAGGAAAATTGAAAGAAAGAAAGTATAAATGTGAAGTTTTATATGAGTTATTCTTATTAAAGAATAGTGTGACAATAGTGAGTTTGTGAATATTCACTTTAACTAGATATTTGTGATATAATTTTAATGTGGAAATACATGTTAGCTATGAAATGCATGATGGATAATTGAACTCCATGTATGATTATTGATTCATGAAAAGATTGGAAAATCATGTGATTGAAGAAGAAAAATGCTCTTGAGTTTGACAACTCAGATTGTGAATTTGTAAATTGAAATTGAAAATGGGGTGTAGCTAAAACTTACACCGGCAAGTGAAAAGTGATGAGTTATGATTATTGAAATTGAAAAGACCAAGTTTGGGTCATTGTGAAATGAAAGAAATAAGTCCGGTAGTAGTGAGAGGGCTAACTCTAAGAGATTGATTTTGTTCATGATTTCGTTAAAATTAAGGATTAGTACATAGTGAAGAGGTGATGAAAGTGAGAGAAAAACACAAGTATGAGGGCCTCGAGTCTACGATGTGGGTGTGATTCACAGTTTGTCTTCACGATGCGTCGTGACATGACGTGGGCACTACTCCAGAATTATCGGGATCTTGGCGACGCTTGTGGGGTGTTTGGTGACTGCGAGAGGATCGTGTGCCATGAAGGTGGCTGAATTTTCCATAGATAGTCTTCACGATGCGTCGTGACATGACGTGGGATTCCCCTCCAGTGTTTCTGTACATGAGCTCGTACTCATAGGACATCTAGGATACTTACCGTAGTTACAGTAGTAGATTAAGTCATAATGAGGGATTGAACCCTACAAGATGAAGAACGATTAAGAGGCTTGCCCTCGAACCTATGTAGTATGGGATGCATAGAATCCGAACAAGTGTGCATTACTGTCATGTAATGTAAATAACTGCATCAAGAACTAAGTGCACAATCACAACACGACATCAATAGGGAATTCCCCTTAGTTTGATATGTGAACAAGTTTGTGTTTGTTAAATATGGAAAATCAATTATACTGTTTCCGGCATAGAGAAGATGGCCGTGTATAATGTTCGTCGGTTGAATAAACTGACGTACCCACAGTTTTGTATGCAGGATAATGGCATGATAAAGATTAAAGGAGAACTGATGCTTAGAGATTATTCAAATGTTGTTGTACTTGTATATAAATGTTGTAAATTGCTTCCGCTGTAAAATGTAAAGTGTAAAGATTTCTTGTAACTCTGATGTAAAGTGAAAAGTTTTAAATTTTTTGTAAAATTGTACGAAAGAAGTGTAAAGATCCTGTGGAATCTCGAATTCAGTTGTATTTTGGAATTCGGGATTTTACAGAGTGGTATCAGAGCCACGCTTCACACTAGTACAAATTTATAAGGAACGACACCCTAGAAGTGGACATTAGAGTGTGTGTTGAGTCTAGAGATTTAAATGTAAGTTACTTACATTTGTGTTGCTCTATGACTTATGCTTCTTCCTCCTTTTTTCTAAGATGGCTGATCACTTCGACCCTGCTGGAGATGACAATTGGCATATCATAGAGGAAGATTACTATCCTGGACAAGCAGATTCCGAGGAAGAGTACTACCCAGGACAAGCAGACTCCGACGAAGAGGAATGGCCTGAGTCCCGAGAGATCACCCCACCTCCGTACTCATCTTATGACTCTTCTGACGAAGAAGAAGAACCAGTTCCAAGTTGTCTTGTGATATCTCTTCCGAGGCAGGTAGAAACTCTACGGGAGAGAGTCGGACTATTGGAGGCTCAGTTGGCGAAACGCAAGGATGATTTTGCAGTTCTCAGTCATTGTGTATGGGAACTAGAGAAGAGGAAAAACATGACCGATGTACTGAAGGAAGAAGTTGAAGAACTACGGAGAGAGTTTCGTGAAGTCAAGAGGAACCGTAGGAGTTAGACCGTTGTACTGTCTACTGCTTTCATTTTGATGTCAAAAATGTTTTAAATTCGAATGTATAAAATTTGAAATTGATTGAAATGGAAATATTGACTTAAAAGTTCATGTTTCACACTTCGAATTTAATGGATCTTTTGCATCAGAACATGGCTGGACCACGAGCAAGAAATGGTAAAGGTCTGGACTTGGAAACGGAACTAGTGAGGGTCTATCAGACACTCAATGCCGTGGCCATGAATCAGAATCAGGGAAGGGTGCCCGCAAATTCGGTGCCCGAAGCAATCAAACTCGTGGAATCATTTAAACGGATGAAACCATCGGTGTTTGAAGGGAAGTCAGACCCTGACACGGCTGACAACTGGATTCGGTAGGTAGAGACTATTTTCGAAGTTTTAGAGACCCCTGAAGGCAGCAAGGTGAAGTTGGCGACTCTGCAGTTCGAGAAGGATGCGGCTGTGTGGTGGCAGTCGATGAAGCGGACAATGGGAGGCTTGGTTCTTGGCTGGGAGGATTTTTTGGAGAAATTCCGTAGTCATTACTTTCCTTCAGACGTCCAGGAGAAGAAGGCCATGGAGTTTCTGTCGCTGCAACAAGGTGGCATGTCAGTTAGGGAGTATGAGACCAAATTTACCCAGCTCTCAAGGTATACTCCCGAATTGGTGATGGATGAGGCGAAGAAGGCTCGTAAGTTCGAGCATGGATTGAGGCCGAGCCTGAGATCCAGGATGATACCCCTCGGTATCAGGAGGTTTGACAAGTTGGTCAAACGAGCTGCAGCCACGGAAGCAGACATGGAGCAGTTTCATGTTGTTCAGAATCGGAGGAACAACTGGCAGTCTGGTAAGAGGCCCGCAAATTCTGGAAATTTCAAGGGACAACCATCAGCACAAAGGTTCAAACCGACAGGGGCGAACGCTATCAGTGTGGTTGGAGGACCCAGAAATAATTTTGTGAGACCTCCTGCGGTAAATTGCTACAACTGCGGTGAGACGGGACATTACAAATCTCAATGCCCCAAATCGCAGAATGCTAATCGCGATGTACCAATGCAGCAAGCTGGGAAGAGACCGTACCAGCAAGGGCGAGTATTTGCCTTGGCTGAAGCTGATGCTGATGAAATGGATCATGTCATTACTGGTACGATGGCGGATGTTTAGAGGTTTATTTTGTTTCTTTTTCCCATTTATTTAGTGAACTGTTATGTAATGAGTGTGTATTATGTAATAGGAGAACTTTATTTAAATGGAATGAAAGCTGTTGTTTTGTTCGATACTGGATCCTCTCATACTTTGTATCTCCTAAATTTGCTAAAGTATTGGGAGTTGAACCGAAGATTTTTCCAGGCAAGATCTTAGCAGTAGCTACTCCATCAAGGGAGACTTTAACCACTGATCGGTACTATGCAGATTGCGAGATTATGATTGGGGACAGAATCTTCGGGATTGATCTAATCGAGCTGACTATCTTGGGAGTCGATGTTATCATTGGCATTGATTGGATGTCGGTGTACAGTGCAAGCATCGAGTGCAAGACCAAGACAGTAAAAGTGAAGGCTCCAGGTGGACCTGAAGTCACTTTCCAAGGGAAAAAGAAGTGTTCCAGGCTAGTGGCAGCTATCCGCAAGGAAGAGATTCCTGTGGAAGTGCAAAGGATTCCTGTGGTTCGGGACTATCCGACTGTGTTCTTGGATGATTTGCCTGGGTTACCCCCGCAACGTGATGTAGAGTTCAGCATCACTATTCAACCGGGAAGTGCACCCATTTCTAAGGCACCATATAGGATGGCTCCTGTGCAGCAGAATGAGGTGAAACGGCAGATTGAGGAACTGTTGGAGAAAGGCTTTATTCAACCTAGTGCGTCGCCTTGGGGAGCACCAGTGCTTTTGGTAAAGAAGAATGATGGATCGATGAGAATGTGTATCGATTACCGAGAGCTGAATAAGGTCATTGTTCAGAATAAGTATCCTATTCCCCGAATTAATGACTTGTTCGATCGTCTACAAGGAGCTGCTATTTTCTCCAAAATAGATCTTCGATCAGGATATCATCAAGTTCGAGTGAAAAGCTGAAGATGTGCACAAAACTGCATTTAGAACTCGACATAGGCATTACGAATTCTTAGTTATGCCATTTGGAGTGACGAATGCGCCTGCAATCTTCATGGACATGATGAAAAGAGTTCTGAGGCCATTCATTGATTCTTTCGTCGTGGTGTTTATCGACGATATTCTCGTGTACTCCAAGTCAGAAGAGGAGCACACCGAGCATCTGGCAGCAGTTTTGAGGAAGCTGGAAGAGCAGGAGTTGTATGCCAAGCTATCCAAGTGTGATTTCTGGAAATCTGAAGTGGCATTCCTAGGTCACATCCTTTCTAAGGAGGGAGTGGCAACTGATCCTCAGAAGATAGAAGCAGTGAGAGATTGGGCAAGACCTACTACAGTGAAGGAAGTCAGAAGTTTTCTTGGATTGATTGGATACTACAGAAGATTCATTCAAGGTTATGCTCAGTTAGCCGTGCCGCTTACTGGTTTGACCAAGAAGAATGTGGACTTCAAGTGGACTGAGCAATGTGAGGCAAGCTTTCAGGAGTTGAAAGAGAAGCTGACTACTGCACCTATTTTGGCTTTGCCTAGAGCAGGTGTTGAGTATGATGTCTACAGCGATGCTTCACATCGTGGGCTTGGTTGTGTCTTAATGCAAGAAGGAAGGGTGATCGCTTATGGGTCTAGGCAACTACAACCACATGAGAAGAATTATCTGACTCATGATCTGGAGTTGACTGCGATTATCTTTGCCTTGAAGCAATGGAGACACTACGTGTACGGTGAGAAATTGAACATGTATACGGACCACAAGAGTTTGAAGTATATATACCAGCAGAAGGATCTGAATCTGAGGCAGCGGAGATGGTTGGAAGTGCTTGAGAACATGCGACCTGAGATCAAGTATCATCCTGGGAAAGCTAATGTTGTTGCTGATGCACTTAGTCGCAAGAGCAGTTTATCCAGTTTGATTACAACTCAGAAGCATCTGGTGGAAGAATTGGATCGAGTCGGTATTGAAGTTGTCTTGCATGGATTGGGAGCATCTTTAGCTCAGTTGAGACTTCAGCCTACTTTGAATGGAAGGATTATTGCAAGTTCGGAGGTTGATGCTGATATCTTGGAGATGAAGGAGCAGGTTGGTGCTGGCAGGTTGCCCAGATTTCAAATCAGGGATGGAGTGCTGTGCTTCGGAGATAGACTGTGTGTTCCAAATCAGGTGGACCTGAAAGAGAGTATTCTTTAGGGGGCACACGCTACTCTTTTGTCGGTACATCCTGAGAGTACTAAGATGTACAAAGACATTAAACAGCATTTCTGGTGGTCAGGTTTGAAGCAGGATGTGGCTGATGTGGCAAAGTGTGAGGTTTGTCAGTAAGTCAAAGCCGAGAATCAGAGACCCGGAGGTCTATTACAGCTGTTACCTATTCCGGAATGGAAGTGGGATAACATCAGTATGGATTTCATTACAGGATTGCCCAAGAGTCCTAAAGGCAATGATGTGATTTGGGTTATAGTCGATCGACTGACCAAGTCCGCTCACTTTTTGGTGATGAAACTCACTGCTTCGATGGACAAGTTAGCTGAGTTATATGTTGGCGAGATCGTCAGGCTCCATGGTATTCCGTCAACTATTGTGTCTGATCGAGATGCGCGGTTTACTTCACATTTCTGGAGGAGTCTTCAGACAGCTTTTGATATCAAGACGGATTTCAGCACTGCTTTTCATCTGCAAACCGATAGGCAGACCGAGAGAGTCAACCTGTTCTTGAAGATATGCTTCGGTGTTGTGTACTAGACTTTGGAGACAGTTGGAAAAGGCATTTACCTTTGGTAGAGTTTGCCTATAACAAAAGTTTTCAGACTAGCATCGGGATGGCACCGTATGAAGCTTTGTATGGCAGGAAGTGCAGAATGCCTGTTTGTTGGTTTGAAGTTGGGGAGCATCAGTTGTTTGGGCCTGAGCTTGTGCAGCAAACCTCTGAAAAGATTGATCTGATCAGGAAAAGGTTGGTAGAGGATCAGAGCAGGCAGAAGAGCTATGCAGACAACCAAAGAAGGGACCTTGAGTTTGAGGAAGGTGACTTCGTCTTTCTGAAAGTATCGCCCACTAAAGGTGTGATTCGATTTGGCAAAGGCGGGAAGTTAGCCTCGAGGTTTATAAGCCCGTATAAGATATTGAAAAGGATCGGGAAAACTGCTTACCAGCTTGAAGTACCGGAAGAGTTATCTCAGGTGCACAATGTCTTTCATGTGTCAATGCTAAGAGGTTATATTCCAGATCCAAGTCATCATTTGCCTGAAGTGCCGGAAGGTTTGCAATTGGATCTCAATTACATCGAGTCTCCTGTCGAGATTGTTGATCGTCGAGAGAAAGTCTTGCGGAATAAGACGATACTGATGGTCAAGGTAGTCTGGAGAAAGCATCTGGTTGAAGAGACTACTTGGGAGTCTGAGGAGAGGATGTTGAGGGATTATCCTGAGCTTTTTGCTTGATTTGTATTTTTTTTATTTTCTTTTGCTTGTTGTGAGTGTTTTGTTTCTCGCTCTTGACTGTAGTTCCGGGGACGGAACTATTCTAAGGGGAGAGTGTTGTAATACCCTGATTTTTCATTTATGAAAATTATTATTTATTTATTATTTTTGTACGTATTGTGCACGTGCAATTTTGCAGTATAAAATTTTATAATATTTTCATTTCATAAACAAATGAGTATATATATATATATATATATATATATATATATATATATATATATATATATATATATATAGGTCTCCTCCATTTGTTTTTATTAAAGCCCATTTTTCTTTAATGAACATAAGTTTCTTTTATAGCCCAATTTAATTTATTTTTGTAAACTAATTTGGCCCATTAAATAAAGGCCCTTGAATTTATTTTCCCTTTTAAATACAACTTGTAATGTAGACAAATTTTTATAGACTATTTTTTTATAAAGAATAAAATGTAAAACTTTTTAATTAGGGGGACTATTGAATGCACGTGCATTGCACGTACACGTGTAGTGTGCACTCCTTTTGGCCGGTTTTGAATGGGAGGGAAAGGAAAAGAGAAGTGGAGTTGTGGGAGGTTGTTTTGTGATCATGGTTGGTTACTACAACTTTCCCTTAAATCCTAGCCTTTGGTCCTTAACTCCTAGATTAATCCTAGCCCTTTATTGGTCCCAAATTTTAGTATAAATACCCCCCCTAGCCTAGTTATTCTTGAACTCTTCATTCTTCAAACCTATAGAAAGAAAATACAATTATTAGCAGTGAGTTATTAGTAGGAAGTGATAATAAAAGATTGAGAGTTGAGTGTTTGTGCTTGCATTCAAGGAGGCCGGCTACTAGGAAGGCTCGGGTTGCACTTGAGAAGCATCGGTTTGCACATCAAGGAGGGGGAGGAGCACTCGTTTGGCAAGCTTAATAAGGACTCTTTTGTTAGGAGGTGTCGTAAATCTTTCTCTCCAAATAAGGTGGGTTATTTTTCTATATTTCTAATTAGATACCATGTTACGGGTGATTGAAATGATAATGCATGAAAGAAACTAATAAGAGTACACTTAATTGGAAAAAGGACTTCCTAGTTGATTAAATTGATTGCTTGATAGATTGCATGTTATCTTGTCATGAATCTTAAGTGGTATGCGAATCGTTTTGTAGTGATGGAATATATGAATTAGAATTGTTGTTAATATCAAAACTGAGTATAAAATGCTAGTAGATGAAATTGTTGCTTTATGTACTTAGATGGACTTTCGTGATATTGCTTAGAACGAATAAATTATAATATGTTTTTGGGTTATGAAAGGGAGAAAAACAGGGAATTGATGTAAGAATCTTTAATACTATGTTGTGTAAGAAATGTCAAAATGAGTTATGAAAATAGTAGTATGCAATTTAAATTAATTGTATGAGAAATGTGCGTTCAATTACTGAATTTTTTTTTAAAATACTGGAGTGTTAAAATTATGTTAGAATAGACATTCTGGAGATTTACAGGAATTTTAGTGAAAGCAAAACTAAAATAAGAGCTTTTGAAACATCGAAATGTTCTAATGAACAGAGAGTTTAATTAAATGAAATTCGAGTTGTAGTTGAGACAACTTGAGCCTATAGCTCAAGTGGTCGGTGAGCCCTTTGGCGCTACAGTAGCGCGGGTGTGTGTGTGTTGAGGTTGCTGGTTCGATACCTGTGTCCACCATTCTTTTATGTGCGTTTTAAAAATAAACCAGATCTCGAACAGAGAGTATAAAACCCTCTGTCTCCTTTTCATAACGTTGAGCACAGTCGGCCTAGTGGCTAGCTTGTGCGGCTGTCTTCTCTTGGGTCGTGGGTTCGATTCCTGGTGCGTCCGGAATATAGTTTTTGTTTAAAAAAATAATTTTTGGGTTTTCCTTGATGTGTAAAAATGTCGAAAAAAATACTGTTATTATTCTAAAATCATGTGTGACTTATGAAAATTTATTGGGAGTTATTAGAATGAAATAAAGTGTATTTTGGAAGTAAAAGTGTAATTGGAACTATAGTTTTTACACTCGTATAATTTCATAAAAATGTGTTTTTACAACGTAATTGAGATAAGTGTTAGAAAAGGAAAATTGAAAGAAAGAAAGTATAAATGTGAAGTTTTATATGAGTTATTCTTATTAAAGAATAATGTGACAATAGTGAGTTTCTGAATATTCACTTTGACTAGATATTTTGTGATATGATTTTAATGTGGAAATACATGTTAGCTATGAAATGCATGATGGATAATTGAACTCCATGTATGATTATTGACTCATGAAAAGATTGAAAAATCATGTGATTGAAGAAGAAAAACGTTCTTGAGTTTGACAACTCAGATTGTGAATTTGTGGATTGAAATTGAAAATTAGGGTGTAGCCAAAACTTACACCGGCAAGTGAAAAGTGATGAGATATGATTATTAAAATTGAAAAGACCAAGTTTGGGTCATTGTAAAATGAAAGAAATAAGACCGGTAGTAGTGAGATGGCTAACTCTAAGAGATTGATTTTGTTCATGATTTTATTAAAATTAAGGATTAGTACATAGTGAAGAGGTGATGAAAGTGAGAGAAAAACACAAGTATGAGGGCCTCGAGTCTACGATGTGGGTATGATTCACAGGTTGTCTTCACGATGCATCGTGACATGACGTGGGCACTACTCCAGAATTATCGGGATCTTGGTGACGCTTGTGGGGTGTTTGGTGACTGCGAGAGGATCGTGTGCCATGAAGGAGGCTGAATTGTCCATAGATAGTCTTCACGATGCGTCGTGACATGACGTGGGATTCTCCTCCAGTGTTTCTGTACATGAGCTCGTACTCATAGGACATCTAGGATACTTACCGTAGTTACAGTAGTAGATTAAGTCATGACGAGGGATTGAACCCTACAAGATGAAGAATGATTAAGGTGCTTGCCCTCGGACCTATGTAGTATGGGATGCATATATTCCGAACAAGTGTGCATTAGTGTCATGTAATGTAAATAACTGCATCAAGGACTAAGTGCACAATCACAACACGACATCAATAGAGTATTCCCCTTAGTTTGATATGTGAACAAGTTTGTGTTTGTTAAATATGGAAAATTAATTATACTGTTTTCGGCATAGAGAGGATGGTCGTATATAATGTTCATCGGTTGAATAAACTGACGGACCCGCAGTTTTGTATGCAGGATAATGGCATGATAAAGATTAAAGGAGAACTGATGCTTAAAGATTATTCAAATGTTGTTGTACTTGTATATAAATGTTGTAAATTGCTTCCGCTGTAAAATGTAAAGTGTAAAGATTTCTTGTAATTCTGATGTAAAGTGAAAAGTTTTAAATTCCTTGTAAAATTGTACGAAAGAAGTATAAAGATCCTGTGGAATCTCGAATTCAGTTTTATTTTGGAATTCGGGGTGTTACAGTGCTGCTGCCTTGCGTGGTGTCGTCGTCGTCGTCCCGAGCGCAGCCATCATCACCGGAGTTCTCCCGCTCTCTCTCTCTGTCGAAGGGAAGAAGGGTACTGGTTGGTTTCCGTGTTTGCTGTTTTGGCATAGCGGATCCGTGATCGCTGTTTGCTATTTTGCATGGATCCGGTGTGGAGTAGCTTTGCTGTTTGGGTTTCTTCGCGTGTCTCGCTCATTTTCTTGGGGATCGTCGCCCGGGATTCTAATTCCATTATTCTATATTATTTGAATCTGGAATTTAACAAGCAAGTCTTTCCTTGAACTAATATTTTATTTTGTTCAAGTTTATTTGATCTCTGCAAGTAGATCCAGTCCCTATCGTTATCATACTATTATTGAAACTCCGTTAAGTCTGTTGAGGGTTTACACGAGCTAACCTGATATATTCTTAACATCGTGCCATTTTCTTTGATCTAAAACCTAGTCCCTATTGTTTCATTGCATATGCATGTATATGAAAAATAACTAGATCCATATTGTAGACTTGTTTGATGTATTAGACATGTTAGATTGGTTTGATTGATGAATATATATCATGCCTGCGAAATTGTATCTTAAACATAGAAATATGCATGTTGACATCTATGATCACTTTGATTACCAATTTGCATGAAATATATGGTTGCATGATTTATTAATTGCCCATTTTATGTGAAAACAAATTCTGGACTGCTAGTTGTTCCATTTAGAATCAGATTTTCAATCATGTTACTGTCACATTTTGAAATAAATTTCTGAACATGAAATTTATCCTCTGATGTCTAGTTTACTACCCTTTTTGCGAATTTGGATTCCGATGTGTCATCTATTAGATATCATCATTTTAGTACAACTATGTCAGAACTTTCTGATTCACAAATGCATGCGTATCCTGCTGTTCTATAATTTATTTGACCATGATAACAGTAAAAAAAATCTAAAATAAATCTAGCTGAACCTAGAAATGTGTAGGTACAACCCAGAAATTTTACAGATTTATTTGATGAGTTTTCTAACCGGAAACAAATTGGTGAATAAAATTTACTGCATGCTGCCTAAACATAAAACCTGAATAGAATGGAGTTTTCACCCTAGTTTCTGTATCTTTTATATGACTTATTTATATTTTCTGGAACTGTGTGGAAGTCTACTTTCTATTCCTTCTGACGGATTCAGATTTGCTATTTCGTAGTGACCGTAATCCATATTTTAGTACAACAAGGTCATATTGTCCTAATAGTGTAAATTGTGCTTATTTGATGTGGTTGCTTCTTGCTTTGTCTGTAATGCGTAGAATTAGACACACTTAGTACCATACAACATTGACACCTTCTTGCATGCTCACATAGGATGAGAATAAACTAATAACAAGCCGGGGTATTATGGGTAGACTTGGTAGTGAACAATCGGAAAATGTACTTGGTAGGGCATTCTTGCTTGAACACTTGACAAGGAAGGAGGAGTATTGATTGCAATGATTGATTGTTAATTCTTGATTTTAAATTATTGTTATTAATTTTGAGTACACGAACCGTGAATTTATCATCAGTCTAAAACAGTTCACTGTGTGCTTGCACCGAACCTGTAGTATGGGATGCAGTAGTACGTGCACTAGATAGGCTAATAAAATGATTAATAACCTGCATACTTGATTCTGTATTCGACTTGACTTGATATCACTCATTACATGCGTGATTATTGTACACCTTTGATATTATTTCCTTTGTTTGCTTTGTTCTTTGACTTTGATCCTTTTCCTTTTTCTTTAATATACATGCTTTCCTTTATCCTCTGTTTTTTCTCTACTTACTGCCCACGACTTGCTCTAAGGGCACTCTTTTCTTTCTTTTCAGATAAATATTTTACATGTACTGAAGGATCAATCCCTGAAGGTATTGGTGAGAAACTGTAACACCCCGCAAAATTGGAAATGACAATTTTGCCCTCGTGTGTTACGCATGTGTATTTTGTACCGTTACTGGTAATATATGTAACGTGTTTCACTATGTATTTTGATTTTCGACTATTTATGGATTTTCTGTATATTTTTATCTTATTTGAGTCAACTAAAATATTAAATTTCAATCTCTGTATTTTACGTATTATCGATGTACGTGTCGATTACGTATTTTTCACCGCTACATGTGATATTTTCGATATATTTAAATTATTTTGTTTATGTATTCGAATCCATTTTATAAAACGGAAATTTATTTTTTTCGCATTTTGATCTAAATACTTTTGTACGTGTAATGCATGTGTTTTCCATGTACATGACGATTACATCGTAGAATATATAAAAACCAATAAATATATTTTCTTATATTTTTTTTTTATTATCTTTAACATTTTTCCATTGATAAAACCGAATTTCTTATTTTTGATATTTTACGTGCGACGCACGTATTACGGCATCTATTTTATTTTTCCATTAAACATTATAAATTTTAATTAAACTAATTTTTACGTACATAATATATATATATATATATATATATATATATATATATATATATATATAATTTATATATAATTTATATTTTTAAAAATAATTAAATTGTGAAGTGTGTGCTAGTGCAAGCACGTGCACGTGTTTTTGGACTTGAAATGAGGGAAAAACTGGGATGTTTTAGAGAGGAGGGAAAGAACAAAATTTGAATGTGAGAGTGGAGTTAGTGGTGTTCATGGGAGGTGGTTTTAATAACTACTCCTATATCTCTTTATAAAGTACCCCTACTTCTTCACTTTCTCCTCACCCTTCCTCTTTTCCTTCTTCTCTGTCTGCCGAAATCAAGCCAAAAGCCAGCATTCTTATTTGCTTTCTCCATTTATCCACCAAACAATGAGTGTATATATATATATATATATATATATATAGATATACCTATTCATTTCTTTCCCTTCCTCCTTCCTTTCCTCTCTGTGCATTTTCGTGAGCCACCAAAATCCCAAAACCAGCAAAGTCCTCTGTTTGCTTCCCACCTACCACATACAAGAACCCTTTAGTCCACCATTTATATGTGTATATATATAACTACATATATAGATATGTAAGTATATATATAGTATATGCACATGAAGATGAAGTGGCACTTCCTGTTGCTTGGCCGAAAGTTGAAGTTGGGGTGCTCTTGCTGTTCTTGTAGCCGAAATGGAGTATTGGAGCTTTCTCTTGCGCGTGGAATTTGCGAAGCAGAGTTTCTAGGAGCTTTCATTCTAGGAGTGCAATTGCTAGGAATTTAATTTTCTAGGGTGGGTGATTCTAAAATACTTTCTAAACTAAGAGTAAAAATTTGTATGCTAGTGTTGATAAATGAGTAATATAGATTAAATTGATGTGATAAATGTAGATTTAATCTATGCTATTGTGTTATGCTATGAATGGTAGAAAATTTGTTGTGATTGAGTAACTAATTGCCATCACGATAATTAGAAAGAAAAATAATAAACAATGAGTTATTGTCATGAACCATACTAATATGCTTGTTAATTTGTACATGTCGATATTTTATAATTTTAATGAAAATTGTTGAGATTTCTCTTGTAGTTAAAATAATTTCTAGTGAAGTTTGATTGGTACATATAGATTCATATAATTGATTGTAGTGGTACAAATTGTTATTTTACTCAAATTGATGAAATGTAATTTATATACACTAATGAGAGGAAATAATTCGAAATATAGATACAATGTCTAAAATATAAGTTTGGAAGTTCGTGAGTTACTGTTTGCAAGTAAACTCAGTTTAGATGAATTAATTACCGTCGAATAAAAGATTAGACCGAATTAAAAATCGAGTTTTGTGAAGATAATTGAATAACATTACAGTTGAACAAAACATAACAGTGTAACTCGATATCAGTAGTCATGGTTGGACTTACTGGCTAGTCGGTGCATCACAGTACTGTTACTGTAGCACGGGTTGAGTGTTGGTTCTGGGTTCGAAACTTGGTATTCCCTTTGTAACGCCCCGAATCCCAAAGACACTGAATTCGAGATGTTCTACAGGATCTTTGCGCTTTCTTTAGTACAATTTTACAAGGAAATTTAAACTTTTCACTTTACATCAGAGTTTACATCAATATTACACTTTACATTTGCACAGCGGAAGTAAAATTTACAACAATTAATTAAATGTACAACAACACGGTATAATCTTTAAGCATCCATTCCTCTTTAACCTTTAACATGTCATTTACCTGCATATAAGACTGTGGGTACGTCAGTTTATTCAACCGACGAACATTATACACGACCATCCTCTCTATGCCGGAAATAGTATAACTTAACTTTCCATATTTAGCAAACACAAACTTGTTCCATTTCAAACTAAAGGGACTACCCTATTGATGTCGTGTTGTGATTGTGCACTTAGTCCTTAATGCACTTATTTATGGTACATGACACTAATGCGCACTTGTTCGGATTCTATGCATCCCATACTACATAGGTCCGAGGGCAAGCCCTTATTCGTTCTTCATCTTTGTAGGGTTCAATCCCCTCGTTATGACTAAATCTACTACTGTAACTACGGTAGTGTCTTAGATGTCCTATGATCTATGAGCCCATATCCAGGCAGCCTGGAGGGGAATCCCACGCACTGACATGACGCATCGAGCAGGCAACCTATGGACAATTCAGCCTCCGCCATGGAACAATGGCACCACCCATAGCCACTCGAACATCCCACGAGCGTCGCCACCGGGACGATAATTCTGGAGTAGCGCCCATGCCATGTCTTGACGCATCAAGCAAGCAGCCTGTGGATCGCTCTCACACCGCTAATCCGATGGCCCCCATACTCATGTTTTTCTTCTACTTTCATCACGTCTCCACTATGTACTAATCCTTAGTTTTATCAAAAATCATGAACAAAAATTAAATCTCTAGAGTTAGCCTCTCCACTAAACCGGACTTATTCATTCATTTCAACATGACCAACCTTGGTCTAATTTCATTTCATTTCATTTCCAAATGTCGGGGGAGACTTAGCTACTCTTTTATTTCAATTTTCATTTCACAATTTCCAACTCATAAATACCCCATGTTGAGTTCTCATACTCACATGTATATTCTCTTTTCAATTTCATGACTTCTAATTTGTTCACAAGTCCATAACTGTACAAGAGTTTCATACACTTTATCAATTATCACATCATATCAAATTTCACATTACTAACAAATATACATACTTCATATTGTTTCTCAAATGAGAATAAATTGCATTATGTCTCACAACAAAGTTTCTTTTTGCCAAATCAACTTCTAATCCTTCATTTCACTTATTCTTTTAAGTTATAATTTCACATCAATAAACATATAGAACCATATTTCTATTTATGTACTTTATCTCCAAATCATAGTTTATTTCATTCAAATAGTCTCCAAATCATTTTTATAAAGTCTCTTACATTTTTAGGAGAATAACCATATTTTTTTCATAATTTTTGGATACTTAAAAACCCAAAAAAAAATAATTTTTTTTTTCATTCTTGCCGATAGCAAGATTTGAACCCAGGCACACGGAGAACACAGCCAACAGCACCCGCCACTAGGCCGAATTGTGCCAGCGGTATAATTACGACTGAGAGCATTAAATGCTCTCGGCCTACTGTTTAATTGTTTTTAAAAAAACAAACTAAAATAATGTTGCACACGGGATTCGAACTAGTCACCCCCGAGAACACAGCCGCACACAGTGACCACTTGAGCTACATGCTCAGGTTGTCACAGTACAATTTAAAATCCTTTTTGAATCAATTGCTACTGTTGTTAAAAACGTCTCGATGTTCAATAAATCTTTGTTTCATATTGCTTTTATAGAAGTTACTGAAAAATTCCAGATTGACTTCCCCTCACATGATTTTCATACCAGTATGCATAAAATAATTTTTGGACCAATAAAAATATATTTTTCACACAATTCGATGAATTTTTCATTATAACTACTATATTTCTCATTTTTGACATTGCTTAACAATTGGCCTTCTAATCTTTTTATTCACAATTTTCTTACATTAATTTTCTGTTATTAATCTTTTATTCAACATACAAATCTATTTTTGAATTTATCCATTCCCACAATAACTCAAAAAGATCTCTTCCACACATAAATTAGCATTAACAAAGTACTAACTTTTACATATAATTTGTGATGGTGATAAATGTATTTTCTTCCATCAATCTATAATCATAATCAATTACACATGCAACTTATAATTTTAATGATAGAATTACATACTATTTCCATGTCAACAATTCAATCAATTAGGGATCATTTTCCAAATTCAATGTGCATTCTTATTAATCATTTTCATGCTTCATGGTTCAATATAATACTAGCATATTCCTAACTAGAAATAAGGAGAATTAACCCACAACTCAAATTAATAATAAAACCACATACAAGTTAACCATAACATTCCAATCAATTCATAGACTAACTTTCCAATTAAGGTGTATTCTTATTAATATTTTTCGTGCATCATTTTGATAATTAAATCTAGCATGGATCCCTATATTAGAAATAGGAAAAGTTACCCACCTTGTATCGAGAGAACAAACAAAATTAGCAACAAAAAGTCCTTTGCGACGAGATGCACCTCCTCCTAGATGATGCGAGCACAAGCTCCAAGCCACCAAAAAAAAACCGAGAGCTCTCTCCTTGGTTGATGCCGGCCTTCTTCTCCTTGTTTGAATGCAACACAATCCCACACAATTCTCTCAATCTTTTTAACTCACAACTTACTACTAAATAATGCTATTAGACTATAGGTTTGGAAGGATATAATTGCATAAGAATACTAGCCATGGGAGGGGGTATTTATACTAGAAATCAAATAGAATGGAGGGCTAGGATTAACTAGTTGGTTGAAGGATGGAAGGCCAAGATGAAAGTAGGAGTTATAAAAACTACCCACACCCAAATAACCACCATGCCATGACTACCACTCAAATTTTGAGTTTTCCCTCCAAGAATGCAACCGGCCAAGCACTTTTGTGCATGTTGCACGTGTACGTGCAATACACGTGCATGCCACTAGGCCTAAAAATTGTACATTTAATTTTGTACAAAAATAAAATAGTATTAAAATTGTCTTTTACATGACAAGTTAAATAAAAAAATAGATTAATCCATGGGCTTTAGTTTTGGGCCAAAATAGTTATTTTAAAATAAAATAAATAATTTACATTTTGGGCTTTAAGAAAAAGGCCTTTTAATCTAATTAAAATAAGGCTTTCTATTTATTTAAAGAAAAAGGCTTTTGTATAAAATAACTTGAGAACACATATTTAAATGTTCATACACATCACAATGAAAATAATTATAAGATTTAATTTAACCAAAATATTGCACGTGCACACTACGTGCAAAATAAAATAATAATTTTTCATTAATTGAAAAATCAGGGTATTACAACACTCCCTCCTTAGAATAGTTCCGTCCCCGGAACTACAGTCAAGAGCGAGAAAACAGGCATACAACACACACGCAAGAACAAAAAGATACAAAAATACAATCAAGCAAAAAGCTCAGGATAGTCCTTCAACATCCTCTCCTCAGACTCCCAAGTAGCCTCTTCAACCAAATGGTTTCTCCAGACTACCTTGACCATCGGTATCGTCTTATTGCTCAAGACTTTCTCTCGACGATCAACAATCTCGACAGGAGACTCGATGTAATTCAGATCCAACTGCAAACCTTCCGGCACTTCAGGCAAATGATGACTCGGATCTGGAATATAACCTCTCAGCATAGACACATGAAAGACATTGTGCACCTGAGACAACTCTTCCGGTAATTCAAGCCGGTAAGCAGTTTTCCCGATCCTTTTCAATATCTTGTACGGGCCTATAAACCTCGGGGCTAACTTCCCGCCTTTGCCAAACCGAACCACACCTTTACTGGGTGATACCTTCAGAAAGACGAAGTCACCGACCTCAAACTCAAGGTCCCTTCTCCGGTTGTCTGCATAGCTTTTCTGCCTGCTCTGAGCTTCCACCAACCTTTTCCTGATCAGAACAATCTTCTCAGAAGTTTGCTGTACAAGCTCAGGACCAAACAACTGACGCTCCCCAACTTCAAACCAACAAACAGGAGTCTTACACTTCCTGCCATACAGAGCTTCGTACGGCGCCATCCCGATGCTAGTCTGAAAACTGTTGTTGTAGGCAAACTCTACCAAAGGTAAATGCCTTTCCCAACTGCCTCCGAAATCTAGTATACAACACCGAAGCATATCCTCAAGAATACGGTTGACTCTCTCGGTCTATCCATCGGTTTGCGGATGAAAAGCAGTGCTGAAATCTGTCTTGGTCCCCAAGGCTGTCTGAAGACTCCTCCAGAAATACGAAGTAAACCGCGCATCTCGATTAGACACAATAGTTGAAGGAACACCATGAAGCCGAACAATCTCACCAACATACAACTCAGCTAACTTGTCCATCGAAGCAGTGAGTTTCATCGCCAAAAAGTGAGCGGACTTGGTTAGTCGATCGACTATGACCCAAATCGCATCATTGCCTTTAGAACTCTTAGGCAATCCCATGATGAAATCCATACTGATGTTATCCCACTTCCGTTCCGGAATAGGTAACAGCTGTCATAGACCTCCGGGTCTCTGATTTTCGGCTTTAACTTGTTGACAAACCATACACTTCGCCACAAATTCAGTCACATCCCGCTTCAAACCTGACCACCAGAAATGCTGTTTGATGTCTTTATACATCTTAGTACTCCCTAGGATGTACCGACAAAAGAGTAGCATGCACCTCCTGAAGAATACTCTCTTTCAGATCCGCCTGATTTGGAACACATAGCCTATCTCCGAACCACAGCACTGCATCCCTGATTTGAAATTCGGGCAACCTGCCAGCGCCAACCTGCTCCTTCATCTTCAAAATATCAGCATCAACCTTTTGACTTGCAATAATCCTTGTATTCAGAGTAGGCTGAAGCCTCAACTGAGCCAAAGATGCTCCCAATCCTTGCAAGACAACCTCAATACCTGCTCGATCCAATTCCTCAATCAGATGCTTCTGAACTGTAATCAAACTGGCTAAACTGCTCTTACGACTAAGTGCATCAGCAACAACATTAGCCTTCCTAGGATGATACTTGATCTCAGGTCGCATGTCCTCAAGCACTTCCAACCATCTCTGCTGCCTCAAATTCAGATCCCTCTGCTGATATATATACTTCAAGCTCTTGTGGTCCGTGTACATGTTCAATTTCTCACCGTACACGTAGTGCCTCCACTGCTTCAGGGCAAAGATAATCGCAGCCAACTCCAGATCATGAGTCGGGTAGTTCTTCTCATGTGGTCGTAGTTGCCTAGACCCATAAGCGATTACTCTTCCTTCTTGCATTAAGACAAAACCAAGCCCCCGATGTGAAGCATCGCTATAAACATCATACTCAACACCTGCTCTAGACAAAGCCAGGATAGGTACAGTAGTCAGCTTCTCTTTCAACTCCTGAAAGCTCGCCTCACATTGCTCAGTCCACTTGAAGCTCACATTCTTCTTGGTCAGTCCAGTAAGCGGCACGGCTATTTGAGCATAACCTTGAATGAATCTCCTATAGTATCCAGTCATCCCAAGAAAGCTTCTAACTTCCTTCACTGTAGTAGGCCTAGCCCAATCTCTCACTGCCTCTATCTTCTGAGGGTCAGTTGCCACTCCCTCCTTAGAAAGGATGTGACCTAGGAATGCCACTTCAGATTTCTAGAAATCACACTTGGATAACTTGGCATACAACTTCTGCTCTTCCAGCTTCTTCAAAACTGTTGCCAGATGCTCGGTGTGCTCCTCCTCTGACTTGGAGTACACGAGAATATCGTCGATAAACACCACGACGAAAGAGTCAATGAACGGCCTCAGAACTCTGTTCATCAAATTCATGAAGATTGCGGGTGCATTCGTCACTCCAAATGGCATAACTAAGAATTCGTAATGCCCATGCCGAGTTCTAAATGCAGTTTTGTGCACATCTTCAGCTTTTACTCGAACTTGGTGATATCCTGATCGAAGATCTATTTTGGAGAAAACAGCTGCCCCTTGTAGACGATCGAACAAATCATCAATTCGAGGAATCGGATACTTATTCTGAACAGTGACCTTATTCAGCTCCCGGTAATCGATACACATTCTCATCGGTCCATCCTTCTTCTTTACCAAAAGCACTGGTGCTCCCCAAGGTGACGCACTAGGTTGAATAAAGCCCTTCTCCAACAGTTCCTCAATCTGCCATTTCACCTCATCCTGTTCCACTGGAGCCATCCTATACGGTGCCTTAGAAATGGATGCACTTTCCAGTTGAACAGTGATGCTGAACTCTACATCACGATGCGGGGGTAACCCAGGAAAATCATCCAAGAACACAGTCGGATAGTCCCGAACCACAGGCATCCCTTGCACTTCCACAGGAGTCTCTTCCTTGCGGATAGTTGCCACCAGCGTAGAGCATTTCTTCTTCCCTTGGAAAGTGACTTCAGGTCCACCTGGAGCCTTCACTGCTACCGTCTTGGTCTTACACTTGATGCTTGCACTGTACACCGACATCCAGTCAATGCCAATGATAACATCGACTCCCAAGATAGTCAGCTCGATCAGATCAATGCCAAAGATTCTATCCCCAATCACAATCTCGCAATCAGCATAATACCGATCAGTGGTTAAAGTTTTCCCTGACGGAGTAGCTACTGCTAAGATCTTGCCTGGAAAAATCTTCGGTTTAACTCCCAACACTTTAGAAAATTTTGGAGACACAAATGTATGAGAGGATCCAGTATCGAATAACACAACAGCTTTCATTCCATTAAGATATAGTTCGCCTGTTACATAATACACACCATTACGTAACAGTTTCACAATATAAGCGGGAAAAGAAATGACAAAAACTCTAAACACCAGCCCTCGTATCAGAGATGACCTGATCTGCCTCATCAGCATCAGCTTCCGTCAAGGCAAATACTCGTCCTGGTTGGTACGGCCTCTTCCCAGTCTGCTGCGTTGGTGCGTTGCTATTACCATTCCGTGGTTTGAGACATTGAGATCGGTAATGTCCCGTTTCACCACAGTTGAAGCAAGTTACCGCAGGAGGTCTCACCACATTGTTTCCAGGTCCTCCAGCCACACCAATAGCATTCGCCCCTGTCGGTTTGAACCTCTGTGCAGATGGTTGCCCCTTGAAACTTCTAGAATTGGCGGGCCTCTTTCCAGACTGCCAGTTGTTCCTCCGATTTTGAACAACGTGGAACTGCTCCATATCTGCCTCCGTTGCTGCTGCCCTCTTGACCAGCTTGTCGAATCTCCTGATACCAAGAGGTATCATCCGGGACCTCAAGCTCGGCCTCAATCCATGCTCGAACTTACGAGCCTTCTTAGCCTCATCCATCACCAGATCTGGAGCATACCTAGAGAGCTAAGTAAACTTGGTCTCATACACTCTCACTGACATGCTACCATGCTGTAGCGACAGAAACTCCATAGCCTTCTTCTCTTGGACATCGGAGGGGAAATAGTGACTGCGGAATTCTTCCAGAAATTCCTCCCAGCCAAGCACTATGCCTCCCATGGTCCTCTTCATGGTTTGCCACCAAACCGCCGCATCCTTCTCCAGTTGCAAAGTCGCCAACTTGACCTTGCTACCCTCAGGGGTCTCCAACACCTCGAAGATTGTCTCCACTTGACGAATCCAGTCGTCAGCCGTATCTGGGTCTGACTTTCCCTCGAATACAGGTGGTTTTATTTGTTTGAACGATTCCACCAGCTTAATCGCCTCGGGCACTGGATTCACCGGCCCCCTTCCTTGGTTCATAGCCACTGCATTGAGCGTCTGGTAGACCCTTGCAAGTTCTTTCTCCAGATCCAAACCTTTCCCATTTCTAGCTCCTCTTCTTGACATATTCTGATGCAAAAGATCCATTAAATTCGAAGTATAAGACATGAATTTTAAACCAACTTGCATTTCATTGAATTCCAAAGTTTATACATTCGAATTAAAAAACATTTTTGACATCAGAATGGAAAATAGTAGAAGCTACAATAGTCTAACTCCTATGGGTCCTCTTCGCTGCTCGAAGTTCTTCCCGTAGTTCATCAACTTCATCCTTCAGCACATCAGTCAGGTTCTTCCTCTTTTCAAGTTCCCATACACGGTGTCTGAGAACTGAAAAGTCGTCCTTTCACTTTGCCAGCTGAGCCTCCAACAATCCGACTCTCTCTCGCAGTGTTTCTACCTGCCTCTGAAGAGAAGTCACAAGACTATTCGGAACTAGTTCTTCTTCTTCGTCAGAAGAAGAGTCATCAGATGAATCCGGAGGTGGGGTGATCTCTCGAGATTCAGGCCATTCTTCACCTGTCAGAATCTGCTTGCCCTGGGTAGTACTCGTCCTCAGAATCTGCCTGTCCAGGATGGTACTCTTCCTCAATGATAAGCCAGTCGTCATCTCCAGCAGGGTCGAAGTGATCAGCCATCTTAGAAATAGAGAGGAAGAAGCATAAATATCTTAGAGCAACACAAATGTAAGTCACTTACATTTAAATCTCTAGACTCAAACACACACTCTAATGTCCACATCTAGGGTGTCGTTCCCTATAAATTTGTACAAGTGTGGACAGCGTAGAAAGCGTGGCTCTGATACCACTCTGTAATGTCCCAAATCCCAAATACACTGAATTCGAGATGTTCTACAGGATCTTTTCACTTTCTTTAGTACAATTTTACAAGAAAATTTAAACTTTTCACTTTATATCAGAGTTTACATCAATATTACACTTTACATTTGTACAGCGGAAGTAAAATTTACAACAATTAATTAAATGTACAACAACACGATATAATCTTTAAGCATCCATTCCTCTTTAACCTTTAACATGTCATTTACCTGCATATAAGACTGTCGGTATGTCAGTTTATTCAACCGACGAACATTATACACGTCCATCCTCTTTATGTCGGAAATAGTATAACTTAACTTTCCATATTTAGCAAACGCAAATTTGTCACATTTCAAACTAAAGGGACTACCCTATTGATGTCGTGTTGTGATTGTGCACTTAGTCCTTAATGCACTTATTTATGTTACACGACACTAATGCGTACTTGTTCGGATTCTATGCATCCCATACTACATAGGTCCGAGGGCAAGCCCTTATTCGTTCTTCATCTTTGTAGGGTTCAATCCCCTCGTTATGACTTAATCTACTACTGTAACTACGGTAGTGTCTTAGATGTCCTATGATCTATGAGCCCATGTCCAGGCAGCCTGGAGGGGATTCCCACGCACTGACACGACGCATCGAGCAGGCAACCTATGGACAATTCAGCCTCCGCCATGGAACAATGGCACCACCCATAGCCACTCGAACATCCCACGAGCATCGCCACCAGGACGATAATTCTGGAGTAGTGCCCACGCCATGTCTTGACGCATCAAGCAAGCAGCCTGTGGATCGCTCTCACACCGCTAATCCGATGGCCCCCATACTCATGTTTTTCTTCTACTTTCATCACGTCTCCACTATGTACTAATCCTTAGTTTTATCAAAAATCATGAACAAAAATTAAATCTCTAGAGTTAGCCTCTCCACTAAACCGGACTTATTCATTCATTTCAACATGACCAACCTTGGTCTAATTTCATTTCATTTCATTTCCAAATGTCGGGGGAGACTTAGCTACTCTTTTATTTCAATTTTCATTTCACAATTTCCAACTCATAAATACCCCATGTTGAGTTCTCATACTCACATGTATATTCTCTTTTCAATTTCATGACTTCTAATTTGTTCACAAGTCCATAACTGTACAAGAGTTTCATACACTTTATCAATTATCACATCATATCAAATTTCACATTACTAACAAATATACATACTTCATATTGTTTCTCAAATGAGAATAAATTGCATTATGTCTCACAACAAAGTTTCTTTTTGCCAAATCAACTTCTAATCCTTCATTTCACTTATTCTTTTAAGTTATAATTTCACATCAATAAACATATAGAACCATATTTCTATTTATGTACTTTATCTCCAAATCATAGTTTATTTCATTCAAATAGTCTCCAAATCATTTTTATAAAGTCTCTTACATTTTTAGGAGAATAACCATATTTTTTTCATAATTTTTGGATACTTAAAAACCCAAAAAAAAATATTTTTTTTTTCATTCTTGCCGATAGCAAGATTTGAACCCAGGCACACGGAGAACACAGCCAACAGCACCCGCCACTAGGCCGAACTGTGCCAGCGGTATAATTACGACTGAGAGCATTAAATGCTCTCGGCCTACTTTTTAATTGTTTTTAAAAAAACAAACTAAAATAATGTTGCACACGGGATTCGAACTAGTCACCCCCGAGAACACAGCCGCACACAGTGACCACTTGAGCTACATGCTCAGGTTGTCACAGTACAATTTAAAATCCTTTTTGAATCAATTGCCACTGTTGTTAAAAACGTCTCGATGTTCAATAAATCTTTGTTTCATATTGCTTTTATAGAAGTTACTGAAAAATTCTAGATTGACTTCCCCTCACATGATTTTCATACCAGTATGCATAAAATAATTTTTGGACCAATAAAAATATATTTTTCACACAATTCGATGAATTTTTTATTATAACTACTATATTTCTCATTTTTGACATTGCTTAACAATTGGCCTTCTAATCTTTTTATCCACAATTTTCTTACATTAATTTTCTGTTATTAATCTTTTATTCAACATACAAATCTATTTTTGAATTTATCCATTCCCACAATAACTCAAAAAGATCTCTTCAACACATAAATTAGCATTAACAAAGTACTAACTTTTACATATAATTTGTGATGGTGATAAATGTATTTTCTTCCATCAATCTATAATCATAATCAATTACACATGCAACTTATAATTTTAACGATAGAATTACATACTATTTCCATGTCAACAATTCAATCAATTAGGGATCATTTTCCAAATTCAATGTGCATTCTTATTAATCATTTTCATGCTTCATGGTTCAATATAATACTAGCATATTCCTAACTAGAAATAAGGAGAATTAACCCACAACTCAAATTAATAATAAAACCACATACAAGTTAACCATAACATTCCAATCAATTCATAGACTAACTTTCCAATTAAGGTGTATTCTTATTAATATTTTTCGTGCATCATTTTGATAATTAAATCTAGCATGGATCCCTATATTAGAAATAGGAAAAGTTACCCACCTTGTATGGAGAGAACAAACAAAATTAGCAACAAAAAGTCCTTTGCGACGAGATGCACCTCCTCCTAGATGATGCGCGCACAAGCTCCAAGCCACCAAAAAAAAACAGAGAGCTCTCTGCTTGGTTGATGCCAGCCTTCTTCTCCTTGTTTGAATGCAACACAATCCCACACAATTCTCTCAAACTTTTTAACTCACAACTTACTACTAAATAATGCTATTAGACTATAGGTTTGGAAGGATATAATTGCATAAGAATACTAGCCATGGGAGGGGGTATTTATACTAGAAATCAAATAGAATGGAGGGCTAGGATTAACTAGTTGGTTGTAGGATGGAAGGCCAAGATGAAAGTAGGAGTTATAAAAACTACCCACACCCAAATAACCACCATGCCATGACTACCACTCAAATTTTGAGTTTTCCCTCCAAGAATGCAACCGGCCAAGCACTTTTGTGCATGTTGCACGTGTACGTGCAATACACGTGCATGCCACTAGGCCTAAAAATTGTACATTTAATTTTGTACAAAAATAAAATAGTATTAAAATTGTCTTTTACATGACAAGTTAAATAAAAAAATAGATTAATCCATGGGCTTTAGTTTTGGTCCAAAATAGTTATTTTAAAATAAAATAAATAATTTACATTTTGGGCTTTAAGAAAAAGGTCTTTTAATCTAATTAAAATAAGGCTTTCTATTTATTTAAAGAAAAAGGCTTTTGTATAAAATAACTTGAGAACACATATTTAAATGTTCATGCACATCACAATGAAAATAATTATAAGATTTAATTTAACCAAAATATTGCACGTGCACACTACATGCAAAATAAAATAATAATTTTTCATTAATTGAAAAATCAGGGTATTACACCCTTTTTATTCTTGTTTTATTTTTATTAAACCCCAGAGCCGAAACACTCTATGTGTGGTGTTAGGTTTGCTGTTGTGACAGAAAAGTCACATGGACTTAGTGGCTCTCGGTGGCGTCACTAGGCGCTCACTGTGTCTTTGGCGGGAGTCTGGGTTCAAAACCTGGTGTGGCCCTTTTCTTTTCTTTTTGATTTTGTTTTTTTATGTTTTGATGGTTTTTAAAAGAGATAAAAATTCAGGAAAATTTCTATTATTATTCTAAAATTGTTTAGACTTTATAAAAAATTAATTCTACAATATTTGGATATATTTTGTGAGATTAAAAGAGGATTTTACATCAAAGAACTTGAGTTTATTCGATTAGAAGAATAAGAAGTTAATTTTTATTGAAAAGTGTCTTGTATGATTAAAGAGAGACGAATAGTCGGATTGAAATTACATTTTTCTCTTAATGAGATTTTATGAGTTTCTACACTTGATTAAGATTATTTGAAATCCATACAACGTTATAAGTGATTAATTGATCAAAGATGTTGAATTAAATTATTTCATGTGATTGAGATGCTTTATGTTATAAATTTATAAAGGAAATGTTTCATTCTAAGAATGAGTTTATGAATAAAGGAAATGAATTATTATTTGAGATTGAATATGAATTATCATTGATCTCTAGAAATAGATAGTTGTTGGAATTTAGAGGCTAGGCGATACCCTAGTGACCGGCAGTTTTTATTAATGAATTTGAGAACTAACCAGTTTGGGTTGAGCATCTCTTAAGAAGTAGCCAGGTAGGCTGACTGTCTCTTTTGTTTGGTTTAAGTCCGGTAGGGTAAGCTAGCTCTAGGTTGTGATGATTTTCTTCTAAAACAAACAAAATTGTAAGGACTACACTATAGTGAAGATGTGATGAAAGTAAGAGAAAAACACGAGTATGAGGGCCTCGGAGCTACGGCGTAAGAGTATTCACAGGCTGTCTACACGATACGTCATGTCATGATGTGGATATGTCTTCAGGAGTCCGTACCGCAGGCGACGCTTGTGGGATGTTTAGTGACTGCGGGTGGTGTCATGTTCCATAACGAAGGCTGAATTGTCCATAGGTTCTACACGATGTGTCGTTTCATGACGTGGGATTTCCCTCCAGGCTGTCTGGACATGAGCTCGTAACTCATAGAACATCTATGATACTTACCGTAGTAGTTTAAGTCGTGGCGAGGGATCGAACCGTGCAAGATGAAGAACGATTAAGGGCTTTCTCTCGGACCTATGTAGTATGAGATGCATAGAATCCGAACAAGTGTGCATTTGTGTCATGTAATATGAATAACTGCATTAAGGACAAAGTGCACGATACTCACGACATCAATAGGATAGTCCCTTTGTAGCTTTGTTTGTGATCAAGTTTGTGTTTGCTAAAGTATTTAACAATCGTTATATTGTTCGGCATAACGAGGATTGCTGTGTATAATATTTCGCCGATTGTAAGCAACTAACGTGCCTACAATTTTATATGCAGGACTTGGAGTTTACAAGAAGATATAAAGATGAATTTGTTGCTGATGATTACTTAAATATTAAAGTTGTTACAATTGTACATTTATCATTGTTGTATTTTATTTATTCCTCTATGTGTTGATGTAAAAGAATTTGATGTAATTATTGTTGTACATAAAGTTTTAAATTTCTTGTAAAATTGTACGAAATTAAGTGTAAAGATCCTGTGGAACTTCGAATTCAGTCTTATTTGGAATTCGGGGTGTTACAAAAATGATTCTAGAGATGGAGTCCAAGATTGCGCTGCTTAATTTATTTATTGCTGGCTTATTTCTTTGAACATTGTTATGAATTTGTACTTCATTTTGGGCTTATGTTCCCGGAGTTTGTTTTTCCTAGATGTTGGATTTCTTGTGTTGGATATTATTATTGTTGGACTATTTCATTATTTATTGAAGTTATCTTGATTCATGTGATTATCTCTTCCTGCGTGGTTGTGTTGTTATTGCATATTTTTGAGTTAGTCTGGTACAGCTTATGGATGGTATTTACATCATTCGCTGGGCCTACGTTACGTACTCGTATTCCGTATTTTTGGAAAGCGGGGCGTGACAAATATATTGCATGTCTAAAAAGGAGTTGGAATCGTTTTGCAAAGTTCTACAGGTGCTAAAAGTTCCAGATGGATATTCATCTAACATAGCAAGGTGCATCAACAATAAAGAGAATAGGGTTCAGGGTTTAAAGTCACACGACTACCACATCTTGATGCAGGATCTCCTTCCCGCGGCTCTAAAATTTTCAATGTGCGAGCAAGTTATTGTCGTCATCATGGATTTATGTAGAATTTATAAAGGACTTTGCTCAAGGATTCTACGTGTTGAAGACATTGACCTATTAGAGCAACGTGCTGCATTGGTACTTTATCAAATGGAGAGAATATTTCCCCCCTCGTTCTTCACTATAATGATTCACTTGGTAATTCATCTAGCTAGTGAAGCAAGATTTGGGGTACCGGTACATTATCGGTGGATGTATCCCATTGAGATGTAGTTATTCATATTTGTTAATTATATACTTCTCATTTGAATTATTCACATACGTTTTTTGATATAACTATTTACATGTATAGGTACCTTTATCAACTTAAAGGATATATTACAAATAGAGCACATCCAGAAGGCTCAATAGCAGAAGGTTATCTCTCGGAGGAGTGCTCCATTTTTTGTTCATGATACCTTTAGGGTGTCAAGACATGTCTTACTAGACCAAGGAAAAATCTAGTCAGGTCAATCCTTGGTGAGGCACAATATCTCTTCCAGACTGCTGGCAATACTATTGGTAAAGTTGATGCGTTTGAGTTAGATAACTTAACATGGGAACAAGCACATCGATATGTGCTAGATCATCATGCAACAGTTGAGCCATTTCGAGAGTAAGTCAGTAATATGTTGGTTTGTATTTAATTCAAAACGATTAGAACAATGTTAACCTAATTAAATTTTGATGTTTTAAATATTTACAGAGGATTTATCCATGAAATGAAAAGAAATTCTAGAACGATGAAATTGAGACCACATGACCGAAATAAGATGATGAATAAAAAATTCCATATGTGGCTTAAAGACTATGTAAGTGTCTTCCAAATGTGTTATGTTATTTTTCTAACTATATTCCTAACTTTACTAATACGATTTATCATCACATACTGTAGATTCCGAAGTTGCATGATGATTTGGTATCATCTGAAATCAAGATTCTTGCTAAGGGTCCCCATAATATGATTAGAAGATTCAGGGGATATATATATAATGGCTTCAGATTTCATACTAAGGATCATGAACGGTATTTGAAGTCCCAAAATAGTGAAATTGTAGTGACGTCAAAGACAAAAAGTTATGCTTCTAAGAATGACACAAATCCAGTAGATGATGATGTTGACTATTATGGTTTGCTCACTGATATCATTGAGTTGGACTATTATGGTTATTTTTGAGCGGTCTTATTTTGCGGGGACTGGGCTGGTATGGATAAGAATTATCCCCAAAACAAGGATAAATTAGGTTTCACAATTGTAAAATTTTCAAATTTGATTCATACTGGCACACAAATCAGCCATGAACCATTTGTGTTCCCATCCCAAGTCCTCTAGGTGTTCTATGTTGAAGGTCCAGTTTTGCCTAATTCTTACATGACACTTATTATGCAACCAAGATATGTATTTCAATTTGGAGAGACATCAGACGAAGAGGATGAAGATGTCAATAATAATTTTGTTACTGCTGAATTTTCGAGGTTCGATGTGAACATAACCAACGACAATAGTGGAACTAATTGGATACGCACAGATGGAGAGCCAGGGGATGTATTGGATAATATTGATACTGAACTGGCTGGGTCACGATACTGAACTCTACATCTCTTGGTGGGGGTAATCCCGATTACTCCTCCAAAAATACGAGTGGAAAGTCTCGCACAATAGGTATCCCTTTGACTTCCTTTAGCACCTTACTCCCGGCAGTAGCTGCCAGAATACTTCTATTTTTCTTCTTCCCTTGAAACACAATCTCCGGTTTCACGGGTACGGCTAAGGTTAACTTCTTCCCTTTGCAGTCAATGTGAACCTTGTGTTTGGACATCCTGTTGAATCCTCACCTCGACATGGAGGTCACCGTCGTCGGCTCCTCCGCTTTCTTCCTCGACTCTTGCATCGTGGCCACTCCTTTATCGACACCCGGCTACATGCTTGCCTCCTGGACATCAGGCGGCAGATTTGCCTCCTCGACATCCTGTTGAATCATAAAAGTTAGTAAAAGAACAATCACAGTGGGGTTAGGTTAGACATAGGAAAAAATTTCGTAAACATAAGTTGTAAAAGTGCAACAATATGATTTACGACCATCCCACTATCAAAACTAACCCTAACTCTGGCTGGGGCATCTACAAGAGAAAATATGGGGATCAGCTCAGATACAGAAATTATAAAACATATTGTAGAGCTGCAGTATCAATATGGTCTATAATCGTCTACTATATGACTAAACCCAACTCTCGCATCGCATCCAAGTCAAATCTCCTGTGGTGTTAGACTGCAATTTGAAGTAATCTCTGATACCATTTCTGTAGCGCCCCGAATTCCTAACATAGGAACTCGTGACACTCTTCTAGGATCTTCCTTCAAATGAGTCACAACACAGCAAAAATCACAAGAAATTTAAAACTTTTATTACAAGAAGTTGTTATTACAATGTCCAATGATTACAACGTTTACAATACATTGTTACAACAAGAAGGTACAATAAAATTTGGACAGTAACTTTCACTTGGATGCTTTTCCCTGCTTCTGCTTTCCTGTGCTCCCAATTCGATGGTCCTGCACTGATAACTGTGGGCGCGTTAGTTGATTACAACTGACGAAATGATATACCCGGCTATCCTCTCTACGACATAGTAAAACGATTCCAACCTCAGCAACCACAAATAATATTTGATGCAAAAAAAATGTGATGTCAAACAAGTGTCTGTGTATGCCATAGCCCTATCTAATGCCCAAAATAATGAATGCACACAATGCACTAACTCTAATGCAATTCATTTGGGAACGTATGCATCACATACTACATACTTTCCCAAAATCAACTTTAAGAAAAACGAATGCATTCCATACTACATACTTTCCAAAGAGTTCGTATCTCCTGATTGTAGGGCTCGATCCCTCGTCATGCATCCTAACCTTGTGCTCTATCCTGTCTCTGATTTCAGTGATGGTGAGGCTGTAGGCTTACCCTGCTAGTGACTAGTGTCCAATCCTCTCTTAGTTTTACCAACTACGCCCAGGACTCCAGCCCGCAGGCTTACCCTGCATGACTGGTCAGTCGCAGGCTTACCCTACGTGACTGAAACCATGGTTAGTTGTAGGCTTACCCTGCGTAACTATAATCAAATCAGCTTACCCGATACATTGACTGTATTCCACATCGGCTTACCCGATATGTTGTCTCCCTGGACCTCACCAAATGCTGATATACGGGCACCAGGGCCCCCCCACCGGAGAACTTAGGATCTTTCCCGTAGAGCCTCGCTCTGTGGGGACTTCCTCTAAGAACCTCCTGCCCGCATCGGTCAACAAAGGACATGACGGATGTATGGTTTCGCCAACTCCGCTACACTCGTCCTTACTCTAGAGCAGAACTTGCAGTCGAGACAACGTCCCCCTGACAGGTGAACACCCTCGCTAGTGCCTGTCCTACAAACAACCAAGACTCGATCTAGCCCTACCAAAATACCAAGCTACCCCACTCCCAGATTAAAGAATAAGGTTGAATTGAAGATTTTCTCCATACCAATCTCTAAAACCATCACTCTAGTCAACCTCTGAATTTTCTTCCGTTTTCCCATATTATCCATCCTCTTAGTTAGGCGATAAATCCACTATTTCCCAAATCCCTAACTCGATATTCAATCTTGCTTGCTATGAACAACTAGTCCAATTCCATTTGGTAGACTCTCCCTAGTTATTCACCTTTATCAATACTGGGTCTCAACCCATTCCACACTAGGACTCAACTGGTCCTCTCGTTCGGCCCAAAGGTTGACCCTCCTCGGCACGAACCCACGGCGAATCGTTCCCACCGATTGCTGCAACCACATCGACGCTTAGAGTTAGATCTCAACCTTGGCCTGACCAACCAATAACTCTTTGCTAAACTTAATGCTCCACGGTCCTCGACAAGTGGCAGCTCCAAACACAACCAAATCCGTCCATGTACAACAAGTATGTTGGCGCACGAGTCATCCCCTCCAACGCGTTCGATGCGACATTCTACCCAACTAGATTTGTCAACCAAACTTAATCTTAGGGTCTCAACTTAACCAATGTATCCTAACAAGGTACACTACACTAGGAGTAAGTCCTAACCCACAAATACCAAAAAAAGTGTTCCAAGGGTCAAGTTTCTAAACAGCAAGCATACACTTGGCATTTATGCCAAAACGGAGTCATTCCCGGTCCCGTTCCCTTGAGGAATCGCGATCGGGAACTCCCCATGCTTCTACTCAAAGTATGCAGCAAGTACAAGCACACAATGGGCATGAATTTCATCCTAAAGTGGTCTACAACCATATCCCAACATCTAATACAATTTTCATCTTGAAACATTGAACACTATGGTCTAATAATGGGCTCTACAAGCAACTATGGGCTACTCTTAGCAAGAAACTTTAGACCACTTAAGTCCTAACCCAAGTACACATCTATAACATGAGTCTTGACCTCAAACAGCAACTCTAAGCCGCAAAGATACAACTTTAGACTCATCTCAATGATCATGGTGCAAAACAGTAATCTCTAAGATTGACCGTGTTTATGTCGTCACTTGTAAAAAACATATAAAATCAAATACTTGTACAAATCAATATTTATTGGTCATTCCAGAAAGGTCTATGTGTCTACTAAAACTTCTTAGTTTCAAGTTCCCTCATACAAGGTCATTTACAAAGTCTTATGGTCTCATCTTTAACAAGTGTACAGAATCTCAGAACAGAACATCATGTCAGCACAGTCCTGGGGTAAAATCAGATTAAAATAGCATATGGTGTCAGAACATCATGAAATTTTAGAATCTAGTTCCTGACACATGATGTTACAACACTCTCAAAAATCAAATGATTCTACTAAGCAGATTTCCATTTATTCTCTTTTGAGTATCTTCCAAAAACAGGGCAGAATCAACAATAGTTCTGCTCACTAAAATATCTAGTTCAACTTGCATGATTTTGTTGACATAGCTACAGTGGTCCAAATCCCATGAAATTTAAAAATTAGGTCTTATATACATCCAGAAATAACATACTAAAATTTCAGATCAATCCCACAAGGATGCAGTGAGATCCAAGTCATTCTTTCCACACCAGTAACCAAAAAAACTGCTTCTTTCTATTCTGACCAGTATGCAAGTTCGTATTTTATTTAAATAGCAGAAAAAATCATAAAAATCTAGAAACATTAATGAAGGTATAAGACACCTATATGATCATCCTCTAAAAATTTCAGATCAAAATACCAAGTAGAGTTCATTCAGTGAGCTATGGACTGACAGCAAAAATTCAGTCATTTAACAGGAATTTCTGTTTTGGACTACTTAACACAAATGACTTGTTTAAGTTCATTCCTATAGCATGCATGTAATTTTTTCAGTCATAAAACATCATTTTAATCATCCAAGAACAGAAACAAAAGAGATTGGAAACAACCACCTTAGCTTGCAGCTTGTTCATGCTTGAATGCCCTCCTTCTTGATTCTTCTAGCTCCTTGCTTCTTCTCCTTTGCTTTGGCTCTTTGTTCTTCTTATCCTTGATTTCCCTTCTTCTTATCTTCCCAAATTAGTAGCTAAGTGTATTAGGAATGGATTTTTGGAGGTATAGGAAGAGAGTAAGAATAGTAGGAGTTTGTAAGAGAGTGTGGAGAAGAGAGGGGCTTTTAACAACACAATGAGAAAGAGTGGGGGAGGGGGTAGGCCGGATTTCAACTTATGGGGAAGGGGAGAAGGAGAGGTGTCTCATCAAGACATAGGTTGGCTCATAAGGGTGGTGATGTAATGGGGTTCTTACAACTCATCATGATGTTTCTTGGTTCAAAACCCTAACCCTAAACTCATTTCCCTCCCTCTTTCCCTCCAAGACTAGGCCGGCCTCACTTGGCTTGACCCACTTGGTTTGGTTCAAGTGTGGTTGGGTTTGTTTAGTTTCATTTGGGTTCACAAGTCCAGTTCAACATGTACATGTATTTGTATATGTTCATATACACATGAAAAATTGTAGGTTATTAGTAAGAAAATAATTTCTTTAACCAGAAATGTAATTCCCATAACTAGTAGCACTCAATTCGTTTACAAGACACATTCGTCAAAAATAAGGGTTGTTACACATCCGCTCTTGTCGCTCCTCCTCGCTGCACTCCGGCTACCACTTCTCCTCCAACATTAGCACCCCTAGCGCTCCTCGCCCTTGCCTTCATCGTCACCATCTCCATCTCCAAGCGCCTCCTGCCATTCCTGAAGCTCCATCGTCATCACCTGATTGCTGCCCTGACCAATGCTTGAGCCACCAGAGCACCGCCTCCACCATTACCACTGACTGCAGCTCGCCATCACTTCAACCACCTGAGTCCGTCAGTCGACCTCCATCATCACCATCGGTACCACCTCGACACCCCTCCTTGCAGCCGATTCTTAAACCTTCTGCCGTCGACCCTGCATTCAACCCATCACCCTCATTCCCTCCATCCCACTGCAATCACCCTTCACCACTTGCTGTCTTCACCATGGCTCCGAGCTCCTCTCCCCGTAGTCAGCCATCGCCTTCCTCATCACCCACAGTCCGTCCTCGCACCTTTGCTGACATTGTTGAGCTCCACCTCTTCATCATCCCTCACAGCCACCAAGCCTCACCAGCACCAGCAGCAGCCACCTCACCGAGCACCTCACCCCCATCGCCTGCAGCCTCGCCTCCAACCTGGATGCCACGACTGAGCTTTGAAACCCACAACCACCGAGCTCCTCCCGTTGCTGCTTTCTTACCTCTTCGCTTGCCACCCCTCTCCCTTGCTTCCTGCCATGACCCGACCGAGCTCTCCATCGCCTCCTTCCTCTTTCCTCTCGCTGACCCGGAGCTCCTTCCTTGTCCTCACCACCTTCGACCACTGCTCGACACCCCGCAGGCGCTGCCTGCCTTACTCTCCTACCCTCGACCACCTGCACCCCGAGCACCCTACTGCCTCCCGTTAACGCTGAAGTCTTGCTACTCTCAATGTTTGCTGTTCTGGTAGTTCTTGCTGTTGTTGTTTTCTGTTCTGTTGTTGTTTGCTGTTCTGGCTGTCCTGCAGTTGATGTTTGTTGTTCCATTGCTGTGTGCACGAGCTCCTACTGCTGTGTGCACGTATTGTTGTTGCTACATTTTTACGTGCTCTTGCTGCTCCGTCTCTTGCACGTGTTGATGTTTACGTGCATTACATATGTTGTTGTGTACGTAGTTTGCACGTGTTGCCGTCGGGACCCTCATCCCGTAATTCTTTCACATTCGTAGTCGTCATCTAAAAGGCAAACGTCCCTTGAACTCATTTTTTTTGTTCTAGTTCAATGAAACATTCGTTGAAGTCTGGCAAGTAGTAATTGAATTGAATATCGTAGCTAATTGAATTTCATTATTGATTCATTATTGATTCGTTATTTCCGTTATCGTATCATATTTTCAATTCATTGTATTCTTGTCATGCCATTGTTATCGATATAAATCTTGAAACGTTAATTTATTGTATTATGGAACATTTAACCTTGCTGCTCTGTCAATTGCTTGACTTTGTAGTAAGGTTTCAACCCAGTTCCTGACATCGAAACTTAAAACCTTGTATAAAGAAATTGTAGCATACCGAGTCTTGAATCCGGAACATCTTATGGATTCTCAATTCGATTTATAGATTGTCTTTTGTCACTATTTTAGAACTGGTATGTTATAATTTCCAGAAACGAGACTGTGCACGAAACCCGTAAAGAATTGATTGAATGGCCTAGCTACTGGGACTATCATGTATCGTGTGTATATGCATTGGGACCGGCAGAGAGTCTAGTTTCTAAAACATCTGACGGATTCTGATTTGCTTTCCCGTAGCAGCGGAAAAGTTAGTTTTTATATAGCAAGGTACTGCTGTGCAGAATTGTGTTCTCATGCTGTTCTTTAAATATAAATTTGTAAACTTTGTATCTATGAATTTCACTACATACCGACCATTGCACAATCATTGATACTTAATTGTTACTGTTCCTTGACACTGTTCCATTGATTGTATGTGCATGATTCATTGTAATAAAATAATAACAAGCTGGGATAATAAAGGTAAGACTTAGTAGTGGACAATATAGGAGACTGTACTCGGAAGGGGGCCCATGTTTCCCGTGTTACATGTTTACCGGCAAAGTTACAGATCAAGTTTACCGACCAAGTTTTATAGTCATGAGAAGACCCGAGTACACGATCTATAGAATTCACCATTATAGTCTAAACATTACATAATTGATGCACCCGAACCTGTAGTATGGGATGCAGGATTGCGTGCATTAGATAGACTGATAAAAGATTGATAGACATAAGAACATTAACACCGATAACCGAGTAATGATTCTTGAATGCTGATTCCTGATATTGACTCCTGATACCTGATCATGTTACCGATCATGTTACCGATCATTGTCAATGATAACTGTATTTTGGACAATTGATTTATTGATATTGATTATTGGTGGACAATTACTGATTATTGACTATTATTTATTGGCCATCGTACCATTGATTATTGACTTTTGATCTTGTTATCGTTTATCATTTATTGACTCTGATATCGTTCCAATTTCTTGTTATTGTTATATAGTCCTTTATTTTCTTAACTGCTTGTTACTACTTGTTGCTCGAAGCTTGCTCTAACGGGTACTCTCCATCTTTCTTTTGAGTTAGTGTTTATATGGGTACTGATGATGCGTCATTGAGGATCTTGACGTAATATTATCGTATTGCATATTCTCTAGCTATTCTGTAAGTTCTTGTATCTCAGATATTGGTTATTGCATTATACCCTTGTTCTTGTGATTATTATTCTATTGTTCAGCTTACCGACATTGTACATCGTATGAATGATATGAGTTGGCATACTTATATCATTCGCTGGGCCTCAGTTACATGCTTGTGTTCCCGTATAATGGGAAGCGGGGCATGACAACAAATCTGTCCAAGAAGTTGAGAGATTATAAGTGTGAATTGAAGGCAGCATGCTACGACGAGGACCGAACAATCAGTGAGAATATAAGAGTTGTCCTGAAAGGTGTCGTATGTTTAGATTGGGAATATCTTTGTCATTTTTGGAGTACATCGAAGGGGACGGTTTGTAAAGATTAATTTATGTTCATTTAGTTTTGATTAGCCATTCTAATTGTGTTTGTATTAATTATGAGTTGTCCAGAAAAAGGCTGAAAGTGGTCGTGCCATTCGACAGGAACATGACGTGTTACACAAATCCAGAGGTACGAGCTTCACAAGGCTTTGTGCGATAATGGTAAGCGTGACCTTTTTTATATCATTTTTTATATAATACTTTATTGATGTTTTGATATTTTCCTTTGTTCTCTAATGTATAGGACATGGAGAAAGGAGGTGGGGACCGGTACGGGAATTTGGATTTCTTCGACGCCACCCACATGAACTGACAAGGTGTGTTTGCATCTTCAAAGGCAGCGTCGATTTCGGTAATTGTTAAAAATCTTAAATGTGCTTATTTGATTTGTAATTTGCCTTAAAAATGAATAATATGTCACATGTTTTTCTATTTTTTACAGAGCACTGCTAGAACGAGATACACTGAACTCTCATCCGCAGTTGCCGATGCCTCCCCCACAACACCCGTTGATATAGTGCAATTTCAGCACCAAGCCTTGGTTGAAAAAATGGGCCCAGATTGCTATGGTCGTGTGCGTGGGAAGGGGTTAGGACCCACACCCTCTCGATTCCGTACTTCTTCATCTACACAGCCCGATCCTAGAGATGAGAAGATACGCTTTCTCGAGATGCAACTCTCAAAACTTCAGGAAAAAGTTGCACGGCTATTTAGGGAAACAAATGTAGAAGACCCTAATGTCTTACTGAGACATATTAGAATTTATATAGAGTTGCCGCTTGAATATTTTGATAATTAATTTGTCTTCCTAGTGGTTGTGTATGTTGTGTGGATGAATATTTTTTTGGGTGTATGTCGATGTGTGGTTGTATGTGTAGTTGTGTATCCATGTTTGTCTTCCTAAACAATTACTCACCTAAGTTTATTTAACGTTAACAATGTGCAAAACAATGTAGAGTTTTTTTTTGAATTATAAATCTAATATATATATATATATATATATATATATATATATAAAGGTGATAGAGTCCTTACAGGATCCAGTCAGATGAATGAAGAGGGAACCGGTGACAACAACGAATTAGCTAGACATACATTGTAGACGGGACTGTCTCTTTTTGTAAGTATTAAAATCTTATTAGCTTCACTTTTTTAACTTAGTATCTTCTGTTAATTTCCAAGAAATAGTTTATAAAATATTATTATATATCTTATAGCTTAGAATGTTTGAATGCCTACAAATTAGAGTTGTGAAATTAATAGAGTAAATATTAAAAGGAAGTCATTTTGAGGTAGATTTGTTTAAAAGCAAGCACATGGAGACGATTGCGACATGACACACCGAAACGAGGAAAAATTTGAAACACTACATTAAAATAGCTAGTGATATGTCAGCCTTTTTACGATTTCTCTCTTTTTCGAGCCAAATTCACATTTTTGGTGATCTGGGTTTTTACCCCAACGTGTAGAATCTATTTGCCTGCAAAAAGCTTGCTGATCTCTTGTCACGCCCCGCTTCCCAAAGAATACGAAATACGAATACGCAACAAAATTCCAGCAAACGATTTTCATCATCCATAAGCTGTTCAAGAAATCTTTACAACATTAACAAGAATCATCAGAGTCGGAAGCAAAATAATGAACTACATACACATAATGAGCCAAAACACCAACAAGAATACTTGAAACCAAATACATAAATATCAAATTGTCATGATCTGAATAAAGCAAATGTCTTGGGTCACATTGCCCAAATACAAAAATAAATCCAAGTCTCAAAATACAATATTATTCAAGCAAGCTACAAGAAATAATATTAATAAAAGGCAGCACTAATACTTCATGTCTCCAATACCATCTGGAACCTGTTCTCCAAAATCTACAATTCAACGAATGCAGGAAAGAGGAAAAGAGAAAAACAAGTACCCGTCAATTGCAAGTTACGGACCACTTATAATGTAGGATACAAGCACATGGGGAAACTAACTAGCAACATGGTATAAGTGTGATGTCAAAGTAAACAACTAGCATGGTAATGTGATCAAGTATCATGTAGCATACATCAAGAGTCAATTAAACAAGTATCTTATAAACATGTGTCAAGTATCGAGTATGAAGTAATCATGTATCAAGTGTCAAGATTCAAGTCTCATGTGTCATGTAGTCAAGTATCAAGCATCAGATTTCATGTAATCAGGTATCAAACAAGCATGTATCATGTTCAAGTATCATGTTCAAGCATTATGTTCAAGTATCATGTTCAAATCTTGTAGTGATTATTATCTAAGTAGCACTTCATGCAGCCCACCTTACATGGTTGCTACAACAAACAGTTTCGCTTTAGATTTCATAGTGGAACATAGAGAGCAGTATACTCGGGGACAGGTCAAGTATCGAGCTCCATGCTCCAAGTATCATGTATCATGTAATCACGTGTCAAGTTGTGCAATTGGCAAGTATCGTGTCTTGCGTGCAAGTATCAAGTAATCATGTGTCAAGTAATCACGTAGGATCAGTGCATCCCCTTCCGAGTACCCATTTCTGAATTATCCACTATTAGATCTATCCCTTAAACACCGGCTTGGTTATTTATTATTATTAATGTCAAACAAGCATGTATATGTACAAAATATATAAAGAATAACATAGCATGATCAGGTAACAAGTGCAAGTTGCAAGATAAACATATACGAGTGCAAGATTTCTCATAAAGGAATAAAATAAACAAATCTCAAATTCAGGACAGCAAGACCATACTGTAGTAAAACAGTGATTCCCAGTGTTATAAACAAGCAAATCTGGATCCATCAAAGGATCTGGAAAATAGACTCCCACACGACACCAGTGAATATAAATAAGTCATATATTAATTCACAGAAACATGGCTCAAAACTGATTTGAGTACAGAAAGTAGGTTCAGCCAGAAATCAGGAAAACGAATTCAAGAACAGGAAAACGGCATGAAAAAACTTTAATTAAATCCATGAAAAATCTGGGGTATTCCCCTATATGTCCAATATCTAAATATAAAGTTTCAGAATTTTTTAGTAAAATTAGATCAGTCATAAAAAATAAGAAACATCAATAAATGGTAGTTTGGCAAATCTGGAATTCCCAACACTACTGTACGAAAACTATGATATCTCGCAACCAGTGAAGCGAAATCCAATCCGCCAAAGGGATATGAAAATAGACAAAATATACTAACTTTCACATTTCACAAACATTTTTTATACAGTAAAAGGAATCATAGTGAAAATAAGGTTTCTTTACAGATTAGTGAGCAAAATACAGCAAGTATAAATCTCATAACCGAGCATGACACAACACATAAAACTCATTAATAAAATTCACGTAATCCCTAACTAGATAAAAAAATAATAACCAAAGTTTTGAATCAAAATAATATGTGTAGCATAGTTCTCTAAAATGATTTGTCATCAAAATTACCAAAAAACAGAATCTAGAAAAGATCGATACCTCTGTAGTAAAACAGTCATAACTCACTCATACAAAAACAAAATCTAGCAAGGTCAGAGGGGTTTGAAATTAGAAGAAATTCTCTAAAACTCATGTTTTATACCGAAATTAAGATACTGACTTCAAGACAGTCCAAAACAGCAAACAAAACAGATCAGCGACAAAATCAGATTTTTCCCCTTTACAACAACTCAACATATATCATACAAAACTTGTTCAAAACACAACCAAACATGAAATCAAGTCGACCAAATGTACAAATATCATGTATTAGGGTATCTAGCATGTCCACACCAAATACATCACATGGGTCTCAACCAAATCACGAATTCTCACAAAAAGTCCTACATACATGATCAAAATCAAGAACGGGTAAAACCTAAGTTAATTCATGTCCATATTGTGTCGTGAGGCAACTATGGTCAAGTTTTCACAATAAAGACACAACCCATCAAGCATGTCACAAAGAAGAGCCGTCTCTAGACCCAACTACACTATAGGTGGTATTTTTGCCTTGTATCAAACAAATGAATTGGAGTACAAGTTACTTGCCTTAACCAGAGATGAAGAACGACGCAAATCAAGAGTAAGGAGCAAAACCCATGAACGAAAATCCGCGAATCAACGAATCCAAGCAACTAGAGTGAAAATCTCTACACGAACAAAAACACCAAAAGCGAGACGATCCAAGAGGGATGAATGGCGATAGTGGCTTGCGGCCACAAGAGAACACCAAGAGAGAGGGACGAGAGATTAGTGTGGTGTGAGGTGGTCGGGATATGCAAGAGGGGGATCGGGAGTAGGGGCTCGGGTTTGGGGTGTTGCCGGGGTGTGCACAGGCCGGGAAAGGGGCTCGGCGGCCTGGAAGGGGTGGCGTCGGGATCAAGTCGGGAGGGGGGTCGGCCTGGGGCTATGTGCGGGTTGGGGTGCAGCCAAGGAGGGGAGAGAGAGAGAAGGAGTAGCCGGGCTTGTGAAGTAGGGGAATTAGGGTTAGGGTTTAGTGGAGAGGGGTTTATATATAGGTTTTATCTGTGGGTTAATGGGTTAATGGGTATTAGGAGTAGTAGTAGGTTTACCAATGGGTTTTGGATTGAACAAATAGGAATACAATAGGATTGGGGATTCAATTTGGCTTTGGTAAATCTTATTAAGGATCAAATAATAGGATGGAGAAATAGGACAACCAAATCACCACCACAAGCACCTAAGAAAAAAAATAAAATAAAGATATCGAGACCAAAATGAAAAATGAATGAAAGAACCAAAATAATGAAGAACGAAACAAAAGAGACAACCATTCAAACACAAAGGGCTCAAAATGAAATAAAATGAATATATATATTGAAAACAAATTCCAATATACGGTTCAGAAAAATACAAGATAGAAAAATATACCAAAACGAAAAAATACACTCAAAAATACACCAAAATGAAAAGCAGGGGTTACAATCCTACCCACCTAACAAGAAGAATTTCGTGCTCGAAATTCAAAAAGAAGATACATAGGGTAACCCCAAAACAACCAAAATAACAAAACAAAAACTACTCAAATAAATGAGGAAACTTCTACGGAATCTCCTCCTCCAGCTCCCAAGTCGACTCACCAAGCGAGTGTAGATTCCAAGCAACACGAACCAACTTGATGACCTTGTTCTTAAGCACTTTCTCCCGCCGATCCAGAAAAGCAACTGGCATAATCTCACAAGTCAAATCTGGCCGAATGGTCAACTCAGAATAGTCGATCATGTGGGTCTCATCTCGGATATATCTCCTGAGTTATGAGACATGGAAAACATCGTGCACTCCTGATAAAGCTGGCAGCAATGCAAGATGATAGGCCACCTTGCCTACTCGCTCCAAAATCTCAAACGGTCCAATAAATCTAGGGCTATGCTTGCCCCCACCACCGAACCGAATGAAACCACGCCACGGCGATACCTTGAGGAAAACATGGTCACCAACACCAAACTCCAAAGCTCTCTGATGGATATCGGCCCATCGCTTCTGCCTGTCCTAAGCTGCCTGCAAGTGCTTCCTGATCTGAACCACAACATCCACTGTCTTGGTGATCAACTCCGGACCCAACAACTTCCTCTCACTAATGTCATCCCAGCACACTGGTGATCTGCACTTCTGCCCATAGAGTGCCTCGAACGGAGCATCTTTAATACTGGCTTGAAAGCTGTTATTGTACGAGAACTCTACGAGATGCAAATGATCCTCCCAAGACCCACCAAACAGAAGCATACAGGACCTCAACATGTCGTCAAGAATCTGAATAGTCCGCTCTGACTGTCCATCAGTCTGGGGATGAAAAGCTGTACTGTACTTTAATTTACTCCCCAAACTATTCTAAAGACTCTTCCAGAACTGAGATCTGAATCTCATATCCCTGTCGGATACAATACTGACTGGAATCCCATGAAGTCTAACAATCTCTTGCATGTACCTCTCAGCTAGGCTCTCAGCAGACTGCCTGACACGAAAAGAAATGAAGTGAGCACTCTTCGTCAAACAGTAGACAATCACCCAAATGGCATTATGACCTTTAGGACTCCTCGGCAAAGCAGTCACAAAATCCATAGTGATATGTTCCCATTTTCACTCTGGAATAGGAAGCGGTTGAAGAAGTCCAGCGGTTCTCTGATGCTCTGCCTTAACCTGCTGGCAGATCAAAACTGAGCAACAAATTGAGCCATAGCCTTTTTCATACCCTGCCACCAGAAATGAAGCTTCAAATCCCGATACATATTAGTACCGCCAGGATGGATAGAATACGAAGACTGATGGGTTTCCTCAAGCAACCTCTGACGAACATCACCTTCCGGAACACATAATCTGGACCCAAAACGAAGTGATCCATCCGAATGAATAACCATGTTTGTCTTGGACCCAGACTCAACCTCAGCTCAAAATCTCTTCAACTGTGCATCACTAGCCTGTGCCTCTTTAATCTGATCAACAGGAGACGACCGCAGCTGAAGCACCAAACAACTCCGATCAGAACTCGAAAACAAAACTTCCAACTCCAACCTCCTCATCTGCTCAATCAGATCCCTCTACAGAGTCAAGAACATAACTGCCATCTCCTGCTCAAAGCATCTGGCACCAAGTTTACTTTACCAGGATGGTATTGCAAACTGATGTCATAATCGGCCATAAGCTCCAACCAACGCTTTTGCCTCATGTTTAACTCCTTATAGGTGAAGACGTACTTCAGACTTTTGTGGTCTGTAAATATCTCCACTCGGCCCCCAAGTAAATAATGTCTCCATAGCTTCAAAGCAAAAATCACTGCCGCTAACTCCAAGTCATGAGTTAGATAGTTCTTCTCATTCGGCCTCAAATGCCTCGATGCATACGCAATGACTCGGCCATTCTGCATCAAAACTGATCCAAAACCCTTACCAGAAGCATCACAGTGAATTACAAATCTGCCTGAACCATTGGGAATAGTCAACACAGGCGCTGACGTCAATCTGTTCTTCAACACAACAAAAGCTCCATCACACTCATCAGACCAACAGAACTTCTGATCCTTCCCAGTCAATTTAGTCAACGGTCCTGCTATCTTCGAAAAACCTTGGACGAACTTCTGATAATAGCCAGCCAAACCGAGAAAACTCCTGACTTCTGAAATTGACTTGGGAATAGGCCAATCCTTCACAGCCTCAGCCTTGGCAGGATCCACAGAAATACCATCAGCTGAGATAATGTGCCCCAAGAATGAAATCATGTCGAGCCAAAACTCGTACTTACTAAGTTTCCCATAGAGCTGATTCTCTCTCAAAGTCTGCAGAACCACCCTAAGATGCTCAGCATGATCTTCCCGATTCTGAGAATACACCAAAATATCATCAATGAAGACCACCACAAATCAATCTAAGAACTGAGAGAAAATCTGGTTCATAAGACTCATGAATATAGCCAGCACGTTCGTAACTCCGAACGGCATCACAAGATTCTCATAGTGCCCGTATCTAGTCCTGAAAGTAGTCTTTTGTATATCTACTGCCTTCACACTGACTTGGTGATACCTAGAACGAAGATTCAACTTCGAGAAAATAGCAGCCCCACTCAACTGATCAAACAAATCATCAATCCTGGGCAACGGATACCGGTTCTTCATAGTAACTTTGTTCAGTTCCCGATAATCCATGCACAGTCGACGACCACCATCCTTCTTGTTGACAAAAAGGACCGGAGCACCCTAAGGCAAAACACTAGGTTTGATGAAACCCAAATCAAGCAACTGCTGAATCTGCACCTTAAGCTCTGCTAGCACAACCGGTGCATCCTGTAGGGACTCTTCGATATCGGCACTGTTCCAGGCTGAACATCAATACCGAATTTCACTTCCATATCAGGGGGTAAGCCAGGAAACTCATCTGGTAAAACATCCAAGAAATCCCGAACTACTAGAGGCGCGGCCTCACAGCCTGAATGCAACTCCATCGCACAAATCTCCTGACCAACTGCAGCTCGGCCAAGGGAAGACTCCCAGGCATGGAAATCAAATTCTGTGTGATCTGGAATCCGGAACACAACTTTCTTGGCATGGAAATCAATAATGGCATGGGTTTCACCCAACCAATCCATACCCAGAATAACATCGAATCCCGAATTCCCAATTACAATAAGGTTGGCTTTGAACTTTGTGCTACCAATAATCACGGGACACTGCCTGCACTCCCGGGAACAAATGACAACACCACCTATCACAATTTTCCAAGCCTCTGACATGTTGCTGCACTCCAACTGATGGCGAGCGACAAATCGAGAGGAGACAAAAGAATGGGTTGCCCCAGAATCAAACAGAATATGAGCAGGGAAAGAGCACACAAGCACAACACCTAAAACAGAAAGAAAAAGAGGCAAAGAAAAGAATTGGTTGAACAGGGGTGAGCAAAACAAAAATGCAGAAGACAACAGAAAGAAATAAAGCAAGGAAAAAGAAGAAAAACAAAGAGAAATAACAAACAATAAAATAATAAAACAAAAGATACCTACAACCACACCCTTAACTGACTCAGCATCTACAACAGTCAGGTTGAAAGCCTGTTCTCTCCTCGGAACAGCAGTCCTCTGACCGACAATCTGACGCTGCGGAGGAAGCGGTGGTCTAACTAGACCACGAGCTGTGGCAACTGGCTGAACAGGACCCCTGACTGGAGGAGCCAACCGCGAGCAGTCTCGTACCGAATGATCAGCGGCACCACATCCAAAATAGCGACGATTGGCACGTCGGCAATCCTTGCGCTCATGCCCTGGAAGACGGCAAAAGTCACAGAAACCAACTCTCGGAGGACCCGCAGAAGAATAAGGAACTGCCCTGACTGGTGGGGTTGGAACAGGTCTCTGAATAGGCCCACCAGAAGACCTAGCAACAGAGTGCGGAACAGTCCGCTGAGAAGAAGCCAATCCACCACGAGCCTGCTCCTGGGCCCTAGCCGCCTCAAGAGCCTCAGCATAAATATGCAAGCGAAGAGAGACAAGCTGCACCTTGATGTCTCGCTCAAGCCCCAAAATGAACCTACGAGCCCTATTATTTTTGTTCGCCACAAGAACGGTTGCGAAGTGGCTAAGTCTCGTAAATTCGGCTGCGTACTCGTCCACAGACCTGGAGCCCTATTTCAAGAAAGTCTTATGTTACAACATTGCATGAACAATATGTAACAAAATTCCATTACTAGAGATAACAACCAACCTGTTTCAGGGCTAAGAATTATTGCTCAATCTCAACTCTGGTGCTGCTAGGAAAGAACTTCTTAAAGAAGCTCCTACTGAAAGTGGCCCAAGTGATCGGTCTTTCAAACCTTTTAGACTCGGACCTCCACCAGATATGAGCTAAGTCCACCAACTGGATGGTAACCACATCTACACGATCTGCATCAGCAACTCTAGCTACCAAAAGCAGTTGCTCTGTCTGAATCAACCACTGTTCAGCCTCCAAAGGCGTCTCAGTGCCTAAAAACCTGTCGGGATACAGCCTCATAAAGTCTGTGATCATTCCTGGACAGGGTGGAAGAACATCCTGCCTAGGCGCAACAAGCTAAGTAACTCGAGCGGCTTCCAAAGCAGTCATCACAAAATCACTTTGGTTCTGCTGCTGATTAATCAAGCGCTCAAGCACAGCAGTGACAGCCTCAATCGGGTCACCCTACGACTGCGAAGTAGAACCTCTGCATGCCATAGTCTGCACAAAATCAAAAACAGTTAGCATTCAGATCAATGTTAATAATATTTGATTCATTTATGCATGCATGGTTGATAAAATGTTGGGTAAATTACAGTTCGAGCCAAGCTTGTCTAATATATTAGGTAACTAATACATTAGCCAAACCTGGTGCTCTGATACCACTAAAAATTCTGTCACACCCCGCTTCCTAAAAGAATACGGAATACGTATACGCAACAAAAGTCCAGCGAATGATTTTCATCATCCATAAGCTGTTCAAGAAATCTTTACAACATTTACAAGAATCATCAGAGTCGGAAGAAAAATAATCAACCACATGCACATAATGAGCCAAAATACCAACAAGAATACTTGAAACTAAATACATAAATGTCAAATAGTCATGATCTGAATAAAACAAATGTCTTGGGTCACATTACCCAAATACGAATAAATCCAAGTCTCAAAATACAACATTGTTCAAGCAAGCTATAAGAAATAATATTAATAAAAGGCAGCACTAATACTTCATGTCTTCGATACCATCTGGAACTTGTTCTCCAAAATCTGCAATTCAACGAATATAGAAAAGAGGAAAAGAGAAAGACAAGTACCCGTCAATTGCAAGTTACGGCCCACTTATAATGTAGGATACAAGCACATGGGAAAACTAACTAGCAACATGGTATAAGTATGATGTCAAAGTAAACAACTAGCATGGTAATGTGATCAAGTATCATGTAGCATACATCAAGAGTAAAGTAAACAAGTATCTTATAAACATGTGTCAAGTATCGAGTATCAAGTAATCATATATCATGTGTCAAGATTCAAGTCTCATGTGTCATGTAGTCAAGTATCAAGCATCCGTTTTCATGTAATCAGGTATCAAACAAGCATGTATCATGTTCAAGTATTATGTTCAGGTATCATGTTCAAATCTTGTAGTGATTACTATCTAGGTAGCACTTCATGCAGCCCACCTTACATGGTTGCTACAACATATAGTTTTGCTTTAGATTTCATAGTGGATCATAGAGGGCAGTATACTCGGGGATAAGTCAAGTACCGAGCTCCATGCTCTAAGTATCATGTATCATGTAATCACGTGTCAAGTTGTGCAAATGGCAAGCATCGTGTCTTGCGTGCAAGTATCAAGTAATCACGTGTCAAGTATCATGTCTCAAGTAATCACGTAGGATCAGTGGATCCCCTTCTGAGTACACATTTCTGAATTATCCACTATTAGATCTGTCCCTTAAATCCCGGCATGGTTATTTATTATTACTAATGTCAAACAAGCATGTATATGTGCAAAATATATCAAGAATAACATGGCATGATCATGTAATAAGTGCAAGTTTCAAGTTAAACATGTACGAGTGCAAGATATCTCATAAAGGAATAAAATAAACAAATTTCAAGTTCAGGACAGCAAGACCATACTATTGTAAAACAGTAATTTCCAGTATTATAAACAAGCAAATTTGGATCCGTCGAAGGATCTGGAAAATAGACTCCCACACGACTCCAGAGAATATAAATAAGTCATATATTAATTCACAAAAATATGGCTCAAAACTGATTTGAATACAGAAAGTAGGTTCAGCTAGAAATCAGGAAAACGGTATGAAAACACATTAATTAAATCCACAAAAAATATGGGGTATCCCCTATATGTCCAGTATCTAAATATAATGTTTCAAAATTTTCCAGTAAAATTAGATCAGTCATCAAAAATAAGAAACATCAATAAACGGTGGTTTGGCAAAATTGGAATTCCCAACACTGCTGTACGAAAACTATGATATCTCGCAACCAGTAAAACGAAATCCAATTCCGCCAAAGGGATATGAAAATATATAAAATATACTAACTTTCACATTTCGCAAATATTTTTCATACCGTAAAAGGAATCATAGTGAAAATAAGGTTCTTTACAGATTAGTGAGAAAAACATAGCAAGTATAGATTTGATAACCGAGCATGACACAACACATAAAACTCATCAATAAAATTCACCAAAATTTTGGTAATTCCTAACTAGATAAAGAAATACTGTTCAAAGTTTTGGATCAAAATAATATGTGTAACATAGTTTTTTAAAATGATTTCTCATCAAAATTACCGAAAAAACAGAATCTAGAAAAGATCGACACCTTTGTAGTAAAACAGACATAACTCACTCATAGGAAAACAAAATCAAGCAAGGTCAGAGGGATTTGAAATTAAAAGAAATTCTCTAAAACTCATGTTTTATACCGAAATTAAGATACTAACTTCAAGACAGTCCAAAACAGCAAACAAAACAGATCAGCGAAAAAATACAGATTTTTTCCCCTTTACAACAACTCAACATATATCATACAAAACTTGTTCAAAGTACAACCAAACATGAAATCAAGTCTACCAAATTTCCAAATATCATGTATTAGAGTATCTAGCATGTCCACACCAAATATATCACATGGGTCTCAACCAAATCACGAATTCTCACAAAAAGTTCTACATACATGATCAAAATTAAGAACGGGTAAAACCTAAGTTAATTCATGTCCATATTGTGTCGTGAGGCAACTATGGTCAAATTTTCACAATAAAGACAAAATCCATCAAGCATGTCACAAACAAGAGTCGTCTCTAGACCCAACTACACTATAGGTGGTATTTTTGACTTGTATCAAACAAATGAATTGGAGTCCAAGTTACTTGTCTTAACCGGAGATGAAGAACGATTCAAATCAAGAGTAAGGAGCAAAACCCACGAACGAAAATCTGCGAATCAACGAATCCGAGCAACTAGAGCGAAAATCTCCACACGAACAAAAACTCCAAAAGCGAGATGATCCAAGAGGGATGAATGGCGATAGTGGCTTGCGGCCACAAGAGAACACCAAGAGAGAGGGACGAGGTATTTGTGTGGTGTGACGTGGTCTGGATATGCAAGAGGGGGATCGGGAGTAGGGGCTCGGGTTTGGGGTGTTACCGAGGTATGCACAGGCCGGGAAAGGGGCTCGGTGGCCTGGAGGGGGTGTCGTCGGGATCAGGTCGGGAGGGGGGGCGGCCTGGGGCTGTGTGCGGGTCGGGGTGCAACCAAGGAGGGGAGAGAGAGAGGGAGTAGCCAGGCTTGTGAAGTAGGGGAATTAGGGTTAGGGTTTAGTGGAGAAGGGTTTATATATAGGGTTTAGTTGTGGGTTAATGGGTTAATGGGTATTTGGAGTAGTAGTAGGTTTACCAATGGGTTTTGGATAAAACAAATAGAATACAAATAGGATTGGGGATTCAATTTGGCTTTGGTAAATCTTATTAGGGATCAAATAATAGGATGGAGCAATAGGACAACCAAATCACCACCACAAGCACCCAAGAAAAAAAATAAAATAAAGATATCGAGACCAAAATGAATGAAAGAACCAAAATAATGAAGAACGAAAAAAAAAGACAACAAATAAAACACAAAGGGCTCAAAATGAAATAAAACGAATATATATATTGAAAACAAATTCCAATATACGGTTAAGAAAAATACAAGAGAGAAAAATACACCAAAATGAAAAATACACTAAAAAATCAGCCGAAATGAAAAGCAGGGGTTACATCTCTGTTTCAATCGAGGCTCAAATGATGATATTAGTGTGATGATAATACAATTGAGGCATTTCATTTGAAGGGAATAGGCAATGCTGACGACATTGGTGTTGATGACACTCTAATTGAAAATTTCTCTGGTAGTGATGCTTCCGTCCTCACATATACAGACCGATACATATAGGTAGATTTTGTGTTTCTCTGCAAGTTCTTTTTTTATGACCTTGGGGCTCTTTGAAATTTATGTTCTTTAAAAAAAATAAGAAAATTTTGTTAGCAATGATAATTTGTAAAGAGATACAGTGAGGATCACTGACTTCTCTCACGCAGACTATGGTTAGACTAATTGACTGCTGTTATTGTAGTATTTCCTCATTTTAATTAATAAGATAATTGCATATATGAGAACCTTTTCTTCTGTGGTCTTTTGTAAATGTGTTATAATGGTGAGATTATGATTTTTTTAGTATATATCTAGTTGTCTACTTGTATATACTACAGAGCAAGGAAAGCATATAAATCCGTACATAATTTGTTTGAGATATCTTATACTGAATATCCCGAAGGCTTCTTGCGTGTATTTTTCATTTCTACCTATTTATGTTTATGTTGGTTAAGAGTTGGCGTGCATTCATATTGAGGGAAGAATGAAGCTTTTTATTCGTGGCTATTCGATGAGGATATTCATTGGATATCAATTGGATTATCATCACACTTCAAAATCTTTAGTTTGTCTTGTTAAATCCCCATTGCTTCCTACTTGAGTCTTAGCCTGTCAGCCATGGCAAAGATCAAGCTATTCTTTCTCACATTGACTCTCTTGTGCTTAACGTCAATCTCCTTATGTCAGACGTATAATATGCTTTATATAACATGCTTGATATAAACATATGATTGTCTTAAATGATTAAAAATATTTTGTTCATCGAATGCAAGATATTATTGGACAAATCTTGCAATGAATCTTAGGTCTCATGAATCTCCATCTGCATTGATCTGTTGTTCAAAATGTTAACTTGATGTTGTTTAAAAGTGATTGTGCAACAATGTAGATCGACTGCAAAAGTTTCCTGAAATGCTTGTGAGTTGAAAAGTATTGTATTGAACATTATTATGAATTCTGTACATATTTTTTTTGTTATTTTACAAATATTATATTTTTTTCGTATTTTTAAATTAAAAAAAATAAAAATACCTACCCGGCATTTTGGAAACGCCGGGGTAAATAAAATGTCAAAAAATTAAAAAAAATCAAAACGGAACACAGCGTGAGATCAACATCGGGGAAGGTAAACGAGACTGTCGGGACTTCATTAAAACATCCTGGCATTTGAAAGCACCTGGGTAGCGCGCAACAAACCCCGGTGGGGACAACGACAGTGTTTGCGGCGGCGATTTTGGAAGCACCAGGTAGTTAATCCCCAGGCATTTATAAACGTCATTCGTGTTTGTAATGTGTATACCACTCCCAGTGTGTGATAGTGAGGGTTCTTGTATTCTCTTGTTGTACCCATTAATAGAATAGTAAATAAGTTTATATAGCTGCTCCGTGGACGTAGGCACAAATTGTCGAACCACGTTAATTCCTTTGTATCCATTATTATTTATTATTTATTATTCTTTTTCTTTCTGTACTATTGTTTAATTCTGACAAGTGGTATGACAGCAAGGTTAGCTCACTGATGCTAAAGGGAAGGTGGTGGTGGCTCCATGACAAAGCTCAACAACTCCAACTGGGTCACGTGGAAACCAAGGATGGAGGATATTCTCTACTACAAGGATTTACATGAGCCGACCGAAGGTGCCGATGCCAAGCCAGTGAAAATGTCAAACACTTAGTGGACAAAGCTGAACCGAAAAGCTATTCGTCATATCAGATTATGGGTGGATGATAGTGTGCTCCATCATGTCTCTAAGGAGGCCGACACCCATGCTCTTTGGGTGAAGCTTGAGTCTTTGTTTGAGAAGAATATGCCTGCGAAGAAAGCATTCTTGATCAAAGATCTCATCAACTTAAAGTACAAGGAAGACACAAATGTAGCCAAGCATGTCAACAATTACCCAAATCTGCTCAGTGCTCAACAAGCATGCCACCATGAACGTGATGATCGACGACGAGCTGCAGTCATTCTTACTTTTGAGATCCTTGCCAGACAACTGTGAGACATTCATGTTGACTGTAAGTAATTCTGATCCTGATGGTGTTCTTACTATGAAAAATATTAAAAGTTGCATGTTTAATGAAGAAACATGGAAGAAACTTTTAGGCACATAAAATAGTCAAGTTTGTGTCATAGAGATAAAGGGGAGGAGAAAGTCTAGAGCACTAAGGGATCATGACAAAGGTCATAGCCGGTCAAAGTCCAGATTTAGAGGTACTTGTCATTATTGCGGAAAAGAAGACCACATGTAGAAGAATTGCAACAAATGGAAGAAACAACAAAAGGAGGGCAACGACCAAAACAAAGAAGAGAAAGAAGAGACTAATAACACTACCGCAGTGTTATGTGGTGATGGTGTGAAGTTCCTCTCTGTTGGAGAATGCCTGCATATTGGTAATCCCAGTCAGGGTGTTGAATAGATTTTTGATAATGGTGCTTACTTTCATGCTACATCGAAGCGAGAGTTTTTTCTGCATATATGAAAAATGTGACTTTGGAGTGGTGAAGATGGGTAATGAAGGCCACTCCAAAATTCTTAGAATTGAAGTTGTTTGCCTCTAAACGAGTCTCAGATGCCAGTTGTTCCTAAAAAATGTGAGACATTTTTTGGGTTACGTCTCAATCTGATCTCTGTATGTGTGTTGGACCTACAATGTTATAAGCACTATAATGGCAATGGAAGATTGAAGCAGACCAAGGGTTTGATGGTAGTAACAAGAGCCAAGCTTTGCTGCACTTTGTACAAGGTCCAATGCTATGCTCTGTCAAAGTGAGTTGAATAATGTGGAGGAATTGTCTCCAGATTTATGGCACAAGAGGTTAGGCAACATGAGTGAGAAAGGCCTTCATGGTTTGGCAAAGAAGTCAATCGTTCATTTTGCCAAAGTTATGCCTATTCAACCTTGTGAGTTTTGTTTATTTGGAAAACAACATAGAGTTAGTTTTGCCACTTTCGATACAAAGAAAGAAAATTTGTTGGATCATGTGTATTCTGCTGTGTGTGGTCCCATGGAGGTGGAGTCATTAGGAAGAAATAAATATTTTGTTACTTATATTGATGATGCTACATGCAAAATTTGGGTTTATTTGTTGAGAACCAAAAAACCAGGTTTTCGAGACATTCTTGAAGTTCCATGCTATGGTGAAGAGGGAGACTGGAAGATCTCTTAAGTGCCAACGTAGTGACAATGGCGGAGAGTATACATCTCATCAGTTTAAAGATTATTGTGTAGTGTGAAGCATGGTATCAGGCATGAGAAGATCGTTCCTGAACTCCACAACACAACGGTGTAGCCAGGAGAATGAATACGATCTTAGAGAAGGTCAAGTCTATGTTGAGGACCACCAAGTTACCAAAGCAGTTTTGGGGTGAAGCTGTGAGAACAGCCTGCTATTTGATTAACAGATCACTTTCTGTTACGTTGGTTCTTGAAGTTCCAAAAGAAGTGTGGACCTAAAAAAGTGTGTCTTACTCTCATTTGAAGGTGTTCGGTTGCAACGCTTTTGTGCATGTGTCCAAGGAGTAGAGGTCAAAGTTAGACTACAAGATTACCCCGTGCATCTTCCTCGACTTTGGAGATGAGGAATTTGTTTTTCGATTGTGTTACCCAAAAGCAAAGAAACTTATACGGAGCAGAGATGTGATTTTTAGTGAAGATCAAACACTTGTTAAATCTGATGAAGATGAATAACTAGTAGATGCAGCCAGTAACGTTGACCCTTTAGCTTCAGATGAAGAAGAACATGGTAGCATTCTTAAAGCAGCTACAAACGTGATGACTCCAGCACCAGAGATTGTTGATCACGGGGAGACTGATCAAGTAGAGCATGGTCAGGAGGATCTTCTTCAGGGGGAGTCTCCAGCCCCACAAGAGAACGAAGTCCAGCTCAGAAGATCGAGCAGAAACCGAAGACCTTTTACCATGTATCCTGCATCAGAATTTTTGTTGGTCACTAAAGACGAAGCGCCCAAGAGCAATGAGGAAGCTAGAACTCATAAAAACAGTGACAAATGGATGAAGGCAATGGAGTCTGAGATGGGTTCCTTGCTGAAGAACAGTACCTATGAGTTGGTGGAACTTCCAAAGGGTAAAACTTCACTAAAAAATAAGTGGGTGTTCAAACTGAAAAGAGGTGAAAATATGACAGAATACAAGGCTCGCTTGGTAGTTAAAGGTTTCTTCCAAAAGAAAGGTGTTGACTTTGACCAAAAAATTTCAGCAGTGGTAAAGATGACATCTATTCGTGTTATTACGAGATTAGCGGCAGGTAAGGACCTCAAGCTGGAGCAGTTAGATGTGAAAACTGCATTTCTCCATGGTGACTTAGATGAGAAAATATATTTGGAGCAACCATAAGGCTTTGAAGTCCAGGGGAAGGAGCACATGGTGTGCAAGTTGAAGAAAAGTCTTTACGGACTCAAACAAGCTCCAAGGTAGTAAAATAAGAAGTTCGACTCTTTTATGTTGAATCATGGGTACAAGAGAACTACTGCTGATCCATTTGTCTATATAAGATATTTTTGTGGAGATAAATTTATTATTTTGTTGCTCTACGTTGGTGACATGCTGATCGTTGGTCAAGATGCATGTATGATTTGAGAGTTTAAATGGAAACTATTCAAGTCCTTTGACATGAAGAACTTAGGATCGGCCAATCAGATTTTGGGCATGAAGATTGTTTGTGATATGAAATCCAAGAAGTTGTGGTTGTCACAAGAGAGTTATGTTGAATTAGTGCTTAAGAGATTCAACATGGAAGGAGCCAAGCCCGTGAGCTCACCTCTAGCTAATCATTTCAACCTAAGTAATAGGACAAGTCCAAAAGTTCATGAAGAAAGTTAGAAAATGGTAGTATCCCCTACTCATCTGCAATATGTAGTCTTATGTACGCAATGGTGTGTACACGGCCCGACATTACTCATGCAGTTGGCGTGGTGAGCAAATTCCTCTTCAATCCATGGAAAGATCATTGGGAAGCAGTTAAATGGATTTCGCAGTATTTGAAGGGGACTTCAAAGCTATGCATGTGCTTTGGTGGTTCCAAATCAGTTTTGGAAGGGTTTAAGGATGCTGATATGGTTGGAGACCTTGATAATAGAAAGTATACTTCTGGCTACATGTTTACTTTTACAGGGGGAGCCGTGTCTTGGCAATCTAAGCTACAAAAGTGTGTTGCTTTGTCCACCACCGAAGCCGAATACATATCCGCTATAGAATCATGTAATGAGCTATTATGGATGAAGCAGTTTCTCCAAGACTTGGCTTTGAAGCAAGATAACTCGGTTGTTTGCTGTGACAATCAAAGCGCTCTTAATTTGAGCAAAAGTTCTACATATCATTTCAGTACTAAGCACATTAACATACAATATCATTGGATTAGAGATGTGATCGAGAAAAAGTTTCTCGAGCTAACGAAGATTCATACGGACAAGAATTTGTCAGATATGTTGACAAAAATTGTCACAAAGTAGAAATTGGATTATTGCATGAAGCTCGTTGGAATGGACTTAAAGTAGTTCAGAGTCGTGACCGATATTCCTTCCTCATGAGCTGGATGGGGGGATTGTTAGTGTACCATGGGCTGATCCTAGCCATGATGGAACTTGGTTTCTCTAGCAATATATATATGAAAATATTTTTTTTTGGAAATGTAGAGTTTTCCACCATGAAAAATGGTGATGTTGGAAAACTACCACCATGGTAAATGATGATGTTGAAAAAATGAATTAATGCATGTGAAGTAAAGCACATAACAATTCAAAGCTCCTATATTGTTCTTCCATTCTCTATATACATATGTGATCTTGCCCATTTTGGAAGTAAGCAATTGAGAGAGTTATACTCCAATGTGAAGTGAGGTGATCCACTCCAAATAAAGAGTGAGAGTTCTTAGACTTTTGTATACCACTCCAAGTATATGAGAGTGAAAGTTCTTGTATTCTCTTGTTGTACCAATTATTTGAATTGCGAAAGAAGTTTATATCGTTTTTCAGTGGACGTAGGCACAAATTGATCAACCACATTATTTTTTTTGTGTCAATTATTATTTATTATTTTTTCCCTTGTTCGATCCTACCACAGGCTACCTTGGATTCTGAATATGCCTAGTGGTACAACCAAGCTACAATGGTTCGGTAAGCAGAGTAGAGTGAAATAGGACTAAAAGAGAAACCTCAAGGAAATAAGAAAATGACCTCTTTTTATCCCTTCCAAACACTTTCCACCCGAGCTACAACTCGGTAATAAAGGGATAGAATTACTTGAAGGAAATAGGAAACTGTCTCTGTTTGTGTGGAACGGGGTTCAAGGGTTACAAAATTATTCCGAAAATAATTTAATTAGGAACAACTGCCAAGGAAGCTGGGACAATCTAGCCTTGTCCCTTTTTTTTTTTTTCTTTTTTTCTTTTTTTCTTTCTTTCTCCTATATTTTTGATAAAAATATCAATGCATCTTTTTTCACAGAAACTATGATTGCAAGTAAAACAAATCGTAGTAGACTACCTACCTATACTTAATTGGAAGATTTGTAAATCATAAATCAAATCCTTATAATTGAATAGGGAAAAAATATCCAATATATAATGAAACTCATACAACAACTACCAAGGTAGCTATGTTGGTTATCTTGCCTACTCCTTTTTCTTTTTCTTCTTTATTTTTTAATAAATTTATCTTGGCATCCTTCCTAATCAAACAAACTAAAGATTGCAAGTAAAAAAGTCCTACTTAATTGAAGATTTTATACATCATAAATCAAATCCGGATAATAGATTAGGGATACAATCCAATATATAAAACTCAAACATATGCAGTTACAAATGAACAAGCAAATATCGGATATGTCAAATAGTCATCCATATATCAGAAACAGGACTGTAGAAGAGGATCCATACATAAACAAAGAAATATCCAAATTCAATAAATATTAATTATGTCTTATATTATGTGCAATAAAAGCTGTAGTGATGATAGTAAATATCGTAGCAGATCAGAGTCATACGATTTCTGCACAGATCTCAAAGCATCTATCGGCAGATTAGCCATCACATACCTCTTTTACAGGTCTGGGCCCACTCCAAGACACGGGCTTCTCCCAAACTTATAAAAAGTGACAGACTAGGCCCACTAAGAGAGACACCCAATCCATGCTGCTTAGGAATCAAATCACGTATCCCCTAACAAGGATATCTTATCTCTTAAGGGGGAGAGACATGAAAGAGATAAGCTAGTTAAATCGATCCAACGGACATAAATCAATCTCTTGAAATGTCTCTCAAGCCTATAAATACCTCTCTCCCTCTACAGTCAGAAGGTAATCAATAATTTGCCAGTTTTTACTCTCTTACTCTCTCTCTCTCTTTCTGGTTCTGACTTGAGCGTCAGAGGGTCTGTCGCCGGGTCACCCCCGGTGTTTCAGGCTTTGTGCAGGTCCATCGACCGCATCAGCAACCGTCAGATTCCGATCATGGTGGTCAATCAACGATCCAGATTCATTCTCAGGAACTCTAACAGTCTTTAACGGTCAGGGTCACAGGTTTGACTTTTAGTAGTTTCCTTCAATTATTAACTCACTATCTATTTGCTCCCTCACTGAAATAAGCAACAACAGATTGGCGTCGTCTGTGGAAAATACTACACAAGTCGAGCTTGTCTCCATGCCACCAAGACTAAGAGGCAAAGGGGCGGCCTCCAGCTGTCGCACTACCTCTCTTCATCAACCAGCTCCTCCTATGGATGATCCGGTTCCTCCTCACCAGTCACCCCAGCAGCCTAATCACGCTCCTTCCAACGGAAAGGCACCAGGGGGCTCCCAGCATGAACAACATCCTCAGTACGACCGCATCTCAGTCCATAATGCCTCAACTGATTGAATGGCTTCGCGAGGTCCACGGTGGTCTAGACATCTCCGCCAGATCATCAATAACAAGCAACCAGAAGCCGACCTGCGAATGAGGTTGAACGAGAGGCACGTCCGATCTGAGGCCTCCCGTTCGGGACATCAAGAAAACCAGAGACCTCATCCTTCTAGACAAAGATCAAGGCAATCCTCCTTTCACAAGGGGCATCCAGTAATGGGAAACCCGACACATGAGAGTCAATGTAACATCCTGAATTTTTATTTATAATTAAATATAAGTTTTGTTTGATTTCACGTGTTTTGCACGTGCAAATTTATGTACATTCTCCCTTAAAATTTATTTATTTATATGTCATGTACAAGTATTTTATTTCTTCTCTTTTAAAAAGCCTATTAGTATCTATTATTAATTCTTAAAGACCTAATTGTTTAATTCTAGCCCAAACTAATTAAATTAATTAAATAATTTAAGAGCCCATGAATTTTTAACCCACTAAAATAAACCCATTAGTTTATTCTCATTTAAATGAGACAACTTGTAGGGTAGACTTGTTTTTGTAACAAATTAATTAATAACACATGAACATTTAGTAACTAGGTGTGCATGGAGAGGCACGTGCAATTGTACATGAAGGGTAGGTCGGATTACACTTGAGAGGGTGGGGTGTGTGGAGTAGTGGAGAGTTGGTTATGTGATCATGGGTAGTTTTTCTAACCCCCTAGTACATCCTAGCCCTTCATCTAAATGCCTCTCCACCCTTCATTTAGCCTTGAGTAGTGTATAAATAGTCCCCCCTAGCCATTCATCTCTTTGCACCATTAGAAATTTGTAAAGAGTGAGAAGAAAAGAAAGAGTTGTAGAAATTTGTGTGTTGTGTGGGTAAAAAGATTGAGAGTAGTGTGTCTGTGCTCTTGCACTATTGGAGGCCGACCTACATCAAGAGGAGAAGGAAGGCTCTCGGGTTCACATAGCAAGGAGGAGAAAGCTCTTGGTGTGCACAAGCAGGGAGGAAGAGGCTCACAACTAGGAGAGGATCGTGTGTTCAAGGAGTTTTCTATGAGTTTTCTTTGTTGCTTCAATTAAGGTGGGTGATTTCTCTACTTCTAATGTAGATACCATGCTAGGAATTGAATTGATGAATATGCTAAGAGAAACTAGTTAAATTGGCCATATGATTGTAAAAAGAGACTAATTAGAAATGAAATTAATTCTTGATGAATTGGTTTATAATTGGCAGAATTGTGATTATTAGATTAGAAATTGCCATGATGCTATGAAATATGCATTTTATGAACCATGCTAGATTAAGAAAATTTGCTTGTGAATGACTAGTTGGTTAATTGAACTATTTGATATGTGTTATTTTAATTAGTGCAACATTAATCTGATAAAAGAAAATATGTTCTAGAATTTTTGTAGAAATAAAAGAAAGTAAGAAAACACTTCTTGTGAAAATTGTATTGCCTATTGTGAAGAAACTATCGTTGCATTTCAAATGCCGACAATGTAGATTTGGGTAATAAATTAGATAGAGAATTCACTTTTAATGGTTTTAAATTACTGTTATACTGCAAATTTTTAAGATTGAGAATCTGGAAAATTTTTATGATACAAAAATAGAGAAGAAGAAAATTAAAGAGATTTAGAATTTTGAAAATCTATATAATTAAACACAAAGAAAGCTATCAAATGGCTCTCCTTCAATCCCCCCAAAATCAAAGGCTCCCCCCCCCCTCCCCCGAGATTTAGAATTTTGAAAATCTATATAATAAAACAAAAAGAAAGCTATCAAGTGGCTCTCCTTCAATCCCCCCAAAATCAAAGGCTCAGATCTAACCTCACAAAACACATTCCCCCCCCCCCCCAAAAAAAAGCTTCCCCCCAAAACTCAAATTCAAATCCCCCCCAAACAACTCCTTTATTTATTTAACTCACTCTCTCTCTCTCTCTCTCTCTCTCTCTCTCTCTCTCTCTTTCTATATATATATATATATATATATATATATATATATATATATATACACTTACTTATGGAAACATGAACTTTTATACCCCAATTTATAATTATTTTTCAGCATATACTAATGAAAACATGGACTTTTATTTACAACTAATTATTGCCATACTATTAAAACTTGAGCTATATAATTGTTGATTTACTCTTTATAAGGCTTTTCATATGTTGTATCGTTCTGAAGACGTGTCATAGGCTCGTGCCCACCGGCAAATCTAGTTTATTAATAAACAGCGAGATGAGTTATAAATAACTCAACTCAGTTCATATCAGTTAGTCACTCAGGCCTTAGTGGTCAGTGGGTGCGCTTAGTCGTGTTATTGTAGCATGGCAGAGGGTCAGGTCTTGGGTTCGAGTCTTGGTAGGCTTTGAGTTTTTATAAATTTTGATATTTAATAACGGAGAAACGTTAACTTAAAAATTATAGCTTTAGATCATATCAGTCAGTCACTCAGGCCATAGTGGTCCTCGGGTGCGCTTTAGTGCTATTACTGTAGCAACAGCAGGGGCATTGGATCTGTGTTCGAATCCGGCCTTTCCCCTTCTCTTTTAAAATTTGATTTTTTGGGTTTTTGGTGAAATAAAAATTTGGAAAAAATATGATAATTCCTTATAAATTAATTAGATCTTATGAAAATTATTTCTACATTATTCCAACTTAATTTGGAGAAGTGAAAGTGATCTTTATATCAAAATATGAAATCGAAGAGCTCGATAATTATTATAAGAATGAAAATGTGATTTCTTAATAAATGTAAAAATGACCTTGTGAATGCAAAGAAATTATGTGAAGTTTAATTATCAATGTTGGTAAGTTAATAAATGAATTGTTGTGTCATACATGAATAATGCATGGAAATGAAATGAAAGATCATGATGAATTATGAAAAAAAATTGTGAGTATGAATACTCAATTTTTTTACGAACATGAAATAAGATTAAAGACTATAGTTTTAGTTAAGTCCTCACATCGGCATGAATGAAATTTTGAAAGAGAAATGTGATAAATAAAGACCAAGTCTGGGTAATGGTTAATGATTGTTGTTTAAGACCGATGTAGAGGTAATGCTAATTCTAGAGTATTGATATTTATTCATGATTCAATTATCTAAGGATTAGACACATAATGGAGATATGATGAAAGTAAGAGAGAAACATAAGTATGAGGGCCTCGAATCTACGGTGTGAGAGTGTTCACAGGATGTCCACATGATGCATAATGTTAGGGCGTAGATACTTCTTCAGGATATTGTACCGTCGGTGACGCTTGTGGGGTGCTAGGTGACTACATAGTGCCATCATTCCATGGCGGAGGCGAATTGTCCATAGGATGCCTGCATGATGCGTCATGTCAGTGCGTGGGATTCTCTCCAGGATGTCTGGACATGAGCTCGTAACTCATAGAACACCTAGGATACTTCACATAATTCTCAAGAAATTATGTGAAGTTTAATTATGAATGTTGGTAAGTTAATAAATGAATTTTTGTGTCATACATAAATAATGCATGGAAATGAAATGAAAGATCATGATGAATTATGAGAAAATTTGTGAGCATGAATACTCAATTTTTTTACGAACATGAAATGAGATTAAAGACTAGAGTTTTAGCTAAGTCCTCACATCGGTATGAATAAAATTTTGAAAGAGAAATGTGATAAATAAAGACCAAGTCTGGGTCATGGTTAATGATTGTTGTTTAAGACCGATATAGAGGTAATGCTAATTCTAGAGTATTGACTTTTATTCATGATTCAATTATCAAAGAATTGGACACATAGTGGAGATGTGACGAAAGTAAGAGAAAAACATAAGTATGAGGGCCTCGGATCTACAGTGTGAGAGTGTTCACAGGATCTCCACATGATGCGTCATGTCAGGGCATGGATACTTCTCCAGGATATTGTACCGTCGGCAACGCTTGTGGGGTGCTCGATGACTACGTAGTGCCATCATTCCATGGTAGAGGCGAATTTTCCATAGGATGCCTGCATGATGCATCATGTCAGTGCGTGGGATTCTCTCTAGGATGTCTGAACATGGGCTCGTAGCTCATAGAACACCTAGGATACTTACCGTAGTTACCGTAGTAGTTTAACTCATGGCAAGGGAATCAACCCTACAAGATGAAAAACGATTAAGGGCTTGCCCTCGGACCTATGTAGTGTAGGATGCATAGAATCCAAATAAGTACGCATTAGTGTCATCTAATATAAATAACAGCATTAATGACTAAGTGCACAATCACACACAATATCAATAGGATAGTCCCCCCTAGCTTTATTTGTGACAAGTGTGTGCTTTCTAAGTAAGAGATTTTTGATGTATTATACCCTAGCGTCAGTTGTATGCAACTGACGTGCCCACAGTTTTGATGTAGGATAAAGTTGATGCCAAGACTACAGATTGAATGCTGCTTAAAGAAATGTTCAAGTTGTTGTTTAATTCATGTAACATGTTGTAATTTATAATTTCGCTACATTGATGTAATCATTGTTGTATAAAAGTTTCAAATTCCTTGTAAAATTGTACAATGTGAAGTGTAAAGATCCTATGGAACTTCGAATTCACTCTTATTTGGAATTCGGGGTGTTACTATCAAAGGCTTCCTGTGCATAATAGAGGGCAAAACGCCCCAGTCACTAGGGCCAACTGGATAAGTTCAAGCTTGACATCCTCCATACTCTCCAAGGGAATCAAGATCTGTGCCTCCCCCTAACGAAGGATCCGCCGACTCAACTGGATCTCAGGGGAAGGACGACCAAGTCCTTCGCCACATCCAAGAAGTAGAAGATCGCCTAGAACAGATGAAGAATGAGAGAAATTGCTTCAGCAAGGCCTACCTGCCGAGTCAACCTCCCTTCAGCAAAACCACCCTTGATGCACCCAACCCAAAGGGCTTCAAGGCCCCGCAATTCGAATCCTACAATGGGGAATCAGAACCGACCGACCATATTGAGAGCTTCAAAACACTCATAATGGTCTACAAGGCCACCTACGCATTCATGTGTTGGACATTTCCGCAACACAGAAAGGATCAGCAAGGAATGGTATTCACTTCTGACTCCTGAATCCATATTTTCTTTCGATCAGCTCGAAGAACTCTTCATTGCACACTTCGTTACTAGCCGGAGAGTTGAAAAGACCAGTGTCTCCCTACTAGAACTGAAGCAAAGAGATGGAGAACTACTGAAAGACTTTGTCAAATGCTTTACAGCTGAAGCAAGGACAATTTCCTCCATGAACACTTTAGTGGTGGCTACAGCTTTCAACCATAACGTCACTAACAAAGACCTAAAGCCTCCCTCGCCAAAAAACCACCCAAAAGTTTCACTGAGCTCCTGGAAAAGAGTGACAAGTACATCAGGGTCGAGGAAGCTCTCTATTCTCAAGACAAGAATGATTCATCTTTCGGGTACAAACGGAAGGACACAAGCGAGGAAGAACCCAGGAAATTTTAGAAAAACGGTCCAAGTTCACGCCATCCAACTCTAGCGCCACGCTTTGACTGTTCACTCCTCTCAATGCAAGCTTATCAGCCATCCTCCTGAAAGTGGAGAATGACGGAGTAATCTGCCCTCCCCCCACGATGTCAACGTCTAGCAGGAGAAGAGACAAAAACAAGTGATGCACATTTCACAAAGATCATGGACACACTACTGACAATTGTCGAGCCCTTAAAGAAGAACTGAAAGCCCTAATTTGCAGGGGTTATCTCTCCAACTTCGTTCAGAAAGACAACAACACCGAAAACCCTCCGCCACGGGGGGCTAATAAGCGTCAAGAAAGGCCATACGAGCCGCAAGACCCTCAACACATGGCCGTCCTCCACTCCATTCACGGAGGCCCGATGGTGGGAGATTCTAACTCCCCCGCAAAGCTTTCATCAAGGAAGTCAACTCCAAAGATAACATTCTGCCTGCCAAACGCACCGGGGTCCCGGTATCCTTCTCCGACAAGGACTTAGTAGGCGTCCAAACACCTTATTGCGACACATTGGTCATAAACCTTTGCATGGTAAATCATGAGGTACACCGCATCATGGTGGACAATGGCAGCTCAGTAAACATCCTTTTCATGGCCACATTCGAGGCCCTTAAGCTCTTCTAATACCGACTTAAGCCAGCAGGTTATGCACTCCACAGATTCTCTGGTTTCTCCGTTCAAGTAGAAGGAGTCTTCACACTAGATGTGACAGTAGAAAAACCTCTGCTTTCAAACGAAAGCACTGTACTTTATGGTAGTCAATGTCAAAGCTGCGTACAACGGTATATTCGGCCGTCCCGGCCTAGCGGCCTTCTATGCAGTTGCCTCAGCATTTCACATAAAAATAAAGTTTCCAACAATAGCTAGCATAGGCTAAGCTGTAGAAAGTCAACAGGCAGCACGAACATGCTACACCGCTACAATGGGGGGCTCGGTTCTCCCCCTTGACGCCATAAAGCAACTGCCAGAAAGCAGTCATAATAACTCCAAGACTATAACGAGCTTGAAGTCACTGCCATAAACAACCCTACCAAGAACTTCCAAACCTGCCAAATCATCTCTCACCAGGTCCAAACTAGTCCTCACCAAGACACAGTAATAAACCTGAATCCCTCGTCCGAAGTCACTCCGCTCATTAAACGGAGATAAATAGTCATGCCTAAACACATTGGTGCATCAGAAGATTTCTCTTTCTCAATGCGAAACAATGGGGGTCTCTCTCCGAAACTATAATGCCCCGTCCCAATACTCATACAATTTTTATTATTTTTAGAAGAAAAATTAATACTTATAGTACAACTGCCCACCACAGACTGCCTCTCAAAAGGTGGTTAACCAATTAAGTGACTCTTGATCATAGGCAACTTTATTTATACTCAATTAATTTTTGACTACTCCCGATATAGGATTACTTTCAAACACATCTCTTTTTTTGAAATCCCATAGCATAGCAATGCCACATCACCCAAATCTCAAAGTCCAGCACCTCTCTGATTTATTTCCTCTCGAAATCAAATCGAGGGCCCCTACACACATGGATGACGTCATCATCCAAATCCAACAACAACACACAATGCTGTTTTGCTTCTTTTTTATCTCAACTTGGGCCCCCTTACGTTATTATATTACATTATACTATTCAGAAATTATGGGGTATTACATACACCCCACCTTTAGAAATCAGCGTCTCGCTGAGTACGGGGCATGCCATCTAGCGCAGGATCCTTCTTTCTAGCCGATGTGGTATCGTCCTTAATCCCGATAATTCCGGAGACTAGTCCTACATTGCAGGTATATACCTCGATAATTTCGGTTACTATCTCACACCGCAAATCATACAGAGGCCCTCTCCCATACCCGGTGTCGAAAGTCGATTCTGATACCATTTGTAATGCCGCGCCCTAATACTCAGACAATTTTTATTATTTTTAGAAGATAAATTAATACTTATAGTACAACTACCCACCACAGGCTTCCTCTCAAAAGGTGGTTAACAAATTACGTGACTCTTGATCATAGGCAATTTTATTTATACTCAATTAATTTTTGTCTACTCCCGATATGGGATTACTTTCAAACACATCTCTTTTTTTGAAATCCCGTAGCACAACAACGCCACGTCTCCCAAATCTCAAAGTCCAGCACCTCTCTGATTTATTTCCTCCCGAAATCAAACCGAGGGCCCCACACACATGGATGACGTCATCATCCAAATCCAACAACAACACACAATGCTGTTTTACTAATTTTTTACCTCAATATGGGCTCCCTTACTTTATTGTATTATATTATACTATTCAGAAATTACGGGGTATTACAGAAACAGGCAAGGTCTACCAAGTTGTTCGCCTTACGACTCATCAACTTGAAGACCCGGGGGGCAAGGAGATATCAGCAGAACTTGGAAGGTGGAACACCTTGAAGGTAAACGAGGGCGTCTCAAACGTCCTCTTTTAACAGTAGTAGCAAATTTTTTTCAATATGTAATAACGGCCAGCCATTAGAGCAGTCGCTTAGTCCTATTTCCCAACAAATTTTCCCAATTTGTAATAATGGCCAGCCACTAGAGCAGCCGCTTCGTTTTATTTTCTAATAAAATATACTATTAATTTTTGCAAAATTCTTGTACAACTCTACGGATGCATACAATGAGTTGAGTGTCAAACTTGTATACAAAAACGGCACCAAAAACTCGTTAAAAGCTTCCTACAAGATGGGATTGGAGTCCACACCCATGGTTCGAAGTTACTCCAGCAATTTGCAATGAAACAAGTTCAGAGTGCACTTCACCATTCGATCTGCTCCTACAACCTGTTAATTCATCAAAGAAAACAACGAGCTAAATGCTCAACTTATACTTAGAGTGACGCTAAATACTCGTTATAAGCTTTCCATAACACAAGTTCGGAATCCAGATCCACGACACGAGGTTACTCTCGCAACATGCAATCCCGCACATTTAAAGCACAACTCACCGATCGATCTGTTCCTTCAACTAGTTCAACTTCCTTGAAGAATTATACAACAAGTTGAGTGCCAAACTTATACATGTAAGCAGCACCAAACACAGACGAATTCGGAGTCCAAACCCATGGCTTGAAGAAACTCTAACACTTTGCAATAAAGCAAGTTCACAGTGCACTTCGCCATTGGATCTGCTCCTGCAATCCGTTAGTGCCTCAACGACCGGTTCGGAGTCCATACCCATGGCTCGACAGAGACTCTCACAATTTGCAAAGAAGCAAGTTCAAAGTGCGCTTCGCCATTCGATCTGCTCCTGCAACCTGTTATACTCAAACTAACAAGTTCGGAATCCATACCCACGGCTCAGAGTTACTCTCGCAACCTGCAATTACACACGTTCAGAGTTCAACTTGCCATTCGATCTGTTCCTGCAACTAGTTAAATTCCTCGGCGACAGATTAAGAGGTCCAAAATCATGAATCGCAGTTACTCTAGCGACACTTGTAAAAAGCAACACCTGGAGTTTAGCTCTCCATTCGATGTAACTCTCACAATTTTTTAGAAGACCCATACAGCAAGTTTGGAAAACAACTCTCCTGTAGAGTTATCCCTACAACTAGCTGAATTCAAGATGGAGCAATGCCAAACTCCGTCATACACCGTCGACAGTTTGTTAGCTATACGCAAAAGACTTAGGGCCCTGTTATTTAGCTTCAAAGAACCCCGTCAATGGCACCTCAACCATGACAACAAGGATCACACATATGAAAGGAATTCTTCAAATCACAGAACTATCGCAAACCCATATGTTCAGATCCAGTTGCACTACAGACATCTATAAATACAAAATGGCTAGTCCAGAGTCTTAACTCTCCCCAAGAGCAGCTCATACGATTAGCCAACCCCCAAGACGATGAATCACAGGACAAGACACTGACACATAGAAGACTTCTTATTCCACAAACTACAAGTCTCATTACAACAGCAGAATTACAATAAGTCTACGTTTCACGTCTAGGAATCGCTACCAAAAGTCCTACGAACACTGTGTGACAAACTATCATGTAAGCTATTCTTCCAACAACACACTAGAGAGATGCTCCACCTAAGAGAAACAAACATCTTCACCGGCCTCCCACCGGCTAACAGCTCTATAGGGCCACCACAGCTCTTGATGATGAAATTCAAGACAAGTCATCCTTAGGTAGGCAAGCTCTAGGTTTATCTGACCACCTTCACTTGAGAAAACTTCAACTTTGTCTCCCTTAAAGCGCCGTGTGAACGGGAGATTCCCAACTCTTTCAGAGCATAGTGTATCACGAAGGAGAGCAAGCTCTATGTCCCAAGGACCTCGTTCGATGTACACAACTACTTGTCAGCAAAGAGAAGGATGGAATTACCTCAATGCTGAACAAATACAAGGGATTTCACTCCAGTATAAGAAGATTCAGAATACCCACAACCCATTCGCTCTAAAATTAGTTCGGCGCTGCGTACGCCACATGAGTTCCTCTGGCCGACAACTCATCAACATCGAGCAACGAGTTCCATGCTCTACTCACTGCGTGAGCCCCTTCAACAACTCGTTGGCTCCAAATGGCGAGTTATACGCTCTGATCACCGCAGAGGCTCCATCAACAACTTGTTTACTCCAAACAAAGAGTTCAATGTTCTGCTCACCGCTTGAGCTTCATCAAAAAAATTTGGCTCCAAACAACGAGTTCAACGCTCTGCTATCAGCATGAGGTCTGTCTACAACTCGTTGGCCCCAAACAACGAGTTCAATATCATGCTCTCCGCACGAGCTTCGCCAATAACTTGTTGGCTCCAATTAATGAGTTCAATGTCTTGATCTTCGCTTTAGCTCCACCAAATAGCTAGTTGGCAACAAAAAACAAGTTGTATGCTCTGATTGCCGCTTGAGCTCCATCAAAAACTTGTTGGCTCCGAACAACGAGTTCAATGCCATGCTCTCCGCATGAGCTCCGTCAACTACTCATTGGCTCTACACAATGAGTTCAACGTCTTGGTCTTCGCTCGAGTTCTCCCAAACAACTCGTAGGCTCCAAACAACGAGTTCAACGCCTTGCTTTTCGCACGAGCTCCATCAACAACTCGTTCAATGCGAACAGCAAGTATAGTGCCCCACTACTTGCTCAAGTCTTTCTAACAACCCTTCATCTTCGTGCAATAGGCTTGGCATCCAACACCGACCAAAAATTGTCCTTACAAAGCTTGTTAGGCACAAACGGCAAGCTCAAACACCCGACTCTATCGCGGAATTCACTATTAACTTGTCGGGCACAAACGACAAGCTAAAATGCCCAACTCCGTCACAGAGTTCTCTACAAACTTGCCGGGCGCAAACGGCGAGTTTAACGACTAACCCTGTCACGGAGTTTTCTCTCAACAAAACCTGCTGGACGCAAACAGCAAGTCCAAACATCTAACTCCGTCACAGAGTTCTCTACATGCCTGTTGGGCACAAACGACAAGAAAAAATATTCAACACCACCATAGTATTCTCTCTAAACTTGATGGGAACAAACAGCAAGCTCTACGCCAACTCAGTCAAAGAGTTGCCTCTTTAAACTTGCTGGGATCAAACAGCAAGCTCCAACTCAGTTCCACCATGAGTTGCCTCCACAAACTCTTCGGGATCAAACGGTAGTTTCTACATCAACTCTATCTCAGAGTTGTTTCCACAAACTCGCTGGGATCAAACAGTGAGCTCTATACCAACTCAGTCAAAAGTTGTCTCTACAAACTTGCTGGGTGCAAATGGCTGGTTCAAACGTTCAATTCCGTTCTGGAGCTGCCTCAACAACTTGCTGGGGTCAAACAGCAGGTCTGCAGCAGCTCTCACAGGACAGCCGTATATGTACAAGATCCACCAATCGAGAGTGATGGAGTAAAAAGATGGGCATACACATATAAACAATTATATATATATATATATATATATATATATATATATATATATATATATATATATATATATATATATATATATATATATATATATATATATAGTCCCCTTCGGTTGCACACTACTTTTGGTGAGCACTCCGTGAGCACTCACAAACTAGAGACCCTATGAAAAATCCGAACCGCTCATATTGTTCTATATGCCTTAGATAGCCTAACAATAAAAAATCAAGTAATTTGAAGTTCATTTGCCCATCCATCAAGCTGTTAGAATTTTTAGTCATACAATTTTGTGATGATATAAATCATGGGCAAATGAACTTCAAATTACTTGATTTTTTATTGTTAGGCTATCTAAGGCATATAGAACGATATGAGCAGTTCGGATCTTTCATAGGGTCTCTAGTTCGTGAGTGCTCACGGAGTGCTCACCAAAGTAGTGTGCAACCGAAGATTTCTCTCTCTCTCTCTCTCTCTCTCTCTCTCTCTCTCTCTCTCTCTCTCTCTCTCTCTCTCTATATATATATATATATATATATATATATATATATATATATATATATATATATATATATATATATATATATATATATATATATATATATTGTTTCATATACACAAATATATATATATATATATAATCTTATGCAAATCCAAGCCCAAAAAACTCCAAAAAACTCCGAAAACTCCCCCAAAAGCAAGCTTACAGGTTGAAGAGAAGAACAAATGAATTCGGGTCGGTTCGGATCCACCACCAAACCCGCAAATCAATTGAAAGGGTATTAACGGGTTGGGTCTAACCCAAAACCCATCTCCACTTCTCCTCTTCCTCTCTCTTTCTCCTTCTTCGAAAGTGAGCGCCAAAAACCCAACAACATGGGCTTGTCGACGAAGCCTCTCCTCCTCACTCCAACTCTGGCTATGAGCCCTCGCCTCGCCAATTGCCTCGCACCTCCGCTCCACCATCGCGATCCCTCAGTCAAGCCCCATCTCCGAGCTACAATGTGCTTCGTTGAAACCCACAAAACCAAAACAAACAAAGCTCGACGAAACACGACCAATGCCCATAGCTCGGCAAGCCCTAAAGCTCCATAGCTGGCCAACACCCCTCCATAGCTTGGCCATAGCGAGCTATCGCCATAGCTCAGTCGAAAAATAGAGCTTCAAAGCTCGGCGGTGAAACTGGAGCTCAATAGCTCTAAGAGGCTCCAAATCCCCATAGCTCGACCAAATGAGAGTAGCTCGATGCTCCCATAGGTTGACGAAGCTTTGGTAGCTCTACGAAGAACAAAACAGAGCGCTCGACCACAGCTCTGATAGCACAAGCAGGCTCAGAGACCTCGAAGGCCATAGCTCGACTAAAACATGAAGCTCACATTCCTCCAATCGACCTAAACTCATAGCTCCGCGGCAAAAACTCAGAACTTCAAAGCTCAGCATGCTTGGTGAGAAAACACTCGACGACGGCAAAAACGGTGGTCGACAAAGCTAGGGCTCGCCCCATATCCATAGCTAGGCGAGAGACTTGGTTGATGCAGCCCTCAGAAATCGAGAGATTGCTCATAGCTCGGCGAAATAGTCGGCGGAGCTAAGGGGTCGCTCACAGCCGCTGTCAGCCGATTGATCCCTCTAAAAATCGAGTTCGAATGCGAGGGATGGCTCAGATGCATCCACGTTGCCCCCTATCGTCTTCCCTAGCGCTTCTCTAGCTCCTCTACCGTCTAATTCACTCAGCGGGCGAGATGAGTGATGATGAGCATCCCTGATCACGCCACGTCGCCTTCCATCACAGGCATCTAGATCACTGCCGTTCAATCTTCTCAACGTGCGAGCCTAGCTATGATCAGTGTCCAAGATCGCGTCAAGATTAGTGTTGGAGTCTTTTTTTTGACAAAAAACTGCCTAGTTTCATTTTTAATTTGAAATAGTAATTAAAAAATTCAAAAATAATAATTTTAACTCGAAAAAATAATTTTAAAATGCGAATAAAAAATTAAAATTGAATTTATTAGTTATAAAATTTGAAAAAGTGATTTTAAAATTGGAAAAAATTTCAGAAAATTCAAAAAAATCCAAAGAACTATGGAAAATGTCCAGAAAATTCTAGAAAATTCAGAAAATTCCGAAGAACTATGAAAAAATACAGGAAAATATTCACTGCCTTCAGAAGCTACAGATCAGTTCCAGGTATCTCTGAACACTCCGACTGCTAAGATTATACTCCAGATTCTAAAAATAAGACTTACTACTCCCCGAAAGCCAAGAAAGTTGCTTTCTGGGAGTGGGGGGCTTATGATGATGGTAAAAATCGCAACAGATCAGATTCGTATGATTCCTGCACATATCTCAAAGCATCTATAGGCAGATTAGCCATCACAGGCCTCTTTTACAGGTCTGGGCCCACTCCAAAACATGGACTTTTCCCAAACCTATAAAAAGTGAGACTTGGCCCTACTAGGAGAGATACCCAGCTCATGCTGGTTAGAAGTAAAATCTCTTATCCCCTAACAAGGATATCTTATCTCTTGAGGGGGAGAAACATGAAAGAGATAAGGTAGTTAAATCGATCCAACGGACACAAATTAATCTCTTGAATTGTCTCTCAGGCCTATAAATACCCCTCTCCCTCTACAGTCAGAAGGTAATCAACAATTTGACAGTTTTTACTCTCTTACTCTCTCTCTCTCTCTTTTGGTTCTGACTTGAGCATTGGAGGGTCTGTCGTCGGGGCCACCTCCCGGTGTTTCAGGATTTTTGCAGCTCCATCGGCCGCATCAGCAACCGTCAGATTCAGATCATGGTGGTCAATCAACGATCCAGATTCATTCTCAGGAGCTCTAACAGTCTTTAACTGCCAGGATCACTGGTTTGATTTTTAGTAGTTTCCTTTAATTATTAACTCAGTACCTGTTTGCTCCCACACCGAAATAAGTAGCAATATCTAGTAAATTTTCAAATATTCTCTGAAAAAAATCTTTCAAATTGTAGTTCCTCTTCCTACAAAAGTAATGGCATTAAAATTCGCTTTACAAGAAGCTTGCTCAACATATACTGACTAAAATAAACTAGATAATATCTTTCTCCAAATGTAAGCAATAAAATTCAAAAAAAATTTAATTAGACCATGGGAATTAAGCGTTCAAAAGAAATAGGATCTAAATGAAAATTTATCAAGTACAAGATCCCAAATGCAAATAGCTATCATAAACTATTCAATGATCTGTTATAGGTGATAGACAAGGAAAATTCCCCGAAGGTGAACACATATAAATGAAAGGCTAAATTTGAAGAAAAAAAATTCACTTGAACTATGTCTTTTTTGCAGAAAACTTTACTGAACTTTTTTATGTGTAGAAAACCACACTCAAGTGTAGTTGCAAAAAATCCACTCCGACGGTGTGAGCTTTCTGCGAAAGTTGAGTGAGATTTTTGACAATAACGAAAAAGATGCATGATGTTTTATGAAGCAACTTGCAAAGATAAATGAGGTTATTTAATACAAGCAGAAAAGTTAGATGTGGTTTTTTAAAAAGTTATTTAATACAAGCAGACACTGTTCACCACCTGCACAGCACTTCCCTCTCACTCTCCATCTCTACACACAGTTGATGGCTCACCACTTCTTATTACACACTCAGGGACAATTAACTCTCCCACTCTCACATTACCATATGTTCTCTATGCTCCTCATTTATCAATAAACCTTATTTCTATTAGTGCATTGTGCGATAGTGGTCTTGTCGTTACTTTTGACTCTTTAGGTTGTTCTATTACTGATTCCTCCACCGGTGAGGAGTTTGTGCGTGCTAGTTGTCAGGGTCGTCTATATTATCTAGATTTTCTTCATGCACATCACTCTCCTTCTGGTTTTGCCGGTATTGTTTCCTCTGATGCTGATCTGTGGCACAGACGTTTAGGTCATATTAGCGCATCACGACTCCAGACTATAGCTCACAGTGGTACCCTTGGTTCTCTCACTTTTAAATATTTATCTGATTGTCAGGGTTGTCATTTGGCCAAACACTTCGCCCTACCCTTTAGTCACAAAAGAACTTCTAAAACCACTCATCCCTTTTCAACTTGTTCATTCTGACATATGAGGACCATCTCCCGTACCTTCGTGGAAAGACTATCTCTATTATGTTGCCTTCATCGTTGACTTCACTAGACATACATGGGTTTTTCTCATGCGTCAGCGATCTAAGATACCTGATATTTACCGGTTCTTTACAACTATGATTCACACTCAGTTCGGTGTGCGCATTAAGAATTTTTGATCGGACGGTGCACGTGAGTACACTTCCACCACTATGAGATCGATCATTCAGTCTCACGTCACCCTTTTTCAGCAATTATACCCTCACACACATGAGCAGAATAGTGTAGTTGAACGCAAGCATCGTCACATCCTTGAGATGGCTCACGCTCTTTTACTCTCCTCTTCCGCTCCTTGTTCTTTCTGGGCTGAAGCTATCATGACCTTTGTTAGTCTTATCAACATTACCCCTCGTCTGCCCTAGCTAGTACGACATCTTATGAGGCTTTTTATCATTCACCTCCCGACTACAGTATGCTCCGTACCTTTGGGTGCACCTGTTACGTCTTTCTCCCTCCTACTGAGCGCACGAAGCTTTCCGCTTGTGCTACTAATTGCGTTCACCTAGGTCTCAGTACTGAACACAAAGGTTATCGTTGTTTTGATCCATCAGCGGGTCGTGTCCGCATTTCTCGACAAGTATCCTTTGTGAAAGACTCCCTTTACTACCTGACTCACCCCAAGGATACTAGATTTCTCGATTTCCCAATTTTTGCTAGCCCCCTGACTTTATCTCAAGCATTCCTTTTGATCCCACTCCTCTGGCTCCATTCACATCTCATGCTGTCCTTACACCTGTTGTTCCCCCTACCGAAACACCACCTGCATCCCCACAACAGCCAGCACTCATCCCACCTACTTCCCCACTGACACATGCACCTACTCCACCGTCCTCACCGGGGGTCTGGGCGGAGTGTTGGCGGAAGAGGAGGACAGGGGGTCGCAGCCTGGCTGTGTAGGGCGTCGACGAGAGTATGGTCGCCGGAGAAGACGAACGGAGAAGGGGATGGGTGTTGGGGCAGATGGGTTTGAGCGTTTTTTTTTTTTTTTTTTTTTTTTTTTTTTTTTTTTTTTTTTTTTTTGTGGTGGAATTTGAGAATTTTTGATGAGAAAATTTAAGAAGGAAAAATTTGGATAATTGGCTCTGATAACATGTTAAGATAAATCAGAGAGATGAAAACAATACTGAATATTGAATTGAATTCAACCAAGTATAATACTACCTATATATATGAGGTAAACAAATATCAAAATAACTCTACAATCAATATGGGACTATAATAATACATAACATATACTTTAGGAGGAATTTTTGCAACTATATTTGAGTGTGGTTTTCTGTGTAAAAAAAGTTCAGTTATGTTTTCTGCATAAAGATAAAGATGATAGCTTAAGGGTTTTTTTTTTTTAATTTAGTCTAAATAAAATAACAGAGGAAACCCAGTGATACTATAAGAAGTTTTAAAATCGAAAACACTAACATTATACAGGGTAAGAAGACTGGATTAGAAAATAGAGAAATGATCCAGGAGACGAAGAAATTCAGGGTAGAAAAGGGGGAGAAGGGAGCTACTTCTCTACAAGACAAACTCCAACTTGAAATCCTAAAAACGCTCGTTCATAACTGACTTGATATATATGGGATATATAGTTTGTTTCTTAGATGATCGGTTTCCCTTCTAATAGGTTTTGAGATAGGAATTATAAGTAGTCTAAAGACATGTACAACATCAACAGATGCCTAGAAAGATAATAAGACCGATCGAAATCATTTCTTAATAAGAATCTTTTAGAGTAGCGCAAACAAACATATGATCCGATATACCAAAACTGGCTGTCTAGCTACTTCAGTAAACAAAGTAACCAAATGCACTCCCATGATAGAATATAAGAAGTCGAACAAAAAAACTAGTCCTACAAGCCTAGGAGGCTAACTTAGGCACTCAACTAGACAACCAAGAGTTGGGCCATGGGCATTAAACTTTCAGATACTTACACACCCATCTTAAAATGTTGTTTGGCATACACGTGGAGGGCAAACAAATTTGATTTTTTTCCCAAACTGTCCCTCTTTTTGAAAGTTATTACCAAAATGTCCTATTTTTTTAAAAAAAAATTCAAAACGCCCTACTCGCTTTCTGAAAAGCGGGTGTGGAAAAAACTCTATCACTTTTTCAGAAAGCGAGTGTGAGGATCTAGTTTTCACTTGCCTAAACTCGCTTTCTTAAAAAGCGATGAGATTTATCCCACACTCGTTTTTTTCAGAAAGCGAGTGTCGATTGGGGCTTTTTTAGGCCCCAGTCTCGAATTTCGATCTCACTTTCTCTTTCAACTCTCTATCTTCCTCTTCCTCTTCTAACCCCGAAATCCTAACCCATTTCATCGTAAAATTTCGTCGATTGACCCAAAATTCCTCGCATCTCTCATCTCGTTTCGACGTCACTTAATCTTTCCCAACCCTCTCACCTTACACTCTCAAAACCCTAAACCCATCTTCCGAAATATCCATATTTTGAAATTTTGATAAACTGGAAGAGGATAGCAACTTCAACTCTTCTACCCATATATCTACGGCTATATCCTTCCGAATAAGCTTGTGAAGGTATGATTTATATCACCTATTATTTTGTATATTTTTGTAGGTTCTGTTTGTGGGTAGATAATAACTCGTATATTCGTATAAATATACATAGGTATGGATTACGATATTCCTATTTGGTTATACTTTGGTGGTGAAATAATTCGTGATCCAAAGATAGGTTGTTGTTATAGTGCCGTTGATCCTAAAATAGTTTGGGCACCTCGTACCATTACATTGGCAGAAATAGTTGAGAAAATTTATGAAGTTACTAATTGGGATAGGGATCAATAGAATGTAAAAATTTTAGCTCGGTACGCAGCAGGAAAAGAAGATGGACAGTATTTTATGATAATGCCCGTATCTACTGATAATGATTTGAAGTCAATGATTGTTGGGACACTTGATCCTAATTGTACTTGGTCTGCATTGAAGTTATATATTCAGCAAATCCAAATTATGACTGCTCAGCCACATGATAATCCTAGTTCAAGCTTCGTACGAGAAGTACCGACACAGCAGATGAGGTCTAATCCCATTCAAACTTCACAAGCAATCCCACTATCCCCACAAGAAGACACGTTCACAAATACAAGTCCGGATTCTACAGATGTTGAGTTGCTACGTCAACCTAGTCCGGTTCATGACTATATTTGAAATGACACTTTATTTGAATTATTTCAAAATGCTACTATTAACAACGACCTATTAGATGAAGATGAAGAAGAGAAAGAAACAGATGATGAAGTTGATGAGAGTGTAGAAAATGATGATGGGGACGGAGATGATGAATATGCAAATATAAACACAAATAACAGCAGGTCTAATGAAGTGAGAGCTACTAATAGGTATGCCAATATTAACGCTCATGTAACCGAGGAGATGACACAAGGTGTTGGAGTATATCAAGTTCCATAAGAGTCGTCTGGTTCATCCAATGTAGACGAATTGTACATTGGACAGGAGTTTATAAGTAATGAGTCGATTCAGCAGGCTGTGAAGCTGTATTCTATCAAGAAACATCGTGAATTCGTCACATTGAAATCTTCACTGACACTGTACACCGTTAAATATAAATTGGCACCTAGAAAACGTACAATTGAGGAGATAGTGCAAATTCCCCCAATAGAAAGTGATGGTAGCTGCCCTTGGAGATTACGAGCAATCGTTCCAAAAGGTGGGATAAATTTTGTGGTGAACAATATAGTTGGGCCTCATACTTGTACGAATCCCACGTTAAATCAGGATCACTGTAAAGTTGATTCTAACCTTATTTGCAATTTGGACATGGTTCATGAGTACTGAGTTGTGTGTTACCGACATGGTTCATGAGTTGCATTTGGTATTTTTTCACCGATCGTACTGAGTTGTGTGTTATCTCTAATCGTTATGTTGGTATTTTGTCTGCTATGAAATTGCAAAATGGAGCTTGGAACGAACCAAATGCATATTAACGTTATTGTATGCGTCATTTCGTTATTATATCCAATTTTTACACTATATACCTACATATACTCAAAATGGAATATACTATATACCTACATGTACTAATAAATTTATAACCTAAATATAAACAAACATGTTCGATAATAATGCTTAATTAACCGAAAATTAAAAATCTAATGTTAATGCTTCAAATTTTTGGTGATTTTGAAGATCCAATATTTACTTGAAAAATAAAAAAATTGGGTGATTTTGGGTCGAATTAACAAACATACAATGTTAATGCTTCAAAATTAACACGAAATTAAAAAAGCAAAAGTATGAAAAATATACCGTTAAAGTAGGGTGATTGAATATGTAGATAGTGAATAGGATGTCGAAGAAGCTCCTTAAACCGCACTCTTTATCCCCAAATTCGAAAATGAATGAACTATAGGATATTAGGGGTTAGGGTTTTTGGGTTAATCGAGATGAGATATGTAGATGAGAGAAGTGAAAAATTGAAACAAAATGAGAGATGCGAGGATTTTTTGGGTTAATCGACGAAAACGAGAAGAAAGATGTTAGGGTTTCGGGGTTAGAAGAGAAAGAGGAAGATAGGGAGTTGAAAGAGAAAGTGATATCGAAATTCGAGCCCGGGGGGCTAAAAAAGCACCAATCGACTCTTGCTTTCTGAAAAAGTGAGTGTGAGATAAATCCCCTCGCTTTTTGAGAAAGCGAGTCTAGGCAAGTGAAAACGAAAGCCTCACACTCGCTTTCTAAAAAAGCGATGGGGTTTTTCCCACACTCGTTTTTTTCAGAAAGCGAGTAGGGCGTTTTGGGTTTTTTTTTTTAAAAAGTATGGCAGTTTGGGATAACTTCAAAAAAGAGGGACAGTTTGGGAAAAAATTCAACAAATTTCACTTCTCTTTTTCTACTATAATGCCACAGGTTTATTAGCAAGTGTAAGAGTATCTACACACATTTGCCATTTACCCAAGAAATGAAAAAAAATGGCACACGAGTAGTTGCAGTCGTTTGCTATATGCCCAAATTTTGGGTTGAAGGAGAACAATACACTTCCAAATTTGGCAGCGCAAATGGCCAAAGCAATGGGTTTTTTTATTATTATAAATATCGATTGATGAAAGATCATTTTTCGTCTGTTAAATATATTTTTAATAAAGTGAAGGATGAAAGATCACCTTATTTATTTTAAAAAAAATAAAAATTCAACAGACTAAAGATGATCTTTAGTCTGTCGATGTGTTTTTTAAAAAAAGTCAAAAAAATGTTTCAACGACTACAAGTTGCTCCTTCAAAACTCATTTTGCCAAATACCAAAATACCCACATACAGCTGCAACGAGTGTAGATCAGTTTTATTATTAAAATAAAAAAATTCAATAGACGAAAGATGATCTTTAGTCCGTCAATGTGTTTTAAAAAAAAGTCAAAAAAATGTTTCAATGACTGCAAGCTGCTCCTTCAAAACTCATTTGCCAAATACCAAAATATCCTTATATAGCTGCAACGAGTGTAGATGCTCTAAATAAGAAATTCTTACACTATGAGGCACGGATGCTTCTATCAATAATCATATTGAGTCTGACACTCATGTTAAAACACATGAATCCTACAGATACGAGCTATCTTAGTTAGTTTCTGTTGACCTTAAGTTTGGTGTGCATAAAACGTATTATCTACAACTAATATTTTCAATTGAGATTTACAGGATCTACAGAAAAAGAAAAACCAAAAGAGAATATTCAAAGTGATTGGAAATCAAGCAAAAGAGGCATGAACCAAAAATATAATGAATATTGCACACAAGAAATATGTGCTTCAAATCTTCAAGAAAGCCAACAAAAATAGATAATTTATTTCTATTTATGTGAGAAGAATATATGTAAAGTAGTATTGATTGATAAATTAGTTTTGGAAAGAATATAAAGTGAAATCACCAAATAAAAGTCGAATCTACACGATAGCGGTCGACCGCACAAAATGACGGTCGACCGACACAACCATCGACCGTTCATTTCTGTGAAAAAGATGAATCTGTCGACCGGTTATCTCTTGACTTTCGAGTTAAAAGATGAAACGTCGACTGTCCATCATTGCGGTCGACCGTCCAAGTGCAGATCTAACTATTTCAGAAATATCTTTCCATTTTCGAAAAGATACAATTCCCCACTCTATAAATTGAGGCGAATTCACAGTTTATTCCTCACCCCTTGCTGTCATAACTCTTTTGAACTAATCATTCAATTAACACTTCGAGTGTGAAAGATTTTATTGTCTTCTTCAGTCAAGGTCCTTTTAGATCTTGAGAGTTTTTCTTTTCTTCCACTTCGGTGAGTTTTGTGGGACTTATTTGTAGAAGCCCTGTGGGTGTAATAGGTCTCCCGGCCTGAATTATTAGAATCGCAGCATAAGGGTTTAAAGTATAGTGGAACGCTTATGGCGGAGAATTGCTACAAGTAGGCGGTGTAGACGTAGACCTGGGGGTCGAACCACGTTATATCACTGTGTCTTGCTCGTTACTCTATTTGCTTTCTTTACTCAGTTTACTTTCTCTTACTCTATCTTTTTAGTTTACACATTTCATTTGAATTTTTAATTTCCGCACAATCACCCATAGGGTTATTTACAGTGGTATCAGAGCGAGGTGCTTATTAAGAGCTTAAAAGCTCGAGCAAAAGTTCCAATGGCAGAAATCTCTCCTCCTGAAAACTTTACTCGTTGAGGCCATTTATCTCTAATGGGACAAGTCTAACACGTTCACCTTATTTTGATGAAAAATGCTATGATGTTTGGAAAGTTCGTATGTCTCACTTTTTGCAGATGCTTGGAGAAGAAGTATGGAACATTTGCATAAACAAAACACATATTTTTGTCAGTGACGGAAAGAGGGCTTTTACAAAAGCTGAACTTATAAACCGGCAAACTCCAAAGCTATGACAGCACTTTATGCATGTCTAAATAAAGAAGAGTTGATGCGATGTGGGCGAAATTACAAAACGGCCTATGAAATTTCGAACAACATGCTAAAATGGCATGAAGGAACCGCATATGAGGTAAAGAAAAAAATTAATTTATGTTTTTATAAGTTTGATGTTTTTCGTATGTTGCCGAGATAGAACGTAGATCAGATGCTTGCCTGCTTCGCCACTATCGCACATGAGCTTAGGTAAGGGGTTGAATGATGATCGAAAGGTCAGAAAACTCATAAGCTGTCTCATGCCTGAATGGGACGTTAAAGCTACAACAATGAGGGAGACACTTGAAGAAAAAAGGATCGACTACTACACTTTCCAAGAAAAATTGAAGACGTATGAGATGGAGATGACTGAAACAAAGAGGTACCTGGCAGAACATTGGGATCGAACCCAAAACTGAAAAAAGACCATAGCCTTGAAAGCAGAAACTTCGCGATTATCAAAATCAGAGTTAGATCATGAAGAATCAGATGAAGATATCGCGCTATTGACCAAGCAAATTCCATAAGTATCTCAAACACAAAAAGTATGGCAGGTCTCAAGGAGGAAGAGAAAAGGACAAAGATGACATATGTTACAAATGCAAGAAGTAGGGACATATTCGCGCAAGCTGTCCCATCTCGCAGGACAGAAATAAGGATCAATATCACTCCAACTCAGGATTTAGAAAGAAGGCATTGAAGGCAACATGACTAGATTCAGATTCCAGCGATGAAGAGCAGGAACACAACAACGTTGGATTCATGGCTCTTGGGGAATGGTGAAGTCCAATCACCGCCCCAAGAAGAGGTAATCGAAGAACCCACTTATGATGATTTAGTTGACATGTGTAATGGTTTAAGAGATTATGCAAAAAAAAATAAGTCATAAGTTGAGACAATATAAACAAATGTCAAATGAATCACATGACTCTTGCATTGCTAAAAATCAAAAGTTATAAAATAAAATTCTTTGATTATTGAAAAATTCGAGTCATTTAGGAAAGACCATGATGTGTTGATGAAGGAAAATGAGTATTTAAAAAAACATATTCAAAAATCTTTACAAACACATGATGAAAATATAAAAGAAATTCATGAGAAATCTGTTTATATTGCTAAACTCACTAATGATCTAAATGATTGTAAAAGAAAATTTGGCGAGGTAGTGGAAGGTTGTAAAAAAGCACTCGAACAAAATAGAATACTTGATGCTACTCTAGACACGCTTCGTTGGAACAACAAAGACGATGAGAAGCCTAGAAAAAGTCTTTGTAATATAATAATTGAGCTCGAAAAAATTGTTCAAAAATATGAGGAGCCGATTATCTTATTACAAACAATACAAGGTCATATCACGATAATCGAGGACTTGTTGCAATGGGTCAATACAACGACAAAATTTTAAGCAACCCTGTCATACACATATGTTGTAACTCCTGTTTTCGCAAATACGTATTTTCTGTGTATTTTTGGATTTTTGATTTTTGTAAATTATTTTTCCGCTTTTAAACTCCTTTTGTTAAAATTTGTTTATGGAGCTTCTATTAAAGTCTATTTATGATCTATAGTTTTAGTTGTAGCTATTTTTTCTTATGATTTTTATATTATAATACAAATCCTATTATTTGTGTTATTATTATTACTATCAATATTATTATTTTTATTTTTATTTTTATTATTATTATTTTTTGAATTACAAACCAAGTATATTATTTGTATGTGACTATCCTAATTGTTTGTAAAAAGTTTAATATTAATCTAATTGTATTTTTCAAATTTATTTTATTGAACCCTGTAAAATATTGTTTTGCAACTTATGAGAAATTGTGAAATTTGTATTTTATAAATCCTATTTATTTTTCCTATTGAATTTTAAAACCCAATCCTATTATTTCTTATTGGATCCTACCCAAACCCGAAACCCAATAACCTTATTAAACCATGCAACTCGAAACCCAAATACCCATGTATACCTATACCCTAACTATACCTCTTCATATATATACCTAGCCGTCTACGATCTTCTAAACCCTATATATATCTATACCCCTCCCCTGTTTATTAACCCAGCCGCTATACCCTGCCCCCTATGAAAACCCCTAGCCGCCAACCCCCAAAACCATGTTCATTCCCTTCCTCTTCACCCTCCCGTTTAACCCATCCCCCGTGTTTACCCTAGCCTCCCTTTCGCTCATCTCTTTCCCATCGTCCTCATCCAACTGATCCCCAAGCCCCGCAGTCGAACCTCCAACGTCATCGCCTGCTCCAACCCCTGTGCTCCTAGTGCTCCTCTGCCCTCTCTGATCCTCTCTTTTCCTCCCGGTGCTCCCCTCCTGTCGCACCTCCTCAGAGGCAGACAGCAGACCCCTCGTCGCTTCCTTCCTTCTGAAGATGCCAGCAGACCCTCTGTCGTTACTCCCTGGTTGCGCCACCCCCATGCCCTGTGTCCCTTTGTTAACGTGCCGCACAACAGCCACAACGCGCTCCCTACGCTGTGTTCCTCCATCAACAGTACAGCAGCCTGAGCACCCCCAGGCTGTCCCCCCGACCACCGAGCAGTGCCCTGTGCCCTGTGCCAACCACCACCATTCGCTGCATCGTTGGCTAACCACTACCTCGTGCCGCCGTTGACTCTCAACGTCGCCGCCGTCAGCCTTGCCTCTGGCCGTCACTCTCCTTCTCGCAGAGCACCCCCTTGCTCTATTGTAATCAAGATCACCCCAGCCGTCGATCTCCTTTTGATCATCTTCATCATCACCATCGGGGTGATCTTGGCCGTCCAATCTTCATCATCTTGATCTTGATCTTTGATCTGATCCATCTGATCTGATCTGATCATGATCATCATCGCTCTTGGATCTAGCCGTTGGATCTCTTGACCTTCATCATCTTGATCATCGAGATCCGTGCTTTGTGTTCGTGATTGTGATTGTGATCGTGTGTTTGTGATTGATTCGTGATTCATTCGCTCGTGTTCGTGCCCGAGAATCCGTTCCCGTTACTCTTGCTCTTGTTTCATCATTTTCATTGTCGTCTCTTAGGCAAGTAACTTGTATTCTTTTCTGTGTGTAATACAAGTATTAAATACCGCCTGTAGTGTAGTTGTATTCTAGAGACAATTTTTGTGCAAAACCCTTGTTGTATCTTTTCTCTATTGTGTTGACACGCCCGTAGTTGCCTCTTTACACACAAGCCATGAAATAACTTAGGGATAACCACTTCTTGTTGTATACATGCATGTTGTTCGTATGATATTGTGTGCTCGGTTGTGTTAGTTGTAGTATAACTGGTTGTAGACTTGCTAAATACCCTATACCATGTTGCTTGGACATCTGGTACACTATATTTCACGTTTGGTTATGTTTTGCATGAGTTTCATATGAACTAGTTGATTTTGTGCATGAAGGATATTTTCTGTTTTGTCGATTCCCCGTTTTGTTCAGTAATTTAGACCATATTACGATCAATATATGAAAATTATTTGTGAATATGAATTATAGAGAATCCTGTCTACTTTCCAGATTTTCTAACAGAACTCAGTTTCGATTTGTGAGTTGCAAGTTATGACAATTTTACTGCAGACGTGTTTAAAATTCCAGATCCGGTTTTATACGAATTCTGTATGGTAATTTATTTTTATACTGATGTTAAAGATAATATTTTGACCCAATATTTTGCTGATTACAACTAGACTTGATCGGGATTAACTCCTAATTTTTTTGGATTTCATTAATGACTTTTATAAACTATTCTATGCTTGCAAACAACTACTATACTTGCAGAATTTTCTTGTTGTTCAGTAAAGAACCTTAATTTCATCCTGATTCTATTTTCTGTCTATAAAAACTTTGTGAATATGAATTGTATCCTACTGTATCTATTTTATCATTCCTTTTGACGGATCTGGATTTAGATTTATATTTTGTGAGATATTACTGTTTTAGTACTGCTGTGTTTATGATTCCAGATTTACAAAACTACTGTATCTTGCTATTTTCTGATTTTACTTGACTATTCTATTTATGTTGGAAAATTATGAAACGTTATTTTCTAAAACTAAACATACTAGGAAATACCCCAGACTTTTTTGTGGATTTAATCAGTAAGTTTTCATGCTGTTTTCTTGTTTATGGATACAAACTTCTGATTTCTGGCTGAACACGTTTTTCGGATACAAATCTGTTTTGAGACTTGTTTTTGTGAAATACTATATGACTTATATATATTTTCTGAATTTGGCCGAGAGTCTATTTTTCAGATTTTCTGACGGATCTAGATTTGCATGTTTGTAGCAACGGGATTCCCAGATTTAGTGCAGTACTGCCTTACTATCCTGAACTAGAATTTTCGTTGTTCTATCCTTTTATATGTTGTCTATGACCTGTACATGTTTATCTTTCTATTTCTTATTTATACCATGTTATTCTTGCTCTGTTTTGTATACGTACATGCCTGTTTGATAATAATAATAAATAACCAAGTCGGGATTAAGGGAAAGATCTTATTAGTGGACAATATAGGTATGTGTACTCAGAAGGGGCCCGTGTTTCCATTACTTGTTGCCATGTTTCATGACTACATGATTCATGCTTGTTATTAATTGTTGTCATGTTTCATGATTATATAATTCATGCTTGTTATTATTATATGCCGCCATGTTTCATGATTACATGATTCATGCTTGTTATTATTATATGTCGCCATGTTTCATGATTACATGATTCATGCTTGTTACTACTATATGCCATCATGTTTCATGACTACATGATTCATGCTTGATATTATTACTTCATGCCACGAGTTCACGATTACGTGTTTCGTGCTTGTTACTTGCTACTTGATACTTAACGCCTGAGTACACGGCCCTATGGAAACCCACCACTAGGCTTAAACAAAATTTGTATGAATGTAGCAACCATGTAGTAAAAGTTTAGGACACATGAAGTGCTACCTAGATAGTAATAAATACAATACTTTAACATGATACTTGACACTTTCTACTTGTTACTTGTACATGATACTTGATACTTGACACTTGACACTTGTTACTTGTACTTGATACTTGATACTTAACATTTGCTACTTACTACTTGTACATGATACTTGATACTTGATACTTGACACTTGTTACTCGTTACTCGTTTACATGACACTTGTTACATGCCACTTGCACTTGTTTACCTTGCCATGCTAGTTGTTCTATTCTGTTATCATGCCTATTCCATACTACGTTGTTCACCCTTTCCTGTACTTGTGCCTGCAATACATGCGGCCGCTAACTTGCATTAACGGGAGTTTGTTTTCTTTTTCCTCTTCCTGCAATTTATTAAATTGTAAATTATGGAGATCAGCTGCCTGATGGAGTAGGTAATCTGAGATTCTAGTCCTGGAGTTCTTGCTACTATTATTATTATTTTCTTATTGCTTATCTTGAATAATTGTATTTGGTTACTTGGATTATTTTGTATTGGGTAGTATGATCCAGAATTATTGACTTGTTCAGATCAGGTTTATTTAAGATTATTATATTTTGGTTTCAAGTAAATTCCTGTTGGAATATTGATTCATATATGCATGCGTGGTTGACTTCTCTTGCTTCCTACTCTGATTATTTCTGTGAAATGTTGTAAAGATCCTGACAGCTTATAGATGATGAAAACCATTCGTTGGGCTTAGTCACGTATCCATATTCTGTATTCTCTTTTTGGGAAGCGAGGCGTGACATATGCATAATCACCAGTACAGTTACAAACCAACACAAAACTATGCACATGTGCATGATCCAAGGCATAACCTTATTACATGTCACTATTGCGGTAAATTATGACATATATCTTATAATTGTCTATTTAAAAGGAATACTATTTTTGTTTGGGTGAGAAAAATGTAAATGCAGGTTCAATACAAACTTAGGCACCCAAGATTACACCTACTGATCTTAATGTAGGTACATCAACGTCTTCAACTTAAAAGACCATCGGTACCTTGATGGTAGATGCACGAAACTCACGAATCTACATCTCTATCAAGGAAAAAAGAGAAGGACATTAGTTCTTCTGATGAGTACAACACTGGATAAAATCTAAACGATAAACCAATTTTGACTTACTTGTACTTTATGGATGACCTTTAGTAAGAAATCTAAAACATTGTTTATCCAATGCATGCACTCTGTTAATATTATTCATAAATATCTTAGTAGTAACATGTGATAAAACTGCTACAAATAATTTCTTTTAAAAATAAATCAATAAAGATATGCTTCATCTAAGATCACTTTTAAAGCGGTGAGGTTGTTCTAGACTACATTTCAACGAATTTACAAATTAGCTGATACACTTCCAATACCATTAGAAGAAAATTGACATTGATATTTTTTTGCATTATTTACTATGCATGGTTTTTGATGACAAATATGATTTTTTTTTGACATTTGTTTATATTGATCGGTCGACTGCATAGTCGATTGTTCCCTTATATGTGGTCCGGTCGACCGTCCCATACTCCGGATTTTATATATCTGTTTGATCGAAAGTGGACCGGTCGACTGCACGGCCGACCGTCCTGCCCTCTGCTAGATTCGACACAGTTAAATCCTCTCTTCTTTTATGCTGTGGTCGACTGTATCCTTGAACCGGTCGACCGATTCTATCGGCTGATTAGATCTCAAAACATTTCTTTCCTTCTATGACATGTGGGGACCACGTTTCTAATAGAAATACCATCCTCTCTTCTTTCTCCAGCCTCCAAGAAAAACCCTAAACTCTTTTCTCTCAAACCCATCAAAATTTTTCAGAATTCTCTCACAATTCCTTGTTCAGTTTTTGGGCGCTCTTTCTCTCTCTCTCATGGCTTCTCACGATACTTCCTCCTCTCACAGATTTAAGGGTAAGTGTAACCCATATTGTTCATATTTGTATTTTTAATTATTTTTTTAAATAAAATTCTTGATTATTCTACTTTATTTTTGGTTGTATTTGTTTTCATTTCTTTTGTATCTTGTGTTGTTCTTCTCTCTCTTATGATTCATTTTTCTTTGATTCCACCTTTTATTCCCATTTATTTGTCCTACAATTCGTTCTTGATCTTGTCTATTGTTTAAACCTATTTCATGGCCTATTTGTCTCTTATTGGATTCTTTTTTACCCTATTGGATACTACCCAGTTCACCCAAACTCATATTGTCTATATTTGAACCCCCTAATTGAACCCTAACCCTAATTACCAAACCCTAATACTACCTCTCTCTCTCTTAGACATCACCCTCTCTCACCCCCGGATCTCTGACCTCACCTCCCGATCCCTTTCCCTGCCTTTTGCTATCGTCATTCTCCTCCGACGATCAGCAGACCCCGACCACCCTCACACCCCCCTCTCCTCTTTCCCCTCGTCCCGCTGCACCCCCCGCAATGACCTGATGTCCCTGTTCCACTCGAGCCCAGCGACGCCTAGCCGCCACTGTTCCCCTGTGCTACCTTGCGTCGTCTTCTTCCCTGTGCCGGCATCGTGATACTGCTGGTCGATCTTGCTGATGTTGTGCATTGTCTCTTTGTGTGGGTGCCTGTGCGTTTGTGTGCACATGCTTCGGTTCGATTGGATCTTGTTTCTCATCTCTTATTCGTGTTCGTTGCGTTCGTTGTTCGAGATCCGTTCCCGTTATTCTATTCTTCGTTTTTGTCGTCTTCATAATCAGGCAAGTAGCTTGTATGTGTTATTTTTGTCATACAAGTTAATACCGTAAGTAATCTAGTATGAAAATATTTGTACTCTCATGATGATCCTATTTGTTAGTTTAAACCGTTGACATCATCATTTGATCATGAGTAGTTACAATAATTGACACCCGTTGCATGAAAATAATTAGATTATATGACACTTTGACTGTATGTTGTTTGTGACACACCGTATGTTGCACATGACTGTTGTATAGATGTTTCTTGGATGTATTATCTCATCATAGACTATCTATACACATGCCATGCTGATTTGAGTAACCCATATATACCATGCTTTGTATGACATCTAGATTGGACCGTTTGTAGTTAAGTTGTTTGATAAAATTCATAAAAGAACTTGTGTTTGCTGCTGTCCTATTTGTACATAAATTTCGACCCTGTTAACATCAGTAAAATAAATAAGTTTGTGAACAAGATTTGTAGCCTCTGATTTCTAGTTTCCAGAACTTTCGACAGATCTAAATTCCGAGTTTTGATCATGAGTTATTGCTGTTTTACTGCAAACATATCGTATTTTTCAGATTCTGAACTATATATATTCTGTATGAAATTTTATTTTAAAACTGATATTAAAAGTAGAATTTGAATGCTATATTTTGCAGAGTATGTTTAGATATGACTGGGAACAATCTCTAATTTTTGTGAAATCTATTAGTGACTTTTGTATCTCATTTCATACTTATGAACTAGTCATATATTTCCAAACTGCATGCTGTTCAGTAAAGAACTATGTTTTCAACCTGATTCTATTCATTTTTGATGAAAACTTTGTGAATATGAACTGTAGCCTTATTTTTCTATTTTATCACCCTTTTGACTTATCTGGATTTCAAATTATAATTTATGAATTAGCTCAGTTTTGGTACTGTTGTGTCTGAACTTTCATAATTGAGATTTTGTTGAGTTACCCTATTTTTCCAATTTTATTGACTATACTATCTGTAATATAAATTCATGATATTTTATATTTTGAAACTAAATATGTTGGTAAATCTTCCAAATTTTTCTCAGATTTAATTATGATGATTCTAAACCCTTTTCATGCTTATAAATAAGATTTTGCATTTTCTGGCTAAACACGATTTACGTATTAAACATTTTTTTCGACCCTATTTCTGTGGCCGATATGTGACTTACATATATGTGCTAGAATCAGCAGAGATTCTAGTTTCTAGATTTTCTGACTAATTTGGATTTTCTATTCTATAACAACAGGAATCTCAGATTTGATATAGTAGTGGCTTGCTGTCCAGAACTGAAAATGTCGTAATTTTGACTATTATGAGTTGTTTTAATCAACCGTTGTAATTACTATTTCATCTTAGACTTATTTCCTATTCTTTCCATATCTTTAGCCTGTTTGTATTCCGTTCACACATGTTTATTAATAATAAAAGAAATCAAGTCGGGATTTTTAAGGAAAAAGATCGAGTAGTGGACAATATAGAAATACATATTTAGAAGGGACTCGTTTTCCCACTGTTTACTGTGGTACCTACTGTTTATCTCTGGATGCATGAGGGCATGATCCATGACATTGTTTGTCATTACTGTTACTATTACTGTTTTTCTGAATATATTGCCCTATAGAAGTTCCACTACAAAATCTTAAAAAGAAACTATTTGTTGTAGCATCCATGTGGTAAAATCTGGGACGCATGAAGTGCTACCTAGTTAGTAATGAACATTAGATATAAGAATAACTGTTTACACTGTCATATCTTGTTACGGTTACTATGGATCTTTACTGTTACTGTTGATTACTGCTACCGTTGACTGATGTGAAAATTTGCAAGTGTACAAAATCGCAACAAGTAGTATAATTTTAGTGAAAAGAGTGTCGAACCCACAGGAACTAATTATTTTACTGAGTACCAAATTTACTAGATTAACTACTATTTGGAAAATCGAAATTTTAATAAAGAGGGCAACTAAACTAAATTAATCTAAAGAACTAACTAAATTAATTAAAAGGAAACAGAATAAGAAATTATGTTGTTTATTAATTGAAAATAAAATCAATTCTAGGGTTTTTTTATTTCACCTAGTTAATCAAACACAATCGATGACTCCATGTGAATAAAGAATTTATTTTTCCTGGTTGTAAACCAAAATTTCCGAATTATTCAATACTTTCTCTCGTACAACACCGAAAATGTTTCAATTAATAGTTTCTCATATCTCTATGAAAATTTAATTAATCGAAGACTTATTAAGTTCTGTGGATTTCTTAACGGTCACATTAATCACGGTAACTTATCTCTAATTTCGCTCAATCAATGGTATTCAATTTTTATTGTTCTAAATCACAAATTACCTCTCGGTCTCTCCATGATCCAATAATCATACAAAAATTGGCCAAATAATTGTAAGCATTAAGCACAAAAATCAAACACACAACCATGGAAAAATAGAAAAATAATACGGAATTAAAAATTGTGTTCTCAAAACTAGGCTACATCGAAATCCTAGAAAAATAAATTTAGTTCATAATAAAATTGCAATTAACAAATTTGTTCATGGATTGCATAATTAAATTTTAGAAGAGAAAAGAAGATACAAAAGTACTATTTTGTAAATAAAAATTGCAAACCGAACCAAGTAAAATAGCGTTCTCTTTCTTTCTCTTTTCTCTGTCTGTCGCTTCTGTCCTAAGCCACACCACCGACCGAATCACAAAAACAGCGTCGTTGTCTCGTCTGTCTCTTCGCTACGTCAGGTAAGCAGGCTCCTGTGCCTTGTCGTTTTCTGCCAACTATCACGTCGCTAGTCTCTGGTCACGTCGCAAAGATAGAGAGACCCAAATCTCTCTTTTCTGTGCTTCAAACGTGCGCTGAAGCCCACGTTAGCTGTTGCCTGGGTCGTGTTGACTTCTCTCTCTCTTAATTAATTGTTTACTTTTACTTGTAAAGCAGTAATTCTTATTTTTTATTGGATAATGAAATTGTGTTTCCTTGAATAGTCTTTTTGTGTCGTCCTTCCTCTTCTGCCTCTGTGTTGTATTTATAAGAGTGGTAGACATAGGATTAAGGTTTATCTCTTCATTTAATTGAGATATGTGCTGCAAATAAAAATCAGGATTTAGAATAAAAATTTAAATTTAAATTAATTAGATCAACTTAAAATAACTAATTTTTATTTTTGCTCTATCAAAATCCTTTTAAAATTTGTTTATTCTTTTTACACGCTATTGACAATTAAAATTGTATTTTGCTTCTCATATTGTCAATTTGTAAAATATAAAATTCAACAAATCAATAAAAATTAATAAATCAATAGTTTTGCCTTATTTGTTGATTTTTTTCCAAAAATCTCACTTTTTGCATCAAAAATTTTATTCCTTCAAAAATAATTTATTAATTGAAATCTTATAAATATAAGATGAATTATAAACATTTTTTTTATTTTTATGTATAATAGCATGACTGTCACAATTGTGTAAGAAAACTTTAAATTCAATAATCCTAAAGTAAATAAGTATGCTTAATCTTGCTTTATAAGCAATTGTCAATCCTAAAAAAAATATTTCAATGCTTTAGCACGATAAAGAACTCAAAAGTGTAATAGCAAGCCTAATTGAAATTCATATTGTTTTGTTTTTCTTTTCAAAAATAATAAATTTGTAAACCTTCCCCCCAAACTTGAATATCACATTGTCCTCAATGGGAAAAGAAAAGAAAAACAAAAAGAATGCAAAAAGTTTAGAATTTCTCCCCTGATTCGTCTTAAAAATTCTGCATGCGCGGCATACATTATTTTTGCGATATCTGGAGCTGTAGATGTCCAAATTGGCTTTTTTTTTTGCTGGAAAGCTAAGAAAATTGTCTACAATTTTCCTTTGAATCAGTTTTCCAGATTCGGACTCCATACTGCTCAAAAACAGCCATTAATGTAGGTGTATAAAATAGCTCTGCCCGGTGACTTCAAAATTATGCAATCCTACAAAATAAAATCAAAAATTAAAATTAGAAATAAACTAAAATAAAAATCAAATCTAAGTGCTGTAAATGAAAACATGGGTTGCCTCCCAAGAAGCGCTAAGTTTTAAGTCTTCAGTCAGATTTTCTCCATCTTTCATTTAGGGTTGGCTAGATCGATGCTCCACTTTTGCTTGTCAATGTTCCCATCCATATATGGCTTCAATCGTTGTCCATTTACCTTGAATGTCCCTTTTGTCTCGTGACGTATTTCAGTGGCTCCATATGGAAAAACTTTTGATACAACAAATGGTCCCGACCATCTAGACCTTAATTTTCCTGGAAACAGTCTAAGTTTTGAATTGAATAACAATACCTTCTCCCCTACATTAAATGTTCTTCTCAAAATATGCTTATCGTGCCATCGTTTAGCTTTCTCTTTATAGATCTTGGCATTTTCATAAGCATCATTACTAAACTCATCCATCTTATTTAGTTGCATCATTCTTGTAACTCCTGTTTTCTCGTATTTGTATTTTTATACTGTATTTTGCTCAATTGTACTCTTTTATCTATTTGAGATCCAGTATTTTATTTTCGTTCGAATAAAACCATCAAATTGTTTTCGACTCAATTACTGGTCATTGTATCGAATTCGTTTGTATGCTCTTTGTGTCATTATTCATGCAGAAATGGCTAATTCTTCATATTCATCTCTTTAATCCCCATTTTAGTGCATTTTGACCACTTCTCCTGTTGGGCTCTTTTTGAAACGGATCCCAAAAACCCACGAACCCGCAGACCCGCAAACCCTACTATTTAAACCCTACCCTAACCCTAATCAAACCCTAATACTGTTTTAACCTAAAAAAATTCCACAGCCGCTAATCATCCTCTTCACCGTTTCCTTCTCCATCTTTTTCGCCAACCAACCCATCTCCCGATCCATCCCGATCGCCCAACCGCCACCTTAGACCGTCATCCTCGTCGACCCCTCCGCACCACCACCTCCAAACTCCATCACCATCGCCCTCTCCAAACTCCAAACCCATCCTCGTCAACCCAACTTCGCCATAACCGTTTCCACCACCTCCGACCACTGCTCCACCACAACACCATCGCCGTCGCGTCCAACGCATCCCCTCGACCTCCTCTCCACCTCCGTCGCTTTGCCAACACCCCACACCGCCGAACTCCTCCCCCGCTCTCACCTCTGTTTCGAACCCAAGAATAGAGGAGCTCCACCGCCGTCGCCTCCCGTCACCCTCGCGCCTCCGCCGTGCCACCATCGCTGCGTCGCTTCCCGACGTAGTGCCACCGTCGAAGCACTGCCGTACGTCGCCGTCCCCATCTCTCTTTCTCTCACTGTTTCGAAGCAGCGTCGAAGAAGAAGAAGAAGGGGGAAAAGGGCGCGGTCGTGTTTGGACCGTTGGATCGCGCCAAGATTCGTGCCTGTGATTGCTGTACGGTGTTCGTCCACAGCAAATCCCGTTTTCGCTGCACGCTGTTCTGGCGCAGATCCGCTGCGTTGAGACGATCTGATTCGCCCATTTCGCTGTTCCCTGTTTTGCCGCATCAAATCCGATCGGCTGTTTGCTGTTTTGGGCTGATCCGGTGTGGGAGAAAACTCGATCTTCGGTAATTTTTCGCACGCGCTTTTTGAGACTTCTTCCGAGATTTTTCAACCCAAATTCTTCTACAAGTGGATATAGTCATCGTCAAACTAAGGCAAGTATCCTTGTACATTTTATTGTTCTAGTACAAGCACCCTTGAAATACTACAAATAGTTAGATTGTGACTCCTCTTTGAAATATCGTTGTGGATCAACATTGAACCTCCAAAATTGACAATTCTAAGAGTCACAAAATTTTCTTGTATTTAATTTATAATTATTGGACTCTTTTACCCTTGAACACATGAACACATAGACATATGAATTAAGGAGCCCTAAATTTGTAGATACATGTCACATTCAATTTTTGACAAACTTGCAACCCTATAACTTGAAAAACATTTATTATTTGATGTTTGACCTCCATTATCATGTATTGATGCCACATAATGACTTAGACACCAAATAACATTTTCCCATGTAACCTACGCTAGTAAATTATTTCTACGAGTTGCTGTCCTGAATTTCCTTTTGCTGTTTCGAACCCCTTATCATTTGAATCTGGGCCCGAGCCCTGAATAGAAATTGTAGATCTGGATGTGTAGATATCGATAACTTCCAAAAGTTCTGAATTCGGAGTTACGGTCTAGGAGTTGTGGCAGTTTTACTGTAGCTGTGTCAGTAGACGCAGATTTGCAAAACTGCTGCACACCTTTACTTTGCGAATTAATTTAGCTATGCAACCAGAAAGCGTTTGACTCCAAATTTTATATGTAGTTGCTGGACACCCTATAGGACATCCCCAATTTATCTTAGAATTAATTTTCATTATTTCAACCCTGTTTCACATGTATAAATACAAGAACACAAAATCTGCCTGAACAAATGTAACAAGCCGGGGTCGAGAGAAGGACTATAGAGTGGACAACATAGGTAAGTGTACTCGGAAGGGGGCCCGTGTTTCCCAAAGTTGTATGTTAAATGGAACTAAGTGCCACGTCATGGTGACGGGGGCCACCTCTAGAGCCTACGGGGGCCACCTCTAGAGCCCATTACAAGGTTACATGATATATATTTGCGATCACATGGAACTAAGTGCCACGTAGAACTAAGTGCCACGCCATGGTGACGGGGGCCACCTCTAGAGCCTACGGGGGCCACCTCTAGAGCCCATGGTTTGATCACCTTCTTGCTTGATGCCTGAGTACACCGCCCTATAGACTCCATTACTAGGTCTAAACGTAATTGATTTGACTGTAGCAACCAAGTAGTAAAAGTATGGATGCATGAAGTGCTACCTAGATAGTAATAACTACAAGACATGAACATGGAACTTGAACATGACACCTGTCACTTGATACTTGATGATATGATACATGAAACATGATACATGAGACTTGAAGCCTGGAACTTGATACTTGACAACTTGTTACTAGATACCTGATAACTTGAGACTAGACTTGAGGTTAGATACCCTATGTGTCCACTTGCCACTTGTTTTACCGCTAGTATTTGTTATCCAGCCGGTTTACTTGAGTTATCCTTCTTGTTAGCTAGTTCTAGGTTCTTCCACTACTTGTTATATCCCTGTTACATTCTTGATTCCAGTCCCTGTTTTCCCATACTTGTACTTGCTTTCACTATTTGTGGCCCTAGCTTGCACTAAGGGCATTTTCTCTTGTTTCCCCTTTGTTTTCCTGTTTATATTTATTAAGCAGACTTGGGAGACAAGCTACCTGCCGGAATTCGGCGAGCAGACATTTCAGGTTTTGCTTGGAGCAAGGATATGTTTAAATAATTGCTTTCCTTAAGGTATTTATTTCTTCTGCCGTATAAGACTTGTTTCCGAGTTTATACTTGATCCAGACATGTGAACTATTTGAACATTATTATTTGGTTTAAATTGTTTTCTGCTGCTTAATAAATTATTCATGCATGCTTGGTTATATATAAATCTGGTTATATTCTTGTTATGATGCTGAGTCGATCCTACAGCTTATGGATGATGTAAAAATCATTCGCTGGGCTTCGTCACGTGCTCGTATTCCATATTTTTGGGAAGCGGGGCGTGACAAGGTTTTTAGTGGTATCAGAGCTCAGGTTTTGCTAATGTGTTAGTTTGACTAATACATTAGACAGGCTTGACTCAGTCAGGATTAACTCAACATTAAACAGGCCATGCAACCACATGAATAATTTGATAATCAACTCGGTCTGGACCCAAGTCTTATCACATCCATTTTGATCCCTTCATATTCAATTCTTTGATTAATTGCTTCTTTCCATCTCTTATAGTCATCCTAATTTGTTAATTCCTTGTTGGGTACAATTTCCGTACCCATATTCTTTTGCTTCCGGTGCAAGCAATTTCTTATTTCTGCTTGCCTCGTTGATCCCTTTTTATTTCAACTCGTGTGTCGTTCATTGCTTTCCCTGGCTTGCATTCATCTTCATTTGTTGATTCATATTGAGTATCAGGTTGGTTATTTCATCCCAGCCATATTCTCTTCAATTCTGATTTTGCCCTCGTCCTTCTTCTTTCGTATTCAATTCCTTAATTTTCTTTTTGTCACTTCTAGTCAACCTCTTCTTTAACTCCTTATTGGGTGCAGCTTCATTTTCGCCTACCTATTTTTCTCCTTATAATTATTTTCTCGAATGTTTTCTATATTGCGATTTCTGATTGTTATATTTATTTTCGATCTTCTATATTGAAAAAAAAAATGTTTCTCAACAAAGATTTTGTTATTTCGGACAATGGTGTATTTAACTTCACTTTTCATTCTTGATCGACTATATATTTCCACTGGAGTATTTTGATAAGACAAATTCTTATTTTATTGTATAATGTTGTTATTACTACTGTTATTATTATTACTATTATTTTCAGTATCATTACTAGTATTATTATTATTGTTACTACTATTGATATTCTTATTGTTGTTTTCATTATTTTATTATTATTGTTAATATTAAATTAATTCCACAAAAATGCTGGGCACAAACTATATCTTGTCTTGCATTATTATTTTTACTAGTGTTGTTGATATTTTAATATTATTGCTATTATTATTATTATTATCATTCTTTCTACGATTTCTGTTATTAAACTTGTTATGATCATTGTTATTCTTATTGTTATTAGTATCGATATTTTATTATTATTATCGTTATTGATACTATTACTTTTATCGTTACTATTATTATTATTATTAAATTGATTTGAGCCTGAGCATGCTCAATTTTATATACTTTTCACCACTTCGGTGCAACCTAATGTCGAGATGGCAAATATGCAACTCGATGTCAATGGAGGCAAATTGCAACTGGATATCGGCGAGGCAAAATGTGCAGCCGAATATTTGGGTGGAAATTTGAAACCTGATGTCGTGAAGGCAAATATGCAACTTGATGTTAAGGAAGCAAGATTTTCTACCTATTGCTAATTGATATTTCATGACTCGTTACTTATATAAATAAAATGATGGTAAAGGAATGTTTTTGTTATTACTGGTATTATTATTATCATTGTCGTTTCAATTGATGCTATTATTGTTGTTTTTATCACCTTCATTACTGTTATTATTTTTATTATTATTACGGTTACTTTATTGATATTATTATTATCATTGCTATTATCATTATTATTATTATCATTGTTGATATTATTTTCACTGCTATCAATATTATTATTATTGCATTATTTTCATGAATGTGTTGAAATATATTCTGTCTTGAATGTATTATCATTATTATCAGTATTATTGATATTAGTATTCCACCGGTAAGTGAATGATGCTTAATTTTTGTTATTGTTATTACTATTCCACCGGTAAGTGACATGCTTTACCATACACCAATCTATAAGGGGACATTCCAATTGGTGTTTTAAATGCCGTCCTATATGCCCATAATGCATCATCCAATTTTCTTGCCCAATCTGTTCGTGACATATTCACTGTCTTCTCAAGTATACGCTTCAACTCTCTATTTCAAACCTCCACTTGACCACTTTTTTGAGGATGATATGGTGTGGCCACATGATGAGTAATTCCATATTTAGCAAGTAAAGCATCAAATTGACGGTTGGAAAAGTGTTTCCCTCCATCGCTAATAATTGCCCTTGGAGCTCCAAATCGCGAAAAGATATTTTTTCTAAGAAAGTTCACCACCACTCTTGCATCATTGGTTGGTAAGGCAGCAGCTTCCACCCACTTGGAGACATAATCTACAGCAACCAAAATATATTTATTAGAAAATGAAGATGAAAAAGGACCCATGAAATCTATCCCCCAAATATCAAATAATTCAATCACCAAGATATTATTTAAGGGCATCTCATATTTCCTAGAAATATTTCCCACTCTTTGACAATGATCACATAATAACAAAATTAAAAGCATCTTTCAAAATTGAGGGCCAATAAAATTATGACTGTAAAATTTTTGCTGCTGTTTTTGATCCACTAAAATGGCCGCCAACTTCCAATGTGTGGCAATGTTTAAGTATGCTTTCCATTTCCTCTTCAGGTACACATCTCCTTATACTTGATCTGCACAATGGCGAAATAAGAAAGGTTCCTCCCAAAAATAATATTTCAAGTCAGAGAAAAATTTCTTTTTTTGTTGATAAGTAAAATCAGGAGGTAGAATTTTTGATACCAAATAATTTACTATATCGGCATACCATGGAGGACTTTGTATCATCATTAAATACTCATCTGGAAATTCGTCATTAATTGGTGTAGCCTGCAATTTATTTTCATCTTTAGGTTCAATGCAAGATAAATGATCGGCCACCACATTTTCCACACCCTTTTTGTCCTTGATTTCCATATCAAACTCTTGTAAAAGTAAGATCCAACGAAGTAATCTTGGTTTGGCTTCCTTCTTTGCAAGCAAGTATTTGAGAGCTGAATGATCCGTGTACATAACCACCTTTGAACCTATCAAATAAGACTAAAATTTGTCAAAAGTAAATACAACAGCTAATAATTCTTTTTCAGTAGTAGCATAATTAAGCTGTGCTTCTGTCAAAGTTCTACTTGCATAATAAATGGTGTGAAAAAATTTATCTTTTCTTTGCCCTAAAACAGCACTTATTGCCACATCACTAGCATCACACATTAATTCAAAAGGCAAATTCCAATCTGGTGCAATAATTATAGGTGCTGAAATCAATTTCTTTTTCAATGTTTCGAAAGCATGCAAGCAATCATGGGAAAAATCAAAAGGTGTATCTTTATTTAAAAGATTGCAAAGAGGTTTAGTGATTAAAAAAAATCTTCTATAAACTGTCGATAAAATCCTGCATGACCCAAAAAACTTCTCACTCCTTTAACATTGGTTGGTGGTGGTAGTTTTTCAATGACATCAATCTTAGCACGGTCCACTTCAATTCCTTTAAAGGAAATTCTGTGGCCTAACACAATCCCTTCTTTTACCATAAAGTGACATTTCTCCCAATTCAAGACTAGGTTTGTTTCCTTGCACGCTGCAAAACAAAAGCTAAGTTAGATAAACAATTATCAAATGAATAACCAAAAACTGAAAAATCATCCATAAAAATTTCAATAAATTTCTCAACCATATCCGAAAAAATTGATATCATGCAGCGTTGAAATGTGGTGGGGGCATTGCAAAGACCAAAAGGCATCATTCTATATGCAAAAGTTCCATATAGGCAAGTGAAGGTAGTCTTCTCTTGATCTTTTGGTGCTATGGCGATTTGATTGTAACCTGAATACCCATCGAGAAAACAATAGTAGGAGTGGCCTGCAAGTCTTTCTGGCATTTGGTCAATGAAGGGTAGTGGAAAATGATCCTTTCTAGTTGCATCGTTTAGTCTTCGATAATCTATGCACACTCGCCATCCCGTGACTGTTCTTGTTGGTATAAGTTCATTATTGTCATTCTTCACAACAGTTATTCCTCCTTTCTTTGGCACAACATGTATAGGACTGATCCATGCACTATCTGAAATTGGATAAATAATACCTACATCTAAAAGCTTCAAGACCTCCTTATGCACAACTTCTTGCATTGAAGGATTTAATCTTCGCTGTGGCTCCACTATAGGCTTAAATTCATCCTCCATTAAAATTTTATGCATTCATATTGAAGGATTAATTCCCTTTATATCAGAAATGTTCCATCCCAAGGCTGTTTTATGTTCCCTCAAAATTCTTAGCAATTTCTCTTCTTCAACATTATTCAAAGTATCATTAATAATAACTGGAAAGTGGATTCTTGTCCTAGAAATGCATACCTCAAATTAGCCGGCAGTGGCTTTAGCTCAAGTTTGGGTGGTTCATTTGTTAATAATGACATCTTTGGTATCCCCACATCTTTGAATTTTACCTGAGCTAAAGGATGAATAGTTGGTGTAGCCTCCAAATATCGAATACATTCTAACACCTCTTCATTTTTAGACTCGGAAGTTGATGAATTTGTTAGGCACACTTCTAGAGGTAACTTATCAGCTTCACCTTTATGTGTCTTGCTGATGACTAGATCAAATTCTCTGATTTGAAAACATGAGTGCACTTCGGTAGGGTACTCCATGGATTTAAGTACATCAAAAATTACTTGCTCGTTATCCACCCTTAGAATAAGTTTTCCTTGTTGCACATCAATTAAAGTTCTTCCTATTGTAAGAAAAGGTCTCCCCAAAATCAAAGGAATTTGTTCATCTTCCTCCATGTCAAGCACAACAAAATCAGCTGGAAATATGAATTTGTCAACTTTCACCAAAACATTTTCAATGATCCCTCTTAGGTATTTGATGGACCTGTCCGCCAATTGCAAGGAAATTGTGGTAGGCTTTGCTTCTCCAATGCCTAATTTCCTGAAAACAGAATAGGGCATAAGATTAATACTTGCTCCTAAATCACATAGTGCTTTATGAAAAGAAGAATTTCCAATAGTGCAAGGAATTGTAAAACTCCCTGGATCTTTAAGTTTAGGTAGCAGCTTCTTTTGTAAAATGGCACTACTTTCTTCTGTTAGCATCACCATCTCATGCTATTCCAATTTCATTTTGTTTGATAGAATATCCTTAAAAAATTTAGCATATTTAGGCATTTGTTCTAAAGCTTCAATAAGAGGAATATTAATATGCAATTGCTTGAAAATATTTAAAAATTTTGAAAACTGATTATCAAGTTTATTCTTTTTAAGTCTTTGTGGAAAAGGAATAGGTGGATCATAAGGTGAATTAGGATAAGTGTCAGAATTTAACTAACCTGAACTTGTTTGGCTTGAGACTTTTTGGTGTTGCTTTTGTTCCTCCTCACTTTGCTCGTTCTCACTTTTCTTTTCAATCACATTTTCTTCGGCATTTTTGGTTTGTGGTTGCTCAATTGTTATCCCACTTCTAAGTGTTATTGCCTTGACATGCTCCTTGGGATTGACCACAGTGTTACTAGGTAATGTTCCTGCCATTCTTTCGTTAAGAATATTTGAAATTTAACCCATTTGGACCTCAAGATTGTGAATAGAAGCCGTATTATTTTGAATCGCCACATCTGTCTTCTGCATGTACTGATCTGTCTTTTGTATGAAGTGTTCTGTCTTTTGCATGTACTGATCTGTCTTTTGTATGTGTTGCATGAACATCTCTTCTAATGTCGGCTTCTTTTCTTGTTGTTGAAAATTTTGTTGTGGTTTCGCTCCTCCTTGATTATTGTTCCAAGAAAAGTTGGGGTGATTTCTCCATCCTAGATTGTATGTGTTTGCATAAGGATTTTTTTGCCTTTAAAAATTTGACACAAAATTTGCTTGTTTGGTATTTGATGGAGCAAAAGGATTCCCTACTTGGCAATCTGCACTAGAATGGTTTCCTGCACAAAGATCACAAATGATATTAGATTGAATAGAATTAACATTTAAGTTACCTATTTGTTTTGATAAAGTAGCCATTTGTGCAGTTAAAGCAGAAATAGTGTCAAGTTCAAAAACTCCCGCCACTTTTCTTTGCATTGTTCTTTCTGAGGACCACTGATAGTTATTAGATGCCATCTCTTCTAAAAGGTCATAAGCTGCTTTATGAGTTTTGCTCATGAGTGTACCTCCAGCTGCTGCATCTACCATGGATCTATTTGTAGCCCCCAAATCGTTATAGAATGTTTGCACTTGTAGCCACTTTGGCAGTTTATGATGAGGACACTTTCTTAGCAGCTCTTTGTACCTCTCCCATACATCATATAATGACTCTGTCTCGAATTGAGTGAATTTTGTGATGTCATTTCTTAACTTTGCTGTTTTTTCTAGGGAAAGGTACTTTGCCAAAAATTTGTGTACTAAGCCCTCCCAATTGGTAATAGCTCCTGCCGGTAAAGAATTCAACAAAGCCTTTGCCTTATCTCTGAGTGAGAAAGGAAAGAGTCTCAGTCGGATAGCATCATCAGAAACTCCATTGTGTTTGAAGGTATCACATAACTCAAGAAAGTTTGCGATGTGAGTATTTGGGTCATCATGTGCTAGTCCTCCAAATTGAACTTTCTGCTGAATCATCTGAATAATTGCTGGTTTAATTTCAAAATTAATTGCTTCAATTACAGGCCTTGTGATGCTTGATATTGTTCCATTGACTGAGGGCATTGCATAATCCTCAAAGCTTTGTTCTCCTCTTCGTTCGCCATGGATAAAGAGGATGTGGTGTTTTCTTTCTTCTTCTTTCTGATCTGTCGTAAAGTCCTCTCAATCTCTGGGTCAAAAAGTATATGCTCTAATGATTTAGATTTGCGCATACACTCCTAAACCTTAAAAAAAAATTTAAGTTAAAAGATAATAAAAGGGTAAAATAATTAAAAATAACAATCCAAACTAGTAATCGTCAAGCAATTTTCAATATCAATAAAAGAATAACTAGGCCCCGGCAACGGCGCCAAAAACTTAATGTGAATATTTGCAAGTGTACAAAATCGCAACAAGTAGTATAGTTTTAGTGAAAAGAGTGTCGAACCCACAGGGACTAATTATTTTACTGAGTACCGAATTTACTAGATTAACTACTATTTGGAAAATCGAAATTTTAATAAAGAGGGCAACTAAACTAAATTAATCTAAAGAACTAACTAAATTAATTAAAAGGAAACAGAATAAGAAATTATGTTGTTTATTAATTGAAAATAAAATCAATTCTAGGGTTTTTTTATTTCACCTAGTTAATCAAACACAATCTATGACTCCATGTGAATAAAGAATTTATTTTTCCTGGTTGTAAACCAAAATTTCCGAATTATTCAATACTTTCTCTCGTACAACACCGAAAATGTTTCAATTAATAGTTTCTCATATCTCTATGAAAATTTAATTAATCGAAGACTTATTAAGTTCTGTGGATTTCTTAACGGTCACATTAATCGCGGTAACTTATCTCTAATTTCGCTCAATCAATGGTATTCAATTTTTATTGTTCTAAATCACAAATTACCTCTCGGTCTCTCCATGATCCAATAATCATACAAAAATTGGCCAAATAATTGTAAGCATTAAGCACAAAAATCAAACACACAACCATAGAAAAATAGAAAAATAATACGGAATTAAAAATTGTGTTCTCAAAACTAGGCTACATCGAAACCCTAGAAAAATAAATTTAGTTCATAATAAAATTGCAATTAACAAATTTGTTCATGGATTGCATAATTAAATTTTAGAAGAGAAAAGAAGATACAAAAGTACTGTTTTGTAAATAAAAATTGCAAACCGAATCCAGTAAAACAACGTTCTCTTTCTCTCTCTTCTCTGTCTGTTGCTGCTGTCCTAAGCCACATCACCGACCGAATCACAAAAATAGAGTTGCTGTCTCGTCTGTCTCTTCGCCACGTCAGGTAAGCAGGCTCCTGTGCCTTGTCGTTTTCTGCCAACTATCACGTCGTCAGTCTCTGGTCACGTTGCAAAGATAGAGAGACCCAAATCTCTCTTTTCTGTGCTTGAAACGTGCGCTGAAGCCCACGTTAGCTGTTGCCTGGGTCGTGCTAACTTCTCTCTATCTTAATTAATTGTTTACTTTTACTTGTAAAGCAGCAGTCTTTTTGTGTCGTCCTTCCTCTTCTGCCTCTGTGTTGTATTTATAGGAGTGGTAGACATAGGATTAAGGTTTATCTCTTCATTTAATTGAGATATGTGCTGCAAATAAAAATCAGGATTTAGAATAAAAATTTAAATTTAAATTAATTAGATCAACTTAAAATAACTAATTTTTTTTTTGCTCTATCAAAATCCTTTTAAAATTTGTTTATTCTTTTTACACCCTATTGACAATTAAAATTGTATTTTGCTTCTCATATTGTCAATTTGTAAAATATAAAATTCAACAAATCAATAAAAATTAATAAATCAATAGTTTTGCTTTGTTTGTTGATTTTTTTCCAAAAATCTCACTTTTTGCATCAAAAATCTCATTCCTTCAAAAATAATTTATTAATTGAAATCTTATAGAAATAAGATGAATTTTAAACAATATAAACGAAAACAAGAAATTTTAATGGGTAAATGAGTACAAATATTTGTATAAAAATTAGACACATCATTGACACACTGTCACTGTTGACCCTTACTGTTACTGTTATGCTTCTCCTGTTATCACTACACTGTTTACTATCATTTGTTGATTGTTATATTTACTTTGTTCTCCATGTTAGCATTACCAGTTTAGTTTAGTTTTCCCCCCATTTTCCTACTTGTATTGCTTGCGGCCCGGACTTTCATCTAACGGGCGATATATTTTCATGTTTTCCCTATTTTCCTTGTATTGCCATATGAGCAGGTTTTGCTGATCAATTGCCTACTGGAGTTGGTGAGCAAAAGTTTAGAGCTGCGCAATTCGAATAATTTGCTTAAATGTTTTGCTGAACTATTTTATTTCATGAACTGTATTGAGATTGTATTTAGGCTTATTGTCCCAGGATTATTGTTTTGTTTCGGATCTAGTATTTGTTGGAACATTTATTATTGATGCAATAAATACTATTTAGTTATGATTGTTTGCATGCCTGGTTGGAGTACTGTTATATTTACTGTTATGATGAGTCAAGCAGGTCCGTACAGCTTATGGATGGTGAAAACTATCCGCTGTGCTTAGTCGCATACCGTATTCCGTATTCTTTTGGGAAGCGGGATGTGACAGTACGAAAGTCGTTGCCTATAAATTTGTCACTAAAGAAGGAATCACGTTTAGAAATGCAAATTGTGCAGATCTTTAATTTTCCACACTTTCTTCTGCTCCGGTTGTTGCTAACCGAGAAATAAATTTAGAAATCTTGGGTGGGCAATTTATTCAAATGGTTAGGATTATTCGTGATTTTGGGTGGAAAAAATATCTCACTACACCAAACACCCACTCCGAGTCATTGTCTTGTCAATTTTATGCTAATCTAGAGGGTATCCAAGACAGTGATCTCACACTTTCTTCAATTATTCTTGGGAAACGGGTTTAAATTACCCCTGACTACCTTCGCACGCGATATGCGTTGCCCGAAAGGAGAATTCGATGCTTATCATCTTGACTTCAACACACTCGACTACAAACCGGGCCATGAATAGTCTACAGTTAAATCCACGATTGTTAAATCTGAGTTTCTTCATATCCATCGTCCCGCTCCCACAAACTTTACAGATGTTGCCCGTGTCTTAAATAAAATTGTCAATGCAAACATTTATCCTAAAAAGAATGATAAGACCGAAATTCGGGTGGATCAATCATTCAGAATTTTTCTCATTCTAGTCGAATATAAATTTGATCTTGGTACATTCATCATTCGGACCATGAATTTTGCGACCACTTGTACCCGTGGTCTACCTTTCAGCTCTCTTATTTATAATCACTATTGATTTCCATATTGATGTTGGGAACTTTCTCCTTAGCAAAAATCTCATGTCAATCCTTCCCCAACAAATGAGTATTGATATTCCGTTCACACAATGTGCACGCCGTCATCATGCCCAACAAGATCGTCAAGCTGATCAACCCCAACAAGCACCTTCCTCCTCTCGTCGCAAGAATGCTACTCCTCCATCCAGGTCATCAATGTTTGTGACTCATGAACAATTCGCAGCCCATCAAAAGCAAGTCTACAATTACTATGTCAACACCATCGAGTACTTGCAAGGCAACGAAGATTGGGAACTTCTTCCTCCTCCTTTTGATGAAGAAGAGAATGATGATGAAGAAGATGAAGAAGAAGATGATGATGGTGAGGACGATGACAATGATGCTGAGGAATAGATTATATTAGTTAGAATGCTGCACTTGTATGAGATTCCTCTATGTTTGCTTCAATGTAAATCTTCTTTAAAATGTGTTTTGTAAACATTTCTATCAACTTGAAATTGAATGCTCATCATGTCAACTTTAGTGTATTTAAAAACTCTTGATACCTCTCACACTTAACTATGTGTAGTGCTTTCCATTATGATCATTATTTTCTTGTTTGAATGCATGGTCGACTGTGTAGTCGACGTCTTCTCTATCTGCTTTGCTTATAGTCAAAATTACTTGTGTTACAACTGTTTTTGGTCGACCAGTCCCCACTCTGTTTTTCTTCCAGTCAAACACACACTTACTATGTTTTCTTCAGTCAACTGTGCAGTCGACCGTTCCCTTTTTTCTTACAGTTGCAAATAATTTCTCATTAACTCAAATCAGTCAACTGAGCGGTTGATCGTTCTCTATTCTATTTTTGTATTTCTTACAGTTGTATTTTGTATCTTTTGGTGTGTTGCATAAAGATGGAACATTTTTTCTTCACTTAGAATTTGAAATCTATTTTAAGTAATTTTAACTTAGAATTTGAATCTTTTATTTATGTATCTCTTATGTATTGGCGAAATCTCAAATCTATGATTTACTTAGAACTTGAAATCTATTTTAAGTTTTTTTAACTTAGAATTTGAATCTTTTATCTATGTCTCTCTTATGTATTGACGAAATCTCAAATCTATGATACCATGTAGAGCTCTCACTGTATATCAAAGAGCTCCCTGATCAACGATATCATGTACGTAGATTTTCCTTTAGTTTTCGAAAATGTAATATTCCCAAAAAATTACTTGACTCTGAAAATATATGTAAGCATGTTTTCAAACAATTTTTGGTCTTTACATATACGTTGTATCATGAACACACATTTATTAAAATCTTACCATGCAAGAATTTAAAGAGAGTATTGGATTTAGGGGGAGCACTTGAATCTCTTCTAAATTTTTTTTAAGTATGATTACAATTTTAAATTCTAAGGTATGTTTTGTCCACACCAAAAGGGGGAGATTGTTGACCTTAAGTTTGGTGTGCACAAAATGTATCATCTACAACTAATATTTTCATTTGAGATTTACAGGATCTACAGAAAAAGGAAAACCAAAGAAATGAGTCAAAGTGATTGAATATCAAGCAAAAGAAGCATGAACCAAAAATATCATTGAAGATTGCACACAAGAAACATGTGCTTCAAATCATCAAGAAAGCCAGCAAAAATAGATAATTTATTTTTGTTTATGTGAGGAGAATATATGTAAAGTAGTGTTGACTGATAAATTAGTTTTGAAAAGAATATAAAGTGAAATCGCCAAATAAAAGTCGAATATGCACGACAGAGGTCCACCGCACAAAATAACGGTCAATCGTTCATTTCTGTGAAAAAGATGAATCAGTCGACCAGTCATCTCTCGACTTTTGAGTTAAAAGATGAACGGTCGATTGTCCATCATTGCCACTACAACTAATATGACATTTGATAGCATTCATAAACTGCTATAGTAAACCTATGATAGCGTTTACCAAATGCTATCGAAAGCCCCACTGTAATAACTCTATAGCATTTTAACAAAATGCTATAGAATTTATAGCGTTTCGGCAAATGCTATAGAGTTTATAGTGTTTCGGAAAATGCTATAAATTCTATAGCATTTCGACAAACGCTATAAAATCTATAGCGTTTCGGCAAACGCTATAGAATCTATAGTGTTCTGTTAAAACGCTATAGAATCTATAACGTTTCGGCAAACGCTGTAGAATTTATAGCGTTTCGACAATGTTATTAGTGTTACATCGTTTTGTAAAAATGTTATCGTTAGACAGTCTTTTTGACAGCGTTCACAAAATGCTATCTTTTGACCAGTGTTTTGAGAATAGAATCAAACATACAACATTTTTAAAACGCTATCGTTTTGGTATCGGTGTATTTTTACAGCATTTTAGGAATGCTATTTCATTTTAACTGCATACAGAAAAAAATTTGCGGATACAAATAAAAATCAATTTATAGAAAATGTCAATACACCATTAAAATTATAAAAGTTTTGCAAATTTGTGTATAAATATATAAAAACATAGCAACATAGAATTATCTGCACAATAAACTTTAAATCAGTACAATAAACTTATAAAAAAGTTCATCCAATAAACTTAAAACTAACGACAAAAAATCCTTGAGTGACTAACATCAACACAACTCGCACTCTTCGGTTCATCCACGACGTCTCCAATCTGCAAATGTAGAAGAAAAAAATGTCAAACATAAGATATAATAGTTAAAAAAATAAGTTTTTTTTAATAAATGTCAAATACAAATTATACCTTAAATAGTCAAGCATACAAGCAGGTTTTTTTGTCCACATATAGCAGATTAGTTAAAGTATAAGTATCAATCCAGGAATCAGAACTGGGCAAAATGTAAATAAACATATACTAAATAAAACATCCATACAATTGGAATAACCCAAAATCAAAAACCATATTTTGGGTTCAAACGATTACAACTCTAACCCAAATTTCCTATTTCTAAAAGTCAAATACCCAAATTTTAACTCCAAACGACTACAGATGCTCTAAGGGACTAAAAGTATAGTTTAACAGGAACTAATCTGTAAATAATGATTAAGAAAAATCATACCCCTTAGGCAAACATTAGCATTCTCAGACATATAATTTGAGTATGAAAGTTCAAATATTTTTTCGATCAAGTTTGACCAAACTTTTTGTGTGATCTCAAAGAAGGATATACGAAAATGATCATACAAATTTTTTATCCACAAGAAATTAAAAAAAATAGTCAGTCACCTAATTAGTTAGATTTGATTTTTAGTTGGTAGTGATTGTCCTGGTTGGCTGGTAGGTTGGGAGGCAGAAGAGGTAAGGTAGGTAGGAGAGAGATCCATGCTTCTAATTTTTAAGACTTCCAATTTCAATTGATTAATTTTGATTCAATAAATTGCACAGATGAGATCTTTCTAACATGTAGAAAATATTTTGCAAAATATTTAACAATTAGCTATCAAAATAATGATCAAACATGCAGAAAATATTTAACAGCAGTTCATGTGAATGGCCTGTGGTAAAAATGTAAATATTTTGCAATGAAAGCAGAAAAAGCACACTTAAAAGCTACCAAAGCTATAGCAGCTTAGTTAAACTATAAGTATCAATACAGTAATCAGAACGAGGCAAAATGTAAATAGACATATACTAAATAAAACATCCATATATATAATTGGAATAACCCAAAATCAAAACCCATATTTTGCGTTCAAACGAGTATAACTATCACGCCCCGCTTTCCCAAAATACGGAAAACGAGCACATGACATTGGCCCAAAGAATGACTAACGTCACACATAAGCTGTTTAATCGATCTACTCAACAATATAATCAATACAGAACAATTGCGCAGGGAATAATAATAATCTCATGAACAATAATACTTGAAATGAAATAATATATAATATCTAAGTACAATAAACCAACGTGTGGAAACAATAATAAAATCTGGGACATATGCCCAAAATAATAACAATCCAATCACAAATAGATAATAAGTCTCAATACATTAAGTTCAATGAAACGATAAGCAATAAGAAAATATTAAATCTTCAGAATCTTTGTTCTCCAATTTCAATAGGCAATTCTCCTCCATTAACTGTGTACACTTCATCTAAAAAGAAGAGAAAAATTGTCCTTAGAGCAAGTCATGGACAGCAAGTAGAGAAAGCAAGGAACAATGGAATAACGGTATAACAATGAATCAATGGATCAATAGGTATCAATAACATGAGACAATAATCAATAAATAATGTCACGATAATCGATGCAATGGTATAGACAATGATTCAATATTCGATAACAATAATCAATGATCAATATCAATAACACTTAGCCAACATTCGGTATCAATAGAATAATGATGAACAATATGCAATGTCGGTGATGTGTCAATCCTTATGTCTGTTAATTATTTTAATCCTAACTAATGCATGTACTACTGCATCCCATACTACAAGTTCGATGCATACAATCAATTTCGTTTAGACTTAAGTGGAAGATTCTATAGATCATGTACACAGCACGATAACGGTATTTGCAGCATTGGTGCACACTGCTTAGCTCAATAACAATAAAACAATACACGAACAATTGGGAAACTGTGTCAGTAATCCAACAATAAACCGATAACAATAACAATATCCAACACACAATATTTTGGGAAACATGGCCCACTGTATAGTCACTATATCATTAACTACTCCAGTCAATCTCTTAAATCCCGACTTATTAATTATTTTATTAATACAACAATACAATATGCAATTTGAGACATGGGGTTATAGCGCTCCGAGCCCGGCTCAGCTGCGCGCGTGGCTACACGTGCGCGCACGCGAAAGAACGGACATAAAACTCTAACCACGCCCACCACAGGCACCATCAAAAGGTGGGTTAACCTTATTGGTAATCCTTTATCATTTGGATCCTAATATAACTCACACACACTCCTATTCATTTCTGATATGGGAATTTTTCACCCCATGCAAGCCATGTCACCCAAATGCATGCATTCACACTTTCATTTAATTCCTATTTCATAAGCCCCATAATTCAATCCTATAGGCTCTACCATCAATTAATTTAATCCAATCCCTATAGGATCCTTCTATGGGTTAACAACCAACAACTTCTCATCTCTTTTTATTATTATTATATATATATTATTATATATCTCTACATAATATTATATATATACCTCTTAAGTACGGGGTGTTACACACACCCCTCCTAACGAACTCAGCGTCCTCACTAAGCCCGGAACTCGCAAGCTAATACAGGATGCCTTTCTAGCCGATGTGGAGTGGAGTACCCTACTAGCGTACTGCCTCTGGTCTCTACCAGCGTACTGTTCTCAGTCAGGTGTACCACTAATCCACTCTGACCCACAATCGGTGTCGAAAGTCGGCTCTGATACCATTTGTAGCGCTCCGAGCCCGACGTAGCTGCGCGTGAGGCTACACGTGCGCGCATGCGAAAGAACAGACACAAAAGTCTAACCACGCCCACCACAGGCACCATCAAAAGGTGGGTTAACCCTATAGGTAATCCTTTATCATTTGGATCCTAATATAACTCACAAACACTCCTATTGATTTCCGATATGGGACATTTTCACCCCATGCAAGCCACGTCACCCAAATGCATGCAAGCACACTTTCATTTAATTCCTATTTCATAAGCCCCATAATTCAATCCTATAGGCTCCACCATCAATTATTTAATCCAAGCCCTATAGAATCCTTCTATGGGCCAACAACCAACAACTTCTCATCTCTTTTAATAATTATTATATATATATATATTATTATTATTATATATCTCCACATAATATTATATATATACCGCTTAAGTATGGGGAATTACAGGGGTGATCAGTAGTAACAATAAAGAAACAATAAGATGGTAACATGAAATAGGACAATTAGAATGATGACCATAGGTCATTAGGATCATGCAATGCAACATACACACTTTGGATCATGCAATACTACTATATAGGGATAGCTAAATTAAGAAAACTGAAAAGTGAAATTCTGGACAGCAAGAATAGTCTATACAAAAATATTGTCACGCCCCGCTTCCCAAAAAAATACGGAATACAAGCACGTAACAAAAGCCCAGCGAATGATTTTCATCATCCATAAGCTGTTCAAGAATCTTTACAATATCTCACACAAATAATCAATTTCGGAAGCCATAAAAGTCAACCACATGCACATATGAACCAAATACCAACAAGAATACTTGAAATAAAATATATTAATCTCAAATAGTCATGATCTGAAATGCACATAATCCTGGGTCACATTGCCCAAATACAAGAATAAATCCAAATATATGAATACAATTATTGTTCAAGCAAACTGCAAGAAATAATAATAGCAAAATTCTAGCAACTAGTACATCATGTCACCAATACCGTCTGGAACCTGTCCTCCAAAATCTGCAATTCAACGAATGCAGGAAAAAGAAAAAGAGAAAACACAAGTACCCGTCAATTGCAAGTCGCGGATCACAAATAATATAGGACACAAGCACATGGGAAAACTAACTAGTAACATAGTATACTAACAGGTATAGGTAACATGAGTCAAGTGTCAAGTAACAGGTGAGCAGGTAAACATGTATCTAGTAACAGGTAAATCAGGTAAGTATGTAAATATGCATCAAGTATCAATTATCATGTAATCATGTATCAGGTGTCAGGTATCAAGTCTCAGGTATTAGGTAGTCCAGTATCAAGCAAGCATGTATCATGTTCACGTATCATGTTTAAGTAGCATGTATCAAGTCTTGTAGTGAATTACTATTTAGGTAGCACTTCATACAGCCCATACTACGTAGTTGCTACAGCATAATAGTTTCGCTTTAGATTTCATAGTGGACCATAGAGAGCAATATACTCGGGAACAAGTCAAGTAAAAAGTATCAAGCACGAGTTACGTAATCGTGAACAAGTGGCAACAAGTATCAAGCACAAGTCATGTAGTCATGATCATGTGGCAACAAGTAATATCTAGTATGAATCATGTAGTCATGAAATATGGCAGCATATAGTATAACAAGCATGAATCATGTAATCAAGAAACATGGCACAAGTAATATCAAGCATGGATCATGTAATCATGAGATATGGCAACAAGTAATGGGAAACACAGGCCCCCTTCCGAGTACACGTTTCTGAATTATCCACTATTATATCTTTTCCTTAAACTCCGGCTTGGTTACTTTTATTATGGTTATCAAACATACATGAATGTGTACGAAATAGTGTCAAACTAACATGGTACAATCAGTATTAGGTTCAGGGAAACAAATCAGCATGTATAGATGATATACAGTCACCTAAACGAACAAAACAGTGTATGTTCATAATTAGGACAGCACGATAGGTCAGTACTAAAACAGTGATTCTTATTGCTACAAAAATGCAAATCTAAATCCGTAGAAGGATCTGGAAACTAGACATCCACACGAATTCAATGAGTATAATAAAGTCACATACTAGTTCACAACAACTCAGCTCAAAACAAGTTCGAAGACAGAAAACTTGTTCAGTCAGAAATCAGGAAACCGAATTCAAGAGCATGTAAACAGCATAAAAATACTTTGAATAAATCCACAAAAAATCTGGGGTAATCCCCTATATGTCTAGAGTCAAAATAACAAGTTTCATAATATTCCAGTATGTATAGATCAAGCGTTAAAAATACCAAAGCATCAAGAAATCATAGTTTAACGAATCTGGAAATCTCAACACTGCTGTACGAAAACTAAGACATCTCGCAATCAGTGAATCGAAATCCAATTCTGCCAAAGGGACATGAAAATAGATAGATTTTACTTTCATATTTCACAAAAAATTTTCATAATCCCTGATATCATAAAAAAACACTGACCAAAATATTAGATCAAGATAATATGTATAGAATAGTTCTTGAAAATAGTTTGTTAACAAAATCAACCAAAAACTGAATCTGGAATAGATCGACACCTCTGTACTAAAACGGACATAACTCAGTCATACAAAATCCAAATCAAGCAAAACCAGTGGGGTTTGAAAATAGACAAAATTATCTAAAATTCATCTTTTATTTTGGAATCAAGATTCTGACTGTAGCATAAACGAAAACAGTAATCAAAACAGAACACCCAGTAAATACAGATTTCACACTTTAAATCTAGAACATCACAACGTCAAGAATATTGATCCAAACACATCCAAACTTGAAGTAAACCTACCAAACATCTAAACATCATATTTTAGGGTTACTAATATGTCCACTCCTATTATTTCACATGGGTATCAATCAAAACATGAATTTCACACAAACTTTCACATACACGTCTCAAATCAAGAATTGGGCAAATCCTAGGTTATCTCCTATCAAGATTGGTTTCATAAGTCATCTATGGCCAAATTATCACAATAGAGACAAAACTCATTAAGGAAAACACAATCTTTGGTTGTCTCTAGACCCAATTACACTATAGGTGAATTTTTTGACTTGTAATAATCAAATGAATTGGAGTATAAGTTACTTACCTTAATTTGGAGATGAAGAACGATGCAAATCAAAAGTAGGAGCAATTCCCACGAACGAAAATTCACGAATGCACGAACGATCCACACGCGCATTCGAGCACGCGCAAGAAAATCCCAAGAGCAAGAGAGCGCTAGACGGCGGATGAAGAGACGCGCACTCGCGCACGCGCAAGAAAATCCCAAGAGCAAGCGAGCACGAGACGGCGGATGAAGAGACACGGTAAAGAGAAACGCGGCGCAAAGGTTTGGGGAAAAATAATATGCAGTTTTTTTTTTCTTTTTCGGTGGAACAAGTAAACAAAATCATGTATATATAGTGTATAAAAAATAGGATTAGAGAAAGATGGGGAGGGTGCACCTTGGCGGCTACAGGGGAAGGAAAAGGAAGTGGGTCGGTGCTAGGTAGTATTCGGTTTGGGCAGTAGGTGCATGAAGAGGAATATAAACAGATGGTAAAAAAAACTTGGGTTGATAATGGTTAGGAAAGATAAGGTAGGTTTTAAATTAGGAAAGTGTTATAAAATTATATAAACAATCAACAAAGGAAATAGAGACAAGAGGGAAGAAGATTATTCTCATTCATAATATTTTCATCTCACCTACAAATGATTCACTCAATGGCCTATTTATAGGCTTACAAAGAATATAAAGAGACAATTACATAATTATTACATATGAATAAATATGAATGAATGCAATGTGGTGGTGGAGAATGTGGAAAGAGTGGGGGAAAGTTCAATAGACAATTCACAATTAATTTATTTATAACACTCCCCCTTGAATGTCTATTGAATGTAAATAAGAATATGCCTCGTTAAAACCTTACTAGGTAAAACCCAAATGGAAAAAACCCTAGTAAAGGAAAAAGAGTACATAATCTTTAACAATGATATGGAATGAAGATGCTACCTCGTTAAAAACCTTACCAAGAAAACCCAGTGGGACAAAACTTGGTGAAGGGAAAAAAAGTGCAGCGCATATCATCTCTCCCCCCGACGAGATCATCCGATTAGGACTTTCAAAAGTCATATCTCGAATCTCGATCAATTCTACCATTCTTTTCAAAAATTGAGGTGATAGAGTCATAGCGATCAAACAAACACATCTATGCCTTGCCTCGCATGGAGCCAATATCTCTTGATTGTTATCTGGCTTTATAATGATATGATAAATACTCAGTCCAATGACTTCGAGTTGGTGAGGACTTCATCTTACTAGTAAACCAACTTTCAAATGTTTAATTTGAAAAACCTGAAAACAAAAATGATGACAAAACAAGAAATTTGCTTATCCAAGGTCTTTTCGTCTTAAGATATTTCTTTAAACATTGCACGGCTTGTACAACTCTTCAGGAGTTCCAACAGACTTCGACCTTGAATATTTAATAAATATATGTGAGCTTATATGACCATTATTATGGTCCCCTTTATCGAAAACTCACTAAGATGGTTATATCACATTTGTTCCGATTGTTTTAATCCATACAAAGCTTTGTTTAACTTAACTGAGTAAATTTTTCCGGGAATTATCATTATGTGCTTCTGGCACTTTTAAATCCTTCAGGGATTTTCATATATATATATCATGGTCTAACGAACCATACAAATAGGCCGTGACCACATCAATGAGGCGCATTTCAAGTCTTTCATGCATTGCCAGACATATCAAATATCGAAATGTTATTGCATCCACCACAGGAGAATATGTCTTTTCATAATCAACACCAGGCATCTGGGTAAAACATTGTGCGACAAGTCGTGCTTTATATCTAGTAATCTTATTTCTTTTTCGTACAAATACCCATTTATAGCTTACTGGTTTGATCTCTTTTGGTGTTCGAACTACAGGTCCAAAAACTCCTCGTTTTTCAAACGAGTCTAATTCAGACTTAATTGCCTCTTTCCATTTTGGCCAATCATTTCTATTTCTACACTCTTCCACAGAGGTAGGTTCATGATCCTCGTTTTCATTTATGATATTGCGCGCTATATTATATACAAAAATATTGTCGACAATTATATTATTCCGGTCCCATCTTATTCCCATAATAACATAGTTAATCGAGATCTCTTCATTTTCATTAATTTTAGGTACCTGATTCTCTTCATTATTAACTATGTCAATGGTCTTTTCTGGAAAGACATCCTCGATTTGACAATCATGGTTATTTGCTCCTTTTCTTTTTCGATGATGTTTATCTTTGGAACCAAGTGGTCTACCACGCTTCAGGCGTGCCTTAGACTCACTAGCAATTATAGGTTGTCCTTCAGGGACATCAATTTTGACAGGAGCATTTACAACTGGAATATGAGATTTTGTCACTCTTTTGTGGTCAGTAAATGCGTCTGGCAGTTGATTTGCAATACCTTGCAAATGAATTATCCTTTGAATTTCTAATCCACTTTCTTTTGTTCGAGGATCTAAACTTTTCAATGATAATTCATTCCATGAAATCTCTTTTTCCAACTGTTTATTATCTCCCCCTAATGTTGGGAATAGTGATTCATTAAAGTGACAATCTGCACACCTGGTAGTAAACAAATCTCCAGTCGTCGCTTCAATATACTTGATTATAGATGGAGATTCATACCCAACACATATTTCCGTCCTCCTTTGAGGTCCCATTTTTGTGCGTTGTGGTGGATTAATTGGGACATATACCGCACATCCGAAAATTCGTAAATGGGAAATATTTGGTTCCTGACCATGAACCAATTGTAAGGGAGAATTATCATTATAACTGGTTGGCCGGATGCGTATAAGTGGTGCTGCATGTAAACCAGCATGTCCCCAGGCCCAAACGGAGAGATTAGATTTCATAATCATAGCTCTCACAATTCAATGTATTCGTATTTGAAAAATCTTCTGGTTTTTCAATGGACTGCCACATGAATTCTCAATTATTTTCACATCAGTAATGAATCGGGATGGTCTAACCGGTCATGCCAAACCTTAACCATCTTTGTAAACTTATGGTTTACAATATCAGTAAATTTCGGGTTTACTGTGATATGATTCAACCATTCTTATATATGTATAATTCAATCCAGATCACAAAGTGGAGTAAATTTTGCAACACACAACTTTTGATTGTCATACTTAAGGTAACGCATTTACCTTGTTCATTCGTAGTCTTATATCTGAACTAATTTATCGGGACTTTAGAGAAAATGGTGTATTTTTGAATTCTGAATTTTGTGCCCTCAGACATCATAGAATTAGCTCTTCAGGAGCTTATGAAATTTAACTCTTATAATTTCACACAACCATATAAATTTATATAATATTGGTATGTGCTTCATCATATCTCAAATGTGAGAATATGTATTATAGAGTGTGTGTGGTAATAATGTCTTCAAGACATTTGTCCCAACTTGATGTAACCCACAAGAACATCAAAACCACACCCACAAGAACCTTTCAAAACATAAAGTATTCATATTTTCCAAGCAATCCTAATACATTAGGATCTGTTTTCAATCATAGTCATTCTTTACAGATCGAACAGATAAATCCACACATTTCGACCTGGATAGTTATCAGTTCAGTGATCTTTTTACTCTTGCACTTCATCGAAGACCTAGAATTGAATTAGCTAATCATTGCTTCTGTAAAAGAATATGCTTGGAGTCCTTAAAGCTTTGCATGAGACATATATATAGCAAATAAACTTCTGTGAGTGATTAGTACTTACACAAAATGCTAGGTAATATACTTTTACCACATATATTATTACAGAAGAAATTCAAAAGACATTATGCAGTATTGTTCAATCATATGAAGTTCCTCTAATTGTTCATTCGTACAATAATTGTTTACAGTGAAAAGAAAAATAACTAAGATTAGCATTAGTCAGCCAGTGGTTATCTTACCCATTGATTCAAAAGCAGCAAGACAACCATATAAAATATTGCAACCAAATAAAATGAATAAGAAAATTGCAACCATAAAAGCATTAAATTGCAGCCCAATAAGATGAATAAGAAAAGCAACCAGAATTTATAATCTAGTTCATGTCAATACTAAATCTATTACAGCTCAAAAGATAAATATTTCACAAATGGATATTACAGTGGCAAGGTAAATTCATGTAGGTTCTACAAGATTGTAGTAAATTAACAGTGGAAATCACCTTTGCTTGTCAAATTATTATTTATCTACACTAGAGTTAAATGGTACTGTGCATGGTCTACACGAGTCATCAATTTTCTTCTATGTACTTCATAAGGTTGAATAATATATAAAGTTCTCATAAGAATTTCATCAAACTACTCATGTCCTAGTTAAGTGAAAGTAAAAAGGCAGTTATAGAGTGTGTGTGTGGTTTGATATGAATTCTATAAAAAAAACAGTTTTAAGTGAAGTGAATGGACAAACATATCTAAACAGGGTAAGCAGTAATCTGAACAAATCTTGAAACAAAATTTTAAAAAGAAATAACCTTGGATTAGATGATAAAGAGAAACTTTTAGCTTCTTAGTTCAGCCTGGCATAAGACCCTGCTTTAATCGTACCAAGTACCAAATCTATATAGCATCACATTCACTTCAGGGAATGTAGCATGTCCAAAATATAAGACGAAATCGTCATTTTTCTATACATTTATAGTTAGCCACAGTTATATATATTTAGATCTACAGGATCGTCATCAATTCATACTCATTGTATTGTTATTATACAAACAATATTTTCTTCATTTCGAGAGATCTTCGGGATCTTTAACTTTGATATGTCAAATTCTCACATAATTCCTTTTGCTAGATGAACAATATTTTATTTAAATTTCAAGAGATCTTCAGGATCATTGATTTTGATACAATTATCTTTCACTCCTTCAGGGAGATTGTGACAAAAGAAAATTATAGCTTTCGTTATATCTTTCGTATGATATCATTTAGATGATTCTTTGAATCCATCAATTGTCTCTTTGAGACTTTCGGTATTCAAATGAATTTCAACATCCAAAACTCATGACAAGTAATTCTTGTTGGTTTTTATCAAGAGCTTTGAAAAATAAGAACATAATAAAATTATATGCATAATTAGAAATAAAAAGACGAGATCAAAATATAACATTTCTGATACACAAGATCCATAAAAAATGGCGAGTGTAGAGCATACTAAGTTATATTGATCTTAAGGAAATGATCAAAAGTAAAAGAAATGATAAGATGAACTCGAGATTTAACATACTTACATATATAAAAAAAGACGAGATCAAAATGTAACTTTTCTGATACACAAGATCCATAAAAAATGGCGAGTGTAGAGCATACTAAGTTATATTGATCTTAAGGAAATGATCAAAAGTAAAAAATAATAAGATGAACTCGAGATTTAACATACTTACATATATAAAAAAAGACGAGATCAAAATGTAACTTTTCTGATACACAAGATCCATAAAAAAATGGCGAGTGTAGAGCATACTAAGTTATATTGATCTTAAGGAAATGATCAAAAGTAAAAAAAAATAAGATGAACTCGAGATTAACATACTTACATATATTAGGCGAAACATTTTTCCTTTTCTTCAGATGAACTTGAGAGTCGAAAGGTAGAGACTCGTGCTGATAACGTGTTATAAAATTATATAAACAATCAACAAAGGAAATAGAGACAAGAGGGAAGAAGATTATTCTCATTCATAATATTTTCATCTCACCTACAAATGATTCACTCAATGGCCTATTTATAGGCTTACAAAGAATATAAAGAGACAATTACATAATTATTACATATGAATAAATACGAATGAATGCAATGTGGTGGTGGAGAATGTGGAAAGAGTGGGGGGAAGTTCAATAGACAATTCACAATTAATTTATTTATAACAGAAAGTATGGTAAAGAAAGATTTAATAGGTGATAGGATTAATCTGGTGGTATAATAATTAATGGGTATTAGAAAGGGATAATAGGTTTTAGGTGGAAATAAAGTGGGTAGGATTTGGATGTTAACGGGTTTGGTAGGGAATGGTTTGGGTTTAGTTTAAATAAATGGGTTTGGATAATGTAATACGGTTAGATGGGTTTGGGTTTATAAATAAAAAAAATCCAATAAGAAAATTTAAATGCAATAACTAATAATAGAATTTATAAAATAATGTAATTTTAACAATAAAAAATAAAATAAAATAATAATGCAAATAAAAATACTAGCAAATAATACAGGTAGTAACAATATTAATAATAATAAAAATGATAAAAATAATAAAAGTAATAATAACAATAATAAGAACTGTATTAAATACAAAAATCATAGAAAAATAGTTACAGCTAAAATTATGGATAAAAAAAATAGATTTTAAATGGAAAATCCAATAATACAATTTGACAAAATAATTTTGAAAACCGGAAAAAAAATAATTTGCAAAAAATTTTTAAAATACAGAAAATACACAAAAATACATTTTCGGAAAACAGGGGTTACAAATACAGTTTCCCGCTGTTTCAGAAAACGAAAACTGAATCCGTCAAAAATTTTAGAAACTAGACTTCCACACAGTTCCAACACATATTTAAAGTTCAAATTCCAACAACATTGCTAGGTCAATCACACCATTCTTTACAGATTTCATGTTCAGGCAGAATCTCGATATCATGTTGTTATAATTTTAGTATATGCAAACTCAATATTAAATTCATTAAAAATGTTTATTAGACTCCTAAACATGATAACTAACAATCAAGAAATTATCAGAGTAAAATTTTAACATTTGATCAGCCTTTTAATAGTTTAAGCATGCAAGATACAAAAATCTGAAAATCTGGAAGTAAAAACACAGTTGTAGTAAAATGGACATAACTTTTTCTACACAACTCATAATTCAAAAATTCAAGATTTTATGGAAAAAAAGAAAGATAAGGCTACAATTCCCATTGAGAAAGTAATTCATTTTAAGATCATTTACTGGGTCGAAAATAGCAGACAATACACAGCCAGCAAGCAAAATACACATTTTAGGGTATTTTTCAGGAAATAATTTAATTAAACATGATGGGTATCAATTCTATTAGTCGATAATCTTCTCAGTCAGCATGATAGGTATAAATCATGATCAATAAAATAAAAACACACATATAAACTAATTTAACATCAACCAAACAATAATCGATCAGTCAAACATACAACATAGCAATTCTTTCTACAATCAATTCATTGTGTCGTGACTATATATGTAACCCTATTATCAATTCTATATGAATGCATGAAAGATTCAACCTTTGGAGTTAAAATTGGCACGATGTTAAGAATATTAAGGTTAGCTCGTGTAAACCCTCAATAGACTCAACGAAGATAATCAATACAGCGATATGATAACGAATAGGAACTACTTGCAAGAATTTTAATAAAATTTGAATTTGATACGATGTACAATTCAAGAGGACATTGACTTGCCTTATAAATGATGAAAACGAATACCAAGAATAACGGGATAAGGATCCCGAAGCAACGAACCCACGAACTAGCACAATACCACGTGCAAAATACGTGCAATCAAATCCAAGTATAACAGCCAAAGAGAACTCAGCAACAACTGCAAGAGAAGAGACAATAGCACCAATGGCTCAGGTCTGGGCTCGACGCTGGCGTCGACTGGCTGAGGGCGGCGAGAGATGGGTCGACGACAGCGTCGATGGAGACAGAGGAGGTTGTCGGGATTTGGGGGTTTTGGTCGCTGAATGTCGAGGACAGGGGAGAAGGGATCAGGGGTGCTTGCGGCGCTGACAGGAGGGCGGTGCGACGGCGGATGGTGATGAGGGGGGTTGCCGGAGGTAGGGACTAGTCGGAGAAGGATGTGCTACCGTGGTTTCCTTAGGATTTGGGCGGGAGATCTGACGGGGAGAGAGATGTAACACCCCGCTCTTATTTTTAATTAAAATGCATTTTTCGATTTTCTGCACGTATAATACACGTGCTTTCTACGTGTTGTGATTTCATCATAAAATATATGTAAATTAGTAAATGTAATTTTGCTTATATTGTTTTCGATTATATTTAATAAACTTTTCATCAATAAAGTCGATTTTCGCATTTTCATATTTTCACGTGCGACGCACGTGTTTGTTTCGGTGCGCGCATTTAGGCGTATCCTTTCTCGAAACGAATTTCATAAAATGTGTGTACATTTATTATAAAATTTTAATTTGAACTAACTTTTACTTAATAATACAATATACAATATATAGTGCATAATATATAGTATGATAATTATATGTATGGTAAAATGTATGAAATGTGAAATGGATTTAATGGAAATGACTTGGTTTTAGATGGGGGCCCACGGATTAGTAAGTTTGGGCTGTTAGAGTTTTTGGGTGTTTAAGGAATATATAGTGTATGGTAATTGGATGGGGGCCCACCTACAAATGTTATATTGTATATGTACATGTCCATGTGTACATATACACACACATGTTGACCCGGATGGTACCTAGGGTAGGGCAGTTGTATATGTAGGGGAGAGGAAGAGGTAGGGGGTTATGGGAGTTGGGTTTTTGAAGAGGTGGGGAGATGAAAAGTGAGGAGTTAGGGGAGTTATGTATATGAAGAGTTGGTAAATTAAATTTAGTAATTTATTAGGTGTGAAATTATGCAATTAGAACCCTAGCAAATACCTATAAATAGCCCACCATTCTACTCTCTTCTCACACCAAAAAGTAATTAAGAAATAAGGGAAAGGAAAAGAAAGAGAGTAAGAGAGTTCTTGTTCTTGGAGTCTCTTGCTAGGAGGAGAAGAGGAATTAGGAGTCTTGGAGCTAGAAGTGCTGATCATTCTTTCAATTGTTCAAGCTTTCAATCAAGGTGGGTGATCCTATACTTTCTAAATTGTAGGGAATGCATGCTATTATGATTAATGAGTAGTATAAGTTTTGATGTGATAAATTAGAGAGCAAGTCCATGTTATTAGGTATGCTAAATTGTAGAGATGTTACTATTAATTAAGAAACAAATTGATATAATGAGAAAAGGAAGTAATGAGTATTTTCTCATTTGCATGTTAATATAGAAACTAGTAATTTTAAAAGTATTTGGAGAGATTTTCCCTTATAGTTGAAAGGAGTTTTGCAAAATGGAATGGGTATGAATAATTTATTTTAAATTATTGTAAGAGAATACAAATTTTCTAGTTCGATTAAAATGAATTACAATTCATATAATAAAAGAGAAGAAATAGATTTGAACTTTAGATATATTATCAAATATGAATTTTTAATAGATGAGTTTCTGTTAATTTTCAGTCTAATTAAATTATTGTAGACTAATGAAAGATTTGATTAAAAGAGAAAACTAAGTTTTACGAGATTAATGAAATAATACGAAATTAGAACAAAAATTTTCGGGTTTCCTGTAAGTCGTTGGGCGCAGGTAGCCTAGTGGTCTGACTTTGCGCCGGCTCTCTGGTTGGCTCGGGTTAGATACTTGATCACCCGAAAGTTTTTATTTTGTTTTACAAACTACTTTTGCAAATCCAAGAAGGATTATTTGGTTTTCGGTTTAGTAAATGGACATCTAGCCTATTTGGGCTATTGGCTTGCGGTGAGTGATTTGGGGCTTTGCCTGGGTGTGTACGGGTTCGATTTCCATGATTGGGTTTTATTTATTTTCTTTTGCCTTTGAATAGGATACAACTTTTGAGATGGAATGAAGTTTGTTCTCAAATTAATTATTTTTAAAATCATGATTATTTAGAAGAAGAGTAAAGAAGACAACTAGTTACCTTATTGAGATTTTGCAAAATTGTTGAAATGAAACTCAAAGAGTTCTTTATGTATTGAAATGGTTAGTGGTTTTAATCTAGATAAGTATATGAGTAAAGTTCTTAATTGAGGAGAACTAAGAGTGGGAAAAATAGAATATGAATAGTGCTAAAATGAACTATTGAATCGAGGTAAATGAGACTTTGATTGGTTTTATTTTCAGACATTGCAAGAGCTTGGGTTATGATAAATATTCATTTGATAGAAATTGTATATATGAAAGGAATTACTTTTTGTTCTATAAAGATCTTGAATAAATGACTAGATCATGAATGATGACAAGACTATGTATTTTTGTGAATGAATTGAAAGATGAAATCGCCTAGGCTTAAGACATGATTATTAAAGGGTATGTGTACCCATGTTTCATGTACATGAAAGTTTATGATTAAGAATTAGTAAGACCGCGGTTACCGGTAATATTGAAAGAAAGATTTTGAGAATTTGATTTCGAGATATTGCGGTCGGGCGATCTCGTATTTTTTTTTATGAACAAATCCGGTAGGAGGTAAAACTGATTCTAGGGTGATAACACATTCATGTCTTGAACTAAAATAATTAGGCACATAAGTGAAGATGTAATAGACTTGGGCAAACGTAAATGAGTGCTTCTATATAGTTGGCGGTGGATCTCCGTGGCTATAGACCCAGTTGGTGGACTGTGGTTGCTCCATAGGAGATGGACTGTATTTTATCCGGGACTTAGGGTAGTCGGCGGATGTTTACCATACTCCAAAGAATATGTATATACTGGGGCTAGAGGGGCATTTACGGGATTATTCTCACGATATAATAGCCAGGGAGGCTGGGATCTGTTATTATAGCCAGGGAGGCTAGCCAGGGAGGCTGAGATCCGTATCTGTGAAATAAATCTAAAACTTGTTTTATCACTGGGTAGTCTCATGGCGAGGGATTGAACCCTTCAATATGGAGTACGTAGGCATTTGCCCTCAGACCTATGTAGTATGGGATGCATAGAATCTGAACAAGTGTGCATTAGTGTTATCCTAGTGTAGAATTGTGTGCATTAGGCGTTAAGGCATGACATACACTAATGTTTAGAATAATCACCTTTGACACTTTATTTATTCATTTCAACTTTTATTGTGTTTTTCTTAAAGTAATAAGATCGTTATACTATTTCCGGCATAGAGAGGATGGCCGAGTATGACATTTTGTCAGTTGCATGTAACTGACGAACCCACAGATTAACATGCAGGTAAGAGACTATTCAAGGAGTTATAACGTGGATATGCCATTGCTATATGAAAGTTAAAGATGTTGCAAATGATGTTAAAATTGTACAAGTTATATTTTTGTTTTCAATTGCTGTAAGTTTTATTTCTTCCGCTGTGTAAAAACCAAGTGTAAAGGAACTCTGATGTACTATTGAAAAGTTTTAAAATTTCCTTGTAAAATTGTACGAAGTGAAGTAAAGATCCTGTGAAATCTCGAATTATCCTTATTTGAAATTCGGAGCGTTACAAGAGAAACGGGGGAGGAGAGAGAATAGGAGAGAAGAGAGAGAATAAGTGACTAGGGTTTCAAATTAGAGATAGATCTAAATTAATATGGTTCAATTAAAAATACCCACTTTAAATAAGAGAAAGTATGATCAACAAGAGTAACTCAATCAAGAAGAACGAAGAGTTTAATGAACAAAAATTTAAATCCAAATAAATAAATAAATAATACAAATAAGAAGAATATAAATTGGCTTTAAAATAAATTGGAATTCTCCATGAAAATTAGATCAAGTATGAAAATAAAATAATTCGATAAATAAACTTTAATTGAATAATCAAGAAATAATAATTAATAATTTTAATCATGATAAAATGAAAGTATATGACAAATTAGTATTCGGGTTTAACAATTTATTAAAATAATCCAATAATAATAATGTATTTGATTTGGGCTCAAATATAAATATCTCATCAATAAGATATAGAAAATAAGATCAAAATACACCACTATTCGACATAAATAAAATTTCGATTACAAAACACTTTAATAAAATATCCGAAATGAATTTAGCACAAAATAAATTTATGAAAAAGAAAAAAATCAAATTGTAGAAAATACACGGAAAATATTTATTCGCGGGAATGGGGGTTACAACAACTCGAACCCAAATTTCCTATTTCTAAAAGCCAAATACCCAAATTTAACTCCAAATGACTACAGATGCTCTAAGGGACTAAAAGTATAGTTTAACAGGAATTGTTCTGTAAACAATGATTAAGAAAAGTCATACCCCTTAGGCAAACATTAGCATTCTCAGACATTAAACAATATGCCCAATATTTATCAACATTGATATCATTTCAAAAACTAAGTTAATAATAAACATACTTTTAAGAGTGTTTCAAAGAGCGTGAGCTAGAAGATTTTAAGATCAAAGGTTATCAAAGAAAAATCATGCCAGATTCCAATGCAATGGTTAGATACCAAACAAAAATAAAACATTAGCTGGTGGACGGTTAGCTCCCTGTGCTGGTATGACATATGATGTTATGCCTGGAGGGACTATCTTATTTTCATTAAATCCCACCTAATAATCTTTAACGAATAATAAACATTTTATATAAAAAAAATATTTCCGATAGTCAAGATATTCTTGAAGTAGTATCTTTATCTCACTTAGTATATGGTAATAGATCTTAATACCTCCAAACAGAGGCGGAGGCACTGCTGGCCCCGGGTGAGCGGCCGCTCACCCTGGAGTCGGCAGGCCTGCCTTTTAAAGGCCCGTTTTTTTTTCCCCGCTCCCCCTGGTTTTTTGAAGAAAGGCCCAACATCCCTCCCCACTCTCTTTCGGCCCGCTCCGCTCCACCTCTTCATCTCTAATCTCTTCATTCTCTTCTTCTTTATTTCTCTACGCCCGCTCCCACGAAAAACCCTAGATCCCCTTCTCTAAGTTCTCTTCGTCTCTTCAATCTCCTCCCTTTTTTTCACAATCGAAACCCTAGATCCCCATCCTCTGCACCCGCTCCACCCAAAGTCGCGGCTCCAAAGTCGAAAGGGAGGAGCCGAGGAGGTGCCTCCGCCAGGACCGCCACTACAAATTGGTGCATCAGGTAATTTTCACTTTCGTGAAGATTTTGATGACTTGGCTGAGTTGGCTCTAAGCCTTTAAGGACTAGAGTGCTTTAATGAGCTTCTACTCTGAGTTTACAGCTTTAATGAGCCTCTAAGCCTCCTCACCTGGTTTGTGGCTGGATTTCTGCAATGGTGGAGTTATTGAAAGTATTGAAAGTTATTGGATTCAAATATTTGTTTACATTTAGCTGCGAAAATGTAGGTAGTTTAGATTAGTTTTGAGTTGGCTGTATCTGGTGTTTCATTTCTAGTGGTTTTAGACTTTTAGTGGAAATGCATTCAATGGATTTAGAGACATTTTGTTGTACAAGTCGATGACTTCACATACCTCCTTGTTCGAGGGTTTTATTAGTATTGTATGGTTGGCATTCGGGATCTTGTAGACTTGTATAATTGAAGTTTCAAATGCATATTTGCATGAGAGATTTGAAGTATATAAAACGCATTGTTGTCTCATTTTACTATGCTGGTTTGTTTAACATCGACAACTGTTTGTAAGCAGTTTACTTTTCATTAGGTAATGCCTGAATTCATTAGACGAATTGGATAATATATGCTAGGTATTATATTACAGGTTTGATTACTAAGGAACAACCCGTCAGTTTTTTTTTGTAATTGTGCTAATTTGAGATTTATGAATTAGAATATTTGAAATGTGCAATGCTTGTGAAGAAAAAAAAAGCCTAGTCTGTAGTATTATCTCCCTATTTTAAGAGTTTCTTCTACCCATTTTAAATAGAAAATAGAAAATTGTATTATCTGGTTAATAGATAATGGCGAGGGGTCTACTTCTAGTTTAACAAGTATCAAGAGATGTACTATTAGGAGCATGATTGTAAGATTGGCTTGCAACTGTAGGTCAAGATTCGGTATCAGGCAACCATTTTTTACAACACTTATCAGAATGATTACTAGGAAATTTTTTGCTCTGATTGTGGTAATGTCTCATTATATTCAAGATTTATACCTTGGTTAATGGAGAATGATTTGGCACACTCACTGCCTGAAAGATTCAGGCACTGAATCCCTAGTGACTATATTAAACATGCCATTGTTTAGAAACTAATTTGCAAGTATATGTGAACATTTTACTTGTTCATCTGTATCTTTGGGTAACAAGATGCCATCCTTTAGAAACTAACTAGCTGCTACTACCAACCCCTTCCCTCCCGCTGCCGGGTTTAGTCACAGAAGAAATCTATCGATTGCCATTAATATCAAAAATGCAGAACTTGATGATATTGAGTTAACAAATTGAATTATCTAATCAGTGAACATTTATTTATACAAGATTACATTATTCTGCTTTGCAAATTGCTATAATCTGATAAAACTTGTTCAAACTTGTTCAGTCAAAACAATGAAGATTTTAAACTTCAGAAGCTCCTTACTTAATATCAAAGACCACAACAATAATCGGCAATAAATTGAATATTTTCAACACGAAAAAAGCATAACTCTGGAATCCATTGAATAGATCCATATCAAAGTACAACAGTATTAAGATACAACATAAAGATGTTTTACTTACAATGTATATTGTAACAGGATGATAAGTTAAAACACATCATAAGTTTGGCATTCACATCACAACTTCAAACTAAGAAACATTCTTTTTAAGTCTATTAAATCACCTAACTCTAAACCCCAAAAATCCTACCATCAGAAATCAAAGTTACTGCGAGCATTAGTTGCAAACAAATATGCTGAATGGATAGATTCCACCATCACACTATCAAACACAATGCATTTCTTTCTGGATTCTTTTATTCTTTTACTGCGAGCATTATTCTTTTATTGTTCATCATTTTATAAAATTTATTTGCTTTATTTCTGGATTCTGTACCTTTTGGCATTTTCCCACTATGTTCAACTTCTTTAATGTGCTTCTGTGTATACAGTGTATAATCTGGGGAGTGGAAGGTGTACAGGACGTATGTCAGAGGACATGTGACTGGACTGGGATAAATCCTTCTTAATATACAAGTTCTTCATATCAATACTCTCCCAGGTATGTTTCTAGCTATCTTATTTTGTTCCTGTAACTTTTAGTTATCATGGCTAAATTTAGATGAAAGTATGTTACTTTTACAAGTAGGCTTGCTCAAGTCATGGTTGCCCTAGATTTTACCGTTTGTGAATGGATTTGGTTCAATTTCATCAATACCATATATGATTGATTGTCCATGTGAAATATTTGTCCATAAAGATATTACTATACATCTTATATCGGAAAATTATTTATTGTGTTATTTCTATTATTTCTATGATGAACATCATCTAATATGAATTAATATCCTTTGACCAACAAATGAACTGAGTCAATACATAGACACATCAATATATAAGTTGTAATGTGTAGCAACTACATTAGGGATTTATAAATTAGATTTTTGTTGGATACTAAATTAATTTTTTAACAATATTCAAACAGTTATGGATAAAGTTTTGAAAAGAATATCAAGGGAGGATGGTGATTCAAGTGTTCGTCCTACTCGTCCTCGTGTAGAGCTGAACGTTGATGAACTTGCATCTGATCCTGGAAATAGAAAAATATTTATTCTTTTGACGCTAATGATAGAGAGATAATTCGAAGGCATTATTGGCAAAAAGGTCCATGTCAACCAAAGTCCCATGTCTTCCCTTCTAGGAATTTTGGCAACGAGAAAAGAAAGTTTCTTCCTTATTGGTTTCAAGAACACCCTAATAGGAGTTGGTTGGAGTATAGCGTGTCTAAAGATGCTGCATTCTGTTTATGTTGTTATTTATTCAAGCCCGAAAGTGGTTCTCAAAGTGGTGGTGACAAGTTTGTTGGTGAAGGATTTACAAATTGGAAGAAAGGGCCACACAAATTCAAAGAGCATGTAGGAGGTCATAATAGCATTCATAATTCATGCATGAAGAAGTGTCTTGATTTAATAAATCAAAGACAACATATAGATGTTCAGCTGGTAAAGCAATCAGACAAAGCTCGAATGGAGAATCGCACGCGTTTACTTGCTTCAATTAAAGTTATTAAATTACTTTTGCGTCAAGGATTTCCATTTCGCGGACATGATGAATCTGATGAATCGGATAATCGGGGAAACTTTCTTGAAGTACTAGAGTTTTATGTTGAAGATAATGAAGATGTGAAAAAAGTTGTTTTGAACAATGCTCCAGAGAATAATAAGTTGACAAGCCCAATGATTCAGAAGGATATTGTGAAAGCAATAGCAGCTGAGATCACAAATGTAATCATGGATGATCTAGGAAGTGATTTGTTCTCTATTTTAGTTGATGAATCTAAAGACATATCCGTGAAAGAACAAATGGTTGTATGTCTTCGTTATGTGAATAAAAAAGGTTGTGTCGTTGAACGTATTCTTGGAGCGGTACATGTTTCTTCTACAACTGCTATATGTTTAAAGGAGGCAATTGATATTCTTTTTGCTAATCATGGGTTGAGTATATCACGATTGCGTGGACAAGGTTATGATGGAGCTAGCAACATGAAGGGTGAATATAATGGTCTCAAAACATTGATTATGAGAGAAAATCAGTGTGCCTTTTATGTTCATTGTTTTGCTCATCAGTTACAGTTAGCACTTGTTGGTGTTGTTCATAAGCATAGGACTATTGCCACATTCTTCAACTTAATTACCAAATTGTGCAATATTGTTGGAGGTTCAGCAAAACGACATGATGTTCTTCGGGATAAACAGTTTGAGAGATTGATTGCGGGAATAAGTAGTGGTGAAATTGAAACAGGGCGATGATTGAATCAAGAAGCTACACTAAAGCGCTCAGGAGACACACGTTGGGGATCACACTTTAATACTCTTTTGAGTGTAATTCACTTGTTTCCCTCAATAGTTGAGGTACTTGAAGTTATTGATGAGGATGACCTACATAGAGATGCAAATATGCTATTGAAGTTATTTGATTTTGAATTTGCATTTAATTTGCATTTGATGAGAACCGTATTGGGAATCAGTAACGAGTTATCTCAAGCATTATAGAGAAGGGACCAAGACATTCTAAATGCAATCAATCTTGTTGGTGTAACCAAAAGACAATTACAGAAATTGCGGGAGAACGAATGGGAGTCTTTCTTAGAAGAAGTTTGTGAGTTTTGCAAGAAAAATGAAATTTCATTTCCAAACATGGATGAAACTTTTGTAGCACCTGGGAGATCACGTCGTCGAGCTGAGGAACTGACAAACCTTCATTATTACCGTGTAGAGATATTTTATGCAGTGATCGACTTACAACTTCAAGAGTTGAATCATCGCTTTGATGAAATAAATACCCAGTTGGTGTTGTGCATTGCTTGTCTTGATCCAAGAGATTCATTCTCTGCTTTTGATAAGGTAAAGCTACTGCAATTTGCAAAGTTTTACCCAGTTGATTTTTCTCCCACTGATTTGATGGCTTTGAGTTTCCAACTTGATACATACCTTGAAGATGTCACACGTGCTGATGAGTTTTCTAATCTGATTGGAATTAATGATTTGACTCAAAAAATGGTTCAGACTAGAAGACATATTGTTTATCCATTGGTGTATTTACTTATGAAGTTGGCATTACTCCTACCGGTGGCAACGGCAACCTGTGAAAGAGCATTTTCAGCTATGAAGCTTATAAAAACTTCGCTTCGCAACCAGATGGGAAATGAATGGTTTAATGATTGTTTGATTGCATATGTCGAGAAAAGGACGTTGAAGTCAATCAAAAATGATGATATCATGAAAAGGTTTCAAAATATGAAGTCGCGTAGGGGAGTTTTGTAATATAACTATGTTTGTTTAATTGCTTTTGTAATATTACTGTGATGTGGATATTTAAAGTCTTTTATAAGTCTGTGGTTTTTATTCTTTCGCTCCCGCTGGATGAAAATCCTGCCTCCGCCACTGCCTCCAAATCAGTTTTGCAAATAAGATATCTATATATATCTTTGATTCTACCTGCCGTACGCATAAGATATCAAGATATATCTTTGAACAATGTTATACACATAAAATTTTATACACATAGTTGCACTTAGTATATCTGTGTTATAAATTAGTACTACGTTCAACTGATACCATAATTTTATACACATAATTGCACTTAGTATATCTGTATTATACAGTGCTACTACGTTTAACTGATACCATAAAATTTTATACACACAAACACAGACACAGACAGTCATAATTTTATACACACAAGTTTAACTGATACCATAATTTTAATGCTAAGAAGCTAAAACATTTTAAGAAGTTAGACAACATTTTAATGCTAAGAAGTTAGACAACATTTTAAGAATCTAAACTTTGTGGAATGCTAAGAAGTTAAACATAGACTACAAAACTTCCATCCCTCGTACAAGCTTGTAGACTAATATAATTTTTTAGAAGAAAAGTAATGTACCTAGTTACCATCCAACATCATGATGTGGTCAGTCGGCCATGCAATTGCAAGTCCATAACCACATCTGGAGTATCTACATCACCACCTCGCCTAAATAACGGTGCTGAAGGTTTTCTAACTTCATCCACCCAAATTTTGGAAGCATTTTCCCCAAGGGGTACACAGTGCACTACCACCTCAAGATCATTTGTCACCCATCGCCCAATTGTAACCACTTCATTCAGTGCCTCCCAGTTTAACAATTCGCACTTTCTACTTTTACGATTACTGCTTCTATTGAGTGACTAACATGAAAACATAAAAAAAAGTTATTACAAGTGTAATATATATATATATATATATATATATATATATATATATATATATATATATATATATATATATATATATATATAACTGTACTGGGTTACCGGTGGAGTATCAATTGTATTAGTAGGTGATAATGGATTATTGTTACGCAATTTTGAGAGCTTATCCTCATCCTAATCCTCCTCGTCACTATCATCGTCATTATCATTTTCACCATCAGTATCCATATTATCATCATCACTATCCCTATGATCTTTTTCATCATCTTCACTACCCTCTTCATCTTGAGCAGCGCTATCTTCTTCCTCCATATCTTCATCACTATCTTCTTCCTCCATATCTTCATCACTATCTTCTTCCTCCAGATCATCCTCACTATCCTCATCTTGTTGAACCACACTCTGTAAAATAACAAACTGAATTATAAATCTATTATGTTTAATCTAATCATCTGTCAAATCAAAATCAGTATTTTTACCTTCTTTTGTTTCTTATGTTTCTTATGCTTTGAGTTACACATGGTTTGCTTTTTAAGTAGAGCTGTCAACTCCTTCACTGTTTCAGCAAGTGAATCAACTTTTCCTCTGAGCTCAACTACTTCGGCAGAGGTTGCAATCGAGGCACTTAATTTAGATTGGTTGGCTCCTTCTCCCTTCACGGATAAGCGTCCTTGTCATTCATGCTTGTTAAATACCCTTGAATATGTATCACCTGCATAACCCGGGCCTACGTGGGATGTCTCGGGTGGCGATGAAGCTAGTTCTTCTTTAACCTTTTTTTGAAAATAAAAGAAGCACCAAATTAATATGAACATATGATTGAACAATAAGAATCTGTATTTAACTAATGGTAAACCATGTGAGAAAACAATTTTAGAACCATACTATGAGATCAACATCATCTAGCTTTCCTGCTTCACCGTTCTTTTTGTATATGCTCGATACCAACAACGAAGCCTAACTTTATCTTGACAAATGGGACCCTCTTCTTTCTATATAGCAAACAGATACAATCAACACAAACATCAAATTTATAAACAACACATTTAATAATGCTAATAAAAATAATTTATAATTAACTCACTACTATTTCATATTCTATCCGAGAAAATCCCTTTCGACTACCACGGTAAGGGATAGTTTGTTTATTTATCATTTCTTTGAACTTTTCGGTTTTTGCCTACAAGACAAATTGCACTCTAATATACTTAATTTTATGTAAAAGACACGCTATAACAAGTTAAACAGAATAGTACACATAGTTTTTTACATTGAATTTTGGGTTGTTTTTTGATTTTACAAATTCATCCCCCTCTCCTTGACTTTTGTAAATTGGTTTCTTGTTTAAGTTTGCCCCCAATTTTGCTTCGCATGCTTTGGCAGATCTTCCCATAGCTTGTAAGGTGTATATTTTTGCTTCTCTATCACGTTCATTGAATGTGAACTTTTGCTGAAGTAATATGTGTAGATAAAAATCATTATCATAAAACAAGTTGAATAAATCCTGTATGATTTATTAGAACTGGTTGAATATCAAGTCCTCAAAGTTTCCCATCATTAGAACTGGTTGAATATCAAGTCCTCAAAGTTTCCCATCATGATACAAAGGTTGTTATTTTTTGCAGAGATATTATATAAGTTTGAACTAAAAGCCTGATCTGAGAATCTTGTCACATTTTTGAGAATCTACGAATTTTGTAAATGTGAAGGAATATCAAACCTGCTTTTTATATTCCCCCCAAAATGATAGACTGAAACCAAATGCTCATGGCCATGCTGTTACTGTTGGTAAATATGGCTTGTTAATGAATGAAAATTGGTTTTCTTTGACACTAAACCTTATCCTTGGTTTTATTAGAACAGGAAAAACCTTCTCATTGGTTTTATTAGAATATAAGGGCATTGTTATTTGACAGGAAAATTCCTTATCCTTGGTTTTATTAGAACTGGGAAAACCTTCTCATTGGTTTTATTAGAACAGGAAAAATCCAATTATTTGACACTAAACTTTATCCTTGGTTTTATTAGAACAGGAAAAACCTTCTCATTGGAATTGAAGTTTGAATATAAGGGCATTCTCTTCACGTGTAAGGAGAAACATGATGAGTGAAATTCATGTTGCTCCTATATCAATAATTTCATGTTGCTCCTATTGTATTGATGGTGCTGACCTAATAATAAAACCTGGTTGGAGCATAAACTCATCTAATATACACAATGACATAATGAAGACTACGAATATGCATCAAGGAAAAAATATCTTACCTTTATTGCTTGTCAATAAAATTCCTTAGTCTCAATAGATATCTTTCTCCAGTCATCATATTTCAGCGGCACCATATGACGTGCTAAAACGCCTACAAAAGAAGACAGTCTTTTTGAGTTTTTCCCAATAGGTTGACCGAGCTCATTTAATGTCACTTCCAACTTTTGTCCGCTGTCAGCCGATAAATTATTGCATGTTGTGTGTCCGCGAGTCTGGTCATGCCTTCTGACTATTGTGATTGTTATGATGTTTCTTCTCTCAAATCATGTTGAGTCGCATCGCCTATGACATTAGAGTCTACATGTTCTGATATACGGATCACATCACTTGATGCCTTCTCTTTCAGTTTTATTGTTCCCTTTCCTTTTTCCTTTTCCTTATCCTTTTTCCTTATCTTTTTCTTTCCCTTATCCTTTCTCATTTTCTTTTCCTCATCCATCCTTTTCCTTTTATTTCCTTGTTTTAAGCACTACAAATGGTCCCAAAAAAATCACGATTCTCAATAATACATAATAAAATTATGTTATTGTATACGTAGATAAGTGGTTGGTAGTAGTTGTTACCTCTTCTCGAGCCATGTTTGAAAGAAAGACACCTCACTAAAATAGACAGCCAAATACGGAAAAACATGAAAATGTTAGAAAGATTCATCATCATAATTACAAATTTCAACATGCAAAATATCACTATGACAAACATATAAAGATAATGAAGTAAACGAGTGATTATAGAAATTGTAATATCCCAGTCGGATATTATATTGTATAAATTATTATTTTTTAAATTAAAATATTTTTATGAAAATTACTTGGTTTTTCTAATAAAAAGTTGTCTGGATATATATACTAGTAAGTATATATATCTATTGTATCAGTTTTGTGCACTTGTACAAAATCTTGAAAAATGCATTTTTGAGAAAATGTCTGGAAAATTTCGGGCAGATATTAAAAATTATTATTTTATTTTTATTTTCAAAATTGAAATATTTTTGGTGGATATCACCCGATTTTGTTAATAAACATTATCTATATGTATATACTAGTCTGTATATATCTGTTTGTATCAAATTAATACTGAAATCTTCCAAGCCGGTAATAAAATTATTTTATTTTTATTTCTCGGAATTAAATTATTTTTGTACAGATTGATTCATTTTAACTAATAAAAATTATCTGTATATACAGATATATGTACGTATTTGAATTATATCGATTTCGTACGTTGTACGAAATCGTGTAGTATGTGATTTGGGAAAAATATCCTTTATTTTTTATCCACCATGATGAGATGAAGGGTTAGGGTTGGATTAGGGTTGATTGCAATTTAAATTTGCAAACAAAACATCAATTGATTAACCATGGGAAAAATGGACAAGTGGTCTCTTCTCACCCACATACCCCTTCACTCTCATCCTATAGAACCCCCCCCCCCCCCCCCCTCCTCTTCTTTGGCCGGCCATAATCAAAAGGGCAAAGAAAACCCTTTTGTTCTCCAAACCCTTCTCATCTCATTCTATCTCTTTCTCTTCATTTACTTGCTTATTTTTAGAAAAAAATTGAGAAAGAAAGGAAAAGAAAGAGAGATCAAATCAAAAGAAAAGAGTGGGTTGATTTTATGGGTTCTTTATGAGGTGTTCTTGAGGTGCAAGAACAAAGAGAAAGGAGGAGGAGGCGAAGCAAGTTCTTCCTACACGATTGGGTGGGGGTTCTCAACTCTTTTTGGTTGTTATTATTATTGTTATTGCTTATTATGTTAAGAGATTGGACTAATTCATGATGCATATGAGTAGTATGAACTAGAATAGAGGGCATATACAAGATTGCAGTGGTAGGATGCAAAATAAGGCGATTAAGATTCGACTTTTGTAGTTCTAGGGTTAGAATTAATTACCCATGTTAAAGGTGAAATTTTGTCCAAATTAATTGGAGGGGTTCTCATATGCGTTGTTACCATGCTTAATTTTTTGTAGAATTATTGGGGTTAATTTGATAGGTCAAATAGATGTTTCCCCCAAAACAGCAAGTGTTGAGCAAAAAACAATAACTTGCTGTTTTTGGGGTTAACATCGACTATGTTCAAGGGGTTGTATCTTGATGTTCCTTGCGGAATTTGGAAAAGTGATCAACTTGAAAGTTGTAATAGACGTTCTAACCTTTTCAAAATGCCTTATTTGGTTAGATTCCGATAAGTGGTGCAAAAGTTATGACTGTTACAAAAACACAGAAGCCAGCTTTGGCTGAATGCTTGCTGTTTTGTTTGCTTGAAGTTTTTGTACCTCTTATTTATTAAATCTAAAAAAATGTTCAACTAGAGAGTTATAGTAGAGTCCCTCACCTTTCTAAAATGCTCTATTTGGTTAGATTCCGATAAGTGGTACAAAAGTTATGACTGTTACAAAAACACAGCAGCCAGCTTTGGCTGAATGCTTGCTATTTTGTTTGCTTGAAGTTTTTGTACCTTTTATTGATTGAATCTGAAAAAGTATTCAACTAGAGAGTTGTAGTAGAGTCTCTCACCTTTCCAAAGTGTCCTATTTTGTTAGATTCCGATAAGCGAAGTAGGAGTTATGACCTTTACAAATTTCAGCTTTACTGTAGCTTTTGGCCGTCTCTTCTTGTCTTTGTATTGTGTTCAAAAGACGGTGGATTGAATTCCATAAGAAATCTGAGAAAGTCATAAACTAGAGAGTTGTAGTATATGTTCCCACCTTTCTAAATTGTATGATTCGGTTAGATTCTGACAAGTAGAGCAAAAGTTACAAGGTTTCCAAGTTTCAGCTTTTTGTTAAGAAATCTGTTGTTAGTTAATTTTTGCGTGTGTTCAAAGGACAGTGTATTGAATTCCATAAGAAATCTGGAAAAGTGTTCAACTAGAGAGTTGCACTATATGCTCCCACTTTTCTAAATTGTATGATTTGGTTAAATTCTGACAAGTAGAGCAAAAGTTACAAGCTTTTAAAGTTTCAGCTTTTTGTTAAGAAATCTGCTGTTGGTTAATTTTTGAGTGTATTCAAAGGACGGTGGATTGAATTCCATAGGGAATATGGAAAAGTGTTCACCTAGAGAGTTTTAGTATATGTTCCCACCTTTCCAGAAAGTATAATTTGGTTAAATTCCGACAAGTAGAGCAAAAGTTACAAGGTATAGAAGTTTCAGCTTTATGTTGAAATTCTGCAGATTGGTTAACTGTTTGCGTGTGTTTAACGGACCGGATTTTGAGTTCCTTACGGAATCTGAAAAAGTGTTCAACTAGGAAGTTGTAGGAGATTTTCTCACCTTTCTAAAAATTATAATTTGTCGAATTTCGATGAGCGTAGCACTGTTTGCTTCTAGGGTGTTAGAAGGCTTTTTATGTCGCTTTCGGATTTTTTTTGGTAGTATGTTTATATTAGACTGTTAGAAGATTCTTATGTTGCTTCTAATTATAAAAGATTAAGTTTTTCTAGTAAGCATGTTTGGTCGCTTCTAGGTTGTTAGAATACCTGTATGGTTGTTTCTATATATTGTTTTGCCCATACGTAGCTTGTCGGGCTCGTATGTAATTGTTGGTCTCATACGTAGCTTATTTTTGGCTCTTATGTATGTTGTTGTCTCATACGCAGCTCGCCTGCCTCGTATGTAGTTGTTGGTTTTATACGTAGCCTGTTTAGCTCGTATGTATTTTGCTTACTCGTATATAGCCTATTAGCTAGTACGCAGTCTGTTGTGCTCTTCTAGGGTGATATTATTGCCCTAGGGGCCATTGACAATCAAGACGTATGTTTTCCTTACACATAAAGTACTGTGGACGAGTCGCTCCTCATGTACCGTCAGATCTTAACCAGTATAGGTTGATTGCGGACCGGAGCATAGACGAAATCCAAGTTCAGGGTAGTAGCATGCAAATACGTTCGTATTACCGGGGTCTTGGATCGATAGGCTATGAATAAGATCCTTAGGGATTCTGGTAAGTCTAGGTTGAGCACCTAGTAGAGTTATCTTGCGAAGTATAACTTAAGGCCTAGCATGTTGTGTTAGTACTGTTGTCATCCCTCAGATTATTTAGGGTTAGTGACATCGTTAGGGTAGTAACTTATAGCTATTACTACTTAACCTTTACTTATTATCATTTTCGCCGAAGGAAAAGAGTTGGTATTAAGGGTGATGCCTTATGATTTGACTTATCATATAGGCCGGCACTAGGCGAAATTATTGGGTTGTATACATCTTTTCAAAGGGATACGGTCTATGCCTTCTCATGAGTTGGAAGCGTGGGATCCGTATCTCGTCTGTTAATTTCTGAAGTGCCACGATAAGGGTGGGAGCGATTCCTGTCGGAGCTAGGGGGATGGACCCCCGGAACTCCGTCACGTTCTATATCTAAGGGCGAACAAACCATAGACTACGATCTATCTGCTAGGTGGCCACAGGGGATGCTTCGAGCTAACCTATGCTGTCGGATACCTGCTAGGGGGCCATAGGGGATGCTTCAAGCTAACATGTGCTATCGGATACCTGCTAGGGGGCCACAGGGGATGCTTCGAGCTAACCTGTGCTATTGGATACCCTACATTCGTCAGATTTTTGAGTAAGGTCCGGTATGTTGGGCAATAGTGGCAAACTGAGACACCACTATATGACTGCAAATGCGGGATTAGACCGTTTCAGAGCAACCTCATCAGTCACGTCGTATCTTCAGAAACAAGTCGAGTACAATAGTTGAATTCATGGCGCGGGTTCAAATCCCTATATATGAAGAAACGGCTTGAGTTGGGGCGTATGTAGTATGGGATGCATACTGTTCCGGAGACTTGCTTGCATTAGAATAAGAGCATCCTTGCATTAGTTAATCTTGCATTAGAGTCTAAGTCATAGCATACACTAACACAACAATTATATTTACACGTTTCTCTTTTCATCAATCTGTTTGTTTAAAGTTGAGAATCGCTGTTAGTCATCAGTCTTAAAGCGTCAGTATATGTACTGACGTCCCCATTTCAATAGGTACTGGACTGCAAAATTATAGGTACTGGATTGCAGAGCTACAGGTACAAGATTCAGGAGGACTCAAGGCATAAGAAGCAAGTGTTGATTTAATTCAATTGTAATATATATTGTAATTTATTTATTGTTGAGAAGCATCCAAGTGAAAGCACCAAGTGTTATGTATTATTCATTGTACTCTGATGTAATTCTTATTAAAAGTTTGTAACACTTGGGCTTTTATGTCATTATTGTAACACTGATGTAATGTATTGCAGTTTAATAACATTCGTACTTATAATACATTTGTGTTGAATAAAAAGTTTTAAATTTTTCTGTTTTTCTGTGTATTATGGATAATTGAAGGAAAAGATTCTGGCTTATGTCACGGTTTTCCAGTGTATGGAAATCTGGGCGTTACAGAAATTGTGGCAGAATCAGTTATAATAAGTTTCACTATGAAATTATGATAAAAAAATATAAATAGTTGTGCAACAAAACAATATTGAAAAATTACATATAGATACCCTCACATTTCTTTCTAACATACTCATTATCCTCATTATCAGTATTCTTATCATGTAAGGATACATCTAATGGTCTTGAATAAACACTCTCATTATTCAAATTCAACTCATTAATACCTCTTGGTGGCGCCTTTAGAACAACATACAAATTAGACGAATCACTTTCCTTAGAATAAAACACTTGTTTTGCTTGTGATGCTAGAATAAATGGGTCATTTTTAAATTGTTGTTGTCCTTGGTGCAGGTTAACCAAAGTAAAACCTTCATCGATTTTTACACCAGTTTTCGAATAAAACAGGAATCTTAAAAGTAAAATAGTCCAGTAAAATAATATCTTTGATGACTCTATAATAAACAACTGGTTTGATCTTTTGGTGCTTATCCTTTGAGCTCAATCTGCTAACAGTTGTTGCCTCATATGAAACATCATTATTTTGAGTAGACTTGAATGCATCTTTTTTGTGAAAGTGATGGTCATTCACAACAAACCCAGAATAAGAGATAGCATGCACAGATGGACCATGATGATTGGGCACACCGTGAGTCTGTCCGTGAATCTGTTCATAATTAATGATACATTATTAGAATTATAGGCTGGAATATATATTAAGCCAAAAATTCAAGGATTATATATATAATTGGACCTTTTCTTTTAACCAGTCTGAGAATTCTTTGAAATGTCTATCTTGAAGTAAAGTTTTATTTTTGACCCGACGTTTGTCCAAACGCTTCAACTCCTTCAAGTGTATCCTAAAATAATTAACAATGGTTACATGACCTTATGTAAATTCATTATAATTGAAAATTATATTTCGTACTACACTTACTCTAAATATGGCTCAACTTCGGCCATATTGAACAATACACATCGATAAGCACTTTGTAGCCTTTGATAATCCAAACTGATCGGTGTTTCTTTGGAAATTGGTCGACCTTCAAATATCGCATCATTCTCGAAATATTGATTTCTATTTGTACGATTATCCATATCAGCCACTTGGCTCATGCATTTACTGAAAAATTGCATGCACTTATCTAATAAATAGAATTGTTCTATACAACCTTCATGTCGTGCCAAATTCCTAACGTATCCTTTGAATGTCTTCATTTCTCTACAGAAAATAAAATCAATATTTGATGGCAAAAAATACATAAGTACAAATAGAATTACAATATAATCAATTTGTCACCTTTCAAAGGGATACATCCAGCGTTGTTGAACTGGGACACATAATCGGGCTTCTTGCCCTTAATGAATTTTCAAATGAATCATAATATCAAAAAAAGCAGGAATGAAAAACCTTTCAAACATGCACAAAGTCTCAACAACATCTGCCTCCAGTTTTAACATTTCCTCCGGGTCAATGACTATAATGCATTGAAAAATGCACATAATCGAAATATTGCATTTCTAGGCCCTTTTGGGAGAAGTCCTCTTAATGCAACATGCATCAATTGTTGTATTAACACATGATGATCATGAAACTTGAGGCCAACAATTTTACACTCGTCCACTAATATACAGTTCCCAATATTTGAACTATAACCATCAGGTACCTTAAGGTCAAATAACCGTTTGCAAAACAGTTGTTGCTCCTTTTTTGAAATTGTAACGCCCCTGCCCCTAGCTCAGACAATTTATACAATTTATAAGACAAATTAAATATTATGTAGTACAACTGCCCACCACTAGCTGCCTCTCAAAAGGTGGTTAACCGATTAGGTGACTCTTGATCATAAGCTTAGTTATTTATTATTATTTTATTTACTTTTAAATCCGATATGGGACATTAATCACATATCTCTAGCACAGCCAGCTCTGTTTTCTGAAACCTTTCACAAATGAAAGTGGGGCCCAGGTATGCCACATCATCCTTTGGAATTGGCGTCTACAAGCAAGAGCAGCATGCTCTGTTTTTGTTTCTTTCACCGTGCCCCCCCCCCCCCCACCTTTTTAATATATATTCCATACATTTTTCATATCACCATATTTACCAAACTAGCCAACTCTTTTATCTTTTTTCAACATATATATATATATATATATATATATATATATATATATATATATATATATATTAAATTTTTTTAACACGGGGTGTTACCGACACCCCCCTTTCAGAAATTAGTGTCCTCACTAAGCACAGGCATGCACAATCTAGTGCAAGATCTCCTTTCTAGCCATTGTGGAGCATTTGCTCTTCTATCCGCCCGATTATTCATGATCCCGGAATCCACCGCCCGATCAATCATAATCCCGGATTCAATTGAGCCGCCCTCCTATCCGCCCGACTAGTTATGATCCCAGAATCCACCTTCCGATCAATAACAGTTCTGGATTTAATTGAGGGTTCACCACAGTCTCGGAATCCACCGCCCTACTGGGTCTATAGTCCCAGAATCCTCCGCTCGACTATATATAGACATGCCCCACACCTTGGTGTCGAAAGTCGGCTTTGATACCATTCGTAACGCCCTTGCCCCTAGCTCAGACAATTTATACAATTTATAAGACAAATTAAATACTATGTAGTACAACTGCCCACCACAGGCTGCCTCTCAAAATGTGGTTAACCGATTAGGTGACTCTTGATCATAGGCTTAGTTCTTTATTATTATTTTATTTACTTTGAAATCCGATATGGGACATTAATCACATATCTCAAGCACAGCAAGCTCTGTTTTTTGAAACCTTTCACAAATGAAAGTGAGGCCCAGGTATGCCACGTCATCCTTTAGAGTTGACGTCTACAAGCAAGAGCAGCATGCTCTGTTTTTTGTTTCTTTCACCGTGCCCCCCCCCCCCCCCCCCCCACACACACACACCCCCCTTTTCAATATATATTTCATACATTTTTCATATCACCATATTTACCAAACTAGCCAACTCTTTTATCTTTTTTCAACATATATATATATTATATATTATATATTTTTTAACACTGGGTGTTACAGAAATAGTGTGTGGCCCAGGTAATAGATAAGTTCTCTTTCAATTTTCCCGTTTTGGATGCAAGTCATGTCTAATTTCCATGTCTTCCAAACCATACGTGAATTTATCCCATCTTTTGACTTTGCCTTCACATTCAGCAAAGTACTATAATGCTATCACACACATTCTTTTCAACGTGCATTACATCCAAATTATGATGCAGTACTAAATGTTGAAATTGAACACAAAAAAAAAAACAGTTGAGATATGTAAGAAACGTAATACTGACTAATTGCCCCAAAAAACTGAAAAACTAGATTATAAGATAAACAAAGTGGGTTATATATATTACCTCCCAGTAAGGCAAGTCAAAAGAATTGATTTCTTCTTCCACATCTGTACATTTTGCAACTTTCTTTTATTTTTCTTTGACCACTTCCAAAATCATTTTCTATATTTTTTATCTCATTCAAAATTCTTGACCCGACCATTAATCTAGGCGGCTCCTCAACCTCTTGTTTCCCATCAAACCAACTTCTCTTGAACCGTAATGTATGTTTTGGTCCAAGAAACTGCCTATGGTTTAGGGAAACAGTTTTTTTACTATGTTTCAACCATTTAGAAGAAGTTTTAGTACTTCATATGGGGCATGCTAGTTTTTCCTTCATAGTACATCCAGCTAAGTTACCATAAGCTGGAAAGTCATTTATTGTCCACATCAAAATTGCTTTAAAGTTGAAAAATATTTTGGTGAAAGCATCATATGTCTGTACACCCACATCAATTAAAACTTACAAGTCATCTATTAGTGGTTGTAAATAAATATCTATGTCATTTCTTGGTTGTTCTGGTCGTCAAATCAACAATGATAACATAATATGTTCCTTTCTCATGCATAACCCTGGTGGAAGATTATATATTACCAGTATCACAGACCAACAACTATGTGAAGAGCTAAGACCACAGAAGGAATTAAACCCATATTCAGCCAGACCAAGTCTAAGGTTGTGCGGCTCAGCAACAAAAGATGGTCATTTATTGTCAATTGTTTTCCAGGCCAAAGAGTCCAGAGGGTGCCTAATTTTATCATATTCACTTTTATGATTGTGATGCCACTGTAAATTTTTAACAAGTTCTGATATTTGGAACATTCTTCTAAACCTTGGAATTATTGGAAAATACCTCAAAATCTTAACCGGCACTCTAATAAGAATCTGCTTAGTTCGATGATCCTTCTTCCACCGTGACTCATGGCACTTCCTACATTCATCATCACTTTTGAACTCACCTCTAAATAGGCAACAATCGTTGATGCATGCTTGTATGATTTTACAATCAAGTTTAAATGACTTAATTAATCGCTGCGCAGCTTGTGCGGATTCTGGAATTGTATTTTCATCAGGTAACATGTCATGCAATATCTCCAAAAGATTATTAAAGGTTTTGTTAGAAACACCATACATGGATTTATTCTTATATAGAATAATTGTTGCTGATAGCCTACTGTATTTAGTGCAACCAGGGTATAAAGAAATATTAGCGTCCTTCAAATATTTGTTAAGTCATCCTCTCCCTCTTTACCATTAGATTCATGAATACCTTCATTATCAACATATGCATCTTCAATTATCCTATCCGGCAATACAGATTCCTTAGTAGAACTCTTCGCATTCAATCCTTCTCCATACCAAATCCAATTTGTGTAAGTCATATCCATTCCAAGCTTGAGCAAATGAAGTAAAAGCATATCCTCATTTCCACGACAGAAATTTTTGCAATCTCTGCATGGGCATATAATCCAGTTTGGGTCCTCCGTAGTTGACTTTGAAATTTCCACCAACTGATGAACTGTCACTTTATATGTTGTTGTATTTCTATAAATTATAAAATAGTGGTCATAAAATCATGTAATATCTTAATATCTATTATATATTAAAATATTAATTGGGGTCAGATTTCATTACTTGTTAAGATGAACCCAATCTTTATTCATTGTGATGACACACCAATGACAACCAAGGAGAAAGTAACAAGAAGAAATAAACACCAGCTAGATATTGATATGTGCAGCAAGCAGAACCAATGCATATATAACAGTGGAGTATATATTAGTTTAATTAACCTAAATTTAACAAACTAAAATTATAATTGAACAAATATGACATTCGATAGACTAGCATGAAAGCGAATGCAAGCATGAAGAAAGAAAGAAAGAAACCAGAACTGGAAATTATTTTACAAGAAACTTGTACAACATTTACTGGTAATGAAAAAGTATATATAATAATGTATATATACTTGATTTATTATTTTATAAATGTACGAAATAAATACTTTAGAAGGGGTCATTAACTGTAGATCTCAACTAAAAAATACTGCACACTTATGTAATTAATTTCATAAACGGTTGATCCTTAGGTTAAAAATTTTCTTCAGTACAGATTGAAGATTGCTTAGCAAAAATAGGCACCATCACCATTCATTGCATCATTCAGTAATCAGATAAGTACAGCTGTAGCTCAATTCACCCTAATAGTTTCTTCGTTACCATATCAATTTATGCCTAAATGTTTATAGTCTCGTTCATCTGTACAGCAAAAGGGCCAGTTCATACAATTTGAATATATATACAATTTGAATATATATATATAATATATATATATATATATATATATATATGAGTCTTTTTCTGTTGCAAACGGATCGAAACGGGTCTGTTCGCACAGACCCGTGCGAACTTTGATCTGGACCGTTGGATCAAAAGATCCAACGGCCCAGATTTTTTTTAATAAAAATTTGCCTTAACCCGTCATTGGGAATGACGGATTAAGGCAAAATTTTATTTAAAAAAAAGCCTTAATCCGTCCTTCCTAAGAACGGGTTAAGGCAATGTAAAATCATTTAGCGGTGCATTCAGATCGTCTTCTTCGACGATTTCTCTATCGCTCGTTCTTCTTTCTTCGACGAACTCAACGGCAAAAAAATCCTAATCCTTCGTCGAAAACCCAAATCAACCCACTTACATCCTACCCCTCCTCCCAACTCCAAAGTTGGAAACCCTACCTTCTCTTCCCCTCTTCGATACGAAATCGAAACCCTAGTTCTCTTCCAAATCGATTGTTTGGCTTGATTTGGACCTATTTTGTAAGGTATACACTATTTTTTTACCTCAATAATCTATATTTGTGTTTTTTTTTAATTTGTGTGTAGAAAATTATTTAGAAATTGGGGAAAAATTTATATGCCTTAGTAGATTTTAGATGTAGAATCAAGTTGACTTCAAGTATATTCAATTGCCGAATTATGTTGCTTGCGTTAGTAATTTGTAGAATTAGAATTGTATATACGAAATTAGTTAGAAACTTTTCAGTGCGGTTATGGTTGAAAACCCTGCAAACGACCGTAAAAAAATACGAAACTTTGCGAGTAGGTTCGTCTCACGTAGTACAAGCCACCCCAATTTGTAGAAGCGAGTTTCGACTTACAGTTCGAGAGATACAGCCGCGTATCGCTTTCGGTTGAAAAAAACCAAGTAAAGCGGTACACGGCTGTATCTCTCGAACCGTGACTCGAAACTCGCTTCTACAAGTTCGGGTGGCTTGCCCTACGTGAAGTGGACCTAATCGGAAAGTTTTATAACTTTCGGATGCTGTTTGTGCAGTTTTCTTCAATTCCTCAAATGAGAAGTTTTTGACTTAGAATTTTCTAAGTGCGGTTAGAGTTAAAAATCCTTCAAACGACCTCCAAAAAATACGAAACTTTGCGAGTTGGTTGATGTCCTCTACGAGAAGCCAACCCAAGTTGTAGAAGTGAGTTTCGACTCACGGTTCGAGAGATACGGCCGCGTATCACTTTCGGTTGGAAAAAAACAACTAAAGCCGGTACATGGCCGTATCTCGCAAACCGTGACTCGAAACTTGCTTCTACAAGTTCGGGTGGCTTGCCCTACGTAAATCTGACCAAGTCGGAAAGTTTTATAATTTTCGGATGCCGTTTGTGCGGTTTTCTCAACTTCCTCGCATGAGAAGTTTTTTACTTAGAATTTTCTAAGTGCGGTTAGATTAGAAAACCCTTCAAACAACCTCCAAAAAATACGAAACTTTGCAAGTTGGTTGGTGTCCCCTACGAGAACCCACACCAAATTGTAGAAGTGAGTTTCGAATCACGGTTCGAGAGATACGGCCGCGTATCGCTTTTGGTTGGAAAAAAACAACTAAAGCCGGTACACGGCCGTATCTCGCAAACCGTGACTCGAAACTTGGTTCTACAAGTTTGGTTGGCTTGCCCTACGTGAATTGGACCTAGTCGAAAAGTTTTATAATTTTCGAATGCCGTTTGTGCGGTTTTCTTCAATTCCTCAAATGATAAGTTTTTGACTTAGAATTTTCTAAGTGCGGTTAGATTAGAAAACCGTTCAAACGATCTCCAAAAAATACGAAACTTTGTGAGTTGGTTTGTGTCCCCTACGAGAAGCCACCCCAAGCTGTAGAAGTGAGTTTTGACTCACGGTTCGAGAGATACGGCTGCGTATCGCTTTCGGTTGGAAAAAAATAACTAAAGCCGGTACACGGCCGTATCTCGCAAACCGTGACTCGAAACTCGCTTCTACAAGTTCGGATGGCTTGCCCTACGTATATCCGAGCAAGTCGAAAAGTTTTATAATTTTCGAATGCCGTTTGTGCTGTTTTCTCAACTTCCTCGCATGAGAAGTTTTTGACTTAGAATTTTGTAAGTGCGGTTAGAGTTGAAAACACTTCAAACCACCTCCAAAAAATACAAAACTTTGTGAGTTGGTTGGTGTCCCCTATAAGAAGCCAAACCAACTTATAGAAGTAAGTTTCAACTCACGGTTCGAGAGATACGGACGCGTATCGCTTTCGGTTGAAAAAAACCAAGTATAGCGGTACACGGCCGTATCTCGCAAACCGCGACTCGAAACTCGCTTCTACAAGCTTGGGTGGCTTGCCCAACGTGAATCCGACCAAGTCGGAAAGGTTTATAATTTTTGGTTGCCGTTTGTACGGTTTTCTCAAGTTTATCTTTTTAGAAATTTTTGAGTCAGAACATTTTTTAAGTGCGGTTAGAGTTGAAAACACTTTAAACCATCTCCAAAAAATACGAAACTTTGCGAGTTGGTTGATCTCATGTAGCACAAGCAACAAGAACTTGTATAAGTCAATTTGGACTCACGGTTAGAGAGATTCGGCCGTTTATCGCTTTTGGTTGAAAAAAACTCAAATAAAGTGATACATGGCCGTATTTCTCGAGCCGTTAGTGGAAACTGACCTTTACAAGTTGTGGTGGCTCGTGCACTTATAAAAACACAAAATACAACAGTTTAGTACCCCTAACTGTTCTCCTTTTCACGGTTTCTTAGGTATGGACAATTTCGAAGGAAGTTTTGTTGCCGGAGAGAAATTTGTTCATGCACAACAAATTGGCGAGTATCTTCCTCATGTTGAAGAGCACCTAAAACCGAAGATTGGTATAACATTTTCCACTCTTGAGGAAGCAAAAAAAATTTATTCATCATATTGCAAATGTGCGGGATTCTCTATGCATAAGGGTGGAAATAAATATAAGGAAAACGATGTAGTGGATAAATCATATGTTTGTAATAAAGCCGGGGAGTCACCGAATAATCATAATGAAACTAGACGAGGCACAACTTCTAGAACGGGTTGCAAAGCTTTCGTTCGTGTCAAACTAAACCCACAAAGTAATTCACAAAGTAATTCATGGATTCTTTATTCGTTAAATGAAGCACACAATCACGAATTTACTTCACCCAGTAGACGTCACTTACTACCTCAAAACCGTGAATTGACTAAGACAGATAAAAAAGTAATTAGTCAACTTACCGAAGCTAATGTCCCTGTATGCAAACAAATGCTATTCTTTGAAGGTACAAGTAGAGGTAATGAGAAAATTGGTTTCACTGAAACCGATGTCAGAAATCTCAGAAGAGACGAGATGGAGGGTTTAAAAGGACACGACGGACAAATGCTACTTGAGTTTTTTGAATCCAAAAAGGAGACCGATCCTTTATTCTATTTTGATTACCAATGTGATCCCGAAGGGCGATTGTCACATTGTATCTGGGTGGATGGTATCGCTAGAAAGAATTTTGAAGTATTCGGGGATGTTCTCTGTTTTGACGCTACCTGCTGTAATACCCTGATTTTTCAATTAATGAAAAATTATTTTATTTTGCACGTAGTGTGCACGTGCAATATTTTGGTTGAATTAAATCTTATAATTATTTTTATTTAGATGTGTATAAATATTTAAATATGTGTTCTCAAGTTATTTTTATACAAAAGCCTTTTCTTTAATAAATAGAAAGCATTATTTTAATTTAATGAAAAGCCCTTTTTCTAAAAGCCCAAAAATATATTTTATTTTATTTATTTTAATAACAATTTTGGCCCAAAATAAAGCCCATGGATTAATCTCCTTTTTATCTAAACTTATCATGTAGAAGACTATTTTATAACTATTTTATTTTTATACAAAATTAAATTGTACAAATTTGGGCCTAGTTGCATGCACGTGCACTACACGTACACGTGCAATGCACACCTTTCTCATGGCCGGTTGGCACTCTTTTTGGAGGGAGTTTTTGAATTTAGTCATGGTATTCATGGAGGTGGTTATGTGGATGTGGGTAGTTTTTATAACTCCTACTCTAATCTTGGCCCTCCATCCTACAACCAACTAGCAAATCCTAGCTATCCATTTCACTTGTTTTCTAGTATAAATACCCCTCCCTCCCATGGCTACATTCATATGCAATTATATCTTTCTAAACTATAGTCTTACTTTTAGTAATAGTGTGAGTTAAAAAAGAGTGAGAGTTGTGTGGGAGTGCTTGCATTTGTCAAGGAGAAGGAGTGGCCGGCTATTGCAAGGGGGAAGCTTTCGGCTTTGTGCTTGGGCTTGGAGGTGCGCGCATCATCTAGGAGGAGGTGCATTCATTCGCTAGGAAGTGTTGCTTTTGTGTTGTTTTCTCTCCATACAAGGTGGGTGGAATTTTCCTTATTTCTAATATAGGAATATATGCTAGATTTCATTAGCAAAAATTGCATGAAAATGATTAATAATAATGCGCCTTTAATTGAATAAATGATCTCTAGTTGATTGAATTATTGATATGCGAATTATGTGTGATTGTGTGCAGTAAGAATGTGACTACAAAGTGAGTTAATTATCTTTGTTTCTAATTAGAAATGATTCATGGAAAATGGAAAGTTAGTACACAAATTGATTGGTATGTTAATGAACAATTTGCATGTGACTACAATGTTAATTAAGTTGTGGGTAAAATTCTCCATGCTTATTAGAATAAATGAATGATGCTAGTATTGATGCTTGAGAACACTAATGAGGATGTTAGTTTAATTGAAAAATTGAAGCATGAAAAAAGAGCACGCTTTTTGAAAGAGTAACTTTCTTGAATGTTTGATGTATGAGCATGATAATTGATAAGTGGCTATATAATTTGTGATGTACATGATTGAATTAGAAGTAAATGTTGATTTAAAGAAAATACATTTACTGTCATTATTAATTGTATGTAAAAAAAAATTAGTACTTTGTTAGTGCTAATGTGTGAAGAGACCTTTTGGAATTATTGTAGGGTTGGACAAATTGAAAGAAATTAGATTCGTATGTTGGATGAAACATTAATATCAGAAAATTAGTATAAGAAATTTGGATAGAAAAGGTTTGAAGACTAATTGTTAACCAATGTCGAAAATGAGAAATATAGTAGTTTTAATGAATGATTCATGGATTTGTGTGAAAAATATATTTTTATTAGTGCAAAAATTATTTTATACTTGCTGATATGAAAATAATGTGAAGGGGAGTTAATCTGGAATTTTTCAGTAATTTTTACAAAGGCAATATGAAACAAAGAGTATTTGAACATCGAGTATTTTTAACAAACAGTGGCAAAATGATTCATATGGGTTTTAATTTTGTATTGTGACAACCCGAGCTAGTAGCTCAGGTGGTCACTGTGTGCGGTTGGCTTCTCTGGGTCGATCGGTTTGAATCCCTGTGTCCACAACATTTTTTCACACATTTGTTTGAGAGCATATAACTTTCGATCCGAAACTATATATATTAATTTTGTCCCCTTTATAACGCTAGCACAGTTCGGCCTAGCGGCGGGTGCTCTTGGCCTTGTTTCCTGTGTGCCTGGTTCGATTCCCCCCTTCGGCATATATATAAAAAATATTTTTTGGGGCTTTTTAGATGTCCAAAAATTATGAAAAAAAATATGGTTATTCTCATAAAAATGTAAGAAATTTTATAAGAGTAATTTGGGCATTATTTGAATGAAATACACTATGGTTTGTGAACAAAAGACACAATTAGAACTATGGTTCTAGAATATACACTTGTGAAAAATTATAGCTTATAAGGATAAATTGAAATGGACTATTAGAAAGTGATTGGCAAAAAGAACCTTGTTGTGTGACATAATACTATTTATTCTCACTTGAGAATAATGTGCAAAAATATGAAGTATGAATGTTCATTAGTGATGTGAATTTCAAATGTGAAATTATGAAGTGCATGAGTTCATGTATGATTATGGACTAATGAAGGAATTAGATATCATGTTAATGAAAAAGAAATTTGTTGGCTATGAATATGAATTTTATGAGTATAAGTAATCAATGTGGACATTGTGAATTGGAATTGAATTGAAAGAGTAGCTAAGTCTCCCCCGGCAATTGGAAAGAAAAAGAAATGAAATATTGAAATGAAAGACCAAGGTTGGTCACGTTTGTATAAATGAATAAGTCCGGCTTAGTGGAGAGGCTAACTCTAGAACTTTGATTTTATTCATGATTCTATAAAACTAAGGACTAGTGCATAGTGAAGATGTGATGAAAGTAAGAGAAAAACATTGAGTATGAGGGCCCTGGGTAGCGGCGAGAGCGTATCCCAGGAATTCCCACGATGAGTCTGGGTGAGGATGCTGCTCCAGAGTATCGTCCCGGTGGCGACGCTCGTGGGATGTTTGAAGACTACGGGTGTCATGTCTATGGTGAGAGCTGAATTACCACAGGATGTCTGCATGATGAGTCATGTCAGCGATGAGATTCCCTCCAGAGTGCCTAGACATGAGTTCGTAGGTCAGAAAATATCTAGGATACTTACCGTAATTACAGTAGTAGATTAAATCATAACGGGGGATTGAACCCTACAAGGATGAAGAACGAATAAGGCCTTACCCTCGGACCTATGTAGTATGGGATGCATAGAATCCGAACAAGTGCGCATTAGTGTCATGTAACATAAAGAAATGCATTAAGGATTAAGTGCACAATCACAACACGACATCAATAGGGTAGTCCCTTTAGTTTGAATTGTGACAAGTTTGTGTTTGTTAAATATGGAAAATTAAGTTATACTATTTCCGGCATAGAGAGGATGGCCGTGTATAATGATCGTCGGTTGAATAAACTGACGTACCCACAGTTTTATATGTAGGTAAATGACATGTTAAAGAGGAATGGATGCTTAAAGATTGTACCATGTTGTTGTACATTTATTTAATTGTTGTATTTTACTTCCGCTGTGCAAAAGAAAAGTGTAATATTGATGTAAACTCTGATGTAAGATGAAAAGTTTAAATTTCCCTGTAAAATTGTACTAAAGAAAGTGAAAAGATCCTGTAGAACATCTCGAATTCAGTGTATTTGGGATTCGGGGCGTTACACCTACAACATAAACTGATACGGGATGTTGTTCGTACCATTTGTTGGATTCAACCATCATTGGCAATCAATATTCCTAGGTTGTGGGTTCATCCCCAATGAGAAGGCATCCTCATTTGAGTAGTTCTTTGAAAAGTGGCGAGAAGCAATGGCATTCGATCCGATGAACATTGTGACAGATGAGGATCGTGGAATAACTTCTGCAGTTTCTAAAGTTTTCCTAGCCACGTCACATAGATATTGCATTTGGTATATTTTGGATAAGTTACCGCATGAAGTGCGTCTGCAGAATAACGTTGACGAGTTCAGGGATGCTTTGAAGACTATCATTTATACGGCGAAATTTAAAACAAAATTTGAACAGAAGTTGAAAAATTTGATCTCCCAGTACAAACTTCAGAATAACAAATGGTTGAAGAAAAAATTTGAGATCTGCGAAAAATGGGCTCCCGTGTACGCAAGAGACTCATTTTGGGGGGGCATGTTCAGTACCCAACGTAGCGAATCGCTACATTCATCCTTGAAGCACCATACTCATAAAAAATACTCATTACATGAATTTGCCGTCATCTTTGACCGACTCTTAGTAAAACAAAGACACGATCAACTTAAAGAAACACATTGTAATCGTGAGGACAGGCCAAAATTGAAGACCGAATGTGCATTGGAGTCACAAATGGTAGGAACATACACTTTGAAGATTTTCTACAAATTTCAACAAGAAGTTGTAAAAAACTTATTACTTAATGTGAGTTTAATTGCGAGTATGGATACACTGGATAGTGCAGCTTATTCTGTAACAGTTTGTGAAAATTCAGAACTGGGGAGAGTGATTTCTTATTGTAAAATCACTGAAATTGCTAAATGTCCTTGTGCCATGTACAGCTTCGTAGGCATTTCCTGCAAACATCTACTAGCAGTTATTCGGTTTACAGATCACACCGCACTACCCGAGCAATATATTTGTAGGCGATGGACCAGGGATCAACTGAGAAGAAGCAGTATACCAGTTTCCAATAGTATGGGTGGCAATTTTGCCTCTCGTTATTGTGAACTGACTGTGCACGCAAGATATTTGGTCGATCTTGGTTGTTCTTCAGAGCGAGGATACAAGTACATGCTTGACCACATGCTCAAGGGAATCGAAGGCTTTGCTAACATTGAATCAGTGAACAGCATATCACACGAAGGTAGCATACAACCTGAGAGTGGTGGATATGCACATGCACATGTAGGTGATCCCGTGCAGTGCACCACAAAGGGGAGGCCTAAAGGAAAATGGTTGAAGTCCATAAGAGAAGGCCAAAAAACGAAGAGGCCAAGACTTTGCAGGACATGCCTTCGTGTCGTAGGTCACGATTCACGGAATTTCCCAAAAAATGTAGCAAGGTATTATATCAGAGATTTTGTATTTGTTAATTGGACTCAATGAATGTAAACTTGTTGTAGTCGGTACTAACTCATTCTTCTTCCTTATTTAGTGGATCGGTAGGGAATGAAGAAGCTCCAAACGCTGTAGAGAGTGATGATGATGAAGGCGAAGGTTCGTGCTAGGGGGTTTTTAGTAATATGTATGTAATATCAAACTTTCAAGATAATCACCGAATAATTGCTTAATTTTTTATTTTATTGTGCAGATAATTATTAATTTCGACTCGATTATTAACTTATAATTTTTTTTATTTTTTGGTGTAGATCCGGAATGAAACAAAAAAACGCGCCCAATGGAAAGAAGCAATGCGTTGAAAAATTCGTTACTTTTGATTGTATATATGTGGTTTCGGTGTGGGGGTAAACAGATAGAATTTGTGAGTCCGAGAAAAATCTGAACAGTTAACTCAGCCTTCTTGCTCCTGCCGCGACCTGCAAGGAAGTGCGAAACACCGGGATTGATTCCGGCGACGCACCCTCCGACGCTCTTGTCAGTAATCAGAAGAGATTAAGAAAGAGCTTAAAGTGGTGAAAAAGTGATTAACCTGGTCATGGTGGTAGAGGGGTGGTATTTATAGTCGCCAGGGGAGTTGTTTAAGGGTTTGATTTCCTGTGTAACAGCCGGGAGCAAAATCCTCAGTCTGTTTAGGAAATCTTTCCTTGATTCCCGGTGGGAGCAAATCAGGGCTGTTGATTTGGCCAAATCAGGGATCCTGGTTTGTCTCTCGTTGGTTTGGGTTCGCCTCGGGTCGGGACCCGTACCCGATAGGTGTGGATCCGTTTGCGGGTTATTGGATCTGTGAGGAGGAGATTCGGTACCCGCCTTGGACCCGCTGGTGTGTGAAATTACCTTTTTACCCCCGAGCATCAAGATTCGCGCCCAATCTGGACGGTTCCGATTTAACCCCATTTTTAGCCATATCAGTTATAAAGGGCGTCACAGGTCAATGCTGGAATCATGTATTAATCAGACATTTTAGAGCTTTTGGGTCATCTAAGAAAAGTGCAAGCTTCTCAATTATGAACATGTGATGCAAGAAACAAGAAAATCAAATTTTCATTCTCTGGTTCTTCACTCACTTCTACTAGTTGTTAGTTGGATGAAACCAATGAAAATTTGGGTCTCATCAAGTGATCATGCATGGTTAATTCCTATTGAAGTTATTAAAATCTTGCGATGATATATTGCTGAACTAAATGCTATATATATGACCTGTAATTATAACATTTATTTTCTTTCTGAAATAAGATAAGTATCACACTGCACCCTTTATATAATTCACACAAAATTTGACCTCTAAACATGTTTGCATCTTGTCTTAAATATATGACATGCATTAGTTAATCCCTAAAATTAATAAGCACCTCTTCTATCACTTCAATCACTTTCTTTACTGTTGCTACTTCAAAAAAAAATTAGGGAATGGATGAATCCTCTAGCGGTTAGATTTTGAGGGTAAAAATTTTACATTAATACTTCAGACGTAATCAAACAAGGAAGACCATAATCAAACAAAAAAGATCGTAATTCAAAAAATTTTACATTAATAAATCTATGTGGAGGTAATGGTTGAGATATAAGATGATGAAAAAGAATTAAATCAGGAAGACCATAATCAAACATTATCAAATAAAGATCCTCATTGTCATCTTTATTACAATAAACTGATTCTAATCTCTCACAAAAAAGGAACCCTAACATCGATCGATTCAGCAAACAAAATTAGCTGGAATCGGCTGGCGTGGAAGATAGCAGGGAGGAGAAGGGGGCATTCCAGAACCGTGACGGCGTGGTGGGGCTTCGGGGGGGGGGGGGGGGGGGGGGGAGGAGAAGAGGGTTTTGGGCAATGGTGGGTCCGGCTTCAGGGGGCGGGGAGAAGAAGAAGGTATTGGGCGACGGAGGGTAGGGCTTCGAGGGCGCGGGGAGGAGAAGTGGAGTTTCTTTTGACGGAGGATCGGGGCTTCGGGAGGCACGGAGGATGGGAGATTGGGGATAGATTTTGTGAAATAGGGAACGGGGAAGGAAAGGTTTTTTATTTGGAACAGGGGAGAAGTAGAAGAGTTTTGATGGATTTAGATTTTTTACTTAGAATTTTCTTTTTTGCCCATATCTATTCTATTTATTTACGGATAGAATGGCGTTTCTAAAATGTCGTAAATATTACAGCATTTTAAAAATGCTGTCGTAGCTAAGAGTAAATTTCAAAATTAATCAAAGACAGCATTTTCTTCAAAAATGCTATTATTGATCACTTTTAACAGCATTAACACTTAAATGCTTTAATAAATCAGCTGTAGAAAGTGTTGGGATTGGGGCGTCAACAAACGCCTCTGGTCACAGCGGAACTAAATAGAGCAATGAGGAAGTCGAAGTAGATGAGACAAATCAATTGAGCAAGAAGGTAAATCCACCAATCTAACACAAACACACAGATGACTTATCTCGGTTAACTTTTGCTTAATTCGGGGGAAAATATAGAGAGATCTGATATTTAACTAGAAGATATTACAAGGAGTTATTGATTCACTCAATACAAGGAATTAAACTCACTCACCAAGAGCTATCTCTCTTTCGAGCCTCTCTTTGCAATGGAGAAAATAATTTATGAAGTACTCTACTCTCATAAAAGAGGAGTTTACAATATATACAGAAAAATATAGAGAAACCTAGGTCTAATCTTGATTCTCTGTCATCTGATATAACCTCGAAAAGAAGTAACTAAATAGGAGTCGTACGATTTAACTTGGAGTTGATGATTGGGCAGAAATGACCTAACAAATCGAAGCTCAAAAGAGAACACAGCGTCGCGGGTGTTCAACCATCCAACAAGACCGTTCGACCGTCCACCTCTCGGCCAAACCCAGTGCAACTGCGATCGGGGGGTGCGTTCGGGTGGGGCGGTCAACTGCAACTTGGGACAATCGACCGCAACTATACCTGCACCTTGCTACTGTTGTTTTCCCTTCTACTCACTTCAACACTTCGACCTCCGTGCTTCATATTACCTTCTTCTAATCTGAACAGGGAGTATTCAAGACACAATCCTAAAAAACTCCACCTTGGATTGCATACGAGTGCTATCACATGATGTGTTATTTATCTCCAAACTCTAATGAACTTCACTTGCAAAAAAAAGACTTAGAACAATAGCTTCTTCTTTTAATTGAAATGATCTCTACCCAATCTCACCAATTCCAGTTCAAGGGTACACCTCCGTATATGTACTCACGAAGTTGCCAAACTCCGCACGAACTCCACCTACCCTTAGGCTTTTTCCACCTCTTGACGATATTCGAACGTCGTGGTCTCGTCTCGATGAATCTAGTTGCGGCAAACTAGCTGAGCTTGCGAGAATAACCGGAAAAGGAGCAACAACTGCACAAGTTTTTCGGATTCCCCAAAGCTTGTAGAGATTTTTTGGTTTGGCCCAACCACTCTCATACTTCAATCACCTGACGATGACCCTGAAAAATAGACAGAACTCCACCTCGAGCTGTGTACCTATAGCCCCGTGCATCAAGAGTTCCCAAGGAAATCAAATTCTGTTTCAGCAGAGGAATACGCAAAACATTCTTGAAAGTGAACATGTTTAGACCTGGCAACTTCAACTCAACTGTCCCCTCACCTACTACTTTACAAATCTTCCCAGTTTCTGTTGTCACACAACGCCCCATAGTAGACTTATAAGTAGAAAACAACTCCCTCTCGGAGTAAATATAAGAAGAACTCCTCGAGTCAAGAAACCAACTAGAATCCACTTCTAAAAAATTTGAAAAAATAAGACACGAATCACCTGAATCAAAAGCACTAACCACATTAGCGTCTGAATTCACATTCTTTGCGCACTCCCGATTCTGCAATTTCTGTAATGCCCTGATTTCCATATCTGGGAAACCGTGACATAAGTCAGAAATCTTTTCCTTCAATTAGCCACAATACACAGAAAAACAGAAAAATTTAAAATTTTTTATTCAACACAAATGTATTACAAGTCCGAATGTTATAAAATTGCAATACATTACATCAGTGTTACAATAATGCCATACAAGTCCAAGTGTTACAAACTTTCAATAAAAATTACATTAGAGTACAATGAATAAAAATTTACACTTGGTACTTCACTTGGATTCTTCTCAACACTTAATAAATTACATATTTTTACAATTGAAATAAATCAACACTTTGCTTCTTTTGCCTTGAATTCTCCTGAATCCTGTACCTGTAGCTCTACAACCCAGTGCCTGTAATTTTGCAATCCAGTACCTACTGAACTGGGGACGTCAGTACAAATACTAACACTTTAAGGCTGATGACTAGCAGCGATTCTCAACTTTAAACAAACATATTGATGAAAAGAGAAACGTGTATATATAATTGATGTGTCAGTGTATGCTATGACTTAGACTCTAATGCAAGATTAACTAATGCAAGGATACTCTTATTCTAATGCAAGCGAGACTCTGGAACAGTATGCAGCCCATACTACATAAGCCCCATATCAAGCCGTTTCTTCATATATAGGGATTTGAACCCGCACCATGAATTCTACTCTTGCACTCAACATATTTCTGAAGATGCAGCGTGACTATTGAGGTTGCAGACGTGGTCAAGTTCCACCAATGCAGTATGTTCATGGTGTTTATGTTTGCCACTACTACCCGGTGTACAGGACCTCACTCAAAAACCAGACGAACCCTTGGAGTTGTTGCAACACAGGTTAGCTCTAAGAATCCCCTGCGGCCCCTATCCGATAGACCGTAGTCTATGGCTATTTGCTTCTCCGGCATAGGACATGACGGAGTTCTGGGGGTCCATCCCCTAGCTCCGACAGGAATCGCTCCCGTTCTTATCATGGCACTTCAGAAATTTACAGACGAGATACGGATCCCGTGCTCCCAACTCGTGAGAAGACACAGATCGTATCCCTTTGACAAGAAGAGAACAACCCAATAACACCACCTAGTACCGGCCTACAGGTCAGGTCGGATCATATGGTATCACCCTTAACACCAACTCTTTTCCTTCGGCGAAAATGATAATAAATAAAAGTTAAGTAGTCATAGCTATAATTTACTACCCTAACGATGTCACTAATCCTAAACAATCCGAGGGATGACAACAGTACTAACACAACATGCTAGGTCTTAAGTTAGACTATGCAAGATAACTCTACTAGGCGCTCAACCTAGACTTACCAGAATCCCTAAGGATCATGTTCATAGCCTATCGATCCAAGACCCCGACAATACGAACGTATTCGCATGCTAATACCCTGAACTTGGATTTCATCTACGTTCTGGTCTGCGATCAACCTACACCGATTAAGATCTGACGGTACACGAGGAGTGACTCGTCCACAGTCCCTTAGGAGTAAGAAAAATACACGTCTTGATGGTCGATGGCCCCTAAGGCAAGGATATCACCCTAGACGAACACAATAAACTGCGTACCAGCTAATAAGCTATATACGAGTAAACAAAACACATACGAGCTAAACAAGCTATGCATGAAACCAACAACTACATATGAGCCAGGCGGGCTGCGTATGAGCAAAACAACAAATAAAAGCAGTCATGCAGGTGTTCTAGCGACCTAGGAGCAACAAAACGTGCTCACTATCAAAACTTGATCTTTTATAATTAGAAGAAACAGAAGAATCTTCCAGCAGTCTAATATAAACATACTGCCAATGAAAATCCGAAAGCGACATAAAAAAGCCCTCTAACACCCTAGAAGCAAACAGTTCTACGCTCATCGAAATTCTACAAAATTAGATTTTTTAGAAAGGTGAGAATATCTCCTACAACTTCCCAGTTGAGAAGCAAACAGTTCTACGCTCATTGAAATTCTACAAAATTAGATTTTTTAGAAAGGTGAGAATATCTCCTACAACTTTCCAGTTGAGCACTTTTTCAGATTCCGTAAGGAATTCAAAATCCGGTCTGTTAAACACACACAAACAGTTAACCCATCTGCAGAATTTCAACAGAAAGCTGAAACTTTTAAAGCTTGTAACTTTTGCTCTCCTTGTCCGAATTTAACAAAATTGTACTTTCCGGAAAGGTGGGAACATATACTACAACTCTCTAGTTGATGACATTTTTAGATTTCTTATCGAATTCAATCCACCGTCCTTTGAATACACGCAAAAATTAACTAACAACAGATTTCTTAACAAAAAGCTTAAACTTTGAAAGCTTGTAACTTTTGCTCTACTTGTCGGAATTTAACCAAATTATACTTTCTAAAAAGGTGGGAACATATAAAACTCTCTAGTTGATGACTTTTTCAGATTCCTTATGGAATTCAATCCACCGTCCTTTCAACACACGCAAAAAATTACCAACAGCAGATTTCTTAACAAAAAACTAAAACTTTGAAAGCTTGTAACTTTTGCTCTACTTGTCGGAACTTAACCAAATTATACTTTCTGGAAAGGTGGGAACATATAATACAAGTCTCTAGTTGATAACTTTTTCAGATTCCTTATAGAATTCAATCCACCGTCCTTTGAACACACGCAAAAATTAACCAACAGCAAATTTCTTAACAAAAAGCTGAAACTTTGAAAGCTTGTAACTTTTGCTCTACTTGTCGGAATTTAACCAAATTATACTTTTTGGAAAGGTGGGAACATATACTAAAACTCTCTAGTTGATTACTTTTACAGATTCCTTATGTAAAAGTAACAAAAACATCAAGCAATTGAAATAGCAAGTTCTCAGCCAAGACTGGCTGCTGTAAATTGTAAAAGCCATAACTCTTACTCCGCTTATCGGATTCTAACCATATAGGATATTTTGGAAAGGTGAGTGTCTCTACTACAACTCTCTAGTTGAAAACCTTTCCAAATTCATTAAGTAAAAGTAACAAAAACCTCAAGCAATCAAAACAGCAAGTTCTCAGCCAAAACTGGCTGCTGTGTTTTGGAATGGTCATAACTTTTGTACCACTTATCGAAATCTAACGAAATAGGGTATTGTGGAAAGGTGAGAACGTCTACTACAACTTCCTAGTTGATCACTTTTCCAAATTCCGCAAGGAACATCAAGATTTGGTCCGTTGAACACACAACAAATCCTAACCCAAAACAGCAAGTTGCTGTTTTGGGTTAAAACCCTGCTGTTTTGGGAAAATGGCTTGTTTGGCCTATCAAATTAACCTAAAAAATTCGACATATATTTGAGCATGGTAACAACGCATATGAGAAACTCTCCAATTAATTTGGAGTCAAAATTCCATCTTTAACAAGGGTAATTATTTCAAACCCTAGAATTAGAAAAATTGAATCTTAATTGCCTTATTTTGTGTTCTACCACTACAACCTTTATATGCATCTTTATTCTAGTCCATATGCACATGAAATTAGTTCAATACAACAACATACAACAATAATAACAATAATAATAACTAAAATAACACATGAGTAGAGAAACCCCCACCCAACGATTGGAAGAACTTGCTAGTTTTTTCTTCTCCTTCCTTGCTCCTTGTTCTTTCCCCTCTTCAAGAGCACCCTTAAGAAATGAACCCACTCTATTTTGATTTGATTTTGAACTATCTTTTTTTCCTTTCTTTCTTATTTTTTTCTAAAAATAAACTAGTAAAACGGAAGGATAATGAGATGAGAAAGAGAATGGATGGAGGAACAAAATGAAAAGGGCTTTGCCCTTTGGAGTGTGGCTGGCCATTTGTAGGAGAGGGAGAGAGAGAGATGTGGTGGAGAGAGAGCCACTTGTCTCTCTCTCTTGTGGCTCAAAATAATTGGAGATTTATTTACAAATAAATATTGCAATCAAACCAAATAAAATTGCAATCAACACCCTGCTCAATCCCTACCCTCTATTTTGATCATGATTGATAAAAAATAAGAGGTATTTTTCAAAAATCACATACTAAATGATTTCGTACAAACGTATGAAATCGATACGGTACATATACGTACCTATATCTGTCTATACGGATAATTTTCATTACTTAAAACAAATAGTTTCTACCAAAAATAATTTAATTCAGAAATAATAATAAAAATAATTTTATTATCGGCTCGAAAGATTTCGGTACCAATTTGATACATTACAGACGTATACAGACTGGTATATATATATATATATATATATATATATATATATATATATATATATATATATATATATAATGTTTATTAATAAAACCGGGTGATACCCACCAAAAATATTTCGATTCTGAAAATAATAATAAAATAATAATTTTTAATATCTGCCCAGGATTTTTCAGACATTTTCTCAAAAACGCATTTTACAGGATTTTGTACAAGTGCACAAAACTGATACAATACATATATATAATTACTAGTATATATACAGATAACTTTTTATTAATAAAACCAAGAAATTTCCATAAAAATATTTTAATTTTAAAGAATAATAATCTATATAATAAATTACAAAGAAAGCTATCAAGTGGTTCTCATTCAATCTCCCCTAAAACCAATGGTATAGATTGATTCTCACAAAACTTATTTTCCTGCCCAAAATTTCAAACCCCAAAATTAAAATTTTCCCCCCAAATCTAAAAAACTTATTACTTTATTACTATCTCTCTCTTCTCTCTTCACTTTTTCATATTTCTCTCTCTCTCTCTCTCTCTCCCCATTATTTCTTTATTACTTAGAAATTTAGATTTTAAGATTTCAGGTTTGTAAAATTTTCAGAATTTTTATGCTTTTTTTTATTGCACATGTTATATTGAAAATAGCAAATATCTCTTTAACAGTTAAATTTCATCATTTTTCACACTTAAAGTTCTAAGAAGTTGGATTTTACACCCTCATTTATAATTATTTTTCAACATATACTAATAGAAACATGAACTTTTATTTACAACTAATTATTATCATACTATTCAAACTTGAACTACATATGTAATACCCTGATTTTTCAATTAATGGAAAATTATTTTATTTTGCACGTAGTGTGCACGTGCAATATTTTGTTTGGGTTATTTTATTATGATGTGTATAAATATTTAAATAGGTGTTCTCAAATTATTTTTTTGTACAAAAAGCCTTTCTTTAAACAAATAGAAAGCCTTATTTTAATTTAATTAAAAAAAAGGGGCCTTTTTCTTAAAAGCCCAAATGTATTTTATTTTATTTATTTTAATAACTATTTTGGCCCAAAAATAAAGCCCATGAATGAATCTATTTTTAATTAAACTTGTCATGTAGAAGACTAATTTATCATTATTTTATTTTTGTACAATTAAATTGTACAAATTTGGTCCTAGTTGCATGCACGTGCACTACACGTACACGTGCTTTGCACACCCTTTTCATGGCCGGCATGCATTTTTTTTTGAGGGAGTTTTGAAAATAGTCATGGTGTTAATGGAGGTGGTTATGTGGATGTGGGTAGTTTTTATAACTCCTACTCTAATCTTGGCCTTCCATCTTTCAACCACCTAATCAATCTTGGCCCTCCATTTCACTTGTTTTCTAGTATAAATACCCCCCTCTCATGGCTATATTCATATGCAATTACATACTTCCAAATTATAGTCTTATTGTAGTATTAGTGTGAGTTATAAAAGATAGAGAGATTGTGTGGGATTGCTTGCTTGTTCCAAGGAGTAGAGGCCGGCCATTGCAAGAGGGAGCATTCGGGTTGCTTGGTGTGTGTGGAGCTTGTGCGCGCGTCGTCTAGGAGGTGGTGCTTTCATTTGCAAGGACTTGGTTGCTTTGTGTGTTTATTTTCTCTCCATTCAAGGTGGGTAAACCTTTCATATTTCTAAAGTAGAGATCCATGCTAGATTTAACTATCAAAAGATGCATGAAAAATACTAAGAAGAACACACTTTAATTGAGAAGTTAGTTTATGAATTGATTGAATTGTGGTGATTAATTTATATGTGGTTCTAGTATTAAAATTAATTGTGTGTAGAATTCTCCATGATTATTAGTATGAAGCAATGATGGTGATTAAATTTCCTTAAGAATGTTATTAGTATGATTTGAGACATGATGCATGAATAAGAATGCTTGTTAATTGTAAAATTGAAACATGGAACTGATTAAGAAAGAGTACATTTTAAATTGAAAATAGTGACTTTCTTGAATGATTGAGTTGTGATTATGCAAATTAATAAGTGATTAAACCCATTGTGACATAGATTGATTAATGAAACTACTTTGTTATCATTAAGAAACTACTCATAAAGTTAGTAGTTGAGTTTTGCCTATTCATGTGCTAAATAGACCTCTATGTTGATATGGGTATGGACAAATTAAAAATATATGTGTTGGTTGAATAAAGAGTTAATAACAGTAAATTATTATAAGCAAATTGAATAAAAAGATTAGGAGATCAATTGTTTAGCAATGTCGAAAATAAAAAATATATTAGTTTTTAATGAATGATTCATTGATTTGTGTGAAAAATATAATTTAATAGCACAAAAATTATTTTTATCTTACTGGTATGAAATTCATATGAATGAAGATTGATCTGGAGATTTTCAGTAATTTTTACAAAAGCAATAAGAAACAAAGTTTAGTTGAACATCGAGTATTTTGATAACAGTAAAAAACTTGATTCAAAAAGTTTTTAATATGTACTGTGGCAACCCGAGCTAGTAGCTCAGGTGGTTACCGAGTGCGGTTGGCTTCTCTGGGTTGATCGGATCGAATCCCTGTGGCCGCAAACATTTTCACATTTTTTTGTAAGTCTATAACCTATCGAACAGAGAGTAATAAATACTTTTTAATTCCCTCCTATATCGCTAGCGGCAACCGGCCTAGTGGCCAGTGCTTTGGGCTGTGTCGGTGGTGTGCTGGGTTCGAATCTTGCTATCGGAAAGATTGAAAAATACTCTTTTTGGGGGTTTTATGTATCGAAAAATTATGAAAAAAATATGTATATTCTCCTAAAAATGTAAGGGACTTTCTAAAAATGGTTTGGGGATTATTTGAATGAATTTAACTATGGTTTGTAGTTAAAATGCATAAATAGACATATGGTTCTATATAGATTATTGATATGAAATTATAATTTGAAAGAATAAGTGAATTGAAACATTAAGAGTTGATTTGGCAAAAGGAAATGTAGTTATATGATATGATGCAATTATTTTCTCACTTGTGGAACAATATGAAGTGTGCATATTGTTTAGTAATGTGGAATTATTGATGTGATAATTGATAAGTATATGCAAACTTATGTGCAATAATGGACTTGTGAACAAAATTGAAATCATGAATTGAAAAGAGAATATACATGTGAGTATGTGAACTCAACATGAAAATTTATAAGTTGAAGATTGTGAAATGAAATTTGAAATAGAGTAGCTAAGTCTCCCCGGCATCGAGAAATGAAATGCAATGAAATTAGACCAAGGTTGGTCATGATGAAATGAATGAATAAGTCCGGTTGATGGAGAGGCTAACTCTAGAGATTAATTTTGTTCATGATTTTTAATAAAACTAAGGACTAGTACATAGTGAACACGTGATGAAAGTAGAAGAAAAATACGAGTGAGGGCCATCGGATTTGCGGCGGAGAGTATTTCACAGGTTCTTCACGATGAGTCGTGACATGACGTGGATACGGCTCCAGGGTACCGTGGCAGCGGAGAGTATTTCACAGGTTCTTCACGATGCATCGTGACATGACGTGGATACTGCTCCAGGGTACCGTCCCTGTGGTGACACTTGTGGGATGTTTGGTGACTGCATGAGGATCGTGTGCCATGAAGGAGGCTGAATTGTCCATAGGTTCTTCACGATGCGTCGTGACATGACGTGGGATTCCCCTCCAGTTTCTGTACACGTGCTTGCACTCATAGATCATCTAAGACACTACCATAGTTACAGTAGTAGATTAAGTCATGGCGAGGGATTGAACCCTACAAAGATGAAGAACGATTAAGGGCTTGCCCTCGGACCTATGTAGTATGGGATGCATAGAATCCGAACAAGTGCGCATTAGTGTCATGTAACATAAGTAAATGCATTAAGGACTAAGCGCACAATCACAACACGACATCAATAGGGTAGTCCCTTTAGTTTGAAATGTGACAAGTTTGTGTTTGCTAAATATGGAAAGATGAGTTATACTATTTCCGGCATAGAGAGGATGGCCGTGTATAATGTTCGTCGGTTGAATAAACTGACGTACCCACAGTCTTATATGCAGGTAAATGACATGTTAAAGATTAAAGAAGAATGGATGCTTAAAGATTATACCATGCTGTTGTATTTTTATTTAATTGTTGTAAATTTTACTTCCGCTGTGCAAAAGAAAGTGTAATATTGATGTAAACTCTGATGTATGATGAAAAGTTTTAATTTCCCTGTAAAATTGTACTAAAGAAAGTGAAAAGATCCTGTAGAACATCTCGAATTCAGTGTATTTGGGATTCGGGGCGTTACAACATAATTGTTGTTTTACTGTTTACAGGGCTTTTCGTGTGTTGTATCGTTCCGAAAACGTGCCGTAGGCACGTGCCCACAGGCAAATCTAGTACATATATAATATCCGACAGGGATATTACAATAGTCCCTCCTTAGAATAGTTATGTCCTTAGAACTACATTTAGTCAAGAGAACAGAAAAATATCCATACACTAAATAACTCGGAAAGAAAGCTTATGTGGCTTTCCGGCTCCCAAGTGACTCCTCCACGAACTGGTTCTGCAAAGAACCCGACCTTGATCCCAAATCTGCCTGCAGAATCCACCAAAATTGAGATGTAACTCTTGAATGTTGGTCAGAATCGCTGATACTGGAACTCCATGCTGCTTCATTACGCCTTCAATTTGGGCTTCCGCTAATTTCTCTAGTGACCCAGTCATCTTCATCGGAAGAAAATGTGCAGAATTTCCAACTGATCCCCAATAACCCAAATTAAATCAGTAATTTATGAATTCCTGGGCAATTATGTGATGAAGTCCATACTATGTTCTGAGATCCACTTGCCGCTTGGTGCTTCAATCCCTGCATCTCCTGCCTAAGCCTTCTGACTTGCTTACTTCGACTCGGTTGCAACTTCAATCATGCCAAAACTGAGCTTTAATCTTGAGTAATCACTTCAATACTGGCCTGCCTGGTCTCATCATTTAGCTTCTTACCTCCTTCATGGTCTTTGGCTGAGGCAAATTTTTCACTACCTCGGTCTTTTGCGGTTCGGTAGCCACTCCCTACTTAGGACATGGACTACGAATGCCACTTCTGACTTCTAGCATTCACTTTGACAATTTGCACAAAGTTGATGCTCCTGTAGTTGCGCAGAACTACAGTCAAATGCTCAGCATGCCCTTCTTCGGTTCCTGCTAGGTCCAACTTTAACAAATCTATACTTAGGGTCTTCCCTCTGGTTTAGAGTTCACAACCCTTATAGTATAAATCTGTAATGAGATTGCTCCAGATGGTGTAATCAACAAAACCAATCTAGAGTTTCCTCCCGCACACATCTCAACTTCTTGAAAAATAATTCAGAGAAAAGAATATGATGAACAAAACGGTTGTCTGGATTTCATATATATATAAATCCATTCGGTTACAAAAAATGTTACATCATATATTACTTCTTCAGTATAAATAAAATTCAAAATACAACTTTTAAACTTAGTTGCAACTCCATATGTACATACTGGTAATGGCTCTCCTGCCTTCTTTAGCTTGCCTTAGTAAGTGTGAACTGTTACTCTTGGTTAATAGGCTCATTTCCTTTGTTGTTCATCTTCGGGGCTGATCCGCTGCTACTCTTCTGAAACTGGGGACAATCAGGTCGGATATGATCAATCTCCCCACAATTTTAACATGTACGGATCTTCACCTTAGGGTTCTTCCTTGGACACTGGCTCTTGAAATGACCATGCTCCCTACATAGGAAACAACTTCCTGGCTTGGTGCCTCCAAGTTTGCCCTCCGATTTTTGAATCTTCTGCTCCTGACTTTGTTTCACAGACCCTGATGCTGGTGCAGATCTTTTTCTTTGTAGTTGTGGACAGACTGATTTCTTGTGTCCAACTTTCTCACAGAAATGGCATACTACAACCTCGGTGGTCTCCTGGACTTGCTCCCATTCATACTGTAGTCGTGCCAATCTGGAATCAAAGTGTTCTTGCTCCTTTGCTAGGCCTGCTAATATAGCTCTGCAAGCATCGCCCAGTTTCTTAGCGCGATGACGTTTCTTGGTTTCGTATTTCCTCGGTTTCCTTATTCCCAGATGTATGTTGGCCGCTATTGTTGTGCGTTGATCCATACTTAGCCATTGTAGTGGTGAAAGCTAGTCCGTCTCGAGGTTAGCTTGTAGTGAAATCTCCTTCGGCTCCTCACTCAAGATCATCGGATCATCCTTTGAAATCGGTTCACTCTCTTCCATCAACACATCCTCGGTTAGGATATCCTTGAATACCCTCCTTAAGACACATATATATTGGAATTAGTCCAGATATAGAAAAAATATTAAACATAAGTTGAAAGAAACAACAATATGAATTATAACTGTCTACAACTAGCTAAGACCCGACTCCTAAAAGGCATCCAAGTTTAATTTTCCTACTATGTTGGACTGTAAATTGAATTCGGCTCTTATGCCACTCTGTAACGTCTCGATTTCCATATCTGGAAAACTGTGACATAAGCCAAAAATCTTTTCCTTCAATAAGCCACAATACATAAAAAACAGGAAAATCTAAAAAATTTTATTCAACACAAATGTATTACAAGTCCGAATGTTATAAAACTGCAATACATTACATCAGTGTTACAATAATGCCATACAAGACCAAATGTTACAAACTTTAATTAAAAATTACATCAGAGTACGATGAATAATAATTAACACTTGGTACTCCACTTGGCTGCTTCTCAACAGTTAATAAATTACAACATATTTTTACAATTGAAATAAATCAACACTTTACTTCTTTTGCCTCGAGTCCTCTTGAATCCTGTACCTGTGGCTCTGCAATCCAGTTCCTGTAATTTTGCAATCCAGTACCTATTGAGATGGGGACGTCAGTACATATACTGACGTTTTAAGGCTGATGACTAGCAGCGATTCTCAACTTTAAACAAACATATTGATGAAAAGAAAAACGTGTATATATAATTGATGTGTCAGTGTATACTATGACTTAGATTTTAATGCAAGATTAACTAATGTAAGGATGCTCTAATTCTAATGCAAGCGAGACTCTGGAACAGTATGCAACCCATACTACATACGCCTCATATCAAGCCGTTTATTCATATATAGGGATTTGAACCCGCACTATGAATTCTACTCTTGCACTCAACATGTTTCTGAAGATACAGCGTGACTGATGAGATTGCAGATGTGGTTAAGTTCCACCAATGCAGTACGCTCATGGTGTCTGTGTTTTCCACTACTACCCGGCGTACCGGACCTAACTCAAAAACCAGACGAACCCTTGGAGTTGCTGCAACACAAGTTAGCTTGAAGCATCCCGTGCGGCCCCGTCTCCGATAGACCGTAGTCTATGGCTATTCACTTCCCCGACATAGGACATGACGAAGTTTTGGGGTTCCATCCCCTAGCTCCGATAGGAATCGCTCCCGCCCTTATCATGGCACTTCAGAAATTAACAAACGAGATACGGATCCCGTGCTCCCAACTCGTGACAAGGCACAGACCGTATCCTTTTGACAAGAAGAGCACAATCCAATAACACCACCTAGTGCCGGCTTACAGGACAGGTTGGATCACCCTTAACACCAACTCTTTCCCTTCAGTGAAAATGATAATAAATAAAGGTTAAGTAGTAATAGCTATAAGTTACTACTCTAACGATGTCACTAACTGTAAACAATCTGAGGGATAAAAATAGTACTAACACAACATGCTCGGTCTTAAATTAGACTTCGCAGGATAACTCTACTAGGCGCTCAACCTACACTTACCAGAATCCATAAGAATCCTGTTCATAGCCTATCGATCCAAGATCCCGGCAATACGAACGTATTCGCATGCTACTACCCTGAACTTGGATTTCATCTATGCTCCAGTCCGCGATCAACCTACACCGGTTAAGATCTGACGGTACACGAGGAGTGACTCGTCCACAGTCCCTCAGGATTAAGGAAAACACACGTCTTGATGGTCGATGGCCCCTAGGACAATGATATCACCCTAGACGAGTACAACAAACTGCGTACTAGCTAATAAGCTACATACGAGTAAACAAAATGCATACGAGCTAAACAAACTACGTATAAAACAAACAAATGCATATGAGCCAGGCGGACTACGTATGAACAAAACAATATATAGAAGCAATCATGCAGGTGTTCTAACGACCTAGGAGCAAAAAAACGTGCTCACTAGAAAAACTTGATCTTTTATAATTAGAAGCAACAGAAAAATCTTCTAACAGTCTAATATAAACATATTGCCAATGAAAACCCGAAAGCGACATAAAAAGCCTTCTAACACCCTAGAAGCAAACAGTACTATGCTCATCGGAATTCGACAAAATTAGAGTTTTTAGAAAGGTGAGAACTTCTCCTACAACTTCCTAGTTGAACACTATTTCAGATTCCTTAAGAAATTCAAAATTCAGTCCGTTAAACACACGCAAACAGTTAACCAATCTACAGAATTTCAACAAAAACCTGAAACTTCTGAAGCTTGTAACTTTTGCTCTACTTGTCAGAATTTAACCAAATTATATTTTCTGGAAAGGTGGGAACACATACAATAACTCTCTAGTTGATGACTTTTTCAGATTCCTTATGGAATTCAATCCAACGTCCTTTGAACACAAGCAAAAATTAACCAACAACAGATTTCTTCACAAAAAGCTGAAACTTTGAAAGCTTGTAACTTTTGCTCTACTTGTCGGAAAATTAATCAAATTATACTTTCTGGAAAGGTAGGGAACATATACAACAACTCTCGAGTTGATTACTTTTTCAGATTCCTTATCGAATTCAATCCACCGTCCTTTGAACACAGGCAAAAATTAACCAACAGCAGATTTCTTAAAAAAAGCTGAAACTTTGAAAGCTTGTAACTTTTGCTCTGCTTATCGGAATTTAACCAAATTATACTTTCTGGAAAGGTGGGAAAATATACTACGACTCTCTAGTTGATGATTTTTTCAGATTCCTTATGGAATTCAATCCACCTTCCTTTGAACACACGCAAAAATTAACCAACAGTAGATTTCTTAACAAAAAGCTAAAACTTTGAAAGCTTGTAACTTTTGCTCTACTTGTCGGAATTTAACAAAATTATATTTTCTGGAAAGGTGGGAACATAGACTACAACTCTCTAGTTGATTACTTTTTCAGATTCCTTATGTAAAAGTAATAAAAACATCAAGCAATCGAAACAGCAAGTTCTCAGCCAGGACTGGCTGCTGTAAATTGTCAAAAGCCATAACTCCTACTCCGCTTACAGGAATTTAACCAAATAGTATATTTTGGAAAGGTGAGAATATCTACTACAAATGTTTAGTTGAACACTTTCCCATATTCAGTAAGTAAAAGTAACAAAAACCACAAGCAATCAAAACAGCAAGTTCTCAACCAAAACTAGCAGCTGTAAATTGTAAAAGCCATAACACCTACTCTGTTTATCGAATCTAACCAAATAGGATATTTTGGAATGGTGAGAGTCTCTACTACAACTCTCTAGTTGAACACTTTCCCAAATTCCGTATGTAAAGTAACAAAAACCTCAAGCAATCAAAACAGCAAGTTCTCAGCCAAAAATGGCTGCTGTAAATTGTAAAAGTCATAACTCCTATTCCGCTTATTGGAATCTAACCAAATAGGACATTTTGGGAAGGTGAGAGTCTCTACTACAACTTTTTAGTTGAACACTTTCTCAGATTCAGGGAGTAAGTGGTACAAAAACATCAAGCAATCCAAACAACAAGCATTCAGCCAAAATATAGCTGTTGTGTTTTGGAATGGTCATAACTTTTGCACCACTTATCGAAATCTAACGAAATAGAAAATTTTGGAAAGGTAAGAACGTCTACTACAAATTCCTAGTTGATTACTTTTCCCAATTCTGCAAGGAACATCAAGATTTGGTCTATTGAACACACAACAAAACCTAATCCAAAACATTAAGTTGTTGTTTTAGCTTAAAAACCCACTGTTTTGGGAAAACGGTTTGTTTGGCCTATCAAATTAACCCCAAAAATTCTACAATAATTTGAGCATGGTAACAACGCATATGAGAACCTGTCCAATTAATTTGGAGTCAAAATGACACCTTTAACATGGGTAATAAATACCAACCCAAGAACTACAAAAATTGAATCTTAATTGCCTTATTTTGTGTTCTACCACTACAACATTTATATGAATCTTTATTCTAGTCCATATGCACATGAAATTAGTTCAATACAATAACATACAACAATAATAACAATAATAATAACTAAAATTACACATGAGTAGAGAAACCCCCACCCAATGATTAAAAGAACTTGCTAGTTTTTCCTTCTCCTTCCTTGCTCCTTGTTCTTGCTCCTCTTCAAGAGCACCCTTAAGAAATGAACCCACTCTATATTCGTTTGATTTTGATCTCTCTTTCTTTTTCTTTCTTTCTCAATTTTTTCTAAAAATAAACTAGTAAAAAGGAGGGAGAATGAGATGAGAAAGAGAACGGATGGAGGAACAAAATGAAACGGCTTTTCCCTTTGGAGTGTGCCCGACCATTTGTAGGAGAGGGAGAGAGAGATGTGGTGGAGAGAGAGCCATTTGTCTCTCTCTCTTGTGGCTCAAAATAAGTGGAGATTTATTTGGAAATAAATATTGCAATCAATCAAACCCAATAAAATTGCAATCAACACCCTACTCAATCCCTACCCTCTATTTTGATCATGATTGATAAAAATTAACAGTTATTTTCCAAAAATCACATACAACATGATTACGTACAAACGTACGAAATCAATATGGTACATGTACGTACCTATATCTTCTATGCAGATAATTTTCAGTAGTTAAAACGAATAATCTCTACCAAAAATATTTTAATTCAGAAATAATAATAAAAATAATTTTATTACCGGCTCGGAAGATTTAGGTACCAGTTTGATACAATGCAGACGTATACGGACTGGTATATATATATATATATATATATATATATATATATATATATAATAATGTTTATTAACAAAACCGACGGATATCCACCAAAAAATATTTCGATTTTGAAAAAAAAAGTTTAATAATAATAATAAAATAATAATTTTTAATATCAGCCCAGGGATTTTCCAGACATTTTCTCGAAATGCATTTTACAGGATTTTGTACAAGTGCACAAAACTGATACAATACATATATATACTTACTAGTATATACATACAAATAACTTTTTATTAATAAAACCAAGAAATTTCCATAAAAATATTTTAATTTTAAAAATAATAATAATACAAATATAATACCCGACCAGGATATTACAATTTCCAACAATCTTTCTTGATATGCTGTGGCCTCTTGTAATATCGGCAACGGATCGAATCCTTTTGCAAAGTACTTTGTCTTCCCCCTGAAGAACCATACACTGCTAGACAATTTGTGGGAATAGACGGTGATTTCTGAGTCTCCTTCCTAAGTTGATTTTTCTTCAATACTTTGATTACACCATCTACCGAAAAACTCTCCTTGGCAGATCTACCGTGTAGCATGATAGTGATTAGAGGCTCGTACGAATCCGGTAGAGAATATATCAAGTTGAAAGCTTTATCTTCCTCACACACATCTGCGTTGATCACCTTGAGTTCAGATAATACCTTATTGAAATCTGTAATATGGTCTTGGAGATCGATACCTTCCTTCATAGATAAACGGAATAACTTTCTCTTCCAATGCATCTGATCTAATAACGACGAACCAGAGTAATCAGCTATGAGTGTTTCCCACAAACTCACCGCATCAGTTTCTTCAAGAAATCTGCACTTGACCTCGTCTGCCAAGGATAGTCGTATCAGACTTATGACACTTTCACGAATATCTTTCCAACCGTCATTCTTCATATCAGTTGGCTTTTCTTTCTTCTTAACGGCTAAATGCAAATGTTCTTGAACAAGGACATCATACATGTCAGTCTTCCAAAGATTGAAATTGATCTTTCCATCGAACTGCTTGATCTTCAAAATATTGTGGACTGTCATCTTAACCAAAGAACTCGGCAACCTGAAGCTCTGATACCAGTTGTTGGGATTGGGGCGTCAACAAATGCCTCTTGTTGCAGCGGAACTAAATAGAGCAATGAGGAAGTCGAAGTAGATGAGATGAATCAATTGAGCAAGCAAGTAAATCCACCAATCTAATACAAACACACTGATGACTTATACCGGTTAGCTTTTGCTTAATCAAGGGGGAAATATAGGGAGATCTGATATTCAACTAGAAGAGATTACAAGGAGTTATTGATTCACTCAATACAAGGTATTAAACTGACTCACCAAAAACTATCTCTCTCTCGAGCCTCTCTTTGCAATGGAGAAAATAATTTATGAAGTACTCTACTCTCATAAAGGAAGAGTTTACAATATATATAGAAGAATAGAGAGAAACCTAGGTCTAATCTTGATTCTCAGTCATCCGATATGACCTAGAAAAGAAGTAACGGAATAGGAGCCATACGATCTAACTTGGAGTTGAAGATTGGGCTGAAACGATATAACAAATCGATGCCCAAAAATGAACACAGTGCCGCGGGCGGTCGACTGTCCAACAAGACCGGTCGACCGTTCACCTCTTGGCCAAACCCAGTGCAACTGCGGTCGGGGGGTGCGGTCGACCGCAACTTGGGACAGTCGACCGCAACTATACCTGCACCTTTGCTGCTGTTGTTTTCCATTCTACTCACTTCGATGCTTCGACCTCCGTGCTTCATGTTGTAGTGTGCGGTTGACCGTCCAAGTGCAGATCTAACCATTCTTCTTCTAATCTGAACTACGAGTATTCAAGACACAATCCTAACGGAAAGCCCTATATGTTGTAGTGTGCGGTTGACCGTCCAAGTGCAGATCTAAGTATTTCCGAAATATCTTTCCATTTTCGAAAAGATACATTTCCCCACTCTATAAATTGAGGCGAATTCACAGTGTATTCCTCACCCCTTGCTATCATAACTTTTTAAACTAATCATTCAATCAAAACTCCGAGTGTGAGATATTTTATTATCTTCTTCAGTCATGGTCTTTTTAGATCTTGAGAGTTTTTCTTTTATTCCACTTCGGTAAGTTTTGCGGGACTTATTTGTAGAAGCTCTACGGGTGTAATAGGTCTCTCATCACCGTACAAGGGTTTTAAGTTTAGTGGAACGCTTGTGGCGGGAAATTGCCACAAGTAAGTGGTGTGGACGTAGACCTGGTCGTTGAACCACGTTATATCGCTATGTCTTGCTCGTTACTCTGTTTGCTTTCTCTTACTATATTTTTTTTCACTATGCATTTCATTTGAATTTTTAATTTATACACAATCACCCTATTCAACACCTCCCAGGATGATTTACCGTTTTCCACAGTATCCCATGTCGATATGTCATGTCATATCGTTCCAAGCTTCTGTTTCTTACGGATTAGACATCTATTCTTTGGTATATCAGAGAATATGCCTAATATATTGGCTAAATCGATTTACTGAGGGGCAGGTATGATAATGGGCTAGGGAGCTGAACCTGCCCTGAAAAGAGCCCTATATGGTCCGGGACCTATGAAATAGAATACACGGTAGGCTCCTCAAAACAAGTTGGTTTAGAAATAGGATCGAGCTATGGCTTTGCATAAGCCCGACCTTGCCCAACCCCAGGACCTGGTCATATGTAAGCCGGTAAGATTTGGACCCGCAACCCCAGCTCATATCAATTTAAACCCATAGTAAATAAATACTAACTTCACATAACCGATGTCCTAACATAACCACATCTCTTGTTTTATGGTTCCATTCAGAGGCGGAGGCACTGCAGGCCCAGGGTGAGCGGCCGCTCACCCTGGACTCGGCAGGCCTGCCTTTTAAAGGCCCTTTTTTTTTCCCGCTCCCCCTGGTTTTCGGAAGAAAGGCCCAACATCCCTCCCCGCTCTCTTTCGGCCCGCTCCGCTCCACCTCTTCATCTCGAATCTCTTCATTCTCTTCTTCTTTATTTCTCTTCGCCCGCTCCCACGAAAAACCCTAGATCCCCTTCTCTAAGTTCTCTTCGTCTCTTCAATCTCCTCCTTTTTTTCACAATCGAAACCCTAGATCCCCATCCTCTGCGCCCGCTCCACCCTAAAGTCGCAGCTCCAAAGTCGAAAGGGAGGAGCCGAGGAGGTGCCTCCGCCAGGACCACCACTACAAATTGGTGCATCAGGTAATTTTCACTTTCGTGAAGATTTTGATGACTTGGCTGAGTTGGCTCTAATCCTTTAAGGACTAGAGTGCTTTAATGAGCTTCTACTCTGAGTTTACAGCTTTAATGAGCCTCTAAGCCTCCTCACCTGGTTTGTGGCTGGATTTCTGCAATGGTGGAGTTATTGAAAGTATTGAAAGTTATTGGATTCAAATATTTGTTTACATTTAGCTGCGAAAATGTAGGTAGTTTAGATTAGTTTTGTGTTGGCTGTATCTGGTGTTTCATTTCTAGTGGTTTTAGACTTTTAGTGGAAATGCATTCAACGGATTTAGAGACATTTTGTTGTACAAGCAGTGGCGGAGGCAGGATTTTCATCCAGCGGGAGAGAAAGAATAAAAACCACAGATTTATAAAAGACTTTAAATATCCACATCACAGTAATATTACAAAAGCAATTAAACAAACATAGTTATATTACAAAACTCCCCTACGCGACTTCATATTTTGAAACCTTTTCATGATATCATCATTTTTGATTGACTTCAACGTCCTTTTCTCGACATATGCAATCAAACAATCATTAAACCATTCATCTCCCATCTTGTTGCGAAGCGAAGTTTTTATAAGCTTCATAGCTGAAAATGCTCTTTCACAGGTTGCCGTTGCCACCGGTAGGAGTAATGCCAACTTCATAAGTAAATACACCAATGGATAAACAATATGTCTTCTAGTCTGAACCATTTTTTGAGTCAAATCATTAATTCCAATCAGATTAGAAAACTCATCAGCACGTGTGACATCTTCAAGGTATGTATCAAGTTGGAAACTCAAAGCCATCAAATCAGTGGGAGAAAAATCAACTGGGTAAAACTTTGCAAATTGCAGTAGCTTTACCTTATCAAAAGCAGAGAATGAATCTCTTGGATCAAGACAAGCAATGCACAACACCAACTGGGTATTTATTTCATCAAAGCGATGATTCAACTCTTGAAGTTGTAAGTCGATCACTGCATAAAGTATCTCTACACGGTAATGATGAAGGTTTGTCAGTTCCTCAGCTCGACGACGTGATCTCCCAGGTGCTACAAAAGTTTCATCCATGTTTGGAAATGAAACTTCATTTTTCTTGCAAAACTCACAAACTTCTTCTAAGAAAGACTCCCATTCGTTCTCCCGCAATTTCTGTAATTGTCTTTTGGTTACACCAACAAGATTGATTGCATTTAGAATGTCTTGGTCCCTTCTCTGTAATGCTTGAGATAACTCGTTATTGATTCCCAATACGATTCTCATCAAATGCAAATTAAATGCAAATTCAAAATCAAATAACTTCAGTAGCATATTTGCATCTCCATGTAGGTCATCCTCATCAATAACTTCAAGTACCTCAACTATTGAGGGAAACAAGTGAATTACATTCAAAAGAGTATTAAAGTGTGATCCCCAACGTGTGTCTCCTGAGCGCTTTAGTGTAGCTTCTTGATTCAATCCTCGCCCTGTTTCAATTTCACCACTACTTATTCCCGCAATCAATCTCTCAAACTGTTTATCCCGAAGAACATCATGTCATTTTGCTGAACCTCCGACAATATTGCACAATTTGGTAATTAAGTTGATGAATGTGGCAATAGTCCTATGCTTATGAACAACACCAACAAGTGCTAACTGTAACTGATGAGCAAAACAATGAACATAAAAGGCACACTGATTTTCTCTCATAATCAATGTTTTGAGACCATTATATTCACCGTTCATGTTGCTAGCTCCATCATAACCTTGTCCACGCAATCGTGATATACTCAACCCATGATTAGCAAAAAGAATATCAATTGCCTCCTTTAAACATATAGCAGTTGTAGAAGAAATATGTACCGCTCCAAGAATATGTTTAACGACACAACCTTTTTTATTCACAGAACGAAGACATACAACCATTTGTTCTTTCACAGATATGTCTTTAGATTCATCAACTAAAATAGAGAACAAATCACTTCCTAGATCATCCATGATTACATTTGTGATCTCAGCTGCTATTGCTTTCACAATATCCTTCTGAATCATTGGGCTTGTCAACTTATTATTCTCTGGAGCATTGTTCAAAACAACTTTTTTCACATCTTCATTATCTTCAACATAAAACTCTAGTACTTCAAGAAAGTTTCCCCGATTATCCGATTCATCAGATTCATCATGTCCGCGAAATGGAAATCCTTGACGCAAAAGTAATTTAATAACTTTAATTGAAGCAAGTAAACGCGTGCGATTCTCCATTCGAGCTTTGTCTGATTGCTTTACCAGCTGAACATCTATATGTTGTCTTTGATTTATTAAATCAAGACACTTCTTCATGCATGAATTATGAATGCTATTATGACCTCCTACATGCTCTTTGAATTTGTGTGGCCCTTTCTTCCAATTTGTAAATCCTTCACCAACAAACTTGTCACCACCACTTTGAGAACCACTTTCGGGCTTGAATAAATAACAACATAAACAGAATGCAGCATCTTTAGACACGCTATACTCCAACCAACTCCTATTAGGGTGTTCTTGAAACCAATAAGGAAGAAACTTTCTTTTCTCGTTGCCAAAATTCCTAGAAGGGAAGACATGGGACTTTGGTTGACACGGACCTTTTTGCCAATAATGCCTTCGAATTATCTCTCTATCATTAGCGTCAAAGGAATAAATATTTTTCCTATTTCCAGGATCAGATGCAAGTTCATCAACGTTCAGCTCTACACGAGGACGAGTAGGACGAACACTTGAATCACCATCCTCCCTTGATATTCTTTTCAAAACTTTATCCATAACTGTTTGAATATTGTTAAAAAATTAATTTAGTATCCAACAAAAATCTAATTTATAAATCCCTAATGTAGTTGCTACACATTACAACTTATATATTGATGTGTCTATGTATTGACTCAGTTCATTTGTTGGTCAAAGGATATTAATTCATATTAGATGATGTTCATCATAGAAATAATAGAAATAACACAATAAATAATTTTCCGATATAAGATGTATAGTAATATCTTTATGGACAAATATTTCACATGGACAATCAATCATATATGGTATTGATGAAATTGAACCAAATCCATTCACAAACGGTAAAATCTAGGCAACCATGACTTGAGCAAGCCTACTTGTAAAAGTAACATACTTTCATCTAAATTTAGCCATGATAACTAAAAGTTACAGGAACAAAATAAGATAGCTAGAAACATACCTGGGAGAGTATTGATATGAAGAACTTGTATATTAAGAAGGATTTATCCCAGTCCAGTCACATGTCCTCTGACATACGTCCTGTACACCTTCCACTCCCCAGATTATACACTGTATACACAGAAGCACATTAAAGAAGTTGAACATAGTGGGAAAATGCCAAAAGGTACAGAATCCAGAAATAAAGCAAATAAATTTTATAAAATGATGAACAATAAAAGAATAATGCTCGCAGTAAAAGAATAAAAGAATCCAGAAAGAAATGCATTGTGTTTGATAGTGTGATGGTGGAATCTATCCATTCAGCATATTTGTTTGACAACTAATGCTCGCAGTAACTTTGATTTCTGATGGTAGGATTTTTGGGGTTTAGAGTTAGGTGATTTAATAGACTTAAAAAGAATGTTTCTTAGTTTGAAGTTGTGATGTGAATGCCAAACTTATGATGTGTTTTAACTTATCATCCTGTTACAATATACATTGTAAATAAAACATCTTTATGTTGTATCTTAATACTGTTGTACTTTGATATGGATCTATTCAATGGATTCCAGAGTTATGCTTTTTTCGTGTTGAAAATATTCAATTTATTGCCGATTATTGTTGTGGTCTTTGATATTAAGTAAGGAGCTTCTGAAGTTTAAAATCTTCATTGTTTTGACTGAACAAGTTTGAACAAGTTTTATCAGATTATAGCAATTTGCAAAGCAGAATAATGTAATCTTGTATAAATAAATGTTCACTGATTAGATAATTCAATTTGTTAACTCAATATCATCAAGTTCTGCATTTTTGATATTAATGGCAATCGATAGATTTCTTCTGTGACTAAACCTGGCAGCGGGAGGGAAGGGGTTGGTAGTAGCAGCTAGTTAGTTTCTAAAGGATGGCATCTTGTTACCCAAAGATACAGATGAACAAGTAAAATGTTCACATATTCTTGCAAATTAGTTTCTAAACAATGGCATGTTTAATATAGTCACTAGGGATTCAGTGCCTGAATCTTTCAGGCAGTGAGTGTGCCAAATCATTCTCCATTAACCAAGGTATAAATCTTGAATATAATGAGACATTACCACAATCAGAGCAAAAAATTTCCTGCTATCTTATTTTGTTCCTGTAACTTTTGTTCTTCACATCAATACTCTCCCAGGTATGTTTCTAGCTATCTTATTTTGTTCCTGTAACTTTTAGTTATCATGGCTAAATTTAGATGAAAGTATGTTACTTTTACAAGTAGGCTTGCTCAAGTCATGGTTCCCTAGATTTTACCGTTTGTGAATGGATTTGGTTCAATTTCATCAATATATGATTGATTGTCCATGTGAAATATTTGTTCATAAAGATATTACTATACATCTTATATCGGAAAATTATTTATTGTGTTATTTCTATTATTTCTATGATGAACATCATCTAATATGAATTAATATCCTTTGACCAACAACTGAACTGAGTCAATACATAGACACATCAATATATAAGTTGTAATGTGTAGCAACTACATTAGGGATTTATAAATTAGATTTTTGTTGGATACTAAATTAATTTTTTAACAATATTCAAACAGTTATGTTTAAATTTTTGAAAAGAATATCAAGGGAGGATGGTGATTCAAGTGTTCGTCCTACTCGTCCTCGTGTAGAGCTGAACGTTGATGAACTTGCATCTGATCCTGGAAATAGGAAAAATATTTATTCCTTTGATGCTAATGATAGAGAGATAATTCGAAGACATTATTGGCAAAAAGGTCCGTGTCAACCAAAGTTCCATGTCTTCCCTTCTAGGAATTTTGGCAACGAGAAAAGAAAGTTTCTTCCTTATTGGTTTCAAGAACACCCTAATAGGAGTTGGTTGGAGTATAGCGTGTCTAAAGATGCTGCATTCTGTTTATGTTGTTATTTATTCAAGCCCGAAAGTGGTTCTCAAAGTGGTGGTGACAAGTTTGTTGGTGAAGGATTTACAAATTGGAAGAAAGGGCCACACAAATTCAAAGAGCATGTAGGAGGTCATAATAGCATTCATAATTCATGCATGAAGAAGTGTCTTGATTTAATAAATCAAAGACAACATATAGATGTTCAGCTGGTAAAGCAATCAGACAAAGCTCGAATGGAGAATCACACGCGTTTACTTGCTTCAATTAAAGTTATTAAATTACTTTTGCGTCAAGGATTTCCATTTCGCGGACATGATGAATCTGATGAATCGGATAATCGGGAAACTTTCTTGAAGTACTAGAGTTTTATGCTGAAGATAATGAAGAAGTGAAAAAAGTTGTTTTGAACAATGTTCCAGAGAATAATAAGTTGACAAGCCCAATGATTCAGAAGGATATTGTGAAAGCAATAACAGCTGAGATCACAAATGTAATCATGGATGATCTAGGAAGTGATTTGTTCTCTATTTTAGTTGATGAATCTAAAGACATATCCGTGAAAGAACAAATGGTTGTATGTCTTCGTTATGTGAATAAAAAGGTTGTGTCGTTGAACGTATTCTTGGAGCGGTACATGTTTCTTCTGCAACTGCTATATGTTTAAAGGAGGCAATTGATATTCTTTTTGCTAATCATGGGTTGAGTATATCACGATTGCGTGGACAAGGTTATGATGGAGCTAGCAACATGAAGGGTGAATATAATGGTCTCAAAACATTGATTATGAGAGAAAATCAGTGTGCCTTTTATGTTCATTGTTTTGCTCATCAGTTACAGTTAGCACTTGTTGGTGTTGTTCATAAGCATAGGACTATTGCCACATTCTTCAACTTAATTACCAAATTGTGCAATATTGTTGGAGGTTCAGCAAAACGACATGATGTTCGTCGGGATAAACAGTTTGAGAGATTGATTGCGGGAATAAGTAGTGGTGAAATTGAAACAGGGCGATGATTGAATCAAGAAGCTACACTAAAGCGCTCAGGAGACACACGATGGGGATCACACTTTAATCCTATTTTAAGTGTAATTCACTTGTTTCCCTCAATAGTTGAGGTACTTGAAGTTATTGATGAGGATGACCTACATGGAGATGCAAATATGCTATTGAAGTTATTTGATTTTGAATTTGCATTTAATTTGCATTTGATGAGAACCGTATTGGGAATCAGTAACAAGTTATCTCAAGCATTACAGAGAAGGGACCAAGACATTCTAAATGCAATCAATCTTGTTGATGTAACCAAAAGACAATTACAGAAATTGCGGGAGAACGAATGAGAGTCTTCTTAGAAGAAGTTTGTGAGTTTTGCAAGAAAAATAAAATTTCATTTCCAAACATGGATGAAATTTTTGTAGCACCTGGGAGATCACGTTGTCGAGCTGAGGAGCTGACAAACCTTCATCATTACCGTGTAGAGATATTTTATGCAGTGATCGACTTATAACTTCAAGAGTTGAATCATCGCTTTGATGAAATAAATACCCAGTTGGTGTTGTGCATTGCTTGTCTTGATCCAAGAGATTCATTCTCTGCTTTTGATAAGGTAAAGCTACTGCAATTTGCAAAGTTTTACCCAGTTGATTTTTCTCCCACTGATTTGATGGCTTTGAGTTTCCAACTTGATACATACCTTGAAGATGTCACACGTGCTGATGAGTTTTCTAATCTGATTGGAATTAATGATTTGACTCAAAAAATGGTTCAGACTAGAAGACATATTGTTTATCCATTGGTGTATTTACTTATGAAGTTGGCATTACTCCTACCGGTGGCAACGGCAACCTGTGAAAGAGCATTTTCAGCTATGAAGCTTATAAAAACTTCTCTTCGCAACCAGATGGGAGATGAATGGTTTAATGATTGTTTGATTGCATATGTCGAGAAAAGGACGTTGAAGTCAATCAAAAATGATGATATCATGAAAAGGTTTCAAAATATGAAGTCGCGTAGGGGAGTTTTGTAATATAACTATATTTGTTTAATTGCTTTTGTAATATTACTGTGATGTGGATATTTAAAGTCTTTCATAAATCTGTGGTTTTTATTCTTTCTCTCCCGCTGGATGAAAATCCTGCCTCCGCCACTGGTTCCATTAGTTGCTTATGGTTAATTGTCTAGGCATTTTGATAAGTTTTTTTTTTCTCTATCTGTTCGTACTTTAAGCCTCTTAAGCATCTACAGAAATATACTATTGAATTGTACAGGCTATTGTATGTACATACACAGTATTATTTGGGTTGTACCGTAGTAATGTTTTAATTTGTGTTGATATATAGAATGCATGATAGAATTCTTTGTACTGTTATTTGGTGTACTAATTTATTTTTTTAATGAGGGTTGAAGCCTTGAAGGAGTTGTTTTTCTTTTATCTTTCCCCTACTTTTTAAATATGTTATCTATATTTGTATATCAATTAGCTTAAGGATTGAAAGATAGAGCTGACAGGAAAGCCCAAACATCAGGGGGGCAGAGTAGAGCTTTAGATATATAAAGTCAAGAGGCTAGGGTAAGGTTAGGATCCATGGTGAAATCTGGTTCAACCTAGCCCATTATTATCATCGAGAGACTCACAATAGGATATGCTAAAAAGAATATGGTCAGATAGTTTTTTACCACGTAACTACCATCAGCCAATATGAATGTTAGTACTGTAATTGATTTGGGTGAGATAAATGTAATAAAGGTTCCCTTGGGGTCTTAGTTAAACATAGAATCCAAACACAATAAAACGAAATTAATCAATATGAGTAGTACTAAATAACCAAATTCCTCATTCTCTTTGATAATCTCCTACTCTCCCCAACGCCTCCTGTCATTGCCCTCTTCCACCCACAAATAGTTGTGTCCGTACCTGTTGCTGCTTATTTTAGTATGGGAGCAAACAGATAGTAAGTTCTTATTTAATGGAAACTACTAAAATTCTGACCTTTGATCTTTGCCGTCAAATACGGTTAGAGCTCTTAAGATTAAATCTGAATGGTTGACTGTCCACCATGATCTGAATCTGACGGTTGCTGACGCGGCCGATGGACCTGCAAAAAGTTTGAAACACCGGAGGGTGGTCCCAACGACAGACCATCCGACGCTCAAGTCAGAACCAGAAAGATAAATAAAGTTTGAGAGAGAAAATGGCGAATTGTTGATTATCGTCTGACTGTGGAGGGGGGGGGGGGGATATTTATAGGCCAGAGAAACATATCAAGAGATCGATCTAGATCCGTTGGATCGATATGAATTTCTTATCTCCTCTTGTAACGCCCCAGATCCGGTTCAGCTGCGCACGCGGCTACATATGCGCTCACGCGAAAGAACAGATACAAAACTCTAGCCACGCCCACCACAGACACCATCAAAAGATGGGTTAACCCTATAGGTATCCTTTATCACTTGGCAAATTCCCAATATACTCTCATTCTTCTCCCTTTACCTCCGATATGGGATCAATAACCCACGCCCAAGTGAAGCACCCACAATCTTCATGCATGCATTTTTGTCATCTAGTGCATGTAATAGCCATAGCCCCATACTCCAATCCTATAGGCCTCTTAGTCATTTTAATTAATCCAAGCTCTATAGGATCCTTCTATGGGCCAACAACACACTTTTTCACTCATTTTATTTTTTATATACATATATACTATTATATATTTCTATATAATATTATATATATACCCGCTTAAGTACGGGGTGTTACATACATCCCTCCTTAAGAACTCAGCGTCATCACTGAGCCCGAAACCCTCAAGCTAATACAGGATCGCCTTTCTAGTCGATATGGAGTGAAGTACCCTGCTAGCGTACTGCCCCCGGTCTCTATCAGCGTACTGTCCTTTGCCAGGCGTACCTCTAACCCACTCTGACCCACGATCGGTGTCGAAAGTCGGCTCTGATACCATTTTTAATGCCCCGATTCCGGCTGAGCTGTGCATGCACCTACGTGTGCGCGCATGCAAAAGAACGGACGCAAAACTCTAGTCACGCCCACCACAGGCATCATCAAAAGGTGGGATAACCCTATAGGTATCTTTTATCACTTGGCAAATTCCTAATATACTCTCATTCTTCTCCCTTCACCTCTGATATGGGATCTTTAACCCATGCCCAAGTGAAGCACCCACAATCTTCATGCATGCATGTTTGTCATTTAGTGCATGTAATTGCCATAGCCCCATAATCCAATCCTATAGGCCTCTTAGTCATTTTAATTAATCCAAGCCCTATAGGATCCTTCTATGGGCCAACACCACACTTTCTCACTCATTTTATTATATATATATATATATATATAAAATAAAACACAAAGAAAGCTATCAAGTGGCTCTCCTTCAATCCCCAAAAAATCAAAGGCCCAGATCTAACCTCACAAAACATATTTTTCCCCCCAAAAGTTTCCCCTCAAAACTCAAATTCAAATCTCCCACCCAAAACAACTCCTATATTTATTTAATTATTTCTCTCTCTCTCTCTCTTTCTTCTATTCAAAAAATTAAGAAAATAAAATTTTTTAAAATTTTTAAAAAATAAAAAACAAAAAAAATTAAAAATTAAAAACTTTAAAAATAATTCAAAAAATCAAAAAAATTATATAATATGTTTTTTGCTAGACCCCCAAAAGTTTCTCATATAAAATGTTTACTACTTCAATTAATTTACTGATCTCCAAAACTGTTTTATATGATCAAACAAGGTGTACTGTTCCGAAGACGTGCCGTAGGCACGTGTCAACGGGCAAACCTAGTATATCTATATAATAAATTATAAAGAAAGCTATCAAGTTGCTCACAATCAATCGCCCCTAAAATCAAACGCCTCGATCAAACCTCACAAAACATATTTTCCCTCTAAAATTTCAAACCCCAAAACCAAAATTTCCCCCCCAAAACTAAAAAACTTATTACTTTATTACCATCTTTCTCTTCTCTCTTCACTTTTTCATATTTCTCTCTTTCTCTCTCTCCCTATCTCTCTCTCCCATTCTTTCTATATTTACTTAGAAATTTAGATTTTCAAAATTTTAATGTTTTTTTGTTTGCACATGTTATATTGAAAATAATAAATATCTCTTCAACTCCACACTTAAAGTTCTAAGAAGTTAGATTTTATACCCCCATGTATAATTATTTTTCAATATATACTAATGGGAACATGGACTTTTATTTACAACTAATTATTGTCATACTATTCAAACTTGAGCCACATAATTGTTGTTTTACTGTTTACAAGCTTTTCGTGTTTTGTATCGTTCCGAAGACGTGCCGTAGGCACGTGCCCACGGGCAAATCTAGTATATATATATATACACACTATTATATATTTCTATATAATATTATATATATACCCATTTAAGTAGGGGGTGTTACATACATCCCTCCTTAAGAACTCAGCATCCTCGCTGAGTCCGGAACCCACAAGCTAATACAGGACCGCCTTTCTAGTCGATGTGGAGTGGAGTACCCTGCTAGTGTACTGCCTCCGGTCTTTACCAGCGTACTTTCCTTAGCTAGGCGTACCTCTAACCCACTCTGACCCACGATCGGTGTCAGAAGTCGGCTCTGATACCATTTGTAACGTCCCGGATCCGGCTCAGCTACACACGCGGCTACACATGCGCGCACGCAAAAAAACAGACACAAAACTCTAGCCACGCCCACCACAGGCACCATCAAAAAGAGGATTAACCCTATAGGTATCCTTTAGCATTTAGCAAATTCCTAATATACTCTCATTCTTCTACCTTCACCTCCGATATGGGATCTTTAACCCTACGCCCAAGTGAAGCACCCACAATCTTCATGCATGCATTTTTGTCATCTAGTGCATGTAATAGCCATAACCCCATAATCCAATCCTATAGGCCTATTAGTCATTTTAATTAATTCAAGCCCTACAGGATCCTTCTATGGGCCAACACCACACTTTCTCACTCATTTTATTTATTATATATATATATACTATTATATATTTCTATATAATATTATATATATACCAGCTTAAGTACGGGGTGTTACACCTTTATGTACCTCCCACTCAAGAGATAAGTTCTCTTGTTAGGGAATAAGAGATTTGACTCCTAGCCTGCATGGGCAGGGTGTCTCTCCTAGTGGGCCTATGTAACACCTCGAATTTTAAAATACCGAGAATATTCGTTTTTATATTCTTATGGTGGTGAGAATTATTTTTAAGTTATATCCTATTATATTTTATTTTTAAATGTTGATATTGGTATGAATATATGTGTTGTATTGATGCAAATGATATATTGGAGATTGAGTTGAGTTTTTGTGAAGAAACATTGTTTACTTTATTTTATACTTTTGGAGGATTATTATGAGATAATTTTATGTAATTTGTATTATTAGTATTTTTAAAGTGCAAGAGTTGGGGTTTATTTATAATATTTTGCATTTTGAGGGCCTATATGTAATTATACCATATTATTATTATTACTATTATTATTATCTTTTCTTTTACCAAAAACACCCCCCCTCTTTCCCCCCATCCTCCTCCCGTTCTTTCTTTTCTTTCCCGATCGCAAGCGAAGGCCAGCCGAACCCCATCGGCGCCATCTTCCCCCGCCCGATTCCACCTCGTCCCTCCGTGGTTTTTCAATTAATCTGGAGGGATGACTAATGGAAAGGTCCTCTACACGGTGGTAGCATCGATTTGGAGAAATAACTCCGGAAAGGTATACCTTATTTTATTTATTTGTATAACATTTAGTGTGGTTAATTTATTTTGAGTGGAATGGTTATGGTTGGGAGATTAGGAGATGTTGGGAATAGTTGAGATGAGAAATTAGCACATTATGGGAGATTTAGCAAGTTGCTAATAAATTAGGGTTTTGGGTTTGTTAAAGAAAATTTTATGTGTGAGAATTATCTTCTTCACAGTAGTAGAATTTTAGTATAGCTATTAGAAAAAGTTGGGGGTGATTTTAGTAATTGTTTGGGGATAAACATCCCGTAGGAATTTAAATATTACGTGCGATGCACGTGTGCATCCCAGACGTTCGATAAAACGCCTGAGTGATATTAGAAATAGTGTTATTATTCTCTGTGGTTGATTTGGATGTTGTGAGCCTTAATTGCTTCGAAACGGGATAATAGGAAATGTTAACGGCTTCGGGTGCCGGATGGAGAAGTGATGCTTCGAGGCTTCCCGGGCTATGAGGTGATTATGAAAGTATTTATATATCTGTTGTTTAAGAAAGTTTTAGTATAATTTGAATGATTGATATGAATCTCGAAATATGGTGTATGTGTAAAGGAAAATTAGTGTTCGGTGTTGATATGCGATATGACGATTAAATACTCATCTCGGGTATTGATATAAACTTATAGATGATGGATTAGTGATATATATATACGGGGATGAGTTATATTTATATAAGATGTCAGTATATTGTGAATTGTTGTGATTTGGAATATCCAGGGTGATGATAACGTATTGAGTGTATTTATATATATAATGTTGTGATGTGTTGATATACTGGGCGTATGCAAACTTGTGATATTGAGATAATAAATGGTATGATATACGCATGATGTATGGGGCAATGGTAAAATAAATAATACAGTGCAGTTGTGATGTGCAATATTATGATGTGATGATTTTATATATTAATGGCAGTGATATTTTCTTTTGTGTGATGCATTGAAAGGGTAAGTGAGATGGTGATCATTGTTTATGATAATAAGTTTAAATAAAGGATGAGATGTTATGATGATAAAGGGTGATGTTAATATGAAAAGTAAATGTTAATAACAATAATTTCGGTTGACTTGAATAGATACCTCCGCATAGACGGAGAGAGATATGATACCCCAGGATGGACCTGGGAGTGTAGATACCTCCGGATAGACCGGAGAGAGATATGATACCTCCGGTGGGACCTGAGAGAGAGTTGATATCCCAGGATGGACCTGGGAGTGTAGATACCTCCTGATAGACCGGAGAGAGATATGATACCTCAGGTGGGACCTGAGAGAGAGTTGATACCCCAGGATGGACCTGGGAGTGTAGATACCTCCGGATAGACCGGAGAGAGATATGATACCTCAGGTGGGACCTGAGAGAGAGTTGATACCCCAGGATGGACCTGGGAGTGTAAATACCTCCGGATAGACCGGAGAGAGATATGATACCTCAGGTGGGACCTGAGAGAGAGTTGATATTCCAGGATGGACTTGGGAGTGTAGATACCTCCGGATAGACCGGAGAGAGATATGATACCTCAGGTGGGACCTGAGAGAGAGTTGATACCCCAGGATGGACCTGGGAGTGCAGATACCTCCGGATAGACCGGTGAGAGATATGATACCTCGGGGTTGACCTGAGAGAGAGTTGATTTCCCAGAATGGACCTGGGAGAGTAGATACCTCCGGATAGACCGGAGAGAGAGTTGATACCTCAGGATAGACCTGAGAGAGAATTGGTACTCCGGGATAGACCTGGGGTAAACTGAATATGATATGAAATGTGAATGAGAAAGAGAAGTGTTTGGTATAAGCTGAAATGTAATAGTGAAGTAAGTGTATTATGAGTTGAGAATAAAGAATAAATAAGTGTTAATAATAAATGGGGTAGTAAAGAAAGTGCATAGTGAAACGTGAATTGTGGATGAGAAAGAAAGTAGCTGTGAATAAAGTAAATGTGAAAGAAAATGAGTTAGGAGTTAGTGGATGAAAAGAAGTGATAAATGCAGTACGTGGTCAATTTAAAATGGAATAATAAAAGAGACATGTGTTCTTATGAATAGTACGAAGTAATTATATTATGTATGTGATCATTAAAGTAAAATACAGTATGATATGAGTGGTTCCACCTTGGGATTGTGTCAAGGAACTACCTGCCCGCTGTTTCTGTGGAAATGGTGGGAACTACCTGCCTTGGCATAATTCGCAGGGTGAGTGGGCATGATAGGGCTATGATTAATGGAAGTGAAGAATTAAATAAGTAAAGATAAATAATGATTGAAGTGAATTAATAACTATTGAGATGTGATGTGATATTACCCAGACTATGCGTTTGGGGTGTGGTGATTATTACCCAAGCTATCGGCTTTGGGGTGTGATATATTATTGCCCCAACTATGTTTGGGGATATGGAATATAAATTGATGTGAATGAAAGTGAAATCAGTGATAACTTGAGTTATAGTGAAGATGAAAGTAAGTTGGTCATTAATTAGCTTGAAAAATAGCTAAATGATATAACGGGATGAGAATGAGTTATAAAACATATTTTTGATGTGATAAGAATGAGTATTTAATAAGTGATATGTGCATAATGTGATGAAATGTGAGTGAATTGCAATAGGTAACGAAGTGTTATATTTTGTCATAAGAAAGGAATTAATGTGGTATTATGTGGATATATGCTTACGTGATGATATGGGTTATAAGAAATAAATGAACGCGGTGTTATGAAATATGAAATTGAGGAAGAAAGGGTTTATGAATGAAAATGAGTATTTAAGAATATGAGTTGTGAGTTCGTAGATGTAAATGAATGAAAAATGAAGTGCGTAGTTATAAAAGTATGAAGAAAAGAGTTAGGGACTTTATGTGAGTATGTATGGAAATAAAGAAACGATGAGGTGGTAGGAATTATGAAGTGATAAGTATTTGTGTAGGGGATTCAAATTGAAAATGAATGGATTAAATGAAAATTCGTATTGTGCGAATATAAAGTAAGGCTAGATTTGAGGTTGATGTGAAATATATAGTGGAATGTGTGAGTATGGGCAAATTTATAATTTGATACAGATTTGAAGAGTAATTGAATATAAAGCCGTATTTATGATGTTTTAAAGTTCAGAGGTTCAAGATGTATCTTCTTACTCGATGGTTGTAAGTTTTAAATTATTTTCGTTATACCATTTAATTTATTTGTTAGATTTTTAAATTATACTCACACCAGAAATGACTAACCCCTTAGTGTTTGGGGGGTTAGGGGAGTCCGAGGACTACCCTAAATCCCCTACTGTTTCAGGTCCTCCGCAGTGCAGAGGTGAGACGTAGATTTCGTAGAGTGAAATTATTCACATTAAATTTTATGTATAAGTTAGTGTTTGGGGGGTTAGGGGAGTCCGAGGACTACCCTAAATCCCCTACTGTTTCAGGTCCTCCGCAGTGCAGAGGTGAGACGTAGATTTCGTAGAGTGAAATTATTCACATTAAATTTTATGTATAAGTTTAGTGAAGTGAATAGTAGAATCTATGGTTTAAATTGTAATTTGAATGTACAAGCTTGTAGATGATGATGGTAAGTATAGTACGATGTGGTATGGTATGCTTGTGACCCGTACCCACCTCGTTGTGGTGTACCGGGCTCTGTGGTAGGTTTTACAAAGGTTTTTCTAAAAATTTTACCTCGTTTTCAAAGAAATTTATGGTTTTTATTTGATATTTGATAATTCGTTATGAGTTTGGCCCCCAGAGCATTATATTATATTTCCTGTGTGTATCTGCTCATTTTGGCCTGGGGAGCCCTTGAAAATATTATGTGGATTGTGAGCTACGGAATTTTGAGCAGAATTCTGTAAGCTTTTTGTGTTTCGGGGCAAAATTTACAGGGGAGACTCTGTCAAAATTTTTCCTGAAAATTAACTTTCTTAGTTTATGATTAAAGTGATATTGAAATTGAAAGATTTGAGTTTGGAGTCAACAAAAAATTTTGGGGCGTTACAGTTTGGTATCAGAGCCTAGGTTGACTAGGAATTTTTGTTTATCCTAGTGATCCTGTCATGTGTGTATGGGTTCATTATTGCTAAGTTGTGGATATGAAGTTGTTTTATGTGTTGTGGGTGTTTTGCTAAGTACAGATTATATTATAGATGGTGCGATTTTTATTGGACTTTGGTCTGACTTAGGGTCAGTGTTATCCCTTATAACCCATGCGGGTGTTTTGCATTATGGCATTGCCATGTTTTCCTTAGAAGCCCCAAGCGAGAAATTGTACACCATTATAGAGTTTTGTTATATGGGTTGCGGTATGCCGAGTGTGGCTATTTTCTTGGAATCTTGTGTATGACATATAGGTGTATATCCTATAGATTGTGAGGTGATGTGTTGTTGTGGTCATTATACTTTGCCGGGAGATGGGTTAGTAGTGGAGGCTATATGTATGGTGGATGTAGGGTAGAAGTGTGATGCAAGGAGGGTTCGGGTGAGAAAGCCCGATAAAACCCGGTTTCTGATGGTATGTAATGACTTGGCTGATGTAAGTATGTATGTTGTGTTTAGAGGAAATACTCAAGATGAAAAATTGAAGATGTGGGTCGTAAATTTCGTGATATATGTCAGAGAACAGTTTTAGTTTTTTTGTGATCATAAGAGTTTGAAGCACTTGTTTTCGTAAAAAGATTTTAGCAGGAGGAAATAAAGGTGGTTCGAGTTCTATAGTAATGCTGATGTCGATATGAAATATCACCCGGAAAGCAATATGGTGGCTGATGTTTTAAGTAGAAGTAGGATATTGACTTTGATTCTGTCCCAAGAGTGGACGGTACCAGAATTATTTGGTCCATTTGATATTTCTTTAGTAGAAGAGGATGACATGACCTTATATGTGGACGGTTTATTACTACAACTGTTTATTCCACAGCTGATCGATCGAATTAGGATTCGAAATTTTTGCTAGTTGTAGAAGGTGCATGACCTCATTCTGGATGAGATTAATGGATAAGCCTCTTTTGAGGTGTGTAGTCGACACGGGAGTTATGCAGATTAGCGGCGATCAAGACATTAAGTTGCTTAGTTATTGAAAGTTATTGGGGAGAAAGTATCCATGATCGTTTGGACAATTTTCTTAACCCCTATAGCTCGAGGACGAGCTTCTTTTGAGGTGTGTAGAATGTAACACCTCGAATTTTAAAATACCGAGAATATTCGTTTTTATATTCTTATGGTGGTGAGAATTATTTTTAACTTATATCCTATTATATTTTATTTTTAAATGTTGATATTGGTATGAATATATGTGTTGTATTGATGCAAATGATATATTGGAGTTTGAGTTGAGTTTTTGTGAAGAAACATTGTTTACTTTATTTTATACTTTTGGAGGATTATTATGTGATAATTTTATGTAATTTGTATTATTAGTATTTTTAAAGTGCAAGAGTTGGGGTTTATTTATAATATTTTGCATTTGGAGGGCCTATATGTAATTATACCATATTATTATTATTACTATTATTATTATCTTTTCTTTTACCAAAAACACCCCCCCTCTTTTCCCCCATCCTCCTCCCGTTCTTTCTTTTCTTTCCCGATCGCAAGCGAAGGCCAGCCGAACCCCATCGGCGCCATCTTCCCCCGCCCGATTCCACCTCGTCCCTCCGTGGTTTTTCAATTAATCTGGAGGGATGACTAATGGAAAGGTCCTCTACACCGTGGTAGCATCGATTTGGAGAAATAACTCCGGAAAGGTATACCTTATTTTATTTATTTGTATAACATTTAGTGTGGTTAATTTATTTTGAGTAGAATGGTTATGGTTGGGAGATTAGGAGATGTTGGGAATAGTTGAGATGAGAAATTAGCACATTATGGGAGATTTAGCAAGTTGCTAATAAATTAGGGTTTTGGGTTTGTTAAAGAAAATTTTATGTGTGAGAATTATCTTCTTCACAGTAGTAGAATTTTAGTAGAGCTATTAGAAAAAGTTGGGGGTGATTTTAGTAATTGTTTGGGGATAAACATCCCGTAGGAATTTAAATATTACGTGCGATGCACGTGTGCATCCCAGACGTTCGATAAAACGCCTGAGTGATATTAGAAATAGTGTTATTATTCTCTGTGGTTGATTTGGATGTTGTGAGCCTTAATTGCTTTGAAACGTGATAATAGGAAATGTTAACGGCTTCGGGTGCCGGATGGAGAAGTGATGCTTCGAGGCTTCCCGGGCAATGAGGTGAGTATGAAAATATTTATATATCTGTTGTTTAAGAAAATTTTAGTATAATTTGAATGATTGATATGAATCCCGAAATATGGTGTATGTGTAAAGGGAAATTAGTGTTCGGTGTTGATATGCGATATGACGATTAAATACTCGTCTCGGGTATTGATATAAACTTATAGAAGATGGATTAGTGATATACATATACGGGGATGAGTTATATTTATATAAGATGTCAGTATATTGTGAATTGTTGTGATTTGGAATATCCAGGGTGATGGTAACGTATTGAGTGTATTTATATATATAATGTTGTGATGTGTTGATATACTGGGCGTATGCAAACTTGTGATATTGAGATAATAAATGGTATGATATACGCATGATGTATGGGGCAATGGTAAAATAAATAATACAGTGCAGTTGTGATGTGCAATATTATGATGTGATGATTTTATATATTAATGGCAGTGATATTTTCTTTTGTGTGATGCATTGAAAGGGTAAGTGAGATGGTGATCATTGTTTATGATAATAAGTTTAAATAAAGGATGAGATGTTATGATGATAAAGGGTGATGTTAATATGAAAAGTAAATGTTAATAACAATAATTTCGGTTGACTTGAATAGATACCTCCGCATAGACGGAGAGAGATATGATACCCCAGGATGGACCTGGGAGTGTAGATACCTCCGGATAGACCGGAGAGAGATATGATACCTCAGGTGGGACCTGAGAGAGAGTTGATACCCCAGGATGGACCTGAGAGTGTAGATACCTCCGGATAGACCGGAGAGAGATATGATACCTCAGGTGGGACCTGAGAGAGTGTTGATACCCCAGGATGGACCTGGGAGTGTATATACCTCCGGATAGACCGGAGAGAGATATGATACCTCAGGTGGGACCTGAGAGAGTGTTGATACCCCAGGATGGACCTGGGAGTGTATATACCTCCGGATAGACCGGAGAGAGATATGATTCCTCAGGTGGGACCTGAGAGAGAGTTGATACCCCAGGATGGACCTGGGAGTGCAGATACCTCCGGATAGACCGGAGAGAGATATGATACCTCGGGGTTGACCTGAGAGAGAGTTGATTCTCCAGGATGGACCTGAGAGAGTAGATACCTCCGGATAGACCGGAGAGAGAGTTGATACCTCAGGGTAGACCTGAGAGAGAATTGCTACTCCGGGATAGACCTGGGGTAAAATGAATATGATATGAAATGTGAATGAGAAAGCGAAGTGTTTGGTATAAGCTGAAATGAAATAGTGAAGTAAGTGTATTATGAGTTGAGAATAAAGAATAAATAAGTGTTAATAATAAATGGGGTAGTAAAGAAAGTGCATAGTGAAACGTGAATTGTGGATGAGAAAGAAAGTAGCTGTGAATGATGTAAATGTGAAAGAAAATGAGTTATGAGTTAGTGGATGAAAAGAAGTGATAAATGCAGTACGTGGTCAATTTAAAATGGAATAATAAAAGAGGCATGTGTTCTTATGAATAGTACAAAGCAATTATATTATGTATGTGATCATTAAAGTAAAATACAGTATGATATGAGTGGTTCCACCTTAGGATTGTGTCAAGGAACTACCTGCCCGCTGTTTCTGTGGAAATGGTGGGAACTACCTGCATTGGCATAATTCGCAGGGTGAGTGGGCATGATAGGGCTATGATTAATGGAAGTGAAGAATTAAATAAGTAAAGATAAATAATGATTGAAGTGAATTAATAACTCTTGAGATGTGATGTGATATTACCCAGACTATGCGTTTGGGGTGTGGTGATTATTACCCAAGCTATCGGCTTTGGGGTGTGATATATTATTGCCCCAACTATGTTTGGGGGTATGGAATATAAATTGATGTGAATGAAAGTGAAATCAGTGATAACTTGAGTTATAGTGAAGATGAAAGTAAGTTGGTCATTAATTAGCTTGAAAAATAGCTAAATGATATAACGGGATGAGAATGAGTTATAAAACATATTTTTGATGTGATAAGAATGAGTATTTAATAAGTGATATGTGCATAATGTGATGAAATGTGAGTGAATTGCAATAGGTAACAAAGTGTTATATTTTGTCATAAGAAAGGAATTAATGTGGTATTATGTGGATATATGCTTACGTAATGATATGGGTTATAAGAAATAAATGGACGCGGTGTTATGAAATATGAAATTGAGAAAGAAAGGGTTTATGAATGAAAATGAGTATTTAAGAATATGAGTTGTGAGTTCGTAGATGTAATTGAATGAAAAATGAAGTGCGTAGTTATAAAAGTATGAAGAAAAGAGTTAGGGACTTTATGTGAGTATGTATGGAAATAAAGAAACGATGAGGTGGTAGGAATTATGAAGTGATAAGTATTTGTGTAGGGGATTCAAATTGAAAAGGAATGGATTAAATGGAAATTCGTATTGTGCGAATATAAAGTAAGGCTAGATATGAGGTTGATGTGAAATATATAGTGGAATGTGTGAGTATGGGCAAATTTATAATTTGATACAGATTTGAAGAGTAATTGAATATAAAGCCGTATTTATGATGTTTTAAAGTTCAGAGGTTCAACATGTATCTTCTTACTCGATGTTTGTAAGTTTTAAATTATTTTCGTTATACCATTTAATTTATTTGTTAGATTTTTAAATTATACTCACACCAGAAATGGCTAACCCCTTAGTGTTTGGGGGGGGTTAGGGGAGTCCGAGGACTACCCTAAATCCCCTACTGTTTCAGGTCCTCCGCAGTGCAGAGGTGAGACGTAGATTTCGTAGAGTGAAATTATTCACATTAAATTTTATGTATAAGTTTAGTGAAGTGAATAGTAGAATCTATGGTTTAAATTGTAATTTGAATGTACAAGCTTGTAGATGATGATGGTAAGTATAGTACGATGTGGTATGGTATGCTTGTGACCCGTACCCACCTCGTTGTGGTGTACCGGGCTCTGTGGTAGGTTTTACAAAGGTTTTTCTAAAAATTTTACCTCGTTTTCAAAGAAATTTATGGTTTTTATTTGATATTTGATAATTCGTTATGAGTTTGGCCCCCAGAGCATTATATTATATTTCCTGTGTGTATCTGCTCATTTTGGCCTGGGGAGCCCATGAAAATATTATGTGGATTGTGAGCTACGGAATTTTGAGCAGAATTCTGTAAGCTTTTTGTGTTTCGGGGCAAAATTTACAGGGGAGACTCTGTCAAAATTTTTCCTGAAAATTAACTTTCTTAGTTTATGATTAAAGTGATATAGAAATTGAAAGATTTGAGTTTGGAGTCAAAAAAAAATTTTGGGGCTTTACAGTTTGGTATCAGAGCCTAGGTTGACTAGGAATTTTTGTTTATCCTAGTGATCCTGTCATGTGTGTATGGGTTCATTATTGCTAAGTTGTGGATATGAAGTTGTTTTATGTGTTGTGGGTGTTTTGCTAAGTACAGATTATATTATAGATGGTGCGATTTTTATTGGACTTTGGTCTGACTTAGGGTCAGTGTTATCCCTTATAACCCATGCGGGTGTTTTGCATTATGGCATTGCCATGTTTTCCTTAGAAGCCCCAAGCGAGAAATTGTACACCATTATAGAGTTTTGTTATATGGGTTGCGGTATGCCGAGTGTGGCTATTTTCTTGGAATCTTGTGTATGACATATAGGTGTATATCCTATAGATTGTGAGGTGATGTGTTGTTGTGGTCATTATACTTTGCCGGGAGATGGGTTAGTAGTGGAGGCTATATGTATGGTGGATGTAGGGTAGAAGTGTGATGCAAGGAGGGTTCGGGTGAGAAAGCCCGATAAAACCCAGTTTCTGATGGTATGTAATGACTTGGCTGATGTAAGTATGTATGTTGTGTTTAGAGGAAATACTCAAGATGAAAAATTGAAGATGTGGGTCGTAAATTTCGTGATATATGTCAGAGAACAGTTTTAGTTTTTTTGTGATCATAAGAGTTTGAAGCACTTGTTTTCGTAAAAAGATTTTAGCAGGAGGAAATAAAGGTGGTTCGAGTTCTATAGTAATGCTGATGTCGATATGAAATATCACCCAGAAAGCAATATGGTGGCAGATGTTTTAAGTAGAAGTAGGATATTGACTTTTATTCTGTCCCAAGAGTGGACGGTACCAGAATTATTTGGTCCATTTGATATTTCTTTAGTAGAAGAGGATGACATGACCTTATATGTGGACGGTTTATTACTACAACTGTTTATTCCACAGCTGATCGATCGAATTAGGATTCGAAATTTTTGCTAGTTGTAGAAGGTGCATGACCTCATTCTGGATGAGATTAATGGATAAGCCTCTTTTGAGGTGTGTAGTCGACACGGGAGTTATGCAGATTAGCGGCGATCAAGACATTAAGTTGCTCAGTTATTGAAAGTTATTGGGGAGAAAGTATCCATGATCGTTTGGACAATTTTCTTAACCCCTATAGCTCGAGGACGAGCTTCTTTTGAGGTGTGTAGAATGTAACACCTCGAATTTTAAAATACCGAGAATATTGTTTTTATATTCTTATGGTGGTGAGAATTATTTTTATGTTATATCCTATTATATTTTATTTTTAAATGTTGATATTGGTATGAATATTTGTGTTGTATTGATGCAAATGATATATTGGAGTTTGAGTTGAGTTTTTGTGAAGAAACATTGTTTACTTTATTTTATACTTTTGGAGGATTATTATGAGATAATTTTATGTAATTTGTATTATTAGTATTTTTAAAGTGCAAGAGTTGGGGTTTATTTATAATATTTTGCATTTGGAGGGTCTATATGTAATTATACCATATTATTATTATTATCTTTTCTTTTACCAAAAACACCCCCCCTCTTTTCCCTCATCCTCCTCCCGTTCTTTCTTTTTTTTCCCGATCGCAAGCGAAGGCCAGCCGAACCCCATCGGCGCCATCTTCCCCCGCCCGATTCCACCTCGTCCCTCCGTGGTTTTTCAATTAATCTGGAGGGATGACTAATGGAAAGGTCCTCTACACCGTGGTAGCATCGATTTGGAGAAATAACTCCGGAAAGGTATACCTTATTTTATTTATTTGTATAAAATTTAGTGTGGTTAATTTATTTTGAGTAGAATGGTTATGGTAGGGAGATTAGGAGATGTTGGGAATAGTTGAGATGAGAAATTAGCACATTATGGGAAATTTAGCAAGTTGCTAATAAATTAGGGTTTTGGGTTTGTAAAAGAAAATTTTATGTGTGAGAATTATCTTCTTCACAGTAGTAGAATTTTAGTAGAGCTATTAGAAAAAGTTGGGGGTGATTTTAGTAATCGTTTGGGGATAAACATCCCGTAGGAATTTAAATATTACGTGCGATGCAAGTGTGCATCCCAGACGTTCGATAAAACGCCTGAGTGATATTAGAAATAGTGTTATTATTCTCTGTGGTTGATTTGGATGTTGTGAGCCTTAATTGCTTGGAAACGTGATAATAGGAAATGTTAACGGCTTCGGGTGCCGGATGGAGAAGTGATGCTTCGAGGCTTCCCGGGCTATGAGGTGAGTATGAAAGTATTTATATATCTGTTGTTTAAGAAAGTTTTAGTATAATTTGAATGATTGATATGAATCTCGAAATATGGTGTATGTGTAAAGGAAAATTAGTGTTCGGTGTTGATATGCGATATGACGATTAAATACTCATCTCGGGTATTGATATAAACTTATAGATGATGGATTAGTGATATATATATACGGGGATGAGTTATATTTATATAAGATGTCAGTATATTGTGAATTGTTGTGATTTGGAATATCCAGGGTGATGATAACGTATTGAGTGTATTTATATATATAATGTTGTGATGTGTTGATATACTGGGCGTATGCAAACTTGTGATATTGAGATAATAAATGGTATGATATACGCATGATGTATGGGGCAATGATAAAATAAATAATACAGTGCAGTTGTGATGTGCAATATTATGATGTGATGATTTTATATATTAATGGCAGTGATATTTTTTTTTGTGTGATGCATTGAAAGGGTAAGTGAGATGGTGATCATTGTTTATGATAATAAGTTTAAATAAAGGATGAGATGTTATGATGATAAAGGGTGATGTTAATATGAAAAGTAAATGTTAATAACAATAATTTCGGTTGACCTGAATAGATACCTCCGCATAGACGGAGAGAGATATGATACCCCAGGATGGACCTGGGAGTGTAGATACCTCCGGATAGACCGGAGAGAGATATGATACCTCAGGTGGGACCTGAGAGAGAGTTGATACCCCAAGATGGACCTGGGAGTGTAGATACCTCCAGATAGACCGGAGAGAGATATTATACCTCAGGTGGGACCTGAGAAAGATTTGATACCCCAGGATGGACCTGGGAGTGTAAATACCTCCGGATAGACCGGAGAGAGATATGATACCTCAGGTGGGACCTGAGAGAGAGTTGATACCCCAGGATGGACCTGGGAGTGTAGATACCTCCGGATAGACCGGAGAGAGAAATGATACCTCAGGTGGGACCTGAGAGAGAGTTGATACCCCAGGATGGACCTGGGAGTGCAGATACCTCCGGATAGACCAGAGAGAGATATGATACCTCAGGGTTGACCTGAGAGATAGTTGGTTCCCCAGGATGGACCTGGGAGAGTAGATACCACCGGATAAACCGGAGAGAGAGTTGATACCTCAGGGTAGACCTGAGAGAGAAGTGGTACTCCGGGAGAGACCTGGGGTAAAATGAATATGATATGAAATGTGAATGAGAAAGAGAAGTGTTTGGTATAAGCTGAAATGTAATAGTGAAGTAAGTGTATTATGAGTAAAGAATAAAGAATAAATAAGTGTTAATAATAAATGGGGTAGTAAAGAAAGTGCATAGTGAAACGTGAATTGTGGATGAGAAAGAAAGTAGCTGTGAATGAAGTAAATGTGAAAGAAAATGAGTTATGAGTTAGTGGATGAAAAGAAGTGATAAATGCAGTACGTGGTCAATTTAAAATGGAATAATAAAAGAGGCATGTGTTCTTATGAATAGTACGAAGTAATTATATTATGTATGTGATCATTAAAGTAAAATACAGTATGATATGAGTGGTTCCACCTTGGGATTGTGTCAAGGAACTACCTGCCCGCTGTTTCTGTGGAAATGGTGGGAACTACCTGCCTTGGCATAATTCGCAGGGTGAGTGGGCATGATAGGGCTATGATTAATGGAAGTGAAGAATTAAATAAGTAAAGATAAATAATGATTGAAGTGAATTAATAACTCTTGGATGTGATGTGATATTACCCAGACTATGCGTTTGAGGTGTGGTGATTATTACCCAAGCTATCGGCTTTGGGGTGTGATATATTATTGCCCCAACTATGTTTGGGGGTATGGAATATAAATTGATGTGAATGAAAGTGAAATCAGTGATAACTTGAGTTATAGTGAAGATGAAAGTAAGTTGGTCATTAATTAGCTTGAAAAATAGCTAAATGATATAACAGGATGAGAATGAGTTATAAAACATATTTTTGATGTGATAAGAATGAGTATTTAATAAGTGATATGTGCATAATGTGATGAAATGTGAGTGAATTGCAATAGGTAACGAAGTGTTATATTTTGTCATAAGAAAGGAATTAATGTGGTATTATGTGGATATATGCTTACGTGATGATATGGGTTATAAGAAATAAATGAACGCGGTGTTATGAAATATGAAATTGAGAAAGAAAGGGTTTATGAATGAAAATGAGTATTTAAGGATATGAGTTGTGAGTTCGTAGATGTAAATGAATGAAAAATGAAGTGCGTAGTTATAAAAGTATGAAGAAAAGAGTTAGGGACTTTATGTGAGTATGTACGGAAATAAAGAAACGATGAGGTGGTAGGAATTATGAAGTGATAAGTATTTGTGTAGGGGATTCAAATTGAAAAGGAATGGATTAAATGGAAATTCGTATTGTGCGAATATAAAGTAAGGCTAGATATGAGGTTGATGTGAAATATATAGTGGAATGTGTGAGTATGGGCAAATTTATAATTTGATACAGATTTGAAGAGTAATTGAATATAAAGCCGTATTTATGATGTTTTAAAGTTCAGAGGTTCAAGATGTATCTTCTTACTCGATGTTTGTAAGTTTAAAATTATTTTCGTTATACCATTTAATTTATTTGTTAGATTTTTAAATTATACTCACACCAGAAATGGCTAACCCCTTAGTATTTAGGGGGTTAGGGGAGTCCGAGGACTACCCTAAATCCCCTACTGTTTCAGGTCCTCCGCAGTGCAGAGGTGAGACGTAGATTTCGTAGAGTGAAATTATTCACATTAAATTTTATGTATAAGTTTAGTGAAGTGAATAGTAGAATCTATGGTTTAAATTGTAATTTGAATGTACAAGCTTGTAGATGATGATGGTAAGTATAGTACGATGTGGTATGGTATGTTTGTGACCCGTACCCACCTCGTTGTGGTGTACCGGGTTCTGTGGTAGGTTTTACAAAGGTTTTTCTAAAAATTTTACCTCGTTTTCAAAGAAATTTATGGTTTTTATTTGATATTTGATAATTCGTTATGAGTTTGGCCCCCAGAGCATTATATTATATTTCCTGTGTGTATCTGCTCATTTTGGCCTGGGGAGCCCATGAAAATATTATGTGGATTGTGAGCTACGGAATTTTGAGCAGAATTCTGTAAGCTTTTTGTGTTTCGGGGCAAAATTTACAGGGGAGACTCTGTCAAAATTTTTCCTGAAAATTAACTTTCTTAGTTTATGATTAAAGTGATATAGAAATTGAAAGATTTGAGTTTGGAGTCAAAAAAAATTTTGGGGCGTTACAGCCTAGTTTGTCACTTTTTATGGGCTCGAAAGAAGTCAATATCTTGTAGAGGGGCCTGGAGATGGCCAGACCTGTTAATAAGGCCCGTTATGATTAATTTGCCTATAGAAGATTTGAGATCTGTGCTGGAATCGTACGTCCCTGATTTGCTACGATTTTTACCATCATCATAAGCCCCCCACTCCCGGATGGCAATTTTCTTGGCTTTCGGGGAGTAGTACGTTCTACTTTTGGACTCTTGAGTATAATCTTAGTTGTCAGGGTTTTTGGAGATACCTAGAACCAATCTGTGGCTTCTGAAGGCAGTGAATATCATCCTAGATTTTCCCATACTTTTTCGGAATTTTCCGAATTTTTCGAGAATTTTCTGGATTTTTTTTCCAATTTTAAAATAACTTTTTAGAAATTTATAATTAATAAATCAAATTTTCAATTATTTTTCGGAACTTTAAATTAATTTTCCGAATTAAAATAATTTTTTTTTTGGATTTTTAATTAACTTTTAAAATTTTAAATTATTTTTTGGGATTTTTTTTGAATAATCAGAGATGGGCACGATTTTTGATGTGATCAGGGACGTCGATCAAGGCTGGCTCGCATCCTGATGTATTTTGGTGGTTGTGATCTGATCGCTGTGAGCTTTGGCATCGTGGCACAATCTGGAGCGTCCCTCAGTGGTCGGCTTGCCTACTGAATGAGATCAAGTGGTGGAGAAGCGAGCGAAGCTCTGAGGTAGAAGAGGGGCATTGTGGCTCCATCTTGCGCATCCATCGTGCTCATGATCGAATTTTGGAGCGATCCAAGGGTTAGACTTTGCAGCGAGGACCCCTTAGCTCGGCCGACAATTTTGCCGAGCTATGGCGATTTTCTTCCAACTTTGAGGGCTTCGCCGAGCTATGGAGCTATTGCTTCTTGGATTTCTCGTCGAGACTCCCAACTCCGCCAAGCTATTGAGTTCAAAGCAACCGTCGAGCTATGGCCTTCGAGCTTCGGGGGGTGTCTCGCCGAGCCATGAGAAGCTTTGGGCGAGCTACGGAGATGCGGTTTGGCCGAGCTATGATGTCATGCCCCGCTTCCCAAAATTGTGAAATACGAGCGCGTGACTAAGCCCAGCGAATGATTTTCATCATTCATGAGCTGTGGGATCGACTCAGCATCATAACAAGAATATAACAAAATGTTCACAATCACGCATGCATGAATAATTTATTAAGCAACAGAAAACAATTGAAACAAATAATAATATCCAAATAGTTTTCAAGTTTGGATCAAAAGCCTGTTACAAGTCTTAAGTAGCAAGAAAATAAATAACACAGGAAAATAAATAATTTAAGCATGTCCTTTCTCCAATTGAAACCTAGAATCTCTGCTCACCAATTCCAGCAGGCAACACGTCTCCAAAGTATGTTTAATAATTATAAAAATGAGAAAATAGAGAAAACAAGAGAAATGCCCTTAGTGCAAGTTAGGCCACAAATAGTAAAAACGAGTACAAGAAATATAGAACAAAATTTGGAATCAAGAATATAATAGAGATACAACAAGTAGTGGGGATTCAGGAAACTAGCTAGTAAGAAGGACAACTCCAGTAACAAGATTGGGTAACAAATACTAGTAGTGGAGTAAGTGGCAAGTGAACATATAAGGGTTTCCAACATCAAGTGACAAGTATCAAGTACAAGTGTCAAGTTACAAGTCTCAAGTCTAGTATCAGCTGTCAAGTACAAGTATCGAGTTGCAAGTGTCATGTATTATATTCAAGTATTAAGTCTCATGTATCATGTTATCAAGTATCAAGTGAACATGTATCAAGTTCAAGTTTTATGTTCAAGTCTTGTGGTTATTACTATCTAGGTAGCACTTTATGCATCCATACTTTTACTACATAGTTGCTACAGTCAATGCAATTTCATTTAGACCTAGTGGTGGATTTTAAAGGGCGGTGTACTCAGGAATCAAGTATCAAGCAAGCACGGTTCATGAATACGAAAATAAAATAATAAGTTCACAAAGTAAGTCCGTGAATACTAACAAGTTCAAGAACCACACAGTGGGTTCATGAATACAACAAGTTCATGAGCCAAGTAATGGCTCCCTGAATACGTCAAGGTGCAACAAGTTCATGAACCGAGTACTGGAAAACACGGGCCCCCTTCCGAGTACACTTACCTATACTGTCCACTACTATAGTCTTTCCCTTAAACCCTGACTTGTTATTTATTATTACCATCAAGCAAGCATGGAAGTGTGCGAAACAAGTCAAGTAAACATAATCAAGAACATGGAACAAGTTTGAGATATTTATATAGCATATTCGAGGGTCAACACGAATCAAAATATCAAGAACAACGAAAATCTCAAATCTGGACAGCATGAGGTTGCTGTACCAAAACTGCGATTCCCGTTGCTACAAGATAGAAAATGTGGATCCGTCAGAAGATCTAGATACTAGACTTCTACCCGGTTCTAATGCATATAATTAAAGTATATAAAAATTGTGGTAACATATATCAAAACTGCAAACTATACCGCTTTTGTGTTCAGCCAAAATTTGTGAATCTGGGTTTATACATGTGAAACAGGGTTGAAACATTACTAATTAATTCTGAGAAAATTAGAGAATGTTCTCTAGGGTGTCCAGCAACATCTTGCAAAATTTTAAGTCAATTACTTACTGCTAGCATAGTTAAAATAATTTGTAAACTAAAGAAGTGCAGGAGTTTTTGTGAATCTGCGACTACCGACACAGCAGCAATAAAACTACGATATCTCCTAGATCGTAACTCAGAATTCAAAAATTCTGGAAGCTATCGACAACTAGACATTTAGAGCTACATTTCATATTCAGGGATCAAATTTATATTTTGACTTTAAAGGGATCGAAACAGCAAGTAAAGTTCAAGACAGCAACAAGTGTGAATGTCTTTCATATATAAGTTGCATGATAATTGGTTATTATGAGTCTAGATTAGCATGTGATACAAAATGGATGTGGTGGGCATCAAATCAGCAAGCAACATCTATTTTTCAACTCAAGAAATGCAAGATCATCACATACATGACACAACACACATCTATAAGTCTAGAGTTTCTTAGTTTCATGTGCTCAAGTGACTAGGAGATAAATGAGTCCAACTAGTTTGTAAATATAACAACGAAAGGATTTTGACTCTTAAGGTTAAGGAATCGACGATGAATAATTTAAGATCAACAAATGAGGAGACAAAGAGTCACAACTACAACCTATTTGCGGTATTTTCAATTAAATGCTTGTACTAGGATAATAAATTGTACAAGGAGAATACTTGCCTGAACGACGGTGAATTCAAACACGAAAAAATGCGAGATGAGAATCCTGAGAGGCGAGGCACGAACACGGACAATGCACGCACGTACGAGACACGTGCAAACACCCACACAGCGGATCTACTTCGGATCTGCTCTGGGCGCCAAAACAGCAAACACAGATCAGGTAGATGGGCTCGGATCTCGATGCGATCCAACGGCTGAAATTCAAAATGCCCTTCTTCTTCCCTCCTTCCTTCTTCTCTTCCGGTTTTGATCAGCGGCGACTGTGGAGGCTTCAACTGGCGACGCGATGACTGGGCGGCGATGCTCGCGGCGGCTACAGTCAAGGAGCGATGCAGCGATGGGGCAAAGCTAGTGAAGCTCTGCTTGGTGGATAAAACAGAGGAGGTCCAAAGGTGGGGTGCTCGGGGCTCTGGTCACCGAGGAGTCACGACACAGGAGAGGAGATGGTGTCGGCGATGGGGGTGGCGAAGTATTGGAGGTGATGGCGGATGGGTTTGGGAGTGGGATAAGGAGACGATGGGTTCAGGGATGAAGGATTTGCGATGAAGACAATGGCGATGTGAGAGCAGAGTCGAGGATGATGGCGAGGACGGGTATTGGCGATGGTTGATGGCGGAGGTCGATGGTTGCGATCGAGTGAAGGAAGAAGACGAGAGGAAGGAGATGGCGGCTGGATTATTTAGGTTAAAACAGTGAAAGTAATTAGGGTTAGGGTTAAAAGAGATTAGGGTTTAAATAGTATAGGGTTCGGGTTATTGGGTATTTTTTATAAATGGGTTTTGGGTTGATAGATAGGTGGGTTTTGGTAAATAAATAAACCTGGTAATGGGTTTAGTAAGTAATGGGTTAGAGGTATTAATAAGATCCAAAAGAATAGGTAAAATAATCAATACAATGCAGGATTTAAATTAATAGTAAATAATTAAATCAAGTATAACAATTCGTGATACAATAACAAATCAAAAAGTATACTTCGAGTTAATACTCAAATACTAGTAAATACAATAGGATTTTGAAATAATAAAAATAATAACAACAACAATAATAATAATATAATAATAATAATGACAATAATTTGTATTATAAAAAGAATCATTGGGAACTAGTTATAAATAAAATTATTAATTAAAAATAGATTTTAACAGAAGATCAATAATACATTTTAACAATGAATTTGAAAGCGAAAAATAATTTACAACAATTTTAAATGTAGAAAATACACAAAAAATACATCTATATACAGAAAACAGGGGTTACATATGAGCTTCGTGTTTTGGCTGAGCTATGACCTTCGAATTCTCTGAGCTTCGAGATTGTGTTACCGGAGCTTTTTTAGAGTGCTCTGTTCCCAAGTACGTTGAGCTTTATTTTGGGCGAGCTAAGGGTTGAGGTCGTTTGGAGAACTATGAGCTTCGACGAGCTATAGTGCCTTCGCCAAGCTATGGGAAATTGAAGCTTCGCTAAGCTATGATGTTCGAGTTCCACCGAGCTACGGAGGTTGCGGTTTGGCCAAGCTATGAGCTCCACGTTTTGGCCGAGCTATGGAGGCTGAGCTTCACCGAGCTATGGACTTTGAGCTTCGCCGAGCTATAGGGACGTCGAGCGATAGTTCTTTGGTGAGCTATCACCCCCGTCGAGCTATGGAGGTGGTAGTGGTCGCACTATGAACCTTGGAGGTGCTATAAGCTATGAGGGCACTCCTCGTCGAGCTACTACGTCCTTGTTGCTCTATGGGACTTATTGTGCTTTGGAGTGAAGCTGCTATCGAGCTTTAAGGGATGAGCTACGGTCAAGTTATGGAGCCTCAAACCGTCGTCGCCCTACCACCACTGTTGACCTATGGGGTTCATCGAGCTATGGTGGACATGCTTTGGTCGTGCTATGGCAACATCGAGCCTCTGTTTCGTCAAGCTATAGAGACGATGCGGAGTGGCGGAGTTTGGCGCTGGTTGTGCTTTTGAGAAAGGAGATGAAGAAGAGAAGGAGAAGAAGGAAAGAAGAGTGTTGCAGGTTTCGGGTTTGGAGTGTGTACCCCCAACCCACTCCAATTCATGTTGTCTGGCTTGCTTGTGGGTTCAGTTTGCGACTCTTGGACCAGGACCGAGCCTATTTTCTTCTTTTCCTCTTTTTTTGAACCATGAGCACTTGTTGGTGATTTTTGAAGCTTTGGATTTGCATATACTTGGAGTTTGTTGGAGTTTTTGTGGAGACTTTTGAAGCTTTGATTCGCAAAAACCCGCCTTGTTCGGAGTTGTGTCGTTTTTGGCGGAGTTCTTCCCCTTATATCGATGTAGGAGAACTAGTGAGCTTAGGTTTGATCATCTCTTTTAGAGTTTGAGTTATCACTTGAGCTTGATCTTGGTGGAGAGAGATTGAACCGACTTGGGGACTTTGCGGGGCTAGTAGACTTTGTCACATGGAAGCTTGCTTGGCGAAGGGTTTTCTTCTATTGGTGGTGAACATGGTGTCTACCAAGTGTTTGTGAAATTGTTCACACCATCACACCCACCAAGTGTTTGTGAAATTGTTCACACCATCACACCCACCAAGTGTTTGTGAAATTGTTCACACCATCACACCCACCAAGTGTTTGTGAAATTGTCCACCCCATCATGCTTCTTTCCTTGGCGGAGCATTGTGATGTTCACTCGTTTTGCTGGTCGACTGTCCTGTTGCTAAGTTACTATTCTTATTGGACCTGGTATAGTGTGATATGACCTTTGAATCTTGTGGAGGACTCAGATCCTGCCACGTGGCAATTTGATCTCTGTGGTTCTATAAATAGGATTTCACCTCCCATTCCTTTATTTACCACTTTCACTTTCACTCTCTAGAAAATTTTGAGAGATTCTCTCTCTAAAAGTTGCGGTGTTTTACCGGGCAGGACTGGTGGTTCATCTGGTGTTCAACGGTGGTGCTAGTTTCTGGCTGTAGATTCGTCGTTTGCCATTACTTTGACTAGGTAACATTCTTACGATCGTCGTTTATTATGTCTAGCATTCTGTCTCCCTCTGCTTATCCTAGATAAGTTAGTCTATATGCAGACGATGGTAATGTGTCCAGCCCCATCGGCAAAAGGGTGGGTGGGTGTGGTGCAGCCGGTCGTTCCACTATTATGGAAACGATCGTCGAGCCTAAGAGAGATAAGGGATGCGCACTTAAGACCCCGTTATTACTTGTACCAGAACAGATTAGGGAGTATCCGCTGGTTAACCAAAAGTTACTATGGAGTGGCATGGAATATGACGAGCCAGAGCTCGTCTACACTTTTCAGGCTAATTAGGCCGCCACCATTCGTACACGAGATGAGCTTGCCGTGATTAGAGTGGGATTTGGCATTCCTTGCGAGTACAACTTACTCTTGCCAGGTCCTGGAGTTAGGGCTTGTTACACCATGTCTGAGGAATATTGTTTCTTTCCGTGCAATGCCTTCTTAGCGGGGCTTCGCTTGCCCCTTTACCTATTTGTTAAAGAGGTGCTCAATTGGTATCGGCTGTGTCCGGTGCAGCTGCTGCCGAACACGTGGAGGCACGTTGTTGGATTTGTCTTGCAGTGTCTCCAGCTCAGAGCTGAGCCGAGTCTTGCGGTCTTTAGACGTCATTTCAGACTCATCCAACTCAGCAAAATGGAGGAGCGTTGATACCTTAGCCCTCGTAAGAATCCGGGGTTAGTCGATGCTCCTCACTCAATTAGGTGTTGAAAGGAGAAGTTTCTTGTTGTTCGCAGCGCTGAGTCATGGGGAATCCCCACTACATGGAGGGGAACGGTTCCCTCGACGGTGAGAGCGGAGCTGATAATGACCTTGGAAAAGAAGAGCGTTAGTGATGCCCTTCTAGGACTTAAATTGTTGGCGTGGCAAGACATCACTGACTAAGTACTCTTTGAAGGTGATCTTGGGTTGGCTGTTTCTAATACGGTTTTACTATTGTTGCTTTCATGCTGTGTTACCCATACTTTTGTTGCTTTCTGGTTGTTTTATCCATGCCTTTGTTGCTTTCATTTGGTCTTACGAGTTTTAAATCCTTCGTGTTTCACCTTGTAGGAAGAATAGACATGGATTACGAAGACCTTCTGGCGGAATTGGATGCGCTGCGTACCAAGAGGGAAGACGAGTCGAAGAAGCGGAAGAGGTCAGCTGTGCATCCTTCTCCTTCCTAGGACTTGTAGCCCCGGGCCCCTGCCGTGCGGATTGAGCCCCATGCAGAGGTACTGCATGCTACTGACGCAGGTTCTTCCTTGGCTGCGGTCGTGGCGAGTGCCACATCAGCTCCAATGACTGCTACTGCTACCGTGGTACTCGCTAAACGTGGGGACATGGTCTATACTCCTGACTGAAATGTGAAACCCTAGGAAAGCTTTTTTGGGAACTCCGTTGGTTGCTTTAAGGCCAGCCGCTACATTCCTACTCTAGCTGACAGAGAGAGGTTGAAGATGAAGCCCCCGGAGAAATCGGTCTTGGAGATTGTGAGGGCACACATGAAGGTATGATTTAGCTCCCTTTGTTCCTTAGCTTGCGCTTTCCTCCCCGGTATCATTATGTTTTAACCGTTTTCTCATTGTTTTAGGCGATGTCACTTCGGGCATTTGGTTGACTTCTATGCGACTGAAAAGAAGAACCTAAGGGCCCGTATTTCTTGTGCCGAGAAGGACAAAAAGAAATTCATCAAGGAGTCAAAGGCAGAGTTGGAGGAGCAGAGGAAGAAGGAAAAAGAGGCGAGTCTTGAGTTTGTGTAACCCCTGCTTTTCATTTTTCGTATTTTGGGCATATTTTTCATTTTTCTTGAGTATTTATATTCCTCCTATATTTTTGGACCGTATAATTAAGTTGTTTTCAATATATATTCTTTTATTTCATTTGTATCTCTTTGAGCATGATTGTTTGTCTTTTGCTTCGTTCTTTATCAATTGTGATTTTCTTTTTATTGGATTCTTGCTTTGTTTCTTTTTGCTCGTGTGGTGGGTGCTCGTGGTTCTTTGTTTTGCCCAATCTTATTGATAATCCTATTGCCTATTGATCCCTAATCAGCTACCAAATCATAATGGCTTACAAACCCTATTGCAAATCCTATTTCAAACCCCATACAATTCTTATTTTACTAATCCTATTCATACTTCTAATTAAACCCAATACCCAATACCCACTACCCTATATCTCTAACCCTAAAATCCAAAACCCTATATAAACTAAACCCTCGCCTCTCCTCTACAAAAACCCTAACCCCCTGATCCCCTCCTTCCCTGTTGCACCGTTAACCCCGATCAACACCCCAAACCCATCCCGACTGCACCTCCCCTCTTCCGACACCCTAGTCACCATTACCCCATCACCCCGAGCATCCCCATCGTCCATCTTTCCCGCTCCTCCCCATCCTCCGACGTCTCCAGCAGGAGCAGCAGCAGCGTCAGCACTTGGCCGTGCCACCGCCGCCGTGCCCACTCCCGACTGCTCTCTCTCTCTCTCTTGGTTTTGCTTGTGCACGGAGTTGCATGTGGATTGCTTGGTTCGTGGGTTTTGTTCGTTGTCAAAATCCATTCCCGTTATTCTTTGTGTTCATTTCGTCTTCGGTTAAGGCATGTAACTTGTACTCAATTCCTTTGTATGATACAAGTCATAAATTCCGCTTGTAGTGTACTTGGGTTCTAGAGATAACTTGTGTGTGATATATTTTTGATGAGTACTGTCTCTATAGTGCTATTTAACCATAGTTGCCTCACGACAAAAATTTGACTTGAAAAAACTTAGGTTTTGACTGTTCTTGATATGATTATATTTGTAAGATAATTATGAGAATCTGGGTGTTTGTTTGGATCCATATGATATATTTGTTGTGGACATACTATATACCCTATTTCATGATGTTTGGACACTTAGTAGACTTCTAACATGTTTGGTTGTGTTTGGAACGAGTTTCGTATGATGTATGTTGATTTGTTGTTAAAAGGAAAATATGTATTTTGTCAATGATTTTTTTTATTGGTATTTTAGACCATATTAAGGTCAGAATCTTAACTTCAGTATTAAACATGATTTTTAGATAAACCTTGTCTTCTTTCCAAACTTTTTGACCTTGATCGATTTCGTTTTCGTATGTGTGAGTTATTATTGTTTTACTACAGAGGTGTATTTTATTTCCAGATTTCGTTTCTTGATGATTTCGATGACTAAACTATTTTGATACTAGTTCTAAGCATATTATTTTGATCTTAAATTTTGTACAGTGTTTCTATACCTATTTAGGGAATACTCAGAATTTTGGTGGATTTTATTGATGAGTTTTATATACTGTTTCATGCTTGTTTATAAAAACTATACTTGCTGGATTTTGCTCGCTGTTCTGAAAAGATTTGTATTTTCACCCTAATTTCTTTTCTTGTATGAAAAATATTTATCAAATATGAAAGTTATCTTATTTTGTCTATTTTCACCACCCTTTGGCGGATTTGGATTTTCTTTCACGGTTTGCGAGATATTACAGTTTTCGTACAGCAGTGTTGGGAATTTTAGATTTGCCAAACTATCGTTTCTTGATGTTTTCTGATTTTTTTTGGCTAAACTAATCTTACTAGAAAATTATGAAACATTATATTCTGATACTAGACATATAGGGTAATACCCCAGATTTTTCTGGATTTATTTGAGGTGTTTTGATGCTGTTTTCCTGACTATGAATTCGATTTACTGATTTCTAGATGAACATATTTTCTTGTTTCAAATCAGTTTTGAGTTATGTTTTGCTAAAATACTATATGACTTATATGTATCCGCTGGATTTGGTTAGAAGTCTATTTTTCAGATTCTCTGACGGATCTGGGTTTTGATATTTGTGGTAGAGGGAATCGCTATTTTAGTACTGTACGGTCGTGCTGTCCTGAATTAGGAAGACTCTATTTTGTTCTATTATGTGACTATCTTACTATCTGTACAAGTTTATCGGTTATTTTGAAATTATGGATCGTTATATCATGCTAGACTTACTATGTTTCATGTACATACTCATCTGTCTAATAATAATTGTAAAAGGATCAAGCCGGGGTTTATAGGAAAGATCTAGTAGTGGGAAAGCATAGAAATGTGTACTTAGAAGTGGGCCCGTGTTTTCCATATGATTATTTGTTATCTGTTATACTGTACCCTGTCTACATTACTTCCTATAGGAAGGTGTAGGGAAGAAGAGAACCACTAGGTTCTATCTGTCTGTCTGGATTTTGTATCTGATATCTATCTGTCTGAACCCTGAGTACACGGCCCTATATGATCCCCTACGAAATCTACACACGTAACTATTTTGAATGTAGCAACCATGTGATAAAAGGATGGCACATGAAGTGCTATCTAGTTAGTAATTAATACAAGACTTATCTGAATATGACATCTGTATCTGTATCTGTATCTGATATCTGAATCTGTTATCTGATTTTCTGATCATCTAATTATCTGAGTATCTGTTATCTGTCTGACACTATCACTTGACACTATTATTTAATACTATCTGTATATCTGTCTGCATGCTATTTGACTTTGACACTTGACACATGTTAGTATACCATGCTAGTTGATTCTGCTATACCATGCTATATCTGTTCTGCTATTATTTAGATTTGTTAGTTTTCCATGTACTTGTATCCTGTATTACAAGCGGCCCGTAACTTGCATTAACGAGTACTTGTTTTCTTTTTCCTTCTCCTGCAATTTATTGATTGCAGATCAGGATGGTCGTTTGCCCGTTGGTATTGGAGAAATGAAATATTAGTGCTGGACTTCTTTTGCTATTATTATTTTTATTTGTTGCTTTTGAACGATGTATTTGAGTACTTGGATTTTATTTTTATTTGAGCAATGTGACCCAGGATATTAACTGTTCGGATATGTTTATTTGAGACTACTATATTATTGTTTTTCAATTAATTTCTGTTGGTACTTTCTTTTGTTTGCGGATATATATGTCTGTGTGAGGATGATTCTTTTGGCTTCCGACTATGATTATTTTGCGATTTGTTGTAAGATTCTGAACAGCTTATGGATGATGCAAATCATTCGCTGGGTTGAGTCACGTATCTGTATTCCGTATTCTTTTTGTGAAGCGGGGCATCACAAGGCTTTTAGTGGTATCAGAGCCCTGGTTTGACTAATGTATTAGTTGCCTAATATATTAGACAAGCTTGTCTCGTACTGGGATCTGCACAACATTTCATCAACCACACACAAATATATATATGCAAAATAAAATTTTTACCAACTCGGATCCGAATGCTGACTATTTTGATTTTTGCGCAGACTATGGCTCGTAGGGGTTCTTCTCAGTCTCAGCCTAATCCGATTGAGGCTGTCACTACTGTGCTCGAGCAGCTGATTAATCAGCAGCAGAACCACAATGATCTAGTGATGGCTGCTGTAACCCTTGTTTTTCATTTTGTGTATTTTGGAGTGTATTTTTCGTTTTGGTGTATTTTCTCTCTTATATTTTTTCTGAACCATATATTGGAGTCGTTTTCAATATATATTCGTTTTATTTCATTTTGAGCTCCTTGTGTGTGATTGGTCGTCTCTTTTGTTTCGTCCTTCATTATTTTGTTTCTTCTTCATTTTTGGTCTCGTTCTCCTTATTTTTATTTTTCATGGTGGTTGTGGTGGTGATTGGTTGTCCTATTTTTCCCAATCCTGTTTTGATCCCTAATAAGATTTCCAAAGTCAAATTAAGTTCCTAATCCTATTTGCATTCCTATTTAAATTGACTCTATATCCAAAACTCATTGGTAAACCTACTACTACTCCTAATATACCCATTAACCCATGAACCCTCAGCTAGACCCTATATATATAAACTCCTCTCCACAAACCCTAACCCTATCCCTAGTCTCTCTCCCTATCCTATCCCGGCCCTCTCTCTTCCTCCTTGTTTGTGCAGCCGACCCCGCACCCAACCCAGGCCGCCGACCTCCCCTTTCCGGCATGTTCTCCTCCCGGCAACACTACAACCCGAGCCCCCATCTCCTACAACCGAGCCCCCATATCCTAAAACCCGAGACCCTTCATCCACCCTACATCCCGATCACCTCACACCATACCATCCTTCTTCTCTCTCTCGTGGTGTTCTCTTGTGGCCACAAGCCACTTTGATCATCTCTCGCTTTTGGAAGTCTTGTTCGTGTGGAGGTTTTCGCTCTAGTAGCTTGGATTTGTTGATTCGCAGATTTTCGTTCGTGGGTTTTGCTCGTTACTTATGATTTCATTGTTCTTCATCCCCGATTTAAGGCAAGTAACTTGTACTTCAATTCATTTGTTTGATACAAGTCAAAAAGTTCACGTATAGTGTAGTTGGGTCTAGAGACGACTCTTGTTTGTGTTTTCCTTGATTGGTTTTGTCTCTATTGTGAAAACTTGACCATAGATGACTCACGAAACAATCTTGACATGAACTAACTTAGGATTTGCCCGTTCTTGATTTTGATCATGTATGTAAGACTTGTGCAAGAATTTGTGTTTTGGTTGAGACCCATATGAAATACTTGGCGTGGACATGTTAGATACCCTAATTCATGATGTTTAGACACTTGGTAGACTCGATTTCATGTTTGGGTGTGTTTGAATCAATTTTCTTGAATCAATGTCGATTTTGTTATCAAGGGAAAAATCTGTAGTTTGTCGTTGTTCTGTTTTGGTTTCTGTTTTGGACTATTTTAAAGTCATTATCTTGAATTCGGTATAAAACATGAGTTTTAGATAATTTCGTCTATTTTCAAACCCCTCTGAACTTGTTTGATTTTGTTTTCGTATGACTGAGTTATGAATGTTTTACAACAAAGGTGTCGATCTTTTTCAGATTCTGTTTTTCAATAATTTTGATGACAAATCATTTTGAAGAACTATGCTACATATATTATTTTGATCCAAAACTTGGGTCAGTGTTTCTTATCTAGTTAGGAATTATCCAGAATTTTGGTGAAATTTATTGATGAGTTTTATGTGTTGTTTCTTGCTCGCTTATGAAATCTATACTTGCTATATTTCCCTCGCTGATCTGTAAAGAACCATATTTTCACTATGATTCCTTTTACTGTATGAAAAATGTTTATGAAATATGAAAGTTAGTATATTTTATCTATTTTCATCTCTCTTTGGCGGATTTGGATTTCGTTTCACTGGTTGCGAGATACTTCAGTTTTTGTACAGAAATGTTGGGAATTCCAGATTTTCCAAAGTGTCATTTCTTGATGTTTTCTTATTTTGATGACTAAACTAATTTTACTGGAATATTATGAAACTTTATATTTTGATTCTAGAGATATAGGGGAATACTCCATATTTTTCTTGAATTTATTTGAGAGGTTTTGATGCAGTTTTCTTGACTGAGAATTCGTTTTCCAGATTTCTGACTGAACATGTTTTCTGGATTCAACCCTGTTTTGAGTTATGATGTTGTGAATTACTGTATGACTTATTTATACTAGATGGATTCGTGTGGAAGTCTATTTTCTAGATTCTTCGACAGGATCTAGATTTGGATGTTTGTAGTGATGGAAATCACTGTTTTAGTACAATACTGTCTTGCTGTTCTGAATTAGAAAACTAGTTGTTTTACCATGTCATGTGTTATCTTGTACCTGTACTTGTTTATCATGCACCCTGAACCTGATACATGTTTATACCCTGTTATTCTTGCTTTATTTTCGACACATACTTGCATGCCTGATTATAATAATAAATGACCAAGCCGAGGTTAAGGGAAAGGTCTAGTAGTGAAAAATATAGAAATATGTACTTAGAAGAGGACCTGTGTCCTGCCTGCCTGTTACGTGTTCATGACTACATGATTCACGATCTTGTTACCTGTACCTGACTGCATGCTTTCCTATAGAAAGATGTACTCGGAAGATAACCACTAGGTTATGCCTGTTTTCCTGTACCTGACTGCATACTTCCCTTAGGAAGGTGTACTTGGAAGAGAACCACTAGGTTCTACCTGTTCCTGTTATTCCTATTTTCTGTACCTGAGTACACTGCCCTATGGACTCCACTATAAAATCTAAAGTGAAACTATTTGTTGTAGCAAGCATGTAGTAAAAGCTGGAATGCATGAAGTGCTACCTAGATAGTAATATAACAAGACTTGACATGACATAATCTGATTTCCTGTACCTGATTACCTGTTTACCTGTTACCTGATTATCCTGTTACATGATTACCTATTTACCTGTTTACCTGTTACCTGATACCTGTTACATGTTAACCTGTTTACCTGTTTACTTGACACTTGAGACATGTTACCTGTACCTGTTAGTATACCATGCTACTTGTTTCTATTTTCCAGATTCATGCTAGATATTATATTTCTGTTGACACACTTATACCATGCTAGGCCTGTTACTTAGAATTATCTAACCCCTATACTTGTATCCTACATTATAAGTGGCCCGTAACTTGCAATTGATAGGTACTTGTTTTCTCTTTCCTTCTCCTGCAAATTTACTAATTGTAGATCAGGATGGACGACTGCAAGATGGTATTGGCGAGATGATGTACTAGTGCTGAATTTTTCTGCTTTATTATTATTATTGCTCGTTGCTTGAACTTGAATAAAATATACTTGATGACTTGGATAGTTATCTTGTATTTGGGCGATGTGACCCAGGATATTTGACTTGTTCAGAACCTAATTATTTGAGATTATTATATTAGGTTTCATGTAATTTATGTTGGTATCTTGTTTCAATTATGCATGTTTGGTTGTATCTTTCACTTCCGACTCTGATTATTCCTGTGGTATGTTGTAAAGATTCCTGAACAGCTTATGGATGATGAAAATCATTCGCTGGATTTTGTTACGTATCTGTATTCCGTATTCTTTTTGGGAAGCAGGGCGTGACAGCTGCTCTGGAAGCTTCTTGGGGTCAGATTCCTGCTGTGCCTGTGCAGGCTTCTCTTCTGCCTCGTCCAGGTACAGTCACGGATTTCATGAGACTGCATCCCGATCATTTTTTCAGGCACTGAGACACCTTTGGAGGCTGAACAGTGGTTGATACAGACTGAGCGCTTGCTGTTAGCGGCTCGTGTTGCTGAGGCTAATAGGGTGGATGTGGTTTCCATCTAGTTGGTGGATCTGGCTCATATCTGGTGGATGACCGAGTCCGAGCGACTTGAGAGGTCTATTGCTTGGGCTACCTTAACATGGGGATTCTTGGAGAAATTCTTCTCCAGTAGTACTCGAGTTGAGATGGAGCAGTAGTTCCTGACCCTTAAACAGGTTAAGTCATTATTCTATTTTTGAATTTGTTACATAATTGTTCAAACAATGTTGTAACATGAGACTTCTTGCAACAGGGTTCCAGGTCTGTAGATGAGTACGCCACTGAGTTTACTAGACTTAGCCGCTTTGCTACCATTCTTGTGGCTACCGAAGAGGATAGGGCTCGTAGATTCATGAATGGGCTTGAGCAGGATATCAAAAGGCATCTTGTCTCTCTCCGTTTGCGTACTTATGCTGAAGCACTTGATGCAGCTCTGTGAGACCCCGTATTATAGTATAATATACTATAGTATAGTATATATATATATATATAGTAGTATATATAATTAGAAAGAAAGAAAAGAAAAGAATAGAAAATGGGTGGTGGATATATGGTGACGTGGAGAAAGATGGAAGAAAGTTGAAAGTGGGTGTGGTATTTGACTAAGTTGACCATATGGGATAATTAAATGAATGAAATAAGATGGTATGGATGTGTATATGTGCTGGTTGGATACCTTGACCGGAATTGACCTAGGGAAATATTATCCCATATCGGCCATACAATAGGGAAGAAATATACATATATTAGGAAAGCCAATGAGAATGGGTACCCAACTGTCCGGACACCCTTTTGAGGCAGCCTGTGGTGGGCGTGGCTAGAATTTAATTAATTGTGTGCGTACGGACTGAGTGCGGGGCGTTACAGATGGTATCAGAGCCAACTTTCGACATCGAATGTAGGACTTGTATATAGGAGGTGCGTGGGACGCACAATATGTGTATGAGATGCGTAAGACCCTGGGAGGGCAGCGATTAGGAGACAAGTCTACATTCGACTAGAAAGGCGATCCTGTGCTAGATTGCACGTCCCGTATTCAGCGAGGACGCTGAATTCTTAAGAGGGGGTGAATGTGAGACCCCGTATTATAGTATAATATACTATAGTATAGTATATATATATATATATAGTAGTATATATAATTAGAAAGAAAGAAAAGAAAAGAATAGAAAATGGGTGGTGGATATATGGTGACGTGGAGAAAGATGGAAGAAAGTTGAAAGTGGGTGTGGTATTTGACTAAGTTGACCATATGGGATAATTAAATGAATGAAATAAGATGGTATGGATGTGTATATGTGCTGGTTGGATACCTTGACCGGAATTGACCTAGGGAAATATTATCCCATATCGGCCATACAATAGGGAAGAAATATACATATATTAGGAAAGCCAATGAGAATGGGTACCCAACTGTCCGGACACCCTTTTGAGGCAGCCTGTGGTGGGCGTGGCTAGAATTTAATTAATTGTGTGCGTACGGACTGAGTGCGGGGCGTTACAAGCTCGAGCTAGGAGCAGGCTCGTGGTGGTTCGACTTCTTCTCAGTGGAATGTTCCCGCTACTGCTGTTGGGCCTTCTGTTGGTTCTGTTCAGAGGCCTATGCTTGCCCATCCTGTCAGGGCAGCTTCGTATCCTTCTGCTGGTTTTCCGAGGGGTGGTTTTTGCAACTTTTGCCAGATCTCTGGGCATGAGCGTTAGAACTATTTCTGTGCCTCTCGCTGATGCTTTAGGTGTGGTGCTACTGATCATTCTGTGCAGGATTACTCGCAGCAGCTTGTGGCTCTTCCAGCCAGGGGTCCTGTCCAGCAGGCAGCTCCAGCTCGTGGTCCAGTTAGGCCATCGCTTCCTCCTCAACGACAGATTGCCGGTCAGAGGGCCGTTGTTCCGAGGAGAGGTCAGAATTTCAACTTGACTGCTGTAGATGCTGAGACCGCTGAAGGAATTGTGGCAGGTATATTTTGCTTTTGTTGTTTTGTTGCTTTGCTTTTCCTTTTGTTCCTTTCCTTGTTTTCTCTTGGTCCTGCTTTATTTCTTTCTGTTATCTTCTGCATTGTTGTTTTCCCTCACCCTCGACTGTCTGCTTTTCTTTCTCCTTGTCTTTGTTTCCTTAGGTATCGTCCTTGTTTGCTCTTTTACTGTCTATGTTCTCTTTGATTCTGGGGCAACCCATTCTTTTGTCTCCTCTCGATTTGTGGCTCGCCATCAGTTGGATTGCAGCAACATGTCTGAGGCTTGGAACATTTTTATAGGTGGAGGTGTTTTCATTTGTTCCCGTGAGTGCAGGAAATGTCCCGCTGTTATTGGGGACACAGATTTCAAAGCCAACCTGATTATACTTGGGAATTCAGGATTTGACGTTATTTTGGGTATGGATTGGTTGGGTGAAGCCCATGCCATCATTGATTGTCGTGCCAAGAAAGTTGTTTTCAGAATTCGAGATCGAGCAGAATTTGACTTCCATGCCGGGAGTCTTCCCTTGGCCGAGCAAAGACTGCAGTGGTACAGGTGGGTTGTGCGATGGAATTGCACTCAGGCTGTGAGGCTACGCCTCTAGTAGTTCGGGATTTCTTGGATGTTTTTCCAGATGAGTTGCCTGGCTTACCCCCTGATAGGGATATGGAGTTCGAAATCGAAGAGTTCCTATAGGATGGCACCAATTGAGCTAGCAGAGCTTAAGGTGCAGATTCAAGAGTTTCTTGATTTGGGTTTCATCAGACCAAGTGTTTCGCCTGGGGGTGCTCCGGTCCTTTTTTTCAACAAGAAGGATGGTAGTCATCGTCTGTGCATTGATTATCAGGAACTGAATAGTGTTATTGTGAAGAACCGGTATCCCTCGCCCAGGATCGATGATTTGTTTGACCAGTTGTGTGGGGCTGCTGTTTTCTCAAAGTTGGATCTTCGTACGGGATATCACCAAGTCAAGGTGAAGGCTACGGATATACAGAAGACTGCATTCAGGACTATATACGGGCATTATGAGTATCTTGTGATGCTGTTCGAGTCACTAATGCGCCAGCTGTATTCATGAGTCTGATGAACCGGGTTTTTCGTAGTTATTGGATAGATTTATGGTGGTCTTCATTGATGATATTTTGGTGTATTCTCCGAATCGTGAAGATCATGCTGAGCATCTTAGAGTGGTTCTGCAGACTTTGAGAGAGAATCAGCTCTATGAGAAACTCAGCAAGTGCGAGTTTTGGCTCGACAGGGTTTCTTTCTTGGGGCACATCATTTCGAGTGATGGTGTTTCTGTAGATCCTTCTAAGATTGTTGTTGTGAAGGATTGGCCTATTCCTAAGTCAGTTTCCGAAGTGCAGAGTTTTCTTGGTCTCGCTGGCTATTATCGAAAATTCGTCCAAAATTTTTCGAAGATTACAGGGCCATTAACTAAACTGACAGGAAAGGATCAAAATTTTCGTTGGTCTAATGAGTGCAATGAGGCTTTTGTTGAGTTGAAGAACAGATTGACGTCAGTGCCTGTGTTGACTATTCCAGATGGTTCAGGCGGATTTGTAATTCACTGTGATGCTTCAGGTAAGGGTCTTGGAGCAGTTCTTATGCAGAAGGGCCAAGTCGTTGTGTATGGATCAAGACAGTTGAGGCCTGCATGAAAAGAATTATCCTACTCATGACTTGAAGTTAGTGGCAGTGATCTATGCTTTGAAGCTGTGGAGACATTATTTACTTGGGGACCGAGTGGAGATCTTTACAGACCACAAAAGTCTCAAGTATGTTTTCACCCATAAGGAATTAAACATGAGGCAAAGGCGATGGTTGGAGCTTATGGCCGATTATGACATCAGTTTGCAATACCATGCCAGTAAAGTAAACTTGGTGCCAGATGCTTTGAGCAGAAGACCGACAGCTATGTTTTTACTCAGCAGAGTGATCTCATTGAGCAGATGCGAAGGTTGGATTTGGAGGTTTTGTTGCCGAGTTCTGGTCGGTGTTGTCTTGCGCTCTAGCTTTAGTCTTCACTTGTTGATCAGATCAAAGAGGCTCAGGCTGGTGATGCGCAGTTGCAGGATTTTCGAGCTGAGGTTGAGTCTGGTTCCAGAATGGACATGGTTATTCATGCAGATGGTTCGCTTCGTTTTGGTTCCCGGTTATGTATCCCTAAGGGTGAAGTTCATCAGAGGTTGCTTGAGGAAGCTCATCAGTCTTCGTATTATATCCATCATGGCGGTACTAAGATGTATCAAGATTTGAAGCTTCATTTCTAGTGGCATGGTATGAAAAGGGTCGTAGCTCAGTTTATTGCTCAGTGTTTGATCTGTTAGTAGGTTAAGGCAGAGCATCAGAGAACTGCTGGACTTCTTCAACAGCTTCCTATTTCGGAGTGGAAGTGGGAACATATCACCATGGATTTTGTGACCGCTTTGCCGAGGAGTCCTAAGGGTCACAATGCTGTTTAGGTGATTGTCGATCGTTTGACGAAGAGTGCTCACTTCATTCCCTTTCATGTCGGTCAGTCTACTGAGAGCCTTGCTGAGCGGTACATGCAAGAGATTGTCAATCTCCATGGGGTTCCAGTCAGTATTGTATCCGACCGGGATACAAGATTCAGATCTCAGTTTTGGGAGAGTCTTCAGGCTAGTTTGTGGAGTAAGTTGCAGTACAGTACAACTTTTCATCCCCAGACTGATGGACAGTCAGAGTGAACTATTCAGATCCTTGAGGACATATTGCGGTCTTGTATGTTGCAGTTCGGTGGATCTTGGGAGGACCATTTGCATCTCATAGAGTTCTCATATAATAACAGCTTTCAGGCCATTCTTAAAGCTGCTCCGTTCGAGGCACTTTGTGGGCATAAATGCAGATCACCAGTGTGCTGGGATGACATTAGTGAAAGAAAGTTGTTGGGTCCGGAGTTGATCACCAGGACAGTTGATGCTGTGACTCAGATCAGAAAGCATCTTCAGACAGCTCAGGATAGGCAGAGGCAGTGGACTGATGTCCATCGGAGGGCTTTGGAGTTTGTTGTTGGTGACCATGTTTTTCTTAAGTTATTGCCATGGCGCGGTGTCATTCGGTTCGGTGGTGGGGCCAAGCTTATCCCTAGGTTTATTGGACCGTTTGAGATTTTAGAGCCAGTACGCAGGGTGGCCTATTGTCTCGCTTTGCCGCCAGCATTATCAGGAGTGCACGATATTTTCCTATGTCTCACAACTCAGGAGATATATATGTGATGAGAGTCACGTGATCGACTACTTTGAGTTGACTTGTGAGATTCCGCTAGTTGCTATTGTGGATCGGCGGGAGAAAGTGCTTAAGAACAAGGTCATCAAGCTGGTTCTTGTTGCATGGAATCCTCACTCGCCTAGTGAGTCGACTTGGGAGCTGGAGGAGGAGATTCAGCAGAAGTTTCCTCATTTGTTTGAGTAGTGGTTGTTTTCTTTTGTTTTCTTTTCTTTTCTTTTTCTTTCGGGATTACCGTATGTATCTTCTTTTTGAATTTCGAAGACGTAATTCTTTTTTTTAGGTGGGTAGGATTGTAACCCCTGTTTTTTGATTTTCGTATTTTGGGCGTATTTTTCTTCTTTCTTGAGTATTTATACGCTTCTTGTATTTTTGGAACGTATATTGGAGTTGTTTTCAATATATATTCTTTTATTTCATTTTTTATCTCTTTGAGCCTGATTATTTGTCTTTTGCTTCGTTCTTTATCCAATGTGATTTTCTTTTTATTGGATTCTTGCTTTGTTTCTTTTTGCTCGTGTGGTGAGTGCTCGTGGTTCTTTATTTTGCCCAATCCTATTCATAATCCTATTGCCTATTGATCCCTAATCAACTACCAAATCATAATGACTTATAAACACTATTGCAAATCCTATTTCAAACCACATACAACTCCTATTTTACTAATCCTATTCATACTCCTAATTAAACCCAATACCCAATACCCACAACCCTATATATCTAACCCTAAAATCCAAAACCCTATATAAACTAAACCCTCACCTCTCCCCTGCAAAAACCCTAACCCCCGATCCCTTCCTTCCCTGTTGCGCCGTTAACCCCGATCAACACCCCAAACCCATCCCAACTGCACCTCCCCTCTTCCGACACCCTAGTCGCCATTACTCCATCATCCCGAGCATCCCCATCATCCATCTCTCCCGCTCCTCCCTGTCCTTCGACATCGCCAGTAGGAGAAGCAGCAGCGTCAGCACTTGGCCGCGCCGCCGCCGCCGTGCCTACTTCCGACTGCTCTCTCTCTCTCTCTCTCTTGGTTTTTCTCGTGCACAGAGTTGCACGTGGATTGATTGGTTCGTGGTTTTTGTTCGTGGGTTTTGTTCGTTGCCGGGATCAGTTCCTGTTATTCTTGGTGTTCGTTTCGTCTTCGGTTAAGGCAAGTAACTTGTACTCAATTCCTTTGTATGATTCAAGTCATAAATTTCACTTGTAGTGTAGTTGGGTTCTAGAGACAACTCGTGTGATGTATTTTTGATGAGCACTGTCTCTATAGTGCTGTTGACCATAGTTGCCTCACGACACAAATTTGACATGAAACAACTTAGGTTTTGACCGTTCTTGATGTGATTATATTTGTGAGATAATGATGAGAATTTGGGTGTTTGTTTGGATCCATGTGATATACTTATTGTGGACATGATATATACCCTATTTCATGATGTTTAGACACTTAGTAGACTCTATAACATATTTGGTTGTGTCTGGAACGAGTTTCGTATATTGTATGTTGATTTGTTGTTAAAAGGAAAATCCATATTGTGTCAGTGATCTGTTTTGATTGGTATTTTAGACCATATTAAGGTCAGAATCATAACTTTAGTATTAAACATAATTTTTAGAGAAATATGTTTTCTTTCCAAACTTTCTGACCTTGATCGATTTCGTTTTCGTATGTGGGAGATATGATTGTTTTACTACAGAGGTGTATTTTATTTCCAGATTTCGTTTCTTGATGATTTCGATGACTAAACTATTTTGATACTAGTGCTAAGCATATTATTTTGATCTAAAATTTTGCATAGTCTTTCTATACCTATTTAGGGATTATCCAGAAGTTTGGTGGATTTTATTGATGATTTTTATATACCGTTTCACGCTTGTTTATAAAACTATACTTGCTAGATTTTGCTCGCTATTCTGAAAAGATTTGTATTTTCACCCTAATTCTTTTTCCTGTATGAAAAATATTTATCCAATATGAAAGTTATCTTATATTTTCTATTTTCAACTCCCTTTGGCGGATTTGCATTTCGTTTCACGGTTTGCGAGATATTACAGTTTTCGTACAGCAGTGTTGGGAATTCCAAATTTGCCAAACTAACGTTTTTTGATGTTTTCTGATTTTTTTTGGCTAAAATAATATCACTGGAAAATTATGAAACTTTATTTTATGATACTAGACATATAGGGGAATACCCCAGATTTTTTCTAGATTTATTTGTGGTGTTTTGATGCTGTTTTCCTGACTGTGAATTCGATTTATGTATTTCTGGCTGAACGTATTTTCTGGTTTCAAACCAGTTTTGAGTTATATTTTTCTAAAATACTATATGACTTATATGTATCCGCTGGATTCGGTTGGAAGTCTATTTTCCAGATTCTCTGACGGATCTAGGTTTTGATATTTTTGGTAGCGGGAACCGCTGTTTTAGTACTGTACTGTCGTGCTGTCCTGAATTAGGAAGTACTCTATTTTGTTCTGTTATGTGACAATCTTACCAGCTGTACAAGCTTATCAGTTATTCTAAACTTGTGGATGTTATATCATGCTAGATTTACTATGTTTCATGCACATACACATCTATCTTATAATAATTGTAAAATGAGCAAGCCGGGGTTTATGGGAAAGATCTAGTAGTGGGAAAGTATAGAAATGTGTACTTAGAAGGGGGCCCGTGTTTTCCATATGATTATCTGTTATCTGTTATTATGTACTCTGTCTACATTATTTCCTATAGGAAGGTGTAGAGAAGAAGAGAACCACTAGGTTCTATTTGTCTGTCTGGATTTTGCATCTGATATTTGTCTGTCTGAACCCTGAGTACACGGCCCTATATGATCCCCTACGAAATCAACAAATGTAACTGTTTTGAATGTAGCAACCATGTGATAAAAGGATGGCACATGAAGTGCTACCTAGTTAGTAATTAATACAAGACTTATCTGAATCTGACATCTGTATCTGTATCTGTATCTGATATATAAATCTGTTATCTGATTTTCTGATCATCTGATTATCTGATATTTGTTATCTGTCTGACACTATCACTTGACACCATTAATTAACACTATCTGTATATATGTCTGCATGTTATTTGACTTTTGATACTTGACACATGTTAGTATATCATGCTAGTTGATTCTGCTATACCATGCTATATCTGTTCTGCTATTATTTAGATTTGTTATTTTTCCATGTACATGTATTCTGCATTACAAGCTGCCCGTAACTTGCATTGACGGGTACTTGTTTTCTTTTTCCTTCTCCTGCAATTTATTGATTGCAGATCAGGATGGTCATTTGCCCGATGGTGTTGGAGAAATGAAATATAAGTTTTGGACTTCTTTTGCTATTATTATTATTATCTGTTGCTTTTGAACGATGTATTTGAGTACTTGGATTTTATTTGTATTTGGGCAATGTGACCCAGGATATTAACTATTCGGATCTGTTTATTTGAGACTACTATATTATTGGTTTTCAATTAATTTCTGTTGGCACTTTGTTTTGTTTTGGGATATATATGTCTGTGTGAGGATGATTCTTTTGGCTTCCGACTCGAATTATTTTGAGATTTGTTGTAAGATTCTGAACAGCTTATGGATGATGCAAATCATTCGCTGGGTTGAGTCGCATATCCGTATTCCTGTATTCTTTTTGGGAAGCGGGGCATGACAGTTTGAGGCAGTTGGCGGCGAGTAAGGATGGGATGTGCCTTGAGCTAGAGGTTTCAAAGGAGAAGGAGAAGGCTGTGAAGAAGAGGAACGCCAACCTTCTACTAGAGTTGGAGAAGGCTTACGCTGATACGGCCTTATAGCTGAAGGTCAAGGTGACTAAGGTTCATGCTGAGTGTAAGTCCAAGCTACAGGGGGTGATGCTCAAGTCTTACGACGCAGCAATTTCACGCATGGCAGAGCGTGTTCCCAGTTTCGATAGGAAAGTTTACCATGTGACTCTTCGACCTGGTGAGCTCTTTGATACGGGCAGGAAGGATGATGGCAGAATCGGCACTCCCACGGGCAGCACGAGGAGCGGCTCTAGAAAGAAGGACAAGGGGGAGGAAACTGCTGGGGGTTCCTTGTACATGGTGGCACCGAAGCAGGTGGATGCTTGATTCACCTTGGTATACCCTTTTCTTTTAGGCTTTCTTTATTTGCCTTTGTTTCGGACTTGTAGCTACTTTCTGTGTGCCTAATTGCGGACTGGCTACCGCATTCCTGTATCTTCGATTTAGGGGTTGAAAAAATATCTTTCATATTTGTTACCATTTTTTCATATTGCGTTGATGTGCTATGAAGAGACGTTTTCCCATGACACCTAATATTTTGTCTTTTTGTTTGACCATGTTTTTGAAATTGTTGTCAGATGATCATGTGATCTGGTGAAAACCCCTGTAGTGAGGAGGTTGAACACCTTCGCAAGGGACTGTACATAACAGAATTGGCAGTTGACCGTTTGCGTGTTCAGTCAGAGGATGAATGGTTGAAGTTTGTTCGCCTTAAGTCGACGCTTATTGAGAGGGATTGCGAGTTAGCACTCTTGTATACCGATCGTCTTGCCAACTTGCCCCTGCCTCTGAAAAGTGACCAAAGACAGTATTGGAGAGTGTGCTCTACTCAGGGAAGTAGTTGTCGAGAAAGACTTGGAGTTGTATCGCCTTCAAACGAGACTTGGTGGGTTACGAACGGCAAGCATCTCGCACATCGTCGGTGCGAAAAAGGAATCAGTGGTTGAAGTGAAGGAAGGCACCACGACTAATGTGAAAGAGAGTGCAACAGTTGGAGGATTCGGGTCGATCGTTGGGGGAGCGGTGCCGATGGCACGGGTGCCCCTCAAAAACCTGGCGATGCCCGGAGCGGCCCGTCTGCTTTGTTGAGTTCGGCTTTGGCTGGTGGAGAGTCATGCGCCTCGTGTGCCGGTCAACAATCTCAATCCATGGGGTCGACTTTTTTGCCAAAGATGCTAGCGGTCAAGAAAAAGCGGTGGCCGAAAGGTGACCCACAAGGAGGCTCGTATCTCTTAGGAATAACGTCTCTCAGGATGGCCTGTAGGTCGAATTGTATGATTCATAATTTTGTACTTGTAAATATCTGTAGCACTACTGGATCTGAACATATGGGTCTGAGATAATTCTCTGTTTCTTGATGAGATCTGTTTGTGTGCTTGATCCTTGTGGTGCACCTTGTTGTCGACATTGATGAACCATCGATTGAATTCTTTGTGGAAAACAGCGTGGCTTCAAGTATGTTGTGTATAGCTGACGAACTGTCGACGGTGCGTAACAGAGTAAAACGTAGATATAGCCTGTTTTGATCCGTCGTGTTTGGGGAGCCAGCCCTTGGTCCAAATCGATTATAGAACCTACCATTTGTACTTGGAAAGTTTAGAAAGGAGGCCTTAGGGATTAAAACTTTTGCATGAATTTATGGGGTTGTTGGAAGGATTCGCCCGAGGCAATAGTGGTAAGTGGGACGTTAAAACCATTGTTCTGAGTCAACGAAGTGTTTGATCGGGCTTGTAAATATTTGTAGTGATGCTGGATCTAAATGCATAGATTTGCGATAGTTCTGTGATCTTCGATGAATTCTTGTCATTTTCTTGATCCTTGCTGTCGAGGTTGATGTGCCATCGACTGGGTTCTTTGTAGCTAAATAATAGGGCCTCAAGTCTGTCACGTGTAGCTAACGAACCGTCGACGGTGTGTGACGGAGTTTAGAACTTCTCCGTCTTGAACTCAGCTAGTTGTGGAAGCAACTCTGAGGGAGTCGTTTTCCAAATTTGTTGTGTGGGTCCTCCGACAAATTCATAGAGTCACATCGAGTGGAGAGTTGAACTCTAAGTGTTGCTTTTTAGAACTGATACTGGGGTAACTACGATCCATGATTTTGGACCTCATAATCCGTCTTCAAGGAATTTTAAGTAGTTTCAGGAACAGATCGAATCTCCGGTTGACCTCCCTTTTAAAATTGTTTATTGCACTTTTAGCTCAATTGGCAAATTAAAATTCAACAAAACAATAAAAAATAATAAATCAATAGTTTTGCTTTGTTTGTTGCTTTTTTCCAAAAATCTTCACATTTTGTATCAAAAATCTTATTTCTTCAAAAATAATTAATGAATTGAAATCTTATAGAAATAAGATGAATTATAAACAATATAGACGAATACAAGCAATTTTAATGGGTAAATGAATACAAATATTTATATATAAATTAGACACATCAAATACCCCCAAACTTAAGATTTTGCTTATCCTCGAGCAAAAAGTAAAATCATGAATAAATGAATAATAATCAATAATAGCTCAACTCATCACATTAAAAGATCTTATCATGCAAGCATCAAAATTTCAATTAAAAAATATAAACAATTGCAAATAAAGTAAAATCAAGCATACTCACTTTCTCCAGTGCAATTATTTATTCATAATTCTACACCAAATCATATTTGTCATGCAATTAATGTAATTATAGTATGCAACAACTCAATCTGTGATTATCCCTTCTCACTACTACAAACCGAGTAGCAAACTAGAGCTTTTTTTGTTTAGTCTCTTCTCTAGGTTGTCTTGCCTTTTGACACGAATGCAAAACATTTTTGATGAATTCACCCGGTTGCTCAACAAGTCACAAATTTAGAGTGCTTTGCATACTTATATTTCAAGTTGCCGTTTGACGTAAAAGTAAACATTGGTGATGAATACCCCTAGTTACTAAGCAACTCAAAATATTGGAGTAGATAGACTTTATTCAATTTTTTTTTTCACTCTATTTACTTAAACTCTGTTTAGGACTAGATCAAAGGGGATAATCACAAGAAAAAGCATCACATTTTTTTCTTTTATGTATAATCACATATCTCGTACAATTTTGTAAGGAATTTTGAAATTCAATAATCCTAAATTAAATAAGTATGCTTAATCTTGCTTTATCAGCAACTGTCTATCCTAAAAATAAATTATTTCAACGCTTAGCACGATAAAGAACTCAAAAGTGTAATGGTGAGCTAATCCTTTTTATTTTGTTTTTCTTTTCAAAAATAAATAATAAATTTGTAAACCTTCCCCCCAAACTTGAATATCACATTGTCCTCAATGAGAAAGGAAAAACAAAAACAAAAAGAATGCAAAAAGTTCAGAATTTCTCCCCTGATTCATCTTCAAAATTCTGCACGCGTGGCGTTCAGTATTTTAGCGATATCTGGAGCTGTGGATGTCCAAATTGGCCGATTTGTTTTCGCTGGAAAGCTAAGACAATTGTCTACAATTTCTCTTTGAATTATTTTTTCAAATTCTGAATCCATATTGCTAAAAAACAGCCATCAATGCAGGTATAGAAAACAGCTCCGCCCGACGACTTCGAAATTTATGCAATCCTACAAAATAAAATCAAAAATTAAAATTGAATTAAACTAAAAATAAAAAGAAAATATAAATGCAGTAAAAGAAAGTATGGGTTGCCTCCCAGGAAGCGCTAAGTTTTAAGTCTTCAGCCAGACATTGTGGTGAGATGGTTATGTGACGCCAAGATCCAACAATATCAAAACATCATTTCTAGTTCTTCTCTTCAGGTATGGATCAGGTTCAAGCTCTAGGTTGATTCGTTTCTTCCATGATGATGATCTCTTTGATTTCCCCACCTCCTTGAATTTTTGCTGAAAAAATGAATGAATAGATGGTGCAGCATCCAAATACATAACACATTCTGAATTTTTTTTTCAGATTCAAGACTTGCTGAATTTATTGGACATACTTCGGTTGGTAACTTTTCAAATTTAGCTTTATATTTCTCGCCCACAATTAAATAGTTTTACTTACTTGAATACACGATTGTTCTTCAGGAGGAAACTTTATGGAATTAAAAACATCAAAAGTTACTTGCTCATGCTGCGTTTATTCCTCCGCAATTGGTTCGTACTGTTCTTCCTTTTCAACCACATTTTGCTCATCAATTTCTTCTTGTGGCTGCTCAATTGTCCTCCTGCTTCTTAGTATTATTGCTTTGACATGCTCCTTGGGATTGACAACTGTGTTGCTTGGTAATGTTTCTTCAGTTCTTTCGTTAAGAATATTTGAAATTTGACTAATTTGTACCTCAAGATTGTGAATGAAAGCCGAAGTTGAATTTGCAACATTTTTTATTGCCAAATCTGTCTTTTGTATGTATTGTTCTGTCTTTTGCATGTAGTTTATAAACATATCTTCAAGTGTCGGCTTCTTTTCTTGCTGTGGAAAATTTTGGTGTTGTCTAATTGCTCCTCCTTGATCGTTGTTCCATGAGAAATTGGGGGTGTTTCTCCATTCTTGATGGTACGTGTTTAAATAAGGATTGTTTTGATGTTGAAAATTGGACACGTAATTTGCATGATTGAAATTTGATTCAGAAAAAGGGTTCCCTACTTGGCAATCTGTACTTGAATGATTTCCTGCACAAAGATCACAAATCATATTAGATTGAATAGCATTAAAATTCATAATTCCTACGTGTTTAGATATAATATCAATTTTTGCATTAAAGTAGAAATAGGATCAAGTTCAAAAACTCCAGCCACTTTTCTTAGCATTGTTCTCTTTGATGACCACTGGTAACTATTTGATGCCATCTCCTCTAATTCATAGGCTGCTTCCTGAGTTTTGCTCATCAGTGCACCTCCAGCTGCTGCGTCAACCATAAATCGATTTGTAACTCCCAAACCATTATAGATTATTTGAATTTGCAGCCATTTCAGTAGTTCATGATGAGGACACTTTCTCAATAACTCTTTGTACCTCTTCCATGCATCATACAAAGACTCGGTCTCAAATTGAGTAAATGTGGAATATCATTTCTTAGTTTCGCTGTGTTTGCCAGCAGGAAAATTCATAGCCAAAAATTTTTGTGCAAGTCCTTCCCAAGTAGTAATACTACCGGGTGGTAGATAATGTAGCCAAGCCTTCGCCTTATCTCGTAGAGAAAAACAAAAGAGTCCTAATTTGATTGCATCATCTGATACTCCGTTGTGCTTGAAAGTATCACAAATTTCTAGAAAGTTTGCAATGTGAACATAAGGATCCTCGTGCGGTAGTCGCCAAAATTGAACAGTCTGTTGAATCATTTGAATAATCGCCGGTTTTATCTCAAAATCATTAGCTTCAATAACCGGCCCCTTTATGCTTGATGTTGCTCCATTAATTGAGGGCATAACATAGTCTCTCAAAGCCTTATTCTCATAGTTCGTCATGATAATTTCCTTGTATGTCCTGAAATGTAAGTATTAAAAAAAATAGAAAAAATAAAAACTAAAAAAAATAAAAATAAAAATAAAAAATAAAAAAAAAGTAAGTCAAAAGAAAATAAAGAGGTAAAATAATAATAAAACAAAAATAAAAACAAAAATCCAGACTAGTAATAATCTAGCAATTTTTAATATCAATAAAAGAATAACTAGTCCCCGGCAGCGGCGCCAAAAACTTGATGTGAATTTTTGTAAGTGTACAAAATCGCAACAAGTAGTATAGTTAAGTGAAAAGAGTGTCGAACCCACAGTGACTAATTATTTTATTGAGTACCGAATTTACTAGATGAATCACTATTTGGAAAATCGAAATTTAATAAAGAAAACAACTAAATTAAACTAATATAAAGAACTAACTAAATTAATTAAGTGGCACGGAGTCTGAGTTTATATTGTTTATTAGTTGCAAAATCAATTATAAGGGCTTTTGACTTCACCTAGTTTATCCCACACAATTTATAATTCCATATGAATAAAAAAATTATTTTTCCAAGTTGTAGACCAAAATCCCCAAATTACTCAATATTCTCTCTTGAACAATATCAAAATTATTCTCAATTAATCATTTGTCATAGTTCATGCACAAATTACCAATTGAAAATTCATTAGGATCTTTGGGTTTCTTAACGGTCACATTAAGAGCAGTTCGCTCTTATAACAGTATTTAATTTTTATTAATCACAAATTACCAGTTCGATCTCTTGATGATTTAATAGATCATACAAATGTCTATCCACCAATTGTACGCATTAAGAATAAAAATCAACACACAACCATGAAAAAATAGAAAAATAATATGGAATTAAATTTATGTTCTCAAAACTAGGTTACATCAAAGCTCTAGAAAAATAATATTTAGTTCATAATAAATTTGCAACTAACAAATATTGTCTTGAATTGCATAATAAAAATTAGAGAAACAGAAAAGAGATACAAAAAAACTGTTTTGTAAACAAAAATTTTGCAAACCGAACAGCCTCGAAAAACATGCCCAGACAAGTCTTCTCTCCTCTTTGTCTGTCTCGAAAATTGAGCCGCCACAGCAGAACGCGTCTCCATGTCAGCGGAGAGAGACGCTAGCCAGCAATGCCACGTCAGCCTGGAAGCACGTGCGCCTGCTCCAGTCCATGTCACCGAGCTACTGTCTCGTCCTGTTGTCTCTTTCTTTGTGTTGCGTCGTGTTGGGTTTCGAGCTGACGAACAGGGGCACCACGTCACCGCCTCTGTTTCGTTGAGTGCCCAAAGACCATACATCACCTTTTACTGCTGCTGTTCTGAATCGAAAAGCACACCCAACGAGCTGTCTCTCTCTCTCTCTCTTTTCGTTCCGTTTCGATTCAGAGTCTGTCTCTTGATAATATATTTATTTATTTTTAATTGATTAGGAATCAGCCGTCGCTCTCTCCCTTCATTCAGCGCTCTCTTTTTAGGTTCTCCTTGAGTTGTATTTATAGAGCACGGAAGAGAGATTTAGGGTTTATTTTTGCAGAATAACCCCTCTTCTTCATTTATTTATTTCCTTCGATGATTTGCTCTTTATTTCCTTCTCCTTTTGTTCTCTTTCCTTTTCTTTCTTCGATCTTCAAACACGTGCTGCACACACAAAATAAAATAGGAAATTATGATTTAAAAATAACAATAACAATAAAATTAATTAGTTTAAAATTAATTAAACTAACTAAAAATAATATTATCTCATTTAAACCCTTTTAAAATTGTTTATTGCACTTTTAGCTCAATTGGCAAATTAAATTTCAACAAAACAATAAAAAAATAATAAATCAATAGCTTTGCTTTGTTTGTTGCTTTTTTCCAAAAAATCTTCACAATTTGCATCAAAAATCTTATTTCTTCAAAAATAATTAATGAACTAAAATCTTATAGAAATAAGATGAATTATAAACAATATAGATGAATACAGGCAATTTTAAAGGGTAAATGAGTACAAATATTTATATATAAATTAAACACATTATCTTCAAGCCGATATGACCCTGGGCAAATCACTTGAGAGCCCTTATACGGCCCCTCCCAATTGGGCGAGAGTTTTCCTTTTCTCCGCGGATTCGAGATTTCAAGTTTACACAAGACAAGGTCCCCCCTCTTTAAGATTGGTGGGGTGGACTTTTTTGTTATAAAACTTCTCGAGCCTTTGCCAATAAATGTTTCTCCGTATGGCTGACTTTCCCCATACCTCATCAACAATGTCGAGGTTGGCTCATAGATTATTTGAATTTTGCTCTTCATTGAAGGGAAGAAAATGGGGAGATGACAATGCAACTTCCAAGGGGATGAGTGCTTCCGAGCCGTAAGTGATGTTGAAGAGTGACTCCCCTATGGGTGTCCTGCTTCGTGGTTCTGTAAGACCACAACACACTTGGCAGCTCTTCAACCCACAAACCTCTCGCAGCTTCTCCCAGTCTCTTCTTAAGGCCATCTAGAATATGTCGATTTGCATTTTCGACTTGGTCATTAGTTTGGGGATGCGAGACTGAGGCAAAGCGCTGAGTGATTCCTAAATCTGTACAGAATTGGCAAAAATTTTTGCCTGTGAATTGCGTGTCGTTATCTGGAGTACTCGGGGGATCCCAAATCTGCAGACAATGTTCTTCTAAAAGGACTGCTGGAATTTCTGCTTAGTGATTGTGGTTAGCGATTCTGCTTTGACCCATTTTGTGAAATAGTCGATGGCAACCACTAGGAAAAAATTTCGGCCGGCTGCTGGTGGGAATGGTCCAAGTAAGTCTATTCCCCACATGGCGAAGGGAATGAGGCTAGACATAGAGCTGAGGATTGCTTAAGGTTCATGCTTGATTGCTGAATGCTTCTGACAGGGGTCGCACTGGCGAACATATTCTTGTGCGTCATTGAGTAGCGTGGGCCAATAGTACCCATGATTGAGAATCTTTTGTGCGAGAGCTCTTGCCTCTTAATGGCAGCTTCCGGTCCGTTCATGTTGTTCTTTGAGGGCGTATTGCGCTTCCGCTGGAATGAGACATCTAAGATAGGGCCTGCCATCGACTATGGTGTACGAGCATTTGTATAGGAGGACTTCCACGTGAGCGTATCTCTCTACCCTTGTCCGAATCTTCCTTGCCTCTTTGCGATCTTCAGGGAGGGTTCCCTTGTCGAGGAAATCGAGCAGAGGCTACATCCAACAATCTTCAGACATTTAGGGTGTGATGGCCATGAGCTCCAACTCTTCCTCCTCGATGCTCGGCTTGAGAAGGACCTCATTGAGGACCGTGCGGTCTAGCCCATCCAGAGATAAGGAAGCTAACTTGGAGAGGGCATTAGCTTGCCCGTTTTGCTCGCAGGGAATGCGAGTGACATTGGCTTCTGTGAATGCCGTTAGGAGTTCCATTACTCATGATAAATACTTGGCCATGCGGTCTTCCCGGACTTTGTATTCGCCTTGGACTTGGTTAACAACTAACTGAGAGTCGCTAAACATCTCAATTCTTCGCGTGCCTGCTTCCCATGCTAAGCGGAGACCAGCGGTTAATTCTTCGTAATCTGCTTCATCGTTGGATGCAGAAAAGTTGAGGCGCAATGAATATTGGACACTAAACTTATCGGGCCCGAGCAAACTGATTCCTGCTCCACTTCCTTCGTGGCAAGATGACCCATCTACATACACTTTCTCAAACCGGGGGGTGGGGTGGGAGGGGGTTCATCTTCCTCGGGGAAGTCGTTGATGATGGTTTCCACAATGAATTTAGCTAATGCCTGGTCCTTGCTGATGAAGGATGTTTTCGGAGTGTCAGGTGGAAACATTTGAATCTGATTATATCCCAAAAATGCATCCATGAAAGTTAGGAGTTCGTGACTCGACGCGGCATCGATCAGTACGTCTATAATGGGGAGAGGGAATGGGTCTTTCGGACATGCCTTATTAAGATCTGTAAAGTCTATGCACATTCTCCAGTTACCTTTTTCTTTCTGAACCATCACCACGTTTGCCAACCACTCTGGATAGTTAACTTCTTGGATGAAGCGTACGGCTAAAAGTTTGTCGACCTCTTCTTTGACCGCTCGGAGCCTATTTGAAGTGAATTTGTGGCGTCATTGCTGAATGGGCTTGGCATCAAGAATCACGCTGAGATGATGCATGCTTAGGTATCTGGGAATTCTTGGCATATTGGCCGCAGTCCAGGCGAATAAGTCTTGTTTTGCATTATGCAAGCAATGAGGCGCTCCTTGAGCTGGAGAGGAAGGGTCTTGCTGACACGAAAACTCTTGTTCTGGTCCTCTTGGGAGAAAGGGATCTCCTCTAATTCATCCATGGGCTCCGAGTTCGCATTATTTCTTTCTGGCAGGGACTTAATGGTATCAAGCGGGAGAATTGAGCACTCCATGGTGGCAGTGTAACATGCTCGTGCTGCCTGTTGATCTCCCACTACCTAGCCTATGCCTGTTATTGTTGGAAATTTTATTTTCATGTGAAACGCAGAGGCGGCGACATGAAAAGCTGTTAGCCCAGGGAGGCAAAATATTGCATTGTATGCGGCTTTGATATCGACTACCAGGAAGTCAAGTGCCTCTGTCCGAGTTGCTGGGGCATTTCCTGCCGTTACATCGAGTGTGATTATTCCTTCGACATGGACAGGTACACCTGACAAGCCGTGAAGTGTGTAACCGACTGGTTTGAGTTGATCTCGAAAGAGTTTTAAAGCATTAAATGCGGCCATGAAGAGGATGTTTACGGAGTAGTTGTTGTGTACGAGGATACGTCGCACCTCATGATTTGCCATATCTAGGTTGATAACAAGTGCATCACAATGAGGCATTTTGACGCCCTCAAGATCTTTATCGGAGAAGGACACGGAGAGGCCCGAACCCTTTGGGGGTGGAGTGTTATGTACCGAATTAACTTCCCTTACGAAGGCTTTACAGGGTGGAGTTAGAATTTTCCCCCATAGGCCCTCCATGAATAGTGTGTAGGATGGCCATATGCTTAGAGTCTCGTGATTCAGAAGGCCTTTTTGGACGCTTTTTACCCCCTCTGTGGCGGAGGGGTTTCGACGTTATTGTTTCGTTGGAAAAATTGTAAGAGATAGCCCTACTGAATCAGGTCTTCAATTTCTTTTTTGAGGGCCCGGCAATTGTCGGTAGTGTGTCCATGGCCGCTGTGAAATGCGCACCACAGGCCCTTGTCTATTCTCTTGCTGGCCGTTGTCATTTTGGGAGGAGGACGAACTATCCAACCTTTTTCAACTGCCATAAGGATAGCAGACACACTCGTTTTCAAGGGAGTAAACTTGTCGAAGAAAGGTGTTGGAGGAGGGCGGCATTGGCTTGCAGTGTTTTTTCCGAACTTCTTGAGTGTTTCCTCGATTGCGTTCTTCTGTTTGTTCCCAGAAGATGACTCTTTCTTAACTTGTGGATTGGCTTCCTCGGCTCTGATGTATTTTTCAGTCCTTTCCAGGAGCTCAGTGAAATCTAGATGAGGCCTCTTGGTGAGGGAGACCTTCAGTTCATTATGCATGACATTGTGACAGAAAGCCATAGCCACCGCTGAAGAGTCCAAGGAGGAAATTGACCTTGCCTACGCCGTAAAGTATTTGACAAAGTCTTTCAGCAGTTCTCTATCTCTTTCCTTCAGTTCCAACAGGGAGGCACTTGTTTTTTCAGCCTTGCAGCTAGTAACGAAGTGTGAAATAAAAAGCTCCTCGAGCTGATCGAAAGAGAATATTGATTCTGGAGTCAGGCGCAAATACCATTCCCTTACTGATCCTTTCAGTGTGGCCAGGAATGTTCGACACATAAGTGCATCGCTGGCATTGTAGACCATTATGAGTATTTTGAAGCTCTCTATATGGTCGGTCGAGTCTGATTCTCCATTGTAGGATTCAAATCGAGGAGCCTTAAAGTCCCTTGGGATGGGTGCATCGAGGAAGGTGATGTGAATATTTGCAAGTATACAAAATCGCAACAAGTAACATAGTTAAGTGAATAGAGTGTCGAGCCCACAAGACTAGATATTTTATTGAGTATCGATATTTCTAGATGAATCACTATTTGGATAATCGAAATTTATAAATGATAAAACAACTAAATTAAATTAATCTAATTAAAGCAAACTAAATTAGTGAAGAGGGAGTGGGCTGTGAAATTCTTGTAATTTGTTAATGGCAAAATGAGTTCTAGGGCTTTTGATTTCACCTAGTTTATCCCACACAATTTATAATTCCATAAGAATAAAAAAATTATTTTCCAAGTTGTAGACCAAAATTTCCAAATTATTCAATGCTTTCTCTCGAACAACACCAAAAATATTCCCAACTAACAGTTTGTCATATCTCTATGCAAATTTAATTAATCGAAGACTCATTAAGTTCTGTGGATTTTTTAACGGTCACATTAATCGCGGTAAATTATCTCAATCAACGGTGTTCAATTTTTATTGTTCTAAATCACAAATTACCTCTCGGTCTTTCCATGATCCAATAATCATACAAAAATTGGCCAAATAATTGTAAGCATTAAGCACAAAAATCAAACACACAACCACGGAAAAAATTAAAATTGTGTTCTCAAAACTAGGCTACATCGAAACCCTAGAAAAATAAAATTTAGTTCATAATAAAATTACAATTAACAAATATTGTCCAGGATTGCATTATAAAAATTAAAGAGAGAAAAAAGATACAAAAGTACTGTTTTGTAAATAAAAAAATTTCCAAACCGAATCCAGGAAACAGCGTTCTCTTTCTCTCTCTCTTCTCTGATTTTTTCTGAAGCACGTCACCGCACCTGAACCTGCTGTCTAGTCTCGAACCACGCGCGAGCCACGTCAGAGCCGTCATGTCCGGGTAGTGCTGCCTCTGTGTCCGTGCTGACTTCTCTCTCTCTCTTCTCTGCTTACTTTTCTTTCTTGCCTGGAGTCCACGCCACCCACCTACCAACTTTGCTTATGCCTGGGTATTTATAGGATTGGATAGTAGGTGTAGTCAGATTTAGGTTTAGGTTAGTTATAGGATTAAATTAATTAGTTAATTGATTAATATAAGATTAAGATTAATTTTATTAATCAATTACTAACTCAAATTCATAACCAACTTTTATCCGTACTCTTTTTCTTTTTTGAAGCACGTGCTGCACACAAATAAAAATAAAATAAGAATTTAGAATTTAAAAATAAAAATAAAATTAATTAGTTTAAAATTAATTAAACTAACTAAAAATCATATTAGCCCATTTAAACCCTTTTAAAGTTGTTTATTGCACTTTCAGCTAAATTGGCAAATTAAAATTCAACAAAACAATAAAAAATAATAAATCAATAGTTTTGCTTTGTTTGTTGATTTTTATCAAAAATAATCACTTTTTGCATCAAAAATTTTATTTCTTTAAAAATAATTAATTACTTGAAATCTTATGAAAATAAGATAAATTAAACACAATAAGGACGAATACAAGCAATTTTAATGGGTAAATGAGTACAAATATTTATATATAAATTAGACACATCAGAAGGCTCTGCTGAAAGGTGGTCGGCTAGTACGGTAGGCCCTGCTGGAGAGGTTTCTCGCATTCTTCATCAGTTCTAGACGATCTTTTACTTCTTGGTTATGGCGAAGGACTTGGTCGTTCTTCCCATGGGACCCAGTTGAGTCGGCGGATCCTTCATTGAGGGGCTAGCCCTAATCTTGACTTTCTTGGATAGCTTAGAGGATGTCGAGCTTAAACTTATTCAACTCGGCTCTAGTGACTGGGGCATTTTCCCTTTTGTTCCGCACAAGAAGCTTTCGACTCTCATGAGACGGGCTCCTTATTGTGGTTTTTCCCTTATGAGAGGAGGATTGCCTTGATCTCTGTCTAGGAAAATAGGTTCTCTGGTTTGCTTGATGTCCCGAGCGGGAGGCCTCAATTCGGGTGCGCCTATCGTCCAACCGAATTCACAGATCGGTTTCTTGTTGCCGGACACCGATGATCTGGCGGAGATCTCTAGACCCCCGAGGGCCTCACGAGGCATTGAATCAGTTGAAGCATTATGGACTAATATACGATTGTGCTAAGGATGTTGTTCATGATTGTTTTGTCAGGAGCCCCCCGGTGCCTCTCCGTTGGAAGGAGTTTGACTATGCTGACGGGGCGACTATTGAGGAGGAATCAGATCTTCCACAGGAGGAGCTGGTTGATTAAGAGAATTGGTGTGACTGCTAGAGGCCGCCCCTCTTCCTCTTAGTCTTGGTGGCATGGCAACAAGCCTGACTTGTGCAGATCCCACAGACGGTGCCAATCTATTGCTGCTTATTTTGGTGTGGGAGCAAATAGATAGTGAGTTCTTATTTAATGGAAACTACTAAAAATCTGACATTTGATCTTTGCTGTGAAATGAGGTTAGAGCACCTAAGATTGAATCTGGATCATTAACTGTCCACCGTGATCTGAATCTGACGGTTCTTGACGCGACCGATGGACCTGCGAAAAGCTTGAAACACGAGGGGGCAGCAACAGACCCTCAGACGCTCAAGTCGAAACCAGAAAGTGAAAGAGAGTTTGATAGAGAAACTGGCAAATTGTTGATTACCTTCTGACTATGGAGGGAGAAGTGTATTTATAGGGCTGAGAAACATATCAAGAGATCGATTTAGGACGATATGAATTCCTTATTTTCTTTATGTTCCTCCCCCTCAAGAGATAAGTTCTCTTGTTAGGGGATAAGAAATTTGACTCATAGCCTGCATAGGCTGGGTGTCTCTCCTAGTGGGCCTACTCTTTTCACTTTTTATGGCCTCAAAAGAAGCCCATGTCTTGTAGAAGGGACTGGAGAAGGCCCAGACCTGTTAAAGAGGCACGTTATGATTAATCTGCCTGTAGAAGCTTTGAAATCTGTGCTGGAATCGTAAGGTCCTGATTTGTTGTGATTTTTACTATCATGAGTACCCTCTTTCACCTCTTATATGTTGTACATCACCACTACTTTAGCCACCTTAAACAAAGGTCGCAATAATTTCCAATTATAGTGCATGTCTTTTTCTTTTCTTCTTTTTTAGTTCTTTGTCTTCTTTTGTTATTTCTCTTCACTTAAGTTACATAAAGAAACAATCTTTTGTTGAATTTATGTCTTGCATACTATAGTTTGATGTAAAAAGAAAAGGATGAAGAGAGAAAAGGTTCGAAGCGTCGTTGGAAGAAGAAGAAGTAGCTGTGCATGCTGAAAATAAATTGACAGATGATTGCAATATTGCGCAGTCAACCGTCTCGGCTCTCTAGATTGGAATCAACTCATTGCAGTCGACAACCCTTCAGGGGCAGTTGGTTGACTGTGGGGCAATGATAGTTTTGGACTGGGTCTCAGTGATTTGTTTGAGCTCATCTTCTTCTCCAAGTTAGATCGTACGATTCTTATCGTGTAGCTTTCTCTTCAGTGTATATCGAACGAATTTTTATTAAGAATACAACAAAGGGTTTATTGAGATCTTTATATATGATTTTAACAACCTCCTTTGAGAGGCAAGAGCGTGCTCGCTGAGTACGGGGCATGCACAACCAACGCAGGATCCTTCTTTCTTGCCGATGTGGAGTGGAGTATCTGGTTAGCATACTGCACTCCTGGTCTTGCTGCCAGCGTACTGACCTTAGCCATCCTGCTAGCGTACTGCACTCCTGGTCTTTCTGCAAGCATACTGACCTCAGCCAGGCATACATCTCCACAATCGGTGTCGAAATTTGGCTCTGATACCATTTGTAACGCCCCGCCCCAATACTCAGACAATTTTTATTATTTTTATCAGACAAATTATTATATATAGTACACCTGCCCACCACAGGCTGCCTCTCAAAAATTGGTTAACCAATTAGGTGACACTTGATCATAGGCAATTACTTTTATATTTAATTAATCTAGTAGTATTCCCGATATGGGACAATTCTTAATCATATCTCCCCTTAATTCCCTTGAGTACAGCCGAAGCCCCCACATGAGTGGGCCCCCTGCGACGTCACATCTCAAGAGACAGCAGCTCACGTTGTTCTCTTTCTCATCCGGGTGGGCCCCCTAATGCTGAATCATTATGACGTAAGTGCACAACTGCAGCACCTGTTGCTCATTCAATCCGTGGGACCCCCTCCTCATCCAATTAATTACAATCATGCCATCCACCCCATGCCATCCACCCTATATATATATATATATATATATATATATATTATTTATATATATATATATATATATATATATATTATTTTTTAGAAATTACAGGGTATTACAGTTATTGCGGCTGAATTAGATGATAACTACCTCCCCAAGTCGCCGACCGTCCGCTCACCTTCCAGCTTCGACCCCGAACTCCGTCGTTATCTCCGTTACCAGTGCCACTCCGCAGTCGTCCACCATTACTGCCGCTGTCTTCTTCCTCATTGCCGCTTCACTGCCGTCGCCATTCCCATCCCCCGGACCTCGACAACCCCCGCGATGCCCCCTCTGCTGCTGCATCTCCACAGGCAGCGTCGCGATGCCCCCTGCTACTGCATCTCCACAGCAACGTCGCGATGCCTCCCTGTCGCGACTCCTATCGACGACACGCATACCAGAGCACCGCCCCTGCCTCCTGTCGTCATCGGCAGAGTCGACAGCGTCGCCGACAGCCCCCTTGTCTTCGCGACCGTTGTTCCCCGCTCTCTTCTACCGTTGTCGCTCAGTCCCGCCACTGTGCAGCCTGAGTCACCGCCGCACTCTCTCGTCGCTCTCTGCCTCCCAGTCGCGGCGCCTCTTGCCAGCAGCGACAGCCGACGTCGTTGCCAGCCCCTCGGCCTTCCGCCGTAGCTCGTGGTTGAGTCGCTTCCCGACCAGCTGCCGCTCGTCGCCGTCGCAAGCAGTCGTTGCGCCGTTCGCCCATTCTCTCTCTTCGATCAAAGGAAGGAGACGAATGGCAATTCGTCAGATTTGCTGTCCCGTGTTCAACCCCCTGATCCGCTGTTGGCTGTTTCCTGTTCAGGGACAGATCCGCTACGTGGAAGCCTTCTGATTCGCTACCGTCACTGTTTGCTGTTCTTCCCGCACCGAATCCCACACCGCTGCTTGCTGTTTTGCTGATCGGGTGTGGGGGAGAATAGCTACTGTTGCTGTTGGAGTTTCTTTGCACGCATTTTTGCACGTGCTCTTGGGATTGTTCTCCGGGATTCTGATCCCGTTATTCTTATTTTATTGAACCGACTAATACGAAAAAGGCAAGTTCACTTGAACTATTTTATTTATTCTAGTACAAGATTAATTGATCTCTTATGCAAGTAGTTCCAATTTATTTATCGTTAACTCTGCCTTGTGTCCCTTCCGTTAGGAGTATCGAGGGTTTATACGAGCTAACCTGACGTACTCTTGACTTCTTTTATTATCCATTGACTCAAACCCAAGCCTAGACATACATTTGACATGAATAAAATAAATAAACTTGTACATGAGAAAATACGCCGTGATTAAATACATGTTATTTACATGAGATCTTGTGACTTGAGCTCGACAAAATTTACTTGACTTGTTTACTTGGAAAATTCACTTGACTTGTTTACTGGAAAATTTACATTACTTGCTGTAAATTAGTCTTGGTATATGCATGATATAGTAACTCGACAATTGCCCACCTGATGAACATTTATGTGATGCTGCCTTGCGTGTCTTGTACTGAGGTTTCAACCCAGTTATATTAGGAATCAGTTAAAGTAATTGTTGTTTCGGATTTACCACTTCTTGTTTATTATTGTGTAATACGTCATGTTGCTGCATAATTACCGTTCACTTGACGTTATTATAACCACTCGCATGTACATGAATGACTTAATAAAATACTAAAACAAGCCGGGGTTTGTAAGGGTTGACCTAGTAGTGGACAGTCTCAGAAAATGTACTCGGTATGGCCCTCTTGTTACATGGACTTGTTACATGGAAGGTGGAGAATACTTGTGGAGACGTGAACTTGTTATCTTGTTATCTTGTTGTCGTGATATACCCGAGTACACGCTCTGTTGACCCCACCACGAAGTCTAAAACGAACACTGTTGTGCGTGCATCGAACCTGTAGTATGGGATGCAGTAGTACGTGCACTAGATAGGAGAAACAACTTGATAATAGACATACTTGACATGTATATATACTTGATTAAGACCATTGCTATTAGTACCATTATTGTCCTTGCAAATTTGATCTTGATTTATATTTCCTACACGTACCTTACTTCTTTACTCTCTGCTTTCACTACTTGCTGTCCGTACTTGCTCTAAGGACAAATTATTCTTTCCTTTTAGATAATCAAGTGCAGGTGCACAAAGAGAATTTCTAGGAGGCATTGATGAGCAGATCTTCTACAAATGGAGCAGGAGTTTCTCGAGTTATTTGGTAAGTCTTTATATTCCAGATTTGGTTATTGAATTTCCTTCTCGTTTATGTGATTATGTTTTCTGTGTGGTTGTGATTCATTTTTCTTATATTGTTGTGTTAAGACTGGTACAACTTATAGATAATATGAGTTGGCATACTTATATCATTCGCTGGGCCTCAGTTACGTGCCTGTGTTCCTGTATTTCGGGAAGCGGGGCGTGACAGGTTTTTAGTGGTCTCAGAGCCCAGGTTAGGCTCTAACCATGTTGGAGTTTAGCTGGTTTGGCTAATATGTTAGTCATGTTTGACTAGTATGTCAGTCAAGTTTGGCTCTAGCCAGTCTAATTCGATAATATGCGCACCACGCTAATCACATGAACATGTAATAACCAACATATAATCTGGATACCCCCTCATTTGATTCATCATTTGATCTCTTTATATCCAGTCCCTTCATTTCTCAGTTGTTTGGTCCCCTCCATTCATTCACATTTATTGATTCTTCATTGGGTATAAATTCTTCCTTTTGTACCCTTATTCCTTCGATTCTGGAGTTGTCCATTCTTTTCTTCCCGCTTGGTTCGTCGATCGGCATCGGTGGATCTTCAAGGACATGTAAAGGCTCATTTAACTCCTACGATACTGTATATTTTTATGATATATTTATTGTGTAAATTTGCTATACTGCATATTTATTTTCTTATTCACATTTGCATTATGATTATGCATGTATTTTATTCCGTTTTCTCCCTACTTTTATAAATCATTTCCACTACTGCGATTTTGTAATATTGTATTTGATATTTATAATTTATACATCTATTTTGATATTCTATTGAGTGGCTTTCAACTTCATTTCTTACTTTTCTACTAATTTTACATCACAAATTTCAAAACACAACATCATACTTAAATTAAATGTCCCATATCCCTGTGTGTATGGGAGGTTACATTTTCCATTTTACCATTTCGGTGCAACCTAATGTCGAGATGGCAAATATGCAACTCGATGTCAAAGGAGGCAAATTGCAACTGGATATCGGCGAGACAAAATGTGCAGCCGAATATCCGGACGGCAACTTGCAACCTGATGTCGTGAAGGCAAACATGCAACTTGATGTTAAGGATGCAAGATTTTCTACCTAATTGCTAATTTATATTCCAAGACAATTTTTACTTATATAATGAAACTAAAGGTAAAGAAATATTTTCCCTATGACATCTTGTTTATATTATTACACTTTTTGTTTCCATACAATTTGAACTCGTATTGTTGATTTTACTCTATTTTGTGTATAAAATTATTATCACTATTATTATTATTATTGCTATTGTTTTCGTTGTTATTCTTGGTATTATTATCATTATTATTATTTCTATTGCTGTTATTATTATTGTGTTCATTATCTTTATTGTTATTACTTCTATTATTATTACTGCTATTTTATTATTACTGATACTATTACTATTATTATTGCTATTGTGTCCGTTATTATTATTAGTATCATTATTATTACTGATACTACCAGTGCTATTATTATTATTGTTGTTTTCATTATTTTATTATTGCTATTGATATCGAATTACCTTCATACGAGAAAATGTGTTGAACCCGAATTATATTCCGTCTTGCAATATTATTATTATTGTCAGTATTGTTAATATTTTCATTATTATTATTATTATTATTATTATTATTATTGCCATTATTATTATTTATGTTACCGATATTATTGTTATTGATATTACTGTTATTCTAATTATTATTATTACTATTGCATTATTTTCATGGATGTTTTTAAACCCAAATTTTGTCATGTATGTATTATCATGATTATCAGTATTGTTAACATTTTTATTGTATTGTTATTATTTCTATCAGTATGACTATAATGACTTTTTTCATTACTGTTATTAATACTGCTATTATTATTTTTAATGTTATTGTTATTATTATTGTTATTATTATTTTTATTATTAACATGTGTGTTATTATTATTGTTATTATTTTATTATCGCTATTACTATTCTATTATTCTTGATGTTATTGTTTTTATTATTAACATGTTGTTATTATTATTTTGTTAAAAACCCATTAGTTTTGATCTATAGCATATCTTTTAATTATTTAAATTGAAGTCAATCTTTACATTCGTTTTGCATTGTTTAATTATATCCATCTTGAGCTCATACTGCCCTTGATCCCGGTGTCTCATTCTTGTCTTCCTGCTCGGTTCGTTGATTGGTGTCATGTGGCCCATATCGACATGTATGTTGCTTGGGACATTACCATCAAAGTAGCGCAGCGGAAGCGTCGTGGGCCCATAACCCACAGGTCCCAGTATTCTCTTGCTGATCCTCCTTTGCATCGTTCATATCATGTTCATCTTTTTCACTTGTTATCTTTTGTCGATTTATTATTCGACATCAATCTTATCTATGTCCTTTCCTTATTCTGGTGCTTCCATCACTTGAGTTTATCTTTTTCAAATTTTTCTGCCTTGTTATTTCTTAAGTTTGTTCCTGTTTTGTCCTGCTGCTTGCCATAATGAATTTCGAGGATGAAATTCTTGTTGTAAGGTGGGTAGGATTTGTAACCCCTGATTCCGATTATACGGATTTCCAGTTCTTTTCTTTTCTCCATGATTCTGGTATTTCAATTTTCGTATAAATTCTTTTTGATGCATCTAAAGCCATTTGAATCTCCTATTGAAACCCAAATTTATATTCTAAACTACAAATCTTGTCTCTCCTTTTTTTGGTTTGAAACCCCCAATTATTATTGAATTTATATTCATTTGAAGCCCAAAGGGTAGCCCATCTCTTGTTGGATTTTAGCCCATTGATTTTTGATATATGTTGCATTATTTAATTAATTGATTTGAAGCCCAATAATCAAGCCCACCTCCTATTGGACTCTACCCTAAACCCAAACCCACAAACTCATACACACACCCGTATACAAATTTATCCACCTTTCTCCACTCTTCCCACATCCCCGTAACCAATCCCCACTATCTCTAACTACCCCTAATTAATATTATTTTAATAAACACTCCCCACTTCCTCTCTCCCCCTTCCCCTCTGTTCGAAACAAAACCAAAGAAACCCAACAAAAACAGAAACCCAACAAAAACAGAACCCATCTCCCCATCGTCTTGAACTCCGATCCCAAGCGCCTCCGCCTTCTCCCCCTGCCGAAGTGTTGCGCGTCTTCACCCATCGAAGCCTCCTCGTCTTCGTTATCGTCTCACTACTCCTGCGCTCCGCCATTCCCTCCGCCTTCGACCTCGCCACTTCTCCTCTGACCCTTCATTGCTCGAGCTTCGCCTTGTCGCCGCCATTGTTCCACAGTCGAACTCCACCTTCGAGCGCTCCTCACTCGAACCCCGTCGAGCCTCCTGCCTGTCATCACCGCCAGTCGCCCGAGTTTCCCCCGTTGCATCGCCTTCGTCATCCAAGTCCCGAAGCCGACCCATTCCATTCCTCTGTTTCGAGCGCCAAAACAGAGCTCACTCCGTCAAGATTCTCGCCGTTGTGTCGCTTCCCGACCGCAACAACTCCACTGCCGTCGCATCCCCAAAGCTCCCCTCGCGATCTCCAGTCGCGCCGCTACCTCCCCAAGTCGCCGACCGTCCACTCACCCTCCAGCTTCGACCCCGAACTCCGTCGTCATCTCCGTTACCAGTGCCACTCCGCAGTCGTCCACCATTACTGCCGTTGTCTTCTTCCTCATTGCCGCTTCACTGCCGTCGCCATTCCCATCCCCCGGACCTCGCCAACCCCTGCGATGCCCCCCCTGCTGCTGCATCTCCACGGCAGCGTCGCGATGCCCCCTGCTGCTGCATCTCCTCAGCAGCGTCGCAATGCCTCCCTGTCGCGACTCCTTTCGACGACGTGCACACCACAGTGACGCCCCTGCCCCCTGTCGTCATCGGCAGCGTCGATAGCGTCGCCGACAGCCCCCTTACCGTCGCGACCGTTGTTCCCCGCTCTCTTCCACCGTTGTCGCTCAGTCCTGCCACTGTGCCGCCTGAGTCGCCGCTGCACTCTCTCGTCGCTCTCTGCCTCCCAGTCGCGGCGCCTCTCGCCAGCAGCGACAGCCGGCGTCGCTGCCAGCCCCTCGGCCTTCTGCCGTAGCTCGTGGTTGAGTCGCTTTCCGACCAACTGCCGCTCGTCGCCGTCGCAAGCAGTCGTCGCGCCGTTCGCCCATTCTCTCTCTTCGATCAAAGGAAGGAGACGAACATCGATTTGTCAGATTCGTTGTCCCGTGTTCGGCCCCCAAATCCCTGTTGGCTGTTTCCTGTTCGGGGACAGATCCGCTGCGTGGAAGCCTTCTGATTCGCTGCTGTCGCTGTTTGCTGTTCTTCCCGCACCGAATCCCACACCGCTGCTTGCTGTTTTGCTGATCGGGTGTGGGGGAGAATAGCTACTGTTGCTGTTGGAGTTTCTTTGCACGCATTTTTGCACGTGCTCTTGGGATTGTTCCCCGGGATTCTGATCCCATTATTCTTATTTTATTGAATCGGCTACTACGAAAAAGACAAGTTCACTTGAACTATTTTATTTATTCTAGTTCAAGATTAATTGACCTCTTATGCAAGTAGTTTCATTTTATTTATTGTTAACTCTGCCTTGTGTCCCTTCCGTTAGGAGTATCGAGGGTTTACACGAGCTAACCCGACATACTCTTGACTTCTTTTATTATCCATTGACTCAAACTCAAGCCTAGACATACATTTGACGTGAATAAAATAAATAAACTTGTACATGAGAAAACACGCCGTGATTAAATACATGTTATTTACATGAGATCTTGTGACTTGAGCTTGACAAAATTTACTTGACTTGTTTACTGGGAAAATTCACTTGACTTGTTTACTGGGAAATTTACATTACTTGCTGTAAATTAGTCTTGGTATATGCATGATATAGTAACTCGACAATTGCCCACCTGATGAACATTTATTTGATGCTGCCTTGCGTGTCTTGTACTGAGGTTTCGACCCAGTTATATTAGGAATCAGTTAAAGTAATTGTTGTTTCGGATTTACCACTTCTTGCTTATTATTGTGTAATACGTCAAGTTGCTGCATAATTACCATTCACTTGACATTATTATAACCACTCGCATGTACATGAATGACTTAATAAAATACTAAAACAAGCCGGGGTTTCTAAGGGTTGACCTAGTAGTGGACAGTCACAGAAAATGTACTCGGTAGGGCCCTCTTGTTACATGGACTTGTTACATGGAAGGTGGAGAATACTTGTGGAGACATGAACTTGTTATCTTGTTATCTTGTTGTCGTGATATACCCGAGTACACGCTCTGTTGATCCCACCACGAAGTCTAAAACGAACACTGTTGTGCGTGCATCGAACCTGTAGTATGGGATGTAGTAGTACATGCACTAGATAGGAGAAACAACTTGATAATAGACATACTTGACATGTATATATACTTGATTAAGACCATTGCTATTAGTACCATTATTGTCCTTGCAAATTTGATCTTGATTCATATTTCCTACACGTACCTTACTTCTTTACTCTCTGCTTTCACTACTTGCTGTCCGTACTTGCTCTAAGGACAAATTATTCTTTCTTTTTAGATAATCAAGTACAGGTGCACAAAGAGAATTTCTAGGAGGCATTGATGAGCAGATCTTCTACAATTGGAGCAGGAGTCTCTCGAATTATTTGGTAAGTCTTTATATTCCAGATTTGGTTATTGAATTTCCTTCTCGTTTATGTGATTATGTTTTCTGCGTGGTTGTGATTCATTTTTCTTATATTGTTGTGTTAAGACTGGTATAACTTATGGATGATATGAGTTGGCACACTTATATCATTCGCTGGGCCTCAGTTACGTGCTTGTGTTCCTGTATTTCGGGAAGCGGGGCGTGACAGTCGATGACTTGATCGGGCAGGTGTAAAAGGTCATCGGCCTTACCGTCAACTGTCGTTCCCCCCACCGCCCCCTCCCATGCCCCAGTCCCCCGGTCCAGCCCCGTTGTTGCTGCTGCGGTCAGCTTCGTGTCTACGCCGTGGCTGCGGTGGTTGCTCCCCCTCCGCCGCGCAACCGCTATCCTATGCGGGAAGGTCACTGATTGGTGTCGGAAAGATCAGGCAGGTGTGCCAGATCATCGGTGCCTAGGTCGGTGTGAGGTTCGACTATGGTTCGATGTAGGGTACGCTAGACCTTGACAACTCTCGATCGTGAGTATGATAGAGAGAAGAAGGTTTGTTCTACACTGCTCTCTCTTGGTTTGTGTGTCTGTTTGAGATTTTAGTGGGGGTTGATTGAGTGTGAGAGAGAGAGCGAGATGTTCTTCATTGCTCTCTCTTTGGCTATGCATTTGGTAGGGATTTGATTGTAAGGGAGGAGAGGAGAAGGAAAAGGCTTTTCTAGGTGTTTCAACGGTTGCTCTTCGCGCTTGCCACCATGTCCACACTCTTGGGGCCAATTACAGCTATGTTTTTGGTTTTTCGAGGGTTGGTAGTGCGTGTAAAGAAGCCCGGGTGTGCTTGGCTATGCCGTTGTGTGAGACGGCAGGGTATTTTGTGGTTTGGGGGATTGGTGGAGCTGTCTGGGTTGGGTAGGTCTAGTTGTGATGTTTGCGGTGTAGGTCGGTTGTGGGGCTAGGGCCCGAAGATGGGGTCCCCCCATGAGACCGCTTATTACATACTAGTATTTTACCACCATGAGACTGATTGTGGAGCTTGGACCCAAGACGGGGTCCCTCCGTGATGGGCGCTCACTTGTCGCAGCTTCTGGGGTGGTGGTCTCAATTGTCGCGGAGCGTCCGGGATGTGAAGGAGGTGGAGGAAATTTGATTCGATGTGAAGATTGAGGTGTATAGTTGTGGGGCTAGGGCCCGAAGACAGGTCCCCCCCTGATCGTTACTGCTCAGGGTGGAGCTTGGGCCCGCGGAAGGGGTCCCCCCATGAGGTGCACAGAGGGGAGATGTTTGTCTTCTTGGTCGACAGTAGAGGAGTCACACACTGAATTTGACTCGACTTTCCTTAATCCACTGCCACAGACTTTGCAACAACACCGTCACTACGCCCTCATCATTGACCCTGAAATCTACAACGTCCACCTGCATGCATGAGCGAGAGGTGAAGGTGATTCTTCAAATTGGTTGTGATTTGGTTGGGTTTTACGTGAGAGAGAGAGTGAGAGAGTGAGAGAGTGAAGACGTTGTTTCTCACTACTCTATGCAGGTGTCTGTTTGTGTTAGACTGTGTTCGTGATTAGGGCTAGAGAGAGTTTTTTGCGACGATTCTCCTTATGGGTGCCACTCCAATTGGGCCATGTTTGAAGTGGCGTTGATGAGGTAGAAGGAGGGGAGCGGCAAATTTTCAAATCCCACAGGATTCGCTTCAGGTGGGTGGGCGCGTGCCGTGGAGGTGGGTGCTCGAAGCTTGCTTGACGGACATACAATTAGTTGATCCTCGTAGGTTAGAGTGAGAGCTGATTATATGTACTGGTCATGTCGCTTCATGTTTTTTTTTCTGTCTGTAGGTTGTAACTTGCTCCAGCATGCTGGGATTGTTTTGTTAATTTCTTATTAATGAAACATGGTGGCCTTATTCCACCTTTTCCCTCAAAAAAAGGAAAGACTGAGATGCTCATACATGTTTAAGAAAAATGAATAGGCCTTGTAGGTTGTATAACTATTTAAGAAATTGGCAGCATAAGGATAAATTATTACATTTAGATGTTACCCTTTTACCTACAAATAAAAAAAATTTGACAAAAAATTGCCATGAATTATACATTTTCGTCTGTTCTATCCTAATCTACTTAACATTTCCCATTACCTATTTGCCTTTGGCCTTACCGCTACAAACTCAATCAAATAATGGGTGAAGGTTTTATTTGTTTAAGGAAAGTAATATTTGCAAGCCTAATGCATTTGTTCACCATCTATAACCACCACAAATAATGTGTAATAACCACCACAAGAGACTTCTTCACGGACTGCTACTGCATAGGCCTCCTTCCCTCGGAGTTGCTTTCATGCTCATCGGTTGTTTCCTCTGGATGTGCACGACTTGCAACCGATGAAATTCTTTGGCCATCCTATGTAATGCACAGAATTATTGAAAATTAGTCATCCTGAACATGCACAATCAAGTATCTAAATATAGAATCGGTGGGACTATATATTTTACTAACTATCTCGTCACTAATCAAGTGTCAGGTGAATTATAAACTTGAATTTTCTCCGGTAATGGAGTATCGGTTAACTTTATTAACTGAAAGTCATACAGTCTTACAAATTGTGAGTCGAAGCTCACTCCTACAAATTATATTAGCTCGTGTATGATGTCTTATAACTAATCGCAAAATTTCGTATTTTTTTGAACTCGTTTGTTAACCTTTCACTTGTTTCGCTGGATATTTTGAAGTATTGAGCGATTCCTAACAATTACAATCCATCTAATTTGCGCTTAGCACCTATAAAATAGGTGAGACTGCGTATTTTACTAATTAACTCGCTACTAATCAAGTGTCGAGTTAGTTATAGACTTGGATTTTCTCCGGTATCGAAGAATTGGTTAACTTTAGTAATTGAAAGTGATACGGGGCCATATCTTGTAAACCGCGAGTCAAAACTCATTTCTACAAGTTGTGTGAGCTCGTGCATGACTTTTACACTTTTTCAGTAGATTAAATATCAAATCCCAAAACTAATCAATTAAATATCATCATCAACAACTAATCAAATTGTTAACCGCCATTTTTTAACACATGATTAAATATCAAATCCCAAAACTAATCAATTAAACTAAAACACCAACAACTTCATTATACTAATCAAGTGTATGGTGTAAACTATAATACTAACCGCTGTTGGGAACGAAAATTGCGCTTCGAGATTCTGGTGCCTGATCAAAGCTGCCATCATTTCTTGAAGATGTGACACATGTGCCCTCAACTGATCCATCTCTTCATTTTGGGATCCACCGAAAGTAGATGCATGAGGATTGAAGACTTAAGTGAGTGTCTGTCCTAAACTAATTCCACGCATACGACCATGGTGCACCTTTTCCCTCACTTTGATCATAGCTTGGCGTTGACGTGTTAATGGGTTGGAGGAAGCAATGGCAGGGTCGGAGGAAGCACCGAAAGAAATTTTGTCATATTTCTTTCTAGCCTCTTTCTGGAAAATGACGAAAATAAAAAATAAAAAATAAAAAATAAAAAATATTTTATTCATTTCAAAGCGAATTTAAAAAAATCAAAGAACACTCAAGTCATCTAAAAAATTACCACTATATCCTCTGTTGCAGAGGTTGCAAATATCTCATCTCCCGACCTGAGGGTAGCGTCAAAGAAATTTATGTCGTCGATGGTCTCAGAACCCAATTCCTCTTCGTACAGATTAGTAAGAAGCAGTTATTATAAACATAAAATTCTTCTCCGAAACTGACAAAAACCTCACTTACCGAACTACAGTGAAGTTGTGTGTACTGAAGGTCTGCAACACACGCTGTTGTTTACGACTAGCAACAGTGATATTCGTCCTTCCTTGTTTATATTTCAAAATTATTCCAACGTAATTAGAATCACTCAACAAATAATTTGACATTAAAAACCCGGCTACCTACCCAGAGCACGAAGACAGAAAAACTTTGTCGGGTGGGCCAACCAACGTACCAAATAAATCTTTTCTTTCACATATATATTTCTAAACAAAAATACATGTTCACACATAAAACAAAATATTAAATTGCATTGTAGGAAATGTTTTGCATTATTTATTTTATGTGTGTTTGGATTAAAAAATAACTAGTACACATTGTAAATAAAAAATAATAAAGTAGACAATTTTTACATCATACGGGAAAGATAGGAATTTCAACAAATATTTTCTATGCAAAAGCTAAATTATCTCCTTCCACTGACTTTTAAAGGGTTTTATAAAAAAAAGTTTGAATAATGGGTGATTTGAAAGTGTATAATAAACATCAAGGAGTGCTACTAAGACTAGTGGTAAATCCTCTTTGATAGTAAGTAAGTTGGGCGTTCAAGATTCGCTTGCATCATTCACTTCTTATGCGATGAGAGTGTGTATGTAATATATGTCAATCCAGTTAGTGGGTATAACCTTGTTTAGTAATAAATTAATAACAATGAATGAGGCCAATGAAATATAACAATAATAAAAAGGGGACTATATAATGTGTTGAATGGTTGAATGGACCAACCATGAAATTGAAGCCACAAGTGAAGGGCTTAAAACTTTATATTTGTGTGAAGGTGGACCAAATAAAAAAAATTTAATGTAACAAGGGGTACATGAAAATTCCTAAATTCCCGTGCATTGTAGAATACTTGTATGTGATTGTTTACGTAGTATGAGATGCATAAATTATTAGACAAGTTGTAATGCCCTATCGCACTAGGAATATTGCATTACTTGCTTGTATCATCACCTTATTGTTGTTGAAATTATATCTTATATGAGGAATTGCATTCAAGACATTCTTTATCTGATATTTGCATTATTATATATTTAACCGTTAATGCATTATTTTATGAAATGACGGCTACTTATTATATTTGTTCAATTACTTCTGGGCGTCAGCTTATTTCGTTGTTAATTAACTTTTTTTAGATTAGTGCACCAAGATCGGGTGCTTGAAGAGAATAAAGGATTTGGAAGTTTACGTCTTTTGGTAGTAAATTATCCTAAAGAGCTTTTTAAGCTAATAAATCAGATTTCGAACTTTGTTTCAAAGTGTTTTTATTGGAGTTGTAAGAAGATTTCTTGCTTGAAGGGTTTAGTTATTTCTTGTAATGATTTTTTTTGTTAGGCATTTGAGCTACTTTTTACTAATATGGATTATATTACCATGAGATTGTATAATTATTAGGTTATTGTAATGGTTGTTATTGATTTGGGGGTGTTACATAATCGTATCAGAGCTTAGGTTATAGGTCCTAGAGTTATTAAAGAGATATACTAGCTATTTTGAGGTGTAGAATCATATTTAGGTTTAAACAATATTTAGTAATCTTGGTGGATTGGTTGTTTTTGTTGATACTTTGTAATTGTGATTACTATAGCTTTGACTTTTAGTTGATTATGAAGGATAATTTTATTTGGTGATGTTAGGTTTCTATGGCTTGAGATAATTAAGATGACTTATTTTATTCTATGTCTCGAATTTTTTAGCACTTGTAGATGATCTAGTCATAGTTAATTTTAGGACTGATTATTCAAAGAGATAAGTTGTTGTGTTTAAGGATAAAGGCATATCAAGTTTTGAGGAAAAAACTTTGTGTGTGTGTGTGTGTGGGGGGGGGGGGGGGGGGGGGTTATTAATATTGTTAATATAAATTATATTGCATAACTTGTTTTGATTTGATAGCTTTTGTTAATAAGGAAAAAATAATTTTTACACAATTTATATATTGTTGGAAGGCTTATTTAATAAAAATGTATAGGAGAGATTATGTGTAAAAGGAAGTTAGGGTTCCTTTCTTATTTGCCTTCGCTTCTTTCTTCTCTCGTGCGGCCGTCAACACGAGAGACAGAAAGAAAGAAATGAAAAGGAAAAAATAAAAATAAAAATTATAAAAAAAGGACAAGGAGAAGAAGACAAATAAGGAGGACAATGAGAAGAAGGCAACCCATTTGTTTGAGGTATTTCTTTTGTATTAGTAAAATAGATTAAACATCTAATTATCTCATTTAGCTCTCTTATTAAACCCTAGATTTTATAGAAGATATTTATAATTTATATTATATAATTTATATTATATTTTAAATATGTATTAGGTTAAAGGGTAGACCAATTTTGTATACATACACCTTGTTGAGATTTTCAGTATGTTGACATTGTTAATTAAATTATAATTATTTTCTAAATGGAGGATTGGATTTGAGGAGTCATTTGGAGGATCCATAGCGAATTCTTTATTTCACCGCCACTGTAAGTAATTGGATACTTGTACCTTATAGAATATAACTTGTATAATATTAGTTGTTTTGTAGTGTTGTTATATTGTATGTATTTCCTATGACCATTTTATGTGATGTGGTTTGATGATGTGCATTAATGTAGGATTAATATATTGTAGCAGGCCCCCCCCATCCAATCTTTTGTACCTGACAACAAATCTCCTTCCGTACATGAAGAGTCTTGTGAAGAAGTTCGTGAGCTTCTTTGGAATGGCAGCAAAGTCTTGCTACCCCTGTCCTTATACTCCAAGATTAAGCTTACTGTTGATGATATTGCTCCCGCTGTTAAAGACTCTTCCCCTATCCAGTCCCAAGCAGAGTCTGATAAGTTGCATGGTGACTTTCAAGGGCCCTTCCGTGCCGGCACAACCACCTTGGGCAATACAAGCTTTCGCACTAGATCTCTTATGCAAAAACCTCACAAGCAAGCCTCCAACTCATCTTCTGCCCTGCCTCCTGGCTTCTCTGCAGGGCCTTCAAAGCGCCAGAAGCGAGCCAGATCAGTATCCAAGCTACAATGTTCTAGGCCATTCATGAAACACCTCTCCTCAACCATAAAGAAGAAGGCCTCAGGTACAGCTTCTTCAGCTGCCTCAGTTACAAATTTGCATCAGAACCCTTTTGCTTTACTTTCTAGCGAAGACATTTTAGAGGTAGCTGAATCAATCGGAGTGGAGGCTAAGGGGCCACACTCGGTGCACAACATCACGAATGCTCAGAAGGCCCTCGCTGATCACACTGATCAGCAAGGACCCTCTGTCCAAGCTTAGGAGAGAAGCCCAGAGTGCTTCGGGACTTTATCTTTGTTTATTTGTGCTGTTTAATTATTTCACTCATGAAGATTGTAAGCTGGAATGTCAGAGGTTTGGGCAACTCTACAAAATGCTCCTTTATCAAAGAAGGTATCCGCAGCTGTTCCCCCCAAGTAGTATGCTTGCAAGAGACGAAGCTGTGTATGCCAACTCCCAACAAACTTTCTTCTGTAGGTGGCACTATCATTACCAAGTGGATTCAACTAGATTCCATCCAGCGCTGTGGCGGTATCCTGTTAGGCTGGAATGACAACCTCCTCGAATGCACCTACTTTGCCTGTGATATTTTCTCCATCTCAGCCTCTTTTAAGAGCCGATGCTCCGATGAGATATGGTCCATTACATCTGTCTATGCACCGTTTGAGCTCGATGACAGGGAATTATGCTTTCATGAAATCAAGCAAAGGCGATCATCTCTCCATGATGCATGGATCCTATGTGGCGATTTTAATGTTACTATATCTGATTCAGAGAGATCTAGTGGTCGAGGCTCTTCTAGAGACATGAAATGCTTCCGTGAAGTTATCCAAGACCTTGCACTGATTGATCTCCCACTGGCAGGAAGGAAATACACTTGGACAAATCAGCGTGATACTCCCACCATGGCTAGGCTTGACAGATTCCTCATCTCTGCCGCGTGGGATAGGCATTACCCTGACTGCATCCAATCCTCTCTTCCAAGGTTTTCATCCGATCATTGCCCCATCATCCTCGACACTTTGGCACTCCATCACCGTGCCTCCCGTTTCAGATTTGAAAAGTCATGGCTGTTGCAGCCTTCTTTTACAACAGCAGTCAACAATTGGTGGCGCCATTTCCACTGCCAGGGTAACCCAGTTGATGTATTCTCTGCCAAACTAGGCCTACTCAGAAGACGCATACGGAAGTGGCAATCAGACACCATGGGCTCTATTCCTGCAAGGAAGAAGCAACTTCAAGAACTCCTCCTCAAGCTTGAGATTGAGGCTGAGTCCCTGCCTTCTCCCCCCCCCCTCCCTCAAAACCACTCAGACTGAACTTCAGAACCTGATCAAGGAAGAGACAGTATACTGGAGGCAGTGATCCCGTGTGCAGTGGATCAAGGAGGGCGATGCAAATTCCAAATTTTTTCACTCCATTGCAAATGGTAGACGAAGAAGAAACTACATTCACAGTCTCCGCATTGATCATTCCTCCACAACCAACCCTGCAGACATCAGAACAGCTTTTGAGTCACACTTTCAAGCTATATGTGGATCTGCCACCATCTCCGACTTCAGCATTGACTGGCCTTCCCTCTACCCCACGAATGTGGTTAGCCTGCACCATCTTGAGGAACCTGTTACTATTGAAGAGCTGCGAAAGGCAGTTTTTGACATGAGTAGCGATAAAGCACCGGGCCCTGACGGCTTCTCAATGAGCTTCTATCATAACTGTTGGGACACAATCAAGGAGGATTTGCTCAATATGATACAGTCAGTCCATAGCGGTGATACGGATATTGGGCGCCTCAATTACTCCGATATCATCCTCATTCCCAAATGTGATGGCGCAAACTTAGTGTCTGACTATAGGCCCATCAGTCTCCTCAATTGCTCCCTGAAGATCTTCACAAAGATACTCGCCAACAGGCTTAGCCCTCTCCTTCACTCTCTGGTGTCTTCTTCCCAAAGTGCTTTTTTGAAAGGCAAGTCGACTGTAGACTGCTTCCTTGTAGCACATGAGGCTATTAATCTCTGCAGCAGGGGTAATTCTGACACCCTACTCTTTAAAATTGATTTTACTAAAGCTTTTGATAGAGTTGGGATTTCCTACTTCAATTGCTTAAAGCTAGGGGTTTTGGGCCGAGGTGGTGCAAATGGATCGAGATGATTCTTACTACAGCCAAATCCTTCATCATCATTAATGGAGAGAAAGGCAGGCAAATCAATTCCAAACGTGGACTAAAATAGGGCGACCCCTTATCTCCGATGCTCTTCATTTTGGTGGTAGATGTCTTGGCCAAAATGCTGCAGCTAGGAAGAAGTAACGGCACTTTCTCTCCGCTGCCGATCAGAGGTCTTTTATCCCAACTTTCGGTGCTCCAATTTGCCGATGATACATTGATCTTTTGTAAGGGAGATGAGCAAGAGATTCTGAACCTCAAGATTGCCCTCCAGCTCTTTGCAAACACCTCTGGCTTAGCAATTAATTTTTCCAAATCTGCTGTGGTTTACTTTGGCCGCTCTAAGGCCAAGCTACATGCCTTCTCCACCATCCTAGGCTGCAAGGAGGATTGTCTCCCTCTAAATTATCTTGGCATGCCTCTTTCCAAAAGTAAGTTGTACAAGCGACATTGGCAGCCACTCATCATCAAAATTGAAAGGCGCTTATCGGTATGGAAAGGTAAAATGCTTTCAAAAGGGGGACGGCTAGTCCTCATCAATGCAGTTCTTAGCGCCCTACCCGTATACTTTGCTTCTTTCTTTCGCCTTCTGAAATGGGTCATTAAGCGCATTGATCAGATACGTAGCAGATTCTTTTGGTGCGGGGAGGACAAAGACTCGAGGGGCCTTGCCTGTGCGAATTGGAGCATGGTCTGTCAGCCTAAGGACCAGGGAGGACTTGGAGTCTTGGAGTTAAAAACTTTCAACGAAGCCTTGCTGATGAAATGGTGGTGGAATATCTACTCATCAGACTCTCTTGTCAGCCAAACTCTCCAAGACTTGTACTATAAAAGTTCTTCACAATCCTTCGTTTGTCCAGTCTCGGCGTCACATTTCTGGAAAGGCATTTTCCACTTGCAGCATCAGTTCCTTATAAATGTCCATTGGCAGCTTGGCAATGGTGAGAGGATCGCCTTTTGGCAATCCCGATGGCTTAATGAGCATAGCATAACCACCTTATACCCCGCGCTCACTGCAGCAGCATGGAATATCAATGCTACGGCTTCATCACAGGGCTCTTGGATTCAGGGGATCTGGAATTGGCACCCAAGTCTCAACCGCACCACCTCGCAAGCTCTCCAAACTGAGAAGCAAAGCCTCCTCCTAGCACTTGCAGATTTTTGCCCCTCTCAGGACAGGGATGCCCCGAAGTGGCGTCTAACACCCACTGGAGCTTACTCGGTACAGTCAGCTTATAAATTCTTCATCTTCTCTGGCATGCGATCACCATTCTTCAAGGCTATCTGGACATCATCGGCGCCACTAAAGTGCAAAGTATTCATATGGCAACTGAGTCAGGGCCGAATCAACTCCAAGGAGTTCATGAGCCACAAAGGGTGGTCGGGCGACACGAAATGCGCAGCTTGCGCATTTCCTGTTGAGTCGACCTACCACATCTTCTTCTCTTGCCCAGTAGCATTAGAGACCTGGCACTTCTTCACTGCACTTTTTCACATACATACACTGCCCACGACTGTATATGATTGTTTTACAACATGGTGCCTCGGTAATCCGCCGCACAACCACACTTGGCACCTCTTATCTATTGCTATATGCTGGAGTATCTGGATTGCTAGGAATGACTCTACTTTCTCTGCAAAGCTCTCTTCCTCTCGCCAGATTATTTCTAATGCAATTTTTTGGTTTAAATCTTGGCTAGATGGGATCGGTAGTGAAAAGAAGCGACAGAAGATAGAGCAAGAAGTAACGGATGCAAATGCACTTGAATTACTGCTACATGGGGCAATGGGGCACGCCGACCAGTCAGCAAGTGAGGAGGGTAGCTGCTCTTGGTAAACTATATGGCTGCTTAATGAAGTTTCTTAAACCCCTGCGTGGGTCTCTATAATTAGTTGTTTTTGTTGTTTTTGGGTAAGACTTTTTTGGGCCGGGTGCAGACGGCCGGTGTGTACTTACAGACCAGGGTCTTAGTGCTAGGCTGAGGCTACATGGTCTGCTCTTGTAACCAAACTCTATATCTTCGTTTTTATATATATCATGTGAGGTAGGGACTTACCCTACCTTTTCCCCTCAAAAAAAAAAAAAAAAAAATATTGTTGGTGTACTTTTATGAATATAGAATTGTTATGTGTGAGTATTGTTATCTGTATTTGGCTTATATTGTTGTTAGTAATATTTATGGATGGCCGATTTAATTTTATCACTATGCATCATTTTATGTAGTTTAAGTAGGGATGCATGTGCATGAGTGGTCTTATAATGTTGTGAATACTGAGATGGTTATTTTGAGTCATTACTATATTTGTAGTTTTATTATTCATGTGTCATGCATCTACGTTTATTTACTAGTATATGAATCAAAATTTTATGTAACCTCTTATGGGCTCTCATGTGTCCACTCTATGAGTACTGATTTCTTTTCGCGCAATAAATTATCCCTGCTTCCACTACAACAAAAAACTCTACCTCGGCGTTTCTATGCCGGCATTTTGGGTAGAACGCCCGGGTAGACCCCCGGTTTTTGAAAAAGAGAAAAACAACTCATATACACTGGCGTTTCTTGAAAACGCCGGCGTAGCTTCTATTTCCCCCAAATCATTTCACTATTTTTCTCTCTCCCTCTCACGATCCCAAACCTCGCCATCGCCATCTCCGTCCACTGGCTTCTTAGCCGTGCCCCCACCCCCCGTCCATCCCTCTCTCTCACAAACCACCGTTGGCCCCACGTGCCGTGTCTTTCGCCGTTGCCGTCCCACTTCGTCGTCGCCTTTTCCATCCTATGTCGCCGCCGCCGTCCCACGTCGTCATTCTTTTCTCCTCACTCTGATCACCATCGTCTTCCTCCCTCTTCAAGCCTTAGGTATGAAATTGAGAATTTGAAAATATATTAATTTGTAAATTTGAGATTTTGAGATTGTGAGAAAAAATTTTAGGAGATAAGAATAATTGGGGTCTGTTTCGACCCATTTTTATCCATTTTTTTAAAATTTTGGGTCATCATTTTTTGTGGAATTGTGTTGTGGGCATTCTTGAGAGATAAGTGTTGAAATTGAACTTGAGCAATTTCAGTTTTTGACCTGATAGTTAGTTTGTTATTCGTCAGCTTTTATTTAGTTCATTATAGCAGATAGGATTGAACAGTATGATGACAACGAGCATAACAAAATGGTATCAAACATTCTAACCTCTTTAGTAGGCACATATATATTATATGGAATTTCATGTTCCTCACAGAAGATGGGGACGTGCGTTATCACATCAATAGGTGAAATGTTTCTAGCAATCACACCAAACCTGTATTCACCAACAAGTTCCCAAAATATATAAGAGTTGTAGAACAGCGGAAAACAAACTCAGCATATTCCTATGTACATAATCTAATGCAATTTGGAAGATAGTTGAACAATAATATTATCAGTAATAGTAGTTTAAGAATGGCATATCGAACTTAGTAGTATGTTCAAGAACTTTATGTTCCAAAGGGGCCAAGCAAAAGGAATAACGAAAATGGAAAAACTCTATTGATTCACATCTTTTCTGAAGTGTAGCGTTCAAATATTAGACACAAGCACATCAACTTTGAAGTGAAGTATGTCAAGATTGATCCATATGACTAAGAATCCCTTAAACTCTATGGATGGATGAAAACTGAAATTACTCTAATCTGCAGTGTTTTCTTGAGAGTAGTACTCCTTTCGTGGCTACCCCAAAGGTAATATTACTTGCCCATTTCCTTGAATTTTTTTCATTTTTTTTTGTTCAATATTGATTATGGATTTGTTAGAAAATTTGTTTGTTTAGTGAGTTGGGTTGAGTTCAATTCATGAAATCATTTTATAATGGATTGGAATGTTTATTTTCTGGAATCAGTATGCAAACATTTTGGGTACAAATCCTATTTGCTTTTTAGAGTATACCCATTTGTAGGGATTTCATGAAGCCTGCAACATTTTTCTATACTTGCAGATTGTATCCCTATACTTGGAGACCTTTGGGACCAGTGCTATGAATGGAGTGCTTATGGACTCGGTGTTCCGATCCGTATCAACAAGAAAGAAACTATAACTCAATATTATGTGCCTCACCTTTCCGCGATCCAAATATACACAAACAAATCGCTTGCTAGCTTGAGGTGCCTAACTAAACCTTCGACATTTTAATTTTGTAATCTTTTTTGTTGATATAAATTTGATGGTAATTCATTTGAACGTTTTAGTTTAGGAAGGTGGGAGAAGACAGCGAAAACAATACTTGGAGTGATGATAATGAGAGCGAGAAGCTTTCTAAGTCGTGAGATGGTACGTCAGAGGACTCGGCCTCTGAAACTGATGGTTTGTGTCCGGCAAAGGATCACATCGGGCAATTATATTGCGAGTATATTGAGTACTGCCCTCCTTATGGACAGATACCACTCACAGACAAGGTACAAGTTTGTTTTATGGTATTCTTTTCATTAAGGATTTCAATATGTTTTCTATATATAATTTCCTGCTTGTTTTGCATTCATAGGTAAGTGAATTGGCTTGGAGTTACCTAGGGTTGACATCCTTCAAGACTGCGGACCTTTTACCTGCAAGTTGGATGTCAATTTCGTGGTATGTTGATATTTTCCTTGTATATTTGAGGATTTCATTCAGAATCTATGGGGTTTCACAATGAGGGAAATGGTCGTATTTATAAATTTTTGTGCAGATTATATATATTTAAGCAGTGGAACATTGTTAATGATATATATATTTTTCTTTTGAGGTAACATTGTTAATGATATTGGACATTGATTTTAAACAAGTTATTAGTTTGTGTGTTCAATAAAATTTATGAGGGTCTGACTTTTTCTTTATATGTTTTTTTGTCTGTTAGGTACCCTATATATCACATTCCTTTTACGATTAACGTGAAGGGATTATCTGCATCTTTTCTGACCTATCATACAATCTCCTCAACTTTTCAAGGTGTGTGTTAGACTAGTAAGAAATTTCTTAATAGCCGAAAATAGATTAATCTTTTAAGGGGCATTGCCAAATTTAAGACATGGGCTTTTCTTACAGTAGTATGTGCATGCTTCTCTGTTTACTAAATACAATTTTTATTTTTTCCATCCAGTTCTTCAAACTCAACATTTCCAAGGAAGTATCGGGAATGATTTAGTGTGGTGCCTCATCATAGCCTGGATAGGCAGTAAAACAATTGAGATTTACAGATCATTCTAGCTAGTACTTGAAAAAATGCAGATTACATATGGTATCAAAATTTCCCATCATTAAAATTGTTAGTTAATCTCAAACAGGTTTTTTTTATAGGTAGAAGATAGCTACAGCAGCAGTGCAAGATTGAACGAACAAGTGGAAGAAGCAAGCCGGCAACTGAGGTATGCGTACACTTTTCAGTAATGAATGAATTGTACAAGTTCGATCAAATTCAGCTTATTTTATTTCTTGTTCTTGAATTATTGTTATGGAGTGAAATGATCATGGAACAAATAAGTGGTCTTCAAAAGAAGGTACAGACAACATCTCTTAATAAATATAATTATTTGATCGATTTTTTTTTTTTTTAAATAAGGTGGCTATGCCATTGGTTTCATTAATGATTAATTAACGAAACAGAAAGTATCCATCAATACAAAATAACCTACTCATTCTAATACAAAAGATCCAGCCAAAAAAAAAAAAAAAACTAAAAATTACATCAGTGATTCCATAAAGATCTCCCAGGATAAGTGTCTCGCCCTGCATGTCGTTACCCACAAAGAGTCGTTACCCACAAAGAGCACCTATCCTCCCCTCCACCCTCCATCATCAGCTACTACGCTCCGTCCAGCCTCGGTTTCTTACACGCCCCTGCTTGACCTGTCCAAGCCTTTGTTAGAGCTAGCAATTTATGAATAAACATTTGAAAAGAGCATCTATAATTACGGAAGCATAAATTATTTCTATCTAGCTATAGACTCCACACAATGGCCCCAACCGTACTATCCCATAAACCCCTATGTTCTAGTTTGATGTGTCTTGTTCTCCACTCCCCCCACAGATCGTCGATGCAGCTCGGGATTGCGTAGGTGCGAAAGGCCAGGCCCATGATTTCCCAAGTCAACCTAGCTCTAGGGCACGAGAGGAAAATGTGGCAGGTGTCTTCGTCTCCATTGTGGCATCGTTGGCACGTAGCATCGGGCAAAATGTTACGTTTCTTTAGGTTAGATCTAGATAGGATACCGTTGTTGAGCACTAGCCAGAGGAAGGCCTTAATTTTGGGGGGCGCTTTAGTCTTCCACATTGTGTCTGCGAGTGAATTCCTTAGCCCACCATCATTAAGGAAACCGTACATAGAGGAGACTGTGAACGTTCTGCTTTGACCTAAGCTCCATTCTCTATCATCTTCCTGTGTCCCCCCTCGTGTTCCTTCTTCCAGCAGCCTCGCGTTAAGCTTCAGCAGTTGCTCCTTAGCGTCATTTGATAGGCTCCCTATGTGCTGTAGTGTTAGCCTCCTATTTCTCCAAACGTCCACCACAAGCGCATCGTCCCTTTTAATAGACCTGGCTAGGTTAGGATAGAGAGATTGAAGTGTATTATCTCCACACCATTTGTCTTTCCAGAATCTAATGTTGTTTCCCTTCCCCAACTTGCACCTAGTGTTAGTATGGAAAATGTCCCCCACCTTAGCAATCCCTTTCCAGATACCGGACACCTTCCCATATCTACTTTTCCCTCCGAACCTGGCCACCTTCCTCCTTCGGTATCTCATAAAGGAGTTGCTCCACTATGCCTTACGTTGTTTGTGCATCTTCCACCACCATTTTGACAGTAGGGCCTTGTTCATGTCTCTGAGGTTAAGGATCTCCAGTCCTCCAAACTCTTTCTTTTTGCATACTCTGTCCCACTTGATGGGATTAATGCCTTTGTTGTCGTTGCGCGTTCCTTTCCATAGGAATTTCTGCCTACATTTATCGATTCTTTCGAAGCCCAGTTAGGAATCTCGTAGATTGACATCAGGTAGGTGGGAATGGTACTAAGGACGGAATTGATGAGAGTGATTCTACCTCCTTGAGATAGGAATTTTTCTTTCCACCCTGCTAGTTTCTTCTCGATCTTTTCTACCAGGGGAATCCAGTCTTCCTTAATCAACTTTCCCGGTCTAATCGGTGCTCCCAGGTATTTCAGCGGGAAAGCCTTTTTTTCACATTGAAACAAAGTAGCAGTAAAATCCGTGTTATCCGCCCTGTTGTCTGAAAGAGCGGTGACGCAGCTCTTTTGCAGGTTTACCTTAAGCCCTGACCAGAATTCGAAGCATCTTAGAAGGACCCGTACTGCCATAATTTCTTCCACCTTGACCATCCCAAACAGTAAGGTATCATCAACATATTATAGGATCGACAGAGGTTTGGGAATCCCTTTGACTGTAATCCCTACAGTAAGTCCTGCCTCCATTCATCTCTTGTTCATTTCGGCCAATCCATCAGCAACTATAGCAAAGATAAGAGGTGACAACGGGTCTCCCTGTCTCAGCCCTCTCTTGCATCTGATTTCCCGTCCTATAAGTCCATTGACTAGCACAAAAGATTTGCCATTCGTTGTACACTTCTTCATCCACATCCTCCATTTCTCTCCAAATCCTTTAAGTTTCATAGCCTCCTCCACACATTCCCATTCCACCGTGTCGTAGGCCTTCTGGAAGTCTAACTTTAGCAAGAAGCCATCTATCTTGTCTTTGTGACCCCTATAAACCATTTCATGTGCCGAGGCAATGCTGTCCAGGATGTCTCTTCCTTTAATAAACCCACTTTGAGGTTCACCTATAATGTCATTAAGCACAGGGGCTAATCTATTTGCCAAAGTCTTCATGATGATCTTGAATGATCCGTTGAGTGGGCTAATAGGCCTAAGGTCCTTAAACCTAAGGACTTCTATCTTCTTTGGGATGAGGGCAACGTTCGCGTAGTTAAGTCTCTCTACCTGCGCTTCCCCTCTGAAGAACTCGTGAAAAATGTCCATGAGGTCTTTCTTGATAAAGGCCTAATATTTTGTGTAGAAGCTGATCGGGAAACCATCTGGGCCTGGAGCTTTGTCTTGTCCCAACATCTTGATAGCCTTTCGGACCTCCTCCTCCGTGAACTGTTCCTCAAGTCTCTCACTACCCTCGAGTGCCCCTTCGCTCCACATGTCCGGGTTCATCTCTCCTCTCAGCACTCTCCTTCTCCCCAACTGGTCTCTAAAGGACTCGTCTATATGGTTTCTAATGGCAGATTCGTCCTCGGTCCAGACATCATCCACCAGTAAGCCTCTGATTTGGTTATGGCGTCGTCTTCCATTAGCGACCTTGTGGAAGAAGGCGGTGTTAGCGTCTCCTTCCTTGAGCTATTGGACCCTCGATCTCTGTCTCCAATAGCATTCTTCCATTTCCCCAATTCTCTGGATTTCTGCCCTATTGACTGTCAATTCCTCAAATTCCCCTGCGAGGAGATCTCTATCCTCTTCAGCTTTCTCTAATTCCTGGATCCTCCGTCCAAGTCTCTCTTTCATTTCTTTGAATTCTCCAAATTCCTCTTTTGCCCATCTCTTAAGGCGCTTTCTAAGGCGACGAAGCTTAAAGATCCATCTAGTTATTGCGTCCGATGTCGGTGCAGGCGATTCCCAGGATTCCTTGATGACGTCGGCTAAACTAGGGTTAAGCATCCATGCCTTCTCGAATCTGAATTGTCGTTGTCGTTGCCTTGGTCTCCTGTCATACTCCCATTCTAACAGAAGTGGTACATGATCAGACGTTAGTCTCGGAATAGATCTAACCGCGGCGAGTGGGAATAAATCCTCCCACTCCGTAGAAACCAGAATTCTATCCAATTTAGCTAGGGTCGGATTGGCCTGCATGTTAGTCCATGAGAATCTCCTATCGTTCGCTTGAATTTCAATTAAACGAAGATAGTCGATAACGCTGTTGAATTGAAGCCTGTCCCTCTCATTTGATCCCCTACCCTTGTGTTCGTAAGAAAATCTAGTGATGTTAAAGTCCCCCCCTACGATCCACGGACCCCTCCATCTGTTCCTAGTATTTTTTATTTCATCCCAAAATTCCATCTGTTGTGCCGGGTTGTATGGTCCATACACCGAGGTGACCATGTGCTCCCAGCCGTCTCCTTTGCGCCTGATGATAATAGTTACAGAGAAGTCCTGAATGATTTCGTCTATAATGTTAAAGACCTTTGAGTCAACCCCTATCGCAATACTGCCTGATAACCCTCTAGACGGTTTAGCCCGCCACTCGAAATCCCTAAGAGACCTAAGCCCCACAAAGGCATGTCCCTGCTGATGGTCGATCTTAGTTTCTTGAATAGCGATCAAAGTTGGATGGATCCTAGCTACCGTGTCATTAACCAATCTATTCTTGACCTTGGAACGCATCCCTCTCACATTCCAGAAGATGTAACACATGGGGAAAACAATTTTAAAGGACACCTAACCTAAACACCCAAGGTCGGTAGAGAAACCTACAGGCATAGCCTATAAGCTTCCTCCCTAATGACTCTAACTCTACTACTTTGTTCAATACCCGAAGATCCCATATTTAAACCAAACAAAGTAGCATAATAAAGAAGCATATCATCGGAAATGAAACTCGGGATAGATAGCGAACCTCCACAGGCTGACATTGGCTCCTTGGCTTTTGCTGCTGCTCTAATGAGGTCCTCCTCACTAGGTCCTTTCTCACCCCACCTATCGATTTGCCTCTTGCTTTTGCGCTTTGTTTCCTCAATGCCCCTCACTGTTTCCCCAACGTCTGTCTCCACGCTCTCTTGAATGACTGGTGTAAGGGCCTTAACCTCGTTCTCCCACTTCTCGAACTCCTCATCTGAGTCTAAAATCTCCTTCCCCACATCATCTAGGGCCCCAATAATGCCATCCATGGTCGTGGAATCTTCCATCATCCCCTGTTGGGTCTCCCCAGTGACAGGACCTCCTTCGTCGACGGGTACCGGGTCACTCTGCTCTCCAAACTCCTCACCGGCAATCCTCCCTGACTTGAGCTGTGCTGCCTCCGAGGAATTAACTGTCAATGCCTGATTGTGAGTTGAAGATATTTGGTTCTCGGACTCTGGAGTCACGTCTTGTATAGCCCATTGGCCGGGCCCTCTTTGAAGGAGACTCAGCGTAATAGACTTCACAGCCAAGTCTAGGGCCTGCTTGAATTGGGCCGAATTTAAACCCATTAGATCCGCCTCACTCTTAGTGGGTCCACATGAGCCCTGCCCAATCTCTAATTTCCTTCCCTCGAAATCTGCAACACAAACCTCAGACTGAACTTGCTTTTGAGCTTGCTTTTGACCAACAACCTCAGACGAAAAGACTGCCCAATCTTGCTTTTGAGCTTGCTTTTTGAGCTGGCAAACTGCTCTGGCTTCTTTTTGACCGAAGACAGCTGGCCTGATGCTTCTGCCAGCATCTGTCGCCTCTACCTCTCCTAGTACATCGCTAGCCGAGCCAGCTGGCCTAATGCTTCTGCCAGCTACTGACGCACCTGCCTCTCCTACTGCATCGTGTGCCGAGCCAGTGTTCAGTCGCTGTCTTGGTGTAGCTCCAGCTACTCGTACTTCCTCTCTGTAGCCGATGGGAGGATTTGCTGAGGGGGCCGTTGGTATGTGCTGTTCTGTACACCCGATTGAATCCCTAACTTGATCAGTTTCTCTAACCGGATCATGGACCCCAAGTTGACGGCTGCGATTAATCCTACCCTGATCCGATGGGTGATGTTCATCTTCTTCCCTGTCCCTCTGTTTGAAACCCACATCTGAGTTTGACCCAGAATATTCCGGTGAGCTCTTAAAAGAAACCTTCTTTTTCCTCTCTACAATCACCTTAATCTCATATTTTTCCTCTTCAAATTAAGCCACGATCACAGAGGGTATTAAACTAACATCATCCACTGCCACTTGGATCCTAGCATACTCTCGTCTCAATAAAAAATTGGTGTTCTTGTCAATGCTCACTAGAGAGCCGAAGCTATGGATCAAATTTTGAAAACCCGATCTCACCCAACGTTGGAGGGGGATGTTGAAGAGCCTTATCCAAAGAGACGTTTTCGCATCCACCTTCAAGGCACCGAAAGCTCTCAACCACCGACTCATGGTAATGAAGAAGTCTTCCCCTTCGAGACTATCAATGGCCAAGAGTTCCCTCGTGATTTTGTCCGTCTTGCAAAAGACCATGAGCGTATCTTCCTTAAGCTTTTTAACATCCCAATCTAATCTAGATATGGGACGAACACTTTCGGGGAGAAGCTCCTTGATGACTTCAATAGATGGGAAACCCGTGTGGACTTTAAGGAGGATGGAGTTAGTGAGACGTCTCTCAAATTCGGCAATAATCGGAGTCGGAGAGATTACCTCCCTTATCACCATCCGTTTACCATCTCTACTCTCCTCCGAGTCCGCTTTAGCGGGCCTACTACCTGCCCCCGACACAAGGCACCTCGGCGCTCGCCTTGGACTGAGCGCTCCCCGACATAACGCTACGAGGACATCTCTTCGAAATATGGCCATACCTCTTGCACACATAACAGAACCAATCATTAGTGCATTCATGGATGATGTGTCCCCTCTCCGCGCACTTGTGGCATAGAGCGCTTTTCTTAGCTGCCGGAGTGGCAGAGCTGGAAGAGGACGCAGCCTTGTCTGCCTTCTTCTCTTCTCTCCTCACGCGTTTTGGCTTGACGAGAATCCACTCCCCTTCGTCGTCTGTTTTTTTGATCGGAGAGAATCTATCCGATGGTCTGTCTAAGCTTCTGCGATCACCCCTATCGGTAGCCTCTATAGCTCCCTTTGTAGTCTCCGCATAAGACCTTCTATAGGTCGCACCGTTAGGCCTCCCTATCCTCTCCCTCTCCGGCGAGGTGCGAGCGGCTCCCGTAGCAAGAGCTCTATGCTCTTGACGGTCGACATGATATGTGGAAGAATGGTATCACCCTATCCTATCCTTCTCGCTAGGGTGGACGCTCAGGTCCCACGGCAGGAGCACTATGCTCCTGATGGGTACTCCCTTTGTGCGCCTGGCCTCTATGGCTTGGACGAGCTTCCCGCGGAGGAGATCGACGGCAACCTCTGGCTTCAATCCTTCCGAGCTTTTTGCAGTGGTCTCCTTGATCCCTGCGATGGGAAGCTTCCTCCTCTCTTCCTCTCTTTGTCATGGTCCTGCTGGTAGGGGTCGTGGAGAGTAGACCTCTGTGGGACGGTTGCTCTTCTTCTCTAGGGTGGCATCGGTGTTCTTCTTCTCTGGGATGGCGTCGATGCTCTTCTTCTCTGGGGTGGTTTTTGTGGAGGGGTTGGTTTTTGTGGAGAGGCTTCATTCGAGATTTTTTTGATTTCTTTTTTACGTGCAAGGTTTCTTGATCGAATTTTACTATTGATGAGAAACTGAATAACTTGGAATTTGTGAATCTTTCTAGTTATATTAAATAAATATTTGTTGTTGTTAGTATATTTTCCTCAAATAATTGTACCATTTGAATGGATAGGTGGTTTCTCATATTGGATTTGTGCAACTTCCTTTTGTTAGATGTCAATACTGTAAGCGTTGTTTAGTGATTGATCACAAAGGAGAAATTCGAAATAGAAGTTCCAAATAAATACTATAACAATTTTAGAAAAGGCTTCAGCCAACAACATACAACCCAAGTAGAGAAACATGATACAGAACATAAGCTTATATATATAACTTGACGTGTCCAAAATCTAAGCGGAAAACATATAACAACATAAATAGTGCCAGACGACCAAAATGTTTTTTTTTATAATCTGTGCAAAATGTTGAGGTTAATAATAACTAAAGATTCTAAATGAAAATTAGTGTGTACGAGCTTTCTTTCTTTTCTTCTTCTTCTTCCTTTTTTTGAGTTAATCTGTAAAAGCTTGTTGCATTCTAGAAATCATTTCTTTCTTTGCAGAATTTATAACGGTTCATTTGTGGAATGTAGGGATTGCTGGTAGGAGTCTTGGTTGTGTTCGCGCTCATTACATATTGTAGACTTAAATTGGTTAGATTGGTTGATTAAATATTCATGTTGATTAAATTGGTTGTATTGAATGGGATTGAGGAGTTCTATGTTGTTTTATAACATATATATGCAATTTTATTTTATGTACGGTAATTTTTTATTAAAAAAAGTATTAAAATTTTAAAAAATTAAAAATTAAAAAAATACCTACCATCTCGGTTTTTTGGCTAAAAATGCTGGGATAGGGTGCTTTTTTTATAAAAAAAGTTAATAACCTAAGTTAATAACGCTAGGATAGGGTTCTATGTTGTTTTATAGTATATATATGCAATTTTATTTCATGTAGGGTAATTTTTTATTAAAAAAAGTTTTAAAATTTTAAAAAATTAAAAATCAAAAAAAATACCTACCTGTCCTGACGTTTTTGGCCAGAAACATCGGGATAGATTTTTTTTTCACTGAAAAAGCTCTATACCGGTGTTTTTTTCAATTAAACGTCGGGATAGATATAGGCTATAGCGGCGTTTCTCAAAAACGCCAGGATACACCCTATATCTGTACCGACACTCGCTACAACGGTGTTTCAGGCGGCGTTTTCAAAAACGCCGCTACGGTCTATCCCGGCAATTTTAAATGCCGGGATAGCCCAAAAAAATGTCGGGAAAGCCTCTGTGGTTTCTAATGTTCCCAATATACAAAATTATGGGCATGCAACTAAGTTCAAGCAAAATGGTACAAGTATCATTCTTAAGCTGTACAGTTACAATGTCAACTAGATATTTATAAAGCACATCCACACAGGTAATGGTGATAATCACATGAGCAGGAAATAGAGTTAAATCTCCCCAAATAACCATCGTTTAAAATACATGAAATTCGGGTAAAAATGCCCAAAAATATATTCTACTGAAAGAATAACAATGAATAAACAGTTTACTACGACTAGCTATGTAATGCCTCGTAATTTTTAATACAATATTTTGAATTAATAAATAATTTTAAAATCAGTTTATTTAATTATTTTGAACTTTTGTAAAGTTGACATTTTCATACGTGCAAATATTTTTGAGGTGCAAATTTTCACTTTTGAATTTTAGAATAAATTCTCCTACTTATAATTGAAAATATTTAAAATTTTGGGATTTTTCTTAATAAAGAAACTATTTTTCTAAATACTTTGGAAGAAAAGAGTTTTTTGTGCAAAATATCGTTCGGAGGCAAAACAGAATTCAAATTTTGGTTGGGATGTTTTGGTAGGCTGGTTTTGACAGGATAGAGATTGGGGGGGAGAGATTTTATCCCTATAATCTGATTTGATTTGATTTGATTGAGTAAATATATAATTATACAATTTTGGAATTGTTAGGGACTATATTGCAAAACTGTGGCCCTAATTTTCCAGAACCTGACTATATAACAGAGAGCATGAACAGAGGATTTATGGCTACCCATAAATTTTCTATATTTTTGTGATTTATTAATTATTTTTCTGAAATTTATCATTTTGCTAGTGCAAAACACATGCAAAAATTTTCTTGGGGAAATAAAAAGTTAGAAAATTTCTTTGGAAAATCTAATCTTTATTATTAGATAGTAATTCTAAATTTTTTGGATTTTTATGAATGATTTATGGCATATTTGCAAATATTTCAAAGTGAAGGGTTTTTTTTTGTAAAATTGCCACTCATAAGCAATTTTTTGAAAATTGAAATTCTGGGCTACAATGAGAGCTGGCCAGATTGGATGAGTTAGGGGGTTAGATTTTTTTTTATTTGATTTTATTTAACTAATTAATTTGGAAAGATCTGTACATGTAAGAAATATATTTTCTTAAGGGACTTTTTGGTAAAATCTTCGAATAAACCCTACTGAAGAGTCCCGGCCTATATTAACAGCAGCAGCAGTCGCCCTCCACTGTGGTGAACAAAAAATTATCCTCTTTTATTTCTTGGAGTTTTGGAGGCTTGAATCTCTCAATTTTCGCAAGGAGGGGGATGAGCTTTTTTTTCTTATTATTATTTTCTTTCAATTGGTCTTCTTTGAGGTGGGTAATCTTCCAACTCTCTTGATGTGTATTTTTCCTTTCTTATGAACAATATAGAATCATGCTAGGGTATAGATTTTGTGAGATTATGATTATTAGCACGAATATGATGTTTGTTTATGAGTTAATTGTAGAGATGGATTATTAGCTATAGATGGTTTGTTAATATGATAAAAATAAAATCTTGATGGCATGATACTCTTATTTTGATTCTCTTTTGAATGATGATTATTTTGGTGCCTGAAATATCATGTTTTATTTGTAGAAATTGATTTTATGAACCCATGTATTATTGTGAATGGTTAGAGTCATCATACGTTCTAAATATTCACGTTGATCTAAAATAGGTTGTTCTGGAATAAAGGAGTTTTCTACACATGAAAGATTAAATTTTAATTGTAGAAAGAGATCTAATGAATCTATGTGGTATTATTGATGTGTAGATCTATATGCATGATTAAAGAACATATTTTGAATAATTAAAATATGAAATTTTTGTGAGTTATTTGCTGTTTTGGGATAAATTTATGATGAATTGAAAATTTGAGTTTTTATATGCAAATACATGTCAAAATAATCGAAGGAAATATGCAAGAAGTGGTGGAGAACCTAGGGTTAGGTTTCGGGGTTAAACCTAGACCTGGGGTTGCTCAGTTTGGGGGTTGTACAGTTGCACAGTGCCAACCCGAGCACTGTGCAAACCCAGGTTGTTGTTTGGCTCTCATGTTGGGTGTTTGGGCTCGATTTTTTAGGAGTTTTGTGTGGGCATTGTGTGCTATGGATTGAGGATATTAATGTACACATATAGAAGTGCACATGTATGTATTTAATCTATTATTTATGTGAGATTCGATTCAGTTTTGATTGAGTTTTGAAATTGTTAAATTTCAGATTTTCGTTGAATCTAGTTCCAAGTTTTTGATATAGTCAAACAATGTTTTGAAGGAAATAAATCTATGTTTTGGGAGATTAAATTCTCAGTTTTGAGGGGTTATTTATTTTAGTTTCTAGAGATGAAAACTTTGACTTCTAAAGGGGTATTTTTCAAATTCTAAAAGAGGCAAGTTTTAGATTTTATAAAAAAGGGTGGGTTTCAGTTTATTGATGATTTGGAGCTACTATTTTCTTGCGAATGGTTTTTAATTTGGAAACAAATTCTATGTTTTTGAAGTAAATTCTAAAAAACTCAATTTTTCTGAATTTAATATTCATTTTTGAAAGGACTGTTCTTAAGGATAAGAAGGTATAACTTTTAGATTTTGGATAAAAGATAGTTTTTTAGAATTTGTTAAATATAAACCCTTTAAATTAATTTGTTTGAGCCCAGAATTTTATGGTGAGTTCTTTGATATGTGCTGGATTTAAATTAATTTTTCCAAAATTTAATATTAATTTTGGAGTGCGCCGTTTTCAAGAACAAAATCATATAATTTTCAGATTTTACGGAAGTCTAGTTCCAATTTTGAATATATTCAAGTAATGGTTAGGGAAAATAAATCTATATTTTTGTAGATGAAATTCTCAGTTTTGAAGGGTTATATGTTTCAATTTTAAAGGATAATTATTTCAGAATTTTAAGAGTTATTTTCAGTTTTAAAGAGGTGTAAATTTCATATTTTGGGGACAAGATCCCATATATTTAAGAGATTTGTTTCAGTTAAGATTGAATGAATTTATAGTTGAATTAATTGAACTTTACGAATGAATGGAAAGTGAGAATCAAAACGTTGAGTTTAAAGAATTTTCGTAAGTTGAATTTGTTTCCATATATGAAAGAATATTTTGTATTATTGAACCAAGTTGGGTTTGATTTGAGATTTAGGGTTATGTTGTGGACCCTAGGAAGTTAGTTGGAAATTTTTGTATTGTGAACACTAGAAGTTGAGCAGGACCCAGAATTACCGACAGTGACTTTATTGATTGTGGGGATTGGCTAGGAAGGGCTAGTGTTCCTAGTTTTATGTGTTTAAGTCCGGTGGGGTGGAGCTTGCTCTAGCTGGCTCAGGTTACTTATATCTGTGCATAATGACAGGCACTAGATGGTGATATGATAAAACTAGAGCAATCGTGAGTTATGGACCTCAGGATGATCTGCGGAGTGAGATAATCCAGTATTCCGGGACGATGGATGAAATAGGCCACAGAATGATCCACGAAGTAGGATTGATCTCCAGTATTCTGGGATAAGAGCGATGCTCATAGGACATTTATGCGATGAGGGTTCCAAGATGACTCATGGAGTGAGACAATCCCCAGTATTTCGAGACGATGGATGATATAGGCCACAGAATGATCCATGGTGTGGGATTGGTCTGCAGTATTCTGGGGGGAGAACCAATACTTGCAAAATGTCTAAATCTCGTAGTAGTCATGGTAGTATATTTCATAATGAGGGATTGTACCCTATAAAGCGGAGAACGATAAAGGTTTGCACCGGACCTATGTAGAATAGGATGTATAGAATCTGAAAAGTATGCTTAGAAATCATCGTGTGCATTGTGTTTCTTGAACATTGTTTAATGCATTTCTCTTTTGTTTTCTTGACACATACTTACTTAGTATAGTTCACTTGTTGTTTATTGAATCTTTCATCATTATTTTATTTCATGTTATGTGGCAAGTTTGTGATTGTGAGACTTTGGAAGGTTGCTATTACTATAGTATTGCGTCAGTTGTCTTGAACTGATGTGCCTACTCTTTAGTTTATTTTGCAGCATTTGCAAGTGAGTTGCCCAAGCAAAGTGAAAGCTTGGATTCGAGATGATTAAAGTTTATGTGTTGGGTTGCGTTGTAATAAATGTACTTAATTCATTTTTCCGCTATGCAAATGTAAGAAAGAACTGTTGTAATAAAAAGTTTTAATTTTTCCTGTATTTGATATTGTGTTTATGATTGTAATTGAAGTTGATTTTGGAAATTGCGCCACTTATTTTTAAATTTTTTTATTGGAAATTTGGGGCGCTACAAGCTAGATAATGTAGTGACGAGAAAATAAAACACTCGTAACTCTATCATGGCCTTCTAGAAAGTCTCCTCACCATGTTCCTCCGGTAGCTCATCATCGGTACATGTATAAACATCATCTGGGGTGGTGGAGGGTGTCCGTTGGAGAAAGCTTCGGACAGCAAGTAGCATCAAGCAATACGATAGAAAAACAGTGAAACATGATATGGAAGAAAGGAAGGAATAGCAATGTAAATACTGGAATAGTATGATCATGCACAATGCAAATGCTTATGTTGCAACTATAAGAAACTGCAATCATGACTGTAAGGTATAATCAATCGGTAAACGGTGGTGCAGTGATTGATAATCAATAGTTGGTGACTGTATCAATAGTCAATAATCGGTATTTGTGTTAATCCTCAGTGTCAAACATTGGTCTATTAGATTTTATTAACATATCTACTGCACTCAATCATGTGTCTCATACCACAGGTTCGGGTGCATAACAATCAAGTGAACGTTTGGACTTGAATAGTGAAGTCTACATGATCATGTATTCAGGTCTTCCAATGACAATAATCGGTAATCAGTTATAAGTAATCAGCAATATGGGAAACACGGGTCCCATTTCGAGTACACTCTCCTATATTGTTTACTACTAAGTCGTACCCTTTATTACCCCGACTTATCATTCTTTTATCATGGTTAAATATGAACATGCAGTCGGTGTGATCAGTGGTGGTAACAGTAGTGTCAAAACGGCAATCAAGAATGTATCAAGAGATGATGCAATACATGATACAGAGAAGGTCCATAGTACTACTAAATCGGTTCAAGTCATTAATACGAGAATAAAAATATATACATAGTCACCTACAAATATAGACAGCAGTATACGTCTACACTAAAACTTACTTTCATGCTTCTATGGGAAAGTAAATCTAATTTCGTTAGATGTTCTAGAAATTAGATTCACCTCCGAATCCAACGCCTACTCACTCAACAAGTTCTAAGTCCAGTAACCTATGTCTACTAATCAGTCCTTTATAGGTACAGTGTACAAGCAGCATAGGATTATATTCTGACGCTTAGAAATCCATTGCAATACCATTATCAATTCTTGTAAAAAAAATAATCTGACCCCTAACGATGTCTAGTAACACAATTTTTCTCAAATCACGAGTCCACACAAAGTCTATCATTTCATGCGAAGTATCGGGACAATATTTTTAAACAACAATCTGGAATTTGGAACATACGTGCACTAAAACATCAATATCTCACAAACTAAAAGGATTCTAAATTCGAGAGGCTATATCATGCATGTATAAAAGGCTAAGTTTGGCTACAGGAACTCAGTCTAATCATAGTATAAGGCATTCATTCAATAGGCTTGAAAATCTGAACACTTCACATTTTAAATCTCAATTCTCAAAATAGATACCTATAACAAGAGGTATGCTCCTACTAATAATCAATAATTAAAGTCAAAATTTACCGAATAACATGTCTAGGAAAATCATTACTCATAACGTTAAATTTATAGAGTTCTAAACATGCAACAAATTATACCAGCAAATCAATAGATTCTAAATAGATCCTATGAGATGATATTTATCTAGAATTTGTCATTATAACTGTGTATGAAATATGATAATTATGCAGAAAGAATTGCAGGGATTTATCTACGAACATCAAATTAAGAGAGGAATCAATTAGAAATGAATCAACATAAACATATTATTCGGTTCAAGAAAAGGGTAGGTTACTATAGCATGAAAAAGGAAAATTAATAGATTTCATGATACAATAATTTAAACACAAAGAACTACTTGCTATGAGTTCAAGGAAAAGAGAGATCACTTGCCTCATTCCGACGAAACTTTCGTGTGTGTAGAACTTTGCGTGTAGTTCGTGCTCGGCTTCGTGCTCCACTTTCGGCAAGAGAGGGAAGCAACAATGGTGGTAGATACTTCGGGTTCGGGGTCAACTTAGATTGGTTTTGTATTGGAGTTCGGGTTTGGGATTGATGGAGGCAATGGAGTGGTGTCGGGTTTGAGTGGAGGCACGGGGTTGATGGAGGTGGCTGTCAGATTTGGAGGTGAAGTTCGGGTGAGGTGGAGGTGTGGTTGTTGTGAGGTTGTTGGGTTTAGACAGGATGGAGGTGGAGTTCGGGTGGATGTGAAGAGATGGGCAGGTTGAGAGGAGTTCTGATATGGAGGGTGATTGAGTTCGGTTGAGGGCTATCGGATGGAAAGGTGGCACGCGCAGGGAAGAGGGTGCTGGTGGCAGGGCTGGGTGTTGATCGCACAAGAGAGAGAGAGAGAGAGAGAGAGAGAGGGAGAGAGAGAGAGTTTGTTGGGCTGATATGAAAAAGGAACGGGGTGTTTGAGAATAAAGAACGGGGAAAAGAAGTTGAGGGGATCATGATGAGTTTGTTTAGGGGGAGATCATGGAAAAGTTTGGTAGATGAGAGATACGGGGAGGTGCTTAGCTAGGATATGTTATGGCTATGGTTTGAGTTTGAATGAATTTAAGATTGTCATGGGTTAGAATATCTTGTAGCTCCTTGTTTGGATCATTTGATCTGTTCATTTGGCTCTCAAATTGGGGGTCTCGGGTTTGATTCCAATCCCTCACAAATATTTTTTTTTATTTTAGTCACGGTTTTCCTCTCTCTCTGTCTTTTTTTTTGTTGAAAGAATCTGTCCTTAACCTGAATTAATAATTAACTAAATAAATGCAATGCATGCTAATGAATCCAAAGGAAGTTATATATAGTAGATGATCAAATTAAAAGAATTACATAGTAAAATACGTACAGATGGATCAGAGAGTTATACCTACTACGGACTATAGTGGGAGATACCATGTCAATCAGAGTAGTAAGTACTGACCGCATAAGAGGGGAGGGGGTACCTAAATTCTCTTATATTCTAGAATACTTGTATCTGATTGTTTACATAGTATTGGATGTGTAAATAATTAGACAAGTATCGCACTAGGCATCATGCATTGCTTGCTTTTATGATAACCTTGTTTGTTGTTGAAATTATATGTAATAGGAGGAATTGCATTTTAGACTTTTTTTTCCTGATATTTGCATTGCTATATGTTTGTGCATTAACATATTTAATTGTTAATGCAATATTTTATGGAACTTGATATATTTATTCAATTACTTCTGGACGTGAGCTCATTTCGTTGTTAATATATATTTTTCAGATTAGTGCTTCAAGATCGAGTACTTGAAGAGAATAAAGGGTACGAAAGCTTATATTTTTTTGTAGTAAATTTTCATAGAGAGCTTTTCAAGCTAATAAATTGGATTTCGAACTTTGTTTAAAAGTGTTTTTATTGGAGTTGTAAGGAGATTTATTGTTTGGAGGGTTTAGTTATTTCTTGTAATTGTTTTTTTTTTTTCTTAGTCCTTTGAGCTACTTTTCATTGATAGATTTTATTACCGGATATTGTATAATGGTTGTTATTGGTTTGGCGGTGTTACAGCGAACAAGAGATCTGTAATGCTGAATTGCATATCCGGAATATAAAACCCTGCCATGTTCGCAACCCTTGATGCTTCATGCAACATATTTGGAATTAAGGGTTTGCATGAGAACAATGAATATCAATGGTGCGATTGGATCTCCTTGCTTGTTTCTATTTGCAGGATGAATTAAAGTAGAGGTCAGATCATCCATTACAATGTTGTAATTAAATATTAGTAGAGATGTTAAGAAGTATGTAATTAACTATTTATTCATGAAACACTCGTAGGCTAATATCTTCAAATTGACTATTGTTCTATGTTTTGACCCGAACAGTATATGTGTGATCAGGTCTATCACTTTGTTTGGGAGACTATTTAGATAATGTTTTAAATTTGAATTATTTCTTAACCAATTAATAACTGATGATCTCCATTATATTATGTCACTAAGGATTCTTTGCTATTGTTGCTGCTTTTTTTTGTTCCAGGACAAACACATAGTGAGTTTATATTTTGAAAGAAACTTGTAAAGATCTAACCTTTAATCGTCGCCGTGAAAAATGGTAACTTCTGAGATTAAATCTGGATCGTTGGAAGAGCACATGGATCAGGATCTGACGGTTGCTGACGAGGCAGATGGACCTGCAATAAAGCTTGAAATACCAGGGTTGGCCCCGGCGACAGACCGTCTGACGCTCAAGTCAGAACCAGAGAAAGCAAAAGAGTTTGAGAGTAGAACAGATTGATTACCTTCTGACTTGAGGAGGGGTATTTATATGCTTGGAAATCAGTTAGAAGATTGACATAAATATGTTGTCTTCTGTACATCCCCCCCCCCCCCTCGGAGATAGAATTTGTTACTCTCTTGTTGGGGACAAGAGATTTGACTTACAGCCCTGATGGGCTCGGTGTTGCCCTCAGTGGGCCTAGTCGCTTTTGATGGTCGTAAATGCACCTCATGTCTTGTTAGTGACCTTGAAGAAGACCCGAACCTATTAGAGAAGCCCATTACAGTTAATATGCCTCTAGAAGCTTTAATATCTGTGCAGGAATCGTACGACCCTAATTTGCTATGATTTTTACTATTATCATACCGGAGGACGATTTTCTCAGATTTCGGAGAGTAGTTTGTCTTGATTCGTAGTAGCGTGCTAACTTGAATTTCATGGGCGATTGAAGAAATCTGGAACTTATTCAAAGCTTCTTGAGGTAGTGAATATTTTCCGAACTTTTCTCGAGTTTACCAAAAAAAAATTTGATTTTTTGGAAATTTCTAGGATTTTTAATGACTTTTCCCAAATTAATAATTGCGTTTTCAAAATTTTAAATTATTATTCCAATTTTTAATTAACTTTGGAATTTTCTAATTATTTTTTTCAAATTTAAAAATTAATTTTTGTAATTTTTAATTAAAATTTTGAATTTTGAATTTATTTACGGGACTTTTTTATTAGTTTATCGAGTTGGCACGATTTTTGGAGCAATCTGGATCATCCATCAAAGGAGTCAAAGGATCCCTCCGCTCCGGCCCCAACCGTTCCACCGAAAATGCCTTTGGGGGCATCATCTGGCATTGCCATAGGGGGTTCTTCCTTGACGGCTATTGCAGCAGGTGTTGCGCCTCTCCCCTTGATTGCCCAAGCCGCGATGATTCTCAGTGATGAACAGGAGATGATCCATGTCCCCACTAGGATTGTGAAGTAGCATGAGAGCTTTCTTGATAATTCAGCCGCTTGTATGGATGGGATCCACCATCTCCCAACTTCGGCTCATCGAAAGAGGATGAAGATGGAGCCGCCTGAGAGGTCCGTTGTGGAGACCGTTCAAGCCCAAATGACTGTATGTCTAGTACTTTTGAAGTGTAACTTTCATATTTCTCTTTATAGATCAATGACTAAAAGTTTTTCTGTTTTTTCCTAGATGACTTGTTACTTCGGCCACTTGATTGACTTCTATGTTGCCTAGGAGAAGGAGTTGAGGGCCAGGTCTCCTATGCTGAGAGGGAGAAGAAACGGGCCGTCAACGGGCTCAACGCGGAGTTGGAGGCAGCGAAGAATAAGGGGGAGTATTTACTCCAGGAGCTGGAGGCATCAGAGAAAAGAGAAGAAGATTTGCACCATAAGTTTGAGACATCAAAGAAGAGGGTTGCGGATCTTGTGTCGGTGGTGGAGAAGGCGAAGGTCGAGCTGGACTTAGCGGTGAAGGCAGCGGAGGCCAAGGCTAGACTGCAGAACGTGATCTACAGGTTTTATGCCCAGGCTAACTCACACATGGTTGAACGTGTTCCTGGCTTTACCAGGAACGGGTACCATGTGATTCTTCATTCTAGAGAAGCACCCAGGAAGGCTGGAGATAGGGAAAACGGTGTTGAGGATGGCACTCCCGTGGTGGGCGTGAAGAGTGGTTATGGCACGAAGGGTAAGGGGAGAGAGGCCACTGGGCTCCTTGCCTGTAGTCCCATCAAGGCAGGTGGATCCCTGATTCCTCCTTTGTGCTTTAGTTGCTCTAGCTTTTAATTTTTGTATGATGCCATATAGTGGGCCGGCCACCGCATCCTTGTATCTTCCCTATTAGTGGATAAAAACGCTTCCTTACTTATCAATACATGTGTATTGTTTTGGCATACTTGAGGTTATTCTGGTTGAGTTATTTTGATGTTTATCGCTTTTGTGATTGTATCCTCAGCCCTGTCAACGTGAAGATAACTCTTTGGTCATTCTCATTGGAAGATAGTTATGGTTGCAGAGGGGAAACCCCGAGGTGGTGAGATTAAGCAACTTTGCAACATGCTACGCGTAACAGAATTAGCGCTCGATCGTTGCTCGGCCATTCAGATGACGTCTGGTTGGAGATGCTTCATCTCAAGGTAATGATAGTTGAGAGGGGCTATGAGAAAACTGTTTTGCATGTCTATTGTCTCGTCGGCATGCCCTTGGTGCGGTCTCAGCTGCATGGGTGGCCCTTTGTTACCCTAGTGATGCTCAGAGCGGGGCAACCATGTTGTTAAGTTTTTTTTTTTTCTACCCGGGGAGGGTCGCATGTGTCGGGTTACGACATGCAGACTCAGTCCACGGGGTTGGAGCTTCCTACCACTAGTTCAAGCAGCCTAGGAGAGGTGGTGTCTAATGGAAGGCGTGCGAGGAGGATTGTGTCCCTTAGAAGGAACATCCCTTACTCACGTAGTCAGAAGGACAACCTGTACATCAACTTGCAGGACTGCTATGTCGCTTAGCGTTTTATCGAACCTTTGTAGTGATGCTTATACATGAAGTGTAGACTCGTTAGAATTCGGCAGTTGTAATAAGGCTCATATTTTAATTCTTGTAATCTTTGGTAGTGATATTAGACCCAAGACATAGATCAATTATAATTCAGCAGTTGTAAAGAAACTTGTTGTAAGTGCGATGAAAGATCTTTTATACGTTTGATCTTTGTCGTGTTATTTGTCTTCTTGGGGATCAGCTAGTTGTAGGAGCAGCTCTAGGGAGAGTTGAACTCTGGACTTTCCGTTTTGTGCTTAGCTAGTTGTAGGAGCAACTCTATGAGGGAGTTGGACTCCGAACTTGCTGTATGGGTCCTCCAACGAATTATGAGAGTCGCCTCGAGTGACGAGTTGAGATCCAAACTTGATGTTTGTAAGTTTGCTGGAGCAATTGCAATCTATGATTATGGACCACTAATCCGTCTTTATGGGTTTTAACAAGTTCCAAGAAAAAATCAAATGGCAAGTTGATCTGAACCTGCTTGTTCGCAGATTGCTAAAGCAACTCCAAGCCATGGGCATGGATACCGAACATGTTGTTTAGGGATTTAACGGGTTGTGGGAGCATATCGAATGGCAAGTTGGGCTTTGAACGTGCCTGATTGTAGTTCCCAGATCAACTCCGAGCCATGTGTATGGACTCTAAACTTTTTGTTGAAGGATTTGACGGGTTGCAGGAGCATGTCAAATAGCGAGTTGAGCACTAAACTTGCTTCGTTGTAAATTGCTAGAGCAACTCTGAGCCATGGGTATGGACTCCAAACTTGTCTTATAAGTAGCTTCTAAGCTTGGCATTTAACTCATTGTTTGCATCCAGAGAATTGTACAAAATCTTTTAAAAAAATGATGAATTTTGATTGAAAAAAGTAAACTAAGTGGCTGCTCTAGTGGCTGGCTCTTATTATATGCAGTGACCGGTACTGAAAAATAAAACTAAGTGGTTGCTCTAGTGGCTAGCTTTTATTACATGCATTGACCCTTAGGGGGCAGTCTTCATTACAAAATACTGAAAATATATAGAGGATGGGGGGCGTCAAGAGTCCTTGTTGAAGTTCATGAGGCGTTCCATGTTCCAAGTCCCAGGAGATATCTCCTTGCCCCCCGAGTCTTCAAGTTGATGAGCCGTTAGGCAAACAACTTGGTAGACCTTGCTTGGACTTGCCTGTTTTGGAGCGATCCTCCACTAGTTTTGCATAGAGAATGGGAGATTCAAGTTTGTCAATGCATTTAGGCAGGACTACTTCTTTCCATTGAATGAGCGAAGTAGCTGCGTGTGGGGGATTCAAGTCCATTATTGTATTCTGACGAGGATGAATCTGGACCTGATGGGAGATGGCTTGACAAGTTTGGAAGCTCTCGGCAGAATTTTCTGGGGTGGTAGCTTCAAGCTCGTTTATGGGCTCGGAGTTATTGTGACTCCTTTGTTGGGTAGTTCGATGGCATTGAGTGGAAAAATCGATCCCTCCATTGTGGTAGTGTAGCATGCTCTTGCTGCCTCTTGACTTCCTACAACTTGGCCTATGCCAGCTGTTGTGGGGAATTTCATTTTTATGTGGAATGCAGAGGCAACTGCACGGAAAGCAGCCAGGCCTGAACAACCAAATATAGCATTGTACACAGCTTTGATATCGACTACATAAAGTCTAGTGCCTCTGTTCAAGTAGCGAACTTTCCTACTATCACATCAAGTGTGATGACTCCCTCAACTTGAACGGGGGCACTTGAGAACCCATGGAGTGTGTAGTCTGCTGGCTTCCGTCGGTCTCGGGAGAGATTGAGATCGTCAAAAGAGTCCATGAAGAGAATGTTCACTGAGCTGTCGTTATCTACAAGGGTGCGTTGAACCTCATAATTCACCATGCAATGGCTTATAACCAATGCTTCATAATGAGGCATCCTGACGCCCTCTAGATCTTTATCGGAAAAAGACATAGGGACCCCGAGGCTTTTGACAGGCGGGATGTTATGCTCTGAGTTCAGCTCCCTAATGAAGGCTTTGCAGGAGGAGTTATAAACTCCCCCCATCAGCCCTCGTGGATGGATTGGAAAATGGCCATGCATTCTTAGTCTTGGTTTTGGAGAGCTTCTTTTGATGCTTATTAGCACCCCGTTTTGGAGGGGTTTCAGCGTTATTCTTTTGGCTGGACAAATTGGGAGAGAAGCCCCAGTGAATTAGACCTTCAAGTTCTTCTTTAAGGGCTTGGCAGCTGTCAGTGGTGTGTCCATGGTCTCTATGAAATGTGCATCACTTGTTCATGTCTCTTATGTTGGTAGCTATGGTCATCTTGGGGGGATGGCAGATTATTCTATCCTTTTCAACTTCCATGTGGATGACAGATATGCTTGTGTTAAGGGGAGTGAACTTATCGAAGCATGGTGCTGGAGGACGGTGACGTTAAGCTGCACCATCTCTCTAAGACTTCCTGGGTTCCTCTCTAAGACTTCCTGGGTTCACTGGTATTTTTTTCTTTTGTTCCCGGAAGATGGATCTTTCTGGTCTCGAGGATAAAGGACCTCCTCAGCTTTGATATACTTTTCACTCCTCTCCAGAAGCTCGGTGAAATCTTCAGGAGGCCTTTTCGCGAGGGAGGCCTTCAGGTCTTTGTGAGCAACCTTGTTGCAGAAGGCAGCAGCCGCCACTGATAGGTCCAGGGAGGAGATGGTCCTTGCCTCGACTGTGAAGCGCTTGACAAAGTCTTTTAGTAACTCTCCCTCCCATTGCTTTAATTCGAACATAGAAGCACTTATTTTTCAGCCTTGCGGCTGGTGACAAAGTGCGCTATAAAAGAGCTCCTCGAGTTGGTCGAAGGACAATATCGACTATGGAGTAAGGCGAGAGTACCACTCTCTCGCTTTATCCCTTCAATGTTTCGGGGAACGTTCGGCACAGGAGCGCATCGGTGGCATTGTAGATCATCATGTTTTAAAACTATCAATAAGATCGGCTAGGTTAGATTCACCATCGTAAGATTCAAACTGAGGAGCTTGGAAGTTCTTTGGAATGGGTGCATTGAGGATGGATTTGCTGAAATGATGTCGACTGTGGCAGTAAGCCCTGCTGGAGCAGTTCCCTTCATGCTTTATCTATTCCAAACGATCCTCCACTTCTCGAATGTAGTGAAGGACTTGGTCCTCCTTCCCCTTGGACCTAGTTGAGTTGTTGGACTTTTCTTCTTTTGAAGGAGTAGAGTGACGACTCTACGAAGGTCAACCCTGATCATGAGTACCCCGAATGGCTTGAAGGATGTCGTGCATGAAGTTTTCAAGTTTGGCCCTGGTGAAGGGTGCCTCTGTAGTACCCCATATTTTTAAATATTATTTTAAGATTTATAAATGAATTAAAATGATTTTTGGAGATTTAATAAATATTTTTCTGAATATTTACCCTTTTTAGACGTGAAAAATACGTGTAAATATTTTCTTGGAAAGTTCAAAGTCAAAAATTTATTTTAGGGAAACTCATTATTTATTATTTGAGATTATTAGTGATTTTTCTAGACTTTTTCGATAATGACTGGACCTATTTGCAAATATTACAAAAAGGACTTTTGTGCAAAATTACAACTTGGAGTGAAAATTCCAGATTTTCAGATTTTTGAGCTGGTATGATGCCTAGTCAACTCAGGGTTAAAGAGTTTACTTTTTTTTTTTGATGAATTTGATTTATTTTACAATTTCGATAAAAGATGATCTTTTTGCAAAATTGTCATTTTAAGGGGTAAATGTGCAAATTTGTTTTCTGGGCCTTTTAAACAGTGCCGGCTGAATTTATGATGGTTGTTTTTGTTTTTAAATCTCAAATAAATTGGTTTTATCAAGTTTCCAAGTATATGGATCCATATATGTAAAGATGTGTTTTAAGAGGAGTATTTCTGCAAATGAGTTCAAAACCCTAAAACCTTGGATCTCGGCCTATTTAAGGGTGGATTGCAGCTGTCTATCACTGCACAACACAAGGGATTTCATTATTTTATTTTCTTGGATTTTTAAAGCAAAAGATATTGGATTTCTTGCGAATGAGGGATTTTTCGTATTGCTTTATTATCTTCGTTTGATCTCTTCAACAAGGTGAGTGACATGTTTGTTTTGTTTTGTTTTATGTGTGTTATATGTGATGATCTATAGATTAGAAAGCATGCTAGGAGTTTGTATGATGATATATGAAGTTTTGATGAGTAGATGAATTAAAAGTGAATCATTTCATGAAATTATATTATTGATAATTGAAACCCTAATTTGTTGACTTGAGATTGTTAAAGAACTGAATAGAAATCATGAGTAGGTTGTTTTCCCTCACATACTTGCCGTTTTGACTTGTTGAGAAGTGTGGTATGAAGGTATTGCATAAAGTGGATAAAAAGATTACCTTTACTTGGGTATAAATGCATAACTCTACTTTGGGGTTTTTCGTTGAGTAGAAACTTGATTAATGATTGTTATGATGCTTATATGCATGGATAATTTATTATGGATGACTTTTGATGAATTTAATGGCTATTGGATCTAAGAATTAAGTCTTGGAGTTTTGAGAAAAAGGGGTTTAGATTTGGATTTATGCATTATGATCAATTTGGGGATTTCGTGATTTTGTGGAGTTTTGAGAAAAAAGGGTTTAGATTTGGATCTATGCATTATGATCAATTTGGGGATTTTGAGAAAAAGGAGTTTTGAGAAGTTTTCAATTGGATATGATTGATTTTAGTACTGAAGTTAAATCTAAATATTTCACTATTTCTAATTGATGAGTTTTGAAGTTTTCTTGGCGCACAAACATGTGTACATATATCTTATTTCGTTGTTTTCGAAGAAATTGGGTTTTCGTGTGTTGTGATGGAGTTTTGATTGGATTTCAATTGTATTGGTTCTGAGATAGTTTAAAACTCTTTACTACTCTTATTGATGGATTTTTGAAGTCGAAACTGATGTTAAAGTTCATATTCGAACATATATGTATATAAGATGTTGTTTTGAAAGATTTTTGGGTAAAACTCCTATTTCGAGATCTTGATATGTTTTGATGTGTTTTAATAACTCCTATATGTTATACAAGTTACAATCAATTATCTCAGGAATTTTATTCTTCAAATTTGTGATTTTTACAAAGTAGAATCATGTATCTGTTAAAACATGTACAACCTTTAAACTGCAGTCTGAAAGTCTGAGAGTCGACCGACCAATGTCGACAGTCGACTGTCGGGGTCCTGCTTGAAGTATTTTCTTGAGTCTCGAATTTTCCTGCGGGACAGTCAATTGACTACCTTATACAGTCGACTGTCTTCCTCTGAATTAATGTTTTCTTTAAGTGATGGATTTTGTTGTGGGACAGTCGACTGTCCAGATTACACAGTCGACTGCTACTACTCTGACTGATGTTTTCTTGAGTTTTCCGATGCTTCTTTTGAACGATTGTTCTTTCAATATTATATTGTTTTAAAAGATGTTTTGCAATGTTTATAGAGAATTATATGTTATTTACGATGGAGTTTTAAATGTATTGTTTTGGACCTTATTTGAGTTATACATGCTTTCAAAAGAATTAATGTTTTGTGATATTCTACAACCTAAAATTTTGGTTTTCAGTTATTTGATGGATTTAATATTTTATTTGGGTTCTGGAACTATATATAAGATTTGGATTTTGTTGATCGGAGAAGTATCTTCATATAATCATGTTGACGATGGATTTGTGAGTTGTTGAAAGTTTTGGTTTTGATGGATGAGTTGTGAATCTCTAGGAGTTGAGTGGGAGTCCTGTGAACCAGCAGATGAGATTTGTGGATTTAGACCTACGGGGTCTTGGGTTTGTTTTGTGGAATTAAGTCCGGCAGGATACACTAACTCTATAGAGGGGAAGTTTGTGTTTTTAATAATAACCAACCTAAGGACAAGCACTAGTGGAGATGTGATGGAACTTGGGAAACGTAAGTATATGCTCTGGTCTGTTAGTCCAACGGATGCGTTCCACGACTGTTTGTTGTTCTGTCTCGAAATGACATTTGTATGTTCGCGTGTCGAGGGTCTGCAGGCCTATTTACGGAGCATGCAGGGTGCATTCGCGTGTCAAGGGTCCTATTCACGGAATGTACCTGGTGTATCTGCACGTTGAGGGCCTTACAAGCCTATTCGTGGGGTACACGGTTGGGAGGTGATTCTCCGTTTGTTGAGCTATTCATACATGATGCTTGCGCGTTGAGGGCTATGGTGCCTATTTGCGGAGTATTTTGGATCTTGTTTTCCATCACCGTAGTAGGATTAATTGCATAACGAGGGATCTAACCCTATAAGTGGAGAACGTTAAGGGCTTGTACCGGACCTATGTAGTATGGAATGCATAGAAACCGACAAGTATGCATTAGAGAGTCAGCATATAGCAATTGTATTTTCTTGATTTGGTTTTATGCATGTTTGTTTTCTGTTTTCCTACACTTGACACTTAGTCTAGATTAACTTGATGTTTTCATGTGTTACTCATTACTATCTTATATTCGTTTATGTTTTCGTGATTTATTTATTGTATTTCATACTTCATTTATTGTCACTGTTGATATGTGTTGCTTATGAATTTATTCTCTATGTTTATTCATGTTACATTTCTTTGATGTCACTCACACCGTTCTGACTGAACCCTGTAGTTTTGGGGGTTAGAGTTATCTCTAGCCTCATGTTTTATAGGTAGTTGTTTATAGCTTTGGATTTGGATGCTTGAGATAGAATGATGTTATGGCTTATGTAAAATTGTAAAAGATGTGTTGTAAAGAAAAGATTGTAATTCAAGGTGTTTTGTATTCCACAGTGTTTTGTAAACAAGTGATGTAATAAAGGTTGAAATAAAAATGATCTGTGTTTTTGGCTATGTTTACTATTGCAATTGAAGTTGATGCTGGGAATTGCGCCACGTATTTCTGAGATATCATATTGAAAATTCGGGGCACTACAGCATCTTTGCCTTTGTTCTTCTTAGGAAGTTTTTGACTTTCACGAGTCTGGCTTCTTTATTCACTGTGCCCCCCTATGAGAGAAGGAGTGTCTTGATCTTTGCCTTTGAGGAGAGTTGCTTGTATGGTTCTCCTCATGCTCTGAGTGGGGGGCCTCACCCCGAGCGCGTCTCTCATTTAAGCAAATCTGGAGGTCGGGCCATTGTTGTTTGGAGTTGATGACTTGATGGAGGTCTCTTGAACCCCGGGGACCCCATGAGGGCATCGAGTGGCTAGTGGCAAAATGGACTGAGACATGTCATGTATAGGGTGTTGTTCATAATGTAGGTTAGGACGGCTTCGTCAGGAGCCCCCTGGTGCATCTCCGTTGGGAGAAGCTTGATTAGGCTGTTTGGACTGATCTGGCTGATGATGAGGAATAGGGTCCTCCACACAAGGAGCTTGTTTACGAGGGGGTTGGCTTGATGGCTTGATGTCGTCTCTCTCCCTCTTCCCTTCGGTGGCATGATGGGAAAACTTTGTGTTTCTCACGACAAGTTCTAATTTGTGATGTAGATCTGTGTAGCTTCCCACAGACGACACCAATATGTTGCTACTTATTTTGGTGTGGGAGCAAACAGATAGTGAGTTTATACTGTGAAGGAAACTACTAAAGATCTGACATTTGATTATCACCGTGAAAAGTGGTTAGAGCTCCTGAGATTGAATCTGGATCATTGAAAGAGCACCTGGATCAGGATCTGATGGTTGTTGACATGGCCGATGGACCTGCAAAAAAGCCTGAAACACCGAGGTTGGCCCCAGTGACAAACCCTCCAACACTTAAGTTAGAACCAGATAGACGAAGAAAGTTTGAGAGTAGAAATGATTGTTTACCTTCTGACTGGGGGAGGGGGGAGGGTATTTATAGGCCTAGGAATTGGTTTGAAGATTGACATAAATATGTTATCTTTCGTACATTTCCCCCTTAAGAGATAGAAAAAAACTCTCCTCTCCTCCGATCTTCTTTCTCCAGATCCGGCCTCCCTACTCCCCTTTCTCCCGTCCTTCCTTCATTAAAATTGTCAAGCTCCTCTAGCGCTCTAGACCCAGATCCCCAGTTCTTCTCCTCCACGTCCTTGGCATCCTTCTCTTTCCCCCTCGGAGTCTCGTCCCTAGATCCCCTCGGTCGATTGAGCTTGCTGTGTTTCCTTGCCTACGTCCCGTGGAGCTTTGGGCTTCCTTCTCTCCCATGTGCCTCTGTGGTGGGGACCATACCATGGTGATGTTCTGCTCATCTCAGATCTCGGTCGCGTTGCTCCGCTGCCCTTTCCCTCTTGAGTTGCATCTGCACGTGGTTCCCCCTTTTTAGCGCCTCCCTCCGGTGGCACCCCCTCACCTGAAGCTCTCCAGTTCGCCCAAGTTATCCCACCACTGTGAGTTTTACTTCTTTAATTGTTAGCTTAGTATTCTTGTTGTTTTTTCGTTCGAGTGGTTCATTGTGGCTTTGCTAGTGCTTTTCAGTTCTAGTGAGTTCTGAATCAGATTCCCTGTGTTGTGGTACCTCTGATTGATCGGTTGTTTTTCCTTGCAATCGTGCTTCCCTTTCCTTTGTGGCTCAGTTCTGTCAGTGGTTTGTTCTGTCTCTATCTGCTCCCTGAGTGTTAGTTTGCTCAAGTGCTTATCTTGAGCGTCAGGTTTTTGCTGGATCTTACGCCATTCTGCTCTTTTGTTCTCTTCCCGTTCTCTTCTCCCCCTCTTTCTTCTACGTCGAACGCTAGCGTTGTTCGACTCTAATCTGAGGTTTGATTTCTACAGTAAAGGTTTTTGGGCCTTTGTTTCTGTTGGGCCCTTTTTGTTTCCCGTGAGTTGCTTTCTCTTAAGATTTTCATCCATGTCTGGTTCCCTCTTTGGGCCTTATTTATCATGGAGTCTTCCTGGGTAGACATTATCAAAAAATAAAAATAAAATAATCTACCGCCCCTCATCCGCCCACTTCTGTTACCACTTACTCCCAAATGGCCTTCAGGCCCACTCCAAAGAACCTTCTAGGGATCTACATTAATTACCTGATCTTTCCTTACCATTAGCCTAACTAATTAACCCCAATTACCCAATATACTTAAACCCCAACCCGTTACCTATATACCCTACCCATATACGGAATTTTGATGGATATACATTTTAGTAAGTCAGTATCTTAATTTCGGTATAAAACATGAGTTTTAGAAAATTTTGTCTATTTTTAAACCCCTCTGACCTTGCTTGATTTTATTTTTGTATGAGTGAGTTATGACTGTTTTACTACAGAGGTGTCAATCTTTTTCAGATTCTGTTTTTCGGTAATTTTGATGACAAATTATTTTAAAGAACTATGCTACGTATATTATTTTGATCCAAAACTTTGGTCAGTACTTCTTTACCTAGTTAGGGATTAGCCAGAATTTTGGTGAATTTTATTGATGATTTTTATGTGTTGTTTCATGCTCGTTTATGAAATCTATACTTTCTGTATTTTGCTCGTTGTTCTATAAAGAACCTTATTTTCACTATGTTTCCTTGTACTGTATAAAAAATATTTGTGAAATATGGAAGTTAGTTTGTTTTATCTATTTTCATCTCCCTTTGGCGGATTTGGATTTCGTTTCACTGGTTGCGAGATAATTCAGTTTTTGTACAGCAGTGTTGGGAACTCTAGATTTGCCAAACTACTGTTTCTTGATATTTTCTTATTTTTGATGAATGAACAGATTTTACTCGAATATTATGAAACACTATATTTTGATTCTAGACATATAGGGGAATACCCCAGATTTTTCGTGGATTTATTCGATGGGTTTTGATGCTGTTTTCTTGACTTTGAATTCGTTTTCCTGATTGCTGGCTGAACGTGTTTTCAGTTTTCAAATCAGTTTTGAGTTATGATCTTCTGAAACACTATATGACTTAATTATATTCGCTGGATTTGTGTGGATGTCTAGTTTCCAGATCCTTTGACGGATCCAGATTTGTATTTCTGTAGCGACGGGATTCACTGTTTTAGTACTTTACTGTCTTACTGTCCTAAATAGGAACATACACTGTTTTGCTCGTTTATGTGACTGTATATTATCTAGGCATGTTTATTTGTTTCCCTGAACCCAATACTAATTATACCATGTTAGTTTGACACTATTTCATACACATTCATGCCTGTTTGATGACCATAATAAAAGCAATCAAGCCGGGGTTTATAGGAAAGATCTAGTAGTGGGAAAGCATAGAAATGTATACTTAGAAAGGAGCCTACGTTTCCCATATGATTATCTGTTATCTGTTATCCGACCCTGTCTACATTACTTCTTATATGACGGTGTAGAGGAGAAGAGAACCACTAGGTTCTATCTGTCTGTCTGGATCTATTATCTGACCCTGTCTACATTACTTCCTATAGAAGGTGTAGAGAAAAAGAGAACCACTAGGTTCTATCTATCTAATCTGATTATCTGATATCTGTCTGAACCCTGAGTACAAGGCCCTATATGATCCCCTATGAAATCTACAAACGTAATTGATTTGAATGTAGCAACCATGTGATAAAAGGATGGCACATGAAGTGCTACCTAGTTAGTAATTAATACAAGACTTAAAAAAATCTGTATCTATATCTGAAACCTGAATCTGAATCTGTTATACGTATTTGGCTATCTGTTATCTGGTCATCTGATTACCTGTTATCTGTCTGATATTATCACTTGACACTATTATTTGACACTATCTGTATATCTGTTTGCATACTATTTGACATTTGACACTTAACACATGTTAGTATACTATGCTAGGTCTATTTCTGCTATTATTTAGATTTGCTTAGTTTTCCCCATGTACTTATATCCTACATTATAAGTGGCCCGTAACTTGTAATTGATGGGTACTTGTTTTCTCTTTCCTTCTCCTACAAATTGTCAAACTGCAGATTTTGGTGATCAGCTGGCCGATGGAGTATGTGATCTAAAGTTCTAGTTGGCTGGAGCTTTTGATATCTTCATTTATTTTCTCTTGCTCATTTTGAACAATGTATCTGTTACTTGAATATTTATTTGTATTTGGGCGATGTGGCCCAGAATATTTGACTCGTTCAGAATTTGATTATTTGATATTATTATTTTTGGTTTCAAGTAAATTTCTATTAGTATCTTGTTTCAATTATGCATGTTGGTTGATACTTTTTCTTCCGACTCTGATTATTTCTGTGATATGTTGTAAAAATTCTTGAACAACTTATGGATGATGAAAATCATTCGCTGAGCTTTTGTTACGTATTCGTATTCCGTATTCCTTTTGGGAAGCGGGGCGTGATAGAGTTTTTAGTGGTATCAAAGCATGATCATATACTAAGATGTATCTAAATTTAGTATCCATCCCGGCGGTACTAAGATGTATCTGGATTTGAAGCTTCCTTTCTGGTGGCTTGGTATGAAGAGGGTTGTGGCTCGGTTTGTTTCTCAGTGTTTGGTCTGCCAGCAGGTTAAGGCAGAGCATCAGAGAATCGCTGGACTTCTTCAACTGCTTCCTATTCCAGAGTGGAAGTGGGAACATATCACTATGGATTTTGTGACTACTTTGCCGAGAAGTCCTAAGGGTCATAATGCTATTTGGGTGATTGTCGACCGTTTTCCTTTTTTTTTCATTTATTTCATTATTTTCGATTCACCCATTTTTTTTGACGAAGAGTGCTGACTTCATTCCTTTTCGTGTCGGTCAGTCTACTGAGAGCCTTGCTGAGAGATACATGCAAGAGATTGTTGGACTCCATGGGGTTCCAGTCAGTATTGTATCCGACAGGGATACGAGATTCAGATCTCAGTTCTGGGAGAGTCTTCAGAACAGTTTGGAGAGTAAATTAAAGTACAGTACAACTTTTCATCCCTAAACCGATGGACAGTCAGAGTGGACTATTCAGATTCTTGAGGACATGTTGAGATCTTGTATGCTTAACTTTGGTGGGTCTTGGGAGGATCATTTGCATCTCGTAGAGTTCTCGTACAATAACAACCTTCAAGCCAGTATTAAAGCTACTCCGTTCGAGGCACTCTATGGGCGGAAGTGCAGATCGCCAGTGTGCTGGGATAACATTGGTGAGAGGAAGTTGTTGGGTCCGGAGTTGATCACCAAGACAGTTGATGTTGTGGTTCAGATCAGGAAACATTTGCAGGCAGCTCAGGATAGGCAGAGGCGGTGGGCTTATGTCCATTGTAGGGCTTTCGAGTTTATTGTTGGTGACCATGTCTTCCTTAAGGTATCGCCTTGGCGCGGTGTCATTCGGTTCGGTGGCGGGGGCAAGCTTAGCCCGAAGTTTATTGGACCGTTTGAGATTTTGGAGTGAGTGGGAAAGGTGGCCTATCGTCTTGCATTGCCGCCAGCTTTATCAGGAGTGCACGATGTTTTCCATATCTCACAACTCAGGAGATATATCCGAGGTGAGAGCCACATGATTGACTATTCTGAGTTGACCGTTCGGCCGGATTTCACTTGTGAGATTCTGCCAATTGCCATTGTTGATCGGCGGGAGAAAGTGCTTAAGAACAAGGTCATCAAATTGGTTCGTGTTGCTTGGAATCCTCACTCACCTAGTGAGTTGACATGGGAGATGGAGGAGGAGATTCAGCAGAAGTTTTCCCATTTGTTTGAGTATATTTTGTTTTGTCCTTTTTGGTTGTTTTGGGGTTACCCTATGTATCTTCTTTTTGAATTTCGAGACCGAAATTCTTTCTGTTAGGTGGGTAGGATTTGTAACCCCTGTTTCTCATTTTTGTGTATTTTGGAGTGTATGTTTCGTTTTGGTGTATTTTCTCTCTTGTATTCTTTTGGACCGTATATTGGATTTTTGTTTCTAGATATTTTCAGTTTGTTATTTTATCATCTTTTTATTTGAATTCTTGATCTCGTAGTCTTTTTCATTTGTCTCCATTTTATCGAGCCATTATTTGTGATCCTCTTTATTTTATTTATTCGTGCCCTATTTTATTTCTCTTTTTTTTGTGCCGTCTCATTTTTTTTGTATGCCTATTTTCTTGATCACCATTTTTTCCTTAATTTTAATTTTTTTTCTTCAAACCATTCTATTATCCATTACCTATTAATTTTTCCCCTGGATCCATTATTTTTTTTAAACCAAACTCATTATCTAGCCTAATTATCACACCCATCCGTTTATTACCCTAAATTATTGTGCTATAACCACTACCATATCATGTATACCAAACCAGAATACACCCATTAATATCTTTGCCCATCATTCATTAGCTAACCAATGCAAAACCATTAATTACCTGATCTTTGCTTACCATTAGCCTAACTAATTATCCCCAAAACCCTTAATAGCCGAACCAATACTACACCAAGAGCCAACCTGACCCATCTCTGTTTTTTTTCCTTGTAGCCGCCAGTTGTGCACCCTCCCCTTCTTCAAACCCTAATGTATATATATATCCTTATATATTTTTACAACCGCATGCAGCCAATTTTTTTCCCTATCCATTGCGCCCCTATTCCGTGCTTCATCTCTCCCGTTTTCTCTCCATCCGTCGTCTCGCGCTTTCTTGCTCCTGGGGTTTTCTTGCGCGTGCTCGAGTGCGCGTGTAGATCGTTCGTGAGTTCGTGAATTTTCGTTCGTGAATTTTGCTCCTACTCTTGATTGCATCGTTCTTCATCTCCGATTAAGGCATGTAACGTGTACTCCAATTCATTTATTTGATACAAGTCAAAAAGTTCATCTATAGTGTAGTTGGGTCTAGAGACGACTCTTGTTTGTATTTTCCTTGATGGGTTTTGTCTCTATTGTGAAAAACATGACCATAGATGACTCACGACACAAATCTTGACATGAATTAACTTATGTTTACTCGTTCTTGATTTTGTTCATGTATGTGAGACTAGTTGTGAGAATTCGTGATTTGGTTGAGACTCATGTGTTATATTTGGTGTGGACATGCTAGATACCCTAATTCATGATGTTTAGGCACTTGGTAAACTCGATTTCATGTTTGAATGTATTTGGATCGATTTTCTTGAATCGATGTTGATTTTGTTTTTAAGGGAAAAATCTGTATTTTGTCGCTGTTCTGTTTTGTTTGCTGTTTTGGACTATCTTAAAGTCAGTATCTTAATTTCGGTATAAAACATGAGTTTTAGAGAATTTTATCTATTTTCAAATCCCTCTGACCTTGCTTGATTTTGTTTTCGTTTGAGTGAGTTATAACTGTTTTACTATAGACGTGTCGATCTTTTCCAGATTCTATTTTTCAGTAATTTTGATGACAAATCATTTTAAAGAACTATGCTCCATATACTATTTTGATCCAAAACTTCGGTTAGTATTTCTTTACCTAGTTAGAGATTACCCAGAATTTTAGTGAATTTTATTGATGAGTTTCATGTGTTGCTTCATGCTCGCTTAGAGCATCTGTAGTCGTTATCTATATATCGATAATATCGATATATAGCTTAAAAAGTAGCTGCAGTCGTTTGCTATATATCGATATTATCGATAAATCGCTACAGTCGATTGCTATATATGAGAGACGAAATAGCTTTATCGATAAGTCAGCGACGGTGGTCGAAGAGCCGTCCCAGACGCGCAAAATACTGTTCTAGGCGTCGGACGGCACTCGATATGCCGTCCGTTTCAAAAATTCCGTAATCACCCTTCATTAAACTAAAGATAATTAGGATTATTAGCTACTATTAAGTATATATAGTATAGATATGTAATTATTTAGCTATTAAGTATAGCTATTAAGTGATGTTGACAGGTGGTGAGTGTCGGACGGCACTTCATGTGCCGTCCTAGACATGTGGTAAGTGTCGGACGGCACTTCATGTGCCGTCCTAGACATGGGTTGACATTGATTGCTATAATATAGCTTTCGACGAGTGCAGCGAATTCCAAATTTCTATTTCTATATATCGATATATGGATAATTTAAACTTTAACGACTACAGATGCTCTTATGAAATCTATACTTGCTGTATTTTGTTCTCTGATCTGTAAAGAACCCCATTTCCACTATGATTCCTTTTACTGAATGAAAAATGTTCGTGAAGTATGAAAGTTAATATATTTTGTCTATTTTCATCTCCCTTTGGCGGATTTGGATTTCGTTTCACTGGTTCCGAGATACTTCAGTTTTCGTACGGCAGTGTTGGGAACTCCAGATTTGCCAAACTACTGTTTCTTGATGTTTTCCAATTTTTGATGACTGAACAAACTTTTCTGGAATATTATAAAACTCTATATTTTAATTCCAGACATAGAGGGGAATATTCCAGATTTTTCGTGGATTTATTTGATGAGTTTTGATGCTGTTTTCTTGACTTTGAATTCGTTTTCCTGATTCCTGGCTAAATGTGTTTTCTATTTTTAAATCAGTTTAGAGTTATGATCTTCTGAAACACTATATGACTTAGTTATATTCGCTGGATTTGTGTGGATGTCTAGTTTTCAGATCCTTCGACGGATCCAGATTTGCATTTCTGTAGCGACGAGATTCACTGTTTTAGTACTTTACGGTCTTACTGTCCTGAATATGAACATACATTGTTTTTCTCGTTTATGTGATTGTAAATTATCTATGCATGTTTATTTGTTTCCTTGAACCTAATGTTGGTTATACCATATTAGTTTGACACTATTTCGTACACATTCATGCCTGTTTGATGACCATAATAAACATATGAATACATTCAAACATGAAATCGAGTTTATGGGCAAACATATGCATATTACTAATCGAGTAATTTCGTATGATTACTATTTTGTCGCTGTTTTGTTTGTTCATGTTTTTAAGGGAAATCGAGTAATTTCGTATACATATTACTAATTGCAGATCAGGATGGTCGACTACCAGATGGTATTGGCGAGATGATCTATTAGTGCTGGAGTTTCTTCTTTATTATTATTATTATTTGTTGCTTGAACTTGAATAAAAATGTACTTGATTACTTGTATGTTTATTTGTATTTGGGCGATGTGATCCAGGATATTTGACTCGTTCAAAATTTGATTATTTGAGATTATTATTTTTGGTTTCAAGTAAATTTCTGTTGTTATCTTGTTTCAATTATGCATGTTGGTTAATAATTTTGCTTCCGGCTCTAATTATTTCTGTGATATGTTGTAAAGATTCTTGAACAGCTTATGGATGATGAAAATCATTCGTTGGGCTTTTGTTACGTATCCGTATTCCGTATTCTTTTTGAGAAGCGGGGCGTGACAGGGTTTTAGGGGAATAGCCCAGAAAAAGAAGGAGGTGGATAAAGTAGATTTTCCAAAGTATCGTTTCTTGATGTTTTCATATTTTTTATGACTAAACTAATTTTACTGAAAAATTATGAAACATTATATTTTGATACTAGACAGATAGGGGAATACCCCAATTTTTTTTTGGAATTTATTATGATGTTTTCATGCTGTTTTCCTGCTCTTGAATTCGATTTCCTGATTTCTGGCTGAACCTATTTTCTGGATTCAAATCAGTTTTGAGTTATATTTTTGTGAATTACTATCTGACTTATTTATGCTCGCTGGATTCGGTTGGGAATCTATTTTTCAGATTCTTTGACGGATCCAGATTTGCATTTCTGTAGCGACGAGAATCACTGTTTTAGTACAGTAGTGTCTTGCTGTCCTGAATTAACATTTGCATGATTCTATTCCTTTATAATTTGTATATCATCTGTACCTATTTATCTGTCACCCTAAACCGGTTACACTAAAAAACCTGTCATGCCCTGCTTCCCAAAAATACGGAATAAGAGCACGTAACATTGGTCCAGCGAATGATTTTCATCATCCATAAGATGTTCAAGAATCTCTACAACATATCACAATATAATCAGAGTCGGAAGCCAGAAAATTCAACCACATGCACATATGAACCAAATACTAACAAGAATACTTGAAATAAAATACATTAATCTCAAATAGTCATGATATGAAATACACAAATAATCCTAGGTCGCATTGCTCAAATACAAGAATAAATCCAAGTACATGAGTACAATTATTGTTCAAGAAACTACAATAAATAATAATAACAAATTCCAGCACTAATACTTCATGTCACCGATACTATCTGGAACCTGTTCTCCAAAATCTGCAATTCAACGAATGCAGAAAAAAGGGAAAGAGAAGAACAAGTACCCGTCAATTGCAATTTATGGGCCACTTATAATGTGGGATACAAGCACATGGGGCAAACTAACTAATCACATGTCAAAATATAATAACTAGCATGGTAAGGTGAATAGGTATAAATGACATATATCAAATGTCAAGGGAACAAGTATCATGTAATCATGTATCAAGTATCAAGTATCAAGTCTCAAGTAATCATGTGTCAGATGTCATGTTTCAAGTCTCATATACCAAGTTCAAGTATCAAGCAAGCATATGTCAAGTTCAAGTTTCGTGTTCAAGTATCATATCTCAAGTCTTCCAGTGATTACTATCTAGGTAGCACTTCATGCGCCCCAAAAACATAACACATGGTTTCTACAATAAACAATTTCGCTTTAGATTTCGTAGGGGATCATATAGGGCAGTGTACTCAGGAACAAGTAATCCAAATCATATACCAAATTCCAAATTAACCAAATCATATACCAAATTCCAAATAATCCAAATCATATACCAAATTCCAAATAATTCAAATCATATACCAAATTCCAAATAATCCAAATCATATACCAAATTCCAAATATGGGAAACACGGGCTCCCTTCCAAGTACACGTTTCTGAATTATCCACTATTAGATTCTTCCCTTACACCCCGGCTTGATCATTTATTATTATAGTTAGACATGCATATATGTGTCGCAAAACAAAGCAAAGATAACAGGATATAAACATGTATCAGGTTCAGGGTGCAAGATAAACAAGTACAGGTACAAGATAACACATAACAGGGTAAAACAACTAGTTTTCTAATTCAGGACAGCAGGACAGTGTTGTACTAAAACAGTAATTTCCGCTACTAAACTTCCAAATCTGGATCCGTCAAAGGAACTGGAAAATAGACTTCCACACGAATCTAGCGAGTATAAATAAGTCATATAGTAATTCACAACATCATAACTCAAAACAGGTTTGAAAACAGAAAACATGTTCAGTCAGAAATCAGTAAAACGTATTCAAGAGTAGGAAAAAAACATGAAAACTCAATAAATAAATCCAAAAATAATATGGGGTATTCTCCTATATGTCCAGTATATAAATATAAAGTTTCAGAATTTCCCAGTGAAATTAGATCAGTCATCAAAAATAAGAAAGCATCAAGAAACCATAGTTTGGCAAATCTGGAATTCCCAACATTGCTGTACGAAAACAATGATATCTTGCAACCAGTGAAACGAAATCCAATTCAACCCATAGAATATAAAAATAGATAAAATATACTAACTTTCGTATTTCACAAACATTTTGCATACAGTAAAAGGAATCGTAGTGAAAATAAGGTTCTTTACAGAACAGCGAGCAAAATACAGCATGTATAGATTTTATAAAACGAGCATGAAACAACACATAAAACTCATCAATAAATTTCACCAAAATTCTGGGTAATCTCTAACTAGATAAAGAATTACTGACTAAAGTTTTGTATCAAAATAATATGTGTAGCATAGTTCTTTAAAATGATTTGTCATCAAAATTATCGAAAAACAGAATCTGGAAAAGATCGACACCTCTGTAGTAAAACAGTCATAATTCACTCATACGAAAACAAAATCGAGCAAGGTCAGAGGAGTTTGAAAATAAATAAAATCCTCTAAAACTCATGTTTTATATCGAAATTAAGATACTGACTTCAAGACAGTCTAAACAGTAAAGAAAACAGATCAGTGACAAAACACTGATTTTTCCCTTTAACAACAACTCAACATATATCAGGCAAAATTTGTTCAAAACACAACCAAACATGAAATCGAGTCTACCAAGTGTCTAAACATCATGAATTAAGGTATCTAACATGTCCACGCCAAGTATTTCACATGGGTCTCAACCAAAACACAAATTCTTGCATAAGTCTCACATACATGATCAAAATCAAGAACGGGCAAATCCTAAGTTAATTCATGTCAAGATTGTGTCGTGAGTCATCTATGGTCAAGTTTTCACAATAGAAATAAAACCCATCAAGCATATCACAAACAAGAGTCGTCTCTAGACCCAACTACACTATAGGTGAACTTTTTGACTTGTATCAAACAAATGAATTGGAGTACAAGTTACTTGCCTGAGAGACGACAAATCCAATGGAGAGAAAGAGAATAACGGAAACGGATTTTCGGCAACGAACCAACGAACGGATAGAACACGAACCACAATCACGAACAAGATCATGAATCCAAGGAACAAATAACCTACGAACACGATCGGACGGCTAAGATCATGAGATCAAAAGATCAAGGCGATCGGATCCGATCGAATGACTCTGATCGAAGATCAAGATTGAGTTCGAGATGTGATCAGTATCTTGATGATGAGGATGATGATCGGATCAGATCGAGGATCTGACGACCACAGTCAAAGCGACCAAAGAACTCCAAGACGACGATGATCATGATGATCGAGATGTGATGACGATCGGGCGGCTGATCGAAACTTGATGATGATCAAGATCCAACAGACGACTCTCAATCAAAGGATCAAAACCAAGATGATGATGATCATGATGCGATCAATGGCTCACAATCAACTTGATCAAAACACATATACCCAAACAGCAACTCATGGCAAGGGGTGCACTGACTTGGCGACAACCGGCGACGGCACGACAAACGGGCAGAGTACGACAGCCAGGGGACATGGCGGCGGCGCGCTGGGAGGCTGGCGGCGGCCAGGGGACACGACGGCAGTGGGAAAGGGCTGCCGGCACGATGGCTTGCTGGGCTGTGCTTGCTACTTGCGGGGGTGCACATGCGGTGGTGTGCTGTGGGCCGCTGCAATCGTCGCGATTGGCCAGGGGGCTGCCAAGGTGGCATTGCGACGCTGCTGTGCCGTGGTCGCTGCAGCGCGACAGGAGGGTGGCGACATAGGGGAGAGGGGAGAGCAGGGAGATAGATGGACGGGGAGGGAGACTGGAGCACAGGGGTCTGGCGAATGGGATGGAGAAGACGAATGATGGTTGGGTTGGATGACGAATAGGCGGCTAGGAGGATGGAAGGTGAATAGTCGGTAAATGTATAGGTGGAGCTTTAGGTTTAAGGTATTAAAGGTAATGGGTTAGGTTCTAATGCTGATCGGTTAAAATAATAAATGGGTTTGGGTAGTTGTTTAGGGTAGTAATAGATAAACGGGTATATGGAAATGTTAACCGGGTATGGGGAAACATAGTATGGGTATGGGGGTAACGGGTTTGGGCTTGGGGTAATTAGGTTATTGGCTTAAGAGATAAACAGGGTGTTGGGTATATTAGGGTTAAATGGGTTAATAGGATATCCAATAAGGGAAAATTATAGGGTTTATAAAAATCCAATAAGGAAAATACTGTTTATAAAATCCAATAAAAAATATAATATAACATTATTAGATAAATTAGAGTATGAAAATAATAATAATAATAATAATAATGCAAATAATAACACTGACTAAAATAATACTGGTAAAATAATGATAGTAATAATAATAATAAGATTTGTATTTCAATATAAAAATCAGAGAAATAGTTACAAATAAAATTATTGGTCGAAAACATATTTTAATAGAAATCCAACAGTAAATTTTGATAAAAAGAATTTGAAAACCGAAAAAAATAATTTGCGAAAATTTTGAATACAGAAAATATAAAAATACATTTTTAGGAAAACAGGGGTTACATTGCATCATCCTCTCCCCGCTCATTTCCTCAGCAGAACTACTCTTCTTCATATCGCCCTCAACAATTTTTGCCAGCTCTCCACCGTTCTTGCTTTCGTTGCCTGCAGCCAGGCCATCTCAAGGCTTTCTGTACTTCCTCTATGAAGTGTCTATTTTGCCTTAAGCCAGGACATTCTCGTCCCCATTGCTTCTCCCTTCAACAGCTCTTAGGACTCTCCCTGGGAGTGCCCATCTCTGACCAGGTTCTCGCTGCCCTTGATTTTCCTTCCGTGCAAAACAAGCTCACGGATATACAAGCCATCAAACCTAAGAGAGCCAAACTTTCGACCACTTCCCCCTTGCTTACCACTCCTCCTAATTCTCTGCTCCTTCCTGAAGGCGCTCTCCCAACCCCACCAGAGCTTCCTCCCCCTCCCCCGCTGGTCTCTAAGACCCAAGTTATCCAGGTCTTCATTCCTGCTGCCGAGCTCTCTGACAAGATGAAATTTTCTGACTCTTACAATGCCGTCTCTTTCAGAGGTGGTTCGGTTCCCATCTTCACTTTAAACTCATTTCTCTGCAACACCTGTAATGTGAATGATTGGAATTGGGTCATCAGTTCCTGCTTTAATGGAGACGTAGTTATTAATTGCCCCTCTCCTAAAGTTTTAGATGATCTTACTACGATTTCCTTTCTAGCAATTGGTGAAATAGCTCTTGCCATTCGCAAGTGGGTTCAACTTAGTCCTCCTCCTCCGGCTCTTAATCCTTCCCCCACTAAAATCACCCTCCTGGGTCTCCCCCCCCCCCTTCTGCGAAGGTCTCCGGATCGTGGGTGATATGACCAAATGCATCGGTGATTTGATTAGTATTTCCTCTTCCTCTAAGTTGGCATCAGACTGCATCCAAATTGAAGTGCTTTTTCTTTTTCCTAGAGAGCAAGACAGAATTGAAGCTTATTCCTTAGGAGATGACAAGGCTAGCTTCACTATTTCAGTTCAATACCATGAATCCTTGATCAAAGGTACTTCCCAGACTCCTCTCCTGGCTTCAATTTCTAAGCCTTTTGCGTCTTCCTTCTCTACCCCTAGGACCTTCACTGTGGGATCTTCTACTAGGCCGAAAGCCCCTTCAACCAAATTCAAGGGTCCGTTCAAGAGTTCTTCTTGTAAAAACTTTCCCATTCAGAATCGAAGTTTCGTGAGACCTAGCATTCCGAAAGTCTCCCCCTCTAAAGCTCCCAATATTGTCTGGATCAATCCAGACATTGCGTCTCAGTCGATTGTGAAACAGTCTAGCTCCGCTGGGATGGCCTCCTCTCAGCCTCAGTCTAGGCTTCCTCTGCCTCCGGCGTCTAAGTCTTCACCGATCTTAACTCCCCCCGTCTCTTCTGCTATTGTTTCTTCCATAGCACCCACCATATTGCAGGAGTCTGATCCCAAGTGGCCGGCCTGGGAAGTTAATCATCACTTCTCGTCAGATTCGGACAAATTTCAAGTGGCCATTCCGCATCTTCAATCTTAGAGATCCAAATCTTCGTCTCATCCTCTGAAAGACTTGGCCTCGCATTCGTCTAAAACAGATGTGTGGGTGGATCACGACAACCTGCTTGTAGAAGAAGAAGCGGAGCTGAACACCGTTCAGTCACAAAAGAAGGTCCTCTCTAACCTTCCCTTTATTGTTTTTAAGAATGATTCCTTTATTTTTCATTGTAATTCTCGTGGTTTTTTTCTAAGACTGACACCTATCTCGTCTCTCTCTAATAATCCTCTCCTTTCTTATTTTCTCGCCTCCTGCGTTTTCATCGGAACTGAACCTGAGAATTCGGTTTCGTTTTCTGTGTCTGGATTTATTTTGCATCAGCATATCAAGTCCCTTATCTCCCCACGTTCTCCTACTCTTCCAATCCCTAATGAGCTTCCCTCATTTATCCATAGTGACTCCCCTTCTCGATGTACTATCACTTGCCCTAACTCATAGCGTATGGTCCATTCCAACATCCGCATACCATCGCACAATCAGCTCTCTCCTACCCTTTCCCCAGGGGTGAGGTTTCCGTTTGTTCAAAGTCTTCTGCAATGAGGATAGCATCCCTCCCTTTGATTCGCTCTAGTGCTCGTATTTGAGCCAAAAGAGCATTTGTCTTTCCTCGGTCTCTTCCCTCTCTAGATTCACAGGGCCATTCTCCGAAGCTATCGCCCCCACCTCCAGCTATCTCTAAACCACCAGTGCTAAGTTCCATCTACCATATTCATTTTGAATCGCTTTCCAATCTTGATATGATTCAACTTGCCAATGATATGGGTTTTCGGGTTAACCCTGATAACGCTGTTGACTTTGATGCGATTAGGCATCTAGAACTTACTAGAGCTATTGAGTCACAATGTCTCCATGATTAGTATCTCTTGGAATATCCGGGGCCTCAATTGCCCCTCCAAACAACAGGCCGTTTACCAACTTATCTCTTCCTCCCATTGCGACCTTATCTCCATCCAAGAATCGAAACTTGAGTCCCCTTTCTCTTCAATATTACGTTCTATTGGTGGATCCCTCATTTCCAAGTGGATATCTATTGACGCCATTGGATCTAGAGGAGGGATTATTTTCGGGTTCAAAGAATCATGTTTCTCACTGATCTCTGTTCAGCGATTATCCTACTTTCTCATCGTTCGTCTTCATTGGTAGACTTTCAATCGCTGTCTTACTGTTATCTCGGTTTATGGTCCCTCTTCTCCAGAACGACGCAATTTATTTTGGAACGAATTCCTATCATTCCAAAACAACATTAGCGGCTTCTTTTTTTTTTTTTCTGTGGTGACTTTAACGTTAACAGATTCTCTTACAAAAGGCCTACTAACGCCTCCAATCCTTTAATCTCCTCGCGTTTTAACGATTGCATTCATGCCCTAAACCTTACCGATCTGGCGCTTAACGGCAGATCATTCACTTGGTCCAATATGCGTCTCTCACCGACAATGGCTAAACTCGACCATTTCCTGGTATCCGAAGACTGGAGCAACTTTTTTCACAACTCCTTCTCGTCGGCCTTACCCAATCCCTCTTCAGACCATATGCCTATAGCACTCTATTCTAACTACAACTTTGCAAAATCTTTCAAATTTCGTTTTGAAAAGTTCTAGTTGCAAGATCAAACGTTCGTTAATCTTATTACTGAATGCCTTTCTTTCATTACCAGATCGTTTGGTCTTGGCCGTATCCTAATCAAACTTCACGCTATAAAGTTTGGTTGCAGGATTTGGCGTAAAGAGAGACAGGCTAACACAAATTTTCTCAAAAGTTTTCTCCTCTCCTCTATCGATTCCATTGATCATCTTGAATAAATTGGCTCTTTATCAGACTCCCTTCGCTCTGAACGTAACTCTTGCAAGAGAGATTATGCGGATATTCTCCACCAAGATCATATTATGTGGGCCCAGCGGCTAAGTTCAAATTGCTTAAAGAGGGGGATGGGAATACGACATTTTTTCTTAACTTTGCCTCTCACAGGCAACGCTGTAATCGTATCACCTTGATTATCGACAACGACAATGAAGTCCACTCGGATTCGGATATCCATCACTTTTTCCTTTCTTTTTATAAAAACCTTCTTGGGTCTTATAAGCAGCGCTCCATCGGTCTTGATTGGAATCAACTTTACGGTCATGAGTTACATGACTTGTCGAGCTTAGAAAATCCGTTCTCTATTGAGGAAATCCAGGCTGCCGTTTTTTCGCTTAAGAGCGATTCAGCGCTAGGTCCTGATGGATTTCCCACATTTTTCTTGTAAAAATTCTGGAATTGGCTGAAAGATGATCTCTTCAACATGTTCTCCGATTTACACCGAGGATCCTTCTCTTTTGATCGGATCAATTATGCGCATATAGTGGTCATCCCCAAAATCTCGAGAGCCAACTCGGTCGCTAATTTCCGGCCTATTGGCCTTCTCAACACCACCTTCAAAATCATTACGAAGGTTCTGTCCTCCAGACTAAGTGCAATTATCCAACCTCTTATTGATCCCACTCAATCAGGATTTATTAAAGATCGGTTTATTCTGGATAGTGTGTCGTCGGCCCAAGAAATCATCTCTGATTGTCACAGTTCTAACTCTGAAGGCATCCTCTTAAAACTTGACTTTCAAAAATCCTACGATAATGTTAGTTGGGATTTTCTATTCGACATCCTCTTAAATCGAGGTTTCAGCCCCAAATGGATTCCTTTGGATTAAATCGAATCTTTTTTTCGGTACCTCCTCCATTCTTATCAATGGGTCGGAAGGTCACAAATTTTAAATTAAATGTGTCCTCCGTCAAGGTGACCCAATCTCTTCCCATTTATTTGCTCTAGTTGCCGATGTTTTCAGTAAGTTACTTCGGAATGCCTGGGACGCTTAGGTCATCGAGGGACTAGGTGGCTCTCAGAGTTTTCGAGGTGTTCTTAGTCTTGAATATGCTGATGATACTATTATCTTTGCCAAACCTAATATTTTGTCTCTTCGCAACCTCAAACTCCTTCTCTATATCTTTGAAAGAGCGTCGGGGTTAGCAATCAACTTCCAAAAATCTTCTTTTCTATGGCTCGGAGGCTCCGACAACCAGAAATATGAAATTTCTCAATTTTTTAACTGCACTACCGCATCTTTTCCTATCCAATATCTTGGTATTCCTTAAGATGGGGAAAGCTGCACAAATCTGAATGGTTGCCTATGATTGAAAAGGTTGAAGCTATACTTAATAATTGGTCTAGAAAGCAGCTTTCCCATGGAGGGAGATTAATCCTCCTCAACTCGGTTCTTTCCTCTATCCCTCTTTACATGATGTCTTTCTATTACTTACCCTCTTGGGTTATCAAGAGACTTGATCAAATCAGAAGTAATTTCTTCTAGTCTGGCACTCACAATTATAAACTAGGCTCTTACCTTGTAATTGGAAAATGATATGCTCCTCCAAGGCTTCAGGAGGATTGGGTGTCCTTGATCTCAGAAATCAAAATCTGGCTCTTCTTGGCAAATGAATTTGGAGGATTTTGAAAGAAGATCAATTACCTTGGGCTCGCATTATCATTCTTAAGTGCTTTTCTCACCGTAACCCCTGGGACCTTTCACCTATTCTCTCCCGTAGGGCCTCCCCCTTTTGGAAAGGAGTTTGGAAAGCGGCTACCGCCTTCCAAGGTGGTGTCATCCATGAATGCTTCGATGATTCCAAGACTAAATTCTGGTCACACCTTTGGATTGGTAACACCAAACTTGCGTCGGCCTTCCCTTCGCTCTACCGTTTGGCCTCCCTTCCCTCCGCCACTGTGGCAGAGTCTTTTACTACCCACAATAACAAGTTCCTCTGCAGTATTCCCTTTACCATTGATCTTCCTATATCTTTGAGTACTGATTTCAATGCTCTGCTCCTTTGCCTTAACAATTATTCTTGGTTTCCCAAAGAGGATTTTAGATGGAGGTGGACCAGCTCTGGGAGCTACTTGGTTAAATTTTTTTATAATTTTCTGAATTTTCGAGGTATAATCCCTCCTTTCACCAATTTTATATGGAGTAGTAATGCCCCACTTAAGGTCAAAATCCTTTCTTGGCTTGCCTTCCACAACAAGCTCCTCACAGTGGAGATTCTTAATAAAAGGAATTTGGCCTGGGGTCACCTGTGCCCTTTGTGCTCTACGGATTTTGAAAACGTAGATCATCAGTTCATTAAAACAATTTCACTCGCCCTTTATGGAAAATTAGTGTAACACCCCGTTTTGTACGATACCTGAATATATGCACATGTGTATGTATATTTTTAGTATGCGTGCAATTGATTGTAGTATTATGGGTCGATTTTGCCATCGTGGTGGATGGTTAGGGCTACGGGACGGTTTTTGGGAGAGTTGCATTCCAAGGATGCACGAGAACGAGACGGACCGATACTAATATAACTGCTAGTTTTCGGCACGACGCATATGCAAATATAACACGGTATGGTACTAAAGTGAATATAGGTTGCGTGCGCTCGTTAAAATATGCATCTCACACTCGTTGGAGCTCATTAAGGGTTATGTTGGGCAGCCAACCTAACACACACAAAACCAATGGGCTAAGCCATGGTTTTGGTCTACAAAACCACCTATAGCCTAAACCTATCCCCCCCTGTCAAATCCGGCCTACACCTCCCATCACCCTCATTTCCCACTTCATTTATCCCTTTTGCTCTGGAAATTTCAGAAGGAGAACACCATAAGAGAAGGAGGAGAGAAAGAAGAAGGAAGTGAAGAAGAAGGATCAAAAGGAGATTTCCAAGAGAAGAAGCTTGAAGAAATTCCTTCTACTACTACAACCAAAGGTGGGAAGTTTCTCTAAATTTGAAATTCTTGTCTTTTAATTAATTTTGGTTGCATGCATGTGTGCTAGAATGCATAGGATTGCTCTTCTAAAGGTTAGAAGTAGAAGTCAGAATTGAACTAGGAAAAACTGGTTCGGAGTACCATTTTGTGGATTTTTCCAAGAGCAAAATATGTTGAATTAGACCATAAAATTAAAAGTGTTTGTTCATTTATGTGTTAGGATCAATCATGATTTATTTCAGATTTTTCTATGATAATTTGATATGCTTATAAAATCGTGAGATGGATATGTGTCGTAAGGCAGACTCAGAAAAAGAAAAACAGGATGGCTGATATTGTAGGAATTTTCGTGATTTATTGAAGCATGATGTTGATCTGAAAGTTTTACTCAATATTCTTGAATGAATTTTGATTATCTAAAAAACTCAGTAAATTATTTGGATGATTTTAGAGGCATGAGAAAAATCTATCTATAACCAGTATCTGATGTTGAGTTAGAAAACATGATGGTTTCTGTGCTAACTTGCAATAGCGATTACTCACTGTATAATTGGAATTCTGACATGAGGTCTTTTGCATGATGTTGGGTATGATGTCTAGTATCACCACCATAAATTTTGTGTCAATTGGACAAGTGTACAATTTACTGTGATTTTGTGATTGAGCACTGTGTTGTTTTCAGCCAGTTTCGATACTCTGTAAAGATTGGGGAATTGAGACCTGTTAGAGGCACATTTTGAGGATCATGACCGAGTAGAGAGTTGTAGTGCACACCTAGACCTTTCTAACAAAACTGATTTGAGGCAATTACAGTAAATGGTTGAATTATTATGATTTTTGTAAGACTGGGTAGGGGACTAGAGTAGAGCTGTGTGCTCGGAATTGGAGAGACCAATTGTGTGAGTTGGTGTATCGATGACAAATGAGTGTGTTAGGGTGACTTAATGGTATAATTTGGAATCATGACCAACTAGAGAGTTGTTGAGGACACCTAACACCCTTCTACAGAATTTGAGTTTGTGTCGTTCTGATGAACGAGTAGGATTTTGTGTTAATGGTAAGGTGCAGCCCGTGCGCAGGAAGCACGCAGGCTGGAGCTTGAAAAGCTATTTCGAGGACTTAGATGGTTGAATCTAAGCTCGTGATCAACTAGGAAGTTGTATCCTAGGATCGTACCTTTCCAGGTTGGGGACATACACTCCAATCGGAGTTGTATCGATTGAGGGATGACCATTTTGAGTTTCGGATAGAAACCCGTAGGTTGCTTAGTCTTGGTTTGGACTGAGTGTTGTGAGGACATTTTCCCATGTGTGTGATCTGAGTCGATGACTCGTGTCTAGGGATGGTTGATCTCTGTTATTGAGGTTGTTGATTTCCCCGAGTGGGATGTGTGACTCGAGTTAGTCACTAGGGTAAAGGATACCCTTGCACCTATCAAGCCTATATTATTAGACTTCTGCCGAGCGTAGGACGTCCGAGCATGCCAGTGGGTGGAGCTCACGAGGCAGTTTTATATTTATAGCTGGGGTAGCGGCAGGCATAGGCCATTTTTGCTGGACGAGTCCAAGTCGGGGAAGTGGCGAACCGTACCGGTGTCGCCAGGGGCCAGAGGTTGATAGGCAAGTGTGGAAGCAGTTAATTCTTACCGGAATAATTAGAGTAAGGTAGGGGTTAGAATGGTTTATTAAGGTGTTAGAAAATTGCATTAGTCCTAGGTAAACCATAGTCGGTGTTGTATCTTCCAGTCGTAGGGATACGTTCTCGGCCGCTAATGGATTGCGTCCCTGGCTCGTATCTCGATCTGTTGATTCCCAAAGTTTTGCCGAAGTAAGGTGCGGGAGGCCTGGAGGAATTGACTTTCCGTGGTGCTCACGTCCCTAAAGCACGGGTTTGTGTTTTGTGTTTTGGTGTATATATATGTTCATAACCCGGGCCAGGGGTGAACACGCATGCGAGAGTCCATGAATGGACATGTGGAACCAAGGGTCGTAAGGACCAGGTTCAACGTGGTTTCTACGGAGGTCCGTACGTGGGTACCAACTGGCGGTGACCACTTGGGCACTGCAGGGCGGAAATAGACCGACCGCTGCAATCTTCTTGGGCGACGGACAATCTATTGGGAACTGGAGTGTGTACAAGAGTAGGGTGCTTGGCGAGGGTTCGAATCCCTATTTTGTGGAGAACGACGGCTAGATTTTGGGGCGTATGTAGTATGGGATGCATTCGTGCTCCAAAGTCTTGCTTGCATTAGAAGTTAGGCATGTGAGTTTGCTGCATCTAGACTTAAGATCATGTCATAACACTACACTAGAACCCGAATCCACTAAACCCTTATTTTTGGCACATCACCTTTCTATTTTGCATAAACTATTTGTTGTGATTGAATTTTAGAGGATCGCTGCTATCACCAGCTTTGCGTCAGTCGAAGTACTGACGTTCCCCACCTTGTAGGTATCCGGAGCCGTTCTACAGGTACCACGGAGCTCGAGTTGGTCCAAGGATCCAAGGGACATATACAAGCACTGTTATATTGTTGTAAATATTGTATCTTTTATTTGGACATTGTAACCCTTGTAAATGTAACATTTATATGGAATAAAAGTTTTTAAATTTCTTGTACTTCTGTGATTTGGCTATTTTGAAGTTCGACTCCTGGAGTAGGGTCTCAGGTTCCCGGTATAGGGATTTGGGGCGCTACAGAAGTTGGTATCAGAGCAGACTTCAAATATTTGTCCAACACAGCGGGAAAATTAAAACTTAGATGCATTGCGAGAGTTGGGTTTAGTCAGATAGCTGATGATTATAATTCATAATGTTGCTTTTACAACTTATGCCTTATAATTTTTTTGTATCTGTACTAATTCCCATATTTTCTCTTGCAGATGCTGAACTTGGACAACGGACACTCGAACGGATGGTCAAATGGACATGGTTCTGTACCCCCACTTCCACCTCCACCCCCACAGCCTACAGCCTTAGCACAAGTTATCACCAGGATGTCCCAGGAGCTGGCTGCCTATAAATGGAGTCACGGACAGCTAGACGATCGTTTTGAGAACCTCGCATGAGCATTGATAACCGCAGAAAGGAGAGTGGCCAAGCTGGAGAGGGCCAAAAGGAAATGGAAGATGAGGGTAGTACTGTTGAAGCACCGATACGAGGAGAGGCTGGGTCAGTTGCAGAGCGGGTATCTGGCACTAAGGATATAGGTCTGCGACATGCAGGATCTGTTGGACCGTATGACTGCCGGGGATAGCTCCGAGGTTGGTGACTCGCCAGGAGCAGGAGAGCAGTGACTTCCTCTAGTGTTATAGGGTCTCTTTTGATGTATATAGATGACGACCTTTTTGAATAGCTAGGCTGACTTGCTATTGTTTTGATGGGTGTAGTAATGAACCCATGGGATAATGATGATGTGATCATGTATTGACAAATCTTTGTAAAACCTTTTTGAAATGAATGGAACTAGTATGTTTGACTAGTGCTAGTATGTTATGGGGTTTTGCATTATGATGTTGGTTGATGGTGTCTGTGTTAGCTTTCAGATGGCAGGAAGGACTAGAAGCAACCGAAGTGACCAGACTGAAGCCGAAGGCAGTGGAGCCAACGGTACTGGCCTTGATGTAAGGGGAGAGTTTACTCGGGTATATCAGATGATTGGAGTATTTGTGGAGGCTAGCAGGAACCAAGCGCCGCCACAAAGAGCACCAGGAGTTACGGTGAACACTGATCCAGTGAAGATGGTGGAATCATTTAGGAGGATGAAGCCGCCAGTCTTCGAAGGACAGGCTAATCCCAAAGCTGCTGATGACTGGATACGTCAGGTGGAGACAGTGTTTGAGGTGATGATGACTCCCGAAGACAGCAAGGTACGTCTTGCTACAATCTTGCTAGAGAAGGACGCCAGAGTTTGGTGGCAGTCCGTGAAGCGTGGTCTCGGAGAGGGACAGATCACTTGGAAAGATTTCCTTGAGGAATTCCGACCGCACTATTTCCCTTTGGATGTGCAAGAGGAGAAGGCAATGGAGTTCCATAGCTTGAAGCAAGGAAATATGACAGTCAGAGAATATGAGACGAAGTTTTCTCAGTTATCAAGGTATGCGCCGGAAATGGTCCAGGAGGAAGCAAAGAAGGCCCAAAGGTTTGAGCAAGGACTTAGGCCTGGATTGAGGTCAAAGATGGTTCCCTTGGGCATTCGCCGATTCGACAAGCTGGTGAGAAGAGCCGCAGCAACAGAGGCAAATATGAATCAGAATCAAGGAAGGACAGAGTTCTGGAACAAAGGGAAGAGAACCACCCCAGAAACAAAGTTCAAGAAGCAAGGCAAGAACCAGAAGTTCTGGAAGATCAATCCCAATGTAGGAGAATTCAAGCCCGGAATTTGTTATCATTGCGGAGAGCAGGGACACTTTATGGATCGATGCCCCAAGAAAAACACAGTGAAATGTTTCCAGTGTGGACAAGAAGGGCATATCAAGCCATAATGTCCCCAATTGGCAAGGAACAACCACAGGATAGGGTCGTGAGCAACCGACAAAGGGAAAAGCCCATGCGTCAAGGAAGAGTATTCGCCTTGACCAAGAAGGATGCTGAAAAGGATGGAAGGGTAATTACTGGTATGTAAGCAAATGGTGTATGAGTTTAAGTTGTATTTTGGGTTTTTGGGAGCTGATGGATATGTACTGTTGTAACAGGACATATATATATATATATATATATATATATATATATATATATATATATATATATATAAATGAAATTTTGGCAAAAGTCTTGTTTGATAGTGGATCGACTCATTCTTTTGTGTCAAAATCTTTTTCAAGAAAACTAAGATGCACGCAAAAGGCAATTCCAGAATTAGCTTTGATGGTAGCTACGCCGTCAGTGGCAAACCTCACTACAGATCTATGCTATAGGGGATGTAAGCTCCAAATTAGCGGAGAAACCCTAAGTATCGATTTGTTGGAGTTGGGTTTTGCCGGGACAGATGTCATTATTGGCATGGATTGGATGTCGAGGTATAAGGAAAACATTGACTGCAAGGAGAAGAAGGTAATCATTTCAGCTGAAGGAGTGGAACATATATTCCACGGGGAGTAGAGATCGGAGGCAATGACTTTCGCAACTGCTAGTGAAGTACGGGTACCAGAAGAGGTGAGCAAGATACCAGTGGTGAGTTATTTTTCACTTGTATTCTTAGAGGATTTACCTGGAATTCCCCCACACCGTGATGTCGAGTTTAGCATCACAGTTCAACCAGGAAGCGCTCCAGTATCCAAAGCACCCTATCGAATGGCACCAGTAGAGCAAAATGAGATCAATAAGCAGATTTAAGAGTATTTGCAGAAAGGATTTATCAGACCAAGTGCATCGCCTTGGGGAGCACCAGTATTGCTGGTTAAGAAGAAGGACAGGTCGTCCAGGATGTGTATCGATTATTGGGAATTGAATAAAGTAACTATTCGGAATAAGTACCCAATTTCCAGGATCGACGATTTGTTCGATCAGCATCAGGGAGCAGCAGTATTTTCCAAGATTGATCTACGGTCTTGATATCATCAGGCACGAGTCAAGGAAGAGGATGTACCTAAGACAGCTTTTCGAATTCGACATGGACACTATGAGTTCTTGGTAATGCCGTTTGGAGTGACTAACGCTCCAGCTATTTTCATGGACTTAATGAACAGAATTCTACGACCGTTTATCGACTCATTTGTCGTGGTCTTCATCGACGACATTTTGGTATATTCAAGGATGGAAAAGGATCATGCTGAACATCTAACAGCGGTCTTGAGCAAGTTACAAGAGCATCAGTTGTATGCCAAATTATCTAAGTGTGAGTTCTGGAAATCGGAAGTTGCAATCCTAGGCCATATCCTTTCTAAGGAGGGAGTGGCAACGGATTCTCAGAAGATAGAGGCGGTCAAGGAATGGCCACAACCGAAGATGGTGAAGGAAGTAAGAAGTTTTCTGGGTATGACTGGGTATTATCGAAAGTTTATCCAGAATTATGCAAGGATAGCTGTACCCCTTACAGCTTTGACCAAAAAGAACCAAAGTTTCGACTGGATGGAGAAGTGTGAAGGAAGTTTTCAGGAACTGAAGAACCGTTTGATCTCCGCACCTATATTGGTTTTACCTCAGGAGGATAAGGACTACGTCATCTACAGTGATGCGTCGTATTTGGGGTTCGGATGTGTGCTGATGCAGGAAGGCAAGGTCATAGCGTATGGTTCGAGACAGCTACGACCACACGAGAAGAACTATCCAACCCATGATTTGGAACTTGCAGCGATAATTTTTGCTTTGAAATCATGGAGACATTATATCTACGGAGCAAGGGTGGAAATTTACACTGATCACAAGAGCTTAAAGTATATCTACCAACAGAAGGATCTCAACTTAAGGCAGAGGAGATGGTTGGAAGTACTCGAAAACATCAGGCCTGAGATTATATATCATCCAGGAAAAGCCAATGTGGTAGAAGACGCACTCAGCAGGAAGAGAAGTGTGGCAACATTGATAGCAACCCGGAGGGAGCTAGATGAAGAGATCAGGCAAGCAGGCATCGAAGTGGTTACACAACACATAAGTGCAGTTCTGGCACAGTTGGTGTTACGACCAAGCTTGGATGAGCGAGTGAAAGAGGCTCAGACCAAAGATCCAGAGATGGAAGACATGAAGAAGCAAGTGCATGAAGGAAAATTGGCGGAATTCAGTATAAGAGAAGATTTACTGTGGTTTGGTAACCGACTATGTGTACCAAAGGACGAGGAGTTGAGGGAAGACATCATGAAGGAAGCTCACTCCACATTACTCACGATTCACCCCGGAAGCACCAAGATGTATCGCGATGTGAAGCAGCACTATTGGTGGTCAGGGATGAAGCGAGATATAGCAGAGTTTGTCGCCAAGTGTTTGACGTGCCAACAAGTTAAGGCCGAAAACCAGAAACCAGGAGGATTGTTACAACCTTTACCCATTCCAGAATAGAAATGGGAGAACATCAGTATGGATTTTATCACTTGATTACCCAGGAGCCCTAAAGGAAATGACCCAATATGGGTGATTGTGGATCGATTGACCAAGTCAGCACATTTTCTTCAGTAAAGACAACCTGGACAGTCGAGAAGTTGTCCGAGGTATACATTGAGAACATAGTAAAGCTACATGGAGTGCCAGTGTCGATAGTATCCGACCGAGATGCAAAATTTATGTCTCGATTCTGGCGAAGTCTACAGTCAGCGTTGGGAACTAGAATAGACTTCAGCACAGCTTTTCACCCTCAGATGGATGGACGGACGGAGAGAGTCAACAGGATTCTCGAGGACATGTTACGGGCATGCATTTTGGACTTCGGAGGAAGTTGGGAAAAATACTTAGTCTTGGTAGTGTTTGCTTATAATAACAGCTATCAGGCAAGCATTGGCATGGCCCCTTATGAAGCTTTGTATGGACGAAGATGCAGGACGCCGATTGTTGGTTCGAGGTAGGAGAGCGGCAGATGTATGGACCAGAAATCGCGCAATATACGTCGAAGCAGATCGAGCTTATTCAGAAGAGGCTTCAAGGAGCACAAAGCAGGCAAAAGAGCTATGCGGAAAACCGCTGAAGAGAGTTGAAATTTAAGGAAGGCGACTCCGTATTTCTCAAGGTATCGCCGATCAAAGGAGTTATCAGGTTTGGGAAAGGCAGGAAGTTAGCTCCGAGGTATATTGGACCATACAAGATTCTGAAAAGGATTGGCAGGATGGCTTATAAGTTGGAGCTGCCGGGCGAGCTATCTCAAGTGCATGACATGTTTCACATCTCTATGCTACGGAAGTATGTCCCGGATTCGAGCCATCGGTTGCCAGAGGTTCCGAAAGATCTACAGATAGATCTTTTCTGTAGAGAGAAACCAGTCAGGATTCTTGATCATCAGGACAAGGTACTGAGAAACAAGGTTATCCCGATGGTCAAAGTTCTCTCGAGGAACCATTTCGTGGAAGAAGCCACGTGGGAGCCGGAGGGCCGCATGAAGGCCTTATATCCAGATTTATTTTGAATGTATTCTATTTTGTTTGTTGTTTCTCTTTCTCCAACTAAGGACGTTCTGGGGACAGAACGATTCTAAGGAGGGAGTGATGTAACACCCCGTTTTGTATGATACCTGAATATATGCACATGTGTATGTATATTGTTAGTATGCGTGCAATTGATTGTAGTATTATGGGTCGATTTTGCCATCGTGGTGGATGGTTAGGGCTACGGAACAGTTTTTGGGAGAAGTGCATTCCAAGGATGCACGAGAACGAGACAGACCGATACTAGTATAACTGCTAGTTTTTGGCACGACGCACATGCAAATATAACACGGTATGGTACTACAGTGAATATAGGTTGCGTGCGCTCGTTAAAACACGCATCTCACACTCGTTGGAGCTCGTTAAGGGTTATGTTGGGCAGCCAACCTAACACACACAAAACCAATGTGCTAAGCCATGGTTTTGGTCTACAAAACCACCTATAGCCTAAACCTACCCCCCCCCCCCCCCCTGTCAAATCCGGCCTACACCTCCTATCACCCTCATTTCCCACTTCATTTCTCCCTTTTGCTCTAGAAATTTCAGAAGGAGAACACCACAAGAGAAGGAGGAGAGAAAGAAGAAGGAAGTGAAGAAGAAGGATCAAAAGGAGATTTCCAAGAGAAGAAGCTTGAAGAAATTCCTTCTACTACTACAACCAAAGGTGGGAAGTTTCTCTAAATTTGAAATTCTTGTCTTTTAATTAATTTTGGTTGCATGCATGTGTGCTAGAATGCATAGGATTGCTCTTCTAAAGGTTAGAAGTAGAAGTCAGAATTGAACTAGGAAAAACTAGTTAGGAGTACCATTTTGTGGATTTTTCCGAGAGCAAAATATGTTGAATTAGACCATAAAATTAAAATGGTTTTCTCATATATGTGTTAGGATCATTCATGATTTATTTCAGACTTTTCTATGATCATTTGATATGCTTATAAAATCGTGAGATGGATATGTGTCGTAAGGCAGACTCAGAAAAAGAAAATCAGGATGTCTGATATTGTAGAAATTTTTGTGATTTATTGAAGCATGATATTGATCTGAAAGTTTTACTCAATCTTCCTGCATGCATTTTGATTATCTACAAAAATCAGTAAATTATTTGAATGATTTTAGAGGCATGAGAAAAATCTATCTATAACCAGTATCAGATGTTGAGTTAGAAAACATGATGATTTTTGTGCTAACTTGCAATAGCTATTACTCACTGTATAGATGAAATTTTAACATGCGGTCTTTTGCATGATGTTGGGTATGATTTCTAGTGTCACCACCATAAATTTTGTGTCAATTGGAAAAGTTTGCAATTTACTGTGATTTTGTGATTGAGTACTGTGCTGTTTTCATCCAGTTTCGATACGCTGTAAAGATTGGGGAATTGAGACCTGTTAGAGGCACATTTTGAGGATCATGACCCGTTAGAGAGTTTTAGTGGACACCTAGACCTTTCCAACAAAACTGATTTGAGGCAATTTCAGTGAACGGTTGAATTATTATGATTTTTGTAAGACTGGGTAGAGGACTAGAGTAAAGCTGTGTGCTCGGAATTGGAGAGACCAATTGTGTGAATGGGGTATCGATGATAGATGAGTGTGTTAGGGTGAATTAATGGTATAATTTGGAATCATGACCAACTAGAGAGTTGTTGAGGACACCAACACCCTTCTACAGAATTTGAGTTTGTGTCGTTCTGATAAACGAGTAGGATTTTGTGTTAATGGTAAGGTGCAGCCCGTGCGCAGGAAGCACGCAGGCTGGAGCTTGAAAAGCTATTTCAAGGACTTAGATGGTCGAGCTTGTGATCAACTAGGAAGTTGTAGCCTAGGATTGTACCTTTCCAGGTTGAAGCTATACACTCCAATCGGAGTTGTATCGATAGAGGGATGACCATTTTGAGTTTCAGACAGAAACCCATAGGTCGCTTAGTCTTAGTTTGGACTGAGTGTTGTGAGGACATTTTCCCTTGTGTGTGATCTGAGTCGATGACTCGTGTCTAGGGATGGTTGATCTCTGTTATTGAGGTTGTTGATTTCCCCGAGTGGGATGTGTGACTCGAGTTAGTCACTAGGGTAAAGGATACCCTGCACCTATCAAGCCTATATTATTAGACTTCTGCCGAGCGTAGGACTTCCGAGCATGCCAGTGAGTGGAGCTCACGGGGCAGTTTTATATTTATAGCTGGGGTAGCGGCAGGCGTAGGCCATTTTTGCTGGACGAGTCCAAGTCAGGGAAAGTGGCGAACCGGACCGGTATCGCCAGGGGCCAGAGGTTGATAGGCAAGTGTGGAAGCAGTTAATTCTTACCCGAATAATTATAGTAAGGTAGGGGTTAGAATGGTTTATTAAGGGGTTGGAAAATTGCATTAGTCCTAGTAAACCATAGTCGGTGTTGGATCTTCCAGTCGTAGGGATACATTCTCGGCCGCTAATGGATTGCGTCCCCGGCTCGTATCTCGATTTGTTGATTCCCAAAGTTTTGCCGAAGTAAGGTGCGGGAGGTCCGGAGGAATTGACCTTCCGTGGTGCTCACGTCCCTAAAGCACGGGTTTGTGTTTTGTGTTTTGGTATATATATATGTTCATAACCCGGGCCAGGGGTGAACACGCATGCGATAGTCCATGAATGGACATATGGAACCAAGGGTCGTAAGGACCAGGTTCAACGTGATTTCTAAGGAGGTCCGTATGCGGGTACCAACTGGCGGTGACCACTTGGGCACTGCAGGGCAAAAATAGACCGACCGTTACAATCTCCTTGGGCGGCGGACAATCTATTGGGAACTGGAGTGTGTACAAGAGTAGGGCGCATGGCGAGGGTTCGAATCCCTATATTGTGGAGAAAGACGGCTAGATTTGGGGGCGTATGTAGTATGGGATGCATTCATGCTCCAAAGTCTTGCTTGCATTAGAAGTTAGGCATGTGAGTTTGCTGCATCTAGACTTAAGATCATGTCATAACACTGCACTAGAACCCGAATCCACTAAACCCTTGTTTTTGGCACAACACCATTCTATTTTGCATAAACTATTGGTTGTGATTGAATTTTAGAAGATCGATGTTATCACCAGCTTTGCATCAGTCAAAGTACTGACGTTCCCCACCTTGTAGGTATCTGGAGCCGATCTATAGGTACCACGGAGCTCGAGTTAGTCCAAGGATCCAAGGGACATATACAAGCACTGTTATATTGTTGTAAATATTGTAACTTTTATTTGGACATTGTAACCCTTGTAAATGTAACATTTATATGGAATAAAAGTTTTTAAATTTCCTGTACTTCTGTGATTTGGCTATTTTGAAGTTCGACTCTTGGAGTAGGGTCTCAGGTTCCCGGTATAGGAATTTGGGGTGCTACAATTTGTATGTTGCTTGGGACATCCCCACGCTTCCTTCCAACATGTCTTCCTGTTGGAACCCTCAATTCATTAACAAAAGTTATCGGAGCTCTTGGATCCTCTCCTTCATGGCCATCGTTTAGGTTATTTGGTCGGAAAGGAATAAGCGTATCTTCGGTCATTCCTTTGCGACTATCGAATCTATCATTGATGACTTTTTATTTTTCACCAACTTTTGGTCTTCTTCTTTAAAACAAGAAGTAATTATTGCTTTATGCCTCAAGCGTCTTGAGGAAGCTCTATTTTGCTTACGTTCTCTTAATGCTATTTGATTTTTTACCTTCTATTATGCTTATTTCGCCTTTCCCATTCTTCTGTGCAGTGCTGAGATAGGAGTGTGCTGTCTTTCTTTTGCGCTAGATCTTTGAATGGGTCATTTTGTGGTATCATCGCCGGTGTGCTTGATGCTCTATTTTGGGCCCGCCCTAGGTTTCAGTGGTTTGATGGGGACTTCAGTGAGTTGGGCTTTTGCATTTTACCTTCTCTTTTCTTTATGCTGTTCTGTTGCAGATGGTTTATAGTCTTGGGAAGATGTAATTCTAATGTTAATTCTCCCACATTCACCCCCCTTCTCCCCCCCCCCCCCCCCCCCCCCCGTTCTGACTCTATCACATTTAATTAGGTTCATTGCTTGCTGTGGAATTTTGGTGGATTGTGGTGTTGCTTTCTGCTATGTTTGTTTGGAAACTCACCTGGCACTTTTCTTGTTCCTGGTTGAGTGTGCCTTTGTCGTGATTGTTTTACTTAGTTTTTTTGGCGATCGTTTCCTGGCTTCTCTCAGCATCTCTTCTAACTGACAAGTCCTCAGCGACGCTTTGTTTTCCTGGACGGATTTGTTATCTGGTGACTGTGCCTACCTGCCTGCACAGGCCGCCAGAGTTCACGCATGAGCTATCTCTTGCCTTGCCCATTGTTGTTTTTCTTCTTGGCTGCTATGACGGATTCTATCAGCGAGTTCGCTGATTCCCTGATTCATTGGTCAGCAATATCCCAGTTCGGAGCTTATTGTGCCGCACTGCGTGTTGGGTCCTGCCGTCGGAGCTCCACCTCATCATGATTGCTTTTGATTTTTGTTTCTTGTGTTGCTGTAATTCCTATTGTCTCCTTTTCTTTTCGTTTTTTTCTGCTGTGTCATTTTTCTTTTCAGCAATCTCCTTGATTGCTCTTCTGCTTTAGTCGCGTCCCCTACCATTTATTTACCTGTTTACGACGATGTAAATTGACTCTGTTTGTACCTATTCTTTCATTTATATATCGGGCTGGAATCTTTTGATTCTATCCTTATTATCAAAAAAAAGATAGAATTTGTTACTCTCTTGTTGGGTATAAGAGATTTGACTTACAACCCTAATGGGCTGAGTGTCACTCTTAGTGGCCTAGTCGCTTTTGATGGGCTTGAATGTGCCCCATATATTTTTAGTGGGTGTTGTCAAACTAGGGGGTCAAATATAATATTCCATTGACGGAATTCCAAACACAGAAGAGTTTGAAGTGGAGTTTGATATTATTTAAATGAATAAATACAGAGAGTTCTAGTTTGACTTTTAAATTTTAGTTTGTCCTTGGAGATATGGATAAATATGTTTAGAGATAATAATGGATATTTAAATCTAAGAACTCGAAGCTTCTATAAATATCAATTGTGGTCACCGCGAGAGGAGAGTATTTCATATTAGAGTTTTCACAGTAAATAGTTGTTGTTGCTAATTTCTGTGTGGGAGCAAATAGATAGTATGAATTCTTTTAATGAAAATAATAAAGATTTAACTTTTATTTCTCGCTGATGTTGACCGAAGTAAACTGCTCTTGACTCTAAGATCTGATTGTCAGGGACGGACGTGATCACTCTTGTGGACCTGCAACAGCCTGAAACACCGGGGTTGGCCCTGGAAACATACCCTCTGAGGCCTAAGTCAGAAAATCCAAAAGATATGAGGAATTTTGACAGCGGAATTTACAATTACCTTATTTCTGAAGATGACAGGAGGTATTTATAGTAGCTTGGGGGGGGGCAGTTTCAAGATATTAGATTTATCTTTTCTTCCCTGTGTTTTGATAAGGTTGGTTACCATCTCCCAAGTAAAGGGATCGAGTTAGGACTCTTCTCTGGGTAAAAGATAGAGTTTCAAATCCCTCTTTTATGCATGGAGAGATAAAAGTAGTTACCCTCTAGAGAAGGAGGGTTTAAACTAGTTTCTTCGAATGAAAATGGGCTCCTTTGCATTAGCACTACTTTGGCAGCCCTTTATCGCAGGAGCAAAATGAGGCGAGTCTGAGGGAAACAATCAAAACTTTTTGGGATCGTTATTACTGGATCAGATTATGGGTGGTAGCCGGGCCATCCCTCACGGACCGGCCTGACCTCCGACCCAAACTACCAAGCCCCGGTCCGGGCTGTTGGTGCAGCCCTAGAGGCCAGTTGTGTATTGACATTACTAGTTTACATTGCATTATGATATTTATTTCATATAAGAGGCATTTCATTTATTATGTTGCTTATTGTGATTAAATGAGCATAATAAATTCCTTAGAATAGTAGGTTCAATACCATTGGATATCAAGTGCGTGACTTGATTGTGAGATCCTATTGGTTGTAATCAGAACACTATTCTTAAATATCCCTAGTCAAGTATTATTGTGAATTAGGATAACAATAATGCATAGAGAATGGTATGTGTGTAGACTGATGACCATATCTCACGGATCATGGATATGAGATATCATGTCTTCACATGGGTACATATTATTGTAATAATGTACTGGACTGACCCACCATGAGAACGCTGCATGGATCGTTACATGAGTGTATAAGCGGCTCTTACTGTGACCATGGTGTATGTAGTCCTTTGACTTGAAGCCACTACGGTTCCCTACATGAGAAGTTATATGGTTTAATGTCATCAAACATTGCTTGTAATAAAGTGATTATAAAGTCGACTATTGGATATACTACAAATAATGCGGAGGGATGTGAGTGACTTGGATAGGATTTGTCCCTCTTACATAACATGAGAGATATCTATGGGCCCCTTGATTGAGTAAGACTACAAAATGTATGGCCATGCTCAAATGAGTCAATATAAGATATTGAGGGCATTTGTTCTAGTAAGTCTACTCAAAGATCAAGAAACCAAAGATTAACCTATACAAGGGTGACACGCTCTATGCCTTGTGGTCAATTAAGATATCTAGATAAATGGACTAGACTATATGGTAACATTGGTCACGGATAGGTTATGTCAAGTAACTGGCATTCCCACTACTTGAGTAGCAGTGATGTATTGCTAGATACATCTCACCGTTTGTAATACTAGAATATGATTTTAGTATCATTGTCAATGTAATGGGAATCTACGGGGTTACACACTTAGAATGGATCGAAATTGGGATTTAAATTCATAAGATGAATTTAATTGGGAATCCAAGTAAAACTTAGAATCCTGATATTGGTTGGACATTTAATTAGATTAAATGGGCTGACTAAAGTTCAGTGGCCCACACATGAATCTGACCTAGGTCGGATTATAAGCCCAACAAGCTCGTTACTCTCTTAGGGTTGATTTACTGCAGCTATATATATGATAAATATCTGTAAAAAAGTTACATATGATAAAATCCTAGCCGTCACAGAAATTGTGAATGAGAGATCGTGAGGAACAGCCCCATCCCGCAGCTAGCACCGCGGCGTGAGGAAAGCTTGGTTTTGATCCGTTTGTGTGGATACCGTAGAGGCACCGCAGTATTGCAGTGCTGCGATCGACATCTCTTGAAAACAGCAGATCCATCCTTAAGGTATAATTCCTAAACACGATTTATGGTTTTCGCATGGATCCATGGCAAGGTTTCAATATTTTGTAATTTTTCCGCTGTGTATTCAATCTGTGTTTGCCATTGAAACCTAACACGCGCCCGGGCCTAACATGCCAATAAATGCGAGTCGGATGGGTCGAAATAATTGGGTTTACAACCTGTTCGACCAGGCCCGCTAAACCTGCAACCTGTTATAACCCGACCCGACCCGGAGGTTCGGGTCCGGGTCAACCTGTGGTTATCCAATGGTTGGCCCGCCAACCATTGGATCTGCTTTTTTTTTCTTTTGGATTTTTGTAGGATATTTTCTCTATAAATACCTAACTTACTCCTTCCATTCTTCTTCATGGATTCATAATACTCTCTCTCTCTTTTTCGCTACTACTATTATCAAGTATCAACTCTCTCTAATCTCTACTCCTCTCAAACTAGTGAAGGGAGAAGAGCTCAACATCTACTCAACTCTCTCTACTGCTATCAACTCTCTATACTACTCCCAATCTAGTGAAGGAAGATCAAAGTTAATCAAGTAAAGGAGGATTATATCACTCGCTCCTTTGCCGTACTCCCATAGTGGTCCAATTATCGCAACACGTATTGTAACATCCTGAATTTTCATATAATTAAATATAAAAAATTTTATTGATTTCACGTGTTTCGCACGTACAAATTAATGTATGCATTTGGCTCAAAAATTATTATTTTTATGTCATGAACAAATATTTCTTTTCTTTTTAAAAAAGCCCCTTATTAATTCCTAGGCCTAATTCTAGCCCACCAAAAAAAATTAATTAATTAATTAAGAGCCCATGGATTTTAACCCACCTAATTAGCCCACTAGTTAATTCTATTATTAATTAAAACAATTTGTATGGTAGACTTGTCTTGTAACCAATTAGTGTAACAAATAAATGAAAAAACTTAACTAGGTGTGCATGTGGAGGCACGTGCATTGCACATGCATGTGCAAAATGAATGAGAACAAGGGGGAGGCCGGCCATACATGGAGTGGAGAGATGGAGAGAGTGGAGAGTTGGTTGCTCACTAGTGGGTGGTTCTTCTAACTTCCAAGTGCATCTTAGCCCTTCATCCAAACACATCTCAACCCTTCATTTGTTCATAAGTTGTGTATAAATACCCCCCTTGTCATTCTTTATCATTTGCACTTAGAAATTTTTAAAGAGAAAGAGTAAGAAAAGACATTGTGAGAAAAATATTGAGTGTGAAGAAATTGTGTGAGGAAAAGAAAGAAAGTGTGTGTTCTCTTTATTGGAGTCCGGCCAAAGAGAGGATAAGTCCCGGGTTTTGTACAAGGAGGAAGCTCGGTTTGCACAAGCCAGGAGGAGAAGGCTAGGATCAAGGAGAAGGGAAGGCAATCGTGCTTTCAAGGAGTTTTCTTTAGAAATTTCCATTGTTCTTCAAAGAGGTGGGCAATTTCTCTACTTCTAATATAGATATCATGTTAATAGGTTAATTTTATGAATATGCTAGAAAAATAGCAAAAGCTACCATATGATTGCTTAAAAAGGCTAGTAAGAAAAAGAGAAAACTCTTGATTGTCAATATGAGAAAATTAGTAAAAATGGATTGAGATTAGTGAATTAAAATTTATCATGATGCTTTTTTAATATATTTCATGCTAGAATATTTAATTTGATTAACCATGCTAGTATGAAAATTGTGTTTGTGAGTGGCTTGTGTAAAGTAGTGTGTAGGATGTAAAATGACACTCTTGGATTGTGAAATCAATTGATTAGTATAGAAAGTTGCAATAAATGTTGAATTTTATTTACATTGTATGAATAGTTCTATGTCCACTTGATTGTAAAAATATGTTGTCTTTTGGAATTATAATAAAAAGAATTTGTCTTGTAAAGGATAAAAATTGACCTAAGAGAATTGATTATGCTGAGAATGACAATTATACAAAAACTATGGGGAACAAGTAACTAAACGATTTATCAAGAAAAGAAACTCCAATGTCGATAAATACATTAATTTTACATTCCTCAAAAGAAATAAAATGAATAGTTTTCTTTTATGTTGTTGAAAATAAAATTTTCATAATTTTAAATAAATATACTATACTATATTTTAAAAGAACACATTCTGGAAAAGATTTAGATTTTGAGTAAGTACAAATTAATTGAGAAATCTAGTTTATTAAAGAATGAGTTAGATACATATTAGTAGAATAAATCAATTTTAACTCTGAGTTATAACAGAAAATGGAATTTGGTATACTGGTTTACGGTTTGGGTTTATAGCACTATGAACAGTGCTAGAAGTCCCGGGTTCAAGTCTTGGAAGGCTCTGTTTTTTATTAAAATTCAATTTTTACTCATGTCGCTGAGGATCAGTATAACGGACTTTCGAGTTCCCCTTATATCGCTATCCGCTGTTGGCCTTTCTGGTCTTCGAGTGCGCTTTGGGTCTGTTACTGTAGCAAGGCGGAGGCCGGGGGTTCGAACCTTGGTGCTGGTTTTTTTAAAATGAATTTTGATTTTTTTAGTATTTCTTGAGTTTTAAAGAGTATAAAAATTGAGAAAAATTCTAATATTTTTCTAAAATTATTTAGACTTCATAAAAATTATTTCTACAATATTTTGACATATTTTAGGGAGAATTAGAAGGAAGTTTTGGGTTAAAAAGCTTAGAAACTTTTCTTAGATTATGACTTTGAATAATTAAAGAAAAGGAAAATTTTGAATGTAAAGAATTTTGTGTGGAGATTCAATATTGAGATTTTTGACATGGAAAATTTGAGTAAATTAATAAATGAAATTTGATGTTTAATATATGCAAGTTTGCATGGAAAAATGAAATAAAAAGATCATGATGAACTACGAAAATTTGTGAGTATGAACACTCAATTTTGGTGAACATGGAAAGAGGTTAAAATCTAGAATCTAGCTAAGTCCTTACACATGCGTGAATGAATTTTTGAAGAGAAATATTGTAATAAAAGACCAATATTGGGTCATGGTTATCAATTGATGTTTAAGACCGGTGTAGAGAAAATGCTAACTCTAGGGTGTTAATTTATTCATGATTCAATTATCTAAGGACAACACAATAGTGAAGATGTAATGAAAGTAAGGGAAAAACACAAGTATGAGGGCCTCGGATTCACGATGTGAGAGTTTTCACAGGCTTTCTACATGATGCGTCATGTCAAAAAATGAATTCATCTCTGAAATTATCAGGATCGTGGTGACGCTTGTGGGGTGCTTGGTGACTACGTAGTGCCATTGTCCCATGACAGAGGTGAATTGTCCATAGGCTATCTACAGAATGCGTCATGTCATGACGTGGGATTCCCCTCCAGGCTGTCTGGATATGGACTCGTAACTCATAAAATATCTAGGATACTTACCGTAGTTACCGTAGTAGTTAAACTCATAACGAGATATTCAACCCTACAAGATAAAGAACGGTAAGGGCTTGCCCTCGGATTTATGTAGAATGGGATGCATAAATTTGAACAAGTGTGCATTAGTGTCATGAAATAATAAATAACTGTATTAAGACTAAGTGCATAGTCACACACGACATCAATAAGATAGTCCCTCTTTGCTTTGCTTGTAATCAAGTGTGTGCTTTCCAAGTAAGAGAAATTGATGTATTATATCCTAACATCAGTTGTATGCAACTGACGTGCCCACAGTTTTTATGCAAGATAAAATGAATGAAAGGACTAAAGAAGGAATGCTGCTTAAAGAAAAGTTTCAACTGTCGTTTTAATTATGTATCATGTTGTAATTTATTTCTGCCGCGTTAATATAAACACTGTAGTAATAAAAATTTTAAATTCCTTCTAAAATTTGTACGAAGTGAAGTGTAAAGATCCTGTAGATATTCGAATTCAGACTTATTTAGAATTCGGGGTGTTCTAGAGTGGTATCAAAGCCACGCTTCCAAGTAGTACAAATTTATAATGAATGACACCCTAGAGTGGACATTAGATTGTGCGTTGGGTATAGAGATTTAAATGTAAACTGCTTACATTTGTGCTGCTCTATGATTGATGCTTCTTCTTCTACCTCCCTAAAGATGGCGAACCACAATGATCCAGCAGACGATGATGAATAGCACATTATTAAAGAAGACTACTACCCCGGACAAGGAGATTCCGACGAAGAGGGAGAAGATCCCGAGGAATATGAAGGAGAATGGCCCGAGTCCCGAGAGACCACTCCGCCTGTGTACTCATCAGATGAATCATCCGACGAGTAAGAACTAGTTCCAAAGGATCGCATCGAATCTCTTCAGAGGCAGGTGGAGACTCAGAATAAGATAGCAGACCAATTGCAGGCCCAGTGTGCAAGTTCAAGGAGAATATTGCCACCCCCAGACATTGAGTTTGGGAATTCGAGAAGAGAAAGAACATGTATGATGTGTTGAAGGGAGGGGTAGCAGAACTATGGGAAGAGCTTAGGAAAGTCAAGAGGAACCATAAGGATTAGAATGTTGTATTATCTCAATGTTCTTCGCATGAATTCAGACGATGTTTTAAATTTGAATGTACAAAGTTTGAATTCAATGAAATGAAAAAATTGATTTAAATTCATGTTTTCACTTCAAATTTAATGGATCTTATGAATCAAAGTATGGCTGGAAGGAGAGCAAGGAGTGGAAAGGACCCAGTTGTGGACTCGACTTGGAAACGGAGTTGGCCAGAGTCTATCAGACCATCAACGTCGTCGCCATGAACCAAAACCATAGGAGGATGCCTGCAGCACCAATCCCTAAGGCAATCAAACTTGTGGATTCATTCAAGCGGATGAAGCCACTAGTGTTTGAAGGGAAGTCAGACCCAGATGTTGCTGAAAAGTTTCATCGACCTATCGACCTATCAGACCATCAACGTCGTCGCCATGAACCAAAACCATAGGGGGAAGCCTGCAGCACCAGTCCCTGAGGCGATCAAACTTGTGGATTTATTTAAGCGGATGAAGCCACCGGTGTTTGAAGGAAACTCATAATCAATTTCTAGGGTTGAATTCTACTATAGATGCAACAAATTATTATCAACATAGCATGATCATCACATTCCAACAAAAAGCATTCAATCATCAATGTCTATATACAAGTTCTAATCTAAGTATTCATGTCGTGTGTGCATATGAAAATATACAGGCTTGGGTTTAAATCAAGGGAAAGGCACGATAAGAGGACTACTACTTGATTTCGCCGATGAGTCCGTAATAGTCGCTTTGACGGTATCAAAACTGATAAAATATGATATTAGAAATTGGAGCTACTTGCGGAGATCAAAGAATTCTTGAACAAGAAATATAAAACTAGATCAAGAAAGACTTGTATTTTAAACGGTTAATCTGAACACGAAGGAATAACGAGATGAGAATCCCGACAGCAAAAATACACGTGCAAAGCACATAGCAGCAACACGACAAGGCAGCAACTATACGTGCAACACAAGTATAAAACCAAGACAGCAAGACAACAGCAAAGAACAATAACATCAATGGCGGGGGGTCTGGTCGAAGGACGACGACGCAGTCGATGTGGGAAGGGGTCGACGATGGTCGGGGAAGGACATCGACGAGGTGCAGCGGGAGTTGCAGAGGTCGATGATGAGGTGAGTGGAAGTCGAGGGGCTGGTGATGATAAGGGGGATGAAGTCGATGATGGGGGGTTGTTGCGGTGGTCGGAGGGGGGCAACGAGGATGTAGGTGGTGGTCGGGGATGGCGAGGTCGACGGAAAGGATGAAGACGAGGAGGGATGGTGGTGTTTCGGTTGGTGGTGGGTTGCTCGACGGAGGGACGACGGGGATGGTCGAGGGTGTTGGCGAGGACTGGGGGTGGATGTGGTGGTGGTCGGAGCGACGGAGAATGGCGATGGAAGGAGGAGCTCAGGGATTAGGTTCGATAGGAACAAAACAAAGAAGGAGGGTGAGAGCGGTGGGATGAGAGAGAGGGATTAAATTAATTAGGGTTAATGGGTATTTATTGGGTATTTAGGATGTTGGGTTTGGATTTGGGTTGCAGGTTAACGGGTTAAAGGGTATGGGTTTAGGATTTAAAAGATCACAATGGATAGAAATAAATAGGATATAAATATAATGGATCAAAATAAATCCAAAGCACAAAAGAATAAAATTAGTAGTGCACCCAAAATAAATTCAGGGTTCAAGCCAAAAGAATACAGATGATCAAAAAAGAACAAATGAGTCCAAGGAATAGAAAAAATTTATTGTTAAAATAAATCCGGATACAAAAATTCTAGAAGAAGAAATTACAAATAAAGAAAAATAGAAATACGGGTTACAAGAACTCACACTATCATCGACCTATAGTCGCCATGAACGTTTTCAGCAACATGGTCGCCAGCCCCTCGATTTCCGGTCACCTCATCATCGACCTCCGCAACTCCCGCTGCACGTCGTCGACGTCCGTCCCCGACCATCGTCGACCCTTCCCACGTCGACTGCGTCGCCGTCCTTCGACCAGACCCCCCACCATTGACGCTGTTGTTCTTTGCTATTTTCTTGCTATCATGGTTTTATACGTGTGTTGCATGTATAGTTGCTGCCTTGCGTGTTGCTGCTACGTGCTTTGCACGTGTATGTTTGCTGTCGGGGTTCTCATCCCGTTATTCCTTCGTGTTCAGATTAACCATTTAAAAGGCAAGTCTCTCTTGATCTAGTTTTATATTTCTTGTTCAAGAATTCTTTGATTTCCGCAAGTAGCTCCTATTTCTAATATCATATTTTATCAGTTTTGATACCGTCAAAGAGACTATTACGGACTCATCGGTGAAACCAAGTGGTAGTCCTCTTATCGTGCCTTTCCCTTGATTTAAACCCAAGCCTGTATATTGTCATATGCACACACGACATGAATACTTAGATTAGAACTTGTATATAGACATTGATGATTGAATGCTTTTCGTTTTAATGTGATGATCATCTTATGTTGATAATAATTTGTCTCATCTATAGTAGAATTCAACCCTAAAATTGATTGAGTTTCCATTATTTTGCTTCGAAATCATATGCATGCTTGGTTGTTTTTTTGCCGTTTAATAATAACCTACTTGCTGGCCTGCTGTTTGCTCTATGATGATTTGAAATTTCTACACAGTTGCTATAGTAAATTGATAAAACACTATGAATATCATCTATAGATTTTTGAAACTATTTTCCATAACTTTTTACAGAACTAGATTCTGATTTACGAACTGAAAGATATCTTATTTTTAGTACTGCTATGTTTTCAATTTTCAGATTTCTGTCAAGGATACATCAACTTGATTTCCTATTAAAATAAAATGCTAACAACATATTTAGAACTTGAAATTTTATATTTTGTTACTAGACATGATTGGGAATCACCTTATTATTTTTGTAATATTTTTGTATGATTTTTCAGACCTTTTATAAATATGAAAACTTGACTCTAGGCTGCTGTTAGAACACAAGTCCAGTAAAGAGTATGATTTTTGACCTATCTACAGATAATATCAATTACAAGATATCTATATTTTCGTTCAGTGACGTCTAAATTCCAGAATGCAATTTATATAGGCATCACTCTCCTTAATTAATTAAAACAGTAGATCAAATTTAAGATATAAAATCTAAGATTAATTTTTTGGTTACTACTAAACATTATCAGGAATTAATAATTTTTATGAGATATCTAATCGATTTTACAGTCTACTTTTATACACAAGTATTTTGACTCTGTTATGCTGCCTGAACATATAACCAGAAAAGATTAAACTTATAGACATAGTTTCTATTTTTATCATATGTCGCATGTATATTCGTTGGAACAGGCAGAGAGTCTACTTTCCAGAATCTCTGACGAAACCAGTTTTGCTTTCCTGTAGCAAAGGTTATCTTTATTTTTGTACAGCAACTTCTTATTGTCCAGAATGTATGCTTTGTGTTTTGCTTATATATCCATGTTTGATTTCACATATAGAGAGGAGAAATAGTTTTATCATGCATTGCATAACTTTGCCATCTCTTTGACATCATTTCAAATCTTCTTTTACCTATTGCATGTTCACATTTAATTATAATGAAATATTAGCAATTCGGGGTAAATAAGGGTCCACTTGGTAGTGAACAATCGGATACTGTACTAAGTAGGGCCCCTTGTTCTTATTGTCATGGAAGGTGGAATGTTGATCGTGGAAATCCCACTTGATTAAATTCTCTTCATCGTGCTGAGTACACGATCTGTTGAGTTCACCATCATAGTCTAAACATACACTGTTTGCATGCACTGAACCTGTGGAATGAGACGCAGTATTACGTGCATTAGATAGGATAATAAAATACTACTGAGCTTAGGATTGACACTTGTATTCTTGATCATGATTACTATTATTGATCTTGCATTATTGATTACAATTATTGTTTATTACATCATGAATTCGAGACTTTGATTCTATTACCAGCTTTGTTATTGTCTTTGATCTTTAACTTGTTCTAGCCTATTATTTCTTGACATACCATATTTTCTTTGCTTTTTTGCTTTCGCTACTTGCTGTCCGTGACTTGCTCGAAGGATATTATTTTCTCTATTTTTAGATCACGAGTTTACAGGTACAGAAGGAAATCTGACTCAAGAACTTGGTGAGTAAACTTTCTAAAGATCGAAGCTAGACTATTAGACTATTATAGTTATATCATGTTTTTTTTTTATTTCGTTGCTTTTATCATACTTTGTATTCCGAACTTGTGTGTCCCGAAGTTTACTTTTTCCTAGATGTTGGATATTTTTAGTGAATTTATTTCATGATTATTTTGGAGTTTATTCTTTGTTTATGTGGTTATTCTTTTCTTACGTGGTAGTATTCTCTTGTATATTGTTGACTTAATCTGTTACAGCTATGGATGGTATTCTTATCATTCGTTGGGCCTTTGTTACGTGCTCGTGTTCCGTATCTTGGGAAGCGGGGCATGACTGGTTTTGAGTTGTATCAGAGCCCAGGTTTGGCTAATGTGTTAGTCATGTTTAGCTGATATGTTATTCAAGTTTGTCTCTAGTCAGGTTAACTCAATAATATGCGCACCATGATGATCACGTGAACATGTAATACCCAGTATATATCTGGGTACTTACCTACTTGTTGTTTTGCAAACAATAGCTCGTGGTGGATCTTCTACTACTCAGCCAAGGGATGAGCTTTCGGACAACAATGCTATCCTTCAGGCAATGCAGTAGATGATGGCCCTACAACAAGAGCACAATGAATTGATGTGGGCCACATTGGAGGCGACCAATCAGACCGCTGCTGGTCCTGCGCCAGGGCCACTGCCGCCGAAGCCCGGTACTATGGCAGATTTCATAAGGTTGCACCCGAAAAAATTCTTGAGTACCGAGACACCGTTGGAAGCCGAGAATGGCTGATTCGACGGAGCAATTTTTTATCGCAGCTCGGATCTCCGATGTGGATCAGGTGGATGTGATCATCATTCAGCTTGTGGACCTCGCCCATATCTGGTGCCGGGCTGAAACCGAAAGGCTTGAGAGACCCATGACTTGGGCCACTTTCATGGAGAGCTTCATGGTTAAATTTATCCCCACTGTCACCAAGGACGAGATGGAGCGACAATTTGTCTCCTTAACTCAGGTTGATTGGATAATGCTATTTAATGTCTCGTACTGTTGTCTACTTCATATGTGACAATATTAATTGAATCATTATCCTGACTCAGTGGAATCGATCTGTGGATGAGTACGCTGCTGAATTTACTCGGCTCAGCCATTTTGCAGCTGCTATGGTGGCCAATGATGAGGATAGAGCTTGCAGGTTCTTGATGGACTTGAATTTCAACATTTAGGACCATTTGGTTGCTCACCGGCACCGCACCTATGCCGATGTTCTTGATGCAACCAGGATTCAGGATCAGGCTCATAAGAGGATGAGTGCTACTCAGTAGGGCAGTGCAGCACCCTACCCCCGCCCGGCCTTCTGGAGGGCCTATTCGAAGGCCAGTTCTGACCCCTCCTGCGAAAGCGCGACCGTATTCGCCTGTTCCCCAAGGCCAGTTCAGACTTGTGACTACAGCCATAAATTTGGGTATTTGCATAAGGACCGCAAGCTTGCCAACCATCTGTGTCTTGCATGTGGAGGCAGTGATCATGTGGTCCGAGACTGCTTGAGGAACAGGCTCCCTGCACCAGCTGGAGGACCTGCTCAGCAAGGAGCACTAGCTCGAGGCCAGGGTAGACAGCCTCTTCCACCGCAGAGGCAAGCTTTTGATCAGCGGAGGATGGCCCCGAGGGGAGGTCAAATTGGAGGTCGTGGCCAGGCCTACAACCTAACTGCTGCTGAAGCTGAGACGGTTGTTGGTGTCATTGCAAGTATCTATTTTGTTGTGCTATTTGCTTTCTATTTCTGTTCTATTTATTTCTTTCTATTTAATTATCCTTGTTTTTGTCCTACATTCACTTTCATTCTTATTCTTTGATCATCTAGTCATCTTAGTATTTTCTATTCCTACCTATGTTCTCTTTGAATCTGGTGCTACCCACTCTTTTGTTTCTTCCTGCTTCGTGGTTCGGCACCGTTTGGCTTGCGATGTTTTGCCTGCTGCTTGGAATATTACCACTGGTGGAGGTATCATCATCCGTTCTAAGGTGTGTAAGCAGAGCCCTTTGTTGATTGGGGGCGTAGAGTTCAAGGCTGATTTGATTGTGATCCCCAACTCTGGCTTTGATGTTATCCTTTGGATGGATTGGTTGGGAAGTACCCATGATGTGATTGATTTCAGTGCAAAGAAGGCAATATTCAGGCTTCCAGATCATCAGGAGTTTGTGTTTCATGCGGGCGAGACACCATCTGAGCATGTCAAGAACTCAGTGACCAGGAGGCTCGTGCACTTGAGTCGTTGTGCACTGATGGTGCAGTTGCGCCCGTTCTTGTTTGGGATTTCTCGATGTTTTTCCAAAAGAGTTGCCTAGATTGCCACAAGACCGAGATGCAGAATTTGGTATCGAAGTCCTACTAGGAATGACACCAATCTCGAAGAGTTCGTACCAGATGGCACCAGTTGAGTTGGCTGAACTGAAGGTGCAAGTTCAGGAGTTGTTGGATAAGGTTTTTATCAGGCCTAGTGCCCCAGAGTTGTTCGCAATAAGAAGGATGGTAGTCGCAGGCTCTGCATTAACTACCATGAGCTGAACAATGTCACTGTAAAGAATCGGTACCCTCTGCCGAGGATCAATGATCTGTTCGATCAGCTGGGAAGTGCTTCAGTTTTCTCAAAGTTGGATCTCCGTTCTGGCTATAATCAAGTGAAAGTGAAGGCTGAAGATATTCAGAAAATGGCATTCCGCACGTGATATGGATATTACGAGTTCTTAGTAATGCCATTTGGAGTTACCAATGCACCAACCGTGTTCATGAGTTTGATGAACCAGGTGTTCACTCCGTTCTTGGATAAGTTCGTGGTGGTATTCATCGATGATATTTTGGTGTATTCTCGGAGCAGAGAAGATCATGCTGAGCATTTGAAGGTTGTCCTGCAGACTTTGAGGGAGAATCGGCTCTATGGGAAGCTCAGTAAGTATGAATTCTGGCTCGACCGGGTTGCATTTCTAGGCCATATCATCTCCGGCGATGGTGTGTCTGTTGATCCGTCGAAAGTTTCTGCTGTCAGGGATTGACCGGTGCCAAAGTCAGCATCTGAAGTGTGGGGTTTCCTCGGATTGGTGGGGTATTATCAGAAATTTTTCCAAGACTTCTCGAAGATTGGTAGACCCCTAACCAATTTAACAAGGAGGAGCATAAGTTTGTTTGGGATGGGGCTTATGGGGAAGCTTTTGTTGAGGTGAAGGGTCGGTTGACGTCAGCTCCAGTGCTGACCATTCTCGACAGTTCTAGAGGCTTTGTGATTCATTGTGATGCTTCGGGCAGAAGCTTGGGAGCAGTGCTGATGCAGCGAGAAAGGGTTGTAGCTTATGCATTTAGGCAGTTGAGGCCTCATGAGAAGTAACTATCCCATGCATGATCTTGAGCTTGCAGCTATAGTATTTTCCTTGAAGTTATTGAGGCACTATCTACTTAGGGATAGAGTTGAGATTTTCACTGACCACAAGAGTCTCAAGTATGTGTTCAGTCAGAGGGAATTGAATATGAGGCAAAAGAGATGGCTGGAATTGATGGCGAACTACGACATCAATCTGGAGTATCACCCTGGTAAAGTGAACCTTGTGCCCGATGCCTTGAGTAGGCGGCCTGCTGCTATGTTGCTCACCCAGCAGAAGGAAGTGTTGGAGGATATAAGAAGGCTGGAACTGGATGTGATTCTTTCCAGTCTAGCACATCAGTGTGTGATGTTGCAGTTGCGGCCTTCACTGATAGAGCAGATCAAGGAGGCTCAGGCTGGTGACCAGCAGTTGCAGGAATTTCAGAGTGAAGTGGAACCTGGATGGAAAACCGACTTGGTCATTCATTTTGACGGGTCGCTTTTCTTTGGAGCTAGGTTGTGTGTACCTATGGAGTGAAGTTTGGCAGAAGCTTCTTACAGAGGCTCATCATTCTCCCTACTCTATTCATACTGGAGGCACGAAGATGTACAGGGATCTGAAGTAACATTTTTGGTGGCATGGTACGAAGAGAGCCATAGCGAGATTTGTTTCTCAATGCCTGGTCTGTCAGCAAGTGAAGGCAAAGCATGAGAGGACCGCTGGACTTCTTAAACCTCTTCCAATCCCAGAATGGAAAGGGAGAACATCACTATGGATTTTGTGATGGCACTTCCAAGGATTCCCAAAGGTCACAATGCTATTTGGGTAATAGTGGACCGTTTGACAAAGAGTGCTTATTTCATCCCTTTCCGAGTGGATCAGTCCACCGAGAGACTGATAGAGAAATACATACAGGAATTTGTGAGGATGCATGGTGTTCCTGTCAGTATCGTATCGGATAGAGATACGAGATTTAGATCTTAGTTTTGGGAGTCTTCAGAGAAGCTTGGGTACTATGTTGAGCTACAACACTGTTTTTCATCCACAAACAGATGGGAAATTCGAGAGAACGATCCAGACATTGGAGGACATGTTGAGGTCTTGTGTTATTTAGTTTGGAGGTTCTTGGGAGGATCACTACACTTAGTAGTTCTCATACAACAACAGCTACCAGGCGAGTCTCAAGGCAACTCTGTATGAGGCGCTTTAGTGTCGGAATTGTAGATCGCTGATCTGTTGGGATGATATCGGCGAGAGGAAGCTTTTTGGTCCTAGTTGATCACAAAGACTGTTGATGCAGTGGCTCAGATCAGGAAACACTTGCAAGCAGCTCAGGACAGGTAGAAGAAATGGGCTGACTATTGTCGAGGGCCTTAGAGTTTTTGGCAGGCGATAATGTGTTCCTCAAGGTATCACCATGGAGAGGTGTTATCCGATTTGGAGGAGGGGGCAAGATGAGTCCCTGGTACATCGGTCCATTCGATATTGTGGAACGAGTGGGCAAGGTAGCCTACAGGCTCGGGCTACCGCCGGCTTTATCATGTGTCCATTATGTATTCCATGTCTCTCAGCTCAGGAAGTACATCAGGGATGACAGTCATGTGTTTGACTACTCAGAGTTGTCCGTGAGACCATACTTTTCATGTTAAGTCCAGCCAATCTCTATCTTGGACAAGCGGAGAAAGTCCTGAAGAATAAAGTCATCAAGCTTGTTCGTGTCTCTTGGAATCCTCAGTCGCCCGGTGAGTCGACTTGGGAACTTGAGGAGGAGATTCAGAAGAAGTTCCCTCATCTCTTTGAGTAGTGGTTTGGTTTTGTTTTTGTCATTTCTTGGGGTTGTCCTATGTACCACTTGAATGAATTTCGAAGACAAAATTTTTCTTGCAAGGTGGGTAGGAATTGTAACCTCTATTTGTGTTATTCTTTATTTGTAATTTCTTCTTCTAGAATTTTTGTATCCGGATTTATTTTAATAATAAGTTTTTGCTATTCTTTGGACTCATTTGTTCTCTTTTGAACATTGTATTCTTTTGGCTTGAACCCTTAATTTATATTGGGTGCACTGCTAATTTTATTCATTTTTTTGCTCTGGATTTATTTTGATCCATTATACTTATATCCTATTTATTTCTATTTATTGTTCGCTTTTGGATCCAAAACCCATAACCTTTAATCTGTTAACCCGAAACCCAAACCCAACATCCTAAATACCCTATAAATACACATTAACCCTAATTTTTCATTAATTCTAATTAATCTAATCCCTCTCTCTCTCATCCCACCGCTCTCACCTCTTCCTCTGTTTCGTTCCTTTCGAACCCAATCCCCGAGCTCCTCCTCCTGTCGTCGTTCTCCATCACTCCGACCGCCACACATCCACCCACAGTTCTCATCAACACCCTCGACCATCCTCGTCATCGTCCCTCCGTCGAGCAACCTACCGCCAACCGAAACACCATCATCCCTCCTCGTCTTCATCCTCTTCGTTGACTTCGCCATCCCCGACCACCACCTACATCCTCGTCGCCACCCTCCGACCACCCCAGTAACCCCCCATCATCGACTTCATCCCGCCTGTCGTCGACAGCCCCTCGACTTCCGCTCACCGCATTTCCGACCTCCGCAACTCCCACTGCACCTCGTCGACGTCCTTCCCCGACCATTGTCGACCCCTGCCCTCGTCGACTACGTTGCCTGTCCATTGACCAGACCCCCCGCCATTCCTGTTGCTGTTCTTTGCTGCTATCTTGCTATTTTGGTTTATACATGCGTTGCACGTATAGTTGTTTCCTTGCCGTGCTGTAGCTACATGCCTTGCACGTGTATTGTTGCTGTCGGAACTCTCATCCCGTTATTCCTTCTTGTTTGGATTAACCATCTAAAAGGCAAGTCTCTCTTGAATTAGTTTTATTTTTCTTGTTCAAGAATTCTTTAATCTCCACAAGTAGCTCATATTTCTATTATCATATTTTATCAGTTTTGATACCATAAAAGAGACTATTACGGATTCATCGGAGAAACCAAGTAGTAGTCCTCTTTTCGTGCCTTTCCCTTGATTCAAACCCAAGCCTGTATATTGTCATATGCACACACGACATGAATACTTAGATTAGAACTTGTATATAGACATTGATGATTGAATGCTTTTCGTTTGAATGTAATGATTATGCTATGTTGATAATAATTTGTCTCATCTATAGTAGAATTCAACCCTAGAGATTGATTATGAGTATCTATAGTTTTGCATCGAAATCATATGCATGCTTGGTTGTTTTGTTGTCGTTTAATAATAACCTACTTGTTGGCCTGTTGTTTGCTCTATGTTGATTTGAATTTTCTACCCAGTTGCTCTCGTAATTTGATAAAACAATGTGAATATCATCTATAGATTTTTGAAACTATTTTCCAGAATTTTTTACAGAACTAGATTCTGATTTACGAACTGAAAGATATCTTATTTTTAGTACTGTTATGTTTTCAATTTTCAGATTTCTGTCCAGGATACATCAACTTGATTTCCTATTAAAATAAAATGCTAACAACATATTTAGAACTTGAAATTTTATATTTTGTTACTAGACATGATTGGGAATCACGTTATTATTTTTGTAATATTATTTGATGATTTTTCAGACCTTTTACAAATATGAAAACTTGATTCTAGGCTGCTGTTAGAACACAAATCCAGTAAAGAACATGATTTTTTACCTATCTATAGATAATATCAATTAGAACTTATTAAATAAGAATTATATCCCCGTGTGTCTGGAATCTAGATCATCTAACGATTTTGCAATCCGAACTACCGATTGCAAGATATCTATATTTTCGTACAGTGACATCTAAATTCCATAATGCAGTTTATATAGGCATCACCCTGCTTAATTAGTTAAAACATTAGATCAAATTTGATAAATAAAATCTGAGATTAGTTTTGTGGTTACTAAAAATTTTCAGGAATCAAAATATAACTTTTTTGAGATTTATAAAGGATTTTGCAGTTAACTTTTATACACAAGTAGTTTGACTATGTTATGCTGCCTGAACATATAACCAGAAAAGAATGAATTTATAGACCTATTTTCTGTTTTTATTCTATGTCATATGTATATTCGCTGGAACCGGCAGAGAGTCTGCTTTCCAGAATCTCTGACGGAACTAGTTTTTCTTTTCTGTAGCAACAGAGAAATCTGTTTTTGTATAGCATCATCTTGCTGTCCAGAATGTGTGCTTTATGCTTTGCTTATATATCCATGTTTGGTTTCACATCTAGGGAAGAGAAATAGTTGTATCATGCATTGCATAACTTTTCCATCTCTTTGACATCATTTCAAATCTTCATTTACCTATTGCATGTTCACATTTAAGTATACTAAAATATTAACAAGTCGGGGTAAATAAGGGTCGACTTGGTAGTGAACAATCGGATACTGTACTCAGTAGGGCCCCTTGTTCTTATTGTCATGGAAGGTGGAGTGTTGATCATGGAAACCCCTCTTGATTAAATTCTCGTCATCGTGATGAGTACACGATCTGTTGAGTTCACCATCATAGTCTAAACGTACACTGTTTTCATGCACCAAACCTGTGGAATTGGACATAGTATATTACGTGCATTAGATAGATTAATAAAATACTAATGAACCTAGGATTGACTGTCACGCCCCGCTTCCCACAAAGTGGCTACGGAATACGGATACGTGACTAAGTCCAGCGAATGAATTTCATCATCCATAAGTTGTCAGGATCTTTACAACATTTCACAAGAATAATCAGAGTTGGAAACAAGAGAAGTCAACCACGCATGCATATATGAATCAATATACCAACAGGAATTTACTTGAAACAAAACTTAATAAATTTCAATTAAACCAGATCTGAACGAGTTAATAATTCTGGGTCACATTGCTCAATATAAAATAATCCAAGTAGCGGATACATTATTCAAAATAAGCAACAAAAAATAAATAGATATAGCAAGATCTCCAGCTAACTAGAATCTCAGAACACCTACTCCATCGGTAGCTGATCTCCAAAATCTACAATTTAATAAATTGCAGGAAGAGGGAAAAAGAAAACAAAACACCCGTCAATGCAAGTTACGGGCCGCTTGTAGTGCGGGCACAAATACAGGAAAAGAACAAACTACATAGAGCAACAGTGGAAGCAAGCATAACATGGAATAGACATGGCAACAAAAAATAACAAATAGCATGGCAAGATGAACGAGTGCAAGTGGCATGTAACAAGTGTCAAGTAAACAAGTATCATGTGAACGAGTAACAAGTAACAAGTGTCAAGAATTAAGTATCATGTACAAGTAACAAGTAGCAAATGTCAAGTGATCATGTATCATGTACAAGTAACAAGTAGCAAGTGTCAAGTGATCATATTGTTTTAAGTCTTGTATTAAGTCTATCTAGGTAGCACTTCATGCATCCCGAGATTTTACCACATGGTTGCAACATTCAAACAATTTCGTTTTAGATTTCACAGTGGATCATAGAGGACAGTGTACTCAGGGACAAGTACCAAGTAATCAAGTAACAAGTATCATGACACAAGTAACAAGTATCAAGTCTCAAGTATCAAGCCTCAAGTATCAAGTATCAAGTATCATGTCTCAAGTATCAAGTAATCACGTAGGATCTATAGATCCCCTTCCGAGTACATGTTTTTATATTTTCCACTATTAGATCTTTCCCTTTAATCCCCGCCTTAGTTTCTTCTTATTATTATTCAAGCAAGAATTTATATGTCACAAATAGGGCAAATATAACATGGTATAAACAAATAACAGATTCAGATTGAAAAACAAACATGCACAGGTGAAAGACAACACATAAAAGAATGGGACAACAAAAATTCTAGTTCAGGACAGCAAGACAGTACTGTACTAAATCTGGGATTTCCGTTGCCACAAACATGCAAACCTGGATCCATCAGAAGATCTAGAACATAGACTCCTGGCCGAATCTAGCAAATATATATAAGTCATATGGTATTTCACAAAAACAAGTCTCAAAACAGAATTGTATCCAGAAAACATGTTTAGCCAAAAAATCAAAAACTTGTATTCTTAAACAGAAAAACGGCATAAAAACTTACTGATTAAATCCAAGAAAAATCTGGGGTATTCCCTAGTATGTCTAGTAACAGAAAATAAAGTTTCATAATTTTCCGACAAAGATAGAATAGTCAAGTAAAATCACAAAGCAGCAAGATACAGTAGTTTTGTAAATCTAGAATCATAAACACAGCAGTACTAAAACAGCAATATCTCACAAAATATAAATCGAAATCTAGATCCGTTAAAAGGGTAATAAAATAGATACAGTAGGCTATAATTTACATTCACGAAGTTTTTATAGACAGCTAATAGAACCAGGTCGAATTTAAGGTTCTTTACTGAACAGCAAGAAAATTCTATAAGTATAGTAGTTGTTCACAAGCATAGAATAGTTTATAAAAGTCATCAATTAAATTTACAAACATTAAGGGTTAATCCCTGTCAAATCTAGTTGTACTCAGCAAAATATTGGATCAAAATATTATCTTTAATATCAGTAGAAAAATAATTATCCATACAGAATTCATATAAGACTGGATCTGGAATATTGAACACATTTGTAGTAAAATAGTCATGACTTGCAACTCATAAATCGAAACTGAGATCTATTAGAAATTTCGGAAAGTGGATAGAATTCTCTATAATTCATATTCACAAATAATTTTCATATACTGACCTTAATAGGGTCTAAATTACTGAACAAAAACGGAAAACCGGAAAAACAGAAAATATTCTTCATGCACAAAATAAACTAGTTCACATGGAACTCATCCAAATGTGAAATATGGTGTACTAGATGTCCAAGCAACATAGTATAGGGTATATAGCAAGTCTACAACAGGTTTACTACAACTAACACAGCCAAGCACACAATATCATACGAACAACATGCATGTATACAATAAAAAGTGGTCATCCCTAAGTTATTTCATTGCATGTGTGTAATGAGGCAACTACGGACAGGTCAATACAATAGATACAAGATATAACAGGAGTTTTGCACAAGAATTGTCTCTAGAACACAACTATACTACAGGCGGTATTTAGTACTTGTATTACACAAAGAAAAGAATACAAGTTACTTGCCTTATCGATGCAGATGAAAATGACGAAGCAAGCACAAGAATAACGGGAACGGATGCTCAGGGCACGAACACAACCCAACGAACGAACGAAACCCGCGAACCACACACGAACACAAGAGGGAGAGAGAGACCGGGATGAGAGACGATGGCGGCCAAGGCCCCAAGGCTGAGGGACCTGCTAGCTATGCTGTTGTCGGTGCAGTCACCGAGAGGAGGAGCACGACAGGTAGGGGGCGCAATGCAGCAGGAGGGGAGCGTAGGATAGAAGTCGCACAGGGGAGCACCGGGGGTTGCTGGGGCTTCGAGAGGGAACAGCACGACGGGGGGACGGTGCAAGGTGGCTAGGGCACAGGGGATCGGGAGTAAAAGAGGTGGCCGATAGGGTTTTGTGGATGGGTAGAGAATGCATGGGTGTAGATATAGATAGTGGTTATTAAGGTTGAGGTAAACAGCAGATGAAGGGTGAAATGGGTTACGAGTGTGCAAACGGGTAGGGTAGGTATTAATGGGTTTAAGTAAAGAGTTATAGGGTTTTTTAATAGGGTTTGGGTTCAACTAAATCTGAATAGAACAGAGATGGGCACAAAAAGAATAAGTAAAATAGGCACGAACAATAAAAATAATGAGGATCAAAGAAACATAAGCACGATCAATAGACATGAAATAATATGAGACAATTGGATCAAGAAGATCAAATAAAAGACGGCAAAACAAACAAATGAATATATTGAAAATGAAGATCCAATATACGGTCCAAGAGAGATACAAAGAGAATAAAAACACAAAAAAGAAAAATACGCCTAAAAATACAGAAAATGAAAAACATGGGTTACATTGGCACTTCTATTCTTGATCATGATTACTGTTGTTGATCTTGCATCATTGATTACAATTACTGTTTATTACATCATGAATTCTAGACTTTGATTCTATTATCAGCTTTGTTATTGTCTTTGATCTTTGACTTCGTTCTAGCCTATTATTTCTTAACATACCATATTCTTTTTGCTTCTTTGCTTTCGCTACTTGCTGTCCATGACTTGCTCTAAGAACATTATTTTTTCTATTTTAGATCACGAGTTTATAGGTACAGAAAGAAATCTGACTCAAGAACTTGGTGAGCAAACTTTCTGAAGTTCGAAGCTGGACTATTAGACTATTATAGTTATATCATGTTATTTTTTTATTTCATTGCTTTTATCATACTTTGTATTTCAGGATTGTGTGTCCCGACGTTTACCTTTTCCCAGATGTTGGATAATTTTAGTGAATTTATTTTATGATTATTTTGGAGTTTATTCTTTGTTTATGTGGTTATTCTTTACTTGCGTGGTTGTGTTCTCTTGTATATTGTTGACTTAATCTGTTATAGCTATGGATGGTATTCTTATCATTTGTTAGGCCTTTGTTACGTGCTCGTGTTCCCGTATCTTGGGAAGCGGTGCGAGACAGTTCTACTGCTAGGATTGAGGTGTTACAATGGTGGAAAAAGCATGAAAATCTATTTATAATTCTTTCACACATGGATTGGGATCTACTAACCCCTCACGTGTCTACAATTTTATTAGAAAGTTTTTTTTTTCAAGTGGCAGGGTATTGACCGATTGTAAGAATCGCTTGAAGCTGATTCATTAGAAATGCTCATGTGCACTGAATATTGGATGAAAGCAGAGGACATGACTCAAGGAAAAGTAGTGGATACCTCAACAAGTGGAAGCAACTCTCCTGAAGATCACGTCGAAGCTGAGTAGGGAATTTAGGGAGATGAGATCCTAGATTTATATAAGATGAGGTGCACCACAGTAGTCCAATGCCCTCTCGTCAATCTTACTCTAGCCTGTCTCGAACTCTAGATTATCTCCCTTGTAATTCTGTAACTTTGTATGTTTTTTTAGTTTTCATTATTTGTTCGGTAATTTGATTGTTGTAAAAATTTATTTCAAGTTGAAATGAATAATAAATTTAATGCATGTTCGAACGGGGATGTTGTCATCACCTGTCCCAGCTCTAAAATCCTTGAGGACTTGGTTGCTATCAAATCCTTTTCCTTCGGCCCCATTAGTCTTTCGAACCGCAAATGGATTCATCAACTCTCATCTCCTCCGAATTTGCTTTCCTTACCCACCAAAGTGACTATTTTGGGACTACCTCCATTCTGTGATTCTCCGTGTCTGGTTGCTGATATGTCTAAATGTATTAGAGACTTGACCTGCACCTCTTCAACTTCCTTGATGGCCTCTGGCAGCCTTCAGGTAGAAGCGAAATTCTTATGCCCCTCAAAGTGTGATAGAGTTCTGGCATACTCTCTTAGAGTTGAACAATGTGTGTTCTCTATCACTGTCAATTATCATGACTCTCCTGTCACTAGTTCTGGGCCGACTCTTAGTCTCCCCTCACCTGCTGAGTCCTCTAAGACCGTTGGTTCTCATCCAAAACCTTTCACTGTCGACGTCTCCTCTCACCCCTTCAGCAACACTTCCAAGCCAAGGGGCAGTCACAAGACGCCGTTCAAAAAGAACTTCTCTTACCCCCGTAGGAGCGCTGCCTCTCCCATCCCTCCGAAAATTTTGCCTGCGAAGCCTCCTAATTTAGTTTGGATTAATCCTGCTATTGCATCACAATCCATTATTAAAGCTAATCCACTTTCCTCTGCGCATTCTTTGGAGGGCCTACCTGCCCCCCAAACTGCTCATACTCCTCATCCCATTGTGCCTTCAGACACTGCATCTGCTGCTGTGCTGACCTCTGTTTCTAAAGAGATTTCAGCAGTTGATCCGCATTCCAATTGGCCGGCATGGATCCAAACTTCAATTCTGATCGGGATAAATTCAAGCTTACCGTGCAAAGTTCTACCACTAAGACCTCTAAGGCTGGTTGTTCTCCTCTGAAACCCACTGCCTCCCTCCCTTCTGCGAATGATGCATGGGTTGAGTCTGATGATCTTCTCAATGAAGAAGAGAAGGAGCTGGCTTCTTCTAACCCCTCTCTCAAGGTACTCATCCCTGTTAGTATGACAGTTTTAAGTTTTTATTCTGTGTCTCTTTTTAATTTGAAGTCTCGTTTGGTTTTAAGCTTGGACACGAGTTCTTTTATTCTTTCCTATTTTGCTCTTTCTAGCTCTCCCTTAGCTATGAATTTTCTTTTTAATTACATAAGCCGCACAGATCTATGTACTTATGCTGAGGGTGTTTTTCAAAGCACCGCTCCTCCAACGGACTCTTCTCTCCTACCTACCTCTCAGAAGTTTATCCCAACACCTCCCTCAGGTCACAATTTTACTTCTCAGGTGACCTATTCTTCTCCCTCTCCTCTCCCCCCACCTACCCACCCCCCCCCCACCTTTACCACTCCCGGCCCCCTAGGGCTAGTGGCTTCCTCTAACTGCTCTTCTGTTCAGCTCTCCACTTTGCCTTCTACGGCCTCTCACAAGAGGTTTAAATCCTCCTTGTCCTTTATTCGTTCCTGTGCACGGATTCATGCCAAAAAAGACAAGCTCTTATTGTACTCTCCTCAGGTTTCCTTAGCTGGGCAGATTTGGAACTTAGATATCCTACCCTTTTCATCTCAAAAAAAGGATCAATCCACCCTTGGATCCGTTTATCAGGTTCACTTTGACTCTCTGTCTGACGCGGATATTCTTCAGCTTGCCTCTGGAATGGGCTTTGTTTTTGAATCGACACAATTGTCGGACATTGCTTCCATCCATCTCCTTGAAATTTTGAGAGCTAAAGAGTCAAACCGTTGTCATGATTAGTATCTCATTGAATATTCGTGGTCTTAGGAGTTTGTCTAAACAGCAATCTTTATACCATCTTATTTCTTCTTCTCGTTGTAACATGATCTCTATTCAAGAATCGAAACTAGATTCCACCTCCCCTTCGATTCTACATTCCATCGGCGGTTCCCTTATCTCCAAATGGATCCCGCTAGATGCTATTGGCACTCGCGGGGGAATTCTTTTCAGATTTAAGGAATCTAGCTTCTCTCTTTTGTCGGTACGCTGACTTAAATTTTTCCTCATTGTTGGGCTGCATTCGACTGATCTTAATTGTAATCTAACCGTGGTATCAGTTTACAGTCCATCTACGACTAATCGGCGTGACCTGTTCTGGATTGAATTTAACTCCATGCAAAGCAGTGTTTCAGGCTATTGGATTTTTTGTGGGGATTTTAATGTTACTAGATTTTCCACCAAAAGAGTGGGAAATCCCTCTTCCCTTGCTGACTTTCAATGCTTCAACAATTGCATTACCTCTCTTAATCTTAGCAAAATCCCTACGAATGGTAGATCTTTCACTTGGTCTAATATGTGGATTGCGTCGTCTATGGTCAAGCTAGACCGCCTTCTTGTCTCCCAGGATTGGATTTCCCATTTTCACAATTCGTTCGCCCGCACCCCTGCCGAATCCCAGTTCGGATCATGTTCCTATCGCCTGCACTCTAACTATAACTTCTCTAAACCGTTCAAATTCCACTTTGAGAAATTCTGGTTGCAGGACCAAATTTTTGTCAACCTCATTATTAGCTGCCTTTCCACGGTTACGGGCTCCCACGGCCTTAGTCAGATTCTTCTCAAACTTCATGCTGTCAAACACGGTTGTAAATTTTGGCATAAGGAAAGATTTGCTAATGTTCACGCTCTCAAGAATTTTCTCTTGTCTTCGATTAATTCGACAGACCTTCTTGAAGAAAGCGGTCCCATTTCTAATTCTTTACGTCTTCAGCGTTTCTCGTGCAAACAACAGTTTGCTGACCTTCTCAATCTGGACCACATCAAATGGGCTCATAGGGCTAAGATCCGTTGGCTCACAGAAGGCGATTGTAACACTTCCTTTTTCCATAATTTTGCTTCACATTGTCAGAAATGCAATCGTATTTCTTCCCTTGTAGTCAATGGTATTGAGCTCAGTTCCACTTCTGCATTTCATGCTACCTTTCTAACCTTTTACCGCAATCTCTTAGGGACCCCTAAGTCTAGCTCTGTCCATCTAGATTGTGCCTAGATATATGGCAACAAATCTCATGATCTTACTAGTCTTGAAGCTCCTTTCACCGTGGATGAGATTAAATCGGCTATCTTTTCGTTAAGGAGCGATTCCTGGCCCTGATGGGTTTCCATCTTTCTTTTTCCAAAAGTTTTGGGATTATCTCAAAGAAGATTTCATTGAAATGTTCGCTGATCTTCATCAATGACTGTTTTCCATTGATCGTATTAATTACGCCCATATTGTTCTCATTCCCAAAATTTTGGGTGCGAATTCTGTTTCCACTTTTCGTCCCATTATCCTTCTTAACACTACTTTTAAGATTATCATGAAAGTCCTAGCCAGTCATCTCAGTCAAGTCATCTTTCCCCTTATTGATCCTGCTCAGTCTGGTTTTATTCAAAACCGATTTATTCTTGATACTGTTGCTTCTGCTCAAAAAATTATTTCCAATTGTCATAGATCCAATTCAGAAGGTATTCTCTTAAAATTGGATTTTGAAAAGGCAAATGACAATGTTGGTTGGGATTTTCTCTTTGATATTCTCCTCCACAAAGGCTTCGGTTGGAAATGGATCGCTTGGATCAAGTCCAGTCTTTTCACTGGCACCTCCTCTATTCTCATTAATGGTATAGAGGGGAACAAATTCCAATGTAAGTGCGGTCTTTGTCAGGGAGATCCTCTCTCTTCCCTCTTATTCGCCTTTGTTGCTGATGTTTTCAGTAAACTGCTTTGTAATGCTTGGGACGCTAATGTTATAGAAGGCTTGGCAGGCTTTCAAAGCTTCTGTGGCATTCTTAGTTTACAATATACTGATGACACAGTTATTTTTGCTAAGCCTAATGGGAGTACTCTCCGAAACCTTAAACTGCTTTTCTATTTATTTGAAAAAGCGTCTGGTTTATCGATTAATTTCAATAAATCGTCCATTCTTTGGTTTGGCGGGTCTATTAATTGCCAAGAAGAGATTGCTCAATTTTTCAACTGTGCTTCCTCTTCTTTCCCTGTTATGTATCTTGGCATTCCTTTGAGATGGGGTAAATTACACAAATCAGATTGGGTGCCAATGATCGATAAAGTGGCTTCTAGACTCAATGTTTGGTCTGGTAGACAACTCTCTCGAGGAGGTCGTTTAATTTAGATTAATTCGGTTCTGTATTCGATTCCTTTATTTATGATGTCCTTCGTCTACCTCCCCTTTTAGGTGATCAAGAGGATTGATCAGATCAAAAGGAATTTCTTCTGGTCTGGCACTGATAGCTACAGACCAGGGACTCATCTCTGTAACTCGAAGATAGTGTGCTTTGCTAAGTCGGATGGTGGTTTAGGGGTGCTTGACCTCCGAAACCAAAACTTAGCTCTTCTGGGTAAGTGGTTATGGAGGATTTTAAAAGACGATCATTTATCCTGGGCCCGTATGATTCTTCATAATTGCCATTCTCGTCATAGGATTTGGTAATTATTCCCAAAGCTTTCCCAGGCTGCCTCTCCTTTCTGGAAGGGCGTTTGGAAGGTTTTGAATCTTTCGAGTGTGGAATTTTCAAACTGTGTGCTACCGGCTCTAAGACGAGGTTCTGGACCGACTTACGGGTCAGTAATTTGTCACGCCCAGCTTCCCAAAAGGAAATACGGAATACGGATACATGACTAAGCCAAGCGAATGATTTTCATCATCCATAAGCTGTTCAGAATCTTTACAACATCTCACAGAAATAATCAGTGTCGGAAGCAAGAAAAGTCAACCACATATGCATAATCGAATCAAATATACCAACAGAAATTTACTTGAAACCAAAATATAATATAATCTCAAATAAATCAGATCTGAATAAGTTAATATCCTGGGTCACATTGCCCAAATACAAAATAAATCCAAGTATCAAATACAATATTCCAAATTAAGCAATAGAAATAATAATAATAATAATAATAATAAATGCAAACTTCAGCACTAATATCTCATGTCACCAACTCCATCCGGCAACCGGTCATCCTGATCTGCAATTAATCAATTGCAAAAAAAAGAAAAAGAGAAAAACAAACTCCCGTCAATGCAAGTTACGGGTCGCTTGTAGTGCAGGATACAAGTACATGGGTTAAGTAACAAATATAAAGCAACAGAAACAAACATAGCATGGTATAGGCATATCAACAGAAATATAATAACTAACATGAATCAGGAAAACAAATCAAATAGCATGGTATACTAACAGATACAGATAACATGTGTCAAGTGTTAGGTGTCAGATGGCATGCAGACAGATATTTAGATGATAGTGTCAGATGATAGTCAGACAGATAACAGATAATCAGATAACAGATGTCAGATAAATAGTTACAGATAAACAGAGAACAAATGTCATGTTTTTAAGTCTTGTGTGTTTACTATCTATGTTGCACTTCATGCATCCCGATTTTTACTACATGGTTGCTACAATCAAACAGTTTCCGTTTAGATTTCGTAGTGGAATCCATAGGGCAGTGTACTCAGGGATCAGACAAACAGATAGAACCTATGGGTTCTCTTCTGAGTACACCTTCCTATAGGGAAGTAATGTAGTCAGGGTTTGGATAAATAAATTCGTGCATCAAGTAGTCATGAACACCTAACAGATAGGGAACACGGGACCTCTTCTCAGTACACATTTATATATTTTCCACTACTAGATCTTTCCCACAAATCCCAGCTTGGTCATTTTCTTATTATTATCAGACAGCGTGTATGTGCAGAAAACAAAGTAAGAATACCATGGTATAAACAACTAACAGGTTCAAGGTGACAGACAAACATATACAGACTAAATATAACACATAAAAGAGCATAACAACGAAAATTCTAGTTCAGGACAGCTAGATAGTACTGCACTAAAACTGGAATTCCCGTTGCTAAAAATGCAAATCTGAATCCGTCAAAGAATCTAGAAAATAGATTCCCCTTCCAAATCCAGCAAACATGTATAAGTCATGGTATTTCACAACATCATAGCTCAAAACAGGTTTAAATCCAGAAAACACGTTCAGTCAAAAATCAAAAGTTTGTATTCAAAGTCAAGAAAACAGCATGAAAACTCATTAATTAAATCTACGAAAAATCTGGGGTACTCCCCTATATGTGTAGTATCAGAATATAAAGTATCATAATTTTCCAATATAATTAGTTTAGTCAACAAAAATCAGAAAATATCAAGATGAAGCAGTTTTGTAAATTTGGAATTATAAACACTGTAGTACGAAAAACAACAATATCTCCAAACCATAAATCGAAATCCAAATCTGCCAAAAGGGTGATGAAATAGATACAGTAGGCTAACTTTCATATTCACAAATATTTTAAAAACATCAAGTTGAATTAAGTCGAAAATCAGGTTCTTTACAGAACAGTGAGATAAATCTGCTAGTATAGCAATTGTTTGGAAACATAAAACGTCATGTAAACCTCATCAAATAAATCCACAAAAATTCAGGGTTAATCCCAAGCAGGTCTAGTTATACTGTGCAAACTATTGGATCAAAATAATACTTTTAACAGCATGATAAAAATAGATTTCTCTTCAGAATTTATAGAAAACACAATCTGGAAATCTTTCCACACCTCTGTATGAAAGTAGACATAACTCACAACTCATAGAACGAAACTGAGATCCGTCAGAAGGGTTGGAAAATAGACATAATTCTCTACAAATCATGTTCACAATTAAAATTCATATACTAACCTTAATAGGGCCTAAAATACTGCTCAACATCAGGGCAACAGGAATTTCAGAATTGTTCTTCCTACACAAATCAACATAGATCATACAAAATTCATCCAAATCATCCCAAACATGAAATATAGTGTATTAGATGTCCAAACAACATGGTATAGGATATTTTACAAGTATTCGACAAGTATATCACGAATAACACATCCAAAAGAGGTCAACCCTAAGTTGAATCATGTCATATGGGTCGTGAGGTAACTATGGTCAAATCATCACAATAGAGACAATATATAACAGAGAATTCACACACAAATTGTCTCTCGAACCCAACTACACTACAACGGTATTTAGTACTTGTATTACACAAAGAAAAGAATACAAGTTACTTGCCTTAACCGACGATGAAAACGATGATGATCAAGACTAACGGGAACGGATTCTCGGACAACGAACTCAACGAACGACTACGAACGCACGAACACAATCATGGCAACGAAACACGGGCAACGAACACACGATCCAAGAGAAACCAACACACTCACAAAGAGAAAGCAAGGAACAGCGAGGTCGGCAGCGGAACACGACGACGGCAGCGGCTAAGGAACGCAGCAGAGGTGCTGCAGTGTCGGAGCATCGCCGCCTAACTGCAAGGTGCATGAGAAGAAGATGCTGAGGTTACCGCAGGAGATGCGACGGCTAGGGGAGGACACAGGGGAAGGCTGCGGTCTGGCCTGGCATCGTTGTGTGGTCACGACAGCGGAGCGAAGGGTAGAGGACAGTCGGGAGAGGTACAAGGGGGTGATCGGGGGTGCAAGAACTTGGGATAGGGCTCAGTAGTCGGAGGAGACGGGAACGGGGGGGTTCTGGTGAGGCTGGCGGTGCAAGGTGGGGAGACAGGAAGACGATGAGGGGGTTAGAAGGGCGGCTGGGAGAGGGGACGGGGTGAACAGGAGCATGGTCCAAGTATATATATATTGGTTATTTGAAGTTGGGTTAGGGAAAGGTATAGATGATGGCTGAGAGAGGGGAGTAGGGGGTATCCGGGTTTTGGGTATGCTAATGGGTCCAAGGGGTTAATTAACGGGTTTGGGTATGATTAAAAATGGGTTAAGGAGTATTAGAATAATGGTTAATGGATTACTTAAATGGTTTAAAAAGATCCAAAAATTTAGATAGATCACAAATGAATAAAATAATAAGGATAGGATATGAATCAATGTTAATCAATAATGATCAAGAAAGTACTGGCACGATCAAGCAAAGGCGAACACAAAAAAAAAGGACAACAGAATCAAGAACTCAATTAAAAGATGATAAAAACAATAAAATGAATAAATTGAAAACGAAGATCCAATATATGATCCAAGAACAGATACAAAGAGAGAAATACACCAAAAAGAAAAATACACTAAAAAATACACAATATGAAAAACAGGGGTTACAAATCTTACCCACCTAACAAGAAGAATTTTGTCCTCGAAATTCAACAAGAAGATACATAGGGTAACCTCGAAAAGAAAATAAAGAACAAAACAATAAGCTACACAAAAAGATGAGGAAACTTCTGCTGAATCTCCGCCTTCAGCTCCCAAATCGACTCACCGGGCGAGTGAGGGTTCCAAGAAACATGAACCAATTTGATGACCTTATTCTTAAGCATTTTCTCCCGCCGATCCATAATAGAAACTGGCAGAATCTCACAAGTCAAATCCGGCCGAACGGTCAACTCAGAATAGTCGATCACGTGTCTCTCATCTTGGATATATCTCCTAAGTTGTGAGACAAGGAAAAACATCGTGCACTTCTGATAAAGCTGGCGGCAATGCAAGACGATAGGCCACCTTGCCTACTCGCTCCACAATATCAAACGGTCCCATAAACCTAGGGCTAAGCATGCCCCCACCACCAAACCGAATGACACCGTGCCAAGGCGATACCTTAAGGAAAACATGGTCACCAACCTCAAACTCCAAAGCTCTCCGATGGACATCAGCACATCGCCTCTGCCGATCCTGAGCTGCTTGCAAATGCTTCCTGATCTGAACCACCGCATCAACTGTCCTGGTGATCAACTCTGGACCCAACAATTTCCTCTCACCAATGTCATCCAAGCACACTAGTGATCTGCACTTTCGTCCATAAAGTTCCTCGAACGGTGCAGTTTTAAGACTGGCCTGAAAGCTGTTATTGTACAAAAACTCAATGAGATGCAAATGGTCCTCTCATGATCTACCGAACTGCAGCATACATGACCGCAACATGTCCTCAAGAATCTGAATGGTCCTCTCTGACTGTCCATCTGTTTGGTGATGAAAAGCTGTACTGTACTTTAATTTACTCCCTAAACTGCTCTGAAGACTCCCAAAACTGATATCTTAATCTCGTATCCCTGTCAGATACAATGCTGACTGAAACCCCATGAAGTCTGACAATCTCTTGCATGTACTTCTCAGTTAGGCTCTCAGTAGACTGTCCGACACGAAAAGGAATGAAGTGAGCACTCTTTGTCAAACGGTCGACAATCACCCAAATGGCATTATGACCCTTAGGACTTCTAGCAAAGCGATCACAAAATTCATAGTGATATGCTCCCACTTTCACTCCGGAATGGAAAGCGATTGAAGAAGTTCAGCGGTTCTCTGATACTCTGCCTTAACCTACTGGCAGATCAAACACTGAGAAACAAACCAAGCCACAGTCATCTTCATACCATGCCACCAGAAATGAAGCTTCAAATCCTGAAACATCTTAATACCGCCAGGATGGATAGAATACGAAGACTAGTGTGCTTTCTCAAGCAACCTTTGACGAACTTCACCCCTCAAGACACATAACCTGGACCCAAAATGAAGCAATCCATCAACATGAACAACCATATCCATTCTGGACCCAGACTCAACCTCAGCTCGAAAACCCTACAATAGCGCATCACCAGTCTGCGCCTCTTTGATTTGATCAACAAGAGACGACTGAAGCTGGAGCGCCAAACAATTCTGACTAGAACTCGGTAACAAAACCTCCAACTCCAACCTCCGTATCTGCTCAATCAGATCCCTCTGCTGAGTCAAGAACATAATTTCCAGTCTCCTGCTCAAAGAACCAGGCACCAAGTTTACTTTACCAGGATAGAATTGCAAACTAATGTCATAATCGGCCATAAGCTCCAACCAATGCCTTTGCCTCATATTTAACTCCTTCTGGGTGAAGACGTACTTAAGACTTTTGTGGTCTGTAAAGATCTCCACTCGGTCTTCCAGTAAATAATGTCTCTACAGCTTCAAAGCTTAGAACATTGCCGCTAACTCCAAGTCATGAGTCAGATAGTTCTTCTCATGCGGCATTAACTGCCTCGATGCATACGCAATGACTCGGCCCTTCTGCATCATAAATGCTCCAAGACCCTTACCAGAAGCATCACAGTGAATTACAAATCTACCTGAACCATCTGGAATAGTCAACATGGGCGCTGACATCAATCTGCTCTTCAACTCAACAAAAGCCTCAGTGCAATCATCAGACCAACAAAACTTCTTATTCTTCCCAGTTAGCTTAGTCAACGGTCCCGCTATCTTCGAAAAATCTTGGACAAATTTTCGATAATAGCCAGCTAAACCAAGAAAACTCCTTCACAGCCTCAAACTTGGCCGGATCCACAGAAATACCCTCGCTAGAGATAATGTGCCCAAAGAAAGAAACCCTTGTCGAGCCAGAACTCACACTTGTTGAGTATCCCATAGAGCTTATTCTCTCTCAAAGTCTGTAGAACCACTCTAAGATGCTAAGCATGATCTTCCCAATTCCGAGAATACACCAAAATGTTATCAATGAAGACCACCACAAATCTATCCAAGAACTGAGAAAAGATCTGGTTCATAAGACTCATGAATACAGCAGGCGCGTTCGTGAACCCGAACGACATCACAAGATACTCATAGTGGCCATATCTAGTCCTAAATACAGTCTTCTGTACATCATTCGCCTTCACTTTGACTTGATGATACCCAGAACAAAGATCCAACTTCGAGAAAATAGTAGCCCCACTCAAATGATCAAATAATCATCGATCCTAGGTAACGGGTACCGGTACTTCACAGTAACACTGTTTTGTTCCCAATAATCCATGCACAGTCGAAGACTACCATCCTTCTTGTTAATAAAAAGGACTGGAGCACCCCATGGCGAAACACTTGGTCTGATCAACCCCAAATCAAGAAACTCTGGAATCTGCACCTTAAGTTCTGCTAACTCAACTGGTGCCATCCTGTAGGGACTCTTCAATATAGGCGCCGTACCCGGCTAAACTTCAACACCAAACTCCACATCCCTATAAGGGGGTAAGCCGGGCAACTCCTCTGGAAAAATATTTAGGAAATCTTGAACTACTAGAGGCGTAGCCTCACAGCCTGAATGTAATTCCATCGCATAAACCTCTTGATCAACTGCAGCTCGGCCAAGGGAGGACTCCCCAGCATGGAACTCAAATTCTGCACGATTTGGAATTCGGAACACAAATTTCTTGGCACAGCAATCAATAATGGCATGGGTTTCACCCAACCAATCTATACCCAGAATAATTTCGAATCCCGAATTCCCAATTACAATCATATTGGCGTTGAAATCTGCGCTACCAATAATCATGGGATTCCGCCTGCAGTCCTGGGAACAAATGACAACACCACCAACCGTCACAATGTTCCAAGCCTCTAACATGGTGCTGCACTCCAACTGATGGCGAGCCACAAATCGAGAGGAGACAAAAGAATGGGTTGCCCCAAAATAAAAAAAACATGAGTAGGAAAAGAGCAAACAAGGATGATACCTAAGATGGAAACAATGACAAGGAAACAAGGAATGGTTGAACGGGGGTGAGGAAAAATAAAGCAGGAAGATAACGTGAAAGAACAAAGCAAGACAAAAAGAAGGAAGGAAAAGAAATAACAAAACAACAGCGCAAAGATACCTGCAACAACACCTTCAGCTGACTCAGCATCTGCAGCAGTCAGGTTGAAAGCCTGACCTCTCCTCGGAACAGCAGTCATCTGACCGACAATCTGGCACTGCAGAGAAAGTAGTGGCCTAACTGGACCACGAGATGGGGCACCTGTTGAACGGGACCCCTGGCTGGAAGAGCCAACTGCTGCTGCGGCTGCGGACAATCCCGAACTGAATGGTCAGTAGCGCCATACCTAAAGCATCGGCGGCTTGCGCGAAAACAATTCTTGCGCACATGCCCAGACACATGGCAGAAGTCGCAAAAACCACCCCTCGGAAAACCAGCAAAAGGGTACGGAGCTGCCCTGATAGGACGGGCGGGAACAAACCTCCGAATAGACCCACCAGAAGGCCTAACAATAGCAGAGGAGTGCAGAACAGTCCGCTGAGAAAGAGCCAAACCACCACGAGCCTGCTCCTGAGCACGAGCTGCCTCAAGAGCTTTTGCATAAGAGTTCAAACGAAGGGAGACAAGCTGCACCCTAATCTCTTGCACAAGCCCCAAAATGAATCTACGAGCCCTATCTTCTTCGTTCACCACAAGAACGGCTGCGAAGCGACTGAGTCTTATAAATTCAGCTGCATACTCATCCACAGACCTGGAGCCCTGTTTCAAGAAAGCCTCATGTTACAACATTGCATGGAAAATATGTAACAAAATTCCATTACAAGAAATAACGACCAACCTATTTCAGGGCCAAGAGCTGTTGCTCCATCTCCACTCTAGTGCTGCTAGGGAAGAACTTCTCCAAGAATCCCTTAGAGAAAGGTGGCCCAAGTGATCGGTCGTTCGAGCCTTTCGGACTCGGACCTCCACCAAATATGAGCCAGGTCTACCAGCTGGATGGCTACCACATCCACTCGTTCAGCATCAGCAACTCTAGCTGCAAAAAGAAGTTTCTCTGTCCGGATTAACCACTGTTCAGCCTCCAAAGGCATCTCAGTGCCTGAAAACCTGTCGGGATGCAGTCTCATAAAGGCTGTGACTGTACCCAGACGGGGAAGAAGAGCTGCCTGCATAGGCACAGTGGGCGGCGGAACCTGAGCGGGTTCCAAAGCAGCCATCACCAAATCATTGTGGTTCTGTTGTATATTGATCAAGCGCTCAAGCATAGTACCTCAATCCCAGGCTGATCATCCTGGGGACGAGAAGTAGAACCTCTACGACCCATAGTCTGCACCAAACCAAAATTAAATTGCATCCAGATCAAAGTTAATAATAATAATTCAGTTATGCATACATGGTTGGTGAAATGTTGAGCCAATCCCAGTTCAAGCCAAGCTTGTCTAATATATTAGACAACTAATACATTAGCCAAACCTGGGCTCTGATACCACTTAAAACCTTGTCACACCCCGCTTCCCAAAAGAAAATACGAAATACGGATACGTGACTAAGCCCAACGAATGATTTTCATCATCCATAAGCTGTTCAGAATCTTTACAACATCTCACAGAAATAATCAGTGTCGGAAGCAAGAAAAGTCAACCACATATGCATAATCGAATCAAATATACCAACAGAAATTTACTTGAAACCAAAATATAATATAATCTCAAATAAATCAGATCTGAATAAGTTAATATCCTGGGTCACATTGCCCAAATACAAAATGAATCCAAGTATCAAATACAATATTCCAAATTAAGCAATAGAAATAATAATAATAATAATAATAATAATAAATGCAAACTTCAGCACTAATATCTCATGTCACTAACTCCATCCGGCAACCGGTCATCCTGATCTGCAATTAATCAATTGCCAAAAAAAGGAAAAGAGAAAAACAAACTCCCGTCAATGCAAGTTACGGGCCGCTTGTAGTGCAAGATACAAGTACATGGGTTAAGTAACAAATATAAAGCAACAGAAACAAACATAGCATGGTGTAGGCATATCAACAGAAATATAATAACTAACATGAATCAGGAAAACAAATCAGATAGCATGGTATACTAACAGATACAGATAATATATGTCAAGTGTTAGGTGTCAGATGGTATGCAGATAGATATTTAGATGATAGTGTCAGATGATAGTCAGACAGATAACTGATAATCAGATAACAGATGTCAGATAAACAAATACAGATAAACAGAGAACAGATGTCATGTTCTTAAGTCTTGTGTGTTCACTATCTAGGTCACACTTCATGCATCCCGATTTTTACTACATGGTTGTTACAATCAAACAGTTTCGTTTAGATTTTGTAGTGGAGTCCATAGGGCCGTATACCCAGGGATCAGACAGACAGATATTAGATACAGATCAGATAGACAGATAGAACCTATGGGTTCTCTTCTAAGTACACCTTCCTATAGGAAAGTAATGTAGTCAGGGTTCAGATAAATAGATTCGTGTATCAAGTAGTCATGAACACCTAACAGATAGGGAACATGGGCTCTCTTCTTAGTATACATTTCTATATTTTCCACTACTAGATCTTTCCACAAACTCCGACTTGCTCATTTTCTTATTATTATCAGACATGCATGTATGTGCAGAAAACAGAGTGAGATTAGAATGGTATAAAAAACTAATAGGTTCAGGGTGAAAGACAAACATATATAGACTAAATATAACACGTAAAAGAGCAGAACAACGAAAATTCTAGTTCAGGACAGCAAGACAGTACTGCACTAAAACTGGGATTCCCGTTGCTACAAAAATGCAAATCTGAATCCGTCAAAGAACCTGGAAAATAGACTCCCTTCTGAATCCAGAAAATATATATAAGTCATATGGTATTTCATAACATCATAACTCAAAATAGGTTTGAATCCAGAAAACCTGTTCAGTCAGAAATCAGAAGTTTGTATTCAAAATCAGGAAAACAGCATGAAAAATCTTTAACTAAATCCACGAAAAATCTGGGGTACTCCACTATATGTGTAGTATTAGAATATAAAGTATCATAATTTTCCAATATAATTAGTTTAGTCAATAAAAATCAGAAATCATCAAGATGCAGTAGTTTTGTAAATCTGGAATTATAAACATTGTAGTACAAAAACAGAAATATCTCACAAACCATAAATAGAAATCCAAATCCGCAACAAGGATGATAAAATAGATACAGTATGCTAACTTTCATATTCACAAATATTTTACAAACAGCAAGTAGAATTAGGTCGAAAATCAGGTTATTTACAGAACAGCGAGAAAAATCTGCTAGTATAGCAATTGTTTGGAAACATAAAACGGCATGTAAACCTCATCAAATAAATTCACAAAAATTCAGGGTTAACCCCAATCAGGTCTAGTTATACTGTACAAAATATTGGATCAAATAATACTTTTAACAGCATGATAAAAATAGATTTCTCTTTAGAATTCATAGAAAATACAATCTAGAAATCTTTCTACACCTCTGTAGTAAAATAGACATAACCCACAACTCGTAGAACGAAACTGAGATCCGTCCGAAGGGTTGAAAAATAGATAGAATTCTCTACAAATCATGTTCACAAATAAAATTCATACACTGACATTAATAAGGTCTAAAATACAGATCAACATCAGGGTAATAGAAATTTCAAAATTGTTCTTCCTACACAGATCAACATAGATAATACGAAATTCATCCAAATCAACCCAAACATGAAATATCGTGTATTAGATATCCAAACAACATGTTATAGGATATTTTACAAGTATTCGATAAGTATATTACGAATAACACATGCAAAAGTGGTCAACCCTAAGTTGTATCATGTCATATGGGTCGTGAGGCAACTATGGTCAAATCATCACAATAGAGACAATATATAACAGATTATTCACACACAAATTGTCTCTAGGACCCAACTACACTACAGGGAGTATTTAGTACTTGTATTATACAAAGAAAAGAATACAAGTTACTTGCCTTAACCGACGATGAAAATGATGATGATCAAGAATAACGGGAACAGATTCTCGGGCAACGAACTCAACGACAACTACGAACCCACGAACATAATCACGGCAACGAAACACGGGAAACGAACACCCGATCAAGGAGAACCCAACACACACACAAAGAGAAAGCAAGGAATGGTGAGGCATGCAGTAGAACACGACGATGGCAGCAGCTAGGGAACGTAGCAGAGGTGCTGCGGTGTCGGAGCATCGCCGACTGACTACAGGGTGCACGGGGAGAAGATACTGAGGCTGCCGCAGGAGATCGACTGCCAGAGGAGGATGCAGGGGAAGGCTGCGGTCTGGCCTGGTATTGCTGTGTGGTCGCGACGGTGGAGCGAAGGGTGGAGGACAGTCGGGAGAGGTACAAGGGGGTGATCGGGGGTGGAAGAACTCGGGATGGGGCTCGCCAGTCGGAGGAGACAGGAACAGGGGGTTCTGGTGAGGCCGGCGATGCAAGGTGGGGAGACAGTGAGATGATGAGGATGGGTTAGGAGGGCAGCTAGGAGAGGGGACGGGGTGAACAGGAGCATGGTGCAAGTATATATATATGGGTTATTTGAAGTAGGATTAGGGAAAGGTATAGATGACGGCTGAGATAGGGGAGTAGGGGGTATCCGGGTTATGGATATGCTAACGGGTCCAAAGGGTTAATTAACGAGTTTGGGTATGATTAAAAATGGGTTTAAGGAGTATTAGAATAATGGGCAATGGATTATTTAAATGGGTTAAAAAGATTCAAAAATTTAGATAGAGCACAAATGAATAAAATAATAAGGATAGGATATGAATCAATGTTAATCAATGAAGATCAAGAAAGTACTGGCACGATCAAGCAGAGAGGAACACAAAAAAAAGGACAACAGAATCAAGAACTCAAATAAAAGATGATAAAAACAATAAAATGAATAAATTGAAAATGAAGATCCAATATACGGTCCAAGAACAGATACAAAGAAAGAAATACACCAAAAAGAAAAATACACTAAAAAATATACAAAATTGGAAACAGGGGTTACATAATTACAAGATTACCTCAGTCTTTCCAAATCTTTTCCGGCTTGCTCTTAATCCTCTTACCACTGTAGTAGAATACCACATTTCTCTCAATCCCAACTGCGAGTGGCATATCCCGTTCAATACATCCCTTCCTCCTTCGTTGATGGCCAAATACATTCAACTTATCTCTAGTTTAAGCGATTCCTCCTGGCAACCCATTGAAGATGTGAGTTGGCTTTGGACCAGTTCTGGTTCTTATTCGGTCAAATCTTTCTATAATTTTCTTAACTTTGGAGGTGTTAAGTCACCTTTTGCTAAGTTTGTTTGGAGTATTTGTGCTCCTTTGAAAGTTAAAATTCTTACTTGGCTATCTATTAACAACAAATTATTAACTATTGATAGACTCAACAAGATGAATTTGGCCATTGGGCAATCCTGTTCTTTCTGTCTTACTCATTTTGAGGATGTGGAACATCTTTTCTTACGTTGTGTTTTTTTCACCGTTTATGGAAGGTTTGTTTGGATGCATGGGTTGTCAATTCCATCCCCAACTCGCTCCAGTCTTGGTGGACTAGTTGGCGGTCCCACTTTGTCCAGACCTCGTTTAGTAAAAAATGGGACCTCTCGATGATGGCGCTTATATGGATCATTTGGAAAGAAAGAAATAATCGAATTTTATCTCACACTGCTCACCTTATTGGTAGTCTAATTGATGACATGGTCTTCTTTACCAAGTTCTGGGCGACTGCTTTATCTCATGATAAAGTGATTGCTTTGCACCTTTACCATCTAGATGCTGCTGCATATAGATTGTGTCTTACTAAATTTTTTCCTATTGATTATTTTTACCTATGGTTTTTTCTTTTTTCTGGTGCAGATCTGATGTGTATAGCTGCTGCTTTTCTGTCTTGCTCCACCTTTTGAAGGCCTGGCTTGTTCTCTTCGTCCTGACTTCAGCTTTGTTGTTTTGTTGATATGATGTTCACTTATGGTTCTATACCTATAAATAGATTTTAATTTTCCTATTATGTTTAAAGCATGTGCTTCAAAGTGGTTACTAGCAATTGAGGGTATTGCTAAGCCCTTTTCACTTTAGTTTTTTATTCTGCATTACTGTTCTTCTCTCCTACTTTTCTGTTGCATTTACTTTAGCTATCTTTTCATTCTTTTTTGGGCTGAGGACATGACCTGATCGGAATTGTCAGTCTCCACCTAGCTAGTTTTTACCTTGTTGATGTATCTGTTTGCTTTAGCGGCTTCTGGTGCATTGATTTCTTTTCTGATGTTTCTGTTTAGCGGCTCTTTTTGTAGCCGTTCTTGCCTTTGAGCTGTTATTATGTTGGCTGGGTGGAGCTTTAGTTGTCGTTGGTTGCTGCTCTTGTCAGACCCGATCGTTGCGTTCGAGTAATGAGCCTGGGCAAGTGCTTCTTGCTGCTCTTGTTCTGGCCACACTTATTGAGTCATTTTCTCAGATGCTTGGGGAGTTTCTGTTGCGCTATTGTGGACCTTGCTTACTGCATCCTGCCTGCCTTCAGTTTCTTTACTATTTGCAGCCTTTCGCTCAAATGGATTTCAGTGTAGTGCAATGTTTTCTATTGCCACTGTTGTTTTTTGATGTTGTGTATATCTGCGTTTGTTTCTCCCAGTTTTACTTCATGTAAAACTTGACTTTGTTTGTACATATTCTGTTTTTTAATATATTTGGGCTGGAGTCATTTGACTTTATACCCTTTATCAAAAAAAAAGTTGAAATGAATAATATATACAATTTTTTTTCGCTCTTATACTTATTGTACATTTATTCTCTCTTTTTTAGTAACTATTTTTTAAAAAATTAAAAGAAAGGGGCCAGCATGGGTCGGGTTACACCCGAGTGGGTTCATGGGTCGGTTCGGGTTGACTTCTTGAAAATACAACCTAGCCCGGGATCGGCCCCACCACGGGCCAACTTGCCGAGATTGGGGCCCAGAACGGCCCGCCCAGCCCGAATACCAACCCTAATTGGTGGAGCACGTGCACGGAATGGGTCTCCGAAATATCAAGTAAATGGCTGATCTTGTGGAGATTCTAATGGGTCGTTGGGCCTTTCCTTTGTCCTTTAAATGGACTCACTGTTTGCTACCAAACGTTATTAGAAAAGCATCCAATTAAAATCAGAATCCTTCTACTGTGCCTCTCTTCTACAAAATTCTCAACCTTTTGTTAATTACATTTCTCCCATTATTACTTATTGGTCCAGAAATTATCCTCCTTATTCTATCACTTTTGAGTTGATCATTATTGTTGTTACCGCTGAATCTGGTGTGGGGGCAATAAACAGAATTTGTTGATTCGCAGGAACTCGAAGGGCTGAATCTGATATCTTCCTTATTGACAAGTTGACTCCTTGGTGCTCCTGTTGGACCTGTACAAATGTTCGAAACACCGAGATGGATCCCGGCGACAAACTCTCCGACGCGTTTGTCAATACCAGAAAAAGTAAAGAGAAAGAGCTTGAGTGCACAAAGAGTGATCACCTGTGACAATAGGATGTAGGGGGTATTTATAATCGTCCTGGGGATCTGTTTCAGGATCAGAATGAATCCCTACTTCCCGGTGTGGCTAGATAGGGGTGGTTATAACCACCTCCTCATAATAAGGATGAGCAAGGAATTCTTCCTATCCTGTTAGGCTGGTCCCTAACGGGTTAAGACCCATTCTCAGCTAAATAGATCTATTCATGGGTTAGCGGGTCCAAGAAGAGAGACCCGGTTCCCAATTCGGACCCGTCTGTATGTGAAATTACCATCTTGCCTTTGTGACTTTAAGATTTGTGCCCACTTTGAACGGTTCCGATTTAACCCCATTTTTAGCCATATCACGAGCCCCCCCTCTCCCAAAGACTGTGTGTTACAGCCTTTGGGGAGTAGTTTTGTTGTTTTAATGGCGTATAGGGCTTTATCGAAGCCCTCGAAGGGTGTTCGAATCTCGTTTGAGGGGTGACGGTGCTTTTCTGAGCGAGTAATGCATCCGAGTTTGCTCCTAGGCTCTTCTGGATTTTTTGTGATTTTTCCCCATTTTTTAATTATTTTTTCGAATTAGTTATTTAATTTTGCGAAGCAACAATCTAATTTCCAGAAACACCAACTAATTATTCTAACAAATAACTATTTACCCAGGAGCCTCAAAATATTTTTCCCGAATTTGTAATTATTTTTTAGAATTTTTAATTAATTTTATGAATTTTAATTAATTTTATGAATTTTTAATTATTTTCTCGCAATTTTTAAATAATTAATTCGAAGTTTTATTTAAAATAAAAGGATTTATCACCGGATTTATGACGTGGCGCAATCTGAGCCGTCCATCGTGCGACGGCGTGAAGTTCTGAACGATCAGACGGTGGGGCGGCATTGAGCGACGTGGACGAATCTGCGACCTTGATCGGGTCATGATGCGAGTTTTGAAGTGATCTGACGGCTCGTGTAGCTCGGCAGAATTTTCTCTATATGGGAAGCTCGGAATGCCAGTCGCTCATATTTGGATTCCGAGCGACATGGCGCAATCTGGGGTGTCCATCTGGCATCGGCACGAATATCGTGACGATCCGATGGTCGATATATATTCGGCCACGTGGCTGAATCAGGGATGTTCATCAGGTCATGGTACGAATTTTGAGATGATCGGACGGTTGTCATGGCTCGGGAGTATTTTTCCATATGAGCAGCTCGGTGTGCCAGTCGCTCAGATTGGGATTCCGAACAACGTGGCACAATCTGGGGCATCCATCTGGCATCAACACGAATATCTTGACGATCCGATGGTGGATCTGTATTCGGCCACGTGGCTGAATCAAGGACGTTCATCAGGTTGTGGCATGAATTTTGAGATGATCGGACGATTCTCATGGCTCGGCAGCATTTTCTCTGTATGAGCAGCTCGGTGTGCCAGTCGCTCGGACTGGGATTCCGAGCAACGTGGTGCAATCTGGGGCATCGATCTGGCATCAGCACAAATATCATGACGATCCGACGGTGGATCTGTATTCGGCCACGTGGCTGAATCAGGGACGTTCATCAGGTTGTGGCACAAATTTTGAGATGATCGGAGGGTTCTCATGGCTCAGCAGCATTTTCTCCGTATGAGCAGCTCAGTGTGCCAGTCGCCCGAATTGGGATTCCGAGCGACATGGCACAATCTGGGGCGTCCATCTGTCATCAGCATGAATATCTTGATGATCTGATGGTGGATCTGTATTCGGCCACGTGGCTGACATCGACATGAATATATTGATGATCTGACGGTGGATCTGTATTCGGCCACGTGGCTGACATCGGCATGAATATATTGATGATCTGACGGTGGATCTGGCTGAATCAGGGACGTTCATTAGGTTATTTCACGAATTTTGAGATGATCGGATGGTTCTCATGGCTCGGCAACGTTTTCTCCGTATGAGCAGCTCGGTGTGCCGGTCGCTCGGATTGGGATTCCGAGTGACGTGGCGCAATTTGGGCCGTCTGATGAAGATCAGGCATAAATCACTAGGCAAGAGGCATGGATCACGAGAAAACTTGATTTCTGTTGAAGCAGTGAGATATGAGCCTTCTGATTGATATCAGGCGCGAATCACGAGGAGAAAGTCTTTTTTCTCCAATACCAGCTCGGAAAGCAAGTTGCTCGGATTTGGGTTCCGAACATCGTGGCAAGACCTGGGCCGTCTAATGAAGATCAGGCACGAATCACGAGGCAAAATGGTGGATCACGAGAAAACGTGATTTTTGTCGATGTGGCAAGTTCTAACCTGTCTGATTAAGATCAGGCGCGAATCACGAAGAGAAAGTCATTTTTCTCCAATATGCAGCTCAGATTGCAAGTTGCTCAAATTTGGGTTCCAAGCGACGTGGCACATCTGGGCCGTCTGATGACGATATGGTGCGAATCCTGAGGCGAGAGGCATGGATCACGAGAATTTTGGCGTTTAGGCTTCTGGTGGGCCGTTGTGGGGGCCCAAAGCATTCGAAAGCCCACCCGACTCTGCGTTAACGTTATAAGTTTTCGCCGCCTCCCCATCTCCTCATTTCTTACTTCTCGCTTTCACTTCACTTTTCACTCAAGCCATTTTTGCTCTCGAACGGCGCTACTTGCGTTTGTGGCCAAGCGATTAAGTTTTCGGCGAGCTTTCCGACCGTAGGCGTCCCTTCAAGGTAAATTATCTTAACCATAACTTGAGATGTCTAGAGTTTCGTCGAGGAATGAGACCTCCACCTCGAACCAAGAGACTGACCGAGCTTTAGTGATCCCCCCAAGCAAGGGGAAGGAAGTGGCGAGGTCGGCCATCGTTGAGACTATTGTGGAGAAGGTGAGGGGGGCTGGTGCACTGGGTCGGCTACCGTCGACACTGTCGAGCCTCGGAATGGTCAAGAGCTAGTCCGGAGACATTTTGTCGAAGGCGGTGCAAGGGAGATCGGCTGCCTACGAGGAGAACAGTGCGAGGGACCCTTCCGAAGTAGACGAGACCCCTCGGTTATGACCGAGGCAGATCTTCATCGAATTAGGAAGGGGTTCCGCATCCCAAAGGAGTACACCCTGATCCTCCTCGGTCCAGGCTTCCGAGCATGCACGGGGACATCGCCAGACACCTACGTCTTCCCGTACGACGCACTCAATGCCGGTGTTCAGCTACCCCTGCCACCATTCGTAGTCGAGGTGCTACAATGGTATGGCTTGAGTCCGGTATAGTTCATGCCGAACATGTGGTGGTACATCATTGCCTTCATCCTCCAGAGTCAGGCAGTGGGCGTCCAGCCTCAGCTCTTCATTCTTCGCAGCCTTTACTGGATCTGCCAAATGAGCAAGATGGAGTACCGGTACTACTTATCGCCGAGGAAGGGGTTCAAACTGATCGAGAACCCGGACTCCATCAAGCATTGGAAGGAGAATTATTTTCTGATGCGAGGCCCTGAGCCGTGGAGCTTTCCGACGGTGTGGAAGAAGGACATTCCGAAGTGGGTAAAGTCCGAGCTGGTACTGACTAAGGAAGAAGAGGAGGTCGTGTCGAAGATCCTCGGTCTTCCCACCCTCGATTGGAAAGATATTACCGATGAGGTCCTTTTCGGTGGAGGTCTCAGTCCGATCGACCCTAGTACGCTCCGTCTATTTTTTCTTCTTTTTACTTAGCTTATATATGTTTCTTTTTATATCGCTAACTCTTTCTCTAATTTTTCTTCTTCAGAAGCCCCCGGCATGGACTTCAAGGATCTCATGGTGAAGAAGGGTGGGGCAGCGGCGAAGGAGACAGACAGTAAGAAGAGGAAGAGGAAGACGACAGGGCCCCCTTCCGGCCGAGCAGTTTCCGAGTCCCTCGGATCCTACGACCGTCGTTGACTTGGTCAGCGACTCCCCCTCGGCTCCACAGGTCACACTCCCCTCAGCCGCGATCCCTGAGTCTTCGATCGGAGCGTTCTCGGCCGAAGCCGCACTAGCCCTCGAGGTGTCGCCAGTTACGGCCGAAGCAGAGGCCATCCTCACCCAGGAACACAAGAAGCTCTTCGTCCCGAACTGGAGAGTGATGAAGCTCAACGGCTTCCTCGGTGATGTGGCAATGAGCATGCAGGCCGTGCGCCACTTGCCGACCCCGAAGGATCGCACGGCACTGAAAGCTGGCACGGTCGGCGACGACGCGTTGGAGATCGCTCGAGCGACGTTGTCGGTAAGTGTTCTTGCTCTGCCCTCCTAAATTTTGGAGTTCACGGTTGTTGGTTCTCAAGCTCATCTCTTTCTGTTTTCATACCATCTGCCACTTCAACCACATGCTCGAACAGTTCGCCGAGCAAGAGAAAGAGCTGAAGGCGTCGAACGACCGGGAGCGGGCGGAGCGTGCCAAGGTAGTGAAGTTGTTTGAGGCCGAGCAACGGCTCTCGATGTCCCGAGCTGCCGAGGTCAGTGCCCTAGAGGCTGCTCTTGCCAAGGCGCTCGAGCGCACAGTAGCCGAAGCGGCGAAGGTCAAGGAGTTGGAAAAGGAGAAGGCTTGAGTCGAGGAGGAGCTGGCGAAGGCCCTGAAGGCGTCGGAGGAGGCACTGAAGGAGCGGGAGGTGAAGGTGGACGAGGCGAGGAGAGCCATCCAAGATGAGGGGAGGCCCATATAATGACCAACATGGAGGAGGCCTATGCTCGGGGCCTCAAACATGTTGCGGCTCGTCTCCCCAACTTCGATAGCTCGGGGTACCACCTATACGACCCAATAGAAGGCGAAAAGATCATTCCCCTAGCCGAGGTCGAGCCCGAAGGGGAAAGTGAAGAAGCCAAAGGTGATGACGAGGAGATGGTGAATCCTGAAGGGGCACTCGTGACTTTGCCGAGCGAGAGTGCCTTGGAGAAGCACCTCGAGGTGGCTCCTTGACTTAGTTGTTTCTCTTTTTCTTTCCATTGTTCTCTATGTATTGCCTTGTTGCGGACTGGCCACCTCCTTTGCTTTGAATGAAAAAATTTCTATCTCTTTTTTTTCTAAGTGTTGGAGAGAAAAAAAATTTGTCTAAGTGTTGGAGAAGTTTCGAACTTTGTCTAAGTGTACGAGTCGTGTAAACTTAGTAGCTCTGTGCTCTAGCTCTTTTCGGATAGTTGAAGCGCTACAAGTCGCCGAAGTGCCTGGGATGGTCGAAGTGGCACGTCTCAAGGCTGGTCTAGGGGCGACGAGATTGGGGCTTGCAAGGAACCAAGAGCTGCTTCGCGAAAAGGAGTCGGATCTCCGTAAAGCGAAGTATGAGCTGAATCACCTGAGATCAACCCTAGTTCGTCGAGACATAGAGAGGAGACGATTGGAAAATAGGATTAACGAGATGACCCCCGAAGGCGATGATGTGGGCTCGTCGGCAGCTACCAACCTCGGCTTGAAGCTTAAGCACCTTCATCACTCTCTGTCTAAGGTGACAACAGAGAGGGACGAGCTGAAGAAGGTGACCTTCGATAAGAGCATGGAGGTTGCTTACCTTCGGCGGACGATCACCAATGGCTCTCGAGGTGCAGGAACGAAGCGACTGCCTCATTTGAAGATAACTCTGAAGGATGACTTGCTTAAAGAAGGAATTGTCGAGCTCAAGGCGGAGGTCGCTTGTCTTCAATCACGATCTGAGGGAAGCACTGTCAGAACTACCTCTTGCACACGAGAGGAGTATAACAGGGGGATATCGTTCTGGCAAGCTCGCGCTTTGCTCGTTGCCCATACATCGAGACCGTGGAGATGCGTAAAGTGGCGTGGCTGCTTCGTCGAGCGGAGCATCTGTTGGGGCTACCGTTAGATCGGGTGCGGACGATGCTTCGCGGCTCGCTGGCCTAGGGATGTCCGCTGAGGTTGGGCACTAGCAGTACAACATTCGTTGCCCCCGTGCATCTCTTAACCGAAGTATTTCTGCCCCTATTAGGTGCTGAAGTAGCTTTCTATAATCTTGTAATTTTGGTTTCACAAGATTTGTCGGTTGTCTGTAATTAGACTTGCCTCTCAAACTTTAATGAAATAACACTTGTTTTGTGAACTTGCGTGCTTTGCTAGCATTTGTAGTTGTCAACAGTTGTAGGAGCAATTCCGAATGGTGGGACGCTTTATACTTACTCTTTTGCGAGTAGCCAAAGTTGCATCGAACCAAGTGTTGGACTCCGAACTTGTTGTTTAGAGAAAACCAACAGCTGTAGGAGCAATTCCGAATGGTGATCCACTCCGTACTCACTTAGAAGCAAGTAGTTGAAGCAGAGTTGAACCAAGTGTTGGACTCTAAGCGCGTCGTTTAGAAAATATCAACGGCTGTAGGAGCAATTCCGAATGGTGATCCGCTTCGTACTAGCTTAGAAGCAAGTAATCGAAGCAGCGTCGAACCAAGTGTTGGACCCCAAGCATGTCGTTTAGAAAATATCAACAGCTGTAGGAGCAATTCCGAATGGTGATCTGCTTCATACTTGCTTAGAAGCAAGTAGTTGAAGTGGAGTCGAACCAAGTGTTGGACTCCAAGCGTGTCGTTTTAATGAGAAATTTTTTTTTGTAAGTAGAGTTAGACTACCAAAAAATAGAGAACTTGAGAAGTAGAGTTAGACTACTCAAAAATAGAGAACTTGCAGGGAAAGATTTCTTTTTATTGAGAACAAATAGGCGGCCGCTTCTAAGTTGCGAGCCGCCTTTACACTTTGATAAAAAGAAAATACAAGGACTTTAAACATGTCTTATGGAGCGCTCTTAGGAAAGTTGCTTGGAGCGGTGTTTAGACACCCTCTTGGTACTTCATCAAGTGCTCTGCGTTCCATGTCTTCGGTATTCTCCTGCCCCCGAGGTCTTCGAGTTGATACGCGCCTGGGCAAATAACTCTGGAGACCCTATACGGTCCTTCCCAATTGGGTGCCAACTTGCCTTTTTTGCTTGGATTGGAGATCGACAACTTTCGGAGCACTAGTTCTCCCTCTTTAAGGTTGGTTGGCCATACCTTCTTGTTGTAAGACTGAGTGATCCTACGGCGGTAGGTCTTTTGTCAAATTGTGACTCTCTCGCGGACTTCATCTATGAGGTCTAGGCAGTTGCGAAGCTGACTCGCATTTTGTACTTCACTGTAGGCTATCAGTCGGGGTGAAGGCAGGCCCACCTCTAATGAGAGCTTCGGATCCATATGTAAGGTTGAAGGGGGACTCCCCCATCGGAGCTCTTTTGGTGGTGCGATAGTTCCAAAGCACGTGGGAGTTGTTCAACGCACAGCCCCTTAGTGGATTTGTCGAGCCTCTTCTTCAGGCCGGAGAGGATTTGTCGGTTTGCAGTCTCTGCTTAGCCATTGGACTGAGGATGAGCTATCGAGCAGAACCGCTGTTGAATGCCGAGGTCGGCGCAAAAGTTGCGAAAAGTCGCTCCCGCGAATTGAGTCCGGTTGTCAGTTACGAGGATGCGGGGTACCCCGAACCGGCAAACGATGTTCTTCCAAAAGAACTTCTGGACCTTGTGCTCGGTGATTGTCGAAAGAGGTTCAACCTCTATCCATTTTGAGAAGTAGTCCATTGCTACAACTAAGAACTTCAGCTGGCCCGGCGCTGAAGGGAAGGGTGTGAGCAAATCCATCCTCCACATTGCGAAGGGGATTGAATTCGCCAAGGAGGTGAGTTGTGCTTGGGGCAGGCGACGGATCGGGGCGAATTTTTGGCAGGAGTCACACTGGCGGACGTACTCCTCAGAGTCACTCAGTAGTGTGGGCCAGAAGTAACCGTAGTTCAAGAGTTTTCGGACAAGGGGTCTCGCTCCCAAGTGCGCGCCATACAGACCGTCATGGGCCTCCTTTAGGGTATAGAGCGCTTCCTCCGGGGAGAGGCACCTCAGATAGGGTCGACCGTCGATCTGGGTGTAAGAGCATTTGTACATGACTCCATCAAGGAGTGTGTACTGCTCGGCTCGTGTCCTGATCCTCCTTGCCTCTTTCGGGTCTTCGGGAAGGACTCCGTCTCTGGTACTCGAGGAGGGGCTTCATCAAGTTCTCCCCGAGTGTTACAAGGCCGCAGATCCGTCCACGTCGCTCAACGCCGCCCCACCGTATGATCATTCAGAACTTCGCGCCGACGCACGATGGACGGTTCAGATTGCGCCACGTCATAAATCCGGTGATAAATCATTTTATTTTAATTAAAATTCGAATTAATTTTTTAAAATTGCGAGAAAATAATAAAAAATTGTAAAAAATAATTAAAAATTCTAAAAAATAATTTTAAATTCGGGAAAAATATTTTGAGGCTCATGGGTAAATAATTATTTGTTAGAATAAGTAATTGGTGTTTCTGGAAATTAGATCGTTGCTTCGCAAAATTAAATAACTAATTCGAAAAAATAATTAAAAAATGGGAAAAAATCACCAAAAATCCAGAAGAGCCTAGGAGCAAACTCGGGTGCATTACTTGCTCAGAAAAGCACCGTCACCCCTCAAACGAGATTCGGACACCCTTCGAGGGCTCCGATAAAGCCCTACACGCCATTAAAACAACAAAACTACTCCTCAAATGCGGTAACACACATTCTTTGGGAGTGGGGGGCTCGTGATGTGGCTAAAAATGGGGTTAAATCGGAACCATTCAAAGTGGGCACGAATCTTAAAGTCACAGGGGCAAGATGGTAATTTCACATACAGACGGGTCCAAATTGGGAACCGGGTCTCTCCTCTTGGACCGGCTAACCCATGAATGGATTTGCTCAGCTGAGAATGGGTCTCAACCCATTAGGGACCAGGTCAACAGGATAGGAGGAAATCCTGGCTCATCCTTATCCTGAGGATGTGGTTATAACCACCCCTATCCAGCCACACCGGAAAGTAGGGATTCATTCTGATCCTGAAACAGATCCCCAAAACGACTATAAATACCCCCTACCTCCTACTGTCACAGGTGATTAATCTTTGTCCACTCAAGCTCTTTCCCTTTACTTTTTCTGGTATTGACAAGATCATCAGAGGGTTCGTCGGCGGGATCTATCCCGGTGTTTCGAACGTTTGTGCAGGTCCGCGGGAACACGAAGGAGTCAATTTGTCAACAGGGAAGAAGTAGGATTCCGCCGGTTCCCCACACCAGATTCAGCGGCAACAATTGTTATTCGGGATCTTCCTATGTCAGGCTAGTGTGTGACTAAGCGCTTTAATTACCATAACTGTATGCACGGAGGCGGTATCAAATACTTAGGGAAGAGAATGACTCGCTAATACTCCAAGCCCGGTGATTTCTAACCTTTTTTTATTTTATTTGCAATCTTTTGTACACTTCATACGATAGAATATTGGTAAAAAAAATTCTAACAGAAATGTACCGCTCTTCATGATCATATAGTAGAATTGAACAAGGTGTTATCAAACTATATTAACTTTGGTATTGCACTAGCTATTATATCATTAACCTCTTGCGTCTTGTGCAAGAAGCTTGGCTATCCTTGTTTTGGATATTTGGTTATTAGCTAAATCTATAACTATTATAATAGGAGAGTTGGGGTTCACAAACAAATAAACAATTTTTTATTTCTTGGTGTGTGTGTCAACACGTGCAGCGCACGTGTTGGTAGATTTTTTTTTTCTTTTTTGTCCTTTTCATTCCCCCTTCACGTGCATCGCACGTCCATTATACTAGTATGGTTAATGACGCTCTCCAAATAATTCATCATGTAAATGTGGAGTTGCATAATTTCTTCTCACTGAAGTCTATTAAAATTTGTGCCAGACTGTAGAACCTTCAACCTTACAGCTCACCAGAAAGCTTTTTGCTTTGAAAAAAAAAAAATCGAGTCTCATACTAGTAGAGAATTTTTTTTTTTTCCCTCTTCATGTTGACTAAATGATGTTTAATCTATATTCCATTTGTTGTGAGAACTCTTATGTTTAGGATTAGCTGTAAAGAGTAACTGATGCTTTTGAATTGTGTTTTCTTATCAGCTTGAAAATGTCTACCACTGGCGAAGCCTCAGAACCTTCTTCGTCTAGAAGGTCTGTTAAAGCACTCCCTTACGACGACCTTGAGATAGGTATTACTTTCTTTGTCACCATTCACTACTTCAATTATCATCAAGTCCTTTTGAGTATTAACTATTATTTTCACTTATAGTTTTTTAGAACAGAGCCAAATACACCATTTTCTATTGTTGTTTCCTTATTAATTTTTGATGCAGGACCTGAAGAACCTCTGATTTTCGATGGTGTACGACTATAGACTTGTACTCAAATAAGTAGCTAGAACTCTAGGAGCCTAACTGATGAATTTCTTTTATCGGTAGAATGATTTAGATAAACTTGCATGGCTAAATTTTGTGAGAGAAATCCTGTTTGGCCGATATGGAAATGAGCATTTCTAACCGAATCATTAAACTAAATTTGGACACCTAAGCAAATTAGTGCATGTATCGAAGTATCCATTTTACCATATCTCCTACAAAAACACACTTGTATCTTAATAGTTATATGCACATATTTTTTTAGAAGGAAAATGTGGAATAACGGCACCATGTTTCATTAATAAGATCTTAATAAAACAACCCCAGAGTACTGAGGAAATATACAAGGAACTACAAAGCAGGAAAAGCAGGAAATAAAATATAAACCTCCAACATCGTCCTGGAGGGTGAGACAATCCAAAGTGCTACAGATAAATCAAATGAACAAATACATAGATAGACAGACTGATACAAACATAGCGGTCCTTCCAACAAAACTCTGGAAGGTGGGACTTTGGGAACCATCACTTCACTCAGTCTAAGGTTGATCCGAACTCAATCTCCTCGTCATCGTATTCGTCTACCTTGAAGGCTCTGGCGATCCTCCCTCTCGACCCTGTGGCATAAGTTGTAGCCCAAAAAGAGATAAGATGCATGATATGAGTTAGAATACCAGAAGTACTATTACAAGTCTGACAAAAGTAAAAGTTATTTATGTCAAGCCATAAAATGCATGTTGTAGCAGCGATGGTGATGTACCATGCTTCTTTCATCTCGTTACGTGTAAAGGCAAATTTCGGGCCAATCCACAGATCCTCATATGTGTTTGGATAATCACTCGTACCTAAGGCCCGTAGGACCTCAACCAGTGGACTTACTCCGTTGGTAGCCAATGAAAAGGTGGTTCATCGACTCTGCATGAAAGTTGCATAATCCACAGGTGTTCGCAATGCTTGGTTGCCTTCCGGTTAGATTTTCTCCACTAAGGATGGCGTTATTGAGTATCAGCCAGAGGAAAACTCTCATCTAAGCGACGCATTTGTCTTCTAGAGGATCTGAGCCCATCTCGATTTGCATTCCCGGAAGTGGATACAGTTATAGAGGGATCTTACTGTGAACGAGCCATTGTTCTCTAGCTCCGACCATGCACGCATCTCACTCCAGTTTGTGCGACGTAATCTCGAAGTTCTCTCAGCCGCTGGAGGGATACTGAACTAAGTCAGGTTTTGAATGATGGTTTCCATTCTCCCTTCCTCCATGCCTTGGCCACTAAGATGTGAGGTTGTGACACTTGCTCGTATAGGTCCGGGAACCATTCTCTAAGCGTGTGAGCACCGCACCATTTGTCCCACCAGAATTTGGTCGACTGCCCATTGCCAATAAATGACGTGATTGTCGTATTGAATGGTTCGCTGGCTCGAACGATCCCTTTCCAGAACCATGACACAATAGGGCCCACCCGGAAACCCAAGCTTCTCGTTCCATTTCCATAGAAGTAGGGTTGAATGAATTCCTGCCAACCTTCACCATTTGGATGGAAACCTTCTACCACCATTTGCCTAATAGGGCAAGGTTCATGTCCCTTAAATCGATAATCCCTAATCTGCCATGCGTTTTCTTCATGCATGCTTTTTTCCATTTGATCAAATGGTAGCCTCTTATATCTGTGCCAGCTCCTTTCCAAAGAAATCTCTTCCGGATGCGGTCAATTCTTTGGATTACCCATTTAGGCAACTCGATGAACAATATGTAGTATATAGGGAGGTTGGATAGGACTGAGTTGATAAGCACCACTCCGCCACCAAGAGAGAGATTTGCCTTTCCATCCAGTAAGTCGAGCCACCACTCTGTCAATGATGGATAGCCAGTCTGATTTTTTTAAGTTTCCTTGGTCTGAGAGGTAATCCCAAGTATTTGATAGAGAAACTCTCAATCTTACAATTGAGGATGGTACCGTGAATCACCGTCTCGGCATCAGACAGTGCAATCGGAACCAAAGCACTTCTGTGGAAATTAATCCTAGGATCGGACCATGCTTCAAAGCAGTATAGGGCTCCTTTAAAACAGATCTTTTTCGCTCTGACCTGGTTCCCGAACAGAATCGTATCATCCGCATACTGTAAAATCGAACATCCCTGTCGTACCCTACTACCAGCCATAGGGGAGATCCAACCTTCTTGTTTGTAGTTGTCAATCATGGACTTAAGAACATCAGCCACCAGGGTAAAGAGAAGGGGCGAGAGTGGGTCCTCTTGTCTAAGCCTTTCCTACAAGAGAAGGGGCGACCAGTTTGACCGTTAACCGAAATGGCCATCTTACTTGTACACAAGCAATGTCAGATCCTTCTGATCCCTCTATCACCAAATTCTCTGCCTTTGAAGTTTCTAGCAGGCAATCACAGTCCACTGAATCATACGCTTTCTTGAAGTCTAACTTCAACAAGTAGCTTTTTCCAATTGTAATATGGCATCAATGAATTGCCTCTTCGGTAGTGGCCACACAATCCAGGATACATCTCCCCCTGATGAAGCCAGGTTGTTCACGGTTGATCAAGGCGTCCATTCTTCTAGCCATCCAGCTAGCCAGAACCATGGTAATGATCTTAACCGAACAGTTAAGGAGGCTAATTGGTCTGAAATCACCCACCCTAAGGGATTCCTCCCATTTGGGATTTAGGATCACCTCAGCAAAGTTGAACATGACCAATTTTAAGCTATGGTCGAAGAATTCATCCATAAGGGCCATGATATCCCCTTTTATCTCATCCCATAAGGTTTTGTGAAACATCATAAGAACCCCGTCTGGCCCACGTGCCTTGTCAAATCCCATTTGATTAATCACCTCTTTCACTTCCTCCTCCGTGAAACATGCCTCCATATCTTGAAGGGACTTATCTGCTTCATGAAGATTGTTATGCCAAAAGTTATCCCTTAGCGGAGCTCTAAAAATAATCTTTGTCCCGAATAAAACCTTATAATGATCTTGGAATATTTTGGAGATTTTCGTCTCGTTCTGAGAAATTCCTAATCTCGTTTGAATTGAAAGGATAAGGTTAGATCTTCGCCTTGCACTGGCAGCCCGGTGAAAGAATGCAGTATTCGCGTCTCCTTCTTTGAGCCACGAAATCCTAGATCTCTGTTGCCACTTGATTTTCTCAAGTTTATAAAGATTTTCAATGTTATTTCTAAGCTCGAGCGGTCTGTTTCGTTCTTCTTGGGACAAGTCATGAGACTCCTCCAGTCTTTCTAACTCGTCAATGCTCTCCAGGAAAGTTTCTTCTGATCACCAAATAACTAAGAATCCAGTGCAGTTCCATCTTCTCAGTCTCTTGCAAAGTCTCCTTACCTTTTCACACCATCTAGATGCAGCATCTGTACTACGAGTTGGTAGCGCCCAACTTTCCATAAACATGTGATGAAATCCCTGGATCTCAAACCATGTCTTTTCGAATCTGAATCTCTTCGGTTTTCTCCTCCCTGCTCTCCCATGGAGAGAATGATGGGGACGTGATCTAAGGTTGGTCTAGGAAGTGATTTTGCAGATTCCATCGGGAAACTAACTTCCCAGTCCAAGGAGACTAGGATTCTACAAAGTTTAGCCATAATAGGGGCCATCTGCATGTTTGACCAAGTGAAGAGCTTGTCGTTTATAGGATTATCAATCAGCTCCAGTTTAGTAATCACCTGCACAAAGGCAAATCTAGTGATATTGAAGTCACCCCCAACCACTCAGGCATTCGGCCACCGCGCCTGGATTGAAAAGAGTTCACTCCAGAACACGCTTCTAGCAATGGCTAGATTCGGCCCATATACCACTGTAATTGTTTGTGTCAAGTTGTCCCTCTGGCGAAGCAGACGTACCGACAAAGAATAATCACCTCGAAATACATCCACACAAGTGAATATATCCGAATTAAATCCAATGGAAATACCCCCTGAGGCTCCAATTGACGGGTGTACTTTCCACTGCTTGATGCGGCATCCCTCCAGCCTTTTGAGCTTAAATTCCTGACTCAGTTTGGTCTCCTGCAAACCCGCAACTTCCACTTTGGACGTATTAATAACATCCCTCATCAATTCTCTTTTACCTCACCCCCCAGTCCCCCAACTTCCAAATGCGGACACTCATTGGGGGCCAGTTTGGGGGGTGTTCATGTGGTTGGGGGAGTGCCCCTCCACTATGTTCTCCATCGGGGGGAAGCATCGAAATAGGGTCTATTATCGTGTGTGTGTGTGTGTGTAATTGAACTCTCTCCTGTTCCCACCCTCTAATCTTATCAAGAACGAGGGCATTATGATCAACATCGCCCACCGATATACCACAGGTTTCAGCTAAAATAAAAAAACTCTAAATCTGACATAAAGTTGAAAATATATGCTAAAAAAGCATGCGTACCGCCACCGTCATTTTTGGTTGACTTAGCTACTGCGGAAATCTCATTGTAGTAGTCTAAGGACTCCTCATGAGCCCTCTTAGCCATTGTCCGGACCCTAAAACCCCTCGTCGATCTCGTAGCTGCAGAATTGCCCTGTGAAGCAGTAGTAAGGAAAGTAGAAGCTACCATCTTAGGAGTGGAGGAAGTGACTCCTCTCTGAATATCTGCAACGAACTTTGAGCAATCTGAGTCATCGTCGGTAAATGTGTACTCCTCATCCAAGTTAAGCTTTGCCTCGAAATCGTCATATGAATCTTCTACAATATGAGTAACCTCAAAAGCGGACCCCTTCATCGGCCCATCTTCCCGAGTTGTTTCTAAGTTCACACATGGAGCAGAATTGGGTACAATGGACCCCTCTATTGGCCCATCAAAAATACTAACCACATTAGACCAAGTAGACAAAGAAATACGCCCGTTGATAGGCCCATAAAAAGCAATTTCTAAGTTAAGCCCATCAAGTCCCACAATCCCATTTTCCCTTTTAAGATACTCCTCTCTGTTAATAAGACTTGACGAAACCGATGTGCTGTGCCTCGATATGATCACCTTCTCCCCACGTGGCGCCTCCTAATTCAGTGGCGCCACAGCAGTCATGTGGGTTACTTGGGGGTAGCGATGCTCCTATTCTTATCCCTTTCTTTCTCTTTAGCTTCGAAAACCCTAAGCTCTCTGTCAATATCCAGCTTCGATTCCTCTAAAATTGCGTCGTTGCTAATCTTAGCTTCCTTCTCCTTTGAGCTTTTCCCTTTGGTCTATGCTTTTGTCATTTTAGATTGGTCCATTTTGGACCCATCTTCACCATGTGAGCCTCTGAGCACAGTCGCCCTTGTAGAATCTCTAACGCCCCCCTCTGTACCCTCAAATCCACCGTGTAATGGCATGGAACTGTTCTTTTCAACAACAATTCTGCTATAGTTGTGTACTTACATGGTTTGGGCTTGGAGTTGACCGTTGCTAGGATTTGGTTGCCTGAAACTATTCTTTTCAGCAATGTTTTCACTGACGCTATGTACTAACATGCTTCGGCTTGGCGTTGACTGTTTTTAGGGTTTGGTTGCTCCCTTTCCGTACTTTTGTGGTCCAAGTATGAGATCTGGACCGTTGGATGGTGTGGATCTGGGATCTGACCACCTTGTTGAGTTGTTGTTTGTTGCTGGCATTTCACGTTGGACCTCCCTTTCCCTGGCCGCTTTTATGAGCTCCCGATGGGTCCCTCTCAATCTCATGGGCACCATCAATAGTAGAGTCAAGGACTGGTGAGGTGACCTCCATGTATGATTGACCATCTCTGAGAGCTTGGTTAGGGGGTTCAGCCATGGCTCCCGCCACCTTTATTTCCACCTTCACCTCAAGAACAATCGAATAATGTAAGCTTCCTCAAATGTAAAAATCTTTGAAAATCTGGGCATTAGATTTATGTTGGGGCTTCGGATCTTGATCTTTGCATAAACAACCTGAGATATCCTCACGGTCGTCGGGTCCAACTCCACCACCGTCGCAAAGTTCTATACAATCTCATCACGGGCCTCCTTTTCCAAAAATGTAGCGGTACATTGTGTACCCAAATCCAGAAGGTCTCCCCTTGTGGCCTCACCGCCCCGAATTTGGGTGTCCACTGTGAGAATGAAGCCTTAAAATGTTTGAAGTCTACTGTACCCATTGTAACAATATCCAACACCTTTCCCATTGATGGAAAGGAAATGAGGAATTGCATATGACACATCTTCTTAACAATCCAGTCACGATCACCGACCATCAGCCACCTTTCTTTCAGGGCATCTAGAACATGATTTTCTGAGGGCCTGCATAATTTAATGTTGGCAAAGCCACACCAATGCCTGAGTCATTGCTCCTCTTGCTTGATCAATGCGAGACAACTTGCGAGTTTAATGTGAGCGGGATTTTCAGGTGATTGTCCTCTCAAAACCTCCATCTTCTCCTCTACCGAATTGATGGTTACATTAGTGCATACATATGATACATGACCCCAATTTAAGCATTTAAGACATCTAATCTACTAGTGCATTCGGCTCAGACGTGGCCTGCGGCGTCAATAGCTGTTTGCAGGCCTTCTGGAAAGAAAGAAAAGAAAGCACCAGGGGCACACGGAGGAAGTAACCAAAGCGCAGCCAGTTTTCTTTTTATAAGGGCTAAAAACCGTCGCCACAGTTGAAGCAGGGAGATGGTTTCTTCTTACCCTTGCGGTACCTGATAGCAATGTTGTTACCCCCATTCTTCGTCATGTACCTCTTATTCTTGTTTCTAACTTGTTCCCATGGCACCTCCTTGCGCAGGTCCCCCATCTCACCACTTGAGTTAGAAGGACCCTCCCTTTGGGGCCCTAACTAGCTCACAGTGGGAGGTGCTAGGTTGGATTGGCCTCGGAGGTGAAATAGGTAGGATGTTGGACTGAGGCGAAGAAGCATGTTGAATCTGCAGGTTGGATATTGGAGAAGAAGGTTGTTGCACCTGTAGGTTTGGATTTGGAGGAGAGGGATTGTTGTTTTAGGAATGAAGGAGGTGGTGAATATGGTTAGGATGATGCTTGGTAGATTGAGGTTGCAGTTGTTGATGTTGTTGCTTAGGAAGATGATGATGGCTCTGTTGCTAAGGGTGATACCTGTAAGTACTCTCCCTAAATGTGTTGAAATGCCTTTGTTGGTAGTGTTATGTGGGGTAATCACCATCCTATCCCCTCTTCCTATGCTCGTAAGGCCTCCCTCGCTCTTGCCTCTCTTGTCATCTGCAATCAAGGGGTTACCTTTTACACCCAACGTGACTTGTAAGAGGACCCTCTCTTCGGGCCCTTCTTTTGAGATGAGGCGAGGGAGATCGATGATGAAGAGAACGGGCATCCCCCGAACGCCGGTGATGGGGTCCTCGATCCCCATCGCGGGAAGCTCTGAGATCTCTGTTAGGATTTCTTAGGAAAACCTGACTGAGGATCTTGTTGAGTTATTCGATGTAATCAACACAAACTACCAAGCACATTGGAGATCATACCAAACATACCAAAGTACACACAAATTTGTCCCGGTTGGGGCTTTTGCCTTAATCCGGATGAGAAGAAACCCGAGATGTTATTAAACTAGAGAAGATACAAGAATATTACAATTCTCACCACGACCCTCTCCCAATCCTCACCAGTAAGTACTAGTTGTTTACAATTGGAGAAACTCTCAAACTCCACCTTCAATGAAATACTCTCTCTCTTCTTGGCTCTCAATAGAGGCCAATAACAACAATAGATAGATATCTAGAGGAACCCTAGTTTCATATCTTGATACAATAACCATTGGCTATTCCTGAAGAGATAACCCTACGATAAGAGACATACGATCTGACTTGAAGAGTGGGTTGGGCTTCTCACGAATCACCAAGACCCGACCCAAATAGTCCATAAGCACTGCATTCAGTCGACTGCACCCCAAGATCGTTCGATCGTACCCCTCTCGGGAACTTCTGCATAGTAGGGCGGTCGACTGCACCCCAAGGTCCGTCGACCGCAACCTGCTGCTACTACAGCTGCTGACTGTTTCCCTTGCTTAAACTCCGTCTCTGATCGTCTTGATTCCTCCATCATCTCATCGTCTTCTTATCCAACATAGTATGCAAAACATAAACCCATCAATCTCCACCTTGGATTGTGTCATGCCCTGCTTCCCAAAATATGGAACACAAGTACATAACGTAGGCCCGGCGAATGATGTAAACATCATCCATAAGCTGTACCAGACTAACTCAGCAATAAGAACAACAAAGTACAACCACGCAGGAAATATAACCACATTAATCAAAGATAAATTTCAATAAGAAATGAAATAATCCAACAATATAAATATCCAACATCTGGGATCAAAACATACTACGGGTCATAAATCTCAGAACAGAGTACAAGTCATAACAATATTCAAGAATATAAATCTAGCAGTAAATAAAGCTAAGCAGCAGAGACTGGTTCCATCTTTAGAAACGTTGCTCACCAATTCCTTCAGGGATAGATCCTTCAGTACCTGTAAAATCTTGATCTAAAAAAAAAGAAAAGAGAGCCCTTAGAGCAAGTCGTGGGCAGCAAGTAGAGGAAACAAAGGATAAAGGAAAGCATGAATATCAAACAGTAAGGACATGGTCAAAGACAAAGAACAAAGCAAGACAAGCAAAATATCAAAGGTCTATAGTAAATCACACATGTAATGAGTGATGTCAGGATCAAGCAAGAAATGCAGGTTATTAATTATTTTATTAATCTATCTAGTGCACGTACTACTGCGTCCCATTCCATAGGTTTGGCGCAAACATAGTTGTTACCGCTAAATCTGGTGTGGGGGTAAACAGATAGAGTTTGTGGATTCTTGGAAAACCTGAATAGCAAACACCTAACCTGTTCTGCCGGAGTTTGACCGCTGACTCCCGCCGTTCACCTGCAAAAAGTGCGAGACACCGGGGTTGATTCCGGCGACGCACCCTCCGACGCTCAAGTCAGTAACCAGAAATGATTATGAAAGAGCGTTTAACTAGCAAAAGATTGATTACCTCTTAATGGAGATGGGTGGGGGGTATTTATAGTCGCCTTAGGGATCAGATTAGGAATGTAATTCCTGTGATCCGATAAGGAGTAAAATCCTCGTAATCAGATTAGGAATGTAATCCCTTAATTCCCGGTGAGAGGATAGTCGCGAATCAGGCCCGTTGATTTGGTTCAATCAGAGATCCTAATTCTATCCTGTCGGACTGGGTTTGTATCGGGTCGGGACCCGTACCCAGTTGAGGTGGATCCGTTCGCGGGTTATTAGATCTGTGAGAAGGAGATCCAGTACCCGTTTCGGACCCATTTGTATGTGAAATTACCGTTTTACCCCTGAACTTTAAGATTCGTGTCTGATGTGAACGGTCCTGATTTAATCCTATTTTTAGCCATATCACGAGCCCCCCACTCCTGAAGACTGAGTTTGATCAGCCTTTGAGGAGTAATTTTACTGTTCTAATGGCGTATGGGATTTTATCGGTGTTCTTAAGGGAGTTTGGATCTTGCTCGGGGTGTAACGGTGTTATTCTAGGCTTGTAAAATGCCCAAAAAATATTCTCAGAATTTTCTGGATTTTTGGTGATTTTTCCAGATTTTTCTGAATTTTTTCTCATTTTTTTGAATTTTTTATTCATTTTCCGAATTAAATAATTAATTATCGAAAATATTAATTAATTATTCTAATTTAATAATTACATTTTCAGAATTTAAAAATAATTTTTCTGAATTAATAATTATTTTTAGAATTTTTAATTAATTTTTTTCGATTTTTAAATTATTTTTCGGATTTTTTAAATAATTAAAACAATTAAATAAATAAATAAATATTACCTGGACACGTGGCGTGTTCCTGATCGTCGATCATGATCAGATGTGCGTGCATCGTGAGGCAGATCACGTTCTGGACACGTGGCGCGTTTCTGAACGTCGATCGTGTCGCGACGCGAATTTTGAAACGATCAGACGGATCGTGTGGGTCGGGCGGTTTTTTCCTCCAATCACGAGTTCGATGCTTCGGCACCTCGGATCGGCACCTCGGCTCGGCAGCTCAGATCAGCCGACCGTGTGGGATGATGCCATGTAGCTTTTGCCCCTCCCCCCGTTTTTTTTCCTTTCTTTCCCGCCACCTCCTCTGCTTCTTTCTCTTCTTCTTTTCTTTTCCCCCGGTGCTTCTTTCTCTATTCTTCTTCGACCATCCCTTCGTCTCCCGAGCTCGTTTCGTCGTGAAGCTCAGCGAAAGAGCTCGGCAATGGAGTCGAGAGGAGGCGTCGAGCTCGGCAAGGAGAAGAGAGCGCTCGCCGATGGCTTGGCGAGGGAGGAGCTCGAGCTCCGAGGTGAGGATTGGAGCTCGGCATGTCGAGAAGGACAACTTGGTTTGATGGCGAGGTCGAGCTCGGCATGGAGCTCAGTGCTCGGCAACAATGGGTTCGGCGAGGAGAGGGTTTGACGTGGAGCTCGGAGAGAGGGAGAGCTCGGCAGTGACTAAGGTGATGGGTTCGGCTCGACATTGCGCTCGGAGCTCGTTCGTGGAGCTTGGAGGAGGAGGAGATGATGGGAGCTCGGAGCTCGGCGCTTTGGTCGGAGCTTTGTGAGCTCGGCGTTGGAAGTAGAAGGTGGCGAACGTGGAGCTCGGCCATGGTGGAGCTCGCTCGAGGTGGGAGCTCGACGGAGCTCGGAGCTCGGCGTCGTGGTCAGCCATGGCAGGGCTCGAGGAGGGAGCTGACGGCGAGTGGAGACGAGATCGGCAGAATGAGCTCGGTATCAAGGTTGATGTCGACGAGGTCGGAGGTTGAAGGAGGTGTTCGCGAGCTCGGGACGGAGAGTTCAACGCCGGAGCTAGACGTCGGAGGGGGTGAGTTCGGCAATGAAGATGGAGCTCGGCGTGTGTTGGGTTCTCTTCTCTCTGGTTTGTTTTGGCGGGAGCGTGCAGAAGGAGAAGAAGTGGGTTGATGGGTTCGGATCCCTTAACGGGTCGACCCCGGCCCCACGTGCCTCTTTTTTTTTTTCTTTCCTCTGCTCTGCTTCTTGCTCGGCAAATCCGAACACGGATTTTGAGGAGCATTTTTTTCCCACTTTGCTGTTCGGTAGGTCAGTAGCTCGGATTTGAGATCCGAACTACGTGGCTCAATCTGGGCGGTTGATCACGATCGTGGTGCGAATCACGAGACAAGAGGCTCAAATTTCGAGAAAACGTTATCTTGTCGTTTTGTGGAGACGTGGAGAGATCTGAGCCGTTCATCATGTTTTAGCACGAATTTTGAGACGATCCGACGGTGAGATGTGATCGACCGAATTTTTCTCCATATGTGGAGGTCGGTACCTCGGTACCTCGGATCGATGGGATCGGCAGCTCTTCTGAGAAGAAAGAGGAATGGGAGGAGAGGCATTTGGGTTCTCTCATCTACCTTGTTCTTTCGCACAGTGGAGAAGAGGAGAAGAGGAAGGGGAGGAGAGGCACTTGGGTTCTCTCCTCTGCCTTGTTCTTCCGCACAGTGGAGAAGAGGAGAAGAGGAAGGGGAGGAGAGGCACTTGGGTTCTCTCCTCTGCCTTGTTCATCCACACAGTGGAGAAGAGGAGAAGTGCTGGGTACTTTTTGGAGAGGTGACTGAAGGAGGAGAAGAATGGAGAAGCCAAGAAGGGTATGGGTCGGATCGTGGGTATCGGATCCGACCCCGACCCGTTAGCCTCTTTTTCTTCTTGCTCTTCATCTGCTTTGCTGCTCAGCAGATTCGAGCACGGATTTTGAGGCACATTTTCCGCCACTTTGCTGCTCGGTAGATCGGTAGCTCGGATTTCAGATCCGAGCTACGTGGCTCCATCTGGACGGTTGATCACGATCGTGGTACGAATCACGAGACAAGAGGCACGAGTTTCGAGAAAACGTTATCTTGTCGTTTTGTGGTGACATGGCGCGATCTGATCCGTCCATCACGCTTGAGTGCGAATTTTGAGATGATCTAACGGCGAAGTTGGTTTGGCAGAATTTTTCTCCATATACGAGGGTCGGTTCCTCGTCCGCTCGGCTCGATAACTTAGTAGTTCACCTTCTGCCCGTAGTAGCTCGGTGTAGTGGAGCTCGGAGTTCGGACAGCTCGAGCGTGAGGAGAAGCTCGGTGAGTTGATGAAGGGGATGGGTCGATGAAGCTCAGCTCCTCGGCTCGGGAGGATGGGTCGGTACATGGGAGAGGTGAGGGGCTCTGAAGCTCTGCCTCTATTCTGTTTGGTTTTGGAGATTTTTGAAGAGGAGCTCCACTCCTAGGAGAATAGGTGCTAGGAAGAGGTGCTGGGAAGACCCATTCTCTGAAGTGAGTGCAAGGAGCAACTCTAGGCGAGAGTTGTGAGCTCCGAACTCGTTGAGAAGAGGTCCGCTTCGGAAGCGAGCGGAGTGAAGAGCTCGACACTAGGAGAGAGCCATCTGGAAGACGAGTTTTGAGGAGCAACTCTAGGAGAGAGTCGTGAGCTTCGAACTTGTTTGAGAAGATCTCCGCTTTGGTGGCGAGCGGAGTGAAGAGCTCGGTTCTAGGGAAGAGCCACTTGGAAGACGAGTTTGAGGAGCAACTCTAGGAGAGAGTTTTAGCTCCGAACTCGTGGAGAAGAGCTCCGCTTTGGAGGCGGGCAGAGTGAAGAGCTCGGCTCTGGGAGAGAGCCACTTGGAAGACGAGTTTGAGGAGCAACTCTAGGAGAGAGTTTTAGCTCCGAACTCGTTGAGAAGAGGTCCGCTTCGGAAGCGAGCGGAGTGAAGAGCTCGACTCTAGGAGAGAGCCATCTGGAAGACGAGTTTTGAGGAGCAACTCTAGGAGAGATTCGTGAGCTCCGAACTTGTTTGAGAAGATCTCCGCTTTGGAGGCGAGCGGAGTGAAGAGCTCGGTTCTAGGGAAGAGCCACTTGGAAGACAAGTTTGAGGAGCAACTCTAGGAGAGAGTTGTGCTCCGAACTCGTTTGAGAAGAGGTCCGCTTTGGAGGCGAGCGGAGCGAAGAGCTCGGTTCTAGGGAAGAGCCACTTGGAAGACGAGTTTGAGGAGCAACTCTAAGAGAGAGTTTTAGCTCCGAACTCGTGGAGAAGAGCTCCGCTTTGGAGGTGGGCGGAGTGAAGAGCTCGGCTCTCGGAGAGAGCCATTTGGAAGACGAGTTTGAGGAGCAACTCTAGGAGAGTTTTAGCTCCGAACTCTTGGAGAAGAGCTCCGCTTTGGAGGCGAGCGGAGTGAAGAGCTCGGCTCTGGGAGAGAGTCATTTGGAAGACGAGTTTAAGGAGCAACTCTAGGGGAGAGTTTTAGCTCCAAACTCGTGGAGAAGAGCTCCGCTTTGGGGGCGAGCAGAGTGAAGAGCTCGATATTAGAAGAGCTATTTGAGAGACAAGTTTGAGGAGCTAGGAGAGAGTTGTGCTCCGAACTCGTGGAGAAGAGCTCCGCTTTGGAGGCGAGCGGAGTGAAGAGCTCAGCTCTAGGAGAGCCATCTGGAAGACGAGTTTTGAGGAGGAACTCTAGGAGAGAGTTGTGCTCCGATCTCGTCGAGAAGAGCTCTGCTTTGGGGGCGAGCGGAGTGAAGAGCTCGGCTCTAGGAGAGCCATCTGGAAGACGAGTCTTGAGGAGCAACTCTAGGGAAGAGTTTTAGCTCCGAACTCGTGGAGAAGAGCTCGGCTCTGGGAGAGAGCCATTTGGAAGACGATTTTGAGGAGCAACTCTAGGAGAGTTTTAGCTCTGAACTCGTTTGAGAAGAGGTCCGCTTTGGGGGCGAGCGGAGCGAAGAGCTCGGTTCTAGGGAAGAGCCACTTGGAAGACGAGTTTGAGGAGCAACTCTAGGAGAGAGTTTTAGCTCCGAACTCGTGGAGAAGAGCTCCGCTTTGGGGGCGAGCGGAGTGAAGAGCTCGGCATTAGAAGAGCTATTTGAGAGACAAGTTTGAGGAGGAACTCTAGGAGAGAGTTGTGCTCCGAACTCGTGGAGAAGAGCTCCGCTTTGGAGGCGAGCGGAGTGAAGAGCCATTTGAGAGACAAGTTTTGAGGAGCAACTCTAGGAGAGAGTTGTGCTCTGATCTCGTCGAGAAGAGCCTCACTTTGGAGGCGAGCGGAGTGAAGGGCTCGGCTCTAGGAGAGCCATCTGGACGGCTGATCACGATTGTGGCACGAATCACGAGTTTCGAGAAAACGTTATCTTGTCGTTTTGTGGTGACGTGGCGCGATCTGATCCATCCATCACGCTTGAGTGCGAATTTCGAGATGATTTAACGGTGAAATCAGCTCGGTAGAATTTTTCTCCATATGTGGAGGTCGGTACCTCGTCCACTCGGCTCGGTGACTCAGTAGTTCACACTCTGCCCGTAGTAGCTCGGTATCTCAAGAGGATGGGTCGGAGCTCTGCTCCTCGGCTCGGGAGGATGGGTCGGCATATGGGAGAGGTGAAGGGCTCTGAAGCTCTGCCTCTATTCTGTTTGGTTTTGGAGATTTTTGAAGAGGAGCTCCACTCCTAGGTGTGGAGAAGACCCATTCTTTGAAGAGAGTGTAAGGAGCAACTCTATGGAAGAGTTTTGAGCTCCGAACTCGCTTAGAAGAGGCCCACTTTGGAGGAGAGCGGAGTGAAGAGCTCAACCTAGGAGAGAGCGATCTAGAAGACGAGTTTGAGGAGCAACTCTAGGAGAGAGTTGTGAGCTCCAAATTCTTTGAGAAGAGCTCCGCTTTGGAGGCGAGCAGAGTGAAGAGCTCGGCTCTGGGAGAGAGCCATTTGGAAGACGAGTTTGAGGAGCAACTCTATGAGAGAGTTGTGAGCTCCAAATTCTTTGAGAAGAGCTCCGCTTTGGAGGCGAGCGGAGTGAAGAGCTCCGCTCTGGGAGAGAGCCATTTGGAAGACGAGCGTAAGGAGGAACTCTAGGAGAGAGTTGTGCTCCGAACTCGATGAGAAGAGCTCCGCTTTGGAGGCGAGCGGAGTGAAGAGCTCGGTTTTTAGAAGAGCCATCTGGAAGACGAGTCTTGAGGAGCAACTCTAGGGAAGAGTTGTGCTCCGAACTCGCTATTTAAGTGACAGAATCAACGATTGTGGGAGCAGTTCCGAATGGTGAACCACTTCTAACCCGCTGGAGAGCAGGTTATTTGAAGAGGAATCGAGCCAAGTGTTGGACTCTGAACCATCGGTAGAGGTGTTCAACAGTTGTGGGAGCAGTTCCGAATGGCGAACCACTTCTAACCCGCTGAAGAGCAGGTTATTTGAAGAGGAATCGAGCCAAGTGTTGGACTCCGAACCATCGGTAGAGGTGTTCAACGGTTGTGGGAGCAGTTCCGAATGGCGAACCACTTCTAACCTGCTGAAAAGCAGGTTATTTGAAGAGGAATCGAGCCAAGTGTTGGACTCCGAACCATCGGTAAAGGTGTTCAACGGTTGTGGGAGCAGTTCCGAATGGCGAACCACTTCTAACCTGCGGAAGAGCAGGTTATTTGAAGAGGAATCGAGCCAAGTGTTGGACTCCGAACCATCGGTAGAGGTGTTCAACGGTTGTGGGAGCAATTTCGAATGGCGAACCACTTCTAACCCGCTGAAGAGCAGGTTATTTGAAGAGGAATCGAGCCAAGTGTTGGACTCCGAACCATCGTTGTTAAAGGTTAGTAAGTTGCGGGAGCAGCCATGTAGAAGAAGCTGGACTCCGAACCCACTATTTAAGAGAGTCGTGACTCGGAGAGATAGAGAAGCAAGAGCAATAATTTTCAATGAAAAGATGTAAAGTTTTATTGAAATAAACTAAGTGGCTGCTCCAATAGGGCGAGCCATTATTACATGCTATTGGCTGAGTTACAAGCATTGGCCTTATTGAAAATCAAGATCCTACTTCTACAATAAGGTGAAGACCTCTTGGGAGGAGCTGGGAGATTCCGAGTGTTGAAGCTTGGCGGGCCCTTCTGTTCGTTTGTAGGCTTCCTCAGGGGGGAAACTCGACCCCCTCTTTTTGGACGAACTTGATCAGGTGCCCCAGCTGTATGAGTTCTTCAATCTCCTCCTTGAGAGCCCGACAATCATCCGTGTCGTGGCCGTGGTCCCTGTGAAAGCGGCACCACTTATCCTTGTTCCTCTTCTTGCCAGGTGTATTCATTCTCGGGGGAGCGCGGAGGAGCCCTTCCTTGTCCACCTCCATAAGAACTTCTGATATATTGGCAATGAGGGGGGTGAACTTCTCAAACCGAGGAGTCGGGCGATGCTGTCCATTGCCGTTCTTCTGGGATTTTTTGGAGCCCTCTTCGCTTGTGCTCTTCCGTTTGTTCCCGGAAGATGTCTCCTCAAAGCCCGGGAGATTCTCGGCTTCTTCGGCCCGAATGTACTTCTCGCTCCTGAGAAGGATGTCGGCGAAATTATGTGGGGGCTTCTTGGCAAGAGAGGAGCGAAGGTTAGAGTTGAGGACGTTCGAATGGAAGGCGGCCACTGCAACAGGCTGGTCAAAGGAAGCAATGGATCTCACTTCTGCAGTGAACCTCCTCACATAGTCTCTCAACTTCTCTCCCTTCTCCTGGTGGAGCTGGAGTAACGAGATGTTAGTCTTCTCCGTGCATCTGCTACTCACAAAATGAGTGATGAAGAGGCTCTCAAATTGCTCGAAGGAGAATATGGAAGACGGGGCGAGGCGGGAGTACCACTCCCGAGCCGAACCCTTAAGAGTTGCGGGGAAGGTTTTGCACAGCAAAGCATTGGAAGCTTGGTGGATTAGCATGAGGGTCTTAAAGCTTTCGATGTGGTCCACGGGGTCTGACTCCCCCGAGTAAGTTTCGAACTGCGGGGGTTCGAAACCTCTTGGGATAGGAGCTTCCATGATGGTCCGAGAGAAGGGAGGTCGGCTCGGGCGGATGGTCCTTCCTCTTAACTCCTCATCCTTGTCTATTCGGCCGATGCGCCTCTCCATCTCGTGGAGACGGCGGTAGAGAGCATCGTCCCTTCGACGATAGTCAAACGAGCCTCTGGACTCGTCTTCATAGGAAGGGGAGCGACGACGGTAGCTCTGGGAGCGGCGAGGGCTAGGCATGCGCTGTTGGTTGCTAGGAGCCGGAGGAGGAGTTATGGACCGATGGCGAGGACTTTGGACCCGTGGAGGGGTAGGAGCCCTGTGAGCATTGTTATTGTTGGGTCGGAGGTTGAGGGCTTGCAACACCGTTGCTTGGAACTGCTGGAACTCAGCATGGGTGATGGGTGCCTCATCATTCCTCGGATGTTGCCGACCGGCAGGGGAATGAGGTCTTCTCCTATGGTGTTCGGGGGACTCTTTCATCCCTCTTCGAGTAGGGGACCTTCTGTAGTCTCGGCGGTGAGGAGATCGCTCATCCGGACGCTGTTGGCGGGAGGCTCCCTCTCGGGCCCGCTTTTCGTCCAAACGGCGGTGAAGATCCTCATCCTTCTGCCGATCGAGGATGGTATTACGGAGGTCAGAAACTCGAGGATTGTGGGAGGCCATGGAATCTGAAGAGGCATTGTGTACCGAAATGCGGTCCTGATGGAGGGGTTGCTTCTGCGGGTTGGGATGCGAAGCCCCCGCACCGGCATTTTGAGGACCGGCGGGACCCTTAGGGGGTTGCTGATTCTGAAGAGGAGGCTGATCTTTTTGAAGAGGGTCTTCCGCTTGGAGAGGAAGTTGCCCCTGCTGCTGAGCGGGTTGGGTGGGGACTACCTCTTGCTGGTCCGCGGGGTTGGGTGCACGATTGGACCCTCTAGATCTGACCTTTCTGGGAGGCATGGCCGGAGAAGAGCTAGTCGACGGGAAGAGGAGAGGCAGCTATTCGTATGGTTTCCCACAAACGGCGCCAATTTGTTACCGCTAAATCTGGTGTGGGGGTAAATAGATAGAATTTGTGGATTCTTGGAAAACCTGAATAGCAAACACCTAACCTGTTCCGCCGAAGTTTGACCGCTGACTCCCGCCGTTCACCTGCAAAAAGTGCGAGACACCGGGGTTGATCCCGGCGACACACCCTCCGACGCTCAAGTCAGTAACCAGAAATGATTATGAAAGAGCGTTTAACTAGCAAAAGATTGATTACCTCTTAATGGAGATGGGTTGGGGGTATTTATAGTCGCCTTAGGGATCAGATTAGGAATGTAATTCCTGTGATCCGATAAGGAGTAAAATCCTCGTAATCAGATTAGGAATGTAATCCCTTAATTCCCGGTGAGAGGATAGTCGCGAATCAGGCCCGTTGATTTGGTTCAATCAGAGACCCTAATTCTATCCTGTCGGACTGGGTTTGTATCGGGTCGGGACCAGTACCCAGTTGAGGTGGATCCGTTCGTGGGTTATTGGATCTGTGAGAAGGAGACCCAGTACCCGTTTCGGACCCATTTGTATGTGAAATTACCGTTTTACCCCTGAGCTTTAAGATTCGTGTCCGATGTGAATGGTCCCGATTTAATCCTATTTTTAGCCATATCAATAGTGTATGTTTTAGACTGATGGTGAGTTCTCGGTCCGTGTAATCGACCTAGTAATCAGTATATTCATGTTCGGGAATAGTAATTATCGGGCAGTATTTTATGGCCATCAGTACCAGTCAGTACAGATCTGGCAGTAGGGCCCGATCGAGTACAGTTTTTTATCGTTCACTACCAAGTCTACCCATGATACCCTAGTTTTTTATTAATTCATTTTCATCCTATGTGAGCATGCAAGAGGGTGTCAATGTTGTATAATACAAAGTGGGAATATTCTAAGCGCTACGGACAAAGCATGAGGCAACCACAACAAATAAGCACAATTCACATAATCAGAACAGCATGCCCTTGCTGTACTAAAATTCAGGTTATGGTCACTACAAAAGAGAAAATCTGAATCTGTCAGAAGGCCTAGAAAATAGACTTCCACACCATTCCAGCGAGTATAATTAAGGCATATAAAAGATATAGGAACTAGGGTGAAAACTCTATTCTATTCAGGTGTTCAGGCAGCATGCAGCAGATTGTGTTCAACTGATTATTTCAGGTCAGAGAACTCATTAATAAAATCTATTAAAATTCTGGGAGATAACTATACATGTCTATGTCCAACATAATTTATTTCAGAATTTTCTCTTACTGTTAACAGGGTCAAATAAAATATAGAACAGCAGGATACGTATGAAATAGTGAGTCTGAAAATTCTAACATGGCTGTACTAAAACGTTGATATCTAACAAATGACACAGCGGAACTTAGATCCATCAAAAGGATGTTAAACTAGACATCAGAGGCTAAAAATTCATGTTTGTAAAGGAAATTCAAATTATGACATTATCATGGGTGAAAGTTTGATACAAAATGAAACAACTAGCAGTTCAGAAATTGTCTTGACATGAATAGGCAAATAAATTAATCATATGATCACATATAGCATGCAAATTGGTAATCAAAGTGAATCCTAGGTGTCAACATGCAATTTCTATTGTTTAAGGTACAATTATCACAGGCATGGTATCAGTTCATCAATTTTATCCAATCTAGCACATTCAATTTAACATGTCCAATTATCAGGTAGTCCTATGCATGAACCTAGTTATTTAAATGCGCATATGCTTGAAACAATGGGGACTAGGTTTTAGATCAAAGAGATAGCACGATGTTAAGCGTATGTCGGGTTAGTTCGTGTAAACCCTCGATAAACTTAACAGAATTGTCAAAGCAGATTGATAACAAAATGGACGAGATCTACTTGCAGGAGATCAAACAAACTTGAACAGAATAAAATGCTAGTTCAAGAAGAGACTTGCCTGTTATATTGCGGAGCTCTATTTTTCGGTTGGAAACAGAGAGCGACAATGTCAACGATCGGGGACTGGAATGGCGATGCTAGGGGCTTCGGTAGGTCAGCGAGGGATGGCGGAACAATGGTGAGGTGCACGGAGAATGGTTGGGGCAATGGCGATGGGTTAAGGTGATGGCGAATGTTCGGTGGTTTGGGTGAGCGGTTGAAGACGAAGATAGGGTGACGATGGGGAAGGTGAGATGTTGGGGACGGGGGAAACGATGGTGGCAACGGTGGTAGAAGGTGATCGGAGATGGCAATGGGTATAGGGTTCGGTTTTGGGTTTGTTGGGGTTTTGAAGAGAAACAAAGAGATAGAAGGAGAGGGGCTCGGGGAGAGAGAAACGGCAGAGAGAGAGGGATTACTTTTTTTAAGGTTTAATTAATAGGGTATATATATAGGGATCAAGAATTAGAGTTTTGGGTTGAGATTATGTGGGTTCAGGGTATCGGTTTTGGCTCCAAAAAGAGAAAAATGAATGCAATGAGATGAGACGAACACAAAGGAGAACAAACCAGACTCAAAATAGAAAGTGCAAAATTGCAAAGAGAACAGAATCCAACCAAAAGAGCACAGATCGATCAAGAGAGAATAAAAGAACCCAAGAAAAGACAAAATACACTATAACAAATGAATCAAAATTCAATAATCAAAAGAAAACGAATTACAATAAAATCCGAAAATAGGGCTGACAGGTTGCATACTCATGAATCCAAACTTGTGTGATTTAAAAACTTCTAGACTCTTTTCCTTCTCTTCTTGCAAACAACTCATTTCGATAGCTTCTTCTGCTAGTTGAACTTGTCTCCACCTATTTTTTCTCCAGCTGTATGACTCCCTCAAGGGCACACCCCAGTAGATGAAATCATGGAGGTATCACCCTCTATACAAACTTTACCTACCTCAAGGATTTCTCCACCTTCCGACGATATTCGAACGTAGCAGTCTTGCTCGGATGATTCTAGTGACGATATACTAGATCGTGCTTTAGGAACAATGGGTTTCGAAACACTTGCGCAAGTTTTCCTGTTCCTCCAAAGTTGGTAGTGTTGTGCTGACCCTGCTCAATCCCCCTCTCACCTTTCATCACCTTACGATAACTTTTCCAAACTGATCGAACTCCACCTAGATCTGTGTACCTGCCGTTCCGTACTTCTAGAGTTCTTGTGGATATAAGGCTCCGCTTCATCAAAAGAATATACATGACCTCCTCGAGTGTGTGTTCCCTTCCGCCTGTCATCTTCGACTCATTTGTTTTCTCATCCCTTACTTTCCAAGTCTTGTCAATCTTCATTCTCACACAACGACATGAGGCAAACTTGTAAGTAGAAACCATTACTTCATAAATCTTGTCAATCTTTGTTCTCACACAACGACATGATGCAAACTTGTAAGTAAAAACCATCTCCCTCTTGGAGCAAACTTGAGAAGAACTAACCAAATCAAAAGAACAGCCAGAATTCACATCTAAAGGACTTGAAACAAAAGCACTGTTTAAGCCATCACCTGATTCAGTGGTACTGGATTTGGTGCCCCTCTGACTCAACCGCTTGCAACAGTCTCTCATGTAATACTCAATCTCTTTGCACTGGTGGCCACGGACCTTACCCCTACCTACACTTTTCCTTCCATTCGAATTACAATCCACCTCCAAGTAACTCATAGAAGTTGACGCTGATTTTTGACTCTCTTTCCTAAGTGCATTCTCTTCCAACCCCTTGATCTACCTGCTATGAAAAACTTCTCCTTGGTAGATTTCTCATCTAGCACGGTTATCATGTTGGATGGATTTAGTGGTGAATATAACGAGTTGGAAACCCTTAGATCATCTGTGTTGACCGCCCTCAGTTCAGATAACCTCATATTGAACTCCACTACATGATCTAGAAGAGCGGTACTTTTCTTCATTGAGAAATCCCACAATTTTTCTTTCTGATGCATTCGATCCTGTAATGACGATTCCGAATAGTCAGTTCTGAATCTTGCCCAAAGACTCCCCGTGCACCTCTTATACCTGACTTCACTCATTGAATAAATACGGATTAAACTCAAGGCTTCTGAATAAATCTCCTCTCAATTCTCCTGCTTTGTGTCAATTGGTCTCCTTTTATCTCCTTCTAGGACTAGATCCAAGTCCTATTGAACCGATGCTTCATGCATGTCCACCTTCAAGAGATCAAAGTTGATCTTTCCTTTGAACCACTTGATCTTCGTGATGTGATCTTCCATCTTCTCCAAGGAACTCGAACAAATCCTTGAATCCGAAGCTCTGATACCAATTATTAGGATTTCTTAGGAAAACCTGACTGAGGATCTTGTTGAGTTATTCGATACAATCAACATAAACTATAAAGCACATATGAGATTATACCAAACAAACCAAAGCACACACAAGTTAGTCCGGTTGGGGCTTTCGCCTTAATCTAGGGGAGAAGAAACTCGAGAAGTTATTAAACTAGAGAAGATACAAGAATATTACAATTCTCATCACGACCCTCTCCCAAGCCTCGCCAGCAAGTACTAGTTGTTTACAATTGGAGAAACTCTCAAACTTCGCCTTCAATGAAGTACTCTCTCTCTCTCTCTTCTTGGCTTTCAATGGAGGCCAATAACAATAATATATAGAGATCTAGAGGAACCATAGCTTGATATCTTGATACAATAACCATTAGATATTCCTGAAGAGATAACCCTACGATAAAAGCCATAAGATCTAACTTGAAGAGCAAGTTGGGCTTATCACGAATCACCAAAATCCGACCCAAATAATCTATCAGCGCCGCGTTCGGTCGACCGCACTCCAAGGTCGTTCGACCGTCCCCCTCTTGGGAACTCCTGCATAGTAGGGCGGTCGACTGTACCCCAGGGTCGTTCGACCGCAATTTGCTGCTGCTATAGCAGCTGACTGTTTTCCCTTGCTTCCACTACGTCTCCGATCGTCTCGATTCCTCCATCGTCTTATTGTCTTCTTATCCAACATAGTATGCAAGAAATAAACCCAACAATCTCTTATGTCCATTTCAAGGGAGGGAGTTCGCCTACAACGAGGGGGGCTGGGCGGAGGTTGGTTTTGTTGTGGGGAGGAGGGGGGTTGGGGATGGGTTTGGGTTTAGGGTTAGGTTGTGGGGTGTGGACCCCTTTATTGGGCCCACAACCCCGCATCCCAAGCTCAAAAATGTCCATAGCATGGGTTTTCCGATAGTATATACTTATATGCACATAGTTATGTATGCATGGATCCTCATATATATAATCCAAACTGTGAATGTCTTGTCAATTTTTTGCACATGAAGATCTTGAAGCTTTTTTTTTGTTGATGATTGATTTCTAATCTATCTTGTTAAAATTTTGCACAAAAAGATCTTAGTATGCACTTTGGATTTGTTCTGTTTTTTCTTTTCTTTTTCTTATTCGTTTTTGGTTGAATGACATTTTTTTTAATTGATGAATTGGATTCGTTGGAAAATGTTAGATGGTGGCCATTAACACCTATGATTGAATATGCTATTAACCTCATTGATCATAACTATTTGGTCAGATATTGGATGATTTTGTCATTAATATTACTAGTATTATACACGTGCTGTGCACGTGGAGAAAAATTAGGAGGAATGAAAAGGGCAAAAAAAAAAATTACCTACACGTGCGTTGCACGGGTTGGGTTAAGGACAAAGACCTTCTCCCATTATAGTAGTAGAGATTAATTTACAATGAAATCTTTCTTGATGATCATGCAAATGTAGACAATAGTCCCGCTGATATTGACCACTGGAGTTTACTATAAATGTAGACAATAGTCCCGCCGAAATTAAGGTTGCGTTTGTTTTGTTGTTTTGAAAAGAGTTTTCTGAAAACTGTATTCTGAATAGAGTTTTCTGAAAATGAGTTTAAAAGCTGTTTGGTTATATTTATTTCTGAAAACTGTATTCTGAAAGCTGTTTTTCTGAAAAAGAGAGTTGAAAAGCTGTTCTGTTATATTTCTAGCTGAAAACTGTTATCTGAAAGCTGTTTTTCTAAGAAAAAAAAGAGTTCAAAAGCTGTTCGGTTATATTTCTAGCTGAAAACTGTTATCTGAAAGCTGTTTTTCTGGAAAAGACAGTTTAAAAGCTGTTCGGTTATATTTCTAGCTGAAAACTGTTATCTGAAAGCTGTTTTTCTGAAAAAGACAGTTTAAAAGCTGTTCGGTAATATTTCTAGCTGAAAACTGTTATTTGAAAGTTGTTTTTCTGGAAAAGACAGTTTAAAAGTTGTTCGGTTATATTTCTTGCTGAAAACTGTTATCTGAAAGTTGTTTTTCTGGAAAAGACAGTTTAAAAGCTGTTCGGTTATATTTCTAGCTGAAAACTGTTATCTGAAAGCTGTTTTTCTGAAAAAGACAGTTTAAAAGCTGTTCGGTTATATTTCTAGCTGAAAACTGTTATCTGAAAGCTGTTTTTCTGAAAAAGACAGTTTAAAAGCTGTTCGGTTATATTTCTTGCTGACATTTTTTAAAATCAATTTAAATTCATCATTTGCTGACATTTTTTTAATTGTTGCAGTTAGATTGCAATGTTGTACAAGTATTGGAACAAGAAACTTGAGCAGCATGTAAATCGAGCAAAAATCAGACGCCATCATCTCCACGATTGATTCGTCACGTTAGAGTACAAAATTTAAAGAAAATCTTGTATGAACATACTATAATCAGTGAGGTCTTTGTAAAGCAACTAATCTCAGTTCATGTATAAGTTATGCAATTTGGATAAATGTTTTGATGTTATCACTGTCTCTTTTGGTAATTGCAGTTCTTCAGTATTAAATGAAGAGTATTTTTTAGTTTGTTTTTGTTGAGATTGCATGTGAGAGCAATTAGTAGCAGTAGTAGGATACAAGATTGCATGTGAAAACAAATAGGATGTATTTTTTTTTTGGTTGTGAGCAGTATTTGGATTTCTTGGATTGCGTGCAGTATTTGGATAACTATAAATATTTGGATAAACTGAATCTGCTCAACCTCCAGGCTGCAGTTTTTGAAAAGATTATATCAAAGAAAATTTCTAAAGGCTGAGCCAAACAATTTATTTAGGAAAATAAGCACTAGATAATCAAAATAAAAACAATCCCATTCAACTATACTCAACCAATTTATTCAACAAAACAAGCTTACTTCATTACTTTTCTTTACATTGTTCAACAATCTCATGTAAACTATCGTTAATGGCATGGGATCGATACGTATATTATGAAAATTTTATATATATATTCAACAATCCCACGTGGCACAAATATATATATATATATATATATATATATATATATATATATATATATATATATTTGTTTTTTTTTCTTCTTCTTCTTCTCCCTGCCCTGTTCTTCTTCGACTTCTTCTCTTCTTTACATCGTTCTTCTTCGTTCTTCCTCCTTCGTCTCTTTCCTTCGACGTCATCTTCGGCTGAGGGTGAACCAGGTCACCGGAGCTCGAAGAAAGGAGCTCGGCGAGAGGAGATCATCGATGTGGAGACGAAGCTCGACGAAAGTGGCGGAGGTGGAGCTTAGCAATGGATGGTGCTCGATGGGTTCTTCGAGTAAGAGTGGGAGCTCGAGCTCGGAGATCAGCTTTGGAGCTCGATAGAGGTGCTGGAGCTAGACGATGAGCTCGGCATCGGGGTGGAGCTCGGCGATGGAGGTTGGCGAGCATGGCGAGGAGCTTGGCAAAGTTGGGTTCAGGGAGTTGGAGGTTGACGAAGGGATCTCGATGGCGGAGCTCGGCAGAGATTGAGCTCGACGAAGGTTGGAGATATAGCTGCTCTTGGAGGGATAGCTCTACGGCCGTGAGAGGTTGACGAGGAGGGGCGACAGTGGAGCTCAGTGAAGGTGGGGAGCTCGACTGTGGGTACGGCTCATCATTTGGCTCGGAGCTCGGCCATGGAGCTCAGTGCTCAGCGGAGCTCGAGGAGGGAGCTGATGGCGGCCGTGAGTGGGCTCGGCTTTGGACTAGGAGCTCGAAGTCGTTGAGTGTAACCCCTGTTTTCGATTGTACCGATTCCTATTTCTTTCTCTTTCTCCATGTATTCTTGTGCTTCGATTTTTGTATAAATTTCTTCAGATGCATTTAAATCATTTGAATCTCCTATTGAAATCCAAATTTATATTTCAAACTACAAATCTTGTCTCTCCACTTTTTGGTTTGAAGCTCATCTCTTGTTGGATTTTAGCCCATTGATTTCTGATATATGTTGTATTATTTAATTAATTGTTTGAGGCCCAAACTCTAGCCCATTCCTTATTGGACTCTAATCCTAAACCCAGTACCCATCTATATTGTATAGATTAATCTATACACACACCCGTATACAATTTCTTCACTTTCCCCACTCTTCCCACAATCCCGTAACCACTCTCCCACTATCTCTCTTTCCCGTTATTAACAACCCCACTTCCTCTCTCTCCCGTTCAATCTCCCCTTCTCCTTCTCTGTTTCTCAACAAAAACCAGAGAAACGAATCAACCAAACAGAACAAAAACCAAAACTCCATTCCCATCGTTCTCCCTCTTCCATCTCCTCCGCTCGAACTCAGCCAGCACTCAGTCGACGCGCCGCCGTCTCCGCTGTCCCTTCGAGCTCCGCCACAGTCGACTTCCTCCACCATCGAAGTGCCGCCCTACATCGTCCATCACAGTGAAGCCGTCGCCATCATCCTCCTTCCGCTCGCCCTTGCCGATCGCAGCTCCGCTCGAAGCTCCGTTCCCTCGTCGACGCGCCGCTCACGCCAGCGCCGTCTTCTCCTTGCCGGTGTCGCGAGCGTCTGTGCCTCCCGTCGCGCCGCCTGAGGCCATTGCGTTCGCCATCCCCTACCTCAGTCGAAGCCCACCATCTCGAAGCACCTCGAAGCTTCCCCGTCCAGTCGTTCGCCGCCGCCTGTGCCCCGCCGTCGAGAACCCCGAGCGCCTCTCAACCGCAGCCTCGCCTCTTCTCCGATCGCCACTGCTGTGCCCTCACCTTCAAGCTCCTTCTCCCTCCAGTCTCGATCTCATCCGACCCGAAGCATCGCCACAGCTCCGACCCCGCTCGAATCCCCATCACCGAGAACCCCCCCGCCAGTCGCTCACTTCTCGCTCGAGAACCCCCCCCCCCCCGTTGCCTTCCGCCGCTCTCGCCGATCGCCGCCCTCCTCATTCCCGCCATCGCTCTCCCTCTCTCCCCCTCTGGCTGTCTGTGTCGAAGAAGAAAGAAGGTGAAGAAGAAGGATTAAGTTTTGGGGATTTGGGTTACTGAAGAGTTTTGGGGATTAAGAAGGAGTTGTTTGGGAAAATTATAGTTGCTTTGTGTAGTTGGTATATTATATTGGTATTTGAAGATACTATTTTGGTGATTGGGTATTTGTATTGGAGTTGGTAATTGTGAAGTGAAGTTAGTTTACTGTTGGTGTTGTGGAATAGAAGAGAAGTGGAGTTGGTGCTATTTGTTATTGGGTAGGGAGTTGTTGCCTTGTGGAGTTGCTGTTACTACTTTGGAGTTTTGCTTTGTGGAGTTGAGTTGCTGACTTGGCGTGGCTGCCACACACCTCGCACATGTTCGACTGCCCGGGATACTGATCCCGTTATTCTAGTGTTCAATTTCATCAGCGTCAACTAACAGGCAAGTCCACTTGAACAATTTTTATTTATTCTAGTTCAAGTTTAATTGATCTCTTATGCAAGTAGTTCCAAATTTAAATATCGTTAAACTCTGCTTTGTGTCCCGTCTTGTTAAGAGTATTGAGGGTTTACACGAGCTAACCCGACGTGCTCTTGACTTCCTTTATTATCCTTTGACTCAAACCCAAACCTGGACATGCATATGATATAAATAATTAAATTATACATGAGAAAAACATACCCTGATTAAATACATGCTGTTTACATGAGAACTTGAGACTGGAACTTGATTATTAACTTGACTTGTTACTGGAGAATTACACTTGACCTGTTTACTTGGAAAATTCACATTACTTTACATTAATCTTGATACATGCATGATACAATAATTCGACAATTGCCCACTTGATAAACATTTATGTGATACTGCCTTGTGTGTCCTGTACTGAGGTTTCGACCCAGTTATACTAGGAATCAGTTAAAATAATTGTTGTTTCAGATTTACCACCTCTGGCTTATTAGTGTATAATATATCATGTTGTTGCATTATCACCATTCACTTGACATTATTATAACCACTCGCATGTACATGAAGGACTTAATAAAATACTAAAACAAGCCGGGGTTTCTAAGGGTTGACCTAGTAGTGGACCGTCTCGGAAAATGTACTCGGTAGGGCCCTCTTGTTACATGGACTTGTTATATAGAAGGAGGAGAATACGTGTGGAGACGTGACTTGTTATCTTGTTATCTTGTTGTCGTGATATGCCGAGTACACGCTCTGTAGACCCCACCACTATGTCTCAAACGTACACTGTTTTGCGTGCACCGAACCTGTGGTACGGCACACATGGGACACAGAAGTACGTGCACTAGTTAGGAGAAACAACTTGATAATAGAACTAGTTGACATGTGTACATACTTGATAAAGACCCTTGCTATTAGTCCATTATTGCCCTTGCAAATTTGATCTTGATTCACATTTCTTCCTGTACCCTGTTTCCCTTACTCTCTGTTTTTCACTACTTGCTGTCCGTACTTGCTCTAAGGACAAATTATTCTTTCTTTTTAGATAATCAAGCACAGGTGCATAAAGAGAATTCCTAGGAGGCATTGATGAGCAGATCTTTCACATTGGAGCAGGAGTCTCCCGAGTAATTTGGTAAGCTCTTGTATTCCAGAATTGGTTATTGAATTTCGTTCTCGTTTATGTGATCACGTTTCCTGCGTGGTAGTGATTAAATTTTCTTATATTGTTGAGTTAATATTGGTACAACTTATGGATGATATGAGTTGGCACACTTATATCATTCGCTGGGCCTCAGTTACGTGCCTGTGTTCCTGTATTCCGGGAAGCGGGGCGTGACAGGTTTTTAGTGGTATCAGAGCCCAGGTTAGGCTCTAACTATGTTGGAGTTTAGCTATGTTTTGACTAGTGTGTTAGTCATGATTGGCTAATGCGTTAGTCAAGTTTGGTTCTAGCCAGTCTAACTCAATAATATGCGCACCACGCTAATCACATGAACATGAATAACCGACATATAATCTGGCTACTTCTCTCATTTGATTCATCTTCTGATCCCTTCATATTCAGTTCCTTCATCTCTCAGTTGTTTCGTCCCTTCTATTCATTCACATTCCTTGATTTCCTATTGGGTATAATCTTATTCTTTTGAGCCCATATTCATTTGATTCTGGAATTGTCCATTCTTTTCTTTCCGCTTGGCTCGTCGATCTGCATCGGGGATCTTCAACGACATGTTAGAGGCTCGTTTAATTCTCAAGTTACTATATATTTTTATGATATATTTAATGTATAAATTTGCTACACCATATATTTATTTTCTCATTCCCATTGCATTGTGTTTATACATATATTTTATTCCGTTTTCTCCATACTTTTATAAATCATTTCCACTACTGCGATTTTGTGCTATTGTGTTTGATATTTATAATTTATACATTTATTTTGATATCCAATTATGTGGCTTCCAACTTCGTTTCTTACTCTCCTACTATTTATATATCACGAATTTCAAAACCCAACATCATACCTAAATTGAATGCCCCATATCCTTGTGTATATGGGAGGTTACATTTTCTATTTTACCGTTTCGGTGCAACCTAATGTCGAGATGGCCAATATGCAACTCGATGTCAATGGAGGCAAATTGCAACTGGATATCGGCGAGGCAAAATGTGCAGCCGAACATCCGGACGGCAACTTGAAACCTGATGTCGTGAAGGCAAACATGCAACTTGATGTTAAGGATGCAAGATTTTCTACCTATTTGCTAATTTATATTTTCAGACTTTTTACTTATATAATGAAACTATTGGTAAATAAATATTTCTTTATGATATTTTGTTTATACAATTACACTTTATATTTTCATACAATTCGAACTAGTATAGTTGATTTTATCATATTTTGTGCTTACAACTTATTTTTACATTATGTTAAGATTGAGTACATTAATCATGGTATAAGTCTTCATTCTTTTATGAATTACTGTTTATTGTCACCATTTTCTAATTCTTTAATCTTTAGATTTCTCACTTATTTTGTATCCACGTCCTAATTAATGATTTGACACTTACTTTTGTAAAATTTAATGGACTCCTTTTTAAGTTTTCTTGCACGTATATATTTTAGTCTATTTTGGCTCGTTATCCTTTTATGTGTTTTCGAGTATTGATTATAAGGTCAACATTCGACAATTATTATATGTCTTTCACATTCATTGTTATTAATATTTCCTTAGTTAAATTTGTCCGTATTTCTACGTATCTTGACTGGCTATTTTTCCCAAAAATTACTTTTAGTTTGTGTTCCTCTGTTGTTTGTATGATTATCAACATTTTATATTTGAGATTATCTCTTCACCCTGAATTCTTATTCTATGTGAGTGGTCTTCCCATTTCTCATCATCGGAGATTAACGGTGCATTTTGATTTTACTTCCCTTTTATAATTGATCGACTATATATATTCTTGTTTGATTTATTTAAATAGTTGATAAGCAAAATCCTTACTTTGATTTATAATGTTATTATTACTGTTATACTTCTCGATATCATTATTATTAATTTTTACCGGTATTTTAATATTTTATTATTATTGGTGTTATTATTGGTATTTTTGTTGGAGCCTAAATTTTATATTACACTTGATTGCATCATTTTTAATATTTAACTTGAGCCCAAACCCTTGTTCCTGCACATATGTATCTTTCCGTGTACTTTCTGTATTTAAGATTTCTATAGCTTCTTTTCGCTTTCAATTCTTTTCAGCAATTTACATTTTCAATTGATCGGATTTTAACAAAATATTATTCTGGTTTCTAAGAAACTTTTTTTTATTTCATCCAACTATCTTAAAATTTTATTTATTTCATACAACAGTGTATTTTAATCATGTTTTACATTTTAAGTGATCGAATATTTATATCATATATTACTACTGTTTGGATTATTTTAGTAAATCTATTTAACTCAAGTCTCCATTCTGACACATATGTGTATATTATTATTATGTCCATTTCTGTTATTATTATTTTATTATTAACATGTGTGTTATTATTATTGTTATTACTATTCTATTATTCCCGATGTTATTATTTTAGTATTAATATTGTTGTTATTATTATTTTTGTTAAAACCCATTAGTTTTGATCTACATGTCCTTGAATTATTTAAATTGAAGTCAACCTTTATATTCATTTTTGCATTATTTATCTTGAGCCAATACTGTCCCTGCTCCTGATGCCTCATTCTTGTCTTCCTGCTCGGTTCGTTGATTGGTGTCATGTGGCCTACATCGACATGAATGTTGCTTGGGACATCGCCATCAGAGTAGCGCAGTGGAAGCGTGATTGGCCCATAACCCACAGGTCCCAAGATTCTCTTGTTGTTCCTCCTTCTTTGCTTCATTCAGATCTTGTTCGTCTTTCTCACCCGTCATCTTTTGTCGATCCATTATTCGACATCGATCTTATCTATGTCTTTTCTTGTTCTGATACTTCAATCACTTGAGTTTTCTTTTTCTAATTTTCATGCCCTGTTATTTCTCAAGTTGCTTTTGTTTTGTCCTACTGCCTGCCGTAATGAATTTCGAGGACGAAATTCTTGTTGTAAGGTGGGTAGGATTTGTAACCCCTGTTTTCGATTGTACCGATTCCTATTTCTTTCTCTTTCTCCATGTATTCTTGTGCTTCGATTTTTGTATAAATTTCTTCAGATGCATTTAAATCATTTGAATCTCCTATTGAAATCCAAATTTATATTTCAAACTACAAATCTTGTCTCTCCACTTTTTGGTTTGAAGCTCATCTCTTGTTGGATTTTAGCCCATTGATTTCTGATATATGTTGTATTATTTAATTAATTGTTTGAGGCCCAAACTCTAGCCCATCCCTTATTGGACTCTAATCCTAAACCCAGTACCCATCTATATTGTATAGATTAATCTATACACACACCCGTATACAATTTCTTCACTTTCCCCACTCTTCCCACAATCCCGTAACCACTCTCCCACTATCTCTCTTTCCCGTTATTAACAACCCCACTTCCTCTCTCTCCCGTTCAATCTCCCCTTCTCCTTCTCTGTTTCTCAACAAAAACCAGAGAAACGAATCAACCAAACAGAACAAAAACCAAAACTCCATTCCCATCGTTCTCCCTCTTCCATCTCCTCCGCTCGAACTCAGCCAGCACTCAGTCGACGCGCCGCCGTCTCCGCTGTCCCTTCGAGCTCCGCCACAGTTGACTTCCTCCACCATCGAAGTGCCGCCCTACATCGTCCATCACAGTGAAGCCGTCGCCATCATCCTCCTTCCGCTCGCCCTTGCCGATCGCAGCTCCGCTCGAAGCTCCGTTCCCTCGTCGACGCGCCGCTCACGCCAGCGCCGTCTTCTCCTCGCCGGTGTCGCGAGCGTCTGTGCCTCCCGTCGCGCCGCCTGAGGCCATTGCGTTCGCCATCCCCTACCTCAGTCGAAGCCCACCATCTCGAAGCACCTCGAAGCTTCCCCGTCCAGTCGTTCGCCGCCGCCTGTGCCCCGCCGTCGAGAACCCCGAGCGCCTCTCAACCGCAGCCTCGCCTCTTCTCCGATCGCCACTGCTGTGCCCTCACCTTCAAGCTCCTTCTCCCTCCAGTCTCGATCTCATCCGACCCGAAGCATCGCCACAGCTCCGACCCCGCTCGAATCCCCATCGCCGAGAACCCCCCCGCCAGTCGCTCACTTCTCGCTCGAGAACCCCCCCCGTTGCCTTCCGCCGCTCTCGCCGATCGCCGCCCTCCTCATTCCCGCCATCGCTCTCCCTCTCTCCCCCTCTGGCTGTCTGTGTCGAAGAAGAAAGAAGGTGAAGAAGAAGGATTAAGTTTTGGGGATTTGGGTTACTGAAGAGTTTTGGGGATTAAGAAGGAGTTGTTTGGGAAAATTATAGTTGCTTTGTGTAGTTGGTATATTATATTGGTATTTGAAGATACTATTTTGGTGATTGGGTATTTGTATTGGAGTTGGTAATTGTGAAGTGAAGTTAGTTTACTGTTGGTGTTGTGGAATAGAAGAGAAGTGGAGTTGGTGCTATTTGTTATTGGGTAGGGAGTTGTTGCCTTGTGGAGTTGCTGTTACTACTTTGGAGTTTTGCTTTGTGGAGTTGAGTTGCTGACTTGGCGTGGCTGCCACACACCTCGCACATGTTCGACTGCCCGGGATACTGATCCCGTTATTCTAGTGTTCAATTTCATCAGCGTCAACTAACAGGCAAGTCCACTTGAACAATTTTTATTTATTCTAGTTCAAGTTTAATTGATCTCTTATGCAAGTAGTTCCAAATTTAAATATCGTTAAACTCTGCTTTGTGTCCCGTCTTGTTAAGAGTATTGAGGGTTTACACGAGCTAACCCGACGTGCTCTTGACTTCCTTTATTATCCTTTGACTCAAACCCAAACCTGGACATGCATATGATATAAATAATTAAATTATACATGAGAAAAACATACCCTGATTAAATACATGCTGTTTACATGAGAACTTGAGACTGGAACTTGATTATTAACTTGACTTGTTACTGGAGAATTACACTTGACCTGTTTACTTGGAAAATTCACATTACTTTACATTAATCTTGATACATGCATGATACAATAATTCGACAATTGCCCACTTGATAAACATTTATGTGATACTGCCTTGTGTGTCCTGTACTGAGGTTTCGACCCAGTTATACTAGGAATCAGTTAAAATAATTGTTGTTTCAGATTTACCACCTCTGGCTTATTAGTGTATAATATATCATGTTGTTGCATTATCACCATTCACTTGACATTATTATAACCACTCGCATGTACATGAAGGACTTAATAAAATACTAAAACAAGCCGGGGTTTCTAAGGGTTGACCTAGTAGTGGACCGTCTCGGAAAATGTACTCGGTAGGGCCCTCTTGTTACATGGACTTGTTATATAGAAGGAGGAGAATACGTGTGGAGACGTGACTTGTTATCTTGTTATCTTGTTGTCGTGATATGCCGAGTACACGCTCTGTAGACCCCACCACTATGTCTCAAACGTACACTATTTTGCGTGCACTGAACCTGTGGTACGGCACACATGGGACACAGAAGTACGTGCACTAGTTAGGAGAAACAACTTGATAATAGAACTAGTTGACATGTGTACATACTTGATAAAGACCCTTGCTATTAGTCCATTATTGCCCTTGCAAATTTGATCTTGATTCACATTTCTTCCTGTACCCTGTTTCCCTTACTCTCTGTTTTTCACTACTTGCTGTCCGTACTTGCTCTAAGGACAAATTATTCTTTCTTTTTAGATAATCAAGCACAGGTGCATAAAGAGAATTCCTAGGAGGCATTGATGAGCAGATCTTTCACATTGGAGCAGGAGTCTCCCGAGTAATTTGGTAAGCTCTTGTATTCCAGAATTGGTTATTGAATTTCGTTCTCGTTTATGTGATCACGTTTCCTGCGTGGTAGTGATTAAATTTTCTTATATTGTTGAGTTAATATTGGTACAGCTTATGGATGATATGAGTTGGCACACTTATATCATTCGCTGGGCCTCAGTTACGTGCCTGTGTTCCTGTATTCCGGGAAGCGGGGCGTGACATTGAGACCTTGCGCATGTGAAGGATGAATGCTCGGCACCGGAGTAGAGGTTGAAGATCGGCACTGAGCTCGGAGCTCCGGAGTGGGAGCTCGGCTCTGCACTGGCGAGGCGGTCGGATTCTCGACGAGGCGCGGGATCGACATCTCGAAGCCCGGCCAGGTGAGAGGGGGGAGAGTTTGGGAGAGATGGGTTCAGGGAGTAAAAGAGCTGTTTTGGAAAATAGGGGGTATCAGTATTCTGAATAGTGTTTGGAAAGAACACTTAAAACAAACGCCAACTCAGAATAGAGTTTTCAGAAAAAGAAAAAGAAAAACTAAAACAAACAGACCCTAAGGAGCTATTTTCAGAAAATAGGAGCTCGAAGTCTGTTTGTTTTAGTTTTTTTTTTTTTTCCTGAAAACTCTATTCTGAGTTGGCGTTTATTTTAAGTGTTTTTTCCAAACACTATTCAGAATACTGATACCCCCTATTTTCCAAAACAGCTCCTTTACTCCCTGAACCCATCTCTCCCAAACTCTCCCCCTCTCACCTGGCCGGGCTTCGAGATGTCGACCCCGCGCCTCGTCGAGAATCCGACCGCCTCGCCGGTGCAGAGCCGAGCTCCCACTCCGGAGCTCCGAGCTCAGTGCCGATCTTCAACCTCTACTCCGGTGCCGAGCACTCATCCTTCACGTGTGCGAGCTCTCAACGACTTCGAGCTCCCAGTCCAAAGCCGAGCCCACTCACGGCCGCCATCAGCTCCCTCCTCGAGCTCCGCCGAGCACTGAGCTCCATAGCCGAGCTCCGAGCCAAATGATGAGCCGTACCCACAGTCGAGCTCCCCACCTTCACTGAGCTCCACTATCGCCCTTCCTCGCCAACCTCTCACGGCAGTAGAGCTATCCCTCCAAGAGCAGCTCTATCTCCAACCTTCGCCGAGCTCAATCTCTACCGAGCTCCGTCGTCGAGATCCCTTCGTCAACCTCCAACTCCCTGAACCCAACTTTGCCAAGCTCCTCGCCATGCTCGCCATCCTCCATCGCCGAGCTCCACCCCGATGCCGAGCTCATCATCTAGCTCCAGCACCTCTATCGAGCTCCAAAGCTGATCTCCGAGCTCGAGCTCCCACTCTTACTCGAAGAACCCATCGAGCTCCATCCATTGCTAAGCTCCACCTCCGCCACTTTCGTCGAGCTTCGTCTCCACATCGATGATCTCCTCTCGCCGAGCTCCTCTCTTCGAGCTCCGGTGACCTGGTTCACCCTCAGCCGAAGATGACGTCGAAGGAAAGAGACGAAGGAGGAAGAACGAAGAAGAACGATGTAAAGAAGAGAAGAAGTCGAAGAAGAACAGGGCGGGATAAGAAGAAGAAGAAAAAAAACATATATATATATATATATATATATATATATATATATATATATATATATATATATATATATATATATATATATATATATTTGTGCCACGTGGGATTGTTGAATATATATATAAAATTTTCATAATATACGTATCGATCCCATGCCATTAACGATAGTTTACATGAGATTGTTGAACAATGTAAAGAAAAGTAATGAAGTAAGCTTGTTTTGTTGAATAAATTGGTTGAGTATAGTTGAATGGGATTGTTTTTATTTTGATTATCTAGTGCTTATTTTCCTAAATAAATTGTTTGGCTCAGCCTTTAGAAATTTTCTTTGATATAATCTTTTCAAAAACTGCAGCCTGGAGGTTGAGCAGATTCAGTTTATCCAAATATTTATAGTTATCCAAATACTGCACGCAATCCAAGAAATCCAAATACTGCTCACAACCAAAAAAAAAATACATCCTATTTGTTTTCACATGCAATCTTGTATCCTACTACTGCTACTAATTGCTCTCACATGCAATCTCAACAAAAACAAACTAAAAAATACTCTTCATTTAATACTGAAGAACTGCAATTACCAAAAGAGACAGTGATAATATCAAAACATTTATCCAAATTGCATAACTTATACATGAACTGAGATTAGTTGCTTTACAAAGACCTCACTGATTATAGTATGTTCATACAAGATTTTCTTTAAATTTTGTACTCTAACGTGACGAATCAATCGTGGAGATGATGGCGTCTGATTTTTGCTCGATTTACATGCTGCTCAAGTTTCTTGTTCCAATACTTGTACAACATTGCAATCTAACTGCAACAATTAAAAAAATGTCAGCAAATGATGAATTTAAATTGATTTTAAAAAATGTCAGCAAGAAATATAACCGAACAGCTTTTAAACTGTCTTTTTCAGAAAAACAGCTTTCAGATAACAGTTTTCAGCTAGAAATATAACCGAACAGCTTTTAAACTCTCTTTTTCAGAAAAACAGCTTTCAGATAACAGTTTTCAGCTAGAAATATAACCGAACAGCTTTTAAACTGTCTTTTCCAGAAAAACAGCTTTCAGATAACAGTTTTCAGCTAGAAATATAACCGAACAGCTTTTAAACTGTCTTTTCCAGAAAAACAGCTTTCAGATAACAGTTTTCAGCTAGAAATATAACCGAACAGCTTTTAAACTGTCTTTTCCAGAAAAACAGCTTTCAGATAACAGTTTTCAGCTAGAAATATAACCGAACAGCTTTTAAACTGTCTTTTTCAGAAAAACAGCTTTCAGATAACAGTTTTCAGCTAGAAATATAACCGATCAGCTTTTAAACTGTCTTTTTCAGAAAAACAGCTTTCAGAATACAGTTTTCAGCTAGAAATATAACCGAACAGCTTTTAAACTGTCTTTTTCAGAAAAATAGCTTTCAGAATACAGTTTTCAGCTAGAAATATAACCGAACAGCTTTTAAACTGTCTTTTCCAGAAAAACAGCTTTCAGATAACAGTTTTCAGCTAGAAATATAACCGAACAGCTTTTAAACTGTCTTTTTCAGAAAAACAGCTTTCAGATAACAGTTTTCAGCTAGAAATATAACCGAACAGCTTTTGAATTCTTTTTTTTCAGAAAAACAGCTTTCAGATAACAGTTTTCAGCTAGAAATATAACAGAACAGCTTTTCAACTCTCTTTTTCAGAAAAACAGCTTTCAGAATACAGTTTTCAGAAATAAATATAACCAAACAGCTTTTAAACTCATTTTCAGAAAACTCTATTCAGAATACAGTTTTCAGAAAACTCTATTCAGAAAACTCTTTTCAAAACAACAAAACAAACGCAACCTAAATGTCTTGTAGACTGATTCTAAATATGGGGTTTTAAACAATAATGCATCAAATGGGAAACAATCCAAATGTTGCGATAAAGAAATCAAATTAGTTTGCATCTATCGAAGAAAGCAATACCACATTTCTATGCAGGGTCGATCACCAAGTAAAATTACTTACAAACTATTCAAAGTTGCCACTATTCTTATTAGTTACCAAGTCTATAGATAATCTCAGCAACAAAAATGATCATTCTAAACGTTCTTAAAGTAAACATATGAAAATCACAAAAGGCAGCTTAATTAGTGAAGCATTTGAGGTTGGCCTTGGTAATACCCGGTTAAAATAGGGGGTATGACCGAAGGAACCAAGCCGGCTGAGGATCTATATCCATTTGCACATCTGGCATGATTGGCTCCATACTCCCTTCAAGCTATAAAATCCAGTGTGAACTTCACCTTCCACCCAACTACCCTCAGTGAAGTACACACAGTGTCCTCTAACTCCTGAGTACTCTCTAGGAGAAACGCAAAATGTAGTATTTCCTCCCACAAAAAATGTTGCACCTTTTTAAGTTTTTCACCTCCTTCTGTACAGGATCCAATTTGTAGACTTTGATCACTACCGAATACCCATAATCCATAGCTCACTCTTTGGGGGAAGAAACTATAAAGAAAAACATCTTCCGATCAATAAAAACTGACATTGTTGTTGGGGTTTGTGGGTCCAATACACGATAATGGGTTGAAGAAGATTGATGAGAAGAAGAGTCGAAGTGGGAGCCAGTAACTGCATGCAGAAGTTGAGGTCGACCGCTTAGCCGACCGCACAAACGACCGACTGTACAGGCTCTCAAGTCGAGAGTTGTACAGTCGAACATCTCACTCTCTATTGAAACCCTGTACACTTAAAGGAATGACCAGTCGACCATCCCTCTCTCTATTGAAATCATGTACACTCGAAGGACAGTTGCGGTTGACTGCGCGGCGATGTTTGATATGTGGCTGAGATCTAACCTGAAGTAAACCTACATATATTGTATTGAATATGATTTTAGGGTTAAGAGAAAAAAAAAAAAAATCAATCAGCCGTTAGAAAGAGTGAGAGAGAGGGAGATAGAGAAAAACCCTACACCTTGGGGGTGAGTTCTTGTGAGATTTGTAAACTTGTTTTTCATATTTCTAGTGAAAATCGCAAGAGTGCCTCTACGTTGCATTGGGTGAAACTTGAAAAAATCTCGTGTGTTCTCGTGTGTTGGCTTTTGATTCTTTGTTTGCTCGCTTGTTTTTATTCATTTGTTTTGCATCTCGTTGGTGAGTTATTCCGCAGTTAAAAGTCAACATAGTGGTATAAGAGCACCAGGTTGGTAGCGATGATTGAGATGGAGGACAAGAGTAGTGTCAAGGAGTTCGATGGAATAGATTTCACAATGCGTAAGATCCAGATGATAGCGTATCTCCGACAGAAGGATCTAGATGATCCATTGTTAGGTGTGAAGCCAGAAGAGCGGAGGAAGATTCGGTTGCGTTGGCGGCTTAGAACAGATTGGATTAGAAAGCACGTGGACAGATTTAGTTGTCATTGAGTAGGAAGTTTCTATTTCATATTGAGAAGGCAAAGACCGCAAAGGAGGCAGTTGAGATCTTGACAGATATATTTGAGTAACCGAATGCAGCGAACCAAATACTTCATCTGAAGAAGTTGGTCAACATGAAGTTGTCAGAAAGGGGTTCGGTTGCAGAGCACATCAACAATTTATGTATAGTTTACAATCAGATGGAATCGTTGGGTTTGAAGTTTGAGGAAATGTCACAATCATTGTTATTGCTATCCAGTCTTCTCGATAGCTACGGCAGAGTAGAACAAACTATTACAAGCTCTATGACTGATGCAACAACTCTAAAGGATGTTATAAGCAGCATCATGAATGAGGATGCAAGAAGGAAGATATATGGAGATTCTTCGGTGTCATATCCTATCAATATCGCACTGTCAGTTGATAACCATGGTAGAAGTAATAACAGAGGGAAGTGCAAAGCAGGAATTACAGGTCCAGGTCAAGAGCATGACATCACAAAGGTGAGTGTTGGCACTGTAAGAAGTCGGGACACAGGAGATACCAATGCGAAGAGTATAAAAAAGCGCAAGCAGGGTCACGGGTAGTCAATGTGGTAAGTATCGAACCCTGTCTAGAAGAATTATATTTATTTGCTAGATTTGATATTATGCAAGATGATTGGTGTATAGACTCCAGTGCTTCTTATCATTGTACACTCATAAGGGATGCTTTTGAGGATTACAAGACAGGTAATTTTGGTGCAGTCACAGTTGGCAATGGGCAAATATGTCCAACTGCAGGTAAAGACACAGTGAGAGTGAAGGCTCGCAATGGCAGGCAATTGGTTTTGAATGACACAAGACACATTCCGGACTTAAGGAAGAATTTAATCTCGACTAGTAAACTAGACAAAGAAGGGTTCACGATAACTTTTGGACATAGAGAATGGAATGTTACCATAGGTTTGAGGTTGATGGCAAAAAGGAAAGCATGGTGACACGTTGTACCTACTCAGAGGAGGTGATTCAGGTGATATTATTGATACAGCATCGGTAGGTAGTTCTTCAATTCTATGGCATGTCAGATTGGGGCACCATGGTGAGAAGGGTGTCAAGGAGCTTTGTTCAAGGGATCTATTGCCGAGGCTTAAGAAGATTGAGATGGAATTCTGTGAGAACAACGTAATGGACAAACAGAAGACAGTTAGTTTTTAGTTGAATGGATGTGAGAAGAAGCTTTGGAAGCTAGGGTTGGTACACACAGATGTGTGGGGTCCAGCTCAGGAATTCTCTTATGGTGGTAAGAAATACTTTGTCACATTCTTCGATGATGCTATAAGGAAAGTTTGGGTTCATGCAATTTGCGAGAAATCAGAAGTGTTTCAGGCATTCAAAGCTTGGAATGCCAGTGTTGAGAATGGGACGAGTTGTAAGGTGAAAGAATTAAAGTCAGACAATGTGGTGATAAAGAGTTTGTTGACTATCTGGTAAAGGAATCCAAGGAATCAGGACAGTTCCAAGGACTCCATAAGAGAATGGAGTAGCAAAAAGAATGAACTGCACAATACCCAAAAGGGTGAGATGCATGAGACATCATGCAGGTCTTTTGGTCCATCTTTGGGCTGCTACAGTGGATACACCAGTCTACTTGACTAACTGTTGCCTATCTAGTACCCTTGATGGGACCATTCCGCAAAAACTATGGTCACATAACCTGTCAATTATTCGCATTTGAAATTTTGGTTGTATTGCACATTCACTAATTTATAGGGAAGAAAGAAAGAAACTGGACTCTAATTCCAAAAAGTGTGTATTCATTGGCTACAACGGCGATCAGAATGATTACTGATATTGTTGTATTTTTATGTGGGAGCAACAGATAGTGAGTCCTTTTGTTGGAGAGGAAAAGTATATCTCAGCTGCTGATCCCATCCTAATGAGAGAAATATTTAGCGGATCCGGTGGTGGTTGATCGCCGTTGAACAGCTGCAAAATGCCTGAAACACCGAGAGTATTCCGAGCAAGAAGCCCTTCGACGATCAAGTCAGTAAACCAGGGTTTAAAGTGCGATTAGGTGGTGAAATTGTGATTACCTGGTAATAGTGGAGGTGGGTCTGTATTTATAGGCTAGTAAGAATCTATTATAAAGTGATTCACTGCTTCCTAATTAGATTTTACTGATTAGAGATATGATGGAGTAGTTAATCCCCTGATCTTAGGGGATTTTATTATTTCATAATTGAGCAACCCTACTTGGTGGGCCGAACTGAGTTGGTGGGCCTGTAGGAGACCCACGAACTATCTTTGGGCTTTAGTTTTTCATGAAATTGTCATCTTGTCCCTGTCTGCCTCGTGATCTGTGCTAGGATCGAACCTTGGAGCTTAGCCATGATTTTCACCTGTATCACAAGCACCCCACTCTCGAAGGCGAGCTCTCGGTCATCTTCGAAGAGTAGGTAACTCGTAGGGAAAATTGCACTGGCATAAGAACAAGTCAGTTGCTACGATGTTGGGCTCCTTCCGAGCTGTCGTGGCCGAGAATCGAGGTTCGACCCCTGAGGGAAGAAATAGATAGCGTATGCCTCGTGATCGGAGCATCGAGTTGAGGCTCTTTGTCTGAGGCGTGAGCCGTGCTAGTGGAGAAATCCGCGATTAACTAGGAATCGAAGCATCATTTTGATGTGTTTTGTCTGAGGCGTGAGCCGTGTTAGCAAAGAAATCCATGACGAGCTCAGAGACAAAGCACCATTTCAGGCACTTTGTCCGAGGCGTGAGCTGTGTTAGCAGAGAAATCTACGACGAGCTCAGAGTCGAAGTACCATTTTGAAGCATTTTGTCCAATGTGTTAACCATGTTAGCAGAGAAATCCGCGACGAGCTCGAAGTCGGAGCATCATTTTGAGGCACTTTGTTTGAGGTGTGAGTTGTGTTAGTTGAAAAATCCGCGAAGAGCTCGGAGTTGGAGCACCATTTTGAGGTGCTTTGTTTGAGGTGTGAGTTGTGTTAGTGGAGAAATCCGCGACGAGCTCGGAGTTGGAGCATCATTTCGAGGCATTATGTCCGAGGCGTGAACCGTGTTAGCGGAGTATTCCACGACGAGCTCGAATTCGGAGCACCACTTTGAGGCGCTTTGTCCGAGGTGTGAGCCATGTTGGCGGAGAAAACCGCGATGAGCTCGGAGCACCATTTTGAGGCACTTTGTTTGTAACCCCTGTTTCCCATTTCTGTATTTTGGGTGTATTTTCTTTTCTGTGTTTTATCTGGGTTTGGGTATTTTATATATAAAAAAAATTGTTTTCTTAAATTCATTTATTTCAAAAATATTTTGTATCTCCTATTAAAATCCGTTTTTTTCATTAATTGTATTTATTGTTATTTTCAAACGATTTTTATATTATACAAACCTTATTAATGTTGTTGTTATTATTATTGTTCAGTAATATTATTATTACTGCTATTTTTATTTATTTATTTATTTATTATTATTATTATTATTAAATCTGTTATTATTGTTATTATTTTTATTACCTTTGTTTGTTTATTTAAAAACTCATTTCTATGTGTTAATTGCATTTGTAGTCATTTCAAAATAAATTCTGTATGGTAATACAAATTAGATTTTTATTATAAATCATGTTTTTATTGGGTATTTTATTTTCTTCTATTGGATTTTTTAAGACCTATTTTAAAACCCTTTAACCCTATTTTCTTTATTGGATACCCATTAGCTATCTCATTTACCCCTATTATTATCCCCCTAACCTGTTAAGCCCATTAAACCCATTACCCTGTTTACACTTTACCCCAAACTCATTATCTTTAATACCCATTTACCCCAATACCCAATATAAAATCTTGTATCCTATTTTAACCCATTAATACTCAACCCTAACCCATTACCCTATATATACCCATCTGTTTTATCCCTATACTAAGCCGCTTCACCTCCCCCGGCCCCCTGCCTTCCTTCATCCCGTAAACCCTAGCCTGAACCTCCATACCCATCACCCCGTCCATCCTGCACCTCCAGCTTCGCCCCCGTCTCCTTCTTCTACCCACTCATCTCCTTCCCCTCTCTCGTCCTGCTGCAGCACTGTATTCCCGCCGCCCAGCAAGTCGTGACAACCAACAGCACCAGTCGACAACGTCAGCCTCCTCGCCAGCCTGCCATCCTCCGCCATGACAACGCCAGCCCCGATGTCCGTGTGTGTTGTGCTCCTCCTAAGCGCCGCACGACTGCAGGCCACCCCCTCGTCCTCGACCGCTGCCCTGTGCTCTGCCGCTCTTCTCCTCCAACGATGACTGACAGCAACCAGCAGCAAGCGCTTCCCGACGTCGCACTGTCTGTCCGTCGTAGTCCTCCCGCTGTAGTGTGCCAGCCACCTAGCTCCACCATGCCCTCCTCCTGCAACGTGCCCTGAGTTCCGCCCTGTCGCCTTCAGCGACACCTGTAGCGATCCCCCATGCGCCCCCTGGCCCCATCGTCGGAGTCAAGCCAGGGGTGTGTTGTTGATCAAGGAATTGATCACTTTGGTTTTGGGCCGCCGGATCTTCCTTGATCATCTTGATCATCACCATCATGCTTGATTGGATGTGGGCCGTCTGATCTCCTCTTGAACACGATCATGATGATCATCAACTTCCTTTGATCGCAGTCGTTCGATCGATCGATCTTGATCATCATCACCTTCTTCGTCATCAGGGAGATCTAGTCGTCCGATCTAATTCGATCATCTTTGATCTTGATCTTCGATCTCAGCCGTTCGATTGTGTTCGTGATCTCGATCGTCTTCATCTTGTTCATGGGTTCGTTCGTTCGTTAAGTTCGTGCCCGGGATCCGTTCCCTTTATTCTTGCCCTGCTTTGTCATTTTCGTCGTCTCTCAGGCAAGTAACTTGTATTCTTTTCTTTGTGTAAAACAAGTACTAAATACCGTCTGTAGTATAGTTGGGTTCTAGAGACAATTTGTGTGTGAATTCTCTGTTATCTATTGTCTCTATTGTGATGATTTAACCATAGTTGCCTCATATGACATGAATTCTCTGTTATCTATTGTCTCTGTTATCTATTGTCTCTATTGTCTGTAGTATAGTTGGGTTCTAGACACATATGACATGAAACAACCTAGGGTTGACCAATTTTTATGTATTTGTTCATGCTACTTTGAAATATTTGTGCTTGATGTGTTGTTCGTGATATACTTGGTGAATACTTGCAAAATACCCTATATCATGTTGTTCGGACATCTAGTACACTATATTTCATGTTTGGTTATGATTTGGATGAGTTTTATGTGAACTGATTGATTTTGTGCAAGAATGATATTTTCAGTTTTGTCGATTTCCCCGTTTTAATCAGTATTTTAGACCCTATTAAGGTCAGTATTTGAAAATATTTTGTGAATATGAACTGTAGAGAAATCTGTCTATTTTCTAACCCTTCGGATAGACTTCAGTTTCGATTTATGGATTGTGCGTTATGTCTATTTTACTACAGAGGTGTAGAAAAATTTCCAGATTTTGAAATCTATGAATTCTAAAGAATCTATTTTTATCATGATGTTAAAAGTATTATTTTGATTCAATATCTTGCACAATACAACTAAACTTGATTGGGATTAATCCTGAATTTTTGTGGATTTATTTGATGAGTTTTACAAACCGTTCTATGTTTCCAAACAATTACTATATTAGTAGTTTTTCTTGCTGTTCAGTAAAGAACCTGATTTTCGACCTAATTATACTCGTTGTTTGTAAAATATTTGTGAATATCAAATTATCCCACTGTGTCTATTTTATCACCCTTTTGACGGATTTGAATTTCGATTTATGGTTTGTGAGATATTTTTATTTTCGTACTGCAGTGTTTATAATTCCAGATTTACAAAACTACTACATCTCGACGTTTTCTGATTTTTTTTACTAAACCATTTTTGTTGGAAAATTATGAAACTTTATATTCTGATGCTACACATATAGGGAAATACCCCAGATTTTTCGTGGATTTAATTACATGAGTTTTCATGTTGTTTTCCTGACTTTGAATACAAACTTCTGATTTCTGGCTGAACACGTTTTCTGGTTTCAAATCAGTTTTGAGTTATATTTTTGTGAACTACCATATGACTTATATATACTTGCTAGATTCGGTCAGGAGTCTATTTTCCAGATTTTCTGACGGATCCAGATTTGTATGTTTGTAGCAACGGGAATTCCAGATTTAGTGCAATACTGTCCTACTGTCCTGAACTAGAATTTTCGTTGTTCTATCCTGTTATGAGTTGTCTTTCATCTGTGCATGTTTATTTTGCAACCTGCACTTGTTACTTGTTCATACCATATTATTCTTGACCTGTTTGTGACACATACATGCATGTTTGATTATTAATAATAAAATAACCAAGCCGGGGTTAAGGAAAAGATCTAATAGTGGAAAATACAGAAACATGTACTCGAAAGAGGATTCATAGATCCTACTTGGTTATTTGGAGCTTGATACTTGGTTATTTGGAGCTTGATACTTGGTTATTTGGAGCTTGACACGTGATTACTTGACACTTGCACACTTGACACAGAGCTTGATATTTTGGGTATTTGGAGCATGATATTTGGTTATTTGGAGCTTGTTATTTGGTTACTTGGAGCTTGATACTTGATTACTTGAGAGATTGTCCCTGAGTACACTGTCCACTATGATCCACTATGAAATCTAAAGTAAAACTTTTTGAACTTAGCAACCATGTAGTAAAAGGATGGATGCATGAAGTGCTACCTACATAGTAATAAATACAAGACTTGACATGACATAATACATGATACGTGAATACCTGTTACATGCTTGCCTGTTACATGTTTACCTGCTTGCTTGACACTTACTACTTGTACTTGTTACTTGTACATGATACTTGATACTTGTTACTTGTACATGATACTTGACACTTGATACTTGTTACTTGTTTACATGATACTTATTTACTTGACACTTGATACATGCCACTTACATTTGTTCATCTTGCCATGATAGTTGTTATATTTTGTCGTCATGCCTATTCCATGCTATTTGTTATTCTTTTTTCATGTACTTGTATCTTGCACTACAAGTGGCCCGTAACTTATATTGATAGGAGTTTGTTTTCTTTTTCCTCTTCCTGCAATTTATTACATTGCAAATTTAGGAGACCAGGTGCCTGATGGTGTAGGTGATATGAGATACTAGTTGCTGGAATTTTGCTCTTATTATTTCTTGTTGCTTATTTGAATAATGTATCTTGATTATTTGGATTTATTTGTATTTGGGCAATATGACCCGGGATATTGACTTATTCAGATCTGGATTATTTGAGATTATAATATTTTGGTTTCAAGTATTCTTGTTGGTTTTGACTCATATATGCATGCTTGATTGACTTTTCTTGCTTCCGACTCTGATTATTCTTGTGAAATATTGTAAAGATTCCAAACAGCTTATGGATGATGAAAATCATTCGCTAGACTTAGTCACGTATCTGTATTCTGTATTCTCTTTTGGGAAGCGAGGCGTGACATTGTCTGAGGTGTGAGCTATGTTAGCAGAGAAATCCGTGACGAGCTCGGAGTCAAAGCACCATTTCGAGGTGTTTTGACCGAAGTGTGATCCGTGTTAGCGAAGAAATCCATGATGAGGTTGGAGTTGGAGCACCATTTCGAGATGCTTTGTCCGAGGCGTGAGTTGTGTTAGCGGAGAAATCCACGACGAGCTCGGAGTTGGAGCACCAGTTCAAGGTGCTTTGTCCATTGTGTAAGCCATGTTAGCAGAGAAATCTACGACGAGCTCGTAATCAGAGCACCATTTTGAGGTGCTTTGTCCAAGGTGTGAGTCGTGCTAGCAGAGAAATCTAAAGCATAAGCTATGTTAGCAGAGTAATTCGCGATGAGCTCAAAGTGGGAGCACCATTTCCATGCGCTTTTTTCGAGGCAAGAGCTGTGTTAACGGAGAAATCCACGACGAGCTCGGAGTTGGAGCACCATTTCGAGGCGCTTTGTTCGAGGCATGAGTTGTGTTAGCAGAGAAATCCGCGACGAGCTCGGAGTCAGAGCACCATTTTGAGGCATTTTGTCCAAGGCATGAGCAGTGTTAGCGGAGTAATCCGCGACGAGCTCAGAGTCGGAGCACCATTTCAAGGCGCTTTATCCGAGGTGTGAGAGATTGCAGAAAAATTCGCAACTGCCTCGAGGAGCACCATTTCAAGGCATCAAGATGGGAGACATGTTTGTGAAGAAATAAGCGACGAGCACGGAGTCGGAGCACCATTTTGAGGTGTCAAGACCAGAGCCATATTTGTGGAGAAGCCATTTCAAGGCATCAAGATGGGAGACATGTTTGTGAAGAAATAAGCGACGAGCACGGAGTCGGAGCACCATTTTGAGGTGTCAAGACAAGAGCCATATTTGTAGAGAAGCCTGCGAAAGCTTGGAGTCGAAGCGCCATTTTGTGGCGCCAAGATGAGGGCCATGTTTGCAGAGCACTTGGCCAAAAGGGACTCAACAAATTGCGCTTGCGTGCTCCATGTGCGTGCCTGTGTAACATAATGTGTCTGCATGGTGTTCAATGTCCCCTTTCTGCTATATATAGTCTCCCTTGTCCTTCATTTCTCGTTGACTTGATTTTTTTCACCGTTACCTTCAGCACCGTTGCTTTTTCGGCTTCATTTCCCTCCAACAAACAACCATGGTTTCCAACGAATTTTTGAGGGCTAGGCGTGTGGCTCTAATGGCTGAGGAGACGGCTAAGGCAGAGGCGGAGACGAAGGTTGTCGAGGAGGCCAAAGCGACTGGGCAGAAACATCATCCTTCCCCGGGGTCGGAGGAACCTTCGAGGAAAAGGAAAACCAAAGATGCCACCACCAGAGGAACAAGGTGGCCGAGGATGGTAAGAAGGAGGCCCCGAAGCCTAAGGCCACATTCTCGAAGGAGGCCACGGTGACTCCAAAAATTCCCCCACCGCCAAAGGTATGGGCCCCTTCCTGGCCTGTCACAGAGACGAACCTATCGACCGACCACCCTAATGTGTTGTAGGTGGTCAACCACCTTGCCACTCCCCGCAATAGGAAGACTCTTTAAGGTGAAAGAGTCAGAGGATGAAGTTTGCACTCACTAGGATCAGGCTTCCATCCTGGTGAGGGACCTGTCCATTATCAGCTTCTTGACCCACGTCTTTTTCTTCTAGGCTAAAAATATTCTCATTTTCTTGTCGGCGGCCATCAAGGGGTGAACTGAGGCGGAGGCTCGATGTGCTTCTCAATGGCGCTCAGGTGGCCTAGGCAGGCAAGAAGGAGTTGTTGGGCCGGATCGATGACCTCTGGCAGACAATAAAGGGGTTGAATAAGGAACTAGCGAGTGAGAGGAAGGCCCAGGGGGAGCTGTTAGCGGAAAAAGAGAAGCTGGTTGAGGAGAAATCGGTGTGGCAGGCGAAGGAGAAGGAGATGATGAAGGAAATACGACAAGATCGTGCTGCATGTGATCCAGGCCTAGATGAAGGGTATGACTGTGCCCTTAACCACATCAAAGCTAGGTATCCGGACCCCAACCTTAAGGGCTTACCTTTCGAGGCGAAGAGAGGGGAGCTGCCCCAAACTGCCGAGGGAGAAGCTATGGCTAACAACAAGCCGGCCAACGTTGCTCCTAGTGTCGGGCAGGCCCCCTCCGCTCCTGCCTTGGAGAAGGGGTCTTTCTCCAAGTAGTAGACTTAGGTTGTTTTTGTTCATCGCATTTTCTCTTATCGGCCACCGCACTTGTACTTGGTTTTTATTAATGATTAATATGTCTAAACTCCTTTGCTTTTTCTCCATCTGAATTAAGATTGTATTCCTTGCTACGAGCTTCCAAACCGGGGTGGGGGGTGGAGTACTTCGGACCCCTCTATTAGAGGTGTTGGTTCAAGGTCTCTATTTTGGCTCTTGCTTTCGAATGATCACGTGAGTGACCACGTGCTCTTGCTTATGTCACCCTTCATGGGAATCGAGGTGACTGTAAATCTTGGGTGTTTGAGTGTTGACTTGTTGGTTGTAATGAATGAGGAGAATGCCTATAAATCCCCCTATTCTCAAACGAAGGGTTTACAACTCCTAATCTTGCATCGTGAATGAGTAGGGGTACTTTGCTGAGTGACTCGAATGTTAATCCGAGGGTCGATGCCGATGAAGAAAGGTCGTCTAGAGCATGGTCGGAGTGTTCCTGCCCTGCTGTCCGAGCGTTCGACCCGGAGGGGATCGATGTCTGGTCGCACCACTCCGGGTTGCTTGTCCCAGGTTCCAAGATCTGAAGTTTTAACCCCCCCCCCCCCCGGCTCGAGTACCGAGAGACACGATCTTACTGTTGGTGTATGCCCTTGGTGTATGCCCGGCCAGTTGTGTATTGACATTAGTAGCTTACATTGTATCATGACATCTATTTCATATATGAGGCAGTTTATTTACTGTGTTTTTTTTATTGTGATTAAATGAACATAATAAAGTCCGTAGAATAGTAGGTCAATACCATGGGATATCAAGTGCATGACTTGATTGTGAGATCCTACTGGTTGTAATCAAAACACTATTCTTAAATGTCCCTAGTCAAGTATTATTGTTAATTAAGATAACAATAATATATAGAGACTAGTATGTGCGTAGACTGATAACCATATCTCACGGGTCATGGATATAAGATATCAAGTCTTCACATGGGTACATATTAGAGTAATAATATACTAGAGTGACCCACCATGAGAACGCTGCATGGATTGTTACGTGTCATAAGCGGTTCTCACAATGACCATGGTGTACACAGTCCTTTGACTTGAAGTCAATATGGTTTCCTACATGAGAAGTTGTATGTTTTATTATCGTCAAATGTTGCCTTTAATAAGGTGATTATAAAGTCGACTATTGGATATACTACAAATCATGCAGAGGATGTGAGTGACTTAGATAGGATTTGTTCCTCTTACATAACAGGAGCGATATCTATGAACCCCTTGATTGAGTGAGACTAGAAAATGCATGGTTGTGCTCAAATGATTCAATATGAAATATTGAGCTCATTTGTATTAGTAAATGTAATCGGATCTCAAGAAACCAAAGATTGAACTATACAAGGGTGACACGCTCTATGCCTATAGTCAATTAAGATATTTTGACAAAGAGACTAAACTACATGGTAACATTGGTCACGGATAGCTTATGTCAAATCACTGAAATTCCCGTTATTTGACTAGTAGTGATGTATTGCTAGATACCGCTCACTGTTTGTAATACTAGAATATGATTTTAGTAGTACTATCAACGTAATGGGAACCTACAGGGTCACACATTTATAATGGATCAAAATTGGGATTTAAATTCATAAGATTAATTTAATTGGGGATCCAAGTAAAACTTGGACTCCTGATATTTGTTGGATATTTAATTACATTAAATGAGCTAACTAAATTTCAAAGGCCCACACACGAATCTGACCCAGGTCAGATTGTTAGCCCAACAGCCTCATTACTCTCTTAGGATTGATTTTTTGCACCTATGTATATGGTACGTATTTGTAGAAAAGACACACATGAGAGAGAGAATGTGATGAACATGCCCTTCCCGCAGCTAGCATCGCAGCGTGAGGGAAAGCTTGATTTGATCCGTTCGTGTGGATATCATATCGGCACCACAATATTGTAGTGTTGTGATCGGCATACTGTGGAGACAGCAGATCCCCACGATTTATGATTTTCGCATGGATCCATGGATAGGTTTCGATATTTTTTTGTAATTTTTCCACTGTGTATTTAATCTGAGATTGCCTTCGAAACCTAACAATGGTATCAGAGCCACTTGTGAAACCATAATTTGGTTATGTATAATATGTGATTATTCATGATTTATGTGCACTTTTGAAAGAAAGATTCATATGTGATATAATTTTTGCAACAATTGCAATGTAAGGATTCGTTTATATGTTGGTTGTTAACACAGATGTCACACCAAAGTAGCCATCGGTTTGGAACCATTGAAAGATGTGATTTGCAGTAACGTTAGGGTTTCCTAAGGCATCAAGAGTTCATGCATCTGCGTCGTTTGCAGTGGCGTTAGGGTTTCTTAAAACATGAAGAGTTCATGCTCTGACGGTAGCAAGGGATGATGAGGCAATTTTTTGCTCCGGGGCGCTGTCCCGCGACCCTGCAAGGGGTGGCCTCCCCTTGACCCCCGTGCCAACTCTGCGTAGGGCAATATTAATTCGCCAAAAATCAATCTTTTTTAAATATAAATAAAATTATAACAACATATTCTTCGTTTATTATGTTATATGATGCATAGTGTGTGGTTGTGGCCTCAGTTCTGTGATGCATGGCTTAGTTCTGTGATGCATGGTTTATGTTCTGTGATGTATTGTTTATATTTTGGTATTTTGAATACAGCATGCGTGTCATGCCTTTCTCTCTACATTCTCAATGTAATCCTTTCTCTCTACACTCTGATTGTACATTCTTTCTTTAGATATAAATGTAATCTCACTGAGGAGGCAAGGAATTAACAATCATACAAGAACTTGACTGGGAAGCTGCTTGGAGAAGACGCTATAATCCCTATGTTTGTTTATTGATACTCTTATTGGCATGGGAGTGTAAATGTGTTAGGGACCACAACCATGTCACATATATTTTATGCTTTATGTTGTATGTGATGCATTGTTTTTTTTTTTTATGCAAATGGATAATAGTTGGTGAGATAAATTAATAAAATAGCAAAAATCCCTCAAAGTAAATATTAAGTCATAATAAGATGTCTTCCAATGCGTGGCACTCGTCTAGGCTAGGATTGATTAAGTGTAGATCTGCCAAAGCATGGTGCCTTTATCTATCCTGGTAAGACGCGATGGGATAAAAGTAATATTCAACTATCAACCATTGGGTCTGACTTAACTAGGTTATTTCAATATGATTGAAAGTTTAGAGACATAGAGTTGGGCTTTAGTCTACGAGATAGATTAGAATAAATGTAATTCACTCAACTATCCAAGAGTTGCATACGATGTAATTGGAAAGTGTTCCTACCTAAATAACTAAATTTTGGGTGATCAGCCAAAGCTGACTCAGAACAAGATGAAATATGGATCTTGGCCTACTAGAAAATCTTACGATGGGATTTTCCGAGTCAATGCTGAGGGTCGTTGATTTGAATAAAAAAAGTAGTATGAGGTGTATTTAATAAAAGACCTTATTAAATATTTCAATGTCATGATATATCTGTATATTTTTATTGATGGTTAAATATTTCTTACTTTGCATATTTCTGTCAAACATTTCAATGAAATGATATTTACTTTGCATATTTCTGTTGATAGATTACCATGACATCCAACACACCAAATAACCTATCATTGCGATTTATTCTTGAGAAGGACAAACTGTCTTAGACAAATTTTCTAGACTGGTACAGGAATCTGAGAATAGTCCTCAGGCATGAGAAAAAACTGTATGTTCTAGAGCAGCCTATTCCTAAGCCACCTGCTGCAAGTGCCCCTCGCACCGAAATGGATGCTCATAAAAAGCATCAAGATGACGCCTTGGACATTGGTTGTCTCATGCTAGCCACCATGAACTCTGAGCTTCAGAAGCAATATGCGAACTTGGATGCCTACGATATGATAATACACCTCAAGAGGCTCTATCAAGAGCAGACTAGGCATGAGAGGTTTGAAGTCTCAAAGGCATTATTTCAGTGCAAACTGACAGAAGGAAGTCATGTTGGAACTCATGTGCTCAAGATGATTGGGTACATAAAGAACCTTGAAAGGCTTGGTTTCCCTTTGGGTCAAGAGTTGGCCACTGACTTGGTCCTGCAATCGTTGTCAGAAAGTTGTAACCAATTCGTCATGAACTACAACATGAATAAAATTGATAAACCTCTGCCAGAAATGTAATACCCCGTAATTTGTGAATAGTATAATATATATATATATAATAAAGTATAAGTAAAAATGAGATGTTATAGAGGTGGGCCCCTGTGTATACAGCAACTATGTTGTATGGTTTCGAAATTAAAAAAACCCACGTGATGACGTGCCGGTCAAAGGGGGGGCCCACCGGTTGAAGAAAAACAGAGCATATCTGTGCTTTGAGAAGTTGTGACGTGTACTAAATGGGCCAACGGGGCTTACTTGGTATACGGAATTAGTAGAAGAGAGAGAGATGGTATTAATTAGTCCCATATCGGGAGTATACAAAAATTAATTGAGTATAAATAAAATTGCCTATGATCAAGAGTCACCTAATCGGTTAACCACCTTTTGAGAGGCAGTCTGTGGTGGGCAGTTGTACTACATAGTATCTAATTTATTTTCTAAAAATAATAAAATTGTTTGAGTATTGGGGCGGGGCGTTACAAATGGTATCAGAGCCGACTTTCGACACCGAGTGTGGAAGAGGGCATCAGTATGATCTACGGTGTTGAGAGTCATTGATCTCCAGAATCGGGTATAATCTGCGGTGTTGAGAGTCATTGATCTGCAGGATCGGGTATGATCTGCGGTGTTGAGAGTGATTGATCTCCGGGTATCCGATCTGCGGTGTTGAGAGTGATTGATCTCCGGGATCGAGGACAACGCCACATCGGCTAGAAAGGTGGTTCCTACACTAGATGTATGCCCCGTACTCAGCGAGGACGCTGATTTCTAAAGGTGGGGTGTATGTAATACCCCGTAATTTGTGAATAGTATAATAAATATATATATAATAAAGTATAAGTAAAAATGAGATGTTATGGAGGTGGGCCCCTGTGTATACAGCAACTATGCTGTATGGTTTCGAAATTTAAAAAAAAAACCCACGTGATGACGTGGCGGTCAAAGGGGGGACCCACCGGTTGAAGAAAGACAGAGCATATCTGTGATTTGAGAAGTTGTGACGTGTACTAAATGGGCCCACGGGACTTACTTGGTATACGGAATTAGTAGAAGAGAGTGAGATGGTATTAATTAGTCTCATATCGGGAGTATACAAAAATTAATTGAGTATAAATAAAATTGCCTATGATCAAGAGTCACCTAATCGGTTAACCACCTTTTGAGAGGCAGCCTGTGGTGGGCAGTTGTACTACATAGTATCTAATTTATCTTCTAAAAATAATAAAATTGTCTGAGTATCGGGGTGGGCATTACAAATGGTATCAGAGCCGACTTTCGACACCGGGTGTGGAAGAGGGCCTCAGTATGATCAGCGGTGTTGAGAGTCATTGATCTCTGGGATCGGGTATAATCTGCGGTGTTGAGAGTCATTGATCTCCGGGATCAGGTATGACCTGCGGTGTTGAGAGTGATTGATCTCCGAGTATCCGATCTGCGGTGTTGAGAGTGATTGATCTCCGGGATCGAGGAAGACGCCACATCGGCTAGAAAGGCGGATCCTACACTAGATGTGTGCCCCGTACTCAGCGAGGACACTGATTTCTAAAGGTGAGGTGTATGTAATACCCCGTAATTTGTGAATAGTATAATAAATATATATATAATAAAGTATAAGTAAAAATGAGTTATGGAGGTGGGCCCCTGTGTATACAGCAACTATGTTGTATGGTTTCGAAATTTAAAAAAAAAGCCCGTGTGATGACGTGGCGGTCAAAGGGGGGACCCACCGGTTGAAGAAAGACAGAGCATATCTGTGCTTTGAGAAGTTGTGACGTGTACTAAATGGGTCCACAGGGCTTACTTGGTATACGGAATTAGTAGAAGAGAGAGATGGTATTAATTCCCATATCGGGAGTATACAAAAATTAATTGAGTATAAATAAAATTGCATAAGATCAAGAGTCACCTAATCGGTTAACCACCTTTTGAGAGGCAGCCTGTGGTGGGCAGTTGTACTACATAGTATCTAATTTATCTTCTAAAAATAATAAAATTGTCTGAGTATTGGGACGGGGCGTTACAAGAAATGCTAAGCATGTTGAGAACTGCTGAACATAATATTAGTTAGGGAAAGACCATTATGATGATCCAACAGGCCAAAGGAAAGGGAAAGGGCAAAAAGCATATTAAGAAATCCAATGGCAAGGGGAAGGGCAATTTCAAGCTCAGCACTTCTGCCTTGAAATCTAAGGGTGGGGTGGCCAAGGAGGGCACATGCTTCCACTGTGGTAAGACCGGACATTAGAAAAGGAACTGCCAAAAGTACCTGGAGGAGCTTAAGAAGAAGAAAGTAAGTGAGACTTCCACTACAGGCATTCTTTTTATAGAAGTCAATTTATCTACTTCTGCATCTTGGGTATTAGATATTGTATGTGGACCTCACATTTGTGTAAATGTGCACGATCCCAAAAGGAGTAGACCAATGGCTAAGGGCGAAGTTGACCTACGAGTTGGAAATGGAGTAAAAGATGCCGCTTTAGTTTAGGAACTTGTCATTTATCATTGCCCACTGGGCTTATCATTGAGTTAGAGAACTATTATTTTGTGTCTGCTATTAGTAGGAATATTATTTCTGTTTCTTGTTTGGACAAGAAGGATTTTTCATTTATAATAAAGGAAAAAAATTTGTTTTATTTATTTGAATGATATCTGTTATGCTAGTGCACAATTGAGTAATGGACTTTATATTCTCTACCTCGAAATGTCCATCTATAATATAAATACTAAGATGTTCAAATCAAATGATACAAACCCAACTTACCTCTGGCATTGTCATTTGGGCCACATAAATGAGAACCGCATATCCAAACTCCATAAAGATGGATTCTTGGACTCATTTAATTTTGAATCATATGATGTATGTGAACCTTGTTTATTGGGCAAGATGACAAAAGCTTCATTCACTAGAAAAGGTGAAAGAGCTAGTGATCTTTTAGGTCTCATACATAGTGATGTCTGCAGACCTTTCAACACATTGGCTAGAGGAGGTTTTCAGTACTTCATTATATTTAGATGATTTCAGTAGATATTGGTTTGTGTATCTGATGAAACACAAATCATACACAAATCAGTCATTTCAAAAGTTCAAAGAATTCAAGAATGAGGTACAAAACCAACTTGGTAAAAGTATTAAAGCCCTTCAAATAGATCAAGGTGGTGAGTACTTAAGCCAAGATTTTGATGACCATTTAAAAGAGTACGGGATAATATCTCAACTCACTCCCCCTAGAACACCACAATAGAATGGTGTCTCTGAGAGAAGGAACCGGGCCTTGTTAGACATGGTCTGATCCATGATGAGTCATTCAGATCTTCCAAGCTTCTTCTAGGGACATGCTCTATTAACAACTGCTTTCACACTTAACAATGTTCCATCTAAAACGGTTCAAAAGACACCATATGAGATATGGACTGGGATGCGTCCTAGTGTGTCTTTTATGAAGATTTGGGGTTGTGAAGCCTATATAAGGCACCAAGTATCTGAAAAACTTGGTCTCAAATCTGATAATTGCTTCTTTGTAGGATATCCCAAGGAAACCAAGGGATACTATTTCAATAATCCCACTGAAGGCAAAGTGTTTGTCGCACTAACTGCTATATTCCTAGCGAGAGAATTCATCTCCAAGAAAAACAGTGGGAGAACGATAGAACTTGAAGAAATTCAAACTTCACAAAGTAGCAGCGAACCATTGGTGGAAATGGAGCAGAATCCACAAATCGTTGTGGAACAACCTGCTCAAGTAGCACAAGGCCTACGTAAGTCTAGTAGGATACCTCGTCAACCAGAGAGATATGGTTTTCTCACGACTCAACATGGTGATGTGTTGCTCATGGATCAAAATGAGCCTACGATTTATGAGTAAGCTAGAAAAGACCCAGACTCTGAGAAATGGCTTGAAGCTATGAGATCTGAGATGGAATCCATGTATGCCACCAAGTATGGACCTTGGTAGACTCACCTGAAGGGGTAAACCCTATTGGGTGCAAATGAGTTTTCAAAAAGAAAACTGGCATGGATGGTAACGTGCAAACCTTTAAGGAGAGTTGATGGCTAAAGGTTTCAAGCAAGTTCATGGTGTAGACTATAATGAGACTTTTTCCTCAGTTTTCATGCTTAAATCCATCCGGTTCTTACTTGCATTACAGCATATCACGATTATGAAATCTGGCAGATGGATGTCAAAACTGCTTTCTTAAATGAAAATCTTCTCAAGGATGTGTACATGACACAGCCTGACGGTTCTGTAACTCCAAAGGATGCTGGAAAGATGTGTAAGCTGCAACGATCCATTTATGGGTTATAGCAAGCTTCTAGAAGCTGGAATCTTCGCTTCGATGATGCAATCAAAGAGTTTGGTTTCATCAAGAATGAAGATGAACCTTGTGTCTACAAGAAGGTTAGTGGGAGCACAATTGTCTTTGTGTTGTTGTATGTGGATGACATACTACTCATCGGAAATGACATCCATACCTTACAGTCTGTAAAGACTTAGCTAAGGAAATGTTTTTCCATGAAGGACTTGGGTGAAGCTACCTATGTATTAGGTATCAAGATATATAAAGATAGATTAAGAAGATTGTTTGGCCTGAGTAAGAGTACATACATAGATAAAATATTGAAACGTTTTAATATGCAAGTCCAAAAAGGGATTTCGGCTTGTCGCATAGTGTAAGTCTGTCTAAGGCTCAATATCCTACAACTCAAGATGAGACGGACCGCATGACTAATTCCATGTGTATCTGCAATTGGATTTATCATGTATGTCATGTTATGTAATCTTCCAGACGTCTCATATGCCTTGAGCATAACGAGCCGGTACCAGCCAGATCCCGGTGAGAGTAACTGGACTACTGTCAAGAACATCCTTAAATACTTAAGGACCAAGGATTCATTTTTTGTATATGAAGCCAAGGAAGAGCTTGTTATAAAGGGTCACACGAACGCTAGCTTCCAGTCCGATAAGGACGACTCCAAATCGCAATCAGATTTTTTGTTTTGCCTAAATGGTGGAATTGTGAGCTGGAAGAGTTCGAAGCAAGAGACATTAACTGATTCCACCACAGAGACCGAGTATATTGCTGCCTCCAATGCAGCAAAGAAGACCGTTTGGATCAGAAAGTTCACTAAATTAGCATATTTCCTAACATTGTGGACCTAGTAAACCTCTATTGTGATAACAATGGAACCATTGCACAAGCTAAGGAACTTAGATGTCACCAACGATCCAAACATATACTAAGACGATTCTATCTCAGTCGAGAGATCACCGATAGAGAACTGAAAATACGCAAAGTATCGACAGATGATAACATCGCTGACCCACTGACAAAGTCTCCTGCACAGCGAAAGCATGAGGATTACACTATAGCCATTAGATGTAAGTCTTTAGATGTATGTCTGATTGGTCATACATCTAATTGGCCCTAGTGCAAATAACCCTAACTTAGGTAGAAAGAATACAACTGAAATCGAAGACGCTTCCACCTTTTAACATAATACTTGCTGAAAAAGATCCATTAATATTGCTGGAAGAAAACACAATTCCAACACTAGCACCAAAATCAATTCTTAACGAAAGAGGGTCTCAGCAAGGCCATTCTAATATTGCATATTTAATGAACAAAAACCTAGATCCACAAGGCAGTGCAACATCATATCGATTATAAGAATAAGCAACATACGTTCTGAATAAATGCCCAAAATGAAATAAAATCAACGTGTCAAGGGCATAACAGAACAACTTAAAACCATATTTATAATTTCAAGCAAAACCGGCATCCAACAAGGAAAATACTCCAGTACCAACAGAGTTAGTTATTCTCATAGATACTATCAGGTGCGAACAGAGGCAGCAGGGGCAGCAGCAGCAGCAGGGCGAGGCGCTTGTCCAGGGTTTGTATCTTCCTGCAAGAAGAAAACAGTAGACACCCATCAATGATTCGTTCACTACTACTAAAAACACAAATCAAATATCCAGAAAAAGAAGAAAAAATAACCACAAGTCATGAGTAATTGTTTTCTCAAATATCTACCATTGATTTTTAACAAGAAGACCAAGCAATGGTAGCAAGTTGGGCATTGGCCCAGCACTAAACAGGTTTAAGACACATAATTGTTAATTCTGCTTATCTTCAACATTCTTCCCTGGAAGCTGATGTTTCTAAAAAAATGATGGATATATTTTTTCTTCCTTGCCCCAAAAATAGATCCCCCCCCCCCCCTACATTTTTTGGCTTTTAAAAAGTCATCCATACTTGTGGTCACCAAGGGTGGATTGCCAAAACAACTGATTTGATTTGGCTTCCATCTCGGCTGATCCCGAAGATTTTGGAGGTGGATTGGATCTTTCCACCAAAATCAGTCTGATCCAGCCGATCCAGATTGGGATGAGCCGATTCTTCAAACAATGGTAAATTTCATCCAATAATCATCATTAAAGCAAGTTTGTCAATCTTAGAAAGCAAAAAAAAAATGTAGGAGGTCATGAAATAACACATCTTATCCCTTATAAAAATTTTAGCCCAAGGCATATCACTATAACAACTCTTTCCCGTGAGGATGACTTTTTAACTACAGCAGAAAAGGAGTCACAAAAAAGTTCAGAAATAAATTGTAAAAAATAAAAATATAATATTAACTCAAGAAGAAAAAAATAAGTCTAATAAAGTCATAATACAATTTATACTAATGCTAAAGAATAAAAACAAAACTACAAAAACAATTTATTGCAAAATTTTAAAGTATAGCTGTTGACATTGGCACTTCACAGATATGAATTATGTAGTTTCTATATTATGCGAAGTTTCTACGAGGTCAGCCTATATTGCATTAGAGATAAATCTGCCAACTTTTAGTGGTGGATATTTTGCAACACAAAAGATAAAGCAATTACATATTCTTCACTTATAATCATGTCTATATTAGTAGCACTGGTATCACGTCGAGTAGGATCGGGTAGTGCACTACCCGGACCCAGATCCAGACCTATTACTCTACGGATCCAGAATTTGGACCTGGGCCCTACCCGTGTTATCCATGTCAGGGTCCAGGTTCTTTCAAAATTTTGGTACCCACCAGGTATCGCTGGGTATCTGGTCCGGATATTACCAGACCCGATTACTTTTCCCCGATGCAATTCGAGTCTGATTTGGGTCCAATGTCGTGGCAGCAGCAGAGATGGCATGCAACAGCACAGGCGAGGGTAACGTCAGGTTCAGGCCAGATTGAGCTTGGGTCAGCGTCAGGGTTTGGTTCGAGTGAAGGCAGTACTGGGCTCGAGTTTGGGAGGTTGACGATGGATGTTTCGGTTGGCAGTAGGGCTGTTCACACTTTGATTAAAACCGATTACCGAACCGAACCGAAATTTGCCAATTTGGTTCGGTTTTTCGGTTTTTCGGTTTGGTTTTGACCCGAACCGGAGTTTTTATAGAGAGTCCGGTTCGGTTTTTGGTTGGCTTTTGAATAAACCGAACCGAAATAAAAACCGAAGTTTTTTTGGACCCATGGCATATATATGCATAAAAGGAGCGTCGTTTCTGCTGCTCCCGCACTCTGCACTTTTACTATCATTTTTCAACCAAAAAAATGTTACGATTAGTATCACAACTAAATGTTACTATTCGGATTTTTAGTTACTGTCCTTCATGTCCAGTTACTATTCGGATTTTTAGTTACTATCCTTCATGTCCAGTAACAAATCAAGAACAGTTCATTAATTAATGAATTGTTTTTTGCATGAAGACCCATGAAAAAGTACCTCATTATTGAAGATACCAACTTTTATAAACTTATTAAGTACTAATATCTTCATAGTTATTCGATGGCAAGCAAGACCACTGGAGAGGGTTTATTATTATTGGTGTTGGTGTAATAAATATAGTTTATTATTAATATTATTAGTATAGTACTGGGGGTTGGAATCTGTTGGTTCCCTTCCCCTCTATAGCCTGGAACCACTGTATAGTTATAGATTCTGTTAAGAGTTAATTATTTAGCAAAAATAATTAGTTTATTATAATTGGTATTCTGGTTATACAAGAAGAATGCATGTATAGTCGTATAGATAGACCTGCTAGCTTCTTGAGAGGTGTAGGGCAGGAGGCCTCATTTTACGAAGATAAGTTCCACTGCACGTATCATAATGTAATTTGATGGAGTATATAACAATCTGATGCACAATGAGTGATAGATGCTAAGCGAACCCAAAAATGATGGAATTCCAAGTTCGGTTAGTTCGGTTATTAACCGAACCGAACCGATAAAATTCGGTTCGGTTTAAACCGAATTTGTAGAGTTTCGGTTCGGATTCCGGTTTCAGTTTTACCAAACCGAAAAAGTTCGGTTCGGTTCGGTTTTTTTCGGTTCGGTTCGGTTTTGAACCGATGAACACCCCTAGGTTGGCAGTTGGAACTCAATTTCGGTAGAGATGGATGTTGTTTGGCAATGGGATTGGATTGGATGGAAGCGGGGAATGGATTTGAATGGAGGCAAGGTTGAGGTCGGTGGTGGAGATGATGAAGAAGATGGAAATGACAATGGGGATGGAGGTCAGGAAGAAGGCTAAGGGCTGCTATGGAGATGGGTTTCCATGGAGGGTCAGTTTGTCAGAGTGGGTTGATGGTGATTAGGTGTTGGAGAGTTGGATTAGCGGAGAGATTAGGAGTTTGTATAGGGTTTAGGAATGGAAATTAAGGAATAGTTTTTAGAATAATTAGTTTAATGTAATAAAAATAACAAATTTTTATTTATTAAAAATAAGTTTCGGGTCCAAGTCGGGTCGAGCCTTTTTTTAAATACTTATATTTTTTAAGTACGGGTCCAAGTCGGGTCCATTTTGAGTGGACAAAGACCCGACCCGAAAATATCAACAAGTCCTATTTAGGACTCAGACCCTACCTGCAATAAACCGGGTCAGTTCCAGTCCATTGCCGGGTCCGATTTCGGGTCCAGGTCGATTCCGGATATCGGTTTTTGTGATAGTGCTATATATTAGATGGATAAAAAAGTGTTGATTATTCCAAAACCCAAAAAATGTTGGACATTGACATTTCATTGTCTCCTTTAATGAAATTCGTCGAGCATGAGAAATTAACGAGATAACAAAACGTAACAAATCAATGTTAAAAATGTTGGTACATATATCACATTGACCTATAATTTGAAAGATGAAGACAACAATGCAACAAAGATAAAGACAACAATGCAACTGTAGTTGGATATAAATAGATTCAAGAAGCAAGTTGCAAAGATAAATGGTATAACTTTAAGTTATAAGTTGATAATATATCAGCATAGAACAACGGACACGAAAAAGGGCAAGGCCAGAAAGTTAACGTAAACTTGCAGTTTAAAATCACAAATTTCAATGAGATACTGAAGATTATACAGATTTTGAGGGGATCCAATAACCAACCTGAGCATTGTATTTGACAAAATATAATCATTGGGTATATATAATTTACGTTATTATTATTTTCCTGAACAGCCGAAAAACGCATGTGAGGTAGGGTTTGCAAGCCAATACTGTCATTGGCATAATCTATTCTAGCCCTTACCAAAAGGGAAACTGCTAATAAACCATAATAATTATGCAGAGAAGATGTATAACTTATAAAAATCAGGACAGGGCTACAGCCCAATCTAGCCATGAATAGATCCGCCCTTGGGGATAGATATGCTAACTATGTAACACGACAACCCAACTAAGGGGAAAATTCCAAAAAAACTGAAATAAAATAGACAATGTCATGTCGCATATTTATGTGAAGAAGTAAAACTAAGATAAATAAGATCTGGATAGAGTTTTGATTTAAAAGTGTGAATTATGAATTGAACATAAATGATGACTGGTGATATAAATTAAACACCAGTCAAAATTATCAAGTGGTGAACAAAAATACGATGAAAGTTAAAAGAATTTACCCTGCGCCTGAAACGCTGAGGTGGAGCACGGTTCCTCCTGTCAGTGCGGGACCTAACCCTCACCACATGTGAGTGAATGGCACAAGAGACACAATATTGTATCTTGGCATACAGCTTAGGAAGAGTGTACCCTGGAAAATCCAACCGCCATCAAAAGAAATTTCCAAAGACAAAACTCTCAAATTAGAACACAAACTCTGACTTATGAGATCAAATATAAAATCAAAATTACCATCATGGACACAAGCCTCCTGCAAATCTCTGACTGCAGCTTGCTCTACAATGTTTCTCACAACAAACCTCTTGATAGCTTTGTCCTGAAATAATATATAAAATTAGGACAAAATAAACAAGAAAATATTATTTACATGTTATATATGAAATTTGTCACATGAATAAGAAAAGAAGGACTAACAGAATTCATGAAGCACCACAGAATACCAATAAAGAATTATCTCCCCAATTCTAATATAGCATTTTTAAAACTTTTTTGGCCAACTGTGAATTGGTGCGATGTTAATCTAGCTAAGAACATCATATTTCACACTAAGCAGTTACTTGTAACTAACTATTCAAGACAATTTTATCATCACCAAGAAAAATGTGATGGTGACTCACTACCAAAGAATTTAGGGGTGGACATGGGCATGGATCGGCACGAAAGCACGTGGGCCGGCACAATTCTTTTGAGGTAAATGGGCAAATACCATTTAGGAACGGTAGGGCTTGGGCCTCTAAATTGAAGCTCAAATTGAAAAGGGCCAGGAACGGGTATGCACTGGCCAAGCCCTTGGGCGGCCCAGGCACAATACAGTTAGATCCACACTATATGTATCATTCTAGACCCACATTATATACTTTTAAGGCATTGTGATGTATATGTATATAGTAATTGAGAGAGGGGATATGACAAGTGATGGAATACGAAGAGAACTTCAATTTTTGGATGCTTATTTCTTCATGCATAAGTTTATTTGGTGAGTTATGGGAAAATCAAATTTCCTCGAGTATGTATGTATATTTGGACAAATTTAGTGTTGGAATACAAACAATTAACCTTCTCTTTTTCACATTTGCACACATTTTATACCTAAATTTGAAATTCAATCCTAGCAACTACATAATTGAAATAGGCTTTGAAGTTGTATTACATACGCAAGATATAGAACACTAAAATAAACACAAATGAATATCTCGATTTGCCAGCCCATTAGGCACATGGGTTGGCCCAAGCCCAATATGGCTAGTGTATTAGGGCTTATCAATTGAGGCCCAATCGCGACCCATGTCTTGTCCCATGGGTTGATTCTAATTATGCACAACAGGCATCCATCCCTACCAAAGATTGATATGTATATCATAAATTTGTTCCAGTCCAGTAAATAAATAAAAAAAATAAGACATTAAAAAAAATGATCCAGAGACTGCCCACACAAAAACAATTTTCGGTTCGAGTTTTTCAAGAAATTTTCGTTGAAAATACATTTAAATATCACACGGTATTTCCCAATTAGTACATGACCTTTTGAAATGAGTTCATTGGCAAGCAAACAATATTCAAAACTAGAATCCACGTGAAATTAAACATGCAAAACAACAAGAGATTATTGAATCGGTGATTTTCCTATATTAAATCTTTCAATCGTGATTATACCTACACAAGTTACTCAAATTGACAACTAAAATAGATCTAACATAATGAATCAATTATCAAATTGATCAAATCGAATCTGATAATACTAGATTATTTTCCAACGTCACGAATTTTAAAGCATCGTAGATTAGAATCTGGACCTTAGGGCAGCACTTGCCGCAGTTGGAACAGCGAATGAACTTGACGTGGCCGCGACCGTGCTTGTTGCGACCGCCATTTCTGCGCTTGAAAGTCTGCCAATAAAATTCAAATAAAAAAACAAAAAAAATATCATACTGAAGGTCAAGATGAAACTGGAATTGAGAAGCTAGGTTTTAGATTTCTCACCATGGCTACGAGATGGACAAAATCTCTTTTGCTCTAGTTTCTGGGGAGTCTAGGGTTTGGGAATAGCAAAAGTAGAGGCGGCGATTGGATTTATATATGATCCGGTTACAAGTGGTAGTTTCATAGGAACAATCTCGGCCGTCCAATTCGATCTGTACGATTAAATAATGACGATAATGGGATGATAAATATTTTTTCTTGAGGTAATGGGACTTTAACTACTTTTAGATAGCCTAGTAGAGTTAATTTTTATCTCAAATCTCTAATATTATAATGGAAGAGTTGGGTAGTGTTCTTTTTTTCTTTTATAAGTGATTTATCTCTTGTAAGAGGTTCACCTTTTACAAGAATTTTTTTAGTGTTCTTTTTTTACATCTTATAAGACATTTTTTCAAAATCTTTTATAAGCCTAAGGGGGCGTTTGGTACGCGGATTGGAGAATTCCTAGGAATTAGTGGATTCCCAGGAATATGAGGGTGGGAATGAAGATTCCCGAGAATGTTGCAATACTGTGTTTGGTATACGACATTACATGCATGGGAATGCTTTATTACCGTGTTTGGTATAGAACAATTCATTCCCATCAATCCATCTCTGTAGTAGACATACCGAAAATACCCTTTTGGCTTTATTTAAAAATAAATAAATATAAAAGTTATCTAATTTAGTAATTGATGTATATGCATGCATGTGCAAAAATAATACTGATATATATCTTATAAAACTTTAGTAAATTAACAAATAGATTACTAAAAAAAATTACACTACGATTCAAATAATTTCAACCAGTTAGATGAAGAACATAACAAAAAAGAAAAATGAAATGTATTTATTAAAACAAGACATAGGTACTTAAATATATACAAATAAAACAATAAAGTTCATGGAAGCAAATTATATCGATCTTCATGATGTAGATTAAAGACATCAAATAATTAGGTAACTAAACCTTGTGAACGATACAACCAATCTTAGTGCTTACAATATTTGGTTTATATATCGTTCTCACAAGAATTCTCTAGCAAGAATTCCCTTCATCTATATATGTTTCTTCTATATATATGTTTCAGAACCCTAACCCTTTATTACAAAATATGTTTCTTCTATATATATTACTCTCTTCTTGTGAAGTATATTACTCTTGTCAGAAAAAAAGACCCAGAAACACGACCAATTTCCCCAACGTCACATTGAGGCAACCCCTTTTTCTGTTCACGCCAAGAATCAACATCTCTCGTTGTCTATTTGCTTATACTTCAGAACCACTAATTAACCATAAAATTTCAGAACCACAATAAAAAAAAGTACATACAATTAGACACTTTTTCATTCCTAAAATTATATGTATGAATTCTAGCGTCTCCAGCCAATAGCATATCTTGCCTATAATCGAAAACCCTAGTGCAAAAACAATATACAAATTTGTATAAAAAGAAACTTGGATGATGGATGCAAATTGAAGTGCCCAGATTGACAAAGCAATAATCTCACTTATTTTTTGGGTATATGATAAGCCAGAAATCTAGAGGGTGTTTTGGGTATGCAATAATCTCACTCATTTTTTATGTGGAGGAATCCACAAATCCCACCCCTTTCAAGGGGAATGTTTATCCTTTCAAACTAATTATTTTGATAACCCTGAGAATTTAAGATTATTTACACAACTATACTAATGTCTTTCCAAACCATAAAAGACTTCTAATAGCCTCTTTCAAATTCTTATAAGACTTCTATCACTTAAAAAGTCTATATTACCCCAAAGTCTATATTATAATTGTTACTAATTTCAATCTCAAATTTCCTTCATCTCACTATTTTTATATTTTGCTTATGTCATTGTTTTCTTTTCGAATGGCACAGTAGTGGCCGTTAGAATCACAATTGTTATTATAGGATTCCATCTAGATGTTTTGATTATTTGTAATTTATGGCTTCTTCAATCTGACTGCCACTTCTTGGCTCGCCTCTAATATTTTTGAATTCAATGTTGCTGATTTTACTTTAGATGAGGCCTGTCAATTATAAGTAATTGATTTAGAATTGTAGATACACATTCATTTGAGCATCAATTGTTGCCTCCAAACTTTGCATACCTTCTGAGGATTGTGATGTATTCCTTATTAATTAACTTTTTTTTTCTTTTTTTTATATTCAATTTATTGGAACGCAACATTCAATCTCAAATTTCCTTCTTTTCTTGTCCTTCATCTCACTATTTTTATACTTTGGGGTAATATAGACTTTGGGGTAATATAGGCTCTTGTAAGAGGTGAAAAAAGAACAGAAATGTCTTACAAGAGGTTCTTATAAGAGGTTATTTTTATATAAAAAGAACACCTCAAAAAGAGGCACTTACTGTAAACCTCTTATAAGAGGTAAAAAAAAGAACAGTACCTTGGAATTATCATTTGTCAACATACAAACTCATGTGTTGCACGTGAAAACTCCAACTCTCTCATTAATTCCAACAAAAACAAACAATTTTTTTTTCCACATATTTAAAATGTGTAACGCATGTACAAAACAATTTTACAATAACTTTTTAACACTAAATATATACATATGTTGCACGTACAACTCAAATTATACTTATTAAACACTTGCATTGCACGTACAAATTGTACTTTTTCCTTCAAAATATTTTTCCCAATTATGTGCAATGCACATCCAACTCCAAAACTATTTCTTAACACGTATATCGCACGTGAAAATCCTCAAACTCTTATCAAAATGTGCATCGCACGTGAAAAATACTAGTTTTTTTTAAAGTTAGGGTTAGTTTCGGCATTTCTTTTTTAAATGGACCTAAAAACAAGGGCCACTACTTTTTAGTATTTTTTCTTTTTATCAAACTCAGTCTTTGGGAGTGGGGGGCTCGTGATATGGCTAAAAATAGGGTTAAATCGGAAACGTCCAAATCGGACATGAATCTTAAAGCTCGGGGGTAAAATGGTAATTTCACCAACAAACGGATTGAAATGGGAACTGGGCCATTTTCCAAAGGCCCAATAACCCATAAACGGGTCCATCCTACTGGGCGCGGATTCCAACCCGCAAGAAGCCCAGTCCAGCTAGATAGGAGAATTAGAGTTTATGATTGGCCTTAATCAACGGTCCTGATCACTTTCATCCATTCACTGAGAAGTAGGGATTTGATCTTATCCCGAAACTGGTTCCTAAGGCGGCTATAAATACCCCCCATGCCCCCATTGTTACCTAGGTAATCAATCTTTTGCCAATCAAAGCTCTCTCATAATCTTTCTGATTACTGACTAGAGCGTCGGATCTATCTATCTATCTATCTCTATTATAAAAGCCACAATAAATCTGTCCAGAGCAGATCTGGACCGTAGATCTGATATTCCTATATTAAATCTCAGACATCCAAATCAATCAACGGCTATTATAAATTTCAGATTATTTATTTATCTCAAAAATCTCTACGGGTTCGCCCCAATACAAGCCTAACCCAAACTCAATAACCCGTACAAATTCCTAATACCGTATACCGAAAATAAACTCCTCAATTACTCCTTCCTCGTTCTCACATATCAATCCCACCACCAAATCCCACCCAACCTCCTCTCTCCAAAAGATCCGGTCCCGATTCTTGATGTTAACCACGCACCAGCTGAGATCCAGGCGTGAATCTTGATGGCGTCGGTGCGGGAGGCTGTTGGCGGCGGTGATCGAGACGAGAAGAGCGTCAAAAGCGGCCTCAATGGAGACTTACTGACAAGCAATGTGTTCAGGGTTAGGATCTTGGTCGATTAGATCGCGATTTAGGATTGGGGATAGCGATTATGGATTTTTAGGGGATTTAATGAGTATTGCCTCTCTATTGTCTATGATGCCAAGATCATCCTCGTCATTTTCTCCAATTGCAGTTGTGTTCTCGACGACTGCAACAACTCAAGGTACTACTCATCATCTTGTATTGATCAATCTTCTTGAGTTTTTGTTGTTTTTGGTAATATTTTTTTAATTTTAAAATTTATATTTTTTAGATTAATTAGGTTTGTGAAAGTTTGTATCTTTTTTTCCTTTTCAAATTTTAAGTTCAAATCCAAGATTCCCTAAATTTTGTGAATTTATTTGATGTGAAATTACATGCACTTAAACTGTTTGATGGAATTCCTATAAGAATCATGCGAATCACACCCAATATAGTCTCCATGTAACCGAAACCCTACACTCTAAATCTCATCTCGATTCTGTAATATTATTTTACCTTTCCTGTTTTACCTTTTTCTTTAGGTGAACGATGACTAATCCACTTGCTCCATTTTCATCGCATCTTTATACCATGTCTACAAACTCAAGGTATAGAATTGTTCCCTCTTTGTTAGTGGAATTAGCATTGTTCTGATGCATTGTGGAATTGTCTTCAGTTACTGGAATATAGAATATCATCAATAATTTGCTCGTTATAATAAATAAATAAATAAAACTCTGAAAATAATTTATAGAAGATCATAAAAAACTAATTCTTTAGGATTAGGTAGTTCTTGATGATAAAGAAATCAGTGTATATATGACTAATAGGGTTTGATAGAGGTTCTTAGAGTTGTGCTTCAACATTTCAGATGAGGAACTATTAATTATTATTAATTGCTGCCATAAAGATTATATTTACTAACTAACATCATATTATTTTTATGAAGAAAAAAAAATATTGCATAGGACTACAGAACACTAACTTTTACGGTAAATTTGGAATCTAAAGTGGTCTATAAAGTGTGGTCCGCTACAAAATTATATCAATATAAATGAATGATGATAGATGAATAAGAAGTTTTAGAAGGTTCCAACTTAGGCATTTTTTGTATAATTTGTTAAGAATGTCAAAGAGCCAAAATCATATGAGATTGTAGCTTAATTATAAAAAACCATTAAGCGCAGAGATGAGTCCAATTGTCTTATATGCTCGATGTAATATTTAATTTTGACAAATTAGCATTGCGCTAAATTATAAAAGGCTTATGATATGAACTAGGTTTCTTACTGATCATCTATCACTATTAGTAGAGAAATGATAGCATGCCCGTCTAAGTGTCGCTCTATTTGCAACTCTATCACATGATTGGTCCATACATAATTTTTAAATAAAAAATGGAAGTATAATTTTGTAAGTGGACCAGCATATTTGGAGTAGCATGCTATCATTTCTTCTATTAGCATTTTATTTTATTTTATTTTATGATGAGCCTTCTCTTTAGGTACCATAATTAAGGTTCTAAATAAGGTTTGTCAAATTTGCAGCCTATCAAAGGTAAACCTCAATCCTTCCTTATGTTGATCTATTTTGATGCCCTTATATTTATTATCAGATAATATCTTATTTACTTTGTTATATGCATTCATAAATTATTAACAGCCTGCATCTAATAATATGCATACTTCAGAATCAAAATTTTGGCTTTAGTAATGATTGTGATTAAAAGTTGATACATGAGCTTTTCCTTCTCGCCTTCCTCTATTTAGAAGCATTCTTGCTTGTTGGTGAAGGCTGAGGACATTGTGATGCATAGGTCTGATAATAAATTCTTTTTTTATTTTTTTTATTTTTTTATTTTTGTTCATTCAGCCACAGTTGCTCGAGTGTGGATTGGAGACCGAGCAACAATGAATTACTTAGCAATTTTGCTTATGTTGTTTTTGTTGTAATTCTTGTAGGATTTTTTTTCAGATTTTGTGAATTATGAACATGTGAATTTAGAATTGAATGAACCCTGTACAGAGACATCCTTTTCTAATGCTATATGTCGCTGCTAGCCCTTTTTTAGTTTCCCATTTAGCAACATAAGTTTTCTAATTAAGAACTGTTTTATAGCAACAAGATGTTCTGCTGCTATTCTGATAACGGTTTCATGATTTTATCTACATTGTTCTCATGTGTGATGCTAGTTTTGATGTGATTCATCATGTTAGAATGCAGTTACTGACTGGTTTGGTTTCAAATTTTGCTAAACAGAAAAAAGTCATCTATTGTTTTGTCGCATCTCTCCACAAACCAGGATGATTTGAATGTCTTTTTGATAACGCACACGGGTCGATGTAGGAGTTGTGGCTCAGTTATCCAACAATATGCACATCAAGAAGATCCATTCCATTTAGGTTTTATTTTTCACTGTTATGCAAAGTTTGTGATTATAAGTAGATTGTTGTTACTATTACAACACTGTCTTGATTTTACCTTCCTTTTTCTTCGAAGTTTGTAATAGAATGTTAAGACTGTTTCATTTCGTGAAGAAAAAGAAAGAACCATGTCATGTTTATTGTGCTTGGAATATTTGTTCTCAATTTCTCTGTATTCCTGATACATGGCTCTTGCCTTCCAAATTTTCCATAAAAGCTTTGCGGAAATGTTTCATGTTAGTATGACTCACCTTTTAGTTACATCTGGACAAAAATCCACAACACTTTACATAATTAACAATGGAATATATATATATATATATATATATATATATATATATATATATATATATATATATATATATATATAGGGGAAAAGGGGTATGAGCAACTTGCTCATTTAGTAAATGAGCAATTGATGAGGTGGCATGCATGTGATTGGAAAATTCTAAAAGTGGTTAGTTGTTCAATGTATCACATGCATGCCACATAATCAATTGCTTATTTACTAAATGAGCAAGTTGCTCATATCCCTTTGACCCATATATATATATATATATATATATATATAGGAGAAGGTTCGGGTGAGAACCATGTCCTGGGGTGAGAACCTAAGGGCCTATCCCAGCCATTCATCTGTATAATCTTAACGGTCAAGATTTTTAAAATTAAACAATAAGATTAATTAATTTTTGCATTAAGATGTCAATCCCTTTAATTAAGGGATGGGGACCGCGTAATAAAAGGAATGAAAGATCACAGATTATTAGGCAACATATATTGCCTTTTTTATTTTATTTAAAAGGAATGTAGATCACAGATTATTAGGAAACATATATTGCCTTTTTTATTTTATTTTCAGCCGAACCACAATCTTCATCAGGATGAACAACATTTGTTGCTACGTACAATGTTGCTAAATATGAAATTTTTGTTGCTACGTACAATGCAGTTAGTTGCTATTCAAAAAACATTCAGTTGCTATATGGAAACTGACAGCATGTACAACATAAGTTTGTAAATTGGTAAACAAACAATATATATATATATATATTCCTGCTAAAATATGCACTAGTTGTATCTACTTACAATACAGTCAGTTGCTATATAGTGAACGAATTGGTGAAGGAACGAATTGGTGATGATTCTGCAGTTGCTATTAATTTGGGATACAAAATCCTCTCGAATAGCAACTGTAATAATTATAAATAGCAACTGAAATAATTATACAGCAATACCTGACCACTTAAACAGCAACTGTAATAATTATAAATAGCAACTGTAATAAACAGTAACTGTAAGGAACGAATTGGTGAAAGAACGAATTGGTGCTGATTCTGCAGTTGCTATTAATTTGGGATACAAAATCCTCTCGAATAGCAACTGTAATAATTATAAATAGCAACTGTAATAATTATAAATAACGACTGAAATAATTATACAGCAATACCTGACCACTTAAACAGCAACTGTAATAATTATAAATAGCAACTGTAATAAACAGTAACTGTAAGGAACGAAATGGTGAATTATTCTGCAGTTGCTATTAATTTGGGAAACAAAATCTTCTCCAATATTTTACGGGAATAAATTATTTCTCTCTCCAGTTTGACCAAATTTGCCTTAACCGTCGCACACAAAAAAAGGCAATTTATAATTATTCCTTTTATTACGTGGTCCCCATCCCTTAATTAAAGGGATTGATATCTTAATGCAAAAATTAATTAATCTTATTGTTTAATTTTAAAAAATCTTGACCGTTAAGATTACACAGATGAATGGCTGGGATAGGCCCTTAGGTTCTCACCCCAGGGTTGGTTCTCACCCGAACCGACCCCTATATATATATATATATATATATATCCTAAAATATGATAATATCCTCAACACTTCAAATAATTAAGAATGGAAGAAATATATATATCCTAAAATATGATAATTAAGAAGGTTATTTGATTATCTTTTTATAGTTTCTGCGTTATAAGATTTTATACATTAAAGTTTTTACATATCATTAAAGTTTTTATTAATAAATAAGATAATAAATTTGAATTTGAATGAATTAACAGTTTTACTATCAAAAATAGTTTAAAGGTTTCAGATATATATTGGTTAAATATTTTTTCAACCAATAAAAAATTTGTTTTACTAATTCCAACAACTTTTTTTTCTCGCCAATTTACTTTCCTATAAAAGCAGCATATGGGACTAGGCTTTAAACGCACAGAACCATAATCTTCTTCTTCTTCTTCTTCTTCTTCTTCTTCTTCTTTTTGGTGGATCGTGGAACAGGAAAAGAGAAGAAAATCAATCGCCATCAATAGGTGACTAATTCTTCGTTAATGATGCTGATTTTATTTGTTTATCTAGATTCTCTTTTGTTAAAGTGGTAATTTGATTAGGTATTATTAGAGAACCCTCCAGACTAATCAAACAAAGATCAATTACAACATCATTATGTTTTAATTGGATGGGATGACAACATCATTAAGTTTTTAATGAGATGTTGTTTGAGCGGTATTCTTATTGGATGGGATGACAACATCCTAGATTGTTACTACTGTGCAGTTGATATTTTTTCAATCTCCCTCTCCTTCCGCAACAGAACCTCTGGAACTGAGTAGTCTCTCACCTCTGTTTATGCCCATTTTGAATTGGATGACAAAACCCTTTGCTTCAGCGAAATCATACTTAAAAGAAGATTCTTATGTGATGCCTGTGTCATTTGTGGTGATTTCAACGCGACCACTTCAAACTTTGAAAGGAATGGAGGCCAGGATCAGAGATATGAAGGAATTCAGGAATTGGATTCAGCAGCTGCAACTTATCGACCTCCCTCTTGCAGGTTTTGTTCTAATTTCAGAGCCAAGCCAGCGCTTGCTAGATTGGACAGGTTCTTAATCTCAAGTCAATTTGAACAACTCTACCCAAATTGCATCCAGCACTCCCTTCCACGTATCGCCTCTGATCACTGTCCATTAATCCTTGACTCTCAAGCCATTCAGTCCAGAGTCTATTATTTTAAATTTGAGAATGCTTAGGCCTCTCATGAGGATTTCACTCCTTCTATTACTGCATAGTGGAAGAGCATTTCCTACAGAGGTTCTTCGGTTGATGTTTTCTCTCAAAAACTGGTGCTGCTTAAGAGACGTATCAGGCGATGATGAAATGAGAAGTTCGGACATATTCCACTTCGCAAGAAGGCCCTCCTTGATAAGATTCACCAACTTGACATCTTGGCAGATAACCAACCCTTAGACAGTACTCTATCGAATGAGCTCTCTATTACCCACAGAGACTACCAATGCTTGGTGCAAGCAGAGGTCACCTACTGGAGGCAAAGATCAAGAATAACGTGGATCAAGGAGGGTGATGCCAATACAAAATTCTTCCACTCTATAGCTAATGGGAGGCGGCGTAAGAACTTCATCTATTCCCTTCTTCATAATGGAGATCTTATCACAGATTAATGTTCAATTCGAGCCTGCTTCGAGCAACACTTCAGTGACATCTGTGGAAGTACGTCATCCCCTGATTTCAGAATCAACTGGGCAGCTCTTTATCCTAATTTTACTATTGATCTTTCTGACCTTGAAGCACCTTTCAGTAAAGAAGAGATCAAAAAAGCAGTCTTCACCATGAATGGAGACAAGGCACCTGGCCCGGATGGCTTCTCGATGCATTTCTATCAGCAATACTGGGAGACCATTCAGGATGATTTATGTTGTATATTGTTGGACATACATAATAGGAAGGCTGATATAAGTAGGCTTAACTACTCAACCATTGCCTTAATCCCAAAGTGCGAAGGTGCTAACTCGGTCTCTGATTTTCGCCCCATCAGTCCCATCAACTGTTCTATGAAGATCTTCACCAAAATCCTCGCAAACAGACTAAGCCCTTATTGCACACTCTGGTTTCACAAAGTGCTTTTCTCAAAGGTAAATCAAAAGTGGATTGTTTCCTTGTAGCCCAAGAAGCCATCAATCTATGTTGCACCAAAAAGTCAGATACTCTTATGCTAAAGATTGACTTCCGTAAAGCCTTTGATACCATTAGTTGGACTTTCATTGAGCAAATGCTAGTTTCCAGAGGCTTCGGTTCAAGGTGCAGTTGGATTAAGGCAATTCTTCACTCAACTAAATCCTTTGTTCTAGTAAATGGGGTAGGGGGCAAGACAATTAACTCAAAGAGAGGATTAAAGCAAGGTGATCCCCTTTCTCCGATGTTATTTATCATGGCGGTAGATGTGCTAGCAAAAATGTTGTGAAGTGAAAGAGACAATGTCACTTTTTCTCGGCAGCAACTCAGGGGCTCCCTAGCTTCGCTCGCCATACTGCAATTTGCTGATGACACTCTCATATTCTGCAAGGGTGATGAACAAGATGTGCTATATCTAAAGTTTCTACTACATTTATTTGTGAACATATCAGGCCTTCACATTAACCTTTCCAAATCATCCATTATCTACTTTAGGCATTCTAACGCCAAGCTTCAGGATTTTGCTCATATCCTGGGTTGCAAGCATGACTCCCTACCCACCAAATACTTGGGCAAGCCATTACCCAAAGGCAAATTAAAGAAGAGAGACTGGCAACCACTTATTCTTAAAATTGAGAGGAGATTATCGACTTGGAAAGGTCGACTGCTCTCTAAGGAGGGGAGACTTATCCTCATCAATTTCGGTTTTGAGTGCCCTGCCGACTTACTTTGTTTCATTCTTCAAATTGTCCCAGTGGGTTATAGCAAGAATTGACCAAATATGGAGCAGATTCTTTTGGGTAGGGGGAGATACAAATGCTACCGGAGCCTCTTGTACCAAATAGAAGCGAATTTGCCAGCCCAAACAACAAGGAGGCCTAGGGATTTCAAATCTCAGCCAGTTCAACAATGCCCTGCTTATGAAATGGTGGTGGAAAATCTTATCTGAGGAATCCCTTAGCACTCAAATTCTCAAATCCTTATACTTCAACAGAGTGACCAACTCTTTCACATGCAAGGCTCAAGCTTCTGAATTCTGGAAGAATGTCTACAAGCTGAAAGAGCAATTTGAACAAGGGATTTCTTGGCAACTTAGAGATGGACAACTGCTTAAATTTTGGACCTCCAATTGGATTAGAGGTAGCAACATCGCCAAACTATTCCCGACTTTATTTGAGGGAGCTTGGAACAAAGATGCCCCACTGTGTTCTCAAGGCCACATTCATCAGGGCAGATGGATTTGGAGACCAAACCTTCATGCTTCTACATCCACCCACATCCTCCTCGAGAAGAACCAGCTACTGCAACTTATCTCTCACTTACAACCATCTACAACCGCAGACACTGCTAATTGGAGACACTCTAGCTCAGGTGCTTCACTGTCAAGTCTGCTTATGATTTCTACAGTATCTCAGGGCTAATATCTTCCTTCTACCATGCCTGCTGGAAGAATTTAGCACACTCAAATACAAAATTTTCATTTGGATGCTGAGTTGGGAGATACTCAACTCTAAGGACAGGTTACATTCTAAAGGATGGGATGGTGATCTGACATGCAAAACCTGTGCATGTCCAATCGAAACCACCTTCCATATCTTCTTTCAATGCCCACTGGCTATTCAGGCTTGGCAACACTTCACACACCGCTTCAACATCACAAATTTACCTACATCAACTGCTGAATGTTTCACACATTGGTGTTTTGATTTCCAAAACCACAAGTTCACACACTCTTAGCACATGGTTACACTGGGTACCTATTGGAGAATCTGGCATGCTAGACATGATAGAACTTTTAATAAGAAGACTATTACAGCATATAAACTTATATCTAACATCAAATTCTGGTTTTCTCATTGGCTAGATAGCTGCGGAGACTCAAAGAAAAAAGCCAAGATTCTCCAGGAGATTGAGGATTCTGGGGATCGAGATCTCATGAGGCCATGAGAAGACTGATCGATTCAAAGTATGGGTCGCACCCAAGGATAGTCATCAAGATCTGCACCTCTGTTAGTAGGTTATTTTGTTCATTTTGGGGACTATGCATGTCCCGGCTCTTGTAATATTTCAAACTTATTGTACTGCTATTATTAGGGAGGATGGTTCTTTTGTTTGGGGAGCTATCTATGTTGCGTGTAGGGGGGATGAGAACATAACGTTGAGTCTAGTTGAGGAGTACGACAATAGTCCAATGCCCTCTCTATGACTCAGTGCTATGTCATCTCAAACTCAGACATGCACAGAGCTCACCCCGCCTCCAATCCCTTCCCTACTATATTGTAATCATTTTACTCTGTTTATATATATATATATATATATATATATATATATATATATATATATATATATATATATATATGTAACGCCCCAAATCCCAAATCACTGAATTCGAGATGTTCTATAGGATCTTTTCACTTTCTTTGAGTACAATTTTACAAGGAAATTAAAACTTTTCATCTTACATCAGAGTTTACATCACATTACAATTACATTTACACAGCGGAAGCAAAATATACAACATTTACATAAATGAATAACAACATTACAAGATCTTTATGCATCCATTCCTCTTTACATGTAATTTATCCTGCACACAGAACTGTGGGTACGTCAGTTTATTCAACCGACGATAATTATACATGGCCATCCTCTCTATGCCAGAAAAAGTATAATGAATCTCATTTCTTAACAAATCACAAACTTGTTCAATATAAGCATGTAAAACAAAAGGGAACTCTTAATGATGTCGTGTCGTGATTGTGCACTTAATCCTTAATGCAATTTATTTAATTTACATGACACTAATGCGCACTTGTTCAAATTCTATGCATCCCATACTACATAGGTTCGAGGGCAAGCCTCTTATTCGTTCTTCATTTTTGTAGGGTTCAATCCCTCGCCATGACTTACTCTACTTCTGTAATTACGGTAAGTATCTTAGATGATTCTATGAGTACAAGCATGTATCCTAGCCCCTGGAGTAGAATTTCGCGCCATGTCTTGACTCATCAAGCATGCATTCTGCGACAATTCAGCCTCCTTCCTGAACACAATCCTCTTGCAGTCACCAAAACACCCCACAAGCGTGACTAAAGTCCGATCATTACTGAGTTGTGCCCGCGCCATGTCTTGACTCATCAAGCATGCATTCTGCGGCTCACACACCCGCACCGTACCCTAGCTCTCATACTCATGTTTTTCTCTCACCTTCATCACCTCTTCACTATGCACTAAATATTAGAATCATGAATATAAATCAAGCTCTAGAGTTAGCCTCTTCACCAAACCGGACTTATCATTTCATTTCAATACATAACCAACCTTGGTCTTTCAATTCTCATTTCATTTCATTCATTTCACTGCCGGGGGAGACTTAGCTACTCTTTCGTTCAATTTCAAATTCACAATTTCCAATTGAGCATCATCAGCTCATAATTCATTTTAGAGTCTCACAGACTTTCTCATCATAATCTTAGCCTTTCATATTCATTTGATTCTCAATTCTCATATATAATTCATTTTACCTGATCCACCCAGTCATAAAAGAGTCCACAGACTTCAATCATAAGGTTCACAACTTCCAACAGCAAAATAAAATGAAATTCATACTCATCAAAGTTCGCTCTGTACAGTCGACTTGGAAGAACACCAGTCGACTTATACAGTCAAATACAAGTTCATCATAATTACTCGGGATAGTCGACTGCTGTACATAACCAGTCGCCTGTCCCGCAACTTTTCATGTTCACAGTGTCAACCACATGACAGTCGACTGTTCATCCATCAGTCGTCTGTCCTGAAATTTTCAACAGCACAATTCTAAGTTCAACTCAGTCGACTTGCTACATGCATTCGGTCGACTGATCAGTTCCATAATTCAAAATAAACATTATTCTTTTAACCGTTCTCACATGCATTTTTCTTACAGTATACACACATTCCATATTTTATAAACACCACACTTCTTATTTGTTCAGTAACGACGAAGCATGAAAATTCAAGTTACTAATATGTTCTTTTCTTTAGAAACGATACTTAAACATGCATTCACATTACTCATAACTTCTTACGATGATGAAGATATAAATCTCAAGTCATTATACTGGGTTACCATAACAAAATATCTTGTTTCCTGGAATTCCCAAATAGTCATTCTTGAAGTACGGTACCAGTCGTCTGAACACAGTGTTAGTCGACTGTTTCGACAATTCTTAAGTTATTAATCATCGCTAGCTCTCTTCATTCATTTATCTTCCCTCCATCATATGTGTCATAGGGAAATACAAACTAATAATTCACACCATTATGTCTATTTGCATACATGTTTATCACCACATCATAAATAAATTTGTCTCGTACCAGTCGACTGGTTCATATGACAGTCGACTGTTCCGACACTTCCATTCTCATTATCAACAGCATGTCCACTCAATTTCTAATACATCCAATTTACTTTTTATAACATGATAGCACTCATAATAATCATGGTAAAATTTCTACATTAGAAGTCCTGAGAAACACCCACCTTATATGAAGAAATAAACAAAATCCCGCAAAAGCTCTTCAATACGGTGCTGCACTCCTTGCTCCTTTGTTCCACACCGAACTCCTCAGAGATGCTGCTCGTCTCCACAGAAAAGCTCCCACACACAAACTCACAAATAACTCTCTTACAATAATAATCTTAGTGTAAAAGAGATAGGGAATGAGAAGGGGTATTTATACATAAACTAGAGTGAGATGGAGGGTTGAGATGCACTAAGAAGTTGGAAAATCAAGGGCTGAGATTGATAAGGGAGTTAAGAAAACTACTCATACCTTAAGAAACCACCCATGATCTCCTACCCACTACACCATAATCCGGCCAAGCTAGAGTGTGCTCCACACGTGTATGCAATATGCACGTGTGTACACCAATCCCCCCCCCTACAAAACTTGTGCATCAAAATACCCGGAAAAGGGGAAAAGATGCTACACATACAAGTAGTAAAAATATAATACAAGAAGTTTAAATCTATGGGCCTAAATTAATTGGGCCAAAAATAAATATTTTGTAGGAGTAAATATGTAAGGTAATATTGGGCTTTGGGATAAAATAATTTGTAAAACAATGCTCTTATTTATCATGAGAGTAAATAATGGCCAATAATGTTACACATGCACCCAAATAATAGAAATAAAAAATCTTCATATATTAGGAAAATCGGGGTATTACAATATATATATATATATATATATATATATATATATATATATATATATATATATATATATATATATATATATATATATATATATATATATATATATATATATATATATATATATATATATATATATATATATGAGGTAGGTTCATCCTACCTTTTACCAGTCAAAAAAAAACATCATTATGTTTTTACATATATTTGATATTAAAAAAAACTCGGAACTAATTGTTTGTGAAACTATAAGTTTAGTAAAAACTAATCTCTTTTCAATAGTTGTTCTTCCCGTAAAGTATTCATTGTAATTAGTATTTGTGGCACTGTAATTCATTATAATTAGCATTTGATATGTGAACTTGCCTTCATATCAGAATTTGAAATCAAATAAATAATGGTTTTTTACAGAAGTTATTTTATTCAGAATATAATTCAAGACACAATAATGTAGAGCCAATATGAATTATCATTATCTTTAATTGCTTGTATACAGATACAAATTAATTTTTATATTTGAATAATGAATGAGAGGATTACCTTATGAACAAGCTTGTATTACATAATTGTTGCCGCTGAATTCGGGTGTGGGGACAATAGATGAGATTTGTAGGTTCGTGAGGAACTCACAAAGGTTGATCCCTTCTTCTTCCTTGCAAACTGGTGGCTTATTGGTGCTCCCTTGCGACCTGCACAAACGTTCGAGACACCGGGATGAATCCCGGCGACGAACCCTACAACGATCAAGTCAATACACAGAAAAAGGGAAGGGAAAAGGCTCAAGTGTGCAAAGTGTGATCACCTTTAACAGTAGGAGGTCAGGAGGGTTTTATAGCCGCGATGGGGATCCTTTTCGGGATGAGAGCAGATCCCTATTTCCCAGTGCGGGAGGATAAGGGTGGTTGTAACCACCTCCTCCAAATCAGGGGGAGCCAGGATTTCCTCCAATCCTGTTGAACTGGCCCCTAACAGGTTGAGACCCGTTCTCAATTGGTGAGATCCGTTAGTGGGTTAGCGGGTCCAGGAGGAGGGCCCCGGTTCCCAATTCGGACCCCTCTGTAGGCGAGATTACCATCTTGCCCCTAGGACTTTGAGATTCGTGCCCATTTTGGATGGTTCCGATTTAACCCCATTTTAGCCATATCACGAGCCTCCCACTCCCAAAGACTGTGTGTTATGGCCTTTGGAGAGTAGTTTTACTGTTTCAGTGGCGCATAGGGCTTTATCGTAGTTCCCAATGGGTGTTCGAGCCTCATCTGAGGGGTGATGGTGCTTTCTTAAGCTGGTAGCCTGCTCATAGTGGCTTCTAGGCTGTTTTGGATTTTTGGTAATTTTCTCCAATTTTATATTATTTTTTCGAACCATTTATTCAATTTTGCCAAGCGATGATTTGGTCTTCGGGAGTGTTAATTAAACATTCTAATCAATAATTATTTATCCAGGGGTGTAAAAATGTTCCCCTGAATTTATAAATATTTTTTAGAATTTTTAATTATTTTTCCCGTATTTTTAATCATTTTTTTGCAATTTTTTGAACAAATAATTCGAATTAATAAATAAAATATAATTTTAATTACTCAATTATGATGTGGTGCAATCTGAACCATCCATCTCGTGTCGGCGCGTGGTTCGGAATGATCGGACGACGGAGTGGCGCTGAGCGACGTGAACGAATATGGGATCTCGATCAGATTATGATGCTCGTTTCGAAGTGATCTGACGACCTGTATTGCTCGGCAGAACTTTCTCCATGTGGGCAGCTCGGAAGGCCAGTCGCTCGGATTGAGATTCCGAGCGATGTGGCGCAATCTGGGACATCTATCCAGCTGCGGCTCGAATCTCGAAGTCATCTGACGGTAGATCTTACACTTGGTTATGTGGCTGAATCAGGGTCGCTCATCAAGTCGAGGCACGAATCATGAGGCGATCGGACGGCTCATGCTGCTCGGCATTATTTTCTCTGTATAAGCAGCTCGGAATGCCAGTCGCTCGGATTTGGTTTTCGAACGACGTGACGCAATCTGAAACCTCCATCTGGAGATCACACACGAATCTCGAGGCATGACAGCGTGGAACACGAGAAAACGTGATCTTGGTTAGCGTGGCTGAATCAAGGCCGCTCATCAGGCCGAGGCATGAATCACGAGGCGATCAGGCGGCTCATGCTGCTAGGCATTATTTTCTCCGTATGAGCAGCTCGAAATGCCAGTCGCTCGGATTTGGTTTTCGAGCGACGTGGCACAATCTGAGACGTCCATCTGGAAATCTTGCACGAATCTCGAGGCACGACGGCGTGGATCACGAGAAAACGTGATCTTGGTTGGCATGGCTGAATCAAGGCCGCTCTTCAGGCCGAGGCATGAATCACGAGGCGATCAGACGGCTCATGCTGCTGGGCATTATTTTCTCCGTATGAGCAGCTCGGAATGCCAGTCGCTCGGATTGGGTTTCCGAGCGACGTGGCACAATCTGAGACGTTTATCTGGAGATCTTGCACGAATCTCGAGGCACGATGGAGTGGATCACGAGAAAATGTGATCTTGGTTGGTGTGGCTGAATCTGAGCCGTCTAATCAAAATCTGGCGCGAATCTCGAGGAGAAAGTCATTTTTCTCCAATACGCAGCTCGTAATACAAGTTGCTCGAATTTGAATTCCGAGGGACGTGGCACGAACTCCGCTATCTGATTGAACATTAGGAACGAATCTTAAGACACGACGGTGTGGATCACGAGAAAACGTGATCTTGGTTGACGCGGTCGAATCTGAGCCGTCTGATCAAGGTCTGGCGTTAATCTCGAAGAGAAAGTCGTTTTTCTCCAATACGCAGCTCGGAATGCAAGTTGCTCGGATTTGAAGTCCGAGGGACGTGGCACGAACTCCGTTGTCTAATTGAACATCAGGCATGAATCTCGAGACACGACGGCGTGGATCACGAGAAAACGTGATCTTGGTTGACGCGGTCGAATCTGAGCCGTCTGATCATGGTCTAGCGCTAATCTCGAGGAGAAAGTCGTTTTTCTCCAATACGCAGCTCGGAATGCAAGTTGCTCTTATTTGAATTCCGAGGGATGTGGCACGATTGAGCATCAGGCACGAATCTTAAGGCAAAAGACGTTTAGGCTTTAGGGTTAGGCGTTTGCGCTTCCGATGAGCCGTTATGGGGGCCCAAAAGTGTTTAAAGGCCCACCCGAATTCTTTTCTAACTCTTATAAGTTTTCACTACTCCCCTTTCCCCTCATTTATACAATTTCATTTTTACTTCACTTTTGCTAGAGCTGTTCTTGTTCTCGAGCGGCGCTGCTAGATTTCGCGGTTAGGCGTGTTCAATCTCCGATGATCTATTCCGACCGTAAACGTCACTTTGAGGTTAGTTACTTCCAACTCAATCTTGAAAATGTCTAGAGCATCTTTGGGGGACGAGACCTCCACTTCGGACCAAGATACTGGCTGAGCGGTTGTGGTCGCGCCGAGGAAAGGGAAGGAAGTGGTTAAGTAAGCCTGGGTGTCGACGATATTGGAGACTCCGAGGGGGGTAGGAGAGCTGGGTCAGCTGCCGTCCACACTGTCGAGCATCGGCAGGGTCAGGAGTTACCCCGAGGACATCTTGGAGAAGGCGGTGCACGGGATGGCCTCAGTATACAAAGAGAACAGCCCGAGGGATCCTTCCGAGGTGGATGAGATCCCTTCGATCATGACTGAGGCAGATCTGCATCGGATCAGGAAGGGATTTCGCATCCCGAAGGAGTACGCTCTGCTACTCCCTGGCCCCAGCTTCCGAGCATGTACGGGGACGTCGCCAGACACGTGCGTCTTTTCGTACGACGCGCTTAATACCGGCCTTCGGCTACCGCTTCCGCCTTTCGTGGTTGAGGTGTTGTAGTGGAATGGCCTGAGCCCCGTGCAGTTCATGCCGAACATGTGGTGGCACGTCATCGCCTTCATCCTCCAATGTCAGGCGGTCGGTGTGCAGCCCCAACTCGTTCTCCTACGCAGCCTCTACCGGATCTGCCGAATGAGCAAGATGGAGTACCGGTACTACTTATCGCCGAGGAAGGGGGTTAAGCTGATTGAGAACCCGGACTCCATCAAGCAATGGAAAGAGAAATACTTCCTGATCCGAGGTCCCGAGCTGTGGGGCTTCCCAACGGTGTGGAAAGAGGATGTTCCGAAGTGGGCGAAGGCCGAACCGGTGCTCACTAAAGAAGAAGAAGAGGTAGTGACGAAGATCCCTGGTCTTCCAACCCCCGGTTGGAAGGATATTACCAAGGATGTCTTGTTCGGTGGAGGTCTTAGTCCGATCGACCCCAGTGCGCACCTTTTCTTTTTTAAACATATGAGTACTCACTTTTAGCGTTTTGTGTTTTTTTTACTAACTCTTTTGCTCGGTTTTTCTTTGTGTACAGAAGCCCCCAACATGGACTACCGAGCCCTGATGGCGAAGAGGAGCGCGGCCGCGGCGAAGGGTGCAGATACGAAGAAGAGGAAGAGGACTACAGCGGGGCCTCCTTTCGGCCGATCGGTACAAGCACCCTCGGCGCCAGCGGCCATTGTAGACATAGTCAGCGACGCCCCCTCGGAGCAGCAAGTGTAGAACCCCATATTTTCAAATATTATTTTAATTATTTGAAAATGAATTTAAATGATTTTTTGGAGATTTAATTAATATTTCCTAAGAAATTTATCTTTTGTACACGTGCAAAACACGTGCAAATGACTTTTTAGAAGTTTGAAAAAAAAATTAAGATTTCTTTATGAAAAATAATTATTTATTATTTAGAATTTATGTAGTATTTTTCCAGATTTTTCTGAAATTAATTGATACTATTTGCAATTTTTGAGAAAAGAATGACTTATTTGCAAAATTGACATTTCAAGGGTTGAAATGCAAAATTGGCATTCTGGACGTTTTGAGCAGTATTGGCTGAGGTTTAGAAGTATATTTTCTATTAGATCCTAATTTAAAAGAGTTTTATTGAATTTACAAGACTAATGTATATATATGTAAGTTGTATTTTTGGAAGGATTGTTTTGCAAAATGTGGGTAAAACCCTAATATTAATCCGGCATATATAAGGGATTTCCTTCCCAGCCATCATTTACAAAATATACAGATTTTGAGATTTGTTTGAGGAGCAAGAAGAGGCTTTTTGGATCTAGCAAGGAGGAGAGTTTTTTCGTGGATTTTCTTCAAAACAATGTGAGTGGTTTGGTTTTTGTTTTGTTTTGTTTTGTTTTGTTTGTTTTGATTGATGAATGACGTAAGATCTTTGTTACGCTTTGTTTGGGTTCGTTATGATATTGTCTTGTTAGTCTCATTGTATGCATAATATGGATCTTTTATTTTGATATGGATGATGAGAACACTTATTGATATTTGGACCATGTATGAGAAACTATCAAGATTTGTTGAGGAAATATTGATTTATGGGATCGTATTGTTGGAAAGCATGTTAAGAATTGATTAGGTTGGGATCGGATGGTGAATATCTGGGTTTAGAGTATACAAATCGGATTTGATCATAGTTGTGAAAGAAAATTTGTTCTGAGAAACCCTAATTGAAAGATTAGTGATTATGGATCTTGAGAATTGAATTTCGATATTTGGATGATTGAGTAATGTATCCTTTATGGAGATTATTGAGGTTTGATTATTTTGCCTGAGAGCGAACTAGTTTTCATGGACAATGAATCTTTAGAACTCCAGTTTGGATTTTGTATTTAGACCTGAAATAAGAGAACTGTAGGCCGACAGTCGACTGGCCTACTAAACAGTCGACTGGTACGACTCTACTGATTATCTTCAGTCTTTTGAGAATTGTTCGGGACAGTCGACTTAGGCTACTGTCGGTCGACTGGTCTGCTGATTGTAAACTTTGTTCAGTCCTTTCGGGGAAGTCGACCTATGAACCTTTCAGTCGACTTATATACTTAGAATATTTTCTTGAGAATTATTGGAATTTGTCTCGGGGCAGTCGACTGATGACTTTCCTAGTCGACCGATATGCCTTAGATTATTTTTGTGAAATTCTGGAGAATTGTCCTCTGGACAGTCGACTTACCTCAGCATAAGTCGACTAGTACTGAGGGATCTGTGTACTTGATTTTGAGATATTTTGTTCAGTATTTGATTTTGAGATATTTTGTTCAGTATTTGATTTTGAGATATTTTGTTCAGTATTTGATTTTGAGATATTTTGTTTAGTGTTTGATTTGAGATATTTTGTCCAGTATTTGATCTTGAGATATTTTGTTCAGTGTTTGATTTTGAGATATTCAGTTGAACCACATGTTTAGTGGGAATTTGATTAGATATTTGATTTTGAGTCTCTAGAGGTACGTGACCCTAGTATACCGGTGTTGAGTTATTTGTTGAGGCCCATTGAGGCGAATTTTCAGTTATTCAGATTTTTAGTCCGGTGGGGTACACTACTCTAGGAGATTTGTTCAGAAACCGAAAATACTAAGGACTTGCACTAGTAGTGTCATGACGAAGGGGACATGAGTTATGCACCTCAGTAAGGCTTTAGATGTGGGATTTAATCTCCTGAATTATCCAAGTGGTTAACTTGAGATGTGAGATTTATCTTCTGAATTATCCAGGTAGACAACCTGAGATGTGAGATATATCTCCTGAATTATCCAAGTAATTATCTTGAGATGCGGGATTGACCTACGGAATGATCAGAGTCGAGGCGACGCTCTTGGGATATTATTGTGATGATGAGTCTATGTTTAGATGTGGGTTGATCTCCTGAATTATCCAGGGAAAATACCTGAGATGTGGGATCTATTTCCGGAATTATCAAGCATGGGCAAATTCTCATAGTTTATCTTCATCTCTTAGTAGTCATCGTTGTCAGCATATAGCATTTGTGTTTTTATTGACTCATCTTTATGCATTCGGATTTCCTGTTTCCACATTTGACATTTGGTTTTGGTAACACTGTTGTTCTATTTGGTATTTTGGTTATTACTTGTTGGACATTACGATTTAAGTTCATTTATGTGGTTGTTTGATTTTTATGCCACTCACACCATTTATGGCTGACCCCTTTAGTTTGGGGGTTAGGGTTCAACTCTAGCCTCACATGTTGCAGGTTATTGCTTAGAGTTGGAGATTGGATGCTTGAGTTAGCTTTTGGGATAAATGGACTATTAAGTGTTCAGTGTTAATTTGTAAAGACCTGTTGAGTTAATTTTGAGTTGTTTAGTCTTCCGCTGTGATATGTAAAAGTTTTGTTGTAATAAACATTGAAAACTTTAGTGGTGTTTGGTTGTGTTTATTGTTATATTGAAGTGGATCACTGGGAATGTGCCACGTATTTTCTAAGCTCTCATATTAGAAATTCGGGGTGCTACAGCAAGCTACGGTCCCTTCGGCTGAAGCCCCGAGATCTTCGAGCGGGGGGTTCTCGGCCGGCGCCGCTCTGGCCCTGGAGGTGCCGCCGCTCACAGCCGAGGCATAGGCCATCCTCACCGAGGAGCACAAAAGGCTCTTTGTCCCCGATTGGCGGGTGATGATGTTGGACGGCTTCCTCGGTGATGCGGGGAGTGTATGCAGGCGGTACGCCATCTGTTGACCCCGAAGGACCGCGCGACGTTGAGGGCAGGTACTGTCGGTGACGACGCCTTGGAGATCGCCCGGTCGACGATGTCGGTAAGTAGCTTTTGCTTCGTTCCCTTCAGCTTTGGGGTTAGCGATCTTTGAGTTCTCATTTTCCTCTGTTTTGTTCACAGACCCTCTGCCACTTCAGCCATATGATCGAGTAGTTCGCCGAGCAAGAGAAAGAGATGAAGGCGGCGAATGATCGCAAGCTATCGGAGCAATCCAAGGTAGTGAAACTGTTTGAGGCCGAACAACGGCTCTCGGCATCACGAGCAGCCGAGGTTGGGTGCCCTCGAGACGAAGCTTGCCGATGCGCTCAAGCACTCAACGGCCGAGACAGCCAAGGTCGAGGCGCTAGAGAAGGGGAAGGCTCGCCTCGAGGAGAAGCTGGCGAAGGCTTTGAGGGCGTCCGAAGAGTTGCGGAAAGAGCATGCGCTGAAGGTGGCGGAGGCGGAGAAGGCTATTCGGGACAAGGCGGAGGCCCATATGATGAAAAATATGGAGGAGGCCTATGCCCGAGCTCTGAAGCATGTGGCGGCTCGCATCCCCGGCTTCGACGATTCGACATATTACTTCTACGATCCGGTGGAGGGCGAGGAGCTCATCCCTCTGGCGGAGGTCAAGCCCGAGCTGGAGTGTGACGAGGCCGAGGTGAACCCCGAAGGGGCAATCGTCACTCTGCCGAGCGAGGGCGCTTCGAAGCAGCACCGCAAGGTGGCTCCCTGACTCAGTCGCCTCTTTTTTCCCTTTTTTTTCTTTTTTTTTATTTGTATTGCCGAACTGTGGACTGGCCACGCTTTCTTCTTTACTCTTTTGAACTTCAATAAAACGAAGAACTTCTGAAATTTTGGCCTAAGTTTACAATGACTAGCTTTGAAATTTGGCTAAGTGTTGAAAACAACTCGCTTTGAACTTTGGTTAAGTGTTAAAAACAACTCGCTTTGAAATTTGGCTAAGTGTTGAAAACAACTCGCTTTGAACTTTGGCTAAGTGTTGAAAACAACTCGCTTTGAAATTTGGCTAAGTGTTGAAAACAACTCGCTTTGAAATTTGGCTAAGTGTTTCTAGAGCTCAGCATTGTTGTGTTCTTGCATTTCAGATCGCCGAGTTGTGTCAATGGGTAGAGGCATCACCGAACATGGTAGCGGCTGAGGCCTCTCATCTTCGAACTGACTTAGGAGCGACGAAATTGGCCCTTTCTCATAGTCGAGAGTGTTTTCTCAAGAGTGAGGTAGAACTAGATCATCCCAAGCTAACGCTGGCGAAGCGCAACACTGAGTTAAAGCAACTAAAGAAAACGAGCTCGAGAAGCCCCCCCCCCCTGAAGAGGAGGTGGAGTCGCTTCAGCAGACCCTATTAGACGTCAGTGCGGAGAGAGATGGTCTGAAGAACGTGGTGCTCGAGAAGAGCCTGGAGACGGCGCAGCTTCGACGAACTATCATTGAAGCTTCTCGTGTGGGTAGTACGAGTAGAATTCCTCGCCTACAAGTCAAGGTAATGGATGATTCGCTGAAGGAGCACATTGTTGAGCTAGAGACGGAGGTTAACAGACTACGACATTTTACGGAGGGGAGCAACATTAGAACCACATCTTGCTCTCGAGACGAGTACTCGCAGGGACAATCGTTCCATGAGTTAGCGTTACGTTCGCCTCCCATGCCAGGGCATCCTGGGGACGCTCAAAGCAGAGTTGCTGGTTCGTCGAGCGAAGCCTCAGCCGGCGCAATGCTTAGAGACACAACTAGGCTCGCCGGCTTGGGGACCTCAATGGGTGCGGGGTCGCAGCGATAGAATGCTCGCCGTCATTGTTTGTCGCTCAAGAGGAGTATCCCACTTCCTAGGAGGCGTTGAAGTAGTCTTGTAATTTTGACTTCTCAAGTTTTATAGAAATGAAACTTGTTTTCTTTTTTGCACTTGTGTGTTTCGTTAGCATCTATGGTTGTCGATAGTTGCAGGAGCACTTCCGAATTGCGAACCACTTCTTACTCGCTTATGAGCGAGTAGTAGAAGCGGGATCGAGCCAAGTGTCGGACTCCGAACTTTGTCGTTTACGAGAGAGTCAACGGTTGTGGGAGTAATTCCGAATGGCGAACCACTTCTTACTCGCCTATGAGCAAGTAGTCGAAGCGGAATCGAGCCAAGTATTGGACTCCGAACTCGTTGTTTGAAGAGAGAGTCAACGGTTGTGGGAGCAATTCGAATGGCGAACCACTTCTTGCTCGCCTATGAGCAAGTAGTAGAAGCGGAATCGAGCCAAGTGTTGGACCCCGAACTCGTTGTTTGAAGAGAGAGTCAACGGTTGTGGGAGCAATTCCGAATGGTGAACCACTTCTTACTCGCCTATGAGCAAGTAGTAGAAGCGGAATCGAGCCAAGTCTTGGATCCCGAACTCGTTGTTTGAAGAGAGAGTCAACGGTTGTGGGAACAATTCTGAATGGCGAACCATTTGTTACTCGTCTATGAGCAAGTAGTAGAGGCAGAATCGAGCCAAGTGTTGGACTCCGAACTCGTCATTTGAAAAGAGAGTCAATGATTGTGGGAGCAATTCCAAATGGCGAACCACTTCTTACTCGCCTATGAGCAAGTAGTAGAAGCAGAATCGAGCCAAGTGTCGGACTCCGAACTCGTTGTTTGAAGAATTTTTTTTTCCTTCAAGTAGATTTAGACTACCCCAAAAGTAGAGAATTTACTCGAAAGATAGATAAGTTGAGGGGGGTAAATTCTCTTTATTGAAAACAAGTGGGCGGCCACTTCTAGGTTGCAGATCGCCACTTACATTTCGATAAAAAAGAAGATATAAGTAAGTTTTTTGCAATCCTGAGGAAGTAGCTTGGAGCGGCGTTTAGACACCCCTCTCGGTACTTCATCAAATGCTCGGCGTTCCAAGTCCTTGGCATCTTCCTGCTCCCCGGGTCTTCAAGTTGATACGTGCCCGGGCGTATAACTCTGGAGACCTTATATGGTCCTTCCCAATTGGGTGCCAGCTTGCCTCTCTTGCTTGGGTCTGAAATTGATAGCTTTCTCAGAACTAAGTCCCCTTCCTTTATGTTGGTCGATCGTACCCTCTTATTGTAAGCTTGAGTGATCCTATGACGGTAGGTCTCCTGGCAGATTGCAGCTCTCTCGTGGATCTCGTCAATGAGGTCTAGGCAGTTGCGAAGCTGGTTCGCATTCTGCGCCTCGTTGTAAGCTATGAGTCGAGGTGAAGGCAGGCCCACCTCCAAGGGAATAAGAGCTTCTGATCCGTACGTGAGGTTAAAAGGGGATTCACCCGTCGGAGTTCTTTTGGTGGTGCGATAGCACCAAAGCACATTTGGAAGTTGTTCGACCCATAGTCCCTTGGTGGACTTGTCGAGCCTCTTCTTCAAACATGAGAGGATTTGTCGGTTCGCGTTCTCCGCTTGGCCGTTAGACTGGCGGTGTGCTACTGAAGAGAACCACTGTTGAATCCCTAGATCGGTACAGAAGTCGTGAAAGGCAGCTCATGTAAATTGGGTCTCGTTATCGGTTACAAGAATGCGAGGTACCCCGAACTGACAGATGATGTTCTTCAAAAGGAACTTCTGCACCCTATTCTCGGTGATCATTGAGAGAGGTTCGACCTCTATCCATTTGGAGAAGTAATCTATTTCTACCACTAAGAACTTCAGCTGGCCTAGTGCCGGAGGGAAGGGTCCGAGCAAATCCATCCCCCATATTGCGAAAGGGATCGGACTTGCTAGGGAGGTAAGTTGCGCTTGAGGCAGGCGACGGATTGGGGCAAACTTCTGGCAGGAGTCGCACTGGCAGACGTATTCCTCGGAGTCACTTAATAATGTAGGTCAAAAGTACCCGTAGTTCAAGAGTTTCCGGGCAAGTGATCTTTCTCCCAAGTGTGCACCATATAGACCATCATAGGCTTCCCTTTGGGCGTAGAGCGCCTCTTCCGGGGAGAGGCATCTTAGATTGGGCCGACCGTCGACCTGGGTGTAAGAGCGTATGTACATAACCCCATCCAGGAGTGTGTACCGCTCTGCTCGTGTCCTGATCCTCCTTGCTTCTCTTGGATCTTCGGGGAGGACTCCATCTCAGAGATACTCGAGGAGGGGCTTCATCCAATTTTCCCCAAGTGTTAGGAGGCAGGCTTCCATTGGCTCCGAGCCATCTTCGTTGATGCTAGGTTTGAGAAGGACTTCTATTAGGACGGTCCGTTCTATACCTTGGAGGGACAAGGGGGCGAGCTTAGAGAGGGCATCCGCTTGCGCGTTTTCCTCTAGGGGACCCTACTGGAGTTGAACATCTCTGAATAGAGCTAGAAGCTCCCTCGCTTTTGCCAAGTATCTTGCCATTTGGTCATCTCTCGCCTCATATTCCCCGGACACTTGATTGACCACTAACTGAGAGTCGCTAAAGACCCTAACCTGTTCGGCACCCGCCTTGCGAGCCAGGCAGAAGACCTGCGATTAGGGCTTCATATTCTACCTCGTTGTTTGATGCCAGAAAGTTGAGGCAAATGGAATACTGGAGGACGAAGGCATCGGGGCCAGTTAGGATGACACCGGCCCCGCTTCCATCGGCGTAGAAGGACCCGTCCACATAGACGGTCCAGACGGAGGGGTCGGCTGGCAACTCGCATGAGTCGGGGATGGTGTTCTCCACGATGAACTCAATCAGAGCTTGGGCTTTTATCACCATCCTGGGATGGTAGCTGATATCGTGCTGACTCAGCTCGAAAGACCACTTCATGATCCGTCTGGACGTTTTCGGCTTGTGGAGAACCTATTTCAGAGGTTGGTCGGTAAGAACGGCCACCGAGTGGGACTGGAAGTAGAGGCGGAGCTTACGGGCCGTCATGACCAAGGCGAGTGCCATCTTTTCCAATTTTGGATAACAGAGTTCGGCATCGCGGAGCACCTTACTTACGTAATAGATGGGCTTTTGTGTCCTATCCTCTTCCCCCACGAGGACCGCGCTGAGCGTTTGGTCCGAGGATGCAAGGTAGAGGTAAAGGACCTCTCCAGGGCCGGCTTACTCAGGAGTGGGGGGTTGGATAAATACTCTTTGAGTTTTTCAAATGACTCTTGCTATTGCGGCCCCCACTCAAAGCCTTTAGCCCCCCTGAGGGCTTTGAAGAAGGGGAGGCACTTCTCCCTGGACTTGGAGAGGAATCACCTGATTGCGGCGAGGCACCCAGTGAGCCTCTGCACCTCTTTGACGTTGGAGGGGGGAGCCATTTTGAGAATGGCTTGGATCCTCTCGGGGTTGGTCTCTATGCCCCTCTGGCTGACCATAAACCCGAGAAATTTGCCCGATGAGACACCGGATGCACGGTTGTTCGGGTTTAGCCTCATATTGTGCCTCCTGAGCACTTCGAAGGCTTCTTGAAGGTCGAGGGTGTGCTCCTGCCCTCGAGTGCTCTTGACCAACATTTCGTCGACGTAGACCTCCATGTTTCGGCCAATCTGGTCTCAGAAGACCTTGTTCACCAGGCGCTGATAGGTAGCCCCCGCATTTTTCAACCCGAAGGGCATAACACGGTAACAGTAGAGGCCTTAGTCTGTCACGAACGAGGTCTTCGGGATGTCCGGTGGGAACAATCTGATTTGGTTATATCCCGAGAAGGCATCCATAAAACAGAGTAGCTCGTGCCCGGAAGTTGCATCGATGAGCGCATCGATGCTGGGAAGTGGGAAGGGGTCCTTCGGGCACGCCTTGTTGAGATCTGTGAAGTCAATGCATATTTGCCAACTTCCATTGGCCTTCTTGACCATTACCATGCTGGAAAGACACTCAGGGTAGTTCACCTCCTGAATAAAGTGGGCGTTGAGGAGTTTCTCAACCTCCTCCTTGATCGCCTGCTGCCTCTCGGGGGCAAACTTTCGCCTCTTCTGCTGGACAGGCTTGACCCCAGGGGTGACGCTCAGATGGTGCATTGAGAGTTCTTCCGAGATCCCGGGCATGTCTACTGCAGTCCATTTGAAGAGGTTGCGATTCTCCCATATACACTGGGAGATGTCTTGCTTTATGGAGGGGGAGAGAGTTTTGCTGACGCGGAATGTCTTAGTGGTGTCTTCTTCGGAGAAGGCCACTTCTTCCAACTCGTCGACGGGCTCGGAGATAGATTGGCCTCCTTCCTGAGGAAGTTCGAGTGCCTCCAAAGAAAAAACCGGACCCCCCACCGAGGTCATGAAACACTTCCGAGCCGCTTCTTGACTCCCCCTCACTTCTCCCACTCCTGAGGGGGTGGGGAACTTCATCTTCATATGGTAGGCTAAAGGGATGGCTTGAAGCGCGGCCAAACCTGGTCTACCCAGGATAACATTATAGGCAGCCTTGAATTCGACAACCATGAAGTCCATTTGCTCCGTACGAGTTTTCGGGGCCTTTCCAGCCGTTACGTCGAGGGTTATAATTCCCTCGACCGTAACCGGGACCCCTGTGAACCTGTAGAGGGTGTAGCCTGCGGGCTTGAGCCAGGTCCCTGGACAGCGGGAGGCCTTTGAAGGCTTCCAAGAAAAGGATGTTAACGGAGCTGCCGTTATCTACTAAGACGCGACGAACTTCGAAGTTCGCCATGCGGAGATTGATAACGAGGGCGTCGCAGTGGGGCATGCGGACGCCCTCCAGGTCCCTGTCGGAGAACGTCATCGGGACTCCAAGGCCCTTTGGGGGAGGATGGTTCTGCACGGAGTTAACCTCCCTTACAAAGGCTTTTTGGGAGGAGTTGGAATCTCCCCCTATTGGGTCCCCGTGTATCAGGTGCAAGATACCCTCCACTTCGGCCTTCGGAGTCTTCGTGCGTTGCTCGTTTCGCTTGTTAGCCCCTCGAGGCGGAGGGGGCGGATCGGCTCGGTCCCTCTTCACGAACCGGTTGAGTTGCCCTCGCTGGATGAGGGCCTCGATTTCATCCTTCAAGGCCCGACATTCATCTGTATCGTGCCCGTGGTCCCGATGGAAACGACACCACTTACTCCGGTCCCTCTTCTTTGCCGGGGTGTTCATCCTTGGGGGAGGCAATAGGAGGCCATCGTTCCCTATCTCCATGAGGATGGGTTAAGCGGAGTGAATTTCTCGAACCGAGGAAAGGGACGCCGCTGACCCCCATTGTCCTTTTAGAGCTTCTTAGCTCCTTCTTCTTCTGCACCCTTCCGCTTGTTCCCAGAAGATGAGGCCTCGAAGGTAGGGCGGCAGACGACTTCTTCCGCTCAGATGTACTTCTCGCTCCGAAGCAGGAGCTCTGAGAGGTTCCGACGGGGCTTCATGGCGAGGGATGCCCTGAGGTCAGCATTAAGGACGTTGGACTGGAAGGCGAGGGTGGCGAACGAGGGTTCCAAAGAAGCAATGGACCTAGCCTCCGCAGTGAATCGTTTGACATAATCCCGAAGTGGTTCGCCCTTCTTTTGGCTGAGGAACAATAGGGTGTCGCTCGCCTTCTCGGTGCGTCGACTGCTCACAAAATGCGTGAGGAAAAGATGCTTGAACTGATCGAAAGAGAAGATGGATGCCGGCACAAGCCGCGAGTACCATTCCCGAGCCGGCCCATTGAGCGTGGCCGGGAAGGTCTTGTAGAGGAGGGAGTTGGACGCATGGTGAATCATCATGAGAGTTTTGAAACTCTCAATGTGATCTGTGGGGTCCAACTCCCCGTTATAGGTCTCAAAATGTGGAGGTTTGAAGTTGTCGGGAATCGGAGCCTCCATAATGGTACGGGAGAACGGCAGGCCTGCTCGGACGAAGGTCTCTTGCAAGTCGCCCCTCATCTCGGTTGAGCCGGCCGAGGCGCCTCACCATTTTGTGGAGATGGCGATAGACCGAGTCCTCCCTGTGGTCCTGTCTGGCCGAACCCCCAGACTCGTCCACATGTCGAGGAGGGCTGGGGCTACGCCGGTGATGGCTCAAAGTAGGAGGTGGACTGACCGAGAGACGAAGGTGACTTAGGGTAGGGCGCGGACTGCGAGAGCGTAGGTAATGATCGTGAGAGGGGCGGTGATGGCTCGCAGCCTGCCTAGGACTTTTGGAGTGGCAAAGATGGTGAGCAGCCAGTCGAGGACTACGGGATCGGCGAGGATGGCGAGGATGGCGAGGAGCCGGTCGAGGACTACATGATCGGCAAGGATGGTAGGGAGCCAGTCGAGGACTGCGGGATTGGTGAGGATGGTGAGGAGCCGGTCGAGGACTGGGGGCCCTACGGGCATTGTTGGGGGGCAGCATTGAGAGCCCGGAGGACCGCCTCCTGAAATTGCTGGAATTCCGCCCTTGTGACTGGGGCCTCCTGCTCACGATGGTCCCGAGGTGCATGGTGACCTGCCGGGGAACGGCTCCGTCTTGGGTGGTGTTGGGGCGACTACCTTTGTCTACGGGGAAAGTTGGACCCCCCTCGGTTGGATCGGGGTGGTGAGCAGTCCCTGGCCTGCTCGTTGCGAGGGTTCGACCCCTCGGGCCCGCCTCTCCTCCAGATGAGTACGGAGATCGGGTCCGTGCTCGGTCTACCGATTGTTGATCACGTTCGGCAGGTCCTTTGGAGTGGGGGGAGTATAGGAGGCCATAGAATCGGTGTCGGCATTGTGGAAGGAGACCCGAACCTGGTGGACAGGTTGCTTGTGGCGACTCCGTCGGGAGGGTTCCCCCACTACAGCCTGGGGTCCCGAAGGTTGCTGGACGGACTGCAGAGCCTGAGGATTGAGCTGCTGGGTTGGTTGGTTGGGAGGAGGGAGATCCCCCTGCACAGGAGGAGGAGGAGGGTGAGAGGAAGTTGTCCTTCGGTTGGAGTTCGTGGGTCTCTTCTTGGGAGGCATGGCTAGGAGTTAGGTGGGTTGAAGGAGGAAGACAAGATTGCTTGTCGAGTGAAGTTTTCCACAGACGGTGCCAATCTGTTGCCGCTGAGTTCGGGTGTGGGGGCAATATATGAGATTGGTAGGTTCGTGAGGAACTCACAAAGGTTGATCCCTTCTTCTTCCTTGCAAACTGGTGGCTCCTTGGTGCTCCCTTGCGACCTGCACAAACGTTCAAGACACCGGGATGGATCCCGGCGACGAATCCTCCAACGATCAAGTCAATACACAGAAAAAGAGAAGGGAAAAGGCTCAAGTGTGCAAAGTGTGATTACCTTAAACAGTAGGAGGTCAGGGGGTTTTATAGCCGCGATGGGGATCCTTTTCGGGATGAGAGCAGATCCTTATTTCCCGGTGCGGGAAGATAAAGGTGGTTGTAACCACCTCTTCCAAATCAGGGGGAGCCAGGATTTTCCTCCAATCCTGTTGAACTGGTCCCTAATGGGTTGAGTCCTTTTCTCAATTGGTCAGATCCGTTAGTGGGTTAACGGGTCCAGGAGGAGGGACCCGGTTCCCAATTCGGACCCGTCTGTAGGTGAGATTACCATCTTGCCCCTGGGACTTTGAGATTCGTGCCCGTTCTGGATGGTTCCGATTTAACCCTATTTTTAGCCATATCAATAATATATGTGAACTGGTGTTACAACAGAACATTAACTATGCAAGTGTAAGGTTTCTCTTAGTTAATAGTTTGTACACTTCCCACACCGTCCTTTGGTTTTAATTATAAACTTATAATGCTTAAGATGAATGCTCACTTTAATAAATTTTCCATTTCTTTTTGTAAAACCTGTTATATTTGAAGCATGTTATATTTTAAATTTGGTATAATAGGACATTATTTATTGAGATAATTTGATAATACAAGACTATTTGGAGTTGTCAATGTTTTTGTTTTTGTTTTAATTCACTCTACCCAACTGTGGCCTTATTATTTTTATTGTAATTGTTGATTTAACCAAAAAGAACCAAGAGAACTATTATCTACAGAGGATAATTTATTATCAAAAGAACATGTTAGACGGGAGAGATGCTAATTTATTGTTCTAATTGTATATCTACTCATAGAAGCATTCAACTTAATAAAAAAAGGCCGTAGCGAACAAAAAGTCAAATTTGTAATTTTGCGAAGAACGAGAAAGAGATCGAAATGAATATGCCACATTCTTCATCGTATATCCATCATAATTAGTTTTAGTTTCTCTTTTTCCTCCCCTTTTTAAAGGGACAGGATCAGTAGTATTACAGAATATTGCAAGAGTTGAGTATAATTACTTAATTTTTAATAATATTCTATAATTAATTTGATAAAAAATTGCAACTGAAAAGTTTTAAAACAGAGAATCAAATGAATGCTTTTGAGGATGAATACGGAGATGGATTCTGACCTTTATATTACCACAAAAATATTCTACACCTCTTCTGCATCATGTTTTGCTTGTAGTATTTTTTTTCCTTGTTTTTTGTAGGGTTCTTTTTGGGGAGAGATTAAGACTGTAAATGTATAATCTCTTCGTTGTGGTGTCCTCTGCTCTTTGTTGTATCTGTTTCATGTCTGAATAAAATCCATTCCCTTAGGAATTCTGTATTGATCTTGTCACCTGTTTGGTTTGATGAAGTTGGAAAGTAGCCAAAGTTTCTTGTTGATGTAATTATTGCATTTTAGAAAACAGGCCGAGTTGTTTGATTTAAGAAGCTTGTAGTTCAATTTGGGAGATTCTGTCAACATTAATTTCAACTGGTGAGGGTATTTTAACTATTCTTACGATGTAAATTGGAATTGCTCTTCGAATATAAACATTTGATAGTATGAAGTCAGTTCTCTCATGTCTTCTTTACACTTTGAGTTTCTTGGAGGATGGTTATGGAATCTACACATTAATAACATGCCATAAGTAATATAAGAAAAATATTCACTTTTTAATAATTATATTTTTGCAAATTATCTATATCAATTGACAAATCCCACTATGAATACTCCTCTATCAATTTCTTGCAAGAAAATCATCAATTGTGGACTATTAAAGTTTTGGTTATGAAATATTATGGTGTGAAAGAATACAAAAATAGTATAGGCACAGAAAAATCTCAAAAGTGTCACTTATGGATGATGAGGTAAGATACTTTAAATATTGTTAAAATATTCATACATATACATACATAAATAATTATTAATACTAATTTTTCATCTTTTGTAGGGAACTAGAATACTGGCGATAATGTTTAATGAAGAGGTGGAAGCATTCCAACATACGCTTGAGGAGCATAAAACTTACTTAATTTCTAATGGAATATTAAAAAATATCGACAAAAGATATAACCCAATGCACGATAAATTTGACATCATTTTGAAGTTGGGAAGTGTTGTAGATGAAGTTGAGAAAGATCTTATCATTGATAAGGATAGGTACAAATTTGCAACTGTAGACGAATTTCAAAATACATCTTCTATTGTCTTTAAAGGTAAAAATTATGTTACTCTCTCTCTCTCTCTCTCTCTCTCTCTCTCTCTCTCTATATATATATATATATATATATATATATATATATATATATATATATATATATATAAGGAATGCTCCATTGAAAACGCTACTGTAGCGTCGTAAACGTGAAAACAACCCCAACAACGGCCTAGGTGATTTTCACGAGTTTTCACAATATTTGCATTTTCAATGGAGCATTGCTCTCTCTCTCTCTCTCTCTCTCTCTCTCTCTCTCTCTATATATATATATATATATATATATATATATATATAATTGCCTATTACTAATAAAGGATATCAAATACTAATTGCATTGAATTACAGATCTTTGTTTAACAGTAATTAATGCAGGAGATGTAGATAAGGTAGACTCAAAATATGGTAAAGAAGTAGAGAAGCGAAATCTTACAGTTGTAGGATTCAAGTAATATCGATTAATTAAGTTGTATAATAATTTACAGAAGTGTTTTGTAATTCATACGCTTTGTCTTAATTTAAGGTCAAAACCAATCTTAATTACATTATGGGGAGAACTAGCAATTAAAGAAGGAAAAGCTTAGAAAGAATTATCACCAAACATGCCAATTATTGCAATTACCCCTATAAAAACCTCAAACTTTGGAGGTAATTATATACAATAAAAATTAATAATGTTATTTATTATTGATTTTTTAAACAAGATTCACTCTCACCTCAACAAACAACACTACAATATAGATAAATCCGAATGAACCAGAAGCATATAAAATTCGAAAATGGTATAAGTTATTTTGTATATTTAATCCTTTAATTGTTGCCTTTTGAAGTATCATTTAACGTAAATTTGTTTGTTTGTTTCATGATAAACTGTAATAAAATTTTGTTAAAAAGTAATTCCTTGTAACTAAACAAAAGAAAAGTAATGGATTTGGACGAAGTAAAACTATCTGGCATTCTCTATTGTGCAGATGAAGATTTTTCTGAGGTATTATGAATAATGAAAATATTTTGTTCAATTCTCTATATGTCTATAAATATTTTGATGACTTCATATTTATTTTCATATTTCAAGGCAAAAATACTACTATTGTAAAGTTTTGATCAAAAGTGTCAAAGACGTTAGAGATCTATGGTACATTGCATGCAAAATCTATTCAACAAAAGTCAATGTTGAAAATGATAAAGCTTATTGTTGAAAATGATGAAGCATATTGTTAGTTTCCCATCTTTCCATTCTTCAATCAAATTATATATATATATATATAAATAAATAAATAAAACTAAGAATAACCTGTTTCAGATATGTATTCAAAATCACAATAAAAGATACAAGTACGGAGACAGAATTGACTTTATTTGATGAGGAAGCAAGATACATCATTGGCTGTTCTGCAAAAGACCTGGAATATATTAAGAATAAGGTATAATATGTTATTCTTATAGTGTTACAAATAATTAAGAGATAATTTCTTAATTCTATTTGCACGAAAAAAATATTGAAAAATTTGATAGAAGGACCGAGAAATGCGTTGGAGATGAGTATACTTTTTTGATCAAATCACAAGATGTAAAGTATGGAAGAAAAACTACAAGAATATTGACAGGATGCAAAATTAAAAAGATGAACAAGAAATTACAAACAATTTTAAGATCAAGAAAGTTAAAGTCGAAAGTAATGATTGATCTTATGAAAAATACGATGATATCAGTTTAGGATTTACTAATTTGTTTTTTTAATATCAATTTTAAGTTCAAAAAAGTTAAAGTCGAAAATGATGATTAATCTTATGAAAAATACAATGATTATATCTTTATGTTTTAGATGAAACTATTACACATATAGCTATCTCTTACATCGTTCGAATTTCGATCCATTTGTGCTTTGTTTTGATTGGAATTTTGCTAGAATTGATTAAACTTGGGTTCTTGGTTCTTACTTCAAATCTGATTTTGAAGAGCTTGTTGTCGTTGGAGTAATTTTGAACTTCATAGTTTGCTATCTAAGATGATTAACTTAGTCGAATTTGTAGTTTGAAGAATATGAGTTTGCTAAATGCAAGTATGTTTAGATAAAATTTTCAACATTTATGTGCACCAAGTCACGTGCACTTGGTGAACGATAAATTCAAACTAGTCATTAAAAAAATATCTTCATATTTTCTCTCCCTCCTCCTCATCCTCCTACACAGTCATTCATTCATGTCCCCTTCTTCTTCCTCTCCTCTTGCGGCTTCAACAAACTCCTCGCCCCCTTATTCTTCTCTGGTGCCCTCGTGGCCCTCCACGACCCGTCCGCCCCTTCCGCGCCCCATGCCCCCATGCCCCTTTCGCTTTTCTCTCCACTGCGACCCCTCCGACTCCTCCACGCCTGCGACCCCTCCGACTCCTCCACGCCCCCACGCTCTTTTTCCTCTCAACCGCTAGTCAGTTTTGTAGGTATAAGGTATTATTGATTTGTTTTTTAAGTTAAATTTCTTTAAATTATCTGAGGGAAAATTTATCCTTAATTTAGTTGACATGGATATGATGAGGGGTTACTAGTGTAGGATTAGCACACCCGATGTGGATGTTTGATTTCATAATCTTTCAAAAGAGGAGGTTTGTATATGTTGTAGGAAGAGATGAGGGTGGGGGTTTGTACAATTATGTCGAATTCACAGTTGTTGGGAACACTATAATACACTATAGAAGATAAATGCTGCTACTTTGTATTTTATTCTTCTTGTTTCATCGTTGAGTTTTAGATTGTGATGCGTGCACCACCAATCCAAGCGTGCATATTGGCATATGTAAGAACAAAAGTACTATCAATTAGAAATTATACTGAGTTACAAACTGTTTGATACTATGCTTTAGAGAAATGTGGTTTTTCTACTCAACACATAAATAGTTTCAGACAATGCATATATAGTTGAGATGACATAAAAAGAAACATACAATGCAGAATGGGTATATAGTTTGTTCTTTAGATTTACTTTCCGGATTTGACAAAATGCATATTAGGGATTGTTTTGACAGATTTTAATGACTTGGTTTTTAAATGGTCACTAAGGTTATGTCGTTTCCCCTCTTCTATCTTAATAAGATTCGTAAACAATTCTGTGGAAATCTAATATACACATACTAGTATTGATTATAGTTGATTATATATCTAATCAACAAAGCTACTGCACACCACTAATGGTGTAAGAGTATAAGATATATCCCTATACCAGAACCAAGATGGGGTAACCTTCAATTACAATATAGAACTTTCATGAAAAGTGGAAATGTTTCATAAATCATAGTAGAGAGATACTTATGAACAAACAACAAACAATATACCAGATTGTTCAGTATTGTGTGAAAATGATCAATCAATATACGAGGGATACAAATTCTTTGCGTACTCTCTTTGCTTCTCTAATTGCTCCTGTGCTCCTCTCTTTCCTTTATTCTGACTACATCAATTTCTTGCAGGTTAGAGGGATTTGGGCGGTGATGTGGCTAAAAATGGGGGTTTAATCGAGACCATCCAAATTGGACACGAATCCTGAAGGCTAGGGGTAAAACGGTAATTTCACCTACAAACGGGTCTGAAGCGGGTACTGGGTCTCCCCCTCCAAAGAGCCATTAACCCGTGAATGGATCCACCTCAACTGGGTGTGGGTTTCAACCCGCAACAAACCCGGTCCAGCAGGATAAAATTAGGGTTTCTGATTAATATTAATCAACGGCCCTGATTCATATCTATCCTTTCACTGGGGATTAGGGATTACATTCCTTATCTATACACGGGAATTACATGCCTAATCTGTTCCCTAAGACGCCTATAAATACCCCCCATCCATCTCCATTAAGAGGTAATCAATCTTTCTCCAGTTTTTGCGCTCTTTCATAATCTCTCTCTGATTACTGACTTGAGCGTCGGAGGGTGCGTCGCCGGGAACAACCCCGGTGTCTCGCACTTTTTTGCAGGTCTGCGGCGGGAGCGACGATCAAACCCCGACGGAACAGGTATACAGGTTTACTATTCAGTTTCCCTAAGAATCCACAAATACTATCTGTTTGCCCCCACACCAAATTTAGCGGCAACAGATTGGCGCTGTCTGTGGGAAACTAACGAATAGAAACCTCTCCTCTTCCCGGTGAACAGATCTTCTCCAGCCATGCCTCCTAGGAAAGTCAGATCAAGAGGGTCTAACAGAGGACCCAACCCCGATCAGCAGCAAGAAGTTCCCATCCAGCCTACCCAACAGCAGGGACAGCTTCCTCCTCAAGCGGAGGACCCGCTCCAACAGGACCTTCCTCCTCCAAATCAACCACTTCCCAAGGGTCCAAACCCTCAGAAACAGCCTCTTCACCAGGACCACGTCTCCATCCACAATGCCTCTTCGGACTCTATGGCCTCCCATCATCCCCGAGCCTCTGGTCTCCACAATACCGCCCTCAATCGCCAGAAAGATGATGAACTTCGCCGCCATCTGGATGAGAAGCGGGCCCGAGAGGGAACCTCCCGCCAACACCGTCCGGACGAGCGGTCTCCTCGCCGCCGAGAATATAGAAGGTCCCCTAACCGAAGGGGTCGCAAAGAGTCCCCCGAGCACTACCGAAGAAGGCCGCACTCCCCTGCAGGTCGGCAACAGCCTAGGAACAATGAGGCACCCATCACACGTGCCGAGTTCCAGCAGTTCCAAGCGACCGTCCTACAAGCCCTCAATCTCCGTCCCAACGCCAACGCACCCAAGATTCTGTCTCCTCCTCCGGTCCGAAGCCCTCGCCGACGATCCCCATCTCCTCGTCCCGCTCCTAGCAACTCTCGGCGTACCCCAAGTCCTCGACGCTCCCGAAGTTACCGTCGCCGTAGCCCTCGCTCTCCCTCGTACGAAGACTAGTCTAGAGGCTCGGCTGATTACCATCGGAGGGACGACACTATGTACCGCCGTCTTCATGAGGTAAAGAGGCACCTGGGCCAGATAGATTGAGAAGAAGAGCTTAGGGGAAGGACCCTACGTCCTAGCAGACCCCCTTTCTCCCAAACCATAATGGATGCGCCTGTGCCGATTGGTTTTAAACCTCCCCAATTTGAGACTTACTCCGGGGAGACCGACCCCGTTGACCACATCGAAAGCTTTAAGACCCTGATGCTCCTCCATCAAGCTTCCGATGCCCTCCTCTGCAAAACCTTCCCCGCAACCTTCAAGGGCCCAGCTCGAGAATGGTACTCTCGCCTTGTCCCCTCCTCAATATTCTCCTTCGAGCAGTTCGAGACCCTGTTCATCACCCATTTCGTAAGTAGCCGTAGAGCTGAGAAGACCAGCATCTCCCTATTGCACCTCCACCAGAAGAAGGGGGAGAAATTGAGAGATTATGTGAAGAGATTTACAGCTGAAGCCAGGTCCATAGCATCCCTCGACTAGTCGGTCGCTGCGGCAGCATTTCAATCTAATGTCCTCAATTCTAACCTCCGCTCCTCCCTCGCCAAGAAGCCTCCACAGAACTTTTCCGACCTCCTCCTTCGCAGTGAAAAGTACATCCGGGCCGAAGAGGCTGAGCATCGGCCCAACTGGGAGGGGTCTTCCTCCGGGTTTAAGAGAGAGGGAACAGATGAGGAAGGAGCCAAGAAGCTCCAGAAGGATAATGCCGGCCAGCGCCGACCTCCCCCCAGATTCGAGAAGTTCACTCCCCTCACCACTAACGTCTCAACCATTCTGATGGATGTCGAAAAGGAAGGGATCTTACCTCCTGCTCCGAGGATGAACACCCCCGCCAAGAAAAGAGATAAAGAGAAATGGTGCCGTTATCACCGGGACCACGGGCATGACACCAACGATTGTCGCGCCTTAAAGAACGAGATAGAAGCCCTTATCCAAAGGGGGCAGCTGACCAGGTTTGTAAGAAAGGACCGAGCCGAACTTCCTCCCCCACCTCGGGGGGCTAACAAACGTCCGGAACGAGAAGAGACGCCTGACTTCGAAGAAGAGTGAGTCCTCCACCTCATTCATGGGGGTCCAATGGGGGGCTCCTCAAGCTCCTCTCGGAAGGCATTCATAAGAGAAGTCAACTCGGTCCGAACCACCCCTCCTCCCAAAGGCCTCGGAGTGCCTGTCAAATTCTCCGACGAAGATCTTGAAGGAGTTCGCACCCCACATTGTGACGCACTCGTCATTAGCCTTCACATAGTGAATTTCAAAGTGGAGAGGATCCTAGTGGATAATGGCAGCTCCGTAAACATCCTCTTCCTCGCCGCTTTTAAAGGCCTAAAGCTCTCCCGTGATAGACTCAAGCCCGCCGGCTGCAAGCTCCATGGGTTCACGGGAGTGCCAGTGACTATTGAAGGGGTGATTACCCTCGACGTAACCGCTGGCAAAACTCCTACTACCCGAACGGAGTCGATGGACTTCATGGTCGTAGATATCCCCGCCGCCTACAACGTCATATTAGGTAGGCCAGGCCTTGCAGCTCTGGAAGCCGTCCCTTCAGCATACCATCTTAAGATGAAATTTCCCACTCGGGCCGGAGTAGGGGAAGTAAGGGGCAATCAGGAAACGGCCCGAAAGTGCTACATGACCTCTACCCTCGGACCTGTCCTCTCCTTAGAAACTCTGGAAATCCCCCAAGGCACTGCTCGGCCGACCTCCGAGCCGGTGGAAGAATTGGAGGAAGTGCTCTTCTCTGAGCAGGACCCGACTCGCAAATTCTTTGTTAGCAAAACCCTCCCGTCCGCCCTATGCTCAGACATTGTACAATGCATCCGAAGGAACAAAGACCTCTTCGCTTGGTCAGCTGCAGATATGCCTGGGATCTCCGAAGAGCTCCTAGTCCACCACCTGAGCGTTGTTCCGGGGTCCCAACCGGTTCAGCAGAAGAGGCGCAAATTCGCCCCCGAGCACCAGCTCGCTATCAAAGAGGAGGTGGACAGGCTCTTGAAGGCCCGGTTCATATAGGAGGTGAACTATCCTGAGTGGTTGTCGAATGTTGTGATGGAGAAGAAGTCCAACGGGACTTGGAGGATTTGCATTGATTTTACTGACCTCAACAAGGCTTGCCCCAAGGACCCCTTCCCTCTTCCGAGTATTGACACTCTGATTGATGCAACCTCGGGACATGAGCTCCTCAGCTTCATGGACGCCTTTTCAGGCTACAATCAGATCCGGATGTTCCCTCCGGATATCCCGAAGACCTCGTTTGTGACCGACCAAGGCCTCTATTGCTACAGAGTCATGCCGTTCGGCCTCAAGAATGCAGGTGCAACATACCAACGCCTCGTCAACAAGGTTTTCCAGGCCCAGATTGGCCGGAACATGGAGTTGTATGTTGACGACATGCTTGTGAAAAGCATCCGGGGCGTTGATCATGTGACTGACCTCCAAGAATCGTTTGACATTTTAAGAAAGCACAATATGAGACTCAACCCGAACAAGTGTGCGTTCGGCGTCTCATCAGGGAGAGGAATTGAAGCAAACCCGGAGAAAATCAAGGCCATATTAGACATGGCCCCTCCCAAAAATATAAAAGAAGTTCAGAGATTAACAGGCCGCTTAGCCGCCATCAGGCGCTTTCTCTCAAAGTCTGGGGAGAAATGCCTCCCTTTCTTCAAGGCCCTCAGAGGGGCTAAAGGTTTCTAATGGGGGCAGAGCCAACATGATTCCTTCGACCAGCTCAAGGCTTACCTCGTCAATCCCCCTCTCCTCAGCAAACCGATCCCTGGTGAACCCCTCTACCTCTACCTGGCAGCCTCTGAGCAGACCCTCAGTGCAGTCTTAGTGAGGGAAGAAGACCGGGCTCAGAAGCCCATCTACTATGTCAGCAAGGTGCTTCGAGATGCTGAGCTCCGATACCCGAAGATAGAAAAGATGGCCTATGCCCTGGTGATGGCCACGAGAAAGCTTCGCCCGTATTTTCAGTCCCATTTGGTGGTTGTTCTTACCGACCAGCCGCTGAAGTAGGTCCTCCACAAGCTCGAGACTTCGGGTCGCCTTATGAAATGGTCTATTGAGCTGAGCCAACACGATATAACTTATCAGCCTCGGACCGCGATCAAGGCGCAGGCGCTAGCCGAATTCATAGTTGAGAGCACTATCCCCGAGTCCAGCCAAACAGTGAAGGGACCACCCATCTGGTCGGTTTATGTTGATGGATCCTCCTGCAATGAGGGAAGCGAGGCAGGGGTCATCCTGGCAGGCCCAGATGACTTCATCCTCCAATACTCCCTCCGTATAAACTTCAAAGCTTCGAACAACGAAGCTGAATACGAGGCGCTCATAGCCGGCCATGGGATGGCCCGAAATGCAGGGGCGCAACGCCTCCGGATCTTTAGCGACTCCCAGCTAGTCGTCAATCAGGTCCTCGGCGAGTATGAAGCACGCGATGACAGGATGGTTAAATACTTAGCCAAAGTCAAGAGTCTCATGGCACTGTTTGAAGAGGCCCTCATCCAAAGAATCCCCCGAGAAGAAAATGCTCAGGCCGACACCCTATCCAAATTAGCCTCCTCTTCCCTTCAAGGCATCAAACAGACTGTTTTGATAGAAGTCCTCCTGAAGCCGAGCATAGAGGACAAACACTCGATTCCATAGAAACATTGCCTGTCCTCCTCGAAGACAATTGGATGAAACCCCTCGTCGAATTCCTAAGGGACAGACTCCTCCCCGAGGATCCCAAGGAAGCACGAAGAGTAAGAACCCGAGCCGAGCGTTACACACTAATCGGAGGCATCCTATATAAACGCTCCTTCACCCAAGTGGACGGTCGGCCCTACCTGAGGTGCCTCTCCCCCGGGCAAGCCGACTACGCCTTGCAAGAACTTCATGAGGGCATCGGCGGGGCCCATTCAGGTTCCAGAGCCCTGGCGCGCAAAGTGTTGAACTACGGGTATTTCTGGCCCACTCTCCTACGGGACGCTGAACGACACGTTCAGCAATGCAGCTCCTGTCAGAAGTATTCCGACATCCGACGCCTCCCACAAGCCCCACTTGCCTCCCTATCAAGTCCGATCCCATTCGCAATGTGGGGGATGGATTTACTAGGCCCGTTTCCGCCAGCTCACAGACAGCTTAAGTTCCTAGTCGTGGCAGTCGACTATTTCTCGAAATGGATAGAGGCCGAGCCCCTGGCCACGATCACCGAAAACAAGGTCGTTCAATTCTTTTGGAAGAACGTGATCTGCCGATTTGGCGTCCCCAGAGTCCTGATTACGGACAACGGAACACAATTCACTGGGGCTGCCTTCCGAGCTTTATGTGAAGATCTCGCCATACAACACCGGTTCTCCTCCGTCTCTCATCCTCAGTCAAATGGCCAGGCCGAAAATGCCAACCGACAGATCCTCTCCGGCATTAAGAAGAGGTTAGACAAGTGTTCCAAAGGCTTGTGGGTCGATCAGCTTCCCAACGTGCTCTGGAACTACCGCACCACAAAGCGGACCCCAACGGGTGAGAGCCCATTCAATCTCACCTATGGGTCCGAGGCCATCATCCCCTTAGAAGTCGGAATACCCTCTCCTCGTTTGATAGCTTGTGAAGAAGAGCAGAACGCTAGAGAACTCAGAGCAAGCCTAGACCTGGTAGACGAAATTCGAGAAAGAGCTGCCATACGACAACAAAGCTACCGAAGAAGGATCGAGCTAGCATACAACAAAAGAGTCCGCCCAACGGACCTCAAAGAAGGGGACCTGGTCCTCCGAAAGTTGGCCATCTCGTTCCCAGGTCAGAAAAGCAAATTGGCCCCGAATTGGGAGGGACCTTACAAGATCTCTAAAGTAATCTGCCCTGACACCTACAGAGTAGAAGACCTCAAAGGCAGGGAGATCCCTAGGACTTGGAATGCCGACCATCTCTTAAAATACCAAGAGAGAACAACAACGCCTCTCTAAGTAATTCGAGATGTCGAACCGTTCCTTTCCTGTTACTTGTAGTGATTTTCTTTCATTTTTCCTTGTAATAACGGCTAGCAACTTTAGAAGCAGCCGATTCTTGGTTATTAATGAATAAAGTCTTCTCATATTTTTGCTACTGTTTATATCTCTCTGCTTTTTACTCTTCAATCTAACGATGGTTCGGAGTCCAACACTCGGCTCGACTTTACTTCCCCAGCTCGCCCATAGGCGAGCCAGAAGTAGTTCGCCGTTCGGAACTGCTCCCACAACCGTTGAACCAATCTAACGATGGTTCGGAGTCCAACACTTGGCTCGATTCTGCTTCGCAAGTTCGCTTCTAAGCGAGCTAGAAGTAGTTCGCCATTCAGAATTGCTCCCACAACCGTTGAACTAACCTAACGATGGTTCAGAGTCCAACACTCGGCTCGACTTTACTTCCCCGGCTCGCCCATAGGCGAGCCAGAAGTAGATCGCCATTTGGAACTGCTCCCACAACCGTTGAACTAACCTAACGATGGTTTGGAGTCCGACACTTGGCTCGATTCTGCTTCGCAAGTTCGCTTCTAAGCGAGCTAGAAGTAGTTCGCCATTCGGAATTGCTCCCACAACTGTTGAACTAATCTAACGATGGTTCGGAGTCCAACACTTGGCTCGATTCTGCTTCGCAAGTTCGCTTCTAAGCGAGCCAGAAGTAGGTCGCCATTCGGAACTGCTCCCACAACCGTCGAGCAACGTCAGCACCGGTTCGGATTACATCGTTCGGGCCGACTATGCCCACTCAAATCCTCGAGCCGAGCGGACGAGGGACCGACCCTCGTATAGGGCGAAAAACCCTCCCGAGGCGAAGTCGCCATTGGATTTTCTCATAATGTGTGCTAGAGTGTGATGAACGGATCTGATTATGCCACGTGTCCACAAAATGACAAGATAGCGTTTTCTTGGGAACTGGACCCACCTCGAGATTCATGCCACCATCCAACGGCTCTGATCACCTCACTTCGCTCGGCACCAAACACCGAGCGACAGGCAATCAGAACAAACCTACGGCAACAGTCACTCCGGCCACCGAGCTACATGAGCGCAGTCGATCCGCGCCGAGCGAGTGTCCAGCCGAGCCTCGAAAGAGTTTGGGTTATGGTTTTAGGGAACCCTCTCCTCGGTTCCAGACTTTGGTCATCACCTCATCCACCATGATCTCCCCTGACCCTGACACCCACGTCGGAGCCGTCAGAGTCAGGAGAAAATCATGGTGGAAGAACGACAACCCATCCCCCCGAAGAGCCTTTCCCTCGGGTCCGGACTACGGTCGCCAACTCTTCTGCCTTGTCCCCCCCCGACCCTGACACCCACATCGTGGCCGTCAGGAGCGGGAGAAGAACAAGGCAGAAGGGTGACCACCCCTCCGAACCTCTCGAGGTGAGAATTTTTCACAAGGCTGGCATCCGCCCAAGGGCAGACACCATCGATGCCACTAGAGCTCAAGATTGCAGTAACTAAAACAACAAGGGGGGTGTGGTACTTATAGCCTTCCCCCAAAAGACTGTCATTATGACCCTCGGGAGTCCAACAGTCACGCCTAGGGAGCTGAAGCGCCGCGTATTTATTAAAGGACACCACTCTCAACGCCCTCGGGAAGGTGGAACGCCCCCACGGATCCCGGAGCACCATTAATGCTGCTAGGGAACTGGTCCCATCTTTTCAGAACGACGCTCGAACGGCCAAGGGCCCGCGCCCCTAATCAGGCCACGTGGCCGCAGCTTCGAAACAGCTATACCTCAGCCGCCGCACCGAGCCGCACCTGAAGGCGCCGAGCAAGATTCAGAACCGCGGCTAAAGCGTGAGTTTCGAGGCCAAGATGCTCGACGAAGCAAACACTCGCCTCGCGGTTCATTTCAAGCCTACCCTAGCTAGCACAATTATAGCACAACAAGAAGCCAGCCAACTCTAATTTTATTAATATAACTTGGATAAATTTACAAAAAGATTACAACAAAAGACAGTTCGGAAGCCCAAAGACACGACACGACCCGTTTACTGCCTCCACGGAAGGGGGACGCTCCGGTTCAGCGATACCTTGGGTCGGCGCTTCTTGACCTCCGAGCTCGTCTCTAGACCAACGAACCGAGACGCTCCCTCACTGCTGGCCCTGACGATCGCTCCAACTGAAGCACCGCTCGAGGACACCGCTACTCCACTTTGGGCGTCGGTTGCTGTCCGACCGACGATGGAGGTTCGACTCGCCATTTGATAGAACATAATCCCTCGCTCAATCTCTTCGCGAGTGCACGAAGTGCTCCGAACATTAGCCCTCACCGACTGAGGTTTGAGCCGAGCAACCTCTTCCTCCAGTTCGACGATCCGGTCCTTCAACGTGTCGTCCTTCACAATCACTTTGAATCGAAGAAGTTTCGCCGAACCAGGATACTCGGCGCTGTCAGAGATAACGCGGCGCAAGTGGGTCACCTCGATGCTCTTGTCGACCGTCACCCTTTGCAACTGTTCTACCTTTCTTGCGAAGTCATCTCGTTCGGCCGAAACCCGGACCAACTCTTCCTCCTTCGCAGATAGTTCGGCCTCGACTATCCGCAGATGGTGCAGCTCGACCAACACCTCACTATACCTCTTCTCTAAATTATGAAGTATTCTCCTCGTCAGATGGACCTCGCCCTCGAGACAATCCTCCCGGGACTGCTGAAATAACTCTGCACGGCGCTGAGCCGCCACGGTGTTAAGAGTCTGCTTGGCAATCTGAAATGAAAAAGGGACAACATTGAAGTACTACATGGCCGAACCAAACACTTAGACAGAAGTCCAAATTCAATTCAAAATATTTTTCATTCATAAAAGTGGTGGCCAGTCCGCAAAAGGCATTACACTGTTTATAAAAAACAAAAAACTACAAAAATATGCGAGGGGATCAGGGGTCCACCTGCGTCGCCACTTCGACCACGGGCGTGTCGCCAGATGGCCCCTCGTTCCTCCCCTCGACCTGGGGATCCACCTGCATCGCCACAGGAGGGTCGGCCTCCTCCTCCTCGTCGTCGCCTTCCCCCTCGTCGCCTTCGGCCCCCTCCTCCTCACCGCCTGAAGGCGACCCTGACCACAGTCTGTAGCCGACCCGCTCGAAGCCGGGGACACGTTCCTGAACATGGTCGAGTGCCCTCTGATAGGACATCTCCATGTTCTTGGCCATGTGTTTCTTCGCCTCAGCCTTGGCCTTGGCCTCTACCTTGGCCCTAATCTTCACGGCTAGCCCCTCCTTCTCCGCCTTCAGGTCGGCCAGAGACTTCGCCGACGCGGCCAGCTCATCGGCAGCCTTTGTAGCCTTGGTAGACTCCGCATCAAGTCGCCCCTTGGCTCTCTCCAAGTCGGCCACAAGATCGGCGACCCGGACTTCCAGGGCTTCGACCCGCTGTAATACCCTGACTTTTTAATATATGGAAGATTACTCATTTTTTATATAGTATACTTGTGCAATATTATTGACTAGTATTTTTCAACATCGTTTTATAAAGCATTAATTTACTTATTTCTACAAAATAACTAGTTTGGCCCAAATTGATTTTAAGCCCATGAATTTGAACCATCCTACTATTTTTCTACAACTTGTATTGTAGCATTTCTTACTCCTTTTATTCCCGGGTATTTGAGGTACATATTGTAGTGTGGCTTGTGCCTACACGTGCACTTTATGTACACGTGCAATAAGCACACTTCTTGACCGGATTGTGGAGTGATGGGTGAGATCATGGGTGGTTACATTTTGAGGTGTGGGTAGTTTCTAAACTTCCGATTTAATCTCAGCCATTGTTTCTTCAACTCCCAAATAGATCTCAACCCTTCATTCTATCTATCTTTTAGTATAAATACCCCTTCTAATCCCTATCTTTTTACACTAAAATTCCCTGAGACTGTAAGAGTATGTGAGAGTGTGTGGGAGCTTTTCTGTGGAGGCAAGCAGCATTGCTGAGGAGTCGGAGTGGAACCAAGGAACAAGAAGTGCTGCGCTATATTGAAGGACTTGCGGGATTTCGTTATTTTCTTCACAAAAGGTGGGTGTTTCTCAGGACTTCTAATGTAGGAATAATGCTATATTTGTCATGAAGTGTTACCGTGTGGCAAAAGTGAATTGAATGCGGTAGAAATTGCTTGAACATGTTATTAAATTCGAGACAAGACTGGCGGTACAGTCGACTACCATATGAGCCAGTCGACTGATACGAGATATTTACTTTCATAATGTGCTGATAAAATGTGTGTGAATAGCCATGATGGTGTGATCATAAAATGTATGTCTTTCCCTATGACACATATGATGGAGGGAAGGTAAACAAACAAAAAGAACTAGAGGAGATAAACATCTGAAGTTGTCGGCTCAGTCGACTGACTTGGGGTTAAGTCGACTGATGCTCGTTCTGAAAGTGACTGTTTGATAGTTCCCCGAATAAAGATATTCTATCTGTGTAGACGCATGATGATGACTTGAAATTTGTATCCCCATTGTCGTATGTAAGTATGAGCAATGTGAATACATGTTTAGAGTAGTAGTTTCTCTAAAGAGCATGTTAATAACTGGGAAAATTGTGTTGTGAATGCTACTGAGCAAGGGGTACTATGTTTGTGAAACATGAATTGGTATCTACTGTTAATTGATATCATGATGCAAGTATATGTAAGAAACTGTAAGTAAATTCCCAAATTAAAATGGATCTGCCCAGTCGACCGATGCATGTGGCAAGTCGACTGATCTGGATTTAGAAATATTGCTATTGAAATCTCCAGGACAGACGACTGATGTGTGAACAGTCGACTGTCATGTGATTAATATTGTGAACATGGAAGTTGCGGGACAGGCGACTGGTGGTGTACACAGTCGACTAACCCGAACATTATGATAACCCTGTATGACTGTATAAGTCGACTGGTGTTCTTCCAAGTCGACTGTACAGAGTGAACTTTGGTATACTGGAATTCATGTTATTTTGCCGTTAGTAATGGTGAACCTTGTGATTTAAGTCAATGAACTCTGTTATGGATGCATGAATTGTGTAAATGAATCATGGATGAGAATTGAGAATTAAATGAAATTATGAAATGTGAAATCATGATGAGAAAGTCTGAGAGACTCTAAAATGAATTATGAGCTGATGATGCTCCATTGGGTATTGTGAATTTGAAATTGAACAAAGAGTAGCTAAGTCTCCCCGGCAGTGAATAAAATGATATTGAGACCAGGTTGGTCAAGTGTAATGAAATGATAAGTCCGGATGATGGAGAGGCTAACTCTAGAGCTTGATTTTATTCATGATTCTAATGTAACTTAAATACATAGTGTGGAGGTGATGAAGGTGAGAGAAAAACATGAGTATGAGAGCTAGGGTACGGTGCGGGTGTGTGAGCCGCAGAATGCATGCTTGATGAGTCAAGACATGGCGCGGGCACAACTCAGTAATGATCGGACTCTAGTCACGCTTGTGGGATGTCTTGGTGACTGCAAGAGGAGTGTGTTCAGGGAGGAGGCTGAATTGTCGCAGAATGCATGCTTGACGAGTCAAGACATGGCGCGAAATTCTACTCCAGGGGCCAGGATACATGCTTGTACTCATAGATTCATCTAGGATACTCATCGGAATTACAGTAGTAGAATAAGTCATGGCGGGGGATTGAACCCTACTAAAATGAAGATCGTTTAAGAGGCTTGCACTCGAACCTATGTAGTATGGGATGCATAGAATTCGAACAAGTGTGCATTAGTGTCATAATTAATTAAGTAATTTGCATTAAGGATTTAAGTGCACAATCATGACACGACATCATTAAAAGTTCCCTTAATTGCATGCTTATGTTGAACAAGATTGTGGTTTGTAAGAAATGAGATTCATTATACTGTTTTCTGGCATAGAGAGGATGGCCATGTATAATTATCGTCGGTTGAATAAACTGACGTACCCACAGTGTTTTATGCAGGATAAAATTACATGTAAGAGGAATGGATGCTTAAAGAGTTGATCATGTTGTTGTCCATTTATGTAAATATTGTATATTTTTGCTTCCGCTGTGTAAATTTAAATGTAATGTGTTGTAAACTCTGATGTAAAAGAAAAGTTTTAAATTCCTTGTAAAATTGTGTGTGGAGAAAGCGAAAAGATCCTGAAGAACATCTCGAATTCAGTAAATTGGGATTCGGGGCGTTACAGAGTGGTATCAGAGCCACGCTCTCTATGCTTTCACACTCGTACAAATTTATAAGGAACGACACCCTAGATGTGGACATTAGAGTGTGTGTTTGGATTTAGAGATTTAAATGTAAGTAACTTACATTTGTGTTGCTCTATGATTTATGCTTCTTCCTCTCTATTCTAAGATGGCTGATTCTGAGGACGAATATCACCCTGGGCAAGCTGATTCTGATGATGAGGAGTACCCTGAATCTCGAGAGATCACCCCACCGCCGAACTCACCTGATGATTCTTCTTCTTCCGATGAAGAAAAGGGACCAGCTCTGGGTAACGCTGTAGCTTCTCTGCAGAGGCAAGTGGATACCTTGAAGTATAGAGTTGGAGTTTTGGAGGCTCAGCTGGAGAAGCGGAATGCTGACTATTCTGTTCTTAGCCATCGGATTTGGGAACTTGAGAAGAAAAAGAACCTGACTGATGTGCTGAAAGATGAGGTGGATGAACTGCGGGATGAACTTCGAGCAGCGAAGAGGACCCGTAGAGATTAGATTGTCCTAGTTTCTCTTTTCTTCTGTTCTGATGTTAAAATGTTTTTTAAAATTCGAATGTATAAACTTTGGAATTCAATGAAATGAAAGTTGGTTTAAATTCTTGTTTCATACTTCGAATTTAATGGATCTTTTGTATCAGAATATGGCGAGAAGGGGAGCCAGGAATGGTGAAGGTTTGGACCTGGATGCAGAATTTGCGAGGGTTTACCAGACGCTGAATGCAGTGGCTGCAAACCAAGGTAGGGGGCCGGTGAATCCAGTACCCGAGGCAATCAAGCTAGTGGAATCGTTCAAGAGAATGAAACCACCAGTGTTCGAGGGAAAGTCCGACCCGGATGCGGCCGATAACTGGATTCAGCAAGTGGAGACAATCTTCGAGGTGTTGGAAACACCGGAGGGCAGCAAGGTCAAGTTGGCGACTTTGCAGTTGGAGAAGGATGCGGCTGTTTGGTGGCAGTCGATGAAGAGGACTATGGGCGGCTTGTTGCTTGGCTGGGAGGAATTTCTGGAAGAATTCCGCAGCCATTATTTCCCCTCCGACGTCCAGGAGAAAAAGGCCATGGAGTTTCTGTCACTTCAGCAAGGCAGCATGTCAGTAAGGGAGTATGAGACTAAGTTCACTCAACTCTCCAGGTATGCTCCAGAACTAGTGATGGATGAGGCGAAGAAGGCTCGCAAGTTCGAGCATGGTCTGAGGCCGAGCTTGAGATCTCGTATGATACCCCTTGGTATCAGGAGATTCGATAAGCTGGTGAAGAGGGCGGCAGCAACGGAGGCGGATATGGAGCAGTTCCATGTTGCTCAGCACCAGAAGAGCAACTGGCAGTCTGGGAAGAGGCCCGCGCCATCGGGGAGTTTCAAGGGGCAACCATCTGCACAGAAGTTCAAACCGACAGGGGCGAATGCCGTCAGTGTAGTTGGGAGACCTGGAAACGATGCAGGGAGACCTTCTGCAGTCACTTGCTTTAACTGTGGTGAAGTGGGACATTACCAATCTCGGTGTCTCAAACCACGGGCTGGCAATCACAATGTGCCAATACAGCAGACTGGGAAGAGGCCGTACCAGTCAGGGCGAGTATTTGCTTTGACAGAAGCTGATGCTGAGGAGGCGGATCAGGTTATCTCTGGTACGAGGGCTGATGTTTAGTGTGATTTCATTTCTTCTTCCCGATCATAGTGTAAAACTGTTATGTAATGATGTATGTTATGTAACAGGAGAACTCTATATTAATGGAAAGGGAGCTGTGGTGTTGTTTGATACTGGATCCTCTCATACTTTTGTGTCTCATAGATTTGCTAAAGTGTTGGGAGTTGAACCGAAGATTTTTCCAGGCAAGATCTTAGCAGTGGCTACGCCATCAGGGGAAACTTTGACCACTGATCGGTACTATGCTGATTGCGAGATAGTGATTGGGGATCGAATCTTTGGCATTGATCTGATCGAGCTGACTATCTTGGGAGTCGATGTTATCATTGGCATTGATTGGATGTCGGTGTACAGTGCAAGCATCGAGTGTAAGGCCAAGACGGTGACTGTGAAGGCTCCAGGTGGACCTGAAGTCACTTTCCAAGGGAAGTTGAAGTGTTCTAAGCTGGTGGCAACTATCCGCAAGGAAGAAACTCCTGTGGAATTGCAAGGGATTCCTGTGGTTCGGGACTATCCGACTGTGTTCTTGGAAGATTTTCCTGGGTTACCTCCGCATCGTGATGTAGAGTTCAGCATCACTGTTCAACCGGGAAGTGCACCCATTTCTAAGGCACCTTATAGGATGGCTCCAGTGGAACAGGATGAGGTGAAACGGCAGATTGAGGAACTGTTGGGAAAAGGCTTTATTCAACCTAGTGCGTCACCTTGGGGAGCACCAGTGCTTTTGGTAAAGAAGAAGGATGGATCGATGAGGATGTGTATCGATTACCGGGAGCTGAATAAGGTCACTATTCAGAATAAGTATCCGATTCCTCGAATTGATGACTTGTTCGATCGTCTACAAGGAGCAGCTGTATTCTCCAAAATAGATCTTCGATCAGGATATCACCAAGTGCGAGTGAAAGCTGAAGATGTGCATAAAACTGCATTTAGAACTCGGCATGGGCATTACGAATTCTTAGTTATGCCATTCGGAGTGACGAATGCACCTGTAATCTTCATGGACTTGATGAACAGAGTTCTGAGGCCGTTTATTGATTCTTTCGTCGTGGTGTTTATCGACGATATTCTCGTGTACTCCAAGTCTGAGGCGGAGCACACCGAGCATCTGGCAGCGGTTTTGCAGAAGTTGGAAGAGCAGAGGTTGTATGCCAAGTTATCCAAGTGTGATTTCTGGAAATCTGAAGTGGCATTCCTAGGTCACATCCTTTCTAAGGAGGGAGTGGCAACTGACCCTCATAAGATAGAGGCAGTGAGAGATTGGGCTAGGCCTACTACAGTGAAGGAAGTCAGAAGTTTCCTTGGGATGACTGGGTATTATCGGAGATTCATTCAAGGTTATGCTCAGATAGCTGTACCGCTTACCGAGTTGACCAAGAAGAATGTGAGCTTCAAGTGGACCGAGCAATGTGAGGCGAGTTTTCAGGAGTTGAAGGATAGACTGACTACTGCACCTATTTTGGCTTTGCCTAGAGCAGGAGTTGAGTATGATGTCTATAGCGATGCTTCACATCGGGGGCTTGGTTGTGTCTTAATGCAAGAAGGTAAAGTGATCGCATATGGGTCTAGGCAACTACGACCGCATGAGAAGAATTATCCAACTCATGATCTAGAGCTGGCTGCGATTATCTTTGCTTTGAAGCAATGGAGGCACTACGTGTATGGTGAGAAGTTGAACATGTACACGGATCATAAGAGCTTGAAGTATATCTACCAGCAGAGGGATCTCAATCTAAGGCAGCGGAGATGGTTGGAAGTGCTCGAGGATATGCGACCTGAGATCAAGTATCATCCTGGAAAGGCTAATGTTGTTGCTGATGCACTTAGTCGCAAGAGCAGTTTGGCCAGTTTGATTACGACTCAGAGGCATCTGATTGAGGAGTTGGACCGAGCAGGTATTGAGGTTGTCTTGCAAGGATTGGGAGCATCTTTATCTCAGTTGAAGCTTCAGCCTACTTTGAATGCAAGGATCATTGCGAGTCAGGAGGTTGATGCTGATATTTTGGAGATGAAGGGGCAGGTTAGTGCTGGCAGGTTGCCCGGATTTCAGACCAGGGATGGAGTGCTGTGGTTCGGAGATAGACTGTGTGTTCCAGATCAGGCGGACCTGAAAGAGAGTATTCTTCAGGAGGCGCATGCTACTCTTTTGTCAGTACATCCTGGGAGTACTAAGATGTACAAAGACATCAAACAGCATTTCTGGTGGTCAGGTTTGAAGCGGGATGTGGCCGAATATGTCGCGAGATGTGAGGTTTGTCAGCAAGTCAAAGCCGAAAATCAGAGACCCAGAGGTCTATTACAGCCGTTACCTATTCCGGAATGGAAATGGGATAACATCAGTATGGATTTCATCACGGGTTTGCCTAAGAGTTCTAAAGGCAACGATGCTATTTGGGTTATAGTCGATCGACTTACCAAGTCCGCTCACTTTTTGGCGATGAAACTCATATCTTCGATGGACAAGTTGGCTGAGATGTATGTTGGTGAGATTGTCCGACTTCATGGCGTTCCTTCGACTATTGTGTCTGATCGAGATGCGCGGTTTACTTCGCATTTCTGGAGGAGTCTTCAGGCAGCTTTGGGTACCAAGACGGATTTCAGCACTGCTTTTCATCCACAGACCGATGGGCAGACCGAGAGAGTCAACCGTATTCTTGAGGATATGCTTCGGTGTTGTATACTAGACTTCGGAGGCAGTTGGGAAAGGCATTTACCTTTGGTGGAGTTTGCCTACAACAACAGTTTTCAGGCTAGCATCGGGATGGCGCCGTATGAAGCTTTGTATGGCAGGAAGTGCAGGACTCCTGTGTGTTGGTATGAGGTTGGGGAGCGTCAGTTGTTTGGTCCTGAGCTTGTACAGCTGACTTCTGAGAAGATTGATCTGATCAGGAAAAGGTTGGTGGAAGCTCAGAGCAGGCAGAAAAGCTATGCAGACAACCGGAGGAGGGACCTTGAGTTTGAGGTTGGTGACTTCGTCTTCCTGAAGGTATCACCCAGCAAAGGTGTGGTTCGGTTTGGCAAAGGCGGGAAGTTAGCCCCGAGATTTATAGGCCCATATAAGATATTGAAAAGGATCGGGAAAACTGCTTACCGGCTTGAATTACCGGAAGAGTTGTCTCAGGTGCACAATGTCTTCCATGTGTCTATGTTGAGAGGTTATATTCCAGATCCGAGTCATCATTTGCCTGAAGTGCCGGAAGGTTTGCAGTTAGACCTGAATTACATCGAGACTCCTGTTGAGATTGTTGACCGTAGGGAGAAGGTCTTGAGGAATAAGACGATACCGATGGTCAAGATAGTCTGGAGAAACCACTTGGTTGAAGAGGCTACTTGGGAATCTGAGGAGAAGATGTTGAAGGACTATCCTGAGCTTTTTGCTTGATTGTCTTATTGTTTGTATTTTGTATCTGTATATTTTGTATCTCTTGTTGTGGTGTTTCTTCGTCTCGTTCTTGGCTGTAGTTCCGGGGACGGAACTATTCTAAGGAGGGAGTGATGTAATACCCTGACTTTTTAATATATGGAAGATTACTCATTTTTTATATAGTATACTTGTGCAATATTATTGACTAGTATTTTTCAACATCGTTTTATAAAGCATTAATTTACTTATTTCTACAAAATAACTAGTTTGGCCCAAATTGATTTTAAGCCCATGAATTTGAACCATCCTACTATTTTTCTACAACTTGTATTGTAGCATTTCTTACTCCTTTTATTCCCGGGTATTTGAGGTACATATTGTAGTGTGGCTTGTGCCTACACGTGCACTTTATGTACACGTGCAATAAGCACACTTCTTGACCGGATTGTGGAGTGATGGGTGAGATCATGGGTGGTTACATTTTGAGGTGTGGGTAGTTTCTAAACTTCCGATTTAATCTCAGCCATTGTTTCTTCAACTCCCAAATAGATCTCAACCCTTCATTCTATCTATCTTTTAGTATAAATACCCCTTCTAATCCCTATCTTTTTACACTAAAATTCCCTGAGACTGTAAGAGTATCTGAGAGTGTGTGGGAGCTTTTCTGTGGAGGCAAGCAGCATTGCTGAGGAGTCGGAGTGGAACCAAGGAACAAGAAGTGCTGCGCTATATTGAAGGACTTGCGGGATTTCGTTATTTTCTTCACAAAAGGTGGGTGTTTCTCAGGACTTCTAATGTAGGAATAATGCTATATTTGTCATGAAGTGTTACCGTGTGGCAAAAGTGAATTGAATGCGGTAGAAATTGCTTGAACATGTTATTAAATTCGAGACAAGACTGGCGGTACAGTCGACTGCCATATGAGCCAGTCGACTGATACGAGATATTTACTTTCATAATGTGCTGATAAAATGTGTGTGAATAGCCATGATGGTGTGATCATAAAATGTATGTCTTTCCCTATGACACATATGATGGAGGGAAGGTAAACAAACAAAAAGAACTAGAGGAGATAAACATCTGAAGTTGTCGGCTCAGTCGACTGACTTGGGGTTAAGTCGACTGATGCTCGTTCTGAAAGTGACTGTTTGATAGTTCCTCGAATAAAGATATTCTATCTGTGTAGACGCATGATGATGACTTGAAATTTGTATCCCCATTGTCGTATGTAAGTATGAGCAATGTGAATACATGTTTAGAGTAGTAGTTTCTCTAAAGAGCATGTTAATAACTGGGAAAATTGTGTTGTGAATGCTACTGAGCAAGGGGTACTATGTTTGTGAAACATGAATTGGTATGTACTGTTAATTGATATCATGATGCAAGTATATGTAAGAAACTGTAAGTAAATTCCCAAATTAAAATGGATCTGCCCAGTCGACCGATGCATGTGGCAAGTCGACTGATCTGGATTTAGAAATATTGCTGTTGAAATCTCCAGGACAGACGACTGATGTGTGAACAGTCGACTGTCATGTGATTAATATTGTGAACATGGAAGTTGCGGGACAGGCGACTGGTGGTGTACACAGTCGACTAACCCGAACATTATGATAACCCTGTATGACTGTATAAGTCGACTGGTGTTCTTCCAAGTCGACTGTACAGAGTGAACTTTGGTATACTGGAATTCATGTTATTTTGCCGTTAGTAATGGTGAACCTTGTGATTTAAGTCAATGAACTCTGTTATGGATGCATGAATTGTGTAAATGAATCATGGATGAGAATTGAGAATTAAATGAAATTATGAAATGTGAAATCATGATGAGAAAGTCTGAGAGACTCTAAAATGAATTATGAGCTGATGATGCTCCATTGGGTATTGTGAATTTGAAATTGAACAAAGAGTAGCTAAGTCTCCCCGGCAGTGAATAAAATGATATTGAGACCAGGTTGGTCAAGTGTAATGAAATGATAAGTCCGGATGATGGAGAGGCTAACTCTAGAGCTTGATTTTATTCATGATTCTAATGTAACTTAAATACATAGTGTGGAGGTGATGAAGGTGAGAGAAAAACATGAGTATGAGAGCTAGGGTATGGTGCGGGTGTGTGAGCCGTAGAATGCATGCTTGATGAGTCAAGACATGGCGCGGGCACAACTCAGTAATGATCGGACTCTAGTCACGCTTGTGGGATGTCTTGGTGACTGCAAGAGGAGTGTGTTCAGGGAGGAGGCTGAATTGTCGCAGAATGCATGCTTGACGAGTCAAGACATGGCGCGAAATTCTACTCCAGGGGCCAGGATACATGCTTGTACTCATAGATTCATCTAGGATACTCATCGGAATTACAGTAGTAGAATAAGTCATGGCGGGGGATTGAACCCTACTAAAATGAAGATCGTTTAAGAGGCTTGCACTCGAACCTATGTAGTATGGGATGCATAGAATTTGAACAAGTGTGCATTAGTGTCATAATTAATTAAGTAATTTGCATTAAGGATTTAAGTGCACAATCACGACACGACATCATTAAAAGTTCCCTTAATTGCATGCTTATGTTGAACAAGATTGTGGTTTGTAAGAAATGAGATTCATTATACTGTTTTCTGGCATAGAGAGGATGGCCATGTATAATTATCGTCGGTTGAATAAACTGACGTACCCACAGTGTTTTATGCAGGATAAAATTACATGTAAGAGGAATGGATGCTTAAAGAGTTGATCATGTTGTTGTCCATTTATGTAAATATTGTATATTTTTGCTTCCGCTGTGTAAATTTAAATGTAATGTGTTGTAAACTCTGATGTAAAAGAAAAGTTTTAAATTCCTTGTAAAATTGTGTGTGGAGAAAGCGAAAAGATCCTGAAGAACATCTCGAATTCAGTAAATTGGGATTCGGGGCGTTACACCCGCTTCTGCTCGGCCTCGAGTTGCCGAACCACCTTGACCTTCTCCGCCCTGTCTTTGTCGCTGGCGGCCTTCAGCTCCTTCTCCTGCACGGCGAACGTCTTGAGGAGGTGGCCGAAGTGGCAAGTGGCCTGCGAAGACCACGATAAGTGCAATATACAAGCCGAGCGGTAAACTTGAAGAAATCCGCAATGAGAAACTTACCGATACGAGCGATCGAGCCACTTCGTAGGTGTCGTCGCCGACCGTCCCCGCCTTCAGTGCGGCTCTGTCCTTCGGGGTCGCCAGGTGCTTGACGACCTGCACCGACATCTACGAGTTGTCGAGGAATCCGTCGTGATTCTTCACCCACCAGTTCGGCACAAACAACTGCTTGTGCTGCTTGGTCAGGAACTCCTCAGCCGCTTCAGTCAGTGGCGGAGCCTCGAGCGACAGCGCCGCGTTAACATCAAAGGCCCCGTCAACAGGGGCCGAGGCCTCAGGCACCGTCGGCTCCTCGGCAACAACCACCTCCAAAGGCGCCTCAGTAGTAGGAGGAGGCGGGGTAGTAGTCGAGGTGGCCTTGGGCTGCGGAGTCGACGAGGCAGCCGTGGTCGCCCTCTTCCTCTTCCTGCCCCCGGCCAACTTGGACCTATCGGCCATCATAGCGTTGAAATCGATCTTCATCGCTTCTGCATCAGACAACAAAAACCGAGTCAGCAAGACGAGCTAAAGACTTGAAAGAAAAATGAAAATAAATGAGATGTCAGGAGCATACTCGGGTCGATGGGGCTAAGGCCGGACCCGAACAGCACCTCCTCCGTCAACTCCCTCCAGCTCAGCAAGGGGAGGGCCATGATCTTCCTCGCCACCTCCTCCTCGGCAGCAGACAGTACAGGGTCGGCTCTCGCAAATTTCGGCACCTCCGGTTTCCACCGGGTCTGAATTTGCAGTATTGGCTCCCCCCTTAATATAAAATACTTCTCTTTCCAGCCCTTAATTGAGTCCGGGTTTTCTATTATCCTAACACCCTTCCTTGGCCCCAAGTAGTACCGATGCTCTGTCTTATGCATCCGGTTTATCCGATACAGGCCTCAGAAGACCATTAGGTCCGGCTCGACTTCAGTTTTGGGGCACTGAAGCAGGAAAGCATTCACGTGACGCCATGTGTTCGGCATAAATTGGTTCGGCGCGAGGCAGAACCAGCCGAGGATCTGGAGAATGAAAGGATGCAACGGAAAACGCAGTCCGGCATTCAAGGAGTCGAAGTCGAACATGCACATGTCCGACGATGCCAGGTTGGAATTCGCTTGCATCCCGGGGCCGGGGATCATCAGCTTGTACTCCGGAGGAATGGCGAATCCCTTTCTGATCCGAAGGAGATCCCTCTCGGATAGTACCGAAGTAATCTCGTCGGCTTCGGTAGGAAGGGCCGGGTTGGGTTCTTCGAGGACTTTCGACTTTCCGTAGATCGCTTTCTCCAAGAGGTCGTCCTCGTACTGCCTGACCCCCGAATGCCCGGACAGAACAGAGGAATATCGTCCCATCTCGGGGGCTTGCTTCGGGTGCTCTACAATATCCTCGACCACGACAGATTGGGCTGCCACCCTCCTCTTCTTCTTCTTCTCCTTCCTCGCCTCGGTCGCAGACGGCTCAGCGAATTGTTTTCCCTTCCTTCGGATCTCCGCCCTTCTCCTCTCCTCGGCACCATCATCGCCCGAGGACGAGGCCCCACTCCCCGAGTTCACTCTTGACATCTTTAGGAAAAAAGCTAAGGCTAGTAGACTGACCTTTGAAGTGACGTTCACGGTCGGAATGTGCTCGCCGGAAATCGCCTGGCCCACGCGACAGCTAACGTCACCACCTTGGAACAAGAGTCGCCGCTAGCAGAGAGCTCGGAGAGCAAAAGTGAAATCTTGGAGTGAAAAGTGAGAAATGAGCTTGGGGGTGGGAGAGTGAAAACTTATAACCCCAAGTGATGTTGGGCCTCCTTGGGAATCTCAAAGGCCCACTAAGAAGCCAAAGCGCCAAGCGGAAAAGTTGCGATGTTTTGAAAAGCAAAAACCTCAAATTACTTAAGTCCACGACTCGGCCACCGGTTTGCCAAGCCAAGCTATCGAACCGCCTGGCTAAGCAACCGAGCTACTGAGTCCCATAAAAAAACATCTAACCCCATACCTCGGCCAACGCCACTTAGACTCCGAGCCGAGATGACGAGGAACCGACCTTCGTATATGGCAAAAAAACACGCTGACCCATATCAGCCGTTGGATCTTGTAAAAAAGCGCGCTCGTCATGATGGACGGTCCAGATCCTGCCACGTCCACTAAACGACAAGATAGCATTTTATGGGGATCCACGCTGAGATGAACGGCCCAGATGATGCCACGTACCTCGGAGGGTCCGAGCCGAGGAACCAATCCTCCGAGCCGAGGAACCATCCTCCGAGCCGAGGAACCAATCCTCCGAGCCGAGGAACCAATCCTCCGAACCGAGGAGACGAGAAACCGACCCTCGTACCTCACAAAGTATAAGGCCGAGCCGAGAGGACGAGGAACCGACCCTCGTATATGGCAAAAAAACACGCCAACCCATATCAGCCGTTGGATCTTGTAAAAAAGCACGCTCGTCATGATGGACGGTCCAGATCCTGCCACGTCCACTAAACGACAAGATAGCATTTTATGGGGATCCACGCTGAGATGAACGGCCCAGATGATGCCACGTACCTCGGAGGGTCCAAGCCGAGGAGCCAATCCTCCGAGCCGAGGAACCATCCTCCGAGCCGAGGAACCAATCCTCCGAGCCGAGGAGCCGAGGAGCCGACCCTCGTATATGGCAAAAAAGCCTGCCGAGGAACGAGGACCGTCTGATCACTCAGAAATTCGCGCTTCGTGCTGATCGAGGGTCCAAATTACGCCACGTCATAAATTGGTATTTAAAAATCGATTTTTATTTATTTAAATCGTTTTATTTATTTAAAAATTGCGAAAAATTGCTAAAAATTCGGAAAAATTAGCTAAAAATTCTAGAAAATAATTAAAAATTCAGGGGGATATTTTTGAGCCCTTGAACAAACAATTATTGCCTAGAATGTACTGTTAAGCCCCCCGAACGATTAGTTAACACATCGCGAAATTAAATAAATAGCCCGAAAAAATAGATAAAAACTCGATACGGCTTCAGAACATCATATGGCTTCAAAAAAGAAGAAGTTACCTTAATACCCACTTCAAGATTCAAAATCCCCCATTCGGACTCCGATACAACTCCACTAGCCACTAAAACAGTCAAACTACTCCTCAAAGACTGATCATCCTCAGCCTTTAGAAGTGGGGGGCTCGTGATGTGGCTAAAAATGGGGGTTTAATCGAGACCGTCTAAATTGGACACGAATCCTGAAGCCTAGGGGTAAAACGGTAATTTCACCTACAAACGGGTCTGAAGCGGGTACTGGGTCTCCCCCTCCAAAGAGCCATTAACCCGCGAACGGATCCACCTCAACTGGGTGCGGGTTTCAACCCGCAACAAACCCGGTCCAGCAGGATAGAATTAGGGTTTCTGATTAATATTAATCAACGGTCCTGATTCATATCTATCATTTCACTGGGGATTAGGGATTACATTCCTTATCTATACACGGGAATTACATGCCTAATCTATTCCCTAAGACGCCTATAAATACCCCCCATCCATCTCCATTAAGAGGTAATCAATCTTTTTTCAGTTTTTGCGCTATTTCATAATCTCTCTCTGATTACTGACTTAAGCGTCGGAGGGTGCGTCGCCGGGAAAAACCCCGGTGTCTCGCACTTTTTTGCAGGTCTGCGGCGGGAGCGACGATCAAACCCCGACGGAACAAGTATACATGTTTACTATTCAGTTTCCCTAAGAATCCACAAATACTATCTGTTTGCCCCCACACCAAATTTAGCGGCAACAGGCGGAGCTCTACTTTGAGTTTGGGTTTGATACCAGATAGGCAGATATTGGGTCTCAGCTTGTAGCCTTGCAATGTTTGGACACTCACCATACGATATCTGGTGTTTGCTTGTTCTCATCACTCTAGTGGTTAACTTGATTTGAGTTACTACTGTTCAAAAATATTTTACACTCAAGTATATGCGCACAATCAGTGATTCAGTGTCATTTATCTTGATGCCTACGTTCTAACTACTGTTGTTAAAAAATACTTAATACTCAAGTGTATATGCACAATCAGTGATTCAGTGTCATTTATCTTGATGCCAATGTTCTAATTACCTGTCTATAAAAATTGGAATCTGCTTGATATTTTGAGTCAATGTGCTATAATGTCTTCCTTGGAGTCTGCTTGCTGCTGACCACCTTTTGATGGGTAAATGATTTATCATTTGAGGTTGATCATGGGTCATTTGGTAGAGTTGGTAAATTAAACTAATGTTATCTGGGCTAGTAGGACATTCAACAATCAACAATTTTTACATGTTTAAAATCGCGTTAACTGGTTGCTAGCTAGTGATGTTGATCTGTCAAAATATGTGAATCTACCTTTACTATACATTTTATTCTCCAACAAATATGTAAATGTATATGTATACCACATGTACAAATCTCCATAGCATAATACGCATAATACAACCTTATAATTCATTTGCTTCAAATTGAGTGATCCAAAGAAATCTACCACTACCGTACCGAGGTACAAATATTCCACTTCCTCATTTTCATTTTTCGAATGTTCCCAAGTAATACTCGAGCTAATTGACCTTTGATTGAACTTTTTTTAAATCTCATACATTATGTAGATAAGGCTTAAATTTTGTAAGCATTGCATTGATTGGTTATTGAATGATTTGTTGGTTGATTTGATTTATATTTTGAAGTGCTAGTAATCCAGTATGCCTTGAAATCAGCTTTTCTCCTTTTTCATGATGTATGATGATGTTCTCCAAGAATTTGGAATGGCGCATTGACAGCCGGCGTGGATGATTTGGATCCAGTCGACAGGATTGGAACGGAAGACCCTGGAACTGAGTTGGTGATGTAAAACTAACCCTAAAATAGAGAATTTCTAAGATTCTTAATGGATTAATTTTACCAACACGTAGGTGCGGATCGAAGTTGGAATTTTTAAACAATTAATTGGTTGGATTGATTTTCAAGAGCTGAATCACGTGTAACAATCCCAATTAATAATTCAACTCTTCAATTAATAACTAAATTCCTAAGTGTTCTTAGCAAGTAATAGATTCAATATTGATTCGTACTCTAATCAAGCATGTGGAACACTCAATCTCAATTATTTATGTGGACGATAGGCAAATCAGATAATATAATAGATAATAGGGTAGTAGAACATAAATATTTAAAAAAAAGTGAAAAGAGTATACCGAATGCGAAGAAACCAGCGTAGATCTCGGAGTTGGACAACAACTAAGAACTCAGCAATCACAGTGAACAAAGGACAGCAACAAGGCCAAGGGGGCTGGCAGATCCGGCTACGAGGCTGACGTCGGCGTCACAGGCGGTCGGCACGATGGGGAATGGAGGGCAGCGCTATAGCGTCGCCAATCGGAGGGGAGGAGTGGCGTCGGGCTGGGAGTCTTGCTGTCGACGGAAGGGAGAAAAGGAAGGAGCCGGGGTTCTGGTGGCGCGGAGAGGCGGCGTCGACGAGGGGGTTTGGTGATAGGAAGGCGACGGTGACGAAGTGGGTCTGGTGCGAGGAAAAGATCGTGGGAAGTGGGGGTGTTGTTGAGGCTAGGGGTTGAAGACGAGAGAAGAAGAAAAGGAGGATGGCGAGAGGGTGAGGGTTTGGAGATGGTGATGGTGAGTGGGGATTTCGGGAGGTGGCAGTGGTGAGGGAGGGTTTGGTGATGGCGATGGTGAGTAGGGATTTCGGGAGGTGGCAGTGATGAGGGAGGGTCTGATCGGAAATTGGGGAAGAAGAAGAGGGATTAGGGTTTTGTTTTGGGGATTTGGGAAATTAGGGTTTGGGTAATTTTATTTGGGGATTTTAATTTGGGGTAGATTTTAGAGTTTATCACAAACCCTAAAATTGTATTAGGATTTATCACAAATCCTAATAATTTGGATCTCACTTGTATCACACAAAAAGAGAGAGGAAGAGCAAAAACTCAACACAATTTTGTTTTTAATCAATAATAGTATATTTTCTTATTAATCTCAAGCCCTATAAATAGGCTCAAAATACATCTTGATACAAATCTCAAAATATTCTCAGAATCTCAAATACATAAAAAAGATTATATATGGCTATAATTGCCGAAAACAAATATGGTACTGAAATAAAATCTAAACAGAATAGATGTCCTCATCATTCTCTCCGGGTGGGAGAGAGCTCGACCCAGTCGAGTCAAAACAAGTGATCCTATCATGGTGCTCCAAAAGATCTAGATCCAGTTGCGGAAGCCCCTCACGATCACTGCAAGTGTCATCCAACTTCGGCTTGTTTTTCTCCCTCACCACATACTTGTGCATACCACCATCTCTTGTGGAGATTATCTGATCATCTAAAATATTATTCAATTCTTCTGTCGGTGCGTGAATAGTATCAGGTAAAGGGGTAAATGTGGGAATCTCACCATTAGGCTGTAGGGTAGACTCATCTATAAGAAAATTTCTAGGGTTGAATTTTAAGCCTTCATAAAGTACTAGATTCTCAATATTGAAAGTCTTACTTATGCCAAAACCTTTAGGAAGGTCAACAACATAGGTACTATCATTTATTGCATGTAGAATCTTAAATGGGCCTGCAGCACGTATGTTCAAATTCTTAATAGGTCCAACAGGAAACCGTTCCGGATGAATTCGCACCATCACCTCGTCACCAATATCAAAAGTTATAAATTTTTTTCTAGTATCTGCTATTAACTTGTAGTTAAAATTATTCTCATTAAGTTCATTGGAAATTTCTCTATGCAAGTCATGAATGTTATATGCAAATGTGGGTGCAGACTCTGTGACTTTGTGATGCTCTAACACAGGGGTTAAATCGATGGGTTGCCAAGTGACTTGGGAAGAAATGGGCGACTCAGCTATACTCAATGGAGGTGACTGGACAGGCTGAATACAATTGAGAGACTGGTCATCCTCTTTTTCATCAAAGCCATCACCTATATTAGGTTCATAGGTAAACTCATTGTCGAGCTCATCAGCGATGACTGCGGTACTTTCTACTATATTGATCCTACTTGGGCTGGGACAGTTGCCAGCAACATGGCCATATCCCTTATATTTATAGCACTTAGTGAGAGGATCAATCTTAGAAAAGTCTCTTTCAGTGTTCTTACTGGTGTTGTTATTTCTATGTGAATAAGAATTTGAAGTATGTTTATTTGGGTAAGACTTGTTAGGGTACTGAGGAGAGGAGTGCTCAGGTCTAAAGGGGTCAGGAGGATTCATTCTAGAGGAATGATCCATCGAATCGCTGGACTTGTAATGAGAACTAGCTTTAAGGGAATCCATATCGAGGACTAGGGCGTAGGCTGCCGCTATTGAGTCCACATTTATATGAATCAGCTCGTTCCTCAGACCGGCTTGTAATCCAGCCCTGAACCTAGAGAGAGTTTGTTCTTCACTCTCTTTACCTAAAGCATTGCACCAAATAAGGAACTCATCAAATTTATCAACATATTCTTATGTGGATTTACTTCCTTGATATAGTTGGTTCCACGAATCTAGCAATCAGGTGTGGAACGATAACGGTACATATCTCTCAATGAGCTTCTCTTTCATGGCTTCCCAAGTGGCTATGGGTGCCAGGCCTTGGCCTCTGCGGGTATGTTCAAGATTGGTCCAGTGTTGTTGAGCTTTATCCGTCAATTTTATAGTGGCAAATTTAACTTTAAGGGCTTCGCTCATGTCAAACCACACAAAGTAGTGGTCCATGGCACGGATCCAATCGAGGTAAGCTTGGGGTTCCATGTGGCCTTCAAACTGGGGAACATCAGCCTTAACATTCTTCTTATATTGTTTGTCAGGGTCACGTTCTTGACATTGATCGTCACGAACATTCTGACGATTGGCATGAAGCTCAGGGACAATGGTTTGATTTAACTCCACTTTCTCAAGCCTCTAATTGATATTGGCAAGAGTTGCTTGGATGGCAGCTAGGGTAGCGGAGATATCAGGGTTGTCCATTTCAGGTTGGGGAAATCTAGGGTTCCTAATTGGGTGATTTGAAAGGGATAAGAAAGGCTCTTCAAGATCTGTGATGGTGCTGCGAAGACGCATTCACCAAAAGTGGAAACGAGGGGTCGTGTGTGTCCTAATTTTTTATTTTATTTTTATTTTATTTTATTTTTTATTTTTTTTGGAAGCTAAAATGACCTAAAATAAAAGAAAAAAAAAGACTACACAATCCTAAATGAATGCAAAATTGATGCCTACGATGCAAGAACTAGGGTTTTAAGAACCTTCGCTCTGATACCCAAATGATGTAAAACTAACCCTAAAATAGAGATTTATAAGATTCTTAATGGATTAATTTTACCAACACGTAGATGCGGATCGATGTTGGAATTTTTAAACAATTAATTGGTTGGATGGATTTTCAAGAGCTGAATCACGTGTAACAATTCCAATTAATAATTCAACTCTCCAATCAATAACTAAATCCCTAAGTGTTCTTAGCAAGTAATAGATTCAATATTGATTCGTACTCTAATCAAGCATGTGGAACACTCAATCTCAATTATTTATGTGGACGACAGGCAAATAAGATAATATAATAGATAATACGGTAGAAGAACACAAATATTTAAAAAAGTGGAAAGAGTATACCGAATATGAAGAAACCAGCGTAGATCTCGGAGTTGGACAGCAACTAAGAACTCAGTAATCACAGTGAACAAAGGGCAGAAACAAGGCCAAGGGAGCTGGCAGATCCGGCGGCGAGGCTGACGTCAGCATCGCAGGCGGTCGACGCGATGGGGATTAGAGGGCGGCGCTACTGCGTCGCCAATCGGATGGGAGGAGTGGCATCGGGGTGGGAGTCCAGCTGTCGACGAAAGGGAAAAAAGGAAGGAGCGGGGGTTCTGGTGGCGTTGAGAGGCGGCGCCAACGAGGGGGTTTGGCGATAGGAAGGCGACGGCGAGGAAGTAGGTCTGGCACGAGGAAAAGATCGGGGGAAGTGGGGGTGTTGTCGAGGCTAGGGGTTGAAGATGAGAGAAGGAGAAGAGGAGGATGGCGAGAGGGTGAGGGTTTGGAGATGGCGATGGTGAGTAGGGATTTCGGGAGGTGGCAGTGGTGAGGGAGGGTCTGATCGGGAATTGGGGAAGAAGAAGAGGGATTAGGGTTTTGTTTTGGGGATTTGGGAAATTAGAGTTTGGGTAATTTTATTCGGGGATTTTACTTTGGAGTAGATTTTAGAGTTTATCACAAACCCTAATAATTTGGATCTCACCTGTATCACACAAAGAGAGAGGGGATGTGCAAAAACTCAACACAATTTTGTTTTTAATCAAGAATAACATATTTTTCATTAATCTCAAGGCTTATAAATAGGCTCAAAATACATCTGGATACAAATCTCGAAATATTCTCAGAATCTCAAATACATAAAAAAAAATTACATATGGCTATAATTTCCGAAAACAAATATGATACTGAAATAAAATCTAAACAGAATAGATGTCCTCATCAGTTGGTCAACAAAAACCCTGCTTTAGTTTTCTTTTGAATAGAGAAAAAATTAGAAGAACAAGATCGTTTACTTCTGTTGCGTTCTGTTTCACTGAGAACTAATATCTTTTAGTGCAACAATTTTCTTTATGGCCTATGAGAAATAAACTGTTACTCTCATCTCTGCCTCTTTCTTCTCCTCTTATTTTTGCTTCAGAAAAATATATCGAGAGATTTTCAGTGGCTTTGTCATTTGTAATGCAACCACAAAGGAAGATATTGGATAGTGGGAAGTATTTTTTGCTTGTAATTACTAAGACCTGCTGCAACACTTATATTCATTTTCTTTACTCTTAAAACCTTTTGCTATGACCCAAATCATCAAAGTGAGCTCATACTTTTAGTGCTTATGAGCAGATAATTACTTCTAGTATTTGCTATAGCCTAAACATTTTTAGTCTAATCATAGAAAAGCAGCTTCCTAGGATATGAATTAACTTATTTTCACATGACTGATGACTAATATAAATTTTCTCCTCTTGATTCCATCTAATATCACTTGCATATTCAATCTCGGTTCGGATTCAAGCCTTCAACACATGACTGAGATACACTTGACTTTACTGCAAAGCTGTTAGTTAGGCCAGTTTCAATAGATATTGGGTCTCAGTTTCAATATTTGCTATTTAGTTAGATGGAGATAGAAACAACTAACTTTAGCCTTTATACTTTATACTCAACTGTTTGAAGAAAATGTTGATGCTTTTCCAGAAAAAAAAGCCAACATCTGTACCATACTGGTTGCACCTTTGCTTGCAATCATGTTAACGAAAGTCTTTTAGCAGAACATGTGTAAGGTTTCTAAGGCACTTAGTTGTAGTTGTCTCACATTCGTGACTTGAAATTGTAGTTCATGTCACTTACACTTTATGGTACAATATTACACAAGCAATAAATATTGTATATTACACAAGCAATAAATTATAGTTCGTTGTCACTTGATTATCAACTTCAAGTCAATATTACACATGTTTACTGAAATAAATATTGTATCAAGTTTCACAAGCAAGAGCCGAGACCAATTGACAATGCCATCGAGAATGTAGTTTTACACATGCCTCATGATCAGAGTAAAAATCCATCACAGAAGTTCTAAAAGCTCGAAGCAGGACATTGTTTGATCAAAATCATCAAGTATAAAATTGTCACGCTCCGCTTTCCAAAATACTGGAATACGAGCCCGTGACGAAGGCCCAGCGAATAATATTAACATCATCCATAAGTTGTAACAGTCTTAACTCAACAACATGAAAAGAAGTCACAACCACACAGGAAAAACATAATCACATAAACCAAGATACTAAGATAAAACATGCAGTAGTCCAAAATAATAATCAACAACTGGAAATAAACAACTTCGGGTCAACAAAGCCAGGAATACAAGGTTCAACAAGGTAACAATACGAATATAAAAATTAACATGGAAGAAATAGTTTATTGCAAGGCAAGCTCCTGCTCCAATTTCTAGAAGATCTGCTCACCAATACCTTCTGCCAATTCTCCTTGTGCACCTGTAGTTTGATCAACTAGTGTTGGGGAAAAATATCTGTTAAAGCAAGTATGAACAACAAGTAGTGAAAACAAAGAGTAAATGAACATGATATATCAATGAATATGAGGCAAGTACAAAATCAAAAACAATAACAATGTCGATAAACAATTTTCAATAACAATAGTCGATAAACATTGTCGATGTCAATAGTCATGATCAAGTGTACAAGTATCAACTTAGGTTTATTAGCATTTTATTATCCTATCTAATGCACGTACTACTATGTCCCATACCACAGGTTTGGTGCATGCAAACAGTGTTCAATTTAGACCATAGTGGTGCGATCTACAGAGCGTGTACTCGGCATAACAAGATAACATGATAACAAGATAACATGATAACATGATAACAAGATAACAAACATTTCTCCACCTTTCATGTCAATAGTCCATGTAAACAAGAAGGGTCCTACTGAGTACAGTTTCCGAGATTATCCACTACTAAGTCAACCCTTACTGTCCCGGCTTTTTAATATTTTATTATGTCAATCATGATCATGCAAATGTGTACAAGAGTGTCAAGGTGATGATAAGGATGCAGGAAAATGATGTGGTACATGATATAAATTTGATTCTCACTCATCAAATGCAAGGTTAACACATTTACATGCGATACTACGAAAGTGCACGTTCTGGACAACAAGATGTTGCTATACAAAAGTGAACTTTCCTGCAGCTACTAGAAGGTAAATTAGGTTCTTCTAGGGATTCTAGAAACTAGACTCTCTGCCGGTTCCAGCGAATATACACACTATATATAAAAATCACAAAACCTAGGTGAAAATTCCTATTCTTTTCAGATTTCATGTTTAGGCAGCAGGTTATAGGTTGTATTCACAGGTATGTTTCAGGTCAGAAAACTCATCAATTAAATCTACAAATTGTAGGGTGATTCTTACACATGTCTAGTCTCAGCCAAATAAATTTCCTATTTTTATTTTACTGTTAACATATTCTTTAATTAATAATGCATGGTGATACACATATAGTTGTGAATCTGGATAAAGCAGACCCATCAGTACTAAAAGTCTAATATCTTGCAGATTATATATTGGAATTCAATTTCGTCAGATGTTCTGGAAAATAGACACATAGGGAAAACTTATGTTTATTAAGTTTCAATTGATTCTGACTATAGATAGGTCATTACTCTACTCTTTACAGCTTAAGGGTTCTGGCAGCAGCTTATAGTCAAATCTCTACGTGTAAAATCAAGGTGTAAATTCTGCATAAAAATCTATAAAATTTAGAAAGTGAACCCTAAGCATGTCTATTAATTTTCTGGAGAATTTCATGTCATTATTCTACTTTTAATACTGTGTTTCAATGGAAGTTGTGTTGATGTTCCACTAAATAGCAAATCTGAAAATACAGACCAGCAGCGACAAAAAGTGTGATATCTAACAGCTCACAGATCGGAATCTAGATCCGTAAAATGTTCTGGAAACTAGATTCATTAAGCTACAATTCATTTTTATATAGTTCTGGCTGATTTTAATAGTAACATGGTCAAAATCTCAGTACAACACAGCACAGGCGGCAGGAAATGATGAAATGTAATCATATGCAATCGTCATAATGAACAATCTACATGCTCCTATATCATGGAATACACTAAAATTATATGCAGCAATTTATTATGAATTTCTACTACGCACAAAGCAAAACTATCATGCTACGATCCATGTCTTGAGATCACAATCAATCAACATACATTCAAATCACCCTATAATTCTTATATGCGAGTTTCAAGTCATGTTATTCATGTTGTGTGTGCATATAATCTTGGGTTTAAATCAAAGGATATTGGCACGAAGTCAAGAATACCTCGGGTTAGCTCGTGTAAACCCTCAATATACTAAACGAACAGTATACAATATAACAATATGATAATTGAAAGAGAACTACTTACGGAGATCAACAATCATGAACTAGAATAATGAGTGAGTTCAAGTAGACTTGCCTTTGAATGATGATTACTGAGATGTAAGGAATAACAGGATGAGAATCCTGACGGCGACGTCCAATCCCAACGATCAGGAGAACAAAATAGCAATGAGATTGACGCTGAAGATGATGATGATCCCTATGCTGAACGACGATCTGATATGAACGAACTATCTTTATCCGAACTGTCAATCAAGATGATCAAGATGATCGGGATCAAGATGATCAAAGCGATCGACGGCTAAGATTCAAGGTTCAAGAAGATCAAAGGGTCAAGATCAAAGCCTGATCAAGTGCAGCATCAAGGCTCAAATGTTGATGAATGGGGTTGCAGGCTTTGGCTGACGACAAGGGCCTGGTCGAGCGGCGGAGGAAGGCGAAGGTGCTCGAGTTGTGTTGGGCACAGCTGAGGAGGAGGGAAGTGGTTGCGGTGTCTGGAGGGACGATGGGGGCTGCAGTTCGATGGACGGCAGTGGTGAGGCGCAACAAGTTGGCAATGGCAGTTGATAGGGGAGTGATCGAGGGCGAGCGACGGGGATGAAGATGGCGTTGGGTTCAGGTGGAGGCTGCGGCGACTGGGGGTGTTCTGTGGAGTTGACGATGAGGAGGGAGGGCAGTCATCGAGGAGGGCAAGAGGATGACGACGATGGAGAGCTGCTGTTGGATGCGAGGTGAGACTGGCGATCGGGGGAGACGAGGTGATAGGTAGTAGGGCATTCGAGATCATGGTCGAACAGGAGGAGAGGGAGAGGCGCAATGGCGGAGGCAGCTAGCGGCGCTCGGAGGAGGTCGAGGATTACAACAGTTATAATCCCGACCTAATCCACCTCCTGGGGGGGGGGTGTAACTCCTATTTCCCGTATCTGTATTTTTCTACTGTATTTACATTTCTTCTACTCTGTCTATCAATTTGAGATCTGTATTTTGTTCTAGTTCGAATAAAATTCATTTCATTTGTTTCAACTCAATTTTGTACCAATATTTATTTCAATTTCATTGTTCGTATCTGCACTTATTTGTCCTTCTTCATGAAGGGTGGACTGATTCACCTCATTTATTTCATTTTTTCTAATTATAATGAATTTTGAGTCAATCTCTTATTGGATCCCACTCAGACCCGCTATCCAAACATCCAAAACCCAAAACCTTACTATTTAAACCTCCTAACCGTACTTACCCTAACCCTAAACCCCTAATACTGTTTAGGCCTAATCTCTCAGCCACCTACCCTCTCTCACCCCCGTCTCCTTCCTCCGCTTTCAATCGAAAACCCATTTTAGAGCTCTAACCCAACACCGCACCCCCTCAACGCAGCCATCGTCTTCTTCGTTATCTCCCTCATCGAACACCATCAACCTCGCCTCACCTCACTCCCGAACCCATTAGTTTCGTCACCATCGAAACCCACCTTTGCCATTACCCTTCATCATCTCCCCCACCTCTACTCACCCCCTCGTCGCCTCGCCCAAGCCTGAATCCCCGAAGCTTTCCCCCATAGCTTCGCCCCTCTCCATTTCTCCTTCACTCCCCTGTTTTCGAACCCAAAAACAGAGCATTCCCTGTGTGCCGGCTTCCCGCTGTCGCTCACGCCGCCGATCCCACCGTCGCGACCTCCAGTCGCGCCACCCACGCTCTGCTACCAGTCGCCATTGCAATCACCGCAGTCACACCCCTCTCTCTCTGTTGATGTGAAGAAGAAGAAGGAGAAAGGAATTGCTGTTTGAATCCCAGCCATCGGATCTCCTCAAGATCTGATCAGATCTGATCGCTGTGTTGCTATTGTGGGTGAGGAGATCCGGGGTAGGTCTGCTGTGTGGGTGTTTTGCATGTGTCTTGCACGTGCGTGCGTATGTCCGTGCTCGTGCCTCGCCTCTCGGGATTCTCATCTCGTCATATTGTTCGTGTTCGGATTCATCATCGTCCCTAAGGCAAGTATTCTTCTTGTATAAATTATTGTTCTAGTACAAGCATTTAATTGAAAATACTGTAGATAGATTGTAGTTGTGACTTCTCCTTGTCTTATTGTTTGTTGATCTTAAATTATTCCTCATCGATTTCATAATCTTAAGAGTCATAACCCTTCGTTGATATATTTACAAAACTAGTTGGACCCTTTTTATCTCCTAATTATTTGAACATGAACCCCTTGACTTGTAGACGTGTGTTGTATGATGTATTGTGTTAATCTTACATTTTTTAGAGTTGAGAAATACATGTAATTTGCTGATTTGATCCCCAATGCATCCGTATTTGTATCACGCACTAATTTAGACTCATAATAGTCTTTTATCAAGCAACTTGTATATAAAAGAAATTCACACTTGCTGCTGTTCTTGTCTTTACTTGCTATTTCGACCCCGATTAAACCACAATCTGATCTTGAGTCCTGAATATGAAATGTTGACCTAAGTGTCTAGTTGTCGATAACATCCAGATTTTTTGAATTCCGAGTTACGGTTTAGGAGATATCGTAGTTTTACTGCTGATGTGTCGGTAGTCGCAGATTCACAAAAAAACTGCTGCACCTCTTTAGTTTACAATTATTTTAACTATGCTACTAGTAAGTAAATGACTTGAGATTTTTCATGCTATTACTGGACACCCTAGAGAACATTTTTTAATTTTGTCAGAATTAATTAATGATGTTTCAATACTGCTTCATATGTACAAACTCGGTTTTACAAATTCTCGCTGAACACAAATGCTGTATAGTTTGCTGTTTTGACACATGTTACCACAACTTTTATGTACCTTAATTATATGCGTTGGAACCGGGTAGGAGTCTAGTTTCTATAACTTTTAACGGATCCACATTTGCTACCTTGTAGCAACGGAAATTGCACTTTTGGTGCAGCAACGTCATGCTGTCCAGATTTGAGATTCTCGTTGTTCTTGATACTTTGATTTGTTTTGACCCTCAAACATGTATCCTACTTAACCTAGACTTGTTCCATGTTCTTGATTATGTTACTTGACTTGTTTCGCACATTTTCATGCTTGCTTGATGATAATAATAAATAACAAGCCGGGGTTTAAGGGAAAGACCATAGTAGTGGATAATATAGGTAAGTGTACTCGGAAGGGGGCCCGTGTTTCCCGTAATTTTACTTTAAATGGAACTAAGTGCCACGTCATGGGTGATGGGGGCCACCTTTAGAGCCTGTGAGGGCCACCTCTAGAGCCCATTATATGATTACATGATATGTATTTGTGATCAAATGGAACTAAGTGCCACGTCAAGGGTTGACGGGGGCCACCTCTAGAGCCTGCGGGGGCCACCTCTAGAGCCCATGATTTGATCACATGCTCTTATTTCCTATATGACCTGAGTACACCGCCCTATAAAATCTACCACTAGGCCTAAGCGAAATTGCATTGACTGTAGCAACCATGTGATAAAAGAATGGCACATTAAGTGCTACCTAGATAGTAATAACTACAAGACTTGACACATGATAATTGAACATGACACATGCTTATTTGATACTTGATGATATGATACATGAGACTTGATACTTGAACATTATACTTGACACTCGCTACTTGATACTTGTACTTGACAACTTGACACTTGAGACTTGTTACTTGTTACGCGACACTTGTACGTGATACTTATTACTTGACGCTTGATACCATTACATATTCACTAGCCACTTGTTTTACTACTAGTACTTGTTACTTAACTGACACCCCAAATGAATGTTCAGATCTATTTCAAGACAATCAACACTGGAATGTCTATTTCTCCCAAATTCAATACTTGTATTCAACTAATATTGATGAAATTGAAATCACAGCTCAAGAAGAACAGAGGATTACACAGGAGGGTCTAGAAGAGAGAAGAAGGTTGAAGAAGAAAAGTTTGTTAGAGGATTCAAGAAGAAGATAAAGTTTGTTACAAATTGCATAGCTAGCTCACACACTGCCTATTCCCTACTTATACTCTGCTGTAGATCCTTTTCACACCTGCGTTGCCTTTTCCCGCCAGAACCTCTCTTCGATTAGCTGATTGTGTACCTGTGCACCATGTAGGCCATAGTACCTCAACCGATCAGGTGTTGTCCTCTTTCTGGAGCTCCTCCTCACTCCAGTGCTCACATTCTCATCAAGTGTAGACTCAGCACCAGCATCAGGTGTGGGCTCAGCACCAGTACTTGTATCAATACCCCCCTTTTCAACTAAAACCTTGTCCTCAAGGTTTATCTGCAGCTGTGGAAATGCCTTTATAATAGATGCTACATCTTCCCAGCTATTGTCTTCATTTGATAATCCTTCCCATTGAATCAAAACCTGGTTTTGCCAAGTGTTCCCAATCTTCACTACTCTCTTTCCTAGAACTGCAGCTGGTTGAAAATAAACTTTATCTCCATTAGAATGGGGAGGAAGCATTGAAGGTACCGCTGTAGAATGATCTCCCAAGCACTTCTTTAACAAGGACACATGAAAAACTGGGTGTATTTTGGACTCAGGTGGCAGTTGTAGCTGATAAGCAACTGCCCCAATCTTCATTACAACCCTATATGGCCCATAATACCTCTTTGCCAACTTTTGCCATTGTCGATGATGAAGTGATTGTTGCCTATAAGCTTGTAGCTTCACAAAAACCCAATCACCAGCTTCAAATTGCCTTTCCAATCTATGCCTATCTGCTTTTTGCTTCATTCTCAGTTGAGCTTGTAATAGGTTTGTCTTCAACTTGTTCAAAACCTCTGCTCTGCCTTGAAGTTCTTCATCTACAGCACTGTTTCTACTGATTCCTGGGAGATAGTCTAACATAGAAGGGGGTTTCCTGCCGTACACAATCTCAAATGGAGTAAAGCCTGTGGAAGAGTGATAGGAAGTGTTATAACAATATTCTGCCAAATCAACAAACTTGGTCCATTGTTGCGGATGTTCACTGCAATATGCCCTCAAGTATTGTTCAATGCATTTATTCACTACTTCTGTTTGCCCATCTGTTTGTGGATGGTAGGCTGTGCTATGCTTCAAAATTGTCCCCTGTGCTTTAAACAATTCACTCCAGAAACGACTCAAGAATATGGGATCTCTATCAGAGATTATTTATTTAGGTATGCCATGTAGCTTGATAATGTTAGTAGCAAATAAGGCAGCTACTTTTGATGCTGTGAAGTTAGGTATTAAGGGTATGAAATGAGCATATTTGGACAATCGATCCACCACTACAAGTATTGCAGATTTACCTTGTGACGGGGGCAATCCGATTATGAAGTCCATCGATATATCAGACCAGATTTGATGCGGAATCGGCAGAGGCTGAAGTAAACCTCTAGGCTTCGAAGTACTGTACTTAGTTTGTTGACATATAGAGCACTCTTGCACAAACTGATGGATATCCTTGGACACTCCCTTCCATATGAAAGACTCTTTGATCCTAGCCAAAGTCTTCTCCATGCCAGCATGACCTCCCACAGGTGATGAATACCATTCATGCATAACCAACCCCTTGAGTTGTTGTGGAACCATCACTCTACCTTTATTGAATAATAATCCATCTCTGAAGGTTAATTGAGGTTGAGCTGCAGGATTGTGTGTGACTTCGTCAATGAGTTTAGCTAATTGAAGATCCTTGGTAGACTCTTCCCTAATTTGTGCATAAATCCCATGCTGTAGTACTGAAATTGCAGTCATCACAACACCACATTCTTCACTTTGAGATCTGGAAAGACCATCTGCGGCTGAATTAGTTTTTCCTGGTTTGTACACAATTTTGAAATTGTATCCCGCTAGCTTATAGACCCATCTCTGCTGCTCAAGTGTTTGGATTGTTTGATTGACCATATGGTGTAGGCTTTGATGGTCTGTGCATATAGTGAATTCTCTTCCCAATAAGTATTGCCTCCACTTCTTAATTGACTCAGTAATTGCAAACATTTCTCTTGTGTAAGTAGATGCTGATTGCATTCTTGGAAACATCATTCTACTAAAGAATGCTATTGGATGATCATCTTGCTGCAACACAGCTCCAATTCCCTTCCCCGACGCATCTGTCTCTATAGTGAATGGTTTTGAAAAATCTGGCAAAGCTAACACAGGAGTATTTTGGAGGGCTTCTTTGAGTTCAGCAAAAGCATAATCAGCTGCTGTGCTCCACTCGAATGAATCTTTCTTCAACAGGTTTGTAAGTGCTGCAGCTTTGGACGCATACCCTTTAACAAACCTTCTATAATAGCCTGCTAATCCCAAGAATCCTCTCAATTGCTTTACTGTCTTAGGAGTTGGCCATTCTTTAATTGCTTCCACCTTAGAAGGACATGCTTGAACACCTTCCGCAGAAATCAAGTGCCCTAAATACTCTAGGGATTGTTTACCAAATTCACATTTACTCTTCTTAACAAAGAATTGATTTTGCTCTAGAACTCTCAATACCAAAGCTAGCTGCTGCAAATGTGCTGGCCAACTTGCACTATACACCAAAATGTCATAAAAAAATACCAGGACAAATTTTCGAAGATAAGGTTTGAACATGAAATTCATTGTTGCTTGAAATGTTGAAGGGGCATTGGTTAGTCCAAATGGCATTACTAGAAATTCGTAATGGTCTTCATGGGTTCTAAAAGCTATTTTTTCAACATCCTCAGCTCGAACTCTGATTTGATGGTAACCTGATCTGAGGTCTAGCTTGGTAAAAAATTTTGCACCTTGTAGCTCATCAAAAAGTTCTTCTGTTGTTGGGATAGGGAATTGATCCCATATTGTGATTGAGTTGAGAGCTCTATAGTCGACACAAAATCTCCAAGTCCCATATTTCTTCTTGACTAGCAAAACTGGAGATGAAAATGGACTTCAACTATGTCTAATTATCCCTTCTTGTAACATCTTTTGAACTTGTCTTTCTATTTCATTCTTCTGGAAATGGGGATACTTGTAGGGTCTGACATTGGTCGGACCCATACCTGGTATCAAATGCAAAGAGTGATCAAACTCTCTTGTAGGAGGTAACCCACTAACTTCATGGAATAGGGAATCATGTTGCTGTATCAGTTTTGCAATATCTGGATGAATCTGCTGGTCATGACCTTCATCTTGTAATACTAAGTGAAAGAATTCACCTATTGCATTTGTAGTAATCTCCCTCCGCAATGAATTGAGTTCTATTTGTGATGGAGCTGGACCTTCTCCACCTTGTATTAGAACTTTTTTATCACCGAATATAAACTCCATGGTCATTGCATCATAGTCATGAACAACTCTTCCCAATAGCCTCAACCATTGAATACCCAACACTACATCTGAGCCATGTATAGGTAAAATATAGAAATCAATCAAGAAAGAGTGACCTTGAATCTCCATAGGTACACCCAAACACTTCCCTTCACATTGCAGTGTTTCACCATTGCCTACAATCACTGTGAACTGAGGAGTTGGATGGATTGGCCAATTCAAAAATTTAGCTAATCTTTCCTGCATAAAATTGTTAGTGCTACCATTATCAATCATAATTTGTATGGAATGATTATTAATAGAACCTTGCACTCTCAGGGTCCTTAAAGATTTATTGCCCGAAAAAGCATGAAACAAGATCTCTGGGGTATCATCACTAGCAACTTCATATAAAATACCCTCAGCTTCTGTGTGCTACAATTCCGCAGGTACAGCTCCTTGTTCATCCCTTTCTTCCACTAACAGCATTAGGAATTTGCGTTGACACTTATGGCCAGGCACATACTTCTCATCACAGTTGAAACATAACCCCTTCTCCTTTCTAGCTGCCCATTTAGCTGGAGGAATTCTTTTTACTGCAAATTTGGATTGGAAATTTGTGTTTGGTGTGTTTTTGGTATGTTCTGGATTTGGTAGTAGAGGGGGTAGGTTACTAGGTGGTGGCTGCCATGGTGGCCTTTGATATCCTCCACGACCACCTTGATATCTTGGTTCAACAATCTTATCTTCCTGGAGTCTAGCTAAGCCAATTGCATCAGCTAATGTAGTTGGTTTATGTGCTAGTACTTCTCTACGGATATCAGGTTTTAACCCCGAAATGTAGTTGCTCAGAATGTGACTAGTGGATAGACCCTTAGTCTTGTTGATCAACAAATCAAATTGATCTTGATATGCTGCTAGTGTGGTGGTTTGAGTGAGTTTAAACAGCTGGCCTGTATGATCTACAAATGGAGAAACCCCAAACCTGATATCTAACTCCTTTACAAACACCTCCCAATTTATAAAATCGCCATTTTCATATTTATATTGAAACCAAGCTAATGCTCTGCCATCGAGATGGAATGATACTATATGCAGTTTCTGTTCTGTAGGAGTTTTATGAAATGAAAAATATTGGTTCACTTTGAACAACCATTCCATAGGGTTATTGCCTTCAAATCTAGGAAAGTCTAGTCGAGGATTTTTGAAGTAGTTATCATGATGTGATGAAGGGGAAGATGGTCTTACAAAGTTTGGGCTACCTGATGAAGCAGTACTCCTAAGCAACTGATCCAATTTCTCCTCAATATTTTCAACTCGATTAAGCTTTTCCTCCATGGTTGTAAATCGTTCCATGTTGCTTTCCATGGCTGCAAATCGTAGAAACATTTCTGAGAACAGCTTCTTTTGTGTATCAACATCATTTGCTAATGCTTGCAATTGCTCTGCCTGAATGCGAGTAGTCTCCCGTAGATCTTCTACTGATCTTCTTCCTTCTGCCATTGCTAGAGCTCAAGTCAGTGAAAGCACCAAATTGATACCCCAAATGAATGTTCAGATATATTTCAAGACAATCAACACTAGAATGTCTATTTCTCCCAACTTCAATACTTGTATTCAACTAATATTGATGAAATTGAAATCATAGCTCAAGAAGAACAGAGGATTACACAGGAGGGTCTAGAAGAGAGAAGAAGGTTGTAGAAGAAAAGTTTGTTAGAGGATTCAAGAAGAAGATAAAGTTTGTTACAAATTGCATAGCCAGCTCACACACTGCCTATTTCCTACTTATACTCTGCTGTAGATCCTTTTCACACCTGCGTTGCCTTTTCCCGCCAGAACCTCTCTTCGATTAGCTGATTGTGTACCTGTGCACCATGTAGGCCATAGTACCTCAACCGATCAGGTGTTGTCCTCTTTCTGGAGCTCCTCCTCACTCCAGTACTCACATTCTCATCAAGTGTAGACTCAGCACCAACATCAGGTGTAGGCTCAGCACCAGTACTTGTATCACCAACCTTGTCACTTGAGTTGTCTTTCTTGCTAGCTAGTTTCTTGAATCCCCACTACTTGTTGCATCCCTATTACATTCTTAGTTCCAAATCTTGTTCCATATTCTTGTACTTGTTTTACTATTTGCAGTTCTAACTTGCACTAAGGGTGTTTGTCTTGTTTTCTCTATCTTCTCCTTTTTTATATTTTTTACAAATAGACTTTGGAGACGAATTGCCTGCTGGAATTGGTGAGCAGATATTCTAGGCTTCGCTTGGAGCAAGGACTTGCTTAAATAATTTGTTTTCTTGAGTTATTTATTTCTTTGCTACTTAAAAACTTGTAACGGGCTTATGTTCCCAAGTTTTATCTTTTGTTCTAGATTTGAAAACCATTGAGATATTATTATTTGTTTCAATTATTTATGTTGTTTAATAAATTATTCATGTATGCGTGGTTGTGTATATTTGTTATATTCTTGTTATGATGCTGAGTCGATCCTACAGCTCATGAATGATGAAAATCATTCGTTGGGCTTTGTCATGCGCTCGTATACCATGTTTTTGGGAAGCGGGGCGTGACAGGGGCTTAGGACTGATGCAAACCAGTCTGAGCCCAATCGAACTCGCTTGCTCGCCGACGAGCCCACCAGGATCCATCGGGGCCACTAAGATGGACACTCCAGCAATAGAGCTCTGGGCATCCCTTGGTCTCGCAGGCTCCAACCTCAGGGTTAGAGATGGGCCTCTAACAAAAGGCCAATTGCCCTCGAAAGAACGGGATTGGGATCCACCCACTCCAAGCATGACCTTCAACCTTTGTATCTCCAACTTTTTCTCCACTATAACCTCATGAAGGAACGATCCAGAGGTCAGTCGCCGAGCGGAAGTACCAGACATTGACCATCTAGTCTCAGCACTCCCCAAGTTGCGGTCGGCAATCGTCTTCTTTATACGAGCCAATTCCAAGCTCAGCTCCTTCAACTTATTCATAAAATAAGAAACAACTTCTTCCTGATCTCAGGCATGTTTGCGATAGCGCACCAAGATGGACTCTATGGATTTCAGCTTGCCCTATGGCGCTCCACCTCGGAGTCACGAGGGTAGGCCATGAAAGGCTCGTTCATCTAACACAAAGAAGGGAAGGGCATATCATTCCGAGCTTCACAAACTTGGCCTAATCACAAAAGGTCACATCACAAATATTACGCCAAAAATTTAAAAATCAAAGCGTTCTGCTAAAAATTCACTTCATTCACCAAAATTCTTACAAAACAGTGGTGGCCACTCTGCACTTGACAAATACAAAAAAAAAGGAAAGACTGAAACTAATGCTTAGAAGAGAGGGGCACCTCTTCGTCAGCCGCCGCGTCGACATCGGCTAGCGGTACTTCACCCCCCTCCTTACCGTCTCCCCCAGGCATTTTTGAATGCTAGGAAAGTTTCATGCCATAATGAAACTCCTTGAGCTGACACTCATGTAGTAGTACAAGACATGCTCAAGGGTCTGGTTGTACGCCTTATCCTGGGCCTTGATGACCTTGTCTATGTCGGCATTCAGCGTCTTCTTCAGCTCCCTGGAGGCCGCCTGTTGTTGGAATCTAGCTACCTAAATATATAGATAAAACTAGACACAAATTAAAAAACCTCGCAAGTGCACGAATCGAATCGTAGTAATAGCAAGGGTCGATCCCACAGAGATTGTAGATTTCAACTAACTAATCAATAGAAAATAATAAGAATCATAATGAGTTGTTTTAAAAGTCTAAAAGGAATAAAAAGATTAAAACTAAGAAGGAATTGTTGAATCACAAATATCTCTTGAATAGTTGGGTTGTTGATCTCCACCAATAGTTAGTAATACTAAGTCACCTTCTGAATTTTACTTCTAATTACTCATGTTTGTTCACTTCAAGGGCATGGTATCTACTCCTTAAAGTATTGTTTCCCGAAGCCAAGAATTAGGCATGGTATCTACTCTAATTCGTTTCTTTCATCAAGTAGTCAGCCTAGTATTTACTAAGTTGTTCTTAAAGAAAACATAAGATCAGTGGAAACGAACAAACACTTAAAGTTCTAGAATTTGGTATCAGATCTAGATCCTCTAAGTTGATTGAACCAAGAACCCCTAAAGATTCCTTTGTTACAAATTATGGGCACGAGATTCGGTCGTCTCAATATGCTTCATATAACAGATTTAGATAAATGATAACATAAACTTGATATTCTCACGTGCTGTATGTCAGTCGACTGGCTCTCACCTCAGTCGACTGCTCTCAGACTTCAAGATCCAGGTTTGATGATCATTAATCTATGTCAATTCAACCAGATTCAATCAATAAGTAATTAGAAGATCTCAGAAGAACATAGCACTACATAACTACGGTTTCGATCTACCCAACTATGAAATTAGTTCCACATAATAATAACTTTATTGCTTAACAAGTTTGAATACATGATCAACATAAAAAGAATAAAGAGAGAAGAAGAAATAAACTAATGGATTCCGGCAATATGGTCGACTGGCTGTCACACAGTCGACTGCCTTCTGGTTGCTGGATCTTCTCTTTCCTTCTTCGATGTTAATGGAGTGATGTTCTCGATGCTTGTTTAGGAACTTGGTGATTGAGTCGCTTTTCAGAGATATATGATTGTTGATGGAGTCGTGGAGTGGAGAGAGAAGAGAGAGCCGTTCTGGAGATGGTATTCTGATATTTATAGAACACGGCTGAGAATTAGGGTTTCCCCTTTTTCAGGAAGATCCTTCTTTATTTGATTTGATGATTAATATCTTTCTCTTTTCTCCTTTCTTTCCTTATCTGTTCACTTGGAAAATACCCTGTCTTTAGATTTGATTCGCTGTATAAAATCTTGATCCAAGTAGATTTGAAATTAGATGCAGGTGTATCTTTGAAGATTTTATCTTTGTACTCCGCCGCAGACCAGTCGACTTGTCTTCGAACCAGTCGACTGAGTCGAGACTTATGTAGATTTCACCTTTGATCATACCAGTCGACTGTCTTTGAGAGTAAGTCGACTGTGACGAGAGTTGTGGAAAATCAGCTTCTCCTGTCCAGTCGCCTGGTTGAGGAACCAGTCGACTGATCCTCTGCAGTTTGCTGTGTATTATCCTTGAAGTCCTAAATCTGCTTCGTTTTGCTGCTATAAGCTGTTTCCTATGGAAAAGAGAAAAATAGGAATTAAATACCATATAGAGAGCTTTTAAATGTCTAATTATATTAAGATTATTGCTCTAAAAAGTGAATAATAATGTGTTCATCAAATACCCCCACACTTAGCTTTTGCTTGTCCTCAAGCAAAAAGTGAATTTATGAACAAGGGAGTAATAATAAGAATAAGCTCAACCATCAAGATTTCTTATTATGTGGACATCAAAATAAAACTACAAAACTACAAACAATTTCAGATAAAGTAAAGTTAAACATACCCACTTTCTCCAGTGCAATTGTCTATTCATAAATCCCAAACTTAGTCATACTTGTCATGCGATTAATGTAGTTATAGTATGCATCTACTCAGTCTGTGATTATCCCTTTTCTCTACTACAAATCCAGTAGCAAACTAGAGTTTTTTTTTTTTTTTTTAATTTTATTTTATTTTATTTTATTTTATTTTATTTTATTTTTTTATTTTTTTATTTATTTTTTTTTTTTTAGAGTCTCTTCTTTAACGTTGTCACTTGTCTTTTGACGCGAATGCGAAACATTTGTGATGTATCCACCCGGTTACTCAACAAGTCACAAACATTAAAGTGCTTTGCATACTCATATTTCAAGTTGCCGTTTGACGTAAAGGTAAACATTGGTGATGAATACCCCTAGTTACTAAGCCCTCAAAACATTGGAGTAGACTGACTTTATTCAAATATATATACATATATTGTATCACTCTATTTACTTAAACTCGATTTAGGACTAGATCTGAAGGGAATAATTATCAGAAAAAGCATCACATTTGTTTATTATGTATAATCGCATGACGCACACAATTTTTGTAGGGAATTATGAAACTCAACAATCCTAAAGTAAATAAGTATCCTTACTCTTACTTTATAAGAAATTGTTTATCCTAAAAAAAAAATTCAAAAATTCCAAATATAACTAACTAATACCCCCACACTTAGATGGAACATTGTCCTCAATGTTCGCACAAAACATAAGATATAGGCATGTGTTACCATCTAGTGAGGAGAGACTGAAAAATAAAAATAAAAATGAATATAAAGGGAAAGTGTAAATACTCCCCTGAAGGTTGGGTTGCCTCCCAATAAGCGCTGTGTTTCATGTCTTCAGCTAGACATGATGAGTTCATGCAATGTATTGAATGGTTTGAAGATTCACATCTTCCTCTTGCGGTTCTAGACTCATCTCTATGTATGGCTTCGCCCTGTGTCCGTTCACCTTGAATGTTTGATTTCGTTCTTTGCTGTGAACTTCCAATGCACCATGTGGAAAGACTTTGGTGACAATATATGGTCCATACCATCTTGACTTGAGCTTGCCTGGAAAGAGTTTTAGTCTTGAGTTGTAGATCAATACTTTTTGTCCTTCATAAAACTCCTTCCTTGCTAATTGTTTATCATGGTATAACTTAGTCCGTTCCTTGTATAGTTTGGCGTTTTCATATGCATCGTGCCTCAATTCTTCAAGCTCATTTAGTTGCAATCGCCTTTTGTCACCTGCCTGTTTCATATCAAAGTTGAACTTTTTGATAGCCCAATAAGCTTTGTGTTCCAACTCTACCGGCAGATGACATGCTTTTCCAAAGACTAAACGGTATGGTGACATGCCAATGGGTGTCTTGAAAGCGGTTCTGTAGGCCCATAATGCATCATTCAAGCGTAGCGACCAATCCTTCCTCCTTGTGTTGACTGTCTTTTCCAAGATGCTCTTGATCTCCCTGTTGCTAATCTCCACCTGCCCACTGGTTTGAGGATGATATGGAGTTCCCACTCTATGTGTAATCCCATATTTCTTCATTAAAGAAGCAAATGGGTAGTTATTGAAGTGGCTCCCTCCATCACTTATTATTGCTCGTGGTGTACCAAACCTAGTGAAAATGTTCTCCTGCAAAAACTTGACAACAACTTTGTGATCATTAGTTCGTGAGGGGACAGCCTCGACCCATTTAGACACATAATCCACACCAACAAGTATATATAAATAACCAAATGAGTTAGGAAATGGACCCATGAAGTCGATTCCCCAAACATCGAAAAGCTCGATTACTTGTATGTTGTGTAGTGGCATTTGATTTCTAGAAGAGATGTTGCCTGTCCTTTGGCATTTGTCGCAAGTCCTGCAAAAAGAAAAAGCATCTTTGAATACTTTAGGCCAATAAAAACCAGATTGTAATACCTTAAGTGCTGTTCTCTTTGGCCCAAAATGTCCTCCACAAGCATATTGGTGGCAATGTTGTAGAATACTCCTTTGTTCCTCGTCTGCCACACATCTTCTTATAATTTGATCAGAGCAAAATTTGAATAAATAAGGATCATCCCAATAATAGTGTTTGCTCAGATCCACCAATCTTTTCCTTTCCTGATGTGTCATACCTGGAGGAAAAACATGAGCGGTTAGAAAATTGACAATATCAGCAAACCAGGGTAGTTGTTCAGAGAGATAAGTCGACTGGTTGAGGGACCAGTCGACTGCCCCGAGGGTGTGAATATTTATTGCAAATAATTGTTCATCTGGGAAATTTTCATTCAGCGGGGGCACATTTCTCTCGTCCTCGTGCAGTAATCTGGACATGTGATCTGCCACAACATTGTCGCATCCTTTCTTGTCTCTAATCTCAAGATCAAATTCTTGAAGCAGCAGCACCCATCTGATCAACCTAGGCTTAGCTTCCTTTTTAGCCAACAAATATCTCAAGGCAGCATGGTCAGTGAAAACAATAACTTTAGAACCAATTAAATATGATCTAAACTTCTCTACAGCAAAAATAACAGCTAACATTTCTTTTTCAGTTGTAGAATAATTTAGCTGTGCATCGTTTAGAGTTCGAGAAGCATAGTAAATAACATGTGGTTTCTTATTGATTCTTTGACCTAAAACAGCCCCTAAGGCGTAATCACTTGCATCACACATGAGCTCAAAAGGATGGCTCCAATCTGGTGCCATGACAATAGGTGCAGAAATGAGAAGAGCTTTCAGTGTATTAAAAGCATTTGTACATTCTTTTGTCCATATAAACTCAACATCCTTGGCTAACAAATCACAAAGGGGTTTGGAGATTTTTGAAAAGTCTTTTATAAATCGTCTATAAAAACCTGCGTGTCCTAGAAAACTCCTAACACCCTTAACTGTAGTGGGAGGGGGTAGTTTTGATATGATGTCAATTTTTGCCTTGTCTACCTCTATTCCCCTTTTGGACACCACATGTCCCAACACAATACCTTGTTGTACCATGAAATGGCACTTTTCCCAATTCAGCACTAAATTGCATTCTTCACATCTTTTAAGCACAAGCTGCAAATGGTTAAGGCATTCGTCAAAACAAGATCCAAAAACACTAAAATCATCCATAAATACCTCAATGAACCTTTCCACCATGTCTGAAAATATGCTCATCATGCATCTTTGAAATGTAGCTGGAGCATTGCACAATCCAAATGGCATCCTCCTGTAAGCAAAAGTACCAAATGGGCATGTAAAAGTGGTTTTTTCTTGATCTTCTGGAGCAATAGCAATTTGATTATAGCCACTATAACCATCCAAAAAACAATAATGACTATATCCTGCTAATCTTTCTAACATTTGATCAATAAAAGGAAGAGGGAAGTGATCTTTCCTGGTTTCATTGTTCAGTTTCCTATAATCAATGCATACCCTCCAACCTGTGGTTACTCTTGTTGGGATAAGTTCATTTTCTTCATTTGTTACCACTGTAACTCCACTTTTCTTAGGAACTACATGTATAGGACTTACCCATTTGCTATCTGAGATAGGATAGATGATGCCAACATCTAGTAGCTTCAAAATTTCTGCTCTTACCACTTCCTTCATGTTGGGGTTGAGCCTTCTCTGTGCCTCTCTGCTAGGCTTTGCATCGTTTTCAAGCAATATTCTATGCATGCATTTGGATGGACTTATTCCCTTGATGTCTGCAATGGTCCATCCTATTGCATTTTTGTGGTCTCGCAATACCTTCAGCAGCTTTTCTTCTTCCTGTGCAGTTAGGTTGGCAGCAATTATTATTGGTAGCGTCTGGTTCTCACCTAAGAATGCGTGTTTCAAATGATCGGGCAGCTGTTTGAGTTCAATGTCTGGATGCTTCTGTACAGTTGACTGGTCCATGTCAGCAGTCGACTTGTTCTGGGTGTCTGGGTTTGGTCGACTGGTTAGATCACCAGTCGACTTACTCTGGTCATCAGTCGCCTGATCTGTAGAAGAACACTTTTTATCAGACACCAATTTTTTAAATAAAGGTGCAGGCTTACCTGAGTCTGACTGTGGAGTTTCAAGTTGATGTACTGTCTCTGCAATCTCCCAGTCATCGTATTCCTGTTCAACATGAGATAAAGTTAGAGATTGAGTGATTGTGGCTTGTAGTGGTTCAACGCTATGTACCTGAAATGTTTGATCAACAATCTCCTGCACCACATCAATATTATAGCATTCATGATCATCTTGTGGTAATTTTAGTGTATCAAACATTTTAAATTCCACTTTTTCTCCGTTTATCTTCATACTTATAATGCCCTTTTTAACACAAATTTTTATATCAGCTGTACTCATAAAGGGCCTACCTAATATGATCGGTAGAGAGGATGACATTGAAGATTCCTCCATATCTAACACAACAAAATCAGCAGGCAAAATAAAATCATTTACCTGAACTAGGACATCTTCTAAAATACCTCTAGGTCTCTTGATGCTGCGATCAGCCAATTGCAAAGTGATGGATGTTGGCTTGAGTTCCCCCAATCCAAGCTTTTCGTAAACAGAATAAGGAAGAAGGTTGATGCTTGCCCCCAAGTCTAACAGTGCTTTTTCAAAGAAGTGCTCACCAACTTTGCAAGGAATGGTGAAACTACCTGGATCTTTCAGTTTAGGGGGTAGTTTTCGTAATAATACGGCGCTCACTTCTTCTGTCAACGCCACGTCCTCCTTAACCTGAAATGTTCTTTTGTGAGTACAACAGTCTTTCAAAAATTTGGCATAAGAAGGAATTTGTTTAATAGCGTCAAGTAGGGGGATATTAATTTCTACCTTTTTGAGAGTTTCAAAGACGTCAAATAAATGTTGTTCTTTCTTTTTATTGACTAACCTTTGAGGGAATGGTGGTGGAACTGTCCCTATTTTTTCACTTACCTTACTTGAACCCAAAGCTTTTGATGGTTGTTTTTCTGATTTGTCTGTGCAGTCGACTGTCTTGTAAGAACAGTCGACTGGTTTGTCTGTGTGTGTTCCAACCATGTTGTCAATTATCTTACCATTTCTTAGGGTTGTGACTGCTTGGAGCTGTTCTTGACCTCCTGGGTTTGGTATGGTTTGTGAAGGGAGTTCTCCTGCCTTTCTTTCGCTTAGCTCTTTTGCAATTTGACCAATTTGGATCTCCAACTTCTGAATTGCTTGTCCTTGTTGGTTGCTTGTTTGATGTTGTTGTTGGAGCAATTGAAGAACAGTGGTTTCAAAATCCAACTTCTTCTGTTCTGGAGCTGGTCTTTCAAACCCACTTCCCATCTGAGGGTTCCTTGTATGTCCTTGTGTGAATTGATTCCCTTGATTGTTTTGATTATTGCTCCATGAGAAGTTTGGATGATTCCTCCATCCTGGGTTATATGTGTTCGAGTATGGATTGTTCTTTGGTGGAAATACTCCTCGACCCACATAATTCGCATGCTCCTGATCTGTGAAAGTAGACATGGGACATGTATCAGTTGTGTGATCTAAATGCGAACAAATTGCACACATTTCATTTGTTTGATTTTTAACTCCACCCATTGTCGACATTGCATTAACAAGCATATCAATTTTTTTATTCATGTTTGCCATTTCTAATTGAATGTTATTATTATTAGAGATTTCGTAGACTCCCTGTTTTTTCGTAGGTCCCCTTCTTGTTGAGAATTGTTGGGAGTTTTCGCTGAGTTCTTCAAAAAGTTCAATAGCTTCTTCTCCACTTTTCCTCATCAAAATGCCATTGCAAGCTGCATCAACAATTGCTTTATTAGTGTCATTTAAACCTTCATAAAAAGCTTGTACCTGATCGTCCTTAGGCAGATTGTGAGTAGGACACTTGAGAAGCTTGCTCTTGAAATCCTTCCATGCCTCAAAGAATAAATCTCCATCCTTTTGTTGGAAGAGTTGAATCTCCCTTTTTAGCTGTTTGGTCTTTTGGGCTGGAAAGAATTCTTTCAAAAATTTCGTTGCCAATTGCTCCCATGAATTAATTGATCCTGGTTCCAAAGAATTATACCACAACTTAGCATTAAGTTTTAAAGAAAAAGGAAACAAGATTAACCTGATTTGTTCAGCGGTAAGCCCTTGGACGCTTTGTGTCCTGCAAAGATCGAAAAAGTCTTGCAAGTGAAGATGAGGTTCTTCGTCTGGTTTGCCACTAAAGTGGGGAACCATACTAAGTAAATGAGGAGATAGGTGCATGTTCCCTGTGGCATTAGGTTGAAAAGAGATGCAGGAAGGTTGCTCAATATTCTTAGGAGTGAATTTGTCCTGCATTGGTACGCGATTGGGTGTTTCTTCTGCCATTGCTGTATGTGTACTAGGTCTCTGATCAGTCGACTGGTTCGTGTGGGCAGTCGACTGGTGTGCTGCAAATAACTTACCTAGTCTGTGCAAAGTGCGTTCTGTTTCAGCGTCAATTGGTAGTAGTTCTGGTCGAAGTGATCGTCTACCGTGCATTCACCGAAGTCCTGTAACCTAAAAGAAAAATTATTAATAAAAGAAAAGAAAAACTAATAAAATTCTACTGACTTGTAAGTTAAAATACTAAACAATCCCCGGCAACGGCGCCAAAAACTTGTTGTTGGAATCTAGCTACCTAAATATATAGATAAAACTAGACACAAATTAAAAAACCTCGCAAGTGCACGAATCGAATCGTAGTAATAGCAAGGGTCGATCCCACAGAGATTGTAGATTTCAACTAACTAATCAATAGAAAATAATAAGAATCATAATGAGTTGTTTTAAAAGTCTAAAAGGAATAAAAAGATTAAAACTAAGAAGGAATTGTTGAATCACAAATATCTCTTGAATAGTTGGGTTGTTGATCTCCACCAATAGTTAGTAATACTAAGTCACCTTCTGAATTTTACTTCTAATTACTCATGTTTGTTCACTTCAAGGGCATGGTATCTACTCCTTAAAGTATTGTTTCCCGAAGCCAAGAATTAGGCATGGTATCTACTCTAATTCGTTTCTTTCATCAAGTAGTCAGCCTAGTATTTACTAAGTTGTTCTTAAAGAAAACATAAGATCAGTGGAAACGAACAAACACTTAAAGTTCTAGAATTTGGTATCAGATCTAGATCCTCTAAGTTGATTGAACCAAGAACCCCTAAAGATTCCTTTGTTACAAATTATGGGCACGAGATTCGGTCGTCTCAATATGCTTCATATAACAGATTTAGATAAATGATAACATAAACTTGATATTCTCACGTGCTGTATGTCAGTCGACTGGCTCTCACCTCAGTCGACTGCTCTCAGACTTCAAGATCCAGGTTTGATGATCATTAATCTATGTCAATTCAACCAGATTCAATCAATAAGTAATTAGAAGATCTCAGAAGAACATAGCACTACATAACTACGGTTTCGATCTACCCAACTATGAAATTAGTTCCACATAATAATAACTTTATTGCTTAACAAGTTTGAATACATGATCAACATAAAAAGAATAAAGAGAGAAGAAGAAATAAACTAATGGATTCCGGCAATATGGTCGACTGGCTGTCACACAGTCGACTGCCTTCTGGTTGCTGGATCTTCTCTTTCCTTCTTCGATGTTAATGGAGTGATGTTCTCGATGCTTGTTTAGGAACTTGGTGATTGAGTCGCTTTTCAGAGATATATGATTGTTGATGGAGTCGTGGAGTGGAGAGAGAAGAGAGAGCCGTTCTGGAGATGGTATTCTGATATTTATAGAACACGGCTGAGAATTAGGGTTTCCCCTTTTTCAGGAAGATCTTTCTTTATTTGATTTGATGATTAATATCTTTCTCTTTTCTCCTTTCTTTCCTTATCTGTTCACTTGGAAAATACCCTGTCTTTAGATTTGATTCGCTGTATAAAATCTTGATCCAAGTAGATTTGAAATTAGATGCAGGTGTATCTTTGAAGATTTTATCTTTGTACTCCGCCGCAGACCAGTCGACTTGTCTTCGAACCAGTCGACTGAGTCGAGACTTATGTAGATTTCACCTTTGATCATACCAGTCGACTGTCTTTGAGAGTAAGTCGACTGTGACGAGAGTTGTGGAAAATCAGCTTCTCCTGTCCAGTCGCCTGGTTGAGGAACCAGTCGACTGATCCTCTGCAGTTTGCTGTGTATTATCCTTGAAGTCCTAAATCTGCTTCGTTTTGCTGCTATAAGCTGTTTCCTATGGAAAAGAGAAAAATAGGAATTAAATACCATATAGAGAGCTTTTAAATGTCTAATTATATTAAGATTATTGCTCTAAAAAGTGAATAATAATGTGTTCATCACCGCCTTCCTTATTTCCTGTAATGCCCCAATTTTCATTTAATGAAAATTATTTATTTTGCACGTAGTGTGCACGTGCAATATTTTTGGTAGAATTAAATCTTATAATTATTTTCATGATGATGAGTATAGATGTTTAAATATGTGCTCTTTAATTATTTTTATATAAAACCCTTTTTCAAATAGACAAAAGCCTTTCTTTTTAAAAGCCCAAATCTAATTTATTTTGTTATCTTTTTATAATTATTATTTTGGCCCATAAACTAAAGCCCATGAGCTATTTTTATTTTTAATACAAATTGTAATGTAGAACACATTTTAAAGATTATTTTTATGTAAAATTTAATGTACAAATTTTTTGGAGACAAATGCATGCACGTGCATTGCACGTACACGTGCAATTGAATCCACATGTGTATGGCCGATTTTTAGCTTAGGAGGGAAAAATGAAATTTTCAAATGGAGTCATGGGTGGTGGTTACTTGATCATGGTTGGTTATTGTAACTCCTCCTTGAATCCTAGCCCTTTGTTTCTAACTCCTAAGTTAATCCTAGCCTTCCATTTCCCTAAATTTTTAGTATAAATACCCCCCCTAGCCTAGTTATTCTTGTGCTAATTATTCCTCCAAACCTATAGTTAAAATACATTATTAGTGGTTTAATAAGTGAGTTAAAGATTGAGAGTTGTGTGGGGAATTTGTGCTTGCATCAACAAAGAGGAAAGGCCGACATCATCAAGAGGTACTCGGGTTTGACATCTTGAAGCTTGTGTGCGCGTCGACGAGGAGGAGGACCGCTCTCTTGACAAGGACATTTGTTTAGGAGGTGTTGATAATTGTACTTCTCTCCAATCAAGGTGGGTAATTTTCCGTATTTCTAATTAGGAAGCATGCAAGATTTGAATTGAAATAATGATGCATGAAAAAGATTAATAAGAGTACATTTTAATTGGAAAAAAATGGCTTATTGATTTATTGAAATGTTGATATGCAAATTGTATGTGGTTTTATCATTAAATTTAAGTTGTGAGTAAATAAATTATAGCTATGGATTGCTTGAAGAAAATTCATTATTAACATCAAGAACTATATGAAAAAATTAGTAGATTGACAATGTTGCTTTATGTGCTTAAATAGACTATTGTGATAATGTTGTGTGAATGACTTAAAAATATAATTTGGGGGTTTGTGAAATGATTAAAAACAGAGAATTGATATCAAGATTGTTAATAAAGAGATTAGTGATGTTAAAATTTGATAAGAAATGTCGAAAAAAGAAACATATTAGCAGTAGCTTGTAAATTCGAATTAATTGTATGATAAATATGTGTTAATTATTGAAAAAAATTATTTAATATACTGGAGTATAATTTATGATGGAAATAGTCAATCTGGAAATTTACACCAAGTTTAGTAAAAGCAAAATTAAATGAGAGCTTGTTGAACATCGAAATGTTCTACTAAACAGAGATAATTGATTTAATTAGAGTTCGAGTTGAACTATGACAACCTAAGCTTATAGCTCAAGTGGTCGGGATGCTTTTAATTGCTACAGTGGGTTCGGGTGTCTCATAGGTTGTTGGTTCGAATCCTGTTAGCATTATATATTTGTTTTGTATTTTTGAAAAACAAAGTAACTGCAGCCGAGAGCATTTAATGCTCTCAGCCCTTCTTTATATCGCCTAGCGCGTTCGGCCTAGTGGTCTGTGCCTGTGGCTTGTTTCCCTGTGGTCGCTGGTTCGATCCTTGGTCTCGGCCTGTGTTTATGTTGTGAGAAAAAAATATTTTTTAGGTGTTTTGATGATTGGAAAATTAGAAAAAAATATGAGTATTATCCTAAAATTATGTGGGACTTATGAAAAATAAATTGGAAGTTATTTAAATGAAGTAGAGTATATTTTTGAGAACAAAAGTATAATTTAGAACTATGGTTCTACACTTGTATTTTATGAAAGTTGTACTTTGCAAAAGGACTTGAAATGAAATGATAGAAAAGAAATATAACAAAGAAAGAAACTATATGTAGTGATATGATGTGAATTATTCTCATTGGAGAATAGTGTGAAAATTATGAAATGTGAATATTCATTTAGTGATGTGATTTTAATGTGGAAATGATATTTGATGAAATACATAAGGAATAATTGAATTCCATGTATGGCTATGGACTCATGAATAAATTAGAAATCATGTTATTGGAAAAGAGAATGTTATTGAGCATGAAAACTCAAACATATGGATTATGAATTGAAATTGAAAATTAGAGTGTAGTCAAACTCACACCGGCAAGTGAAAGTGATGAATAATTATGATTATTGAAATTGAAAAGACCAGGTTGGGTTATTGTGAAATGAAAGTAATAAGACCAGTAGTAGTGAGAGGACTAACTCTAAAAGATTGGATTTGTTCATGATTTCATTAAATTTAAGGAATTAGTACATAGTGGAGATGTGATGAAAGTAAGAAAAAAACACAAGTATGAGAGTTAGAGTTTACGATGCGGGGGTGAGCCACAGAATGCATGCTTGATGAGTCAAGATATGGCGTGGGCACTACTCTGTAATGATCGGACTTTAGCAACGCTTGTGGGATGTTTGGTGACTGCAAGAGGATCGTGTACCATGAAGGAGGCTGAAGTGCCACAGAATGCATGCTTGATGCGTCAAGACATGGCATGGGATTCCCCTCCAGGTTTTCTGTACACGAGCTTGTACTCATAGATCATCTAGGATACTTACCGTAGTTACAGTAGTAGATTAAGTCATGACGAGGGATTGAACCCTACAAAGATGAAGAACGATTAAGAGGCTTGTCCTCGGACCTTTGTAGTATGAGATGCATAGAATCCGAACAAGTGTGCATTAGTGTCATGTAATATAAATAACTGCATTAAGGACTAAGTGCACAATCACAACATGACATCAATAGGGTATTCCCTTTAGTTTGATATGTGACAAGTTTGTGTTTGTTAAATATGGAAAATCAGTTATACTATTTCCGGCATAGAGAAGATGGCCGTGTATAATGTTCGTCGGTTGAATAAACTGACGTACCCACAGTTTTGTATACAGGGTAAATGACATGATAAATGTTAAAGAGGAACAGATGCCTAGAGATTATCCAATATTGTTGTATATTTATTTAAATGTTGTAAATTTACTTCCGCTGTGCAATGTAAAGAGTAAAGTTTTTCATGTAACTCTGTTGTAAAGTAAAAAGTTCAAATTTCCTTGTAAAATTGTACTAAATGAAGTGTAAAGATCCTGTGGAATCTCGAATCCAGCATATTTTGGAATTCGGGGCGTTACATTTCCCCCTCCACCCGGGCTCGGTCATCGGCAAGGGAAGTCAGTTCGGCCTTAAAAGCCAGCTCACGTGACTCGACCGCGTCCTGCTTTAGCTTCAAGTCCTTCATCTCACGCTCATACCGTTGAGCAATCTCTTAGATTTCGATGGTAGTCTCAGGTCAAATACATAGCGGAAAAATTACAAAGAAATATCGAAACCTAGCCATTGATCCATGAGAAAACCATAAATCGTGTTTAGGAGTTATACCTTGAAGATATATCTGCTGTCTCCAATTAATGTCGATCACAACACTGCAATATTGATGCACCTCCACGGTATCCACACGAACGGATCAAATCATGTTTTTCCTCACGTCGCGGTGCTAGATGCGGGAATGAGATGTTCCTCAAAATCTCTCCATCTCTCACAATTTTTGTGATGGCTAGGGTTTTCTCATGTAACACTTTTCTACAGATACGTATCATATATATATAGCTGGAGAAAATCAACCCTAAGAGAGTAATGCGGCTACTGGACTCACAATCTGACATGGTTCAGATTCGTGTGTGGGCCTTTGAACTTAGTCAGTCCATTTAATCTAATTAAATGTCCAACAAATGTTAGGAGTGCAAGTCTTACTTGGATCCCCAATTAAATTCATCTTATAAATTTAAATTCTAATTTCGTTCCATTCTAAGTGTGTGACCCTGTAGGTTCTCGTTATGTTGACAGTAATAATAAAATCATATTCTAGTATTACAAACAGTGAGTGATATTTAGCAATACATCACTACTACTCAAGTAACGGGAATTCTAGTGATCAGACATACCTATTCATGACCAATGTTACCATATAGTATAGTCCCTTTTTCCAGATATCTTAATTGACTACAGGGCATATAGTGTGTCACCCTTGTATAGTTCAATCTTTGGTTTCTTGATATCCGAGTTGACTTACTAAAACAAATGAGCTCAATATCTCATATTGACTCATTTGAGTATGGCCATGCATTTTGTAGTCTCAATCAATCAAGGGGTCCATAGATATCGCTCTTGTTATGTAAGATGGATAAATCCTATCTAAGTTACTCACATCCCTCCGCATGATTTGTTGTATATCCAATAATCGACTTTATAATCACCTTATTACAGACAACGTTTGACGACATTAAAACATATAACTTCTCATATAGGGAACTGTAGTGACTTCAAGTTAAAGGACTACATACACCATGGTCACTGTGAGAATCGCTTATGACACTCACGTAACGATCCATGCAGCATTCTCATGGTGGGTCAGTCCAGTACATTATTACTCTAATATGTATCCATGTAAAAACTTGATATCTCATATCCATGACCCGTGAGATATGGTCATCAGCCTACGCACATACTAGTCTATATGTATTATTGTTGTCCTAATTCACAATAATACTTGACCAGGGACATTTAAGAATAGTGTTCTGATTACAACGAATAGGAACACACAATCAAGTCATGCACTTGATATCCCATGGTATTGAACCTACTATTCTAAGGACTTTGTTATATTCATTTAATCATAATAAACAACACAATAAATGAAATGCCTTATATATGAAATAAATATCATGATACAATGTAAACTAATAATGTCAATACACAACTGACCTCTAGGTTATACACCAACAATCTCCCACTTGCACTAGAGCCAATGAGACATACATCTAATGCCTATAGATCTAGTGTGACCCTCATGCTTTCGCTGTGCACGAGGCTTTGTCAGTGGGTCAGCGATGTTATCATCTGTCGGTACTCTGCATATCTTCACATCTCCTCTATCGATGATCTCTCGAATGTGTTAGAAGCGCCTAAGCATATGTATGGAATGCTGGTGAGATTTAGGCTCCCTAGCTTCTGCAATGGTCCTATTGTTATCACAATAGAGGTCCCGCGGGTCCAAAATGCTAGGAACTACACCAAGTTCAGTGATGAACTTTCTGATCCAAAGGGCCTCCTTTGCTGCATTGGAGGCAGAAATATACTCAGCCTCTATGGTGGAATTGGCTATTGTCTCTTGCGTCGAACTCTTCCAGCTCACAGTTCCACCATTTAGGCAAAACACAAAACCTTATTGCGATTTGGAGTCATCCTTATCGGACTGGAAGCTAGCGTCAGTGTAACCCTTTACAAAAAGCTCTTTCTCGACTCCATATACCAAGAACGAATCATTAGTCCTTCTTAAGTACTTAAGGATGTTCTTGACAGCAGTCTAGTGACTCTCACCGGGATCTGACTGGTACCTGTTCTTCATGCTCAAAACATATGAGACATCTGGACGAGTGCATAACATGACATAAATGTTAGATCCAAATGCAGATGCATATGGAATCTTAGTCATGCGGTCTCTCTCATCTTGAGTGGAAGGACATTGAGCCTTAGATAGGCTTACACTATGCAACATAGGGAGAAGTCCTTTCTTGGACTCTTGCATATTGAAGCATTTCAATACTTTGCCTATGTATGTACTCTGACTCAGGCCAAGTAGTCTCCTTGATCCATCTCTATAGATCTTGATGCCTAATACATAGGTAGCTTCACCCAAGTCCTTCATGGAAAAGAATTTTCCTAGCCAAGTCTTTATAGACTTTAAGGTAAGGATATCATTTTTGATGAGTAGTATGTTATCTACATACACCAGAAATACAACTGTGCTCCCACTAACTTTCTTGTAGACACAAGGTTCATCTTTATTCTTGATGAAACCAAACTCTTTAATTGTATCATTGAAACAAAGATTCCAGCTTCTAGAAGCTTGCTTTAGTCCATAAATGGATCGTTGTAGTTTACACACATTTCCAGCATCCTTTGGAGTGACAAAATCCTCAAGCTGTGTCATATACACATTCTCGAGAAGATTTCTATTTAGGAAAGCAATTTTGACATCCGTCTGCCATATTTCATAATCATGATATGCTGCAACAACAAGTAAGATCCGAATGGATTTAAGCATGACAACTGAAAAAAAAAGTCTCATCATAGTGTACATCATGAACTTGTTTGAAACCTTTAGCCACCAACCATCCCTTAAAGGTATGCACATTACCATTCATGTCAGTTTTCTTCTTGAAAACTCATTTGCACCCAATAGGTTTTCCCCATCAGGTGGGTCTACCAAGGTCCATACTTGGTTGGTATATATGAATTCCCTCTCATATCTCATGGCCTCAAGCCATTTCTCAGAATCTGGGACTTTTACAGCTTCCTCATAAGTCGTAAGCCCATCCTGATCCACGAGTAATATATCACAATGTTGAGTCATGATAAATCCATATCTCTTAGGTTGATGATGTATCCTACTAGAATTACGCAAGCCTTGTGCTACTTGAGCAGGTGGTTGTTCCACAATAATTTGTGGAGTCTACTCCATTTCCACCATTGGTTCGCTGCTACTTTGTGAAGTTTGAATTTCTTCAAGTTGTATTGTTCTCCCACTGTTTCTTTTGGAGATAAATTATCTCTCTAGGAAAACTGTAGTCCGTGCGACAAACACTTTGCCTTCAGTCGGATTATAGAAATAGTATCCCTTGGTTTCCTTAGGATATCCTACAAAGAAGCACTTAACAGATTTGGGACCAAGTTTATCAGGGACTTGGTGCCTTACATACGCTTCACAACCCCAAATCTTCATAAAGGACACACTAGGACGCCACTCAGTCCATATCTCATATGGTATCTCTTGAACCGTTTTAGATGGAACATAGTTAAGTGCAGCTGTTAATAGAGCATGTCCCCAGAAGGAGCTTGGAAGATCTGCATGACTCATCATTGATCGGACCATGTCTAACAAGGTCCGGTTCCTCCTCTCAGAGACACCATTCCATTGCGGTGTTTCAGGGGGAGTGAATTGAGATATTATCTCGCACTCTTTTAGATGGTCATCAAAATCTTGGCTTAAGTTCTCACCACCTCGATCTGATCGAAGGACTTTAATACTTTTACCAAGTTAATTTTGTACCTCATTCTTGAATTCTTTGAACTTTTCAAATGACTCTGATTTGTGTTTCATCAGAAACATAAATCCATATCTACTGAAATCATCAGTAAATGTAATGAAGTACTGAAAACCTCCTCTAGTCAATGTGTTGAAAGGTCCGCAAACATCACTATGTATGAGACCTAAAAGATCACTAGCCCTTTCACCTTTTCCAGTGAATGGAGCTTTTGTCATCTTGCCCAACAACCAAGGTTCACATACCTTATACGATTTAAAATCTAATTTCCAAGAATCCATCTTTATGGAGTTTTGATATGCGGTTTTCATTTATGTGGCTCAAATGACAATGCTAGAGGTAAGTTGGGTTCGTATCATTTGATTTGAACATATTAGTATTTATATTATACACGGGCATTTGGAGGTTGAGAATATAAAGTCAATTACTCAATTGTGCACTAGCATAACATATATCATTCAAATAAGTAAAATAACTTTTTCCCTTTATTTTAAATGAAAAATCCTTCTTGTCCAAATAAGAAATAGAAATAATTTTTCTACTAATAGCATGCACAAAATAACAATTCTCTAACTCAATGATAAGCCCAGTGGACAATGATAAATGACAAGTTGCTGCAGCTAAAGCAGCAACTTTTGCTCCATTTCCAACTCGTAGGTCAACTTCGCCCTTAGCCAATGGTCTACTCCTTTTAAGATCCTACACATTTACACAAATGTGAGATCCACATCCAGTATCTAATACCCAAGATGCAGAAGTAGATAAATTGACTTCTATAACAAAAATACATGCAGTGGAAGTCTCACTTCCTTTCTTCTTCTTAACCTCCTCCAAGTACTTATGTTAGTTCATCTTCCAATGTCCGATCTCACTACAGTGGAAGCATGTGCCCTCCTTGGCCACCCCACCCTTAGGTTTCAAGGCAGAAGTGTTGGGCTTCAAATTGCCCTTGCCCTTTCCCTTACCTTTGGGTTTCTTAATCTGCTTGACCATCATAATGGTCTTTCCCTTACTAAAATTTTGTTCAGCAGTTCTCAACATGCCAGTTCTGGTAGAGGTTTGTCAATTTCATTCATTTTGTAGTTCGTGAAGAATTGACTATAATTTTTCGGCAACGATTACAGGACCAAGTCAGTGGACAACTCTTGATCTAATGGGAAACCAAGCCTTCCAAGATTCTCTATGTACCCAATCATCTTGAGCACATGAGTTCCAACAGGGCTTCCTTCTGCCGGTTTGCATTGAAATAATGCCTTTGAGACTTCAAACCTCTCATGCCTAGCCTACTCTTGATAAAGCCTCATGTGGTGTACGATCATATCATAGGCATCCATGTTCTAATGTTGCTTCTGAAGCTCAGAGTTCATGGTGGCTAGCATGAGACAACCAACGTCCAAGGCGTCATCTTGATGCTTCTTATGAGCATCATTTTCGGTGCGAGAGGTACTTGCAGCAGGTGGATCAGGAATAGGCTGCTCTAGAACATACAACTTTTTCTTATGCCTGAGGACTATCCTCATATTCCTGTACCAGTCTAGAAATTTTGTTACAGACAGTTTTTCCTTCGCAAGGATAGATCGCAATGATAGGTTATTTGATGTATTGGATGTCATGGTAATCTATCAACAAAAATATGCAAAGTAAATATCATTTCACAGAAATATGTAAAGAAAAAATATTTAACCATCAACAGAAATATGCAGAGTATGTATCATGACAATGAAATATTTAATAAGGTCTTTTATTAAATATGCCTCCTAATATTTTTATTCAAATCAAAGACCTTCATCATTAACTCCGAAAATCCCATCGTAAGATTTTCTAGTAGGCCAAGATCCATATTTCACCTAGTTTTGAGTCAGCATTAGCCGATCACCCAAAATTCAGTTATTTAGGTAGGGAATATTTCTCAATTACATCATATACAACTCTTGGATAGTTGGGTGAGTAACACTTACTCTAACATTGGATAGACTAAATACCAACTCTATGCCTCTAAACCTTCAATTCTATGGAAATAGTCTAGTTAAGTCAGACCCAATGGTTGGCAACTGAATATTACTTTAATCCCATCGTGCCTTGCTAGGATAGATAAAGGCACCCTGTTTTGGCAGACCTACACTTCATCGATCCTAGCCTAGACGAGTGTCATGCATTGGAAGGCATCTTATTGCAACTTAATATTTATATTGAGGCATTTTGTTATTTTATTAATTGATCTCACCATTCATCATCCATTAGCATACAACAATACATCTCATACAAAATTAAAAGCATAAAATTTATGTGACATAGTTGTGGTCCTAACAAACTGATTCTCTCAAACCAATGAGAGTATCAGAAACTGAACAAAGGGATTATACCGTCTTCTCCAAGCAACTTCCCAATCTTTTCCTTGTATGGTTGCCGATTCCTTGCCTCCTTAGTGAGATTACATTTATATATAAAGAAAGAATGTACAATTGGAGCTTAGAGAGAAAGGATTACATTGAAAATGTAAAGAGAAAGGCACGACACACAGGCCATATTCAAAATACCAAAATATAAAGAATACATCACAGAACATAAACCATGTATCACAGAACTAAACCATGCATCACAGAACTAAGGCCACAACCATGTATCATGCATCACAGAACATAATAATCAAAGAATATGTTGTTATGATTTTATTTTGTTTATTTAAAAAAGATTGATTTTTGGGGAATCATTATTGCCCTATGCAGAGCTGGCACGGAGGTCCCTAATGCCACTGCAAATTTTGCCTTATCATACCTTACCACCGCCAGAGCATGAACTCTTCATGTTTTAAGAAACTCTAATGCCACTGCAAACGACGCAGGTGCATGAACTGTTCATGATTTAATAAACCCTAACGTCACTGCATATCACATCTTTCCAGGGTTTTCAATAGTTCTAAACTGATGGCTACCTTAATGTGGCATCTGTGTTAAAAACTAACACATAAACGAATCTTTATATTGCAATTGTTACAAAAATTATATCACATATGAATCTTTCTACTAAATGTGTGAACATATCATAAATAGTCACATATCATTCATAACCGAATTATGGTTTCGCAAGTGGCTCTGATACTACTGTTAGGTTTCGATGATAGTCTCAGATCAAATACACAGCGGAGAAATTACAAAGAAATATCGAAACCTGACCATGGATTCATGAGAAACCCATAATCGTGTTTAGGAGTTATACCTTGAAGATGGATCTGCTTTCTCCAATTAATGTCGATCATAGCACTGTAATATTGTTGTGCCTTTACGGATCCACATGAACGGATCAAATCAAGCTTTCCCTCACGTCGTGGTGCTAGCTGCGGGAAGGGCATGTTCCTCACGATCTCTCTCTCTCACAATTTCTGTGACGGCTAGGGTTTTCTCATGTAACACTTTTCCACAGATACGTATCATTTATATAGTTGCAGAAAATCAACCCTAAGAGAGTAATGAGGCTATTGGACTCACAATCTGACTTGGTTCAGATTCGTGTGAGGGTCTTTGAACTTTAGTCAGCCCATTTAATCTAATTAAATGTCCAACCAATGTCAGGAGTCCAAGTCTTACTTGGATCCCCAATTAAATTCATCTTATGAATTTAAATTCTAATTTCGATCCATTCTAAGTGTGTGACCCTGTAGGTTCCCGTTATATTGACAGTAATACTAAAATCGTATTCTAGTATTACAAACAGTGAGTGGTATCTAGCAATACATCACTACTACTCAAGTAACAGAATGTCAGTGATTAGGCATAACCTATTCGTGACCAATGTTACCATTTAGTCTAGTCCATTTTTCCAGACACCTTAATTGACCACAAGGCATAGAGCGCGTCACCCTTGTATAGTTCAATCTTTGGTTTATTGATATCTGAGTAGACTTACTAAAACAAATGAGCTCAATATCTCATATTGACTCATTTGAGCATGGCCAAGCATTTTGTAGTCTCACTCAATCAAGGGGCCCATAGATATCGCTCATGTTATGTAAGAGAGACAAATCCTATCTAAGTCACTTACATCCCTCCGCATGATTTTTAGTATATCCAATAGTCGACTATATAATCACCTTATTACAGGCAACATTTAACGACATTAAAACATTTAACTTCTCATGTAGGGAACCGTAGTAACTTCAAGTCAAAGGACTACATACACCATGGTCACTGTGAGAACAACTTATGACACTCACGTAACGATCCATACAGCGTTCTCATGGTAAGTCAGTCCAGTACATTATTACTCTAATATGTACCCATGTGAAGACTTGATATCTCATATCCATGACCCTGAGATATGGTCATCAGTCTACGCACATACTAGTCTCTATGTATTATTGTTGTCCTAATTCACAATAATACTTGACTAGGGACATTTAAGAATAGTGTTCTGATTACAACCAGTAGGATCTCACAATCAATCCATACACTTGATATCCCATGGTATTGAATCTACTATTATTAGGACTTTATTATGTTCATTTAATCACAATAAACAACACAATAAATGAAATGCCTCATATATAAAATAAATATCATGATACAATGTAAACTAATAATGTCAATACACAACTGGCCTCTAGGGCATACACCAACACATTCTTCACCTCCTACTGGAGCTCGCGGGTGTGTAACGTCTTCACCTGGGCTCTGGCAGTAATGACTGCGAACGATGGGCTAAGACTTAGAAAAATAAAATAGAAAAAGTCTCGATAAAATAGAACGAGGGGTTGAAAGAAACCTTACCAGCCCATTGGCCTGAGCCCATCTCATATAACACGACTCGAGAGTCTCGGTCGCTAGGGCCTCCCTATCACGAGGCATGGTCAGGTATTCCACCACCTTGATTGCTACCGGCCCATCGGTCAGCGTATCAGCCGCCTTCACAGTCTAGTTCGGAGCCCACAGTCTGAGCCCCTCTTCGCCCACGATCTCCTGGGCCGTGGGGTGGACGGGTAGGATACCGCTCTTCAGCACATCTGTAACCCTAAGGCTACTCAAACTTGGTACCACCTTCATAGTGCTTGGGGTCCCGGCAACCGAGAGGGCCCTCTGCTTCTTGGACTTTGGGTCAGAAGTCACTTCGGAGCCCACTGAGAGGACATCTTCCGCTGCTTTGCCTGGTTAGCAGCCTTCTGCTTGGCCAGTTGGGCACTCCTCGTGTCAATAGCTGCATCATCCATTGCTGCGAAAGAAGAAAAAGAACCATAAGAACAAATAGAAAACGTTGTACAAAAAAGGAAACGAAAAACATACAACTGTCTGTGGGGCTCAGTCTGATCCTGGCCATGTGCCTCTCGGTCACGTTTGGCCAGCCAATGTTGTTGCCAGCGACAATCCGATCTACATCATCCCACTCCTTGCCCGTCAAGTCTTTTCTCTTCGGAGGCTTGTGATTAGGCTTGTTAAAATTCCGGGTGGGAATTTCCCAAGGCACCCTATTTCAGACGATGAAATATTTCTCCTTCCATCCTTTTATGGAGTCCGGATGCCCATGGACTACCTTCTTGTGTGGGCGAGGCGATATTGTTAGTGTATGCCCTAGAGGCCAGTTGTGTATTGATATGATTAGTTATATTGCATCATGACATTTATTTCATAGATGAGGCATTTTATTTATTGTATTTTTATATTGTGCTTAAATGAACAAAATAAAGTCCTTAGAATAGTAGATTCAATATCATGGGATATCAAGTGCATGACTTGATTGTGAGATCCTATTGGTTATAATCAGAACACTATTCTTAAATGTCCATAGTCAAATATTTTTGTGAATTAGGAAAATAATAATACATAGATACTATTATGTGCGTAGACTGATGACCATATCTCACAAGTCATGAATATGAGATATCAAGTCTTCACATGGGTACATATTAGAATAATAATGCACAGGACTGACCCACCATGAGAACGCTGCATGGATCGTTACATGAGTGTCATAAGCGGTTCTCACAGTGACCATGGTGTATATAGTACTTTGACTTGAAGTCACTACGGTTCCCTATGTTTTAATGTCGTCAAATGTTGCCTGTAATATGGTGATTATAAAGTCGACTATTGGATATACTACAAATCGTGCGGAGGGATGTGAGTGACTTAGATAGAATTTGTCCCTCTTACATAATAAGAGCGATATTAATGGGCCCCTTGATTGAGTGAGACTGCAAAATGCATGGTCGTGCTCAAATGAGTCAATATGAGATATTGAGCTCATTTGTTTTAATAAGTCTACTCAGACATCAAGAAACCAAATATTGAATTATACAAGGGTGACACGCTCTATGCCTTATGGTCTATTAAGATATCTGGATAAAGAGACTAGACTAAATGGTAACATTGGTCACGAATAGGTTATGTCAAATCACTAACATTCCAGTTACTGGAGTAGCAGTGATGTACTGCTAAATACCGCTCAATGTTTGTAATACTAGAATATGATTTTAGCATTACTGTCAACGTAATGAAAACCTACAGGGTCACACACTTAGAATGGATCAAATTTGAGATTTAAATTCATAAGATGAATTTAATTGGGGATCAAGTAAGACTTGGACTCCTGACATTGGTTGAACATTTAATTATATTAAATGTACTAACTAAAGTTCAAAGGCCTACACACGAATTTGGCCCAGGTCAGACTATGGGCCCAACAACCACATTATTTTCTTAGGGTTGATTTTCTACACATATATATATATTATATGTATCTGTGGAAAAGTCATACATAAAAAAACCCTAGTCGTCATAGAAATTGTGTGAGAGAGAGAGATCATGAGGAACATCCCCATTCCCATAGCTAGCATCGCGGCGTGAGGGAAAGCTTGATTTGACCTGTTCGTGTGGATACCGTAGAGGCATCACAATATTGTAGTGTTGTGATCGGCATACTATGGAGACAACAGATCCATCTTCAAGGTATAATTCATAAACACGATTTATGGTTTTCGTATGGATCCATGGCTAGGTTTCGACTTTTTTTGTAATTTTTTCGCTATGTATTTAATCTGTGATTGCCTTCGAAACCTAACAGATATGTAGTATATTCCCACGTGCTCTCCCGACGAACTGACCCCTAGAACGGGCAGGAAGTACTTCAACTTCAAAGGCACTCCCCACTCCTCGCAAAGCAGCATGAAGCACACGAGCTACTTCCAGGAGTTTGGATCGTACTACATCGGGCTCAGACTCCTCTAATTCAGCACATTCTTGATGAACGTGTAATCCCTGTTTCCGATTGTACGGGTTATTATTCTTGGATTTCTATTGATGTCTTTTCCCCCCTAATTTATTGTATTTGGGCCTTGACATAGTGTGGGCTCACTAATTCCAATTTTTTATTATATTATTGTATTTTGGCCCAACTACATTCAAGCCCAACCCATACCCTTTTTGGGTATTGGATCCAAGACAAACCCACAAACCCATACACACACCTGTATACAATTTCTCCACCTTTCTCCACTCTTCCCACATCCCCGTAACCACATCCCACTTTCTCTAACTACCCACAAATTTAATAATTATTTTATTAAAAACCCCTACCGTTACTCTCTCTCTCCCTCCGTTACTCCCTCTCTCCCTCTGTGTTTTCCCCCAACCAAAACAAAATGAAACCAACCAAAACAAACAAACCCAGAACACAACTCCTCTTCCTCCCGCTCACCCCTACCGTCGAACCCACAAAACCCAACACCCCGTAACCTTCACCTCCACCGTCGCCTCCTCCATCCTCGTCTCCACGACCACCACCCATCTTGCCATCCCCAACCCCACCATTACCCATCTTCTTCAACCTCGCAACCCATTGCTCCCGACCTCCACCATTACCCAAACCCAACTCTCCAACCTCCTCGCCTCGCACCCTAGCCTCCGCCAGCCGCTCGCCGTCGCAACCAGCTTCGCCAGAACCCAATCCATTCCGTCGTCCATCACCACCACCACACCCATCGAACTCAACACCACTATTCCATCGCCATTAACCTCGAAACCCAATCTCCATCATCGACACCCCGTCACCTCGTCAACCCCACAGCACCACCACCATCAATTGCCAACACCCCGAACCCAAACCCATTCCCTAACTCCTCCCCTGTTCGAACCACGAACAGAGCCGTGCGCGTCGCTTCTCGACGTCGCGTCGTTGCTTCAGCCGCTCGTCGCACCACCGTCACCGTTCGTCGCACCATAGCTGCCGCCGTCGAAGACCACGCCGCTGCATTCCCTCTCTCTCGCGCTCTGTTCGTCGAAGAAGAGAACGAAGAAGAAGAACGAAGGTTTGGGCGGGATTTAATCTCGACCGTAGGATCGCGTCAAGATTCGTGCCTTCTGATCACTGTCCCGTGTTTTGCCCACAGCAGATCCAATCCGCTGTTCCGTGTTCTGGCTTGATCCGCTGCGCGGGAGAATTCTGATTGGGCGGATCTGGTGTTCGCTGTTCTGGGCGTAGCGAATCCTGAGGCGCTATTCGATGTTTTGGCGATCTGGTGTGGGGATTTTTGGCTCTTCTATTGGATCTTCACACGTGCTTTTGGGGGGCTTCTTCCAGAATTTTTCAGTCCAATTTCCTACAACAAGTGGATCTAATCGTCGTCAAATTAAGGCAAGTATCCTTGTACAATTTATTTGTTCTAGTACAAGCACCCCTTGAAAAATACTACAAATAGTTAGAATTGTGACTCCTCCTTGAATATCGTTGTTGATCAATATTGAACCTCCAAAATTTATAATTCTAAGAGTCACAATAATTTCGTTGTATTAAATTATAATTACTTGGACTCTTTTACTCCTTGAACACATGAACATATGAGATTAATGAGCCTTAAATTTATAGACACATGGTATATTTTGTATTTGATGAACTTAAAACCGTTTGAATTGGAAAATAATTATTACTTGCTGTTTGGACCACCAATATCATGTATTTATATCACACAATAACTTAAGACGCCTAATAACAAATTTCCCTGAAATCTAAACTAGTAAGTTATTCCTGCATGTTGCTGTCCTGAATCTTCTTTTACTGTTTCGACCCATTTAACATTAGAATCTGAACCCAAGACCTGAATAGAAGTTGTAGCTCTCGATGTCTAGATGTCGATAGACTCCGAAATTTTCGAATTTGGAGTTACGGTCTAGGAGTTGGGGCAGTTTTACTGCAGCTGTGTCGGTAGACGCAGATTTGCAAAACTGCTGCACACCTTTACTTTGCGAATTAATTTAGCTATGTAAACAGCAAGCGTTGGACTTGAAATTTTATATGCGGTTGCTGGACACCCTATAGGACATTCCTAATTTTTCCCAGAATTAAATAACATTATTTCAACACTATTTCTCATGTATAAACTCAAATACACAATTCTGCCTGAACAAATGTAACAAGCCGGGGTTTGAGGGAAGGACTATAGAGTGGACAACATAGGTAAGTGTACTCGGAAGGGGGCTCGTGTTTCCCAAAGTTGTATGTTAAATAGAACTAAGTGCCCGTAGAACTGAGTGCCACGTCATGGGTGACGGGGGCCACCTCTAGAGCCTACGGGGGCCACCTCTAGAGCCCATTATATGGTTACGTGATATATACTTGAGATCACATGGAACTAAGTGCCACGTAGAACTAAATGCCACGTCATGGGTGACGGGGGCCACCTCTAGAGCCTACGGGAGCCACCTCTAGAGTCCATAGTTGATCACTTGCTTGATACTTGATACCTGAGTACGCCGCCCTATGGACTCCATTACTAGGCCTAAACGTAACAGATTTGACTGTAGCAACCATGTAGTAAAAAGATGGATGCATGAAGTGCTACCTAGATAGTAATAACTATAAGACTTGAACATGAAACGTGCTTACACGATTCTTGACTACTTGATACTTGAACTTGACACATGAAACCCGATACATGAAACTTGAACTGGATACATGTTACTTGATACTTGATAACTTGTTACTTGATACTTGACAACTTGATACTTGAGACCTAACAACTTGACACTAGACTTGAGACTAGATACCTGACACTTGAACTAGATGCGTGTCACTTGAGGTTAGATACCCTATGTGTTCACTTGTCACTTGTTTTACCGCTAGTATTTGTTATCCAGCCTGTTTACTTGAGTTATCCTTCTTGTTAGCTAGTTCTTGTTTCTTTCACTACTTGTTATATCCCTGTTACATTCTTGATTCCTGTTCCCCATACTTGTACTCGTTTTTACTATTTGTGGCCCTAGCTTGTACTAAGGACATTTTCTCTTGTTTTTTCCTGTTCTCCTTTTTTTATATTTATTAAGTAGACTTTGGAGACGAGCTACCTGCTGGAATTGGTGAGCAAAGGTTTTAGCCTTCAAGTGGAGAAGAACTTGATTAGAATATTTATTTCCTGCATTATTTGTTTTCTTGGACTATTATCTCTTGCAAATTTAAGAACTTGTAATGGGCTGATGTTCCCGAGTTTTAACTTGATCCAGACTTGAAACTATTTGGATGTTTTATTATATTTCAGTTGTTTCTGTTGCTAATAAATTATTCATGCATGCTTGGTTATATATATTCCTCTTGTATATTCTTGTTGTGATGCTGAGTCGATCCTATAGCTTATGAATGATGTTAAGATCATTCGCTGGGCTTCGTCACACACTCGTATTCCGTATTTCGGGAAGCTGGGCGTGACAAGGTTTTTAGTGGTATCAGAGCCAGGTTTGACTAATGTGTTAGTTAACTAATACATTAGACAAGCCTGACTCAGTCAGGGCTAACTCAGCATTTGACAGGCCATAAAATTGCATGAAAAGTTTTATTATCAACTTGATCTGGATCCTGATTGTTTTGGGTTTGTGCTGGACATGGCTCGAAGAAACGCTTCGTCCTCCCAGTCTAGGGGGTGATCAGACTGACCAGCCCGCCATTATGCAGCTGTTACAGATGCAGCAAGAGCAAAATGAGCGGCACATGCAGTAGATGATGCAAATGCCGAGAGAGCATGCTGAGATGATGAAGGCAGCCTTAGGAGCTGCCAACAGAGAGCCTCTTGCACCCGCGCCTGGGGTGTTGCCGCCCAGACCGGGCAATGTAGCTGATTTCATGAGGCTACACCCTGATAGGTTCACAGGTGCTGAAGGTCCATTGGAGGCTGAGCAGTAGCTCATTAGGACGGAGCAGTTGTTGATCGCTGCCAGGATAGCCGATGTGGACCGAGTGGATGTCGTAAGCATCCAGCTGGTGGATCTCGCCCACATCTGGTGGAGAGCGAAGATGGAGAGACTTGAGCGCCCCATCGCCTGGGCCATTTTCAGGGAGAGCTTCCTCACAAAGTTCCTCCCTGATGTCATCAGGAACGAGATGGAGCGACAGTTTGTCGCGCTCACCCAGGTTCGTCAGATAGTGTTTTATATGCAAAGTTTCATTTGTCAATTTATGATATATCGATGCTAAACTAAGACACTATCTTAATCAGGAAAATTGGACCGTGGACGAGTATGTCGCGGAGTTTACCCGTTTGAGCCACTTTGCCACGACTATGGTGGCTGATGATGAGGCCAAAGGCCATCGCTTTTTGCTGGGCTTGGATATCGATATCCAGGATCGCTTGGCTGCTTTGAGATTTCGTTCCTACACCGATATCCTAGAGGCTGCTAGGAGCCAGGAACAGACCAGCAGACGGAAGCGTGCTATCCAGTGGTCTGCCCCGCACCCTATTGCTGCTAGGCCCACTGGAGGGCCAATCAGGAGGCCAGTTCCAGCCTTGGCACCGAGAGCCTCGCCATACCCACCTATGGCTCCGAGGAGGGATGTGATATGTGACTTTTGTCATAAGGCGGGTTATGAGCGCAGAGACTGTAGGACAGCAGGTCATCAGTGTTTTACTTGCGGAGCTGGTGATCACATGATGCGGGAGTGCCCGCGCAGAGGGTTGGCTCCACCAGCTAGGGGACCAGTTCAGCCAAGAGCGCCAGTTCAGGGTTAGGCCAGGCCGCCACTTCCCCCTCAGCATCAGATTGTCGGTCAGAGGATCGCTGCCCCGAGGAGAGGTCAGGCCTTCAACCTGACTGTAGAGGAAGCTGAGACCGCAGAGGAAGTCGTTGCAGGCATAATTGTATTTTATTGTTTGTTATCTATTTCATGCTGTGTTGTTTGTCTTGCATCATACCTTGTGTGGTTCTTTTCACACCAGTATTTCCTATCCCTTATTATCCTGCATATTCATCCCTTCCTGCATTTTGACTCTATCATAGGTATCATCCTAGTCCATTCCTTTCCTGCCCATGTCCTATTTGATTCCGGGGCGACCCACTCCTTCGTTTCCTCTCGCTTTGTGGATCAACATTAGTTAGAGTGCGGTGATATGTAGACAGCTTGGAACATCACCTCAGGTGGCGGTGTTGTCGTTTGCTCTAAGAAGTGCAAGCAGAGCCCTTTGGTTATTGGGGGCAGAGATTTCAAGGCAGACCTGATAGTGATTGGCAATTCAGGGTTTGATGTGATTCTCGGCATGGATTGGTTGGGGAAGTCTCATGCTATTATTGATTGCCGAGCGAAGAAGGTTGTATTCAGGATTCCGGAGCATGATGAGTTTGAACTCCGTGCTGGGGAAACACCTCTTGGGCGCGGTAAGAATGTGGCAAATGTTGAAGATTGTGCAATGGAATTGCACACAGGTTGTGAGGTTGCGCCTCTTGTAGTGCGGGAATTCCTGGATGTGTTCCCAGAGGAATTGCCCGGGTTACCTCCAGATCGAGAGGTGGAGTTCGGTATTGATGTTCTGCCGGGTACAGTGCCAATATCGAAGAGCCCGTACAGAATGGCGCTAGTCGAGCTTGCAGAGTTGAAGGTGCAGATTCAGGGTCTATTGGATTTGGGTTTCATCCGGCTCAGTGTGTCACCGTGGGGAGCTCCTGTGCTATTCGTCAATAAGAAGGACGGAAGCCGCAGGTTGTGCATGGATTACCGGGAGCTGAACAGTGTCACTGTAAAGAATTGGTATCCACTACCCAGGATTGATGATCTGTTTGATCAGTTGGGCGGTGCTGTAGTGTTTTCGAAGTTGGATCTTCGCTCGGGGTACCATCAGGTGAAGGTGAAAGCAGCAGATGTGCCGAAGACTGCGTTCAGGACCAGGTATGGGCATTATGAGTTCTTGGTGATGCCCTTCGGTGTCACGAATGCCCCAGCAGTGTTTATGAGCTTGATGAACAGAGTCTTCTCCCAGTTCCTTGACAGATTCGTGGTGGTCTTTATAGACGATATCTTGGTATATTCGCGGAATCGGGAAGAGCATACGGAACATCTGAGAATAGTCTTGCAGACTCTGAGGGAGAACAAGCTCTATGGAAAGCTTAGCAAGTGTGAGTTCTGGCTTGATCGAGTTCCATTTTTGGGACATATTATCTCGGGCGAAGGAGTCTCAGTTGATCCATCCAAGATTGCTGCAGTGAAGGATTGGCCAGTGCCAAAGACAGTTTCTGAGGTGAGGAGTTTCCTCGGGCTAGCGGGGTATTACAGGAAGTTTGTGCAAGACTTCTCGAAAATTGCCGGGCCATTGACTAAGCTGACAGGGAAAGATCAGAGGTTTGTGTGGAATGAGGCCTGCAGTGAAGCTTTTGCCGAGTTGAAGAGCAGGTTGACTTCAGCGCTCGTGTTAACTATACCAGATGGTTCGGGTGGCTTCGTTATTCACTGTGATGCTTCGGGCAGAGGTCTAGGTGCAGTGCTGATGCAGAAGGGTCGGGTGGTTGCTTATGCGTCCAGGCAGTTGAGGCCGCACGAGAAAAATTACCCTACTCATGATTTGGAGTTGGCAGCAGTGATCTACGCTCTGAAGTTGTGGAGGCACTACTTGCTTGGAGACCGAGTGGAAATTTTTACTGACCACAAGAGTCTCAAGTATGTCTTCACTCAGAAAGAGCTGAATATGAGGTAGAGACGCTGGTTAGAGTTGATGGCTGACTACGACATCAGTTTGCAGTATCACCCTAGTAAGGTGAATATGGTACCAGATGCGTTGAGCAGGAGACCAGCTGTCATGTGTTTGACCCAACAGAAGGAACTTATCGAGCAGATGAGGAGATTAGACCTGAATGTGATTTTGCCGAGCACCGATCGCAGTTGCATGATGCTTCAGTTGCAGTCATCTTTGGTGGAGCAGATCAAGGAAGCTCAGGCAGGTGATGAGCAATTACAGAAGTTCCGGGCAGATGTTGTGGCAGGTTTGAGGACCGATATGATCATTCACTCTGATGGGTCACTTCGCTTGGGGCTAGGCTGTGTGTCCCAAGGGGGGAAGTCAGGCAGAAATTGCTCGAGGAGGCCCATCAGTCATCATACTCTATTCATCCTGGTGGTACCAAGATGTATCGGGATTTGAAGCTTCACTTCTGGTGGCATGGCATGAAGAGGGCAGTAGCCGGATTTGTGTCTCAGTTCTTGATCTGCCAGCAGGTGAAGGCAGAACATCAGAGGACCGCCGGACTTCTCCAGCCTCTTCCTATTCCGGAGTGGAAGTGGGAGCACATCACCATGGATTTTGTAACCGCCTTGCCACAGAGTCCTAAGGGTCACAACGCCATTTGGGTGATTATCGAAAGACTGACGAAGAGCGCTCATTTCATCCCCTTCAGGGTTGGTCAGTCTACTGAGAGTCTAGCAGAGAGATACATGCAGGAGATTGTCAGACTCCATGGGGTTCCGGTCAGCATCGTATCCGACAGGGATACCAGGTTTCGATTTCAGTTTTGGGAGAGCTTGCAGAGCAGTCTTGGGAGCAAGCTGAAATACAGTACAGCATTCCATCCTCAGACGGACGGGCAGTCAGAGAGGACCATTCAGACCTTGGAGGATATGTTGAGGTCATGCGTGCTTCAGTTTGGAGGATCTTGGGAGGATCACCTACACTTAGTCGAGTTCTCGTACAACAATAGCTATCAAGCCAGTCTTATAGCTGCACCGTACGAGGCATTATATGGTCGGAAGTGTAGGTCACCAGTGTGCTGGGACGACATTGGTGAGAGGAAATTGTTGGGGCCAGATTTGATTATCAAGACAGTCGACGCAGTGGCCCAGATCAGGAAGCACCTTGTAGCAGCTCAGGACAGGGAGAGGAAGTGGGCAGACGTCCACAGGAGACCATTGGAATTTGAGGTGGGAGACCATGTGTTCCTCAAGGTATCGCCGTGGAGAGGCGTTATCCGATTTGGATGTGGAGGCAAGCTAAGCCCCAGGTTCATCGGGCCCTTCGACATTGTGGAGCGAGTAGGCAAGGTGGCCTATCGACTCGCGCTGCCGCCGGCTCTATCTGGAGTACATGACGTCTTTCATGTCTCCCAGCTCAGGAGATACATCAGGGATGAGAGTCATGTGATTGACTACTCGGAGTTGTCGGTACAGCCAGACTTGTCTTGTGAGATTCCGCCGGTTACTATCTTGGACAGGCATGAGAAGGTGTTGAAGAATAAAGTCATAAAGCTGGTTCGAGTTGCATGGAATCCTCACTCGCCGGGTGAGTCGACTTGGAAATTGGAAGAAGAAATTCAGAAGAAATACCCTCATCTCTTTGAGTAGTTGTATGTTGTCTTGGTTGTTTGTTTTCCTTCTTTTCTCAGGGTACCTACGATCCACTGATTTGAATTTCGAGGACGAAATTCTTCTTGTAAGGTGGGTAGGATTTGTATTCCCTGTTTCCGATTATACGGGTTATTATTCTTGTATTTCTATTGATGTCTTTTTCCCCCTAATTTATTGTATTTGGGCCTTGTCGTAGTTTGGGCTCACTAATTCCAATTTTTTATTATATTATTGTATTTTGGCCCAACTACATTCAAGCCCAACCCATACCCTTTTTGGATATTGGATCCAAGACTTAATCTACCCAAACCCACAAACCCATACACACACCCGTATACAATTTCTCCACCTTTCTCCACTCTTCCCACATCCCCGTAACCACATCCCCACTTTCTCTAACTACCCACAAATTTAATAATTATTTTATTTAAAACCCTACCATTACTCTCTCTCTCCCTCCGTTACTCCCTCTCTCCCTCTGTGTTTTCCCCCAACCAAAACAAAACGAAACCAACCAAAACAAACAAACCCAGAACACAACTCCTCTTCCTCCCGCTCACCCCTACCGTCGAACCCACAAAACCCAACACCCTGTCACCTTCGCCTCCACCGTTGCCTCCTCCATCCTCGTATCCACGACCACCACCCATCTCGCCATCCCCAACCCCACCATTACCCATCTTCTTCAACCTCGCAACCCATCGCTCTCGACCTCCACCATTACCCAAACCCAACTCTCCAACCTCCTCGCCTCGCACCCTAGCCTCCGCCAGCCGCTCGCCGTCGCAACCACCTTCACCAGAACCCAATCCATTCCGTCGTCCATCACCACCACCACACCCATCGAACTCAACACCACTCTTCCATCGCCATTAACCTCGAAACCCAATCTCCATCATCGACTCCCCGTCGCCTCGTCAACCCCACAGCACCACCACCATCAATCGCCAACACTCCGAACCCAAACCCATTCCCTAACTCCTCCCCTGTTCGAACCACGAACAGAGCCGCACGCGTCGCTTCTCGACGTCGCACCGTTGCTTCAGTTGCTCGTCGCACCACCGTCGCCGTTCGTCGCACCACAGCCGCCGCCGTCGAAGACCACGCCGCTGCATTCCCTCTCTCTCGCGCTCTGTTCGTCGAAGAAGAGAACGAAGAAGAAGAACGGAGGTTTGGGCGGGATTTAATCTCGACCGTAGGATCGCGTCAAGATTCGTGCCTTCTGATCGCTGTCCCGTGTTTCGCCCACAGCAGATCCAATCCGCTGTTCCGTGTTCTGGCTTGATCCGCTGCGCGGGAGAATTCTGATTGGGCGAATCTGGTGTTCGCTGTTCTGGGCGCAGCGAATCCTGAGGCGCTATTCGATGTTTTGGCGATCTGGTGTGGGGATTTTTGGCTCTTCTATTGGATCTTCGCACGTGCTTTTGGGCGGCTTCTTCCGGGATTTTTCAATCCAATTTCCTACAACAAGTGGATCTAATCGTCGTCAAATTAAGGCAAGTATCCTTGTACAATTTATTTGTTCTAGTACAAGCACGCCTTGAAAAATACTACAAATAGTTAGAATTGTGACTCCTCCTTAAATATCGTTGTTGATCAATATTGAACCTCCAAAATTTATAATTCTAAGAGTCACAATAATTTCGTTGTATTAAATTATAATTACTTGGACTCTTTTACCCCTTGAACACATGAACACATGAGATTAAGGAGCCATAAATTTGTAGACACATGGTATATTTTGTATTTGATGAACTTACAACCGTTTGACTTGGAAAATAATTATTACTTGCTGTTTGGACCACCAATATCATGTATTTATATCACACAATAACTTAGACGTCTAATAACAAATTTCCCTGAAATCTAAACTAGTAAGTTATTCCCGCATGTTGCTGTCCTGAATCTTCTTTTGCTGTTTCTACCCATTTAACATTAGAATCTGAACCCGAGACCTGAATAGAAGTTGTAGCTCTCGATGTCTAGATATCGATAGACTCCGAAATTTTCGAATTTGGAGTTATGGTCTAGGAGTTGTGGCAGTTTCACTTCAGCTGTGTCGGTAGATGCAGATTTGCAGAACTGCTGCACACCTTTACTTTGCGAATTAATTTAGCTATGTAAACAGCAAGCGTTGGACTTGAAATTTTATATGCGGTTGCTGGAAACCCTATAGGACATCCCCAATTTTTCCTAGAATTAGTTAACATTATTTCAACACTATTTCTCATGTATAAACTCAAATATACAATTCTGCCTGAACAAATGTAACAAGCCGGGGTTTGAGGGAAGGACTATAGAGTGGACAACATAGGTAAGTGTACTCGGAAGGGGGCCCCATGTTTCCCAAAGTTGTATGTTAAATGGAACTAAGTGCCACGTAGAACTAAGTGTCACGTCATGGGTGACGGGGGCCACCTCTAGAGCCCATTATTTGGTTACGTGATATATACTTGAGATCACATGGAACTAAGTGCCACGTAGAACTAAGTGCCACGTCATGGGTGACGGGGGCCACCTTTAGAGCCTACGGGGGCCACCTCTAGAGTCCATAGTTGATCACTTGCTTGATACTTGATACCTGAGTACGCTGCCCTATGGACTCCATTACTAGGCCTAAAGACTGTAGCAACCATGTAGTAAAAAGATGGATGCATGAAGTGCTAGCTAGATTGTAATAACTATAAGACTTGAACATGAAACATGCTTACACGATTCTTGACTACTTGATACTTGGAACTTGACACATGAAACCCGATACATGAAACTTGAACTGAATACATGTTACTTGATACTTGATAACTTGTTACTTGATACTTGACAACTTGATACTTGAGACCTAACAACTTGACACTAGACTTGAGACTAGATACCTGACACTTGAACTAGATGCATGTCACTTGAGGTTAGATACCCTATGTGTTCACTTGTCACTTGTTTTACCGCTAGTATTTGTTATCCAGCCTGTTTACTTGAGTTATCCTTCTTGTTAGCTAGTTCTTCGTTCTTCCACTACTTGTTATATCCCTGTTACATTCTTGATTCCTGTTCCCCATACTTGTACTCGTTTTTACTATTTGTGGCCCTCGCTTGCACTAAGGGCATTTTCTCTTGTTTTTTCCTGTTCACCTTTTTTTATATATATTAAGTAGACTTTGGAGACGAGCTACCTGCTAGAATTGGTGAGCAAAGGTTTTAGCCTTCAAGTGGAGAAGAACTTGATTAGAATATTTATTTCCTGCATTATTTGTTTTCTTGGACTATTATCTCTTGCAAATTTAAGAACTTGTAACGGGCTGATGTTCTCGAGTTTTAACACCTTGACCGTCAAAACACTTTGCATCTTGTCTATTCGGATCTTTGGTCTACTCGATGAAGAAGGTTGCACCCCATACCGAACCAAGTCATCGATATCGTCCGGATACATCCTAATGGATGTCGGCTACTGAATATAAGGGACGTCAAGCCCATGTTTTGGAAGAATCTCATCCGATTGTTCTGGACTGTCTGGAAGGGTCCACCTCATCCTCCTTCGTCGAACGCGAGGAGCCTTGGGGGTGATAGTGTCGCCAACGGTTTAAGATTAGGGGACCACCGAACAGGCTGACTTCCATAACCTCGTCCTCACCCTCATCACTGACCCCTTTTCTAACCACATCCTCCATGTCTCGATCGATATCTCTAGTTTCCTCCACCTTGACTGGGTTACCCCATCAACCACCTCTTCACCTCTACCTCTCCGTCCGAGTCGCTTGATTCCACTACAAACGGCTTATTACTGCGGAGCGACTTGACATTGCATACCTTCTCACTCATCTCCCAGGACGAGGAGTCAGAAAGGATCTCCATTGCCCTAACAAGAAATAGTTGGAGAAGAACCGGACTGAACCCTCGACATCATATTGCAAATATTAACCTGTTATCGTTGTCGAAAAGTAAGCCGTAAATCTGGTCGCCGGTCACTAAACAGTTCCTAGAGATAGAAGCTCTGCCAATTAGAGAGAGAAAGCAAAGTGGAAAATAAAAGGGGGTGATGATTATATAGACAGATCCCTGAAACCTCGATATCCTCAGACATTCTCTGCCACCCAATTCAGATAATCTAATTCTAATGGTGTATGAGATTTTGATGCCTCGATTTCCACAACCGCAACGTCAGTATCACACGTGCAACCCAAGTGTCCACTACAATCACAGTAAGCAGTTGGAACCAGGCTTTTCTCACAAGTTTCTCTAAGTACGCGAGGCTCGATATGCACCTCGAGCTAGCATCAATTTTTTTCAAAAAAGGATACAACACTCAACGCTCGATATGAATCTCAAGCTAAAAGTATGTTTTTTCACAAAGCGCACTTCGCTCAATGCTCGGCATTAACCTCGAGCTAGCGACAAACATTCTCCCAAAGCACACAAACAACGCTCGATATGAACTTTGAGCTAGCAGAAAGCTTTTTCACAAAGTGCACAATGCTCGATGCTCGGCATAAACCTCGAGTTAGCGACAAACTTTCTCACAAAGCACCCAACGCTCGACGCTCGCCATGCACCTCGAGGTAGAAGCAAGATTTTTCACAAAGGATACAATGTCGACCATTGGCATGAACCTCGAGCTAGTGACAAGCTTTCCCACAAAAGCACACGACGCTAGACGTTCAGCATGCACCTCGAGCTAGCATCAAGCTTTCTCACAAAGTGCACAATGCTAGATGCTCGGCATAAACCTCGAGCTAGCAGGAAGTTTTTTGACAACGTGCCTAACGCTGCACGCTCGACATGCACCTCGAGCTAGCAGCAAGATTTTTTTTTTGCAAAGGACGCAACGCTCGAAGTTCGACATAAACCTGGAGCTTACTGCAAGCTTTTTCACAAAGCGCACAATGTTCGACGCTCGGTAAGCACCTCGAGCTAGCAGCATGATTTTTTTACAAAGGACGCAACGCTCGAAGTTTGACATGAACCTCGAGCTTACAACAAGCTTTTTTCACAAAGTACACAATGTTCGACGCTCGGTATGCACCTCGAGCTAACAGCAAGCTTTTTTTACAAAGGACCAATGCTCGAAGTTCGACATGAACCTCGAGCTTACAGCAAGCTTTTTTATAAAGTGCACAACGTTCGACGCTCGGCATGCACCTGGAGCTAACAGGAAGCTTTTTTTAGAAATGACGCAACGCTCGAAGTTTGACATGAACCTCGAGTTTACAACAAGCTTTTTCTCAAAGCGCACAACGTTAGACGCTCGGTATGCACCTCGAGCTAGCGGCAAGTTTTCTCACAAAGCACACAACGCTCGATGCTCGGCATGAACCTTGAGCTAGTGGCAATCTTTCTCACAAAAGCTCATGACGCTAGACGCTCGACATGTACCTCGAGCTAGCAACAATCTTTTTCACAAAAGAAGCAATGCTCAACGTAAGGCATGAACCTCGAGCTAGCGGCAAGCTTTCTCACAAAAGTACACGATACTAGACGCTCGGCATGCACCTCGAGCTAGCAGCAAGCTTCTCACAAAGTGCTCAATGCTAGATTCTTGGCATTAACCTCAAGCTAGCAGTAAGATATTTTACAAAGCACACAACGCTCGATGCTCGGCATGCACCTCGAGCTAGCAGTAATTTTTTTCACAAGACGCAACGCTCGATGCTCGAGATGAACATCGAGCTAGTAGCAAGCTTTTTCATAAAGCGCACAATGCTTGATGCTCGGTATGCACCTCAAGCTAGCAACATGCTTTCTCACAAAGTACACAACACAGGACGCTCGGCATGAACCTCGAGCTAGCGGCAAGCTTTCTCACAAAAGTACATGATGCTAGATGTTCAGGCATGCACATCGAGCTAGCTGCAAGTTTTCGCACAAAGCGCACAACGCTAGATGCCATCGCCAGTCTTGAAGTAATTAAGGCCCAGGGCAAAAATAAAATTGTATCATTTATAGATACACATGTATTTTTATATATATTAATAAAATATGATGTAATGATGGGGATACATAAAAAAATCATCAATTATATGTTCAACCTCAATATTTTTTAACATATTCTTTTTAATACTTAAAATTGCTAATCTATGTAACATATCTTAAGTCATAGTTAATTTTAAAAAGACTTGTTTCTGCAGATGCCACAGTCATATGTACAATCAATAAAATCCTATAAGCAACCAAAATATTTGGAAACATTTCCTTTTTTTTTTGCAAACTCCATAATTTTAACGGAATGCCATGGTTTATCTATTTCATATAATTCACTTCGTTGCATTTCTTGCAATATTTGTAATTCTGTAAGTAAATCATTTACTTCAATATTAGACATCTCACTATGTTTCAAAGAAATTTCAAATTGCTTACAACACTTTTTCAATTCATCATCATCCAATGAAACTAACCGTGATCCATCAAATAAGAAGCCAAATATAGATTTAAAAATTTGCATGTGTTCAAATCCACTATTCAATTGAGAAAGAGCCATAGCAACTAAAACAAGAAAATAATCAGTTGTAAAATTTTCTTGAGAAAACTGTTGTTCTTTATCCGTATCAGAAATCTCATCAAAAAGTATCTCTAAAAGCTCTACGATTCAAAGAAAATAACGGCTCAATTTTCATTTTAGATGCAATTTTTTTAGCTACAATCATAGCATAAGTAAATCCATTTTCTCTATATTTAAAAAAAAATGAAAAAAACACTTCAAAGTTTTTAATTGTAACATCAAGAAACATATCTTCAGTCTTCAACTTTACTTACCAAGTTTCTGCTAATTTAATTAAAGCTTGATTCAGAATGTAGTATATAACTAAGAACACGAATTTGAAAAGTAAAAATTAAAAATGGAAAACCATTAATTAGGAAACATTATTTAAAAGGTAAAAAAAACCATTAATTAGTAAACAAGAATATAAAAAGTAAAAGAAAGATTGCTTTTGTTGAGAGTTGAACCCAAGACATCCCACTTACTAAATGGATTCTCTAACCAACTAAGCTAGATGACCTTTTGCATTTCTAGTTCAAATATTAATTAGTTAAAGTGTTACAAACCCATTATATTTACAAAATTTTGTGCCCTTCATCAGAATTGGACCCTGAGCGGTCACCCAACCTGCCCTGGGCCAGGGACGGCCCTCTAGACGCTCGGCATGAACCTCGAGCTAGCAGCAAGCTTTTTCACACAATGCTCGACGCTCAACGCTCGGCATGAACCTCGAGCTAGCGACAAGCTTTCTCCCAAAGCGCTCAACGCTCGACGCTCGGCATGCACCTCTAGCTAGCGGCAAGCTTTCTCACGAAGAAGACAACACTCAATGCTCGACATGAACCTCAAACTAGCAACAAGCTTTTTTAGAAAGTGCACAACGCTCAACGCTCGGTATACACCTCGAGCTATCGGCAAGATTCCTTACAATGCACACAACGGTCGACGCTCGACATGAACCTCGGGTTAGCGGCAAACTTTCTCACAAAGCACCCAACACTCGCCGATCAGCATGCACCTCGAGCTAGCAGCAAGCTTTTTCACAAAGGATGCAATGCTCAAAGCTCAACATGAACCTCGAGCTAGCGGCAAGCTTTCTCACAAAAAGCACATGATGCTAGACGCTCGACATGCACCTCGAGATAGCAGCAAGCTTTCTCACAAAATGCACAACGCTAGATGCTAGGCATAAACCTCGAGCTAGCATCAGGTTTTTTCACAAAGCGCACAATGTTTGACGCTCAGCATGTAACCCGAGCTAGCAGCAAGCTTTTTCTCAAAGGACGCAATGCACAACGCTCGATATGAACCTCGAGCTAGCATCAAGTTTTTTCACAAAGCGAACAATGCTCGACGCTCGGCATGAACCTCGAGCTAGCGGCAAGCTTTCTCACAAAGCACACAATGCTCGATGCTCAGCATGAACCTCGAGCTCGTGGCAACCTTTATCACAAAGTCACACGTCGATAGATGCTCGGCATGAACCTCAAGTTAGCAGCAAGCTTTCTCACAAAAGCACACGATGCTAGATGCTCGGCATGTACCTCGAGCTTTCTACCAGTTGCTTCAATCCGCTTGACGCTCGACGCCCCTGCCTACAAGGCACGAAGCTCGGTATCAACATCATGTCTCTCCTTGCGGGGATCTTCTACTCTATCCTTATGTGCATTGTCGACTGATCTCCTCACAAGATTGGGCTACTCCTCAACGGTTAGTACATACAACCCTTCAGGAGTGGGGGCCTATGATATGGGTAAGAAATTTGGCTCAATCTGAGCCGTCTGATCCCCTCAGGATCTGCAAACTCCTACAGAATCAGGCCTACAACCCTATGGGCCTTCTATTGTTCAGGCCTACAGAAGAGGATTACCCGGCCTATTAGGGTTAGAGTTTTTTTTATCTCTCTCTGCTTATAAATATCAGTCCCCCTTCCCTTTCACAAGGTAATAAATTTTTATCCACCTGAACCCTAATTCCACTATTCACAATGTCTGACTATATCATCGAAGGGCCTGTTGCTGGGATCCCTCCCGGTGTTTCTAGGTATTTTGCAGGTATTCAGGGCGGCCAACTACCAGCAGCACCCTTCTCCTGCTCCTCACAAACTCCTCATCTCAAATCAGATCTGTAGCTGAGATCTGTCTCAGACCTGTCTTTCCTTCTACAAATAACAAGAACTCACATTTGTTACTCACACCACTAAATCAGCAGTATTAAGTATGATAACCATTTAGAATTTTAAATTTTAGCGTGGGAGACTACACCTCCATTTATAAGGTTTTGATGCACCGATGTAGATTGTTTGATCTGATTGAGTGAGCGAAGAGTATGATCTGCTCAACTAGTTACATTTACATGGAAATTATAATCGTCACAGTGTCAAGTTAAGCTTTAAAACTTGTCGTTTTTCCTTAATTAACACAGCGATAACCCTACATTACTATAATATTTGACATGTGAATGACCTTTAAACTTTTTCTTTGCTAATTTATCAAATTTGAGATACACATTAGTGGTTTTGGAAACTAACCCCAAAATTTAATTATTGATTGGATCAATGTGTAAAAGCATATCCAAGGCCGGCCCCCACCTTAAGGTTGGTGAGGCGGCCGCTTCAGGCCCCCGGATTTTTTACAATTTTAGAGGTTCCCAAATTTGTATTCCTCTTATAAATATAGGCACGCATTTTGCGCATAAAAAAATTATATTGTTATCAGGGGCCCCCAAAATAATTATTTGGGTCTTTCGCCTCGGGCCCCCGAAAACTCAGGGCCAGCCCTAAGCATACCTCATGGTATTTTATATATCAATATAAACCAAGATTTTTTCAACTGACATTTGATTTTATTTGATTTAATTCGATTTTATTTCAATTTAATTAACTTTATTTTATTTTACTTTGGAGAATATGTTGTTGGTTGATGTAAGCAAGACACAACTAACGAATCTGCCTAATAACTAGTGACATCTTTGTGTATATTCTTTGGTTTTACAGCTTTGAAGCTTCTAGTGGTAAGTCGGTTGATACACAATACCTTACTATAATAGTTGACCTCTGAATAATCAGTCAACTAACTTTCTCTTTGCTAATTCATCAAATTCACTAAAGAAAAGCTATTTAGATAATCCCAAAACTTAATTACCCTAGATCTGTGCTTTGTTGGGGGCGGCGGCGGCGGCTAGGCCATGTCGCCGCTGCCCCGACGCGAAGTCGCCGTCGCCCCCCGGTATGGTCTCGTTCCTTCCCATCTCCCTCCCCAACCCCTCCCCTGCCTACTCCGACGATGACGAGATTGGCCTTTGGGGACATCGAAGGTGGTTCCGTCGCGTCCCCACCTACTCCATCGACGACGACCTCGCTAGATGGGGACATCAGAGATGTCGTGCTACCCTCCCGATCTTTCCACCGATGTCGCATCCACCCTAAAGCACGGGGACGAAGAGAGCCGTGCCCCCCCCCGACGAAGAGCTTGGCCTTGTCCCAGATGGGGACGTCGAAGGTGGTTCCGTAGCGACCCCGCCTACTCCATTGACGACGATCTCGGCCATGTCCCAGATGGGGATGTCGCAGATGTCGTGCGACCCTCCCGTTCCTTCCACCGATGCCGTGTCCATCCCTCAAGCACGGGGAAGAAGACCCAGATCTGATCTATCAGATCTGGGCGACGGCGATAGGATCTGATTCGGCATGGGGCGCCACCTCCTCCTCCCCCCCCACACACACACGACGACGACGATGACCTGCTGATGCTAGGTGGTTCACCGGTTGTTCTTCACGCTTGCCACCATGCCCACACTCTTGGGGCCAATTACGGCGATCTACAGCTATGGTTTGGTTTTTCGAGGGTTGGTAGTGCGTGTGAAGAAGTCGGGGGTGTGCTTGGCTGTGCCGTAGTGCGAGACGGCAGGGTATTTAGTTGTTTGGGGGGTTGGTGGAGCTGTTTGGGTTGGGTATGTCTAGTTGTGATTTTGCGATGTAGTTCGGTTGTGGGGCTAGGGCCCGAAGACGGCATCCCCCTTGATACCGCTTATTACATACTAGTAGTTTACCCCCATGAGAACGATTGTGGAGCTTGGGCCCAAGATGGGGTCCCTCTGTGATTGACGCTCACTTGTCTCAGCTTCCGGGCTGTTTGTCTCTACTGTCGCGGAGCGTTTGGGATGTGAAGAATGAGGTGGAGGAGGTGTCTGAGCTGGATTTGATTCGGTGTGAAGAATGAGGTGTAGTATAGTTGTGGGGCTAGGGTCTGAAGATGGGGTCCCCCCATGATCGTTACTGCACAGGGTGGGGCTTGGGCCCGCAAAAGGGGTCCCCCCATGAGATGCACAGAGGGGAGATGTTTATGTTTTTGGTCGGCAGTAGAGGAGTCACACCATGAACTCGACATTCTTTAATCCACTGCCATAGACTTTGCAACAGCACTGCCACTATGCCCTCATCATTGACCCTGAAATCTACAACGTCCACCGCCCACAGGGGCGAGAGGTGAAGGTGATTCTTGTGATTTGGTTGGGTTTTACATGTGAGAGAGAGAGTGAGAGAGTGAGAGAGTGAAGACGTTGCTTCTCACTACTCTATACAGGTGTCTGTTTGTGTTTGTGAGAAATCACCTGAGAGAGTATAAGCATGAGAGAGGTGAGTACCATCTTAATTGCTCTCTTAGACTGTGTTCTTGGTTAGGGTTAGTGAGAGTTTTGCTTAGTGAGAAATCGCTTGTGAGAGCTAAAGCGTGTGAGAGGTGAAGGTATCCTCTCAATGGCTCTACTTTGGTGGTGACTAGGCAGAGAGTATGTTGGAGAGGGTGTGGGAGAGGGGGAGGAGAAGGTTGGGACCGGCAAATTTCCAAATCCCACGTGATTCGCTTCAGGTGGGTGTGCGCGCGCCGTGGAGGCGGTGCACGAAGCTTATGTGACGTACATACAATTAGTTAGTACTCGCTATGTGATTGGGCCTAAGCTGGGGTCCAGTACATTATTGGTGGAGGCCGGGAACAAGCTGTAGCAGGTTCGTCCTAGTTGTAGTTTTTAGTGTTTGTAGGCCCCACCTTAAAGGGTGTTAGAGTGAGCCCTGATTGTATGTATTGGTTATATTGCTTCATGTTTTATTTTGTTGTCTGTAGGTTGTAATTTGTCCCAGTACTCTGGATTTGTTTGGTTAATTCTCATTAATGAAAAAGGGTGACCTTATTCCACATTTTTCTTTAAAAAAAAGAAAAAACTTAATTACCAATCAGAGCAGAGTATAAAGCATAGCTCATGGTATTTTATCAACTTTTTTTTGATGAATCGGATAGAGCCAAAAGGCTCCAGCCATCAAAAAATATATTAATCAATAAAGCAGTAATAATACAAACAAGCATCAATGGTTTTACAAGGGGTAAAAAGAGAAATAAACGAACAAAAAGAGAAATACAATAAGTAGCAGCAAACACAGAGGGAAAATACACGGCAAGGCGCACCATCCCGAAAACAGAGAGCGGAGCAAAAGGCCCGGCGACGCAAGCAAAAAGGGGACCAAAATCGAAATACCGAACCCGAAAGAGGATCTGGGGAATGAGAACACCTCCCACGACTACCATCCAACTCCACTAGCAGTCTTGAGGGACTCTAGTGGCACAATGGCGGAAATGCACTGCTGACACCAGTGATGACCACGAGAAGGCGGAACTCAACTGTGCCCTTGTAGAACAGCTGACATAGAACCTGCTTTCCTTGCAAGAAGACGAGCGCTCACTCGAATCTTCGAAAGATCGAAAACTTTCTTCTTGTAACCTCGCTTGACGGGATGATGGACCGCCCTCGCAGAAGGGAGCGAAAACTCCACAAGGTCAGATGAAGAAACGCCCTCAATGATGGGCCACGGAGGGGAGCACTAACTGATGGGAGCATCCGATGAGACAGAAGGGGTGATCTCGGTGGTGCCGGCCCAACGGGGAGAAGAAGGGACATCAAGACTCATAGAATACTTGAGGGGAAGGGAGAGCAAGAATAGTTTGAAAGTCCTGAGGACTTGATGGAGCCATGACTGAGCCCCTAAAAGTTGATACCAAGAGTATAGGCAGCCAGGATAATGAAATGATAACACAGAACATGGGGAATCAGTGATCTTCAGAGCACAAGGATAGATATAGTATAAAGAAGGGGCCTTAAAATTAACTCTAGCTCTGTCAGGACGCATAATGGGATCAGAAGAGCGGGAGAGATGTTCAGTCTCCCTCGCACAACGAGACCACGAAAGATACGAGAAATGGGGTTTACGCCAGTCAGGATATCTACCCAATAAGCCGAACCATGACGGAGCCACTGAGAAAAGGCGGGGGCGAGCCTTGAAAGAGAACCGGCGATGTTTGGAAACAAGGTTCGTGATTAATTGACGATCCTTAAAAGGAAGAGCAATATTAGGCCGATGAAAAGGGACAAGAGATGCGCGAGGAGAAGAAATAGATGTGGAAGAAATCGACTCTGAACGAGCAACAAAGACAGAGGAGTCGAGGTCCTTGCTCTTATCCCTACTGTGCTTACTAACCAAACTTTTCAGAAGCTTGAGCTTTAAGAGAGGGTAATTAAGAAAGGAGAGGAGTTTGGCCGGAAGGGGATGACCTCTGGGCCAGCCCAGAAGTTTTTGAAGGGAAAAGCATCGATAACGAGAGTGACCGAGCTTATCACAGAATAAACACTTCGTTTTATTCAAACATTCACGCTTAAGATGCCCAGGACGGAGACACCTGAAGCAGACCCGATGAAGATCGGGCCTACAAGGCGAGGGGGAGTTAAAGAACATGGGAGAGCCCTGAGAGGGTAAGCTGAAATCCCAGGGAGGAGAAGATAATACCCTCTTCAAGTCCTGCTCAATAGCTGAGCAAATAGAGCTCGCTACAGCCATGATAAAGTTCATAGAAGAAACCTTGCCAAGAATGGAGCAAGACAAAACTCCAATAAAGGAGAGGTAGTGTATTAAAAGACCACTAACAGAATGGAAACACTCCCACAAGAATAATCGTAACCAGTGCTATAACAAAACAGCGCCTCTCAAAGAAGAGAAGCCGCACTCTCCAATCAGGAGAAAAAGAATGGAGATAATAGAGAGAAAGAGAGGATCGATAGCACAGTCGATCAGGAAGAAATAAAACGTCAGCACACTGACGTAAATAGAAAAGAACGGTAGCAAAAAGGTCTCCAGGGTATGGAGAGAACAATGCCAGCACTAACGAACAGCCAATCCGAAAGAAATTACAGCTAATGGTACACAACACAGCGCACTGAATAAGCAGCAATGCACTAGAAAAGCCCCAGGGATCCACCCAAACAAACCACAACAACCGAAACAAACACTAAAGGAAAAAACGGAAAAAGACTCACAGAGAGTGGTTAAAGTGGGTGACTGGATCGCAGCTGGGGAGGACGCGCTAGGCAGGACACCTCTCTCTTCGTGGGTTCACTAGCGGACGGACGAAGGCGCGACACCTGGAGGGAAGCTCCAGAGGAGGCGCAGCCAAAGGGAGAAGAACCTCGAATTGCTGGAGATCGAGTGTAGCGCCCCGATTTCCATATACTGGGAAACCGTGACACGAGCCAAGATCTTTTCTTCAATTAGTCACAATACACAGAAAAATAGGAAAATTTAAAACTTTTTATTCAACACCCAATGTATTACAAGTCTGAATATCATACAACTGCAATACATTACAATAGTGTTACAATAATACAGGCCGAGTGTTTCTACTAATACAATAAGTTACATCAGAGTACAAGAAATGAAGAACAACACTTGGTAACTCTCACTCGAGTACTTCTCAACTAATAGATAATCAATACTCATATTGCAGCGGAACTAAACATAACACTGACTCCTTGCTTTCCTTGACTTGAGTACTCCTGAATCTCGCACCTGTACTTCTGCTATCCGGTACCTATTGAAGTGGGGACGTCAGTATTCACTGACGCTTAAAGGCTGATAACAAGGCAGCGGATCTCCCAAAACAACATACAAAACATAACAGTGGTGTTGGTGTAGTTTAAGTGTTCGTGAGTGCTATGACTAGACTCTAATGCGATATTTAAATAGAACTAGGATACTCCTATTCTAATGCCACTCAAAACTAGACGATCCCAGTGTATCGGCCCTCGTTCCAAAATCAAACCATAGGGTTTCGCAAGCGCCCGGTAGTGCGAAGCCTACCCTGTAGCACCCTCTGGGGTCTCGCAAGTGCAGGACTGCACAATGCATCCTGTGGCACCCCGGCCACGATATTTCAGGAATGATGTTCCTATCCTAATGTTAGCAAGTCTCCGAAAGCAACATGTAGCCCATACTACATGCGACTCCATCTCAAGCCGTTTCTCCATATATATAGGGATTTGAACCCGCGTTACGCATTCTAATTGTACACAACCTATTCCTGACACCTACACGTGACTGATGAGGTTGCAGATGTGGTCAAGTCCCACTAATGCATTTCGCCAGTGGTGTCTATGTTCGCCACTGCGACCCGGCTAACCGGACCTCTCTCAAAACAGACGAACCCAATGTATCGGGCGTAAAATCAAACTATAGGGTCTCGCAAGCGCAAGGTAGCGCGAAGCCTACCCTGTGGCACCCTCTGGGGTCTCGCAAGCGCAGGACTGCACAATGCATCCTGTGGCACCCCCAGCCACGGCACTTCAGGAATTAACAGCGCGAGATACGCAACCCGTGTCCTCAACTTGTGAGACGGCACCGTACGTATCCCTTTGACAGGAAGGTACAACCCAATAACACCACCTAAGGCCTGCCTCAAGAGACAAGTTAGTCGTAAGGCGCCCCCTACAACCAACTCCTCTCTTTTCGACCAGGGTCTGAGCTAAAATGATCTTTATAAGTCACTACCCTAATGATGTCCCTGACTCGACGATCCTAGGGACGATAATATTATAACATAACATGCTAGGCCTTAAATTAGGCCTCGCAAGACAACTCTACTAGGCTGCTCAGCCTAGACTTACCAGAACCCCTCAGGATCCGGTTCGTGGCTCATCGATTCAAGACTACGACCGTGCGAATATACATGCAAGTCGCTACCCTATGTCTTGATGGTCGATAGCCCTTAGGGTGGTAATATCACCCTAGACAAGCACAACGAACTGTGTACTAGCTAACAAGCTATACACGAGTAACAACCACATACGAGTCAATAAGCTACGTATGAAACAATAACTACCTACGAGCCAGGCGGGCCTCGTAGGAGACAACAACGTACATACCAGCCAAATAAGCCGCGTATGAGACCAACAGCTACGCACGGGCCGGTCGAGCCGCGTACGAGACAACAACCTTCATACGAGCCAAATAAGCTACGTATGAGACTCACAGCTACGTACGGGCCAGTCGAGCCGCGTACGAGACAACAACCTTCATACGAGCCAAATAAGCTACGTATGAGACTCACAGCTACGTACGGGCCAGTCGAGCCGTGTATGAGACAACAACCTTATGCAAACAACCATACAGGTAATCAATCCTAAAAGCAACCAAACGTGCTTACTAGCAAACTCGATCTTCTATTTATTAGAAGCAACAGAAGAATCTACTAATAGTCTATGGTCGGTATTCTACTAAAGAAGAACCGAAGGTGACATAACAGCCTTTATCAACTAACTATTACTAGTGGTCTTCCCAATCTTATTACTTCGACCTATAGCGCCTTAAGTATGGCACACAATTGCAAGCATCTTCCTACGACAATCTAATCATATAACACAACCACTCACCATGATACTCCTAAGTACGAATATGATTAAGCTTGTGCTTGCATCGAGCTTAAGCATGAAAATCACTACGACCTAGACATGAAGTCCACTATAGTCAAGCATAGGTTATAACTTGAGCGTGAAAGCTTACTACTTATCATGACTAATCACCACAACCCAAGCATGGATATATAACTTAGTATGAACATGCAACATTCCAAGACATAGTAGGTATTCTAACATTAACCCTACAATATTCTAAGCATGTATTTAAACTTTAACATGGTATACCTCATTCCTAGACATGGCATGCTACTTTCACATTAACATATAGCACGGTATATAACTTTTCTATAAGCATGTAAGCATGGATAAATTTATATATCATGATATCCACTTTCCTACAACTATCTAGGCATAGATAAATGAAACTAGCATGGTATACTACTTTCCCACTATCATCCAAGCATGAATCTTTATTAAGCATGAATAACTACTAAGCATGAATGTCTTACTAAGCATGGGTAACTACTAGTATAAACATACAACATTCCTAAGTATATATATATATATACATATACTTCTATCATGGTAAGTAATTTTATCATGGATCCTACCACATTCTAAGCACGTATGTCGTTCTTAAACATGATAGACTATTTTGGCATGAAACCTACAACATGTATATCATTCCTACACATGGTAGGCAATTTTAGAATTAATCCTACAATATTCCAAGCATAAATAACCTTCTAAACATGATAGGAAATTTTAGAATGAATCCTACAACATTCTAAGCATCATTAAACATGCTAGGTATTTTTAGAAGAAATCCTACAACATTCTAAGCATCATTAAACATGCTAGGTATTTTTAGAAGAAATCCTACAACATTCTAAGCATCTTTAAACATGCTAGGTATTTTTAGAAGAAGTCCTACAACATTCTAAGCATCATTAAACATGCTAGGTATTTTTAGAAGAAATCCTACAACATTCTAAGCATCATTAAACATGCTAGGTATTTTTAGAAGAAATCTTACAACATTCTAAGCATCTTTAAACATGCTAGGTATTTTTAGAAGAAGTCCTACCACATTCTAAGCATCATTAAACATGCTAGGTATTTTTAGAAGAAGTCCTACAACATTTTAAGCATCATTAAACATGCTAGGTATTTTTAGAAGTTGTCCTACAATATTCTAAGCATCTTAAGTTAATCTTAATCCAATCTTAGCATGGTATCTACTTTAACATAAACACAACATCCATTAATAATCATCTACTAAGATTTTGCATAACATAAATATCTACCACTAAATTACTTTAACATCTACTACTACTACCATGAGTTTCTACTAAAATATAACATAAATATCTACAACTAAATTACTTACTAAGAAATCTTTATTAGCATATGTTTCTTATTATTTCTAGTGGACATAAAAGAGATCTTTTTGATCTTTTTACAACTAGTGATTAGAAAAGAAAAGATCTTTTTATTTATTTATTCTACAACTAGTGATTTTAGGTTAATTTCTTTTTCATAATCAAAACTAACATCTAATGTATGTTCTTTTTACTTAAGAAAGAAAACTACAATAATGAGGTAAGAACCTTCATCCAACATATGCTTATTATTATTTTGTCCAAGTTCAATACAAGTCCTACAACCAAAATGGTTGTATAAAAATGTTCATATGTTTTATGTATAGCCCACATTCAAGTCCTACATACCTAAGTGGTCGTATGTAAAAGTTCATATGCATGTGTCATTTTTGTTCAAGTAGTTAGTTCTTTTACTAACAACTTTCAAAATAAGAAACTCCTACAACCATACTACTTCAAACCATCCATACCAAAAAGAAAAATAAACAAGGAGGGTAAGAAAAAGAAGATTCATCAAAACACCATTCAAATAAACAAACAAACAAACAAACAAACAAACAAGCAAGGAGAAACCCCCACCTTGTTTCTTTTCTTTGATGGAAGAACTAGATTACTCTCCTCCTTAGCTCCTAGAATCTCCTACTAACCCTACAAATAAAAACTCTCAAGTTAGCATGGTGATCTCTCTTTCTTTTCCTTTCTTTCTTTCTTCCTTTTTGATCTTTCTAAAATGAGACTAAGGTGAAGGAATGGGGTATTTATAGGTGGAGAGAAGGGTGGAAAATGCAAATATGCACACACACAAGTGCAAAAAGGCCCTCCCTTAAATTGGGGCCGGCCATACCCCTAGGGGAGATAGGGGTGAGGTGGAGGGAGGTGTTATGTGGTGGAGGTGTGGTATGGGAGAGGTAGTTTCTAGTAATCTCCCTTAATCCCTTATGTCTTTGTAACCCTAGATTTAACCTCCTAATCAAATCCTAACCATCTAATTGAGTTTTGTCATAACAAAACAAGTGTTGTCCAAAAATACACAACACACAATTTGTATAATGTACCAATCGACATACTACACGTATGTGCGCATATATGTCTGTATACCGAAAATCTTCGTATAATCCGTATAAAAATAATTAAATCTCGGAAATAATAATAAAATAAATTTTATTATTGGTTCGGAAGATCACGGTGTCAATTTGATACAATACGGATGTATACTGACTGATATCTGGGTACAGATGATGTCTATGAATAAACCGATTGAAAATCACCAAAATAATTCAATTTTGGAATTAAAACATAATAATAATAATAAAATAATAATTTATACACGGTAATATCCGTCCGGGATATTACATCGAGGGTGAGCACCGGAGCTGCAGTGCTCGGAGCTGGCAGCCAGCGCTATGGCCGAGTGAGAGCGCAAGAGGAGAATTACTACACAACGCAACGAGAGGCCCAGGGAGCTCAGCCGGGCGGGAGGGAGGCACTGGAGTCAAGTACTCCAATGGAGAGAGAGGAAGAAGGCTTCTCTTCAAAAACAAAAAAACTGAGATGGGTCGGAAGGGATTTGGGAGCTCTACAAAATTGATAGAAGGGAGGAAGCGAGATAGAGAGTGGATCGATGGGATCTGGGGAGAGGAGACACCGGGGAAGAGGGGAAATTTGATTTTTGAATCGCCTTATTAATCGCCTCTCTACCTTTATAAATACTTTCAAAATATATTTTGGAGTGTGTACAATATTCCATCAGAGTATCCACAGTTTTCAACTTAAACTGAACTTTTTCCAATTTTGTCAGACACGTTCAACTATTGACTATCGACCATGAATAAACATAAAAGTATGATTGAGTGATATTTGTGAAGTTCGGCTCCCACTGCATATTTAGAAAATATAGTTCAATTTTTTTAATGCTTTTATATATAGAAATAATTCAAAAGGAAAAAAAAATGTCTGCAACATATAGTAGGATCAGCCGCCTCTATCCTCTCACCAACTCCCGTTAAAAAAACCCTAAATCCCACTAAAAAAACCCTAGATCTACACTGCATGGGGGCGGCGGCGCCCTCAGCGCCGCCCCCCCTCCCTCGCACCCAGGCGTTCCCCCTCGCCATTCCTCGACGAGCGCTGAAGACGAAGCCACGACTGAGCGCCGCAGCGCGATGAAGACGAAGCGCCGAGGTGCGCGCTGTACGATGCGAAGCGTCGACGGAGAAGGAAGCAACCGACGCGCCCCATTCGCGTCGTCCTTAACGATCAGTGCTCCAGTGCGCTGCCCCCCATGGGTGCGGATTTCGTCGACCAGAGGACGAGGCTCCCTCACCCAAGACGACGCCAGGTGGAGATGGGCAATCGTTCGCGCCGACGATGTCCCTCCCAGAACCCTGTCGCCTGACGTCCCCCCTCCCCCCCGCGCCCTGTGGCTCGCAGCGACGACGCCTTGTCGTAGCTCCCATTGGGTGAGAACCCCCCTCCCCCCTACACACACACACTTTGCCCAGATCTCTCTGTCAGATCCCACTTGGGGAGGCCGATGATTCGCGCCCCCCCCCCCCCACACACACACATTGCCCAGATCCCACTTGGGGAGGCCGGTGATTCGACGGACCAGTGGTTGTTTTTGCTGTGGTAGTGTAGTTGGGGGTGTGTAGCAAGTAGGTTTGATCGATTGTGGGGTAGAACCCATGATGGGGTCCCTCCATGATTTGCTAGTTGTGTGCCTGGATGTTCTGCACGCTTGCCACCATGTCCACACTCTCAGGGCCATTCTTGGCGATCTGCGAGGGTTAGTAGTGCGTGTGAAGATGCCGGGAGTTAGGTGGTCTTGCACGTTTGTGGAGCTTGGGCCCAAAGATGGGGTCCCTCCATGATTGCTGGTTGGGTGCCCGGATGTTCTGCACGCTTGCCACCATGTCCACACTCTCGGGGCCAGTCATGGCAACCTGCGAGGGTTGGTAGTGCGTGTGAAGATACTGGGAGTTAGGTTGTCTTGCACGTTGGTGGAGCTTGGGCCCAAAGATGGGGTCCCTCCGAAATGTGCCCTCACTTGTCTCATATTCCAGGGTGTTTGGCCCTAAGATGGGGTCCCTCCGCGAGGTGAATGAAGGGAGCTGCAGGTGATAAAATCCTACCAGACTTGTGTCGGATGGGTGTGCATGTGTCGTGGAGGCATTGTACGAAGCTAAACTGACATACTCACGCTTTTGCTGGACCGAGCTGGTTTGTCGGCCCACCCTCCAGGGTTGTTGGAGGGATTTACTGTTTGTACGCGTCATGTTGCTTCATATATGTTTTATTTTCTGTCTGTAGTTTGTATTTGGGCCCAGTACTCTGGGTTTGGTCGTTTAACTCTTATTAATGAAAAAGGGTGGCCTTATTCCACCTTTTCCCTAAAAAAAAAACATATAGTAGGATCTTAGGTCCTACACCCATGTTTTGTATGACATCAATAACTAAAATTATTTAAACTGAGATATGTTTGAGTTACATTTTAAAGTTAATTACCTAAAATTATCTTGCCTCAAAAGTCCAAACCAAGATATAACGGTAAGTATCTAAATTCTAATTAATTTCCAAATTTATTTTCTAAACTAAAAATGGAAATATGCAAATATGTAATCCCCATCATCATCTCTAATTTCTAATTTCTAATTTCTAATCTAATCTAATATCTAATCTAATATTATAATGAAAAAATTGAGGTTGTCATTTGTAGACAATCTGTCATTTGTAGACAACCATTCAACCATCTAATCTCAACTATTCAGTTTTTAAGTGGGAGTTATATTAACCACACAAAGTGATCTCACCCTAATGTCACAAAATCTAAACCACACGTTCTAATCTCACCCTAACCTAATTAAAGCCCAATTAATTGTTTAATATTAATAAAATAAAATTAAAAAAAATGGCTCCCTCTTTTGCGATTCTCTCTCATGGCGTCTTCCTCTATTTCGCTATTCTCTCTCTTACGACGTCTTCACCGGCGTCGCCATCTTCGCATACCCCAAGAAGCACGTGTTGACTGGCGTCGCCATCTTTGGTGTCGGCGTTGCCATCCTCGGTGTCATCTTCAACGTTCGCCTCTCGCCGGCGTCGTCATCTTCGGTATCGGCGTCGCCATCTTCGGCATTCGCCTTTCGCGATCCTCTCTTTTTCACGGCGTCTTTGTCTGCATCAGTATCTTTGCATACCCCCAAGAAGCACGTGTTCGCCGACGTCGCCATCTTTAGTACTACTCTCTTCTTCTTCTATTTATCCCATCACCGTTTCAAAACACTAATTTTCAAAACCCCTCATAAAAATCATCAATTTTTAATATATTGAGAGCCTTAGACTCGATGTGATTTCCATTAGACCCTTTGAACTTTCTCCAATATTTTGTGAATCACTGATCAATAAACAGAAGTATACGAAAAAGCCAATTGGTTTATAAAAATATTTTCAAAGGACCTGTTTGAAAGGAGAGTGGATCAATGTAATTGTTTTCCTTTAAATTGTATTATATTTTCTCTCTATCTTTTAAAATTAAACCCTATGTAACACCCCTAAATTTTATTTTATTTTATTTTATTTTTCTCAAAACCAAACCTCTAAATTCAATTCTTTCAATTTCTATATCACTTTAAATATAAACTAAGAAAGTTATATTTCAAGGAAAATTTTAGGCAGAGTTTCCCCTGTAAATTTTGCCCCGAAACCCAAATAGCTTACGGAATTCTGCTCAAAATTCCGTAGCTCACAATATATGCAATAATTTCACGGGCTCACCAGGCCAAAATGAGCAGAAACACACAGGCAATATAATATAATGCTCTGGGGGCCAAACTCATAACAGAATATCAATTAACAATTAAAAACCATAAATTTCCTTTAAAAACTTATATAAGTAATAAAGAAACTAAAGAAAACTTTCCAAAAACCAATCACAGAACCCAATACTCCACAACGAGGTGGGTACGGGCTTTCTTACCTCATCGCAGCACTATATACCTATACTTTTACCATAATACAAAATAATACATCAAATATTCACTTTTCTACACATATTAAATACATAAATAATCTATCCTCTCAACGAAATATAATTCCTAACTCTAGAACTACCTCGCCATGCTGCTAGCAATCTGCAGGAGAGTTAGGGTTGTCCACTGTCAGGGAGGGACCCCCCTAACCCCTAGAAAACATTAGGGGTTAGCCATTTCTGGAGTGAGTGTAATCAATAATCTAATAAATGAATAAAATTGTATAAAGAAAATAATTTAAACTTACAACATCAAGTATGAAGATACACCTTGAACATCTGAACTTAAAAACATCATCAATACGATTTTATATCAAAATACACTTCAAAACTGCATCGAATTATAAAATTACCCATAATTCACACATTCCACCATATACTTCACATCAACCTCATATTTATCCTTATTTTATATTCGCACAATACGAATTTCCATTCAATCCATTCATTTTCAATTTGAATCTCCTAACCCGAATATTCATTCCTTCACAATTATCATCATATTAGCATTTCGCTGTTTATATAAATATCACTTACTTGATGCTATTATATCTTTCTTTAATAACCCTTTATATGAATACAAACTCGTAACACAACATACTTTCTCCATTAACCATTTTCGTAACCATTCTCCAAATACAGGTATTTATTTTATTGTAATATAACAAGTATCACTTCTTACATATATGCTTCTATTCTCATAATGCCACATTCAATTCATATCTTGTGACGCAAATATAACATCTCATTGCTTATTGCAATGCTCTCACATTTCATCACATCATTAACACATCATTAATAGAATGCTTATACTCATTACATCGAAAACATGTTTTATAGCTCATTCCCATCTCATTATACCACTTTAGTAATTCTCATTCTTATAAGTAATATATCTTATTATTATCATTTTCACTTAATCCCCAAACACAATTTGGGGCCACAACATATCACACCCCTTAGCCGATAGCTTGGGTAATAATCACTACACCACAAACACACAGTTTGGGTAATATCACATCACATCTCAAGCCGATAGCTTGGTTATTGATTCACTTCAATCACTTATCATCTTCACTTTACTTAGTTCTTCATTTCTATTAATCATTACCACTATCATACCAGCTCACCCTGCGAATTATGCCAAGGCAGGTAGTTCCCACCATTTCCACAGAAATAGTGGGCAGGTAGTTCATTGACACAATTCCAAGGTACAACTCATATCAAACTGTATTTTACTTTAATGATCACACACATAATACAATTACTTTGTACTATTCATAAGAACACATGTCTTTTTTATTATTTTCATTTTAAATTAACCACGTACTACATTTATCACTTCTTTTCATACACTAACTCATAACTCGTTTTCTTTCACATTTACTTCATTCACAACCACTTTCTTTCCCATACACAATTCACAATTCACTTTCTGTACTTTCACATTTTTATTAACACTTAGTTATTTATTAGTTTGTCGACCAGTGAGCCATAGTATCCCAACATACTGAAAGCCGACAGCCTAGTAAACACGCGGTATGATGCTCTCCCAGAGTCTTACTCGTCCGAGGCTACGTCTTCCTCCTAGCCGAACTAGCGAGGGAACCACTAACCTCTAGTGTAACGCCCCGAATCCCAAATACACTGAATTCGAGATGTTCTATAGGATCTTTTCACTTTCTTCAGTACAATTTTACAAAGAAATTAAACTTTTCACTTTACATCAGAGTTTACATCATATTACACTTTTCATTTGCACAGCGGAAGTAAAAATATACAACATTTACATAAATGTACAACAACATGGTAAAATCTTTATGCATCCATTCCTCTTTAACATGTAATTTATCCTGCATACAAAACTGTGGGTACGTCAGTTTATTCAACCGACGATAATTATACATGGTCATCCTCTCTATGCCAGAAACAGTATAACGAATCTCATTTCTTAACAGATCATAAACTTGTTCACATAACAATTAAAGTAAGGAGGAAAATCTTAATGATGTCGTGTCGTGATCGTGCACTTAATCCTTAATGCAATTACTTAATTTACATGACACTAATGCGCACTTGTTCGGATTCTATGCATCCCATACTACATAGGTCCAAGAGCAAGCCTCTTAATCGTTCTTCATTTTTGTAGGGTTCAATCCCTCGCCATGACTTACTCGACTTCTGTAATTACGGTGAGTATCCTAGATGATCTATGAGTACAAGCACGTGCCCTGGACCCTAGAGGGGAACCCCACGCCATGTCTTGACTCATCAAGCATGCATTCTGTGGCAATTCAGCCTCCTCCCTGAACACGATCCTCTTGCAGTCACCAAACATCCCACAAGCGTGGCTAAAGTTCGATCATTCTGAGTTGTGCCCACGCCATGTCTTGACTCATCAAGCATGCATTCTGTGGCTCACACACCCGCACCGTAAACTCTAGTTCTCATACTTATGTTTTCTCTCACTTTCATCACATCTTCACTATGTACTAAAATCATTAGAATCATGAATAAAAATCAAAGCTCTAGAGTTAGCCTCTCCACCAAACCGGACTTATCATTCATTTCAATACATGACCAACCTTGGTCTTTCAATTCTCATTTCATTTCATTTCCACTGCCGGGGGAGACTTAGCTACTCTTCGTTTCAATTTCCAATTCACAATTTCCAATTTGAGCATTTCTAATTCATGAATTCATTTTTCATTGCCTCAGCATATCATGTTCTTAACTTTTATATTCATGTAATTCCCAATCCAAAACTATGATTCATTTCATGTAAATTTCTCAATTCAAACTATGATTCATTGCATATAAATTCATACAGCAATAGAAAGAGTTCATTAACACCAATCATAAAGTTCACAACTCTTAGCAGTAATCAAAATGAAATCTCAGACATATCAAAATCTACTCTGTACAGTCGACTTGGAAAAGACCAGTCGACTTATACAGTCAATACCAGTTCTTCATAAACACTCGGGAGAGTCGACTGCTACCCATGGCCAGTCGGCTGTTCCGCAGCTTTTCATGTTCAAAAATCATTCATATGACAGTCGAATGTTATCTCATCAGTCGTCTGTCCTGGGGGTTTTAACAGTACATTTCTGTGTTCAGCTCAGTCGACTTGCTACTCGCATTAAGTCGACTGGACAGATTCATATTTCAATTTGAGAGATTATCTTTCTTACAGTTCTTACATACACTTGCATCATGCTGTCAATTTACAGTCTACATACATTCATGTTCATAAACACAGAGTTTCTTACTGTTCAGTAACATCGCAACATGGAATTTCAAGTTACTAATATTGTCTTTTCTTCGAGGAAATGTTTTAAACATGCATTGCAGAGATGAAAATATTAATCTCTAACCATTACACTAAAATAACACAATGGAAAGATACTTCATTTCATGGAACTACTGGATTATACATAGTTTAAGCAAAGCATCGGTCGACTGTTCATATCACCAGTCGTCTGCACAGATCATTCTTAGTTTTGTTAATCATCACTAGTTCTTTTTCCACAGGCTCATGGCTCCTCATTCATGTATACCATGAAGAATATGAGTTTAGCCTTACTATTTCATTTTAATTGTACACATGTATGTCAACGAAAACCTTCTAACAAAATATGTAACGGATGTCTCGTACCAGTCGACTTATCCATCGACAGTCGACTATACCAACCTAATCTCAATTTTTCTAATATTACTAGTTTCTTTCCACATGTTCATGTCCTCTCAGTCATATGCGACATAGAAGATACAAACTTGGCATTTCTGTTTCATTTTAGTCCATACACATATACATCACGAAACCTTCTATCAAAATATGAGAATATATGTCTCGTACCAGTCGACTCATCCAAAAGACAGTCGGCTGTACAGACCCAATTCATTCTTATTTACAGTGTCATTATTTCGCCATTTGTCCTTCATGATTATCATCATAAACATACTCAGGCAAATTCTAATATGTTGAATTTACTTTTCAGAAACATGGTAACAAATATCATAATCATGGTATAATTCCTACATTAGAAGTCCTGAGAAACACCCACCTTATTTGACGAAGTAATCGAATCCAGCAAAAGCTCCTTACTGCAGTGGACGACTCCTTGCTCCTTGCTCCTTGTTCCACACCGAAGCCTTCAGAAATGCTGCTCGGCCTCCACAGAAAAGCGCACACCACTCTCTCACAAAATACCTCTCTTACAATATGATTATAGTGTAAAAGAAATAATGAATGAGAGGGGGTATTTATACACAAATTTGAGTAGATGGAGGGCTAGGATTTAGTAGATAGTTATGGGATCAAGGGCTAGGATGGACTAGGGAGTTGTGAAAACTACCCACACCTCACATAACTATCCATGACTCACACCCACTTCTCTACCTCAAGTCCGGCCAAGAATAGTGCTCAATGCACGTGTATGTGAAATGCACGTGCATGCACAAATCACCCCTACAAGAACTTGTACATAAAATAATAAGTCTCTTTAAAAGAAATGTTACACATACAAGTTGTAGAAAATAATAAAAGACTAATTTCATGGGCTTAAAATTAATTGGGCCAAAATAGTTATTTTGTAGAAGTAAATAAGTAAATTAACACTTGGGCTTTGGTAAAAAAAAATACTTTATAGGAAACAATATTCTTATTCACCATGTTGAAAATAATAGTCAACATATTACACAAGCACACCATATGTAAAAATAAATAATCTTTCATATATTTGAAAAATCAGGGTATTACATCTAGTCCCACTAGGGTACTTCCTCCCAGCTGAAGCCAGCGAGGCAAACACTCACCACTAGTCCCACTAGGGTGCTTCCTCGCGACAGCTGTCATCGAGGGAAAAAACCACTAACTCCTAGTCCCACTAGGGTACTTCCTCCCAGCCGAAGCCAGCGAGGCAAACACTCACCACTAGTCCCACTAGGGTGCTTCCTCGCGACAGCTGTCATCGAGGGAAAACCGGGCCTCAAGCCGATAGCTTGAGCGATAAAATCCACTTGCCCCAAACATAGTTTGGCTCCACTATTCCCAAGCCGGTCCTTGGGCGTTAGGAGGTGTAGCCCAAACCCCCAGGATTGCTGTAGGTACTGGTCAACAAAACCATCTGTTATTAGCATTAATCATTGCATCTTTTCATTTTACTTTATCACACAAGCGCTTCACTTATTAATTCAATAGCTGCCACAACCTTGACTTTAATCATGTGAATAATAACACATTTTATTAACACTTACCATCTTATCTTTTATCTTACCATTTGATGCATAGCCGGCGTCCACAATATTAATTATCATCTCATTGTATCACATATACACATACACCATGTTATTTAACATAGAAACCATCATGTCATACACATCATAAATGCACCATATTATTTAATTTGCCATAACATCACCCATTATGAATACTATGCTATTTACTACTTCATTAAATCACATATAGGTATACACCAAGTTATATCATAAATAAAAGATTTATAAAGTGTTAGTCTGTATCGTAAGCGTATCAAAATATATAATTCATCACAGAATAATATCATATTATTGCCCATTAATTCACTTCGAACATAATTAACATGTAAACATGTACCCAATTATTAATTTCATCAACTATTGCATCACACGTCATAATCATCTATATATAGTTTACAAATATACACCACACATACGGGTTTCCCAGAAAAAGGGGCCAAAATCACTTATTTTCTCTAATTAAATCTTATAATATCTAATTATAGCATACTAGCTCATACACCATGCTCCATGTAATTATAATTACCTATAAGGGCCTATATGCCCCAAAACATGCACAAAACATGCACTGGATAAAAGTATGCATAAACAATTTAATATATTTAGTTTTTATACTTCGACACATCACAATAACCCATAATATAGATTTTATATACTTAAAATAGTTACTTTCACCACATATGTCAAAAACCCATTTTGGATCCTTAAAAATCCGTATTTTCAATAAAAATCCACTTTTGGCATAACTTCCACAAAACATATCAAAAGGGCACGAAATTCGGCCACAATATAAAATATTTATAAACACAACATACTCACCTGACGGATCGAGCAAACGATGCCCCACGTCCGCCCTGTAGCCAGTCGAACTTCGACTTTTTTCCACCTAAATAGGAAATTATAGGATCGATTAGCATGAAACTCAAAACTCGACCTACGGATCTCCAAATTCAAATCCGTCTTCACCGACATGTCACAAAGAACATACGTAGGCGAGCTACATCGACGGATTTCAAATTCGAACCCCAATACAAGAACTTACCTATTGATCGGAGGCTTTCTAATAGGAAAATTTCCTATTTCCTAATTTCTTCAATCCCTTTGTCCTAATATCTCAAATTAGGGTTAACAACAATAATAAGACTCATCCACGCCTCCGAATTCATCAAATTCTCACCTCTATATCGCTCGGGCATTTTACCGAATACCCGGCGTGCACTTTTCACCTATAATCCATTTTACTCAATTTAATTGAGCTTAAGCCTATAAAAATCATCCTAAATTTATATTAATCCTTGCATAATACTCTACACCCTTATATTTATTTTCTACAATTATTTGGATCGAGTTTTCTACCCGATTTCATAAACCCTATAGTTCGAGTTTATGCCAAAATCACTACTCCCCATTTTATTCTTGTTGCCATTGAATCTGGTGTGGGGGCAAACAGATAGTATTTGTAGATTCTTGGGAAACTTTGAATAACAAACCAATTACCTGTTCCGCCAAAGTTTGACCGTTGCTCCCGCCGTTCACCTGCAAAAAGTGCGAGACACCGGGGTTGTTTCCGGCGACGCACCCTCCGACGCTCAAGTCAGTAATCAGAAGTGATTATGAAAGAGCGCAAAAACTGGCAAAAGATTGATTACCTCTTAATGGAGATGGATAGGGGGTATTTATAGGCGCTGCTGGGATCAGATTAGGAATATAATCCCTGTGGTTAGATAAGGAATGTAATCCCTAATCCCCAGTGAAAGGATAGATATGAATCAGGGCCGTTGATTAAGATTTAATCAGAAACCTTAATTCTATCCTTTCTAGATCGGGTTTGCTGCGAGTTGAGACCCGCACCCAGTTGAGATGGATCCATTCGCGGGTTAGTGGGTCTTCGAGGAGGAGAACCCGTACCCGCTTCAGACCCATTGGTAGGTGAAATTACCGTTTTACCCCTGGACTTCAAGATTCGTGCCCGATTTGGATGGTTCCGATTTAACCCCATTTTTAGCCATATCACGAGCCCCCCACTCTCGAAGACTGAGTTTGGTCAGCCTTTGAGGAGTAGTTTTACTGTTTTAATGGCTAGTGGAGTTGTATCGGGGTCCAAATGGAGGGTTCTGAATCTCTAAAGGAGGTAGTGTAGTGATTTTTTCAAGTTGTCCGTACTCTAAGCTGTTCTTGAGCTTTTCTGGATGTTTGGTGATTTTTATCTATTTTTCGGATTATTTATTTAATTTTGCGATGTGTTAACCGGTCGTTCGGGGGTCTTAACAACACATTCTAAGAAATAATTGTTCGTTCAGGGGCTCAAAAATGTACCCAATTATTAATTTCATCAACTATTGCATCACACGTCATAATCATCTATATATAGTTTACAAATATACACCACACATGCGGGTTTCCCAGAAAAAGGGGCCAAAATCACTTATTTTCTCTAATTAAATCTTATAATATCTAATTATAGCATACTAGCTCATACACCATGCTCCATGTAATTATAATTACCTATAAGGGCCTATATGCCCCAAAACATGCACAAAACATGCACTGGATAAAAGTATGCATAAACAATTTAATATATTTAGTTTTTATACTTCGACACATCACAATAACCCATAATATAGATTTTATATACTTAAAATAGTTACTTTCACCACATATGTCAAAAACCCATTTTGGATCCTTAAAAATCCGTATTTTCAATAAAAATCCACTTTTGGCATAACTTCCACAAAACATATCAAAAAGGCACGAAATTCGGCCACAATATAAAATATTTATAAACACAACATACTCACCTGACGGATCGAGCAAACGATGCCCCACGTCCGCCCTGTAGCCAGTCGAACTTCGACTTTTTTCCACCTAAATAGGAAATTATAGGATCGATTAGCATGAAACTCAAAACTCGACCTACGGATCTCCAAATTCAAATCTGTCTTCACCCACATGTCACAAAGAACATACGTAGGCGAGCTACATCGACGGATTTCAAATTCGAACCCCAATACAAGAACTTACCTATTGATCGGAGGCTTTCTAATAGGAAAATTTCCTATTTCCTAATTTCTTCAATCCCTTTGTCCTAATATCTCAAATTAGGGTTAACAACAATAATAAGACTCATCTACGCCTCCGAATTCATCAAATTCTCACCTCTATATCGCTCGGGCATTTTACCGAATACCCGGCGTGCACTTTTCACCTATAATCCATTTTACTCAATTTAATTGAGCTTAAGCCTATAAAAATCATCCTAAATTTATATTAATCCTTGCATAATACTCTACACCCTTATATTTATTTTCTACAATTATTTGGATCGAGTTTTCTACCCGATTTCATAAACCCTATAGTTCGAGTTTATGCCAAAATCACTACTCCCCATTTTATTCTTGTTGCCGCTGAATCTGGTGTGGGGGCAAACAGATAGTATTTGTAGGTTCTTGGGAAACTTTGAATAACAAACCTATTACCTGTTCCGCCGGAGTTTGACCGTTGCTCCCGCCGTTCACCTGTAAAAAGTGCGAGACACCGGGGTTGTTTCCGGCGACGCACCCTCCGACGCTCAAGTCAGTAATCAGAAGTGATTATGAAAGAGCGCAAAAACTGGCAAAAGATTGATTACCTCTTAATGGAGATGGATAGGGGGTATTTATAGGCGCTGCTGGGATCAGATTAGGAATATAATCCCTGTGGTTAGATAAGGAATGTAATCCCTAATCCCCAGTGAAAGGATAGATATGAATCAGGGCCGTTGATTAAGATTTAATCAGAAACCCTAATTCTATCCTTTCTAGATCGGGTTTGCTGCGGGTTGAGACCCGCACCCAGTTGAGATGGATCCATTCGCGGGTTAGTGGGTCTTCGAGGAGGAGAACCCGTACCCGCTTCAGACCCATTGGTAGGTGAAATTACCGTTTTACCCCTGGACTTCAAGATTCGTGCCCGATTTGGATGGTTCCGATTTAACCCCATTTTTAGCCATATCACGAGCCCCCCACTCCCGAAGACTGAGTTTGGTCAGCCTTTGAGGAGTAGTTTTACTGTTTTAATGGCTAGTGGAGTTGTATCGGGGTCCAAATGGAGGGTTCTGAATCTCTAAAGGAGGTAGTGTAGTGATTTTTTCAAGTTGTTCGTACTCTAAGCTGTTCTTGAGCTTTTCTGGATGTTTGGTGATTTTTATCTATTTTTTCGGATTATTTATTTAATTTTGCGATGTGTTAACCGGTCGTTCGGGGGTCTTAACAACACATTCTAAGAAATAATTGTTCGTTCAGGGGCTCAAAAATATACCCCCGAATTTATAATTATTTCCTAAAATTTTTAGTTAATTTTCCTGAATTTTTAGTAATTTTTTTGCAATTTTTAAATAAATAAAACTATTAAAATAAATAAAAAATAATTTTTAAAACCGATTTATGGCGTGGCGCGATCTGAGCCCTCCATCAGCGTCGAGCGCGTTTTTCTGGGCGATCGGACGATCCATGTTGCTCGGCAGATAATTTCTTCGTATGTGAGGGTCGGTTCTTCGTCCCCTCGGCTCGGCAGCTCGGCACTTAGCTCGGAATCTGCCGAACTACGTGGCGAGATCCTGAGCATCCATCTCAACGCGGATTCCCAAAAAATGCTATCTTGTCATTTAGTGAACGTGGCAAGATCTGAGCCGTCCATCGCGTCGAGCGCATTTTTTGATAAGATCCGACGGCTGAGGAGGGTCGGCAGAATTTTTCTCCATATGTGGGGGTCGGTTCCTCGTCCCCTCGGCTCGGCAGTTCAGCATTGTGGGCTGAATAAGTGCTCTACCAGGACGTTCGGTTCGACCTAGTAGCTCGAAGGCTCGACCAAGTTGTTTGTTAGCTCGGTTAAGCGCTCCGGTGGCTCAATTCCTTGTCTACTATATTAGGGGTTTGGTGGTCCGGTCCAGCTATTCGGTAGCTCGGCATTTAGCTCAGAATCTGCCGAACTACGTGGCAAGATCCTGAGCGTCCATCTCAGCGCGGATCCCTAAAAAATGCTATCTTGTCGTTTAGTGAACGTGGCCAGATCTGAGCCGTCCATCACGTCGAGCACATTTTTTGACAAGATCCAGCGGCTGAGGAGGGTCGGAGGAATTTTTCTCCATATGTGGGGGCCGGTTCATCGTCCCCTCGATTCGGAAGCCCGTCGTTGTCATCCGAGGGATGGAGTTTGGCATTTTGAAGAATTCTGGCTTTGAAGCGTCGCCACCCTCCGACTCAGTAGCTCGGTTGCTTAGCCAAGCTGTTCGGTAGCTCGGCTAGGCACACCGGTGGCTGGAAGCTCAGAAGGTACACGTGGTCAGATCTGGAGTGTCCATCACTGTGTGAATCACGAGGACGGGGTTCAGATCACGAGAAAACGTTATTTTGTCATTGTGTGAGCGTGGGGCTATCTGAACCGTCCATCAAGTTTTGACACGAAATTTGGAACGATCTGACGGTGATTGAGCCTCGGCAGAATTTTTCTCCATATGTGGGGGTCGATACCTCGTCCCCTCGGTTCGGAAGCTCAGCGTTGTCAGCCGAGGGATGGAGTTAGGCATTTTGAAGAATTCTGGCTTTGAAGCGTCGCCACCCTCCGACTTAGTAGCTCGGTTGTTTAGCCAAGCTGTTCGGTAGCTCGGAAGGTACATGTGGCCAGATCTGGAGCGTCCATCACTGCGTGAATCACGAGGACGGGGTTCAGATCACGAGAAAACGTTATTTTGTCGTTTTGTGAGCGTGGGGCTATCTGAATCGTCCATCAAGTTTTGACACGAAATTTGGAACGATATGACGGCGATTCAGCCTCGACAGAATTTTTCTCCATATGTGGGGGTCGGTACCTCGTCCCATCGATTCGGAAGCTCGGCGTTGTCAGCCGAGGGATGGAGTTAGGCGTTTTGAAGAATTCTGGCTTTGAAGCGTCGCCACCCTCCAACTCAGTAGCTCGGTTGCTTAGCCAAGCGGTTGGGTAGCTCGGCTAGGCACACCGGTGGCCGGAAGCTCAGAGGGGACACGTGGCCAGATCTGGAGCGTCCATCTCTGCGTGAATCACGAGGACGGGGTTCAGATCACGAGAAAACGTTATTTTGTCATTTTGTTAGCGTGGCACTATCTGAACCGTCCATTATGTTTTGACACGAAATTTGGAACGATCTGACGGTGATTCAGCCTCAGCAGAATTTTTCTCCATATGTGGGGGTCGGTTCATCGTCCCCTCGGTTCGTTTCGTTGGCAGATCGAGGTATGGCTTGCCGAGGAATGGTGTTAAGTGGTCTGAAGGGTTCTAGCTTTGAGCCGTCGCCACCCTCTGACTCAGTAGCTCGGTTGCTTAGCCAAGCTGTTCAGTAGCTCGGCTAGGCACACCGGTGGCCGAGTCATGGACTTAAGCGAATTGAGGAGTCTTTGTTTTGAAATACCGCAACTTTCCATTTTGGCTCTTTGGCTTCTCTTAGTGGGCTTTTAAATTCCCAAGGAAGCCCAAACGTCGCATTGTGGTTATAAGTTCTCACTCCCCCACCCCAGAGCTCATTTCTCACTTTTCACTCCAAGTTTTCACTTTTACTCTCTGCGTGCTCTGCTAGCGGCAATTTTAGCTCCAAGGCGGTTGCGTTAGCTGTCGCGGGGGCCAGGCAATTTTCGGCGAACTAATTCCGACCGTGAACCTCACTTCAAGGACACGTCACATCAAGGTCAGTTTATTTGCCTTAGCCTTTTTTTAGAGATGTCAAGGGTGGACTCGAGGAGTGAGGCCTCGTCCTCAGGCGATAGTGGCGCCGAGGAGAGGAGGCGAATGGAGATCCGAAGAAAGGGGAAGCAGGTGGCCGAGCCGAAGAAGAAGAAGAAGGAGGTAGTGGCCCGATCTCCTGTAGTCGAGGAGATCGTGGAGACCCCGAGGCAAGCCCCTAAGTCGGGCCGGTACCCTTGTGTACTGTCCGGCCATACCGGAGTCAAGCAATACGAGGGCGACCTTATGAAGAAGGCGATCATAGGTCGGTCGGAAGTTTACGAGAAGAAAAACCTGGTTCTGACCACCGAGGTAGACGAGATTGCATCGGTGTTATCCGAGAAGGACCTGTTCCGGATCAGAAAGGGGTTCACCATCCCTCCGGAGTACAAGCTGATTATCCCCGGCCCTGGGATGCGAGCGAACTCCAAACTATCGTCGTCGGATATGTGTATGTTCGACTACGACTCGCTGAACGCTGGATTGCGCTTTCCTCTGCACCCCTTCGTTCTTCAGGTCGTCGGGTGGTACCGCCTTGCGCCGACCCAGTTCATGCCGAACACCTGGCGCCATGTGAACGCCTTCTTACTGTAGTGCCGCAACGCCGAGGTCGAGCCAGACCTGACGATCTTCCGGAGCATGTATCGGGTTCACCAGATGCACAAGACCGAGCATCGCTACTACCTAGTGCCGAGGAAAGGCGTTCGGATTATAGAGAACCCGGACTCGATCAAAGGTTGGAAGGAGAAGTTTTTTTTGTTGAGGGAGCCCTCGATGCTGAAGATTCTGACTCAGTGGAAAGCAGAGGTGCCAAAGTTTGTGAGGGCCGACCCGGTACTGACTGCGGCCGAGGAGGAAGTGGTGGGGAAGATCATGGCCCTCCCGATGTTGAGCTGGAGGGAAATGACCGAGGAGGTGCTACACAGGTCAGGCCTTAGTCCGATCGACCCGAGTACGCTCCTGACATCTCGTAACATATTATTATTTTTTCTAAGTTTTTAGCTCGTTTTGCTAACTTGCTGTTTGTTCGTTGTTTGGAACAGAAGCGCCGAAGATGGACTTTTTGGGGATGATGAACGAGCATGGCAAAGTCGCCGACGGAAGGAAGAGGAAGAGGCCGAGTACGACGGCTTCGTCTGGTCGGCCCTCTAAGGTTGCTTCGGCAGTTGCTCCACCTCCCCCCGTTGCTGAGGTCCCCTCGCCAGCGGTAGTCATTGCCGCCGACCCCTTCGGCTCCTGCTGCATCTGCCACGGCCGGTGAGGCCTTCGACATTTCGGCGGTGCTGTCGCTCCAGGCTCCACCCCTAACCCCTCAGGCCGAGGTGATCCTGACCGAGCAGCACAAGAAGCTGTTCGTCCCAGACTGGCGAGTCAAGAACCACGACGGCTTCCTCGGGGACTCGCATATGTGCATGCAAGCCGTCAAGCACCTGGCGACCCCGAAGGATCGAGCCGCTCTGAAGGCGGGGACGGTTGGCGACGACACCTATGAGGTCGCCCGGTCGCTCGTGTCGGTAAGTTTTGCATACTCTTTTCTTGAGAATTTCTTAAGTCTGCCGTTCGGCTTTTACTTTGTTCTTATTCTCTTTTTTCTTCGGCAGGCCACTTGTCATTTCGGCCACCTCCTTCAAGTGTTCACCGAACAGGAGGAGTTGAAGGCCGCCAGCGATAAGGACACCTAGGCAGACAAGGTGAGGGTGGTTCGGCAGCTCGAGGCAGAGCAGAGGCACGCGGATGTCTTGGAGGTCCGGGTCGCTGACCTTCAGGCAGACCTGGAGCGAGCTAAGGGGCGGCTCGTCGAAGAGGTTGCCAAGGTCGCTAAGGCTGTCGAGGAGTTGGCGGCATCTGCGAAGGCTCTGGCGGAAGCAAAGGCAGAGAAGGACGCTGTGGCGGCGGTGATCAGGGCCGAAGTCGAGTCCGAGGCGAAGGCGCACATGGCCTTGAACATGGAGAAGTCCTACGAGAGGGCGCTCGACCACGTCCAGGACCGCGTCCCCGGCTTTCAGCAGGTCGGGTACAGGCTGTAGCCCAGAGCTGCAGCAGATGGCGAAGAGGAGGAAGGCGAAGAGGAGGAAGGCGGCGACGAGGACGAGGTGGTCCCTGAGACAGTGGTGACCGACCCTCAGGCCGGGGCGACGGGGAATGAGGGGCCGTCTGACGAGGCACCTGTGGTCGAGGCGACGACGCAGGTGGACCCCTGATCTCCTCGTCTTTTGTAATTTTGTTTTTTTTTCTTTCATTTTAAAAATGTAACGCCTTTTTGCGGACTGGCCACCGCCTCTTCTTTTATGAATAAAAATCTTATTTCAAACTTGTCTAAGTGTTTGCCTCGGACTTTTAGTCTTTGAATGTGATGTGCTCGTCTTTCAGATCCTCGTTCATGCTCTAGACACCGCAGCAGCTCGGCGTCGTGCTGAACTGTTTAAGCAGTCTCGCGAGGCTCGTCTCGAGGGTGAGATCGAGCTGATCAGAAGAGTGTCATTCAATGTGGAGAAGAAGAACAGCGAGCTGCTAGCCGAGGTGCACCACTTACGGATAGTCGAGGAGGAGCTCTCGACGAAGGAGGAAGAGCTGGCCTCAGCGCTGGCCGAGACGAGCTCGCGAAGAAGGTCGAGCAGCTACAGAGGGTTATAGTTGACAAAAGCATCGAGGTGACCCATCTGCGTCGCATCATCTCCGATAGTGCTGAATACCCGGGTTCGGCAAAACTTCCTCGGCTAAAGATATCGGTGAAGGACGACACCTTGAAAGATAGGTTCGTCGAGCTCGAGGAGGAGGTCGCTCGTCTCAGGCCTCAGCCAGCGAGGGCCAATGTCCGCAGCAGCTCATGTACGCACGAGGAGTGCGAACGAGGCATTTCCTTCTACGAGCTCGCGACTCGTCCTCCAGCCACAGGTCGGACCGCGGTCGATGCACAAAGCGGTGTAGCTATTAGCTCGAGCGGAGCCTCGGTCGGAGCCACTGTTAGGGTTAGTGGCGAAGAGGCATCCCAGTTCGTCGGCCTAGAGACGAGCTCGGAGATGAAGAGGCAAAAACCCCGAGTGTCTCTGAATCGAAATGTCCCCATCCCGAGGAGGCGCTGAACAAGTTGTATCGAGCTTTTGATTTCTTACATCATCCGTTGTATTTTTATTTTTGTTGTAACTTCTTGCCTTCGAAATTTACCAAGTTGTTTTAATAAAATCGAAGTTCGTCTGCCCATTGCTGTGCCGTAGTTGTCTTTCTTTTGAAACGAACCACAAGAACCAGTAGTTGGTTTACTCGAGCGTTCTTGCCGTAGAACTCTTGCCTTAGCTGTAGAACTTTAGCTCTTGTTCGGAGTATACCGAGGCAACTTTGCATTTTGGTGGTGTGGTAGCTCGGATCTCAGGCCCGAACCCCGTGGTTCAATCTGGACGGTCGATCACGATCGTGGCAAGAATCACGAGGCGAGAGGCACGAGTTTCGAGAAAACACTATCTTGTCATTTTGTGGATACGTGGCACGATCTAATCCGTTCATCATGTTCTGGCACGCATTTTGAGATGATCTAACGGTGAAGTTGGTTCGGCAGAATTCTTCTCCATATGTGGAGGTCGGTTCCTCGTCCGCTCGGTTCGGGACACTTATGGAGTGCAGTCGAGCCGAGCGTTAGACTCCGAACTCGCCGTTAGAGTTGTTCAACGGTTGTGGGAGCAATTCCGAATGGCGAACTACTTCTAGCTCGCTTAGGAGCGAACTTGCGAAGTAGAATCGAGCCAATGTTGGACTTCGAACCATCATTAGAGTTGTTCAACGGTTGTGGGAGCAGTTCCGAATGGCGACCTACTTCTAGCTCGCTTAAGAGCGAACTTGCGAAGTAGAATCGAGCCAAGTGTTGGACTCCGAACCATCTTTAGAGTTGTTCAACGGTTGTGGGAGCAGTTCCGAATGGCGACCTACTTCTAGCTCGCTTAAGAGCAAACTTACGAAGTAGAATCGAGCCAAGTGTTGGACTCTGAACCATCGTTAGAGTTGTTCAACGGTTGTGGGAGTAGTTTCGAATGGCGACCTACTTCTAGCTCGCTTAAGAGCGAACTTGCGAAGTAGAATCGAGCCAAGTGTTGGACTCCGAACCATCGTTAGAGTTGTTCAACGGTTGTGGGAGCAGTTCCGAGTGGCGACCTACTTCTAGCTCGCTTAAGAGCGAGCTTGCGAAGTAGAATCGAGCCAAGTGTTGGACTCCGAACCATCGTTAGAGTGAAGAGTAAAAGCAGAGAGATGCAAATAGTTTTACAAGTAAAATATGAAAAAGCTTTCTTTATTGATGACTAATGGTCGGCTACTTCTAAAGTTGCGAGCCTTTATTACAAGAGAGAAATAAAGGAAAAAAATACAAGTAAAAGGAGAGGAACGGTTCGACATCTCAGAATACTTAGAGAGGCGTTAGTGCTCTCTCTTGGTATTTCAAGAGATGGTCGGCATTCTAAGTCCTGGGGTTCTCCCTGCCTTCGAGGTCTTCTAGTTTGTATGTCCCGGGCCGAACCACTTTGGCGATCTTATAGGGTTCCTCCCAATTTGGAGCCAGTTTGCTCTTCTGTCCGAGGAAAGAGATGGCTAACTTTCTGAGGACCAAGTCCCCTTCTTTGAGGTCGGTAGAACAGAATCTCTTGTTGTATGCCAACTCGATCCTTCTTCGGTAGCTTTGTTGACGAATCGCAGCTCTTTCTCGGATCTCATCAATCAGAACTAGATTTGCTCGGAGCTCTCTGGCATTTTGTTCTTCTTCATAAGCCATTAGACGAGGAGAGGGTATACCAACTTCTAGGGGGATCATAGCCTCGGACCCATAGGTGAGATTTAATGGACTCTCTCCTGTGAGGGTCCGTTTTGTAGTGCGGTAGTTCCACAGCACGTTACGTTTTGTAGTGCGGTAGTTCCACAGCACGTTAGGGAGCTGATCGACCCATAAGCCTTTAGAGCATTTATCCAACCTCTTCTTAATACCGGAGAGGATCTGTCTGTTAGCATTCTCCACTTGGCCATTTGACTGTGGATGGGAAACGGAGGAGAATCGGTGTTGGATGGCGAGGTCTTCACAGAGAGCTCGGAAGGCAGCCCCGGTGAACTGGGTTCCGTTGTCTGTTATGAGGACCCGAGGGACACCGAATCGGCAGATTACGTTCTTCCAAAAGAACTGAAGTACCTTGTTCTCGGTGATCGTGGCCAAGAGCTCGGCCTCTATCCACTTCGAGAAATAGTCGATTGCCACGACTAAGAATTTAAACTGGCCGGGAGCTGGTGGGAATGGCCCTAGTAAATCCATCCCCCACATTGCGAAAGGGATCTGACTTGATAGGAAAGTGAGTGGAGCTTGTGGGAGGCGTCGGATGTTGGAGTACTTCTGACATGAGCTGCATTGCCGAACGTGCTGTTCGGCGTCTCGTAGGAGAGTGGGCCAGAAATATCCATAATTCAACACTTTGCGAGCTAAGGATCTGGATCCTGAATGTGCCCCTCCGATGCCTTCGTGAAGTTCTTGTAAGGCGTAGTCGGCTTGTTCGGGAGAGAGGCATCTCAGATAAGGCCTGCCGTCTACCTGTGTGAAGGAGCTCTTATATAGGATGTCTCCAATCAGTGTGTATCGCTCTGCTCGGGTTCTCACTCTTCGAGCTTCCTTAGGGTTCTCGGGGAGAAGCCCATCCCTCAGGAACTCAACGAGGGGTTTCATCCAGTCATCTTGAAGCAGGACAGGCAGCGACTCCATAGAGTCGGAAGTTTCATCCTCTATACTTGGCTTCAGGAGGACCTCTATCAAGACGGTCTGCTCGAGACCTTGGAGGGAGGAAGAGGCTAGCTTGGAGAGGGCATCGGCCTGGGAAGGGGGATTCGCTGGATGAGAGCTTCTTCAAATAGGGCCATGAGGCTCCTGAGCTTGGCTAAGTACTTAACTATCCGGTCATCACGTGCTTCATACTCGCCGAGGACCTGATTTACGACCAACTGAGAGTCGCTAAAGATCCGGAGGCATTGCGCCCCTGCATTGCGAGCCATTCCAAGGCCGGCTATGAGTGCCTCGTATTCTGCTTCGTTGTTAGAGGCCTTGAAGTTGATACGGAGGGAGTATTGGAGGACGAAGTCATCTGGGCCTGCCAGAATGACCCCGGCTCCGCTTCCCTCATTACAGGAGGATCCATCCACATAGACCGACCAGACAGGTGGTCCCTTCTTTGCTTGGATAAACTCGGGGATAGTACTTTCAACGATAAATTCTGCTAAGGCCTGAGCCTTGATTGCGGTCCGAGGCTGATACGTTATATCATGCTGGCTCAGCTCGATGGACCACTTCATAAGGCGACCGGAGGTCTCTGGCTTGTGGAGCACTTGCTTCAACGGTTGGTCGGTAAGAACGACCACTGAATGGGACTGAAAATATGGGCGAAGCTTTCTCGCGGCCATCACCAGGGCATAAGCCATCTTTTCTATCCTCGGGTAGCGGAGCTCGGCATCCCGAAGTACTTTGCTCACGTAGTAGATGGGCTTTTGAGCCTGGTCTTCTTCCCTTACTAAAACGGCGCTGAGGGTCTGCTCGGAGGCTGCCAGGTAGAGGTAGAGGGGTTCACCAGGAATGGGTTTGCTGAGGAGAGGAGGGTTGACGAGGTAAGCCTTGAGTTGGTCGAACGACTCCTGTTGCTGCTGACCCCATTCGAAACCTTTAGCCCCCCTGAGGGCCTTGAAGAAGGGAAGGCATTTCTCCCTAGACTTCGAGAGAAAATGCCCTATGGTGGCTAGGCGGCCTGTTAACCTTTGAACTTCCTTAACGTTCTTGGGAGGGGCCATGTCTAATATGGCCTTGATTTTCTCAGGGTTAGCTTCAATTCCTCATTGGCTGACCATGAAGCCGAGGAACTTTCCTGACGAGACTCCGAATGCACACTTGTTCGGATTGAGTCTCATGTTGTGCTTTCTCAGAACATCGAACGCCTCCTGTAAGTCGGTCACATGATCGACTCCTTGAATGCTTTTTACAAGCATGTCGTCAACATACACCTCCATATTCCGGCCGATTTGAGCTTGGAAAACCTTGTTGACGAGGCGTTGATATGTGGCACCTGCATTCTTCAAACCGAAGGGCATAACCCTGTAGCAGTAGAGGCCCTGGTCAGTCACGAATGAGGTCTTTGGGATATCTGGGGGAACATCCAGATCTGATTGTAGCCTGAGAAGGCGTCCATGAAGCTGAGGAGTTCATGACCCGAAGTGGCATCAATCAAAGTGTCAATGCTCGGAAGAGGGAAGGGGTCCTTGAGGCAAGCCTTGTTGAGATCGGTAAAATCGATACAAATCCTCCAGGTTCCATTGGACTTCTTCACCATTACTACATTTGACAGCCATTCAGGATAGTTTACCTCTTGTATGAACCGGGCCTTCAAGAGCTTGTCCACCTCCTCTTTTATAGATAGCTGGCGCTCGGGGGCGAATTTGCGCCTCTTCTGTTGAACCGGTTTGGACCCCTGAAGCAACGCTGAGGTGGTGGACCAAGAACTCTTCAGAAATTCCAGGCATGTCTGCAGCTGACCAAGCAAAGAGGTCTCGGTTCCTTCGGATGCACTGGACTATGTCTGAGCATAGGGCGGATGGGAGGGTCTTGCTAACAGAGAACTTTCGGGTTGGATCCTGCTCAGAGAAAAGCACTTCCTCCAATTCATCCACCAGCTCGGACGTTGGCCGGGCAGCATCTTGGGGGATTTCCAGAGTTTCTAGGGAGAGGACTAGACCGAGGGTAGAGGTCATGTAGCACTTGCGGGCCATTTCCTGATTGCCTTTTACCTCCCCTACTCCTGCCCGGGTGGGGAACTTCATCTTGAAGTGATAGGCGGAAGGGACGGCTTCAAGGGCAGCTAGGCCGGGCCGACCCAGAATGACATTGTAAGCTGCAGGAACATCTACGACCATGAAGTCCATCGACTCTGTTCGGGTAGTAGGAGTTTTGCCAGCAGTTACATTGAGGGTGATCACCCCTTCAATAGTCACTGGCACTCCCGTGAACCCATGGAGCGTGTAGCCGGCGGGCTTGAGTCTGTCTCGGGAGAGTTTGAGGCCTTTAAAAGCGGCGAGGAAGAGGATGTTAACGGAGCTGCCATTGTCCACTAGGATCCTCTCCACTTTGAAGTTTTCCATATGGAGATTGATGACGAGTGCGTCACAATGGGGGGTGCGGACACCTTCAAGATCTTCGTCTGAGAATGTGACGGGCACTCCGAGGCCTTTAGGAGGAGGGGTGGTGCGAACCGAATTGACTTCCCTAATGAACGCCTTTCGAGAGGAGTTTGAGGAGCCCCCCATTGGGCCCCCATCAATGAGGTGTAGGACACGCTCCTCTTCGAAGTCGGGCATTTCATCGCGTTCAGGACGCTTGTTAGCCCCCCGAGGCGGGGAGGAAGGTCGGCTCGGTCCTTTCTTACGAACCTGGTCAGCTGCCCCCTCTGGATGAGGGCTTCTATCTCATTCTTCAAGGCCCGACAATCATTGGTGTCGTGGCCATGGTCCCGGTGATAACGGCACCACTTCTCTTTATCCCTCTTCTTGGCAGGGGTGTTCATTCTCGGAGCAGGAGGTATGACCCCCTCCTTCTCAACTTCCATTAGAATGGTGGAAACATTGGTGGTGAGAGGAGTAAATTTCTCGAATTTGGGGGGAGGTCGGCGCTGGCCGCCATTATCCTTCTGGAGCTTCTTGGCTCCTTCCTCTTCTGTTCCCTTTCTCTTAGACCCGGAGGAAGACCCCTCCAAGTTGGGGCGGTACTCAGCTTCTTCGGCCCGAATATACTTTTCGCTCCGGAGGAGGAGGTCAGAGAAGTTCTATGGGGGCTTCTTGGCAAGGGAGGAGCGGAGGCTGGAGTTAAGGACATTGGATTGAAATGCTGCTGCAGCGACTGACTGGTCGAGGGATGCTATGGACCTAGCTTCAGCTGTGAACCTTTTCACATAGTCTCTCAGCTTCTCACCCTTCTTCTGGTGGAGGTAGAGTAGCGAAATGCTAGTCTTCTCAGTTCTACGGGTACTCACGAAGTGGGTGACGAAGAGTGTCTCAAATTGCTTGAGGGAGAATATTGAGGAAGGTGCAAGGCGAGAGTACCATTCTTGAGCTGGGCCCTTGAGAGTTGTGGGGAAGGTTTTGTAGAGTAGAGCATCGGAAGCTTGATGGATGAGCATGAGGGTCTTGAAGCTTTCGATGTGATCGACGGGGTCAGTCTCCCCGGAATAAGTCTCGAATTGAGGAGGCTTGAAGCCGATTGGTACGGGTGCATCCATTATGGTTCGGGAAAAAGGAGGTCGACTAGGACGAAGGGTCCTTCCTCTAAGCTCTTCTTCTCAGTCTAACTGACCCAAGCTCCTTTCCATTTCGTGGAGACGGCAGTAGACAGCGTCATCCCTTCGACAGGTAATCTGCCGAGCCTCTAGACTCGTCTTCGTACGAGGGAGAGCGGAGGCTACGACGACGGTAGCTCCTGGAGCGGCGAGGACTTGGCATGTGCCGAGAGTTGCTAGGAGCTGGAGGAGGAGTTGGGGACCGTCGGCGAGGACTTCGGACCGGAGGAGGAGAGGGGATCTTTGGAGCATTGGTGTTGGGACGAAGATTAAGAGCTTGTAGGACGGTTGCTTGGAACTGCTGGAACTCGGCACGGGTGATGGGTACCTCATCATTCCTGGGATGTTGCCGACCGGCAGGGGAATGGGGTCTTCTCCTATGATGCTCGGGGGATTCTCTCCGCCCCCTTCGGATAGGAGACCTTCTGTAGTCTCGGCGGCGAGGAGATCGCTCATCCGGACGTTGCTGGCGGGAGACTCCCTCTCGGGCCCGCTTTTCATCCAGACGGCGGCGAAGATCCTCATCCTTCTGCCGATTGAGGACGGTGTTGCGAAGGTCGGAAGCTTGGGGATTGTGGGAGGCCATAGAATCCGAAGAGGCATTGTGGATGGAGACGTGGTCCGGATGGAGAGGTTGTTTCTGCAGGTTGGGACCCTTAGGTGGTTGTTGATTCTGAGGAGGAGGCAGGTCCTGTTGGAGAGGGTCCTCCGCTTGAGGAGGAAGTTGCCGCTGCTGTGGAGCGGGCTGGATGGGAACTTCTTGTTGCTGATCGGGGTTGGGTCCTCGGTTGGACCCTCTGGATCTGGCTTTTCTAGGAGGCATGGCTAGAGAAGATCTGACCAACGGGAAGAGGAGAGGCTGCTATTCGTTGATTCCCACAGACGGCGCCAATCTGTTGCCGCTGAATCTGGTGTGGGGGCAAACAGATAGTATTTGTGGGTTCTTGGGAAACTTTGAATAACAAACCTATTACCTGTTCCGCCGAAGTTTGACCGTTGCTCCCGCCGTTCACCTGCAAAAAGTGCGAGACACCGAGGTTGTTCCCGGCGACACACCCTCCGACGCTCAAGTCAGTAATCAGAAGTGATTATGAAAGAGCGCAAAAACTGGCAAAAGATTGATTACCTCTTAATGGAGTTGGATGGGGGGTATTTATAGGCGCCGCTGGGATCAGATTAGGAATGTAATCCCTGTGGTTAGATAAGGAATGTAATCCCTAATCCCCAGTGAAAGGTTAGATATGAATCAGGGCCGTTGATTAAGATTTAATCAGAAACCCTAATTCTATCCTTTCTGGACCGGGTTTGCTGCGGGTTGAGACCCACACCCAGTTGAGATGGATCCGTTCGCGGGTTAGTGGGTCTTCGAGGAGGAGAACCCGTACCTGCTTCAGACCCATTGGTAGGTGAAATTACCGTTTTACCCCTGGGTTTCAAGATTCGTGTCCGATTTGGACGGTTCCGATTTAACCCCATTTTTAGCCATATCAATTCTACTGGCTCACAACAATTTTTTTCTACCATACAAGAGATAATTCTTATATATATCTCTATTTTACAAACCCAAAACTCTAATTTACTAACAACTTGAAATTTCTCTAACAATCCACTAATTCCTCAAATCTTCCACTTCCAACATCTCTAAATCTCTCTACCATAATAATCCTACTCATTAAAACTAACCACGCTTAATTTTATACCATAAAATAAAAGGGATATACCTTTCCATGGTTGTTTCTCCAAATTGACTCCACCACTAGGTAGGGCATCCCTTACTTAGTCATCTCCCCAAATTAATTCAAAATTTATAAGGTATTTGGGTGGATTTGAGGAGAGAGAGAGAGAGAAGCCGAAAGTTGGGTTTCGGCCTTCTCTGGTTTCGATCGAAATGGAAAAGAAGGAACGAAGGGAGAAGAAAGAAAAAAGGAAATAAAATGGGGAAGGGGTTATATTGGAAATATAATATATTTTTTGTAATAATAATAGAAAGGTATAATTACCTATAAGTCCTCCAAATTCAAAATATTACAACTAAACTCCAACTCTTTTCTATAATAATAATACGAACAAGACAAATACATTAAATTATCTTATAATAATTCCCCAAAATTATAAAATAAAATAAACTATATTTCCTCACATAAAATCTTAACTCTTAACTCTAATATAACAATTATACCAATCTACCACAAATATTCAGACCAATATCAATATTGAAAATAAATAAAATAAGATATCACTTAAAAATAATTCTCACTCCTACAAAATATATAAAAAAACAAATAATTTTCAGTATTTTAAAATCCGAGGTGTTACACCCTACTGTATTTATTATTTTATTTTCAAAACCCCTTATAAAAATCCTAACTTTATAATCTAATGATTTCCTGTAATTAGAAAGCCCTAATCTATATTAAACACACAATCCACAATTTGGAAACAATTTATTGTGGATCTTTATTTCATATTTGGCATTTCATGAATTTAGAAGTAAAATAGACATATAAATCAGTAGCAGGACTATCAAATATGTTTTGTGTCATTCATAATTGTATGCACATCCTAGAACCATTGTAAGTATAAATCAGCTGGTCTGATCTTTATTTCTTTATTTAGTAGAACTATTTATTGTGGACTTAGCAAATGCAGCATGGACAATTCTATCATAGAGCTATCCATTTTTGGACATTGACACTCATCGACTAACAAATACCTACTAAACATATAATCCACAATTTTGGAACACTTCACATTTTTTTTAGGACGAGGAAATGGAGATTTTGTAAGTGTTTGATGCATATTAGGTTTTTGTTATTATGTTTATTAAGGATATGTGTGTTTTGTTTATTGATAATGGTCACGACATTTATTATGTTTGTTCATTTGAATTTACAAATGTTTGTTATTATGTTTGTTAAGAAGGATATCTAATTTTGATTTATTAAGATTGCTCGGGCCTATATAGTAATACTGTGTGTGGAAACAATATGGTTTACGGTTGCTGACAAGCAATCATTTTTGAAGTTTTAGTATAGATTAATTTTGTTTATTCTATATCTCCAGTTTTAGTATATGCAGCTGTAGCGCTCCGAATTTTCAATAAATAAAATAAGAAATAAGTGGCACAATTTCCAGAATTAACTATAATATAATCCAAACACAGTATCAAGTACAGAAAAAAAATCAAAACTTTTTATTACAACAATTCTTTCTTACATTTGCACAGTGGAAAAGAATTAAATACATTTATTACAACACAACTCAATACTTAAACTTTAATAATCTCAAATCCAAGCTTCCACTTTGCTTGAGCAACTCACTTGCAAAATCCTGCAAAAACTGACCAGCAAAGAGGGGACGTCAGTTGAAGGCAACTGACACAATACTATAGTAACTCACAATCACAAACTTGGCACATAACATGAAATTAAATGACGATGAAAAATTCAATAAACAACAAGTAAAACTATACTAAGTAAGTGTGTGTCAAAGAAAAATAGAAGAGAAATGCATTAAAACAATATTCAGGAAAACACAATGCACACGATGATTTCTAATACATACTTGTCGGATTCTATGCATCCCATTCTACATAGGTCCGGTGCAAGCTCTTATCGTTCTCCCTTTACAGAGTTCAATCCCTCGTTATGCAACCTACTACCATGACTACTACGAGATTTAGACATTTTGCAAGTATTGATTCTCGCCCATGGAATACTGGAGACCAATCCTACTCCGTGGATCATTTTGTGGCCTATTTCATCCATCGTCCCGGAATACTAGGGACGATCTCACTCCGCAGGTCATTTTGGAGCCCTCATTGCACAAATATCCCAAGAGGGTCGCTCTCGTCCCAGAATACTAGAGATCAATCCCACTCCGTGGATCATTCTGTGGTCTATTTCATCCATCGTCCCAGAATACTGGGGATTATCTCACTCCACGGATCATCCTGGAGTCCATAACTCACGTTTGCTCTCATTTCATCATATCAGTATTTAGTGTCTGTCCTTATTCATACATATAAGTAACCTGAGCCACCTAGAGCTAGCTCCACCCTACTGGACTTAAACCCACAAAACTAGGAACACTAGCCCTTCCTGACCAATTCCCACAATCAATTAATTCATTGCTGGTAATTTTGGGTCCTGCTCAACCTCTAGTGCTCACAACACAAAAATCTCCAACTAACTTCCTAGGGTCCACAACATAACCCTAAATCTCAAATCAACCCAACTTGGTTCAATAATACAAAATATTCTTTCATATATGGAAACAAATTCAACTTACGAAAATTTTTAAACTCAACCTTTTGAATCTCACTTTCTATTCATTTGTAAAGTTCAATTAATTCAACTATAAATTCATTCAATCTCAACTGAAACAAATCTCTTAAACATATGGGATCTCATTCCCAAAATCTGAAATTTTATAGTTTCCAAAATATGAAATTTACACCTCTTTAAAACTGAAAATAACTCTTAAAATTATGAAATAATTACCCTTCAAAACTGAGAACTTCATCTACAAAAATATAGGTTTATTTCCCCAAACCATTACTTGAATATAGCAAAAAATGAAACAAGATTTTCACCAAAATCTGAAAGTTACATGATTTTCTTCTTCAAAACAGTACACTCCAAAATAAATATTAAATCCTGAAAAAATTCAGTTAAATCCAGCACATATCAAGGAACTCACCATAAAAATCTGGACTCAAACAAATTAATTTAAAGGGTTTAAATCACACAGATTCTGAAAACTATTTGTTGCTGCTGGATTCTGGTGTGGGGGCAATAGATGAGATTTGTAGGTTCGTGAGGAATTCGAACAGGCAGACCCCTTCTTGGTCCTTGTTGACTAGCTAACTCCTTGGTTCTCCCTTGAACCTGCACAAACGTTTGAGACACCGGGATGGATCCCGGCGACGAACCCTCCGATGCTCAAGTCAACACACAGAAAAAGTGAAGAGAAAGAGCTCAAGTATGCAAAGAGTGATCACCTATGACAGTAGGAGGTAGGGGGGTTTTTATAGTCGCCAATGGGATTTCTTTCAGGATAAGAGTGAATCCCTACTTCCCGGTGTGGCAGGATAAGGGTGGTTATAACTACCTCCTCAAGATCAGGGGGAGCCAGGATTTCCTCCAATCCGGTTGAATTAGCCCCTAATGGGTTGAAACCCGTTTCCAACTGGCCAGATCCATTCATGGGTTAGCTGGTCTAAGAGGAGGGACCTGGTTCCCAATTCGGACCCGTCTGTAGGTGAAATTACCGTCTTGCCCCTGAAACTTTGAGATTCGTGCCCACTTTGAATAGCTCCAATTTAACCCCATTTTTAGCCATAACACGAGCCCTCCACTCCAAAAGACTGCGTGTTACGGCTTTGGGGAGTAGTTTTGTTGTTTTGATGGCGTATAGGGCTTTATCGGAGTTCTCAACGGGTGTTCGAATCTCGTCTGAGGGGCGATGGTATTTTTCTGAGCTGGTAATGTGCCCAAGTTTGCTTTCAGGTCTCTCTGGATTTTTGGTGATTTTTTCCATTTTTTGTATTATTTTTTCGAACCATTTATTCAATTTTGCAAAGCGATGATTTGTTTTCCGAGAGCACTAATTAACCATTCTAGATAATAATTATTTCTTTCAGGACTTAAAAATATTCCCCCGAGTTTATAATTATTTTTCAGAAATTTTAATTAATTTTTCTGAATTTTAATCATTTTTTTTGCAATTTTTTAAATAAATAATTCGAAATAATAAGTAAAAAAGAAATTTAATTACCATTTATGACGTGGCCGAATCTGGGCCCTTGATCATGCTACGGCGAGTAATTCTAGAAGATCGGACGGCTGTTGAGAGGGGGGACATTGTCTGTTGGGGGGTCGACAGCAATTGCCTTCGGAACTCTCGCTGAGGTCTAGGTGAGCAACGCGTGGCTTCTGGACCCTTTCTGCTCTGGCCCCCTAGTCGTCAGTGGCCATTGAGTCCGGAAAGATTACCAAAGTCCAGGGATACGACACGTGGCATGTGGGCCCCTGCTACTTCTCGCGTTTTCGACTCCGGTGGCAATCGAGTTTAGGGACGAATAGGAGAGTGCCACGTGGCCAAAGGGCCCAAGCCCCCTTTGACTAGTCAACGCACTTTGTTGCATTTTGACATCGATGGCAATTGACTTCGGGGAAAAATAGGAGAGCACCACGTGGCCAGTGGGTCCCGGCCCCCGTTGACTGGTCAAACCATTTTCTTGCGTTTCGACGTCGGTGGCAATCGACTTCGGAGACGAATAGGAGAGCACCACATGGCCAGTGGGTCCCAGACCCCGCTGACTGGTCAATGTATTTTCTTGCATTTCGACGTCGGTGGCAATTGACTCCGGGGACGAATAGGAGAGCGCCACATGGCCTGTGGGTCCCAGCCATCGTTGACTGGTCAACATATTTTCTTGCATTTCGACATCGGTAGCAATCGACTTCGGGGACAAATAGGAGAGTGCCACGTGGCCTGTGGGTCCCAGTCACCGTTGACTGGTCAACACATTTTCTTGTGTTTCGACGTCGGTGGCAATTGAGTTTGGGGACGAATAGGAGAGCACCACGTGGCCAGTGGGTCCCAGACCCCGTTGACTGGTCAACGCATTTTCTTGCATTTCTTCACTAAATGGGCCGGGCTTTTATGCTCCTGAGGGCCTTTTGTCTTGGTAGGTGTGCCGCCAATCTCACTCCCTATAAATCTTCACCCCCTCCGTCATTTGCTCATTTCACTCGTTTTTTACTCCGGCAAGAATTTCACTCTGCGAGAGCTTCCGGCGAGTATTCACCGTATTCCGGCAAGTTTTCCGACTGTTGCTGTCAAATCAAGGTAACTTATACTTAGTTTTCTTTTGCTTTTTGAAAATGTCTATCGAGCCTTCGACAAAGGAGACCTCCCCTCTTCTCGCGCCCGAGGCATCCTCTAGTCAGGTCCCCCTAATCGACAAGGACAAGGCTGTTGTTGGGCAGACTTCGGTGGTTGTTGAGACGAGAATCGAAGAAGATCGGAGGATGGGTGAGTTCGGAAGGTTACCTGGGGTCCTGACAGGACTGCCGAGGGTTCGAGAGATTCTGAGGGACCAGGCGGAGCGGATAATGTCTGGGATGGCTTGGAGCTTCAAGGAGAACGAGTCTAGAGAGACGTCTGAAGTGGACAAGAAGATCACCATTCTTACCGAGGAAGATTTGGTGAAGATTAGGGCATGCTTCTAGATCCTGTGGGAGTTCGACTTGATACTCCCCGGGCCAGGGGTGAGGGCCAACTCGCCGATGCCCGTCGACATGTGCTTCTGGCCGGACGACGCATTCTTGGTGGGTTTCGGCTCCCACTCCACCCCTTCATCGCCGAGGTGCTGAGGTGGTTCCGTTTCAGCCCCATTCAGTATATGCTGAACGTGTGGAGACTGATAAACGGGTTCATCTTGCACTGTCAGGCGGTGAGTCTCGAGCTGAGGCTGAGCATTCTCCAAACTGTGTATCGAATGCATCAGCAGCACAAGGACGTATACCGATTCTACTTGGCTCCGAGGTTCGGGACGAAGTTGGTCAGTTGTCCGGACTCCATCAAGCACTGGAAAGATAAGTATTTCTTGATCCAAAGCCCGGTGCCTTGGGGGATCCCCACAGCTTGGATTGATTCAGTTCCGAAGAAGGTGAAGCAAAGCCCAACCCTCAGTACCGTGGAGGAAGAGATGGTTCGGACGCTACTCGATCGTCCGAAGTATGATTGGAAGGACCTGATCGAGGAGGCGCTATTCTGGGGGGGGTCTTAGCTTGATTAACCCCAGTACGACTTTATTTCGTTTGTTTTCTTTTACATCATGTTGAAAAAGTGTTTCTTTTTTCTTTTTTCGAACTCTTTTTCTTCGGCAGAGTCAATGGACTTCGAAGACTTGGTGTCGTAGGGTGGGTCCCCGAGCAGCAAAGCCCCGAAGAAGAGGAAGCGAGTCACGTCGAAGACTGCCTTGGAAGGGGTGCAGGCGCACCGTACCGTAGCTGAGCAGCTGGCGAGGCGACCCCCTTTGGCTCCGAAGCCTCTGACCGCGGCGTTGGCTTCGGCTTCGTCGAGCGCAAGGGCCTTTCCATTGTAGGCAGCCTTGGGGCTCGAAGCTCCGCCGTTGACTGCCGAAGCCGAGGTCTTCTTGACTGAAGAGCACAAGAAGATCTTCATCCCGGACTGGTAGGTTCGTAAGCTTGACGGGTTCCTCGGCGACTCGTCGGCGTGCATGCAGGCGGTTCGTCACCTGGCGACGCCGAAGGACGAGGCGACAATGGAAGCAGGTACCGTGGGCGACGATGTGCTAGAGTTCGCACGCTCGGCGAAGTCGGTAAGCTTCGAAGTTCGAACTCTCTTTTTCCAAACACTCAGAAGAAAAAAAATTCAACTCTTTTTCTTTGGCAAATCACTTACCACTTCGGCCACTTGATGAAGAAGATAGCCGAGCATGAGAAAGAGCTGTTGTCTGAGGCAGAGAAGGCTCGAGGCGAGAAGGCTCGGCTCGCCAAGGAGCTCGACAAGGTGAAGGCGGAGGCTGAGTCGAAGAACTCAAGGTTGATGCACCTCGAGGCTGTGGTCGCCAAGCTGGAGGCGGACAATGCTCGGCTTCTCAAGGCAGCTGAGAAGTCCGCCAAGGACAAGGAGGATGCCGTAGCTGCGGCGAAGTTGGAGGCGGCAAAGGAGGCCGAGGTGCAGGCCTCGGAGAAAGTGAAGGAGGCTGAGGAGCAGGCCTTGGAGGAGGCAAAGGAATATCTGATCCTGAACATGGCAAAGGCGTACGCTCGAGCCATTGACAAGGTGAAGGCGAAGTTCTCTGAAGTTGATTGCGCCGGGATGCGTCTTTTTTCGAATCCTGTCCCCGGCTTCGACGACATCTCGGAAGGTGAGGAAGAAGGCGAAGAAGAATAGGAGACCGAGGTGGCCGAAGCTGATGAGGTTGAGGCCGAGGAAGAGGCTCCGTCGGAGGCCGTGCCTCTGGTCATCGTGGCCCCCGGGGAGGGTCCTTCTACCAAGGTCGACCCTTGATCCGCCTTGCTTCTTATTTCCTCTTTTTTTCTTTTGCTTATGTAGTGCCGAACCACGGACTGGCCACCGCTTGTAATTTTTGAAATTTTTAATGAAAAAAACTTTTTGGTTGAAAATGAAATAAGTGTTGGAGCTCGGCAGTGAGTGAAGAACTCTCTTCACATATCTTTTTTTTTCTTTTACAAGTGTTGGAACTCGGTAGTGTTTTCGAACTCACTCTTGAACGAACGTTAAAACACTTCTTGAACAAGCGCCGGAGCTCGACAATGCTTTTGAACTTGCTCTTGAACAAGTGTTAAAACACTTTTTGAACAAGTGTTGGAGCTCGGCATTGCTCTACAAATTCGTGGTGGTTATGTCTGAACTCAATAGTTTTACTTGTTCTTTTCAGATCGTCGAAGTGCTATCTCTTGTCGAAGTGCCACGAAGTGCCGAGGTGTCTCGCCTTCGGTCAGGACCTAGACGTTGCTAGGTTGGCTCTTTCTCGAAGTCGAGAGGAGTTCCGAAAGAACGAGGGAGAACTAAGTCATCACAAGCTGACACTGGTGCGTCACGCCTACGAATTGAAGCAAATGAAAGAGCGTGCTCGGAGAGCGGAGGAGGGGAGTCCCTCGAAGTCCAACAAGCAAGGCAAGAAGCTAGAATCCCTTCGACAATCTTTTTTCGAGGCTAGAGCAGAGAGAAACAGTTTAAAGAACGTGGTGCTCAAAAAGAGTCTAGAGACTGTGCAGCTTCGGCGGACCATCACCGAAGCTTCTCGCGCAAGCAATACGAGTCGAACGCCTCAGCTATAGGTTAAGGTAAAAGATGACTCACTGAAGGAGCGAATCGTTGAGTTAGAGGCGGAAGTTCATCGGCTACGATGCCTTTTGGAGGGGAGCAATGTTAGGACAACTTCTTGTGCTCGAGGTGAGTACTCACAGGGGTAGTCGTTTCACGAGTTGGCATTACATTCGCCTCCCACCGTGGGATGCCCCGGAGATGCACAGAGCGGAGTGGCTGGCTCATCGAGCAGGACCTCAGCCGATGCAACTCTCAGGGATACGACATGGCTCGCCAGCCTAGAGACCCCCACAGAGGTGGGGTCGCAGCGGCAAAGTGCTCATCGTCTACGCTTGTCGCTCAAGAGGAGTATCCCACTCCCTAGGAAGCGTTAGGACATATCCCTTGTGATTTTGTTGTCTTCTTTGTACAAGTTTTGTATCTCAATGTAAAGATGAGTAGTTGGCCTCGTAGTTAGACTTGTAATCTCAAACTTCAATGGAATAATACTTGTTTTGTGAACTTGCACATTTTTCTAGCATTTGTAGTTGTCAACAGCTGTAGGAGCAATTTTGAATGGTAATCTGCTATTTACTCGCTTAGAAGTGAGTAGTCGAAGCAGAGTCGAACCAAGTGTTGGACTCCAAGCTTGTCATTTTAAGAGAGTGTCAACGGTTGTGGGAGCAATTCCGAATGGCGAGCCACTTCTTACTCGCTTATAAGCAAGTAGTTGAAGCGGAATCGAGCCAAGTTGGACTCCGAACTCGTCGTTTTAAGAGAGAGTCAATGGTTGTGGGAGCAATTCCGAATGGCGAACCACTTCTTACTCGCATATGAGCGAGTAGTTGAAGCGGAATTGAGCCAAGTGTTAGACTCCAAACTCGTCGTTTTAAGAGAGTCAACAGTTGTGGGAGCAATTCCGAATGGAGAACCACTTCTTACTTGCTTATGAGCGAGTAGTTGAAGTGGAGTCGAGCCAAGTGTTGGACTCCGAACTCGTCGTTTTAAGAGAGAGTCAACGATTTTGGGGACCATTCCGAATGGCGAACCACTTCTTACTCGCTTATAAGCAAGTAGTTGAAGCAGAATTGAGCCAAGTGTTGGACTCCGAACTCATCGTTTAAAGAGAGAATTTTTTTTTGCAAGTAGAGTTAGACTACCCCAAAAATAGAAAAGTTGTGGCGAAAGATTTCCTTTTATTGCAAACAATTGGGTGGCCGCTTCTAAGTTACGAGCCTTTACATTTGGATAAAGAGGAAATACAAGTAAGGATCTCGAGACATGTCTTCTGGAGCGATCCTAGGGAAGTTGCTTAGAGCGGTGTTTAGACACCCTTTTGGTACTTCATCATGTGCTCTGCATTCCATGTCCTTGGTATCTTCCTGCCCCCCGGGTCTTCGAGTTGATACGCGCCCGGGCGTATAATTCTGGAGACCTTATATGGTCCTTCCCAATTGGGTGCCAGCTTGCCCTTTCTTGGGTCAGAAATGGACAACTTTCTCAGCACTAAGTCCCCCTCCTTTAGGTTGGTGGGTTGTACCCTCTTGTTGTAAGCTTGAGTAATCCTGCGACGTTAGGTCTCTTGGCGGATCACGGCTCTCTCACGGATCTCGCCAATGAGGTCTAGGCAGTTGCAAAGTGGTTCGCATTCTGCGCCTCATTGTAAGCTATGAGTCGAGGTGAAGGCATGCCCACCTCCAAAGGGACGAGAGCTTCAGATCCGTAGGTGAGGTTGAAAGGGGACTCCTCCATTGGAGCTCTTTTTGTGGTGCGATAGTTCCAAAGTACATTGGGGAGTTGTTCGACCCATAGCCCTTTAGTGGACTTATCCAGCCTCTTTTTCAAGCCCGAGAGTATTTGACGGTTCGCGTTCTCCACCTGACCATTGAACTAGGGGTGCGCTATAGAAGAGAACCGCTGCTGAATCCTGAGGTTGGTGCAAAAGTCGCAAAAGGCCGCCTCCGTGAATTGGGTCCCGTTGTCGGTTATAAGGATACGAGGCACCCCAAACCGACAGACGATGTTCTTACAAAAGAACTTCTGCACCTTGTGCTCGGTTATTGTTGAGAGAGGTTCAGCCTCTATTCATTTTGAGAAGTAGTCTATTGTTACCACGAGGAACTTCATCTGGCCTGGTGACGGAGGGAAGGGTCCGAGAAAATCCATCCCCCACATTGCGAAGGGGATTAGACTCTCCAAGGAAGCAAGTTGTGCTTGGGGTAGGCGACGGATTGGGGCAAACTTTTGGCAGGAGTCACACTGGCAGACGTACTCCTCGGATTCACATAGTAGTGTCGGCCAGAAGTAGCCGTAGTTCAAGAGCTTCTGGGCTAGGGATCTCGCTCTCAAGTGCGCGCCACATAGGCTATCATGGGCTTCCTTCAGGGCATAGAGCACTTCCTCCGGGGAAAGGCACCTCAGATAAGGCTAACCATCGATCTGGGTGTAGGAGCGTTTGTACATCATCCCGTCCAGGAGTGTGTATGCTCTGCTCGTGTCCTAATTCTCCTTGCTTCTTTCGGATCTTTGGGGAGGACTCCGTCTCGGAGGTACTTGAGGATGGGCTTCATCCAGTTTTCCCCAAGTGTTAGGGGGTAGGCTTCCATTGGCTCCGAGCCATCTTCGTCAATGATTGGTTTGAGAAGGACCTCTATCAAGACGGTCCGTTCTAGACCTTGGAGAGACAAGGAGGCGAGCTTAGAGAGGGAATCTACTTGTGCATTTTCCTCTCGGAGAACCTGCTGGAGTTGAACATCTTTGAATAGAGCTAGAAGCTCCCTCACCTTTGCCAAGTACCTAGCCATGCGGTCGTCTCTCGCCTCGTACTCCCTGGACACTTGATTGACCACTAGCTGGGAGTTGCTGAAGACCCTTACTTGCTCGGCACCTGCCTTGCGAGCCAAGTAGAGCCCCGCTATTAGGGCTTCATATTCTGCCTCATTGTTTGACGCCGGGAAGTTGAGGCAGAGGGAGTACTGGAGGACGAAAGCATCGGGGCCAGTTAGGATGACGCCGGCCCCGCTTCCTTCAGCGCAGGATGACCCGTCCACATAGACTGTCCAGACGGAGGGGTCGGCAGGTGACTCGCATGAGTTGGGGATGGTGTTCTCCAAGATGAACTTGGCAGAGCTTGGGCCTTTATCGCCGTTTTGGGCTGGTAGCTGATATCGTGCTGACTCAACTCGATTGACCACTTCATGAGCCGCCCGGAAGTCTCAGGCTTGTGGAGAACTTGTTTCAGCGGTTGGTCGGTAAGGACGACCACCGAATGAGATTGGAAGTAGGGGCGGAGCTTTCGGATCGCCATGACCAGGCGAGAGCCATCTTATCCAGTTTCAGATAACGGAGTTCGGCATCGTGGAGTACCATACTCACGTAATAGATGGGCTTCTGCGTCTTTTCCTCCTCCTTCATAAGGACCGTGCGAGCATCTGCTTCGAAGCTGCGAGGTAGAGGTAGAGGACCTCCCTAAGTGCTGGCTTACTCAGGAGCGGGGGGTTAGCCAAATACTCTTTGAGCTTGTCAAAGGACTCCTGTTGCTGCGGCCCCCACTCGAAGCCTTTAACCCCCCTGAGGGCTTTGAAGAAGAGGAGGCACTTTTTCCCGACTTGGAGAGGAATCGCCCGATTGCAGCGAGGCGACCCGTGAGCCTCTGTACTTCTTTGAAGGTGGAGGGGGAGCCATTTTGAGAATGGCTTGGATCTTTTCGGGGTTGGCCTCAATGCCCCTCTGGCTGACCATAAACCCCAGAAATTTGCCCGATAAGACACCGAACGCACCCTTGTTCGGATTTAGCCTCATATTGTGCCTTTTGAGCACCCCGAAGGCTTCTTGAAGGTCGAGGGTGTGCTCCTGCCCTCGGGTGCTTTTGACCAACATGTCGTCGATGTAGACCTCCGTGTTTCGGCCAATCTGGTCTCGAAAGACCTTGTTCACCAGGCGTTGGTAGTTAGCTCCCGCATTTTTCAAGCCGAAGGGCATAACACGGTAGCAATAGAGGCCTGGGTCCGTCACGAACGAGGTCTTCGGGATGTCGGGAATGAACATCCTGATTTGGTTGTACCCTGAGAAAGCATCCATAAAACTGAGGAGTTCGTGCCCGGAGGTCGCATCGATCAGGGCGTCGATGCTAGGAAGGGGAAAAGGGTCCTTCGGGCATGCCTTGTTAAGATCGGTGAAGTCAATGCATATCCTCCTACTCCCATTGGCCTTTTTGACCATCACCACATTGGAGAGCCACCCAGGGAAGTTTACCTCCTGAATAAAGCGGGCGTTGAGGAGTTTTCTCAACCTCCGCCTTGATCGCCTGTTGTCTCTTGGGGGAAAATTTCGCCTCTTCTGTTGGATAGGCTTGACCCCAGGGGCGACACTTAAACGGTGCATTGAGAGCTCCTCTGAGATCTCAGGCATGTCTGTTGCAGTCCAGGCGAAGAGGTCACGATTCTCCCGTATGCACCGGGAGATGTCTTGCTTAATGGATGGAGACAGAGCCTTGCTGATGCGGAACGTCTTAGTGGTGTCTTCTTCCGAGAACGCCACTTCCTCCAACTCGTCTATGGGCTTGGAAATAGTCTGACCGCCTTCTTGATGTAGTTCGAGTGCTTCCAAAGAGAGAACTGGACCCCCCATTGAGGTCATGTAGCACTTCCGAGCCGCTTCTTGGCTTCCCCTTACTTTTCCCACTCCCGAGGGCGTGGGGAACTTCATTTTCATCTGGTAGGCTGAAGGGATGGCTTGAAGTGCGGCCAAACCTGGTCTACCCAGGATCACATTGTAGGCGGCCTTAACATTGACCACCATGAAGTCCATTGGCTCCGTGCGGTTGCTGGGGCCTTTCCAGCCGTTATGTCGAGGGTTATAATTCCCTCGAACGTAACTGAGACCCCAGTAAACCCATAGAGAGTGTAGCCTGTGGGCTTGAACCGGTCCCTCGACAGCAGGAGACCTTTGAAGGCCTCCAAGAAAAGGATGTTGACAGAGCTGCCATTGTCTACCAAGACCCGACGAACTTCGAAGTTCGCCATTCGGAGATTGATGACGAGGGCATCGCAGTGGGGCGTGTGGATGCCCTCTAGGTCCCTATCAGAGAACATCACTGGGACTTCAAGGCCCTTTAGGGGAGGATGGCTTTGCACGGAGTTAACCTCCCTTACGAAGGCTTTTCGGGAGGAGTTGGAATCTCCCCCCATTGGGCCTCCGTGTATCAGGTGCAAGATGCCCTCTACTTCGGCCTCCGGAGTCTCCGTGCACTGCTCAGTTTGCCTGTTAGCCCCCCGAGGCGGCGGGGGCGGATCGGCTCGGTCCCTCCTTACAAAACGGGTGAGCTGCCCTCTCTGGATGAGAGCCTCAATCTCATCTTTGAGGGCGCGACATTCGTCTATGTCATGCCCGTGATCCCGATGGAAACAGCACCACTTACTCTGGTCCCTCTTCTTTCCTGGAGTATTCATCTTTGGGGGAGGCAGTAGGAGGCCATCGTTCCTTATCACCATGAGGATGGCAGATACACTTGCGTTAAGCAGACTGAATTTCTCGAACTGAGGAGGAGGACGCCGCTGACCCCCATTGTCTTTTTGGAGCTTCTTAGCTCCTTCTTCTTCTGCACCCTTCTGCTTTTTCGCAGAAGATGAGGCCTCGAAGGTGGGGCGGCGGACAGCTTCTTCCGCTGGGATGTACTTCTCGCACCGAAGCAGGAGCTCTGAGAAGTCCCGAGGGGGCTTCTTGGCGAGGGATGCCCTGAGGTCAGCATTGAGGACGTTGGACTGGAAGGCGATGGTGGCAACCGAAGGTTCCAAGGAAGCAATGGACCTGGCTTCAGCAGTGAAGCGCTTGACATAGTCTCTCAGTCGTTCGCCCTTCTTTTGACTAAAGAACAGTAGGGTGTCGCTTGTTTTCTTGGCACGGCGAATACTCACAAAATGCGTGGGGAAAAGACCCTCGAACTAGTCGAAGGAGAAGATAGATGCTTGTGCAAGCCGAGAGTACCATTCCCGAGCTGGCCCCTTAAGTGTGGCCGGGAAGGTCTTGCAAAGGAGGGAGTCGGATGCATGGTGGATCATCATAAGAGTTTTAAAACTCTCAATGTGGTCTGCGGGGTCCGACTCCTCGGTGTAGGTCTCAAAATGTGGAGGCTTGAAGTTGTCGGGAACTGGAGCCTCCATGATTGTGTGGGAGAATGGGGGCCTGACTTGGACGAAGGTCCCTTTCCCGTCTCTCTTCATCTCGGTCGAGCTGGCCGAGTCGCCTCTCCATCTCGTGGAGACGGTGGTAGACAGAGTCCTCCATTCGGTCTTGCCTGTCCGAGCCCCGAGACTCATCCTCATGTCGAGAAGGGCTGGGGCTGCGCTGGTGGTAACTCAGAGTTGGTGGTGGACTGACTGAGCGATGGGGGTGACTGGGAGTAGGATGCGGACTTTGGGAGCAGCGGTGGTGTTCGGGAGAAGGGCGGTGACGGTTCGCAGCAGGCCTACGGGCTTCGAGAGCGGCGAGGATAGTGAGGAGCCGGTCGGGGACTATAGGTTCGGCTAGGATGGTGAGGAGCCGGCGGAGGACTGGGAGCCCTACGGCCATTGTTGGGGGAAGCATTGAGAGCTTGGAGGACTGCCTCCTGGAATTGCTGGAACTCCGCCCTTGTGATGGGGGCCTCCTGCTCATGATGGGCCCGAGGTGCAGGGCGGCCCGCCGGGAGCGGCTCTGTCTTGGGCGACATTGTGGCGACTCTCTTTGCCTGCGGGGAGAGTTGGACCCTCCTTGGTTGGATCGGCGTGGTGAACGATCCGTGGTATGCTCATGGCGATGGTTCGCCTCTTGGGCCTGCCTCTCATCCAGATGGGTACGGAGATTGGGTCCTGTGCTTGGTCTGCTGATTGGTGATCACATTCCGCAGATCCTTTGGAGTGGGGGGAGTATAGGAAGACATGGAATCAGTGTCGACATTGTGGATGGAGACTCGAACCTGATGGACAGGTTGCTTATGGCGGCTTCGTCGAGAGTGTTCCCCTACTGTGGCCTGGGGTCCCACAGGCTGCTGGATGGACTGCGGAGCCAGAGGATCGAGCTGCAGGGTTGGTTGGTTGGGATGAGGGAGATCCCCCTTCAGAGGAGGAGGAGGAGGAGGAGGAGGATGAGAAGAGGTTGTCCTTCGGTTGGAGTTTGTGGGTCTCTTCTTGGGAGGCATGGCTGGGAGTAACGTGGGCTGAAGGAGGAAGACGAGATTGCTTGTCCAGTGTGTTTCCCACGGACGGTGCCAATCTGTTGCCGCTAGATTCTGGTGTGGGGGCAATAGATGAGATTTGTAGGTTCGTAAGGAACTCGAACATCTTGGTCCTTGTTGACTAGCTAACTCCTTGGTGCTCCCTTGAACCTGCACAAACGTTCGAGATACCGTGATGGATTCCGGCGACGAACCCTCTGACGCTCAAGTCAATACACAGAAAAAGTGAAGAGAAAGAGCTCAGGTATGCAAAGAGTGATCACCTGTGACAGTAGGAGGTAGGAGGGTTTTATAGTCGCCAAGGGGATCTCTTTCAGGAAAAGAGTGAATCCCTACTTTATAGTGTGGCAGGATAAGGGTGGTTATAACCACCTCCTCTAGATCAGGGGGAGCTAGGATTTCCTCCAATCCTGTTGAACTGGCCCCTAATGGATTGAGACCCGTTCCCAACTGGCCAGATCCGTTCATGGGTTAGCGGGTCCAAGAGGAGGGACCCGGTTTCCCAATTCGAACCCGTCTGTAGGCAAAATTACCGTCTGGCCCCTGGGACTTTGAGATTCACGCCCACTTTGAATGGCTCCGATTTAACCCTATTTTTAGCCATATCACTATCTTTTATCCAAAATTTGAAAGTTATACATTCTTATCTTCAAGAACAGTCCATTCAAAAGTGAATATTAAATTCTGGAAAGTTTATTTTATATTTACTCCATAAACATAGATCATGCCACCAAATTTCTAATCCATTCGCACAAAATTTGAAGCTCTAAATCGTCAATAAACTGAAACTAGATTTTTGTAAAAAATCTGAAGTTAAACAATTTCGAAACTCAACCAAAACTCAATCGAATCTCACATGAATATTAGATTAAATACATTCATATGCACTTCTATATGTATAATAGAGTTTCCCCACCATAGCACACAAGCCCCACACACAAAAATCCTCGAAATCCATGCCCAAACACCCAAGTCGAGAGCCAACAGCAACCTGGGTTTGCACAGTGCTCGAGTCGGCACTGTGCAACCCTCAGTTTCTGTTCAACCCCCAAAGCCTGAGCAACCCTAGGTCTGGGTTTAAACCCCGAAACCTAACCCTAGGTCCTCCACCACTTCTTGCATATTTTCTTCGATTATTTTAACATGTATTTGCATATATAAACTCAAAATTTCAATTCATCATAAATTTATCTCAAAACAGCAAATAACCCACAAAATTTTCATTGTTTAATTATTCAAAATATGTTCTTTAATCAAGCATATAGATTTACCCATCTACAATAACATATAGGTTTATTAGATTTAATTCTACAAACAAATTGATACTTTCATGCATAGAAAATTTTCACTATTCAAGAGTAACTTATTTTAGATCAACATGAATATTTGGATCGTATGACAACTCTAATCATCCACAATGATACATGGGTTCATAAAGATAAATTTTCATAAATAAATCATGATCTTTCATGCACCAAAATATTAATCTATCAAAAGAGAATCAAAATAAGAGTCATGCCATCAAGATTTGATTTTTATCATGTTAACATATCATTTTTATCTAAATAATCCATCTCTGCAATCAACTCATAAACAACATCATATTCATGCCAATAACCATAATCTCACAAAATCTAAACCCTAGCATGATTCTATATTGTTCATGAGAAATAAAAAAAAAATACATCAAGAGAGTTGGAAGATTACCCACCTCAAGGAAGACCAAATGAAAGATAATTATAATAAGAAAAGAAGCTCATCCTCCTCCTTGCGAAAATTGAGATATCCAAAACTCCAAACGACCAAAAACAATTAAAGAGGAAACTTTTTTGTTTACAACAGTGGGGGGCGGCTGTTGCTGCTACTGTTATAGCCCGGGCTGATTTCTGGAATTTTTACGAAGATTTTACAAAAAAACTCCATAAGAAAAATATATTTTTGTATGACTGGGTCTTTCCAAATCAATTATGTAGGTCAAATCAAATCAATTAGAGTAAAAATCTAACCCCCCTAACTCCTACAATCCGGTCGACCCTCACTGCAGCCCAGAAGTTCAAATTTTCATAAATTTTCCTCTGAGTGGCAATTTTACAAAAAAAGTCATTCACTTTGAAAATTTTTGCAAACATGCCATAAATCATTCATAAAAATCAAGAAAATTTAGAATTATTATCTACTAATAAATATTAGATTCTTCAAAGGAAATTTCTAACTTTTTATTCTCTAGGAAGAACATTTGTAATAAAGACTCCAACAATCCCAAAATTGTGTGTGTGTGTGTATATATATATATATATATATATATATATACACACTCAATAAAATAAAATCAAATCAAATTAGAGGGATAAATCTCTCCCCCCCAATCCCTTCACTGCCAAACCGGCCTACCAAAACAGTCCAACCAAATTTTGAATTCGAATTTTGCTTCCAAACGATATTTTGAATAAAAGCCCTTTTCTTTCAAAGTATTTACAAAAATAGTTTCTTTATTCAGAAAAATTCCAAAATTTAGAATATACTCGATTATAAATAGGAGAATTTATTCAAAAATTCAAAAGTGAAAAATTTAAACTTCAAAAATATTTGCACGTGTAAAAATATCAATTTTACAAAAATTCAAAATAATTAAATAAATTAATTTAAAAATTATTTATTAATTCAAAATATTGTATTAAAAATTATGGGGTGTTACAGTAGAAAATGTTTGATCTATACCTGGAGATAGGCAGGAGATATACTAAAGCTGGACATATTAACCAAGCATTGCGGATGTGATGGCCATAAAAAAATGTCTGTTATTCAAGCAAATTTTAGAACATCAAGCTTTTAGTTTTAGTTTTCTTAATTAGATGGGTAAGGGATTAGTTTTTCTACTTCTAATGCTTATGATTTTCTTTCCCTTAATAATAGAGCAAACTTTTAAGTTTATATTGTTTCTATCAAGGGAAATGGATAGATTATATCCAGCAAAAAATCTACAGGGTAATGACATGGAAATAGAAGACGAGTGAGAATTACAATATCAAAGTGAAACACCAATTAAAATGCCTTAACTACTGGAAATACTGAGGGAGAGACATAGATAGAATTACAGAATTAGAAGAGCTAATATGATTGTAATACAATTGGAAGATTTTAGGCAAAGACAACGTCAAAATGCAAGAAATCAACAATTGCAAAAGTATAAAGATCAACTAGCTGAACAAAGAGAGAGACATAGACAGTATCAAAGAAATCGACAACTGCTAATGTCTGAAGATCAACTAGCTGAACAAAGAGAGAGGATTAGACAGTATCAAAGAAATAGGCGCTCTAATATGATTGTGCAACAATTGGCTGAGGAAAGAACAAGAAATCAACAAATTAGGCAGGATCAGATGTCAAGAATGTCTAAAGATCAACTAGCTGAATATGCTTACACAATATCAAAGAAGTCGACGAGCTAATATTAAATGAAGGTACGAATTATTTAAGTATTTTACATATCACTTAATCTTCTTACGACATTTCTTTATTGATAACATTTATGCTTTTAATTCTTAAAGGAATAAATGATCATAATCAAGTGGTAAAAGTAGTATGAATGGTTGCCAATAACGATTCAGATACTGAAAATTCTATATTAAATGAAGGTACAACTTGTTTAAATATTTTACATATTTCACTTAATATTCTTACGACATTTCTATATTGATGACATTTATGCTTTTTATTCTTAAAGGAACAAATGATCATAATCAAGTGGTAGTAGTAGTACGAATGGTTGCCAATAATGATTCAGTTATTGGTGCGATGCAAGTAACAAATACATCCACCAATGAAGAATATTCAGTTACGAATGAAGGTATTAATTAATCACCGCACTTTATTTTTCTTACCTCTAATTTTTCTGTTTATTTAATTATGTGATCATTCTTAAACTTAACTAATACTTAAAGGAATAAATGATCATAATCGAGTGGTACAAGTAATACGAATTGTTGCTAATAATGATCCAGATAGTGGCACGTTGCAAGTAACTAATACAAACAACAATGAAGAAAATTATGTTATAAATGAAGGTTTGTTTTAACAACGCACTTCTATTTTCCTTTTTACTACTATTTTTTATCTTCTTAATTATGTAATCTTTCTTACAATTAACTTAGGAAGAGCTTGAAATAGAAGATATAATATGACTGCAATACAATTGGAATGGCTTAGACAGAGACAACATCAAAATGCAAGAAATTGACAATTGTTGATGTCAGAAGATCAACTGGTTGAACAAAGAGAGAGACGTAGGCAGTATTAAAAAAATCGACGCTCTAATATGAATGTGCAACAATTGGCTGATGAAAGAATAAGAAATCAACAAAAATATGCAGAATCAAATGTCAATAATGTCTGAAAATCAACAAGCTGAACACAGAGAGAGACTTAGGCAATATCAAAGAAATTGACGAGCTAACGATTCTGAAAATTCTATATTAAATCAAGGTATGAATTATCGAATCTTTTTACCAAATTAATGATGATATAATAAATTTAATTCTTGGAGATGAGCAAGTATATTTTTCGTTTGACACAGTTGAGAATGATACACATAGTTTATATCAGCAAGAATATCTAAATTCTATTGCGCCTGGAAGACTTCCACCACATAAGTTGATATTAAAAATAGGTGCTCCAATCATGCTTTTGAGAAATATTGATCCAATCATGCTAATTTGTAAGAACTTCACCCCAAACTTAATGATGCAGAAGTAGTGACTGGTCATTGCTATGGTACAAGAACATTTATTTATTGGATCCCTCTTAAGCCTTCAGAAAATGTAAGGATACCCTTTACACTCATAAGGAAGCAATTCCCAGTACAGATTAGTTTTGCCTTGACAATCAACAAGTCTAAAGGACAAATAATTCTATCTATTGGTGTGTATCTTTCAGATCATGTATTCAGTCATTGACAAGTATATGTTGCTCTTTCTAAGAGAGTTTCAAGATCTACTACAAAACTTTTAATAAAGAATGGACATCTAGCAAGTCGGAAAGGCATCTATACAAAAAATATTGTCTACAATGATGTATTGATGAAATGCCAAGGAACTTCAAATTAAATGGTAAGTTAGTATTTATGTTTACATGTTTTTTTTTCTTCAGTTTTACACCTTAAAATATATATACATATTGTTTGTGCATAAATGTAAGAAAAATCATAATAAGATTATCAACATACATTATGTATTACACTTTATATGATATGATATATATACTTATGCTTATAATTGTTCTATGCAGGACAACTTATTTGTAACGAGAAAGTCAAGAGATCGCAATGGTTTTGTAATTAGTTGGTTGTTATTGCTTCTAATTTAGTGGTTGGATTAGATTAATGTAACCTTTTGACACCCAAAGTTAGTAATAATACCCTATACACACATGAAGTTACAGTAATACCCCAATAGTACCCGAAGTTTTATCTGTTAAGTTATTAACAGATATAGCGTGAATTTACTTTTTTACCCTTGCCTATTTAATTCTCTCTGTTATCTTCTTTTGATCTCTTTTGAAAAGAAGCAAAGTGAGGGGCAGGGGCGGGGGCGGGGGCGGGGGAGGGGGGCCAGCGGTGCGTCAGGCGGCAGGCGGTGGCAGTGCGTCAAGCGGTAGGTGGTGGCGCACAAGCAGTAGATGCATCAGAAAGTGGAGATTCTCTCATCTTTGCATTTGATGAACTTGTCCCTTAGTTTTTATGGGTTGTTTATAGATTAATTTGAGTTTTGATTGTACAACTGCTCTTAATTGTTTATTATTCTTGATGGCTTTAATATCTTTCCTTCAATTTAGGATTGAATTTAGGATTGTTATTAGGGTTGAGTTAAGATTCTAATTTGTTACAGTTATGAATTTAGGATTGTACTTTCAATTACGAGTTAGGAATTTGAGATTGGAATTTGGGATTTGTTTTAGGGATTCCGAGTTAGGAATTTGGAATTTGGGATTTGTTAGGAATTTGGAATTTGGAATTTGGAGTTTGAGAACTTGGGATTGAAATTGATATATAGATTGAACACATTACAATAGTATAATACTTCATACATTACAAACTGGCAAATACATGTAGATTGAACATATATACAATGCATAAATTACTAAAGTTAATTGCTATTACAAACTGATTTTTGACACTTTCAGTAGACTTGAGTAGATTTCACAATTAATTTAGTATACAAGTACATGTTGGGTTTCTTCTCAACGGGTAGGAAGGACTACTGACTCTGCCTCTTTTTGAATGCATAAGTATCAGTTGTCCCCCCTGCATACTCTTTCATTCACCACCATTAGACAGAGATAACAATTCTCTGGTTTGGGGGTTAGAAAAGTAGCGGGTATAACATTATATTCAAAGTACTTAACAACTTCTTGACACACACTCCTCCTATTCATTCTGTTTGTTGCATGATTGTGAGGTGTGCATGTCAAGAAGTAGAAAAGTAGCATGAATATATTGTGACACCCACTACACACCATCATCCAAAGCCAGAGAATTTATGAACTCTGTTTGATGGTGATGGATGGAAGTGTATGAAGGGAGGAGAAGAGCTATTTATGCATTCAAAAAAAAATTAAAAAACAAAAGAGGCAGAGTCAGTAGTCTTCCCTACCAATTGAGGAAAACCCAGCATGTACTTGTATACTAACATGGACATGCATCTATCTCCCTCCTTAAACTCAAATTTCAACATCTTCCTTATTTTCTTCTTTCTTTCTTTTTTTCATCTTCATCTTCTTTCTTTTCTTTTTTAGTATCATGTCCAATAGAAACATGATGACCAACACACTACCGAAATTGGGTATATACAGCGTTTCCAAGACTACACACATGTTCATTTACATCTCTAAAATTCATTAAAAGATGTTCAATGATACACATTTCAAAACTTACAAAACTCAATGAACAAGTTGCCAAAATAGGCTCAACCTTTAAGTGATAGCATTTCGCCAAAAAAAGATATTAAAAACAATGAAGAAGTTGCCAAAAGATGAATAAATTGTTCAATGATGCATCAACTCCATAAACAACAAAGCCTACCATTGATACACAAATAAAAAAGTCAAAAATATTGATACAATTCTAAAAAATCAAAAGCAGCCTCAGCAAAAATTAGAAGCAGCAGCAGCAGCAAAAATCAGAAACACCAACAACAGCAAAATCAGAAGCAGCAGCAGCAGCAAAATCGGAAGCAGCAATAGCAGTAGCAAAATCAGAAGCAACTACCTCAAAATCAGAAGCAACAGCAAAATCAGAAGCAGCAATAGCAATAGCAAAAATCAGAAGCAACAACCGCAAAATCAGAAGCAACATAAAAAACTTGTATATTTTACTTGTGTATCCATGATCAGTTATATATGTATAAACATGTGAAATGATGGTGTATGTATGTATGAACTTATCAAATATCTCTAAAAATTTATATATTTACTTCTACTGCATTCACGATTAAATGAATGTTCCCTTTTTTCCTTTTCAATGATGTTCCTTATGAATAAATGAATGTTCCCTTTATTACATTGCTTCATAGATGTGAATGCTTCAACTATCTTTAGAAGCATTCCAAAATTTTGCAGCAAAGTATGGTCATTATATTTTGTTCAATAAGCTTAATTATTACCCAATGAATACTGTATGAAAGAGTTGACAAAATAGTATCATTGAAGAAAGAACTGGCAAATACTAATGCATCCTAAATGTTGTTCTTCAATTACATTGCAAAGAACTATTACATTATAAAGAATTGGCAAATACTATGTTAATAAACAAAAATTAAATGAACAAAAATCAAATGACATTTCTAAATTTTGTTCTTCTTCTGCTTCTTCAATACAAGCAAGCTGCTTCTTCTTCAATACAAGCGAGCTTCTACTTCTTCAGGTTCAGCTGCTTTAATATACTAGCTTTAGCTCTAGTGCTGGTTCTTTTTTTTCTTCTTCTATCAACCACAAAAAAACCAGTTTTTTCATCTTCTTCTACCAACCACAAAAAAAAAAACCGGAGTTTAACAGCAATATTCATGTATCCGTATGTACATGATACTAAACAATACATTAAACAATTACTAGCAGGCTCAGAACACAACTGTCAGCACGGACAGATCAAATTTACCAATTACAGTAGTATCAGTTCATCAAATATATCAAAACTCGTGTCACTAGGACTGCATTCTAATGTCATGCCAAATAGTTCAAATGCAAACAGCAAAAATCAGAAGCAACAACAGCAAAATCAGAAGCAACCAAGCATAAAAAGCAGCAGCCTATGCATTGTTAAGTTCTAACTGTGGAATAACTCACAAACGAGATGCAAAACAATAGAATCAAAGGAAAGATAACAAAATCAATCAAAAGTAATCACACAAGAACACACGTGATTTTTTTGAGGTTCACTCAATGCAATGGCTACTTCCCCGCGAAAGGCACTCCTGCAATTTTTGCTAGAAATATGAAGAACAAGTTTAGAAATATCTCAAAACCTCACCACCAAGATGTAGGGTTTCTCTCTATCTCCTTCTCTCTCTGACGGCTGATAGATCTATCTTTTCGTTTCAATTTTTCTCCTTTACCCTAAAATTGTACACAATACAATATATAGGTTTACACATTATCTAATCTCTGCCGCAAATCAATCAGCATCGTGACGGTCGACTGGTTCATGCCTTCGACTGTACAAGATCTAACAAAGAGTGGGTCAGTTGAATGCACAGTCGACCCTTCGTTCTTTCAGAAATACTGGGTGCTAACAGCGAGCGAGACAGTCGACTATGTGGTCGACTGTGCAGTCGGTTGGGCGGTCGGTCGACCGCACCCTGCCTGCAGCTGCTTGTTGCTTTGACTTGTTTGCTCCATCTTTGACTCTTTTCTCGTTTTTCTTCTTCAACCCCATTATCGTGTATTTGGATCCACAAACACCAACAATCTCCCTGTAATGCCCAGAATTCCAAATAAAACAGAATTCAAGATTCCACAGGATCTTTACACTTCACTTCGTACAATTTTACAAGGAAATTAAAACTTTTCATCATACATCAGAGTTCTTTACAATTGTTTACACAGCGGAAGATAAAATGAAGCACAACAATGAAAATAAATACAACTTGCAACATCATGTAATTAATCAACAGCATCACAACGACTTTACTTCTTCATGAATATGTCCATTTCCAGTATATTAAGCTGTGGGCACGTTAGTTACTTACAACTGACGAAAATGTTATACTCGATCATCCTCTCTATGCCGTTCATATAACGATCTCAGTACTTTAACAAATCACAAACTTGAATGAATATAAAGTGTTAAATGTGACCACGCTAAACATGTAAGTGTATGTGATGCCTTAATGCCTAATGCAGATAATTTATACTAAGATGACACTAATGCATACTTTTTCGGATTCTATGCATCCCATACTACATAGGTCTGTGGGCAAGTACCTACGTACTCCACATTAAAGGGTTCGATCCCTCGCCATGAAAACTACCCAGTAATAAAAGCAAGGTTTAGACATTCCATGAGTACGGATTCCAGTCCCGGAGTACACCGCCCGACTGTTATACAGACTCCTCGTCATGCGAACCTCCCGCAAGTGCCCTCTAGCCCCGGTATACGTATATACACTGGAGTACAGCAAACTATCAGCCCGACTATGTATAGTCCCGGTTTTAAAATAAAAGCTCGTCTCCATCGAAGCAACCTCAGTTCCGGAGTACACCGCCCAACTGGGTCTATAGTCCCGGAGTACACCGCCCGACTATATAGAGTGCCCCACTTACGTTTTTCTAAGTTTTATTACATCTTCTCTTAAGTGCCTAATTCTTAAGTTCAAGACATGAATCAATTACAACCCCTAGAGTTAGCTTTAACCCCCTATCGGACTTAATCACAAAGCCGAGATAGCTCCATAGCCATATCTCAAAATATATCAATCGTTTAATTTAATTTGCCGGTACCCGGGGCCTCACTACACCTCTAGATCACAACTTTGCATGTACTCGAATTCATGGGTACTCGTACCCTCCAATAATCATATCTTAACTCAATGTATTCTTATCTTCAACTTATTCACAAATGATCAAAGTCTTGTCGTAACACTTATTCACAAAGTGATCATTGCCTTTTCTTGACACTATTCATAATTCACTTATTCATTTACAACATTTAGAAGCCATAACTCCTTTTCATGAATATAAATTAACCACTTGAAATCTTACAAGCAATAAAATGTATCTCAAGAACATTTCTTAAACCAAGTAAGAGTATGATCTTTTCAAAAGAAATCACTTCACACAAACATATGTTTCTCTTCTTCAAAATATAAATTTCATATTCTTTAATAATTAAGTCTTAAGTCAAAACTCACTTTCTATTTTAATTTCTCAAATATACTTGAAAAATTCTACAACTGTTTTTAATAAACTCTATTTCATTTTATAGAAATTTTAGTATTTTTCTCAAGTTTTATTCTCATTTAAACTTCCATTTTTAATTTAAAAAAACCCAAAAAAAATATATATGAAACCAACAAGTTTCGAACCCATCTCCCCCGCCAGCACAAATAAAATGCCCAAGACCCCACCCGCTAGCCGCTTGGTCCATGTGGACCTGGCGTTAGGAATCCAAACCGAAAACCCCAAATGCCAACTTTAAGGTCTCGGAAATAATTTAACAAAAATAAAACAAAGTGGGTTTAGCAAGTTTCAAACCCTAGATCTCTTACAAGTACAGTAGTGCTCTGTGGCGCACTGGCTAACCAGTAAGTTCAAGTATGATTTCTGATTATGAATCATGCTACTGTAGTTTTGTTCACAACGTTCTGAATTTATTTATTTTTCACAAAATTCGACATATGATTGATCTAACATTTTTTTTTTGAACTAAAACTTTCTTATTCATACTGATTTCATTTGAAAATAATGATTCATGAATTTCCAAAACTTGTGTTCTAACCCTTGTATTTATATTTCAAAATTGTCTCCTCCTCTTGAATGAAACAAAAGTTTCATTTCTTTATTTTAATAAAAATAACATAATGTATCTTTTGCAAATAATTTTAAAAAAAATTCTATGTATATTAATTCAATTTCACCCAGAATTCATTTTTTTTATCAAAAAGGGAAAATCTCAACAAATAATCTTTCCATTACATTTCTACATAAGCATGTATGGCCATAACTCTTTTTCTTATTTTAAATTAACATGATAATAACTTATTTCTTTAATCATATCAAAATTTCTACAATTTCATAGCACACAAAAAAGCATGGATTTTGTTCTCTTTCTTTTTCTTATGTTCAATCAATCATGTTGACTAATAATAAAATTCATAAATAGCATGGATTTGTTCTCTTATTATCACATTCAGTTTACTACTCATGTAATATATTAGCATGCATGTCTCATAATTTAGAAAATCATAAGATTACTCACCTCACATCATTTGATCTATATTACTAATATCATGTTCTAGCATGCTCAAAACTAAAATTTAGAAAATATCAAGACCGCCCACCTCTTATGAAAAATGAAAATCAAGAATGAAGAGACACTTCTAGCTCCTAGCTCCAACTAGCACCTCATTGTCCTTCTCCTCCTAGCAAGCCTCCAAAGCATAAGAAATACTCTCTTCTCTCTTTCTTTTTCCTCTCTTTATTTTTGTTTAGTTTAGGTGTGACAAGAGAAGAAAAATGAGGGTGTATTTATAGGTCAAAGTGAGGATTTAAAGTACAAAATTATTCACCTAATAAATTGCTCTACTTAATTTCCAATTCTTCATAATCCTAACTCCTATAACTCCCAACTCTTCATGATCCCACCTCTTCAAAACTCAACTCCCATCTCTCCATCTTCTAAACTCCCAAACTGCTAACTCCCTAAATAACCGGCCTCCCACCTCTTCTCAACTCCAAACCGGTCAAGCACCCCAACTTCAAGTGCAAATATATTTGACCATATGTACATATGTACAAATGATTAAATGAAATAGGTGTATTTGTAGTAGGTAGGCAACAGTGGATGGGAGTGTGCTGGTTGTGGTTGAGTTCGGATGAAGCCAGGGAAAGAAAGGAATTAGTGTGAATATGTGTAAACATAGGCCTTATATATATATACATAATATGTAAAAAAATTAGTTTAATTAAAATTTTATAATGTTTCATGCACAATAAAATAAATACACACACTCCGAAATTTATTTTGAAAACAAAATACGCTCACATACGCGCACCGAAACACGTGCGTCACACGTAAAACATAAAAATACGAAATTTGATGTTATCAATGGAAAAGTGTTAAAGTGAATAAAAATACAGTATAAGAAAAATATATCTATTAATTTATACATTGATAACACGTATAATATAAGAAAAATATATTATGTACATAGGATACATGTGCAATACACGTACAAAATCATTTTAATCAAAATAGGAAAAAATAAATTTTCATTTTATAAAATAGATTTGAATACCTAAAATAAATAATTTAAACACATAGAAAATATTACAAGTAGCGGTGAAAACACAAAATCGATACGTGCATCGAAAACACATAAAAAGCACATAAAAATACCAATTTTGAAATATTATATTTGAGTTGACTCAAATAGGATTTTAAGAATATGTGAAAATCTATAAATAGTCGGAAATCAAAATACATAGTGAAAACACGTTACAAATATTACCACTACCGGTACAAAATACACGTGCGTAACACATAAGGGAAAAATTGTCATTTCCAATTTTGCGGGGTGTTACACTCCCACTTGGATTCTTATTTCTTCCATTGTCCTAGTCTAGGCCTGTGCCTCTGCGAGTCTCCTCATCAATTAACCTGGAGACAATCCAATAGAAGAATAGCAGAACTGATGCTTCCTGCTATCCACTACCTTTGTGAGCATGTCCATCGAATTCTTAGTGCCAAAAATCTTAGATAGCTTCAACCATTTCTTCTCAACCGCCATTCTAATAAAATGATACCTCATTTGAATGTGTCGAGTCCTAGAGTGATATGCCGAGTTTTTTTCCAAAGAAAACTGCACTTCGATTGTCACACCATAGCTCACATATGAGTTGCTTTCTGCCTAACTGTTTCACCCAACTGTTTCATAAGCTCAGAAATCCACAACTTGTCTATCGTCGCCTCTGTAAGTGCCATATACTCTGACTCCGTGGTTGACTATGCTACAACCTTTTGTAACTGTAAAGTCCAACTAACAGTTGTATCTCCAACTGTAAATACATACCCTGTAGTATTTCTGCAATCATCATGACCGCCCCAAAAGTTCACATCTACATAACCATGTATATGCAAAGAATCTCCCCCAAAACAAAGAGAATAATCTGAAGTACCTACTAGATATCTAAGAATCCACTTTACTGCATCCCAATGTTGTTTACATGGATTCTTCATGTAATGGCTGACAACTCCCATTGCTTATGCGATGTCTGATCTTGTAGACACCATTGCATATATCAAACTCCCAATGGCTGAAACATAAGGAATAACGGCCATGTCCTCCATATCGCCTCTATTTTAGGACACAAGTCCATCGATAAATTGAAGTGAGTGGCTAAGGGACAAGTGACTAGCCTCGTGTCATCCATATTGAATCTCTTCAACACCTTCTTCACGTGGTCTACTTGTAATAACCAAAGCTTCTTGCTCTTCCTGTCTATACTAATCTTCATGCCGAGAATTTTCTTTGCCCAAGTCCTTCATTGAAAACTCCGAAGCTAGCTGTCACACCCCGCTTCCCAAAAATACGGAATACGATCACGTAACATTGGCCCAGCGAATGATTTTCATCACCCATAAGTTGTTCAGGAATTTTTACAACAACTCACAAAATAATCAGAGTCGGAAGCAAGAGAATCAACCACACATGCATACTTGAATCAATATACCAATAGAATTTACTTGAAACAAAATGTATTAATTTCAAATAAATCAAACCTGAACAAGTCAAAAATCTCGGGTCATACTGCCCAAAAACAAAGAATCCAAGTAACAGATACATTGTTGAAAATGAGCAACAGGAAATAAATGAAGATAGCGAAACCTCCAGCCAACTAGAACTTTAGATCACCTACTCCATCGGGCAGCTGATCACCAAAATCTGCAATTTGACAAATTGCAGGAAGAAGGAAAAAGAAACAAGATTCCCGTCAATCCAAGTTACGGGCTGCTTGTAATGCAGGATACAAGTACATAGGATAAATAACAAATATAAATAACAACAGAACAAATATAGCATGGTATAAGTGTGTCAACAGAAATATGATAACTAACATGAATCAGGAAAACAAATCAGATAGCATGGTATACTAACAGATACAGAAAACATGTGTCAAGTGTCAAGTGTCAGATGGTATGCAGACAGATATACAGATGGTAGTGTCAGATGATAGTCAGACAGATAACAGATAATTAGATAACAGTTATCAGATGAACAAATACAGATAACAGATGTCATGTTCTTATGAGTCTTGCGTGATTACTATCTAGGTAGCACTTCATGCATCCCACACCGCATGGTTGCTACAACACACAATTTCGCTTTAGATTTCATAGTGGAGTCTATAGGGCAGTGTACTCAGGGTGTAGACAGACAGATATCAGATAATCAGATCAGATAGACAGATAGAACCTAGTGGTTCTCTTGTTCTCTACACCTTCCTATAGGAAGTAATGTAGACAGGGTCAGATAACAGAGTCGTGAATCATGTAACCATGAACACGTAACAGATAGGGAACACAGGCCCTCTTCTCAGTACATTCTATATTTTCCACTACTAGATCTTTTTCTTGACCCCGGCTTGGTCATTTTGTTATTATTAGCAGACCGGTGTGTATGTGCAGAAAAAAGAGTGATAATAGCATGATATAAACATGTAACAGGTTCAGGGTGACAAATAAACAGGTACAGATGATATACAGTTCATAAAGGAATAGAATCATGCAAATGTTAATTCAGGACAGCAAGACACTACTGTACTAAAATAGGGATTCCCGTTGCTACAAAAAATGCAATTCTGAATCCGCCGAAGAATCTGGATAATAGACTCCCTTCCGAATCCAGCAAACATATATAAGTCATATAGTAATTCACAACATCATAACTCAAAACAGGGTTGAGTCCAGAAAACACGTTCAGTCAGAAATCAGTAAATTGAATTCACAGTCAGAAAAATAGCATCAAAACCTCAAATAAATCCAGGAAAAATCTGGGGGTATTCCCCGATATGTCTAGTATCAGAATATAAAGTTTCATAATTTTCCAGTAAGATTATTTTAGCCTACTAAAATCAGAAAACATCAAGAAACGACAATTTGGAAAATCTGAAATTCCCAACATTGCTGTACGAAAACTGTAATATCTCGCAAACCGTGAAACGAAATCCAGATCCATCAAAGGGAGATGAAAATAGACAAAATAAGATAACTTTCATACTTCATAAATATTTTTCATACAGAAAAAGGAATTAGGGTGAAAATATAAATCTTTACATAACAGCGAGCAAAATCCAGCAAGTATTATTTTTATAAACAAGCATGAAACGGTATATAAAACTCATCAAATAAATCTACCAAAATTCTTGGTAATCCTTAATCAAGTATAGAAATATCATCCAAAATTTCAGAACAAAATAATATGTATAGCACTAGTATCAAAATAGTTTAGTCATCAAAATTATCAATAAATGAAATCGGGAAATGAAATACACATATGTAGTAAAACAATCATATCTCACACATACGAAAATGAAATTGATCAAGGTCAAAGAGGTTGGAAAGAAGAAGGATTTCTCTAAAAATCATGTTCAATAATGAAGTTAAGATACTGACCTTAATATGGTCTAAAATAAAAATCAAAACTGATCATCGATAAAATAGAGATTTTTCCCATAACAACAAATCAACATACAACATACGAAACTCGTTCCAAACAAAACCAAACAAGTTATAGAGTCTACTAAGTGTCCAAATATCATGAAATATGGTATATGACATGTCCACAACAAGTATATTACATGGATCCAAACGAACACACGAATTCTCGTAATTGTCTCATAAATATAATCACATCAAGAACGGTCAAAACCTAAGTTGTTTCATATCAAATTGTGTCGTGAGGCAACTATGGTCAATAGCACTATAGAGACAATACTCATCAAAATACATCACACAAGAGATGTCTCTAGAACCCAACTACACTACAAGGGGAATTTATGTAGCACTCCGAATTTTTAATATGATATCATAGAAATACGTGGCACAATTCCTAGCATCAACTTCAATGTAATATTAAACACAGTCCAAAAATACAGATAATTTTTATTTCAACTTTTATTACAACAATCTTTACAAACACAGTGGAATACAAAACACCTAGAATTACAAGCTTTCTTTTTACAACACTTCTTTTACAAAATTTTACACAAAAGCTCTATTACATAAATTTATCTCAAGCATCCAAACCCCAAGCTCTAAGCAACAACAACTTGTAAAACATGAGGCTAGAGATAATCCCTAACCCCCAAAACTAAAGAGGTCAGCCATAAAGGTGTGAGTGACATAAAAACAAAGCAACATAATTAAATCATAAAACACTGAGTTATCAAAAACATGTATCAACAGCAAGAATAAATGAAATGAGAAATAACAAATAAGTAAAACATGAAAACATCAAGGAATATAAGATAGTAAATAGTAATTCATGAAAACGTCCAGTGATTCTAGACTAAGTGTCAAGTGTAGAAAAAAATAGGAAAATACAAGCATAAAACCAAGTCAAGAAAACACAAGCTCTATATGCTGACTCTCTAATGCATACCTGTCGGATTCTACGCATTCCATAGCACATAGGTCCGGTACAAGCCCTTAACGATCTCCACTTAAAGGGATAACCCCTCGTTATGCAACTAATCCTACTACGGTGATGGAAAACAAGATCCAAAATACTCCGCGAATAGGCACCACAGCCCTCGACGTGCAAGCATCATGTAAGATGGCTCAAAAACAACCGGAGAATCATCTCCCAACCCCGTGTACCCCTTGAATAGGCTTGCAAGGCCCTCGACATACAGATACACTAGGTACATTCCGTGAATAGGCCTGCCGACCCTCGACAAGCGAATGCACCCTGCATGTTCCGTGAATAGGCCTGTAGACCCTCGACACGCGAACACACAAATGTCCTCTCGAGACATAACAACAAACAGTCCTGGAACGCATCCGTCGCACTAACAAAACAATGAGCCTATACTTACGTTTCCCAAGTTCCATCACATCCCCACTAGTGCCTGTCCTTAACTTGATTATTATTAAACCACCAAAAATCCTCATCTCCAGAGTTAGTATATCCTGCCGAACTTAAATACTCAACAACAATTAAACAAGGACCCCCCTAGTCTAACTCAACAAATCTCAATTGTCGGTACCAGGACTCCCACTCAACTCCTTGAGATCTTAACAAGACCAAAATTCACAATCTATCGTCAAAACGATCATAGGGAGAAACCTCTCAAATTAAAAAAATCCAAATCTTTATAAAATTTCAGAATCCAAATCCAATAATAAAATATATTGAACACATATGTTCTGTAGAAAGAATAATATTTAGAATAGTAAGTTATAAATCCAAAAACATTTAAAGAATCAATCATTTAAACAACATCTGGAAAACTCAAGAAACATCAGTAACAGTCGACTGCAAACCAGAGTCGGTCGACTGTCCCGAGCGAAAATCCAACATTTTAAAGAAAATAATTCTAAGTGTTGATGGTCGACTGTAAAAGTCACCAGTCGACTGTCAAGAGCAAAATCCAACACCTCTAGAAAATATCAAAACAGAGCAGAGACAGTCGACTGGAGAAATGGTTCAGTCGACTGTTCCGCATGAGATTTCAAGAAAAACAAGAAAACACAGCAGCCAGGTAGCGACGGTCGACTGTCGAAACATACCAGTCGACTGCCTCACCTACAGACTGCAATTTGGGTTGTACATAATTCAACCGATACGAAGATTTACCTTACAAAAATAAAATCTATAAAAAGTATATTTCTGATATGATCAAATACAACTTATAGGATATACAAGGATCCATAAAAATCAATCAAAAACCACTTGAATTCATAAAATAACTTTTTGATGAACATCTTCAAAATAAAAACAGGAACGTGTGCATATATAAAATTAGTGTTTTTAAGAATAAATCAAAGATCAAAATTAACTTTGTTTTATATTCCAAATATATCAATACCAAAATAAGTTGAGACATAGTCAAATCCTTCGAAACACATAAAACTCTATTTCTTCTAAAACAATAAAAACACTTTATTCATGAAAACGTTCGTGCATGTTCGTGCACCAAAGAAAACTTCACCAATCCATAAATTAAAATAACAAAATATTCAAATATCAAACTTAGTATTTAAGTAAATCCAAATTCAAGTGAAATCTTTCACAAAATCACAAATCCCCAGATTTAATCAAAAATGTATAAATCCCCAAATTTAGTCGTCACAACTCAAATTCTCAAGACATGGTCTTTTAATCCATTACTCATTCACAAAATTCCTCAAACTCAATCTCAACTATTCTCAATAGTTGACTCATAAACAAAATTATCATTTACATGGCCAAGTTGCATTCATCCAACTCACCAATAGTCCAAACATCTCATCTTTAATAAATTAATGCATAACATCCATCATACTCAACCAAGTCAGCAATAATCCAACATTATTAGCCTACTCACAATTTATATTAGGTTTTACAATAATCTAAAATCATCCACATGCCATTCTACTCACAAATAACTAGGGTTCTTCTCAAAGATCCAATTTTTATTATCAATCCATCCAATCCATCATGTACATATTCATATCAAACCCTAGCATGCTTTCTAATAGATGAAATACCACATACAACATAGATAAAACAAAATAACAAAACAATTTACATCACTCACCTCGATGGAGGGATCAAATGAATGTAACAAAGCAAGATGAAGAATCCTTCCTTTGCAAAGAATCCAAGATCCCCTCTTTAAATCTCCAAGAAAATAAAAATAATAAACCTTGTGTTGTACAGCGAAAGACGGCTGCACTCCACCTTTTAAATAGGCCGGAAATTGAAGAATTAGGGTTTTGAACACATTTGCAAAATAATCCTTTCAAAATATAACTTTACATAAATAGATCCCTATACTTGGAAACTTGATAAAACCAATTTAATTGAGATTTAAAAACAAAATAAACACTTTATTTCCAGCCGGCACTGATTAAAAAGTCCAAAAAAACAATTTTGCACTTTCATCCCTCAAAATGACTATTTTGCAAAAAGTCCTTTCTTTTTGTAATATTTACAAATAGGTCCAATAAATATCAGAAAAATCTAGAAAAATCTAGAAAAATCAAAAATAATCTCAAATAATAAATAATGATTTTTCACAAAATAAATTTTGGCTTTTGAACTCTTCATGAAAACATTTGCACGTGTTTTGCACGTGTAAAAAGATAAATCTTCAGAAAAATATTTATTAATTCACCAAAAATCATTTTAATTTATTTTCAGATCTCAAAAATAGTATTTAAAAAAATATGGGGTACTACATCACTCCCTCCTTAGAAAAGTTCTGTCCTCAGAACTACTGCTAATGAGGTCTAAACAAAAAATAAGTAAGAAATTGAAATCTCATAAATGAAAACATAGCTCAAGAAATATAATCATGCAAGAGAATATATTCCAACAAGAGAAATACAAACATACAGAAGGAACTCAATCATACCAAGAGTTCAGAAAAATAACTTTCCGCTGCACAACTCTGATAACTTGCCATCAGAAACCAGCTGCAACAACCTCTGAACTCCTGCATCTAACTCTGACCTCCCACAATCTACTTCAACCTTCCGAGGACAGTGGCCACTCCCTCCTTAGAAAGGACATGACCAAGGAAAGCCACCTCAAGATCCTACCTGGAAACATTTTAAGCTCCTCACCTAAGACTAGCAAAAATTGGGCGACACAAATGTATGCAAGAAACAGTATCATATAAAACTTTTGTTTTTATTCCATTAATCCAAACAAATTCTATTACATGGAGAAAAATACTCAAATCTCTAATTTATTCTCAAACAAAGTTTTACTTAATACAAAATGAATGAATTAAAAAATTTTGCACACCCCGGATCACATCCCTGAGTTACCCGCATCCTCCTCAGTCAATGCGAACACTCGCCCCTGCCTCTGAATCCTGCCTTCTCCTGCACCATCTTTCTTTAGCTGCGGACAGTTTGGTCGGATATGCCCTTCACGACCACAATGATAACAAACCTGCACCTTCCGAGGCTTGGTGCATGCTACCTGATAATGACCTGTCTCTCCATAGTTGAAACAAGTCACACCTTGAACTGCGGGCGCCTTCTGCACTGGCCCACTGAACTTGCCCTGCTTCGCTGGGAATTCCTTCCCACTCTGACCATCTGCTGATCTCTTGTTCTTGTTCCAGGTCTTCTGCTTCTTCTGGAACTGATCCATATCTTCCTCTGTCATAGCTGCTCTCCTGACCAACTTATCGAACCTCCTTATGCCCAAAGGAATCATTCTCGACCTCAAGTTTGGCCTCAAGCCCTGCTCAAACTTCTTGGCCTTCTTAGCTTCATCAACAATTAGCTCCGGTGCATACCTCGACAGTTGAGCGAACTTAGTCTCATATTCGCGTACTGTCATGTTGCCCTGCTGTAGATTCAAGAATTCTGTTGCCTTCCTCTCCTGAATATACAAAGGAAAGAAACGCTCCCTGAATTCTTCTAGAAAAGCCTCCCAAGTCATCTGCTGGTCCCCCAAAGTTCTCTTCCCCGTTTGCCACCAAACACCAGCGTCCTTTTCCAACTGCATAGTGGCCAACTTCACCTTATTGGCTGCCGAAGTTTTTGAGACCTCGAAGATTGTCTCCATCCGTCTAATCCAATCATCAGCCTTGTTTGGATCAGATTGCCCCTCAAACACTGGCGGCCTCATCCTCTTGAAGGACTCAATCTGCTTGATAGGATCAGCGTTAACAAACACTGGTCCAACCTCATGATTCTGATTTTGGTTCTGAGTCTGTGCCAAATTAGCTGCCATTAGTGCATTCAAGGTCTGATATACCCTGGCAAATTCGGCCTCGAGATCAACTCCCGTTCCTTAGGAACTTCCAGCTCCATCACCATTGTTACCACCAGTCCTGGTTCTGGGTCCCGTCATTCTACTGAATACTGCAAAATGAGGGTAAAGTTAGAACATCACAACACAATTCACCTTCACATCAATACCCTATGGCAAAACCTCAACCATACCACAAACCAAACATCATGTTCTAACTCTATGTGATACTCACACTCTAATGTCCACACCTAGGTACTCACGCTCTAGTGTCCACACCTAGGTTGGTTTTTCATACTATGTCTATTATTACTATTGAAGCATGCTTTGATACCAATCTCTATACCAATCTCTATAACGCTCTGAATTTCTAATATGATATCTTAGAAATACGTGGCACAATTCCCAGCATCAACTTCAATGTAATATTAAATACAGTCCAAAAACACAGATAATTTTTATTTCAACTTTTATTACAGCAATCTTTACAAACATAGCGGAATACAAAACACCTTGAATTACAAACTTTCTTTTTACAACACTTCTTTTACAAAATTTTCACAAAATCTCTATTACATCAATTTATCTCAAGCATCCAAACTCCAAGCTCTAAGCAGCAACAACCTGTAAAATATGAGGCTAGATAATCCCTAACCTCCAAAACTAAAGGGGTCAGCCATAAAGGTGTAAGTGACATAAAAACAAAGCAACATAATTAAATCATAAAACACTGAGTCATCAACAACATGTATCAACAACAAGAATAAATGAAATGAGAAATAACAAATAAGTAAAACATGAAAACATCAAGGAATATAAGATAGTAAATAGTAATTCATGAAAACGTCCAGTGATTCTAGACTAAGTGTCAAGTGTAGAAAAAAATAGGAAAATACAAGCATAAAACCAAGTCAAGAAAACACAAGCTCTATATGCTGACTCTCTAATGCATACTTGTCGGATTCTACGCATTCCATAGTACATAGGTCCGGTGCAAGTCCTTAACGATCTCCACTTATAGGGATAACCCCTCATTATGCAACTAATCCTACTACGGTGATGGAAAACAAGATCCAGAATACTCCGTGAATAGGCACCACAGTCCTCGACGCGCAAGCATCATATAAGATAGCTCAAAAACAACCGAAGAATCATCTTCCAACCCCGTGTACCCTTTGAATAGGCTTGCAAGGCCGTCGACGTACAGATACACTAGGTACATTCGGTGAATAGGCCTGCCGACCCTCGACAAGCGAATGCACCCTGCATGTTCCGTGAATAGGCCTGTAGACCCTCGACACGCGAACACACAAATGTCCTCTCGAGACATAATAACAAACAGTCCTGGAACGCATCCGTCGGACTAACAAATCAATGAGCCTATACTTACGTTTCCCAAGTTCCATCACATCCCCACTAGTGCCTGTCCTTAACTTGATTATTATTAAACCACCAAAAATCCTCATCTCCAGAGTTAGTGTATCCTGCCGGACTTAAATATTCAACAACAATTAAACAAGGACCCCCCTGGTCCTCAACAAATCTCAACTGCCGGTACCAGGACTCCCACTCAACTCCTAGAGATCTTAACAAGACTAAAATTCACAATCCATCGTCAAAACGATCATAGGGAGAAATCTCTCAAATCAAAAAAATCCAAATCTTTATAAAATTTCAGAATCCAAACCCAACAATAAAATATCTTGAAAACATATGTTCTGTAGAAAGAATAATATTTAGAATAGTAAGTTATAAATCCAAAAACATTTAAAGAACATCTGGAAAACTCAAGAAACATTAGTAACAGTCGACTGCAAACCAGAGTCGGTCGACTGTCCCGAGCGAAAATCCAACATTTTAAAGAAAATAATTCTAAGTGTTGACGGCCGACTGTAAAAGTCACCAATCGACTGTCAAGAGCAAAATCCAACACCTCTAGAAAATATCAAAACAGAGCAGAGACAGTCGACTGGAGAAATGGCTCAGTCGACTGTTCCGCACGAGATTTCAAGAAAAACGAGAAAACACAGCAGCCAGGTAGCGACGGTCGACTGTCGAAACATACCAGTCGACTGCCTCACCTACAGACTGCAATTTGGGTTGTACATAATTCAACCGATACGAAAATTTACCTTACAAAAACGAAATCTATAAAAAGTATATTTCTGATATGATCAAATACAACTTATAGGATATACAAGGATCCATAAAAACAATTCAAAAACCACTTAAATTGATAAAATAACTTTTTGATGAACTTCTTTAAAATAAAAATAGAAACGTGTGCATATATCAAAATTAGAGTTTTTAAGAATAAATCATACATAAAAAATTACTTTGTTTTATGTTCCAAACATATCAATACCAAAATAAGTTAAGATATAGTCAAATCCTTCGAAACACATAAAACTCTATTTCTTCTAAAACAATAAAAACACTTTATTCATGAAAATGTTCGTGCATGTTCGTGCAACAAAGAAAACTTCACCAATCCATAAACTAAAATAACAAAATATTCAAATATCAAACTTAGTATTTAAGTAAATCCAAATTCAAGTGAAATCTTTTACAAAATCACAAATCCCCAAATTTAATAAAAAATGTATAAATCCCCAAATTTAGTCGTCACAACTCAAATTCTCAAGACATGGTCTTTTAATCCATTACTCATTCTCAAAATTCCTCAAACTCAATCTCAACTATTCTCAATAGTTGACTCATAAACAAAATTATCATTTACATGGCCAAGTTGCATTCATCCAACTCACCAATAGTCCAAACATCTCATCTTTAATAAATTAATGCATAACATCCATCATACTCAACCAAGTCAGTAATAATCCAACATTATTAGCCTACTCACAATTTATATTAGGTTTTTCAATAATCTAAAATCATCCACATGCCATTCTACTCACAAATAACTAGGGTTCTTCTCAAAGATCCAATTTTTATCATCAATCCATCCAATCCATCATGTACATATTCATATCAAACCCTAGCATGCTTTCTAATAGATGAAATACCACATACAACATACATAAAACAAAATAACAAAATAATTTACATCACTCACCTCGATGGAGGGATCAAATGAATGTAACAAAGCAAGATGAAGAATCTTTCCTTTGCAAAGAATCTAAGATCCCTTCTTTAAATCTCCAAGAAAATAAAAATAATAAACCTTGTATTGTACAGCGAAAGACGGCTGCAATCCACCTTTTAAATAGGCCGAAAATTGAAGAATTAGGGTTTTGAACACATTTCCAAAATAATCATTTCAAAATATAACTTTACATAAATAGATCTCTATACCTGGAAACTTGATAAAACCAATTTAATTGAGATTTAAAAACAAAATAAACACTTTATTTCCAGCCGGCACTAATTAAAAAGTCCAAAAAAACAATTTTACACTTTCATCCCTCAAAATGACAATTTTGCAAAAAGTCCCTTCTTTTTATAATATTTGCAAATAGGTCCAATAAATATCAGAAAAATCTAGAAAAATCACAAATAATCTCAAATAATAAATAATGATTTTCCAAAAAATAAATTTTGGCTTTTGAAATCTTCAAGAAAATATTTGCACGTGTTTTGCACGTGTAAAAAGATAAATCTTCAGAAAAACATTTATTAATTCACTAAAATCATTTTAATTTATTTTCAGATCTCAAAAATAGTATTTAAAATATATGGGGTACTACAATTTAGTACTTGTATATGCATAGGAATTTAATACAAGTTACTTGCCTGAGAAACGACGACGAGAACAACACAAGAGCAAGAATAACGGGAACGGATCCCAGGGCACGAACACAAACACAACAAACGGATTACGAACACAAGGAACAACAAATCAAGATAAGATGATCACGATCACGATCGAATCGGACGGCCAAGATCAAGAGATCAAGATGAGACCAATGGACGGCCAGGATTGAAAGTGATCAAAACTTGATCACAAAGAAACCCAACAGCAACAGCATCAGCATCAGCAATGGGTTCGGCCCAGACAGTGGCAGGGACAGTCATCGGCAGGGAGACGACGGCAATGGTGCGAGGGAGCATGGGGTTGTTATCGAGGGGATGACAACACCGGATGGCGCTGTGGTCGGGGCTGAGCACTGGCAAGGGACATCGCGATAGGGTGCAAGGTAGACGGGGGTGCAGGAGGGAGAACAGGGTGAGCAGGAGTAGCAAGGTTTGAGGAGATGAGAAGTCGGGGTGGCTAGGGTTTAGAGGTGATGGGAGATGAAGAAATGGGTTGCGGCTGATAGGTAGGAAGAAGATGAACAGGTTATAATATGGGTATATATAGAGTAGGGTGGATATTAGGGTTAAGGGGTTATAACGGGTATTGGGTAAACGGGTAGTGGGTGTAGTGGATATTGGGTTATAGGTTAGGGGTATAATGAACAGGGTTTGGGTCTGATATAAATGGGGTTTGGGGTATCTTAGGTTTAAAAATCCAATAAGAAGAATAAAATAACTAATAAGATATAATTTTATAAAATAATGTAATTTAAATTAAAATATAGAATTTATTTAAAATAACTACAAATATAATTTATAAATAGAACTAGGTTTGATAATAACCAAACAAAGTAATAAGAATAATAATAACCATAATAAAAATGATAATACAATAATAGTAATAATAATAATACTGAAATAAAAATAACAGTAACAATACTAATACTGAATAATAATAATAACAACAACATTGATATATAAAAATTGTTTGAAAATAACAAAAAATACAGTTAATGAAAAGAACGGATTTTAACAGGAGAAACAAAATATTTTGAAATAAAACGAATTTAAGAAAACGACAATTTTTTTTATAAAGAACCCAAACCAAGATAATACACAGAAAAAGAAAATACACCGAAAATACAAGAAATGGGAAACAGGGGTTACAAATCCTACCCAACTTACAACAAAATTTCGTCTTGAAATTTTGCTTAGGCGGTACATAGGATAGGGCAAAAGCAAACTGGGGGAAAGGTAAAAAAATAGAGGATTAAAGGGGAAGGAAACAAAGTAGCGGCAACAGCAGAATGAGAAAGAAGTGGATAATGATGATGTCAAATGGAAGGCATGAAAGAGAATAAACAGTATCAAAAGGAATGAAATAACACAATATAACAAATATGATAAAGGAGTAGGCATAACAGAAATCAAGGAGAAAAAAGACAAGGAAGGATTGAATCAAATAATGAATGTGTGCATGATAGCAAAATGGAATGCAAGACGGAAGTAACCGGTATAAAAAATGAAGAAGAACACCACAAGACTTGCAAGATAACAAAGCAAAGAGATGAAGAAATAGATAGGACTGGAATCGAAGAAGGGATGGACAAGGAAAAGATGAACCAAGCACCGAGTCAATGGATGAGAACAAATGCAAGAGATAGGGGAAACAAACAATGTAAGGAAGGAGAAGCAACAATAGGATCCTGGGACCTGTGGGATATGGGCCCACCACGCTTCCGCTATGCCACTCTGATGATGACGTTCCAAGCTGTAGACATGTCGTTGTAGACCACGTGACACCAAGCGACGATCCGAGCAGAAAGAAAAGAATGAGACACCAGAATAAAATTGGGCTTTAGATGATGGCTTTAATTTAAATCATTAGGTCAAAACTAATGGGTGTTAACAAAAATAATATTAATAATACAAAAATCAACACATAATAATAATAAAATAATAATAACAAAAATAATAAAAATAATAATAACAATAATAATCATCATAATCATACTGGTAAAAATAATAAGAAAAATATTAACAATACTGGTAAGGATAATAATGCAAGACAGAATATAACTTGGGGCTCATCATTTTTGTGAAAATAATTCAATGTTAACAACAAAAATAAAATGTTAAAATAAAATACAATAATAATAATAGTAATAGTAATAACAATAACGATAATAATACTAATAATAATAAGGAAAACAATAATAATAATAGTAATAGTAATAATAACATTATACAATAACATAAGAATTTGGCTTATCAACTTTATATAAAAAAAATAATCCAAACAAGAGTACGTATATATATATAGCCGAACAATTATTAAATGGAAAGTGAAGTTATTATTACTACTACTATTCAAGCAAACCAGTACAAAAGAATAGGACAGTGATAAGTAATATATACATAAAACACTAGTGGGGTTATTATAGTAGAAATTCTTTGATGTGGGTTCGCCTCATTTATATCCATCAGTAGACTTGCCTTCTCGACATCGAGTTACAGATTTGCCTCCACGACATCAGGTTGCAGGTTACCATCTGGATATTCGGTTGTACATTTTGCCTCCCCGATATCCAGTTGTAATTTGCCTCTGTTGACGTCTAGTTGCATGTTTGCCATTTTGATATCCAAAACGATGAACGAGATGATGCAACCTTCCACTCGTACTTAGTTATTGATTGCTCAATTTAAGTACAAAGTTACGTTTTGAAATTTGTGATATTAAAATACACAATTATTCGAAATAACAAATTTTTCATTTTAGAAAACAATTTTATAGAAAATCCAAAATATAACAAATAATAATCAAAATACACAAAATATTAGGAAAAAATTATAAAGAAAATATAGGCAGGAGAAGAATGAATTTTATACTCAATAAAGAGTCAATAAATGAGAACGAATATAAGGGACAAAAGGAAATAAGAAATCAAAGAATTGAATGTAACCCCTGTTTTCCTAAATACGTATTTTCTGAATATTTTTCGTATTTTGATTCATTACAAATTTAGTATTATTTTAAACTCGATATGTCCCTTCTATTAAAATCTTTTCGAACCAGAAATTGTATTTTCTTCGAATAGTAGTATATTCTAACTTTAATGTTTATTTTCTAAGTGGTCGGCTATTTGTATTCTTATTTTATTACTATTTGGATTTTAATAAACTTGTTTGTCTCAAATCTCATTTTGATATGTATATCAAAATTATTATTGTTTTTATTAATATTATTATATTTGATTGTTGAATTGAAAATCTTTTTCTATTGTATTTAGTAGTATTTGAGTATTAATTTGATGCAAAAATAAAATTGATTTATTTTGTTACTATATTATTATTGATCAATTTATTTATTTATTTTTCTCTAATTGTATATTTTTCTTATTAGATTTTTAATACCATTTTAATTTCCCAAACTCATTAATAAAACCCAAATCCTATGAACTCCTATTGGGTCTATTTTAATACCCGATAACCCAAACCCAATAACCCATTCTATTTAAACTTCTAACCCTATACCCTAACCCCTATTACTATTTTAACCTAATACCCTAGTAGCCGCCAACACCCCCCCCCCCCCTATTCCACTGTTCCATCATCTTCCCCATTCCGACCCGTCTTCCTCTCCACCTCCCGTAACCCATTCCACTGTGCTCCCTGTGCACCCTCTCCAGCTCGCGACCCCACCTCGCGACGCACCCGACCACCCTCTTGCATCGCACAGCCAGCGACGACACCACCATACCTCCCCCGTCCTTTTATCTGTGCCTGCTCCCTCTCCCTCTCCGACGCAGCGACGCTGACGAGCCCCTACAGCACCTCGCCGTCTTCTTGCCATCGAAAGCAGCCGCAACGTCATAGCACCGCTACCCCACTGTGCCGCCCTCCTCCCGAGCGCCGCATGGTAGCATCGACAGCCACCTCAGTGCAATGCCTCCCCTGCGCTGGCCTCCTTCCTGAGCATTGCGACAGTAACAAATAGCCCGTCCACCTGTGTCGTGCCTCCTATCGCAACTGCCAGCAGTGACAGTCGACGGCAGCCCCTCTGTACCCGCTATGCCGCCGCCTGTTTCCCCCATCGCAGTGCACACAACTCCATTTCTTGTGTGTTGCTGTTTATATGAGTTTTTATCAACTTCAATATGGGTCGTCTGTTTGATTCGATCATGATCATCAGCTTCTGATTTGGACCGTCCGATTGACTTGGTGATCTTGATCATCATCAAGATCTTGATTTCCAGATCTGATCATCATCTTCCTTATCTTCGATCTCAGCTGTCGATTGCTTGATCAACTTGATCTCGTCCATTCATCATCTCGTTCGTCTTCTACTTGGTGAGTTAAACATTTGATCAACTTTTGTTCTTATTCATCAATTGTCAATCATGGTATAGTTACTCTTTTGGTACTCTTATAATTCTTATATGTTTTATTTTTGATCTCGACGGTTGGATTCACTTAATCTTCGGCTTGATCTTGATCATCTCATCAAGATCCATGCCGATCGTGCTCATCGCCTGGGAGATATCACAGTTTTACGGCTGCTGTGTCGGTAGTCGCAGATTTACAAAAACTGCTGCACCTCTTTAGTTTACAATTATTTTAACTATGCTACCAGTAAGTAAATGACTTGAAATTTTGCATGCTATTACTGACCACCCTAGAGAACGTTCACTAATTTTCTCAGAATTAATTAATGATGTTTCAACCTTGTTTCATATGTATAAACTCAGTTTACAAATTCTGGCTGAACACAATTGCTGTATAGTTTGCTGTTTTGACACATGTTACCACAACTTTTATATGTATTAATTATATGCGTTGGAACTGGGCAGAAGTCTAGTTTCTAGAACTTCTGATGGATCCACAATTGCTGTCTTATAGCAACGGAAATCGCAATTTTGGTGCAGCAATGTCATGCTGTCCAGATTTGAGATTCTCGTCGTTCTTCATATTTTGGTTTGTTTTGACCTACGAACATGTATCCTACCTAGCCTAGACTTGTTCCATGTTCTTGATTATGTTTACTTGACTTATTTTGCACACTTTCATGCTTGCTTGATGATAATAATAAATAATAAGCCGGGGTATAAGGGAAATACCTTAGTAGTGGACAATTTAGGTAAGTGTACTCGGAAGGGGGCCCGTGTTTCCCAGTTTTCGGTTCATAAACTTGTTGCACCTTAATGTATTCATGAAGCCATTACTTGGCTTATGAACTTGTTGTATTCATGAACCCACTATGTGGTTCATGAACTTGCTAGTGGATTCACGAACTTGCTTCGTGAACTTGTTACTTTATTTTTGTATTTATGAACCGTGCTTGCTTGATACTAGATGCCTGAGTACACCTCCCTATAAAATCCACCACTAGGCCTAAACGAAATTGCATTAACTGTAGCAACCATGTGATAAAAGGATGGCACATGAAGTTCTACCTAGATAGTAATAACTATAAGACTTGAACATGATACATGCTTACCTGATACTTGAACATGATACATGCTTACTTGATACTTGATTACATGATACATGAGACTTGATACTTGAGCATAATACTTGACATTTGCTACTTGATACTTGTACTTGACGACTTGATACTTGAGACTTGTTACTTGTTACTCGATACTTGTACGTGATACTTGTTCTTTGATGCTTGATACCAATACATGTTTCACTTCCCACTTGTTCTACTACTAGTATTTGTCACCCAATCTTGTCACTTGAGTTGTCTTTCTTACTAGCTAGTTTCTTGAATCCCACTACTTGCATTCCTATTATATTATATTATACATTCTTGATTCCAAATCTTATTCCATATTTCTTCCACTTGTTTTCATACCCTTACTTGTACTATTTGCAAGCCCTAACTTGCACTAAGGGCGTTTGTCTTGTTTTCTCTATTTTTTCTTTTTATATTTATTTATACATACTTTCGAGACGAGTTGCTTGCTGGAATTGGTGAGCAAACGTTTTAGGCTTTGCTTGGGAAAACTGTTTTAATTATTTTTTTGTATTTTAGTTATTTATAATTTTTGCTACTTGAACCTTGTAATGGGCTTATAGTCCCGAGTTTTATCTTTTGATGCAGACTTGAAAACTATTTGGGATATTATTATTTTGTTTCAATTGTTTTCTATTGATTAATAAATTATTCATCCATGCGTGGTTGTGTACATTTTGTTATATTCTTGTTATGATGCTGAGTCGATCCTACAGCTCATGAATGATGAAAATCATTTGTTGGGCTTTATCACCCGCTCGTATTCCGTGTTTTTGGAAAGCGGGGCGTGACAAGGTTTTTAGTGGTATAAGAGCTCAGGTTTGGCTAATGTGTTAGTTCGACTAATACATTAGATAGGTTTGACTCAGTCAGGATTAACTTAACATTAAACTGGCCATGCATTCACATGAACAATTTGATAATCAACTCAATCTGGATACTAGTCTTATCCCATTCATTTTGATCCATTCATATTCAATTCTTTGATTCCTTATTTCCTTCCATCTTTTACAGTCGTCCTGATTTGTTGATTCCATATTGGGTATAAATTTATTCTTTCCGTACCCATGTTTTTTTGATTCTGGTACAAGAAATTTCTTATTTCTGCTTGCCTCGTCAATCCCTTCTTATTTCAGCTCGTGTGTCATTTATTGCTTTCCTTGCCTTGCATTCATCCTCATTTTTTGATTGATATTGTGTATCATACCAGTTGTTTCTTCCCTCTCTTGTTCTCCTTAAATTCCGGTGCTATCCATTCTTCTCTTCCCGCTTGGTTTGTCGATCGGCATCGGTGGATCTTCAACGACATGTTAGAGGCTTGTTTAATTTTTACGTTACTGTATATATTTTTATGATTATTTATTGTGTAAATTTGCTACACCGCATATTTATTTTCTCATTCACATTTGCATTGTGCGTATGCATGTATTACATTCCATTTTTCTCCCTATTTTTATAAATCATTTTTACTACTACTATTCTGTACTATTGTATTTGATATTTATAATCTATACATCTATTTTGATATTCCATTGTGTGAATTTCAACTCCATTTCTTACTTTTCTACTATTTTCATATCACGAATTTCAAAACATAACATCATACTTAAATTAAATGTCTCATATCCCTGTGCATGTGGAAGGTTACATCTTCCATTTCACCATTTTGGTGCAACCTAATGTCGAGGTGGCAAATATGCAACTCGATGTCAATGGAGGCAAATTGCAACTGGATGTCGGGGAGGCAAAATGTGCAACCGAATATCCAGACGGCAACCTGCAACCTGATGTCGTGAAGGCAAACATGCAACTTGATGTGAAGGAGGCATGATAATCTATCTATTTGCTAATTGATATTTAAAGACTTTTTACTTATATAATGAAACTAATGGTTAAGAAATATTTTTTTTATGACATTTTGTTTCTACAATTACACATTATGTTTCCATACAATTTGAACTAATATAGTTGATTTTACTCCATTTTGTGTTTACAATTTTTTTTAAATTTATGTTAAGATTGAGTACATCAACTATGATCTAAGTTTTCGTTCTTTTGTGAATTACTGTTTATTGCCACCGTTTTCCAATTCTTTAACATTTTATATTTCTCACTTACTTTTGTTTTCATGTCCTAATTAATGATTTGACGCTTACTTTTGTAATATTTAATGAACTCCTTTTAAGTCTTCTTGCATATATATATGGGTAAAAGGGATATGAGCAACTTGCTCATTTAGTAAATGAGCAAGTGATGAGGTGGCATGCATGTGATTGGGAAACCCTAAAAGTGGTTAGATACTCAATGTATCACATGCATGCCATCTCATCACTTGCTCATTTACTAAATGAACAAGTTGCTCATATCCCTTTTACCCTATATATATATTTTTTGGTTTATTTTGCTCGTTGCCCTTTAATGTGTTTTTCGAGTGTTGTATAATGTCAACATTCACTAATTATTATATGTCTTTTACATTCATTGTTATTAATATTTTCTTTACTTAGCTAAATTTGTTCGTATTTCTATGTACCTTGACTGGTTATTTTCCCAAAACTATTTTTTATATATTACCTTTAAAATTGTGTTCCTTTGTTGTTTGTATGTATTATTATTATTATCGGTATTGTTAACATTTTTAATCTTATTATTATTATTATTACCAGTATGATTATGATGACTTTTATTACTGTTATTATAATTGCTATTATTATTTTTATTATAATTGTTATTATTATTTTATTATTGTTATTATTATTCTATTTATTAATTTATTATTGGTATTTGTTGTTATTATTATTTTTATTAAAGCCCATTAGTTTCATCTATAGCATATCTTTTAATTATTTAAATTGAAGCCCAAGCTTTATATTCATTTTGCATTATTTATTTATATCTATCTTGAGCTCATACTCTCTTTGATCTTGGTGTCTCAATCTTGTCGTCCTGCTCAAATCGTCGAATGGCGTCATATGGCCTACAATGACATGAATGTTGATTAGGACATCACCATCGGAGTAGCGCAGCGGAAGTGTGGTGGACCCATAACCCACAGGTCCCAGGATCCCCTTGTTGCTTCTAGTTCTTTCTATTGTTTGCTTTTCTCTATTCCTTGCATTCGTCCTCATCCGTTGACTCATTACTTGGTTCAACTCTTCCTTGTCCATCATTTCTTCGATTCCAGCTCTATCTATTTCTTCACCTCCTTGCTTGTTATCTTCGCTGTTCTTTCCTTTTGATACCGTTTATTCTCTTTCAAGCAATCCATTTGACATCGTTGTTATCCACTTCCTTCTATTTCTGGTATTGTCACTGCTTTGTTACTTCCCTATTAGCCCTCTGCTTTGTTACCCTCTCCCAAATTTGTTTTGCCTAGTCCTCTGTACAGCCTAAGAAAATTTCGAGGACGAAATTTTGTTGTAAGGTGGGTAGGATTTGTAATCCTTATTTCCCTAAATACGTATTTTCTGAATATTTTTCATATTTTGATTCATTACAAATTCAGTATTATTTTAAACTCGATTTGTGCCTTCTATTAAAATATTTTCGAACCAGAAATAGTATTTTCTTCGAATAGTAGTATATTCTAAATTTAATGTTTATTTTCTAAGTGATCGGCTATTTGTATCTTATTTTATTACTATTTGGATTTTAATAAACTTGTTTGTCTCAAATCTCATTTTGATATGTATATCAAAATTATTATTGTTGTTATTAATATTATTATATTTGATTGTTGAATTGAAAATCTTTTTCTATTGTATTTAGTAGTATTTGAGTATTAATTTGATGCACAAAAAATTGATTTATTTTGTTACTATATTATTATTGATCAATTTATTTATTTATTTATTTCTAATTGTATATTTTTCTTATTGGATTTTTAATATCCATTTTAATTCCCTAAACCCATTAATAAAACCAAAATCCTATGAACTCTTATTGGATCTATTTTAATACCTGATAACCCAAACCCAATAACCCATTCTATTTAAACTCCTAACCCTATACCCTAACCCCTATTACTGTTTTAACCTAATACCCTAGTAGCCGCCAACACCCCCCCTCCCCCCCCCCTATTCCACCGTTCCATCATCTTCCCCATTCCGACCAATCTTCCTCTCCACATCCCGTAACACATTCCCCTGTGCTCCCTGTGCACCCTCTCCCACTCACGACCCCACCTCGCGACGCACCCGACCACCCTCTTGCGTCGCACGGCCAGCGACGACATCGCCGTACCTCCCCCATCCTCCTATCTGTGCCTTCTCCCTCTCCCTCTCCGACGCAGTGATGCCGACGAGCACCTAAAGCAATCTGTTGCACCTCGCCGTCTCCTTGCCATTGACAACAGCCGCCACGTCGCAGCACCGCTACCCCGCTGTGCCGCCCTCCTCCTGAGTGTCGCATGGTAGCATCGACAGCCACCTCAGTGCAGCGCCTCCCCTGCACTGGCCTCCTTCCTGAGCGTTGCGATAGTAACAGACAGCCCGTTCACCTATGTTGTGCCTCCTGTTGTGACTGCCAGCAATGACAATCGCCGGCAGCCCCTTCGCGCCTGCTATGCCGCCGCCTGTTTCTCCCATTGCAGTGCACACAACTCCACTTCTTGTGTGTTGCTGTTTATATGAGTTTTGATCAACTTCAATGTGGGTCGTTCGTTTGATTTGATCATGATCATCAGCTTCTGATCTGAACTGCCTGATCGCCTTGGTGATCTTGATCATCATCAAGATCTTGATTTCCAGATCTGATCATCATCTTCCTTATCTTCGATCTCGACCGTCGATTGGTTAATCAACTTGATCTCGGCCATTGATCGTCTTGTTCGTCTTCTACGTGGTGAGTCAAACATTTGATCCACTTTTGTTTTTATTCATCAATTGTCAATCATGGTATACTTACTCTTTTGGTACTCTTGTAATTCTTATATGTTTTATTTTTTATCTCAACCGTTGGATTCGCTTGATCTTCGTCTTGATCTTGATCATCTCATCAAGATCCATGTCGATCGTGCTCTTCGCCCGAGATCCATTCCCGTTATTCTTTCATCAGATTCATCATCTACACCTTAAGGCAAGTATCTCCTTATACATTTCGTTTTCGAGTACAAGCTTTTCCTTGAAAATACTGCAAGTAGTTCGTAAATGTGACTCCTCTTTGTTTATCGTTGATGATCTCATGTTTTGCCCTGTCTATTACATAATCTAAGAGTCAAAACCTGTCGTTGATACACTTGTTCACAACTAGTATAATTATGATACATTTCATGCAAAAAGTGTCGTATTTGTTTTCTGTCCTGTCTTGGCTTGCTGTTTTGACCCCGATAACACTAGAATCTGAACTTGAGTCCTGAAAATGAAATGTAGCCCTAAGTTTCTAGTTTCCGACAACATCAATAATTTTTGAATTCTGAGTTACGGTCTAGAGATATCGCTGTTTTACTGCTGTTGTGTCGGTAATCGCAGATTTACGATAACTGCAGCACCTCTTTAGTTTACAATTATTTTAACTATGCTACCAGTAAGTAAATGACTTAAAATTTTGCATGGTATTACTGGACACCGTGGAGAACATTCTATAATTTTCTCAGAATTAATTAATGATATTTCAACCCTGTTTCATATGTATAAACTTAGTTTACAAATTCTGGCTGAACACAAATGCTGTATAGTTTGCTATTTTGACACATGTTACCACAACTTTTATATGTCTTAATTATATTCATTGGAAATGGGTAGGATTCTAGTTTGTAGACCTTCTGACGGATCCACAATTGCTATTTTGTAGCAACGGGAATTGCAGTTTTGGTGCAGCAACGTCATGCTGTCCAGATTTGAGATTCTCGTTGTTCTTGATATTTTGATTTGTTTTGACCCTCGAACATTTATCCTACCTGGCCTAGACTTGTTCCATGTTCTTGATTATGTTTACTTGACTTATTTCGCATACTTTCATGCATGCTTGATGAAAATAATAAATAATAAGCCGGGGTTTAAGAGAAAGACCTTAGTACTCGAAAGGGGGCCCATGTTTTCCAATACTCGGTTCATGAACTTGTTGCACCTTGATGTATTCATAAAGCCATTACTTGGCTTATGAACTTGTTGTATTCATGAATCCACTGTGTGGTTCTTGAACTTGCTAGTGGATTCACGAACTTGCTTTGTGAACTTGTTACTTTAATTTCTTATTTTTGAACCGTGCTTGCTTGATACTCGATGCCTGAGTACACCGCCCTATAAAATCCACTACTAGGCCTAAACAAAATTGCATTGACTGAAGCAACCATATGATAAAAGGATGGCACATGAAGTTCTACCTAGATAGTAATAACTATAAGACTTGAACATGATACATGCTTACCTGATACTTGAACATGATACATGCTTACCTGATACTTGAACATGATACATGCTTACTTGATACTTGATTACATGATACATGAGACTTGATACTTGAGCATAATACTTAATACTCGCTACTTGATACTTGTACTTGAAGACTTGTTACTTGTTACTCGACACTTGTACGTGATACTTGTTCTTTGATGCTTGATACCAATACATGTTTCACTTCCTACTTGTTCTACTACTAGTATTTGTCACCCAATCTTATCACTTGAGTTGTCTTTCTTGCTAGCTAGTTTCTTGAATCCCACTACTTGTTGCATTCCTATTATATTATGTTATACATTCTTGATTCCAAATCTTGTTCCATATTTCTTCCACTTGTTTTCATACCCTTGCTTGTACTATTTGCGGCCCTAACTTGCACTAAGGGCGTTTGTCTTGCTTTCTCTATTTTTTTCTTTTTATATTTATTTATACATACTTTGGAGACGAGTTGCCTGCTGGAATTGGTGAGCAAACGTTTTAGGCTTCGCTTGGAAAAAACTGTTTTAATTATTTTTTTTGTATTTTAGTTATTTATAATTGTTGCTACTTGAACCTTGTAACAGGCTTATAGTCCCGAGTTTTATCTTTTGATCCAGACTTGAAAATTATTTGGGATATTATTATTTTGTTTCAGTTGTTTTCTATTGATTAATAAATTATTCATGTATGCGTGGTTGTGTACATTTTGTTATATTCTTGTTATGATGCTGAGTCGATCCTACATCTCATGAATGATGAAAATCATTCGCTGGGCTTTGTCACGCGCTCGTATTCCGTATTTTTGGGAAGCGGGGCGTGACATTGAATATGAAGGAAAAGGAACAATGGGGCACAAGCGGAATTTGAAGAGGATAGGGCAAAATGAATTAATAAATGAGGATGAATGCAGGGGACAGAAAGCAATGAATGGCACACAAACTGAAATAAGAAGGAATCAACGAGGCAAGTAGAAAATAAGAGATTGCTTGCACCAGAATCGAAGAGAACATGAGCAGGGAAAAACAAACAAGGACAACACCTAAAATAGAATTAAAAGCAAGAGAAAAAGAATTGATGATCAAGGATGAGGAAAACACAATGCAGAATGATAATATGAAGAATAATGCACGATTAATGAAAGAATCAAAGGAATTTGAGTACAGAAATAACGAAACTATACCCAATAAAGAATCAACAAATGAGAATGACTAAAAGATACAGAAGAACCAATGAATCAAGGAAATCGAATAAGAAGAGATCAAATGAATGGAATAAGACTAGTATCCAGATCAATGTTGATTATAATTCATTCATGCATGCATGGTTGGTGAAATGTTGAGCCGATCCCAGATCAAGCCAAGCTTGTCTAATATATTAGGCAACTAATACATTAGCCAAACCTGGGCTCTGATACCACTAAAAATCTTGTTACGCCCCGCTTTCCAAAAATATGGAATACAAGCACGTAACATTGGCCCAGCGAATGATTTTCATCATCCATAAGCTGTTCAGAAGTCTTTACAACATCTCACAAAATAATCAGAGTCGGAAGCAAGAGAATCAACCACACATGCATACTTGAATCAATATACCAACAGAATTTACTTGAAAAAAAATGTATTAATTTCAAATAAATCAGACCTGAACAAGTCAAAAATCATGTGTTATACTGTCCAAACACAAAGAATCCAAGTAACAGATACATTGTTCAAAATGAGCAACAGGAAATAAATGAAGATAGCAAAAGCTCCATCCAACTTGAACTTTAGATCACCTACTCCATCGAGCAGCTGATCACCAAAATCTGCAATTTGACAAATTGCAGAAAGAAGAAAAACGAAACAAGATTCCCGTCAATGCAAGTTACGGGCTGCTTGTAATGCAGGATACAAGTACATGGGATAAATAACAAATATAAATAACAACAGAACAAACATAGCATGGTATAAGTGTGTCAACAGAAATGTGATAACTAACATGAATCAGGAAAACAAATCAGATAGCATGGTATACTAACAGATATAGATAACATGTGTCAAGTGTCAAGTGTCAGATGGTATGCTGCCAGATATACAGAAGGTAGTGTCAGATGACAGTCAGACAGATAACAGATAATCAGATAACAGATACAGATGAATAGATACAGATAATAGATAACAGATGTCATGTTCTTATAAGTCTTGTGTGATTACTATCTAGGTAGCACTTCATGCATCCCACACCGCATGGTTTCTACAACAAACAGTTTCGCTTTAGATTTTATAGTGGAGTCCATATGGCAGTGTACTCAGGGTTCAGACAGACAAATATCAGATAATTGGATCAGACAGACAGATAGAACCTATTGGTTCTCTTCTTCTCTACACCTTCCTATAGAAAGTAATGTAGATAGGGTCAGATAAAAGAGTCGTGAATCATGTAACCATGAACACGTAATAGATAGGGAACACGGGCCCTCTTCTCAGTACACATTTCTATTTTTTCCACTACTAGATCTTTCCCTTAACCCCAGCTTGGTCATTTTGTTATCATTAGCAGACATGCGTGTATGTATAGAAAACAGAGTGATAATAGCATGATATAAACATGTAACAGGTTCAGGGTGACAGATAAACAGGTACAGATGATATACAGTTTATAAAGGAATAGAATCATGCAAATGTTAATTCAGGACAGCAAGAAACTACTGTACTAAAATAGGGATTCTCGTTGCTACAAAAATATAAATCTGAATTCACCAAAGAATCTAGAAAATAGACTCCCTTCCGAATTCAGAAAACATATATAAGTCATATAGTAATTCACAACATCATAACTCAAAACAGGTTTGAGTCCAGAAAACACATTCAGTCAGAAATCAATAAATCGAATTCACAGTCAGAAAAACAGCATCAAAACATATCAAACAAATCAAGGAATAATCTGGGGTATTCCTCTATATGTCTATTATCAGAATATAAAGTTTCATAATTTTCCAGTAAGATTAGTTTAGCCAACGAAAATCAGAAAACATCAAGAAACGACAGTTTGGCAAATTTGGAATTCCCAACACTGCTATACGAAAACTGTAATATCTCACAAACCGTGAAACGAAATCCAGATCCATCAAACGGAGAAGAAAATAGATAAAATAAGCTAACTTTCATATTTCATAAATATTTTTCATACAGGAAAAGGAATTAGGGTGAAAATAAAAATCTTTACATAACAGCGAGCAAAATCCAGCAAGTATAGTTTTTATAAACAAGCATGAAACGGTATATAAAACTCATCAAATAAATCTACCAAAATTCTGGGTAATCCTTAATCAGGTATAGAAATAGTGTCCAAAATTTTAGATCAAAATAATATGTTTAGCACTAGTATCAAAATAGTTTAGTCATCAAAATCATTAAGAAATAAAATCTAGAAATGAAATACACATCTATAGTAAAACAATCATATCTCACACATACGAAAACAAAATTGATCAAGGTCAGAGATGTTGGAAAGAAGAAGGATTTCTCTAAAAATCATGTTTAATAATGAAGTTAAGATACTGACCTTAATATGGCCTAAAATAGCAATCAAAACTGATCATCGACAAAATACAGATTTTTCCCATAACAACAAATCAACATACAACATACGAAACTCGTTCCAAACAAAACCAAACATGTTATAGAGTCTACTAAGTGTCCAAACATCATGAAATAGGGTATATAACATGTCCACAACAAGTATATTACATGGATCCAAACGAGCACACGAATTCTCATAATTGTCTCATAAATATAATCACATCAAGAACGGTCAAAACCTAAGTTGTTTCATATCAAATTGTGTTATGAGGAAACTATGGTCAATAGTACTATAGAGACGATACTCATCAAAATACATCACTCACGAGTTGTCTCTAGAACTCAACTACACTACAAGCAGAATTTAGTACTTGTATATGCAAAGGAATTTATTACAAATTACTTGCCTGAGAGACGACGACGAGAACAACACAAGAGCAAGAATAACGGGAACGGATCCCGGGGCACAAACACAAACACAATGAACGGATCACGAACACAAGGAACAACAAATCTGGATAAGATGATCATGATCACGATCGAATCGGATGGCCAAGATCAAGAGATCAAGATGAGATCAATGGACGGCTAGGATTGAGTGTGATCAAAACTTGATCACAATGAAACCCAACAGCAACAACATCAGCAATAGGTTCGGCCCAGACAGTGGCAGGGACAGTCATCGGCGGCGAGACGATGACAACAGTGCGGGAGAGGCACCGGCGGCCAGGGGGAGCAGCACAGCGCAGGGAAGCTGCGCTGTGGCTGAGTTTGCTGCTCTTGGTTGAGATGCCGAATCACAGGGAGCGCTGCAGGAGGGATGACAGCATGGGGTTGTTGTCGAGGGGATGACAGCACCGAATGGCACTGTGGTTGGGGCTGAGCGCTGGCGAGGGACGTCGTGACAGGGTGCAGGGTAGACGTGAGGGCAGGAGGGAGAACAGGGTGAACGGGAGTAGCAAGGTTGGAGGAGATGAGAAGTCGGGGTGGTTAGGGTTTAGAGGTGACGGGAGATGAAGAGATGGGTTGCGGCCGATAGGTAGGAAGAAGATGAACAGGTTATAATATGGGTATATATAGAGTAGGGTGGATATTAGGGTTAGGGGTTATAATGGGTATTGGGTAAACGGGTAGTGGGTGTAGTGGATATTGGGTTATGGGTTAGGGGTATAATGAACATGTTTTGGGTCTCATATAAATGGGGTTTGGGATATCTTGGGTTTAAAAATCTAATAAGAAAATACAATAACTAATAAGACATAATTTTATAAAATAATGTAATTTAAATTACAGTATAGACTTTATTTAAAATAACTACAAATATAATTTATAAATAGAACTAGGTTTGATAATAACCAATCAAAGTAATAAGAATAATAATAACCATAATAAAAATGATAATAACAATAATAGTAATAATAATAATGAAAAAAAAATAACAGTAACAATACTAATACTGAATAATAATAATAACAACATTAATATATAAAAATCGTTTGAAAATAACAAAAAATACAGTTAATGAAACGAACAGATTTTAACTGGAGAAACAAAATATTTTGAAATAAAACAAATTTAGGAAAACGACAATTTTTTTTTATAAAGAACCCAAACCAAGATAATAAACAGAAAAGAAAATACACCCAAAAATACAAGAAATGGGAAACAGGGGTTACACTAGTGCCTTTTTCACTTCATTGATCTTCTTCATACGTGAACCTGCTAACAACATGTCGTCCACATACAATGCCAAGCTAACTATATCATTGTCCTCATATCTACGAACATACACACAATGATCTGTTTCGTATTTATCGAAACCTTTTCTTCTCATAAAGCAATCAAACTTCAAGTACCATTGCCGTGGTGCTTGTTTGAGCCCATAAAGACTCTTCTTTAGTTGACACACCATGTCTTCTTTCCCTTTATCTTCAAAACATGTGGGTTGTCTCATGTACAGCTCTTCTTCGACATCACCACAAAGAAATGTTGTTTTCACATCTAACTGCTCTAAGTGTAAGTCTTCAACTACTACAATACAAAGCAGGACCCTGATTGAAGCCATCTTCACAACCGGTGCAAAGATCTCACTATAATCAATACCTTCTCTTTGAGAGAATTCTTTCACGACAAGCCTCGCCTTATACCTCTTGCTTCCATTTTCCTCATCTTTGACTCTGAAATCCATTTGTTCATAAGAGTGTGTTTCCATGTAGGTAACTTGGTCAACTTCCAAGTTTGGTTCTGTTCTAAAGAGTTCATCTCATCCCTCATGGCTAACTCCCACTGAATTCGAGCATCATCCTTGAAAGCCTCCTCATGAGTCTCTGACTCTCCTGAATCTATGTACAGAACATGCCTGTGAACAATACTAGCTGATGGATAAAATATATTGTTGGCCTTCTCTCTCGTATCATCTCCTCATTGTGGGTACCGGTTCACCGACCGGTTCAGGTTTCCTGAACTGCTCTGGTTGTACCTGTTCGTCTTGGATAACCTACTCATTCCTAATAGGCTCATCATGAGCTTCCTGTGTTGTATGTGGTACATATACATGTTGTTGCACTGTCGGACCCCCACCACCGTGGCTGCCTTCAAATCTGAAGCTGAATCTTAGTCTGAACCATAATCTGACTCTGAACTAGTTGCACTGTCTTGACCCGTATGCCTGTCCTTTTGAACACTACATTCCTGCTGCGAATGAATTTGTTATCCACAAAATCTCAAAGTATCTAGGCATACTGATCGTTGTCGCAGCCAATGAATACACACCTTTTGGACTTAGAATCTAGTTTCTTCCTTTCTTCCTTGTCAATTAGTGAATATGCAACATAACCAAAAACTTTCAAATGCGAATAATTGACAGTTTTACCTAACCATAGTTCTTGCTGAATGGCCCCATCAAGGGCAATAGACGGGCAATGGTTAATCAAGTATACTGTTGTATCCACTGTAGCGGCCCAAAGATGGACCGGAAGACCTGCATGAAGTCTCATACATCTCGCCCTTTCGAGTATCGTGCGGTTCATTCTTTCTGCCACACCATTCTCTTATGGAGTCTTATGAACTATCCTGATTCCTTTGATACCTTTCTTTGCCAGATAGTTAACAAACTCTTTACCTATGTACTCACCACCATTGCCGGACTTTAATTCTTTCACCTTACAACCCATCTCATTCTCAATCCCTGGCTTTCCAAGCTTTGAATGCCTCAAACACTTTTGATTTCTCGCGAATTGCATAAACCCAAACTTTCCTTGTAGCATCGTTGATGAACGTGACGAAGTATCTCTTACCACCATAAGTGAATTCTGAGCCGAACCCCATACATCTATATGTACCAACTCTAGTTTTTCAAGATTTTTCTCACGCCCACTCAACTGAAAGCTAATTGTCTTTTGTTTGACCATCACACAATTCTCACGGAAATCCATCTTAACCTTCTTAAACTCCGACAAAAGATTCCTAGAACAAGGTTGTTTGATGCCCTTTTCACCAAGAAGCCCCAAACTGACATGCCAAAGAATTGAAGAAGAACTACCTGCTGATGTTGTAGCAATGATATCCCTTGAATTACATCCTCTGAGTAAGTACAATGTGTCACCATGCTTTTGCTACCAACCTAGCACCTATAGTAACTTTCCCTTCTCCATGCCCAAAAGTCATTGTGAATCCTTCTTTGTCTAGTTTGCTAATCGATATTAGGTTTTTCTACAAGAATAGAATATGTCTTGTGTCATTCAAGACCAATTGCCCGCCATTGCAGACCTTCACTCTCACTGTGCCCTTGCCTACAACTGGACATATTTGTCAATTTCCAACTAAGACTGCACCAAAATCACCTGTCCTGTAATTCTCAAAAACTTCCATCATGGGTGTACAATAATAAGAAACGCATGAATGTACACACCAATCATCTTTCATAATATCAAATCCAATAGATAAACATAATTCATCTAAACGGGGTTCGATACTTACCACATTGGCTACCAGTGACTCTACTTGCGCTTTCTTATACTACTCGCATTGGTCTCTCCTGTGTCCCGGTGTAACACCCCGCAAAATAAAATGATTTATTTTCCATTATTAAATAATATTAAATTGGTAAAGTTGACTATTTTGACTATTATCTTGAAATTGCAATTTTCACGTGCAACACACGTGCAAAGTTAGAAATTTTGAATTCTTAAAAATTTTTAGTTAATGATTGATTTTTCTAATTCGTTTATGATATTTTAATTTTCAGATTTATTTGAACTTATTTGACCATTTTATGAATTTCTCAATTTTACACGCGCAAAACACGTTCAAATATTTTTTTGGTGCAAATCTCCAATTTTAGATTTCTGGATACATTCTCCTATTTATAATTAAATATATCCTAAATTTTGGGATTTTTCCGAGTAAAGAAACTATTTTTATAAATACTTTGAAAGAGGGGGCTTTTATGTAAAAAGCCGTTTTGATCTCAAAAAATAATGAAAATTTGTTTTTACTGGTTTTTGGGCTTTCCATGGTCATCATTGAAAATAAAATCTATTTAATTTTTATTTTTAGTTGATTTGGTAAAGATTTAAACAAATATGGTGTTTTTGTAAATATGAAATTTAAGTGGATCTTGTGCAAATATTTTCTTGGAAAGTAAAAGTCAGAAATTTTTAATTGAAAAATATAATATTTATTTGTAGATATTATTTCTGAATTTTTTGGATTTTTACGAACATTTTATGACATATTTGCAAATATTACAAAAAGTTGGACTTTTGTACAAAATTACCACATTGAGTACAAATCCGAATTTTTCTTATTTCTGGCTATGCTTGATAGTTGGATAACTTAGCAATAAAAAGATTTGGTTTTATTTTAATTTATTTAACTAATTTTAAAGAAAGGTTTATATATGTAAAGTAATAATTTGTTAAGGGATGTTTCCATAAACTTGTAAAACCCTAAATACTCCAGATTTTAGCCTATATTATGGCCACTATAGCTGTCCCTCTCCTCTGCAAAAATAAGATGTATTTTTATTATTAATTTCTTGGAGTTTCAAGCGAGGATTCTTGGTTTTTTTGCGAATGAGGGATTTTTCTTATTCTTTATTTTCTTCGGTTGATTCTTCAAAAGAGGTGAGTGACTTGTGTTTGTTTTCTTATTGTTCTAAGCATGTTGTATGTGATGATTTATCCATTAGAAAGCATGATAGATGACTGTATGAAGATATAACTTCTTTTGATGAGTAGATGAATTTAAAATTGATTCTTTCCATGAAACTACACTATTGATGATTGGAACCCTAATCTAATGACTTGGAATTGCTAAAGAACCTAATAGAAATTAGGGGTGTGTGATTTTGCATTCTAATCTTGCTGTTTTGCTTGCATTAGATGAGTTGTGTATTAATTATTGCATAAAAGATGAACAAAACTTCACCTTTACTGTATGTACCTCTATATACATGATCTGTTATGAGTTTGGAATAGTGGAACTTGATTATATGTATGTAGTAATCACAATATATTCACAAGTTAACTATAGTACATAGTGAGGTATGTATATAACATATTGTAGAAGAAGTATTGAATTAGAAAGAGATCAGGTTTTAAAAGATGAAGTGGGGTTTGGTTCGGGTCTGATTGGGTACAGACTGAAAGTTGGATTTTGTGGGTTTTTGTAAGTTCACGATTAAATATTGCTTTGTTTCATACTGAGATCATTTCAATATTTTACTACTTCCTATTGATGAGACTGCAAAGCTTTAACTGATCTATATATGTACAATGCATCCTTAAAGTTTAACTAATACACAAACATACTCATATACACATTTACATCATGTATAACTGTTTTGAAGATTTTTTTAATGAATTTTGATGGGTTTGGCAAATATGAGGACTGAGATGATGGAATTGCTTGTGCTTAAACTTGATAATCACACAAAATGAAACTTGAGAGGAATTTCAGACTCAATATAGGGTATGCTGATTTGTAGGTTACTGTTCATACCTGATATGGATATATACATATATAGAGCTTATCGCATCAGAGTAGTATACTGATGCTCTTGAAAGTCCTAGTATACCCTATTTATCACCAAGGAAAAACTAGTCCTATGTCTTCAATCAATTAGTAAGTTGTGTGGATTTGTTGAGTATCAGTTTTCTTACTGCAGATTGCTACTTCTGCTTTTCACCAGTTGGTTGTTTCATTTTTTTTAACTGCTTCTATTTTAGTATCATTAATTTTGTTCCAGACCTTCTTGTTGTCAGCTTTATATTATTTCATGTATTTTTATATTTGTCTATCTTCCTGTTTAAATGCATTTGCAGTGCACTTGCATGATGGCTTTGGATTATCTCCACAAGTTATTATCCAATTCTCAAATATTTGATGTGGGCTACCTGCAGGATCCCTATTAGGGGTTAGTGGATCCGTCCATGGAATAAGGAAAGTTCAATAGTAGTGAAAAATAGAATTTTATGGTATTAAAATCACTAAAATTAATTTTTTAGTCGCTTCTATTTTAATAGAAAATATACTTTTATACTTCTCTCAGACTTATCAACTCAAAATGATGAGTTGTCCATGTCTGTTGTGCATGTGCACACATGAACATGAATCCATCTCTATATACACGTCCAGTATATGTCTTTAAGTAGTAGTTGAGTGTTGTGTTTGGTAGTCTTTGTGTATGCATTGAAAGCAATTCCACATCATGCATACTGCATATCAGCAAAGGGGGAATTTTCTATACCATATATATATACACATACTCATATCAGTGTAATGAAATTCTTTATCATATATACATAAAATATGCTTTCAGTAAAGGAGGGATACTTTCTATATATCAGTTGTTATATACTCCTATGATCACATCAGTAAAAGAAGCTTTCTACTATATACTCATATGTTCACATCAGTATTTTCTATACCCTTCCTATTGTTCAATTTTCTATATCCTGGTTATAGATCAATCCTTATATCCTGCCTATAATTAAATCTTCTATATTCTGCATATAGTTCAAATTTCTATATACCTGCAAATAATCCATTTTCTATACATGACTGCATATGATAAATCTTCTTTACATCAGCATATGATCCATTTCTATATATGTCATTTATCATATATATATATATATATATATATATATATATATATATATATATATGGAAGATCTTCATTACTAAATATAAAGTGTACATTGGTGTATAATAGAATATCTTCATTACTAAATATAAGGTGTGCATTGGTGTATAATAGAAATCCCTTTACTCAATAGAGTATACACCGGATGTAGAAGGAAAAGCATGTATATCTATGTTTCAAATAAGGGAAGGGGTTTCTATATATATATATCATATACAGATATACATGCTTTTCCTTCTACATCCGGTGTATACTCTATTCAGTAAAAGGATTTCTATATATACACCAATGCACATTTTATATTTAGTCATGAAGATCTTCTTTATATATATATATATATATATATATATATATATATATATATATATACATACATACTCATATACAAACAATATGAATGAATGAATCTCTGTGAGTAAGTAAACACTGATATGAAGTGATTAAAATGAAAGATTTATTTTGTGTTGATGGTTGAGTTGTGAGTCTCTAGAGGGTGTGTGGGACCCTAGATACCGGCAGTTGAGATTTTGTGTTTTGGCTAGTTGTGGCTTTGTTATTGATCAGTCGAGTTAAAGTCCGGTAGAGTACACCAACTCTAGGAGATTCATAATTAATTAATTAACTTAAAAGATAAGGACAGGCACTAGATGGTGATATGATGAAATGAGTGCAAACGTGAGTTATAGACTTCAGGATGATCCAAGGAGTGAGATATTCCCTATTATTCCGGGACGATGGACGTACGGGCCACAGAATGATCTGCGGAGTGGGATTGATCTCCGGTATTCTGAGGACGAGAGCGACGCTCATGGGATGTTTGTGCAATGAGGGTTACAGGATGACATACGGTGTGAGGCAATCGCCACAGTATTCCGGGACGATGGACGTATGGGCTACAAGATGATCTGTGGAGTGGGATTGGGCTCCAGTATTCCAAGGGTGAGAACCAATACTTGCAGAATGTCTACAATTCATAGTAGTCATAGTAGTAGGATTAGTTGCAGGGCAAAGGATTAAACCCTATCAAGTGGAGAACGATAAGGGCTTGCACCGGACCTATGTAGTATGGGATGCATAGAATCCGACAAGTATGCATTGGAGAGTCAGCATATAGCATTGATGTTTTCTTGACTTGATTTTATGCATATTGTTTCCTGTTTTTCTACACTTGACACTTAGTCTAGTTTCACTTGATGTTTTCATGTTTTAATTATTGTCATTTCTTATTTCATTTATTCTTACTGTTGATACATGTTGTTTATGACTATGCTTTATGTTTTATTTATGTTGCATTTATTTTATGTCACTCACACAGTTATGGCTGACCCCTGTAGTTTTGGGGGTTAGGGTTATCTCTAGCCTCATGTTTTACAGGTAGGTGCCTTTAGCTTGGGATTTGGATGCATGGGGTAGAATGATATATGGCTTATGTAAAATTGTAAAAGAATGTGTTGTAAAGGGAAGAAATTGTAATTCAAGGTATTTTATTTTCGCTGTGCTTTGTAAACAATTGATGTAATAAAAAGTTTTAAATTTTTCTGTATTTGATTGCTATGTTTATGATTACATTGAATTTGATTCTGGAATTGTGCTACGTATTTCTGAGATATTATATTGGAAATTCGAGGTACTACACCCGGCTTCTTGCAGTACCAACACTCACCTTTGTGATGTCCTGTTCTTGACTTGGACGTATGATTCCTGCTTTGCGACTTTCCTATGTTGCTACAATTACCTCGGTCATCAACTAACAGCGTGACATTGCTAAAATATGACACTGAAGTCTCTCCATGTCTCTTCCTTTTTGCACCCTCATTCATAATGCTGCTTATAACATCCCTTAGAGTTGTCGTATCGGTCATAGTGCTTATAACAGTCCACTCTATAGTGCCGTTACTATCAGGAAGACTGGATAGCAACAACAATGATTGTGCCCTTTCCTCAAATTTTAAAGATTCCATCTGATTGTAAACCATATAGAAATTGTTGATGTGCTCTGCAACCGAACCCCTTTCGGCATATTGACCAACTTCTTTAGGTGAAGATTTTGGTTCGCTACATTCGGTTTCTCAAACATATTTATCAAAATATCTATTGCCGCTTTCGTGGTCTTCGCCTTCTCAATGTGAAATAGCGACTTTATACTCAGCGACAATTGAATCTGTCAAAGTGCTTTCTGATCCAATCTATCCCAAGCTGCCTATGAAACTGCATTTACCTCTGTCGTTTCTTGCTTCACACTAAACAATGGATGTAACTCCTATTTCCCCGTATTTGTATTTTGTACTGTTTTTTTCCTCATTGTACTCTCTCGTCTATTTTGATATCATGTAATTTCTTCTGATTGAATGGAATTATTATTCTTGTCTCAACTCGAATTTGTGGGTTCTTTTATCAACTTCGATTGTGTGCCACTTGCACCGTTCTTCATGAGAAATAGACCGATTCTTCTCGTTTATCTCTCTAATCCCCATTGTTGTGCATTTTGACCATTTCTTCTGTTGGGCTCTTTTTGAAACGGATCCCCAAAACCCTTGAACCCGCAAACCGCTAACCCTAGTATATAAACCCCTACCCTAACCCTAATCACTCTATACTGTTTTAACCTAATTCTCTACCGCCGCTAATCATCCCCACACCCCGTTCCCTTCTCCGTATCTTTCGCAACCACCTCCTCCACAACTCCGACCTCCATTGCCCATACCATTCGCCTCGCCTTCAGCCGCTCCCTCACCGCCATCCTCGTCAACCCCTCGGCGCCACAACAACCACCACCGCCATCTCCCTATCACCGCCGAACCCCAACGCCACTCCCGCTCTCACCCTCTGTTCGCACCCACGAACAGAGCAGCCTCGCCATCGCCGCGCCGTCGCTTCTCGACGTCGTCGCCGCCGTCGCCGCACTCCGTCGCTGCCGCAGTCACCGCCAACGAAGCACCCCGCCGTTGCTGCTCTCTCTCTCTCGCGCTCTGTTCGATCGAACGAAGAAGAAGGAGAAGGCGGGAGCGAATCACAGCCGTCAGATCGCGTCAAGATCCGCGCCGTGAGTGCTGTTCGGTGTTCGTCCACACCGGATCCGAAGCTGCTGTACGCTGTTCTGGTCTCAGATCCGCTGCTTCACAGCGATCTGATTCGCCGGCTTCGCTGTTTCCTATTTTGGCCGCACCGGATCCTACTTGCTGTTCGCTGTTCTGGACAGATCCTGTGTGCGGGAAAACTCGATCTCCGATCAATTTTTGCACGCGCTTTTTTAGGACATCTTCGGGGATTTTTCTTCTCAAATTGCTTCAACAAGCGGAGTTTATAATCGTCGATTTAAGGCAAGTAACCTTGTACATCTTATTGTTCTAGTACAAGCCTCCTTGAAATACTACAAATAGTTAGATTGTGACTCCCTTTGAAATATCATTGTAAATCAATTTTGAACCTTTAAACCCACAAATCTGAGAGTCACAAAACTTCCTCGTATTAAATAATAATCAATTGGACTCTTTTACCCCCTTGAACACATGAATCACATGGACATATGAATTAAGGAGCCCTAAAATTTGTAGATACATATATATTTAGTATTTTGACGAATTTGCGACTATTATGACTTGAAAAATATTTATTAGTTGCTGTTTTGATCTCCATGATTATGTATTTATGCTACTTAACAACTTAGACACCAAATTACATATTTCCATGAAACCTACATTAGTAAATAAATCCTGAGTGTTGCTGTCTGAATATTCTTTTGCGGTTTCGACCCTTTTATCATTGGAATTTGGGCCCGAGTCCTGGATATAAAATGTAGATCTGGATGTGTAGATATCGATAGACTCCAAGTTGATCGAATTTGGAGCTACGGTCTAGGAGTTGTGGCAGTTATACTGCAGCTGTGTCAGTAGACGCAATTTTGCAAAAAAACTGCTGTAATTATTTACTTTGCGAATTATTTTAGCTGTGTAAACAGCGAGCGTTTGACCCCAAATTTTATATGTAGCTGCTGGACACTATATAGGACATCCCCAAATTTTTCTAGAATTAAATCACAATTTATTACACTTGTATGCTTGCTTGATAAGAGTTAATAAAAATAACAAGCCGGGGATTTTGGGAAAGATTATAGAGTGGACAATATAGATAAGTGTACTCGGAAGGGGGCCCGTGTTTCCCAATACTTGGTTCATGAACTTGTTGTATCTTGTTCGATTCATGGAGTCGGTTACTCGGCTCATGAACTTGTTTGATTCATGAACGCATGGTGCGGTTCTTGAACTTGCTTGTGGATTCGCGAACTTGCTTCGTGAACTTGTTATTAAATTTTCGATTCATGAACCATGGCTTGCTTGATACTTGATACCTGAGTACGCCGCCCTATAAAATCCATTACTAGGTCTAAACGAAATTGTTTGACTGTAGCAACCATGTAGTAAAAGAATGGATGCATGTCGTGCTACCTAGATAGTAATCACCACTAGACTTGAACTTGATAATTTGAACTAGATAACTTGATACTTGAGACTAGATAACTTGATAACTTGAGCTAGACAACTTGATACTTGGACTTGACATTTGAGACCTGACATTCAAAATAACATATGACACTAGACTTGAGGTTGTCGCTTGATATTAAATACCCTTATAGGTGTACCTGACATGTGTTTCACCACTAGCAGTTGTTATCCAATCTAGTTATTAAGATGTTCCCTCTTGCCAGCTAGTCTTTGAATTTGCCTACTACTTCTTATAGCTCTGCTTATTCTTGATTCCAATTCTTGTTTTTCCCTTACTTGTACTTGCTTTCACTATTTGTGGCCCTAGCTTGCACTAAGGGCATTTTCTCTTGTTTCCCCTCTTGTTTTCCTGTTTATATTTATTAAACAGACTTTGGAGACGAGCTGCCCGCGGGAATTGGTGAGCAAAGGTTCTAGTTTCCAAGTGGAGAAGGACCTGACTAGAATATTTAAATTCTTGCATTATTTGTTTATTTTGGATTATTATTTCTTGAGATTTGAGAATTTGTAACGGGCTGATGTTCCCGAGTTTACTTTGATTCAGACTTGAAACTACTTGGATGTTTATTCATATTTCAGTTGTTTCTGTTGCTAATAAAGTATTCATGCATGCTTGGTTTTATATATCTCTCTTGTTATATACTTGTTGTGATGCTGAGTCGATCCTACAGCTTATGAATGATGTTAAGATCATTCGCTGGGCTTCGTCATGCACTCGTATTTCCGTATTTTGGGAAGCGGGGCGTGACAATGGATCATCAAGATCCTTCTATCGAAGATAGGCTATCATTTGGATCTTCCTGTAACCCCTGTTTTCCCAAAAATATATTTTTTTGTGTATTTTCGGTATTTCAAATTTTTGTAAATTAGTTTTTCGCTTTGAACTATTTTTCAATAATTTTTGTTCTTATTATTGTTATTATTATTACTTTGATTGTTTATTTAAAAACCTAGTTCCATTTATAAATTATATTTGTAGTTATTTTAAATAATGCCGATATTGTAATTTAAATTACATTATTTTATAAATTATATTTTATTAGTTAATTAATTTTCTTATTGGATTTTTATTTAAAACACAAACCCAATAACTATCCTAACCTAAATCCAAACCCATTATAAACCATCTCATAACCATTTACTTAACCCATATTAACCCCAATACCCTGTTTTATAAACTACCTAACCCAACAACCCAACCTTATTTACCCATTTAAACCCCATTAAAACACCCTAAACCCAAACCCACCTATTATACCTAACTATCCACAACCCATTACCCTACCCGTTCACTTACTTCCCCTACCCGAAACCCTTATTTCCCCCAGTCGTCACCTTCTACACTTTACCCTAAACCCCTATTTATAAACCCATATATATATACCCATCTAAACCTACAGCCGCTTCTTCTTCCCGATATACCCCATGCACCTAGCCGCCTCTTCATCCTTCTGATCCCCTGCGCCAGTCGCCCCACCCCCTGCAATCTTTCTCCCTGCCTTCCCCTGCTTCCGCTCCCCTTGTGCGGTGCCCCACGACAACCAGAGCCCCGCAGTCGACCCCCTAGTGCTCCCCCTCCTGTCGCGCTCTTCACGATGCCACGAAGCTGCACCACGCGCCTCCCTTGCACGCCTTCTTGCCACGTCGACAGCCAGTGCAGCCCCAACGCCGCGAACGCAAGACTGCGGCCACCTGTGCTGTCTCCCGCTCATCTGCGGAACCCCGGCGTGCCCTGCAGCATTGCGACCCCCTGATCGGCCCCCCTCCTCCTGGTGCTGCCTCCTCCCGAGCACCGCACCACTGCAGCATCCCCGTTCGCCGTTGCTTTCCACCGCAGTGCAGCAGCCAGAGCCATGGGTTTCTTGTGATCAGGTTTGATCAAGTGATCATGGGTTTTGATGGTTTGATTGGTGGCCATCCGATCCCCATCGCGATCGTGATCGCTTTTTGATCATCTTTGATTGTGAACTGTCCGATCGCCTTAATGATCTTGATCATTATCTCTTAGATCTTGGCCGTCCGATCGTCGATCGATCTTGATCATCATCGCTCTTGGATCTAGCCATTGGATCTCTTGATCTTCATCATCTTGATCATCCTCTTAATCATCGAGATCCGTACCTTGTGTTCGTGATTGTATTCTTGGTTCGTAGTTGTTCGATCGTGCTTGTGCCTCGGGAAGCTGTTCCCGTTATTCTTTCTTGTTGGATCATCGTTTCGTCGTCTCGCAGGTAAGTAACTTGTACTCCAATTCCTTTGTATGATACAAGTCAAAAATATCGTTTATAGTGTAGTTGGGTTCTAAAGACAACTCTTGTGTGTGTTATTCTTGATGGTTTTTGTCTCTATAGTGATATCTGACCATAGTGCCTCACGACACAATATTGACATGAATTAACTTAGGTTTTGCATGTTCTTGATTTGATCATGTATGTGAGATTTTTTGTGAGAATTTGGGTATTTGTTGAGAACCATGTGATAGACTTATTTTAGATATGTTAATTATCCTATTTCATGATGTTTGGACATTTGGTAGACTCGATTTCATGTGTGGGTGTGTTTGGATCAAGTTTCGTTGAATCTATGTGAATTTTGGTTTTTGAGGAAATTCTGTGTTTTGCCGATATTCTATCTTGATCAGTAATTTAGACCATATTAAGGTCAGAATCTTAATTTTGGTATAAAACATGAGTTTTATAGAAATTCGTCTTCTTTCCAACCCCTCTGACCTTGCTCGGTTTCATTTTTGTATGTGTGAGTTATGACTGTTTTACTATAGGGGTGTAGATCTTTTCTAGATTTTGTTTCTTGGTGATTTTGATGACTAAATCGTTTTGATACTTGTGCTACACATATTATTTTGATCTAGAACTTTGGTCAGTACTTCTATATCTATCTAAGGTTAACCTAGAATTTTAGTGGATTTTATTGATAAGTTTATATGCCGTTTCATGCTTGTTTATAAAAACTATACTTGCTGCATTTTGCTCGTTAATCTGTAAAGAATCGTATTTTCACCCTATTTTATTCTACTGTTTGGAAAATATTTATGAAATATTAAAGTTAGAATAGTTTTTCTATTTTCATCTCCCATTGGCGGATTTGGATTTCGTTTCACGGTTAGTGAGATATTTCAGTTTTTGTACAGCAATGTTGGGAATTCCAGATTTGCCAAACTATCGTTTCTTGAGGTTTTCCGATTTTTGTTGAATGAACTAATTTTACTGGAATATTATGAAACTTTATATTATCATACTATACATATAGGGGATTACTCCAGATTTTTCCTGGATTTATTTGAGGAGTTTTAATGCTGTTTTCTGACTGAAAATTTGTTTTACTGGTTTCTGACTGAACGTATTTTCTGGATTCAAATCAGTTTTGAGTTATGATTTTGTGAAATACTTGTAATACCCTAATTTTTCAAAGTAATGAAAAACTATTTATTTCGCACGTAGTATGCACGTGTGATATTTTGGCTATTATTTTCAACATGATGAGTAAAAATATTGTTTTCTATAAAGCCTTTTTTTTCCTAAAGCCCAAATGTTAGTTTACTTATTTTTTAAATAATCTTGGCCCAATTATTTTAAGCCCATGGATTTAATCCCTTTTCTTATTTTTCTACAACTTGTAAGGTGTAACATTTCTTTTTTAAAAGACTTGTTATTTGGTGTACAAGTTCTTGTAGGATGGTTTGTGCATGCACGTGCATGTTGCATACACGTGCAAGAGCACCCTTTTCTTGGCCGGTTGGAGTGAGGAGTGGTTTTGGAGTGTGGGTAGTTATTTGGAGTGTGGGTGGTTATCACAACTCCCTAGTCCATCCTAGCCTTTGATCCTATAACCATCTACTGAATCCTAGCCCTCCATCTCACTCAAATTGGTGTATAAATACCCCCCTCTCATCCATTGTTCTTTTACACTAAGATCATTTTGTAAGAGAGCTATATTGTGAGAGAGTTGTGTGTGTTATTCTGTGGAGGCCGGGCATCATTTTCTGAAGGTTTCGGTGTGGAGCAAGGAGCAAGGAGCAAGGAGTCGTCCATTGCATTAAGGAGCTTTTCTGGATTTCGGTTATTTCGTCAATAAGGTGGGTGTTTCTCAGGACTTCTAATGTAGAAAACATGCCATGATTATGATGATTGTTACCATGCTTATGAAAAGTAAATTCCAACGTATTAGATTGTCCTGGGTATGTTTATGATGATGATTGTGAAGGACTCATAGTGTAGTAATGACACTGTAAATAAGAACGAATTGGGTCTGTACAGTCGACTGCCGTTTGGATAAGTCGACTGGTACGAGGCATATGTTCTCATGTTTTGTTAGAAGGTTTCATGATGTATATGTGTGCAAACTAAGATGAAATAAGATTGCTAAATTCATATCCCCCCCTATTATATATGATGGAGGAGACATGAACAGATGAAAAAGAACTAGTGATAATTAGTAAAATTGGGAATAATCTGTACAGTCGACTGATAATATGAACAGCCGACCGATGCATTGATTAAACTATAAATAGTCCAGTAATTTCATGAAATGAGATATTTCCTTTGTGTCGTTCTAGTGTAATGAATTGAGATTGATATTTCATCTCTACAAGAAAGTTATGAACAAAGTGTAAACGCATGTTTAACACTTCCTTGAAGAAAAGACAATATTAGTTATTTGAAATTCTATGTTGTGATGTTACTGAACAGTTAAGAATTTACGTGTTTATGAAGCATGAATATATGTATATTGTAATTTAACACAATAATGCATGTGCATGTAAGAACTGATGGAAAGATAATCCCTTAATTTGAAATGTGAACCTGTCCAGTCGACCTAATGCGAGTAGTAAGTCGACTGAACTGAACATGAATATGTACTGTTAAAACCGGGACAGACGACTGGTGTATTGACAGTCGACTGTCACGTGAATGACATTTTGAGTATAGAAAGTTGCGGAACAGCCGACTGGCCATGTGCAGCAGTCGACTCTCCCGAGTGGTTATGAAGAACTTGAATTGACTGTACAAGTCGACTGGACTTTCTCCAAGTCGACTGTTCAGAGTATCTTTTGATATGTCAGAGAATTTTATTTCAGTTTATGTTGATAGTTGTGAACCTTATGGTTGATGTTGATAAACTCTATTTGTTATTGCATGAATTTACATGAAATGGATCATAGTTTTGAATTGAGAATTTACACGAAAGGAATCATAGATTGAATTGAGAATTTAATGAATATGAAGAGTTAAGATCATGATAAGAAAGTCTGTGAGACTATTATGAGTTGAAAATGCTCAATTGGAAATTGAAACCAAAGAGTAGCTAAGTCTCCCCCGGCATTGGAAATGAAATGAAATGAAATGAGAATTGAAAGACCAAGGTTGGTCCTGTATTGAAATGAATGAATAAGTCCGGTTTAGTGGAGAGGCTAACTCTAGAGCTTTGATTTTTGTTCATAATTCTAATAAAAATTAAGGATTAGTGCATAGTGAAGACGTGATGAAAGTGAGAGAAAAATACGGGTATGAGAACTAGGGTTTACGGTGCGGGTGTGTGAGCCACAGAATGCATGCTTGATGAGTCAAGACATGGCGTGGGCACAACTCAGAATGATCGGACTCTAGTCACGCTTATGGAATGTTTGGTGACTGCAAGAGGATCGTGTGCCATGAAAGAGGCTGAATTGCCACAGAATGCATGCTTGATGAGTCAAGACATGGCGTGGGGTTCCCCTCCAGGTTTTCTGTACACGAGCTTATACTCATAGATCATCTAGGATACTCACCGTAATTACAGTAGTAGATTAAGTCATGGCGAGGGATTGAACCCTACAAGATGAAGAACGAATAAGAGGCTTGCCCTCAGACCTATGTAGTATGGGATGTATAGAATCCGAACAAGTGCGCATTAATGTCATCTAATATAAACCATTGCATTAAGGATTAAGTGCACAATCACGACACGACATCATTAAGATTTTCCTGTTACTTTATTTTGATATGTGAACAAGTTTGTGATCTGTTAAGAAATGAGAATCGTTATACTGTTTCTGGCATAGAGAGGATGGCCATGTATAATTATCGTCAGTTGAATAAACTGACGTGCCCACAGTGTTATATGCAGGTAAATGGCTTGATAAAAGAGGAACAAATGCTTAAAGATGATACAATGTTGTTGTATATATGTTTCATTGTTGTAAATTTTGCTTCCGCTGTGCAACGTAAATGTAATATTGATGTAAACTCTGATGAAAAGTGTAAAGTTTTGAATTTCCTTGTAAAATTGTACTAAGAGAAGCGAAAAGATCCTGTAGAACATCTCGAATTCAGTGTGTTTGGGATTTGGGGCGTTACAATACTATATGGCTTATTTATAATCTCTGGATTTGTGTGGAAGTCTATTTTCCAGATTCTTTGACGGATTCAGATTTGGATTTTTGTAATAACGAGAATCACTGTTTTAGTACTGTACTGTCATGCTGTCCTGAATATGAACATACACTGTTTTGCTCGTTTATGTGACCGTATATCATCTATGATTATTTATTTGTTTTCCTGAACCTAATGCTGATTGTGCCATGTTAGTTTGACACTATTTCATGCACTATCATGTCTGTTGATGACCATAATAAATGTAATCAAGCCGGGGTTTAAGAGAAAGATCTAGTAGCAGGAAATTATAGAAATGTGTACTTGGAAGGGGGGTCGTTTTTCCATACTGAGCATCTGTTATACTATTATACTGATTACCTGACTGCACACTTCCCTATAGAAAGGTGTACTCGGAGGAGAACCAATAGGTTATGACTGTCTGATTTCTATTACTGATTACCTGACTGCACGCTTCCCTATAGGAAGGTGTAATCGGAGGAGGACCACTAGGTTCTGACTGTTACTGCTACTGTTAATGATACCTAAGTACACTGCCCTATATGATCCTCCACGAAATCTAAAACGAAACTATTTGAATGTAACAACCATGCGATAAAAGAATGGTGCATGAAGTGCTACCTAGTTAGTAATAGACACAATACTGTAAAAACATAAGACTGATATTGTTAGAATGATATTGTTGGACTGATACTATTAGACTGATACTATTAGACTGATACTGTAATACTGTTACACTGACATGCTGAGCTTACTGTTACTGGACACTGTTAGTTGCCATATGACACTGTTACTTGACACATGTTACCTATACCGGTTAGTATACCATGCTAGTTGATTCATGCTAGTTATCACTGTTGATACATTATTCCATGCTATTTGTTAGTTTTCCATGTGCTTATATCTTGCATTACAAGCGGCCCGTAACTTGCATTGACGAAAATCTTGTTTCTTTTTCCTTCTTCCTGCAATATGTCAAATTGCAGATTTTGGTGATCAGCTGCCCGATGGAGTATCTGATATAAAGTTCTAGTTGGCTGGAGCTTTTGCTATCTTCATTTATTTTTTGTTGCTCATTTTGAACAATGTATCTGTTACTTGGATTCTTTGTGTTTGGGCAGTATGACCCATGATTTTTGACTTGTTCAGATCTGATTTATTTAAAATTAATACATTTTGTTTCACGTAAATTCTGTTGGTACATTGATTCAATTATGCATGTGTGGTTGATTCTCTTGCTTCCGACTCTGATTATTTTGTGAGATGTTGTAAAGATTTCTGAACAGCTTATGGATGATGAAAATAATTCGCTGGGCCAATGTTACGTGCTCGTATTCCGTATTCTTTTTGGGAAGCGGGGCGTGACACATCCACATTATGAAATTTGTTCCGTTGAACTCCTTGACTTTACTCTTGTCCCCCATCTCAATCAACGCTACCAACATGGTGCTCTGATACCACTTTGTTGAGTTCTAACTGCGGAATAACTCACCAACGAGATGCAAAACAATAAAATCAAAGGCAAGAGAACAAAAGCAATCAAATGTAGAGCACACAAGTTTTTTTCGAAGTTCACCCAATGCAATTGTTACTTCCCCGCGCAGAGGCACTCTTGCAATTTTCGCTAGAAATATGAAGAAAAAGTTTACAAATCTCTCAAGAATTCACCACCAAGGTGTAGGGTTTCTCTTTATCTCCCTCTCTCCATCTGACGGCTGATAGATCTGTCTTTTCTTTTCACCTTTTCTCCTTTACCTTAAAATCGTACACAATACAATACATATAGGTTTACACAAGATCTAATCTCAGCCGCAGATCAATCAGCACCGCAACTCTTGGACGGTCGGTCGGTTTATGCTTTCGACTATACATGATCTAACAGAGAGTGGGTCGGTTGTAACCCCCGTTTCCAACTATACGAATTTTCTGTGTTTGGATTCTTTATAAAAATTTTCGTTTTCTTAAATTCATTTTGTTATAAATTTATTTTGGATCTCCTATTAAGGTCCATTTCTATTCATTGATTGTATTTGTAGTTATTTTCAAATAATTTTTTATATTGTAATATAATCCTATTTTGTTATATGATCTTATTATTATTATTATTATTAATATTATTCTTTCTTTGATTGTTTATTAATTTTTGGAAGCCCATAGATTATAAACCATCCTTTATTATTATTATTTATTAATATGAAGCCCATTATTTCAACCTAAAGTTTAATTTTAACCTATTTTACATATGTTATTGGATTTATTATTTTTAAAACGCAAACCCAAATTCAAATTGAGACTATTATATTATTATTTGATCAATTGATTTTGTTTGTGGGTAGCCCAACTCTTAACCCAATATCCCATTCTTATTTAATTATTTATATTAAAACCCAAAACCCAAAACCATAATCTAAACCCAAGTTTTCCCCAACTGCACAACTCCACTAAATCTCTAACCCCCCCACTAAATCCTAACAATCCTGTAACCTCACAACCCCATAATCTACTCCAGTATCCCACTAATTACTCATCTTCAATCGTCTCTTTCTCACTTATCATCTTCTTATCTTCTTCATTTTCAACCCAGCAAACCACCGCAGCCATCCTCTGCTTCTGCCCTCTCACCCAACCCCGTCACCACGCCACAGCCATCGCCCTCCATCGCATACTTTTGTATCGCCAAGTTTTGCAAAGATCTTAGGTTTGGAACCTAAGTTATTTCCAGGCAGGGTTTTGTCGGTGACAACGCCGTCAGGTGAAGAGCTAGTAGCGGATCGATATTACGAGGGCTGTGATATCGAGATTGGTGGAAGGATGTTCGGCATCGACTTGATCGAGCTACAAGTGTTGGGAGTGGATGTCATCGTCGGCATCGATTGGATGGCTATATATGATGCCACAATTGATTGCAAGCAGAAGGAGGTGTTGGTGAAAGCACCAGGTGGACCTGCAGTAACTTTCCAAGGGAGGCAGAAGATCCCGCAGGTGGCTGCAATGGTATTTAAGAAGTCTATTGCAGATGAAGTCAAGAGCATTCCGGTGGTTCGAAAGTTTCCTCAGGTGTTCTTGGATGATTTTCCAGGATTACCGCCGCAGAGAGATGTGGAGTTTTGCATCAATGTTCAGCCGGGGAGTGCGCCGATTTCCAAGGCTCCGTACAGGATGGCACCTGTAGAGCAGGATGAAGTGAAGAAGCAGATTGAAGAGCTTTTGAGCAAAGGGCTTATCAGACCGAGTTCATCTCCGTGGGGAGCGCCAGTGTTGTTGGTCAAGAAGAAGGATGGGTCGATGAGGATGTGCATTGACTACAGAGAGTTGAATAGGGTGACTATTCAGAACAAGTACCCACTGCCGCGGATAGATGATTTGTTCGACAGACTTCGAGGAGCAGCGGTATTTTCGAAGATTGACTTGAGGTCAGGGTATCATCAAGTGCGAGTCAAGGAGGAAGACGTGAGTAAGACAGCGTTCAGGACTCGTCATGGATTGTATGAATTTCTGGTGATGCCATTCGGGTTGACGAATGCGCCAGCAGTTTTCATGGACATGATGAATCGGGTGTTGAGGCCATTCATTGATTCCTTTGTGGTGGTCTTCATCGATGATATCTTGGTATATTCGAAGTCAGAAGAGGATCATTCTAAGCACTTGACAGTGGTATTACGGACATTGCAAGAGCACAGCTTGTATGCCAAATTGTCGAAATGTAAATTCTGGAAGTCTGAGGTAGCTTTTCTTGGCCATATTCTTTCTAAGGAGGGAGTGGCTACTGACCCTCAGAAAGTGGAAGCAGTGAAGGATTGGCCCAGGCCGACGTCAGTGAAGGAAGTCAGAAGCTTCTTGGGATTAGCTGGTTACTACAGGAGGTTTATTCAGGGGTATTCTCAGATTGCAGTTCCATTGACAGGTTTGACCCGGAAGAGTGTGGCATTTGTGTGGACAGATAAGTGCGAGGAGAGTTTCCTTGAGTTAAAGGAAAGGCTGACTACTGCACCCATACTAGCATTGCCGCAAGCAGGGAAAGATTATGATATCTACAGTGATGCGTCTCTCAGAGGTTTGGGATGTGTCTTGATGCAGGAAGGCAAGGTCATTGCTTATGGTTCGAGGCAGTTGCGTCCGCATGAGAAGAATTATCCGACGCATGATTTGGAGTTAGCAGCTATCATATATGCCTTGAAGCTATGGAGGCATTATGTCTATGGTGAGAAGGTCAATATGTACACTGACCACAAGAGCCTGAAGTATATTTATCAGCAGAGGGATTTGAATCTTCATCAGAGAAGATGGTTGGAGGTATTGGAAGACATTCGTCCTGAGATCAAGTATCATCCGGGCAAGGCGAATGTAGTGGCTGATGGACTTAGCAGGAAGAGTAGTTTGTCGAGGTTGATCGCTACTCGAAGAGAGTTGGCAGCTGAGATCGATCAGGCAGGTATCGAGGTGGTACTGCGAGGTTTAGGGGCATCTTTGGCTCAGATGAGGCTGCAGCCGTCTTTGAGAGAGAAGATTGTGGAAGGTCAGAGATCAGATTCAGAGATCCAGAAGATGTTGCAACAGGTTTCAGAAGGCAAGTTATCAGAATTTCGTGTCCAAGATGGAGTTCTTTGGTTGGGTGAGAGGTTGTGTGTTCCAGATGATGCAGAGTTGAGAGAGAGTATCTTGCAGGAGGCACACAGCACATTGTTATCAGTTCATCTAGGAGGTACGAAGATGTACAGGGACATCAAATCACACTTTTGGTGGTCTGGCATGAAGCGAGATGTAGCAGATTTCGTGGCAAGGTGTCTGACTTGTCAGCAGATCAAGGCAGAGAATCAGAGACCTGGAGGTTTGTTGCAACCTTTACCCATTCCGGAGTGGAAGTGGGAGAATATCAGCATGGACTTTATTACGGGTTTGCCGAGGAGTTCGAAGGGCAATGACTCGATTTGGGTTGTTGTGGACCGATTGACTAAGTCGGCACATTTTCTAGCCATGAAGATTACTTGGTCGATGGAGAAATTGGCTGAGTTATACATTGGAGAGATTGTGAGACTTCATGGAGTTCCTGTTTCGATTGTGTCTGACAGAGACGCAAGGTTTACTTCGAGGTTTTGGAAGAGCCTACAAGCAGCTTTGGGCACCAGGACTGATTTCAGTACAGCATTTCATCCGCAGACAGATGGACAGACGGAGAGGGTGAATTGAGTGCTGGAAGACATGTTGAGAGCTTGTGTTATGGACTTTGGTGGTAGTTGGGAGAGATACTTGGCATTGGTTGAGTTTGCTTATAACAATAGTTACCATGCAAGTATTGGGATGGCACCGTATGAGGCTTTGTACGGGCGGAGGTGCAGGACACCTGTTTGTTGGTATGAGGTTGGCGAGAGGCAGATGTATGGTCCTGAGATCGTGCAGCAGACGTCAGAGCAGATTGAGCTGATTCGCAAGAGATTGGTTGAAGCTCAGAGTCGGCAGAAGAGTTATGCTGACACCCGCCGAAGAGATTTGGAATTTGAGGTTGGGGATGCAGTTTTTCTCAAGGTTTCTCTGACCAAAGGAGTGATCAGATTTGGTAAGGGTGGCAAGTTGGCGCCAAGGTACATTGGTCCGTACAAGATCGTGGAGAGGATTGGCAAGACCGCATACAGATTGAGGCTTCCAGAGGAGTTGGCTCAGGTGCATGATGTGTTTCATGTATCATTATTAAGGAAGTATGTGGCCGATCAGAAGCATCAGTTGGTAGAAGTTCCTGAAGACCTACAGGTGAACTTGAGTTACAAAGAACAGCCTGTTGAGATCGTTGATCGCAGGGAGAAAGTCCTTAGAAGCAAGGTGATACCTATGGTCAAGGTATTGTGGAGGAACCAACAGTTCGAGGAAGCTACTTGGGAGCCAGAGGATCGCATGCAGAAGGATTTTCCTGGATTGTTTGTATGAATGTATTTCTTGTATGTGAATGGAATTCTTTGAATGATTGTACTATTGACTGATATATGATGTATTCTTTGCTTGATTGTGGTGCTATATGAAATTATTTGGATTATGATCTAATTATGAAGTTCTGTTTCCTTTTGTTGGTATGTGTCTGAACTCATTAGTAGTAGTTCTGAGGACAGAACTCTTCTAAGGAGGGAGTGATGTAGAACCCCGTATTTTCAAATATTATTTTAATTATTTGAAAATGAATTTAAATGATTTTTGAGGATTGAATAAATATTTTCTAAGAAAGTTATCTTTTGTACACGTGCAAAATACGTGCAAATGACTTTTCAGAAGTTTGAAAAATTAAGTTTTCTTTATGAAAAATCATTATTTATTATTTGAGAATTATTTAGTATTTTTCCAAATTTTTCAGAAATTAATTATGCCTATTTGCAATTTTTGAGAAAAGAAGGACTTATTTGCAAAATTGACAATTTTAAGGGTTGAAGTGCAAAAGATGTTTTCTGGACTTTCCGATCAGTACTTATTGAGGGTTGAAAATATATTTTTCTATTAGATCCTAATTTAAATGATATTTGATTTAAATTTCAAGAATACAATTATATATGTAAGATGTACTTTTAAAAGGATTATTTTGCAAAGAGGGAATAAAACCCTAATATTTTACTCCGGCATATATAAGGGAATTCTTTTCCCAGCCGTCATTCAGAATACTTAGACTTTTGAGATTTGTTTGAGGAACAAGAAGAGGCTTTTTGGATCTAGCAAGGAGAAGAGCTATTTCGTGGATTTTCTTCAAGAACAATGTGAGTTGGTTTGTTTTGTTTTGTTTGCTTTGTTTGATTTGAATGATGAATGAAGTAAGATCTTTGTTATGCCTTGTTTGTGATCGTTACACTATTGATTTGTTAGTCTTATTGTATGTATGACATGGATCTATTGTTTAATATGGAGGATGAGAACTTTATTTGGATCATGTGTGAGAAATGTTAAAATTTGTTGAGGAAATGTTGATCTATGAGATCGTATTGTTGGGAGACATATTAAGGACTGATTATGTTGTGATCAGATATTACACATCTGGATTTAGTGATTACAAACCAATCTTAATTATATGTTGAGGAAGACATTTAGTTTTGTTGGGAAAAACCCTAATGGGAGGATTGAGAGTTTAGATCATGAGAATATGAAATTTGAGTATTTGTTTGATTGAGAAATGTATCCATGGTGGAGATTATTGAGAGTTGTTTAATTGCCTGGATACCAGTTAATTTTGTGATCAGTGAATCTTTAGAAAACTTCAGTATGATTTTTGTGTGTTCAGATTTGTAGCCGACAGTCGACTGGTCTACAGAGCAGTCGACTGGTTCGAGCCTACTGATGTACTTGTAGTCTTTGAGATTGTTCGGGACAGTCGACCTAGAATGAGGTCAGTCGACTGATCTTCTGTTTGTATTTTGTTCGGTCCTTTCGGGACAGTCGACCTATGAACCATTTCAGTCGACTTATATGCTTAGAATATTTTTGATGGAAATTATTTGTTTTTGTCTCGGGGCAGTCGACTGACTCCTTGGTAAGTCGACTGACCATGCCTTAGTTTATTTTTGAGAAATGTTGGATTAAGTCCTCTGGACAGTCGACTGGTAAGATATGCAGTCGACTGGTCCTGAAGGATATTGATATTTTGTTCAGTGTTTGATTTTGAGACATTTTGTTTAGCATATAATTTTGAGATCTTCAGTTCAGTATTTGTTTTAAGATGTTCAGTTCAGTATTTATTTTGAGATGTTCAGTTAAGAACATGATGTTGAGATATTTTGTTGAGCCACTTGTTTAGTGGGAATTTGTTCAGTTATTTGTTTTTGAGTCTCTAGAGGTAAGTGACCCTAGTATACCGGTGTTGAGATATTTGTTCAGTTATTTGTTGAGGCCCATTGAGGCGAATTTTCAGTTATTCAGATTTTTAGTCCGGTAGGGTACACTACTCTAGGAGATTTGTTCAGTAACCCAAATTAATAAGGACAGGCATTAGTAGTGTCATGACGAAGGAGAACTTGAGTTATGCACCTCAGTATGGCCTTTGATGTAGGATTAGTTTCCTGAATTATCCAAGTAGTTAACTTGAGATGTGTGACTTATCTCCGGAATTATCCAGGTAGTTAACCTGAGATGTGAGGTATTTCTCCTGAATTATCCAAGTAATTATCTTGAGATGTGGGATTGACCTACGGAATGATCGGAGTCGAGGCGACGCTTTTGGGGTATTATTGTGATGATGAGTCTATGTTTAGATGTGGGATGATCTCCTGAATTATCCAGGGAAAATACCTGAGATGTGGGATCAATCTCCGGAATGATCAAGCATGGGCAAATTATCATAGTTTATCTTCATCTCTTAGTAGTCATCGATGTCAGCATGTAGTCATGATGTTTTCTTGAATCACTTTTATGCATTCGGATTTCCTGACTTTACACACTTGGCTTTTGGTTTTGGTATCACCCATTATTCTTTTGACGTACTTCATACTGCAGTGTCTGATTATTATTTGTTGGATATTATGTTTTAAATTCATTTATGTTATTTGTTGATTTGTTACCACTCACACCATTTATGGCTGACCCCGTAGTTTGGGGGTTAGGGTTCAACTCTAGCCTCACATGTTGCAGGTTATTGCTTAGATTGGAGGTTGGATGCTTGAGTGGGCAATTTGAGATTATTGGATTATTTAGTGTTTGGTGTAAAATTGTAAAGACTTATTTGAGATCATTATTGAGTTGTAAACAAAAGATTAATTTGTGTTGAGATGTTTAGACTTCCGCTGTAATTGAAAAATTGTTGTAATAAAAGAAGAAAAATTTTAGTGGTGTTGTTGGTGTTTATTGTTCTATTGAAGTGGATTACTGGGATTTCGCCACTTATTTTCTAAGCTCTCATATTAGAAATTTGGGGCGCTACAACTCATCTTTTGGGGAATCATAGTAGAAATAATAAGAAACCACAATCTCAATTTAAACTCTTAATTCCAAATATTCTAGAAGATATGAATTTCCAAACATCGATCAATACTCAGCCAAAAGACAACAGCTTACCTCTTGCTGCGCTATTTTGGATCGATCAACGGGGTATTATCTCTACCAAAAATTATCAAATATTTTACAGTTCAACTAGAAATATAATAGATCCACAATCCAAAATTTCAACCCCTAACTCTACATATTCTAAGAGATATGAATTTTTGAACATGGATAAAAATTCAGCAAAAACACACACAGACTGCAGCTCCAACTTCTTTGCTGTTCTCAAAAATTCTCAAATTATGCACAGTATATCTAGACATGTAGGAGAACATCATTCTAAAATTTCAGCTACTAATTCCAAATATTTGACAAGTTATGGATTTTTGAACATCGGTCAAAAATCAGCGAAACAACAACTCCACTCTTATGCTGTCCTGTTTTGAATTGATCAAATAGGGTGCCAAATGTTCATCAAAAACTCTCAAATTTGGTACACTAGTAGAAGACATATACAAGATGTTACATATAAAATTTTATTTCAAAACTCTAAGAAAAATGAGAGCTATGATTTTCCAAAGTTCAACATTTCACTCCAACCAGAGCAGAATTCTGCTGAAACTCAGTCAACCAAATAATCCATTAAAAATAGCAAAAAAAATCTAATAATTCTGAAATTGGGAATGCATAATTCTAACATATACAACTAGCTTCATTTCAGTTTTCAACTCAAAATTCCTTATAGAACTCAAGTTATAGATTTTTGAACACAAGCTCGCTGTTTACCCCAAACTGCAGCTCTCTCCTTCTCTCTGTTTTCGGAAATGCAATTCTTAAACCCCACAAATAAATTCCAAAAATTATTAAATAATTCTAGCTTTCTATTAACACCATCAAGATAATCCAGTAAAAATTTTGGATTCAAATTTCCATCATATCACCAATTGCAAATTCTATGACATAACTTAGTTCTTAGCTTCATATTGCAATCTTCACCTCTAAAACCATTGTACTGGCTCAACTCACATGAACAAAAATCATATAGCATTAAAGCATTCAAACAAGCACTTAATTTACACAGATTAAATAAACACAATTTAAATAAACTAGAGTTTAGAAAATACCCACATCTGATTGTCGAATTCTTCAAGCTCGTTGCTTCTAGCTAGCTCCTCGTTGCCATGTCTTCTCTTCCTTCTTGCTCCAAGAACCTACAAAGAAATCAAACTCTCTTTCTCTCTTTCTTTTCCTTAATCTCTATCACTAATGAAGAAGTAGAAGAAAAAATGAGTAAAGATGAAGTAGAAGAGGATGATATGAGATTGAGGGGAGATGAGATGGGGTTGGAGATGGAAATAGGGGAATTGGGTTTCGGCTGCCATGAGAGAAGGGGAGGGGGGGATGTAGGTTGGTGGAAAATGGGAAAGGAAAGGAGAGAGGGTGAGGGTTTTTATTTGGTTTTGGTGTGAGTCCTCCACATCTTACTATGGTGTATATATGTATATATGCATACACATTTATATATACATATATACACTCCAACATACATATATGTATATTCAAGTTTACAATCCGCTTCAATACAATTCAATTAAATATATATATGCACAAATATATATATTAATATACACATATACATATACATATAAAAATACATATAAGTATTTATGTATATATATATCATATACAATCCAATCAAATATATATATATATATATACAAATATGAAAATCTTTATTTGTAAATCATAAAAATATATTTTATCAAAATATTATTTCTCAAAGATTGTTTCTCTTAAACAATCAGAATAACATACAAAATTTAATTGAGAAGATATCCCGAATATATCTTATTGGGTTCAGAATATATAATATATCTAAAAATTCCTCAATTAAAAAATAATAATCATGAAAAATATATTAACACGTGCAATTCTCAAATGTCCACAGATTAATATGCAAAATAGTTATATACTATTTTGCTGGGTGTTACAGTAAAAGTATAGAAGTTTTCTATAATTTTATCGTGCGCTCTTAGATATAGTATGTGAATGTATGGGTGTTTTATTGTCTTCTAATGTGTTAATAAATATTCATGTAAAACTAGAAATGCGAAGATTATAAGTAGCAGGTGTATGTGAAGAAAATTTCTACAAAACTTATTAGTACATGCTTAATTATATTCATGTAGTAGATAATCGAATTAATGTAAGTGTAGGAGCTTCATAAAATTCTTATCTAGTGGAAAATTTATAAAATAAAACCATGGAATTAATTTCTCTATAAACAATGTAAAAACTCCTTAAAAATAAAGTTACATAAGGAACAATAATTTATATTGTTCAAGTTGTAGAATTATGAACAATTCATACAAATTGGGTAATAATTTCCTCATATTTTTTAAAATATATGGTTATGGGATTTATTTCGGGCTAATACACAAATGTTGAAGTAACTTATTCTCTAGAAATGATTAGAAATAATAATGTATAGCAAATGCGAAATCGAAGTTTTAAAGAAATCTAGAAACAGAGTGTTGAAATAAAAGAACTTCGATAATATTATATTTAGTTGTGTAGGCTTGACTACTTGGCTAGCGCGTGGGGTTTAGATCGCTGTGTACAGTGTACATAGGCGCGGTTAGGAGTCTTGGGAGACTCTGTTCTTTTTTTTAAATTTCGATTTTAATATATTAACAGTAGGTGGGTTATAAAAACAATTGAATGGGGTTTTCTTCACAAACTAAGAGTGGTTCACTGGCTCTGGGTTGTAGTTTGGGTTGCTGCGCGACCTGGGTTCGACTCTGGGTGTGCACTTTTTTTTAAATTTTTTTTATTTTATTTCTTTTCATGTTTTAAAAATTGGAAAAAATTGTAGAAATATTTTAGAATATTATTAGAATATTTGGGAATAACTCTACACTATTTTAAGTTGTATTTTGGAGATTAAAAGTTATATTAGACAATGTAGTAGATGAATCTAGCTTCTAGTCTAAATTCAAGGGGGCTTGTTCATGTTAAAATGATTTAAAATTTGGAAATAGAATACAAATTTAGAAACTTATGCAAGGGTACTATACAAGGGATTAAGAGATAATTAAAACAAGAATTTGAAATATTTAGCATACGATGTTGGTAAAGGTTTTATCAATTAAAAAGTTGTTGAATATTGTTAAGAGATAAATCAGAAATGGTAACTAAGTGTTTTTCTACAAGAAATTGATCAATCACACTGTTATGACATGTTGCTATATTAAGTGTTCATTTATATTGAGATGGTAAACATAAAGAGAATGTATTAAGAAGAAATGATGAATAATGAATGAAATGTTTATGATGATGTTAGATGTAACCTAAGTGATCTCTATATTGAGATGAATGTTGGAATCTAGAGGCTAAGCGAGACCCGTAGAGACCGGCTTGTTATGATAAAATAAATTTGAGAAGTAGCCAGTGTGGATTAACATTTTCTCATGTGTTTATTGAAGTCTGGTAGGGTAAGCTAGCTCTAGGTTGTGATGATTATAATTAAACCTATGGACAGGAACTAGATAGGAGATGTGATGAAGTATGGGCAAACATGAGTATGAGAGCCTCATATGATTCGTGGTGGGAGATTATCTCAAGAATTATGGGGGCGTAAGGCATGATGTCCAAAATCGCTCACGGTATAAGATTTATCTTCAGAATTATCGGGATCAAAGCGATGCTCATGGGATATTTGTGTGATGAGGTACCGTATGGCTCGCGATATGGGTTTCGTCCCTAGAATTTTCAGGGTGTGAGGCATCATGTCCAAAATCACTCGCGGTGGGAGAACAAATCTCAAGAATTATCGGGGTCATGGCTCGCAGTGCGGGTTTCGTCTCCAGAATTATCGGGGTTACGACTCGCGATGGGAAAACGACTCTAAAAATTTATCGGGGTGGTACTAGATACTCACAGGATATCTAAACTTTACATTAGTCATCGTAGTAGGAATTCGTGGTACTAGATACTCACAGGATATCTAAACTTTACATTAGTCACCGTAGTAGAAGTTCATAACGAGGGATTGAACCCTATATTATGGAGTACGTAAGGGCTTGCCCTCGGACCTATATAGAATGTGAAGCATAGAATCCGAACAAGTGTGCATTAGTGTCATCTTAGTATGTATGTCTACATTAGGCATTAAGTTCATATCATACACCGGCATGTTTAGAATAGTCACATTTTCTATTTCTGCATTCAAGTTTGTGATTTGTTAAGATGGTGAAATCGCTGTATTATAGAATTGCATGTAACTGACGTGCCTACAATTTTCTAGTTGCAGGATTGGATTTAACATGGACTTGAAGTCGCTATGAGGAATGTCATGAGAATGAATTTCATTGTCATATGGTGTATTGTACTTATTCATTTTTGTTGTGCTATTGTAAGAATGAAGTTGTAAATGAAAAGTTTTAAATTCCTTGTATTTTATATGAATTTGAAGTAAAAAATCCTGTTTGTGCTACGAATTACATATGTTTGGAATTCTGGGCGCTACACCACTGACGACCATCCCCGAAGTTCTTGCGCGTCGCCGACATCGCCACAGTCCCCGAGCCTCCTTTCGTCCATTGCAGCCCCAAAAGCAAGCACCGCTATTTTTGACCTCTTCTTCCACCTCACCATAGCTCCACGACAACATTACCCCGTTTGCACCTCCCGTTCTCCTCTCCCGCCGCGCAACATCACCGTTAGCCTCCCTCTTCGCTGCCTTCTCTCTTTCCACCTCGACTGCACCCTCCAACAGTCGCCGACAACCACCCCAGCGCTGCCACCTTGCCACCGCATTATAACACTGATGCCAGCATCGCACCGAGTGCTCAAAGTCCTTGCATCCTCTCAACCTCACCCAGCTCACTGTTGTCACACCGGAAGCCAACCCCGTCGACCATGCCTCCATCCTCGACTGCCATTACTCCACCCGACCTTCACCGTCTAGTCACCCAAGTATCAATATCCAGCACCCCCCTCACCTCTCGGCTGTAGCAACCCCTTCATCCTCCTTGCCACCGATCACCCTACCGCTGCTCCTCTATTGTTAGTCGAGCTCCTCCACTATTATCGATAGCCACTTCCTTGTACTTTACCAACAGCCGCAAGCCCCACCTTTTGCATCCCCTCCATCATCCGACGCCAACCACTACACACTCGCAAGCCCAAGTCAATAACTCCACAGCCAACATCTTCGGTTGTTTGCTGTTGACGCCCTTTCTGTGAGTTGTCGCTGTAGTGTCGCATCGTGTTGTTTGTTTTCGTCCTTTTGCTGATTGTGTGGCTGTCTCTTTGCTGTTATCGCTACGTTCATTGCTGTTATCGGCTTGCTGTAGCCACTGTTGCTGCACCTACAATCCCGCAATCCAAACTCGAAGGCCAAACTCCACTTTCGTGTCGTTGTTGCTCGCATCCGTGTACTTGCACATTCACACTTACCGTAATAGGCAAGCATCTCTTGTACACATTTTATTGTTCTTGTGCAAGTATTTTCCTTGACGTCCGGCAAGTAGTTATTTATTTGAATATCACATCTAATTAAATGTCACGCCCCGCTTTCCAAAAATACAGAATACGGGCACGTAACACGAGCCCAGCGAATGAATATAATCATCCTTAAGCTGTTTCAGAAATCTTACAACATATCTCAGGCAGTATATCAGAGTCAACATATATCAGAGTCAAAATATCGCAGTCGGAAGCAAAGAGTGAGACCAACATGCAACATCGAGATAATTTCACCAACAGGAATTAATTGAAATCAAATATCTTGTTCTCAATAAAACAGAGTCTGGTAAACAAATATTCTGGGTCACATCGCCCAAAACAAAATAAATAATACACGTGTCTCAAATACTGAGATGAATCAAGTCTCAGGAATACAGAATAATGTTATAACAGGAAACAGAAATAATAATATCAGCATCTATACTGCGAACCACCAGAACCTTCTTGAATCTGTCCACCATAATCTGCAATCATCGAATGCAGAAAAAAGGAAAAGAAGAAAACACAGTACCCGTCAATGGCAAGTCCGGGTCACAAATAGAATAGGATACAAGCACATGGACACTATCTAACCACAGGATATACTAACAGGTATGGATAAACCTATGTCTAGTGTCAACAGGTAACAGGTAACATGTATGATTATCAGTAATTCAGGTAATCAGGTAAATATGTATCAAGTATCAGGAAAACAGGTAACAGGATAATCAGGTAATCATGTAACAGGAAATCAAGAATCAGGTAAACAGGTTCATCAGGTTATGTTAAGTCTAATATTTTATTAACTATCTAGGTAACACGACATGTGCCCCAAATTATATCACATGGTTGCTACAACAAACAATTTCGCTTAGTAAGATTTTCATAATGGAGTCCATAGGGCAATGTACTTGGGTACAGGAAACAGGCAGAACCCAGTGGCTCTCTTCTACTCTACACCTTCTTACATAAGAAGCAATGTAGACAGGGTCAGAAACAGGTAAACAGGCAGGTAGGACACTAGTCCTCTTCCAAGTACACGTTTCTATTTCTTCCACTAATAGAATCTTCCCTTAAACCCCGGCTTAGTTACTTTTATTAATAATATCATCAACAGGCATGAGAGTGTGCTAAATGATGTCAAACTAACAGGTTATACTCAGGTTTAGACTCAGGGAATTAGATCAGTAAGTATAGGTACAAAACATTCACAAATACGAGCAAAATGGTATAGGTTTATAAACAGGACAGCAAGACCAGTCTGTACAAAAACAGTGATCCAGAGATCTACAGACATGCAAATCATGATCCGTCGAAGGATCTGGAAACTAGACTTCCTCACGCTTCTAACGGGTATAATAAATCCATATGCTATTTCACAACATCTCGACTTAAAACAAGATTCAACACAGTTTTCATGTACAGTCAGAAAACAGGGGAAGAACTTAAACCACATGAAAACAGCATACAAAGTTGTTAATTAAATCCACGAAAATTCTGGGGTAATCCCCTATATGTATAGTCTCAAAATATAGATTTTCATATTTTTACAGAAAGTATAGATATGTTTTCAAAAATAGAAAATAACACATAATACAGTTTTGATGGATCTGGAATTCTTCAACACCGCTGTACAAAATCATACATATCTTGCACACAGCGCATCAAAATCCACTTCCGCCAAAACGGGATGAAAGTAGATACAAATACCCAACTTTCATATCTCACACAAAATATTCATACAGTAATTAAAAACAAGGTGAACACGGCAGTCAACATACAATCACACGCAGTTTACAGCAAAAGTGACATCTAGAAAAGAATGTAAGGCATCACTCAAAACTCATCTTTTAATTAACACAAAAATCAGAGAACTACCTAACATCATATTGAAACACTGGAAAAAATCTTGTGGCATGAAATTATGTCTAACTTTGATCTTGAAAATAGTTTGTCCACAAAAATTACTCCGAACTGAATCTGGAAACTACCGATACACAGGCACTAAAATAATCATAACTAATTCATACGAAATCCAAACAGGGTGAAATCAGTGGGGTTAGAAAATAGATTCGGTTATCTACAAATTTCTCAGAAATAGTCATGTTGAGATTCGGACTCTAATCCAGGTAAAACCAGCAATCAATCCAGTTACATCCAAATTTCCAGATTTCTCAACTAAACTTCAAAACATCATAACTTCTACAAAAGTAATCCAAACTCTTCCAAATTCGAATCGCTGTATACCCAATGTCTAATTATCATAAAAGAGGGTAACTAACATGTCAAAATCTAGTATTTCTCATATGGGCGTTCAATCAAACATCGGTTACACAATATGTCACATACGCGATTAAAATCGCGTTAGGGTGAATCCTAAGGCATAACCTTATCAAAATTTATGTCCTAAGTCGTCTATGGCCTGTTTTGAACAATAGAGACGAAACCCACAATTAAAAACATGATCTTTGTCCGTCTCTAGTCTCAAACTATCCTATGTGTGAACTTTCTACTTGTATCAACCTAAGAAATTTAAGTACAAGTTACTTGCCTTTTTGTGATGACGAAAGCGACGAATCCAAGCCTAGCAAAGAGAATCCACGAGCAAGATGCCTTCTAGCGCGATTTCGAGCGAAACCCACGAACAAGATGCGCCAACGGTTGATCCCTTCGACACACGAACCGAAGTGGAAGATGCCCACTTGTCAAATCAGCGAAGAGAGGTGTTGTTCGCTGACTTGGGGTCGTATGGTGCTGATTTAGTGCTTGGCCGGTCACAAAAAGAGGAGAGACGAGGTAGAATCGAGGCGAAGTATTATAAAATAGCGGAGAAGGGAGATATGGTTGGTCGGCCAAGGCAAGAGAGGGCAGGGGAAGGTCGGCCTAGGGTAGAAGAAGGCAGGCCGGGGGTATATGGGAAGGAGGCCGGTTTGGAATAGGAGAGGAGAGAGAGAAAAATATTAGGGTTAGGGATTAATTAGTATTAAGGGTATATATATGAGATCAGATGTGGGTTAATGGGTAGTGGATATCAATAGGAAACCATGGGTATACAATTGGGTAATGGATATTGGGTAGATTTCAAATGGGAATACAAAATACAATGAATCCTATGGCTCCTAAAAATCTCCTTAAGGGCCAAAAATCTCAAATTGGTCAAAACTCTCCTAAAAATTCACCATGACCCTAAAATAATATTTATACATGAACGAGATCAAGAAATTGAGAAAAAGAGCTCAAAATGTCGAAAAACGGCCAAACGGCGCACAACAGCAAAAAGGAAGTCAAAACTGCCAGAAAAATATTATAGAATAAAATAAATAAATTTTATTATTCCAAAAAAATACAGTGGGAAATAATAATTCACAAAAATGAAGAATATCCTCAAAATACCAAAAGCGAAAAAAAACAGGGGTTACATTAAATTCCATTATTGATTCGTTATCTTCTTTATCGGATCATGTTATTGATTCATAGTCTCCTGATCGTGCCATTGTTATTGATTTTAAACTTGAACCATAAATTTATCGTATTATTAAACATTCAACTTTACTGTTCTATAAATTGCTTGACTTTGTACTGAGGTTTCGACCCAGTTCCTGACACTGAAACTTAGAACTTTGTACATAGAAATTATAGCACACTGAGTCTTGAATCTGACACATCTTACGGATTCTCAATCCGATTTATAGATTGTAAGTTATCACTATTTTAGTACTGTCATATTATAATTTTCAAAACCGAATCTGTGCACGAACTCGTAAAGAATTGATTGATCGACCGACCTAGTACTGTAACTATAATTTATCGTGTGAATATGTGTTGGAACCGGCATAGAGTATATTTTCTAGAATCTTTGATGGAATCGGATTTGCATTCCGTAGCAGCGGGGAAGTGACTTTGAGTACCAATAGTGCCGCTGTCCAGAACTTGCATTGTTACGTTTTTGCATATAAACCTGTTATTTTCCATATTTAAATAAATTGAACTATGTATATTTTATGTATCGCATAGCCTTGGTATCTTCTTGATATTATATTAATAATATCGTTCTCATCGATTGTAAGCATTGTATAATTCTTGATACCACAGTTCTCGTTGATCATATCGATTGCATATTCATGATTTATGTTAATAAAATAATAACAAGTCGGGGTAATAATGGTTGACTTGGTAGTGAACAATCGGAGACTGTACTCGGATGAGGGGCCCGTGTTTTCCTATATTGTTATCATTATCTTGTATCGTATTGTGGATAAATTATTGTTATGGATCGTGGACTGTGGATTCTCATTATTGTTATCGTGCCAAGAACATGATCTGTAGATTTCACCACTATTGTCTAAACGATCACTGTTTGTATGCACCAAACTTGTGGTATGGGACACAGTATTACGTGCATTAGATAGGTTAATAAAAGATTGATAGACCTAAAGATTGACACTAAATATCGACTATTCATTATTGTTTATTGATTATTGTTCATCGACCATTGAATCATGGTTTATTGATTATTGTTTATCGACTATTGTTTATCGATCGTTGATTATCGACCAATGTCATCATTGACAATCGAATACTGATTCTATTATTGACTATTGTTTATCGATTATTATTTTGCTGATTATTGACTATTGTTTATCGATTATTATTTTACTGATTATTGACTGTTATTTATCGACCATTGTACCATTGATTATTGACTTTTGATCTTATTATCGTTTATCATTTATTGACTCTGATATCATTCTAATTTCTTGTTTTTGTTATATAGTCCTTTATTTCTTTCACTGCTTGCTACTACTTATCGCCCGAAGCTTGCCCTAACGAGTACTCTCCATCTTTCTTTTGAGTTATTGTTTATATAGGTATAAATGATGAGATCTTGAAGAACTTGACGTACTGCTAATGCATTGCGTATTCTTGGCATTCTGTAAGTTCTTGTATCTTAGATATTGGTTATTGCTTTATATTCTTATTCCTGTCATTTTTATTGTATTATTGGGCTTGCTGGTATTGTACAGCTTATGGATGATATGAGTTGGTACATATATCATTTGCTGGGCCTCAGTTACGTGCCTATGTTTCTGTATAACGGGAAGCGGAGCGTGACATCAGTCAACTGCACAATCGACCGATCGTTCCTTCAGGAATACTAGATGGTAACAGCGAGCGAGATAGTTGACCGTGCGGTCTAATGTGCATTCGGTCGGGAGGTTGGTCGACCGCACCCTACCTGCAGCTTCTTGCTGCTTTGACATGTTTGCTCCATCTTCGACTCATCTTCTCGTCTGTCTTCTTCAACCCCATTATTGTGTATTTGGATCCACGAACCCCAACATGGTTAAGCAGCTGCAGTAGCAAAAGCCTAAGCAAAATCAAAAGCATGAGTTCAAATGCCAAGTAGAACTCAATTTGAAACACCAAAAGGCCTAAGCATAATCAGCAACAAAAGCATAAGACGCGGCATAGTCACTATTCTGAACCAACAAAGAGCAAAGGTACATTGTATTCTCTATATCGTAGGTATCCAACATATACCAATCTCAAAATAATTCCCAAATATAGTATCAGAATATAAAATAATTACCAACTATTCAGGATCATAATTGTACTGAATTTCCAAATGCATAATCAATATTACATAACAAGCGAATAAGCTTCTACCACTTTTTCATTGCCTACTAAGAATCCAAGATAATTCCCAACCCATATTATTTTTGATGAATATTATTTGATTTCCATCCACAATCAAGAACAAGCAATTAAGTATCATATAAAAAACAAACAATACTATTTTGTGTCACTCATCATTGCCTACTGAGAATCCAAAATAATATTGTATGACAAAATTGCAACTGAGAATCAACACTTCCCTCTAGTATCATATTGTCAAATGGCATACGTTATTTCAAAAACCCAACTCAGACCTTCAAACTTAGGTGGGCATTCAATAGTGGATGTAGGTGGGCATTCGACAGCGGGCCTCACAAAAAGGGGCAAAGATTGATGATGTACTGGACGTCTAAGATGAGAGATGAGAGATATACAGTACTCAGGATTTCGAATTAGGATTTAGAAATTTTAAGAGATGATAGTTAGGGTTTAGAAAGGGGAAGAAGAGATCCCCATGAAGAAGAAGAGAGGATGAAGAGATCAGGGACATTTTCATCTTTTCACATGCTTCTTAACGGGGATGAACCCGTTAAGAGGTATATACCACTCTTAAGTAAAATATGGGTAAACTTGTGTGCACCAAATGAACTTATTAGAATGGCTCTGGAATTGATCTGCAACAGGAAGAAAGTTAAAATGGCTCGAGGCATGGGTTGCACTTTCTTTAAGAAACTATTTGGCCGATTCTGGAGATGAATCGTTCATCACCAAACACTTCTCCCAGGATACAACGAGCTTCTGTCTACAGTGTTGCCTGATGCTCCAATAGCAGCACGTACCAACTTGCACCACACTAAGTAAAAATTTCTTATTAATTTGGAGAAATATTTTAGAAGAGATCAAGAATTTGTTTTTTTTCTTCTCTACTTCATCTATGTGACATAACCCATATATTTATTGTAACCTCCGTTTTCATAAATAAATATTTTCTGAATATTTTATGTATTTCAATTTATTTTAATTTACCTTGTGTTAAATTCATTTTAGATTCTCTATCAAAATATTTTCTAATTGAAAATTTTACCTATTTCGAATAAGAGTATATTTTAAGCTCAATTTCTGTTTCTATTTGATTTATTATTCATATTATATTTTGTTTGGATTATTTAATAAATCTGTTAAACTCGAATTTTAAATTTGGATATACATATATTATTATTATTACTTTTTATTTTTATCATTTTTATTATCATAAAGCCCGAACATACTTATCTATTTGTATTTTATTAATTGATTTAGTACATGTATGTATATATGTTTTATAAACCCTATAATCCTAATTGTTTTCCTATTAGATTTTAAAACCCAATACCTATTTCTTATTGAATCCAATATCTCTTATTGGTTTTCATACCCAATTATCCCAAACCATACTCAACCATATATAAACCTACCCTACACCTAAACCCTAACCCAAGAAACCATCCCCCCATACTGTTTAACCGCCGCCTCCTGTTCATCCCCTTCCCCTACTCTGTTCCTCTTCTTCACCCATACTTCTCTCATCTCCTCACCTGCATCCCCTCGATCGCCTCTCGCTCGTCTTCCACGTCGCCTCCGCCCTCTTCTCCCCTTTATCGTCTGCATCCCCTCCATCGCCTTCGAGTTCGGCTCCCCCCCATTTGCAACCTCTCATCATCTTCGCCATTGATCCATCATCGAGCTCCGAATCTCCCTACTGCTCGACTCTGCCCTCGTCACCGCTCGTCATCACCCCCCATCCTCGACTTCGTTTTCCCCTCGTCATCAAGTCAGCACCAACACCTTCGAACCCACCTCCGTCGCCTTCTTCTTCCTCTGGAACTCCGCTCGAACCCATCGCCGCCCTCGCCATCCATCCTCGTCGACCACCTCGATCTCCTCCGTTGTCCCCAGAACCACCGCAGAACCCCCTCGCCCCTCTTCATCGTCATCAACGTCTAGAACCCCCGTCTTCTCCTCCTCTGTTTCTCCCACCGAAACAAAGCACCTTTCGAAATGCCATTGCCGTTCGTCCCTGTGTCTCTCCATCTCGTCGTCGCTCCGCCGTCACGACCACCTCGCGACCTCCCGACGCCCTTGCCGTCGCTCGTGCCACTCAGTAGCACCGCCATGCCTGGTCACCTTTCTCTCTCCCTGCGTCGAAGTGAAGAAGGAGGAGAAACAGAGTTCGCTGTTTTGTGTTTAAAGGTAGGGGATCTGATTGGAGTGTTGCTGTGTTTGGTGTTTTGGGAGTAGTGGACTGGTTGGAATTTGCTGATTGGAGTTGTGAGAAGGGGATCCGGTGTGGGTGTTCGCTGTTTTGTGTGGAAGTTTGGAGTGTTTGTTGTTTTGGTGAGTGGGTGTTGCTGTTTTGCTGATTGGTTGATCATCGAATCTTGGCCATCCGATCTTCCTTGATCTTGATCGTCATCAAGATCTGTGCCGGGATCCATTCCCATTATTCTTTCATCGGATTCGTCGTCTTCTAACAGGCAAGTATCTCTTGTACAAATTTGTTTGTTCGGTACAAGCTTTTATTTGAAATACTGCAAGTAGATTGTAGTTGTGACTTTTCTTTGGCTTATCATTTGATGATCTCATCTTACTCCCTATCAATTCCATGATTATAAGAGTCACAACCTTTCGTTGATATATTCGTTTCACAACTCGTATGATTGATATACATTTCATGTCAAAAATACCCTTGTTTGCTGTTGTTCTTGATTTTGCATGCTGGTACTAGACACACTAGAGAACCTTCCCTAATTTTTTGGAATTAATTAATGAAGTTTTAGACCTGTTTCTTATTCATAAACACAAATATTTGCATGTTGTTTCTTATATTTTGTGATTTAGAACATGTTCTTTGGATTATATGAGCTACTGATACATCTTTGTCCTGTCCCAATTCTGTTCTTGTTATCTCTTGATCATGTCTGTTTTGTAATAAAAAGTAACAAGCCGGGGTTTAAAGGAAAGATCTAGTAGTGGACAATATAGAAAAGTGTACTCGGAAGGGAGCCCGTGTTTCCCACATTTAGAATTTGGTATATGATTTGGATTACTTGTACCTGAGTACACGACCCTATATGATTCCCTACAAAATCTAAGCATAACTTGTTTGAATGTAGCAACCATGCAGTAAAATGTTGGGATGCATGAAGTGCTACCTATATAGTAATAACTACAAGACTTGATACGTGACACTCGAATATGATATATGCTTACTTGATACTTGAATACATGATACATGAGACTTGTTACATGACACATGGTTACATGATTTGGTTACGTGATCTTGATTTAGAAGTTACCTGATTTTGATTTAGAAGTCACATGATTTTGATTCATAAGTTTGCATGAACTCATTTTCGTTACATGTTTTCCTGTTGCAAGTTGTTGTCTTTCCGTTCATATGATTATTTCTAGTTGTATCACACTTGACTTTGTTTTATTTCATGTTCCTTGATTCTTGTCTCTGTTCTTTGTTATATCTTGGTTCTTGTTCTTTATTATATTTCCATTCTTGTACTCTTGCTTGTACTACTTGAGGCCCAAACTTGCACTAAGGGCGGTTGTCTTTGTTTTCTCTATTTTTCTTCTGCATGATATACAGACTTTGGAGACGAGCTGCCAGAAGGAATTGGTAAGCTAAAGTACTAGGCTTCGCTTGGAAAATTTGCTTTAGTTATTTTGTATTTGAGTTCATTTAAATTCTTGTTGCTTCTTAAAACTTGTAATGAGCTTATTGTACCGAAGTTTTACTTTTTTATCCAGATCTTGTATTTATTTGAGAAATTATATTTGTTCAAATAATTTTTGTTGATTAGTAAGTTATTCATGCATGCGTGGTTGAGTATATTTTGTTATATTTCTTGTTATGATGCTGAGTCGATCCTACAGTTTATGAATGATGAAAATCATTTGTTGGGCCAATGTTACGCACTTGTATTCCTTATTTTTGGAAAGTGGGGCGTGACATTTATATCCAAAATAAAAACGTTTTTCTTTCTTTCTGATTTAATGTCATAACAACCAGACCATAAAGTGCCATAAAATGGTTTTAATGATTTTACTGGTCAAAAACTGGCTAGTAAGACAGGAAATGTTTTTATTTAAAACAAAAAAAATGTTGTGTTTTTTTTCAAGAGACCCTAAGGCCCGACCCGGTCAAAGATATATATATATATATATATTATGTGGAATGTAGGAATTGAACCCCCAATCTCATGTGAACTCAAATCTTTAACCGTTGGGCCATAAAACAATGTTGTCAACAAGAGAAGTGTTTTGAATGTATACTCAATTCCAATAATCCCCCACTTATATATTTAAAACACTGATTTGAAAAGTTTTTATAAAAATAAAAATAAAAATAAAATATAGAACCATGCATAAGTATGGTGTCTGAAGACTTGAGCCTTATATAGTGGACAATCCCCAAAATGCAAGAATAATGAGTGATCTTAAGTCTTGAACTCATTACCCATTTTAACATAGTGATGGAAAACCACACGTGATTCTACCAGGTGCAAGTTCTTAAATGCCAGCACATTCCGGCCTTGTGCTTATTCCAGTATAGGTGAATGTTTTATAGAATCAGCCTCATTCTCATAGAAGTGGCCACATTTCACAATCACCCTAGTGAGTTTGTCAAGAGTACTCTTGTAGCTAGGCACTCCTCTCATTCAAAGATAGAGCTCATTATGAACCAAGCTTATCTTTACTAATGCTACAAGACATCATGCACATACACATCAGGATGGACTTAGGAGTGATAAACTCCTGGGCTGCATGATTCCAATCACAGTATGGCTTGTTTTTCCCATAGAACCTATGTCTTAGGATCTCCAGTCATATAAGTTGGGTTCCCACCAATTGTGATCCTAAATGGGCTTCAGTCCCATCTTTATCGATGTGTTCCAAACTTTGTCTCGAGACAATCCTTTCGTTAAAGGATCTGCAAGGTTACTTTCCGATCTCACAAAATCCACAGTAATAGCATCAGACGTGAGGAGCTCTCTCACCGTACTGTGCTTACGATGAATCACTAATCTCTTACTGTTATAGTAAGTGTTTTGTACTTTAGCTGTGGCAGCAGTACTATCTGAGTGGATTAAGATCGGAGGTATAGGCCTACTCCATGAAGGAATGTAAGACAAGAGGTTCCTCAACCAGCTTGCCTCCTCACTAACCGCAGCTAGAGCAACTAACTCAGACTCCATAGTAGAGTAAGTTAAAATAGTCTGTTTCTGGGACCTCCAAGAAATAGCACCACCAGCGATACTAAAAATGTATCCACTTATGGCCTTGGAATTATTTGAAAATGAATTCCAATCTGCATCACTGAATCCAGTAAGTATAGCGGGAAACCTCTCATAATGTAGTCCTAAGTTCATGGTTTTTTTCAAGTACCTCATGACTCTGTCAATAGCATTCCAATGCTCAGAACTAGGACAACTCGTAAATCTACATAATACCCCTACAGTATATGCAATGTCATGTCTAGTGCAGTCAGTAGCGTAGCAAAGGCTACCAATAATACTAGCATATTCATGAGTAATACGGGTCTCAGTACGTGTGATTTTCATGCCTAAAATAACATTGGCCTCACCTAGGTCCTTCATATCAAAATTTTGACTAAGCATAGTTTGTCTCTGAAATCAATTCAAGCAAAGAACCACAAATGAGTAAATCATCTACATATAGACAAAGCATAATGCAACTATCACTGGATGCTTTATAATAAAGGCATTTATCAACATTATTAATAGAAAAACCATTTGAGAGTAATAATTGATCAATTCTGTCATGCCACTGTTTAGGAGCTTGCTTAAGACCATATAAAGTCTTATTCAGCTTGCAGACTTTGTGTACCTGTCCTGGAATCATAAAACCTTCAGGATGACCTATATAAAGTTCCTCTTCAAGTTTTCCATTAAGGAAAGCTGTTTTAACATCCATTTGGTGAATCAACAAATTATGCACAGCAGAAATAGATAATAAAACTCTAATGGTAGTCACACGAGTCACATGAGAGTAAGTGTCAAAGAAATCTATATTTTCCTTTTGTACATATCCTTTATCTACTAGTTTAGCTTTAAAATTTTCAATTTTACCATCTGGTTTTAGCTTTCTCTTAAGAATCCATTTGCATCCTATAGTACGACTACCGCGAGGTAAGTCCACTAACTCCCAAGTACCATTAGAGGTTAGTGAATCCATCTCGTCATTTATGGCTTCTTTCCACAAATCGGCATCGGGTGAGGTTAAGGCCTCATTGATAGAACTAGGGTCAGATTCTAAAGCATGTACAACATAGTCATCACCAAAATCTTTAGCAGTTCTAGCACGTTTACTTATACGAGGCTCAGAATCTAAATCAACATTAAAATGTGTACTAGTTTGAGGTATGCTAGAGGAAGTAGAGGGTTGTGAACCCCCACTACTACCCCCAATATTCCTTAATAAGTAAGGAAATTATCCTCATAAAAATCATCATCTAAAGATTCAATAATCACATTATTATGCAAGCCTAAAAATCTGGAAGCCTTACTGTTATCTGCATAACCAATAAAAACACATTCATATGCTCTACTTGCAAGTTTGATACTTTTAGGGTCAGATTTTCTGATATATGCTAAACACCCCCAAACTCTAAAATAATCAATATTAGGCTTTTTACTTCTCCATAATTCGTATGGTGAAGTATCAGAAGATAAATATGGAATTCTATTTAAAACATGAAATATAGATAAAAGAGCTTCACCCCATAAGGATTTAGGTGCTCCAAAACTGTAACACTTCGCAAAATTGAAAATGACAATTTTGCCCTTGTGTATTACGCACGTCTATTTTGTACCGATACTGGTAATATTTATAACGTGTTTTCATTACATATTGTGATTTCTGACTAATTATGCATTCCCCTTATATTTGATCTTATTTAAATCAACTAAAATATTAAATTTCAATCTCTGCATTTTTACGTGTTTTAATGTGTTTTTGATGCACGTATTGATTATGTGTTTCCACCGCTACGTGTAATATTTTCTATGTGTTTAAATTATTTATTTTAGGTATTCAAATCTATTTTTATAAATGGAAATTCATTTTCCCTTGTTTTGATTAAAATATTATTATACGTATAATGCACGTGTTTTCTATGTACGTAACAATTACATCGTGGAATATATAAAATTAATAAATATATTTTCTTACATTGTATTTTTTTTGTTGATAACATTGAATTTCATATTTTAGATATTTTACGTACGACGCACGTATTTGTTTTGATGCGGGTATTTGGGCGTATTCTTTCTCGAAATGAATTTCATAAAATGTGTGCACATTTATTTTATTTGTGCATGAAGCATTATAATTTTTAATTAAACTAATTTTTTTACTTACATATTATGTATACATATAATTTATGTTTTTAAAGATAATTAATTGAAGAAAGTGTGTGCAAGTGCAATGCACGTGCTAATATTTTTTCATCTTTATTTTCTTACTCTCATTACTATTTTAGCATGCATAAGTCTTTTTAGCCTTTACTTAAACCCATAGACCTAAGAATAGATTCTAGCCCACTAGACTAATTGATTAATTAATTAAAAAGTAAGCCCAACAAGACAAGCCCATTTAATTAAATCACATTTTTGGTTGTATGGACTCATATATGACATGTAACAACTTTCTAATACACATATTAAGATTATAGGATTTTGTATTTATTTTTGTATGTGTGTGTGTGTGCATGTGTGGAGAGGGAGAGAGAAAGTTGGTCGGTTTTGGAAGAGAGTGGGTCGGGGGATTAGGAAATGGAGAGTTAGAGAAAGTGGGGAGGTGAAAAGGTGAGTGGGCAATTAAGTGGGTAGTTATTAGGTGGGTGCAATTTGCATTTTAGCCCTCCTTTTGTCCTATAAATACACCCCTTGTTTTTCTTCTCTTTTCACACCAAAAATACACCAAATTAGAGATAGGAAAAAGAAACAGAGTTGGAGTGTTTTTGTTGCTTGTTGGAGAGCTCTTGCTAGGAGGAGAAGGACTAGGTGGCTTGTTGGAGCTAGGAGTTGTGTTCCACCTTCCTTGTTACAAGTTCTTCATAAGAGGTGGGTGGTCTTTATGCTTTCTAATTCATAGGTTGAGCATGCTAGAATATGACATTAGTAATGTAGATCAAATTGATGTGATGTGGGTGATCTTGTAATAGTAGAAAATGCATGCTAATATATTACATGAGTAGTAAAGATAAATTTGATGTGATAATTAGAGAACAAATCCATGCTATTATGTGTGCCAAATTGTAGAAATTTTGCTATTGATTGAAAAACTAATTGTCATCATGTTGTTTAGAAATGAGAAAAAGAAATAATGAGTATTTGCCACATGCATGTTAATTTACAAATGTAGAAATATGAAACTGTAAAAAAAAAAAAAAAAAAAAATGTAGAGACTTTCCCTTATAGTTAAAAATGAATTTTGTAAAGTCAAATTGGTACACATAGATTCTTTTAAATTGTTGGTAAGAGATACAAATTGTTAGTTTGATTAAATTGAAGAACTACAATTCGTGTTCATAAAAGAGAAGAAATAAATTTGAAATTTAGATATTTTATCTAAGATATGAATTATAAATTTGTGAGTTACTGTTAAAAAGTAAACTTAGTCTAAATGAACTAATTACGGTCTAATGAAAGATTAGATCAAATGAAAAATTCGAGTTTTGTGAAAAATAATTGAATAACTGTAAGACTTGACAAAAACATATTTGGGTAACTTGATATCAGTAATTGCACTTGGACTTATTGATTAGTCGGTGCCCCATAAGTCGCTGTATGGGTTGGGAGGTCATGGGTTCGAAACTTGTGGGACACATTTTATTTTGTCTTCATTTAATTTAATCCAAAGCCGAAGAGTCGATATTTGGGATTTTTGATCTGTCATTATGACAAAAAAGTCTATTGGACTTCTTGGTTAGTGGGAGAGCCTTAAGGTGGTTACTGTTGTGGTCAGGGGTGCCTGGTTCGAAACGTGTCGGTGCCTGTTTGTTTTTTTTTTTATTTTTTTTTTTTAAGTGAGTTTTCATGCAAAGAAAATTTGGGGAAAATTCTAATATTCCAATAAAAAGATATAGAATTTATTAAAATTAGTTTTAGAAATTTTCATTTATATTTTGAGAAATAAAAAGAGGAATTGAGATAGAAAATGAGTTATTGATTTCAAAGTGTTTATTTAAGAGTATGACATTTAGTTTTAGAAGAGGAGTAAAATATGGTTATGTGAATTGAATTCTCTTGAAGAGATTATACTCTTAATTGATTTGGAAATACTTGATGTGGTTTGAGATATAAGTTGTTATATGTGCTTAAATTGCTAATGAGACTTAAAGTGGATGCATATATGTTCAAGAAGAGAAATATTGATTTATTTTGAATTGTGAATGAAGAAATGAATCATGAGTAAGTGTTAAGATAAGACATTGATCAAATTGTGAATAAGTTGAAGATATGAATACATTGAGTAAATACATGATTATTGAAAGGTATGAGTACCCATGGATTCTCGTACATGGAATGTTGTGATTTATAGTTTAGTGAGACCCCGAGTACCGGCATTGTTTATTTAAGTTATATTTTTAAGAAATGGCCATGGAGCTATCTCGGTATTTGTGATTAAGTTGGGTAGGGGTAAGACTAACTCTAGGTATGATAATTTATTCATGTCTTGAACATAAGAACTAGGCACTAAGAAAAGATGTAGTAAACCTGGGCAAACGTAAGTGGGGAACTCTATATAGTCGGGCGGTGTACTCCGGGACTATTGACCCAGTCGGGCGGTGTACTCCGCCGATGAGGTTGCTTCGATGGAGACGTGTTTTATTTTAAATCCGGGACTATGCGTAGTCGGGCAGATAGTTTGTCCTACTCTAGTGTATATACGTATACCCGAGCTAGAGGGGCATTTGCGGGTTATTCGCGCGACGAGAAGTCTGTATAACTATCGGGCGGTGTACTCCGGGACTGGGATCCGTACTCGTGGAATATCTAAACCTTGTTCTTATTACTAGGTAGCGAGGGATCGAACCATTCCAATGTGGAGTATGTAGGTGCTTGCCCTCGGACCTATGTAGTATGGGATGCACAGAATCCGAACAAGTATGCATTAGTGTCATCTTAGTATAAAATATCTGCATTAGGCATTAAGGCATTGCATATACTTACATGTTTAGTGTAGTCACATTTTAACACTTTATTTACATTCAAGATTGTGGTTTGATAAAGTATCGAGATCGTTATATTTCCGGCATAGAGAGGATGGCCATGTATAACATTTTCGTTAGTTGTAAGTAACTGACGTGCCCACAGTTTATTATCCAGGAGTTGGACTTTCATGAAGATATAAAGTTGATATGATGTTGTTGATTAATTATATGTTAAAGATGTTGCAGATTGTATATAATTTTTCATTGTTGTAATTCATTTTTATCTTCTGCTGTATAATAATTGTAAAGAACTCTGATGTATGATAAAATTTCAAATTTTCTTGTAAAATTGTACGAAGTGAAGTGTAAGGATCCTGTGGAACTTCGAATTCGGTCTCATTTGGATTTCGGGACGTTACAGATGATGTGAAATATTTGCAAGTGTACAAAATCGCACAAGTAATATAGATAGGTGAGTAGAGTGTCGAACCCACAGGGACTAGATATTTTACTGAGTACCGATATCGCTAGATTAATCACTATTTGGAAGATCGAATTTAATATGATAAAACAACTAAATTAAATTACTCTAATTAAAACTAACTAAATTGGTGAAGAGGGAGAGGGCTGTGAACTTATGAAGCTCTTGTAATTTGTTAAGGGTAAAGTTTGTTCTAGGGCTCTTGGTTCACCTCGTTTATCACACACACAAATTATAATTCCTTATAAATAAAAATATTATCTTTCCCAATTGTAGACCAAAATCCTAAAGATATTAACCACTCTATTCACGTAGTCTAAAAATTATTCTCAACTAATTATTCGCCTCTCCATCAAATTATTAATTGAGAAATTGGATTTCTTAACGGTCACGTCCTCCAATATACGGTGTTAATTTTTATTAATCACAAATAACCTGTTCGGTCTCTTTATGATTTGAAAAATCATACAAATGTCTATCCACCATGTTGTACGCATAAATAATAAAAATTAAAACACAACCAGGAAAAATAGAGTAATAATAAGGAATTAAAATTTGTGTTCTACAAAACTCGGCTACATCTTAGCCTCTAGAACAATAGATAAATTCAGTTCATATTCAATTTGCAATTAATAAAATTGTTTGATTGCATCTAAAAAATAATATAGAGAAGAAGATGAGATACACAAAATAATAATAATAATAATAACAAATAATCCAAACCCCTGTAAAAAGCCGAACCCCAAAGAAACGTAACCCAGTTGCTTTGGACTCCGCGCCGTCAGCAGTGGAGAGGACAGCGCGTCAGTCGCCTGTCAGATCGCTGCACGTGTCCCGTCGCTGCCAGCATGTCCGAGTCACAACTGTCGCTCAGCTTCGCCAGATGTCCGTGGGTCCCGCCTTCATGCCAAAGAAGAAGAAGTGAGAGTGGCACGTCTGTCACACGTGCCCACAGCCTCTGCTTTGGGTTTCTGATTCCACGCCAGAAGGGAGGAGAAGAAGTCGCCAGGTTAACGCAGCAATGTTGGGTGCACTTCGAAAACCACGCCTGAAGAAGAAGCAGTCCCTACTGCCCACACAATGCTGTCCCCCTTGGATGTCGTGCAAACAGAGAGAGAAGAGAGAAGAAGTACCCTCTCTCTCTGACTTTTCTTTCTTTATTTTTCTTTTTAATATATTTTTGTAGTTGTAGCCGTCTCCTCTTGAGTTTCTCCTCTCTTCTTTGGTTTGCATTTATAGAATACGGGAAGAGAGTTAGGGTTTTCACTTTTTGCAGAAAAGTCCACACTCTTTCTTTATTTCATTCCTTTAATTGATCTGAATTTATTTCTTTCTCATTCTTTCTTCTCTTCCTTTTCTGCCCACCACGTGCTTCTGCATACACAAAATAATACCAAAAATTAGGATTTTTTAAATAAAATAAATTAAATTAGTTTAAAATTAATTAAACTAACTTTATATCATATTAGCATATAAAAATCCTTTTAAAATTTATTTGTCGCAATTTTAACTCAACAAAACAATAAAATCGATAAATCAATTATTTTACTTTGTTTGTTGATTTTTTCCACAATTCTTTACTTTTTGCATCAAAATTATTATTTCTTCAAAAATAATTAATTAAATGAAATTATATAGAAATAAGATGAATTATAGACAATATCAGCGAAAACAAGCCATTTTAATAGGTAAATGAGTACAAATATTTGTATATAAATTAGACACATCAAATACCCCCAAACTTAAGATTTTGCTTGTCCTCGAGCAAAAAGTAGAATCATGAACAAGGGAATAATAATAGTAGACTCAACCCATCACACCAAGAGATCTTATCATGCAAGCATCAAAATTTCAATTAAAAATATAAACAATTGCAAATAAAGTAAAACGAAGCATACCCACTTTCTCCAGTACAATTATTTATTCATAATTCCCAATCCAATCGCATTTGTTATGCAATTAAAGTAATTATAGTATGCAATAACTCAATCTGTGATTATCCCTTCTCTCTACTACAAACCGAGTAGCAAACTAGAGGATTTTTTTTTTTTTTTCAGTCTCTTCTTTAAGTTGTCACTTGCCTTTTGACGTGAATGTAAAACATTTGTGATGAATTCACCCGGTTACTCAACAAGTCACAAACTTAAAGTGCTTTGCATACTCATATTTCTAGTTGCCGTTTTACGTAAAAGTAAACATTGGTGATGAATACCCCTAGTTACTAAGCAACTCAAAACATTGGAGTAGATTGACTTTATTCATAAATTTTTTTTCTTTTCATTATTACTCTATTTACTTAAACCCTGTTTAGGACTAGATCAAAGGGGATAATCACAAGAAAAAGCATCACATTTGTCTTTTATGTATAATAGCATGACTCACACAATTTTGTAAGAAATTTTGAAACTCAATAATCCTAAAGTAAATAAAAATGCTTAATATTGCTTTATAAAAAAAATGTTTACACCAAAAAAAAATTGTTTCAATGCTTATCACAATAAAGAACTCAAAAGTGTAAAGGTAAGCCTAATTATAATCCTTTTGTTTTGTTTTTCTTTTCAAAAATAATAAAAATAAAATTTTTGTAAACCTTCTCCCCAAACTTAAATATCACATTGTCCTCAATGGGAAAGGAAAAGAAAAACAAAAAGAATGCAAAAAGTTTAGAATTTCTCCCCTGATTCGTCTTTAAATTTCTGCACGCGCAGCGTTCAGTATTTTGGCGATATCTGGAGCTGTAGATATCGAAATGGGCTGATTTTTTCTTGCTGGAAAGCTAAGACAATTGTCTACAACTTCTCTTTGAATCTCTTTTCCAGATTCTGACTTCATACTGCTCAAAAATAGCCATCAATGCAGGTGTTCAAAACAGCTCCGCCCGGCAACTTCCAAAATTTATGCAATCCTACAAGTTAAAATCAAAAATTAAAATAAAATAAACTAAAAGGTAAATCAAAACTAAATGCAATAAAAGAAAACATGGGTTGCCTCCCAAGAAGCGCTAAGTTTTAAGTCTTCAGCCAGACATGGGGGTGAGATGGTTATGTAACGCCAAGATTCAACAACATTAACACATCCTTTCTAATTTTTCTTTTCAGATGTGGATCAGGTTCAAGCTCCAATTTGAGGCGTTTTCTTTGTGATGATGATGTCTTTGATTCTCCCACCTCTTTGAATTTATACTGTAAAAATGAATAAATAGAAGGTTCAGAATCCAAATACATGACATGTTCAAAAATATTTTCTTTCTTAGTTTCAAAAATTTCTGCATTTGTTGGACATACTTCAATTGGTGATTTTTCATTTTCAGCCTTATGTTTCTCGCCCACAATTAAATCAGTTTCATTTACTTGAATAGGTGACTGTTCTTCAGGAGAAAAATTTATGGAATTAAAAACATTAAAAGTTACTTGCTCATGCTGAATTTGTTCCTCCACAATTTGTTCAAGCTCACTTTGCTTTTCAACCACATTCTGTTCACCATTTTCTTCTTGTTGTTGTTCAGTTGTCCTCCCGCTTCCTAGTGTTATAGCCTCGACATGCTCCTTGGGATGGACAACTGTATTGCGTGGTAATGTTCCTACAGTTTTTTCATTAAGAATATTAGAAAATTGACTAATTTGTACCTCAAGATTGTGAATGGAAGCCGAAGTTGAATTTGTAACATTTTGGATTGCCAAATCTGTCTTTTGTATGTATTGTATTGTCCTTTGCATGTAGTGCATAAACATGTCTTCAAGTGTCGGCTCTCTTCTGGCTGTGAAAAATTTCGAGGTGGTATAACTGCTCCTTGATTGTTGTTCCATGGATAATTGGGGGTGTATCTCCATCCTGAATTATATGTGTTTCCATAATGATTGTTTTGCATTTGAAAATTTGACACAAAATTTTCATGTTTGGCATTTGATGGAGCAAAAGGGTTCCTCACTTGACAATCTGATGAATGATTTCCTACACAAAGATCACAAATCATATTAGATTGAAAAATATTAAAATTCATATTTTCTACTTGTTTATATAAAATATCATTTTTTGCATTTAAAGTAGAAAAATAATCAAGTTCAAAAACTCCAGCCACTTTTCTTGGAATTGCTCTCTCTGAAGACCACTGGTAATGATTTGATGACATCTCCTCTAAAAGATCATAGGCTGCTGTGTAAGTTTTTCTCATAAGTGCACCACCAGCTACTGCGTCAACCATAGATCTGTGTAACTCCCAAACCATTATAGAATGTTTGCATTTGCAGCCATTTCGGTAGTTCATGATTAGGACACTTTCTCAATAACTCTTTATACCTTTCCCATGCATCAGACAAAGACTCAGTCTCAAATTGAGTAAATGTGCAAATATCATTTCTTAGCTTTGCGGTCTTTGCTGGTGGAAAATAGTTGGCTAGAAACTTTTGTGCAAGTCCCTCCCAAGTAGTAATACTACCGGGTGGTAGATAATGTAGCCAAGCCTTCGCCTTATCTCGTAGGGAAAAAGAAAAGAGTCTCGGTCTAATTGCATCGTCTGATACACCGTTGTGCTTGAAAGTGTCACAAATTTCTAGAAAATCTGCAATGTGAGCGTAAGGATCCTCATGTGGTAGTCCCCAAAATTGAACAGTCTGTTGAATCATTAGAATCATCGCCGGTTTAATTTCAAAATCGTTAGCTTCAATAACCGGCTTCTTTATGCTTGACTCATAAATTGAGGGCATAGCATAATCTCTCAAAGGCCTCTTTTCATCGTTTCCCATGATAATGTACGTGTATGTCGTGAAATGTAAATGTTGAAAAAAAAAAGAAAGACAAAAAATAGAAAAACTAAAAAAAATAAAATAAGAAAAATAAATAAAAGTTAAAAGTTAGTCAAGAGAAAATATAGATGTAAAATAATAATAAAATAAAAATAATTACAAAAAATCCAAACTAGCAATAATCTAGCAATTTTCAATATCAATAAAAGAATAACTAATCCCCGGCAACGGCGCCAAAAACTTGATGTGAAATATTTGCAAGTGTACAAAATCGCACAAGTAATATAGATAGGTGAGTAGAGTGTCGAACCCACAGGGACTAGATATTTTACTGAGTACCGATATCGCTAGATTAATCACTATTTGGAAGATCGAATTTTATATGATAAAACAACTAAATTAAATTACTCTAATTAAAACTAACTAAATTGGTGAAGAGGGAGAGGGCTGTGAACTTATGAAGCTCTTGTAATTTGTTAAGGGTAAAGTTTGTTCTAGGGCTCTTGGTTCACCTCGTTTATCACACACACAAATTATAATTCCTTATAAATAAAAATATTATCTTTCCCAATTGTAGACCAAAATCCTAAAGATATTAACCACTCTATCCACGTAGTCTAAAAATTATTCTCAACTAATTATTCGCCTCTCCATCAAATTATTAATTGAGAAATTGGATTTCTTAACGGTCACGTCCTCCAATAAACGGTGTTAATTTTTATTAATCACAAATAACCTGTTCGGTCTCTTTATGATTTGAAAAATCATACAAATGTCTATCCACCATGTTGTACGCATAAATAATAAAAATTAAAACACAACCAGGAAAAATAGAGTAATAATAAGGAATTAAAATTTGTGTTCTACAAAACTCGACTACATCTTAGCCTCTAGAACAATAGATAAATTCAGTTCATATTCAATTTGCAATTAATAAAATTGTTTGATTGCATCTAAAAAATAATATAGAGAAGAAGATGAGATACACAAAATAATAATAATAATAAAAACAAATAATCCAAACCCCTGTAAAAAGCCGAACCCCAAAGAAACGTAACCCAGTTGCTTTGGACTCCGCGCCGTCAGCAGTGGAGAGGACAGCGCGTCAGTCGCCTGTCAGATCGCTGCACGTGTCCCGTCGCTGCCAGCCTGTCCGAGTCACAACTGTCGCTCAGCTTCGCCAGATGTCCGTGGGTCCCGCCTTCATGCCAAAGAAGAAGAAGTGAGAGCGGCACGTCTGTCACACGTGCCCACAGCCTCTACTTTGGGTTTCTGATTCCACGCCAGAAGGGAGGAGAAGAAGTCGCCAGGTTAACGCAGCAATGTTGGGTGCACTTCGAAAACCATGCCTGAAGAAGAAGCAGTCCCTACTACCCACACAATGCTGTCCCCCTTGGATGTCGTGCAAACAGAGAGAAGAGAGAAGAAGTACCCTCTCTCTCTGACTTTTCTTTCTTTATTTTTCTTTTTAATATATTTTTGTAGTTGTAGCCGTCACCTCTTGAGTTTCTCCTCTCTTCTTTGGTTTGCATTTATAGAATACGGGAAGAGAGTTAGGGTTTTCACTTTTTGCAGAAAAGTCCACACTCTTTCTTTATTTCATTCCTTTAATTGATCTGAATTTATTTCTTTCTCATTCTTTCTTCTCTTCCTTTTCTGCCCACCACGTGCTTCTGCATACACAAAATAATATCAAAAATTAGGATTTTCTAAATAAAATAAATTAAATTAGTTTAAAATTAATTAAACTAACTTTATATCATATTAGCGTATAAAAATCCTTTTAAAATTTATTTGTCGCAATTTTAACTCAACAAAACAATAAAATCGATAAATCAATTATTTTACTTTGTTTGTTGATTTTTTCCACAATTCTTTACTTTTTGCATCAAAATTATTATTTCTTCAAAAATAATTAATTAAATGAAATCATATAGAAATAAGATGAATTATAGACAATATCAGCGAAAACAAGCCATTTTAATAGGTAAATGAGTACAAATATTTGTATATAAATTAGACACATCAACAGATGGTATCAGAGCCACACTTCATAAGTAGTACAAATTTATAAGGAACGATACCCTAAAGTGGACATTAGAAGTGTGAGTTTAGTCTATAGATATTTAAATATAAGTGATTTAGATTTGTGTTGCTCTATACGCTGATGTTTTCTCTTCTCTTTCCTTTTTGGATGGCTGGAGTCGTGAATGAAGTAGTTATGGAACCTTCATTCATGATGCTCTCCTCGTATACATTGATGTGAGATTGTATGCGAGCATGTTTTTCCTGGGTATTAGAGTGGCGCAGTGGAAGCGTGGTTGGTTGAACCGACATTCATGATACATTATACGTAGACACACTTCCGTTTCAAAATATTTTTTCGTGGATTTTCATCCTAGTAATTTTCAACATTCAATACTTTTCAATACTATTAAATCACTTGAATATCTACTATTTTGTCTATCTTCCTTAGTCTTAATCTTTTTGAATTTGTTTTATCTATCTTTCAATCTTAAAGATTTGTCCTTCGTGTTCGTGTGTCACTTTATGTTTATCCGTTTACATTTGTTATTACTTTTCATATTATTGCAACTATTATTTTCTTCATTGATTATTTCTATTATACTTTGAATTTTGCTTATGAAATTTTCTTATGTGCATTCATTTTATATGATTTGATTTTGTGACACTATATTTTTCATTTTCTTATATTATCCTATATAATTCAATATATTTCTAACAAGATTGAAATATTCTACCCATATAAATATGACCTACCATTTTGTTTTATTATCAATATTCGATACTATTGTTATTGCATATTATCTACTAATTTGTTTTGTTATATTCACTTTTACTATTAATCGTTACTCATTAATTTTGTAGTTTTACGCTTCTTCAATATAGTACATACGCTACGTAATTATTGTTTTTATTTGTGTTTTCATCACGTGCATATGCTTTACATTATTTTCGTCTTAATATTATAAATCATTTTCATTACTACAAATTTTGTATATACTATATTTAAAGTCTATCTATTTTAATATTTTATTGTCATAATATCCTACTTTATTTGCAACTTTTCCATCTACTTTTATATCACTGATTTCAAACATAATACTATATTTTATTAAACATCCTAATATCCAAGAGTACATGGAAGATCACATCTTTCCATCTCCCATTTTGGTGCAACCTGATGTCGAGAGGGCAAATCTGCAACTAGACGTCAATGGAGGCAAACTGCAACTGGACGTCGGGGAGACAAAGTTTACAACCGAATGTCTAGAAGGCAAACTGCAATCGGATGTCGTAGAGGCAATTCTGCAACTTGAGATCGCAGAGGCAAGTCTGCAGTTGGACACCAACGAGACGAACCTACACCAGAAGGAGATTTTCTACTTTGATAACCCCTACTTTGTTTCTATAATATTTATATACCACTATTCTATTTTTGTACTACATTATACTATTTTACAACCTAGCATTATATTAATTAAACTGATTTCTATCATACTTGTGTATTTACTACTTAATATCAACTATCTTCTTCCTAGTATTTTGAATCTTCTAGCATTTCATACTGCTTTATTGTATTTTATTTTGCTACTAACTTATCTTAGATTTGGTGTTTACTCACCTAACAAAAATAAAATTTGTATTTATACTTTTCTTCGATTCGTAAGTTATTTCTATATGATTAGTTTTCACATTATTTCAATATTATGTTATTACATTTTCCACTATAATATTCTGTTTTACTCCTACAAACCGTTTATAATTTCCGTATCATAACATTGTTTGTTTCACCCTTATGATTTTGATGCCTATGTACGTTTATAATTTTATTGGTTTTTCTTGCTCTACTTGACAATTCAAAAGTATTTCGATGTATGCCTTATATATCTTTAATTTTCAAATCGTATATATAATTATTATAGTTACTTTACAAATTATTTTATTGGTATACAAAATCATTTTAAACTAAAATTTCATCATCGTTTATTTTTTTTCAAATTGTTATCCAATAGTCTTCTTTCAAATTGCCAATTCAATTTTTGTCATACAGTGCCAATTCAGTTTTGCGGTTTTATTATTCTATCGCTTATTACTTTGAAAATTTTTGACTACTAAACCTACTTATAAATTATCTATTGACTATGTTTGCATTGTTTTCCGAACTATTCCGCAATTAACGACTTAATTGATTTTTTCTTTTATTTAATGGCTTACCTAATATTATTTTGTATGAAAATTTCTTTCAATCCATCCTGTCTTTTTATCACATTTCTTTTCTTATGTTATTTTCCTAGTTTTCTCGTTCCGTTCTTATAAAATTTTGATACTCATACTTTTCTTATATAGAGTTTGTCTTGTTTTTCCTCGTTGCGTATTTTTATACTACATTTAATTTATTTAAAGTTTGCAGTTTTCTATATACAATAATAATGTTTTTCACTGGTGTGTACAAAATACAACTTTTACCCTAGCAAGTTCCAAGGACGGAACTATTCTAAGGGGAAAAGAGTGTAACACCCCGCAAAATTGAAAATAACAATTTTTTCCTTGTGTGTTATGCACGTGTATTTTGTATCGTCACTGATAATATTTATAACGTGTTTTCATTACGTATTGTGATTTCTGACTAATTATGCATTCCCCGTATATTTTATCCTATTTAAATCAACTAAAATATTAAATTTCAATCTCTGCACTTTTACGTGTTTTTTATGGGTTTTTTATGCACGTATCGATTATGTGTTTCTACCGCTACGTGTAATATTTTCTATGTGTTTAAATTATTTATTTTAAGTATTCAAATCAATTTTTATAAATGGAAATTCATTTTCCCTTGTTTTGATTAAATAATGCACGTGTTTTCTACGTACGTAGCAATTACGTCGTGAAATATATAAAATTAATAAATATATTTTCTTACATTGTATTTTTTCCGTTGATAACGTCGAATTTCATATTTTTGATATTTTACGTGCGACGCACGTGTTTGTTTCGATGTGCATATTTGGGCGTATTTTTTCTCGAAAAGAATTTCATAAAATGTGTGCACATTTATTTTATTTCTGCATGAAGCATTATAATTTTTAATTAAACTAATTTTCTTTACATACATATTATGTATACATATAATTTATATTTTTAAAGATAATTAATTGAAGGAAGTGTGTGCAAGTGCAATGCGCGTGCTAATATTTTTCCATCTTTATTTTCTTACTCTCATTTACTATTTTAGCATGCATAAGTATTTTTAGCCTTTCCTTAAACCCATGGACCTAAGAATAGATTCTAGCCCACTAGACCTAAGAATAGATTCTAGCCCACTAGACTAATTGATTAATTAATTAAAAAGTAAGCCCAACAAGACAAGCCCATTTAATTAAATTCCATTTTTGGTTGTACATGGACTCACACATGACATGTAACAACTTTCTAATACACATATTAGGATTATAGGATTTTTTATTTATTTTTGTATGTGTGTGTGTGCATGTGTGGAGTGGGAGAGAGAGTTGGTCAGTTTTGGAGGAGAGTGGGCTGGGGGTTTAGGAAATGGAGAGTTAGAGAAAGTAGGGAGGTGGAAAGGGAGTGGGCAATTAAGTAGGTAGTTATTAGGTGGGTGCAATTTGCATTTGAGCCGTTCTTTTGTCCTATAAATACACTTTTTGTTTTTCTTCTCTTTTCACACCAAAAATACACCAAATTAGAGAGAGAGAAAAGAAAGAGAGTTGGAGTGTTTTTGTTGCTTGTTGGAGAGCCCTTGCTTGGAGGAGAAGGACTAGGTGGCTTGTTGGAGTTAGGAGTTGTGTTCCATCTTCATTGTTACAAGTTCTTCATAAGAGGTGAGTGGTCTTTATGCTCTCTAATTCATAGGTTGAGCATGCTAGAATATGACATTAGTAATGTGGATCAAATTGATGTAATGTGGGTGATCTTGTAACAATAGAAAATGCATGCTAATATATTACATGAGTAGTATAGATAAATTTGATGTGATAATTAGAGAATAAATCCTTGCTATTACGTGTGCCAAATTGTACAAATTTTGTTATTGATTGAGAAACTAATTGTCATCATGTTGTTTAGAAATAAGAAAAAGAAATAATGAGTATTTGCCACATGGATGTTAATTTACAAATGTAGAAACATGAAATTGTAAAAAAAAAAAAAAAAAACAATTGCAGAGACTTTCCCTTATAGTTAAAAATGAATTTTGTAAAGTCAAATTGGTACACATAGATTCTTTTAAATTATTGGTAAGAGATACAAATTGTTAGTTTGATTAAATTGAAGAACTACAATTCATGTTCATAAAAGAGAAGAAATAAATTTGAAATTTAGATATTTTGTCTAAGATATGAATTATAAATTTGTGAGTTACTGTTAAAAGTAAACTCAGTCTAGATGAACTAATTATAGTCTAATGAGAGATTAGATCAAATGAAAAATTCGAGTTTTGTGAAAAATAATTGAATAACAGTAAGATTTGACAAAAACATATTTGGGTAACTTGATATAAATAATTGCACTTGGACTTATTGGTTTGTCGGTGCACCATAAGTCGTTGTATTGGTTGGTAGGTCATGGGTTTGAAACTTGTGGGACTCATTTTATTTTGTCTTCATTTAATTTAACCCAAAGCCGAAGAGTCGGTATTTGGGATTTTTGATCTGTCATTATGACAGAAAAGTCTATTGGACTTGTTGGTTAATGAGAGAGCCTTAAGGTGGTTACTATTGTGGTTGGGGTGCTTGGTTCGAAACGTGTCGGCGCCACTTTGGTTTTTTTTTTTTTTTTTTTTTTTTTTTTTTTTTTTTTTTTGTGTGTGGGGGATTTTTAAGTGAGTTTTCATGCAAAGAAAATTTGCGAAAAAAATCTAATATTCCTATAAAAAGATATAGAATTTATTAAAATTAGTTTAAAAAATTTTCATGTATATTTTGAGAAATAAAAAAAGAAATTGAGATAGAAAATGAGTAATTGATTTCAAAAGTGTTTATTTAAGAGTATGACATTTATTTTTAGAAGAAGTGTAAAATATGGTTTCGAAACGTATCGGCGCCACTTTGTTTTTTTTTAATGTTTTTGGATTTTTAAGTGAGTTTTCATGCAATGAAAATTTGGGAAAAAATTCTGATACTCCTATAATAAAGATATAGAATTTATTAAAATTAGTTTTAGAATTTTTTATGTATATTTTGAGAAATAAAAAGAGGAATTGAGATAGAAAATGAGTTATTGATTTCAAAAGTGTTTATTTAAGAGTATGACATTTATTTTTAGAAGAAGAGTAAAATATGGTTTCGAAACGTGTCGGCACCACTTTGTTTGTTTGTTTTTTTGTTTTTGTTGTTTTTTTTGGATTTTTAAGTGAGTTTTTATGCAAAGAAAAATTGGGAAAAAATTCTAATATTGCTATAAAAAGATATAGAATTTATTTAAATTAGTTTTAGAATTTTTCATGTATATTTTGAGAAATAAAAAGAAGAATTGAGATAGAAATTGAGTTACTGATTTCAAAAGTGTTTATTTAAGAGTATGACATTTATTTTTAGAAGAAGAGTAAAATATGGTTATGTGAATTGAATTCACTTGAAGAGATTATACTCTTAATTGATTTCAGAAATACTTGATGTGGTTTGAGATATAAATTATTATATGTGCTTAAATTGCTAATGAGACTTAAAGTGGATGAATCTATGTTCAAGAAAAAAAATATTGTTTTATTTTGAATTGTGAATGAAGAAATGAATCATGAGTAAGTGTTAAGATAAGATATTGATCAAATTGTGAATAAGTTGAAGATAAGAATACAATGAGTTAATACATGATTATCGAAGGGTATGAGTACCCATGGATTCTCGTACATGGAAGGTTGTGATTTAGAGTTTAGTGAGACCCCGGGTACCGGCATTGTTGATTTGAGTTATATTTTTGAGATATGGCCATGGAGCTATCTCGGTATTTGTGATTAAGTCTGGTAGGGGGTATGACTAACTCTAGGTATGATAATTTATTCATGTCTTGAACTTAAGAACTAGGCACTAAGAGAAGATGTAGTAAACCTGTGAAAACGTAAGTGGGGCACTCTATATAGTCGGGCGGTGTACTCCGAGATTATAGACCCAGACGGGCAGTATACTCCATGGATGAGGTTGCTTCGATGAAGACGAGTTTTATTTTAAATCCGAGACTATGCGTAGTCGGGCGGATAGTTTTTCGTACTCCAGTATATATACGTATACCGGGGCTAGAGGGCACTTGCGGGGTATTCGCACGACGAATAGTCTGTATAACAGTTAGGCGGTGTACTCCGGGACTGGGATCCGTACTCGTGGAATATCTAAACCTTGTTCTTAGTACTGGGTAGTTTTCGTGGCGAGAGATCGAACCCTTCCAATGTGGAGTACGTAGGTGCTTGCCCTCGGACCTATATAGTATGGGATGCATAGAATTCGAACAAGTATGCATTAGTGCTATCTTAGTATAAAATATCTGTATTAGGCATTAAGGCATTGCATACACTTACATGTTTAGTGTAGTCACATTTTAACACTTTATTTACATTCAAGATTGTGGTTTGATAAAGTATCGAGATCGTTATATTTCTGGCATAGAGATGATGGCCGTGTATAATATTTTCATCAGTTGTAAGTAACTGACGTGCCCACAGTTTATTATGCAGTTGGACTTTCATGAAGATATAAAGTTGATATGATGCTGTTGACTAATTACATGTTAAAGATGTTGCAGATTTTATATAATTTTTCATTGTTGTACTTCATTTTTATCTTTCGCTGTGTAATAATTGTAAAGAACTCTGATGTATGATAAAAGTTCAAATTTTCTTGTAAAATTGTACGAAGTCAAGTGTAAGGATCCTGTGGAACTTCGAATTCAGACTCATTTGGAATTCGAGGCGTTACAAGAACTAATAAGCGAAGCAACTGCCAATTCTGTAAGAGTTCTATTCTTTCTTTCTGCTTTTCCATTAGATTCAGGTGAATAAGGTGCAGTAGTCTCGTGAATAATTCCAAATGATGCATATAATTGTTTAAATTCATTGGAATCATATTCTGAATCTCTATTACTACGAAATCTCTTAATATTTATTTCTTTAAAATTGATTTTGCAATTCAGTTACATAAGTTCTAAACATGTCAATTGCTTCACTCTTATGTGTGCCATAAGATAAACATGAGTATAATTTGAATGATCATCAATAAACGTAATGAAATATATTTTACCATTTCTAGTTAAAGTTCCATCCATCTCACATATATCAGAATGTATCAAGTCTAGAATTTTTATTTCTCTTACTACACGTTTATGTAAAGTTTTAATTATCTTAGCTTGACTACAAGAGGTGCATTTCTCAAATTCATTTAAGTTAACTTTTGGTATCATGCCAAATTTGCTCATATTATTTACCAATTTTTTGTTAACATGACATAGTCTAGAGTGTCATAAATTAAAAGAAGACAAAGAGTAAACAGAAGTATTATTCTTATTCATTTCAATACTGAGTTTAAACATCCCATTACATGCAAATCCCTTTCCCACAAATATCCCATTCTTAGTTATGACATACTGGTCGGATCTGATGCTCTGATGAAACCCAGCCATGTTGAGAAGGTATCCAGAAATCATGTTCTTCCTCATATCAGGAGTGTGCAAGACATCCTTGAGGGTTACAGTTCTGCTAGAGGTAAACTCCAACTCCACCTCTCTAGTGTCCGTCACATTGATACAGTGTGAATCACCAAGTTGCACTTTCTGACCTTCAGTCTCCTTATAAGTTTTGAACCAGTTGCGCTCATAGCGAACATGCATACTAGCGCCCGTATCAGCCTACCACCCGTCGGTTACACCGACCAAGTTGATCACAGTGATCATAGCCACTAAAGGCCCTTCGATAGCATTTGCCTATGTGCAGAAGTACGCGATTGGCAGTTCCTAGCGATATGTCCAAAGCGATGACACTTCCAACACTCAATAGGATATGTTCCATTGTTGTTGGTTTAGGCTTGCTGGTTATTTCCCTTATTCGGATTCTGACGTCCATTCTGACTATTCTACGGAAGTTCGAATTGAACTTCTGACTAGCATTCTTCTTGAACGGCTTGTTTTTCAGTTTCAAATGGACCTTCGCTTTGTTCTGTTGAACAAGCAAGACTTCTTCTTTCTGGTCTTATTTTCTGGATTCCTCCTTAACTCTAAGCCTAGTTATCAAATTCTCCATGGTCAGTTCCTTTGATTTGTGTCGCAGGATATTCTAGTAGTCTTTCCAACCAGGTGGTAATTTGTCAATCATCACAGCTACTTGAAATTGCTCATCGAGGGGTATTCCCTCTGAAATGATCTCATGAGAAATGTGTTGTAACTTGTGTGATTGAATAGTTACCAGCTTGTCGTCGACCATGGTGTGTTTGAGATAACGACTGACTGCAAATTTCTTCGAGCCAGCCTCTTCGGTGTCATATTTCTTTTGTAGGGATTCCCAAACAGATCTAGCCGTATCGGACTGTAAGTAATAGTTATTCAGTTCGTCGAATAGCCCATTCAAGATAAAGTTTCTACATTTAAAATCGGCATCCTTCCATTCTAATATGTCATCTAAGATTTGTTCATTTTCATGGACATCAACAGGTTCTGGGTTAGGCATTACAGGGCAGTCTTGGGTAAGAACATGGGCAACTTCCTTCAGCGACAGATAAAAAAACATCTTGTTCTTCCATCGCTTGAAGTTCAGGCCAACAAATTTCTCAGGTTTGTTGGTTTCATACTTGCGGTCAGAAACAAGAGCCATTACAGATTACGAAAAATAGTTCCTTAAAATTGTTAAGTAAAAATGGGAAAACCTGTGTGCACCAAATGAACTTCTGAGAATGGCTCTGGAGTTGATCTGCAACAGGAAGAAAGTTAAAATGGCTCGAGGCGTGGGTTGCACTTTCTTTAAGAAACTATTTGGTCGATTCTGGAGATGAATCATTGATCACCAAACACTTAGCCGGGATGCAACGAGCTTCTGTCTACAGTGCTGCCTAATTCTCCAATAGCAGCACGTACCAACTTGCACAACACTGAATAAAAATTGCTCAACAATTTTTAGAAATAGTTTAGAAGAGATCAAAAATTTGTTTTTTTTTCTTCTCTACTTCATCTATGTGACATAACCCATATATTTATATCCAAAATAAAAACGATTTTCTTTCTTTCTGATTTAATGTCATAACAACCAGACCATAAAGTGGCATAAAATGGTTTTAATGATTTTATTGGTAAAAAAACTGGCCAGTAAGAAAGGAAACATTTTTATTTAAAACCAAAAAAATATTGTGTTTTTTTCAATATATATAAATATATTATGTGGAATGTAGGAATTGAACCCCCAACCTGATGTGAACTCAAAACTTTAACTGTTGGGCCATAAGACAATGTTATCAATAACAGAAATGTTTTGAATGTATACTCAATTCCAACAACCACAAATATTCCACTAACTTAACAGAGAAATTAACTGCGGGGGCCTTTAGATTCAAATGATAAAACTTTGGGTACTATTGGGGCATTACTGCAACTTCAGGTGTGTATAGAGTATTATTACTAACTTTGGGTGCCAACAGGTCACTCACCTTTTTTTTTAATTTTAAATCTTTGTTGCAAACGGATTTGCTTATAAAAGATTTTATTTAATCTCAAATTTTGATATTCCTTAATAATTTACTATATCTCTACTATTTTAATGGGAGAGTTGGGGTTTGTAACAAACAATCCCTAACTTTGTAACTATATAAACGCGTATAATACACGTTCAAACTATATCCAACAGATATAAATGTGCACTTACGTGTAGCCCAAAAAAAAACATTCAAATATAAACTATTTTTTTCTTATTCGATATATATTCATTTAATTTGATGACATTACTTTTTTTAGACGTGCAGCGCACGTACATTATACTAGTCTATTTTAATGGGCAACTTATTTAGTTTAATGACTATATTTTTTGTAGGCGTGCATCGCACGTGTATTATCTAGTCTAATATTATAATGTGAGAGTTGGGGTTGTCATTTGTAGACAATCTGTAATTTGTAGATATTCATTCAACCATCTAATCTCAACAATTTATTTTTAAGTGCGAGTTATATTAACCATTCATTTACTCAACTGTTGTTAGTTACCATAATACCCTCAAAGTTCAAATTTATTTACGACATAATTATTTACAAAAATGTCATTCATATAAAATAAAAGTTAGTTTTTACCACTAGGGGTAATTTGTAAAGAGTATGTGATGCGTAAAGGGAGGTCTCAGGTCTAAGCTAGATTACGTCTTATTATTTACTATAATTTTTTTAATTAGAACGTATGTTGCACATGCAGATTATTAGATAGGGACGAGTGCGCCCCACAGTTTCCTCGAGTTGTTTGCCTACATAGGCCACTTTTTGAAAATATTTGCGTATTTGGGCCAGTTTCCCAACTATTAGCACTTTTGGGCTACTTTGTGCTACGTCAGCAGCGGCTGCTATTCCCAACAGTGGCATCTTCCATTTTCGAGGTCGCTAATGGGAATAGCGACCTATGTTTTAATTTTTTTTTAAATTTTTTGTTTGTCGTCGCTATTCCCACTAGCGACCTTAGTATATAGGAGGCCGCTATTGGGATTAGCGACCTTTAATGAGCTATATTCTAACACTTAGCAAAATTTAGAGAGCTTTTGCTCTCTGAAAATTGACAAGCAATTTATTTTTAAAACTAAGATCGCTATTCGGAATAGATGGCTTTATTGTACTAATGTCGCTATTCCGAATAGAGGCCTTAGTTGTATGACTATTTTGCAAGTCTTACAAATAACAAGGAGATTGTGTTTCCTACTAAGGTCGCTATTGGGAATAGCGACCTCAGTATAAGGTCACTATTGGGAATAGCAACCTCAGTTTTAAATTTTTTTGAAAAGCTCTTTAGGGAATCGCTAAATGTCTCAGTACATTAATTCGAGATCGCTAATCCCATCAGCGACTTCATAACATTAAGATCGCTAGTGGGAATAGCGACAACAAACAAAAAATTCAAAAATATTTAAAACATAGGCCGATTTTCTCATTAGCGACCGCTAATGAGAATAGCGGCCGCTGCTGACGTGGCACAAGTTAGCCCATGAGCACTAATAGTTTCGAAACTGGTCCCATAATCACAAATATTTTCAAAAAGTGTCCTATGACGGCAAAAAATCCAGTTTCCTCCCCCCCCCCTCCGTTTTTTTTCTAAGCATTTCATTTCCCCATTCACAAATCTCAAATTTTCCTTACCCTTTCCTCCCCGTTCTCTCCTCTCGGATCCGAGTACCATCGGGTCCGAACCCACACCCACCACCAATGGCGAATCTGGGAGAATCCATCCCTCACCTCAAGCACCCGTTCCACCTCGCCCCTATCAATGACGAGGCGGAGGAGTTACCCGATCCCAGACCCATCAAGATCGCAACGCCTCCGTCCCTCCCCGTCACTACCCGAATGGACGGTGGACGGTGTTCCGTTATCGTCTCACCGTACACCAAAGGAGTTGGGAGTGATAGATCGAGCATCCCATTCTCCAAATAATTCCTTCTCAACGCAAAATTTAACCACTAGATGTCAACAGCTCGATCATTCCTTTGCTACTGCTTGAGTTCAGTCCGTGGTTCGGTCTAATCTCATCCATTTATTTGTGAGATCGGGAGGCCTCAGTCTCACTCATACTTCGCTCGCTTCTTTCATTTTACATATATTGGGTTCCTACTTCCTAGACCACTCTACTAGATTATATGCAGTACTAGGAAAAGCTACTCTCAGATAGTATAGCAAATCCTTGCAGGCTTGCAGCTTTCATCTCTGGGAGGTTTGCAACAGGTCGAAGAACAACTCCTTCGTCTTCGAGTTCTCTGTGTCAATGCTTAACGGTTGACAACTGTCAATGATGTGCTTAAATACTCCAACACGGTGTTGATGAACCATCATTTATCCACTTCACAATGTTGGCAGAGTCATTGATAATCTTGCAAAAGATGTTGGGTGTAGACTGTGTAGTCTAGGGCCAAGAATATACATTCTCTCTCTGCTGTAGCTTCTGTGAGTTCCACACCCTAGCTATTCACCTTGGTGGGTTTAATTTGGTGAACAACTCCGTCCCAATCCCTGGTGATTGCTGCTGCAACAGAACACATGGAGTTTACAACAGCAGCTAATGCCTATATGGATTTTCATCAAACCCCTTCCTGAATTCAACTTTCGACCAATGCTCTGTTGGAGAGACTGACAGCCATTAGTTGATGCGTCCCCCTCGAACATCTGCAGTGCAGGGCAGCATGTTGCGTGCATTGTGTATGATCTGTTTTCGTCAAATATATTCTTTGAGAACATCATGCTGCAACTTCTTTTCCAATCTGCTAATCAAAGCTGAACCAATTTTGAAGCTCTCATATTGGTTGCTGCGCGTGGAGTCCAGCCATTCAAGCCAATATCCGTGAGTATTAACAAGGGTTCCAACCTCTGAAGCACAGATACTTCACGTAGGATGTCATCCCTGTATCCTGTACGTAGCCGATACTCGTGTCCCCGTATCCTGTACATCACCGTATCCTGTATTTTTTATTATCCAGCTATTTGATACAGCTGAAACTTGTCCCAATATATGATTTTTCTGCTTATATTATATTGCTTATGAACTTGCTTTGTTTACTTATGTTATTACTTATGCTTATAAATATTATTGTAGTTTTTATGGATTTCCTTATTTATATTTAGTGAAAGATATTTAAGATAACTTGCTTTGTTTACTTATGTTATTACTTATGCTTATAAATATTATTGTAGTTTTTATGGATTTCCTTATTTATATTTAGTGAAAGATATTTAAGATATATATATATATATATAGTTGTATCCCCGCCGTATCCCGTATTCTACTTTTTAAAAAATTGTCGGATCCCCCGTACCCGTGTCCCCATACGCGTATCGTCGTACCCGTATTGGTGCTTCATAGGTTCCAACAAAGAGGTCAGATTTTTGGTTAGCAATTGAATTGAAGTGATCTATTTCTGCCAAAGCTCTGTCATAAGTTTGGAACCGTAAGAGCATCTGTAGTCGTTGGCCATTTTGCCGAAATTTTCAAATTTTGGCAAAATGGCCGCTGTAGTCGTTGGCCAAATACCCAAAAATTGGGCTTCGATGCTACAGTAGTCAGCTATATTTGGCAGACGAAATGACAATTGCCAAAATATAGCTCACGAAAGATAATCTTTCGTCCGTTCGATCAGACGAAAGATTATTTTTTGTTCGAGAGATTTTTTTCACACGTACTCATCGGACGAGGGATTATTCCCCATCCCTTAATTTTTTATTTTTTATTTTTTTTATAAAAAAAGGTCGGACGGGAAATCATGATTTCCCGTCCGTTCCATTTTGAAAAAAACAAAAAACCTCAGACGGTGTATTATCCTTCGTCCTACACATTAGGGAACTTTTATTGATTTTTTTTTGGTTTTCAAGTGTCATTGTCAAACTTTCCATTCCCATTTTTTTTTTTTTTTTTGTTTTTTTTCTTTTAATGTCGGACGGAAAATTATCATCCGTCCATCTTATTCGAATTTCGTAAAAGCTAAATTGTGGCTAACAACGACTATAGAGCGCCGCCATTTTTTCTATTTCTATTTGCTAAATGCCCAAAATTTCGGTGTGGACGACTACAGATGCTCTAATCAACCAATGTTTAGATCAAACAAGCAGACAGACAACATCATGTAGCACATCAAATATATGTTAATATGTCATATCATACATTACAACATATAGTAAGTCATACAAATCTTTCAACAGACGATGACAGGACATAGTAACCATCAACATATAATATTTACCAAGCCCTTTTGTGTTAGCTTGGCACAGATATCTAGTTTGCTTCCATATATAATACACACCCAGTAATCTGGTGCAGTTTAAAAGATGCATTACATGGGTGACAGGACATAGTAACCATTGATGTAAAACTAACCCTAATTAGAGAATTTGCAAGAATCTTAAAAGATTAATTTTATCAACATGTAGTGCCGATCAAAGTTAGAATTTTAAACAATTAATCGGTTTGATGAATTTTCAAGAATTGAATTAAGTTTAACAAGCTCAATTAATAATTCAGTTCTAACAATCAATAACTAAATTGCTAAGCGTTCTTCGCAAGTAAAAGATTCAATATTGATTCGTACACTAATTAGGAAAGTAGAACACCCAATCTCGATATTTGTGGTCGACAGTTCAATTAAATGATACAATAGAGATGATAAAGCAGTATAACATAAATATTTGAAAAGTGGAAAGAGTATACCGAGGTTCGAAGAAACCAGCGTAGATCTCGTGTTCGCAGCAACGCAGAACACAACAATCAGCAACAACAGTAAGAGAAAGACAGCAGCAACAAAGTCAGCAATGGCAACAGTAAGGGCGACGACGGCGGCGTCGCTGGATGAGGGCGGCGATGGGGGTCGATGCGGCGAGGTAGGGGTGGAGGCGTCGGGATCTGATGGAAGAGGAAGGGGATGAGGACGGAGTCGATTGAGGGTGAGAGGATGGAGGCAGGGTGATGGCGGTAGCGGGAGGACGGCGCTGGGATGAAAGGAAGTCAGCGTCGAGGTCGGGGAATGGTTGTGGTGGCGCTCGGATTTCGAAGTGGCAAGTGGTCGGGAGATAGAGCTGAGGGTGGCCGGGGATGTGGTAGTCGAGGTGTGGAGGGAGCAGCGGGAGGGTTGAAGAGGAGTCGAAGGTGGGTTTCAGGATGAAGATGGAAGAAGATAAGATAGGGGTGGTGGCTAAAGAAGGGGATTAGGTTTAGGAATTTTAATTTAGGGTAATTTGTATTGGATTTTAGGTAGTTTCGAGTTTATCACAAACCTTAAAATGTTATTAGGATTTATCACAAATCCTAATAATTTGATCTCAATTGTATCACACAAAGGAAAGATGAAGAACAAAACTCAACACAATAATTTTTAATCCAGAATGACATACTTTCTCATTAATCTCAAGGTCTATATATAGGCTCAAAACAAATATTGATACAAATCTCATAATATTTTAAAATTTCAGAAATATTCTAATGCATAAAAAAAGATTATATATGGCTATAATTGCCAAAAACAAATATGGTACTGAAATAAAATACTAAACTAAATAGAATGGATGTTATCATCATTCTCTCCGGGTGGGAGAGAGCTCGACCGAGTTGAGTCAAAACCAGTGATCTTGTAATGGTGCTCCAAAAGATCTGGATCCAGTTGCGGGAGCTCCTCACGATCACTGCAAGTGTCATCCGACTTCAGCTTGTTTTTCCACCTCACCAAATACTTGTGCATACCACCATCTCTTGTAAAGATTATCGGATCATCTAAAATATTATTCAATTCTTCTGTCGGTAGGTAAATAGTATCAGGTAGAGGGGTAAATGTGGGAATCTCATCATTAGGCTGCAGGGTAGGCTCATCTATAAGAAAATTTCTAGGGTTGAATTTGGAGCCTTCATAGAATACTAAATCCTCAATATTGAAAGTCTTACTTATGCCAAAGCCTTCAGGAAGGTCAACGATATAGGTATTATCATTGATTGTCTGTAGAATCTTAAATGGGCCTGCAGCATGTATGTTCAAGTTCTTAACGGATCCAACTAGAAACCGTTTCAGATGAATCCGAACCATCTCTTCGTCACCAATATCAAAGATTTTAAATTTCCTTCTTGTATCTATTATTAACGTGTAGTTAAAATTATTCTCATTAATTTCCTTGGAAATTTCTCTATGCAAATCATGAATGCAGAATGCAAATGTGGATGCAGACTCTGTGACTCTGTGATGTTCTAACACAGGGATAAAATCTATGGGTTGCCAAGTGACTTGAAAAATGATGGGTGACTCAGGTACACTCAATGGGGGTGACTGAACAGACTGAATACAATTGAGAGACTGGTCATCCCCTTTTTCATCAAAGTCACCGCTTACATTAGGTTCATAGGTAAACTCATTGTCGGGCTCATCAGTAATGACAGCTGTGCCCTCTACTATATTGATCCTACTGGGGCTGGGACAGTTGCCTAGTAACATGGTCGCATCCCTTGCATTTATAGCACTTAGTGAGAGGATCAATCTTAGAATAGTCTCATTCAGTGTTCTTACCCGTGTTGTCATTTCTAAGTGGATATGAATTTGATGTAGGATTGCTTGGGTGAGACTTATTGAGTTACAAAGGAGAAGAGTTCTCAGGTCTAGAGGATCAGGAAGGGTCATTCTAGGGGAATGATCTCTCGAATCGCTAGATCTATAATGGGAACTAGCTTTAAGGGAATCCATATCGAGGACTAGGGCATAAGCTGTCACTAATGAGTCCACATTTCTATGAATTAACTCGTTCCTCAGATCGGCTCGCAATCCAGCCCTGAACCTTGAGAGAGTTTGTTCCTCGCTCTCTTTACCTAAGACATTGCACCGAATAAGGAAGTCATCAAACTTATCAACATATTCTTGTGTGGATTTGCTTCCTTGGTAGAGTTGGTTCTACGAATCTAACAATCGGGTGTGGAATGATAACGGTACATATCTCTCTGTGAGCTTCTCTTTCATGGCTTCCCAAGTGGCTATAGGTGTCAGGCCTCGGCCTCTACGGGCATGTTCAAGATTGGTCCAGTGTTGTTGAGCTTTACCTATCAATTTCAATGTGGTAAATTTAACATTCATGGCTTCGCTCATGTCAAATCACACAAAGTAGTGGTCCATGGCACGGATCCAATCGAGATAAGCTTGGGGTTCCATGCGGCCTTCAAAATGGGGAACGTCAGCCTTAACGTTCTTCTTATATTGTTCGCCAGGGTCACGTTCTTGACGTCGATCGTCACGAACATTCCCTTAAGGATCTGACGATTAGCATAAAGCTCAGGGGCAACAGTTTGATTTAATTCCACTTTCTCAAGCCTCTGATTTATATTAGCAAGAGTTACTTGAATGACAGCTAGGGTAGCGAAAATATCAGAGTTGTCTATTTCAGGTTGGGGAGGTCTAGGGTTTCTAATTGGGTGATTTGGAAGGGATAAGAAAGGCTCTTCAGGATCTGGGATGGTGCTGCGAAGACGCATTCACCAAAAGTGGAAAACTAGGAGTCGTGCGTGTGCTAGTTTTTTGTTTTTTTTTAAATAATAATAATAAATCTGAAATGATCAAAAATAAAGAAAGAAAAAATAAAAGACTTTAGACAATTCTAAATGAATGCAAAAAATTTAAGACTAAATAATGCAAGAACTAGGGTTTTAAGAACCTTCGCTCTGATACCAAAATGATGTAAAACTAACCCTAAATACAGAATTTTCAAGAATCTTAAAGGATTAATTTTACCAACATGTAGTGCGGATCAAAGTTAAAATTTTAAACAATTAATCGGTTTAATGAATTTTCAAGAATTGAATTAAGTTTAATAAGCCCAATTAATAATTCAGTTCTAACAATTAATAATTAAATTCTCAAGCGTTCTTAGCAAGTAAAAGATTCAATATTGATTCGTACTCTAATTAGGCAAGTACAACACTCAATCTCGATATTTGTGGTCGACAGTTAAATTAAATAATATAATAGAGATAAAGCAGTATAACACAAATATTTGAAAAGTGAAAAAAGTATACCGAGATTCGAAGAAACCATCATAGATCTTGAGTTTGTAGCAACGCAAAATACAGCAATCAACAACAACAATAAGAGAGAGACAACAGCAACAAAGTCAGCAATGGCTACAGCAAGGGCGGCGGCGGCAGCGTCGCTGGATGAGGGCGACGATGGGGGTCGACGCGGCGAGGTGGGGGGTGGGGGAGTCAGGATCTAATGGAAGAGGAAGGGGATGAGGACGGAGTCGATTGAGGGTGAGAGGATGGAAGCAGGGTGATAGCGGTAGCTGGAGTACGGCGCTGGGATGAAGAGAGGTCGGCGTCGAGGTCGGGGAATGGTTGTGGTGGCGCTCGGATTTCGAAGTGGCAAGTGGTCGGGAGATGGGGCTGAGGGTGGCCGGGGATGTGGTAGTCGAGGTGTGGAGGGAGCAGCGGGAGGGTTGAAGAGGAGTCGGGGGTGGGTTTCAGGATGAAGATGGAAGAAGATGAGATAGGGGTGGTGGCTAAAGAAGGGGATTAGGTTTAGGTATTTTAATTTAGGGTAATTTGTATTGGATTTGGGGTAGTTTAAGAGTTTATCACAAACCGTAAAATGTTATTAGGATTTATCACAAACTCTAATAATTGGATCTCAATTGTATCACACAAAGGAGAGATGAAGAACAAAATTCAACACAATAATTTTTAATCAAGAATGACATACTTTCTCATTAATCTCAAGGCCTATATAGAAGCTCAAAACAAATCTTGATACAAATCTCAAAATATTCTAAAATCTTAAAAATATTCTAATGCTTAAAAAAAGATTACATATGGCTATAATTGCCAAAAATAAATATGGTACTGAAATAAAATACTAAACTAAGTAAAATGGATGTCCTCATCACCCATCCTCTGCTCCTTGGGCGGCATCATAACCATGAGGTTCCCACTGAAGCCAGGTGAGGCAGCCTTCGACGCAGCTCTCGCCCTTCCTGACAGAGAGCACAGGTGGCGCAGGTAGCCATGCATGTAAAATCTATCAAATGTTAAAAGCAATTGGCTAATTTATTGTTACTGTGATGGTGCTAAATGCTATCCAATCAAAAAGTGTATGTCGGGCATGTTGCTCATTCAAATTTTGAAGATTTTTAGCATTCCAGGATTATTTGATGATTAGGTTCTGGGTATGTTTTATCACCACGTATAAGAACAATCGAACATAGACGAATTATTAATTCAGTCATCAATTGAGAACACGGTATCTGTAACCCTAATGAAATGACCATCCTGCTTTGGCATTTAAGCATATTCTCGGAGTAAAAATTTACAGCCGCCAGTGGGGCCACAAATATTTTTTTCTGATAAGATCGCAGAGCAAAAGCATAACATATCTGAACCAGTGTTCCACAGGGCAATGAGAAAACATAGAATTAATCACCCATGAAGCGAAATTTATGTGGTATTGGATGCTGAGTGAAAGAAACACAAACCTCAAAACTAAAAATAATTCCCATTCATGTTAATTCTCTTATTTAATGATAAGTTCAATTACATAATTTATTTGATTACATTTCCTAGACAGGCAAATGGGTTGATGACAGGCAAATTCAATCTGCTGAAAATATGAACTGGCATTATGGAAAACTGGTTTGCTACAACGTCGTGGTATTTGAAAAGAACTCATGTTTGTCATAAGAAATGACCGAGCATATGCCCATCCAAGTACTACCAATCAAACCATCAGGGACTTCAGGTTGACCATTACACACAAAGATAAATATCTATCTATTTCCTTAAGTCATTCAATTGAAACTACTAAGTAGTCTACTTCCTTTTCCTTTGATGATGAACCACCGTAAAGGGGCACTACAGGACTTTCGATGGATTTACATGTGATGAAGCAAGATTTGAAGGGATTCTCAAGCAACTTGTCCATATATTGCCCTGCAATAATTGGAAAGGCAAAGTTATATTGTTATTCCTACCAAGGTTACAATTAAATAAACAGTATTTGAATTATTCTCCCTTCATTTTTCATCTTTTTGAGTTTATAAAATCTTATTCATTCAAATATAGATTAGCATTCTCAGCCCTCTTTCGAAACCCCCGTGAATAAGATAATTGAAGCTCACCATGTATCAGTTACAGTGTAGTAAGCGAAAGACGCAAAGCAACTTCACTACTCCGTAAAAAGCATGAGGTGCAAGGCGCAATTTGAGGCGCAAGCCTCACTTAACCAAGGCACACTATTACTTTTGGGGGTTTTAAAAATTTATAAATAAGATTACATATCATGATAACATGGATCACCCATTAGGTGGTCAAACGATAATAATCAATCTAAATTGGAGAATTTTCTCATATATTATATGGCCATATATTATAATATTATGTGCAGGAATTATATAATTTCCTTAATCATTAGAAGAATTGATGTGGACATCTGCAGTCAGTCAGTTAGTCAGTAATGTGGTGTGTGTGCAGTTCAGTCAGTTACAGTAGTGTGCAGTTGGTGGTAGTGGCTGTGTGTGTGTGTGTGTGTGTGTGTGTGTGTGTGTGTGTGTGTGAGTCAGTTGTGTGTTGTGTGATGTACCCTTATCAAGCTTTATATAAAGGCATGGATATTGTAAAAGGAAGCGGATGATTTGTAATGAAACAAAAAAAACCAAACAAAGAGAATGTGATGTCAATGTGTTCATGTCTTGAATGTGTGAAACTATAAGGCAAGGTGTGAAACCGACTATTATCCTTCTTTCTTCTATTGATTCATCATCTTTAAGGTTACAAGCTGCCTCCACCATTCCTCTCCTCATCCAACATGCCTCCATCATCATCCTAACGTTCCATTTCATTCTTCCATTAATAACCAACCCTCTACCCTCCAAACAACTCATCTATCTGAACACCTTTTACATACCCCATAAACTCCACTACAACGCCCCACCAACATCCCCTTATCAAACAAACCACATATGATCTCCCCACAATCACTAGTACCCTTTTTATATTCCAAGCAACCCTTGGGCAGCACTGCATAAATTGTTTCTTGATTGGGTTGGTGAGTAATGTATGGTAGATCTGCAATTCAACCACCACCCAGTTCCCCGGTTCATCCATGTCCATAGTTGGTAAGTTTTTTTCAGGTAATTAAGTCTATCGAATTTCACTTTCATTGTCTTTAGATTATTATTTGTCGACTCTGCTACTATATATGAGAGAGAGTTTCTACTTGCCTATAGCTTATAAACATTTATATTGCCGGTTTTAAATTGCACAACTTTAGCTTTGTTAATAATGTTATCTAGGTTATTAAATAGAACTGCAAGTGAACATGTGACTCTTGTAAAATCCATTAACCGTACATGTTTTAGATTTCATTCTATAATTGTGCTTAAACGTGTTCGTGAATACTACCTGCTTTAATTTACTTGGATAAATCATCCACTAGTTTCACATCATTTTGGTATCAGAGCCAGGTTGGGTCATTGCACCACTCTGTTTAAGTCATTTAGTTTCAATTTCAGCAAGCATTTAGTTATTAAAAAAAACCATTCATTTAGGTCGACTTTCTAGTTTGTGCATTCATCTAGGTTGATTTATTTTCTAGTTTGTGCATTCATCGTAAGCCTTAAATTCATTTAGTTTTAGGTACATTTAGCCATTTTCCCAGGAAATTTTGGTAGTTGGATACTTTAGAATTTTCCTCTCAGTCCCTCCTTCGTCCCTGCCTAGCACATGAGACTAAGAAGCACTGTTAAGGACCCCGAAGAATCTTTCTTAGTTATTCCTAACCACTCAAGTAGGAGACGTACGATTAGGACGATAACACCTCTAGGAGAGTCTATTTTAAACATACCTTGTCCCTCCCCCTCTTCCGACACCTCTACTGTCTTTCAACCCAACCTCTCAATGGATGCCCTACAAGCAACCTTTACTGAAATTATGGACCGGCTTGCCAGAATTGAACAAACTCAAGCCAATTTCCCAACTCCTGGCCGTACAGAATTTCGATATGATGGTCAAGATCATCACAGACAAGCTCGAAACCCCGACGAACAATATCTGAAAAGTGTTAGACCCGATGTTGGCACTTTTGACGGTCACTTAGAGCCCCAAGCCTTCCTCGATTGGATCCAAGCCATGGACCACTACTTCGAGTGGTTCGATGTGTCTGAAGAGCGAAACGTTAAGATTGCCACAATGAAATTAACTGGACAAGCTCTCCAGTATTGAACTAACATAAGAAGCACTCGACAAGCACGAGCCCAAAACCCCATCGCCACTTGGGAAGCGATGAAAGACGAACTCAAGGGCAAATATGTGCCTCTCTTTCCATTCTCGTCTTCTCGACTCATAGAACCAACTATATCAAGGCAGCAAATCAACGAAAGAATATGTTGCCAAATTTGACGAGTTCTTGATTTGTTGCAATGCTCTAGGCACCGAGCCTGAAGTCCAGACCCTGTCTCGATTCCGAGCTGGACTTCGAGAGGACCTCCGTAAGGAACTCATCCATCGAGATGTGCAAACTTTAGAAAAAGCTTATGCTCTTGTTCAAGATCTTGATGACACGAAAGCAAATTCATCTTATAGGTCCAATGATTCTAAGGGTCAAAATTTTAGGTCGATCTCAGGTCAAATATCTAGGTCGACCTCAAGTCAAAATTATGGATCCAAGTCTTCTTCCCATTGTCCTAGTAAGACTACCCCAAATTCTTCGCAACCTAGGAGTGACCCCAAAGGAAAGAATCATGATAGAGACTTTTCCAAGATTAGCCCACTCACCAAGTGTTACAAATGTCAAGGCTATGGACATGTTGCAGCTAAGCAGTTAAAATCCCCGATTATGCTCGATTAATCCCTGATTAATCGCTAATAGGAGGTAAGCGATTATTTTTTTAGCAATTTATAATATTTCAATAGTTAACGATTTAATCGAGAATAACCGACCGATTAGTGGTTAATCGGCCGATTTTAAGTGGCCGATTAACCAATTAAATCTCCTCTAATTTTCATGATGATTTGCATTAGTTGGGTTCAATCTGTCCCAAATTCAAAACCAAATTCAAAATTCAAACCCCTTCTGGTCTTCGTACAAACCCAAATCCGACATATCGCCGCTCTCTTTTTCCTCGTGCAAACCCAAACCCAAACTTATTATCTTCAAACTCAAACCCAGACTGATTCTCTTATTCCTCAAGAAAACCTAAACCCGACCCGCCGTCGCTCCCCCTATACCATCGCATACTTGACCCAACCCGCATCTGCACCTCCTCCTCTTGTTGCTCGCACTGCTCTTCCTCCCCGATTGTTTTTGTTTTATGGAACTGACCAGCAAACTCGACCCAACCTACATCTAGAATCCATAAATGGCTCAAACCAATAACTTTTTTTTTTATAACTATATGTTCCTATTTGATAATCTCATTATAGTTTTATGTTAGAATTTAGGGTTGCTACATAATGAGGATATATCTTTTTTTTAATTATATATATAACGATTTTTTCGATTTAATCCCCGATTATTTTCTGATTAACTGATTAATCACTAATCGCTCCTAGACCGATTAGTTTCAAAAACCGATTTTAACTGCCTAGTGTTGTAGCCAATTGTTCTAGCCCAATCAAGGTAGCCATAGTGGGCGGCAATCCCGTCCTTGACCACGAAGAATCAGACACCGAAGAGCACCTACGAAGTCAACGATAGTGCTGAATTTGACGATGTTGAAGAAGATAATCACCTCAATTGCATCAATTTTGAGCCTTCTCCCAATCTATCAGTTGTTAGATGTGCTTTCTCACAGCCAAAGGGACAAGATGACTGGAGACGCACCAACATTTTTCACACTTTTCCCAAAAATGGCGATAATTATTGCAAGGTGATCATAGACAGCAGTAGTTGTGTCAACGCCGTATCTTCTGCCATCATTTCCAAGGCTGGACTTAAAGCTGAATATCATCCCCACCCTTACAAAGTAACTTGGATTGATGCTAGCCCGATGCAAGTCAACCAACGCTGTTTAGTCCCCATAGATTTTAACGTCTACAAGGATAAAATCTGGTGCGATGTGTTGACCATGGATGTAGGCCATGTCATTCTTGGTAGCTCGTAGTTGTTTGACCACGACGTAATCATTTTTGACCACTCTGACCAGTGTTTCTTTCAGCACAACAACAAGAGGATAAAGCTTAACCCTTCCCAACCACGAACAGGTCCAGTGGCTTCTAGACCCACTGACAAGAAAGGAAAATGAATTGTTTATATTGGCGTTAAAGAACCAAGTCAAAAGCAAAAAGGAGCACCAGTCTTTTTTCTCGCCACTAGAGAAGTCCCCAAGAAAGCTGTGACGCCAATTCCTCCTCAAGTTGCTTCTGTCCTTCAGGAACTTTCTTATGTCTTCCCCGAAGACCTGCCCAACCAACTACCCCCCATTGCGTGACATTCAACACGCTATTGATCTAGTTCCGGGAGCAAATCTTCCCAACTTGCCGCATTATCAAATGAACTCAACTGAGCACACTACAACACACGCTGGATTTACCGGCGTTTTTTTTAATTTACACCGGCGTTTAAAAACGCCGGTGAAGCATTCACCTGCGTTTTTAAAACCACCGGTCCAAATGCCGCCGAAGCGAGCGTCGCGGAATACTATGGGTCTACACCGACGTTTTTTCATGCCGCCGGTAAATCTTGGTTATACACCGGCGGCGGTAAAAACGCCAGTGTATGGGTATTTCTAAGTGCTGTAATTTTGTTTGGAAGCTATAACGGCATTTGTAAAAATGCCGGTGTAGGTATATAATTTTTTTTAAAAAAAATTTAAAAAAAATATGCAGATTTGGAGGATTTTGGTATACATATAGTTGACAGTTAACCCATTTTGGTAAAAAAATCATGCTAAGATGACAATCAGATGCATGAATTCAGCTTCTTTAACAGTAAAAGAAAATGAAAATTTCCAGTATCTAAGCATATATGTTTGTCTATTAATTCTTCATCCCAACTAAATCATTGATGTTTGTGGCTCCAAAAGAAACCTGCATAAGGTTTGTTCAGCCCAATTCTTGTACAGATTTGGAGGATTTTGGTATACATACAGCATCCTAAGTTGACAGTTAACCCATTTTGGTAGAAAAATCATGCTAAGATGACAATAAGAATAGGGCTCATATCAAGTGTAGTTTTAAGGAACTGTCATCGTGGAAGGAAACCAAATATAGAAGCCAGAAAGAGGAATGGTAGAGAATGAGGATACACCAGGCTAACATAGCGGTATTTTCCTCATCTCTCTCTCATCCCTGCTTTCTCTTCAGCAAATGCACATAAAGAGAGATCAGCAAGAACAGTAAGAGGGACAAGAACAACAATAATAATAAATTATTATGAACGAGATGTCTCTATATGGGTTTCCAGATCTCCACTCCAACTCGTCTCTTTCTAATCACAGCCCAATTAAGAACACTTGTTGACAGTCACTAAACAATCCAATCACAGCCTAATAAAAATTTGTGATCCTGGATTTAAAAGCTTCAGAATTCCCAAAATCTGTACAAGAATTGGTCAGAACAAACCTTGTGCAGGTTTCTTTTGGAGCCAGAAACATCAATGATTTAGTTAGGATGGAATTATCCAAACCATGCTATGTTCACCAAAAACAGTAGCTTCAACAAGAATCAACAAGAAGCTAGCCTAGCCGAAAATCAACAAGAAGAACCAACAAGAAGCTAGCTTAGCCGATAATCAACAAGAAGAACCAACAAGAACCAATGCTAGTTTATTAATTTACGATCATGCTCGGATTTTGCTAAAGTTTCAGCCGTTAATCAACAAGAACCAAGAAGAACCAACAAGCCTCTTGAACCATCATGCTAAAGTTTCATTTGATGAAAATAAAATCAACGAAGCTAGCTATCACAAACATAAACATCACAGAATCAATCGCACCATTACCACCCAAATTTGAGTATCAAACCATTACCACCCAAAATTGAGTATCATAAACGAAGCTAGCTATCCCTAAATCGAGATCTCCCCTAAATTGAGTATCAAACCATTACCACCCCAAATTCCCACAAACATAAACATCACAGAATCAATCGCACAATTACCATCACAAAATTGCGCCATTACAATCAAACCATTACCATCACAATATCAAGAAGTAGAGAGAGAAAGAGAGCACGCGAGAGAGAGAGTACTTGCGATGAGAGAGAAATGACTGAGTGGGGGTCGAGGAAGGGAAGGAGACCCAATGGCGACGTCGACGGAGGAGTTGTCGAGGATGGGAAGGAGGCCCAATGGCGACGTCGACGGAGGAGTTGTCGAGGAAGGGAAGGAGGCCCAATGGCGACGGCGCGGGGAAACTTAGGGTTTGGTATAAAAAAAAGAAATGTGCTGAGGGTTTCGCGGCAGGATTGGGGAATTAATCCCTGTATATTCACCGGCATTTTTATTAATAAATGCCGGTGAATGTGAGAGGATTTGTGGGGTATATTTCTGCTTTCTATTCACCGGCGTGTTTTTATAAAAATGCCGGTGAATATTATAATTCACCGGCATTTTTTAGAGGCCGCCGGTGTATAACTACACATTTTTGCAACCCTATCCTGGTCTTATCCTACCCCGGCGCGATTGGTAAAACGCCGAGGAAAATACGCCGGTAAATCCAGCATGTGTTGTAGTGGCATGCTGAACTCAAGCGACAAGTTGATGAACTTATCAAGAAGGGCTTCATCCGAGAAAGCCTAAGCCCTTGTGCAGTCCCTGCGCTTTTGATGCCAAAGAAAGATGGAACTTGGCGTATGTGTGTGGACAGTCGCGCCATTAACGAGATAACAGTCAAGTACTGTTTTCCCATTCCACGACTAGATAATATGTTGGACATGATGGCAGGTGCCACTATCTTCTCTAAGATTGATCTTAAGAGTGGTTACCATCAAATTCATGTCTGTCTAGGTGACGAATGGAAGACTACATTCAAGACCAAAGATAGTTTATATGAATGGATGGTTATGCCATTTGGGTTGACCAACGCTCCGAGTACATTTATGAGAATTATGACTCAGGTCCTCCATCTGTTCATGGGAAAATTTCTCATATATTTTGATGATATTCTCATCTACAGCTGATCTGTGGTGAGTCATGTGCACCATCTGAGGCAGGTTTGCAGTGTCTTAAGGAAAAAAGAACTCTATGCTAACCCCACCAAATGTACTTTCCTTACGGACCAGGTCATCTTTCTGGGTTTTATAGTGTCCGCTAAAGGTGTATCAGTTGACCCAGAGAAGGTAAAAGCCATTGTCAATTGGCCCGAGCCCCATAATATAAGAGATGTCAGAAGTTTTCATGAACTCGCTACCTTTTACGGAAGGTTTGTACATGGCTTCAGCACCATAACAGCCCCTATAACGAACTATTTGAAGAAAGGTGAGTTTGTTTGGACACCAGCTGCCACAAAAGCATTTAATGAGATTAAAAAAAGAATGGTCCAAACTCCTGTTATGTGGTTACCCGACTTTCTAAAGGTCTTTGAGGTGACTTGCGATGCTTCTGGTATTGGCGTAGGCGGCGTTCTTAGCCAAGAAAATCATCTCATTGCCTATTTCAGCAAAAAATTAAATGAAGCAAAACAGAATTACTCCACCTATGATAAGGAGTACTATGCGGTGATACAGTCCTTAAAGCACTGGTGTCACTATCTTCTGCCGCAAGAATTCGTTATCTTTTATGACCACGAAGACTTGAAGTTTATAAACTCCCAACATAACTTGAGACCGAGACATGGCCGATGGGTTAAATTTCTTCAGGAATATTCCTATACTATCCGGCATAAAAAAGGAGTTGAAAACAAGGTCGCTGATGCACTTAGTCATTGTCACATGCTTATATCTTTTATGCGCACCCAAGTCATTGGCTTTAAGAGAATCAAAGATGAGTACGCATCCTGCCCTGATTTCCAAGAAGTTTATTCTTTTTTACAGGATGGCGTAACTCGAGTGATAAATAATTACCTTCTTAGAGATGGTTATCTATTTTATCTATCTAGGCTATGCATTTCTAGCACCTCTCTTCGAGAATCTCTTGTTTGGGAATTGCATGCTGGTGGTCTTGCTGGACATTTTGGACATAGCAAAACAACTGATGTTGTCGAATATCGCTTCTCTTGGTCCAGTTTAAAGAACGACATTGTAAGGCTTGTTAAAAGATGTCATACATGTTAATTAGCCAAACAGCGTAAGCAAAACACTGACTTGTATACTCCGTTGCCTGTCCCTAACTGCCCATGGCAAGACGTCAGTATGGATTTCGTGCTTGGTCTCCCAAAGACCCAAAAGAAGCATGACTCCATCCTTGTTGTTGTGGACCGTTTTTCAAAAATGGTCACTTTCCTACTTGTTCCAAGACCTACGATGCCTCACGTGTTGCTCAATTTTTTTTGACGGCGTCGTTAAACTTCATGGACTCCCCAATTCTATTGTGTCTGAATGGGATGTTAAGTTCACCAGCTACTTCTTGAAAACCCTGTGATACAAGATGGGAACAAAATTGAAGTTTTCTTCGGCCCTCCACCCTTAAACCGATGAACAGACCAAAGCTGTGAATAGGAGTCTAGAAAGTTTGTTGAAATCGTTAGTAGGCAAAAACATGGGAACATGGGATCTGAAACTGTCTATTGCTGAGTTTGCATATAATTCATCTAAGAGTCGAACCACTGGTATGAGTCCGCATGAGATAGTTTTTGGGTATCGACCTAGACAACCTATATACTTAGCACCTATGTTAGAACCTCAGAGTCTATGAATCTGCATCTGCATTTGCAGCACGCATACACAAATTACACAAAGAAATATCCAAGAATATTGAAGAGAGTGATGCTAACTACATGTTGAGAGCAAATGCTGGAAGGAGGTTTAAAACTTTTAAGGTGGGTGATGAAGTAATGGTCCGAATTCGTCCGGAACGGTTTCCTCCTGTAGTCGTTAAGAAGTTGCATACCCGCTGTGCAGGTCCATTTAAAATCTTAGAGAAAATTAATGACAATGCTTATGTTATCGACCTTCCTGAAGGTCTCGGCATTAGCAAAACTTTCAATATCGAAGATTTAGTAAACTACGGAGGCCCAAATTTAACCCTAGCAACTCATTGATAGATGAGCCTTCCCAAGAGCCTAATGGTGAGATTCCCCCACTACCCCTACTCCCTGACATCACATACCCCTCAGCATAGGATATTGATAATATTTTAGATGATGAAATTATCTCTACAAGAGATGGTGGAATACGTAGGTACTTAATTAGGTGGAAAAACAAACCAGAGGCTGAGAACACATGGCTGGACCGTTCAGATCTTCAGAGACTTGATCCAGATAGGCTGAAGCAGTATGAGAGTCACCCTAGCTTTGATGCGCCGACACCAAGTTCATTCCAAAGATTTGGCAGGACCTATCGGCACCGGCGACATATGGTTCCCATATATTTCTGAGACAGAGCAGGCACCACAGCATTATCATATTTGACTCGACAGAGTCAAGTTTTCTCTCACCCTGGAGAGAATGATGTGGACATCTGCAGTCAGTCAGTTAGTCAGTAATGTGGTGTGTGAGCAGTTAAGTTAGTTATAGGCAGTAATGTGGTGTGTGTGCAGTTCAGTCAGTTACAGTGGTGTGCAGTTGTGTGGTAGTGGCAGTGTGTGTGAGTCAGTTGTGTGTTGTGTGATGTGACCCTTATCAAGCTTTATATAAAGGCATGGATATTGTAAAAGGAAGGGGATGATTTGTAATGAAACAAAAAAACCGAACAAAGCGAATGTGATGTCTCAGTGTTCGTCTTGAATGTGTGAAACTGTAAGGCAAGGTGTGAAACCGACTATTATCCTTCTTTCTTCTATTGATTCATCAACTTTAAGGTTACAAGCCGCTTGAATGTGTGAAACTATAATGCAAGGTGTGAAACCGACATTATCCTTCTTTGTTTTATTGATTAATCATTTTTAAGGTTACAAGCCGCCTCCACCATTCCTCTCCTCATCCAACATACCTCCATCATCATCCTAACATTCCATTTCAATCTTCCATTAATGGCCAACCCTCTACCCTCCAAACAACTCATCCGAACACCTTTTACATACCCCATAAACTCCACTACAACGCCCCACCAATAGCCCCGTATCAAACCAACCACATACGATCTCCCCACCATCACTAGTACCCTTTTTATATTCCAAGCAACCCTTGGGCAGTAGTGCATAAATTGTTTCTTGATTGGGTTGGTGAGTGATGTATGGAAGATCCACAATTCAACCACTACCTAGTTCCCCGGTTCATCCATGTCCATAGTTGGTAAGTTTTTTTCAGGTAATTAAGTCTATCGAATTTCACTTTCATTGTCTCTAGATTATTATCTGTTGACTCTGCTACTATATATGAGTGAGAGTTTCTACTTGCCTGTAGCTTATAAACTTTTATATTGCCGGTTTTAATTTGCACAACTTTAGTTTTGTTAATAATGTTATCTAGGTTATTAAATAGAACTGCTAGTGAACATGTGACTCTTGTAAAATCCATTAACCGTTAATGTCTTAAATTTCATTCTATAATTGTGCTTAAACGTGTTGGTGAATTCTACTTGCTTTAATTTACTTCGATAAATCATACACTCACAAGTAGTTTCACATCAAGAATGCTCCTACAAAAAGTGATGAGCATAAGTTGAATCCATGACCTCTGACATTCTCAAGGCTGAGACTCGCGACGGTGCGCTTGCAAGGGTGAGGCGCAAATAGTCTAGATGTAATCGCCTTGCATCTCAGACGCGCCTTCGACTACACTGATCAGTTATTCTCATTAGAATGTCTCTTCCCCTAGGTTTAAAAATATAATTCAACATATACTTTTGGCCAATTGCATATGGAAGTAATTTCTCCAGGTATGGGAGCTTGCTTAGGGCCAGGATGGGCCAAGGCTAGCTCCAACTCCCCCCACCGCGCATGGTAAATAGGTTTTTCCTTTGGTCCGCTTTGTGGATAGACTATTCCCTAAATCTCTCTCTCCAAATGGTTCATCTAGCTACTTGTTTCATCATTAGTTTACTGAATTTCCATGGATAGCAGAGAGTACTCATTTATAATGATTTTCAATATTTACTATAAAACAAAGGAGTGAAGGACTACTCTAAGTCTCCTATTGTTTCTTAGAGACCTTAGTTTTTGAATATTGCTAGTCATTATGTGTTTCATTTATTCCCTCAATGCATAATAATGACTACTATCAACTTGTATAAGAAACAGAGATCAAAAGACACGTGCGACACATGTTTGAGTTCCAAAGAAAGGTCGTCCAAAAAAATCCTTCTATTATATAAATATAGTATGATACAAGTCAATAGTTTGACATCCATTTTCATATAAAATGCAAACTTTTTAAATGAATGAAGGTAAATACATATGTCAACATGTAACAAATACAAAGAAATGTTTGAAAATTGTATATGATTTGACAAAGGTGTGTTCAAAGTTAATGTAAACATATTAGGACTTTGCGTAAAAAGTATCATACACATGTCATAGTGTCCATGAAATGTTAGTGCTTGATAGAAATGTTGGTAAATATATACGCACCGTGCAACAGCACCATGAAAGCATCAACTTTTTGTAATTAGATAAATAGGGCAAAATAGTTACCTCTAGGTTGAATCTGCGGCGAATAGCTGTGCGGCTTGGATATGAGAACAATGGTGCTATCCAGTTTCCACCGAAACAAAAATTCCCAAGCATGTAAAGACCAGCATAAGGCAAACAGCTATTTGAAAATGATCAAGAGCCTGATCCGAGCCTCTCTACATTACTGCTGTGAAGCACACAAGGAGCAAAACTGCCTAGAAGACCTAAACATTCAAACAGTAGTCAATTGAGGATATGCCCAAAAAATACAGATTCTACGTGCAAACAATAAAATAATAACATTACAAAGTTGAAGAAAATCATATTTTATAGATTTAACCTAATAAAATTTTAACCAGGCAACATAATTGAGAGTAATGAAATATAAAAAAACAAGGCAGATAGGTAGTTTAATAATAATCAAAAAAGTTAATTGATAATGTTTTGTCCGTAAATTCTGGACATATAGACTAAATTCACATCGTTTCAGATGTTCCAATTAATTTACAAGCATGAGGAATTGGAAATGAACTAATTAAGAAGAATGAATATGAAGGATTATGTATATAAGGGTCATATAAATCTTCAGTTTCCGTCAACTTCACAACAGATTTCTCATCTTGAGGAACCAAATCCAAATCTCTTTCAAGGATGAAAGCGAAGTAGATGGTAAGGACTAGTTATCTTCTTGAGATGCAAAGAAACATGCGGTTATGAAGGTGAACTTTCTAATGGACAATCAGACAACATTTGTAGGAACTCTAACATGAACTATCAACTAGCATAAAATCTATTTCAGGCTCGGTCTCTGACTTGGGCTTGACCTCTCATGCCTCAACTTTTTTCACTTTCTCTACCTCAAATTTAAATGACAATGAAAATTATAGTAGCATAAAAGCGATGATGGAGCATCAAGGTGCTAATATATATTTTAGCTTATTATGATATTGATCTACAAGATATTGCTTAAGCGGCAGAGAACATACACATGAAAAATGTTTCAACCACTTCTTTTTAACTTCACCTTGGTGTCCATCATCTACATTTCAAATATAACACATCAGTATATCTATCACATCATACAGAAAAATTATAATCCAGATTATTGTTCAAAATTATGATACCCATGTAGCTCAAACCCCTAAAGTAAGGCACTTTAACCAATTCTACAGGCACTTGTATAGGATGGTCATGAAATTTGGATAGATTTAACTATGGTGATGAGATGGTTTAGGTATCGAGAATCAGCCATTTTTTCTTCTTTCCTGACCTTTATCTAAATTGACTCTGTTTTTCTTTCTTATCTTAAAACTATTATTCTGCTTCTTTTTCCTTAATAATTTCTCTCCTCTCTTTGGAGCACTAGGTAAGCAAAGGGTGAATGATGTAAAACCAACCCTAAAATAGAGAATTTTCAAGAATTTTAATGGGTTAATTTTACCAACATGAAAGTGCTGATCTAAGTTAGAAATTTTTAACAGTTAACAGGTTTGATGGGTTTTCAAGAATTGAATCAAATGTAACAGCCCAATTAATAATTCAACCTTATAATCAATAGGTAAATCCCTACGTGTTTTAGCAAGTAAAAAGTGCAATACCGATTTGTACTCTAATCTAGCATGTGGATCACTCAATCTCAGTATTTTGTGGTCGACAGGCAAATTAGATAATATGCTAGATAATAGGTAGTAAAACACAAATATTTAATAAGGGAACGAGTATACCGAATGCGAAGAAACCAGCGTAGATCTCCGATTTGACCAGTAGTGAAAAAACAAAGCACTCAAAGAACATCAATGGCAGCAACCAACTTCAAGATGAATGGTGGCAGTCGGCTGTGATGGGGAACCACGGGATCTGGCCGATGTGGCTCGACGGCGGGAGGGCGTCGATCGGCGGAGGCGGCGCACGTCGACGCACGGCGGTGTCAGGGAGCAGTTGGTGGACGGTTGTTGTGCGGGGTGAGGAAGGAAGCAGTGAGGGTATGGGTTCTTCGGTTTTGGATCTGGATTGGGGGTAGAGGGAAGGCAGTAGTGTTAGGGTTTGGGAGAAGTTTCGATGGACGGGAAGGAGGTTGATGGAGGCGATGAGGTCGACGGTCGGGAGGGGCTTTCGAGGTTGACGATGATGGGGGGAAGTTGGGGTTGGTGATCTCGATCGGGAGTGGGTTTTGGGAAACGAAAAGGGAAAGAGGAAGATGAAGGCGAAGGGGCTGTGTGGAGGTGGCGGCGAGTAGTTTTTGAGATTAGGGTTTTTTTTTGTAATAGGGATTAGGAAGATTATGGTGGAGATTTGTATTGGGAGATTTTTAATTGGAGGATATATTTTAGAATTAATCACTAACTCTAAAATTAGATTAGGATTTATCACAAACCCTAATTTGAATCTCAGTTGTATCACACAAAAGAGAAGGAGGAAGAGCAAAACTCAACACAGATTTTTTTATATCAATAATGGCATATCTTTTCATTCATCTCAAAGCCTTTAAATAGGCTCAAAATACATCTTGATACACATCTCCCAAAATATTCTCAAAATCTAAAAATACAAAAAGATTACATATGGCTATAATTGCCAGAAAAAAAAAATGGTAATGAAATAAACTAAACAGGAAAGATGTCCTCATCAGTGAACCACACCTTTGGGCATTGGGTTAATATAATGTGGGCATATCTTAATCAATGTCAACAGTGAAGGAGATGTGCAGCAGCATTGGTAGATGGCGAAGAATGAAGAAGATTTTGTAGCAACATTGGCAGATAGGGAGGAATGAGCTTGCATGGATATGTCAAAGCTTCGAGAAAGAAGGGTGACATTAACAATCGTTGACAATGTTGGTAATTATGGTCATTCACTGCGAGGTATCTAGCATGGGTTGCCTTGGTTGAAGACAACAGAAAAAACAAGCTAATGCTAGTGAAATTGACATCATGATGAGGAGAAAGCTTATTTAAGATTTGTGAACTTTCGTTATGAATTGATTGGTTGTGAAAAAGATGAAAAAAAGAACCGTGGTGCAGCTGCATGGGGATTTTGGTAGTGAATGTATTTAAATACCAAAATTTGATGGTGAACAATGAAGACAATAATACACAGGTGAAAGATCCCAGCCAAATAAGTCACAGGTTTAGAGGAAAGTATAAGGTTATTTTATGGCACAAGGAAACCAGTAATGCTCAAATCTTGGGAAGTTCAACTCTATTAATCTTCCATTAGTATAGTAATACTCTTTACATTATTGCTTGAGCGGGTGCAACTGCATGGGTTTCAAATGCTAAAGAAAAGAAAAGAAAGTAGAGATTAATTAATATTTAACTGTCCAGTTATGGATCACAAAAATTGGCAATAAATGTCTCCTAAAATAATCCAATTTGTACTGCCTTGCATTTTGGCAACAAATTTATCAAACTAAACAAAAATAAAATCCTAAAATAAATTTGTCCAAAACTTTTTCCCTATCCGAAGAAGAGGAATCTTACTCTCTAGGGTGTGGGTGTGGGTGTAGTCTTACTCATCTTCCAGATGTACTAAAAGGTGAACGAACATAATTTGAGGCAACTCTAACGAAAATTTTATGAAATCATGGGATTTAATGCAGTGAGAAATTTTTAAATGAAACCTTTTCCATTAGTATACAAGGTTAACTTTTGTACAAACTATTTAGGAGTTTTAACTTGAAAGGCATGGATGGTACTCAATTTGTCTTGGTAACAAAGTTAAATATACTTTCCATGTGTTGTTGAAGAGTACACTTGTCAACGCAATGCTAGGTAAGATATGAGGGACTATCAACCTTTCTACAGTTCAAAATTGTCCAAGGAACCAAATTATTTGTATGCTTAATAGACATCTTCAAGAAGAATATGTATAATTAAATACATGGTGTAAATGTCAACATGCTGATTTAGCCAATTGCTTCAAATGTATAAATTTATATGCAAAATTTTCCAAACGTATATTTGCTCAACCCTTGAAAGTATATTAGAATCTACACACATGACATATTCAAGACACAAAATCAGCAAACATCAAAACAGAACATCATATTAGCACCCAAAGAAAAGAAAAAAAATCTAGAAAAATACGAACTAGAATATTAGATCCAGCATGCAGTGGCAAAGAATAAAAGGGTAAGGATCATTATGAAACTGCTCATGATATAGCATTTCTTGGAACACTAAATTTATTGGTGAAAAATAAAGCTCACAAAACATAGCAGAACATAAAGCTACTGCAATTTAACGACCAGAATTTCAGCAGAGACCCCATCATTACATGGATTTGGCTATCAAACCTCCAAATATAGTGTGTCTTTACGATTTTACAGTTCTATAATATCAGAAGTAGTAAGATTTATACAACAAATTGCCAAATTCCAAATAGAGAAATATAATTATTACGATTCTAACTGATTAATTCATTAACAACTATTGCGCAAAACCTACCTAAATATCATGTTTAGAAGTAAAAAAAATCCTTCTGGCGAAGATCCAATTCAAAATTACCCTTGAAACAAATTGATACTACCCCAATGCAAATGAGTAAAAAAACCACAATAACTCTTAAGTCAGATAATGCACAAGAAAATAATTTCATCAAAGGGTCCACTAACTTATACAACAACCAAGTTATCTAGGTTCAAATTCTTGAGGTTAGCTTCTCCCACCTATTACTCTAACTCTTAAGTCAGATAATGCACAAGAAAATAATTTAAACAAAGGGTCCACTAATTTATACAACAACCAAGTTATCTAGGTTGAAATTCTTGAGGTTAGCTTCTCCCACCTGTTACTCTAGGAAATTATATCAGTGTAATCTGGAAAACCATATCCAACCAAATACAAGTATGCAGGTTTCAGTGTGGTCCACTAATAAGCCTCTCACCGATGAGCAAGAGGTTAGGAGTTCAAATCCCATTTGCACCAACAAAACCCCAATTAATACATATATATAGGGAAATCTTCCATTGAACACCACTTTTATCAACACTCTATCAGCACCATTTGATATGAACCCCCCATGAAAAACCTGAACCGTTCATATTGTTCAACACGCCTAAGATAGCATAAAGGTATAAACTCAAGTTATTTGAAGTTCATTTGTTTATGATTCACAACGTCAAAAAATTGTATGGTTGAATTTTCTTTTGTTTTTTTTTCCAACAACATAATGGATGAGCATATGAAGGTCAACTAAACTGATTTCTTGTTCTTGAACTATCTTAGGTGTCCATAACAAGATGAACAATTCAGATTTTTCATGAGGGGTTCATATAATGGGTGCTCAAGGAGTGCTCATGAAAAAGTTGCTCAGTGAAAGACTTCCACACACACACACAAACACACACATATATATGGAATAGAAGGAAGTAGTAGTACCAAATTCTGCCCTTACCTAACTGTGAATTCTTCAAAGGTCCCAATTAAAAATCCCTTCTAAGAGGGTAAAATCTCTCTTTGTTTCACATTGCAATAAATAATTAGATTATATCTTCATGCGAAAGCCAAAAATTAAAACAAACAAGAACAATAACAATAATAATAATAACAATTTGTTATTGCAAGCGATCGTTCAGTCAAACAAAACTAGTGAATCATCGATCCGATCTAAAAGACAAATTCTCAAAATTGGTTCTAAAAGGAGGGATTCAAGAACGTACAGACTTCGACATCGCTGCTGCAGAACTCGTCGTTGCGGCCGAGGCAAGAGAGGAGGCCACCTGTCCACCTGATACAGTTCTACTTCTCATATATCAGTCCCTCAGTAGATTTTTTATCTTGTGAGGGGTTATTTGCAATTAACCAAGTTTCTTTTGATTTTATCAAGATAATGGGAATTTTTGGAAGCACGGGCAATGCACGTGTCTTAACCCCCTATAAACCCAAGTTTTGTAATAGATCAGAGTATGAATGAAATTAATTTGAAATCTAGTTCCACTTATTTCCCCTTTTTTGCTCTTTTTGATCGAATCATGGGTGTCATCGCCGGCGCCGATGAACGTTGCGACGATCCATCACCGGAGTGGATTGGGACTGTAACAATGGTATCAGAGTCATCTCCTTTCCTATCGACCGCCACAACCACCATTAACATCACTGACGCTGCCTCACTTGGCTTCTCCCCTCAACCGATCAACCATCACAGCTTTCGTTGGGGTCCCGATTCCTCAACTTCACCACCGCCATCTATCTGTTATGATCCAAATTTAGTCCCACATCGGTTATATGGGGAACCAATGTTGGGTAGTTATAAACTTGGGCTCCCTCCCTTTAACAGCTAGCTTTTAAGGGTGAGTTCTCCTAGGTTCCTAACAATTGGTATCAGAGCCGACCCCATGCTTCTTAATTCGCTCTAGAGGCTGGATTAAAATTACTGGTAGATCCGGGTTGGGCCAGTATCGCTAGAGTGAAAGCCGCCGAGAGTCGGAAAGGGCTACCTAAAGGCTGGATTAAAATTACTGGTAGGTCCGGGCCGGGCCAGTGTCGCTAGAGTGAATACCGCCGAGGGCGGCAGGTTACGGAAGCGTGGTGGAATGTTATGATCCAAATTTAGTCCCACATCGGTTATATGGTACCCAACCAATGTTGGGTAGTTATAAACTTGGGCCCCCTCCCTTTAACAGCTAGCTTTTAAGGGTGAGTTCTCCTAGGTTCCTAACACTATCCATCCTCCATCCTCTTTCTCCGTCTACACTCAGACCTTCCCATCTCCACCGTGTCCTCCACCCTCTTCCTCTTCTTCGCCACCCCCGAAGAGTGCTGCAAAGGCCACCTCCGCAGCGAACTCCCTTTCTCCTCCCTCCGCCACCATCAACCCCAACAACAGCAATTTCCCCCTCAAAACCCTAACGGTCTCAAACTCCCCGAATCCTTCGCCAGAGACTTCTCCTACAACCCCAAATCCTCACCCCTTTTTCCTTCCTCAATTTTCCTCATCTCGCACTCCCTTTCCGCCATCGAGATGGACTCCTCCGACCATTCCCTCAATGACTCCGAATCTGACCACCACCACTCCTCCGACCATTCCCTCAATGACTCCGAATCTGACCACCACCACTTCTACATCTTCTCCAAAATTCAACAACACACCAAATGTTCGATCAAATGATTCCTATTCTTCATCACCTCAACCCGCGATTTAGTGGCACCTGAGCAACCTGGTGCAGCTAAATCTCCGTTCTCTGCTCAAGTGGTGGGGAATGAATTAGCACATCAATACTGTAATACACTGTACCAGTCACCGGAGATGGTGTACAGGTTCTATGTGGAGGTCAGTCAACGAAACCGTAGGAGCTCTATCAACACTAGGCAAGTGGTTAATGAGAATTTATAATCAAGGGGAATTGGTGGTGTAAGGGCTGCAATAAAGACAGTAGATGCTCAAGATTCACTCGATGGTGGGGTGATTGTTCTCATGACAGGTTATCTAACAATGAAGGACAATGTTAGAAGGTATTTCACTCAATCTTTCTTCCTCGCTACTCAAGATGAGGGTTACTTCATATTGAGTGATAGTTTTAGATATATAGAGGAGGATCATTATGTTCTTTTGAGTAGCAATGGGAATGGGAAAGGAAAAACTGAGGAGAAGCTTGCTAATAATGGTATGAATGATGATGAGATGGTTGACTTTATTGTTGATAAGGAGGAAGATTTTAATGAGAATGGTGTTGTTGTGAAGAAGAAGTTAGATTCTGCAACCAAAACTACCAGAAGTGGAGGGGAAAAACAATTGGGCTCCCAGTGAGGATTGCAAAAGGTGGGTTTACGATGGGTAATATAGATATATCCAAGCTTGTAATGATGATTATGGAATGCAAGTTTCAACAATTTATCATTTTCAGCTTTAGTCGAAGGGAGTGTGAGCAACATGCTTGGTCAATGTCTAAACTTGATTTCAACAACGAGGAGGAAAAGGGAATAGTTGAAGAGGTTTTCAAGAAAGCAATAATGTGTTTGCCTGAAGAGGATAGAAAATTGCCTCCCATCGAGCTCATATTCCCACTTCTTCAACTAGGTGTTGTTGTGCACCATTCAAGGATTCTTCCTATCATTAAAGAGCTTGAGGAGTATTTCAGTACTGGTGATGTGTACTTAGCAGCTTCTGATATCAGGAACCTCGATTCTAGTGAGCACCTTTACTACTTTGTCAGGAAACTCATATTTGCTGCAATGAACATGAATGACAAGAGGAAAAAGATGGCATCAGTTATGCTTTTAGCTCTTTTTTCCGATGCTACACTTAGATGTCTGTGGAAACCATGCGGAGGCAACTCCTTTGTTGGAGGAGATCATTTGGCTTGCACTTTGTTCTCCTGATGCATATTATATGCTTGGTTAGGGGTGGCAGATGGGTCGACCGGGCCGGGCCGGGCCCAACCCGTGCGGGTTGGCACGCTTGGGTAGGCGGGCCGGGCCGGGTTGGGGTATTATACGGGTCGGGCCGGGCCGGGTCAGATTCTTAATTGGGTGGCCCGCCCAACCCGTGAACCCTTTAGGGCTCAACCCGGGTTGGGCCGGGTCGACCCGCGGGTTGGCCCGTTTAATAATATATATATATATATATATATTTTATTTTTATTTTTATTTTTTTTTTTTGTGGTAGCTTAAATTGAAGTAATACTAAGTAATACTACATTACTACTAATAATAATACTAAGTGAGTAATACTACATTACTAAGTAATACTACATTACTACTAATAAGTAATAATAATACTACAATTCTTCAAAATTATAACACTAAGTAAGTAAGTAAGTAATACTAAGTAAGTAATACTTAGTAAGTAAGTAATACTAAGTAAGTAATTACTACTAATAAGTGATAATAATACTACAATTCTTCAAAATTATAATACTAAGTAAGTAAGTAATAGTGTAATACTAAGTAGTAAGTAAGTAATACTAAGTAAGTAATACTTAGTAAGTAATACTAAGTAAGTAAGTAAGTAAGTAATACTAAGTAAGTAATTTTTTTTGGTAGTTTAAAATTATAATACTAAGTAAGTAATACTACATTACTACTAATAAGTAATAATACTACAATTCTTCAAATATCCCCAAATGATGTTTAATTATAATACTAAGTATGTAATTCACTAAATTTTGTAATAATACTAATAAGTAATAATACTACAATTCTTCAAATTGAATCAAATATCCCCAAATAATGTTTATTTATAATACTAAGTAAGTAATAATACTAATAAACAAAAAAAATCGTGACAATAATAATAATAAGATTGAAAGAGTGAAATTGACAACAAATTTTGAAATTTTATTCATACGAATTTAAGTGATACAGTTTGAACAATTTATAACGAAATGAAATGAAAAATTCAATTCACAAATAAGTTTTATACAATAACATATTTCTTATGTACAATTTTAATTGACTACAATTTTTCTAATTTAACATAAGATGAAAGGCTATTGTTGTTGTTGTTGTTGTTCTTCGGGCGAGTTGCTCCCACTTGTAGAACTTGATAGTGCTTTCCCTTGCGTCCTATCTTCAGCCTTCAGCTAGTCTTCTGTGCAAACGAGCATCTCCAACGCCTCGGGCTTCAACCGGTTTCTGTAATCAGATAGAACCCTGCCACTTGTAGAAAATGCACTCTCAGAAGCAACTGTAGAGACAGGAGGAGTTAGCAAATCTTTAGCCATAATAGACAGAATACTAAAAGTGTGTTCATGTTCTTTCCACCATTGTAAAATATCTAGTGGGAAAAGAGTAGGCTCAGTATCCTGTTGGTTATACCAATTTAATTCATTTGGTTGATTAGTCCTAGGTTTTTTAGACTGAATTTGTTCAAGTAGACTAAATGTTCTATCACCAATTTTACTTTTACCTTTAGAACTACCAGAAGAAGAACTAACTACAGAAGTTGTACTACTAGAAGCAAAACGTCTATCATAATAATCATTCAAGTTATTTAATGTAGATTCAAACTGAACTAAAAAAGTAGCGCAATCAATTGTTAATTCTACATTGTCATCTAAACATGCAAAAAACATTTCTATCAAATTCTTCGTACCTTCTAATTTGATACGAGGATCCATAACAGTAGCAACACAAATCAACATAGGAGGAGGAAAATAATATTTCAAAAAATTTTGAAATGCAGGTATTACAATGTCACTAATATAGGGATCATTTAACATTTCGTTAAATATTTGCATCATGCTAACTAATTCAATAAAAATGCTACTAGAAGTAGATTCATATGTTTTTGAAAACTTTAAAGTTGCGGTTTTAAAAGGTTCTAAAAATTTCAACAAAGCTTCGGCAAAATACCAATCGGGCGGAGTCATTTCAAAATTGTGCATATTTTTTGCGATACAAAAATCATTTACAACTGCTTTATAATCGGTGACAACATTCAATAAATCAAAAGTAGAATTCCATCGGTGTCTAACATCCTTTGGAAATTTTCTAAAAGGAACATTTCTAACCCTACACCAAGCTTTCCATTCTTGTAAAATGCTTGGACTTAATGCAATGAAATGTACACAATTTCTAATTTTAAGTATATATGGATCAGCTATTTTTAATGCATCTTGAACACATAAATTTATAATATGACATGCACATCTAACATGAAAAATATTGTCAGCTGGAGGGTTTAATACAGATTTTAAAGTAGTAATTGCTACATTGTTGTTAGATGCATTATCAAAACTAATAGCCATAATTTTATCGCGAATATGAAAAACATCACAAATTTCTATAATACGGTTTGCTATTTCAGAACCACTATGGGGATATGGCAACGCCGCAAGTGATATGATTCTTTTTTGAAGAATCCAATCATTGTCGATCCAATGACAGGTTATTCCCATCGTTGGAATATTGTTGACACCCGTCCAACAATCCGAAGTTAAACTAACCCTACAAGTTAAACTCCATAAAATTGCAATCAACGCGTCCTTCATTTCAACGTACATTTTAAAACAATTCGATTTGCAAGTATTTCTCGGAATTCTTTTAAAATGAGGGTTTAAGGCCGTTTGATTAAAATTTTCCAAGTTCCTACTCTCGGGATAGGAAAATGGCAACTCTTCCTTAATGACTAATCGGGCCATTTCCCGACGAACGAGTTCGGGATCATAAGGGTGGCTATCTACTTGACCGGTCCTAGGGTTAATTTTTTGTTGGCCTTGTATTTGATCAAGAAGTTCTTTGTGATTATGTTGTATGTGTCTACTAAGTGTACCGGTTCCGTCACCCCTCTTGAATTTGTATTGTTTACCACATGATTTACACATTTTCACACCTACACCCGGAATATTTTCGTCCGGGATATACTTATAAAACTTGTGTCAATCGCTAGTTTCTCCTCTACTTTTCCTACTACTACGGGGTTGTGTGGTTTCGGGTTGTTGTTGTTGTTCTTCTTCTTCTACTTGAATATAACCTACAACATCCATGTCGTGTGTACCCCATTGTTCCATAGTAGGATCAATGTAATCTTGGGCGGGCTCAATAATTGGGACAATTGGTGGCCTACGTGAAGATGAGGAAGAATCTTGTCCGCTACGACCGCTACCGCGTAATCTAGACATAGTGTAGTAATGTGGTATGTAAATAAAATCTACAATGTAGAAGCGGTGAATTATACAAAAAAAAACTACAAAACAAGAGGGTTGAGATAGAGAAGTTCAAAAAACAAACAATAATTTTAACTACAACGAAAAAAAAAACAACAAGAGAGATAGAGATATTTTGATACCGTTCACCGTGGAATACGCGTATAAAAAAAACCGTGAAAATTAGAATATAATAGAAAAGATGGAGGAGCGCTTTGCCGATTGCGCAAATGAAGAGTTGAAGTAGATTTGAGTCGATGGTTGAAGAGAGTTGAAGACGTTGAAGACGTTGAATTTTGTTCTCCGATACGACCGAAATTTGATCGTGTATACGCCTCCTTGTACACTTGTTTGATGATTACTACAATTGTTCATTTTTTTTTTTGATGTATAATAGTAGAGAGAGTAAGAGAGAGAGGTGTGATTTTTTTGGAGATTTTTGGGGGCTATTTATAGGCTTAGAATTGGGTAAAAACAAAAAAAAAAAAAAAAAAAAAAAAAGAACACCAGCAGCAAGCAACGGCTCTAAGAGCCGTTTGCTGCTGCTGCCGTGCTCAACGGCCCAAACCCAACGGTAGGATCCAACGGCTAAAAAACCCAACGGCACCAAACCCAACGGGGCGACCCGCGGGTTCAATTCGCGGGTTGATTTCACGGGTCGGAGGTCGAAATTTGCGGGTCGACCCGCAGGTTGGCGGGTCCAATTCGCGGGTTGACCGGGTTCGTGGGCCGGGTTTCGCGAATCCAATTCGCATAAATAGCGACCCGGGTCGACCCGGTACTGTTCACCGGGTTCGACCCGAACCCGCTAAAGCCTTAACCGGGCCGGGTTCGTGGGCCGGGTCGCGGGTGGGTCGCCGGTTGACCCGGCCCAGTTGCCACCCCTATGCTTGGTCTTATCTATGATGCTAATGGTGACAGGAAAAGGGGGTTGAACTCTCATATGATTGTTGCTCATCTAAGACCCAAGGATCCGTATATATGGAAAAAAGCTTGTGGTATGGTCCATGGAACAGAAGACTACTTGCGGGGTTACAATGTTGTTACTTATCCTCATTTTCTCTACTGTACATCGTGGCATGACAAGTCTTCGAGATGTGGGTGAGAAACTCATTGGTGAACGAGCCTATCGTGTTATATTTGCAGGGATTCCATTACCTTTGGTAATCAGTACTGTCATTTACTTCATCAATCACAGTTATGATGGTATTCAATTGTGGCAAGTTCAGAGTGTTCCAGGGGTTCATGAGCTTGTGTGGGTTTCAAACTTCATCTTCGTCTTGTTTCTCTACCCATCCACACTGAATCTATTTGGACGTGCAGCGCATGATGCAATTGGTGTGCCGTTACCAGAGGAGACACTTACTGTTGCAAAGAGTCAGATGTAGTCTCATTAGGAGCCATAGAGGGTATAAATGTGATAAAAAATCTATTGAGGGACTGATATATGAGAAGTAGAACTGTATCACCACGTGGCTGCATAGACTCACCGATGACGCTCCCGTGAGACCAGGGCCGGCCCTGGGGCAGGGCCTAGAGGGCGACCGCCCCGGGCCCCCAAAATTTGGGGCCCATTTTTTTTAGAACTTTTCAAAAAAAAAATAGTATGCTTAATAATTATGCTGCTGCATAGAGTAATTATGCATAGAGACTCCAACAATCAAGTCTCTACTGTCTAACTATCTACTTAATAATTATGCATAGAGACTCCAAGAGTCTCAGCACATTTTTATTTATTTTATGTTCTTAATTAACAGTATCAGTATGATGAAGAGACTAAGAGTGAAAACAGTAGCATCAGCTTTCAGATTTGCCTTTGATTTGGTAAGTTTTTTTTTAAATTCTGATATCTTAATAATTATGCTTCTGGTTCTGGAAATGGAATCTGTTTGCAACCTGTAAAATTGTTGTATCTGAGCAATTGTTGCAAAAGTTTGTTAAATGACATTGATCTGAGAGTTTAAAGTTAAGTGATAACTTACAGGGACATTGATCTGAGAGTCCAAACTTGCAAGGTATGTATATAAGCCAAAGGTTTCAGGTGTCTTCACCATTCGGATCCACTGAAATTACTAGCTAGGATCGATAGAACTCCAAATCTTTAATCAAGATATCGATTTGTAGCCTATACTGCTATAAAAGATTTGATTGTCCCAATTTCTATATTGACAAAGTTACACAAGGATCTGCAATTTTTCAAAATTCACGAACTACATATATGGTAGCAAATTTGAATTAATTATGATTATAAAAAAATATGGAATAATGAAAATTGTATAAATAAAAAGAAGACTCGAAATTCATTCCATATAAAGCCCATAAATTATTCAAAGAAAAAGAAAGATCTGAAATAGTATAAAATGACCATAAAGTTTCCATAAATATGTAAATGATATCAGCAGAACCTAAGGAGAAACAAATAAGAGGCAAAAGCAGAGATCATCATAAGTAGAAAAGTATCAAACTTGAAAAAAAATATCATATTAAAAAGGAAGGGGGAGAAAATTATGCCAAACTGCCAACCATTAACAAAAATTTTAAATTTTCATGTACAGATGTTTCAGGACATTTAGATTTTAGCATTAGCGTTGCTGCATTGTTGATCAAAAGACATCTTTTAGTTATGTTAATGAAAGATAATTCATTTTTGTTACAGCTTATATCAGCCTGTAGGGTTTTATGAACTGATGAGTGTTCCCCTTGTCGTTGTTCATGTGATGAATCTTCTAGTCTTGAAGATGATAATAACTTAATTGAGAACATGAACATTAAATTGTTGTAAATTGATTAATGTTAGAGCTGGATCAACAATAGCTCAATATATAATAACAAAGAAATATCTTAAACAGTGTTGCCCTGCTTCCTAATATGGAAAAACATAAACATCATTCTAAGGCTTTTCTTTCTCCTATCTTGTTACTAAAGCATATCTAAACCTGCAGAGAATCAAAGGGCACAAGGAGAGGAAACTCGAAGAGATAGGCAAGAAATCGGTTGATCTAGCAGTGTGGCTTCCTGTTATTTTGGTGAAGGGTGGATCAACTTCTGAAGCCATTCTTTATGTAAGTCATCGCAGCTCCCTTTCATTGGGAAGATTTTACCCTTCATTTCATTTGCTTTATATCTCATTTTTTTATGAAGTGTCTTGCTTTCTCTAATTTGCAAGACAATTGCATATGTGATATCACCAATTTCTTCTCTTTCTCATCGCTGCGCTGGACAACCCTTCACATTGCTCCAACAACCTTCGTGATCCACTTTTATTAGGTGTATTCATATTTTCTTATTATATATCATTGTTCTGAAACTTTTGTTTATCATGTTGTCTAGAAAGCATGAATCCAGATATGAGAAAAGACAAAAAAGAAAAAGATTAGAACAATTAACTTTATCACAAAAAAGAGCATTAGATAAATTTTTTGCTAAAAATTCAGGACAATCAAGTCAAGTAGAAGATTTAAGCGAAAATGAACATGATAAAAATGAAGTGAATGAAAATGAATATGATAAAAATGAATCCATTCTTGTTGATATGCATGGTTTGAACAAAGAGCAACAAACTCTTCCGTTGGATATTTATGATCCAAAAAGTTGGGATAATCTTGATAACAAAACAAAAGATTTATTAGTGGAAAAAGGCCCCATAAGAGAATCTATTTTGAGCTTTCCATTTGATGGTAAATCTAGACATTTTTCATGTGCACATTATACCCGAAAATTACCAAATGGTGAGAATCTAGATAGGAAATGGCTAGTATACTCAAAGAAGAAGGACAAAATATATTGTTTTCGTTGTAAATTATTTAAATCAGGACATATTAATAGTGCTTTAGCAAATGAAAGATATAATGATTGGAAACATGGTAGTGAAAGGCTTATTACATGAAAATAGTACTCCTCATATCACTAATATGAATACTTGGATAGAGTTACAAATTAGATTACGAAGGAGTGAAACAATTGATAAGCATGTACAAGAACAAATTTCCAAAGAGAAAAATCATTGGAAACAAGTTATTGTGAGAATTATTGCTGTAGTGAAACATCTTGCTAAGCGTAATATGGCATTTCATGGATCCAATGAGAGAATTTATCAAGACAATAACGGTAATTTTTTGGGTTTAGTTGAAATGATTGCAGAGTTTGATTTAGTAATGCAAGATCATGTCCGACGCATTGAAAATAATGAGATTCATTATCATTATCTTGGTCATAAAATTCAAAATGAGTTAATTTCTAGGTTAGCATCTAAGATTAAAAGTGCAATAATTCCAAAAATTAAAGAGGCTAAATATTTTTCTGTGATACTTGATTGTACTCCAGATGTAAGTCACCAAGAACAAATGACATTGATATTGCGATGTGTAGACATGTCAGCTACTCCAATAAAAATAGAACAATATTTTATAGAGTTTTTAAACGTGCATGATACATCTAGATATTGGCTTTTTAATGAATTGCAGTCTGCATTAATAACTCTTGATCTTAATATTGATAATGTAAGGGGACAAGGTTATGATAATGGATCTAACATGAAAGGTAAACACCAAGGTGTGCAAAAAAGGTTACTTGAAATAAATCCTAGAGCACTGTATGTGCCATGTGCTTGTCATAGTCTTAATCTTACTATTTGTGATATGGCACACTCTTGTGTTAAAGCAATATCTTTTTTTGGAGTTGTTCAACGCATATATTCATTGTTTTGTGGTTCTACAAAAAGATGGAAAATATTGCAAGATAATGTACATGGCCTAACTCTTAAACCATTGTCTAACACACGATGAGAGAGCCGTGTTGAAAGTGTGAAAGCCATAAGATATCAAGCTCCCCAAATAAGAGAAGCTTTGTTAGAATTACTTGAAAGTATTGATGATGCTAAAACAAAGAGTGAACCCGAAAGTTTAATAAATGAACTTCAAAATTTTGAGTTTGTATTAGGCATGATTATATGGCATGATGTTTTGTTTAGTGTTAACATGGTTAGCAAAATATTGCAATCTAAAGATATGCACATCGATGTTGCCATACAACACTTGAATGGGCTGATTTCTTTTTTTGAAAATTATAGAGAGGATGGGTATACTTCTGCCATGATTTCTGCAAAAAGTATTGCATTGGATATGGAAATTGAGCCTGTTTTTCCTTAAAAAAAATAGAAAATTCGAAGAAAGAAACAATTTGATGAGAATGCACATGAAGATAATACGTAATCTATTCAAGATTCTTTTAGAGTTAATTATTTTATTGTTATAGTGGATGTTGCTATTGCTACCTTGAATAGTAGATTTGAACAATTGCAAGTATTTCCTTACATTTTTGGATTATTGTTTGATTCAGAAAAGTTAAAATCTTTAGATGATAATAAGTTGAAAAATTGTTGTGTCAATCTTGAAAATGCTTTGAAACATGGTAGTTTTGCAGATGTTGATTCAAATGATTTGTTTTCTAAATTGAAAGTGTTATAAGTGACTTTATCAGCAGAAAAAAAGACGGCCATTGAAATCCTAAAGTTCGTACATGTTTTTGATTATTATCCTAATGTTTCGATTGCTTATAGAATATTGTTGACTATACCTGTGACTGTGGCATCTGCTGAAAAAAGTTTTTCTAAATTAAAAATGTTGAAATCTTATTTGCGATCGACTATGTCACAAGAAAGGTTAAATGGATTAGCAATCTTATGTATTGAAAAGGATTTATTGGAAAAAATTGATTTGGAAAACATTATTGATGAATTTGCTTCTCAAACTGCCAGAAGAAGTCATTTTAAATGATGATTGATACTTTTTTATTTGTTGTCATCGTGTTTTGCAGTTGAAAATATTTTGGAGGCTTAGAGCTGTCAAGATTATTTGGAACTGGTACACATATGTGGTCATTTATTATAATATTTGTATGACGTTTTTTTGAATCTTTGAACTATTTGTAAGCTTTCTTATCATTTAAGTATTTATATATGACTATATTTTTGTGGTTATTTTGAACATGTAATCTAAGAAGGGCCTCATAATCTTTGTTCACCCTGGGCCTTCAAATTGTCAGGACCGGCCCTGGGTGTACCGCCCTCTGTTTCTGAAATTTTATTTATAAGGGAATCTCAGTTTGTTTGTTTTAATAATACTAGTAATTTACACGTGCGATGCACATTTTAATAATTTCAAAAAATAAAAATAAAAACTTTGACGTAGGGAGGATTTGAACCGAAAACTTCATTTATATTAGTTATGTACGTGCATTACACATGTTGGTATAATGACAAAATGGCAAATGACACTAAGGCCTTCTCCCATGATAATATTAGAGATTAGAGATTAGAGACAACCTGCCTTACAGCCTTCCTAAAAAGAAATTATAATAATGTATAGTAACTAAATATAGGCAAATATATGAATTTATAAGTATACTGGGTTTGCCCGTTGATACGTGTCTACGGCACGTCTTCGGAATGATGCACCTGGTTTGATTATATAAAATAGTTTTAGAGGTCCAGCAAATTAATTGAAGTAGGAAACATATTATATGAGGAAGCAGCATATCTACCTTTAAGCTCAACCATCGCCTTCTTGATCATTAGCTTGAACTTACCTGGAATGCATATAGCTTGTTAGAAACACTGCACAGAGTTTTTTTAACTTCAGCATCACTTTTAGATACTTGTAATAGTTATGCAAGGATATGATCATATAGGTTTTATAGACCTTACTCTAATCCCATAATCTCATAACTACTATGAGCATGTCTAAATACAATGGTAACCCAAGTGCAGGTGTAAAGGTATTTACAATACCAATAATCTAAACATTTGTTTGTCTGAGAATCCGTTTGCAATTGAAATACCTATTATTATTATTTCAACCAAAATGTAATACTTGAAGTTCTCAAAACGCTAATCCCAGCCAATCATTTCTTTTATTACTACTTTATCTCCCCATTGCATCTTTATAAACAAAAATAAAAATGGATCAATAACAAATTTACTTTAGCAGTCTTTCTTGAGTGGAGAGTTTTCACCCTTCACTGATAAACTCTAGTCATCCCAATCCTATATATCCAAACATACACTAAAAGTTCTTATATGTTATGTTATCCATGGTTTCTAATAACCAGTGAAGGGTCACGACATTATATTCTCTTGTAGTAAAGAAATATATGTTGCATATTTGCCAAGTTCTTTTAGGTTGTTGATCAGCTTATCTGTCCTACTATGGTTTGGAAGCCCAAATAGAGGACATCAAATAATCCATCTCTCACTTGCGTACACCTTAAATCAAAACCAATAAAAAACTTATCAAATAAACCATCAAATTAAAGTTTTTTAAACCTAAAAATAAAACAATCATACCTCTCTGAACTTTGATCTCATGCACACACAAAATTCGAGTCAGCAAAAAACTGAGTAATCCCCTGCACACACAAAATCAAAAATTAGAATGAGAATTCGGTTAATGAGATGAAATTAGAGTCACCGTATTGCATGTAGAGGTCTCTATTCGGTGGAGGGGAGTCGCCGATACGGAGTCGCTTGATATTCGCGCTCGATTTGGTGGAGGGGAGTCGCCGATACAGAATCAGTGGCGTATCAGATATTGGTGACGACCTCTTGATTGGGGTTCAACACTGGATTTGAATTTGGATTTGCTTTGAGATTTGTGCTTGAGAGTATGATGGAGACTTCGCCAATGGTATGGAAGCGAAGGTTTAACAAAATGGTTTTAGGGATTTGGAGTTAGTGGCTTAAAAATCCTAGGGGGAGAGAGAGAGAAAAAATAATTAAATAATTAAATAGGAGGGGGGAGAGAGGGGGGGGGGGGAGAAGAGAGAGAAATAAATAAATAAATAACAGAGTTATTTTTTGCGCGAGGGGGGGATTTCAGTTTGAGTTTTGGGGGGAAACTTTTGGGTGGAAAATTGTCTATTGCGAGCTTTGATTTGGACCATTGATTTCCGTATTATTGAAGGAAAACCACTTAATAGCTTTTCTTTGTGTTTTATTATATGGATAATTAAGTAAACATATTATAACTTATTAACTTTATATATATATATATATATATATATATATATATATATATATATATATATATATATATATATATATATATATATATATATATATTATGCTTAGACAACTTTTGGTTTAAGGATTATTCTTCCTTTTTTTCTTTCCAAAAAAAAATGAGAGCAAATGTTGGAGGTAACCTCCCAATCTTTTGCCATCCAAACTAGTTAAAACCCCCAAACCTAACTAGTCATGATCCCATTCTCTCTCACTTGCAAAGGCCTCCCCAATCCTCCACCTCCCCTTCGATGCTGCCACCTCCCACATAGCCATCCCCCCCCCCAACGATGATCCCTCTGCCTGTGCCTGAAGAACTGCGTCACCCACCTCCCCAACCCTCGACCTCTTCCTTTCCACATCCACCTCGTTTCCGGCACTGCCCCTTCCCCGCTGCCCCCTCTTGCGTAGCCCACCACCTCGCCGACGTACCCTGCCACCGCCTTCTTCAACAATGACCTCCCGCACGGCCCTCGATCTCGTCTCCGATGCTGCCACCTCAATTTGATATGATGGAAAAAGATGAGTTTTTGAGATGAAAATTGTGATGAGTTTATGTTTTTGAAGTTTAATTAGAATTTTAATGATTAATTAGATTCTTTTCAATATGGTTTTCAAAGTTGAAGGGTTTTGGGTTAGAGTTAGGATTTTGATGATTGGTTTGTTAGATGGATAAGTAGCACCATTAGCAATTCGTCTGAACCTCAACTGTGCTTCATTATCGGATTTATTGGTATAATCTAATTTTGCTCCTTTTCATGATGGCTTAATAAGATGGAAAAATGTTGCTATCGAGATGAATTATTTATATTCTTAAAAAGTAGTTGTACTCATTTGGTTTAGAATTACTATTTACTTTTTTGTCTAATTAGATTTATTTTGATTGGGAGGAGGATATGCGGGCAGCGAAGAGAGAGGGATTCCTGGATTGGGGTCTACCCAGAGGAGTTCTGCAGGCTGGGGTTGGTGCCGGCGAGGTGGTTGAGGGAGGTGGCGAAGGGGAGGTTGAGGAGGACGGAGAGGTGGAGGGGGGTATCGGAGAAGGGGATGCATGATCCACACCGTTCAAAGTAATCACTATGTCATTAGACGAGCAATGAAATATCATTAAAGTTGAATATGTTTTACTCATGCATTATGCGCTCGCAATTGTCTATTACTGAAAAACCGTTCATTTGGCAACTTCCCGATGATTGAGAAAAACATGTTCAAATTTAGTGATTTTTCATCAATTTATCTTTTATGATATGAATATCAATTTGAATGGTGTAGATAGTGAATTTTGAATGCGAAAATTATATTTCTGGTGTGTCTTAAGAGAAATTTTTCTTTATGCCATTGGACCTACCGTATCCTCATATATGTTATATGCTTTGATTTATAGGTTTATTGGGGGCCCGCTACACCAATAAATACATCACGAGGATCCATACTAGAAAATTTTGGGCCATTTTCCGAATGGGTTATCGAAACCAATTTTACAACCTCAAGTCTACTAGACCCATCTCATCATTTGTTTTCTAATAAATTCTTATGCCCTCTAAGGGTTAGTTTATTTGCAAGCAGGAAATGGTTTGGATGAAAAATATAAAAGCATAAAAATGTAGAACCAAAATTTCTTGTTTTATTCTGAAGACAATGTCGGTTTTGGTGGGTCTAAGCATGTGGGAAAAAAAAATTGAGTGGTTTGTGATAATGGTAAAAAATGCATAAAATCAGGACCGTATGATTCCTGCATAGATCTTCAAGCTTATACGAACAGAATAACAGTAGTTGGCCTCCCTAACAGGTCCGGGCCTTCTCCAGACTCACTAACAAGACATGAGCTACATCCAAGTCCATTAAAAGTGACTAGGCCCATTAGGAGAGACATCCAGCCCATTAGAACTGTAAGTCAAATCTCTTATCCCCAACAGATTTATGTCAATCTTCTAACCAGTTTTCAAGCCTATAAATACCCTCCCCCTCCCTCAGTCAGAATGTAATCAATCTTTTCTAATCTCAAACTCTCTTTCTCTCTCTAGTTATGACTTGAGTGTTGGAGGGTCTATTGCCAGGGCCAACCTAGGTGTTTCATGCTTGTTTGCAGGTTCATCAGCCGCGTCAGCAATCGTCAGATTCTGATCCAGGTGCACTTTCAACGATCCAAATTCAATCTCAGGAGTTCTAATCAGTTTTCAAGACGATGATCAAATGTCAAATCTTTAGTAGTTTCCTCAAAATATAAACTCACTATCTGTTTGTTCTTACACCAAAATAAGCAGCAACATATTGACGCCGCTTATGGGAAACTACATAGATCTACGTCACAGATCAGATCTTTTCGTGAGAAACACCAAGTTTTTCCGTCATGCCACCGAAGGGAGGAGGAAGAACAGTGACCTCAAGCAGAGAAGCCAACTCTCTTCGTCAGCAAGCTCCTTGTGTGGAAGACCATATTTCTCATCATTAACCAGATTAGCCTCAATAACCTAATCAAGCTCCTCTCAACGGAGATACACCGCGGGCTCCCGACAAAGCCGTCGAACCACATCATGAACGACACCTTCTATATGACCATGTTTCAGTTCATTATGTTGCCAGCCACTCGACACCCTCATGAGGTCCTCAGCGGCCAAGAGACCTCCGCAAAATCATCAAATCCAGACACTAGGGTCCGACTTCTGATCCGCTTGAATGAAATGCGTGCCCTGGGGCGAGGCCTCCCGTTCAGAACATAAGGAGAACCGGAGAAGCAACTCTCCTCGAAGCAGGGATCAAGACACTCCTCCTCTCATAAGGGGCGTAGTGAAGAAAGAAGTCTGACTCGTGAAATTTGAAAGTTTCATGAGAAGAACAAAGAGAAAGAAGCCTCTGTCACTAGGGCCAAACTTGAAAACTTCAAGCACAACATCCTACAAGCCATACGAGGTACTCATGATCAAGGTCGACACTCGTGGAGCCGACACTCTACTCCTTCAAAAGAGGGAAATTTTAGTGACTCAACTAGGTCTAGGGACGACCAAGTCCTTCTCTGCATCCGAGACGTAGATGACCGATTGGAGCACATAAAGCATGATGGGAACCGCTCCAGCATGGCTTACTGCCCCAGTGGACCTTCTTTCAGCGAATCCATCTTCAATGCATCCATTCCTAAGAACTTCAAAGCTCTTTAGTTTGAATCTTACGATGATGAATCTTACCAGGCCGATAATATTAAGAGTTTTAAAACTCTCATGATGATCTACAACACACTGATGCACTTCCATCCCGAACATTGCCCGCAACCTTGAGCAAGGGAGTGGTACTCTGGCCTTACTCCGGAGTCGATATTCTCCTTCGACCAACTCGATGGACTCTTCATAGCGCACTTTGTCACTAGTCGTAAGGCTGAAAAAATAAGTGCTTCTATGTTGGAATTAAAGCTAAGAGATGGAGAGCTGCTGTAAGACTTTTTCAAGTGCTTCACAGCCGAGGCAAGGTCAATGTTCTCCTTGGACTCATCAGTGGCGGGTGCCACCTTCCGCCACAACATTGCCCACAAGGACTTAAAGGCATCCCTCGCGAAAAGCCGCCCAAGTATTTCACCGAGCTCCTGGAGATGAGTGACAAGTACATCAGAGCTGAGGAAGCCCTTCATCCTCAAGGCCTGAAGTATCCATCTTCCGGGAACAAATGAAAGAATACCAGTGAGGAAAGACCCAGGAAGTTTCATAAAGACGACACAGCTCAACGCCGCATTCCTCTAGCACCACGCTTCGATAAGTTCATTCTCCTTAATGCAAACATATCAGTCATCCTCATGGAAGTCGAAATGACGGAATAATCTACCCCCCCCTCCGAGTTGGCCACAACCAGCAAGTGAACAAACACGAACACATGGTGTGCACTTCATAGGGACTATGAACACACCACCAACAACTGCCGAGCCATCAAAGAAGAATTTGAAGGACTGATTCGTTGGGGCTATCTCTCCCAATTCATCTAAGAAAATAACAACATCGAGACCCCTCCTACACAGGGGGCTAATAAGCGTCCAGACAAGCCCTCCAAATCACAAGACTCAGAGAAGCCCTCCGAATCACAAGACTCAGTATTCCACCCATCCACAGAGGTCCGATGGGGGGAGATTTGAACTCCTCTGGCAAAGCATTTGTTAAAGAAGTGAACTGTGTGCATAACATCATGCCTGTAAAAAGCCTAGGGGTCCCTGTGTCGTTTTCCGATAAAGATCTAGAAGGTGTCAAGATCCCTCATTCTGACACATTGGTTATAAGCCTTTGCATGACAAATCATGAGGTAAGACATATCCTCGTAGACAATGACAACCATATTAACATTCTTTTCTTGAATCCATTCGATGGTCTCAAGCTCTCCCGAGACCGACTCAAGCCATCCTGGTATACATTCCACGGGTTCTCTGGTGGTCTCGTTCAAGTTGAAGGAATCATCACACTCGATGTGATAGTAGGAAAATCCTCCACTGTTCAAACAGAGACACTAGAGTTTATGGTAGTCGATGTCAAAGCTGCGTATAATGCTATATTTGGCCATCCAGGGTCTGGCTGCTTTCCATGCAGTTGCTTCTGTATTCCACATGAAAAAGAAATTCCCCACGACAGCAAGCATAGGCCAAGTTGTAGGAAGTCAAGAGGCAGCGCGAGCATGTTACACTATCACAATGGAGGGCTCGGTCATCCCACTCGATGCCATCGAACTACCACCACAAAGTATTTATATCAAATCTCAGCCCGTAGATGAATTGGAGGAGATTCCTTTCTCTCAAGATGATCAGAGCAAGTGTTTCCGAGTAAGCAAAGCCCTTCATCTTCAACTCAAAGAGTAGCTCATTACCTGCATAAGGGGGAACCAAGACTTATTCGCCTGGTTCGCAGCTGACATACCGGGAATATCTGGAGAATTAATCATGCACCACCTTAGTGTAAGCCCGTACAACAAAGGCACCGTAAGTTTGCTCCCGACAGGCTGCAGGCGGTCGAAGAAGAAATTGACAAACTCCTGTCAAATGGAGAATGTTTAGAAAAGCTAGCAAATGAGGTGATGTTTAAAAAAGCTAACATGAAATGGAGAATGTGCATAGATTTCACAAATCTCAATAAGGCATGCCCAAAAGAGAAGCATGGGTGAGTGAGGTTATCAAAAAAAAATTGTGTTCAAAACATAGTTGATGGGGGTTTTTAAAAAAAAATTGAGTGTGGTTTTTTGAAAATCAGCAATACTTGGGTGATGTTTTTTCGAATTTAGCCTAAAAATTCATCATTTATTTCTCAAAGACCTTGTACAATTTCCTGTATGCAAACAATGAGTTAAATGTCTAGCTTACTTCTAAAAATGGTACCAAAAACTCATTAGAACCTCCTTATAAGTTGAGTTTGGAGTCCATACCCATAGCTCGGAATTTATCTATGTTTGCTCCCACACCAAAATAAGCAGCAACAATTTGTATGGAGATAAGTAAAAAGGTATCTAAAACAATTATTTAAATATAAGTGGTGCTTACCAAATTAATTTATATGTATATCACCTTTCACTAACATAGTTTCTATCTCCCCCTTTTGTTCTTAGAGCATCCACTGTCGTGAGAGCTAAAATATGCATATATGCATAAATAGAATTAACAATTCGTTGTTTCACTGCAGTGGGAAAATGACAAAATATAGCAAAGTTGTAGATAAAAGAATATTTCGTCCATCTAAATTCCTGTGATTTTTTTTAAAAATATTTTATTTTTTAATATATATATTTTAATTTTTAAATAATTTTTAAAAAATTGGTGGGACCCCCTATGTTTCGTCCCAGTGTGAGATTAGTTATAATAAGCTTTAATTAGATTAATTAGAACTAACCTTAATTATTTAACAAGTTATTTAACTAATTATCTAATTAAATATCTAATTAAACTAATTAATCACCTAATTAACTATGCTAAATTTTCAGTTTAAAAAAAAGAAATTGGGATTTTTCTCGGACGAAACATGATTGTTTCGTCCGAGAATTTTTATTTTTATTTTAAAATACACAATTTTTTTATTCAATCATGTTTCATCTGATTGAATAAAAAAATTATAAAATATTATAGACGAAACATGATGTTTCGTCCTTTATATTATGCATATTGCTATATCCATTCTCATATATAGCAATCTACTGGATCAAAATCGCTATAATATGCATAAATAGCTAACCACTACAACTCACTTTTCGCTGAAATATGTATATTATGCATAAATGCCTAACAACTGTCAATGCTCTTAAGGGTTGTTTGGATTTTTTTCTCTCTCATTCCCTTCAATACTGTTCATGTTAGGCAAGTACAACTTCAGCTATTTTCTCATTGATTTACAACATCAAAGCCTCACACAAATCTTTTTGTACATTTGATTGAGAAATAGAGATAGTTAATTTAATTGATAAAAGGTGCAAAAGTAACAATATTATATACTCCCTCGTTTTCAAGATATAAGTCATTCTAGTCTTTTTTTTTTGTTTCATAATATAAGCCACTTTAAGTTTTAGAGGAGATGTCTTATCATTCTTAAATGTCCATGAATTACTATGCGTTTCAAGATTTTTACAGCTCTACGTCTCAGTGAGATCCAACATAATTTATCGTCTCCTTCTTATTACAGAAATGCAAGAATTTAAACCATAAATTTTGTAGTTCTCTCTCATAATTTATGGCTTATTTATTTATTTACTTATTTATTTTATCTATCAAACAATCCATAAAAAAGAAGGAAATTAAGCAAGAAAACTAGATATTAAAAGGGAGAAGAGAAACAAACATAATTTTTTTTTCCTCATCCCTAACCATATAAACAATTTTAGGTCTCTTAACGATATGACACAATCTTATTAACTTCTTGAAGAAAGCATGAAAACATTTTTCAAGATTTAACTAGCAAACAAACGATATTGTTTCCCTCATATCCCATACAAAAGTTTTGGTAATAGTGTTTTTCCTCGGTTTTACATGAAACCAAACTAGCAAAAGCACTAAAAACTAGTGTTCTTCCTCCCTAACATCAACTAGATTTATGAGAACATGTAATTATTCGAGTGTCAAAGAAATGGTTACCTTTCCTTCACTACAAGAACTTTGTCTATTTACAATATTTGCAGACGAAATTTTATTAGTTTTAATTATTATTTTTAGTTAAATTAGTTTTCATTATTGTGTGAGTGTTCTCAGTTGGCATTCTTGCAAGAGCAGACCGAGATGAAGTTTCACCAATTTGTGTTCTTAAAAGTTTGAATACAACTATAACCCGACTCTGGTCTATATATGCCTATATGTGGAGAGTTTTTAGGAAACTTTAAGTCCTGATTTTGACATGAAGGAAATTGTATTTTCTTGACCAGTTATGATAATAACAACTGATAAACAAGGTGGCATGCACACTCGGTTGACTTCCCCGAATTCCCTGGGACAAACAAGGAGAAACTGAGACCTTAAATACCGCTTCATCAACCTCAATTAGAAAAAATAAGGAAAAAATAATGAAAAGGAGATCGGAAAAACAGAGACAGCAGAAAGGAAAAAAATAAAATGGAGAGAGAGAGATGTTGGGGTTTGTGGATCAAATACACGATAATGGGTTGAAGAAGATAGACGAGAAGGAGAGTCGAAGTGGGAGCAAGAGGTCAACAGTAGTTTGAGGCTACAGGCAGAGTTGTGGTCGACCGCATCCTAGGCAAGTGTATGGTCGACCGCGCAGTCCACCGTCTCGCTCACTGTTTCAACCCTGTATCTTGAAAAGGCAACCGGTCGACCACACAGTCGACTGACCTACGCTCTGTTGGACCCTGTACAGTCGAAGGAGAGAACCGGTCGACCGACATGGTGTTGCAGTCGACCGTCCCGACGCTGTTTGATGAGTGGTTGAGATTGAAATTTGAGAAATCATATATATATTGTATTGTGTACAATTTTAGGGTTAACTAAAAAAGAAAATAGAGATCTGCCAGCCGTCATTGAGAGAAAGAGAGATAGAGAGAAACCCTACACCTTGGTGGTGAGTTCTTGAGAGATTTGTAAACCAATTCTTCATATTTCTAGTAGAAATCGCAGGTGTACCTCTGCGCGGGGAAGTAGCTATTGTTTTGGGTGAACCTCGAAAAAATCTTGTGTGTTCTTGTGTGTTGCTTTTGGTTGTTCTTTGTTCTGTTGTTTTGATTCTATAGTTCTTGCATCTCGTCGTCGTTGTTGAGTTATTCCGCAGTTAGAATTCAACAAACTGGTATCAGAGCTACAGGTTGATAGTATTGATTGAGATGGGGGACAAGAGTAGAGTCAAGAAGTTCGATGGAATGGATTTCACAATGTGGAAGATCCAAATGATTACGAATCTCCGACAGAAGGATCTAGATGATCCCTTGTTTGGTTTGAAGCCAGAAGGGACGGAGGTCGATCTGGTTGCGTTGGCAGCCTGGAATAGATTGGATCAGAATGAGCTTGGGCAGATTCAGTTGTCGCTGAGCAGGAAGACACTATTTCACATTGAAAAGGCACGGACCGCAAAGGAGGCAATGAAGATATTGACAGACATGTTTTAGAAGCCGAATGCAGCGAACCAGATCCTACAGCTAAAGAAGTTGGTTAACTTAAAGTTGACGAAAATGGGTTAAGTTGCTGAGCATATCAACAACTTCTGTATGGTTTACAATCAGATGGAATCGTCGGGTTTGAAGTTTGAGGAGAGGGCACAATCATTCTTGTTGCTATCCAGTCTTCCCGATAGTTACGATACTGTAGAGCAGACTATTACAAGCACCATGACTGATACGACAAACCCAAAGGATGTTATAAGCAGCATTATGAATGAGGATGCAAGGAGGAAAAGACATAGAGAGACTTCAGTGTCATATCCTAACAATGCAGCGCTGTCAGTTGATAACCGTGGTAGAAGTAACAACAGAGAAAAGTCACAGAGCAGGAATCACAGGTCCAAGTCAAGAACAGGACATCGCAAAGGTGAGTGTTGGTACTGCAAGAAGCTAAGACACAGGAGAGACCAATGCGAGGAGTATAAGAAAGCACAAGCAGGATTACCAGTAGCCAATGTGGTAAGTATTAAACCCCGTCTAGATGAATTGTGTTTATCTGTTGGATTTAATATTTTGCAAGATGATTAGTGTATAGAATCAGATGCTTCTTGTCATTGTATCCCCATGAGGGATGTTTTTAAGGATTACAGGATAGGTAATTTTGGTGCAGTTTCAGTTGGTAATGGACAGATATTTCCAGTTGTAGGTAGAGGCACTGTGAGAGTGAAGGCTCGCACTGGTGAGAAATTGGTCTTGAATGACAGAAAACATATTCCGAGCTTGAAGAAAAACTTGATCTCAACTAGCAAACTAGACAAAGAAGGGTTCACAACTTTTGGGCATGGAGAATGGAAGGTGACTACAGGTGCCAGGTTGGTAGCAAAATGAAAGCGTGGTGACACGCTGTACTTACTCAGATGAGGTGATTCTAGTGATATCATTGCTACAGCATCAGCAAGTAGTTCCTCGTCGATTCTATGGCATATCAGGTTGGGGCACCTTGGTGAAAAGGGTGTCAAGCAACTTTGTTCTAGGGATATTTTGCCGAGGCTGAAGAAGGTTGAGATGGATTTTTGTGAGAATTGTATGATGGGCAAACAGAAGACAATTAGCTTTCAGTTGGATGGGTGTGAGAATAAGCTTTGGAAGCTAGAGTTGGTACATACAGATGTGTGGGGTCCAGCTCAGGAATTCTCTTATGGTGGTAAGAGATACTTCGTCACATTCATCGATGATGCTACAAGAAAGGTTTTGGGTAGGGGTGGCAACGGGCAGGGCTAGGGCCGGACTTATATAAGCCCGAGCCCGAGCCCGAATTTTTTTGTGTGATCCAAGCCCGGCCCGACTTTACATTGGGTTCCAAAATGTAGGCCCAAGCCCGAATCCGAATAAACAAAAAATACCCGAGCCCGGCCCGATTTCTTTTAAAAAAATAATTATATGGATTGTTTTATAGAAAGTAATACAAAATAACATGAGAACATAGCTAATCGGAATAATCATTCATACAAACATATTTTCTCCAGTCCGATTTATTCAAAAAAAGCAATTACATGAATTGTTTTATAGAAAGTAATACAAGATAACATGAAAGCATAGATCATTAGAATAATCATTCATACAAAAAATAGCTATGAATCCCTCTTCATTGTCTTCCTTTTCCTCTTCATCAGAATATAGAAAGTAATACAAAATGAGATCAGTCAAACTCAATTCCAGTCAAATTACAACCTATATGATAACATCAAAACTGGACTAAACATCAAAACTTGTAGTGATTCAAAACTTTCTATTTTGAGAACCATCCATAAGTGTGGGTAGTTGAACAGCCCCTACTCCAATATTGTTCCCACAATACTCTCTGGGCTCTTTGCTCATATGTATTATGCCTCCATTCTACTAGCAGTAATCGCAAGGCAATGAAAATAAAATCCTCCATATGCATCAGCTTCTTTCCTCCTAGTTTTTTTTCACTTCTCTTTGATCCATCAGATGCCTTTTGTGCCTACCAATTTATATATGCAAAAGGGGAAAATAATCATTCAGTAGTAGTAACTGAGCAAGAATGTTTATTTTTTCGCATGTCCTCCTATACATAATGTACTTAAAATTTTAAGTACCTGAAGTTCGGCAGCGGCTTTTGCTTTCAGTTCAGCCTTTTTTTTCTTGTAATCTCTTAATTTTTTCTACCAATAAAATAAACTACGTCACTCCAATGAATCCTTGAAATACTTGGAGAAGTGCTGAACAAAATAAATCAAATGTACGGCAAAACAAGTCTACCATATCATATGCCATAAAGTAAGATAAACGAGCAGATACAGGCATATGCATATAGTTATGTGACATATGTCTTTTTTCTTGGAGTAATGAAGCTCCCAGTGCAAACACAATATAATATTTTATACCAATAAAGCATCACAGCCTTTTCACAGCTTTAAAAAGGCAGAGTTCCAATGTTACAATACAATGCATCAATTAGGATAAGAAAATCTAACAAATAAACTACGAGATGAAAACAAAGGCAGTTACTACATTACAATACATATGCAACTGACCGCTTATAATTTCACTAAGGAAAAGTGTGCAAGGGACAAAAGAAAGTAAAAGAAAGCAACTGAAACAGGTACTTGAATAATTTCTCATAGCACAGTAAATTTATAATAAATTCTTACCGATGTGTTTGTGAAGAAACAAAAAAAAGTATAAAAGAACCAGCCCAAGCATGACCAAGAAGGCATGAAATGTGAATCCTATCTCTGACTAAACCAAAAATCAGGATTCAAGACAAAAAAAAGTTTGATGCCAAATATCAAGAAAGTATTCACATAGTGAACAACATATGCATTCAGAAATTTCTGAGTTAATGGGCATTGTTTACCACTTGATCCTGTATTAATTTTCATCAACTCGGTTTAGTAACTGTTGTTAATGAAGCCTCAAGCGACTCACATTATTTCATTTAATTGGGGGGAATGAGAACATGTTTCTCTGCAAGTAAAAAAAATGTAATAAGTTGGTCTTCCTCCTATTTACATTCATGTTATGAATTCTTTTACCTTGTGTCTTTTCTCAAATAATATCATTTAATACATACATGCATCACAATAGTTTTTTTTCTCTCAAGAGTAAGCAATCAGACGAAAAGGCATTTCTACTCACCATGACTATATCCAGAGATGAAGGAGGTGAAAGAACGAGCAGATGCAGACATAGAAAAAACGAGCAGATACAAGCATATGCATATAGTTTGGATGTTCTACATGTTCACATTACACATCTACTAGCGTCAAAGTATTTTTCTTTCTACAATCAGAAAAAAGATCTATATGGGATGTTCTACATGACCCCAATATAGGAGGGAAGGCTTTGTTGTAGCAGTAGTTGTCTTATATACATTTGTAATCTATATACATATTTGTAATCTATATACACAGGATTTGATTTTTCTTTCAATTGTCCATATACAAAGAATACCATCTGTGAATCTGGATGATACACAGGATTTGTAATCTACTTATTTGTAATCAATATACACAGGATTTCATTTGTCTTTCATTTGTCTTTCATTTGTCTTTCAATTGTCCATCCACTGGTATGATACCCTTAAGGTGTGTTTTGTATGCAGATTGAAGCATTGAAAAGACTGAAGTATCCTTCGAAATAGAATTAGTGCCCCCTTTAATCCACATATACAGATCAAACTTAATGTAGATACAGATCACATATGGCTATTAAACCTAGATAGAGGAAGTTTTCTTTTATGAAATTTCATTAATATTTTTTTCTTCTTCTATGTATTAGTGTAAACGATTCTTTATTGGTAGATTTCACCATCGGGTTCATAACAGTACATTGGGTTCATACTGACATAGAACACTTAATTTTGCCTAAATTCCCACTATATTGTTCCTCTTAAATCTTTTGCCAAAATCAGAAATCTAACCCAAAATCCCTCTTTGCACTCAAATTAATTTTTTCAGCAAAAGAAAAAAATCAACAATAAAGATGTCGAGAACATATATATGAAGGATTCAATGAATCAACAAATTCCTATAATTCCTCACAAAATCAACAAAAACAATGTGAAATCAAATAATCAATGAATCAACAAATTTACCTAAAATTGAAACTTGGTAGATGATGAATTCGATATCCCCTATTCAGATTACAGAGATATGAGATTGAATTGGGAGCTAGGGTTAGGGCTGATGATGAAAAAAATATTAAAAACTACATATAAATAGGCAAACGCTGCCATGAATGAGAGAAAAATATAGGGACTAGGGACTAGGGAGAGAGAAGGAGCCTGGCTGCCTGGGAGTGGGGGCTGTCGTGCTCTGAAGACGAAGCGCTCAGGAGATGAAGGGACGCACGAACTGTGGATCAGATTTCAGATGTTAGGGACTTAGGAGTTAGGCCTTAGGGTATTTAGTATATATTACTATATATATAAATCGGGTCGGGTTCGGGTCGGACCCATACGCACCCGAATCCGGCCCGAAAATTTTAACGGACTTATTTTTTGAGCCCGGGTCCAAAAAAAATGAAAAAAAAAACAAGCCCGAGTCCTACTAAAAACGGGTCGGACTTGATCGGGCTCAGGTCGGGTTCGGGTAAATTGCCAGCCTTAGTTTTGGGTTATGCAATTCACTAGAAATCGGAAGTATTTGAGGCATTCAGAGCTTGGAAGGCCAGGGTTGAGAATGAGACGGGTTGTAAGATGAAAGCAATAAAGTCAGACAATGGAGGTGAGTACACAAGCAAAGAGTTTGTTAACTATCTGGCAAAGGAAGGTATCAGAGGAACCAAGGCAGTTCCTAAGACTCCACAGGAGAATTGTAATGCCCCTGCCCCTAGTTCAGACAATTTATATAATTTATCAGACAAATTATTTATAGTATAGTACAACTGCCCACCACAGGCTACATCTCAAAAGGTGGTTATTATTTATAACCACCGAATTGGTGACTCTTAATCATAGGCAATATTTTTTATAGTTATTATATTCTATTTGAAATCCCGATATGGGACTATATTACTCACCTTTCACCTCTTTCTGTGTGCACAGCCGAAGCTCCTCGTGGGTCCTGCCACGTCATCAAGAGAGAACAGAGCGCCTCAGAGAGCTGCTGCTTCTTTTTAATCCAATCTCGGGTGGGCCCCCATTGGTGACATCATCATGGCGTCACCTTCAAATCAACACAGCAAGCTTTGTTGTCTTTCATTCAACGTGGGCCCCCCCATCCTATACACTATTCACTTTTTATTACACTTTTTTGCCATCAGCCATACACTTTATATATATATATATATATATATATATATATATATATATATATATATATATATATATATATATATATATATATATATACACTACTATAGTATAGCTATCGAAATTACGGGATGTTACATACACCCCCCTTTTAGAAATCAGCGTCCTCGCTGAGCATGTGGCATGCAAAATCTAGTGTAGAATCTACTTTCTAGTTGATGTAGAGCAGTCCGTGAGCGTCGCTTTCGTCTTTGGAATACTGGAGACCAATCCCACTCTGCGGATCATTCTGTGGCCTGTTACGTCCATCGTCCCGAAATACTGGAGATTGTCTCACTCTGCCGATCATTCTGGAGTCCATAACTCACGGCTCTCCCACACTCGGTGTCGAAAGTCAGCTCTGATACCATTTGTAACGCCCCTACCCTTAGCTCAGACAATTTATACATTTTATCAGAAAAATTATTTATAGTATAGTACAACTGTCCACCACAGGCTGCCTCTCAAAAAGTGGTTAACCGAATTGGTGACTCTTGATCATAGGCAATATTATTTATAGTTATTATATTCTATTTGAAATCCCGATATGGAACTATATTACTCACCTTTCTTGCACAGCCGAAGCTCCTCGTGGGCCCTGCCACGTCATCAAGAGAGAACAGAGTGCCTCAGAGAGCCGCTGCTTCATTTTAATCCAATCTCGGGTGGGCCCCAATTGGTGACGTCATCATGACGTCACCCTCAAATCAACACAGCAAGCTTTGCTCTTTTTCATTCAACGTGGGCCCCCATCCTATACACTATTCATTTTTTATTATACTTTTTGCCATCAGCCATACACATTATATATATATATATATATATATATATACACACACTACTATAGTATAACTCTTGAAATTACGGGATGTTACAAGAATGGTGTAGCAAAAAGAATGAACCGCACGATACTTGAAATGGCAAGATGCATGAGACTTCATGCGGGTCTTCCGGTCATCTTTAGGTCGCTACAGTTGATACGACGCTTGATTAATTATTGCCCGCTTAGTGCCCTTTATGGGACCATTCCAGAAGAATTATGGTCAGGTAAAACTGTCAATTATTCGCATTTGTTTATGTATGTTTGGCATATGCACTAATTGACAAGGAAGAAAGAAAGAAGTTGGACTCTAAGTCCAGGAGGTGTGTGTTCATTGGCTACGGTGGCGATGAGTATAGTTACAGGCTTTGGGATTTTGTGGATAACAAAGTCATTCGCAGCAGGAATGTAGTGTTCAATGAAGAGGTCCTATACAAGGACAGGCACACAGGTCAAGACAGTACAACCAGTTCAAAGTCAGATTGGGGTTCAGACTCAGACTCAGATTCAGATTCTGAAGGCGGCCCTAGTGGTGGGGGCCCTACAGTGCAACAATAGGAACAAGTACCACAGGCAGCACAGGCGGCTCATGGTGAGACCATTAGGAATGAGCAGGTTATCCAAGACGAACAGGTACAGGCAGAACAGTTCGGAGAACCTGAACTGGTACCCACATTGAGGAGATCGACACGAGAGAGAAGGCCAACCAAAATATTTGATCCATCAGCTAGTGTTGTTCACATGCATTAACTGTACACGGATTCAAGAGAGTGAGAGAGTCATGAGGAGGCTTTGATGGATGAGGCTCGAATTCAGTGGGGGTTAGCTATGTAGGACGGGATGAGCTCCTTGGAACAGAACCAAACATAGGATTTAACCAAGTTACCTGCAGGGAAGCGCGCTCTTATGAACAAATGGGTTTTTAGAGTCAAAGATGAGGCAGATGGAAGTAAGAGGTACAAGGCAAGGCTTGTTGTGAAAGGATTCTCTCAAAGAGAAGGTGTTGATTATAGTGAGATGTTTGCACCGATTGTGAAGGTGGCTTCTATTAGGGTTCTACTTAGTATTGTGGCAGTTGAAGACTTACACTTAGAGCAGTTGGATGTGAAGATAGTATTTCTCCATGGTGATGTCGAAGAAGAGTTGTACATGAGACAACCCACAGGTTTTGAAGCTAAAGGAAAGGAAGACATGGTGTGTCAATTGAAGAAGAGTCTTTATGGGCTTAAACAAGTACCGCGGCAATAGTACTTGAAGTTTGATTGCTTCATGAGAGGAAAAAGTTTCGATAGATGCGAAACAGATCGTTGTGTGTATGTTCGTAGATTTGAGGACAATGATATAGTTACCTTGGCGCTTTATGTGGATGACATGTTGTTAGCAGGTTCATGTATGGAGAAGATCAAGAAAGTGAAAAAGGCGCTAGCTTCGGAGTTTTTAATGAAGGACTTGGGTGAAGCAAAGCAAATCCTCGGCATGAAGATTAGTAGAGATAGGAGAAGCAAGAAGCTTTGGTTATCTCAAGCGGACTACATGAAGAAGGTGTTGAAGAGATTCAACATGGATGGCACGAGGCCATTCACTTGTCCCTTGGCTGCTCACTTCAAGTTATCAATGGACTTGTGTCCTAAGACAGAGGCAGAGATGGAAGAAATGGCTGCTATTCCTTATGCCTCAGTCATTGAGAGTTTGATGTATACGATGGTGTCTACAAGATCAGACATCGCACAAGTAGTGGGAGTTGTCAACCGTTAGATGAAGAATCCAGGTACACAACATTGGGATACAGTAAGGTGGATTCTTAGATATCTAGCAGGTACTTCAGATTTTTCTCTTTGTTTTGGGAGAGATTCTTTGCATATACATGGTTATGTGGATGAGGATTTTTTGGGCGATCGTGATGGTTGCAGAAGTACTACAAGATATGTATTTACAGTTGGAGGAGCAGCTGTCAGTTAGGCTTCGCAGTTACAAAAGGTTGTAGCACAGTCAACCACAGAGTCAGAGTATATGGCACTTATAGAAGCGACGAAAGACATGTGGATTTCGGAGCTTATGTAATAGTTGGGCAGGAAGCAACCCATAGGTGAACAATGGTGTGAGTCAAAGTGCAGTTTTCTTGGCGAAAAACTCGGCATATCACTCTAGGACTCGGCACATTTAAATGAGGTATCATTTTATCAGAATGGCGGTTGAGAAGAAATGGTTGAAGCTAACTAAGATTCTTGGCACTAAGAATCTGGTGGACATGCTCACTAAGGTGGTGGATAGCAGGAAACATCTTTTTTGCTATACTGCTATTGAATTGTCTCCATGTTAATTGTTGAGGAGACTCGCCGAGGCACAGGCCTAGACTAGGCCAATGGAAGAATGAAGAATGGGTTAGAGACTTCGTGTATATGTCTCCAAGTAAGAGATTGTTGGGGTTTGTTGATCCAATACATGATAATGGGTTGAAGAAGATAGACGAGAAGGAGAGTTGAAGTGGGAGCAAGAAGTCAAGAGTAGTTTGAGGCTACAGGCAAAGTTGCGGTCGACCGCACCCCCGACCGCATCCCAGGCAAGTGTACGATCGACCGCACATTCGACCGACTAGCTCACTGTTTTAACCCTGTATCTTGAAGAGGCGACCAGTTGACTGTGCATTTGACCGACCTACGCTCTGTTGGACCCTGTACAGTGGAGAGAACCGGTCGACGGATGTGGTGTTGCGGTCGACCGTCCCGATGCTGTTTGATGAGTGGCTGAGATTGAAAGATGAGAAATCCTATATATATTGTATTGTGTACGATTTTAGGGTTAACTGAAAAAGAAAATAGAGATCTACCAGCCGTCATTGAGAGAAAGGGAGATAGAGAGAAACCGTACACCTTGGTGGTGAGTTCTTGAGAGATTTGTAAACCTATTCTTCATATTTCTAGTGGAAATCGCAGGAGTGACTCTGCGCGGGGAAGTAGCCATTGTTTTGGGTGAACCTCGAAAAAATCTTGTGTATTCTTGTGTGTTGCTTTTGGTTGTTCTTTGTTATCTTATTTTGGTTCTATAGTTCTTGAATCTCATCGTTGTTGTTGAGTTATTCCGCAGTTAGAATTCAACAAGAGAGATGTACTCTCTTTTTCTCTCTCAATTTTAGAGTTATGAGTTATCTTTACTCTCCTTGGTTTCTAAAAATAAAAAGAATAGCTAGGGCAACAATGGATGGCACAGGGCGCATAACATGAAATAGCATGATGTTGGACTTATCTGGATCATATACACACAGAGAAAAGCTCAAGAGGTTGAAAAAGACGCACCAAGGATAACAAGCACATCAGCAACAGTGCAGTGGCAGTCGACTGCATTAAATTGCAGTTGACTGCAATTGGCAGATTGCTCTAGACCGCGAGAGCAGTTGACTGCTATGAGGGCAGTCGACCGCAATTTCCAGGCAAAGCTCTTTGACTTCTCGACTCTCATAACAGTCGACCCCAACTATGTACAGTCGATCGCAACGACGCCTAAGGATATGGATCTACGACCAAGATTTATTTCTTTGTGATCATATATATATGTATGGTGTACTTTATTAGGGTTAGTCCAACATTGAAAGAGAGTTTGGGCATCCCTCTTTGAGAGATTCAAGAGGAAATAAATTCCTACACCTTAAGGTTGAGATATTGCGTGATTGTAAACCTATTTTTTCTTCAGATTTTTTAGTGTAAATAGCATGAGTGTTTGTGCGGGAGAGTAGCCATTGCATTGGGTGAACTCGATAAAATTCTCGTGTGTTTGCATGTTGTTGGCTGCGTTTGTTTGTGTTTCTTCGATTTTGATTACTTGTTTGCATCTCGGTTTGGGTATTTGATTCATTGTAACCCCCATTCATGACAATAAGTATTTTCCGTGTATTTTTTATAATTTGATTTTTATAAATTTATTTGTGCCAAATTCTTTTCGGATCTTTTATTAAAATGTTTTCTAATCGAAAATTTTATTCATTTCGAATAACGGTGTGTTTTAATCTTACTTCCTATTTCTAATTGACCGACTATTTATATTTTAGCCCAAATCAAATATATTATTATTGGATTATTTTAATCTTATTATTATTATTACTTTAATTGCAGTCATTATCATTATTATTGTTATTATTATTATTAGTAGTATTGTTATTATTATTAATATTTTTTTACTATTATTATTGTAATTATTAGTATTATTATTCTTATTGTCATTATTATTATTATTATTATTATTATTATTTTTGTAAAGCCCGAACATACTCCATTTTATATGTACTTCACTAGTTGATTCAATGTATATATATATGTATATTTTATAGACTCTATAATCCTATTTTATTTATTTATTCTTTTATTCCCTATTGAATTTGTGCCCAATACCCAACAACCCACACTTTTCCTATATATACTAACTTACCCTAACCCCTAACCTAACCTTCAGCCGCCCCCCCATCTACTATTGAAACCTGCCCCTACTATTCACCCTTCTTCCTCCTCTTTTAACTTTGAAACCCACTGCCCCATCCTCCGTCATCCTCGTCGCCCTCTATCGTCCTTTCCAGTTCGTCGACAACAGCACTTCGACGCCAGCGAAGCACCATCCCTCACCTCATCTCCACCCTCGTCTCCCTCGACTGCCTCTTGCAGTCACCGTCGAAGCTTCGTCATTGCCAACAATCGCTCCCGTCCTTGCGCCTTGTCTTCGTCCCGTCGTCCCTGTCTCCACCTTCCGCAATCTCCTCTGTGTCCCCGCCCAAACGGAGCCTCTCGCCTAATCACCTTCTCCGGCACCGTCATCTTCAACCTCCCTTCCTCTGTTTCGAAACCCGAAACAGAGTACACCACCCTGGCATCGAACCCATCATCGATCCTCGCCGCTATCCCTGTGCCCCCTCACCACCGACGAACCACCGCCATCCCCTCGTCGTCTTCCCCATTCGCAGTCATCCCCTACCTCCAGCCTCGCCGCTTTTGAACCCATCGAGTCCCGCCAGTATACCATCCACTCCTCTACTGATCCTCTTTCTCTGCCTGTTGTAGTCACCCGTCAGCACCTCTGAGCACCGCGTTGCCAGTCACCGCTAGTGGAGCCGCCCCTGCCGCAACTCCGTCGCTCTCTCCCCTCCGCTGTGTGATGTTCGGGAGTAGAAGAGTGGGATTTGGTGTTTGTTGTTCGGGTAGGGGGAGATCCTAGTTGTCGTGTTTGCTGTTTTGTGAAGAGGAAGGAGTTGGATTGGCTGTATTTGCTATGTGTGTGTGTGTGTGTTTGCACGTAGTTCGCACGTGATTCCGTGTCTCTTGTTCGTTGTTCGTTGTTCGTTGCCCGAGATTCTCATCCCGTTATTCTATACATTCAAAATTATCGTCTAACAGGCAAGTCACTGTCCTCTTGAATTGTTAATTGTATTAAATTCAAGTTTTATTGAAATTCTTGCAAGTAGATCCTATTCGTTATCATATCATTGTATTTACTATCTTTCGTTGGGTCTATTGAGGGTTTACACGATATAACCCCAATATTCTTGACATCGTGGCACTTTTGACTCCAAAGATTGAATCTTTCATGCATTAATATAGAATTGAGAATATGGTTGTTTATTTAATTGTCACACAAATAAATTATTGTAGAGAGAATTGCTAGGTTGCATGTGGTTGATCGATTGATGTTTGTTGATGATAAATTGATGTATGCGTGTTGTAGAACCCCGTATTTTCAAATATTATTTTAATTATTTGAAAAATGAATTTAAATGATTTTTGAGAATTTAATAAATATTTTCTAAGAAATTTATCTTTTGTACACGTGCAAATGACTTTTTAGAAGTTCGAAAAATTAAGTTTTCTTTATGAAAAATCATTATTTATTATTTGAGAATTATTTAGTATTTTTCCAGATTTTTCTGAAATTAATTGGTACTATTTGCAATTTTTGAGAAAAGAAGGACTTATTTGCGAAATTGACAATTTTGGGGGTTGAAGTGCAAAACGTATTTACTGGACATTCCGATCAGTATTTGTTGAGGTTTAGAAATATATTTTTCTATTAGATCCTAATTTAAATGATATTTGGTTTAATTTTCAAGAAAAGGACTATATATGTGAGATGTACTTTTGGAAAGGACTATTTTGTAAAGTGGGAATAAAACCCTAATATTCTATCCGGCATATATATAAGAGAAATTCTCTTTCAGCCGTCATGGAGAAAGAATACAGATTTTTGGTGATTTGGATTTTGAAGAACAAAGGAGGATTCTTGGATCTAGCAAGGAGGAGCTTTTGTGGATCTTTTCTTCAAATCAAAGGTGAGTGGATTGTTTTGTTTGTTTTGTTTTGCTTTGCCTTGTTTTGTTTGTCTTGATTGATGAATGACGTAAGATTTTGTTATGCTTGCTTGTGTTCATTATGGCATTATTTTGTTAGTCTCATTGTATGTATGATATAGATCTGTTAGTTGATATGGAGGATGAGAACTCTTATTTAATATTTGGTTCATGTATGAGAAATATTAAGATTTGTCGAGGAAATGTGGAATTATGAGATCGTATTGTTGGGGGACATATTAAGATTTTATTGTGTTATGATCAGATAATAAACATCTGGATCTCAAGATTGTAGTTCAGATTTTATGATGATGTTGTGAAAGAAGTTTTGTTGAGAAAAACCCTAATCAAAGGATTAAGAGTTTAGATCATGAGGATTTGAGATTTGAGTATTTGATTGATTGAGTAATGTATCCTTGATGGAGATTATTGAGAGTTGTTTATTTGCCTGGATACAAATTAACCTTTATGATCAGTGGATCTTTGGAAAACCCCAGTTGATTTTTGGTGTTCAGACCTGTTTTTAGAAATCTGTAGCCGACAGCCGACTGTCATGCGAAGCAGTCGACTGGTACGAGCCTACTGTGTATTTTTGAGTCTTGAGATTTGTTCGGGACAGTCGACCTAGACTGAGGTCAGTCGACTGATCCTCTGTTTGTGATTTTGTTCAGTCCTTTCGGGACAGTCGACCTATGACCCTTCAGTTGACTCAAGTACTTAGATTATTTTTGATGAGGATTATTTGAATTTGTCTCGGGGCAGTCGACTGATGACTTGTCAAGTCGACTGGTCATGCCTTAGATTATTTTTGTAAAATGTTGGGATATGTCCTCTGGACAGTCGACTGGTCCATTATGCAGTCGACTGGTCCTGAAGGATCTTTGTATCTGATTTGAGATATTTTGTTTAGTGTTTGATTTTGAGATGTTTTGTTCAGTAATTGATTTTAAGACGTTTGTTCAGTATTTGATTTTGAGATGTTCAGTTAAGAACATGATTTTGAGATATTTTGTTGAGCCACTTGTTAAGTGGAAATTTGTTCAGATATTTGTTTTTGAGTCTCTAGAGGTATGTGACCCTAGTATACCGGTGTTGAGATATTTGTTCAGTTATTTGTTGAGGCCCACTGAGGCACATTTTCAGTATTCAGATTTTTAGTCCGGTAGGGTACACTACTCTAGGAGATTTGTTCAGTAACCCAAATTGATAAGGACAGGCATTAGTAGTGTCATGACGAATGAGAACATGAGTTATGCACCTCAGTATGGCTTTTGATGTAGGATTTTAATCTCCTGAATTATCCAAGTAGTTAACTTGTGATGTGTGATTTATCTCCGGAATTATCCAGGTAGTTAACCTGAGATGTGAGGTATTTCTCCGGAATTATCCAAGTAATTATCTTGTGATGTGGGATTGACCTACGGAATGATCGGAGTCGAGGCGACGCTTTTGGGGTATTATTGTGATGATGAGTCTATGTTTAGATGTGGGATGATCTCCTGAATTATCCAGGGAAAATACCTGTGATGTGGGATCAATCTCCGGAATGATCAAGCATGGGCAAATTATCACAGTTTATCTTCATCTCTTAGTAGTCATCGTTGTCAGCATGTCGTCATGATGTTTTCTTGAATCACTTTTATGCATTTGGATTTCCTGTTTTTTTTACACACTTGGCTTTTGGATTTGATATCACCCATTACTCTTTTATTGTTACTTCATACTTTAGTGTTTGATCATTATTTGTTGGATATTGTTACTTCAGTTCATTTATGTTATTTGTTTGATTAGTTGCCACTCACACCATTTTGATGGCTGACCCCTTTAGTTTGGGGGTTAGGGTTCACATGTTGCAGGTTATTGCTTAGACTGGAGGTTGGAAGCTTGAGTGGGCATTTTGAAATAATTTCAATTATTTAGTGTTTGGTGTAAAATTGTAAAGGATATTTGAGATCTTTTTGAGTTGTATATAAAAGATTAATTTGAGTTGAGATGATTAGACTTCCGCTGTGATTTGTAATAATTGTTGTAATAAAGAAGAAAATTTTTAGTGGTGTTGTTGGTGTCTATTGTCTATTGAAGTGGATTACTGGAAATTTCGCCACTTATTTTCTAAGCTCTCATATTAGAAATTTGGGGCGCTACAGAGATTGGTATCAGAGCTCCGCTTCAATGTAATAATAGACTTAGTATGACCACCAACCTAGGTGTGGACACTAGAGAGTGAGTACCTAGGTGTGGACATCAGAGTGTGAGTATCACATAGAGTTAAAATATGATGTTTGGTTTGAAATTATGGTTTGAGGTATGATTATGGTTTTGCCATAGGGCATTAATATGAGTTTGAATTGTGTGTGTTGCTCTAACTTTACCCTCGTTTTGCAGTATTCAAAATGGTTGCACCCAGAGGTAGAAATGGTGGCAACAATGAGGATGGATCGGGTAGTTCTCGAGGATCGGGAATTGACCTAGAGGCTGAATTCGCCAAAGTGTATCAAACACTGAATACGTTGATGGCATTCAACGTGGCACAGCAGCAAGCTCAGCAGCAGCAGAATCCGCCGCCCAATCATGGAGCTGGACATGGATTGGTGAATGCCGACCCCATCAAGCAGATCGAATCCTTTAAGAGGATGAGGCCGCCAGTATTTGAGGGGCAAGCTGATCCAACAGCAGCTGATGATTGGATTAGGAAGATGGAGACGATTTTCGAGGTGTCAGAGACTCCGGCAGCTAGCAAAGTGAAGTTGGCTTCTATGCAGCTTGAGAAAGATGCTGGTGTATGGTGGGAGTCATTGAAGAGGAATCTGGGAGATCAGCAGCTGACGTGGGAAGCTTTTCTGGAGGAGTTCAGAGATCGCTTCTTTCCTCTTGATGTTCAGGAGAAGAAGGCGACTGAGTTCATGAACCTTCAGCAAGGGAGCATGACTGTTCGGGAGTATGAAACGAAATTTGCTCAACTTTCGAGGTATGCACCAGAGTTGGTCATGGACGAAGCAAAGAAGGCCAAAAAGTTTGAGCTAGGAGTGAGGCCAAACTTGAGGTCAAGGATGGTTCCATTGGGCATTAGAAGATTTGACAAGCTGGTCAGAAGTGCAGCGATGACTGAAGAGGATATGGACTTGTTTCAGAAGAAGCAGGATACTTGGAACCGGAACAAGAGGCCAGCATCAGGCCAGAGTGGGAAGGGATTCCCCGCGAAGCAGGCAAAGTTCAGTGGACCGGTGCAGAAGGCATCTGGAGCTCAGGGAGTGACCTGTTACTACTGCAAGGAAGTAGGACATTACAGGTCAGCATGTCCGAAGTTGGCAGAGCATGTTTGTTCTCAGTGTGGGCAGACTGGACACTCAAAGCCCCATTGTCCCCAACTGAAGAAAGATGGTTCGGGTGGAAGCAAAGTCCCGAAGAGGCAAGGGCGAGTATTTACATTGACCGAGGAGGATGCGAAGAACTCGGAAGATGTAATACAGGGTATGCAGGAATTTTGATTTCTTTCATTTTGAATCAGTGTAATGAATAAAGCTTTTATTTCAGAACAATTTAAGATTGAGTACTATTCTTATTGTAACAGGAGTTGTTTTAATAAATGGAATTAAAGCAAAGGTTTTGTTTGACACTGGTTCATCGCATACATTTGTATCGCCAAGTTTTGCCAAGATCTTAGGTTTGGAACCTAAGTTATTTCCAGGCAGGGTTTTGTCGGTGGCAACGCCGTCAGGTGAAGAGCTGGTAGCGGATCGATATTACGAGGGCTGTGATATCGATATTGGTGGAAGGATATTCGGCATCGACTTGATCGAACTGCAAGTGTTGGGAGTAGATGTCATTGTAGGCATCGATTGGATGGCTATATATGATGCCACAATTGATTGCAAGCAGAAGGAGGTGTTGGTGAAAGCACCAGGTGGACCTGCAGTAACTTTCCAAGGGAAGAAGAAGATTCCGCAGGTGGCTGCAATGGTATCTAAGAAGTCTATTGCAGATGAAGTCAAGGGCATTCCGGTTGTTCGAAATTTTCCTCAGGTGTTCTTGGATGATTTTCCAGGATTACCACCGCAGAGAGATGTAGAGTTTTGCATCAATGTTCAGCCGGGAAGTGCGCCGATTTCCAAGGCTCCATACAGGATGGCACCTGTAGAGCAAGATGAAGTGAAGAAGCAGATTGAGGAGCTTTTGAGCAAAGGGCTTATCAGACCAAGTTCTTCTCCGTAGGGGAGCGCCAGTGTTGTTGGTCAAGAAGAAGGATGGGTCAATGAGGATGTGCATTGACTATCGGGAGTTGAATAGGGTGACTATTCAGAACAAGTACCCACTGCCGCGGATTGATGATTTGTTCGACAGGCTTCGAGGAGCAGCGGTGTTTTCGAAGATTGATCTGAGGTCAGGGTATCATCAGGTGCGAGTCAAGGAGGAAGATGTGAGTAAGACAGCATTCAGGACTCGTCATGGGCTGTATGAGTTTTTGGTGATGCCATTCGGGTTGACGAATGCGCCAGCAGTTTTCATGGATATGATGAATAGGGTGTTGAGGCCATTCATTGATTCCTTCGTGGTGGTCTTCATCGATGATATCTTGGTGTATTCGAAGTCGGAGGAGGATCATTCTAAGCACCTGACAGCGGTATTACAGACGTTGCAGGAGCACAGCTTGTATGCCAAATTGTCGAAGTGTGAATTCTGGAAGTCTGAGGTAGCTTTCCTTGGTCATATTCTTTCTAAGGAAGGAGTAGCTACTGATCCTCAGAAAGTGGAAGCAGTGAAGGATTGGCCCAGGCCGACGTCAGTGAAGGAAGTGAGAAGCTTCTTGGGATTAGCTGGTTACTACAGGAGGTTCATTCAGGGGTATTCTCAGATTGCAGTTCCATTGACAGGATTGACCCGGAAGAATGTGGCATTTGTATGGACCGATAAGTGCGAAGAGAGTTTCCTTGAGTTAAAGGAAAGGCTGACTACTGCACCTATATTGGCATTGCCGCAAGCTGGGAAAGATTATGATTTCTACAGTGATACATCTCTCAGAGGTTTGGGATGTGTCTTGATGCAGGAAGGCAAGGTCATTGCTTATGGTTCGAGGCAGTTGCGTCCGCATGAGAAGAATTATCCGACGCACGATTTGGAGCTAGCAGCTATCATATATGCCTTGAAGCTATGGAGGCATTATGTCTATGGTGAGAAGGTCAACATGTACACTGACCACAAGAGCCTGAAATATATTTATCAGCAGAGGGATTTGAATCTTCGGCAGAGAAGGTGGTTGGAGGTATTGGAAGACATTCGTCCCGAGATCAAGTATCATCCGGGCAAGGCGAATGTAGTGGCTGATGGACTTAGTAGGAAGAGTAGTTTATCGAGATTGATCACTACTCGAAGGGAGTTGGCAGCAGAGATCGATTAGGCAGGTATCGAGGTGGTACTGCGAGGTTTAGGGGCATCTTTGGCTCAGTTGAGGCTGCAGCCGTCTTTGAGAGAGAAGATTGTGGAAGGTCAGAGGTCAGATTCAGAGATCCAGAAGATGTTGCAGCAGGTTGCAGAAGGCAAGTTATCGGAGTTTCGTGTCCAAGATGGAGTTCTTTGGATGGGTGAAAGGTTGTGTGTTCCAGATAATGCAGAGTTGAGAGAGAGTATTTTGCAGGAAGCACACAGTACATTATTGTCAGTTCATCCAGGAGGCACGAAGATGTACAGGGACATCAAACCACATTTTTGGTGGTCAGGTATGAAGCGGGATGTAGCAGATTTTGTGGCAAGGTGTCTGACTTGTCAGCAGATCAAGGCAGAGAACCAGAGACCTGGAGGCTTGTTACAGCCATTACCCATTCCGGAGTGGAAGTGGGAGAATGTCAGCATGGACTTTATCACGGGTTTGCCTAGGAGTTCGAAGGGCAATGACTCGATCTGGGTTATTGTGGACCGATTGACTAAGTCGGCACATTTTCTAGCTATGAAGATAACTTGGTCGATGGAGAAATTGGCTGAGTTGTACATCGGGGAGATTGTGAGACTTCATGGAATTCCAGTTTCGATTGTGTCTGACAGAGATCCGAGGTTTACTTCGAGATTTTGGAGAAGTTTACAAGCAGCTTTAGGCACCAGAACTGATTTCAGTACAGCTTTTCATCCGCAGACAGATGGTCAGACGGAGAGGGTGAATCGAGTGCTGGAAGATATGTTGAGAGCTTGTGTTATGGACTTTGGTGGTAGTTGGGAGAGATACTTGGCATTGGTTGAGTTTGCTTATAACAACAGTTACCATGCAAGTATTGGGATGGCACCGTATGAGGCTTTGTACGGGCGGAGGTGCAGGACACCTGTATGTTGGTATGAGGTTGGCGAGAGGCAGATGTATGGTCCTGAGATCGTGCAGCAGACGTCAGAGCAGATTGAGCTGATTCGTAAGAGATTGGTTGAAGCTCAGAGTCGGCAAAAGAGTTATGCTGACACTCGACGAAGAGATTTGGAATTTGAAGTTGGGGATGCAGTTTTCCTCAAGGTTTCTCCGACCAAAGGAGTGATCAGATTTGGTAAGGGAGGCAAGTTGGCGCCAAGGTATATTGGTCCATACAGGATCATGGAGAGGATTGGCAAGACAGCATACAGATTGAAACTTCCTGAGGAGTTAGCGCAAGTACATGATGTGTTTCATGTGTCGCTATTAAGGAAGTATGTGGCCGATCAGAAGCATCAGTTGGTAGAAGTTCCTGAAGATCTACAGGTGAACCTGAGTTACAAGGAACAGCCTGTTGAGATCGTTGATCGTAGGGAGAAAGTTCTTCGAAGCAAGGTGATACCTATGGTCAAGGTATTGTGGAGGAATCAACAGTTTGAGGAGGCTACTTGGGAGCCAGAGGATCGCATGCTGAAGGATTTTCCTGAATTGTTTGTATAAGTGTATTCCTTTTGTATGATTGTAAATCTTTGAATGATTGTACTATTGATTGACATGTGATGTATTCCTTTATTTTGATTGTAATGTTATATGAAACTGCTTGGATTATGATCTATATGAAATATTGTTTCCTCTTGATAATATGTGTTTGAGCTCATTAGTAGTAGTTCTGAGGACAGAACTCTTCTAAGGAGGGAGTGATGTAGAACCCCGTATTTTCAAATATTATTTTAATTATTTGAAAAATGAATTTAAATGATTTTTGAGAATTTAATAAATATTTTCTAAGAAATTTATCTTTTGTACACGTGCAAATGACTTTTTAGAAGTTCGAAAAATTAAGTTTTCTTTATGAAAAATCATTATTTATTATTTGAGAATTATTTAGTATTTTTCCAGATTTTTCTGAAATTAATTGGTACTATTTGCAATTTTTGAGAAAAGAAGGACTTATTTGCGAAATTGACAATTTTGGGGGTTGAAGTGCAAAACGTATTTACTGGACATTCCGATTAGTATTTGTTGAGGTTTAGAAATATATTTTTCTATTAGATCCTAATTTAAATGATATTTGGTTTAATTTTCAAGAAAAGGACTATATATGTGAGATGTACTTTTGGAAAGGACTATTTTGTAAAGTGGGAATAAAACCCTAATATTCTATCCGGCATATATATAAGAGAAATTCTCTTTCAGCCGTCATGGAGAAAGAATACAGATTTTTGGTGATTTGGATTTTGAAGAACAAAGGAGGATTCTTGGATCTAGCAAGGAGGAGCTTTTGTGGATCTTTTCTTCAAATCAAAGGTGAGTGGATTGTTTTGTTTGTTTTGTTTTGCTTTGCCTTGTTTTGTTTGTCTTGATTGATGAATGACGTAAGATTTTGTTATGCTTGCTTGTGTTCATTATGGCATTATTTTGTTAGTCTCATTGTATGTATGATATGGATCTGTTAGTTGATATGGAGGATGAGAACTCTTATTTAATATTTGGTTCATGTATGAGAAATATTAAGATTTGTCGAGGAAATGTGGAATTATGAGATCGTATTGTTGGGGGACATGTTAAGATTTTATTGTGTTATGATCAGATAATAAACATCTGGATCTCAAGATTGTAGTTCAGATTTTATGATGATGTTGTGAAAGAAGTTTTGTTGAGAAAAACCCTAATCAAAGGATTAAGAGTTTAGATCATGAGGATTTGAGATTTGAGTATTTGATTGATTGAGTAATGTATCCTTGATGGAGATTATTGAGAGTTGTTTATTTGCCTGGATACAAATTAACCTTTATGATCAGTGGATCTTTGGAAAACCCCAGTTGATTTTTGGTGTTCAGACCTGTTTTTAGAAATCTGTAGCCGACAGCCGACTGTCATGCGAAGCAGTCGACTGGTACGAGCCTACTGTGTATTTTTGAGTCGTGAGATTTGTTCGGGACAGTCGACCTAGACTGAGGTCAGTCCACTGATCCTCTGTTTGTGATTTTGTTCAGTCCTTTCGGGACAGTCGACCTATGACCCTTCAGTTGACTCAAGTACTTAGATTATTTTTGATGAGGATTATTTGAATTTGTCTCGGGGCAGTTGACTGATGACTTGTCAAGTCGACTGGTCATGCCTTAGATTATTTTTGTAAAATGTTGGGATATGTCCTCTGGACAGTCGACTGGTCCATTATGCAGTCGACTGGTCCTGAAGGATCTTTGTATCTGATTTGAGATATTTTGTTTAGTGTTTGATTTTGAGATGTTTTGTTCAGTAATTGATTTTAAGACATTTGTTCAGTATTTGATTTTGAGATGTTTAGTTAAGAACATGATTTTGAGATATTTTGTTGAGCCACTTGTTAAGTGGAAATTTGTTCAGATATTTGTTTTTGAGTCTCTAGAGGTATGTGACCCTAGTATACCGGTGTTGAGATATTTGTTCAGTTATTTGTTGAGGCCCACTGAGGCACATTTTCAGTATTCAGATTTTTAGTCCGGTAGGGTACACTACTCTAGGAGATTAGTAGTGTCATGACGAATGAGAACATGAGTTATGCACCTCAGTATGGCTTTTGATGTAGGATTTTAATCTCCTGAATTATCCAAGTAGTTAACTTGTGATGTGTGATTTATCTCCGCAATTATCCAAGTAGTTAACCTGAGATGTGAGGTATTTCTCCGGAATTATCCAAGTAATTATCTTGTGATGTGGGATTGACCTACGGAATGATCGGAGTCGAGGCGACGCTTTTGGGGTATTATTGTGATGATGAGTCTATGTTTAGATGTGGGATGATCTCCTGAATTATCCAGGGAAAATACCTGTGATGTGGGATCAATCTCCGGAATGATCAAGCATGGGCAAATTATCACAGTTTATCTTCATCTCTTAGTAGTCATCGTTGTCAGCATGTCGTCATGATGTTTTCTTGAATCACTTTTATGCATTTGGATTTCCTGTTTTTTTTACACACTTGGCTTTTGGATTTGATATCACCCATTACTCTTTTATTGTTACTTCATACTTTAGTGTTTGATCATTATTTGTTGGATATTGTTACTTCAGTTCATTTATGTTATTTGTTTGATTAGTTGCCACTCACACCATTTTGATGGCTGACCCCTTTAGTTTGGGGGTTAGGGTTCAACTCTAGCCTCACATGTTGCAGGTTATTGCTTAGACTGGAGGTTGGAAGCTTGAGTGGGCATTTTGAGATAATTTCAATTATTTAGTGTTTGGTGTAAAATTGTAAAGGATATTTGAGATCTTTTTGAGTTGTATATAAAAGATTAATTTGAGTTGAGATGATTAGACTTCCGCTGTGATTTGTAATAATTGTTGTAATAAAGAAGAAAATTTTTAGTGGTGTTGTTGGTGTCTATTGTCTATTGAAGTGGATTACTGGGATTTCGCCACTTATTTTCTAAGCTCTCATATTAGAAATTTGGGGCGCTACACGTGTATTCTAATTTTATTCATCTTGTTATTACACCCATCATGCTGCTTATATAATTTATCGACTAATAGAATTGATAGCCATCATGTTTAAATTAATTTAATTCATGAAAAATACCCTAAAACCTGTATATTGCTTGCTGGCTATATGTTGACTGCTATTTTCATCCCAGTAAATGATCTTAAAATATATTAGTTTCTGACTAAGAATTGTAGCCTTATATTTCTAGTTTTCAGAATATCTTGAATTTCTAAATTTCGAGTTGTGTAGCAAAAGTTATGCTTGTTTTACTACAGCTGTGTTTTTAATTCAAGATTTTCAGATTCTTGTATATTTGAAGTTTAAACTATTCAAAGGCTGGTCAATGATAAAATTTTGCTCTGATAATTTTCAGATTGTTAGTAATCATATTTAAGAGTCTAGAAAATATATTTTTAATAAATTTATTACCGATTTTTTGCTGATTTTAAAATTATAATAACATGACGTTGAATTTCTGCCTGAACATAAAATATGTAAAGAACGATGTGTTTGACCTAGCTACTTTTCTCGGATGTTGAACTTTAAATATGCATTGGAACCGTGTGGAAGTCTAGTTTCTATAACTTCTGACGGATTCCGTTTTTGATTTCTAAAACAGCGGGAAACTGCATTTTTGTACAGACTAGTCTTGCTGTCCAGAATTTTATCTTCTAGTTTTTAATAGATTAATTATTTCTATATCGTAGTATTGCATGAATTGAAGTGTATATATTGCATTTCATGATCCTAGTGTCCTATTGTCATCATTCTAATTTTCCTATCTAAGTTATCGTCCTATTGTTCCCCCATTTTTACTATTGTCCATCTAATTTCTCTTAATTGCATATTGTATTGTTGCATTAATAAAATAATTAACAAGTCGGGATTTAAGAGATTGACTTGAGTAGTAAATAATATAGTGACTGTGTCGGCCAGTGTTTATCGATTGATTGTGGAGCACTGACTACGGCACCCCAATCTTTCGTGTCGTGAACTCGTGAACCCAGGAACTCGTGAACTGTGAATCCGTGAATCCGTGAATCAGTGAATCAGTGTATCATTATAATGATTCGTGCAACAATATTGTTATCGTATCAGTAATTATCTACCGATACATGATCTATAGAATTCACCACTAAAGTCTAAACGAAATTGTATGCATGCATCGAACCTGTGTATGGAACATATGGGACACAGTAGTACGTTCATTAGTTAGGATTAAAATGATTAATAAACATAAGGATTGACACATCATCGACATTGCATATTGTTCATCATTGTTCCTATTGATATCGAATCATGCCTAATTATTATTGATATTGATCATTGATTATTTTTACCGAATATTAAATCATTATTTATAGCCATTACATCGATTACCGTGATATTGATTAATGTTATCGTCCCATGTTATTGATTCTTATTGATCTATTGATTCATTGTTATACCGTTATTCCATTGTTCTTTGTTTTCTCTACTTGTTGTCCACGACTTGCTCTAAGGATAATTTTTCTCCTCTTTTTATATGAAGTGTTTATAGGTGATGATGGGGAATTGCTTGATGGATTGGGAGAACAACATTGGTGAAGGAATTGATAGCATTGCCGCTTAATAAATAATTGTTTTTATCCTTATTAGAATATTGTCATTTCATTGTATTGTGGTCTTTTGACCCGAATATTGCTATTATTGTTCCAGATGTTAGATTATTATTGTTTTTGAATATTTTATATTGCTTCATTCTAAGTATTATTGTTCATGAGATTATTATTATTACCTGCGCAATTATTCTGTATTGATTATATTGTTGAGTTGATCGGATAAATAGCTTATGCGTGACTTTAGTCATTCGCTGGGCCAATGTCATGTACTCGTATTCCGTTTTTGGAAAGCGGGGCGTGACACTCATCATATCCGGCTTAACTCCTCGGTCATCGTGATTATCCAACAAGCGTGTACCTTGTGAGAAGACTCCGTTCATGCTTGGCCAACTCAAGAAGGCCATCCCTGCTCATTCAAACGCTTCCTCCTCCGCTCCTTCACCTATGTCGTCTAGGACCTCATCTTTGTCTCTGCCTTCCTCTACCTTGCCCTTTACCAAATTCCGAACCTTCCATCCTCTTACAGTTACTTTGCCGGCCACTCTAATGGGTCTGCCAAGGCTGTGTTCTAACTGGTCTCTGGGTCATCGCCCACGAATATGGTCATCACGCATTCTCAAACTCCCAACTCATTGATGGATATTGTCGACCTCATTCTCCACTACGCATTGTTGGTCCCCTACTTCTCATGGAAGTATAGCCATCGTTGCCACCACTCCAACACTGGTTCGTTAGAGAAAGATGAGGTGTTTCTTCCCAAGACGAAATCGGTCCTGTCCTGGTCCTCCAAGCACCTACTCAATAACCCACCGGGCCGATTCCATATCCTCTTTGTCAGTCTCACACCGGGATGGTTGTTGTACTTGGCATTCAATGTGCCAGGCCGCTCTTACCCTCGATTTGCATGCCAATTTGACCTGTACAGCCCTGTCTACAATAACTGTGAGCGTGCTCAGATCTTGGTATCGGATGTTGGCATCCTTGTAGTGTGTTATGCCTTGTATAAGCTCGCTCTATTCTTTTTGTTGGGGTTGACACTACAAAACATAGGGTCTTTCCCAGCACTTTTGCGCCGGTATTTTGGTGCAACGCCGGGACAGACTTCTGCAAAAATTCAAGCGGTCTATCCCGGCAATTTTTAACGGCGCATGTATAAAATGCCGAGGTAGCTAATATTTATTTCGGCGTTTTCTAGTACAATGTCGGCATAGAACCCCCCGCCCTTAAATCCCCAAATCCTCCCAGTTTCCTTTACTTCTCATTCTATCTCAAAACCCAAATTGAAACCTAGCTCCAAATCCCCGACGCCAGCACCACCAGTTGCCGTCATCGTCGCCGTCTCCTCTCCACTCCCTACCACCTCGATTCCCGAGCCTGTAACCCCCGTTCCCACCAATAAGTCTTTTCAGTGTATTTTTTGTATTTTGATTATTTATAAATTCATTTTTTTAAAAAATTGATTTGGACCTTATATTAAAATCTTTTCTAATCGAAAATTTTTATCTATTCGAATAATGGAATATTTGAAACTTGTTTTCTATTCCTAATTGATCAACTATTTATATTTTAGCCCAAGTCTAATATGTTATTACAATTTGGATTTAATGAATTTAAACTCAAATCCTATTTTGATGTTTATATTTTTATCATTATTATTATTATTATTACTATTACAATGATTGTTTATTTATTAAAAATTTATTATTTTGCTTTCAACTCAATTTTCGTCTCCCAATCTATTTAATATAATTCTTCTGCTGCAAATTTGGTTGTTCATCCTGTTCGAGTTTGTGCATTAAATCTATTTTATAAATCCTATTTTTATTTGGTTATTCTTTCTCTTTTTGGTTCTAAAACCCAAACCCTTTAACCCATTCTTATTGGATCCCGTACCCATTAACCCAAAACCCACTTCCTATATATAACTACCCTGCCCTACCCTAGCTAACCCACCCTAATTTCCCAGTTGAAACCCAGCCGCCTATACCATTCTTCCTCTCCCGTTCTGCTCTCATGGAACCCATCGCCCAATGCCATTGATCCTCTCCTCGTCGCAAGCCCCGACTTCCTCTTCAACCTCCAAACTCGCCACCCTATCCCGCTCCCCTGTCTCCATGTCAACCGCAGAGCAACCCATCCATTGCCATTGCCTTCATTCTGCAACCCATCGTCTTCCTCTCCTCCTCATCATCACCGTCAACACCCACAGTCGCTAACCTTCTGCTCCATCACCGAACCCATCTCCGTCCCGTCGACTGCACCATCCTGTCGACCCTGCCATTTGCAACAACCACTTTTCCTGTGCACCATTGCTCTCCCCTGAGTCACTGCCAATCCCCGTCACTACCCCACTCGACCACACAGTCGAGCCACCCTCTCACCTGCACCCTCATCGAATCCACCAGCCCACTTCGACCTCTGACTGTTACCCCAACCTCTCGCCACAGCCACTAGTCCTCGACTACCTCGCAGCCAGTCGACCGCCGAAGTCGCAACTGCTGATCGCCATCAGAGCTGCCGCCGTTGCTGTCCCTTGCCATTGCCAAGTTGCACGTGCTATTGCTTCCGCGTGCATTTTACGTGTTTTTCGTTATTGCACATGTTCCGCTCATCGTCGTTCGTCTCATAATTCAATCATAGCAAGTAATTTGTACAATTCTTTCGTTTCCTCGTACAAGTATTTTTTTGAAATACCGCAAGTAGATTTTAGTTGTGACTCGCCTTTTGTTATCGTTGATAATCTTGATCTACTCGTTGTTCGTCTCCATTAATTTTCATAATCATAAGGGTCATAACCATTCGTTAATACACTCATTTTACCACAACAAGTTAGATTTATTTATTTATCTAATTATTTGGCTACATGAATGTATGAATCATCATGACTTATAGATGTTTTGTTGGATGATGAATATGTTGATCTTGTTTCCCTTTTTTTTGAGTTGAGAATAGACATGGTGTGCTATTTGGATACCTTAAGCCCTGATTTATATTACACATTAACTTAGATTCATGGTAGTTAATAATCATTTTACATTTCATGCAAAAGAAATCTGAAAATGCAGATGTCCTGGTCTTGCTTGATAATTTCGACCCTGTTAATGACAGAATTTTGAATTAGTGTCTAAATATGAATTGTAGCCCCATGTGTCTAGTTTTCAGAACATCTGACGGAATTGAATTCCGAGTTATATTCTGTGAGATATTACTGTTTTAGTACCGCTGGGTCTGGATTTCCAGATTCACAAATTCATTGTATCACCCTGCTTTGCAATTTAATTTGAACTGTTACCAGTAACATAATAATATGAAATTTATCTTGGTGAGACTAGAAATGATAGGGAATCACCCTTAATTTTCCTGGATTTATTTGATGGGCTTTCAGGCCTGATTCATGCATGTTAACAAAACTTTAAGAAGTCTGACTGAACACAAAATCTGTGTAGAATGTTGATTTGAACCCAGTTGCTGTAACATTTATATATCGTGTGTATATGCGCTGGAACCGACAGAGAGTCTAGTTTTTAGAACTTCTAACGGATCCAGATATGCATTTCTGTAGCAGCGGGCATCTCAGTTTTGGTGCAACAACGTCCTGCTGTCCAGAATTGGAATTCTTGTTGTTTCGCTACCTATAAGTTTGTTTGACATCGGAATATGTTTTCTACCCATCCCGAACTTGTTCCCTGTTTCCCATCGTGTTTACTCGCCCTGTTTGTGCACTTTCATGCATGTTTTGATAATAATAATAAGTAATCAAGTCGGGGTTAAGGGAAAGATCTAGTAGTGGACAATATAGAAAAATGTACTCGGAAGAGGGCCCGTGATTCCCGACTGTTTACTGTTTTACCTGGCTACATACTTCCCTATAGGAAGGTGTACTCGGAAGGAGACCCCATAGGTCTCGACTGTTTACATGAATACATGATTACATGATTCATGACATTGTTTACTGTTTACAGTTTACCTGATGCCTGAGTACACGGCCCTATTGATACCACCATGAAATCTAAACATAACTTGATTGTCTGCATCAAATATGTGGTATATATATGGGACACATGATTGCTGCATTAGCTAGGGTTAAACAAAAGACTTAAGAATAACATGTTCACTTGCACATCCCTGATCCTGTTACCGTTACCTGTTACTGTTATCTGTTACTGTTACCTGCTATTGTTTCCTCTTACTATTGCCTGCTACTTGTTACTAGTTTACACGTTTACCTGACACCTGTTACACAATTTCCTGTCCACTTATCACCTGAACCTGTTATTTTCCTGCTCCGTCAGATCGTTCCAAATTTCGTGTCAAAACTTGATGGACGGTTCAGATAGCCCCACGCTCACAAAACGAAAAAATAACGTTTTCTCGTGATCTGAACCCCGTCCTCGTGATTCACGCAGTGATGGACGCTCCAGATCTGGCCACGTGTACCTTCTGAGCTTCCGGCCACCGGTGTGCCTAGCCGAGCTACCGAACAGCTTGGCTAAGCAACCGAGCTACAGAGTCGGAGGGTGGTGACGCTTCAAAGCCAGAATTCTTCAAAACGCCTAACTCCATCCCTCGGCTGACAATGCCGAGCTTCCGAACCGAGGGGACGAGGTACCGACCCCCACATATGGAGAAAAATTCTGCGAGGCTGAATCGCCGTCAGATCGTTCCAAATTTCGTGTCAAAACTTGATGGACGGTTCAGATAGCCCCACGCTCACAAAATGACAAAATAACGTTTTCTCGTGATCTGAACCCCGTCCTCGTGATTCACGTAGTGATGGACGCTCCAGATCTGGCCACGTGTACCTTCCGAGCTTCCGGCCACTGGTGTGCCTAGCCGAGCTACCGAACATCTTGGCTAAGCAACCGAGCTACTGAGTCGGAGGGTGGCGACGCTTCAAAGCCAGAATTCTTCAAAATGCCTAACTCCATCCCTCGGAAGACAACGCTGGGCTTCCGAACCGAGGGGACGATGAACCAGCCCCCACATATGGAGAAAAATTCCTCCGACCCTCCTCAGCCACTGGATCTTGTCAAAAAACGTGCTCGACGTGATGGACGGCTCGGATCTGGCCACGTTCACTAAACGACAAGATAGCATTTTTTGGGGATCCGCGCTGAGATGGACGCTCAGGATCTTGCCACGTAGTTCGGCAGATTCTAAGCTAAATGCCGAGCTACCGAACAGCTGGGCTGGACCACCAAACCCCTAATATAGTAGACAAGAAATTGAGCCACCGGAGCGCTTAGCCGAGCTAACGAACAGCTTGGTCGAACCTTCGAGCTACTAGATCGAACCGAACGTCCTGGCGGAGCACTTATTCGGCCCACAACGCCGAACTGCCGAGCAGAGGAGACGAGGAACCGACCCCCACATATGGAGAAAAATTCCGCCGACCCTCCTCAACCGTTGGATCTTATCAAAAAATGCGCTCGACGCGATGGACGACTCAGATCTTGCCACGTTCACTAAACGACAAGATAGTATTTTTTGGGGATCCGCGCTGAGATGGACGCTCAGGATCTCGCCACGTTGTTCGGCAGATTCCGAGCTAAGTGCCGAGCTGCCGAGCCGAGGGGACGAGGAACTGACCCTCACATACGAAGAAACTATCTGCCGAGCAACATGGATCGTCCGATCGCCCAGAAAAACGCGCTCGACACTGATGGAGGGCTCAGATCGCGCCATGCCATAAATCGGTATTAAAAATTATTTTTTATTTATTTTAATCGTTTTATTTATTTAAAAATTGCGAAAAAATTACTAAAAATTCGGGAAAATTAACTAAAAATTCTAGGAAATAATTATAAATTCGGGGGTATATTTTTGAGCCCCTGAATGAACAATTATTGCCTAGAACGTGTTGTTAAGACCCCCGAACGACCGGTTAACACATCGCAAAATTAAATAAATAATCCAAAAAAATAGATAAAAATCACCAAACATCTAGAAAAGCTCAAGAACAGCTTAGAGTACGAACAACTTGAAAAAATCACCACACTACCTCCTTCAGAGATTCAGAACCCTCCATTCGGACCCCGATACAACTCCACTAGCCATTAAAACAGTAAAACTACTCCTCAAAGGCTGGCCAAACTCAGTCTTCGGGAGTGGGGGGCTCGTGATATGGCTAAAAATAGGGTTAAATCGGAACCTTCCAAATCGGGCACGAATCTTGAAGCCCAGGGGTAAAACAGTATTTTCACCTACCAATAGGTCTGAAGCGGGTACGGGTTCTCCTCCTCGAAGACCCACTAACCCGCGAACGGATCCATCTCAACTGGGTGCGGGTCTCAACCCGCAGCAAACCTGGTCCAGAAAGGATAGAATTAGGGTGTCTGATTAAATCTTAATGAACGGTCCTGATTCATATCTATCCTTTCACTGGGGATTAGGGATTACATTCCTTATCTAACCACAGGGATTACATTCCTAATCTGATCCCAGCGGCGCCTATAAATACCCCCCATCCATCTCCATTAAGAGGTAATCAATCTTTTGCCAGTTTTTGCGCTCTTTCATAATCACTTATGATTACTGACTTTAGCGTCAGAGGGTGCGTCGCCGGGAACAACCCCGGTGTCTCGGACTTTTTGCAGGTGAACGGCGGGAGCAACGGTCAAACTCCGGCGGAACAAGTAATAGGTTTGTTATTCAAAGTTTCCGAAGAACCCACAAATACTATCTATTTGCCCCCACACCAGATTCAGCGGCAACAATAAGTATCCAATGGGAAAGTTGCATCGCCCTTAACGAAGTTACTGCTTTCAAAACAAAATCTTCTAAAGATTACATCAAACTCTTTGAAGTAGGAATAGGAAAGGTTATTCAACCTAATATAATTGAACAAAAACACATTACTTTTAATAATGACATGGCTTTATTCATAAGTGAACTAATGACTAAACAAGCGAAAATCCCATAAAAGACATTTATAGTCTCAGGAAATAAAATTAGATGATTCTTCTTCTTTAAAACAAACACATTTTCTTTATAGATCGAGTTCTTGCTCCATTAGAAGAGATAGTAGCTTACTTCTTGATAATGAGGCTTCTATATTACTAACTCCAAATATGCTGAAAGATATACATAGAAAGAGCTTGAGCTTTGTAAAATCTCAACCTATTGAAGGAACAACTATTCAGATGATCGAAAAACTACATGATACTGAATCAAAAGAAGATTTTGGTAATCTTGGAAACATGATTATCAAAGTCCTTATAAAAAATATCAAAACATTTAAAAAAACAATACTCACACTACACTGTTTTAAGACTTTGCAGACATATCTATGGAAGAAAATGATTTAAAGTTTGTCTACATCAAACGGGAAGAAGTACAAAGCTTCATATGAGAACATAAAACTTACTTTTAAGCAAAAAAAACTGGCTACTGCCAATAGCTGGACGATTAGTCGCAGCAACTCGAAGAAATCTGTCATTCAATATCAAAGACGATTATTACGTATGTCCGGGATGTCCTGATGTATACAATAGAATTGAAGAATATGTAGCCGAACATGACTCGATTTCGTGCGATGGTCTATACAGAGTACCACCAATGCAAGTTTTCACCCCCGAACCTGAAGGGATGAATGAATTTCACCTCCTTGAATGTTTGGACTTATATCAAATAGAAGTATTCCCTACAGAAAGATTCATTGAACTTCTCCAGAAGACAGGAGAAAATAAGTTGGAAGATCTGCTAAAACATTCCGATCAGCTAGTCAAAAATAAATATAACAGATATCGAATTCTGGCATGGTTCGAGCAAATACCACAATTCGAAAGAGCAATTCAAGCCGGGATTGTCCATGAACTCTACATCAACCTCTCCAGACCAGAAGACTTTTTCAAAACTATTCTCGAAATATGTATAGAAACTGTCTTATCAAAGAAAAATAAGTTTCACACAATCTACAAGTTTCAAATATATAGCATCTGCAAAGAAAAGCAGTATGTTCGCCAGTTTAAGTCTATCCAATTCTGGGAATTGGACTTAGTACAAGCCGAGCCAACACTCCACATAGAAAAAGGAAATAATAAAATCTTTGATTCTGAAAAAAGCAAGTATGAAACTACAGAAGAATTTTTCCCCGAGTTATGTGAAAAATATACTTTCTGCAAAAATATCCAGATCCAAGATAATACCACCCTTATCGATTGGACAGGCGAAGATAGTCCAAAAGAAGACAGAGAATAGTTCTTTCTTAGACTAAAGGAATCCTGGAAACTCGGGCCAGCACTAACAACTTTATGCTCACAGGCGCCAGTACCAGACAGAAGCATGGTGGGCCAATCCAACAACAGCTGGACCCTCAATAGAAGCGTGGTGATGTTTAATTATTTAATAAAGAAGCATCATGCATAAGCAAGCTTCATGTATTGTCATTATGTATGCTTTGTATGTTTGCTAGGAAGCTACTAGGAAGCTTCATGAAGTGTTAGGTATTTACTATGTATGTATTTGGTATCCAATGCCTTAGCCATTCTCCCCCCTATTTAAGGAGAGGCTTTGGATTGATGTAAGGGCAGAAGGTCTTCTAGTCTATGCTACTACTACTATCGAATAAAATCTTTCCTTTTATGTTCTATCTCTACTTTCTTTGAATTTTCGCTGTCGATCTCTAAACTGATACCAGTTTTGAAGTGACAGCGGAAAAAGAGAGATTTTAGAAAAAAAGGAGATTTTATTGATAGAAAGTGGTGGTAGCACACATACACTCTTTCTTTTATTCTTAGCTAGAGAACTTCTGCCCTTACACCAACCCAAAGCCTCTCCTTATAAAAGGGGAGAATGGATTAGGATAACTTATACATACATACATATCATGAAGCCTCGAAGGAAGCTTCTTGAATAAGCATCTTAGGAAACTTGCTTTACATGTTTCCTTTACACATCAGCACGAGGCCAATCCAACAAAAGGTGGACACGCAACAGAAGCATGGTGATGTTTAATTATTTAATAAAGAACCTTCATGCATAATCAAGCTTCATGTATTGTCATTATGTATGCTTTGTATGTTTACCAGGAAGCTACTAGGAAGCTTCATGAAGTGTTAGGTATTTACTATGTATGTATATGGTATCCAATGCCTTAGCCATTCTCCCCCCTATATAAGGAGAGGCTTTGGGTTGATGTAAGGGCAGAAGGTCTTGTAGTGTATGCTACTACTACTTTGCAATAAAATCTTTTCTTTTATGTTCTATCTCTACTTTTTTTTAAATTCAGCTGTCGATCTCTAAACTTGTAGAATATAAAAGGAAAGATTTTTTTTGATAGTAGTAGTAGCATACACTAGAAGACCTTCTACCCTTACATAAACCCAAGGCCTCTCCTTATATTGGGGGGGAATGGCTTAGGATACCTTATACATAGGTTACCAAATACATACATACATAAAATGAAGCTTCTAAGGAAGCTTCTTGAATAAGCATGTTAGGAAACTTGCTTTACACATTTCCTTTACACATCACCACGCTGCCGTGCATCCACCTGTTGGTGAAGTGGCCTACCATGTTTCTGGCTAGTGCTGGCGTCTTCTTATAGAAGGTTGTTGTGAGTGGGAGACATTATTACTGTGGAACGAATATTCCTGACATAACCATCAAGTCGTTTCTTTATCTCGTCTTGGAGTTGCTATTAGAGTAGATGGGTGTTCTTTCTGAGGTGATTGATGTATGTTATTAATTTATAATTGTCGTGTTGTAGCTGTTTCATATCATGCTTCAGTTGACTGATATCCTTGGTTTGCTGTACTTCGATGTGCTGATCGACGATGCTGTGACTGTTCTTTACTATGTTTTCTTTGTCTTCGTTCTTACTGCTGCTGGTGTAACTGGCATTTTCGATTTCCCCCTTTTTATCATTGATCCCCATTGTAATCTCTTTTGTAGTTCTATAACATTTCTTTTGTTTCATTATTGTATCAAATGATATCAACTCTAATATTATCCATGATTTACCCTTGATCTTAGTTTGATTATTTGAATCTTACTCCTTCTTTTCCTAATTTAAATTTAATTTCATGAAATTGTTTTTTGTCTTGTTGGGTTGAGAATTGTCCTTCTATTTGACCCATATTTTACCCAAAACCCTGTAACCATCTCCCATTGGATTCTAAACTACCCATTAACCCAAACCCACAATCCAAATTCTCCCTAACAACCAAACCCAGATCTTCTCCCTCACAATCCCACGTATCTGCTAACTACCCACAATTCACTCCCACTATTCAATCATTAAATGTTCTTCTTCTTCTTCTCTCTCTTTCTCCCAAAAGCCAAAACAACAAACCCCTTCAACTTCCACTGTGCAAACCCTCCCCCTCTCACTGTTGAACCCTAACTTCTCGCCCAAATCCCTTCATCTTACCCATCGCCAGCAGTCGACTCCTGAGCTCTCCCTCCTCTGCTGCACCTCAAACCCAATCCTTGTCTCCGCCTTTACCCTCCGTCACCCTCTCCCTTGCCCCTCGCGGTCACCCCATCACCAAGACCCTACCTCTCCCCATCGCGGCTTCACCGCGATGCCATTGCCATCACCCTCACTTCCCTGACTTCCTCATCTACCCCCATCACGAAGCCCTCGACTGAAGCAAACCACCCCCTACCGCTATCCTCATACTCATTATCTTCCTCGTCTGCCACAACCCAAGCCACTGCAATGCCCTCACCTCGTCTTCAACCTCAGTTGCCATTGTCGAACCCATCGCCATTGCCAAGAACTCAAGCTCATCCACTTCTTTGCCGCCGACCTCGCTTTTCCATTCACCCTGCAACTACCGAAGTCCCCCTCGCCTTGTCATCGTCGTCGTCCAAAGCCCCTACTCCCACCATTTCTGTTCCTCTATTACGGCGAGAGAATAGAGCACCGCTCGAGCCGTCGAGTCTCATCGCCGTGTCGCTTCCCGACCGTAGAGCCGCCGTCGCCAGTCCTTGCCTCTCTCACCGTGGGTGTCGCCGTCATCTCCTAGTGCCACCGTCATCTTCCACCGTCTTTCTCTCTCTTTGTCGCTGCGGTGAAGAAGGGCGAGAAAGGGGGCTGTTTGTTGTTTGGGTTATAGGGGATCCCGATCCTTGTGTTTGGTGTTTGTGAATGAGAGTGGGTTTGTGTTGCTGTGTGGTGTTTTGTGGAGTAGGGGATCCCGATCCTGTGTTTGGTGTTTGGGTAGATCCGGTGTTGGTGTTTTGCTGTTTTGGTGTCTTCCACGTGGCTCGCACGTGTTAGTGCTTCGTGTTCGTGATTCATCGCCCGGGATCCTAATCCCATTATTCCCTATATCAGATCTAACGTCATCCTAAAGGCAAATCATCTCACTCTCGAATTGTACTGTATCATATTCGAGAGTTTTTATTGAATTCCACAAGTAGATCTATATTGATTATCGTATATCTGTAATTGTTATCTATCGTTGGGATACTACGAATTTACACGAGCAAAACCGAGTAGTAGTCTTGGCTTCATTCCGTCTTTTACCTCCAATGTATAGAGATCTTGCATGCATTTATATAGTTAATTATTGAATATAGGAATAGAAATTATTATTGTATTTCATGTCATAACATTACACAACTATTGTAGATTGTATACTAGTATTGATTGTTTATATGATTGATGATGGTGTGTTAGTTGATTGTGATTGGTAAGGTCATGGACATTATACATCTTAATACCATGTTCACATAGACGTAACTTGCTGCTATTATAATTTTTAACCCTTAACTCATCGTTCATAACATTTTAATCATTTTATTCATAAAGAATATGTTGAAACTTTGAAATTTATTACCAACCTGAACATTATCATGCTGTTTCGACCTAGATAATGCCACCAAAATCAATAACTTTCTAAATATGAAATGTAGCCCCATGTTTCTAGTTTTCAGAACATCCAAAAATTTTCAATTCCGACTTACATTGCATGAGTTATGACATTTTTACTGCTGCTGCACTGTATTTTCAAATTTATGAACATACCATGTTAAGCTGAGGAGTTAGGTGAACTAATGATCAAATATTACCATGATAATTTCTAGATTGGTGGTTGACATGCTCAGGGTAATAAAAATTATTTTTACTGATTTTTACAATGAATATTTACTTCTTTTACAACTGAAACTAGTTAATACTGATAACCAGCCAGAAACGGTAACCTGTAAAGAACACAGAAATTCACCTAGCTATTGTTGTCGGAATTTGAACTTTAAATATGCGTTGGAACTGGACAGGAGTTTAGTTTCGAGAACTTCTGACGGATCCATATTTTCTATTCTGTAGAAACGAGAATTCTGATTTTGGTGTAACAACCTACTGCTGTCCAAAATTGGATTTCCATGTTTGATAATATATAATTGAATTTATAATGTTGTATTTGGTGCATTTAATTGTATGGAGTACATTGTATGATCTTAGGGTTGTGTTGTCATCTTTCTAGTGTCTCTTATTAATCACATTATTGTTCGCATTGATATTTCTGTCCTTATTGTTTCCTATTAGTATTGCATGTTAATTGAATAAAGAAAGTTAATCAAGCCGGGATTAAGGGTTGACTAGAGTAGTTGATAATATAATGACTGTACTCGGAAATGTGGGCCTCGATCCCAAAATATCCTTATCATCATTGTGCAAGAAATTACAAATAGCCAGTGTTATCGTCATTGTGCAAGAAATTGCAAATGGCCAGTGTTATCGTCATTGTGCAAGAAATTGTAAATGGCCAGTGTTATCGTTATTGTGCAAGAAATAGCTCAATAGCCAGTGTTATTATTGAAATGTTATATCGTACCAAGTACATGACCTATAGAATCTACCACCTTAGTCTAAACGAAATTGATTTTATGCATCGAACCTGTAGTAAGGGATGCAGTAGTACGTAAATTAGTTAGGATTAAAATGAATAATAGACTTAAGATTTTCATCGCGTCGTCATTGCATATTGTCATCATTATTGTACAATGTTATCGTTATTGTTTATCGTTATTGTTATAGTTTACTATCATCATTATCAATCATCGTTATTGCACACTGTATTGTTACCATTTTGCCATTGTTCATTGTCATCGACTCTATTGTTTATTGAATTCATTGTTATACCGTAAAGGTCATTGTTTCTCTGTTTCTCTACTTGCTGTCCACGACTTGCTCTAAGAACATATTTTTCTCTCTTTTAAATGAACAACTTACAGGTAATCAAGGAGAATTGTTTGATGGATTAGGAGAGCAACAATGGTGAAAGAATTGTTTGCTGCGCCGCTTACATAATTATTGTTTCATTTTGAGAACTTTAATAATTGAACAATATTGTTTTCTTTGTATTATGGGCTTTTGACCCGAATATTGTTGCTGTGGATTCCAGATGTTGGATTGTTATTTTTGTTGGTTATTTCATGCTTAAAATTCAAGTATTATTATTCTTGTGTTTACTCGTTTATTTCATGTGTGGTTGTATAACTTCCTGCTTATATTGTTGAGTTGAATCAATAACAGCTCATGAATGATGCAAGTCATTCGTTGGGCCATGTCACGTGCTTGCATTCTGTAGTTTTGGGAAGCAGGGCGTGACAACCGGCATCATTATGGAGTATCTACTGATGAGGTTCCTCATATTCATCCATCCCTTTGGGTTCTGGGGTGAAAACTTGCATTGGTGGTACTCTGTACTGACCATCGCATGAAATCAAGTCATGTTCTGCAAGATATTCTTCAATTGTATTGTATATATCATGACATCTGGACATATGTAATAATCGTCTTCAATATTGAATGCCAGATTTCTTCGAGTTGTTGCAACTAATCGTCCAGCTATTGACAGTAGCCAATTCTTTTTGCTTAAAAAATATGTTTTATGTTCTTTTATGAAGCTTTGTACTTCTTCCCGTTTGATGTAGACAAACTTTAAATATTTTCCTTCCATAGATATATCTGGAAAGTTTTAAAACACAGTAGTGTGAATATTGTTTTTTTATGTTTTGATATTTTTTATAGGGACTTTGATAATCATGTTTCCAAGGTTATCAAAATCATCTTTTGATTCAGCATCATGTAGTTTTTCTATCATCTGAATAGTTGTTTCTTCAATAGGTTGATTTTTTTTCAAAGCTCAAGCTCTTTCTATGTATATCTTTCAGCATATTAGGAGTTAGTAATATAGAAGCATCATTATCAAGAAGTAAGCTACTATCTCTTCTAATGGAGCAAGAACTCGGTCTTTTAAGAAAGGGTGTTTGTTTTGACGAAGAAGAATCGTCTTCCTCTGTGTTTTTGTACATAATAGTAATTTTATTTCCTGAGACTATAAATGTCTCTTCTAGGATTTTCACTTGTTTAGTCTTTAGTTCACTTATGAATAAAGTCATGTCATTATTAAAAGTAATGTGTTTTTGTTCAATTATCTTTGGTTGAATAACCTTCCATGTTCCTACTTCAAAAAGTTGGATGTAATCTTTAGAAGTTTTTGTTTTGAAAGTAGCAACTTCATTAAGGGCGATGCAACTTTCTCACCGGATACTTAGGATTTTTTATCCTCGTTTCATTTTTATACCTTTCAAATTAATTGACAAGGTATAAATATCAGTATTGTTTTCATCTATTAATGCAACAGAAAAAATTTTGATATATATTAATTGCAAATATTCTATTTGCTAGATTTGATTTAGTTCCCCCAATTATAGAATTTAAAGGATCGTTAATCCTTTCATCTCTTACTACCATTAAAATTGGTGTATCTATTCCGGCTCGAAATTGTGCAATAATTTTTATTTGTATCAGTCCTAGATGAAGATAATTCATCTTAGGCTATCTTTGTTTTATCCTTTTTACCTTCTCATTGCTTATAAGCTTTATTGATGAGAGGTCTTGAATACCTTTTAATTCTATATTTCCTTGCATTTTTTCAAAAATGTAAGTACTTTTGGAATTAAACCTTGATATAATAGATCTCTCAGTTTTATACACATCCTTCTTATCTGGATGAGGAATCATTTCTAATAGTTTTGTTAAGTCATCAATGGATATGTCCTGGACTTCTCCGATACTATCGATATCCATATTGGTGGTGTCTTCCCTTAGGAAATTCATATTTACTTTGTAATCTGTGCTAGATATATGTGTACTAGTACAACCAGTGTCTTCTGTGTCTCGAATTCTTCCTATAGGAAGTTCTTCATATTTGAGTATTAATAATTGTGCAATAATATCGCCTTGATGTATATGCATAGCAAAGTGATTCAAACTTTTAAAGAATATTGAAATTCTACTCCTGTGTTCAGAGGTTATTATTCCATTTATAACAAAGAGTTGCTTTTTCGATACTGTGGTTGTGTTAATTATTTGCCCATAATATCCCTTCGGGGTTGTAATTCATAAGTCTAGTGGGACATCTAATATAGAATATCTTTCTATTATCATGCTTTCAGTTGCTCGTAAATTCTGGGCAGGAGAGTATGTATTGTCTCTTGTAGGTAAAAAGGCTTTTGAGGAAAGCGTTTTTACCCATATAGCATTAGCTATTTTATTAATTGTTATCATATTTATCTTTAATGATTCCATTTCCAAAGAGGAATCAGAGTTATAATTGCTTTTCATTAATAGAGGATAATTCATAGACAGAAGTCTCATCATCTGTAGGAATTTCCTCAAGAGTTATTTATTATGACATTATGAATCTTTTCATTGCATTCATTTGTATAATGTGATCTTTTTCACATTTGAAGCATTTGCATCCTTTTCGGTATTTGGGAAATTTATTTTTTATAAACCTTTTAGGTTTAGAAAAATTATTTTTTTGGCACTTTTTCTTAAATTCTGGCTTCCATCTTTTCCTTGTTATTTTAAATTTTTTTGAAGGTCTATTATAAGATCCATATTTGGGTTCACACCCATATTCCAGATTTATATCTGGATCGTATCTAGGACAACATTGTATCCCTAGCTTAGAGTTTTTTACTCTATTTTATATTTGTTTATGTGCTTTAATGGTTTCCATAGAGGCTTGTTTTAAATATCTCGTACTTTGACCTCTGAGTTTATCTCCAATAAGGCCAGCTGAATTAGCTGCCATTAATTTGTTACAATGATTTTTTATCAAGTCTCCCCATGATTCTGGGATTTTTAGAAAGAATCTTTCTAACTAAAATATATTTCTTATCAAGATCTTCAAGTTTGAAGATTTGCCCAATATAATCTGTAACAATTGTTTCTAATTCACATATATCACATAATTTCATCATTAATAACTTGTTTTCTTCATCTATAGTCCTTTGTTGTGTTTCTCCTGTTAGATCACTATAGAATGATGATAACAGTCGAAAAATCATTTTATCAGTAGTTTCTTGAGATTCAATGTTGGCTTTTTCAACCGCATTTGTAGCTTCTAAGCTTCTTAGCCAATCTTCTGCGTATCCTTCCCATAAGGAACATATATATTTGAAAAAATCTCTGTTAGACATCCCCTTTAGGAGATATCTTATACCACGCATATGTTGGGCCCAGTCTTTAAAATAATTTTTAAAATATCTATGGGGTATTCTATCAATATTGAAATAGGTACCCCATATGAGCACTTCGTTTGTCATATTCTCCGTGTATTATTCTGGCATGATTATCTCTCCAATTATGGATATTATTTTGGTAAAATAATTTTTCAGATGTTCTACCATATCGTAGAAATTCTTCTGGATTGGAAGGTTGAAAATCTAGTAATGGATTTTCTTCAGGTTCTAAAAGTCTTTTTCAACTATCACTTACTCGAGAATTTTCACCAACTTCTGTCATTTGTTGGTCGATCAAAGTTTCTTGATCGGCGTATACTTTATAAAAGTGCTTTTGTTTTGACTCAATATTGTTTTGCGCAGTAGAGATGGAAATTTCTAGCTCAGTAGAGCTTTTTGAGTCAGTAGACTCTGTAGATTCTTGCTCAATAGAGCAATTGGAAGTAGTAAATTCTATTTCTGACTTAGAATCAGATTCTTCCTTAGACATAAAGTATCTTATTCCATATTCATGTTTTTCAAAATAAGATTGAACATCATGGCAAGGAATGGTTTCTTCTAGTTCTTTTTTCCTTAATTCAAGGAAACCATTGTAATATGTTTTTTCTATTTCATCAACTGAAATAGTATTTTATTGTAGAGAGGAATATTTAACCATATTATACATAAAATGAAAATTATTTTTCTCTTCCATTGGAGAAGATAATTAAACTTCTGGTCTAGTGATAGATTGCAAAATTTATTTAGATAGACTATTAAGATCAATACTGTCAAGTTTAGGAATTTTAATATTATATATTTTCTTTTCGATATTGCGTCCTATGCCAAGTAGGCTAAACTGAATATCTGACACCTTATCAACCAAAGTGTTTAACATATCAATTATGTGATTGGAATTGGAAGTTTTCAAAGTATTAGGGATATGCGAAAAATGACCGTAATCATTAATTTTTAATGCAAGTGTGCACTCTTCTTCTTCGTAGATATGATTTTGGTGATTATCCATGGAAGGAAGAACTCATGTTGGTTTAGCTAAGCTATAATAAACTTTCTTTTTTCAAAAGATTTCTTGTTTAATGATGCACTTACTGTAGTAATCATTGAACGGATTTTTGATATGGCTAAGCTATTACAACAATAGGTATTTTAAAGATTTCTTTAAATCTTTTTGTGCTTCGACTATTTCTAGCATCACCGGTGTCATAGTATTTTTTTGTGTTTTGAATATTTCTAACATCTCTGGCATCACACTCCCACACCATAGATTTATAGTGGGGTTCAGCCTCAAATCTAAGCCACAATGGGAATCAACAACACAAGCAAGTCCATACGGGCAACCAGCACCACAAGCTTGTATGAATGCATCAGAGATGAAGATCACAACTCATTAAAAAATTATGACAACATTGTAGATGAAGAGCCCAACTCACAAAACTAATTAAAGTTGAAGATGAATACCTAAAGCATGGATTTCGCTCACATAGCCTAAAGATTAATATTTTACTACATGGCCTAATTAAACAAGCCTAAGAACAAGCATTTATTTTCATAGATATCTTAACCAACAAGAAGGAGATTATTCCTCCATCCTAATTCTAAAATATAAGGAGTAGTTTAGAGATTATACCTGATCGAGAGAAGAACTCTGAATTCTTTGCCAAGCTTGGATACCAGTTTTGAGATCGACAGCGAAAATTCAAAGAAAGTAAAGTGAGAACATAAAAGGAAAGATTTTATTTGACAGTATTAGTTGCATACACTAGAAGACCTTCTACCCTTACATCAACCCAAGGTCTCTCCTTATATAGGGGGAGAATGGCTTAGGATACCTTATACATAGGATACCAAATACATACATACATAAGATGAAGCTTCTAAAGAAGCTTCTTGAATAAGCATCTTAAAAAACTTGCTTTACATGTTTCCTTTACACATATAATATATATATATATATATATATATATATATATATATATATATATATATAGAAAAATCTTCCATTGTGCACCACCCCTCCGTGTGCACTCGTGTGCACTCAGCCTTCCCGCCTTCGTATCGATGATCCGAACCGTTCACATTGATCTACACATTTAAATTAGTCTAAATATGTAAAATCAAATCATTTGAAATTTATTTGTCCATCCATCATGTGACTATAAAAAACAATGATTTTCAGCCATACAATTTTGTAACACTTAAATAGATGGGCAAATTTATTTCAAATGATTTTATTTTACATATTTAGACTAATTTAGATGAGTAGATCAATGTGAATGGTTCGGATCGTCGATACGAAGGCGGGAAGGCTTAGTGCACACGCGGTGTGCACCATAGGTGGTGCACAACGGAAGACTTCTATATATATATATATATAGAAGTCTATATTCTCTCTCCCCCCCCTCCCCCCTCCCCCCCCCCCCCCCCCCCCCCTCTCTCTCTCTCTCTATATATATATATATATAAATATAGAGAGAGAGATCTGAAAAAGTGAAGAGATTATAGAGAGACAGTAATAAAGGTTGGAGGATTTTGGTTTTGGGGGGAAAAAATTAATTTTGGGGGAAAAACTTTAGGGGGAAAATGTCTTTTGGGATGGTGAATGTGATCCACTGAATTTGTTTCAATTGAAAAATAGCTACTTGATAACTTTTTTTCAAATTACTTTGTGATTTATTATTATTACTAGGTTTTTTCTGTGGGCACGTGCCTACGGTACGTCTTCGAAACGATGCAGCATATGAAAAGTCCTACAAACAGTAAAATATATTATACAATTCTTGATAGTTTCAAAGAGTATGATGTACATTTACTTTAGGAGAAAAATGTCTTTTGGGGTTGTGAATGTGAGCCACTAAATTTGTTTCAATTGAAGAAGAGCCACTTGATAATTTTTTTCAAATTGCTTTTTGATTTATTATTATTACTAGGTTTGTCTGTGGGCACGTGCCTACGACACGTGATAACTTTTTTCCAAATTGCTTTGTAATTTATTATTATTAGTAGGTTTGTCTGTGGGCACGTGCCTACGGCACGTCTTGAAACGATGCAGCATATGAAAAGTCCTATTAACAATAAAATATATCATACAATTCTTGACAGTTTCAAAGTGTATGAAGTACATTTACTTTCCAGCATTTCAGATGCATGAATTTGAAACTTCCATCAAGAATTTGAAACTTCGTGCGTACTCTCCGCGAGCCGTTCAATATTGCGATCAAGATCGAATGGTTCGGATTATGTTTGGGTTATTTAGGGGAAATTTTTGTAATTTCCACTCATAACCCATGTCTCTCTCTCTCTCATTCCTCTCATTCCGAACCCAAATTCAAATCTGATCTAAATTAAAGCTCCCCAATCTCCTCTTCACCTTGAAACCCTAGCTCTACCTCGGCTCTCCCCTGGCGCACCTCTTCGTTATTGAAACCCAAGCCCCTGACGCCTCTGACGTCCCTCTCCCTAGCTCGAAATTCCCAAAATCTCTTCACCCGACGGCTCTAAATCTAGTTTGAAATCCCTAAATCCTCTTCACCTCAAAACCCTAGCTTCACCTCAGCTCTCCCCCGATGCCCCCTCTCCCCCAATACCCCTATTCGCCGTCAAAGCCCCAGACTCCCCTCTCCCCTGACATATTTTCCACCTCAAATCTTACTACCATAGACATCACCTCTCTCCTAGCTCTGACATCACCTCTCTCATGCAGACCGAGAGTGCTAAAGGTAAACGACAGAAATTAATTTAGTAAACATTGAAAATTAATTTTGAGTTCCGTATCAGAATTTGTGTTTGTGTTTAGCTTGGTTATGGAAGTGCTTGTGTGTCATTTGTTGTTGTTGTACATACATGGTTGTATGTTTTAGATTTTGAGTTTGGATTGTGGAAAATGAATTTGTGTTGAAAGGGAAACCGTGATAAGGAAAATCGAGTTGTTGCATATGTTTATATGTATTGTGTGGTGTGGAGATTCGATAGTATAGGCTCTGATGCAAGTTGTTGAAGCCATATGAATGCTGTTTGTTTAAATGCATGAGAGAAAATTTGTGATTTATCAATTTTTCTGATTGTTTGCCCTTTTGTATCAACAGGCTGGGCTTAGGTTGTGGGATTAAGTAGGTAAACATTGAAGGAGAAGAGGTAAGAAACAAATGAATGTTGTAGAAGAGACTGGGGGAGTCAAGGTTGTCGATAGGGTCCCCTTCAGTGAATTCTAGAAGTTGTCGATAGCTAAAGTTCACGTGATGTATAAAGTGTTGAATTGCACTAATTTTTTGTTTGTTTTCTACTTTAACACTTAACAGGGTGCTTGTGATGAGCTAAAACACGCAGTTGGATTGGTTCGTCCTTTTAGTGTTGCATTTCAAGTGTTTGTTTTCTAAGAGTCGAAGTTTCACTGTTGATAATGACGACGAAATTATCTTTGCAGGATGTAAACCATGTAGTGATGGCTATAGGTTATGGAGTACAGAATGGCATCCCATACTGGCTTATCAAGAACTCCTGGGGCGTGGGTGGCTACTTCAAAATGGAGCTCGGGAGAACATGTGTTGTGTGGTAAGGATCTCAACTCGTTTACCTAAACAATTCAAACACTCATGTTTTTATTTTCATTGTCAACAACCACTACTGCGTACTATTATCGGTACATACTTACCAAAATGCAATGTTTTTAATGGAGGTGTTGCTACTTGTGCATCCTACCTTATTGTTGCTGCTGCATGAAATTAGAGCTTGGGAATGAAAATGGTCGCTTTATTTCAAGTTAAAGGGGTTTCCACCAAATACTATGAAGAAGAGAATGAATAAAAATTTAGGTTTATATAGAATAATCTATTGGAATGCGGTCACGACATTGATGAGAACCGTATTAAAACCACATCGATGTAAATATATCTAATTCTGCGTATGAGGAATAAGAGCACCTGTAGTCATTGAGACTCAAAACTTTCATATTTGGCATTTAGAAATAGGAATTTTGAGTTCAAGTTGTGGTCGTTTGGACTCAAAATTTGAGTTTGTTTTAAAAAATGCACGGACAGGAGATGAATTCCCATCCGATTTTTTTTTAAAGCATGGACGGGAGATGAAATCCCGTCCGAGAGTTTTTTTATAATTAAGAACCTTAATAAAATCTTAATAAAATATTATTTCTTAATTAAATATCAATTAAATCCTAAGATGTGCCCATAATAATTTTTATAGGCCTAAATCTATAAAACATCTTTTTTACAAATGGGAGATATTTCGTCCGATATATATATATATATATATATATATATATAGGGAAAGGCTCCGTTGCACACTACCTTGGTGCTCACGGCGTGAACACTACGTCTTCGGGCGTTCAAATCGAAAATCCGAACCGTTCACATTGATCTACACATCTAAATTAGTCTAAATATGTAAAATCAAATCATTTGAAATTCATTTGCCCATCCATCACGCGACTATAAAAACAATGAATTTCAGCCATACAATTTTGTAATACTTCAATGAATGGGCAAATGAATTTCAAATGATTTATATATATATATATATATATATATATATATATATATATATATGGGAAAAAGGGGTATGAGCAACTTGCTCATTTAGTAAATAAGCAATTGATGATGTGGCATACATGTGATTGGAAAAGCCTTAAAAGGGTTAGTTGTCCAATGTATCACATGTATGCCACATAATCAATTGCTCATTTACTAAATGAGCAAGTTGCTCATATCCCTTTTACCCTATATATATATATATAATTTTTAAATTCCGACAAAAAATCATTTAGCGTCCGATACTTATTAATAAAAAAAATTGTGGGACGATAAATCATATTGCATCCGATCATTTTAATGGAGAAATTTGTTAACGGACGAAACTTGATGTTTCCGATTGCTATATTTTAGCAATTCCTATTTCTCCTCTCAAATATAGAAGAGTATTGTTCTGCCAAAACTCAAAATTTTCAAATATAGGAAACGACTACATCTTCCATGTTGCTAAAATTATCAAATTTTGGAAATATATAGAACAACTAGAGATGCTCTAACAGCAACTATTATCGTATTTATATACTTTAGAATCTAAGACAACCAGCTATCATTCTTGATTTACTTTAGTATCTACTTATTTTGAAGTGATTTACGTGGAAATTCATATATAATGGCATTGCTTTGTTCTCGTCAAATATCAAAAGTTAAGAACAACAAAACAATATGTAGCTGATTATTAACTTAATTCATTTAGTTATGTTAAAGCCCCTTTTTAATACAACCATTCTCCCGTCCACACAAGAAAACTTCTTATCAATCTTTTTGAGAAGACGACATCTTCTTATTCACATAATCATATGTAAGAACTGAATTGTGCTTGTAAAAATGGATAAAAAGACTTATCAAATGGCCCTCAAAGATACATGCATCTCCACTATCCAGCTAAAAAAGCTATTTCGAAACAGTCTATCTCAACAAGGAAATGAAGGCTTGCAGCATCGACAATACTCATTTTCAACAGATTGCAAAAATAGCTTGCACAAAGATTTCAACATACACTAAAATAAAAATACCCTACCTCGGCATATCTATTCCGACGTTTGGATAGAGACGCTAGAGTAGGGACAATGCAAAAAAGATGGGATGAAAAGACCCTTCCTACCCCGGCATTTTATTAATTTGCCGGGGTATTGTGGGCCCTATCCTGGCGTTTATGTTAGAAAATGCCGGGGTAGGATGCAGAATAAAATATCCTGCATCCCTCCCCAAAATTTTCCCCCAAATTGTTTTCAATCTCTCTCTCACCCGCTCAAACCCTACACTCGACCAATAGTTGTCGTCGTCCCCCACCATCGTCGACCGCCGCCCGGCTTCGTCGTGCCCTCCGTGCCCCATGATGCTGTGCCCCGGACTTCGTAGCGCCGACGTCTCTTTCTCTCTCCCGCTCAAACCGTAGCCCCTACCAGTCGATCTCTCCGTCATCGACTGCCGCCCTGTGTCACCGTGCCCTCCCCCACGACGTCGTTCCCCGACCTTCCTAGCCCCGACGTCTCTCTCACGAACCCCCACTGCCTCTCAATGTCACAATAGAGGTAACAGCTTTTTTCCTAGCTTCTAGGTTTCGTAATCTTGATTCCAATGTAGGGTTGGATTGGATTGAGCTAAGTTGGGATTCGACGCAGGTATTGAACCGAATCATGATTATTTTGTTAGGGTTTTAATTCAGAGTTGAAACTTGATGTTAATTTGTTAAGTTCTTGGGGATGTTTCCCTTTTATTGGGTATAATAAGTTCTATCCAGTCAAAACTCACCCATTACCATAAATTTATGAACATTGTGATAATATCAAATTAAAATGTAAAATGGTGTTATATTCAAACATATGAATTGAAGAAATAAATGCCTGCACTTCCTATTTACAAATTAATTGAGTGTCAAGTGAAGTAACAATAGTAAGGAGAAGTGACAGTTAAGAAAGAAAAGAGTCCATGTTGAATGTAGAATTAAGCACCTATAATATTCATAAGGAAATGGAAGAGTAGAAGCACTTATCATATTCATTAGAAATAAACTTTCGCACTTCCTCCAACTTTACTGATGGAAACCAAACATGCCAAATCACCATTCCCTCACCCACAATAAACCTCATTTCGCTCTCACAGGCCCATATTCACACACTTACCTTATTAGAACGTGCATCGCATTACTTTTTTCCCTTAGTGATGCTCGTCCTTACTAGTCTCGTTAATTCCCTTGTTAATGTTTTTGTTGACTCTTAGTTTGGTGTGCACAGAACGTGTCCATAAATAATAATAAGTTTAAATTAAGTTGTTCAGATTTTCAAGTTAAAATAATATCAATAAGAGATTCAAAAGAGATTCAAGAATGAGAAAAGAAGGAAAGCAATAAAGAAAATAAGCAAAGAAGGTGATATGGCAAAAAATAGGACTAAATCGAAACCGTTCAGTTCGGGCACGAATCTTAAAGTTCTCGGGGGTAAAACGGTAACTTCACCTACAAACGGGTATAAAATGGGAACTGGGTCTTTTCTTCAGGGCCCAACAATCCATAAACAGATCTATCCTATTGGATACAGGTCCCAACCCGTTACAAGCCAGTTCATGTAACGCCCTGGATCCTAGTTATCGGACATCTGTACACAACCAGAATCTTTTCCTTCAAATGCATCTCAACACAGTAATAACATGGAAATTTAAAACTTTTTATTACCAAATAAGGTTATTACATCGTCAATTACAACTGATATCTTCTTCTTGGACAAGGAGTACAAAATACATTGCCTCATTGCAATTTATTATAAATATTTACAAACTCCACTTGTAAAGCTATCAGCTATCTCCTGAAATGGTAATCGACTGATCACTGCCGAACTCCGTTGAGTGGCTCATCGGCTCTTCTGGGACTTGCTCATCGGCTTGAGGCTTCTGTTGCACGACTCTGATATTTCTGCACCTGCTTGAATGGTAGGATCGATACCTAAATGTAAGCCCTGTTTTTCATTTTATGTATTTTTGATTGTATTTTTCATTTTTGGTCTATTTTCCTCCCTTGTATTTTTCTGAACCGTATATTGGATTGTTTTCAATATATATACGTTTTATTCCATTTTGAGCTCCTTGTGTTTGATTGATCGTCTCTTTTGATCGTTTTTCATTAGTTTGATCATTTCTTCATTTTTGGTCTCGATATCTTTATTTTTATTTTTTCTTGGTGTTGTGGTGGATATTTGGTGGAGTTTTTCCTTTCCCATGATTTTTGATCCCTAATAAGATTTTTCTAGAGACAGAGAATTCACTCCTAATTGTATTCCTATTTGTATTTGACCCAATATTCACTACCCATTTGTATACCTATTGCTAGTTATTAATACCCACAACCCACTAATCCACATTTAAACTTTATATATAAACCCTCCTTAACAATAACCCTAACCCTAACATCCACAAACCCTAGCCTCCTTTCTCTCTCCCTCTCATGTGCTTTGGGCCTACACCCAACCCGAGTTCCCCCTCATCCCGTGCACCCCACCCAGGCCGACCCCTACTCCACGCCGACCCCCCTAGCTCCGGCAACCTCCACAACCCGAACCCCCTTCCTTGCTCCTTCCTTGGTTGCCGACCACCAAACCAACACCACCATCACCATCTTGCAACTTTTTGATCCCCTACTCCGTCGTCGTGGTGTTCTCAGAGTGGGTGCTTGCCACTTTGATGTTGTTGCTTCAAGGAGGATTTGTTCGTGTGGATTTTGTTCGTAGTTGCTTGGATTCGTGCTTGTAGCGGATTTCGTTTGTGGATTTTGCTTCTAGGATTGTTTGCATCGTTCTTCATCCCTAAAATAAGGCAAGTAACTTGTACTCCAATTCATTTATTTGATACAAGTACCATAGTTCACCTATAGTGTAGTTGGGTCTAGAGACAACCTTTGATTGTGTTTTCCTTGATGGGTTTTATCTCTATTGTGATATTTTGGCCATAGGAGACTCACGACACAATTCTTGACATGAAATAACCTAGAAAACGCCCGTTCTTGAATTTTAATTATGTATGTGTTACTTTTGTACAAATTCGTGTTTTGGTTGATACCCATATGAAATTATAGGCGTGGACATGTTAGTAACCCTAATTTATGCTGTTTAGACACTTGGTAGGTTGTATTTCAAGTTTGGATGTGTTTGGAGCAATATTCTTGAATCTATGTTGTTTTTGTCCTTAAGGGTGAAATCTGTATTTTCTGTATGTTCTGTTTTGTTTGCTGTTTTCGACTGTGCTACAGTCAGTATCTTGATTTCGGTATAAAATATGAATTTTAGATAATTTCTTCTATTTTTCAAACCCCACTGACTTTGCTTTATTTGGATTTCATATGACTGAGATATGACTATTTTAGTACAGAGGTGTCGATCGTTTCCAGATTCTGTTTTGGGTTAATTTTGATAACAAACTATTTTCAAGAACCATACTATACATGTTATTTTGATCCAATATTTTGGATAGTGTTTCTTTATTAAGTTAGGAATTATCCAGAATTATGATGAATTTTATTGATAAGTTTTATGTGATGTTTCATGTTCGTTTCTAAAATCTATACATGCTGTACTTTACTCGCTGTTCTGTAAAGAACCCTATTTTCACTATGATTCCTTTTACTGTATGAAAATTCTTTGTGAAATGTGAAAGTTAGTAATTTCTATCTATTTTCATATCCCTTTGGCGGAATTGGATTTCGTTTCACTGGTTGCGAGATATCTTAGTTTTCGTACAGGAGTGTTGGGATTTCCAGATTCGCTAAACTATGTTTTCTTGATGCTTTCTTATTTTTGATAACTTATCTATCTTTCCTGGAAAATTCTGAAACTTTATATTTTGATTTTGGACATATAGGGGAATATCCCAGATTTTTCGTGGATTTATTTACTGTGTTTTCTTGCTGTTTTCATGCTTTTGAATTCGTTTTCTTGATTTCTGGCTGAACCTAATTTCTGTATTCAAATCAGTTTTGAGCTGTGTGGTTGTGAATTAGTATATGAATTAATTATACTCACTGAATTCGTGTGGATGTCTATTTTCCAGATCTTTCAACGGATCTAGATTTTCTTGTTTGTAACTCATGGAATCACTGTTTTACTACAGCATGGTCTTGCTGTCCTGAACTTGAGATGTGTTTACTTTATTCCTTTATGAGATAACTTGCACTTGTACATATTTAGTTTGCTACTTGCACTTGTCACATGATCATGCCATATTATTCTTGATATATTTTGCACATATACATGCTTGTTGGACATTAATAATAAAATAACCAAGTCGGGGTTTAAGAGACAGATCTAATAGTGGATAATTCAGAAATGTGTATTCGGAAGAGGATCCACTGATCATACATGATTACCTGATACTTGCACGCAAGACAGGATACTTGCTCCTTGCACTATTTGACACGTGATTACATGATACATGATACATGGTGCTTGGAGCTCATTTACTTGCTTGTCCCCGAGTATACTGTCCTCTATGGTCCACTATGAAATCTAAAGCGAAACTGTTGTGTTGTAGCAACCATGTAAGGTGGGCTGCATGAAGTGCTACCTAGATAGTAATTCACTGCAAGACTTGACTCATACTACTTGAACATGATACTTGAACATGATACATGCTTGCTTGATACATGACTACATGATACATGAGACTTGTTTACATGAGACTTGAAACTTGATACTTGATATGTGAACAAATGACACATGACACTTGATGTATGTTTACATGATACTTGATTTCTTGACACTTGATTTATGCCATGTACACTTGATCACTTTTACCATGCTAGTTGTTATGTTGATATCATACTTATACCATGTGCTAGTTAGTTTTTCCATGTGCTTGTATCCTACATTATAAGTGACCCGTGACTTGCAATTGACGGGTACTTGTGTTTTCTCTTTTCCTCTTTCCTGCATTCGATGAATTGCAAATTTTGGAGAGCAGGTTCCAGATGGTATCGGAGACATGAAGTATTAGTGCAGCAATTTATTATTATTTCTTGTATCTTGCTTGAATAATAATTGTATTCGTGAGACTTGGATTATTCTTATATTTTGACTTGGATTTATTCTTGTATTTGGGTAATGTGACTCAAGACTTGTGTTTTATTCAGATCATGACTGTTTGAGATTTATGTATTTGGTTTCAAGTATTCTTGATGGTATTTTGACTCATTTGTGCATGTGGTTGATTAAATCACTTCCGACTCTGTATATTTCTCGTGCATGTTGTTAAGATTTCTTGAACAGTTTATGGATGATGAAAATCATTCGCAGGGTTTTTGTTACGTATCCGTGTTCTGTATTCTTTTGGGAAGCGGGGCGTGACAGGGGTTTTAGTGGTATCGGAGCCCCAGGTTTGGCTAATATATTGGGTAACTAATATATTAGGCATGCTTGGCTCGAACTTGAAATCTGCGCAACATCTCACCAACCATGCATGCATAGAATGAATCAAATATTATCAACATTGATCTGGATATAGTCTTATTCCATTCTTTTTGATCCCTTCTTATTTGGATTCTTGTTTTGTATGAATTCATTCTTCTCGTACCCATATTCCTTAATTTTGGTGTCATCCATTCTTTTCTTTCTCTTTTGCTTTCTGTCTTAGGTATTGTGCTTGTGTGCTCTTTCTCTGCTCATGTTCTGTTTGATTCTGGGGCAACTCATTCTTTTGTCTCCTCTCGATTTCTCGCTCGCCTTCAGTTGGAGTGCAGCAACATGTCAGAGGTTTGGAATATTGTGACAGGTGGTGGAGTTGTCAGTTGTTCTCGGGAGTGCAGGCAATGCCCCGTTGTTATTGGGGACGCAGAGTTCAAAGCCAATCTGATTGTAATTGGGAATTCGGGATTTAACGTTATTCTGGATATGGATTGGTTGGGTGAAATCCATGCCATTATTGATTGTCGTTCTAAGAAGGTTGTGTTCTGGATTCCAGATCGCACAGAGTTTGAGTTCCATGCTGAGGAGTCTTCCCTTTGTCGAGCTGCAGTTGATCAGGAGATTTGTGCGATGGAGTTGCATTCAGGCTGTGAGGCTGCACCTCTAGTAGTTCGGGATTTCTTCGATGTTTTTTCAGATGAGTTGCCTAGCTTACCCCTTGACAGGAAAGTGGAATTCGGTAATGATGTTCAGCCTGGAACAGAGCCGATATCGAAGAGTCCCTACAGGATAGCACCGGTTAAGCTAGCAGAGCTTAAGGTGCAGATTCAGTAGTTGCTTGATTTGGGTATCATCAGACCTAGTGTTTCACCTTGGGGTGCTCCGGTCCTTTTTGTTGACAAGAAGGATGGTAGTCGTCGACTGTGCATATATTATCGAGAACTTAACAGAGTTACTATGAAGAATCGGTATCCGTTGACTAGGATCGATGATTTGTTTGATCAGCTGAGTGGGGCTGCTGTTTTCTCAAAGTTGGATCTTCGTTCTGGATATCACCAAGTTAAGGTGAAGGCTACAGATATACAGAAGACTGCTTTCAGGACTAGATACGGACACTGAGTATCTTGTGATGCCGTTCGGAGTTACGAATGCGCCGGCTGTATTCATGAGTCTTATGAACCGAGTTTTCTCTCAATTCTTGGATAGATTCGTGGTGGTCTTCATTGATAATATTTTGGTGTATTCTCGGAATCGGGAAGATCATGCTGAGCATCTTAGAGTGGTTTTGCAGACTTTGAGGAAGAATCAGCTCTATGGGAAACTTAGCAAGTGCAAGTTTTGGCTCGACAGGATTTCTTTCTTGGGGCATATTGTTTCTGGCGATGGTATTTCTGTAGATCCTGCTAAGGTTGAGGCGTGAAGGATTGGCCTATTCCCAAGTCAGTTTCTTAAGTCAGTAGTTTTCTCGGTTTGGCTGGCTATTATCGGAAGTTTATCCAAGATTTTTCGAAGATAGCAGGACCGTTGACTAAGTTGACTGGGAAGGATCAGAAGTTCTGTTGGTCTGATGAGTGCAATGAGGCTTTTGTTGAGTTGAAGAACAGATTGACGTCAGCGCCTGTGTTGACTATTCCCGATGGTTCAGGTGGATATGTATTTCACTGCGATGCTTCTGGTAAGGGTCTTGGAGCAGTTTTGATGCAGAAGAGCCGAGTCGTTACATATGCATCGAGGTAGTTGAGGTCGCATGAGAGGAACTATCCTATTCATGACTTGGAGTTAGCAGCAGTGATTTTTGCTTTGAAGTTGTAGTGACATTATTTACTTGGGGACCGAGTGTAAATCTTTACAGACCACAAAAGTCTCAAATACGTCTTCACCCAGAGGAGTTAAACATGAGGCAAAGGCGTTGGTTGGAGCTTATGACCGATTATGACATCAGTTTGCAATACCATCCTGGTAAAGTAAACTTGGTGCCAGATGCTTTGAGCAGGAGACCGACAGTTATGTTCTTGACTCTGCAAAGAGATTTGATTGAGCAGATGAGGAGGTTGGAGTTGGAGGTTTTGTTGCCGAGTTCTGATCAGAGTTGTTTGGTGCTTCAGCTGCAGTCGTCTCTTGTTGATCAGATCAAAGAGGAGCAGGCTAGTGATGCACAGTTGCAGAGATTTCGAGCTGAGGTTGAGTCTAGGGTCCAGGACGGACATGGTTATTCATTCGGATGGATCGCTTCGTTTTGGGTCCAGGTTATGTGTCCCGGAAGGTGATGTTCGTCAGAGGTTACTTGAGGAAGCCCATCAGTCTTCGTATTCTATCCATCCTGGCAGTACTAAGATGTATCGAGATTTGAAGCTTCATTTCTGGTGGCAGGGTATGAAAAGGGCTGTGGCTCAGTTTGTTGCTCAGTGTTTGATCTGCCAGCAGGTTAAGGCAGAGCATCAGAGAACCGCTGGACTCTTCAACAGCTTCCTATTCCAGAGTGGAAGTGGGAACATATCACTATGGATTTTGTGACCGCTTTGCCGAGGAGTCCTAAGGGTCATAATGCTATTTGGGTGATTGTCGACCGTTTGACGAAGAGTGCTCACTTCATTCCTTTTCGTGTCGGTCAGTCTACTGAGAGCCTAGCTGAGAGGTATATGTAAGAGATTATTAGACTTCATGGGGTTCCAGTTAGTATTCTATCCGACAGGGATACGAGATTCAGATCTCAGTTCTGGGAGTCTTCAGAACAGTTTATGGAGTAAATTAAAGTACAGTACAGCTTTTCATCTCCAGACTGATGGACAGTCAGAGCGAACTATTCAGATTCTTGAGGACATGTTGAGGTCCTGTATGCTTCAGTTTGGTGGGTCTTGGGAGGATCATTTATATCTCGTAGAGTTCTCGTACAATAACAGCTTTCAAGCCAGTATTAAAGCTACTCCATTCGAGGCACTCTATGGGCGGAAGTGCAGATCACCAGTATGCTGGGATGACATTGGTGAGAGGAAGTTGTTGGGTCCGGAGTTGATCACCAAGACAGTGGATGCAGTGGTTCAGATCAGGAAGCACTTGCAGGTAGCTCAGGATAGGCAGAGGCGGTGGGCGGATGTCCATCGTAGGGCTTTGGAGTTTGTTGTAGGTGACCATGTTTTCCTGAAGGTATCGCCGTGGCGCGGTGTCATTCGGTTCGGTGGCGGGGGCAAGCTTAGCCCTAGGTTTATTGGACCGTTTGAGATTTTGGAGCGAGTAGGCAAGGTGGCCTATCGTCTTGCATTGCCGTCAGCTTTATTAGGAGTGCACGATGTTTTCCATGTCTCATAACTCAGGAGATATATCCGAGATGAGAGCTACGTGAACGACTATTCTGAGTTGACCATTCGGCGGTCGGATTTGACTTGTGAGATTCTGCCAGTTGCTATTGTGGATCGGCAGGAGAAAGTGCTTAAGACAAAGTCATCAAGTTGGTTCGTGTTGCTTGGAATCCTCACTCGCCTGGTGAGTCGACTTGGGAGCTGGAGGAGATTCAGCAGAAGTTTTCTCATTTGTTTGAGTAGATTGTTTTTGTTTTGCTTTTTGGATGTTTTGTTTTGCTTGGGGTTATTCTATGTATCTTCTTTTTGAATTTCGAGGACGAAATTCTTGTTAGGTGGGTAGGATTGTAACTCCTGTTTTTTATTTTATGTATTTTTGACTGTATTTTTCATTTTTGGTGTATTTTCCTCTCTTGTATTTTTCTGAACTGTATATTGGATTTGTTTCCAATATATATTCGTTTTATTTCATTTTGAGCTCCTTGTGTTTGATTGATTGTCTCTTTTGATCGTTTTTCATTATTTGATCATTTCATCATTTTTGGTCTCGATATCTTTATTTTTATTTTTTCTTGGTGTTGTGGTGGAGTTTTGGTGGAGTTTTTCCTTTCCCATGATTTTTGGTCCCTAATAAGATTTTCTAGAGACATAGAATTCACTCCTAATTGTATTCCTATTTGTATTTGACCCAATATCCACTACCCATTTGTATACCTATTGCTAGTTATTAATACCCACAACCCATTAACCCACATTTAAACTCTATATATAAACCCTCCTTAACAATAACCCTAACCCTAACATCCACAAACCCTAGCCTCCTTTCTCTCTCCTTCTCATGTGCTCCCGGCCTACACCCAACCCGAGCTCCCCCTCATCCCGTGCACCCCACCCAGGCCGACCCTACTCCGGCAACCTCCATAACCCGAACCCCCTTCCTTGCTCCTTCCTTGGTTGCCGACCACCAAACCAACACCACCATCACCATCTTGCAACTTTTTGATCCCCTACTCCGTCGTCGTGGTGTTCTCAAAGTGGGTGCTTGCCACTTTGATCGTTGTTGCTTCAAGGAGGATTCGTTCGTGTGGATTTTGTTCGTAGTTGCTTGGATTCGTGCTTGTAGCGGATTTCGTTTGTGGATTTTGCTTCTAGGATTGTTTGCATCGTTCTTCATCCCTAAAATAAGGCAAGTAACTTGTACTCCAATTCATTTATTTGATACAAGTACCATAGTTCACCTATAGTGTAGTTGGGTCTAGAGACAACCTTTGATTGTGTTTTCCTTGATGGGTTTTATCTCTATTGTGATATTTTGGCCATAGGAGACTCACGACACAATTCTTGACATGAAATAACCTAGAAAACGCCCGTTCTTGAATTTTAATTATGTATGTGTTACTTTTGTACAAATTCGTGTTTTGGTTGGTACCCATATGAAATTATAGGCGTGGACATGTTAGTAACCCTAATTTATGATGTTTAGACACTTGGTAGGTTGTATTTCAAGTTTGGATGTGTTTGGAGCAATATTCTTGAATCTATGTTGTTTTTGTCCTTAAGGGTGAAATCTGTATTTTCTGTATGTTCTGTTTTGTTTGCTGTTTTCGACTGTGCTACAGTCAGTATCTTGATTTCGGTATAAAATATGAATTTTAGATAATTTCTTCTATTTTCAAACCCCACTGACTTTGCTTTATTTGGATTTCATATGACTGAGATATGACTATTTTAGTACAGAGGTGTCGATCGTTTCCAGATTCTGTTTTGGGTTAATTTTGATAATAAACTATTTTCAAGAACCATACTATACATGTTATTTTGATCCAATATTTTGGATAGTGTTTCTTTATTAAGTTAGGAATTTTCCAGAATTATGATGAATTTTATTGATAAGTTTTATGTGATGTTTCATGTTCGTTTCTAAAATCTATACATGCTGTACTTTACTCGCTGTTCTGTAAAGAACCCTATTTTCACTATGATTCCTTTTACTGTATGAAAATTCTATGTGAAATGTGAAAGTTAGTAATTTCTATCTATTTTCATATCCCTTTGGCGGAATTGGATTTCGTTTCACTGGTTGCGAGATATCTTAGTTTTCGTACAGGAGTGTTGGGATTTCCAGATTCGCTAAATTATGTTTTCTTGATGCTTTCTTATTTTTGATAACTTATCTATCTTTCCTGGAAAATTCTGAAACTTTATATTTTGATTTTGGACATATAGGGGAATATCCCAGATTTTTCGTAGATTTATTTACTGTGTTTTCTTGCTGTTTTCATGCTTTTGAATTCGTTTTCTTGATTTCTGGCTGAACCTAATTTCTGTATTCAAATCAATTTTGAGCTGTGTGGTTGTGAATTAGTATATGAATTAATTATACTCACTGAATTCGTGTGGATGTCTATTTTCCAGATCTTTCAACGGATCTAGATTTTCTTGTTTGTAACTCATGGAATCACTGTTTTACTACAGCATGGTCTTGCTGTCCTGAACTTGAGATGTGTTTACTTTATTCCTTTATGAGATAACTTGCACTTGTACATATTTAGTTTGCTACTTGCACTTGTCACATGATCATGCCATATTATTCTTGATATATTTTGCACATATACATGCTTGTTGGACATTAATAATAAAATAACCAAGTCGAGGTTTAAGTGACAGATCTAATAGTGGATAATTCAGAAATGTGTATTCGGAAAGGGATCCACTGATCATACATGATTACTTGATACTTGCACGCAAGACAGGATACTTGCTCCTTGTACTATTTGACACGTGATTACATGATACATGATACATGGTGCTTGGAGCTCATTTACTTGCTTGTCTCCGAGTATACTGCCCTCTATGGTTCACTATGAAATCTAAAGCGAAACTGTTGTGTTGTAGCAACCATGTAAGGTGGGCTGCATGAAGTGCTACCTAGATAGTAATTCACTGCAAGACTTGACACATACTACTTGAACATGATACTTGAACATGATACATGCTTGCTTGATACATGACTACATGATACATGAGACTTGTTTACATGAGACTTGAAACTTGATACTTGATATGTGAACAAATGACACATGACACTTGATGCATGTTTACATGATACTTGATTTCTTGACACTTGATTTATGCCATGTACACTTGATCACTTTTACCATGCTAGTTGTTATGTTGATATCATACTTATACCATGTGCTAGTTAGTTTTCCCATGTGCTTGTATCCTACATTATAAGTGACCCGTGACTTGCAATTGACGGGTACTTGTGTTTTCTCTTTTCCTCTTTCCTGCATTCGATGAATTGCAAATTTTGGAGAGCAGGTTCCCGATGGTATCGGAGACATGAAGTATTAGTGCAGCAATTTATTATTATTTCTTGTATCTTGCTTGAATAATAATTGTATTCGTGAGACTTGGATTATTCATATATTTTTAGACTTGGATTTATTCTTGTATTTGGGTAATGTGACCCAAGACTTGTGTTTTATTCAGATCATGACTGTTTGAGATTTATGTATTTGGTTTCATGTATTCTTGATGGTATTTTGACTCATTATGTGCATGTGGTTGATTAAATCACTTCCGACTCTGTATATTTCTCGTGCATGTTGTTAAGATTTCTTGAACAGCTTATGGATGATGAAAATCATTCGCTGGGCTTTTGTTACGTATCCGTGTTCCGTATTCTTTTGGAAAGCGGGGCATGACACTAAAAGGTGGGGAACGTCAATACTTCGACTGATGCAATGCTGATAATAACAACGATCCTCTAAACTACAATCACAACCCTAATTTATGCAAAAGAAAAGTGATGTGACGATTAGGGGTTAATGGATTCGGGTTCTAGTGCAGTTGTATGCCATGATCTTACAACTAAATGCATCAATCACATGCATAATTCTAATGCAAGCAAGACTTTGGAGAACGCATGCATCCCATACTACATATGCCCCCAAATCTAGCCGTCTTTCTCCATATTTTAGGGATTCGAACCATCGCCATGCATCCTACTCTTGTTCTCAACCTGTTCCCAATAGATTATCCCTGTTGTATGTGGTTGCAGTTTATCGGTCTGGTTCCGTCATTGTAGTCCCTAAGTGGTTGACGCGTTTTCCTCTCAGTACCCGCGAACGGACCTCACTCAGAAAGCCGCGACAATTTTCGGTAACAAGACCATGTACCTCTCTGGTAACAAATGACGTCATAATATATAAAATAAACCAAGCGCATAGGGACCCACCGTACTCGGGGGTCAAATCCCCCTACCTGACAAGAATGCTGTCCCCATTCCTTTCACGGCATCCTTGGGAATTAACAGATCTAGATACTGGACCCGTGAACCCAAACCGGATGAACCGAGTCCGTATCCCTACGACAGGAAAAATACAACTCCCGACTATGGTCTACTAGTACTAATGCAAGTTACAAACCTCTAGTACACCATTCTAATCCAAGAATCCCTCTAATCACTTAGGTAAAATAAGATTGCCACTAAAACTTTGCCTATCGACCTTTGGTGCTGGTAAAACAAGTCCGGTTCGCCACTTGCCCTACCTTGGAATTCGCCCGACACCATGGCCCGCGTTCAGCCTTCACCGGCATGAATATAACTTGACGGTACCAGCTTGAGCGTCCAACGCCTCGGTGGAAGTTCATAACTTAGGGTCGACCGACGTAGGGCATCACCCTACCCTCGTGACTAATTCGAGTCATAAATTCACCATGGGAGTCAAACAAAAATCAGCAATAGACACACTTCATCCCCAAACAGTGAGTCATCAACTCCTAATGTACACAAGGGAGGGATCCTCTCAACACTTAGTCAAGCCAAGATTAAGCAACTACGGTGTTTCTGCTTGAAACTTTAAAAAGATCATAACTCCCACAAACAACTCAGATTTGGGTGTTCAAGCCTAATCTGGAAAGGTAAAGAAGTAGGCTATAACTTTCTAGTTGATCGTCACCTTAGATTCCATCATTTAAATCCTCAATTTGGCCTCACAAGCCTCAGCCTGTGTACTTCTTGTACACTTGTAATGCCCCGAACTTTCCATATGGAGAATTCAAGACACGAGCTAGAACCTTTACATTCAATTAGTCACAATACACAGAAATCAGGAAAATTGTAAACATTTTACTAATACAATATTACAGGCCGAGTGTTTCCATTGATTCAATATTACATCAGAGTATACATGAATGAAAATGATAAACATTGGGCTTTTTACTTGTAGACCATGCATTGACTAGAGTCCTCCTGGTTGGTGATCTTGTATCCACAACCTATTTCAGTGGAGACGTCAGTACATATACTGATGCTTAAAGGCTGATGACTAGCCGCGAATCTCAAAAACACACATAATAAGCATGGTAAAATATGTCGGTGTAGTTTAAGTGTTCGTGAATACTATGACTATATACTAATGCAATGTCAACTAAGGCTAGGATGCTCCTATTCTAATGAAGGCGAGAATCTGGAATTGTACGTCCATATCAAGCCGTGTCTTGAATTCAAACCCACGCTATGAATTCTTGTAACCCTTGTTTTTCCAAAATTGTATTTTCGGGATATTTTCTGTAATTAAAATTTTTGTAAATTATTTTTCCGCTCTTAAACTCTTTTTGTTAAAATTTGTTTTGGATATTCTATTAAAATCTATTTATGATCAAAAATTTTATTTGTAGCTATTTTTCAAATGATTTTTATACAAACCCTACTAGTATTATTGTTACTACGGTTTTTTTTATTTTTATTTTTATTATTATGATTATTGTTATTATTGTTATTATTATAACTTTGATTGTTTATTTAAAAATATAGTTCTATTGATAATTGTATTTGTGGTTATTTCAAATAATTTCCATATTGTTGTACAAATTATTTTTTGTTATATAACCCCACATTTTATTGGTTGATTATTTTTCTATTAGTTTTTAAAACCATATTTTCCTTATTGGATTTTTATATAAACCCAAACACAATAATTCATTTTAAATCCATTACCCTATTTAAAACCCAAAACCCAATATACTACCTGTACCCGTTTCCTATTCTACCTAAGCCCGAAACCCCTATACCCTTCAGCTGTCACCTAAACTCCTCAACCCTAATATAACTTCTCCCATATATATATTAACCCATTGCATCTCCCTGTTCTTCATCACCTGTTCACCCCTTCACCTTCTGCCGCCTCTCATCCGCACCTCCCCCTCCTTACTTTCTGCTCCCTGCCCTCGCCTCAACGCGACTCCGACAGCGATGCTACAGCCCCTAGGCCGCTGTCCCTGTGTGCACCTCCTGCAGTGTCGCGACACTGCTCTGTCGCTCTCTTGCTGTGCCGCACCCATGCCAGGCGAACCCTCTCGTCGCGCCGCTACTACACCGCCAGACCCAATGTCAGCCCCCTTCCTGTGTGCCTCACCCCGACGCCAGCAATGCACGGCACCGACTCTCCTCCCCTACCTCCTCCCGTCAACCAGCATCTGAGACAGCAGAGTCGACAACAACAACTAGTGCACCCATTGGCCTTTGCTGTTGATCATGGAGATTTTTGATCAAGTGATGTGAGCCGTCGATCGTCGTGATCATCTTGATCATCATGATCATGTCCCCTTAGTTTTGATTCTAGACGTCCGTTGGATCTTAGTCATCATGCTTGATTGGATGTGGGCCGTCGATCTCCTCTTGATCATCCGATTAGATCCTATCCGTTCGATCTCTCCTTGACCGTCACGATCATGATGATCATCAATTTTCTTTGATCGCAGCCGTTCGATCAATCGATCAATCTTGATCTTCATCATTATCTTCATCATCAGGGAAATCTTACTGTCCGATCTGATCCGATCATCTTGATCTTGATATTCGATCTTAGCCGTCCGATTGTGTTTGTGATCTCGATCGTCTTCATCTTGTTCGTGATTCGTGTGTTTGTTCGTGATCATTGTTGTGTTCGTGCCCCTGAAAATTCGTTCTCGGCATTCTTGCTTGGTGTCGTTTTCGTCGTCATCTTCCAGGCAAGTAACTTGTACTCAATTCCTTTGTATGATACAAGTCATAAATTCCGCTTGTAGTGTACTTGGGTTCTAGAGACAACTCGTGTGTGATATATTTTTGATGAGTATTGTCTCTATGGTGCTATTGACCATAGTTGTCTCACGACACAAATTTGACATGAAACAACTTAGGTTTTGACCGTTCTTGATGTGATTATATTTGAGAGATAATTATGAGAATTTGTGTGTTGTTTGGATTCATGTGATATACTTGTTGTGGACATTTCATATACCCTATTTCATAATGTTTGGACACTTAGTAGACTCTAGAACATGTTTGGTTGTGTTTGGAATGAGTTTCGTACGTTGCATGATGATTTGTTGTTAAAACGAAAATCTATATTTTGTCGATGATTAGTTTTGATTGCTATTTTAGACCATATTAAGGCTAGTATCTTAACTTCAGCATTAAACATGATTTTTGGAGAAATCCGTCTTCTTTCCAAACTTTCTAACCTTGATCGATTTCGTTTTCGTATGTGTGAGATATGATTGTTTTACTATAGAGGTGTATTATATTTCCAAATTTCGTTTCTTGATAATTTCGATGACTAAAATATTTTGATACTATTTCTAAACATATTATTTTGATCTGAAATATTGGATAGTATTTCTATACTTGATTAGGGATTATCCAGAATTTTGGTGGATTTATTTGATAAAATTTACATACTGTTTCATGCTTTCGAATAAAAACTAAACTTGCTGGATTTTGCTCGTTGTTCTGTAAAGAAGTATATTTTCACCCTAGTTCCTTTTCATGTATGAAAAATATTTATGAAATATGAAAGTTATCTTATTTTGTCTATTTTCTTATTCCATTGGCGGATTTGGATTTCGTTTCACGGTTTGCGAGATATTACAGTTTTCGTACAACAGTGTTGGGAATTCCTGATTTGCCAAACTATCGTTTCTTGATGTTTTCGGATTTTTGTTGACTAAACTAATCTTACTAGAAAATTATGAAACTTTATATTCTGATACTAGACATATAAGGGGAATACCCCAGATTTATTCTGGATTTATTTAAGTTGTTTTGATGCTGTTTTCCTGACTTTGAATTCGATTACTGATTTCTGGCTGAATGTATTTTCTGGATTCAAATCAATTTTGAGTTATGTTCTTGTGAATTACTATATGGCTTATTTATATACGCTAGATTCGGACGGGAGTCTATTTTCTAAACCTTTCTACAGATTCAGATTTGCATATTTGTAACACCGGGAATTTCAGTTCTACTATAGTATGGTCTTGCTGTTCTGAATTAGAAATTTGGTTATTTTATCCTTTTATATGTTATCTTGCACCCGTACATGTTTATCTTGGAACTTGAACTTGTTACATGATCATGCCATTTTATTTTTGAGATGTTTTGCACACATACATGCTTGTTTGACAATAATAATAAATAACAAAGGCGGGGTTTAAGGGAAAGGTCTAATAGTGGATAATTCATAACGTGTACTTGGAAGGGGATCCACTGATCCTACGTGATTACTTAATACATGATGCATGACACGTGATTACTTGACACTTGCACGCAAGAAACGTACTTACCACTTGCACAACTTGACACGTGATACATGATACATGATACTTGGAGCTTGGAGCTCGATACTTGATACTTGTCCCTGAGTACACTGTCCTCTATGGTCCACTTCTAAAGCGAAACTGTTTATTGTAGCAACCATGTAAGGTGGGCTGAATGAAGTGCTACCTAGATAGTAATCACTACAAGACTTGATACATGACACTTGAATATGATACATGCTTACTTGATACTTGACTACATGATACATGAGACTTGATACTTGACACTTGATACATGTTTACATGATACTTGATACTTGTTACTTGTTTACATGATCCTCATTCACTTGACATTTGATAATGCTACTTGTACTTGTTCATCTTACCATGCTAGTTGTTTTATTTTGTTATCATGCATATTCCATGTTATTAGTTAGTTTTCTCCATGTACTTGTATCCTATATTACAAGCGGCCCGTAAATTGTATTGACGGGAGTTTGTTTTCTTTTTCCTATCCCTACAATTGTTAAATTGCAGATTTTGGAGAACAGGTTCTGGATGGTATCGGTGATATAAAGTATTAGTGCTGAATTTTTCTATTATTATTTCTTGTTTCTTGCTTTGAACAATTGTATTTTGATACTTGGATTTATTTGTATTTGGGCAATGTGACCAAAGATATTTGACTTATTCAGATTGTGATTATTTGAGATTAATACATTTTAGTTTCAAGTATTCTTGTAGGTATATTGGTTCATATGTGCATGTTGGTTGATTCTTTTGCTTCCGACTCTGATTATTCTTGTGAAATGTTGTAAAGATTCTTGAACAACTTATGGATGATGAAAATCATTCGCTGGGCATTTGTTGCGTATCCGTATTCCGTATTCTCTTTTGGGAAGCGGGGTGTGACAATTCTATTTTGTACACAATCTGTTCTTGACAATACAACGTGACTGATGAGATTACAGACGTGGTCAAGTCCCACCAATGCAGTACGCTCATGGTGTCTATGTTTGCCACTACTACCCGACGTACCGGTCCTCACTCAAAACCAGACGAACACAGGGTCTGTAGCACAGGATAGCACAAAGCCTACCTTGTGGCACCCATAACTCATAGACCGTGATCTATGGCCCGTTCGCTCTCCCTGGCATAGAACGTGACAGAATTTCCGAGCTCCATCCCCTAGTTCTGACAGACCGTTCTTATCATGCTATTTTAGGAATTAACAGAGTGAGATACGCAACCCGTGCTCCCAACTCGTGAGAAGGCACCGTTCGTATCCATTTGACGGGAAGGTACAACCCCATACACCTCCTAGTGTCGGCCTATAAGACGAGTTGGGTCATAAGGTATCACCCCTAATTCCAGCAATCACTTTTGGCAAAAATGGTTAAGTAATGATCTTTATAAGTTACTACCCTAACGATGTCACTAAACCTAAACAATCTTACAAGATTTTAACTTAGAAATTCTTGAGTTTATCATGGTCCAACCCACGACCTATTGATCCAAGACATTAGTGATGGGATCTCATCACTACCCCTAACTCGGATCTCGTCAATACTCTCGGCCCGCGATCAGCCCACACCGGTTAAGATCCATCGGCGCCCAAGGTGAGACTTATCCATAGTTTTCAAGGTGGTAAGATGCGAGTCTTGATGGTCAATGATGCCTAGGGTAACTACAAGACCCTAGAGGAGCTTTTATCAAGCTAACTTCATCAGTGACTTTCTCGACCATTAATTTCCCACACACTGGAGATGAAGAATGTTCGCAAGATAGGGTCCAACTTCAATTAGAACCTCACACGACTAGAATTCATGGTTTCTTTTTCCTAAATTGAACTAGAACTACATGCAACTAGATTCATGAGTTCTTTCTCAAGTTAAGCTAGAATCACGTAGAACCTAAATGCACGGGTTCTATCAATTGAGCTAGAACCATCATAGAGCTAGTTTCATGGGTTTTTTTTTAAAAGTCGACTAGAATAAACATGGAACAAGGGTTCATTTCAATAGTTTAATTAGGTTAGCATGCGAGCCACATTCGTGTTCTCTTTCTTAGAAATTGACTAAACCATTATAACATATAACTTAAGCATGGGTTCTTTACTAGAACAATTTTGACAACTTAAGCATGATTGTTTACTAGAATTTCACACAAGCATGAATGGGTTCATTTTAACATAGAATAACAAAACTCAAGCAAGATGGGTTTTTTATTACAACTCAAGCATGATGGGTTCTTCACTAAGATACTTATCAACTCAAGCATGATTGTTTACTAGAATGTCACACAAGCATGAATGAGTTCATTTTAACATAGAAAAATAAAATTCAAGCATGATGAGTTCTTTATTACAACTCAAGCATGATGGGTTCTTCACTAAGAATAATTAGCAACTCAAGCATGATTGTTTACTAGAATGTCACACAAACATGAATGAGTTTATTTTAACATAGAACAACAACTCTCAAGCATGATGGGTTCTTTATTACAACTCAAGCATGATGGGTTCTTCACTAAGATACTTAGCAACTCAAGCATGATTGTTTACTAGAATGTCACACAAGTATGAATGAGTTCCTTTTAACATAGAACAACAAAACTCAAGCATGTTGGGTTCTTTATTACAACTCAAGCATGATGTGTTCTTCACTAAGTTACTTAGCAACTCAAGCATGATTGTTTACTAGAATGTCACACAAGCATGAATGAGTTCATTTTAACATAGAACAACAAAACTCAAGCATGATGGATTCTTTATTACAACTCAAGCATGATGGGTTCTTCACTAAGATACTTATCAACTCAAGCATGATTGTTTACTAGAATGTCACACAAGCATGAATGGGTTCATTTTAACATAGAACAACAAAACTCAAGCATGATGGGTTCTTTATTACAACTCAAGCATGATGGGTTCTTCACTAAGAGCAATTAGCAACTCAAGCATGATTGTTTACAAAACAACTATCAGAACTTACTTATATTTTACAAAGACTACTTCTTTTAGGGATTACAAGTCCCACTTATTACAAAGATTTATTTTTACCAAATTACAAGTTACTACATACAGCAAAGAATAACTTTCTTAAGCCAACAATCTTACATATTACAACACCTATTTTCCTTCAACCTACAATTGCCTACATCAATAAAACTTACTTTTTATGAACAAAAAGTTAGTAAAAACATGATCTTTAATAAAGTAGGAAACCACATACAACAAAAGACTTGTCTTTTAATTAGCATGTTAAGTTCTATAACACCCAAAATGGGTATGTAACCATTTATATGCTCATAGTATTTAGTCCAAGTTGTAAATTTGTGTCAACAAAATAACCATAACAACAATAAAAAATCTATCTTTATGTGCTCTTTAATTAGTTCCACCCTTTAACTTTTCCTTTCATGTAATCACTTGGTTTCCTACCTTTCTTATACACAATTTTAGTCCAAGTAGTAAAAATTTAACCATAAGACAACATGTCCTTAACAAGGTTCAAAGATTTCATCTTTATGCTATTTTGTTGAGTTCTATCATTCAATCCTTTATGTGGTCATTCTCTACCACCATTTATATGCTCAAGATCTTAGTCCAAGTTGTTTTAATCAACATACAACACACACACACACATATACTATTAGAATAAGGACAACTTACAACACCCATAAACACATAATACAAAATAAAACAAAAATCATCATACAACATAAGTAGAGAAACTCCCACCTTGTATTTTTCAAGTAGGAAGGACTAGCTTAGCACCTTCTCCGTCCTCCTAGTTTTTTGAATGCTCCAAACCTACAAGAGAACTCTAGGGTTTTCTTCTCTTTCTTTTTCCTCTCAATTTTTGGCAAATGAGGCAAGGGTTGAGGGGGGGGGAGGGGGGGTATTTATAGGATGGAGGAGAGGGTTGTAGGTGAAAATACACCATGGCAATTTTGAAAAATACCCCTTGGGACAAGGGGTGGCCGGCCAACCTTGATGAGGTGGAGGGGGTGAGGTGGAGGGTGAGTTGGCATGGAGACTTCTAGTAGAAGTTACCTCCTTGATCTTTTATGTAATCCTAATTAATCCCAACCCTAGGTTTAATCCTTCAATTAAAGTCTAGCCATCCAATTTTTGATTAATCATAATAAAAAGATTTTTTTTGGGTCCAAACTATATACTACATGATTTATACGAACGCATGAAATTGATACAATACGCTCACGTATAGATTAATAAGTGTACCGATAATTTTTATTTGTAAAACCGCGCAATCCGTATAAAATAATTAATTCTGAAAATAATAATAAAAATAAATTTTATTGTCGGCTCGGAAGTTTCCAGTACCAAAACAGTATATCGCACATACATATGGACTGGTATATATACAGATGATGGTTATTAATTAAACTAAGTAATAACCACAAAAAATAATTCAATTCCAAAAAATTAAAATAAAAAAATATAATAATAAAAATAAATAATAATAATAATATAAATTATTGTTAACTGGTCGGGATATTACAACACTTGCTGCAACTTACCGGTAGCATAAATCACTACCTACTCATCAGAATGCTACCAAGCCAGGTTCTATGAAAGGGTCTGGATGTCCTCTCCAACTCCCTAGTTGGTCACCAATCCAAATTATTTTTTTTGATCACCCTAAAACATACATTACTCTCAGGTGTACCGAAATACACACTAAGTCGTACTCAAACAGAGTTTTCAGCTAAATACTTGGTTTTTGTCCAGTATTGTAAAAGTCATATTAAATCATATACTCACAGGAATTACTTCAAATAAGGTTTGTTGGAAATCTCTAGTTGTCTACTATAATTCCCTAAAAGAATACTTTCTCAAAGTATGCTCCTATAGAGCCTCAAATGTGTCATCTTATCAAAGTGTCAATTCTGACTGAATTAAGCACAGTACATGGTTTAAAATTAATCATAAATCATATACTCATTCAATGGTCACCAAATTTGCATTACAGAAAGTAGACATCATTATGAACAACATGCAAAAAGATTCATACTCACATTCCAAGTATTCACTGAGTTCTATCTGTTTCAAATATGCATAAAAATCATACTGTTCTTCAGTTACAGTCTTAACCGCTGTTGATAGATTAATTTTAAACATGCATGTAACTTCATCTAATTAATTTTATGATTTTTACGTAGAGTCTAGATTTATATAAGAGAACATGGTAAACATTTAAGAATAAGATCATGTGCCAATTAATTATAATAATTCCCTCAATCTCAGGTATCACAGTAAATAGATCCTGCTTCTGCCATACGACTCTGTCCACAAGATGGATTTAATTAAAATACTAAAATTCATCAGAAAATTCCGAAATAATTCATGCATCATCTAGACATGTATAAGATCAATATGTGAAATTTTCATCATCAAAATACTAGTAGTTTGTTCTCGGGAAAATCTAGAAAATGACATCCAGATCAAGATTTTCTGTTCTAGTTTCAGATTTTAGTAATCTACTTCACATGCAACAATTCTCTCTTCTACTATCACCTATGCATGCAAGAGTCAACTAGAATGAACACGAAAAGTTTAGAGAAACTTCCCACCCTGATTTGGCTTGAGAGGAAGTGATGGTCTTGAGCTTGCTCCTCCAAGAATCCCACTCCAAGCTTGAGAACTCCTTGCTCCTTTCTCTCTCCTCCTCTTTCTCTTTTGGTGTTCTAAAATTTTAGAACTCGGGAGGGAAGGAATGAGAGTTTTAATGAGAAGGGAGTGATGAAAGAGGGAGTAGGGGGGGGGGGTTGGGGTAATAGAGGGGTAGGGTTGGCTAGGGCGGTTTGCAAGAAAACCATGGTCTAGCTCATGGTTTTGGGGTACAATGCTTGCTGAAATATTTAGCTCTTAATTGAGTTCTAGATGACAGATGAGTGGTTTGGTTTGATTGTATGCAAAGTATACCCATGGTAGTATCATACAATAATATATTTGCATATGTACTGTACCCAAAACAAATGTATATACTAATATCGGTCCTCCTCATTCTCGTGCACCATCTAGAACACAACCACCCTCACGAACCGCCCCGCAAATATAAACGCCCTCCAACATTCATACAATCGAACAAAACACTGCAATCATATGCATGCATACGGACAATATACGTATACAAAAGTATTGCATTAACCGGGGTATTACATTACACCCTCCTTAGAATCGTTCTGTCCCCAGAACGACACTAGTGGGAGAAAGAAAAGAAAAGACAAACAACACCTAAAACAAATCTGGATACAAAGCCTTCATACAGCTTTCTGGCTCCCAAGTGGCTTCTTCCTTGAATTGGTTCCTCCAGAGAACCTTGGCCATCGGAACAACCTTGTTCCTCAATACCTTGTCCTGATGATCAAGTATCCTGATTGGTTGTTCTCTGTAGGAAAGATCAATTTGCAAATCTTTCGGAACCTCCGACAGCTGATGGCTCAAATCCGGTTCATACTTCCGTAGCATAGAGACGTGGAACACGTCATGCACTTGAGATAACTCGGCCAGTTCCAACTTATAAGCCATCCTGCAAATCTTTTTCAGAATCTTGTATGGCCCATTGTATCTCAGAGCTAACTTCCCGTCCTTTCCGAACCTGATAACTCCTTTGTCGGCAATAGCTTGAGAAATACGGAATCGCCTTCCTCAAATTCTAGCTTCCTTCGGCGGTTGTCCGCATAACTCTTCTGCTTGCTTTGTGCTCCTTGCGGTCTCTTCTGAATAAGCTCGATCTTTTCCTAAGTTTGCTGTATGATTTCCGGTCCATACATTTGCCGCTTTCCTACCTCGTACCAGTGCATGGGTGTTCTTCACCTTCTGCCAAACAAAGCTTTATATGGGGCCATACCAATGCTTGCCTGATAGCTGTTATTGTAGGCAAACTCTACCAAGGCTAGGTATTTCTCCCAACTTCCTCCGAAATCAAAAATGCATGCCCTCAACATGTCTTTAAGAATCCGGTTGACCCTCTCTGTCTGTCTATCAGTCTGTGGTGAAAAGCTATGCTGAAGTCTGTTCTGGTCCCCAACGCTGATTGTAGATTGCCAAAATCGAGATTTAAATCTTGCATCTCGGTCAGATACTATCGACACTTGCACTCCACATAGCTTTACTATGTTCTCGATGTAGATTTCGGCCAGCTTCTCGACTGACCAGGTCATCCTAACTGAAAGAAAATGTGCTGATTTTGTTAATAGTTTCACAATCACCCATATCGAGTCATTTCCTTTAGGGTTCCTGGGTAATCCAGTGATAAAGTCCATACTGATGTTCTCCCATTTCCACTCTGGAATAGGTAGAGGCAGTAACAATCCTCCTGGTTTCTGATTCTCGGCCTTAACTTGTTGGCATGTCAGACACTTGGCTATGAATTCTAGATAAGCTTCTGGTAATACCTAGTCATACCCAGAAAACTCTTTACCTCTTTCACCGTTCTTCGCTACGTCCATCCCTTGACTGCTTCATTTTTATTTTTACTTTTTTTTGGGGAGGAGGGATCCGTTGCCACTCCCTCCTTAGTAAGGATACGGCCTAGAAATGCAACCTCTGATTTTCAGAATTCACACTTGGACAATTTGGCATAATACTGATGCTCTTGTAGCTTGCTTAGGACTACTGTCAGATGTTCAGCATGATCCTCCTCCGTCCTTGAGTACACCAAAATGTCGTCGATGAAGACCACAACAAAAGAGTCAATAAACGGATGCAGAATTCTGTTAATCATGTTCATGAAGATTGCTGGAGCGTTAGTCACTCCAAACGGCATAACTAAGAATTCATAGTGTCCATGCCGAGTCCGAAAGGCTGTCTTAGGCACATCCTCCTTGACTCACACTTGATGATATCCGGACCGTAGATCAATCTTGAAAAATACTGGAGCGCTACCATGCTGAACTGTGATGCTAAACTCAACATCTCGGTGTGGGGGAAGTCCAGATAATTTGTCGAAGAATACGAGTGGAAAATTTCTTACCACTGGTATCTTATTCACCCCTTCAGGTACCCGTACTTCACTCGTAGCTACAACAATCATTGCTCTCGACCTCTTCTCCCCATGGAATACAAGTTTCACTCCTTTAGCTGAGATGACTGCCCCCTTCTCATTGCAGTCAATGCTTGCCTTGTGCCTCGATATCCAATCCACGCCAATAATGACATCTATTCTAGCAAAACCCAACTCTAACAAATCGATACTTTTGGTTTTCCCCGTTAATCTAGAGTTTACATTCCCTATAGCGTAGATCTGTAGTGAGGGTTTCCCCTGATGGCGTAGCTGCCATCAAAGCTAAATCTGGAATTGCCTCTTGTGTGCATCTTAATTTTCTCGAAAAGATTTTGACACAAAATAATGAGCCGATCCACCATCGAACAAGACTGTCGCCAAAATTCCATTTATATATATATGCCCTATGATTACCCCTTCATCTGCTTCAGCATCCTTCTTGGTCAAGGCGAACACCCTCTCTTGACGCATAGGCTTCTTCCCATTATCGGTTACTCCCGACCTTGCCTTATTGCTGTTCCTTGAATTTGGAGGACGATTCGGCTTAATATGCCCTTCTAGCCTGCACTGGAAACATTTTTGTGCACTCCTTCGGGGGCATTGATCCTTATAGTGTCTCTGCTTTCCACAGTGGAAGCAGCTTCCGGGCTTGTACTCTCCTATTTTGGCACTGGTTTTCTGAAACTTCTGACTCTTGCCCTGCTTCTTGAATTTGGATGCTGGGGTAGATCTCCTTCCATTGTTCCAAAACTCCGTCCTTCCTTGACTCTGATTCATGTCTGCCTCTGTTGTCGCGGCTCGCCTCACTAGCTTGTCGAATCATTGAATGCCTAACAAAATCATCCTTGATCTCAGTCCAGGCCTAAGCCCTTGATCAAAACTCTGGGATTTCTTTGCTTCCTCCTGGATCATCTCTGGTGCATACCACGATAGCTGAGAGAACTTCGTCTCATACTCCCTGACTGACATATTTTCCTGCTTTAGATTTTAAAATCCCATTATCTTTTCTTCTTGTACGTCTGGGGGAAAATAACACTGCTTAAACTCATCCAGGAAGTCCTCCCCATTCTATGGGTCCTCTTCCCATTCTTCGTTTCATTGATTTGCTCCATTGCCTTCCTTGGTATGTTGCGAATTCTAGTCTCAATACTAAGTTTCGGTGCAGCCTTGTCATTCTTCCCCAATTTTTGTGCTGCGACTTGCCCTCATTTGCTGTTTCACTGCAGACTTGCTACCTGCACATCAGGTTATGAATTTTCTTTTTTCGACATCTGGTTGCAGCTGGACGTTCAGTTGCAGATTTGCCTTCCGATATCAAGTTGCAGGGTTACCTTCTGGACATTCGATTACAGACTTGCCCTCCATATCCAGTTGCAGGTTTGCCACCATTGATGTCTGGATACAGACTAGCCGCATTTGAACTTGACTGCACCAAGTTTGTTAGCAGAAGTACACTGAGACTGGTTCAGATATACGGAAGATCATAATCATAAGTTGTAAAGCGCTACCATACGATTTACGATCATCCTATCTACCAAACTAACTCAATTTATCTGGCCTTCAAGTCTTAATTTTCTATCGTGTTAGACTGCAATTTGAAGTCAGCTTTGATACCAGGTTTGTAACGTCCCGAATTCCGGTTGCCGGACATTCGTGGCACAACTAGAATATTTTCCTTCAAATGCATCTCAACAAAGTAATAACTTGGAAATTAAAAACTTTTTATTGCCAAATAAGGTTATTACATCGTCAATTACAACTGAAATCCTATTCTTGGACAGGAGTACAAAATACATTGCCTCATTACAACTTATTACAAATATTTTCAGAATCCACTTGTAAAGCTATCAGCTACCTCCTGGAATGGTATTCGACTGATCAATGTCGAACTCCGCTGAGTGGCCCATCGGCTTCCCTGGGACTTGCTCCTCGGCTTGAGGCTTCTGCTACACGACTCTGATATTTTTGCACCTGCTTGAATGGTAGGATCTATACCTAAATGGTGGGGAACGTCAATACTTCGACTGACGCAATGCTGATAATAATAGTGATCCTCTAAACTACAATCACAACCATAATTTATGCAAAAGAAAAGTGATGTGACGACTAGGGGTTAATGGATTCGGTTTCTAGTGCAGTTGTATGCTTTGATCTTACAACTAAATGCATCAATCACATGCCTAATTCTAATGCAAGCAAGACTTTAGAGAACGCATGCATCCCATACTACATACGCCCACAAATCTAGTTGTCTTTCTCCATATTTTAGCGATTGGAACCCTCGCCATTCATCCTACTCTTGAACTAAACCTGTTCCCAATAGAATATCCGTGTCCTATGAGGTTGCAGTTGATCGGTCTAGTTCCGCCACTGCAATGCCTAAGTGGTTGACGCATTTTCCACTCAGTACCCGCAAACGGACCTCACTCAGAAAGCCGTGACAATTTTCGGTAACAAGACCATGTACCTCTCCGGTAACAAATGACGTCATAATATATAAAATAAACCTCGCGCAAAGGGACCCACCGAACTCGAGGGACAAATCCGCCTACCCGACAGGAGTGCTCTCTCCGTCCCTTCCACGACATCATTGGGAATTAACCGATCGAGATACTGGACCCGTGAACCCAAACCGGACGAACCGAGTCCGTATCCCTACGACAGGAAAAATACAACTCTCGACTATGGTCTGCTAGTACTAATGAAAGTTACAAACCTCTACTACCACTCTAATCCAAGATTCCCTCTAATCACTTGGGTAAAATAAGATTGCCTCCAGAACTTTGCCTATCGACCTCTGGCGCTGGAGACACAAGTTCGGTTCGCCACTTCCCCTAGCTGGGAATTCGCCCGACACCATGGCCCGCGTTCAGTCTTCACCGGCATGAATATAACTTGACGGTACCATTTTGGACGTCCAACGCCTCGGTGAAAATTCATAACTTAGGGTCGACAGGCGTAGGGCATCACCCTACCCTAGTGACTAATTCGAGTCACAAATCCACCATAGGAGTCAAACAAAAATTGGCAATAGATACCAATCGTCCTCAAACAGCGAGTCATCAACTCCTTATGTACACAGGTGAGGGGTCCTCTCAACACTTAGTCAAAGTCAAGATTAAGCAACTACGGTTTTTCTGGCTGAAACTTTAAAAAGATCATAAATCCCACAATACAACTCAGATTTGGATGTTCAAGCCCAATCTGAAAAGGTGAAGACCTAGGCTACAACTCTCTAGTTGATCATCACCCTTAGATTCCGTCATCTAAATCCTCAATTTGGACTCACAAGCCTCAGCCTGTGTACTTCTTGTACACTGGCTGCAACTTACCGGTAGCATAAATTACTACCTACTCATAAGAATGCTACTAACCCAGGTTCCATGGAAAGGTGTGGATGTCCTCTACAACTCCCTAGTTGATCACAAATCCAAATTATGTCATTTGATCACCCTAAAACATACATTACTCTAAGGTGTACCGAAACACACACACTACAACACACAATGCATTCACCAGCGTTTTTTTAAATATTCACCGGCATTTTTTAATGCCGGTGAAACATTCACCGGCGTTTTGGTGCAAATGCCGCCGAAGCGAGCATCGCGGAATGATAGGTGTCTACACCGGCATTTCTACCGGCCGCCGATATATCTTGAATATACACCGGCGGTCATTTAACGCCGGTATATGGGTATTCCTAAGTGTCGTTCTTTTCCCCAATATACATTCACCGGCGGTCACATAATGCCGGTATATATCTTTTCACTGGCGTTTTTCCAAACGCCGGTGTATGTTCAATATTTACCGGCGGCCGACAAACGCCGGTGTATGTATGTTTTCCGAGTGCCCTATTTTCCCTATCTACATGCACCGGCGTATCGGATAACGCCGCTATAGTGAGATTCACCGGCGTTTTATAAAACGCTAGTGTTTCTTATTGCTGTTGCTGCTTATGGGTACACCGGCGTGTATCGAACGCTTCTCTATCGAAATTTCCAACTGATCAATTGGATAGACCGGCATTTTATGAAACGCCGATGTATGGTCGTTTGATTTTTTCCCTCCATTTTTTTATTCGATTTCAATTCACAATTTCATTTTAAAAATCTGTAAACTAATTCACAACTGATTCAACCAATTTCAGGCATATTAATGCGCAAATGGCAACCAAACACAAGAATTAAAGATAATAAAGTTTCACACATTCCATTAATGGTCCAAATTCACCGCAAAATTAACACAAAGTGTCATACTTAACAAATACAGTAATAAACATCCCAAATATCTCAACAATTACTTAAAACAACAATAAGGACATAACAACAACAAGGACATCTAGACTAGGCCGACCACAGATTCATATCCCTCGAGTCGCTTCAGTTCTCATCATCAGAATTTCCTTCATCTGCACGACTCACATTTGATGGATTGATCGGACCGCTCTGTGAAAAAAAAACAATAATTTAGTTCAACACTAGACCACATTACAAAATATACATATTTTTTGAACTTGCAAAAAGATCTACCCAATTCATAAATTCTAAGATCAAAGTGCCAATTGCAAATGCAATTGTTAATGATATATAGAGAGGTAAAATAATTATATTGCAGTGCTAAAAAGCTAGTACTTAATTTTGTTTTTGAATATATCTAAAACAGTAAAATAAATGAAAATCCAGTATCCAAAACAAACAAAACAGTAAAACAAATTAGAGTTATTCAAATCAGGATGTACCATACAGGAAGACACTTGTAGATGACAACCCTTACTATCAAAACCAGTTTGAAGATGAATATACTATCATCCAAGAGTAAACCCTGTATGTACATCCTCTTACTGTATGTGAGTGTATCCACCACAGAACACAAATGCACACTCACAAATGCACCACAGAACATAACCACCACAGAACACAAATGCACACTCACACCAGATGAGTTGGATGTGAGTGTATCCTGAAGAACTGCTTGAATAGAAATAAAATATGTTGCTTTATAACATCAATGAGTTGGATGATGGGATACCGATAAGAAGATTGAGTCTAATAGTGGCCCAACCACGAAACTTGGTTTTTTGAAGGAATTTTCCTCTGGATTTTAACCTTTAGTATTTTTCATCTTGTTTCCTGCTGTACCCAAAATCGAATTTTGCAGGACAACATACTGGGGATGATAGGAAGATAAATTATTATAATAAAGGGAATCATATTTTTGTCTTCAACTTTTGTACCAAAATTTCTTCTGTATACCAAGCAGATGCGTCTGTAACATTATTATACTGACATACAGAGTACGAAAAACAGATAGCAAAGTTTTATTTTACCCTTCTAAAATTAAACTGTAATTGGTATTGTTACATTTACTTCTTTACACTGTGCACACACCACACACCCCAGATATACCCACACATGCACATTCATTGGCAAGCTCATAATTTATCTGAATAATACCATGAGTTTGCAAAATGGCTGTCTTTAAGTCATTCCTTAATGATAGAAACAAGTTAATTTTTCTTAAAGATATATGAAAATTTCATAGATAACTAAGTAAAATCACGTCATTCGGAAACAATTTGGACCTTCAGAGTATTTTGAGATCAACCTGTCTAGCATGGAGACTTCTATTTGGAAGTGCTGTTGTGTCTGGCACTTGTGTCAAACGGGGGTATCGGACACAATCCTTCCTATTTCAATGTACTCTTTTATAAAAAAAATCACTGTGTCCTTGTCAATGTATTATTGTTCATGTTTGATAAGTGGATTTGGTATCGTTGTCATAGAATATCATTCTTTTGCAGGATAATCTATCTTCTGTAATTATAAAGCATTTATTAATGATAAAGCATAAATCTTTGAGGAACTTTTGGAACACATCAAAATGTTTGCGGAATAGTAGATCTAGAAAGCACGGTTATCTGGAGGCTGATGTACCGATTTCGGGTGTGGTTACCCATTGAATACTCTCGAGTGCATACCTAAGACTACCAAATAGAACTTCTGCAAACACAGTTACCTAGATATTTATTTATGTGTGCAGTTTCAAAAACTTTCTTTGTAATTCTTCAACAGAAAAAAATTACCCGAATTTAATTAATTTTGATTTTATCTTTAAGGCTCATAATTTTTTTTTCCTGCAAAAGTGCTTATTTCATTATTTATTTTGATCATATTTATGGAATTGCTTAAATGGTTGATTTTTTTAACAAGATATTCATTTTAAATCTATAGATAATATAATATATATTATATTTAACATAGTGTGCAACTGATCCTGATCGTATATTTTTGAAAAATATGCTCCTATCTGTGTCGTGTTGAACCCGCACCGTAAAGCTGTATGTGCTTCATAGATGGTTTTCAACAGCTGAACAATGTAGCTGCGTAGGTCTTGCAGTATCATGTTTCAAGTCTTTCTGGACACATGAATTTAAAATGTTTGAAGATGTGTTTATCATGATGAAATCTAAGTGATTCCCATTTATATTGGTCAAAGAGTTCTTGTGAAATTTACTTGATTCACAGTTAAAAAGGATCACGAGTCATTGTGCATGATTTTCATTTCAGGATGTAAAGACACTGGTTTAACTATTGTATGGAACTACAATATAGATATCTTATTACTACAATAAAGACATCTCTAAACTGGTTTAACTGTTGTATGGAACTACAATATAGACTTCTCTAAACTCTGGTATTTGTTATTCTTGGTTTAACACCCATATCTTTATTATTGAAATGAAATTGAAATGTGAAAATTGTGAATGTACTACAATATAAATATCTTATTACTTTTGTAGTTGCAGACTGACTGGGAAGGCGGTTACTTCCCCCTTACCCTACACTTCGTGAGGACTACCCTAGCAAGCCACTGAAGTGCAGGTTCCCTCAAGGTTTCTTCCATCCCAATGCCTATCCTTCTGGAACTGTGTGCCTCTCCATTCTCAAAAGCTTCATGATATTTTATCAACAGTTGAACCGATAATTGTCATCCATCCCAGTGAAGCATATTTTAGGAAATGACGTAGGGGATGTACAACAAAACATTACTTGGGTCTAACTGCAAGAAAAAAAACTTTTAAGACTTATCGGTGGTCGAACTTGAGATTGTTGCCTGATTAATTGGGACATTTATTATTGGAGGAGTGCTACTTGTGCCTTCAATTCTGTCATCTCGTCCCGATTCCCACTTGAAGTAGATGCACTCCGTCCGAATAACCGCGAGGGGGTTGGTCCTAGCCCCATACCACGGACACGCCCATGCCTCTCCTTTCCCCTCTCTGCAGTCAAGCCAAGTCGCTGCCAGGTACGAAAGTCTGTGGAAGCCGCCGTACGGTCAGAGTCTGAAGCGGAAGAGATTTCATCATACTTTTTCGAGCGCTAGTCTGTAAAAGGACATATAGTCAGAGTTAAAAGCGGAAGAGATTTCGACTATCATTAGCCATTTACAAAAATAAGCTATAAATCATCAAAAAGTAAAAGCAACTGAAGATATACATAAACAATAAAATCAGATATACACATTAAAAAAGATGAGCAAACCATTAAAATAAAACCACTATGAATTGGTATTTTACTGTTTGTATAATGGTGCACCCGAACAAGTATTTTACTGTTTGTATAACAATTTTTCAACACCATTGACACTGTCATTCTTATGTCAATTGCTAATTGTTCCCGGTGTTGTCTACTAGTATTACTAATTGCATAAACATATAACATTGCTATAACCTATAGTAGTAAATTTCTAAAAGCTCTAACTTGGTTGTAGTAGTTTTCTGTTAATATTACTGGAAGAATGCATTGTAGTCCCACTTGTAAATATTGCTACAACATCACTCATACTGAAACCATGGGCATTGACCTATGGTCTATGCACAATATAGTACATGTACACATATGTACATACATATATTTGTACTGACATACACTCAAACATACATGAATCATTCAAATAAAAGAAAGCTGATTACACCAAAGAAAAATAAACAAAAGAAATCACATACACTAAAATAAACCATAAAATAATCAAGCTGCCTAACTGGGCTTAGTGTATGTCAAAATCATAACGAAGCTGGAATCTTAATATGGTTCTCCCTCACATCACTTCAAGAACCAATCATCTGTTATATATCCTCAAGACCCATGGTAAAATACTTTTTCATTATCACAATCAATAATCAAGGCCTAAAGATCGCCGCAGGGATAAGTCATCTCTAACAGTAAAATACTTGTTCACCAAATAGTCAAGTTTGTGTTCCAACTCAATTCACCAAATAGTTAATTACTCATCACTAAAATAGTTATAATGATAGTCAAATCTAGATTTGATAGATATTAGTTCACAAATTACCACAATCCGTTGTGCCTCAGGGGTCGCATACGTCCCATCTTTCGACTTGTGGGTGGCATCGAAAAAATCAATATCGCCGAACTCCGTAGGACCTCCCAAATCTTCTTCTTATATATTAGTAAGATGAATTTATTATAAACAAATAACAGTAAGTCAAAACTGTTCAATTTAATTGCCCTTACCAATTCTTTCCGAACGAGAGCAAAGCTCTGTGTACCAGCGGTGTACAACACAAGCTGCTTTGATCGACTGGCAACACCGACCTCCGCCCTTTTTTGTACATGCCACAATGAAGTTCAGAAAAAATTTAATTAGAGTAGCCATTCAACCACAAAGTCATTAAATTTTTTTTAGTAATGTAAATACCTGACCGACCGCCGAACTCCAGTAGTGCACAAGGAATTGCCAATCCGAAGGCTCCACATTGGGTGGCACATCCCTTGCATTATCCGCCTCTGACTGGTTTTTGTCAAAATACCTTGTCTTCAAGTCACTCTTGTAGTTTCTCCACTTTTTGGAAAGTGACTTCAACCCAAGGCGTAAGTAAGTCCGGGAACGAGAAGTATTGCTACAAAATTTATGAAGTTTAACAAAAGGATAACTAAATTGCATAAACCAACTACCCATCACTAAAAATACATGTTTGATAATATATACTTGTAGGAAGCAATTTATTTGCAACAATGTAAAAACAAATTACCAGTGAAAAATCAATGATGATGCCCCATCTATTTTTTGACGCTATGAAGTCCCATCTATTTTTTGTGGGAAAAGGCAATGATGATGATGGTATACAAAATCTAACTTTCATATGAACAATCATCTGTTACTAATTCAAAGAGAAAACCAAGTAGTAGTTATTGCAGTCCATGGCTCATTCAGATTTGAAAGTGGCAGTTAAATATCAGTATATATTGAGCTGATTTCATTTGAACCTACATTTTCTCAAGCTAAACCGAGGATTCATAATGCATTACAACTGTACATGGTTTGAATCCCCTAATTTGATTTCATACTGTACTTGATTTCATTACAACAGGATGTATATAATTCTATTGTGGTGATAATCCCTTTTTCATACTTTCAGATTGCCTATATTTCAGCTTTAAATATTGTTGGTTTCAGCTTTCTTTTGCTCTCAGATTTGCATATATATTTCAGATTATAAAGATTATAAAGATTTGGGAAACATATAGTTTCATGTTTTGAGGAGTCCTCTAATTCTTCTATGTGTGTTTACTTCTATGAGTAATGAGATTATATACATCAATGGGTTGCCAGGAGGTAAGGGTTAGTGTTTGCAATGTATAACTACAAAATAATGAGTATTGTATATAAACATGCATCTGGTTGTTTTCAGTTCTTCAACACTCCAATAAATGTTAAGTTTAATAAAATTTGTTCCTTTCCACTTCTACACAACCTGCATATGCTTGCTTTTTTCCTCAACCTGCATATGGTTTATCCTCCACATATTCAGCATTGCTTAATTACTACAAGGAGCATTCACTATCAGTTATAGGTGTTATCTGCATATGCCCAACTCAGTAAAAAGTATTTTTATATGTGCACTACAAGGGGATTTTTTATATACCAGTATATATGTGTACGTATTTTCATAATCAGAAAAAGGGATCTTTTTATAAATCAATTATATATAATCTATATATATGTGTTCTTTTCAAAGAGGATTTTCTAACCATATAAATGGTGATGTATGTCACAGTAGAAGCTTCTGTAAAAATAAGAGTATATAATTCTATAGCTTCTACCACTGAATAATTTACTTTCTATTGACTGATTACAATGCAAAGTCAGTCAACCTACACAGTCAAATTACCACAATCTGAACCACAAGAACATATGAATTGGATAAACCAATTAGTTATTTTAGATGGAAAATACCTTGATTGTTGTAATTGTAGTTGCCTTTGTCGTGGTGGGCACCTTCGGCCAACTCTCGTATGACAAAGGGATTATCCATGGGTTCCTTGCAATTACCCCAATAAAGGACGAGAATTTGCTTGCATTATCCCCCACCGGTTGCTCGACACTATTCTCTTCCACCACAATCCGTTCGTCGTTCTTAAGTTTCCATACGTCCGCCATCTTAGTTCGCCTTCGATGTTTTTTGACAGTGGGCGTGCTACCCTCTCTCTCCTCTGTTTGAATGTCACTATTATGTAGTGGCTGCTCATCCCCATGCACTTCGTTGCCATCATTTATGTTGATCCTTTTTCCATGCCTCGACATCTTGTACCTGTCAAAGATTCAATAACTAATCACGACAGAACTAATTGAATCATCCACAAGGGTGTTAAAAGATGATAGTGCCCAGGTGTCATTTTTTCATATATGAAGTATTTCTGCTATAGTTGTGAGAAAAAGAAATATGTAGGAATATAATTAGGTTTTGAGGGGGGATTGTAGTGAATTAGAGATAAGGTCTCATAGTTGAAAGACTGGAGCAGTAGAGAAAGGCATGATATAAGCAGTTTCATTGGATTGAAGATACAAAGTTGACACACTTAGATTTCGAGTATCCTTATTAGGCAATTCTGTTGAGCAAACACCATAAAAAGGTGCATATCCTTGGAGTATCCCAAATCCAATATAATAGTAACAACATGTCGGACTTCTAATTCATTGTATTAGCAATGCATTGTATTTGCAAACACCATAAAAAGGTGCATATCCTTGGAGTATCCCAAATGATAATGCGCAAAGTTGAAATGCATTGTATTAGAAAGTAGCAATTGGACACACCCTATATGAGTAAGACTAGAATCACTAATTAGTCATGTGTCTAAGCAAGGAGAACTTGAGGGTTACATCATGCTATATTGGAATATAGCACCCACTGGTATATAGAAGTTAGAAAGGAATATATAAGTTTTCTAGATCATAAAGAAAATTTCATATAATTTTGAAGTTTTATATTTGCAATTTTTCAAAATTAATTAATTAATTCTGATAGATGTTAATTAATGCATGCCATGCATCTTTTTTGTAAAATTACAAAGGGCCAAAGGCTATACACAAACTATATGGAACCATCTGTCTGTAATTAGATTTAACCAAAGCTGGCCTAATTTGCATTTAGTAAGACTGACCTCTTCTATCAATATCTACATTACTTATTTCAAAAAAAAATATCTACATTACAACGTCCTCAGTTACTTTAAAGTAGTATACAGCTTACAAGTAAAAAAAAAAAGCAAATAATTGGTAGAAGAGGATTCAATTCAAACCTTCTGATCTTGCGGGAGATCAACTTTCTTTACTTGTAAAACTGAAATACAAAGACATGGAGAGAAATAACGAGTTAGCACTTCTGCATGAAAATCATTACCATCATAATTATCTGAACTTTGTCAAGTTAGTATGAGGTTACCTATGGATCACAAGATTTCATGAATTTATGATAATGAACCTGACATGTACACATTCCATTTGATTTAAGGCCAAATCCATAGATGAGAAAACCATGGACTAGAGAGGAGCTTTCCATAACTCAAAAATAACTCAAGGTGGTTCTCCAAATGCTGATACACAGCAGCAAACATCCAGCAGAAAGGGGGAGGTGATAGATATGCTAAAGGGGATAGTATGCAATTTAGAGTCTATGGTTCTTAGAGGTGATAGAGCTATAGAAATTAATATCATGCAAGTCCAATCTTGTTAATTAATTTTCAATCTATCGAAATCGTTCCATTCTTAAATTAACAGATAATTAAACCAATTATTAAATTCACATACAATATGTTCGGAATTACAAGACATAATATTACAACAAGATAGACACGAAAATTACAGGATATATAATATTAAGATTGAAAATCAAGTAAACTACAATACGACATCTTCCAATACATCGCCCTCTTCTCCATCCTTGCGGAGCCAAGTCCCGCAAATTCCACCGTCGGTTGTGTCTACATCAAATATAGGATGCTCAGAAGCAATGTAACTGTTCATGACTTCATCGTCTTCATCTTTTGAAGTATCGCCCAGTTGGAATACATCTCTTGGTTGCATAATGAGAGCCACATATGATTTTGACAGGGTTGGATCTTCAATGTAGAACACTTGTTGCACTTGGGATGGGAACACAAATGGTTCGTGGCTAATGTGTGTACCGATGTGAATCAATTTTGAGAAGTTTACAACTATGAAGCCTAACTTATCCTTGTTATTAGAAAAATTCCTATCAAACTCAGCCCAATCCCCACGAAATAAGACAACACGAAAATGACCAAAATAATTCAACTCAATGATATCCATGAGCACTCCATAGTAGTCGAGATCTCCATCTACAGGCCTCATGTCGAACTTGGAAGCATAACTTCTAGCCTTAGAAGTCACTACCATTCCACTTTTTTGAGATTTCAAATTACATTCACGATCCTTTGTACGAAATCTAAAGCCATTGAATATGTATCCTCCGTATCTTTTGACCATCTTATAGGAACCTTTGGCAAGTACTTTTATTTCAAATGACACACCTTCAGGATCCAAAGAATGTACCTATAAATTTTGCGCAAATCGTATCAGCACCGTGTATAATGTAGATATAATCAAGATTAACTTGCATTTTCCTAATTCTCCTACATGAGATTCAAACCACTTATGAAATTTTTCATTCATCAACTTGTTTTGTTCACGTGGTGGCAGTCTTCTTGGTCTAGCCCTTCGTTTGATGTCCCTGACAAATTCGCTAAAATATAGGCAATTGAAATAAGGAATAACAAATGTAAGTTAATATCGAACTTTGCGGTTTTCACTATATTCGATTTAAATTCAAAAGCAACTTACTTTCGAAATGGCTCCACCGATGCATGGTGGTCTAGCACATATCGATGTGCCTGTTCCCATGTTAAGTTATCTAGCTCAAATGCATCAACTTTACCAATAGTAGTATCAGCGGTATCGAAAAGATATTTAGCACCATCAAGGTTGGAAATGTCTGGATTTCTCCTTGGCCTAGTCAAAGATGTTTCTACACCCTGCAGGTACCTGGAACAAAAATGTGAACACTCCTCTGATAGATATCCTTGAGCTATTGACCCTTCAGGATATGCTCTATTTTTAACATAACCCTTGAGTCGGTATAGGTACCTAAACATGTACAATTAATGAATTAGAGCGATGTAAGGGAATAAAAGAAATGAGCTTTTGAGAATTCAGTTTTGTAAGATGCATGAATTCTTTTACCTCTCAATGGGGTACATCCACCGATAATAAACAGGACCGCCGATTCTGGCTTCACCTGCAAGGTGGATTATCAAGTGAATCATCATAGTGAAGAATGATGGAGGAAATATCATCTCCATTTTACTAAGTGTCAATGCCGCGTGCTGCTCCAATTGGTCAATATCTTCAACACGAAGCATTCTTGAGCAAATACCTTTATATATGCTACAAAGATCTTTAAGGACAGTAGTGATTTGCTCACACATTAAAGACTTTAGGGCCACAGGAAGGAGATCCTGCATTAGGATGTGGTAGTCGTGTGACTTTAGACCCTGAAGCCTCTTCTGCTTAAAATTGACACACCTTGCTATGTTAGAAGAATAGCCATCAGGAACTTTAAGTTCCCGTAGAACTTTGCAAAACAATTCCAACTCCGATTTTGACATTGAATAGATTGCAGGAGGTAGGAGTACTCTCCCGTTCGGTAATTCCTCTGGGTGCAACTCATGTCGGATGCCCATTGACTTCAAATCAAGTCGGCTATTGAGATTGTCCTTTGTCTTCCGGTCATCTCCCATAACTGTTCCTATACAATTTTCACCAATATGTTTTCCGATATGCATCACATCTAAATTATGTCGCAATAAGTTGAATTCCCAATACGGCAACTTGAAGAAAATACTCTTCTTCCATGCACCTAAACTCGTCATGTTCTGATACTCATCTTCGCCACATAGATCGGTCTCCTCACCTTGCTCCTCCCTTGCCATTTTCTTGCCATTTTTGCTGACTTGTGGTTCTTTTCCATATTTGAACTGATGACCATCTACCCGCCTCAAAATATCTGACCCAGAAGAAGCTCCAGGAGCATGTCCCACTCGTCGGTACCATCAAATGTCGCTGTCTCTGCCCGAAATATATGTGTGTCAGGCAACCATCTCCTATGACCCATATAGCAAAACTTTCTGTCATTGTACAACCACCTTGAACTAGTTTGGTCAGCACAATAAGGACATGCATAATGTCCTTTAGTTATCCAGATAAATTTGCATATGCTGGAAAAACATTGATTGTCCAAGACAACACGACCCGAAGAGAAAATGTTTCTTTAGCCATTGCATCATAGGTTGGAACACCCACCCACAATTTCTGAAGTTCATCTATTAACGGCTATAGGTACACATCTATATCATTTTCAGGGCCTTTCGGTCCAGGAACTATCATGGACAAAATAAATGAGGACTACTTCATGCATTTTCAAGGCGGCAAATTATATGGTATTAACACAACAGGCCATATGCTGTATATACTACTCATTTGCCTAAATGGGTTGAAACCATCACTAGCTAATCCAAGTCTCACATTCCGAGGATCTTCCGCAAAATCGGGATATCTTTCATCAAACTTTTTTCAAGATTGAGAATCAACAGGATGTCTAAGAATCCCATCATTAATGCGACCTTCAGCATGCCATTTCATATCAGAAGAAATTTTCGAAGACATAAAAAACCTTTGTAGCCTAGGAATCAGAGAAAAGTAATGCAATATTTTGGCAGGCTTCTTTCTCTTTCTTCCCCTAGTAGACCCACTGGCTTGGTAGTCTTGATTTGGTGTTTCTGACCATTTCGAAGAACCACAGACTTCGCAATTCTCTAGACTTTCCTTACCTCTCGTGAAAAGCATACAGTCATTTGGACATGCTGCTATCTTCTCATACCCTAGATCGAAAGAATTTAGGAATTTTTTGATTTTATAGGCGGAGTTCGGAATACAGATTTCTGGAAATGCTTCATTCAACAGTTCAGGTAGCATAGTGAAGGACTTAGCAGACCACCCGTTTAAACTTTTAATCTGAAATAGTCTGACAATGAATGAGAATTTAGAGAATTTGGTGCAATCTCGGTACAGCGGAGTACTAGCATCTTCAAGCAACTTAGCGAAGGATCTTGCTGTTTATTATTTTCAGGGGCGGGGTCAGGCATTTCCTCGTCCACCCCATCACCATTGTGTGATGTTTCTGTTGACTCATTATGAACTTGGGTTGTTGGATTATTGGTGTGGAAAGAAACATTATGAATCCCCAAGGCGTCTTGCACCAAAGCATGCATCTCTTCGGGAACACTTAAGTCTTCATTCACTAAGGGCTCATCTTCATTTTCTAATACAACCGGACAAACAGGAGCTGACGTATGATCCTCTCCATGACAAAACCACCGTGTGTACCCTTGAAGAAAACCGTTGATAACCAAATGTATATGTACTACGTCACATGTCCTCAAATTACAATTTGTACACCGGTGGCATGGACAAAGAATTAGGTTGGGATCACGGGAATGTCGTTTGGCAAAGATAATAAAATCTTTAATACCATCCCGGTACTCCTTGGATAATCGTGCCAACTTCTATCCATTATAACAATAGCACACAATCTGAAATTAAAATTTGATATATTAAATAGTATTAGATTTAAAAGGCATTTTTTATATTTAATTTCACCTTTTTTAAATCCATCCCTAGTTGCAATTAAATAAATGATATAACAATTAACTGTAAAATAAAGAAATCTCAGTCCAAAAAATGTATCAAAAACAATTAAATCTTAATACAATCTACTCTATTCACATAACCCTAAACTACCTTTGTGGAAATTATCTCAACCACCTTAGTGGCATTTTATCGAACACCTTGTGTTCGAGTGTAATATCGATTCGACTATAGTCTCCCCTGAATTTGGCTTTCCGTTCAAGGAGATGATGATGGTAAAGGGTATTTGCTGTTGAGAGGAATAGGGCGAATAACGAAGGCGCCGTGTTGTAAATATGATAACAAGAAGATCTGATGATCCATGAACTATTCTGTTCATGGCTACTATATAAACAGCTAAAGCTAAAGGCATTCCCACATTGGTGTCTGTATCATTATTACTTTCAAGTTTAAACACATACATAAACAGCTATGATTTCCATATAGAATCCATGCTCCAACTGCCGACTTTTCTTTATACATGCATGCTCCTTGTACTACTCTACCTACAAGTGATTAAACTAACTTGCCTGATCTACCTAATTGTCTTGTCATTTGTCAATAATATTATTTCCCTACTGAATGGTATTAACTCAAAATGTAAGTCGATGTAAGCGTTAACCCAACTTATACTAAATATATAAGAACAATGATGGTGACAAATGAGCGAGAAAGTACCTATCTCACATTGTCATATCTAACCAGAGACCCTGCCAAAGTTCCAAGAATCAAGGAGCCAAGTATAAATGACCGTAAACGATTGATTTTGGAAATTTTTAATTGAACAAAATTAAAATCTATAGGTAATTTAATGGTAGGCACTTGTCTTTATGCTTCACAGTACCTTGGGTTTTCTTTATAGCATGTTATGTTGATATTTTCTAAATTTAATTGTCATAGATTACTGAGAACTCAATCCAACAGTTCGTCAGCCCAGATAACCAGAATATATTAGTAGCTGAAACTTATCAACAAGAAGGGTGCGGAGGGGAATACATATAATGAAAGATATATGGATAATGTTTTTGAAGCCATTGTCGACACCATCTAAGCCTTCTTCCCATCAAAATTAATGGATTTGGCTATGATGCGCGAGAGAGATATCATGTTACGTATGAATCCATAGTCAAACAGAATAAGTTCCCACTTCTCCATTAACACTATAACTATGCCAATGTACTGAGATTTGAGTAGATCAACATTGAAACTAGGCAACATTAGATACTAAATTAACACTATAACTATGCCAATGTACTGAGATTTGAGTAGAGCAACATTGAAACTAACCAGCTGGAAACTTTAAAGAACAATGTCAAAAGGTATCCATGATCCCAAATCACCAACACCAGATTTTCATTTACTCATTCTTTCATAAAACACCCATCCCTAAATACCACAAACAAATTATATTCTCCTCTATTATCATTTGTCAAGCAAACAGTTTACTCAATGATGGACAACAACTAAAAAATGGAAATTTCTCATTTAACTTCCTAAGTTTACTCCATACTTACATGACATCTCAAGCATCTAAAATATAGTCTACAAACTATTCCTTATCAAAAAAACAAAACAAAACAATCAAAAAAGCTACCCATTCTTCCAAATGCCCGCAATTGAGAGCCAGAGGCAATGTCAAATCCTCACCAAATGTCAAAACACCTAAACCATGGACCAAATGACATATCTAACACAGAATTGGAACCATTAAATGAAATTTCACACGATAACACATCAATCTAGTAAACCCACTTAATTCCACAGCCAAGATCTCATCTCGCGAGGCATCAAACATCATTATGCAATCAAAAAGACCTTCATGTTCTAGTTCACAGTATCACAAACACAATATGTTCAACATATTTTGTAAACAATAACGGATGAAAAATAAACGAAGAACTCTTCCATCATGAAGATGTTCTCATGAAATCCCAAGTATCGAAAAAAAAACCGAGAAGAATAAAGCATTATACCACTAAATGTCGGAGGAGTTGTTGACGGTGGGGGGAACGGGGCTGTCGGAGATGGAAACTTTTCGAAGATGACGGAGATGTCTGCCGGAGATGGCTGTCGGAGATGACGGGGGGGGGGGACTGGGACTGGGGCGACGACGGAGGCTATAGAGACAGCGACGGTGGGGCTATCGGAGATGGCGACTTTTCGAATGGAACTCGGATCGGGCGTTTTTGGGGGGGGGGGGGGGTGAGAGAGAGAGAGGGAAGACGAGGGAAGGAGGGAGTTTTGATCGGGTCTCAAAAATCGACGAAGGGAAGGAGGGAAAACGAAGGCGGCGCGAAAAATTGAGGTTGGGAAAAAAGCGAGCGAAATGTTTTAGGGATCGCGGGGATTTATCCCAATTAATTCACCGGCATTTTAAATAAAAACTGCCGGTGAAGGGGAGAAGTTTTTTTGGTACATTTTATCTGTATATTCGCCGGCGTGTTTTATTAAAACGCCGGTGAATATTACCCTTCACCGGCATTTTATAACAAAACGCCGGTGAATATCATAATTCCCCGGCGTTTTATAACGGGCCACCGGCGTATAACCATCCAAGCTGACGCCCCAGTCCTGGTCTCTTCCTACCCCGACGTGACTGGTAAAACACCGAGGTATATACGCTTGATTACGAAACAAGTCTTGTAGTGACACTTAGTCTTACTCAAACAGAGCCTTCAGCTTAACACCTGGTTTTTGTCCAGTCTTGTAAAAATCATATTAAATCATATACTCACAGGAATTACTTCACATAAGGCTTGTTGGAAAGCTCTAGCTGTCTACTATAATTCCATAAGAGAATACTTTCTCAAAATCGGCTCCTACATAGCCTTAAATGTGTCATCTTATCAAAGTGTCCATTCTGACTGAATTAAGCACAGTACATGCTATAAAATTCATCATAAATCATATACTCATCCAGTAGTCACCAATGCATTACAAAAACTAGATATCATTATGAACAACATGCAAAAAGATTCATACTCAAATTCCAAGTATTCACTGAGTTCTATCTGTTTCAAATATGCATAAAAATCATACTGTTCTTCAGTTACAGTCTTAACTACTATTGATAGATTAATTATGCACATGCATGTAACTTAATCCAATTAATTTCATTATTTTTTCGTAGAGTATAGATACATATAAGAAAACATGGTAAAAATTATAAGAATTGCCTCAATCTCAGGTATCACAGAAAATAGATCCTACTTCTGCCTTACGGCTCTGTCCACAAGATGGATTTAATTAAAATACAAACAATCATCAGAAAATTCCGAAATAATTCTTGCTGTAATGCCCTGATTTTTCATTTAATGTAAAATTATTTATTTTGCACGTAGTGTGCACGTGCAATATTTTGGTTGAATTAAATCTTATAATTATTTTTATTGTGATGTGTATAAATATTTAAATATGTGTTCTCAAATTATTTTGTACAAAAGCCTTTCTTTAAACAAATAGAAAGCCTTATTTTAATTTAATTAAAAGGCCTTTTTTCTTAAAGCCCCAAATGTAAATTATTTATTTTATTTTTTTAAAACTATTTTGGCTCAAAATAAAGCCCATGAACTAAACTATTTTTTATTTAAACTTGTCTTGTAGAATACTATTTTTATAACTATTTTATTTTTATACAAATTAAAATGTACAATTTTTAGGCCTAGTTGCATGCACGTGCACTACACGTACACGTGCAATGCACACTTTTCCATGGCCGGTTTGCACTCTTTTGGAGGGAGTTTTGAAATTGGTCATGGTGTTCATGGAGGTGGTTATGTGGATGTGGGTAGTTTTTATAACTCCTACTCTAATCTTGGCCCTCCATCCTACAACCAACTAGTCAATCTTAGCCCTCCATTTCACTTGATTTCTAGTATAAATACCCCCCTCCCATGGCTATATCCATATGCAATTATATCTTTCCAAATTATAGTCTTATTTTAGTAATAGTGTGAGTTAAAAAAGAGTGAGAGTTTGTGTGGGATTGCTTGCATTTGTCCAAGGAGGTGAGGCCGGCTAGTGCAAGGGGGAAGCTTTCGGTTTTTGTGCTTGGGCTTGGAGGTGTGCGCGCATCGTCTAGGAGGAGGTGCATTCATTCGCAAGGACCTTGTTTGCTATTGTGTTGTTTTCTCTCCATACAAGGTGGGTATAATTTTCTTTATTTCTAACATAGGAATATATGCTAGATTTAATTAGCAAAAGTTGCATGGAAATGATTAATAAGAACGCGCATTTAATTGAAAAGATGATCTCTAGTTGATTGAATTATTGATATGCGAATTATGTGTGATTGTGTGCAATAAGAATGTGGCTATAAAGTGGTTTGATTATCTTTATTTATAATTAGAAATGATGCATGGAAAATGTTAGTAAGAATACATTTTAATGGAAAGTTAGTTCATAAATTGATTGGTATGTTAATGAACAATTTGCATGTGGTTCTATTGTTAATTAAGTTGTGGGTAAAATTCTCCATACTTATTAGAATAAATGAATGATAGTGGTTAAATTTCCTTAAGAATGATGCTAGTATTGATGCTTGAAAATACTAATAAGAATGCTAGTTTAATTGAAAATTGGAAGCATGAAATTGATTAAGAAAGAGCACGCTTTTTGAAAGAGTAACTTTCTTGAATGTTTGATGTGTGAGCAAGTTAATTGATAAGTGGTTATGTATTTTGTGATGTACATGATTTGACTAGAAGCGTATGTTGGTTTAAAGAAAATACATTTATTACCATCACCAATTGTATGTAAAAATTAGTATTTTGTTAGTGCTAATTTATGAAGAGATCTTTTTGAGTTATTTTAGGGTTGGACAAATTCAAAGAAATTAGATTTGTATGTCGAATAAAAGATTAATATCAGAAAATTAGTATAAGAAATTTTGGATAGAAAAGATTTGAAGACTAATTGTTAATCAATGTCGAAAATGAAAGATATAGTAGTTATAATAAAAGATTCATTGAATTGGGTGAAAAATATATTTTTATTAGTGCAAAAATTATTTTATACATGCTGATATGAAAATAACGTGAAGGGGAGTTAATCTGGAATTTTTCAGTAATTTTTACAAAGGCAATATGAACCAAGATTAATTGAACATCGAGTATTTCTAACAACAGTGGCAAAATGATTCAAAAGAGTTTTAATATGTATTGTGACAACCTGAGCTTGTAGCTCAGGCGGTCACTGTGTGCGGTTGGGTTCTCTGGGTCGATCGGTTCGAATCCCTGTGTCCGCAACATTTTTCCTCACATTTTTTTGAAAGCATATAACTTTCGACCCGAAGTAATTAATACAATTCTTCCCCCCTTTATAACGCTAGCACAGATTGGCCTAGCGGCGGGTGCTCTTGGCTTTGTTCTCCTTGTGCCTGGGTTTGATTCCTACCCTCGGCATATATAAAAAAATATTTTTTTTGGGGTTTCTAGATGTCCAAAAATTGTGAAAAAAATATGGTTATTCTCATAAAAATGTAAGGAATTTTATAAGAGTGATTTGGGTACTATTTGAATGAAATACACTATGGTTTGTGAACAAAAGATATAATTAGAACTATGGTTCTAGATTATGTATTTGTGAAGAAGTATAGCTTATAAGAATAAATAATAATGATGCATTAGAAAGTGATTTGGCAAAAAGAAACTTGGTTGTGTGACTTGATGCAATTTATTTCTCATTTGTGGAACAAAATGAGGTATGCACATTTGTTAATAAAGTGAAATTTGATTCGTTGTGATAATTGTTTAAGTGCATGAGATTCATGTACAATTATGGACTTGTGAACAAATTGGGAATCATGAAATGAAAAGAGAATATACATGTGAGTATGAGAACTCAACATGGAAATTTATAAGTTGAAGATTGTGAAATGAAAATTGAAATAGAGTAGCTAAGTCTCCCTCGGCATTGAGAAATGAAATGAAATTAGACCAAGGTTGGTCATGTTGAAATGTATAAGTCCGGTTTAGTGGAGAGGCTAACTCTAGAGATTAATTTTTGTTCATGATTTTTAATAAGATTAAGGACTAGTACATAGTGGAGACGTGATGAAAGTAGAAGAAAAACATGAGTATGGGGGCCATCGGATAGCGGTGTGAGAGCGATCCACAGGCTGCCTGCTTGATGCGTCAAGACATGGCGTGGGCGCTACTCCAGAATTATCGTTCCGGTGGCGACGCTCGTGGGATGTTCGAGTGGCTATGGGTGGTGCCATTGTTCCATGGCGGAGGCTGAATTGTCCATAGGTTGCCTGCTCGATGCGTCGTGTCAGTGCGTGGGATTCCCCTCCAAGCTGCCTGGACATGGGCTCGTAGATCATAGGACATCTAAGACACTACCGTAGTTACAGTAGTAGACTAAGTCATAACGAGGGATTGAACCCTACAAAGATGAAGAACGAATAGGGCTTGCCCTCGGACCTATGTAGTATGGGATGCATAGAATCCGAACAAGTGCGCATTAGTGTCATGTAATATAAATAAATGCATTAAGGATTAAGTGCACAATCACAACACGACATCAATAGGGTAGTCCCTTTATTTGAAATGTGACAAGTTTGTGTTTGCTAAATATGGAAAATTGAGTTATACTATTTCCGGCATAGAGAGGATGGCCGTGTATAATGTTCGTCGGTTGAATAAACTGACGTACCCACAGTCTTACATGCAGGTAAATGACATGTTAAAGAGGAATGGATGCTGAAAGATTGTACTATGTTGTTTTACATTTATTTAATTGTTGTATTTTATTTCCGCCGTGCAAAAGAAAAGTGTAATATTGATGTAAACTCTGATGTAAGATGAAAAGTTTAAATTTTCCTGTAAAATTGTACTAAAGAAAGTGAAAAGATCCTGTAGAACATCTCGAATTCAGTGTATTTGGGATTCGGGGCGTTACACTTGCATCATCTAGACATGTATAAGATCAATCTGTGTAAGTTTCATCAAAATCCAAGTAGTTTTTTTCGGAAAAATCTAGAAAATAACATGCAGATCAAGATTTTCTGTTCTAGTTTCAGATTTTAGTAATCTACTTCACATGCAACCATGCTCTCTTCTACTATCACCTATGCATGCAAGAATCAACAATAATGAACAAGAAATGTTTAGAGAAACTCCCCACCCTGATTTGGCTGGAGAGGAAGTGATGGTTTTGTGCTTGCTCCTCCAAGAGTCCCACTCCAAGCTTGAGAACTCCTTGCTCCTTTCTTTCTCTCCTCCTCTTTATCTTTTGGTGTTCTGAAATTTTAGAACTTGGGAGGGAAGGAATGGGTGTTTTTTAATGAGAAGGAAAGAGGGAGGAAGGGGGGGGGGGGGTGGGATTTGGGGTAGTAGCGGGGTAGGATAGGCTAGGGTGGTTTGCAAGAAAACCATGGTCTAGCTCATGGTTTTGTGGTACAATGTTTGCTGAAACTTTTAGCTTTTAATTGAGTTCTAGATGAGATATGAGAGGTTAGGTTTGAGTGTATGCAAGGTATACCCATTGCAGTATCATACAATGATATATTTGCATATGTACTATACCCAAAACTACTGTATATACTAGTATCGGTCCTCCTCATTCTTGTGCACCATCTAGAACGCAACCACCCTCACGAACCGCCCCGCAAATATAAACGCCCTCAAACATTCATACAATCAAACAAATCACTCCAATCATATGCATGCATACGGACAATATATGTATACTAAAGTATTGCATTAACCGGGGTATTACAGTTCAGAAGGATATGGAGAGATCCAGATTTGTCCTTATTCCTAAGGGGTGGTTTTAACCAATTCTATCCATCCGCACTGGGAAGTAGAGATTTGTTCTTATCTCGAAACGGATCCCTACGGCGACTATAAATACCCCCTACCCCCTACCGTTACAAGGTAATGTATCTTTGCCAACCTAAAGCTCTTTCATAATCTTTTCTAGTTACTGACAAGAGCGTCAGAGGGTTCGTCGCCGGGATCTATCCCGGTGTTTCGAACTTTGTGCAAGTCAACGACAGCAGTGAGAAACCAGTCAAATGCCGGTGGAAGTGTTCAGGTTTGACCCATTCGATTCCCTACGAACCAACAAATTCATCTGTTTGCTCCCACACCAAAATCAGCAGCAATAGATTGGCGCCGTCTATGGCAAACGAATAACAATCCGACCCTACCCTGTAAGCAAAAGCGGTTCGTAGATATTCCTCCAAAGAAATGGAAGTCCATGGTCTCCAATTGTAGAACAACTCTCGTTCCTCCTTCGAAGACCTCGTTCGTAATCGTCCAAGGCCTGTACTGCGATCGGGTCATGCCGTTCGGGCTGAAGAATGCCGAAGCTACGTACCAACGCCTTGTTAACAAGGTCTTCAGAGACCAGATAGGCCGTAACATGGAAGTCTATGTGGACTACATGTTGGTCAAAAGCGTCAGCAGGCAAGATCATGTCTTTGACCTCCAGGAAGCTTTCGGGGTATTAAAAAGGCACAACATGAGATTGAATCCGAGCAAGTGCGCCTTCGGCGTCTCGTTCAGTAAATTCCTCTTGTTCATGGTCAGCCAGAGGGGCATAGAGGCCAACCCTTAGATGATCCAAGCCATACTCAATATGGCTCCCCACTATAATGTTAAAGAAGTGCAAAGGCTCACGAGACGCCTCGCGGCTATAGGGCATTTCCTCTCCAAATCAAGGGAGAAATGCTTCCCGTTCTTCAAAGCCCTGAGGGGAGCGAAGAGCTTTGAGTGGGGGAAACAATAGCAAGAGTCCTTTGACCAACTGAAGGCCTACCTGGTAAATCCCCCACTCTTGAGCAAGCCGAAGCCTGGTGAAATCCTCTATATATACTTGGCAACTTCCGAGTAGACCCTCAGTTCCGACCTGGTAAGAGAGGTGGATAAGATGCAATGGCCAGTCTACTACGTAAGTAAGGTCCTTAGGGACACAGAACTCCGCTACCCGAAGGTAGAAAAGATGGCATACATATTGTTCATGGCGGCTCGGAAACTTTTCCCCTATTTTCAGTCCCACTCGATGGTCGTTCTTACCGACCAGCCGCTGAAGCAAGTTCTCCATAAGACCGAGACATCAGAACGTCTAATGAAATGGTCCATAGAGCTGAGCCAGAACGATATTAGTTACCAACCTCGAACCGCTATCAAGGTACAAGCCCTAGCGGAATTCATAGTGGAGAGCACCATTCCTGACCCCTGTGAGTCGGTTGAGGAACCCTCGTTCTGGACCGTGTACGTTGACGGGACCTCGTGGGCCGACGGAATTGGAGCTGGGGTCATCCTGACCGGCCCCGACAATTTCGTTCTGTAATACTTCCTCCGTATAAGCTTCCGCGCGTCGAACAACGTGGCTAAGTACGAGGCCTTCATAGCAGGAACTTGTTTGGCTCGCAAAGCTGGGGCCAAACGTATCTGAATTTTCAATGATTCACAGCTAGTCGTGAACCAAGTATCCGAGGAGTACGAGGCGAGGGACGATCTCATTGCCAAGTACATGGCGAAGATCAAAGGGATGTTGACTTTGTTTGAAGATACTCAACTCCAGCGAGTCCCCCGAGAGGAGAACGCACAGGTGAATGCCCTCTCGAAGCTCGCCTCCTCTTCCCTCAAGGGTTTGGAGCAGACCGTCTTGATAGAGGTCCTTCTGAGACCTAGTGTCGAGGAAGACAGCCTCAAACCAATGGAAACCCATCCCCTAACACTTGGGGAAAACTGGATGAAATCTCTACTCGAATACCTCAGAAACGTTCTCCCAGCGGACCCATGGGAGGCCAGACGAGTTAGGACCAAAGTCGAGCAGTAGACACTCATTGAAGGAGTCATGTACAAATGCTCCTATACTCAGATAGACGGCAGACCCTACCTAAGATGTCTCTCCCCCAAAGAAGCACACTATGCCCTGAAGGAGGCTCATGAAGGAATGTGTGGTGCGCACTTGGGAGCGAGATCCCTCAACCTGGGCAGTCTCTTCCTCAGTAGCCTCACCACCAACCGGTCCATCAAGGGCGTCAAGGGGCTGTTGGAGGACCCTCTCGCCGAAGTCTCCCTCTTCATCAGGACCATGTCTCCATTCAAAACCCTTCCTCCGACTCCATGGCCTCCCATAGCCCTCCAACGCCAAAAGATCTATGTGAAGTTCTCATCAATCGACAGAACGAGATAGATCTTTGGACCCACCTAGATGAGAGGTGGACCCGTGATAGGATCCCCCGCCGGGAGCATCAAAGGGATTGATCCCCTCGTAGGCCCAACCGCCAAAGGTCGAACTCTCCCAGAAGAGGGAGGGACTCCCCCCAACGCCGCCAGAGGAGTTGTTCTTCGATCGTCCATCCAGCCCTAACGGGACACTGAGACCGAGAGGTGCCAGTCACGAGGGTAGAGTTCCAGGACTTTCAGGAGGCAGTCCTACGGGCCCTCAATGTCGCCCCTACTAATGACCAACGGGCCCCCTTTCCTCGGCGGGCTCCGAGCCATCGCCGTCGCATTCCCAGTCCTCGACCAACTCCGAGCCATCACCGTTGCACCCCCAGTCCTCGACCTACTCCAAGCTATCACCAACGCAGCCCCGACCCTCTTCTGCATGAAGACGAGTCCCGAGGATTAGCGAGACATGACCGAAGGGAGGACTCGGTCTACCGCCGTCTCCACGAGATGGAGAGGCACCTTGGCCAACTCAACAGAGAAGAGGAACAATGGGCGAGGGACCTCTGCCTGAGTAGACCCCTGTTCTCCCGGACCATCATGGAGGCCCCTATCCCAGAGAACTTCAAGCCTCCGCATTTTAAGTAGTATACCAGGGAGTCGGACCCCGCTGATCACATCAAGAGTTTCAAAACTCTCATGATGATCCACCATGCCTCTGAAGCCCTTCTCTGCAAAACCTTCCCAGCCACGCTCAAGGGGCCCGCTCGGGAGTGGTATTCCAGACTTGCTTTAGCCTCCATCTTCTGCTTCGACCAATTCGAAGGTCTCTTCCTCACCCACTTCGTGATCAACCGCCGCTTCAAAAAGACAATCACCTCTTTGCTCTTCCTCAATCAAAGGAAGGGCGAGCGGTTAAGGGCATACGTCAAGTAGTTTACCGCGAAGGCCAGATCTACCACCTCTCTGGATCAGTCTGTAGCCTCGGCTGCTTTCCAGTCCAATGTCATTAACCTCGATCTCAGGGCATCCCTCGCTAAGAAGCCTCCTCGGGACTTCTCAGAACTCCTGCTCAGGAGTGAGAAGTATATCCGAGCTGAAGAAGCTCTAACCACCCCACTCTTGAAGGATCATCTTTCGGAAACAAACGGAAGACTACTAAAGATGAAGGAGCTAAAAAGCTCCAGAAAGATAACGGAGGCCAACGTCGTTCTCCTCCCCGCTTCGAGAGGTTCACTCCTCTTAACGCCAGTGTCTCGGCCATTCTGATGGAGGTCGGAAAGTAGGGAATCCTTCCCCCTCCTCTAAAAATGAATACCCGTGGAAAGAAGAGAAACAGGGAGAAGTGGTGCTGCTATCACCGAGATCATGGCCACGACATGGATGACTGTCGGGCCCTCAAGGACGAGATAGTAGCCCTCATCCAGAGGAGGCAACTCTCCAGGTTCATCCGGAAAGACAGGGCAGATCAACCTCCGCCCCACAGCGGGGCTAACAGGCGAACCCAACAACGTGCGGGACCCCGGACTCCGAAGCCGAAGCCGTCCTGCACCTCATACATGGAGGCCCAATGGAGGAAGATTCCAACTCCTCCCGAAAAGCCTTCATCCGAGAAGTGAATGTCGTACAGAACCATCCTCCCCCAGGGGCCTTGGGGTTCCTGTTACATTTTTTGATAGGGACTTGGAGGGCGTTCAGATGCCCCATTGCGATGCCCTTGTTATAAACCTCCACATGGTCAATTCCAACGTACGCCAGGTCCTAGTTGACAATAACAGTTCGGTGAATATTCTCTTCTTAGAGGCATTCCAGGGCCTTCAACTGTCAAGAGATCGACTCAAGCCAGCTGGTTACACTCTTCACGAATTCATCGGGGTTCCAGTGACAATTGAGGGAGTTATAACCCTCGATGTGACTGCTGGCAAAACCCCGGTCATCCGGACCGAGCCGATGGACTTTATGGTGGTAGACGTAAAAGCTGCCTACAATGTCATCTTGGGTCGACCACGTCCGGTCGCTCTCCAGGCCATACCATCGGCCTATCATATGAAAATGAAGTTCCCTACCTCGGCAGGAGTGCGAGAAGTGAGAGGGAGCCTGGAGGCGGCACCTAAATGTTACATGACCTCGGTGGGAGGGCCGGTCCTCTCCCTTGAAGTCATCAAACTTCCACAAGGAAGTGGCCAGACCATCTCCGAGCTGGACGACGAGCTGGAAGAAGTTGCCTTCTCAGAAGGAGATGCTACCAAGACATTTCAGATTAGCAAGGTCCTTCCTCCCACCATCAAAGAAGACATCTCCAAATGTATAAGGGAGAACTGCGATCTTTTCGCCTGGACGGCAACTGATATGCCCAGAATCTCAGAAGAACTCCTGATGAATCACCTCAGTGTTGCTCCGAGAGTTAAACCTATCCAGCGGAAGCGATGTAAATTCGCTCCCGAGCGACAGCAAGCCATCAAAGAAGAGGTCGAGAAGCTCTTGAACGCTCGGTTCATCTAGGCGGTAAATTACCCCAAATGACTATCCAATGTGGTGATGGTTAAAAAGGCCAATGGGAGCTGGAGAATATGTATCGACTTCACTGACCTAAAAAAAGTATGTCCGAAGGACCCATTCCCCCTCTCGAGCATTGATGCTCTAATCGATGCGACCTCCGACCACAAACTCCTCAGCTTCATGGATTCCTTCTCTGGGTATAACCAGATCCGGATGTTCCCTCCTGACATTCCGAAGACCTCGTTCGTAATTGACCAAGGCCTGTACTGTGATCGGGTCATGCCGTTCGGGCTGAAGAATGCCGAAGCTACGTACCAACACCTTGTTAACAAGGTCTTCAGAGACTAGATAGGCCGTAACATGGAAGTCTATGTGGACGACATGTTGGTCAAAAGCGTCAGCAGGTAAGATCATGTCTTTGACCTCCAGGAAGCTTTCGGGGTATTAAAAAGGCACAACATGAGATTGAATCCGAGCAAGTTCGCCTTTGGCGTTTCGTTCAGTAAATTCCTCTTGTTCATGGTCAGCCAGAGGGGCATAGAGGCCAACCCTTAGATGATCCAAGCCATACTCAATATGGCTCCCCACTCTAATGTTAAAGAAGTGCAAAGGCTCACGAGATGCCTCGCAGCTATAGGGCGTTTTCTCTCCAAATCAAGGGAGAAATGCTTCCCATTCTTCAAAGCCCTGAGGGGAGCGAAGAGCTTTGAGCAGGGGAAACAATAGCAAGAGTCCTTCGACCAACTGAAGGCCTACCTGGTAAATCCCCCACTTTTGAGCAAGCCGAAGCCTGGTGAAATCCTCTATATATACTTGGCAACTTCCAAGTAGACCCTCAGTGCCGTCCTGGTAAGAGAGGAGGATAAGATGCAACGGCCAATCTACTACGTGAGTAAGGTCCTTAGGGACACGGAACTCCGCTACTCGAAGGTAGAAAAGATGGCATACGCATTGGTCATGGCGGCTCGGAAACTTCGCCCCTATTTTCAGTCCCACTCGATGGTCGTTCTTACCGACCAGTCGCTGAAGCAAGTTCTCCATAAGACAGAGACATCGGAACGTCTAATGAAATGGTCCATAGAGCTGAGCCAGAATGACATCAGTTACCAACCTCTAACTGCTATCAAGGTACAAGCCCTAGCGAAATTCATAGTGGAGAGCACCATTCCTGACCCCTGTGAGTCGGTTAAGGAACCCTCATTTTGGACTGTGTACGTTGACGGGACCTCGTGCGCCGACGAAAGTGGAGCTGGGTTCATCCTGACCGGCCCCGAAAATTTTGTTCTGCAATACTTCCTTCGTATAAGCATTCGCACGTTGAACAACGTGGCTGAGTACGAGGTGCTCATAGTAGGAATTTGTATGGCTCGCAAAGCTAGGGCCAAACATATTCGAATTTTCAATGATTCACAGCTAGTCGTGAACCAAGTATCCGAGGAGTACGAGGTGAGGGACGATCGCATTTCCAAGTACATGGCGGAGGTCAAAGGGATGTTGGCTTTGTTTGAAGATGCTCAACTCCAGCAAGTCCTCCGAGAGGAGAACGTACAGGCAAATGCCCTCTCGAAGCTCGCCTCCTCTTCCCTCCAGGGTTTGGAGCAGACCGTCTTGATAGAGGTCCTCCTGAGACCCAGTATCGAGGAAGACAGCCTCAAACTAATGGAAACCCATCTCCTAACACTTGGAGAAAACCGGATGAAACCTCTACTTGAATACCTCAGAAACGTTCTCCCAGTGGACCCAAGGGAGGCCAGACGAGTCAGGACCAAAGTCGAGCGGTAGACACTCATTGAAGGAGTCATGTACAAATGCTCCTATACTCAGATAGACGGCTGACCCTACCTAATATGTCTCTCCCCCGAAGAAGCACACTATGCCCTGAAGGAGGCTCATGAAGGAATGTGTGGCGCGCACTTGGGAGCGAGATCCCTAGTCCGTAAAATTTTAAATTATAACTACTTCTTGCCCACACTTCTTAGCGACTCTGAACAGTACGTCCGCCAATGCGACTTCTGCAAAAAAAATTCTCTAATACGTTGCTTACCACATGCCCATCTTTCCTCCTTAGTCAGTCCGATCCCTTTCGCAATGTAGGGGATGGACTTGCTCGGACCGTTCCCCCCAGCACCAGGCCAACCAAAGTTCCTCGACCTGGCAATAGATTATTTCTCCATGTGGATCGAAGCTGTGCCCCTTGCAATGATTACAGAGAACAAGGTCCAGAGGTTCTTCTTGAAGAACATTGTCTGTAGGTTCGGCGTATCCTTTATCCTAGTAACCGACAACAGAACTCAGTTCGCGGGGGCTAATTTTCGCAACTTCTGCACCGACCTCGGCATCTAGCAACGGTTCTCCTCAATATCCCACCATCAATCCAACAGCCAAGCAGAGAATGCTAATCGACAAATACTCTCCGACCTGAAGAAGAGACTCGATAAATCCACGAAGGGATTATGAAGGGATTATGGGTTGAACAGCTTCCCAATGTGCTATGAAGCTATCTCACCACGGAGAAAGCCCCGACAGGAGAGTCCCCCTTCAATCTCACTTATGGCTCCGAAGCCATCATCCCCCTAGAGGTCGGCCTGCCTTTGCATCGTTTGATCGCCTACAATGAAGAGCAGAATGTGAACCAGCTTCGCAGCAACTTGGACCTCCTCGATGAGATCCGTGAAAGATCTGCCATCCGACAAGAAACTTACCGACGTAGGATAACACAGTCCTACAATAAGAAAGCCCACCCCACTAATCTTAAAGAAGGAGATCTAGTGCTCCGGAAGTTGTCAATCTCTTTCCCAAGCAAGAAGGGCAAGCTGGCACCCAACTGGGAAGGGTCCATATATGGTCTCCAAAGTTATCCGCCCTGGTGCGTATCAACTCGAAGACCCGAAGGGCAAGAGAATACTGAGGACTTGGAATGCCGACCACTTGTTGAAGTACCAAAAGGGTGTTTGAACACCGCTCCAAGCAACTTCAACCAACTCCTAAGTTGAGCAATTTCTATTTGATTTTTTTTATCTACCCTGTTAACTTTTTTTTTTCAAAATGTAAGAGTGGCTTGCAACTCAGAAGCAGCCACTTAGTCATCTTTAATAAAGGCACTACTTCCTGGGAATTCCTTATTTAAAATAATCTAGTTGCTTCGCTTTGAGGCATACGAAACTCTCTAAACGACAAGTTCGGAGTCCAACACTTGGTTCGACGGACTTTTGCTACTTGCGAACGAGCGAGTACGAAGTAGCTCACCATTCGGAATTGCTCCCACAACTGTTGATATTCTCTAAACGATAAGTTCGGAGTCCAACACTTAGTTCGACGTGACTTCTGCTACTTGCGAACGAGCGAGTATGAAGTAGCTCACCATTCGGAATTGCTTCCAAAATTGTTGATATTCTCTAAATGACAACTTTGGATTCCAACACTTGGTACGTGCGACCTCTGCTACTTGCGAATGAGCTTGTACGATATAGCTCACCATTCGGAATTGCTCCCACAACTGTTGACACTCACAAACACTAGCAGAACACAAACTCTTACAAGAACCTCGGAAGGAGTATATATTATTTCATCAAAATTTAAGGTACAAGTCTAATTCTAGACCAAAAAACTCACTATTTGAGGTACAACTCGCAATATTACATCAAGATGCAAGAGTCATGAAACATAGACTACAAGGTTACAAAATTCCGCCCTAGCTTCCCCTGGGGAACGGGATGCTCCTATTTAGCGATACTCGGGGTCGAAAAGTGCTGTGTTGCTGTCTCATTTCCATAGAGGTCTCCAAGCCAGCAAGCCGAGTAGCGTCACTAGCACCCGTGAGCCTAACAGTCGCCTCGACAGATGCTCCGCTCGACGAACCGACCACTCCGCTTTGCGCGTCCCCAGAGTGTCACAAGATGGATGGAGATCGAAGAGCTAACTCATGAAATGAACTTCCCTAGGCATACTCACTACGAGGATATGAGGTGCTCCTGACGTTGCTACCCCCAAACAGCTTTCGAAGGTGTAGGTTCTCCGCTTCCAGTTTGGCAGCTCGCTCTTTGAGAGTCATCAGTCACCCTGATCTTCAACCGAGGCATTCGGCTCGAGCTGCCCCCTCGAGAAGCCTCGGATATAGCCCTTCGAAGCTGCGCTGCCTCCAAGCTCTTCTCAAGTACTACGTTCTTCAACCCGTCTCTCTCAGCCCTGGCGTCGAACAGACACTGACGAAGGAATTTGAGCCTCATGCCTTGGCTAATGGCCATCGAGGGACACGTCTCCTCCCCTTTAGGAGGCACTTCGCGAGCCTTCTCCTCTAGGCATTTCAACTCGGAGTCTCGACGGTCCAACATCAGTTTTAGATGATTCAACTCTGACTCGGCTTTAAAAAGCCTCTCTCGATATCGAGCGAGGCCCAACATCGCGACCCGTAGACCAGATCAAAGGCAGGATACTTCGGCAATCTGAAAAAATCAGGCACATGAGGACATTGAGTCTAAATGAAGCAACTACGGGATGGCTCAGAAGTAAATCAAAACACAAAAGTTTCAAAGACAACACTTAGCCAAAAGGTTTTCATTTCATTGAAATTCAAGAATTACAAGCGGTGGCCAATTTGCGATTTGGCAAGATTTCTTGGTTACAAACAAATATGAACTACAACTAGGTTAAGGGCGGACCTCTTTGCCACGATCCCCGGCCGCTGAGGGCTCCGACCCTTGTGCGGCGGCGACAATCGCCAGGGGCTTGGCCTCCGATTGGCCTACGCCTCGGCCTCGTCGACCTCGACCACCTCCACGTCGTCCTCTTCTTCACCCTCTTCGAAGGCTTAGTCAAACCCCGGGATGGGGTCAGGGAAGAGGTGCCACCCGGAGCTGTGCACCTCCGGATACGTCTTCTTCACCTGCGCGATGGCACGGGCATAGGCCTTTGCCATATTGACAGCGAGGAACCCCTGTGCCCTCTCCATGGCCTCGGCTTCGGCCTCCTTAACAGCGGCGATCTTAGTAGCGGCGATGGCGTCCTCCTTGTCCTTCGCCGCCGAGTCCTTCTGTTGGAGCAGAAGGGCGTTGTCGGCCTTAAGCTTCACCACGAGACCCTCGAGGTACTCCAACCTCGCCGCCTTCCCCTCGGCTCCGGCCTTCAGCTGTTCAAGCTCCTTGGAGATCCGAGCCTTTTTTGCCCCAGCTCCGTCCGTCTCTTGCTTCAATTCATTCTCTAGTTCGGTCATCTTTTTCATTAGATGATCGAAGTGGCAAGTTATGTGCAAAAAGAAAGTAAAGTCCCATTACGAACTCGGAAAGAATATAAGAGCTGAAAAACAACGAGTCCACAACACTTACCGATACTGTCGCTCGAGCGATCTCAAGCGCGTCGTCACCTACACTATCGATGTCCATGGCAGCCCTGTCTTTCGGCGTAGCGAGGTGTCGGATAGCCTGCATGATTGACGATGAGTCCCCTAAGAACCCGTCGAGCTTCCAGACTTGCCAATCCGGGACGAAGATTTTCTTGTGCTCCTCGGTCAGGAACACCTCGGCCTCGGCCGTCAGAGGCGCGACCTCCAAACCCAAAGCAGCTGCTAGGGGGAAGGCCCCCGCCTCTGCCGAAGCCGAAGTTGCTGCGGGGGTCGGTGGCTTCTGAACAACGGCAGCCTGCACCGTCGCTTGCTCTACGGCAACAGCAACCGTCTTCGGCCTCGGTGAGGACACCTTGGAGATGACCCTCTTCCTCTTCCTTAGGGCCATGCTACTCAGGACCCCGCACTGCGCCAACATAGCATCGAAGTCCATGGTTTTTGCAACAACAAAAAGGAATGAAGTTATGCACAAATAAACCAAAGTCAAATAAGAAGAATGCAAAGCTAAAAAAACTGTATACAAGGGTTTATGCGGCTGAGACCCCCCTGAAGAGCACCTCCTCGGTCACGTCCCTCCAATCGAACTTCGGTCGATCGAGTGGCATCCGAACCTTCTCTTCTTCGTCAGGGCTGAGCACCGGGTCCTCCTTCTCCCTCCTCGACACCTCTTTGACCTAAGTCGTCGGGATGATACACGGATCTCGACACCAGATAAAGAAGTACTTGTCCCTCTAGTACTTTATTGATTCGGGGCAGCTGACGAGCCTGGCACCATGCCTCGGAGCCAGGTAGAACCTGAACTCCGACTTATACTGTTGATGAAGCCGATATACGGTCCGAAGCACCATCAAACCCGGCTCGAGCCCTGCCACTTGACAGTGGAGGATGAACCCGTTGATCAACCTCCACACATTCGGCATGAACTGAACTGGGCTGATCCGAAACCACCGCAGCACCTCAACGACCAAAGGATGAAGAGGCAGCCGCACCCCAACTATGAAGGCATCGACAGGCCAGAAGCACATGTTCACCGGCATTGAAGAGTTGGCCCTCACTCCAGGCCCCAGCAACATTAGTTCGAACTCTTTGGGGATCTGGAAACACTCCCGAATAGATTCCAGATCCACCTCATTTAGTATAGAAATCATCTCGTCGGCCTCCGAAGTCTCTCTGGCGGCATTTTCCTCGAAGCTCCGCCCCATGCCAAACATGATGCATTCGGCATGCTCCTCCGGCAGGTCCCGAACCCTCTGAAATCTGGTCAGCACCACGGGCATCCTGCCAAACTCCCCCATCCTCCATTGATCCTCCAATACGGTCTCCACTTCAACTGAAGAAGGCCCTCCTACTGCTTTGCCTTTGTCGACTGAAGGAGCGTTTCTCGAGGTCGGCTCATGAGCGAGAACAGGGGAGGTCTCTGGCCTTGGGGGAAAGCCAAACATTCTCTAAAAATAAACTAAGTGTGGGATTATCTTGATGTGGCAACGACGGTCAGAAAGATCACCGGAAGTTAGTAAAATCTCACCTGAAGCTCCCGATGTTCAAAGACAATCTCCTGAGTAAAAACTAAAAAAGTGAACAAGTGAGGAGTGGGGGTGAAATTTTATAGAGGTAGCACACAAAATGAGACTAAAGGCCTCAAAAACTCAACAGCCCGGCCCATTTACCACAAGACAACATAAAGTGGAGAAACTCAACAGGACTTTGACTGTTCAATGGTCAAACGGTCAGCGTGCCACAGGTCAATCTCTCCTGGACTTCGGTAATGTGTGCCGAGCACTCGTGCCACCGATGTTCAAATGTGAGAAAAAAATCTCTCCTTGATTTCGGCAATGTGTGCCGAGCACTCGAGACACCGATGTCCAATATGAGAAAAAATCTCTCCTGGACTTCAGCAACGTGTGCCGAGCACACGTGCCACAGACGTCCAAATGTGAGAAAAAATCTCTCCTAGACTTCGGCAACGTGTGCCGAGCACACGTGCCACCGACGTCCAAATGTGAGAAAAAATCTCTACTGGACTCGGCAACGTGTGTCGAGCACTCCTGCCACCGACGTCCAAATGTGAGAAAAAATCTCTCCTAGACTTTGGCAACGTGTGCGGAGTACTCGTGCCACCGACGTCCAAATGTGAGAAAAAATCTATCCTGGACTTCGGCAACATGTGCCGAGCACGCGTGCCACCGACGTCCAAATGTGAGAAAAAATCTCTCGTGGACATCCGCAACGTGTGTCGAGCACTCTTGCCAACGATGTCCAAATGTGAGAAAAAATCTCTCCTGGACTTCGGCAACGTGTGCCGAGCACTCGTGCCACCGACGTCCAAATGTGAGAAAAAATCTCTCGTGGACATCCGCAACGTGTGTCGAGCACTCTTGCCAACGATGTCCAAATGTGAGAAAAAATCTCTCATGGACTTCGGCAACGTGTGCCGAGCACTCGTGTCACCGACGTCCAAATGTGAGAAAAAATCTCTCCTGGACTTCAGCAACGTGTGTCGAGCACTCTTGCCAACGATGTCCAAATGTGAGAAAAAATCTCTCATGGACTTCGGCAACGTGTGCCGAGCAATCGTGCCACCGACGTCCAAATGTGAGAAAAAATCTCTCATGGACTTCGGCAACGTGTGCCGAGCAATCGTGCCACCGACGTCCAAATGTGAGAAAAAAACTCTCCTGAACTTCGGCAACGTGTGACGAGCACTCTTGCCACCGGCGTCCAAATGTATGAAAAAATCTCTCCTACACTTCGGGAACGTGTGCCGAGCACTCGTGCCACTGACGTCCAAATGTGATAAACAGTCCCTCATGGACTTCGGCAACGTGTGCCGAGCACTCGTGCCACCGACGTCCAAATGTGAGAAAAAGTATTTCTCTTGGACTTTGGCAACGTGTGCCGAGCACTCGTGCCACCGACGTCCAAATGTGAGAAAAAGTATTTCTCTTGGACTTTGGCAACGTGTGCCGAGCACTCGTACCACCGAATTCCAAATTTGAGAAAAAATCTCTCATGGACTTCGGCAACGTGTGCCGAGCAATCGTGTCACCGATGTCCAAATGTGGAAAAAAGTCTCTCCTGGACTTCGACAACGTGTGCCGAGCACTCATGCCACCGACGTCCAAATGTGAGAAAATATCTCTCCTGGACTTATGCAACGTGTGCCGAGCACTCGTGCCACTGACGTCCGATTGTGAGAAAAAATCTCTCATGGACTTCGGCAATGTTTGTCGAGCACTCTTGCCTCCGATGTTCAAATGTGAGAAAAATCTTCCCTGGACTTCGGCAACGTGTGCCGAGCACTCGTGCCACCGATGTCCAAATGTGAGAAAGAATCTCTCCTGAACTTCGGTAACATGTGCCGAGCACTCGTGCCACCGACGTCCAAATGTTTAACCCCTGTTTTCCCAAAAATGTATTTTTGTGTATTTTCTGTATTTAAAATTTTTGCAAATTATTTTTTTTTGGTTGTCAAATTCTTTTGTCAAATTGTATTGTCGAATCTTCTATTAATATCTATTCTCGATCCATAATTTTAATTGTAACTATTTCCTATGAATTTTGTACAAATCTTATTATTATTATTACTTTGTTTATTATTATTATTATTATTATTATTATTATTATTATTATTATTATTATTATTATTATTATTATTAATATTACAATCACTATTTTTATCAGTATTATTTTAATCAGTGTTATTAATTGCATTATTATTATTATTATTATTATTATTATTATTATTATTATTATTATTATTACAATCACTATTTTTATCAGTATTATTTTAATCAGTGTTATTAATTGCATTATTATTATTATTATTATTATTATTATTATTATTATTATTATTTCTAATATATCTAATAATGTTATATTATTTTTTTTATTGAATTTTATAAACCCTATTTCCCTATTGGATATTAATTTAAACCCAAATACACCTGTTTCACCCTAATTAAACCCATACCCATTTACTCTACCCCTTACCCGTTAGCCTAATACTATCCACTAAACTACCCGTTAACCCATACCCAAACCCATTCAACCCAACAGCCTGACCCTAAACCCTACTCTATATTTACCCACCTTCCGATTGTTCATCTGCCATCACCTAACTTCTCACTCGCCAACCCATGCATGCCCCCTCCATCGTCTTCCCCATATTCAATACCGGCCGCATCGTCTCCTCCTCTTCCTGTCTCTCCCACTTCCCCGTACTGCTTTGCCCTGCCTCCTCTTCCTTGCTGTGACCTGCAGTCCACCGCAACTGCACCCTCCGCTCGCGACTGTAGCGCAGCCAGCCTGTGCGACCAGTCTCCCCGTGTCGACAGCAGCATCGACAGGGCCAGCCGTCATCCCGCCGTTGTCCACTCTGTGTGCCTCTCCCTTGAGTTTGTGATCACCACCCGATCTCATCTTGATCTTCTTGATCATGGTTTAATCTTGGCCGCCTATGGGATCTTGATCATCATCTTTGATTATGGACCGTTGGATCGCATTATCATCATCTTGGAGTTCTTTGATTGCTTTGATTGGTGGCCGTCTGATCGTCGATCTGATCTTATCATCATCCTCATCATCAAGATGCTGATCACATCTCGATCTTGATCTTGATTTTCGATCAGAGTCGTACGATCTGATCCGATCGCCTTGATCTTTTGATCTCTTGATCTCAGCCGTCCGATCTTGTTCGTAATCAGTTGTTCATCTTGTTCGTGATCATCTTGTTCATGATTCGTTGCTATTAAGTTCGTGCTCGGAATCCGTTCCCGTTATTCTCTTTCTCTTCTGTTGGATTCGTCGTCTTCCAGGCAAGTAACTTGTACTCAAATTCCTTTGTATGATACAAGTCAAAAATACCGCTTGTAGTGTAGTTGGGTTCTAGAGACAACTCGTGTGTGATGTATGATTGATGATTTTGTCGCTATAGTGCCATTTGACCATAGTTGACTCATGACACAAAATTGACATGAAATAACTTAGGTTTTGCCCGTTCTTGATTTGATGGTGTTTGTGGGATTTTGTGAGAATTTGGGTATTTGTGGAGAACCATGTGATAGACTTGTTTTAGATATGTTAATTATCCTACTTCATGATGTTTGGACACCTGGTAGACTCGATTTCATGTTTGGTGGTGTTTGGATCAAGTTTCGTTGGATCTATGTTGATTTTGGAAATTCTGTATTTTGTCGATAATCTGTCTTGATCAGTAATTTAGACCATATTAAGGTCAGAATCTTAATTTCATTATAAAACATGAGTTTTAGAGAAATTCTTCTGCTTTCCAACCCCTCTGACCTTGCTTGATTTTGTTTTCGTATATGTAAGATATGACTGTTTTACTACAGAGGTGTAGACCTTTTCAGATTTTGTTTCTCGGTAATTTTGATGACTAAATTATAATGATTCTTATGCTACACATACTATTTTGATCTAGAACTTTGGTCAGTTTTTTTATACTTATCTAGGGGTTACCCAGAATTTTGGCAGATTTTATTGATGAGTTTTACATGCCGTTTCACGCACGTTTATGAAAACTATACTTGCTGTAATTTGCTTGCTGTTCTGTAAAGAATAGTATTTTCACCTTGTTTCCTTTTACTGTACAGAAAATATTTGTGAAATATAAAATTTAGCTTATTCTATCTATTTTCATCTCCTTTTGGTGGATTTGGATTTCATTTCACTGGTTGCGAGATATTATTGTTTTCGTATAGCAGTGTTGGGAATTTCAGATTTGCCAAACTATCGTTTATTGATGTTTTATGATTTTTTATGACTGGTCTAATTTTACTTGAAAATTATGAAACTTTATATTTAGATACTGGACATAAAGGGGAATACCCCAGATTTTTTGTGGATTTATTTATTAAGTTTTCATGTTGTTTTCCTGCTCTTGAATATGTTTTCCTGATTTTTGGCTGAACCTATTTTCTGTATTCAAATCAGTTTCAAGCTATGTTTTTGTGAATTAATATATGATTTATTTATACTCGCTGGATTTGGTTGGGAGTCTATTTTCTAGACGTTTTGACGGATTCAGATTTGCATGTTTGTAACACTAGGAATCACTATTTTACTGCAGTGTGGTCTTGCTGTCTTGAACTTGAGAGTTGTTCATTTTTATTCTTTTATGAACTATCTTGCACTCGCACATGTTTATCTTGCAACTTGAACTTGTTAAATGATCATGCTATGTTATTCCTAATATGTTTTACACACATACATGTGGTTGGACACTAATAATAATAAAATAACCAAGCCGGGGTTAAAGGAAAGGTCTAGTAGTGGATAGTGCAGAAACGTGTACTCGGAAGAACCTAATGGTTATTGGAGCTTGTTTACATGTGGAGCTTGACACGATATACATGACATGTACACACATGAAACTGGAGCTTGTTTGGGTTTTGGAGCTTGTTGACATGATACATGATTACATGATACTTGGAGCTTGTCCCAGTGTACACTGCCCTGAATAGTCCCCTATGAAGTCTAAAGCGAAACTGTTTGTTGTAGCAACCATGTGTTATGTTTTTGGGGCGCATGAAGTGCTACCTAGATAGTAATAACTACAAGACTTGATACATGACACTTGAACATGATACATGCCTACTTGACACTTGTCTACATGATACATGAGATTTGATACTTGATACATGCTACATGATTACATGATTCTTGATACTGGTTACTTGGTACATGACACTTGTTTACTTGACACTTGACACATACTATTATAATTGCTCATCTTGCCATGCCATGATTTGTATTCTGTTATCATGATTATACCATGCTAGGCTTGTTACTTAGATTTACCTATCCCATGTACTTGTATCCAACATTATAAGTGGTCCGTAACTTGCAATTGACGGGTACTTGTTTTCTTTTTCCTTCTCCTGCAATTTATTAATTGCAGATCAGGATGGTCAGCTGCCCGATGGCATTGGAGATATGAGATACTAGTGCTGGATTTCATGTTTTATTTGTTATTATTAATTTTGCTTGAACTCGAATAAGATGTACTTGATTACTTGGATATTTATCATGTATTTGGGCGATGTGACCCAGGATATTGACTTGTTCAGAATTTGATTATTTGAGATTATTATATTTGGTTTCAAGTAATTTCTGTTGGTATCTTGTTTCAGTTATGCATGCCTGGTTGTACCTTTTGCTTCCGACTCTGATTATCTTGTGAAATGTTGTAAAGAATCTTGAACAACTTATGGATGATGAAAATCATTCGCTGGGCTTTTTTCTCGTATCCGTATTCTTTTGGGAAGAGGGGCATGGAAAAATGTGAGAAAAAATATCTCTCTTTGACTTCGGCAACGTGTGCCGAGCACTCGTACCACCAACGTCCAATTGTGAGAAAAAATCTCTCCTGGACTTCGGCAACGTGTGTCGAGCACTCGTGCCATCGACGTCCAAATGTGAGAAAATATCTCTCCTAGACTTCAGTAATGTGTGTCGAGCACTCTTGCCACCGACGTCCAAATGTGATCTACTAGACTTCGGCAACGTGTGCCGAGCACTTGTGCCACCGACGTCTAAATGTGAGAAAAAATCTCTTCCAGACTTCGGTAATGTGTGCCGAGCACTCATGCCACAGACGTCCAAATGTGATAAAAAATCTCTACTAGATTTTGGCAACGTGTGTCGTGCACTCGTGCCACCGACGTCCAAATGTGAAAAAAAGTCTCTCCTGGACTTCTGCAACGTGTGTCGAGCACTCGTATCACCGATGTCCAAATGTAAGAAAAATTATCTCTCCGGGACTTCGGCAATGTGTGCCGAGCACTCGTGCCACCGACGTCCAAATATGAGAAAAAATTACTCCTGAACTTCGGCAACGAGTGCCGAGAACTCGTGCCACCGACGTCCAAATGTGAAGAAAAAATATCTCCTGGACTTCGGCAACGTGTGCCGAGCACTCGTGCCGCCAACGTCCAAACACAAGAAAATGCGTTGATGGGTCAACGGTCAACTCAACACGTGTCATCCTGTCGAGGTCCCTCTCGACTTCGGCAGCACTCGCCGAACCTCCCCGACTTCGTTTTCCACCCAGACACGTGTCAAACCACTAAAGTGATTCGAGTGGGTCGGCAACTGGTGCCGAGTGCTCGTGCCACTGACCCTCAAATGAGGAAAAAACACCTGCATATCAGAGGGACCATCCGATTCTTTAGAAATTCGCGCTGAAGGCTGATGGACGCCCCATATCGCACCACGTCATAATTACCATGATTAAATCCTTTTTCTAATTTATTAATTAGAATTAATAATTTAAAAATTGCAAAAAATAATTAAAAATTTAGGAAAATTAAATAAAAATTCTAAAAAAATAATTATAAATTTAGGGAAATATTTTTGAGCCTCTGGATAAATAATTATTAATTAGAACAGTTAATTAGTGCTCTTTGAAAATAAATCACCACTTTGCAAAATTAAATAAATAATTCGAAAAATAGTTATAAAATCGAAAAAAATACCAAAAATCCAGAAGAGCCTAAGAATGATTTTGGGCATGTTGCCAGCTTAGAGAAACACTGATATTCCTCGAACAAGATCCAAACTCCCTTTCAGAACTCCGATAAAGTCCTGTACGCCATTGAAATAGTAAAACTACTCCCCAAAAACTGTAACACACAGTCTTTAGGAGGGGGGGGGATCGTGATATGGCTAAAAATAGGACTAAATCGGAACCATTCAGTTCAGGCATGAATCTTAAAGCTATCGGGGTTAAAACGGTAACTTCACCTACAAACGGGTCCAAAATGGGAACTGGGTCTCTCCTTTAGGACCCAATAACCCATAAACGGATTTATCCTATTGGATACGTGTCCCAACCCGCTACAAGCCAATTCAGAAGGATATGGAGAGATCCAGATTCGTCCTTATCCCTAAGGGTTGGTTTTAACCACTTCTATCCATCCGCACCCGGAAGTAGAGATTGTTCTTATCTCGAAACGGATCCCTACGACAACTATAAATACTCCCTACCCCCTACCGTTACAAGATAATGAATCTTTGCCAGCCTAAAGCTCTTTCATAATCTTTTCTGGTTACTGACAAGAGCGTCGGAGGGTTCGTTGTCGGGATCTACCTCGGTGTTTCGAACTGTGTGCAGGTCAACAGCAGCAGTGAGAAACCAGTCAAACGCTGGTGGAAGTGTTCAGGTTTGACCGATTCGATTCCCTACGAACCCACAAATTCATCTTTTTGCTCCCACACCAAAATCAGCAATAACAGAAGGAAAGCCATAAAGAAAGATTGCAAGATCAAGCAAAAGAAAAAATTATTCAAAAAGAGCACATGTTGATTGATGTCAAAGAAAGGCATTAAGTCCAGCTGTTGTTATTCCATATTTGTGAGATTTTATCTGTATTTGATTGATTGATGTTTGATTAGTATATGGTGTTGCCGCTAAAATTGGTGTGAGGGCAAACAGATAGATTTGTGGATTCGAGGGAAGTTGAATAGTCAAACCTAAAAACACCTTCACCGGAGTTTGACCGTGATCTCCCGCCGTTGACCAGCAAAAAGTGTGAAACACCGGGGTTGATTCCGACGACGCACCCTCCGACGCTCTAGTCAGTAATCAGAAAGATTATGAAAGAGCTTTGATTGGCAAAAGATTGATTACCAGTAACAATGGGGGATGGGGGGTATTTATAGCCGCCTTAGGAACTAGTTTCGGGATAAGATCAAATCCCTACTTCCAATGGATGGATAGAAGCGATTAGGACCGTTGATTAAGAGCAATCATAAACCCTAATTTTCCTATCCAACTGGACTGGGCTTCTTGCGGGTTGGGATCCGTGCCCAGGACCCGTTTATGGATTATTGGGCCTTTGGAAAAAGGCCCAGTTCCCACTTCAGACTCGTTTGTTGGTGAAATTATCATTTTACCCCCGAGCTTTAAGATTCGTGCCCGATTTGGATGGTTCCGATTTAACCCTATTTTTTGACATATCACGAGCCTCCCATTCCCGAAGACTGAGTTTGATCAGCCTTTGAGGAGTAGTTTTATTGTTTAGATGGCTTGCAGAGTTGTATCGGAGTCCAAATGATGGATGTCAAATCTTTAAATGAGGGATTATGGTGATTTTTGGTGTTGGTTGAAAGCTCAAGATTGTTCTTGAGCTCTCCTGGACTTTTGGTGTCTTCTCTTAATTTTTATCTATTTTTCGATTAGTTATTTAATTTTACGAAGTGGTGATTTATTGTTCGGGGGCATTAATTAATTATCCTAAGCAACAATTATTTACTCGGGGGTTCAAAAATATTTCTCCGAATTTATAAATATTTTTTATGATTTTTAATTAATTTTCCTGAATTTTTAATCATTTTTTCACAATTTTTAAATAAATAATTCGAATTTTTTCAAATTTTTAATTTTTAATACCATTTATGACGTGGCATAATCTGGACCATTCATCAGCTAACAGCGCGAATATCTGAGTGATCGGACGGTCGGAGTGGCTCGACGACACTTTTCTTCCGTTTGTGAAGGTCGGTACCTCGGTAGCTCGGCCATAGCTCCTCGGTAGCTCGGTAGCTCGGTGCTGCATGAGCTACCGAGCTACGTGGCTGAATTTGGAGCATCCATCAGGGCGCGAATCACGAGGTAGGAGGCTCAGATCACGAAAAAAAGTGATCTTGTCGTTTTGTCGGCGTGGCGTGATCTGAGCCGCTCATCATCTTTTGGCACAAATTTTGAGGCAATCTGACGGTTTGAGTAGCTCAGCGGTATTTTTCTCCAAATGTGGAGGTCGGTGCCCCGGTAGCTCGGCCATAGCTCCTTGGTAGCTCGGTAGCTCGGCGCCTTGTGAGCGGCCGAGCCACGTGGCTTAATCTGGAGCGTCTATCACGGGGCAAATCACGATGTAGGAGGCTCAGATCATGATAAAACGTGATTTTGTTGTTTTGTGGGCGTGTCTAAATCTGAGCCCCTCATCAACTTTGGTCGCGAATCTTGGGACAATCAGATAGCCCAAGGAGTTCGGCATTATTTTTCTCCAAATGTGAAGGTCGGTGCCTCGGTAGGTCGGCAGAGTGCCTTGGTAGCTCGGCGCCTTGTGAGCGGCCGAGCCACGGGGCTTAATCTGGAGCATCCATCACGACACTAATCACGATGTAGGAGGCTCAGATCACGAGAAAACGTGATTTTGTCGTTTTGTTGGCGTGTCTGAATCTGAGCCGCTCATCAACTTTTGGCACGAATCTTGGGACAATCAGACGTCCCAAAGAGTTCAGCAGCATTTTTCTCCAAATGTGGAGGTCGGTGCCTCGGTAGCTCCGCAGAGTGCCGCGGTGGCTCGGCGCTTCATGAGTTGCCGAGCTACGTGGTGACATCTGGAGCGTTCATCACGGTACGAATCACGATGCAGGCAGCTCAGATCACAAAAAAATGTGATTTTGTTATTTTGTGGGCGTGTCTGAATCTGAGCTGCTCATCAACTTTTGGCACGAATCTTGGGACAATCAGACGTCCCACAGAGTTCGGCAGCATTTTTCTCCCAAAGTGGAGGTCGGTGCCTCGGTAGCTCAGCAGAGTGCCTCGGTGGCTTGGCGCATCGTGAGTTGCCGAGCTACGTGGTGACATCTGGAGCGTCCATCAAGGCACGAATCATGATGCAGGCGGCTCAGATCACGAAAAAACGTGATTTTGTCGTTTTGTGGGCGTGTCTGAATCTAAGCAGCTAATCAACTTTGGGAGTGAATCTTGGGACAATCAGATGTCCCACAGAGTTCGACAGCATTTTTCTCCAAATGTGGAGGTCGGTGCCTCGGTAGCTCAGCAGAGTGCCTCGATGGCTCGGTGCATCGAGAATTATCGAGCTGTGAGGCTAAGTCTGAACTGCCGCCACCCTTCTGAACCGTTGCCGCTCTTCTCTATTTTGTCGTTTAGTCTTCCTTAATGGGCTAGAGGGGGGCCCAAGAGTCGCCGCTCTTCGTTACAAAGCCCAAGAGTCACTTCTTTTACTATAAGTTTTTACCCCCCCACTCTTTCTCTCATTCTTTCACTTTTCACTCTCAGTTCATTTTGGCTCTCGAGTTGCTCTGCTAGCCGAGAATTGAGCTCAAGGGCAGTTGTTTTAGCTGTCGCGGCAGACCAGGCAATTTCCGGCGAGCTTTTTCCGACCTAAATGCCACGTCAAGGTTAGTATATATATCCTTAATCTCATATATATACTACGAGATGTCACGAGTGTCCTCGGGTAGTTAGGCTTCTTCCTTGGGGGTTGGAGCGACGAGCAGTTAGTTCACGAGGAAAGGGGAGAAGTGGTGAGCAGACGGAAAGGAAAGGAGATAGTAGGGTCATCGACTGCCGAGGAGAAGGGGAAGGAAGTGGCCCAGTCTTCGGTTGTGGAGACGGTGGTGGAGACGGTGAGACAAGCAGGTGAACTCGGTCGGCTGCCGATCGTAATATCCGGTTACGGGGGATCAGGTAGTACTCCGGCGAGATGTTGACTAAGGCTGTCCACGGACGCTCGGAGACATACGAGGAGAACGAACTGAGGGAGGTTACTGAAGTCGACGATATCCCCTCGGTTCTAACCGAACGAGATCTGCTTCAGATTCGGAAGAGCTTCGTCATTCCTCTGGAGTACACCCTGATCCTCCCCCGTCCCGGAGTGCGAGCGTGCACAACCTTCATGCCAGATACTTGCGTCTTTGCCTACGACGCGTTGAACGCCAGACTGCGTCTCCCCCTCCATCCCTTCGTGATCGAAGTTCTCTGCTGGTATGGACTGAGCCCTATTCAGTTCATGCCGAACATGTGGCGACATGTGCTCAGATTTCTGCTCCAATGCCGAACAGCAAAGGTGGAGCCCCAGCTCGTCGTCCTCCGGAGTTTGTACCGGATCAATAGGATGAGCAAGACCGAACACCGGTACTACCTGTCGCCTCGAAAAGGCGTTAAGCTGATAGAGAACCCTGACTCAATCAAGTCTTGGAAGGGTAAGTACTTCTTGATCCGAGGCCCTTCGGCATGGTAATTCCCGACCCGATGGAAGGAGGACGTGCCGAAGTATGCAAAGGCCAAGCCGGTGTTGACTTCGGCTGAAGCACAGGTCACGGCGAAGCTTGTTGGTCTTCCGATGTTGAGTTGGAGAGACATGACCGAGGAGGTGCTTCACGGGTCGGGCCTTAGTCCGATCGACCCGAGTATGCTCCGGACATCTCTTTTTCTTGTTTACTTCCTCTTATGCCTTGTATTTTCTAACTCTGTTTTCTTTATCTGACAGAGGCTCTGAGCATGGACTTCCGAGCAATTATGGTTGAGCAGAACAAGGCCTCCGACGCTAAGAAGAGGAAGAAGACGAGCACAGGGCCTTCGTCCTTCGGCTGCTGTTTGTAGATCTGGCCTCTCCTCGGCGGTCGGCCTCGGCTGTGGGTCTTGTTCAGCCGACCCCCTCTGGTCCTGAAGGCTTCTCTGTCTCGGCATCTCTAGCGCTCGAGGCCCCGCCCCTTACCGAGCAGACCGAGGCTATACTGACCGAGGCCCACAAGAAACTGTTCGTCCCCGATTGGCAGGTGATGAATCACGACGGTTTCTTGGGGGACTCGGCGATGAGTATGCAGGCACTTCGGCATCTCCCGACCCCAAAAGACTGAGCCGCACTTAAGGCGGGGACGATGGGTGACGATGCTCTAGAGGTAGCTTGGTCGCTCATGTCGGTAAGTTTGCTCAGTTAATTTCGATAACATTTTGAAAATTTTCTAAGTTTTTAGCTCAGCTCTAATTGCTTCTTCTTGCAGGCCACATGTCACTTCAGCCACCTTCTCGAGTAGTACACCGAGGAAGAGAGGGATTTGAAGGCCGCTTGAGACAAAGACCGAGCGGAGAGGGTAAGGGCCGTGAAGTAGTTTAAGGCGGAGCAGCACTGCTCGGATGCTTTGGAGGCACAGGTCGCCGACTTGGAGGTGATCTTGGCGCAAGCGAAGGAGAAGCACGCCTCGGAGGTGGCCAAGGCAGCCGAGGAGAAGGCCGAGGCGCAGAGGGCCCTGAAGGCGGTGATGCGGCAACAAGCCGAGGCCGTAGAGGCGGCAAAGGCATAGATTGAGGCCGAGGTTAAGAAGCATATGATGGCCAACATGGAGCAATCTTATGCCACCGCGCTCGAGCACGTCGAGGCTCGTGTCCCCGACTTCGACAGGTCGGGATACGAGCTGTGGGGTCCGGTCGGCGTGGAGGATCCGGAAGCCGAGGAAGAGGCCGAAGGAGAGGAAGGGGATGAGCCACGAGCGACGTGGTCGTGGTGGTCGAGGGAGGGGGCGACGAGGCTGCGGCCAACCTCCAAACCATAGTAGGAGAGGAAGAGGAGCCATCCACCGAGGTGCCCTTCACCGAGCTACCGCCCAAGGTGGCCCCTTGATCTTTTTTGTTTTGTATCTTTTCTTCTTCTTCTTCATGTACTGCCTTGTAGCGAACTGGCCACCGCTTTATTTTTATAAATAAAATATTTCTTTCTTTGACTAAGTGTTGGGGTCGATTTTGTTTTGGAGTAGTCTTGATTTGAAATTTTTTCAAAGGGTTGAAAATAATTTCCTTTTGAAATCCGACCAAGTTTTGAGCACCACTCACTTTAAAATCTAGCTAAGTGTTGAGAACAACTGGCTTTGACGTCTTGCTAAGTGTTAGTGTATTTTCTCAGATCGCCGCGTCTAGCGGAGGCATTGCCAAACACGGCAGCGACTGAGGTCTTTCGTCTCCGAGCTGACTTAGGAGCGATGAAGTTGGCTCTCTCTCACAGTCGAGAGTGTTTTCTCAAGAGTGAGTTGGATCTGGACCGCCTCAAGCTAAAGCTGTCGAGGCGTCTCTCCGAGCTGAAGCAACTAAAGAAACAAGCTTGAGAAGCTCCTCCCGAAGGGGAGGTGGAGTTGCTTCGGCAAGTGCTATTTGATGTCTCAGTGGAAAGAGATCAACTGTTAGCTGAGGTCCACGAAATGTCGATAGTCGAAGACGAGCTTTTGGCAGAGAGAGAAGAGTTAACAGGGGCTATGGGCAAGTTGACGGCCGAGCGAGATGAGCTGTTAGCGACCATGAGCGAGGCGACGACGAAGGTTGATGAGCTGAAGAGGGTTACAGTTGATAAGAGATCGAAGTTACTCATATCCGTCGAATTATCGCCGACAGCTCTGGTGCCACGGGCTCCGCTCAGCTTCCTCGCTTCAAGATTGCCGTGAAAGATGCCTCTCTAAAGGATCGAATCGTCGAGCTCAAGGAGGAAGTCGCTCGGCTCAAACCTTAACCTGAACGGATTAATGTCCGAAGCACGTCGTGTACTCGTGAAGAGAGCGAGAGAGGGATTTCCTTTTACGAGCTTGCGACTCGCTCGCCCGCAGCTTGGCACAGCCCTGTTGATGCACAAAGTGGTGTGGCTACTTCGTCGAGCAGAGCATCCGTTGGGACCACCATCAGAGGCAGTGCTGAGGATGCATCTCAGTTTGCCGGTCTAGAAATGAGCTTCGAGGTTAGGCGCTGCCGTCCCCGGGTGTCTTTAAACCGGAACATCCCTGCCCCGAGGAGGCATCGAAAGAGTTGTTGTAATTTTGGCTTTTTCAAACTTTGTTAATCGTTGTAGAGAACTGAGTAGCTGATCTTGTAATCTGGGTTTCCCCGAACTTTAATCTTTATGGAAGTGAAAGCTTTGTTTATTCTTCTGCGCTTGTGTGTTCGCATGTTTGGTTAATCATCTATGGTTGTAAGAGTACTTCTAAAGGGCGGACCACTTCTTACTCGCTTATGAGCGAGGAGTAGAAGCAGAGTCAAGCCAAGCTTTGAACTCCGAACTCGTCGTTTGGGTAAGTTTCAACAGTTGTGGGAGTAGTTTCGAATGGCGAACCACTTCTAGCTCGCTTAAGAGTGAGCCTGCGAAGCAGAATCGAGCCAAGTTTTGGACTCCGAACATGTCGTTTGAGTAAGTTTCAATGGTTGTGGAAGCAGTTCCGAATGGCGAACCACTTCTAGCTCTCTTAAGAGCGAGCCTGCAAAGCAGAATCGAGCCAAGTTTTGGACTCCAAACATGTCGTTTGAGCAAGTTTCAATGGTTGTGGGAGCAGTTCCGAATGGAAAACCACTTCTAGCTCGCTTAAGAGCGGGCTTGCGAATCGAGCCAAGTTTTGAACTCCGAACACGTCGTTTGAGTAAGTTTCAATGGTTGTGGGAGCAGTTCTGAATGGCGAACCACTTCTAGCTCGCTTAAGAGCGAGCCTACGAAGCGGTATCGATCCAAGTTTTGGACTCCGAACACGTCGTTTGAGCAAGTTTCAACGGTTGTGGGAGCAGTTCCGAATGGTGAACCACTTCTAACTCGCTTAAGAGCGGGCTTGCAAAGCAGAATCGAGGCAAGTTTTGGACTCCGAACACGTCGTTTAAGAGAGCACTATTAGGATTTTAAACAGAGAGATAAAACAATCACAAGAGAATTACCTGGCGAAAAAAGTTCTTTATTGATAACTGCTAATCGGCCGCTTCTAAGTTGCAAGCCGTTATTACAATGGGAAAATAAAGAAGGCAAGTACAAATAAAAAGAAGATAGGAATGGCTCGACATTTGAAGGTACTCGGAGAGGCGTTCAAACACCCTCTTGGTACTTCAGTAAGTGGTTGGCGTTCCAAGTTCTTGGTATCTCTCTGCCTTCGAGGTCTTTAAGACGATATGCTCCTGGCCGAACTACTTTGGAGACCTTGTATGGTCCTTCCCAATTCGGGGCTAGCTTGCTCTTTTGGCTGGGGAACAAGATGGCTAGCTTCCTAAGGACTAAGTCCCTCTCTTTGAGATCTGTGGGACGAACCCTTTTGTTGTAGTTCTGCTCGATTCTTCTCTGATAATTTTGCTGGCGAATTGAAGCTCTTTCACGGAGCTCATCGATCAGGTCCAAGTTTGCTTGGAGCTCTTTTGCGTTCTGCTATTCATTATAGGCAGTAAGGCGGGGGGATGGCAAACCAACTTCCAAGGGGATTACGGCCTCGGACCCGTAGGTGAGATTGAAGGGCGACTCTCCTATGGGGGTCCTTTTTGTAGTGCAGTGGTTCCACAGTATGTTAGGAAGTTGTTCTACCCATAAGCCTTTGGCCGACTTGTCTAGTCTCTTCTTGATACCTGAGAGGATTTGCCTGTTGGTATTCTCTACTTGACCATTGGACTGAGGATGGGAGATGGAGGAGAAGCGTTGCTGAATGCCGAGGTCTTCACATAAAGAGCAGAAGGCTACCCCTGTAAACTGTGTTACTTTATCTGTTACTAGGAATCGAGGTATGCCAAACCTACAAATTACATTTTTCCAGAATAACTGCAACACTGTGTTCTCGGTAATGGTAGCCAGTGGTTCGGCCTCAATCCATTTGGAGAAATAGTCGATCGCCACGACTAGAAACTTGAGCTGGCCTGGAGCTGGTGGGAATGGACCTAGCAAGTCCATCCCCCACATTGCAAAGGGAATTGGACTCGAGAAAGATGTGAGCTGTGCTTGGGGTAGGCGGCGGATGTTGGAGAATTGCTGACAGGAGCTGTATTTCCGGACATGCTGTTCGGCATCCCGAAGTAGGGTAGGCCAAAAATATATGTAGTTCAAAACCTTCTTGGCGAGGGACCTTGACCCTGAATGGGCTCCACCTATTCCTTTGTGGAGTTCTTGCAAGGCATACAAGGCTTCTTCTGGGGAGAGGCATCTCAAGTAGGGTCTGCCATCTACTTGCGTATAGGAGCGTTTGTACAAGACTCCTTCAACAAGGGTGTACTGCTCCGCTCTCGTTCGGATTCGACGGGCTTCTTTAGGATCTTGGGGAAGGGCCCCATCCCTGAGGAACTCTATCAAGGCTTCATCCAGTTGTTCCGGAGTTGGACAGGTAGCGACTCCATCGAGTCGGGGGCTTCTTCTTCTATGCTTGGTCTTAGGAGTACTTCGATTAGGATGGTCTGCTCGAGACCTTGGAGGGAGGAGGAGGCCAACTTCGAGAGGGCATCTGCTTGGGAGTTCTTTTCTCTAGGGATCCGCTGGAGTTTAGCCTCTTCGAACGGAGCCATGAGACTTTGGACCTTGGCTAGGTACTTGGCCATTCGGTCGTCTCGCGCCTCGTAGTCTCCTAAGACCTGATTCACTACCAGCTGCGAGTCACTGAATACTCGGACACGTTGCGCTCCTGCCTTGCGAGACATACCCAGGCCTTCTATTAGGGCTTCATACTCAGCTTCGTTGTTGGAAGCTTTGAAGTTGATGCGGAGGGAGTATTGGAGAACGAAGTCGTCTGGGCCTGCCAGAATGACTCCGGCTCTGCTCCCTTCGGTGCAAGAAGACCCATCTACATACACTGTCCAGATGGGCGGCCCATTTGCTGCTTGACTCACTTCTGGGATGGTTCTTTCCACTATAAACTCGGCTAGGGCTTGTGCTTTGATAGCAGTCCGAGGCTGATAAGATATGTCATGTTGACTTAGCTCGATTGACCACTTTATCAGACGCCCGGAGGTCTCGGGCTTGTGCAGGACTTGCTTGAGCGGCTGGTCGGTAAGGACAACCACCGAGTGGGATTGAAAATAGGGACGGAGCTTCCTGGCTGCCATAACCAAGGCGTTTGCTATCTTTTCCAATCTCGGATAGCGGATCTCGGCGTCTCTAAGGACCTTGCTCACATAATAAATAGGCTTCTGAGCCTTGTCTTCTTCCCTCACTAGGACAGCACTAAGGGTTTGCTTGGAGGCAGCAAGGTAGAGGTAAAGTGTTTCCCCGGGAGTAGGCTTGCTGAGGAGTGGGGGGTTGACCAGATAGGCTTTCAGTTGGTCGAACAATTCTTGCTACTGCGGGCCCCACTCAAAGCCCTTAGCCCCCCTGAGGGCTTGAAGAAAGGAAGACACTTCTCCTCTGACTTAGACAGGAAGTGCCCTATAGCTGCGAGGCATCCTGTGAGCTTCTGAACTTCTTTCACATTTGTAGGAGGAGCCATATTGAGAATGACTTTTATCTTCTCGGGATTGGCCTTGATCCCCCTTTGACTGACCATAAAGCCCAGGAATTTACCCGATGAAACCCCGAATGCACACTTATTCGGGTTTAGTCTCATGTTATGCTTCCTCAGCACGTCGAAGGCTTCTTGTAGGTCGGCGACATGGTCGGACCCATGGATACTTTTTACTAGCATATCATCGATGTACACTTCCATGTTTCGGCTGATCTGATTCTGGAAGACCTTATTGACGAGGCGCTGGTAGGTGGTACCAGCATTTTTGAGCCCGAAGAGCATTACTCTATAGCAATAGAGACCTTGATTGGTGACGAAGGAGGTCTTCAGGATATCTGGGGGGAACATGCGGATTTGGTTATAACCGGAGAAGGCATCCATGAAGCTCAAAAGTTCATGGCCTGAAGTGGCATCGATCAAGGTGTTAATGCTGGGGAGAGGGAATGGATCCTTGGGGCATGCCTTGTTCAAGTCCGTGAAGTCGATGCAAATCTTCCAACTTCCATTGGCCTTCTTAACCATAACAACATTAGAGAGCCACTCGGGATAATTGACCTCTTGGATGAACCAGGCTTTGAGGAGCTTCTCTACTTCTCCCTTTATGGCCTGCTAGCGCTCAGGGGCGAATTTACGCTTCTTCTGCTGGACCAGTTTAGACCCCGGAACAACACTTAAGTGATGGATGAGGAGGTCTTCGGAAATCCCTGGCATGTCGGCAGCAGTCCATGCAAAGAGGTCATGGTTCTTCTTGATACACTGGATTATGCCGGAACAGAGGGCAGAAGGGAGGGTCTTGCTGATGAAGAATTTGCAGTTTGGATCTTGCTCTGAGAAGAGCACTTCCTCCAGCTCGTCTACCGGTTCTGACATAGGCTGGGTGTTCCCCTGGAGAATTTAAAGAGTCTCGAGGGAAAGGATGGGTCTTCCGGTCGAGGTCATGTAACATTTGCGGGCCATCTCCTGACTTCCTCTTACTTCCCCTACGCCTGCCTTGGTGGGAAATTTCATCTTCAGATGATAAGCTGACGGGACGACTTCTAAAGCAGCTAGGCCAGGTCGGCCTAGAAACACATTATAAGCGGCCGAGACGCCGATCACCATGAAGTCCATCGGCTCCGTTTGGGTAGTAGAAGTTTTGCAAGCGGTTACGTCGAGGGTTATGTCCCCTCCGATCGTCATTGGCACTCCCGTGAACCCATGGAGAGTGTAGCCGACGGGCTTGAGCCTGTCCGTGATAATTTGAGCCCTCGAAAGGCTGCCAGGAAGAGGATGTTGACAGAACTGCCGTTATCCACTAGAATTCTTTCCACTTTGAAGTTTGCCATGTGGAGATTAATCACCAGTGCATCACAGTGGGGGGTTCGGACACCTTCCAGATCTTCAGCCGAGAAAGTAATCGGGACTTCGAGACCTTTGGGAGGGGGTATGTTGTGCACCGAATTGACTTCCCTGATGAAAGCCTTTCGAGAAGAGTTAGAGGTTCCTCCCATTGGGCCTCCGTGGATGAGGTGCAAGATGCGCTCTTCTTCAAATTCGGGAGTCTCGTTGCGCCTCTCGGGATGCTTGTTAGCACCCCTGGGGGGTGGTGGAAGATCGATCCGGTCCTTTCTTACAAGTTTGGACAACTGCCCTCTCTGAATGAGGGCTTCAATTTCTTTCTTCACGGCCCGACAGTCATTGGTTTCGTGGTCGTGGTCCCGATGATAGCGGCACCACTTCTCCTTATCTCTCTTCTTCCCGGAAGTGTTCATCTTTGGGGCAGGAGGCAGGATCCCTTCTTTCTCTACCTCCATGAGAATGGTTGAAACATTGGTGTTGAGGGGTAAAATTTTCAAATCTGGGAGGTGGACGACGCTGACCCCCGTTGTCCTTCTGGAGCTTTTTAGCTCCCTCGTCCTCAGCAGCCTTACTCTTATTTCCAGAAGAGGATCCCTCGAATGTAGGGTGATGTTCAGCCTCCTCCGCGCAGATGTACTTCTCACTTCTGAGAAGAATGTCGGAGAAATCCCGCGGGGGCTTTTTGGTTAGGGAGGACCGGAGGTTGGAGTTGAGGACATTAGACTGGAAGGCGGCTGCAGCGACCAATTGGTCGAGGGAGGCTATGAATCTGGCTTCCATGGTAAACCACTGACATAATCTCTCAACTTCTCGCCCTTCTTCTGATTGAGGAAAAGTAGTGAAATACTCGTGTTTTCGAAGCGGCGGCTGCTCATGAAGTGGGTTATGAAGAGGGTCTCGAACTGTTCAAAAGAGAATATGTAGGATGGAGAGAGGCGGGAGTACCATTCCCGAGCTGGGCCTTTGAGAGTCGCTGGGAAAGTCTTACATAGGAAGGCATCGGAGGCTTGATGAATCAACATTAGAGTTTTGAAACTCTCAATGTGTTCCATGGAGTCTGACTCCCCCGTATATGTCTCGAACTGCGGGGGCTTGAAGTTTACCGGAACAGGTGCCTCCATGATGGTTCGAGAAAATGGGGGTCTATTCAGACGGAGGGTCCTTCCTTTCAGTTCCTCGTCTCCATCCAGTTGGCCGAGGCACCTCTCCATCTCGTTGAGACGGCGGTAGACAACATCATCCCTTCGACGGTATCCTGGTGAGCCTCTGGACTCGTCTTCGTACGAAGGAGAGCGTGGGCTACGGCATCGGTAGCTCGGAGACGGGTGAGGGCTAGGAATGTGATGGCGGTGGCTCGGAGCTTGAGGAGGACTGAGGGACCTGTAGCACCCTGAATTTCTAATATAATATCTTAGAAAATACGTGGCACAATACCCAGCATCAACTTCAAATGTAATATTAAACACAACCAAATACCAATAAAATTTTTTAACTTTCATTCATTTACATAGCATAACGGAATAAAATACACCTTAAATCACAATTCTCTTTTATTTACAACACTTTACAAATTACATAAGTCACTATATCAATTGAACTCAAGCATCCGAATCCGAGCCTTAAAAAAAACACCTGTAAAATAGGAGGCTAGAGATAACCCTAACCCCCAAAACTAAAGGGTCAGTCCAAAAGGTGTGAGTGACATAAAAACAAACAATATAAGTTAAGCATCGATTCATGACCAAAATGTAATAAACAAGAATATATAAAATGTGACGAAGCACGGAAACATGAAAACATCTAGTGAAACTAGACTAAGTATCAAGTGTAGAAAATAGGAAACACATGCATGAAACCAAGTCAAGAAAACATCAAGTCTATATGCTGACTCTCTAATGCGTACTTGTCGGAGTCTATGCATCCCACTCTACATAGGTCCGATGCAAGCCCTTAACGTCTCCACATTATAGGTTTTAATCCCCCACTATGCAACTAATCCTAACACGATGACTACTACGAGATAAAGAAAAACTGTGAGTATTAGCCCATGCCCCGATAATTTCGGAGGTCAATCTCTATCCACAGATAATTCCGGAGACTATTTCACTCACACCTGGGAATCTTCGAGAATACCCCACACCGCAAGCAATGGCACCTCATCACACGAATACCACATGTGCGTCGCCTCGACCCCAATAATTCCGGAGATCAATCCCACACCACAGGTAATTTCGGAGACTATTTCACTCACACCTGGATAATTCCGGGGATTATCTCATACCGCAACCCATTCTGAGGTCCATAACCCATGTTCTCGTTCATCATATCACCACTAGTGTCTGTCCTTATCATTTTTAGGTTATTTAATTACTTGACGAATCTCCTAGAGTTGGTGTACCCTACCGGACTTAACTCAACAACTGATCAACTAAAATTACCTCAACAGGCCCAAACATAAATATCTCAACTGTCGGTATACTAGGGTCATACACACCCTCTAGAGACTCACACTCAAATATCCAAACCAATCTTCCAATACGAATTGCGCAGTCAAAACAACTTGAAAACATATGTTCAGTAGAAGATAAAGTATAGAGTAATAGTTATAGATTAAAAACATTTAGTGAATAAATCATTTAAAAGAACATTCGAAAATATAAAGATACATCAGTATCAGTCGACTAATAACAAGCATAAGTTGACTGTCCAGAAAGAGAATTTCATGGTTTTAAGAAAATAATCTAAGTGTTATAAGTCGACTATTAAAACCATTGGTCGACTATCCAGAGAGAAGATTCAATAATCTTTAAGAAAATAAATCCTAAGTGTAGCAGTCGACTGTAAAAGGGTCTAGGTCGACTGTCGAGAGTGAAAATACAGTAACTTCGAGAAAATAATTCTAAGTGGTACCAGTCGACTGTAAAAGTCCTAAGTCAATTGTCCAGAATAAATTTTCAAGAAAATCTAGAGAACATAGTAGCCGGGTCGTGTCGGTCAGCTAAGAAGTCATACCAGACGACTGTCGATCTACAGACTGCATACTTTTGGTTGTGCAAATTTCAACCGATACGTAGTTTTACTTTATGAAAACGATTTCTACAAAAGCTTATTTCTTATATAGCCAAATACAACTTGTAGGACATATAATAGTCCGTAAAACTAAATCAAAACTACTTGAATTTATAAAAATAGAGATTTTGTTGATTTCTTTCGATTAAAACATGGATTGTGCATATAGTCAAAAATAGAGTTTCTTAAAATCAATTACTCATTGAAATTGCTTTGTATTCAGATCCAAATCGTATCAATACCAAAATCTCAAGAAAAACTCCAATTTGGGTATATTTCCTCAACTCAACTAAATTTCCAAGTTCGATTTTCATGTCATGATCTCTTGATTCATACTTTTCCTTTCACATTTCTTAAAACTGAATTACCATTTCAACTCACAACCATAATCAATTTTATAACAACACCATATTCAATTTGTATTCAACCAATACTCAAAAGTAATAAAAATCTCATCTTTATTAGGTTTATGTATAAAATTTACCATATCCAATCAATCCAACATTGATCCAAAAGAGATGGACTACCCACATACAATTTTATTCACCACATCTAGGGTTTCACAAGATCCAATTTTTATCCATCCAAATTCATAATGTGCATATCATATTCAAACCCTAAACATGCTTTCTAGCAAATAGAATTCAACATCCAAGATCCATTGTACAACATTCACAAAATGAAAGGGGACAAACAAATCACTCACATACAATACAACATTCAATAGAACAAACAAAAATAAAACAACAAACAATTTACATCACTCACATGCAAAATACACAAGCAAAACAAACAAGTCACTCACCTCGAATGAAGAAATCTGATAAGAAAACTTCTCTTTTGCAAAATCCAAGATCCTCTTCTTAATCCTCCAAAAATAATAAGCCCTTGTGTTGTGCAGCGAAAGAAGGCTGCACTTCTTTCTTTTAAATACCCGGGATAGGAGAATTAGGGTTTTTAAACACATTTGTAAGATAACCCCTTGAAAATATAACTTTACATAAATAGATCCCTATACTTGAAAACTTGATAAAACCAATTAAATTGAGATTCAAAAGTAAAATAGACACCTTATTTCCAGCCGACACTATTTGAAAAGTCCAGAAAAATAGTTTGCACTTTCACCCCTCAAAATAACAATTTTGCAAAAAGATCATTCTTTTTCGTAATATTTGCCAATAGATCCAATAAATATCAGAAAAATCTAGAAAAATTACAATTAAATCCCAAATAATAAATAATGATTTTTCATGAAGAAATTTTGACTTTTGAACTTCTCAAGAAAATATTTGCACGTGTTTTGCACGTGTAAAAAGATAAATCTTCAGAAAATATTTATCAATTCTCCAAAAATTCATTTGAATTCATTTATAAACCTTTTAAAATTATATTTAAAAATACGGGGTACTATAGGACCAATGGCAAGGGCTGCTAAACGGCGGAAGAGTGGGGACCCTCTAAACATTATTGTTGTTGTTTGGTGGGAGATTGAGGGTCTGCAAGATTGTTTCCTGGAACTCTTGGAATTCTGCTCGGGTTATAGGTCCGTTTTGGTCCCCCTGATCCCTTTGGGGCAGTCGACCTGCAGGAGAATGATGCCTTCTTCGACGGTACTCAGGGGACTCTCTCCGCCTCCTATGAAGAGGGGACCTCCTGTAATCGCAGCGGCAAGAGGATGGCGCATTTGGACGTTCTGAGCAGGAGGCTCCCTCTCGGACCCGCCTTTGATCCAAATGGTAGCGAAGGTCCTCCTCTTTCTGCCGGTTGATGAGGATGTTGCGGAGGTCTTCGGAAGGCCGAGGGTTATGAGATGCCATTCAGTCGGTTGAAGGGTTATGTACGGAGATAAGGTCGCGGTGAAGAGGTTGTTTCTGAGGGTGAGGCCGAGAGGTCCCTATACCAGCGTTCTGGGGCCTGAGTGGAGCCTGCTAGTGTTGAAGATTTTGGAGAGGAGGCTGCAACTACTGCAGCGGCTGATCGGGTTGAGGAGGGAGTTGTCCCTGAGGCTAGATGGGTTGGAGGGGAGCCTCCGGTTGTGGTTGAGGAGGAGTGGGTCCGCGGTTGGACCCTCTAGATCTCAGCTTCCTTGGAGGCATGGCTGGAGGTGATCTTAACCGATGGAAAATGATGGATTGCTATTCGTGTTCCCACAGACGGTGCCAATCTGTTGCAGCTGAAATCGGTGTGGGGGAAAACAGATAGATTTGTGGATTCAAGGGAAGTTGAATAGTCAAACCTGAACACACCTTCACCGGAGTTTGACCGTGGTCTCCCCCCGTTAACCTGTAAAAAGTACGAAACACCAGGATTGATTCCGGCGACGTACCCTCCGACGCTCTAGTCAGTAATCAGAAAGATTATGAAAGAGCTTTGATTGGCAAAAGATTGATTACCTGGTAACAGTGGGGGATGGGGGGTATTTATAGCCGCCTTAGGAACCAGTTTCAGGATAAGATCAAATTCCTACTTTCCAGTGGATGGATAGAAGCGATCAGGACCGTTGATTAAGAGCAATCATAAACCCTAATTTTTCTACCCAGCTGGACTGGGCTTCTTACGGGTTGGGATCCGCGCCCAGTAAGATGGACCTGTTTATGGGTTATTGGGCCTTTGGAAAAAAGGCCCAGTTCCCACTTCAGACCTGTTTGTAGATGAAATTACCATTTTACACCCGAGCTTTAAGATTCATGCCCAATTTGGACCGTTCCGATTTAACCCTATTTTTAGCCATATCATATGGTAAGAATATAAAGTGGATTCGTTATGGATAGCACGATAACGGTCGACCACACCTTTTGTCAGTCGACCGCATCGCAGTTGACTACACTTCACAGTAACAGAATGAAGCAGTCGACCATTCATCTCTCAACTTTTAATCAGAAAGATGAACGGTCGACTGCACCTAAATTGCGGCCGACCGTACTTTGCGCTGTTCACTCTTTTGGAATTTATAGTTTCTAATTTTGAAAGATACACTTCTCCGTCTATATATTTGGACGGACACACTAAGTATTCCTCACCTATTACTTATGAGAAAATTCTTCTCAACTAATCTTTCAACAATCAATCCGAGTGTGTGATAACTATTTGTACTCTTTAGTTAGGATCATTGAGGATCTTGAGTTCTTTTCTTTTCTTCCACTTCGGTGAGATTGATGAGACTTCTGATAGAAGTCCTGTGAGTGTAATAGGTCTCTCGGCCTGAATTTGAGAATCACTATACAGGGGTTTGAGTATAGTGGATCGCTTGTGGCGGAGAATTTCTACAAGTAGGTGGCGTGGACGTAGACGTGGGGGTCGAACCACGTTATATCGCTACGTCACTTGTGCTATCTGTGTTTGATTTTCTTATCTCTTCTGATTTACTTTGCTATATATTTTATTTTATTTTTTCGCACAATCACCCTATTCACCCCCTAGGGTGATTTACAGTGGTATCAGAGCGAGATGCTTATCAAAAGCTTAAAAGCTTAAAAAAATGTCCAATGGCCGAAATCCCACCTCCCGAAATCTTGTACTCATCTGAGCCATTCGTCTCTAATAGGACAAGTCTTACACGCTCACCATATTTTGATGGAAAATGCTATGATGTTTGGAAAGTTCGTATGTCTCAATTTCTACAGATGCTTGGAGAAGAAGTGTGGAATGTATGCATTAATAAAACAGATATTCCGGTCAGCGACGAAAAGATGGCCTTCACAAAAGCAGAGCTAGCACTTAAGACCGCAAATTCCAAAACTATGATGGCTCTCTATGCAGGGCTAAATAATAAAGAATTAATGGGATGCGGATGAAAAAGCAAAGACAACATACGAGATTTAGAACAACATGCTGAAACGGCATAAGGGAACCGCTTCTGAGGTAAAAGCTAAAGTAGATCAATGTTCTTATAAGTTTGATGTTTTTCGTATGTTGCCGGGAGAAAATGTAGATCAAATGCTTGCCCGCTTCGATATCATTGCACACGAGCTTGAGAGCTTAGGTAAGGGGTTGGATGATGACCAAAGGTCGAAAAACTCATAAGCTGTCTCACGCCCGAGTGGGATGTAAAAGCTGCTGCAATGAGGGATACCCTTGAGGAAAAGGGATTCGATTACTTTACCTTCCAAGGAAAGCTGAAGACATACGAGATGGAGATGACGGAAACCAAAAGATACATATAGAACATCGGGATTGAACCAAAAACCGAAGAGAGAACCATCGCCCTGAAGGTAGAAAAATCCCGACCATCAAAAGCAGATTCAGACCGTGAGGAGTCAGAAGAAGACATCGCCCTATTTACTAAGCAATTTCGTAAATATCTCAAATATAAAAAATATGGCAGGTACCAAGGAAAACAAGAAAAGAATATAGAAGACGTATGTTACAAGTGCAAGAAGCCTGGACACATCCGTATAAATTATCCCGTCTTACATGATAGGAATAGGGACAACTACCGCTCAAACCCAAGTCTGAAAAAGAAGGCATTGAAGCCAACATGGCTAGACTCAGAAACAAGTAAGGATGAGCAAGGTTACAACGATATCGGCTTCATGGCTCTTGGAAATGGTGAGGTGCAATCACCATCTCAAGAAGAGGTAATCGAAGAACCTACTTATGATGAACTAGTTGAGATGTGTAATGGATTAAAAGGCTATGCTAAGAAACTGAGTCGTGAACTAAGGTAATAGAAACAAATTCCTAATGAAACACATGACTCTTGTATTGGTAAAAATCAAAAACTGAAAAATAAAAATGCTTTGATCATGGAAAAATTCGAGTCCTTTAGAAAAGATCATGATGTAGTGCTAGAGGAAAATAAATTTTTAAAACAACAAATTCAAGAATCCTTAGCAACCCATGAAGACCACTTAGAAAAAATTCATGAGAAATCTGTTTATATTGCAAAACTCACTAATGATTTAAAAGGAATGCAAAAAAAAATTGATGATGTAACCCTTGTTTTCTCCAAATCCGTATTTTCAGTGTATTTCTCTGTATTTAAAATTTTTCTAAATTAGTTTTTCTGCTTTCAAATTCTTTTGTCAAAATGTATTCTTGGATCTCCAATTAAAATTTGTTTTTCGATCAATAAATTTATTTGCAACTATTTTCTATGATTTTTTTATATTATAATAAAAATTCTTACTATTACTCTTATTATTATTATTGTTATTAGTATTATTGTTATTATTGTTATTTTTGACTAGTTATTAAAAATCCATTTTATCTACTAATTGTATAAATTATATTTTGTAATGCAAATTACATTTTATTAGAGACAATATTTTTATTTGTTATTTTATTGAATTTATATACCCATTTTTCCTTATTGGATTTTTCTTAAATACCCATCTATCCATTAAACCCATTTAAACCCAAATACCCATTTATTACACCCAACCCTTTAAGCTTGATCCCTACCCATTAACCCCAACTACCCATAACCCGTTACCATGCCCGTTATACACAACCCCTACCCGAAACCATTAAACCTAACCCTATTCTAATCTATCAGCCGTCACAATCCCATACACCCTATTATAAAATCCCCTTTATATGACTGTTCATCTTCTTGAGAACCCATGCTTTTCCCTTCCGCCGTTCGTCTCTCTCGTCTCTCTTCCATCATCCCGGTGCTGTCTCCCTCGCGACTCCCCCAGTCGCACCACCTGCGACTGCACCGCCCCCCACCTTTCCCTGCACTGCTTCCCCCGTCAGCCCGCAGCGCACCAGCCCCGCAATCAGCAGCGTCTCTCCTGTGCGCTCTGGCCTATCGCGATGCCCCTCTTGGCCTACCATTCTCCGTCGCACCGCGTTGCCGCCAGTGCGATTCAGTCGCCACCACCCTGTACAACCATGTCTCATCTCCCTGCCTCCCTCTCCACTGTGTACACTCCATTTCCCCTGCCATCGACAACCGTCACGTCGGCCACCTCGCAGCAGTCAGACGCCGACCCCACCTCCCTGCCGTCTTCCGCCTTGGCTCCGTCGCAGACCACCTGCACTCCTCCCCCGTCGGAAGTCCAGCAGCAGCCCGCCGTGCTCTCCGCCGTCGTTCGTCAGCCACGACAGCGAGCTTCCCTCGCTGCCGTCTTCCCTGTGCTACCGTCCCTCTCCGGCAGCATCAGCCCATGACAGCAGCGCCGAGTGCCGCGGTGTGTTGCCGTCTCCCTCTTCAATTCGCACCCTTGGTTAGCACGCGTGTAAGTTGCACGTGTTATTTGGGTTCGTTCGGAGTTCGTCGTTCGTGTTGGTTGGGTGCTTCGTTCGGGTATTTGTTCGTTGTTTCGTGTGTTAGTTGGTATTTTTTGTGTTCGTTGGTTGTTGGGTCTCTTTGTTCGGCATGTTGGTTCGTTGTTCGTTGGTTGGTTCATGGGGGTGCGTGAGTACCATTCTTGGTTCGTGTGTTCTTGAGTTGGTTCGTGGTTTTGTTGTGCGCTCATTCGTGTTCATTGTTGGGTTCTTATTCGTTTGATTCTTTGTGCACGTGTGTCTCGTGCACGTGGAGTTTTGGTTATTTCGTCGTTCGTTCTTGGCTCGTGATTGTTCGATCGTGCTTGTGCCTCGGGAATCTATTCCCGTTATTCTTGTTTGTTGGATCTTCATTTTTGTCATCTCACAGGCAAGTAACTTGTACTTCAATTCATTTGTTTTATACAAGTTAAAAAGTTCACCTATAGTGTAGTTGGGTCTAGAGATGATTCTTGTTTGTGATATGCTTGATGAGTTTTATTTCTATTGTGAAAACTTGACCATAGTTGCCTCACGATACAATCTTGACATGAATTAACTTAGGATTTACCCGTTCTTGATTTTGATCATGTATGCGAGACTTTTGTGAGAATTCGTATTTTGGTTGAGACCCATGTGATATATTTGTTGTGGACATGCTAATAACCCGAATTTATGATGTTTAGACACTTGGTAGACTTGATTTCATGTTTGGATATGTTTGGATAAATTTTCTTGAATCTATGTCGATTTTGTTTTAATGGAAAAATCTGTAGTTTATCACTAATCTGTTTTGTTTGCTGTTTTGGACTATTTAAAGTCGTTATCTTAATTTTAGTATAAGACACACTACAAAACATGTGCGATTTACCGGCGTATATTCCGCGATGTTTTACCATTCGCGCCGGGGTAGGGAGTGACCAGGAATGAGGCGCCAGATTGGATGATTATACACCGACGACCTCTATAAAACGCCGGGGAATCATGATATTCGCCGGCGTTTTATTTAGAAACGCCGGTGAATGGTATTATTCACCGGCGTTTTAATAACAAACGCCGGGGAATATATAGATACATTCACCGGCGTTCGTAATTTCAAATGCCGGTGAATTAACTGAGATAAATCCCCGCGAACCCTAACATTTCGCTCGCTAATTTCCCAAACCTAATTGGCCGCCTTCGTTTTCCCTCCTCCCTCTCTCTATTTCTCGCGCTTCGCCTCCGTCATCTTTGATAGCCCAATTCGCTTTCCTTCATCCCTCTCTCTATTTCGCGGTGAATTTGTGATCGAAAACCACCGCTCGTCGCCCCGCTCTCTCTCTATCTCCTATGCCACCGCTCGTTGCCCCGCTCGTCGCCCCCCTCTCTCTCTTCGGTAATTTCTCTTGATTTCTCTCCTTTTTCACTGTCAAAGATGCTGAATTCATGCATCTGATTGGCATCTTAGCAAGATTTTTTTACCAAAATAGGTTAACTGTCGACTAAGGATGCTGGCTGTATACCAAGATCCTCCAAATCTGTACAAGAATTGGGCTGAACAAACCTTGTGCAGGTTTATTTTGGAGTCACAAACATCATGATTTAGTTGGGATGAAGAATTAATAGAGAAACATATATGCTTAGATACTGAAAATTTTCATTTTCTTTTACTGTTAAAGAAACTGATCGCATGCATCTGATTGTCATCTTGGCATGATTTTTTTACCAAAATGGGTTCACTGTCAACTAAGGATGCTGTATGTATACCAAAATTCTCCAAATCTGTATAAGAATTGGGCTGAACAAACCTTGTGCAGGTTTCTTTTGGAGCCACAAACATCAATGGTTTAGTTGGGATGAAGAATTAATAGAGAAACATATATGCTTAGATACTGGAAATTTTCATTTTCTTTGACTGTTAAAGAAACTGAATTCATGCATCTGATTGCCATCTTAGCATGATTTTTTTACCAAAATGGGTTGACTATCATCTAAGTATGCTAGCTGTATACCAAAATCCTCCAAATCTGTACAAGAATTGGGCGGAACAAACCTTGTGTAGGTTTATTTTGGAGCCACAAACATCAATGGTTTAGTTGGGATTAAGAATTAATAGAGAAACATATATACTTAGATACTGGAAATTTTCATTTTCTTTTACTGTTAAAGAAACTGAATTCATGCATCTGATTGCCATCTTAGCATGATTTTTTTACCAAAATGGGTTGACTGTCATCTAAGTTTGCTAGCTGTATACCAAAATCCTCCAAATCTGTACAAGAATTGGGCGGAACAAATCTTGCGCAGGTTTCTTTTGGAGCCACAAACATCATGATTTAGTTGGGATGAAGAACTAATAGAGAAACATATATGCTTAGATACTGGAAATTTTCATTTTCTTTTACTGTTAAAGTAGCTGAATTCATGCATCTGATTGCCATTTTAACATGACTTATTTACCAAAATGGGTTCACTGTCAACTAAGGATGCTGTATGTATACCAAAATCCTCCAAATCTGTACAAGAATTGGGCGGAACAAACCTTGTGCAGGTTTATTTTGGAGCCACAAACATCAATGGTTTAGTTGGGATGCAGAATTAATAGAGAAACATATATGCTTAGATACTGGAAATTTTCATTTCCTTTTACTGTTAAAGAAACTGATCGCATGCATCTGATTGTCATCTTAGCATGATTTTTTTACCAAAATGGGTTCACTGTCAACTAAGGATGCTGTATGTATACCAAAATCCTCCAAATCTGTACAAGAATTGGGCTGAACAAACCTTGTGCAGGTTACTTTTGGAGCCACAAACATCATGATTTAGTTGGGATAAAGAATTAATAGAGAAACATATATGCTTAGATACTGGAAATTTTCATTTTCTTTTACTGTTAAAGAAGCTAAATTCATGCATCTGATTGTCATCTAAGGATGCTAGACGTATACCAAAATCCTCCAAATCTGTACAAGAATTGGGCTGAACAAACCTTGTGCAGGTTTCTTTTGGAGCTACAAACATCAATGATTTAGTTGGGATGAAGAATTAATAGAGCAACTTATTAGTAGCCATATTAGTTTCTTTTGTGCAGGTTTATTATTATTATTATTATTATTATTATTATTATTATTATTATTATTATTATTATTATTATTATTATTATTATTTTGGGATAAGTAACTGATTATTAGTAGCCATGAACAGAATAGTTCATGAGTCATCAGATCTTCTTGTTACCGTATTTACAGCACGACGCCCTCGTTATTCGTCTGATTCCACTTCCTCAGCAAATACCCTTTACCATCATCATCTCCTTGAACGGAAAGCCAAATACAAGGGAGACTATAGTCGAAACGATATTAGACTCGAACACAAGGTGTGCGATAAAATGCCACTAAGGTGGTTGTGATAATTTCCACAAAGGTAGTTTAGGGTTATGTGAATAGAGTAGATTGTATTAAGATTTTATTATTTTTTTATACATTTTTGGAACTACGATTTCTTTATTTTACAGTTAATTGTTATATCGTTTATTTATTTGCAGCTAGGGATGGTTTTAAAAAAGGTGAAATTAAATATACAAATTGCCCTTTACTGTTAATACTATTTAATATGTCAAATTTTAATTTCAGATTGTGTGCTATTGTTATAATGGATAGAAGTTGGATTAGTAAACCACGATTATCCAAGGAGTACCGTGATGGTATTAAAGATTTTATTATCTTTGCCAAACGACATTCTCGTGATCCCAACCTAATCCTTTGTCCATGCCTCTGGTATACAAATTGTAATTTGAGGACATGTGACGTAGTACATACACATTTGGTTGTCAACGGTTTTCTTCAAGGGTACACACGGTGGTTTTGTCATGGAAAGGATCATACGTCAGCTCCTGTTCATCCGGTTGTATTAGAAAATGTAGATGAGCCCTTAGTGAACGAAGACTTAAGTGTTCCCGATGAGATGGATGCTTTGTTACAAGATGCCTTGGGGATTCATAATGTTTCTTTCCACACCAATAATCCAACAATCCAAGTTCATAATGAGTCAACATAAACATCTCACATTGGTGGTGGAGTGGACGAGGAAATGCCTGACCCCGCTCCTGAAAATAATAAACAGCAAGAATCCTTCGCTAAGTTGTTTGAAGATGCTAGTACTCCGCTGTATCGCGATTGCACTAAATTCTCATTCATTGTCAGACTATTTCAGATTAAATGTTTAAACGGGTGGTCTGCTAAGTCCTTCAGTATGCTACTTGAACTGTTGAATGAAGCATTTTCAGAAATCTGTATTCCAAACTCAGCCTATAAAATCAAAAAATTCTAAATTCTTTCGATCTAGGGTATGAGAAGATAGCAGCATGTCCAAATGACTGTATGCTTTTCACGGGTAGTAAGGAAAGTCTGGAGAATTGCGAAGTATATGGTTCTTCGAAATGGACAGAAACACCAAATCAAGACGATTAAGCCAGTGGATCTACTAAGCGAAGTAGGAGAAAGAAGTCTGCCAAAATACTGCGTTACTTTCCTCTGATTCCTAGGCTACAAAGATTGTTTATGTCTACGAAAACTTCTTCTGATATGAAATGGCGTGCTGAAGGTCGCACTAATGATGAGATTCTTAGACATCCTGCTGATTCTCAATCTTGGAAAAAATTTGATGAAAGATATCCCGATTTTGCGGAAGATCCTCGAAATTTGAGACTTGGACTAGCTAGTGATGGTTTCAACCCTTTTAGGCAAATGTACTACATACAGCATATGGCCTGTTGTGTTAATACCATACAATTTGCCGCCTTGGAAATGCATGAAGCAGTCCTCATTTATTTTGTTCAGGATAGTTCCTGGACCGAAAGGTCCTGGAAATGATATAGATGTGTACCTACAGCCGTTAATAGATGAACTTCAGAAATTGTAGGTGGGTGTTCCAATCTATGATGCTGTGGCTAAAGAAACATTTTCTCTTCGGGTCGCGTTGTCTTGGACAATCAATGATTTTCCAGCATATGCAAATTTATCTGGATATAGCACTAAAGGACGTTATGCATGTCCTTGTTGTGCTGACCAAACTAGTTCAAGGTGATTGTACAGTGGCAGAAAGTTTTGCTATATGGGTCATAGGAGATGGTTGCCTGACACACATATATTTCGGGCAGAGACAGCGACATTTGATGGTACCGACAAGTGGGAACATGCTCCTGGAACTTCTTCTGGGTTAGATATTTTGAGGCGGGTAGATGGTCATCAGTTCAAATATGGAAAAGAACCACAAGTTAGCAAAAAGGGCAAGAAAATGGCAAGGCCGGAGCAAGGTGAGGAGACCGATCTATGTGGCGAAGATGAGGATCAGAACATGACGAGTTTAGGTGCATGGAAGAAGAAGAGTATTTTCTTCAAGTTGCCATATTGGGAATTTAACTTATTGCGACATAATTTAGATGTGATGCATATCAGAAAAAATATTGGTGAAAATTGTATAGGAACAGTTATGAGAGATGACCGGAAGACAAAGGACAATCTCAAGAGCCGACTTGATTTGAAGTCAATGGGCATCCGACATGAGTTGCACCCAGAGGAATTACCGAACGGGAAAGTACTCCTACCTCCTGCAATCTATTCAATGTCAAAATCAGAGTTGGAATTGTTTTGTAAAGTTCTACTGGAACTTAAAGTTCCTGATGGCTATTCTTCTAACATAGCAAGATGTGTCAACTTTAAAGAGAAGAGGCTTCAGGGTCTGAAGTCACACGACTACCACGTCCTAATGCAGGATCTCCTTCTTGTGGCCCTAAGGTCTTCAATGTGTGAGCAAATCACTATTGTCCTGAAAGATCTTTGTAGCATATGTAAAGGTATTTGCTCAAGAATGCTTCGTGTTGAAGATATCGACCAATTGGAGCAGCGGGCAGCATTGACACTTAGTAAAATGGAGATGATATTTCCGCCATCGTTCTTCACTATAATGATTCACTTGATAATCCACCTTGCTGGTGAAGCCAGAATCGGCGGTCCTGTTCACTATCGGTGGATGTACCCCATTGAGAGGTAAAAGAATTTATGCATCTTACAAAACAGAATTTTCAAAAGCTCATTTCTTTTAATCCCCTACTTCGCTCTAATTCATTAATTATACATGTTCAGGTACCTATACAGGCTCAAGGGTTATGTTAAAAATAGAGCATATCCTAAAGGGTCAATAGCTCAGGAATATCTATCAGAGGAGTGTTCACATTTTTGTTCCAGGTATCTGCAGGGTGTAGAGACATCTTTGACTAGACCAAGAAGAAAGCCAGACATTTCCAATCTTGATACCGCTGGCACTACTGTTGGTAAAGTTGATGCATTTGAGCTAGATAACTTAACGTGGGAACAGACACATCGATATGTGCTAGAACACCATGCATCAGTGGAACCATTTCGAAAGCAAGTTGCTTTTGAATTTAAATCGAATATAGTGAAAACCGCAGAGTTCGATATTAACTTACTTTTGTTATTCCTTATTTCAATTGCTTGTATTTTAGCGAATTTGTCAGGGACATCAAACGAAGGGCTAGACCAAGAAGACTACCACCACGTGAACAAAACAAGTTGATGAATGAAAAATTTCATAAGTGGTTTGAATCTCATGTAGGTGAATTAAGAAAATGCAAGTTAATCTTCATTATATGTACATTATCCATGGTGCTGATACGATTTGCGGCAAAATTAATAGGTACATTCTTTGGGTCCTGAAGGTGTGTCATCTGAAATACAAGTATTTGCCAAGGGTCCCTATAAGATGGCCAAAAGATACGGAGGATACATATTCAATGGCTTTAGATTTCGTACTAAAGATCGTGAATGTAATTTGAAGTCTTCAAAATAGTGGAATGGTAGTGACTTCTAAGACTAGAAGTTATGCTTCCAAGTCGGACACGAGGCCGGTAGATGGAGATCTCGACCACTATGGAGTGCTCACGGATATCATTGAGTTGAACTATTTTGGTCATTTTCGTGTTGTCTTATTTCGTGGGGATTGGGCTGAGTTTGATAGGAATTTTGCTAATAACAAGGATAAGTTAGGTTTCACAGTTGTAAACTTCTCAAAATTGATTCACATCGGTACACACATTAGCCACGAACCATTTGTGTTCCCATCCCAAGTGCAACATGTGTTCTACATTGAAGATCCAACCCTGCCAAAATCATATGTGGCTCTTGAGATGCAACCAAGAGATGTATTCCAACTGGGCGATACTTCAGACGATGAAGACGGTGAAGCCATGAACAGTTACATTGCTTCGGAGTTTCCTATATTTGATGTAAACACAATCGACGGCGGAATTTGCGAGACTTGGCTCCGCAAGGATGGAGAAGAGGGCGATGCATTGGAAGATGTCGTATTGTAGTTTACTTAATTTTTATAGCTCAATATTATATGTCCTGTAATTTTCGTGTCTTAAATCTTGTTGTAATATTATATCTTGTAATTCCGAACATGTTGTATGTGAATTTAATAATTGGTTTAATTATCTTTCTATTTTCTACTGCTTGGTGTCATTTACATTAAACAATGCTTAGTGTCATTTGCATCAAACTATCATTGTAGTTGAATTTTTTACAAATCTCACTTTTTAAATTTTTTGTAATTATGTTGGTTTGTTAATCCTAGATAATAGTGGCAGTCAAACAGAGGAGGAGGAGGGTTGCACGCCGCCCACTGTCAAAAAATATCGAGGGCGAACTAAGATGACGGACATATGGAAACTTAAGAATGACGAAAGGATTGTGGTGGAGGAAAACAGGTGTCAGACAACCTGTTGGTGATAATGCAAGCAAATTCTCATCCATTATTGGGGTAATAGCAAGGAACCCACGGATAATTCCACAGGTAAGTCTTTAAATTGGTAATTTTGAAGATATTATAATTTTTAATGCATGAAAGACACGTACTAGTGTTTGTGAGTCTGCATTGTGGCTGTCGTCTATGTTTCTTAATTGGGCTGTGATTAGAAAGAAAGGGCTCGGGTGGAGATCTGGAAATCCATATAGAGACATCTCGTTTATTATAATCTATTATTATTATTGGACCAACCCCCTCTTGCTGTGTGCGTGTGTTGAAGAGAAAGAAGGGATGAAAAAGAGTTGAGGAAAATGCCGCTATGTTAGCCTGGTGTATCCTCATTCTCTACCATTCCTCTTTCTGGCTCCATTTATGGCTTCTATATTAAATTGGTTTCCTTCCACGATGACAGTTCCGTAAAACTACACTTGATATGAGACCTGTTCTTATTGTTCTTCAATAAAATTAGGAGTTTTGGTGATCCAACTAGTGATCATAGCTGCACCCCACTGCATACTCACAAACACTAATACGTGTCGTTCATGCATTCTATGACCAACCCCACTTTGGCATATAGCATGCTTAGATGACATTCTATGACCTGCACACATGTTTGTTCCGCCCAATTCTTGTACAGATTTGGAGGATTTTGGTATACAGCTAGCATCCTTAGTTGACAATGAACCCATTTTGGTAAAAAATCATGCCAAGATGACAATCAGATGCATGAATTCAGCTTCTTTAACAGTAAAAGAAAATGAAAATTTGCAGTATCTAAGCATATATGTTTCTAGATCCAGGATCACAAATATTGATTGGGCTGTGATTGGATTTTTTAGTGACTATCAACAAGTGTTCTTAATTGGGCTGTAATTAGAAAGAGAGAGCTCGAGTGGAGATCTGGAAACCCATATAGAGACATCTCGTTCATAATAATTTATTATTATTGTTGTTCTTGTCGCTCTTGCTGTTGTTGCTGATGTCTCTTTATGTGCGTTTGCTGAAGAGAAAGCAGGGATGAGAGAGAGATGAGGAAAATACCGCTATGTTAGCCTGGTGTATCCTCATTCTCTACCATTCCTCTTTCTGGCTTCTATATTTGGTTTCCTTCCACGATGACAGGTCCTTAAAACTACACTTGATATGAGCCCTATTCTTATTTTTCTTCAATAAAAATGGGAGTTTTGGTTATCCAACAAACATGTACCTGCATACTTCCAAATGGCATTTCCTTTAGAAAGTCGGACTCCGAAGAATCAATCTATGACTAGAATCTCCCTTCAAAGCCCAATCAAAATTTGTCATTCTGGATCTAAAATCTTCTTTGAGCCACAAACATCAATGGTTTAGTTGGGATGAAGAATTAATAGAGAAACATATATGTTGGAAATTTTCATTTTCTTTTACTGTTAAAGAATCTGAGTTCATGCATCTGATTGCCTTCTTAGCATGTTTTTTTTACCGAAATGGGTTCACTGTCAACTAAGGATGCTGTATGTATACCAAAATCCTCCAAATCTGTACAAGAATTGGGCGGAACAAACCTTGTGCAGGTTTATTTTGGAGCCACAAACATCAATGGTTTAGTTGGGATGAAGAATTAATAGACAAACATATATGCTTAGATACTGGAAATTTTCATTTTCTTTTACTGTTAAAGAATCTGAGTTCATGCATGTGATTGCCTTCTTAGCATGTTTTTTTACCAAAATGGGTTCACTGTCAACTAAGGATGCTGTATGTATACCAAAATCCTCCAAATCTGTATAAGAATTGGGCTGAACAAACCTTGTGCAGGTTTCTTTTGGAGCCACAAACATCATGATTTAGTTGGGATGATGAATTAATGGAGAAACATATATGCTTAGATACTGAAAATTTTCATTTTCTTTTACTGTTAAAGAAGCTGAATTCATGCATCTGATTGTCATCTTAGCATGATTTTTTTACCAAAATGGGTTGACTGTTAACTAAGGATGTTGTATGTATACCAAAATTCTCCAAATCTGTACAAGAATTGGGCTGAACAAACCTTGTGCAGGTTACTTTTAGAGCCACAAACATCATGATTTAGTTGGGATGAAGAATTAATGGAGAAACATATATGCTTAGATACTGGAAATTTTCATTTTCTTTCTCTGTCAAAGATGCTGAATTCATGCATCTGATTGTCATCTTAGCATGATTTTTTAACCAAAATGGGTTAACTTTCAACTAAGGATGCTGGTTGTATACCAAAATCCTCCAAATCTGTACAAGAATTGGGCTGAACAAACCTTGTGCAGGTTTATTTTGGAGCCACAAACATCATGATTTAGTTGGGATGAAGAATTAATAGAGAAACATATATGCTTAGATACTGGAAATTTTCATTTCCTTTTACTGTTAAAGAAACTGATCGCATGCATCTGATTGTCATCGTAGCATGATTTTTTTACCAAAATGGGTTCACTGTCAACTAAGGATGCTGTATGTATACCAAAATCCTCCAAATCTGTACAAGAATTGGGCTGAACAAATCTTGTGCAGGTTTATTTTGGAGCCACAAACATTATGATTTAGTTGGGATGAAGAATTAATAGAGAAACATATATGCTTAGATACTGGAAATTTTCATTTTCTTTAACTGTTAAAGAAGCTGAATTCATGCATCTGAAGATTTAAGATCCAGGATGGCAAATTTTGATTGGGCTGTGATTGGATTGTTTAGTGGTTGTCGTCTATGTTCTTAATTGGGCTGTGATTAGAAAGAGAGGGCTCGAGTGGAGATCTGAAAACCCATATAGAGATATCTCGTTTATAATAATTTATTATTATTGTTGTTCTTGTCGCTCTTGCTGTTGTTGCTGATGTCTCTTTGTGTGCTTGTGCTGAAGGGAAAGAAGGAATGAGAGAGAGATGAGGAAAATGCCGCTATGTTAGCCTGGTGTATCCTCATTCTCTACCATTCTCTGTTTCCATTTCTGGCTTCTATATTTGGTTTCCTTCCACGATGACAGTTCCTTAAAACTACACTTGATATGAGCCCCTTCTTATTTTACTTATTTTTCTTATATTTGGTTTCCTGTTGAACTAAATTATTGTTTTTTTTTTTCCATAGAGCGGTCACCCAGATGAAGGAAATTCTGATGATCAGTACTGAAGCTACTCGAGGGGTATGGATCTGTGGTCGGCCTACTCTAGTTGTTGTTGTTATGTTGTTCTTGTTGTTGTTATGTTCTGGATTGTTGTTTTAAGTAGTTGTTGAGATATTTGGGATGTTAATTACTGTATTTGTTGATTATGACACTGTGTTAATTAAGCGGTGAATTTGAACGATTAATGGACTATGTGTGAAACTTTATTATCTTAATTAATTCTTATGTTTGGTTGTGATTTGCGCATTAATATGCCTGAAATTGGTTGAATCAGTTGTGAATTACTTTACAGGTTTTTTAAATGAAATTGTGAATTGAAATTGAATGAAAAATTGGAGCAGGAAAAACCAATGGGCATACACTGGCGTTTCATAGAACGCCGGTGTATCTAATTGTTTAGTTGAAAATTTCGTTAGAGAGGCATTTCCACACAGGCCGGTGTACTCGTAAGTTGCAACAGTCCTAAGATACACCGGCGTTTTATAAAACGCTGGTGAATATCTCTATAGCGGCGTTTTACGACATGCCGGTATTTGTAAGTAGGGAAAGAAGGGCACTTAGAAACAAGCATACACCGGCATTCTATGACTGCCGGTAAATATTACACATTCACCGGCATTTGTACAATCGCTGGTGAAAAGATATATACCGGCGGTATGTGACCGCCGGTAAATATATATTGGGAGAAAGAACGGTACCCAGAAATCGCCATATACCGGCGTTTGTCTGGCCGCCGATGTATTTTAAAGATATACCGGCGTCCAGTAAAAACACCGGTGAATACGCTTATCTTTCCGCGACGCTCGATTCAGCGGAATTTGCACCGGCGTTTTTATAAACGCCGGTGAATGTTTCACCGGCGTAAAAAACCGCCGGTGAAGGTCTAAAAAAACCGCCGGCGAATAGGTTCTGTGTTGTAGTGACATGAGTTTTAGAGAATTTCGTCTATTTTCAAACCCCTCTGACCTTGTTTGATTTTGTTTTCATATCAGTGAGTTATGACTGTTTTACTACAGAGGTGTCGATCTTTTCCAGATTTTGTTTTTCGGTAATTTTGATGACAAACCATTTTAAAGAACTATGCTAAGTATATTATTTTGATCTGAAACTTTGGTCAGTTTTTCTATACCTATCTAGGGATTACCCAGAATTTTGGTAGATTTTATTGATGAGTTTTATATGTCGTTTCATGAATGTTTACAAAAGTCATACTTGCTGTATTTTGCTCGCTGTTCTGGAAAGAATTGTGTTTTCACCCTGTTTTCTTCTACTGTATGGAAAATGTTTGTGAAATATGAAAGTTAGTTTGTTTTATCTATTTTCATCTCGCTTTGGCAGATCTGGATTTCGTTTCACGTCTTGCGAGATATTTCAGTTTTCGGACAGCAGTGTTGGGAATTCCAGATTGGCCAAAGTATCGTTTCTTGATGTTCTCTTATTTTTGATAACTGAACTAATTTTACTGGAATATTATGAAACTTTATATTTTTATTCTAGACATATAGGGGAATACCCCAAATTTTTCGTCGATTTATTTGATGAGTTTTGATGCGGTTTTCCTGACTGAGAATTCGTTTTCCTGATTTCTGACTGAACATGTTTTCTGGATTCAAACCTGTTTTGAGTTATGATGTTGTGAATTACTACATAAATTATTTATATTCTCTGGATTTGTGTGGATATCTATTTTCCAGATCATTCGACAGATCCAGATTTGTATTTCTGTAGCGGTAGGATTCACTGTTTTAGTACTTTACTGTCTTGCTGTCCTGAATATGAACATACACTGTTTTGCTCGTTTATATGATTGTAAATTATCTATGCATGTTTATTTATTTCCCTGAACCTGATACTGATTATACCATGTTAATTTGAAATTATTCCATACACATTCATGCCTGTTTAATGACCATAATAAAAGTAATCAAGCCGGGGTTTATGTGAAAGATCTAGTAGTGGGAAAGCATAGAAATGTGTACTTAGAAGGGGGCCCGTGTTTCCCATATGATTATCTGTTATCTGTTATCTGACCCTATCTACATTACTTCTTATATGAAGGTGTAGAGGAGAAGAGAACCACTAGGTTCTATCTGTCTGTCTGGATCTGTTATCTAACCCTGTCTACATTACTTCCTATAGAAGGTATAGAGAAGAAGAGAACCACTAGGTTCTATCTGTCTAATCTGATTATCTGATATCTGTCTGAACCCTGAGTACACGGTTCCTATATGATCCCCTACGAAATCTACAAACATAACTGATTTGAATGTAGCAACCATGTGATAAAAGGATGGCACATGAAATGCTACCTAGTTAGTAATTAATACAAGACTTATAAAAATCTGTATCTGTATCTGAAACCTGAATCTGAATCTGTTATATGTATCTGGCTATCTATTATTTGATCATCTGATTACCTGTTATCTGTCTGACATTATCACTTGACACTATTATTTGACACTATCTGTATATCTGTCTGAATGCCTTTTGACTTTGATACTTGATACATGTTAGTATACCATGCTAGTTGATTTTGCTATATCATGCTAGGTCTGTTTCTGCTATTATTTAGATTTTTTTAGTTTTTCTTATGTACTTGTATCCTATATTATAAGTGGCCCATAACTTGCAATTGACGGGTACTTGTTTTCTCTTTTCTTCTCCTGCAATTATCAATTGCAGATTTTGGTGATCAGCTACCGGATGGAGTATGTGATCTAAAGTTCCAGTTGGCTGGAGCTTTTGCTATATTCATTTATTTCCTGTTGCTCATTTTGAACATTGTATCTATTACTTGTATTCATTGTGTTTGGGCAGTATGACCCAGAATATTTGTGTATTTCAGATCATGACTATTTGAGATTAATATATTTTATTTCAAGTATTCTTGATGGATTTGGTTCATATGTGCATGTGGTTGATTCTTCTGGCTTCCGACTCTGATTATATTGTAATATGTTGTAAAGATTCTTGAACAGCTTATGGATGATGAAAATCATTCGCTGGACTTTTGTCACGTATCCGTATTCCATATTCTCTTTTGGGAAGCGGGGCGTGACAGATGAGGTAGTGGAAGGTTGTAATGAAGCCTTTGAACAAAATAGAATACTTGATTCTACACTTGACACTCTTCATTGGAACACAAAAGACAACGAGTAGACTAGAAAAAATTCATTTTAAAAGAGTAATTGAGCTTGAAAAAATTGTAGAAAAATATAAAGGGCCCAGTTACCTTATTACAAAAAATTCAAGATCCTATCACAATAATCAAGGGCTTGGTTACGAAGAGCCAATACACCATCAAAAATTTATATCATCATGTCATACACACTTGCACAATCACTAACATAATCACAAACCTACTCAAAACTATGCAAGTGTGCATGACCCAAGACATAGTCGTATCACATGTCATTACGACGGTAGACTAGGGCATATTTGTAACTACTATTTTTCGTTATTCGTATTTTTGGTGTATTTTTCTCTTTCTTGAGTATTTGTACTCTCTTGTATTTTTCTTGGACCGTATATTGGAGTTGTTTTCAATATATATTCATTTTATTTCATTTTGAGCTCTTTTGTGTTTGATTTGTTGTCTTTTGCTTCGTTCTTCATCGATTGTTATTTTTTTCTCTTATTTGGGTTTCGTTCTCTTTATTTTTGTTCTTGGGTTCTCATGGTGATTTGGTTACTCATCCTATTTCCAATCCTATTGTTTTATCCCTAATTGATTACCAAAAGCAAATTAAACCACAATTCTATTTTGAGTCCTATACAATTTATCCTAATCAATCCTATTAAACTAATCCTATTACTACTCCTAAACTATCCAAAACCCAATCCCCAATTACCCACCTCATATTTCTAAACCCTAAATACACCCAATATATACTCTCTCCCCAAAAACCTAAACCCTAACTCTAACTCCTATTCACCCGGCGTCCCTCTCTTTCTTGTTGCGTCAGCTGCTAACACCCGAGACCCACACCCGACGCCCTCCACCTTCGGCCTGTGCACCCAACACCCGACCAAGCCCATCCCGGTCACCCCTATCATTGCCGACCACCCAAGCCGCAACCTCCTACACCGAGCACCACCATCTCTTCCCCTTGCCGTTCCCTTGGCCGTCCGTCACCGTCGGCCAGCAGCAACGCCAGCAGTAGTAGCAGCAACAGCTGCAAGGAGCCCGATGCTCTCTCTCTCTCTCTTTGCTCTTGGGTTTTGCATGTGCACGGAGTTGCACGTGTGATCGTTGGTTCGTGGATTGTCGTTCGTGGATTTGTTCGTTTTCCAGGAATCCATTCCTGTTATTCTTATTGTTCTCCGTTTCCATCTTCGGTTAAGGTAAGTAACTTGTACTCAAATTTCTTTGTATGATACAAGTCAAAAATACCGCTTATAGTTTAGTTGGGGTCTAGAAACAACTCGTGTGTGTGTGTTAACTTTGATGTATTTTTCTCTATTGTGCTATTGACCATAGTTGCCCCACGACACAAAATCGACATGAAAATAACTAGGTTTGACCGTTCTTGATCTATTCATGTGTGAGATAATTATGTGAAATTATGTGTTTGATGAGATCCATGTGATATGATAATTGTGAATATGTTATATACCCTATTTTATGATGTTTGAAAACTTAGTAGACTCTATACCATATTTGATTGTGATTGGAACATGTTTCGTATGATTTATGTTGGTTTTGTTGTTAGAGAAAAATATGTAATTGTCGATGATCAGTTTTGATTTGTATTTTAGACCATATTAAGGTCAGAATTCTTAATTTCTGTATTTGACATGAATTGTAGATAAATTTGTCTTCTTTCCAATCTCTCTGACTTTGATCGATTTCGTTTTCGTATGAGTGAGTTATGGCTGTTTTACTACAGAGATGTAAATTATTTCTAGATTTCATTTCTTGATGATTTTGATGATTAAACTATTTTGATACCAGTCCTAACTATATTATTTCAATCTGAAACTTTGCACAGTATTTCTATACCTATTTAGGGATTACCCAGAATTTTGGTGGATTTTATTGATGAATTTTATACGCCATTTCATGCTTATTTATGAAAGCTATACTTGCTGTATTTTGCTCGCTGTTATGTAAAGAATTGTATTTTTACCCTATTTCCTTTTACTGTATGGAAAACATTTATGAATTATGAAAGTTATCTTATTTTGTCTATTTTCATCTCTCTTTGGCGGATATCGATTTCGTTTCACCGTTTGCGAGATATTACAGTTTTCGTACAGCAGTGTTGGGAATTCCAGATTCGCCAAACTATCGTTTCTTGATGTATTCTGATTTTTGTTGACTAAACTAAATTTACTGAATATTATGAAACTCTATATTCTGATATTAGACATATAAAGGCTTACTCCAGATTTTTCCTGGATTTATTTGAAGAGTTTTAATGCTGTTTTCTGACAGAGAATGTGATTTACTGATTTCTGGCTGAACGTGTTTTCTGGATTCAAATCAGTATTGAGTTATGGTTTTGTGAAGTACTATATGGCTTATATATAATTGCTGGATTCGTGTGTAAGTCTATTTTCTAATTTCTTTGACGAATTTAGATTTGGATTTCTGTAGTAACGGGAATCACTGTTTTAGTACTGTACTATCATGCTGTCCTGAATATGAACATACACTGTTTTGCTCGTTTATGTGACCGTATATCATCTATGCATATTTATTTGTTCCCCTGAACCAAATAATGATTATACCATGATAATTTGACACTATTTCATGCACTACCATGTCTGTTGATAACCATAATAAAAGTAATCAAATCGGGATTTCTTTAGGGACGACCTAGTAGTGGAAAATATGGAAACGTGTACTTGGAAGGGAACTAGTGTTCCATACTTTTACTGTTACTACTACTATTACTTTTACTGCTACTATTACTGTTACTTTTACTACTACTGCTACTGTTACTGATACCTGAGTACACTTCCCCATTATGGTCCACTTTGAAATCTAAAAGCGAAACTATTTGTTGTAGTAACCATGTGTTATAATATGGGGAGCATGAAGTGCTACCTAGATAGTAATACACACAAGACTGTAAGAACATAAGACTGATACTGTTAGACTGATACTGTTAGATTGATACTGATGGACTGACACTATTATACTGTTACACTGATATACTGAGCTTATTGTTACTAGACACTGATAGTTGCCATATGACACTATACTTGTCACATTCATTTGTACTGTTAGTATTCCACGCTAGTTGACTTTGTTTTACTGATTCATGATAGTTATTACTGTTGATGCATTATTCAATTCTTTTTGTTAGTTTTCCATGTACTTGTATTCCGCATTATAAGTGGCCCGTAACTTGCATTGACGGGTACTTGTTTTCTTTTTCCTTCTCCTGAAATTATTAATTGCAGATCAGGATGGTTAGCTGCCCGACGGCATTGGCAAAATGAGATATTAGTGCTGGATTTCTTGCTTATTAGTATTGCTATTATTGTTGCTTTGAATAATGTATTTTGAGTACTTGGATGATTCCTTGTATTTTTTTGGGTGATGTGACCCAGAATTCTATCTTGTCCAGATTCTGGTTTATTTGAGATTAATACATTTTATTTCAAGTAAATTCTGTTGGTTCATTAATTCAATTTTGCATGTGTGTGGTTGACTCTTTTACTTCCGACTCTGATTATTTTGTGAGATATTGTAAAGATTCCTGAACAGCTTATGGATGATACAAATCATTCGCTGGGTTGAGTCGCATATCCGTATTCTTTTTAGGAAGCGGGATGTGACAAGGCTTTTTAGTGGTATCAAAGCTGAGGTTTGGCTAATATATTAGTTGCCTAATATATTAGATAAGATTGGCTCGAACTGGGATCGGCTCAATATTTCACCAACCATGCATGCGTGAATAAATTATTATCAACTTTGATTCTGGATACTAATTGTTTTGACTTTTGGTGCAGCCATGGCTCGTGGGAATTCTTCTCAGCCTGATCCAGTTGATGCTGTCACTGCTGTGCTTGAGCGGCTGATCAATCAGCAGCAAAACCACAACGATCTTGTGATGGCTGCTCTTGAAGTTGCCCGGGTTCCGCCTCCCGTTGTGCCTTTGCAGGCAAATTTTCCGCCTCGTTCAGGAACAGTTACATATTTTATGAGGACTGCATCCCGACCGCTTTTCCGGCACTGAGATGCCTTTGGAGGCTGAACAGTGGTTGATCCGGACCGAGCACTTGCTCTTGGCGGCACGTGTTGTCGAGGCTAATAGGGTGGACGTGGTTTCCATCCAGCTGGTTAATTTGGCTGATATTTGGTGGATGGCCGAGTCCGAGCGACTTGAGAGGCCTATTGCTTGGACTACTTTCACTCGGGGATTCTTGGAGAAGTTCTTCCCTAGTAGTACTCGAGTTGAGATGGAACAGCAATTCCTGGCCTTAAACAGGTTAAGTCATTATTCTATTTTGGAATTTTGTTACATAATTGTCCAAACAATGTTGTAACATGGACTTCTTGAAACAGGGTTCCAGGTCAGTGGATGAGTACGCAGCTGAGTTTACTAGACTTAGCCGCTTCGCTGCCATTCTTGTGGCTAGCGAAGAGGATAGGGCTCGTAGATTCACGAACGGGCTTGATCAGGATATCAAAAGGCATCTTGTATCTCTCCATTTGCATACTTATGCTGAAGCTCTTGAGGCAGCTCGAGCTTAGGAGCAGGCACGTGGTGGTTTGGTTCCTTCTCTGCGGACTGTTCCTCATTCTGCTGCTAGGCCTTCTGGTGGTCCTATTCAGAGGCCTGTCCCAACCCATCTGGTCAGGGTAGTTCCGTATCCTTCTGCTGGTTTCCAGAAGGGTGGTTTCTGCGACTTCTGTCAGATGTCTGGGCATGAGCGTAAGAATTGTTGGCGCGTCAACTGCCGATGCTTTTGGTGTGGCGCCGCTGATCATTCAGTATGCGATTGTCCGCAACAGCAGCAGGTGGCTCTTCCAGTCAGGTGTCCTATTCAGCAAGCAGGCCCAGCTCGTGGTCCAGTTAGGCCTCCGCTTCCTCCTCAGAGTCAGATTGTCTGTCAGAGGATCGCTATTCCGAGGAGAGGTCAGGCTTTCAACTTGACTGCTGCAGATGCTGAAACAGCTGAAGGAGTTGTGGCAGGTATCTTTTTGCTTTTTGTTTTGCTTTCTCTTGTTTCTTTCTTTTGGTCTTGTTTTTCTTTCTTTCTGTTATCTTTCTGCATTGTTGTTTCCCTTACCCTTGATTGTCTGCTTTTTCCTTTCTTATTGTTTTTTGTTTTCTTAGTTGTCGTCCTTGTTTGCTCTTTTCCCACTTGTGTTCTCTTTGATCCTGGGGCAACCCATTCTTTTATCTCCTCACAATTTGTCGCTTACCATCAGTTGGATTGCAGCAACATGTCTGAGTCTTGGAACATTTTGACTAGTGGTGGCGTTGTCATTTGTTCCCGTGAGTGCAGGTAATGTACCGTTGTTATTGGGGAAACAGATTTCAAAGCCAACCTGATTATAATTGGAAATTTAGGATTCGACGTTATTCTGAGTATGGATTGGTTGGGTGAAGCCCATGCCATTATTGATTGCCATACTAAGAAAGTTGTTTTCAGAATTTTAGATCAAGAAAAATTTGAGTTCCATGCTGGGGAGTCTTTCCTTGGCCGAACACAGACTGCAGTTGTACTGGTGGATTGTGCGATGGAATTGCACTGAAGCTGTGAGGCTGCGCCTCTAGTAGTTCGGGATTTCTTGGATGTTTTTCCAGATGAGTTGCCTGGCTTACTCCCTGATAGGGAAGTAGAGTTATGTATTGATGTTTAGCCTGGAATGACACCGATATCGAAGAGTCCCTACAGGATGGCACCTGTTGAGCTAGCAGAGCTTAAGGTGCAAATTCAGGAGTTGCTTGATTTGGGTTTCATCAGACCAAGTGTTTCACCTTGGGGTGCTCCGGTCCTTTTTTCAGCAAGAAGGATGGTAGTCGTCGCCTGTTTGCTGGTTATCGAAAGCTAAACAGTGTTACTGTGAAGAACCGATATCCTTTGCCTAGGATCGATGATTTGTTCGACCAGTTGAGTGGGGTTGCTATTTTCTCGAAGTTGGATCTTCGTTCTGGGTATCACCAAGTCAAGGTGAAGGCTGCTGATGTATAGAAGACTGCATTCAAGACTAGTATGGGCACTATGAGTATCTTGTGATGCCGTTTGGGGCTACTAATGCGCCAGCTGTATTCATGAGTCTTATGAACCAGGTTTTCTCTCAGTTCTTAGATAGATTTGTGGTGGTCTTCATTGATGATATTCTGGTATATTCTCGAAATTGGGAAGATCATGCCGAGCATCTTAGAGTGGTTCTGCAGACTTTGATAGAGAATCAGCTCTATGGGAAACTCAGCAAGTGCGAGTTTTGGCTCAACAAGGTTTCTTTCTTGGGGCACATTATTTCTGGGGATGGTGTTTCTCTGGATCCATCCATGGTTGAAGCTGTGAAGGATTGGCCTATTCCTAAGTTAGTTTCCGTAGTTTGGAGTTTTCTTGGTCTTGTGGGTTATTATCGAAAATTCGTTCAAGATTTTTCGAAGATTGCAGGGCCGTTGACTAAATTGACAGGGAAGGAACAGAAGTTTTGTTGGTCTGGTAAGTGCAATGAGACTTTTGTTGAGTTGAAGAACAGATTGATGTCAGCGCCTGTGTTGACTATTCCAGATGGTTCAGGTAGATTTGTAATTCACTGTAATGCTTCTGGTAAGGGTCTTGGAGCAGTTCTTATACAGAAGGGCTGTGTCGTTGTGTATGCATCGAGGCAATTGAGGCTCATTAAAAGAACTATTCTACTCATGACTTGGAGTTAGCGGCAATGATCTATGCTTTGAAGCTCTAGAGACATTATTTACTTGGAGACCGCATGGAGATCTTTACAGATCACAAAAGTATCAAGTACGTTTTCACCCAGAAGGAATTAAACATGAGGCAAAGGCGATGGTTAGAGCTTATGGCTGATTATTACATCAGTTTGCAATACCATCCTGGTAAAGTAAACTTGGTGCCAGACGCTTTGAGCAGGAGACCGACAGTTATGTTTCTTACTCAGCAGAGTGATCTCATTGAGCAAATGAGGAGGTTGGATTTGGAGGTTATGTTGCCGAGTTCTGGTCAGAGTTGTCTTTCACTCCAGCTTCAGTCTTCTCTTGTTGATCAGATCAAGGAGGCTCAGGCTGGTGATGCGCAGTTGCAGGGTTTTCGAGCTGAGGTTGAGTCTGAGTCGAGGACGGACATGGTTATTCATGCCGATGGTTCACTTCATTTTGGTTCCCGTTTGTGTGTCCCTAAGGGTGAGTTCGTCAGATGTTGCTTGCGGAAGCTCATCAGTCCTCATATTCTATCCATCCTGGCGGTACAAAGATGTATCAAGATTTGAAGCTTCAATTCTGGTAGCATGGTATGAAAAGGTCTATAGCTCCGTTTGTTGCTCAGTGTTTGATCTGTCAGCAGGTTGAGGCAGGTCACCAGAGAACTGCTGGACTTCTTCAACTGCTTCCTATTCCGGAGTGGAAGTAGGAACATATCACCATGAATTTTGTCACCGCTTTGCTGAGGAGTCCTAATGGTCACAATGCTATTTGGGTGATTGCGACCGTTTGACGAAGAGTGCTCACTTCATTCCTTTTTCGTGTCGGTCAATCTACTGAGAGCCTAGCAGAGAAGTACATTCAAGAGATTGTCAGAATTCATGGTGTTCCAGCCAGTATTGTATACGAGATTCAGATCTTAGTTTTGGGAGAGTCTTCAGGTTAGTTTGGGGAGTAAGTTGAAGTACAGTACAACTTTTCATCCCAGACTGATGGACAGTCAGAGCGGACTCAGATTCTTGAGGACATGTTGCGATCCTGTATGTTGCAGTTCGGTGGATCTTGGGAGGACCATTTGCATCTCGTGGAGTTCTCGTACAATAACAGCTTTCAGACCAGTCTTAAAGCTGCACCGTTCGAGGAACTTTATGAACGTAAATGTAGCACTAGTGTGCTGGGATGACATTGGTGAGAGCAAGTTGTTGGGTCCGGAGTTGATCACCAGAACAGTTGATTCTGTGACTCAGATCAGAAAGCATCTTCAGGCAGCTCAGGTTAGGCAGAGGCGGTGGACTGATGTCCATCGGAGGGCTTTGGAGTTTGTTGTTGGTGACCATGTTTTTCTTAAGGTATCGCCGTAGCGCGGTGTCATTCGGTTCGGTGGTGGGGGCAAGCTTAGCCCTAGGTTTATTGGATCGTTTGAGATTTTGGAGTGAGTAGGCAAGGTGGTCTATCGTCTTGCTTTTCCGCCAACGTTATCAGGAGTGCATGATGTTTTCCATGTCTCATAACTCAGGAGATATATCCGCGATGAGAGTCACGTGATCGACTACTCTGAGTTGACCGTGCGGCCGGATTTGACTTGTGAGATTCTGCCAGTTGCTATTGTGGATCGATGGGAGAAAGTGCTTCAAAACAAGGACATCAAGTTGATTCGTGTTGCTTGGGATCCTCACTCGTCTAATGAGTCAACTTGGGAGCTGGAGGAGGAGATTCAGCAGAAGTTTCCTTATTTGTTTGAGTAGTGGTTGTTTGTTTTGGTTTGCCTTTTTTTCTTTTCTTTTGGGGTTACCCTATGCATCTTCTTTTTGAATTTCGAGGACGAAATTCTTTTGGTTCGGTGGGTAGGATTGTAACTCATGTTTTTCTTTTTTCGTTTTTTGTATTTTTGGTGTATTTTTCTTTTTCTTGAGTATTTGTACTCTCTTGTATTTTTCTTGCATCGTATATTGGAGTTGTCTTCAATATATATTCATTTTATTTCATTTTGAGCTCTTTTGTGTTTGATTTGTTGTCTTTTGCTTCGTTCTTAATGGATTGTTGTTCTTTTCTCTTATTTGGGGCTCGTTCTCTTTATTTTTGTTCTTGGGTGCTCATGGCGATTTGGTTGCTCATCCTATTTCCAATCCTATTGTTTTATTTCTAATTGATTACCAAAGCCAAATTAAACCACAATCCTATTTTGAGTCGTATACAATTTATCCTAATCAATCCTATTAAACGAATCCTATTACTAGTCCTAAACTATCCACAATCCAATACCCAATTACCCACCTCATATTTCTAAACCCTAAATACACCCTATATATACTCTCTCCCTAAAACATAAACCCTAACCCTAACTCCTATACACCCGGCCTCCCTCTCTTCCTTTTTGTGTCAGCCGCCAACACCCCAACCCCACACCCGACGCCCTCCACCTTTGGCCTGTGCACCCAACACCCGACAAAGCCCATCCCGGTCACTCCTACCATTGCCGACCACCCAAGCCGCAACCTCCTACGCCGAGCACCACCATATCTTCCCTTTGCCGTTCCCGTGGCCCTCCCTTGCCATCGGCCAGCAGCAACGCAGGCAGTAGCAGCAGTAACAGCCACAAGGAGCCCGACGCTCTCTCTCTCTCTCTCTCTCTCTCTCTCTTGCTCTTGGGTTTTGCATGTGCATGGAGTTGCACGTGTGATCGTTGGTTCGTGGATTGTCGTTGGTGGATTTTCCAGTTGCACGTGTGATCGTTGGAATCCGTTCCAGTTATTCTTATTATTCTTCGTTTCCGTCTTCGGTTAAGGTAAGTAACTTGTACTCAAATTCTTTTGTATGATACAAGTCAAAAATAGCACTTATAGTTTAGTTGGGGTCTAGAGACAACTCGTGTGTGTGTTATCTTTGATGGGTTTTTCTCTATTGTGCTATTGACCATAGTTGCCTCACGACACAAAATTGACATGAAAACAACTAGGTTTGACCGTTCTTGATCTATTCATATGTGTGAGATAATTAGGTGAAATTATGTGTTTGATGAGATCCATGTGATATGATGAATTTGAATATGTTATATACCCTATTTCATGATGTTTGGACACATAGTAGTCTCTATACCATGTTTGATTGTGATTGGAACAAGTTTTGTATGATTTATGTTGGTTTTGTTGTTAGAGAAAAATCTATAATTGTCGATGATCAGTTTTGATTTATATTTTAGATCATATTAAGGTCAGAATTCTTAATTTCTGTATTTAACATGAATTGTAGAGAAATCTGTCTTCTTTCCAATCTCTCTAACTTTGATCGATTTCGTTTCCGTATGAGTGAGTTATGGCTGTTTTACTACATAGGTGTAAATTATTTCCAGATTTCGTTTCTTGATGATTTTGATGATTAAACTATTTTGATACTAGTCCTAACTATATTATTTTGATCAAAACTTTGAACAGTATTTCTATACCTATTTAGGGATTACCCAGAATTTTGGTGGATTTTATTGATGAGTTTTATACGCCGTTTCATGCTTATTTATGAAGATATACTTGTTGTATTTTGCTCGCTAATCTGTAAAGAATCGTATTTTCACCCTATTTCCTTTCACTTTATGGAAAATATTTATAAAATATAAAAGTTATCTTATTTTTTCTATTTTCATCTCCCGTTGGCGGATATCGATTTCGTTTCACGGTTTGTGAGATATTACAGTTTTCGTACAGCAGTGTTGGGAATTCCAGATTTACCAAACTATCGTTTCTTGATATTTTCTGATTTTTGTTGACTGAACTAAATTTGCTAGAATATTATGAAACTCTATATTATGATACTAGACGTATAGGGGATTACCCCAGATTTTTCCTGGATTTATTTGAGGATTTTTAATGCTGTTTTCTTACTGAGAATTTGATTTACTGATTTCTGGCTAAACATGTTTTCTGGATTCAAATCAGTTTTGAGTTATGATTTTGTGAAGTACTATATGGCTTATATATAATCGCTGGATTCGTGTGAAAGTCTATTTACCATATTCGTGGATGGATTCAGATTTGGTTTTCTGTAGTAACGGGAATCTCTGTTTTAGTATTGTACTGTCATGCTGTCCAGAATATGAACATACACTGTTTTGCTCGTTTATGTAACCGTATATCATCTATGCACATTTATTTGTTTCCCTGAACCAAATAATGATTATACCATGATAATTTGACACTATTTCATGCACTACCATGTCTGTTGATAACCATAATAAAAGTAATCAAATCGGGGTTTCTTTAGGGACGACCTAGTAGTGGAAAATATGGAAACATGTACTTGGAAGGGAACTAGTGTTCCATACTTTTACTGTTACTGCTACTATTACTTTTACTGCTACTATTACTGTTACTTTTACTACTACTGCTACTGTTACTGATACCAGAGTACACTGCCCCATTATGGTCCACTATGAAATCTAAAAGCAAAACTATTTGTTGTAGCAACCATGTATTATAATATGGGGCGCATAAAGTGCTATCTAGCTAGTAATACACACAAGACTTTAAGAACATAAGACTGATACTGTTAGACTGATACTGTTATACTGTTATACTGATATACTGAGTTTACTGTTACTGGACACTGATAGTTGCCATATGACACTATACTTGACACATTCATTTGTTTTGTTAGTATTTCATGCTAGTTGACTTTGTTTTACTCATTCATGCTAGTTATTACTATTGATGCATTATTCAATGCTATTTGTTAGTTTCCCATGTACTTGTATCCTACATTGTAAGTGGCCCGTAACTTACATTGATGGGTTTCATTTTCCTTCTCCTGCAATTATTAATTGCAGATCAGGATGGTCAGCTGCCCGACAACGTTGGCGAAATGAGATATTAGTGCTGGATTTCTTGCCTATTAGTATTGCTATTATTGTTGCTTTGAATAATTTATTTTGAGTACTTGGATGATTCCTTGTATTTTTTTGGGCGATGTGACATAGGATTTTGTCTTATCCAGATTCTGATTTATTTGAGATTAATACATTTTGATTCAAGTAAATTCTGTTGGTTCATTAATTCAACTATGCAAGTGTGTGGTTGACTCTTTTGCTTCCGACTCTTATTATTTTGTGAGATATTGTAAAGATTCCTGAACAGCTTATGGATGATACAAATCATTCGCTGGGTTGAGTCGCGTATCCGTATTCTTTTTGGGAAGCGGGGCGTGACAATATTTCTTATAATTGTCCATTAAAAAGGAATACTAATTTTGTGTGGATAAGAAATGATGTAAATGCAGGTTCAAAACAAACTTGGGCACACAAAATTATACCTACTAATCTTGATGTAGGTACCTCAGCGTATCAAGACTAAAGATCGGTGGTACCTTGATAGTGCATACTCAAATCATATGATAGGCGACAACAGGTACTTTACATCACTATCAAGGGAAAAAGGGAACGATATCATCTTTGGAGATAACAGCACTGGTCAAACCATTGGTAAAGGTAAAATAAACTTTGGTTCTTCATGCTTCATTGAGGATGTTCTACTGGTAAGAGATTTAAAACATAATTTAATTAGTGTCAGTCAATTATGTGATACACTGTTACTTTTGATAAAAATACACGCGCTGTAATAGATAGAAATAAATCTTGTTTACTTCTTGCTAACAGATACAACTGTGTATATGTTATAAATTCTAATGAATTAGCACAGGAAAGTACTAGATGCTTTGTTACTAGAAATGAGGATGGCTGGTTATGACATCGAAGACTTGGACACATGGCCATGGATAATCTCAACAAACTTGTAACCAATGAGCTTGTGAGGAGGATCCCCAAAATCAAATTTGAGAAAGATAAACTGTGTGAGTCGTGCCAGTTCGGTAAGCAAACTAAAAGTTATTATAAACCCAAGAAAATGGTATCAACTTCTAGACCCCTTGAACTTTTGCACATGGATCTAGACCATCACGAACAAGTAGTAATGGAGGTGCACGATATGCCTTTGTAATTGTTGATGACTATAGTAGATTGACTTGGGTTGCCTTCGTGTCACAAAAAGATGATACAGTGTATGTGTTTCAAAAATTCTGTCGTACAGTGGAAAATGAGAAAAACCTCACCATTGTTATCATTCGAAGTGATCATGGTGGTGAATTTCAAAACAAACTCTTCACATCATTTTGTGACAAAAAAAGATTGTTGAAAGGAAGAATCGATCTCTTCCAGAAATGGCCCAAACCATGCTTAATGAAAAAGATTTACCTAAATCATTTTGGGCAGGGCTGTCAATACAACATATTATACCATTAATCAAGTAATCATTAGGAAATATCTTGAGAAAACACCTTTTGAACTATATTATGGAAAAATTCACAACTTAAGTTACTTTCACGTCTTCAGATGTAAAGTGTTCATTTTAAATACTCTTGATAATTTGGGAAAATTTGATCGTAAAAGTGATGAAGGTGTATTCTTAGGATATTCTCTAAGCAGCAAAGCATATCGTGTATTTAATAAAAGAAGATACACAATTCAAGAATCCATTGATGTTATATTTGATGAAACTAATCCCTACACCAAAGAAATATGCATGTTGTTGATGATGATGAGACAGGTATTCGAGTTGAAAAGAAACAGGTACACATTGACAAAGAATTAAATATGAACTCTCAAAATCAAAAGACTTCTTAAGATGAAGATGTATCCAAATCCCAAATAGAAGAGATGCCATCATAACAAATTGATGTCATGGAAGATGATCATGTACAACATCAAATTTCCACAAATGAAAGGCGCCCCGCATGGAAAATCATGTCTAGCCATCCACCAAATCTTATACAAAGCAATATGTCGAAAGAGGTAACTACTCGCACCCAAGCTCAAAATTTCATGTCTTTTTCTATTTTCATTTCTATACTTGAACCAAAGAATATTAAGGTGGCATTGCAAGATAATGACTGAATCATTGCAATGCAAGAAGAACTTAATCAATTTGAAAGGAATCAAGTATGAAGACTTGTTCCTAGATCTCACGATAGAACCATACTTGGAACTAAGTGGGTGTTTAGGAACAGGTTAGATGAATCGGGCACCATCACTAGAAATAAGGCCCGTCTTGTTGCACAAGTTTATAACAAACAAGAAGGTGTCAATTTTGATAAAACTTTTGCACCTGTTGCACGGTTTAAAGCCATTCGTATTTTACTTACTTTTGCTTCTTATATGGACTTTACTCTTTTTCAAATGGATATCAAGAGTACTTTCTTAGATGGCTTTATTTTGGAAGAAGTTTATGTTGCATAACCACCGGGATCACTGATCCCACACTGATAAATCTATTAATGTCCATATTTTGAAGCAATAATCAGAATGCAATTAGACAATTAAACTCTCTATCTTTGGTAATTTATTCTTCTTTTCTCTTTTCCATAGGAGACAGCCTAAGAGCAACTAAATGAAGCGGATTCAAGATTTACTCAAGACTAATCCATCACCAAGAAGATGATACACTGGAATGAAGAACCTTAATTTTGCACTTGTTAGAAGCTCCTGAGTACAGTCGACTGATTCCTTAACAACAGTCAACTGAACAGAGTGGGTTGAGTTTCCGAAGCTTCGCAGAATAGTCGACTGCTCTGACTGGTTTGAGTTTCCAAAAGTTTGCGAAACAGTCGACTGATTCTAACGCCAGTCGACTGAACTGACATTTAACGGGAATTAGAGATAAGATCAGTTGAGATACACCCTCATCCAAATTCGCATAAAAGTGAGCTGTCAAAATCCAGGAAACAAATATTGGTTAACTGCAGATAACAACTTCCCAAAAATTAAGAGTTCTGATCTGGTAGTTAATGAAAAGGATTTGACTCAATCCATAACCAGTAGTTGAGGAGATTGAAATCTGGAGCTTGAGATCTACAGATAGGGGGAAAAGAATCTATAAAAAGAGGATCGAAGGATCAAGGGCATCATCGAACAAGAGAGGAGATCGAGAGAACGTAAGGGCAAAGGAGGGATCAAGTACTGCAACTCGGCATTGAGGGAGAGGAGAACAAGTCGACTTCAGAAGGGATCAAGTCGACTTGGGCTGATTGGTTTCAAGCTGATCATCACACAAATTAGTGTTTCTTCTCTCTTTAATCCTTGTTCTTTGTTAAATTCATTAGAGTCATGTATTCAAAATTGTTAGTCAATAAAAGTTGGATTATGTGCAACTAAATTCATTTTGGGCAGATTGAAACCTTAGCCATGTAATAAATCTTCTTTTGCATTACTCCAATCACTTATTGATTAAACTTGGTAGTTCGTTATCAAATTTATAATATGCAGCCTTTGATGCTTGACATTCTTACTATTCAAGTGTTGTGAACTCAACATATGTGTTGAAGAACAGTCGACTGGACTGACGTTCTGGTTAACACAACCAAGGTGAGTTATCAAGTTTGCTTATTATAAAATTGAATTTTTTACATGAGTAGATTTAGATGATCGAATCTAGTGCTCATGAGAAGTAACACAAGAACTCATTTGGGTTCTGGGGTTTAATCAACTTGGAGGATCTAGATTTGATACCAACTTCTAGAGCTTTGAGTGTTTGTTAATTTCCACAGTATCTATGCTTTCTTCAAGTGCAACTTAGTAGATATCATGCTAAAACACTTAAGGAAAGAAAGGAATTAGAGTAGATACCATGCCTAATTTCTTAGGCCAGGGAAAATCTTTAATTTAAGAAGTAGATACCATGCTCTTAAATGAACAAACATGAGTGATCAGAGTAGTGTAGAAGTTGATCAAACATTCTTGGCTATAGGTGGAAATCGAGCCCAAGTAATTCAATAGATATTTTTGTGACTCAAATCTTATTTCCTTTCAGGCATACATTTAGAAATGAAACTTAATAAAAGCTTTCTGATTATTGATTAGTAAGTTAATTACTACAATCTCTGTGGGATCGACCCTTGCTTTTCACTACGCTTCTGAAAACGATTCGTACACTTGCGAGATTTTATAATTTGTGTTTAGATTATCTATTCATTTTGATAACTGAGCTGTCAACAAGTTTTTGGCGCCGCTGCTGGGGATTGTTTAGTACTTTAACTTGCAAATCAATAAAAAAAAAATCTTTATTTTATTTACTGTGAATATTCTTTTTTCTTTTTTTAGGTACAATCCAATTTGAGGTTACATGACTTTGGCGTATGCACGGGAGACGATCACTTCATCCCAAGCTACTACCTATTGACCAAGAGATAGAGCACACTTTGCACAGATTAAGTCAGTTAAGTCGACTGCCAGGAAGGAGCCAGTCGACTGTACAGCGATCCATTCCAAAGGCAACAATGGGTGAAGAAGTACCAAACCGAGTACCAATGCAGGAAAAATTCACTCTGAAGAATATTGAGCAACCTTCTTGCATAGCTTATCAACCGAATGTCATAGGGAATATGCACCTATAACCTCAGTTACTCAGCATGGTTCCCCACTTTAGTGGCAAACTAGATGAAGATCCTCATCTCCACTTGCAAGATTTCTTTGATCTTTGCAGAACGCAAAGCGTCCAAGGGCTTACCCCTGAACAAATCAGGTTAATTTTGTTTCCATTTTCATTAAAACTTAATACTAAATTGTAGTATAATTCTTTGGAACCAGGATCAATTCAATCATGGGAGCAATTGGCAACAAAGTTCTTGAAGGATTTTTTCCCAGCTCAGAAAACCAAACAACTAAAAAGGGAAATTCAACTCTTCCAACAAAAAGATGGCGATTTGTTCTTCGAGGCATGGAAGGACTTTAAGAACAAACTTCTCAAGTGTCCTACGCACAACATGCCCAAGGATGATCAGGTACAAGCATTCTATGAGGGTTTAAATGACACTAACAAGGCAATTATAGATTCAGCTTGCAATGGAATCTTGATGAGGAAGAGTGGTGAGGAGGCCATCGAGCTATTCGAAGAACTCAGCGAGAACTCACAACAATTCTTAACAAGGGAAAGGGGTTTTTCAAAAAAACAGGGAGTTTACAAAATTTCTACTAGTAATAATATGCAATTAGAAATGGTAACCTTGAACAAAAAAATTGATATGCTTGTTAATGCAATTTCGACGCTAGGTGGCATAAAAAACCAAGCAAAAGAAATTTGTGCAATTTGTTCTCACTATGATCATACAACTGATACATGTCCCATGTCTTCTTTCACAGATCAGGAGCATGCAAACTACGTAGGACAGGGAGTGTTTCCAGCCAAGAACAACCCCTTCTCGAACATGTACAACCCAGGGTGGAGAAACCATCCAAATTTCTCATGGAACAATAATCAAAATAATCAAGGCACTCAAATCGCACAAGGGCATGCGCAGAACTTTCAGATCGGGAATGGATTTGATCGGCTAGTTCAAGAACAAAAGAAGTTGGATTTCGAATCCACCGTTCTTCAATTACTCCAACAGCAACATCAAACAAGCAACCAACAAGGGCAGGCCATTCAAAAATTGGAGATCCAAATTGGTCAAATTGCTAAGGAGTTAAGCGAAAGAAAGGCAGGAGAACTCCCAGCGCAAACCATACCAAATCCTAGAGGACAAGAACAGCTCAAATCGGTGACAACCCTACGAAGTGGTAAGATAATCGACAGCAAAGTTGGAACAAACACGGACGAATCAGACACACATCAGCAAAATCTTTGGGTTCCAACAAGGTAAGTGACAAAGAAAGGGTAGTATTGCCACCATTCCCTCAATGGTTAGTCAAGCAAAAGAAAGAACAACATTTACTTGATATCTTTGAAACTCTCAGGAAGGTAGAAATCAATATTCCCCTACTTGATGCTATTAAACAAATTTCTTCTTATGCCAAATTTTTGAAAGAATGTTGTACTCACAAGAAAATATTTCAGGTTCGGGAGAATGTGACTCTAACAGAGGAAGTGAGTTCGGTATTGTTGAGGAAATTACCTCCTAAATTGAAGGATCTAGGTAGTTTTACCATTCCATGCAGGGTTGGTGAGCATTTCTTTGAAAAGGCACTGTTAGATTTGGGGGCAAGCATCGATCTTCTTCCATACTCTGTTTACGAAGAACTAGGATTGGGGGAACTCAAACCCACATCAATCACCTTGCAATTGGCTGATCGCAGCATCAAGAGACCTAGAGGTATTTTAGAAGATGTCTTAGTTCAGGTAAATGATTTCATTTTGCCTGCAGATTTTGTTGTTTTGGATATGGAAGACTCTTCAATGCCATCTTCTTTACCGATCATCTTAGGTAGACCCTTTATGAGTACTGCAGATATAAAAATTTGTGTTAAAAAGGGCACTATAAGTATGAAAATAAATGGTGAAAAGATTGAGTTTAAAATGTTTGATGCACCAAAATTACCACACGATGATCATGAATGTTATAATATTGATGTGGTTCAGGAGATTGTTGACCAAACATTTCAGGTACATAGTGTCGATCCACTACAGGCCACAATTACACACTCTCTAACACTATCTCGAGTTGAACAGGAATTTGATGATACCGATTGGAGGATTACAGACACAGTACACTACGTTGAAAATCAAAAATCATATTCAGGTAAGTTTGCACCTGTGTTTGAAAATCTTGTGTCTAATAACACTTTTGTTACCAGGACACCAGACGTGGAACTAAAGCCGCTACATGAACACTTGAAGTATGCATACTTGGGTGAAAACCAGACGTTACCTGTGATAGTTACTGTGAACTTAAGTATTCAGAAAGAAGAAAAGTTGTTGAGAGTATTACGAGAACACAAGGGTGCTTTAGGGTGGACCGTTGCAGAGAGGCTTATGTCAACATGGTACGCTTCGTACATTGTTACAAAGGTTTTCCCACATGGTGCTTTAGAGATTCATAGCAAAGAGAAAAATCAAACATTCAAGGTGAACGGGCATAGGGCGAAACCTTATATTGAGATGAATTCTGAGCCGCGAGAGGAAGATATAACTCTACAAACTATTCAATATATTGCATAAACTCGTCAAGTCTAGCTGAAGATAAGAAACACAGCGCTTATTGGGAGGCAACCCAATTTTCAGGGAAGTACTTACACTTTCTCTTTATTTTTCTTTATTCATTTCTTTATTCATTTTCTTCCTTCAAACCGGATGGTAACACATGCCTATTTTAAGTTTTTGTTTCAAACATTGAGGACAATGTTCCATCTAAGTTTGGGGGTAGTTATTCACATTTGGAGTCTCTTGAATTTGTGTCCTTTCTAACAACAATGATGAGAACATGAGCTCAGTTACTATAGGAAGAGAATGGAGAACAAGTAGTAATTGTGGTCTTTATCTTTAAAGATGTTAATAACTTATTATATGGATCATGCTTGAAACTTTTATTCATTTGGCCATGTTAATTCGACGAATTTTAAAAGAGAATAGCGAGTTCAACTATGAGTATACTTAAATACACAAATTGTGAGTTTTGAGCCTAACATATTTTTTTTAAGAGAGTCATACACTTGAAGATCTCAGTTGACTACATATATCTACATTCTTGAGATGAACTAGAACTTGTTTTTGTTACTTTTTCGAAACTTATTTTGGATTTTGCATGAAAACTTGGAAGTGATTAAGGCACCTAAGAATCTATCACCAAAGACAAATAGCCTACCCAACATCAATTATTCACTAGTTGCCCCTTTGAAGCCTATAAAAGCTTTTTTTTTGTGAGACACATCATCCTTAACCATGCCTAGATAAATAGGTTACCTTACCTATATCTATTGAGTTAGTAGAGCAAAAATTGTAAAAGAGATGTGGTATGTCAAGGTGAGGGGTTGAATTATATATAAAAATGGAAAGAAAAGTTGGAGGATTTGTCGTAAGAAATATGAAAAGTTGTTCATCAAATGAAAAATGCTGAGTTGTGGGTGGTTGAGAGGTGTTGGTAGAAATAAAGTATAGGCCTGTGATATATGGCCTCAAGAAAAAAAAAAAAAGGGAAGAAATATAATCTCATAGAACAATACAAGTCGCTCTACTAATTCTTTAGAAATTTTGTATTCCTTTTTCCCTTCAATTGTTTAACCCCCACCCATGGCCCCATTACAACCTATACAAGACCTTTTGATCCAAGTATTGTGCAAATCAATGGAGTGAAGATGTAGTAGCAAGATCAAGCATATGGTTTCATTTCATCCAAGTAATGAATATTTGTCAAGATATCTAATTTGAACTACCCATGTTAATGTGAGCTATTATTTTTATTGGGAAAGTATGCCATGGTGAGATTTTGGAGTTGAAATATAGTTGAACTTGCTAACCTTAATCATGATTATGTTGCATAGGCATTGGTCACCCTACTTATTGATGTTCAAGTTGAGTATTCTTGTGAATAAGTGATTAACATTTGAACTAATATTTTTAGGCCTATCTTAATGCTTGTTCTAATCTTGATACTAAAAGTAGCAAGTTCTCTGAGGTAAATGTTGGAAGGGTCAAGGTGTTCTTGCGATGTGAGTAGTGTCAATTTTCATTTTTACTTGAGGACAAGCAAAAACTAAGTTTGCGGGTATTTGATAAATCTATTAATGTCCACATTTTGGAACAATAATCTGAATGCAATTAGACAATTAAACTCTCTATCTTTGGTAATTTATTCTTCTTTTCTCTTTTCCATAGGAGACAGCCTAAAAACAACTAAATGAAGCGGATTCAAGATTTGCTCAAGACTAATCCATCACCATGAAGATGATACACTGGAATAAAGAACCTTAATTTTGCACTTGTTAGAAGCTCCTGAGTACAATCGACTGATTCCTTAACAACAGTCGACTGAACAGAGTGGGTTGAGTTTCTGAAGCTTCGCAGAACAGTCGACTAACTCATAGTCAACAGTCGACTGCTCTGACTGGTTTGAGTTTCGCGGAACAGTCGACTGAACTGGCATTTAATGGAAATTAGAGATAAGATCAGTTGAGATACACCCTCATCCAAATCCGCATCAAAGTGAGCTGTCAAAATCCAGGAAACAAATATTGGTTAACTGCAGATAACAACTTCCAAAAAATCAAGGGATTTGATCTGGTAGTTAATGAAAAGGATTTGACTCAATCCATAACCAGTAGTTGAGGAGATTGAAATCTGGAGCTTGAGATCTGCAGATAGGGGGAAAAGAAGCTATAAAAAGAGGATCGAAGGATCAAGGGCATCATCGAACAAGAGAGGAGATCGAAGGAACGTAAGGGCAAAGGAGGGATCAAGTACTGCAACTCGGCATTGAGGGAGAGGAGAACAAGTCGACTTCAGAAGGGATCAAGTCAACTTAGGCTGATTGGTTTCATGCTGATCATCACACAAATCAGTGTTTCTTCTCTCTTTAATCCTTGTTCTTTGTTAAATTCATTAGAGTTATGTATTCAAAACTGTTAGTCAATAAAAGTTGGATTATGTGCAACTAAATTCATTTTGGGCAGATTGAAACCTTAGCCATGTAATAAATCTTCTTTTGCATTACTCCAATCACTTATTGATTAAACTTGGTAGTTCGTTATCAAATTTATAATATGCAGCCTTTGATGCTTGACATTCTTACTATTCAAGTGTTGTGAACTCAACGTATGTGTTGAAGAACAGTCGACTAACTCCCTACGACAGTCGACTGGACTGACGTTCTGGTTAACACAACCAAGGTGAGTTAAAAGTTTGCTTATTATAAAATTGAATTTGTTACATGAGTAGATTTAGATGATCAAATCTAGTGCTCATGAGAAGTAACACAAGAACTCATTTGGGTTCTGGGGTTTAATCAACTTGGAGGATCTAGATTTGATACCAACTTCTAGAGCTTTGAGTGTTTGTTAATTTCCACAGTATCTATGCTTTCTTCAAGTGCAACTTAGTAGATATCATGCTAAAACACTTAAGGAGAGAAAGGAATTAAAGTAGATACCATGCCTAATTTCTTAGCCCAGGGAAATCTTTAATTTAAGAAGTAGATACCATGCTCTTAAATGAACAAACATGAGTGATCAGAGTAGTGTAGAAGTTGATCGAACATTCTTGGCTATAGGTGGAAATAGAGCCCAAGTAATTCAATAGATATTTTTGTGACTCAAATCTCATTTCCTTTCAGACATACATTTAGAAATGAAACTTAATAAAAGCTTTCTGATTATTGATTTGTAAGTTAATTACTACAATCTCTGTGGGATCGACCCTTGCTTTTCACTATGCTTCTGAAAACGATTCGTACACTTGCGAGGTTTTATAATTTGTGTTTAGATTATCTATTCATTTAGATAACTGAGCTGTCAACACACACACTCAAACCATGTATTCCGCCTTGATAAAGCTTTGTATGGTTTGAAGCAAGCCCTCGTGCTTGGTATGAACGACTAAGTTCGTTTCTCTTCACATAGGCTTCTCTAAAGGGAAAGTAGACACTACACTATTTATAAAACAAGTTTCTAAAGATATTTTAATTATTCAAATTTATGTTGATGATAGTATATTTGGATCTACTAATGAAACTCTTTGCAAGGAATTCTTAAAGCAAATGCAGGATGAGTTTGAAATGAGTATGATGGGTGAACTAACTTATTTTCTTGGGCTTCAAATACAACAAAAAAAAAGATGGAATCTTAAAATCAATCCAAATATGCAAAGGAACTAGTCAAAAAGTTTGGACTTGAGAATGCAAATGTTTACAAAATACCTATGGCAACTACTACTAAGCTTTCCAAAGATGAATATGGTAACAATGTTCATATTTCTACTTATCAAGGTATGATTGGTAGTTTAATTTATATTACTGCATCTCGTCCAGATAATATGTTTAGTGTTTGCTTATGTGCACGCTTTCAATCATGTCCCAAAGAATCGCATTTGGTTGCCGCTAAGCATATCATTCGATATCTCAAAGGCACACCAAATACTGGACTGTGGTACCCAAAAAATAGAAACTTTTTCCTTGTAGGATACTCTGATGCAGATTATGCGAGTAGCTTAACAGATAGAAAAAGCATTAACGACACATGTCACTTCTTAGGCAACTGTCTTGTCTCATGGGCATCCAAAAAGCAGAAGTTTGTAACTCTTTCCACTGTCGAAGCTGAATATGTTGCCACCGGATCTTGCTGTGCGCATTTATTATCGATGAAACACACTCTAGAGAACTACAAGGTATTTTTTGATCACATTCCAATTAAATGTGATAACACTAGTACTATTCATATGACAAAGAATTCTGATCAACACAGTCGCACGAAACACATTGATATTCGGTATCACTTTATTAAAGACCATTTTCAAAAGGGATATATTGTTCTTTAATATGTTTCCACTGATTCTCAACTTGCTGATATTTTCACTAAACCTTTAGATGAAAAACGATTTTAATTTTTGAAAGGAGAATTGAATGTTATTGATAGTTCTGCTTAAAATTGGGTTTTTGTCGATAGGATGGGTGACTGCATGCCTGTGGAGGTGTTCAGTCGACTGGGCGGTCGACCGGTGCACTCTCGGCCTTCGTTTGGTTTTATGCTTGTTTTCGAAAATTGGCTTTCAGTTTGAACGGTTGACTGGTCCGCTCTCTGTCTTTCGTTTTGTGTTACAAAGTGTGCGGTCGACCGGTTTGCTTTCGGGTTGATTCTTTATCTTATATGCTTAACTGGTTTTGCGGTCGACCGTACAGTTGACCGGTTCTTTTCTTGGTTACTCGTTTCGATTTTTACGAAGGCTATTCACCATTTTCTATAATATTGGTTTATTGAAATACCTCTTTGTCTGTTCTCTGCCTCGTATCTGTATTGGAAAAATTTCAAATCTATAATACAATGAAGAACTCTCCCTATATATCAAAGAGTTTCTCTATCAACGGTATCATGTAAGTAGATTTTACTATGGTTTCAAAAATTATTATATTTCCTAAATTCATCTCATGCTTTATCGTGTTCCCCAAATTAACCTCTTGTTTTGCTTAGTGAATATTCTTTTCATTTTCAAATGGCTTTCGGGGGAGTATGTTACATACTAAATTTATGCCTTTTTTTTTGCCCCCTCTTGGTGTGTTGCAAAAAGTAAGAGAATATTTTTATGAATGTTTCTAACTGAAAGTAAATATAATATTGAATATTATTATTTCTTCTGCATGTATATTCCATGAAAATATTCTGTATAACAGGAAGTATTGAATTAAGGTGGAGTTTTTAAAAATCTCTCTTGATCGTTATCTATGAAAATCTATATTACAGGAAGTACTAAATTCAGGGAAATTATTTATATGCCTTATTATTTTATTTTTTACTTTCAACATTCCAAGGTATGTTTTGTTCACACCAAAACGGGGAGATTGTTGACTCTTAGTTTGGTGTGCACAAAACGTTTCTATAAATACTAATAAGTTTAAATTAAGTTGTTCAGATTTTCAGGTTAAAATAATATCAATAAGAGATTCAAAAGAGATTCAAGAACAAGTAAAGAAGGAAATCAATAAAGAAAATAAGCAAAGAAGAAAAGCAATAAAGAAAGATTGCAAGATCAAGCAAAAGAAGAAGTTATTCAAAAAGAGCACATGTTAATTAATGCCCAAGAAAGCTATCAAGACCAGTTGTTGCTATTCCATATTTGTGAGATTTTATCTGTATTTGATTGATTGATGATTGATTAGTATATGGTAAGAATATAAAGTGGATTCGTTATGAACAGTACGATAACGGTCGACTGCACCTTTTGTCGGTCGACCGCATCACAAACGACTGCACTTTTCAGTAACAGAATGAAATAGTCAACCATTCATCTCTTGACTTTTCGTCAGAAAGATGAATGGTCGAATACACCTAAATTGCGGTCAAGCGTACTTTGCACTGTTCACTCTTTTGGAATGTATCGTTTGTAATTTTGAAAGATACACTTCCCCGTCTATATAATTGGACGAACTGACTGAGTATTCCTCACCTATTACTGCTAAGAAAAATCTTCTGAACTAATCTTTCAACAATCAATCCGAGTGTGTGTGATAACTATTTGTATTTTTCAGTCAGGATCATTGAGGATCTTGAGTTCTTTTCTTTTCTTACACTTCGGTGAGATTGACGGGACTTGTGTTAGAAGTCCTGTGGGTGTAAAAGGTTTCTCAGTCTGAATTCGAGAATCGCTATACAAGGGTTTTAGTATAGTGGAACTCTTGTGGCGGAGAATTGCTACAAGTAGGTGGTGTGGACGTAGACCTGGGGGTCGAACCACGTTATATTGCTGCATCACTTGTGCTATCTGTGTTTGATTTTCTTATCTCTTCATATTTACTTTGCTTTTCATTTTAAAAAAAATTATGCACAATCGCCCTATTCACCCCCCCAGGGTGAATTATAGTTTTCTCCGTTGTTTATAGTAGTTTGGAGGCCTGCTTACGACAACATGGAAAATGCAAACTCAACGACATACTTCTCCTAGCCAAACTCAACGACACACTATGTTGACCAATCTTTCACATAGGCATCCTCACTATATTTGCAACCAATAACTAACAGATCCACTTCCACACCCTATCCACACCATTAAGTCAATGCACTAGGTTCTGCATATTTGAACTTTTCTATGATATTTGAGAGGCTGATCTTCGAACGACACACCTTTTCTGCCCAAAAATACTTTTGTAGGGAAACTATGGGGACTGATCTTTCATACCCACATCCTCACTATATCGGCGAAAAGTTCAATTGGATTTTGTTTGGTATGAAGTGCTCTCTAACTCAGCAGCTCAAAGAACAATATACCTCCACGTAGGATGGTAAAACTCAATTTCTTATAGTCACGTATAATGATTTAGATATATTTAGACATATTTTTCTGCATTTGATTGCTATGGACTGACAAATGAAGAAACCTAATGTAAAACTAATGGTAAAATTAATAAGATCTTAAAATATAATGTCTAATTAACTTATGGGTCCATTGTCTTAGTTTTGCTAAAAATTGGTATAAAAATAGTTTGACACATTAAACTCATTTTATTTTGATCTTAACTGGTAATCATCTTGTTTGTTTTGTTTCCCCCAATTTACTTTAAATATTTATTTATGCTCGTATTGAGTAGTGACCTTAAACGTATAGCATGAATTTTGTTTTTTTTTTGATGAAACGGATAGAGTCAATTGACTCCAGCTTGGCAATCAATAAATAATAATTAACATTACAACATGGGTTTTACCAGAAGTAAAACAAAAAAGCAAAGAAAATTCCTAACAAAGAGAAGGAAGAACAAACATCAAGCATGCTTCTACATATTAACAAAAATAGCGCATTACAATAGAGACCCAGGAAGCGGCTACAACGGGTATAGAAAAGAGAGCCAGCGACTGAAGCAGGCTCCTAAAGGTGGATCTGGTGGCCAAGCCAGAGACCGGAGAGTGGACGCGCACCGGATACTCCCTTCGCGGCAGCATTCAAGAAGAGCAACGGGGGAAGTCTCGCAACTGCCACACGTGGTGACTCAAAACCACCCAATGGAGAAGACTTACTGGACGAAAAGATCGTCGCCGAAGACAGACAGTAAAAGAGCTGGAGTAGGGATGCGATCACATGACCAGGCCCCTACAGCATAGTCCAGGCCTAAAATAAACCAGAGAAAAGGTGGCTTCACAAAGACATCAACCTACACTCTTCCAAACCATTCCAACACCATACATAAAGGAAGATAACTTCACAAACAGCAGTCAAATAAGGTTCATGGACCTGCGGTAAGGTTCGGGAGCAAAACCGATGGAAAAGGCAAGTCCCTCTCCCTATAGAAATCCACGAACCCACCACCTCCTACAGCGCTGCTAAATAAGCGCAGTGGAACAAAAGGAATACCGCAATGATTCCCCAAATACATACCTCCAGACAACAACAGCGAATAGTAATACAGAGCACTTCATCTAGATACAAAAGTTAGGAAGAAAAAAAACACAGTAACGTAGAGATGAGAAAAGCAAACACATAAAACATGCATCATAATCCAAGCCAACAGATGCATCAGAAAGATTAGAGCAATAAACACTTTCAAACTGGCCGAAGGCCAGCACAACAAGGGAAAGGGTCATGGAAGCACAACCCAGGCGTAGAGCCGCCCACAGTTAAAGAAACATCAGAGATAATAGGATAAAGACCGATAGTTACAATCATAACAGGCAACAAAAATATCCTGAACAAAAGCATCCCAGTCCAACAACCAACATTTGCGTCTCAAAACATCTTGACAGCAACTCAACAAAAGCCCAGAGGACCCAAAAGGGTAAGAGTCAGGAGCACAAAAAAACCAAATCCAGAACAGCCTGCAGCTCCCTAACGGGGAGAACTAATCTGCGAGTAAAAGAGAGAGAGGAAAAGAAATAGTGAGCGCAAAAGTACTAAAATCTAGCGGTTATAAAGCATGAAGGTTGCTAAGACAAAGAACAGAGTCGTTTAATTTTTTATAAGCTAGGGAAGCACTGGCTTTGAAATTTGGGCTCGAAGCCCAGAGCTTAAAGAGAAGTAAGAGTTCATCAATCATAGACGCTGTCGAGGTGCTGTGATGCTGGAACAATCTATTGTTCCTTTCCTTCCAAATGATCCAAATGATGGTTTGAATCGATAACATCCACGCACTTCAAAACAACACGTTCGAGGGTGTATAAGACCAACAGGAAGCTAATAGAGGAGGGATCGAACCAGTATCCCATGCCAAGGTGCAAATCTTCCACAGAGGGAGGATGACGGGGCACTGAACAAAGAGATGGTTAACGTGTTCCGATTGCTGATCGCACAACAGGCAAAGATGCCCCCAAGCCAAATTCCTTTTGTTAAGAACCTCAACGGTAAGTAATTTGCTATAAAACGCGAGCCAGAAGGTGATTTTCACCTCAAGAGGGGCACAGGAGTCCCAGATAAAATGCGCGATCGGCGATCGAACACCTATAGTGTTAAGGAAACGGTAAAAAGTTCTAACAGAGAAAATGCCTGCTGACGACCAGCGCCAAGTGATTCCCTCAATAGGACTCCACGCATAGTTATTGAGGGAATCAATGAGATCGTTAAAATCCTCTGAGAGAGAGGGGAGGGTCGAGCACGAATGGAATGATCCAATGTCTAGCATTGTCGATGACAATGAAAGATTCTGCAACCATAGCTGACGGGTTAGCTGCTAAGCGAAATAAAGAAGGGTACGCAGACGAAAGTTTGGTGTTACCGATCCACAAGTCAGACCAAAATTTTGCTGTAGATCCGTCTAAACAGGTGCGAGAGATACTACAATGGAAGGCGGTAGACGCCTTCCAGACCCCTTTCCAGAAAGGGGAGGCGTGGCGAAAAACTACCGGGGGGAATTCCCACCAGTTGGAAGACGAGGATCGATAATTCTTGATGCATCGAATCCAGGGTAAATGATCGAGATTATGAAATCTCCACAGCCATTTACCTAAGAGGGCAATGTTATGGTCCCTAAGATCCAAAACACCAAGACCCCCTTCCTCTTTGGAGGTGCAAATCAATTTCCAATGGGCAAGGTGCGAACCAGGTTTAAAAGAGGAAGATCCGGTCCAGAGAAAATTACTCCTGATTTGATCAATCCTCTTGATCACCCAGGAGGGGATGAAGTAGAATGACATCAGGTAAAGAGGCATGGCCGAAAGCACTGAGTTAATAAGGATCAGCCTGCCTCCTCGGGAAAGAACTTTACCGGACCAAACATTGAGCCTAGATTCCACTTCATCAATAAGCGGGAACCAGTTAGCTCTGAGTAACTTGCCCCATCTAAGGGGGATGCCTAACTAGGATATCGGAAAGCAAGCGATAGGACAATTAAAGAAATTGGACACCTCAACCTAGCAGGTTTAGGGAACCGCTTAGCCAGAGGACAGAGAATTTTTGGAAGTTGATGGTTAAACCCGATGCCATTTCGAAGCAGTAAAGGAGAAGTTTGAGGTTGCGCAATGAGTGGACGTTCGGTTTGGAGAAGATAATAGTGTCATCTGCATATTGCAGGTTGAGAACCCCCTCAAAGTGGGGGGAAGATCCGAGACCCTCGATCATTTGCAAGTTCCAAGCATTCTGAAGGAGCTTGCTAAACACGTCAGCTACGAGGGAAAAAAGAAGAGAGGAAAGGGGGTCCCCCTTACGGAGACCACATTTAATTTTGAACTTGTGACCCTCCGAACCGTTGATAATGATTGAAAAGGTACCAGAGTATAAGCTAGATTTAATCCAAGCTATCCATTTGGGGCCAAACCCCCGGTAGGTAAGGATGTCAAGGAGGAAATCCCAGTTAACATTATCGTAAGCTTTTTGGAAGTCAAGTTTGAGGAGAATGCCCTCTGAGCGAGATCTGTGACAGTGGGAAATGATTTCCTGGGCCGAAGCTACACTATCAAGAATAAAATGATCCTTGATGAATCCCGATTGGGTAGAGTCGATAAGGGGGGAGATGATCGCGCCCAGTCTAGAAGAAAGGACTTTCATAATAATTTTGAAAGAAGTATTGATCAAGCTGATTGGCATGAAATTAGTCAATAAGTGAGCTCCCGTTATCTTGGGGATGAGGACAATGTCCGCATAATTGATGCGATCAAAAGAGAAATAACCCTGGTGAAGATCCTGAAACAATTTGAGGAGGTCTTCCTTGAGCCAATCCCAAAATTTTTGGAAGAAGAAGGCAGGAAACCATCAGGCCCAGGGGCCGAATCGCTTTTTAAAGCAAAAACAGCCGATTTAATTTCTTCCATAGAGAAAGGGGCTTCGAGAGAAGAGAGATCGTGAGTTTGGTTTCCATAAAGTTGGAACCAACCGAGCTCGATGGCGCGATGTTTCTGCGAGCCAATAAGATTTTTATAGAAAGAAAGGAATTCTCGATGGATTTCTCCGTCGGAGGAAACGTCAACCCCTTGAATGGAAATAGAGGAGATACGATTGCAACGTTGTAACGACCCGAAAAATAGCATATGGCTATTTTGCATCGAAATGTGTGCGCGATTGAGAATTTCGCGCGATTATGTATTTTCTGAGAATAATTATTTTGATTGAGAAATATAAGATATATTGTCTACTTTATTTTATTATTATTTTCGTATTTAAATTATTTTTATACGGATTATTACAAAGTGGTTTTAATGTATTTTGTATTGTTTGGAATTATTAAGAGCAGAGAGTTGGGTCTTATTTGGAATGTATTAAAGCTAAAGGGCTTATACGAAACATTCCCTTAGATATTTATCATCTATTATTGTTTATTTCCCCTTTTTACAAAAACCCCATTCTCTCTCCTACCTTCTCTTCTTCTTCTTCTTCTTCTTCTTCTTCTTCTTCTTCTTCTTCTTCTTCTTACCGTTCGTTCTCCATCTAGAACCCAAAGAAACCCGGCCTCCTTCTCCATTCCCTTCTCCTTCTCTCCGTTCTCACCCAGCCGACGAGAAACCCCGACCCCCACCTCCATCTTCTCCTTCTTCTTCCCTTCTTCTTCTCCTTCTTCCCGTTCGTTTCCCAAACCGAACCCATGGAAATCCCCGAGTCCTCCTTTCCCTTCCTCCTCCTCCCGTTCGTGCACAGCCGAAGGGAAAGAAACCCCGACCCATTTCCTTGTTCCTCCTTCGTTCTTCTTCTTCATCCCGATCAAAACAAACCCAAAAAAAAACGAACCCATCGATGATACCTCCCCACCTCAAATCTCCTCCGATTCTCCATGGATTCCAAATTAAAACTAGGGGTAGACTAATGGAGGAATTCTCGACATCGTAGTAGCGTCGGATTTTCGATTGGATTCGGGAAGGTAAAACTCTAACTATTTTATTGTATAGAATTTAGTTGGGTTAATTTTATTGAGTAGGAATGTTAGGGTAGAGAGATTTTGAGATGTTGGAAATTGTAGATGGGAGAAATTAGTAGGTTATTAGAGAGATTGTGAGTTGTTAGTAAATTAGGGATTTGAGTTTGTAAAAGAGAATTATATGAATATGGATTAATTCTCGGATAGTAGTAGAAATCATAGTTGAGCTACTAGAATATTTTAGAGGCGATTTGGTAATTATTTGGGGATGAAAATACCATAGGCATTAGATCATCACGTGCATCGCACGTGTATATCCCAAGCATTCAATAAGCGCTTGTGGGATATTTGGGATAGCGATTATTTACTCTTGTGATTAGTTGAATTATTTGAGTTTTAATTGCTTGAAATTTGGTGATAGGATATATTCACGACCTTGGACGCGAGGTGGTACGGCGCTTGGATCTTCGCAAAATATGTGAGTTAATTTATTGTGTGTTTTTGTGTGTTAAAAAATTATGTGAGTTATATTACTATATGTATTTTGTGATTATAAAGATATATGTGAGTTATATTATTATATGTATTTTGTGATTATAAAAAATATAGTGAGTTATATTATTTATATATTTTCATGGTTTAAAGATATATGTGAGTTAGTATATTTATATATTTTGTGGTTTGATGAATATGTGAGTTGGTTTATTATATATTTTTGTGGTTTGATGGATATGTGAGAACTAATTTATCTACATATTTTGTGGGTTAAGAAATATGGTGAGTTTAATTTATATATATTTGTGTGTTTTAAGAAATATAGTGAGTTTAATTTATTTAGATATATTGTTGTGTTTTAAGAAAAAATAGTGAGTGTTAATTTATTACGTGTTTTTGTATGCTAAGAATTATGTGAGTATCGATTTATTACGTATCTTGTGATGGTAAGAATATGGTGAGTATGACTTATTTATGAAGTGATGTTTAAGGGAGGATTGAATAACATATATGTGTATATGGGGATGAGTTACAATCATATGAGGATATCAAGATATGGTGTATATGGTTCTATACACGTAATTGACATTTTAAAGAAGTTGGATGAACAGAAGAGGTGACTTGATTTATGGATGAGGCGTATGGGGAAATTTACTATCCTTGAGTATATAAAACCTATAGAATGGATTCGTTATGTATGTGAGGATTCTCTACTTCTAAGTTAGTTGCTTGCTTTCCTTATCTACTTATGTATGTGTAGAAAGAACCATCCTTAGGATACTGCTTGTGTAGGTGAAGAAAAGAACCCATTTGAGGATTTAGTAAATTGTGGATGTTAGAAGAACCCATCTTTTGGGTATGAATTGTTAGAGGTTGAGGAAGAACCCATTCCTAGGGCTATACTATTTGTGTATGACAAAGAGAACCCATTTGAGTTGTTAGTAGTAGCGAGTAAAAGAACCCACCCTATGGATTTAGATTGTTGTAGAGAAAGAACCCACCCTTGTGGTATAGTAAGAATCCATGCTTGAATTGTTATAGAAAGAAACCCATGGTTCAGTTGTAGTAGAACACCATGCTTGAGTTGTGTGAAGAACCCATTCATGCCTATGTGACGTTCCAGTAAAACCTATCATGTTTGAGTCGATTTTAGAAAGAAACTCATGTTGAGTTGATTATAGTAGGTATACCATGATGGGTTGATTGTGGAAGAATCCCATGCTAAGTTGATTTTAGTAGGTTCTTCTGTTGCTTATAATTATAGAAGATAAAGTTTGCTAGTAAGCACGTTTGGTTGCTTCTAGGTTTGACTACCTTAATGGTTGTTTGTATGTGGTTTTGCTCATACGTGGCTCGACTGGCCCGTATGTAGCTGTGGGTCTCATACGCAGCTTATTTGGCTCGTATGTATGTTGTTGTCTCATACGCGGCTCGACTGGCCCGTATGTAGCTGTGGGTCTCATACGCAGCTTATTTAGCTCGTATGTATGTTGTTGTCTCATACGCGGCTCGACTGGCCCGTATGTAGCTGTTGGTTTCATACAGGGCTTATTTGGCTCGTATGTATGTTGTTGTCTCATGCGCGGCTCGACTGGCCCGTATGTAGCTGTTGGTCCTATACGTAGCTGTTTAGCTCATATGTGTTTTTGGTTACTCGTATGTAGCTTCTTAGCTAATATGCAGTTTGTTGTGCTTATCTAGGGTGATATTATTGCCCTAAGGGTCATCGACCATCAAGACCACATCCTACCCCCTTAGAGTGAAATGGATAGATCTCACCTCGGGTGTCGACGGATCTTAACCAATGTAGGTTGACCGTGGGCCGAGAGTGTTGGTAGAATCTGAGTTAGGGGTAGGGATGAGTGAGAGAGATATTATTACCAGAGTCTTAGATCGAGGGACCACGAGTTGGACCATGATTGGAAAATATGCAAGATTGCATAGGAATAATAACCTCATTAGGATAGTGACTTATAAAATCATTCCTTAACCTTTTGCCCGAAAGAAGGGGAGTTGGTAGTAGGGTGCACCGTACGACCAAACCTTTCTTTAGGGCCAATCTTAGGTGGTGTTATTGGGTTGTACCTTCCCGTCAAAGGGATACGTACGGTGCCGTCTCACAAGTTGAGGACACGGGTTGCGTATCTCGCGCTGTTAATTCCTGAAGTACCGTTGGCTAGGGGTGCCACAGGATGCATTGTACAGTCATGCGCTTGCGATACCCCAGAGGGTGCCACAGGGTAGGCTTCGCGCTACCCTGCGCTTGCGAAACCCTATAGTTTGATTTTGGAATGACGCCCGATACATTGGGTTCGTCTGTTGAGTGAGGTCCGGTAGCCGGGTCGCAGTGGCAAACATAGACACCACTAGCGAAATGCAACAGTGACACATGACCACATCTGCAACCTCATCAGTCACGTGTAGGTGTCAGGAACAGGTTGTGTACAATTAGAAGTTCATAACGCCGGTTTAAATCCCTATATATGGAGAAACGGCTTGAGATGGAGTCGCATGTAGTATGGGCTGCATGTTGCTTTCAGAGACTTGCTGGCATTAGAATAAGAGCATCATTGTATTAGTAATCTTGCATTAGAATAAAGAGTATCATTGTATTAGTAGTCTTGCATTGGAATAAAGAGCATCATTGTATTGGTATTCTTGCATTAGAGTTAAGTCATAATACACACTGGCATATCAATTATATGTACACGTGTCTTTTCCATTCAAGTTGAATTGCGAGTGTGATATGTTATTGCCAAACCATGTTGGCGATGCGGAGTCTATTGTGATGGAATGCATATAAATGGTAATGTGCCATGAGACGTTAGATTGGACTTGAATGAATGTGGTAGTATGCAAATGAATGCATATGCCTATGATGTGATATGTGATATAAGGCAATAGGATCAATATTGTATTATGAGAGGGGTTATTCAAATGATTACTAAGATAAGTATGATTATGAGTGGGTATGGATATACATACAGGTGATGACTCATAGAGTATTGGATGTGAATTCCCATTTATGAGGTTACATGTTCAGATGTCAAGTAAGATTTGTTGATCTTGATATTATGAGTTCGTTATGTTTTTACTTGTAAAGTTTAATTTATTTTGCTTATTTTAATAAATTATACTCATACCAGAAATGGCTAACCCCTTAGTATTTGGAGGTTAGGGAGTCCATGGACTACCCTAGGTCCCTACTGTTATAGGTCTTCAGCAGTGCAGGGGTGAGGTGTAGGTACAGGTTTCCGTGGAGTGGAGCTCTAGTTATAATTTGTTGTTATGATTTAATTGTAAATAGTAAAGATTTATGCTTTAAATTGTAGTTTTGATGTATAAGTCTGTGGATGATGATGAAAAGTATAGCGTGAGGCGGCAGGATATGGTTTCGACCCGTAACCATTTCGTGTAGAGTGCCGGGCTCTGTGGTAAGCTTTTACAAGTTATTTTCTAAAAACTTTCTACGTTTTCAAAAGGATTTATGCTTTTTAATTGATAATTGTTAAACCGTTATGAGTTTGGCCCCCAGAGCATATATATATATTGCCTGTGTGATGATGCTCATTTTGGCCTGGGGAGCCCGTATTATTATTGCCTGTGATGTAAGCTACGGAATTTAGAGCAAAATTCCGTAAGCTTTTCTGTGTTTTGGGCAGAAATTACAGGGGAGACTCTGTCCAATTTTTCTTTGAAACATAACCAATTTAGTTTATGTTTAAAGTGATATAGAAATTGGAAAAATTGAGTTTGGAGTCAAAAAGGAAAAATGGCAGGCGCTACAGTTGGTATTACAACTGATAATTGTAATTACTGCGTAGTAACTCTGGGTTGAATAAAAAGTTTTAAATTTTCCAGCTTTTCGTGTATCGTGACTAATTGAAGGAATGATCTTGGCATGTGTCACGGTTTTCCATGTATATGGAAATCGGGGCGCTACAGAGTGGTATCAGAGCTGACTTCAATTTACAGTCCAACACAGTAGGAAAATTAAACTTGAATGCCCTTTAGGAGTCGGGATTTAGCTAGTTGTAGATAGTTATAATTCATATTGTTGGTTCCTTCAACTTATGTTTTATAATTTTTCTATATCCGGACTAATCCCAGTGTATGTGTTACCATTCTTTAACCACATGAATGGTGTTCAAGGATATCCTTACCGAGAATGTGCTGGCGAAAGAGAGTGAACTGATATCGATGGATGATTCGATAATCTTGAGCAAGGAGCCAAGGAGACTTCTCCACCGTAAGGACTAAGTGTGGATCAATGCACAGTGTCGGCAGCCAGCTTACATCGGGGAATGTGGAAGCTGAGGTAAGGATCAAGAATGTAGAACCCCGTATTTTCAAATATTATTTTTATCATTTGAAAATGAATTTAAATGAATTTTGAGGATTTAATTGATATTTTCTAAAAGGTTTATCTTTTATACACGTGCAAAACACGTGCAAATGACTTTTGGGAAGTTTGGAAAATTAAGATTTCTTTATGAAAATTCATTATTTATTATTTTGGAATTATGTAGTATTTTTCCAGATTTTTCTGAAATTAATTTGATCTATTTGCAATTTTTGAGAAAAGAAGGACTTATTTGCAAAATTGGCATTTTTAAGGGTTAAAGTGCAAAATACATTTTCTGGACATTTTGTACAGTATTGGTTAAGATTTAGAAGTATATTTTCTATTAAATCCTAATTTAAATGAATTTTAGATGAATTTCCAAGAGTAGATATATATATATATGTATAACTGTATTTTGAAGGGATTGTTTTGCAAATGTGTTTCCTAAACCCTAATACTTGATCCCGGCCTATATAAGAGAGTTTGCAGCCGTCATTCGCTGCACAACTCAGATCTTATTATATTCTTATTCTCTTGGTGATTGAAGAAGGAGTTCTTGGATCTAGCAAAGGAAGGCGTTTGTGGATTCTTCTTGATTCTAAAGGTGCGTGATATGAACTTGTTTGTTTATGTGTATGATTGTATGCTGTTTTGTTTGATGTTTTTGTATCTTGTATGGAATAGATGCCATGGTTGTTATTCGTAATATGCATGTGAAATCCATGAAAGATTAGTAGATCTCGATTGACAATTCTTGATTGCTTGAAACATGTTAGATTTGGGTATAGTTATGAAAGTAAGAATTTGGATGGATGAATCCCTGGATCTTGTGATTACGAATCGGATTAGATTGGAGTTGAGGAAGAGATTTGGTATTGAGATAGACTCCAGTATTGATTATTGATTACAAACCTAATTTGTGAGAACTGTAGGCCGACAGTCGATTAGTCTATTCATCAGTCGACTGGTACGACCCTATTTTGTATCTCCAGTCTTTTGAGAAATCGTTCGGGACAGTCGACTGGTACTATTATCAGTCGACTGGTATGCTGAGTAAAGTTTTGTTCAGTCTTTTCGGGACAGTCGACCATGACCTCTATGAGTCGACTGTCAGCACTTGGATTATTTCTTGGGAAATTATTGGTAATTGTTTCGGGTAAGTCGACTGATGGTTGATTGAGTCAACTTATGGCACTTGTTATAATATTTTATATTGGTTCTCGGGGCAGTCGACTTATTACTGTATGAGTCGACTGGTGTTGGTGAGTTTTTCAGTCTCTAGTTCTTTGTAGATGGATAGAATCTGCGGTGTTGGGAGTTACTATTAAGTGACTGATTACCGAATATCCGATCTATATTATTGTTAGTCTTTGTAGATGGATAGAATCTGCGGTGTTGGGAGTTACTATTAAGTGACTGATAACCGAATATCCGATCTATATTATCTTTAGTTCTTTGTAGATGGGTAGAATCTGCGGTGTTGGGAGTTACTATATGTGACCGATAACCGACTATCCGATCTATGGCATTGTTAGTGATTGATTGTTGGACATGTAACGTGGTATTGAGAATGATTGATAATCAAGTATTTGGGAGGGGACAGTCGACTGGTCCTTTGAACAGTCGACTGTACCGTACAGTTGAGCTGTACTGTTTTTGAGAGTGATTTGATTGATGGATATTTGATCGTTGGTATTGTTTCTCGACTTGGTTCATGCATGTACTGGCCTATCGTTCTTGTTTCAGATTACATGTTCAGTTTAGGTATTTTTGTTCAGTACATGTTGTTTGAGAATTTATGTTTATTTGTTATTTATGTTTGTTGTTTATATCACTCACACCATTTATGGCTGACCCGTTTAGTTTGGGGGTTAGGGTGCAACTCTAGCCTCATATGATGCAGGTTGCTTAGAGTTTGGAGGCTTGGATGCTTGGGTTAGCTTAAGAGTGTTATAATAGAGCCTTGTGTAATTGTTGTAAGAAGAGTATTGAAAAAGGAATTGTTGTAATTTAAGGTGTTGTATTTCCGCTACAATTTGAAAAGATTATTGTAATAAAGATTTGGAATAAAATGATTTGAGTTTTTGGTCTATGTATATTGTTACATTGAAGTGGATCGCTGGGAAAGTGCCACGTATTTTTCTAAGTTTCGTATTAGAAATTCGGGGCGCTACAAAGAAAGGTTGTTAAGCTAAGCAACTGAGAAAGGCTTGTAGAGCTATATTAGCAGGCCCAGCAAAGGAGTAGGAACACCTTGATTCCAGATTGGCACGACTACAACATGAATGAGAGCAAATCCCAGAGACCACCAAGGTTGTAGTATGCAATCCTTGCGAGAGAGTCGGACACAAGAAATCAGTCTGTCCACGACTATAAGGGACAAGATCTGCACTAGCATCAGGGTTCAAGAACCAAGGTCAGAAGCAGAAGACTCAGAAAACGGAGGGCAACCTTGAAGGCACCAGGACAGGAAGTTATTCTTTTTATGTGGTGAGCATGGTCATCTAAGAACCGGTGTTCGAGGAAGGACACTCAGATAGATACCCATAAATGTTACAAATGTGGAAGGATTGGTCGTATCCGACCAGATATTCCCTAGCTTCACCGGAGGAATGGCAGATCAACCTCGAAGATGAACAATAAAGGAAAGGAGCCTGTTCACCGAGGGTAGAGTTCGCACTTACTACCAGCAAGCTATAGAAGGCAGGAGTGCTAGTACTGGTATGTGCATATAGAACTGCAACTAAGTTAAAAGTTGTACTTTTGAAAATTTATTTTTGGACTAAGAAGTAAGGTATGATGAAACACTTTCGTGACCAGTTGGATTTATATATATATGGAATCCATACAACTGTTTTGTTCAATTGTGGTTCATCACATTCTTTTGTCTGAATTATTTTTCAAGTGTTGAGATGTGTGCGGGAGGCAACTCTAGATTTGGTTTGTTTGAATACACCATTTGGAGCATCAGCTTCGGACAAATTACAGGAGAGAATCCTGGAAGTTTGAAGTAATGATCGTAGGCCATGCCCTATTCTAAGGAGGGAGTGGCTACTGGACTGCAAAAGACCGAGATAAGTGAAGGATCGACCTCAGCCAAAGACCGTGATGGAAGCAAGAGGCTAGATGATGAGATCAAGTGAGCCAGTATTAGAGTGATTACTCAAGTTTAGAGCCCAGTTTTGACACGATCGGAGCTGAAACCGAGTCCAAGTGAGCAAGTCAGAAGGCTTAGGCAGGAAATACAGGGATTGAAGCGCTGAAGCGACAGATTCTCCAGGATCAGTTTATGATTAAGCAGCCACTAAGAACACGCCATGGAGGAAATCTTGCTCAGACAGAGGGCAATCGAGTTAACAATTTAATAAGGTCTCCAAGAGGAGCTGATCAGGGATTGAAACGGCAATGTGTGAATTCGTCCTTTCTAAGGAGGGAGTGGTCACCAACAAATAGAAGTCGTAATCAAGGAATAAATCAACAACACTTGTGGACAAGGATAGAGCAAGGCAATGCAGCCAATGTCTACTCCAGGGCAGGAGCAGAAGAATGTCAGCATCGAATTCATAGCAGGTCTGTCCAGAGGCCTGAAGGACAACAGTTCGACTTGGTAGAAGACCAGTTTTTGAGAAGGTCACTCGAGGAACTAAAGATGGTTCGGGAAATGTCTCGTGAACCATTGATGTTTGTGGTTGTCTTCCTCTCCACTAGCAGCGTTCTGAGGATAGAACGATTCTAAGGAGGGAGTGATGTAACGACCCGAAAAATAGCATATGGCTATTTTGCATCGAAATGTGTGCGCGATGAAGAATTTCGCGCGATTATGTATTTTCTGATAATAATTATTTTGATTGAGAAATATAAGATATATTGTCTACTTTATTTTATTATTATTTTCGAATTTAAATTATTTTTATACGGATTATTACAAAGTGGTTTTAATGTATTTTGTATTGTTTGGAATTATTAAGAGCAGAGAGTTGGGTCTTATTTGGAATGTATTAAAGCTAGAGGGCTTATACGAAACATTCCCTTAGATATTTATCATCTATTATTATTTATTTCCCCTTTTTACAAAAACCCCATTCTCTCTCCTACCTTCTCTTCTTCTTCTTCTTCTTCTTCTTACCGTTCGTTCTCCATCCAGAACCCAAAGAAACCCGGCCTCCTTCTCCATTCCCTTCTCCTTCTCTCCGTTCTCACCCAGCCGACGAGAAACCCCGACCCCCACCTCCATCTTCTCCTTCTTCTTCCCTTCTTCTTCTCCTTCTTCCCGTTCGTTTCCCAAACCGAACCCATGGAAATCCCCGAGTCCTCCTTTCCCTTCCTCCTCCTCCCGTTCGCGCACAGCCGAAGGGAAAGAAACCCCAACCCATTTCCTTGTTCCTCCTTTGTTCTTCTTCTTCATCCCGATCAAAACAAACCCAAAAAAAAACGAACCCATCGATGATACCTCCCCACCTCAAATCTCCTCCGATTCTCCATGGATTCCAAATTAAAACTAGGGGTAGACTAATGGAGGAATTCTCGACATCGTAGTAGCGTCGGATTTTCGATTGGATTCGGGAAGGTAAAACCCTAACTATTTTATTGTATAGAATTTAGTTGGGTTAATTTTATTGAGTAGGAATGTTAGGGTAGAGAGATTTTGAGATGTTGGAAATTGTAGATGGGAGAAATTAGTAGGTTATTAGAGAGATTGTGAGTTGTTAGTAAATTAGGGATTTGAGTTTGTAAAAGAGAATTATATGAATATGGATTAATTCTCGGATAGTAGTAGAAATCATAGTTGAGCTACTAGAATATTTTAGAGGCGATTTGGTAATTATTTGGGGATGAAAATACCATAGGCATTAGATCATCACGTGCATCGCACGTGTATATCCCAAGCATTCAATAAGCGCTTGTGGGATATTTGGGATAGCGATTATTTACTCTTGTGATTAGTTGAATTATTTGAGTTTTAATTGCTTGAAATTTGGTGATAGGATATATTCACGACCTTGGACGCGAGGTGGCACGGCGCTTGGATCTTCGCAAAATATGTGAGTTAATTTATTGTGTGTTTTTGTGTGTTAAAAAATTATGTGAGTTATATTACTATATGTATTTTGTGATTATAAAGATATATGTGAGTTATATTATTATATGTATTTTGTGATTATAAAAAATATAGTGAGTTATATTATTTATATATTTTCATGGTTTAAAGATATATGTGAGTTAGTATATTTATATATTTTGTGGTTTGATGAATATGTGAGTTGGTTTATTATATATTTTTGTGGTTTGATGGATATGTGAGTACTAATTTATCTACATATTTTGTGGGTTAAGAAATATGGTGAGTTTAATTTATATATATTTGTGTGTTTTAAGAAATATAGTGAGTTTAATTTATTTAGATATATTGTTGTGTTTTAAGAAAAAATAGTGAGTGTTAATTTATTACGTGTTTTTGTATGCTAAGAATTATGTGAGTATCGATTTATTACGTATCTTGTGATGGTAAGAATATGGTGAGTATGACTTATTTATGAAGTGATGTTTAAGGGAGGATTGAATAACATATATGTGTATATGGGGATGAGTTACAATCATATGAGGATATCAAGATATGGTGTATATGGTTCTATACACGTAATTGACATTTTAAAGAAGTTGGATGAACAGAAGAGGTGACTTGATTTATGGATGAGGCGTATGGGGAAATTTACTATCCTTGAGTATATAAAACCTATAGAATGGATTCGTTATGTATGTGAGGATTCTCTACTTCTAAGTTAGTTGCTTGCTTTCCTTATCTACTTATGTATGTGTAGAAAGAACCATCCTTAGGATACTGCTTGTGTAGGTGAAGAAAAGAACCCATTTGAGGATTTAGTAAATTGTGGATGTTAGAAGAACCCATCTTTTGGGTATGAATTGTTAGAGGTTGAGGAAGAACCCATTCCTAGGGCTATACTATTTGTGTATGCCAAAGAGAACCCATTTGAGTTGTTAGTAGTAGCGAGTAAAAGAACCCACCCTATGGATTTAGATTGTTGTAGAGAAAGAACCCACCCTTGTGGTATAGTAAGAATCCATGCTTGAATTGTTATAGAAAGAAACCCATGGTTCAGTTGTAGTAAAACACCATGCTTGAGTTGTGTGAAGAACCCATTCATGCCTATGTGACGTTCCAGTAAAACCTATCATGTTTGAGTCGATTTTAGAAAGAAACTCATGTTGAGTTGATTATAGTAGGTATACCATGATGGGTTGATTGTGGAAGAATCCCATGCTAAGTTGATTTTCGTAGGTTCTTCTGTTGCTTATAATTATAGAAGATAAAGTTTGCTAGTAAGCACGTTTGGTTGCTTCTAGGTTTGACTACCTTAATGGTTGTTTGTATGTGGTTTTGCTCATACGTGGCTCGACTGGCCCGTATGTAGTTGTGGGTCTCATACGCAGCTTATTTGGCTCGTATGTATGTTGTTGTCTCATACGCGGCTCGACTGGCCCGTATGTAGCTGTGGGTCTCATACGCAGCTTATTTGGCTCGTATGTATGTTGTTGTCTCATATGCGGCTCGACTGGCCCGTATGTAGCTGTTGGTTTCATACGGGGCTTATTTGGTTCGTATGTATGTTGTTGTCTCATGCGCGGCTCGACTGGCCCGTATGTAGCTGTTGGTCCTATACGTAGCTGTTTAGCTCGTATGTGTTTTTGGTTACTCGTATGTAGCTTCTTAGCTAATACGCAGTTTGTTGTGCTTATCTAGGGTGATATTATTACCCTAAGGGTCATCGACCATCAAGACCACATCCTACCCCCTTAGAGTGAAATGGATAGATCTCACCTCGGGCGTCGACGGATCTTAACCAATGTAGGTTGACCGTGGGCCGAGAGTGTTGGTAGAATCCGAGTTAGGGGTAGGGATGAGTGAGAGAGATATTATTACCAGAGTCTTGGATCGAGGGACCACGAGTTGGACCATGATTGGAAACTATGCAAGATTGCATAGGAATAATAACCTCATTAGGATAGTGACTTATAAAATCATTCCTTAACCTTTTGCCCGAAAGAAGGGGAGTTGGTAGTAGGGTGCACCGTACGACCAAACCTTTCTTTAGGGCCGATCTTAGGTGGTGTTATTGGGTTGTACCTTCCCGTCAAAGGGATACGTACGGTGCCGTCTCACAAGTTGAGGACACGGGTTGCGTATCTCGCGCTGTTAATTCCTGAAGTACCGTGGCTAGGGGTGCCACAGGATGCATTGTGCAGTCCTGCGCTTGCGATACCCCAGAGGGTGCCACAGGGTAGGCTTCACGCTACCCTGCGCTTGCGAAACCCTATAGTTTGATTTTGGAATGACGCCCGATACATTGGGTTCGTCTGTTGAGTGAGGTCCGGTAGCCGGGTTGCAGTGGCGAACATAGACACCACTGGCGAAATGCAACAGTGGCACATGACCACATCTGCAACCTCATCAGTCACGTGTAGGTGTCAGGAACAGGTTGTGTACAATTAGAAGTTCATAACGCGGGTTCAAATTCCTATATATGGATAAACGGCTTGAGATGGAGTCGCATGTAGTATGGGCTGCATGTTGCTTTCAGAGACTTGCTGGCATTAGAATAAGAGCATCATTGTATTAGTAATCTTGCATTAGAATAAAGAGCATCGTTGTATTAGTAGTCTTGCATTAGAATAAAGAGCATCATTGTATTGGTAATCTTGCATTAGAGTTAAGTCATAATACACACTGGCATATCAATTATATGTACACGTGTCTTTTCCATTCAAGTTGAATTGCGAGTGTGATATGTTATTGCTAAACCATGTTGGCGATGCGGAGTCTATTGTGATGGAATGCATATAAATGGTAATGTGCCATGAGACGTTAGATTGGACATGAATGAATGTGGTAGTATGCAAATGAATGCATATGCCTATGATGTGATATGTGATATAAGGAAATAGGATCAATATTGTATTATGAGAGGGGTTATTCAAATGATTACTAAGATAAGTATGATTATGAGTGGGTATGGATATACATACAGGTGATGACTCAGAGAGTATTGGATGTGAATTCCCATTTATGAGGTTACATGTTCAGATGTCAAGTAAGATTTGTTGATCTTGATATTATGAGTTCGTTATGTTTTTACTTGTAAAGTTTAATTTATTTGCTTATTTTAATAAATTATACTCACACCAGAAATGGCTAACTCCTTAGTATTTGGGGGTTAGGGAGTCCATGGACTACCCTAGGTCCCTACTGTTACAGGTCTTCAGCAGTGCAGGGGTGAGGTGTAGGTACAGGTTTCCGTGGAGTGGAGCTCTAGTTATAATTTGTTGTTATGATTTAATTGTAAATAGTAAAGATTTATGCTTTAAATTGTAGTTTTGATGTATAATTATGTGGATGATGATGAAATGTATAGCGTGAGGCGGCAGGATATGGTTTCGACCCGTAACCATTTCGTGTGGAGTGCCGGGCGCTGTGGTAAGCTTTTACAAGTTATTTTCTAAAAACTTACTACGTTTTCAAAAGGATTTATGCTTTTTAATTGATAATTGTTAAACCGTTATGAGTTTGGCCCCCAGAGCATATATATATATTGCCTGTGTGATGATGCTCATTTTGGCCTGGGGAGCTCGTATTATTATTGCCTGTGATGTAAGCTACGGAATTTAGAGCAAAATTCCGTAAGCTTTTCTGTGTTTTGGGCAGAAATTACAGGGAGAGACTCTGCCCAATTTTTCTTTGAAACATAACCATTTTAGTTTATGTTTAAAGTGATATAGAAATTGGAAAAATTGAGTTTGGAGTCAAAAAGGAAAAATGGCAGGCGCTACAGTTGGTATTACAACTGATAATTGTAATTACTGCGTAGTAACTCTGGGTTGAATAAAAAGTTTTAAATTTTCCAGCTTTTCGTGTATCGTGACTAATTGAAGGAAAGATCTTGGCATGTGTCACGGTTTTCCATGTATATGGAAATAGGGGCGCTACAAACGTTGCCTATGAGAGGCAAAGTTGTGAAAGAAGGTGGTATTGGCATCCCCCTCCTTCATCCACTTAATACGTGCTCTTTGAGCCCATTTAGAATGGTCTTGCTGGAGGATATTAGCGTAATCCTGCTTGCAAGAAAGACGCTCTGATCGACAAGATTCCGACAAAGGACCTAGTTCTTCCATCTTATCGAATGACTCGATGGATTGAAGAAGGAAGTTTGTGAGGAAGATAGTGTTGTGTTGTCTCTCAGAACGCCAGAATTTACACCCATGCTTGATAGCATGAAGCTTGAGGAGGATGTTGCCCAGTCCGGATGAACCGGTAATCGAGGCTAGACATTCCACCACCAGACTAACAAACAGTTGGTCTTGTAACCAGAGTTTTTCAAAGCAAAATTTGTGCTGGTGGTTGAATGGAAAGTTGGAGAATAGAGCGATCGAAACTTGATCAGAAGAGGGATTAGGGAGAGCCTGGGAGAATGATTGAGGAAAACGGGCGATCCAGGTTTGCGAGACAAGGAAACAATCAAGTTTGGCAAACGTAGGAGGGTTACGCTGATTGGATCAGGTGAAAGACCTACCTGAAATAGGGAGATCGGATAATTGCAGCTCGCGGATGCAATCATTAAAAAGGCAAGATTGGGTATTAGAGAAAACTGGATTCGACATTTCGGAAACAAACTGAGTGACATTAAAGTCGCCACACAAGATACAGAGATCGCTGGAGAACTGATGTAACGAAAGGAATTCGTTCCAGAATAATGGCCGCCTCTCGAAGGAGGATGGGCCGTATACCGATATAACGGTAAGAGGACAATTGAATTGTGTCCAACTAAGTTGGACAATAAGAAAGAAGTTAAGACGTTGAACTGCGATAAGCGAGAAGATCGCTTCTTTGAATCCAAAAAGGATCCCTCCCCTCGAGCCGATAGCATCCAGAGAGATCCACTTGGAGATCATGGATCCGCCAATGGAGCCCAGGATCAATTGAGAGGGCGACTCCAATTTGGATTCTTGAATGGAGATCATATCGCAGCGGGAAGAAGATATTAAGTCAAAAATCGCCCTGTTACTTAGACTGGGAAATTCAGACCTCGGATGTTCCAAGAGACACTAATCATGAGTTTGACTGTGCTCCAAGACTCTAAGACGTTCTAGCTTCCTAAGGGAATGGATACGGGGGGAGTCAGAAGGGTCGATAAGAAAACCCTTGTCCTGCGCAAGCGCAGCAAGATTGCTATTAGAGAGCGAGTCAAACACTGGGAAGTATAGAGACCCTAACTGATTATGGGGAATTAGGGGTAGGTTGGAAGACGACGGCAGCTGCTTCTTGGGATTGTCAGTGCTGACGCTGGCGGCAGGACTAGGGGCATCGTGGGTCAGAGATTTTTTTTATTAGCTAAAAGGCGTGCGCTAGATCTGATGAAACGTTGAGGCAAACGTAAGGGAAGCTTGCTCTCAGAGTCTAGGCTCCCCAAACTCAGAGAAGAAGAGGAGAGAGTGGACGAGGTGCTGGAGGTGATAGAAATCGGAGATTGGAAGAGAGCCTGAGTCGGCTCTATGGGATCTGCAGCGCAGTAATTCGAAGACAGGGGAGGAAAGGGGGTAAAAGGTTCCAAAATACTCCGGACCTTCGTTGCAAGGGATGGAGAAATCCAACCTCGGAACGAAGATCCGAACGGGTCGATCCTAAGAGAAGGTCGGACTCGGAGTGGCACAGTAAAGGCGTGACACAACAAGCCCAAATGCAAAAGCTTAAAGACACATTCCGCAGTGAAGAGAAAAACAAAAGAGTAATACTTAGCGGAAGGTAAAGGAGATACCTGCTTGGCTTGACACTCGCGAGACAGCTCCTCTTCCTCTTCTAACAGCAGGGGATCCTCATCAATCCAAGCGGATGCTTTGGAAGATGGCGAAGGTTTGAGTTTGGAGGAATCAAATGCTAGATCAGAATGCTTAGGAGTGGGGAAGTGAGCGAGCTGTTGGAATTGCTCCCAGTCCAACGCGAAATTAGGGTTAACCTCCCAAGCTGGCCAAGGAGAAGATAGCTGCTTACTCTTAGTCGGAGGGGAGGATGTTTCCACCGCAAGAGAGGGACTAAGCGAAACCGTCAGCGGGGCCTTTGGGGGAAGAGGAGGGGTAGCTGCAGCTATCATAGGGGCAGAGACAGAAGCTGAAGAGGCTCCCTTCGCTGCTTGCAGCTCTGGGTTGATCCACACGAGGTTGGGAGCTTTAGAGGGAGAGATCTTTGGAACGGATGGGGGAGCTGCGGGCCTGATATGGGGAGAGAACTTGCTGCGAATAGCACCCCCACAACCCGCTTTCACCGCAGAGCTTTTGACCTTAGAAGAAGAGGCACCTCCGGGGTGAAAGGGAGAGGTAAGGTCGGAGCCAAAGCTCGGTGCAGAAGACACAGGGGGAGGAAGGGGGGAGCTCCGACACTGCAATAGGGTCGTGATAATGAACTGATATAGTGAAGGAGGATGTACCGTCCGTTAAGCAGAATGCCTCAATACGAGGGGGAAGTTTAGGGCAGCGGAATAGAGCTTTAATCTGCAGACTGCCATAGAAGAAATGCTCACGATATCACCGATGCATTTGGCCATATCTCCGACCAAACGGAGGGAGTCGCAGAATGGAGGAAGGCCAACGAGGGAGACTTTAGATTCAGCGGAACTAGAACCCTGGAGCGGGGAAGGGATCTGCACCCATTACCGGACTGAGAGAGAGATAGAACCGATGGTCAGGGATGGGCTCACGATAAGATCCTCTAAGATCTTAGGAGAGGGACAACGGATCACCATGTCGCCATTAGAGCAATTGTAGAGGACCCAATCACAGTCTTTAATGTTACAGAAGTTGCAGAGAAAAGAATTCAAGGTGAAAAAAGGCACTGAATCTCTGATGAAAGAGATAGCACCGTAGGTGCCGAAGAACTTCAAACGGTCCGTCAGTTCAGCCTTAGAGAGGAAGACGTGGGTGACTGGCTGCTTGGGCAGACGATGGGGAGTGACTGCGGAGACCGCAGAAGAGGGGTGAAGGGTATCAGAGATACGACGATCCGGGGGAGGAGTGGGAAGCAATGGGGTGTTGGATGACGACGGCTGCTTTTGAGATTTAGAAGGTTTAAAAGCAGGCAATTTGCTACGAAGGGAAGGTAGGTCCACTGCACCCAGCACCTGATCAGAAATAGGAGCTCCCATAGGGAGCCCTAAAATCTTTTGAAGGGCGTAGCAGCGCTGCTTGGCGTGATCGGATTTGAGACAGAAAAGGCTTTTCATCTTGTTAGGGCAATTGATCTTGAGATGGCCGCGCTGTAAGCAATGGAAACAAATCGGCAAGAAGCAGTGAGAATGAGGGGAGGAAATGGAGGCAAGAGATAGAGAGAGGAAAGGAGAAGGGCGGGAAGAAGGAGTCGAAGAGACTGAAGGAAGCTTCGCGAGAGCGGGCCTAAACGGAGTAGGAATCACAAGCCCAACACGAGGATTAGGCCCATGGGGGAAATAGAGGTTAGCAGTTTCACTCTTTTTTTTTTCTTTTTCACAACCTCCACCCACGATAATGCCATGGGCCGCGGTTGAGAAGGCCCACACATAGGGGGGAAGCACAGAAAGGGGGCAGACAAGGATGAATCTCCTGGGGATAATCAGTCAGCTATGGCGTCGAAGCGCCTGCAGCAAACGTAAGGAGACGCGAAGGAAAGAATGCGCTGCCGAGATCAAAAGAAACACGATCCACTGCATGGATATAGTAATTTCTGGGAATAGAGGAAGAGGATAAGATCCCGAAATGGGGCGTAATAGCCCAAAGGGGAAGGGAGAGAATACTCTCCGCCCAACACGGAGAAGAAGAGGGGCGAAATCACGGGGATAAAGATTCCACCGATCAAAAGAATAAGGTCGCCCAAATATCAGTGAAGGGCACCAAAGGGGCACAAGCAACAGAAATAAAAAATAAACGAGCTTTAAAGATGAGATTGAGAAAGAACTTACAGCGATAGGCAGCCTAGACTGCTGGGGAAGTTGAAATACCTGTACCTGCGAGGAAAGATGCTGAATAGCTAAGGAGGAGGGAGGCCAAGGCGGGACGAGAAGACTCCAGGGCGACAGAGATAGCAGAGAACTACACAATAGGGAGGACTGGAGCTGGAGAGGGCGGCACGAAAAAGCCCTAAGCTCGGAGGGGGGAAGGGAACGACACACCCAAAATCGAAAAGCTAATCGCTGAGGAGAAAAGGGTTTGGAGAGGATGAAGAATGGAGCAACTTTAACGAAGAGAGGAGGGGGGTCGGATGCTCCACGGAGGCGGATCTGCACGCTCAAAGAGAGGGGCGAGCCCTTAATTTGTAATTCAATAACCCCTTAATAATCTATCTTTTGATATATAAGCTATTTATTGTTAAATTTCATTCCTTTCAACTGTGAAAGAGTAAATGACTTAAATTCTTCATTCTGCCTCTTGTGTAATCATTTCTAAATCTGAAGAAAGGTTTCACTTTAGTTTCAGAAAGTAACATTGTAAAGGTCCCTTAAGATCCAATCATGGAGTTAAAAGAGTACGTTGAATTGCCAGTTCAATTTTGCGAATAGAAATAGTTCCTCATTTTAGCTCATATTGCGTGAATTCTTCGATAGCTAATGAGTGGTCTTAAATTCGAAACTCCTACTTATAATATAACGATAAGATCATTTTCAGCAAGGATTACAAGATACATATCAGTTTTAGCATAATTAAAAAGTTCAGATATGACAATTTGAGAGAAAAACATGAACTTTAAGGTCATAAATACTTTAAGGGTTGCTGCCTCCCCCCGTCAAGCGGAGTTATAAAAAGAAGGTCTCTTATCATCTGCCTACTCGTGTGAGTGCTCGCATACTTGAGAGGAAATCTGCTGCGGCGCCTGTTCATTAACGTCTGCACAGTTCAGTCTTGACTTCCCGTTGTTTCCCGTCTTCTTGTCTGTGCGTCGCCTCCGTTGTGCTGCTAGAGTTCTTCTTTGGACCGCTAGCGGATTGGGATGCCTTTGTTGGGGGAGGTTTGCTTTCTCCGCATTGTTTCGGCGGGGGTTTTGCTGAAGCGCTGTAATCTGATTAGTGGCTCATTAGTATTTGTCCTTTTATTTATTGTTCGCTTTTTATTGTTTTACACCTTGTAAAGCCTTCGATTATTTATTTGTATTCTGTTATTATTGATTAATATATTTTTGATGGCTGGAGTCTTTTGGCTCTATCCGATACATCAAAAGGTCATAAATACTTTTGAAATGACACGGTATACAATTACTTTGGTATAAATTTGGTCATTAGAATTTATTGTAAATCCTGATGACGTATGAAGCATAAATACGGGTACACTCACATTCAAATTTTTTCATTACACAGGATGGTTAAAGAATTCCATCTCATTCAAGTCGTGCAAATCCAGGAGATACTTTCGATGAGAATGGAAGCAACACCGCGGGAAGGTGGGATACGTAGACGGTCAAGTCCTCTCTTGTGGTGGTTTATATGATTTGTTGTAACAAGTACTTTTGTATTTGTTTTAAAAATGTTTATTTGAAGACCATGTAATTTCTGAATATTTTGAATTTTTGGATAATTAATGGAATGTATGCTTTTTTACTATGCTTACATATTGTGTTTGGTTGTGAATTGTATTATTATGCCTGATTAGCCTGAAAATTTTATAGAATTGATTATAAATTATATTACGGGTTGTTGAGCTGATATTGTGAATCGAATTGTATTATTATTGTTTTCTGAAAAGTTTAATTTAAAAAGGGGGAAAATTTTAAAAACCTACCCCATCGGTTTCAAAACGCCAGGGTTGTTATCATAAAAAAATAGATTCAAAATAACCATACCCCTTCACCAGAGTTTTCAAAACGCCGGGGTATCTAACAACCCTATGCTGGCGTTTTACAACCGCCGGGGTAGGTTTAAAAATTAAATATAAAAAACCTCTACCCTGGCATTTTAAAAACGTCGGGGTAGGTATTTACCTATACTGGCATTTTGTAAAAATGCCAGTATAGACCCCTACTCTACCGCGACGCTCGTATAGCCAGCGTATGTACCGGAGTTCTCAAAAATGCCGTTAGGGGCTACACCGGCATTTATAAACGCTAGGGTAGCCCAAAAAAACTGTCGGGGAAGACGAATAGTGTTGTAGTGCTATTACAATCTACTACAAGAACAAGATATCAACAACAACAAGAACTATTGCTTTAACAAACATGATATCAACAACACTATTGACAATATCAACAACAACAACAAGAATATCAACAACAATAATACCCACAGTTTGGCAAAGATTACCACAACAATATCAACAACAACACTGTCAACAAGTAAACAATGATTCCAACAACAAGAAAATAAACAAAAACAACAAGAAGAACAACAAGCTAACTTTGCTCGGGGAATCTGTGAACCACATGTGGATTCCGAACAAGTTTTGGGAGCACTCGAATGATGATTCATGCCCACACTTTGCTTGGGAGCAAGTGGCTAGAGAGACCTTATGAACCTTGAATGGACTCCACCCTTGTCCAGGGTTGTATTGGGAGCACTTGAATGGCATGCGGTGCCCCACACATTTGCTCAGGGGCATGTAGTTAGAGCGGCTTTGTGAACCATGAGTGGACTTCGAATAAGGTGACGACGATTTTTTGGAGCACTCGAATGGTAAGTCATGCCACGCACACTTTCTCGGGGGTAAGTGGCTAGAGCGACCCTAACAACCATGAGTGGACCCCACACTCGTCGTTGAGGTGATTAATGAGAGGATGGTGTTGCTCGGGGGAAAACCATGTGTCTAACTCATTGTTTGCATCCGATGGAATTTTACTAGTATTTTGCAAAGAAAAAGACTGAAAGTTTATTCACGAATAAAACTATGCGGCTGCTTTGATGCTAGTTTTTATTACATGCTGTGACTTTTATAATTTTCGGCCTTTCTTATTTGATTGAAGCTAATTACTAGGGGAGGGCATTAAGCGCCCACGTTGTACTCCATCAGGTGCTCGGCGTTTTAGGTGAAGAGATCTCGGTTCTCCCTAATGCAAGTGATGAGTTGCTTCTTGACTTGACGGGGGAGTGCCTTGTGCACCCCAAAACACTTAGCTTGATCATCTTGGGAGAAAGGGATTTCTTCTCATTCGTTTACGGGTTCAGAACTGGCTTGTCCTTGAGGAAGTTCCGTTGCATCGAGGGAAGGACCGCCCACCATTGTAGCAGTATAACATGTCCGAGCATATTCTTGGCTTTCCCTACCCTTGTTGTTGTAGGAAACTTTATTTTCATGTGGTAGGCTGAGGCAACAGCGTGAAGGGCTGCTAGCCCCGGGTGACAAAAAAGGCACTGTAGGTGGACTTCATGTCGATAACCATGAAATTGAGTGCTTCCGTGTGGATATTTGGATCTTTCCCCACATTTACGTCAAGGGTGACTATTCCCTCGATTAGAACTGGATTTCCAGAGAATCCATGGAGAGTGTACCTAGCGAGCTTGTGGCGGTCTCGTGCTTGATGGAGTTCGGGATGCTAATTACCACTCTTCTGGGACGAGGGGAGATGTAGTACCAGTTGTCACATTTTCATGCCCCGCTTTCCATTATACGGAAATACGGGTACGCAACTAAAGCCCATCGAATGATACAAGTATACCAACTTATATCATCCATAAGGTGTACGATAGTTTACTCAACAATATGAAATATGATAATAACCACGCATGCAATAAAATATCACATAAAAATGAATAATCCATGAAGTTACTCATACATAACCAACATCTGGAAAGTAAATAACTTCGTGTCAACAAAGCCCGAAATACAAAGTATGAAAGTAACACAATACTGGAATAAAATAACATGAATGAAATAACTATGACTATCAATTCCACTCCAATCTTTAGAAAATCAGTTCTCCAAGTCCTTCAGTTGCTTTCTCCGTGATACCTGTAATCTCAACATCTAGAGATGGGGGAAATGCCCGTTAGAGCAAGATACGGGTGACAAGTACGAGCAAGCTGTAAAATAAGAAATAAAGGATTATATAACAAGAGCAAGAAATTGGAACAATATCAGAATCAATAAATAATAAACGATAACAAAATCAAAAGTCGATAATCAATAATTCAGTAATTGGGAATCAATGTTCAATAAACAGTATTCAGTATCAATGTCAATGTTCAGTGTTCATCTCATGTCTTTAAGTCTGTTATTAACATATCCAATGCACGCATTCCTGCGTCCTATATCACAGGTTCGGGTGCATACATCAAGCGAATGTTTAGACTATAGTGGTGAATTCTACAGAATCATGTACTCGGGTCTTACATATCAATGACCAATAACCGATGACTGATGACCGATGACCAATAAATGATAAATCCGGATACGGTAGTCAGTAATCCACAATCAATCGATGACCAATAAGAATGACCAATATAAGTTGTGACCTGTCACGCCCCGCTTCCCAAAAATATAGAATACTAGCACGTGACGAAGCCCAGCGAATGATTTTTTTTACATCATCCATAAGCTGTAGGATCGACTCAGCATCATAACAAGAATATAACCAGATTTATATATAACCAAGCATGCATGAATAATTTGTTAAGCAGCAGAAAACAATGTAAACAAATAATAATGTTCAAATAGTTCACATGTCTGGATCAAGTATAAACTCAGAAACAAGTCTTATACAGCAGAAGAAATAAATAACTTAAGGAAAGCAATTATCTAAACAAGTTCTTGCTCCAAGCGAAGCCTAAAATGTCTGCTCGCTAATTCCAGCAGGTAGCTCGTCTCCCAAGGTCAGCTTAATAAATATAAAAAGAGAAAGCAGGGGAAAACAAGAGAAAATACCCTTAGTGCAAGCTAGGACCACAAATAGTGAAACAAGTACAAGTATGGGGAACAGGAACTGGAATCAAGAATGTAACGGGGATACAACATGTAGTGGGAACAACCGGGAATTAGCTAGTAAGGGCGGACTTCTTAGTAAACAGGCTAGTTAACAACTGCTAATGGTAAAACATATGTCAGGTGAACCTGTAGGGGTAGCTAACATCAAGTATCATGTTTCATGTGTCAGGTTTCACGTATCAAGTTTCATGTTTCAAGTTACAGGTGTCATGTTCAAGTTTCATGTATCAGATATCAGGTAACCAGGTAATCAGGTAACAGGATAATCAGGTAACAGGATAATCATGTATCAGGTAAAGTCTTGTGTGATTACTATCTAGGTAGCACGACATGCATCCATCTTTTTACTATATGGTTGCTACAGTCAAATCAATTACGTTTAGACCTAGTAATGGAGTTTATAGGGCGGTGTACTCAGGTATCAAGTATCAAGCAGGCACGGTTCATGAATACGAATTAAATAACAGGTTCACGAAGCAAGTTCGTGAATACTAACAGGTTCAAGGACCACACAGTGGTTCCATGAATACAACAGGTTCATGAGCCAAGTAACTGACTCCATGAATACATCACATGCAACAGGTTCATGAGCCAAGTAACTGACTCCATGAATACATCACGTGCAACAGGTTCATGAGCCAAGTAACTGACTCCATGAATACATCACGTGCAACAGGTTCATGAGCCAAGTAACTGACTCCATGAGTACATCACGTGCAACAGGTTCATGAACCGAGTAATGGGAAACACGGGCCCCCTTCCGAGTACACTTACCTATATTGTCCACTCTATAGTCTTTCCCTTAACCCCGGCTTGTTACACTTATTAACTCTTGTCAAGCAAGCATACATATACGAAATGTTGTAATTTAATTCTAGGAAAATTTGGGGATGTCCTATATGGTGTCCAACAGCTACATATAAAATTTCGTGTCAAACGCTCGCTGTTTACACAGCCAAATTAATTTGCAAAGTAAAAGAATACAGCAGTTTTGCAAAACTGCGTCTACTGACACGGCTGCAGTATAACTGCCATAACTCCTAGACCGTAACTCCAAATTCGAAAATTTCGAAGTCTATCGATATCTACACACCCAGATCTACAATTTCTATTCAGAGCTCGGGCCCAGATTCAAATGATAAGAGGATCGAAACAGCGAAAGGAAATTTAGGACAGCAACTCGTAGAAATAATTTACTAGCGAAGGTTACATGGGAAAAAGTTATTTGGTGTCTAAGTCATTATGTGGCATAAATACATGATAATGGAGGTCAAAACAGAAAATAATAAATGTTTTTCAAGTCATAGGGTTGCAAGTTCGTCAAAAATTGAATGTGACATGTATCTACAAATTTAGGGCTCCTAAATTCATATGTCTATATTTTCATGTGTCTAAGGGTAAAAGAGTCCAATAATTATAAATTAAATACAAGGAAATTTTATGACTCTTAGATTTGTCAAATTGGAGGTTCAATATTGATCTACAATGATATTTCAAAGAGGAGTCACAATCAACTATTTGTAGTATTTCAAGGGTGCTTGTACTAGAACAATAAAATGTACAAGTATACTTGCCTTAGATTGACGATGACTAGATCCACTTGTAGAAGAAACTTTGGGTAGATCCGGAAGAAGTCCTCAAAAAGCGCGTGCGAAAAACTACCGAAGATCGAGTTTTTCGCCACACACGATCGGCCCAAAACAGCAAACAGCAGCAATGGGATCTGGCGCGGCAAAACACGGAACAGCGGAATCGCCCAATCAGATCGATCCAAAGCAGCGGATCCAGGCCAGAACAGCGTGCAGCGAAATCTGGATCTGGTGTGGCCAAAACACGAAACAGCGGAACGGGCGAATCAGATCGCTGTGAAGCAGCGGATCTGCGCCGAACACAGGACAGCGAATCAGGATCCGCTGTGGGCGAACACCGTACAGCAATCACAGAGCGCGGATCTTGGCGCGATCCAACGGCCCAAACTCAACCGCGCCTTTTTCTCCCCTTCTTCTTCCTCGTTCTCTTCTTCGTTCATTCCTTCGACGAAACAGAGCGCGAGCGAGATAGCGACAGCGGGGGTTCTTCGACGGCGGCGACTGAGGTGCGACGAGCGGCGGCGACGATTGTGAAGTCGACGGCGGCGGCTACTCTGTTTCGCTGCGAAACAGGGGAGGAGTAGCACAGGGTGATGGCGGTGGCTTGCAGAGGCGATGGCGACGCGACGGAGGTCGAGGTGATGAGGAGACGGCGAGGCGATGGTAATGGAGGTGAAGCGGGATTGAAGGGGGCGGTTAATGGCGTCGAGGTTGATTGGGTTCAGGAGTTGGTTCGATGGTGAAGATGATGGTGGAGGTGGTGGTGCTGTGGGGTCGACGAGGATGACGGTGAGGGAGCGGTTGGGCGATCGGGATGGATCGGGAGATGGGTTGGCGGTTGCAAAAACGGAGGAGAAGGAAACTGGTGAAGAAGAGGATTAGCAGCTGTGGGATTTAGGTTAAAACAGTATTAGTTAGGGTTGGGATTAGGGTTTAAATAGTAGGGTTTGCGGGTTCGTGGGTTTGGGGGTATAATAACCGGTTAGTTATAAGGTAATTTGGCTGTGGGCTTCAATTGGGCAAATGGCAATTGGGTTTAAAATACAATGGAGAAATAAAATTACCAATAAATGTAGTATTATATATATAAAGATGAAATGTGAGATAAACAAGTTTATGAAAACATAGTAATAAAATAAGATACAATTTGCCAATCACTTATAAAATATACATTAAGGTTGGAATACACTATTATTCGGAGAAAATACAATTTCCGGTCCGAATGATTTTAATAGAAGGCCCAAAGTCGAGTTTAAAATAATACTGAATTTATAATAAGTCAAAATACGAAAAAAAATTCAGAAAATACGTATTTAGGGAATCAGTGGTTACATGACCAATATCCCCTTCCGAGTAAACTCTCCTACATTGTCCACTACTAAGTTAGCCCTTATTTCCTCGGCTTATTATTATTTCATTACGATCAATTGTAGACATGAAACCAATACAATCAATGAGAACGATAATATCAAGAATTATACAATGGGTATAATCGATGAGAATGATGGTATTAATACAGTGTCAAGAAGATATCAAGGTTGTACAATACATGAAATATACATGGTTTAATTCATTAAATATGAAAATTATCGGGTTCATATGCAAAAATATAACAATACAGGTTCTGGACAGCAGCACATATTGGTACTCAAATTCACTTTCCCGCTGCTACGGGAATGCAAATCCTATTCTGTTAGAGATTCTAGAAAGTAGACTCTCTACCGGTTCCAGTGCATATTCACATGATACAATATAGTCACAGTAGTTAGGTCGATAAATCAATTCATTACGAGTTCATGCACAGTCTCAATTCTGGATTTTATAACATACCAGTGCAAAAACAATGATAACTTACAATCTGTAAATCGGATTGAGAATTCGTAAGATGTTCTGGATTCAAGACTTAGTGTGCTACAATTTCTATTTACAAAGTTCTAAGTTTCGATATCAAGAACTGGGTCGAAACCTCAATACAAACTCGAGAAAATGACAGGACAATATATTTGAATGTTCAATAATACGATAAATTTACGGTTCAAGTTTTATATCAATAACAATGACACGATAAGAATACAATGAATAAAAAACATGATTATAAAGGAAATAACGAATCAATAATGAATCAATAATGAAATTCAATTAGCTACGATATTCAATTCAATTACTACTTTCCAGAGTTCAATGAATGTTTCCTTGAACTAGAACAATAAAAATGAGTTCAAGGGACGTTTTCCTATAACAAGACGATTGTGAATACAAATGAATAGAATCCCAATGGCAACGGCGACGACAGTAAAGAGTACGAGCGACGGTGGCAACACGTGCAAAAGCAACGATGTCGAGGCACGGGCAACTAGCGAGAGAACAACAAAACAACAGTAAGAGGCAGCGGCAACACACCGCAAGAGCCTCGGGCAACAACCATAGTAAAAGACGGAAGCACGCAGCAACAGCGGCAAGAGGCAGCACAACTCACGGCAAGCGATAATACACAGCAACGACGAGTCGACCTTAGCAGTGCGATGGACTGGACAGTAAGGGTGTTGGACTGCCATCGTGGGCGGCAAGGAGGCAGGGGCAGCGACAGCGGTTAGGGACATCAGTAGTGAGGGCAATGAGGGGAGCTGCGGTGATGAGAGACGACCGTCGTGATGGTGGCGCTGGCTTGGAAGATGAAGGCAGGGAGATGTGGGGGAGAGACGTCGACTGTTGGAGTTCAGCGGTTAACAAGTGGCGCGTCTTCATGGTGGTGATGGACATAAGGAGGTGGTTGATGGGTTGAAGGCAGCGACAAGGTTGGCTCAGGATGAGGGGATGATGGCGATGGGTTGAATACAGGGTTGACGGCAGGAGTGAAGATGAGGTGCAGCAAGGTTGGCTGGGCAGTCGGTGGTTGGGGGAGCGATGGGTTCATTGATCGACGAGGAGGGTGCAGGGATGACGGTGGACTGCGGGCGACGGTGGTGAGGTGCAGGTGATGGCTGTCGAGGGTGAGGGCGATGCGACGAGCACAGCAACAAGGAGATAGGGGCGGTGCGGTCGAGGCAGGGCAGCAATGGAGGCACTTGCTGCGGAGGGGAGAGGCTGGAGTCAAGTTGAACGGAGAGGAGGAGTCTGCGAGGTGCAGTCGAGGGTGGCTCAATGCCGCAGAAGGCAGTCGACAGTGGAGAGAAGGGGTAGCAATGGAGGAGGGCGATGTTGTGGAGGGGCAGTGGAAGGGAGGCAGCGACGAGGATGATGAGGTGATGCTATCAGGGTGCAGCGAGTTGTTGGCGGTGCAGGTGTAGCGGTGGCGAGGTGGAAGGGCGATGGAGGTGAGGTTGAAGGATGGCAGATGGCAGTGGCAATAAGGTGGTCACGAGGTTGGAGATGGGAGCAGTGATCGGGGTGCAGGGACGGTCGCGAGGTGGTGAAGGGTTCGGGAAGGAAACAGCAGCGGAAGAAGGAGAAAAGGGGGGGGGGGGTGAGAGCGAGAGAGAGAGAGAGTGGTGTAGAAGAGGGGTTTAGGGGAGGAGATTAAGGAGTGATTAGTGGGTACTTAGGGGTTGATAATGGGATTAGTGGGGAGGAGATTAAGGAGTGTGTTGTTGAGAAGTTCGGAAATGTATGCATATGAATATATATGTGTGTATATATATAGAGTAGGTTGTATAGAGTTGGAATGTAGGGGATGAAGAGCATGAGTTGGCTGATTATGTTAAAGTATTAAGTTGGGCTATGGTTTGGGCTTCATCACGATTAAAAATTAAATAATTTATAACATGGGCTATGATGGATAAAAATAGTTGCTGTTATATCAAAATGGGCTTTAGTCAATAGTAAAATAATCATGTAAGAAAATAAATACAATTATAGAATTGAATGCGATTATAGAATGAAATACAGTTTCGGTTTAAAACATATAATCAACAAGAAAATAAATAGATTAAAATTTCTAGCAATATAACTTGATGTTCAAGAGAAAGAAACAGAATATTGTGATTTATTTAAAAGTTTGAAATTCAGGAATGCAAAGAAAAATAAATACAAATCCGTATAAACGGAACGGGGGTTACACACATACCCGTTACTTATGAAGCTTCAAATACCTTATCCGCAACCATAGACTCGGCTTAGGGCTGACCTCTTGGCACCTTAGAATGAAGCCCATGAGGTGTCTCCAAAAGTTGGGTGCGAATTGAATCGGACTGAGCCCATACCAATTAAGCACCTTTGTCATGAACGGTTGCATTGACAGACGCAACCCACTATGGAAGGCATCGAAATCAAACACACAATACTCACTCAACATTCGGGAGAAAGCCCTAACCCCAGGATTGGTAATGAGAAACTCAAATTCATGAGGAATCCCAAAACATCGCCTGATGGCCGGGATATCCTCCCCCACACGAATAGTTCTCATATGATCATCTTAAAAAATTGGGTAATTTTAGGGTTTGTCACATGTAGCCCCGTGTTAAATCAGGCCCGCTATGTCCTTTGGTTATTGACAGACTAAAAGTGGAACAAGAGGAGGGTGAAACCCAGAAAGAGAACACCCCTTATCCTCTCTCATTTGGTCGATATCCTCTACTACGACAGAGGAACTGACCGCCTCCTTCCCCTCGGGAGGTAGGGAGACTGAAATCTCTTCTAGTTCGTCACTACTGAAAGAAGAGGTGTAACACAACGATACCCTAGCCATGGCTCAAGAAGAAATTTACAACTTGAAAATTTACCTAATCATTGAAGTGAGAAACGGCAAACAATACTGCACAAATCAAGATCTAGGAGAGAAATAGTCACTTGAAGGTGAAAAATATGAGTGCTGAAGCGTGAAGGCTAGAATGGAGGAATGGTGAATTTATGGGGAGATAAAATTGCCCTAAAATGAGTACAAAACAAGTAAAATAAGCTAAAACTCATAAAAATACCTGATGCCGCGTAAAAATATGCAGAATAGAGTTGAGGGAGAAGAAAACACGATCTACGCGCGTGAAAATTAGGTGCTACGTGCGTGACTGCATCATAGCCCCACGCGGTTTCTCAAACCGTGTGGGCTCCACTACTGACCAGCAACATGCACCACGTGGTGCAGGGCACCACTCGGTGCCACGTGGCACACGTAGGCCCCACCTAACAGACAACGACCACAAGAAAAGAGGAGAGTTAATCGTCATCATTGACCATTCAACACTAACCGTTCAAAGGGTGATGTGGCAGCTCCTCGTGCGTCCACGTGGTGCGTGGCCCCACTCCTCCCTGCAGCCAAAATCACAACCGAGAAGACTGCGTCCTACCGCCTCTGTTGACCATTCGATTGTCTAAAAAAGCGTGTCTTGCGTAACGAGCGATCAACAGCACTTCAAATGGCGCGAGCAAAGCTAACACGCACGAATCATGACAAAAAGAAAAGAAAACGAAAAAGAACCGCTGACGTGGTGGTGGGACCCACATGTCAGCACTGTCTCACTGACAGGTCCCACACATCCTCGGTGGCATTCTCTCTAACCGGGGAGAGAGGTTGCTTCACACATTCCCATCCACCCGATCACCTCAGAATTCGCGACGATTTTGATCAACGATCCAGGATCGATCTCCTATTTAAATTATTTTTACCAATTAAAAATTTCGGAAATATTTTCCTAAAAATCCAAAATATAATTAATTATTCTAGAAAATTATTTTAAAAATTCTAAAATATAATTTTAAATTCAGATAATTATTTTAGGAAATCCAAAAAATACTAATTATTTTATAAAAATTAATAATAAATTCTAAAGATTAATTAAAAATTTGGATTAATCAATTACAATTATGAAAAATGATTTGGTTTTTTAAATCCAGAAAATAAAAAATTCCATAAAATTCTAAAAAAAATTCTGGGTATTTTACAAACTCAGAATAATACTGTTACACCTCGAGCAAGATTCAAACATCCTTGAAAAACTCTGATCAGTTTTGTAAACCATTAAAAACGGGCGAACTACTCCTCAATATGAAGCACAATCTTGGGGAATGGGGGGGCTTGTGTTATGGGTAAAAATATAATCAAATCAAGACTGTTCAAATCGGGCACAAATCTTAAATCTCTAGGGATAAAACAGTCAATTTCAGCAGATACAAGCCCAACAGAAAAGGCTGGGCCTCTTTCAGGCACATCGACACGATCCGGCCTGCAATGGTGACTGCCAAAGCATCCATAATGCAAAGGAGTCCAGGTTAATCTGAAGAACTCAGTTTAAACCCCATATTACTAAGGGATAACTAATTATATCCCTCCATGCACAACAAAAAAGTTCGAAAACTATATATCTTCTTCAAGAGAAGAGTCCTGAGTCAATCTCTTTACATAGAAAGGATAACCAACTCTATCAAAACACCGAAAAGTAGAGACAATGAATATCTTAAAACTTACCCCCCTCAGCAACTATATATACCTCTAGACCTCCTAAGAAACCCACTATATATATCTCTGAGTTTTCTGACTTGGGCGTCAGAAGGTCTGTCGCTGGGGACAACCCTGGTGTTTCAGGCTATTTTGCAGGTTCACGAGAGAGGTATCAGCTGTCCCCGACAATTAGATCTCGGAGTCAAGTGCAGAATCGGGTGGTCAACACCGGCGAACATCAAATATTTGATCTTTATTGTTTTCATTAAAAGAATTCACATATCTGTATGCTGCCACATAGAAATTAGCATCAACAAATTTCTCTTAGCTTGGCTTCTTCTTCTTGCTCTGGATGTAGTTTCCACTTTTTTTGCATTCAGATGCACAATCTAGTTTCCTCCAATCTCGTAAGCTCCATCAAAAGGTCCTCCAATTCTGTTTTCTAGTTTGTTTTCTAATTCTTTTTTTATTCAGATCTTTTATTCTTAGTTATTTCTTATTATGATTTTTTGTTTGTTCTTGCTTGGTAGCAATGTTCTATATTATCTTCTCTTCTACCTTAAATTCTTGATAGCTTGAATTTGAGATTCATAACATGATTCAATTTTGCTTTATGTTTTTCTTTTCTTGATGACCAACATGATTTTTTTAATATTCGTGTTTCGAAAGAATTTACTTATGGTTTGTCGTCTTTCGTAGTTTGTAGGGTTTTGTTGTTTGTTTGGAGCAGTGAATGTAATTACCTTTGGATCAAATAAATGAACGAATAATTTGATGGACTCTATATTTTTAGAAATTATATTTTATAATAATTGTTATTTTCATTGATTGTAGAAGTGATTTGTATTTTATTAATTTAGTAGTAGTTGTAATTAGATAAACTTTTACTACTGTAGAGCTATTTTATCTAAAAGTTGAAGATATATAAGTTGTTTAGCACCTTTGATAATTCAAATGTACAGACCTATTTTATCTAACAATCTCTAATAAATCAAACTAATTGCAAATCTACATTAACTAAGGATTTACACACAAACAAAAATTATAAAATCAAATCATATCATATAATTTCCTTAATAATTAGGCAATGACTCACACTTTAAAAGGCCAACAAAAAATTAAAAAAAGAAAAGGTTGGAAAATTATCCTATGCACCTGTTCTCATTAACAAAACAAAACATTCTCTTGGTTCATCCGGATTATCACTCCAACCTAAAATTCCTATTCAAATTCCCAATTCCGCCCAAAATTTCTCCCATAAAATATTTATTTTATCATTATTTATTCCAATACAAGAAAAGAAAAAGGAAAAAAAGATAATCTACAGATAATAATTAAACTTATACTGAAAATCTAAAATATAAATCTGGTTTGTTATGCATTTCTTATTAATTTGCTATTTTTCTTAGATTTTCTGGTGTAATTAGCTGATGAATTTAATTTATTTTTTTAATTTTTATTTATTTATTTTTTTTTTGGGGGGGGGGGGGGGGGGGGGGGTGTTGTTAATGGATTTCCACACACATCCACACTTTACCCCGAATGTAAATTGGCAATTTTTGGTGCAAGTGGATTCGAACTCCCACGTATTGTTTACTAGCGAAGAGGCTTACCAATGGACTACACTAACACTTGTTGCAGTTTTTTAGTTTGTTAGTGTTTTAGTGCTGTTTTCTTTTTTTTACTACATGATTTACTCCATGTTAGACACTGGTATAAACTTAGGAAGTAGTTATACTTATAAGTAGTTAATTAAATTAAAATGTATAATTTTAGAACTTAACTAACTTAATCTTCTCAATATTAAGAAGATAATTAATAAAATATTTAATAATAATTTAAATAACACTTTAACTACTTTTTAAAGATATATGCTATCTATTTATTTGTTTTGTTACTTTGAGTAGATTGCGTAGATTAAGGCTGGCAATTGACCCGAGCCCGATCCGAGCCCGATCAAGTCCGACCCGTTTTTAGTAGGACTTGGGCCTGATTTTTTCATTTTTTTTCGGACCCGGGCTCAACAAATAAGCCCGATTACATTTTCGGGCCGGATTCGGGTGTGTATGAGTCCGACCCGAATCCGACCCGATTTATACAAGTCTAATAAATATAGTTCTGAAATGCGTGAGAGACAGAGATGGGCTTAAATGCGGCATCTGAAATGCATGAATTGCGTGAAATGAGGCATTAAATGTGGCATGGGATTTAAAGCTTGTTAAATGAGGAAGTATTTTGATCATGGGCACGATGTGGGGCTTAAATGATCCCTTCACATTTAAGGCACAAAAAACCACATTTGTATAGGGAATTGAGCCCTTCATGATCCCTTCAATTTTGATCATGGGCACGATGTGGGGCTTAAATGATCCCTTCACATTTAAGGCACAAATGATCCTTTCACATCCTGGTTCTAGTGAATGGGTCATGTTATTTAATGATCATGGCATTAAATGTGGCATGGTCATGTTACTATGGGCTTAAATGCGGCATCTGTTCTCGTATTTTTATAGGGAAATGAGGCGTGAAATGCTTGAAATTGCATGAAATGCGTGAAAATGAGGCATTAAGGCATTAATCATAGTTCTGAAATGCTTGAAATTGGGTAAATCGGGCCGGGCTTGGGCTTTTTTGGTTAATTCGGGCTCGGGCTTGGGCATGTATTTTGAAGCCCGATACAAAATCGGGCCGGGCTTGGACCCAAAAAATAATTTCGGGTTCGGGCCCGGGCTTATATAAGTCCGGTCCAAGTTCGGCCCGTTGCCTCCCCTAGCGTAAATTAGGTTTGTTTCTTATAGATAAGGTCGTGAATTATATAAGTAGCTTGAGATTTAATTATGTTTTAATTTGAACTAGTATGGATAGAGATTGGACTTTTATTTGTTTAATATTTTTAATAATCTACTTTCTCAATTTATCTTTTAATTTATTGCTTGATTTGAGACTTTTTCAAGAAACATATTAAAAAGCACATAATCCATTTTTTCATTTTCTTAGCCATAACCATTCTCTACTCTTCTCTTCCTGCCAATTTTTTTCTTCAATTTTTTTGTATTTCTGTTGCCTCAATTCTATGCACCTAAACATTTTCTCACAAAAGGAAAATAATAATTGGTAGATTCTTTTTCTTAGCAATAACATTCTCTTCCATTCTTGCCAATCTTCCTTTACAATTTTTTTTTATTTCTCTTTCCTCAATTTTGTGCCCATAAACTTTTCCTTACAAGAGAAAAGAAATAGTAGGTAGGTGCTTCAATGGTAAATAAACTAATTAGATTGAGGTAAAATTCATTATGGAATCCATAGCCATCTCAGTTTAAGTTAATAGCTCAGTTAAAAATTTCTTCTTGGTGCATGAAGAAGACAAACTAAACTATGAAGAAATTTTGAACTGAACTATTCACTTAAATTGAGATGGCTAAAGATTACTTTAAGTACATGTACTCCACGGGTGTTACAGATTAAAGAAAAAAGCTTATAAATAGATAGACCTACATCTCAATCGTAAAATAAATAAATAGATAATTACAAAGTACCAAATAAATAAATATAATAATAAAAAATAAGAAAATTATATTTCTTTAAATTTAATCTTCTTCCTCTGATCTCGTTCCCCATCAAAAGGTCCTTTATTTTTCTTTGGAAGTTTGTTTTCAAATTCTTAGTTTATTGAGTTTTTTCGTACTTAGTTATTTGTTATTATAACTTTTTTTGGTTTGTTCTTGTTTCATAGCTAATGTTTTTTGTTCACTTCTCTTCATAGCATGATTTAGTTTTGCTTTATGTTTAATTTTAATATTCTCTTAATTTTTTTAAGATTCGTCTTTTGATAGCATGAAATTTGTGATTTATAGTCTAACTATGTTGTATGCTAGGGTTTTGTTATTTTTTTGGAGCAGTAGATTGAGTTACATTATGATCATATAATTGAATGGATAATTTGATGGACTTCTATAATGATCATTATCCTTGATTGTACAAGATTGTGCAAGAGATTTGTAGTTTATAGAGTTCGTAGTACTTTGAATTTGATGAACTTTTACTATTGTAGAACTTTAATTTAGTAATTAAGTAACTAAAACCTTTATTTTTTGTGTTTTCCTTTAGTGGAGTTGAAATCGAAGGCCAGCTTTCATCTTACAAACATGATTACATGACATTCAAAATATGAAAGTTAAAGGCAAATCATTTATTTTGCACATATGATTAGCTATGTATAATGAAAAATTCAAATCTAGACCTATATTATATAATGATCTTTAATAAAAAAAATCAGTTACAAATCTACATTAACTAAGGATTTATATGCAAATATTTACTATTATAAAAACATTAATACAGTTTTCATTTCCGTCCAGAGCGAATCCCAACTTTTTATTTGTTTGATTGATATAACTTATTAATTGTTAAAACATATAATAGATAATGCGTATTTATAATCTCAAAACTAATTAAATCAATTGGTAATCTATATCTTTAAAATGTACTTGAAGTTTTCATAATTATATATTTTATTAGTTATTTTCTTAACTTTGAGTAGATTAAGTTAGTTAAGTTTTAAATTACTGTTTTTTGGGCTTTTGCCACACAAGTCCTCAAAAAATACAAAAATTTCATCTTAGTCCTGCACAAATAATTAATTCCAAATTAGTTCCTAGAACAACTTCAAAAGTGATAGTCAGAACATCAATTGCAACATCATGTTTTCTTCTAGACCATTCAACTTAAGATTTTTTCTCCAAAATTGATTCAATAGATAAGAATACATGTAATGTTGCAACCGAGTCTCAAATTGATTACCTTCAGTTACTTTTAAGTTGATTGAGGGACTACTATGAAATTAGTGATTGTGGGGAACTAATATGGAATTTTGATATTTGTTGAGAACTTCTGTTGATTTTTTTTTTCAAGGTCATTATTTCTATGGGTACTTAGGAGTTTCTTTAAATAAAAAATTGAATTAGTTTTGCAAGAGATAAATTCTTTTAATGTTAATGAAGGTAGCACTCGAGCCCCATCATTCCTCTGCACAGTCCCCAAGTCCTACAAAACCACCCCCCTTCTCCCCAAAGCGGCCTCATCTCCCAAAACAGCCTTTCTTCCCAAAACCAAAACCTAACTCCTACCTTCAACCCAATCCAAAACCCAAAATTTCCACCAAATTCCTACCCCCAAAACCCCAATCAACCTGCATGATGGAAAATGCGGCAAAGGGGGGCACATGGCGGATGCATGCAAAATATTTGGATTTCATTGCTTCAACTAGAAAAAGTTCGACCACCGTGTTTGATACTGCCCAATGTACGACATATGAGAAATTCCAGAGGTCAAGGTCATGCACAACTCAGATATTGCGGAGGATATCCTGTAACACCCCGAATTCCAAATCAGCCTGAATTCGAAGTTCCACAGGATCTTTACACTTCACTTCGTACAATTTTATAAGGAATTTAAAACTTTTATTACAACAAAGTCTTTTACATCAACACGCAGCGAAAAATAAATAAAATACAATAATGATAAATGTACAATTGCAACAACTCTAGTATTTAAGTAATCATCAGCATCAAATTCTTCTTTATATCTTCTTGTAAATTCCAAGTTTTGCATATGAAACTGTGGGCACGTCAGTTGCTTACAACCGACGAAATATTATACACGGCCATCCTCGCTATGCCGAAAGTATAACAATTCTTTAATACTTTAACAATCAAAAACTTGATCACAAACAAAGCTAAACGGGGACTATCCTATTTATGTCGTGTTTGCTTGTGCCCTTAGCATTAATGCAGTTATTTATATTTCATAACACTAATGCACACTTGTTCGAACTTATGCATCGCATTCTACATAAATCCGAGGACAAGCCCTTAACCGTTCTTCATATTGTAGGGTAGAATCCCTTGCTATGAGTTTAAATACTACAGTAACTATGGTAAGTTTCCTAGATGTTTTATGAGTTACGAGCCCATGTCCAGACAGCCTAGAGGAAAATCCCACATCATAACATGACGCATCATGCAGACAACCTATGGACAATTTGCTTCCATCATGGAACGATGGCACTACGTAGTCACCAAGCACTCCACAAGCGTCTCAACGGTCCCGATAATGCCGGAGATGTATCCACATCATGACATGACGCATGTCACGCCCCACTTCCCAAAAATACGGAATACGAGTACATGAAAATAGCCCAGCAAATGACTAACGTCACCTATAAGCTATTTAACTATTTAAATCAACAATATAATCAATACAGAATTGTTGCTGCTAAATTTGGTGTGGGGACAAACAGATAGTATTTGTGGATTCTTAGGGAAACTGAGTAGTAAACCTGTATACCTGTTCCGTGGGAGTTTGATCGTCACTCCCGCCGTACACCTGCAAAAAGTGCGAGACACCGGGGTTATTCCCGGTGACGCACCCTCCGACGCTCAAGTCAGTAATCTAGGAAGACTATGAAAGAGCGCAAAAACTGGAGAAAGATTGATTACCTCTTAATGGAGATGGACTTCGGCATCGGCTGCGGCCGGCGAGTTCCCCATCGCCGCCGCCCTCGGAATGGCAACGCCACCGCTGACGGCAGTAGCCGAGGAGCTCCTGATGGAGGAGCATAAAAGGATCTACATTCCGGACTGGCAAGTCCGGAAGCACGATGGATTCCTGGGGAACTCTCTGACGAGCATGCAGGCCGTCAAACACCTCGCCACGCCGAAGGACCGAGCCGCCATGGAGGTCGGATGAGAAGGCGACGATGTCATCGAGATCGCTCGTTCGGCGGTTTTGGTAAGTGTTGCATTTTTGTTATCGTTGAATTTCTTTAACCTCAATTTTTCTAACTCTTTCAGTCCTTCTTTCTTTGTCGCAGATCATCATCCACTTCGGACACCTCACCGAGAGGTTGACAGCTCTGGAGAAGGAGCTGAAGCATGAGTCCGACCAGGCTCGTAACGAGAAGGCTCGGATGTCGAATGAGCTCGACAAGCTTCGCGTCGAGCACGAAGGAAGGTCAGCGAGGATCGAGCACCTCGAGGCCGAAGTGGCGAGGTTGGAGCGTGACCTCCTTCGCCAGAAGGAGGGGGCGGCCAAGCAGTTGGCCGAAGCCGAGGAGGTGACGGCGGCGGAGGACGCGACCTTGGCGAAGGCGCAAGGGTACTTCGCCCAGAACATGGCCAAGGCTTATGCCGAAGCCATTGCCCGGGTGTCGAAGGAGTACCCCGAGGTGGACGTCTCGGGATGGAGGCTGATCCCCGGCCACGTCGAGGGCTTCGACCCCGAATCCGAGGGGGAAGATGAAGAAGGGGAGGACGAGACCGATGCTGAGGTCGAAGTCACCAACGAGGTTCCCAGTACCGTGGTTACCCCATTGGCGGTGGTGTCCCCCTCAGAGAAGTCGACCCCCACTCGCACTCGTCGCCCGGGGAAAGAGGTCGCGCCTTGACTTCGCTCTTCTCTTTTTTTGTTTTTGTTCTTCTTTTTTTTGTTTCTTTTCAAAAAATATAACGCCTAATAGCGGACTGGCCACCGCTGTTTTTTGAAATGAATGATTTTTTTTTGAAGTGTTGGACTTTGGCTCTGTGTCTTTGCTTTTTCTTCTCTGTTGTCGAGATTTTGTTTGAAAACTTCTGAAGTGTTAGACTGCGGCAGTGTTTGAACTCTTGCTGTTTTTCTCAACTTCTTTTCAGCTCATGGTGGTCGCTCAAGATGTCGAGCCCCCTCGCTCGGATGACAAAGTTCGAGCCGAGGCTGGCTTAGGGGCGATAAGGTTGTGCCTGGCGAAGTGCCGAGAGCGGCTCTATGAAGTCGAGCTCGGGTTGCGTCGAGCCGAAAGCAAGCGGAACCATCTTCAGCTCATCCTCGGTCGGCGAGACATCGAGATTTGGCGTTTGGAGAGCAGGATCGCCGAAATGACTCTCACAGAAGAGGATGAATATTCACCGATTGCTTTCAGCAATGAGCTTCGTATTCAGTGCATTCGGCACAACTTGTCTAAAATAACGGCGGAGAGGGACGACCTGCTTTCAGAGATTCGCCATCTGCAGACCGTAGAGGCGGAGCTTCGGACGGAGGGCGAGGGCTTGACGGCCAAGGTGGCCGAGCTGACGGCCGAACAGGACGAGTTGATAGCCGAAGTCGACGCGTTGAAGAGGGCTACGGTTGACAAAAGTATCGAAGTCACTCACCTTCGTCGTCTGATAGCGAGTCGCTCGAGTGTGCCGGACTCCGCGATACCCCCTCACTTCGAGGTCGACGTAAAGGACGACTCTTTGAGGGAGCGGATCTCCGAGTTAGAGGCGGAGGTTGCTCGCCTAAAACCGCGCACGGGGCCAACCAACGTCAGGAGCACTCGCGCGGAGAGCGATCGGGGCATTACGTTTTACGAGATGGCGACTCGTCAGCGCATTGGCCATCCTAGTCCGGGGGACGCACAAAGCTCTGTGGCAATTTCGTCGAGTGGAGCATCCGTCGAGGCAGCTACTAGAAGCGGTGCCGAGGATTCGTCCCAATTTGCCGGGTTGGGGTCGCGCTCCGGAGACAAGCGTCGCCACCCTCGAGTGTCTTTGAAGCGGAACGCCCCGGTTCCAAGAAAGCGCTGAAGACCTCGTTTCCAAAAGCTTTTGTATTTTTAGCCAAGTGTAATAAGTCGGCATTGTAACTTTCACTTTTTAACGGCTTGTAACCTTGCTGTGTGAAAAAGTCTCTTTGTACCGTATCCCATTTATCAATAAAATTTTGCTCCCGAACTTGTGTGTCCCTTGTGGTTTTCTGTAGTCTTTATGTATGTGACTGTGTTCATTGCGCCGAGGTTCCTAGGTCGGCCACTTGCTTGTTCGCGGATCGGTGAGGTGAGCATTCGGCTAGTGGAGCCGAGCTTTGTTTCGGTCGCCCAATCTTGCAGTCTCGCGAGGTGTGCTAAACGGTGATGTGTGGAACGCGTTCAAGCTTAATTGTTTGACCTCGGATCTTTGCTAGAGTGGCTCGACGGTTGCGGGAGCGATTCGAATGGCGAACTACTTCTAGCTCGCTTAGGAGCGAACTTGCGATGTAGAATCGAGCCAAGTGTTGGACTCCGAACCATCGTTAGATTAGTTCAACGGTTGTAGGAGCAATTCCGAATGGCGAACTACTTCTAGCTCGCTTAGGAGCGAACTTGCGAAGTAGGATCGAGCCAAGTGTTGGACTCCGAACCATCGTTAGATTAGTTCAACGGTTGTGGGAGCAATTCCGAATGGCTACTTCTAGCTCGCTTAGGAGCGAACTTGCGAAGTAGGGTCGAGCCAAGTGTTGGACTCCGAACCATCGTTAGATTAGTTCAACGGTTGTGGGAGCAATTCCGAATGGCGAACTACTTCTAGCTCGCTTAGGAGTGAACTTGCGAAGTAGGATCGAGCCAAGTGTTGGACTCCGAACCATCGTTAGATTAGTTCAACGGTTGTGGGAGCAATTCCGAATGGCGAACTACTTCTAGCTCACTTAGGAGCGAACTTGCGAAGTAGGATCGAGCCAAGTGTTGGACTCCGAACCATCGTTAGATTAGTTCAACGGTTGTGGGAGCAATTCCGAATGTCGAACTACTTCTAGCTCGCTTAGGAGCGAACTTTGCGAAGTAGGATCGAGCTAAGTGTTGGACTCCGAACCATCGTTAGATTAGTTCAACGGTTGTGGGAGCAATTCCGAATGGCGAACTACTTCTAGCTTGCTTAGGAGCAAAACATTGCGAAGTAGAATCGAGCCAAGTGTTGGACTCCGAACCATCGTTAGATTAGTTCAACGGTTGTGGGAGCAGTTCCGAATGGCGAACTACTTCTAGCTCGCTTAGGAGCGAACTTGCGAAGTAGAATCGAGCCAAGTGTTGGACTCCGAACCATCGTTAGATTAGTTCAACGGTTGTGGGAGCAATTTCGAATGACGAACTACTTCTAGCTCGCTTAGAAGCGAACTTGCGAAGTAGGATCAAGCCAAGTGTTGGAATCCGAACCATCGTTAGATTAAAGAGTTAAAAGCAGAGAGATGTAAACAATAGTAAAAATATGAAAAGTCTTTATTCATTAATGACTAATAATTTGGCTGCTTCTAAAGTTGCTAGCCGTAATTACAAGGAGAAAATGAAAGAAAATCACTACAAGTAACAGGAAAGGAACGGTTCGACATCTCGAAGTACTTAGAGAGGCGTTGGTGTTCTCTCTTGGTATTTTAAGAGATGGTCGGCATTCCAAGTCCTGGGGATCTCCCTGCCTTCGAGATCTTCTAGTCTGTATGTGCCGGGGCAGATTACTTTGGAGATCTTGTAAGGTCCCTCCCAATTTGGGGCCAATTTGCTTTTCTGTCCTGGGAACGAGATGGCCAACTTTCGAAGGACCAGGTCCCCTTCTTTGAGGCCCGTGGGGCATACTCTCTTGTTGTATGCTAACTCGATCCTTCTTCGGTAGCTTTGTTGACGAATGGCAGCTCTTTCTCGGATTTCGTCTATCAGGTCTAAACTTGCTCTGAGCTCTCTGGCGTTCTGCTCTTCTTCATAAGCTATCAGACGGGGAGAGGGTATTCCGACTTCTAGGGGGATGATGGCCTCGGACCCATAGGTGAGATTGAATGGGCTCTCTCCTGTTGGGGTCCGCTTTGTGGTGCGGTAGTTCCACAGCACGTTGGGAAGCTGATCGACCCACAAGCCTTTAGAACACTTGTCTAATCTCTTCTTAATGCCGGAGAGGATCTGTCGATTAGCATTTTTGGCTTGGCCATTTGACTGAGGATGAGAGACGGAGGAGAACCGGTGTTGGATGGCAAGGTCTTCGCATAAAGCTCGGAAGGCAGCCCCAGTGAACTGGGTTCCGTTGTCTGTAATTAGGACCCCGGGGACGCCAAATTGGCAGATCACGCTCTTCCAGAAGAATTGAACGACCTTGTTCTCGGTGATCGTGGCCAGGGGCTCGGCCTCTATCCATTTCGAGAAATAGTCGATTGCCACGACTAAGAACTTGAACTGTCCGGGAGCTGGCGGAAACGGCCCTAGTAAATCCATCCCCCACATCGCGAAGGGGATCGGACTTGATAGGGAAGTGAGTGGAGCTTGTGGGAGGCGTCGGATGTCGGAGTACTTCTGACAGGAGCTGCATTGCCGAACGTGTCGTTCAGCATCTCGTAGGAGAGTGGGCCAGAAATATCCGTAGTTCAACACTTTGCGTGCTAGGGCTCTGGAACCAGAATGTGCCACCCCTCATCGAATTTTTAAGGGACGGACTCCTCCCCGAGGATCCCAGGGAAGCACGAAGAGTTAGAACCCGAGCCGAGCGTTACACACTAATCGGAGGTATCTGTTGCCGCTAAATTCGGTGTGGGGGCAAACAGATAGTATTTGTGGATTCTTTGGGAAACTGAGTAGTAAACCTGTATACCTGTTCCGTGGGAGTTTGATCGTCACTCCCGCCGTACACCTGCAAAAAGTGCGAGACACCGGGGGTGTTCCCGGTGACGCACCCTCCGACGCTCAAGTCAGTAATCTAGGAAGACTATGAAAGAGCGCAAAAACTGGAGAAAGATTGATTACCTCTTAATAGAGATGGATGGGGGGTATTTATAGACGTCTTAGGGAACAGATTAGGAATGTAATCCCCGTGATCTGATAAGGAATATACTCCTTGCAAACAGATTGGGAATGTAATTCCTAATTTCCAGTGGAGGGATAGGCATGAATCAGGGACGTTGGTTAGGATCTAATCAGAAACCCTAATTCTATCCCTCTGATCGGGCTTTATTGCTGGTCGAAACCCGCACCCGATTGAAGCGGATCCGTTTGTGGGTTATTGGGTCTTTAACGAAGAGACCTAGTACCTATCTTAGACCTTATTGGTAGGTGAAATTACCGTTTTACCCCTGGACTTCAAGATTCGTGCCCGATTTGGACGGTTCCGATTAACCCCTATTTTTAGCCATATCACGAGCTCCCCACTCCTGAAGACTGAGCTTGATCAGCCTTTGAGGAGTAGTTTTACAGTTTTAATGGCTAGGGGAGTTGTATCAGAGTCCAAATGGAGGGTTTTGAATTTTGAAGGGGGTAGTGAGGTGATTTTTCAAGTGGATTGAGCTCTGAGTTGCTCATGATCATGTGGTATTCTTGCAGGAATATCCTCTTATCTTTGTGAAGCATCAATTCGTCATTCGGGGGTCTTAGAAGTTTTTTCTTGGCATCAATTGCTGGCTTGGGATCTAGAAGGGGCTTCCCAGGCCTACAGCCACTTTTCAGGAGTTCTTCCTCATCCCTTAGAACTTTTAATTGTTTTTTCCGCGATCTCTTGGTGGACGGGTTGGCCGTTTTCCTCCGTTGTGTGGGCCACAGGCTTGTTTCACAATCTATTGCTGCTAAATTCGGTGTGGGGGCAAACAGATAGTATTTGTGGATTCTTAGGGAAATTGAGTAGTAAACCTGTATACCTGTTCTGTGGGAGTTTGATCGTCAGTCCCGCCGTACACCTGTAAAAAGTGCGAGACACCGGGGTTGTTCCCGGTGACGCACCCTCCGACGCTCAAGTCAGTAATCTAGGAAGACTATGAAAGAGTGCAAAAACTGGAGAAAGATTGATTACCTCTTAATGGAGATGGATGGGGAGTTTCATCCAATTGTCTTCGAGGAGGACAGGCAGCGTTTCTATAGAATCGAGAGCTTTGTCCTCTATGCTTGGCTTCAGAAGGACTTCTATCAAAACGGTCTGCTCGAGACCTTGAAGGGAAGAGGAGGCTAATTTGGATAGGGCGTCGGCCTGTGCATTTTCTTCTCGGGGAATTCTTTGGATGAAGGTCTCTTCAAACAGTGCCATGAGGCTCTTGACTTTGGCTAAGTATTTAACCATCCTGTCATCGCGTGCTTCATACTCGCCGAGGACCTGATTGACAACTAGCTTGGAGTCGCTAAAGATCCGGAGGCGTTGTGCCCCTGCGTTTCAGGCCATTCCAAGGCCGGCTATGAGTGCCTCGTATTCAGCTTCGTTGTTCGAGGCTTTGAAGTTTATACGGAGGGAGTATTGGAGGATGAAGTCATCTGGGCCTGCCAGAATGACCCCTGCCCCGCTTCCCTCATTGCAGGAGGATCCGTCAACATAAACCGACCAGACAGGTGGTCCCTTCACTGTTTGGCTGGACTCGGGGATAGTACTCTCAACTATGAATTCGGCTAGCACCTGAGCCTTGATCGGGGTCCGAGGCTGATAAGTTATATCGTGTTGGCTCAGCTCGATAAACCACTTCATAAGGCGACCCGAAGTCTCGGGCTTGTGGATGACCTGCTTCAGCGGCTGGTCGGTAAGAACGACCATCGAATGGGACTGAAAGTACGGGCGAAGCTTTCCCGCGGCCATCACCACGGCATAAGCCATCTTTTCTATCTTCGGGTATCGGAGCTCGGCGTCCCGAAGCACCTTGCTGACATAGTAGATGGGCTTCTGAGCTCGGTCTTCTTCCCTCACTAAAACTGCACCGAGGGTCTCCTCGGAGGCTGCCAGGTAGAGGTAGAGGGGTTTGCCAGGGATCGGTTTGCTGAGGAGAGGGGGATTGACGAGGTAAGCCTTGAGCTGGTCGAAGGACTCCTGTTGCTGCTGCCCCCATTCAAAACCTTTAGCCCCCCTGAGGGCCTTGAAGAAAGGGAGGCATTTCTCCCCGGACTTCGAGAGAAAGCGCCCTATGGCGGCTAGGCGGCCTGTTAATCTCTGGACTTCCTTAACATTTTTGGGAGGGGCCATGTCTAATATGACCTTGATTTTCTCCGGGTTTGCTTCAATTCCTCGTTGGCTAACCATGAAGCCGAGGAACTTCCCTGACGAGACACCGAACACACACTTGTTCGGGTTGAGTCTCATATTGTGCTTTCTCAAAACATCGAACGCCTCCTGGAGGTCGTCACATGATCGACACCTCGGATGCTTTTTACAAGCATGTCGTCAACATACACTTCCATATTACGACCGATCTGAGCCTGGAAAACCTTGTTGACGAGGCGTTGGTATGTGGCTCCTGCATTCTTCAGGCCGAAAGGCATGACCCTGTAGCAATAGAGGCCTTGGTCGGTAACGAATGATGTTTTTGGGATATCCGGGGGGAACATTCGGATCTGATTGTAGCCTGAAAAGGCGTCCATGAAGCTGAGGAGCTCTTGTCCCGAGGTTGCATCAATCAGAGTGTCGATACTCGGAAGAGGGAATGGATCCTTGGGGCAAGCCTTGTTGAGGTCAGTAAAATCAATACAAATCCTCCAAGTCCCATTGGACTTCTTCACCATTACTACATTCGACAACCACTCAGGATAGTTCACCTCTTGTATGAATCGGGCCTTCAAGAGCTTGTCCACCTCCTCTTTTATAGCTAGCTGGCACTCTGGGGAGAACTTGCGCCTCTTCTGCTGAACCGGTTTGGACCCCGAAACAACGCTAAGGTGGTGGACCAAGAGCTCTTCGAAAATTCTGGGCATATCTGCAGCTGACCAAGCGAAGAGGTCTCGGTTCCTTCGGATGCACTGTACAATTTCCGAGCACAGGGCGGACGGGAGTGTCTTGCTAACAAAGAATTTGCGAATTGGATCCTGCTCAGACAAGAGCACTTCCTCCAATTCGTCCACCATCTCGGACGTCGGTCGAACAGCATCTTGGGGGATTTCCAGAGTTTCTAAGGAGAGGACCGGTCCGAGGGTAGAGGTCATGTAACATTTACGGGCCGTTTCCTGATTGCCCCTTACTTCTCCTACTCCTGCCCGAGTGGGGAACTTCATTTTGAGGTGGTAGGTAGAAGGGACGGCTTCGAGGGCGGCTAGGCCGGGCCGACCCAGAATGACATTGTAGGCTGCGGGGACATCTACGACCATGAAGTCCATCGACTCCGTTCGGGTAGTAGGAGTTTTTCCAGCGGTTACGTCGAGGGTGATCACCCCTTCAATAGTCACTGGCACTCCTGTGAACCCATGGAGCGTGTATCCGGCGGGCTTGAGTCTATCTCGGGAGAGCTTTAGGCCTTTAAAAGCGGCGAGGAAGAGGATGTTAATGGAGCTGCCATTATCCACTAGGATCCTCTCAAGTTTGAAGTTCGCCATGTGGAGACTGATGACAAGTGCGTCACAATGAGGGGTGCGAACTCCCTCAAGATCTTCGTCTGAAAATGTGACAGGCACTCCGAGGCTTTTGGGAGGAGGGGTGGCCCGGACCGAGTTGACTTCTCTTATAAATGCCTTCCGAGAGGAGTTTGAGGTGCCCCCTATTGGGCCCCCATGAATGAGGTGGAGGACCCGCTCTTCCTCGAAGTCGGGCTTCTCATCTCGTTCCGGATGCTTGTTAGCCCCCCGAGGTGGGGGAGGAAGTTCGGCTCGATCCTTTCTTACGAACCTGGTCAGCTGCCCCCTCTGGATAAGGGCTTCTATCTCGTTCTTCAAGGCTCGACAATCATTGGTGTCGTGCCCGTGGTGCCGGTGATAACGGCACCATTTCTCTTTATCTCTTTTCTTGGCAGGGGTGTTCATCCTCGGAGTAGGAGGTATGATCCCTTCCTTTTCAACTTCCATCAGAATGGTAGAGACATTAGTGGTGAGGGGCGTGAACTTCTCGAATCTGGAGGGAGGTCGGCGCTGGCCGGCATTATCCTTCTGAAGCTTCTTGGCTCCTTCCTCTTCTGTTCCCTTTCTCTTAAACCCGGAGGAGGACCCTTCCCAGTTGGGCCGGTGTTCGGCTTCTTCGACCCGAATATACTTTTCACTGCGGAGGAGGAGGACAGAGAAGTTCTGTGGGGGCTTCTTGGTGAGGGAGGAGCGGAGGTTGGAATTGAGGACATTAGATTGAAATGCTGCCGCGGCGGCCGATTGGTCGAGGGATGCTATGGACCTGGCTTCAGCTGTGAACCTCTTCACATAGTCTCTCAACTTCTCATCCTTCTTCTGGTGGAGGTGCAGTAGCGAGATGCTGGTCTTCTCAGCTCTACGGCTACTTACGAAATGGGTGATGAAGAGGGTCTCGAACTGCTCGAAGGAGAATATTGAGGAGGGGGCATGGCGAGAGTACCATTCCCGAGCTGGGCCCTTCAGAGTTGCGGGGAAGGTTTTACAGAGGAGAGCATCGGAAGCTTGATGGAGGAGCATTAGGGTCTTGAAGCTTTCGATGTGATCAACGGGGTCAGTCTCCCCGGAGTAGGTCTCAAATTGGGGAGGTTTGAAGCCGATCGGCACAGGTGTATCCATTATGGTTTGGGAGAAAGGAGGTCTGCTAGGACGAAGGGTCCTCCCCCTAAGTTCTTCTTCTTGGTCTAACTGGCCCAGGTGCCTCTCCATCTCATGGAGACAGCGGTATACAGCGTCGTCCCTTCGATGGTAATCAGCCGAGCCTCTAGACTCATCTTCGTACGAGGGAGAGCGAGGGCTACGGCGACGATAATTCCGGGAGCGACGAGGACTTGGAGTACGCCGGGAGTTGCTAGGAGCGGGAGGAGGAGATGGGGACCGTCGACGAGGGCTTTGGACCGGAGGAGGAGAGGGGATCTTGGGCGCATTGTTGTTGGGACGGAGATTGAGGGCTTGTAGGACGGTCGCTTGGAATTGCTGGAACTCGGCACGGGTGATGGGTGCCTCATCGTTCCTAGGCTGTTGCCGACCTGCAGGGGAGTGTGGCCTCCTTCGGTAATGCTCAGGGGATTCTTTCCGCCCCCTTCAGATGGGGGACCTTCTGTGTTCTCGGCGGCGAGGAGACCGCTCATCCGGACGGCGTTGGCGGGAGGTTCCCTCTCGGGCCCGCTTTTCATCCAGATGGTGGCGAAGGCCATCGTCCTTCTGCCGATTGAGGGCGGTATTGTGGAAACCAGAAGCTCGGGGATGATGGGAGGCCATAGAGTCCGAAGAGGCGTTGTGGATGGAGACGTGGTCTTGGTGAAGAGGTTGTTTTTAAGGGTTAGGACCTTTAGGAGGTGGCTGATTAGGAGGAGGAGGAAGGTCCTGCTGGAGCGGGTCCTCCGCTGGAGGAGGAAGTTGCCCCTGCTGTTGGGTAGGCTGGATGGGAACTTCTTGCTGCTGATCGGGGTTGGGTCCTCTGTTAGACCCTCTTGATTTGACTTTCCTAGGAGGCATGGCTGGAGAAAATCTGTTCAACGGGAAGAGGGGAGGTCTCTATTCGTTAGTTTCCCACAGACGGCGCCAATCTGTTGCTGCTAAATTCGGTGTGGGGGCAAACATATAGTATTTGTGGATTCTTAGGAAAACTGATTAGTAAACCTGTATACCTGTTCCGTGGGAGTTTGATCGTCACTCCCGCCGTACACCTGCAAAAAGTGCGAGACACCGGGGTTGTTTCCGGCGACGCACCCTCCGACGCTCAAGTCAGTAATCTAGGAAGACTATGAAAGAGCGCAAAAATTGGAGAAAGATTGATTACCTCTTAATGGAGATGGATGGGGGGTATTTATAGGCATCTTAGGGAACAGATTAGGAATGTAATTCCCGTGATCTGATAAGGAATATACTCCTTGCAAACAGATTGGGAATGTAATCCCTAATTCCCAGTGGAGGGATAGGCATGAATCAGGGCCGTTGGTTAGGATCTAATCAAAAACCCTAATTCTATCCCTCTGATCGGGCTTTATTGCTGGTTGAAACCCGCACCCGATTGAAGCAGATCCGTTTGTGGGTTATTGAGTCTTTAACGAAGAGACCCAGTACCCATCTCAGACCTTATTGGTAGGTGAAATTACCGTTTTACCCCTGGGCTTCAAGATTCGTGCTCGATTTGGACGGTTCCGATTAACCCCTATTTTTAGCCATATCAAGAATAAATATGCGGACAATAATAATAATCTCATGAACAATAGTATTTGAAATGAAGCAATAAAAATATCCAAATACAATAATAATAATCCAACATCTGGAAACAATAATAAAATCCGGGACATAAGCCCAAAATAATAATAAGTCTCAATACATTAAGTTTATTGAAGCAATAAGCAATTAGAAAGCAATAGTCTTCAGAATGTTTGTTCTCCAATTTTATCAGGCAATTCTCCTTCATTACCTGTATACACTTCATCTAAAAAGAGGAAAAAAATTATCCTTAGAGCAAGTCATGGACAGCAAATAGAGAAAGCAGGAAACAATGGAATAACGGTATAACAATGAATCAATGGATCAATAGGAATCAATAACATGGCACGATAGTAATAATCAATAACATGGTAATCAATGCAATGGCTATAAACAATGATTCAATATTCGGTAACGGTAATCAACGGTTAATATCAATAATACTTAGACAATATTGGATACAAATAGGAACAATAATGAACAATATGCAATATCGGTGAAGTGTCAATCCTTATGTCTATTAATCATTTTAATCCTAACTAATGCATGTACTACAGCATCCCATAGTATACATACAATCAATTTCGTTTATACTCAAGTGGTGCACACGGTAGATCATGTACTTGGCAACGGTAACGGTAAACACTATTCACCTTTCGGTGTATGATACGGCCATTGACAACTATACGGTACACGATATATTTGGTTACTGCTATAACCACAATCACACGATAAAACGGTAGCCTGAACAATAGTTAGGGAAACACGGGCCCCTCCTCCAAGTATAGTCTCTATATTGTTCACTACTCAAATCACCCTTTAAAATCCCAGCTTGTTAATTATTTATCAATACAACAATAGAATATGCAATCAATGGACATTCGGTGAATGATGTTATCAATAGGGAAACAATAGGTTGATAAAATGATAGAATGGTTAGAATAGTGACAATAACTCACTGGGAACATGCAATACAGCATACATTCATTAATTCATGCACTAGTACGATATAAAAATAATTAATCTATTAAAAAGTGGAATCTAAAATTCTGGATAGCAAGCGCAGTGTGTACAAAAATGCAATTTCGCTGATTCAAAAATCGAAAGTTGAATTCGTTTGAAAATCTGGAAACTAGACTTCCACACGGTTCCAATACATATTTAAAGTTCAAAATCCGATAATAGTAGCTAGGTTAAACACATTGTTCTTTACAGATTTTATGTTCAGGCAGAATTTTGACATTGTGTTATTATAATTTTAGAATCAGCAAAAACTCAATATTAAATTCATAAAAAAATACTTATTAGATTCCTAAACATGTAAATTACGAATATGGAAATTTTAAGAGCAAAATTTTATCATTTGATCAGCCTTTTTATTATTTAAACATGGAAGGTACGAGAATCTGAAAATCTGAAAGTGAAAACACAGCTGTAGTAAAACGGGCAAAACTTTTGCTACAAAACTCGGAATTTAAAAATTAAAGATGTTTTGGAAACTAGAAAGATAAGTCTACAATTCATATTCATAAAGTAATTCATTTTAAGATCATTTACTGGTTCAAAAATAGCAGTTAACATTCAGGTCAGCTAGCGATATACAGAAATTGTGTAGTTTTTCTTGAAAATAAATTAATTAGACTATATGGGTATCGATTCTTTAGTCAATAAATTGTGTAATCACCATAATGGGTGTCAAAACATGATAAATAAAATTAGAGCATGCTCATACATCAATTCATCATCAATCGATCAAACAACATACAACCTAGCAATTGTCTCTATAATAATTAATTTGTGTGACGATTATATGAACAAGCCTATTTTCAATTCTATATACACTCATTAAAGATCCAAAATTTAAATTCAAAAGTGGCATGATGTCAAGAATATTGGGGTTAGCTCGTGTAAACCCTCAATAGACCCAACGAAGAGATGAACAAGGTATAATACGATAAACAAGGGATCTACTTGCAAGAGTTTCAATAAAACCTGAATTTGATACGATGTACAATTCAAGAGGATAGTGAATTGCCTTATAAACGGTGAAAACAAATACCAAGAATAACGGGATAACAATCCCGAACCAACGAACTCATGAACTAGCACAATCCTCAATAGCACGTGCGATATATGTGCAATAACCCAAAGAACCAACAACACAGCACACAAGAGACTGCAACAACAACGGGAGAGAGCATCGTCCGGGGGGGCAGGGAGGCGGCGTGTTGGGGATCAGGTCGGCGATTGAACAGGGAAACCAACGATGGGTTTTTGGGTTCGGATGTTGCTAGCAACGGGAGCAAAGGAGGAGGTGAAGGGGGTTTCGGGGTATGCTGGTGGCGCGTCGACGATGGATGGCGACGAGGGAGGTCACCGGAGTACGGGGTGGCCGAAGCTAGCCGGGGAAGACTATCGGAAGTGGGTTGGGGTGATTTTGGCGGGAAAACAATACAATGGAAGAGAGAGAACGGAGAGGAGAGAGAATAGGAGAGAAAATAGATGGCTATGGTTTTGATTTGTGTGCATTTTTAGGGTTTGCATTGTGGTTGTATTTATAGGGTACAATTAAGGTACTGGGTTGGTGAATTAGGGTCCAATAATAGCAGATTAGGGTTAAGAACAAATGAAATTGGGTTTTAGGGTACAATAAGAGATAAATCCAAATCAAACTACCCACAATTAAAATAAGAAAACAATAGAATCAACGAGAATAGCCCGATCAAAAGAACGAAGAATTTCATGAACAAGATCAAATTAAAATAACCAAGAGCCAAAAATAGAGTATTTTATTCAATACAAATAAAATATTACAAAAAGGGAAAAATTGAAAAATAGCGGGAACGGTAGTTACAATGCATCATGCAGACAATTTGTGAACACTCTCACACCGTAGATCCGAAGCCCTCATACTTGTGTTTTTCTCTTACTTTCATCAGATCTCCACTATAGTGTAATCCTTGCATTTTTAGTTTGTTTTAGAAGAAAATCATCACAACCTAGAGCTAGCTTACCCTACCGGACTTAAGCCAAACAAAAGAGACAGTCAGCCTAACAAACTACTTCTCGAGAGATGCTCAACCCACACTGGTTAGCTCTCAAATTCATTAATAAATACTGCCGGTCACTAGGGTCTCGCCTAGCCTCTAGATTCCAACAACAATCTCGTTGTAGAGATCAACAATATGTTGCATTCAATCTCAAAATAACATTTCGATTTCTTCATTCACGAACTCCTTCTTAAAGAAAACATTTCTTTTATAATCTCATAACATGAAATAATTCAATTCAAATTCTTTTATCAATTTAATCACTCATAACATTATGTGCATTTCAAAATATTCTCATAATCAAATGATAAAAGTCTATAGAATCTCAACGAGAAGCAAATCCAATTGTAAATCAAATTTTTATCTCCCTTTAATCAAACAAAATTCACATCTTTAATTAAAATCCTCGAGTTCTTCAACAAATTATTTAATGTGAAATCCACTTCCATTTCTCACAAAATACATCAAAATATTGTGGAAATATTTTTTATAAATTCTAAATAATTTTAGAGAATTAAATAGATTTTCCCCCAATTTTTATTTCTCTTAAAACTTTTAAATACTCAAAAAAAATTAAAAAGACAATAAAAGGAAGGCTACCGATTTCGAACCCAAGACCAAGCCTCCGCTCATGAACAGTAACAGACCCAAAGCGCACCTGAAGACCAGAAGTCCAAGAGTGACTAACTTATATAAAGTGGACTCGAATTATAGTTATATATATACTTTCGATGATTAAAATCGAAAATTCAATAAAATAGAGCCCTTTCAAGACTCGAACCCGAGACCAAAGTCTCCGCCCATGAACAGTAACAGACCTAAAGTGCACTCGAACACCAATAAGTCCAGAGTGACTAACTGATATGATATAGGGTTAAATTCTTTAAGTATAAACCACACTATATTTAATTCTTCCTTTAAATAACTCGATTTTTCAATCAATTTGTACTTATTCAAAATCTAAATCTTTTTCCAAAATGTGTTCGATCAAAATATAGTATAGCATATATAAACTTTATAAAATTCTCATTTTTGACAATGTAACAAAAAGTTTCCTCCCAAATTGTATTAGAGAACACGTAATATCAATTTTCAAATAAAGTGTTGTCTCTCATCAAAACTTCTTCACAAAAATTCTCATACTCAAAAAATATATACTAGTGAGATTAATTCCCCATTTCTTTATTATACTAGCATTTTAAAACTATTTTCATACATGTTACATTATTTTGACTGAGTAAATTTAAAAAAAAGTACACAAAGGTTTGGGCCAGTTTTAAAAAAGTACACAAAGGTTTTTTTTATTAAAAAAAGGACACAAGTTTAAATTAAGTCCACTGGGTTAGTTAGGGTTAGGGTTAGGGTTAGTTCGGGGGGTTTATTTAAACACCTGATTAGTTAAGTGATTTTTTTAAACAAAATAAAAGACTAATGTGGATTTTTTAAACCCTACCCTAACCCTAACCCTAACCCTAGTTAACCCAGTGGACTTAATTTAAACTTTTGTGTCCTTTTTTTAAAAAAAAACCTTTGTGTACTTTTTTTAAATTTAGCCTATTTTGACTATTGTAAAAACATTCTACCATGCATAAATTTTCATTTCAACAATAAATATTTCTCTTTCTAATTCAACAAGAGTTTTAGCCATTTATATGAATCACAATATTATTTCAACACATCATAACACAATTAGATTAGGATTATGCAATCTACATTTAACATATCAATCAAAATTTAACAATTAAATTATATATTTTCTAGCATGCAACCTACTCCTAAAAGTAGAAAGGATTTAAGAAACACTCACCCAAAGAAGTATGATTTCTTAGCAATTGAACTCCTAGAATGAAAAGCTCCTAGTAGCAAAAACTCGTTCAAAAGCTCCAAGAGAAGTCCCAATCGGCCTCCTCGAAATCCGTGCACAAGGAAAAACTGTAATACCCTGATTTTTCAATTAATGAAAAATTATTTATTTTGCACGTAGTGTGCACGTGCAATATTTTGGTTGAATTAAATCTTATAATTATTTTTATTGTGATGTGTATAAATATTTAAATATGTGTTCTCAAATTATTTTATACAAAAGCCTTTTTCTTTAAATAGATAGAAAGCCTTATTTTAAAGCCTTTTTCTTAAAAGCCCAAAATGTAATTTATTGATTTTATTTTAAAGTAACTATTTTGGCCCATAAACTAAAGCCCATGGACTATATTTTTACACAACTTGTCATGTAGAATACAATTTAAAAGATTATTTTATTTTATACAAAAATTTAATGCACAAATTTTGGTCCTAGTTGCATACACGTGCACTACACGTACACGTGCAAAGTGCACAAATGCTTAGGCCGGGTATGCTTCTTTTGGAGGGAATTCAAAAAGTGTAATGGTGATCATGGTGGTGGTTACTTAGATGTGGGTAGTTATTGCAACTCCTACTCTCATCCTAGCCCTCCATCCTACAACCAACCAATTAATCCTAGTCCTCCATTCTATGTGATTTTTAGTATAAATACCCCCTCCCATGGCTAGTTATTTTGTGCTTAATATCCTTTCCAAACCTATAGTCTAATAGCATTATCTAGTAGTAGTTGTGAGTTAAAAAGATTGAGTTGTGAGGGGGATTGTGCTTGCATTTTTCCAAGGAGGAGAGGCCAGCTAGTCCAAGGAGAGGAGCTCGGGTTGGTGCTTGTGGAGCTTGTGCGCGCATCGTCTAGTTGGAGGTGAATCTCGTTGTAAGGATTTTATTGAAAATTGTGCTGTCTCTCCATACAAGGTGAGTTTAATTTTCCTTATTTCTAATTAGGAATTATGCTAGTATTATATTGAGTAATGATGCATGAAAAATATTAATAAGAATACATTTTAATTGGAAAGTTAGTCTATGAATTGATCGGAATGTTAATGAATAACTTGTATGTAGGTTTTATTATTAAATTTGAGTTGTGGGTAAAATTCTCCTGATTTCTAAAGTAGAAATGCTAGATTAAATTGAATGATGAAGCATGAAAATGATTAATAAGAATGCACATTAAATGATCCCAAATTGATTGAATTGTTGATATGGAATAGTGTGTAGTTTTATTATTAAATTATAAGTTGTATGTGAATTGATTATGATCATGGATTGATTGAAGGAAGTGCATTTATTACCATCAAAAAAATTATATACAAACGTTAGTAGTTTGTTAATGCTATTGCATGAATTAAATAGATCTTTTTGTGTTGATGTGAGAATGGATAAATCCAACTATAGATTTGTATGTTGGGTAAAAGATTAATAACAGAGAATTAATGTAAAAATTGTGGATAAAGAGATTAGAAGATCAATGGCTAAGAAATGTCGAAAAATGAGAAATATAGTAGTTATAATGTAAATTTCAAAGGAATTGTATGAAAATATATTTTTATTGGTACAAAAATTATTTTATGCACACTGATATATGAATTATGTGAGGGAGAATTAATCTGGAGTTATACAGTATAATTTGATGAGAGCAAAATGAAATGAAAGCTAGTTGAACATCGAAATATTCTAAATAACAGAGACTGTGGATTAAATAAAGTTAGAATCATACTTATGACAACTGAGCGCGTAGCTCAAGTGGTCCTACGGTGCGGTTGGGTTCTCTGTGTTGATCAGTTCGAATCCCTGTAGCCGCATATATTATTTCACATTATAGATTGTAAAAAATGCAAGGATCCCTATTTAGGATTGAGAATAGCTGAAGTCAGATTTAAAGAGCCTTACCCGCGATGTACAGACATTGAAGTCATAGCATTGGCTGTAATGCGACTGTTAATGAAATACGTTTACTCTACTGTGTTTGAGTATGGTAAGTTTACTATAGGTTATGTCATGTAAATACCTACAGGAGAAGTTTCCTATACAATTGGTAAAGCAATTTCTTTAATGGTTTCCTATACAATTTCTTTGTAAACATATAGATCACCGACAGAGAGTAACAAATACCCTTTGTCCCCCTCTCTATAGCGCTTAGCGCATATGGCCTAGCGGCTGGTGCTGTCGGCTGTATTTTCTGGGTACCTGGTTCGATTCTTGCTATCGGCAAGAATGAAAAAAAATGTTTTTTTTTGGGTTTTTAAGTGTCCAAAAATTGTGAAAAAATATGGTTATTCTCCTAAAAATATAAGTGACTTTATAAAAATGATTTGGAGATTATTTGAATGAAATTAACTATGATTTGGAGATAAAATGCATGAATAGAACTATGGTTCTATATGTTTATTGATGTGAAATTATAACTTAAAAGAATAAGTTGAAATGAAGGATTAGAAAATGATTTGGCAAAAAGAAACTTTGTTGTGTGACATAATGCAATTTATTCTCATTTGAGAATAATGTGGAAAATATGAATTGTGAATATTTGTTATTGATATGAAATTTTGATATGAAGTGATAATTGATAAAGCATATGGAATTCATGTATAGTTATGGACTATTTGAACAAATTAGAAATCATGATTTGAAAAGAGAATATACATTTGAGTATGATAACTCAACATGGGAATTTATGAGTTGGAAATGCTCATTTTGGAAATTGTGAATTGAAAATTGAAATAAAAGAGTAGCTAAGTCTCCCCCGGCATTTGGAAATGAAAGGAAATTTGAAAAGAAAGACCAAGGTTGGTCATGTTGAAATGAATGAATAAGTCCGGTTTAGTGGAGAGGCTAACTCTAGAGCTTCGATTTTTGTTCATGATTTTGATAAAAGAAACTAAGCATTAGTACATAGTGGAGATGTGATGAAAGTAGGAGAAAAACACGAGTATGAGGGCCATTGGAGTGGCGGTGTGAGAGTGATCCACAGGCTGCCTGCTTGATGCGTCAAGACATGGCAGTGGGCACTACTCCAGAATTATCATCCCGGTGGCGACGCTTGTGGGATGTTTGGTGACTGCAAGAGGATCGTGTGCCATGAAGTGAGGCTGAATTGTCCATAGGTTGCCTGCTCGATGCGTCGTGTCAGTGCGTGGATTCCCCTCCAGAATTTTCTGTACACGAGCTTGTACTCATAGATCATCTAAGATACCTACCTTAATTACAGTAGTAGATTAAGTCATAACGAGGGATTGAACCCTACAAAGATGAAGAACGATTAAGAGCTTGCCCTCGGACCTATGTAGTATGGGATGCATAGAATCCGAACAAGTGTGCATTAGTGTCATGTAACATAAATAATTGCATTAAGGACTAAGTGCACAATCACAACACGACATCAATAGGGTAGTCCCTTTAGTTGTAATGTGACAAGTTTGTGTTTGCTAAATATGGAAAATTAAGTTATACTATTTCCGGCATAGAGAGGATGGCCGTGTATAATGATCGTCGGTTGAATAAACTGACGTACCCACAGTCTTATATGCAGGTAAATGGCTTGATAAAGATTAAAGAGGAATCAATGCTTAAAGATTACTTCATGATTGTTGTATATTTATTTCATTGTTGTAAATTTTACTTCCGCTGTGCAAATGTAAAGTATAATATTGATGTAAACTCTAATGTAAAGTGAAAAGTTTAAATTTCCTTGTAAAATTGTACTAAAAGAAGCGGAAAGATCCTGTAGAACATCTCGAATTCAGTGTATTTGGGATTCGGGGCGTTACAAAAACCTCCAACTCCATGAACAATGAACAACTCAGAGCACACCCAAAAGCCAAGTCTAACCTTCTCTGTTTGGTTTTGGTTTCTATTTGATTAGAATAGGCAGTTGTGTGTGTGTATATATATATATATATATATATATATATATATATATATATATATATATATATATATATATATATATATATATATATATATATATATATATATATATATATGTGTGTGTGTGTGTGTGTGTGTGTATGTATAATAGTTATACATATGCATACACATATATTGTATGGTGACTAGGTGGAGAAGCAAAAGGGGTGTGTTTGTGGATTTGGTTTCGGCAGAGAAGAAAGAAGGAAGGGGAAGGAGGAGAAGTGAATAGGTTTGGATTTTTATAGAATTTAATTAGGTGGTTATATTAACCAGTTGTCCAACACCACCACTAATCCACTCATTAAATTCAAAACATATTTTTTCCTCCATTCCAAAAATAGCCGGTTGGTTTCTTTGAGTGTGCACATTGCACGTGTGCACATATTTGTGTACACTTGACAAAAATTAATTATTTTTATTTTTTTAAATTAGAACATAAGTTATATCTATATAATATGCGTATAAAAATTAGTTTAATAAAAATTATACTTTTCATGCATGAATAAAATAGACACACATACTTCATGAAATTTTATTTTAAAAGAATACGCCTAAATACGTGCACTACAAACACGTGTGTCGCACGTAAAAATATTAAAATACGAAATCAACTTTCTCAACTGAAAAATATTCAAAGATAATCGACATACAACATAAGAAAATATATTTATTAATTTTTATATATTCCACAACGAAATCACTACGTACTTAGAAAACACGTGCAACACACGTATAATAATATTTTAATCAAAATAGGAGGAAAATAATTTTTTGTTTATAAAATGAATTCTAATATGTCATTAAATAAGTAATCGATACACATAGAAAATATTACACATAGCAGTGAAAAAATACGTAATCGACACGTGCATCGATAACACATATAAACCACGTAAAAATATAGAGATTGAAATTCTATATATTTGTTGACTTAAATAGGATTTTAAGAAAATGGAAATGCATAAATAGTCGGAATACAAAAAGACGTGTTGATATACGTTATGGGTATCACTAGTAACGGTACAAAATACACGTGCGTAATACACGAGGGACAAAATTATCATTTCCAATTTTGCGGGGTGCTACATATCCCATGCCTCCATGCAAGTGTCTTTCTTCGGTTGCTTAACCCCAAAACTCAACCGACCACAAACGATCTGAAGAATGCCTAAATTTTGCTTGGCATGGCAGTGGTTGGTGGTGGCGCTTACAAATGGTTGACGATGTTTATCATGTTTTTTTTTTGAGGTAAAAGGTGGAATAAGGCCACCCTGTTTCAGATGTTTATCATGTTCATTTCCTCACATTTTCTAGTGCAGAGAAGGCCATCGTTGATGGTTTCTTCAAGTTCTCTAGCTTCACGACAACATTCACCCCCTCGTCCATGAATTTTGGTGCCCAATTGAAATTAAAACCTTGCTATATGTTAATAAATGTGCTAATAATTTCATTTCATTTTTGGAACTAGGCATTGCTAGTGTGTTTAGTGAAGCCATTTAGGAAGTTCATAAGCATGAGCAAAGGGATTCTTGATAGAGAGAGACCAGGGCTTAGTGCTGATCAAGGTGGATGATGTGATTTTCATCCCTAGGTCGCGTACAATGAAGTATACAATGCCCTGGAATTTGGAGACCCACGTCTATGATGTCTCAGTTCTCCTACTTGGCCAACCAATCCCCGTTGTAGATGTTGTCAATGGCGTGCAGCTTTTCACCACAAGTAGTGCAAGCTCCGGTGAAGTCCATGGTTCCTTTTAGCGCCCAAAGACTACAGAGGTCAATCCAATGCTTGAAAAGAAGCTGGGCACTCCCCCACCAACTCCAATCCCTACAACCATTCTCAGTCTTATGCCGACGACAGTGAAGGAGAGCCCACTAATGAATTTTGTAATTCAAACTAGGAGTGATGAATTACGATAGGGAAATCATGAAAGGAAACCAAATATTAGGGAAATCTGTTGGGCAACAATCAGGGGGAGATTCAAAATCTTGCCCCAAGATTCACACAACCAATCCCACACCTGAACAGATCAACTCCTCCAACATTTGAGGAGAAGACAATACCCCAATCCATGGTGATTTCATTACCATCTCAGAGGAGGATTCTTTGGTATTTATGATGAGGGTTTGGGAGAACAAGGTATTCAATTTATCTACCTCCTTATTTCAATAAATCAAGGCTGTTGTCGACAGGGCCTTAGCCCACAGTCCTTAAGGAAGCTACTGATCCAACACCAAGCCTAGTTGCCCTAGTACCGACGATAGGCCCAAAGTTTTGCCCCAAAACTTCTGAGTTCGCCAGCATTCCACCAGGTTTAGAGGAGAACCACAAAGATGAGGGCAAGGAAAACAAAATCTCACACCTCCTGGAGGTCGCTGCACCCGCTCTTTGGTTACTCATCCACCACAAAGTCTCTGATCAAATTATCAGCAAACAAGGTAGCCTCAGCCACAAGCAAGTGGAGAGCATCAAGCTCCGGTACCCGAATTTATAATTCATTTAAATTGCTATAAGAGGATGAATTGCTTGAAATAGCTTAGTCCTTGGGGGTGGTGGGTAAAGGGCCCCATGTCATTATAAATGTCAGGAATCAGGAGAACAATACAGTTGGTACCGCTTTGCCAACTGCTACTTCCAAATGAATTCCTTAATTTTTGCTCTGTGTATATTGCTTGTTATTTTAGCTTTTTCACTCGTGTTTTTGTCTGTGTGATTTTCTATCAAAATGAGGATAGGTAGCTGGAATGTGAGAGGATTGGGCAGCCCTAATAAATGCTCGATGATTAAGGATGGAAATCTTATTGTGAAGCTAGATATAATGTGCTTTCAAGAATCTAAATTTGCAAGACCTAGCAAGAGGAAGCTATCCTCAATTGGAGGGAAAACAATTTGCAAGTTGTTAAGTCGAGATGCTATTTACAGTTGTGGATGTGTCATGATTGGATGGAATGAGAATAAACTGGATAAAATTTGTACTGGTATTGACATTTTCTTTGTCTCAATTTCACTTAGAGACAAATTGAGTGGGAATGAATTCTCTTTAACCTTTGTATGTGCACCTTTTGAACAAAATTATATGGAGCTCTGTTGGGAGGAGATTACCAAAAGAAGGTCTTCACTAAGCCCATTCTGGTGTATGTGTGGTTATTTTAATGTGACATTGACACACCGGAGAGAAACAGAGGAAGTGGCTCCCTGAGGGATATGAGGGTGTTTGTTGACCCTATTGCTGCTCTTAAACTCATTGACATGCCATTATCAGGTAGGAAATACACTTAGTCTAACCTTAGAAAAAGTCAATCAATGGCTAGATTGGACAGGTTTCTGATCACACAGGACTAGGAGTTTGTCTTCCGTAACTGCATTCAATCTTCGTTTCTTAGAATTACTGCAGATTATTTTCCAATTGTTCTGGACACTATGGGCATTCCCCCAAGAGAAAACATCTTCATATTTGAAAAAGCTTGGTTCACAGATCCCACATTCTCAGGATTCGATATAGATTGGTGAAATTCTTACAATTGTAGAGGCCTAACACTAGACATATTGGGGAATATGTTGACATTGCTGAAAAGAAGTCTCAATAATTCATTTGGCAGTTTGAAGTTGAAGAAGAAGGCTATTTTAGAGAAAATTCATGCCCTAGATGTGTTGCAGGACTCAAGAGATCAGCACTCCTACTGAAGCAGTAGAAAGAAATACTCTAGTCAGTAAATATGAGAACTTGGTAAAGGCACACTACTTACTAAAGGCAGATAGCAAGAGAAAAGTGGCTCAAGGAAGGTGACGGAAAACTTCAAATATTTCCATTTTATTGCAAATGGTAGAAGAAGAAGAAACTATATATATTCCATAATAACTAGTGATCAAGTCATCACAAATCAAAAGGAGATCAGGGTTCAATTTGGTAGCCACTTCAAATCAATATATGGCACTGCAGCCAATCCATCTTTTTATATTAACTGGGAAAGCCTATATCAAAGTAACTGTGACCTAAGTCAGCTAGATAGTCCATTTACATTTGAGGAGATAAATAAAGTTTTATTCTCTATGAGTGGGGATAAAGTACCAGACCCAGATGGATTCTCTATGAGCTTTTACCATAACTTCTGGGAGGTTATTCAGTATGATATTTTAAGTATGTTCAATGAGATCTATGTAGGAAATTGTGATATTTCCAAGATTAACTACTCTAATATACCCTTGATCCCAAAATGTGATGGTGCTAATACAGTCAAAAAATTTAGGCCTATTAGTCTACTAAATTGCACCTTCAAGATTTTCACTAAGGTCCGGGCTAATAGAATTAGTCCTATGCTAGCTGACTTAGTTTCATAATTCCAAAGTGCCTTCCTTAAAGGGAAACCAGCTTTAGATTGCTTTTTTGTAGCACATGAACTTATTAATCTAAGCTCCAAAAGAAGAGGGATGTACTAATGCAAAAAATAGACTTCAAGAAAGCCTTCGACTCAATCCATTGGGATTTCATTGAGGATATGTTGGTGGCAAGGGGTTTTGGCCAAAAAAGATGTATTCATATGATCGTACATTTAGGCAAGTCTTTAATCTTGCTCATCGGTACAAGAGGAGACAGTATTCTTTGCAGGAAAGGGCTCCAGGAATCCACTCTCTCCAATTCTTTTCATTCTTGTTGTGGATGTCATAGCTCAAATGCTAAAGCTGGGCAGGGAAAATGAAGTATTCTCACCTATTAGCATCACGGGACCTCTCAAAGATCTGTCTGTCCTCTAGTTTGCTGACGAAACTTGCCTCTTCTGCTCAGAAGATGAGCAGGAAGTTATACATTTAAACTTTAAGCTTCATCTCTTTGCTGAAGTGTCTGGATTTTATATCAACTTCACTAAATCAATGGCATGCATCCTTTTCTCATATATAAGTTTGCTAAGAAGAAGCATTTCCAATAAAGTATTGAGGAATGCCATTGTCCAAGCGGAAGCCAAAGAGAAGAGATTGGTTGCTTGTTATAGCCAAGGTGGAAAGGAGATTCTCAAGCTGAATAGGGAAACTTTTATCGAAGGGTGGTAGATTGGTCCTCATCAACTTAGTCATCTTCTTTGAATGCCCCATAGCCTTAGAATTATGGTAACACTTTGCACATTCATACACTACCTCACTCCCTCCACTCTTTTTTCACCTCTTTGTTGTTTCCCCTTCTAAACCACAACTTACGCATATTTGGAATCGATTGTCACTCAGTGTTTGCTGGGTACTATGGCTAGAAAGAAGCAACAGAGTCTTTAATTCTAGCACCATAGATACTCCCCAGTTGATAACTAATGTACTTTTCCATTTTAAATCTTGGATTATAGTAGCTCCATGTAGTAAAAATGTCACGCCCCGCTTTCTAAAAAGAGAATACGGAATACGGATACGTGACTAAGTCTAGCGAATAAATTTCATCATCCATAAGCTGTCAGGATCTTTATAATATTTCACAGGAATAACAAGAAGTAAACAAGGAGAAATCAACCACACATACATCAATAAATCAATATACCAACAGGAATTTACTTGAAACAAAGTTTAATAATCTCAAATAAACCAGATCTGAACAAGTCAATAATTCTGGGGCACATTGCCGAATACAAATAATCCAAGTAGCAATACATTTATTCAAGAATAGCAGGAAAATAAATAATAGCAAGAACTCTAGCAACTAAAATCTTTGATCACCTACTCCAGCAGCAGCTGATCACCAAAATCTGCACTTTAATAAATTGCAGAAAAAGAAAAATGAAAGCAAAATGCCCGTCAATGCAATTTATGGGCCGCTTTTAGTGCATGCACAAGTACAGGAATAAAATAAACAGAGATAGAGTAACAACGGAAACAAACATAGCATGGAATAGGCATGTCAACAAAGCAGGATAATTAACATGAATCAGAAAACAAAATCAAGTAATATAATATACTAACAGGGTACAGGTAACACGTATCAAGTGTCATGCAAGCAGGTAAAAGGGTAATCAGGTATACAGGTAAACAGGTATACAGGTAGCATGTACAGGTAAGCATATAACAGGGGTCATGTTATGTCAAGTCTTGTATTTTAATTCTAACTAGGTAGCACTTCATGCATCCCAAACTTTTACCACATGGTTGCTACATTCAATCAAGTTATGCTTAGATTTCGTAGTGGACTGTACAGGGCCGTTTACTCAGGGATCAGAAAAACAGGTATAGGTAGAACCTACTGGTCCTCTTCCGAGTACACTTTCTTATAAGGAAGTGTGCAGTCAGGTAATCAGGTAAACATGTACAGGTAGAATCTACTGGTCCTCTTCTGAGTACACCTTCCTATAGGGAAGTGTGCAGTCAGGTAATCAGGAAAACAGGATCGTGTATCATGTAGTCATGAAACACGTAACAGGTGGGAAACACGGGCCCCCTTCTAAGTACACATTTCTATATTATCCACTACTAGATCTTTCCCTTAACCCCGGCTTGATTATTTATTATTTTTATCAAAAAGGCATGTACGTGTCACAAAACGGGGCAAGAATAACATGGTACAACAAAGTAACAGGTTCAGGTTGAAAAATAAACATGTACAGGTGATAGACAACACATAAAAGAATAGAACAACGAAAATTCTAGTTCAGGGCAGTAAGATAGCACTGCACTAAATTTGGGATTCCCGTTGCCACAAATTTGAAAACCTGGATCCGTTAGAAAATCTGAAAAATAGGCTCTCGGCCGAATCCAGCAAATATATATAAGTTATATGGTATTTCACCTAAACAAGTCTCAAAACAGAATTGTATCCAGAAAACATGTTCAGCCATAAATCAGAAGTTTACATTCATAAATAGGAAAATGGCACAAAAAATTACTAATTAAATCCAAGAAAAATATGGGATACTCCATAGTATGTTTAGTATCAGAAAATAAAGTTTCATAATTTTCCAACATAGATAGAATAGTTAAGTAAAATCAGAAAGCAGCAAGATACAGAAAGTTTGTAAATCTGGAATCATAAACACAGCAGTACTAAAACAACAATATATTACAATATATAAATCAAAATCCAGATCCGTCAAAACGGTGATAAAATAGATACAGTAGGCTACAATTCATATTTACAAAGTTTTTATAAACAGAAAATAGAATCAGGTCGAAATTATATTCCTTTACTAAATAGTATGAAAATTCTAGAAGTATAGTGGTGGTTTGCAAGTATAGAATAGTTTATAAAAGTTATCAATTAAATCCCAAAAAATTAGGGGTTAATCCCCATCAAGTCTAGTTGTACTCAGCAAAATACTATATCAAAATGTTATCTTTAACATCACTATAAAAATAAAAAACCATACAGAATTCATATAAAACAAAATCAGAAATTTTCTACACATGTGTGGTAAAATAGCCATAACTTGCAACTCATAAATCGAAACTGAGATCTGTCAAAAATTCTGGAAAGTAGACAGATTCTCTATAATTCATATTTACAAATAATTTTTATATACTGATCTTAATAGGATCTAAAATACTGAACAAAATGAGAAAACAGCAACTACAGAAATATTCTTCATGCATAAGATCAACTAGCTCATATGTAACACCTCCAAATCATAACAAAGTGTGAAATATGGTGTATTAGATGTCTAAACAACTTGGTATAGGGTATTTAATAGATCGACAATAGGATATATTACTAGTATCACGTCAAACATGCAAAATTCATACAACAACAAATGGATCATAACGAACATACATATTTGCAACATGGATTAATTAGATCTAATTCTAAATTCATGTCGTGTGTGTAACTAGAGACGACTACGGACAATGAACACATAGGGACAATATATAACAGGGTTTTTGCATAAGAATTGTCTCTAGAACACAACTACACTACTGGCGGTATTTAGTACTTGTATATGCAACAGAAAAGTATACAAGTTATTTGCCTTATAGTCGACGATGGTAACGATGCAAGGAACAAGAATAACGGGAACGGATTCCCGGGCACGAACTCAACGAACGAATCACGAACCAATCATGAACACACGAACAACGATCACAATCGAAACCACAAACCAAAAGCATGAATCTCGATGATCAAGAGGATAATCAAGATGAAGATCAAGCGAATCCAACGGCCGAGATTCACAGTGGCACAAACAGGGGACTTGGCGGTGACTGTGGGCTCAGCTAGATGGCAGAACACAGGGGACGGGGACATGCAATAGACGGGGCGACATTGATGACAAACAAGCAGCGCAACGTCGGCAGGAAAGGGCCGAGAGGGGCATCGCGACGGCTGGCGCTGCTGCTGCTGGCTGTCGCGGGCTTGCTGGGCAACGGGTGCAGGGCACAACAGCGACGGGAGGCAGGTGGAAATGGAAAACACCCAATAATACAGAAAATGAAAAACAGGGATTACAAATCCTACCCACCTAACAAGAAGAATTTCGTCCTCAAAATTCAAATAAGAAGTACATAGGGTAACTCCGAAAAAGAAAAGAAAGAACAAAACAAAAGCTATTTAAACAGATGAAGAAACCTCTGCTGAATCTCCTCCTCCAATTCCCAAGTCGACTCACCCGGCGAGTGAGGATTCCAAGAAACACAAACCGGCTTGATGACCTTGTTCTTAAGCACTTTCTCCTGCCGATCCAAAATAGCAACTGGTGGAATCTCACAATTCAAATCCGGCCGAACGGTCAACTCAGAAAAGTCGATCACGTGGCTCTCATCACGGATACATCTCCTTAGTTGTGAGACATGGAAAACATCGTGCACTCCTGATAAAGCTGGCGCCAATGCAAGATGATAGGCCACCTTGCCTACTCGTTCCACAATGTCGAACGGTCCAATAAACCTAGGGCTGAGCTTGCCCCTACCACTAAACCGAATGACACCCCGCCAAGGTGATACCTTTAGGAAAATATGGTCACCGAACCTCAAACTCCAAAGCTCTCCGATAGACATCAGCCCATTCCCCGCTGCCAATCCTGAGCTGCCTGCAAGTGCTTCCTGATCTGAGTCACCGCATCAACTGTCTTGGTGATCAACTCCGGACCCAACAACTTCCTCTCACCAATATCATCCCAGTACACTGGTGATCTGCACTTCTGCCCATACAGTGCCTCGAATGATGCAGCTTTAAGACTGGCCTGAAAGCTGTTATTGTACGAGAACTTTACGAGATGCAAATGGTCCTCCCATGATGTAGCACCCTGAATTTCCAATATAATATCTCAGAAATACGTGGTACAATTCCAGAATCAACTTCAATGTAATCATAAACATAACAACCAAATACAGGAAAATTTAAACCTTTTTATTACATCAATTATTTACAAAGCACAGCGAAAAATTAAACACCTTGAATTACAATTTCTTTCTTTTACAGCATATTCTTTTACAATTTACATAAGCTCTATTATCATTCTACCACATGCATCCAAATCCCAAGCTATAGGCACCTACTTGTAAAACATGAGGCTAGAGATAACCCTTACCCCCAAAACTACAGGGGTCAGCCATAACGGTGTGAGTGACATCAAAAGAGAAGCAACATAAATAAAACATAAAGCATAGAATTAAAAACAACAAGTATTAACATCAAGAATAAAATAAAATAAGAAATAATAATAAATAAAACATGAAAACATCAAGTGAAACTAGACTAAGTGTAAAACAGGAAACAATATGCAATAAACCATGTCAAGAAAACACCAATGCTATATGCTGACTCTCTAATACATACTTGTCGGATTCTATGCATCCCACTCTACATAGGTCCGGTGCAAGCCCTTATCGTTCTCCACTTGATAGGGTTAAATCCCTCGCTTATGCAACTAATCCTACTACGATGACTACTATGAGATATAGATAAACTGTGAGTATTAGCCTATGCCCTGATAATTCTGGAGGTCAATCTCTATCCACAGATAATTTCGGAGACTATTTCACTCACACCTGGGAATCTTCGAGAATACCCTACACTGCAAGCTATATCACCTCATCACACGAATACCCCATGAGTGTCGCCTCAACCCTGATAATTCCGAAGATCAATCCCACACCGCAGGTAATTCCGGAGACTATTTCACTCACACCTCGATAATTCCAGGGATTATTTCGCACCACAGGCCATACTGAGGTCCATAACCCATGTTCTCATTTAATCATATCACCATATAGTGCCTGTCTTTATCTTTTTAATTTATTTAATTAATTATGAATCTCCAAGAGTTGGTGTACCTACCGGACTTAACTCAACTGATCAACAACAAAGCCACAACTGGCCAAACCACAAAATCTCAACTGCCGGTATCTAGGGTCCCACACACCCTCTAGAGACTCACAACTCAACCATCAACACAAGGTAAAACTTTCATTTTAGTCACTTTATAATAGTGTTAATTTACTCACAGAAATTCATTCATTCATATTGTTTGTATATAAGTATATATATATAGATAGGAGGTTCTCTTATTGAATAGAAGTGTGCATAGGTGTATATATAAACCTCTTAACTGAGTTGAACATGTATAGAAAACTCCCCTTTTTACTGATATGAAATACCCATATGTGTTTATCTGATATAGATAAACCTTTTTAGTGAAGTATATATATATATATATATATATATATATATATATATATATATATATTATATATATATATATATATATATATATATATACATGATAGACATATAAATTCCTTTACTGATGTGAAGTGAAACTTAAGCAAAATATAAAGAAGATGCCCTTTGTTGAAAATTAAGCTTTATGTAGGTCATATGCAAAATGATTTATATGCAGGTTATAGGAGTTGAAATATATATATATATGCAAAATGATTTATATATATATTTCAACTCCTATAACCTGCATATAAATCATTTTGCATATGACCTACATAAAGCTTAATTTTCAACAAAGGGCATCTTCTTTATATTTTGCTTAAGTTTCACTTCACATCAGTAAAGGAATTTATATGTCTATCATATATATATATATATATATATATATATATATATATATATATATATATATATATATATATATATATATATATATCAGATGTTATATATAAATAGAAATCATTTTCACTGATTTGAAGTGAAACATATGCAGAGTACAGAAATTTAACTGTAAGCAGGATATAGGAATTTTGACTATAGAACGATATATAGAAGTAGCTCATATGCAGGTATATAGAAATTAGATCATACACAGATCTATAAAAATGGATCATGTGCAGGTTATATAGAAATTGATCATGTGCAGGTTATGGAAAATAAAGAGAATTCCCTTTGACTGATATGAAGTAACTGTGTATATATGTATAGGATATTTGGAAATCCCTCTTTTTTTTACTGAGTTGTAGAATAAATGCAGCTCTTGTTACTTATATATGCATATATAAAAATCCCTATTCACTAATTGAAGTATCTATGTATATATCTGATACGTATATAGAAATCCTTTTTACTGAGTTGAGGTGAAATAGGTGCAGAGTATAGAGGATGTCCTTTTGTAGGAATTAAGCAATATGCAGATATCTATAGGCAGGTTATAGGAAATGATTCTTATATGAGTTTAAGTATATGCAGTAAACATAGCAATTGGTTTGCAGGTTGTAAAAGATGAGCTATATGTAGATATGCAAATATATATATAAAAGCTGGTCTTTTATTGAAATGGAAGCATATGTGTCTATAGAGAAGATCTTCCATAAGCAGTCACAAAGAAACTACTTAGACACTGGATGAATAAGTGAAGATGAATGTGCACATCCACAACAGTGCAGTAGTGGTAATCTGCAGTTTGGAAGAACTGATACCCAACCCAAACCATAGCAACCTATTTCTTAATCCAAACCATAACTGGTTCCCTGATGATTGATAAGTAGATTAGGTCTTTCAAATGCATCAGTATTCATACTCTAATATGTTAATTCTATATATGTATATGTCCATATAGGTGTAAACAGTGGCCAAAGTTCATATATGACTTAATAGTAGGGTTAGTTTTAATTTGACAGAGATTACTTCTTAAAACTTGTAAATTTGTCGGTCATAACGTGTATAAGCACCAAGCTCAAGCTGTTAATCACCCCAGTCTTCACATTGCCACAAGAACAAACAGAAACATGCACAAAATCCCCAAAATTACTCAATTTCAACTATGCACATATCGAAATTGGTTAAACTCAATTTGCACTTGAATGTTGATGCCAATCTATTGATAATCAGTCATTCTTGTTTGTGTACTCAAAATCCCACCATCAATCAAGTGTTAATTCATTGGAGAGTTCAAAAAAAAGTTAAAGCCCCAGGTATGAACAGTAACCCGGATCTTTAAAAATAAAATTCTTATTTCATATACTCGTAAACTATCACAATAAAAAATTATAGATCCCACATCTCGTGGGTATTACTGGGTTTTTATAGATCACTAGTTGTTTATGCACAAAGATTATTCTTGATTTCCTATTTTTATCACATATTTTGCTTTAAAAAAATTCTTCATTCAACACAGTACTCATCACATCAATATATGATTTCTTCTAGAATGCATCTACTAAATAATCATCATCAATAGCACATATACAACCAAATAAGAGAATAGAGTATCACTCACCTTATTAGAGAGTCAACCGAAGAAAATAAAGAATAAGAAAAATCCCTCATTTCGCAAGAAAATCAAGATCCACTCTTTAAATCTTCAAGAAAATAATAATAAGAAATCCCTTTGTATTGTGCAGCAAAGAGACGGCTGCACCTCACCTTATATAGGCCGGGATTTGATGTATCTAGGGTTTTTGAATAGATTTGCTAAAAATATCTCTTTTAAATATACCTTTACATATATAAATCCATATACTTGGAAATTGAATAAAATGAACTGAATTGAGTTTTAGAAATCAAAGATGTCCCTCTTGTATCAGCCGACACTTTTGAAAAATCCAGAAAAACAAAATTGCATTTTTGCCCCTCTATGTGGCAAATTTGCAAAAAAAAAAACTCTTTTATCAAAACTTGCAAAATAAACCAAATTTATTAGAATAAAAAGCAAACTCTTTACCTTTGAGTTGACTAGGCATCATGCCCAGCCCAAAAATTCGAAAATCTGGAGTTTTTACCCCAAATGGTAATTTTACACAAAAGTCCATCTTTTTGTAATATTTACAAATATGTCCAATAATTATTAGAAAAATTCAGAAAATTCACAAGTATTATCTAATAATAAAAATGAGTTTCCCCAAAATAATTTTTGACTTTGAAATTCCCACGAAAATATTTGCACGTGTTTTGCACGTGTACAAAGGTAAATTTTCAGAAAAATATTTATTAAATCACCAAAAATCATTTTAATTCATTTATTAATCTTAAAAGCATTATTTAAAAATCTGGGGTATTACACATGATCCACCGAACTGCAGCATACAGGACCTAAACATATCATCAAGAGTCTGGATGGTCCTCTCCGACTTTCCATCAGTATGGGGATAAAAGCTATGTTGTACTTCAATTTACTCCCCAAACTACTTTAAAGACTCTCCAAAAACTGAGACTTGAATCTCGTATCCCTGTCGGATACAATACTGACTGGAATCCCATGAAGTCTGACGATCTCCTGCATGTACTTCTCAGCTAGGCTCTCAGTAGACTGTCCGATTCGGAAGGGAATGAAGTGAGCACTCTTTGTCAGTCGGTCGATAATCACCCAAATGACATTATGACCCTTAGGACTCCTCGGTAAAGTGGTCAAAAAATCCATAGTGATGTGTTCCTACTTTCACTCTGGAATGGGAAGCGGTTGAAGAAGTTCGGCGGTTCTCTGATGCTCTGCCTTAACCTACTGGCAGATCAAACACCGAGACACAAACCGATCCACAGCCCTCTTCATACCATGCCACTAGAAATGAAGCTTCAAATCCTGATACATCTTAGTACCTCCAGAATGAATAGAATACGATGACTGGTGGGCTTCCTCAAACAACCTCTGACGAACTTCACCCTTCGGGACACACAACCTGGACCCAAAATGAAGCGATCCATAAGCATGAATAACCATATCTATTCTGGAACCAGACTCAACCTCTGCTGTAAAACTCTGCAACTGCTCATCACCAGCCTGAGCCTCTTTGATCTGGTCAACAAGACATGACTGAAGCTGGAGCACCAAACAACTCCGATCAGAACTCGACAACAACAAATCCAACTCCAACCTCAGCATCTGCTCAACCAAATCTCTCTACTGAGTTAGGAACATAGCTGCTGGTCTCCTGCTCAAAGCATCTGGCACCAAATTCACTCTACTAGGATGGTATTGCAAACGGATGTCATAATCGGCCATAAATAGTTCTAACCAACGCCTTTGCCTCATGTTCAACTTCTTCTGGGTGAAGACTTACTTGAGACTTTTGTGGTCTGTAAAGATCTCTACTCGGTCCCCAAGTAAATAGTGTCTCCACAGCTTCAAAGCAAAGATCACTGCCGCTAACTCCAGGTCATGAGTAAGATAGTTCTTCTCATGCGGTCTCAACTGCCTCGATACATAAGCAACGACTCGGCCCTTCTGCATCAGAACTGCTCTAAGACCCTTGCCCGAAGCATCATAGTGAACTACAAATCTGCCTGAACCATCTGGAATAGTCAACACTGGCGCTGACGTCAACCTGTTCTTCAACTCAGAAAAAGCCTCACTACAAGCCTCAGACCAACAGAACTTCTGATCCTTCCCTGTCAGCTTAGTTAATGGTCCTGCTATTTATGAAAAATCTTGGACGAATTTCCGATAATAGCCAGCTAGACCAAGGAAACTCCTCACCTCTGAAATTGACTTGGGAACTGGCCAATCCTTAACAGCCTCAACCTTGGACAGATCCACAGAAATACCATCGCTCGAGATAATAGGCCCCAAGAAGGTTACTCTGTCGAGCCAAAACTCACACATGCTGAGTTTCCCATAGAACTAATTCTCCCTCAAGGTCTGCAGAACCAACTTCAGATGCTTATCATGATCCTCCCGGTTCCGAGAATACACCAGAATGTCATCAATGAAGACCACCACAAATCTATCTAGGAACTGGGAAAAGACCATGTTCATAAGACACATGAACACAACTGGTGCATTCATGACCCCGAACGACATCACAAGATACTCATAGTGCCCCTATCTGGTCCTGAATGCAGTCTTCTATACATAAGTCATCTTCACCTTGACCTGATGATACCCAGAACGAAGATCCAACTTCGAGAAAACAGCTGCTCCACTCAACTGATCAAATAAGTCATCTATCCTGGGCAACAGATACCGGTTCTTCATAATAACACTGTTCAGTTCCCGATAATCAACGCACAGTCGATGAATACCATACTTCTTGTTGACAAAAAGGACTGGAGCACCCGACAGCGAAATAATGGGTCTGTTGAACCCTAATTCAAGTAACTCCTGAATTTGCACCATAAGTTCTGCTAACTCAATCGATGCCATCCTGTAGGGATGTTTCGATATCGGTGCCGTACCAGGCTGAACTTCAATACCGAACTCTACATCCCTATCAGGGGGTAAGCCAGGCAACTCCTCTGGAAAAACATCCAGGAAATCCCGCACTACTAAAGGCACATCCTCACAGCCAGAGTGCAATTCCATCGCACAAACCTCCTGATCAACTGTGGTCTCAGCTCGGCCAAGGGGCATCTCCCCAGCATGGAACTCAAACTCTGCGTGACCTGGGATTCAGAATACAACTTTCTTGGCACAGTAATCAATAATGGCGTGGGACTTATCCAACCAATCCATACCGAGAATGGCATCGAATCTTGAATTCCCAATTACAATCAGGTCAGCCTTGAAATCTATGCTACCAATAACCACGGAACTCTGCCTGCACTCCCGGGAACAAATGACAACATCGCTATCTGTCACAATGTACCAAGCCTCTGACATGATGCTGCACTCCAACTGATACTGAGCCACAAACCGAGAAGAGACGAAGGAATGGGTTGTCCCGGAATCAATGAGAACATGAGCAGGGAAAGAACTAACAAGGACAACACCTAAGATAGAATCAAAATCAAGCGAAAAAGAATGGATGATCAAGGGTGAGGAAAACACAATGCAGAAAGATAAAATGAAAGAATAATGCAAGAGAAATGAAAGAAGCTAAAGAGAAACAACAAAACAACAAAAATTCAAAATATACCTGCAACAACATCCTCGGCTGACTCAGCATCTACAGTAGTCATGTTGAAAGCCTGACCTCTCCTGGAGGCAGCGGTCCTCTGACCGACAATCTGGCACTGAGGAGGAAACGGTGGCCTGAATGGACCACAAGTTGGGGCTACCTGCTGGGCTGAACCCCCAGCTGGAAGAGTCATCCGCTGATGCGGGCAATCCCGCACTGGATGGTCAGCAGCGCTACACCTAAAGCATCGGCAGTTGGCGCGCCTACATTCCCTGCGATCATGCCTAGACAACTGGCATAAGCCATAGAAACTAGCTCCCCGGGAAATAGCAGAAGAGTATGGAGTCGTCCTGACAAGATGGGCGGGAACAAGCCTCCGAATCGGCACACCTAGAAGGCCTAGCAACAACAGAGTACGGAACAGTCTGTTAGGGAGGAGACAACCTGCCACGAGCCTGCTCCTGAGCTCGAGCTGTCTTAAGAGCTTCAGCATAAGTACGCAAGCGAAGGGAGACGAGTTGCACCCAAATATCTCGCTCAAGTTCCAGCGTGAATCTACGCACCTTGTCCTCTTCGTTCGCGACAAGAACGGCTGTGAAGTAGCTGAGTCTGGTAAATTCTGCTACATACTCATCCCCAGACCTGGAGCCCTGTTTCAAGAAATTCTAATGTTACAACATTGCATGAACAATATGTAACAAAATTTCCAAATTAGAACAACGACCAACCTGTTTCAGGGCCAGGAACTATTGCTCCATTTCAACTCGAGTGATGCTGGGGATGAACTTCTCCAAGAAGCTCCTAGTGAAAGTGGCCCAAGTAATCAGTCTTTCGAGCCTTTCGGACTTGGACCTCTACCAAATGTGGGCCAGGTCCATCAGCTGGATGGTTACCAAATCCACTCTATCAGCATCGGCAACTCGTGCTGCCAACAGCAACTGCTCAGTCCGGATCAACCTCTGTTCAGCCTCCAAAGGCATCTCAGTGCCGGAGAATCTGTCAGGATGCAGCTTTATGAAATCCGTAACCGGAGCCAGACGAAGAAGGAGAGTTGCCTGCATAGGCAAAGCAGGAGGCGGAATCCGAGCAGCTTCGAAAGCAGCCATCACAAGGTCACTGCGGTTTTGCTGCATATTGATCAACTGTTCAACATTGGTAACGACCTCAATCCCGGGCTGATCTTCCTGAGGAGGGAAAGTGGAACCTCTGCGAGCCATGGTCTGCACGAAATCAAAAACAATCAGTATCCAGATCAAAGTTGATTATAATTTATTCATGTATGCATGGTCTGTGTACTACTGAGCCAATCCCAGATCGAGCTGAGCTTGTCTAATATATCAGTCAAACTAATACATTAGCCAAACGTGGTGATCTGTTATCAGTAAAAAACTTGTCATGCCCCGCTTCCCGAAAAGAGAATACGGAATACGGATACGTGACTAAGTCCAGCGAATGATTATCATCATCCATAAGCTGTCAGGATCTTTACAACATTTCACAGGAATAACAGGAAGTAAACAAGGAGAAATCAACCACGCATGCAGGAATGAATCAATACACCAACAAGAATTTACTTGAAACAAAGTTTAATAATCTCAAATAAACTAGATCTAAACAAGTCAATCATTCAGGGACACATTGCCCAATACAAATAATCCAAGTAGCAATACATTTATTCAAGAATAACAGGAAAATAAATAATAGCAAGAACTCCAGCAACTAAAATCTTTGATCACCTACTCCAGCGGCATCTGATCACCAAAATCTGCAATTTAATAAGTTGCAGGAAAAGGGAAAAGAAAACAAAACGTCCGTCAATACAAGTTACGGACCACTTGTAGTGCAGACATAAGTACAGGAATAAAATAAACAGATATAGAGTAACAGTGGAAACAAGCATAGCATGGAATAAGCATGTTAACAAAGCAGGATAATTAACATGAATCAGGAAACAAAATCAAGTAACATGATATACTAACAGGGGTACAGATAACATGTATCAAGTGTCATGCAAGCAGGTAAAAAGGTAATCAGGTATACAGGTAAACAGGTATACAGGTGGCATGTACTAGTAAGCATGTAACAGGTGTCATCTTATGTCAAGTCTTGTATTTAATTCTAACTAGGTAGCACTTCATGCATCCCAAACTTTTACCATATGGTTGGTACATTCAATCAAGTTACGCTTAGATTTCGTAGTGGACTGTACAGGGCCGTGTACTCCGGGATCAGGAAAATAGGTACAGAAATAGGTATAGGTAAAACATAGTGGTCATCTTCCGAGTACACCTTCCTATAGGAAAGTGTGCAGTCAGGTAATCAGGTAAACAGGTACAGGTAGAACCTACTGGTCCTCTTCCGAGTACACCTTCCTGTAGCGAAGTGTGCAGTCAGGTAATCAGGTAAACATGATCGTGTATCATGTAGTCATGAAACATGTAACAGGTGGGAAATACGGGCCACCTTCTTAGCACACATTTCTATATTATCCACTACTAGATCTTTCCCTTAACCCCGGCTTGATTATTTATTATTATTATCAAACAGGCATGTACGTGTCACAAAACAGGGCAAGAATAATATGGTATAACCAAGTAACAGGTTCAGGTTGAAAAATAAACATGTATGTGATAGACAACACATAAAGGATAGAACAACGAAAATTCTTATTCAGGACAGCAAGACAATACTGCACGAAATTTGAGATTCCCGTTGCCACAAATATGAAAACCTGGATCCATCAGAAAATATGGAATATAGACACTCGGCCGAATGTAGAAAATATATATAAGTCATATGGTATTTCACAAAAACAAGTCTCAAAATAGAATTGTGTCCAGAAAACATGTTCAGCCAGAAATCATATGTTTGTATTCATAACTAGGAAAACGGCATCAAAACTTACTGATTAAATCCAAGAAAAATCTGGAGTATTCCCTAGTATGTTTAGTATCAGAAAATAAAGTTTCATAAGTTTCCAACATAGATAGATTGTCATGTAAAATCAGAAAGCAGCAAGATACAGAAAGTTTGTAAATCTGGAATCATAAACACAGCAGTACTAAAACAGCAATATATTACAATATATAAATCAAAATCTAGATCCGTCAAAATGGTGATAAAATAGATACAGTAGGCTACAATTCATATTCACAAAGTTTTTATAAACAACAAATATAATCAGGTCGAAATTATATTCCTTTACTAAACAGTATGAAAATTCTGCAAGTATAATGGTGGTTTGCAAGTATGGAATAGTTTGTAAAAGTTATCAATTAAATCCTAAAAAATTAGGGGTTAATCCCCATCAAGTCTAGTTGTACTCAGCAAAATACTGGATCAGAATATTATCTTTAACATCACTATGAAAATAAAAAACCATACAGAATTCATATAAAACAGAATCTGGAATTTTCAACACATCTGTAGTAAAATAGCTATAACTTGCAACTCATAAATCGAAACTGAGATCTATCAGAAATTCTAGAAAGTAGACAGAATTCTCTATAATTCATATTCACAAATAAATTTCATATACTGAACTTAAAAGGGTCTAGAATTCTGAACAAAACGGGAAAACAGCAAATACAGAAATATTCTTCATGCATAAAATCAACTAGCTCATATGTAACACCTCCAAATCATGACAAAGTGTGAAATATGATGTATTACATGTCCAGACAACATGGTACATGGTATTTAACAGATCAACAACAAGATATACTACTAGTATCACGTCAAGCATGCAAAATTCATACAACAACTAATGGATCATAATCAACATACATATTTGTAACAGGGATTAATTAGATCTAAGTCTAAACTCATGTCGTGTGTGTAACTAGAGATGACTACGGGCAATCAACACAAAGAGAAATGATATAACAGGGGTTTTGCATAAAAATTGTCTCTAGAACACAACTATACTACAGGCGGTATTTAGTCTTGTATATGCAACAGAAAGTATACAAGTTACTTTTCTTATAGTCGATGGTGGTAACGATGCTAGAAGCAAGAATAAAGGAAACGGATTCCCGGGCACGAACTCAACGAACGAATCACGAACCAATCACGAACACACAAACAACGATCACAACCGAAATCACGAACCCAAAGCATGGATGTCGATGATCAAGAGGATAATCAAGATGAAGATCAAGCGAATCCAACGACCGAGATTCACAGTGGCACAAACAGGGGACTTGGCAGTGACTGTGGGCTTGGCGGAACCCAGGCGACGGGGACAGGTAACCGGTGGGGCGACGTCGATGGCAAATAGGTAGCACGACATCGGCAGGAAAGGGATGAGAGAGGCATCGCGACGGCTAGAACTGCTGTTATTGGCAGTCGTGGGCTTGTTAGGTGGCAGGTGCAAGGCACAGCAGCGACGGGAGGTAGGTGGGTTGCGAGGGGCTTCGCTGACATGGGACTGAGTAAGGAAGGAGGAGGGGCGGCGTTGGTTGGGTTGAGGGGACGAAAAGGTGAATGAGGTAGGGGAGAGCGGCTAGGGTTTTGTAATGGGTAACAGGTAATGCACATGAGTATATATATATACAAGGTATATTAGGGTTTAGGTTAAACATGGGCTAACGGGTCGAGAGTTATTAGGTTTTAATTGACTTATAGGGTATCCAAGGTCCGACAGGGATTAGAATAGGGTATTACTGGGTGCTAATTGGTTTAGTGGATTTAAGATCCAAATTAAAAAAAGATAGGAACAAAATGCATAAATAGAGTAGGATATGAGAAAAAATAATTAGGATTGAACAACTTAAATAATGAGGATAATAAATAATAGCTCAATCAACCAGAAATGAAATAATGGCAGACAATCAAATCAAAAAGATCAAATTAAAGGCGACAAAACAAATAGATGAATATATATATAAAGGAGATCAAATACACGGTTCAAAAAAGAGATACAAGAAAAATAAATACCCAAATGAAAAAAAATACACCCAAGAATGTAGAAAATGGAAAACAGGATTTACAAGAAAGATGACCAGAATGCTGGCAATAGAAGAACAAGGAGTTGATCAGTCACTGCATAGGCAACAACCAATCAGTGGCTTCACTGGTGCTACCGTTGCTGCGCCAGTGGAGGTGAGCGAGGGAGATCCAGGAGTTTACATCCTATCCTGAAGATTGAGTTCCTCAAGCATAGATACCTGCTGATCGGATATAAACCTTTTTGAGGCCATATGATTCTTTTGTAAACTGTATCCTAATTGTTCTTATCTACTTTTCAGTATTTGGGTCTATAACCTTTCTTTTAACTGCTAATGCTTGATACTTATGCTGCATCAGGGTTACTCTAGACATCCAATTTTGTTGAGGAGAATTCTTATGATGTAGGGGCCTTAGTATGTTGTTAAACATAGGGTAAGTAGATGTGTACGTCAATAGTCATATACCCTCTCTTCACTCTATGTTTGAGACATCTTATTCCTCATTCACATCTTACTTATCTCCTTTAGCTCCTCTTAAGTGGCTTATGATCCATAGATCGTAAATATTTATGCTAGCTTAATATATTGTGAGGTAGGGCTCCCTACCTTTCTTTGGTAAAAAAAATGTGTATCACACATGAAATAATTAAAACTCTAATAAATCTATTAAATCTACTTTGATCCAAATTTAACATAAAAGTAAATTTTTTTTTTTGTTTTTTTCAAACCAATAAAAAATAAACAAATAATTTAAACCATTGGAAAGGAATATGGTCACCTTGTAAAATTCAAATAAAAAGGAGTGTATCCAAAGATTAACATACATCTTAATCTTTTTAGAAAAATGGTAAATACAAAATACCTTTTATTTGTTTGATTAATTATTGAAATTAAATGACTTAAAGTAAACATATATTCCACGTACAATAGATACAATGTATTTAGAAATCTCGAATATATATATATATATATATATATATATATATATATATATATATATATATATATATAAGTTAAGGTTTAAATAAAACCTTAACTACAATGCGTTTGCAACGAAATCTTCCGTTTGCAACGAAAGATTTCTTTATATGTATATACAAATGAAAGATTGAAGTTTCCTACTAGCTTACCAAGGAAGCTTCAAGTTATGTATGTATGTATTTGGTATCCTATGTATAAGGTATCCTAGGCCTTTCTCCCCCTATATAAGGAGAGGCCTTGTATTGGTGTAAGGGCAGAAGTTCTCTAGCTAAGAATAAAAGAAAGATTATGTGTGCTACCACCCCTTTCTATCAATGAAATCCATGTTTTTCCGTTGTCGATCTCAAAACTGGTATCAGAGCTTGGCAAGTAATTCAGAGTTCTTCTCTTTCAATCAGGTATAATCTCTAAACTACTCTTGGAGTAGTTTAGGTTAGGATGGAGGATTAATCTCCTTCATGTTGGTTAAGCTAGCTATGAAAATAAATGCTTGTTCTTAGGCTTGTTTAATTAGGCCATGTAGTAAAACATTCATCTTTAGGCTGTGTGAGCAAAAACCATGTTTTGGGTATTCATTCTCCAAGTTTAACTAGTTATGTGAGTTGTGCTCTTCATCTCCAATGCTGTCATAATTTTTTAGTGAGTTGTGATCTTCATCTCTAATGCATTCATATAAGCTTGTGGTTCTAGTTTCCCTTAGAGACTTGCTTGTGTGTTGCTTATTGCCCGTTGTGGGAGTGTAATGCCAGAGATGTTAGAAATATTCAAAACACTAAAAAATACTATGATGCCGGTAATGTTAGAAATAGTCGAAGCACAAAAAGAGTTAAAGAAGTCTTTAAAATACCTATTGCAGTACGAGCTTAGCCATATCAGAAATCCCTTACAATGAAAACTACAGTAAGTGCTTTATCAAAACAAGAAATCTTTTGAAAAAGGTAGTTTATTATAGATTGGCTAACTCAACATAAAACTTTCAAATCATGGATGACTTTTTATTCTACCCAGTAGTAAAACCTACAATACTCTACAGAGTAAATGAGAATACAAAAAAAGAAGATGATATGGTAAAACCAACCATAATATATGTAACAAAAGAAATAAAAACATAAGAAGATGATCAACTGATGTGAATATTTGCAAGTGTACAAAATCGCAACAAGTTATATAGTTAAGTGAATAGAGTGTCGAACCCACAGGGACGAGATATTTTATTGAGTACTGATATCACTAGATTAATCACTATTTGGAAGATCGAAATTTATAACGAATAAAACAACTAAGTTAAATTAATCTAATTAAAGCTAACTAAATTTGTGAAGAGGGAGAGGGCTGTGAAACTGTGAAGCTCTTGTACTTTGATAATGGTAAAATTAGTTCTAGGGCTCTTGACTTCACCTCGTTTATCACACACACAAATTATAATTCCTTATGAATAAAAATATTATCTTTCCAAGTAGTAGACCAAAATCCTAAAAATGTTAACTACTCTATCCACGCAGTATAAAAATTATTCTCAACTAATTATTTGCCTATACATCAAATTATTAATTGAAAATTTGGATTTCTTAACGGTCACGTCCTCCAATAACGGTGTTTAATTTTTATTAACCACAAATTACCAGTTCGGTCTCTTCATGATTTAAAAGATCATACAAATGTCTATCCACCAATTGTACGCATAAATAATAAAAATTAACACACAACCATGGAAAAATAGAATAATAATAAGGAATTAAAATTGTGTTCTACAAAACTAGGCTATATCTTAGCCTCTAGAAAAATAAATTTAGTTCATGTTCAAGTTGCAACTAATAAAAATTGTTTGGGATTGCATCAAAAAATATAGAGAAGAAGAGATACAAAAGGAAATAAAAATAATGCAAACCGAACTCCTAGAACCGAGCCCAAGTCCCTTTCTCTCTCTTCTCTATTTCTCTGTCTCAAAATCCGGAGCCAAAAGCGTCGCCACGTCAGCCCAAAGTGAACGCAAGCACCAATCAGACCCTGTCACTTTCTGCAGGAGCTGTCTGCGTCGCCTTGAAGACCGCGCCGTCGAGTCACGTCAGACAGCAGCAGAGGGCCTGTCACGTCACCGTCTGGTCCCTGTCGCCACGTCGACTCGCTAAAGACACGCGCCTGCTGCTTCTCCTTTTCTGCTTCGATCCACACGCCGAGAGAAAGAAGAAGAAGGAGTCGCCACGTCAGCGGATACGTCGCTGTCACCGGGTGGACACGTGCAGTCTGTCTCCCTTTTTCGTCCTGAGCCGTAGTCGAGAGAGAGACAGATGGCTTCTCTCTCTCCGACTTTTTCTTCTTCTTTTTTTTGTACTAATGATTAGTCATCACCTCTTCAGAATTGTGCTCCAACCTTGGCATATATTTATAGGGAACGGGAGAGAGAATTAGGGTTCGTGCTTTTGCACCAAACTCCACTCTTTTCATTTATTTCCTTCCTTTTTAATCCAGATATTTATTTCTTTCTCCTTGCTTCTTCTTTTTCCTTTTCTTGCAAGCACGTGCTGCTGCATACACAAATTAAGACCAGAATTTAGGATTTAAATAAAATAAAATTAATTAGTTCAAAATTAATTAAATTAACTAAAAATCATATTAGCTCATTAAAATCCTTTTAAAATTATTTATCGCACTTTTACTCAACAAAACAATAAAATTAATAAATCCATAGTTTTGCTTTGTTTGTTGATTTTTTCCACAAATCTTCACTTTTTGCATCAAAAATATTATTTCTTCAAAAATAATTAATCAATTGAAATCATCTAGAAATAAGATGAATTATAAACAATATCAACGAAAACAAGCAATTTTAATTGGTAAATGAGTACAAATATTTGTATATAAATCAGACACATCAAATGCCCCCAAACTTAAGATTTTGCTTGTCCTCGACCTAAAAGTAAAATCATGAATAAGGGAATAATAATCAAGAGTAGGCTCAACTCATCACACTAAGAATTCTCATCATGCGAGCATCAAAATTGCAATTAAATATATAAACAATAACAAATAAAATAAAATCAAGCATACCCACTTTCTCAAGTGCAATTATTTATTCATAATTCCAAACCCAATCATATTTGTCATGCAATTAATGTAATTATAGTATGTAACAACTCAATCTGTGATTATTCCTTCTCACTACTACAAATCGAGTAGCAAACTAGAGTTTTTTTTTTTTTTTTTTTTAGTTTCTTCTCTAAGTCGTCACTTGCCTTTTGACGCGAATGCAAAACATTTGTGTTGAATTCACCCGGTTACTCAACAAGTCACAAACTTAGAGTGCTTTGCATACTCATATTTCAAGTTGCCGTTTTACGTAAAAGTAAACATTTGTGATGAATACCCCTAGTTACTAAGAAACTCAAAATATTGGAGTAGATTGACTTTATTCAATTTTTTTTTTCATTATTACCCTATTTACTTAAACTCTGTTTAGGACTAGATCAAAGGAGAATATTCACAAGAAAAAAACATCGCATTTGTCTTTTATGTATAATAGCATGACTCACACAATTTTGTAAGGAATTGTAAACGTCAATAATCCTAAAGTAAATAAGTATGCTTACTCTTGCTTTATAAGCAATTGTGTATCCCAAAAAAATTATTTCAATGTTTATCACAATAAAGAACTCAAAAGTGTAATGATGAGCCTAATTGAAATCCTTTTTTTTTGTTTTTTTTGTTTTTCTTTTCAAAAATATATTAAAAAAAAATAAATTTGTAAACCTTCCCCCCAAACTTGAATATCTCATTGTTCTCAATGGGAAAGAAAAAGAAAAACAAAAAGAATGCAAAAAGTTTAGAATTTCTCCCCTGATTCGTCTTTAAATTTCTGCACGCGCAGCGTTCAGTATTTTGGCGATATCTGGAGCTGTAGATGTCCAAATGGGCTGAATTTTTTTTGCTAGAAAGCTAAGACAATAGGCTAAAATTTCTATTTGAATAAGTTTTCCAGATTCTGACTCCATACTGCTCAAAAACAGCCATCAATGAAGGCGTACAAAACAGCTCCGCTCGGCGACTTCCAAAATTTATGCAATCCTACAAGATAAAATAAAAAATCAAAATAAAATAAACTAAAAGATAAATAAAACCTAATTGCAATAAAATAAAACATGGGTTGCCTCCCAAGAAGCGCTAAGTTTTAAGTCTTCAGCCAGACATGGTGGTGAGATGGTTTAGTAACGCCAAGATTCAACAACATTAAAACATCCTTTCTAATTTTTCTCTTCAGGTGTGGATCAGGTTCAAGCTCTAGTTTAAGGCGTTTCCTTCTTGATGATGATGTCTTTGATTCCCCCACCTCTTTGAACTTTTGCTGAAAAAATGAATAAATAGAGGGTGCAACATCCAAATACATGACATGTTCAAAAATATTTTCTTTTTCAGGCTCAAAAGTTACTGAATTTGTTGGACATACTTCTATAGGCGACTTTTCAATTTTAGCCTTATGTCCTTCGCCCACAATTAAATCAGTTTTACTTACTTGAATACACGACTGTTCTTCAGGATGAAACTTTATGGAAGTAAAACCTCATACATTACTTGCTCATGCTGAATTTGTTCCTCCACAATTTGTTCAATCTCACTTTGACTTTCAACCACATTCTGTTCGCCATTTTCTTCTTGTGGTTGCTCAATTTTCCTCCCGCTGCTTAGTGTTATTGCTTTGACATCCTCCGTGGGGTTGACAACTGTGTCGCTTGGTAATGTTCCTGCAGTTTTTTTATTAAGAATATTTGAAATTTGACTAATTTGTACCTCAAGATTGTGAATGGAAGCCAAAGTTGAATTTGCAACATTTTGGATTGCCAAATCTGTCTTTTGTATGTATTGTTCTGCCCTTTGCATGTAGTGCATAAACATGTCTTCAAGTGTCGGCTTCTGTTCTTGCTGTGAAAAATTTTGAGTTGGTATACCTGCTCCTTGATTGTTGTTCCATAGAAAATTGGGGGTGTTTCTCCATCCTGAATTGTATATTTTTGCATAATCATTGTTTTGCATTTGAAAGTTTGATACAAAATTTTCATGTTCGGCATTTGATGGAGCAAAAGGGTTCCTCATTTGACAATCTGAACTTGAATGATTTCCTGCACAAAGATCACAAATCATATTAGATTGAATAGCATTAAAATTCATATTTTCTACTTGTTTAGATAAAATATCATTTTTTGCAATTAAAGTAGACAAAGGATCAAGTTCAAAAACTCCAGCCACTTTTCTCGGCATTGTTCTCTCTGAAGACCACTGGTAATTATTTGATGCCATCTCCTCTAAAATATCATAGGCTGCTTGGTAAGTTTTGCTCATAAGTGCACCACCAGTTACTGCGTCAACCATAGATCTATGTGTAACTCCCAAACCATTATAGAATATTTGAATTTGTAGCCATTTCGGTAGTTCATGATTAGGACACTTTCTTAATAACTTTTTATACCTTTCTCATGCATCATACAAAGACTCAGTCTCAAATTGAGTAAATGTGGAAATATCATTTCTTAGCTTTGCTGTCTTTGCCGGCAGAAAATACTTAGCCAAAAAATTTTGTGCAAGTCCTTCCCAAGTAGTAATACTACCTGGTGGTAGATAATGTAGCCAAGTCTTCGCCTTATGTCATAGTGAAAAAGGAAAGAGTCTCATTCTAATTGTATCATCTGATACTCCATTGTGCTTGAAAGTGTCACAAATTTTCAGAAAGTTTGCAATGTGAGCACAAAGATCCTCGTGCGGTAGTCCCCAAAATTGAACAGTCTGATGAATCATTAGAATCATTTCCGGTTTAATCTCAAAATCGTTAGCTTCAATAACCGGCTTCTTTATGCTTGATTCATAAATTGAGGGCATAGCATAGTCTCTCAAAGGCCTATTTTCATCGTTCCCCATGATAATGTACGTGTATGTCCTGCAATATAAGTATCGAAAAAGAAAAGAAAAAAAATAGAAAAACTAAAAAAACTAAAATAAGAAAAATAAATAAAAGTAAAAGTCAATCAAAAGAAAATAAAAGATGTAAAATAATAATAAAATAAAAATAATTACAAAAAAAATCCAAACTAGTAATAATCTAGCAATTTTCAATATCAACAAAAGAATAACTAGTCCTCGGTAACGGCGCCAAAAACTTGATGTGAATATTTGCAAGTGTACAAAATCGCAACAAGTTATATAGTTATGTGAATAGAGTGTCGAACCCACAGGGACTAGATATTTTATTGAGTACCGATATCACTAGATTAATCACTATTTGGAAGATCGAAATTTATAACGGATAAAACAGCTAAGTTAAATTAATCTAATTAAAGCTAACTAAATTTGTGAAGAGGGAGAGGGCTGTGAAACTGTGAGTCTCTTGTACTTTGATAATTGTAAAATTAGTTCTAGGGCTCTTGACTTCACCTCGTTTATCACACACACAAATTATAATTCCTTATGAATAAAAATATTATCTTTCCAAGTTGTAGACCAAAATTCTAAAAATGTTAACTACTCTATTTACGCAGTATAAAAATTATTCTCAACTAATTATTTGCCTATCCATCAAATTATTAATTGAAAAATTGGATTTCTTAACGGTCACGTCCTCCAATAACAGTGTTTAATTTTTATTAATCACAAATCACCAGTTCCGTCTCTTCATGATTTAAAAGATCATACAAATGTCTATCCACCAATTGTATGCATAAATAATAAAAATTAACACACAACCATGGAAAAATAGAATAATAATAAGGAATTAAAATTGTTTTCTACAAAACTAGGCTACATCTTAGCCTCTAGAAAAATAAATTTAGTTCATGTTCAAGTTGTAACTAATAAAAATTGTTTGGGATTGCATCAAAAAATATAGAGAAGAAGAGATACAAAAAGAAATAAAAATAATGCAAACCGAACTCCTAGAACCAAGCCCAAGTCCCTTTCTCTCTCTTCTCTATTTCTCTGTCTCAAAATCCGGAGCCAAAAGCATCGCCACGTCAGCCCAAAGTGAATGCTAGCACCAATCAGACCCTGTCACTGGCTGCAGGAGCTGTCTGCGTTGCCTTGAAGACCGCGCTGCCAAGTCACGTCAGACAGCAGCAGAGGGCCTGTCACGTCACCGTCTAGTTCCTATCGCCACGTGACTCGCTAAAGACACGCGCCTGCTGCTTCTCCTTTTCTGCTTCGATCCACACGCCGAGAGAAAGAAGAAGAAGGAGTCGCCACGTCAGCGGACACGTCGCTGTCGCCGGGTGGGCACGTGTAGCCTCAGTCTCTCTTTTTTGTCCTGTGCCGTAGTCGAGAGAGAGACAGATGGCTTCTCTCTCTCCGACTTTTTCTTCTTTTTTTTTTTACTAATGATTACCCGTCACCTCTTCAGAATTGTGCTCCAACCTTGGCATATATTTATAGGGAATGGGAGAGAGAATTAGGGTTTGTGATTTTGCACCAAACTCCACTCTTTTCATTTATTTCCTTCATTTTTAATCCAGATATTTATTTCTTTCTCCTTTCTTCTTCTTTTTCCTTTTCTTGCAAGCACGTGCTGCTGCAACCCAAATTAGGACCAGAATTTAGGATTTAAATAAAATAAAATAAATTAGTTCAAAATTAATTAAATTAACTAAAAATCATATTAGCTCATTAAAATCCTTTTAAAATTATTTATCGCACTTTTACTTAACAAAACAATAAAAATGAATAAATCCATAGTTTTGCTTTGTTTGTTGATTTTTTCCACAAATCTTCACTTTTTGCATCAAAAATATTATTTCTTCAAAAATAATTAATTAATTGAAATCATATAGAAATAAGATGAATTATAAACAATATCAACGAAAACAAGCAATTTTAATTGGTAAATGAGTACAAATATTTGTATATAAATTAGACACATCATCAACCATCCCCTGCAATCCGTTTTAGCAAAAAACAAAAAGAAGATGTGACTAATCTTCAAGAAGAAAAGGACATTCCCTCTAAAGAAGAAGACATTCATCATGAAGAAATTCATCTTGAAAAGGAAACTTCTTCAAAAGCAAATATTATTACTCAGAATGAACAAACTATGTGTCTTTCAACTATGGAAGATAATAATCTTAACAAAATAGAAAGTGAACCCCCTCTTTCTAATTGTTATGATACAGAGTTAACAAACTCATGCAATTTTGAAGCTCTACTGAGCAAGAAAATTCCAATAGCTCTATAGAGCAAAAAAGCATTGGCTCTACTGAGCAAGAATCTTCAGAGTCTACTGACTCGAATAACTCGACTAAGCATGGAGACTCCATCGCTATTGACTCAAATAATTTTGAAAGTTTTAACGAACAGAAAAATATTGAGTTAACAAATTCAGAAATTGACGATGAGTTAATTAACTCAGACGTTGATAATGAGACAACCTACTCTCATATTAATAAAGAGTTAGCAAATTCAATGGTCATCAAACAAAGTTCCAAAATAGAACCTCTAAACATCAATGTTGTTAATCTTCATCGAAATGCTGAATTACAAATATATATTCCTATTACACTTAGTTTTCCTGAATACAAGGAAACTACAATACACACATTAATTGATACTGGTGCACAAATCAGTATAATACACTCATGTTTTATACCAAAACAATATAGATCAAAATTGAGTCATAAAGCCTCTATAGGAAGCTTTAATGGTTCTAATTCTATGGTTACTTATAATATAAAAAATCTCCAAATATCCTTAGAAGACTCACATGGAAATAAACACAATTACAAAGATATTAACTTTTCTTTGCTTAGTGACCTTGCTAAAGATTGTATTATTGGCATGGATAATCTAAGCAAACTTTTGCCACTTCAAACAAAGAAACATTTTTTCTCACTAAACAATATTCATATCCCTCGAGTTCATTTTACAATTACTACTCATAGCTTCTTTGACCTAAACGTTTTACAGCGAGGAGAAATTGAAAATTCCTTAGTGGAAAAGAACCATTGGCAACAACCATATACAAAAAAACACTATGCTTACATTCTCAAAAATATTGACACCACAGAACAAATTATACATAATATATTAGAGCCATTGTATAGCAATGATCCTCTAAAACTTTTTGAGAAGGCTCCACAATTTTGCCAACTCGAACTACTTCCTGAATATACAAAAAGGAATATTAGAACTCAAGTATAATGGTAAATCAAGAGGATAAATTGGAGTTTGCTAAACAAATAGAAGAATTTCTAGATCTAAAACTTATTAGATACAGCCATAGCAACCATTTTTCTCCTGCCTCCTAGTCAGGAATCATGCAAAGAAAAAAAAAGGAAAACAAGAATGGTTGTTAACTATCCAAAAATTAATGATGCCTGCAAATTCAATGGGTATTATATCCCAACCGTAGAACAATTATTAAACTTGGTACAAGGTTCCAAAATATATTCTAAGTTTGATGCTAAATCAGGATTTTGGCAAATCAAATTAAAAGATAATCTATCCAGAAGTCTTACAGCCTTCAGTAGTCCTCAGGGACATTTTGAATGGATGGTGGTGTGAATTATTTGCAAGTGTATAAAATCGCAACAAGTAGTATAATTAAGTGAAAAGAGTGTCGAACCCACAATGACTAATTATTTTATCGAGTACCAAAATTTACTAGATTAATTACTATTTGGAAAATCGAAATTCAATAAAGAAAGCAACTAAATTAAATTAATCTAAAGAACTAACTAAATAAATTAAAAAGGACCAGAATCTGAAATTTTGTTGTTTATTAATTGCAAAACTAATTCTAGAGTTTTTGACTTCACCTAGTTAATCCTACACACTTTATAACTCCATGTGAATAAAAATATTATTTTTCCTAGTTGTAGACCAAAATCCTCAAATTATTTAATATTCTCATTCAAGCAATATCAAAATATTCTCAAGTAATTATTTGTCATAGTTCATGCACAAATTACTAATTGAAAATTCATTAAGATCTATGAATTTCTTAATGGTGACAATAACAGCAGTTTGCTCTTGTAATGATGTTTAATTTTATTAATTCGAAATCATAAATTACCAGTTCGGTCTCTCCATGATTTAATAGATCATACAAAAGTTGGCCAAACAATTGTAAGCTTTAAGAACAAAAATCAAACATACAACCATGGAAAAAATAAAAAAATAATATGAAATTAAAATTGTGTTTTCAGAACTAGGCTACATCAAAGCCCTACAAAAATAAATTTATTTCATAATAAAATTGTAACTAACAAATACTGTTTTGGAATGTATATTAAAAATGAGAAGAGAATAGAAAGACTAAATTTTGTCGAAGAATAATGCCTCGTAAACCGTGCTCCTTCGTTCTCTTTCCTCTGTTTCTCTCTCTTCCTGCTCCTCGGGTCGCGTGCCGCCACAATCTAGAGACGCCACCTCCTCTTCTGTTTTTTCTTTTTTATTTATTTTTTATTTTTTAATAATTTTTTTCCTTTTCCTTAGGTCTGGAGCCGCCAACCTGCACATGTCAGAAGAACCCCCAGAGCCTTCTTCACGCCTTCATATGCTGTATATATATAGGAGTAGTATAATTAGGGTTAGGTTAAATTAATAATTAGGTTTAACTAATTATTAGTAGATAATTAATTAGACTCTTAAGATTAAGATTAATCTTGAACTAATAATCAATTAAAAATAAGCCATATGCATTCTTTCCTTTTTGATTTTTTGTATTATAAAATTTTTAATTTAATTAACAAAATTTTATTCTAACCCCTACTTGATAATAATATTTCTATTTTGCTTTTCACATGGCCAAATTGTAAAATTCAGAATTCAACAAATCAATAAAATTAATCAATCACTCTCCTTGTTTTGTTTGTTGATTTTTACCAAAAATCTTCACCTTTTGCACCAAAAAATTTTATTCCTTCAAAAATAATTAATTAACTGAAATCTATGGAAATAAAATAAATTATTAACATGATAGATGAATACAAGCAATTTTAATGGGTAAATGAGTACAAATATTTATATAAAAATTAGACACATCAAATGGTAATGCCTTTTGGACTAAAAAATGCACCAAAAATATTCCAGAAATGGATGGACAGTATGCTTGGCCATTTGCCATTTGTTACTATTTATATTGATGACATACTTGTCTAGATGAACATAAGGATCCTCTACTACAAGTAGCATAAATATTGTTAGAAAATAGAGTTATTTTAAACCCAAAAAAGATTGAATTATTCAAAGAAGAAATTGACTTTCTTGGAAAAAAGATACAAAAAATAATTGGAGCTACAAGCTCATATCTATGTAATGATTAAACTATTTCCTGAGGAAATAGGTACACTAAAACAATTACATGCTTTCCTAGGAATTCTTAATTACGGAAGAAAATTCATTCCTAGACTTTCTGATAAAATTAAACATTTACAGCAAAAGCTCCAACCAACACAAGGACAATACAAAGAAAGCTTGATAGAAGAAGGAAAAGTTCCTAAAATTCCACGAAGATGGAACACTGATAAAATAAAAATATATCTTTCTGAAACAGAGAAAGAAGAGATAAAGAAGATTAAAATTATCATCTCAGAACAAAAAATACTTTATTATCCAAAAGAAAAGGATAAAATTATATTACAAATAGATGCTTCATATACTCATTGGGTGGGCATCCTTTTGCACAAATTGACAAAGGACATTATGAGCTGGTTGCCTATACATCAGGAACCTTTTCCGCAACTGAGAAAAAGTATTCTACTTTTGACAAAGAGTTACTTCCATAAAATTCTGGGTTAAATCTTTAAAGGTTTATTTACTGATCAGAAAATTCCTTATACAGTCTGATAACATTGTAGTAGTACAATTTCTAAAGAAGAAAACTTTACATAATCCAGAAGAAAATTTGAGACATGTTAGACTAGCAGTATATCTTGAAATTTATCAATATGATATTGAACATATTCATGGCCATACTAATATTACTACTTTTTTTTAACCAGGTATTATGGAGAAGAAAAAAGATAAAAGACCGATGGAACCTGAAGTAATCAAAAAAATCAAAGAGCTTGTAGAAGTTCTTTGTATTAAAAACAGGAGAATGGACTACTGTCCTAAACAATAAAAAAGTAGCTGCTGCTACATCATCCACTGATACTACTGTATCAAAAAATACACTGTTCCACAAACAAAACAGGTCCTTTTAAACCCTCCCACTCAAACAACACGGAAGAAGAATTCTATCAATCCTATCCTAAAAAGGATTGGTATAATGAAGAATTAAAACATGGGAATCCAGATATTTACAATCATATAAACAATGTTTGGAGGGCATTACACCCAAGTGATAAAACAGGGGCATACCACTTATCACAATTAGAAAATATAATCTTTCAGCAAAAAAACACAAGAGTTGAGCGAAGGATTTGAAAAAGAAAAACTCATTTTTAGTAATATGATCAATTTCAGCAATACTTCTACCTCATCTTCTTTAAATAGAAAGAAAGACAATTTAATCAGAGGAAACACTCCTGCTGACAAACAACTACATGCTATAATGTCTCAAATAGACATTTGTGACCTTGTAAACATCAGAAACAAGGAATTTAAAGAGTTTGCAAAACTCTTTAAGTTCAAAGATGAGAAATTGGGAAGAATAGAAGGAGACCTTCATCTCCTTGAATGTTTAGATCTATATCAAATAGATGTATTCCCTACCGGAACATTCACTGAACTTCTCCACAAGACATGAGAAAATAATTTAGAAGATTTGCTAAAAAATTACGATCAACTGGTCAAAAATAAATATAACAGATATCGAATTCTGGCATGGTTCGAGCAAATACCACAATTCGAAAGTGCAATTCAAGCCAGGACTGTTCATGAACTCTTAATCAACCTCTCCAGACCAGAAGACTTTTCCAAAACTGTTCCCGAAATATGTGCAAAAACTATCCTATCAAAGAAAAATAAGTTTCACACAATCTACAAGTTTCAAATATGGAGCATTCTGGGAAGAAAAGCAGTATATTCGCCAGTTTAAGTCAATCCAATTATGAGAATTAGACTTAGTACAAGCCGAGCCAACACTCCAGATATAAAGGAAATAATAAAACATTTGAATCCGAAAAAAGCAAGTATGAAGCTACATAAGAATTTTTCCTTGAGTTATGGGAAAAATATACTTTTTACAAAATATACAGGTCAAAGATAATATCATCCTTATCAATTGGACTGGTGAAGATATTCCAAAAGAAGATAAAAGAATAGTTCTTTCTAGGACTGAAAGAATCCTGGAAACTAGGACCCAATGGGACATATGTCATGTGTTCTTTCTACAATGAAGAAGGTCTACATGAAGATTCCGAAATGATTTCCCCAACTCGTACAATCAATATCAACTTTATGCAAGAAGGAACCAGGGCTATTTAGAAGCATGGTGGGCCAATCCAACAAAAGGTGGACACGCAGCAGCGTGGTGATGTTTAATATGTAATATGTACTAGCTTATTCAAGAAGTCTCCTACTAGCTTACTAAGGAAGCTTAATGTTATGTATGTATGTATTTGGTATCCTATGTATAAGGTATCCTAAGCCTTAGTATCCTAAGCGATTCTCCCCCTATATAAGGAGAGGCCTTCGGTTGGTGTAAAGGCATAAGGTCTTCTAGTGTATGCTACTACTACTATCAAATAAAATCTTTCCTTTTATGTTCTATCTCTACTTTCTTTGAATTTTCGCTGTCGATCTAAAAAGTGGTAGTTTTGAGATTGACAGCGGAAAAAAGAGGGATTTTATTGATAGAAAGGGGTGGTAGCACACATACACTCTTTCTTTTATTCTTAGCTAGAGAACTTCTACCCTTACACCAACCCAAGGCCTCTCCTTATATAAGGGGAGAAAGGCTAAGGCATTGGATACCAAATACATACATGCCAAATACCAAACATTCATGAAGCTTCCTTATCATACATGAAGCTTCCTAGTAAACATACATGACATAGTAAACATACAGGACATACATAAAGCTTCCTTATGCATGAATATTCTTTATTATTAAATATTAAACATCATCACACTTTTGTTGGTCCACCTATTGTTGGATTGGCCAACCAAGCTTCTGCTACATGCTGGCACCTTTAAACATAAAGCTGTTGTTGTCTGTACGAGCTGGAGACATTGTTTTCGAATCTTCCTGTAGACTTTTTACTTTGTAGAAAGAATACATGATATCTGTCCCAATGGGTCCGAGTTTCAAGAATCCTTCAGGCTGGAACTATTTTCGTCTGCTTGTTATCCTCTAATTTGCTGATCTTTTCCATTAGTATGTGGATTTCTTTATCTAGTTTGTTGATGTCTTTAGGCAGATCTTGGCACACCATGCTATTGTTCTCATTGACTTTGTTTTGAAATTTTTTGTTGATGAATTTCATAAACGTCTATGTTTTCTGAATCACTTGTTTCTTCTATAATGACCTGCATTGGTTCTAATAGTAATGTATACAATTCGTTACAATTAGAAAGATTATATTCTTCATGATATTTCTCGATTATTTGATATGGCATATTACAATTTGGACATATATAATAATTTTCTTTAATGTTGAATGATATTTCTTTCAGTGCTGCTTCAAACAATCTATCTACTATTGAACGAAGCCTGTTTTTGTGGTAAAAATATTTTTTATGCTTCTGTATGAAGCTTGGTACTTCCCATTTTTTGATATAGACGAATGTCATATTTGTTTCTTCCATTGTAGTATCTGCAAGATGTTGAAAATGCAGTAGTTATAGAATTAATATTGCAAAAAATAGGACAGTAGTCCATTCTTCAACTCTTCAGAGAATACTGTTTTTTTTTCTTGAATAATTTAATCAAGATTTTTGTTACTAGTAGTATATGTTCTTTATGTTCTTTTGGAAAAATGAAAATACTAGTATAGTAACAAACTAGAAAATTGCCCAGCATATTTTCTATACGAGTGTGTTTCCTCTGATCATATTATTTTTCTTTCTATTCAAAGATGATAAGGTAGAAGTATTACTAAATTTGATCATATTACTGGCAATGTGTTTTGCTTTTTCAAACCCTTCATTGTGCTCATACCAATCCTTTTCTAGGAAAAGAGTGATAGAAGGATTGATAGAATTTTGTTTCCATGTTATGTGAGTAGGAGGCCTTAAAAGGTCTTGTTTTGTTTGTGGAACAGTGGTTCCTGTATTTTTTGATACAATAGTATTAGTGGATCTTGTAGCAGTAGCTACCTTTTTATTGTTTAGAGAGAAGCTGTTTCTCAATTTGGAGTGGCAATAGTTTCCTTAGATTAGCCAAGTCAATAATACAATCAAGGTTACCAAGCAAAGCAAAGGTCATATCCTTGCAATTGTGTTTTGAGTCTTCTAAGAATGTTTGTGGTGTATCATCTCTTAGAAAATTCATATTTACTCTCTATTTTGTACTACATATATGTGTATTAGTACAACCAGTGTCTTCTGTTCCTCGAATTCTTCCTATCAAAAGTTTTTCATATTTGAGTATTAATAATTGTGCAATAACATCACCTTGATGTATTGTTTAGCAAAGTGATTCAAACTTTTAAAGAATATTGAAATTGTATTCCTGAGTTCAGAAGTTATTATTCCATTTATAACAAATAGTTTCCTTTTCAATACTGCTGCAGTGTTAATTATTTGCCCATAATATCCTTTAGGAATTATTATTCGTAAGTCCAATGGGCATTTAATACTGAATATCTTTCTATTATCATGCTTTCAGCTGCTCGTAAATTTAGGGCAGGAGAGCATGTATTGTCTCTTGTAGATAAAGTGGCTTTTGAAGAAAGTGTTTCTACCCATATCGCATTAGCTATTTTATTAATCGTTATCATATTTATCTTTAATGATTCCATTTCCAAAGAGGAATCAGAGTTATAACTGCTTTTATTAACAGAGGATAATTCATGGACAGAAGTTTCTTCACCTGTAGGAATTTCCTCATGAAAAGTTTAATCTTTTCATAGGTATGAGCTTGTAGCTCAATTTTTCCTTTTAGTATCTTTTTTCTAAGAAAGTCAATTTCTTCCTTGAATAATTCAATCTTTTTTGGGCTTGAAATAACTCCAATTTCTGATAATATTTTTTCTACCTGTAGTAGATGATCTTTATGTTTATCTAGACAAGAAAAGAAAACGAGTATATAATCAACATTAAGAAATGGCAAATTGCCAAACATACTATGCATCCATTTAAAATGCCCTTGGAATTTACCACTGAATGTAGTAAAATTTCTAGATGGAGTATTCTTGATTTAGTTTTGAATCACTAGATAATTCAGAATTATTGATTCCATCTACTAGTTTAAGTATGTACTCCATATCGTGAATTACATTTGGTATCATAATATGATATTCGAAGTAGTTATATTGAATCATTTGTATACCTTTTTGGTTTTGTATAAATTTTCTGTTGCCATTCTCTTTTATCAGAATGTTCATCAGCCGGTGTACCGGTTTTATCTTTTGGTTGGTCAACAATATTTTCTTGACCAGAACAGACATAAAAATATTGTTGTTCAGTGGTGGACTGTGAGTCTATAGATTTTTCAAATAGTTTTATAGATTTTTCAAATAGTTTTAGAGGATCACTGGTATTCAATGGTTCTAAAATATTATGAGTAACCATAGAATTAGAACCATAAAGCTTCCTATAGATGCTTTACGGGTTTTTTCTGATTTATATTGTTTTGGTATAAAACATGAGTATATTATACTGATTTACACACCAGTATAAATTAATGTATGTATTGTGATTTCCTTGTATTCAGGAAAACTAAGTGTAATAGGAATGTAGATTTGTAACTCAGTCTTTTGGCTCAGATTTATTACATTGATATTTAAAGATTCTTTTTCAGAATCCTGTATAACTTTATTTTTGCTTAAGGAAGATAGTTCATATACATAGGAATCTATGTTAGTATGAATTTCTTCTCTTGTTTGAATATTCATATTGTTACTAGGTAATTCATATTTATAGGAATCTATATGAATCACTTTGTCTGCTTGAATATTCATGCTATTTCTAGCAAGTTCTTTTTGTTGACAGTCATGATATGGATTTTCTGATGTATGTTTGAATACAATTGAATTTACTAACTCTTTATCAATATGAGAGTAGGTTATCTCATTATCAACTTCTGAGTTAATTAACTCATCGTCAAATTTTCAGTTTGTTAACTCAATATTTTCTTTCTCGGTAGAGCCTTTAAAGTTATTTTTCTCAATACAGATAGAGTCTTTTTGCTCCATCGTTTCATGAGTCAGTAGACTCTGACAATTTTTGCTCAATAAAGCTAGGACTTTTGGCTCAGTAGAACTGGAGGTTGAGTTTGTTAACTTAATATGTTTTTGCTCGATAGAGCTAAAATCTTTTGGCTCAGTATAACTGGAGGTTTTATGCTCAGTAAAGCCTCCAGAATTATTAGACTTTGTTTCCGATTCTATAAAATCAGATCTATTTTTAATAAAAAGAGAGAGATCACTTTCTATTTTGTTAAGACTTTTATCTTCCACTGAAGAAAGACAAATAACTTGTTTATCATGTGTAATTATGTTGTTTTCTAAAGAAGGTTCCTTTTATGAAGAATTTCTTCTTCTTTTGAGGAAGAGTCTGTTTTATCTTGACGATTAGTCTTGTCTTTTCTTAGACGAGATTGTTGGTCCTCTAAATTTGTTAAAGAGTCTACTAGCCTTTTTAATCGGCTAATTAGATCTTGTTTAGCTTCAAAATATTCACTTTCTGTGTCAAAGGAAATGTTCTTAATATTTTTAGAGACAGATTGTTTATCCTTTATTTTATCCTTTTGTATTTTGCTAAAAAAGACTGTAGGAGATGGTTGATCATCTTCTTCTTTTATTATTTTTTTTATTCCATATAATATGGTTGGTTTTACACAGGATAGAAAAAGAAGTCATCCATGATATTTGAAAGATGTTGGTTTAGCTAAGCTATAATAAACTATCTTTTTTTAAAATATTTCTTATTTTAATAAAGCACTTACTGTAGTAATCATTGTAAGGGATTTCTGACATGGCCAAGCACTTACAGCAATAGGTACTTTAAAGATTTATTTAACTCTTTTTGTGTTTCGATTATTTTTAACATCACCGGCGTCATAGTATTTTTTAGTGTTTTGAATATTTCTAACATCTCTGGCATCACACTCCCACAACGTGGATTTATAGCAGGGTTTAGCCTCAAGCTAAGCCACAATGGGCAATAAGCAACACACAAGCAAGTCCCTATGGGCAACTAGCACCACAAGCTTATATGAATGCATTAGAGAAGAAGATCACAGCTCACTAAAAAATTATGACAGCATTGGAGATGAAGAGCAAAACTCACAAAACTAGTTAAAGTTTAAGAATGAATACCTAAATCATGGCTTTCGCTCACACAGCCTAAAGATGAATGTTTTACTACATGGCCTAATTAAACAAGCTTCTGAACAAGTGTTTGTTTTCATAGCTAGCTTAACCAACATGAAGGAGATTACTTCTCCATCCTAACCTAAACTACAAAAAGAGTAGTTTAGAGATTATACCTGATTGAAAGAGAAGGACTCTGAATTATTTGCCACGCTTTGATACCAGTTTTGAGATTGACAGCGAAAAAAGAGGGATTTTATTGATAGAAAAGGGTGGTAGCACACATACTCTCTTACTTTTATTCTTAGCTAGAGAACTTCTGCCTTTACACCAACCCAAGGCCTCTCCTTATATAGGGGGAGAAAGGCTAAGGCATTGGATACCAAATACATACATACCAAATACCTAACATTCATGAAGCTTCCTAGTAGCTTCCTAGTAAACATACATGACATAGTAAACATACAGGATATACATGAAGCTTCCTTATGCATGAAGCTTCTTTATTATTAAATATTAAACATTATATATATATTATTTAAGATTTTATTTAAATCATAATTACAGGCCTTATTAATTATGTTCTTGGCGTTGAGTAGACTGATTAGTTTAGGTTAGTTAAATTCTAATTAATTGTTTTTTTACCTTATGGATACGACCATAAGTTATAGTGGAATATTTGGTGTTAGTTATTTTTGTAATTTAAATTAAGTTTGGGTAGAAGTAGGACTTAATTACTTTGTCTTTTTGAATAACCCGGAATTTTCAAGTTATTTTTTTTAATTTTTGCTTTATTTTTTTTTTTAATAGTGATAGAAGATGCTGAAATTTACAAGATTTACAAGAAGTAGAGATGGAACATAAAAGAGAAAAATTAATTTATTGGAAAGTAGTTGTAGCACACATACCCTCTTTCTTTTCTTACTTGCTAGAAAGCTTATGCCTTAACACCAACCATGGCTTCTCCTTATATAGGGGGAGAAAGACCTATGATACTAAGTCTTAGGATACTAAAATACATACATACATGAAGCATCCTTCGTAGGAAACTTCCTTAGTATGCATACATGCACACGTTTTCTTTACACATCACCACGCTTATGTGTGTCCATCTGTTGTGGGATTGGCCCACCATGCTTTTGGCTAGTGCTGGCGTTTCCATGCATAAGTTTGTTGTGAGTGGGAGACATTGTTACTGTGGAACGAATATTCCCTGCGTATCTGTCGTGTCGGTGCTTTATCACGTCCTGGAGTTGCTGTTGGAGTAGATGGGTGTCATTTCTGAGCTGATCTATGTACGTTATCAATTTATAATTGTCGTTTTGTAGCTGTTTGATATCATTCTTCAGTTGACTGATATCCTTGGTTTGTTGTACTTCGATGTGCTGATCGACTATGCTATGACTGTTCTTTACTATGCTTTCTCTGTCTTTGCCCTTACCGATGCTGGCTTCCTTGTGGAATATTTGCTGATTAGGTTCCCCAGAATCATCCATTCCTTCGAGTTTTGGGGTGAAAAATTGCATCGGTGGCATTCCATAGTGACCATCACAGGAAATCGAGTCATGTTCTTTGAGATATTATTCAATTATATTGTATACTTCATAACAGCCTGGACATGTGTAATAGTTGTCTTCTACATTAAAGGCTAGATTTCTTCGAGTTGCTGCAACTAATCATCCAGCTATTGGCAGTAGCCAGTTTTTTTTGCTGTAAAAATATTCTTTATGTTCTTTTATGAAGCTTTGTACTTCTTCTCTTTTGATAAGGACAAACTTTAGATATGTTGCTACCATAGATATATCTGCAAAAAAAATTAAAACAAAGTAGTATGAAAATTGTTTTTAGGTTTTGATATTTTTTATAGGGACTTTGATAATCATATTTCCAAGGTTATCAAAATCTTCTTTTGATTCAGTATCATGTAGTTTTTCTATCATCTGAATAGTTGTTCCTTCAATAGGCTGGGTTTTTCCAAAGCTTAAGCTCTTTCTATGTATATCTTTCAGTACATTAGGAGTTAATAAAATAGATGCTTCATTATCCAGAAGTAAGCTACTATCTCTTCTAATGGAACAAGAACTAGATCTATTAAGAGAAGGTGTTTGTTTTGAAGAAGAATTTTCTTCCTCTGTGTTTTTGTATATAATAGTAATTTTATTTCCTGAGACTATAAATGTCTTTTCTAGGATTTTTACTTGTTTAGGCTTTAGTTTATTTATAAATAATGCCATGTCATTACTAAAGTAATATGTTTTTGTTCAATTATCTTAGGTTGAATAACCTTTCTTGTTCATACTTCAAATAGTTGTAGGTAATCTTTAGATTTTTTTGATTGAAAGTAGAAACTTCGTCAAAGTCTATGCAACTTTCCTATTGAATGCTTAGGATTTTTTATTATGGTTTCCTTTCTATACCTTTAAAATTAATTGATAATGTACAAATATCAGTAATGTTTTCATTTGTTAATGCAAAAGAAAAATTGGGATGTATATTGAAAGCGAATATTTTTTTGTTAGATTTGATTTAGTTTCCCCAATTATAGAATTTAAAGGATCGTTAATCCTTTCGTCTCTTACTATCACCAAGATTGGTGTATCTATTCCAGAACGAAATTGTGCAATGATTTTTATTTGTATCAATCCTAGATGAAGATAATTCATCTTTGGATATCTTTGTTTTATGCTTTTTACCTTCTCATTGCTTATAAGCTTTATTGATGAGAGGTCTTGAATTCCTTTTAATTTTATATTTCCTTGCACTTTTTTCAAAAATGTAAGTACTTTTAGAACTAAACCTAGATATAAGAGATTTATCTGTTTTATACACATCCTTTTTATCTGGATGAGGTATCATTTCTAATAGTTTTGTTAAGTCATCATCGGATATATCATAGACTTCTCCGATACTATTATCGAAATCAAAATTTGTGGTATCTTCTCATATAAAATTCATATTTACTCTATATTCGGTACTATATATATGTGTACTAGTACAACCAGTTTCTTCTGTTTCTCGAATTCTTCCTATCGGAAGTTCTTCATATTTGAGTATTAATAATTGTGCAATAATATCTCCTTGATGTATTTGTATAGCAAAATGATTCAAACTTTTGAAGAATATTGAAATTCTATTCATATGTTCAGAAGTTATTTTTCCATTTGTAACAAATAGTTGCTTTTTTGATACCGCAGTAGTGTTAATTATTTGCCAATAATATCCCTTAGGGGTTATTATTCGTAAGTTTAGTGGGACTTCTAAAACTGAATATTTTTCAATTATCATGCTTTCAGTTGTTCGTAAATTTAGATCAGGAGAGCATGTATTATCTCTTGTAGGTAAAGAGGCCTCTGAAGAAAGCGTTTCTACTCATATAGAATTAGCTATTTTATTAATCGTTATCATGTTTATCTTTAATGATTCCATTTCCAAGGAGGAATCAGAGTTATAATTGCTTTCATTAACAGAGGATAATTCATAGACAGAATTTTCATTATCTATAGGAATTTCCTCAAGAGTTTGAGTATGAATACCATACTCTTCTAGATTATTTATTATGACATTATGAATCTTTTCGGTGCATTCATTTGCATAATGTCCTTCTTTTTCACATTTGAAGCATTTGCATCCTTTTTGGTATTTGGGATATTTATTTTTTATAAAACTTTTAGGTTTAGAATAATTTTTTTTGCCACTTTTTCTTGAATTATGGCTTCCAACTTTTCCTTGTTATTTTAAATTTTTTGGAAGGTCTATTATAAGATCCATATTTGGGTTCACACCTATATTTCAGATTTATATCTGGATCGTATCTGGGACAACACTGTATCCCTAGCTTAGAGTTCTTAACTCTATTTTTTAATTGTTTATGTGCTTTAGCACTTTGACAAAATGCTTTAATGGTTTCCATACAGGCTTGTTTTAAATATCTTGTATTTTGACCTCTGAGTTTATCTCCAATAAGGCCAACAGAATTAGCTGCCAATAATTTGTTATAATGATTTTTTTATCAAGTCTCCCCATGGTTCTGGGATTTTTAGAAAGAATCTTTCTAACCAAAATATTATCTTATCAGGATCTTCGAGTTTGATGATTGCCCAATATAATCTGTGACAAATGTTTCTAATTTACATATATCACATAATTTCATCAATAATAACTTGTTTTTTTCATCTATAGTCCTTTGTAGTGTTTCTCTTGTTAGATCACTATAGAATGATGATAATAGTCGAAAAATCATTTTATCAGTAGTTTCTTGAGATTCAATATTGGCTCTTTCAATCGCATTTGAAGCTTCGCTTCTTAGCCAATTGGCTGCGTATCCTTCCCATAAGGAACATGTATATTTGAAAAAATCTCTGTTAGACATCCTCTTTAGGAGATATCTTATACCACGCATATGTTGGTCCCAATCTTTAAAATAAAATTTAAGATATCTATGGGGTATTCTATCAATATTGAAATATGTACCCATATGAGCACTTCGTTTTTCATATTCTAGCATGATTATCCCTACAATTAAGGATATTATTATGGTAAAATAATCTTTCAGATGTTCTACCATATCGTAGAAATTCTTCCTTTTCCGGATTGGAAGGTTGAAAATCTGATAATGGATTTTCTTCAGGTTCTAAAAGTCTTTTTCCTCTATCACTTACATTGGTAGCTTAGGTGTTATTTTTTTATTTATAATTTGAATTAATTTGATAGAGATAGAACATATTTTTTGGGTGTAAATACATGTAGAAGTTTTTATCGTTTAATAATCTAAATTTTCAGTTTATCTTTTTATTTATTGCCCATTTTTATGTAATATTTTAAAAAAAAGGTTACAATCACTTTTGAGTTTGGAAAAGAGATTATATACTTATACATATAGTTTTAAATAAATTCTTTTTTATTTATGTCGTTTATGATAACAATTTCATGTTGTAGTTTGAATTGATATTATTTCAGTAAATTGAAAATGAGAAATATATTTTAGATTAATACAATACTACACACGCACATTAAACCAAGTGCACTTGGTGCACTACCAATTTCACTAATGTGTATATATATATATATATATATATATATATATATATATATATATATATATATATATATATATTCCTATTCCGTTGTGCACTAGCCATATATATATATATATATATTCCCATTCCGTTGTGCACTAGCCTTGGTGTGTATATATATAGTCTCGTTCCGTTGTGCACTAGTCATGGTGTGCACGCATTCGTATCGAAAATCTGAACCGTTCACATTGATCTACACCTATAAATTAGTCTAAATATGTAAAATCAAGTCATTTGAAATTTAATATGAATGCCCCCCTATATATGTGTGACGGCATGAAGAACCCTACTCATACCTCTCTTCAGACTCCACTTCACTGCACATTCTCTTAGTTTTTCTAAAGGTCTATTTGGCTATTTGGGGGAAAGAATAAGAAAGAGAAGCAAGCTAGGAGGAGAAGAAGCAAGCTTGGAAGTGTTGGAACTCTCCATAGCGATGTGGGTGTTCTCCTAATCCTTTGTATGTTAGTTTCATGTATTGATTAATTGTTTGATGTAGCTTATGTGGAAATTATGTGTATAGAAATATGTTATAAAAGAAGTTAAGTAGATGGAATTGTTAGAAAAGAAAATATGTAGTTTGTGATGGGTAATTAAATTTCCAACTGCTAGATCAAATTCTAGACTTTGCATGGTTGGATTCAGACTCTTGTAATTAGAATAAATGCATGGAATAATTGTGTGAGAAAACATATTTATATTAAGGTTTTGTTGTCGAATTTATGCAACAAAAAGTTTGCATGTAAGGTGTTTGATAAAATGTCCAAACGAAGATATGAGCGTATATGAATGAAAATGTCAAGGAGAACAATATGCTGTGAGAAATAAAGTTGTAATTGAGATTTTAATATCATTGGAATATAAGTTAGTACTTACACATGTGTGAAATGACGTATTGTAGGAGATAACTTTAATAAGTACAAGTTGCTATGAAGTGTTTGACGAGATGCTTATAACATATAGTGTATTGAGATGGTTGTTGTGTAGGAGATGTAAAGTAAATACCCCAATTTCGTGCATAATGGTGTTGAATATTGTGTATACAAATTGGTACATGTTCAGATTCGAATAACCTTTGGAACGGGTTGAGTTAATTAATGGTAGTTTGTTATATGGTGTTGCCGTTCCAAAGTGTCAATTGTTGTTGTTCGTTTAGGCCGGAACTGGGATAAGTTTGGGTAAACTTATGGCATAATTTGGATGGTCAAGTTAGATACTAGTTAGGTCGAGTTGGAACTTGTTACTAAGTTGATTATCATGTGAAATTAGTTTGGAGTCGCTTGGTGTTCGGCTATTCGATTATTAAGTTAATCTAGTAAATTGAAGTTAATCTAGCAAACTTGATTAGGTCAACCAAGAAAATTAATATAGAAATTAGAAGATGTTAATGGAGTAGGTCTACATTGCAGGGTTCGAACCCTATAAGTAGAATTACGTTCAAGCTTGATTGGGGAGTATGTAGTCTAAGATGCATACGTTTCCAATCAAGTATGCATTTGAGTTGTGCATTAGATTCTATGTCATGGCATACACCGACATTTATGTTGTAAGATTTTTCACATCTTTGTGTACAAGTTGATTGTTGAGGATTGGGAGATCGCTGGTTTTATCAGTATTGCCTCAGTTGCATTCAACTGACATGCCCACAGTTGGTTAGTCACAGGACTGCTTGATCATGGGAGCAGAAGATTCATGTTGTGGAACATCCAAGTGGATGATATAGTTCCTTGTACAATGTAATTTATTGTGTAATTCATGATGTACGTTTTAAGTAAGACTACATTGTACATTGTTATAGTGTTGTATGTAATAAAGAGTTTTCAATTTCTTGTGATTTTCTTTGTATACTCTTTTGAAGTAAAGATCCTGGATTGTGTCACGAGTTTCTAGTATACGGAACTCGGGGCGCTACAACCTGAAGGATAAAGAATTAGAGAACAAGGTTTGCAAATTAGTAAAATCTTTTTATGAATTAAAAACAAGCACATAAATTATGACATGTAACATTGATACAATAATAAAACGCTTAGGTTTTGAATCCAGCAATTCTGATAAATGCCTTTATTTTCATGATCTATAAAATAAAATTGCTATAATTTTCTTGTATGTTGATGACATGCTTGTTTTTGGAAGTTATTTCTCTAGTGTAATTGAAGTTAAAACTATGCTATCCAAAGAATTTAGCTTGAAAGACCTAGGTGTTGTGAACACTATATTAGGTATGATAGTGGGTTTTGGTAGGCAAGGGATAATCATTGGTCAATCCCACTACATCAATAGCATGTGAGAAAATGGGTATATAGTGATTGCTAAAGGTTTGAAATACCTTATGATTATAACAATAAGTTGACATTTAATGATGGTGCAGTTGTGAGACAGCTGGATTATTCTAAACTAATTGGAATTCTCATGTATGCAATGAACTGCACTAGACCAGACATAGCCTTTACGGTAGGCATACTCAACAGATTCACTAGTAATCCTAATATGCCACATTGCAATGCCCTTGTAAGGCTAATGGGTTACCTAAGTAGTACTCAAGAGTTGGCTTTGTTCTACTCTTGACATCATTCAGTTTTGGAAGAATATTCTGATGCATCATGGTGCACAGAATTTGGTAAAAGTCGAATCACTTGTGGCTATGTGATTACACTATGAGGAGCAACAATGTCATCGAAATCTAAAAGGCAACCAGGCCTTGCATTCTTATCTATGGAGTCTGAACTCTGGTGAAGAAACGGAATGAATGAGAGATCTGTTGCAATATATTCCATTGAGAAGATTTAAAGTAACTACTCTTAGTTTGTTTTGTGACAATCAAGCTACAAAAATTGTAGCATCTAATACTCTTTACAATGGTAAGAGATAAGCTGTGGGCCTTAGACATGCGAAGTTGAACTATCTCGTTAAACAAGGGATCATTTATCTCATTGATGTGTGATCCAAATAGAATATGGTTGATGCTCTTACTAAAGGACAACAATGATGTCTAATTGTCAAAACTGTCAGGAAAATGTGGATAAGAGATACTGAGTTTTAAATTCCTTAGCACCCTAGTTATTTTGATAATTAGAACCCAACGGAGCCATCGAGAAGTTTAAACTTAAGCATCAATTTTTACGGTTGACATGTTTTAGATAATTTTGAAAATTTCTATGTAAATTTCACAAATATATAACGTCATTCCAATTTGATGGTACTATATATTTTAATAATTTACTTAGAATCATCATATTAATCCATTACGAAACATGAAAATTTGTCGATATGTTTCGGATGATTGAATTGTCTTTATATATCATTATAAATTTTATTATATGTCTTGTATGGATAAATGTTTCATTCTAATTTTGATGACTCAGTATTTAACCATAATTGATATGGCAGCCTTTTCATTTTAATATGAAACGCAGTATGGTTCTTGTGTAGAAACTGTAAAAGTTCATGTCCATTATTTGTTAAAGATACTTGATTGTGATGCTTGTGTCATAATTTTGCTAAGCTAAATTGAAATGACAATTTTGCCCTTGTGTGTTACACAAGTATATTTTGTACCGTGCTGGTAATATTTGTAACGTATTTTCATTACGTATTGTGATTTCTGACTATTTATGCATTCTCCATATATTTTATCCTATTTAAATCAACTAAAATATTAAATTTCAATCTCTGGGTTTTACGTGTTTTTTACGTGTTTTGATACACACATCGATTATGTGTTTCCACCGCTACGTACAATATTTTCTATGTGTTTAAATTATTTATTTTATTTATTCAAATCCATTTTATAAAATAGAAATTTATTTTCTCGCATTTTGATCTAAATACTTTTTTACGTGTAATGCACGTGTTTTTTATGTACATAGCAATTACGTCGTGAAATATATAAAATTAATAAATATATTTTCTTATATTTTATTTTTATTATCCTTAATATTTTTTCGTTGATAACGTCAAATTTCATATTTTTGATATTTTACCTGCGACGCACGTGTTTGTTTTGGTGCGCGTATTTAAGCGTATTTGTTTTCAAAATAAATTTCGGAGTGTATATAACACCCCGTAATTTCAAAAAAATAATAATATAATAGTAGTAGTATATATGTATGTATTATACAGTATATATAAAGATGATATATATATATGTGTGTGTGTGTGTGTGTGTGTGTGTGTGTTGAGATTTGGCTGGTTGGTAAATACATGTGAAATGTATATATGATAGGGGGCCCACGGTAATGGAAACAACAACATTTTGCTGCTGTTAACTTCAGTGACGTGGCATGAAGTTGGAGTTGGGCTTTCCTGTGCATTGGTCGGTTGAGGTAGAGTTTGGTCGAAAGTGGAGTTAGAAAGATGAAGGGTTGGGGGCTAGGGTTTTGAAGAGTTAGGATCATGAAGAGTTGGGAGTTATAGGAGTTAGGATTATGAAGAGTTGGAAATTAAGTAGAGTACTTTATTAGGTGGATAATTTTGCACTTTAAACTCTCATATTGATCTATAAATACACCCCTCATTCTCTTCTCTTGTCACACTTAAACTAAAAAAAATAAAGAGAGGAAAAGAAAGAGAGAAGAGAGTACCTTTGTGCATTGGAGAGCTATTGCTAGGAGGAGAAGGTCAAGGAGGTGCTAGTTGGAGCTAGGAGTTAGAAGTGGTCTCTTCAATCTTGGTTATTTCATTCTTTATAAGAGGTGGGTGATCTCTTTCTTTCTAATGTACAGAATGCATGCTAAAAGTTATAGATGAGTAGTATGAATTGACTTTGATGTGAAATATGTAGACATAATCCATGCTAATGTAGTATGCCAAGAATGAAAGTAAGCTTGTTGAGATTAAAGTAAATAATTGCCACCATGTTAATTAGAAAGAAGAATTTTGACAAAGGAATTAATACTATGAATCATGTTAGTATGCTTGTAAATTTGTACATATCGAGTATATGATTTGTATGAAAATTGGTTGGAAAATGTTATATTCAATATATGCATTAGTGCCATCCTAGTATAAAATATCTGCATTAGGCATTAAGGCATCGCATACACTTACATGTTTAGTGTAGTCACATTTAACGCTTTATTTTGCATTCAATTTGTGGTTTATTAAAGTATTGAGATCATTATATGTACGACATAGAGAGGATGGCCGAGTATAATATTTTCGTCAGTTGTAAGTAACTGACATGCCCACAACTTATTATGCAGGAACTGGACTTTTTCATGAAGAAGTAAAGATGTTAGGATGTTGTTGATTAATTTCATTGATAAAGTTGTACAAGTTGTATATTTTTTCACTGTTGTAATTCGTTTTATTTTCCGCTGTGTACAAAATTGTAAAGAACTCTGATGTATGATGAAAAGTTTAAATTTCCTTGTAAAATTGTACGAAGTGAAGTGGAAAGATCCTGTGGAATCTCGAATTTGGTCTTATTTGGAATTCGGGGCGTTACACTTGAGCTAGATACTTTTATGCAATTTATTTGAATTCTTAGAGAAGTGACTCATAGAATTCTTGTTTGCAATATTGAGAAACAAATGCCGACAAAGATAATGGAGGTGGAACTCTAGTTCTTGATTTCGTAGATGATGATTTGCTCGACCTGGAGGAGTAATCATGAATCATCTTGCAAAGATTTTCTGTAGTGCCCAGAATTTCCATAATTGAATAAGAGACAGAAATCCAGAATCTTGTGCAAAGAAGACTCTCCGCTAGCGATAAACTACCTAGAACCTTGGGTGATGACTCTGTGACATATGCACTGTTAGCTGATCATGTTACTTTGAAGGAAGCTTTAAGGCGTAGGAATGATTTGCTTTGGAAAGAGGCAATTGATGATGATATGAAAACTTTATTACAAAATAACACTTGGAAATTAGTTAATTTTCCAAAAGGGGCTAAAACTATAAGAAGTAAGTGGGTTTTGAAGAAGAAATTTAATTCCTGATGGTACTGTAACAAAGTATAAAGCACATAAAGTATCTAAAGATTATACTGAATAATGTGGGGTAGATTAGTTTGATGTTTAATCACATGTTTGTTATATTGCTACTATAAGGATTCTTATTGTCATTGCATCTATTGAAAATTTTGTTATTCATCAAATGGATTTTAAAACTTCCCTTCTAAGTGGGGATCTTAATGAAGAAATCTATATGAAACAATCTGTGTTGGATAAAATTGAGGAACACATAATTACCTTCAAAATATAAAATAGAATAACATAATTTATGAGTCTCGAAGTAGGCATGTATCAGCACTGCACTAAAGGACTTATTGCCAACCTCGTGCGGTGTTCCATAACAACTTGTCCAAAGGTACACACCCTTCTCCACCGATATCCCTTGCATGCACGACCATGAAAGAAGAGTTGGCCTGAAGAGGTAAGCTACAATATGCCCAATAAGGAAGAAAAATATATATAGTAGAAGTTTTGTTTGGATGAAGGAAAAATCATTCTTGTTCATCTCATTTTCTCTTCTTCTTTTATTTTCTCTTTTCGTCTTCTCATGAAGAGGAGCTAGTATTCAAAAGAGACATCTACTAACCCCTGATAATAAACCACTTGAAAATGCGAAAAGTCAAATAATAATCATCTTATTTATAAGAGTAATTAACCAAAAACTTATGAGTTATAACTCGCTATAATGGCTAGTTTGACCATGACTAAATAAAACATGACTTTCTCAAAATAAATATTAAATTAATTTTTTTCCATTTGACTTTCCAGCAATCACCCCAAAAAAGTAAAATTCAAAATATATTTCTTTAGGAAAAGGAAGAATATAATTTTGTATAAAATTTGGCATATTTCTCATTGGCACATACATCTAGCAATCAGTGCAGGTAGTTACGGTTTGAACCTACACTTAGTGACATTTAATGCAAACTGAAGAACCATAGTGGACTATGTAACACCTCGAATTTCATACACATGAAATACGTGACTCATCCAAAATCTTTTACTTCAATGTAATACAAACACAGTAAAAAATACAGGAAAATTTTAAAACTTTCGTTACAACATAGTTCATTACAATTATCAGTGTTTCGTACAATAAACTAAAACTTATAAAAACATTTAAGCTTCAGCCTTCTACTAGAGTCCGCAATGAAAGTCAAATCCATACCATCCACTGAATACTAATTTTGCAAAGTCTTCCAAACTGTGGGCACGTCAGTTGAATACAACTAGTGCAATGCTAATAACAATGGTGATCTTTGAATTCTTAACAACCAAGGAATTGATGCAAAATAAAAATAAATAAAACAGAAAATAAATCTAATCTAAGTGTATAGTGTATGCCATGATCCTGAAATATAATGCACAAAATAAATGCAAACAATGCTAATTTTTAATGCATGCTTGTTTAGAATTATATGCCACCCATACAACATTTGTTTCGAATGCAAGCTTCTAACGTTACTCCTCATTTTAGTGTTTAGCTCCTCATTATGCAAACCCTTATGACCATGACAAAATTTAAGATTTTGACATTCTGTGAGTATTGACCCTCACCCCAGAAATTTTGGAGATCAATCTCTATCCACAGAAAATTCTGGAGACTATTTCACTCACATCTGGTAACTTTGGAGAATACCTTACTCTGCAGGTCATCTTGGAGTCCTCATCACACAAACATCCCATGAGCGTCGCTCTCATCCCAAAAATTCTGAAGATTAATCCCTATCCACAGATAATTCTGGAGACTATTTCACTCACATCCCAAAATACTGGAGAATATCTCATTCCGCGAATCATCATGGAGCCCTCTTACTTATGTTTGCTCTTGTTTCGTCACAACCCCTATCTAGTGCATGTCCTTATATTCAAACATAAACGACTACCTCCTAGAGCTAGCTCACCCTACAAGACTTAAATCAACAACACTATGAATAATAACACAACCTGGATAATTCCCACATTCTAATAATCACAACCTACCGGTATCTTGGATCTTACTCAGCCACTAAAAAACCTACACAACTTGGACATCACATGAATTCACATTATAGGGTTTTTACAACAACCCTAACTGGTTAATATAATCATAAGTAGATATATTCACATCTCTAGTCTGTCTTTTATTCATTACACAACTAGCAATTTTGATTTAAGATTCCACATCCAATTAATCTCATCTCTAATCTCAATTTACTTCCAATTAACAATAGGTTCCCTTATTAGATCTTAGTTACTCAATAACTCATGTCTCTCCAATATTAGAATTAAGTGTGCTAGTCTACAACTAGTTTTAATTCAATTAAATAAATTAGTCTCTACTCAAATCTATGTCTACTAATAAACTATCAAAATTAGAAAGCAAACTAGTCTACAATTAGATCTAGATTGAATAATTAAAACAATCCTTATTTAAAGTTAATTCTTTTCTCAAATATTAGCGAATATTTTTACCACATTTGTTTTGATCAACTATTTACATTAATAGAAACAATCTAAGTTAAACAACTAGTTTTACATTGATCTTACATCTTAGCACAGAAATACCCTGCCTTAATTAAAACTCGAAACTTTAGATATGAAAATATTCATATTCAAGGTCTGAAATTAATCAACTCTAAAAATATGAATTTAATTAAAACCATAATCTGAAATTTATTAAAACCCAAATATGAACTTAATTAGAACAATAATTTGAAATTAATTAAGACTCTAATCTAAATTTAATCACTCACAAATATGAATTCAATTCCTATTTATTTAAAAATTAAATCCGAACTTAATCAAACCCCTAATACAAACAAATTCCTAACCTAATCAAGCAAACCCGGCACACAGCTACCACTGCACTTCGACCCGCATTAGCAGCACATCCGAACCCGCATACATTCACACCCACGTACAAAGTAGCATCAACCCGATCATCTGGATCCTGACCCGAGCCCACATATATTTAGACCTGAACATACCAAAACCAGACATGAACTCCTATAAAAACTGAACTAACCCGAGCCCTAATAAATCCAGACCTGCAATGCAAAATAGACCCGATAATACATTCAGACCCGCAATACAGCAGATCTAATAACACTAATTTGATCAAAACTCTAAATAAAACAAACTTTATTCTGATTAAATTAGACCCAAAACTACAGCAAACAAACTCTAGAAAATCTGAAATTTCATTCATGGAAAATTTTATTTTTTTATGCATAAATAATCACTAAATGTTCATAATAGTGTTCCATAACAACTACACAAAATTACAATTGTTTAGCATGAGATTTAAAAATATGAAAAAACAGTCTTTTTGCATGATATGAGTCTCTAATAATATATGTATATTTATGCATGATCAACACATCAAAATTGGAAGTTCCCATTTATTATAAATCAATCACCACATCATTCAAACATACAAATAACAATTATCATGGATCTATTCATGTCATCTTAATGATTAGAATAAATGTTTACAAACATCCTGGCATGTTCTTTGTATTAAAATAACAATATCAATAGAAAATCAAAAGAATAGAAGAACACCCACCTCTTAATGTTGAATTCTTAGAACGATAGCCTCCAAAAGCTCTTCTCCTCCAAAACTCCTAATGCAACTCCAAAAGAAAAAGAAACCAAAATGAGAGAGCCTCTGTCTCTCCCTCTTTATTTATTGGTCAGCCACACCCTAGGTTAGGGTTAGAGTTGTGCTTTTGCTTTTGTGTTGGACTGGGCTCTTATGTGCCCAATAAGTATTCTCTTATTATAAATATTAATTATAATTAGTTTTAACAGCCCACAATAAAATATTCTTCATCCATATGAATAAAAAAATTAATAAATTAATAATAACTGAATAATACACGTACTATAATAGATTATAATACACGTGTGTTGCACATACGAACTAGTAGACAAAAATAATGATAATAAAAATATTATTTTATTTTTTCAAGGTGCTACATTTAATACCCCTAGATATACATAGTCTCATATTTGTTGGGAAGTGGGGTATGAGTTATTATAGATTAGATTGCCAAGGATCCAATACAACTTACTAAGCTATATCACTTTTGATGAGGTTGTGCCCTGTGGTGGGGCCGTGGTTAGGTTCTTTAGGCATGTAGGGCGCGTAGACGCACTAGGTATGTAGGGTGTTACATCCTGAATTTTCATCTATAATTAAATATGAGTTTGTTTGATTTCACGTGTTTTGCACGTGCAAATCTATGTACATTTTTCCTTAAAAAATTATTTATTTTTATCATGAACAAGTATTTTCTATTCTTCTCTTTTTAATTTAAGTTCTATTTTAATCTCTAGGCCTAATTGTTTAATTCTAGCCCACTTAATTAATTTAATTATTTTAATTAGAGAGCCCATTCATTCTAGCCCACCTATTTAGCCCATTAGTTATTTTTAATAATAAATAAGAAAACTTGTGGGGTAGACTTGTGTTTGTAACAAATTAATTAAAAATATATGAACATTTAGTAACTAGGCGTGCATGGAGAGGCACGTGCATTGCACATGCACGTGTAAGTGTGCTTGAAGGGTAGGCCGGCCACACTTGAGAGGAGGTGGGAGAGATGGATAGAGTGGAGAGGTAGTTTTCACTAGTGGATAGTTCTTCTAACTCCCTAGTACATCCTAGCCTCTCATCTTAATTCATCTAAACTAATCTCCACCCTTCATTTTTCCTTCAGAAATGTATAAATAGCCCCCCTTAGCCATTCATTTCTTTGCACCATTAGAATTTGTAAAAAGAGTGAGAAGAAAAGATAGAGTTGTAAGAAAAGAATTGTGTGAGGAAAAAAAAGATTGAGAGTTGATTTGTGTTCCTTTCCCCATTGGAGGCCGGCCTACACAATCAAGGAGGAGTTTTGGTTTTGTATTGTACAAGGAGGAGGAGAGCTTTGGTGTGCACAAGCAAGAAGGAGAAGGCTTGCAACGAGGAGAGGATCGTGTGTTCAAGGAGTTTCCCTAGGAGTTTTCTTTGTTTCTTCAGTTAAAGTGAGTGATTTCTCTACTTCTAATGTGGATATCATGCAAGGGATTGAATTGATGAATATGCTAAGAGAAACAACGGTAAATTTGCCATATGTTTGTTAAAAAAGAGACTAATTAGAAATAAGATGAATGCTTGATGAATTGATTGATAGTTGATATAATTGCAATTATTAAATTAGAAATTGTCATGTTACTATGGAATATATATTTTATGAACCATGCCAGATTAAGAAAATTTGCTTGTGAAAGACTAGTCTGCAAACTAAACTATTGATATGTGTTAACTAAGTAGTGCAATATTCATGTAAAAAAAATAGAGGAAACATGTTCTAGAATTCTTATAGAAATAAAAGAAAGTAAGAGAACATCTTGTTGTGAAAATTTTATTGCCAAATTGTGAAGAAATTATGGTTGCATTCAATGTCGAAAATGTAGACTTAGAGTATAAATTAGAAAGAAAAATTTACTTTTTATGTCAAAATAATGGTTTTAAATTACTGTTATGCTGCAAATTTCTAAGACTGATAATCTGGAAACTTTTATGATATAAAAATAGAGGAGAAGAAAATTTAAAAGATTTTGAATTGTGAAAAATTTATTAATTAACAGCGAGCAGTTCATATCGGGTTAGTCACTCGGACCTACTAGTTAGTGGGTGCATTTTAAAAAGGTCACTGTAGCGCAGCGGTAGTTAAGTCTTGGGTTCGAGTCTATCCAGAGACTTTATTTTTTTGAAATTTGATTTTAACTCAATACCGCAACCCAAAACTTAAGTATAAATTGAGTTCTGTATAAAACAGTTAGCTACCTTGGCCTAACTGGTATTCGGGTGCGGTTTAAAACCATTACTGTAGCTCGGCGGGGGTTCTGTGCGTGGGTTCGAATCCAGCCTGACCATTTCTTTTGGAAAATTTGATTTTTTTTCTATTTTATTATTTTTAAACAGTTTTATGTTTTTAAAAAAATTGAGAAAAAATATTAGAATTATTCTAAAAATGCCTACACTTCATGAAAATTATATCCATAACTATTGAATTATTATAATGAGAATTAGAAGCAAATTAAGAAAAAGAACTTGATACAAATTTCATAGAATATAATCTTGATTAATTAAAGAAAACAAATATTTTTCTTTTGAAAGAAATTTTGAGTAGAGTTTTTAAAATGAGATTTGTGACATGGATAATTTAAGTAAGATTAATGTGATTTCTTCGCTTAGTAAATGAAAGAATGACCTTGTGAATGCAAAGAAATTATGTGAAGTTTAATTATGAACGTTGGTAAGTTAATAAATGAATTGTTGTGTTATACATGAATAATGCATAGAAATGAAATGAAAGATCATGATGAATTATGAGAAAAATTTGTGAGTATGAATACTTAATTTTTATGAACATGAAATAAGATTAAAGACTAGAGTGTAGCTAAGTCCTTATACCGGCACGGATTAATTCTTTTGAGATAAAATGTTGAAATGAAAGTTAAAGTTTGGGTCATTATTGTTGATTGATGGTTAAGACCGGTACAGAGGAGGTGCTAATTCTAAGGTGTTGATTTTATTCATGATTCAAATAACTAAGGACAATACAATAGTGAAGATGTGATGAAAGTAAGAGAAAAACATAAGTATGAGGGACTCGGATCTACGGTATGAGAGTGTTCACAGGCTGTCTACATGATGCATCATGTCGTGACGTGAACACATCTCCAGAATTATCGGGACCGTGGCGACGCTTGAGGGCTGTTTGGTGACTACGTAGTGTCATAGTTCCATGATGGAGTCTGAATTGTCCATAGGTTGTCTACATGATGTGTCATGCTATGACGTGGGATTCCCCTCTAAGCTGTCTGGACATGGGGCTCGTATCTCATAGAACGTCTAGGATACTTACCGTAGTTACCGTAGTAGTTTAAGTCATAGCGAGTGATCCAATCCTAGAAGATGAAGAACGATTAATGGCTTGCCCTCGGACCTATGTAGTATGGGATGCATAGAATCCGAACAAGTGCGCATTAGTGTCATCTAATATAAATAACTGTATTAAGGACTAAGTGCACATTCATACATGACATCAATAGGATAGCCCCCCCTAGTTTTGTTTGTGACAAGTGTGTGCTTTCTAAGTAAGAGAAATTAATGTATTATATCCTAGCATCAGTTGTATGCAACTGACGTACCCACAGTTTCCATGCAGGATATAGTGAATGACAAGACTAAAGAATGATTGCTGCTTAAAGAAATGTTCAAGTTGTTATTCAATTCATGTATCATGTTGTAAGTTATAATTCCACTGCGTTAATGTAATCATTGTTGTAATAAAAGTTTTTAATTCCTTGTAAAATTGTACTAGTGAAGTGTAAAGATCCTGTGGAACTTCGAATTTAGTCTTATTTGGAATTCGAGGTGTTACATAGGGTACTAAGTAGACCTGGGCATTAAAAATAGTATCAGTGCCAACTTTCGACATCTATGTTGGTGCCACAGTGGATGTACACACTGTTAGGGTCTGGGATAGTATGCTGGCAGTAAGGCCGTGGCATTACAATGGCAGATTCAAGGTAGTGGCATCCAATGTGGATCACATTGGCTAAAAGGGATGTCCTAAATTGGATGCGGGTCCCGAGCTTAGCGAAGATACTAAGTCCAAAGGAGGGATGATTGTAATACCCCTAGATATACATAGTCCCGTATTAGTTGGGAAGTGGGGTATGAGTTATCATATATTAGAATGCCAAGGATCTAAGAGAACTGACTAAGCTATAGCACTTTTGGTGAGGCTGGACCTTGTGGTGGGGCCGTGGTTATGTTCTTTAGACATGTAGGCCGCGTAAATGCACGTAGGCGTGCAGGTTACTGAGCAGGCCTGCGGCATTACAGACAATGCCTAAAACTATGTCCTTAAGCCAAATATTAAGAAAAACACACATAGAAGTCTTACATCATTGGGTCGCAGGTTGGAGCATTATGGCTATGCTCACTAATGTAAAAGTTCATGAGAGTTTTTAGGGGTAGCCCCAATTCCCCCAACTGCGGCCTCATGGTTCCTTTCATATAGGTAAGTCCTACTAAGACACTTGTGACTGGAAAAAGTACACTCGTAATTCACGTATTGGACTTATTAAGAGTTTAACTAAACCTAACCAAGTCACTTTTATGAGCACTGTATCACCATAGAAATGGGGTTGGAGTACGTGTACCTACGTACTACTCAAAAAAAAATTTAGTTATCCCATGGGATCATCAGTCCAGCTTGTTTCTACCATTTGAACTTCTACGGACGCATTCAGTCGATGAAGTATGGTTCCTACCGTCGATAAACCCTTCATTGTCTTAACCCCATTCCCCTCAATGATAATCTAGGGCACAACTCCTAGATGGACCCTTTTTAATGGATTTTATAAAATGTGAGTCACAAGTTTGGTTTATAGTCTTTCAATTTTAATTCTCACTCTTGAATTATAATTTCTTCATGTCTCACTTTTAATTCTCACATGGATCCTAAAAATATATGCATAAAGAAGCGATGTGTCGTGCCTACCTCTAGGTTCTTCAAAAAACTTGCAAGGGGCGTCGCACTGGCATCCGGGTGCGGTGAAAAATGGGTAAGGGTTTCTTCACCAATCTGGACGTGTGCAGGTAAAGAAGCTAGTCCAGGATAATATGCTTAGGTTAGAGACTTGGAATATAAGAACATTGACAGTAAAAGGCATACAACTAGTAGATATCATGATTAGAAGAAATATTAATATAGCTTGTTTACAAGAAACAAAATGGATAGGGGAGAAAGCTAAAATAGATGGTTTCAAATTACATTATACCGGAAAAATTAGAAATAGAAATGGATTAGGAATTTTAGCAGAGAAGAAATTCAAAGGAGATGTAATAGGTATTAATAGGAAAGGAGATAGAAAAATACAAATTAAGCTTGTATTATGGGGAAACATAATTAATATCATTAGTGTTTATACAACCTAAGTAGGATTAGATACACCAGCTAAAAATAAATTTTGGGAAGATATGGATGAGATAATTAAAGGAGTACCCTTAGGTGATAAATTATTTATAGTAGAAGATTTCAATGGACATGTAGGTGAAGATAACATGGGATATGAGAGGGTGAATGGAGGACATAGATTTGGACAAAAGAACAATGTTGGAGAAGCTCTGTTAGATTTTGTGGCTTTGTAAGATCTTATACTAGCAAATACTTATTTTATGAAGAGGGATGAGCATTTGATGACTTTTAAAAGTAGGATAAATTTGAGCAAAATTAATTTTTCCATCACTAGAAAGGTGGATTGCTGGACATATAAAGATTATAAAATTATAACGGGAAATTGTTTAACCTCACAACATAGATTAATGTGTTGGATGTTAAAGTTTGGGAAACACATATGTGCGAAGAATGAAACTAGGAACCCCAAGAATTAGGTGGTGGAACTTGAAGTGAGAGAACTAGAGATTTTTGGAGATAAAGTCCTTATAGAAGCAACATGAAATTGCGAATGGCAGACATATGATGTGGATTAAAATGACTATATGCATAGAGAAATATCAAATGATGTACGTTTAGAATCTAAAGGTAGAGGGTTGCAAACCAAAAAAACATGAAGGTGTCAAGAAGGATTCCAAAATATTATAAGAGAAAAAAAAATCAACCTTTAACATATGACAAAAGAGTATAAATAAATATAAGACCGTTAAAAAAGAAGTTAAGAAAGAGGAAATGCAAAAAGAAAAGCTTAATTATACAGAAAATTAGGAACAAAAGAATGAGAAAATAACATCTATAAGCTTGCTAAACAAAGGAATAGAAAACAAAAGAATTAGATATAATTAGGTGTATTAAGAGAGAGGATTCAATTGTCTTAGTAAAAGATGAGAAAATTAAGGAAATATGACGAAATTACTTTGAGAAACTATTAAATGAAAGGGTTGTTGGCTTAAATATGGAGGATTCGAAGGAGAGTTGAGAGCATAAGTTTTCCGTAGAATTAAGACCTCAGAGATTCGAAATGCTCTAGGAATGATAAAAATAGAGTTTTAGGACCCGATGGTATACCTATTGAGGTTTGGAATTACCTTGGGGAAGTAGGAGTGGGTTGACTAACAAGATTATTTAATAAGATTTTGAGGACCAAGAAGATACCAGACGAATGCAGGATGACTATTTTAGTACCTATATATAAAATAAAGAAGATATACAAAGTTGCTATAACTACCGAGGGATTAAATTAATGAGCCATACGATGAAACTTTGGAAGAGAGTGATCGAATATAAACTGAGATTAGAAACTACAGTGTCTGAGAATCAATTTGGATTTATGCCTGGAAGGTAAACAATGAAAGCAATTTATGTACTGAGGAGGCTTATGAAAAAATATAGGGAGAATAAGAATGATCTACATATGGTGTTTATAGATCTAGAAAAGGTATATGATAAAGTCCCTAAAGACATGTATAGTGGGTGTTAAATAATAAAATAGTAATTATTCGGTATATTGAGGTGATTAAGGATATGTATGAAGGGGCAATGACCACAATTAGAACAACCATAGGTGAGTTCGGTGATTTTACTATTACAGTAGGTTTACACCTAGGTTCGGATTTAAGACCCTTCTCTTAGCTTTGTTTGTGGATGAGTTGACGCGAGGAATACAAGATGAGGTGCCTTGGTGTATGTTTTTTGCTGATGACGTTGTCTTAGTGGACGAGGCTACAATAGGAATCAATGCTAAATTAGAATTGTGGAGAGAAACTTTGGTAGCTACAAGCTTTAGAATAAACATAACTAAACAAAGTATATGGAGTGTAATTTTATTGATATTCGAAACAAAAATGAGACAATAGTGAAGTTTGATGGTCAAGAGATACCTAAGAGAGACCGTTTTCAAATTTAGGCTCAATTATAGAAAGAGATAGGGAGATTTGTGATGATGATACACATAGGATCCAAGGTGGGTGGCTTAAGTGGAGAAGCGCTAACGGTATTTTGTGTAACAAATGTATACCTCTGAAGTTGAAGGAAAAAATTTATAGGACGGTTTTTAGACCAGCAATGATGTATGGAGCACAGTTTAGAAAACAAAGAAACAATATGTCCAAAAAATATGTGTAGCGGAGATGAGGATGCTAAGATGGATTTTGGTAAAACTAGGAAGGATAAAATTAGAAATGAGCATATAGGAGACATGGTAAAGGTAGCTTCTATCAAAGATAAATTAAGAGAGAATCGTCTCATGTGGTTTGGACACGTTACAAGTAGAACTAGTAGTGTCCCTATTAGAATGAGTAATTTGATAAGTATTCAGGATAGAGTTAGGGGTAGGGAAAGACCTAAACTTACTTAGGTGAAAACGGTGAGAAAATATAGGATAGCTTGTAGCATTACAGAAGATATTTTGCTAAACTAAGCAGAATGAAAACCAAGATTCATGTAGCTGACCCCAACTAGTTGGAAAAAAGGTTATGTTGTTGTTGTTGTAAGGCCTTTTAAATTTTTACTCCCAACTTCCTGCATTTATAATCAATACAATAATTCTTGAAAGGAAGTTAGTCACATAATCATGATGAAAGGTAACATTATGTTTAAAAAAATAACTTTCTCATACCATGCAAGAAGTATGATAATCACAAGAATATAGTTAAAGCATAATCTTGGGGTAACATATTTATACATGATGCAATAGAGTCACAAAGGTATTGATTCTTGGTTTTGATGACTACAACACACTACAAAGTTTGTCTACCATATATCTCTTGCATAGTGTATCAAAGTCAATACCATGGTGAAATACACAAAGGCAACACAATCTGATGAAGCTTTCAAGAGTAATTGATAAAGCTTCAAGACATCTAGACAAAGGCTCAAGCTCAAGAAAAGACTCAAGTTTAAGACAAGATTCAAAGTGCTTCAAATATTTAAACAAAGTGTCTTGTAATATTGTAATTTTAATTCTTTGAGTCTTAGAAACTTGTAATAGCCTTGTCACACACACACTCACACATACTTTAAATAATCTGAGTGTTTTACAAGATCAAAATGTTAAAACAAGCTTGAATAAGTTCAGCTGTATGAGTACCAGTTGACCACTTCTTGGAACCAGTCGACTGTCAAAGTACGAAACTACCTGAACTCATACAAGCTCTGGCCATTCGACTCATTATGGCAACCCAGTCGACTGTTCAATCCGTTTCGACAGTTTTCTTAATTTAAAACTTGTTTTCAAATTCAAATCTTTTTTACTGCCGTTGTATGGTAGTTGGGATTCTATCTCTCAACATCCAAACGTTTCTAACTCTATAAAAAGAGTATTGAATTCATTTGGCAAAGGTTCTCAAAAAAAGAACTCCAAGCATTCTTTAACTCTCAAGTCTTTTGTTTTTCAACAAGAACACGTGTTTCAAAAGCATACAAATTCTCTAAGACTTGGTTCTCTGAATTTCAGTCTAATATAACATTGATTTTGTTTTAGACTGAATTCAGAAGTTGACCTAATAGCCACTATACAAAAGCACTATCACATACAAGGCTATAGGTTGTTGTAAACTCAATTTTTGTTGTTGTTTTTACTCTCGAGTTATGAGAGTGGTCATCTCGGTTGGAGAGTAGGACTCTTGGTTTTAGAGTCGGTTTCACTCTAGGGTGTAGAGTGGGTTTGCTCTCTTTAGTGGTGAGAGATGTCTTCGGATTTGACATTGTTGTTGTCAAAGGCCATAGTGTATTTTTGTATTTTTTTCAAGAATTGTGGAAAATCTCAAGTGGGTTGCTAGGAGACTGGATGTAGGTCGGGAGGACCAAACCAGGATACATTGTTGTGTTTGGTTGTGATTGACTCTTTGTGGTTGTATTTTCTCAACTTGCAATTTCAATTTCTCTGTCTGGTAAATCGGCTGGTTTTTCGCTATAAGTCGACTGATCAGACTTGTAACTCTTAAGTAAAATACTCTTTTTATCTGACGCAACAGTCGACTGTATTTCTATTTGCAGTCGACTTAACAATACGAAAAGTTCAAGTTCTTAATTAATTATTGTAGAACACTATTTACCCCCCCTCCCCTCCTCTAGTGTTATTTGCCTTGCCTACAGGATCCAAAACTTGGTATCAGAGCCTTGTTGAGTGCAATGACATCTACTTCAAATGCAAGCCAATACCACGAAGGCCAATCCACACAAAGGCCACCCCTATTCGATGGAACAAACTATAACTATTGAAAGTGTAAAATGAAGATCTACCTTCAGTCCATCAAATATGAGATTTGGAACTGACTGAGACAGAATTCACCGCTCCTACAATTCCCTATGCATAATGGAACGATGACATGAAGAGCAACACAATGAACAATGCAAAGGCGATGAATGCTTTATTCTGTGAACTTACTAAAGAGGAGTTCAATCGTGTGTCAAATGCAACAACGGCTCATCAAATTTGGCACACACTCGAGCTAACTCATGAAGGTACTAATAAGGTTAAAGAATCTAAGATATCTGTTCTTGTTCACAGGTTCGAGATGTTCCGTATGAAAGAGAACGAGAATGTGTCGGACATGATAACACGGTTCACAGACATTACAAACTCTCATGTGGCCCTTGAAAAGACGTACTCGCAAGTAGAAATAGTGAGGAAAGTTCTTCGTGCCCTAACCCCCGAATGGGAGAAGACCACCGCCATAGAAGAAGCCAACGATTTAACACAACTTTCTCTTGAGAATCTTGTGGGAAATCTTATGGCATACGAAGTACAACTTGAAGAATGCAAGAAGGAAATAGAACAAGAAAAGAAGAAGACACTCGCTTTTAAGGCCATGTCGGTTTCCGAAGATGACGAAGAAGATGAAGAAGAAATATCCATGGTCATTAGAAAGTTCAAGAAATTTTTACAAAAAGGTAAATTTATTTCTAAGTTTAAAGATATTAATGAACTTCTAACTTGTTTCAAGTATAACAAGACAGATCATATGAAGAAGGATTGCCCATTAGAAAATGCGAAATCCAAATGGAAGGCTCCCAACTTCAAGAAGAACAAGTACACGAAGAACAAGTATATGAAGAAAAAGAAGGCATATCAAGCAACTTGGGATGATAGCGACTCTTCATCGGAAGAAGAGAATGAGGAGTCAAACGAAGTAGCGAACGTATGTTTCATGGCTACACAAAATGATGTAAGTGAAAACTTTGATTCAAATGACTTATTAGATGCTTTCAATGAAGTTTTTCAAGAACTTAAGAAGGAGAAAATTAGCGTTAAAAATTTAGAGAAAGTCAATCAAATACTTTCTCAACAAAATCTAGACTTAAATGTTGAAGTCAAATCTTTAAATTCTCGACTTTCAAATTTGGATGTATATCTTGTATCTCTTAAGAAAAATTATGAAGAGATATCCAAGAATGTATCTAAATTTAACAAAGGAAAGGAGAATTTAAATGAAGTTATCTAAAATCAAGTTCAATCTAATAAAAGATTGGACTATGTTTTCAAAAGACTCTTGAAAAACATCATTCTTCTAAGAATACTAGTAGTAATAAGACTGGTTCTATTTCCAGTGTGAAGAACAAATTATATGAGTTTTTTGAAAAACCAAAAACTATTGTTTTCCATGAAAATAGTAATTCTGTAGTTCAGACCAGTCGACTAAACCCTAATGTCAGTCGTCTGTCTAGAGGTTTGGAGTCTTATTCAAAGAGACGAAAACCTCAGATAAGTTGACCTATTTCACCTCCCAGTCGACTGAAAGGTACAATAAAGTCGACTGGACAGACTAAAAATATTTGGGTTCCAGTCAACCTGAGTCTAAACGATAGAATTACTTATATAAATTCTTAAGTTCTTAATGTATGTAATTCTGTAAATTATATTCCTGCTTTTGGTGGTAAATCAAACTCACTTTGGGTTTGGTTTCCCAAAAACTAATCCCTTTCGGACCCAATGAAAAATGGTACCATATTCACAATGCTTATTTTATAGGTACCTAAAAGAGAATGTTGGATACTTCACAGCGGATGCTCCAAGCATATGACTGATCATGCTAATCTTCTTTCTTCCATATAAGAGATAGATCGAGGAATAGTCACATTCGGTGACAACAACAAAGGGAAGGTTATTGGAATAGGCATGGTCGGTAAGAACACTACCCCTACTATAGAAGAAGTATTTCTAGTTAGTGGATTAAAGCATAATCATTTAAGTATTATCCAACTTTGTGGTAAGAGATATAAAATTGTTTTTCTAAAAAGATGTATGTTTAATATATGATTCATCTATGCAAAATGTTATTTTTCAAGGTTTTAGGGAAAACAACATTTATGAGTTATGCTTAAAAACAAATGAATTTTCTAATGATTTTTGCTTAGTAGCTTCTAACAATGATTCTTAGCTTTGGCATAAGAGATTTGGCCATATAAATATGAAAAATATTACTAAATTATCTAAATACAACCTAGTTAAAGGACTGCCAAGACTATCATTTAAAAAAGATAAGTTATGTTATGCATGTCAACTAGGAAAACAAGTCAAATATACTTTTAAGACAGAAGAAATGATTTCTACTACTAGGCCTCTCGAATTAATCCATATAGATTTATTTGGTCCTACTAGAGTCGCTTCTTTAAATAAAATTAGATATGTATTTGTTTTAGTAGATGATTTTTCAAGATGTACATGGGTTTTCTTTTAAAACATAAATATGATGCCTTTGAAGAATTGAAAATTTTCTACAAACGAATTCAAAATAAAAAAATCTCCAACCAAAGTCACTATTAGAAGTGATCATGGTGGAGAATTTGAGAATGAAACGTTTTCAGAGTATTGCAACAAGAATTGTATAACACATTCATTTGCATTTCCTAGAGCTTCACCACAAAATGGAGTGGTCGAAAGAAAGAATAGGATATTGTAAGAGTGTGCACGTACTATGCTTGTTTAAAGCAATTTGCCTAAGTACTTTTGGGTTGAAGCTGTTTCTACAGCATGTTATGTTTTAAATAGAATATTGATTAGGCCTAAGCTTAAGAAAACTTGTTATGAACTATTCTATGAAAGAATTCCTAAAGTATCATATTTTAAAGTATTTGGATGTAAGTGTTTCATATTAAACACTAAAGATAATTTAGATAAATTTGATGCTAGATCTAATGAAGGTATCTTCAATGGATACTCAAATAAGAGTATGACATATAGAATTTTTAATAAGTCAACTTTGACTATTGAAGAATCAATGCATGTTTCATTTGATGAATCCTTACCTTCATCTACTGTTATTAAAGATGATGAAATCGAATCACTACCTTTAAATAACGTTATTAAATCACTAAAGCAAACTTCCCTAGACAAGTCGACTGATAAGGATCTTAAGTCGGCTGATATGAATCAGTCGGCTGATGGAATTGTTAAGTCGACTGATTCTGTTGTGATGACTCAAACTTTACCAAAAGCATTTGTTGAAGTTAGAGACCATCCTCATGACTTAATAATTGGTGACATTTCATGGGGTATTCAAACAAGATCTCATGTTAACATTATTTCTCATCCGGCTTTCTTGTCGGATTTTGAACCGAAGAATATACAAGAAGCTTGTGAGAATGAATTTTGGATGAATGCCATACAAGATGAACTTAACCAATTTATAAGAAATGATGTATGAGATCTAGTTCCACAACCTCCTGATCATACTATAATTGGTACCAAATGGGTATTTAAGAATAAGTTAAATGAATCAGGACAAGTCGTTAGGAACAAGGCTAGATTAGTTGCTCAAGGATATAATCAAGAAGAAGGAATCGATTTTGAGGAAACATATGTTCTTGTTGCTAGACTAGAATTAATTAGAATCTTATTATCTTTTGCGTGTTTTATGAATTTTACACTTTTCCAAATGGATGTTAAAAGTGCTTTCTTGAATGGATTTATTAAGGAAGATGTTTATGTTAAGAAACCACCCGATTTCGAACATGAACAATTCCCAAACCACGTTTTAAAATAGAAAAATGCTTTATATGGTCTTAAACAAGCACCTCATGCTTGGTATGATCGGTTAAAAACTTTTCTCTTAGAAACTGGTTTTGAGATAGGTAAAGTAGACACTACCTTGTTTATTAGGAAAATAGAGACAGATATTCTAATCATACAAATATATGTAGATGACATAATTTTTGGATCTACTAAGTAATCTTTGTCAAGAGTTTGCTAATACCATGAAAAATGAGTTTGAGATGAGTCACATGGGTGAACTCAATTATTTTCTTAGACTACAAATAAAGCAGTCACAAAATGGCATATTTATTAATCAAGGAAAATATGCTAAGGAATTACTCAAACGGTTTGGCATGGATAACACTAGTAGTAAGATCACACCTATGGCTACTACTACTATACTTGACAACGATGATTTAGGTAAGAGTGTCAATCAAAAACTCTATCAAGGTATGATTGGCTCACTCCTATATATAACTTCTAGTAGACCATATATTATGTTTAGTGTATGTTTGTGTGCTAGATATCAGTCGAATCCCAAAGAATCTCACTTAAAAGCTGTGAAACGTATTTTAAGATACATTAAAGGCACGTCTGAATATGGTTTATTTTATCCATGCACTGATAATTTTCAACTTTTGTAGTATAGTAACGCTGATTTTGCTGGTAGTAAAACTGATCGTAAAAGTACTAGTGGAACCTGTCACTTTTTGGGACATTCACTAGTATCTTGGTGCAATAAAAAGCAAAATTCGGTATCCCTATCTACTATAGAAGCTGAATATATTGCTGCAAGTTTGGCTTGTGCCCAAATTTTGTGGATGAAACAAACTTTATTGGATTATGGTATTTCATTTTCAAAACCTGCTATAATGTGTGATAATACAAGTGCTATTAATCTATCTAAAAATCCAGTTCAACACTCACGTACAAAACATATTGATATTCGACATCATTTTCTACGTGATCATGTTGTAAAGGGAGATATAACTTTGGATTTTATTTCTACTGATAAACAAGTAGCAAATATATTTACCAAACCACTTAAGGAAGACACTTTTATCAACTTTAGAAGAGAACTAGGAATTTGCTGTTTTCATGACATTTCTTGAAATTTATTTTGTTTAAGTCGACTTAAACTTCTTTTTCAGTCGACTTAAAAAGTATTTTTGTTGTTCATATTTTGGCTGAATTTTGTGTTCTGGACAGTCGACTGTATCAGTAACCAGTCGACCGACAGAAGTTTTACTTGATGTTTCGTTTGGTTTAATTTTCTCTCGACTAAGTCGACTGACATCAAAACCAGTCGAATGTCACGACATTAGTTTGGTTTTTCTGATTCTGAATCGTCACTTAATTGAGGCATCTCTCTCTTTCTTTTACCCTCTTTTCGATCTCGACCCTTCATTCAAACCTACTTTTAATCTCAGCCGCACCCCTCAGGTAAAAACCCTATTCTTCTCATTCCTCCTTATGTTTTTGTTGATGACAATGGAGGAGAAAAATATGGTTTTATAGGTTTTTCTGCGCGTGTTTTATATATATTGTTATTATTTCACAATTTTGTGCATATTGTACATTATTTAGGGGGAGCTTATTTCACATTTATATATCAGTAAATTATGTGTGACATCTTGCTATGTATATTGTTATTATAAGTTATTGTGTTGTCATCATCAAAAAGGGGGAGAATGTTGTTTCTTGGTTATGAAGACTACAACACAATACAAAGTTTTTCTACCACATATCTCTTGCAGAGTGTATCAAAGTCAATACCATGGTGAAATACACAAAGGCAACACAATCTGATGAAGCTTTCAAGAGTAATTGATCAAGCTTCAAGACATCTAGACAAAGGCTCAAGCTCAAGACAAAGACTCAAGTTCAAGACAAAATTCAAAGTGCTTCAAATGTTTAAAGAAAGTGTCTTGTAATATTGTAATTTTAATTCTTTGAGTCTTAGAAACTTGTAATAGCCTTGTCACACACACACTCATACATACTTTAAATAATCTGAGTGTTTTAGAAAATCAAAATGTCAAAACAAGCTTGAATAAGTTCAGTTGTATGAGTACCAGTCGACCACTCCTTGGAACCAGTTGACTGTCATAGTACGAAACTGCCTGAACTCATAAAAGCTTTGTCTAGTCGACTCATTATGGCAACCCAGTCGACTGTTCAAGCCATTTCGACAGTTTTCTGAATTTAAAACTTGTTTTCCAAATTGAAATTTTATTTACTGCCGTTGTATGGCAGTTGGGATTCTATCTCTCAACGTCGAAACGTTTCTAACTCTATAAAAAGAGTATAGAATTCATTTGGCAAAGGTTCCCAAAAAAAGAACTCCAAGCATTCATTAACTCTCAAGTCTTTTGTTTTTCAACAAGAACAAGTGTTTCAAAAGCATACAAACTCTCTAAGACTTGGTTCTCTGAATTTCAGTCTAATATAACATTAATTTTGTTTTAGAATGAATTCAGAAGTTGTCACGCCCCGCTTCCCAAAAGAGAATACGGAATACGGATACGTTACTAAGCCCAGCGAATGGTTTTCATCATCCATAAGCTGTTCGGAATCTTTACAATATTTCACAAGAATAATCAGCGTCGGAAGCAAGAAAAGTCAACCAAGCATGCATATATAAATCAAAATACCAACAAGAATACTTGAAACCAAAATATTATAATTTCACATAATCCAGATCTGAATAAGTCAATATCCTGGATCATATTGCCCAAATACAAATAAATCCAAGTAATCAAGTACAATTGTTCAAAATAAGCAACAAGAACTAATAATAGCAAAATCAAGTAGCTATTATCTCATCTCAACTACTCCATCTGGCAGCTGGTCTCCAAAATCTGCAATTTAATAAATTGTAGGAAAAGAAAAAAGAAAATAAACTCCCGTCAATGCAAGTTATGGGCCGCTTGTAGTGCAGGATACAAGTACATGGAAAAGGTAAACAAATAGCATGGAATAAGCATGACAAAAAAATATAACAAGTAGCATGACAAGATGAACAAGTGTAAGTGGCATGTATCAAGTATCACGTAAACAAGTAACAAGTAACAAGTGTCGAGTACCAAGTGATCAAGTACAAGTAGCAAGTATCAAGTATCAAGTGAACCAGTATCAGGTATCATGTATCATGTACAGGTAATCAAGTATCAAGTGTCAAGTGGTTATGGTCAAGTCTTATATTATTACTATCTAGGTAGCTCTTCATGCATCCATCTTTTTACTACATAGTTGGTACAGTCAACACAGTTTCATTTTAGATTTCATAGTGGATCATATAGGATAGTGTACTCAGGGACAAGCTTTAAGAAATCAAGTATCAAGTAACAAGCCTCAAGAGTGAAGTATCAAGCTTGAAGTAAAATATCAAGGCTCAAGTGAAATATCAAGTCTCAAGAGTGAAGTATCAAGCCAAGTATCAAGTAACAATCCTCAAGAGTGAAGTATCAAGCCTGAAGTAAAATATCAAGCCTCAAGTGAAATATCAAGTCTCAAGAGTGAAGTATCAAGCCAAGTATCAAGTATCAAGTCTCAAGTGAAATATCAAGGCTCAAGTAATCAAGTATCAAGCCAAGTATCAAGTAGTGAAATATCAAGCATCAAGTATCAAGTATCAAGCCAAGTATCAAGTATCAAGCCAAGTATCACATAAGATCAATAGATCCTCTTTCGAGTACACGTTTCTGTATTTTCCACTATTAGATCTTTTCCTTTAAACCCCGGCTTGGTTAATTATTATTAGTGTTAAACAAGCATGTATGTGTCATGAAACAGGAAAAGTATAACATGGTATAAACAAGTAACAAGTTCAATTTGCAAGATAAACACGTACGGGTGAAAGATAACACACAAAATGATAAAATAACCAAAATTCTAGTTCAGAACAGCAAAACAATACTGCACTAAAACTGAGATTCCCGATGCAAAAAATATGCAAACCTGAATCCGTCGAAAAATCTAGAAAATAGACTCTCGCCCAAATCCAAGGAACATATATAAGTCATACAGTATTTCCCAAAAACATAACTCAAAACTGAATTGAAACCAGAAAACACGTTCAGCCAGAAATCAGAAGATCATATTCAAGAATAGGAAAACAGCATGAAAACTCACAAATTAAATTCACAAAAATCTGGGGTATTCCCACATATGTTTAGTAACAGAAAATCAAGTTTCATAATTTTCCAACAAAAATAGAGTAGTTAACAAAAATCAGAAAACAGCAAGACACGACAGTTTTGTAAATCTGAAATCACAAACACTGCAGTATGAAAACATCAATATCTAACAAACCATAAACCGAAATCCAAATCTTTCAAAAAGGTGATAAAATATATACAGTAGGCTAACTTTGATAGTCAGAAATATTTTAGAAACATCAAGTAGAATTAGGTCGAAAATGAGGTTCTTTACTGAAAAGTATGAAAAACCTGCTAGAATAGTAGTTGTTTGGAAACATAGAACGGTTTGTGAAACTCATCAAATAAATTCATAAAAAATCTGGGTTAATCCCAATTAGGTCTAGAAGTACTGAGCAAAATTTTGGATCAAAATAAAAATTTTAACACCAAAATGAAAGTAGATTACTGTTCAGAATTCATAGAAAACACAATCTGGAATTCTTTCGACACTACTGTAGTAAAATAGACATAACTCGCAAACCAAAAATTGAAACTGAGATCCGTCAAAAGGGTTAGAAAATAGACAGAATTCTCTGCAAATCATGTTCACAAATTTCAAATACAAACCTTAATAGGGTCTAAAATACTGATCAAAACAGAAATCCGGCAAAACTGAAAATATCTCTCATGCACAAATCAACCAGTTCACATAAAACTCATCCAAAACACAAACAAACATGAAATATAGTGTACAAGATATCCAAGCAATATGGTATAGGGTATTTCACAAGTCCACAACAAGTCTACTACAAATAACACGAACGAGCACATGATATCACATGAACAACACGCATATATACAACAAGAAGTTGTCAACCCTAGGTTATTTCATGTCATGTATGTCATAAGGCAACTATGGTCGATCAACACAATATAGACAATATCAACAAGGGGTTTCACATAAGAATTGTCTCTAGAACCTAACTACACTACAGGCAGTATTTAGTACTTGTATTACACAAAAAAAAGAATACAAGTTACTTGCCTGAGAGACGATGACGGAACGAAGCAAAAGTAAGAATAATGGAAACGGATTCCCGGCGCACGAACACGATCACACGGACGAGCGAACACGAACAAGATCACGAACCCAAAGAACAAATAACCCACGAACACGATCAAATGGCTGAGGTCAAAGATCAAGATCAAGATGATCAGATCAGATCGGACGGTTAGATCTCCTTAATGATGAAGATAATGATGATGATCAAGATCGATCGATCGAACGGCTGCAATCAAAGGAATATTGATGATTGATCGGATGGTCCACATCAAGGTGATAGTGATGATCAAAATCAGATCAACGAACGGATAGGATTCAAACCATCAAGATCAAGATGAAGAGATCAAGAGATGAAGATCAGATGGCCAGATCAGAATCAAGGGGACATGATCATGATGATCAAGATGATCACAACGATCGACGGCTCATAACCCAAGATGATCAAACCAAACAGAGCATGGGTGTAACCCCTGTTTTTCATTTTTGTGTATTTTGACTGTATTTTTCGTTTTGGTGTATTTTTTTCTCTCTTGTATTTTTCTGTACCGTATATTGGATTTGTTTTTAATATATATTCGTTTTATTTCATTTAGAGCTCCTTGTGTTTGATTGAATGTCTCTTTTGTTCGTTTTTTATTATTTTGATCTTTTCCTCATTTTTTTGGTCTAGTTATCTTTAATTTTATTTTTTCTTGGTGTTGTGGTGGTGTTTTGGTTGCCTTTTTCCATTCCCATTATTTTTGATCCCTAATAAGATTTTTTTTAAGCCAAAGAATTCCCTAATCCTATTTGCATTCCTATTTGTATTTGACCCAAAATCCAAAACCCATTGTAAACCTATTACAAACTACTAATACCCATTACCCGATAGCCCACATTTAATCCTATATACAAAACCTCCTAATTCTAAACCCTAACCCTAACCCTAATATTTTTCCTCTCCCACTCCATCCCGGCCTCCCCATCCTCTCTTGCTTGCACCCGGCTACACCCACACCTGACCAGCACCTCACCATCCCGGCCTACCCTTCATCCACCAGGCCGACCACCCCCTTGCCAGCCATCTCCCCATCTCCAGCCACCACAAACCCAAGGCCCCCTCCTTGATTAAATCCCGACCATCTCCACACCCCACCACAATCCTCTTGCACTATTTGAACCCCCTGCTCTCTCTTCGTGGTGTTCTCAAAGTGGTCTCTAGCCACTTTGATCGTCGTGCGAGTTGGAAGTTTCGTTCGTGAGAAGATTTTGCTCGTTTTGCTTGGATTCGCGGATTTAGAAGATTTCGTTCGTGGGTTTTTCTTCGATTCGTGTTTGCATCGTTCTTCATCCTCAAACTAAGGCAAGTAACTTGTACTCCAATTTATTTATTTGATACAAGTGCCAAAGTTCACCTATAGTGTAGTTAGGTCTAGAGACAACCTTTGATTGTGTTTTCCTTGATGGGTTTTGTCTCTATTGTGATATTCTGGCCATAGAAGACTCACGACTCCAATCTTGATATGAAATAACCTAGGAATTGCCGTTCTTGATTTTAGACGTGTATGTGAGACTTATGTGAAAATTCGTGTTTTGTTGATACCCATGTGAAATAATAGGCGTGGACATGTTAATAACCCTAATTCATGATGTTTAAACACTTGGTAGGCTTTATTTCAAGTTTGGATGAGTTTGGATCAATATTCTTGAATCTATGTTATTTTTTGTGCTTGATGGTGAAATCTGTATTTTCTGGATGTTCTGTTTTGTTTGCTGTTTTCGAATGTGCTACAGTCAGTATCTTGATTTCGATATAAAATATGAGTTTTAGATAATTTCGTCTATTTTCAAACCCCTTTGACCTTTCTTGATTTTGATTTCGTATGACTGAGTTATGACTGTTTTAGTACAGAGGTGTCGATCTTTTCCAGATTCTATTTTTGGATAATTTTGATAACAAACTATTTTCAGGAACCATGCTATACATATTATTTTGATTTGAAACTTTGGTCAGTGTTTCTTTATTAAGTTAGGGATTACCCAAAATTTTGATAAATTTTATTGATAAGTTTTATGTGGTGTTTCATGCTCGTTTCTAAAATCTATACATGCTGTATTTTGCTCGCTGTTCTGTGAAGAACCCTATTTTCACTATGATTTATTTTACTGAATGAAAAATGTTTGTGAATTGTGAAAGTTAGTAAATTTTATCTGTTTTCATATCCCTTTGGCGGAATTGGATTTCGTTTCACTGATTGCGAGATATCTTAGTTTTCGTACAGCAGTGTTGGGATTTCCAGATTTGCTAAACTATGTTTTCTTGATACTTTCATATTTTTGATGACTGATCTATTTTTACTGGAAAATTTTGAAACTCTATATTTTGATTTTGGACATATAGGGGAATATCCCAGATTTTTCGTGGATTTATTTAATGTGTTTTCATGCTGTTTTCTTGCTCTTGAATTCATTTTCTTGATTTCTGGCTGAACCTGATTTTTGTATGCAAATCAGTTTTGAGCTGTGTTGTTATGAATTAATATATGAATTAATAATACTCACTGGATTTGTGCAGATGTCTATTTTTCAGATCCTTCGACGGATCCAGATTTTCTTGTGTGTAACTCTTGGAATCACTATTTTACTACAACATGGTCTTACTGTCCTGAAGTTGAGATGTGTTTACTTTATTCGTTTATGAGATATCTTGCACTTGTACATGCTTATCTTGCTACTTGCACTTGTCACATGATCATGCCATGCTATTCTTGATATATTTTGCACATATAAATGCTTGTTTGACATTAATAATAAAATAACCAAGCCGGGGTTTAAGGGACAGATTTAATAGTGGATAATTCAGAAATGTGTACTCGGAAGGGGATCCACTGATCCTACGTGATTACTTGATATGATTACTTGATACTTGCACGCAAGACACGATACTTGCCACTTGCACAACTTGACACGTGATTACATGATACATGATACTTGGAGCTTGGAGCTCAATTACTTGCTTGTCCCCGAGTATACTGCCCTCTATGGTCCACTATGAAATCTAAAGCGAAACTGTTGTGATGTAGCAACTATGTAGTATGGGCTGCATGAAGTGTTACCTAGATAGTAATTCACTACAAGACTTGAACATGCTACTTGAACATGATACTTGAACATGATACATGCTTGCTTGATACTTGACTACATGATATATGAGACTTGATTACATGAGACTTGATACTTGATACATGAACATATGACACTTGACACCTGATGCATGTTTACATGATACTTGATTACTTGACACTTGATTTATGCCTTGTACACTTGATCACTTTTACCATACTAGTTGTTTACTTTGACATCACACTTATACCATGTGCTAGTTAGTTTCCGCATATGCTTGTATCCTACACTATAAGTGACCCGTGACTTGCAATTGACGGGTACTTTTGTTTTCTCTTTTCCTCTTTCCTGTATTCAATGAATTGTAGATTTTGGAGAACAGGTTCCATATGGTATCGGAGACTTGAAGTATTAGTGCTGCTTTTCATTATTATACTTCTTATATCGTGCTTGAACAATAAATGTATTTTGAGACTTGGAATTATTCTTGTATTTGGGCAATGGGACCCAAGACCTGTGTTTTATTCAGATCATGACTATTTGAGATTTATGTATTTGGTTTCAAGTATTCTTGATGGTATTTGACTCGTTATGTGCATATGGTTGATTAATTCGCTTCCAACTCTGAGTATTTCTTGTGCATGTTGTAAAGATTTCTTGAACAGCTTATGGATGATGAAAATCATTCGCTGGGCTTTTGTTACGTACTCGTATTTCGTATTTTTGGGAAGCGGGGCGTGACAATGGGGAAAAGTTGTTTTGCAACTGATGGTTGCTAACGGCGGGCGGGCGGTGCACTGTAAGGACGGCAACGGAGGCACTGTTGTGCTACTGTTGGAGGGGATAGCATGGGGACAGCGTAGGGGGAGCATCACGGCTGTCAAGGGGACGCACCAAGAGGGACTGTTGTTGTCGCGGTCTGGTGCTGTCGTCGGGGTCGCAGGATGTAACTCCCCGAATTCTAAATACAACTGAATTCGAGATTCCACAGGATCTTTACACTTCTTTCGTACAATTTTACAAGGAATTTAAAACTTTTCACTTTACATCAGAGTTACAAGAAATCTTTACACTTTACAGCGGAAGCAAAATTACAACATTTATATAAATGAAAGTACAACAACATTTGAATAATTTCTAAGCATCAGTTCTTCTTTAATCTTTATCATGCCATTTATCCTGCGTACAAAACTGTGGGTACGTTAGTTTATTCAACCAACGAATATTATACACGGCCATCATCTCTATGCTAGAAACAGTATAATGATTTTCCATACTTAACAAACACAAACTTGTTCACAAATCAAACTAAGGGGAATATCCAATTGATGTCGTGTTGTGATTGTGCACTTAGTTCTTAATACAGTTATTTATATTACATGACACTAGTGCGCACTTGTTTGGATTCTATGCATCCCATACTACATAGGTCCGAGGGCAAGCCTCTTAATCGTTCTTCATCTTGTAGGGTTCAATCCCTCGTCATGACTTACTCTACTACTGTAACTACGGTAAGTATCCTAGATGTTCTATGAGTAACGAGCTCATGTACAGAAAAACTGGAGGGGAATCCCGACGCATCGTGAAGACAACCTATGGACAATTCAGCCTCCTTCATGGCGCACGATCCTCTCGCAGTCACCAAACACCCCACAAGCGTCGCCAAGATTCCGATAATTCCGGAGTAGTGCCCACGTCATGTCACGACGCATCGTGAAAACAAACTGTGAATCACACCCACATCGTAGACTTGAGGCCCTCATACTTGTGTTTTTCTCTCACTTTCATCACCTCTTCACTATGTACTAATTCTTAATTTAATGAAATAATGAACAAAATCAATCTCTTAGAGTCAGCACTCTCACTAATACCGGTCTAATTTCTTTCATTTCTCAATGACCCAAACTTGGTATTTTCAATTTGTTTATCATATCTCATTACTTTCAATTGCCGGTGTGAGTCTTGGCTACACCCTAATTTTCAATTTCAATTCACAATTCACATATTTGAGTTGTCATACTCAAGAAATTTCTCTTTTCCAATTACTTGATTTCCAATCTTTTCATGAGTCAATTATCATACATGGAGTTCAATTATAAATTATGCATTCCATAACCAATATTTATTTCCACATTAAAATCATACTACGAAAACATCTAGTCAAAGTGAATATTCACAAAATCACCATTGTCATGCTATTCTTTTAACATAATAACCCATACAAAAATTCACATTTATATTTTCTTTCCATCAATTTTCCTTTTTAATATTCATCTTAATCAACTCGTGAAATCACACATTTTTATGAAATTATAAAGGTAAGAAACCACAGTTTCGAATACAATTTTACCTCAAAAATACACTTTATTTTAGTCCAATAACTCTCAATTAATTTTCATAGGCTGTATATGATTTTTGAATAATAACGGTATTTTTTTCAGAATTTTTATACATCAAGAAAACCCCCAAAAATCAAATTGTCAAAAAATTATATTCTGGCTACACCCAGAATCAAACCCGCAACCTTTAAGAAGACAGCCGCACGCGCTAGCCGACTGGCCGAAGGTGCTCAACGATATGAATAGGGAGACATAGAGTTATATACTCTCTGTTCGGTGATTGGTATATATATATATTTTTTAAACCGCACACAAAAAGAAAGGTGGACACAGGTATCGAACCAGCGACCACAGAGCCACACGCCACGCTACAGTAGTGCCAGAAGGCTCATCGACCACTTGAGCTATGAGCTCAAGTTGTCACATACACAACTCGAATTCTATTTAACTCGGTTCTCTGTTTTATTAAAACATTTCGATGTTCAAAAATCTTTATCTTTATTTTGCTTGCACCAAAAGTCATGTAAAACTCCAGAATGTATATTCTAACTTAAATTAACACCCCAGTATTTTTAAAATAATTTTTCAGTAATTTAATACACATTTCTCATACAAAAAATTAAATTCCATGCTACTATTTCCATAATTCAATTTGACATTTCTCAACACAACTTGGTATTAAAAATTCACATTATAAATATAATTTCCTATTTTTCCCTCTTTCATAAACCCAAATGCATAGGACAATCTTATTCATTTGAACCAATATCACGATAGTCCATTTAGCACATAAAACAATAATTTCATCTACTAGCATTTCGTACTCAATTTTGACGCTATCAACAATTCCAATTCAATATTTCCATAACTAAAAGCAATTTGCACACAATATTAAGATTCATGACAAGTTAACATACAATCTATCAAGCATTAATTTAATCAACTAGTAAGTCATTTTTCAAATTAAGTGTACTCTTATTAGTTTCTTTCATGCATCATTATTTCAACACTCCTAGCATGGCATCTAAATTAGAAGTATAGAAACCACCCACCTAATTTGGAGAGAAATCACACAAAAAATCCTAAACGAAAGAGCCCTTCTCCTCCTAGATTGAGCTTGCCCAAACGAGTGCTCCTCCTCCTTGCTCCTAGTGCAACCCGACAGCTCCAAGTTGATGTAGCCGGCCTCCTAGCTTGCAAGCACACACTCTCTCAATCTTTCAATCTTTTACTCTCACTTCCTACTAACAATCTACTACTAACCATTGTATTCTTTCACTTTAGGTTTGGATAATGAAAAGTGTAGGGATAACTAGGCTAGGGGGGGGGGTATTTATGCAAAATTTTGGGACAAATAGAAGGCTAGGATTGATTTAGGAGTTAAGAAATAAAGGTTAGGATTCAAGGGGAAGTTGTAGTAACCAACAATGACTACAAAAACTACCTCCCACAACTCCACTTCTTTTCCTTTTCCCTCCTAATCCCATCCGGCCTAACAAGAAAAAGTGCACAAACACGTGCTAGTGCAATGCACGTGTTTGTATAGTCCCCCATTTTAAAAAGTTGTACATTTATTTACAAAAATCTATAAAAAATTGTCTACACTACAAGTTGTAATAAAAAGAGAAAATAAATTCATGGACCTTTATTTAATGGGCCAAATTAGCTATATTCAAAATAAATTAAGTTGGGCTCAAAATAAAAGAGTACTTATGTTTGTTTAAAAATAGGCTTTAATAAAAACAATAGAAAAGACATATATATATATATATATATATATATATATATATATATATATATATATATACTCATTTGTTTATGTAATGAAAATAATTATAAAAATTTTATATCACAAGATTGCACGTGCACAAAACGTACAAATTAATAACAAAAAATAATAATTCTCATAAATGAAAATCAGGGTATTACACAGGATGGCGCGACGCTCAGGGGAGGAGCACGAGGAAGTCCTTGCCATTGTCTGTGGAGTCGTGACAGGGAGTCGCGACTGGGCTGCGGTGCTGCTGTCGCGCGTCGAAGGGAGCAACGGAGGGTGACAGGGTTGGTGTGATGGGGTCTGCACACAGGAAGGGGGGAGAGAGCAGGAAGTCGGGAAAGGTGATGGATGGGTTCAGGAGAGAGAGAGACGGTGTAAGGGAGAAGAAGAGACGGCGGGGTATGGTTTTATGAAGATATACAGGGGTATAAATAGGTGGGTTAAATGTTAGGTTATATGGTATTAGAAAATGATGAGGGTGACGACTGAAGCAATTGTGGGTTTCAGGTAGGGTTATAGGATGCTAACGGGTAGGGTAGGTGTTAAGGTAATAGGGTTTGGGGAGAGTTAAATGGGTATGGGTATCCAATAGGGTTTTAAAATGGATTAGGGTTTTAAAAATTCAATGGAAAAATAAAATAACTTATAAAAATATTTTTTATAATAAAAAATGTAATTAGCATTACAAAATATAATTTATTTAAAATACTACAATACAGTTAGTAAATAAAAGTTGATTTTTAATAACCAGTCAAAAATATCAATAATAATAAATATCATAATAATAAAATAAATAACAGTAATAATAATAATACTAATAGGGTTTGTATTTCGATATAAAAATCATTGGAAAAATAGCTACGATTAAAATTATCGACTAAAAATAGACTTTAGCAGAAGATCCAATAATACACTTTAACAAAAGAATTGGAAAGCAGAAAAATAATTTACAAAATTTTTAAATATAGAAAATACACAAAAAAATACATATATACCGGAAATAGGGGTTACAGAAGTTGACCTAATAACCACTATACAAAAGCACTATCACATGCAAGGCTGTAGGTTGTTGTAAACTCAATTTTTGTTGTTGTTTTCACTCTCGGATTGTGAGAGTGGTCCTCTCGGTTAGAGAGTAGGACTCTTGGTTTTACAATTGGTTTCACTCTAGGGTGTAGAGTGGGTTTGCACTCTCTAGTGGTGAGAGAGGTCTACGAATTTGACATTGTTGTTGTTAAAGGCCGGAGTGTATTCTTGTATTTTTTTTCAAGAATAATGAAAAATCTCAAGTGGGTTGCTTGGGGACTGGATGTAGGTCGAGAGAACCGAACCAGGATACATCGTTGTGCTTAGCTGTGATTGACTCTCTGTGGTTGTATTCTCTCAACTTGCAATTTCAATTTCTTTCATTTTTATTTCAAAAACTTGTCTGGTAAGTCGACTGGTTTTCTGCTATAAGTCGATTGATCAGACTTGTAACTCTTCAGTAAAATACTCTTCTTATCTGACGCAACAGTCAACTGTATTTCTATTTGCAGTCAACTTAACAGTACGAAAAGTTCAAGTTCTTAATTAATTTTTATACAACACTATTCACCCCCCTAGTGTTATTTGCCTTGCCTACAGGATCCAACAAAAGTCACAATTTTTAGTGACTATAAATAAATCGAGAAATTTCAATTACACTTGAAACATTTAGGGTTTGTTTGGTTGGAGGGGAGGGGAGGGGAGGGGAGGGGAGGGATTTTTTAAAACATTTCTTGTTTGGTTCATTTTTTAGGAGGGGAGGGGAGGGGAATGGAGGGGTGCAAAATCCCTCCTAAGCCAATTTTGGCTCCCCTCTAATATTGAGGGATTTGGTGGGGAGAGAAAGTAGGTCTAATTTTTTTAAATGATTGGACTAAATTGCCCTTTTTAAATCTAAATCCCTAAGATCTCTCTTTCTAAAATAAAAAATAGATCCCGACTCTCTCTTTCTAAGATTTATTCAAATTAAGGTTAGGGTTTTTAATATATATTAGTTTGTAAAACTTAGGTTTTCTTGAATCCTTCTAGAATCATTTTAAAGAAATGTTTGAATCATTATGGTTACTGTCGTGTACTGCACTTGAATTCTTGGAAAATTTTAAGTGTAGACTGATTTGATGAATATTGAAAACTAGATCATTGGAAAGTGTATAAAAACACATTGAGATTTTATTATTGTCATCGTGAAATAAATAAATTGGAAATGAGAGAGGAGGAGGAGCCAAATGATACATGTTGGTCAGTATGGATGTTGTTACATTTTGTGCCAACAATAGTTATTGATTAAAGATTAAACTTCGTTGCAAACTTGTAGATGTTTTTACTGTTTCTAATAGGTGGATGTTTTGTTTTTTCTTTGGTAGCGATCACACAGGAACATTCATCTTGCTTAAAGAAGTTGCAGTAGCGATCATGTGGCGTTTTTGGTTAAAGAAACTTTTATTGGGGGCCCCACTTGTCGCTGGGGGAGCTGCTATAGCCACCTCCGACGACCCATCCACTACATTAAAGCTTTGCACCACTGTTCTTGTTCGTCTCCGCCGTGACTCCTATACGGCTACCGCTATCGCCTTTGGTCACTCTCTTCTCCTTTTTTTCGTTATCTGATATAAATTTAGGTTTTATTGGGTGATGCATATTTTTCTTGGTTACCACTGATTAGCTTGCACATCTGTTGTTTCATATTAAGGAAGGGAGGGGAGGGATTTATTTGTTTTTACTATGAAGGGCTTCACAATTTTTCGTTTCTATTCATCAACTTTCTGAATTATTTTTTAGATAATAATTGGTCGAGTTCCAAAGGCTTGAGAATTTGGACTAAAATTTTGTAGTATGGGTCTTCATTATTTGTTTATTGGTCTTCATTACTAAAATTTTGTAGAATTTGGACTAATTGTTTATTGGTCTTCATTATTTTGTTTATATTACCAAATTGGAATTAGAAATAATAATACATAGGCTGTCTTATAATGTAAAAGGGTATTAAAAGTAATTTAATTATAAAATTCCTTCCCTCCCTTTGTGAACTAAACAAGAAGAGAATTATTTTCCCTCCCCTCCCCTCCCTTCTACTCCTTTGAACCAAACAAAATCTTGATTAAAATTCCTCCCCTCCCTTTCCCTCCCCTCTCCTCCATTAAAATCCCTCCCCTTCCCTTTCCTCCTTTGAACCAAATAGACCCTTAGTATTCTCGCTTTATCTCATATAAAGATACTGATGACATATGCTCAAAGAAGTATTTATATATATTGATGTTATAACTACAAGTATTTGCTTACAAAATTGTAAGCCATTCAATCTTTCCTCGTCAATTGTTCGCTTTCCTCGTATCTAATTTACCTATTTTTTTTAAGCAAACCATCATTTAAATCGATATAAAAATTTACTGAAAAGTACCATTGCAATTAATCGATATCAATATTATAACTTTAAGATTTGAGATATGGATATGAATTAAGCATATGCCAAATAACAAATACTACGCTATACAGTATGCACGTGAGAATCAGAATTATGCAATATCAAAATCTAAAATTCACATGAAATTAAGTTAGATACGACTAATCAGATTTAAACCAAAATTTTCTTGCGATGTCCTTGCAATCATTTATTATATGTAGACTCTTTGTATTTTTCCATAATATTAGATAAATCACTTAAACAATATGGGTAAGTGAAAATAATCAACACTGGGTCTATATAATACTATGATGAAATAAAATAAATGAGCGAAATAGCCATCAAGCACATGTGTAGAAGAAAACCACATTGATGGTGGACTACATACACTAAATTATACAACATCATAAAAAGAGAGACACACTAACACCTTAATGGGAATATGAAATAACTTATATATGCATTCATCATATCATTAAAGTGATTGTAACAAAAATATTGATTAGCTAAAATTATAGCAAAAAACACCAATATTTAAGTAACTACTAGTAACAATATATTTTATTTTTCCAAATTATATAAGAGAAATTCAATGGACATCTCACAAACAATAATGACTAGTAAAATATGAAGGTGATAATAAATACATGATTATCACTAAATAAATAAAATTACTATCCTAAGAACATATACAATATTTAATCAACACATTATTGTCATGACGCAAAATACCTTTGATCTCTAACAAATGTCAATGTGCATGATATATAATTGGGAAAAAAGAAAAAAAAATGGTATTAGCAACTTATTCTACAAATATACAAAAAATGATGATTTATATGCAAAATTTTATAGAAATACAAAACAAGTATGTAATTCTCATTGTAACAGTATAATTTCATGAATTGAGGAGTCACAAAAAATTCTAACATTGTAGTCTCAGAAATATAATAACTCTTGCACATGTCAAGAGCATGCTTGATATTAGATTAATAATATCCATAATATATCATAAGTCAATTTAGTAACTTTCAGGACATGTAGATATAAATAAAAGTTGGATATAAGTAATTATTAAAGACGATCAAATCACTGTGGGCCGTATAACCAAATAGGTCAAATAAATAAGTATTTGAATTCATTAGAGACAAAATTAACATATATCATTTTAATATGAAAAATATTTGACTGTCAATTGCATTAAAATGACAAAAATGCACAGTAAACATGCATGATTAAGAATTTCATATAAGATAACTATTCATCTACTTGAGGCATGAAATTTTAGATATCATATCAAAGATAATTTTCAACAACTAGTAATTACATGAAATTTTCTAAATTCGAAAATAAAAGGTGCATATATATTCCAAAAACAATTATATGATAGGCATAAAGATACCAAAATTCAATTTGGTAATTCTATATGTAGTCGATCTTATAAATAGAATAAAATCTTTAGATTGTTGGATAAAATTGAGGAAAATATAATTACCTACTGTTACTGCTGAATCTGGTGTGGGGGCAAACATATAGTATTTGTGAATTCTTAGGGAAACTGAATAGTCAAACCTTAACTTTTTCCGCCGAAGTTGGACCACTGACTCCCGCCGTTTACCTGCAAAAAGTGTGAAACACCGGGGTTGATCTCGGCGACGCACCCTCCGACGCTCAAGTCAGTAATCAGGAGAGATTATGAGAGAGCGTAAATTGGCAAAAGATTGATTACCTCTTAATGGTGGTGGATGAGGGGTATTTATAGCCGCCTTTGGGATCAGATTAGGAATGAAATCCCTAATTTCCAGTGAAAGGATAAAGCGAATCAGGTTCGTTGATTGAATACAATCAGAAACCCTAATTCTATCCTGCTGGAGCGGGTTTGCTGCGGGTTGAAACCTGCACCCAGTTGGGATGGACCCATTTGTGGGTTACTGGGCTTTCGGTAAGAAGACCCAATACCCACTTTAGACCCGTTTGTAAGTGAAATTACCATGTTACCCACCGGCTTTAAGATTCGTGCCTGATTTGGACGGTTCTGATTTAACCCTATTTTTAGCCATATCACGAGCCCCCCACTCCCGAAGACTGAGTTTGACCAGCCTTTGAGGAGTAGTTTAACTGTTTTAAATGGCTTGCGGGGTTGTATCGGCGTCCAAATTGGATGTGTCAAACCTTTGCACGAGGCAGTATGGTGATTTTTCGTGTTAGTTGCGCGCTCTGGGTTGTTCTTGAGCCCCTCTGGTTTTCCGGTGTTTTTCTTATCCTTTATCTATTTTTCAGTTCATTTACTTAATTTTGCGAAGTGTTGATTTGTCGTTCGGGGGTTTTAATCAATTATTCTAAGCAATAATTATTTGCTCAGGGGCTCGAAAATGTTTCCCTCAGTTTGTAATTATTTTTTTAGAATTTTTAATCAATTTTTCCGATTTTTAATCATTTTTTCGCAATTTTTTAAATAAATAAAACGATTTTAATAAATAAAAATTAGTTTTTAATACTGAATTATGACGTGGCGAGATCTGGCCCACCCATCTCGTGCGGGCGCGAATTTCTGGAAGATCAGTCGGCCAAGGTTGCTCGGCACCCTTTTCCCCGTACGAGCAGCTCGGATGGCTAGTTGCTCGGGTTCCGAGCGTGTAGTTCGGCATCATTTTTCTTCGTGTGAGCAGCTCGGATCGCCAGTCGCTCGGATTCTAGTTTCCGAGGGACGTGGAGTGATCTGAGCTGTCCATCAGGTCAGAACGCGAATCATGAGAAGATCCAATGGCTTTTATTGTTCGGCTTTCTTTTCTCCGTGTGAGCAGCTCGGATCACCAGTTGCTCGGATTCTGAGTTACTTCCTCGTGTGAGCAGCTCGGACTGCTTGTCGCTCGGATTTTAGTTCCGAGGGACGTGGAGCGATCAGAGCCGTTGGATCACGGCGCGAATCTCGAGGCAGGCACGGTTCTCGAAAAAACACTATCTTGTCGTTTTGTGGGCGTGGCACGATCTGAGCTATTCATCATTTTTGGCAATTTTCGCAACGATCCGATGATTGGGATTGCTCGGTTATATTTTTCTTCAATTGTGTAGCTCGGATTCCGAGCGACGTGACTTTGTTTTCTCTGGTATTGCGAGTAGCACGGAATTCTGATCCCGAGTTACTTTCTCAGCTCGGATCGCTTGCTGCTCGGTCTTTTGCTCAGAGGGACGTAGAGCGATTTGGGCCATCGGATCACGGCGCAGATCTCGAGGGTAGGCTCAGTTCTCGAGAAAACACTATTTTGTCGTTTTGTGGAGGTGGCATGATCTGAGTCGTCTGATCGAGATCCTGCACGATTTTTGGGGAGAAAGTCGTTTTTCTCCAATTCGCAGCTCAGATTGGCAGTTGCTCGGTTTCCGAGCCTCTTGTACGTGTGATCAGCTCGAATCGCTTGTCGCTCGGGCTTTGGTTCCGAGGGACGTGGAGCGATCTGGGCCATTGGATCATGGCGCGGATCTCAAGGTAGGCTCAGCTCTCGAGAAACCACTATCTTTTCATTTTGTGGAGGTGGCACGATCTGAGCCGTCTGATCGAGATCTTGCACGAATTTTGGGGAGAAAGTCGTTTTTCTCCAATTCGCAGCTCGAATTGGCAGTTGCTCGATTTTCGAGCCTCTTCTACGTGTGATCAGCTCAGATCGCTTGTCGCTCGAGCTTTGTTTCCGAGGGACGTGGAGCGATCTGGGCCATTGGATTATAGCGCAGATCTCGAGGTAGGCTCAGTTCTCGAGAAAACACTATCTTGTCGTCGAGCGGCTCATACCGAACCGTCGTTACTTCTCGTGAACGGTCGCCGCTTTTCGCTACTTAGTCGTTTGGGCTTTTATAACGCCTTGGGGGAGGCCGAAAAGTTGCGTCTTTAAGTTACAAAGCCCAAGAGTCGTTTCTCTTACTATAAGTCTTCACCCCCCTCACACTTTTCCTCATTCTTCACTTTTCATTTCTTACTTTCACTTTTACTTCCTATTAGCAGAGTTTTCGCTCTCGGGTGGCGCTACTAGCTGTCGCAGCAAGGTGCTTTCAGATTCCGGCGATCTTTTTCGTCAATTCACATCACTTCAAGGTTAGTGTCTTGCCTTATCCTTAGAAAATGGTTAAGTTTTCTTCTAAGGATGAGACCCCCACCTCGGACCAAGACATCAGCCGAGCGGTGATGGTTAGGTCGGACAAGGGGAAGGAGATCGCCGAGCTGATCGAGGTGACAACGGTTAGGCCGAGCAAGGGGAAGGAGGTTGCCGAGCCGATCGGGGTGACGACGATAGTCGAACATCTGAAGACGGCGGGTGAATTGGGTCGGCACTCGTCTGTCTTATCTAGCATTGGGGGTGTGCAGAGTTACCCTGAAGACTTGTTGGAGAAGGTGACGCAGGGCACGGCTCCGTCATACGAGGAGAATGATCCGAGGGACCCTTGGAGGTGGATCAGATCTCCTCAATCTTAACCGAGTCGGAGTTGCATCAGATCAGGAGTGGGTTCCGCATCCCCAAAGAATACGTTCTTTTACTCCCCGGCCCCGGTGTCCGGGTGTGCACACCTACTCCGGCCGATACATGCGTCTTCCCGTATGATGCACTAAACGCTGGACTTCGGCTGCCACTGCACCCTTTCGTAAACGTGGTGCTGCGGTGGTTCGGCCTGAGTCCCGCTCAGTTTATGCCGAACATGTGGCGACACAAGATCGCCTTCGTCCTTCAGTGCCAAGAGATTGGTGTGCAGCCGGAGATGGTCATACTTCGGAGCCTCTACCGCATCTGCCAGATGAGCAAGATGGAGGAGAGGTATTATCTATCGCCGAGGAAGGGCGTGAAACTGATCGAGAACCCGGACTCGATCATGCACTGGAAAGAGAAGTACTTCCTCATCCGTGGTCCCGAGCCGTTGGTCTTTCCGACACAGTGGAAGATTAGAGTTCCGAAGCGGGTGAAGAAGGAGCCCGTACTCACTAAAGAAGAGGAAGAGGTGGTGGAGAAGCTCCTCGGTCTTCCGACCCTTAGTTGGAAGGACATCACCGAGGAGGTCTTGTTTCGTGGGGGTCTCAGTCCGATCGACCCTAGTATGCTTTTCTCTTCTTTTCTTGCTTCAGCTTTATCTTTTGAATAAAACTTTCTAACTCCTTTCGCTCGGTTTTTTTCAGAGACCCCCGGTATGGATTACAAAGGACTGATGGCCAAGGCTCGTGCGGCGAAGGAGCAGGAGTCGAGAAAGAGGAAGAGGACTGTGGCCGGGCCTCAGGGGGGTCGAGCTGCGAAGGTCCCCTCGGCACCACCGACCGTCGTGGACCTGGTGGCCGAGGCACCTTCGGGTGTGCCTGACCTCACTCCCTCGGAGACGCCTGCCCAAGCTCCACCAAAGGCAGCGGCTCGAGTCGATCAGGTTGATGCACCCGGGTCATCGAGCGGAGCGTTCAACGTGAGCGCGACCTTTGCTCTAGGGGTCCCCTCTCTCACCGCCAAGGCCGAGAAGATCCTTACTGAGGAGCACAAGCGCCTCTTCGTCCCCGACTGGCAGGTGATGAAGGTGGACGGGTTCCTCGAGACGGTGGCATCTGCATGCATGCGGTGAAGCACCTGCCGACCCCCAAAGACCGAGCCGCACTGAAGGCGGGTGCCGTTGGTGACGACGCTATGCAGATCGGTCGGAACACCATGTTGGTGAGTATCAAAAACTTCTATAAAATTTTTCCAAGTTTTTTCGTTCAGGCCTAACAGTTTCTTGTGTCGCTTGCAGACCCTATGCCATTTCAACCACTTGCTCGAAGAGTTTGCAAGCAAGGAGAAGGAAATGACCGTGCTGAACGATCGGGAGCGGTCGGAGCATGCCAAGGCGGTCAAACTGCTCGAGGCCGAGCAATTGCTTTCCGCTTCGCGCGCAGCCGAGGTGGCCGGTCTTGAGGCGAGGCTCACCGAGGCACTGAAGCACTCGGCCGCCGAGGCTACCAAGGTCGAAGCTTTAGAAAAGGAGACGACTCGTCTCGAAGAGGAGTTGTCCAAGGCACTGAGGGCATCGGAGGAGGCTCTGAGTAGACACGCGTCGAAGGTGGCGGCCATGGAATAGGCGGTTCGGGACGAGGCCGAGGCTCACATGTTGACAAACATGGAGGAGGCGTACGCCCGAGCGCTGAAGCATGTCGCCGCTCGCATCCCTGGGTTCGACGGCTCCTCCTACTACTTCTATGACCTCGTAGAGGGGGAAGAACTCCCTCTGGTCGAGCTCGCCCCCGGGTAGGAGGGCAAAGATGCCGAGGACGAGGTGGGCGCCGAGGGCGCGATAGTCACCGTGTCGAGCGATGACGCTTCGGAACGACATCATGAGGTCGACCACTGACTTAGTCGCCTCTTCTCATTTTTTTTTGTAACGCCTAACTGCGGACTGGCCACCGCTTTTGTGTAAATTTTGGATTTTCAATGAAACGACTTCCCTTTTGAAATCTTGGCCGAAAGTTTCGAGATTTCACAAAGTGTTCAACACTTTTTGCTCGTGTTGTGACCTCAAGTGTTGAAGACTTCTTTTGATATTCCTTCACTTTTCAGGTCGAGTCGAGTTCAGCAGCTGAGGTTTCTCGCCTTCGTACTGAATTGAAAGCGGCGAAGCGGGCTCTCTCTCGCAGCCGAGAGTGCCTCTTCAAAATCATGTTATATCGGAGGTCAAGGCAATGGCGAGAGGCTATTTTTTCGAGCTAAAACAACTACGGAAGCGATCTCGCGAGGTTCGTCTTGAAGACGAGGTGGAGTTGCTCCGAAAGGCGCTGTTCGACCTTACTCGAGCGGAAGGTGACCTTGTGGCGGAAGTTCAAGATTTGAAGATAGCTGAGGAAGAACTTTTGGCGGAGGAAGACGAGTTAACTTCGGCAGTGGGTAAGTTGATGGCCGAGCGCGACGAGTTGATGGCGAAGATCGACGAGTTGAGGAGGGTTACGGTCGACAGAAGTATCGAAGTGACCCACCTTCGTCGAATCATAGCCGATAGCTCTGGCACTGAAGGCTCTACTCGGCTTCCTCGCTTTAAGATATCTGTGAAGGATGACTCTTTGAAGGATTGGATTATCGATCTCGAGGAGGAAGTCACTCGATTCAAGCCTCAGCCAGCAAGAATCAACGTTCGGAGCACGTCGTGTACGTGCGAAGAGAGTGAGAGGGGAATCTCTTTTTACGAGCCCGTGACTCGTTAGCCTATCGTTAGGAAGAGCTCGGCCGATGCTAAAAGCGGGATGGCTGCCTCATCTAGTGGCCCTTCGGTTGGGGCTACGGTCAGAGGTAGCGCCGAAGAGGCGTCTCGGTCCGTTGGTCTACAGACGAGCTCCGAAGTCAGAAGACGCCGTTCCCGAGTGTCTTTGAACCGAAACATACCCATTCCAAAGAAGCGCTGAATAAGTTGTAATTATCCTTCTTTGAGTTTTTGTAGCGCCCCATCTCGGTCTTGTAATTTGGGTTCCTTTGCCGAACTTTTTAATGAAATAAAAGCTCGTTTTCTTTCTGATTCTTGTGTGTTGGATGTGCAAGTTCTTTTCTCCCATATCTAGTCTAGTCGTGGACATTTCGCGTGCGTCAACGGTTGTGGGAGCAATTCCGACTGGCAGACAACTTCTAGCGAGATTCCGAAGCGGAGTCGAGCCAAGTGTTGGACTCCAAACTCGTCGTTTGAGTTTGTTTCAACGGTTGTGGGAGCAATTCCGAATGGCTCGACTCCGCTTACGAAGCGGAGTCGAGCCAAGTGTTGGACTCCGAACTCGTCGTTTGAGTTTGTTTCAACGGTTGTGGGAGCAATTCCGAATGGCGACTTGCTCCTAGCTTGCTTAAGAGCGAGCTTGCGAAGCGGAGTCGAGCCAAGTGTTGGACTCCGAACTCGTCGTTTGAGTATAAAGAAGGTAAAAGTAGAGAGATATAATCAATTTCTCAAGTAAGATATGAAGAAAAATGTTCTTTATTGAAAACTAATAGTCGGCTGCTTCTGAGTTGCCAGCCGTTATTACATTGGAGAAATAAAGAAGCAAAAGTAAAATTACAAGTGGAGAGGAACGGTTCGACATCTGACGATACTCAGAGAGGCGTTCATGCGCTCTCTTGGTACTTTAAGAGATGGTCGGCATTCCAAGTCCTGAGAATCTCTCTTCCTTCGAGGTCTTCTAGACGGTAAGTTCTGGGCCGAACCACCTTGGTGATCTTGTAAGGTCCCTCCCAATTCGGAGCTAGTTTTCTCTTCTGACCAGGGAATGAGATAACTAACTTTCTGAGGACCAAGTCCCCTTCTTTGAGGTCGGTGGGACGGACTTTCTTATTGTAGGCCAGCTCGATCCTCCTTCGGTAGCTTCGCTGGCGGATCGAAGCTCTTTCACGGAGCTCATCAATCAGATCCAAATTCGCTCGAAGCTCCCTGGCATTCTGCTCTTCTTCATAGGCAATTAGGCAAGGAGAGGGTACACCGACTTCCAGGGGGATCACAGCTTCGGACCCATAGGTGAGATTGAACGGCGACTCTTCTGTAGGGGTCCGTTTCGTAGTGCGGTAATTCCACAGTACGTTAGGGAGCTGATCCACCCATAAGCCCTTAGCGGACTTATCTAGCCTCTTCTTAAGATAGGATTTGTCGGTTGGCATTTTCTACTTGACCATTCGACTGTGGGTGGGAGACGGAGGAGAAGCATTGTTAGATTGCGAGGTCTTCACATAGAGCTCGGAATGCGGCCTGTGTAAATTGTGTTCCATTATCGGTTATGAGGACCCGAGGGACACCGAATTTGCAGATGACGCTCTTCCAGAAAAACTGAAGGACTTTGTTCTCGGTGATTGTGGCCAAGGGCTCAGCCTCTATCCACTTTGAGAAGTAGTCGATTGCCACGACTAAAAATTTGAGTTGGCCGGGAGCTGGTGGAAACGGCCCTAGTAAATCCATCCCCCACAATGCGAAGGGGATCGGACTTGATAGGGAAGCGAGGTGAGCTTAGGGTAGGCGACGAATGTTGGAGTACTTTTGACAAGAGCCGCATTGCCGAACATGTCGCTCGGTATCTTGTAGGAGGGTAGGCCAGAAATATACATAATTCAACACCTTCCGAGCAGGGATCTGGACCCTGAATGTGCTCCGTCTATGCCTTCATGAAGCTCTTGCAAGGCGTATGTGGCTTGTTCGGGGGAGAGGCACCTCAGATAAGGTCTACCATCAACTTGTGTGAAGGAGCGTTTGTACAAGATCCCCTCAACAAGGGTATACCGCTCCGCCCTGGTTCTGACTCGACGAGCTTACTTAGGATCTTTGGGGAGGAGCCCATCCCTCAGAAATTCTACTAGGGGTTTCATCCAATCATCTTGAAGTTGAACCGGCAGTGACTCCATCGAATCAGAGGACTCTTCTTCTATGCTCGGCCTCAGGAGCACTTCAATCAGGACGGTCTGCTCGAGACCTTGGAGGGAGGAAGAGGCTAACTTGGAGAGGGCATCTGCTTGGGTATTTTCCTCTCTGGGGATTTGCCGAATAAGCGCCTTTTTGAATAGAGCCATGAGATTTCGGGCCTTGGCTAAATACTTAGCCATTCGGTCATCTCGCACTTCGTACTCATCCAAGACTTGGTTCACAAACAGCTGAGAGTCACTAAATATACGGAGGCATTGTGCCCCTGCTTTGCGGACCATTCCGAGACCGGCTATAAGGGCTTCATACTCTGCTTCATTGTTGGATGCCTTGAAGTTGATGCAGAGGGAGTACTGAAGAACGAAGTCATCTGGGCCCGCCAGAATGACCCCGGCTCCGCTCCCTTCGGTGCAAGAGGATCCATCTACATATACCGTCCAGATGGGAGGTCTGTTTGCCGCTTGACTGACCTTGGAAATGGTGCTCTCAACTATGAATTCAGCTAAGGCCTGAGCTTTGATTGCGGTCCGAGGCTGGTATGATATATCATGTTGGCTCTGTTCGATCGACCACTTCATGAGACGGCCATAGGACTATGGCTTGTGCAGAACTTGCTTCAGCGGTTGGTCAGTAAGAACGACCACCGAGTGCGACTGGAAATATGGGCGAAGCTTCCTAGCTGCCATAACCAAGGCGTATGCCATCTTCTCTAGCCTTGGATAACGAAGCTCGGCATCACGAAGTACCTTACTTACGTAATAGATGGGCTTCTAAGCCTTATCTTCTTCCATCACCAAGACAGCGCTGAGGGTTTGTTCGGAGGCAGCTAAGTAGAGATAGAGTGTTTCCCCAGGGATAGGCTTGCTGAGGAGTGGGGGGTTGACTAGGTAGGTTTTAAGTTGATCGAACGAGTCCTGCTGTTGCTGACCCCATTCAAAGCCCTTAGCCCTCCTGAGAGCCTTGAAGAAGGGAAGACACTTCTCCCCTGACTTGGAAATGAAGCGCCCTATAGCTGCGAGGCGCCCGGTTAGTTTCTGAACTTCTTTCACATTTTTGGGAGGAGCCATGTCCAGTATGGCGTTGATCTTCTCGGGGTTGGCTTCGATACCTCTTTGGCTGACCATGAAGCCTAGGAATTTCTCGGACGAGACTCCGAACGCACACTTGTTTGGATTGAGCCTCATATCATGTTTCCTTAATACGTCGAACGCCTCCTGTAGATCGGTGACATGGTCGGCCCCACGGATGCTCTTCACAAGCATATCATCAACATACACCTCCATGTTGCGGCCGATCTGGTTTTGGAAGACTTTGTTAACGAGGCATTGATAGGTGGCGTCTGCATTCTTCAACCCGAAAGGCATCACCCTGTAGCAGTAGAGGCCCTGATCGGTAACAAAGGAGGTCTTCGAGATGTCCGTGGGGAACATGCGTATTTGATTTTATCTGGAGAAAGCGTCCATGAAGTTGAGAAGCTCATGGCCCGAAGTGGCGTCAATCAGGGTGTCGATGCTTGGAAGAGGGAACGGATCTTTGGGGCAGGCTTTATTCAGGTCGGTAAAATCGATGCGGATTCTCCAGCTCCCGTTGGCTTTCTTTACCATCACAACATTTGAGAGCCATTCGAGATAGTTGACCTCCTGTATGAACCGAGCCTTAAGGAGCTTGTCCACCTCTTCTTTTATAGCTTGTTGGCACTCGGGAGCAAATTTGCGCTTCTTCTGTTGAACTGGTCTGGACCCCGGTGTGACACTCAGGTGGTGGACGAGGAGCTCTTCTGAGATTCCTGGCATGTCGGCAGCCGACCATGCGAAGAGGTCGCAGTTCTTTCTAATACATTGGATTATGTCCGAGCTTAGGGCAGATGGGAGGGTCGTGCTGATAAAGAACTTGCGGTTCGGATCTTGTTCAGAGAAGAGCACTTCCTCCAATTCATCCACCGGCTCGGATGTTGGTCGGACACCATCTTGGGGGATTTCAAGAGTTTCGAGGGAGAGGACTGGACCCCCAGTAGAAGTCATGTAGCATTTGCGGGCCATTTCCTGACGGCCTCTGACTTCCCCTACTCCTGCCCGGGTGGGGAACTTCATCTTGAGGTGATAAGCAGAAGGGACGGCTTCGAGAGCAGCTAGGCCGGGCCGGCCCAGGATGACATTATAAGCTGCGGTGATGTCAACGACCATAAAGTCCATCGTCTCCGTTCGGGTAGTAGGAGTTTTTCCAGTGGTTACGTCGAGGGTGATCACCCCTTCGATAGTCACTGGCACTCCCGTAAACCCATGGAGCGTGTAGCCGGCGGGCTTAAGCCTGTCCCAGGGAAGCTTGAGTCTTTTTGAAAGCATCGAGGAAGAGGATGTTAACGGAGCTGCCATTTTCCACCAGTATCCTTTCCACCTTAAAATTCGCCATATGGAGGTTGATCACAAGTGCGTCGCAGTGGGGGGTTCGGATGCCCACCAGATCTTCATCTGAGAATGTGACGGGTACTCCGAGGCCTTTAGGGGGAGGTGTGCCGTGAACCGAATTAACTTCTCTTATGAACACCTTCCGAGAGGAGTTGGAGGAGCCCCCCATTGGGCCCCCATGAATGAAGTGTAGGACACGCTCCTCTTCGAATTCGGGTGTTCCATCGCGTCGTTCAGGACGCTTGTTAGCCCCCCGAGGAGGAGGAGGAGGAATTTCGGTTCGGTCTTTTCTCACAAATTTGGCCAGCTGCCCATTCTGGATGAGGGCCTCAATCTCGTTCTTCAAGGCCCGGCAATTATTGGTGTCGTGGCCATGGTCTCGGTGATAGCGGTACCACTTCTCTTTGTCCCTCTTCTTGTCAGGGGTGTTCATCTTTGGGGCAGGAAGTATCACCCCTTCCTTCTCAACTTCCATGAGAATAGTGGAAATGTTGGCGTTAAGAGCAGTGAATTTTTTGAATCTGGGGGGAGGGTGGTGCTGTCCGCCATTGTCCTTCAGGAGCTTCTTGGCTCCCTCTTCTTCACCCGCCTTTCTTTTGGTTCCAGAAGAAGGCCCCTCAAAGGTGGGGCAATGCTCAGCCTCCTCTGGCCGGATATACTTCTCGCTTCGGAGAAGGAGGTCGGAGAAGTTCTGCGAGGGCTTCTTGGCGAGGGAAGACCGAAGGCTGGAGTTAAAGACATTTGACTGGAATGCTGCTGCAGCGACCGACTAGTCGAGGGAATCGATGGACCTGGCTTTCGTGGTGAACCTTTTCACATAGTCTCTCAGCTTCTCACCCTTCTTCTGGTTGAGGTAGAGTAGCGAAATGCTGGTCTTCTCAGTTCGGCGGCTACTCACGAAGTGGATGACGAAGAGGGTCTCGAATTGCTTGAAGGAGAATATTGAGGATGGGAGGCCTTCTTCTATAGTGCTCGGGGGACTCTCTCCGTCTTCGGTGAGGCGGGGACCTCCTATGTTCTCGGCGATGAGGAGATCGCTCATTTGGACGTTGTTGGCGGGAGACTCCCTCTCGGGCCTGCCTTTCATCCAAACGGCGACGAAGATCCTCTTCCTTATGTCGATTGTTATGGGTGTTGCGGAGGTCATCGGAGGCCCGGGGATTGTGAGATGCCATGGAGTCGGTAGAGGGGGTGTGCACGGAGACGTGGTCATGTTGAAGAGGTTGTTTCAGAGGATTGGGACGGGAGCCCCCCGCACCGACATTCTGAGCCCCGATCTGACCCCGAGCAGGTTGGAGGTCCTGATGAGGTTGGTCCTACTGCGGGGCCTGATCAGGTTGAGGAGGAAGCCCCGCCGGCTGGACGGTCTGGAGGGGGATCTCCTGTTGTGGTTGAGGAGGGGTGGGTCCATGGTTGGACCCTCTGGATCTTAGCATTCGGCAAGGCATGGCTGGGTAGATCTGACCAATGGAAAGAGGAAGGGCTGCTATTTGTTGTTTCCCACAAATGGCGCCAATCTGTTACCGCTGAATCTAGTGTGGGGGCAAACAGATAGTATTTGTGGATTCTTGGGAAAACTGAATAGTCAAACCTTAACTTCTTCCGCCGGAGTTGGACCGCTGACTCCCACCGTTCACCTGCAAAAAGTGCGAAAAACCTGGGTTAATCCCAGTGACGCACCCTCTGACGCTCAAGTCAGTAATCAGGAAAGATTATGAGAGAGCATAAATTGGCAAAAGATTGATTACCTCTTAATGGTGGTGGATGGGGGGTATTTATAGCCGCCTTTGGGATCAGATTAGGAATGAAATCCCTAATTCCCAGTGAAGGGATAGAGCGAATCAGGGCCGTTGATTGAATACAATCAGAAACCCTAATTCTATCCTACTGGACCGAGTTTGCTGCGGGTTGAAACCTGCACCCAGTTGGGATGGACCCGTTTGTGGGTTACTGGGCTTTCGTTAAGAAGACCCAATACCCACTTTAGACCCGTTTGTAAGTGAAATTACCATGTTACCCCCCGACTTTAAGATTCGCGCCTGATTTGGACGGTTCTGATTTAACCCTATTTTTAGCCATATCACCTACAAAATATAAAATAGAAGAACATGGTTTACCGGCCACAGAGTAGGAGTGTATTAGCATTGCACTAAAGGACTTATTGCCCACCTCGTGCGGTACTCCATGAAAACTTGTCCAATAGAGGTACAAAACCTTGTCCATCGGTATCCCTTGCGTGCTCGACCACGACAAGAGAGTTGACCTCGAGATGTAAGCTAAAATATACCCAATAAAGAAGATAAGTATATATAGAGTACAAGTTTTGTTTGGAAGAGGAAGATCATTCTTGTTCATATTATTTTCTATTCTACTTCTCTTATTTTCTCTGTTCATCTTCTCATGAAGAGAAGCTAGTATTTATAAGGGTCATCTATTAACCCCAAACAATAAACAACTTTAAAATCCATAAAATCAAACAATAATCATCTTATTTATAAGAGTAATTGACTAGAAACTAATGAGTCACAACTAGCTATACGACTAGTTTGACTATGACTAAATAAAGCTTGACTTGGCCAAAAAAATATTAAATTAATTCACAATTAATTTTAGAATTTAATTTTTTTCATAAAACTTTCCAACAAACTGAAGTTTTTATACTTAAAGATTCAGAGAACAATGTTTGCAAATTAGTAAAATCTTTATATGTGTAACCCCCATTCCCGATAATAAGTATTTTTTGTGTATTTTCTATAATTTGATTTTTTATAAATTTATTTTGTGCTAAATTTGTTTCTCATCTTTTATTAAAGTATTTTCTAATAGAAAATTTTATTTATTTCGAATAACGGTGTATTTTAATCATGCTTTCTATTTCTTATTGATCGGTTAATTATATTTGAGCCCAAATCAAATATATTATTATTATTCGATTATTTTAATAAAGTTGTTAAGCCTGGATACTATTTTATTATATAAGTCTATAATTATTATGATTATGGTTATTAATTGTTATTTCTTGATTATCTATTTAAAGTTCATTTATCGAATTATTTTATTTTCGTACTTGGTCTAATTTTCTAGGCGAATTCCAATTTATTTCAAGCCCAATTGATATTCTTCTCATTTGTATTATTTATTTATCTAATTGGATTTAAATTTTCGTTCACGAACTATTTTCTCTCTTTATTGGGCTATATATCTTCTGGATTTTATTTTATTTGATTGTGGTTATTTTAATTGAACACTATTGTCTTCAAACCCATCTCTTATTGAACCCTAAAAACCAATTGCAGTTTGTTCTCAACCCAAACCCACTATTATTGGATCCTAACCCATTAATCCAACAATCTACTTGTATTCTATAAATACAACTTTAATACAAACCCTAAAAAATATATATATACAATTTGTAGCCGTCATATCCTCTCTCCTCTCTCCTCTTTCCTCTCCTCCTTGGTTTCTCTCTCCCCACTCTGAACCCAAATCCCGACCCCTTCTTCTCCGACCATCCCTCCAGCGACCCCGACGCTCACCCTAATCTCCGAGCGCCGCCCATGTCGTCATCTCTTCCCATTGACACCCAAGCACACCTCGACCCTCCTCCTCTATCCTCGACATCAACAGCCAGCCAAAGCCCCAGCCCCGAAGCCCCCTTGGCTGCTCCTCCCTCAGCAAGATTTGCCACTCGACCATCGCCGTCGACCTCCCGTCGACGTGCCGTCCCCCCGCCAGCAACGCTGTCGCCCCCTTGGCCCTTGCCGTCATTGCTCTTGCTTTATTGTTGCTGTTTTGATCTTGTTGTTATTGCTTTGTTCTCTTTTGCAAGTTGTGTGCACGTGATATTTTGTTGGTTCGTGTTCGTTGCTTCGGGATTCTGATCCCGTTATTCTTGGTATTCAATTTCACCGTCAATATGGCAAGTCACTTCCTCTTGAATTGTTAATTGTATCAAATTTAAGTTTTGTTGAAACTCTTGCAAGTAGATCCCTTCGTTTATCGTATTATACATTGTTTATCTCTTTCGTTGGGTATATTGAGGGTTTACACGAGCTAACCCTAATTTACCTGACATCATGCCACTTTTGACTTTAAAGATTGAATATTTCATGTGCATATAGAATTGATAATAGGGTTGTTCATATAATTGTCACACAAATAAATTATTCTAGAGAGAATTGCTAGGTTGTATGTTGTTTGATCAATTGATGGTTGATTGATGATAAATTGATGTATGTATGTGTTCTTAATCTTATTTACCATGTTTTTATACCCTTCATGCTGATTAAGAATTTTATCGACTAGTAGAATTGATACCCATCATGTTAATTAAATTGTTTCATGAAAATTACCCGAAACTTGTATGTTGCTTGCTGGCTGTGCTTTGTTTGTTATTTTCGACCTAGTAAACGATCTTAAAATGAATAATTTTCTGAATAAGAATTGAAGACTTATCTTTCTAGTTTCTAGAATATCTTGAATTTCTAAAATCCGAGCTGTATAGTAAAAGTAATGCTCGTTTCACTACAGCAGTATTTTTAATTCCAGATTCTCACATTCTTGTACGTTTCATGTTTTAACAGTAAAAAGGCTGACCAAATGATAAAATTTTGCTATGATAATTTCCAGATGGTTATTAATCATGTTTAGGAGTCTGGAAAATATTTTTAATCAATTTATTATTGAGTTTTTACTGATTCTAAAATTATAATAACATGATGTCAAATTTCTGCCTAAAATGAAATCTGTAAAGAACAATGTGTTTTACCTAGCTACTGCTGTCGGATTTTAAACTTTAAATATGCTTTGAAACCGTATGGAAGTATAGTTTCTAGAATTTCTGACGGATTCAGTTTTCGTGTTATGAAACAGCGGGAAACTGCATTTTTGTACTGACCACTCTTGCTGTCCAGAATTTTATATTCCAATTTTTAATACTTTAATTAATCCTATACCATTGTATTGCATGAATCGAAGTGTGTATGTCGCATTGTATGATCCTAGAGTCCTATTGTCATCATTCTAATTATCCTATTTCATGTTACCATCCTATTGTTCCCCTATTGAGACTATTGTTCATCGAAATGTCCCTTAATTGCATATTGTATTGTTGCATCGATAAAATAATTAATTAGCCGGGGTTGAAAGGATGATTTAAGTAGTGAAAAAAGTAGAGAGTGTACTTGAAGGAGGGGCCCGTGTTTCTCTAAATAATGTTCTGGCTAGTGTTTTATCGTGTAATTGTGGATTACAGTCGTAACCCAATCTATCGTGTACCGTATCGTTGCCGAAGACCGTATCGTGCACCGAAAGGTGAATAGTGTTTACTGTTGCCAAGTACATGATCTACAGAGTACACCACTTGAGTCTAAACGAAATTGTATGTATGCATCGAACCTGTGGTATGGAACATATGAGACACAGTAGTACGTACATTAGATAAAATTAAAATGATTAATAGACATAAGGATTGACACATCACTAACATTGCATATTGTTTATCATTGTTTCTATTAATATCGAATATTGGCTAAGTATTATTTATATTGATCATTGATTATTGTTACCAAATATTGAATTATTGTTTATAGCCATTGCATCGATTACCGTGATATTGATTATTGATTATCGTCCCATGTTATTGATTCCTATTGATCCATTGAATTCATTGTTATACCGGTATTCCATTGTTCCTTGCTTTCTCTACTTGCTGTCCATGACTTGCTCTAAGGACAATTTTTCTTCTTTTTTAGATGAAGTGTTCACAGGTAATGAAGGAGAATTGTCTGCTGGGATTGGAGAACAAACTTTCTAAAGAACTACTGCTTTGTAATTGAATGTTATTTTTAATAAACTTATTGTATTGAGACTTGTTACTATTGTGTTTGGGATTTATTATTGTATTGGGTTTTTGTCCCGGATTTTATTATTTGTTTCCAGACGTTGGTTTATTGTACTTGGATATTTTATATTGCTTCACTTTAAGTATTATTGTTCATGAGATTATTGTTGTTGACTGCACAATTATTCTGTATTGATTATATTATTGAGTTGATCGGATAAAACATCTTATGGGCGACGTTAGTCATTTAGTAGGTCAATGTCATGTGCTCGTATTTCGTATTTTTGGAAAGCGGGGCGTGACAATATGGCTAACAACAAGCACCTAAATTATGACATGAAAGTGACATTGAATCAGTTGGTGTTGGCGAAGTGAATGCTAGTCGAAAGGTAATTTGATACAACAATAAGGAGCATTGTTTTTGAATCAAGCAATTCTGACAAATGTCTTTGTTTTCATGATCTATCAAATTAAATTGCAATTATTTGATTGTATGTTGATAACATGCTAGTTGTTGGAAATGACATCTCTTCTGTAATTGAGGTTAAAACAATATTATCCGAAGAAATCACCATGAAAGACCTAGGTGTTGTGGACACCATATTAGGTATCAGAGTGAGTTTTGCTAGGCAAGGGATATTCCTTTGCCAAGCCCACTACATTAAAATTGTGCTACAAAAGTGGAGATATCGTGGTTGCTTGAAACACCTTATGATTATAACAAAAATTTAACACCTAATGATGGTGCAGCTGTGAGACAATTAGATTATTCTAAACTTATTGGAAGTCGCATGTATGCAAGACATGCCGAGACCCGACATAGCCTTTGCAATGTGCATGCTTAGCAGGTTCACTAGTAATCCTATTATTGCACATTGGAATGCCCTTGAATAGCTAATGAGATACTACAACGGTACTTAAGTGTTTGCGTTGTGCTACTCTGGATATTCTTTAGTTTTGGAAGGATATTCTGATGCATCGTGGTGCTCATAACATGGTGAAAGTCATTCCACCAGTGGTTATGTGTTTACACTAGGAAGAGCAGCTGTGTCATGGAGATCTAAAAGGCAAGCATGCCTTTTATTCTCATTCATGAAGTCTGAACTCTTTGAGCTATCTAGTGTTGATGAATAAGCGGAATGGGTGAAAGACCTGTTGTGAGATATTCCATTGAGAAGATTTATAGTAACCACTCTTGTTTGTTTTGCGAAAACCAAGTTACAAAAACTGTAACAACTAATGATTTTTACAATGTTAAAAGATGTGTTGTATGCTTTAAACATGCAAAGTTGAACTATCTCATTAAACAAGGGATTATTACACATATTAATGTGCGATCAAAATAGAATGTGGCTGATGCACTTACGAAGGGACTAAATAGGGGTCTAATTGTCAAAATTGTAGGTGAAATGAGGTTAAAAGCTTTTGAGACAAAGTTTTAACACCCTAATTGTTTTGAAAATTAGAATGCAAATTGGAGTCATAGAGTAGTTCAAACTTAAGCATCAATTTTTGGTAGTTGGCATGCTTTAGATAATTTGAAAGTTTCATGTTAATTTTGCTAATATATAATATCATTCCAATTTGATGGTGTAATATATAATCACAATTTACTTTTGTATTTCAATATGAAGCATGAAAACTTATCGATGTGTTCCCGATGATTATAATTGTCGTTATATCATTCCAGTTTGATCATCGTCTTTCATGGATACTTGCTTCATTCCAATTTTAATGATTCATGTAATTCGTGACTCATTCAGAATCTTTTACTTCAATTTCGTACAACACAATAAAAAAGTACAGGGAATTTAAAACTTTTATTACATTATCGTTTTTTACGATACACATCGGAATTTTTACACAATAAATACAACTTATTACTTCATTAAATATTCAATCCTCCACCAACATCCATCACAAACTCGTTTCCTTGCCACCTGTTAACAAGAGTTCGGTAAAACTTGTAAACTGTTGGCACGTCAATTGAATACAACCGATGCAATGCCAACAATAGTGATCATCCAAACTCAACAACCACAAACTTGAATGCAAAATAATTGGAAGATTGTGACTATCTTAAATATGTCGATGTAGGTCATGATCCTAAAGACTAATGCACAAATAACATGCACACAATGCACTCTCGAATGCACACTCATTCAAATTGTATACCGCCCATAAAACATAGGCCCGAGGGCATATTCTTAGTGTTCTTCATATTATAGGGTTTAATCTCACACCATGCAAGACCTGCGTAGTGAAAAATATCAAGATCCAGACATCCCGAGAGTATTGGCTCTCGTCCCTCAATCCACCGCCCGCCTATACCGAGCCCTCATCGCGCGAACATCCCATAAGCATCGCTCTGGTCACAGAATTCTGAAAATTCGTCTCACTCAATCGAACTATTCATAATCTTGGAATCCACCGCCCGACTATTCATAGTCCGGGAATGTTGGAGACTCATCTCGCTTCGTACGACAATTATAGTCTCAGAATCCACTATCCGACTATACAGAGCCCCCTACTCACGTTTGCTCCTGCTTCTTTACAACTCTCTTCCAGTGCCTGAACTTACATCAAAAAGAAAACATACCCTATCTAGATCTAGTGTAACCCTACCGGACTTAACAAAAAATACTGGGATACTAGCCCAACCTGGCTCACTCGCAAAATCCACAATCTTGTCGTCACCTTGGGTCTTACTCAGCTTCTAAAACTCTAACCATCTAGGACGTTGATATGGATAAAAATGGGGTTAAATCGGAACCGTTCAAATAGGGCACGAATCTTAAAGTTCACAGGGGAAAAACAGTAATTTCACCTACAAACGGGCCCGAAATGGGAACCGGGTCTCTTCTCTTGGGCCTGATAACCCGTGAACAGATCTATTCAACTGAGAACGGGTCCAAACCCATTGGGAGGCAGTTCAAGAGGATTGGGAGAAATCTTGAACCGCCCTCATCCTTAGGAGGTGGTTCTAATCGCCTTTATCCATCCACACCAGGAAGTAGGGATTCGTTCTTATCCCGAAGCAGATCCCATCGGTGACTATAAGTACCCTCCTACCTCCTACTGTTACAAGTTGATCACTCTTTGCCTACCTAAAGTTCTTTGATATTCTTTCAATGAGTATTGACAAGAGCATCAGAGGGTGCATCATCGGGATCCATCCTGGTGTTTCGTACTTCGTGTAGGTCAGCGGCAGCGCCAATGAGTCAACCTACCAGCAGCAGAAGATGTCAGATTTGGCCCGTTCGAGTTCTCACGATTCTACAAATTCTGTTTATTGCCCCCACATCCGATTCTGCAACAACAGATTGGCGCGGTCTGTGAAAAATCTCGAATAGCTATCCGACCCTCCTCCTTAAGCTACTCCTAGAAATGTCTCCCAAGAGGAAGTCCGCAACCTCCAACCATAGAACAACCTCTACTCATCCTCCTCCTCCTCCTAAGGAGGGTCTCTCTCCGCCCATCCAACCGGCTCTGCAGCTCAAACATCCGATCCCTCAGTCTGTTCAGCAGCCTTTGGGGCCTCGAGTGGCCGTTGGGGAGCCTTCTCGGCAAAGCCGTCAGAAGCAACCCCTACATCAAGTCCGTGTCTCCATCCACAATGCCTCCACGGATTCCATGGCCTCCCATAGCCCTCCAACGCAAAAGGATCTGCGAGATGTTCTCAACAATCAGCAGAGCGAACCCGAGCCCAACCTTCGGATCCGTTTGGACGAGAGGTGGACCCGCGATGTGAACCCTCGCCAGGAGCACCAGAGGGACCGGTCACCCCGCAGGGCAGATCACAGGGGGTCCAACTCTCCCAGGAGACGGAGAGAGTCGCCCCATCATCGCCAAAGAAGAAGTCGCTCCCCGGCTGGCTGTCCTGCACATCGAGCCCAGCGGAAGCAGCGAGATTCGACCGGAGGCGAGATACTTCGGCCACCTCAACCATCTGAGATGCTTCAACCATTTGATACGCTTCAGCGATCTGAAAAGGCAAGGACATGTCGATACTAAGTTTAAGAAGCTCCTACAGGGACAGCTCACATGCGAAACAACTCAAGCTCAACACTTAGTCAATTTTCATTAAAATCCACTACTACAAACGGTGGTGGCTAATCCGCTATTAGGCATCACTACAAAGGATCCTAGGCAAAAATCTACAACTAAAATACAAAGAAGAAACTAACAAAGTTGAGTATCCACCTCGGTGGATGGATCCACCACGAGTGCTATTTCGTGTCCAGCCCCCTCAGTTGTCCTCGACGGTGGTGCCATCGCCAGCGGGGGATCCGTCAGTATGGCCTGCTCGCCATCAGCGTTATCTACTCCCTCAATCTCTGTTCCCTCCTCCTCCTCGTCAGGAAATAAGAAGTACCACAAACAGTCCAAGCCGGGGAGACGTTCGCCGACATCCTTCAGGGCCTTAGCGTAGGCCTTTCGCATATTTTTCTCCAGGTAGCCGATGGCCTCCTTCTCCGCCGCGGCCTTGGCCTCTCGTATGGCCATGTCCCTCTTGAAGGCTGCCTTCTCCCTCTGAGCAGCTCTCTCCCGATCCGCCTCTTCCTTCTCCAAGGTGGCGGCCTCTTTCGTCTTCACCAACGCCTCCTCCAGAAGCTTGATCTCCTTGGCTTGCGTCTCTGCCAAAAGCGCGGCCGCCTCTAACTCTCTTTTAGCCTTTGACCGCTCAATTCTCTCCCGGTCCTGCAGAGCCTTCAGCTCTTTCTCCTGCTTCGCCACTCGCCTCATCAAGTGGCTGAAGTGGCAGATCGCTTATGAGAAAACAAGCAGTGTAAGAGTCGAGCGAACAAGGAGAACAAGAGTCGAGCAAATAACCTCACATCTAGAGCTTACCGTCACTTGCACCTTGGCGATCTCCAAGGCAGAGTCGCCCACGGTCCCGTGCTCCATCGATGCCTTATCCTTGGACGTGGCTAGGTTGCGAACGGCATCCATGCATCTCGTCGAGTCCCCGAGGAAACCGTTGTGCCTTAGGACCTGCGAATCCGGTACAAAGATCCTCTTTAGCTCGTCCGTCAGCATGACCTCGGCCACCGCCGTGCGAGGCGGAGCCTGAAGAGCGAGCTTGGTCGAAAGGTCAAGTTCTTTCCCCGGCTGAACAACTGAAGCCGGCACGGCCTCCAAGTCGACAATGGAAGCGAAGATGCTCTCGCTTCTGATCACCTTTGACAGTGTTGGTCGGGTAACGACACGTTTCCTCTTCTTCTCCTCAACCCACTTGCCGCTCAGAGCCGAACGCCTGTTCATGATATCGTCGAAGTCCATATCAGCAGATCCTGCAATGAAAGAGCAAAACAGGATAAGAATTTTTGTACTATCAAAATGTTGAGAAGTGCGATCGACGTAAAGAACTCGTACTAGGGTTCATCAGACTAAGGCCTCCCCCAAAGAGGCTCTCCTCGGAGATATCCTTCCAGTGCATCGTAGGTCGTTCCAAGAGGATGCCGACCATTTCGTTCTCCTCAGGGCTCAAGGTCGGCTCCATCTTCGCCCTCTTCGGCACATCTTCCCTCCACATCGTGGGAATGTCCCACGGCTTCTTACCCCGAACGAGGAAACTTATCTCTCCAGCACTACACGGAGTCGGGGTTGTCGACCAACTTAATGCCCTTCCGAGCAGTCAGGTAGAAAGCGATACTCCGTTCGTTTCTTTTGGTGGATCTTGTATAAACGGCGAAGCACTTTGAGTCTAGGTGTGGCAATGTAAGACAAACCACATGACGTGCCTCCAAATGTTCGTTATGAGCTGTATTGGGCATACCCCATACCATTGCAGCATCGCCCTTACGAAGGGGTGGAGAGGAAGGCGTAGCTCAGCGTGGAAGGCGTCGAACGGAAACATGCACATGTTGGAGGGAAGCGAAGAGCAAGACCTGATCCCTGGGCCAGGGACGATGAGATTGAATTTCGGAGGGATCATGAAGCACATCCGGATGATTCACAGGTCCGACTCTTTTAGAACGCTGAAAATTTTCGTTCGCCTCCATGCGTTCCCTTGGCACGTTCTCCTCGTAAAACTATGCCAGGCCGTGCTCTGCGCGCTTTAGCTCCTTTGCCCCATACTGTCGAACTCCCCCAAGGGTTGACACGGCGATCGAATGCCTTCCAAACTCGCCCATCCTCCGGTCTTTCTGCACTACGGTTTCCACCACCGGCGAAGAAAAATCTCCCTCTCCGCCATCCTCTTCGACAACAAGATCCTCCTTTGCGACCGCTTTGACTTCTGGAGATGACAGGACAACGATGCCCTTCCCCCTGTCGATCCTATGAGCAGTGGATCGGGGGGCTACTTCGGGCTGACCCGAGGAGGAGGCATTTTCATCGGAAGACACCCTAGACATCCCTTAAAAGTAAAATAAATTACCTGTGAAGTGACAACAACGGTCGGAAAGTATGTCGGAGAACGGAAAAGATCACCGGAGACTCCGCTCAATGCTCTGAAGAGAAAGAAAACTCCAACAAGGTGAAAATAAAAAGTGAGGTAAAAGGGGAAGAGGTGGAGATTTATGGTGAAACTTAGTGGGCTTGGGCCGGAAAGCTTAATGGGCTCTCACGAAGCCCAAAAAGCGCGGAATTCTAAGCAGTCAGAATGCAAAACGACAAAAGGGAAGCAACTCAAAGCGACTAAAATGTCGTTGACCAGTCAATGTCTTCCAAGCTCGACACTTCGTTCGCTAAACTCAACACTTCACTCGCCAAGCTCGCCGCAGATGTCGAACAGACGTGTTTCCGAGCTGAAAACACCCAAAATTGTGTTGACCAGTCAACGTCTCCCAAGCTCGACATTTCGTTCGCCAAGCTCGCCGCCTATGTCAAACAGACGTGTTTCCGAGCTGAAAACACCCAAAATTGCGTTGAATCGTCAACGTCTCCCAAGCTCGACACTTCGTTGGCCAAGCTCGACACTTCACTCACCAAGCTCACCGCAGATGTCGAACAAACGTGTTTTCGAGCTGAAAACACCCAAAATTGGGTTGACTAGTCAACGTCCCCCAAGCTCGACATTTGTTCGCCAAAGCTCGACACGTCGCTCGCCGAGATCACCGTAGATGTCGAACAGACATTTTTCTGAACTGAAAACACCCAAAATTCCGTTGACCAGTCAAAATCTTCCAAGCTCGACATTTTGTTCGCCAAGCTCGACATTTCGTTTACCAAGCGCGACACTTTGCTCGCCAAGCCCGTAGAAGATGTCGAACAGACGTGTTTCCAGGCTGAAAAGACCCAAAACTGCAGTGACCATTCAGTGCTCGCCCATCGTTTGCCAAACTCGACATACCATTCGCCATGTTCGACGTACTGTTCGGTGCGTTTGCCACACCGTTCGCTCAATTAGCCGAACAGATGTGTTTTCGAACTGATAACGGGGAGTGTCTCTCTTCTCCTAGCCGTCTGATCGCCCATAAATGCTTGTTGTTGCATGATCAAAGCCCCAGATTCAGCCACGTCATCCAGGTGATGATCCACGCTCCGATCATTCAAAAATTCACGCTGGTGAGCGATGGACGATCCAGATTTGTCCACGTCGTTAATTCGGTGATTAAATCTATTTTTATTTTATTAATTCGAATTATTTATTTAAAAATTGCAAAAATATGATTAAAAATTCAAGAAAAGTAATTAAAGATTCTAAAAATAATTATAAATTTGGGGAAATTTTTTTGAGCCCCTGAAAATAATTATTGGTTAGAACAATTAATTAGTACTCCCGGAAAATAAATCATCGCTTTGCAAAATTGAATATATGGTCCGAAAAAATAATATAAAATTGGGGAAAATCTCTGAAAAATCCAGAAGAGCCTAAGAACAATTTTGGGCGTGTTGTCGGCTCTGAAAAGCACTATTACTCCTCGAACAAGATTCGAACCCCCTTTTAGAACTCTGATAAAATCCTGAGTTCCATCAAAACAGCAAAACTACTCCCCAAAGGCTATGACACACAGTCTCTGGGAGTGGGGGGCTCGTGATATGGGGCAAAACAGTAATTTCACATACAATGTCACGCCCTGCTTCTCAAAAGGAATACGGAATACGAGTACGTGACAAATGCCCAGCGAATAATTTTCATCATCCATTAGCTATTCAAGAATTGAATCAAACAATATATCAACGGATGAGAACAATTGCAAAAGATAGGGGAAACCAATACAATGCAAGGAAGGAGAAGCAACAATATGATCCTGGGACCTATGGGTTATGGGCCCACCATGCTTCTGCTGCGCCACTCTGATGGTGACGTTCCAAGCTGCCGACAAGTCGTTGTAGACCACGCGACAACAAGCGACGATCCGAGCAGGAAGAAAAGAATAAGACACCAGATTAAAATTGGGATTTAGGGGAGGGCTTAATTTAAATAATTAGGTCAATACAAAAATCCACACATATTAATAATAAAATAATAATAACAATAATAGTCATCATAATCATACTAGTAAAAATAATAATAATAATAATAATAATAATAATAATAATAATAATAAGGAAAACAATAATAATAATAGTAGTAGAAATTTTTTGATGTGGATTCGCCTCATTTACATCCATCTGTAGACTTGCCTTCTCGACATCAAGTTGCAGGTTTGCCTCCACGACATCAGGTTGCAGGTTACCATATGGATATTCGGATGCACATTTTGCCTCCCCGATATCCAGTTGCAATTTTCCTCCATTGACGTCTAGTTGTATGTTTGCCATCTCGACATCCAGTTGCAACAAAATGATGAACGAAATGATGCGATCTTCCACGTGTACTTAGATATTGATTTCTCAATTTAAGTACGAAGTAGAAATTTGTGATATTAAAATATACATTTATTCGAATAACAAAATTTTTGTTTTAGAAAACCATTTTATAGACTATCCCAAAATATAACAAATAATAATCGAAATACAAAAATATTTGAAAATGTATATGTACACATATATAAAGAAAATATAGGCAGGAGAAGAATGAATTTTATACTCAATAAAGAGTCAACCAGGAAGGACGACTACAAGGGACGAAAGAAAATAAGAAATCAAAGAATTGAATATGACGGAAGAGGAAAGAGGGGGCACAAGCGGAATTTCAAGAGAATATAGCAGGAAAAGAATAACTAACATAATACTTAAAATGAGTCAACAAATGAAGATGAATGAATGAATCAAAGAAATATGGGTACGGAAAGAACGAAACTATACCCAATAAAGAATCAACAAATGAGAACGACTGAAAAAGAGACAGAAGAAACATGGAATCAAACAAATCCAATAAGAAGGGATCAAATGAATGGAATAAGACTAGTATCCAAATCAAGTTGATAATTATTCATTTATGCATGCCTGGTTGGTGAAATATTGAGCAGATCCCAGTTCGAGCCAAGCTTGTCTAATATATTAGGCAACTAATACATTAGCCAAACCTGGTGCTCTGATACCACTAGAAACCCTGTCACGCCCTGTTTTCCAAAAGGAATACGGCATACGAGTACGCGACAAAAGCCCAGCGAATGATTTTCATCATCCATAAGCTGTTCAAGAATATTTACAACATATCACAATATAATCAGAGTCGAAAGCAAGAAAAGTCAACCACATGCACATATGAACCAAATACCAATAAGAATACTTGAAATAAAATATATTAATCTCAAATAATCATGATCTGAATAAAACAAATATCCTGGGTCACATTGCCCAAATACAAGAATAAATCTAAATACATAAATACAATTATTGTTCAAGTAACTACAAAAAATAATCATAACAAGACCCAGCACTAATACTTCATGTCACCAATACTATCTGGAACCTGTTCTCCAAAATCTACAATTCAACGAATGCAGGAAAGAGGAAAAGAGAAAAACAAGTATCCGTCAATTGCAAGTTACGGGTGATATGGCTAAAAATGGGATTAAATTGGGACCATTCAAATCGAACACGAATCTTAAAGCTCAGGGGTAAAACGGTAATTTCACTTACAAATGGGTCTGAAATGGGAACTGGGTCTTTCTTCAAAGCAATAACCCATAAACGGATCTGCCTTACTGGGTACGGGTCCCAATCCGTTACAAATCAGTTCAGAAGGATAAAGAAGAATTCAGATTCATAATTATCCCTAAGAAGTGATCTTAACCGCTTTTATCCATTCACATCGGAAGAAAAGATATGTTCTTATCTCGAAACGGATCCCTAAGGCGACTATAAAAACCCCTCTCCCTCCACCATAACAAGGTAATCAATCTTTTTCCAGTAAAAGCTCTTTCTTAATCATTCAGATTACTGACAAGAGCATCGGAGGGTGTGTCGCCGGGATCTATCTCGGTGTTTCGCACTTTTTGCAGGTCAACGGCAACGGCAAGAAACCTGCCAACACATTGGCAAAGGTTAACAGGTCAACAAGTTTGCTTTATTGTTTTCTCTAAGAATCCACAAATTTATCTGTTTGCTCTCACACCAAAATCAGCAGCAATAGATTGATGCCGTCTATGGGAAACCGAAAAAGCAACCCGACCTAACTTCATCAGTAGGACTAGTTTCAAGCCATGCATCCAAAACAGAAGGGGAAGGCAGCGGTTTCCAGCCGAAGAACCACTTCTCTCCCTCCTCCCCCTCCTCCAGCTCAAGGTGCTCCTCCTCAGCAGGTCCCTCCAGGGTCTCGAGGGGCTGCACAGGGGGCTCCCGTCGGAATTGTCCGAAGCAACATCCTCCTCATGACTATGTCACGGGTCCCAATCCTTCAGTTGAATCTATGGCTTCTCAAAGCCCTCCCGAGCGGGATCTTTGTCAAGTGATTACCGACCGCCAAAAGGGGGTCGACCTCCGAACTCACCTGAATGGATGGCGAGCCCTTGGGGGAGTCCATCAACCTAAGCACCCAGGGGCCTCAAGAGTCCGGACACCCCGCCGACCGAGGACCAGAAGATCCCCTCCCCCGAGGAGGTGAAGAGAGTCCCCTCAGCATCATCGGCGAAGAACTCATTCTTAAGTAAGCTGGAGAGGCACCAGTCACAAGGGTGGAGCTTCAAGACTTCCAAGCGGCAGTCTTACGGGCCCTCAATATCACCCCAAATAACGACCAGAGGCCACCTACTCATGAGCCAGCTAGGAGCCACCGCCTTCACATTACCAGTCCTCATCCATCTCCATGCTACCATCACCGCAGCCCCAGTCCACCCTCGTACGAAGATGAGTCCCCGGGCTTGGCAAGATATGATCAAAAAGAAGACTCAGTCTACCGTCGTCTCTACGAGATGGAGAGGCACCTCGGCCAAATTGACAGGGAAGAAGAGCAACGGGCGATAAACCTCCGCTCGAGCAGACCTCCATTCTCCCGCACCATCATGGAGGCCCCCGTCCCAAAGAACTTCAAGCCGCCTCACTTCGAGGCGTATACTGGGGAGTTGGACCCCTCGGATCACATAAAGAGTTTCAAAACTCTCATGATGATCCACCATGCTTCAGACGCCCTCCTCTGCAAGATATTCCCTGCCACACTGAAGGGGCCTGCAAGAAAATGGTACTCTCGACTCGCCCTGGCCTCCATCTTCTCATTCGATCAGTTCGAAGGGCTCTTCCTTACTCATTTCATGAGTAGCCGTCGGGCCGAGAAAACAAGTGTAAATCTGGTGACCCTCAACCAAGAAAAGGGTGAATGCCTAAGGGATTACGTTCAATGCTTCACCGCCGAAGCCCGGTCCATTCCCTCCCTCAACCAATTAGTAGCCTCTGCCGCATTCGAGCGCAACGTCACTAACGCTCGCCTCAAGGCGTCCCTTGTCAAGAAGCCTCCTCAAAACTTCTCAGAACTCCTACTTAGGGTGGAGAAGTACATACGAGTGGAAGAGGCTCTCAACCCCCCTACTCTTGAGGAGTCATCTTCCGGGAACAAACAGAAGAATACGAGCAAAGAAGGGTCCCAAAAATCCTAGAGGGACGGCAATGGCCAGCACCGCCCGACTCCTCGTTTTGAGAAGTTCACCCCCCTCATTGCTAATATATCAGAAGTTCTTATAGAGGTGGACAAGAAAGGGCTACTCCGCGCTCCCCCTAGCATGAATACCCCTGGCAAGAAGTGGAACAAGGATAAGTGGTGTCGCTTTCACAGGGACCACGGCCACGACACGGATGATTGTCGGGCTCTCAATGAGGAGATCGAATAAATGATACAGCGGGACAGCTGACCAAGTTCGTCCAAAAAGATGGGGCCTAGCTTCCCCCCTGAGGAGCGTACAAACGAACAGAGAGGTCCGCCGAGCTTCAAGACTCGGAACCTGGGGCCTTCTTCCACCTCATCCAAGGAGGTCCAATGGAGGGAGAACCCAGCTCCTTCCAAGAGGTCTTCACCTTATCGTAGAAGTAGGATCTTGATTTTCAATAAGGCCGATGCTTGTAACCCGGCCAATAGCATGTAATAATGGCTCGCCCTATCGAAGCGGCCACTTAGTTTATCTCAATAAAACTTTATATTTTTTCATTGAAAATTATTGCTCTTGCTTCATCTCTATCTCTCTGAGTCACATCTACGACTCGTTAAATGGTGAGTTCAGAGTCCAGCTTCTCCAACATGGCTGCTCCCACAACTTACTAAGCTAAAAAAATGTGTTTGGAGTCCAACACTTGGTTCGACGTTGCTCTAGCCGCTTGCAAACAAGCAAGGGCAGGGCAGCTCACCATTCGGAATTACTCTTACAACTCGTTAACCCCCTCTAACAATGAGTTTGGAGTCCAACACTTGGCTCGATTCTGCTTCAAATTACTCGCTTATAAGCAGGTAAGAAGTGGTTTGCCATTTGGAACTGCTCCCACAACCATTGAATCTCTCTTAAACGACGAGTTCGGAGTCCAACACTTGGCTCGATTCTGCTTCAAATTACTCGCTCATAAGCAGGGAAGAAGTGGTTCGCCATTCGGAACTGCTCCCTCAACCGTTGAATCTTTCTTAAACGACGAGTTCGGAGTCCAACACTTTGCTCGATCCCGCTTCAAATTATTCGCTCATAAGCAGGTAAGAAGTGGTTCGCCATTTGGAACTGCTCCTACAACCGTTGATTCTCTCACTTAAACAACAAGTTCGGAGCTAAAACTCTCCTCGAGAGGTGCTCCTCAAACTTGTCTCCCTAAATGGCTCTTTCCTAGAGCCAAGCTCTTCGTTCCGCTCACTCTCAGAGCGGACATCTTCTCAACCGGTTCGGAGCTAAAACTCTCCCCTAGAGTTCCTCCTCACACTCGCCTTCCAAATGGCTCTCTTCTAGAGCTAAGCTCTTCACTCTGCTCGCCTCCAAAGCGGACCTCTTCTCAACGAGTTCGGAGCTAAAACTCTCCCCTAGAGTTCCTCCTCACACTCGCCTTCCAAACGGCTCTCTCCTAGAGCCAAACTCTTTGTTCCGCTCACTCTCAGAGCGGACCTCTTCTCGAGTTTGGAGCTAAAACTCTCCTGCTAGAGTTGCTTCTCAAATGGCTCTCTCCTAGAGCCAAGATCTTCATTTCGCTCACTCCCAGAGCGAACCTCTTCTCAACGAGTTTGGAGCTAAAACTCTCTCCTAGAGTTGATCCTCAAACTGGTCTCCCAAATGGCTCTCTCCTAGAGCCAAGCTCTTCACTCTGCTCACCTCCAAAGCGGATCTCTTCTCAACGAGTTCGGAGCACAACTCTCTCCTAGAGTTGCTCCTCAAACTTGTCTCCCAGATGGCTCTCTCCTAGAGCCAAGCTCTTCGCTCCGCTCGCCTCCAGAGCAAACCTCTTCTCAACGAGTTCGGAGCACAACTCTCTCCTAGAGTTGGTCCTCAAACTTGTCTCCCAAATGGTTCTCTCCTAGAGCCAAGCTCTTCGCTCCGCTCGCCTCCCAGTGCGGACCTCTTCTCAAACGTGTTCGGAGCACGACTCTCTCCTAGAGTTGCTCCTCAAACTTGTCTCCCAAATGGCTCTCTCCTAGAGCCAAGCTCTTCGCTTCGCTCACTCTCAGAGCGGACCTCTTCTCAACGAGTTCGGAGCTAAAACTCTCCCCGAGAGGTGCTCCTCAAACTTGTCCTCCAAGATCGGACTTCCCTAGAGCCATGCAAAGCTCTTCTCAACTTCGCGAAGACGAAGATGTGGCGAGACTATCTTGACCTTGAAGAAGGAGGATTCTCCAACTCATCTCTGAAGAAAACTTGTAGATCTTCGAAATAGCTTCGAAACAAGGGTTCATGTGCCCCGATCCGGCCTCCGCAGCACTGGGAACATCGAGAAAAACTCTCACTTGGACTTCGGCACACTTCGCCGAGCGTTCTTGGCACCGACGCTCAAACGTGAAAAAAACATCACACTTGGACTTCGGCACACTTTGTCGAGTGTTCTTGGCATCGACGCTCAAATGTGAGAAAAAACTCTCACTTGGACTTCGGCACACTTCGCCGAGCGTTCTTGGCACCGACGCTCAAACATGAGAAAAACATATCGCTTGGACTTTGGCAACATGCGTTGAGCGTTCTTGCCAGTGACGCTCAAATGTGAGAAAAATATCTCACTTGGACTTCGGCACACCTCGCCGAGCGTTCTTGCCACCGAAGCTCAAATTAGAGAAAAAATATGCCTCAAGAGCCGCACTCAAATCAAGATCAACGGTGGTGATTAGAGCAAAAAGAGAAAGTCAACGGTCAACGTTGACTGAGCGAATAGTCAACCGATTGACCGCCATGTGTCAGGTTGGCGAAGTCCTTTCCTGGTTCGGAAATGTAATCCGAGCGTTCGTGCCACCAATCATGTAATGAGAGAAAAATTTATCAAAAAAGTCAACAGTCAACCGTTGACTGCCACGTGTCAAGTTGCCGAAGCCCTCTCCTGGTTCGGAAATGCAATCCGAGCATTTTTGCCACCAGAGCTCAAATGAGAGAAAAATTTTGCCTTGAAATTCATGCTCAAACACGATCGACGGCTAAAAAAAAAAAAATTAAAGGGTTAAACGGGTCGGTTCGGAGCCGTTATAGGACCCAAACCCACTTCAGCTTTCTCTCTTCTTCTCCTCCAGATTTCCCGCCAAAATCAAAAAGCTCCAAGAGCTGTCTTTGAGCGTCGGCATCGACACCACCTCCAAAAGCCCTGCCTTTGAGCTTCGATGTCATTTCAAAACCGCCATCGAGCTCACCATCGAGTTCCTCTCCTTCCCCCCATCACAGAGCTCTAATCCAACCTTCACGAGCTCATCTCCGCCGTCGAGCCATGGAGCTCCAATACAGGGCTCGAGCTCCCTCCTCCGCAAAATGCTTCCACTGGCATCGAGCTCGAGCTCCAATGTCTCCGAGCTCCACCTTAGCAAAACTCCATGGCGATATCACTCTTCATTGAAGATACTCGAAGCTTCGTCGAAACTCCCACGGCCGAAGCTCGAACTCCACACAGTCGTCGCCGAGCTCCCCATCACGAGCTCGAACCTATAGCCAGCGAACTTTGACTCTGAGTTCAAGCTTCCGCTCCCGTCAAGCTCCAAATCCTTTTCCTCGCTGCCAAGCACCTTCACGAGCTCCTCGACGAGTCGCCTCCAACGTTGGCCTCCACTTTTGCCGAGTCCCATTGGCAACGGAGTGTGAAGGTCGGCAGAGGTCGCCGAGCGTTCGTGGCACCGGAGCTCAAACGAGAAAAAAGCTCCCCTCCACGTTGTGAGCACCAACCGCAACCAAACTCCTCATCGAGCTGCCTTCACTGCCGAACTTCCCCCTCGCCGAGCTCGAACGACAGCCGAGCTCGAGTCACCTCGTCGTCATCTGTCGAGCTCGCGACCAATCTCTACTCCTTGTCGACCTCCGAAGACGAGCTCCCCCATCGATCTCCACTTCGCAAGCTGTTGCCGCTTCGAGAACAGAGAAGACGAAGGAGAAGGAAGAAAGAAGACGTAGAAGAGGAGAAGAGAAAAAAGCAGCAGCAGAAAAAAAAAGAGTCAATGAGAGCCGTTGACTTTGCCACATGGCGCCGACGTGGACTTCGGCAACTCTTGCCAAGAGTTCTTGGCACCGGAGCTCACACTGGAGAAAAAATGACCTCCTCCCGATGCGCGCTCGCTTGATCATGATCAACGCACACGATCGCATCACGTCACCAGGTATTTATTTATTTATTTATTTATTTAATTAATCGAATTAATTATTTAAAAAATCCGAAAAAATATTTTAAAATTGGAAAAAATTAATAAAATATTCTAAAAATAATTATTAATTCAGAAAATAATTTTTAAAATTCTGAAAATAATAATTATTAAATTAGAATAATTAATTAATTTTTCGATAATTAATTATTTAAATCGGAAATTAAATAAAAAATTCGAAAAAAATCAGAAAAATCTGGAAAAATCACAAAAAAATCCAGAAAAATATGAGAATAATTTTGGGTATTTTACAAGCTCAGAGTAACACCGTTACACCCCAAGCTAGATCCAACTCCCCCGAGAACTCCAATAAAATCCCGTACGCCATTTGAACAACAAACTACTCCTCAAAGACTGTTAAACTCAGTCTTCAGGAGTGGGGGGCTCGTGATATGGCTAAAAATTGGATTAAATTGGGACCGTTCAAATTTGACACGAATCTTAAAGCTCAGGGGTAAAACAGTAATTTCATCTACAAATGGGTCTGAAATGGGAACTGGGTCTTTCTTCAAAGCAATAACCCATAAATGGATCTGCCTTACTGGGTATGGGTCCCAACCCGTTACAAACCAGTTCAGAAGGATAAAGAAGAATTCAGATTCATAATTATCCCTAAGAAGTGATCTTAACCACTTCTATCCATTCACACCGAGAAGTAGAGATATGTTCTTATCTCGAAATGGATCTCTAAGGCGACTATAAAAACCTCTCTCCCCCCACCATAAGAAGGTAATCAATCTTTTTCCAGTAAACGCTCTTTCTTAATCTTTCAGATTACTAACAAGAGCATCGGAGGGTGCGTCACCAGGATCCATCCCGATGTTTTGCACTTTTTGCAGGTCAACGACAGCGGCAAGAAACCAGTTAACACATTGGTGAAGGTCAACAGGTCAACAGGTTTGTTTTATTGTTTTCTCCAAGAATCCACATATTCATCTGTTTGCTCCCACACCAAAATCAGCAGCAACAACAGGCCACTTATAATGTAGGATACAAGCGCATGGGGAAACTAACTAGCAGCATGGTATAAGTATGATGTCAAAATAAACAACTAGCATGGCAAGGTGAACAAGTGTAAATGGCATGAATCAAGTGTCAAGTAATCAAGTAAACAGGTAAACATGTAACAGGTATCAGGTAACAGGTATTCAGGTAAACAGGTAATCATGTAACATGTATCGAGTATCAAATCTCATGTATCATGTAGTCAAGTATCAAGTGGGCATGTATCATGTGATCCAGTAGCATGTTCAGGTCTCATGTGTCAAGTCTTGTAGTTATTACTATCTAGGTAGCACTTCATACATCCATCCTTTTACTACATGGTTGCTACAGTCAAAGCAATTTCGTTTTAGATTTCATAGTGGACCATAGAGGGCAGTGTACTCAGGGATCAAAACAGAAACCGAAAACAGGTACACGAATCATCCGATTCATGCATCAGCAAGTTCATGAATCAACAGGTACACGACCAACAGGTCCGTGCATCAACTGGTAACAGGTACATGAACCAACAGGTCCATGCATCAATAGGTAACATGTACATAAACCACAAGGTCCATGCATCAATAGGTAAGAGGTACATGAATTAATAGATCCATGCATCAACAGGTTCATGTATCAACATGAATCAAAATGGGAAACATGAGCCCCCTTTCGAGTACACGTTTCTGAACTATCCACTATTAGATCTTTTCCTTAAACTCCGGCTTGGTCATTTATTAATTATAATCAGGTATGCAAGTATGTGTCGCAAAACAAATGAAGGATAGCAGGGTATAAATATGTATCAAGTTCAGGGTGCAAGATAAACAAGTACAGATACAAGATAACACATAACAGGTTAAAACAACTAGTTTTCTAATTCAAGACAGCAAGACAGTGTTGTACAAAAACAGTGATTCTTGCTACTACAAACATCCAAAATTGGATCCGTCGAAAGATCTGGAAAATAGACTTCCACACGAAACCAGAGAATATAAATAAGTCATATGGTGTTTCACAAAATCACAACTCAAAACTGAATCTAAACCAGGAAATGCGTTTAGCCAGAAATCAGTAAATTATATACAAATACAGGAAAACAGCAAGAAAATCATCATAATAAATTCCAGGAAAAATCTGGGATATTCCCCTATATGTCTAGAATCAAAATATAAAGTTTCATAATATTCCAGTAAAATTAGTTTAGTCATCAAAAATAAGAACACATCAAGAAACGGAAGTTTGACAAATCTGGAATTCCCAACACTGCTATACGAAAACTGAAATATCTCTCAAGCCGTGAAACGAAATCCAAACCCACCAAAGGGAGATGAAAATAGATAAAATAAACTAAGTTTCATATTTCACAAACATTTTTCATACATTAAAAAGAATCATAGTAAAAATACGTTTCTTTACAAAACAGCAAGCAAAATACATCAAGTATAGATTTCATAAACGAGCATGAAACAATACATAAAGCTCATCAATAAAATTCACCAAAATTCTGGGTAATCCCTAGATATATATAGAAAGACTGACCAATGTTTTGGATCAAAATAATATATGTAGCATAGTTCTTTAAAATGATTTGTCATCAAAATTACCGAAAAACAGAATCTGGAGAAGACCGACACCTCTGTAGTAAAACAGTCATAACTCACTCATATGAAAACAAAATCAAGCAAGGTCATGGGGTTTGAAAATAGACGAAATTCTCTAAAGCTCATTTTTTATACCGAAATTAAGATACTGACTTTAAGACAGTCCAAAACAGCAAGCAACACAGATCAGCGACAAAATATAGATTTTTCCCTTTAACAACAATTCAACATATATCATACAAAACTTGTTCAAATCACAACTAAACATGAAATCGAGTCTACCAATTGTCTAAACATCATAATTTAGGGTATCTAGTATGTCCATATCAAATATATCACATGGGTCTCAACCAAATCACGAATTCTCACAAAAGTCTCTCATACATGATCAAAATCAAGAACAGGTAAATCCTAAGTTAATTTATGTCCATATTGTGTTGTGAGGCAACTATGGTTAAATTTTCACAATAGAGACAAAACCCATCAAGCAAAACACAAACAAGAGTCGTCTCTAGACCCAACTACACTATAGGTGGTATTTTTGACTTGTATCAAACAAATGAATTGGAGTACAAGTTACTTGCCTGCGAGATGACGAAAACGACAATCTAACGAACAAGAATAGCGAGAATAGATTCCCGAGGCACAAGCACGATCGAACAATCATGAGCCAAGAATGAACTACGGAATAACCAAAACTCCACATGCACGAGACACATGTGCACCAAGAATCAAATGAACAAGAACCCAATAATGAACACGAATGAGCGAACAACGAAACCACAAACCAACTCAAGAACACACGAACCAATAATGGTACTCACGCACCACCACAAACCAACCAACGAACAACGAACCAACACGCCGAACAAAGAGACCCAACAACCAACTCAGCACGTGCAAACCATGTACGTGCAAGGAAGAATAAGCTGGGAGATGACAGACGAACAGGGAGCGCCGGGGGCGGCGGGGGGTTGCCGCAGTGGCTGCAGGTGGTGTGACGGCGGACGGCGGAAGGCAGGCCAGGGGACACGACGGCGGACTGCCGATGCGCGACGCGTCGAGACAGGAAGGACGCGCACCCAGGCCACAGGCGCTGCCTCCGATGAGGGAAGGTCGTGACGATGGCCGTAGGTGGCTGCAGTGAACAGGGAGAGAGGCGGAGACGGGGGCAGGGCATCGCTGACTGAGGGGAGGAGGATGGACGAGGCCGTGGTGCCATCGTCGAAGGTGCAAGGGAGAGGGCTAGGGAGGAGGTCGGGGAGACTGGCGCGTCGCGATGGCGGCGCGAGCAGGCGGAGGGCGGATGGGAGATGGTGCTGGTGACGGGGTTGGGAAAAGGAGATGCAGGCGGAGGGCGAATGGGAGATGGTGCTGGTGACGGGGTTGGGAGAAGGAGATGCAGGCGGCTGGGAAAGATGAAGAGTCTGTGAAGGGAGATGAACAGGTTTTTAGGGTATTTATATAGGGTGGGATTTAGGGTTTAGATGGTGACTGGGTGCAAACGGGCTGCGAGTTAGGTGGGTAATGGGTTTCGGGTGGGTTTTAGATGGGTTAATGGGGTTTATTAAAAACAGGGTATAGGGTATTTAATTAATAGGTTTTAAAACGGGGTTTGGGTTTAATATCCAAAAGAATAGATAAAATAATCAATAGTAAATAATTAAATCAAGTATAACAATTAGTAATACAATAATAAATCAAATAGTATAAATTGAGTTAATACTCAAATGCTAGCAAATACAATGAGATTTTGTAATAATAATAATAATAACCGAAAACAAAGATAGTACAATTTGACGAAAGAACTTGAAAACCGAAAAAATTTAATTTGCAAAAATTTTAAATACAGAAAATATAAAAAATACACTTTTGAAAAACCAGGGGTTACATACAAACGGGCCTGAAATGGTAGTCGGATCTCTTCTCTTGGGCCCGATAACCCGTGAACGGATCTATTCAGCTGAGAACGGGTCCAAACCCATTGGGAGGCAGTTCAAGAGGATAGGGAGAAATCTTGAACTGCCCTCATCCCTAGGAGGTGGTTCTAACCGCCTCTATCCAACCACAATGGGAAGTAGGGATTCATAAACATCCCGAAGCAGATCCCCTCGGTGACTATAAGTACCCTCCTACTTCCTACCGTTACAAGGTGATGACTCTTTGCCTACATAAAGTTCTTTTGATATTCTTTTACTGAGTATTGACAAGAGCGTCGGAGGGTGCATCGCCGGGATCCATCCTGGTGTTTCGTACTTCGTGCATGTCAATGGCAACGCCAAGGAGTCAACCTACCAGCAGCGAAAGAGGTCATATTTGGCCCGTTCGAGTTCTCGCGAATCAACAAATTCTATCTATTGCCCCCACACCAGATTCAGTGGCAACAGACATCGTACCTCAAACTAGTCTAGGGTTATCTAGGACCACCCTACAAACTCAACTAATAAATGACAGAAGTTCTCACCTCTCGGAGAAATCCTAAACCCAAACACAACTCAAACGGATTCACTTGCCTCTCACAAGTCTATTCCTATATTCATTATTATCCTTTTACAGTTCTCCACTTTAAATAACAATAACTATATCCATTTTTAGAATTAAGCGAGCTAGTCTTCAACTAGTTTTAATTTGTTTTAAATTAAACTATCAACCTGATTCTAGTTCTCTTATAAATATTCAATCTAAAACCGAAATTTAATTAAACCCAAATCTGAAATTAATCGAATCTTAAATCTGAAAATTAGTCAATCCTCAATCTGAAATTAATTAGCCGCTAAATCTGAAATTAATAAATCTGTAAAATCTGAAATGATTCACATTCTAAACAAGAAATTAAACACATTCTAAATCTGAAATTAATTATTAATCAGACTTAGTTTTATCAAATCCAATCTCAACTCAGTTAAATCCAAATTCCAACTGAATCTAATACAAACTTAAATCAAGTCATCCCAATCTCTCGCTTGAACTTCAATCCAAACTTGTAACACCCCGAATTCCAAAACAGACTGAATTCGATGTTTTACAGGATATTTACACTTCTCTTCATACAATTTTACAAGGAAATTAAAACTTTTATTACATCGGAGTTACATCTTGAATTACATTTAAATAGTGGAACTAATTTACAATAATTACATGAATAAAATGTACAACACTTGAAACATTCTTTAAGCAGCATGCATACTTTAATCTTGTCAATCTCTTTATCCTGCAGAGAAACTATGGGCTCGTCAGTTTATTCAACTGACGCGAGGATATAATACATCAATTTTCTCATACTTAGAAAGTACACACTTGTCACAAGCAAAACTACGGAACTATCCTATAGATGTCGTGTCGTGTTGTGCGCAAAGTCCTTAATGCAGTTATTTAAATTAAATGACACCAATGCGCATTTGTTCGGATTCTATGCATTCCATACTACATAGGTCCGAGGGCAAGCCCTTAATCGTACTTCATCTTGAAGGGTTCAGTCCATCGCCATGACTTAAACTACTACGGCAACTACGGTAAGTATCCTAGATGTTCTCTGAATTACGAGCCCTTGTCCAGACAATCTAGAGGGGAATCCCACGCACTGACATGATGCATCATGCAGGCAATCTATGGACAATTCTGCCTCCGTCATGGAACGATGGCTACACCCGTAGTCACCAAATACCCCACAAGCGTCGCCATCGAGACGATAATTCCGAAGTAGTGCTCACGCCGTGTCATGATGCATCAAGCAGGCAATCTGTGAATCACTCTTACACCGCCAATCCGATGGCCCTCATACTCGTGTTTTTCTCTTACTTTCGTCACATCACCACTATGTGTCTAGTCCTTAATTATTTGAATCATGAATAAAAGCAACTCCTAGAGTTAGCTCTTTCCTCTATACCGGTCTTAAATATCAATCAACAATATGACCATACTTGGTCTTTTCTATTCAATATCTCATCTCAAAATAATCGTTCAATGCCGGTATAAGGCTTAGCTACCCTCTACCTTTCAATTCCATTTCATGTTCATAGCAATTGTGTATTCATATTCATAAGACCTTTCATAATTCATCATGATATTTGATTTCACTTTCACGTACAATTTCATGCATAGAATAAATTTCATCGTCACATTCATAATTCATTCTTTCCACATAATTCTCTTATTCTCATTTTATCAATACTAAATCTAAAATTTACACTTTCAATTTTCCCATTATCAAGAATCTCTTTTCAAACTCTTTTAAACAATATATTTATTTTTCTTTTTCTAACGACATTTAAAACTTGAAAAGTCAAATAGTCAGGGCAGTCGACTGTTAAGGCATAGTCGGTCGACTTTTCTGCAAGGATTTAAAACTCGGAAATTAAATAGTCAGGACAGTCGACTGTTAACGCATATTCGGTCGACTGTTCTACGAGGATTTAAAACTCGAAAATTAAATAGTCAGGACAGTCAACTGTTAACGTATATTCGGTCGATTGTTCTGCGAGGATTTAAAACTCAAAAATTAAATAGTCAGAACAGTCGACTGTTAACGCATATTCGGTCGACTGTTCTGCGAGGATTTAAAACTCGGAAATTAAATAGTCACGACAGTCGACTGTTAAAGCATATTCGGTCGACTATTCTGCGACTAAAATCTGAAATTTGGAATTCATACAGTAACTCAAGGTTTTAAAAACATTTAACTCTCATTTTTCATATAAAAGACTATTCTTTTATTGTACGAAAATGGTCACAAAGCGTTATGTCCTCTTAATTTATCTCTTTTCAAAGAGAAAATTCTAATTTGGCAATTCTCAAATGGGTTACTCTTTATTAAACTAATAATTTCGTCCTTTTCTTCTTTTATCAATAAAAATCCAATTTTTCTCTTAACTTAGCCCTAACTACAAAAATGTTCATTTCTCCAACAAAATAGCATGTCACTTTAGGATTCTTTAATATCAATCTTACTAACAACAACATACATAATTATTTAATCAATCTAACTTCATAGCATGGATATTTCTCATAATTCACACTTTTCACATAAACACATTTCTTCATATTGCATTTTTCCACATACATGAACATTTCAATAAAGAGATTTTATTCTTAATTAACATGCTAGTGTAATATCAAATTACTGCAACAATATTTCTAATCACATCATTCAATTCAATTTTTACTAGTTATTTCATGCAATTTCACAAGGATCCATTTTTTTCCTCCTTAATTATGGCACTAACATAAAGCAATATTTTCTCTTGTTTATTCTAGCATGATCAAAACACAAACCTAGCACGGTATCTATTTAGAAGTTGGAGAAAAATACCCGCCTTATTTGGAGAGAAAAGAAAAGAAACTCCTAAGAACTCCTAGAATGATCAAAAGATGCCTTCTTCTCCTAGTTTGAGCCACCAATTTGACGTCTCCTCCTTGCTTGACGGTGCTTGTCCTTCTTCTTGATCCTTGGGATGTAGGCTGACCAATATAGGGGAAAGAACACACAAATTTGCAACCCTCAATCTTTTGAACTCACTATTCTCTCAATCTTTTACTCACTAGTTGTATTTCTTTCTCTTTCTCTTTTGATATAGATTAGGTGCAAGGATAACCAATGTAGGGGGGGTATTTATACAAATTTTTAGTGTGAAAAGAAGGCTAGGATTAGATCAAATGGTTAAGGATCAAGGGCTTAGATGAATTAGGAAGTTTCCATAACTTCCCACGATGGAGTAACCACCTCTCCACCTCATCCACTCTCCCACTCCTCTTGAATTCCATCCAGCCACACCTCAAAGGTGTGCAATGCATGTGCTAGTGCATGCACGTGCCATACTAGTGTCCCCCATTTACAAGTTATTCATGTTAATTTAATTCATTGTCTATTAATTGAGCCTACACTACAAGTTATGCTAAATAAAAAGAGAATTAAATTAAATCGGCTTACTAATGGGCCAAAAGACCATGGGCTCTATTAATTTAATTAATTAATTGATTGATGTGGGCTACAAAGTGACAAATTGGCCTAGGATTAAATTAGGCTTTCTAAATAAAAAAAAGAAGAAGAATTAGGATTACTAGTTTATGAAATATTTTTAGAAAAATACGTGCATAAACTTGCACGTGCACAACACGTAAAATCAAACAACTCTAATTTAAATAAGATTTGAAAATCCAGAATGTTACAGCACTCCCTCCTTAGAATAGTTCCGTCCCCGAAACTACACTTAAAGGGTGAGAAAACAGGAATACCACAAAGAGATAAGAAAAGGAAAGAAAAGAAGATACAAATCACACAAAGAGCTCAGGATGATCTTTCATCATCCTCTCCTCGGATTCCCCGGTAGCCTCTTCAACCAACTAGTTTCTCCTGACTACTTTGACCATCGGTATCAACCTGTTCCTTAAGACTTTCTCCCGACGATCAACAATCTCAACCGGAAGCTCAATGTAACGCAGATCCAACTGCAAACCCTCCGGCACTTCGGGCAAATGATGACTTGGATCTGGAATGTAACCTCTCAGCATAGCCACATGGAAGACATTGTGCACCTGAGACAACTCTTCTGACAACTCCAAACGGTAAGCAATTTTCCCAATCCGCTTCAATATCTTGTACGGGCCTATGAACCTCGGGGCTAACTTCCCACCTCTGCCGAAGCGAAGCACACCCTTGCTAGGTGAAACCTTCAAAAAGACAAAGTCACCAACCTCGAACTCAAGGTCCCTCCTCCGGTTGTCTGCATAGCTCTTCTGCCTATCCTGAGCATCCACCAAGCTCTTCCTGATCAGATCGATCTTTTCAAAGGTCTGCTGCACAATCTCAGGCTCAAACATCTGTCGCTCCCCAACTTCAAACCAAAAAACAGGTGTTCTGCACTTCCTGCCATACAGAGCTTCGTACGACGCCATCCCAGTACTAGTCTGAAAACTGTTGTTGTTGGCAAACTCTACCAGAGCTAGATACCTTTCCCAACTACCTCCAAAGTTTAGTACAAAACACCGAAGCATATCCACAAGAATACGGTTGACTCACTCGGTCTGTCCATTGGTCTGCAGATGAAAAGCAGTGCTGAAATCCGTCTTGGTACCCAGAGCTGTCTGAAGACTCCTCCAGAAATGCGAAGTATACCACGCATCTCGATCAGACACAATGGTTAAAGGAACACCATGAAGCCTGACGATCTCCCCAACATACAACTTGGCTAACTTGTCCATAGACGAAGTGAGTTTCATTGCCAAGAAGTGAGCAGACTTGATTAGTCGATCGACTATGATCCAAATTGCATCATTGCCCTTTGAACTCTTAGGCAAACCCGTGATGAAATCCATACAGACGTTATCCCACTTCCATTCTGGAATAAGTAACGATTGCAATAGGCCTTCGGGTTTCTGATTCTCGGTTTTGACCTGCTGACAGATCTCACATCTAGCCACAAACTCGGCCACATTCCGCTTCAAATCTGACCACTAGAAATGTTGCTTAATGTCCTTATACATCTTGGTACTCCCTGGATCTATAGAATTAAGAGTAGCATGTGCCTCCTGAAGAATATTCTCCCACAATTCTGCTTGATTCGGAACACATAGCCTCTCCCCAAACCATAACACCTCATCCCTGATCTGAAACTCTGATAACCTGCCAGCAGCAACCTTCTCCTTCATCTTTTGAATCTCTGCATTTTCCTTCTGACTTGCGATAATCCTTTCATTCAACGTTGGTTGTAGCCTCAACTGAGCTAAAGATTATCCTAAGCCTTGCAGAACAACTTCAATACCAACCCGATCCAACTCCTCTGCAAGCTGCCTCTGAGTTGTAATCAAACTAGCCAGACTGCTTTTCCAGCCATCTCCGCTGCCTCAGATTCAGGTCCTTCTGCTGATAAATGTACTTCAAGCTTTTATGGTCCATGTACATGTTCAGCTTCTCACCATACACGTAATGTCTCCATTGCTTTAAGGCAAAGATAATCGCAGCCAACTCTAGATCATGAGTCGGATAGTTATTCTCATGCGGTCTTAATTGCCTAGACCCATAAGCGATCACTTTCCCTTCTTGCATTAAGACACAACCAAGCCCACGATGTGCAGCATCGCTGTAGACATCTTACTCAACCCCTACTCTAGGCAAAGCTAAAATGGGAGCAGTAGTCAGCTTCTCTTTCAACTCCTGAAAGCTTGCCTCGCACTGCTCAGTTCACTTGAAGTTCACATTCTTCTTGGTCAGACGCCCTGAATGAACCTCCAGTAGTATCCAGTTAGCCCATGGAAACTCCTGATTTTCTTCACTGTAGTAGGCCTTTCCTAATCTTTCACCATCTTTATCTTCTGCAGATCAGTTGCCACTCCCTCCTTAGAAAGGATGTGACCCAGGAATGCCACTTCAGATTTCCAGAAATTGCACTTGGACAACTTGGCATACAATTCATGCTCCGAAAGCTTCCTCAAAACTGCTGCCAGATGCTCTGCGTGCTCCTCCTCTGAATTGGAGTACACAAGAATATCGTTGATAAACACCACGATGAAAGAATCAATAAACAGCCTCAGAACTTTGTTCATCTTATCCATGAAGATTGCAGGTGCATTCGTCACTCCAAACGGCATAACTAAGAATTCGTAATGCCCGTGTCGAGTTCTAAATAAAGTCTTATGCACATCTTTAGTCTTCACTCGAACCTGATGGTATCCTGATCGAAGATCTATTTTGGAGAAAACAGTTGCTCCTTGTAGGCGATCAAACAAGTCATCAATTCGGAGAATATGATACTTGTTCTGAACCGTGACCTTATTCAGCTCTCGGTAATCGATGTAGATCATCATTGAACCATCCTTTTTCTATACCAACAGCACCGGTGCTCCCCAAGGCGACGTGCTCGGTTGAATAAAGCCTTTCTCCAACAGTTCTTCAATCTACCGTTTGATATCTCATCCTGCTCCACAGGTGCCATCCTATACGGTGTCTTGGAAATAGGTGCACTCCCTGGCTGAATAGTGATGTTGAACTCTACATCACGATGCGGGGGTAACCCAGGCAAATCTTCCAAGAATATAGTCAGGTAATCCCGAACCACTGGAATTTGGTGCACCTCCACAGGAATCCCCTTCTTCTTGCGGGTGGCTGCAATCAAGCCTGAACATCTCCTCTTCCCTTGGAAAGTGACTTCAGGTCCTCCTGGAGCCTTCACTGTTACTTCCTTGGTCTTGCACTCATTGCTTGCACTGTAAACCGACATCCAATCAATACCAAGGATAACATCAACTCCCAAGACATTCAGCTCGATCAGATCAATCCCAAAAATCCTGTCCCCAAATCTCGATCTCGCAGTCTACATAGTACCGATCAGTGGTTAAAGTCTCCCCTAATTGAGTAGCTACTACTAAGACCTTGCCTGGAAAGACTTTCGGTTTAACTCCCAAAACTTTAATAAACTTAGGTGATACAAAAGTGTGAGAGGACCCAGTATCGAACAATACAATATCTTTCTTTCCATTCAAATAAAGTTCTCCAATGATGACGTGATCCACCTCATCAGCATTAGCTTCAGTCAAGGCAAATACTCGCCACTGCTGGTACGGCTTCTTCACGGTCTGCGGAGTTGGTCCTTAACGGACGACATCTTGCAACTTAGGGCATTGGGATCGGTAGTGACCCGACTCCCCACAGTTGTAACAATGCACCACCGGAGGTCTCACCCATACATTCCCGGGTCTCCCAGCCACACTGAGAGCGTTCGCCCGAGTTGGTTTGAACCTTTGGGCCAACGGCTGTCCCCTGACATTCCCAGCAACTGTGGGCCTTTTCCCCACATTCCAGTTATTCCTTCGATTCTCAACAGCATGGAACTATTCCATGTCTGCCTCAGTGGTTGCAGCTCGTTTGACCAATTTGTCAAACCCCCTGATACCGATGGGTATCATCCGCGATCTCAGACTTGGCCTCAAACCATGCTCGAATTTTCGAGCCTTCTTTGCCTCGTCCATCACCAATTTGGGAGCATATCTTGAGAGCTGGGTGAACCTTGTCTCATACTCCCTAACCGAAATGCCCCCTGCTGCAGCGCAAGAAATTCCATGGCCTTCTTCTCCTGGACGTCTGATAGAAAATAATGACTGTGGAATTCCTCCAAGAATTCCTCCCAGCCAAGGACAGTATCTCTCATCGTTCACTTCATCGACTGCTACCACACAGCCGCATCCTTCTCGAACTGCAGTGTAGCCAACTTCACCTTGCTGCCCTCCGAGTCTCCAAGACTTCGAAGATAGTCTCGATCTGTCGGATCCAATTGTCAGCCGCGTCAGGGTCTGACTTTCCCTCAAACACCGGTGGTTTAATCCGTTTGAATGATTCCACGAGTTTGATTACTTCAGGGTACTGGATTCACAGGCACCCTCCCTTGGTTCTGATTCATGGCAACGGCATTGTGTGTCTGATAGACCCTCGCTAACTCCGTTTCCAAGTCCATATCTTCTTCGCTTCTAGCTCTTCTTCTAGCCATATTCTGATGCAAAAGATCCATTAAATTCGAAGTAAAAAAACATGAATTTAAATCAATTCTTCATTTCATTGAATTTCAAACTTTATACATTCGAATTTAAAATATTTCTGACATCAAATGAAAGCTGTAAGAAGATACAACATTCTAGTTTCTACGGTTCCTCTTGGCTTCTCGAAGCTCTTCCCGTAGTTCCGCCACTTCCTCCTTCAGTACATTGTACATGTTTTTCCTCTTCTCGAGTTCCCAAACACGATGACTGAGCATAGCAATACTCTCCTTGCACTTCGCACACTGTGCCTGCAGCAGCTCTGCTCTCTCCCTTTGAGTCTCAACCTGCCTCCGAAGAAACACAATGAGACTACTCGGAACTGATTATTCCTCGTCGGAGGAGTCATCAGATGAATCCAAAGGTGGAGTGATCTCTCTGGACTCGGGCCATTCCTCTTCGATTTCTTCAGGATCTTCTTCGTCTGAATCAGCTTGCCCGGGGTAGTAATCCTCCTCAACTATGTGCTAGTCATCACCTCCAGTTGGGTCAAAGTGGTCCGCCATCTTAGAGAAGGAGAAGAAGAAGCATAAATCACAGAACAACACAAATGTAAATGACTTACATTAAATCTCTAGACTCAATACATGCTCTAATGTCCACTCTAGGGTGTCGTTCCTTATAAATTTATACTACTTGCAAGCGTAGCTCTAATACCACTCTGTAACACCTCGAATTCCAAAACAGACTGAATTCGAAGTTCCACGGGATCGTTACACTTCTCTTCGTACAATTTTACAAGGAGATTAAAACATTTATTACATCGAAGTTACATCTTGAATTACATTTAAACAGCGGAAGCAATAATTACATGAATAAAATGTACAACACTTGAAACATTCTTTAAGCAGCATGCATACTTTAATATTGTCAGCCTCTTTATCCTGCATAGAAACTGTGGGCTCGTCAGTTCATTCAACTGACGCAAGGATATAATACATCAATTTTCTCATACTTAGAAAGCACACACTTTTCACAAGCAAAACTACGGGGACTATCCTATAGATGTCGTGTTGTGCTGTGCGCTTAGTTCTTAATGTAGTTGTTTAAATTATATGACACTAATGCACACTTGTTCGGATTCTTTGCATCCCATATTACATAGGTCCGAGGGCAAGCCCTTAATCGTACTTCATCTTGCAGGGTTCAGTCCATCGCCATGACTTAAACTACTGTGGTAACTACGGTAAGTATCCTAGATGTTCTAAGAATTACGAGCCCATGTCTGGACAATCTAGAGGAAAATCCCACGCACTTACATGACACATTATGCACACAATCTATGGACAATTCAGCTTCCGTCATGGAACGATGGCACCACCCGTAGTCACCAAACACCCCACAAGCGTCGCCACCGGAACGATAATTCTGGAGTAGTGCTTTCGCCGTGTCATGAGGCATCAAGCAGGCAATCTGTGAATCACTCTCACACCGCCAATCCGATGGCCCTCATACTTGTGTTTTTCTCTTACTCTCGTCACATCACCACTATGTGTCTGGTCCTTAATTATTTGAATCATGAATAAAATCAACCCCTAGAGTTAGCTCTTTCCTCTATACCGGTCTCAAACATCAATCAACAATATGACCATACTTGGTCTTTTCTATTCAATATCTCATCTTAAAAATTTCTTTCAATGCCGGTATAAGGCTTAGCTACCCTCTAGCTTTCAATTCCATTTCATGTTCATAGCATTTGTGTATTCATATTCATAAGACCTTTCATAATTCATCATGATATTTGATTTCACACATTCATGTAAAATTTCATGCATAGAATAAATTTCATCGTCACATTCATAATTCATTCTTTCCACATAATTCCCTTATTCTCATTTTATCAATACTAAATCTAAAATTCACACTTTCGATTTTCCCATTATCAAGAATCTCTTTTCAAACTTTTTTAAACAATACATTTATTTTTCTTTATCTAAAGACATTTAAAACTTGAAAAATCAAATAGTCAGGGCAGCCGACTGTTAAGGCATAGTCCGGTCGACTTTTCTGTGAGGATTTAAAACACAGAAATTAAATAGTCAGGACAGTCGACTGTTAACGCATCGGTCGACTGTTCTGCGAGAATTTAAAACTCGGAAATTAAATAGTCAGGACAGTCGACTGTTAATGCATATTCGGTCGACTGTTCTGCGAGGATTTAAAACTCGGAAATTAAATAGTCAGGACAGTCGACTGTTAACGCATATTCGGTCGACTCAACTGCAACTAAAATCTGAAATTTGGAATTCATACAGTAACTCAAGGTTTTAAAAACATTTAACTCTCATTTTTCATATAAAAGACTATTCTTTTATTGTACGAAAATGGTCACAAAGCGTTATGTCCTCTTAATTTATCTCTTTTCAAAGAGAAAATTCTAATTTGGCAATTCTCAAATGGGTTACTCTTTATTAAACTAATAATTTCGTCCTTTTCTTCTTTTATCAATAAAAATCCAATTTTTCTCTTAACTTAGCCCTAACTACAAAAATGTTCATTTCTCCAACAAAATAGCATGTAACTTTAGGATTCTTTAATATCAATCTTACTAACAACAACATACATAATTATTTAATCAATCTAACTTCATGGCATGGATATTTCTCATAATTCACACTTTTCACATAAACACATTTCTTCATATTGCATTTTTCCACATACATGAACATTTCAATAAAGAGATTTTATTCTTAATTAACATGCTAGTGTAATATCAAATTACTGCAACAATATTTCTAATCACATCATTCAATTCAATTTTTACTAGTTATTTCATGCAATTTCACAAGGATCCATTTTTTTCTCCTTAATTATGGCACTAACATAAAGCAATATTTTCTCTTGTTTATTCTAGCATGATCAAAACACAAACCTAGCACGGTATCTATTTAGAAGTTGGAGAAAAATACCCGCCTTATTTGGAGAGAAAAGAAAAGAAACTCCTAAGAACTCCTAGAATGATCAAAAGATGCCTTCTTCTCCTAGTTTGAGCCACCAATTTGACGTCTCCTCCTTGCTTGATGGTGCTTGTCCTTCTTCTTGATCCTTGGGATGTAGGCTGACCAATATAGGGGAAAGAACACACAAATTTGCAACCCTTAATCTTTTGAACTCACTATTCTCTCAATCTTTTACTCACTAGTTGTATTTCTTTCTCTTTCTCTTTTGATATAGATTAGGTGCAAGGATAGCCAATGTAGAGGGGATATTTATACAAATTTTTAGTGAGAATAGAAGGCTAGGATTAGATCAAATGGTTAACGATCAAGGGCCTAGATGAATTAGGGAGTTGCCATAACTTCCCATGATGGAGTAACCACCTCTCCACCTCATCCACTCTTCCACTCCTCTTGAATCCCATCCGGCCACACCTCAAAGGTGTGCAATGCATGTGCTAGTGCATGCACGTGCCATCCTAGTGTCCCCCATTTACAAGTTGTTAATGTTAATTTAATTAATTGTCTATTAATTGAGTCTACACTACAAGTTAGGCTAAATAAAAAGAGAATTAAATTAAATGGACTTACTAATGGGCCAAAAGACCATGGGCTCTATTAATTTAATTAATTAATTAATTGATGTGGGCTACAAAGAGGCAAATTGGCCTAAGATTAAATTAAGCTTTCTAAATAAAAAAAAATAATCAGGCTTACTAGTTTATGAAATATTTTTAGAGAAATACGTGCATAAAATTGCACGTGCACAACACGTAAAATCAAACTACTATAATTTAAATAATATTTGAAATCCAGGATGTTACAAGACTTGCATGCAATGGCAGACATGATCACACACAGATCCAAACCCGAAAACAAAACAGACCCGCAACTCAAGCAAGGCTAGACCCGACAGCACATACAAACCCAACGTCCACAAACAGTCCAGACCTAAAACCAGTTGATGGGTCTGAACCCAATAACAATAGCAAACAAACCCACAACTCAACAACATACCCGTTATGTTCTAGGTTTTTTAAAACCCTAATCAAACCAGATAAAAGCTAGGGTTCTCATACCCTAAATACAATCAGAATATTTTTAATTAAAAATCTAATAAAAACTGCAACTAAATTATATTAAAAACTACGATTTAATTCATGAAAAATCAACATCTTGATGGGTTCTATAATTGCTATAATATCAAGTTAACAATTAACGTAATAACCAAGTCTACAACCATAAAGCATGAAATTTAGGATCAAAAAGTTCATTCTTTTGCATGGTATGAAACTTTAAATATCTAGGGTATATTCTTCATATGTAAAGATCCTACTACACATCAACACAAACAATCATGGATATTATTTACAACTAGAAATTTTTCATACTAGATTTATAAACAAAAACAACTAGAGTTGATAAGAAACACCCACCTCAAAAGTAGAATCTTGAATCAAAAATCTCAAAAGTAATTCTAAAACCTCCAAAAACCAACAAAAGAAAAAGAGACTCCTCTCTCTCATATATATAAGACCTGAGTATCTTATGGTCAGGGTTTGAGATTTTTCATTTTAATCTCCCAATTTAATGATTCTATTTATAATCTTCCATAACAAAAATTGTTTATTTCCTAACAAATCAAATTCAACCAAATCCCCTCATCCTTTTAGCCAATTTGGTCAACCGAACCCAAACCCTACTCTTAGGTTTGGGCTTAGTTGAATCGGGTTTTATTGGCCCAAACGATAATATTTCATTACTATTAACTGCAAATTAAAATTAATAATAGCTCATAAATAAATTATTCTCCATCCATAATAATAGAAATAAATAATAAAATAATAATAGACGAACAATACAAGTAACATTATAACATTATCATGCATGTGTGTTGCACGTGTAACCGCAGCAAAAATAACAATAATAGAAATGTTATTTTATTTTTGCAGGGTGTTACATTACTCTCTTCTTAGAATAGTTCTGTCCCAGAACTACACTTAGTAAGAGGAAACTACAAAAGATACACAATTTAGAACAAATAATTCAGGAAAGTCGCTCTTCATCCGATGTTTAGACTCCCAAGTAACTTCGTCGACCAAATGATTCCTCCATAACACCTTGACTATAGGTATAACCTTGTTCCTCAATACCTTTTCCTGTCGACCCAAAATCTCTACCGGTTATTTCTTGTAGCTCAAGTTCAGTTGCAAACCTTCCGGTATTTTGTACAATTGATGATTTTAATCTGGCACATACTTCCTCAGCATAGTTACATGAAGCACTTTATGTACCTGTGCCAACTCCTCTGGTCTAGTCTATACACCATCTTCCCAATCATTTTTAGTATCTTGTACGGTCCTATGTATCTTGGTGTCGGTTTACCTTCTCTTCCAAACCTGATCACACCCTTTGTTGGAGATACCTTCAGAAAAATAGAATCTTCTTTTTCGAACTCGAACTCTCTTCTCTGAACATCTGCCATAGCTCTTCTGCCTACTCTGAAGCTCGACCAATCTCTTCCAGATCAGCTCGATCTTCTTCGAAGTCTGCTACACAATTTCTTGTCCAAACATCTACCTTTCTCCTATCTCATACCAATAGATAGATATCCGACATTTTCTTCCATACAATGCTTCATATGGTGTCATGTCAATACTTGCCTGGTAGCTGTTGTTGTAGGAAAAATCTACCAATGTTAATTACCTTTCTCAGCTTCCTCCAAAATCCACAACACAAGATCTTAACATGTCTTCTAGTACTCGATTCACCATCTCAGTTTACCCATCTATTTGAGGATGGAAAGTAGTACTAAAGTCAGTTCTAGTTCTCACAGCTTCTTGTAGACTTTTCCAGAAGCGTGTAGTGAACCGTGCATCCCTATATGAAACAATCGATACGAGTACTCCGTACAGTTTTACTTCCTCCTCGATGTACAGTTCTGCTAATTTTTCTAGCACCAAGTGATCTTCATCGCTAAGAAATGAGCTGATTTGGTCAATCGATCCACTATCACCTATATCGAATCATTTTCCTTCAAACTTCTAGGCAACCTAGTGATGAAATCCATGCTGATATACTCCTACTTCCATTCTAGAATAGGCAATGGTTGGAATAGACATCTGGGCCTCTGATTCTCTGTCTTGATTAGCTAACAAGTGATGCACTTTTCCACAAAATCTACGACATCCTGCTTCATGCTTGGCCACCAAAAATGTTCCCTGATGTCTTCATACATCTTGGTACTTCCAGGATGTAACGATAGCAAGGCGGTGTGCGCTTCCTACAGAATACTCTCTTTTAAGTATGTCCTTTGAGGCACACATAACCTCTCTCTGAACCAAAGTACTCCATCCTTTACCCGAAATTCTGATAATCTGCCCGCAAGAACCTGCTCCGTCATCTTCTGTATCTCTGGATTAGCCTTCAGACGATAATCTGCTCTCTCAATGTTGGCTGAAGTCTCAACTATACCAATGTTACCCCTACCCTGCACTAACACTTCAATTCCTGCTCAATCCAGTTCTTCTACTAGTTCCTTTGTGCCATGATCAATACGGACAAACTGCTCTTCTGGCTAAGCGCATCTGCCACCACATTCGCCTTTCCCGGTTGATACTTGATTTCAGGGTGAATGTCATTTCTGCTGATAGATGTATTTCAAACTCTTGTGGTCAGTGTACATGTTGACCTTCTCTCCATATACACAATTCCTCCACTGCTTCAAATAAAATATAATAGTTGCAAGTTCCAAATCGTGAGTTGGGTAATTCTTCTCATATGGTCGCAACTGCCTGGACCCATAAGCTATTACCCTTCCCTCTTGCATCAGCACACAACCCAAACCTCTAAGTGAAGCATCACTGTAGATATCATAGTCCTTACCTGCTTGTGGTAATACTAGTATTGGTGTAGTCGTCAACTTCTCCTTCAACTATAGAAACTTCCTTCACCCTTGTCAGTCCATCTGAAGCTCACATTCTTCTTAGTGAGTCTTGTCAATGGAACTGCTATATGTGTGTATCCTTGGATAAATCACCGATAGTATCCCATCAAACCCAAGAAGCTCCTGACTTTCTTCATAGTCATGGGTTGAGGCCATCATTTCACTGCCTTAATCTTCTGCAGATCAGTAGCAACTCCCTCCTTAGAAATGATGTGACCCAGAAATGCAACCTCCGACTTCCAAAATTCGCACTTAGATAATTTTTCATACAATATTTGTACTTGCATCTTCTTCAACACTTCTGCTAAATGTCTGGCATGCTCCTCTTCTGACTTTGAGTACACAAGGATGTCGTCGATGAAAACCATGACATAAGTATCATTGAAAGACAACATAATTCGGTATGTCCATGAATATTGCCGGTGTATTGGTTACTCCAAATGGAAAGACCAAAAATTCATAATGTCCATGCTGAGTCCTGAATGACATCTTGTGTACATCTTCCTCCTTTACACGAACCCATTGATAACCTGACCGTAGATCGATCTTAGAGAAAATTGTTGCTCCCTGCTTCAGCTGCGAACAGTATGACTGAATATGTCCTTCCTTAGCACAGTTATAACATGTTTTGACTCTATGGCTTTGAAACATCCCACGCTCTTAGCTGTGGTCACCCCATTGTTCGGTTCGTCGAACTTGGCCTTCTTCTCTGGGAACTTCTTCTCGGTGTTGATCGCCCCTGCAGCCCTCTAGCCATTCGGATATCATTCATTCTTCTTCTTCAGAGCTGCTGGAATTGTTCCATGTCCAACTCTATCATTATTTTACTGCGCACCAGTTTATAAAACCCCCTGATACCCAACGATATGATGAAAGACCTCAAGCTCTGCGTCAACCCCTGTTTGAATTTCCTGGACTTCTTAGCTTCATCCAAGATCAGTTCCGGTGCAGACCTCGAGAGTCGAATGAAGCTTGTTTCATATTCCCTCACTGACATGTTCCCCTACTGCAAGCTCGTGAACTTAATGGCCTTCTTCTCCTGGATGTCCAATGGAAAATAATGGCTCCGGAATTCTCCAAGAATCCCTCCCAAGTAATTGGCCCATTGCTGAAAGTCCTCTTCATGGACTTCCACCAAACACTAGCATCCTTCTCCAATTAGATACTTACTGGCTTCACCTTATTGACTTCTCATGTCTCCAAGACCTCAAACACTATTTCGATTCATCTTGCCCTTCAAAAACTGGCAGTTTCATCCGTTTGAATGATTCCACCTGCTTGATAGTTTCTTAAATCTGAGCTGCTAGTCCTGTCCCAACATTGCGATGCACACTAGCCGCCACAAGTATTCAAGGTCTGATAAACACTAGAAAGTTCAGTCTCTAAGTACATCATGTTGTCGTTGCATTGGAACCCTCTCCATTTTTGTCATTCCTAGTTCTTCTTCTTGCCATTTCTGAACTCACAAAGATACACCAACTCAGTTAGAGAAACAATACCATGCAGAAATTCACATCAAAATATCCATAAAACTTCATTTATTCAAAAATAATCATTATTCGCTACAAATCCATGCATAATAAAATAAAATCAATTCATTCAAGTCTAGATAAGTTCTAGATCTCACTACAACACTCAAACTAATACAACTATCGAAATAATCAAATACAACGAGCTCTATTTTCTTCTCTAAGCTCTGTACGCAGCTCAATCAGTTCCTTTTGTAGCTTTTCACATTGTCGTTTTACCTCTATCTCTCCCTATTTCCTCCAGTTATCGACTTGGGTGAGACTCCGTGCCATTGAGTGTTAGACCTTCGAGAGTTCCACAACTTTAGCCTCCAAGCCCGCAACGTCGTTGGTCCTCTGCTTGCTGTCCTCCAAGGTGGCTCACCTTCCACTGATGTATGATCAGTTGGTGTTGAGGTGCAGCTATTATATGGTCCTTCCTACTTAAGCCTGACAAGCCATCTGAAGATTCGCTTGAAGATTCCACCGGAGGAGGGGTAATCTGACGTGATTCATGCTGTTCATCTTCAATATCTTCCTCCGGATCCTCCTCAGGATCTTCTTCTCATCCCTTTACAGGATCATCGAAAAACTCTTCCTCTCCCAACTTCTCCATAGGATCTTGGTCATCCGCCATCCTACAGAAGAAAGAGAAAAGAATAGTAGTATACGAATAGAGTAACATAAATGCAAGTTCAAACAACTATAGCATTCATGACTCTAAAACTGAAAATCATTCATCTAGTGTCCACCTAGGTTTTCATTTCCCTCATTATGTAAGTACTACTATTTGAAGTATGCTCAGATACCACTCTTTAGCTCCCCGAATTTCATACATAAGCAATTCGTGACTCATCCAAAATCTTTTACTACATTTCGTACAACACAATACAAAAACACAGGGAATTTAAAACTTTATTAAATCATCTTTCTTTACAATACACAATGGAATTTTTACACAATACATACAACTTATTAAATCATTAAATTTTCAATCCTCTATCAACATCCATCACAAACTCGCGTCCATGCCACCCGTTGATAAGAGTCCAGCAAAACTTGTAAACTTTGAGTACATCAGTTGAATACAACCGACGGAATGATAAAAACAATAGTGATCCTCCAAACTCAACAATCAAAAACTTAAATGCAAAATAAAAGGAATAGTATAATTATCCTAAGTATGTTGGTGTATGTCATGATCTTAAAGACTAATGCACAAACAACAAACACAGGATGCACTCTCTAATGCACACTTGTTTGGATTCTATGCCACCTATACAGCATAGATCCGAGGGCAAGTCCCTAGCGTTCTCCTCATTATAGGGTTTAATCACATGCCATGATAAACCTACAAAGTGACAAGTATCATGATTCTGACATCTCGCGAGTATTGGCTCTCGTTTCGGAATCCACCGCCTGATTATACCGAGCCTTCATCGTGCGAACATCCTGAAAGCATTGCTCTGGTCCCAGAATACTTGAGATTTGTCTCACTCCGCCTGACTATTCATAATCTCGGAATCCACCACCCGATTATTCAGTCCCAGAATCTTGCAGACTCATCTCGCTTCACACGACAATTATAGTCTCTAAATCCACCTCCTGACTATATACAGAACCCCCCTACTCACGTTTCCCCATGCTTCATCACATCCCCCTTCTATGCTTGTCATTAGATTAGAAAGAAAACAAACGCCATCTAGAACTCGCGTAACCCTACCAGACTAACTCAACCAAATATACTAGAATACTGGCCCAACCTAGATCATTACCAAAATCCACAATCTTGCAGGCACCCTGGGTCCTACTCAACCTCTAGAACTCTAATCATCTAAGACGTCGTACTTCAAACAACTCTAGGGTTATCTACGACCACCCTAAAAACTAAACTAGTAAATGACAGGAGTTCTCACCGCTTAGAGAAATCCTAAACCCAAACATAACTCAAACGGATTCACTTGCCTCTCACAAGTCTAATCCTATATTCATTATTATCCTTTTACAGTTCTCTACTTTAAATAACAATAATCCATTATTAGATTTAAGCGAGCTAGTCTTCAACTAGTTTTAATTCGTTTTAAATTAAACTCTTAACCCGATTCTAGTTATCTTCTAAATAATCAATCTAAACTCGAAATTTATTTAAACCCAAATTTGAAATTAATCAAGTCATAAATCTGAAAATTTTTCAATCTTCAAAATGAAATTAATTGGGCTAAATATGAAATTATTCACCTTCTGAATCTGAAAATGAACACATTCTAAATCTGAAATTGATTATCAATCAACTCTTAGTTTAATCAAATCCAATCTCAACTCAATTAAATCCTAATTCCAACTTAATCTAATCCAAACATAAATCAAGTCAACCCAATCTCTCACTTCAACTTCGATCCATACCCGCAAGTAATGGCAACCCGCAACTCAACAAGATCAGACCCGGTCACACACAGATCCAAATTCGAAAACAAAACAGACCCGCAACTCAAGCAAGGTCAGACCCGATAGCACATACAAACCTGACATCCAGAAAATTGGCCAGACCCGAAACCAATTGTTGGGTTTGACCCAATAACAATAGCAAACATACCCGCAACTCAAAAGCAGACCCATTATGCTCTAGGGTTTTTAAAACCCTAATCAAACCTAATAAAAGCTAGGGTTCTCATACCCTAAATACAATCAGGATATTTTTAATTACAATCACAGCAACTAAACTCTATTAAAAACTAGAATTTAATTCATGAAAAATCAACATCATGATGGGTTCTATAATTGCTATAATATCAAGTTAACAATCGACGTTAATAATCAAGTCTACAACCATAAAGCATGGTATTTAGGATCAAATAGTTCATTCTATTGCATGGTAAGAGTCTTCTAATATCATGGGTATATGTCATGAAACATCGTAACACAATTAGTTCTTCATATCTAAGGATCCTACAACACATCAACACAAACATGCATGAATATTATTTACAACTAGAAATTTTTCATACTAGATTTATAAATAAAAACAACTAGATTTTAATAAGAAACACCCACCTTAAATGTCGAATCTTGAATAAAAAATCTCCCCCCCCCCCCCCCAAAAAAAAAAAAATAATAATAATAATAATAATAAATAAATAAATACATAGATAAAAAGATATTAAAAAAAGCCTCCAAAAATAAACAAAAGAAAAAGACACTCATCTCTCTCATATATATGGCCCGATATCTTAGGGTTAGGGTTTGGTATTTTTCATTTTAATCCCCCAATTTAATGATTCTACTTCTAATCTTCCATAATAAAAATTATTTTTTTCCTAATAAATCATATTCAACCAAATCCCCTCATCCTCCTAACCAACTTGGCCGGCCGAGCTCAAACACTACTCTTGGGTTTGGGCTTGGTTGGATCGGGCTTTATTGGCTCAAAAAATAATATTTCATTACTATTAACTGCAAATTAAAATTAATAATTTCCCATAAATAGATTGTTCTCCATCCATAATAATTAAAATAAATAATAAAATAATAATAGATGAACAATACAAGTACAATTATTATATTATCATGCACGTGTGTTGCACGTGCAACCACATGCAAAAAATAACAGTAATAGAAATGTTATTTTATTTTTGTGGGGTGTTACAATTTAGCATTCAACCATGTTGATATGACACTTCTATCATTCTAATATGAAACATGGTATAGTTCTTATGTAAAAACTATAATAGTTATGTACTAAGTTTGATAAAGATACTTGATTGGAAAGCTTATGTTATATTTTTGCTAAACTAATTGAATTGTACTAAGTTCTTTTTGCTTGAATTAGATACTTATATGCAATTGTTTGAATTTTAAGAGAAGTGACTCATGAAATTCTCATTTGTAATATTTAGAAACAGACGTTAGAATAGGCAATAGAAATGAGTCTCTCAACCTCGATTTTGAAGATGATCATTTGCTTGACATGGAGGAGTAGACATAATGCGGCTTGCAAGGGCAGTCTCTCATTTTTCACTTGCTTGATGGAATTTCTTTTAAGTTTAAGACTGCATTTTTTAGCTTAAAACTCTTAGTTTGGTTTTGAAGTTTATTTGCTTTGGTTAATGTTGAGACTATGACACTTTTCTTCCAGTTGGTTTAGTCATTGTAAACTATTCTGTTATGATATGGTTTTGGAACTATTTGATTATTCAGGTTTAGTCTCATTTGAACTATTCAGATTTATAATTGATTCAGTCCTTATGAACTATTCTTCGTGTGATGCAGTGTTTTTTTGAAAGTTGCTTTTATCCAGTTGACTTTATGTTGAACTGATGAGATAATCCGGTATTGCTTTATAGACTGAGAATATAGGATGTGGATTGTTGGATATATAGGTATATTCTCACTATATCCATAATATTATATGGGTAACACATGTGTTGCACATAATACTTGTATGGATATTGGACTAAGGATGAGTGGGCCTATGTATACTTGTTAAAGGAAATAGCCTGTGTATTCCAATATAGATACTCATGGTATAATATCCCAAGCAGTAAGGATATTAACCCTAATTCTTTTTGTATCTCTTGTTTCTCTTATTCCTCATCAAAGTTAACGAGAAGAGGTAGGTTGTAACGTCTCGAATTCCAAACACTGGTAATTCATAGCAAATATAGGATCTTTTACTTCTAATTCGTATAAATTTACAAAGAATTTAAAACTTTTATTTACAATATATTTTTTATAACAGCACAACAGAATTAAATGGATACAATATAATCTACAATAATGAAAATCCTTCAATCTTATAATCAACTCATTATAGTGACTTCAAGCCCATGCCAAGTCCAAACCTACATCTGGAAAACTGTGGGCACGTCAGTTGCATACAACTGACGTAATGCTATAATATAGCGTTTCTTCTACTTTAGCAATCACAAACTTAAATGCGAAACAAAATGTGAGAAGTGACTATCCTAAATATATCAATGTATGATATGACCTAATGCCTAATGCATACAATGCATTACGATGCACTAATGCACACTTGTACGGATTCTATGCATCCCATACTACATAGGTCCGAGGGTAAGCTCTTATCGTACTCCTCATTATAGGGTTCAATCCCTCGTTATGAAATCTTACTACGGTGACTAATGTAAGGTTTAGATATCCTGTGAGTATCCAGTACCGCTCCGATAATTCTTGAGAATCGCTCTCCCGTCGTGAGTCGTAACCCCGATAATCTTGGAGACGAAACCCACACCGCGAGCCATGACCTGATAATTCTTGAGAGTCTTTCTCCCATCGTGAGTGATTTTTGGACGTCACGCCTCACACCCCGATAATTCTGGAGACGAAACCCACACCGCGAGTCATATGGTACCTCATCACACAAATATCTCACGAGCCTCACCTCGATCCCAATAATTCTGAAGAAATATCTCCCACCGTAAGCAATTTTGGACATCACGCCACACACCCCGATAATAGATAATCTCCCACCGCGAATCTTGATCCCGATAATTCTGAAGAAATATCTCCCACCGCAAGTGATTTTGGATATCATGCTTCACACCTCAATAATTCTGGAGATAATCTCCCATCGCGAATCAAATGAGGCCCGCATACTCATGTTTGCTCATACTTCATCACATCTCCCTTAGTGTCTGTCCTTAGGTTTAATTATAACCATCACACCTAGAGCTGGCTTACCCACCAGAATTAAATCAAACACTGAGAGTGTTAGCTCACACTGGCTAATTCTCAAAGAGAAAGTTAACCTACACTGGCTACTAATCAAATTTTCACATAAGATAACCTGCCGACACGATGGGTCTCGCTCAGCCTCTAGATTCCAACAATCTCAACATAGAGATCAACTAGGTTACATCTAACCTCTTATAAAAATTTCCATTCATTAAATATTTTTTTAACTTATTTTATCCATTCTCTTTATTATTATCAATCATGAAGTAGCCAACTTCTTATAGCAACATTCAAACACTTGATGAGTTAAAAATCTTATAAACATCACATGTTTAATATTCAAAATTTATCCTTTAATTACCTTTTAATTCTCATAAGGTATATCTTACTAAAATTTCAATTTTAAATTCAATTTTATACGTTGTAAAAGTTTAGGACAACTAGATAAAGACATCAACCCAATGGTATTGTAAAAAGTCATATAAATTTCAGTACTACTGCAAAAATAGATTTATTAGTTTCATAGGAACCATAAATGAGTTTACTACAACTTTGTAGTTAGATCATCTAAAATCATCCTCAATTACTTTGTCTAATTTCATTTGCAAAATAGTAGGTTCAAAATTCGAAAACTGCAGCTCATGCTACTTGTAAAAATCATAGAAAATTCTATACTTCATGAAACTTTCTGTTCTTTAGATCAAATTAAATGTATACAAGTCTAATATAACTTTGTAGTTATAAGTTTCTCCAAAATATTATGTCTATAACCCTGAATTCTTAGTAATCTACAGTATGGTCGAAATGTTATACTGCTTTTAAAATACTACCACTTGTTCAATCTTGTAAAATTCATCATAAATTCTGTTATTCCTGAAAAATTGATTTCTTATACTCTAAAGAAAGTTTAATGAGTCTACTTCAACTTCTTAGTTGTGACCTTCTTAAAATACTTCATCTAAGATGCTGAAATGATCAAAATTCGAAATGTATACAAATTTCTAGCAACTAGCCAAACTGCCAACCAGTTCTAAGTTTGGACTTTATTAAAATAGTAAACGACATCCAAATATTATGAAATTTTAAGGAGATGTTATTGACATATACAAAATGCTCCTATAAAAATTTTAGCTGTAGATTCCATCTAGTTTAATAGTTATGATTTTTTAAAGTGCAACAAGAACTCAAAACAAAACCATATGAAAATGCCCCCAAATCAAACATATCAAAATAACACATTCAATCAACAACAAATAATCTAAATATGAATGTTCAATCTATATAAGTTATCAAGCATCTAAAAATTCACACATATCTAGCATTCTACTAATAAAACTATATTAGAAAGTTTGAGAAACACCCACCTCAAATGTAGAAATCCTAGTAGTAGAACTCCTAGAAAATAATGCTCCAAAGCTCCAAGCTCCCTCGAAAATGGCCAGCCTCTTCCTAGCATAACCCGCAATCTCTTCCTCATCTTTCTTTCTTTTGTTTTTGTTTTGAGATGTGTTGTTCCTGACAAAAGTAGGGACTATTTATAGGAAAATTGTGTGGTCAAAATAGCTTCCCACTTTCCAAAATAACTCCCCACTTCCTACTAACTCACACCACTCTCCCTCATTCTCAACCATGGTAAGAAACACGTGCACATGTAGTCAATATATGTGCACACTTTTATACAAATTTTATTATTAATTTTTATTATGTTAGATTTGTGTTACACATGGCAAGTGTACCAAACTAACTATATTTAAAATTTACACTTTAGTGCACACAAAATTAATCATGGGATTTAAATTAATTTTAGTGGGCTACAAAATGGATTTAGGCCTAATGGATTTTAATTAAAAAATAAATTACACAATTGTGACTAGAAAAATAAGAAAAATTCATGACTCAAGAAAATTTTAGGAACCAACATGTGTACTGCAAACACGTGTGTTGCAAGTATCAATACAAAATAAATTTGAGAGAACGAAAAATATTCAAAGTATAAAATACGTAGAACATGTATATTAATCATGTTACGGATATTTCACGTAACGGTAAAACATACGTAATCGACATGTGTATTGAAAACACATGCAATACACGTAAAAACATAAAGATTATAATTAATATTTGAGTTGGCTCAAAATAGGATAATAAAAAAAATTAGATGACGGAAAATGTATAAACAGTTGAAATGCAGAAATACGTAGGACATTTATATTAAAATATGTTACGGATATTACCCATAACGGCACAAAATATGTGCGTAACACACAAGGAGCAAAATTGTCATAACTCAATTTTGCGGGGTGTTACATAGGTTATGATGAGAGCGTTGAGGAAGAGGGCCTAGAGGCGAAACACTAGTGAAATTGGCTGTTGATTGACAAGACCACGATGTTGGAATGGACGTACGAGAAGTGAATAAAAAGACGTCAAAGAGTTGAAAAAATGAGTTTTCTACCATTAGTGTTGCCCTCTATTACGAAGATGCCATAGGAATTGAGGAAGATGGCAAAGGAAGAAAGAAGATGAGAATGAAGTAGAAGATAAGGAAGTGTATGAAGGGTGTTTTAAGAATAAAATGTTCATTTAATTTTACCTCTAACTTTTTTATCACGTGGCTCCCTATGTAAAAGTAAGTGGTAGACTAAGAGCATTCCCATTGGAACCCAATCTCCATCCCCATTTTGGGGTTCCATTTGAATATGCCATTTTGATTTGGGGTTTCAAATGGGGTGCTCCAATGGTACCCCATTTTGAGGTTTCAAAAAATTCTTTTGTAATTTTTTTTTGCACAAAACTAATTGCAAAAAGAAAACACAAATGATTAAAAATTTATATACAATTAATTAGAAATAGATAATACACTTACTAAGAAAGAGGTAATGCAATTATTGATGGCCTCGTTAATAAACCCGTAGGAAAAAGAGTACCACATTATTCAAATTACAAAATATTAACAATTAAACATCTAATCCAATATTATTCTCATATTAAAGATCTCGTTGAAAAAATAACAATAGTATAATTGTTTTCTATTATTATCTATGAAATAAAATAATTAAAAGAAGTTCAAAAGAACAAATCAAACAAATGAATTTTAATATAATACAAATCTAAATGAGGGGAGGGGGTTTTTGCAAAAGAAACCGCACTGCGGTTTGAGAATGGAACCTGTCACGCCCCGCTTCCCAAAAATACGGAATATGAGCACATGACATTAGCCCAGCAAATGATTAACGTCACCCATAAACTATTTATTTGATCAACTCAACAATATAATCAATACAGAACAAATGCGCAGGAAATAATAATAATCTCATGAACAATAATACTTGGAATGAAGCAATACAAAATATCTAAATACAACAAACTAACATCTGGAAACAATAAAAAAATTCGGGTCATAAGCCCCATACAATAATAATCCAATCACAAATAGATAATAAGTCTAATACATTAAGTTCAATAAAACGATAACCAATTAGAAGCATTAAATCTTCAGAAAGTTTGTTATCCAATTCCAGCAGGTAATTTTCCTTCATTACCTATGAACACTTCATCTAAAAAGATGAGAAAATTTATACTTAGAGCAAGTTATGAACAGAAAGTAGAGAAAACAAAGAACAATGGAGTAACGGTATAATAATGAATTCAATGGATTAATAGGAATCAATAACACAGGATAATAGCAATAAGCAATACTATGATAATCGATGCAATTGGTATAAACAATTATTCAATACTCGTTAACAATATTCAATGATCAATTACAATAACACTTAGCCAATATTCGATATCAATAGAACAATGATGAACAATATGCATTGTCGATGTGGTGTCAATTTTTAAGTCTATTAATCATTTTAAATCCTAACTAATGCACGTACTACTGTATCCCATATGTTCCGTATCCCATATGTTCCGTATCCCATATGTTCCCTACCACTGCTTCGATGCATTCGATCAATTTTATGTAGACTAAGTGGTGAATTCTATAGATCATGTGTCGATATAATAATCACTGATACAATAACAATATTGTTGCACGATTCATTATAATGATACAGTGACACCGATTCACTGATTCACGGATTCACTAGTTTACGGGTTCACGAGTTCACGACACAAAAGATTGGGGTGCCGTAATCAGTGCTCCACAATCAATTGATAAATACTGGCCGACACAGTCACTATATTATTCATTATTCAAGTCAATCCCTAAAATCCCGGCTTGTTAAATATTTTATCAATGCAACAATGTAATATGCAATTCGAGACATTGGATGAACAATAGTAACAATAGAAGGACAATAAGATGATAACATGAAATAGGGCAATTAGAATGATGACAATATGATACTATGTAACCCCTGTTTTCCTATAAATGTATTTTTGTGTATTTTCTATATTTTAAAAATTTTTGCGAATTATTTTTTTTCCGGTTTTCAAATTCTTTTGTCAAAATGTATTATTGGATTTTCCATTTAAAATCTATTATTGATCCGTAATTTTAGCTGAACTAATTTTCTATGATTTTTATATTTAATACAGTTCTTATTATTTTTATTACTACCCTTATTATCTTTATCATTTTATTATTATTAATATTGTTACTATCCGTATTATTTTTGCTAGTGTGGTTATTTGCATAATTATTTTATTTTGTTTCTATTGTTAAAATTAGATTATTTCATAAATTATATTTATTAGTTATTGTATTAATTTTCTTATTGGATTATTTTTATTTTATATTATTTTTCTTGCATTTTTGACCTCCGTGTGCTGTTTGTGCGCCGATCGTCCGTTTTACGCCATTTTGAATTCTTTTTCGCATTTTCTTGGTCTCATTCATATTTGTTATTTATTTTTGGGTTATGGTGAATTTTTAGAAGTGTTTTGACCAATTTGAGATTTTTAGCCCTTAAGGAGATTTTAGGAGCCATAGGATTTAGTGCATTTTGTATCCTCATTTGAAATCTACCCAATACCTATCACCCAATTGTATACCTATTTAATCCTATTGATATCCACTACCCATTAACCCACATTTGACCCCCTATAAATAACCCCTAACATCTATTAATCCCTAACCCTAATCTCTTTTTCCCTACACTTTGAATCCGGCCTCCACTTCAGGACTCCAAACCGGCTTCCCCCTTCCTTGCACTCCCGGCCGGATCATCCAAACCCCAAAATCGGCCCTCCTTCATTGCACATCTCCCACTTCAACCCTTCTCCACTCTTCCATACTACAAAACTCCGATTTCTTCTCTTCTTCGTGTGGCCGAACCCTACCCAAACAGCACCCACCTTCAAGAACAGCCACCCCTCTTCATCCCTTGCTGATTTGGAGTTGTGGGTAGCGTCTGTTTGAGTTCGTGATTCAAGAAGACGATCGTAGGCAAGATTCGGTTCGTGGGTTCGCTTGGAATCGCGCGTGGAAGGACTTTTGCACGTGGGTTTTCATTGCTAGACTTCGTAGCGCCGTGTTCATCATCAACAAGGCAAGTAACTTGTACTTAAATTTTCTAGATTGATACAAGTCGAAAGTTCACACATAGGATAGTTTGAGACTAGAGACGACCAAATATCATATTTTTATTTATGGGTTTCATCTCTATTGTTCAAAACAGGCCATAGATGACTTAGGACATGGAGTTTGATAGGTTTGTGCCTTAGAATTCACCCAAACGCGATTTTGATCACTTATGCGACATATTGTATACCCGATGTATGTTTGAATGTCCATATGAAGAATATTAGATTTTGACCTGTTAGAAACCCTTAGACATGATATTTAGATGATGGGTATGCAGCGTTTTGAATTTGGATGAGTTTGGATCATTTTTGTAGAAGTTATGACGATTCTAAGTTTAGTTGTGAAATCTGGAAATTCGGGACTGTGCTGTGTTGATTGTTGTTTTTACCTGGATTAGAGTCCGAATCTCAACATGGACATTTCTGAGTAATTTGTAGAGGACTGAATCTATATTCTAATACCACTGGTTTCACCCTTTTTGGAGATTTTATGAATTAGTTATGATAATTTTAGTGCCTGTATGTCGGTAGTTTCCAGATTCAGTTTGGGGTAGATTTTGTGAACCAATTTATTTTCAAGATCTAGGTTATACATGATATCATTCCACAATATTTTTTCCAGTGTTTCACCATGATGTTAGGTAGTTCCCTGATTTTTGTGATAATTAAAAGATGAGTTTTGAGCGATGTCTTATATTCTTTTCTAGAGATCACTTTTGCTGTAAACTGCGTGTGGTTGTGTGTTGAATGCCGTGTTCACCTTATTTATATTTACTGTATGGAAATATTATGTGAAATAAGAAAGTTGGGTAAATTTTTCTACTTTCACCCCGTTTTGGCGGAAGTGGATTTCGATGCGCTGTTTGCAAGTTGTGTTCAATTTTGTACAGCAGTGTTGAGGAATTCCAGATCCATCAAAACCGTGTTTTGTGTTACTTTTCATTTTTGACAACATATCTATACTTTCTGGTAAAATATAAAAATTTATATTTTGAGACTATACATATAGGGGATTACCCCAGAATTTTCGTGGATTTAATTGATGACTTTACCTGATGTTTTCATGTGGTTTAAGTTATTCCCCTGTTTTCTGGCTGTACATGAAAACTGTGTTGAAATGTGTTTTAAGCTAAGATGTTATGAACTAGTATATATCTATTGTATTCGTTAGAAGCGTGTGGATGTCTAGATTCCAGATCCTTCGACGGATCAAGATTTACATGCTTGTAGCTCTTGGAATCCCTATTTTAGTGCTGACTAGTCTTGCTGACCTGATTATGAACCTTGTATAGTTTGCTCGTATATGTGAATCTTTAATACCCATGCATGCTAATTTGATAACCTGAACTTGTACCTGATCCCACCGTGCTTAATTGACACTAGTTTACACGTATACATGTATGTTGGACATTAATAATAAAAGTAATCAAGCCGGGGATTATGGGAAAGATCGAATAGTGGATAATTCAGAAACGTGTACTCGGAAGGGGGCCCGTGATTCCCATGTTGATGCATGATACCTTTGGGTTCATGTACCTGTTGATGCACGTACCTTTTGGTCGTGTACCTGTTACTTATTGATGTACGTACCTTTTGGTCGTGTACCTATTACTTGTTGATGCACGTATCTGTTGATCGTGTACCTGTTGATTCATGAACCCGTTGATGCATGAATCGGATGATTCGTATACCTGTTTTGATTCATGAACCTGTTTTTCTATACCTGAGTATACTGCCCTCTATGGTCCACTATGAAAATCTTACTAAGCGAAATTGTTGTGTTATAGCAACCATGTAGTATGGGATGCATGTCGTGCTACCTAGATAGTAATCACACAAGACTTGAACTTAATACATGAACATAATACATGACATGATACCTGCTTGCTAGATACTTGATTACATGATACATGAGACATGAAACATGATACACGATTACATGACACTTGACACTTGATGCATGTACATGACTCTTGACACTTATACCATGCTAGTTTGATTAGGTTGACTTTATACCTATACCATGTGCTAGTTGTTAGTTAGTTTCCATGTACTTGTATCATATTCTATTTGTGACCCGGACTTGCCATTGACGGGTACTTGTGTTTTCTCTTTTTCTTTTTCCTGCCTTCGTTGTATTGCAGATTTTGGAGGACAGGTTCCTAAAGGTATTGGCAAGATGATGGGCTAGAGGCTGAAATTTGCTATTACTATTCTTGTTGCTTATTTTGGACAATATTGTATTTTGAGACTTGTATTATTTCTTGTATTTGGGCGATGTGACCCAGGATTATTTGTGTATTTCAGATCAGGACTATTTGAGATATACATATTTTATTTCAAGTATTCTTGTTGGTATTTGGTTCATATGTGCATGTGGTTGATTTTTCTGGCTTCCGACTCTGATTATACTGTGATATGTTGTAAGGATTTCTTGAAACAGCTTACGGATGATAATAATCATTCGCTGGGCTTTTGTTACGTACCCGTATTCCGTACCTTTGAGAAGCGGGGCGTGACATACTAGGATCATGCAATGCAACATACATACTTTAATTCATGCAATACTACGATATATGAATTATTAAACTATTAAAATCTAGAATATAAAATTCTAGATAGTAAGAGTGGTCTGTACTAAAATGTAATTTCCCGCTGCTACAGAAGTCGAAAATTGAAACGGTCAGAAATTTTGAAAACTAAACTTTCACACTATTCCAACGCATATTTAAAGATCAAAATCCGACAACAGTAGTTAGGATAAACACATCATTCTTTACCGATTTTATGTTCAGGCAGAACTTCGACATCATGTTGTTATATTTTTCGAATCGGCAAAAGCCCAATAATAAATTCATTAAAAATATTTATTAGACTCCTAAGCATGTTAGCTAACATTCTGGAAATTTTCAGAGCAATAGTTTAATGTTAGATCAGCCTTTTAATAGATTAAACATCAAACATACAAGAATCTGAAAATCTAGGAAATAAAAACACAGCTGTTGTAAAACGATCATAACTTTTTCTACACAACTCAGAATTCAGAAATTCAAGATGTTCTGGAAACTAGAAACATAGGGCTACAACTCTTAGTCAAAAGTTCATTTATTTTAAGATAATTTACTGGATCGAAAATATCAAACAATAAACAGTCAGCAAGCAACATACAAGTTTTTAGGTATTTTTCATGAAATAAATTAATTAAACACAATAAGTATCAATTCTATTAGTGGATAAACTTCATAATCAGCATAATGAGTGTCAAAACATGATAAATAAAATCAGAACACACTCATACATTACTTTATCATCAACAAACACCAATCGATCAACCAAACATACAACCAAACAATTATTTCTACAATAGATTAATTGTGAGACAATTATATGAACAGCCCTATTCTCAATTCTATATGAACACATGAAAGATTCAATCTTTGGAGTCAATGGAGGCACGGTGTCAAGAATATTACAGTTAACTCATATAAACCCTCAATAGACCCAACGAAAGGTAATCAATACAATAATATGATAACGAATAGAATCTACTTGTAAGAATTTCAATAAAACTTGAATTTGGTACGATATACAATTCAAGAGGAAACTGACTTCCCTTATAGACGACGAAATCGAATACCAAGAATAACGGGATAAGGATCCCAAAGCAACTAACCCACGAACACACAAATCTACCAAAATAGCACGTGCAAATCACGTGCAATAGAGACAAAGCAGCAACAGTAGAAGAGAGAAAAAGCAACAATGGCAGCAATGGGGCTTCGGATCTGATGTTGACGGAGGATGGCGACACAGCATCGATGGCGTCGATGGCAGCGTCGACGACGTTAATGGCGGCGTCTGGGGAAGAGGGCGACTGGGTGGAGGGGTTTCGGTCTGGGGTGGTTCGACATAAATCAGAGGAGGTAGGGGAAATAGGGGGGTTGGTGGCGTCTGGTGGTAGTGTCGAGAGGCTAGGGGGCGGCACCGGGAGACTGGGGGGTGAACGGGAAGGAGGTCGGGGTTTGCTGGCGACAGGAGGGTCACCAGGGGTGGCCGGAGTAGGTCGGAGAAGAAGCATAGGTATTTGGGCAGGAAACACACGTCGGAGAGAGAGAAACGGGAGGAGAGAAGAAGAAGAGAGAGAATAGGCGGCTATTAGGGTTTGTGTTTCTGCAAATTAGGGTTTTCAATAGAATTTATTTATATGGTGCAATTAGGATGTTGGATTACTGGTTTAGGATCCAATAATAGCGGTTTTGGGTTAAGAACAATTGGAATTGAGTTTTACGGTTCCATAAGAGATGAGTCTAAAATAATAGGGTTCAAATAAAATACCCACATTTAAATAAAAGAAAAATAGGATCAACAAGAATAGCTTAATCAAGAAGAACGAAGAATTTCATGAACAAATTTAATTAAAATAATCAAAAAAGAAAAAAAATAGACTATTTTATTCAATTGCAAATAAAATATTACAGGGGGGGAATGAAAATAGCGGAAATGGTAGTTACAGAACGGCATAAATGCGGTTCCATTCTTTCGTCGGCAAAAATAATGCCGAATGGGGCCCACGTATAAGTATCGACTGGGTTTTTTTTTTGCAATTTTGGCGGCGGGTGGGGGGGGGGGGGGGGGGGGGGGGGGTTAAGCGACCCATTGGGCTCGCTCTTACAGTCCTTCCAAAAGTGACAAGCCAACGAATGTAGCTGCGACGTGTAAAGTGGAAACAAAATGAACCGGCTAAATCGGCTCCCAGTGCCGTCAACTCGCTTAATTTGGGTCAATGACTATCGAAGTAAAGTTCAAGTATAGATATCTTAGCTTTATGTATCATCCAAAAAGCTAAAATGCCTATAGTTATCTTCCCTCCCAAAAATTTCCAAACAAAGCCGAAGATAAGATAACTATAAGTATCTTAGATACATCCACATACCTTTAATTATCTTACCAAAACTCAGTTACCAAACAGGTCTGAATAGTTAGGATTTAGTTAATAAATTGAAAATTAATAATCTGGCGTCTGTCCAAAATTGTCCTTCAGAATTGTCAAATTCAAATGTCGTCTCTAGTTGTCCCCTCCTTCCATTCGTGTAAGGGTGGCCATTGGCTCAAACTCGACCCGAGCCAGACTATGCGGCCTCGGCCTCAACTTTTTAGGCCCGAACAAAATTCGGGCCGGACTCGGGCTTAAGAATCTAGGCCCTATGGGCCCCGATCAAATATATACATCTACTAGATTTGCCCGTGAGCACGTTCCTATGGCACGTCTTCAGAATGATACAGCATATGAAAAGCCTTGTAAACAGTAAAACAACAATTATGTAGCTCAAGTTTGAATAGTATGACAATAATTAGTTGTAATTGAAAGTCCATGTTTCCATTAGTATATGGTGAAAAATAATTATAAATGAGGGTATAAAATCCAACTTCTTAGAACTTTGAGGGTGGAAAATGATGAAATTTAACTATTGAAGATATATTTGCTATTTTCAATATAACACGAACAATAAAAAAAACATAAAAAATCTAAAAATTTACAAATCTGTAATCTGAAAATCAAATTTCTGAGTAAATAGAGAGAGAGAGAGAGAGAAATAATTAAATAAATAAATGAGTTTTTTTTAGGAGCGGGATTTGAATTTGAGTTTTGAGGTTTGAAATTTGCGGAAGGAAAATGCGTTTTGTGAGGTTAAATCTGAGCCTTTGATTTTGGGAGGTTTGAAGGAGAGCCACTTGATAGCTTTCTTTGTGTTTTATTATATAGATATGTCCATGTATATATATGGTTACATATATACATATGCATAAGAAAATTTATGTTAATATTATGTATAGTCATGATCATTTTCAAAAATCATTTCATTCGTATCATTTTCATTTTTCCACTTGATAGTTTTCTTTGTGTTTTATTATATAGATATGTCTATGTATATATATGGTTACATATATGCCTATGCATGAGAAAATTTATGTTAATATTATGTATAGTCATGATCATTTTCAAAAATCATATTTATTTATTTGTATCATTTTCATTTTTTCTTTCTTTCTAGTAGATATTCATTTGTATAAGTTAAAATGATTATTATAGTTTTTATATAGAAAATTGATGTCTTATAAATATAGTATTAGAATATAAATAAACAAAATTAGACAATTTTACAAAAAATAATCATTATGTTTTTTTAATCATTTAGTACCCATGATGTTTTTTTAAAAAAAGAAATATTTTAGATATTATTATGTTAATATTGGAAAATTAAATATTAAAAATATATAGTTATTTTGGGCCTAAGTCTGACCTATTTTGTGGGGTCTAATCGGGCCCAAATTTGAACCGAAAATTTTAAGTACGAAGATCAATCAGACCAGGTTTAGGCCCAATTTTAGAATTCGGGAGCATATGAGTTCGGCCCAAACCCGCCCGTTGCCGGCCTTACCTCCTTCATTCATTGAATGCAATCATGCTAATCTCACTTTCTTTAGTCCACTCATCATCTCTCCCTTCTCTCCTGAAATTACTCAAAATTGTTCTTCCATCAACAACTAATGGCGATGATCTTGGATGCCTTCATTAACAGATTCACCGATCAAGTCATCAATCTCATTGACAACAAGCTATCGACCCTCCTCGGCGTTGACCTCGAAGTCCAACGGCTCCGGTCAACGCTCAAAACTATCACCACCGTCCTCCACGACGCCGAGGCCAAGCGGGCCCACAACAGGCTCATTGACTCATGGCTTTGCAATCTCAAAGATGCCATGTACGACGCCGACGACATCCTCGACCTGTTCTTCATTGCCGCCGACAAGTATTCTTCTCAAACCACTACTTGCTTGATCCCTTCTTGTTTTCGAAACCCTGCGTTGGCTTACAGAATCGGTTCTAGAATCAAAAGCCTCAACGTTAAGCTCGACCAGATTTCAAAGGAGAAGGACAGCTACGGCCTTCTCCATCTACAAGATACTTTTCGTGATAGTAACAGTGAGATAAGTGACAAGACATCCTCGCTAGTGGAGTCAGATTTGGTAGGAACTGATATTGTAGAGGATACGCAGAAATTGGTGGGCTTGTTGACGAGGCAAGACACGAGGGAGAATGTGCTTGTGTTTGCGATTGTAGGGATGGGTGGGATCGGAAAAACCACACGTGCACAACTGATATATGACGATGAGATTGTTAAAGGCTATTTCCATTTGAGGTTTTGGGTTTCGGTTTCTGCAAATTTCGATGAAAATGATTTGTTGAGGGATGTGATCAGTAGTGTCCATGGTGATTGTGGTGGGGCTAGTAGTAGGTCTCAGCTTGAGGTTAAGTTGGTGGAAATTATCAAGGGGAAGAAGTTCTTGGTGGTGATTGATGATGTGTGGGTGGAGAGTGTGTGGGATAAGTTGCTGAGGAACCCTTTCAGTAGAGGTGCGGTAGGGAGTAGGGTTCTTGTGACGACTAGAAGCGAATTGATTGCGAAACAAATGAAGGCAATTTATTGTCATCAAGTGGAGGTATTGCCTCTCAGAAGATGGCTGGTCGTTGCTTTGCAGGAAGTTAATACTGAGTGGAGAGGAGGGGGAGATCAACGATTTGAAAGATATAGGATTAAAGATTGTTGAGAAATGTGGTGGGCTTCCTCTTGCCATCAAGGCCATGGGAGCGGTCCTGTGCTCCAAGTCAAGGAGAGACTGGAAGGCAGTCCTTAGAAGCACTGCTTGGTCTGTGTCTGGATTACCTGACCAAGTAAATAAAGCGTTATACTTGAGTTACTTGCACTTGCCGTCCCATCTTATGCAATGTTTCTTGTACTGTTTTTTGTTACCAAAGAGCCACACTATTGACAAGGCAGAGCTTGTTCAATTATGGATTGCCGAAGGTTTTGTAAAAGACCCAGAGGAACTAGATACATCTATGGAAGAGACGGGAGAGTTGTATTGCAGGGAGTTAATTTGGAGGAACCTTCTACAATCTGATGCCAAAAGCTTCCACCTTGCTTACAAAATGCACGATGTTATAAGGCCCCTTGCAGGATTCTTGGCGCAAGAAGAGAGTCTGCTTGTTGACTCGCATCTGGGGTTGAGCAACAAGAGCAAGAGTTCAAAGCTACGTCGCCTCTCCATTGTAGGCGGAGAAATGCAACTTGATTTCTTAAGAAGCAAAGAATCTCTAAGGACCCTTTTTCTATTTAACACCCAATTCAAAAATCTGAATTATGTTACTCATCACTTCCCTTTTCTCCGTGTTTTACAAGTTTGTGGTTCTAAAATTCAAAAGCTGCCAGACTCAATAACTTCCCTATCACACCTAAGATATTTGCGTGTCCACGATAAAACTATAACAAAACTGCCAAAAGCCATAGGAAACCTTAGAAATCTACAGTTCCTGATCCTCAGTGGTTGTCATAAACTAGAATGTCTTCCACCCAGTATTGTTGCTTTAAAAAACTTGAGGGCTCTTGATATAAATTCAACAGCAATCAAAGGCATGCCGGCAGGAATAGGAAGTTTGCATCACCTTCGCAGCCTACTAGGTTATAGCTTGCACTCCTTAGGAGGAGAAGAAGGACCAGGAGTTACAGTTGCAAGCAGATGGAGTACCTTGAAAGATTTAGGTCCTCTTTTACAACTCAGACAATTATTTATAGTGAAATTAGAGAAGGCATTTCATATTTCTGAGGCAATATCAGCTGCTCTTATGGTAAAATGCCACCTTATTCATGTTGCATTGAGTTGCACAAGTGGTTGGATGGATGACGCTACTGACACGGATATTAAAAGAATTGAGGAGGTTTTTAATGTGCTCCAACCTCCACCTTGCTTGGAAGTGCTTCAAATCAAGGGTTTCCCAGGAAGCAGGTTTCCCAATTGGATGATTACAACCGTATTTTCCAACTTGAGGCTGTTGTTCCTATATGAGTGCAAATACTGTGAGATTCTCCCACCTCTTGGACAGCTACCCAATCTTGTTCACCTTTCCTTGTACTATTTGCCAACAGTCAGTAGCATTGGACCTGAGTTCATGGGCCCTTTTGTTAACGGTGAAGGAGAGAAAAAACATTCCTCAACATCTATCGCATTTCCCAAATTGGAGAACTTGGTGTTTAACGATATGCCTAGTTGGGAAAATTGGCAATGGGAGAGGGAATTGCATGCAATGCCTCATCTGCAGAGTCTACATCTCCAATGTCCTAAATTGATTTCTCTCCCTGTGGGCATCTCACATCATGCCACTACCTTAACGGAAATGACAATAACAGATGCAGAGAACTTGAAATCAGTGGGAAATATTGATTCCCTTCGAAACTTGGAAGCTGTTGATAGTTCAGGCATGGAGGAAGTTTGCAATCTTCCTGCACTCAGAATACTAAGCATCCGACATTGCCCATCTTTAGAAAAGGTTGAGGGCCTTCATTCTTTACAAAGCATTGTTTTGGTTGACTTCAAAATGGTTTCTCTCCCAGAGTGGTTACATGAAGACAGACTTTCACGAAAACCTGAAACGCTAGATATTTATTGCAATCAGCAAGTGTTTGAAAAGATATGCCGAAAGAAGGTTGAAGAGTGGCACAAGATTCAACACATAAACCATGTGGAGGTTTACTGCGAGGATGATAAGGCACGTGCATCCTACATCAGAGATCCCTTCAGCTTCACAACAACTTTCTCAGGGTCAACCAGCAATATCACTTGTTAGTGATATTCCCTGACTCCTGCCTTCTTCCTCAGTTCTTGAGGATCTGCATATATAACCTGGAGTTACACATTTTACTGGTTTTTCCTGATCTCTTCTTTACTTCAGCCACATCTGCAGGTATACATTTTCTAGTTGAATTGACTTTTACCTTGATTCCTCAGTGGTATCTGGAAATTTTGTATTAAGCAGTAACAACAATATTTGAGTCTCGAAGTAGAAGTTTCTTCTTGTTAAATAATCTGCTATGTTTATACATGTAGCCGAATGGCCTTGATGCAACTAGTTCTTTCGGACTTCCAGGCGACTCAGAATCTTCATCTTTATTGACATGAATTGCTTTTTCATCATTAGATGTGCACAATTTGTATCTGAATTAGTACTGGTTAATATTTCAATATGATGATCGTATAGACTAGTGCCTAAAAGCTCTGTTTCTAATTCCTTGTACTGGACTTTTTCCTACCAGCCTTGTACTGCACCTGGCTTACCTCTGTTTCTAATTCCTTATACTGCACTTTTTCCTATCAACCCTGCACAGGTTTACGAAGTAGAAGACCTTGTTTTTTTCAAATGTTGTGCTCATGCATTGTTTATACGTTAATACGTTCTCTTCAATTTATTCTTTAGTAGCTTCAACGAAATGCCAGGTTTACCAAATCCCATCGGGTTGCTCTTGTAGAGAGACAATCATTCAAGATCATTATGTAAATCACTGATTCCAAATTCGACTAGGTAATGTACCAGGCAAAAATAGAACTATGCCCGACTTTAGGAGTTTCAGGTCTATTACTCATAAAGAATTTGATTATACATTAAAACCGATAAATTAACTTGAATTTTCAGAAGCATGAAGATTTATTTGGTTGTAAATTGCTTTAAGAGGGGGCACATACTGTCCTGAAATGTAGCTGAAAACACAAAAACTGAAGCAACTTGGGAATATAGTGTGTGCTAAGATTCCAAGGAAAATTCCTTGGAGATCTCTTTCCAGTAGTGTAAGAAATCTATGTACCTGTCCTGGGCCGAAATTTCGGCCGTATCGGAGAAAATTTAAAACAGTAACCTAAATTTAAAACAGTAACCTGAACTATCCAAGGGACCTCACAAAAGAACCCATCCACAAAGACAGGGCCGGTCCTGAGATTTATGGGGCTGAGATTTATAGGGTCGTGCGGAAAGAAAAAAATAGGTCTTCTTTAAATATTCTAATACTAATTTTACTTTATTTTGATTTTGATATATATATATATATATATATATATAGAGAGAGAGAGAGAGAGAGAGAGAGAGAGAGAGAGAGAGAGAGAGAGAGAGAGAGATGTTCCGTTGTGCACTAGGCCTCCGTGTGTACTTGTGTGCACTCGGCCTTCCGACCTTCGTATCGACAATTCGAACCGTTCACATTGATCTACACATCTAAATTAGTCTAAATATGTAAAATTAAATCATTTAAATTTCATTTGCCCATCCATTATGTGATTATAAAAAACAACAATTTTCAACCATACAATTTTGTAACAATTCAATAGATGGGCAAATAAATTTCGAATGATTTTGATTTTACATATTTAGACTAATTTAGTTGTCTAGATCAATGTGAACGGTTCAGATCGTCGATACGAAGGTAGGAAGGCCGAGTGCACACGAGTGCACACAAAGGCCTAGTGCACAACGGAACATTATTCTCTCTCTCTCTCTCTCTCTCTCTCTCTCTCTCTCTCTATATATATATATATATATATATATATATATATAAATGCTCCATTGAAAATGCAAATGTTGTGAAAACCCGTGAAAACAACCTAGGACGTTGTTGGAAACAACGGCCTAGGTTATAATGCATTATAACCTAAGCCGTTGTTCCCAACAACTGCCTAGGTGGTTTTCCACATTTTCGCTGACATTTGCGTTTTCAACTGAGCATTTCCCATATATATATATAAATTCAGTTGAAAAATATGAGTATGGTACATTCTATATTTTAAAATTTTTTATGAATTCATTTGAAAAATACCTTTCAAATTTTATATCATGGGAAGCTCCAATACCTGGGACGACTTAATCGATATCTTGAATTAGTAATGTGGTTAAGGATCTTCATATTCTTGAAGCGCATGAAATACACGATTAAAAAAAACTTCACGTATTAAGTCAGGCTCAAAATTAACGAAAGCAACAACATAGAAATTATTAGAAAACTTTATCTAAAAGTAAATATATATATAATCTCAACAATTAATGAATATATCACAAAGAAAGCTGTCAAGTGGTGCTCTCATTCAATAGGGTTGAAATCAATGGTTCAGATCTAACACATATTTTTCCGCCCAAAAGCCCCCCCAAAACTCAACTTCAAATCCCATCAAAAAAACTTATTTATTTATTTATTTATTTTTATCTCTCTCTCTCTCTCTCTCTCTCTCTCTCTCATTCTCTTTCTATTTAGTCAGAAATTTATATTTTCAGATTTCAGGTTTGTAAAATTTCAGATTTTTTTTGCATTTTTTTATTGCTCATGTTCCATTGAAAATAGCAAATATCTCATCAACGGTTAAATTTCATTATTTTTCATACTCAAAGTTTTAAGAAGTTGGATTTTACACCCCCATTTATAATTTTTTTTCAACATATACTAATGGAAACATGGACTTTTATTTACAACTAATTATTGTTTTACTATTCAAACTTGAGCTACATAATTGTTACTGTTTACAAGACTTTCATAAAATGCATCGTTCCGAAGACGTGCCGTAGGCACGTGCCTACGGGCAAATATAGTATATATATATATATATATATATATATATATATATATATATATATATATATATTATGCTCCGCTTCCCATTATACGGAACCCCGGGCACGCAACTAAGGCCCAGCGAATGATACAAGTATGCCAAATCATATCACCCATTAGCTGTACAATACCAGTAAGCTCAACAAACAATAATAATCACAGGAATAAGAATATAATGCAATGATCAATATATGGGATACAAGAACTTACAAATTAGCCGGAGAATACACAATGCAATAACAGTTCGCTAAGATTCTTCAGTAACCCATAGCTGTACCTGTATGACATTAACTCAAAAGAAAGATGGATGGTACCCGTTAGAGCAAGTTACGGACCGCAAGTAGTAACAAGCAAAATAGGGACCGGAAACAAGGCATAACCGGAAAAGCAATAAGAAATGACAATTCAATATGGAACAACCATGATAACGAGAAACAATATATATAGCATGGGAGAAACAAGAACTGGACGGGAAGGAAAACAAGAACTAGCGATGCAATTGTATTACAACATAATCAAGTGTAATACAAGTAACAAATGGAACAAGTCTCAAAATATAACCAATCGGGAACAAGAGATCATGTAACAAAAAACATGTCGTATAAACAGGAATCTTGTATCTTATAAACATGTAATATGTAACTTGTAAATATTAATCATGTAATTTATAAACATGAGTCATGCATGTCTTTAGTGTTAATCTTAAGTTTATCCATCTTTTATTCCATAACTAATGTACGCAATCCTGCGTTCCATACCACAGGTTCCGGTGCATGCAATCAAGTTAACGCTTAGACTCAAATAATGGATTCTATAGGTTCATGTACTCGGGTCTTGCAATGTCGATGACCGATGACCGATGACCAATACAGATAAATCGGGATACTGTAGTCAGTAATCCACAATCAATCGATGACCAATATGACCGATAAGAATGACCAATATGGGCTGTGACCAATATCTCCTTCCAAGTACACTCTCCTATATTGTTCATTACTAAGTCGACCCTTATTACCCTGGTTTGTTACTCTTTTACAATAATCAAATATGAATATGTACAACGAGAACGGGTATCAGGACAAAATCAAGGAGTATCAAGGTTATGCAATGCATGGTAAATAGTTCAATTAAATAAATGCAAGAAATAAACATATTTACAATCAAGGACATGAAGTTACAATTCTGGACAACAATATGTTGTTGTACAAAATCCACTTTGCCGTTGCTACAGGAAGGCGAATCAGGTACCTTCAAATGTTCCAGAAAATAGACTTGATGCCGGTTCCAACGTATATTCACACGACAAATTATAAATACAATAGCTAGGTTAACCAGATAGTTCTTTATTGGACTACTATTCAAGCAGCAGCTCAGCGCAATGTTATTATATATATAAATCAACTTTAAAAATTATTTAAAAATCTTATAAAAATTATAAATCAATTCTTAATCATGTCTAATAACATCCTGATAAATTTCAAGAATTTATTCTACTGTTAACATGAGATTTTAATTAGTTAATCGAGAAGATATGCTACTACACAGTAATCTGGAAATTAGAAAGCATATAGTACTAAAAGTATGATAACTTGCAATCTCGAAATCGAAATCTGGATCCGTAAGAAGTTTTGAAAACTAGATTAAGGGGGCTAAAATTCTCGTATATAAAGTTCTAATTAATTTGAAATGTAATCAAGTCATAATCTTATAACAAACAGCAGGGCAGAAACATACAAATTGATATTTACGATCTTTTGATAGGCATCGAATCACAGAGGCAAATGGATTGATTCGATTCAATATATAAAGATTGATTTAATCATGGAAAGATTGCAAAGCATGACAATATGATGGTTCAATCAATTGAAACTTATAAAGAGCACTTTTCATGAACATGGATGGTAACGAGGTTCAATTACGATAATCAAATATAAATACTAATTGCGGGAGGCCAAATAAAATACTTGTACGGAACAATAAAAATGTACAATGTACTTGCCTTTATGCGAGAGTGATGAACACCACTGGGAAAAGACGGAGCGGTAACAGTGACTACGACAGCAAGCAAGAGAGAGATGGCAGCACAACAGTGACACCGACAACGACGACAGTGATTTACCTGCAACACAGTAGCTATCACGGCTAGAAGGCAGCGATCGGAGGAGAAACAGCAAGGTCGGCCAAGGGATTTGTTGTTGGGTTGGAAGGCAGCAAGAGGCGATGGTCGAGGTGTAGGGAGTTGATGATGAAGGCCATTGGTTGTTGGGTTGTAGAATGATTGTAGGTTGCTTGGAAGTGAGATGGTGAGATGGAAGTGGAAGGAGAAATGGCGTGGAGTAAGGAAGCAGTGATTGGTGTGGTGTTGCGGCTGGCAAGGAAGCCTGCGGCGACTCCGGACAGCGAGGGAGTGGTCGAGCGGTGCTTCGAGTGAGGGAGAGGGTGCGGGTGCAGGTGGCTGGAGTTGTTCGGGAGGAGCTCCAGGTGCAGGTGCTGCTGTGCATTGCCAGAGATTGGGCTGCGATGGTGCTAGCGATGGCGAGTGGAGCTCGGGATGGTAGCAATGGAGGAAGGTGATGGGGAAGAGCTGTGGCAATGGCAGTTGGTTGTGAGCGCAGTCAGTGGTGGAGCAAGCGGCGGGGAGCTTCAGGGACTTGGCTGCGGCGACGATGAGGTGGTCACGAATGGAGGTGCGGGCTGAAGGAGGGTGGAGGCGGCAGGGAACAGTGGTGGCATCAAGGATGGACGGCGGGATGATGGGCGACGCTATGGATGTGGAAGTCACAAGGTGGCAAGGCAGTCGGGGATGGCTCGGCGAGGAGGAAGGAGATGGCGGGAGGGCGACAATGGCGGTCGACGAGGGTGAGGGTGATGGCGACGACAAGGCTCGGTGGTGAAGTTGAGGTGCGGCACTGGTGGGGGCAACAATGGTGGCGTGTTGCTTGAGCTGTTGTGAGGAGGCAGTCGGTTGGGTGAGAGGATGAAGGAGGAGCGTGGGAAGGCGAGGTGGTGGGCTTGACGACGAGTGGTGGTTTGTTGGGGGTGACTACGAGGTGGTGCTTTGGGTTGCAGTCGAAGGAGGAAGAAAGGGTTGCTGTGACGACGGTGAAGGACGTCCGCAGCGAGGGCAATGAGGGGAGCAGTGGCGGAATGGTGAGGGAAGCCGACTGTCGGGGGTGACTCGGTGCATTGGCGGACGGCAATGGCAACGGGGTTGCAGGGCGTCGAGTGGCAGTAGTAGTTGAGGTTGCAGCGACTGTGGGTGGTGGAGGGTGTCGACGGGGCTGCAGTGGTCGACGGCGAGGGTGCAGTCGAGGTCGAAGGTGATGGTAGGGGTGTTGGATTACGGTTCGGGAGAGAGGACAGAGGAGAAGAAGAGTAAGGGGAGAGAGAGAGAGTTGATTGAGGGATTAATTTAGTATTAGGTTAATTAATGGGGATTAGGAGATGATTAAGGAGGGGTTAGGGGTTTAGTTAGGATTAGTGGGGATATGGAGAGATTTGTGGGGGGTTAATGGGATGGCAGTTATATAAGAGAGTGGGGGAACGTGAGAGGGAGCTGGAGACTGGGCAATTAGCAGATTAGGAAAAATTGGGTTAGTGGGTTTGAGTTTGGGTTAACGGGTTGATAGAAGATGGACTTGGGTTTTGGGCTTACAATAAAATAAACAAATATGAATTAGAAAATAAGAATGAGCTAGGTTGGTTTCCATTGGAATTATAAAATAAATAAACAAATCATAGGTTGGATTAGGAGTTTGGGCTAAAAATTAAATGATCAAATAGTAATAATATAATAATATGAATTAAAATCTCTGGGTTCAACCAAATTAATCGGATATCCAAAATAAAAGCAATTTGACTCCAGGAGCAAAGGAAGATTTATCTAGAAAAATTAAATTTCAATAACTATAGCCCCCTCCCAAAATTTAGCTTATAATTCAAAGAAATTTAGATTATAATTCAAAGAAATATATAAATGAATAAATAAATAAACACACACACACACACACACACACACACACACACACACACACACATATATATATATATAAATAATAAAACACAAAGAAAGTTATCAAGTGGCTCACCTTCAATCCTCCGAAAATCAAAGGCCCAGATCTAACCACATAAATCATATTTTCCCTCCCAAAATTTCAAACCCCAACATCAAAATCTTCTCCCAAAAACTAAAAAACTCATTACTTTATTACTACCTCTCTCTTCTATCTTCTCTCTTCACTTTTTCATATTTCTCTCTTTTTCTCTCTCCCATTCTTTCTTTATTTACTTATAAATTTAGATTTTAAGATTTCAGTTTTATAAATTTTCAGAATTTTTATGTTTTTTTATTGCACATGTTATATTGTAAATAGCAAATATCTCTTTAACAGTTAAAATTTAATCATTTTCCACACTTAATGTAACACCCTGAATTTTTTTAATTGTAATTAAATAAGAGTTTGTTGATTTTTATGTATTTTGCACGTATAAATTCATATGAATTTTTCTAGAAAATTATGTCTTTATTGCATGAACAAGTAATTATTCTCTTTATTTCTAAAAAGCATATTTTTAAAAGCCTAATTAAATCCTAGGCCTAATTGTCTCTTTCTAGCCCACTATAATTAATTAATTAATTAACTTACTTGAGCCCATGGTTAATTAGCCCATTAGTGAGCCCATTAATTTAATTTCCTTTTTAAATAGTCTAACTTGTAGTGTAGACTAATCTAGTAGACAATTAATTAAATTGCATGAACAAACTTATAGTGGAGGGGTACTAGTATTGCACGTGCATAGTGCACTTTGGGGAGTTGGCCGGGTTTCACAAAGAGAGAGGGAGAGATGGGAGTAGTGATGAGGTGGTTGCTCCATCATGGGTAGTTGCTACAACTTCCCAACTCATCCTAGCCTCCCTAACTATTTGTGTAATGCCCCGATTTTCATTTAATGAAAATTATTTATTTTTGCACGTAGTGTGCACGTGCAATATTTTTGGTAAATATTTTCATTATGATAAGTATAGATTTTTAAATGTGCGCTTTTAATTATTTTGTATAAAGCCTTCTTTCAATTAGACAAAAAACCTTTCTCTTTAAAGCCCAAAATTTAATTCAATTTATTATTTTTATAATTATTATTTTGGCCCAAAAACTAAAGCCCATGAGCTAATTTATTTTAAATACAACTTGTAATGTAGAATACAATTTAAAGATTATTTTTATATAAAATTTAATGTACAAATTTTTGGAGGCAAATGCATGCACGTGCATTGCACGTACACGTGCAATATGCACCATCCTATGCTATGTTGGATTGGATCTTTTGGAGGGAATGGGAAAATTTTGAGTGGAGTCATGGTGGAGGTGGTTACTTGATTATGGGTAGTTAGTGTAACTCCTCCTTAAATCTAAGTCATTTGTTCCTAACTCCTACTTCAATCTTAGCCATCCATTTCCCTAGATTTTTAGTATAAATACCCCCCCCCCTTTGGCTAGTATTCTTGTGCTAAATTTTTTCTCCAATCTATAGTTCAAAATACAATATCTAGTAGTTTATTAAGTGAGTAAAAGATTGAGAGTGTGTGGGAGTTTTGTGCTTGCATCATTCAAGAAGAGAAGAGGCCGACTTTCATCAAACAAGGTGCTCGGGTTTGGCTTGTGGAGTGCTCGGGCTTGGCTTGTGTGCGCGTCGACGAGGAGGAGGAGAATCGTTCGTTTGCAAGGACATTCGTTTAGGAGGTTGTTAGATTGTACTTTTCTTCAATAAGGTGGGTAAATTTTTCATGTTTCTAATTAGGAATGCATGCTAGATTTGAATGGAAAGAATGAAGCATGAAAACTATTAATAAGAGCACACATTTAATTGGAAAAATGATCTATTGAATTGATTGAATTGTTGATATGCAATTGTATGTGATTCTATTATTAAAATTCAAGTTGTGTGCGATATAATCATGGCGATGAATTGTGTAAAGAAACCCTTCGTTATTAGCATTAAGAATTATGTGCAAAAATTAGTGGATTGACAACGTCGCTTTATGTGCTAAAATAGAGTTTTTGTTATGACGTTGTAATGAATGAATTAGGATGCAATTGTTACGTTTGTGAAATGATTAAGAGCAGAAAATTGGTGTAGAGATTAGTGAAATTAAAATGTCAAAAGAGAATGTATTAGTAGTAGTGTATCAAATTAACCAAATTGTATGGTAGATATGTGTTAATTATTGGGAAGAATATGTTTAATCATTTCAGAAAATTATTTTTATATACTGGGATATAATTCATGATGGAAATGATTAATCTGGAATTTTTACAGTTTGTTAGTAAGAGCATTTTGAATTGAGATTTTGATGAACATCGAAATATTTTAAATAACAGAGAGCATTGATCTAAATAAATTTCGAGTGGTACTAGTGACAACCCGAGCCCATAGCTCGAGTGGTCAGATCACTCTTAATCGCTACAGCATACATGGGGGATTCTCCGAGGTTGAGGGATCTAATCCCGTTGACACCATTCTTTTTGTTACGAACATTTTTTTAAATAAATCAGTTCGGCCGAGAGTACTTAATGCTTTCGCCCTCTCTTCTAAACGTGTGCAGCACTCGGCCTAGTGGCCTGTGTCTTCGGTTGGGTTTCCTGTGGTCGCTGGTTCGACTCCGGGCCTCGGCTGCGTGTTTATATTGTGGGAAAAAAACAATTTTTTTTGGGTGTTTTAATGATAAAAAAAATATGGAAAAAAAAATGATTATTATCTTAAAAATATGTGGAGCTTATGAAAAATAATATGAGGATTATTTGCATGAAGTGGAGTATGTTTAGGGAATAAAAGTATAATTTGGAGCTATAAGTTCTACACTTGCATTTGTATAAAGTCGTATTTTACAAAAGACTTAAAGTGGAATATTAGAAAAGAAATACCAAAAAAAAAGGGGATTATGTGAAGTGATGTGAATTATTCTCAATGGAGAATAGTTCGACAAATTATGAAGTGTAAATGTCCATCTTTGATTGAATAACTAGCGATGTGGTTTTAATGTGAAAATAATATTTCATGAGTTACATGATGAGTAGTTGAATTTAATGTATAATTATGGACTATTGAACAATTTAGAAATCATGATTGGAAAAGAGAAATACTTTTGAGTATGACAACTCATCATGTGAACTTATGAGTTGGAAACGCTCAACTTTAGAAATTGTGAATTGGAATTGAAACAAAAGAGTAGCTAAGCCTCCCCCGGCATTTGGAAAGAAATGAAATAAAATTTGAAATGAAAGACCAAGGTTGGTCATGTTTGAACGAATGAATAAGTCCAGTTTAGTGGAGATGCTAACTCTAGAGCTTTGATTTTGTTCATGATTCTGATAAAAACTAAGGATTAGTACATAGTGGAGACGTGATGAAAGTAGGAGGGAAACATGAGTATGAGGGCCATTGGATTGGTGGCGTGAGAGTACTCACAGGCTGTCTTCACGATGCGTCGTGACGTGACGTGGATACTGCTCCAGAGTATCGTCCCGGTGGCGACGCTTGTGAGAAGTTTGGTGACTGCAAGAGGATCGTGTGCCATGAAGGAGGCTGAATTTCCACAGGCTATCTTCACGATGCATTGTGACATGATGTGGAATTCCCCTCCAGGTTTTCTGTACACGTGCTTGTACTCGTAGATCATCTAGGATACCTACTGTAATTACAGTAGTAGATTAAGTCATGGCGAGGGATTGAACCCTACAAAATGAAGAACGATTAAGGGCTTGCCCTTGGACCTATGTAGTATGGGATGCATAGAATCTGAACAAGTGTGCATTGGTGTCATGTAACATAAACAACTGCATTAAGGACTAAGTGCACAATCACAACACGACATCAATAGGGTAGTCCCTTTAGTTTGATATGTGACAAGTTTGTGTATGTTAAATATGGAAAATGAGTTATACTATTTCCGGCATAGAGAAGATGCCGTGTATAATGTTCGTCGGTTGAATAAACTGACATACCCACAGTTTTATATGCAGGTAAGTGACATGATAAAGATTAAAGAGGAACAGATGTTTAAAGATTATTCAAGTTGTTGTACATTTATTTAAAAGTCATAATTTTACTTCCGCTGTGCAATGTAAAGTGTAATGTTTTACTTGTAACTCTGATGTAAAGTGAAAAGTTCAAATTTCCTTGTAAAATTGTACTAAATGAAGTGGAAAGATCCTGTAGAACTCTCGAATTCAGTTGTATTTAGGATTCGGGGCGTTACAATTTGATCTAATCCTAACCATCTATTCTCACCCAGAATTAGTATAAATACCCCTCCTAGTTCTCTTCATGTGGCACATTAAAATTTGTAAAGAAAGAAAGAAAGAAAAGACAATTTGTGAGTTAAAAGATTGAGAGAGAATGAGAAAAAGATTGAGTTGTGTGCAATTTGTGTGTGCCCTTTCCCATTGGAGGCCGGCCTACACCTAGGGGGAGCTCGGGTTTATTCTAAGCTAGGAGGAGACGACTTGTGGTGGTAAAATCTAGGAGGAGAAGGGTCCATTCGTGCATTCTAAGAGGTTTCTTTGAGTTCTTTTGTTTGTTTCTCTCCAAATAAGGTGGGCAATTTTCTCCTACTTCTAACTAGTTACCATGCTAGGTGTATGTTTGTGATCATGTTAGAATAATGTTGCTTTATGATTAGTTACCATGATTATGGAGAAAGTGAACCCATGTGGAATTCCGTGAAATCATTAGTAAAAAAAATTGATTGAATGATGTGAATAGAAATGTTGTTGTGATAACTTGATAGTACATTAGTATGTTAATCAAGAAAGTATGAATCTCTATATTGAAATGTTCATGTATGTGGGAAAAAATGCAATATGAAAAAATGTGTTTATGGATAAAATGTGAATTATGGGAAACCTTCATGCTATGAAAGTAGAATTGATTAATAAATTATACATGTTTATTATTATTGAGATTAGTACTAAAAATTCCAAACTTGCATGTTTGTTTTGTTAGAAAAGAGAAATTAACCTAGTGAGAATTAGGACCAAGTTAAGGGAAAAAAATGAATTTTTTTGAAGAAGAAAAGAAGGAAATTATTAGTTTGCTAAAGAAAAACCCATTTGTGATTGAGAATTATCAACTTGTGATTCTTCTAGGAAAAATGGCAATTAATAGAACATAAAGTTATTTTTTTGTGACCACCTTTGTATAGATAAAAGAATAGTCTTTTTATATTTAAAAAATGAGAGTTAAATTATTTTAAAAACTTTAAGTTACTGTATATTTTCTAAATAAATACAGTTAGGAAGATGGTTGCTCTTATAAGAATAAATTGTAATTTGAAAGAAACAAGTTATTTTTATGAACTAGAAGTGCTGCAGTTTGGCACAAAACTAATTACAATCATCTTCTTTACGGGTTAGTCACCATGACCATATTGGTCAGAGGGTGCGTGTTAAGGCGTTACTGTAGCTAGGGGGGTTTTCGGAGGTCTCAGGTTCGAGTCTCTTCGGAGGCTTTAATTTTTCTATTTTCAGTTTAACTCAATATCGAGGCCCACTCCTTAACGGGATTTTAAGTTCCCTAGTTGACAGCTAGCGCTATTAGGTTTCTTGGTCTTCGGGTGCGGCACAGTAACGTTACTGTAGCGCGCGTGGGGCGCTGTGCGTGGGTTCGAGCCCTGGCTTCGGCCACATTTGTTTAAAAAAATCCGATTTTTTTAGGGTTGATATTTTTAAAATGGTTTTAAGTGTTTTAAAAATTAAGAAAAATTATTTGAAATATTCTAAAATTACCTAGATCACATGAGAAAATTTCTATAGTCTTGAACTTACTATGGTTGAGAAATTAAAGCTTTATTAAAGAATATCTTATTATAAATACATTATTGATCAAATAAAGAAAATGTCAGTATTTTTAAAAGAGAAATTAAGTTTTTATAAGTGAGATTGTGAATAATGCAAGAAAAATAAATGTGAATATTTGGGCTTAAATGAAAGAAAAAAAATTATAGCGAGAATAAAATTGTAAGTTGGATATTGTGGATAAAATCAAATAGCCTTGGCTCGTTTATATATGAGAATGATGCATGAATTGAAATGAAAATCTTGATAACTTATGAGGAATATTGGTGAGTATGAATACTCAAATTGTGAACATGAAATGAGATTTTTGAATTAGAGGGTAGCAAAGTCCTTATATCGTCAATTGAATAAATTTTTGAGATGAATTGTTGAGATGAAAAGACTAAGTTTGGGTCATGTTGTTGAATTAATGGTTATGTCCGGTATAGAGAAAGTGCTAACTCTAGGGGATTAATTTATTCATGATTCAAATAAATTAAAGACTAAATACATAGTGGAGATGTGACGAAAGTAAGAGAAAAATATGAGTATGATGGCCATCAGATTGGCGGTGTGAGAGTGATTCACAGATTGCCTGCTTGATGTGTCATGTCATGGCGTGAGCACTACTCCAGAATTGTCATCCCGGTGGCAACGCTTGTGGGGTGTTTGGTGGCTACGGGTGGTGCCATCGTTCAATGACGGAAGCTGAATTGTCCATAGATTGCCTGCATGATGCGTCATGTCAGTGCGTGAGATTCCCCTCCAGAATGTCTAGACATGGGCTCATAACTCATAGAACATCTAGGATACTTACCGTAGTAGTTTAAGTCATGGCGAGGGACTGAACCCTACAAGTTGCAGAACGATTAAGGGCTCGCCCTCGGACCTATGTAGTATGGAATGCATAGAATCTAAACAAGTGCGCATTAGTGTCATATAATATAAACAACTGCATTGAGGACTAAGTGCACAGCACAACACGACATCTATAGGATAGTCCCCGTAGTTTTGTTTGTGACAAGTGTGTGCTTTCTAAGTAAGAGAAAATTGATGTATTATATCTTTGCGTCAGTTGAATGAACTGACGAGCCCACAGTTTCCATGCAGGACTAAGTGAATGAAAAGGTCTAAAGAGGAACTGATGCTTAAAGAATTGTTCAAGTGTTGTTTATTTCATTTGTGTAATTGATGTAAATTTGTTTCCGCTGTTTAAATGTAACTTTGATGTAATAATGTTTTAAATTCCTTGTAAAATTGTACGAAGAGAAGTGTAAAGATCCCATGGAACTTCGAATTCAGTCTGTTTTGAAATTTGGGGTGTTACAAAGTGGTATCAGAGCCATGCTTCCAAGTAGTACAAATTTATAAGGAACGAAACCCTTGAGTGGACATTAGAGCGTGTGTTGAGTATAGAGATTTAAATGTAAGTTACTTACATTTGTGTTGCTCTATGATTTATGCTTCTTCTTCTCCTTTCTCTAAGATGGCGGACCACTTTGACCCAGCTGGCGGTAATGACTGGAACATAGTTGAGGAGGATTACTACCCCGGGCAAGCTGATTCTGACAAAGAAGATCCCGAAGATTTTGAAGAGGAATTGCCTGAGTCCCGAGAGATCACTCCACCTCCTTCATCTGATGATTCCTTTGACGAGGAAGAACCAGTTCTGAGTAGTCTTATTGTGTCTCTTCAGAGGAAAGTAGAGACTCAGAGGGAGAGAGCAGAGATACTGCAGGCACAGTGTGCGAAGTGCAAGGAAAGCATTGCAACTCTCAGTCATCGTGTCTGGAAACTCGAGAAGAGGAAAAACATGTACGATATACTGAAGGGAGAAGTGGCGGAACTACGAGAAGAGCTTCGAGAAGCCAAGAGGAACCGTAGGAACTAGAATGTTTTATCTTCTTACTGCTTTCATTTGATGTCAGAAATGTTTTAAATTCGAATGTATAAATTTTGAAATTCAATGAAATGAAGAGTTGATTTAAGTTAATATTTTCTACTTCGAATTTAATGGATCTTTTGCATCAGAATATGGCTAGAAGAAGAGCTAGAAGCGGAGAAGATCTGGACTTGGAAATAGAGCTAGCGAGGGTCTATCAGACACTAAATGTCGTTGCCATGAATTAGAACCAGGGGAGGGTGCCTGTGAATCCAGAACCCGAAGCAATCAAACTTGTGGAATCATTCAAAAGGATGAAACCGCCCGTGTTTGAGGGGAAGTCAGACCCTGACGCGGCTGACAATTGGATCAGACAGGTCGAGACTATCTTCGAAGTCTTGCAGACTCCCGAGGGCAGCAAGGTGAAGTTGATTGCACTGCAGTTCTACAAGGAGCAGCTGTTTTACCCAAAATAGATCTTCGATCAGGATAGCATCAAGTTCGAGTGAAGACTGAAGATGTGCATAAGACTGCGTTCAGAACTCGACATGGGCTTTACGAATTTTTAGTTATGTCGTTTGGAGTGACGAATGCACCTGCAATCTTCATGGACATGATGAATAGAGTTCTGAGGCCGTTTATTGATTCTTTCGTTGTGGTGTTTATCGATGATATTCTTGTGTACTCCAAGTCGGAGGAGGAGCACACTGAGCATCTGACTGCAGTTTTGAAGAAGCTCCAGGAGCATGAGTTGTATGCCAAGTTATCGAAGTGTGATTTTTGGAAATCTAAGGTGGCATTCCTGGGTCACATCCTTTCTAAGGAGGGAGTGGCAACTGATCCGAAGAAGATAGAGGCGGTGAAGGATTGGGAAAGGCCTACTACAGTAAAGGAATCAGGAGTTTCCTTGGGTTAACTGGATACTACAGGAGGTTCATTCAGGGCTATGCTCAGATAGCCATGCCACTGACTGGTCTGACCAAGAAGAATGTGAACTTCAAGTGGACTGAACAGTGCGAGGTAAGCTTTCTGGAGTTGAAAGAGAAGCTGACTACTACTCTCATTTTAGCTTTGCCTAGAGCAGGTGTTGAGTATGATGTCTACAACGATACTTCACATCGTGGGCTTGGTTGTGCCTTAATGCAAGAAGGGAAAGTGATCGCTTATGGGTCTAGGCAACTAAAACCGCATGAGAAGAATTATCCGACTTATGATCTAGAATTGGCTGTGATTATCTTCGCCTTAAAGCAAGGGGGACACTACGTGTATGGTAAGAAGCTGAACATGTACACGGACCATAAAAGCTTGACGTACATCTATCAGCAGAAGGACCTGAATCCGAGGCAACGGAGATGGCTGAAAGTACTTGAGGACATTCGTCTAGAGATTAAGTACCATCATGGGAAGGCTAATGTTGTTGCTGATGCACTTAGCCGAAAGAGCAGTGTGGCTAGTTTGATTACAACTCAGAGGCATCTTGTAGAGAAGTTGGATCAGGCTGGTATTGAAGTTGTTCTGCAACGCTTGAGATCATCTTTAGCTCAGTTGAGGCTCCAACCAACGCTGAATGAAAGGATTATCGCAAGTCAGAAGAAAAATGCAGAGATTCAGAAGAGGAGGGAGCAGGTTGGAGGTGATAGGTTGTCAGAGTTTCAGATCAGGGATGAGGTGTTGTGGTTTGGAGATAGGCTATGTGTTCAGGATCAAGCAGAATTACGGGAGAGTATTCTTCAGGAGTCACATGCTACTCTTTTGTCTGTACATTTTGGGAGTACCAAGATGTATAAGGACATTAAGAAACATTTCTGGTGGTCAGGTTTGAAGCGGGATGTGGTTGAGTTTATGGCGAAGTGTGAGATCTGTCAGCAGGTCAAAGTCGAGAATCAGAAACCCGGAAGCCTATTGCAACCGTTACCTATTTCGGAATGGAAGTGGGATAACATCAGTATGGATTTCATCACGGGTTTATCCAAGAGTTCAAAGGGCAATGATGCGATTTGGGTCATAATCGATCGACTAACCAAGTCCGCTCACTTCTTGGCGATGAAACTCACTTCGTCTATGGACAAGTTGGCCGAGCTGTACATTGGAGAGATCGTCAGGCTTCATGGTGTTCTATTAACCATTGTGTCTGATCGAGATGAGCTGTTTACTTCGCATTTCTGGATGAGTCTTCAGAAAGCTCTAAGTACCAAGATGTATTTCAGCACTGCTTTTCATCCTAAGACAGATGGGCAGACCGAGAGAGTCAACCGTATTCTTGAGGATATGCTTCGGTGTTGTGTTCTAGATTTTGGAGGAAGTTGGGAAAGGCATCTAGCTCTGGTGGAGTTTGCCTACAACAATAGTTTTCAGACTAGTATTGGGATGGCACCGTACGAAGCTCTGTATGGCAGGAAGTGCAGAACACCTGTTTGTTGGTTTGAAGTAGGGGGAGCGACAGATGTTGGGGCCTGAGATTGTGCAGCAGACCTCTGAAGGATTGATCTGATCAGGAAGAGGTTGGTGGATGTTCAGAGTAGGCAGAAGAGCTATGCAGACAACAGGAGGAGGGACCTTGAGTTTAAGGTTGGTGACTTTGTCTTCCTGAAGGTTTTACCTAGCAAGGGTGTGATTCGCTTCGGCAGAGGTGGGAAGTTAGCCCCAAGGTTCATAGGCCTATACAAGATATTGAAGCGGATTGGGAAAATTGCTTACCGGTTGGAGTTGCCGGAAGAGTTGTCTCAGATGTACAATGTCAACCATGTGTCTATGCTGAGAGGTTACATTCCAGATCCGAGTCACCATTTGCCCGAAGTGCCAGAGGATTTGTAGTTGGATCTGAATTACCTTGAGCTTCCGGTTGAGATTGTCGATCGTCCGGAGAAAGTCTTGAGGAACAAGACGATACAGATGGTCAAAGTAGTCTGGAGAAACCAGTTATTTGAGGAGGCTACTTGGGAATCTGAGGAGAGGATGATGAAAGATCATCCCGAGCTCTTTGTTTGATTTGTATCTTATTTTCTTTTCATTTCTTCTTTTCTTGTTGTATTTTTGTTTTCTCACTGTTTACGTGTAGTTCTGGGGACGGAACTATTCTAAGGAGGGAGTATTGTAACACCTTGAATTTTTTAATTGTAATTAAATAAGAGTTTGTAGATTTTTACGTGTTTTGCACGTATAAATTCATATGCATTTTTCTAGAAAATTATTTCTTTATAGCATGAACAAGTAATTATTCTCTTTATTTCTAAAAAGCCTATTTTTAAAAGCCTAATTAAATCCTAGGCCTAATTGTCTCTTTCTAGCCCACTATAATTAACTAATTAATTAACTTACTAGAGCCCATGGTTAATTAGCCCATTGGTGAGCCCATTAATTTAATTCCCCTTTTTAAATAGTCAAACTTGTAGTGTAGACTAATCTAGTAGACAATTAATTAAATTGCATGAACAAACTTATAGTAGGGGGTACTAGTATTGCACGTGCATTGCAGTAGCACGTGCATAGTGCACTTTGGGGAGTTTGCCGGGTTTCACAAAGAGAGAGGGAGAGATGGGAGTAGTGGTGAGGTGGTTGCTCCATCATGGGTAGTTGCTACAACTTCCCAACTCATCCTAGCCTTTGATCCCTAACTATTTGATCTAATCCTAGCCATCTATTCTCACCCAAAATTAGTATAAATAGCCCTCCTAGTTCTCTTCATGTAGCACATTAAAATTTGTAAAGAAAGAAAGAAAAAAAAGACAATTTGTGAGTTAAAAGATTGAGAGAGTGAGAAAAAGATTGAGTTGTGTGCCATTTGTGTGTGCTCTTTCCCATTTGAGGTCGGCCTGCACCTAGAGGGAGCTCGGGTTTGCTTCAAGCTAGGAGGAGACGACTTGTGGTGGTACAATCTAGGAGAAGAAGGGTCCATTCGGGCATTTTTGGAGGTTTCTAGGAGTTCTTTTATTTGTTTCTCTCCAAATAAGGTGGGCAATTTTCTCCTACTTCTAACTAGTTACCATGCTAGGTGTATGTTTGTGATCATGTTAGAATAATAGTGCTTTATGATTAGTTACCATAATAAAGGAGAAAGTGAACCCATGTGGAATTGCATGGAATCATTAGTAAAAGAAATTGATTGAATGATGTGAATTGAAATGTTGTTGTGATAACTTGACAGTACATTAGTCCGTTAATTAAGAAAGTATGAATCTCTATATTGAAATGTTCATGTAAGGAGGAAAAATGCAATATGAAGAAATGTGTTTATGGATAAAATGTGAATTATGGGAAACCTTCATGCTATGAAAGTAGAATTGATTAATAAATTACACATGTTTATTATTATTGAGATTAGTACTAAAAATTCCAAATTTGTATGTTTGTTTTGTTAGAAAAGAGAAATTAACCTAGTGTGAATTAGGACCAAGTTAAGGGAAAAAAATGAATTTTTTTTTTAAGAAGAAAAGAAGGAAATTATCAGTTTACTAAAGAAAAACCCATTTGTGATTGAGAATTATCAACTAGTGATTCTTCTTGGAAAAGTGGCAACTAATAGAACATAAAGTTATATTTTTGTGACCACTTTTGTATAGATAAAAGAATAGTCTTTTTATATTTAAAAAATGAGAGTTAAATGATTTTTAAAACTTTAAGTTACTGTTTATTTTCTAAAGAAATACAGTCAGGAAGATGGTTAGACTCTTAAAAGAATAAATTGTAATTTGAATGAAACAAGTTATTTTTATGAACTAGAAGTGCTGCAATCTGGCACAAAACTAATTACAATCATCTTCTTTACGGTTTAGTCACCATGACCATATTGGTCAGATGGTGCGTGTTAAGGCGTTCTTGTAGCTAGGGGGGTTTTCGGATGTCTCAGGTTGGAGTCTCTTCGGAGGCTTTAATTTTTATATTTTGAGTTTAACTCAATACCGAGATCCACACTTTAAAGGATTTTAAGTTCCCTAGTTGACAGCTAGCGCTATTAGGTTTCTTGGTCTTCGGGTGCGGCACAGTAACGTTACTCTAGCGCACATGGGGCACTGTGCGTGGGTTCGAGCCCTGGCTTCGGTCACTTTTTTTTTAAAAATCCCTTTTTTTTACGGTTGATATTAAGTGGTTTAAAAATTAAGAAAAAAATATTAGAACTATTCTAAAATTCCCTAGATCACATGAGAAAATTTCTCTAGTCTTGAACTTACTATGATTGAGAAATTAAAGCTTTATTAAAGAAGATCTTATTATAAATACATTATTGATCAAATAAAGGAAATGTTATTATTTTTAAAAGAGAATTTAAATAAAGTTTTTTTAAGTGAGATTGAGAATAATGCAAGAAAAATAAATGTGAATATTTGGGCATAAATGATATCTTTGATCTTATGAAAGAAAAGAAATTATAGTGAGAATAAAATTGTAAGTTGGATATTGTCGATAAAATCAAATAGACCTGTCTCTTTTATATATGAGAATGATGCATGAATTGAAATGAAAATCATGATAACTTATGAGGAATATTGGTGAGTGTGAATACTCAAATTGTGAATATGAAATGAGAATTTTGAATTAGAGGGTAGCAAAGTTCTTATACCGGCAATTGAATAAAATTTTTAGATGAATTGTCGAGAAGAAAAGACCAAGTTTGGGTCATGTTGTTGAATTAAAGGTTAAGTCCGGTATAGAGGAAGTGCTAAATCTAGGGGATTGATTTTATTCATGATTCAAAAAAATTGAGGACTAGATACATATTGGAGATGTGACGAAAGTAAGAGAAAAACACGAGTATGAGGGCCATCGGATTGGCGATGTGAGAGTGATTCACATCCTGCTTGATGCGTCATGTCATGGCGTGAGCACTACTCTGGAATTATCGTCCCGGTGGCGATGCTTGTTGGGTTATTTGGTGACTACAGTTGGTGCCATCGTTCCATGATGGAGGCTGAATTGTCCTTAGATTGTCTGCATGATGCGTCATGTGAGTGCGTGGGATTCCCCTCCAGACTGTCTGGACATGGGCTCGTAACTCATAGAACATCTAGGATACTTACCGTAGTTACCGTACTAGTTTAAGTCATAGCGAGGGACCGAACCCTACAAGACGAAGAACGATTAAGGGCTTGCCCTCAGACCTATGTAGTATGGGATGCATAGAATCCGAACAAGTGCGCATTAGTGTCATATAATATAAACAACTGCATTGAGGACTAAGTGGACAGCACAACACAACATCTATGGCATAGTCCCCGTAGTTTTGTTTGTGACAAGTGTGTGCTTTCTAAGTAAGAGAAAATTGATGTATTATATCCTTGCGTCAGTTGAATGAACTGACGAGCCCACATTTTCCATGCAGGACAAAATGAATGAAAAAGACTAAAGAGGAACTGATGCTTAAAGAATTGTTCAAGTGTTGTTTATTTTATTTGTGTAATTGATGTAAATTTGTTTCTGCTGTTTAAATGTAACTCTGATGTAATGAAATTTTAAATTCCTTGTAAAATTGTACGAAGAGAAGTGTAAAGATCCTGTGGAACTTCGAATTCAGTCTGTTTTGGAATTCGGGGTGTTACACTTAAAGTTCTAAGAAGTTAGATTTTACACCCCCATTTATAATTATTTTTCAACATATACTAATGGAAACATGGACTTTTATTTACAACTAATTATTGTCATACCATTCAAACTTAAGCTACATAATTGATGTTTTACTATTTACAGGGCTTTTTCGTGTTTTGTATCATTTTGAAGACGTGCCATAGGCACGTGCCCACGGGCAAATCTAGTGCAACAATAATCTTCTGATTATCATAGTTTTTGTATTAGTAAAACTTTTGAACGCATTAAATTCTTCCTATACATTACACATTCTGACGGAGGAAATTACTGGGGAGTTCCGAGTTATTTTTTGTTTTTTTTAATAAAAAGAAAAACATTAAGAATCAAAACGAAATGAAAAAAGGTGTCAGGAATCCTGCAATCGACAGATGAAGCGGAACCCAAACATTAAAACAAAAACTAAATTAGAATAGTTAAGTCAGTTTATGGTCAAACTGTTGAAATGTAGTAAGTAGTAATATGTATATTCTGTTTCATAATCTATAGGAAACAAATTCCTCAAATCTCTCACCCCTCAATCTACTCTCAATCTCCTTTCTTATCCTCCAAGATTGTAATCCTTATATATAGATGTATACTGTAAAGAATAAAGAACAATAAGAATAGTAATTATTTCCCCCAAATCTGTTTTCAATATGGTATCAGAGCCTAACCAGATTTAGGCTAGTTGAAGAAGAAGAAGAGAAGGAGGTGATCGGATCTGACACCTCCATCCCGATCCGATCCCGACCACACCCCGAAACCCCGACCTCCGCTCTCCTCTTTCTCTCTCCTCGACATTTTCTCTCTCCCCGATCAGACACACCCCCGACCTCCACCTCCGACGTCCACCCCAATCAGCCTCCCCATCTCCGGTGACCCAATTCCCCACCGCCCACCTCCTGTCGCCCCGACGAGTGACGCCGCTCAATCTTCAGGCCGCCGCAACCCTCTTGATGCCTCCTCCCAGCACTGCCTCGACCACCAGCGATGCCCCTCATCGTCAGCCTCCCCGTTGCCACCACCAGCACATCCCTTCGACGCCTCCTCCTCTGATCGATCGACAGCCCACCAAGTGTAACGCCCCGAATCCCAAGTACACTGAATTCGAGAGTTCTACAGGAACTTTCCACTTCATTTAGTACAATTTTATAAGGAAATTTGAACTTTTTACTTTACATCAGAGTTACATAAAAATATTACACTTTACATTGCACAGCGGAAGTAAAATTTACAACAATTAAATAAATGTACAACAACATTGTATAATCTTTAAGCATCTGTTCCTCTTTAATCTTTATCATGTCATTTACCTGCATATAAGACTGTGGGTACGTTAGTTTATTCAACCGACGAACATTATACACGGTCATCCTCTCTATGCCGGAAATAGTATAACTTATTTTCCATATTTAGCAAACACAAACTTGTCACATATCAAATTAAAGAGACTACCCTATTGATGTCGTGTTGTGATTGTGCACTTAGTCCTTAATGCAGTTATTTATGTTACATGACACTAATGCGCACTTGTTCGGATTCTATGCATCCCATACTACATAGGTCTGAGGGCAAGCCTCTTAATCGTTCTTCATCTTTGTAGGGTTCAATCCCTCGCCATGACTTAATCTACTACTGTAACTGCAGTAAGTATCGTAGATGATCTATGAGTACAAGCATGTGTACAGAAAACCTGGAGGGGAACCCCACGCCATGTCTTGACTCATCAAGCATGCATTCTGTGGCAATTCAGCCTCCTTCATGGCACACGATCCTCTTGTAGTCACCAAACATCCCACAAGCGTGGCTAAAGTCCGATCATTACTGAGTTATGTCCACGCCATATCTTGACTCATCAAGCATGCATTCTGTGGCTCACACACCCGCACCGTAAACTCTAACTCTCATACTTGTGTTTTTCTCTCACTTTCATCACATCTTCACTATGCACTAATCCTTTATTTTTATGAACAAAATCAAAGCTCTAGAGTTAGCCTCTCCACCAAACCGGACTTATTCATTTATTCAAACAGGACCAACCTTGGTCTTTTCATTTCAAATTTCATTTCATTTCTTTCCAATTGCCGTGGGAGACTTAGCTACTCCTTTGTTTCAATTCCAATTCACAATTCCCAATTTGAGCATTTCCAACTCATAAATTCATTTTCATAATCATAACAGATTTCTTTTTTTTTTCAATAGCATGATCTCTAAATTATTCAATAGTCCATAATCACACATGGAATTTTATACTTCATCAAATATCAATTTCACATTGAAATCACATCACTAAATGAATATTCACATACCATAAATTTCACACTATTCTCAAATGAGAATAATTCACAGTGCATCACTACATATAATTTCTATTTTTTATTCCACTTCTTTTCTAATATGTTATTTCAAGCCTTTCTACAAAGTGCAACTTTTATACCATACAAGTATATAACCATAAGTCTAAATTATACATTTTATTCTCAAATCTTATTTTATTCTGTGTAAATAATTCCCAAATTATTTTTCATAAGTCCCATATATTTTTAGAAGAATAATCATATTTTTTTCCATAATTTTTGATCACCAAAACATCCAAAAAAATATTTTTTTCCAAACTGCGGAAACCAAGATTCGAACCCAGAACCACAGGGAACACAGCCGAAGGCACAGGCTACTAGGCCACTTGCGCCAGCGATATAGAAAGGCGCGGAGAGCATTAAATGCTCTCGGCCGCTGTTTTATATTATTTGTGAAAAAGAAGTAAAAGTATGGTTCCACAGGGATTCGAACCAACGATCTCAGACCACTGTAGCGATTAAAGCCGTCCCAACCACTTGAGCTATGCGCTCGGGTTGTCAATGGTACAACTCTAAGTTCATTTAAACCAACTCTCTCTGTTATTAAAACGTTTCGATGTTCAACTAGTCCTCATTTCATTTTGCTTTTATAAAAAATTACTGTACAATTCCAGATTGATTCTTCCTCACATAATTTACAAACCAGTATGAACAAAATAATTTTTGTAATAATTAAAACATATTTTTCATACAATTAATTCGGATTCTACATTATAACTACCACATTTCTTCTTTTTGACATTTCTTAACAATTAACACCACTAATCCCTTTATTAGAAACTTCACATTAATTCTCTATTTTTAATCTTTTACCAAACATACAAATCTATATTTTAATTCATTCATTTCAATGAATCACAAAGATTCATTTAAACACACAAAGTAGCATTGTCAATCTACCAACTTTTTGAATATAATTTGTTATGTAGATAATGGAACTATCTTCAATAATCCATGGCCATAATTAATTCACTCACAATTTAGCCTTTACTAATAGTGCCACATACTATTTCACATCCACATTTCAATCAATCCATAGGTCATTTTTTTTTCAATTAAATGCATACTCTTATTAATATTTTTCTTGCTTCATTCATTCAATTTAATCTAGCATGCATTCCTAATTAGAAATATAGAAAATTTACCCACCTTAAATGGAGAGAAAATACAACTAGCAACCTCCTTGACGAATGTCCTTGCAACGAAATGCTCCTCCTCCTAGATGCGCGCACACTAGCAAAATTCCGAGCACGCCACAAGCCAAACCGAGCACTCCCTCCTTGATGCCGGCATCCTCTTCTTGTTGCAAGCACAACTTCCACACACAACTCAATCTTTTACTCACTTACTAACCACTAGATAATGTAATTGAACTATAGGTTTGGAAGAACTAATTTGCACAAGAATACTAGCCAAAAGAGGGGGGGGGGGGGGGGGGGGGTATTTATACTAAAAATCTAGGGAAATGGATGGCTAAGATTGAAGTAGGAGTTAGGAACCAATGGCTTAGATTTAAGGAGGAGTTACACTAACTACCCATGATGAGTAACCATCTCCACCATGATCCCACTCAAAAATTTCCCTTTCCCTCCAAAAGCTCCGACCGGCCTAGCATAGAATGGTGCACATTGCACCTGTACGTGCAATGCACGTGCAAGCATTTGCCTCCAAAAATTTGTACATTATATTTTATATAAAAATAATCTTTAAATTGTATCCTACATGACAAGTTGTATTAAAAATAAATTAACTCATGGACTTTAGTTTATGGGCCAAAATAGTGATTTTAAAATAAAATAAATGAATTAAATTTTGGGCTTTAAGAAAAAGGCTTTTTGTCTAACTGAAAGAAAGCTTTATATAAAAATAATTAAAAGCACATATTTAAATATCTATACTCATCATGATGAAAATATTTACCAAAAATATTGCACGTGCACACTACGTGCAAAAATAAATAATTTTTCATTAAATGAAAAATCAGGGCATTACAACACTCCCTCCTTAGAATAGTTCCGTCCCCAGAACTACAGTCGAGAGCGAGAAAAACAAACACTAACACTAATAACAAGCACAAAAGAATACAAAGATATAATCAAGCAAAAAGCTCAGGATAATCCTTCAACATCCTCTCCTCAGACTCCCAAGTAGCCTCTTCAACCAAATGGTTTCTCCAGACTACCTTGACCATCGGTATCATCTTATTCCTCAAGACTTTCTCTCGACGATCAACAATCTCGACAGGAGACTCGATGTAATTCTGGTCCAACTACAAACCTTCCGGCACTTCAGGCAAATGATGACTCGGATCTGGAATATAACCTCTCAGCATAGACACATGGAAGACATTGTGCACCTGAGATAACTCTTCCGGTAATTCAAGCCGGTAAGCAGTCTTCCCGATCCTTTTCAATATCTTGTACGGGCCTATAAACCTCGGGGCTAACTTCTCGCCTTTGCCAAATCGAACCACACCTTTACTGGGTGATACTTTCAGAAAGACGAAATCACCAACCTCAAACTCAAGGTCCCTTCTCCGATTGTCTGCATAGCTTTTCTGCCTGCTCTGAGCTTCTACCAACCTTTTCCTAATCAGATCAATCTTCTCAGAAGTTTGCTGCACAAGCTCAGGACCAAACAACTGACGCTCCCCAACTTCAAACCAACAAACAGGCATCCTGCACTTCCTGCCATACAGAGCTTCGTACGGCGCCATCCCGATGCTAGTCTGAAAACTGTTGTTGTAGGCAAACTCTACCAAAGGTAAATGCCTTTCCCAACTACCTCCAAAGTCTAGTATACAACACCGAAGCATATCCTTAAGAATACGGTTGACTCTTTCGGTCTGCCCATCGGTTTGTGGATGAAAAGCAGTGCTGAAATCTATCTTGGTACCCAAAGCTGTCTGAAGACTCCTCCAGAAATGCGAAGTAAACCGCGCATCTCGATCAGACACAATAGTTGACGGAACACCATGAAGCCGGACGATCTCGCCAACATACAACTCAGCTAACTTGTCCATCGAAGCAGTGAGTTTCATCGCCAAAAAGTGAGCGGACTTGGTTAGTCGATCGACTATAATCCAAATCGCATCATTGCCTTTAGGACTCTTAGGCAATTCCGTAATGAAATCCATACTGATGTTATCCCACTTCCATTTCGGAATAGGTAACGACTGTAATAGACCTCCGGGTCTCTGATTTTCGGCTTTGACTTACTGACAAACCTCGCACTTCTCCACAAATTCAGCCACATCCCGCTTCAAACCTGACCACCAGAAATGCTGTTTGATGTCTCTATACATCTTAGTACTCCCAGGATGTACCGAAAAAAGAGTAGCATGTGCCTCCTGAAAAATACTCACTTTCAGGTCCGCCTGATTCGGAACACACAGCCTCTCTCCAAACCACAGCACTCCATCCTTGATCTGAAATCCGGACAACCTGCCAGCCCTAACCTGCTCTTTCATCTCCAAAATATCAGCATCAACCTCCTGACTTGCAATGATCCTTGCATTCAAAGTAGGCTAAAGCCTCAACTCAGCCAAAGATGCTCCCAAACCTTGCAAGACAACTTCTATACCTGCTCGGTCCAATTCCTCAATCAGATGCTTCTGAGTTGTAATCAAACTGGATAAACTGCTCGTGCGACTAAGTGCATCAGCAACAACATTAGCTTTTCCAGGATGATACTTGATCTCAGGTCGCATGTCCTCAAGCACTTCCAACCATCTCCGCTGCCTCAAATTCAGATCCCTCTGCTGATATATGTACTTCAAACTCTTGTGGTCCGTGTACATGTTCAATTTCTCACCGTACACGTAGTACCTCCATTGCTTCAGGGCAAAGATAATCGCAGCCAAGTCCAGATCACGAGTCGGGTAATTCTTCTCATGCGGTCGTAGTTGCCTAGACCCATAAGCGATTACTCTTTCCTCTTGCATTAAGACACAACCAAGCCCACGATGTGAAGCATCGCTATAAACATCATACTTAACACCTGCTCTAGGCAAAGCCAAAATAGGTATAGTAGTCAGTTTCTCTTTCAACTCCTGAAAGCTTGCCTCACATTGCTCAGTCCACTTGAAGTTCACATTCTTCTTGGTCAGTTCAGTAAGCGGCACGGCTATCTGGGCATAACCTTGAATGAATCTCCTGTAGTATCCAGTCATTCCAAGAAAACTTCTGACTTCCTTCACTGTAGTAGGCCTAACCCAATCTCTCACTGCCTCTATCTTCTGAGGGTCAGTTGCCACTCCCTCTTTAGAAAGGATGTGACCTAGGAATGCCACTTCAGATTTCCAGTAATCACACTTGGATAGCTTGGCATACAACTTCTGCTCTTCCAGTTTCTTCAAAACTGCTGCCAGATGCTCGGTGTGCTCCTCTTCTGACTTGGAGTACACGAGGATATCGTCGATAAACACCACGACGAAAGAATCAATGAACGGCCTCAGAACTCTGTTCATCAAGTCCATGAAGATTGCGGGTGCATTCGTCACTCCAAATGGCATAACTAAGAATGCGTAATGCCCATGTCGAGTTCTAAATGCAGTTTTGTGTATATCTTCGGCTTTCACTCAAACTTGGTGATATCCTGATCGAAGATCTATTTTGAAGAAAACAGCTGCTCCTTGTAGACGATCGAACAAGTCATCAATTCGAGGAATAGGATACTTATTCTTAACAGTGACCTTATTCAGCTCTCGGTAATCGATACACATTCTCATCGATCCATCCTTCTTCTTTACCAAAAGCACTAGTGCTCCCCAAGGTGACGCACTAGGTTGAATAAAGCCTTTCTCCAACAGTTCCTCATTCTGTCGTTTCACCTCATCCTGTTCCACTGGAGCCATCCTATATGGTGCCTTAGAAATGGGTGCACTCCCTGGATGAACAGTGATGCTGAACTCTACATCATGATGTGGGGGTAACCCAGGAAAATCATCCAAGAACACAGTCGGATAGTCCCGAACCACAGGAATCCCTTGCACTTCCACAGGAGTCTCTTCCTTGCGGATAGCTGCCACCAGCCTAGAACACTTCTTCTTCCCTTGGAAAGTGACTTCAGGTCCACCTGGAGCCTTCACTGTTACCATCTTGGTCTTACACTCGATGCTTGCACTGTACACCGACATCCAATCAATGCCAATGATAACATCGACTCCCAAGATAGTCAGCTCGATCAAATCAATTCCAAAGATTCGATCTCCAATCACAATCTCGCAATCCGCATAGTACCGATCAGTGGTTAAAGTTTTCCCCTGATGGAGTAGCTACTGCTAAGATCTTGCCTGGAAAAATCTTCGGTTCAACTCCCAACACTTTAGTAAATTTAGGAGACACAAAAGTATGAGAGGATCCAGTTTCGAACAACACAATAGCTTTCATTCCATTAAGATGAATTTCTCCTGTTACATAATACACACTCATTACGTAACAGTTTCACTAAACAGCGAGAAAAAGAAATGACAAAAACCTCTAAACATCTGCCCTCGTACCAGTGATGACATGATCAACCTCATCAGCATCAACTTCCGTCAAGGCAAATACTCGTCCTGGTTGGTACAGGTCTTTTCCCAGTCTGCTGTGTTGGTGCATTGCGATTACCATTCCGTGGTTTGAGACATTGAGATTGGTAATGTCCCGTTTCACCACAGTTGAAGCAAGTCACCGCAGGAGGTCTCACAACATTGTTCCCAGGTCCTCCAGCCACACTAATAGCGTTCGCCCCTGTCGGTTTGAACCTTTGTGCAGATGGTTGCCCCTTGAAACTCCCAGAATTGGCGGGCCTCTTCCCAGACTGCCAGTTGTTCCTCCAGTTCTGAACAACATGAAACTGCTCCATATCTGCTTCCGTCGCTGCCACTCTCTTGACCAACTTGTCAAATCTTCTGATACCAAGAGGTATCATCTGGGACCTCAAGTTCGGCCTCAATCCATGCTCGAACTTACGAGCCTTCTTAGCTTCATTTATCACTAATTCAGGAGCATACCTAGAGAGCTGAGTAAATTTGGTCTCGTACTCTCTCACTGACATGCTACCTTGCTGTAGCGACAGAAACTCCATAGCCTTCTTCTCTTGAACATCGGAGGGGAAATAGTGACTGCAGAATTCTTCCAGAAATTCCTCCCAGCCGAGAACTATGCCTCCCATTGTCCTCTTCATCGACTGCCACCACACAGCCGCGTCCTTCTCAAGTTGTAGAGTTGCCAACTTCACCTTACTGCCTTCAGGGGTCTCCAGCACTTCAAAGATTGTCTCTACTTGACGAATCCAGTTGTCAGCCGCATCAGGGTCGGACTTCCCCTCGAATACAGGTGGTTTCATTCGCTTGAACGATTCCACGAGTTTAATCGCATCGGGCACTGGATTCGCAGGTGCCCTTCCTTGGTTCTGATTCATAACCACGGCGTTGAGCGTCTGATAGACCCTCGCAAGTTCCGTTTCCAGATCCAGACCTTCTCCGTTTCTAGCTCCTCTTCTCGACATATTCTGATGCAGAAGATCCATTAAATTCGAAGTATAAGACATGAATTTTAAATCAACTTTTCATTTTATTGAACTCCAAACTTTATACATTCGAATTGAAAACATTTCTTGACATCAGAATGAAAACAGTAGAAGCTACAACAGTCTAACTCCTACGGTTCCTCTTTGCTTCTCGAAGTTCTCCCCGTAGTTCATCAACTTCTTCCTTCAGCACATCAGTCATATCCTTCCTTTTCTCGAGTTCCCATACACGATGACTGAGAACTGTAAAGTCGTCCTTACGCTTTGCCAACTGAGTCTCCAATAGTCCAACTCTCTCCCGCAGTGTTTCTACCCGTCTCTGAAGAGATATCACAAGACTATTTGGAACTGGTTCTTCTTCTTCGGCAGAAGAGTCATCAGATGAATCCAGAGGTGGGGTGATCTCTCGGGATTCAGGCCATTCTTCTCCGTCAGAATCTGCTTGCCCTGGGTAGTATTCTTCCTCGGAATCTGCCTGTCCAGGATAATAATCTTCCTCGATGATATGCCAGTTGTCGTCTCCAGCAGGGTCGAAGTGATCAGCCATCTTAAAAATAGGGAGGAAGAAGCCTAAGTCATAGAGCAACACAAATGTAAGTAACTTATATTTAAATCTCTAGACTCAAACACACACTCTAAATGTCCACTTCTAATGTGTCGTTCCTTATAAATTTGTACAAGTGTGGAAGCGTGGCTCTGATACCACTCTGTAACGCCCCGAATCCCAAGTACACTGAATTCGAGAGTTCTACAGGATCTTTCCACTTTATTTAGTACAATTTTACAAGGAAATTTGAACTTTTCACTTTACATCAGAGTTACATAAAAATATTACACTTTACATTGCATAGCGGAAGTAAAATTTACAACAATTAAATAAATGTACAACAACATTGTATAATTTTTAAGCATCTGTTCCTCTTTAATCTTTATCATGTCATTTACCTGTATATAAGACTGTGGGTACGTCAGTTTATTCAACCGACGAACATTATACACAGCCATCCTCTCTATGCCGAAAATAGTATAACTTATTTTCCATATTTAGCAAACAGAAACTTGTCACATATCAAATTAAAGGGACTACCCTATTGATGTTGTGTTGTGATTGTGCACTTAGTCCTTAATGCAGTTATTTATGTTACATGACACTAATGCGCACTTGTTCGGATTCTATGCATCCCATACTACATAGGTCCGAGGGCAAGCCTCTTAATCGTTCTTCATCTTTGTACGGTTCAATCCCTCGCCATGACTTAATCTACTACTGTAACTACGGTAAGTATTGTAGATGATCTATGAGTACAAGTACGTGTACAGAAAACCTGGAGGGGAACCCCATGCCATGTCTTGACTCATCAAGCATGCATTCTGTGGCAATTCAGCCTCCTTCATGGCACACGATCCTCTTGCAGTCACCAAACATCCCACAAGCGTGGCTAAAGTGCTATCATTACTGAGTTGTGCCCACGCCATGTCTTGACTCATCAAGCATGCATTCTGTGGCTCACACACCCACACTGTAAACTCTAACTCTCATACTTGTGTTTTTCTCTCACTTTTATCACGTCTTCACTATGCTCTAATCCTTAATTTTTATTAGAATCATAAACAAAATCAAAGCTCTAGAGTTAGCCTCTCCACTAAACCGGACTTATTCATTTATTCAAACAGGACCAACCTTGGTCTTTTCATTTCAAATTTTATTTCATTTCTTTCCAATTGCCGTGGGAGACTTAGCTACTCCTCTGTTTCAATTCCAATTCACAATTTCCAATTTGAGCATTTCCAACTCATAAATTCATTTTCATAATCATAACAGAGTTCTTTTTTTTTTCAATAGCATGATCTCTAAATTATTCAATAGTCCATAATCACACATGGAATTTTATACTTCATCAAATATCAATTTCACATTGAAATCACATCACTAAATGAATATTCACATACCATAAATTTCACAATATTCTCAAATGAGAATAATTCACAATGCATCACTACATATAATTTCTATTTTTTATTCCACTTCTTTTCTAATATGTTATTTCAAGCCTTTCTACAAAGTGCAACTTTTATACCATACAAGTATATAACCATAAGTCTAAATTATACATTTTATTCTCAAATCTTATTTTATTCTATGTAAATAATTCCCAAATTATTTTTCATAAGTCCCATATATTTTTAGAAGAATAATCATATTTATTTCCATAATTTTTGATCACCAAAACATCCAAAAAAATATTTTTTTCCAAACTGCCTGAAACCAAGATTCGAACCCAGAACCACAGGGAACACAGCCGAAGGCACAGGCCACTAGGCCACTTGCGCCAGCGATATAGAAAGGCGCTGAGAGCACTAAATGCTCTCGGCCGCTGTTTTATATTATTTGTGAAAAAGAAGTAAAAGTATGGTTCCACAGGGATTCGAACCAACGATCTCAGACCACTGTAGCGATTAAAGCCTGTCCCAACCACTTGAGTTATGCGCTCGGGTTGTCAATGGTACAACTCTAAGTTCATTTAAACCAATTCTCTCTGTTATTAAAACGTTTCGATGTACAACTAGTCCTCATTTCATTTTGCTTTTATAAAAATTACTGTACAATTCCAGATTGATTCTTCCTCACATAATTTACATACCAGTATGAACAAAATAATTTTTGTAATAATTAAAACATATTTTTCATACAATTAATTCGGATTCTACATTATAACTACCATATTTCTTCTTTTGACATTTCTTAACAATTAACACCACTAATCCCTTTATTAGCAACTTCACATTAATTCTCTATTTTTAATCTTTTACCAAACATACAAATCTATATTTTAATTCATTCATTTCAATGAATCACAAAGATTTCATTTAAACATACAAAGTAGCATTGTCAATCTACTAACTTTTTATATATAATTTGTGATGTAGATAATGGAACTATCTTCAATAATCCATGGCCATAATTAATTCACTCACAATTTAACCTTTACTAATAGAGCCACATACTATTTCACATCCACATTTCTATCAATCCATAGGTCATTTTATTTTTCAATTAAATGCGTACTCCTATTAATATTTTTCATGCTTCATTCATTCAATTTAATCTAGCATGCATTCCTAATTAGAAATATAGAAAATTTACCCACCTTAAATGGAGAGAAAATACAACTAGCAACCTCTTAGACGAATGTCCTTGCAACGAAATGCTCCTCCTCCTAGATGCGCGCACACTAGCAAAATTCCGAGCATGCCACAAGCCAACCCGAGCACTCCCTCCTTGATGCCGGCCTCCTCTTCTTGTTGCAAGCACAACTCCCACACACAACTCAATCTTTTACTCACTTACTAACTACTAGATAATGTAATTGAACTATAGGTTTGGAAGAATTAATTTGTACAAGAATACTAGCCAAAGGGGGGGGGGGGGATATTTATACTAAAAATCTAGGGAAATGGATGGCTAAGATTGAAGTAGGAGTTAGGAACCAATGGCTTAGATTTAAGGAGGAGTTACACTAACTACCCATGATGAGTAACCATCTCCACCATGATCCCACTCAAAAATTTCCCTTTCCCTCCAAAAGCTCCAACCGGCCTAGCATAGAATGGTGCACATTGCACCTGTACGTGCAAGCATTTGCCTCCAAAAATTTGTACATTATATTTTATAAAAAAATAATCTTTAAATTGTATCCTACATGACAAGTTGTATTAAAAATAAATTAACTCATGGACTTTAGTTTATGGGCCAAAAAAGTGATTTTAAAATAAAATAAATGAATTAAATTTTGGGCTTTAAGAAAAAGGCTTTTTGTCTAATTGAAAGAAGGCTTTACATAAAAATAATTAAAAGCACATATTTAAATATCTATACTCATCATGATGAAAATATTTACCAAAAATATTGCACGTGCACACTACGTGCAAAAATAAATAATTTTTCATTAAATGAAAAATCAGGGCATTACACCAAGAAACACCCAAACCTCGGCCAGTGCTATCATTGTTCCCATGCTCGGATTCCGTCGACCAGCAACGTAGGCGCCTCCGTCCCCGTCGCACCTTTCGTCGACCGCCGTCGATGCCGCGCCCCCGCCAGCAACGCCACCCCTTGGTCTGTACAGTTACTGTCATTGCTTTTTGCTGTTGTGCTCTTTTGGTGTGTGCTGTTTTGGGGAGTGCTGTTTGCTATTTTTTGATCCTGTCTGCTGTTTGGTGTTTGGATCATTAGTTCTGCTTGCTGTGCTGTTTGTTGTGTTATGGAACAATATTCGTATGAGTCAAGGAAGTGCACTCATTGTGGCAAGATCGGCCACACGAAGGCTCGTTGTTATAAGATTATCGACTATCCGGAGATCTGGAATCATAGCAGGGATATTCGGGAGAACACTTGCAATCAACCCACTATCGCAGGTGGATTTGCTGATTGTGATGCTGCAAGTAATGATGGTAAAGTTTTTAATATTTCTGGCTCTGTTATGAATAATGCATGGATAGTTGATTCGGGTGCTACCGACCATATGACTTTTGATTCTAGACAAGTTCAAAATTTTCAAACTTACACCAAATCAACTGTATCCACTACCAATGGTGGTCCTGCCACTGGTACTGGCGAGGGTACCATACCTCTCACAAACAACCTAACCTTAGATACTGCCCTAGTTGTGCCATCCTTGAATTTTAACCTATTATCTGTTGCTCAAATAACTACTGCCTTACATTGTATTGTAGTCTTTTAGCCTTCACATTGTGTGTTTAAGGATATTCGACTCGGAAGACAATTGGTTATGGAGTTAGACATGGGAAGCTCTATTTTCTGGATTTAGAATCTGAAAGTTCTCGCAAGCTGACTCAAGCTCTAAGTGTGGAAGAATCCGAAGATGAGAAGAAGAAATCAGATATTTGGCTATGGCATCGACGTCTAGGGCATGCTTCTTTTGGTTATTTGAAGAAATTATTTCTAAGTTTATTTTTGAAGTTAGATATTTCTATCTTTCGGTGTGATGTGTGTGGACTCGCAAAAAGTCACCGTGTCTCTTTTTCTCCAAGTCCAAGTAGAAGCTCTCTTCCATTTATGATTATCCATTATGATGTTTGGGTTCCATCCAAAATCACTACATTTGGAGGAGCCGAATGGTTTATGACATTTATTGATGACTGTACTCGTATGACCTGGATTTGTTTGATGAAGTCAAAAAGTGAAGTTAGTGGCTTATTTCAAAAATTTCGTAAGCATGTTATGATTCAGTATAAATCATAGATTCAAGTTCTTAGGAGTGATAATGGTGGAGAGTACCTGAGTTCGAATCTGTAACAATATTTGGTTGAACACGGCATTGTTCACCAGATTACATGCTCATATACACCTCAACAGAATGGGATTGCAGAAAGAAAAAAATAGACACTTGCTCGAGGTGGTCCATGCTTCTCTTATGCATAGAAATATGCCACTCATTTATTTGGGGGAAGCCCTTGCTTCTGCTGCATACTTAATCAACCGAGTTTCCTCTAGTATCCTAAACTTCCTCATACCATTTCAAGCATTAACTGAAGCTATGAATGCACCAAAAGTCGTTAACTTGCCACCTTGTGTGTTTGGGTGTGTTGCATTTGTTGATCTTCATCAACATGAACGCAATAAGTTAACTCCTTGAGCTGTCCGCTGTGTTTACATGGGAAATGCACAGGATAAGAAAGGGTGCCGGTGCTATCACCTACCAACTCAAAGGATGTTTGTGACTATGGATGTTGTGTTCCATGAAGATGAGATGTATTTTTCTTCTTCTACGACTGAACTTCAGGGGGAGTACCGAAGTGAAGTTCAGACTCTTGGGTAAGATGAAGGGGTTAGTGAAGTTCAGACTCATGGGTATGAAGAAGTAATTACCAGTTAGAACGAACAACTGGATACAAATAATGGAGAAAACTTGAATGAAGACCTAGCAAGGGAGGAAGACCCTCACGAAGAAGTGCAACCAGGGGAAGAAGCCCCTCTTGAAGAAGACCCTCTTGAAGAATTGCAACCAGTACCAAATCTCAGTGAGAGTGAAACGTTAGAACCCCAAAACTAATCGTAATCGTTGTCCGAAGCTCCTAGAAGAGAACTCCCGCACCGTACTAATTGAGGTATTCCAAAACCCACTTAGGAACCTGATCCTACTAGTAACATTAAATATCCCATGAGTAATTATGTATCCACTCACCTCTTGCCAGAATAAAATAAGTCATTTGTAAATTAATTATCTACTGTATCAATTCCTAACAGTGTGTAGGAAGCCCTTACTGATCCAAGGTGGAAAGCAGCTATGGATGAGGAGATGAAGTCCTTGAAAAAGAATGAGACTTGGGAGATAGTTGAGTTGCCAGTAGGGAAGAAGCCAGTAGGATGCAGATGGATTTATACGGTGAAGTATAAGTCCGATGGTTCAATAGAGCGATACAAAGCAAGGCTGGTTGCCAAAGGATACACTCAAACGTATGGAATTGATTATGAAGATACATTCGCACCTGTGGCAAAATTCAATACTGTTCGAGTCCTACTGTCACTTGCTATAAATCTTTACTGGCCGTTGGAGCAATTTGATGTAAAGAATGTATTTTTGCATGGGGAATTGACAGAGGAGGTTTATATGGATCTTCCACCAGGGCCGAACAGACAGTCCAACACAGTAATAAAGTGTGTCGATTGAGGAAGGTGCTATATGGTCTCAAATAGTCGCCAAGAGCTTGGTTTGGGAGGTTTACAAAATCAATGAGGACATTTGGATATTGTCAGAGTAATTCAGATCATACCTTATTCATGAAAAGGAAAGAAGATAAGATTACTGCTCTTATTATATATGTGGATGATATGATAGTAACTGGGAATGATCCTGAGGAGAGAATAACATTGAAGAGCTACTTGTCACAAGAGTTCGAAATGAAGGATCTTGGCCCTTTGAAATATTTTCTTGGTATTGAAGTTTCTCGTTCGAGAAATGGTATATTTCTGTCTCAAAGAAAGTATGCTCTCGATTTATTGAAGGAAACTGGAATGTCTGCTTGTCAGCCGATTGGTACACCATTAGAAGAATGACCGAAACTTTGCAATGAACCTGATCATGTGCCTTATGATAAGGAAATATATAAGAGATTGGTTGGACGACTGATGTATCTTGCGCATACATAGCCAGATTTATCATATGCTTTAAGTATGGTAAGTCAGTTTATGCATGCACCTCAGGAACATCACATGGATACAGTGATGAGAATTCTAAGATGTATTAAGTCTGCTCCAGGAAACGGGGTCCTATTTGCAAAACATGGTCACTCGAAGGTTGAGACATATACTGATGCTGATTGGACAGGATCTATAATTGATAGGCGCTCCACTTAAGGATACTTCACCTTTGTTGGAGGAAATATAGTTACATGGAGAAGCAAGAAGCAGAATGTTGTTGCACGCTCTAGTACAGAGACTGAGTATCGTGGAGTAGCTTATGTATAGCGGAAGCTTTATGGCTGAAACTCTTGTTGCAGGACTTAGGCTGTGGTCCGAATGAAACTATGAAGGTGTATTGCGATAGTCAAGCACCATGTGATATTGCCGCCAATCCAGTTCAACATGATATGACGAAACATGTAGAGGTAAATAGATTCTTCATCAAGGAGAAATTGGATGAGAAAGTCATTGAGATATCTAAAGTGAAGTCTGAAGATCAACTCGCAGATATCTTGACCAAGGTAGTTTTGAGTCAGCTCTTCTAGAAACTTGTTGACTAGTTGGGCATGTTCAATATCTATGCACCAACTTGATGGGAGTGTTGAAATGTAGTAAGTAGTAATATGTATATTCTGTTTCCTAATCTATAGGAAACAGATTCCCCAAATCTCTCACCCCTCAATCTTCTTTCAATCTCCTTTCTTCTCCTCCAAGATTGTAATCCTTATATATAGATGTAAACTGTAAAGAATAAAGAACAATAAGAATAATAATTATTTTCCCCAAATCGGTTTCAATACAGACTTATCGGATAAATCAGTATGTAATCTCCTTATCGTATACATCAGTATATAATCTCTAGGTAAGATAATGTACATCAATTTATAACACTTTCATGCTTCGATGTGCAAACATGCAACCTTGACTCATTCTTTCAGACCAGCTTTATATAATTAAATTGCTGAATAATTAAGGACCATCTATTTTTATGTCCTAAGTACTCAAGTGCTAGTATATATATATAAACTGAAAATAAATAGATATATAGAAAAAATGGAAAAAAAAACATTAACAACAAGGTTCGAACCTGCGCCCATTAGATTTAACGTCCATCCCCTTAACCACTTGAACAAATTGACTTTTGTGCTATAATTGGAAGAAAATCTCTATTAATTATATCTGAAAGGGGCCTCCTCATTAGTGGGCCATGTGCGACCGCACAGGTCGCACAGGCCTAGGGCCAACCCTGCACAAAGAGAAATCGAGCAATCTTTTGTAGAGAATCTGATATCACTTGTAGTGCTAATAGTGGAACACATACCACAAGAAACAGATATGTTCAATGCCTAGATGCACCAAGAACAAGCCACCACAATAATTGCAAGATCTCACAACCACATGAACACAATAATATGCAGAGATTATCAATACTTCTTATTCCTCAAGAAATATAAAGATTACAAAGAGATCAAAACTCTCAATCTCTCTATCTCTCTCTCACCTTTGATGCAATCGGCACTCTCACCTCTCTTGAAGTTGCGCAATGATAACGGCTCACCTTTTCTCTCTTCATTGTTCAACTTTTATTACAACCCCAAGGGTCTACATCCTCTTATATAGCACTCAAGTAAACCCTAAAAGATATACACAAATATAGTTTATTGGACCCGAAATCCACAACACAAAATAACATACAGTGCTGCTCACGGTCGACCGCACCCAATTCCTGTGGATTGCAATTGAGTCTTTCCAAAACCTGAGAGTCGAGCAGTCGACTGTGCGATCGACTGTTACACACGCTGGACTGACTGCAGCCCAAGTTAGTCGACCGCAACCATTCAGCTGCCTTTCTTCTTTTGTTGCATTGTTACCTTCTCCTCGCTGCTTCGTATCTTCTCTTCTTCTCCTCCAAGTTTAACTTCATGCCTACGTGTATTTGATGTCACAATCCTAACGATCTCCCACTTAGACCAAATACACAACGCTTCAAGGTTATTGTTTCTTTACCTTGCATTATCTTTGTCAGTTTTCCAAAACTCATGAAAGACTAAAGTACTCACTCTCATGAAGAGCACCTCTGCCACTCCACCATATGAAGTGCACCAACCACCCTACATAGGCTCACAAAGGATGTGCCTCACCAATCTCATACGGCATGAACAACAAAGAAATGACCTCCAGTGTCGGATTCCGTTACAAGACTCCTCAGTTCGTAGAATCTCGATTAACACCGTAATTGGTTCAAAGCCTCTCAATGCACCCTCTGCACTAGAAGTCTCTGTGAACGACACCTCAACAAAATTCACAGACTACTCAAACCCCATTGCCTCATTTTTGTTACACTCATTGACATCATCCTGCATATTGATACCAGTGCTTTTTACCACACAAGAGCGACTTGAAGCTTCTTCTGCCATATCACAAAGAACCCTCACCGCAACAACATCTTGCTATCTAGAATCCCTCTCATAGCCAGCAGCTCCTACTAAATGAGTAACCTCTTCTGAATTCGCCCCACAATTGAAATTACTCGGTTGCACCCCACACAACCTACTACTCGATCCTGGTTGAGAGACAACTACAAAAGAAACGCCCTTCACGTCTCTAAGCAAATAAAACATTTTTTCACGCATCCCTCTTTCTATCTCCATTGAACCTGCAACTATACACCACAATCCACAACCAAATGTAGTAGACCAACCCTCTTTTTATAGCCTTCCCATCAAGATAAGATTTTCCATCAAGTATGGAACATCTCTTGTCTCTCATACAACAATACTCTGATCATCATTGGCTTTCACACGAACAATACCAATTCCACTTACAGAACCGTTGGTGTATGCCTTAAAGGATAGTTGTGTATTGACATTACTAGTTTACATTGTATCTATTACGCCCCGCTTCCCAAAATACAGAAACACAAGCACATAACTGAGACCCAGCGAATGATATAAGTATACCAACTAATATCATCCATAAGCTGTACAATACCCGTAAGCGCAACAATACAATAATAATCACAGGAACAAGAATATAATACAATAACCAATATCTGAGATACAAGAACTTACAGAATGCTGAGAATACACAATGCAATAGCAGTACGTCAAGTTCTTCAATATCTCATCACCAGTTGCTGCACAAACAATAACTCAAAATAAAGATGGAGTATACCCGTTAGAGCAAGCTTCGGGCGACAAGTAGTAGCAAACAGTGAAACAATAAAGAACTATATAACAAGAACAAGAAATTAGAATGATAGACGATAATAAGGTCAAAGTCGATAACCAATTGTACAATGGTCGATAAATAATAGTTAATAATCAGTAAAATAATAATCATTAAACAATAGTCAATAATAGGACCAATAAATGCTACATTGATCGGTAATCAATGGTCGATAAGCTACAGTCGATAAATAATATTCAATGGGGCTAATAGTCGGTAAACAATAATCAATAATCTATAATCGATGACCAATAATCAGTATCAATTAACCAGTAGTTGACATTTAGTGTTAATCTTTAAGCCTATCTATCTTTTATTAACCTATCTAATGCATGCAATCCTACGGCCCATAGCACAGGTTCGGGTGCATACAATTAAGTGAACGTTTAGATTATAGTGGTGAATTTTACAGGGGCATTTACTCAGGTCTTGCAATAGCAATGACCAATGACCGATGACCGATGATCGATGACCAATGACCAATACACGATAAATCGGGATACTGTAGTTAGTAATCCGCAATCAATCGATGACCAATATGACCGATAACAATGACCAATATGGGCTGTGACAAACATCCCCTTCCGAGTACACTCTCCTATATTTTCCACTCCTAAGTCGACCCTTATTACCCAGGCTTATTATTATTTCATTACGATCAATTATAGGCATGCAACCAATACGATCAGTGAGAACGGTCGGATCAAGAATTATGCAATAGGTACAATCGATGAGAATGGTAATATCAATTGTAACCCCCGTTCCCGTTTATACGGATTGATATTTTTCCTTTCCTGTATTCTTGTATTGAATTTTTCCTATAAATTATTTTATTCTTTTGAACCCCAAAAATTTTGCATTCATTTAAATACCCGACTATTTAGTTTGAACCCAGAATTTCAAGCTACACTATTATGCATCACTATTTGATTATTCAACTCATGATTATTATTTTACTACTACTATTATTATTAGTAGTATTAATATTATTATTATTATTGTGAAAAACCCAAAGATCCTAATTCATTCTATAAAATATCTAGTTGATTATTTGATTTATCCTAAAGCAACCCTGTGATTTAATTATTGGATTTCCTTATCATGAAACCCAATTTTATATTCATTATAATTACATTTTTATGAACATATAATTTTGGAGCCCGATCTTATATTCTTTTATTCATATTTATTATTATTGGTGAAGCCCAAATGCAAACCCCAAGTCTACAACCCAAACCCACATTTATATACCCAACCTATTAACCCATTATCCTACCTTACCCAAATTCAACTACCCGTATACAAATCCCCTCACACTCCCCACTTTTCACATTTCCCATAACCCCACAACCCCCACTCTCTCATAATTACCCATTATTATATATTATAGTTAATATATTATATTTATTTATTTTTAAACACCCCCTCCCGTTCTCTCTCTCTCCCACTCTCTCTCCCCGTCTCCCTCTCCCTTCCCCTATTTCGAAACGAAACAGAGCTAACCCGCCATCGTCTTCAAGCACCTTCCCCCGCAACCGCCGTCGACGTCCCTGCCTCTTTGACCGCCAGCATTCATCGTCCTCGACCCCGCCACCTCCGAGAACCCATCGAGCTCGCTCCCCACATCCGAGCGCCCTGTCTCAGCTCATTGCCACCTTTGAGCCAACCGCTCTTCGACTGACCCACCTCTCCATCACTCCCGCTCATCCTCATCACCGTCAATGCCCCACCAAAGTTGACCTCCGATCCCCCTCGACTTGAGCTCCAACCCACCTTCATCCTCCCATCTGTTTTCCTTCTGAAATAGAGGCAAGATGTCGAAGTCCGTCGCCGCTTGTGCTCCCTCATCGCTCCTGCCTTCACTGCCTCCTGCACCTCCGTCCTCGCCCCTCCGCAACACCATCGAGACCCCCGTCAGCACCCTGCTCGTCGTCCTCGCCCCCATCAAGCCTTGCTCCACGTTGTGCTCACCACCTCCCTCCAGTCGCCTCGCCTGATCCTGTCATCCTCTCTGCTCGAGCCTACCGCTCGCCTCCCTGCTCATTGCCATCACCCTCCTACCAGATGAGCCCCCGCCAATGCCTCTATCGGAAAACCCATTTCCGTTGATTATCTCTTTTGCCAGCTCGTTGCCGTCGGTGCCTAGCCTCAGCCAATACCGACCACCGTCGAACCCCTAGCCGCTGTTTGCTGTTGGGGATCAGACCGGTGTTTGGTGTTTTGGCCAATCGCTGGTTGCCATTTGCCTCGTACAGTTTGCTGTGTGGGCTGGTTTGCTGTCTGCTATTTGTGGAAAGTCGATGTTTGTTGTTCGCCTTGTGTTGTTGTCTGTGATTGGCTGAGTTTCCATTTGGTGTTTTGGTAGAGAGTAGAAACTGTCTACTGGTTGTGGAGAGTAGTTGCTGTTTGCTGTTTGGGGAGTCTTGCTGTTGTTGTGTTCTTGTGCACGTTGTGTGCACGTGTCGCCGTCGGGACTCTTGTCCCGTTATTCTTTTAATATTCAGGATCGTCTCCTAACAGGCAAGCGTCTCTTGAACTCATTTTTATTGTTTCTAGTTCAAGAAAACACTCTTTTAAATCCGGCAAGTAGTAATCGAATTGAATATCGCATCTAATTAAACTCCGTTATTTTATTTATTGTACCATGCTATTGATTTATAGTCGTCTTATCGTGCCATTGCTATTGAAATAAAACTTGAACCATAAATTTATTGTATTATGGAACATTCAAATATACTGTCTTATCATTTGCCCAACTTTTCTGAGATTTCGACCCGGTTCCTGACACAGAAACTTAAAACCTTGCACATAGAAATTGTAGTACACAGTCCATATATTGTTATGTTTTACATATCAATCATGTTTTCCATATTTAATGAATTGGACCATGTATATTTCATGTATTGTATAGTCATGATATCATCTTGAAATTGTACTAGTGCTACCGGTCTCATCGATTGTACCTATTGCATGAGTATTGATACCATCGCCCACATTGATCACATTCATGTTCATAACTGATTGTTATTAAAATAATAACAAGCTGGGGTAATAAGGGTCAACTTATAGTAGTGAACAATGTAGGAGAGTGTACTCGGAAGGGGATATTGGTCACAGCCAATACTGGTCATTATTATCGTTCATATTGGTTATCGACTGATTGTGGATTACTGACTATAGTATCCCGATTTATCGTATATTGGTCATCGTTCATCGGTCATCGGTCATTGGTCATCAGTCATTGTTCATTGGTCATTGGTTTTTGATATTGCAAGACCCGAGTATAGGACCCTGTAGAATTCACCACTATAGTCAAACGTTCACTTGATTGTATGCACCCGAACTTGTGGTATGGGACGCAGGATTATGTGCATTAGATAGGTTAATAAAAGACTGATAGACGTGAGATCAACACTGAACATTGACACTAATACTGAATACTGGTTATTAAATATTGCTTCCTGATTTCTGAATTATTGATTATCAACTTCTGATTTTGTTATCGTTTATCATTTATTGACTCCGATATCGTTCCAATTTTTGTTCTTGTTATATAGTCCTTTATTTCCTATTTTACTGCTTCTTACTACTTGTCGCCCATGGCTTGCTCTAACGGGCATATTTTTTCCCATCTCTAGATGAGATTATAGGTATCATGGAGGGAGAATTTGAAGGACTTGGAGAACTGATGTACTAAAGTTTGGAGTGGAATTTATAGTCATAGTTATTTAATTCATGTTATTTTATTTCCAGCAATGTATTACTTCTGTACTTGGTATCCCGGGCTTTGTTGACCCGTAATTGTTGCTTATTTCCAGTTGTTGGTTATTATGTTGGACTACTGTATGTTTTATCTCAGTAATAGTTTATGTGCATGGTTGTGATTATTCCTTTTTCATATTGTTGAGTTAAGATTGGTACAGCTTATGGATGATGTTAATATCATTTGCTGGGCCTTCGTCACTGGCTCATATTTCGTATTTTGGGAAGCGGGGCGTGACATTAATACAATATCAAGAAGATTTCAAGGCTATGTGATACATAAAATATACATAGTTCAATTCATTAAATATAAAAAATAGCAGGTTTATATGCAAAAACATAACAATGCAGGTTCTGGACAACAACACCTATTGGTACTCAAATTGACTTTCCCGCTTCTACGGGAATCCAAATCTGATTCCGTCAAGCGTTCGAAAAACTAGACTACCTGTTGGTTCCAACGCATATTTACACGATACTTTATAGTTACATTATCTATGCATATAAAATCATACTTTACTGGTTTCGTGCACAGTCTCGGTACTGGACATTACAACATGAAAGTACTAAAATGTCAATATTTTACAATTTATAAATCGGAATAAGGAACCGCAAGATGTTCCGGATTCAAGACTCATTGTGCTACAATTCTTATGTACGAAGTTCTAAGTTTTAGTGTTGGGAACTAGGTTGAAACCTCAATATAAGGTCAAGCAATTTATATGGCAGCAAAGTTGAATGTCCAATAATACGATAATTTAACGACTCTATCTTTAAATCAATAACAATGACACGATAAGAAGATTATAAATCAATAACATTGTACGATAAGGAAAATAATGAATCAATAATGGAATTCAATTATATATGACATTCAAACAAATAACTACTTGTCGTACGTCAAGGAAAATACTTGCACAAAAACAATAAAATGTGTACAAGAGATGCTTGCCTTATAACGTGATAATTATGAGAGATGAACGATGGGAAAAAATGTGTAAACAACGACAACCGCAGCAGAGAGAATGATTGCAAGGGCAGCGACACAAGGAAGCGAATGTCAACCGTGACACGTGCAGCGATAATGGTGACCCCAGCAACGAGTAAGGGCGACGGCAAGGCGAGAGGGCAGCAACACAACAGTTAGCAAAGGTAGCAAGGAGGCAGCTAACAACACCGGCAATGATGGAAGTGCTCTAAGAGCCACAACAACAGCATGAACGACGACAACAATTCAGCGATGGTGATCGGGTGGTGCTCAGGTGCTCGAGGTAGCGGAGGAGTTGAAGCTTGGGTTGCTGTGAGATTGGGAGAGGTGGAGACAGTGTGAAGGAGGTGATCGGGAGGGGTGCAGTCAGTGCATTTACAAGGAGGAGGCAGTGCACAGGGGCACAGCGAGGCAATGCTGGGGGAAGTGTGCGGCGACGGGCACAGCGGGGGGAGATGGCGATGGGAGCGGCTACGGGTAGAGCAGCGGCCGAGGGCTGCAATGCACGGTGGCTGCAATGGAGAGGGGGTGGTAGGGTGATGGTTCTCAGGTGGTGGTTGAGCTGCAAGGCAACATTTGCAAGGTGTTCGAACTGCAAGGTAGGTGGCTGCGAGTGCAGGAGGTGGTGCTTGCGATGGTGGTAGAGGGTGTCGACGATGATGGTGATGGCAACGAGGGCTGGTGCTGGCATGAGGCTGGAATGGCAGAAGGCAATGGCAACAAGGTCGGGGATGGTGACAAGGCGAGGGGAGCTTAGGAGGCAGAGTCGGGGTTACGGGGGGGAGCGGTGGTGAGGTGGAGAGCAGCAAAGGGCGATGGGGTGGATTGCGGTGGTCGACGGGTGAGGCTTCAGGGGTTGCTAGTGGAGTTAGGAGGTGGGTTTGCAGGGAATGCAAGCAGTCGAGGGAGGAGCTTGGGGCTATGGTGATCCGATGATGGAGCGAGGGTGGGGAAGGAGGAAGGCGGAGCTTCGGGATGGCGGCTCGGGTTGCGGTAGTAGGTGGCAATGAGGAAGGAGTGGGCGGTCGGGTTTTAGAAGTAACACGAGAGGAGGAAGAAGATGGAAGATGAAGGGATAGGGGATTAGTGTGATATGATTAGTGGGGGAGCAATTAGTGGGAAGTTAAGAAGATTAAGAGGGTAGTGGGGAATTCTGGGGAGATCTATATACTGATAGTTGAATTTGGGTAGGGTGGGACTAATGGGTTATCGGGTTTGGGTATACAAATGTGGGCTTGAATTAACGGGCTCGAATTTAATTAAGAAATTAACAATAGGATGACATTAGGCTTCAAATAAATAATAATAAAAATAATAAATCCAATAATATTGGTTGGGGTACATAAAAGTTATCAAACAATAATAACAGTAGTATGGATTAAAATTGGGCTTTAACAAAATAATAGATAATGAAGAGAAATATTGTCGAATAAAATAAGATTTTGGGTTCAAGAGAATAGAAGAACTTATATACGGGTTTGGGATCGATCAAATATGAGATGTATATAACAAAATTTAAAGAAACAATTTATAAGAAAATTGGAATACAAGAATACGAAGAAAAGAGAAATGAAAATTCATTTAAACGGGAACGGGGGTTACATTATCATGTCATTTATTTCATATTTAGGTATTTCATTTATTGTATTATTTATTGTAAATCAAATCAACATAATAAAGTCCTTAGAATAGTAAGTTCAATGTCATGAGATATCAAGTGCATGACTTGATTGTGAGATCTTATTGGTTGAAATCAGAACACTGTTGTCAAATGTCCCTAGTCAAGTATTATTGTGAATTAGGACAACGATAATACATAGAGATTAGTGTGTGCGTAGACTAATGATCATTTTCACGGGTCATGGATATTAGATATCAAGTCTTGACATTGGTACATATTAGAGTAATAATGTATTGGACTGACCCACCATGAGAACGTTGCATGGATCGTTACGTGAGTGTCATAATTGGTTCTCATAGTGACTATTGTGTACATAGTCCTTTGACTTGAAGTCACTATGGTTCCCTACACGAAAAGTTATATGTTTTAATGCCGTCAAACGTTACATGTAATAAGGTGATTATAAAGTCGACTATTGGATATACTACAAATCATTCGAAGGGATATGAGTGACTTAGATAGGATTTGTCCCTCCTACATAACAGGAGAGATATCTACAAGAGTGATATCAACATAATGGGAACCTATTGGGTCACACGCTTATAATGGATCAAAATTAGGATTTAAATTCATAAGATGAATTTAATTGGGGATCCAAGTAAGACTTGGACTCCTGACATTGATTGGACATTTAATTAGATTGAATGGGCCGACTAAAGTTCAAAGGCCCACTCACGAATTTAACCCAGGTCAGATTGTGAGCCCAACAGCATCAGTACTCTCTTAGGGTTGATTTTCTGCACCTATATATATGATATGTATATGTGGAAAATTCACACGTGAAAAACCCTAACAATCACAGAAAGTGAGAGAGAGAGGTCGTGAGGAACATCCCCTTCCCGCAGCATGCACCGTGGTCTGAGGGAGAGTCATTTTTTGTTCCGTTCATGTGGATACCATAGAGGCACCACAGTATTGCAGTGCTGTGATCGACATATGGTGGAGACAGTAGATCTGTCACGCCCTGCTTCCCAAAAGAGAATATGGAAAACGGATTAGCGACAAAAGCCCAGCGAATAATTTTCATCATCCATAAGCTGTTCAAGAATATTTACAACATTTCACAAGAATAATTAGAGTCGGAAGTAAAAGAATCAACCAAACATGCACATACGAATCAAAATACCAACAAGAACACTTGAAACCAAAATATATTAATCTCAAATATATCCAGATCTGAATAAGTCAATATCCTGGGTCATATTGCCCAAGTACAATAAATCCAAGTACAAGATACCATTGTTCAAAGCAAGCACCAAGAAATAATAATAATAATAGCAGGAAAAACAAGATAGCAAAACTCTAGCATCTAGTATCTCATCTCGCCTATTCCATTTGGCAGCTGATCGCCAAAATCTGCAATTTAGCAATTGCAGGAATAGGAAAAAGAAAACAAACTCCCCGTCAATGCAAGTTACGGGCCACTTGTAATGCAGGATACAAGTACATAGGAAAACTAACTAATAATATGGAATATGCATGATAACAAAATATAACAACTAGCATGGTAAGGTGAACAAGTACAAGTAGCATGTATCAAGTCTCGAGTGAACAAGTATCATATTGACAAGTAACAAGTGTCAAGTATCATGTAATCATGTAGCAAGTGTCAAGTATCAAGTGAACAAGTATCAGGTATCATGTAACAGGTATCAAGAATCAAGTATCACGAAATCAAGTAACGAGTAACAAGTGTCAAATATCAAGTAAACATGTATCATGTTCAAGTGTCATGTATCAAGTCTTATAGTTATTACTATCTAGGTAGCACTTCATGCATCCATCCTTTTACTATATGGTTGCTACTGTCAATGCAATTTCGTTTTAGATTTCAGAGTGGACCATAGAGGGCAGTGTACTCAAGGATAAGCTCTCAAGTATCAAGTATCAAGCTCCAAGTAACCAAATAACAAGCTTCAAACAACCAGATAAACAAGTTCCAAACAAGCTCCACATAACCAAATAACAAGCTCCAAGCAAGCTCCAAATATCCAAAATATATCAAGCTCTATGTCAAGTGTGCAAGTGCAAGTAATCATGTGTCAAGATCCAAATAACCAAACATCAAGCTCCAAATATCACGTAGGATTAATAGATCCCCTTCCGAGTACACATTTCTGTATTATCCACCACTAGATCTTTCCCTTTAAATCCCGGCTTGATTATTTGTTATTCGTATTAAACAAGCATGTATGTATCACGAATAGGGCAAGTATATCATGGTACAAACAAGTAACAAGTTCAAGTTGCAAGATAAACACGTACGGGTGAAAGATAACACACAGAAGGATAAAACAACCAAAAATCTAGTTTAGGACAGCAAGACAGTACTGCACTAAAACGAAGATTCCCGTTGCTACAAACATGCAAATCTGAATCCGTCGAAAGGCCTAGAAAATAGACTCCCGGACGAATCCAGCAAATATATATAAGTTATATAGTATTTCACAAAATCAAGTCTCAAAATTGATTTGAATCCAGAAAACACGTTCAGCTAGAAATCAGAAGAATGTACTTAAAGTCAGAAAAACAACATGAATATTTATTAATTGAATCCAAAAAATATCTAGGGTATTCTCCTATAACTGTAGTAATAGTAAAATAAAGTATCATAATTTTCCATTAAGATTAGTTCAGTGAACAAAAATCAGAAAATATCAAGAAATGATAGTTTGGCAAATATGAAATTCCCAACACTACTGTACGAAAACTGTAATATCTCGCAAACCGTGAAACGAAATCCAAATCCGCTAAAGGGAGATGAAAATAGACAAAATATTATAACTTTCTTATTTCATAAATATTTTTCATACAGGAAAAGGAATTAGGATGAAAATACACTTCTTCAGAGAACAACGAGCAAAATCCAGCAAGTATAGCTTTTGTTCGAAAGCATGAAACGGTATGTAAATCTTATCAAATAAATCCGCCAAATTTCTGGGTAATCCCTAATCAAGTATAGTGTTCAAAATTCAAGATCAAAATAATATGTTTAGCACTAGTATCAAAATAGTTTAGTCATCGAAATTATCAAGAAACGAAATCTGGAAATTTAATACACCTCTGTAGTAAAACAATCATATCTCACACGTACGAAAACGAAATTGATCAAGGTTAGAAAGTTTGAAAGAATACGGATTTATCTAAAAATCATGTTTAATGCTGAAGTTAAGATACTAGCCTTAATATGGTCTAAAATAACAATCAAAATTGATCATCGACAAAATACAGATTTTTCGTTTAACACCAAATCATCATACAAGATACGAAACTCGTTCCAAACACAACCAAACATGTTATAGAGTCTACTAAGTGTCCAAACATCATTAAATAGGGTATATGGCATGTCCACAACAAGTATATCACATCGATCCAAACAACACACAATTTCTCATAATTATCTCGCAAATATAATCACTTCAAGAACGGTCAAAAACCTATGTTGTTTCATGTCAAATTTGTGTCGTGTGGCAACTATGCTCAATAGTACAATAGAGACAATACTCATCAAAAATACGTCACACACGAGTTGTCTCTAGAACCCAACTACACTACAAGCGGAATATATGACTTGTATCATACAAAGAAATTGAGTACAAGTTACTTGCCTTAACCGACGACCAAAACGACTCCAAGCAAGAATAACAGGAACAGATTCCCGGGCACGAACAAAACGATCGGATCACAAACCAATCACGAACACACGATCACGAACAAGATGAAGACGATTGAGATCACGAACACAATCGGACGGCTGAGATCAAAGATCAGATCAAGATGATCGGATCAGAACGGATGGTCAAATTTCCCTAATGATGAAGATAACGATGAAGATCAAGATCGATCGATCGAATGGCTGTGATTAAAGGAAGTTGATGATCATCATGATCGTGACGATCAAGAAGAGATCGGACGGCTAGGATCTAATCGGATATCAAGAGGAGATCGAAGGCCCACATCCAATCAAGTATGATGATCAAGATCCAATGGACGGCCAAGATCACCCTGATGGTGATGATCAAGATCAAATCAACGGACGGCTAGGAATCAATCAATCAAGAAACTCCATGATGATGATGATCACGATGATCAAGGCGATTAGACGGCTTACATACAAAGCCATGATCAAGACCAATATCAATAACACACATGCAGGTGCGGCCCTGGCTTCATCGACTCCATGGCTTCGACGGCAGGTAGCAGCCCAGGGACACAGTGGCGGCCTCGACGCTGCAGAGGGGGGGTCTGCCAGCGACAGGGGGAGGACACCGAGGTGTTGTAGGATGTTGGATGAAGCTGGCTACAGGCGGAGCACAGGGGTTCTCGGGGATCGTTGATGTCTGGCGCTGATGACGCGCGACTGGCGAGGCGATCGCAAGGTTGCGGGGTTGCCACTAGCCGCGGCGAAGGCGGTAGGGTCACACACAGGCAGAGGGGATGAGAGCGGGAGAGAAGATAGAGGATTTGGGGGGTGCATACAGGAGGGGAGCAACACAGGGGACAGAGGAGAGAGTAGGAGAATGGGACGATAGGAGACGGCTGAAGGTTGAGCAGCTGTATAGTTTAGGGTTTGGGATATGAATAGTTTGGGAATATATATAGTAGGGAAAGGAAGGTTACGTGGGTGACGGGTTGAGATAGTAACGGGTTTGGGGATGTTGGGTATTTAGGTGGGTTCGGGTGTATACATGGGTTTGGGATTAATGCAGATGGGTATTGGGGATTTGTTATTGGGTCTGGGTATTAGGGAAACAGGGTATAGGTGAAATAATAGACAATTGGGTTTAAATGGGTATTTGGGTTTAATAAAATCCAATATGGAAATAGGGTTTTAAAAACCAATAGAAAAATAATTATAACAATATTAGATAAATTTGAGTATGATCAAATTAACAACAAAAATAATAATGTAAATAATAAGACTAACTAAAATAATATTGATAACAATAATAATAATAATAATAGGAAAAAAATGATAAAAATAATAATAGTAATAATAAAAGTAATAATAAACATAATATGAACTGTATCACAATACAAAAATCATAGAAAAGTAGATACAGTTAAAATTAGTCATTAAAAATAATTTTAGTAGGAGATCCAATAATACAATTTGACAAAAGGATTTGAAAACCAAAAAAAAATAATTTGCGATAATTTTAAATACAGAAAATACACAAAAATATGTTTTTGGGAAAACAGGGGTTACCAATCTTACCCACCTTAAAACAAAATTTCGTCCTCGAAATTTGCTTAGGCAGTACATAAGACAAGGCAAAACAAATATGGGGAAGGGTAACAATGCAGAGGGCTAAAGGGAAAGGAACAAAGCAGTGGCAACAATAGAAAAAGAAGAAGTGGATAACAATGATGTCAAATGGAATGCATGAAAGAAAAGAAGCAGTATCAAAGGAATGAGGCAACACAAGATAACAAAGCAAGATAGGGAGTAGGCAGAATTGGAATCAAAGAGAGAAAGGACAGGAAAAAAAATTGAATCAAATAATGAATTGATGCATGATGGCAAAATGGAATGCAAGAAGGAAGTAACCGGTATCAAAAATGAAGAAGAAACGTCACAAGACTTGCAAGATAACGAAGCAAAAAGATGAAGAAATAGATAGAGCTGGAATCGAAGAAAGGATGGAGAAGGAAGAGATGAATGAAGCAACGAGTCAACGGATGATGATGAATGCAAGGGATAAAGAAGCAAACAGTGCATGGAAGAAGAAATAACAAAAGAATCTCGGGACCTGTGGGTTATGGGCCCACAATGCTTCTGCTGTGCCACTCTGATCAAGAAGACTGCCAATAGCATCCAGTGATGCCGACTGACGAACCAAGCAATAAAGAAAAGACTGGATGACACCAGAATAAGAAAGATATAGGTACGAATAATGGATTCATACCCAAGAAGAAATCAATCAAAGAGGACGACTTAAAAAGACAGAAGAATCAATGAATCAAGGGATTGAATAAGAATGGATCAAAAGTAATGGAATAAGACTAGTATCCAGATCAATGTTGATTATAATTCATTTATGCATATATGGTTGGTGAAATGTTGAGCCGATCCCAGATCGAGCCAAGCTTGTCTAATATATCAGTCAAACTAATACATTAACCAAACCTGGGCTCTGAAAGCACTAAAATAATTACCACGCCCTGCTTCCTAAATGAGAATACAGAATACGAATATGCGACAAAAGTCCAGCGAATGATTTTCATCATCCATAAGCTGTTCAAGAATCTTTACAATATTTCACAAGAATAATCAGAGTCAGAAGTAAAAGAATCAACCAAACATGTACATACGAATCAAAATACCAACAAGAATACTTGAAACCAAAATATATTAATCTCAAATATATCCAGATCTGAATAAGTCAATATCCTGGGTCATATTGCCCAAGTACAATAAATCCAAGTACAAGATACCATTGTTCAAAGCAAGCAACAAGAAATAATAATAATAATAGCAGGAAAAACAAGATAGCATAACACCAGCATTTAGTATCTTATCTCGCCTATTCCATCTGGAAGCTGATCTCCAAAATCTGTAATTTAGCAATTGCAGGAATAGGAAAAAGAAAACAAACTCCCATCAATGCAAGTTACAGGCCGCTTGTAATGTAGGACACAAGTACATGGGAAGACTAACTAATAATATGGAATATGCATAATAACAAAATATAACAACTAGCATGGTAAGGTGAACAAGTACAAGTTGCATGTATCAACAATCGAGTGAACAAGTATCATATAAACACGTTAGAAGTGTCAAGTATCAAGTAATCATATAGTAAGTGTCAAGTATCAAGTGAATAAGTATCAGGTATCATGTAACAGGTATCAAGAATCAAGTATCACGAAATCCAGTAACGAGTAACAAGTGTCAAGTATCAAGTAAACATGTATCGTGTTCAAGTGTCGTGTATCAAGTCTTATAGTTATTACTATCTAGGTAGCACTTCATACATCCATCCTTTTACTGTATGGTTGCTACAGTCAATGCAATTTCGTTTTAGATTTCATTGTGGACCATATAGGGTAGTGTACTCAGGGATATGCTCTCAAGTATCAAGTATCAAGCTCCAAGTAACCAAATAACAAGCTCCAAACAACCAGATAAACAAGTTCCAAACAAGCTCCACATAACCAAATAACAAGCTCCAAGCAAGCTCCAAATACCCAAAATATATCAAGCTCTGTGTCAAGTGTGCAAGTACAAGTAATCATGTGTCAAGCTCCAAATAACCAAACATCAAGCTCCAAATATCACGTAGGATCAATAGATCCCCTTCCGAGTACACATTTCTGTATTATCCACTACTAGTGTAACGCCCCGAATTCCAAAAACACTGAATTCGAGAGTTCTACAGGATCTTTTCACTTCTTTCGTACAATTTTACAAGGAAATTAAAACTTTTTATTTTAACAATAATTACATCAGAGTCTTTTACATCAATACGCAGCGGAATCAATAAAATACAACAATAATGAATGTACAATTGTTACAACTTTAGCATTTAAATAATCAACAACATCATCAATCATCTTTATGTCTTCATGTAACTCCAAATCCTGCATATAAAACTGTGGGCGCGTCAGTTGCTTACAACTGACGAAATATTATACACGGCCATCCTCTCTATGCCGAAAACAGTATAACGATTCTTAAATACTTTAGCAAATACAAACTTGATCACAAACAAAGCTACAAAGGGACTATCCTATTGATGTCGTGTTGTGCGGTGCACTTAGTCCTTATGCAATTTATTTATATTATATGACACTAATGCGCACTTGTTCGGATTCTATGCATCCCATACTACATAGGTCTGAGGGCAAGCCCTTAATCGTTCTTCATCTTTGTAGGGTTCAATCCATCGTCATGACTTAATCTACTAATGTAACTACGGTAAGTATCCTAGATGTTTGCTGACCTACGAACTCATGTCTAGGCACTCTGGAGGGAATCCCATCGCTGACATGACTCATCATGCAAACATCCTGTGGTAATTCAGCTCTCACCATAGACATGACACCACCCGTAGTCTTCAAACATCCCACGAGCGTCGCCACCGGGACGGTACTCTGGAACAGTATCCTCACCCAGACTCATCATGGGAATTCCTGGGATACGCTCTCGCCGCTATCCAATGGCTCTCATACTCAATGTTTTTCTCTTACTTTCATCACGTCTTCACTATGTATCTATCTGTAATTTCGGTAAGTATCATAGATGTTCTACGATTGCAAGCACGTGTACAGAAAACCTGGAGGGGAATCCCATCGCTGACATGACTCATCATGCAGACATCCTGTGGTAATTCAGCCTCACTTCATGGTACACGATTCTCTTGCAGTCACCAAACATCCCACAAGCATCGCTACCAGGATGGTATTCTGGAGTAGTATCCACGTCAAGTCACGACGCATCGTGAAGACAACCTGTGCATACCCTCAACAACACCCATCCAATGGCCCTCAACTCGTGTTTTTCTCTCACTTCCATCACAGCCTTACAAAATTTGTTTTAAAAGAAAATCATCACAACCTAGAGCTAGCTTACCCTACCGAACTTAAATCAACAATAGAGACAGTCAGCCTACCTAGCTACTTCTCGAGAGACACTAAACCCTCAACGGTTAGCTCTCAAAATCATAAATAATACTGCCGGTCACTAGGGGCTCGCCTAGCCTCTAGATTCCAACAACTATCTCTTTCTAGAGATCATCAATGATTCATAATCAATCTCCAATAATAATTCCATTTCTTTTGTTCACAAATTCTTTCTCAAAACATCTCTTTTATAATCTCATTACATGAGAACCATTCAATTCGATCAATTTCATCTTTCACATCCTTGTGTGCATTCACAATAAAACTCAATCAGGTATTAATAACCATAAAGTCTCATATTCAACTTATTTAACTTTCATTTGTCAAAATCAAATTTCAAACTCAAGAACCAGAAAATAGTTCGGTTCAGTCGACTGGTGGCAGTATCAGTCGACTGTTCCGTGAGTACTTTGAACATCAAAAACAACAGTCAGCTCGATCCAGTCGACTGTGAAAGTAGACAGTCGACTGCTCTACGAGACTTGAAACTTTAGTAATAACACAGTCGGTTCAGTCGATTGTCGACCAGGAATCAGTCGACTGTTCCGCGAATACTTTAAAAACTCGAAACATCAAAATTCAGTACAGCAGCAGTCGACTGTAAAAGTAGTCAGTCGACTGTCCTGCCAACGAAAACCCAACTTTTTACACTTGCCAGTCGACTGTGGAAGGTAGCCAGTCGACTGTCAACTTCACCAATTTCATCTTTGCATATATTTTTCGACCTTTTAATTGATTTGTATTTCCATATAAAAATATAGATCATTTCCAGAATATACTCCTTTTTTAAAAACAACATCGAATAAGTTACCCAATAACAAGTTTCTCATTTTTCAACGAAATCCTTAAAATGCATCAAAACATATATTCAATCAAATTTTCAAATAAACTGTTGTCTTTTATCAAAATCACTTTATAAAAATCTCTATACTTGTATAAATAACATTTTGAGGTTATAATCGCACTTCTTTGCCACATTCTCAACAAATAACATAATTGCATTATTCTAACCATGTCTCAACATGCATCAATTTCATGCAATCACTTCAATTCTAGCATTTCAACTAGCAATCATAACAATTTAAGCATAGCAATTTATAACTACCACATCAATCAAAATTTAACGATTCATTTCAACCTTAATTTGCATGCAATCAATTCAATTTCAACCAAATGAAACATATATCAACTATCATGCAATATCTACTCTTACATTAGAAAGTATTTAAGAAACACCCACCTAAATTGAAGATTTGTTACCCAAATGAACTCCTAGAATTAGGAGCTCCTAAAGAAAGCTCCAATTGCAGCATCCTCGAAATCCGCGCACCAAAGCTAGCCTCCAAGCTCCACATTTCGGCAAGCATCCATCATCAAGAGCATCTCCATCCCTACTCCATTCGGCAACAACAAGGGCAAACTCCCATCTTCTTTCATATACACATACTATGTATGTACATATATATACATTAGTATATGTATATAGGCAAGTGGGATAGATGATTAGGTTGAGAAAATGGCAAAGTTATGCTGGCTTGGGGCTGCTTTCGGATTGGCAAGAGAGAAGGAGAAGAAGAGATGAGGGAATGAGAGACTAAGGGGGTATTTTTATAAGAGAGTGGTAGGGTAGTTAGTATAACTACCTCCACATGAACACCACTAACCCACTTCTAAAATTTGGTTTCCCTCCTATTTTCGAAATCAAAACTCCAGAATTTTCCTCCCCTCATGAGCAGCCCGGTCCCCAAGAAGTGTGCACATCGCACGTGTGCACGTGCACGTGCTTTGTGTACAAAAACAATTTATTTATTTAATCCCTTTAAAACAACTTATTTAAATTTGTAATAAATATACAAAATTAACTTTAAATTATACTTTTCATGCACAATAAAATGGAAAGAAACATTTCATGAAAATTTATTTTGAAGGAAGAACGCGCTTACAACACGTGCACCAAAACACGTGCGTCGCCCGTAAAATCTCAAAAATACAAAAATTGACTTTATGAACCGAAAAATATCTATAATAAATTGGAATGCAATAGAGAGCATATTTAATATACATATTTGATAATATACTCAAACGTACAGAAAACACGTGTATTGCACGTAGAAATTTTATTTTAATAAAGATAGTCCAAAATTGAATTTTCGTTTACAAAACAAATTCAAACATGTTTATAAAAATAAATGATTGAAACCCATAGAAAACTTTGCACGTAACGGTGGAATACCCAAAATCGACACGTGCATCGATAATACGTAAAAAGCACGTAAAAACTCAAGGATTGAAATTTTGCATTTGAGTTGTCCCAAATGGAATTTTAAGAATACGGGATTGCATAAATAATTGGAATTCAAAATACATATCAAAATGCGTTATGGATATAATCAATAATAGTACAAAATGCACGTGCGTAACACCCGAGGGCAAAATTGTCAATTAAATTTTGCGGGGTGTTACACTCTCCCCCCCTTAGAACAGTTCCGTCCCCGGAACTCACTATGGTAAAGATTGTATTTTGTACACACTAAGGAAAATATCAGTGTAGCATATAAAAATCACCAACATCAAGAAAATAGCATAAAAGTAAGCAATGTGGAAAAATGAGACAAAAATTTATTTAAGAAAATTTATGAATATCAAAATTTCACAAGAACTAAACAAGAAAACTAGGAAAGTAGCATAAGAAAACAAATACGACAATAGAGGATAGTGTATTTTGAAAGGAGTTTTCATACAAAATACTATCAAGTAAACCATTAGATAAAATGATAAATAAACTTAGTCATTAATTGTGAAATAATTTCAGAAAACAATGCAATAAAGAAAAACATAGTTAATGGGTACCTTATAAATAGATTCGATACTAAAAATTCATCAGTGTAATAAATGGTAAAAAGTCACAAACCAAATTGGTACTATATGACGAAACTAGCAATTTAACAGTTTGAGAAATATATAAGAAGAGAATATAGTAAAAGTATAGACAACATAAAATGATTCTGTATAAAAATTAATATCATAAAATAATTTGTAAGGTAACTTTAATAATTATACATACAATTTGAAAATTAGGTATACATCGAAATACTTTCGAATTATTTAGTAAAGCGAAAAACCCAACTTACGAAATTACATATGCGAAAAATTATATAGGTGAAATGAATAGCATGATGTGAAAATTATAAATGATTTGTAGCAGTCAAACGAGACATCGTAGTAGTAAAACGTACTATTGAAAGTAGTGCGAAAACCAATTATATAACAAAGAAAAAGTATAGACAATGAAAAAAAATGATTTTGTATATAAATCGATATCATAAAGTAATTTGTAAGGTAAATACAATAAGAAATGAAAAGGCAGGAATCCAAATAATTTCGATTTGTCAAGTAGACCAAGAAAATCAGCATACAAAATTATGTATATACATAGACGGAAATTATAGGGCAAAACAACAACATCATGATACAAAATTTATAAATGATGTGTAGGAGTAAAATAATATATTATGGTTGTAACAATGCAAAACTAATTATATAGAAGTGATTCATGAATTATGACAGAAGTATAATAAATAAAACTGTTAGGTGAGTAGCCACCAAATTTTAAAATAGCAAAATACAATAAAGTGGTACGAAATACTAACTTACAAAAATGCAAAGTACTACAAAGAAGACGGCAAAATAGTTGAGATTAAGCGGTAAATACGCAGGTTTGATAGATATAGAAATCAGTATAAACAGTATAATGCTAGGTTACAAAATATTATAAAATAGTATAAGCTAGTACCAAATGAAATAGTTATAAGTGAATATTGTAGAAAACAAGGTAGGGGTTATCTAAGTATAATATTTCCTTCTGGTGTAGGTTCGTCTCGCTGGTATCCAACAGAAGACTTGCCCATCTTGATCTCAAGTTGCATAATTGCTCCTACGATATCCGGTTGCAATTTGCCTTCTGGACATTCGGTTGCAAACTTCGCCTCACCGACATCCAGTTGCAGTTTGCTTTCTGGACATTCAGTTGCAAACCTTGCCTCCCCGACTTCCAGTTGCAGTTTGCCTCCAATGATGTCTAGTTGCATATTTGCCCTCTCGACATTAAGTTGCACCAAAGCGGAAGATGGGAAGATGTAATCTTCCATGTATACTTAGATATGGGATGTTAATAAGGTATGGTGTTATGTTTGAAATCAATGATACAGAAAAAGATTTTACACAACGAAATATCAAAATAGGTGTATAGGATATATCAACATAGAGGGTACTAATTAGTAGTAATGAAAAATTTATTTATAACCCTAAAACAAATAATGTAGAATATATGCACGTGTGTTGAAAATAAAATTGAAAACAATGAATGACGTAATGTACCAAATTAGGGCAATCGACACAAACAATTATACATAAAAATAGTAATGTAGTAATTTGAGGATGGTGAAATTATACGTATAGTAAATATTTTGAAATACATGACACATATAAAAATTCAATGGAAAACATATGTAGTAATCAAGAATCTAAAGACAATTTAAAATTTTGAGAATAAAGTAGTATAAATAGTGAGTATATGCATTATATTAAGAAAACGTAAATTGCAAAATTGATGAATATAACAAATAAATTAGTAGATAATATGTACTAACAATAATATTGAATGCAGACAATAAATCAAATTAGTATGTTGTATTTATACGAATAAAATATTTCAATCTCGTTAAAATATATTGAAGTATATAAGACAATACGAGATAACGAAAGAATATCGTATCAGAAAATCAAATCATGCAAAATGAATGCACATAAGAAAAATTCACAAGCAAAAGTCAAAAATGTAATAATAAATGAAAAAAATGGTTGTAATATAAAGTTAACAAAATACGTAAAGTAATAGCACATATGAACGGATGAGCATAAGGTGACATGAAACACGAAAGACAAAACTTCAAGATGGAGACACAATTAAAATAAGTTCAACAAAATCAAGACTAAGGAAAATAGACAAAATACTAGGCATTGAAATGATTTAATAGTATAGGAAAATATATTATTTGGAAAATATTAAATGTTGAAAAGTACTATGATGAAAATCCATATAAAATAATTTAAGGGGAAAGTGTGTTTATGTGTAAGGTATCATGAACGACGGTTCAAACCAACCACGTTTCCACTGCGCCACTCTGATACCCAGGGAAAAGGAGCTCGCATACCATTTCAAATCAATGTATACGAGGAGAGCATCATGAATGAATGTAAGTTCAATAACAACTTCCATTCATGACTCCAGCCATCCAATGGGGAAAGGAATGAGGAAACATCAGCCTATAGAGCAACACAAATGTAAATCACTTACATTTAAATCTCTATAAACTGAACTCATACTCTAATGTCCACTTCTAGGGTGTTGTTCCTTATAAATTTGTACTACTTAGAAGCGTGGCTCTGATACCACTTGTAACGCCCCAAATTCCAAAAACACTGAATTCGAGAGTTCTACAGGATCTTTTCACTTCTTTCGTACAATTTTACAAGGAAATTAAAACTTTTTATTTCAACAATAATTACATCAGAGTCTTTTACATCAATACGCAGCGGAATCAATAAAATACAACAATAATGAATGTACAATTGTTACAACTTTAGCATTTAAATAATCAACAGCATCATCAATCATCTTTATATCTTCATGTAACTCCAAATCCTGCATATAAAACTGTGGGCGCGTCAGTTGCTTACAACTGAAGAAATATTATACACGGCCATCCTCTCTATGCCGGAAACAGTATAACGATTCTTAAATACTTTAGCAAACACAAACTTGATCACAAACAAAGCTACAAAGGGACTATCCTATTGATGTCGTGTTGTGCGGTGCACTTAGTCCTTAATGCAATTTATTTATATTACATGACACTAATGCGCACTTGTTCGGATTCTATGCATCCCATACTACATAGGTCCGAGGGCAAGCCCTTAATCGTTCTTCATCTTTGTAGGGTTCAATCCCTCGTCATGACTTAATCTACTACTGTAACTACGGTAAGTATCCTAGATGTTTTCTGACCTACGAACTCATGTCTAGGCACTCTGGAGGGAATCCCATCGCTGACATGACTCATCATGCAGACATCCTGTGGTAATTCAGCTCTCACCATAGACATGACACCACCCGTAGTCTTCAAACATCCCACGAGCGTCACCACCGGGACGGTACTCTGGAACAGTATCCTCACCCAGAATCATCATGGAAATTCCTCGGATACGCTGTAATACCCCAGATTTGTAAACGAACAGTCGACTGGTATACCTAGCAGTCGACTGCTATTGAGATTTGTGAAAGGGTTTGAGAAATATAGTCCCATATCGGGAATATACAAAGATAATTTGAGTATAAATACAATTGCCTATGATCAAGAGTCACCAATTCGGTTAACCACCTTTTGAGAGGCAACCTGTGGTGGGCAGTTGTACTACATAGTATCTAATTTGTATTTCATAAAAATATTAAAATTGTCTGAGTATTGGGGAGGGGCGTTACAAATGGTATCAGAGCCGACTTTCGACACACCGGGTGTATTTGATACACGGCAGGGAGATGAGTCTTCGGTATTAGCTTCGTGGGGTATCCATAGAAGTAGGCAGGGTGCTAGAAAGGGCGGTCCTACACTAGATGTGTGTCCCGTACTCAGCGAGGACGCTGATTTCTAAAGGAGGGGTGTATGTAATACCCCAGATTTGTAAACGAACAGTCGACTGGTATACCTAGCAGTCGACTGCTATTGAGATTTATGAAAGGGTTTGAGAAATATAGTCCCATATCGGGAATATACAAAGATAATTTGAGTATAAATACTATTGCCTATGATCAAGAGACCAATTCGGTTAGCCACCTTTTGAGAGGCAGCCTGTGGTGGGCAGTTGTACTACATAGTATCTAATTTGTATTTCATAAAAATATTAAAATTGTCTGAGTATTGGGGCGGGGCGTTACATACGCTCTCGCCGCTATCCAATGGCTCTCATACTCAATGTTTTTCTCTTACTTTCATCACGTCTTCACTATGTATCTATCTGTAATTTCGGTAAGTATCATAGATGTTCTACGATTGCAAGCACGTGTACAGAAAACCTGGAGGGAAATTCTATCGCTGACATGATTCATCATGCAGACATCCTGTGGTAATTCAGCCTCACTTCATGGCACACGATTCTCTTGCAGTCACCAAACATCCCACAAGCATCGCTACTAGGATGGTACTCTGGAGTAGTATCCACGTCAAGTCATGACGCATCGTGAAGACAACCTGTGCATACCCTCAACAACACCCATCCAATGGCCCTCAACTCGTGTTTTTCTCTCACTTCCATCACAGCCTTACAAAATTTGTTTTAAAAGAAAATCATCACAACCTAGAGCTAGCTTATCCTACCGGACTTAAATCAACAATAGAGACAGTCAGCCTACCTGACTACTTCTCGAGAGACACTAAACCCTCAACGGTTAGCTCTCAAAATCATAAATAATACTGCCGATCACTAGGGTCTCGCCTAGCCTCTAGATTCCAACAACTATCTCTTTCTAGAGATCATCAATGATTCATAATCAATCTCCAATAATAATTCCATTTCTTTTGTTCACAAATTCTTTCTCAAAACATCTCTTTTATAATCTCATTACATGAGAACCATTCAATTCGATCAATTTCATCTTTCACATCCTTGTGTGCATTCACAATAAAACTCAATCAGGTATTAATAACCATAAAGTCTCATATTCAACTTATTTAACTTTCATTTGTCAAAATCAAATTTCAAACTCAAGAACCAGAAAATAGTTCGGTTCAGTCGACTGGTGGCAGTATCAGTCGACTGTTCCGTGAGTACTTTGAACATCAAAAACAATAGTCAGCTCGATCCAGTCGACTGTGAAAGCAGATAGTCGACAGCTTTACGAGACTTGAAACTTCAGTAATAACACAGTCGGTTCAGTCGACTGTCGACCAGGAATCAGTCGACTGTTCCGCGAATACTTTAAAAACTCGAAACATCAAAATTCAGTACAGCAGCAGTCGACTGTAAAAGTAGTCAGTCGACTGTCCTTCCGACGAAAACCCAACTTTTTACACTTGCCAGTCGACTGTGGAAGGTAGCCAGTCGACTGTCAACTTCACCAATTTCATCTTTGCATATATTTTTCGACCTTTTAATTGATTTGTATTTCCATATAAAAATATAGATCATTTTCAGAATATACTCCTTTTTTAAAAACAACATCGAATAAGTTACCCAATAACAAGTTTCTCATTTTTCAACGAAATCCTTAAAATGCATCAAAACATATATTCAATCAAATTTTCAAATAAACTGTTGTCTTTTATCAAAATCACTTTATAAAAATCTCTATACTTGTATAAATAACATTTTGAGGTTATAATCGCACTTCTTTGCCACATTCTCAACAAATAACATAATTGCATTATTCTAACCATGTCTCAACATGCATCAATTTCATGCAATCACTTCAATTCTAGCATTTCAACTAGCAATCATAACAATTTAAGCATAGCAATTTGTAACTACCACATCAATCAAAATTTAACGATTCATTTCAACCTTAATTTGCATGCAATCAATTCAATTTCAACCAAATGAATCATATATCAACTATCATGCAATATCTACTCTTACATTAGAAAGCATTTAAGAAACACCCACCTAAATTGAAGATTTGTTACCCAAATGAACTCCTAGAATTAGGAGCTCCTAAAGAAAGCTCCAATTGCAGCATCCTCGAAATCCGCGCACCAAAGCTAGCCTCCAAGCTCCACATTTCGGCAAGAATCCATCATCAAGAGCATCTCCATCCCTACTCCATTCGGCAACAACAAGGGCAAACTCCCATCTTCTTTCATATACACATACTATGTATGTACATATATATACATTAGTATATGTATATAGGCAAGTGGGATAGATGATTAGGTTGAGAAAATGACAAAGTTATGCTGGCTTGGGGCTGCTTTCGGATTGGCAAGAGAGAAGGAGAAGAAGAGATGAGGGAATGAGAGACTAAGGGGGTATTTTTATAAGAGAGTGGTAGGGTAGTTAGTATAACTACCTCCACATGAACACCACTAACCCACTTCTAAAATTTGGTTTCCCTCCTATTTTCGAAATCAAAACTCCAGAATTTCCCTCCCCTCATGAGCAGCCCGGTCCCCAAGAAGTGTGCACATCGCACGTGTGCACGTGCACGTGCTTTGTGTACAAAAACAATTTATTTATTTAATCCCTTTAAAACAACTTATTTAAATTTGTAATAAATATACAAAATTAACTTTAAATTATACTTTTCATGCACAATAAAATGGAAAGAAACATTTCATGAAAATTTATTTTGAAGGAAGAACGAGCTTACAACACGTGCACCAAAACACGTGCGTCGCCCGTAAAATCTCAAAAATACAAAAAATTGACTTTATGAACCGAAAAATATCTATAATAAATTGGAATGCAATAGAAAGCATATTTAATATACATATTTGATAATATACTCAAACGTACAGAAAACACGTGTATTGCACGTAGAAAATTTATTTTAATAAAAATAGTCCAAAAATTGAATTTTCGTTTACAAAACAAATTCAAACATGTTTATAAAAATAAATGATTGAAACCCATCGAAAACTTTGCACGTAACGGTGGAATACCCAAAATCGACACGTGCATCGATAATACGTAAAAAGCACGTAAAAACTCAAGGATTGAAATTTTGCATTTGAGTTGTCCCAAATGGAATTTTAAGAATACGGGGTTGCATAAATAATTGGAATTCAAAATACATATCAAAATGCGTTATGGATATAATCAATAATAGTACAAAATGCACGTGCGTAACACCCGAGGGCAAAATTGTCAATTAAATTTTGCGGGGTGTTACAACTAGATCTTTCCCTTTAAATTCCGGCTTGATTATTTGTTATTCGTATTAAACAAGCATGTATGTATCACGAACAGGGCAAGTATATCATGGTACAAACAAGTAAAAAGTTCAAGTTGTAAGATAAACACGTACGGGTGAAAGATAACACACAGAAGGATAAAACAACAAAAAATCTAGTTCAGGACAGCAAGACAACACTGCAGTAAAATGGGGATTCCCTTTGCTACAAACATGCAAATCTGAATCCGTCGAAAGGCCTAGAAAATAGACTCCCGGTCGAATCCAGCAAATATATGTAAGTTATATAGTATTTCACAAAATCAGGTCTCAAAATTGATTTGAATCCAGAAAACACGTTCAGCTAGAAATCAGAAGATTGTACTCACAGTCAGGAAAACAGCATGAATATTTATTAATTAAATCCAAAAACAATCTAGGGTATTCTCCAATAACTGTAGTAATAGAAAATAAAGTATCATAATTTTCCAGTAAGATTAGTTCAGTCAACAAAAATCAGAAAATATCAAGAAACGATAGTTTGGTAAATCTGGAATTCCCAACACTACCGTACGAAAACTGTAATATCTCACAAACCATGAAACAAAATTCAAATATGCTAAAGGGAGATGAAAATAGACAAAATATTCTAACTTTCATATTTCATAAATATTTTTCATACGGGAAATGGATTAGGGTGAAAACACACTTCTTTACAGAACAACGAGCAAAATCCAGCAAGTATTGCTTTTGTTCGAATGCATGAAACGGTATGTAAATCTTATCAAATAAATCCACCAAATTTCTGGGTAATCCCTAATCAAGTATAGAAATACTGTTCAAAATTTCAGATCAAAATAATATGTTTAGCACTAGTATCAAAATAGTTTAGTCATCGAAATCATCAAGAAACGAAATCTAGAAATATAATTCACCTCTGTAGTAATACAATCATATCTTACACATACGAAAATGAAATCGATCGACGTCAGAAAGTTTGGAAAGAAGACATATTTCTCTAAAAATCATGTTAAATACTGAAATTAAGATACTGACCTTAATTTGGTCTAAAATAGCATTCAAAACTGATCATCGACAAAATACAGATTTTTCTTTTAACAACAAATCAACATACAACATACGAAACTCATTCCAAACACAGCCAAATATGTTATACAGTCTACTAAGTTTTCAAACATCATGAAATAGGGTATATGGCATGTCCACAACAAGTATATCACATGGATCCAAACAACACACAAATTTTCATAATTATCTCACAAATATAATCACATCAAGAACGATCAAAATCTAAGTTGTTTCATGTCAAATTTGTGTCGTGTATCAATGGTCAATAGCACTATAGAGACAATACTCATCAAAAACATCACACACGAGTTGTCTTTAGAATCCAACTATACTACAAGCGGAATTTATGACTTGTATTATACAAAGAAATTGAGTACAAGTTACTTGCCTTAACCGACGATGAAAATGACTCCAAGCAAGAATAATGGGAATGGATTCCCGGGCACGAACACAACGATCGGATCATAAACCAATCACGAACGCACGATCACGAACAAGATACAGACGATCGAGATCACGAACACAATCGGACGGCTGAGATCAAAGATCAAGATCAAGATGATCGGATCAGATCGGACGGTCAGATTTCCCTGATGATGAAGATAATGATGAAGATCAAGAACGATCGATCGAATGGCTGTGATCAAAGGAAGTTGATGATCATCATGATCGTGTCGATCAAGAAGAGATCGGATGGCTAGGATTTAATGGATGATGAAAAGGAGATCGACGGCCCACATCCAATCAAGCATGATGATCAAGATCCAACGGACGGCCAAGATCACCCCGATGGTGATGATCAAGATCAAATCAACGGACGGCTAGGAATCAATCAATCAAGAAACTCCATGATGATGATGATCACGATGATCAAGGCAATCGGACGGCTCACATACAAAGCCAAGATATAAACCAATATCAACAGCACACATGCAGGTGTGGCCCTGGCTTCGGCGACTGCATGGCTCCAACGGCGGGTGGCGGCCAGGGGACACGGCGGCGGACGTCGACGCTGCAGAGGGGGGGGGAGTCTGCCGGTGACAGGGGGAGGACATCGAGGTGGCACAGGCTGCTGGACGAAGCTGGATGCAGGTGGAGCATAGGGGTGCTCGTGGATCGCTGACGTCTGGTGCTGATGACACGCGACTGTCGAGGAGGTCGCAGGGTTGCGGGGTTGCCACTGGCCACGGCGAAGGTGGCAGGGTCGCACACAGGGGAGAGTAGATGAGAGCGGGAGAGAAGGTGCAGGGTTTCCGGGGTGCACACAGGAGGGGAGCAACACAGGGGACGGAGGAGAGAGTAGGAGAACGGGACGATGGGAGACGGCTGTATAGTTTAGGGTTTGGGATATGAACAGTTTGGGAATATATATAGTGGGGAAGGGAAGGTTATGTAGGTGACGGGTTGAGATAGTGACGGGTTTGGGGATGCAGGGTATTTAGGTGGGTTCGGGTGTATACATGGGTTAGGGATTAATGTAGATGGGTATTGGGGATTTGTTATTGGGTCTGGGTATTAAGGAAACGGGGTATAGGTGAAATAATAGGCAATTGGGTTTAAATGGGTATTTGGGTTTAATAAAGTCCAATAGGGAAATAGGGTTTTAAAAAAAACTAATAGAAAATTAATTATAACATTATTAGATAAATTAGAGTATGATAAAATAAACAATAAAAAAATAATAATGCAAATAATAAGACTGACTAAAATAATACTGATAACAACAATAATAATATTAATAATTGAAAAAAAATATGATCAAAATAATAATAGTAATAATAAAAGTAATATTAACAATAATATGAACTATATTACAATACAAAAATCATAGAAAAATAGTTACAGCTAAAATTATTCATTAAAAATAACTTTAGTAGGAGATCCAATAATACAATTTGACAAAAGGATTTGAAAAACAAAAAAAATAATTTGCGAAAAATTTAAATACAGAAAATACACAAAAATACATTTTTGGGAAAACATGGGTTACAAGATCCATCTTTAAGGTGTAACTCCAAAATACGATTTATGGTTTTCGCATGGATCCATAGCTAGGTTTTGATATATTTTGTAATTTTTTCGCTGTATATTTTTTTTTGTGATTGCCTTTGAAACCTAACAATGGTATCAGAGCTACTTGCGAAACCATAATTTAGTTATATATGATATGTGATTATTCATGCTATGTTCACACTTTAGGAAGAAAGATTCATATCTGATATAATTTTTGTTTGCAACAGTTGCAGTATCAAGATTCATTTATGTGTTCATTGTTAACACAAATGCCATACCAGGGTAGTCATCGATTTGGAACCATTAAAAACCCTGGAGCAGCAAGATGTGATTGCAGTGACGTTAGGGTTTCTTAAAGCATGAAAAGTTCATGCACCTGTGTCGTTTGCAGTGTCGTTAGGGGCGGCCTCCCCTTGACCCACGCCCATAGATTGGGCAGAAGGACCCCCGTGCCAACTGTAACCCCTATTTTTCATTTTCGATATTTTTGGGTGTATTTTTCTTTTTGTGTATTTATCCTCATTATATCTCTTGTTAGACCGTATATTGGATCTTCATTTTCAATATATTCATTTATTTGATTTGTCCTCTTCTTATTTGAGTTCTTGATTCAATTGTTAGTCTATTGTTTCGCCTCCACTTCATCGAGCTATTATTTTTGATCATCTCTATTTTATTTGTTCATATCCTATTTTATTTATCCATTTTATGCCCATCTCGTTATTTTTAATCAATAATTTTTTCCCCTTAACCTTATTTTATTTATTTGGATCTTTAATAAACCCTATTGCCATTAAAAATCCCCTAAAAACCTAATCCTATTCTTACCCATATTCAGTATACCCTACTCTACCCGTTACACTATTCCCTGTGCCTAAACCCGTTTGCTACCCTACTCGAAACCCAAATGCTCAGCCGTCACCCTCACCACCTAAACACTAACATCTTTTATACCCATATATATATACACACACACCATCCTGTTAACCTCTAAACCCGTCAACCCTAAACTCTTTCTCTCGCACCTCTCTGCATCCCTCATGTTCACCCCGTCTCTGTTCCGACCTGCATTCCGTCGCGCCGCCCTACACCATTCCCGACCTCCCGCTCTCTCCACCTCTTCTTATGTGCAGACCCCGATGCGCCCTCTCCTCTCCATCCCTTACCTTCCCCTGTGCTCCGCCCTACCCCTGCACCGCTGTGCCCTGTCGCCTCCGGCACCCCCTGGTCCCTTAAAGTGCAGCGCTGCCCTGTGCCCTGGCCAGTGCTCCCCTCGAATGCAGTGCTAACTCAGCACACCTCCTGTGTCGCAACCACCTCCACTACCTCTCTTGGTGTGTGGGTGTGATTCGTGTTGTGTTCGGGTTGTGATCGTGTGCTTGGGGTCGTAGTTCGTTACCCGTGGTTCGTTGTCCGTGATTGTGTTTGTGGTTCATGTTCAATCCGTTCATTGAGTTTGTTGCCCGAGAATCCGTTCCTGTTATTCTTGCTCTTGTGCCCTTCGTCGTCTCTAAGGCAAGTAACTTGTATTCTGTTCATTGTGTAATATAAGTACTAAATATCGCCTGTAGTGTAGTTATTTTCTAGAGACAATTCTTATGCAAAACCCCTGTTATATCTTGTCTCTATTGTGTTAACCCGCCGGCAGTTGCCTCATTACACACATGATATGAAATAACTTCGGGATAACCACTTCTTGTTGTATACTTGCATGTTATTCGTGATCCATGACTTGTTGTAAGATCTTGTATGCATGATGTGTTCGATGTAGTATAACTTGTTGTAGACTTGCTAAATACCCTATACCATGTTGCTTGGACATCTAGTACACCATATTTTACGTTTGGTTATATTTTGGATGAGTTTCATATGAACTAGTTGATTTTGTGCATGAAGGATATTTTATGTTTTGTCGATTCCTCGTTTTTTATCAGTGTTTATACCATATTAAGGTCAGTATATGAAAATTATCTGTGAATATGAATTAAAGAGAATTTCGTCTACTTTCCATATTTTCTGACAGATCTCATTTTCGATTTATGAGTTGCGAATTATGACTATTTTACTACAGATGTGTTTAAAATTCCAGATTATGTTTTCTATGAATTTTGTATGATTATTTATTTTTCTACTTATTCTAAAGATAATATTTTGATCCAATACTTTTCTGGTTAAAACTAGACTTGATTGGGACGAACCCCTAATTTTTATCGATTTAATTGATAACTTTTATAAACCATTTTATGTTTGTGAATAATTACTATGCATGCAGAATTTTCTTACTGAATCTTCAGACCTGATTCTATTTGCTGTCTACAAAAACTTTGTGAATATTAATTATAGCGTACTGTATCTATTATATCACCGTTTTGACGGATCTGGATTTTGATTTATATTTTGAGAGATATTACTATTTCAGTACTGCAATGTTTGTGATTCCAGATTTACAAAACTACTGTATCTTGCTGCGTTCTGACTTTACTTGACTACTCTATCCATGTTGGAAAATTATGAAACTTTATTTTCTGTTACTAAACATATTAGAGAATACCCCAGATTTTTCGTGGATTTGATCAGTAAGTTTTGATGCCGTTTTTCTGTCTTGAATACAAACTTCTGATGTCTGGCTGAACATATTTTCTGAATGCAAATCTGTTTTGAGACTTATTTTTGTGAAATACCATATGACTTATATATATTTGTTGGATTAGGACAGGAGTCTATTTTCTAGATCTTCTGACGGATCCAAGTTTGCATGTTTGTGGCAACAGAAATTCCAGATTTAGTGCAGTACTGTCTTGCAGTCCTGAACTAGAATTTTCGTTGTCCCAATTTGTTATGTGTTCTCTTTCATCAGTACATGTTTATCTTTCAACCTGAACTTGTTACTTGTTTATACCATGTTATACTTGTCCTATTTGTGACACATACATGTCTATTTGATAATAATAATAAATAATTAAGCCGGGGTTTAAAGAAAAAGATCTAGTAGTGGGAAATACAGAAACGTGTACTCAGAAGGGGATCTATAGATCCTACGTGATTACTTGATACTTGTTTCTTGAGGCTTGATACTTGTTACTTGAGGCTTGATACTTTTTACTTGATTACTTGAAACTTGTCCCTGAGTACACTGCCCTTTATGATCCACTATTAAATATAAAACAAAACTGTTTGAATGTAGTAACCATGTGGTAAAAACCTGGGACGCATGAAGTGCTTCCTAGATAGATTTAACACAAGACTTGAACATGATTACTTGACACTTGCTACTTGTTACTTGTACTTGATGCTTGATTCTTGGCACTTGTTACTCGTTACTCATTTACATGATACTTGATTCTTGACACTTGCTACTCGTACTCCTTGCATGATAGTTGTTCACTTGACACTTGTTACATACCACTTGCACTTGTTCATCTTGCCATGCTAGTTGTTCTATTTTGTTATCATGTCTATTCCAGGCTATGTTTGCTTTCGCTGTTATTCTATATTTGTTTACCCTTTCCTGTACTTGTGCCTGCACTATAATCGGCCCGTAACTTGCATTGACGGGCGTTTTGTTTTCTTTTCCTCTTTTTGCAATTTGCTAAATTGCAAATTTTGGAGATCAGCTGCCAGATGGTTTAGGTGATATGAGATTCTAGATGGTAGAGTTTTGGTATCATTATTTAATTCTTGTTGCTTATCTTGAATAATTGTAGTTGGTTACTTGGATTATTTTGTATTAGGCAATGTGACCCAGGATTATTGACTTGTTCAGATTTGGTTTATTTGAGATTATTATATTTTGTTTCAAGTAATCCTGTTGGTATTTTGATCCATATACGCATGCATAGTTGACATTTCTTGCGTCCGACTCAGATAATTCTTGTGAAATATTTTAAAGATCCTGACAGCTTAAAGATGATGAAAATCATTCGCTGTACTTAGTCACGTATCCATATTCCGTATTCTCTTTTTGGGAAGAGGGGCATGACAAGGTTTTTAGTGGTATCAGAGCCAATATTTGGTTAATGTATTAGTTTGACTGATATGTTAGATAAGCTTGGCTCGACCTTGGATTGGCTCAATAGTACACAGACCATGCATACATAAATGAATTATAATCAAATTTGATCTCGATGCTAATTGTTTTTAATCTTGTGCAGACCATGGCTCGTAGAGGTTCTACTTCTCGTATTCAGGAAGATCAGCCCGAGCTTGAGGCCGTTACCAATTTGTTGGAACGGTTGATCATTATGCAGCAAAACCATAGTGACCTTGTAATGGCTGCTTTGGAAGCTGCTTGGGTTCCGCCTCCTGCTGTGCCCATGCAGGAAGCTCTTCCTTCCCGTCCGGGTACAGTCACAGACTTCATGAGGCTGCATCCTGACAGATTCTCCGGCACCGAGATGCCTTTGGAGGCAGAACAGTGGTTGATCCGGACTGAGCAGTTGCTTTTGGCGGCAAGAGTTGCAGATGCTGATAGAGTGGATGTGATAGCCATCCAATTGGTGGATCTGGCTCATATTTGGTGGAGGTTTGAGTCCTAAAGGCTCAATGACAGATCACTTGGTCCATGTTCATTAGGAGCTTCTTGGAGAAGTTTTTCCCTAGCAGCACTCGAGTGGAAATGGAGAAACAGTTCCTGGCCCTGAAATAGGTTGGTCATTGTTCTGTTATTGTAATTTTGTTACATATTGTTCATGAAATGTTGTAACATGAGACTTTCTTGAAATAGTGCTCCAGGTCTGTGGATGAGTATGCAGCTGAATTTACAAGACTTAGTCGCTTCGCAGTCATTCTTGTGGCGAACGAAGAGGACAGGGCTCGTAGATTCACATTAGGACTTGAGCGAGAGATTCGAAAGCAACTCGTCTCCCTTCACTTGCTTACTTATGCTGAAGCTCTTGAGGCACCTCGAGCTCAAGAGCAAGCTCATGGTCAGTTGGCTCCTTCCCAGCTCTGTACTCTGTGGTTGCTAGGCCTTCTGGTGGTCCAATTTGAGGCCTGTCCCAGCCCTTCTGGTCAGGGCAGCTCCTTACTCTTTTGCGGTTCCTCAGAGAGTTAGTTTTTGCGACTTTTACCGACTTCCTGGGCATGAACGCAAGGACTGCAGGCATGCCGAATGCCACTTTTTTGGTTGTGGTGCTGCTGATCATACGGTGCGGGAATGTCCACGATAGCAGCAGGTGGCTCTTCCAGCCAGGGGTCTAGTTCAGCAGGTAAGCTATCATGCCCCGCTTCCCAAAAGAGAATACAGAATACGGATACGTGAGTAAGCCCAGCAAATGATTTTCATCATCCATAAGCTGTTCAAGAATTTTTATAACATTTCACAAGAATAATCAGAGTCAGTAGCAAAGGATCAACCAATCATGCACATATGAACCAAAATACCAACAAGAATACTTGAAACCAAAATGTATTAATCTAAAATAATCATGATGTGAATAAGTCAAATATCCTGGGTCACATTGTCCACATACAAAATAAATCCAAGTATCAAAAATACAATTGTTCAAGCAAGCTACAAAAAATAATAATAAGAAGATCCGGCACCAATAATTCATGTCACCAATACCATCTGGAACCTGTTCTCCAAAATCTGTAATTTAACAATTGCAGGAAAAAGGAAAAGAGAAAACAAGGTAACCGTCAATGCAAGTTACGGGCCGCTTGTAATGCAGCATACAAGTACATAGGGAAAACTAACTAATAACATGGATTAGGCATGATATCAAGCATAACAACTAGCATGGTAAGGTGAACAAGTACAAGTAGCATGTATCAAGTGTAACACCCCAAATTCCAAAACAAACTGAATTCGAAGTTTCACAGGATCTTTACACTTCTTTCGTACAATTTTATAAGAAAATAAAAACTCTTTGTTACATCAGAGTTTACAATTACATTACATATTTACAGCGGAAGTAATTTACAACAATTTACATGAATTAAAATGTACAACACTTGGATCAATCTTTAATCAGCATGCATTCTTTTAGTCTTGTTAATCACTTTACCCTGCATAGAAAATGTGGGCGCATCAGTTGCTTACAACCGAAGAAATATTACACATGGCTATCCTCTCTATGCCAAAACAGTATAACGATTCTCAAATACTTAAACAATCATAAACTTGATCACAACCAGAACTACAAGGGACTATCCTATAAATGTCGTTTCGTGCGGTGCACTTAGTCCTTAAGCAGTTATTTATATTAGATGACACTAATGCGCACTTGTTCAGATTCTATGCATTCCATACTACATTGGTCTGAGGGCAAGTCCTTAACCGTTCTTCTCCTTGTAGGGTTCGATCCCTCGTTATGACTTAAACTACTACTATAACTACGATAAGTATCCTAGATGTTCTATGAGTTACGAGCTCATGTCCAGACAGCCCGGAGGAGAATCCAACATGACCTAAATCTTGGTCTTTTCATTTCAAATTTCATTTCAATATATTTCGTTTCAATGCCGGTATGAGACTTAACTACACTCTAGTTCTCAATTTCAATTCATAATCACAAAAATTGAGTCTTTATACTCATAAGTTCATTTTTCACAATTGACATGATTTCTTTTCATTTCTATGAATCAAAACTCACATATCAAGTTCACTTTCAAATCTTATACTTCATGCTCACAAATTTCTTTTCCATAAGCACAATAAATTTTCATACTATAGTTTCTTTCCATGATGACAAAGTAGCATTTTTCAATATTCACAATAGGCAATAAAATTCATAGATAACCCACTTAAATTTTTCTTTCATTCAAAATTTCTCTTTTATAACTTAGTGTAATCTTTTCATGAAAAAATAATCACCTTTCATTTTATACAAATATCAACTTTATGGAATTTTACTTCTAAACCATCTTTATTTTAGTCAAATAATGCCCCAAATATTTTTCATCAAGTCCATATAATTTTAGAATAATTATAGTATTTTCCCCAAATTTTTACAAGTAAAAAAAAATCAATTTAAAACTCAAATATCAAAAATATTTTTCAATTGCCGAAGCCCAGCATCGAACCCACAACCCGAGAGTAGCCAACCGCCACCAAAAGCCAGGAAGGCCTAGGCGCCACATCAATACAGTATAGGGTCGATTTGAGGTATGGTGTGAGTAACGGTGTTCAGATTTTTTGAAAAAAAGAAAACAAAGGCTCACGCCCAGTTTCGAACCTAAGACCACCCAGGTCACCCACAAGCTACAGTAACGCCAAGCACCCAATAACCAATTGGTCTAAGCGACCCAACTGATATGGTTTTAGGCTACGGGGGTTATAACCTAAATCTCGGTTCCCTTCGAATTTTTACTAAAACAATTGTTTTTGAGTTCTCTTCTTATCGAAATTTATCCAAAAGCTCCAGATTTTATTTTTCATCTTATTACGACATTTCAGAAAAATAAAATTTGATTTTTCATACAAAACAACATAATTTGCTATCTACTTCATTTTAATCTTCAATTTCGAATTTAGGGGAAAAAAGCATAATATCCTTATAAATTATGCTTAAAATTTCCCTATATGACTTATAATATTTTTATTAACATTTTACAATTATCTCAGTAATAAGTTTCATTTTTCATGTCATTTAACAACAAATTAATCAAAAATCATCTATATCCATAATTCTTTATTCAATTGTTCAACATACAAGCATGTATTTGTTTATCTAGCACATCACAACAAAATTGAGCATGGTAGCATGGTAATCATTTAACAAATCATAATTTGGCAATCCATTTAACTCGCTTTTAACATATAATCAAACTAATAGCAATTTGTCTCATTTTCATAATGCATAGCTATATTAGTTAGAGTTTCTCCTTAATTTGTCAACCACATCCTAACATGATGTCTAATTAGAATTTTAAGAGAAACACCCATCTTAAATGGAGAGAAACAATCAAATAGACTCCTAGAGAATCTCCTACAACAAATGAACAAAGCCATCTCCTCTTAGATCAAGCCACGAAAATCGCCTTCTCCTTGTTGCAACTTGAACCCGATCCTCTCCTATGTAGTCCGGCCTCCCTCTCCTTGGTTGAAGATCTCACACAAAACACTCACTCTTTTCAACTCAAAACTCTTCAATCTTTTGCCTTACTACTTGTATCTTTTTTCTCTTTCTGTTCTTTCTTTTAATTTTTTTTTCAAGTGTGCGAATAAAGAGTGTGGGAGGGGGTATTTATACAATTTTCTAGGGTGAATGGAGGCCCAAGATTAAATCAAATGGTTAGAGATTAAGGGACAAGATGAAGTAGGGAGTTGAAATAACTTCCCATGATGAGAGTAACCAATTCTCCACCACTCCCATCTCTCCCACTCTCCTAATCCCACACGGCCAACTACAAAAGTGTGCATATTGCACATGCTAGTGCATGCACGTGCCACTCTAGTGTCTCCCATTTATAAATTTGTTCATGTGAAAAATTTAATTGTCCATGAAATGTGTCTACACTACAAGTTAGACCATTTCAAAAGAGAATTGAAGTAAATGGGCTCACTAATGGGCCAAACTAATCATAGGCTTAAATAATTAATTTAATTAATAAAATAGAGTGGGCTTAACAAGACAATTAGGCATACATTTTAATTAGGATTTTAAAGAGAATATTTTGGAATAAAAAAGAGAACAAATACTATATAAAAATATTTTATATAAAAAAAATTATACAAATGAAATCATACGTGCATCAACACGTAAAATCACAAAAATCTCATAAATGAAAACTAGGGTGTTACATCAAGTGCAAGTGAACAAGGATCATGTAAACAAGTAACAAGCATCATGTATCATGTAAACATGTATTAAGTGTCAAGTATCAAGTCTCATGTATCATGTTATCAAGTATCAAGTAAGCATGTATCATGTTCAAGTGTCATGTAAGCATATTCAAGTATCACGTATCAAGCCTTGTAGTGATTACTATCTAGGTAACGCTTCATGCATCCCATACCGCATGGTTGCTACAACAAACAATTTCGCCCCGAACTTCCTATATGGAGAATTCAAGACACGAGCCGGGACCTTTACATTCAATTAGTCACAATACACAGAAAACAGGAAAATTTAAAATTTTTATTAATACAATATTACAGGCTGAGTTTTTTCCACTGATTCAATACTTTACATCAGAGTATACATGAATAAAATGATAACATTGGGCTCTTCACTTGTAGACCATGCCTCGAGTAGAGTCCTCCCGATTTGGTGATCATGTATCCACAACTTATTAAAGTGGGGACGTCAGTACATATACTGATGCTTAAAGGCTGATGACTAGCAGCGAATCTCCAAAAACAAACATATACAAACATGGTAAATGTGTCAGTGTAGTTTAAGTGTTCGTGAGTGCTATGACTAGAACCTAATGTAATGTCAATGTCAACTAAGGCTAGGATGCTCCTATTCTAATGCAAGCAAGACTCTGGAACAGTATGCAACCCATACTACATACGCCCCATATTAAGCCGTTTCTCCATATATAGGGATTTGAACCCGTGCCAGTATTCTACTTTTGTACCCATCCTGTTCCTGACATAATGCTACCTGACTGGCGAAGTTACAGGTACAGTCTAGTTTCGTTACTGCAGCCAATAGTGGTGTCCTTGTTAGCCACTATTTCCCGTCGCACCGGACCCCACTCACTAACATGAACTACAAGATACTCTTCAACCTTCTTCCGTGCCCTCAACTTATCATGAGAAGGCATAGAACCTGATGGAATCATAGGGTCTATTTCCCTAGGAAAACCCTCCGTTCTTATCATGGCACATTCAGGAATTAACAATCAAGATACGGATCCCGTGCTCCCAACTTGTCATGAAAAAGCACCGCCCATATCCCTTTGACAAGGGAATACATCCTAATAACACCACCTAGTGTCAGCCTATAGGGTATCACCCCTCATACCAACTCTCACTCTTCGGTAATGCATATATATAAAAATGGTTAAGTAACAAGTTACTACCCTAACGATATCACTAACCCTAACCAAACAAGCGAGACATGCCACTGTGCTTCCAACTTATCATGAAAAAGCACCGCCTGTGTTCCCTCCTCTAACCAAAAGTGAGACATGCTACTGTGCTTCCAACTTGGTATGAAAAAGCATCGTACGTGTCCCTCTTCTAACCAAACAAGTGAGACATGCTACTGTGCTTCCAACTTGGCAAGAAAAAGTACCGTATGTGTCCCTCTTCTAGTGAGTGCAACAATTTGTTGATACAATTGACCAAGTCTTAACCTAGACATCGCAAGATCTCATCGGATCCACTCCTAGCCTACTTATTCAAGACAATACCTACGTACGAGCCAAATAAGCTACTTACGAGACCAACCGTTACATACGGGCTAGGTGAGCCATGTGTGAGTCAACTACTTACAAACAACCATACTAGAAATCAACCTACAAGCAACACACGTGCTTGCTAGCAAAATTTGTTCTTCTATAATTAGAAGCAACAAAAGAATCTACCAACATTCTAAAATAGGCATTCTACCAATGAGAAGCCCAAAGCGACATAAAAACTTTTATCAAGCTAACAATTACCATCTTCATGGGTAATAAGGGTAATTGTTAGCTTGATAAAAGTTTTTATGTCGCTTTGGACTTCTCATTGGTAGAATGCCTATTTTAGACTGTTAGTAGATTCTTCTGTTGCTTGTAATTATAGAAGAACAAATTTTGTTAGCAAGCACGTGTGTTGCTTATAGGTTGATTTCTAGTATGGTTGTTTGTATGTAGTTGACTTACACATGGCTCACCTGGCCCGTATGTAACGGTTGGTCTCGTAAGTAGCTTATTTGGCTCGTACGTAGGTATTGTCTTGAATAAGTAGGCTGGGAGTGGATCCGATGAGATCTTGCGAAGTCTAGGTTAAGACTTGGTTAATTTTGTCAACAAATTGTTGCACTCTCTAGAACAGGGACACGTACGGTGCTTTTTCATGCCAAGTTAGAAGCACAGTAGCATGTCTCACTTGTTTGGTTAGAAGAGGGACACATACGGTGCTTTTTCATGCCAAGTTGGAAGCACAGTAGCATGTCTCACTTGTTTGGTTAGAGGAGGGATACGGGCGGTGCTTTTTCATGATAAGTTGGAAGCACAGTGGCATGTCTCGCTTGTTTGGTTAGGGTTAGTGACATCGTTAAAGTAGTAACTTGTTACTTGACCATTTTTATATATATGCATTACCGAAGGGTGAGAGTTGGTGTGAGGGGTGATACCCTATAAGCTGACACTAGGTGGTGTCTCATGATAAGTTGAGGGCACGAAAGATGGTTGAAGAGTATCTTGTAATTCGTGTTGGCTTTGAGTGGGGTCCGGTGGGACTGGGCAATAGTGGCAAACAAGGACACCACTATTGACTGCAGTGACGAAACTAGACCGTACCTGTAATTTCGCTAGTCAGGTAGCATTATGTCAGGAACAGGATGGGTACAAAAGTAGAATACTGGCGCGGGTTCAAATCTCTATATATGGAGAAATGGCTTGATATGGGGTGTATGTAGTATGGGCTGCATACTGTTCCAGAGACTTTCTTACATTAGAATAGGAGCATCCTAGCCTTAGTTGACATTACATTAGGTTCTAGGCATAGCACTCACGAACACTTAAACTACACTGACACATTTACCATTTTTTTATGTATTTGTTTTTGGAGATTCGCAACTAGTCATCAGCCTTTAAGCGTCAGTATATGTACTGACGTCCCCACTTTAATAGGTTGTGGATACATGATCACCAAACCGGGAGGACTCTAGTCAAGGCATGGTCTACAAGTGAAGAGCCCGATGTTATCATTTTATTCATGTATACTCTGATGTAAAGTATTGAATCAGTGAAAAACACTCGGCCTGTAATATTGTATTAATAAAAGTTTTAAAATTTCCTATTTTCTGTGTATTGTGACTAATTAAAAGTAAAGGTCCTGGCTCGTGTCTCAAATTCTCCATATAGGAAGTTCGGGGCGTTACAACAATAGAGGGCAGTGTACTGAGGGACAAGCTCTCAAGTATCAAGCTCCAAGTGAACAGATAAACAAGCTCTAAACAAGCTCCACATAACCAAATAACGAGCTCCAAATACCCAAAATATCAAGCTTTGTGTCAAGTGTGCAAGTGCAAGTAATCACGTGTCAAGCTCCAAATAACCAGATATCAAGCTCCAAATATCACATAGGATCAATAGATTCCCTTCCGAGTACGCGTTTCTGTATTATCCACTACTAGATCTTTTTCTTAAACCTCGGCTTGATTATTTATTATTAATGTCAAACAAGCATGTAGGTGTGCGAAACATATGAAGAATAACATGGCATGATCATGTAACAAGTTCAAGTTGCAAGATAAATATGTACGAGTGCAAGATATCTCATAAAAGAATAAAATAACCATGTTTCTAGTTCAGGATAGCAAGACCATACTGCAGTAAAACTGAAATTCCTGGGGATACAAACATGCAAATCTGAAACCGTCAAAAGGTCTAGAAAATAGACTCCCAACCGAATCCAGCGAATATAAATAAGTCATATAGTATTTCAGTAAAACATAGCTCAAAACTGATTTAAATCCAAAAAATAGGTTCAGCTAGAAATAAGTAAATCGAATTCAGTCAGGAAAACAGCATCAAAACACCTCAAAAAAATATAGGAAAAATCTGGGGTGTTCCCCTATATGTCTACTATCAGAATATAAAGTTTTATAATTTTCCAGTAAGATTAGTTCAGTCAACAAAAAATAGAAAATATCAAGAAACGATAGTTTGGCAAATCTGGAATTCCCAACACTACTGTACAAAAACTGTAATATCTCGCAAACCGTGAAACGAAATCCAAATCCACCAAAGGGAGAAGAAAATAGACAAAATAGGATAACTTTCATATTTTACAAATATTTTTCAAACAGGAAAAGGAATTAGGGTGAAAATACAAATCTTTGCAGAATAGCGAGCAAAGTCCAGCCAGTGTAGTCTTTATAAACGAGCATGAAACGGCATATAAAATTCATCAATAAAATCCACTAAAATTCTGCGTAATCCCTAAATAGATATAGAAATACTGACCAAAATTTCTGATCAAAATAATATGTTTAACACTAGTATCACAATAGTTTAGTCATCAAAATTATCAAGAAACAAAATCTGGAAATGAAATACACCTATATAGTAAAACAATCATATCTCACAAATACGAAAACGAAATCGACCACGGTTAGATTGTTTGGAAAGAAGACGGATTTCTCTAAAAATCATGTTGAATACTGAAGTTAATATACTGACCTTAATATGGTCTAAAATAGTAATCAAAACTGATCACTGACAAAATACAGATTTTTCTTTTAACAACAAATCAACATACAACATATGAAACTCGTTCAAAAAACAACCAAACATGTTATAGAGTCTACTAAGTGTCCAAACAATATGAAATAGGGTATACGACATGTCCACAATAAGTATATCACATGGATCTCCCATGCACACAAGTTCTCATAATTGTTTCACAAATATATTACATCAAGAAACGATCACTCCTAGATTAATTCATGTCATATGTGTCGTGAGGCAACTATGGTCAAGATAGCACTATAGACACAATATTCATCAAGAGATATCACACACGAATTGTCTCTAGAACCCACCTACACTACAAGCAGAATTTATAACTTGTATCATACAAAGAAATTTAATACAAGTTACTTGCCTAGGAGACGATGACGGAAACATAGCAAAGAGAAAGAATAACGAGAACGGATTTCTGGAGCACGAACACAATGAACGGATCACGAACCAATCACGAACACAAAACAATGAACAAGATGAGCACGAACAAGATCACGAACACTATTAGATGGCTGAGATCGAAGATCAAGATCAGGATGATCGGATCAGATCGGACGGTCAGATTTCCCTGATGATGAAGATAATGATGAAAATCAAGATCGATCGATCGAACGGCTGCGATAAAAGGAAATTGATGGTCATCATGATCGTGGTGATCAAGAAGAGATCGGATGGCTAGGAATCAATCAATCAAATAAAGATCGGACGGCTCACATTCAAAGTTGATCAAAACCTTGATCAACTGCAACTTGCAGTGGTGCTCTGCAATAGCTAGCTAGCGGCTCAGACAGTGGGTGGCGGTGGTTGGGGCGGGGCTGATGGCAGACGGTGACGGTGGCCAGGGGGTCGCGATGCCAGCAGGGAAGTTGCAAACTACTGGAGAAGGCAGGGAAGCTGCCTGAGTTGCTGTCGAAGAGAGGCTCCGCTGGCTGGCGCTCGGGAGACACACAGGCCAGGGGAAACGATGGCAGGATGGGTCTATTGCGGTGAGGAGGACTGTAGGGTGAGGGCAACGCAGCGATGGGTCGACAGGGGAGAGAGATGATAGCGGGAGAGGGATGGGTTCACAGGGGAGAGATTGCGATCGGGATAGAGTGGACAGAAGGAGAACAAAGGCCAAGGTCGGTTAGGTTTAATGCAGGGGAGATGAAGAGGCGGCTAGGACGGGGTGCGTGGGTGACGGGATGAAGAATAGGAAGTATAAATAGGGTAGTTGGGTTAGGGTTTAATGGTAAGCGGGTAGGATTTTTAATAACGGGTTTGGGGTGTTAGGGCTGAATGGGTTTAGGGTGAATTAGTTAGAGATGATGAGTAATGGGTATGGGCGCCAGGTAATGGGTTAGTATAGGATAAAGGGATAGGAATAAATGGGTTATTGGGTTAGGATATAGGGTATAATAGAATATAGGGTTTAATAAAATCCAATAAGGAAATAGGGTTTTAAAAACTAATAGAAAAATAATTAGCCAATAAAATGTAGGGTTATATAACAAAAATATATTTTGTAATACAATATGGAAGTTATATTGAAATCACAATAAGTACAATTAACAATAGAAATATATTTTTAAATAAACAATCAAAGTTATAATAATAACAACAACAACAACAATAATAATAATAATAATAATAATAATAATAATACTAAAAAATAACAACATTAATAGGGTATGAAAATCATCATAAATAGTTACAAAAATTATTGATTAAAAATAAACTTTAGTAGGAGATCCGACAATACATTTTAAGAAAAAGAATTAAAGAACGGAAAAAATAATTTACAAAAATCAAAAATCTAAAAATATACAGAAAATATGTTTTTCGGAAAACAGGGGTTACATAAGCCCAGCTCGTGGTCCAGTTAGGCCACCACTTTCTCCTCAGCACCAGATTGTCGGTCAAAGGACCGCTGCCCCCAGAAGAGGTCAGGCTTTCAACCTGACTGCTGTTGATGCTGAGTCAGTAGAGAGTGTTGTTGCAGGTATATTTTGCTTTTATTGTTTTGTTGTTTTGTTGTTCCTCTTTTGCTTCTTCATTTCTCTTGCATTATTCTTTCATAATAGCTTTCTGCATTGTGTATTCCTCGCCCCTGTTCAACCATTCTTTTCAACTTGTCTTTTTGATTCTATCTTAGGTATTGTCCTTATTTGCACTTTTCCTGCTCATGTTCTTTTTAATTTCGGGGCAACCCATTCCTTCGTCTCTTCTCGGTTCGTGACTCGCCTATCAGTTGGAGTGCAGCTTTATGTCAGAGGCTTGGAATATTATGACAGATTGTGGTGTTTTCATTTGTTCCCAGGAGTGCAGGCAATGTCCCGTAGTTATTGGTGGCGCAGATTTCAAGGCCGACTTGATTGTAATTGGGAATTCAGGATTCGACGTTATTCTGGTATGAATTGGTTGGTTGAATCCCACGTCATTATTGATTGCCGTACCAAAAAAGTTGTGTTCCAAATCCCAAATCGCGCTGAGTTTGAGTTCCATGCCGAAAAGATGTTCCTTGACCGAGCTGAGACTGCAGTTGATCAGGAGGTTTGTGGGATGGAATTGCATTCAGGATGTGAGGCTGCACCTCTAGTAGTGCGCGATTTCCTGGATATTTTTCCAAAGGAGTTGTCTGGCTTACCCCCTGATAGGGCAGTGGAGTTCGATATTGAAGTTAAGCATGGTACAGCGACAAGAGTCCCTACAGGATGGCACTGGTTGAATTAGAAGAACATAAGGTACAGATTCAGGAGTTGTTGGATTTGGGGTTCATCAGACCCAGTGTTTCGTCGTGGGGTGCTCTAGTCCTTTTTGTCAACAAGAAGGATGGTGGTCATTGACTGTGCGTGGATTATCGTGAACTAAACAGTGTTACTGTGAAGAATCGGTATCCGGTTCCCAGGATCGATGACTTATTTGCTTAGTTGAGCGGAGTTACTATTTCCTTGAAGTTGGATCTTCATTTCGGGTATCATCAGGTCAAAGTGAAGGCAACTGATGTATAGAAGACTGCATTCAGGACCAGATATGTACCCTATGAGTATCTTGTGATGTCGTTCGGGGTCACGAACGTACCTGCTGTATTCATGAGTCTTATGAACAGGGTCTTTTCCCAGTTCCTGGATAGATTTTTGGTGATCTTCATTAATGACATTTTGGTGTATTCTCGAAATTGGGAAGATCATGCTGAGCATCTTAGGTTGGTTCTGCAGACTTTGAGAGAGAATAAGCTCTATGGAAAACTCAGCAAGTTTGAGTTTTGGCTTGACAGGGTCACTTTGTTAGGGCACATTATCTCGGGCGATGGTATTTCTATGGATCCGACGAAGGTTAAGGCTGTAAAAGATTAGCCATTTGCCAAGTCAGTTTCTGAGGTGTGGAGTTTCCTTGGTCTAGCTTGCTATTATCGGAAAATTCGTCCATGATTTTTCGACGATAGCAGGACCATTAACTAAGCTGACTGGGAAGGATCAGAAGTTCTGTTGGTCTGAGGCTTGCAGTGAGGCGTTTGTTGAGTTGAAGAGCAGGTTGACGTCAGCTCCAGTGTTGACTATTCCAGATGGTTCAGGAAGATTTGTAGTTCACTGTGATGCTTCGAGTAAGGGTCTCGGAGCAGTTCTGATGCAGAAGGGCCGAGTCGTTGCTTATGCATCGAGGTAGTTGAGGCCGCATGAGAAGAACTATCCGACTCTTAACTTGGAGTTAGCGGTAGTGATCTTTGCTTTGAAGCTGTGGAGACATTATTTACTTGGGGACCAAGTGGAGATCTTCACAGACCACAAAAGTCTCAAGTACGTCTTCACCCAGAAGGAGCTAAATATAAGGCAAAGGCGTTGGTTAGAACTTATGTCCGATTATGACATCAGTTTGCAATACCATCCTGTTAGAGTGAACTTGGTGCCAGATGCTTTGAGCAGGAGACCGACAGCTATGTTCCTGACTCAACAGAGTGATTTGGTGGAGCAGATGCAGATGTTGGAATTGGATGTGTTGTTGCCAAGTTCTGATCGAAGTTGTTTGATGCTTCAGCTTCAGTCGTCTCTTGTTAATTAGATCAAAGAGGCTCAGGCTGGTGATGTGCAGTTGCAGGGTTTTCGAGCTGAGGTTGAGTCTGGTTCCCGAACGGACATGGTTATTCATGCTGATGGATCGCTTCGTTTTGGGTCCAGGTTGTATGTCCCGAAGGGTGAAGTTCGTCAGAGGTTGCTTGAGGAAGCCCACCAATCATTGTATTATATCCATCCGGGAGGTACTAAGATGTATCGGGATTTGAAGCTTCATTTCTGGTGGCATGATATGAAGAGGGTTGTGGCTCAGTTTGTATCTCAGTGTTTGATCTTCCAGTAGTGCAGAGCATCAGATGACCGCCGGACTTCTTCAACCGCTTCCCATTTCGGAGTGGAAGTGCGAACACATTATAATGGATTTTGTGACCACTTTGCCGAGGAGTACTAAGGGTCATAATGCCATTTGGGTGATTGTCGACCGACTGACGAAGAGTGCTCACTTCATTCTGTTCCGTGTCTGACAGTCTACTAAGAGCCTAGCTGAGAAGTACATGCAAGAGATCATCTGACTTCATGGGGTTCCAGTCAGTATTGTATCTGATAGAGATACGAGATTCAGATCTCAGTTTTAGGTGAGTCTTCAGAGCAGTTTGGGGAGTAAACTAAAGTACAGTACAACTTTTCATCCCCAGACTGATGGACAGACAGAGAGGACCATCAAGATTCTTGAGGACATGTTGAGGTCATGTATACTACAGTTCGGTGGATCATGGGAGGACCATTTGCATCTCGTAGAGTTCTTGTACAATAACAGCTTTTAGGCCAGTCTTAAAGCTGCACCGTTCGAGGCACTTTATGGGTGGAAGTGCTGATCACCAGTGTGCTGGGATGACATTGGTGAGAGGAAATTGTTGGGTCCAGAGTTGGTCACCAGGACAGTTGATGCAGTGGCTCAGATCAGAAAGCACTTGTAGGCAGCTTAGGATAGGTAGAGGCGAAGGGCTGATGTCCATCGGAGAGCTTTGGAGTTTGAGGTTGGTGACCATGTTTTCCTAAAGGTATCGCCTTGGTGGGGTGTCATTCGGTTTGGTGGCGGGGGCAAGATTAGCCCTAGGTTTATTGGACCGTTCAACATTATGGAACGAGTAGGTAAGGTGGCCTAACGTCTTGCATTGCCACCAGCTTTATCAGAAGTGCACGATGTTTTCTATGTCTCATAACTCAGGAGATATATCTGAGATGAGAGCCACGTGATCGTCCATTCTGAGTTGACCGTTAGGCCGGATTTGACTTGTGAGCTTCTGCAAGTTTCTATTTTGGATCGACGGGAGAAAGTGCTTAAGAACAAGGTCATCAAGCTAGTTCATATTTCTGGGAATCCTCACTCGACGGGTGAGTCGACTTGGGAGCTGGAGGAGGAGATTCAGCAGAAGTTTCCCCATCTGTTTGGGTAGCTTTTCGTTTTGTTCCTTCTTTTCTTTTCGGGGTTACCTTATGTACCTGTTGTTTGAATTTGGAGGACGAAATTCTTCTCGTTAGGTGGGTAGGATTTGTAACCCCTGTTTTCCATTTTCGGTATCTTTGGGTGTATTTTTGTTTTTGTGTATTTATCCTCATTTTATCTCTTTTTGGACCATATATTAGATCTTCATTTTCAATATATTCATTTATTTGATTTGTCGTCTTCTTATTTGAGTTCTTGATTCAAATGTCATTCTATTGTTTCGTCTCCACTTGATTGAGCTATTTTTTTTATCCTTTCTATTTTATTTATTCATACCCTATTTTATTTATCCATTTTGTGCCCATTTCGTTATTTTGAATCTATTTTTTTCTTTTCCCTTAACCCTATTTTATTTATTCGGATCTTTAATAAACCCTATAGCCATTAAAAATCCCCTAAAACCCTAATCCTATTCTTAGACATATTCAATATACCCTACTCTACCCATTACCCTATTCCTTGTGCCCAAACCCGTTTCCTACCCTACCCGAAACCCAAATGCTCAGCCATCACCCTCACCACCTAAACACTAACATCTTCTTTACCCATATATATATACACCATCCTATTAACCTCTAAACCCATCAACCCTAAACTCACTCTCCCACACCTCTCTGCGCCCCTCCTGTTCACCCCTTCTCCCCTCCGACCTACATTCTGCCGTACCACCCTGCACCTTTCCTGACCTCCCGCTCTCTCCCCCTCTTCCTGTGTGCAGACCCCGACGTGCCCTCTCCTCTCCATCCCTCTCCTCCTCCTGTGCTCCGCCCTACCTCTGCACCGCCTTGCCCTATCGCCTCTGGCACCCCCTGGTCCCCTATAGTGCAGTGCCGCCTTGTGCCCTGGCCTATGCTGTTCTCGACTGCAGTGCCAACTCAGCCCACCTCATGCATCGCGACCACCTCTGCTGCCTCTCTTGGTGTGCGGGTATGATTCGTGTTGTGTTTGGGTTGTGATCGTGTGCTTGTGGCCATAGTTCGTTACCCGTGGTTCGTTGTCCATGATTGTGTTCATGGTTCGTGTTTGATTCGTTCGTTGAGTTCGTTGTCCGGGAATCCGTTCCCGTTATTCTTGCTCTTGTGCCATTCTCGTCGTCGTCTCTAAGACAAGTAACTTATATTTTTTTTTCTTTGTGTAATACAAGTACTAAAAACTGCATGTAGTGTAGTTGTGTTTTAGAGACAATTCTTGTACAAAACTCCTGTTATATCTTGTCTCTATTGTGTTAACCCGCCCGTGGTTGCCTCATTACACACATGACATGAAATAACTTAGGGATAACCACTTCTTGTTGTATACATGCATGTTATTCGTGATCCATGACTTGTTGTATGATCTTGTATGCATGATGTGTTCGATGCAGTATAACTTGTTGTAGACTTGCTAAATACCCTGTACCATGTTGCTTGGACATCTAGTACACCATATTTTATGTTTGGTTATGTTTTGGATGAGTTTCATATGAACTAGTTGATTTTGTGAATGAAGGATATTTTTTGTTTTGTCGATTCCCGGTTTTTTATCAGTGTTTTAGATCATATTAAGGTTAGTATATGAAAATTATTTTTGAATATAAATTATAGAGAATTCTATCTACTTTCCATATTTTCTGACAGATCTCAATTTCGATTTATGAGTTGCGAGTTATGACTATTTTACTACAGATGTGTTTAAAATTCCAGATTCTGTTTTCTATGAATTCTGTATGATTATTTATTTTTCTACTGTTGTTAAAGATAATATTTTGATCCAATATTTTGCTGGTTAGACTTGATTGGGAATAACCCCTAATTTTTATGGATTTAATCAATATCTTTTATCAACCATTTTATGCTTCTAAACAATTACTATACATGTAGAATTTTCTGACTGTTCAGTAAAGATGCATAATTTTGACCTCACTCGATTTGCTGTCTACAAAAACTTTGTGAATATGAATTATAGCCTACTGTATCTATTCTATCACCTTTTTGACGGATCTGGATTTTGATTTATATTTTGTGAGATATTGCTGTTTTAGTACTGCAGTGTTTGTGATTCCAGATTTACAAAACTACTTTATCTTACAGCTTTCTGATTTTACTTGACTACTCTATCCATGTTGGAAAATTATGAAACTTTATTTTCTGTTACTAAACTAGGAAATACCCCAGATTTTTCGTGGATTTGATCAGTAAGTTTTGATGCCGTTTTCCTGTTCTTGAATAGCAACTTCTGATTTATGTCTGAACATGTTTTCTGGATGCAAATCTGTTTTGAGACTTATTTTTGTGAAATACCATATGACTTATATATATTTTCTGGATTCAACTGGGAGTCTATTTTCTAGATCTTCTGACGATCTAGGTTTGCATATTTATGGCAACGAGAATCCCAGATTTAGTGCAGTACTATCTTGTTGTCATGAACTAGAATTTTCGTTGTCCAAATCTTTTATGTGTTGTCTTTCATCAGTACATGTTTATCTTTCAACCTGAACTTGTTACTTGTTTATACCATGTTATACTTGCCATGTTTGTGACACATATATGCATGTTTGATAATAATAATAAATGACCAAGCCGTGGTTTAAAGGGAAAGATCTAGTAATGGAAAATACAGAAACGTGTACTCGGAAGAGGATCTATAGGTCCTACGTGATTACTTGATTCTTGTTACTTGAGGCTTGATACTTGTTACTTGATTAATTGATACTTGTCCCTGAGTACACTGCCTCTATGATCCATTATGAAATCTAAAACGAAACTGTTTGAATGTAGCAACCATATGGTAAAAACCTGGGACGCATGAAGTGCTACCTAGATAGATTTAACACAAGACTTGAACATGATTACTTGACACTTGTTACTTGTACTTGATACTTGATTCTTGACACTTGTTACTCGTTACTCGTTTACATGATACTTGATTCTTGACACTTTCTACTCGTACTCCTTGCATGATACTTGTTCACTTGACACTTGTTACATACCACTTGCACTTGTTCATCTTGCCATGCTAGTTGTTCTATTTTGTTATCATGTATATTCCATGCTATGCTTGCTTTCGCTGTTATTCTATATTTATTTTACCCTTTCCTGTACTTGTGCCTGCACTACAAGCGGCCCGTAACTTGCATTGACAGGCATTTTATTTTCTTTTCCTCTTCCTGTAATTTGCTAAATTGCAGATTTTGGAGATCAGCTGCCAGATTGTGTAGGTGATATGAGATTCTAGATACTGGAGTTATTTATTTCTTGTTTCTTATCTTGAATAATTGTACTTGGTTACTTGGATTATTTTGTATTGGGCAATGTGACCCAGGATTATTGACTTGTTCAGATCTGGTTTATTTGAGATTATTATATTTTGTTTCAAATAATCCTGTTGGTATTTTGATCCATATATGCATGCGTGGTTGACTTTTCTTGCTTCCGACTCTGACAATTCTTGTGAAATGTTGTAAAGATCCTAACAGCTTATGGATGATGAAAATCATTCGCTGGACTTAGTCACGTATCCGTATTCTGTAATCTCTTTTTGGGAAGCGAGTCGTGACACCAACTCTACATTGGGCAATATTGATTCCCTGAAAACCAATCCATTTTTATAAAAACTAAGTAAAATCAAAACAACATATTCTTCGTTTTTTATGTTATGTGATGCATAGTGCGTTGTTGTGGCCTTTGTTCTGTGATGCATGGTTTGGTTTTGTAATGCATGGTTTATGTTTGGTGATGTATTTTTTATATATTGGTATTTTGAATACAGCCTGCGTGTCATGCCATTCTCTCTACATTCTTAATGTAATCCATTATCTTTACACTCCGATTGTATATTCTTTCTTTAGATGTAAATGTAATCTCACTGATGAGACAAGGAATTGGCAACCGTACAAGGAAAATATTAGGAAGCTGCTTGGATAAGATGGTATAATCCCTTTATTCAGTTTTTGACTCTCATTAGCTTGTGAGAATCAGTGTGTTAGGGCAACAACCATGTCACATATATTTTAAGCTTTTAATTTTGTATGAGATGCATTGTTTTAGTTGTATGCTAATGGATGATAAATGGTGAGATCAATTAATAAAATAACAAAATTCTCAAAGTAAATATTGTTAGGTTTCAAAGGCAATCTCAGATTAAATACACAGTAGGAAAATTACAATAAATATCGAAACCTAGCCATGGATTCATGCGAAAACCATAAATCGTGTTTAGGAGTTATACCTTAAAGATAGATATACTGTCTCCACAGTATGCCGATCACAATACTGCAATATTACAGTGTCTCTATGGTATCCACACGAATGGAACGAAAAATGGCTCTTCCTCAGACCGTGGTGCTAGCTGCGGAAAGGGGATTTCCTCCTCACGTTCTATCTCTCTCACTTTCTGTGATGGCTAGGGGTTTTCACGTGTCTTTTCCACAGATACATATCATATATATAAGTGTAGAAAACTAACCCTAAAAGAGTAATGAGGTTGTTCTGCTCACAACTTGACCTGGGTCAGATTTGTGTGTAGGCCTTTGAACTTTAGTTGGCCCATTTAATCTAATTAAAAATCCAACCAATGTCATGAGTCCAAGTCTTACTTGGATACCTAATTAAATTCATCTCATGAATTTAAATCTCAATTTTGATCCATTTTAAGTATGCGACCCTGTAGGTTCCCATTACGTTGACAGTAATACTAAAATTATATTCTAGTGTTGCAAAAAGTGAGCAGTATCTAGCAATACATCACTGCTACTCAAGTAATGGGAATGCCAGTGATTTGACATAACCTATCAGTAACCAATGTTACTATGTAGTCTAGTCCTTTTGTCTAGATATTTTAAATGACCACAAGGCATAGAGCGTGTCACCCTTTTATAGTTAAATCTTTGGTTTCTTGATGTCCGAGTAGACTTACTAAGACAAATGAGATCAATATCTCATATTGACTCATTTAAGTACGGCCATGCATTTTGCAGTCTCACTCAATCAAGGGCTTGTAGATATCGCTCCTGTTATGTAAGAGGGACAAATTATATCTAAGTCACTCACATCCCTCAACGTGTTTTGTAGTATATCCAATAGTTGACTTTATAATCACCTTATTACAGGCAACGTTTGATGGCATTAAAACATTTAACTTCTGATGTAGGGAACTGTAGTGACTTCAAGTCAAAGGATTATGTACATCATGGTCACTGTGAGAACCACTTATGACACTCACGTAACGATCCATGCAACGTTCTCATGGTGGGTTAGTCCAGCACATTATTACTTTAATATGTACCCATGTGAATACTTGATATCTCATGTCCATGACCAGTGAGAATGGTCATCAGTCTATGCACATACTAGTCTCTATGTATTATCGTTGTCCTAATTCACAATAATACTTGACTAGGGACATTTAAAAACAACGTTCTGATTTCAGCCAAAAGGATCTCACAATTAAGTCATGCACTTGATATCCCATGCCATTGAAATTACTATTCTAAGGACTTTATTATGTTAATTTAATTCATAATAAATAACATAATAAATGAAAAGCCTAAATATGAAATAAATGTCATGATACAAACTAGTAATGTCAATACACAACTGGCCTCTAGGAAATACACTAACAATTAAGTTGCAATAAGATGTCTTCCAATGCGTGGCACTTGTCTAGGCTATGATCGATTAAGTGTAGGTCTGCCAAAGCAGGGTGCCTTTATCTATCCTAGTGAGACGCGATGGGATATAATTAATATTTAATTGTCAACCATTGGGTCTGACTTAACTTGACTATTTCAATAGGATTGAAGGTTTAGAAGCATAGAGTTGGGTTTTAATCTATGAGATAGATTAGAGTAAGTGTTATTCACCGAACTATCCAAGAGTTGCATATGATGTAATTGGGAAATGTTCCCTACCTAAATAACTAAACTTAGGGTGATCAGCCAAAGCTGACTCAAAACTATGTGAAATATGGATCTTGGCCTAAGAGAAAATCTCACGATGAGATTTTCTGAGTCAATGATGAGGGTCGTTGATTTGAATAAAAATAATATGAGGTACATTTAAAATTCCTTCTTAAATATTTCATTGTCATGATACATACTCTGCATATTTTTGTTGATGGTTAAATATTACTTTCTTTGCATATTTCTGTTAAATATTTCAATAAAATGATATTTACTTTGCATTTTTATGTTGATGGATTACTATGACATCCAACACATCAAATAATCAATCATTGCGATCTATCATTGAGAAAGACAAACTATATGAGACAAATTTTCTAGACTAGTACAGAAATCTGAGGATAGTCCTCAGGCATGAGAAAAAACTGTATGTTCTAGAGCAGCCTATTCCTGAGCTACCTGATGCAAGTGCCCTTCGCACCGAAAATGATGCTCATAAGAAGCCTCAAGATGATGCCTTGGACGTTGGTTGTCTCATGCTAGCCACCAAGAACTCTGAGCTTCAGAAGAAACTTGAGAACATGGATGCCTACGATATGATCGTATACTTCAAGAGGCTATATCAAGAGTAGGCTAGCCATGAGAGGTTTGAAGTCTCAAAGACATTGTTTCAGTGTAAACTGGCAGAAGGAAGCCCTGTTGGAACTCATGTGCTCAAGATGAATGGGTACATAGAGAACCTTAAAAGGCTTGGTATCCCTATGGGTCAATAGTTGGCCACCGACTTGGTCATGCAATCGTTCCCTGAAATTTATAGTCAATTCGTCATGAACTACAACATGAATCAAAATTGAGAAATCTCTGCCAGAACCGCTTAGCATGTTGAGAACTGCTGAGGAGAACATTAGTAAGGGAAAGATGATTGTGATGGTCCAACATGCCAATGGTAAAGGCATGGGCAGAAAACATATTAAAAAACCCAAGGGCAAGGGAAGGGCAAAGACAATTTCAACCCCAACACTTCTGCCTTAAAATCTAAGGGTGGAGTGGCCAAGGGGAGCACATGCTTCCACTGTGGTGAGATCGGACATTGGAAGAGGAACTGGTATAAGTACCTGGAGGAGCTTAAGAAGAAGAAAGGAAGTAAGACTTCCACTACAAGTATATTTATGACAGAAGTCAATTTATCTACTTCTGCATCTTGAGTATGAGATATTGAATGTCGATCTCACATTTATGTAAATGTGCAAGATCACAAAAGAAGAAGACCATTGGCTAAAAGCGAAGTGGACATACGAGTGGGAAATGGAGCAAAAGTTGTTGTTTTAGCTGTAGGAACTTGTCATTTATCTTTGCCCACTGGACTTATTATTGAGTTAGAAAACTGTTATTTTGTGCCAGCTATTAGTAGGAATATTATTTCTATTTCTTGTTTGGACAAGAAAGGTTTTTCATTTATAATAAAGAACAAAAGTTGTTTAATTTATTTGAATGATATATGCTATAGTAGTGCACAATTGAGTAATGGACCTTATATTCTTAACCTTGAAATACATGTCTATAATATACATAATAAGAGGTTCAAATCAAATGATATGAACCCAAATTACTTCTGGTATTGTCATTTGGGCCACATAAATGCGAACCGCATATGCAAACTCCATCAAGATGGATTCTTGGAGTCGTTTGATTTTGAATCATATGAGGTATGTGAACCTTATTTGTTAGTCAAGATGACAAAAGCTCTATTCACTGGAAAAGGTAAAAGGGCAAGTGATATTTTATGTCTCATACGTAGTGATGTCTGCGGACCTTTCAACACATTGGCTAGAGAAAGTTTTCAGTACTTCATTACATTTACTGATAATTTCAGTAGTTATGGGTTTTATCTAATGAAACACAAATCAAAGTGTCACGCCCCGCTTCCCAAAAATACGAAACACGAGCACATGACATGTGCTAAGCGAATGACTCACGTCACCCGTAAGCTGTTTATCCAATCAACTCAACAATATAATCAATACAGAACAAATGCGCAGGCAATAATAATAATCTCATGAACAATAATACTCGGAATGAAGCAATATAAAATATCCAAATACAATAAACCAACGTCTGGAAACAATAACAAAATCCGGGTCATAAGCCCAATACAATAACAAATCAAATCTCAAATAATAATAAGTCTCAATATATTAAATTCAATAAAATAATAAGCAACTAGAAAGCATTAATTCTTTAGAAAGTTTGTGCTCCAATACCAGCAGGTAATTCTCCATGATCACCTGTAAACACTTCATCTAAAAAGAGGAGAAAAAATGTCCTTACAGCAAGTTAAAAAAGTAATGAACAATGGAATAACGATTATAACAATGAATTCAATGGATCATTAAGAATCAATAACATGGGACAATAACAATAATCAATTTCATTAATAATCGATAACAATATTCAATGATCAATATCAATAAAACCTGGCCAATATTCGATATCAATAGAAACAATGATGTACAATATGCAATGTCGATGTGAAATACTTAAATCTATTAATCATTTTAATCCTAACTAATGCACAAACTACTGCATCCCATTCTACAGGTTCGATGCATACAATCAATTTCGCTTAGACTTAAGTGGAAGATTCTATAGATCATGAACACGACATGATAACATTATTTGCAGCATTGGTGCAGACTGGTTGGCTCAATAACAATAAAACAATATACGATCAATTGGAATACTGTAGTCAGTAATTCAACAATAAACCGATAACAATAACATTTTCTAACACAAAATATTTTGGGAAACATGGCCCACACTTCCGTGTACAGTCACTATGTCATCAACTACTCCAGTCAATCCTTTAAACCCTGGCTTATTAATTATTTTATTAATGCAACGATACAATATGAAATTAAGAGATATGAGTGGAACGATAATAACAATAGGGAAACAATAGGATGATAAACTTAAATTGGAACAATTGGAATGATGACAATAACTCATTTGGATCATGAAATTCAATATACACACTTCGATTCATGCAACACTATGATGTATGAATAATTAAATTAAGAAAAACTAAAAAGTGAAATTCTGGACAACAAGATTCATCTGTACAAAAATGTAATTTCCTGCTGCTACAGAAATTGAAAACTGAATCCGTCAGAAGTTTTAGAAACTAGACTTCCCAACGAATCCAATGCATGTTTAATGTTCAAAATCTGACAGCAGTAGCGAGGTGAAACACATCATTCTTTATAGATTTCATGTTCAGGTAGAAAATCGATATCAAGTTGTTATATTCTTAGAATCAGCAAAATCTCATTATTAAATTCATAAAAAATATCTGTTAGACACCTAAACATGTTAAATAATAATCTGGAAATTTCAAAGTAATATTTTGTCATTTGATCAGCCTTTTAACAGTTTAAACATGAAACATACAAGAATCTGAAAATCTGGAAATAAAAACACAGATGTAGTAAAACAGGGCATAACTTTTTCTACACAATTTGGAATTCATAAATTTAAGATATTCTGGAAACTAGCAAGATAAGGCTACAATTCTTATTCAGAAAGTTATTCATTTTAAGATCGTTTACAGGGTCGAAAATAACAGACAACATACAACCAGCAAGCAACATATAGGATTTTGGGTATTTTCATTAAATTAATTAATTAAACATGATGGGTATTAATTCTATTAGTCGATAATTTCATAATCAGTATGATCAGTATAAGAACATGGTAAATAAGAATAAGAACACATACATACACTAATTTATCATCAACCAAACATCAATCGATCAGACATCATATAACCTAGCAATTGTTTCTACAATAGATTAGTTGTGTGACAATTATATGAACAACCCTATTATCAATTCTATATGAACACATGAAAGATTCAATCTTTGAAATCAATAAAGGCACGAAGTCAAGTAAATTGGGGTTAGCTCGTGTAAACCCTCAATATACCCAACGAAAGAGATGAACATTTTACAATACGATAAATAATGGGATCTACTTGCAAGAGTTTCAACAAAACTTGAATTTGATACGATGTTCAAATCAAGGGGAAAGTGACTTGCCTTATAAACGTCATAATCAAATACCAAGAATAATGGGATAAGGATCCTGAAGCAACGAACCCACGAACACACAAATTACGTGCAAATCACGTGCACAAAATAACCCACAAAGTAAAGAGACATAGCAACAGCTAGCAACGTGGCTCGGGATCTGAATGGCAGCGAGGCATCGATGTCGATGGGGCTAAGCATCGACAGGCGGCAAAGCACAGGGCGGCACTGTGCTTTGGTCTGTTCGTCGATCAGAATAGGGACAATAGCAGTGGGGTGGTTTCGGCTGTTATGGAAATAGGGAAATGGGGAAGAAGTGGGGGGGGGGGGGGGGGTTGGTGTGCTGGGAGTCGACGGGGGGTGTCGATGGGAGGTGTCGACGGGAGTGGTGACAAGGGGGTGGCCGGAGTTTGGCCGCAGAAGAAGCACAATAATGGGTGATCGGGATTTGGGCAGGAAAATGATCGGGGAGAGAGAAACAGAGAGGGGAGAAAGAGAGGAGAGATTAGACGGCCTTTAGGGTTTCAATTGTGCAATTTTTAGGGATTTCAATAGGATTGTATTTATAGTGTGCAATTAGGATATTGGGTTAATGGTTTAGGATCCAATAATTGCAGTTTTGGGTCAAGAACAATTGAAATTGGGTTTTAGGATTCAATATGAGATGGGTTTAAATATAATAGGGTTCAGAATAAAAATACCCACAATTAAATAAAAGATAATAGGATCGATAAGAATAACTCAATCAAGAAGAACGAAGAATTTCATGAACGAATTTAATTAAAATAATCAAGAAAGAAAATAGTGCATTTTATTCAATTACAAATAAAATATTACAATTGGAAAAAAAAATGAAAATAACGGCAACTGTAGTTACAATCCTACCCACCTTACAATACAATTTCGTCCTCGAAATTTAAGCAAGTGGTAGTAGGGTAACCCCGGAGAAAGAAAAGAACAAGAAATACTAAAAAAGATGGGGAAATTTCTTCCGAATCTCATCTTCAAGCACTCACTAGGCGAGTGAGGATTCCAAGCAACACGAACTAGTTCGATAAGCTTATTCTTCGAAATCTTCTCCCGTCGGTCCACAATTGACACTGGATGAATCTCACAAGACAAATCTGGTCGAACCGACAACTCCAAATAGTCATTAACATGACTATCATCCCGAACATACCTCATAAGTTGAGAAACATGGAAGACATCATGCACTCCAGAAAGAGCTGGCGGCAACGCGAGTCTATATGCCACCTTGCCTACTCGCTCCACCACATCGAACGGACCAATGAATCTTGGGCTTAGCTTGCCCCTACCACCAAAATGAATCACACCTCTCCATGGTGACACCTTGAGGAACACATGGTCACCAACTTCGAACTCTATCAGCCTCCTGTGAATTTTTGCCCATTTCCTCTGCTTGTCCTGTGCGGCATGCAAATGCTTCTTGATTTGGGCCACTGTATCAACAGTCCTCGTGATCAATTCTGGCCCCAAAAGCTTCCTCTCATCAATTTCATTCCAGCACACTAGTGATCTACATTTCCGACCATACAAGACTTCATACGGAGCTGCCTAAAGACTAGCTTGGTAGCTATTATTGTATGAAAACTCCACCAAGTTTAGATGATCTTCCCAAGATCCTCCAAATTGAAGAACACAGGACCTCAACATATCCTCCAATGCTTGAATAGTCCTCTCTGATTGTCCATCTTTCTACGAATGGAATGCAATACTGAACTTCAGCTTACACCTAAGACTATTCTAAAGACTCTCAAAATTGATATCTGAATCTAGTATCTCTGTCTGATATAATACTGACAGGAACACCAAGCAATCTCACAATCTCCTGCATATACCTCTTTGCAAGGCTCTCTGTAGACTGACCAACTCTGAAAAGAATGAAATGAGAACTCTTCGTTAAGCGATCCACAATCACCCAGATGGCATTGTGACCCTTGGAACTTCTAGGTAAAGCAGTCACAAAATCCATAGTAATATTCTCCCACTTCCACTCTGGAATAGGAAGCGGTTGAAGAAGTCCAACAGTCCTCTGATGTTCTGCTTTCACTTGCTGACAGATCAGACACCGAGAAACAATCTTGCAACATCCCTCTTCATAACATGACACCAGAAATGCAACTTCAAATCCCGATACATCTTTGTACCAACGGGTTGAATAGAATATGGCGAACGGTGAGCTTCTTCAAGTAACTTATGCCTGACTTCTCCCTTCGGAACACATAGACGGGTCCCAAAGCGGAGAGATCCATCCTCCTGAATCACCATATTAGTTCTCAAACCAGCTTCAACTTCAGCTTGAAACTGCTGCAGCTACACATCACCAGACTGTGCCTCCTCAATCTGATCTACCAAAGATGACTGCAACTAAAGCACCATACAACTCTGCTCAGAACCAGGAAATTCCACATCCAAATCTAATCTCCTCATAGCTTCCACAAGCTCTTTCTGCTAAGTAAGAACCATAGCAACAGGTCTTCTGCTCAAAGCATTAGGTACAAAATTAATCTTGCCAGGGTGGTACTGCAAACTGATATCATAATCTGCCATCAATTCAAACCATCGCCTCTGCCTCATATTTAGCTCCTTCTGAGTGAACACATACTTGATACTTTTGTGGTTAGTGAAAATCTCCACTCGGTCTCCAAGTAAATAATGCCTCCAAAGTTTTAAGGCAAAAATCATAGCAGCAAGCTCCAATTCATGTGCAGGATAATTCTTCTCATGCGGCCTCAAATGTCTAGATGCATATGCAACGACCTTGCCTCGTTGCATCAAAACAACCCCAAACCTCTACCTGAAGCATCACAGTGAATTACAAAACCTCCTGATCCATCCGGTATAGTCAACACAGGTGTTGGTGTCAACGGATTCTTCAGTTCAATGAAGGCTTTTTCACAAGACTCATCCCACACAAACTCCTGATCCTTCCCAGTCAACTTGGTCAATGGCCCTGCAATATTCGAGAAATCCTGAACAAACTTCTTGTAGGAACCTACTAGCTCAAGAAAACTCCAAACTTCCGATACTGACTCCGGCGTCGGCCAATCCTTAACTGCAGAAATCTTGGACGGATCGACAGAAAATCCATCACCAGAAATTATATGGCCCAAGAATGCCACACGATCCAACCAAAACTCAAACTTGCTAAGCTTCACATACAACTGATGATCCCTCAAAGTTTACAAGACTACCTTCAAGTGCTCAGCATGCTCATCACAGTTTTGACAAAAGACCAAAATATCATCAATGAACACCACAACAAACTTGTCCAGAAAGGGAGAGAAAACCCGATTCATCAAGCTCATGAACACAGCTGGAGCATTAGTAACTCCGAAAGGCATCACAAAAAATTCATAGTGCCCATATCTTGTACAAAAAGCAGTCTTCTGTACATCCTCGGCTTTCACCTTAACCTGATGGTAACCAGAACTAAGATTCAGCTTCAAAATTACAAAAACACCTCCCAATTAATCAAATAGCTCATCTATCCTTGGCAACAGATATCGTTTCTTAACTGTGACGTTATTGAGCTCACGGTAGTCAACACAACCTCCGACTACCATCCTTCTTATTGACGAACAATGCAGGAGTTCCCCAAAGCGAAACACTTGGCCTGATAAAACTCCTATCTAGCAACTCCTGAATCTGCTCTTTCAATTCAGCCAACTCAACAGGAGCTATTCTGTACGGACTCTTAGAGATTGGATTTGTTCCTGGCTGAACATCAATACTGAACACCACTTCATGATCTGGCGGTAATCCCGACAATTCCTCGGGAAAAAACATTCAGAAATTCTCGCACAACCAATGGTGCGGCAACATAATTAGCACACACTTCCTCTATAAATCCAACTTCCTGACTTGCCAACTTCTCCACACAAGCAAGCGGCGTTTCACCGACACAGAATTCAAATTCCTGACGTTCTGACATACGAAACTCCACCTTCTTCTTGAGGTAGTAAATTACAGCATGAGTGGCACCAAGCCAATCCATCCCCAGAAGAACATCAAATCCAGAATTATTGATGAAAATTAGATCGGCAAAAAAATCAACACCACCAATAACCCAGGGACTCTGCTCACAAATTTGAGAACACACGACAACACCTCTACCTGTAGTAATGTTCCAAGTTGCTGGCATAGCGCTACTAGCGAAGAGATGTAGATCGACGAAGCAGAAGGAAACAAAAGAATGAGTTTCACTAGAGTCAAAGAGAACATGAGCAGAAAATGAGTGAACAAGGATAATGCCTAGCAAGAAGTCAAAGTGAGAACACAAAGGTAGAAGCAAAATGCAAGAAATAGACATGAATGGAAAGGCTAATATGAATAAGCAGTAGGATAAAATTACACAATAGCAAGGAAATAAAAATGAAATGAAAAATGAAAACAACAAAAGATATACCTGCAACAACACCCAAAGCAGTCTCAGCATCCTGCGTAGTCAAGTTGTAGGCCGGACCACGACCTGCAGAAAGATTATCCCTAAGAGCGGTTCTCCTCTGATCAAAGATCTGCCTCTAAGGTGGGAGAGATGGTCCACCCTAACCACGAGCAAGTGCTCCCTGCGGAGCGGAACGTCCAACTGGTGCAAGAGTCCTGGACCTTCGGCAATCACGAACCATGTGATCATTGCCTCCACACAGAAGGCACAGGCGGTTTGCTATCCTGCAATCTTGGCACAAATGCCCAGGCTTCCAACAGTGTGAACAGACTAGATCTGACCTATGAACAGCAGGTGGGTATGGCAATGCCCTAGCAGGAAGGGGCGGAACAGGCCTCCTAATAGGCCCACCAGAAGGTCTAGCAGCAACAGGGTGCGTAATAGACCGCTGAATTGCACGCTTCCTCGTACTAGTCTACTCCTGAATTCTTGCAACATCCAGGATATCAGCATAAGAAAGAAGTCGCAAGGCAGCAAGACGATCCTGAATCTCAATATTCAAGCCCAATAAGAAACGTTGTCCTTTATCTTCGTCATTCGCCACCATAGAAGTAGCAAAACGACTTAGTCGGGTGAATTCCGTACCATATTCGTCCACGGTCAGACTCTCCTGATTCAAGACAGTGTTTAGTTTAACGTCGGTACTATGAAATAACAACAAAAAATTATAATTAAACACCATCTAATGAACTTGAGTTAATGAGACAAACTGTCGTTCCATTTCATTCTTTGTGACATTAGGGAAGAACTTCATGAGGACGCTCTCAGTGAAGATGGCCCAGTGGATGGGTCGGCCCAAACGCTCAGCTTCAACTTGCCACTAGATGTGGGCAAGGTCAACAAGTTGGATACTCACTATATCCACACGATCCACATCCACTATGCGTGTTGCGGTCAACAACTGCTCAGTCCAGATAAGCCATTGCTTGGCTTCAAGTAGACCTTCAGTGCCTGAGAACTTGTATAAATGGAGCCTCATTAAATCTGCCACATTACCAGGTCTCGGTGGAAACAATGTAGGAGCAGGCACAACGGGTTCTCTATTAGCAGCTTTATAAGCCATTCTCATCTGTTCATTATGTTCCCGTTGCATCCGCATCATCAGTTCATTGTGCTCACGCTGTATTTGCATCAATTGTGCAACAGTGGGCTCATCAGACTGATCATCCCCAGCATAGAAAGATGAAGCAACTTTTCTAGCCATGGTCTGCAATAAAAATCAAATGGTTAGCATCCAGATCATAAGTTGGATATCAATTGTTCATGTGATCACTGTATTGCACACACTGTTGAGTCAAACTAATTAAAACCCAAATCTGATTAATATATCAATCAAAGTCAAACTTTCTTTTGCTAGTCATATTTGACTGATATATTATCCAAACCTAGGCTCTAATACCACTAAAAATCTTGTTACGCTCGGCTTCCCAAAAATAAAGAACATGAGCATTTGACATTGGCCTAGCGAATGACTCACGTCACCCGTAAGCAGTTTATCCAATGAACTCAACAATATAATCATTACAGAACAAATGCACAGGCATTAATAATAATCTCATGAATAATAATACTTGGAATGAAGTAATATGAAATATCCAAATACAATAAACCAACGTCTGGAAACAATAACAAAATCCGGGTCATAAGCCCAATACAACAACAAATCAAATCTCAAATAATAATAAGGCTCAATATATTAAATTCAATTAAACAACAAGCAACTAGAAAGCATTAATTCTTTAGAAAGTTTGTTCTCCAATACCAGCAAGTAATTCTCCATGATCACCTGTAAACACTTCATCTAAAAAGAGGAGAAAAATTGTCCTTACAGCAAGTCATGGACAGCAAGTAGAAAAAGTAAAGAACAATGGAATAACGATTATAACAATGAATTCAATGGATCATTAAGAATCAATAACATGGGATAATAACAATAATCAATTTCATTAATAATCGATGCAATGGTGTAAACAATGATTCAATAATCGATAACAATATTCAATGATCAATATCAATAAAACTTGGCCAATATTCGATATCAATAGAAACAATGATGTACAATATGCAATGTCGATGTGAAATCCTGAAATCTATTAATCATTTTAATCCTAACTAATGCACAAACTACTGCACCCCATTCTACAGGTTTCGATGCATACAATCAATTTCGCTTAGACTTAAGTGGAAGATTCTATCGATCATGAACACGGCACGATAACATTATTTGTAGCATTGGTGTAGACTGGTTGACTCAATAATAATAAAACAATACACGATCAATTGGAATACTGTAGTCAGTAATCAAACAATAAACCGATAACAATAACATTTTCTAACACAAAATATTTTTGGAAACATGGGCCACACTTCTGTGTACAGTCACTATGTCATCAACTACTCCAATCAATCCCTTAAATCATGGCTTATTAATTATTTTATTAATGCAACGATACAATATGCAATTAAGAGACATGAGTGGAACGATAATAACAATAGGAAAACTATAGGATGATAAACTTGAATTGGAACAATTAGAATGATGACAATAACTCATTAGGATCATGCAATGCAATATACACACTTCGATTCATGCAACACTACGATATAGGAATAATTAAATTAAGAAAAACTGAAAAGTAAAATTTCGGACAGCAAGAGTCATTTGTACAAAAATGTAATTTTCCTCTGTTGCAAAAATTAAAAACTGAATCCGTCAGAAATTCTAGAAACTAGACTTCCCAACGAATCCAATGCATATTTAAAGTTCAAAATCCGACAACAATAGCTAGGTCAAACACATCATTCTGTACAGATTTCATGTTCAGGAAGAAAATCGATATCAAGTTGCTATATTTTTAGAATCAGCAAATACTCAATATTAAATTCATTAAAAATATTTAGAAATTTTCAGATGTTATAGAAACTAAATATGTTAAATAACAATCTGGAAATTTTCAGAGCAATATTATATCATTTGATCAGCCTTTTAACAGTTTAAACATGAAATATACAAGAATCTGAAAATCTAAAAATAAAAACATAGCTGTGGTAAAACGGGCAGAACTTTTGCTGCACAACCCGGAATTCAGAAATTCAAGATGTTATAGAAACTAGAAAGATAAGACTACAATTCTTATTCAGAAAGTTATTCATTTTAAGATCATTTACTAGGTTCAAAATAGCAGACAACATACAGCAAGCAAGCAACATATAGGGGTTTGGGATTTTCATGAAATAAATTAATTAAACATGATGGGTATCAATTCTATTAGTCGATAATTTCATAATCAGTATGATGGGTATAAGAACATGGTAAATAAGATTAAGAACACATACATACACTAATTTATCATCAACCAAACATCAATTGATCAAACAACATACAATCTAGCAATTGTGTATACAATAGATTAGTTGTGTGACAATATTTTGAAAAACCCTATTATCAATTCTATATGAACACTTGAAAGATTCAATCTTTGGAATCAATAAAGGCAAGAAGTCAAGCAAATTCGGGTTATCTTGTGTAAACCCTCAATATACCCAACAAAAGAGATGAACACTGTACAATATGATAAACAATGGGATCTACTTGCAATAGTTTCAACAAAACTTAAATTTGATACGATGTTCAATTCAAGGGGAAAGTGACTTGCCTTATAAACGACGAAATCGAATACCAACAATAACGGAATAAGGATCCCGAAGCAACGAACCCACGAACACACAAATTACGTGTAAATCACGTGCACAAAATAACCCACAAAGTAAAGAGAAACAACAACTGCAGCAACAGCCAGCAACGGGACTCGAGATCTGAACGGCGGCGAGGTGTCGACGTCGACGAGGCTAGGCATCGACAGGCGGCAAAGCACAGGGCGGTGCTGTGCTTTGGTCTGTTCGTCGATCGGAACAGGGACAATAGTGGTGGTGTTTTGGCTACTGTGGAAACTGGGAAATGGGGAAGAAGAGGTGGTGGGGGGGGGGGTTGGTGTTCTGGGCATCGACGGGGGGTGTCGACGGGATATTATCCCACACTAGGCCTACGTAAGTTTAGTAGGATACCTCATCAATTCGAGAGATGGATTTCCCGTGACTCAACATGGTGATGTATTGCTCATGGATCAAGATGAGCCTACGACTTATGAGGAAGATGTAAAAAGCCCAGACTCTGAGAAATGGCTGGAGGCCATGATATTTTAGATGGAATCCATGTATGCCAACCAAGTATGGACCTTGGTAGACCCACCTGAAAGGATAAAAACAATTAGATGAAAATGAGTTTTCAAAAAGAAAACTAACATGGATGGTAATGTGCAAACATTTAACGAGCGGTTGGTGGCTAAAGGTTTCAAGCAAGTTCATGATTTAGACTATGATGAGACTATGTATTAGGTATCAAGATCTATAGAGATAGATCAAGGAGACTATTTGGCCTGAGTCAGAATACGTACATAGACAAAGTATTAAATACTTCAATATGCAAGAGCCCAAGAAAGGATTTATCTCTATGTCGCATGGTGTAAGCCTGTGTAAGGCTCAATGTCCTTCCACTCAAGATGAGAGAGACCACATGACTAAGATTCCATATGCATCTTAATTTTGATCTATCATGTATGTCATATTATATACTCGTCCAGATGTCTCATATGCTTTGACCATGATGAGCAAGTACTAGTCAGATCCCGGTGAGAGTCACTGGACTGCTGTCAAAAACATCCTTAAGTACTTAAGAATGACTAAGGATTCATTCTTGGTATATGGAGTCGCGGAAGAGCTTGTTGTAAAGGGTTACACTGATGTTGGCTTCTAGTCCGATAAGGACGACTCCAAATTGCAATCGAGTTTTGTGTTTTGCCTAAATAGTGGAACTGTGCAGGAAGAGTTCGAAGAAAGAGATGGTAGATGATTCTACTACAGAGGCTGAGTATATTGCTGCCTCCAATGTACCAAAGGAGGTTGTTTGGATCAAAAAGTTCATCACTGAACTTGGCATAGTTCCTAGCATTGTAGACCCGGTGGACTATATTGTGCTAACAATGGGACCATTACACAAGCTACGGAGTGTAGATCTCACCAACGATCCAAACATATACTTAGGCACTTCCATCTCATTCGAGAGATCATCGATAGTGGAGATGTGAAGATATACTGTAACACCCCATGTTAAAATATATAATAATATATAAAATATATACAGGGTTTGGAGTTGGCCGAATAGGATAACCTATGGGGGGTTGTATATGTTAATTAATTTGAAGATGAGGGGGCCCGCATGAAGAAGAGAAGCAGCATTGCTTTGACTTCGGTCAGCCACGACTGACGTGGCATGTGGTGGGGGCCCACCCGAATTCGAGAGCACTGACAGCTGCTCTGTCTTGCCACGTGGCTGCGACCCACCATTGGGGGCTTTCGGCTGTTGTGTGTCTTGTGCGTTTCTCGAGATAGAGAATGGGAAGAATTGTGAGAATTAGTCCCACATCGGGAATAGTAATAGAATAATTAACTATAAATAATAATGCCTATGATCAAGAGTCACCAATCCGGTTAACCACCTTCTGAGAGGCAGCCTGTGGTGAGCAATTGTACTAAATAATAAATAATTTGTCTCATAAATTGTCTGAGTTTGGGTCAGAGGCGTTACAAATGGTATCCAAGCCGACTTTCGACACCGAGTGTGGGGCACGTCTATATAGTCGGGCGGTGGATTTCGGGACTATAGACCCAGTCGGGCAGTGGATTCCGGGACTGTGGTGAGCAGACGAGACTCAATTAAATCCTGGAATTATGATTGATCGGGCAGTGGATTCCGGGATCATGATTAGTCGAGCGGATAGGAGAGCAGATCTGCCTCAATTAAATACGGGATTATGATTGATCGGGCGGTGGATTCCGAGATCATGATTAGTCGGGCAGATAGGAGAGCAGATGCTCCACATCAGCTAGAAAGTAGATCCTGCACTAGAATGTGCATGCCCCATGCTCAGCGAGGACGCTAATTTCTGAAAGGGGGTGTTTGTAACACCCCGTGTTAAATTATATAATAATATATAAAATATATAAATGGATTGGAGTTGGCCCCATAGGATAACCTATGAGGGGTTGTATATGGTAATTAATTTGAAGATGAGGGGGCCCACGTGAAGAAGAGAAGCAGCATTTGCTGCTTTGACTTCGGTCAGCCACAGCTTACATGCCATGTGGTGGGGGACCTCCCGAATTTTAGAGCAGTGACAACTGCTCTGTCTTGCCACGTGGCTGGGGGCCACCATTGGGGGTTTTGGCTATTCTGTGTCTTGTGCATATCACGAGATAGAAAACATGAAGAATTGTAAGAATTAGTCCCACATCGGGAATACAAATAGAATAATTAACTATAAATAATAATGCCTATGATCCAAAGTCACCAATCCGGTTAACCACCTTTTGAGAGGCAGTCTGTGGTGGGCAGTTGTACTAAATAATAAATAATTTGTCTGATAAATTGTATAAATTGTCTGAGTTTGGGGCAGGGGCGTTACATATACAGAGTACTCACAAATGATAATATCGCTGACCCACTGACAAAGCCTGTTACACAGCGAAAGAATTAGGGTCACACGAGGCATTAAATGCATGTATGATTGGCTCTAGTGGCAGTGAGAGGTTGTTGGTGTATGCCCTAGAAGCCAGTTGTGTATTAACATTACTAGTTTACTTTGTGTCATGATATTTATTTCCAATTTAGGCATTTCATTTATTCTGTTATTTATTGTAAATTAAATGAACATAATAAAGTCCTTAGAATAGTAAGTTCAATATCATGGGATATCAAGTGCATGACTTGATGGTAAGATCCTATTGGCTGAAATCAGAACACAATTCTTAAATATCCATAGTCAAGTATTGTTGTGAATTAGGACAACGATAATACATAGAGACTAGTGGGTGCGTAAACTGATGACCATTCTCACATGTCATTGATATGAGATATCAAGTCCTCATATGAGTACATATTAGAGTAATAATGTACTGGACTAACCCACCATGAGAACGCTGCATGGGTCGTTACGTGAGTGTCATAAGCAGTTCTCACACTGACCAAGGTGTACATATTCCTTTGAGTTGAAGTCACTACGGTTCCCTACATGAGAAGTTATATATTTTAATGCCGTCAAATATTGCATGTAATAAGGTGATTATAAAGTCAACTATTGGATATACTACAAATCATGTGAAGGGATTAGATATGATTTGTCCCTCCTATATATTGTGAGGAATATCTACAGGCCCCTTGATTAAGTGAGACTACAAAATGCATTGTAGTGCTCAAATGAGTCAATATGAGATATTGAGCTCATTTGTTTTAATAAGTCTACTTGGACATAAAGAAACCAAAGATTGAACTATACAAGGGTGACATGCTGTAAGCCTTGTGATCAATTAAAATATCTAGACAAAAGGATTAGTCCACATTGTAACATTGGTCACAGATAGGTTATGTCAAATCATTGACATTCCTGTTACTTGAGTAGTAATGAACTATACAAGTCTGTTTGGATCAAGAAGTTCATCACTGAACTTGGCGTGGTTACTAGCATTGTAGATCTGGTAGACCTCAATTGTGATAACAATGGGGCCATTGCACAGGCTAAGGAGCCTAGATCTCACCAGCGATCAAAACATATACTTAGGCGCTTCCATCTAATTTGAAAGATCATCGATAGAGAAGACGTGAAGATATGCAGGGTACCGACATATGACAACATCGCTGACCCACTGATAAAGCCTCTTGCACAGCGAAGCATGAGGGTCACACTAGATATACAGGCATTTGATATATGTCTGAATGGCTCTAGTGCAAGTGGGGATTGTTGGTGTATGCCCTCGTGGCCAGTTGTGTATTGACATTGATAGTTTACATTGTATCATGATATTAATTTCATATATGAGGCATTTCATTTATTGTGCGTTTATTGTGATTAAATGAACATAATAAAGTTCTTAGAATAGTATGTTGAATATCATGGGATATCAAGTGCATGACTTGATTGTGAGATCCTAATTGTTGTAATCAGAACACTATTCTTAAATATCCCTAGTCAAGTATTAATGTGAATTAGGACAATAATAATAGTGCGTAGACTGATGACTATCTCACGGGTCATGTGTAACCCCTATTTTTCGTTCTCGTATTTTTGCTGTATTTTTCCTTCTTTATCGAGTATTTGTACGCTCTTTGTATTTTTGACCGTATATTGGATTTGTTTTCAATATATATTCGTTTTGCTCATTTTTGATCTCCTTGTGGTTGATACTTCTGTCCCTTGAATTGTTCTTGATCATATTATTATTTCGCTCTTTATTTGGTTCTTGTTCTCTTTATTTTGTTCTAGGGTGTTCGTGGTGTTTTGGTTGGTTACCTTATTGCTTATCCTATTGTTTTTTATCCCTAATTAATTACCAATGCCAAATTAACCAAAATCCTACTTGAAATCCCATACAAGTTATGTTAAAACCATCTCCTATTATAACTACTAATACCCATTAACCCACAACAAAACTCTACATATATATATCTATCTCTCCCTAAACCCTAACCCTAAACCTACTTCTACCCCGACCTCCTTCGCTTTCCCTGTTGTGCCGTCAGCCCCAGTCGCACACCCCCATCCTCCGACCTGCACATCCCGACCCCAGCCTGTGCACCCATCCCGACCACCCTCATACCGTTCCCGTTCACCCTTGCCGACCACCACATCCAACCACACCCATCTCTCCATCTTTCCCTCCGTCTCCGTCCTCCGGCGCCGACCAACAACAGCCGGAGGAGCAGCAGCGACTAGCAAAGGCCGGCCGTCGCTACCCCGCCGCCCGATCTCCGTCTCTCTCTCGTTGGTGTTTTGCACATGCACGTAGTTTGCACGTGGGTTGCTTTGGTTCATAAATTTTCATTCGTGGGTTTTTGTTCGTTACTTGGGAATACGTTCCTGTTATTCTTGGTGTTCATTTCGTCTTTGATTAAGGCAAGTAACTTGTATTCAATTCCTTTGTATGATACAAGTCATAAATACTGCTTGTAGTGTAGTTGGGTTCTAAAGACAACTCATCTGTGATGTATGTTTGATGAATATTGTCTCTATAGTGCTATTGACCATAGTTTCCTCACGACACAAAATTTGACAAGAAACAACTTAGGTTTTGGCTGTTCTTGATATGATAATATTTGTGAGATAATTATGAGAATTGTGTGTTTGTTTGGATCCATGTGAAATACTTGTTCTGGACATGTCATATACCCTATTTCATGTTATTTGGACACTTAGTAGACTTTATAACATGTTTGGTTTTGTTTGGGATGAGTTTCGTATGTTGTATGTTGATTTGTTGTTAAGAGAAAAATCTGTATTTTGTCAATGATCAGTTTTGATTGATATTTTAGACCATATTAAGGTCAGTACCTTAACTTCAGTATTAAACATGACTTTTAGAGAAATCTGTCTTCTTTCCAAACTCTCTGACCTTGTTCGATTTCGTTTTCGTATGTGTGAGATATGATCGTTTTACTACAAAGGTGTATTTGATTTTTAGATTTCATTTCTTGATGATTTTGATGACTAAACTATTTTGATACTGGTGCTAAACATATTAATTTGATCTGAAATTTTGGTCAGTATTTCTATACTTGATTAGGGATTACCCAGAATTTTAGTGGATTTTATTAATGACTTTTATATACTGTTTCATGCTTACTTATAAAAACTATACTTGCTGGATTTTGCTCACTGTTCTGTAAAGATTTGTATTTTCACCCAAATTACTTCTTCTGTATGAAAAATATTTGTGGAATATGAAAGTTATCTTATTTTTTCCATTTTCATTTCCTTTCGGCGGATTTGGATTTCGTTTCACGGTTTGCGAGATATTGATGTTTTTGTACAGCAGTGTTGGGAATTCCAGACTTGCCAAACAATGGTTTCTTGATGTTTTCTGATTTTTGTTGACTGAACTAATCTTACTGGAAAATATTGAAACTTTATATTTTTATATTAGACATATAGGGGAATACTCCAGATTTTTCCTAGATTTATTTGAGGTGTTTTGATGCTGTTTTCCTGACTGAGAATTCGATCTACTAATTTCTAACTGAACGTATTTTCTGGATTTAAATCAGTTTTGAGTTATGATTTTGTGAAATACTATATGACTTATTTATATGTGCTGGATTCGGTTGGGAGTCTATTTTCTAGACCTTTTGACGTATTCAGATTTGCATTTTTATAACAACGGGAATCTCAGTTTTACTGTAGTATGGTCTTGCTGTCCTGAACTAGAAATTTGGTTATTTCATCCTTTTGTGTGTTATCTTTTACGCATACATGTTTATCTTGCAACTTGAACTTGTTACTTATTTATACCATGATGTACTTGCTGTTTTGTGACACATACTTTTTTGTTTGACATTAATAATAAAATTAACCAAGCCGAGGTTAAAGAGACAGATCTAGTAGTGGATAATTCAGAAATGTGTACTCGGAAGAGAATCTATTGATTCTATGTGATACTTGGCTTGATACTTGAGACTTGGCTTGATACTTGAAACTTGGCCTTATACTTGAGGCTTGATATTTCACTACTTGAGGCTTGATATTTCATTACTTGAGGCTTAATACTTCACTCTTGAGGCTTGTTTACTTGATACTTGAGGCCTGATACTTGATACTTGGATTTCTTGAGGCTTGTTCCTGAGTGCACTGACCTACATGGTCCACTATGAAATCTAAAGCGAAATTGATTGTTGTAGCAACCATGTGGTATGAGATGTATGAAGTGCTACTAAGATAGTAATAACTACAATACTTAATACATGACACTTGAACATGATACATGCTTACTTGATACTTGATTACATGATACATGAGACTTGATGCTTGAACATAATACTTGACACTTGTTACTTGTTACTCGATTTTGTGATACTTGATTCATGATACTTGATACTTGTTTACATAAATACTTGTTCATTTGACACTTGATACATGCTACTTGTACTTGTTCATCTTGCCATGCTAGTTGTCATATTTTGTTATCATGCTTATTCCATGTTATTAGTTAGTTTTCTCCATATACTTGTATCCTGCATTACAAGTGGCACGTAACTTATAATTGATGGTTACTTATTTTCTTTTTCCTATCCCTGCAATTGTTAAATTGCAGATTTTGGAGAACAGGTTCCAGATGGTATCAGTGACATGAGATATTAGTGCTTGATTTTGTTATTATTTCTTGTAGCTTGCTTTGAACAACATTGTAACTTGATACTTGGATTTATTGTATTTGGGAAATGTGACATAGGATTTTGACTTATTCAAATCATGATTATTTGAGATTAATACATTTTGGTTTCAAGTATTCTTGTTGGTATTTTGGTTCATATGTGCATGATTGGTTGATTCTTTTGCTTCCGACTCTGATTATTCTTGTGAAATTTTGTAAAGATTCTTGAACAGCTTATGGATGAAGAAAATCATTCGATGGGTTTAGTCACGTATCTATATTCTGTATTCTCTTTTGGGAAGCGGGGCGTGACAATATTTTTAGTGGTATCAGAGCACCAGGTTTGGCAAATGTATTAGTTGCCTAATATATTAGACAAGTTTGGCTCGTACTGGGATCGGCTTAATATTTCACCAACCATGCATACATAAATAAATTATTATCAACATTGATCTGGATGCTAACTGGTTTTGGTTTTGTGCAGACTATGGCTTGTAGAGGTTCTTCTCGTGTTCCAGGTGATTAACCTAAGCTTGAAGCTATCACCGTTGTGCTTGAGTGCTTGATCAATATGTAGTGATTTGGTGATGGCTGCTTCGGAAACCGCTTGAGTTTCTCCGCCCGTTGTGCCTATGCAAGCCGTTCTTTCTCCCCGTTCGGGATCAGTCACAAACTTTATGAGGCTGCATCCCAACAGGTTTTCAGGCACTGAGATGCCTTTGGAGGCTGAACAGTGGTTGATTCGGACAGAGCAACTGCTTTTGGTAGCGAGGGTTGCAGATGTAGATCGTGTGGATGTGGTCGCCATCCAGTTGGTGGACTTGGATCATATCTGGTGGAGGTCCGAGTCCGAAAGGCTCGAAAGACCAATTACTTGGGCCACTTTCACTAGGAGCTTCTTGGAGAAGTTCTTTCCTAGCAGCACTAAAGTAGAAATGGAGCAACAATTCTTGGCCCTAAAACAGGTTGGTCGTGTTCTAGTAATGGAATTTAGTTACATATTGTTTATGCAATGTTGTAATATGAGACTTTTCTAAAATAGGGCTCCAGGACTGTAGACGAGTATGCAGTTGAATTTACGAGACTTAGTCACTTTGCAGCCATTCTTGTGGCAAACGAAGAGGATAGGGCTCATAGATTTACTTTGGGAATTGAGCGTTAGATTAGAGTGCAGCTTGTGTCCCTTCGCTTGCGCACTTATGCAGAAGCTCTTGAGGCAGCTCGTGCTCAGGAGCAAGCTGATGGTGGAGTAGCTTCTTCTCAGCGGGCAGTTCCGCACTCAGTCGCTAGGCCTTCTGGTGGGCCTGTTCGGAGGCCTGTCCCATCCCATCCGGTCAGGACAGCTCCTTACTCTTTTGTGGTTCCTCGGCGGACTAGTTTTTATTGTTAGGGTTATATACTGAAAGCATCACTTTTGTATTAACTTTATTTCCTTATTTTTTTTTTGAGTGAGAATCATATGGGCATATATTTGCATATTGTGTTTATTATAATATTAATGCAAGTATCTGATATTCTATAAGGTTGATAATATGGTGTGAGGTGACACACATAAGATCATATTATCAGTTCCCTATGGAATATATAAATAGTTCACAACCTAGATGGACTTGGATAATCCATTGGAAAGGTTGTAGTATAATCTGGTATTAGTCTATCTTGACTATAGGTTTACACTAGTACACTTTGTGTGTATTGAATAGGACCACTTGAGGTTGTTCTCTTTGTACTGACTATAAAAGAGAACAAACACCTCTGTTATTATGGATGCTTATGCTCTTAATCCAGATATAATAACAGACATGTATATGCAGTGTGCATTACTTTGACTCATAAAAGAGTGCGATTCATTATGGATCAACAACCTCTATGAATTGGGTAATAGCATTGTATGTATGATGGGCTGTTGATTGTAAAAGGAATCTATGTCCCGATACGTCGGGTTGATGATGTCCCCTTAAGGAGCTCATAAGGATTGTCATGTAAACTCTGCAGGTGGATTACATCCGACATGACAAATAAAGTTGAGTGGTACTACTTAAGGATAAAAGATGTTGATCAATATAGTTGTCAGTAACTTAATTTGATCGACAGACATTCGATATCTTAACATGGGGAGCTCAACGAGCATATAATAAAAGGAGCCCATAAATATAATTTGGGATTAGGAAGGTAGTGCAACAATAGCTCCTTAGTGGACCGAGCTATTGTTAATGGGCCTGGGTTGTGTGTTCGGGCTGAACACGGGATACCCAGATTCGTTAGGAGACCTAACCCTAATTTCTCCTCATGGTCCCTGTCGTAGCCTTATATATATCCTCTATTTCTCTGACCGTCATTGATCATCTGAAATATAAGATTTTTTCTCTAAATTCGTGATTTACGTAAGGAGAGAAAGAGAGGTCAGCCAAGGAGAAGAAAGGTTGGGAGATCGTCGCTCACACGACGTCCAACCCGAGGAAGGAATACGTGCAGAAGATCTTGGGGTCGCTGTCGTCTTCTTCTCATCGCAGGTATAATTCGTGAACCCTAGATTCCGCTATATAGGGTTAGATCACGTATTTAATCTGTTAATCTTTTATGATCGATACGCACACCAATCCGTAGTCCTGGGAATCATTTCAGTTCCATCATTTATGACTTTTTCTGTCTTGCTGGGCATGAGCGCAAGGACTGCAGGCATGCCAATCGTCGCTGTTTTGGTTGTGGTGCTTCTGATCATATGGCACGGGATTGCCCGCGACAGCAGCAGATGGCTCTTCCAGCTAGGGGTCCCGTTCATCAAATTTCCCCACCTCGTGGTCAAGTTAGACCACCCCTTTCTCTGTAGGGCCAGATTGTCGGTCAGAGGACCGCTGCTCCCAGGAGAGGTCAGGCTTTCAACCTGACTGCTGCTGATGCCGAGTCAGCTGAGGGTGTGGTTGCAGGTATCTTTTGCTTTATTGTTTTCATTGTTGTTGTTTCTCTTTTATTTCTTCATTCTTTTGCTTTATTTCTTTCTGTCTATCTTTCTGCATGTTGTTTTTCCTCACCCCTGTTCAACCATTCTTTTCTTTGTCTCTTTTGCTTTCTGCCTTAGATGTCGTCCTTGTTTGCTTTTTTCCAGCTCATGTTCTTTTTTATTCTAGGGCAACCCATTCTTTTGTCTCCTCTTGATTTATCGCTCGCCATCAGTTAGAGTGCAGCAACATGTTAGAGGCTTGGAACATTGTGACAGGAGGTGGAGTTGTCATTTGTTCCCGGGAGTGCAGGCAGTGTCCCGTAATTATTGGTAGCACAGAATTCAAAGCTAATCTGATAGTAATTGGGAATTTAGGATTCGACATTATTCTAGGTATGGATTGGTTGGGTGAAACCCACGCCATTATTGATTTCCATGCCAAGAAAGTTGTGTTCCAGATTCCAGATCGCGCAGAATTTGAGTTCCATGCCGGGGAGTCTTCCCTTGGCCGAGCTGCAGTTGATCAGGAGGTTTGTGCGATGGAATTACATTCAGGCTGTGAGGTTGCACCTCTAGTAGTTCGGAATTTCCTGGATGTTTTTCCAGAGGAGTTGCCTGGCTTACCCCGTGATAGGGATGTGGAGTTCGGTATTGAAGTTTAGCCGGGTATTTAATGATAGAAGAAGAGAGGAAAGAGAGAGCGGGAGAGAGAAAGAGAATGGGGAGAGAGAGGGCGGGGGGGGGGGGGGGAGAGGGGGGGAGTTTATATAAAATAATTATGTTAATTAAAGGGGTAGTTATGAGATAGTGAGGGGTGTGGGGTTACGAGAATGTGAAGAGTGGGGGATGTGAGGGGGTTTATAGAGAGATTTGTATACAAATAGTTAAATTTGGGTAGGGTAGGATAATGGGTTAACGGGTTGGGTATATAAATGTGGGTTTGGGTTTGTAGACTTGGGCTTTACATTTGGGCTTCACATACTAGAATAAATATGAACAGAAAGAAAATGAGATTGGGCTCTAAAATTATATATTGATAAAAATGTAATTATAATGAATAGAAAATTGGGCTTCATCACAAGAAAATCCAATAATTAAATCACTGGGTTGGCTTTAGCATAAATAAAATAATCAACTAGAAATTTTATAGAATGAATTTGGATCTTTGGGTTTTTCAAAATAACAATAGTAGTAGTAGTGGTAGTGGTAGTGGTAGTAGTAGTAGTAGTGGTGGTAGTAGTCGTAGTCGTAGTGGTTGTGGTAGTGGTAGTAGCGTTGCAGTAGTGGTAGTGGTAGTAGTAGCAGTCGTTGTTGTAGTAGTAGTAGTAGTGGTGGTGGTGGTGGTGGTAGTGGCACTACTACTACTGCTGATGCTGCTGCTGCTGCTGCTGCTACTGCTGCTGCTGCCGCCGCCCTGCTCCTGCTGCTGTCGCCGCCCTGCTCCTGCTACTGTTGCTCCGGCTACTGCTGCCTCCCTGCTGCTGCTGCTGCTGCTACTACTAGTAGTAGTAGTAGTAGTAGTAGTGGTAGACTAGACTAGTAGTAGTAGTAGTAGTAGTGGTAGTGGCACTACTAGTAGTAGGAGTAGTTACTACTACTACTACTACTACTAGTCTAGTTTAGTACTACTACTACTACTACTACTACTAGTAGTAGTAGTAGTAGTAGTTACTACTCCTACTACTAGTAGTGGCACTACCACTACTACTACTACTACTCCTACTCCTACTCCTACTACTACTACTACTACTACTACTACTCCTACTACTACTACTCCTACTCCTACTCCTACTCCTACTACTACTAGTTTTCGTAGTAGTAGTCGTAGTGGTAGTAGTCGTTCGTAGTGATAGTAGTCGTAGTAGTAGTCATAGTGGTAGTAGTCGTTCGTAGTGGTAGTAGCCGTTCGTAGTGGTAGTAGTCATAGTCATAATAGTAGTCGTAGTGGTAGGAGTAGCAGTACTAGTAGTCATAGTGGTAGGAGTAGGAGTAGCAGTAGTAGTAGCAGTAGTGGTAGTAGTAGGAGTAGCCATAGTAGTGGTAGTGGTAGTGGTAGCTGTAGTGGTAGTGGTAGTGGTAGTGGTAGCCGTAGCCGTAGTAGTGGTAGTGGTAGTGGTAGCAGTAGTAGTGGTAGTAGGAGTGGTAGTGGTAGTGGTAGTCGTAGTCGTAGTCGTAGTGGTAGTGGTAGTGGTAGTGGTAGTCGTAGTCGTAGTGGTAGTAGGAGTGGTAGTAGTAGGAGTAGTAGGAGTAGTAGGAGTAGTAGCAGTAGTAGTGGTAGCAGTAGTAGTAGTAGTAGTCGTCGTAGTAGTGGTAGTGGTAGTGGTAGTGGTAGTTGTAGTGGTAGTTGTAGTGATAGTCATAGTCGTAGTCGTAGTAGGAGTGGTAGTAGTAGTGGTAGTAGGAGTAGTAGGAGTGGTAGCAGTAGTAGTGGTAGTGGTAGTGGTAGTAGTTGTCGTAGTCGTAGTCGTAGTTGGAGTGGTAGTAGTAGTGGTAGTAGGAGTAGTAGGAGTAGTAGTCGTAGTAGCAGTAGTAGTAGCAGTAGTAGTAGTAGTCGTAGTAGTAGTGGTGGTAGTAGTCGTATTGGTGGTAGTAGTGGTAGTGGTAGTAGGAGTAGCAGTAGCAGCATTGGTAGTGGTAGTGGTAGTGGTAGTGGTAGTAGTAGTAGCGGCAGGAGCAGTAGCAGCAGCAGCAGCAGGAGCAGGAGCAGCAGCAGCAGCGGTAGCAGCAGCGGCAACAGCAGCAGCAGCAGCAGCAGGAGTAGTAGCAGCGGCAGCAGCAGCACCAGGAGTAGCAGTAGTAGTAGTAGCTGCAGCAGCAGGTAGTAGTAGTAGTAGCAGCAGCAGCAGTAGTAGTATTAGTAGTAGCAGCAGGTAGTAGTAGTAGTAGTAGCAGCAGTAGCAGCAGCAGCAGGTAGTAGGAGTAGTAGTAGTAGTAGCAAGAGTAGTAGTAGTAGTAGTAGTTTAAATAATCAAATGGTGATACATAATAGTGTAGGTTGAAGTTCTGGGTTCAAACAAAATAGTCGGGTATTTAAACGAATGCAAAATTTTGGGTTAAAAAATAGTCGGGTATTTAAATGAAGGAAAAATTTTGGGTTCAAAAGAATAGAATAATTTATAGGGAAAATTTTAAATACAAGAATACGGAAAAAGAAAAGAGATATCCGTATAAACGGAAACGGGGGTTACACTATCTATTAGTTTAGTATTTATGGTTTAACTCAATGTTCATTCGATTATTTCTCAATCAACTATATAGCTCATTAAAATATTTAGAGGGGTCGGTGAGCAGTAAAGTGCTCCTAAGTGATTTTTTATGCAAAAGTAATGTTTAGCGGACTCGTGTAGTGATGTGGTGAGAGCACATGTGACAGTATGTGAGTGATCATGAATCATATGAGACATGTTTGCCTAATAAACTTATAACATGACACTGGCAACCTATCATACTATATATGCATGTGCAAGGATGCAAAACTAATGTAGTACTTGTTCGGAGGTCTATGTTGCCCGTACGACATAAAAATCCTAATGCAGGCTGTTAAACATACTCCATATTTGGGATTAAATTTCCCGTCATGACATGCCTATCTACGTGTGCCTTATTATGTTCTTGACACCGCTGAGTGCCCATTGAGGCAGCAAACTTTCCACTATGTTATATATATATATATATATATATATATATATATATATATTGTACAATAGTGCTTCCGGTCGGATTTATCTCGGAGTAACTAGATGTAAGTGTACAATGGATGAGCTTACAGTCGGTCATTGCTGGCTGTCACTGAGGTACATGCACTTCAGAAGAGCTTTCAGCCGGCCAAGTCGGAAGTTACCGAAAGGTCCTCTATGTCCACTCGCTCTACGATAGTCTCTTCCCCTAGAGGACACGCTAGGTTCCCTTGTTCCATTGCAACTCCTTGGTGTCACCCATAGATCAGGCACAATTTTTACCGGCCTAAATCTCTTATGGGCAAGTTCAAGATTAACAGCGTTGAGGAATCTTCTCATCCCCACCAGCGTCGAATATTTCAGTCAATACACCTTTCTAAGGCAAATTATAATTGTACTAAATTCATAGTCATTATGACACAACTAGTCTAATTCTGCTTGTCTTTCTCATTCTATTTCAAAGTTTCCGTCATTAGGAAATTCTCACTCCACCAAAGGAGTGCCATCATTTTAATAGACATCGGGAAATGCCTAGACGTGAATATTTCACACATTCAGGTGAACCACGCTAATCCTACTATAACTTATCAAGCTAGGATTCGTGACAATACCTAATCAATAAATGTATGCTAATCTTCATGACACATATCCATATTAAACACATAACTGTAACAAGTTCACACATGATAATTAACAATAGTTTACTAGCAAGCATATATCTTCAATTCCCATATATAACATCACCATTTGAATACTCTACTTTGTTTTTGGACCGAAATATAGCAGTATTGTAAAAACCACATAAATTCCAATACTTATCATAAAATTGATTGCTTAGATTTATATGAAACCTGAATGAGCCTAATACAATATTATAGTTAATAACATTCAAATTTAACCACAAATATTATGTCTAATTTCACACACAAAATAGTAACTCATGGTTTTGGAAATACTTCTACTTGTGATACTTGTAAAAATCACCGAAACTCCAATAATTCATCAAAACTGGTGTTCTTTTGTTCAAATCGAAGACATACGAGTCTACTTTAAATTTGTAGTTATAAGTTACTGTTAAATATGACATATATACAGCTGAAATTTCAAATTAACTTTTGAATATAAAATTTTGAACTTGCGCAAACTAAGATTTCGACATGCATAGTCTTTTACCTTAAAATCCAATATTAACATGTAAAAAATTAATCTAAAATACGAATGATATATCCTGAAACTTGGCTTAACAACTTCATGTTGGAAATAATATACACTTCGAATTTAACTGAATAAACCTTAATTAATAAAATTTACCCTGCTTCAGGCAAAACTTTCAAATCAGTAATAAGTTCGGATTTGTTTATAATAGTAAACGATATCCAAACATCATGAAATTTTGTAGAGATGTTATAGACTTATACGAGATACACATATAAAATTTCAGCTTCAAACTCCATGTAGTTGAAAAGAAATAAATTTTGAAACTAAGCATGATATTCCGATAGAACTATAGAATATCTATAAAAGTTGATAACCAGTCATAAGTTCGAATTTATTTAATATACTAAATGATACCCATACATCATAAAAATTTGTAGAGTTGGTATTGATATATATGAGATGCACATATAATAATTTCTGCTTCAAATTCCATTTAGTTGAAGACAATATTTTTGGAAGCTTGATTTTCAGGACAGTAACTAAAATTATTTTCATATGATTCTACTGACACATTTCACATAGATAATTAAGTACACAACCCACACATAACTCAATCAACTTATATGAAAACTAATTGATAGATAGAGAGAATAGTTACCCACTTGCAATTCAAGTTGTAATCTTCTCCACTCTAGCAACTAGCACCCTTCAAGCTTGCACTAATGAAGCTAGTCAATTAAAATGACAACACGTATTTAGCAGATATTCATACTCAATTCAATATAATTTGTACACATTATGAACTAATTTCGTAGAGGATATATCTTATTGATTTGTAAGAACTCTACTTGATGAATCCACCATTCTCACCATCAAAACACCTCCAATCCTACTCTTCTACTTCACCGCCGAAACCCAGACTTTTTTTTCTTCCAGTTTTAAAACTTCATTTCTATACTTATAAGGAAAATTAATAAATGTATGAGACTTTGACAAAGCAAAGTGTTCATCTCTCATGATTCCACCTAGAATGAGTAAAACCACGCATAAGCCATCTGTCCACTAAGGTGGCTAGCAAGAGACATCACATAATAAGACATTTCACTTTGGTCCCTATAAATTCTTAATTTACATATAACAGTAGTAATCAATCAACTAACACAAGATATAGTGTAGATATACTATCATTACAAAACATAATGTCAATCCCGACGTTTTTATTAGGCTATCCTGGCGTTTATAAACGTCGCTACAGACTGTAGCGGCATTTCTGAAAATACTGCTAGGAACGCCTTTATAGCGAGCGTCGGGACAGATATAGGGCATATCCCGACATTCTTTTAGAAATGCCGCAATAGGTCTGTCTATCTCGATGTTTTAAACAAATTGGGTGTGGAGGAGGTAGTCGACGAACTATATTGGGTCAGAATCTATCATCTACTGCTTCATGACTAGAGACTTACAATCATCAAGGAGCTCCTTTCAGAATTCAGCGAAGTCATGGCACTGGACCGCAACACCCCAAAACAAATCCAACCTTGAGGCTTGATTAATACTCCGGTGTGAATATGTGGGGAGATTACCTCAATATGCGAGATTTATGATATCTTGTAAATCACACGTCATTTTCCTTGCGGTGGAGCTAAAGACGGCGACATCGACACTCACCACTGGAAAATCAGTGCTCTCATCATTGATGCGCGATGTGAGATCTTTCAAGGAGGTGGCCTGCCCACCGTAAAATGTTCTAGCCAGAAAATGGGATTGGGGCGATGGTGGACAACACGGCGGGGCATGAGTTTGAAGAGAAACCCTAACACTAAACAAGCTCCACCTTTGGATCTAAGATGCTGGATCCAACTGCCACAACCAAATGTGATGATCCAACCACAAAAGCAGTCGCTTTTCCAGAATTGTGCATTGCAAATCAACCTGAAAAGTGGTCTGAAAAAAGAACGAGGAAGAAAGGAACAAATAAGAGTGGGGAAGGAGTGAAATTACCTTCTTAACCCTTGACCACAATAGACAAAGCGGCTAGCTAACATTGGTTTCGAATTCAAATTCGAATTTGAATTCAAAAACAAAGACACTAATCCAACCTAACCCGCTCCTAAGAGAATTTTAATTAAAAGGCCTATTATGCATCAAAGCCCAACATTAACTGGCCGCATATATCGACATTTAATTCATATATCCCGCCATAGCCCACCTCACCCCTATCTCAAACCGCAAGGTTGCAAACCCGGCCCGATTTTCTCTGTTTGCATCTGACCTGCTTCCTTCTTTTTCTGGATTTGCCAAAATTCAAATAACACCAAACACCACCTCCTTCCAAAAAAAACTCCCCAAACCAAATCAACACCAAAACACCCTCCTTTCCTCTACATCTGCTACAACACCAAATGCCACCTCTCTCCAATCAAAAATCTCACAACCAAATCAACAAAAAAAAAACCCTCGTCAGCCAACTCCCCCTCCCCCCTTCTCCCGACTGCCACTAAACATCACAACATCACACCCTACCAGCGATCCATTACTGCCCACTTTCGTCGATCTCCACATCACAACAGACACCATTAACCACTCGGTCCGCCACCACGCACAATCTCCTACCGCTACATAATCCATCAAATCCTATTCCTACACCTTCTCCTACACAAACAACAAATTCCCCCTCTGATTCATTCTTGGCATGTAATAACACCTCTAATGACCCCTCATTGAGAGACAACAGCAAACATGATTTGAACGAGACTTTCTGGGAATTTAGCTCTGATGATGAAAGTTTATACATTAGAGAATTGAGATGTGAAGGACCCCGCAAATATGTGGATGCTTTTATGCCCTCCTAAATGCAATCTAGCAAGGTGGTCCCCTCCACCTATCCTATGTAGCCGACTCCAGACTCTCAGGGCAAAATGCAGGACAAGGGAGCACTTGTTGACTTACTAGAAGTTGTTGTGGCGGCCCTTAACTCCGGTAGAGGTACGTGAAATTTTTTTGCCTCTATTTTTAATTTCATGTCAAATTATGATGTTCTACGTCTAGCTAGAGTTTTCCACCTTGACATAAACAATGACCATGATCCCATTACCTTACTCTTTAATAAGATTTGGGGTTGAGAATGGGATAAGAAAACCATAGTATCGGACCTAGATAGCATCCCCATGTCATCCACACAATCCCAATGAATTGACTATTCTAGAACGTTAGATGGTTGGGAGATCGAGGAAAATGGGAAATGGTTCGCAATACTATCTCATTGGCCAAGCTGGATTTGGTTGGGTTATAGGACATCAAACTTCAACACCTAAACCGTCTCATATGAGTAGGTAGGAATAGGATAATGGAGTGGCACTTGTTTCCATCTAATGGTGTGTCAGGGGGGATTGCAATTGTATTCAACAGACGAGTAGGTGGGAATAGGATGATGGAGTGTCACTCGTTTCCTTCTAATGGTGTGTCAGGGAGGATTGCAATTATATTCAACCTTGACCTTTTGAAATGCATGGATGAATGGAGTGGGAGTTACTCCATCTCCATCCTCCTCAAACGTCGCAACGATGTGTAGACGTAAGTAGTGACTAGTGTTTATAGCCCACACTGCAAATGAAAGGTATTCCTTTTGGGTGGAGCTCCATTCAATCCAAGCTCATTGGCCGGTTCCTTGGCTCATTGGATGTGATTTCAACATCACGCAGTCCGCCTTCGAACACATAGGTAGGGGTAGCAGTAATTTGGAACGAAAGGTATTCATTCGAACATATGTTGAACTAGAGCTTATTGATATCCTAATATTAGATAGGCTATTCAGATGGTCAAATATGCAACCATCGCTGATCCTAGCTAAGCTAGATCGTATCTTGGTTTTATAGTTGTGGGAATCCAAATTCTCGCTCATATGTGTAAATTTGCCAAAACCAACATCAGATCATGTGCCAATTCCACTATCCTCTGGGAACGAACATAGTCATGGCACAAGGAAGTTACGTTTTGAAAAAGGTTTGGCTGGAGATAGAGGGTTTTAACCACATGGTGAGGAAGAATTGGGATCTTCCTATTCTTGTGATGCAAGTAGCCACGATCTGTTGGGAAAGTTAAACATTTGAAATCATGGCTGTGAGCATGGAATAAACAATGCTTTGCTTCGATCTAGAGGACAAAGAATTCCCTGCTGGAGGAGACCAATTACCATGTGAGGACGAATGAAACGAGAAACCTTAACAAGGAGAAAAGAACCAAGTTGTTAGACTCTTGCATTGAAATTGCTAGCATCTGTAAAATTAAGGAGCTTAAATGACAACAATGATCATGGGATCAGTGGCTGAAAGAGGGCAACACTAACACACCTTTCTTTCACGGCATCGCTAGTGCCAATAGGAGATTCAATCTTGCTATAACGCCCTAAATTTCATACACTGAAAAATTCGTGACACACCGAGAATCTTTTACTTTAATAGAGTACATAAACATAATATAATACAGGAAAATGCAGAAATCTTACTAAAAGTCAAAACCACTTGGATTGATAAGATCACGGGCTCAGGATGTTAAACTTTTATGCTAATACCTCAGGCACCCTTTGTAATGCCCCGAGCCCCACTCAGCTGCGCACGTGAAAGTCGGCTCTGATCCCCGTGCAGCTGTGCACGCGACTACACGTGCGTACATGCAAAAAATAGATCCTAACAATAGCCCACCACAGGCTTGCCTTACAAAAGGTGTGATGACTTATTGTTACCCCTTGATCTTATGCAATCTAATATAAACTACGATTTTTTCTTTCCCTCACTGACATGGGAATAAGTGTAACCCCTATTTCCAAAAATTTTCGGATTTTCTTCTGTTACTCTTTTCCGTTGTCATTCTTGTAATCTATTCTTTGAAATTTTTTATTATGAATCTTGTTATTCATCTTCATCCTAATTGTATTCCTTCAATCAATTTTTATTTCTCATGCTGAATCATGAGATTCTTGTGCACACTATTTTTGTTTTATCCTTGTGTTTTGAGTATCCTAATTAACCCATTAATGAATTTTTTTATCTAATTTACTTGGAACTCAAACCCTAGCCCATCTCTTATTGGATCCTAACCCAAACCCGCTAACCCACATTTCCTAATTCTCACTAACAACCAATCCCTCTCCCTATGATCCCCAGTCAAACACCCTCACCACTCAGATCCCCAATATCTGCTAACTAACCCCGTATCTCCTAATTCTTCTCTCACGCTCATCTTATTCTCGTCTTCTTTTTCCTCTTCCACTAACCCAAAAATCTAAACTTTAATTGATCAACCTAACTCTAACCAAAACCCTACCCTCGTCTCCACCATTGCTTGCACCTCACTGTGCGACCACCTCACGACCCCCATGCATCCCGTTGCTCCCTACCCTGACTGCACATCCTTACCGTCACCACCACAGGATTCCTACTCCCTTGCTGTTGCTCCTCTTCGAGCCCTGACTGCCGTGTTGCAGCCTCTGCCCTCGTCGTCACTGTTGCACCCCTCTCCGCTGCACCATCCACCATCGTAGCATCCCGACGCTCTCGCCATTGCCTTGCTGCCGTCTCGCTTGCGTTGCCGTTATATCTTTCTGTTGTTGCTGTTGGTCGTGCTATTGCTGTCATTCATGGTGAGTGTTGTCGAGCTGCTGCCTCCTACTTGTGTTGCCACTGTTCTTCGTTCGCTGTTTCTCACTGCACGTGAAAATGCCATATTTAAGCCAAGTCTCCTTGAACACAGTTGTTATTCTTATTCAAGATCGTTGATCTCTGCAAGTAGTTCGTATTTCTATTATCGTAAATGAATTGCTTTGATACCCTTCAAACGAACTATTACGGATTCATCGGGAAAACCAAGTAGTAGTTTCCTTTTCATGCCGTATCATTGCATCAATCCCATGCATTGTTAACCCCATAAGCATGCACTACACGCACATAAACTAGAAATACTCATATATAGGTGATACAATGATTGAATGTATATCGATTGAATGTGATGTTGCCACTTGATTTGTACTAGTGCTGATTTTTTCGGTGGACTATAGGAATTCGGTTTAATTGCTAATATAGATAGTAGTTCAATTCATGCTATAGGTTTATGCGGGATGATTATTTTGATGATCGCATACAAATTGGGTTTTCTACTGTTCTTCCGGTTGTTTCATGTTGTAATAAGTTTTTAGACCTGTTGCTGTTAAAATGAATTAGAACTATATAAAAAGAAATTGTAGCTTTATGAATCTAGTTTCCAGAACATTTGAAAGATCTAAATTCTGACATATAACCTGTGAGTTATCACACTTTTAGTACTACTGACTTTTGATTTTCAGACCTACTATTTAGTAATACATCAACATGATTTCTAATTAAAATATAATGTTAACAATAGAATTTAAGTGTGAATCTTCCCTGGGAGTTGCTAGACATGTTTAGGTTTCATCTTACGATTATTATAAGACCTTATATTGACTTTGCAGTCTTGTTATGCATGCAAAGTTTTAACTCTAGGTTGCTGTCAGGACACTTAACATGTAAAGAATAGGCTAATTGACCTAGCTGCGATCAAAATCATTTAGAACTTGTTGAATATAAGTTGTAGCTCTTTGAATATGGGATCTAGAACGTCTGATGATGTTGCTATGCTACTCTCGGATTGCAAGATCCTCAGATTTTACTACCGTGCTATCATGATTTCAAATTCACTATTTTGTAAGGACGTCATCATTTAACTAATTGAAACAATAAGATAAAAATTAAGTACTAGGGTCCAATAATTTCAAGAATGCTAACGAACAACTCCAAGAAGTAGAATGTAATTTTTGTAAGAGTTTGGCCTAGTTTTAGCCGGTTTACACCTATAACAATTTTGTTTGGATTTGCTTCCTGAACAGCAGGCCCACAAAGAACTAATCGGTAGACCGTGTTCCCATTGTTTGAAAGGTTTCGTGTAAATATTCGTTGAAACCGACAGGAAGTCTAGTTTCTAGAAACCCTGACGAAACCTGTTTTTCTTTCGTGTAGCTGCGAGAAAGTTAATTTTTGTACAACAATGTCTTGCTGTCTAGAATGTGTGTTTTTGTGTTTTTAAGCATATTCATATTTGATTTGCATGTAGTGAATATAACTATTTATACCATGCATTGCATTACCTTGACATCGAACATCGCCTCATTACTCGTGTACTCATTGCATGTTCACATTTGAATATAATAAAATAAAAACATGCCGGGGTAATAATGGTCGACTTAGTAATGGACATCATCAGAGACTGTACTCGGAGAAGGGTCCCTTATTTCGTTAATTTTTATTGTTATGGATTGACGGTTATTGTTGTGGATTATTGAATATTGATTGTTGATTATTGTGCCGAATACATGATCTGTATAGTTCACCACTATAATCTAAACAATCATTGTTTGCATGCACCGAATCTGTAGTATAGGAGACAGTATTACGTGCATTATATAGAATAATAAAAGTGTAACACTCCGAATTCCAATTACATGTAATTCGTAGCACAACAAGATATTTTACTTAAATTCGTACAACTTTATAAGGAAATTAAAACTTTTCATTATACAACACGAGTCTTTACAACAATGCAGCATAAATAGAAAGAATACAAGATGATAAATACAACATTAACATCAACATTTTAAATCTTGATAATAGTCTTTAGCATCGATTCATCTTTAAGTCCTTGTCAATACAAGCCCTGCACTGAAAAATCTGTGGGCACGTCAGTTGCTTACAACCAATGCAATATTATAAAACAGCGATCCTTACTATGCCGTAATATAACGATTCTTTTACTTTATCAACCACAAACTTGAATGTATATTAAAGTATAAAAGAGTGACTATCCTAAACATGTCAGTGTATGATATGACTTAATGCCTAATGCAGATGTTATACTACGATGACACTAAAGAATACTTGTTCGGATTCTATGCATCCCATTCTACATAGGTCTTAGGGCGAACTCCTACGTACTCCACATTATAGGGTTAAATCCTTCGCCATAAATTACTACTACGGTGACTAATGTATGTTTTATATATCCTGTGATTATCTAGTACCACCCCGACAATTCTTGAGTATCGCACAACCACCACAACTGATATGGGACACACTGCCTCACACCCCGTTAATTCTAGAGACGAATACCCACACCGCGAGCTATGACCTCGATAATTCATGAGAGTCGTTCTCCCACCGCAAGTGATTTTCGGCCATCACGCCTTATACCCCGATAATTCTGAAGACGAAACTCACACCACGCTGCCATCGAAACCTCATCACACAACTACCCCATGAGTGTCGCCTCGATTCTGGTAATTCTGAAGGAATATCTCTCTCCCTTACTTCATCACATCTCCCCTTAGTGCCTATCCTTAAGTATTAATTTTAAATCATCACAACCTAGAGCTAGCACGAGATAAATCAACACGAGATAAAGTCAGCCCAAACTGGCTACTTCTCAAGAGATACTTAACCCACACTGGTTAATTTTTCAAATTTTCTTTATTCACGAATACCGGTTACTAAGTGTCTCGCCTAGTATCTAGACTAACATCTTTCATGTTCAACAACTGGGGTCAATCATGCCCTCATTATTCATATTTTCCATTTTATGTATTCATATTTCATTCAATTCCTTCATTTAGTCTTAGTTATCAATCATGAAGTAACACTTCTTGGTTGGACACACACAACCAATAATTCACTTTAATAAGCTACAAAGTTTATTCGATAAAATTAACCATTTTCATATTCATCTATATTTCAATTATAAATCTCAATTCTATTCAAAAGATAGATTTATTAGTTTCATAAAAGAGTCTACTATATCTTTGTAGTTAAGATCACCTAGAATCTTCCTCAATTACTTCGTCTAAATTCATTTGCAAAACAGTAAGTTCAAAATTAGAAAACTGTAGCTCATGCTACTTGTAAAAATCATAGAAAATTATATACTTCATGAAACTTTGTGTTCTTTTGATCAAAATAAAGGTATACAAGTCTACTACAATTTCTTAGTTTTAATTTTCTCCAAAATATTGTATCTATGACCCTGATTTCTTCGAAATCTACGGTAGGGTCGAAATATTGAAATACTGCTACTTGTTCAGTCTTGTAAAATTCATTCTAAATTCAGTTCTTTGTGAAAATTTGATTTCTTAGACTACAAAGAAAGTTTAACGAGTCTACTTCAAGTTCTTCGTTTTGAATTTTCTCAAATTACTTCATTTAAGATGTTGAAATGATCAAAATCCGAAATGTGTACAGATTTTCAGCAACTAGTCAACTGCCAACCTGTCATAAGTTTGGATTTTATTAAAATATTGAACGACATCCAAAAGTGATGAAGTTTTAAAGTGATGTTCCTGACATATACGAGATGTTCCTATAAAAAGTTTAGCTCTAGATTCCATCTAGTTTAATAGATATGATTTTCTAAATCCAACTAAAACTTAAAAAACAACTACTTTCTTTGCATAAATTAACAACTTTGTGTATGAATTTATACCCAATTCATTTAGTCTAAGCATGCTATATTAGTATGCACCCAATACCACTATAACAACTTGATATGGCTAAAAATAGGATTAAATTGGGACCGTTCAAATCGGACACAAATCATAAAGCTCAGGGGCAAAACAGTAATTTCACCTACAAACGGGTCTAAAATGGGAACTAGATCTTTATTCAAAGCCCAATAACCCATAAATGGATCTGTCTTACTGGGTACGGGTCCCAACCCGTTACAAACCAGTTCAGAAGGATAAAGAAGATTTTAGATTCATAATTATCCCTAAGAAGTGATCTTAACCGCTTCTATCCATTCACACCGGGAAGTAGAGATATGTTCATATCTTGAAACGGATCCCTAAGACGACTATAAATACCCCTCTCCCCCCATTGTTACCAGGTAATCAATACTTTTCTAGTTTAAGTTCTTGCTTAATCATTCAGATTACTGACAAGAGCGTCGGAGGGTGCGTCGCCGGGATCCATCCCGGTGTCTCACACTTTTTGCAGGTTCGCGGTGGCGGCAAGAGACCAAGTCAACACATCCGTGAAGGTCAACAGGTCAGCAGGTTTGCTTTATCGTTTTCTCCAAGAATCCAAAAATTCGATCTGTTTTCTCTCATACCAAAATCAGCAGCAACAGATTTGCGCCGTCTGTGGGAAACGAAGAAGCAAGCCGACCTAACTTCATCAGCGAGACTAGTTTCAAGCCATGCATCCAAAATAGAATGGGAAAGCAGCGGTCTCCAGCCGAAGAATCACTTCTCTTCCTCCTCCCCCTCCTCCAGCTCAAGGTGCTCCTCCTCAACAGGCCCCTCCAGGGTTTCGGGGGGCTGCTCGGGCGGGCTCTCGCCAGAGTCGTCCGAAGCAACATCCTCCTCATGACCATGTCGCGGGTCCCAATCCTTTAGTTGAATCTATGGCTTCTCAAAGCCCTCCCGAGCGGGATCTTCGTCAAGTGATTGCCGACCGTCAAATGGGGGTCGACCTCAAAACTCGCCTGAATGGATGGCGAGCCCTTGGGGGAGTCCATCAACCTGAGCACCCAGGGGCCTCGAGAGTCCGGACCCCCCGCTGACCGAGGACTAGAAGATCCCCTCCCCCGAGGAGCGAAGAGAGTCTCCTCAGCGTCATCGGCGGAGAACTCATTCTTCAGTAAGCCGAGCCATACATAGGAAATGCCAAAGCTGGAGAGGCACCAGTCACAAGGGCAGATCTTCAAGACTTCCAAGCGACAGTCTTACGGGCCCTCAATGGTGCCCCAAAGAACGACCAGGGGGCACCTACTCATGAGACAGCTAGGAGCCACCGCCTTCACACTCCCAGTCCTCTTCCATCTCCAAGCTACTATCGCCGCAGCCCCAGTCCACCCTCGTACAAAGATGGGTCTCGGGGCTTGGCAAGATATGATCTAAGAAAAGACTAGTCTACCGCTGTCTCCGCAAGATGGAGAGGTGCCTCCGCCGAATTGACAGAGAAGAAGAGCAACGGGCGATAAACCTCCGCCCGAGCAGACCTCCATTCTCCTGCAACTTACTAAGCTCACAAAACGAGTTTGGAGTCCAACACTTAGTTCGACGTTGCTTTAGCCGCTTGCAAACAAGCAAGGGCGGGGCAGCTCACCATTCAGGGTTGCTCCTACAACTCGTTAACCCCCTCTAACAATGAGTTCGGAGTCCAACACTTGGTTCGATTCCGCTTCAAATGACTCGCTCATAAGCGGGTAAGAAGTGGTTCGCCATTTGGAACTGCTCTCATAACCGTTGAATCTCTCTTAAACGACGAGTTTGGAGTCCAACACTTGGCTTGATTCCGCTTCAAATTACTCGCTCATAAGCGGGTAAGAAGTGGTTCGCCATTCGGAATTGCTCCCACACCTCGTTAACCCCCTCTAACAACGAGTTCGGAGTCCAACACTTGGCTCGATTCTGCTTCAAATTATTCTCTCGTAAGCGGGTAAGAAGTGGTTCGCCATTCGGAACTGCTCCCACAACCGTTGAGTCTCTCTTAAACGACGAGTTCGGAGTCCAACACTTGCCTCGATTCCGCTTCAAATTACTCGCTCGTAAGTAGGTAAGAAGTGGTTAGCCATTCGGAACTGCTCCCACAACTGTTGAATCTCTCTTAAACGAAGAGTTAGGATTCCAACACTTGGCTCGATTCCGCTTCAAATTACTCGCTCATAAGCGGGTAAGAAGTGGTTCGCCATTCGGAACTGCTCCCACAACCGTTGAATCTCACTTAAACAACAAGTTCGGAGCTCATAACTCTCTCCTAGAGTTGCTCCTCAAACTTGTCTCCCAAATGGCTCTCTCCTAGAGCCAAGCTCTTCGCTCCGCTCGCCTCCCAGAGCAGACCTCTTCTCCACGAGTTCGGAGCACAACTCTTTCCTAGAGTTGCTCCTCAAACTTGTCTCCCAAATGGCTCTCTTCTAGAGCCAAGCTCTTCGCTCCGCTCGCCTGCAAAGCAGACCTCTTCTCAACGAGTTCGGAGCACAACTCTCCCGTAGAGTTCCTGCTCACACTCGCGTTCCAAATGGCTCTTTCCTAGAGTTAAGCTCTTCGCTCCGCTCACCTCCAAAGCGGACCTCTTCTCAACGAGTTCGGAGCTCACAATTCTCTCCTAGAGTTGCTCCTCAAACTCATCTCCCAAATGGCTCTCTCCTAGAGCCCAGCTCTTCGCTCCGCTCACCTCCAAGGCGGACCTCTTCTCAACGAGTTCGGAGCTCACAACTCTCTCCTAGAGTTGCTCCTCAAACTTGTCTCCCAAATGGCTCTCTCCTAGGGCCAAGATCTTCGCTCCGCTCACCTCCATAGCGGACCTCTTCCCAACGAGTTCAGAGCACAACTCTCCCCTAGAGTTCCTCCTCACACTCGCCTTCCAAATGGTTTTTTCCTAGAGTTAAGCTCTTCGTTCCGCTTACCTCCAAAGCGGACATCTTCTCAACGAGTTCGGAGCTCACAACTCTCTCCAAGAGTTGCTCCTCAAACTCGTCTCCCAAATGGCTCTCTCCTAGAGCCAAGCTCTTCGCTCCGCTCACCTCCAAGGCGGACCTCTTCTCAACGAGTTCGGAGCTCACAACTCTCTCCTAGAGTTTCTCCTCAAACTCGTCTCCCAAATGGCTCACTCCTAGGGCCAAGCTCTTCGCTCCGCTCACCTCCATAGCGGACCTCTTCCCAACGAGTTCAGAGCACAACTCTCCCCTAGAGTTCCTCCTCACACTCGCCTTCCAAATGGTTTTTTCCTAGAGTTAAGCTCTTCGTTCTGCTCACCTCCAAAGCGGACCTCTTCTCAACGGGTTCGGAGCTCACAACTCTCCCCTAGAGTTGCTCCTCGAACTCGTCTCCCAAATGGCTCTCTTCTAGAGCCAAGCTCTTCGCTCCACTCGCCTCCAAAGTGGACCTCTTCTCAATGAGTTCGGAGCTCACAACTCTCTCCTAGAGCTGCTCCTCAAACTCGTCTCCCAAATGGCTCTCTCCTAGAGCCAAGCTCTTCGCTCCGCTTACCTCCAAGGCGGACCTCTTCTCAACGAGTTCGGAGCTCACAACTCTCTCCTAGAGTTGCTCCTCAAACTCATCTCCCAAATGGCTCTCTCCTAGAGCCAAGCTCTTCACTCCGCTCACCTCCAAGGCGGACCTCTTCTCAATGAGTTCAGAGCTCACAACTCTCTCCTAATGTTGCTCCTCAAACTCGTCTTCCAAATGGCTCTCCTAGAGCCAAGCTCTTCGCTCCACTCGCCTCCAAAGCGGGCCTCTTCTAAGCAAGTTCGGAGCTCAAAACTCTCCTATAGAGTTGCCCCTTGCACTCACCTCAAAGAATGGGTATTCCCGTGGCTCTTACGAGGGTCTTCCTAGCACATCTTCTCCACCCCTAGGAGTGGAGAACCTCTTCAAAAATCCCCAAGACCAAAACAGTCCTCAACTTCATGAAGACAAGAATGTTGCGGGACTATTTTGACCATGAAGAAGGGTGATTCTTCAGCCCACTCCTAAAGAGAAGTTGTAGATCTTCGAGTTAGCTTCTAAACGAGTGGTCGCACGCCCCGACCGGACCTCCATAGCACCGGGAAAGTGGATCACAACACAGCTACGCCGAGCTCTTCACCTTGCCGAGCTTCGTCCAATATGCTGACCCCCTGCCTCGTCGAGCTCTGACCCCTCCTCCATCGTCGAGCTCACCTCAATGAGCTCTACCATGACCGAGCTACAACACCGAGCTACCAGGCCACCGACCTTCGTATTGGGGAAAAAACACCCCCGAGCTCCTTGGACCGTCAGATCGTCCAGATATTCGTGCCATGGCTGATGGATGACTCAGATTTTGCCACGTCTCCACAAAACGACAAGATAACATTTTCTCGAAATCTGAGCCTCTTGTCTCATGATTCGCGCCATGATCGTGATCAACCGTCCAGATTGAGCCACGTAGCTCGGATCTGAAATCCGAGCTACCAAGCTACCGAACTACAAAATGGCCAAAAATGTTACCTCAAAATCCGTGCTCGGATTTGCCGAACAAGCAAGTAGCACACAAAAAAAAAAGGAGAGCAACAAGGGTCGGGTTCGGACCCATTAGGGATCCAAACCCGAACTCCATACCCACGTCACCTTCCTCTTCTTCAGCTAACTTGGCGCTAAAACCAACAAAAACAAAAACCCAACTTCTTCTTCAAACAACCCCATCTCTTTCACGAGCTCCCCTCGCCGAGCTCGACCACAGCTACTCGCCAACAAACACGTTGCGAGTACCGACCACCAAGCTCAAGCTCGAGCCGAACTCCTCTCACCTTCCATTCGTCGCCGAGCTCCTTTATCCGCCGAAGCCCACAAGCGAGCTCCACCATAGCTTCGGCGACCCGTCACCAAGCTCCACCTTCGAGCACCACTCCACTCGCAGAGCTCGACCACAGCTCCTTACCGACCACCACGTCGCGAGTACCGACCACCAAGCTCGAGCTCAAGCCGAACTCCTCTCACCTTCCATTCGTCGCCGAGCTCCTCTATCCGTCGAAGCCCACAAGCGAGCTCCACCATAGCTTCGGCGACCCGTCACCAAGCTCCACCTTCGAGCTCCACTCCACTCATCGAGCTCCTTCGTCGAAGCTCCGAGCTCGACCCATTATCAAGCTCCGACGAACTCCACCAACTCCTTGCCATGCCGAGCTCCACCTCTGACGGGCTCCACCTTCCTCTCCCCCTACACCAAGCTCCAACAGCGAGCTCGCCACCACTGCGAGCTCTAACGAGGAGCTTCGTCACCTTCTTCCGAAAGCAGAGCACATCACCGAGCTCCGAAGCCATCACGGTGCCGAGCTCTAACCTCCATGAATGCCTTGCCGACCTCCCAGGCCGATCTCCACTGTCAGCTGCCGATGAGCTTCTCTCCGGTACAGCCGAGCTCCACGCCAGCACCGCCGAAGGCTCCTCTCGTCACTGACCCATCGATCTCCTCTCCTCTCCTTCTCCATTCCTCGCCAACTCTCCTCTCGACGGGCTCCCCTCGCCGAACCAAGCCTTCGACGAGACACCATTTGTCGAGCTCCAGAAATACTCGAAGAAATCGAAGGAAGGAGTCTAAGACGAAGACGAAGAGGAGAGGAGAAGAAGGACAGGGTGGGAAAGAAAGAAAGGAAAGAGAAAAAAATTTGTGCCACGTGGCGGTCAACGCCTCCGTTGACCGCGCCACGTGGCATCTTCTGAGTGGTTGGCGCCGGGTGCCAAGCTACCGACCTACCGAGCTTTAAATTGGAGAAAAAAACATGGCCGACCTACGAGCACCGTTCGATCGTCTCAAAATTCGTGCCACTACATGATCGACGCTGAGAAACGCGCCACGTGTCCAGAAAATGATCCACTTTGCGATGCGCGCCATCTTATCATGATCGACGCTCAGAAACGTGGCACGTCTCCAGAGCATGATCTGCTTTGTGATACACGCCATCTGATCATGATCGACGTCCAGAAATGTGCCACGTGTCCAGAAAATATTTAATTAATTAATTAATTAATTAATTTGTTTTAATTATTTAAAAAATCCGAAAAAATATTTAAAAATCGAAAAAAATTAATTAAAAATTCTAAAAATAATTATTAATTCAGAAAAGTAATTTTAAAATTATGAAAAATATAATTATTTAATTAGAAAAATTAATTAATATTTTCGATAATTAATTATTTAATTATTTCGGAAAATGAAAAAAATTCAAAAAAATGAGAAAAAATTCAGAAAAAATCTGGAAAAATCACCAAAAATCCAAAAAATTCTGAGGACATTTTTGGACATTTTACAAGACCAGAATAACCCCGAGTAAGATCCGAACTCCCTTAAAAATACCGATAAAATTCCGTACGCCATTAGAACAACAAAACTACTCCTTAAAGACTGTCAAAATCAGTCTCCAGGAGTGGGGGGCTCGTGATATGGCTAAAATTAGGATTAAATCGGGACCGTTCAAATCGAACATGAATCTTAAAGCTCAGGGGTAAAACGATAATTTCACCTACAAACGGGTCTAAAATGGGAACTGGGTCTTTATTCAAAGCCCAATAACCCATAAACGGATCTGTCTTACTGGGTACGGGTCCCAACCCGTTACAAACCAGTTCAGAAGGATAAAAAAGATTTCAGATTCATAATTACCCCTAAGAAGTGATCTTAACCGCTTCTATCCATTCACACTGGGAAGTAGAGATATGTTCATATCTTGAAACAGATCCCTAAGGCGACTATAAATACCCCTCTCCCCTATTGTTACCAGGTAATCAATACTTTTCTAGTTTAAGTTCTTGCTTAATCATTCAGATTACTGACAAGAGCGTCGGAGGGTGCGTCGGAGGGATCCATCCCGGTGTCTCGCACTTTTTGCAGGTTCGCGGAGGCAGCAAGAGACCAAGTCAACACATCGGTGAAGGTCAACATGTTTGCTTTATCATTTTCTCTAAGAATCCACAAATTCTATCTGTTTTCTCCCACACCAAAATCAGCAGCAACACAACTTATACTAAAATTTCAATTTGTTAATCATGACAATTTTATAATAAATCTTTCAACTAGCATGCATTTATTTTCGTATCACATTTCTAGTTATCATTACAACATGCAACATATCAAATTAGAAATTTAAAGAACGCATGCCGGATTTTCAATCATGAAATAATTAGACTTACATACTACAATATCTAGAAAGCAAAAGAAATTACCCACCTTGTTTTTGATGTAATGAAATAGACTCCTATAGGGATTGTTCAAAGCTCAACCCAAGCAAGCCTTCTTCTCATAGCAATTTGCCAACACCAAAAGCTCCTTCTCTCTTTTCTCTCTTTCTTTATTTTCTTTTGTTTCTTTTGATTTTTGTTGCAATGTTCATGAAGTAAAATGTGGTATGTATATGGTATTTGGGTGAATGAAGACTCTCACTACCCAAATGAATACCCACTCACAAAAATTAATCACCTACTCACCCAAATTAATCAGCCACTCACAAAACCACTTCACAAACCCCTTCTCCTTTCTTCATGAATTAGCTAAATCTTGGTGTGCACACAAGTGCACGTGCACATACCTGCACACACTTCTCATTTTTTTAAATATTTGTTATTATTCTATTTGTGTGTGTTTGTTACATGACAAGTGCGTAGAAATAAAAAGTGTACATTTAAAGTGTAGAATAAAATCATGGGCCTCTCTTTTTAATTAATTTACTTAGTGGGCTTTAACAATAAACTTTAGGCTTATGGTTTTTTTTTAAAAATAAATAATACAATTGTGATAAATAAGATGAGTAAATTTGTTTTTATGAAATACATCACTTTGGAAAATTCTAGGGACAAAAATACATAATTTTTACGTGCAATGCATGTGCAAAATATTAAAAATTAATTTGAGTGAAAAATAGTCAAAATACAAAATACGTAGAACAATAATGTTACGGATATTTCACGTAACGAAAAATATACGTAATTGACACATGTATTGAAAGCACCTGCAATATACGTAAAAATATAAAGATTGAAATAAATGTCTATGTTGGCTCAAAATACGATGAAAATGAGTTTTGAGAAACTGGAAAATGTACAAATAGTTGAAATACAGAAATACGTAGTAAAATATATTACGACTATTGCTTATAATAGTATGAAATACACGTGCGTAACACACATGGAGCAAAGTTGTCATAACTCAATTTTGCGGGGTGTTACACTCTCCCCCCTTAGAACAGTTCTGTCCTCAAAACTTAGTAGGGTAAAAGTTGTAATTCGTACACACCACAGAAACATATCATTATTGTATACAGAAAACTGTCAATACCAGGAAAGAAATATAGTATGTAATGTGGGATACAAAGTAAACCTATACAAGAAAACTATGAGTATCAAAATTTATAGGAATGAAATAGGAAAACTAGGAGAGAAAAAAAAAAAAAAAAAACCTGACCATAAAAGATAGTATAGATTGAAAGAATTTTTTCATACAAAAATAATATTAGATAAAGTATTAGATGAAAAGGAAAATATAAATTAAGTCATTAATTGTGAAATAGTTTGGAAAACAACACAATTGGAAGGAATAAAGAGAAACATAGTCAATGGATAATTTATTAATAGACATAGAAATCAAAATTTATCAAAGTAATAAGTGGGGGCAATGATTAAAATGACATACTGAACTAGTATTACGAGATAAGATTGAATTAGTAATTTAAGAAAATGTTGTTGGGTAAAAATCTGAAAATATATGAGTGTTGAATTTTAGTCGAAAGAATAAAGAATATAATATAAGTTTACAATGATGTGTATAAAATAATGTCATAAAATTTTCATTCGTAAAAGATACATTATTTTTTTTTTATGAAGGAATAAATAATAGAACAAAATAAAAGAAAAATGTAAAACAACTCTAAATAAATGGAAAAGTAAAATAATTGAAAAATAGTTCGCACAAATAATTTAATAAGTGGTAACTTAATAAAAATACATAAAAGAAATAACAAATTTAAGTAAGTAATGTAAAGCGCATGAAAATAAAGAAGAAAAAATATCAATAAAGAAAACGAGTAAGTCGAACATAAAAGATTAAGATCAGGGTTGTAGTTGAAATGATAAATATCAAAGTGAATTTTTTTTTTGGGGATGAAAAAGTATTACGATGAAAATCCACGAAGAAAATTTTAAAGAGGGAAGTGTGTCTACGTGTAAGGCATCATGAATGTAGGTTCAAACCCACCACGCTTCCATTGTGCCACTCTGATACCAAGGAAAACATGCTCGCATACAATCTGACAGCAATGTATACGAGGAGAGCATCATGAATGCAAGTTCCATAACTTCATCATTCATGACTTCAGCCATCCAATAGGGAAAATGGAGAAGACATCAATGTATAGAGCAACACAAATGTAAATCAACATACATTTCAATCTCTATAAACTGAACTCACACTTCTAATGTCCACCCTAATGTGCTGTTCTTGTAATTTTGTACTACTTATTGAGGTTTGCTCTAATACCACTCTGTAACACCTCGAATTCTAATTACATGTAATTCATAGCACAACATGATCGTTTAATTCAATTCGTACAACTTTACGAGGAAAATAAAACTTTTCATTATACAACACTGGTCTTTACATCAACGCAGCAAAAATTAAAAGAATACAACATGATAAATACAGCATTAACATCAACAACTTAAATCTTGATAATAGTCTTTAGTATCAACTCATCTTTAAGTCCTTGCCAATCCAAGCCATGCACTGACAAAATCTGTGGGCACGCCATTTGCTTACAACCGACGCAATGTTATAAAATAGCGATCCTCACTATGCCGTAATATAACGATTCTCTTACTTTAGCAACTACAAACTTGATTGCATATTAAAGTGTAAAAGAGTGATTATCCCAAATATATCCGTGTATGATATGACTTAATGCCTAATGCAGATATTATACTACAATGACACTAATGCGTACTTGTTTGGATTCTAGGTCCGAGGGCCAGCACCTACGTACTCCTCCTTATAGGGTTAAACCCCTTGCCATGAATTACTACTACGGTGAATAATGTACGTTTTATATATCCTTTGAGTATCTAGTACCACCCCGATAATTCTTGGGTATCGCACTCCCACCGCAAGTGATTTTTGACACACTGCCTCAGACTCCGATAATTCTGGAGGTGAATACCCACACCGCGAGCTATGACCGGATAATTCTTGAGAGTCGTTCTCCCATTGCAAGTGACTTTTGCCAATCACGCCTTACTCCCGAATAATTCTGAAGACGAAACCCACACTACGCTGTCATCGATACCACATCACACAAATACCCCATGAGCATCGCCTAAATCCCAGTAATTCTGGAGGAATATATCCCACCGTGAGCCACAACCCCGATAATTCTGAAGATAACCTCCCACCGCGCTATCAAGGCCCTCATACACATGTTTGCCCATACTTCATCACTTTTCCCCTTAGTGCCTATCCTTATGTTTTAATTTTAAATCATCACAACCTAGAGCTAGCTTACCCTACCAGACTTAAATCAACACGAGAGAAAGTCAGCCCAAACTGGCTACTTCTCAAGAGATACTTAACCGACATTTGTTAGTTTCTCAAATTTCCTTTATTCACGAATGCCGGTTACTAAGGGTCTCACCTAGCCTCTAGACTAACACCTTTCATGTTCAACAACTAGGGTCAGTCATGTCCTCATTATTCATATTTTCGATTTCATGTACTCATATTTAACTCAATTCCTTCATTTAGTCTTAGTTATCAATCAGAAAGTAACACTTCTTGGTTGGACACACACAACCAACAATTCACTTTAATAAGCTACAAAGTTTCTTCGATTAAATAAACCCTTTTCATATTCATCTATTTTTCAATTATAAATCTCAACATTATTCAAAAAAGATAGATTTATTAGTTTCATAAAAGAGTCTACTATATCTTTGTAGTTAATATCACCTAGAATCATCCTCAATTACTTTATCTAAATTCATTTGCAAAACAGTAAGTTCAAAATCAAAAAATTGCAGCTCATGCTTCTTGTAAAAATCATAGAAAAATATATACTGCATAAAACATTGTGTTCTTTAGATCAAAATAAAGGTATGAAAGTCTACTACAATTTCTTTGTTATAAGGTTCTCCAAAATATTATATCTATAATCCTGAATTTTTTGAAATCTACAGTAGGGTCGAAATATTGAAATACTGCCACTTGTTTAGTCTTGTAAAATTCATTATAAATTCTGTTCTTTGTGAAAATTCGAATTATTAGACTTTACAGAAAGTTTAACGAGTCTGCTTCATGTTCTTAGTTTTGACTTTTATCAAATTATCATTTAAGATGTTGAAATGATCAAAATCCGAAATGTGTATAGATTTCCAGCAACTAGTCAACTGCCAACCAATCCTAAGTTTGGATTTTATTAAAATCGTAAATGACATCCAAAAGTTATGAAATTTTAAAGAGATGTTTGAGACATATACGAGATGTTCCTAAAAAAAATTTCCATCTAGTTTAATAGATATGATTTTCTGAAATGCAACTAAAATTTAAAAATAACAACTTTCTTTGCATAAATTAACTACTTTGTATATGAATTTATACCAAATTCATTTAGTCTAAACATGATATACTAGTATGCACCCAATACCACTAGAAAAACTCAATCTAAAATTTCAATTTGTTAATCATGACAATTTTATAATAAATCTTTCAAATAGCATTTATTTTCGTATCTCACTTCTAGTTATCAACACAACATGCAACCTTTCAAATTAGAAATTTAAAGAAAACATGCCACATTTTCAATTATGAAACTATTAGACATACATACTACAATATCAAGAAAGCAAAAGAAATCACCCACCTTGTTTTTAATGTAATGAAATAGACTCCTATAGTAACACCCCGAATTTCAAATACAACTGAATTCGAGATTCCACAGGATCTTTACACATCTTTCGTACAATTTTACAAGGAATTTAAAACTTTTCACTTTACATTAGAGTTACAAGAAATCTTTACACTTTACAGCAGAAGTAAAATTACAACATTTATATAAATAAAAGTACAACAACATTTGAATAATCTCTAAGCATCAGTTCTTCTTTAATCTTTATAATGCCATTTATCCTGCATACAAACTGTGGGTACGTCAGTTTATTCAACCGACGAATATTATACACGGCCATCCTCTCTATGCCGGAAATAGTATAATGATTTTCAATACTTAACAAACACAAACTTGTTCACAAATCAAACTAAGGGAAATATCCTATTGATGTCGTGTTATGATTGTGCACTTAGTCCTTAATGCAGTTATTTATATTACATGACGCTAATGCGTACTTGTTCGGATTCTATGCATCCCATACTACATAGGTCCGAGGGTAAGCCTCTTAATCGTTCATCATCTTGTAGGGTTCAATCCTTCGTCATGACTTAATCTACTACTATAACTACGGTAAGTATTCTAGATGTTCTATGAGTACGAGCTTATGTACAGAAAACCTGGAGGGGAATCCCACATCATGTCACGATACATCGTGAAGACAACCTATGAACAATTTAGCCTCCTTCATGGCACACGATCCTCTCGCAGTCACCAAACACCCCACAAGCATCGCCAAAATTCCGATAATTCCATAGTAGTGCCCACGCCATGTCACGACGCATCGTGAAGACAAACTGTGAATCACACCCACATCGTAGACTCGAGGCCCTCATACTTGTGTTTTTCTCTCACTTTCATCACCTCTTCACTATGTACTAATCCTTAAGTTAATGAAATCATGAACAAAATCAATCTCTTAGAGTCAGCCCTCTCACTAATACCGGTCTTATTTCTTTCATTTCACAATAACCCAAACTTGGTCTTTTCAAATTCAATTATCATACCTCATTACTTTCAATTGCCGATGTGAGTCTTGGCTACAACGTAATTTTTAATTTCAATTCACAATTCACATATTTGAGTTGTCATACTCAAGAAATTTCTCTTTTCCAATTACATGATTTCCAATCTTCTCATGAGTCAATTATCATACATGGAGTTCAATTATAAATTATGCATTCCATAACCAATATTTATTTCCACATTAAAATCATACTATGAAAACATCTAGTTAAAGTGAATATTCACAAAATCACCATGCTATTCTTTTAACATAATAACCCATACAAAAATTTACATTTATATTTTCTTTCCATCAATTTTTCTTTTTAATACTCATCTTAATCACCTCGTGAAATCACACATTTTCGTAAAATTATAAAGGTAAGAAACCATAGTTTCAATTACAATTTTACCTCAAAAATACACTTTATTTTAGTCCAATAAATCCCAATTAATTTTCATATGTTGTATATGATTTTTTAATAATAACGATATTTTTTTCAGAATTTTTATACATCAAGAAAACCCCCAAAAATCAAATTGTCAAAAAAATATATTCTGGCTACACCCAGAATTGAACCCGCAACCTTTAAGAAGACAGCCGCACGCACTAGCCGACTGGCCAAAGGCGCTCAGCGATATGAATAGGGAGACAGAGAGTTATATACTCTCTGTTCGGTGATTGATATTTTTTTTAAACCGCACACAAAAAGAAAGGGGGACACAGGTATCGAACTAGCGACCACAGAGCCAAACGCCGCGCTACAGTAGCACCAGAAGGCTCACCGACCATTTGAGCTATGAGTTTAAGTTGTTACATACACAACTCGAATTCTATTTAACTCGGTTCTCTATTTTATTAAAACATTTCGATGTTCAAAAGTCCTTATCTTTATTTTGCTTACACCAAAAGCCATGTAAAACTCCAGTATGTATATTCTAACTTAAATTAACACCCCAGTATTTTTAAAATAAATTTTCAGTAATTTAATACACATTTCTCATACAATAATTTAAATTCCATACTACTCTTTCCATAATTCAATTTGACATTTCTCAACACAACTTGGTATTAAAAATTCACATTATAAAATATAATTTCCAGTTTTTCCCTCTTTTATAAACCCAAATGCATAGGACAATCTTATTCATTTGAACCAATATCACGATAGTCCATTTAGCACATAAAACAATAATTTCATCTACTAGCATTTCGTACTCAATTTTGATGCTATCAACAATCCCATTTCAATATTTCCATAACTACAAGCAATTTGCACACAATATTAAGATTCATGACAAGTTAACATACAATCTATCAAGCATTAATTTAATCAACTAGCAAGTCCTTTTTCAAATTAAGTGTACTCTTATTAGTTTCTTTCATGCATCATTACTTCAACACTCCTAGCATGGCATCTAAATTAGAAGTATAGAAAACCACCCACCTAATTTGGAGAGAAATCAAACAACAACTCCTAAACGAAAGAGCCCTTCTCCTCCTAGATTGAGCTTGCCCAAACGAGTGCTCCTCCTCCTTGCTCCTAGTGCAACCCGAGAACTCCAAATTGATGTAGCCGGCCTCCTAGCTTGCAAGCACACACACTCTCAATCTCTCAATCTTTTATTCTCACTTCCCACTAACAATCTACTACTAACAATTTTATTCTTTCACTATAGGTTTGGATAATGAAAAGTGTAAGGATAACTAGGCTAGGGGTGGGGATATTTGTACAAAATTTTGGGAGAAATAGAAGGCTAAGATTGATCTAGGAGTTAAGAAATAAAGGCTAGGATTCAAGGGGAAGTTGTAGTAACCAACCATGATCACAAAAACTACCTCCCACAACTCCACTTCTCTTTTCCTTTTCCCTCCCATGCCATCCGGCCACAATGAAAAAGTGCACAAACACGTGCTAGCGCAATGCACGTGTTTGTATATTCTCCCATTTTAAAAAGTTGTACATTTATTTATAAAAATCTATAAAAAATTGTCTACACTGCAAGTTGTAATAAAAAGAGAAAATAAATTCATGGGCCTTTATTTAATGGGCCAAATTAGCTATATTCAAAATAAATTAAGTTGGGCTCAAAATAAAAGAGTATTTATGTTTGTTTAAAAATAGGCTTTAATAAAAACAATAGAAAAGACATAAATATATGTATAATCATTTGTTTATGTAATGAAAATAATTATAAAAATTTTATATCACAAGATTGCACGTGCACAAAACGTACAAATTAATAACACAAAATAATAATTCTCATAAATGAAAATCAGGGTATTACACCTATAGGGATTGTTCCCAAGCTCCAACCAAGCAAGCCTTCTCCTCCTAGCAATTTGCCAACACCAAAATCTCATTCTCTTTTTTCTCTCTTTCTTTTGTTTCTTTTGTTTCTTTTGATTTTTGGTGCAATGTTCATAAAGTAAGTGGTGGTATTTATAGGGTATTTGGGTGAATGAAGAGACTCCCAGTACCCAAATGAATACCCACTCACACAAACTAATCACCCACTCACAAAACCACTTCACAAACCCCTTCTCCTTCCTTCATGAATTAGCCAACTCTTGGTGTGCACACATGTGGACGTGCACTCTACGTGCACACACTTCTCATTCTTTTAAATATTTTTTATTAGTCCATTTGTGTGTGTTTGTTACATGACAGGTGTGTAGGATTAAAAAGTGTACATTTAAATAGTAGAATAAAATCATGGGCCTCTCTTTTTAATTAATTTACTAAGTGAGTTTTAAAAATAAACTTTAGGCCTATGGGTTTTTAAAAATATAAATAATACAATTGTGATGAATAAGATGAGAATAAAATTGTACATCACCTTGGAAAATTTTAGGGACTAAAGTACATAATTTTTACGTGCAATGCACGTGCAAAATATTAAAAAATAATTTGAGAGAAAAACAGTCAAAATACAAAATACGTAGAAAAATAATGATACAGATATTGAAAGCACGTGCAATATACGTAAAAACACAAAGATTGAAATAAATGTCTATGTTGGCTCAAAATAGGATGAAAATGAGTTTTGAAAAAACAGAAAATGAACAAATAGTTGAAAGACAGAAATACGTACAAAAATACGCTACGACTATTACTCGTAACAGTATGAAATACACGTGCGTAACGCACGTGGAGCAAAATTGTCATAACTCTATTTTGTGGGGTGTTACAAAAAGACTAATACACCTAGAATTGATACTTGCATTTCCTGATCTTGATTTTTACTATCGACATTAATTATTGCTCGTAATCGTTGATTATTGCTTGCAACTATTGATTATTGGCTCGACAACTCTAGACATTTGATCTCATTATTCAACCCTTGTTATTGCTTTTGATTTTGTACTAGTTCATTTTTCCTTGATGTACTATGCTTTCTTTGTTCCTTGCTTTTTACTACTTGCTGTGCGTCACTTGCTCTAGCGGACAATCCCCCCCCCTCCCCCCCCCCCCTTTTTTTTTAGTTGACAAGTTTACAGGAACCCGAGGTGAGCTTAACGATGGATTGGGTGAGCAAAGGTTCTAGTGGATGAAGCCGCTTAGTAGTCTTCAATAAATATTTGATTCATGTTTTTTTATATCCTGCATTGTTACTTTCCCATACTTTGTATTCCGGGCTTTGCTGACTCGAAGTTTGTTTTTCCTTAATGTTGGATGTTACCTTGGTCGATTATTTCATGGTTATTGAAATTTATTATTTGTCTATTTTTCTTATAGATGATGTGTACATCATTCGTTAGGGCCTCAATTACGTGCTTGTATTTTCCATTTTTTGGGAAGCGGGGTGTGATAGGGTTTTTAGTGGTATCAGAGCCAAGGTTTGGCCGATGTGTTAGTCAGGATTGGCTAACATGTTTGTCAGGTTTCGGCTCTAACCGGATTAACTTGATAATATGCGCACCACGTTGATCTCATGGACATGTAATAACCAACTTATATCTTGGTACTTACCAATTTGATTGTATTAGTGATTATAGCTCTGTTGATTCTTGATTTTGATGATTACAACACACTGCAACATGTATCTGTGCTATACGTTATAATTGCAAGTTGTATACACAAAGTCCTCATTACTATACAGCTGAACAAATGAACAAGCACACGCTCTGGATAAAGACAAAGGCTTCACTCAAGACTCAAATCAAGACCTATGCTTCAAGTGTCATATATTATGTCTTGTAAACAAATGTAATATTTTATATTTCTTGAGTCTTAGTATGATGTAAAGCCTTGTCACACACACATACACTCACTCTTTTACAAATGTGTGTTTTTCAAACTTCAAAAAAAAAGGTCAAAACAGTTTGAAATAGTTTAGCTGTTGAGTACCAGTCGACCGATACCTATACCAGTCGACTGAGTCAGTACAAAACTGACTAAACTTATTCAAACTCTGATCAGTCGACTCATCATGGCAACCCAGTTGACTGTTCAAGTGCGTTTGACAGTTTTGTGTTTTTAAAATCGTTTTTCAAATTCAAATCTTTTTAGATCCGTTGGTTGACAGTTGAACAACTGATTCCCAACGTCCAGTGAATCTATCTCTATAAATAGAGATTGGAATCCACTGTTAAAAGGTCTAATACTCCAAGAATTTCTTTGAGATCTTAAGTGTTACATTTTCCAAGAGACAAAAGCTTTCAAATCACTAAGTCTTGGTTCTCTGTTTTCAGTCCAGTATAACATCTGATTTCGTTCTGGACTGAAGATAGAAGTCAACCTTTTTTAGTCACGTACTATATCACAAAATCACAAACAAGGCTATAGGTTGATTGTAAAACAAATTTATTGTTTTTCTTTTCCTCTCGGTTAGATAGTAGGACTCTAGGGTGTAGAGTTAGTTGTGTCACTCTTGGTGGAAGAGTGGGTTGCTTTCTCTGGTTGAGAGAAAGGACTACGGATTAGATGAGGTTGTTGTCTGAAGCCGTAGGGTATTCTTGTAAACTTTTTCAAGAATAGTGGAAATCTCAAGTGGGTTGCTTGGGGACTGGATGTAGGTCGGGAGGACTGAACCAGGATACATCGTGTGCACTCTGTGGTTGTATCTCTCTTACTTGCATTTATATTTTCTCAGTTTGAGTTGTTTCTATGAAACTTGTCTGGACAGTCGACTGAGTACTTTATAAGTCGACTGGTCAGACTTGTATACTCTGATTATTTTCTGGTTGTTAAGTCGACTGTCTTAACTCTTAGTCGACTTCACAGATTTGTTTGAATTACCTTTTCAGTCGACTGGTTCACTCTTTAAGTCGACTGCACAGTAGAAAAATCTTTATTCCGCAATTTAATTTTTTATAAACACTATTCACCCCCCCCCCCCTCTAGTGTTTGTTGTCTCGCCTACAGGATCCAACACTTGGTATCAGAGCGAGGTTAAAGGCTATGGCAACTTCTTCAAATACAAATCAATACCATGAGGGGCAATCTACACAAAGGCCACCTCTCTTCGATGGAACAAATTACAATTATTGGAAGTGCAGAATGAAGATCTATCTCCAATCCATCAATTATGAAATATGGCACATGATTGAAACAGAATACACTGCTCCTGCTATTCCATATGCACAATGGAATTATGACATGAAGAACCAAACAATGAATAATGCAAAAGCAATGAATGCATTATTCTGTGCTCTTACAAAAGAAGAATTCAACCGTGTGTCGAATTCAACAACCGCACATCAAATACACTCGAGGTAACTCATGATGGAACAAACAAAGTGAAAGAATCTAAAATATCTATTCTTGTTCACAGGTTTGAAATGTTTCGCATGAAGGAAAATGAAAATGTGTCCGAAATGATAGCCGGATTTACTGACATTACAAACTCACTTGTGGCACTTGGAAAAATATACACTCAAGTAGAGATGGTGAGAAAAGTTCTTCGTGCACTTACTCCTGAAAGGGAAAAGAAGACCACTGCAATAGAAGAGGCAAATGATTTATCACAACTTTCTCTTGAGAATCTTATGGGAAATCTAATGGCCTATGAGGTTCAAATTGAAGAACGGAAGAAGGATGCAGAACCACAACAGTCTAAGAAGAAATCATTAGCTTTTAAAGCCATGATAGATTCAGAAGATGAAGAAGAAGATGAAGAGGAGATAGCCATGTTCACAAGGATATTCAAAAAATTCTTAAAGAAAGGTAAGTTCAATTCTAAATTTAGAGATTCTAATGATCCTCCAACTTGTTTCAGGTATAATAAAACAGGCCATATGAAGAAGGATTGTCCGCTAGAAAATTCAAAGTCTAAAGGAAAGACATCCAACTTCAAGAAGGATAAGTACACAAAGAACAGGTGTACCAAAAACAAAAAGGCATATCAAGCAACTTGGGATGACAGCGATTCTTCCTCAGAAGAAGAAACTGATGAAACCGACGAGGTAGCGAAGATGTGTTTTATGGCTTCACAGAATCAAGTAAGTAATGATTATGATTCAGAAGATTTACTTGATGCTTTCAATGAAATTTTTCAAGTATTGAAAAAAGAAAAGATTAGAGTTGAGAATCTAGAGAAAGTTAATCAAACGCTTTCTCAAGAGAATCTTAACCTTGATAAAGAAGTAAAATATTTAAATTCTCGTATTTCAAGTTTAGATATGGATCTTGAATCTCTAAAAAAGAATTATGAAGAGATATCCAAGAACGTATCTAAGTTCAATAAAGGAAAAGAGAATTTAAACGATGTTCTTCAAAATCAAGTGAAATCTAGTCAAAAGTTTGGTCTTGGTTTTAAAAAATCTCCTGTAAAAAATCTTTCCTCTAAAAACACTAGTAGAAATAAACCTGAATCTATTTCTAGTGTTAAAAATAAACTGTATGAATTCTTTGAAAAGCCTAAGCTTATAATTTTTAGTAATAAATGCAAGTCTAACGTTCAGTCAAGTCGACTGAATCCATCTACCAGTCGTCTGTCCAGAGGAACTGAGTCTTATTCAACAAGACCAAAACCTCATATAAGTTGACCTACATCATCATCCAGTCGACTGACTTACAGTAGAAGTCGACTGAAGGATGCTATAAAGTCGACTGGACAGAACAAACTAGTATGGGTTCCAGTTAACTTGAATTTGAATGATAGAACTGCATATATCAATTCATATATGTTAAATGTATGTAATTCTGTTAATTTTATTCCTGTTTATGGAGAAAAATCAAACTCATTATGGGTTTGGTTTCCCCCTAACTAATATGTTTTGGACCCAATGAAAAGGGTACCATATTCACATTGAATATCTTATAGGTACTAAAGAAAGATCGTTGGATACTTGACAGTGGGTGTTCAAAGCATATGACTGGTCATGCCAATCTCCTATCCACCATACAAAGCATCAATGGAGGAACAGTTGCCTTTGGTGATAACAACAAAGGCAAAGTCATAGGAATCGGCATGGTTGGTAAAAATACTAATCCTACTATAGAAAATGTTTTGTTAGTTAGTGGACTAAAACATAATTTGTTAAGTATTAGTCCACTATGTGATAAAGGTTATAAAATTGTATTTGAAAAAGATGCTTGCTTAATTTATGATTCTACTATGCAAAATATTATTTTTCAAGGTTTTCGCAAAAACAACATTTATGAATTATGTTTGAATACAAATGAGTTTTCAGATGATTTTTGTTTAATAGCTTCTAATAATGATTCTTGGCTTTGGCATAGACGATTTGGTCATGTGAATATGAAAAATCTCTCTAAAATATCTAAGTATAACCTAGTTAAAGGACTGCCAAAACTATCCTTTAAAAAGGATAAGTTATGTGATGCATCTCAACTAGGAAAACAAATCAAATCCACTTTTAAAACAAAAGAAGTAATCTCTACTAGTAGGCCACTTGAGTTAATTCATATGGATTTATTTGGCCCTACTAGAGTTGCTTCTTTAAATAAAAGTAGATATATATTTGTTTTAGTAGATGATTTTTCACGATTCACTTGGACATTCTTTTTAAAACATAAAAATGATGCTTTTGATGAATTTGCAAATTTTTGTAAACGAATTCAAAATCAAAGATCTCTAACCATAGTCACTATTAGAAGTGATCATGGTGGAGAATTTGAAAATGAAACGTTTACAGAATATTGCAACAAGAATGGTATAACACATTCATTTGCATTTCCTAGAGCTTCACCACAAAATGGAGTGGTTGAAAGGAAAAATAGGACTTTCCAAGAATGCGCATGTATCATGCTTGTTGAAAGCAATTTACCTAAGTATTTTTGGGTTGAAGCCGTTGCTACAGCTTGTTATGTTTTAAACAGGATTCTAATAAAACCTAAGCTAAAGAAGACTTGTTATGAGTTATTTTTTACCAAAATTTCCAAAGTCTCTTATTTTAAGACATTTGGTTGTAAGTGTTTTATTCTGAACACTAAAGATAATTTGGATAAATTTGATCCTAGATCTAATGAAGGTATCTTTATAGGATACTCAAATAGGAGTAAAGCATATAGAATTTTCGACAAGTCAACAATGACTATTGAAGAATCAATGCATGTTACATTCGATGAATCTCTGTCTTCATCAAATTTAATTAAAGATGATGAAACTGATTCATCACCTTTAAATAAAGTAATTACATCTTTAGAAAAACTAGTCTCGCAGATAAGTCGACCGATAAGGACATCAAGTCGACTGATGTAAACCAGTCGACTGAGGAACTTATCAAGTCGACTGATCCTATTGTGATATCTCCAACTTTACCAAAATCATTTGTTGAAGTTAGAGATCATCCTCATGACTTAATAATTGGTGACATCTCCCATGGTATTCAGACACGATCACATATTAATATGATATCTCATACAGCCTTCTTGTCGGATTTTGAACCGAAAAATATACAAGAAGCATGTGAGAATGAATTTTGGATGAATGTCATGCAAGATGAGTTAAACCAATTCATAAGGAATGATGTATGGGATTTAGTTCCACGACCTCCTGATCATACTATTATTGGTACCAAATGGGTATTTAAAAATAAGTTGGATGAATCAGGACAAGTTGTTAGGAACAAAGCTAGACTAGTTGCTCAAGGATATAATCAAGAAGAAGGCATAGATTTTGATGAAACATATGCTCCTGTTGCTAGATTAGAATCAATTCGTATTTTATTATCTTTTGCTTGTTTCATGAATTTTATACTTTATCAAATGGATGTTAAAAGTGCTTTTCTTAACGGGTTTATTAAAGAGAATGTTTATGTTAAACAACCACCAGGTTTTGAACATGAACAATTCCCAAACCATGTTTTTAAATTGAAAAAGGCTTTATATGGTCTTAAACAAGCACCACGTGCTTGGTATGATCACTTGAAAACTTTTCTTTTAGAAACAGGGTTTGAGATAGGTAAAGTAGATACTACCTTGTTTATCAAGAGAATTAAGAATGATATTTTAATCATACAAATATATGTTGATGATATAATTTTTGGTTCTACTAATAATAATCTATGTCAGGAGTTTGCTAACACCATGAAAAACGAGTTTGAGATGAGCCACATGGGTGAACTCAATATTTCCTTGGACTACAAATTAAACAGTCTTCAAATGGCAAATTTATTAATCAAGGAAAATATGCAAAGGAATTACTCAAACGGTTTAACATGGATAATACAAGTAGTAAATCCACACCTATGGCTACTACTACTACCATTGACAAAGATATATTATGTAAGAGTGTCGATCAGAAACTCTATCGAGGTATGATTGGTTCACTCTTATATATTACCTCTAGTAGACCAGATATTATGTTCAGTGTATGTTTGTGTGCTAGATATCAGTCTAGTCCTAAAGAGTCTCATTTAAAAGCAGTGAAACGAATTTTAAGATATATTAAAGGCACATCTGATTATGGCTTATTTTATCCACGCACCGATAATTTCCATCTTTTGTCGTATAGTGATGCTGATTTTGCTGGTAGTAAAACTGATCACAAGAGCACTAGTGGAACATGTCACTTTTTGGAACATTCACTGGTTTCTTGGTGCAGTAAAAAGCAAAATTCAGTGTCCCTATCTACCACAGAAGCTGAATATATCGCTGCAAGTTTGGCATGTGCACAAATTTTGTGGATGAAACAAACCTTATTAGATTATGGTATTTCTTTTGAAAAACCTTCAATAATGTGTGATAATACCAGTGCAATTAATTTATCTAAAAATCCGGTTCAACATTCACGTACAAAACATATTGATATTCGACATCATTTTCTACGTGATCATGTTTTAAAAGGAGACATATCTTTAGATTTTATCTCCACTGATAAACAAGTAGCTGATATCTTTACAAAACCCCTTAAAGAAGACATTTTTATAACTTTAAGAAGAGAACTAGGGATATGTAATTTTCTTGATATTTGTTGAAAATATTTCTGTTAAGTCGACTGAGATTTCCCTAAGTCGATTGTCCCGTATTTTCTATATATACTTATTTTTCTCTCTGACCAGTCGACTGAAATTTCACCTAAGTCAACTGATCAGTTGTTATAATAACTTATTTTTGTCTCGACTAAGTCGACTGTCTATGAACACCAGTCGACTGTCGCGACTCAGTATGTCTTCACCTTCGACTCGTCGCACTGTTTTTGAGACAAATTTTTATTCTTAACCTCGCCCGTGACTTCATTGTGCGCCGTTGATCTCATTTCTAGTCAATCTCAGCCGTTGGCTTCAGTTAAAAACCCTCTTCCCAGCCTCAATTTTTCACTTTCACTTTTTACCCCAATCTTAAACCCTAAGGAGAAGGAGATCGATCCGGAAGTCGACTGCCGAATCTGTTTGGAGCTGCTGATTTCCGATCCCTTTGCTGTTTGATTCCATTCTCCTTGTTGGTATAATCTTTTTAAATCTCACTCCTCTTTGTTTGATTCCCTTAATGGCTCCGAAAAGATCTAAGAGATCCCATGTTGATGATAGTTCTTCATCAAAAGACTATTCTCAATATCTTAGGAGTCCTGAACTCTTAGAAAAGTGGTATCTTATTTGTAACATTGTGATTTTTCCGGGTAGATTTGTCAACTTCAATGATTTAGATAGGTTCAATCTTATTTCTCTTTTTCAACATTGTAGTCTATATGAGTTTTTATCCTTGGACAATCAACCCGACTATTACCCACAACTCATCTATCTTTTTTATACCAATATGAGAGTAGTTCAAACGGATGATGGAGAAATTGTTGTTTATTCTTCGGTCAAAAATAAGAAGATTAAACTCACATCCGAGAGAATTAATCTTATTATGGGTATTGATGATGAGGGACTTGATTTAGGGGAAATCATTTTAGATGATGCATCTATCCTATCAAAAATCTTTTTGCCAAATCATGGACCCCCCATGTCTAGTAAATCTATCACACCTATTGCAAAACTAGTTGCAAGAATACTATCATATAATATTCTTCCCAAAACAGGGAGCTTTGATCAGTATTCTATGGAATTGCAACAAGTAGTTTATGCAATTTTTGGTAGAATTAATATCAATTGGGGTCGTGTCATTTTTTCGAGACTCCATAAGTCTCATACCCACTTTTTACCAATTGGTGGTCTCCTCACTCGTGTCTTCCTTGCTTATGATATTGATCTCGACTCCGAGACCAATGTTATTAAGCATTATGAGTGCTTCGATCGTGCCAGTTTAGCACGTATGAAGATTCTTGACCCTCCGTCTAGAACTTCCCCTAGGTCTCCTCCCCACTCTCAGGTTCCTCTAGCCACTTCTGCTAGACCATCTTCAGCCTCTAGTTCTTCTCGTCCTCGTACTGATTTTGATGATCCACGTAGTCTATATCATTGTGTTAACTATCTAATGGATCGTCAAGACACTCTTGATTCTCATATTAACTCCCTTGACTCCAAAATCTCCCATCTGACCCATCTTTTTACTACTCAATTTCCACCACCGTCTCAAGATGCTGCTGACGACACAGAAGATGAAGATTGATGATTTTTTAGTTTTATTTCCTATGTATTTTTTATTTCTTTCTTATCTGCTGTTAAAATTTTGTAAGACTTCGTTATTTCTATAATGTCATTCCTATTTTAATTATTACTTGTTATCTTATGTTTTTTTTTGTTGATGACAAAGGGGGAGAAAAACCTCCTGTGTAAATTTTCTGTTAAGTCGACTGATAGAGACTTTTTATTGCTGTTTTGTGATGATTTTTGTGTTCTGTTCTTTTCAAGAAGTTCTGTTAAGTCGACTGATTCTTTTTCAAGTCGACTGATATAATATGCATTATGTGCTTTTAATAGGGGGAGCATATCAATGATTGTATGCTTGTATTATTTTTGTTATTATCAGTTATTGTGTTGTCATCATCAAAAAGGGGGAGAATGTTGATTCTTGATTTTGATGATTACAACACACTGCAACATGTATCTGTGCTATACGTTGTAATTGCAGGTTGTATACACAAAGGCCTCATTACTATACAGGTGAACAAATGAACAAGCACACGCTCTGGATAAAGACAATGGCTTCACTCAAGACTCAAATCAAGACCTATGTTTCAAGTGTCATATATTATGTCTTGTAAACAAATGTAATATTTTATATTTCTTGAGTCTTAGTATGATGTAAAGCCTTGTCTCACACACATACACTCACTCTTTTACAAATGTGTGTTTTTCAAACTTCAAAAAAACAGGTCAAACTAGTTTGAAATAGTTTAGCTGTTGAGTACCAGTCGACCGACACCTATACCAGTCGACTGAGTCGGTACAAAACTGACTAAACTTATTCAAACTCTGACCAGTCGACTCATCATGGCAACCCAGTCGACTGTTCAAGTGCGTTTGACAGTTTTGTGTTTTTAAAATCGTTTTTCAAATTCAAATCTTTTTAGATCCGTTGGTTGACAGTTGAACAACTGATTCCCAACGTCCAGTGAATCTATCTCTATAAATAGAGATTGGAATCCACTGTTAAAAGGTCTAATACTCTAAACATTTCTTTGAGATCTTAAGTGTTACATTTTCTAAGAGACAAAAGCTTTCAAATCACTTAGTCTTGGTTCTCTGTTTTCAGTCTAGTATAACATCTGATTTCGTTCTGGACTGAAGATAGAAGTCAACCTTTTTTAGCCACGTACTATATCACAAAATCACAAACAAGGCTATAGGTTGATTGTAAAACAAATTTATTGTTTTTCTTTTCCTCTCGGTTGGAGAGTAGGACTCTAGGGTGTAGAGTTAGTTGTGTCACTCTTGGTGGAAGAGTGGGTTGCTTTCTCTGGTTGAGAGAAAGGACTACGGGTTAGACGAGGTTGTTGTCTGAACGCCGTAGGGTATTCTTGTAAACTTTTTCAAGAATAGTGGAAATCTCAAGTGGGTTGCTTGGGGACTGGATGTAGGTCGGGAGGACTGAACCAGGATACATCGTGTGCACTCTGTGGTTGTATCTCTCTTACTTGCATTTATATTTTCTCAGTTTGAGTTGTTTCTGTGAAACTTGTCTGGACAGTCGACTGAGTACTTTATAAGTCGACTGGTCAGACTCTTATAGTCTGATTATTTTCTGGTTGTTAAGTCGACTGTCTTAACTCTTAGTCGACTTCACAGATTTGTTTGAATTACCTTTTCAGTCGATTGGTTCACTCTTTAAGTCGACTGCACAGTAGAAAAATCTTTATTCCGCAATTTAATTTTTTATAAACACTATTCACCCCCCCTCTAGTGTTGTCCCGCCTACAGGATCCAACAGGCTCATGGGGGCTCTTCCTCTTCCTGACCAAGGGAAGATCTGTCAGAGAAAGCATCCATCCTCCAAGCGCTGCAAAAAATGATGGCTTTGCAGCAGGAGCACAATGAACTGATGAAGGCCACCTTAGAGGCTGCTAATCGGACCACTGTTGGCCCTGCACCTGGGCTACTACCACGAAGGTCTGGTACCGCAGAAGATTTCATGAGGTTGCACCTGGACAAATTCTCGGGCACTGAAATGCCGTTGGAAGCCGAGCAGTGGCTGATCCGCACGGAGCATTTGTTGCAAGTACCACAGATCTCCGACGTGGATCGAGTAGATATGGTAAGCATCCAGCTTATCAACCTTGCCCATATCTGGTGGCGAGCCGAGACCGAGTGGCTGGAAAGACCCATCACTTGGGCCACCTTCACTGAGAGCTTCATGATGAAGTTCTCCCTCCATGTCACCATGGTTGAAATGGAGCGACAATTCTTCTCTTTAACTCACGTTGGTCGGATAATGTTATTCAATGTCGCTTACCGTTGCCTACTTCATATGTGACAATACTAATTTAAAAATGATCCTGAACCAAAGGAACCGGTCGGTGGATGAGTACACTGCGGAGTTTACTCGGCTCAGCCGCTTTGGAACTACAATGGTGGTTGATGACGAAGACAGGGCCCGTTGGTTCTTGATGGGTCTGAATTTCGACATCCAGGACCGCCTTGTTGCCCCCTGGCACCGCACCTATGCCAACTTCTTGATGTAGCCAAGATTCAAGAATAGGCTCACAGGAGGAGTGCCATTCAACCGGCAGTTCATTACCAAGCCACCGCCTGGCCTACTGGAGGGCTAATTTGGAGGCCAGTCCCGACCCCTTCTGCGAGGGCACTGCCGTATTCACCTGCTGCCCCGAGGACAATTCTAACTTGTAGCCACTGCCATAAGATTGGGCATCTGCAGAAGGAATGCAGGCTAGCCTATCTCCTGTGCCTTGCTTGTGTGGGAAATGATCATGTGGTTTAGGAGTGTCTAAGGAACCGAATCCTTACACCGACTGGAGGCCCAGCTCAATAAGGGGCACTAGCTCGAGGTCATGGCAGACCACCGCTCCCACCACAGAGGAATGTTTTTTATCATAGGAGAACAGCTCCGAGGGGAGGTCAGATTGGAGGTCATGGTCAGGCCTATAATCTGACGGTAGCAAAAGCAGAGATGGCTGTTGGCGTCATTGCAGGTATTTTTCTTTCAGTGACTACACTATTTGTATTCCATTCTGCTTATTTCTTCTTTCCTGCACAATTATTTGTGTTTATATTTTTGCATGCACATTCATTCATATCCTTGACTCTTGTTAGGCATCATCTTAGTCCACTCATTCCCTGCTCATGTTTGTTCGATTTTGGTGCTACTTATTCCTTTGTTTCTTCTCGTTTTATCAGTCGACACCGTTTGGCAAGCAACGCCATGCCCACTGCTTGGAACATTAAAATAGGAGGAGGCATCATCGTCTGTTCTAAAGTTTGCAAGTAGAGCCCTTTGCTGATCAGTGGCATGGAGTTTAAGGCCGATCTCATTGTGATCCCCAATTCCAGATTTAATATCTTTCTTAGGATGGAATGGCTGGGAGTCACCCTTGTTGTGATTGACTGCCGAGAGAAGAATGTAGTATTCAGGCTTCTGGAGCGCCAGGAGTTTGAGTTTCGTGCGGGTGAGCCACCGCTTGGGCTATGAAGAACTCGATGAACCAGAAGGCTCGTGCACTAGAGTCATTGTGCATGAAGGTGAAGTTGCACCCGTGGTTGTGCGGCACTTTCTTGATGTCATTTCAAAAGAATTTCTTAGGCTGCCACCTGACCAAGATGTGGAATTTGGTATCGAAGTTCAGCCGGGTACAACACTTATCTCAAAAGTCCGTATCGGATGGCACCAGTTAAGCTGGCCGAACTGAAGATGCGAGTTAGGCAGGGGTTTCATTAGGACAAGTGTTTCGCCTTGGGAAGCTCCGGTGTTGTTTATCAATAAGAAGGATGGTAGTCGTAGACTCTGCATTGATTATCGGGAACTGAATAATGTCACTGTGAAGAACCGATACCCACTACCGAGGATTGACGACCTGTTCAATCAACTTGGTGGTGCTTCAGTTTTCTCAAAGTTTGATCTTCGTTCTGGTTATCATCAGGTTAGAGTAAAGGCTGAGGATATTCAGAAGACGATGTTCCACACAAGATATGGACATTACGAGTTCTTAGTAATGCCAGTTGGAGTTACCAATGCACCGGTTGTGTTCATGAGTCTAATGAACATGGTATTCTCACCGTTTTTGGATCAATTTTTGGTGGTGTTCACCGATGATATCCTGGTGTAATCTCAGAACCGGGAGGACTAGGCTGAGCATTTGAGGGTTGTTTTGTAGACTGCAAGGGAGAATTGACTTTATGGGAAGCTTAAAAAGTGTGAATTTTGGCTTTAACGTGTTGCATTCCTGGACCATGTTATCTCCGGCGATGGTGTTTCTGTGGACTCGTCGAAGATTTCTGCAGTCAAAGATTGGCCATTACTGAAGTCAGTTCCAGAAGTGCGGAGTTTCCTCGAAATGGAGAGGTATTATCGAAAGTTTGTTCAGGATTTATCAAAGATTGACCCTTGACAAATTTGACGAGGATGGAGCAGAAGTTTGTCTGGATGGAGCTTGTGGTGAAGCCTTCGTGGAATTGAAGAGTCGGTTGACGTCAGCACCTGTGTTGAAAATACCTGACAGTTCAGGAGGCTTTGTGGTTCATTGTGATGCTTCGGGTAGAGGTTTGGGCGCTGTACTGATGCATCCAGGAAGTTGAGGCTGCATGAGAAGAACTACCCTACGTATGATCTGAAACTTGCAGCTGTAATCTTTGCCTTAAAGCTATGGAGGCATTATCTGCTTGGGGATAGAGTCGAGATCTTCACCGAGCACAAGAGTCTCAAGTATGTATTCACGTAGAAGGAACTGAACATGAGACAAAGAAGGTGGTTAGAACTGATGGTAGACTATGACATCAACTTGCAGTACCATCCTAGCAAGGTGAACTTGGTCCCGATGCCCAGAGCAGGAGACCTGTTGCTATGCATCTTACCAAGTAGAAGGAGATGCTGAAGGATATGAGGAGATTGGAATTGGATTTTTATTCTTCCCGGTGCAGCACAGCAGTGTATGATGTTGCAATTACAATCTTCATTGGTGGAGCAGATTAAGGAATCCCAGGCAGGTGATCAGCAGTTGCAAAAACTCCGAAGCGAAGTGGAAACAGGCTTGAAAACGGACTTGGTAATTCACCCCGATGGATTGCTTCGTTTTGGCGCCAGACTATGTGTACCTAGAGGTGAAGTCAGGCATAAGCTACTTGAAGTCCATCACTTGCCCTATTCTATATATCCGGGAGGCATTAAGATGTATAGGGATCTGAAGCAGCAATTTTGGTGGCATGGTATGAAAAGGGAAGTGGCAAGATTTGTATCTCAGTGTTTGATCTGTCAGCATGTGAAAGCGGAACATCAAAGGACCGCAGGACTTTTGCAACCTCTTCCAATCCCGCAGTGGAAATGGGAGAACATTACTATGGATTTCGTGACAGCATTGCCAAGAAGTCCCAAGGGTCACAATGCTATCTGGGTGATTGTAGACCAGGTGACAAAGAGTGCCCTATTCATTCCATTCAGAGTGGGTCAGTCTATGGAGAACTTGGGTGAGAAGTTCATTCAGGAATTACGAGACTGCATGGAGTTCCTGTCAGCATCATATCAGACATAGATATGAGGTTCATGTCTCAGTTCTAGGGAAGTCTTCAAAGAAGTTTGGGCACTAAGTTGAGCTATAGCACCACTTTTCACCCACAAGCAGATGGGCAGTCCGAAAGGATGATCCAAACACTGGAGGACATCTTCAGGTCTTGTGTTCTTCAGTTTGGTGGTTTTTGGGAAAATCATCTGCACTTGGTTGTGTTCTCGTCCAACAACAGTTATTAGGCAAGTCTCAAGGCAGCTCCGTTCAAGGCACTCTACAGTCGCAAATATCGATCGCCAGTATATTGGGATGACATTGGCGAGAGGAAACTTTTAGGGCTTGAGTTGATTACGAATACAGTCGATGCGGTGTCTCAGATTAGGAAGTGGGCTGATTGTCATCGAAGGCCCTTAGAGTTTGAGGCAGGTGATCATGTAGTCCTGAAGGTTTCACCATGGAAGGGTGTTATCCGCTTTGGTGGCGGGGGCAAGCTGAGTCCCCAGTTCATCGGTCAATTTGATATCGTGGAACGAGTGGGCAAGGTAGCCTACAGGCTCGCATTGCCACCAGCTTTGTCTGGACTCCATGATGTATTCGATGTCTCTCAGCTTTGGAAGTACATTAGGGATTACAGTCTTGTATCTTACACAGACGTGAGAAACTCCTGAAGAATAAAGTTATCAAGCTTGTTCAGGTGTCATGGAATCCTCACTCGTCGGGTGAGTCAACATGGGAACTTGAGGATGAGATTCAGTCCCTCATCTGTTCGAGTAGTTTCTATTTCTTTTTCGAGGTTACCCTATGACCCGCTTGAAGGAATTTCGAGGACGAAATTCTTCCTGTAAGGTGGGTAGGATTTGTAACCCTGGTTTTCCAATTATTTTCGGATTTTCTTCTGTTACCCTTTTCCGTTCTCATTCTTGTAATCTATTCTTTGTATTTATTTTATTATGAATCTAGTTTTTCATCTTCAACCAAATTGTATTCCTTCAATCAATTTTTATTTCTCATGCTGATCCCTGAGATTCTAGTGCACTCTATTTTTGTTTTATCCTTGTGTTTTGAGTATCCTAATTAACCCATTAATGAATTTATTTATCTATTTTATTTGTAACCCAAACCCAATTCCATCTCTTATTGGATCCTAACCCAAACCCATTAACCCAAACCTGCTAACCCACATTTCATAATTCCCACTAACAGCCAATCCCCATATTATCTCCCCATGATCCACAGTCAAACCCCTTCGCCAGTCAGATCCCCAATATCAGCTAACTACCCCCATATCCTCTAATTCTCCTCTCATGTTCATCTTATTCTATTTTTCTTCTTCCTTTTCCACTGATCCAAAACTCTAAACTCTAATTGATCAACCTAACCCTAACCAACCAAAACCCTACCCTCTTCTCCACCATCGCTTGCACCTCACTGCGCGACCACCTCACGACCCCCCTGCATCCCACTGCTCCCTACCTCGACTGCACCTCCTTGCCGTCCCCACCGTAGGCCTCCTACTCCCTTACTGCTGCTCCACTTCGAGCCCTGACTGTCGTGCTACATCCTTTGCCCTCGTCGCCACTGCTGCACCCCTTTCCGCTGCACCATCCACCATCACAGCATCCCGACGCTCTCACCATTGTCGTTTTTCTGTCAAGCTTGCATTGTCGTTGTCTCTTTCTGCTGTTGCTGTTGGCCGTGTTGTTGCTGTCGTTCATGCTGAGTGTTGCCGAGCTGCTTCCTCTTGCTTGTGTTTCCGCCGTTCTTCGTTCCCTGTTTCTTATTGCACGTGCAAATTCCATATTTTAGGCAAGTCTCCTTGAACACAAATGTTATTCTAGTTCAAGATCGTTAATCTCCGCAAGTAGTTCATATTTCTATTATAGTAAATGAATTGCTTTGATACCCTTCAAAGGGACTATTACGGATTCATCGGCGAAACCAAGTAGTAGTTCCCTTTTCGTGCCATATTATTGCATCAATCCCATGCTATGTTATCCCCATATGCATGCACTACATGCACATAAACTACAAATGCTCATATATAGGTGATACAATGATTGAATGTGATGTTGCGAGTTGATTTTTAGTAGTGCTGATTTGTCGGGTGGACTGTAGGAATCCATCTTAATTGCTATTATAGATAGTAGATCAGTTCAGGCTATAGGTTTATGAGGGTTGATTATTTTCATGATCGCATACGAATTGGGTTTTCTAATGTTCTGCCGGTTGTTCCATAATGTAAAGTTTTTTGCCCTGTATCTGTTAAAACTAATTAGAACTATATAAAAAGAAATTTTAGCTTTATGAATCTAGTTTATAGAATATTCGACTGATCTAAATTCCAACTAATAGCTTGTAAGTTATCGCACTTTTAGTACTGCCGACTTTTGATTTCTAGACCTGCTGTTTAGTACTACACTAACATGATTTCTAATTAAAATATAACGTTAACATTAGAATTTATGTGTGAATTTCCCCTGGGAGTTGCTAGACATGTTTAGTTTTCATCTTATGATTTTTATAAGACCTTATATTGAATTTACAGTCCCGTTATGCATGCAAAATTTTAACTCTAGGTTGCTACCAGAACACTTAACCTGTAATAATTAGGCTAATTGATCTAGCTGTAGTTAGAATAATTTAAAACTTGTTAAATGTAAGTTGTAGCTATTTAGAGTCTGGGATCTAGAACGTCTGGCGATGTTGCGATCCGACTCTCGGATTGCAAGATACTCAGATTTTACTACCGTGCTGTCGTTATTTCAGATTCACTATTTTGTAAGGACGTCATCGTGTTTAACTAATTGAAACAGTAAAATAAAATTAAGTTCTGGGGTCCAATAATTTCAGGAATTCTAACTAACAACTTCAAGAAGTAGAATGTATTTTTTGTAAGATTTCAGCCTAGTTTCAGTCGATTTACAACTATAACAATTTTGTTTGGAGTTGTTGCTTGAACAACAGACCCATAAAGAACTAACTGGTAGACTGTGTTCGCGTAGTTGAATGGTGTCATGTAAATATGCGTTGGAACCGAAAGGGAGTCTAGTAACTCTGATGGAACCTGTTTTGCTTTCCTGCTGCAGTGGGAAAATTAATTTTTGTAAGAATGTGTGTTTTTGTGTTTTTAAGCATATTCATGTTTGATTTTTCATCTAGTGAATAGAACTAGTTATACCATGCATTGCATTACCTTGACATCTTTTGACCTCGCCTCATTAATCCTATACTCATTGCATGTTCATATTTGAATATAATAAAATAATAACAAGCCGGGGTAATAAGGGTCGACTTAGTAATGGACAACATCAGAGACTGTACTCGGAGAAGGGTCCCTTATCTCGTTATTGTTTATTGTTACGGACTGTGGGTTATTAATTGTGGATTATTGAATATTAATTGTTGATTATAGTGCCGAGTACACGATCTGTATAGTTCACCACTATAGTCTAAATGATCACTGTTGGTATGCACTGAACCTATGGTATGGGTCACAGTATTACGTGCATTATATAGGATAATAAAAGACTAATACACCTAGAATTGATACTTACATTTCCTGATCTTGATTATTTCCATTGACATTAATTATTGCTCGTAATCGTTGATTATTGCTTGCAACTATTGATTATTGCCACGATAACACTAGACTTTTGATCTCATTATTCAACCCTTGTTATTCCTTTTGATTTTGTTATAGTTCATTTTCCCTTGATGTACCATGCTTCCTTTCTTCCTTACTTTCCACTACTTGATGTCCGTGAGACTTGATCTAACGGACAATCCCCCCCCCCCCCCCCCGTCTTTAGTTGACAAGTTCGCAGGAACCCGAGGTGAGCTTTTGGGTGAGCAAACGTTCTAGTGGATGAAGCCGCTTAGTAGTCTACAATAAATATTTGATTCATGTTTCTTTATTACAACATTGTTACTTTCCCATACTTTATATTCTGGGCTTTATTGACCCGAAGTTTGTTTTTTCCAGATGTTGGATGTTACCTTGGAAGATTATTTCACGATTATTGAAATTTACTTTTTTTTTATGCGATTGTTTATCCATTCGTGATTATGTTATTCTTCATATTGTTGAATTAATTCGTTACAGCTTATGGATGATGTGTACATCATTTGCTGGGCCTCGGTTACGTGCTCGTATTTCCCATCTTTTGGGAAGCGGGACGTGTCATAGTTTTTAGTGGTATCAGAGCCCCGGTTTGGCTGATGTGATAGTCAGGACTGGCTAAAATGTTAGCCAGGTTTCGGCTCTAGCCAGATTAACTCAATTAGATGTGCCCCACGTTGATCACATGGACATGTAATAACCAACATATATCTGGGTACTCACCAATTTGATTTTCACACCCCGCTTCCCAAAAAGAGAACGGAATATGGATATGCGACAAAAGCCCAGCGAATGATTTTCATAATCCATAAGCTGTTCAAGAATCTTTACAACATTCACAAGAATCATCAGAGTTGGAAGCAAAAGTATCAACCAACATGCATATATGAACCAAATACCAACAAGAGTACTTGAAACCAAATATGTAAATCTCAAATAGTCATGATCTAAATAAGTCAAAATCCCGGGTCACATTGCCCAAATACAAGAATAAATCTAAATACAAGAATACAATATTGCTGAAGCAAGTTACAAGAAATAATAATAATAAAATCCAGCACTAATACTTCATGTCACCAATACCATCTGGAATCTGTTCTCCAAAATATGCAATACAACAATTGGAAGGAAGAGGAAAGGAGAAAACAAGTACCCATCAATTGTAAGTTACAGGCCGCTTGTAATGCAGGATACAAGTACATGGGGAAAACTAACTAATAGCATGGTATAAGCATGATATCAAAATAAACAACTAGCATGGCAAGATAAACAAGTACAAGTGGCATGTATCAAATGTCAACTAAACAGGTATCATGTAAACAAGTAACAAATATCACGAAATCAAGTAACAAGTATCAAGTGTCAAGTATTAAGTAAGCATGTATCATGTTCAAGTATCATGTTCAAGTCTTGTAGTGATTACTATCTAGGTAGCACTTCATGCAGCCCACCTTCCATGGTTGCTACAACAAATAGTTTCACTTTATATTTCATAGTAGACCATAGAGGGTAGTGTACTTAGGGATCAGAACAGAAACAGGTTCATGAAGCAACAGGTACACGAATCATCCGATTCATGTAGCAACAGGTTCATGAAGCAACAGGTACACGACCAACAGGTCCGTGTAGCCACAAGTAATAGGTACATGAATCAACAGGTCCATGCAGCAACAGGTTCATGTATCAACATGAATCAAAATGGGAAACACGGGCCCCCTTCCGAATACACGTTTCTGAATTATCCAATATTCGATCTTTCCCTTAAACCCCGATTTGGTTATTTATTATTATTATCGAACAAGCATGTATGTGTCACAAATAGGTCAAGAGTAACTTAGCATGATCATGTAATAGGTTCAGGTTGCAAAATAAACAAGTACATGTACAAGATAACACATAACAGGGTAAAACAACTAGTTTTCTAATTCAGAATAGAAAGACAGGGTTTTCCTAAAACAGTTATTCCCAGTGTTACAGAAATGCAAATCTGAATCCGTAAAAACTTCTAGAAAATAGACTCCCAACCGAATCTAGAGAATATAAATAAGTTATATAGTAATTCAAAAAATCATAACTCAAAACTTATTTAAATCCAGAAAATACGTTCAGGCAGAAATTAGAAAATTGAATTCACAGTCATGAAAACAGCATCAAAACATATCAAATAAATCCAGAAAAAATCTGGGGTATTTCCCTATCTGTCTAGTATCAAAATATAAAGTTTCATAATTTTTCAGTAAGAATCAATTAGTCATCAAAAATTAGAAAACATCAATAAACGATAGTTTGGCAAATCTGGAATTCCCAACATTACTGTACGAAAACTATAATATCTCGCAACCAGTAAAACGAAATCCAAATCTTCCAAAGGGAGATGAAAATAGACAAAATATATTAACTTTCATATTTCACAAGCATTTTTCATACAGTCAAAGGAATTAGGGTGAAAATACGATTCTTTACAGAACAATGAGTAAAATACAGCAAGTACAGTCTTTATAAATAAGCATGAAACGACATATAAACTCGTCAATAAAAATCCACCAAAATTCTGGGTAATCCCTAACTAGATAAAGAAATACTGAACAATGTTTTGGATCAAAATAATATATTCCGCACAAGTATCAAAATGATTTAGTCATCAAAATCACCAAGAAACGAAATCTGGAAAAGATCTACACCTCTGAAGTAAAACAGTCATATCTCACACATACGAAAATGAAATCGACCAAGGTCAGAGGGGTTGGAAAGAAGACCAAATTCTCTACAAATCATGTTTTATACTGAAATTAAGATACAGACTTTAATATGGTCTAAATTACTGATCAAGACAGAATATCGGCAAAATACAAAATTTTCTCAAAAACCAAAATCAACATAGATACAACGAAACTTGATCCAAACACAACCAAACATGAAATCGAGTCTATCACGTGTCCAAACATCATGAATTAGGGTAATTAACATGTCCACAACAACTATATCACATGGATCTCACAAGCACACGAGTTCTCATAATTATTTTACATATACATCATATCAAGAGTGGGCCAAACCTAGGATTGTTTCATGTCAAATTGGTGTCGTGAGTCAACTATGGTCAAGTAGCACTATAGAGACAAAAACGCATCAAAGTAACACACACACGAGTTGTCTCTAGAACCGAACTAAATTACAGGTGGTATTTATGACTTGTATCATACAAAGAAATTTGAGTACAAGTTACTTGCCTGAGAGATGACGAATTTAACGGAGAGAAAGAGAATAACTAGAACAGATCCCGGGCACGAACTCAATAACAACGAATCACGAATAAGATGAACAACTGATCGCGAACAAGATCAGACGACTGAGATCAAGGGATCAAGATATCTAAGCGATCGGATTAGATCGGACGACTCTGATCGAAGATCAAAATCAAGATCGATATGTGATCAGTATCTTAATGATGAAGATGATGATCGAATCAGATCGACGATCCGACGGCCACCAATTAAAGTGATCAAGAACTCCAAGATGATGATAGTGCGATCCAATGGTCCATGATCAAGGATCAAGACCCAAGATGATGATGATGATCATAATCCAATTAGACGGCTCTCATCACATGATCAACACTCCATGATCAAGATCAACAAGATCTGATGGCCAATATTCAAACCATCAAAACTCCTTGATCATGAACTCTTATCAACAGCAACTCATGGCCAAGAGGGTGCACTGGCTTGGCGACTTGGCGGTAGCCAAGGGGATAGCACGGCGGACGAGGGGCTGCGACGACGGGCTGTCATCTGTTGAGGGCAACGCGACTGCTGGACAGTGGGAGGCTGGCATCTTGGCAGTCACTGGCGCTGGTTGTAGTCATCGCGATGATGAGGGGAGACACACAGGGGTGCTGTAGTCGGGTTGTGGCTATCGCGACTGGCTACAGTGGAGGACAGGGGCAGTCCCTGGGCTGTTGCGGTGGGCACAGGAGGCATCGACAGTAAGGGGGAGGCTAGTACATGAGGATGGAAGGGTGCGCACAGGGGATGGACGCGACGGGATAGGAGGAGAGCATCGAAGGTGATCGGGGTTCAAGGTGGCCATGGTGGTGGCTGTGGCTGGGTAGAGGGCGAGGGGGAGAGGAGGAGGCAGGGGCTGACGAGGGCTGGGGATCAGGAGGAGGTGAAGAGGCGGGATGGGTTAGGAAGCGGCTGAAGTAAGTTGGAAGATGAACAGGTTAGTAGATGGGTTAATATATAGGTTGGTTTTTAGGGTTTTAAACGGGTCGGTAGGGGTGAAAGCGGGTCTGGGGGGTTTAACGGGTTAATAGGTGTAATAGGGTAATGGGTAAGGGTGGGTTAGGTTGAGGTATAATGGGTTTGGGTATTTAAAATAGGGTTATGGGTAAATGGGTTTAATAGAATCCAATAAGATAATTAAAATAACCAACAAAATAAACAATTTAGGATTTTATAAAAATGCTAATAATAATAATAAAAACAATAAAAATAATAATAATAATAGTATTAAGAATAATACTAATAATAATAATAATAATAATAATACTGACAATAATAATAATAAGAAAAGTGATAAAATGATAATAGTAGTAATAATAATAGAAACCCAGGTACTAATGAAAACACTAAGATTTGTATTAAAAATATAAAATCTTAGAAAATAGTTACAAATACAATTATTGATCGAAAATAGATTTTGATAGGTGATCCAACAATACATTTTGACAAAATAGTTGAAAACCGAAAAAAAATAATTTGTGAAATTTTTAAATACAGAAAATACACAAAAATACATTTTTGGGAAAACAGGGGTTACAGTATTGCTGACTTGTAATAACCAACTCATATCGGTGTCGAAAGTCGGCTCTCATACCATTTATAACGACCTGAGTCCCGCTTAGTTGCGCATGCGGCTATGCGTGCGCGTACACGCTAACAAAACAAATCCTAACAACGGTCCACCACAGGCTTACCTCGCGAAAGGTGTTACAGCTTATTGGTACCCTTTGTTCATTGACAATTCTAATTAACTCTCAATTCCTACATTCTCCACTCACATTGTATTATTCTGCTACCATACCAACCTACACTCATCTTCACCCACGTGCAAAGCTTGCACACATGAAGAATCAAAGCCCGGGTCCAAGCTGACCCATGTGCAGCCAATTCTTCGTGCATCCTATAGCCCAAAAAATATTTAACACACCCAAGCCCAGACAACTCTCTTATAGGCCCCCTCTTATATATATCTATATAATAAATTACAAAGAAAGCTATCAAGTGGCTCGCAATCAATCCCCCCTAAAATCAAAGGCCTGGATCAAATCTCACAAAACATATTTTCCCTCCAAAATTTCAAATCCCAAAACCAAATCCCCCCCCCATACTTTATTACCATCTCTCTCTTCTCTCTTCACTTTTTCATATTTATCTCTTTCTTTATCTCTCACTCCCATTCTTTCTATATTACTTAGAAATTTAGATTTTCAGAATTTTAATGTTTTTTTTTGCACATGTTATATTTTATACCCCCATTTATAATTATTTTTCAACATATCTAATGGAAACATGAACTTTTATTTACAACTAATTATTGTCATACTTTTCAAACTTGAGCTATATAATTGTTGTTTTACTGTTTACAGACTTTTCGTGTTTTGTATCGTTCCGAAGACATGCCGTAGGCACGTGCCCACGGGCAAATCTAGTATATATATATTTAAAAAATATTTAAAGACACGAAAAATTGGTTTTGGGGTTATATATATATATATATATATATATATATATATATATATATACTAGATTTGCCCTTGGGCACGTGCCTACGGCACGTCTTCGGAACGATACAAAACACGGAAAACCCTGTAAACAGTAAACCAACAATTATGTAGCTCAAGTTTGAATAGTATGACAATAATTAGTTGTACACAAAAGTCCATGTTTCCATCAGTATATGTTGAAAAATAATTATAAATGGGATTATAAAATCTAACTTTTTAGAACTTTAAGTGTGGAAAATGATGAAATTTAACTGTTGAAGAGAAATTTGCTATTTTCAATATAAAATGTGCAATACAAAAAGCATAAAAATTTTGAAAATTTACAAACATAAAATCTTAAAAATATAAATTTCTAAGTAAATAAAGAAAGAATGGGAGAGAGATATGGAGAGAGAGAAAGAGAGAAATATGAAAAAGTGAAGAGAGAAGAGAGAGATAGTAATAAAGTAATGCATTTTTTAGTTTTGGGGGAAAAAATTGGTTTTGGGGTTTGAAATTTTGGGAGGGAAAATGTATTTTGTGAGATTAGATCTGGACCTTTAATTTTGAGAGGATTGAAGGTGAGCCACTTGATAGCTCTCTTTGTGTTTTATTATATAGAAATAATCTCAAGATAAGGGGGTATTATATACACCACCCTTTAAGAACTCAGCGTCCTCGCTGAGCTCGGAGCATACAATCTAATACTGGATCGCAGTTCTAGTCATTGTGACCCAAACATGGATGTCATTTCTATGCCATCCGTACTCGTCCTACGTCGTCTGTACTAGTCTTGCAATCATTGTGACATCACAATCGGTGTCGAAAGTTGGCTCTGATACCATTTTGTAACGCTCCGAGCCCCGCTCAGCGGCGCATGTGACTACACGTGCGCACAGGCGAAAAATAGATCCTAACAATAGCCCCCACAAGTTTGCCTAACAAAAGGTGTCATGACTTGTTGGTACGCCTTGATCTTAGGCAATCTAATATAAACTACTCTTTTTCTCTCTCTCTCTCTCCACCGATATGGGACTAAGTTCCAACTCACACTCACCCACACACTACATGCCTCTCAAGTGTGGCTTTCAACAGCCACACATGCATACGGGCCCCCACCGCAAGTCACATGCAGCCACCACTTCTCATCTATAGGCCCAATTAAAAATTTCAATAGACCCAAGCCCATAATCTCAACCTATTGGCCAACTTCTAATTATATATATATATATATATATATATATATATATATATATATATATATATATATATAGGTAAGATATGAGCAACTTGCTCATTTAGTTAATGATCAATTGATTATGTGTCATGCATGTGATACATTGGACAACTAACCCTTTACGGATTTTCCAATCACATGTATGCCACATCATCAATCGCTCATTTACTAAATGAGCAAGTTGCTCATATCCCTTTTTTCCTATATATATATATATATATATATATATATATATATATATATATATATATATATATATATATATATATATATATGTTGATTCTTGATTTTGATGATCACAACACATTGCAACATGTATCTATGCTATACTCTATAATTGCAGGTTGTATACACAAAGATTTCATTACTATACAGCTAAAAAAATGAACAAGCACAAAGCTCCAGATAAAGACAATGGCAAAGCCTCACTCAAGACTCAAGATTCAAGACTCAAGCTCAAGACTTATGCTTAGTGTATCATCTATTGTTGTGTCTTGTAAACAAATGTAATCTTTCTTTATTTTGAGTCTTAGTATGATGTAAAGCCTTGTCACACACACATACACTCACTCTTTTACAAATGTGTGTTTTTCAAAACATCAAAGGGTCAAAACAGTTTGAAATAGTTTAACTGTTGAGTACCAGTCGACTGATACTCATACCAGTCGACTGTCGGTACAAAACTGGCTAAACTTATTCAAACTCTGACCAGTCGACTCATTATGGCAACCCAGTCGACTGTTCGAGTGCATTTGACCGTTTTCTGTTTTTAAAATCGTTTTTCAAAATTCAAAGCTGATTAGATCTGTTGGTTGACAGTTGGAATAACTGCCTCCCAACGTCTAGTAACTCTAACTCTATAAATAGAGTTCAGAGTTCACTGTTAAAAGATCTAACATTTTCCGAGCATTCTTTTGAGATTTTTTAAGTGTTACATTGTTCAAAGAGACAAAGCTTTCAATTTTCTAAGTTTCGGTTCTCTACATTCAGTCCAGTATAATATCTGACTTCGTTCTGGACTGGATATAGAAGTCAACCTCTTTTAGCCACGTACTACATCACTAATCACATACAAGGCTATAGGTTGATTGTAAACATTTTCTTATTTTTCTTTTACTCTCGGTTGGAGAGTTAGACTCTAGGGTGTAGAGTCAGTGGTTTCACTCTTGGTGGAAGAGTGAGGTGCTTTCTCTGGTTGAGAGAAAGGACTACGGGTTAGACAAAGTTGTTGTCTGAACGCCGTAGGGTATTCTTGTAAACTTGTTTTTCAAGAATAGTGAAAATCTCAAGTGGGTTGCTTGGGGACTGGATGTAGGTCAGAAGGACCGAACCAGGATACATCGTGTGTACCCTGTGGTTGTATCTTTTGAACTTGCATTTACATTTTTTTGCTTGTTTTATTACTTTGAAACTTGTCTGGACAGTCGACTGACTCCTTTATAAGTCAACTGGTCAGACTTGTACTTTGTTAGTTTATTGTTTAAATAAGTCGACTGTCTCTGCTTTAAGTCGACTTCACAAAGTTGTTTGAATTATCTCTTATTGAGTTAACTCAGTCGACTGCTCAGAAGAAATCTTTTTTATTCCGCAATTTTATTTTAACTAACACTATTCACCCCCCTCTAGTGTTTGTTTCCTCGCCTACAGGATCCAACACTTGGTATCAGAGCAAGGTTAAAGGCTATGGCAACTACTTCAAATGCAAATCAGTACCATGAAGGCCAATCTACACAAAGGCCACCTCTCTTCGATGGAACAAACTACAACTATTGGAAGTGCAGAATGAAGATCTACCTCCAATCCATCAACTATGAAATATGGCACTTGAAGGAAACGGAATACACTGCTCTTACTATTCCATATGAACAATGGAATGATGACATGAAAAATCAAACAATGAACAATGCAAAAGCAATGAATGAATTATTTTGTGCTCTCACAAAGGAGGAGTTCAACCGTGTATCCAATGCTACAACCACACATCAAATCTGGCATACACTCGAGGTAACTCATGAAGGAACAAACAAAGTGAAAGAATCTAAAATATCTGTTCTTGTTCACAGGTTTGAAATGTTCCACATGAAAGAAAACGAAAATGTGTCTGAAATGATTACCAGATTTACTGACATTACAAACTCACTTGTGGCACTTGGAAAGACATATACACAAGCAGAGATGGTGAGAAAAGTTCTTCGTGCACTCACTCCTGAATGGAAAAAGAAGATCACTGCAATAGAAGAAGCAAATGATTTGTCACAACTTTCTCTTGAGAATCTTGTGGGAAATCTAATGGCCTATGAGGTTCAACTCGAAGAACGAAAAAAGGATGCAGAACCACCACAGGCAAAGAAGAAATCATTAGCTTTTAAAGCCATGACAGACTCAGAAGATGAAGAAGAAGATGAGAGGAGATAGCCATGTTCACAAGGAGATTTAAGAAATTTCTAAAGAAAGGTAAGTTCAATTCCAAATTTAGAGATTCTAATGATCCTCCAACTTGTTTCAGGTGTAATAAAACAGGTCACATGAAGAAGGATTGTCCCTTAGAAAATACAAAGAATAAGGGAAAGACCTCCAACTTCAAGAAGGAAAAATACACAAAGAACAAGTTTGCCAAGAACAAAAAGGCTTATCAAGCAACTTGGGATGACAGTGATTCTTCCTCTGAAGAAGAAACTGATGAAACAAATGAAGTTGCAAACATGTGTTTTATGGCTTCACAAGATCAAGTCAGTAATGATTTTGATTCAGAAGATTTACTTGATGCTTTTAATGAAATCTTTCAAGAGTTGAAAAAGGAAAAGATTAGAGTTAAGAATCTAGAGGAAGTTAATCAAACACTTTCTCAAGAAAATCTTAACCTTGATCATGAAGTGAAATCCTTAAAATCTTGTACTGCAAGTTTAGATACGGATCTTGAATCTCTGAAAAAGAATTATGAAGAGATATCTAAGAACGTTATCTAAGTTCAATAAAGGCAAAGAGAATTTAAATGATGTTCTTCATAATCAAGTGAAATCTAGTCAAAAATATGGTCTTGGTTTCAAAAACTCTCTTGTAAAAGAATCTTCTTCTAAAAACACTAGTAGAAATAAGCCTGAATCTATTTCTAGTGTTACACATAAACTATATGAATTCTTTGAAAAGCCTAAGGTTATAAATTCTAGTGATAAAAGCAAGTCTAACGTTCGGGTGAGTCGACTGAGTCCATCCACCAGTCGTCTGTCCAGAGGAACTGTGTCTTATTCAACAAGACCAGAACCTCATATAAGTCGATGTATACCATCATCCAGTCGACTGACTTACAGTAGAAGTCGACTGAAGGATACTATAAAGTCGACTGGACAGAACAAATTTGTATGGGTTCCAGTTAACTTAAATCTGAATGATAGAACTGCATATATCAATTCATATATGTTAAATGTATGTAATTCTATTAATTTTATTCCTGCTTATGGAGGAAAATCAAACTCATTATGGGTTTGGTTTCCCCCAAACTAATATGTTTTGGACCCAATAAAAAGGGTACCATATTTACATTGAATATTTTATAGGTACCAAAGAAAGATCGCTGGATACTTGATAGCGGGTGTTCAAAACATATGACTGGTCATGCCAATCTCCTATCCACCATACAAAGTATGGAGGAACAGTTACCTTTGGTGATAAAAACAAAGGAAAAGTCATAGGAATCGGCATGGTTGGTAAAAATTCTAACCCCACTATAGAAAATGTGTTGTTAGTTAGTGGATTAAAACATAATTTGTTAAGTATTAGTCAATTGTGTGATAAAGGATATAAAATTGTATTTGAAAAAGATGTTTGTTTAATTTATGATTCTACTATGCAAAATATCATTATTCAAGGTTTTCGCAAAAACAATATTTATGAATTATGTTTGAATACAAATAAGTTTTCAAATGATTTTTGTTTAATAACTTCTAATAATGATTCTTGGCTTCGGCATAAACGTTTTGGCCATGTGAATATGAAAAATCTCTCGAAGATATCTAAGTATAACCTAGTTAAAGGACTGCAAAAACTATCCTTTAAAAAGGATAAGTTATGTGATGCATGTCAACTAAGAAAACAAATCAAATCCACTTTTAAAACAAAAGAAGTAATTTCTACTAGTAGACCGCTCGAATTAATTCATATGGATTTATTTGGCCCTACTAGAGTTGCTTCTTTAAATAAAAGTAGATATGTATTTGTTTTAGTAGATGATTTTTCATGATTCACTTGGACATTCTTTTTAAAACATAAAAATGATGCTTTTGATGAATTTGCAAATTTCTGTAAACGTATTCAAAACCAAAGATCTCTAACCATAGTCACTATTAGAAGTGATCATGGTGGAGAATTTGAAAATGAAACATTTACAGAATATTGCAACAAGAATGGTATAACACATTCATTTTCATTTCCTAGTGCTTCACCACAAAATGGAGTGGTCGAAAGGAAAAATAGGACTTTGCAAGAATGCGCACGTACCATACTTGTTGAAAGCAATTTACCAAAGTATTTTTGTGCTGAAGCCGTTGCTACAGCTTGTTATGTTTTAAATAGGATTCTAATAAGACCTAAGCTAAAGAAGACTTGTTATGAGTTATTTTTTAACAAAATTCCTAAAGTCTCTTATTTTAAGACATTTGGTTGTAAGTGTTTTATTCTGAATACTAAAGATAATCTAGATAAATTTGATCTTAGATCTAATGAGGGTATCTTTTTAGGATACTCAAATAGGAGTAAAGCATATAGAATTTTCAACAAGTCTACAATGACTATTGAAGAGTCAATGCATGTTACATTCGATGAATCTCTGTCTTCATCAAATTTAATTAAAGATGATGAAACTGATTCATCACCTTTAAATAAAGTGATTACATCTTTAGAACAAACTAGTCTTGCGGATAAGTCGACCGATAAGGACTACAAGTCGACTGAAACAAAGCAGTCGACTGAAGAACCTATCAAGTCGACTGATCCTATTGTGATATCTCCAACTTTACCAAAATCATTTGTTGAAGTTAGAGATCATCCTCATGACTTAATAATTGGTGACATCTCCCATGGTATTCAGACACGATCACATATTAATATGATATCTCATACAGCATTCTTGTCGGATTTTGAACCGAAAAATATACAAGAAGTATGTGAGAATGAATTTTGGATGAATGCCATGCAAGATGAGTTAAACCAATTTATAAGGAATGATGAATGGGATTTAGTTCCATGACCTCCTGATCATACTATTATTGGTACCAAATGGGTATTTAAAAATAAGTTAGATGAATCAGGACAAGTTGTCAGGAACAAAGCTAGACTAGTTGCTCAAGGATATAACCAAGAAGAAGGCATAGATTTTGATGAAACATATACTCCTGTTGTTAGATTAGAATCAATTCGTATCTTATTATCTTTTGCTTGTTTCATGAATTTTATACTTTATCAAATGGATGTTAAAAGTGCTTTTCTTAACGGGATTATTAAAGAGAATGTTTATGTTAAACAACCACCAGGTTTTGAACATGAACAATTCCCAGATCATGTTTATAAATTGAAAAAGGCTTTATACGGTCTTAAACAAGCACCTCGTGCTTGGTATGATCGTTTGAACACTTTTCTTTTAGAAATATGATTTAAGATAGGTAAAGTAGACACTACCTTGTTTATTAAGAGAATTAAGAATGATATCTTAATCATACAAATATATGTTGATGATATAATCTTTGGTTCTACTAATAATAATTTATGTCAAGAGTTTGCTAACACCATGCAAAACGAGTTTGAGATGAGTCACATGGGTGAACTCAATTATTTCCTTGGACTACAAATTAAACAGTCTTCAAATGGCATATTTATTAATTAAGGAAAATATGCAAAGGAATTACTCAAACGGTTTAACATGGATAGTACAAGTAGTAAATCCACACCTATGGCTACTACTACTACCCTTGGCAAAGATATATTAGGTAAGAGTGTTGATCAAAAACTCTATCGAGGTATGATTGGTTCACTCTTATATATTACCGCAAGTAGACCAGATATTATGTTCAGCGTATATTTGTGTTCTAGATATCAGTCTAGTCCTAAAGAGTCTCATTTAAAAGCTGTGAAACGAATTTTAAGATATATTAAAGGCACATCTGATTATGGTTTATTTTATCCACGCACCGATAATTTCCAACTTTTGTCGTATAGCGATGCTGATTTTGCTGGTAGTAAAACTGATCGCAAGAGCACTAGTGGGACATGTCACTTTTTGGGACATTCACTAGTTTCTTGGTGCAGTGAAAAGCAAAATTCAGTGTCCCTATCTACTACAGAAGCTGAATATATCACTGCAAGTTTGGCATGTGCACAAATTTTATGGATGAAACAAACCTTATTAGATTATGGTATTTCCTTTGAAAAACCTTCAATTATGTGTGATAATACCAGTGCAATTAATCTATCTAAAAATCCGTTTCAACATTCACGTACGAAACATATTGATATTCGACATCATTTTCTACGTGATCATGTTTTAAAAGGAGATATATCTTGAGACTTTTTCTCTACTGATAAACAAGTAGCTGATATCTTTACAAAACCCCTTAAAGAAGATACTTTTATTACTTTAAGAAGAGAACTAGGAATATGTAATTTTATTGATATTTGTTGAAAATATATCTATCAAGTCGACTGTGTTTTCATTAAGTCGACTGCCTCGTATTTTCTATATAGTTATTTTCTTCATTGACCAGTCGACTGGATTTTTCACAAATCGACTGATCAATTGATATATAAAAAAACATATTTTCTTCTCGACTAAGTCGACTGTTCTATACTATAAGTCGACTGTCGCAAGTTAATCTGTCTTCAGCGTCGAATCATCACACAGATTTTGAGACAAATGTCTATCTTTTTACTGACCCGTGACCTCTCCATCAGCCGTTGATCTCTCTCCCATTGAATCTCAGCCGTCTGTCTGCTGTTAAAAACCTTCTCCACTGTCTCTATCTCCCACTTTCACTTTTACCCCCAAATCTAAAACCCTAAAGGAAGAGAAGAAGAAGATCCAAGAGTCGACTGCTACTCTGCCGAATCTTTTTGAGCTGCTGATCCTCGTCTCTCATTTTGCTGTCTGTTTCCCTCTTTCATGTTGGTAAACTCTCATACCTTACATTTCTCTTAATGGCACCTAAAAGATCTAAGAGATCTCATGGTGATGCTAGTTCTTCATCCCTAGATTATTCTAAATACTTTAGGAGTCCTGATCTTTTGGACCAATGGTATCTTATTTGTACCATGGTGATTTTTCCAGGACGTTTTGTTAACTTCAATGACTTAGATAGATTCAATCTTGTCCCTATTTTTCAAAACTGTAGTCTATATGAGTTTCTTTCCTTAGCCAATCAACCCAATTACTATCCCCAACTTATCTATCTCTTTTATACAAACATGAAAGTTGTTCAAAAAGAGGATGGAGAAATTATTATTTATTCCTCGGTCAAAAATACCAAGATTAAACTCACATCCGAGAGAATTAATCTTATTATGGGTATTGATGACGAGGGACTTGATTTAGGAGAGATACTTCTAGATGATTCCTATATTCTTTCCAAAATATTTTTGCCAAATCATGGACCCCCCATGACTAATAAAAATATCACAGCTGTTGCAAAACTAGTTGCACGAATACTAGCTTATAACATTCTTCCCAAAAAAGGGAGTTATGATCAGTATTCTATGAAATTGCAACAAGCAGTTTATGCAATTTTTGGAAAAATTAATATCAATTGGGGTCGTGTCATCTTTTCAAAACTTCAACAGTCTCATACTCATTTCTTACCTTTTGGTGGGCTCCTTACCCGTGTCTTTATAGCTTATGAGATTGATCTCGACTCAGAGACCAATGTCGTTAAGCAGTATGAGTGCTTCGATCGTGCTAGTTTAGCCCGTATAAAGCTTCTTGACCCTCCACCTAGAACTACCCCTAGATCTCCTCCTCCTTCCCAAGTTCCTCTAGCAACTTCTGCTAGACGGTCTTCAGCTTCGAGTTCTTCTCGTCCTCGTGCTGATTTTGATGATCCCAATACTCTATATCCATGTATCAACTATCTAATGGATCATCAAGACACTGTTGATTCTCGTCTTGACTCTCTTGACTCCAAAATCACCAACCTAACTAACCTCTTTACTTCTCAATTTCCCCCACCGTCTCAAGCTGTTGATGCAGACACCGACGATGAAGACTGGTGATTTTTTTTAAATTTATTTCTGTAATTTTTTTTAGTTTTCCAAAAGACTTTGTTATTTCTGTAAGAGACCGTTATTTTAATTGTTATCTTATGTTTTTGTTGATGACAAAGGGGGAGAAATACCATCTATTGTGTCTGTGTTTATTGTGTTTACTGTGTTATTGGTTATCTCATGTTTACTTGTTTGCTGTAATTTATTTCTCTGTTAAGTCGACTAATCACATTATAAGTCGACTGATAATTCTGTGTTTCTGTGTTTATTTTTTTCTATTAAGTCGACTGATACACAATCTGTTTAAGGTTTAATGATATATCATCATGTATGCATGTTGTACTTTTAATAGGGGGAGCATATCATTTCTATGCTTGTAGTATTTATGTTATTATCAGCTATTGTGTTGTCATCATCAAAAAGAGGGAGAATGTTGATTCTTGATTTTGATGATCACAACACACTGCAACATGTATCTATGCTATACTCTATAATTGCAGGTTGTATACACAAAGATTTCATTACTATACAGCTGAAAAAATGAACAAGCACAAAGCTCCAGATAAAGACAATGGCAAAGCCTCACTCAAGACTCAAGATTCAAGACTCAAGCTCAAGACTTATGCTTAGTGTATCATCTATTGTTGTGTCTTGTAAACAAATGTAATCTTTCTTTATTTTGAGTCTTAGTATGATGTAAAGCCTTGTCACACACACATACACTCACTCTTTTACAAATGTGTGTTTTTCAAAACATCAAAGGGTCAAAACAGTTTGAAATAGTTTAACTGTTGAGTACCAGTCGACTGATACTCATACCAGTCGACTGTCGGTACAAAACTGGCTAAACTTATTCAAACTCTGACCAGTCGACTCATTATGGCAACCCAGTCGACTGTTCGAGTGCATTTGACCGTTTTCTGTTTTTAAAATCGTTTTTCAAAATTCAAAGCTGATTAGATCTGTTGGTTGACAGTTGAAATAACTGCCTCCCAACGTCTAGTAACTCTAACTCTATAAATAGAGTTCAGAGTTCACTGTTAAAAGATCTAACATTTTCCGAGCATTCTTTTGAGATTTTTTAAGTGTTACATTGTTCAAAGAGACAAAGCTTTCAATTTTCTAAGTTTCGGTTCTCTACATTCAGTCCAGTATAACATCTGACTTCGTTCTGGACTGGATATAGAAGTCAACCTCTTTTAGCCACGTACTACATCACTAATCACATACAAGGCTATAGGTTGATTGTAAACATTTTCTTGTTTTTCTTTTACTCTCGGTTGGAGAGTTAGACTCTAGGGTGTAGAGTCAGTGGTTTCACTCTTGGTGGAAGAGTGGGGTGCTTTCTCTGGTTGAGAGAAAGGACTACGGGTTAGACAAGGTTGTTGTCTGAACGCCGTAAGGTATTCTTGTAAACTTGTTTTTCAAGAATAGTGGAAATCTCAAGTGGGTTGCTTGGGGACTGGATGTAGGTCGGAAGGACCGAACCAGAATACATCGTGTGTACTCTGTGGTTGTATCTCTTGAACTTGCATTTATATATTTTTGCTTGTTTTATTACTGTGAAACTTGTCTGGACAGTCGACTGACTCCTTTATAAGTCGACTGGTCAGACTTGTACTCTGTTAGTTTATTGTTTAAATAAGTCGACTGTCTCAGCTTTAAGTCGACTTCACAAAGTTGTTTGAATTATCTCTTATTGAGTTAACTCAGTCGACTGGTTCACTCCTAAGTCGACTGCTCAGAAGAAATTTTTTTTATTCTGCAATTTTATTTTAACAAACACTATTCACCCCCCCTCTAGTGTTTGTTGCCTGGCCTACAGGATCCAACAATATATATATATATATATATATATATATATATATATATATATATATATATATATTTCCAATATAATACTACATATATACTATTAAGTACGGGGTATTACATACACCCCCTCTTAAGAACTCAGCGTTCTCGCTAAGTCTGGAGCATACAATCTAATACAGGATCGCCTTTCTAGCCGTTGTTATCCACACATGGTTGTCATTTCTGATCTGTACTGGTCTTACAACCATTGTGGTATACCATTTCTGTAACTGTGCTGGCCTTACAGCCATTATGGCATCACCATCGGTGTCGAAAGTCAGTTATGATATCATTTTGTAATGCTCCGAGCTCCGATCAGCTGCGTACGCGACTACGTATGCGCACACGTGAAAAATAGATCATAACAACGGCCCACCACAGGCTTACCTCACGGACGGTGTCATGACTTATTGGTACCCCTTGATCATAGGCAATCTAATATAAACTACTCTTTTTCTCTCTCTCTCTCCGCTGATAAGGGACTAAGTCCCAACTCACACTCACTCACACATTGCATGCCTCTCACGTGTTTTTTTCAATAGCCACACATGCATACGGCCCCACCACAAGCCACATGCAGCCACCACTTCTCATCTATAGGCCCAATTAATAATTTCAACACACTTAAGCCCATAATCTCAATCTAAAGACCCACTTCTAATTATATATATATATATATATATATATATATACACACACACTAGATTTGCCAATGGCCACATGCCTGTGGCACGTCTTCAGAATGATACAGCATATGAAAAGCCTTATAAACAGTAAATCAACAATTATGTAGCTGAAGTTTGCATAGTATGACAATAATTAGCTGTAAATAAAAGTCCATGTTTCCATTAGTATATGGTGAAACATAATTATAAATTGAGATATAAAAGTCCAAGTTTCCATATAAATATATATATATATATAATAAAACACAAAGAAAGCTATGAAGTGGCTCTCCTTCAATCCCCCCAAAATCAAAGGCTCAGATCGAATCTCACAAAACACATTTCCTCTCCCAAAAGTTTCCCCCAAAGATCAAATTCAAATCCCCCCACCCAAACAACTCTTTTATTTATTTAATTATTTCTCTCTCTCTCTCTCTCTTCCTCCCTATTCAAAAAATTAATTAAATAAAAATTTAACTTTTTAAAAAATTAAAAATTAAAAAACTTAAAAACTTAAAAACTAAAAAAATTTAAAACTATAAAAATAATTCAAAAAAATTCAAAAAAATGAAAAGAAATAAAAACTTATGAAAAATTTTAAATAAAAAAAAAGTTATTTTTTTCAATTTTTTTTTAAAAAAATTTTAAATGTAAAAATTATAAAAAATTTAAAATTTTAAAAAATTATAAAAAATTTAAAAATTATAAAAAATTAAAATTTTAAATTTTAAAATTTGAATTTTTTAAAATTTGAAAATTTGAAAATTTGAATATTTGAAAATTTGAAAATTTGAAAATGTTAAAGCAAATCCAAATCCAAATCTAATGTCGAACCCTAATCAAGAGGTCGTCGCTGATATCTGATCCGCTGCTGATTCCGTATCGGTGCCTTCCCTCCACCAAATCGAGCGCAAATATCAAGCGACTCCGTATCGGCGACCCCCCTCCACCGAATCGAAAGCATCTATATGCGATGCAACGACTCTAATTTCATCTCATTAACCGAATTCTCGTTATAATATTTAATTTTGTGTGTGCAGAGGATTACTCAGTTTTTTGCTGACTCGAATTTTATGTGTGCATGGGATCTAAGTTCAGAAAGATATGATTGTTTTATTTTTGGGTTAAATTTTTTTTAAAATTGGTGATTTATTTGATGAGTTTCTTATTGGTTTTGATTTAAGGTGTACGCAAGCGAGAGATGGATTATTTGGTGGCCTCAATTTGGCTTCCAAACCATAGCAGGACAGGTTAGCTGACCAGCAACCTAAAATAACTTGGCAGATATGCAACATTAATTTCTTTACTACAAGAGAAAATACTATCGTGAATTGTTCCCTTCACTGGTTATTAGAAACCATGGATAACATAACATATAAGAACTTTTAGTGTATGTTTGGATATATAGGATTGGGATGACTAGAGTTTACAAGTGAAGGGTGCAAACTCTGCACTCAAGAAAGACAACTAAAATAAATTTGTTATTTATCCATTTTGATTTTTTTTTTATATAAAGGTTCAATGGGGAGACATAGTGGAGATAAAAGAAATAATTAGCTTGGATTAGAGTTTTGAGAACTTCATGTATTTCATTTTGGTTGAAATAGTAATAAGAGGTATTTCAATTGCAAACTGTGTCTCAGGCAAACAAAAGTTTAGATTATTGGTATTGTAGATACCTTCACACATGCACTTGCGTTACCATTGGATTTAGACATGCTCATAGTGGTTATGGGATTAGAGTAAGCTCTATAAAACCTATATGATAATATCCTTGCATAACTATTACAAGCATCTAAAAGGGAGTTGAAGTTAAAAAAAACTCTATGCAAGTGTTTCTAACAAACTATATGCATTCCAGGTAAGTTCAAGCTAATGATCAAGAAGGCAATGGTTGAGCTTAAATGTAGATATACTGTTTCCTCATATAATATGTTTGCTACTTCAATTAATTTGCTGGACCTCCAAAACTATTTTATATAATCAAACCAGGTGCACCGTTCCGAAGACGTGCCGTAGGCACGTGTCAACGGGCAAACCTAGTATATATATATATATATATATATATATATATATATATATATATATATATATATATATATAAAGAGAGAGTGAGATAAATATATAAATAAATAAATAAATAAATGAGTTTTTTTTTGGGGGGGGGGGGGAGGGGATTTGAATTTGAGTTTTGGGGGAAAACATTTGGGGGGAAAATGTGTTTTGTGAGATTAGATTTGGGCCTTTGATTTTGGGGAGATTGAAGGAGAGCCACTTGATAGCCTTCTTTGTGTTATATATATATATATTATTGTTATTATTATTATTATTATTATTATTATTATATATTTCCAATATAAAACTATTTATATACTCTTAAGAACGGGGTATTACATACACCTCCTCTTAAGAACTCAGTGTCCTCACTGAGTCTGGATAATACAATCTAATATAGGATTGCCTTTCTAGCCGATGTTATCCTCACACGAATGCCATTTCTGTATCTGTACTGGCCTTACAACCATTATGGTATACCATTTCTGTAATAGTAGTCGCCTTACAGCCATTGTGGCATTACCATCGGTGTCGAAAGTCAGCTCTGATACCATTTTGTAACATCCCGTGCTTCGTTCAGCTGCGCATGTGACTACACATGCACACACACGAAAAATAGATCCTAACAACGACCCCACCACAGACTTGCCTTACAAAAGGTGTCATGACTTATTGGTACCCCTTGATCTTAGGTAATCTAGTATAAATTACTCTTTTTTTTCTCTCTCTCTCTCCACCGATATGGGACTAAGTCCCAACTCACACTCACTCACACACTACATGCCTCTCACATGTGGCTTTCAACAGCCACACATGCATACGGGCCCCCACCACAAGCTACATGCAGCCACCACTTCTCATCTCTAGGCCCAATTAATAATTTCAATAGACCCAAGCCCATAATCTCAAACTATTGGCCCACTTATATATATATATATATATATGTATATATATATATATATATATATATATATATATATATATATATATATATATATATATATATATTTATTTATTTATTTATTTATTTATTTATTTATTTATTTCCAATATAATACTATATATATACTCTTAAGTACGGAGTGTTACATACACCTCCTCTTAATTACTCTACGTCCTTGCCGAGTCTGGAGTATAAAATCTAATACAGAATCGCCTTTCTAGCCGTTGTTATCCACACATGTATGCCATTTCTGTATCTATACAGGCTTTACAACCATTGTGGTATACCAATTCTGTAACTGTAGTGGCCTTACAGCCATTCTGGCATCACCATCGATGTCAAAAGTCAGTTCTGATACCATTTTGTAACGCCCCAAGCCCCGCTCAGCTGCGCACGCAACTACACGTGCGCACACGCAAAAAATAGATCCTAACAATGGCCCCAACACAGGTTTGCCTCACAAAAAGTGTCATGACTTAATGGCCCCCCTTGATTTTAGGCAATCTAATATAAACTACTCCTTTTCTCTCTCTTTCCACCGATATGGGACTAAATCCCAACTCAAACTCACTCAAACACTACATGCCTCTACATGCCTCTCACGTGTGGCTTTCTACAACCACACATGCATATGAGCCCCCATCACAAGCCACATGCAGCCACTTCTCATCTCTTGGCCCAAATAATCTTTCACACACCTTAGCCCATACAATTCTCCTCTAGGCCCCCACTTAATTTTATATATATATATATATATATATATATATATATATATATATATATATATATATATATATATATATCCTATTATATCATTATAGATATTCTTAAGATATGGGGGTATTACACCCTTACCTGCAAAAACACAATCTGTGGGATTGTCAGTTTGTGAGGCCGACAGTAAAAATCCCAACAACTTAAATTAACTCCAAAAACATAGTATAATAGAAGAAAAACTTGAACCACTGTAAAAGTAAAATGTAAATGGAAAATAGTCAATTATACAATATCGTATGTGTAAGTATGGATTTAATTTACTAGAGTGTCAAACATATACTTACTATGCTAACATGCACAATTCAAACATGCTCTTCTAATGCAGATTTGTTTGGAACGATATGCCACCCGTATAACATAGTTTTCGAATGCATGCTATTAGCGTTTCATCTCATTTGAGGGTTCAATCCGTCGCTATGAAATGCCTAAACCCAGTCATTTGTACTTCAATGAGTAATCACGTGTAATTCACACCCCCAAGATATTGGACCTTACTGGCCTACCCCTAGCCCACACATCATGCATTTACCTAGCGTATCCTTAGTCATGAACATGAGTCATACGATGAAATTTTGGGAGAGAGTGATCGAATATATAATACGACTAGAAACTACAGTAGCTGAGAATCAGTTCAAATTTATGCCTAGAAGGTCAACAATGGAATAAATTTATGTATTGGGGGGACTTATGAAAAAATATAGGGAGAATAATAAAGATCTACATATGATTTAAATAGAAAGATCTACATAAGAAAGATCTAAATAGAAAAACCACATGATAAAGTCCATAGAGATATAGTATGGTGGGTGTTAAATAATAAAAGAGTAACTATTTGGTATACTGAGATAATTAAGGATATGTATGAAGGGGCAACGACCACAATTAGAACTACCACAGGAGAGACCAGTGATTTTCCTATTACCGTAGGTTGACACCATTGTTCGGCTTTAAGGCCCCTACCTCTTTACTTTGGTTATGGATGAATTGACGCGAGGAATACAAGATGAGTTGCCTTGGTGTATGCTTTTTGCCGATGACGTCATCTTAATGGACGAGACTAGGGCAGGAGTCAATGCTAAATTAGAATTGTGGAGAGAAACTTTGGAAGCTAAAGGCTTTACGATAAGCAGAACTAAAACAAAGTATATGGAGTGTAAATTTAGTGATATTTAGAACACAACTGAGGAAGTAGTGAAGCTTGATGGTCAAGAGATATCTAAAAGAGACCGTCTTTGATATTTAGGCTCGATTATACAAAGAGATAGGGAGGTTTGTGAAGATGTTATACATAGGACCCAAGCAGGGCGGCTTAAGTGTAGAAGTACCAGTGGTGTTTTGTGTGATAAACGTATAACTTTGAAGTTGAAGGAAAAGTTTTATAGGACGACCATCAATGATGTATGGAGCAGAGTGTTAGGCAATAAAGAAACAACAAGTTCAGATGGATGTGTGTCGGAGATGAGGATGCTCAGATGGATGTGTGGTAAAACAAGGAAAGATATAATTAGAAACGAGCATATACGAGACATGTTAAAGGTAGCTCCAATCCAAGATAAGTTAACAGATTATCGCCTCAGGTTATTTGAACATGTCACATGTAGACCTAGTAGGGTTCCTGTTAGAAAGAGTGAATTGTTAAGTAGTGAGGATAGAGTTAGCGGTAGAGGAAGACCTAAATTAACTTGGATGGAAACGGTGAGAAATGATATGATAGCTTCTGACCTTAAAGAAGATATTGCGCTACACCGAGCAGAATGGAAAACTAGGATTCATGTAGCCGACCCCAACTAGTTCGGACAAAGGCTTTGTTGTTGTTGTTGTTGTATCCTCAGTCATGAACCCCAGCAAGTCGATATCTCCTAACTATAGACCTTACTGGCCTACCCTTAGCCCACACACCGTGGATTTACCTAGCGTATCTTCAGTCTCGAATATTCTTAGGATCCTCTGATCTTAACCAGCCATGTCTGTAATGCCCCGGGCCCCGCACAAACAAATTCTAACAACTGCCCACCACAGACTGCCTCTCAAAAGGTGTCATGACTAGTTGGTGCCTCTTCATCATAGTCTTCCTAATATATACACACAAAACCCTAACTCACTTTCCATGTGAGACTAAGTCACCACCACCTACCATGAACACATGGCCCCATAGTAATTAATTCATTCTTTCTATAGGCTCTATACACACTGCAACATCCCGTATTTTTTTATTTTAATTAAAAATGCATTTTTTAATTTTTGCACGTATGATGGACGTGCGAATTCTTTTCATCTTTATTTTCTTACTCTCATTTACTATTTTAGCATGCATAGTCTTTTTATTTAGCCTTTTATTAAACCCATGGACCTAAGATTTGATTCTAGCCCACTAGACTAAATAACTAAATTAATTAAAAAGCAATCCCACAAGATAAGCTCATTAATAAAATCTAATTTTAGTTGTGTATGGACTCACACATGATATGTAACAACTTTTAATACACATTTTAGAACTATAGGAATTATATTTATGTGTGTGTGTGTGTGCACTTGTCACGCCCCGTTTTCCAAACGGAATTCGGAATACGGATACGCGACAAAAGCCCAGCGAATGATTTTTATTATCCATAAGCTGTTCAGGAATCTTTACAATATCTCATAAAATAATCATAGTCGGAAGCAAAGAAACAACCAACATGCACATATGAACCAAAATACCAACAAGAATATTTAAAATAAAATATATTAATCTCAAATAGTCATGATCTGAAATACACAAATAATCCTGGATCACATTGCCCAAATATATGAATACAATATTTGTTCAAGCAAACTATAAGAAATAATAACAACAAAATTCCAGCATCTAGTACATCATATCACCAATACCGTCTGGAGCCTGTCCTCCAAAATCTGCAATTCAACGAATGCAGGAAAGAGAGAAAGAGAAAAATAAGTACCCGTCAATTGCAAGTTACGGGTCACAAATAATGTAGGATACAAGCACATGGAAATGGGTGAATCTAAGTAACAAACCTAGCATGGTATAATCATGATGTCCAAAATAAATAACTAGCATGGCAAAAATGAATAAGTGTAAAATGGCTTAAATCAAGTGTCAAGAAATCAAGTAAACAGGTAAACATGTAATAGGTATCAAGTATCAAATCTCATGTATCATATAGTCAAGTATCAAGCAAGCCTGTATCGTGTTCAAGTATCATGTTCAAATGGCATGTATCAAGTTTTGTAGTGAAATACTATCTAGGTAGCACTTTATGCCGCCCATACAACATGGTTGCTATAACAAACAGTCTCGCTTTAGATTTCATAGTGGACCATAGAGGGCAATGTACTCAGGAATCAGAACAGAAACAGGTAACAGGTTCATGTAGCAACAGGTACACGAATCATCCGATTCATGCAGTAACAGGTTCATGAAGCAACAGGTACACGACCAACAGGTCCGTGGAGCAACAAGTAACAGGTACATGAACCAACAGGTCCATGCAGCAACAGGTAACAGGTACATGAACAACAGGTCCATGCAGCAACAGGTAACAGGTACATGAACCAAAGGTCCATACAGCAACAGGTTCATGTATCAACATGAATCAAAATGGGAAACACGGACCCCCTTCCAAGTACATGTTTCTGAATTATCCACTATTAGATCTTTCCCTTAAACCCCGGCTTGGTTATTTATTAATATAATCAGGCATGCATGTATGTATCGAAAAACCAAGCAAGGATAACAGGTTATAGACATGTATCAGGTTTAGGGTGCAAGATAATCAAGTGCAGGTACAGGATAATACATAACAGGGTGAAACAACTAGTTTTCTAATTCAGGACAGTAAGACAGTATTGTACTAAAACATTGGTTCCCGTTAATACAAACATCCAAATCTGGATCCGTTGAAGGATCTGGAAAATAGACTTCCACACAAATCCAGTGAGTATAAATAAGTCATATAGTAATTCACAACATCATAACTCAAAACAGGTTCGAATACAGAAAACATGTTCAGTGAGAAATCAGGAAAACAAATTCTCAGTCAGGAAAACCGCATCAAAACCTCTCAAATAAATTCAAGAAAAATCCGAGGTAATCCCATATATGTCTAGAATCAAAATATAAAGTTTCAGAATTTTCCAGCAAAAATAGACCAGTCGTCAAAAATACGAAAGCATCAAGAAAACATAGTTTAGCAAATCTGGAAAACCCAACACTGCTGTACGAAACTAAGATATCTCGCAACCAGTGAAACGAAATCCAATTCCTGCCAAAGGGATATGAAAATAGATAGGATTTACTAACTTTCACATTTCACAAACAATTTTCATACAGTAAAAGGAATCATAGTGAAAATAGAGTTCTTTACAGAACAGCGAGTAAAATACAGTATGTATAGATATTATAAACGAGTATGAAACACCCATAAAACTTATCAATAAAATTCACTAAAATTCTGGGTAATCCCTAAGTAGATAAAGAAATACTGATCAAATTTTCAAATCAAAATAATATGTATAGAATAGTTCTTAAAAATAGTTTGTTTTCAAAATTACCCAAAAACAGAATCTAGAAAAGATTGACACCTCTGTACTAAAACAGTCATAACTCAGTCATATGAAATCAAAATCAAACAAGGTCAGGGGGGTTTGAAAATAGACGAAATAATCTAAAACTCATGTTTTATACCGAAATTGAGATACTGACTGTAGCACAGTCGAAAACAGCAACCGAAACAGAACATCCAAAAAATACAGATTTCACCCCTCAAAACAAAAAACCACATTTCTTCAAGAATATCGATCCAAACACATCCAAACTTGAAATATAGCCTACCAAGTGTCTAAACATCATGAATTTGGGTTACTAACATGTCCACGCCTATTATTTCACATGAGTATCAACCAAAACACAAAATCATGCATATTCACACATATATGTTCCAAATTCAAGTACGGGCGAATCCTAGGTTACTTCATGTCAAGATTTGTGTCGAGAGTCTTCTGTGGCCAATTTTTCACAATAGAGACAAAAACCATCAAGGAAATCACAAACAAGAGTCGTCTCTAGACCCAACTACATTATATGTTAACTTTTTGACTTATATCAAACAAATGAATTGGAGTACAAGTTACTTGCCTTAAATCGGAATAAAGAATGATGAACTCAAAAGTAGGAGCAAAACCCACAAACGAAAATTCACGAACTCACGAACGATTTACAGGCGCACTCGAGCACGCGCAAGAAAATCCCAAGAGTAAGAGAGAGCGAGACGGCGGATGGAGAGGAAGCGGGAGAGAGGAAGCACGGCGCAATGGTTAAGGGAAGAACAATAGGTTGTATGAGATTGTAAATAAAAATATATATAAGGATATATATATACTAGGTTTGAAGAAGGGAGAGGGGGTGCATATGACGGCTACAAGAAAAAATGAGATGGGGGTCGGGTGTGCCTTGGTGCAATCCGGGTAGGCTAACAGGTTGCTCACGGTTTGCTAAGGTAAGTAACTGTAGGCTTTTATTTGGAAAGGATACATATAAGGTAATAGGTATTAATAGTATAGTAATTAGGTAAGGAATGGTATTAGTTAATGGGTATAGGATTAGTAGTAGGTTTAGTGAATCAGGTAGATAATCTGTATAGGTTAAAATAGGAAAATAATAGGTATTAGTTATTAGGATGGGTTAGATGGGTTAATGGGTATTAAAAATTCATTAGGGTTTCAAAAAAATAAAATTAGATTAATATTGAAAGTAAATAATTTACTCAATAGAAAATATACAACTAGAAATACCATAGTACAATAAATCAAGTAGTATACACTGAGTTAATACTCAAATACTAGCAAATACAATAGGATTTTTAATATAAAATCAAAATGTAATAACAATAAAAATAATACTAACAGTAGAATTTAATAATAATAAAAATAAAGTAACAGTAATAATAATAATAATAATATTTGTATTAAAATACAAAATCATACAAAATAGTTACAAATACAACTATTGATCGAAAATAGATTTTAATAGGAGATCCAACAATACATTTTGACAAAAAAAAATTTGAAAACCGAAAAAAATGATTTGGGAATATTTTTAAAATATACAAAAATACATTTTTGAGAAAACAGGGGTTACAGCACTAGTGCACAACACATGCACGTATGGAAGTGTAGGAGTTGGCCGGTTTGGGAGAGAGAGGGATTAGCTGGTTTTGAAGAGGAAGGGTTGGGGGTTATGGGAGTTAGGGTAGTGAAGAGGTGGAGATTTAAGTGAGAAGTTATTAGGCGGAGAAATTTGCAATTTAGACATTCACTTTGTCCTATAAATACCCTTGTTGTTTCTTCTTATTTCACACCAAAATAAACCAATTTAGAGAGAGAAAAAAGAAAGAGAGAGAGTGTGTTCTTGTGCATTGGAGGCTTTTTGGAGAGCTCTTGCTAGGAGGAGAAGGACTAGGAGTTGCCTTGTTGGAGCTAGGAGCTAGGAGTTGTGTCTCATCTCTCTTGTTCTCTAATTCTTCATAAGTGGTGAGTGGTCTTTATACATTCTAATTCATAGGTTGAGCATGCTAGAATATGACATTAGTAATGTAGATTAAATTGATGTGACGTGGGTGATCTTGTGCTTTCTAAATATTGAAAATGCATGCTATTATATTACATAAATAGTATAGATAAGTTGATGTGATAATTAGAGAACAAACCCATACTATTATGTGTGCTATGAATCGTAGAAATTTTGCTATGATTAAAAACTAATCACGATCATGTTAGTTGAAAATGAGAAAAAGAAACAATAAGTTATTACCATGAACAAATATGCATGTTGAGTAATTGTATGAAAGTTATAGATTTTTCCTTGTGGTTAAAATGATCTTTTGTAAAGTAAAATTGATACACATTGAATCATTTTAAATTGTTTGTAAGAGATGCAAGTTTCCGTTTTGATTAAATTAAAGAAATGAAATTCATGTTTATTAAAGAGAATAAATATTTTGAAATATGTCAAAAAATATAAGTTTGGAAGTTTGTGAAAATCTGATTTCAAATAAACTCAGTATGAATGATATAATTACAATATATTAAAAAGATTAGATCGATCATATGTCTAAGTTGTGTGAGATAAACTAATTACTGTACCGTATGAACAAAACTACAATAATATGATTCCTAATCAGCAATTGCACATGGACTTCTTGGTTAGCGGGTGCGCCATTGGGCCATCGCTGCGCTTATAGGAGGTCTTGGGTTCGAAACTTGTTGGACACTTTTTATTTTGTTTTCTTTAAATTAAATCCGAAACCCGAAGATGGATATTTGGGGTTTTCGTTTCGGTTCTATGACGCCAAATCCACTTGGACTTTCTGGCTAGCGTGATGGGCTTTGGATGCCTACTGTAGCTAGCGGCTAGTCATGGGTTCGAAACCTGATGACTTTAAACATTTTTTTTTAGTTTGTTTAATAAAAAGGAGCATTTTTAGTACCATTAAAAATTTTGAAAAAATTTAAATATTCATATAAAATGATTTAGAATTTATTAAAAATAGTTTTAGAATTTTTCATGTATATTTTGAGAAATAGAAAGAGGAATTGTGATAGAAAAAGGAGTTTTGACTACCAAATTGTTTATTTGAGTATATAACTTTTATTTTGAGAAGAAGAGAAAAATATTTGCCATGTTATGGATTTCTCTTGATGAAATCATATACTTATGTTGGGTAAAAAATACTTGAAGTGATTAAGTTGTTTATGAGATTAAAACCTATTATGAGTTCATGAATAGAATTATTATTTTTGAATCGTGAATGAATAAATGCATCAAGAATAAGTGCTGAAACAAGACATTGATCAAATTGTGAATAAGTTGAAGATGGGAATATTTAAGTTTGATACATGATTATTGAATGGTATGAGTACCCATGGTTTCTTGTACATGAAAGGTTGTGATTTAGAGTTAGTGAGACCTTGGGTACCGACATTGTTGAAAATTAAAGATTTGAGATATATTTTTGAGATATGGCCATGGAGCAAATCTCGGTAATTGTGATCAAGTCCGGTAGAGGGTAAGATTAATTCTAGGAATGATAATTTATTCATGTCTTGAACTTAGGAACTAGGCACTAAGTGAAGATGTAGTAAACCTGGGAAAACGTAAGTGGGGCACTCTATATAGTCGGACGGAGGATTTCGGAACTATACACCCTGTCGGGCGAAGGATTCCGGGACTGTGGTTGCTTTGTAGGAGACGAGCTTTTATTTGAAATCTGGGACTATGCGTAGTCGGACGGATAGTTGCCGTACTCCAATGTATATACGTATACCAGGGAAAGAGCGGCACTTGCGGGATGATTCGCACAATGAGGAGTCTGTTATAACAGTCGGGCGGTGGACTCCGGGATAGGGATCTGTACTCGTGGAATGATCTAAACCTTGCTTTATTACTGGGTAGTTTTCATGGCGAGGGATCGAACCCTTAAATGTGGAGTACGTAGGTGCTTGCCCTTGGACCTATGTAGTATGGGATGCATATTATCCGAACAAGTATGCATTAGTGTCATCTTAGTATAAAATATCTGCATTAGGCATTAAGGCATTACATACACTTACATGTTTAGTGTAGTCACATTTGACACTTTAATTGTATTCAAGTTTTGTGGTTTGTTAAAATATTGAGATCGTTATATTTCCGACATAGAGAGGATGGCCGAGTACAACATTTTCGTCAGTTGTAAATAACTGACGTGCCCACAGTTTACTATGCAGGATTTGGATTTTCATGAAGATATAAAGTTAATACGATGCTGTTGATTACATGTTAAAGAAGTTGCAAGTTGTATATTATTTTTATTGTTGTAATTTATTTTATCTTCCACTACGTAAATGATTGTAAATACTCTGTTGGATGATAAAAAGTTCAAATTTCCTTGTAAAATTGTACGAAGTGAAGTGTAAAGATCCTGTGAAACTTCGAATTCGGTCTTATTGGGAATTCGGGGCATTACAGATGGTATCAGAGCCACGCTTCATAAGTAGTACAGATTTATAAGGAACGACGCCCTAGAGTGGACATTAGAGTGTGAGTTTCACTTATAGAGATTTAAACTTATATTCGTGTTGCTCTATGTGATGACATTTTCTCATCCTTTCCCTATAAGATGATCAATCTGCATGATCCCCAGAATGAGGCACATTGGTTTGTCCTCTTCGAGGATGAAGTGGAAGAGCTAATGGAGGAAGAAGAAGACCCAGAATAGGAAGAAGAATAACCCGAGGAGATAGAAGTGGAATTCCCTGAGTCCAGGGAAATTACTCCACCTCCGCCTGATTTCGCCGAAGAATCCTCAGATGAAGAACTCATTCCAGATGACCTAGATGATATTGTTGCTTCTCTTCGAAGAGAATTGGATGCTCAAAAGTGGAGAGTAAACCACTTAGAAGCGCAACGGGCAGAAGACAAGGAGCGCGTTCAGGAGCTGAGTTTTCAAGTGTGCAAACTTGAGAAGGTTCAGCACGTGAATAATCGATACTTTGCCAAGTTGGACCACCTCACTCGCTGGGACAAGCAGGAGCGGCAACAGAGCTTTGAAGATATGAAGAAGGAAATCCAGGAACTACGGGAAGAGCTTAGAGCAGCCAAGAGAAACCATAGAATCTAGGATGTCTTTTATTAAAGGATGTAATGGATGTATTGAAGCAAAAATTTTTCTTTCTGAATGTAAAAAGTTTAATTTTGGAATGAATAAATTTTGTTGAAGCGATATTATTTCTGTTATTTATGACGATTAATGATAAATTTTAAGACTCATAAATGGCACAAAGGAACAGGGACGGCGAAGGGCATATCTGTAAGAATGGGCTAGATTTGGAGATCGAACTAGCTCGAGTATATCAGACCTTAAATGCTTTCGCTGTCAACATCTCCGGGAATGCTGGGCCAGGGCCAGCTGTGCATGTCCCCGAAGCAATCAGGCTGGTAAGTCATTCAAAAGGATGAGGCCATCTGTGTTTGAGGGTCAGACAAATCCAGATGCTGTGACGACTGGATCAGGCAGATTGAGTCAGTCTTTGAAGTGCTAGAGACCCCAGAGGCAAGTAAGGTGAAGTTGGCCACTATCGAGCTAGAGAAAGATGCACGTGTTTGGTGACAATCACTGAAGAGGACTTTGGGCAATGTGCAGCTTACTTGGGAAGAGTTTCTTGAAGAATTCAGGATTCATTATTTTCCCATGGATGTTCAAGAGAGGAAGGCTATGGAATTTTTGGGCTAGAAGCAAAGTGGTATGTCTGTGCAGGAGTATGAGACCAAATTCAACCAACTCTCAAGATATGCGCCAAAAATGGTTCAGGATGAAGCTAAGAAAGCGCGGAAGGTTGAGCAAGGGTTGAGGCCAAGCTTGAGGACCCGCATGATACCTCTAGGTATCCAAAGATTTGAGAAGCTGGTCAGAAGGGCTGCCGCTACTGAGTCAGATATGAACCAGTTCCAGGCAGTACAGGTCAAGAGGAACAATTGGAGCATGGGCAAGAGGCCTGCAGCACCGAGCAATTTGAGGGGACAGCCCCCAGCACAGTGTTTCAAACCAACCGGAGATAATGCTGTTGCAGTGACGGGAAGGGTACCCACTTGCTACAAGTGTGGAGAGGCAGGCCACATATCTTCTTGGTGTACCAAGTCACCAACGGGCAAGACTTGTTATCTTTGTGGCAAGGAGGGCAACAACAAGCTATTTTGCCCTCAGCTTCAGCGGGAAGGGCCGAGTCAGAAGCAGTCCAACCCAGGGCAGAAGGAATTTCGGCAGGGGCGAGTGTTCGCTTTGTCCAAGGCAGATGCTGATGATGTGGATAACGTCATCACGGGTATGGGAGATGATGCTTAGTTTCTTTGATGCTTTTCTATTTATGTAAGAAGTATTATGTAATGAGAGTACTCTTATGTAACAGGAGACATTCAAATAAATGGAATAAAAGCATCAGTTTTATTTGATACGGGATTATCGCACACATTTGTGTCACCCTTATTTGCAAAACAATTGGGAGTTTAACCTAAAAAATTTCTGGCAAAGTTCTATCTGTGGCTACTCCGTTAGGAGAAAACTTGACTACCCACTGATATTACGAAGGGTGTGATCTTGAGTTCGGAGGCAAGTTCTTTGGCATCGACCTCATTGAGTTGGTAGTTTTAGGGGTCGACATCATTATTAGCATAGACTGGATGTCAAATTACAGTGCCACTATTGAGTACAAGAGCAAGGAAGTTGTGGTGAAGGCACCAGGAGGACCAGCAGTTACATTTCAAGGGAAGAGAAAGTGTAAGCAGTTGGTAGCAGCTTTGGCAGAGCAGAAAGTTCATGAAGAATGAGGCAGATTCCAGTGGTCCGGGATTTTCCAGCAGTGTTTCTTGAAGATCTACCTGGGCTTCCCCCTCATTGAGATGTAGTGTTCAGCATCACCGTTCAGCCAGGGAGTGCCCCCATTTCCAAGGCACAATACAGAATGGCATCGGTTGAGCAAGATGAGATCAAGAAGCAGATCGAAGAGTTGTTGAACAAAGGATTTATCAGGCCTAGTGCGTCACCTTGGGGAGCCCCAGTTCTTTTATTGAAGAAGAAGGATGGATCAACGAGGATGTGTATTAACTACAAAGAGTTGAACAAGGTTACATTACAGAACAAGTATCCAATTCCTCGAATCGATGATCTGTTCGACCGTTTACAAGGAGCAGCTATTTTCTCCAAGATAGAACTGCGGTCAGGATATCACCAAGTCCGAGTAAAGGAAGAAGATGCACACAAGACAGCTTTCCGAACCAGGCATGGTCACTATGAGTTTCTAGTCATGCCGTTTGGAGTACCAATGCACCTGCTATCTTTATGGACATGATGAACAGGGTTCTAAGGCCACTCATCGATTCTTTTGTCGTTGTGTTCATTGACAACATATTGGTCTATTCCAAGTCAGAGGAAGAGCATGCCAAGCACCTAGCAGAGATACTGAAGAAGCTGCAGGAGCACAAAATGTATGCGAAGCTGTCCAAATGTGACTTCTAGAAAACCGGAGTCGCCTTCCTAGGTCATCCTTTCTAAGGAGGGAGTAACTACTGACCCGCAGAAGATTGAGGCAGTGAAAGATTGGCCAAGAACGACCACAGTGAAAGAGATTAGGAGCTTTCTGGATTTAACTGGATACTACAGAAGATTCATTCAGGGTTACGCCCAGATAGCTGTGCCACTCACAGGAACTTACAAGGAAGAACGTGAGTTTCAAATGGTCGGAGCAGTGTGAAGCTAGCTTTTAGGAGTTGAAAGGAAGGTTGACTACCGCTCCCATCTTGGCTTTGCCAAGAGAAGGAGCCGAATATGATGTCTATAGCGATGCTTCCCATCGCGGTTTAGGCTGTATGCTGATGCAAGAGGGAAAGGTAATAGCTTATGGGTATAGATAGCTGAAACCGTATGAAAAGAATTACTCAACCCATGGTCTGGAGCTAGCAATGATCATTTTTTCATTGAAGCAATGGAGGCACTACGTGTACAGGGAGAAGATCAACATGTACATGGATCATAAGAGTCTAAAGTACATCTACCAGTAGAAGGACTGAAATCTGAGACAGCAGAAATGGTTGAAAGTGTTGGAAGATATCCGACCCAAAATCAAGTACCATCCAGGCAAGGCCAATGTGGTGGATGATGTGCTCAGCAAGAAGAGCAGTTTGTCCCGATTGATCACAACCCAGGAGAAGTTGGCAGAGGAACTTGATCGAGCAGAGATTAAGGTGGTGTTGCAAGGATTAGGGCTTCATTAGCTAAGTTGAGATTTCAACCCACATTGAGGGACAGGATTATCAACAGTCAGAAGACCGATCTGGAGATTCAGGAGATAAAAGAGCAGGTTGGCACCGGCAGGTTGACAGAATTCCAGGTGAAAGATGTGGCATTATGGTTTGGAGAGCGGTTGTGTGTGCCAAATCAAGCAGAACTGAAGGAAAGCATTCTACAGGAAGCACATGTCACTTTATTATCCATACATTCAGGAAGTACCCAGATGTATCGGGATATAAAGTACTATTTCTGGTGGTCGGGAATGAAGTGGGATGTGGCTGAGTTTGTCGCTAGGTGTGTAGTCTGTTAGCAGATCAAGGTCGAGAATCAGAAACCCGGGGATTTGTTGCAGCCATTACCCATTTCCGGAGTGAAAGTGGGATAATATAAGTATGGACTTCATTACAGGATTGCCTAGGAGTTCCAAGGGCAACGATGCAATTTGGGTGATAGTGGACCGACTCACCAAAATGACTCACTTTACTGGAGATGAAGCTTACTTGGTCTATAGAGAAGTTAGACGAGTTGTATGTCGGGGAGACCGTGAGGCTACATGGAGTTCCTTTGTCGATATTATCCGACCAAGATGCGCGATGTATGTCACATTTCTGGAGAAGTCTTCAAGCAGCTTTGGGGACGAAGACTGATTTCAAACTACTTTCCATCCTCAGACTGATGGACAGACCGAGAGGGTCAACCGGGTACTAGAAGACATGCTAACATGTTGTGTGTTGGACTTTGGTGGCAGTTGGGCAAAGCATTTGGCTCTTGTGGAATTTGCCTACAATAATAGTTTTCACACAAGCATTGGGATGACACCTTATGAGGCTCTGTATGGAAGGAAGTACAAGACACCGGTATGTTGGTATGAAGTGGGGGAATGGCAGCTGTATGGGCCAGAGATTGTGCAGCAGTGCTCAAAAAAGATCGAGCTGATCAGGAAGAGATTAGTCGATGCACAAAGCAGGCAGAAGAGTTAAGCTGACAACCGGAGGAGAAACTTGGAGTTTGCAGAAGGTGACTTTGTATTTGTGAAGGTGTCTCTGACCAAGGGGGTGATTCGATTTGGCAGGGGAGGAAAATTAGCCCCGAGATACATAGGACCTTACAAGATATTGAAAAGGATTGGGAAGACAGCTTATTGGTTAGATTTACCGGAAGAATTGGCCCAGGTGCACAATGTCTTTCATGTGTCTATGTTACGAGGTTATATCCCAGATCTGAGTCATCATTTGTCAGAAGTGCCAGAGGGTTTACAATTGGATTTGAGCTATGCAGAGCGTCTAGTAGAGATTGTGGATCGTCGAGAGAAGGTCTTGAGAAATAAGACAATACCTATGGTCAAGGTCATTTGGAGGAACCAATTTGTTGAGGAGGCCACTTGGAAATCAGAGGAGAGGATGAAGAAAGATCACCCTGAACTCTTTAACTAAAATTTTTGTAAACTCTTTTCTTTTATTTTCTTTCTTTGTATTTTCTCACTCTTAAGTGTAGTAACGAGGACGGAACTATTCTAAGGAGGGAGTGCCGTAACATCCCCTAATTTTTTTATTTTAATTAAAAATGCAAATTTCAATTTTGGCACGTATGATGCACGTGCTAATTCTTTTCATCTTTATTATCTTACTCTCATTTACTATTTTAGCAGCATTGTCATTTTATTTAGCCTTTTATTAAACTCATGGACCTAAGATTTGATTCTAGCACTCTAGACTAAATAACTAAATTAATTAAAAAGCAAGCTCACAAGATAAGCCCATTAATAAAATCTAATTTTTAGTTGTGCATGGACTCACACATGACATGTAACAACTTTTAATACACATTTTAGAACTATAGGAATTGTATTTTTGTGTGTGTACATGTGTGCACAACACGTGCACGTGTGGAAGTGTAGGAATTGGCCGGTTTGGGAGAGAGAGGGATTGGCCGGTTTTGAAGAGGAAGGGTTGGGGTTTATGGTAGTTAGGGTAGTGAAGAGGTGGAGATTTAAGTGAGAAGTTATTAGGTGGAGAAATTTGCAATTTAGACCTTCACTTTGTCCTATAAATACCCTTGTTGTTTCTTCTCATTTCACACCAAAATAAACCAATTTAGAGAGAGGAAAAGGAAAGAGAGAAAGAGAGTGTTCTTGTGCATTGGAGGCTTGTTGGAGAGCTCTGCTAGGAGGAAAAGGACTAGGAGTTGCCTTGTTGGTGCCAGGAGCTAGGAGTTGTGTCTCATCTCTCTTGTTCTCAAATTCTTCATAAGAGGTGGGTGGTCTTTATACTTTCTAATTCATAGGTTGAGCATGCTAGAATATGACATTAGTAATGTAGATTAAATTGATGTGACGTGGGTGATCTTGTGCTGTCTAAATATGGAAAATGCATGCTATTGTATTACATGAGTAGTATAGATAAGTTAATGTGATAATTAGATAACAAACCCATGCTATTATGTGTGCTATGAATCGTCGAAATTTTGCTATGATTAAGAACTAATGACCATCATGTTAGTTGAAAATGAGAAAAAGAAACAATAAGTTATTACCATGAACAAATATGCTTGTTGAGTAATTTTATGAAACTTATAGATTTTCCTTTGTGGTTAAAATGAACTTTTGTAAAGTAAAATTGATACACATTGAATCATTTTAAATTGTTTGTAAGAGATGCAAGTTGCCATTTTGATTAAATTAAAGAAATAAAATTCATGTTTATTAAAGAGAAGAAATATTTTGAAATATATCAAAAAAATATAAGTTTGGAAGTTTGTCAAATTCCAATTCCAAATAAACACAGTATGAATGAGATAATTACAATTTATTAAAAAGATTAGATCGATCATATGTTTGAGTTGTTTGAAATAAACTAATTACTGTACCGTATGAACAAAATTACAATAATATGATTCCTAATCAGCAATTGCACATGGACTTCTTGGTTAGTTGGTGCGCCATAAGGCCATTGCTGCGCTTATAGAAGGTCTTGGGTTCGAAACTTGTTGGACACTTTTTATTTTGCATTCTTTAAATTAAATCGGAAACCCGAAGATGGATATTGGGGGTTTTCGTTTCGTTTCTATGACGCCAAGTCCACTTGGACTTTCTGGCTAGCGTAATGGGCTTTGGGCGCCTACTGTAGTCATGGGTTCGAAACCTGATCACTTTAATTTTTTTTTTCTAGTTTGTTTAATAAAAAGGAACATTTTTAATACCATTAAAAATTTGGGAATTTTTTTAATATTCATATAAAATGATTTAGAATTTATTAAAAATAGTTTTAGAATTTTTCATGTATATTTAGAGAAATAAAAAGAGGAATTGAGATAGAAAAAGGAGTTTTGACTACAAAATTGTTTGTTTGAATATATAACTTTTATTTTGAGAAGAAGAGAAAAATATTTGCCATGTTATGGATTTCTCTTGATGAAATCATATACTTATGTTGAGTAAGAAATACTTGATGTGATTAAGTTGTTTATGAGATTAAAATCTATTATGAGTTCATGAATAGAATTATTGTTTTTGAATTGTGAATGAATAAATGAATCATGAATAAGTGCTAAAACAAGACATTGATCAAATTGTGAATAAGTTGAAGATGAGAATATTTAAGTTTGATACATCATTATTGAACGGTATAAGTACCCATGGTTTCTTGTACATGAAAGGTTGTGATTTAGAGTTAGTGAGACCTCGAGTACTGGCATTGTTGAAAATTAAAGATTTGAGATATATTTTTGAGATATGGCCATGGATCTAATCTCGGTAATTATGATCAAGTCCGGTAGGGGGTAACACTTACTCTAGGAATGATAATTTATTCATGTTTTGAACTTAAGAACTAGACACTGAGTGAAGATGTAGTAAATCTGGGCAAACATAAGTGGGGCACTCTATATAGTCGGGTGGAGGATTCCGAGACTATAGACCTAGTCGGGCAGAGGATTCCGGGATTGTGGTTGCTTCACGGGAGACGAGCTTTTATTTTAAATCCGGGACTATGCGTAGTCGGACGAATAGTTGTCGTACTCTAATGTATATACGTATACCGGGGCTAGAGGGGCACTTGCGAGATGATTCGCACGATGAGGAGTCTGTTATAACAGTCAGGTGGTGGACTCCGGGACTGGGATCTGTACTCGTGGAATGATCTAAACCTTGCTTTATTTCTCGGTAGTTTTCATGGCGAGGGATCGAACCCTTAAATGTGGAGTACGTAGGTGCCTTCTCTCGAACCTATGTAGTATGGGATGCATAGAATCCGAACAAGTATGCATTAGTGTCATCTTAGTAAAAAATATCTGCATTAGGTATTAAGGCATTACATACAATTACATGTTTAGTGTAGTCACATTTAACACTTTAATTGCATTCAAGTTTTGTGGTTTGTTAAAGTATTGAGATCGGTATATTTCCGGCATAGAGAGGATGGCCGAGTATAACATTTTCGTCAGTTGTAAATAACTGACGTGCCTACAGTTTACTATGCAGGAGTTGGATTTTCATGAAGATATAAAGTTGATACAATGCTGTTGATTAGTTACATGTTAAATATGTTGCAAGTTATATATTATTTTCATTGTTGTACTTCATTTTAACTTCTGCTGTGTAAAAGAATGTAAAGACTCTATTGTATGATAAAAAGTTCAAATTTTCTCGTAAAATTGTACGAAGTGAAGTGTAAAGATCCCGTGGAACTTCGAATTCGGTCTTATTTGGAATTCGGGGTGTTACACACATACTACCAATTCTATAAGCACATTTAGCCCTGAATTAATTACTAAGCCCACCATGAAGCCCACCATGAAGCCCACCATGAAGGCCCATCTCATACGGGTTATTACATACACCCCACCTCAAGATTTCAGCGTCCTCGCTGAGTCCAAGACCTGCAAGGTGATATAGGGTCACCTTTCTAGCCGATGTGGAGTTGAGTATCCTGATTCTGCTAGTGTACTGCCCCTGGTCTTACTACCAGTGTACTGACCTCAGCTCCCTCTCAGGCATACATCTCACCCACACTTACCCACAATCGGTGTCGAAAGTCAGCTCCGATACCATTTGTAACGCCCCGGGCTCTGCACAAACCAATTCTAACAACTGCCCACCACAGACTGCCTCTCAAAACGTGCCATGACTAGTTGGTGCCGCTTGATCATAGCCTTCCTAATATATATACACACAATTCAAACTCACCTTCCATGTGGGACTAAGTCACCACCACCTACCATGAACACATGGCCCCATAGTAATTAATTCATTCTTTCTATAGGCTTTATACACACACTACCAACTATAGGTCCATCTAACCATGAATTAATTACCAAGACCACCATGAAGCCCACCATGAAGCCCACCATGAAGGCCCATCTTATATGGTGTATAACAAGGTCCATCATTATTTCAGTCATATCTTCTTCTAATACAATTTGTTCACTAAGTGATGCAGAATATAATTTAGACTTAACAATCCATATCCTGGACATACATTTCACACAAACTGGAATGATGGTTACACCGACCCGATTTCACTTCTCCCTCTGAGTTCACTATGTGATGCAAAATAAATCTAGACTTAACAATTCATATTTTGGACATACATTTCACACAAACTGGAATCATGGTCACACCGACCGTATTCAACTTCTCCCTCTGAGTTCTCTAACTCTACCAGACTCGATCATCGGGTAAATCACATTCATTCTCTTGGATTTGAAAAAGTCATTCTCTCAGATTCATGGACCTTATCGGCCTACCCCTAGCCCACAAACGTGAATTTATCGGCGTATCCTCCGTCACATATACAGAATCCACTGTTATAATATTCAATTATGTCTTTCGACAACAACATAATAGTCTTGCAGAAACCATATAAATTCCAGTACTTATCAAAAAATGGATTTCTTAGTTTCATATGACCTAAATGAGTCTACTACAACATTGTTGTTAAGAACATCTAAATTTATCCACAATTATTGTAACCCCTGTTTTCCCAGAAAGGTATTTTTCGATATTTTCTGTATTTAAAATTTTCGCAAATTATTTTTTATTGTTAAAATTAGATTATTTCATAAATTATATTTATAAATTATTGTATTAATTTTCTTATTAGATTATTTTCATTTTATATTATTTTTCTTCCATTTTTGACCTCCTTTTGCTGTTTGCGCGCCGTTTGGCCCTTTTTCGACATTTTGAGCTCTTTTCCTCAATTTCTAGATTCCGTTCATGTATAAATATTATTTTAGGGTCATGGTGGATTTTTAGAAGAGTTTTGACCAATTTAAGATTTTTGGCCCTTAAGGAGATTTTTAGGAGCCATAGGATTCATTGCATTTTGTATCCCCATTTGAAATCTACCCAATATCCATTACCCAATTGTATACCTATTGTTTCATATTGATATCCACTACCCACTAACCCACATTTGACCCATATAAATAACCCCTAATCTCCCAAAACCTTAACCCTAATTATTTTCTCTCTCCCTCTCCAAAAATACAACCCGGCCTCTTCTTTTTTTTCTCCTCTCCACAACCGGCCTGCATAACCCCCTTCCCAAACCGAGCCTCTCTCTCCCCCCCTTGCCTCCATATCCGACCATCTCATCCCTCGCCATCTCCATATAGACAAATCCATCAATACAACAAAACCTCGTCTTTCCTCTCTCCTTGTGGCCGGCCTTCACCAAATCAGTACCATCCATCCCAAAACAGCCTCCAACCATCTCAGAACAGCCCCCCCTTCATCTCTTCGCTGATTTGGTGAAGAGGGTATCGTCCGTTCGAGTTCGTGCTTCAAGAAGACGATCGTAGGCAAAATTCGGTTCGTGGGTTCGCTTGAAATCGCGCGTGGAAGGACTTTTGCTCGTGGGTTTTCATTGCTAGGCTTCGTAGCATCGTGTTCTTCATCAACGAGGCAAGTAACTTGTACTTAAATTTCTTAGGTTGATACAAGTAGAAAGTTCACACATAGGATAGGTTGAGACTAGAGACGGACAAAGATCATGTTTTTAATTGTATATTTCGTCTCTAATGTTCAAAACAGGCCATAGACGACTTAGGTCATGAGTTTGATAGATTTGTGCCTTAGGATTCACCCAACCGCGATTTGGATCGCGTATGTGACATATTGTATACCCGATGTTTGTTTGAACACCCATATGAGAAATACTAGATTTTGACATGTTAGATACCCTCCAATATGACATTTGGACCATGGGTAGACAGCTTTTTGAATTTGGAAGAGTTTTGATGATTTTTGAGGAAGTTATGATGTTTTGAAGTTTAGTTGAGAAATCTGGAAATTTGGATTGAACTGGATTGATTGTTGTTTTTACCTGAATTAGAGTCCGAATCTCAACATGGCTATTTCTGAGTAATTTGTAGAGAATTGAATTTAATTTCTAATCCCACTGGTTTCACCCTATTTGGAGTTCGTATGGATTAGTTATGATTATTGTAGTAACTGTATGCCGGTAGTTCCCAGAATTGTTTCGAGGTAGATTTTATCACCAATTTATTTTCAAGATCCAGGTTAGACCTAATTTCATGCCACAAGATTTTGTCCAGTGTTTCAACATGATGTTAGGTAGTTCTCTGATTTTTGTGGTAATTAAAAGATGAGTTTTGAGTGATGCCTTACATCCTTTTCTATAGTAAACTGTGTGTGATTGTATGTTGAATGCCGTGTTCACCTTATCTCTAATTATTGTATGAATATTCATGTGAGATATGAAAGTTGGGTAATTGTGTATACTTTCACCCTGTTTTGGCGGAAGTGGATTTTGATGCGCTGTTTGCAAGATATGCATGATTTTGTACAGCAGTGTTGAAGAATTCCAGATACATCAAAACTGTGTTATGTGTTATTTTCTTTTTTCGAAAACATATCTATACTTTCTGGAAAAATATGAAAATTTATATTTTGAGACTATACATATAGGGGATTACTCCAGATTTTTCGTGGGTTTAATTAATGATTTTGTATGCTGTTTTCATGTGGTTTAAGTTATTCTCCTGTTTTCTGACTGTACATGAAAACTGTGTTGAATTGTGTTTTGAGTCGTGATGTTGTGAGATAGCATATAGATTTATTATACTCGTTAGAAGCGTGTGGAAGTCTAGTTTCCAGATCCTTTGACGGATTATGATTTTCCTGTCTGTAGATCTTTGGATCACTGTTTATGTACAGACTTGTCTTGCTGTCCTGTTTATAAACATACGCTAGTTTGCTCGTATTTGTGAATGTTTTGCACCTATACTTGCTGATCTAATTCCCTGAGACTAAACCTGATTATGACCTGTTAGTTAACATTATTTAGCACACTCTCATGCCTGTAGATAATATAAATACTAAAAGTAATCAAGCCGGGGTTTATGAGACAGATCTAGTAGAGGGAAAGCATAGAAACGTGTACTTGGAGGCGGACCAATGGGTTCGAACTATTCTGTTACTGATTACCTGACTACATGCTTCCCTATAGGAAGGTGTACTCGGAGGCGGACCACTAGGTTCGAACTGTTACTGTTACTGATTACCTGACTGCACACTTCTCTATAGGAAGGTGTACTCGGAGGCGGACCACTAGGTTCGAACTGTTCCTGTTACTGTTACTGATACCTAAGTACACTGCCCTATAATATCCCCTACAAAATCTAAAGCGAAACTGTTTTTTTGTAGCAACCATGTAGTAAAAACTGGGATGCATGTCGTGCTACCTAGATAGTAATCACACAAGACTTACATAAATCCAAATCTGTTTCTGAATCTGTTTCTGAGGTCTAAATCTGAATCTGATATAGGGAAATCTGAATCTGAATCTGAATACCTATTATCTGTAATCTGTTATCTGATTTACCTGACATATCTGAATATCTGATTACCTGACATATCTGTTGACCTGACACTTGACATATGTTATTTATACCTGTTAGTATATCCTGTGGTTAGATAGTGTCCATGTGCTTGTATCCTATTCTATTTTGTGACCCGAACTTGCCATTGACGGGTACTATGTTTTCTCTTTTCCTTTTTCCTGCATTCTATGAATTGCAGATTTTGGAGGACAGGATTCCTGAAGGTATTGGCGAGATGAAGTTCTAGTTGACTGAAGCTTGCTATCTATATTTATTTCCTGTTGCTCATTTTGAACATTGTATCTTTTACTTGTATTTATTTCTGGTATTTGGGCAATATGACCCAGGCATATTTGTGTATTTTCAGATCATGATTATTTGAGGTTAATACATTTTATTTCAAGTATTTTGTTGGTATTTGGTTCATATGTGCATGTGGTTGATTTTTCTGGCTTCCGACTCTGATTATACTGTGATATGTTGTAAAGATTTTCCTGAACAGCTTAAGGATGATATTAATCATTCGCTGGGCTTTTGTTACGTGCTCGTATTCCGTATTTTTGGGAAGCAGGGCGTGACAATTATTTTGTCTACATCCACATGCAAAATAGTTGGTTCAGGTTCCAAAAAACTGCAGTTCTTGCTACTTATAAAAATCTCTGAAATTCCCAAACTTCATGAAAATTTGATTTCTTAGACTCGAAAGAAAGATTAACGAATCTAGTTAAAATTATTAGTTTTGAGTGTCCTCAAAATACAGCATATAAGAGGTTAAAATGGTCAGAAATTAGAAGGTGGACAAATTTCCAGAACCAAGGCAAAACTGTCAATCAGTCCTAAGTTCATATTTGTTTAAAATACTAAATGATATCCATACGTCATGAAACATTGTGAATCTTTAATAGACATATACTAGATTTACATATAAAAGGTTCAGCTTCAAATTCCATATATTTGGAAAGAAATGATTTTTTTGAAGTAAGCATGACATTCATGACAGAATTATAGAATATGTCATGTTTCCTTTCTTAACCAGGTTTGAGTTTGGATATATTTAAAATACCAAATAACATCAAAAAATTATGAAATTTTGTGGAGATGTTATAGACCTACGCCAGTTACACATATAAAAGTTTCAGCATTAGATTCCATCTAGTTAAAGAGAAATGATTTTCGGAAATAAGTCCAAAATTCATGACAGAAACTGTAAAACGTTTCCTAGCTAACCATACCATAATTTCACACAATTAATTGACAACAATTCACACAAGATTCAATCAATATAAGCATGAATACTCATCCAATACAAAATATATAGCTTCACTAACATGCATACACCCTACAATATAATTGAAATCATAGTAGTAAAGTAGTTACTCACCTATAACTTAATTTGATTGCTTCTAAGCTCCACAAACCGTTCCAACACCAAACTCGATAAACCTGTCCTTATAAACACTTTAACTCCAAAGATCTTCAGTTTAGGTGGAAGAGAAAAGAGGAATGGTGGAGAATGAGGGGAGGCATTCTTGGCTTTTATATACAAACACTCACAAATTTTTCTTGCAGTCTTCATTTAATCAAATCTTCCTACATCATTTAACCACCTCTTCCTACATCATTTAACCACCACTCCTAAACATCTTCCTACATCATTTAATCATTTCTCCTAAATCTCCCCAATGTCACCAACCCGCAAGATCCATGCATGACTAAAAAAGGATAATTTCATTAAGGCCCCTTTTCATGATACTCATTTTCGAGAAGTCCCTAATCACCAACTCAATTGCTCTGAAGTCCTCAAGTACACAACAATATTATATTAAATATGCATATGGGCCATTCCCAAATATTTATTCCATAAACCAATATCTAAAAATATTCAGGGTATTACATATGATACTATATGAAATTGTACAAAATACCAATGCATAACACATGCGGGAGCAAAATTGTCATAACTCAATTTTGCAGGTTGTCACACTCCTCTCCCCTTAGAAAAGTTGTCCTCAGAACTGAGTAGGGTACAATTTTGTATCTTGAACACTCCATCTAAAACAAAAAGTTCAAGGTAATCCTTCATCATTATATCCTTTGACTCAAGTGGGTTCCTCCACCTGGTGAGTTGTAATATCCTGATTCTTTATTTTTGATTAAATGAAGGGTTTGTTAATTATTTTACGTGTGTTGCACGTACTAATTCATGTGCATTTTTCAAAATAATTATTTATTTTGTAGCATGAACAAATATTTTTCTATCTCTCTCTTTTTATTTTGAAAAACCTAATTAAATTCTAAAGCCTAATTGTTTATTTTAAGCCCATCCTAATTATTTAATTATTTTAATTAGCACATGGAGTTTTAGCCCACTAATTGAAAGCCCACCAGTTTATTTCTCTTTTATTTAACATAACTTGTAGTGTAGATCAACTTTGTTGACAATTAATTAAATTATCATGTACAACTAGTAACTAGGGGTGCTACACTGATACGTGCATTGCACTAGCACGTGTCTTGGGTGTGCATTGGGGTAGGCCAGATGGAGCGAAGAGAAAGTGGGAGAGTGGCTTAGTGGAGAGGTGGTTTGTGTTCATAGGCGGTTACTCTAACTCCCTAACTCATCCTAGCCTCTAATCTACAACCATCTAGATTAATCCTAGCCCTCCATTTCACTCAAGAATTAGTATAGATACCCCCCCCCCCCATTCTATGCATATAATACACTAAAATTTTTGTGAAGAAAAGAACGAAAGAAAATTCATAAGAGAGTAAAAAGATTAAGAGAGAGTTAGAAAAAGATTGAGAGTATTCTAGTTGTGTGTGTTCCATTCTTGGAGGCCGGCCATTTCATTGGAGGAAAGAGAGGGCTCGGGTTTTCACTAGGCAAGGAGGAGAAGGCGATCGTGGTGGCACAAACTAGGAGGAGAAGGACCGCTCGTGTGTTTTCTAGGAGCTTTTATAGTGTTTTTTTTCAAATAGGTGGGTGGTTTTCTCTACTTCTAATCTTAGACACCATGCTAGGGATTTTTGATAAATGAGAATGCTAAAGTAACTAATAAGATAACCATTTGTTGGCTCTAAAAAGGAACCAGTAGATGATTAAATGAATGCGTGATAAATTGCATGCTATGTGCTATAAGTTATGTTTATTGCAGTGGAATTACTATATTGCCACGAAAATGTGAGATTGGAACCATGTTAATTGTAGAAAAATGCTTGTGAATAATTAGTAGTTGAAATTATTAAATTTGTGCTTATTAGACTATTGTGACACTAGTTCAATGAATGAAACCATGTCATTGAGTGTTGTGGATAAAAGAGGGAAAAATAGGAATTAGTTTTCTTTTAATGAAGTTGTAATGCAAAAATTTGGTAGACAGTTGCTCAATTGAATTATTGCAATTGTAGGCATAGAACACAAAATTAGAATGAGTAATACATGTTTTAATGTGAAAAAAAAGTGTTTTTAAAACACCGTTTTGTTAATTATACATAAACTCAATATTCTGGAAATTTTTATGGTTTTATGTGTAGAAGAAACAGAGTTAAGAGCTTTTGAAAAACGAAATAATTGAAATAAATAGAGACTCGAAACAAACCTATTTTAATCTACTCTCATATCAGTTAGACACTATGGTCATACTGGTTAGAGGGGGGCACCATTTGTGCTCTACTGTAGCTCGGTGGCACCTTTGTGTGTGGGTTCGAATCTCGGCAGAGGCTTTTTATTTCAAAAAGTCAATTTTTTCCAAATCCCGAGATAGAGGTTAACCCCATTATGCTCCTCTTTAAGAGCAGTTGAGCATTGTGTCCCTTTTGGCTAGCGCGTGGGGGTTTGGTACGGTGACTGCTCACCGTGGGGCTTGTGTGTACGGGTTCAAAACTGGCTGAGGCCAGTTTTTAAAAAAATTTGATTTTTTTTATATACCTTCAAATTTTTGTAGTTTTAATATGAAATAAATATTGAGAAAAGTGTAAGGAATTTTTCTGACTTCATAAAAATTATTCTTTAAAAAAACTGTGGACTTTGAAATGAGAAATAAGAGTAAAAATTAAGAATGAAGAAATTCATCTTAGATTTGATTCTTTTGAAATTCCAGGACAAACTAATGAAAATTTTTGAACATGGAAAGAATTGAAAAAAAGATTAATTGAGATTTTTCACTTATAATTATTGAGTTGAATTAAATGAGAAATTGGTTAAAGAATATGCAAGTTATGCATGGAAATGTATTGAAAAAGAGAACTTGATGAAATGTGAAATTTTATAAGCAAGTATGCTTTCTTCTATGAACATGAAAAGAGGATTTAGACTAAAATTTTTGCTATGACTATACATCGGCAGGAATGAAAAGTATTGAAAAGAGAATTATGATATTTTGACCAAGTTTGGGTCGTTGATAATGATTGATGTTGTGAAGACCGATGTAAGGGTAATGCTAGATTCTAGAATATTGACCTTCATTTATACATAAGGATTAGATACATAGTGAAGATGTGATGAACGTAAGAGAAAAACATGAGTATGAGGGCCATTGGATTGGCGGCGTGAGAGTATTTATAGGATGTCCCATGATGCGTCATGAATAGGGCGTGGATACTACTCCAGAGTACCATCCCAGTAGCGACGCTTATGGGGTGGTCTAATGACTACGAGTGGTGCCAAGTCTATGGTAGGTGAATTGACCACAGGATGCCTGCATGATGAGTCATGTGTCAGTGCGTAGGGTTCTTTCCAGGGCGCCTAGACGTGGGCTCGTAACTCATAGAACACCTAGGATACTTACCGTAGTTACCATAGTAGATTAAGTCATGGCGAGGGATCGAACCCTACAAGATGAAGACCGGTTAAAGGCTTGCCCTCGGACCTATGTAGTATGGACTGCATAGACTCTCAACAAGTGCGCATTAGTGTCATATAATGTAAACAATTGGATTAAGGACTAAGTGCACAGTACAACACGACATCAATAGGATGGTCCCTCTGTAGTTTTGTTTATGATCAAGTTTGTGGTTTACTTAAGTATTGAAAATCGTTATATTGTTCGGCATAGAGAGGATGGCCGTGTATAACATTTCGTCGGTTGTAAGCAACTGACGTGCCCACAGTTTTCTATGCAGGATAAAGTGCTTGGCAAGATTAAAGCATGCATGCTACTTAAAGATTGATTCAAATATTGTATATTTTTATTCATGTAATTATTGTAAATTGCTTCCGCTGTATAAGTATAAAGTAAATGTAACTTTGATGTAACAAAAGTTTTTAATTCCTTGTAAAATTGTACGAAGAGAAGTGTAAAGATCGTGTGGAACTTCAAACTCAATCTGTTTTGGAATTCAGGGTGTTACAAAGTGGTATCAGAGCCACGCTTCCAAGTAGTACAAAATTTTAAGGAATGACACCCTAGTGTGGACATTAGAGCGTGTGTTGAGTCTAGAGATTTAAATGTATGTCACTTATATTTATGTCGCTCTATGATTTACGCTTCTTCTCTTTTCTCTAAGATGGCAGACCACTTCTACCCAGCTGGAGGTGAAGACTGGCACATAGTTGAGGAGGACTGCTACCCCGAGCAAGCTGATTCAGACAGAGAAGATCCTAAAGAATTCGAGGAGGAATGGCCTGAGTCCCGAGAGATCACTCCACCTCTGGATTCATCTGATGATTCCTTCGACAAGGAAGAACCAGTTCCGAGTAGTCTCATTGTGTCTCTTCAGAGAAAAGAAGAGACTCAGAGGGAGAGAGCGGAGCTGCTACAGGTACAGTGTGCGAAGTGCAAGGAGGGCATCGCAACTCTCAGTCATCGTGTTTGGGAACTCGAGAAGGGAAAAATCATGTACGATGTACTGAAGGAAGAAGTGGCGGAACTACGGGAAGAGCTTCGAGAAGCCAAGAGGAACCGTAGGAACTAGAATATTGTGTCTTCTTACTGCTTTCATTTGATGTCAAAAAAATTTTAAATTCGAATGTACAAAGTTTGAAATTCAATAAAATGAAGAGTTGATTTAAATTCAAGTTTTCTACTTCAAATTTAATGGATCTTTTGTATCAGAATATGGCTGGAAGAAAAGCTAGAAGCAGAGAAGGTCTGGACTTAGAAACAGAGTTAACGAGGGTATATCAGACACTCAATGCCATTGCCATGAATCAGAATCAGGGGAGAGTGCCTGTGAATCCAGTACCCGAAGTAATCAAACTCGTGGAATCATTCAAGCGGATGAAACCATCCGTGTTTGAGGGGAAGTCAGACCCTGGCACGGCTGCCAATTGGATCTGGCAGGTAGAGACTATCTTCGAAGTCTTGGAGACTCCGGAGTGCAGCAAGGTGAAGTTGGCTGCGCTGTAGTTCGAGAAGGATGTGGCTGTGTGGTGGCAGTCGATGAAGCGAACGATGGGAGATATTATTCTTGGCTAGGAGGAATTCTTCGAGGAGTTCTGTAGTCATTATTTTCCATCAGACGTCCAGGAGAAGAAGGCCATGGAATTCTTAGCGCTGCAGCAGGGCGGCATGTCGGTTAGGGAGTATGAGACAAGATTCACACAGCTCTCGAGGTATGTCCCCGAATTGGTAATGGACGAGGCGAAAAAGGCTCGAAAGTTCGAGCATGGTTTGAGGCCAAGTCTAAGATCACGGATGATACCCCTCAGTATCAGGAGGTTTGATAAGCTGGTCAAACGAGCTGCGGCTACTGAGACGGACACGGAGAAGTTCCACGCTGTTCAGAATCAGAGAAACAACTGGAAAGTGGGGAAGAGGCCCACAGTTGCTGGAAATATCAGGGGACAGCTGCCGGCTCAAAGGTTCATGCCTACGGGTGCGAACGCTGTTCATGCGGGAAGACCCGGGAATACTTGGGTGAGACCTCCTGGACTTGTTTCAACTGTGGAGAGACAGGCCACTACAAGTCTTTGTGCCCAAAGCTGCAGGATGTCGTCCGTAGTAGACCAACTCAGCAGGTCAGAAAGAAGTCGTACCAGGAGGGACGAGTATTTGTCTTAACTGAAGCTGACGCTGATGAAGTGGATCACGTCATCACTGGTATGAGGGAGGATGTTTAGGAGTGTTTTTCAGTTGTTTCTCTTTTCCGCTTTATATAGTGAACTGTTATGTAACGAGTGTGTGTTATGTAACAGGAGAACTTTATTTTTAATGGAAAGAAAGCTGTTGTTTTGTTCGACACTGGATCCTCTCATACCTTTATATCACCTAAATTTGCTAAAGTTTTGGGAGTTGAACCGAAGGTATTTCCAGGCAAGGTCTTAGCAGTAGCTACTCCGTCATGGGAGACTTTAACCACGGATCGGTACTATGCGGACTGCGAGATCGTGATTAGAGATAGAATTTTCGGGATTGATCTGATCGAGCTGAATGTCTTGGGAGTCGATGTTATCATTGGCATTGATTGGATGTCGGTGTATAGTGTGAGCATCAAGTGCAAGACCATGGAAGTAACAGTGAAGGCTCCAAGTGGTCCTAAAGTCACTTTCCAAGGGAAGAGGAGATGTTCGGATTTGGTGGGTGCTATCAGCAAGAAGAAGGTGATTCCTGTAGAGGTGCAGCAAATTCTAGTGGTTCGGGATTACCCAACGGTATTCTTGGAAGATTTGCCTGGGTTATCCTCGCATCGTGATGTAGAATTCAGCATCACTATTCAGCCAGAAAGTGCACCCATTTCCAAGGCACCGTATAGGATGGCGCCTGTGGAGCAGGACGAGATCAAACGGTAGATTAAGGAACTGTTGGAGAAAGGCTTTATTCAACCGAGTGCGTCGCCTTGGGGAGCACCGGTGCTGTTAGTAAAGAAGAAGGATGGTTCGATGAGGATGTGCATCTATTACCGAGAGCTGAATAAGGTCACAGTTCAGAACTAATATTCGATTCCACGAATTGATGACTTGTTCGATCGTCTACAAGGAGCGGCTGTTTTCTCCAAAATAGATCTTCAATCAGGATACCATCAAGTTCGAGTGAAGACTGAAGATGTGCATAAGACTGCGTTCAGAACTCAACATGGGCATTACGAATTCTTAGTTATGCCATTTGGAGTGACGAATGCACCTATAATTTTCTTGGATATGATGAACAGAGTTCTGAGGCCGTTTATTGATTCTTTCGTCGTGGTGTTTATCGACGATATTCTTGTGTACTCCAAGTCGGAGGTGGAGCACACAGAGCATCTGGCAGCAGTTTTGAGGAAACTTTAGGAGCATGGGTTGTATGTCAAGTTATCCAAATGCGATTTTTGAAAATCTGAGGTGACATTCCTAGGTCACATCCTTTCTAAGGAGGGAGTGGCAACTGATCCACAGAAGATAGAGGTGGTGAAGGATTGGGCAAGGCCTACTACAGTGAAGGAGATCAGGAGTTTTCTTGGGTTAACTGGATATTATAGGAGGTTCATTCAGGGCTATGCTCAGATAACCGTACCGCTCACTGGTTTGACCAAGAAGAATGTGAACTTCAAGTGGACTGAGCAGTGCAAGGCAAGCTTTCAGGAGTTGAAAGAGAGGCTGACAATTGCTCCAATTTTGGCTTTGCCTAGAGCAGGTGTTGAGTATGGTTTCTACAGCGATGCTTCACATCGTGGGCTTCGTTCTGTCTTAATGCAAGAAATGAAAGTGATCGCTTATGGGTCTAGGCAACTATGACCGCATGAGAAGAATTATCCGACTCATGATCTAGAGTTAGCTGCAATTATCTTCGCCTTGAAGCAATGGAGTCATTACGTGTACGGTGAGAAGCTGAACATGTACATGGACCATTAGAGCTTGAAGTACATCTATCAGCAGAATGACCTGAATCTAAGGCAACGGAGATGGCTAGAAGTACTTGAGGATATTTGTCCAGAGATTAAGTACCAACCTGGGAAGGCTAATGTTGTTGCTGATGCACTTAGCCGCAAGAGCACTCTGACTAGTTTGATTACAACTCAAATGCATCTTGCAGAGGAGTTGGATCAGGCTAGTATTGAAGTTGTTCTGCAAGGCTTGGGATCGTCTTTAGCTCAGTTGAGGCTTCAACCAATGCTGAATGAAAGGATTATCGCAAGTCAGAAGGAAGATGCAGAGATTCAGAAGATGAAGGAGCAGGTCGGTGCTGGCAAGTTGTAAGAGTTTCAGATTAGGGATGAAGTGTTGTGGTTTGGAGAGAGGCTGTGCATTCCGGATCAAGCAGAATTGTGGGAGAGTATTCTTCAGGAGGTACATGCCACTCTTTTGTCTGTACACCTTGGTAGTACCAAGATGTATAAGGACATTAAGCAACATTTTCGATGGTCAAGTTTGAAGCGGGATGTAGCCGAGTTTGGGCGAGGTGTGAGATCTGTCAGCAGGTCAAAGCCGAGAATCAGAAACCTGGAGGTCTATTGCAACCGTTACCTATTCCGGATTGGAAGTGGGATAACATCAGTATGGATTTCATCACGGGTTTGCCCAATAGTTCAAAGGGCAATGATGCGATTTGGGTCATAGTTGATCTACTAACCAAGTCCGCTCACTTCTTGGCAATGAAACTCACTTCGTCCATGGACAAGTTGGTTGAGTGGTATGTTGGAGAGATCATCAGGCTTCATGGTGTTCCGTTAACCATTGTGTCTGATCGAGATGCATGGTTTACTTCACATTTCTGGAGGAGTCTTCAGACAGCTCTGGGTACCAAGGCGGATTTCAACACTGCTTTTCATCCTCAGACCGATGGGTAAACTGAGAGAGTCAACCGTATTCATGAGGATATTCTTCGGTGTTGTGTTTTAGATTTTGGAGGCAGTTGGGAAAGAAATCTAGCTCTGGTGGAGTTTGCCTACAACGACAATTTTCAGACTAGTATCGAGATGGCACCGTACGAAGCTCTGTATAGCAGGAAGTGCAGGACGCCTGTTTGCTGGTTTGAAGTTGGGGAACGACAAATGTTTGGGCCTGAGATTGTGCAGTAGATCTCTGAAAAGATTGATCTGATCAGGAAGAGGTTGGTGGATGCTCAGAGTAGGCAAAAGAGCTATGCAGACAACCGGAGAAAGGACCTTAAGTTCGAGGTTGGTGACTTTGTCTTCCTGAATGTTTCGCCTAGTAAGGGTGTGATTCGCTTCGGCAAAGGTGGGATGTTATCCCCAAGATTCATAGGCCCATACAAGATATTGAAGTGGATTGGAAAAATTGCTTATCGGTTGGAGTTGTCGGAGGAGTTGTCTCAGGTACACAATGTCTTTCATGTGTCTATGCTGAAAGGGTACATTCCAGATCCAAGTCACCATTTTTCTGAGGTGCCGGAGGGTTTGCAGTTGGATCTGAGTTACATTGAGCTCCCGGTTGAGATTGTGGATCGTCGGGAGAAAGTCTTGAGGAACAAGATGATACCGATGGTCAAAGTGGTCTGGAGAAACCAGTTGGTTGAAGAGACTACTTGGGAATCCGAGGAGAGGATGATGAGAGACCATCTTGAGCTGTTTATTTGAGTTGTATTTTCTTTTCTTTTCTTTCTTTTTCATTCTTTTCTTCCTGTTGTATTTCTATTTCTCGCTCTGTATGTGTAGTTTCGGGGACGTAACTATTCTAAGGAGGGAGTGTTGTAACATCCTGATTCTTGATTTTTAATTAAACGAAGGGTTTGTTGACTTTTTTACGTGTGTTGCACGTACTAATTCATGTGCATTTTTCTAGATAATTATTTATTTTGTAGCATGAACAAATATTTTTCTATCTCTCTCTTTTTATTTTGAAAAGCCTAATTAAATTCGAAAGTCTAATTGTTTATTTTAAGCCCATCCTAATTATTTAATTATTTTACTTATCCCATGGAGTTTTATCCCACTAATTGAAAGCCCACTAGTTTATTTCTCTTTTATTTAACGTAACTTCTAGTGTAGATCAACTTTGAGGACAATTAATTAATTTATCATGCACAGCTAGTAACTAGGGGTGCTACATTGACACGTGCATTGCACTAGCACGTCTCTTGGGTGTGCTTTGGGGTAGGCCGGATGGAGCCAAGAGAGAGTGGGAGAGTGGCTTAGTGGAGAGGTGGTTTGTGTTCATGGGTGGTTACTCTAACTCCCTAACTCATCCTAGCCCCTAATCTACAACCATCTAGATTAATCCTAGCTCTCCATTTCACCCAAAAATTAGTATAAATACCCCCCCCCCCCCTTCCCCCCCCCCCCCCCCAACCCTTCAATGCATATAATAAACTAAAATTTTTGTAAAGAAAAGAAAGAAAGAAAATACATAAGAGAGTAAAAAGATTGAGAGAGAGTTAGAAAAAGATTAAGAGTATTCTAGTTGTGTGCGTTCCATTTTTGGAGGTCGGCCATTTCATTGGAGGAAAGAGAGGGCTCGGGTTTTCACTAGGCAAGGAGGAAGGCGATTGTGGTGGCACAAACTAGGAGGAGAATGACCGCTCGTGTGTTCAACGAGATTCTAGGAGCTTTTGTAGTGTTTTTTTTCAAATAGGTGGGTGGTATTCTCTACTTCTAATCATTGACACCATGCTAGGGATTTTTGATAAATGAGAATGCTAAAGTAACTAATAAGATAACCATTTGTTGGCTCTAAAAAGGAACTAGTTGATGATTAAATGAATGCTTGATAAATTTAATGCTATGTGCCATAAGTTATGTTTATTGTAGTGGAATTACTTTATTGCCATGAAAATGTGAGATTGGAACAATGTTAATTGTAGAAAAATGCTTGAGACTGATTAGTAGTTAAAATTATTAAATTTGTGCTTATTAAACTATTGTGACACTAGTTCTATGAATGAAACCATGGAATTAATATTCTTTTAATGAAGTTGTAATGCAAAAATTTGGTAGAGAGTTGCTAAATTGAATTATTGCAATTGTAGGCTTAGATAGAATGAGAAATACATGTTTTAATGTGAAAAAAATGTTTTTAAAACACTGTTTTGTTAATTATACATAAACTCAGTATTCTGAAAATTTTTATGGTTTTGTGTGGAGAAGAAACAAAGTTAAGGGCTTTTGAAAAAAAACGAAATAATTGTAATAAACAGAGACTCGAAACAAACCTATTTTAATCTACTCTCATATCAGTTAGACACTATGGTTATACTGGTTAGAGGGGGGCATCATTTGTGCTCTACTGTATCTCGGCGGCACCTTTGTGTGTGGGTTCGAGTCTCGGTAGAGGCTTTTTATTTCAAAAATTCGATTTTCCCAAATCCCGAGACAGAGCTGAACCCCATTATGCTCCTCTTTAAGAGCAGTTGGGCACTGTGTCCCTTTTGGCTAGTGCGTGGGGGTTTGGTACGGTGACTGTTTACCGTGGGGCTTGTGTGTGCGGGTTAGAAACTGGCTGAGGCCACTTTTTTTAAAAATTTGATTTTTTTATATACCTTTGAATTTTTTAAAATTTTAATATGAAATAAAATTTGAGAAAAATGTTAGGAAATGTTCTCACTTCATAAAATATATATTTTTTTAATGTGGACTTTGAATTGAGAAATAAGAGTAAAAATTAAGAATGAAGAATTCATCTTAGATTTGATACTTTTGAAATTTCAGAACAAACTAATGAAAATTTTTGAGCATGGAAGGAATTGAAAAGAGATTAATTGAGATTTTTCACTTATAATTATTGAGTTGAATTAAATGATAAATTGGTTAAAGAATATGCAAGTTATGCATGGAAATGTGTTGAAAAAGAGCACTTGATGAAATGTGAAATTTTATAAGCAAGTATGCTTTCTTCTATGAACATGAAAAGCGGACTTAGACTAGAATTTTAGCTATGACTATACATCGGCAAGAATGAAAAGTATTGAAAAGAGAATTATGATATTTTGACCAAGTTTGGGTGGTTGATGATGATTGATGTTAGAAAGACCGATGTAAAAGTAATGCTAGATTCTAGACTATTGACCTTCATTTATACATAAGGATTGGATACATAGTGAAGATGTGATGAACGTAAGAGAAAAACATGAGTATGAGGGCCATTGGATTGGCGGTGTGAGAGTATTCACAGGACGTCCCATGATGCGTAAAGAATAGGGCGTGGATACTACTCCAGAGTACCGTCTCGGTGGCGACGCTTATGGGGTGGTCTAATGACTACGGGTGGTGCCATGTCTATGGTAGGAGGTGAATTGACCACAGGATGTCTGCATGATGAGTCATGTGTCAGTGCGTGGGGTTCTCTCCAGGGCGCCTAGACGTGGGCACATAACTCATAGAACACCTAGGATACTTACCGTTGTTACCGTATTAGATTAAGTCAAGGCAAGGGACCGAACCCTACAAGATGAAGAACGATTAAGGGCTTGCCCTCAGACCTCTGTAGTATGGGCTATAGACTCTTAACAAGTGCGCATTAGTATCATATAATGTAAACAACTGCATTAAGGACTAAGTGTACAACACAACAAGACATCAATAGGATAGTCCCTCTGTAGTTTTGTCTGTGATCAAGTTTGTGGTTTGCTTAAGTATTGAAAATCGTTATACTGTTCGGCATAGTGAGGATGGCCATGTATAATATTTCGTCGGTGTAAGCAACTGACGTGCCTACAGTTTTCTATACAGGATAAAGTGCTTGGCAAGATTAAAGCATGCATGCTGCTTACAGATTGATTCAAATATTGTATATTTTTATTCATGTAATTATTATAAATTACTTCCGCTGTATAAGTGTAATGTAAATGTGACTCTGATGTAACAAAAGTTTTTAATTCCTTGTAAAATTGTACGAAGAGAAGTGTAAAGATCCTGTGGAACTTCGAATTCAGTCTGTTTTGGAATTCGAAGTGGTACAGAAACATGGAGCTACAGTTCATGTTTACAAAGTTCACTCAAATTACTGCAGCAACAGGTTCGAAAGTTTAATGCAGAAAGGTGCAGACAGCAGGCCAGAAAATAATTTAACATGATTTGGCAATAATTTCATCACACAAGCATGCATTATCATGGTAATTAATTAACATCAGCTCTATTTAGTTATTAGCATGAGATTTCAACATTAACGAGACACTTTTACAATCATGGCAATTTATTTATGAAATCATATCAAATTGGGAACATCTTATCAATCAATTCTATAGCATGGATCTAATTGTTTTCATGTATAACGTGCATATGCAATGTGAAATAGGGACTAAGGTTTGAGTCAAAGATAATGGCATGAAAAGAGATTTATCACTTGGTTTCGCCGATGAATCCGTGATAAACTCTTGAACCAAAAACAAATACAGATATGAATTGGAATTAAGAGCTACTTGCGGGAATCAGTAAACATATGGAAAACAAACAATAGTGGGGTTCAAGAAGAGACTTGACTTTATATGATTAGCCCGACGGAGACACGTGCAACTCACGTATAATGCACGTACCCGCAAAAACACGTGCATACAACGTGCAAAGAACACAGCAGCAAGAACCAACAACAGCAAACAACAACCAACTTATCAAACAGCAAACAGCAAGATGATCGCAACAGCAACAGGACAAAACATCACACAGAAAGACAGCAACCAGCAATTGCGGCGACTATGGTTAGGCTCGACTTCGACGGCGACGGCGGTGCACTATGATGGCAACAGCAGGGTTCGGTGGTTGCTGGCGACAGAGGGAGGAACAGGGTGGTGCTGGGTTGCAATTGGAAATGGGGACAGGGACGAGGTCAACGGGATGGTGGAGGACGGCTGCGGTGGATCTTCAATGGGTTCTCGGGAAAGCTCAGAGGTAGGGATGATGAAGATAATGAGCGGGATGACGACAGAACCTAGAGTAAGAGGAAGAGGATTGATGATGGTTTTGGTTGGCAAACGGCAGAGGGAGTCGAGGTGGTTGCAGTCGAAGTGGAGGACGGGGGTCGAGGCAGGGTAGTTGCGGTGGCTGGGGAGGCTGGAGGTCGACGAGAAGACGATGAGGAGAGAGAGAGCGGGATGGGTTTCGGAATAAGAAAACAGAGAAAGAAGAGGGTGACGACAGTAGGGGGTTGCACAGTAAATGTAGGGTTAGGGTTCGGGTTAGGGGGGTTAGCATGTTAGGGATCCACTAAGGAGATGTTATAGGGTTTTGGGTTTAGATCAAAGGGTAAAAGAATAAATAAATAAAATAGTATTTATAAATAGAATAATTGGGAATATCAATATACAAAAAATTGAATGGGATGAATAACAAAATCTTCAGCAGAAAAAAGAAAAAGATAGATTGGGAGACAAAAATTGAATTGAATGTAAAAATGAATTCTATTATTAAATGAACAAATTACAGGGGTTCAGAGATAAAATAAATAAACAATAATACCAAGAAAAATACAATAACTAAAAATAGGGGTTACACCAGTCCTATGATGAAATCTATGTTGATATTCTCTCATTTCCAATCTAGAATAAGCAATGGCTGCAACAATCCTCTGGGGTTCTGGTTTTCCGCTTTGACTTGTTGACATGTGAGACATTTAGCTACAAAGTCTGCAATATCTCTCTTGATGCCTGAACACCATAAATGTTGTTTGATATCTTTATACATTTTGGTACTCCGTAGGTGCATCGACAGTAAAGTGGTGTGTGCTTCATGTAGAATGCTTTCCTTTAGTTCTGTCCCTTCAGTTACACACAACCTCTCTCCTAACCAGAGTACTCCATCCTTCACATAGAATTTTGATAGCATGCCTACAAAAACTTGCGTCCTCATCTTTTGTATTTCTGAGTCCAACTTCTGACTTTTAATGTTCTGATCTCTCAAAGTGGGTTGAAGTCTCAATTGTGCTAATGTTTCTGGAAAACTCTACAATATTACCTTGATTTCTGCTCAGTCCAAATCATCCACCAGTTCATTATGTGTTGTGATTAAACTGGATAAGCTACTCTTTTGTCTAAGGGTGTTTGCTACCACATTCGCCTTCCCAGGGTGGTACTTGATTTCGGGGCGAATCTTCAAGTACTTCTAACCACCGTTTCTAACCTCAAATTCAGATCTTTCTACTGGTAAACTTACATCAAGCTCTTCTGGTCCGTGTACATGTTGACTTTCTCTCCATACACATTATGTCTCCATAGCTTCAGAGCAAATATCATTGCAGCTAGTTCCAGATCGTGAGTTGGGTAATTCTTCTCATGTGATCGTAGCTGTCTAGACCCATAAACTATCACCTTTCCCTCTTGCATCAGGTTACAACCCAATCCCCTGGGTGAAGATTCACTGTAAATATCATAGTCCTTGCCTGCTTTGTAGCGCCCCGGATCCCACTACCAGAAATCCGTGACACAAACCAGAATCTATTCCTTCAAATGCATCTCAGCACAGTAATAACACGAAATTTAAAAACTTTTTATTGCCAAATAAAATCATGACATCATCAATTACAATCATTATCTTGTTCTGGAACAAGAAATTCAATTACATTAAGGTATTACAAATACTATGCAACATTTCGCCTGCCCTTCAGATCGGTAGTCAACTAATCTTCCACTGGAAATCCACTTAGTGGTCAAACTGCTTCCCTGAGATGCGCCCTAGCTCGAATCTTCTGCTGCGCTACTCTGATATTCCTGCACCTGCTCGAATGATAGATAGGTACATTGCTACTCCACTTGGATGTCCTGCTTGTCTTCAATCCTCCTGCACTCGCGACACGGTATCCAGCACCTAATTGAGTTGGCATGTCAGTACATACACTGATGCAATGCTAATAAGAAAACAACGATCTCCATCTAGCAATCACAACCAGCCTTTGATGAAAACAGAAATGTGCATCCTAATTTCCTAGTGTCAGTGTATGCCATGACCGGAAGTCTAATGCGTAGAACACAATGTAAAGAAAACAGATGCACTTAGTCTAATGTCAGCAAGACTTTGGACATGCATGCATCCCATACTACATACGTTCCACATCAAGCCGTCTTCTCCAGTTTCAGGGTTTCGTACCCTTGCGTTGCAATGCATTCTACTATTTTACTCAACCTGTTCCTGATAGATACAACGTGGCTGGTGAATCCTACAGTTATTACTGCTAAACACAGTGGAGTCCCCGTTTGCCACTAGTACCCCAATCCGGTCTGGATCATACCAAATGTCCTAACATTTTTACAGATACACAACTGCAAATCTATGGTGCCGAACATCTATGGGACAACAGTCCCATGGTCTGTTCGTGTCCACTCAGCATAAGAACATGACGGCCTTGAGGTTTTAATCCCCCTATCCGATAGGAACTTTCTCGTTCTTACCACGACACTTCAGAAATTAACAGAGCAAGATACGGGTCCTGTATCCCGTTAATAGGAAGAGATAACCCTAGTTATCACCGCCTAGTGCTGGCCCATAGAACAAGTCGAATTATAGGGAATCACCCCTAACATCAACTCGGCCTTTAAGCGAATGGTAAAGAAACTTAGTTATGTAACAGTTTACATAAATTATGTTTGTCACCTAAAATCATGCACGAAGTTTTATCAAACAATTGATCCCTGACTGGTTTATCAAAATAATAACCCGGCGAGTCGATACTCATCGGCTGCCATACCCCTGTTGGTCCTCGACCAAATCCCCGTCCTGTGACCCTAGGGAAGCCTTACACCCGGCAATAGAGGTAAACAAACATAAACATCAACACATGACTTATTGACATACCTAGGCTACTAATACACCGATCATAAAAATAGTTTCAGTAATACCTAGGTCAGAAATGGATCTGACCTGGTCAATTAACTCAAACACTGGCGACCCGATCTCCATCGTTCGCCACCACCTCTAACTTGGATCGCATCCACTATCCCGGTCCGAGATCAATTGCCCATTGGGTAAGAGCTCATCGGTACATGTAGGATGACTATCCAGTTCTCGAGGCGGAAGAATTCAATTACAATACTTGCCGACTGGGTTGATAGTCCTAGGGTATCAACAACCCTAGACTAGCTTCAAGCTATACTAGTTATGTGCACCACAATACAACAAATCTACCATATAGCTATTCTTTTAAACTTATTCATGTGTCCACCATGAGTACTAAGCACAAGAATCTTATCTAAGTTCCAAATGAAGTGCTTATTAGGAATAATTATTCAACATCTTAAAACTCAAATCAACTCATAGTCATAATCTTGTAGCATGTATAAAATTCCATATCAATTCATCTACGAACACAAATTTGATGATTCCAGATCCTATAGCAAGTTATAATCCTCTACTTTACTCCTCTAGTTGACAACTATCACAAATTATGCCAACTAAAGTGAGAAAACCCCTTAGCAATCTACTAATAATAAGCAGCTCAAAGAAATGCAGTTGTTGCACCTTGAAAAATTCACAACTTTCAAAATATTACTTGGAATTGCATGATCTTACCCATTCTGAAAAGCTAAGACTCTATACTATAAGTCTTTAGTTAACCATTCCTTCAGATTTAGCCATCTAGATGCTATAAAATCCCTATATGTCCTCAGTTGTATACTTCTTTAATGCATTTGCTGCATCTTGCTAATGACATAAAAACTTGCTCACTTATCAGAATTATGCGATCTTGGATTCTATAGAAAGCTGGGAGTGTCTACTATAACTTCCCAGTTGATCACATCATCGAATTCATCCATCAAAGCACTCTAAAATCCACTATTTTCATAAGTATACACACAGGAAAATTAACTCACTTAACAAAACAGGGTCTTCTACAAAGACTGGTTCTGTCTAGAAATTAGGAAAATCATATATTTCAAACCACAAACTAAAATTTGATAATTCAAGATGTTTTGAAAAGCTAAGACTCTCTACTACAAGTCTCAAGTTGATCAGTTTTGCAGATTCTAAACATACAACTCCAGAAACTCACAAGTTCACAGACTAGCTAACTCAGAGCTTATCCTGAACATGGTCCAGTCAAAATTCAATATCAATTCAACCATAGGTCCGATACTTATAAAATTTGGGATTCAGTAACTAGAAATATACAGGTCTAACATATCCAAAAATGCATTAAGGTTCAAAACAGACTGAGAGTTATAGCCTTTTGATTATAGCAGAAAAATTTCTTCTATTCTCAGCAGTGTATAAAACCTCTGGTTACAAACTAATTTTGAAACACCATCAAAAGTTCTCGAAATTATCTAAAATTTTAGATAAATGATCTAGATACATAGTGGATGCTAAAATAAAAATTTCGCTGCAAGATTATATATCATAAATTAGTTATGATTTATTTAATTCCATCTTTGAAATAAAACATTGTCAGTTCCTGATTCTGGACCAGTCACGAAAACAGAATTTGTAAATATAGAAAATAAAAATAGAAAAATCTAAAATTTGAATTGATTATTTTTAACACATCCAAGTACCTCCAGTAAAAAATTTAGCTCAAAATACCTTACCAATTTGAAGTTAAGATTTTACAAACTCCTCTTCACAACAAGGACAAACACAGTCTTTTTACGACACTCTGTTCCGAGAGAGAACTATTTGGTTGAGGTACTAATTTAACACAGAAAAATATGAAAAAAATTGAGGATACTCTAAACTCATCCTAAAATATGCCATTAAAAATTTCTGACCAGATTCTAAGTCGTTTGCCAAGTAGAAAAATCCTAAGTTAGCATACTACATAAGTGTTCTTTAACATGAAACATGGTGTGAATTTCACTAACATACAAGTTCAATTGATCTAGCATATGAAACACTTATACATGGTAATCATGCCCTCTTAGCTACTACTACACACCAATTTTTATACAAAAAATTTACTAATTTAGAGTTGGAAACACCTACCTTCCTAGTGTTTGAGAATAAGCCTTGTCTTCAACCTTCTTCTCCTTCACCAAGCTTGCCTCCACTTCACCTCAAAGAGCTCCAAAAAAACCTACAAAACAAATGAAAAGCTCTCTTTCTCACACTTTTTCTTTTCTTCTCACCTTCTTTTATTTTTTGAATTAAGATATGATGAAGGAAATGGAGATAGGATGAGGAAATGGAGATATAGAGAAGTGTTTGGAGTTATATAGCGAAAGAGAGTGGGAGGATAAGGTTTGGCAGGAAATAGGCTTAAGGAATGGAGGGTGGGGATAGGAAGGTGAGGGGGTGAGTGAAATTTGGATGGTTGGATGAGTTGCCAACACACAAAAAATCTAGAAAGTTAAAGCATGTTCTCATTTGTTCAAGAATTCACTACATGGCACATTTCCAATCATAGGATCTCATCAAAATTCTATCCAAGATCAATCATGATGTAGGGTTTCCTAAACCTAGGTTAAACAACCCTAACCCAAAGAAAAATAATTAATGGTTAATTACAATTCAAATTAATATTTTGATATCCATAGCAAAATATATTCTAATATTTAACTCATAAAATATATACGGACCTACTCATATTCAAAACAATTATAGACAATATATCATATACAATCCAATATGATCCAATCATGTATGTATGTATATATATATAATAAATGGTTAATTACAATTCAAATTAATATTTTGATATCCATAGCAAAATATATTCTAATATTTAAATCATAAAATATATATGGACATACTCATATTCAAAACAATTATAGACAGTATATCATATACAATCCAATACGATCCAATCATGTATGTATATATATATATATACTTAAAAAAATAAGATAATTTGAATTTATAAAAATATATGTTTATAAAAATTATTATTTTTCCCGAAGATTGTCCTGATAAAACAATCGGGGCAAAGCCACAATTTAATTGAGAATATATCCCGAATCTATCTCATCGGGTTCATAATAACTCATATATCGGAAATTTCTCAATTAAAACTAATTATCATGGGAAAATATAGAATCTCGTGCAATTCTCAACTGTGCATGGATTACAATGTAAAATAGCTACATACTATTTTGTAGGGTGTTACATGCTTGTGGTAGTACCAGTACTGGTACCGTTGTCAGCTTCTTCTTCAACTCCTGGAAACTTTCTTCACACATGTTGTTCTAAATGAGACTCACGTTCTTCTTAGTTAGTCCTGGTAATGGTACTTCTATCTCTGCATATCCTTGGATAAACCATCAATAGTATATCATCAATTTCAAGAAACTACTGATTTTCTTCACAGTCGTGGGTCGGGGCCATTCTTTCACTGCGTCATTCTTTTGTGGATCTGTCGTCACTCCCTCCTTAGAAAGAATGTGACACAAGAATGCCACCTCCTTCTTCCAAAGCTCACATTTGGAAAGTTTGGCGTACAACCCATGTTCCTGTAACATTCCCCACACTTCTGCCAAGTGATCAGCATGTTCTTCTTTTGTCTTGGTGTATACCAGAATGTCTTCTATGAACACCACTATGAATGCATCAATAAACATGTAGCACCCCGAATTTCCATAGTAGAAATAAGAGACATAAATCTAGAATCTATACTTCAATGTAATCCAAACACAGTATAAAATGTAGGGAAATTTTAACATTCTTTACAACAGTCCATATTACAATGCACAGCGGAAATTTAAACACATTTAATACAACTCATTTCAATATTTAAACTTCAGTCTTCTCAAAGTCCAAGATTCGACCCTTGCTCAAGCCACTCACTTTGCAATCCTACAAAACTGTTAAACTTGTGGGTACGTCAGTTGAATGCAACTGACGCAATGCTGATAAAAACAACAACTCTCCAATGTCTCACAACCACATGCTTGTTGCACAAATAAAACAATAATAAAAGAATCATAAATCAACAATAAGTGTTGAAACTAAAAGAACAATATGTGCCATGAAAACAGGCAGAAGTGTATTAAACAATGTTCAAGAAAAACACAATTGCACTTGATGCTTACTAATGCATACTTGTTCGGATTCAATGCATTCCATACTACATAGGTCCGAGGGCAAGCCCTTAGCGTTCTCCACATTACAACATTTAGTCCCTCGCTATGCAACCTACTACCATGACTATTACAAGATTTAGACATTTCGCAAGTGTTGGCTCTCGCCCCAGATTGCTGGAGATCAATCCCACTCCACAGATCATTCTTGTGCTTCTTTCATCCCTCGTCCCGGATTACTGGAGATTAGCTCACTCTGCAGATCATCCTAGAGCCCTCAACGCACAAAAATTTCATCAGCGTCGCTCTCATCATGGAATACTGGAAATCAATCCCACTCTGCAGATCATCCTCGGGCCTCTTTCATCCCTCGTCTCGAAATACTGCGGAATATCTCACTCTGTGGATCATCTTCGAGCCTTCTGTAACGCCCCGAATCCCAAATACAACTGAATTCGAGAGTTCTACAGGATCTTTACACTTCATTTAGTACAATTTTACAAGGAATTTAAAACTTTTCACTTTACATCAGAGTTTACATGAAACTTTACACTTTACATTGCACAGCGGAAGTAAATTTACAACATTTAAATAAATGTACAATAACATTGAATAATCTTTAAGCATCTGTTCCTCTTTAATCTTTATCATGTCATTACCCTGCATACAAAACTGTTGGTACGTCAGTTTATTCAACCGACGAACATTATACATAGCCATCCTCTCTATGTCGGAAATAGTATAACTCATTTTTCATATTTAACAAACACAAACTTGTCACATATCAAACTAGAGGGACTACTCTATTGATGTCGTGTTGTGATTGTGCACTTAGTCCTTAACGCAGTTATTTATGTTCCATGACACTAATGCACACTTGTTCGGATTCTATGCATCCCATACTACATAGGTCCGAGGGCAAGCCTCTTAATCGTTCTTCATCTTTGTAGGGTTCAATCCCTCGTCATGTCTTAATCTACTATTGTAACTACGGTGAGTATCCTAGATGATCTATGAGTACAAGCTCGTGTACAGAAAACCTGGAGGGGAATCCCACGCCATGTCTTGACTCATCAAGCATGCATTCTGTGGCAATTCAGCCTCCTTCATGGCACACGATCCTCTTGCAGTCACCAAACATCCCACAAGCGTGGCTAAAGTCCGATCATTACTGAGTAGTGCCCACGCCATGTCTTGACTCATCAAGCATGCATTCTGTGGCTCACACCCGCACTGTAAACTCTAGTTCTCATACTCGTGTTTTTCTCTCACTATCATCACGTCTCCACTATGTACTAATCCTTAGTTTTTATTAGAATCATGAACAAAATCAAAGCTCTAGAGTTAGTCTCTCCACTAAATCGGACTAATTCATTCGTTCAAACATGACCAACCTTGGTCTTTCATTTCAAATTTCATTTCATTTCTTTCCAATTGCCGGGGGAGACTTAGCTACTCTTTTGTTTCACTTCCAATTCACAATTTCCAAAATTGAGCGTTTCCAACTCAATAGTTCATTTTCATAATCATAACAGATTTTCTTTTTTTTTCCAATAGCATGATCTCTAATTCATTCATAAGTCCATAGCCATACATGGAATTCAATTATTCCTTGTGTATTTCATCAATAAAATCACAACACTATTGAATATTCACATTTCATATTTTCCACACTATTCTCCAAATGAGAATAATTTTACGTCACATCACATAATATAATTTCTATCTTTATTTCACTTCTTTTCTATCATTTTATTTCAAGTCCTTTTGCAAAGTGCAACTTTCATAACATACAAGTGTATAATTATAGTTCTAAATTATACATTTATTTTCAAAAACATACTCCATTTAATGCAAATAATCCTCAAATTATTTTTCACAAGTCCCACATAATTTTAGGATAATAACTATATTTTTTTTTCATAATTTTTTAATCATTACAAATCCTCAAAAAAATGTTTTTCCCCACAACTAAATACTGGCCGAGCCCAGTATTCGAACCCACGACCACAGGGAAAACCACCCAAGGCACAGACCACTAGGCTAAGAGCATCTATATGCGTTAGAAGGAGAGGCTAAGAGCATCTAATGCTCTCGGCCACTGTTATTTTTATTTTTTTAAAAAAAATAGGAACAAAAGTATGGTGCCAAGGGGATTCGAACCAGCAACCTGAGACCCGAAACCTACTATAGCGAATAGAGTCATCCCAACCACTTGAGCTATGCGCTCGGGTTGTCAACAGTGCAACTCGAAGTTTATTTAAAACAATTCTCTCTGTTTATTAAAACATTCGATATTCTACAAGCTCTCATTTCCTTTTGTTTTTATAAGATTTTCTGTAAAATTTTCAGATTGACTAATACCATCATAAATTATACTCCAGTATATAGAAAATAATTTTTTCAATAATTAAATAATATTTTTCATACAATTGATTCGAATTATAAACTATCACTACCACATTTCTTCTTTTTCGACATTTCTTAATAAATTAACATCACTAATCTCTTTATTAGCAATCTGCATATTAATTCTCTGTTTTTAATCATTTCCCAAACATACAATCTATATCTTAATTCATTCATTTCAACATTATCACAAAGACCCATTTAAACACATAAAGTAGCATTGTCATTCTACTAACTTTTGTATCTAATTTTTGATGTAGATAATAAAATTTTCTTCAAGAAATCCATGGCTATAATCAATTCGTACACAACTTAAATTTTAATAATGGAACCACACACAATTGCATATTCACATTTCAATCAGTCAATAGGTCATTTTTCTAATTAAAGTGTACTCTTCTTAATCTTTTTCATGCATCATTCTTTCAATTCACATCTAGCATGCTTCCTAATTAGAAATATAGAAAATTTACCCACCTTAATTTGGAGAGAAATACAACTAGCAACCTCCTAAACAAATGTCCTTACCACGAGAGCGGTCCTCCTCCTAGATGTGCGCACCCGAGCTTCAATAACACCAAACCCGAGCCTCCCCTGGATTGATGCCGGCCTCTCCTCTTCTTGGTGCAAGCACAATTCTCCACACACACAAACTCAATCTTTTACTCACTTGCTAGACTACTAGATAATGTATTTTGAACTATAGGTTTGGAGGAAATAATTAGCACAAGAATAACTAGGCTGGGGGGGGGGGTATTTATACTAAAAATCTAGGAAAATGGAAGGCTAGGATTAACTTAGGAGTTAGGATTAAAAGGCTAGGATTCAAGGAGGAGTTACAAAAACCAACCATGATCAAGTAACCACCACCCATGACTCCACTTGAATTTTTCAATTCCCTCCAAAATGATCAAAACCGGCCTACCTTGGGTGCATTTGCACGTGTACGTGTAGTGCACGTGCATGCAGCTTGGTCTCCATTTAAAAATTGTACATTATATTTTATAAAAATAATCTTTAGAATGTATTCTACATTACAAGTTGTAAAAAAATAAAATAGCTCATGGGCTTTAGTTTATGGGCCAAAATAATAATTATAAAAAGATAACCAATAAATTAGATTTGGGCTTTTAAAAGAAAGGCTTTTTGTCTATTTAAAAAAGGCTTCTACTTAAAAATAATTAAAGAGCACATGTATAAATATCTATACTCATCAAAATGAAAATAATTACCAAAATATTGCACGTACACACTACGTGCAAATTTTTTTTCATTAAATGAAAATCGGGGCATTACACCTCATACTCACGTTTGCTCTTGCTTTCATCATATCTCCAACTAGTGCATATCCTTATGTGTAAGTAAGAGTAACATGAGCCACCTAGAGATAGCTCCACTCTACCGGAATTAACTCTACATAACTAGGAACACTAGACGCTCTGGCTAATCCATATGATCAAATAATTTACTACCGGTAATCCTGGGTCCTATTCAGCCTCTATTGCTCACAACACAATATCCTTAACAATACCATTCTAGGGTTCTCACAATAACCCTAAGTTCCAATATGAACCACCATTTGGTTCCAATATCAAAACATTCAATCTTTTACTCATTTATGGAAACACCACATTTCCACAAGTCCACAATCACAATTTAATATCTCATTTAAAATCAACTCATTCCAAATATAAACATTCATTTATCCACAACCATTCTATCATAACTCACCCATTATTTAATGAGCAATTCATTTCCATAAAGTCCCCCTTCATTTATACAAACAAAACAAATTAATTATACCTCTTCAAATCCAATTCATAATACTCCTTCCATATTTGTAATCATACTCAAATTTCTGAAAGATTTATCAATTTAAAACTGAAATAACCCTCTCTCAATTCTGGGATTTATCTCTAAAATCTGAAATTTCATAGTTTCAAAATATGAAATTCACACCTCTTTAAAACTGAAAATAACTCTTCAAAATATGAAACATTTATCTTTCAAAATTGAAACATATACTCCCCTCAAAACTGATAATTTCTAAAAAATGAAAACTTGAACTTACTAAAAATTGAAAACTCATTTCTCTTTAAATCTGAAATTTATACGTTCTTATCCTTAAGAAAAGTCTATTCAAAAATGAATATTTAATTCTGAAAAAGTTGAGTTTATATTTACTCCATAAACATAGATCACGTCACCACTTTATAATCCATTTGCACAATAATTGAAGCTCTAAATCATCAATAAACTGAAACTAAATTTTTATAAAAATCTACAACTTGCAACTTTAAAACTTCACATTATTACCAAATATAAACATATATATGAATGCACATATCTATCCTAGGGTTTGCAACCCTAGTATACAACCAAACCTTCACACACACCTTAAAAACCGGGCCCCCTCACACATGCCGAGCCTGGCACTGTGAACACCCGAGGTCAGCACACTGCCTAGGGCACCGTTCTGCCCCTAGGCCAAAACCCTGAACCCTTACCTTTTGGGTTAGTGGCCAAAATCCTAGGGCTTAACCCTAGGTTAAAGACCTAGTGTATAAACCCATATTGAATGCTTTTAAACATGATTAAATACCGTTCTAATCTTGCATAAAAAAATTCCAAAGTTTAGATCCATGGAATTACATCTCAAAACAACAAATACAAATCAAAGATCTCATGTTTAAGGTTCCTTTAACATAGATTTACACATTCCATAACAAGATCCATAGTCATACATCAACATATAGTATTTTTAATTGATTCATATGAACAAAATTCGATCTTTAGGCATATTATCATTCAATCATAGAGGAATAAATTAGCATGCATCATGGATCAAATATTAACGTATTCTTTCACAAATCTTCACATATCTTTCATCTACATAACTTTTATTACAACAATCATCATATGCATGCCATTATGTTCACAATTTCACAAAGATTAAATCATAGAATGATTCTACATTGTTTGTGAGGAATAAAATACATTAAGTGACATAGAGTAGATGCCCACCTCTTTGAAGGAATTGAACTCAAAAGCAAGAAAGCCCTTCTCCTCAAGAAATTGATCTCCACTCTTCAAGACACCAAAATCACCAAGAAAATGCAAAAGAAATTGCAGGCTGAAATCCTACTGCCTACATATAGGGTTGGGCTCAGATTCTTGGGTTTTGTGGGAGTTTTTGCAATAAAGTCCACCTACAATCCCAAATTTGCATAATTAGTTATTTGCTCAATCTTTCCAAATCAAATCCAATCAAATATGAATAAAATCCAGTCTTAAACCCCTCTACTGTAAACTGGCCCCCCCAAATGTAGCCAACAAAATTTTGAAATCAAAATTTTGGCTCCAAACAATTTTTTACACAAAAATCCCCTTCTTTGAAAATATTTTCAAAAATAGTTTCTCTTGTTCGAAAAAATTCCAAAACTGAAATATATTCAATTATAAATAAGAGGATTAGTTTAGAAATTCAAAATTCTAAATTTTGCATTTCAAAAATATTTGCACCTATGTTGCACGTGTTTTGCACATGCAAAACGACAATTTCACAAAAACTCAAAATAATTAAATTAATTAATTTAAAATTATTTATTAATTCAGAATATTATATTTAAATTTCTGGGGCGTTACAAAACGGTCTTAACACCTGATTCATCATATCCATGAATATAGCCGGTGCATTCATCACTCTAAAGGGTATCACTAAGAATTCATAGTGTCTATGCATCATTGTGAATGCAGTCTTTGGAATATCTTCTTCTCTGATCTGAGCCTGATGGAACCCTTAGCATAGGTCAATCTTCGGAAACACAGCCATACCTTATAATCGATCCTAACCATTGGAATCTTCTTGAATTCTTTTTGAGTCTTCCTATCATTTAGGACTGCCATTACTCCTATTGATTTCTTCTTCCATGGAAAGCAACTTCAGGGTCATCTTGGTGCTTTCACTACAACTTTTTTATCCTTGCATTCAATGGTTGCACTGTAGACTGTCATCTAGTCTATCACAATAATAACATTCACTCCTAACACATTCAATTCAATAAGGTCTATGCCCAAAAGTTTTCCTCGAATCTCGATATCACACCCAATGTAATATCGGTCAATAGTCAGAGTACTTCTTGAGGGTGTAGCCACTGCTAATACCCTGTCTGGAAATATCTTAGGTTCAACTTCTAACTGATTGCAAATTTGGGAGACACAAAGGTATGAGATGATCCAGTATCAAATAAAATATTGGCTTTAATACCATTGATCAAAAGATTACATCAAATAAATTCAACAATACATCTATATTATTACAAAGCCTTATTTAATACTAAGAAAACATCACTCATCTTTATCGAATTGATCCGTACCTGTGATAACATTCTCTGAGTCCTATGCATCCTCCTCTATGAGTGCTGTAACGCCCCGCTTCCCAAAAAGAGAATACGAAATACGGATACGTGACTAAGCCCAGCGAATTATTTTCATCATCCATATGCTATCATGATCTTTACAACATTTCACAGGAATAATCAGAGTAGGAAGCAAGAGAAGTCAACCATGCATGCATAACTGAATCAATATACCAACAGGAATTTACTTGAAACAAAACTTAATAAATTTTAAATAAACCAGATCTGAACAAGTCAAAAATCCTTGGTCATACTGCCCAATAGAAAATTCATGTTGCAGATAAATTTATTCAAGAATAGCAGGAAAGTAAATATAGCAAAACTCCAGCAACTAGAACCTTAGATCACCTACACCATCTGGCAGCTGATCTCCAAAATCTGCAATTTAATAAATTGCAGGAAAAAGGGAAAAGAAAACAAAATGCCCGTCAATGCAAGTTACGGGCCGCTTGTAGTGCAGGCGAGTGGATTTATAGAATGAAAACATCAATTAATCATCTTTGGCCCGGAAGGTTAAGTATATGGAAAAGATAAACAAATAGCATGGAATAGATATGACAACAAAACAGAACAACTAGAATGAATCATGAACAGAATCAAGTAACATAATGTGCTAACAGGGTTCAGGTAACATGTACATGCAAGCAGGTAAACAGGTATACAGATGAACAATTAAACAGGTAATCAGGTATACAGGTAAACAGGTAAATAGGTATACAGATAAAGGTAAGCATGTAACATGTATCATGTTATGTCAAGTCTTGTGTTATTAGTATCTAGGTAGCACTTCATTCGTCCCAAACTTTTACCACATACTTGCTACATTCAAACAAGTTACGTTTAGATTTCGTAGTGGAGTCCATAGGGCCGTGTACTCAGAGATCAGAAAAACAGGAATAGGAACAGGTAGAACCTATTGGTTCTCTTTTGAATACACATTCCTATATGGAAGTGTGTAGTTAGGTAATCAGGTAAACAGGTTCAGGTACAGGTAGAACCTACTGGTCCTCTTCCGAGTATACCTTCCTATAGGTAAGCATGCAGTCGGGTAATCAGGTAAACAGGATCGTGTATCATGTAGTTATGAACACGTAACAGGTGGGATACACGGGCCTCCTTCTAAGTCACATTTCTATATTTTCCACTACTAGATCTTTTCCTTAACCCTGGCTTGGTTATTTGTTATTATTATCAAACAGGTATGTATGTGTCACAAAACATAGCAAGAATAATATGGTTTAAACAAGTAACAGGTTCAGGTTGAATGAAAAACATGTACAAGTGAAAGACAACTCATAAAGATTAGAACAACGAAAATTCTAGTTCAGGACAGCAAGACAGTACTGTACTAAATCTTGAATTTTCGTTGCTACAGACATACTAATCTGGATTTGTCAGAAAATCTGGAAAATAGACTCTCGGCCGAATCCAGCAAATATATATCAGTCATATGGTATTTCACAAAAATATGACTCAAAACAGATTTGTATCCAGAAAACACTTTCAGCCAGAAATTACAAGTTTGTATTCAAGAACAGGAAAACAGCATGAAAACTTACTGACTAAATCCACGAATAATCTGGGGTATTCCCTAATATGTTTGGTAACTGAAAATAAAGTTTCATAATTTTCCAACATAGATAGAGTAGTCAAGAAAAATCAGAAAGCAGCAAGATCTAGCAGTTTTGTAAATCTGGAATCATAAATACAGTAGTACTAAAACAGCAATATCTTACAAAATATAAATCGAAATCCATATCCGTAAAAAGGGTGATAAAATAGATACAGTAGGCTACAATTCATATTCACATAGTTTTTATAAACAACAAATAGAATCAGGTCGAAATTATATTTCTTTACTGAATAGTATGAAAATTCTGCAAGTATAGTAATTGTTCACAAACTTAGAATAGTTCATAAAATTCATCAATTAAATCCAAAAAAATTAGGGGTTAATCCCCATCAAGTCTAGTTGTACTCAGGAAAATATTGGATCAAAATATTATCTTTAACATCAGTATAAAAATAAATTACCATACAGAATTCGCATAAAACTGAATCTGGAAGTTTAAACACATCTGTAGTAAACTAGTCATAACTTGCAACTCACAAATCGAAATTGAGATCTGTCAAAAAATCTGGAAAGTAGACAGAATTCTCTATAATTCATATTCACAAATAACTTTCAGATGCTGACCTTAATAGGGTCTAAAATACTGATAAAAAAGGGGGAACCGACAAAACTGAAAATATCCTTTATGCACAAAATCAACTAGTTCATATGGAACTCATGGAAAACATAACCATACATGAAATATGGTGTACTAGATGTCCAAGAAACATGGTATAGAATATTTTACAAGTCTACAACAAGTATACTACAACTAACACAACCGAGCACACGACATCATACGAGAACATGCATGTATACTACAAGAAGTGGTCATCCCTAAGTTATTTCATGTTATGAGTGTAATGAGACAACTACGGGCGGGTCAATAAAATAGAGACAAGATATATCAAGGGTTTTGCACAAGAATTGTCTCTAGAACACGACTACACTATAGTCGGTATTTAGTACTTATGTTATACAAAGAAAAGAATACAAGTTACTTGTCTTACAGCCGACGACGAAGACGAAGCAAGAGCAAGAATAACGGGAACGGATCCCGGGCACGAACTCAATGAACGAACGACAAACCCGAACACGACTCACGAAGAACGAACCACATGAACAGACGAACACACAACGAATAATCACGAACACACTAACACGTGCATCTCTCGTGCACATGCAACAAGGAGAGAGCGAGAGATACGGTGGACAGTGGGGTCGGCAGCGGCACGACGTCAGTGGGACACAGCACCGGGAGTTCTCTATCGATGCTGGCATCGCTGAAGGCAACCGGGCAGGGAGCTCAGGGGTGCACTGCAGGTGTGGGCGTTGAAGCAGCCGACTTGTCGCGTCGGGGGTTCGGCGGAGCACAGGGGCCACTGGGGAGTAGGGCGGCATCGAAGGAGAGCTTGAGATGATGCTGTCGCCCACTGTTGCAGGCGGGAGAGAGGATGGGAAGGAGGTAGGGGATGAGGGCATGGGGGCGAGATGGTCGGCAGAGTGAGAGAGCGGGAGAGTAGGGAGATGCAGGGGGTTGGCCGAACAGGGATGCTAGGGTTGGGTACATATATAGGTGGGTAACTATATATCAGGTTTTAGGGTTATAGGTGATGGCTGACGGGTTAGGTAAAGGAAAACAAGTATCGGGTGTAGAAGGGGTTTAAATGGGTTGTGGTTATTTGGTTTGGAGAAAAAATGGGTATTGGGTCTTCTACTAAATCCAATAGGGTATGAATAGGATTAGGGTTTTAGGTATGAATAAATCAAAATAAAACGAAATATAGTGATTCAAAAATAATGAGATGGGTACAAAATGGAAAAATAAAATAAGGCACAAAAAAAGAAATTTGAATAATGAACAAAATACAAGCTCGATCAAACAGAGATAAAATAATAGGGGACAACTGAATCAAGAACATCAAATAAAGGCGAAAAATAAAATAGATGAATATATATAGAAAATGAAGATCCAAACAAGGTACAAAAGAGCTACAAGATGAATAAATACTCCAAAAATAAAAATACAGAAAATTGAAAACACGGGTTACAAGTGCAAAGGCTCGTCCGTGGTGGTATGGCTTCCTCCCCTAATTGGTAGGAAACTGGCTCTACCCTCCCTGCTGGAGATGTGGGAAATTGGGATTGATGTGGTCTTCTTTGCCACAATTAAAACAAGTTACTCCCTTATTCCTCTTCAAGCAAACCTCCCTGTAATGACCTCTTTCTCCACACATGAAGCAAGTTCTCGGCTTTCTAGCAATGACAACACTATTTGCCCTAGTCAGCTTGACCTTCTGTGCTAGGGGTAGTTCCTTAAAGTTGTTCAACATTGTAGGTCATTTCCCAATGTTTTCGTTGTCCCTCTTGTTCTTCACCAAATAGTACTGATCTATGTTTGATTTGGTGGCAGCAGATCACCACACCAACTTGTCAAAATCTCTGATTTCGAGGGGTATCATGCGAGACCTTAGCCCTGGCCTCAAACCCTACTCGAATTTCCTAGCCTTCTTGGCTTCATCTACTACCAGTTCAACCGTATACCTTGAGAGTTGAGTGAACTTAGTCTCATACACCCTAATTGTCATGCCTACTGGATGTAGGTTCAGGAGTTCCATTGCTTTCTTCTGCTAAATGTCCGAGGGAAGTAATGATCCCTGTACTCTTCCAAGAACTCCTCCCAGGTCACTAGCGCATTACCCCAATACCCTTTCACTAACTGCCACCATTCCCCTACATCCTTCTCTAGTGGGATAGCAGCCAACTTTACTTTGCTGGCCTTCGGAGTTTCCAGTACATCGAACACTGTCTCTATCTGTCTAATCTAGTCATCGGCTGCAGTAGGGTAGGCTTACCCTTTGAATACTGGAAGCTTCAACCGCTTGAAAAACTTGACCTGTTTGAAGGGGTCTTGAGTTAGCATTATCGGGCTTGCAGTTGGTATGGCTCTAGTGTTCTGGGCCACACTTGACCTCATGAATGTATTCAGGGATGATAAATTCTGGCAAGTTCCGTCTCTAAGTCGAGTTCATTACCATTGGTATTGTCGTTTCCTTCCTCAGCACAATTATTCCTAGCTCTACCTCATGCTATCATATCGAAAGAGGATAGTAAAAAAAACCAGTCTACGTACAAGGTTTCATAAATGCTAATTTAAAAAACAACCACAACATTTACGACCCCAAACTAAAACAAACGCATCTAGTGTCATCCTGAGCCCATTTCCCATATAATGTTTAGTACTGCTAATTGAAGTCAGCTCTGATACCACTCTGTAACGCTTCGAATTTCATATGCTGAAAAAATTTGTGACACCCATTTTCTTTTAATTCAATTGAGTACATAAACATAATATAATACAAGAAAATATAGAAATCTTACTAATAGTCAAAACCACTTGGATTGATAAGATGGCGGGCTCAGGATGTCACAATTATATGCTAACACCTCAGTCTCCCTTACCTACAAAACTAAAATCTTTGGGATCATCAACTTGTGAGGCCGATGGCAAAATTCCCAACAACTTCAGCTAACTACAAAAACACAACACAATAGATGAAAAACTTGAATCGATGTAAATGTTAAATGTAAATGAAAAATAGTCAATTATACAATATCGTATGTGTGTTTGTGGAACTAATTTACTAATGTTAAATATACTTACTATGCTACAATGCACAATTCAAATATGCTTTTCAAATGCATGCTTGTTTGGAACGATAAGTCACCAATACAACATAGTTTCCGAATGCAAGCTACTAGCATTTGTTCTCATTAAAGGGTTCAACCCTCGGTATGCAATGCCTAAACCCAATGATTTGTATTCCAACACGTAATCACGTGTAATTCGTTGTAACGCCCCGAATTCCATACACAAGAAATCCGTGACTCATCCAGGATCTCACTTTAATTTAGCTCAAATATAGTACAAATTACAGGGAAATTTAAAACTCTAATTACATCATTGTTCATTACAATATCAAAGTATTTCATACAATAAATTACAACTTATTATAAAATTCAAGCTTCAGTCTTCCACTAGAATCAACGTTTAACTCAAGTCCATGCAACTTTTTGACACGAGTCCTGCAAAACTTCCAAATTGTGGACACGTCAGTTGATTTCAACCAACGCAATGCTAGTAACAATAGTGATATTCTAATTCTCAATAACCAAGGATTTGATGCAAAATAAAAATAAATGTAAGAAGTAAATCTACTCTAAGTGTAACGGTGTATGTAATGATCCTGAAAATCTAATGCACAAACAAATGCACACAATGCTATTTTCTAATGCATACTTGTTTGAAACTCTATGCCGCCTAAACAACATAGGTTTTGAATGCAAGCTTCAAGCATTTCTCCTAATTTTAGGGTTTAATCCCTAGCTATGCAAAATTTATATCTGTGACAAAATTCAAGATTTAGACATCCTGTGAGCACTGGCTCTCGCCCCGAAATACTGGAGATCAATCTATATCTGCAGATCATCCTGGAGCATATTTCGTCTCTCATCCTGCAATTCTGGAGAATATCTCACTCCGCAGGTCATCCTGGAGCCTTCAACACAAAAGCGTCTCGTGAGCGTCGCTCTCATCCCGGAATACTGGAGATCAATCCTACACTGCAGATTATTCTGGAGCATATTTCATCCTTCATCCTGAAATACTGGGAAATATCTCACTTCGTGGATCATCAGGGAGTCCTCTTCTCAGGTTTGCTCTTCCTTCATCACAACTCCTTTCTAGTGCATGTCCTTTCTAGTGCATGTCCTTACAGGCTCGAACTCAACAACATTATGAATACTAGCCCAACTTGGCTAAATCGCACATTCAATAAATCACAACCTTCGGTATTCTGGATCTTGCCCAGCCTCTAGAAAACCACACAACTAGGACAACACACCGATCCATATTCTAGAGTTTCCTACGAAAAACCCTAAATTGTTAAGGCAATCCCAATATCCGTAAGTTATCAACTACTCTGAATTTCTAGGTTGATGCACAAGACACACTAAATTCTTTCACATCTCTAGTCTATCTTTTAGTTATTGCACCATCTTGATCTCACACCCAATTAATCCCATTTCTAAATCTCGATATTTCTAAATAATAAAAGGTTCAGACAATAGATTTTATTTAGTAAACGGCTCATTTTCATCAATGATTAAGATTAGGCGAGCTAGTCTGCAATTAGTTCTAATTCGATTAAATTAGTCATTATTAACTCAAATCTACACATCAACTTTTAAAATTAGAAAGCGAGATAGACTATAATTAGATCTAGGTTGAATAATTGAAACGCTCCTGATCTAATTTGGTTCTCTCCTCCCAAAATATTAGTGAGTATTATTTCTATAATTTGTTTTGGTATCTACTAATGTTATTAATTATTACAATTAATAAAAGTGAGCTAAACAAATCAACTAGTCCTAATTTAATTAGGTTAATCTATATATGAACTAAATACAATCCTACTCCATATTACATCCAACCCCAAACCCTACATTAATTAAAAACAACCTAACTTAATCAAAACCACATCCTAATTTAATCAAAACAAATCTAGTCAATTATACTCAAACCCGAGCCCCCCTATGTCCACAACCAAACCTAAATCCTGTTTGATTCAAACCCTATCCAACAAGCCCCGACCCAACCCTTACTGCATCTGAACCCGAGCACTACACCATTCCCAGACCCGAATCCATACAAGTCCAGACCCGACTCCACACAGGTGCAAACCCGACTTCTTCACTTCTACACCCGACCCGAGTTCTGCCTGAAATCGAACGACAATCTGATTACAGCCAGACCCGATTACAAAAACAAATCAAACCCCTAATTTGAATAAACCCTAATCATTGCAATTAAACCCAAAAAAACAGCAAACAAAAACCCCACAAAAGCATGAAATAAATTCCAAAACCATGATTTTAAACAACTAAAAATTGATATCATATGTGTTTAGTAATTACTTGATCTTCATGTTAATAATAAAAAACAAATATCCAAGTCCGTAATCAAAAGTATGGCATGCAATTGAAATTAAAAGATGATTTCGTTGCTTGATTTGAGCATCATATGTATATTTCAAGAACAACACAACACAACTAGATCATCTTATCTATTTAAATCATTTGATGCTCTTACAATAATTTTAACTTGTTTTTTTTTTAGAATGATATAACAAATATCTATCATGCATCTATCTCACATAACGAATTAACAAAAATATAGATCATGAATTAATGAACACTAATTACTACTTACAAAACTATTGATGCTAACAAACATGCGAACAGAAGAACACCGGCTCTTCTAATGTCAGATTCTTGATCAAATAGCCTCCAGAAATCCTTCTCCTCCGAAAACCCTAAAGTACTCCAAAAAAAAATCCACCATAGTGAGAGAGAGTCTCTCTCCCTCTCTATTAATTTGGCCAGCCAACACTAGGGCTAGGATTAAGGTTCTGGTTTGCTTTTATGTTGGACTGGGCTTTTATAAGACCAAACAATATTCTCTTATAATTGAACACTACTTTTAATTAATATTAATAGCCCACAAACCAATATCCTACATCAATATTAATAAAATGAATAAAATTATAATAAATAAATAACATGACAAGTGCTACTAACATATTACAATACACGTGTGTTGAACGTGCAAACTTGAAGGAAAAAAAATAATAATGTTATTTTATTTTTGTGGGGTATTACAGTCGCACCCCCAAGATATTAGAACTTACTGGTCTATCCCTAGTTCACACACCGTGGATTTACTGGGCGTATTCTCAGTCCCGAACATTTCTAGGAACCTCAGCTCTTTACCGGCCAAGTTCGTCATTGTTTCAGTCATATATTCTTCTAATGCAAGTTGTTCACTAAGTGATGCAAAGTATAATCTACACTCAATAGTTCATATTTCGGACATACATTTCACACAAACATGAATCATGGAAACATCGACCTTACTCTACTTCTCCCTCAGAGTTCTCTAACTCTACCAGACTCGAGCTCGCCTAAATCACAATCATTCCCTTGGATTTGACCAAGTCATTCTCTCAGATTCATTGACCTTACCGGCCTACCCCTAACCCACACATGTGGATTTACCAGGTGATGTGGGTAAAAATCTAGTCCATCTGAACTGTCAGATCCAAACGGATCCTGTGATATCCAAAGACAGGACAGTACTCCCTTTTGACCGTTAGCAGGCTCACTACTTCGTTTTAGCCCACAAAAGAGGGTCAACCCGGTCTACCAAGGGTCCCTCCCTCTGCTTATAAATACTAATCCTCCTCCTCAGTTGCATGGTAATTAACCTTTTGCCTTTAAACCATAATCTCCTTCTCCAGTCACTGACTTGATCGTCGGAGAGACTGTTGCTAGGAAAACCCCATGCATTTCAAGGCTTTTTACAGGTATCCGGCGACCAACGACCAACACCACCACCTCCACCTCCACATATTCTGAGTATACATATCATCAGGATAAGATCTATATCTGAGATAAGCGTTCCTCATCTAACAAAGAACTCATTATTTGTTGCTCCCACACCAGAAAATAGCAGGATTAAATTGGCGCCATCTGTGGGAACCGACAAATCCAGCCTCCGACTCAAATCTTACTCAGTAGCCTCTTCTCTTCCATCGCTCCCAAAGCCAAGAGGATAGCTACCACAGAGCATCATGCCGACCCCCTCCTCCTCCTCCTCCTCATTCATCCCCTTGTCGCGCAGCAGCTCTGGTGTCACAATAGCAGCGGGTCGAGCACCCACATGGTTCGGCTCTGAGTGCCTCCCTGCTCAGTCGCATGAAGGACCAAACACCCAGTGGTTTTGGATGTCCAAAACGTCATCAATGATAGACAAGACAAATTCGACCTTAGCCATCCTCTCAACCTCTCTACAAATGAGGGACCCTCGGATCATCCCCCCAGCCGAAGCTATCATTCCTCCTACGGTCGAGAGAAGGAGCGCAGTCGCTCCCCAAGGGATCACCGACCTCCAAATTATAACACCCCAGAAATTTAAATGTATTATTTTGAATTATTAAATAATTTTAATTTAATTTATTGGAGTATTTTGACTACTTTTTGAAATTTATTATTTTGCACGTGCAAAACACGTGCAAATATTGTGGAATGCAAATACTAAAATTTTCATGTCAAAAATTATTTATTCTCATTAAATTACAATATTTGTTATTTTGAATTTATTTTGGATGAGTAAAACTACTTTGAAATTATTTTGACAAAATGGAACATTTTAAAAGAAATCATTTTTGGGCCATGAAAAGAGCCCAAAATTTAATTTAAAATTTTGCCTGATTAGGAGCAAGCCAGGTGTGGGGGGTTTGAGGGTGAGATCAAGGAGCAAATTTGATTTGGCTATATATGAAAAATATCTAATGGATTTGCTAAATAAAGTAATTTATAAAATATAGGATCTTTAGGGACTTATTTGCAAATTTTCCTCAAGAAACCCTAATCCAAATCTTGGCCTACATATTGAGGCAGCAAGTTTCGGCCTCGCCTCTTTTGGTTTACTTTTGGGTGAAATTTTGGAGCAAGAAGAAGAAACTTTTGTTTAAGGAGGAGAAGTGCTTTCTAGGTGTTTTATTCAAATTCTTCAGGAGGTGGGCATTTCTCTACCTCTATTGTATGTTATTTTTATCTTTAATAATGTTGTCACGTCCCGCTTCCCAAAAAATACGGAATAAGAGCATGTAACATTGTTCCAACGAATGATTTTCATCATCCATAAGCTGTTCAGGAATCTTTACAACATCTCACAAAATAATCAGAGTCGGAAGCAAGAGAATCAACCACACATGCATAATTGAATCAATATACCAACAGAATTTACTTGAAATAAAATGCATTAATCTCAAATAAATCAGATCTGAACAAGTTAAAAATCCTTGGTCATACTGCCCAAACACAAAGAATCCAAGTAACAGATACATTGTTCAAAATGAGCAACAGAAAATAAATGAAGATAGCAAAAGCTCCAGCTAACTAGAAATTTAGATCACATACTCCATCGGGCAGCTGATCACCAAAATCTGCAATTTGAAAAATTGCAGGAAAAAGAAAAAGAAACAAGATTCCTATCAATGCAAGTTATGGACCACTTATATTGTAGGATACAAGCACATGGAAAACTAACAAATAGCATGGAATAATGCATCAATAGCGATAACTAGCATGAATCAGTAAAACAAAATCAACTAGCATGGTATACTAAAAGTACAAATGGATGTGTCAAGTATCGTGTCATATGGCAAGTGTTCAGTAATAGTAAGCTCAGTATATCAGTGTAACAGTATAACAGTATCAGTCCAACAGTATCAGTCTAACAGTATCAGTCAACAGTATCAGTCTAACAGTATCAGTCTTATGTTCTTACAGTCTTGTTTGTATTACAAGCTAGGTAGCACTTCATGCATCCCGGTTTTTACTACATGGTTGCTACAACAAACAGTTTCGCTTTTAAATTTCATAGTGGACCATAATAGGGCAGTGTACTCAGGTATCAGTAACAGTAGTAGTAGCAGTAATAGTAACAATAACAGTAGCAGTAGCAGTAAAAGTAACAATAACAGTAGCAGTAAAAGTAACAGTAGTAGTAACAGTAACAGTAACAGTAACAATAACAGTATAGAATACTAGTTCCCTTCCAAGTACACGTTTCTATATTTTCCACACCTAGATCTTCCCTTATGAACCTCGGCTTGATTACTTTAATTATGGTTATCAACAGATATGGTAGTGCGTGAAATAGTGTCAAACTAACATGATACAATCAGTATTAGGTTCAGGGAAAAAAATAAATATGAATAGATGATATACGGTCACATAAACGAGCAAAACAGTGTCTGTTCATATTCAGGACAGCATGACAGTATAGTACTAAAACAGTGATTCCCATTACTACAGAAATCCAAATCTGAATCCGTCAAAGAATCTGGAAAATAAACTTCCACACGAATCCAGAGATTATATATAAGCCATATAGTATTTCACAAAATCATAACTCAAAACTGATTTGAATCCAGAAAATGCGTTCAGCAAGAAATCAAAAATCAAATTCACAGTCAGAAAAACATCATCAAAATACCTCAAATAAATCCAGGGACAATCTGGGGTATTCCCCTATCTGTCTAGTATCAAAATAAAAATTTTCATAATTTTCCAGTAAGATTAGTTTAGTCAACAAAAGTCAGAAAACACCAATAAACGATAGTTTGGCAAATCTGCAATTCCCAACACTGTTGTATGAAAACAGTAATATCTCGCAAACCGTGAAACGAAATCCAAATCCATCAAAAGGAGATGAAAATAGATAGAATAAGCTAACTTTTATATTTCACAAATATTTTTCATACAGTAAAAGCAATCAGGGTGAAAATACAGATCTCTACAGAACAGCGAGCAAAATCCAGCAAGTATAGTCTTTATAAACAAGCATGAAACGGCATATAAAACTCATCAATAAAATCCACCAAAATTCTGGGTAATCTGTAGATAGATATAGAAGTACTGAACAAAGTTTTAGATCAAAATAATGTGTAGCACAAGTATCAAAATAGTTTAGTCATCAAAATCATCAAAAATTGAAATCTGGAAATGTTCTACACCTCTGTAGTAAAACAGTCATATCTCACACCTACGAAAACGAAAATCGAGCCAGTTTAGAGGGGTTGGAAAAAAGATGAATTCCTCTAAAAATCATGTTTGATACTGAAATTAAGATTCTTACCTTAATATGGTCTAAATCACTGATCAAGACAGATTATCGGCAAAATACAAAATTTCCTTTAGGAACAAAACCAACATGAATCACACGAAACTTGGTCGAAACATAACTAAACATGAATCAGAGTCTACTAAGTGTCCAAATAACATGTAATAGGGTACACGACATGTCCACAACAAGTATATCACATGGATCTCACAAGGACACAAGTTCGCATAATTGTTCCACATATACATCACATCAAGAAACGGTTACTCCTAGGTTAATTCATATCATATGTGTCGTGAGGCAACTATGGTCAAAACACTATAGAGACAATATGAACAAAGGGTTTCACACACAAATTGTATCTAGAACCCAACTACACTACAAGAGGTATTTATGACTTGTATCATACAAAGGAATTGAGTACAAGTTACTTGCCTTAACCGAAGACGAAGAACGAACACCAAGAATAACGAGAACGGATTCCCGGGCAACGAACAAAATTCATGAATCAAAATCAACGAACCCACGAACAATCTGCACGATCACACGTGCGAACTCCACAAAGTGATAGAGAGAGATCAAGAAAGAGAGATGATGGCGGCTTGCGGCTTCTTGGCTAGCTGCTGTCGATGGCGCCGGAGGACACCGGAGGGAGAGGGAGATAGAGAGATGGGAGAGTGAGTGCTCGGGGTGGTGGTGCGGAGTGGTGAGGGGATCGGGTTCGGGGGAGTTGGACGACGGGGTAGGCCGCAAGGGGTGGTCGGCCTGGGGCGTCGGGGTTGGCTGGGCGTCGGGTGCGTCGCAACAGTGGGAGAGAGAAAGAAGGGGGGCTGGGGATTTAGATGGAGTAGGGTTAGGGTTTAGGGTGAGATATGAGAGATATATATGGGGATGGGTTTTGGGTTAATGGGTTGTGGGTATTTAGGAGTAGCAATAGGTTTAGACTAATAGGATTTCATTAGGATCAATTAGTATAGATATCAAATAGGATTGTGGATTTTAATTTGGCTTTGGTAGTCAATTTGGGATCAAACAATAAAATTGGGAATAGGATGAGCAACCATATCACCATGAGCACCCAAAGACAAGAATAGAGAGAACAAGACACAATGAACAACGAAAATAACAACAACGATCAAGACAAATCAAGGAGCCGAAAATAAATCACAAAAGACCAAGAATGAGACCAAATGAATATATATTGAAAACAACTCCAATATACGGTTCAAAAGAAATACAAGAGGAATACAAAGAGGAAAAATACACTAAAATTAAAATTACACACAAAAATACCCGAAATGAAAAACAGAGGTTACAAATGTAGTCTCATGCTAGGGATGGATTTTTTGAATCTATGTTTTATATTAGCAAGAATATGATATTTGCCATGAGATAAATTATTGAAGTGATTAATATGAGATGTTTGATTGATATCATGAAGTGAAAAGTCAATTGTTATATGTGTTGGACATAGATAATTGAGTTTGAATATTATACTATGTTAGAGTATGAAAAGTTTGAAATTTTATCCCCAAGAATTGATTGTATGATCATGTATAATGTGGTGGTTGATTATAACTTGATATGGATCTATAAATTCATGTTTGTTTTGCCTAAAGATAAAATCTTGAGATTTAATTTACTATCGTTGTTGAATAAAAATTTTATATTTTGATTCCTAGTTGTTATACATGGATTGAAGTGTATTGGAGGCTTCAAGAATCGAGTTTGAAACATGCTAGGGTTTCGGTTGCACTGTGCAACCCTTGAGTTTGCACAGTGTTGCCTTTCAGTTTGCAAGAAGTAAGGGGCTCGGGTGTATGTATGGTGAGGAATTTTGTGCGCTAGGGTTTGAAAACCCTAGTGCATATATGGATATGTATATATGTATAAATTTAGTAATTTTATGAAGGTTAATTGATTTTTAAGATCAAGTTTTGGATGTGCAAGTTTCAGATTTTATAAAGAATCTAGTTTGAGAATTTTGATGAATTAGAGTTCAAACTTTCGTATAATTGGATTAAAAATTTTGTGACGTTATGTATGTTTATAAGTGGAAGGTGAAATTAAATTTTTAGAATATATGTTTCAGTTTTGAGTGGTTTGTTTCCAAGATTGAGAACATATAAATTTCAGATTTTTGAGAAAACAAGTTTTCATATTTTAAATGTCTGACATGCAAATTTGAGTGTCGCAAAATCTATAATTTGGATGACTAAAACTCTCAATTTTGAGGAGATAAATGTTTGGTTTTGAACGATGAAATTTCAAATTTTTAAGGGGTTATTTTCAGTTTTTGGAACTATAAATTTCAGATTTTGAGGAAAAATCCCAGAGTTTATAGACGATTATTGTTCAGTTCTAATTGAGAAAAAAAACCAAGGTAATTTGTTGTGTATTCATGTAATGCCCCGATTTTTCATTTAATGAAAAATTATTTATTTTGCACGTAGTGTGCACGTGCAATATTTTTTGGTAAATATTTTCATCATGATGAGTATAGATATTTAATATGTGCCTTTAATTATTTTTCTATAAAGCCTTCTTTTAATTAGACAAAAAACCTTTTCTTTTTAAAAGCCCAAAGTTAATTTAATTTATTATTTTTTATAATAATTATTTTGGCCCATAAATTAAAGCCCATGAGTTAATTTATTTTTAAATACAACTTGTCATGCAGGATACAATTTAAAGTTTATTTTTATACAAAATTTAATGTACAATTTTTTAAATGGAGACCTAGTTGCATGCACATGCACTACACGTACACGTGCAAATGCACTTCCCAAAGCATGGCCGGTTGTAATCTTTTGGAGGGAAAATCAAAATTTTAATGGAGATCATGCTTGGTGGTTACTTGGTTGTGGGTAGTTAATGCAACTCCTACTTTCATCTTAGCCCTCCATCTTATAACCAATTACTTGATCCTAGCCCTCCATTCCATCAAGATTTTAGTATAAATACCCCCCCCCCCCATGGCTAGTTATTCTTGTGCAAAATTATTTTCTTCCAAACCTATAGTTCAATTACATTATCTAGTAGTTATTTTAGTGAGTTAAAAGATTGAGAGATTGTGTGGGTTTGTGCATCAATCAAGAAGGAGAGAGGTCGGCATAGGGAGTGCTCTCGGTGGCTTGTGGAGGAGCTCGGCTTTGGTGTTCTTGGAGGCTCGAGTGCGCACTTCTAGGAGGAGGACCATTCGTGTGCAAGGACTTTTGTTTAGGAAGTTGCTAATTGTGTTTGTCTCTCCATTCGAGGTGGGTAAATTCTCCATATTTCTAAATTAGAAATGCATATTAGAAATGAATGAATGAAGCATGAAAGAGACTGAGAAGAGTACACTTAATTAGGAAAAATAACCTATTGAATGATTGAAATGTGGACATGCAAATTTGTATGTGGTTCTATTATTTAAGTTGTATGTGAATTGATTAGGATCATGGATTGATTGAAGAAAACACATTTATTACCATCAAGAATTACATACAAAAGTTAGTAGATTGATAATGCTATTTCATGTGTTAAATAGATCTTTTGTGTTAATGTAGGCATGAATAATTTAAAATATGAGTTTGTATGTTGGGTAAATGATTAAAGACAGAGAACTAATGTGAAATGTGTTGATAAAGAGATTAGAATGCTAATTGCTAAGAAATATCGAAAAGAGAAGAAAATATGGTAGTGATAGTTCATATTTCGAATTAGTTGTATGAAAATATGTATTAATTATTGAAAAAATGATTCTTTATTATACTGGAGTATAATTTAGGTTGAGAATAGCCAATCTGAAAATTTACAGTAAATTCTATAAAAGCAAATTGAAATGAGAATTCGTTGAACATCGAAACGTTCTAAATAACAGAGTGTATTGGTTAAATAAAATTTGAATTGCGTTAGTGACAACCTGAACACGTAGCTCAAGTGGTCAGAACGTGCGGTTGGGTTCCCTGTGGTGGCCGATTCGAATCCCTGTGGCACTATATTTTGTTTCATGAATTTTTAAAGTATAAGAATCAGCGACCGAGAGCATTTAATACTCTCAATGCCTCTTTATACCGTTGGCACAAATGGCCTAGTGTCCTGTGCCTTCGGCTGTGTTCTCTGTGGTTCTGGGTTCGAATCTTGCCCTCGGCAAGATTGGAAAAACTTATTTTTTTAACATTTTGGTGATCAAAAAATTGTGGAAAAAATATGATTATTCTTCTAAAAATATGTAGGACTTATTAAAAATAATTTGGGAATTATTTACATGAAATAAAGTATAATTTGTGACTAAATGTGGAAATAGAACTATGGTTCTACATTGATATTCCTTGTGAAATTATATCTTATAAAAATGACTTGAAATGAAGGACTAGAAAATTAATGTGGCAAGGAGAAATTATATTGTGTGATGTGATGCAAATTATTCTCCTTTGAGAATAGTGTGGAAATTATGAAGTGTAAATGTTCACCTTTGATTGAATAATTAGTGATGTGGGTTTTTATGTGAAAATAACATTTCATGAGTTACATGATGAATAGTTGAATTAAATGTATAATTATGGACTATTGAAAAATTTAGAATTCATGATTAGAAAAGAGAAATGCTATTTGAGTATGATAACTCAACATATGAACTTATGAGTGGAAATGCTCAATATTGGAAATTTGAATTGAAATTGAAACAAAAGAATAGCTAAGTCTCTCCTGGCATTTGGAAAGAAATGAAATGAAAATTGAAAGGAAAGACCAAGGTTGGTCATGTTTGAATGAATGAATAAGTTCGGTTTAGTGGAGAGGCTAACTCTAGAGCTTTGATTTTGTTCATGATTCTGATAAAAACTAAGGATTAGTACATAGTGGAGACGTGATGAAAGTAGGAGAAAAACATGAGTATGAGGGCCATTGGATTGGCGGCGTGAGAGTATTCACAGGCTGTCTTCATGATGTGTCGTGACATGACGTGGATACTGCTCCAGGGTACCGTCCCAGTGGCGACACTTATGGGATGTTTGGTGACTGCAAGAGGATCGTGTGCCATGAAGGAGGCTGAATTGCCATAGGTTGTCTTCATGATGCGTCGTGACATGACGTGAGATTCTCCTCCAGGTTTTCTGTACACGTGCTTGTACTCATAGATCATCTAAGATACCTACCGTAATTACAGTAGTAGATTAAGTCATGGCGAGGGATTGAACCCTACAAAGATGAAGAACGATTAAGAGACTTGCCCTCGGACTTATGTAGTATGGGATGCATAAAATCCGAACAAGTGCGCATTAGTGTCATGTAATATAAATAAAAGCATTAAGGACTAAGTGCACAATCACAACACGACATCAATAGGGTAGTCCCTTTAGTTTGATATGTGACAAGTTTGTGATTGCTAAATATGAAAAATTAGTTATACTATTTCCGACATAGAGAGGATGGCCGTGTATAATGATCGTCGGTTGAATAAACTGACGTACCCACAGTCTTATATGCAGGTAAGTGACATGATAAAGGTTAAAGAGGAACGGATGCTTAAAGATTATTCAATGTTGTTGTACATTCATGTAAATATTGTAATTTTACTTCCGCTGTGCAGTGTAAATTGTAATGAATTTATATAAACTCTGATGTAAAATGAAAAGTTCAAATTTCCTTGTAAAATTGTACTAAAGGAAGTGGAAAGATCCTGTAGAACATCTCGAATTCAGTGTATTTGGGATTCGGGGCGTTACAATTCAAGTATGGAATGGAGTAATTTTTAATTTGTAATAAGTAGTATATTTTTATGATTGAACCAAATGGAGGTTCTTGATTGAAAGTTGGGGTTATTGTGAGAACCTAGATGGATGCTTGAGGAATTGAGGTGTGAGCACTAGAGGCTGAGCGAAATCCTAAGGTACTGGCAGTGGTTATTTTGTTTGTAGAAAATTAGCCAAAGGGGCTAATGTTCCTAGTTTTGGTGAGTGAAGTCGGTGGGGGTGAGCTAGATCTAGGTGGCTAGTGTTACATATGTTTGAACCTAAGGATATGCACTAGATTGGGAGTTGTGACGGGACTTGGGAAACGTAAGTATAGGCTCCGTTTCAATCGGGCGGATTTATTCCGGGACTGTGTGATTTTATGTCTCTGTAGTATGTTCGTGCAGTACACTTGTACAGTCTGGCGGGATGAGTTTCAGGACTGGGGTCTAAAAGTGAGATAAATTTGGTATGTTCGTGCAGTACACTTGTACAATCTGGCAGGATGAGTTTCGGGACTGGGGTCTAGAAGTGAGATAAATTTGGTAAGTTCGCGCGATACACTTGTACAGTCTAGCGGGATGAGTTTCGGGACTGGGGTCTATTTGAGGAATGTATGGTATGTTCGCGTGGTACACTTGTACAGTTTAGCGGGGACTGGGGTCTATTTGCAGAATGTACAGCATGGAGGTGATTCTCCAGAGTTAGAGGGATGCTTAATGGATTCTTGCGTGTTTACACTTGTGTAGTATGGTAGGATGTATTTCGGGGTTGGGGTCTATTCACGAAGTGTTTAATTGTGTTTCAGTCACTGAGATAGGATAGCATAGCGAGGGATTGAACCCTGAATGAGGTGAACGCTAAGGGTTTTCCCTCGGACCTATGTATTATGGGATGCATAGAATTCGAACAAGTATGCATTAGTGTGCATCGTGTAAATTGTGTTTTCACTAACATTGTTTTATGAATTTTTGCCTATTTTTTCTGACACGCATTTATTCTTTCAATTTCAATATTAATTGTTGATTTTTGATTCTTTTATTATTGTTATTTGTGAAAAAATTATGTGATTGTGAGACTTTGGAGAGTTGCTACTTTTATCAACATTGTGTTAGTTGCATTTGACTGATGTACCCACAGTTTTAACAGTTTTGCAGAATTTGCGAGTAAGTGGCTTGAGCAAGGTTTAAAGCATGGAATTTGAGACGGCTGGAGTTTAAATGTTTAAATGAGTTGTATTAAATGTGTTCAAATTTTCACAGTGCATTGTAATATGGACTGTTGTAAAGAAAGTTTTAATCCCTGTATGTTATACTGTGTTTGGATTACATTTTCTAGATTTGTGTCTCTTATTTATATGATAAAAATTCGGGATGCTACACAAATGGCTACAGAAAAGGAGGGCATGTGACGAGGGCCGAGTTCCAAGAGTTTCGGAATAAGGTCCTCCAGGCCCTCCGAGGCGGTCCTAGGAGCGAACATCGCATGAATAATCTTAGTATCGAAGGAACTGAGAACAAGGGGTCCTATGGGTCAACCTGATTTGGGGGACGAGAAGACGCCGCCGTTCTCAAGCAGCTGCAGGAGATGGAAAACCGCCTTGCCCGGATAAGGGAAGGCAAGAAGCAGTCCAATAGAGGGTACCGCCCGGTTTGGCCACCCTTCTCCTCTTACATTCCTGAAGCTCCATTCTTGAGGAGTTTCAAGCCTCCTGTGTTCAAGACCTATATTGGAGAATCATATATAGTTGGTCACATTAAGTGGTTCAAAACCCTCAGAATGATTCACAGTACCTCAAATGCCATCCTTTGCCATGCGTTTCCACCATGCTGCATGGCACCGCTTGTGAGTGGTACTCCAAACTTACCTTGAACTCGATCTTCTCTTTCGACCAGCTCGATGAAAGCTTCTTCGCTCACTTCGTGACCTCTGTAAGTCCAAGAAGAGGAGCGCCTCCATGCTTGACCTAAAACAAAAGGATGGGGAGTCCCTTCGGGATTTCATCCATAGATTCACAGCTGAGGCCCAGTCTATCTCCTCCCTCGATGTAGGGGTCACGGCAACTGCCTTCGGACAGAATGTCTGACACGAACTGTGGAAGACCTCCTTGGCTAAAAAGCCACCTACGGATTTCAGGAGTGAGAAATATTTTCGAGCTGAAGAGGCCTTGCATCCACGGGGCCGGAAATAATTCGCAGCCAAGGGGAAAGGGAAGTGGAAAACTCTGATGCACCGAAGAAAGCCCAGAAGGATTCCACTAAGTAGAGGTGCCCTCCTCCAGCGCTCTGGTTTGAGAAATTCATTCTGCTTAACGTGAGTATCTCCGCCATCCTCTTGGAGGTGGAGGAAGAGGGATTGATTCGACACCCCCCTCAGTCCAATAATCTATACTATTATTAAGCAAAGCCCAAATTTGGCGGCTTTTTACTATCATGCCCCCATATCTATCTATACCATTATTAAGCAAAGCCCAAATTTGGCGGCTTTTTACTATCATGCCCCCATATCTATACTATTATTAAGCAAAGCTCAAATTTGGCGGCTTTTTACTATCATGCCCCCATAAACATAAAAGACTAAAAAAATATATATATACTATTACTAAGCAAAGCCCAAATTTGGCGGCTTTTTACTATCATGCCCCCATAAACATAAAAGACTAAAAAAATATATAGGGTTAAAAAATGTAATTTGCATGACTAATAAATTATAATTTTAAATTATGAATTCATACCCTTCATTTTAAATTATGAATGCATTATGCGATGTGGAGTGGTAGCATTTTGCATGCACAATTTAATTGGCGGCTTTTTACTATCATGCCCCCATAAACATAAAAAACTAAAAAAATATCTACACTATTATTAAGCAAAGCCCAAATTTGGCGGTTTTTTACTATCATGCCCCTATAAACATAAAAGACTAAAAAAATACATAGGGTTAAAAAATGTAATTTGCATGACTAATAAATTATCTATCTATTATTAAGCAAAGCCCAAATTTGGCGGCTTTTTACTATCGTGCCCCCATAAACATAAAAGACAAAAAAAAATATATAGGGTTAAAAAATGTAATTTGCATGACTAATAAATTATAATTTTAAATTATGAATTCATATCCTTCATTTTAAATTATGAATGCATTATGCGATGCAGAGTAGTAGCATTTTGCATGCACAATTTAATTGGCGGCTTTTTACTATCATGCCCCCATAAACATAAAAGACTAAAAAAATATATATGGTTAAAAAATTTAATTTGCATGACTAATAAATTATAATTTTAAATTATGAATTCATACCCTTCATTTTAAATTATGAATGCATTATGCAATGCGGAGTAGTAGCATTTTGCATGCACAATTTAATTTGCCTTGAATTCATCTCATCTCATAATTTGCCTTGAATTCATAATTTCCAAAAACGGAAAGAATACAGAATGGAAATATCCAATCACTATATTTTTAATGCATGCATGCAGACCATTAATACCCTCTCATTCATTCCCTTCTTTTTAAATTATGAATGCATTATGCGATGTAGAGTAGTAGCATTTTGCATGCACAATTTAATTTGCCTTGAATTCATCTCATCGCATAATTTGCCTTGAATTCATAATTTCCAAAAATAGAAAGAATACAGAATGGAAATATCCAATCACTATATTTTTAATGCATGCATGCCGACCATTAATACCCTTCATTAACAAAATGTGGAGTATACAAATGCATAAGCTTAATTAATGCATATCCAATCACTATATTTTTAACTGTTAATTTTTTTCCCTAATGATGGTTGTACTAGGCAAATTATGCGATCCAGATTAATTAATGCATAAGAGTAGTATACAAACGCATAATATATACTATTATTAAGCAAAGCCTCATTTTGGTGGCTTTTTACTGTCATACCCTCATAAACATAAAAGGCTAAAGAAAAATAGAGAGTTAATATCGGAGTTCAGAAATGTAATTTGCATGTATTGGAAAAATGATTAACATGCATAGATTTGCATGTCTGACTGCATAGATTTGGAAAAATAATTAATAGTATAAATTTGCATGTACTGGCATGCACAATTTATTCATAAGAAAGTTTCCTCCTATCATCTAACACATGCATGCAAATATCAAAATGAATAAATTGTGTATGCCCGTCTGCATGCATGCATGCAACCTCTTCGGTGACCTGCCACTTCCTCAAAATTCTACACACCTTTATAGACGTGCATCGCATGTGCATTATACTAGTAGTAATAAGAAGAGGGATAGAGGTTCTACTGCTAGTTCCATCGAGACCATGGCCACGAGACCGACAATTGCCAGGCGCTTAAACACGAATCGAGGCCCTCATCCACAAAGGCTACATGTCCAAGTTCCCTCGGAGTGACACAAGAACTTCCCCTAATTGCGGGCCTAACAAGTGGCCAGAAACAGACTCCGAGCCCTAGGGCTCCAAGAGAATGGTCATCCTCCACTCCATACATGGAGGGCCATTACGGGGAGACTCAGACTCTTCCCGTAAAGCGTTCATCCGGGAAGTTAATTCAGCCCACAACTGCCCTCCTCTCCGAGGTCGCGAACTCACCAATGTGAAGCCTTAGTCATTAGCCTCGCTAGGCGGATCACGATGTTCGGCACATCCTTGTTGATAATGGATGTTCAGTTAACATTCTGTTCCTCACCACCATCGAGGGGTTGAAACTCTCTCGAGAAAGGTTAAAGCCTGCAAGCTACACCCTTCACGATTTTGCTGGTGCCCCAGTCTATATCGAAGGAATCATCACCACAGACGTTACTGCTGGAAAATCCTCAACCACTCGAACCAAGCCTAAAGACTTCAGGGTGGTCGACATTGAGGCAGCTCATAACACCATCCTCCAGCACCCCAGCCTCGCCTCTCTCCAAGTAGTACCCTCGGCCTACCATATGAGGATGAAATTCCCCACTAAAGCTAGGGTCGAGGTCGTCAAAGGTAATTAAGAGGTCGCCCGAGCTTGCTATACAGCCACAGCGGGGGGCTCGGTCCTCCCTTTCGATGCAGTCGAACTCCCCAGCGATAGGAGTTCAATCGGCTCAGAGCCAGTAGACGAGTTGGAGGAGGTCGCTTTCTCTGAAGCTGATAATTAAGGTCAAATGGTTCCAAGTGAGTAAGGCTCTCCCTCCTAACCTCAAAGAAGATGTTATCCACTGCGTCCAAAGAAACATGGACTTATTTGCCTGGACCCCCTCGGACATGCCTGGCATCTTAGAAGACCTAATAATGCATAAGTTGATCATCCATCTGGATTCCAAGCTGGTACCGCAGAGGCACCGAAAATTCTCCCTCGAGAGGCAGCAAGCAGTGAAAGAAGAAGTTGAGAAGCTCCCCTCCGCTCGTTTCATCCAAGAAGTTAACGACCCTTAGTGGTTGGCGAACATTGTGATGGTGAAAAAGTCCAATGTCAAGTGGAGGATATACATTGTAACACCCTAGAATTTTAAATAATTTTTTTGAGATTAATAAATTAATTAAAGTGATTTTTGGTGATTTAATAAATATTTCTGAGATTTGCCTTTTGCACGTGCAAAGCACATGCAAATATAATTTTTAGGAAAACAAAAAAGTCAAGAATTTATTTGGAGGATGTAATATTTGTTGGTGAATAATAATTAAGAAATTTTCTGGTGTTTTATAAGTCATTATGGGCATTTTCGCAATTATTGCTAAATGAAGGGTCTTTTTGCAAAAGTGCCACTTAGAGGCAAACTTTCAAAAAATCGGTTTTTGGGCTGCATGTGAGGCCGGCCGGCATTAAAAGAGATTTGGGGAATTTGAATCTCACCTTATTTTGTTATCAAATTGCCTAATTTAATGGATTTAAACATATAAAGATATTATTTCTAAAAAAGATATTTTTGCAAATCTTCTCAAACCCTAGAAAAACTGATTTCGGCGTATATAGGAAGCAATTAGTAGCCGTTCTTTTCTGCATGAAACAAAGGAGGATTTTTATTATTGACTTCTTGGAGTTTCGAAGGTAGGATCTTGGATTTTTTTTGCAAAGGGAAGAGCTTTTTCTTATTCTTTATTAATTCGGTTGATTCTTCATTGAGGTGGGTGAGACGTTTGATCTTTTTTGTTCTATATTAGTTGAATGTGGTAAATTGTCTAATAGGATGTTCAGTAGAAGATTGTTTGTTGATGAAATGGATAAACTTGATGAATGAATAGTTAAAACAAAACCTTCATGAATAAATATGCAACTCTATGGATGAAGCTTCACATATAGATGATTTTAAGATGTTAGAGAATTAGTAGTACTCATGAATGTGCTATTTTTCTTATGTTCTTGCTGATTGATCAATGTAGATTGAGATTTGTATGAGTTTTAATGCGTGAATGTAGAAAAGGACGGCTATTTACTGTATGTACCTATACATGCTTTGATTGATGTTTTGATGAATAGAACTTGACCAAATGAATATTGTAGAAGCATAAAATTAAGGGAAAATTGATATAACTAGTTTGTATATGTGTTTAACAAATCTCAAGAGTTTTGGGATCAAAAGATCAAGTTTTTGAAGGGTTGAACTGGGTATGATTTCGGATTGATGATATGCAGGCCGAAAAGTTGATTTTTTGTGTTTTGAGAAGTTTTCAAGTGGAAATGAATAAACATGATGAATGAATAGTTAAAACAAAACCTTCATGAATAAATATGCAACTCTATCGATAAAACTTACCGTATAGATGATTTTAAATTGTTAGAGAATTTGTAGTACTCATGAATGTGCTGTTTTTCTAATATTCTTGCTGATTGGTCAATGTAGATTGAGATTTGTATGCGTTTTAATCCGTGAATGTAAAAAAGAATGGCTATTTACTGTTTGTACCTATACATGCTCTGTTTGATGTTTTGATGAATAGAACGTGACCAAATAAATGTTGTAGAAGCATATAATCAGGGAAAAATTAATATAACTAGTTTGTATATGTGTAACAAATCTAAAGAGTGTTTTGGGATCAAAAGATCAAGTTTTTGAAGGGTTGAACTGAGCATGCTTTCAGATCTGATGATATGCAGGCCGAAAAGTGAATTTTTTGTGTTTTGAGAAGTTCTCAAGTGGATATTCAATTTATATTGATATTGAGACTGAATTGAACATCATACTACTTATATACAACGATTCTTAATGAATTTACTGATACATATACACATACATACACATATATATATACTTTTTGGTTATGAAGGATATTATTTGGAAAATTGCTCTTTTGTGAAATTGTTGAGAGTTTGATTGATTTATGAACTCTATTATGTTGGACAAGTTGTATTTGATTATCTAAGGGTTTTAATCTTTAAATTCATGCAATTGGAGATTTTTAAACTACGTATCAGTTGTGGGATGCACGAAATTTAAAGCTGATGTATATGGACTGTACATGAACTGTCGGTCGACTGCCCCTATTTGAACTGAGGGTGATAATCGACTGTCATTGTTTGGGATTTTGGGTTTTGGCATGTCAGTCGACCGCGACTTTTTTTGAACTAAAATGTCGGTCGATCGACACCTGCTGTTTGTTGAGTTTTCTTGCTGTTTTCTTGCTATATTTATTGAACTACTATTTTAGACGAAGTTTTTGCTACAGAATACTGTATTTTACAGAGAGTTATATTTGATTTATAAAAGATTTTAATTCATATTTCTACAGCTTTAGAAAGCGAAATATTTACGAATTTCAAAAGATTGATGTTTCGTGATTTTTCCATAACTTTAAAATGTGAGACTTAGTTGTTTAAGAGATTTAATCTCGGATTTTATTTCAGAAAATTTGTGAGTATTAAGATAAATTTAGATTTACTTGATTTAAAGAAATTTTCTTAATATGAACGAATTGATAATGGAATCAAGAGTTTTAATGAAAGATTTATGTTAATATTTGAGTTGTGAGTCTCTAGAGGTTGAGTGGGATTCCTGTAAACCGGCAGATGAGATTCTGTGGATCTTGGCCAGTTGGGGCCTTGGTGTTGTTGTAGTGGAATTAATTCGGACACGGTACACCAACTTTAAGGAGGGGGAATTGTGATTTAACTAATAATAATCAACCTAAGGACAGGCACTAGTGGAGATGTGATAGAACTTGGGAAACGTAAGTATGGGCTCTGTTGTTAGTCCAACGGATATATCCCAGGACTGTGTGTTGTTGTGTCCCTAGTATATTCGTGTGTTGAGGGTCGGCAGGCCTATTCACGGAATGTCTAAAGATAGTTGGTATGTTCGCGTGTCGAGGGTCGGCAGGCCTATTCACAGAACATACAGTGCATTCACGAGTTGACGGTCGGCAAGACTATTCACGGAATGTACTGTGTATCTGCGCGTCGAGGGTTGGCAGGTCTATTCATGGGGTACACAGTAGGGAGGTAATTCTCCGAAGTTAGAGCTATGCTTACATGATGCTTGCGCGTCAAGGGTTGTTAGGCCTATTCGCGGAGTATTCTAGATCTTGTTTCTATCACACTAGTAGGATTAGTTGCATGAAGAAGGATTTAACCTTATAAAGTGGAGAATGATAAGAGCTTGCACCGAACCTATGTAGTATGGAATGCACAGAATCCGATAAGTATGTATTAGAGGGTCATCATACTGAACTTGTGTTTTCTTGACTTGTATTATGCATGATGTTTTTCTATTTTTCTACACTTGACACAGCCTAGTTTCACTTGATATTTTATGCTTTATTTATCGTTATTTCATAGTCTGTTTGTTACTATTGTAGGAATGTGTTGATTTCGAATTTGTTCTTTATGTCTCATTTAAATTGTATTTCTTTTAATATCACTCACACCGTTATGGCTGACCCCTGTAGTTTTGGGGGTTAGGGTTATCTTTAACCTCATGTTTTACAGATAGGTACCATTAGCTGGGGATTGGATGCATGTGGTAGGATGATAATATGGCTTATGCAAATTCTAAAAGAATGGATTGTAAAAGAAAGAAAATGTAATTCAAGGTGTTAAATTTCTGCTGTGCTATGTAAAGAATTGATGTAATAAAAGCTGAAAATTTTTGTGTTTTACTATGTTTACTATTACATTGAGGTTGATTCTAGATTTGTGCCACGTATTTTCTAATTTTTAATTATTGGAAATTCGGGGCGCTACATCCATGAACTCACAGATCTCAACAAAGCATGTCCAAAAGATCGCTTCCCTCATCCGAGCATTGACGTCCCGATCGATGCGACGTCCAGCAATGAGCTCCTAAGCTTCATGGATGCCTTCTCGGGGTACAATCAAATTCGGATGTTCCCTCTGGAGATATTGAAGACATCTTTTGTGACAGATCAAGGCTCTACTGCTATCGGGTAATGCCCTTTGGCCTAAAATACACACGAGCCACCTGTCAGAGGCTGGTTAACTGAGTCTTGAAGGAACAAACAGGCCAAAATATGGAAGTATACATGGACGACATGCTCTGTAATACCATCAAAATATTTAACAATTATTTTGTAAATAAATATTGTTACATCTTATGATTATTACTACATTATTTTAGCATATGATGTGTTGCATGTAAATTGCGCACATTTGTGTATACGTTGTCATATACTACACTACTATACATGAAAATATAATGAACATATATGCTATACACTACACATACACACTACACTACCCTACAAAATTTCATGAACAATGGAGCCTACAATTGTTGACTCTGAAGGGGATTAATTAAAACTAGGGGTTAATTAAATGTAGGGTTATTAATTAAATGGACACCTAAGCAACCCTAGAGTTTTCTACACTCACCCACACTCTCCTAGCCCCTCATGAAGCTTGGCCGCCAAACCCCCTCCCCCTCACTACATATATAAATGTGTGTGTATGAAGAAAAACCCTAACTCACTCTCTTCACTTCATTTCCAAAAATCTTCTCATTTTTTTAAGGTTCTACTTGGCTATTTAAGGAGAAAAATAAGCTAAATAGCCAGGAAGAGAAGATAATAGCTAGTGAGGTGTAGCACTCTTCAATCATAAGGTGGGTGTTCATCATCATATCCTCATGGTTTGTTAAATAGAAAAGTAGTGTAGACTCTTTTTGGATTGCATGAATTCTATGTATATATTCAGAATCATAACTCCTTGAATAGAAGGTATTTAGGGTTGAAACTTTTATGGTAGCATCTCATGTGTCTAGAGTATCTCTACCAACTTTCATAATTTTTTGATAGTATTTTCTATTTATATAAAAACTAAAACCACTGTTGGTCAAGAAAGAATACAGAGCTTATTCAGTAATGTTTATTACCCATAATTCAAAAAATCATATCTCTCTGAATATATGGAATTTCATGTCTAAAATTATATATATGTGGTACTTGTACGTGTAGAGAACATCTCCGCAAAATTTCATGATTTTTTGATAATATTTGGATGAGCTGTTTGTATGAGCTGCAATCTGCCATGTTTACTGCTTCTACTTCAAAAATTCATCTCTCTCTACTTATGTAGTATTTCAAGTTAAAACTTTTATATGTGAAAAATGTATGTGTCTAGAACATGCTCACCAAACTTAATGAATTTTGGACATCATTTGTTATTTAAATAAAATCTGAAATTGCAACTGGTTCACAGTTTTATTAGTTGCTGGAAATTTGTACATCTTAGAGTTATTGATTATTTTGCCCTCTTAAATGAAGTATTTTGAGAAAACTTCCATCTAAGAAATTGTAGTAGACTCACCGAACTTTCTTTAGAACCTAAAATATCGAAATTCTGAGAAGTATGTAATTATTAATGATTTTTAGAAGTTGCAAGAACTGCATTTTTGGTTTTGAATTTGCTGTTTTGGAGCATGTATGTTATCATCACTTTAGGGCCTCTTGATAATCTTAGAAATGTGTTTTACTAACTCTTTGACATTGTGTGAGCATACCCATATGTGAAATAACTTGGTATGAAAGGATTTAATGACCTAGTTCAAGACCTTGAGAAAGAACGTAGTGTAGGGGATTCACATAACTATGATTCCCTATGAGGTGTTGATGTCGTGTTTGTGCAAGTTTGTAATAGTGCATATATGTAATAAATAGTGTTGTAGATTGTGTGTCAAATTTGGTATTATTTGGGTTTGAATAACCCTTGGTAAGAGTTCAAGAAGAGCTCGTTAATGGTCAATTTGTTATATGGTGTTTACCATTCCGAAGTGTTGATGGTTTTTGTTCAATGGGGTGCCAAGTTGGGACTTAGTTGGGACTAGTTGATTAGTACTCTGAGAGTTTCGTCTAGTTACCTTACGCTTGGAATGTGAGGATGGATGAATTGGACAGATTTATTGTCGAGGAAGATGAGATCGGTGGGGTGTGCTAGTTCTAAGTCGTGTGACCATCGTCTATAAAAATAGGCAATAGTTGGGCGTATACTCACCTGTCAAGGGGACACGTGCGGCGGCGTCTCGTCTTGGACACGTGTGGCATTGTCTCGACTGTTAATTTCTGGGATTTAGTGATAAGAGCGGGATGCGCAGGTAAGTCACAAGTCCTGTTGGAACTTAGGGGATGGACCCTTAAGATTTCATCTATGTTCTGAGTTATTCCATACGACCAAGGAGTAAAAGTGTAACTCTAAGTCTCTTGGAGAAGTAAGGGTGGTCCTACTGATTCGCCTTATGTTCATGATAATTTTGGTAGGGGAAGGAGAGGAAAAGAACTACTAATTCCGGCAGAGCTGCAAGATCACCGGCCTGACCAAGAGTGGAAAGGAACCACTGATCCTGGCAGAGTGGAGAAGGAACCACTGATCTGAACAAAAAGAGTGATCACTGCCATTCGGAGTGGAAAGGACCATGATCTGAATATAGTCGCGGGGGTGGACTGCGTAAACTGCAGACTCTACCAGTCACTTGATGAATGTTAGAAACAGGAAAGAGTAGAAGAGTAAGATGCATGGCGAGGGATCGAACCCTTTCATCTGGAGAACACGAACTTAATTTGGGGAGTATGTATTATGGGATGCATACGTTTCCAAATCAAGTTTGCATTAGAGTGGGAGCATTGTGTGCATTTTGAGTTTGTGCATTAGAATCAAGACCATGGCATACACAGATACTTGTGGTCTGACTTCACATTTTCCATTTGCATCAAATTTGGTTGTTGAGGTTTTGGAGATTGCGAGTTTCATCCACATTGCATCAGTTGCATTCAACTGACGTGCCTACAGTTTGTTAGCTGCAGGATTGCTGATCATGGAGCAGGGGACTCGAGCTGCGGGAAGCATCCAAGTGGAGGATATAATTCCTTGTACAATGTAATTTATTGTGTAATTCATGACGTAAAATATATGTAAGACTACTTATACATTATGATAATGTAATAAAAGTTTTTAATTTCCTATGATTTATTGTGTTGTGTACTCATTGAAGTAAAGATTCCGGGTAAGGGTCACGAATTCTGATATACAGAAATTGGGGCGCTACATGCTCATCAAGAGCATGAGAGGGGTCGACCACGTGAAGGACCTGGAGCAGGTCTTCGAAGTCTTAAAAAACCACAATATGAGGCTCAATCCGTCCAAATGCACCTTTGGCATAACTTCGGGAAAAATTCTCGTCTTCATGGTCAGCCAACGGGGGATAGAAGCGAATCTTGAAAAGATTCGAGCAATCCTAGACATGACCCCTCCAAAAAATGTCAAAGAAGTCCAGAGACTCACTATTTGGCTCGCGACCATCGGGAGATTTCTTTAAAAGTCGAGGGGGGGAAATCCCACCCATTCCTTAAGCCCCTCGGAGGGGAAAAGAACTTTGAGTGTGGAGACGCTCAACAGTAAGCCTTTGACCAACTAAAGGAATACCTCTCTAATCCCCCTCTCCTCAGCAAACCCGAATTGGGAGAGGTCATCTACCTCCACCTGGTGGCTTCAGAGCACGTCCTCAATGCCGTCCTGATCAAAGCAGACGATGGGGTGCAAACGACCATCTACTATGTCAGCAAAGTCCTCTGCAACACTGAACTTTGTTATGCTAAAATGGAGAAGGTACCCAGCGCCCTTGTCATGGCCGCATGGAATCTTCACCCTTACTTCCAGGCCCATTCTATCCAGGTCCTTACAGACCAACCACTCAGAGAAGTCATCAACAAACCGAAATCTCTGGTCGATTAATCATGTAGTCCATTGAGCTTAGCCAGCACGACATTAACTATAAGTCGATGACTGCCATCAAGGGACAAGCTCTGGCCGGGTTTGTCACTGAATGTACTATCTCGGAATCGTCTGAAGTCCAAGAACTCCAGCCAGTATAGGAACTCTATGTCGATGGCTCGTTCTGCAAAGAAGGAAGTGGGGCAGGCGTAATACTAAACTCCCCAGATAGCTTCATCCTCTAATACTCCTTGCACCTCAGCTTCGGAGCATCCAATAATTAAGCTGAATATGAGGCTCTAATCACCGAACTTCTTATCGCCCACAAAGCAGGGGCCAAACGGGTTAAAGCCTAAAGAGATTCCAACTTTTGGTCTATCAAGTTTGTGGGGAATACGAGGCCCACGAAACCCTAATGGTCCAATACTTGGCACACGTCTGGATCCTTTTGGCGGACTTCGAGGAGACTTCAGTCGTCCAAATCCCGTGCGAACAGAACTACCAAGTGAACACATTATCCAAGTTGGTGTCCTCTTCTTTCAAGGGTGTTGGTCACACAATGATGGTGGAAGTCCTCTTCTAACCACGCATCGACAAAGAGAATCCTGAAGTCCTTCGCCTCGAACAGCCAGCCAAATGGATGGATTCGATCATGAACTTCTTAAGAAATGGTGAACTGCCACATGGATGGATTTGATCAGGGCTGAGAGGTTCGTACTCGTCGATGACGTGCTCTTCAACCAAATATATATGAAGGTCAATGGAAGACCATACCTCCGATGTCGAACCCTAGAAGAATCCAAACTCGCTCTCAAAGAAATGAATGAGGGGGTTAGAAGTAGCCACATGGGAAACAGGTCGCTTGCGAGAAAGGTCTTCAACCTTGGGTAATACTGGCCATCCCTACAACAGGATGCTCAAGATCTCATCAAAAGACGTGGTCCATGCCAAAGGTTATCCTTAATTAAGCACGTCCTGCAAACTGAGCTCAAATCACTGGCGAGTCCAGCCGTTTTTACCATGTGGGAGATGGATCTGTTCGGTCTATTTCCTAAAGTGACGTGCCAATGATGCTTCCTAATTTTCACAATCGATTGCTTTACAAAGGGGTTGAAATCGAACCTTTAGCCAGTAACACCAAGCACCAGGCCTAGCAGTTCTTTTGGAAGCGCACTGATTGCTGGTTTGGGATCCCTCGGATCATCATCACGGACAATGGCACTCAGTTTGTGAGAAATGGTTTTAGCAAGTTTTAAAAGTTCTGCAAAATTGAAAAGGTTCTCTTCAATTTTGCATCCTCAATCTATTGGCCAAGCCGAGAACTCCAACTATTAAATCCTCGAGAGCCTTAAGAAGCGATTGGAAAAATCCCCCAAGATGTTATGGGTTGATGAACTACCTAGCGTGCTTTGGTCCTACCGAACAACCAAGAGGATTCCGACGGGGGAATCACCCTTCATTCTGCTGTCATTCTTGTAGAAGTCAGACTGCCTTCATCACAGGTTATAAGCTTCAACGAGGAACTGAATTTAATAAAAAGAAGGTTTGCCCGGCCAATATTAAAGAGGGAGACCTAATGCGAAATAGACTTAACATCTCTGAACCAAGCAAAAGGGGAAAACTAGCTCCCAACTGGAAAGGCCCATATAGGGTCTCGAACACTTGATGATATTCCATGAAGGCCCCTAACGTTCTGCACTTGTAATGAGGCCCTAAAAATCAGCAAACGTAATAAGCGCTCGCCTTTCGGCCGCAAAGTAATAAAATTTCATTTCAAATCAACACGTCTTAAACCAACTATTTCAACTTTGACCAACTCTTGGCCTCGTTGCTCGACACGGACTTCGAGCTATAAGCAAAGTTGTTGGTGTATGCATTGGAGGTCAGCCTTATAGTGACCTTTCTAGTTTACATTGTATCAAAATATTTATTTCAAATATAAGGCATTTTATTATTGTATTGTTTATTGTGATTAAATGAGCATAATAAAGTCATTAGAATAGTATGTTCAATAAAATGGGACATCAAGTGCATGACTTGATTGTGAGATCCTATTGGTTGAAATCAGAACATTATTCTTAAATGTCCCTAGTCAAGTATTATTGTAAATTATGACAACAATAATACATAGAGACTATTATGTGCATAGACTGATGGCCATATCTCATGTATCAGGAATATGAGATATCAAGAGTGCGTTTGGTTTGTTGTTTTGAAAATAGTTTTGTGAAAATATTTTGTGAAAACTGTTTTGTGAAAACTGTTTTGTGAAAATGAGAGTGTAAAAGCTGTCTGGTAGAGTTTTCTGAAAACTGTTTTCTGAAAATGAAATTGTATAACCTGTTTGTGTATAAAAAATAAACCTGAATGCTGTTTTCTTAAAACTAGACTGTAAAATGCTGTTTTCTGAAAAAGACAGTTTCAAAGCTGTGCTGTTATATTTCTAGCTGAAAACTGTTATGTGAAAGCTGTTTTCCTGAAAAAGCGAGTTTAAAAGCTGTTAGGCTATATTTCTTGCTGAGAACTGTTATCTGAAAGCTGTTTTCCTGGAAAAACGAGCTTAAAAGCTGTTTTGTTATATTCGTAGCTGAAAACTGTTATCTGTAAGCTGTTTTCCTGAAAAAGCGAGTTTAAAAGCTGTTCGGTTATATTTCTTGCTGAAAAATGTTATCTGAAACCTGTTTTTCTGAAAAACGAGCTTAAAAGCTTTTTTGTTATATTCCTAGCTGAAAACTGTTATCTGATAGCTGTTTTCCTGAGAAAGTGAGTTGAAAAGCTGTTTGGTTATATTTCTTGCTGAGAACTGTTATCTGAAAGCTGTTTTTCTGAAAAAACGAGTTTAAAAGCTGTTTTGTTATATTCCTAGCTGAAAACTGTTATCAGAAAGCTGTTTTCCTGAATAAGTGAGTTCCAAAAGCTGTTGGGTTATATTTCTTGCTGAAAACTGTTATCTGAAAGCTGTTTTTCTGAAAAAAATAGTTTGAAAGATGTTTTGTTATATTTGTAGCTGAAAACTATTATCTGAAAGCTGTTTTCCTGAAAAAGTGAGTTTAAAAGCTGTTCGGTTATATTTCTTGCTGAAAACTGTTATCTGAAAGCTGTTTTCCTGAAAAAACAAGATTATAAAATCTGTTTTGTTATATTTCTAGCTGAAAACTTTTATCTGAAAGCTGTTTTCCTGAAAAACTGAGTTTAATAGCTGTTAGGCTATATTTCTTGCTGAGAACCGTTATCTGAAAGCTGTTTTTCTGGAAAAACGAGCTTAAAAGCTGTTTTGTTATATTCGTAGCTGAAAACTGTTATCTGTAAGCTGTTCTCCTGGAAAAGTGAGTTTAAAAGCTGTTTGGTTATATTTCTTGCTGAAAACTGTTATCTGAAAGCTGTTTTCTTGAAAAAACGAGTTTAAAAGCTGTTTTGTTATATTCCTAGCTAAAAACTGTTATGTGAAAGCTGTTTATCTGAAGGAGTGAAAAATAAAGTTGTTGGCTTATATTTCTTGCTGAAAACTTGTTATCCGAAAGCTGTTTTCCGAAAAAAAAAAAACAAAAGCTGTTTTTTTATATTTGTAGCTGAAAACTGTTATCTAGGTTGTATATTTAATGAATTCACAATATTTTTCTTATTAGTTTTTTGTTAATTTTTTTTGCAGATATAGACCCAACTTCTATCAATGTACAAACAAGCAACCTGCTACAACGTGGAAGCTTCGTGCGCTATGACATTTTTTTTTTTTTTCCTTCTTGGGAGCTTCCCACTAGTGTCTTCCGACCATGTAAAATTTTACTTGAATTGTGGTGAAGTTGGGTAATACAACGATTGGACGCACTATGCAAATTTCAAAAAAATGTACAAAATATCCATTACAAATTTCTGTTTGGTTACATTTATTTGACAAACTGTCCATTACAAATATAGATACATATATTTTGCATTTTACAGTTTCTACAATTGACCAAACAATCATTACAAACAAGCATCAAAACAAACAACAATTGCACAAGTGGAGATGCTGCTGCTGCCACTTCTCAATTCCTTGTACAGCTGCTGCTTCTCAACTCTTTCTAGTTGCTGCTACTTCTCCTACTACTACTTCTCCTTATGTTGCTGCTTCTCAACTTCTTCTAGTTGTTGCTTCAATCTCCTTCTACTACTTCTCTTGTACATCTTCAACTACTTCTGCAAGTTATCTTTTGTGTACAATCAGGAAAAGAAATGCATAAGATGAAAGTATGATTAAATCAACTAACCCAATCAAAATTAATATAGTAAAAATAATAGTAGGCTCAGAACACAGTATTCACACTAGGGTTGCATTGGGGTGCATGCCAACTAGTTCAAATAAATAAATAATATAGCATCAGTTAAATAGAACTTCAAGCATCATTTCAAATCCATAAATACACCTTCCTTCATATAAATAGGGATTTCCGCAGTTGCGCACTCGACAGCAAAGTAGATGAACAACAGATGCAAATATCAAACCGAAAATACTGATATCAGATACTCAACCATACTCAAGTTTCAGGCCAATAAACTGATATCATTTACCCCCACCATACTCAAGTCTCAGGCCAGATATCATTTACCCCCACCATACTCAAGTTTCAGGCCAATAAATACTCAACCAAAATGAAAAGCAAGTACAAAATATCAGAAACTGAAAAGACTCATCACTCATTCAACTGAGAAGATGCAAATATCAAAATCAAAGTAACTAAACAGCAAATATCAGTTACTCATTCATACCAACAACAAATAACAGCTACAATATCTGAAGGAGAGAAAAAAGACTCATGTACCCACTTCATCATAAGTGAGCGCGAAACTGAAGAGTATGCATAAATACAACAAGCTCAACAAAGCTACTGACCCAATTTGTAAATAGAAGCCAGAGTATCAAATAATTCCCCCTACGCTGATCATGTATTAATTTTCAAAGGTGTTTGTCATCACTGCCTACACCAACACACAAAAAGAGAGAAAGACAAAACCCCAAAATGAGTAAGAGAGAATCAAATACTTCCCTGGAATATAATAGGTGTCCACACAGTGTTCTAGTAGCATCCATATTTTTCATATATGTCCTGAAACAAAATTAGCAAGAAATAAAGATCATAATCCATATAGGTTCGGAAACAAAAAATTGATCAATACCATATAGATCCAAGTGTGTAAATGAATAAATGAATGATAAGATACCTCAATCTATATATCATAAGATGTGTCTTCAGAACTTTCCTCTTCCAAATTTTTGCCTCTAAACAATGGACTGTAAGAGCTACTTTTCAACACCTTTTTTTTTGAAAACACAATATTTAAGAGAAGTATATCAGTCAGTATATATCAGGTAAGTATATCAGTCAGTGAAGTATATCAGTGAAGTATATCAGTTATGTATATATCAGGTAATTCCTTTCAAGTTGATATGGAGTTATTCTCATGCATGAGTGCATGACAAGAACCACAGTAGGTGCCCATAATAAATATATTTGTATTCAATTTAACATGAATTAAGGTCAAAGGAATATAAATGTCAACGGTATGTTGCACACCCATACCAGTACACCATAATCAGGACAAATACTATGAGCTCTCCTCCAAGTCCCCAAGTTAGAGACCTGCATGTTGTTTCAAAACCTAATCATAATTAGAAGTTTATAGTATATCAAAGACTGTGATAATAAAAACTATACCATGTTGTGGACAACTTCAAAACTAAGCCAGTGATACCTACATGTGATACCTACTTCGTCAAATATACCATGTTCAGCTAGCTTAATTTTATACAAATTTCCCTCACAATCATGTATACAATTTCAATCTTAGTTAATATGATCAGTTGTTTGTGCCAGAAATGCATAGAACATTGCTAATGCTATCATACATTCACTAATAAAGTCAACTACAGCAAACATGATTTTGTATTTTATGAAGACCTCGCCCCAATAGAATAGTTCCGGAACAATATTGTTTATAGAACAGTTATCAAATGATTATACCACAGCTACAACAGAGAACAAAAATCATTATATTTAAGACTAAAATATGTCAAGAAAACATGAAAACAACAATCTAATTAGGAAGGAAAGCTTGATAACATATATCAGAGAGCAGTGTCAAATGGTATCAATGATGCATTTGTATCTCATAAAAAAGCAATGAAACAAAATACAGAGCACTAACAATAATCCCTTTGTAAAAGTGTCCTAACTAAAGTATAGCTTTACCCCAACACAGAAAACCAGAACACAGAAAACCCAACACCAACAATTAAGTGCGAAGAGAGAAATAAGAGTGCAGTAGCCTCACCCCAACACAGAGAGCAACAAATATCTGTTGGAGCTAAAAAATAACCTGCAAAAAAATTGAGGAACAAACAGCACAAAAAGAGAACCACCAAAGTCGCTGATAACACAACCCAAACTACAGAGGAGTAACAAGCAGCATGGCCTATAAGAGGGAAGAGCCTGAAAGAGACTGCCATATAATCCAAAAGAAAGAGCAGAAAGAAACAACCAGTACTGGCAAAAACAAGGGGAGAGCATGGGTGCAATTTGATCACACAACACAAAGAAACAGTGCAGGAGGGCACCAAAGCTGATGAGGATTAGGCCTTCTTAAATTAGACCATCTTCTCCTCTCCCGTCACCCATACTCGACACCTCTCATGTACCCAAAATAACCATGAAGTTACCAACATATTGGAGGTGATAATCTGCTACCATCTAGGCGATCAATACTGATCACCTAATCTTACTGGTTTGTGTGCACAACATGGAAACTACAACCCAATTATTCACTTCTTTTACGGCAAACAACAATAATTACTCCAAAGAGTATTATAGGATCAGAATAAAGCATCATCACTACCTTACATTGAAAGTGTAGTATCCATTACAAAATTCATCATATCCATTGTTTGCCCTACTTTTCAAATTCCAACATATTCTGATGTCTACCTCAAAATTGCGATGAACTATTCTTTCTTTGAGGAAGGTTGCAGTTTAACTGTGTTGTAACTTCCATGCTGTGTACACAAACCAGCACAACAGAGGAGTAACTTTTTTTTTGGGTACACTGTTTCGGAAATTTTTTGAGGGAAAACTTTTCTCAAAACGCGTTTGGTACATTGTTCTCAACCGCATCTTTTCTGAAAAGATGCTTCCAGCTGTTTTCCCTCATCTTCGAGTGCGCTCGTGACAATATTTAAGAGAATTCATTCAAATTCAATTGAAAGGGAGAAATTATACTTCACTATAATTTTGGTTGGGCAATTTCTTAACAAATCAGCCTTATTCATGCTAGACTTATCAATAGGTATATCAGTGAAGTGTATATCAGGTAAGTATATCAGCGAAGCGTATCAGTTGAAAGTATATAGTGAAGTATATCAGTGCAGTATATATCAGGTAAGTATATCAGTCAGTGAAGTATACCAGTGAAGTACATCAGTTATGTATATATCAGGTAATTCCTTTCAAGCTGATATGGAGTTATTCAATAATCCCTTTGTAAAAGTGTCCCAACTAAAGTATAGCAACACTAAAGTTGATATGGGCTTATCAATATGAAAGAATCACAAAAACAATGAAGCAGATCGTCAACGGTACCTGAATTGGAACAATTGTAATAGCCCAAGAAAAATGCCCACGGTAAGAACACAGAAAACCCAACACCAACAATTAAGTGCGAAGAGAGAAATAAGAGTGCAGTAGCCTCACCCCAACACAGAGAGCATAACTGTTGGAGATAAAAAATTACCTGCAAAAAGATTGAGGAACAAACAGCACAAAATGAGAACCACCAAAGTCGCTGATAACACAACCCAAGCTACAGAGGAGTAACAAGCAACAAGGTTCTCATTATCCAAAATACTAGCTGCAGGATCAGAATATAATATCGTCATATCCATATTTTGAGTACATCTAATCAATTACAAAAGCCTCACAAATATATGTTTTGTAGGATCAGAATATATCATCATCATATCCGTACTTTGAATTGTAGTAATCAATCACAAATGCCTCATCAAGTAGTGGCAGATAGGATCAGAATATATCTTCATCACTTCCATATTTTGAATTCTAGTAAAAAATCAGAAAGGTATCACAAATTAAATTGTACAGGATCAGAATATAACATCATCATATCCATTCTTTGAATGCTATTAATCAGTCACAAAGGTCCCCCAAATAATGTTATATAGGATCAGAATAAATCATCATCATATTCCTAATTGGCCGTATCCTCAAAACATTCTGTCATTGAACAGTTGTTCAAGCAAATCATCATCATTAGTGTAGAGCTGCAATTTTTTAAATTGCCATGCCAGCTACTACTAATGTCTTGTACCCACCCCATCCATCACCCATAGTTGAATACATCATTCATTGAGTCAGTAAAATAAGAATATAAGTTCATTAGAATGCCATCTTCTAACGTAACAAATTAGAATAACTTCTGGATCAGAATAAACCGTATCCATCATTTCCAGAAACCCAGTCACACACGATGGTCCCCCAACCTGCATGCATACAAATATCATCATCATATATCGCCTGCTTAATACAATAACACACATGTTCTTCAAATAGATGGGCTACAAATGAAAGGAAATAATTTACAACAAATATATACTACAAGAACAGAAAGTAACCACGAACAAGTACATGCTTATGCTGACATCAATGTCTGGCATTCCACATTGCCATGGCTATTTGATCTCTTTTATTATTCATGCGATTCAACTGAGAAGATGACATATCCAACCGCCCAGATGTGGAAGCAATATCTTCAGTGCCTAGGTGATTATTTTGTTCTTCTACTATGTCTGAAAACAATGAGTCATCGGCAGAATAACTCTTGATAAAATTATGGACTGCACAACATGCAGTTACCATCATAACTTGTCTTGTGTAGAAGTAATTGGGCATAGACTTGAATATGGCAAACCTTTTTTTGAACACACCAAAGGTTCGCTCTATTACATTCCGTAACCTAGCATGTTGTTTGTTGAAGAGTTGCTTGTATTGGGTGGGTGCATGGTTAGGACCATGGAAATCCTGCAGATGATATGGCTGTCCACGGTAGGGAGCTAAAAACCCAGGCATGTTTGTATACCCACAGTCTACTAAGTAGTACTTGCCTTCAGGCGGGATTGGCAACAAATTATTGGTTATTGCACTATGTATTACGCGGGAGTCATTAGCGCTTCCTTCCCAACCCGCATAAACAAAGGTGAAATTCATGTCAAAATCACAAATAGCCAACACATTTTGACATATGTCACCTTTTCGACCACGGCAACTGTTTTGTCGACTTGCGGGTACGGTAGCAGGTATTAAAGTACCATCCGCAGCACCAATTGCTCCCTACATTATTGAGGTAGAAAGCTACTACTTTATCAAACGCATTTGATTGATTAGAATAAACGGTTTTAAACATGAAAAGCACAAATTACCTCAAACCATGGATAGAAATCTGGGGAAATCCTGATCTTATCATGGACAACTTTCGGGTCTGGGTGTTTAATAAGAACTGCTGATGCTCTTACCAAACCATACAACACTTCAGTGAAATGTGTATCAATTGTTTCCAACGAATGATCAAACCTACCACAGACAATCCTCAACCTAGTACTATGAGCCACAACGAACAAAAAAATAGCAACACTTTCATAATGTGATATTCGCCTGTTTTGTATCTTCTTCGGCGTTTCCTGAAGATAATTGTTTGTTATTATAAATTGGCACAAAGCCATAAAACAGTCCTTATTCATGCGAAACACCCAAAAGAATTTGGCATCTGGACCGTCTAAGAGTTCTTGTAGGTATTCGCGCCCTGATAGTTTGGAGGTTGAGTTAGGACTTTTACTATTATAAAATTGTTCGGCCTGTTGAAGAAAGGCCAAGTCCTCAAGATCGGATTCATCAGAACTTGACGACGAATTGCTTGAAGTGTCCATCAGTATGGTGGCAAGTGCAGTAGTGCAGTACACTGTAACAATTAGATTACATTTACATAAAGAAGACTTCTGATTTTAAATACTCTACGACCATAATGGATGTCATATTAATTATAACAGTTACCGATAGAATTGAAACATAAATAGTGACAACAAACAGTCCAAATGTAGGAAAACGAGTGCAGATGAAATTAAAACCGATATAATATCAAAGCCCACCATGAACCAATGCATATAATCACCCAACTAATAGTACAGAAAAATGTCAAATAACTGATACATTTAAATTATACATAATGAAGGTGCTACGTTATGGAATTTAATAAATTACATTTATTTTTTCGAAAGTCTATCTAACCACCCTAGCCTCCACTCCGGTTTCATTACCATAAAGGTTTTACGCCAATTTGGATCATTAGTGATTTTCTCCAGTGCAAAATCAATCATAGCATGATTAAGCCCATCGATACCAATCAGTACCTGCATGGCATTCTCAATGGAGTACTGGTCGTCTGCGGCAGAGCGATCAACCATGCCGGCCTTCTTCCTATAGTATTCACTCTTAGCAATGGACTTTTCTGCGTTGGCAGAAACAGCCACATCCATTCTTGAGCTTTTTGTAGCTCGGCCACTGGATCCACCACTAGAGCGTCTCTTACGAGACCCCGACCCCGTATGCATTGGCTCGTACTCATCATCATCATCTAAATTTACATGTGGTGCATTGGAGGGAGTGGGGTGGGCGAACTCATACATGACCCTATGTTCCTCGTCGAGGTCATACACCCTTTGGGATGAAGCCCTAGATAGCAGACCCTCGGCGGTAGAATCTTGAAAAAGTTTGGTCAGCACATCATAGTTTGGCAAACCCTTCGATTTAAATTCAGAAGCTTTAGGGTGAGCCTATTAATAAGTTATTGTGTTGTTAGTTTACAACTATACAAGTAAATAAAAATTATATTACGATCATAATCCCACATTAGCATAAAAAAAAAAATATTTAAGATGAGAACCTGGACATATGACTTCCAAACTACGGGATCGCAAGTCACTGTCTCATTCTCTTCATCCCAACCCATACCGCTTTGATTCTTCAAATCATGAAAGGCTCTCCACTGCATCTTAAGCCGTCCATATTTTTCTTTTATTTGATTAGGATTGTATGAACGGTTACATCGTTGGTTCAATAAATTCATCAATTGAGACCATTGTCTCGCATCGAATTTTGCACTTTTCAAACTATTGCGATCTACCTCGGCCTCCATCAACTCAATAAATGTACGCACATGACTTGCGGGCCAAAGACCAAAATCACTGTCCATATCGATCTCCTTTCCCTTAACGATCAGTAATAGATAACAGTCATTATTTTGGTGAGCATAAACAGTATACACTTATAATTTGAGGTTACTAGAGAAATTGTAGATGATGTGTTCTATCCAATAAAAAAACAGTACTCAAGATCAGCACGGAAGATCTCCGAATCAGCATTCGAAATCACCCAGTTAAACGTCTCAGTACCCGAGATTTTCAGATCACAGCAAACCCCCCCCCCAAAAAAAAAGAAATTTTTTTCCGATCCTCAAATCTACACTACGACCGACAAATTAACCCTAAAATAGGAATTTTTTTATGAGGCAAGTGCCCAAACATAGACCAATTACCATAACAGCATCAAAAAATTGGGCAAAGATAAGAAACATACCCTCGATTCCGGCTTACCAAACCTGATGAAGTTGTCTCCGACGGATTCCCTCGACCGGCGTCGGATTCGAGAGCTACGATTTCGAAAGCAAAAGCAGATCTGGTCTCTACGACCATGAAGCGAGCTCCGAGCGGTGTGAGGAGGGGCCCGAAGAGAGCAACGAATGAGGGTGCGGGGTGAGAAGGAGTGAAAGAGGGCGTTAGGGTTTTCCAGATCTGCCGATTTGATCTAATAGATCTCAGATCTAACGTGCTCAGCGAAGAAAGAGGACGGGGGAAAGCAACGATACAGGATGGGTGGCGAAGAGGGTGGAGAGAGAGATGACGACCCGGGGAGAGACGAGAGGGGAGCAGCAGGGGGTTAGAGTTTTTTTCCTCAACAGATGGGGATCGAAGATGGGGGAAGCAGAGACGAGAGGGGAGCAGCAGGGGGTTAGGGTTTTTTTTCCTCAACAGATGGGGATCGAAGATGGGGGAAGCAGCCAATAGTCACGAGCGCACTCAAAGATGAGGGAAAACAGCTGGAAGAATCTTTTCAGAAAAGATGCGGTTGAGAACAGGGTACCAAACGCGTTTTGAGAAAAATTTTTTCTCAAAAAATTTCCAAAACAGTGTACCAAACGCACCCCAAGTCTTCACATTGGTACATATTAGAGTTTCCTACATGAAAAGTCACTACGGTTCCTGTCACGCCCCGCTTTCTATTATACGGAAACACGACCACGTAACAAAGGCCCAACGAATAATAAGAATACCATCCATAGCTATAAAAGATTAACTCAACAATATACAAGAGAATATAACCACGCAAGAAAAAAATAACCACATAAAGAAAGAATAAACTCCAAAATAATCATGAAATAAATCACTAAAAATATCCAACATCTGGGAAAAAGTAAACTACGGGACACATAAACCCGGAATACAAAGTATGATAAAAGTAATAAAATAAACAAATAACATGATATAACTATAATAGTCTAATAGTCCAGCTTCGATCTTCAAAAAATCTGCTCACCAAGTCCTTGAGTCAAATTTCCTTCTAAACCTGCAAACTCATGATCTAAAAATAGAAAAATAGTGTCTGTTAGAACAAGTCACGGATAGCAAGTAGCGAAAGCAAAGAAGTAAGAAAAAATATAGTATGTCAAGAAATAGTAGGCTAGAGCAAAGTCAAAGATCAAAGACAATAACAAAGCTGATAATAGAATTCAAAGTCTGGAATGTATGATGCAATAAACAGTGATTGTAATCAATGATGCAAGATCAATAACAGTAATCATGATCAAGAATACAAGTGTCAATTTTAGTTTCATTAGTATTTTATTATCCTATCTAATGCACGTAATACTACGTCTTATACCACAGGTTTGGTGCATGCAAACAGTGAACGTTTAAACGATGATGGTGAACTCAACAGATCATGTACTCAACACGATGAAGAGAATTTAATTAAGCGGGGTTTCCAGAATCAACACTCCACCTTCCATGACAACAAGAACAAGGGGCCCTACTGAGTACAGTCTCCGATTGTTCACTACTAAGTTGATCCTTATTTACCCCAGCTTGCAAATATTTTATTATACTTAAATGTGAACATGCAATGGGTAAAGAAGTTTTGAAATGATGTCAGAGAGATGAAAAAGTTATGCAATGCATGATACAACTATTTCTCTTCCCTAGATGAAAAATCAAACATGGATATATAAGAAAAACATAATGCACACATTTTGGACAGTTGGACGTTGTTGTACAAAAATAGACTCTCTACAGGGAAGAAAATCAGGTTCTGTCAGAGATTCTAGAAAGTAGACTCTCTGCCAGTTCCAGCGAATATACATACGACATATAATAAATACAGAAACTAGGTATATAAGTTCATTCTTTACTGATTACAGGTTCAGGTAGTATAACAGAGTCAAAATACTTGTGTATAAAAGTATACTGTAAACTTCTTTAAAAATATCATAAAAGTTATATTTTAATTCCTAACAATGTTCAGTAACAACAAAATTAATCTCAGATTTTATATCCCAAATTTGATCTACTGTTTTAATTAATTAAGCAGGGTGATGCATATTTAAACTGCACTCTGAAATTCAGACGTCACTGAACAAAATATATATATCTTGCAATTAGTAGGTCAGATTGCAAAACCGTTAGATGATCTGGATTCCAGATACACAGGACTATAATTCTTATTTAATGAGTTCTAATTGATATTATCTGCAGATATATCAAAAATCGTGTTCTTTACTGAACAAGTGTTCCAACTGCAATCTAGAGTCATGTTTTCATATTTATAAAAGGTTTGAAAAATCATCAAATAATATTACAAAAATAATAAGGTGATTCTCATTCATGTCTAGTAACAAAATATAAAATTTCAAGTTCTAATTATGTTGTTAGCATTTTATGTTAATAGAAAATCAAGTTGATGTATCTCTGGACAGAAATCTGGAAATTGAAAACACAGCAGTACTAAAAATTTGATATCTTTCAGTTCGTAAATCGGAATATAGTTCTGTAAAATGTTCTGGAATATAGATTCAAAAAGCTACATATGATGTTTACAAAGTTTTATCAAATTACGACAGTAAATGGGTAGAAAACTCAAACCAACACAGAGCAAATAGCAGTCCAGCAAGTAAATTATTATTAAAAGACAACGAAACAACCAAGCATGCATATGATTTCGAAGCAAAAATTATAGAAACTCATAGTCAATCTCTAGGGTGGAATTCTACTATAGATGGGACAAATTATTATCAACATTGCATGATCATCTCAATCAAACGAAAAGAATTCAATCATCAATGTCAATATATATGATCTAATCTAAGTATTAATGTCGTGTGTGCATATAAGAATATACAAGCTTGGATTTGAATCAAGGGAAAAGGGCACGAAAAGAGGACTACTACTTGGTTTTGCCGATGAATTCGTAATAGTCTCATTAACGGTATCAAAACAGATAAAATATGAAAATAGAAATAGGAGCTACATGCGGAGATCAAAGGATTCTTGAACAAGAAAAATAAAACTAGTTCAAGAGAAACATTCCTTTTAGATGGTTAATCCGAACACAAAGGAATAACGGGATAAAGATCCCGACAGAAACGATACATGTGCAAAGCACATAGCAGCAACACATGCAAAAGGCAGCAACTATACGTGCGACGCACGTATAATCAAAGACAACCGCAACACAAAGTGGTATTGGCGGCACTGGTTGGATCCGACGGTGGGCGGCGCAGTCGATGAAAGCAGTGGTCGACGGTGGTGCAGGGTCGGGGGTTCGACGGTGCTCGGGGAAACACGTCAACGGGTTGGGGGTTGCAGAGGTTGGAAATGGGGTGAGTGGAAGTCGAGGGTGGTTGCTGTCGAGGGGCTAGCGACGACAGGCGGGATGAAGTCGACAATGGGGAGTTGCTTCGGTGGGTGGAGGGTGGCGACGAGGATGCAGGTGGTTGGAGGGGATGGCGAGGTCGACGGGGTACAGGACGATGAGGGTGGCGTGGATGGGAGGTGGATGACAAGGGCGGGATGAAGAAGATGGTGGAAGTAGTAGTCGGTGGATGGATGAGGGTGTTGACGAGGACGAAGACGGGGGGATGGAGGTGCGAGATGGGTTCGGCAAAACAAAACTGAGGAAGGGATGGGTGAGAGCGGCGAGGTGAGAGAGAGAGAGATTAAATTAATTAAAAATTAGGGTTTAATGGGTATTTATATAGGGTATTAGGATGTTGGGTTTGGGTTGCGGGTTAACGGGTTAAAGGGTATAGGTTTAGGATCCAAAAAAAACAAAATAGATAATAAAAATAGAGATATGAATATAATGGGTCAAAATAAACCCAAAGCAAAAAAGAATAAAATTAGCAGAGCACCAAAAAAATCAGGGTTCAAGCCAAAAGAATACAGATGATCAAAAGAGAAAAAATGAGTCCAAGGGATATTAAAAAATTATTATTAAAATAAATCCGAATACAAAAATTTTAGAAGAAGAAATTACAAATAAAGAAAAACATAAATATGGGTTATAGTTCCCTAAATGAGAAGTTATATGTTTTAATATCATCAAACGTCGCATGTGATAAAGTCATTATAATGTCAGTTATTGGATATACTATAAATCATGAGGAGGGATGTGAGTGACTTAGATAGGATTTTTCACTCTTACATATCATGAGTTATATATTCGGATCTCCTGATTGAGTGAGACTACAAAATGCATGGCCGTGCTCAAATGAGTCAATATGTGATATTGATCTCATTTGTTTTAATAAGTCTACTCGGACATCAAGAAACCAAAGATTGAACCATACAAAGGTGATATGACCCATGACTTGTGATCAATTAAGATATAACCATACAAAAGAACTAGACTACCTGGTAACATTGGTCATGGATAAGTTATGTCAAATCACTGGCATTCTCGTTACTTGAAATGCATTGATGTATTGCTAGATAACGCCCACTGTTTGTAACACTAAAATATGATTTTAGTATTACTGTCAAGATAATGGGAACCTACAGGGTCACACATTTAGAATGAATCAAAATTAGAATTTATATCTATAAGATGAATTTAATCGGGAATCCGAGTAAGACTTAAACTCCCAACATTGGTTGCACAATTAATTAGATTAAGTGGGTCAACCAAAATTAGAAGGCCCACATGTGAATCTGACCTAGGTTGGATTGTGAGCCTAGTAGCCACACTACTCTCTTAGTGTAACACCCCGTAATTTTCAAAGTGTATAAAATATAATATATGTTGAAAAGTATATATAATATATGTTCAAAAAGTAAGTTGGCTGGTTGTATTGAAATATGCATGGCATGGTATATAAATATCTTGAAATGGTGTGAAAGGTGGGGGCCCATGTGATGGGAGGACAGCATGTTGGCTGTGTGCTTCTCATCTGGATGGTGACGTCATCGTATGATGATGTGGCATATGTGTGGGGGCCCCACCCAGAAATAAGAATTTGGCTGTGTGTGTTTCTCTCTTCGAGAGAAGGGAAGAGGGTAATTCCAATTATCCCACGTCGGGAATAGTAAAGAATATAATAATATATAAATAATATAGCCTATGATCAAGAGTCACCTAATCGGTTAACCAACTTTTGAGAGGCAGCCTGTGGTGGGCAGTTGTGCTACATAGTATCTAATTTGTCTTATAAATTGTATAAACTGTCTGAGCTAGGGGCAGGGCGTTACACTTAGGGTGGATTTTCCTGCTATATATATGATATGTATCTATGGGAAAGTAACAAGAAAAAACTCTAGTCATCACAGAAAGTGATAGAGAGAAAGAGAGAGAGAGAGAGAGAGGGAGAGAGAGGGGCCACTTGTGTATTGACATTACTGGTTTATATTGCATCAGGACATTTATTTCATATATGAGGCATTTTATTTATTGTGTTTTTTTATATTGTGGTTAAATGAACATAATAAAGTCCATAGAATAGTAGGTTCAATAGCATGAGATATCAAGTGCATAACTTGATTGTGAGATCCTATTGGTTGTAATCATAACACTATTCTTAAATGTCCCTAGTCAAGTATTATTGTGAATGAGGACAACAATAATACATAGAGACTAGTACGTGCGTAGACTGATGACCATATCTCACGGGTCATGAATATGAGATATCAAGTCTTCACATGGGTACATAATAGAGGTAATAATGTACTGGACTGATCCACCATGAGAATGCCGCATGGATCGTTACATGAGTATCATAAGTGGTTCTCACAGTGATCATGGTGTGCATAGTCCTTTGACTTGAAGTCATTATGGTTCCCTGCATGAGATGTTGTAATGCCCTCAAACCTAGGGCAACTATTTCAACTACATAATACTAATCAAATCTCTTGGCAATAAAATTCATCAATAGAAAGCAGCTCAATGGATAACAAAAACATTTAATTCATTATAAAAGAAAACAACTAAAATTATTTAAGAAATGAGTCTTCTTTAAAAACTTCAAAAATAATTTAAAACAATTTCAGAAATACAATTTATCAGCTCTCAATGAAAATTTACTCCCAAGAGACAAACTTCGAAATCCTTTATTCTCTTCAAGCACCCGATTCTGATACATAAATCTGAAAATTTTATTAACAACAAAATGAGCTAACGCCAAGTAGTAATTGAATAAAGATAACAAGTAGCCGGTAATTCATAAAATACCGCATTAACAATTAAACATGTTAATGCACAATCATATAACTGCAAATATAAGAACAAAAATATCTTGAATATATTTAAAGCTCTTATTATATATAAATGCAACAATAATTAAGGTGGTCACACAAACAAACAATGCAGGGTGTCTAGTGTGGTACTTGTCTAATAATTTACTTATCTCATACAACATAAATAATCAAATACAAATATTCTAGAACACAAGGAAATTTAGGCACGCCCATCTCTCAATGTGGTCAACGCTTCATACTCCGGTTGACAAGGATTACCCTACTATCGTATGTGGTTCTAAAAATAAATTTTTCAATTACTTTTTAACACTTATAGAGTGGACGCATTGAGAGCCCAAATAAGTTACTTAGATTCCTGACTCATATACTGGTATATAACTTGGATGCATAACGCATGAGTAACACAACTATAGACATGGTAATAACTTAAAAAACCATCTCAATATTCTCAACATCATAAGATCACTCATGTTTATACATCCATACTCCAACTATGTAAATTAATGTGTAATGTTATAGTTTAAATAGGCAATCCACCGATATTACTAACCACAATCCACATACGAATAACACTCACATATCACAATTTTATATTCATGAAAATATTCCAACAATATATCAGTCTCAATTTAATATTTGCACATCATCACACCACATCACATAAAAAATTATAGACAATATTCACAGTATAATATCACTACAAAATAATAAATATTTTATGAAATTACATTCTACAGGGTATAGATATTCAATTATTTACCGTGATTGGCGAAGTATCATGTTGGCTATGGATCCTCCAAAGACTCCTCAAATTCAATATATATCTCTTCTATAATATAAATCTGATATGGCTAAAAATGGGGTTAAATCGGAACCGTCCAGATTGGGAACGAATCTTGAAGCTCAGGGGTAAAACGGTAATTTCGCATATAGATGGACCCTAAGCGGGCACTGGATCTTCCCTTCACAGATCCAATAACCCGCAAAACGGATCCACTCCAGCTGGGTACGGGTCCCGACCCAAGACAAACCCAGACCAGTAAGAGGAGATCAGGGTCACTGATTTGACTAGATCAACGGGCCTGATTTGCAATTATCCTCTCACCGGGAATCAGGGATTAGTTTCCTAAACTAATTATGAGGATTTTACTCCTAACGGTTTCACAGGAAATCAGGTCCCTAATCAGACTCCCATGGCGACTATAAATACCTCCTACCTACCACTGTGACCAGGTAATCACTTTTTTCCCAACTAAAGCTCTCTTTTAATCATCACTGGTTACTGACAAGAGCGTCGGAGGGTGCGGTGCCGGGATCAACCCCGATGTTTTGCACTTTCCTTGTAGGTGTACGGTGGGAGTCGGCATCCCAACTCCGACGAACAGGGTTGGACTCGCTATTCAGGTTTCTCCACGTACTCACAAATTCTATCTGTTTACCCCCACACCAGAATTAGCGGTAACAGATTGGCACCGTCTGTGTGAAACCATATGAATAGCAGCCCATTCCTTCCCGTCGACTAGCTCTTCTCCAGCCATGCCTCCCAGAAAAGTAAGATCAAGGGGGTCCAACCATGGGCCCAACACCGCCGATCAGCATGAGGAGATCCCCGTGCATCCTCCTCCGCAGCCCGAGCAACTTCCTCCCCCAGTCCAAGATCCTCTCCTGAATCAACAACCCCTAATGGTCCTGCTGGCCAGAACCAGGGGAGGCAGAAGCAACCTCTCCACCTAGACCATGTCTCCGTTCACAATGCCTCCTCGGATTCTATGGCTTCCCATAACCCCCGAGTCTCCGACCTCCACAACACCGTTCTGAATCGCCAAAAGGATGAGGAACTTCGCAACCGCCTAGATGAGAAGCAGGCCCGAGAGGGAGCCTCCCGCCAACATCAAGGTGAGCGATCTCCTCAACGCCGAGGTGGCAGGAGGTCTCCGGACCGAAGAGGACGGGGGGAATCTCCCGAGCATCGTAGGAGGAGGCCACATTCCCCTGTTGATCGACATCATCCGAGGAACGATGAGGCACCTATCACTCATGCTGAGTTCCTACAATTCCAGGCAACTGTGTTGCAGGCCCTCAACCTTCGCCCCAACAACGATAATGCCCAGAGGGTTCCAACACCCCCACGGGTCCCAAGTCCTCGCCACCGATCCATAAGTCCTCCCCCGGCTCCTAGTCACCAACAACACCATCATAGTCCTCGCCGATCCCAGGACTATCGACGCCGTAGCCCCTGCTCCCCTTCCTATGAAGCCGAGTCCAGGGGCTCGATCGACTATAACCGAAGGGACGATGCCCTCTACCGTCGTCTCCACGAGATGGAGAGACGCATCGGTCGAATGGACAAGGAGGAAGAGGCTAGAGGAGGGACCATCCGCCCCGGCAGACCTCCATTCTCCCGGACTATCATTGAGGCTCCCATCCCGAGGGGTTTCAAGCCTCCGCAGTTTGAAACGTGCTCAAGGGAGTCGAATCCTGTTGATCACGTAGAGAGCTTCAAGACCTTGATGCTAATCCACCAAGCATCTGATGCCATGCTCTGCAAAACATTCCCCGCCACCCTTAAAGGCTCGGCTCAGAAATGGTACTCCCGGCTCGCCCCCTCTTCTATCTTCTCTTTTGAGCAGTTCGAGACGCTCTTCATAACTCACTTTGTGAGTAGCAGGCGAACGGAGAAGACCAGCCTCTCTCTACTCCACCTCCGACAGGAGAGGGGAGAAAAGTTGAGGGACTATGTGAGGAGATTTACCGCGGAGGTCAGGTCTATCGCCTCCCTCGACCAGTCATTGGCGACCGTCGCGTTCCAGTCGAACGTCCTCAACTCCAACCTTCGGTCGTCCCTCGCCAAAAAGCCCCCGCACAACTTCACCGATCTTCTCCTTAGATGCGAGAAATACATTCGGGCGGAGGAGGCCGAGTGCCTCCCGAGTTTCGGAGGATCCGCTTCCGGGTTGAAAAGGAAAGCAACGGAAGAGGAAGGGGGCAAGAAGCTACAAAAGGATAACAGCGGTCAGCGCCGTCCTGCCCCCAGGTTCGAAAAATTTACTTCCCTCACTACAAACGTCTCCACCATCCTGATGGAAGTTGAGAAGGAGGGAGTTATACCTCCCGCGCTGAGGATGAACACCCCGGCCAAGGGGAGGAACAAGGAGAAGTGGTGCTGTTACCACCGAGATCATGGCCACGACACCAACGATTGCCGGGCGCTGAAGAACGAAATAGAGTCCCTCATCCAGAAGGGGCAGTTGGCCAAGTTTGTGAAGGCAAACGATCGGGGAGATGCACCACTCCTCCACCTCGGGGGGCTAACAAGCGCTCCGAGCGACGAGATGAACCCCCAGAGTTCGAGGAGGAACGTGTTCTGCACCTTATCCATGGGGGCCCAACGGGAGGCTCTTCCAACTCCTCTCGGAAGGCCTTCGTCCGAGAGGTCAACTCAGTTCACGGTGCCCCTCCCCCCAAAGGCCTCGGCGTCCCAGTAACTTTCTCTGATGAAGACCTCGAAAGGGTCCGGACTCCCCACTACGACGCACTTGTTATCGACCTTCGCATGGCGAACTTCAAAGTGCAGAGGATCCTGGTAGACAACGGGAGTTCCGTGAACATCCTCTTCCTCTCGGCCTTCCGAGGACTGCAACTATCCCGGGATCGCCTCAAACCGGCCGGCTACACTCTCCACGGGTTCACGGGGGTACCAATAACTGTCGAAGGGGTTATCACCTTGGACGTAACTGCTGGGAAGACCCCTACCACCCGGACAGAGCCGATGGACTTTATGGTCGTCGATGTCCTGGCTGCATACAATGTCATCTTGGGCCGACCTGGCCTAGCTGCCCTGGAAGCCATTCCCTCGGCGTACCACCTCAAGATGGAGTTCCCCACCCGGGCGGGAGTGGGAGAAGTCAGGGGCAGCCAAGAGACGGCTCGAAAGTGCTATATGAGTTCCACTGGGGGACCGGTGCTCTCCCTCGAGACTTTAGAGATCCCCGAGCCGAACGTCCGACCCACGTCCGAGCCGGCAGACGAATTGGAAAAGTGCTCTTCTCGGATGAGGACCCGAGTCGAAAGTTCCTCATCAGCAATTCCTTGCCGACTGCCCTATGTTCCGACTTGGTACAGTGCATCCGGGAGAACCGCGACCTATTTGCTTGGTCCACCGCGGATATACCCGGGATTTCCGAGGAGCTTCTAGTGCACCGCCTCAGCGTCGAACCGAGGTGCCGACCGGTTCAGCAGAAGAGGCGTAAATTCGCTCCCGAGCGACAACAAGCCATCAAGGAGGAGGTGGACAAGCTCCTAAAAGCTCGGTTCATACAGGAGGTGAACTACCCCAAGTGGCTCTCCAATCTCGTCATGGTTAAGAAGTCCAATGGTTCCTGGAGGATATGCATCGACTTCACAGACTTGAATAAGGTGTGTCCGAAGGATCCGTTCCCTCTCCCGAATATCAACACCATCATTGATACCACCTCGGGCCATGAGCTCCTCAGCTTCTGGATGCTTTCTCCGGCTATAACCAGATCTGAATGTTCCCCCCGGACATTCCGAAGACTTCCTTCATCACTGACCAGGGCCTCTACTGTTATAGAGTTATGCCATTCGGATTGAAGAATGCTGGAGCCACCTACCAGTGCCTCGTCAACAAAGTCTTCCAAAGCCAGATAGGCCGCAACATGGAAGTATACATTGACGACATGCTCGTAAAGAGCGTCCGAGGTACCGACCACGTGGCCGACCTCCAGGAGGCATTCGGCGTACTGAGAAGGCACAACATGAGGCTTAATCCGAACAAGTGTGCGTTCGGGGTCTCGTCAGGAAAGTTCCTCGGCTTTATGGTCAGCCAACGAGGGATCGAAGCAAATCCTGAAAAAATCAAGGCCATACTGGACATGGCCCCGCCCCGGAATGTCAAGGAAGTCCAGAGACTTACGGGTCGCCTCGCCGCTATTGGGCGATTCCTTTCGAAGTCTGGGGAAAAGTGCCTCCCCTTCTTCAAGGCTCTCAAGGGAGCCAAGGGTTTCGAGTGGGGCGAAGTGCAACAGGAGTCGTTCAAACAGCTGAAAGCCAACTTGGTCAATCCTCCCCTACTCAGCAAGCCCGTTCCAAGGGAAATCCTCTTCATCTACTTAGCTGCTTCCGAGCAGACCCTAAGTGCCATCTTGGTGAGGGAAGAGGACCGGGCTCAGAGGCCCATTTACTATGTGAGCAAGGTGCTTCGGGACGCCGAGCTATGCTACCCGAAGGTAGAAAAGATGGCCTACGCCCTGGTTATGGTGGCAAGGAAGCTCCGCCCATACTTTCAGTCCCACTCGGTTGTGGTCCTCACCGACCAATCGCTGAAGCAGGTCCTCCACAAGCTGGAGACCTCAGGCCGGCTTATGAAATGGTCCATCGAGCTGAGTCAACACGACATTTCCTACCAACCGCGGACTGCGATCAAAGCTCAAGCCCTCGCGGACTTCATCGTCGAGACCACCATTCCTGAAGTCAGCCATGTCCCGAACGGACCCCCTATTTGGACGGTTTTTGTGGATGGTTTCTCTTGCAACGAGGGAAGCAGCGCCGGTATCATCCTGACAGGTCCAGATGACTTCGTCCTCCAGTATGCCCTCTGCATGAATTTCAAGGCCTCAAACAACGAAGCAGAGTACGAGGCACTAATCGCGGGCCTCGGACTCACCCGAAGTGCCGGGGCGCAGTGCCTCCAAATCCGTAGTGACTTTCAACTGGTTGTGAACCAAGTCTTGGGTGATTACGAGGCACGGGACAAACGGATGGCGAAGTACCTCGCCAAAGTCCGAACCCTCATGGCCCGGTTCGAAGAGGCGCTCATCCAACGAGTCCCTCGAGAAGAGAATTCACAGGCCGACGCCCTCTCCAAGTTGGCCTCATCCTCCCTCCAAGGTCTCGAGCAGACCGTCTTGATCGAGGTCCTCTTGAAACCAAGCATAGAGGATGAAACCCTCGACTCAGTGGAGTCATTGCCGATCCTACTGCAAGATAATTGGATGAAGCCGTTAGTGGAATTCTTAAGGTACGGACTCCTCCCCGAGGACCCCAAGGAAGCACGCCGAGTAAGAACCAAGGCCGAGTGGTACGTCCTGATCGAGGGGATCTTGTACAAGCGCTCCTTCTCGCAGATTGACAGCCGACCGTACCTGAGGTGCCTTTCCCCGGAACAGGCTGACTACGCCTTACAAGAGCTCCACGAAGGCATCGGCGGGGCGCATTCAGGGTCTAGGTCTTTGGCTCGGTAAGCTCTGAATTACGGATACTTCTGGCCGACTCTCCTCCAAGATGCCGAGCGACACGTTTGGCAATGTGGCTCTTGTGAGAGACATTCCAACATTCGTCGCCTCCCCCAGGCCAACCTCTTCTCCCTATCAAGTCCTATCCCCTTCGCAATGTGGGGGATGGATTTACTAGGGCCATTCCCTCCAGCTCCGGGCCAGTTCAAGTTCTTGGTCGTAGCCATCGACTACTTCTCGAAGTGGATTTAGGCCGAGCCCCTTGCCACTATCACCGAGAACAAGGTGCTTCAATTCTTCTGGAAGAGCGTTGTCTGCCGATTCGGCGTCCCCCGTGTTCTCGTCACAGACAATGGAACTCAGTTTACTGGGGCCACATTCCGAGCTTTGTGTGAAGACCTTACCATCCAACAGCGCTTCTCCTCCGTCTCCTACCCACAGTCGAATGGCCAGGCAGAGAACACTAACAGGCAGATCCTCTCTGGTATCAAGAAGAGATTGGACAAATGTTCCAAAGGCCTATGGGTCGACCAACTCCCCAACGTGCTGTGGAACTACCGCACCAACAAACGGACCCCCATAGGAGAGTCCCCATTCAACCTCACCTATGGGTCCGAGGCAGTGATACCTCTCGAAGTCGGGATACCTTCTCCTCGCCTCGCAGCCTACAGCGAGGAGCAGAATGCCAGAAACCTCCGGGCGAACCTAGACCTGGTGGACGAATTGAGAGAAAGGGCATAGATCCGCCAGCAGAACTACCGGAGGAGGATCGAATTGGCATACAATAAGAGAGTCCGACCCACCGATCTCAAGGTGGGGGACTTAGTCCTCAGAAAACTAGCCATCTCCTTCCCCAGTCAGAAGAGCAAACTAGCCCCGAATTGGGAAGGACCATACAAGATCACAAGGGTAGTTCGGCCCAGAGCTTATCGTCTAGAGGACCTTGAAGGCAGGGAAATTCCGAGGACCTGGAATGCCGACCACCTTTTAAAAAACCAAGAAAGCGCCCCGGCGCCTCTCTAAGTATCACAGGGTGTCGAACCATTCCTCTCCTCTAACTTGTAATTCCTCTCTTAAGTTGTCATATGTAAAAACGGCTCGCCGTCAATTACTAATAAAGAATGCTTTTTCGTATTTATAAAGTTTCTTGTGTCTCTCCGCCTTTATTCTTTAATTCAATCAATGGTTCGGAGTCCAATACCTGACTGGACCCTACTTCGCAAGCTCGCTCTTAAGCAAGCCAGAAGTAGTTCGCCGCTCGGAATTGCTCCCACAATCGTTGAACTCTAACGATGGTTTCGGAGTCCAACACTTGGTTCGATTCCATTCCGCAAGCTCGCTTCTCAGCGGGCTAGGAGTGGGCCGCCATTCGGAATTGCTCCCACGACCGTTGAACTCTAACGATGGTTCCGGAGTCCAACACTTGGTTCGATTCCACTCCGCAAGCTCACTTCTCAGCGGGCTAGGAGTGGGTCACCATTCGGAATTGCTCCCACGACCGTTGAACTCTAACGATGGTTCCGGAGTCCAACACTTGGTTCGATTCCACTCCGCAAGCTCGCTTCTCAGCGGGCTAGGAATGGGTCGCTATTCGGAATTGCTCCCATGACCGTGGAACTCTAACGATGGTTCCAGAGTCCAACACCTGGTTTGATTCCACTCCGCAAGCTCGCTTCTCAGTGGGCTAGGAGTGGGTCGCCATTCGGAATTGCTCCCACGACCGTCGAACTCTCACGATGATCGACGAGCCCACCATGGGGTAAGGCCCGACTCATCTCTCAACTTTGCAAGGAGGGGGAGACCGAAGCTCTGCTCGGCACCACTGGCCGAACGCTTTTGTCACCGAGTCGCGAACGAACAAGAGGCAGACTCAGAGTGCGCCACGTCGCCCTAACAGCCGAGCTCCTCGACCTCCTGTCGGCTAACCGAGCAAGTGCCCATCCGAGCCCAAAAACGGAGAAAAGTCGCTTTTCCCTCAACATTCGTGTAAGATCTCGATCAGACGGCCCAGATCTTGCCAGCATCGCTAAACGACAAAATAGCATTTTCTTGGGAACTGAGCCGTCTCGAGATTCGTGCCAAATTCCAACAGCTCAGATCACGCTACGGCACCGAACTGCGAACGAGAGAGGGGCCAGCTCGGAGACCTCGGCACGATGAACACAGTCACAAACGAAACAACTATGCAAAGCTACAAAGGACGTGCTAGTTCGAGGAAGAAATGTTATTAATAATTGGGACACAGTACAAAGCGACTCTTCCACACAACGAGGTTACAAGGCCTTAAAGACCAAAAATTACAATGCCGACCCACTACACTTGGTTTTTAAAAGAAAAAAATCATCAACGTCCCGTTCGGTCGTCAGTTTGGCAACCTCGGCCGACAGTTCCCCTTGCTCCGTCCGAAGCTCCGCCTCTACAGTCTGCAGGTGACGGATCTCAGAGAGCAGATCGTCCCTTTCGGCTATTATTTTCGACAAATTGTGCCGAACGCACTGGATCCGAAGGGCATTGCTAAAGGCAGTCGGCAAATCTCCATCCTCTCCTGTAGGGGTCATCTCGGCGATCCTGCTCTCCATACGCCGGATCTCGGCGTCTCGCTGACCTAGGATGAGCTAAAGGTGGCCCCGCTCGCTTTCGGCTCGGCGCAACCCCAGCTCGACTTCATAGAGCCGCTCTCGGCACGTCGCCGAATGCATCCTCGTCTCCCCCGAGCTAGCCTCATTTCGAGCGTGATCATCCGAGCGATTAGGGTCGACGTCTTGAGCTACCACCACGAGCTGAAAAGAGGAAGAGACGAACAACAAAATTTCAAACATTGCCAAAGTCCAACACTTCAAGAATTTTCAAAACAAACTTTCAGACTTTTATTCAAATATAGTAACTCTACATACAACAAGACCGATGCTACAACAGAATTTTACAATAGCTAGAAGGAACATAAGACAACTTGTTTAGTGCCTCTTCGGAAGGGGTATGCTTCGGTTCAAGGAAACGCGGGGGCGGCGACGCCTGACCTCCGAGCTCGATTCCAAACCAGCGAAGCGAGATTCCCCTTCGCCGCTAACTCCAACCATGGTGCCGACCGAGGCACCACCAGACGAGACAGCTACACTACTCTGAGTGTCAGCAGGACTCCGCCTCGCCGTAGGCAAACGAGTCACAAGTTCGTAGAAGGTAATCCCTCTCTCGCTCTCTTCGCGAGTACACGATCTACTACGAACATTGGCCCTCTCAGGAAGAGGCTTGAGCGACACGACCTCTTCCTCCAACTCGATAATCCTATCTCTCAGAGCATCATCCTTCGCCGACATCTTCAAACGAGGAGGTCTTGATGAGCTCGAGACATTGGCGCTATCGGTCGCGAGTTGTCGATAATGGGTGACCCCGATCCCCCTGTCTATCGTAATCCTCCTAAGCTTGTCGACCTCGGCCAACAACTTTTGGCGCTCGGATGACACCTTCTCCAACTCGGAAGCCAGCTTCTCTTCCTCCGCCGAGTGTTCTTTCTCCGCTAACTCCAAGTGACGGATCTCGGCCAAGAGCTCATTATTCTTTTGCTCAATGATGGAAAGCTCCCTACGAAGTCGTTCAGTCTCACCTTCGGGACAAGGAGCTTGGGGTTGCTTCCTTAGTTTCTTCAACTCGCAACAATACCCCCTCGCAGCTACCTTTATCTCCTCCAGCTTCAAGAACATATAAAACCGCCTCTCTCGGCTAAGGGAAAGCTCTCGCTTCATTTTGGTCAGCTCCTTACGAAGGTATGAAACCTCCATGATCGGACCAAACTTCACCTGAAAAGCAGAGATAAATCCTAGGCCCAACACTTGGAGAATTTTACGCCTAATCAAACACAAAATCCGGAGACTAACACTTGGAGAATTTTTGGCCAAACAAAAAGCATTTTCATTCAAAACTCAAAAAAGCGTTACAAGAGCGGTGGCTAGTCCGCAGTTAGGCTTACAAAAAAAAAGAGCAAAAGACTAAAAGATGCAACCAAGTCAGGGGTCGACCTTTTTGTCGCTCGGGTCTGTCGACCCCTCGGCCTTGTCCTCGCCCTCGACCTCGTCCTCGTCCTCGCCATCGCTCTCCTGCTCGGAGTCGTCCTCCCCCTCATCCTCGGCCTCCGTCTCGGCCGTGCCTTCGACACCGTCGGCCTGTCCCTCGTGGCTGAGCATTGCCGGGGGAAGCTCCTCCTCCCCCTCCACGGGGTCATAGAAGTGGTAGGAAGATGTGTCGAACCCTGGGTTCCGAGCGGCGATATGAAGCAGGGCTCGGCCATACGCGTCCTCCATGTTCTTGAACATGTGCTGCTCGGCCTCGTCCTGGACAGCCTTCTTCACCTTCGCCACCTTCGACCGGTGCTTGGCCATGATCTTCTCAGTCTTCTTCCGAGCTTTCTCCGCCTCCGACCGAACCCTGGCCAGCTCCTCCTTCAGCTCGGCATTCTCCTTCTCCGAGGCCTCGAGCTTGGCTACCGCGTCCTTCGACCGCTGAACGACATCGGCCAGCTGTGCCTCCAACCCTGCCACTTCGGCTTCGCGTTTTGCCAAGAGGAGTAGCTCAGCATCGAGCAGCTTCACTGCTTTTGCGTGCTCCGACCTCCCTCGGTCGTACTATGCCGTTAGCTCTTGTTCTTTGCTCGCGAACTCTTCGAGCAAGAAGTTGAAGTGGCAGAGGATCTGAAAAGAGAACAAACCGTTAAGGTCCGGACCTAGAGACTTAGAAAATTTCAGAAAAAATGCTTCAAGAAGAAAGTGTTCGGTCCACTTACCGACATCGTGTTACGGGCGATCTGCATTGTGGCGTCCCCGACCTCCCTGGACTTAAGGGCCGCTCGGTCCTTTGGGGTCGGTAGGTGCTTTACCGCCTGCATACAAATGTTGCCATCGCCCAAAAAATCGTCGACCTTCATTACTTGCTAGTCGGGGACGAAGATCTGTTTGTGCCCCTCGGTTAGAATTTTCTCCGCTTCGACAGTGAGGGGCGGAACTTGGAGGGATAGCACCTTGCTCACGTTAAACGCTCCGCTCGACGAGCCGGGAGCATCTGCCTTTGCCGCTGGAATCGGCACATCCGAGACTGAAGGATTGGAGGCAGCGACCTTCTCCTGCTCGGGATCGGCATCCGGAGCAACGACCACCTGCAAGTCGGCGGTCTTCGGGACCGAAGGTATCTTCGGCGCTCGGCCGCCCTGAGGCCCTGTTGAGGGTCTCTTCTTTCTCGTCTCTTGCTCCCTAGCCTTGGCCTTCACCATCAACGCCCTATAGTCCATCTTAGAAGACTCTGCACAAGCCGAACGAAAAAACTAAGAAAATTTTCATGAACATCAAGCAAAAAGTAAAAATACCAGAAGCGTACTGGGGTCGATCGGACTGAGACCCCCTCGGAACAAAGCCTCCTCGGTAATGTCTTTCCAACTTAGCGTCGGCAGGCCGAGGAGTTTCTTGAGGACTTTCGCCTCCTCGTCACTTAGCACCGGCTCCTTCTTCGCTAGCTTGGGCAGGCCTTCCCTCGACCAAGCTATCGGAATTGCCCAAGGTGCGGGAGCTCAGACAATGAAATACTTCTCCTTCCAATGCTTGATCGAGTCCGGGTTCTCGATCAACTTCACGCCTGTCCGCGGCGAAAGGTAGAACCTCTGCTCGTTCCTGTTCGGCTGGCAAGGGCGGTAGAGACCCCGAAGGAGAAACATGTTTGGCTCGGCGTCGATCTCTTGACACCGAAGAACAAACGCTAGGACGTGCCTCCAAGTGTTCAGCATTAGTTGGGTGGGGCACAAACCGTACCAATTAAGAACCTCGACGATGAATGGATGAAGCGGAAAACGGAGCCCGGCGGCCAAGGAGTCGAGGGGAAATACGCACGCGTCAGCCGAGGACGACGTGCAGGCTCGGAATCCCGGTCCGGGGAGAAGTAGCCCGTATTCGGCTGGGATCTGGAATCCGGTCCGGATCCGATGCAGATCAGCCTCCGTAAGAGACGAAATGGTGTGGTCCACCTCGGACAACTCTCTGGGCTCGTTCTCCTCCACCGACTTGGCAGTGCCCTGGGTAACCTTCTCCAGCATCTCTTCGGAGTAGCTCCGAACACCTCCCACGCTCGACAGAACGATAGGCTGCCGACCGAACTCCCGTGCCGTCTTCGGCTGCTCAATGATCGTGACCACTCCTTTACCCTTCTGGGACTTCGCCACAACCTCCTGGAGTGGCTCGGCGACTTCACCACTCGTGCTCAGCCGAACAACGGTCTGCTCGGTCGGCTTTACTACCTCCTTTCCTCTACCCGCTCGGCCGACGACTTGGTCCGAGGTGGGGGTCTCATCCGAAGAAGTAATCTTAACCATTTTTTCTAAAGAGAAAGGAGAGAGACTGACCTTGAAGTGACTGTTACGGTCGGAAAAGTTTGCTGGAGCAAAGAAACACCTGCCGCAACAGCTAGCAGCACCACCCAGGAGCTAAAAACTTCGATGGTGAAAAGTAAAAACTTGAGAGAGAAAGTGAAAGTGAATAATGAGATCTGGGGAGGGGGAGTGAAGATTTATAGTAAAAGGAAAAGTCTCTTGGGCTTCCTACATAAGGGCGCAACTTTTGGGCCGCTCTTGAAACGTCACGAAAGCCCAAAACGACTTTGTCTTTTCACCAAGTGAAATAGCTTGGCACAACGGGATCAAAATCCGAGCGACGTGTGAACCGATCCCAACATCAAAGGGCCCGGTCGGAAAACCGAGCAAGTGCCCATCCGAGCGTCAAAATGGAGAAAACTCACTTTCTCCTCAACATTCGTGTAAGATCTCGATCAGACGGCCAAGATCTTGCTAGCGACGATAAACGACAAGATAGCTTTTTCTTGGGAACTGGGTCCGTCTCGAGATTCGTGCCACCATCCAACGGCTCAGATCGCGCCACATCGCCCGGACGAAGCACTTCGGGCTCAGGCACTCCGCATCGGTCTGAAGAAGCAAGAGAAAATTAGGATTTAAAGTTTTAAGGCACCACCCTCGGCGAGCACCCCGGGCCCCAGGTCTCGGTCGGTTCCCCTCTCACCCGTGAGCAACTCGAGGCCTACGACCTCGGAGCCGAAACCACGAATCGTTTAAGGGTTGGAGAAAAACCACCGTCGCGAGGGGCCCGATCAGAAAGCGGATCGGCACACCTCCCATCTCTAGCTCCTTCGGGCTGACAACCATCAGAAGCCGAAGCCCAGAAGGAAGACAGAGATCGGAGGAGACCCATCCTTCCGAAGCAACTTGTCCCCCGGATCTGGCCATCAGTCGTCACCACTTCTGCCCTGATCTCCTCTGACCCTGACACCCACGCCGGGGCCGTCAGAGTCATGAGAAGATCATGGCGGAAGAATGACCACCCATTCTTCCGAAGCACCTCGTCCCCCGGGTCCGGACTCCGGTCGTCATCACTTCTGCCCTGATCTCCCCTGACCCTGACATCGGCATTGGGGCCGTCAGAATCAGGAGAAGATCACGGCGGAAGGGTGACCACCCATCCGACGTTCAAAAAAGAAAGGGGGGACAGGCATCCACCTTGACTCCGGTCGTCACCTCTTCTACCCTAATCTCCCCTGACCCTGACATCCGCATCAGGGCCATCAGAGTCAGGAGGAGACCATGGCCGAAGAGCAACCACCCAAGGCAGACACCTCCGATGGCTAAAAATCAACATTGTTGTGACTGAAACTACAAGGGGAGTGGGGTATTTATAACCTCCCCTCCAAGAACCAGCCATTATGACCCTCGGGAGGCCAAACGACGGAAGCCCAATAGTTACGCCTAGGGAGCTGAAACGCCATGCATTAATTGGAGGACACCATTCTTAATGACCCCGGGAAGTTGGAACGACGCGCAAATCCAGGGGCGCCATTAATGCTCTGGGGAACTGAATCGTCTCGAGATTTGGTCATGCATCCAACGGCCCGGATCGCGCTACCACGGTCAGACTGTCGAACCCTTAGACATCCGGTCGGCTGACCGAGCAAGTGCCCATCAGAGCGTCAAAACGGAGAAAACTCACTTTCTCCTCAATAATCGTGTAAGATCTCGATCAGACGGCCCAGATCTTGGGAACTGAGCCCGTCTCGAGATTCGCGCCACCATCCAGCGGCTCAGATTGCGCCACGTTGCTCGGATAGCCGAACCCTTACACCTCCGGTCGGCCAACCGAGCAAGTGCCCATCCCAGCTCCACAAATGGAGAAAAAAGCAGCCTGATGTTGATATTTGCAAGTGGACAAAATCGCACAAGTAATATAGATAGATGAGTAGAGTGTCGAACCCACAGAGACTAGATATTTTACTGAGTACCGATATCGCTAGATGAATCACTATTTGGAAGATCGAATTTTATAAATAATGAAACAACTAAATTACCTTAATCTAATTAAATCTAACTAAATTGGTGAAGAGGGAGAGGGCTGTGAAACTATGAAGCTCTTGTACTTTATGTATGGTAAAATTAGTTCTAGGGCTCTTGGTTCACCTCGTTTATCACATACACAAATTATTATTCCTTATAAATAAAAATATTATCTTTCCCAATTGTCGACCAAAATCCTAAAGATATTAACCACTCTATCAACGTAGTCTAAAAATTATTCTCAATTAATCATTCGTCTATCCACCAAATTATTAATTGAAAAATTGGATTTCTTAACGGCCACGTCCTCCAATATACGGTCTTAATTTCTATTAATCACAAATTACCTGTTCGGTCTCTTTATGATTTGAAAAATCATACAAATGTCTATCCACCATGTTGTACGCATAAATAATAAAAATTAAAACACAACCAGGAAAAATAGAGAAATAAAAAGGAATTAAAATTTGTGTTCAAAACTTGGCTACACCTTAGCCTCTAGAACAATAAATTCAGTTCATATGAAATTTACAATTAATAGATTTGTTTGGATTGTATCAAAAATAATATAGAGAAGAACAATGGATACACAAAATAATAATATAAAAAATTAATTAAATCCAAACCCCTTTCCACAGCCGAACCCAGGAAGCTTTGAAACACGCGTCGAAGTCAGCGCGTCAGATCGGTCAGGTCGCAGCTGTCGCTTTCACGTCACGTCGAAGCTTTTGGTTCTCTCTCTCCCCTTGTTTCTTCGTACTGGTGCGTGCACGTCAGACGAAGAAGAAGAAAACAGCCTGTCACCTGCTGCTTCTTCTTTGCTTCGAATCCCGCGCCGCCCTGCTGTTTATCTTGGTTTCCGAGTCGCCAAGTCACCACTTCAGCCGGGTGCACTTCGAATACTGCGCCAGATGGCAGCCCTACTGCCCGCACGTATTTGGTTTCCTTGGAACTCCGTACACACTTTTCTCTCTCTTTTTTTTTTTCCTTTGTATTTGGTACAGCCGTCCCCTCTTGCTTTCTTCTCTTCTTTGCTTTGTATATATAGAGAACGGGAAGGAGTTAGGGTTTGCACTTTTTGCAGATTAGTCCTCCCACTTTCTTTATTTCATTTCTTTTATAACCCAGAATTTTATTTACTTCCTCTTTCGTTCTTTTCTTCTTTTTCTGCCACCCACGTGCTTCTGCGTACACAAAATAATACCAAAAATTAGGATTTTTAAATAAAATAAAATTAATTAGTTTAAAATTAATTAAACTAACTATAAATCAAATTCGCGTATAAAAATCCTTTTACAAATTATTTGTCGCAATTTTAACTCAACAAAACAATAAAATCGATAAATCAATTATTTTACTTTGTTTGTTGATTTTTTCACCAATTCTTTACTTTTTGCCTCAAAAATATTATTTCTTCAAAAATAAATTAATTAAATGAAATCTTATAGAAATATAATGAATTATAGACAATATCAACGAAAACAAGCCATGTTAATAGGTAAATGAGTACAAATATTTGTATATAAATCCGACACATCAAATACCCCCAAACTTAAGATTTTGCTTGTCCTCGAGCAAAAAGTAGAATCGTGAACAAGGGAATAATAATAGCAGGCTCAACCCATCACACCAAGAATTCTTATCATGCAAGCATCAAAATTACAATTAAAAATATAAACAATTGCAAATAAAGTCAACCTAAGCATACCCACTTTCTCCAGTGCAATTATTTATTCATAATTCCCAAAAAAAAATCGCATTTGTCATGCAATTAATGTAATTATAGTATGCAACAACTCAATCTGTGATTATCCCTTCTCTCTACTACAAACCGAGTAGCAAACTAGAGGTTTTTTTTTTTTTTTTTATTTATTTATTTATTTTTATTTTTTTTAGTCTCTTCTTTAAGTTGTCACTTGCCTTTTGACGCGAATGCAAATCATTTGTGATGAATTCACCCGGTTACTCAACAAGTCACAAACATAAAGTGCTTTGCATACTCATATTTCAAGTTGCCGTTTTACGTAAAAGTAAACATTTGTGATGAATACCCCTAGTTACTAAGCAACTCAAAACATTGGAGTAGATTGACTTTATTCAAATATTTTTTTTTTTTTTTCATTATTACTCTATTTACTTAAACCCTGTTTAGGACTAGATCAAAGGGGATAATCACAAGAAAAAGCATCACATTTGTTTTTTTTTTATATAATATCATGACCCACACAATTTTGTAAGGAATTTTGAAACTCAATAATCCTAAAGTAAATAAGTATGCTTAATATTGCTTTATAAAAAAAAATTGTTTATGCCAAAAAAATTGTCTTTTATGCTTATCACAATAAGAAACTCAAAAGTGTAATGGTAAGCCCAATTATAATCCTTTTGTTTTGTTTTTCTTTTCAAAATTAATAAAAATAAATTTGTAAACCTTCCCCCCAAACTTAAATATCACATTGTCCTCAATGGGAAAGAAAAAGAAAAACAAACAGAATGCAAGAAGTTTAGAATATCTCCCCTGATTCGTCTTTAAATTTCTGCACGCGCAGCGTTCAGTATTTTGGCGATATCTGGAGCTGTAGATGTCGAAATGGGCTGAATTTTTTTTTGCTGGAAAGCTAAGACAATTGTCTACAACTTCTCTTTGAATCACTTTTCCAGATTCTGACTTTAAACTGCTCGAAAACAGCCATCAATGCAAGTGTTCAAAACAGCTCCGACCGGCGACTTTCAAAATTGATGCAATCCTACAAAATAAAATCAAAAATTAAAATAAAATAAACTAAAAGATAAGTGAAAACTGAATGCAATAAAAGAAAACATGGGTTGCCTCCCAAGAAGCGCTAAGTTTTAAGTCTTCAGCCAGACATTGGGGTGAAATGGATAAGTAACGCCAAGATCCAACAACATTAACACATCCTTTCTAATTTTCCTCTTTTGATGTGGATCAGGTTCAAGCTCTAATTTGAGGCGTTTCCTTTTAGATGATGATGTCTTTGATTCTCCCACCTCTTTGAATTTATGCTGCAAAAATGAATAAATTGAAGGTTCAGCATCCAAATACTTAACGTATTCAAAAATATTTTCTTTTTGAGGCTCAAGATTTGTTGAATTTGTTGGACATACTTCAATTGGTGATTTTTCACATTTAGCCTTATTTTTCTCGCCCACAATTAAATCAATTTTACTTACTTGAATAGATGACTGTTCTTCAGGAGGAAAATTTATGGAATTAAAAACATTAAAAGTTACTTGCTCATGCTGAATTTGTTCCTCCACAATTTGTTCTATCTCACTTTGCTTTTCAACCACATTATTTTCTTCATTTTCTTCTTGTGGTTGCTCAATTATCGTCCCGCTGCTTAGTGTTATAGCCTCGACATGCTCCTTGGGATGGACAACTGTATTGCTTGGTAATGATCCTGCAATTTTTTCATTAAGAATATTTGAAATTTGACTAATTTGTACCTCAAGATTTTGGATGGAAGCCGAAGTTGAATTTGCAACATTTTGAATTGCCAAATCTATCTTTTGTATGTAGTGCTCAAACATATCTTCAAGCGTCGGCTTCTTTTCTTGTTGTGGAAAAATTTGAGGTGGTATAACTGCTTCTTGATTGTAGTTCCATGGATAATTGGGGGCGTTTCTCCATTCTTGATTGTATGTGTTTGCATAATGATTGTTTTGCATTTGAAAGTTTGACACAAAATTTTCATTTACGGCATTTGATGGAGCAAAAGGGTTCCCCACTTGACAATCTGAACTTGAATGATTTCCTGCACAAAGATTACAAATAATATTAGATTGAAAAATATTAAAATTCATATTTTCTACTTGTTTATATAAAATATCATTTTTTGCATTTAAAGTAGAAAAAGGATCAAGTTCAAAAATTCCAGCCACTTTTCTTGGCATTGTTCTCTCTAAAGACCACTGGTAATGATTTGATGCCATCTCCTCTAAAAGATCATAGGCTACTTGGTAAGTTTTGCTCATCAGTGCACCACCAGCTGCTGCGTCAACCATAGATCTATGTGTAACTCCCAAACCATTATAGAATGTTTGCATTTGCAGCCATTTTGGTAGTTCATGATTAGGACACTTTCTCAATAACTCTTTAAACCTTTCCCATGCATCATACAAAGACTCGGTCTCAAATTGAATGAATGTGCAAATGTCATTCCTTAGTTTGGCTGTCTTTGCTGGTGGAAAATACTTGGCTAGAAATTTTTGTGCAAGTCCCTCCCAAGTAGTAATACTACCTGGCGGTAGATAACGTAGCCAAGTCTTCGCCTTATCCTGTAATGAAAAAGGAAAGAGTGTTAGTCTAATTGCATCATTTGATACTCTGTTGTGTTTGAAAGTGTCACAAATTTCTAGAAAATCTGCAATGTGAGCGTAAGGATCCTCGTGTGGTAGTCCCCAAAATTGAACAGTCTGTTGAATCATTCGAATCATCGCCGGTTTAATTTTAAAATCGTCAGCTTCAATAACCGGTTTCTTTATGCTTGACTCATAAATTGAGGGCATAGCATAGTCTCTCAAAGGCCTATTCTTATCGTTCCCCATGATAATGTACGTGTATGTCCTGAAATATCAGTATCGAAAAAGAAAGAAGAAAAATAGAAAAACTAAAAAAAACTAAAATAAGAAAAATAAAAAAAGTTAAAGTTAGTCAAAAGAAAATAAAGATGTAGAATGATAATAAAATAAAAATAATTACAAAAAATCCAAATTAGCAATAATCTAGCAATTGTTAATATCAATAAAAGAATAACTAGTCCCCGGCAGCGGCGCCAAAAACTTGATGTTGATATTTGTAAGTGGACAAAATCGCACAAGTAATATAGATAGATGAGTAGAGTGTCGAACCCACAGAGACTAGGTATTTTACTGAGTACCGATATCGCTAGATGAATCACTATTTGGAAGATCGAATTTTATAAATAATGAAACAACTAAATTACCTTAATCTAATTTAATCTAACTAAATTGGTGAAGAGGGAGAGGGCTGTGAAACTATGAAGCTCTTGTACTTTATGTATGGTAAAATTAGTTCTAGGGCTCTTGGTTCACCTCGTTTATCACATACACAAATTATTATTCCTTATAAATAAAAATATTATCTTTCCCAATTGTCGACCAAAATCCTAAAGATATTAACCACTCTATCAACGTAGTCTAAAAATTATTCTCAATTAATCATTCGTCTATCCACCAAATTATTAATTGAAAAATTGGATTTCTTAACGGCCACGTCCTCCAATATACGGTCTTAATTTCTATTAATCACAAATTACCTGTTCGGTCTCTTTATGATTTGAAAAATCATACAAATGTCTATCCACCATGTTGTACGCATAAATAATAAAAATTAAAACACAACCAGGAAAAATAGAGAAATAAAAAGGAATTAAAATTTGTGTTCAAAACTTGGCTACACCTTAGCCTCTAGAACAATAAATTCAGTTCATATGAAATTTGCAATTAATAGATTTGTTTGGATTGTATCAAAAATAATATAGAGAAGAACAATGGATACACAAAATAATAATATAAAAAATTAATTAAATCCAAACCCCTTTCCACAGCCGAACCCAGGAAGCTTTGAAACACGCGTCGAAGTCAGCGCGTCAGATCGGTCAGGTCGCAGCTGTCGCTTTCACGTCACGTCGAAGCTTTTGGTTCTCTCTCTCCCCTTGTTTCTTCGTACTGGTGCGTGGACGTCAGACGAAGAAGAAGAAAACAGCCTGTCACCTGCTGCTTCTTCTTTGCTTCGAATCCCGCGCCGCCCTGCTGTTTATCTTGGTTTCCGAGTCGCCAAGTCACCACTTCAGCCGGGTGCACTTCGAATACTGCGCCAGATGGCAGCCCTACTGCCCGCACGTATTTGGTTTCCTTGGAACTCCGTACACACTTTTCTCTCTCTTTTTTTTTTTCCTTTGTATTTGGTACAGCCGTCCCCTCTTGCTTTCTTCTCTTCTTTGCTTTGTATATATAGAGAACGGGAAGGAGTTAGGGTTTGCACTTTTTGCAGATTAGTCCTCCCACTTTCTTTATTTCATTTCTTTTATAACCCAGAATTTTATTTACTTCCTCTTTCGTTCTTTTCTTCTTTTTCTGCCACCCACGTGCTTCTGCGTACACAAAATAATACCAAAAATTAGGATTTTTAAATAAAATAAAATTAATTAGTTTAAAATTAATTAAACTAACTATAAATCAAATTCGCGTATAAAAATCCTTTTACAAATTATTTGTCGCAATTTTAACTCAACAAAACAATAAAATCGATAAATCAATTATTTTACTTTGTTTGTTGATTTTTTCACCAATTCTTTACTTTTTGCCTCAAAAATATTATTTCTTCAAAAATAAATTAATTAAATGAAATCTTATAGAAATATAATGAATTATAGACAATATCAACGAAAACAAGCCATGTTAATAGGTAAATGAGTACAAATATTTGTATATAAATCCGACACATCACAGCCGAACGATCACGGCCGTTGGATCTTCCAGAAATTCGTGTCCCTGATGATGAACAGCCCAGATCTTGCCACGTGTGCTAGACGACAAGATACCATTTTCTTGGGAACTGAGCCCGTCTCGAGATTCGCTCCACTATCCGACGGCTCAGATTTTACCACATCGCTCGGACAGCCGAACCCTTACACCTCCGGTCGGCCAACCGAGCAAGTGCCCATCCGAGCGTCAAAACGGAGAAAAAAGCTGCCAAGCGACCACGACCGTTGGATCTTCCGGAAATTCGCGCTTCTGATGATGGACGGTCCAGATCGTGCCACGTGCGCTAGACGACAAGATAACGCTTTCTTGGGAACGAAGCCCGTCTCGAGATTCGCACCACCATCCAACCGTTCAGATTGCGCCACGTCGCTCGGGCAGCCGAACCCTTATACCCCCGGTCGGCCAACCGAGCAAGTGCCCATTCGAGCTCCGAAAGTGAGAAAATGGCTGCCGAACGACTACGACCGCCAGATCTTTCGGATATTCACGCTCGCGCGAGATCAAGGGCCCAGATCAAGCCACGCCATAAATGGGTATTAAAAATTAGTTTTTATTTATTTAATCGTTTTATTTATTTAAAAATTACGAAAAAATTGCTAAAATTTGGGAAAATTAACTAAAAATTCTAGAAAATAATTATAAATCCAGGAGAATATTTTTGAGCCCCTGAACGAACAATTATTACCTAGAATGTACTGTTAAGGCCCCCGAACGACTGGTTAACACAATCGCAAAATTAAATAAATAATCCGAAAAAATAGATAAAAACCGTCGAATATTCAACAAGGCTTCAGAACAGCTTACAGTTTCAAAAATCACCTCACTACCCCCTTCGAGATTCAAAACCCTCCATTCGGACTCCGATACAACTCCACTAGCCACTGGAATAGTTAAACTACTCCTCAAAGGCTGATCACACTCAGTCTTTCGGAGTGGGGAGCTCGTGATATGGCTAAAAATGGGGTTAAATCGGAACCGTCCAGATTGGGAACGAATCTTGAAGCTCATGGGTAAAACGGTAATTTCGCATATAGATGGACCCTAAGCGGGCATTGGATCTTCCCTTCACAGATCCAATAACCCGCAAAACGGATCCACTCCAGCTCGGTACGGGTCCCGACCCAAGACAAACCCAGACCAGCAAGAGGAGATCAGAGTCACTGATTTGACTAGATCAACGGGCCTGATTTGCAATTATCCTCTCACCGGGAATCAGGGATCAGTTTCCTAAACTAATTATGAGGATTTTACTCCTAACGGTTTCACAGGAAATCAGGTCCCTAATCAGACTCCCATGGCGACTATAAATACCTCTTACCTACCACTGTGACTAGGTAATCACTCTTTTCCCAACTAAAGCTCTTTTTAAATCATCACTGGTTACTGACAAGAGCGTCGGAGGGTGCGTCGCAGGGATCAACCCCGGTGTTTTGCACTTTCCTTGCAGGTGTATGGTGGGAGTTGGCTTCCCAACTCCGACGAACAGGTTTGGACTCGCTATTCAGGTTTTCCCACGAACCCACAGATTCTATCTGTTTACCCCCACACCAGAATTAGCGGTAACAGATTGGGCATCCGCCTTGACTCCGGTCGTCACCTCTTCTACCCTAATCTCCCCTGATCCTAACATCCGTATCGAGGCCATCAGAGTCAGGAGGAGACCATGGCCGAAGGGCAACCACCCGAGGCAGACACCTCCGATGGCTAAAAATCAACATTGTTGTGACTGAAACTACAAGGGGAGTGGGGTATTTATAACCTCCCCTCTAAGAACCAGCCATTATGACCCTCCGAAGGTGTTCCCGCTAAATCTGGTGTGGGGGTAAACAGATAGTATTTGTGGATTCGTGAAAAACCTGAATTGCAAACTTCTAACCTGTTCCGCCGGAGATTGACCGTTGACTCCCACCGTTAACCTGCAAAAAGAGCGAGACACCGGGGTTGATCCTGGCGACGCACCCTCCGATGCTCAAGTCAGTAATCAGAAATGATTAAGAAAGAGGGTAAATTGAGAAAATACTGATTACCTCGCAATGGAGATGGATGGGGGGTATTTATAGGCGTCTTTGGGACTGGATTAGGAATGTAATCCCCGTGATTAGATAAGGAATATTCTCCTAGTAATCAGATAAGGAATTGATCCCTAATTCCCAGTGAAAAGATAGATGTAAATCAGGGCCGTTGATTAAGATCTAATCAGGGACCTTGATTGTATCTTGCTGGATCGGGTGTGCAGCGGATTGGAACCCATACCCAGTTGACGTGGATCTGTTCATGGGTTATTGGGCTTTGAATAAAGACCCAGTTCCCATTTCAGACCCGTTTGTAGGTGAAATTACCGTTTTACCCCTGAGCTTTAAGATTCGTGTCCGATGTGAACGGTCCCGATTTAATCCTATTTTTAGCCATATCACGAGCCCCCCACTCCTAAAGACTGAGTTTGATCAGCCTTTGAGGAGTAGTTTACTGTTCTAATGGCGTACGGGATTTTATCGGTGTTCTTAAGGGAGTTTGGATCTTGTTCGGGGGTGTAACGGTGTTATTCTGGGCTTGTAAAATACCCAAAAATATCCTCAGAATTTTCTGGATTTTTGGTGATTTTTCCAGATTTTTCTGAATTTTTTCTCATTTTTTTGAATTTTTTATTCATTTTCCGAATTAAATAATTAATTATCGAAAATATTAAATAATTATTCTAATTAAATAATTATATTTTTCAGAATTTTAAAATAATTTTTCTGAATTTATAATTATTTTTAGAATTTTTATTTAATTTTTTCCGATTTTTAAATATTTTTTCAGATTTTTTAAATAATTAAAACAAATAAATAAGTAAATAAATAAATTGAATATTACCTGGACACGTGGCGCGATCGTATGCGTTGATCATGATCAAGCGAGCGCGCATCGGGAGGAGGAAGAAGAGGCCATTTTTTGGTGTAACTAGGTCGGTGTCACGAATGCTCGGCAAAAAGTGGCCGAAGTCCCTATGGACGACACGTGTCAAGTCAACGGTTGACTTTTTTTTTCCTTCTTTTTCTTCGCTGCTTCTTTCTTCTTCTTTCTCTTCCTTCTTCTTCTTCGTTTACTTCGACCCAACGACGCCTCCAACCCAGCTCCGCCTGCGACCCCGATTGTGAGCGTCACTGGAGCTCGGGGGTTCATCGAGGGAGTCAAGTTGGCGAGGAGCTGTGGTCGAGCTCGGCGAGGGGAGCTCGTGAAGGAGTGGAGGTGGTCGGCCATGGAGGAGCTTCGAAGCTCGACGTTGACGAGGTGGTGCCGAGCTCGAGGATCGACGAAGGAGGAGCTCAAGATGCTTGTGCTCTTCATTGGAGCTGGCGATGGCGATGGGTTCAGCCATGGAGGAGCTTCGAAGCTCGACGTTGTCGAGGTGGTGCCGAGCTCAAGGATCGACGAAGGAGGAGCTCGAGATGCAGTGCTCTTCATTGGAGCTGGCGATGGCGATGGGTTCAGCCATGGAGGAACTTTGTGATGAGGTGGAGCTCGTCGACGCCACGGCGGTGAGTTAGAGCTCGGCGTCGGCGAACTTGATGAGCGAGGCTTCGGCTGTCGTGGGGAGCGCCGATGGTGAGCTCGGTACGGGAGAGGTCCTCGTGACTTGGAGGCGAGCTTGGAGGTGACGGGAATGGAGCTCCGACGAAGATGGAGGAGCTCGATAGTGATGACTGTGAGTAGGGAGAGCTTGATGGTAGCTCGAGCTTGGCGATGGAGCTGAGCTGTTGGAGGAGGAGCTCGGCATCTTGGAGCTGAGCGGTTGGAGTGGGAGCTCGATGCTTCGGAGCTTGGTGACGGAGCTCGGCAACGTCGGGAGCTCGTGAAGGTGGTGTGTTGCTCTTGGCGAATGTAGTCGAGGTCGGCGAGCTCGTCGAACGAGGGTGAGGTCGAGCGTGGCGAGCAAAGACGAGGTCGAGCTCGGCGATCGAGCTCGACGCCATGGCGAGGCTCGGCGAAGAAGTAGGAGCTCGGCATGGTAGAAGAGCTCGTCGGAGTTCGACGACGAAGGGGGTGAGTTCGGCGTTGAATGTGGAGCTCGGCCATGGCGTGTTAGGCGTGGAGCTTGAAGATGACGAGCGGGTTCGTTCGAAGAAGAATTGGATTCTTCATCTCTGGGGTTTTGGCGCCAAACGTAGGAGGAGAAAGGAGTGATGGTTCGGGTTGGATCTTTTAACGCGTACAAACCGACCCGTTTAGCCCTCTTTTCTCTTTTTTTGTGGGTCTGTGCTGGTGCCGAACTCAACTGGTGCCGGACTCAAGCCCGTAAAACGGTCGGTGTCAAGAATGCTCGGCAGCGGGTGCCGAACTCAACTGTGCCGAACTCAAGCCCAAAAAACGGTCGGTGTCAAGAATGCTCGGCAGCGGGTGCCGAACTTGATTTTTACCCCGTAACAAGGTCGGTGTCACGAACGTTCGGCAGTGAGTGTCGAACTTGATTTTTACCCCGTAACAAGGTCGGTGTCACGAACGCTCGGCAGTGAGTGCCGAACTTGATTTTTACCCCGTAACAAGGTCGGTTCCGAGAACGCTCGGCAGCTTGTGCCGAGCTTGAATTTTTCCCCGTAACGAGGTCGGTTCCGAGAACGCTCGGCAGCTTGTGCCGAACTCCAATTTTTTCCTGCAGAGTTCTTCTTGATGTTCCCGGTGCTACGGAGGTCGGCTCGGGGCGTGCGACCCCTTGTTTCGAAGCTAATTCGAAGATCTACAACTTCTCTTTAGGAGTGAGACGAGGATTCACCCTCCTTCATGGTCAAAATAGCCCCGCAACATCCTTGTCTTCATGAAGTTGAGGAGTGTTTTGGTCGTGGGGATTTTGGAAGAGGAGCTCCACTCCTAGGGGCGGAGAAGCTGTGCTGGGAAAACCCTTGTGCCAGGAAGACCCTTGTAAGAGCCGTGGGAAGACCCATCCTTTGAGGTGAGAAAAACGAAGAGCTTGGCTTTAGGAGAGAGCCATTTGGAAGACAAGTTTGAGGAGCAACTCTAGGAGAGAGTTGTGAGCTCCGATCTTGTTGAGAAGAGGTCCGCTTTGGAGGCGAGCGGAGCAAAGAGCTCGGATCTGGAAGAGAGCTATTTGTGAGATTAGTGTGAGGGGGAACTTTAGGAGAGAGTTGTGCTCCAAACTTGTTCGAGGAGAGGTCCGTCTGGGAGGCGAGCGGAGTGAAGAGCTCGACTCTGGGAGAGAGCCCTTTGTGAGACGAGTGTAAGGAGCAACTCTAGGAGAGAGTGGTGAGCTCCGAACTCGTTGAGAAGGGGTCCGCTTTTGGAAGCGAGCGGAGCGAAGAGCTTGACTCTGGGAGAGAGCCCTTTGTGAGACGAGTGTGAGGAGCAACTCTAGGAGAGAGTGGTGAGCTCCGAACTCGTTGAGAAGAGGTCCGCTTTTGGAGGCGAGCGGAGCGAAGAGCTTGACTCTGGGAGAGAGCCCTTTGTGAGACGAGTGTAAGGAGCAGCTCTAGGAGAGAGTAGTGAGCTCCGAACTCATTGAGAAGGGGTCCGCTTTTGGAGGCGAGCGGAGCGAAGAGCTTGACTCTGGGAGAGAGCCCTTTGTGAGATGAGTGTGAGGAGCAACTCTAGGAGAGAGTGGTGAGCTCCGAACTCGTTGAGAAGGGGTCCGCTTTTGGAGGCGAGCGGAGCGAAGAGCTTGACTCTGGGAGAGAGCCCTTTGTGAGACGAGCTTGAGGAGCGACCCAAGGAGAAAGTGGTGAGCTCCGAACTCGTTGAGAAGAGGTCCGCTTTTGGAGGCGAGCGGAGCGAAGAGCTTGACTCTGGGAGAGAGTCGTTTGTGAGACGAGCTTGAGGAGCGACCCAAGGAGAGAGTGGTGAGCTTCGAACTCGTTATTTAAGTGAGGGAATCAACGGTTGTGGGAGCAATTCCGAATGGCGAACCACTTCTAGCTCGCTTAACAGCGAACTTGCGAAGTAGAATCGAGCCAAGTGTTGGACTCCGGAACCATCGTTAGAAAAGTTCAACGGTTGTGGGAGCAATTCCGAATGGCGAACCACTTCTAACCTGCTTAAGAGCAAGTTATTCGAAGCAGAATCGAACCAAGTGTTGGACTCCGGAACCATCGGTAGAGTTGTTCAACGGTTGTGGGAGCAATTCCGAATGGCGAACCACTTCTAACCCGCTTAAGAGCAAGTTATTCGAAGCAGAATCGAACCAAGTGTTGGACTCCGGAACCATCGTTAGAGTTTAGTGAGTTGCGGGAGGAGCCATGTAGAAGAAGCTGGACTCCGAAATCACCATTTAACGAGTCGTGACTCGGAGAGATTGAGATGATGCAAGAGCAACAATTTCCAATGAAAAAACGTAAAGTTTTATTGAAATAAACTAAGTGGCTGCTTCAATAGGGCGAGCCATTATTACATGCTATTGACCGGGTTACAAGCATCGGTCTTATTGAAAATCAAAATCCTACTTCTACGATAAGGTGAAGACCTCTTGGGAGGAGCTGGGAGGTTCTGAGTCTTGAAGCTCGCCGGGCCCTTCGGTTCGTTTGTTGGCTTCTCAGAGGGGAAGCTCTGTAGTACCCCGATTTATTTTCTTAATATATATATGAGAGGGTATTTATTTTTCTTATGATAGCCTATTATTATTACTTTTCTCCATGATAAATAGAGTGTAGTATTTCCTATAAAACATTCTTCTCAAAGCCCAAATGTGACTTGTTTATTTTCTTATGTAAAAATACATATTTTGGCCCAAATGTATTTAAACCCATAAACTTAATCTTTTTCTTACACTTGTATGTGCAGCATTTTCCCTCTTATTTTCCGGGTATTTTGATGTACATTTTATAGTGGGATTTTGTGTGTACACGTGCACTCCATGTACACGTGCACAAGGCACAAACTTGGCCGGATTTGTGGAGAAGTGGCTAGGATCATGGGCGGTTATGTGAGGGTGTGGGTAGTTTCTCAAACTACCGATTGCATCTTGTCCTTTGATCTCCAACTCCCCAACGAATCTCAGCCCTCCATTTCGCCTATAATCTAGTATAAATACCCCCTCCTAATCCCTATCTTTTTACACTAAAAATTCCTAAGATTTCAAGGGAGTATCTGTGAGTTGTGTGAGAGCTTTTCTGTGGAGGCAAGCAGCATTGGTGAGGAGCTCGGCGTGGAACAGAGGAACAAGAAGTGCAGCGTGATATTGAAGGACTTGCGGGATTTCGTTATTTTCTTCACAAAAGGTGGGTGTTTCTCAGGACTTCTAATGTAGGAATAATGCTATACTTGTCATGAAGTGTTACCATGTGGCAAAAGTGAATTGAATGCTGTAGAAATTGCTTAAACATGCTATTATATTCGAGGCAAGACTGACGGTCCAGTCGACTGCCATATGAGCCAGTCGACTGATACGAGATATTTATTTTCATAATGTGCTGATAAAGTGTGTGTGAATAGCCATGATGGTGTGATCATAAAATGTATGTTTTTCCCTATGACACATATGATGGAGGGAAGGTAAACAAACAAAAAGAACTGAGGAGATAAACATTTGAAGTTGTCGGCTTAGTCGACTGACTTGGAGTTAAGTCGACTGATGCTCGTTCTGAAAGTGATTGTTTGATAGTTCCTCGAGTAAAGATATTCTATTTTTGTGTAGACTCATGATGATGACTTGAAATTTATATTCCCATTGTCGTATGTAAGTATGAGCAATATGAATACAGGTTTAGAGTAGTAATTTCTCTAAAGAGCATGTTAATAACCGGGAAAATTGTGTTGTGAATGCTACTGAGCAAGGGGTATTATGTTTATGGAACATAAATTGGTATATACTGTTAATTGATATCATGATGCAAGTATATGTAAAGAAATGTAAGTAAATTCCCCAAATTAAAATGGATCTGTCCAGTCGACCGATGCATGTGGCAAGTCGACTGATCTGGACTTAGAAATTATGCTGTTTGAAATATCCAGGACAGACGACTGATTACTGATCAGTCGACTGTTACGAGGATGATATTGTGAATAAGAATTGGGCGGGACATGCGACTGGTAGTGTACTCAGTCGACTAACCCGAACGTTATGATAACCCTGTATGACTGTATAAGTCGACTGGTGCTCTTCCAAGTCGACTGTACAGAGTGAACTTTGGTATACTGGAATTCATGTTATTTTGCTGTTAGTAATGGTAAATCTTGTGATTTTAAGTCAATGAACTCTGTTATGGATGCATGAATTGTGTAAATGAATCATAGATGAGGATTGAGAATCAAATGAAATTATGAAATGTGAAATCATGATGAGGAAAGTCTGTGAGACTCTAAAATGAATTATGAGCCGATGATGCTCCTTTGGATATTGTGAATGTGAAATTGAACAGAAGAGTAGCTAAGTCTCCCCGGCAGCGAATGAAATGATATTGAGAATTAGACCAGGTTGGTCAAGTGTAATGAAATGATGAGTCCGGATGATGGAGAGGCTAACTCTAGAGGTTGATTTTCATTCATGATTCTAATTAAGTTAATACATAGTGTGGAGGTGATGAAGGTGAGAGAAAAACATGAGTATGAGAGCTAGGGTACGGTGCGGGTATGTGAGCCGCAGAAAGCATGCTTGATGAGTCAAGACATGGTGCGGGCACAACTCAGTAATGATCGGACTCTAGTCACGCTTGTGGGATGTTTTGGTGACTGCAAGAGGAGTGTGTTCAGGGAGGAGGCTGAATTATCGCAGAAGGCATGCTTGATGAGTCAAGACATGGCGCGAAATTCTACTCCAGGGGCCAGGATACATGCTTGTACTCATAGATTCATCTAGGATACTCATTGGAATTACAGTAGTAGAATAAGTCATGGCGGGGGATTGAACCCTACTAAAATGAAGATCGTTTAAGAGGCTTGCACTCGAACCTATGTAGTATGGGATGCATAGAATTCGAACAAGTATGCATTAGTGTCATAATTAACTAAGTAAATTGCATTAAGGATTTAAGTGCACAATCACGACACGACATCATTAAAAGTTTCCCAATTTGGATGCTTATGTTGAACTGGCTTGTGATTTGTAAGAAATGAGATTCATTATACTGTTTCTGGCATAGAGAGGATGGCCATGTATAATTATCGTCGGTTGAATAAACTGACGTACCCACAGTGTTTTATGCAGGATAATCACATGAAAAAGGAATGGATGCACAAAGAGTTCATTATATTGTTGTTCATTTATGTAAATATTGTACATTTTGCTTCCGCTGTGTAAATTCAAATGTAACATGCTGTAACTCTGATGTAAAAGTAAAGATTTTAAATTCCTTGTAAAATTGTGTGTGAAGAAAGCGAAAAGATCCTGAAGAACATCTCGAATTCAGTAAATTGGGATTCGGGGCGTTACAAGCTCGGCCCCCTCTTTTTGGATGAACTTGGTCAGGTGTCCCCGCTGTACGAGTTCTTCGATCTCCTCCTTGAGAGCCCGACAATCATCCGTGTCGTGGCCGTGGTCCCTGTGAAAGCGGCACCACTTATCTTTGTCCCTCTTCTTACCAGGGGTATTCATTCTAGGGGGAGTGAGGAGTAGTTCTTCCTTGTCCACCTCCATAAGGACTTCTGATATATTAGCAATGAGGGGGGTGAACTTCTCAAAACGTGGAGTCGAACGGCGCTGGCCATTACTGTCCTTGTGGGATTTTTGGGACCCCTCTTCGCTTGTGCTCTTCCGTTTGTTCCTGGAAGATGTCTCCTCAAGAGTAGGGGGTTGAGAGCCTCTTCGGCCCGAATGTACTTTTCACACCTGAGAAGGAGGTCGGCAAAGTTCTGTGGAGGCTTCTTAGCAAGAGAGGAACGAAGGCTGGAATTGAAGATGGATTGGAAGGCGGCCGTTGCGACGGATTGGTTGAGGGAGGCCATGGACCTGACCTCCGCAGTGAACCTCTTCACATAGTCTCTTAACTTCTCACCTTTCTCTTGCCTGAGCTGGAGGAGTGAGATGCTGGTCTTCTCCGTGCGCCTGCTACTCACGAAGTGGGTGATGAAGAGTGTTTCGAACTGCTCGAAGGAGAATATGGAAGACGGGGCGAGACGGGAGTACCATTCCCGAGACGAGCCCTTGAGAGTAGCAGGGAATGTCTTGCACAGCAGGGCATCGGAAGCTTGGTGGATGAGCATGAGAGTCTTGAAGCTCTCAATGTGGTCATCGGGGTCAGTCTCCCCGGTGTAAGTCTCAAATTGGGGAGGTTTGAAGCCGAACGGCACAGGTGCATCCACAATGGTTCGGGAGAAAGGGGGTCGAGTAGGTAGTAGGGTCCTCCCCCTGAGCTCTTCTTCTCGACCTATCTGACCCAGGCGCCTCTCTACCTCATGAAGACGGCGATACATGGCGTCGTCCCTCCGACGGTAATCAGCCGAGCCTCTAGACTCGTCTTCGTAGGAGGGAGAGCGAGGGCTGCGGCGATGGTAACTTCGGGAGCGACGAGGACTTGGGGTATGCCGGGAGTTGGTAGGAGCGGGACGAGGAGATGGGGACCGTCGGCGAGGGCTTCGGACTGGAGGAGGGGACGGGGCCTTCGGCTCATTAGGGTTTTGACGGAGGTTGAGTACCTGTTGTACCATTGCTTGGAACTGCTGGAACTCGGCACGGGTGATTGGTGCCTCATTGTTCCTGGGCTATTGCCGATCTGCGGGGGAGTGCCTCCTTCTATAATGCTCGGGGGACTCCCTCCTTCCCCTTCGGACAGGGGATCTTCTGTAGTCTCGGCGGTGAGGGGATCGCTCACCCGGACATTGTTGGCGGGAGGCTCCCTCTCGGGCCCGCTTCTCGTCCAGACGGTGGCGTAAGTCCTCCACCTTCTGCCGGTTTTGAGGATTATGAGAGGCCATGGAATCCGTAGAGGCTTTGTGTATGGAGACGCGGTCTTGATGGAGAGGTTGCTTCATGCGGGAGCCCCCCGCACCGGGGGGTTCCTGATTCTGAAGAGGAGGCTGATCTTGTTGAAGAGGGTCCTCCACTTGAGGCGGGGGTTGTCCCTGCTGCGGAGCGGGTTGGACGGGGACTACCTTTTGCTGATCGGCGGGGTTGGGCCCGCGGTTGGACCCTCTGGACCTGACTTTTCTCGGAGGCATGGCTGGAGAAGATCAGACCAACTGGAAGAGGGGCTGCTATTCGTTTGGTTTTCCCACAGACGGCGCCAATCTGTTACCGCTAAATCTGGTGTGGAGGTAAACAGATAGTATTTGTGGATTCGTGAAAAACCTGAATTGCAAACCTCTAACCTGTTCCGCCGGAGATTGACCGTTGACTTCCACCGTTAACCTGCAAAAGTGCGAGACACCGGGGTTGATCCCGGCGACGCACCCTCCGACGCTCAAGTCAGTAATCAGAAATGATTAAGAAAGAGCGTAAATTGAGAAAATACTGATTACCTCGCAATGGAGATGGATGGGGGGTATTTATAGGCGTCTTTGGGACTGGATTAGGAATGTAATCCCCGTGATTAGATAAGGAATATTCTCCTAGTAATCAGATAAGGAATTGAATCCCTAATTCCCAGTGAAAAGATAGATGTAAATTAGGGCCGTTGATTAAGATCTAATCAGGGACCTTGATTATATCTTGCTGGATCGGGTGTGCAGCGGATTGGAACCCATACCCAGTTGACGTGGATCCGTTCATGGGTTATTGGGCTTTGAATAAAGACCCAGTTCCCATTTCAGACCCGTTTGTAGGTGAAATTACCGTTTTACCCCTGAGCTTTAAGATTCGTGTCCGATGTGAACGGTCCCGATTTAATCCTATTTTTAGCCATATCAGGAGGCCAAACGACGGAAGCCCAATAGTCACGCCTAGGGAGCTGAAACACCACGCATTAATTGGAGGACACCGTTCTTAATGACCCCGGGAAGTTGGAACGACGCGCAAATCCAGGGGCGCCATTAATGCTCTGGGGAACTGAATCGTCTCGAGATTCGGTCCGCCATCCAACAGCCCGAATCGCGCTACCACACTCGGACTGCCGAACCCTTAGACATCCGGTCGGCTGACCGAGCAAGTGCCCATCAGAGCGTCAAAACGGAGAAAACTAACTTTCTCCTCAACATTCGTGTAAGATCTCGATCAGACGGCCCAGATCTTGCCAGCGACGCTAAACAACAAGATAGCATTTTCTTGGGAACTGAGCCCGTCTCGAGATTCGCGCCACCATCTAGCGGCTCAGATTGCACCACGTTGCTCGGATAGCCGAACCCTTGCACCTCCGATCGGCCAACCGAGCAAGTGCCCATCCGAGCTCCACAAATAGAGAAAAAAGCAGCCGAACGATCACGGCCGTTGGATCTTCCAGAAATTCGCGTCCCTGATGATGAACGGCCCATATATTGCCACGTGTGCTAGATGACAAAATACCATTTTCTTGGGAACTGAGCCCGTCTCGAGATTCGCTCCACCATCCGACGGCTCAGATCGCGCCATGTCGCTCGGACAGCCGAACCCTTACACCTCCGGTCGGCCAACCGAGCAAGGGCCCATCCGAGCGTCAAAACGGAGAAAAAAGCCGCCGAGCGACCACAACCGTTGCGAAGCGGAGTCGAGCCAAGTGTTGGACTCCGAACTCGTCGTTTGAGTTTGTTTCAAGGGTTGTGGGAGCAATTCCGAATGGCAACCTGCTTCTAGCTTGCTTTAGGGCGAGCTTGCGAAGCGGAGTCGAGCCAAGTGTTGGACTCCAAACTCGTCGTTTGAGTATAAAGAAGGTAAAAGCAGAGAAATACAAGCAATTTCACAAGTAAAATATGAAGAAAAATGTTTTTTATTGAAAACTAATAGTTCGTTGCTTCTGAGTTGCGAGCCGTTATTACATTTGAGAATTAAAGAAGCAAAAGTAAAATTACAAGTGGAGTGGAACGGTTCGACATCTTACAGTACTCAGAGAGGCGTTCATGCGCTCTCTTGTTACTTTAAGAGATGGTCGGTATTCCAAGTCCTGGGAATCTATCTTCCTTCGAGGTCTTCTAGACGGTAAGTTCCGGGCCGAACCACCTTGGTGATCTTGTAAGGTCCCTCCCAATTTGGTGCCAGCTTACTCTTCTGACTGGGGAATGAGATAGCTAACTTTCTGAGGACCAAGTTCCTTTCTTTGAGGTCGGTGGGACGGACTTTCTTATTGTAGGCCAGCTCGATCCTCCTTCGGTAGCTTTGTTGGCGAATCGAAGCTCTTTCCCGGAGCTCATCAATCAGATCCAGGTTTGCCCGAAGTTCCCTGGCATTCTGCTCTTCTTCATAGGCAATGAGGTGAGGAGAGGGTACACCGACTTCCAAGGGGATCACAGCTTCCGACCCATAGGTGAGATTAAATGGCGACTCACCTGTAGGGGTCCGTTTGGTATGCGGTAATTCCACAGTACGTTTCGAAGCTGGTCGACCCATAAGTCCTTAGCGGACTTATCCAGCCTCTTCTTAATACCGGAGAGGATTTGTCGGTTGGCATTTTCTACTTGACCATTTAACTGTGGGTGGGAGACGGAGGAGAAGCGTTGTTGGATGGCGAGGTCTTCACATAGAGCTTGGAATGCGGCCCCTGTAAATTGTGTTCCATTGTCGGTTATGAGGACCCAAGAGACACCGAACTTGCAGATGACGCTCTTCCAGAAGAACTGAAGGACTTTGTTCTCGGTGATTGTAGCCAAGGGCTCGGCCTCTATCCACTTTGAAAAGTAGTCGATCGCCATGACTAAGAATTTGAGCTAGCCAGGAGCTGGGGGAAACGGCCCTAGTAAATCCATTCCCCACATTGCAAAGGGGATCGGGCTTGATAAGGAGATGAGCTGAGCTTGAGGTAGGCGACGAATGTTTGAATGCTTTTAACAAGAGCTGCATTATCGAACGTGTCGTTCGGCATCTTGGAAAAGGATAGGCCAGAAGTATCCATAATTCAACACCTTTCGGACAAGTGATCTGGAACCTGAATGTGCTCCGCCTATGCCTTCGTGAAGTTCTTACAAAGCGTATGTGCCATCAACTTGTGTGAAGGAGCGTTTGTACAAGACCCCCTCAACAATGGTGTGCCACTCCGCTCTAGTTCTGACTCGGCGAGCTTCCTTAGGAGGAGCCCATCCCTTAGGAATTCTACCAGGGGTTTCATCCAATTATCTTGAAGTTGAACAGGCAGCGACTCCATGGAGTCGGGAGTTTCTTCTTCTATGCTCGGCTTCAGGAGCATTTCAATCAAGACGGTTTGCTCGAGACCTTGGAGGGTGGAAGAGGCTAACTTGGAGAGAGCATCTGCTTGGGCATTTTCCTCCCTTGGGATTTACCGAATAAGTGCCTCTTCGAAGAGAGCCATGAGATTTTGGACCTTGGCTAGATACTTAGCCATTCGGTCATCTCGCGCTTCATACTCGCCCAAGACTTGATTCACGACCAGCTGAGAGTCACTAAATATGCAGAGGCATTGTGCCCCTGCCTTGCGAGCCATTCCGAGACCGGCTATAAGGGCTTCATATTCCGCTTCATTGTAGGAGACCTTGAAGTTGATGCAGAGGGAGTATTGGAGGACGAAGTCATCGGGGCCTGCCAGAATAACCCCAGCTCCGCTCCCTTCGGTACAAGAGGATCCATCAACATATACCGTCCAAATAGGAGGTCCGTTTGCCGCTTGACTGACCTCGGGAGTGGTGCTTTCAACTATGAACTCAGCTAAGGCCTGAGCCTTGATCGCGGTCCGAGGTTGGTAGGATATATCATGCTGGCTCAGCTCGATTGACTACTTCATGAGGCTGCTAGAGGTCTCCAGCTTGTGCAGAACTTGCTTCAGCGGTTGGTCAGTAACAACAACCACCGAGTGAGACTGGAAATACGGGCGAAGCTTCCTAGCTGCCATAACCAAGGCGTATGCCATCTTCTCTAGCCTTGGATAATGAAGCTTGGCATCCCGAAGTACCTTGCTTACGTAATAGATGGGCTTCTGAGCCTTGTCTTCTTCCCTCACCAAGACAGCACTGAGGGTTTGTTTGGAGGCAGCTAAGTAGAGGTAGAGTGTTTCCCCGGGGATAGGCTTACTGAGGAGAGGGGGGTTGACTAGGGAGGTTTTAAGCTGATCGAACGACTCCTGCTGTTGCTGACCCCATTCGAAGCCCTTAGCTCCCCTGAGAGCCTTGAAGAAGGGAAGACACTTCTCCCTGACTTGGAAAGGAAGTGCCCTATAGCTGCGAGGCGCCCGGTTAGCTTCTGAACTTCTTTTATACTTTTGGGAGGAGCCATATCCAGTATGGCTTTAATCTTCTCGGGGTTGGCTTCGATCCCTCTTTGGCTGACCATGAAGCCTAGGAATTTTCCCGACGCGACTCTGAACGCACACTTGTTCGGATTGAGCCTCATATCATGTTTTCTTAACACATCGAATGCCTCATGCAGGTCGGTGACATGATCGGCCCCACGAATGCTCTTCACAAGCATATCATCAACATACACCTCCATGTTACGACAGATCTGATTTTGGAAGACCTTGTTAACGAGGCGTTGATAGGTGGCGCCTGCATTCTTCAACCCGAAAGGCATCACCCTGTATCAGTAGAGGCCCTGATCGGTAATAAAGGAGGTCTTCGGGATGTCCGGGGGGAACATGCGGATTTGATTGTATCTGAAAAAAGCGTCCATGAAGCTGAGAAGCTCATGGCCTGAAGTGGTGTCAATCAGGGTATCGATGCTTGGAAGGGGGAATGGATCTTTGGGGCATGCTTTGTTCAGGTCGGTTGAGTCGATGCAAATTCTCCAGGTCCCGTTGGCCTTCTTTACCATCACAACATTCGAGAGCCATTCGGGGTAATTAACCTCTTGTATGAACCGGGCCTTTAGGAGCTTGTCCGCTTCCTCTTTTATAGCTTGCTGGCGCTTGGGAGCAAACTTGCGCCTCTTCTGTTGGACCGGTTTGTACCCCGGAGCAACGCAGAGGTGGTGGACTAGGAGCTCTTCGGAAATTCCAGGCATGTTAGCGGCCGACCAGGCAAAGAGATCGTGGTTCTTTCTAATGCACCGGACTATGTCGGAGCATAGGGCAGATGGGAGGGTCTTACTGATAAAGAACTTGCGGCTCGGATCGTGCTCAGAGAAGAGCACTTCCTCCAGTTCATCCACTGGCTCGGACGTTTGTCAGACACTTTCTTGGGGGATTTCAAGTGTTTCGAGGGAGAGGAATGGACCTCCAGTAGAGGTCATGTAGCATTTGTGGGCCATCTCCTGACTGCCTCTTACTTCCCCTACTCCTGCCGGGTGGGAAACTTCATATTGAGGTGATAAGCGAAAGGGACGGCTTCGAGAGCAGCTAGACCGGGTCGGCCTAGGATCACATTATACGCGGCAGGGACATCGACGACCATGAAATCCATCGGCTTCGTTCGGGTAGTAGGAGTTTTGCCAGCGGTTACATCGAGGGTGATCACCCCTTCAACAGTCACTGGCACTCCCGTGAACCCGTGGAATGTGTAGCCGGTGGGCTTAAGTCTATCTCGGGATAGCTTAAGTCCTTTGAAAGCATCGAGGAAGAGGATGTTAACGGAGCTGCCATTGTCCACTAGGATCCTCTCCACTTTAAAATTCGCCATATGGAGGTTAATGAATAGTGCGTCACAATGGGTGGTTCGGATGCCTACCAGGTCTTCATCTGAGAATGTGATGGGTACTCCGAGGCCTTTAGGGAGAGGCATGCCATGTACTGAATTGACTTCCCTTATGAAAGCCTTTCAAGAGGAGTTGGAGGAGCCCCCCATTGGGTCCCATGAATGAGGTGTAGGACACGCTCCTGTTCGAATTCTGGTGTCTCACCGCGTCGTTCAGGACGCTTGTTACCCCCCGAGGAGGAGGAGGAAGGTCAGTTTGGTCTTTTCTCACGAATTTGGCCAGCTGCCCCCTCTGGATGAGGGCCTCGATATCGTTCTTCAGGGCCCGACATTCATTGGTATCGTGGCCATGGTCCCGGTGATAGCGGCACCATTTCTCTTTGTCCCTTTTCTTGCCAGGGGTGTTCATCTTCGGGGCAGGAGGTATCACCCCTTCCTTCTCTACTTCCATGAGAATAGTGGAAATGTTGGCGTTAAGAGGAGTGAATTTCTCGAATCTGGGGGGAGGGCGGCGCTGACCGCCATTATCCTTTTGGAGCTTTTCGGCTCCTTCTTCTTCTGTTCCCTTTCTCTTGGACCCGGAGGAAGGCCCCTCAAAGTTGGGGCGGTGCTCAGCTTCCTCAGCCCGAATATACTTCTCGCTTCAGAGAAGGAGATCGGAGAAGTTCTGCGGGGGCTTCTTGGCAAGGGAGGAGCGGAGGTTGGAATTAAGGACGTTTATGAGAACGCTGCTGCAGCGATGGACTGGTCGAGGGAAGCGATAGACCTAGCTTCCGCGGTGAACCTTTTCACATAGTCTCTCAGCTTCTCACCCTTCTTCTGGTTGAGGTAGAGTAGCGAAATGCTGGTCTTCTCAGTTCGGCGGCTACTCACGAAGTGGGTGACGAAGAGGGTCTCGAATTTCTCGAAGGAGAATATTAAGGATGGGGCGAGGCGAGAGTACCATTCCCGGGCCGGAACCTTAAGAGTAGCGGGGAAGGTCTTGCACAGCAGAGCATCGGAAGCTTGGTAGATTAGCATGAGGATCTTAAAGCTTTCGATGTGGTCCACGGGGTCAGACTCCTCGGAATAAGTCTCGAACTGTGGAGGCTTGAAGCTTATTGGAACGGGCGCCTCCATGATGGTGCGAGAGAAAGGAGGTCGGCTCGGACGGAGGGTCCTTCCTCTAAGCTCTTCTTCTTTGTCTAGCTGACCCAAGTGTCTCTCCATTTCGTGGAGACGACGGTAGACAGTGTCATCCCTTCGACGATATTCAAACAAGCCTCTGGACTCGTCTTCGTACGAGGGAGAGCGGGGGCTACGACGACGGTAGCCCCGAGAGTGGCGAGGACTAGGAATGTGCTAGGGGTTGCTAAGAGCTGGAGGAGGAGTTAGGGACCGTCGGCAAGGACTTTGGATCGGGGGAGGAGTGGGGACCCTCCGAGCATCAATATTGTTGGGTCGGTGATGGAGGGCTTGCAAAATGGTTGCCTGGAATTGCTGGAATTCGGCTCGGGTGATAGAAGCTTTATCATCCCTCGGTGAGCGAGGCCTTCTTCTATAGTGCTCGGGGGACTCTCTCCATCTTCGGTGAGGCGTTGACCTCCTATGTTCTCGGCGATGAGGAGATCGCTCATTTGGACGTTGTTGGCAGGAGACACCCTATCGGGCTCGCCTTTCATCCAAACGGCGGCGAAGATCCTCTTCCTTATGTCGATTGTTAAGGGTGTTGCAGAGGTCATCGGAGGCCCGGGGATTGTGAGATGCCATGGAGTCGGTAGACGGGTTGTGCACGGAGACGTGGTCATGTTGACGAGGTTGTTTCAGAGGATTGGGACAGGAGGCCCCTACACCGGCATTCTGAGGCCCGGTATGACCCCGGGGGGGTTAGAGGTTCTGATGAGGAGATTGGTCCTTCTGCGTGGCCTGATCAGGTGGAGGAGGAAGCCCCACCGGCTGGACGGCCTGGAAGGGGATCTCCTGTTGTGGTTGAGGAGGAGTGGGTCCACGGTTGGACCCTCTGGATCTTAGCTTTCAGGGAGGCATGGCTGGGCGGATCTGACCAACGATAAAAGGAAGGGCTGCTATTCGCTGTTTCCCACAGACGGCGCCAATCTGTTACCGCTGAATCTGGTGTGGGGGCAAACAGATAGTATTTGTGGATTCTTGGGGAAACTGAATAGTCAAACCTTAACTTCTTCCGCCGGAGTTTGACCGCTGACTCCCACCATTCACCTACAAAAAGTGCGAAACACCGGGGTTGATCCCGGCGACGCACCATCCGATGCTCAAGTCAGTAATCAGGAGGATTATGAGAGAACGTAAATTGGCAAAAGATTGATTACCTCTTAATGGTGGTGGATGGGGGGTATTTATAGTCGCCGTTGGGATCAGATTAGGAATGTAATTCCTAATTCCTAGTGAAAGGATAGATATGAATCAAGGCCGTTGATTAGGATTAATCAGAAACCTAATTCTATCCCGCTGGACCGGGTTTGCTGCGGGTTGAAACCCGCACCCAGTTGGGATGGACCTGTTTGTGGGTTACTGTGCTTTTGGTAAGAAGACCCAATACCCACTTTAGACCCGCTTGTAGGTGAAGTTACCATTTTACCCCCAGGCTTTAAGATTTGCGCCCGATTTGGACGGTTCCGATTTAACCCCTATTTTTAGCCATATGAGGACCTTGTTCGGAAAGTATGTAATATGGGCTACACAAGGTTCCAAGCAAGTGTGCAGTAGAGATGGGCATGGTGTGCATTTCAGTGCATTAGATTTCTAGGGTCATGACTTACACCGACACTTCTAGATTTTGAATTTAACAATTTCACATTTTTGGCATTCATTTGATTGTTAAGGATTTATAGTTTGTTGGTATCATCAGCATTAGGTCAGTTGCATTCAACTGACATGCCCACAGTTGGTTAGTTGCAGGTCTTTCTGATCATGGGAGCGGTGACTCGAGCTGTGGGGAGCATCCATGTGAAAAGAGTTAATTTTTGCACAAAGTAATTTATGATGTAATTTTTTGTAAATAACCTTGCACATTGTAATAAGACTGAATGTAATACAAGTTTTAGTTTCCTATGATTTTTTACTATGGTGTGTATTTATTTGAAGTAAAGATTCTGGGTATGACATGAGTTTCTAGTGTACGGAAATCAGGGCGCTGCATAAACTACTCCGAGCACTTGGAGTGCACACTTTCCCAACCTCGTTTGACGACCTTGGATAGGTGACACATTTGTGAGAGGAAGACACGATATAAAAGAAGCATGGTACATCGTGATAGCCACAATGACTTGGATACTCTGGCTAGACAGGAACATCTTTTATTTTCGTGGTTCTTGTAATAATTCCATTCATGAAAAACTCACTCAAATCATGCACATGATTTTATTTTTGGCAGAGGGAGCTGCAGGAGCGACGGAGCGCATCTCGGAACAATTGCCTCAACAGACATACAATGACGAGGAGAACGAGATTGACACGACCTTGAGCTTGAACCTACCCCTCTGGGATATTGTTGGGGGTATTATGCTTCTTTATATGCTTCAATATCTTTGCTTTCAGTATTGCCTATCCACCTAGGATTGTTGGAGGTTTATTTTATGTACATTTTTTCCTACTTGGCCCAGATTTTTTGGGTTTATGCCGTTATTGTCTCATTAATGAAACATGATGACCATACTCTACATTTTACTTCAGAAGAAAGAAAAGAAAAAATAATAAATAGAATCACAAACAACTGATGTGCGTAAAGATCACGACTAATCAGGACTGTGTGATCCCCGCACAAAATCTTAGAGACCCTAAAGGGAAAAATAGTCCTTTCTACGACAACTACAGACCCATAAAACGAATATGAGCCATCCCTAGGCCCACCACTCGAAATGAAGCCCAAGTAGGGGAGCTTGACCAGCCATTTATTGTTGGTAATCAAATCCCTTAAAAATCAGGAAGATAATTAACCATTCATATCCTTAATCAAAGGGATTGATTCAAATCAGTTAGGAAATCATTCCCTAACTGCTCCTCCACAGGTCTATAAATATAGACCTCTCTCCTCAGTTACAGATGATCAATGTTTTTCCCACTAAACCTAGTTATTCGCTTCTGGTTACTGACTAGATTGTCAGAGGGTCTATTACCGGGATCCGTCCCAGTGTTTTAGGTTGTCCTTATAGGTTTCTGGCATCCAGCAACCCGTGCAACCACCACCAGATGCACAGAACAAATCAAATAATAGCCTCACATCGGATATGAACAAAGGATGTGACCTATGCTTTCCACTTCAATATAAGAACTCATTATCTGTTGCTCCCACACTGAAAAAGTAGCATTACATTGGTTCTCGTCAGGCAACCCCGCCTCCTCCTCTGCCAGTGTATCCATCCCGCAACTGGGCGACCACTCAAGGTAGATCTGAAACATTCTAAACATTGGCTGGGCCCTGCCCCCAGCGCCTCTCGATCAGTCAGCCAGAGGGCCGACCACCCGGTAGGGTCACACCTCCGAGACCTCACTAATTACCGATTGCAGCAGGAGGACCACCATCACCACATTGATTTCAACAGCTCCTGAAATATGGGCACCTATTCGGATCGCCAGCGAAGCCGCGACAGTCACTCCCCCCATGAGCGGGAGGAAGATTAAAGCCCCTCTCACATGGATCGGCGAGCCTCGAAGTGCAAACGGAAAGAGGGAGGCCATGTAACCAGAGCAGAGTTCCAGGACTTCCGGAATGAGGTCCTACAAGCTCTACGAGGGGGTCCAAGAAATGACCATCGCTAGAACGACCCACACATCAGTCCGATCGACAATGAGGAGTTCTACGGGTCTACCCAATTCGAGAAACATGAATCGTGGTACTAAAGCGTCAATGGAGGATCGACTCACCCGAATAGGGGAAGATAGGAGGCAATGAAACAGGGGATATCGCCCGGTCTGGCCCCCCTTCGCCTCCTTCATTCTTGAAGCCCCTGTCATGAGAGGCTTCAAGCCTCCAACATTCGAGACCTACAATGGCAAGTCCGACCCTACTTATCACTTTGAAAGTTTCATGAATCCCATGATGATTCACTGCGTCTTGGATGCAGTTCTCTGCAGAACTTTCCCTGTCACTCTGTACAGTTCTGCAAGAGAGTGATACTCTCGGCTCATCCCAGACTCCATTCACTCCTTCGACCAACTAGAGGAGAGCTTTGTCACACACTTCTTATCCAGCCGCAAGGCTGAGAAAATGAGTGCCTCACTGCTGGATTTGAAACAAAAAGACAGAAAGTTGCTCTGGGTCTTTGTCCACAGGTGTCACGCCCCGCTTCCCAAAAGAGAATACGGAATACGAATAAGTGACTAAGCCCAGCGAATGATTTCCATCATCCATAAGTTGTTCAGAATCTTTACAACATCTCACAGAAATAATCAGAGTCGGAATCAAAAGAAGTCAACCAAGTATGCATTATCGAATCAAATATACCCACAGAAATTTACTTGAAACCAAAATATAATAATCTCAAATAAATCAAGTCTGGACAACTTAATATCCTGTTTCACATTGCCCAAATACAAAATAAATCCAAGTATCAAATACAATTATTCAAATAAGCAACAGAAATAATAAAAAAAACTCTAGCACAAATATCTCATATCACCAACTCCATCTGGCAGTTGATCATCCTGATCTGCAATTAATAAATTGCAGGAAGAGGAAAAAGGAAACAAACTCCTGTCAATGCAAGTTACGGGCCGCTTGTAGTGCAGGATACAAGTACATTGAATAAATAACAAATCTAAAACAACAACAAAACAAACATCGCATGGTATAGGCATATCAACAGAATAAATATCTAACATGAATTAGGAAAACAAATCAGATAGCATGGTATACTAACAGATACAAATAACATGTGTCAAGTGTCAAGTGTCAGATGGTATGCAGACAGATATACAGATGATAGTGTCAGATGATAGTTAGACAGATAACAGATAATCAGATAACAGGTGTCAGATAACAGATACAGATAAACAGATTATAGATGTCATGTTCTTATAAGTCTTGTGTGATTACTATCTAAGTAGCACTTCATGCGCCCCAACTTTTTATCACATGGTTTCTACATTCAAACAAGTTACGTTTAGATTTCCTAGCGGAGTCCATAGGGCAGTGTACTCAGGGATCAGACAGACATATAGAACCTATGGGTTCTCTTCTGAGTACACCTTCCTATAAGAAGTAATGTAGTCAGGTTTCAGATAAACAGAGTCATGTATCATGTAGTCATGAACACGTAACGGGTAGGGAACACGGGCCCTCTACTAAGTACACATTTCTAATTTTCCACTACTAAGTCTATTCCTTAACCCCGGCTTGGTTATTTTGTTATTATTATCATACAGGCATGTATGTGCAGAAAACAGAGTGAGAATAGAAGGATATCAACAGGTAACAAGTTTAGGGTGAAAGACAAACTTATACAGACTAAGGGTAACACATAAAAGAATAGTGCAACGAAAATGCTAGTTCAGGACAGCAAGACATTACTGCACTAAATAGAGATTCCCGTTGCTACGAAAATGCAAATCTAGATCCGCCGAAGAATCTGGAAAATAGACTTCCGGCCGAGTCCAGAAAACCTATAGAAGTCATATAGTATTTCACAAAAACAAGTCTCAAAACTGATTTGAATCCAGAAAACACGTCAACTCAGAAATCAAAAGTTTGTATTCAAGAACAGGAAAACAGCATGAAAGCTTATTAATTAAATCCATGAAAAATCTGGGGTATTCCCCTATATGTGTAACATCAGAATATAAAGATTCATAATTTTTCAATATAAATAGTTTAGTCAACAAAAATCATAAAGCAACAAGATAGGACAGTTTTGTAAATCTGGAATCACAAACACTGTAGTACTAAAACAGAAATATCTCTCAAAATACAAATCAAAATCCAGATCCGTCAAAAGGGTTGGAAAATAGAAAGAATCCTCTACGGTTCATATTCACAAAATATTTTTAAATACTGACCTTAATAGGGTTTAAAATACTGAACAACATCAGGGTAATAGGGTTTAAAATACTGAACAACAATAAGGGCATTACAGTTGGAAAATAGACAGAATCCTCTACAGTTTATGTTCACAAAAGATTTTCAAATAATGACCATAATAGGGTCTAAAATACTAAGCAACATCAAGGTAACAGAAAATACAGATTTGTTCTTCATACTCAAATTAACATAGATCACACGAAATTCATCCAACCAACTCAAACATGAAATATAGTGTACTAGATGTCCAAACAACATGGTATAGGGTATTTTACAATTATTCGACAAGTATATCACGAATAACACTTCAAGCACAGATATCTCAAAGTAGCATGAACATATACATCAAAAAAAGTGGTCATCCCTAGGTTAATTCATGTCATATGTGTCATAAGGCAACTATGGTCGAACCATCACAATAGAGACAGTATCAACAAGAGGATTTCACACACAAATTTTCTCTAAAACCCAACTACACTAGAAGCGGTATTTAGTACTTGTATTACACAAAGAAGAGAATATTAAGTTACTTGCCTGAACCGACGACGAGAACGACACCAATCAAGAATAACAGGAACGGATTCCCAGGCAACGAACTCAACGAATGATCAAAACCCACGAACCACGACGAACTCACGAAACAACAATACCCAACGAATACAACCACGAGCCAACGAGAACACCCGTACCACAACCACACTCGCACACGAGAGAGCGAGCGAAAGAGACAATGGCATAACTAGCACGTATCCACCCGCGAGAGAGAACAGCGACAACAGGAAGGCCATCGGCTTGTGGCTTGTCGAGAGAAGGCGGAGCGGCTCCGGAGGGCGCAGTTGCTGGTTGTCACTGAAGTCGAAGCCAGGAAAGTCTGGGAGACGGGGAGGCAGTGCGACGCAGGGAAGCTCCGTGCATCGGGGCCTTCGATGGAGTCGCACAAGGGAGCACAGTGCAACCACTAGTTGCTGCTGCTGCCACTCGACGGGGAGAGACGGGTGAGATGGGGGTCGGGGTTCTGGCCGAGGTGTAGCACCGAAGAGGGAAGGAGGGAGGAAACCGAGATAGTGAGGCGGGTAAGAGTTGGGCCAGGGATGGGTACACTATACATGGGTTGATATATATATATATAGGGGGGCAGAGTGTTAGGGTTTAGGGGGGTTTGTGAATGACGGCAGAGAGGGTATCGGGTTTGGTCATTGAGGCTAACAGGTTGGGTATTTAGGTGTTATTGGGTTTGGGCTTAAGTGATTAACTGGTAGTTAGGTTATAGGATTTAAAACATAGTAGAGTTAGGTAATGGGCTTTAGGTGAATTGGTATTAGGATTTTTGTTAATGAGTTTGGTAATTAATGGGTATTTGGGTATTATTATGTTTAAACAATGGGTTCAAGAAATAGGACAAATCCACAAGGAAAATAAATAGGGTGATAGAAAAATGAGACGGCCTAGAAACATGAACAAATAAAATAGGCACGAACAGAGTAAAAATAATGGAAATCAAAATATTGGCTCGATCAAATGGAACGAAATAATAGACATACAAAAGAATCAAGGACTCAAAATAGAAGATGACAAAACGATAAAATGAGTATATATTGGAAAATAAAAGGTCCAATATACGGTCCAAGAAAAGATACAAGGGGAGAAATACACCAAAGAAACATACACTCAAAAATACACAAAATGAAAAACAGGTGTTACAAATCCTACCCACCTAACAAGAAGAATTTCTTCTTCGAATTTCAACAAGAAGATACATAGGGTAACCCCGAAAAGAAAAGAAGGAACAAAACAAAAAGCTACTCAAATAAATGAGGAAACTTCTGCTGAATCTCTTCCTCCAACTCCGAAGTTGACTCACTGGGCGAGTGAGGATTCTAAGCAACTCGAACCAGCTTGATGACCTTGTTCTTAAGCACTTTCTCCCGCCGATCCACAATAGCATCTCGCGGAATCTCACCAATCAAATCCGATCGAATGATCAACTCAGAATAGTCGATCACGTAGCTCTCATCTCGGATATATCTCCTGAGTTGTGAGACATGGAAAACATCACTCCTGATAAAGCTGGTGGCAATGCAAGACGATAGGCCACCTTGCCTACTTGCCCCCACCACCAAACTGAAAGACACTGCGCCAAGGCGATACCTTTAGGAAAACATGGTCACCAACCTCAAACTCCAAAGTGCTCTGATGGACATCGGCCCATCGCCTCTGCCTATCCTGAGCTGCCAGCAAATGCTTCCTGATTTGAACCGCTGCATCAACTGTCCTGGTGATCAACTCTTGACCCAACAACTTCCTCTCACCAATGTCATCCCAGCATACTAGCGATCTGCACTTCTGCCCATAAAGTGCCTCGAAAGGCATAGCTTTAAGACTGGCGTGAAAGATGTTATTGTACAAGAACTCTACGAGATGCAAATGGTCCTCCCATGATCCACCGAACTACAGCATACAGGACCTCAACATGTCCTCAAGAATCTGTATGGTCCTCTCTGACTGTCCATCAGTGTGGGGATGAAAAGCTGTATTGTACTTTAATTTACACCCCAAGCTGTTCTGAAGACTTTCCCAAAACCGAGATCTGAATCTTGCATCCAGGTCGGATACAATACTGACTGAAACCCCATGAAGTCTGATAATCTCTTGCATGTACTTCTCAGCCAGGCTCTCAGTAGACTGCCCGACATGAAAAGGAATGAAGTGAGCACTCTTCGTCAAATGGTCGACAATCACCCAAATGGCATTATGACCCTTAGGACTCTTCGGCAAAGCGGTCACAAAATCCATAGTGATATGTTCCCACTTCCACTCCAAAATAGGAAGCGATTGAAGAAGTCCAACGGTCCTCTGATGCTCTGCCTTAAACTGCTGGCAGATAAAACACTGAGCAACAAACTGAGCCACAACCCTTTTCATACCATGCTACCAGAAATGAAGCTTCAAATCCCGATATATCTTAGTTCTGCCAGGATGGATAGAATACAAAGACTGGTGTGCTTCCTCAAGCAACCTCTGACGAACTTCACATTTCGGAACACATAACCTGGACCCAAAACGAAGCGATCCATCAACATGAATAACCATGTCCGTCCTGGACCCAGACTCAACCTCATCTCGAAAACCCTGCAACTGTGCACCACCAGCCTGCGCCTCTTTGATCTGATCAACAAGAGACGACTGAAGCTGGATCACCAACCAACTCCGACCAGAACTCGAATAAAAAACTTCTAACTCCAACCTCCGCATTTGCTCAATCAGATCCCTCTGCTAAGTCAAGAACTTAACTGCCGAACTCTTGCTCAAAGCATCAGGCACCAAGTTTACTTTACCAGGATGGTATTGCAAACTGATGTCATAATCGGCCATAAGTTCCAACCACGCCTTTGCCTCATGTTCAACTCCTTCTGGGTGAAGACGTACTAGAGACTTTTGTGGTCTGTAAAGATCTCCACTCGGTCCCCAAGTAAATAATGTCTCCACAGCTTCAAAGCATAGATCACTGCTGCTAACTCCAAGTCATGAGTCGGATAGTTTTTCTAATGCGGCCTCAACTGCCTCGATGCATAAGCAACGACATGGCCCTTCTGCATTAGAACTGCCCCAAGACCCTTACCAGAAGCATCACAGTGAATTACAAATCTGCCTGAACCATCTGGAATAGTCAACACAGGCGCTGACGTCAATCTATTCTTCAACTCAACAAAAGACTCACTACAAGCCTCAGACCAACAAAACTTCTGATCTTTTTCAGTCAGCTTAGTAAATGGTCCTATTATCTTCGAAAAACCTTGGACAAATTTTCGATAATAACCAGCTAACCCAAGAAAACTCGTGAGCTCTAAAACTGACTTAGGAACAGGCCGATCCTTCACAGCCTCAACCTTAGCCGATCCACAGAAATACCATCGCCTGAGATAATGTGCCCCAAGAAAGAAACCCTGTCGAGCCAAAACTCACACTTGCTGAGTTTCCCATAAAGCTGATTCTATTTCAAAGTTTGCAGAACCACTCTAAGATGCTCAGCATGATCTTCACGATTCCGAGAATACACCAAAATATCATTAATGAAGACCACCACAAATCTATCCAAGAACTAAGAAAAGACCTGGTTCATAAGACTCATGAATACAGCAGGCGCGCTCGTGACCCCGAACGGCATCACAAGATACTCCTAGTGCCCATATTTGGTCCTGAATGCAGTCTTCTGTACATCAGTCGCCTTCAACTTGAATTGATAATACCCAGAACGAAGATCCAACTTCGAGGAAACAGCAGTTCCACTCAACTGGTCAAATAAATCATCGATCTTGGGCAACGAATACCGGTTATTCACAGTAACACTGTTCAGTTCCCGTTAATCCACACACAGTCGATGACTACCATCCTTCTTATTGATAAAAAGGACTAGAGCACCCCAAGGCGAAACACTGGGTTTCAAGCTATTCCTTAATCTGCACCTTAAGTTCTGCTAACTCAACAGGTTCCATCTTGTAGGGACTCTTCGATATAGGCACCGTACCCGGCTGTACTTCAATACCAAACTCCACATCCCTATCACGGGGTAAGCCAGGCAACTCCTCTAAAAAAACATCCAGGAAATCCCGAACAACTAGAGGTGCAGCCTCACAGCCTAAATGCAATTCCATCGCACATACCTCCTGATCAACTGTAACTCGGCCAAGGGAAGACTCTCCGGCATGGAGCTCAAACTCTGCGCGATTTGGAATCCAGAACACAACTTTCTTAGCATGACAATTAATAATGGCGTGGGTTTCACCCAACCAATCCATAACTAGAATAACATCGAATCCTGAATTCCCAATTACAATCAGATTAGCCTTGAAATCTGTGCTACCAATAATTACGAGACACTGCCTGCATTCCCGGGAACAAATGACAACTCCACCACCTGTCATAATGTTCCAAGCCTCTGACGTGTTGCTACACTCCAACTGATGGCGAGCCACAAATTGAGAGGAGACAAAAGAATGGGTTGCCCCGGAATCAAAAAGAATATGAGCAGGGAAAGAGCAAACAAGGATCATACCTAAGATAGCATCAAATACAAAGAAACAAGGAATGGTTGAACAGGGGTGAGGAAAAACAAAGCAGGAAGATAACAGGAAAGAATAAAGTAAGACAAAAAGAAGGAAGCAAAGAGAAATAACAAAAAACAAAACAAAATACCTGCAACAACACCTTCAGCTGACTCCATATCTACAGCAATCAGGTTGAAAGCCTGACCTCTCCTCGGAACAGAGGTCCTCTGACCGACAATCTGGCGTTGAGGAAGAAGCGGTGGCCTAACAGGACCACGAGCTGGGGCAACCTGCTGAACGGGACCCATGGTTGGAAAAGCCAACTGCTGCTGCGGCTGTGGACAATCCCGAACTAAATGATCAACAGTGCCACACTTAAAGCATCGGCGGCTGGCGCGAAAATAGTTCTTGCGCTCATGCCCATACACCTGGCAGAAGTCGCAAAAACCACCTCTCGGGAAACCAGCAGAAGGGTACGGAACTGCCCTGACAGGACGGGCGGGAACAGGCCTCCAAACAGGACCACTAGAAGTCCTAACAACAGCAGAGGAGTGCGGAACAGTCCGCTGAGAAAGAGTCAAACCACCACAAGCCTGCTCCTGAGCACGAGCTGCCTCAAGAGCTTTATGCATAACAGTGCAAGCGAAGGGAGACAAGCTGCACACTAATCTCATGCTCAAGCCCCAAAATGAATCTACGGGCTTGGTCTTCTTCGTTTGCCACAAGAATGGCTGCGAAGCGACTGAGTCTAGTAAATTCAGCTGCATACTCGTCCATAGATCTAGAATCCTATTTCAAGAAAGTCTCATGTTACAATATTGCATGGAAAATATGTAACAAAATTCCATTACTAGAAATAACGACCAACCTGTTTCAGGGCCTGGAATTGTTGCTCCATCTCCACTATAGTGCTGCTAGGGAATAACTTATCTAAGAAGCTCCTAGTGAAAGTGGCCCAAGTGATCGGTCGTTCGAGACTTTGGACTCAGACCTCCACCAAATATGAGCCAAGTCCACTAGCTGAATGGCTACCACATCCAAGCGATCTGCATCTGCAACTCTAGCTGCCAAAAGCAGTTGTTCAGTTCGAATCAATAACTGTTCAGCCTCAAAAGGTATCTCAGTGCCTGAAAACCTGTCTGGATGCAGCCTCATGAAGTTCGTGACTGTACCCGGATGGGGAGGAAGAGCTATCTTCATAGGCACAGCGGGCGGCAAAAACTGAGCGGCTTCCAAAGTTGCCATTACCAAATCATTGTGGTTTTGCTGCATATTGATCAAGTGCTCAAGCACATTGGTGACAGCCTCAATCCCAGGCTGATCATCGTGGGGATGAGAAGTAGAACCTCTACGAGCCATAGTCTGCACAGAACCAGAAACAATTAGCATCCAGATCAAAGTTGATAATAATAATTCATTTATGCATGCATGGTTGGTGAAATGTTGAGTCGATCCCAGTTAGAGCCAAGGCTTGTCTAATATATCAGTCAAATTAATACATTAGACAAACCTGGGCTCTGATACCACTAAAAACCTTGTCACGCCCCTCTTTCCAAAAGAGATTACGGAATACGGATACGTGACTAAGCCCAGCAAATGATTTTCATCATCCATAAGCTGTTCAGAATCTTTACAACATCTCACAGAAATAATCAGAGTCGGAAGCAAAAAGAAGTTGACAAAGTATGCATAATCGAATCAAATATACCAACAGAAATTTACTTGAAACCAAAATATAATAATCTCAAATAAATCAAGTCTGGACAAGTTAATATCCTGGGTCACATTGCCAAAATACAAAATAAATCCAAGTATCAAATACAATTGTTCGAATAAGCAACAAAAATAATAAAAAAAAACCAGCACTAATATCTCATATCACCAACTCCATCTGGCAGCTGATCATCTTGTAGGAAGAGAAAAAAGAAAACAAACTCCCATCAATTTAAGTTACGGGCCACTTGTAGTGCAGGATACAAGTACATGGAATAAATAACAAATCTAAAATAACAACAGAATGAACATCACATGGTATAGGCATATCAACAGAATATAATACCTAACATGAATCAGGAAAACAAATCAGATTGTATGGTATACTAACAGATACAGATAACATTTGTCAAGTGTCAAGTGTCAGATGGTATGCAGACAGATATATAGATGATAGTGTCAGATGATAGTCAGACAGATAACAGATAATCAAATAACAGGTGTCAGATAACAGATATAGATAAACAGATAATAGATGTCATGTTCTTATAAGTCTTGTGTGATTACTATCTAGGTAACACTTCATGCACCCCAACTTCTTATCACATGGTTGCCACATTCGAATAAGTTATGTTTAGATTTCGTAATGGAGTCCATAGGGCAGTGTACACAGGGATCAGAAGACAAATAGAACTTATGAGTTCTCTTCTGAGTACACCTTCCTATAGGAAGTAATGTAGTCAGGGTTAAGATAAACAAAGTCGTGTACCACGTAGTCATGAACATGTAACAGGTAGGGAACACGGGCCCTTTTCTCAGCACACATTTCTATATTTTCAACTACTAGGTCTTTCCCTTAATCCCAGCTTGGTTATTTTGTTATTATTATCAGACAGGCATGTATGTGCAGAAAACAGAGTGAGAATAGCATGATATCAATAGGTAACAAGTTCAGGGTGAAAGACAAACATATACAGACCAAGGGTAACACATAAAAGAATAGTGCAACGAAAATTCTAGTTCAGGACAACAAGACAGTACTGCACTAAATCAGGGATTCCTGCCACTATGAAAATGCAAATCAGGATCTTCCAAATAATCTAGAAAATAGACATCCGGCCGAGTCCAGAAAACATATATAAGTTATATAGTATTTCACAAAAACAAGTCTCAAAACTGATTTGAATTCAAAAAACATGTTCAGTCAAAAATCAAAAGTTTGTATTCAAGAACAGGAAAGCAGCATGAAAACTCACTAATTAAATCCACAAAAAATTTGGGGTATTCCCCTATATGTGTAGCATCAGAATATAAAGTTTCATAATTTTTCAATATAAATAGTTTAGTCAACAAAAATCAGAAAGCAACAAGATATGACAGTTTTGTAAATCTGGAATCACAAACACTATAGTAAACAACAATAGGTCTCAAAATACCAATCGAAATCCAGATCCGTCAAAAGGGTTGGTGTAACGCCCCGAATCCCAAATACACTGAATTCGAGATGTTCTATAGGATCTTTCCACTTCATTTAGTACAATTTTACAAGGAAATTTGAACTTTTCACTATACATCAGAGTTTACATAAAACTTTACACTTTACATTGCACAGCGGAAGTAAAATTTACAACAATAGAATAAATGTACAACAACATTGAATAATCTTTAAGTATATGTTCCTCTTTAATCTTTATCATGTCATTTACCTGTATATAAGACTGTGGGTACGTCAGTTTATTCAACCGACGAACATTATACACGGCCATCCTCTCTATGCCGGAAAAAGTATAACTTATTTTTCATATTTAGCAAACACAAACTTGTCACATATCAAACTAAAGGGACTACCCTATTGATGTTGTGTTGTGATTGTGCACTTAGTCCTTAATGCAATTATTTATATTAGATGACACTAATGCGCACTTGTTCGGATTCTATGCATCCCATACTACATAGGTCCGAGGGCAAGCCTCTTAATCGTTCTTCAACTTTGTAGGGTTCAATCCCTCGCCATGACTTAATCTTCTACTGTAACTACGGTGAGTATCCTAGATGATCTATGAGTACAAGCACGTGTACAGAAAATCTGGAGAGGAACTCCACGCCATGTCTTGACTCGTCAAGCATGCATTCTGTGGCAATTCAGCCTCCTTCATGGCACACGATCCTCTTGCAGTGACCAAACATCCCACAAGCGTGGCTAAAGTCCGATCATTACTGAGTTGTGCCCACGTCATATCTTGACTCATCAAGCATGCATTCTGTGGCTCACACACCCGCACTGTAAACTCTAGTTCTCATACTCGTGTTTTTCTGTCACTTTCATCACGTCTTTACTATGCACTAATCCTTAGTTTTTATTAGAATCATGAACAAAATCAAAGCTCGAGAGTTAGCCTCTCCACTAAACCGGACTTATTCATTTATTCAAACATGACCAACCTTGGTCTTTCATTTCAATATTTCATTTCATTTCTTTCCAAATGCCGGGAGAGACTTAGCTACTCTTTTGTTTCAATTCCAATTCACAATTTCTAAATTGAGCATTTTCAACTCATAAATTCATTTTCATAATCATAACAGATTTCTCTTTCATTAGCATGATCTCTAAATTGTTCAATAGTCCATAATCACACATGGAATTTTATACTTCATCAAATTTCAATTTCACATTGAAATCACATCACTAAATGGATATTCATATACCATAATTTCACACTATTCTCAAATGAGAATAATTCACAATGCATCACTACATATAATTTCAATTTTTCTAATATTTTATTTCAAGCATTTCTTCAAAGTGCAACTTTTATACCATATATAACCATAAGTCTCAATTATACATTTTATTCGCAAATGATATTTTATTCTATGTAATTAATCCCCAAATTATTTTCATAAGTCCCATATATTTTTAGAAGAATAATCATATTTTTTTCATAATTTTTTGATCAACAAAACATTCAAAAAATATTTTTTCCAATCTTGCCGAAGCCAAGATTCGAACCCAGCACCACAGAGAACACAGCCGAAGGCACATGCCACTAGGCCACTTGCGCCAGCGGTATAGAAAGAGAGCTGAGAGTATTTAATGCTCTCGGCTGCAGTTTTATTATTTTTTTAAAACATGAAATAAAATATGCGATGCTGCTGGGGATCGAACCATCGACCCGCCCAATACTATAGCGATTTAGAGCGATCCGACCACTCGAGCTATAGGCTCGGGTTGTCACTAGTATAATTCGAGTCTCATTTAACCAATACTCTCTGTTATTTAAAACATTTCGACTTTCATCAAAATCTCATTTCAATTGCTCTTACTAACATACTGTAAAAATTTCATATTAATCATTTCCATCATGAATTACACTCCAGTATAAGAGAATAATTTTCTTAGATAATTAAACATATTTTTTCAATAATTAACACAAATATACCATACAATTTGGTTAATTTGATAGACTACTACTAACGCATTCTTTTTCGACATTCTAATTTTATTAATCTCTATACTAATTTTTTGCCCTTATTCATTTCCCAAACATAAATAATTGCATCTTAATTTATTCGTTACAACGCCATAACAAAATTTTCAATTTAGCACATAAAGCGACATTGTCAACCTACTAATCTTTGCGCATAATTTTTCATACTACTAACGAAGGTTTCTTTACACAATTCATAGCCATATTCATATCGCACACAACTTGAATTTTAATAATAGCAACACATATAATTTGCATATCAACAATTCAATCAATTATAGATCATTTTTCCAATTAAATGTGCATTCTTATTAATCATTTTCATGCATCATTTTTCTATTTAAATCTAGCATGCATTCCTATTTAGAAATAGGGAAAATTTATCCACCTTAAATGGAGAGACAAATACAATTAGCAACCTCCTAAACGAAAGTCCTTGCAATGAGAGTGCTCCTCCTCCTAGTCGACGCCCATACAAGACTCCAAGCACACAACCCGTGAGCTCCTTCCCTTGGTAGCCAACCTCTCCTTCTCCTAGATGATGCAAGCACAACTCCCACACACAACTCAATCTTTTAATTCACTAAAATAACTACTAGATAATGTAATTGAACTATAGGTTTGGAAGAATTAATTTGCACAAGAATACTAGCCATGGGAGGGGTATTTATACTAAAAATCTAGGGAAATGGATGGCTAAGATTGAAGTAGGAGTTAGAAACAAGTGGCTCAGATTTAAGGAGTTATACTAACCACACATAATCAAGTAACCACCACACCATGATCCCACTCAAATTTTGATCTCCCCTCCAAAAAGATCCAATCCGGCCTACCTTGTGTGCATTTGCACGTGTACGTGTAGTGCACGTGCATGCAACTTGATCTCCATTTAACAATTTGTACATTAAATTTTGTATAAAAATAAACTTTAAATTGTATCCTACATGACAAGTTGTATTAAAAATAAATTAACTCATCGGGCTTTAGTTTATGGGCCAAAATAGTAATTTCAAAATAAAATAAATGAATTAAATTTTGGGCTTTAAGAAAAAGGCTTTTTGTCTAATTGAAAGAAGGCTTTATATAAAAATAATTAAAAGCACATATTTAAATATCTATACTCATCATGATGAAAATATTTACCAAAAATATTGCACGTGCACACTACGTGCAAAAATAAATAATTTTTCATTAAATGAAAAATAAGGGCATTACAGTTGGAAAATAGACAGAATTCTCTACAGTTTATGTTCACAAAAGATTTTCAAATAATGACCATAATAGGGTCTAAAATACTAAGCAACATCAAGGTAACAGAAAATACAGATTTGTTCTTCATACTCAAATTAACATAGATCACACGTCCAACGAACTCAAACATGAAATATAGTGTACTAAATGTCCAAACAACATGGTATAGGGTATTTTACAAGTATTCGAATAGTATATAACGAATAACACATCAAGCACCGATATCTCAAAGTAGCATGAACATATACTTTAAAAAAACTAGTCATCCCAAGGTTAATTCATGTCATATGTTTCGTGAAGCAACTATGGTCGAATCATCACAATTTAGAAAATATCAACAGGAATCACACACAAATTGTCTCAAGAACTCAACTACAGTACAGACAGTATTTAGTACTTGTATTACACAAAGAAAAGAATACAAGTTACTTGCCTTAACCGACGACGAGAACGACACCAAGCAAGAATAACGAGAACGGATTTTCGTCAACAAACTTAACGAACGATCAAAACCCACGAACCACGACGAACTCACGAAACAACGAAACCCAACGAATACAACCTACGAGCTAACGAGAACACCCGTTCCATAACCACACTCACACACGAGAGAGCGAGTGAGAGAGACGATGGCACAACTAGCACGTATCCACCCGTGAGAGAGGACAGCGATGGCAGTAAGGCTGTCGGCTTGTAGCTCGTCGAGAAAAGGCGGGACGGCACCGGAGGGCGCAGTTGCTGGCTGCCGCTGTAGTCGACGCTGGGAAAGACAGGGAGATGGGGAGGCGGTGCGACACAGGGAAGCTACGTGCGTCGGGGCTTCGGTGGCGTCGCACAAGGGAGCACAGCGCAACCACTGGTTGCTGCTGCTGCCACTCGACGGGGAGAGACATGAGAGATGGGGGTCAGGGTTCTGACTTAGGTGTGGCGCCGGAGAGGGAAGGAGAGAGGAAACCGAGATAGTGAGGCGGCTGAGAGTTAGGCCAGGGATGGGTACACTGTGCATGGGTTGATATATATATATATAGGGGGATAGAGAGTTAGGGTTTAGGGGGTTTGTGAATGACGGCAGAGAGGGTATCAGGTTTGGTCATTGAGGCTAACGGGTTGGGGAATAGGGCTTATTGGGTATTTAGGTGTTATTGGGTTTGGGCTTAAGTGATTAACTGGTAGTTGGGTTATAGGATTTAAAACAGAGTAGAGTTAGGTAATGGGTTTTAGGTGAATTGGTATTAGGATTTTTGTTAATGAGTTTGGTAATTAATGGGTATTTGGGTATTATTGGGTTTAAACAATGGGTTCAAGAAATAGGAAAAATCCACAAGGAAAATAAATAGGGTGATACAAAAATGAGACGGCCCAGAAACATGAACAAATAAAATAGGCACGAACAGAATAAAAATAATGGAAATCAAAATGATGGCCCGATCAAATGGAACAAAATAATAGACAGACAAAAGAAACAAGAACTCAAAATAGAAGATGACAAAACAATAAAATGAATATATATTGGAAAATAGAAGGTCCAATATACGGTCCTAGAAAAGATACAAGGGGAGAAATACACCAAAGAAAAATACACTCAAAAATACAAAAAATGAAAAACAGGGGTTACAACAGGTTTACAATGAAGGCCATGTCCATCCCCTCCCTTGAGGTCGCGGTGACGGCGGATGCCTTTAGACACAACATCTGACATGACCTCCTGAAGAACTCTCTAGCTAAGAAGCCTCCATCGGATTTTTTCAATCTCCTCCTCTGAAGTGAGAAGTATATCCGGGTCGAGGAGGCCCTACATCCTGACGGACATAAGGGATCCCCGCCAACGAAGAAAATGAAGATTGATAGCGCCGACGCCCCCAAGAAGTCTCGGAAGGATGCCTCTAGTCAGAAGCGTCCTTCTCTCGCGCCTAGGTTCGAAAAATTCACCCTTCTCCACACAAGTTTCTTCGCGACACTCATGGAAGTGGAGGAAGATGGGCTGATCCGACACCCCCCTTGGATGAATACCCCTAGCAAGAAGAGGGAAAAAATGTGTTGGTGTCATTTCCACCGAGGCCACGGTCATGAGACTAACGATTGCCAGGCCCTGAAGGACGAGATCGAAGCCCTAAACAAGTGGGGCTACTTGTCAAAATTTACTCTAAGGACAATAGAGCCTCTCCTCCTCCCTGGGGGCCCAATAAGCATCCGAACAAAGACTCTGAGTCTCTGAAGTCCGAAAGGATGGCCATTCTCCATTCCATACATAGAGGACCTATGAGGGGTGATTCTAACTCGATCCACAACTGCTTTCCTCCCAATAGTCCGAGTTTGCCTGTCTCTTTCTCAAACAAAGATCTCGAAGGCCTACACACCCCCTACTGTGATGCATTGGTCATTAGTCAGCAAACCATAAGGTCTTTGCATCCTCATTGACAACGGTAGTTCCGTCAACATCCTATTTTTACCCACCTTCGAGGGACGAAAACTTTCCCTGGATAGGCTGAAGCTGACTAGCTACACTCTTCATGGCTTCTTTGGGGTCTTGGCTCAGATCAAAGGAATCATCAGCCTCGATGTGACCGCAGAGAAGTCCCCTTCCACTCTCACAGAATCAATGAACTTCATGGTGGTTATGTCAAGGCTGCCTATAATGCCATTTTCAGATGCCCCAGCCTCGCGTTCCTCCAGACTGTGGCCTCAGCCTATCACATGAAAAGGAAGTTTGCCACAAAGTCTGGGGTTGGAGTAATCAAAGGTAGTCAAAAGGCGGTTCGGACATGCCACACCACCACAGTAGGGTGCTCCGTCCCCCCCCCCCCCCCTCTCTCTTGATGCGGTGGAGCTCCCCTCTGATAGAAGCTCGATAGACTTAGAGCCAGTTGATGAACTAGAATAGGTACCCTTCTCTAACGAATCTGAGACCAATAAATTCCTAATAAATATGTTTCTGCCTCCCAAACTCAAGGAAAGGATAATTGATTGTATTCGATGGAACCGTAATCTATTTGATTGGATGGCCTTACACATGCCTGCCATATCAGAGGAATTGATAACGCACAAACTGAGCGTTAATCTGGACACGAGACCAGTGTAGCAGCAGCATTGAATGTTGGCCCCTGATAGGCAGCAAACTATGAAGGAGGAGGTCGATAAACTCATCGCCGCTTATTTAATCTGGGAAGTCAGCTACTCAGAGTGGCTGGAAAATGTTGTCATGCTGAAGAAAATGAGTGTCAATTGGAGGATCTACATTGACTTCACAGACCTTAACAAGGCATGCCCGAAAGGATCCCTTTCCGCTTCCGAGCATTGATGCGCTCATAGATGCAACGTCTGGGTATAAACTTCTCAGTTTTATGGATACCTTCTTAGGATATAACCAGATCTGGATGTACCCCCGGGATATCCCAAAAACCTCGTTCTTCACTGAACAAGGGCTCTACTGCTATAGGATCATGTCGTTCGGCCTTAAGAATGCTGGAGCTACTTACCAAGGCTAGTAAAAAAAGTCTTCAAGGACCAAATAGGCTGCAATAAGTAGGTTTATTGTGATGACATGCTCTTCAAAAGCCTTGGGAAAGAGGACCACATCAAAGACCTAGAAGAAGCCTTTAGTGTCCTAAGGAGGAACAAAATGAGATTGAATCCGTCGAAGTGTGCCTTCGGCGTGTCTTTGGTAAATTCCTAGGTTTCATGGTCAACTAAAGGGATATAGAAGCTAACCCAGGGAAGATTGAGGTCATTCTAGACATGGCACCCCCAACGAATGTGAAAGTGGTTCAGAGGCTCACAGTACGCCTGGTGGCGATCGAGTTGTTCCTCTCCATGTCCGGGGAGAAGTGCCTTCCCTTCTTCAATGCCCTTCGAGGAACTTTAAGTGAGGGCAACCTTAGCAAAATGCCTTCACTCAGCAGAAGGAATACTTTGTCAAACCCCTACTGCTCAGCAAATTGGAGCCAGCCGAAAACCTCTACCTATACCGGCAGCATCCGAGCTAACTCTCAGTGTCGTTCTCAATTGGGATGAAGACATGGTCTAGAAACCCATTTACTATGAAAGTAAATTCATCCACGATGTTGTGTTCCGATACAGGAGGATGAAGAAAATGGCATATGCACTAATTACAGCGGCCCGAAAGCTCCGCCCTTTTTTCCAGGCCCACTCCATCTAGGTACTCATTAACCAGCCCCTGAAACAATTCCTTCACAAGACAGAGAATTCCAGATGCCCGATCAAGTGGTCGATTGAGCTAAGTCAACATGACATTGACCACAAGCTGAAAACTGCCATTAAGGGCCAGGCGTTGGTCGAATTCATCACAGAATGTACCATTCCAGATCCACCTAAAGAACACGAGGATTCACCACTCTGGATCCTTTTTTGTGGGTCCACTTGTGAAGAAGGGAGCGGGGCAGGAATGATATTGCAAGGCCCAGATGAATTCATCCTCCAATTATAATACCCCTTAAAATAATAAATAACTATTTTGTTTATTAAATTGTGCATGTGTGAAAGTCGCATATGTTAATGTAATTTCTCAGTTAATTAAGAATTGAATCATATCCTTAGTGTGTTTTGAACCGGAGTTAGGACTTGACTCAATATGTAACCAAGCTAAACTTAACCAAAAGCGAAACCTAGTATGTGCACACTTGGTGCAACATGACAAAAAAAATGGATACCAAGGGGTGGTCGGCCACTTTTGAAAGAAATGATTGGGTTGGGTTCTCCAAAAGTCTAGTAGAAGACCCTAGGTGTGGGGAAGTGTGTGAACCATTTCATGGAGAGTTCCAAGAGCACTCCCCAATGTTGGCCGGCTTTGTATAGGAGGGCTTGATCCAACTTTCATATCATTTGAATCCATTTTTCTCCTCCAAAACAATCGGTATTTAGTTGGGTGTTGTTTGGGGGAGAAAGAAGGCAAGGAGGAGCTCAAGTGGTCGGACCCAAGGAGCAAGAAGAAGCTAGCAACTCCTCCTTCAAAGTGGGTGTACTCTAAACCCTTATTATTGTTATTGCATGAAATAGGACCTGATGTATGCTTGTTTGTTTGTTCATATCTTTTGATGGCATGTTAAAAAGATATGAATATTGGCGTGAGTAACGAATACTTATAAGAAGCTAAGTTATTTGATATTTTTGTTAGGAAAGAATGTTTTTTGTTTTGCTTTTGTAGAATATCGTTTCCTTAATGGTTTGTATCATGCAAGAACACTCTATTAAACATCTATTTTCATGCTGCAGAATGCTATTAGACTTGAGTATTAGTAATAATCAATAGCATGAAGACTGAAGTGTTATTTAAGGATAAGAATGCATCATCTGTACGATTATGTTCATTGTTTTTTGAAGAGATAACTCACTGTTTTGAAGAATACTCTTGCTGCTTGTTTGGGCTGATTATGTTGCTGTTTAGATGCCCCTTTACTCCCTTTTTAAGGTCTATCTTGATGTTTAGATGCTTGGTTGAGTGGTCCTAAGTATAGGATTGCTTAGCTCTTGTTTCGAGTACGATAGGAGCTCATATTATCGAATATACACTTATTTGGGCTATTTTTTGTTGGCTGAATTTCTTGTTGTTTGGGGGATGTTTGGCTGCTATTTTGAGCTCGTTTCTACTGAGTAGACACAACTTTATATAGGGTTTTAGTCTTGCCAAGAAGCATTGGACTTTGGCCCTAAATCAAGTCCAAAACATCAAGCATGGGGGGCAAAATTTAGCAGCCAGAGGGCTCGGTCTACAGTCAGATTTGGCCTAGGTTTGGGTTCGGTTTGGGCCAGCTTCGGGTCTATTTTCGGGAAAAGTTGGACTTGATATGGTTCGTGTTGGGTCTTGGTCGATTTTGAGTTAGGTCGTGTAGCATTGGAGCTAGGACGCAAGCCTTGTACGCCGTCTAGTTGATTAGTAACTATTCAACTCTAGTACAAGAGTGTTAATTACTTGCCTTAATCTTCGGAAATATGAATGAACTTCTAAGCTTTAGAGTCCAATTAGAAAGGTAGATCGAGAGTTAGAAATGAATTAATGGGATGTGAGAACTAAGAGTTGTTTGTGGCTTGTGAGTCATGCAACGGTGAATAGGGTAGACTTGTACGAGTGAGTTGAATGCCTAGAAGCTTAATCATGATAATTGAACTTGTAGACTATTAGAAAACTAAAATCAAGAATGTGGGATAATTAACAAGTTGTGAGACTAAGAATTGAGCTAGACTTGCTCGTTATTGTGGTAGTAATAGATAGAATGGAACCCTTGGAATCAGGTGAATCTAATTAATAATGAGTCAGGCTATAAACTCTAGAATTAACAATACCCTATAGTATTTAAGTGCTTCCCAATAAGTAGAGTTGTCGTAGAGCCATCTCAGTTTGTAACTTGGTACCATGGCCTAAGAAAGTGTGTGGTCCTAAAGGCTAGGCAAGGTCCAGAGTAGTGGTAGTGCTGAGTTCTTAAGATGCAGGGGTGGGCCAAGTATGGCAAGTTTACCCATTGTTGTTGATGTAAGAACGGTAGGGCGCACTAGCTGTAGATCGTGTTCTCATTAATTGTTAGGACATGAACTAGTGGGAGATGTACTCAACTGTCAAGGGGACACGTGCTGCATTCGCCTCGACTGTAAATTTTTGGGATCTAGTGTTAAGGACTGGAGGTAGATGTATAGGCCATAGGCTCCTGTCAGAACTTAGGTGGTGGACCCTTAAGTGTATGCCAATATTTTATATTATCTAATATGAATGGGGAGTGAGATTTTAACTCAGAGTCTCTCAGCGGATCAGGGGAAGGCTGCAGGGTCGCCTATACGTTCGTGATAAATTTTGTTAGGGTCCGGGAGCGAAGAAAGGCGGCAGGGTCCGGGCAGAATGGAATGTCCAAGTTCAGGGAGTGGAGAAAGACCACAGGGTCTCGGTACAATGGAATGGCCACAGGTCTGACTGCAGTGGCGGAGGTAGACCACAGGTACTGCAACTCTACCAGTCACTAGATAACTGTTAGAAATATTAAAGAGTACAAGAGTAGGTCTGCATTGCGAAGGATCGATTCGTATAAAAAGAAGGACGTTAGGGGCTTGTTCGGAAAGTATCTAGTATGGGCTGCATAAGGTTCCAAGCAAGTGTGCATTAGAGTTGGGCATGGTGTGCATTTCTGTGGTCTAGATTTCTAGGGTCATGGCATAGACTGACACAGCTAGATTTTGAATTTAATAATTTTTGCAATTTTGGCATTCATTTGATTGTTAAGGATTTTGAGTTCTCTAGTATCATCAGCATTACGTCAGTTGCACTCAACTGACATCTCCATAGTTGGTTAGTTGTTGGACTTTCTGATCATGGGAGTGGGGATTCAAGTTGTGTATAATACCCCGATTTTCATTTATAAAAATTATTAATTTTTGCACGTATTGTGCACGTGCAATTCTTATAATTATTTTCCTTGTGAATATTGTGGATATATATATATATGTGTGTGTGTGTGTGTGTGTGTGTGTGTGTGTGTGTTCGCTAATTATTTTTAAGCCCAAATCTAAATGAACATAAGCCTTTTTTTTAAGCCCAAATCTAAATTATTTTTAAAACTATTATTTTGGCCCATTAATTAAAGCCCATGAGTTATTTCTATTTTAATTATAACTTGTAATGTCGAACATCTTTTAAAGATTATTTTTATAGAAAATATAATGCACAACTTTTTTAAATGGAGGACTAATGCATGCACGTGCATTGCACGTACACGTGCAAAGCACACCATTGTGGCCGGTTTTGAGTATGGAGGGAAATGAAAAAAATGAGTGGAGTCATGGGTGGTGGTTGCTTGATCATGGTTGGTTACTACAACACCCCCTTGAATCCTAGCCTTTTACTTCTAACTCCTAGTTTGATCCTAGTCCTTCATTTACTCCAATTTTTAGTATAAATACCCCCCCCCCCTAGCCTAGTTATTTTTGTACTCCTTATTTCTCCAAAACCTATAGTAGAAAATACATTGTTAGTAGTATAGTGATGCTGCTTATTTTTTGTCGCAGTGTGGGTGCACCAGGTGTGAGTTCCGACTCAATTTGTAATAAGGGAAGAGTGCGGTACCGGACAGTGAGCGAGAGGCTCGCTTCGGCGCTTGAGGATCGGCTCGGATGGCCTCACCTCGAGTACCTGCAGACGGTCCTAAAACACCGGGGTTTATCTCGGTGGCGGACCCTCCGACGATCTAGTCAGTCTCTGTGAGAGAGTAGCAGTAACTAGGGGAATTTAGGTGGCAAAGATTGATTACCTGAAAAGGTGGGTGAGGGTCTGGTATTTATAGGGAATCCCAACCGGGTTTGGATCCGCTTGGGGGCCGGGTCTGAACCCGAAAGCCCATGGGCCTGACGTGGCAGGAGGCCCAGGGGGTTTAGGGCGGACGTGGCAGTGCCAAGAGTGGTATAGGGCTGACGTGGCAAAGCCCTAGGTGGTATTTGGAGCTGACATGGCTGATCATGGGGCTCCTGTGCCTCTGGGAGAATCGGATGGCCTAGGTTGTGCCAGGTCATCCTCATTCCTTGCCAGGCTGGGCGAACGGCCCGTGGAGCTGTCGCGGATCGGAGGCCGAGGGCCATTGAGGCTCGTCGAATACGAAGAGATCAGTTCTGTGGGGGTGAACTTACGGCTCGGTGTCGAGGCTGTAGTGGTCTGGGGCCGAGCCGGATTGTTTTTTTTCTTTTCGAGTGAGCCATCCTGGGCCTTGGCTGGGCCCCAGGCCATTTTTACCCTACCACACAAGCCCCCCACTCCTGCGGGGATGCGGGAGTTAGCCGTGGAGGAGTGTTTATGGTCGTGGAAATGGGATAGCGAATCGTTGGGCCTTCATAAGAAGGCTACCCTGGTGCTAGACCGAACCTCGAGCTAGCGAGGGTTTATGGGTCGGCAAGGGCGATGGCGAGCCGTTGAGCCTTCCTGAGAAGACTACCCTGGTGCTAGACTGAACCTCGAGCTGGCGAGGGTTTATGGATCGGCAAGGGCGATGGCGAGCCGTTGAGCCTTCCTGAGAAGACAACCCTGGTGCTAGACCGAACCTCGAGTCGGCGAGGGTTTATGGGTCGGCAAGGGCGATGGCGAGCCATTGAGCCTTCCTGAGAAGACTACCCTGGTGCTAGACCGAACCTCGAGCTGGCGAGGGTTTATGGGTCGGCAAGGGCGATGGCGAGCCGTTGAGCCTTCCTGAGAAGACTACCCTGGTGCTAGACCGAACCTCGAGTCGGCGAGGGTTTATGGGTCGGCAAGGGTGATGGCGAACCGTTGAGCCTTCCTGAGAAGACTACCCTGGTGATAGACCGAACCTCGAGCTGGCGAGGGTTTATGGGTCGGCAAGGGCGATGGCGAGCCGTTGAGCCTTCCTGAGAAGACTAGCCTGGTGCTAGACCGAACCTCGAGCTGGCGAGGGAATATGGGATTACGAATAAGGGATTTCTTAATAAGGGAGTACGAATAAGGGATTTCTTCCCATTTGTTGCCTCGGCTAATAGCCTATTGATAGGTGGAGTTGTAATTCGGCCCTACCGATCCGTAGGGGGATCGGCATCATGGGCAGCGGGAGGCTTTACGGCGGCTCCCTGGCCTGAAGCCGAGTCGGACCTACCGAGACGTTGGGGACGATACCGGAGTGAGGACTCGGGTGTCGATCCCATTATCCGGTGTTAGGTCGGGGCTGCCGAGGCGTTTGGAGTTGACAAAAAGAAGATCTTTTCAGATATGATAGGGAGGGTCGCTAAAACGGCCCTTTACACATGAAAGCTTACAAAAAATATTATTTACATTAGCCAAGCAAGAACCTATGTTCGTCCCTCCAAGAACTTCATTAGGTGCTCGGCGTTCCAGGGTCGGCTGATCGGTCGGCCGTCCATATCCGCCAGTCGGTACGTACCAGGGCATACGGCCTCGACTACCCGGTATGGGCCTTCCCAGTTGGGAGCCAATTTCCTCTTCTTGGTTGGGTCGGAGACGGACAGTTTTCGTAACACGAGGTCCCCTGCCTTGATGTTTGTGGGGCGGACCTTCTTGTTGTAAAACTTCTTGATCCGTTGTTGGTAGATGCTTCTTCGGATCGAAGACTTCCCTCTGACCTCGGCGACGAGGTCCAGGTTGGCCCTCAGGCCAGACGAATTGTCAGCTTCGTCAAAGGCCATGATACGGGGAGAAGGCAGGCTGACCTCGACGGGGATAACTGCCTCTGTCCCATAGGTCAGACTGAATGGCATCTCCCCCGTGGGGATCCTCTTGGTGGTTCGGTGCGCCCATAGCACGCTAGGCAGTTCTTCTACCCACAGCCCTTTGGGGGAACTGTCGAGGCGCTTTTTGAGGCCGTCGAGGATTTGCCTGTTAGCATTCTCCACTTGGCCGTTGGACTGAGGGTGGCATATAGCGGAGAAGCGTTGCTGGATGTCGATGTCTACGTAGAAGTTTTGGAAGTTCTAGCCTACGAATTGGGTTCCGTTGTTCGTGACAAGGACCTGAGGAATTCCGAACCGGCAGATTGTGTTCTTCCAAAAGAACTGTTGTACTTGGCACTCGGTGATGCTCGACAGAGGCTCGGCCTTGAGCCACTTTGTGAAGTAGTCGATGGCGACTATTAAGAATTTCTTTTGCCCTATCGCTATGGGAAAGGGGCCCACAAGGTCCATGCCCCACATGGCGAAGGGCGTAGGACTAGCCAGGGATCGGAGATTGGCTTGAGGAAGCCTCTGGATAGGGGAGAACCGCTGGCATGGGCCGCACCTCTTGACTAGGTCTTGCGAGACTTGGAGCATGGTCGGCCAATAGTAACCCTAATTCAGGGCCTTTCGGGCGAGCGACCTGCTCCCCATATGGCATCCGCCGATCCCCTCATGAAGATCTCTCAACGCGTAGCTGGCCTCGTCGCTGGTGAGACAGCGGAGGTACGGCTTGCCATCGGCCAAGGTGTATGAGCATTTGAAGAGGACGTCGTCAATCATGACGAACCTTTCAGCTCGGACCCTAACCCGTCTAGCTTCGGCTCGGTCTTCAGGAAGCTCGGTATTGACTAAGAATCTCCGGATGGGGGTGGTCCAGTCGTCTGGACTGGCACCATTTTGAACACACATTGCCTCCTGGTCTTGATCGTTGATACTCGGCTTCAATAGGATTTCGATGAGTACCGTTTGGTCGAGACCCTCGAAGGAGGAAGAGGCGAGTTTTGACAATGCGTCTGCTTGAGCGTTCTGCTCCCTAGGGACTCGAATGACTGTGGAGTGGCAGAAGGATGCTAGGAGACGTTGGACCACCGCCAAATACCTCATCATGCGATCATCGCGGGCTTCGTATTCTCCGGTGATCTGATTGACCACGAGCTGAGAATCACTGAAGGCCCGGATTTGATTGGCTCCGGCTCAGTGTGCTAGGGTCAATCCGGCGATCATGGCCTCGTATTCCGCCTCGTTGTTGGAGGCCGGAAAGTTGAGGCGAAGGGAGTATTGAAGTAGGAATTGGTCGGGGCCACGAAGGATGATGCCAACCCCACTCCCCGTTTCGCAGGATGATCCATCGACAAAGACCTCCCAGGTCGGATCCGAGCCCTCGATGTTGGGCTGCTCGGAAACGATGCACTCAGTTATGAACTCGGCGAGGGCCTGCAATTTGATGGCCGTCCTCGGCTGATAGCTGATGTCGAACTGACTCAGCTCAATTGACCACTTGACTAAGCGGCCGGAGTTTTCGGGCTTGTGGAGGATAGTCTTCAGTGGCTGGTCGGTCAGTACTTGGACGGAGTGGGCCTGGAAGTAAGGACGAAGCTTCCGGGCTGCCATGACCAAAGCATAGGCCACCTTCTCTATCTTTGCGTACCTCGTCTCGGCGGGGAGCAGGACTTTGCTCACATAGTACAATGGTCTCTGAACCCCCTCCTCTTCTCGGACGAGGACGGCGCTGAGGGTGCTATCCGAGGCGAACAGGTAGAGCCATAGTGGTTCGCCCGGCTCGGGCTTGCTAAGGAGAGGGGGGTTGGCGAGGTACAGCTTTAGCTGTTCGAAGGCTTCTTGTTGATGGGCGCCCCATTCAAAGCCCCCTTTCCCGCGTAGAGCTTTGAAGAAGGGGAGAGACTTCTCCCCTGACTTGGAGAGGAAACGGCCGATTGCAGCCAACCGGCCTGTAATCCTCTGAAACTCCTTGACATTCCGGGGCGGGGCCATGTCAATAATAGCTTGGATTTTCTCGGGGTTCGCCTCGATCCCGCACTGGCTGACGATGAACCCCAGGAATTTCCCAGTGGAGACGCCAAAGGCGCACTTAGCTGGGTTGAGCCTCATGTTGTGATGCCGGAGGACTCCGAAGGCTTCCTCGAGGTCGGCGACGTGGTCCGGCCCGTCCCGGCTCTTTACGAGCATGTCGTCGACATAGACTTCCACGTTGCGGCTGATCAGGTCTTTGAAGATTCTGTTGACGAGCCGTTGGTATGTGGCTCCGGCGTTTTTCAGCCCGAAGGGCATAACGCGGTAACAAAAAAGACCCTGGTCGGTGACGAACGAGGTCTTGGAGATGTCCGGTGGAAACATCCGGATCAGATTGTACCCCGAGAATGCGTCCATGAAGGATAGTAGCTCATGCTCCGAGGTTGCGTCGATTAAGGCGTCGATGCGGGGGAGGGGGAAAGGATCTTTCGGACATGCCTTATTTAGATCCGTGAAGTCGATACAGATCCGCCAGTCTCCGGTTGCCTTCTTCACCATGACGACATTAGCCAACCACTCGGGGTAGCTGACTTCCTGAATAAATCGAGCGGACAAGAGTTTGTTGAGCTCTATCTTCACAATTTGCTGTCTCTCCGGGGCGAATTTGCGCCTCTTTTGGACGACCGGCTTATAGTCCGGGATGACGCTCAGCCGATGCATAATCAAGTCTTCGGAGATCCCGGACATGTCGGAGGGCTTCCAGGCGAAGAGATCGACGTTGCGGCGGATGCAGGCGATTATGCCTGGCTTCAAGTCCTCGGGGAGCGAGCGGCTCACCCGGAACCATTTCGATTCGTCCTCGGCGCCGAACGGGACCTCCTCCAGTTCGTCGACAGGCTCGGGAGCGGGGCCGTCCCTCTTGGGTTCGAGCTCAACAGCGTCGAGGGGGAACACACCCCCTCCGACGGCGGTCATGTAGCACGACCGCGCTGCTTCTTGGCTACCTCGGACCATGCCGACCCCTTGCGGGGTGGGAAATTTAAGTTTCAGATGGTAAGCCGAAGGTACCGCTTGAAGGGAGCACAGTCCGGGTCGGTCGAGTATGGCGTTGTAAGCCGCCTTGACGTTTACCACCATGAAGTCCATGGACTCGGTCCTCTTGACAGGAGCCGATCCTGCGGTAACGTCGAGAGTAACAATCCCTTCTATTACGACAGGGACACCGGAGAACCCATGCAAGGTGTATCCGACTGGCTTGAGTTTGCCTCTGGGCAGCTTGAGATTCTCGAAGGCTTCGAGGAAGAGAATATTTACCGAGCTGCCGTTGTCGACGAGGATTCGGCGAACCTCACAATTAGCCATGTGGAGGCCAATGACGAGGGCATCACAATGAGGGAGGTGAACGCCTTCGAGGTCCTCTCCGGAGAAGGAGACAGGCACCGGTTGCAACCTGGGCGAGGGGTTGTCATGGACAGCATTTACCTCTCGGATGAAGACTTTTCGGGAAGTATTTGACTCTCCCCCCATTGGCCCCCCGTGGACACAGTGCAAGATGGCCGGCGTATCCGCGGCTCCTTCGGGCGAGCGATCCCGATCCTGGATACGGTTCGGAATAGGGGTCGGAGGCGAAGGTCTCCGATTCCTCGTATCCCGCCTATCCCGTGGGCCTTCTCTGGTGAATTCTCGGAGGTACCCTCGTGAGATGAAGGCCTCAATCTCGTCTTTTAGGGCCCGACATTGGTCGGTTTCGTGCCCGTGATCTCTGTGGAACCGGCAGTAGAAGCGCTGATCTCGCTTCTTGTTATTACTTGGTCGGGGAGGTAGTCGGACAAGGCCTTTGTCTTCGATTTCTAAGAGGATAGTGGCCACGTTGTGTGTCAGGGGAGTATACCTCTCGAAGCGACTCCTTCCTTTGCCGTTTTCCTGGCCGGCTCGACGTCATCGACCCTGCGCTTGCCCTTTCCCACGACTTCTTTGCTGCCCTCTGGGTTCAGAGCTTCTTCAGCTCATATGTACTGCTCGACTCGGTTGAGAAGGTCGGGGAAGTCCAGAGGTGGCTTCTTCGCCAGGGTGACCTTCAGCTGGTTGTGCCGGACATTGTGTCGGAAGGCAGCTGAGGCGACCCCGGCGTCAAGGGCAGAGACAGATCTTGCCTCAGTCGTGAACCTCTTGATGAAGTTACGGAGCGACTCCCCCTCCCTCTGACTGAGGTCGAGCAGGGAAGCGCTCGTCTTTTCGGCCTTCCGGCTAGTGATGAAGTGGGCCAGGAAGCTGGCTTCCAACTGGTCGAACGAGAAGATCGAGCCAGGGGAGAGTTTGGAGAACCAATCCCTGGCCGGACCCCGGAGGGTGGCCGGGAAGGCTCGGCACAGCAGGGGATCCGAAGCGCTGTGAATCATCATAAGGGTTTTGAAGCCCTCCATGTGATCAGCTGGATCACCCTCGCCGTTGTAAGTCTCGAACTGCGGAGGCCGGAAGTTCCGGGGGATCTCTGCTTCTATGATGTTGACGAAAAATGGAGGTCGAGAAGGTCCACGACCTTGGACTAGGTTGGGATTCCCGTCGCCGATGCGCTCGAGGCGATTCTCCTTCTCTAGGAGGCGTCGGAGCACCTCGTCTGTGCGCTCAGGAGGGGGGGTCGGCGCACGAGTGTGACTCCTCCCTTCGCTCATTTGAAGGGATCGGCCATAGGTTGCGGACCTTGGTGCTCCATGGAGGGCCTCCATGATTTCATCTCTGAAGCTTCTGAACTCGGCCCTAGTGACAGCGCCATGGTCGTAAGGGTCGGGTCGGGGCGTAGGAATTCGGCCGATGCGGCTGAGTACCGACGGCCTATCCCCTTGCGCGGGCCTGGAATGGTTCGGGGCCGAGTTGGAAGCAGTCCCTCCCCTAGCCTGGCTAGCCCTTCTGTTCTGAATGACCCGACGAAGGTCGGGTTCGGCGACGCGTGAATCGCTTCGTTGGGGTCCGGGATTTCCTCCCGGATTGTTTGATCCTTGCCTCCCGTCGAGGGCGTTCTCAGGAGGAGGCCCATCCGGACGGGCGGAAGGAGTTGGTCTCCGCCTCGGAGCCATAGGAGAGCGTCAGAGGCGAGGCTAGGGCTAACGTCCGCACCGGACAAAGAATTCCCACAGACGGCGCCAACCTGATCCTAGTCCTTCATTTACTCCAATTTTTAGTATAAATACCCCCCCCCCTAGCCTAGTTATTTTTGTACTCCTTATTTCTCCAAAACCTATAGTAGAAAATACATTGTTAGTAGTATAGTGATGCTGCTTATTTTTTGTCGCAGTGTGGGTGCACCAGGTGTGAGTTCGGACTCAATTTGTAATGAGGGAAGAGTACGGTACCGGACAGTGAGCGAGAGGCTCGCTTCGGCACTTGAGGATCGGCTCGGATGGCCTCGCCTCGAGTACCTGCAGACGGTCCTGAAACACCAGGGTTTATTCCGATGGCGGACCCTCCGACGATCTAGTCAGTCTCTGTGAGAGAGTAGCAGTAACTAGGGGAATTTAGGTGGCAAAGATTGATTACCTGAAAAGGTGGGTGAGGGTCTGGTATTTATAGGGAATCTCAACCGGGTTTGGATCCGCTTAGGGGGCCGGGTCTGAACCCGAAAGCCCATGAGCCTGACATGGCAGGAGGCCCAGGGGGTTTAAGGGCGGACGTGGCAGTGCCAAGAGTGGTATAGGGCTGACGTGGCAAAGCCCTAGGTGGTATTTGGAGCTGACATGGCTGATCATGGGGCTCCTGTGCCTCTGGGAGAATCGGATGGCCTAGGTTGTGCCAGGTCATCCTCATTCCTTGCCAGGCTGGGCGGACGGCCCGTGGGGCTGTCGCGGATCGGAGGCCGAGGCCCATCGAGGCTCGTCGAATACGAGGAGATCAGTTCTGTGGGGGTGAACTTACGGCTCGGTGCCGAGGTTGTAGTGGTCCGGGGCCGAGCCGGATTGTTTTTTTTCTTTTCGAGTGAGCCATCCTGGGCCTTAGCTGGGCCCCAGGCCATTTTTACCTTACCACATATAGTAAGTGAGATAAAAGATTGAGAGTTGTGTGTGAGGGAGTTGTGCTTGCACCAAGAAGGAAGGCCGGCATCTAGGAAGCTCTCGGTTGGCATCTCTGAAGGTCGGGTGCGCGCATCAAGGAGGAGGAGGAACGCTCTTTTGGCAAGGACTCTTGTGTTTAGGAGGTGTTGCAATTTGATTTCTCTCCAAATTAAGATGGGTTATTTTCCATATTTCTAATTAGATATCATGCTAAGGTGGGTTATTTTCCATGTTTCTAATTAGATAGCATGATAAAATTGAATTGAAATGATAATGCATGAAAAAGATTAATAAGAGTACATTTAATTGGAAAAATGGCTTATTAGTTGATTGGAATGTTGCTAAAATAGATTGTATGTGATTCCATCATCAAACTTAAGTTGTGTGTGGATTATTTATAGCTATGGATTGCTTGAAGTAAAATTCGTTGTTAGCATCAAAAACTAAATGCAAATGTTAGTAGATGAAAATATGGTTTTATGTGCTTGAATGAACTTTTTGTGCTAATGTTTGTAAGGAATAACTTAAAACATAATTTGTGGGTTTGTGAAAGGAATATAAACAGGGAATTGATATAGAAAATATTGATGTTAAGTTGGACAAGAAATGTCGAAATGAGATGTGGTAGTAGTAGTATACAAATTTAAACTAATTGTATGAAAAATATGTGTTAATTATTGGAAAAATTATTTTAAAATTACTGGAGTATTAATTATCATGTGAATAATTATTCTGGAGATTTACAGTAAATTTAGTAAAGGCAAAACTCAAATGAGAGCTTTGAAACATCGAAATGTCCTATTAAACAGAGAGTTGATTTAATTAAAATGCAAGTTGTATTTGAGACAACCTGAGCCTATAGCTCAAGTGGTCGGGAGGCTTGTTAATGCTACAGAGTGCGGTTTGAGTTCTCACAGGTCGATGGTTCGATCCTTGATAACACCATATTTTTGTTGTGCATTTAACAAATTAATCAAGCTTCAGCCGAGAGCATTTAAGACTCTTAATCCCCTTTATAACGAACGGCGTGAGTGGCCTAGTGGTCAGAGCGTGCGGCTTGTTTCCCTGTGGTTGCCGGTTCGAATCTTGGTCTCGGCCAGTATTAAACTTTCTGGAAAAAGATGTTTTTTGATGGTTTTTTTTATGTTTAAAAATTATGAAAAAAATACTATTATTATTCTAAAATTATGTGTGACTTATGAAAAATAAATTGGGAGTTATTGAAATGAAATAAAGTATATTTTGAGAACAAAGTGTAGTTAGAACTATGGTTCTACACTTATATTTTTGTGAAAGTTGTGCTTTGTAAAAAGGACTTGAAATAAAGTGCTAGAAAAGGAAATATAACAAAGAAAGAAAATATGTGAAGTGAAGTGGTGTGAATTATTCTTAGTGAAGAATAATGTGACAATAATGAATTGTGAATATTCATCTTGACCATATAATTGGTGATATGATTTTTTAATGTGGAAATAAATATTTGATGAAATACATGATGAGTAATTGAACTCCATGTATGGTTATTGACTCATGAATAATTTAGAAATCATGTGATTGGAAAAAAGAAATGATATTGAGTTTGACAACTCAGATTGTGAATTTGTGAAATGAAATTGAAAATTAGGGTGTAGCCAAAACTCACACCGGCAAGTGAAAGTGATGAATTATGATTATTGACATTGAAAAGACCAGTTTGGGTCATTGTGAAATGAAAGAAATAAGACCGGTAGTAGTGAGAGGGCTAACTCCAAGAGATTGATTTTGTTAATGATTTCATTAAATTAAGAATTAGCACATAGTGAAGAGGTGATGAAAGTGAGAGAAAAACACAAGTATGAGGGCCTCGAGTCTACGATGTGAGAGTGATTCACAGAATGCATGCTTGATGCGTCAAGACATGGCGTGGGCACTACTCCAGAATTATCGGGATCTCGGCGACGCTTGTGGGATGTTTGGTGACTGCAAGAGGATCGTGTGCCATGAAGGAGGCTGAATTGCCACAGAATGCATGCTTGATGCGTCAAGACATGGCGTGGGATTCCCCTCCAGGTTTTCTGTACACGAGCATGTACTCATAGATCATCTAGGTTACTTACCGTAGTTACAGTAGTAGATTAAGTCATGACGAGGGATTGATCCCTACAAGATGAAGAACGATTAAGAGGCTTGCCCTCGGACCTATGTAGTATGGGAACCATAGAATCCGAACGAGTGTTCATTAGTGTCATATAATATAAATAATTGCATTAAGGACTAAGTGCACAATCACAACACGACATCAATAGGGTATTCCCTTTAGTTTGATATGTGACAAGTCTGTGTTTGTTAAATATGGAAAATCAGTTATACTATTTCCGGCATAGAGAGGATGGTCGTGTATAATGTTCGTCGGTTGAATAAATTGACGTACCCACAGTTTGTATGCAGGATAAATGACATGATAAAGATTAAAGAAGCACAGATGCTTAGAGATTATTCAAATGTTGATGTACTTTTAGATAAATGTTGTAAATTTGCTTCCGCTGTAAAATGTAAAGTGTAAAGTTTTCATGTAACTCTGATGTAAAGTGAAAAGTTTTAAATTCCTTGTAAAATTGTACGAAAGAAGTGTAAAGATCATGTGGAATCTCGAATTCAGTTGTGTTTTGGAATTCGAGGCGTTACATTGTGTGGAGCATCCAAGTAATAAGTGTTAATTTTTGCACAATGTTATTTATGATGTAAATTTTCTTTGTACATTGTAATAAAAGTTTTTAATTTCCTATGATTATACTGTGTTGTGTGCTCATTTAAAGATTATGGAAGTGTCACGAGTTTCCAGTGTACGAAAAATCAAGGCGCTACACCAATACTCTTCGCGCATGAACTTCTAAGCGTCTAACAACGAGACCAAGTACGAAGCACTGATCGCCGGACTACACTTGGCTAGAAAAGCTGTGGGCGAATGAGTCAGAGTTTTCAATAATTCACAGTTGGTAGTAAACCAGATTTCTGGGAAATACGAAGCCTGAGATGCCTGCATGGTCAAGTACTTAGCACACATTAAGAGGCTCCTAGCGAACTTAAAAGAAGCCTCGATCTCTTGCACTCCCCATGAAGAAAATAGTTAAACAAACGCTCTCTCCAAACTAGCGTCACCCTCCTTCGAGGCACTCATCACATCATACTTATGGAAGTCCTGGTCAATCCGAGTATTGATATGGAGAATGCGGAAGCACTCTGCGCTCTCAAACACAATCAGGGAATTGGATGGACCCCACAGTTGACTTCTTTAGAAAGAATCCTTCCAGATGAACATGTTGAGCAAAGGACCGTTCGGGTGAGAGCGAAAAAGGTACACCCTCGTGGAAGGGGTATTGTTCAAATGGTCGTACACTATGATTGACATATATCCCTATATGCGGAGCCTATCTCCCGAAGAAGCTCAGTATGCCCTCAAAGAAATGCATGGGGGAGCCGACAGCTGCCATATTAGGGCTAGAACCCTCACAAAAAAGATCTCAACCATGACTACTACTACTCAACACTGATACAAGATGCACAGGAGCTTGTCTGTCCTTGTAGCCCCTACCAAAGGTTATCCTCGATCAAGCACACTCCCCAAACCGAGCTCAAATCAAGGTCGAATCCAGCTCCCTTTTCTATGTGGGGGATGGATCCAGTCGGCCCCTTTTCTAAGGCAACAGGATAGGGAACCTTCCTCATTGTGGCCGTCGACTATTTCAGTAAATGGATCGAGGCCGAACCACTTGCCACAATCACAGAACACCAACTTAAGCAGTTCTTCTAGGAGAACATCATTTGTCGGTTCAGGATTCTCCTAGTCACAGACAATGAGACTCAGTTTGCTGGCAAGGGAGTCCGCTAGTTCTGCACGGACTTGGTGATCCAGCAGAGATTCTCATCCATCTCACACCCCCGGTACAATGTTCAAGCCGAGAATACTAACGGCCAGATCCTAGACGGCCTCAAGAAAAAAACTAGACGAATCTCCTAAAGGATTGTGGGTTTAGGAGCTTTCAAGCGTGCTTTGGTCATACAGAACAACCAAGAGGATACTGTCAGGATAATCCCCATTAAATCTTACACTTGAATCTGATATGGTAATCTCCCTAGAGGTCGGCATACCATCACCTCAAGTGATGACCTTCCACGAGGATCTGAACTCGGGAGGGGTAACCTGGATCTCCTTGAGGAAGTTCAGTAAAGGTCGACTGTAAGAAGGAAGGATAGAGTGATTAGGTGCATAGAAAACCGATGTAACCTGGATCTGATAGAGTGAAGTTTCGACCCGCAAACATTAAGGATGGAGACTTAGTCCTCAGGAAACTCCAAATATACAAACCCAATAAAAAAGGGAAACTTGCTCCAAACTGGGAGGGCCTCACAAGTTCTCCAGAGTGGTACACCCCAGAACCCACCGACTTGAAGACTTCGGGGTCAAAGAGATTAAGAGGACCTGGAATGAGAAGCATCTGATGAAGTTTAAGAGGGTGCTTAACACCCACCTAAAAATCTTCGAGCAAGTTGTAATGTGTAACACCCTGAATTCCAAAACATACTGAATTCGAAGTTCCACAGGATCTTTACACTTCTCTTCATAAAATTTTACAAGGAAATTAAAACTTTTATTACATCAGAGTTACATCTTGAATTACATTTTAACAGCGGAAGTCATTTACAATAATTACATGAATAAAATGTACAACACTTGAAACATTCTTTAAGCAGCATGCATACTTTAATCTTGTCAATCTCTTTATCCTGCATAAAAACTGTGGGCTCGTCAGTTCATTCAACTGATGCAAGGATATAAAACATCAATTTTCTCCTACTTAGAAAGCACACACTTTTCACAAACAAAACTATGGGGACTATCCTATTGATATCGTGTTGTGCTGTGCACTTAGTCCTTAATGCAGTTGTTTATATTATATAACACTAATGCGCACTTGTTCGGATTCTATGCATCTCATACTACATAGGTCCGAGGGCAGGCCCTTAATCGTTCTTCATCTTGTAGGGTTCAATTCCTCGCCATGACTTAAACTACTATGGTAACTACGATAAGTATCCTAGATGTTTTATGAGTTACGAGCCCATGTCCAGACAGTCTAGAGGGGAATCTCACGCACTGACATGATGCATCATGCAGGCAGACTATGGACAATTCAATCTCAGTCATGGAACGATGGCACCACCGTAGTCACCAAACACCCCACAAGCGTCCCACCGGGACGATAATTCCGGAGTAATGCTCACGCCATGTCATGATGCATCAAGCAGGCAGTCTGTGAATCACTCCCACACCGCCAACCCGATGGCCCTCATACTCGTGTTTTTTTCTTACTTTCGTCACGTCACCACTATGTATCTAGTCCTTCGTTTATTTGAATCATGAATAAAATCAATTCCTAGAGTTAGCTCTTTCCTCTATATCGGTCTTAAACATCAACCAACAACATGACCAAACTTGGTCTTTTCTATTCAATATCTCATCTCAAATTTATCTTTCAATGCCGGTATAAGACTTAGCTACCCTTCAGCTTTCAATTCCATTTCACGTTCATAGTATTGTGTATTCATATTCATAAGACTTTTCATAATTCATCATGATATTTGACTTCACTTTCATGTAAAATTTCCATGCATAAGACAATTAAATTCATTTTCTAACTTGTCCCATTCATTCTTCATTCTTTCCACTTAATTCTCTTAATCTCATTTTACCAATACTAAATCTGACATTCATACTTTCACTTTTCCGTTATCAAATCTCTTTTCAAACTCTTTTAAACAATACATTTATTTTTATCCAAAGACAATTTAAAACCTGAGAAATCAAAATAGTTAGCACAGTTGGCTGTTGAAGCATAGTCGGTCAACTGTTCAGAGAGGATTAAAAGTCGAAAATTAAATAATCAGGATAGTCGACTGTTAAGGAATAGTCAGGTCGACAGTTCAGCGAGGAATAAAAAGTCAAAAATTTAATAGTCAGGACAGTCGACTGTTATGGCATAGTCGATCGACTGTTCAGCGAGGATTAAAAAGTCGAAAATTAAATAGTCAGGACAGTAGACTGTAAAGGCATAGTCGGTCGACTGTTCAGCGAGGATTAAAAACTTGAAAATTAAATAGTCAGGACAGTCGACTGTTAAGGCATAGTCGGTCGACTGTTCAGTGACTGAAATCCGAAATTTGAAATTTATATAGTAACTTAAGATTTTAAAAACATTTAACTCTCATTTTTCATTCAAATACTATTCTTTTATTTATACAAAAAGTTCACAAAAACAACATTATGTTCTATTAATTACTTCTTTTCCAAAGAGAAATTTCTACTTGATACTTTTTGATTATAATTGGGTTTCTCTCTATTGAACTAATAAGTTTCTTCTTTCCTTCTTGATTAACAAAAATCCAATCTTTTCTTAGACTTAGTCCTAATTACAACAATGTTCATTCCCAACAAAACAACATGCAACCTTAGGATTCTTTAAGGTCAATCTTACTAACAACAACATACATAATTATTTAATCAATCTAACTTCATAGCATGGAGATTTCTTATAATTCACATTTTTCACATAAACATATTTCTTCATATTGCATTTTCCCACAAACATGAACATTTCAATAAAGAGATTTCATTCTTAATTAACATGCTAGTGTAATAACAAATTACCACAACAAAATCACGACATTCAATTTAATTTTTACTAGTCATTTCATGCAATTTCACAAGGATCCACTTTTCTCCTTAATCATAGCACTAACATAAAGCAATATTTCCTCTTGTTTATTCTAGCATGACCAAACACAACCTAGCATGGTATCAATTTAGAAGTTGGAGAAAATTGTCCACCTTATTTGGAGAGAAAACAAAAGAAACTCCTAAGAACTCCTATAATGAACAAAAGAGGCCTTCTTCTCCTAGTTTGAGCCACCAATTGATGTCTCCTCCTAGTACGATAAGCAACCCGAGCTTCCCCTTGCTTCTTGAAGAAAAACCAGCCACTTCTAGGATGAAGAACACATAATTTGCAACTCTCAATCATTTGAACTCGCTATTCTCTCAATCTTTTACTCATTAGTTGTATTTCTTTCTCTTACTCTTTTGATATAGATTAGGTGCACAGACAACTAATGCAGTGGGGGTATTTATACAAATTTTTAGTGAGAATAGAAGGCTTGGATTAGATCAAGTGGTTAAGGATCAAAGGTCTAGATAAATTAGGGAGTTTCCATAACTTCCCATGATGGAGTAACCACCTCTCCGCCCCATCCACTCTCCCTCTCCCCTTTGGTACAACCCGGCCAACCTTAAAAGGGTGTGCAATGCATGTGCTAGTTCATGCACGTGCCACCCTAGTGTCCCCCACTAACAGGTTGTTCATGTTAACTAAATTAATTGTCTATTAATTGAGTCTACACTACAAGTTACGCTAAAATAAAAAGCAATTAAATTAAATGGGCTTACTAATGGGCCAAAAGACCATGGGCTCTATTAATTTAATCAATTAATTAATTAATGTGGGCTACAAAGAGACAAATTGGCCTAGGATTAAATTAGGCTTTTAAAAATAGATCTTTTAGGAAATAACGAGAATAATTACTAGCTCAAGCTATAAAGAAATATTTTTATAAAAGAAAATATACATATGAAATTATACATGCAAAACATGTAAAATCGCAAACTCTAATTTAAATAAGATTTGAAAATCCAGGGTGTTACAGCACTCCCTCCTTAGAATAGTTCCATTCCCGAAACTACACTTAAAGGGTGAGAAAACAAAATACAACAAGAGGATAAGAAAAGAAAAGGAAAGAAGATACAAATCAAATAAAGAGCTCAGGTTGATCTTTCATCATCCTCTCCTTGGATTTCGAAGTAGCCTCTTCAACCAACTAGTTTCTTCAGACTACTTTGACCATCGGTATCATCTTGTTCCTCAAGACTTTCTTCTGACGATCGACAATCTCAACCGGAAGCTCAATGTAACTCAGATCCAACTGCAAACCCTCTGGCACTTCGGGCAAATGATGACTCAGATCTGGAATGTACCCTCTCAGCATAGACACATGGAAGACATTGTGCACTGAGATAACTCTTCTGGCAACACCAACCGATAAGCAGTTTTCCCAATCCGCTTCAATATCTTGTACGGGCCTATGAACCTCGGGGCTAACTTCCCACCTCTGCCGAAACGAATCACACCCTTGCTAGGTGAAACTTTTAGAAAGACAAAGTCACTAACCTCAAACTCAAGGTCCCTTCTCCGGTTGTCTGCATAGCTCTTCTACCTACTCTGAGCATCCACCAACCTCTTCCTAATCAAATTGATCTTTTCAGAGGTCTGTTGCACTATCTCAGACCCAAACATCTGTCGTTCCCCAACTACAAACCAACAAACAGGTGCTCTGCACTTCCTGCCATACAAAGCTTCGTACGGCGCCATCCCAATACTAGTATGAAAACTATTGTTGTAAGCAAACTCTACCAGAGCTAGATGTCTTTCCCAACCGCCTCCAAAGTCCACTACACAAAACCGAAGCATATTCTCAAGAATATGGTTGACTCTCTCAGTCTGCCCATCGGTTTGCGGATGAAAAGCAGTGCTGAAATCCGTCTTGGTACCCAAAGCTGTCTGAAGACTCCTCCAGAAATACGAAGTAAACCACGCATCTCGATCAGAAAAAATGGTTTATGGAACACCATGAAACCTGACGATCTCACCAACATACAGATCAGCCAACTTGTTCATAGACGAAGTGAGTTTCATCGCCAAGAAGTGAGCATACTTGGTTAGTCGATCGACTATGACCGAAATCGCATCATTGCCCTTTTGAACTCTTGGGCAAACCCGTGATGGAATCCATACTGATGTTATCCCATTTCATTCCAAAATAAGTAACAGTTACAATAGAGCTCCGGGTTTCTCATTCTCCGCTTTGACCTGCTGACATATCTCACACCTCGCCACAAACTCGACCACATCCCGCTTCAAACCTGACCACCAGAAATATTGGTTAATGTCCCTATACAACTTGGTACTCCCCGAATGTACAGAAAAAAGAGTAGCATGTGCCTCCTGAAGAATACTCTCCCGCAATTATGCTTGATCCGAAACACACAGCCTCTCTCCAAACCACAACACGTTATCCCTGATCTGAAACTCTGCCAACCTGCCAGCACCAACCTGCTCCTTCATCTTCTGAATCTGTGCATCTTCCTTCTGAATTGCGATAATCCTTTCATTTAGCGTCGGTTGGAGCCTCAACTGAGCCAAAGATGATCCCAAGCCTTGCATAACAACTTCAATACCAGCCCGATCCAACTCCTCTGCAAGCTGCCCCTGAGTTGTAATCAAACTAGCCAGACCACTCTTGCGGCTAAGTGCGTCAGCAACAACAATAGCCTTCCTAGGATGGTACTTAATCTCTGGACGAATATCCTCAAGTACTTCCAGCCATCTCTATTGCCTCAGATTCAGGTCCTTCTTCTGATAGATGTACTTCAAGCTTTTATGGTCCGTGTACATGTTCAGCTTCTCACCATACACGTAATGTCTCCATTGCTTTAAGGCGAAGATAATCGCAGCCAACTCTAGATCATGAGTCGGATAATTTTTCTCATGCGGTCTTAATTGCATAGACCCATAAGCAATTACTTTTGCTTCTTGCATTAAGACACAACCAAGCCCACGATGTGAAGCATCACTGTAGACATCATACTCAACACCTGCTCTAGGCAACGCTAAAATGGGAGCAGTAGTCAACTCCTCTTTCAACTCCTGAAAGCTTGCCTCGCACTGCTCATTCCACTTGAAGTTCACATTCTTCTTGGTCAGACCAGTGAGCGGCACGGTTACTTGAGTATAGCCCTAAATGAACCTCCTATAGTATCTAGTTAGCCCAAGGAAACTCCTGATTTCCTTTACTGTAGTAGGCATTGCCCAATCTTTCACCGCTTCTATATTCTGTGGATCAGTTGCCACTCCCTCCTTAGAAAGGATGTGACCTAGGAATGCCACTTCAGATTTCCAGAAATTGCACTTGGACAACTTGGCATACAACTCATGCTCCTAAAGCTTCCTCAAAACTGTTGCTAGATGCTCCTTATGCTCCTCCTCCGACTTGGAGTACACAAGAATATCGTTGATAAATACCACGACAAAAGAATCAATAAACGGCCTCAGAACTCTGTTCATCATATCCAAGAAAATTGCAGGTGCATTCGTCACTCCAAATGACATAACTAAGAATTCATAATGCCCGTGTCGAGTTCGGAACGTAGTCTTATGCACATCTTCAGTTTTTACTCGAACTTGATGATATCTTGATCGAAGATCTATTTTGGAGAAAACAGCTGTTCCTTGTAGACGATCGAACAAGTCATCAATTCGGGGAATAAGATACTTGTTCTGAACAGTGACCTTATTCATCTCTCGGTAATCGATGCACATCCTCATCGAACCATCCTTCTTCTTTACCAACAGCACCGGTGCTCCCTAAGGCGACGCACCCGGTTGAATAAAGTATTTCTCAATAGTTCCTCAATCTGCCGTTTGATCTCATCCTGCTCCACAGGCGCCATCCTATACAGTGCCTTGGAAATGGGTGCACTTCCTGGCTGAATAGTGATGCTGAACTCTACATCACAATGCGGGGGTAATCCAGGAAAATCTTCCAAGAATACAGTCGAATAATCTCGAACCACTGGAATTTGCTGCACCTCTATAGGAATCCCCTTCTTGCTGATGGCAGCAACCAAGCCTGAACATCTCCTCTTCCTTTGGAAAGTGACTTCAGGTCCATCTGGAGCCTTCACTGTTACTTCTTTGGTCTTGCACTCGATGCTTGCACTGTACAACGACATCCAACTAATGCAAATGATAGCATCGACTCCTAGGACATTCAGCTCGATTATATCAATCCTGAAAATTCTGTCCCCAATCTCGATCTCGCAGTCTACATAGTACCTATCAGTGGTTAAAGTCTCCCCTGATGGAGTAGCTATTGCTAAGACCTTGCCTGGAAAGATTTTCGGTTCAACTCCCAAAACTTTAGCAAACGTAGGTGATACAAAAGTGTGAGAGGACCCAGTATTTGTAACCCCTGTTTTCCCAAATACGTATTTTCTGTGTATTTTTCAATATTTAAAATTTTCGTAAACTTTTTTTCCGTTTGTAAAATGTATTTTTTTTATCTTTGTTTAAAATCTATTTTTAATTAATAATTTTATTCATAACTAGTTCCCATTGATTTTTTATAATACAAATCAGAATTATTATTCTTACTGTTATTTTTATTATTCTTGTTATTATTATTATTGTTACCTTTGATTATTAATTTTAAAAATTTCCTTCTGTTGTTTATTGTATTTGTAGTTGTTTCAAATAAATTCTATATTTAATACAGATTATATTTTGTTATACACCCTATTTTATTCTGTATCTTGACACAATTGGATTTTAAACCTATAAACCAATTTAAACCTACTTTTAAATTAACCCAAACCCATTATACAAATACCCATTTATAAACTTCCTAGACCCGTTATTAATACCAAACCCAATTACATTTAATCCCTAACCCAATAAACTACCCCAAACCAAACCCGTTTAGCATCTCCCTACCCAATACCCGGTTACCCCATTCACCCCTCTGCCGTCATCCTCTTATTTCCCTAACCCTAAACCCTACCGATATAAACCCATCTGTTTTCACCCATGCAGCCGCTTCGTCTTCCCCTGTGCTCTCTCTTTCTCGCGTCCTCACCCTGTGCATCAACCCCCTCGTCTCGTCCATATCCTTCCCTCCACCGGCAGCTAGCACAACTTCACAGCATCCCCTGATCCCTGTCGCGCCACCCTGTGGTTCGGTTCCGACTGCAGCGCCCGGCCGAACTTCCTTGCGACCAAGAGAAGTAACTCAGCCCGTGCCCTGTGCTAGCTTCCCTATTCAGCAGTGCTGGTGCCCTTCGCCAGTAGCAGCAACAGAACCCCACGACTGTGCCTCCATCCCTGTTCAGTCGCGCCATCGCCCCCCTGGCCACCGGTGCTCACCCCTGTAGTGTCACAAAGCATCTTCCCCCCTTGCTCTGTTTTGATGTTTGGGTTTGATCTTTTGATGTGAGCCATCCGTGGATCTTGATCTTGATCTTTGGATTTGATCAAGTGGATCATGGGCTGTTGATCACCATCTTGATGAGCACTTTGATTGTGAGTTGTTCGATTGGATCTTGATCTCATCCATTATGGAGATGTTGATTGCTTTGATTGTCCGTCCGATCATCATCTTCATCATCAAGATACTGATCACATCTCGATCTTGATCTTGATCTTCAATCAGAGTCATCCGATCTGATTCGATCGCCTTGATCTCCAGATCCTAGCCGTCCGATCGTGTTCGTGGGTTATTTGTTCTTTGGATTCGTGACCTTGTTCGTGTTTGCTTGTTCGTGATTTTGTATTCGTGCTGGGATCCGTTCCAGTTATTCTTGCTCTTTGCTTCGTTCTGTCGTCGTCTCTCAGGCAAGTAACTTGTACTCCAATTCCTTTGTTTGATACAAGTCAAAAAATACCACCTATAATGTCGTTGGGTTCTAGAGATAACTCGTGTGTGTTATCTTTGATGGGTTTTGTCTCTATTGTGCTATTTGACCATAGTTATCTCACGATACAATATTGACATGAAACAACTTAGGTTTTGCCCGTTTTTGATTTGATCATGTATGTGGGATTTTATGAGAATCTGGGTATTTATGGAGAACCATGTGATAGACTTGTTTTAGATATGTTAATTACCCTATTTCATGATGTTTGAACACTTGGTAGACTCGATTTCATGTTTGGTTGCGTTTGGATCAAGTTTCATTGGATCTATGTTGATTTTTGTTTTTGATGAAATTCTGTATTTTACCGATAATTTATCTTGATCAGTAATTTAAACCATATTAAGGTCAGAATCATAATTTCAGTATAAAACATGAATTGTAGAGAAATTCGTTTGCTTTCCAACCCCTCTTACCTTACTTGATTTTGTTTTCGTATGTGTGAGATATGACTATTTTACTACAGAGGTGTAGGTAAATTCCAATTTTCGTTTCTTGCGGATTTTGATGACTGAATTATTTTGATACTTGTGTTACCCATATTATTTTGATCTGAAACTTTAGTCAGTATTTCTATATCTATCTAGGGATTATCCAGAATTTTGGTGAATTTTATTGATGAGTTTTATATGTCATTTCATGCTTGTTTATGAAATCTATACATGCTGTATTTTGCTCGTTGTTCTGTAAAGAATCGTATTTTCACCCTATTTTCTTTTACTGTATGAAAAATATTTGTGAAATATGAAAGTTAACATATTTTGTCTATTTTCATTTCCCTTTGGCGGATTTGGATTTCGTTTCACGGTTTGCGAGATATTTCCGTTTTCGTACAGCAGTGTTGGGAATTCCAGATTTGCCAAACTAGCATTTCTTTATGAATTCTGATTTTACTTTACTAAGATAATTTTTCTGGAATATTATGAAACTTTATATTTTGATACTAGACATGTAGGGGATTACCCCAGATTTTTCCTGGATTTATTTGAGAAGTTTTAATGCTGTTTTTCTGACTGAAAATTCATTTTTCTGATTTCTGACTGAACGTGTTTTCTGGATTCAAATCAGTTTTGAGTTATGATTTTGTGAAATACGATATGACTTATTTATATTTTATGGATTCGGATGGGAGTCTATTTTCTAGATTCTTCAACGAATCTAGATTTGCATTTCTGTAGCAATGGGATTTACTGTTTTAGTATAAAATTGTCTTGCTATCCTGAATAAACATTTGCATGATTATATTCCTTTGTGAACTGTATACCATCTGTACCTGTTTATCTGTCACCCTGAACCTGTTACATGTTTACACCATGCTATTCTCACTCTGTTTTCTACACATACATATCTGTCTGATATTTATAATAAAATTTACCAAGCCGAGGTTAAGGAAAAGATCTAGTAGTGGGAAAGCATAGAAATGTGTACTTAGAAGGGGGCCCGTATTTTCCATGTGATTATCGATTATCTGTTATCTGACCCTGTCTACATTACTTCCTATAGGAAGGTGTAGGGAATAAGAGAACCACTAGGTGCTATCTGTCTGTCTGGATCTGTTATCTGGCCCTGTCTACATTACTTCTTATAGGAAGGTGTAGAGAAGAAGAGAACCACTAGGTTCTATCTGTCTGATCTGATTATCTGATATCTATATGAACCCTGAGTACACGGCCATATATGATCCCCTACGAAATCTAAAGCGAAATTGTTTGTTGTAGCAACCATGTGTTATGTTTTTGGGGCGCATGAAGTGCTACCTAGATAGTAATCACACAAGACTTATAAGAACATGACATCTGTATCTGTATCTGAACCTGAATCTGAATCTGTTATTTGTACCTGGCTATCTGTTATCTGATTATATAATTTTCTGTTATCTGTCTGACTATCATCTGACACTACCATCTGTGTATCTGTCTGTATGTCATCTGACACTTGACACTTGACACAGGTTATCTGTATCTGTTAGTATACCATGCTATCTACTTTGTTTTCCCGATTCATATTAGTTATCACATTTCTGTTGACACATTTATACCATGCTATGTTGTTCTGTTGTTTTATACTTGTTATTAGTTAGTTTTCCCCATGTACTTATATCCTACATTATAAGTGGTCTGTAACTTGCAATTGACGGGTACTTGTTTTCTCTTTCCTTCTCCTGCAATTATTAATTGCAGATTTTGGTGATCAGCTGCCCGATAAAGTATGTGATCTAAAGTCCTAGTTGGCTGGAGCTTTTGCTATCTTCATTTATTTTCTGTTGCTCATTTTGAACATTGTGTCTTGTACTCGGATCTATTTTGTATTTGGGCAGTATGGCCCATGATTTTGACTTGTTCTGATCTAATTTATTTGAGATTAATACATTTTGTTTCAAGTAAATTCTGTTGGTTTATTAATTCAATTTTGCATGTATGTGGTTGATTCGTTTTGCTTCCAACTCTGATTATTTTGTGATATGTTGTGAAGATTCCTGAACAGCTTATGGATGATGAAAATCATTCGCTGGGCCAATGTTACGTGCTCGTATTCCTTATTTTTGGGAAGCGGGGTGTGACAGGATTTTTAGTGGTATCAGAGCCCAGGTTTGGCTAATGTATTAGTTTGACTGATATATTAGACAAGCTTGGCTCGAACTGGGATCGGCTCAACATTTCACCAACCATGCATACATGAATGAATCAATATCAACTTGATCTGGATACTAGTGTTATTCCATTCATTTGATCCCTTCTTATTCGATACCTTGATTACTTGATTCTTCCGTCTCTTTTAGTCGTTCTCATTTGTTGATTCTTTATTGGTTATAGTATCGTTCTTTCCGTACCTATATTCCTTTGATTCTTTCATTCATCTTGCATTATTATTCATATTATCTTTCTGCATTGTGTTTTCCTCACCCTTAATCTTTAATTCTTTTTTTCTTGCTTTTGATTCTATCTTAAGTGTTGTCCTTGTTTGTTTTTCCCTGCTCATGTCCTCTTTGATTCTGGTGCAAACAATCTCTTTTTTTCTGCTTGCCTCGTTGATTCCCTCTTATTTCAGCTCGTGTACCACTCATTGCTTTCTATGCCTTGCATTCATCCTCATTTATTGATTTATTTTGCCACATTCTCTTCAAATTCTGCTTGTGCCCACTCGTTCCTCTCCCTTCATATTCAATTCTTTGATTTCTTATTTTCTTTCGTTCCTTGTAGTCGTCCTCCTTTGTTGACTCTTTATTGAGTATAAAAATCCATTCTTCTCCTGCCTATATTTTCTTTATATATATATATATATATATATATATATATATTTCAAACATTTTGTGTATTTCGATTATTATTTGTTATATTTTGGATCTTCTATAAAATTATTTTCTAAAACGAACATTTTGTTATTTCGAATAATTGTGTATTTTAATATTACAAATTTCAAAATGTAACTTCGTACTTAAATTGAGCAATCAATATCTAAGTACGTGTGGAAGATTGCATCATCTCGTTCATTGTTTTGTTGCAACTGGAGGTCGAGATGGCAAACATGCAACTAGACGTCAATGGAGGCAAATTACAACTGGATATCGGGGAGGCAAAATGTGCAACCGAATATTCAGATGGTAACCTGCAACCTGATGTCGTGGAGGCAAACCTGCAACTTGATGTCGAGAATGCAAGACTACAGATGAATATAAATGAAGCGAACCCACATCAAAGAATTTTTACTACTATTATTGTTTTCCTTATTATTTTTAGTATTATTATTATTATTGTTATTATTACTATTACTATTACTATTATTATTATTGTATTTTTTTTACTATTTTTTGTTGTTGTTAATATTGAATTATTTTCACAAAAATGGTGAACTCCAAATTATATTCTATCTTGCATTATTATCCGTACCAGTATTATTAGTATTTTTATTATTATTATTACTATTATTATTTTTACCAGTATGATTATGATGATTATTATTGTTATTATTATTTTTGTTTTTTTTTATTATTTTATTATTAAGTTGATTTTTGTATTATTAATATTATTTTTGTTAACACCCATTAGTTTTGACCTAATTATTTAAATTTAAGCCATCATCTAAGCCCAATTTAATTCTGGTGTCTCATTCTTTTCTTTCTGCTCGGATCGTTGCTTGGTGTCACGTGGTCTACAACGACATGTCTGCAGCTTGGAACGTCACCATTAGAGTGGCGCAGCGGAAGCGTGGTGGGCCCATAACCCACAGATCCCAGGATCCTCTTGTTGCTTCTCCTTCCTTGCATTGTTTGCTTCACCCTATCTCTTGCATTTGTTCTTATCCGTTGACTCATTGTTTGGTTCGATTCTTCTCTGTCCTTTCTCTTTTTGATTTCAGTTCTGCCTACCCTCTATCTTGCCTTGTTATCTTGTGATGTTTCTCTCCTTTTGATACCGTTTTCTTCTTTTCTTGCATTCCATTTGACATCCTTGTTATCCATCTTCTATCTTTTTCTGGTGTTGCCTCTGCTTTGTCCCTTTCGCTTTAACCCTCTATTTTGTTACCCTTCCCCAGTTTGCTTTTGCCCTGTCCTGTGTACCGCCTAAGCATATTTCGAGGACGAAATTTTGTTGTAAGGTGGGTACGATTTGTAACGCCGGTTTTCCTAAATACGTATTTTCTGTGTATTTTTCAATAATTAAAATTTTTGTAAATTATTTTTCCGTTTGTAAATTTTTTTTTATTTTTTATCTTTTGTTAAAATCTATTTTTAATTAATAATTTTATTCATAACTAGTTCCCAATGAATTTTTATAATACAAATCAGTATTATTATTCTTACTGTTATTTTTATTATTCTTGTTATTATTATTATTGTTACCTTTGATTATTAATTTTAAAAATCTCCTTCTGTTGTGTATTGTATTTGTAGTTGTTTCAAATAAATTCTATATTTAATACAGATTATATTTTGTTATACACACTATTTTATTTTGTATCTTGACACTATTGGATTTAAAACCTATAAACCAATTTAAACCTACTTTTAAATTAACCCAAACCCATTATGCAAATACCCATTTATAAACTTTCCAGACCCGTTATTAATACCAAACCCAATTGCATTTAATCCCTAACCCAATAAACTACCCAAACCAAACCCGTTTTGCATCTCCCTACCCAATACCCGGTTACCCCATTCACCCCTCTGTCATCATCCTCTTATTTCCCTAACCCTAAACCCTACCTATATAAACCCATTTGTTTTCACCCATGTAGCCGCTTCGTCTTCCCCTGTGCTCTCTCTTTCTCGCCTCCTCACCCTGTGCATCAACGCCCTCATCTCGTCCATATCCTTCCCTCCACCGGTAGATAGTGCAACTCCACAGCATCCCCTGATCCCTGTCGCGCCACCCTGTTGTTCAGTTCCGACTGCAGCAACGGGATTCGGTTGGGAGTCTATTTTCTAGATTCTTCGACGGATCCAGATTTGAATTTCTGTAGCAACGGGATTCATGTTTTAGTACAACACTGTCTTGCTGTCCTGAATTAACATTTGCATGGTTATATTCCTTTATGAACTGTATATACCTGTTTATCTGTCATCCTGAACCTGTTACATATTTACACCATGCTATTCTCACTCTGTTTTTTGCACATACATGTCTGTCTGATATTTATAATAAAATTTACCAAGCCGAGGTTAAGGGAAAGATCTAGTAGTGGGAAAACATAGAAATGTGTACTTAGAAGGGGGCCCGTGTTTTCCATATAATTATCTGTTATCTGTTATCTGACCCTGTCTACATTACTTCCTATAGGAAGGTGTAGAGAAGAAGAGAACCAATAGGTTCTATCTGTCTGTCTGGATCTGTTATCTGACTCTGTCTACATTACTTCTTATAGGAAGGTGTAGAGAAGAAGAGAACCACTAGGTTCTATCTGTCTGATCTGATTATCTGATATCTATCTAAACCCTGAGTACACGGCCCTATATGATCCCCTACGAAATCTAAAGCGAAATTGGTTGTTGTAGCAACCATGTGTTATGTTTTTGGGGCGCATGAAGTGCTACCTAGATAGTAATCACACAAGACTTAAAAGAACATGACATCTGTATCTGTATCTGAACCTGAATCTGAATCTGTTATGTGTACCTGGCTATCTGTTATTTGATTATATAATTTTCTGTTATCTGTCTGACTATCATCTGACACTACCATCTGTGTATCTGTCTGTATGCCATCTGACACTTGACACTTGACACATGTTATTGATGGGAGATGATTCCCAGGACTACGGATTGGTGTGTGTATCAATCATAAAAGATTAACAAATTAAATACGTGATCTAACCCTATATAGCGGAATCTAGGGTTCACGAATTATACCTGCGATGAGAAGAAGACGACAGCGACCCCAAGATCTTCTGCACGTATTCCTTCCTCGGGTTGGACGTCGTGTGGGCGACGATCTCCCAACCTTTCTTCTCCTTGGCTGACCTCTCTTTCTCTCCTTACGTGAATCACGAATTTAGAGAAAAAATCTTATATTTCAGATGATCAATGACGGCCAAAGAAATAGAGGATATATATAAGGCTACGGCAGGGACCATGAGGAGAAATTAGAGTTAGGTCTCCTAACGAATCTGGGTATCCCGTGTTCAGCCCGAACACACAACCCAGGCCCATTAACAATAGCTCGGTCCACTAAGGAGCTATTGTTGCACTACCTTCCTAATCCCAAATTATATTTATGGGCTACTTTTATTATATGCTCGTTGAGCTCCCCATGTTAAGATATCGAATGTCCGTCGATCAAATTAAGTTACTGACAACTATATTGATCAACATCTTTTATCCTTAAGTAGTACCACTCAACTTTATTTGTCATGTCGGATGTAATGCACCTGCAGGGTTTACATGACAATCCTTATGAGCTCCTTAAGGGGACACCATCAACCCGACGTATCGGGACATGGATTCCTTTTACAATCAACAGCCCATCATACATACAATGCTATTACCCAATTCATAGAGGTTGTTGATCCATAATGAATCTCACTCTTTTATGAGTCAAACTAATGCACACTGCATATACATGTCTGTTATTATATCTGGATTAAGAGCATAAGCATCCATAATAACAGAGTTATTTGTTTTCTTTTGTAGTCAGTACAAAAAGAACAACCTCAAGTGGTCCTGTTCAATACACACAAAGTGTACTAGTGTAAACCTATAGTCAAGACAGACTAATACCAGATTACACTACAACCTTTCCAATGGATTGTCCAAGTCCGTATAGGTTGTGAACTATTTATATATTTCATAGGGAACTGATAATATGATCTTCTGTGTGTCACCTCACACCATATTATCAACCTTATAGAATATCAGACACTTGCATTAATATTATAATAAACACAATATGCAAACATATGCCCATATGATTCTCATTCAAAAAAAATAAGGAAATAAAGTTAATACAAAAGTGATGCTTTTAGTATATAACCCTAACAATCTCCCATCAATGCAGTACACTCATGGTGTCTCTGTTTGCCACTACTACCCAGAGTACCGGACCTCACTCAAAATGAGGTTGCAGGTACGGTCTAGTTCCGTTACTGCAGTCACCACAGTGTTGATCGCGTTTGCCACTACTGTCCGGCATACCGGACCTCATTCAAAAACCAAACGAACATAAGGTCTCGCAAGCGCAGGATAGCACGAAGCCTACCCTGTGGCACCCATAAGTCACGGTATTTTAGGAATTAACAGTGCGAGATACGTAACTCATGCTCCCAACTCGTTAGAAGGCACCATACGTATTCCTTTGACTGGAAGGTACAACCCAGTAACACCGCCGACTGTCGGCCTATAGGACAGGTCGGATCATAAGGAATCACCCTTAACACCAACTCTTTCCCTTCAACGAATAATGATAATAAGTAATGATTAAGTAGTAATAACCATAAGTTACTACCCTAACGATGTCACTAACCCTGAACAATTCTAGGGATGACAATAGTATAAACACAACATGCTAGGTCTTAAGTTAGACTTCGCAAGATAACTCTACTAGGCTGCTCAACCTAGACTTACCAGAATCCATAAGGATCTAGTTCATGGCCTATCGATCCAAGACCTCGGCAATGCGAACGTATTCGCATGCTACAACCCTGAACTTGGATTTCGTCATACTCCGGTCCGCGATTAACCAACACCGGTTAAGATCTGACAGTACACAAGGAGTGACTCGTCCACAGTCCCTTAGGAGTAAGGTAAACATACGTCTTGATGGTCAATAGCCCAAGGACAATGATATCACCCTAGATGAGCATAATAAACTATGTATTAGCTAAGAAGCTACATACGAGTAACCAAAAACACATACGAGCTAAACAAACTACTTATGGGACAACAACTACATACGAGCCGGGCGAGCTGCGTATGAGACAACAACATACATATGAGCCAAATAAGCTACGTATGAGACCAACAGCTATATACGGGCCAGTCGAGCCGCGTATAAGACAACAACATACATACGAGCCAACTAAGCTACGTGTGAGACCAACAGGTACATACGGGCCAGTCGAGCTGTGTATGAGACAACAATATACATATGAGCCAAATAAGCTACGTATGAGACCAACATTTATATACGGGCCAGGCGAGCCACGTAGGAGATAACAACATACATACGAACTACATAAGCTACGTATGAAACTAACAGCTATACGAGCTAGACAATCTGCGTATGAGACAACAACATACATACGAGCCAAATAAGCTACGTATAAGACCACAGCTACATACGGGCCAGTCGAGCCATGTATGAGCAAAACCACACATAAAAACATCCATACAGGTAATCAACCTAGAAGCAACCAAACGTGCTTACTAGAAAAACTTGATCTTCTATAATTAGAAGCAATAGAAGAATTTACAAACAATCTAAAAATAGGCATTCTACCAATGAAAAGCCCAAAAGCAACATAAAAGCCTTCCGACAGCCTACAAGCAACCAGTGCTACTCCTATCGGATTTTAACAGAAATATACATTTTAGAAAGGTAAGAATATCTACCAAAACTCCCTAATGGAACACCATTTCAGATTCTGTAAGGAATCCAAAATTCGGTCCATCGAACACACGCAACTGTTTAACCAAACTGCAGATTTTCAACAAAAAGCTGAAACTTCTATAACTTGTAACTTTTGCTCTACTTATCGGAATCTAACGAAACTGGATAATTTAAAAAGGTGGGAAACATCTACTACAACTCTCTAGTTGACCACTTCCTCAGATTCCGTAAGGAATTCCAAATTCCTGACCTCGAACACACGCAAAAGCTAACAAAAGTCAGCCGAGGCTATAACAAAGCTGAAACTTTGAGAGCTCGTAACTTTTGCTCTACTTATTGGAATCTAACAAAACTGGACAATTTGGAAAGGTGGGAACATCTACTAAAACTTCCTAGTTGACCACTTTCTCAGATTCCGTAAGGAATTCAAAATTCCTGACCTCGAACATACGCAAACAATTACCAAACTACATATTTTCAATAAAAGATGAAACTTCTACAGCTTGTAACTTGCTCTACTCATCGGAATCTAATGAAACAGGACAATTTGAAATGGTGGGAATATCTAATAAAACTTCCTAGTTGACCACTTTCTCATATTCCATAAGGAATTCCAAATTCCTGACCCTCGAACATATGCAAACAGTTACCAAACTATCGATTTTCAACAAAAAGCTGAAACTTCCGTAGAGTGTTACTTTTGCTCTACTCGTCGGAATCTAACGAAACTGAACAATTTGAAAATGTGGGAATATCTACTAAAACTTCCTAGTTGACCACTTTCTTAGATTCCGTAAGGAATTCCAAATTCCTGACCTCGAACATACACAAACAATTACCAAACTATAGATTTTCAATAAAAGAATGAAACTTCTGTAGCTTGTAACTTTTGCTCTACTCGTCAGAATCTAACGAAACTAGACAATTTGAAAAGATGGGAACATCTACTACAACTCCCTAGTTGACCAATTTCTCAGATTCCGTAAGGAACTCCAAGTTCCTACCCATCAAACACACGCAAATGGTAATAAAACAGCAGATTTGACAAAGGAAAACTGAAAATTTGAAAGCCTGTAACTTTTGTTCCACTCAACGGAATCTAACCCAAGAGGGCAATTTGGAAAGGTGAGAAAGTTTATTACAACTATCTAGTTGGTCGGCTCCTCAGATTTAGCGAGTAAGACACTCAAAAACTACAAGGAATCGAGACAGATACAATTCCAACCCACCAAATACACAGCCAAGCTGAATACTTTCAAAGTCCATAACTTCTACTCCGCTTGTCGGAATTTAACCCGAAAGGTCAATTTGGAAAGGGGAGAGCCTCTACTACAACTCCCTAGTTGGTCCGAACCTTAGTTTCAACCAGTAAGACATTCTAAAACATCAAAGAAGCAAAACAGCAAGTTTCCAGTGCAATCTGGCTGCTGGGTTTTGTAAAAAGTATAACTCCTACTTCGCTTATCAGAATTTAACCCAAGAGGTCAATTCGGGAAGGGGGGAGTCTCTACTACAACTCCCTAGTTTGCCCGAACCTCAGACTCATCAAGCAAAATCCTCAAAAATGACAAAGAATCAAAACAGCAAGCATCCTGTCAAACAGCTAGTTGTTGTATTTTTCCAAGACCGTAACTCCTACTCCACTTATCGAAATTTAACCCAAGAGGCCAATTCCGAAAGGGGATAATGTCTACTAAAACTTCCTAGTTGGTCACCTCTTCAGATTCAACAAGTAAGAGAGTCAAAAATTACAACCAAACAGAACAGTGAGCTTCTCAGCTGAGCTCGCTGCCCTGATTTGAAATGGCCATAACTTTTGCGTCCCTTATCGGAATTTAGCCCGAGAGGCCAATTCAGAAAGGAGAGAATGTATACTACAACTTCCTAGTTGGTCTCCACTTCAGATCCATCCAGTAAAATACTCAAAAGTATCAAGCAACTAAAACAGCAACGTTCAGCTAAATAGCTAGTTGCTGTTTTTGTAACGGTGATAACTTTTTCGTCTCCTGTTGGAATTTAACCCGAGAGACCAATTCGGAAAGGGGAGAACGTCTACTACCACTTCCTAGTTATTCTCCTTCTCAAATTCTGAGAGGAACCCCAAGTTTTATCCCCTTGAACCTACTGCGACGCTAACCCGAAAACAGTGAGCTCACTGTTTTGACTTGCGACTCGCTGTTTTTGGGGAAACGCTCGTTTCAACCATCAAAATTGCTCCGAAAAGTCCCCAAAAGTTCCAGCATGGTAACAACACATAAGAGAACCTTCCACATAAATTTCCGGTCAAAATTCTACCATTAACCTAGTTAAACAAATTTAACCCTACAACCCTAAAAATCGAATCTTTATGCATCTAATTTGTGTTCTACAACTACAACCTTCATATGAATCTTTACTCTAGTCCATAAACATCTTATGCACATGAATCTAGTCCAATACAACAACAAACAACAATAATAACACTAATTTATAACTAAAACAACTATGAGCGAGAAACCCCCACCTTTATTTCGTGTAGGAAGGACTAGCTTCACCACCTTGCTCCTTGTTCTTGCTCCTTGTTCTTGCTCCTCTTCAAGAACTCCACCATGAAAAGATAACCCATGAAAAAACCCCTGTTTCTCTTTTCTTTTGATTCAATGTCTCTTTCTTTTCTTCTCTTTTCAAATTTTTTCTTAACTAAAACTTAGTAAAACAAGTAGTAGAAGAAGGGATTGAGTGAGATGAGATTTGGGATAACACACACACACACACAAAAGGGTTTCTAACCCTAAAAGCAGAATGGCCGGCCAAATGAAAGGGGAGGGGGTTGGGGGTGTTTTTATAGAAGGGGGTGTGTTTTGTGTAGGTGAAAATCATGCCAAGTGTCCATTCCTTATGGTGAAGAAAAATTGATGTTCTAATTGCAAATTTAAATTACAATCACCCCCTAATCCAATCCAAACCCTCCAACTCATCATGATGGATCAAAAATAAAATATAATTTCCCAAAATCACATACTACATTATTTGTATAATCGCCTGAAATCGACAAGATTTAAATCCGTGCATATATCAGATTAAGCAGATAATTTTCGTTCGTGAAAACGAACAAGTTAGTACAAAAATAATTTTATTCCAAGAAATAAAAATAAAATAATTTTGTTACTGGCTCGGAAGATTCCAGTATCAATTTCATACAAAACAGTCGTATACCGACTAGTATATATACATATATAATATTTATTAACAAAACCGGGTGATGTCCACCAAAAATATTTCAATTACGGAAATAAAAATAAAATAATAATTTTTTTAATATCTGCCCGGTATTTTCCAGAAGTTTTTCCAAAAATGCGTTTTTTCAAGATTTTGTACAAGTGCACAAAACTGATACAATACCTGTATATACATACTAGTATATATGTCCAGGTAACTTTTTATTTGAAAAACCAAGTAATTCCCAATTAAAATATTTTAATTTCAAAAATAATAATTATAAAAATATAATATCCGTTCGGGATATTACAATACTCCCTCCTTAGAATAGTTCTGTCCTCAGAACTATATTAAGTCAGAAAAACAGAAAAACATCCATACTCGAAATAACTCAGGGAAAGAAAACTTATATGGCTTTCCGGCTCCCAAGTGACTCATCCACGAATTGGTTCTCCAAAGAACCCCACCTTGATCCCAAAGCTGCCTGAAGAATCTGCCAAAGTCAAGACATAACTCTCGAATCTTGGTCAGAACTACTGACGCTGGCATTCCATGTTGCTTTCTTTCACCTTCAATGTGGACTTCCGCTAATTTCTCTAGCGTCTAAGTCATCTTTATCGGAAAAATGTGCAGACTTTCGTCAACCGGGTCCCCAATAACACAACTTGAGTCATACATTTCGAACTTCTGGGTAATTCTGTGTTGATGTCCATACTGATATTCTGATATTTTCCTTCATCAACTTGCCGCTTTAGTGCTTCAGTCCCTGCATCTCCTGCCTAATCCTTCTGACTAATTACTTAGACTCGGTTGCAGATTCCATCGTGCCAAAACTGAGCTCCAATCTTGAGTAATCACTCCAATACTGGCTTGCCTGATTTCATCATCTAGCTTCTTACTTCCTTCACGGTCTTTGGCTGAGGCTGATTCTTCACATATCTTGATCTTTTGCAGTTATGTAGCCACTCCCTCCTTAGAATAGGACATAGCCTACGAACATCACTTCTGACTTCCAGGATTCTCTCCTATAATTTCGCTCAAAGATGATGCTCAAGATGGTGTAATCAACAAAACCAAATCTACAGTTGCTTCCTGCACACATCACAATTCTTGAAAAAATAATTCTGACCAAAGATTATGATGAACCGCAATTGAACAAAACAGTTGTATGGATTCCATATATGTATAAATCCATTCGGTTACAAAAGTGTTACATCATATATTACTTCTTCAGTCTAAATAAATTTCAAAATACAACTTTTTAAACTTAGTTGCAACTCCATATACACATACTGGTACTGGCTCTCCTACCTTCTTCAGCTTGCTTTTCGTAAGTGCAAACTTTCACTCTTGGTGAACTAGCTCCTTTCCTTTATTGTTCATCTTCGGGGCTGATCTGCCGTCATTATTATGAAGCTAGGGACAGTTCGGCTTAACATGACTGATCTCCCCACATTTGTAACACGTACAGGTCCCCATCTGAGCTTTCTTCCTCGGACACTGGTTATTGAAATGACCATGCTCACCTCATAGGAAACAACTTTCTGTCTTGACACCCTGAAGTTTGCCCTCCGATTTCTGAGTCTTGTGCTTCTGACCTCGGTTCTTGAACCCTAATGCTGGTGCAGCTCTTTTCCCTTGTAGTCATGGACAGACTGATCTTTTGTGTCCAACTTCCTCACAGAAATGGCATGTTACAACCTCGGTGGTCCCCTGGACTTGCTCCCATTCATACTGCAGTCGTGCCAATCCTGGTTCAAAGTGTTCCTGCTCCTTTGCTAGGCTTGCTAATACAACTCTGCAAGTGTCACCCACTTGCTTAGCTTGACGACCTCTCCTGGTCCAGCACCTCCTCAGTTTCTTCATTTCATGTCGTATGCCGGTTGCTGCTGCTGTGTGTTGATCCACACTTAGCTCCTGCGGTGGTGAAAACTCCTTCGGCTCCTCGCTCAAGATCATCGGATCATCCCTTGAAATCAGCTCACTCTCTTCCATCAACACCTCCTCGGTTAGGATATCCTCGAACACCATTCATATGTTTTAAGGATGGTAACACATATACTAGAATTAGTCCAGATATAGAAAAATTATAAAATATAAGTTGAAAGAAATAATAATATGAATTATAATTGTCTACAACTAGCTAAAATCCGACTCCAAAAAGGCATCCAAGTTTAATTTTCCTACTGTGTTGGACTGTAAATTGAAGTCAGCTCTGATACCACTCTGTAACGCTCGATTTCCATACACTGGGAAACCGTGACATAAGTCAGAATCTTTTCTTCAATTAGCCACACAGAAAAACAGGAAAATTTAAAACTTTTTATTCAACACAAATATATTAGAAGTCCGAAGGTTACAAAATTGCAATACATTATAATAGTGTTACAATAATACCTTTACAATCTCAAGTGTTACAACTTTCAACAAATTACATCAGAGTACAATGAATAAAGTACAACACTTGGTATTTCACTTGGATGCTTCCCCAATAATAAACAAATTACAACAATGAATAAATTACAATAATTGTTACAAATGAAATTACAACATATATTTCAGCGGAAACTTAAAAATGAAATCTAATCCTTGCTTCTCTTGCCTTGAGTCATCCTGAATCCCGCACATGTACGTCTGCAATCCAGTACCTGTACTTCTGCAATCCAATACCTATTGAAGTGGGGACGTCAGTACATATACTGACGCTTTAAGGCTGATAACTAGCAGCGAATCTCAACTATAGCAAACAGATTGATGAAAAGAGGAACGTGTATATATATTTGATGTGTCAATGTATGTTATGACTTAGACTCTAATGCAAGATTACTAATGCAAGGATGCTCTCATTCTAATGCAAGCAAGTCTCCGGAATAGTATGCAGCCCATACAACATACGCCCCATAACAAGTCGTTTCTTCATATATAGTACACTCATCAATGCAGTACACTCATGGTGTCTCTGTTTGCCACTACTACCTGGAGTACCGGATCTCAGTCAAAACGAGGTTTCAGGTACGGTCTAGTTCCGCTACTGCAGTCACTATAGGTGGTGATCGCATTTGCCACTGTTGCCCGGCGTACTGGACCTCATTCAAAAACCAAATAAACATAGGGTCTCGCAAGTGCAGGATAGCACGAAGCCTACCCTGTGGCACCCATAAGTCACGGTATTTCAGGAATTAACAATGCAAGATACGCAATCCATGCTCCAAACTCGTGAGAAGGCACCGTACGTATCCCTTTGACGGGAAGGTACAACCCAATAACACCGCCTAGTGCCGGCCTATAGGCTAGGTCGGATTATAAGGAATCACCCTTAACACCAACTCTTTTCCTTCGGCGAATAATGATAATAAGTAATGGTTAAGTAGTAATAGCCATAAGTTACTACCCTAACGATGTCACTAACCCTGTACAATCCCAGGGATGACAATAGTATAAACACAATATGCTAGGTCTTAAGTTAGACTTCGCAAGATAACTCTACTAGGCTGCTCAACCTAGACTTACCAGAATCCCTAAAAATATGGTTCATGGCCTATCGATCCAAAACCTCAGCAATACGAACGTGTTCGCATGCTACTACCCTGAACTTGGATTTTGTCATACTCCAGTCCGCGATTAACCAACACCGGTTAAGATCCGATGGTACACAAGGAGTGACTCATCCACAGTCACTTAGGAGTAAGGTAAACACATGTCTTGATGGTCGATTGCCCTAGGGCAATGATATCACCCTAGATGAGCACAACAAACTGCGTGTTTGCTAAGAAGCTACATACGAGTAACCAAAAACACATACGAGCTAAACAAGCTACGTATGGGACCAACAACTACATCCGAGCCAGGCGAGCTGCGTATGAAATAACAACATACATATGAGCCAAATAAGCTACGTATGAGACCAACATCTACATACGGGCCAGTCAAGCCGTGTATGAGACAACAACATACATACGAGCCAAATAACATACGTGTGAGACCAATAGCTACATACGGATCAGTTGAGACGCGTATGAGACAACAACATACATACGAGCCAAATAAGCTACATATGAGACCAACATCTATATACGGGCCAGGCGAGCCACGTATGAGACAACAACATACATATGAGCCACATAAGCTACGTATGAGACTAACAGCTATACGAGCCATGTAACACCCCGAATTCCAAAATAAACTGAATTCGAGTTCCACAGGATCGTTTCACTTCACTTCGTACAATTTTACAAGGAAATTAAAATTTAACTTTACATCAGAGTTACATTTACATTTACACTTTGAAAATATGGAAGCAATGTTACAACTATTACATAAATGAAATACAACATCACTAGAATAATCTTTAAGCATCAATTCCTCTTTAGTCTTTTTCATGTGCTTTACCCTGCATAAAAACTGTGGGCACGTCAGTTCATTAAACTGACAAAATATTATATACGGCTATCCTCTCGATGTCGAAACAGTATAACGATTCTCAATACTTAACAAACCACAAATTTGTTCACAAACAAAGCTAAGGGGACTATCCTATTGATGTCGTGTTGTGAATGTGCACTTAGTCCTTAATGCAATTATTTATGTTATATGACACTAACGTGCACTTGTTCAGAGTCTATGCAGCCCATACTACATAGGTCCGAGGGCAAGCCCTTAACTGTTCTTCATCTTGTAGGGTTCAATCCCTCGCCATGACTTAAACTACTACTATAACTACGGTAAGTATCCTAGATGTTCTATGACCTACGAACTCACATCTTGGCGCTCTGGAGAGAATCCCAAAGCACTGTCACATGACTCATTATGCAGGCATCCTGTGGTAATTCACCTCCTACCATAGACATGACACCACCCGCAGTCACCAAACACCCCACGAGTGTCGCCACCGGGACGGTACTCTGGAGCAGTATCCACGTCCTACTCATGACGCAACATGGGACAACCTGTGAATACTCTCACGCCGCCAATCCAATGGCCCTCATACTCATGTTTTTCTCTTACTTTCATCACATCTTCACTATATAACTAGTCCTTAATTTTATTGAATCATGAACAAATCAATCCCTTAGGGTTAGCACTCCCACTATACCGGTCTTATTCATTCATTTCTCATGACCCAATCTTGGTCCTTTCATTTCAAATATCATTTCAACTTTTCTTTCATTTTGCCGGTACGAGGCTAATCTATACCCTACTTCTTAATTTCAACTCATAATTGCAACATCGAGTTTTTCATACTTCATAAGTTCTTTTTTTTTCATGATTAACAATAATTTTTATTTCATGTTTATAGTATTCATGTATTCATATTCATAATATCCTCCATAACTCATCATGTCATTTAATTTCAATTTCATACACAATCTCATGCATAAACAATAAATTCAACTTGTCCTATTCAATAGTTTACTCTGTCCACAAAAATTCTCTTATTCTTGTTTTAACAATACCAAATCTGACATTCATACTTTCAATTTTTCCCATTATCAAATCTCTTTTCAAATCTCTTTTTAATCAATACAATTTTCTTTATCCAAAGACAATTTAAAATAAAAATTTATAGTAAGTTATTTCTTACAAAAATAGTCTCAATTTCTCATTTATACTAGGCCACAAATCATAGAAAATTATCTCACGAAAATCCAGATATTATTTAAAACTTCAGGGTAGTCGACTGTTAAAACATGGCCAGTCAGCTGTTCTGTGATGATTTAAAAACTCGAAAATAAAATGATCAGGGCAGTCGACTGTTAAACATGGCCAGTCGGCTGTTGTGTTATGATTTAAAACTCGAAAATAAAATGATCAGGGCAGTCGACTGTTACAATATAATCGGTCGACTATTCTGTAAAGATTTAAAACTCGAAAACAAATAATCGGGGCAGTCGACTGTTACAATATAATCAGTTGACTATTCTATAACTAAAATCCGAAATTTATTACCTGACAGTCGACTGTTGACTCTAATCCGGTCGACTGTCGATTGCACCAGGTTGCAATTTAGAGTAGATTATGGATATATTTTTGACATTGAAAATAAGATCACCATTTTCATATTCTTTATAATCAAGGTTTCCACAAAATAATATTTTTAGAACACAAGTTTGCATCTTTCTACAATAATAAAACTTCATTTTAGACAACCAATTACACACGATGCATTTGATCAACTATTTGTCTCATACGCACAAATTTCAACATAGAACTCAATTCAAAACATAAGCATGACAACATGATAACTTCTATCACTTTAATTCACCGTTTATTATCTAGCAATCATCTTATCAATCATTCTCTAAATTACCATTCCATCTCTAATTTAGCACACATGGGTACAATTTCACCAAGTTGTTTCTTAGTAACTTTACCAAATCATCCCAACTACATAGGTCCAATTTAGCACACTTGGATGATTGGCCAGCAACCTCTAGGTTGGAACACACACAATTTTGCACTCTCTAATCTTTTACTCACACTTCTCAATCTTTTCTCACTGAGTCTTTTTTCATAGCAATTTGTTTAGTGCACTAATGAGAAGAAAAGCTAGGGGTATTTATACACTTTTAGGATGAGAATAGATGGCTAGGATTTAATCAAGGAGTTAGAGATTAGGACCAAGATGAGTTGGGAAGTTGTAGTAACTTCCATGAACTCAATAACTACCCCTCAACTCTAACCCACTCACCCTCTCTCTCTTGGCCACAACCCGACCTCCCACAAAGGTGTGCTATGCACACACTAGTGTGTGCACATGCCCCCTAGTAACCCCCCCCCCCCCCCTATTATTAAGTTGTACATTAATAATTTATCAGTTGTCTACTAATTGTGTCTACATGACAAGTTATGACAATTAAAAGATTAATTTGTAACGCCCCGCCCCAAAACTCAGACGATTTTAATATTTTTAGAAGACAAATTAGATACTATGTAGTACAACTGCCCACCACAGGCTGCCTCTCAAAAGGTTGTTAACCAATTAGGTGACTCTTGATCATTGGCAAATAGTAGTTATACTCAAATTAGTTTTTGTATACTTCCCATGTGGGATTAAATTTCTCAATCTTTCTCTCAAATTCCCTCAAATCCCGTGTACCTCACGTACACGTCATTCAGTACCAGTCGACTGCTCAACCACCAGTCGACTGTTTCGTTGAAAACCTGGGGTATTACATACACCCCACCTTTAGAAATCAGCGTCCTCGCTGAGTACGGGACACGCATCTAGTGTAGGACCGCCCTTTCTAGCACCCTGCCTACTTCCGTGAATACCCCACGAAGCAAATTCCGGAGACTCATCTCCCTGCCGTGTATCAAATACACCCGGTGTGTCGAAAGTCGGCTCTGATACTATTTGTAATGCCCCGCCCCAATACTCAAACGATTTTAATATTTTTAGAAGACAAATTAGATACTATGTAGTACAACTGCCCACCACAGGCTGCCTCTCAAAAGGTGGTTAACCAATTAGGTGACTCGTGATCATTGGCAAATAGTATTTATACCCAAATTAGTTTTTGTATACTTCCCATGTGGGACTAAATTTCTCAATCTTTCTCTCAAATTCCCTCAAATCCCGTGTACCTCACGTACACGTCATTCAGTACCAGTCGACTGCTCAACCACCAGTCGACTGTTTCGTTGAAAACCTGGGGTATTACATAATAAGGGGTTTTATTTGACATACCAATCTCTGTAGCGCCCCGAATTTCTAATAAGATATCTTAGAAAATACGTGGCACATTCCCAGTGATCCACTTCAATATAATATTTAAACACAACCAACACCACTAAAATTTTCAACTTTTATTACAACAAACTTTTACAAAACACAGTGGAATTCAAAATAACTCAAACAATGTTTTCTTTTCATTTACAACTCAAAACTATTTCAAAAATGCTATTACAATTCACACAAAACACTTAGGAATCAATTTATCTCAAATATGTCTCAAGCATCCAAACCTCCAACTTTAAGCAACAACCTACAACATGTGAGGCTAGAGTTGATCCCTAACCCCCAAACTAAAGGGGTCAGCCATAAAAGGTGTGAGAGATATAAAAACAAACAAACCACATAAAAGATCATACCTCATAAATTCTTAAACAACAGGTACTAAATAAGAATATGGGAAGTACGAAATGACAGGTAACATAAAACATCAAGTGGAACTAAACTAAGTGTCGGGTGTAGAAAAACACACAAAAAACCACATGCACAAAACCAAGTCAAGGAAACACAATTCCTATATGCAGACTCTCTAATGCGTACTTGTTGAAGTCTATGCATCCCATTCTACATAGGTTCGGTGCAAGCCCTTAACGTCTTCACTTCGTAGGGTTCAATCCCCGCGTTATGAACTAATCCTAACACGATGACTACTACGAGATAAAGATAAACCATGGATAGTATCTCATGCCCGATAATTCCAGAGATGGATCCCACACCCAAGATATCTCACTTGAATAATTCCGGAGATCATCCCACACCGAAACATTGACACGTCACCACACGAATACCACACGTGCTTCACCTCGACTCTGATAATTCCGGAGATCAATCCCACACCACAAGTAGTTACCGTGATAATTCCGGAGATTGTCCCACACCACAAGACTGTGATAATTCTGGAGACATATCCCACACCACTAATAATCTACTATGATAATTCCGGAGATTAAATCCCACACCGAAAGCCATACTGAGGTTCTTGACTCATGTTCTCGTTCATCATATCACCACTAGTGCCTGTCCTTATCATTTTGGGTTATTTAATTACTTAACGAATCTCCTAGAGTGGTATACCCTACCGGCCTAAATTCAAAACTAAATAACTGAAATGCCTCACTAGGCCTCAACAAACAACTTAACACCGGTATACTAGGGTCACACACCTCTAGAGACTCAAACTCAAAAGTCTAAACCAAAGTCCCACTAAACAAAGTGGCTCAACTGAAAGTCTTAAATCAAGTACTTAACTGAATTTCTCAAAGTCAAATGCTTAATCAATTACTGAACTGAATGTCAAGTATAGACTAAATTATCTGAAAAACCAATCATTCGAAATAGCACTAAAGTTTACAAAGATCCTTCAGTACCAGTCGACTTATACTGTAGTAAGTCTACTGTCCAGAGGACAAATATCCAAAGTTTTATAAAAATAACTAAGTCATATAACAGTCGACTTAAGAGAGGATCAGTCCACTTACCCGAGGTAATTTCCAATGATTTTCTCAAAAATATTCTAAGTATATGAGTCGACTTAAAGGAGTCATAGGTCGACTGTCCAGAAAGGACTAATAATTTTTTCAAAATAAATTTCTCAGAGGACCAGTCGACTGCCTAGGAGCTAGGTCGACTGTCCAGAACGACTATTTCAAAGATTCTAAAATTATAGTATCAGGCTCGTACCAGTCGACTGTACAGTAGGCCAGTCGACTGTCGGCCTACAGTTTTCAAAATTTAGGTCTGAAAACAAAATCAAATCTGGGGTTTTCTAATGTTTCATTGTTCATGAAAAATAGTTCGTATTCAGGAAAAATGATAAATCCCAACAAATCCTCATCATGTATATGTATATATTACTCAAACATCAAATGTGTCAAAATTCAAGTTCTCATGTTCTAAATCACAAATTCTTTCATTTGGGTTTAACAAGTTCTAGATTTCTTTCACAAATCTAAATCAAAATCTGATTTATAAATCTAATGTCCAGATGTTCATACTCAAATCTCAACATGCTTTTAGCAACACAATTTTAATAATAAAGATCTACTATTTCATCCACAATTATTCACATGATTCATACCACAATACAAGGTCTAAATCGTTCACAACATCAAATCAATACATCATTGATACTTGCACACATAGATCAACAACAAGACAAATTTTTATCATTCACCACATCAAAACAAACAACAAAACAAATTTTATATCACTCACATGAATCAAACAACAAAACATTTTTTATATATCTCACCTTGGATTGAGAAAAGTCCACGAAAAAGTCCTCCTCTTTGCTAGATCCAAAAACTCCTTTCTCCACCAAAATAAATCTCCACAAAAATTCTGTATTTTATCAACAATAACGGCTGGAGAAAAATCCTTTAAATATCTGGGATTGAATATTAGGGGTTTACCCACACTTTTGCAAAATAAACCCTTTCAAAATACAACTTTCATATATAGTTCTATCCTTGGAAATTCAATCAAAATTCATTTAAATTTGGATTTAAAAGAAAATATAAATTCTAAATCTCAATCAATACTGTTCAAAACGTTCAGAATATACATTTTGCACTTTAACCCCTAAAAATGTCAATTTTGCAAAAAGGTCCTTCTTTTCTCAACATTGCAAATAGTTCCAATTAATTTCAGAAAAATCTGGAAAAATACTAATTAAATCTCAAATATTAAATAATGATTTTTCATGAAGAAAACTAAAATTTTCAAACCTTCTCAAAAGTATTTGCACGTGTTTTGCACGTGTACAAAAGATAAATTTTTCTGAAAATATTCATTAAATCTCCAAAAATCAATTTAAATTCATTTTTCAAATATAAAATAATATTTGAAAATACGGGGTTCTACATCACTCCCTCCTTAGAAGAGTTCTGTCCTCAGAACTACCACTAATGAGTCCAAACAATATATCAACAAAGAAATCAACATCTCATAATGGAAACATAGTTCAAACAATTGCATATGACAATTCAATCAAAATAAGAGAAATACAACTCAAATCAAAGTACTATCATTCAAAGAATAACAATCACATAACAGAAATACACTCATACAAAAAGTTCGGGGAAATCCTTCTGCATGCGGTCCTCAGGCTCCTAAGTAGCCTCCTCGAACTGCTGATTCCTCCACAACACCTTGACCATAGGTATCACCTTGCGCCTGAGAACTTTCTCTCTACGGTCAACGATCTCAATAGGCTGTTCCTTGTAACTCAAGTTCACCTGTAATCCTTTAGGAATCTCTACCAACTGATGATTCTGATCTGGCACATACTTCCTCAACAATGGCACGTGGAATACATCATGCACTTGTGCCAACTCCTCTGAAAGCTTCAATCTATATGCTGTCTTGCCAATCCGCTCCATGATCCTGTATGGACCAATATACCTTGGCGCTAACTTGCCTCCCTTACCAAACCTGATCACTCCCTTGGTCGGAGAAACCTTGAGGAAAACTGCATCCCCAACTTCAAACTCTAAGTCTCTTCGTCGAGTATCAGCATAACTCTTCTACCGACTCTGAGCCTCAACTAACCTCTTGCGAATCAGCTCAATCTGCTCGGATGTCTGCTGTACGATCTCAGGACCATACATCTGCCTCTCGCCAACCTCATACCAACAAACAGGTGTCCTACACCTCCACCCGTACAAAGCCTCATACGGTGCCATCCCAATACTCGCATGGTAACTGTTGTTATAAACAAACTCAACCAATGCTAAGTATCTCTCCCAACTACCACCGAAATCCATAACACAAGCCCTCAGCATATCTTCCAACACTCGATTCACCCTCTCAGTCTGACCATCGGTCTGTGGATGAAAAGCTGTACTGAAATCAGTTCTGGTGCCTAAAGCTGCTTGTAGGCTCTTCCAAAACCTTAAAGTAAACCTTGCATCTTTGTCGGATACAATCGACACAGGAACTCCATGAAGTCTCACAATTTCACCAATGTATAACTCAGCCAATTTCTCCATCGACCAAGTAATCTTCATGGCTAGAAAGTGAGCCGACTTAGTCAAACGGTCCACAATAACCCAAATCGAGTCATTGCCCTTCGAACTCCTCGGCAAACCCGTGATGAAATCCATACTGATATTCTCCCACTTCCACTCCGGAATGGGTAACGGCTGTAACAAACTTTCAGGTCTCTGATTTTCTGCTTTGATCTGCTGACAAGTCAGATACCTTGCCACAAAATCTGCTACATCCCTCTTCATACCAGACCACCAAAAGTGCTGTTTGATATCCCTGTACATCTTCGTGCCTCCTGGATGAACTGACAACAATGTACTGTGTGCTTCCTGCAAGATACTCTCTCTCAAATCTGTATTATCTGGAACACACAACCTCTCACCCAACCAAAGAATTCCATCTTGGACACGAAACTCTGATAGCTTGCCTTCTGAAACCTGTTGCAACATCTTCTGAATCTCTGAATCTGATCTCTGACCTTCCACAATCCTCTCTCTCAAGGACGGCTACAACCTCAACTGAGCCAAAGATGCCCCTAAACCTTGCAGTACCACCTCGATACCTACCTGATCGATCTCTGCTGCCAACTCTCTTCGAGTAGTGATCAGACTCGATAAACTACTCTTCCTGCTGAGTCCATCAGCCACCACATTCGCTTTGCCCGGATGATACTTGATCTCAGGACGAATGTCTTCCAATACCTCCAACCACCTTCTCTGCCGAAGATAAAGATCCTTCTGTTGATAAATGTACTTCGGGCTCTTGTGGTCAGTATACATGTTAACCTTCTCACCATAAACATAATGCCTCCATAGCTTCAAGGCATAAATGATAGCTACTAGCTCCAAATCATGCGTCGGGTAATTCTTCTCATGCGGACGCAATTGCCTCGAACCATAAGCAATAACCTTGTAACGCCCCGCCCCAATACTCAGACAATTTTAATATTTTTAGAAATACAAATTAGATACTATGTAGTACAACTGCCCACCACAGGCTACCTCTCAAAAGGTGGTTAACCAATTAGGTGACTCTTGATCATTGGCTAATAGTATTTATACTCAAATTATCCTATCAAACTTCCCATGTGGGACTAAATTTCTCAATCTCAATCTCAAATTCTCAAATCCGCGCAGACCAGTCGACTGCTAATCCAACCAGTCGACTGTTCGCTGCCAGATCTGGGGTATTACATACACCCCCCCTTAGAAATCAGCGTCCTCGCTGAGTACAGGGCACACATCTTGTGTAGGATCCGCCCTTTCTAGCCGATGTAGTATAGTCCTCTATCCCGGAGATTAATCACTCTCAACACCGCAGATCGGATACCCGGCTATCAATCATTACCTGTGACTCTCAACACCGCAGAGTATACCCGACCCCGGAGATCAATGACTCTCAGCACCGCAGATCATACTGACCTCTACTACACCCGGTGTCGAAAGTCGGCTCTGATACCATTTATAACGCCCCGCCCTAATACTCAGACAATTTTAATATTTTTAGAAGACAAATTAGATACTATGTAGTACAACTGCCCACCACAGGCTGCCTCTCAAAAGGTGGTTAACCAATTAGGTGACTCTTGATCATTGGCTAATTATATTTATACTCAAATTATTTTTGCATACTCCCGATATTGGACTATTTTTCTCAATCTCTTCACAATTTTCCCGTGCACATTATGTATATCTAATGCCACGTCAACATACTGGATCAAATCCTGATCCCAATTCCGAAATCCACTCATTAATGATGACGTCATCGTCATACCATCCAAACAAATCCTTTGTAACCGAATTGTATAAACCCTTTTTCAAATCCAAACATTTTTTTTTCCAAACCAATTCACATGCAGCCAAGTAACATTTCAAACCAACTTATATATATATTTATTATATATATATTATTTTCAGAAATACGGGGTATTACATTTTTCATGTTTTCCTGTCATTTCTTACTTCGCAATTCATGTTTAGTATATGTTTTCCTTGTTCAGTACATGTTGTTTAAGAAACCATGCTTATTGTTTAATTATGTTGTTTGTTTGTTTATATCACTCACACCATTTATGGCTGACCCCGTTAGTTTTGGGGGTTAGGGTTCAACTCTAGCCTCATGTGTTGCAGGTGGTTGCTTAGAGTTTGGGGGTTTGCACGCTTGAGTTAGCTTTGGAGATTTTAAGTAATGTAATAGAGCCTTGTGTAATTTTGTAAAGAGAAGTGTTGTAAAAAGAATGTTTTTTTTTAATTCAAAGTGTTTGTATTTCCGCTGTATTTGAAAAAGAATGTTGTAATAAAAGAAAATTATTTGTGTTTTGAGCTATGTGTACTATTACATTGAAGTTGATGCTGGGAATTGTGCCACGTATTTGTGCCACGTATTTTCTAAGATATCTTACCAATCCATCTTTTCTTGGATGACATTAGAGTGTGAATATCACATAGAGTTGAAACATGATGTTTTGGTTTGGGGTATGGTTGAGGTTTTGCCATAGGGTATTGATGTGAATGTGATTTGTGTGGTGATACTCTAACTTTTTCCTCGTTTTGCAGTATTCAGAATGGTTGCACCCAGGGACAGGAATGGTGGCTATCCTTAGTCATGTCCTTTCTAAGGAGGGAGTGACCACTGATCCGCGGAAGGACGACGCAGATGTGGAAGGTCAGAGTTAGATGTAGGAGTTCAGAGGTTGTTGCAGCGTGGCTTCCGATGGCAAGTTATCAGAGTTGCGCAGCGGAAGGTCGATTTTCTGAATTTTTTGCATGAGTGTGTTTCTTCTGTATGATGTATTTATTTTGTTGGAATGCATTCTTTGTTGTGACTGTATTTCCTAAAATTATGTTTCTACCCATGAGTTTTCATTCTTTGTTGGTGGGTTTGTTCGGACCCCATTAGCAGTAGTTCTGAGGACAGAACTCTTCTAAGGAGGGAGTGATGTAGAACCTCGTATTTTCAAATATTATTTTAAATATTTGAAAATGAATTAAAATGATTTTCTGGAGATTTAATAAATATTTTCTAAAAGATTTATCTTTTTACACGTGCAGAACACGTGCAAATAGTTTCTCGAGAAGTTTGAAAGTCAAGTTTTCTTTATGAAAAATCATTATTTAATATTTGGGAATGATTTATTATTTTTTCAGATTTTTCTGAAATTAATTGGATCTATTTGCAATTTTTGAGAAAAGAAGGGCATTTTGCAAATTTGACATTTTTAAGGGTTAAAATGCAAATTGTATTTTCTGGATGCTTTGAACAGTACCGTTTGAGATTTAGGATTATATTTTATTTTTAAATCCTAATTTAAATGAATTTTATTGAATTTCCAAGAATAGAACTATATATATGTAAAGTTATAATTTGGGAAGGACTATTTTGCAAATGCATTTCTAAACCCTAAAAACAGTATTTCCAGCCTCTAAAAGTGAGTGTGCAGCCGTCTTTCGCTGCACAACTCAGGTTTCATTATAGTATTATTCTTGGGGATTGAAGAGGGAGATTTGGATCTCACCAAAGGAAGACTTGTTCGTTGGATCTTTCAATTCAAAAGTGAGTGATATGAACTTTGTTTTGTGATTTGGTTTATGTGAATGATTGTTTGTTGCTTGTTTGACATGCTTGTTTATTTAGTGTATTTTGTATGAGAACGATACAATGGTTAATGTTGTATTATGTATGTGAAATCTATGAACGTTTAGTAGATCTTGATTAATGAATTCTTTATTGCTTGAAAACATGATAGGATTTGAGTATGATAATAAGGAATTGGATGGTTGAATATCTGGATCTTGAGATTACAAATCAGATCTGGGTTAAGAGTTTTGGAAGAAATTTAGTATTAAGAAACCCTAATGAAAGAATTTGGAATCTAGAGCATGAGATCTGAGTTTTGAGGTATTGAGTGATTGAGCACCGTATCCAATCTGAGATACCTTGAGATTTGTCATTTGTACCTGAATACGAATTAATTTCATAAGCAATGAATCCTTAGAAAACTTTAGTTTTGATTATTGTATTCAGACTTAAAATCATGAAAACTGTAGGCCGACAGTCGACTGGTATACTATTCAGTCGACTGGTACGAACCTACTGCTGTGTCTTTAAATTCTTGAAAATACGATCTGGACAGTCGACTGAACCCCTTTTACAGTCGACTGGTATGCTTAAGATTTATTCTGCAAGTTTAGTTTCTTTCCTGGACAGTCGACCTATGACTCCTTAAGTCGACTGTTAGTGCTTAGAATAATTTCGTGAGAATTATTGGAAATTGTCTCGGGTAAGTCGACTGATGGTTTCTTAAGTCGACTTATAGTACTTGTTATAATCTTGGATATTGGTTCTCAGGGCAGTCGACTTACTACAGTATAAGTCGACTGGTGCCGATGAGTTTTTCATAATCTTGAATGTCCTTTCAAGTCTTTAGTCTTTGTAGATGGATATATTCTGCGGTGTTGGGAGTCATTGAGCTCTGGGGTTGGGTATACTCTGCGGTGTTGGGAGTCACTGTTAGTGATTGATAACCGGGTATCCAATCTGCAATGTTGTGAGTAACTGATAACCGGGTATCCGATCTATGGTTTTGTTAGTCTTTGTAGATGGATATATTCTGCGGTGTTGGGAGTCATTGAGCTCTGGGGTTGGGTATACTCTGCGGTGTTGGGAGTCACTGTTAGTGATTGATAACCGGGTATCTAATCTGCAGTGTTGTGAGTGACTGATAACCGGGTATCCGATCTATGGTTTTGTTAGTCTTTGTAGATGGATATATTCTGCGGTGTTGGGAGTCATTGAGCTCTGGGGTTGGGTATACTCTGCGGTGTTGGGAGTCACTGTTAGTGATTGATAACCGGGTATCCAATCTGCAGTGTTGTGAGTGACTGATAACCGGGTATCCGATCTATGGTTTTGTTAGTCTTTATAGATGGATATATTCTGCGGTATTGGGAGTCATTGAGCTCTGGGGTTGGGTATACTCTGCGGTGTTGGGAGTCACTGTTAGTGATTGATAACAGGGTATCCAATCAGCAGTGTTGTGAGTGACTGATAACCAGGTATCCTATCTATGGTATTGTTAGTATTTGTAGTTGGGTATATTCTGCGGTGTTGGGAGTCACTGTTAGTGATTGATAACCGGGTATCCAATCTGTGGTATTGAGTATGACCGATAATCCGGTATTTGGCAGTGAACAGTCGACTGGCCAATTACTCAGTCGACTGTACTGCACAGTTGAGCTGTGATTGTTTGAGAAGGATTCTTCTGACACTTAGTTAAGCTATACCCGATGTTTTCATGTTTTCCTGTCATTTCTTACTTCGCAATACATGTTTAGTATATGTTTCCCTTGTTCAGTACATGTTGTTTAAGAAACCATGCTTATTGTTTAATTATGTTGTTTGTTTGTTTATATCACTATGTAATACCCCAGGTTTTCAACGAAACAGTCGACTGGTGGTTGAGCAGTCGATTGGTACTGAATGATGTGTACGTGAGGTACACGGGATTTGAGGGAATTTGAGAGAAAGATTGAGAAATTTAGTCCCACATGGGAAGTATACAAAAACTAATTTGAGTATAAATACTATTTGCCAATGATCAAGAGTCACCTAATTGGTTAACCACCTTTTGAGAGGCAGCCTGTGGTGGGCAGTTGTACTACATAGTATCTAATTTGTATTTCTAAAAATATTAAAATTGTCTGAGTATTGGGGCGGGGTGTTACAAATGGTATCAGAGCCGACTTTCGACACACCGGGTGTATTTGATACACGGCAGGGAGATGAGTCTCCGGAATTTGCTTCGTGGGGTATTCACGGAAGTAGGCAGGGTGCTAGAAAGGGCGGTCCTACACTAGATGTGTGTCCCGTACTCAGCGAGGACGCTGATTTCTAAAGGTGGGGTGTATGTAATACCCCAGGTTTTCAACAAAACAGTCGACTGGTGGTTGAGCAGTCGACTGGTACTGAATGACGTGTACGTGAGGTGCACGGGATTTGAGGGAATTTGAGAGACAGATTGAGAAATTTAGTCCCATATGGGAAGTATACAAAAACTAATTTGAGTATAAATACTATTTGCCAATGATCAAGAGTCACCTAATTGGTTAACCACCTTTTGAGAGGCAGCCTGTGGTGGGCAGTTGTACTACATAGTATCTAATTTGTATTTCTAAAAATATTAAAATTGTCTGAGTATTGGGGCGGGGCGTTACAAATGGTATCAGAGCCGACTTTCGACACACCAGGTGTATTTGATACACGGCAGGGAGATGAGTCTCCGGAATTTGCTTCGTGGGATATTCACGGAAGTAGGCAGGGTGCTAGAAAGGGTGGTCCTACACTAGATGTGTGTCCCGTACTCAGCGAGGACGCTGATTTCTAAAGGTGGGGTGTATGTAATACCTAGGGGTGGCGAACGGGTCGACCGGGCCGGTCTGGGCCCAACCCGTGCGGGTTGGCACGCTTGGGTAGGCGGACCGGGCCGGGTTGGGGTGTTATACGGGCCGGGCTGGGCCGGGTCAACTTCTTAATTGGATGGCCCGCCTAACCCGTGAACCCTTTAGGGCTCAACCCGGGTTGGGCCGGGTCGACCCGCGGGTTGGCCCGTTTAATAAAATATATTTTTTATTTTTTATTTTTTTTTTTGGTGGCTTAAATTGTACTAATAATAATAATAATTTTATAAATGATATATACAATATTACAATTATACAAACAACCATATTTTTGTTTGATGAATATTACATTTCTTAAAAAATATTAATACTAAGTAATACTACTTATAAGTATTTGTACTACAATTCTTCAAATATCCCCAAAATTTGGTTAATTATAATACTACGTATGTAATTCAGTAATAATACTAATAAGTAATAATACTATAATTCTTCAAATTGAATCAAATATCCCCAAATGATGTTTAATTATAATACTAAGTGAGTAATAATACTAATAAACAAAAAAAACCGTAATAATAATAATAAGATTGAAAGAGTGAAATTGACAATAAATTTTGAAATTTTATTCATATGAATTTAAGTGATACAATTTGAACAATTTATAACGAAATGAAGAATTCAATTCACAAATAAGTTTTATACAAACATATTTCTTATGTACAATTTTAATTGACTACAATTTTTCTAATTTAACATAAGATGAAAAGCTATTGTTGTTGTTCTTGTTGTTGTTCTTGTTGTTGTTCTTCGGGCGAGTTGCTCCCACTTGTAGAACTTGATAGTGCTTTCCCTTGCGTCCTATCTTCAGCCTTCAGCCAGTCTTCTGTGCAAACGAGCATCTCCAACGACTCGGGCTTCAACCGATTTCTGTAATCAGATAGAACCCTGCCACTCGTAGAAAATGCACTCTCAGATGCAACTGTAGAGACAGGAGGAGTTAGCAAATCTTTAGCCATAATAGACAGAATACTAAAAGTGTGTTCATGTTCTTTCCACCATAGTAAAATATCTAGTGGGGAAAGAGTAGGCTCATATCCTATTGGTTATACCAATTTAATTCATTTGGTTGATTAGTCCTAGGTTTTTTAGATTGAATTTGTTCAAGTAGACTAAATGTTCTATCACCAATTCTACTTTTACCCTTACCTTTAGAACTACCAGAAGAAGAACTAACTACAGAAGTTGTACTACTAGAAGCAAAACGCCTATCATAATAATCATACAAGTTATTTAATGTAGATTCAAACTGAACTAAAAAAGTAGCGCAATCAATTATTAATTCTACATTGTTATCTAAACATGCAAAAAACATTTCTATCAAATTCTTCGTACCTTCTAATTTGATACGAGGATCCATAACAGTAGCAACACAAATCAACATAGGAGGAGGAAAATAATATTTCAAAAGTTTTTGAAATGCAAGTATTACAATGTCACTAATATAGGGATCATTTAACATTTCGTTAAATATTTGCATCATGCTAACTAATTCAATAAAAATGCTACTAGAAGTAGATTCATATGTTTTTGAAAACTTTAAAGTTGTGGTTTTAAAAGGTTCTAAAAATTTCAACAAAGTTTCGGCAAAATGCCAATCGGGCGGAGTCATTTCAAAATTGTGCATATTTTTTGCGATACAAAAATCATTTACAACTGCTTTATAATCGGTGACAACATTCAATAAATTAAAAGTAGAATTCCATCGGTGTCTAACATCCTTTGGAAATTTTCTAAAAGGAACATTTCTAACCCTACACCAAGCTTTCCATTCTTGTAAAATGCTTGGACTTAATGCAATGAAATGTACACAATTTCTAATTTTAACTATATATGGATCAGCTATTTTTAATGCATCTTGAACACATAAATTTATAATATGACATGCACATCAAACATGAAAAATATTGTCAGATTGAGGGTTTAATACAGATTTTAAAGTAGTAATTGCTACATTGTTGTTAGATGCAATATCAAAACTAATAGCCATAATTTTATCACGAATATGAAAAACATTACAAATTTCTATAATACGGTTTGCTATTTCAGCGCCGCTATGGGGATACGGCAACGACGCAAGTGATATGATTCTTTTTTGAAGAATCCAATCATTGTCGATCCAATGACAGGTTATTCCCATCGTTGGAATATTGTTGACACCCGTCCAACAATCCGAAGTTAAACTAACCCTACAAGTTAAACTCCATAAAATTGCAATCAATGCGTCCTTCATTTCAACATACATTTTAAAACAATCCGATTTGCAAGTATTTCTCGGAATTCTTCTAAAATGAGGGTTTAAGGCCGTTTGATTAAAATTTTCCAAGTTCCTACTCTCGGGATAGGAAAATGGCAACTCTTCCTTAATGACTAATCGGGCCATTTCCCGACGAACGAGTTCGGGATCATAAGGGTGGCTATCTACTTGACCGGTCCTAGGGTTAATTTTTTGTTGGCCTTGTATTTGATCAAGAAGTTCTTTGTGATTATGTTATATGTGTCTACTAATTGTACCGGTGCCGTCACCCCTCTTGAATTTGTATGTTTTGCTACATGTTTTACACACTTTCAAACCTACACCCGGAATATGTTCGTCTGGGATATACTCATAAAACTTGTGCCAATCGCTAGTTTCTCCTCTACTTTTCCTACTACTACGGGGTTGTGTGGTTTCGGTTTGTTGTTGTTGTTCTTCTTCTTCTAATTGAATGCCACCTACAACATCCATGTCGTGTGTACCCCATTGTTCCATAGTAGGATCAATGTAATCTTGGGCGGGCTCACTAATTGGGACAATTGGTGGCCTACGTGAAGAGGAGGAGGAATCTTGTCCGCTACGACCGCTACCGCGTGATCTAGACATAATGTGGTAATGCGCTCAAAATATGTAAAAAAAATTCTACAATGTAGGAGCGGACCGAGCGGTGAATTATACAAAAAAAATCTAAAAAACAAGAGGGTTGAGATAGAGAAGTTCAAAAAACAAACAACAATTTTAACTACAACGCAAAAAAAAATTTAACAAGAGAGGTAGAGAAATTTTGATACCGTTCACCGTAGAATACGCGTATGTAAAAAAAAAACTGTGAAATTAAGAAGAAAAGCTAAAAATTGGAGGAGCTCTTTGCCGATTCCGCAATTAAAGAGTTGAGAAGAGGTTGAGAGTTGAAGAGCGTTGAAGACGTTGAAGACGTTGAATTTTGTTTCCGATACGACCGAAATTTGATCGTGTATATGCCTCCTTGTACAATTATTTGATGAACACTACAATTGTTCAAAAATTTCTTTAAAATGATGTATAATAGTAGAGAGAATAAGAGAGAGAGGTGTAATTTTTTTTGAGAATTTTAGGGGATATTTATAGGTGAATTTGAGGGAAAAAACAAAAAAAAAAAAAAAAAAAAAAAAAACCCCAACGTTCGGCAGCAGCAACGGCTAATAGCCGTTTGCTGTGCTGACTGTGCTGCCCAACGGTCGAACCCACGCGCTTCGACCCGTTCGACCCGCGGGTCGAACGGTCGGCCCATCACGGGTTGAACGTTCGACCCATACGGGTCGAGCGGGTTGACACACATGGGTCGACCCGCGGGTTAGCGGGTTTAATTCGTTTTTTTAATGGGTTCGCAGGGCCGGGTTTCGCGAATTCGATTCGCGTATATTGCGACCCGGGTCGACCCAGGTACTGTTCACCGGGTTCGACCCGAACCCGTGAAAGTCTTAAGCGGGCCGGGTTCGTGGGCCGGGTCGCGGGTGGGTCGGCGGTTGACCCGGCCCAGTTGCCACCCCTAGTAATACCCCAGGTTTTCAACGAAACAGTCGACTGGTGGTTGAGCAGTCGACTGGTACTGAATGACGTGTACGTGAGGTACACGGGATTTGAGGGAATTTGAGAGAAAGATTGAGAAATTTAGTCCCACATGGGAAGTATACAAAAACTAATTTGAGTATAAATACTATTCGCCAATGATCAAGAGTCACCTAATTGGTTAACCACCGTTTGAGAGGCAGCCTATGGTGGGCAGTTGTACTACATAGTATCTAATTTGTATTTCTAAAAATATTAAAATTGTCTGAGTATTGGGGCGGGGCGTTACATAATTAGTTTGTGGGCTTCAAAAATAGTGGGCTTTAGACTCATGCGTCAAAATAAATTATTTAATTAATTAGGCTGGGCATAATTTAGAAAAACAAGCTTAGGCTTTCTAAAATGGGCTTAAAAAAATAAAGTGAAGGAAAGAAAATATGTGTTCATGTTATGAGAGACAATTTTATTGGAGAACATATATACAAAATTTGTACGTGCACAAAACGTAAAATCAACAATTCTCATTTAATAAAAATTCAGGATATTACAACACTCCCTCCTTAGAATAGTTCTGTCCCCGGAACTACAATTAAAGAGTGTGAAAACAAAACACAATAAGAAGAAAGAAAAGAAAATATAAATCAAACAAAAAGCTCAGGATGATCCTTCATCATCCTCTCCTCAGATTCTCAAGTAGCCTCTTCAACCAACTGGTTTCTCCAGACTACCTTGACCATCGGTATCGTCTTGTTCCTCAAGACTTTCTCCCGACGATCCACAATCTCAACTGGAAGCTCAACGTAACTTAGATCCAATTGCAAATCTTCCGGCACTTCAGGCAAATGATGACTCGGATTTGGAATGTAACCTCTCAGCATAGACACATGAAAGACATTGTACACCGGAGACAACTCTTCCGGTAACTCAAGCCGGTAAGCAGTTTTCCCGATCCTTTTTAATATCTTATATGGCCCTATGAACCTCGGGGCTAACTTTCCACCTTTGCCAAATCGGATCACGCCTTTACTGGGTGATACCTTCAGAAAGACAAAGCCACCAACCTCAAACTCAAGGTCCCTCCTCTGGTTGTCTGCATAGCTCTTCTGCCTGCTCTGAGCATCCACCAACCTCTTTCTGATCAGATCAATCTTTTCAGAGGTTTGCTGCACAATCTCAGGCCCAAACATCTTATGCTCCCCAACTTCAAACCAACAAACAGGCGTCCTGCACTTCCTACCAAACAAAGCTTCGTACGACGCCATCCTAATACTAGTCCGAAAAATGTTGTTGTAAGCAAACTCCACCAAAGCTAGATGCATTTCCCAACTGCCTCCAAAGTCTAGTACACAACACCGAAGCATATCCTCAAGAATACGATTGACTCTCTCGGTCTGCCCATCGGTTTGCAGATGAAAAGCAGTGCTGAAATCCATTTTGGTACCCAAAGCTGTCTGAAGACTCCTCCAGAAATGCGAAGTAAACCGCACATCTCGATTAGACACAATAGTTAACAGAACACCATGAAGCTTGACGATCTCATCAACATACATCTCAGCTAACTTGTCCGTCGAAATAGTGAGTTTTATCGCCAAGAAGTAAGCGGACTTGGTTAGCCGATCGACTATAACCCAAATCGCATCATTGCCCATTGAACTCTTGGGCAAACCCGTGATGAAATCCATACTGATGTTATCCCACTTCCAATCCGGAATAAGTAATGGTTGCAATAGACCTCCAGGTTTCTGATTCTCAGCTTTGACTTGCTGACAAATCTCACACCTCGACACAAATTCAGCCACATCCCGCTTCAAATCCGACCACCATAAATGTTGTTTAATGTCCTTGTACATCTTAGCACTCCCAGAATGTACTGAAAAATGAGTAGCATGTGCCTCCTGAAGAATACTCTCTTTCAAGTCTGACTGATCCGGAGCACACAACCTCTCTCCAAACCACGGCACTTCATCGCTGATTTGAAATCTGGGCAACCTACCTGCAACAACCTGCTCCTTCATCTTCAAAATATCAGTAGCTTCCATCTGACTTACAATAATCCTTTCATGCAGCGTAGGCGGAAGCCTCAACTGAGCTAAGGATGCTCCCAAGCCTTTAGCAAATTTAGGTGACAACAAAGTATGAGAGGACCCAGTATCGAACAAAACAACAGCTTTCTTTCCATTCAAATAAAGGTCTACTGTTACATAACACACACTTGTTACATAACAGTTTACAAAATAAGCGGAAAAAGAGACAACAGAAAACACTCCTAAACACCCTCACTCGTACCAGTGATGACGTGATCCACCTCATCAGCGTCAGCTTCAGTTAAGGCAAATACTCGCCCCTGCTGGTATGACTTCTTCTCGGCCTGCTGAGTTGATCCATTACGGACGACATCATGCAGCTTGGGGCAATGAGACTTGTAGTGTCCTGTCTCCCCACAGTTGAAACAAGTCACAGAAGGTCTCACCCAAGTATTTTCTGGTCTTCCCACCATATGAACAGCATCCGCACCCGTAGGCTTGAACCTTTGAGCCAACGGCTGTCCCCTGAAGTTACCAGAAACCGCGGGCCTCTTCCCCTCATTCTAGTTGTTCCTCCGATTCTGAACAGTGTGGAACTGCTCTATGTCTGCCTCCGTGGCTGCCGCTCGTTTGATCAGCTTGTCAAACCTCCTGATATCGAGGGGTATCATCCTGGATCTCAGACTTGGCCTCAACCCATGTTCGAACTTTCGAGCCTTCTTCGCCTTGTCCATCACCAGTTTGGGCGCATACCTAGAGAGCTGAGTGAATCTTGTCTCATACTCGCTAACCGACATGCCGCCCTGCTACAGTGCCAGAAACTCCATTGCCTTCTTCTCCTGGACGTCCGATGAAAAATAATAACTGCAGAATTCCTCAAAGAATTCCTCCCAGCCAAGGACAATATCTCGCATCGTCCACTTCATCGACTGCCACCATACAGTCGCATCCGTCTCGAACTGCAGCGCAGCCAGCTTCACCTAGCTGCCCTACGAAGTCTCCAAGACTTCGAAGATAGTCTCTACCTGTCGGATCCAATAGTCAACCGCGTCAGGGCCTGACTTCCCCTCAAACACCGGTGGTTTCATCCGTTTGATTGAGTCCACGAGTTTGATTGCTTCGGGTACTGGATTTGCAGGCACCCTTCCTTGATTCTGATTCATGGCAACGGCATAGAGTATCTTATAGACTCTCACTAGTTTCGTTTCCAATTCCAGACCTTCTCCATTTCGAGCTCCTCTTCTAGCCATATTCTGTAACCCCTGTTTTTCATTTCTAGTATTTTTGGTGTATTTTTCTTTTCTTGTGTATTTGTACTCTCTCTTGTATTTTTCTGAATCGTATATTGAGTTGTTTCAATATATTATTATTTTCTTTTCTTATTCTTGAATTTTGCAAGTTATTTCTGATTTCTTGGTTGTTCTTGTTCATGGTTGTTGTTTTCGCTCCTTATTGTTGTCTCGTTCTCTTTAAATTTTTTTTTGGGTGCTCTTGGTAATTTGGTGGTCTACCCCATTCCTAATCCTATTATTTTGATCCTCAGTTGATTACCAAAGCTAAATTAAATCCAATTCTAGTTTGAATCCTATGCAATTTGATTTCCATTTGTCTTATTGGATTAATTCTACTACTACTCCTAATCTACCTAAATACCCATTAACCCAAATACCCAATTACGCTAACCCTCTCTCTCTCTATATATATATATATAATTGTATCTCTCCCCTCAAACCCTAACCCTAACATCTAAACCCTCACCTAAGCCCGACCTCCTACACCCGAGAATCCACTTCACGACCTCTCCATCCATCTCTCCCGTCCCCTCTGGCCGTCACCGACCAGCACCGGAGCTAGCAACAACAACCGCAAGAAGCCCTGATGCCATCTCTCACTATCTTGCTTTTTGGTATTTGCACGTGCTCGAGTGCACGTGTGGATCGTTCATGGATTCGTTGATTCTCGTTCGTTGGTTCGTTGATTTTCATTAGTGGATTTTGCTCCTTGCTCTTGGTTTTCATTGTTCTTCATCTTTGGTTAAGGCAAGTAACTTGTACTCCAATTCATTTGTTTGATACAAGTCAAAAATACCACCTATAGTGTAGTTAGGTCTAGAGACAATTCTTGTTTGTGATATGTTTGATGGATTTTGTCTCTATTATGAAAATTTGACCATAGATGACTCACGACACAATATGGAGATGAATTAACTTAGGATTTACCCTTTTTTTATTTTGATCATGTATGTGAGATTTTTGTGAGAATTCGTGATTTGGTTGAGACCCATGTGAAATACTTAGTGTGGACATGTGCTAGATATCCTAATTTATGATGTTTAGACACTTGATAGACCCGATTTCATGTTTGGTTGTGTTTTGAATAAGTTTTGGATGATATATGTTGAGTTGTGGTTAAAGGGAGAAATCTGTATTTTGTCGCTGATCTGTTTTGTTTGTTGTTTTGGACTGCCTTAATGTCAGCAACTTAATTTCGGTATAAAACATGAGTTTTAGAGAATTTTGTCTATTTTCAAACCCCTCTGACCTTGCTTGATTTCGTTCTTGTATGAGTGAGTTATGACTATTTTATTACAGAGGTGTCGATTTTTTCCAGATTTCGTTTCTTGATGATTTTGATGACTTAATTATTTTGATACTTGTTCTATACATATTATTTTGATCTAAAACTTTGATCAGTTTTTCTATACTTATATAGGGATTACCCAGAATTTTGGCATATTTTATTGATGAGTTTTGCATGCCGTTTCATGCTCGTTTATGAAAACTGTACTTGCTGTATTTTGTTTGCTGTTCTGTAAAGAATCGTATTTTCACCCTGATTTCTTGTACTGTATGAAAAATATTTTTTAAATATGAAAGTTAATATATTTTGTCTATTTTCATCTCCCTTTGGCGGATTTAGATTTCGTTTTACGGCTTGCGAGATATTTCAGTTTTCGTACAGCAGTGTTGGGAATTCCAGATTTGCCAAACTACCGTTCCTTGATGTTTTCTGATTTTGGTTGACTAAACTAATCTTTCTGGAAAATTATGAAACTTTATATTTTGAAGCTAGACATATAAGGGAATACTCCAGATTTTTCCTGGAATTTATTATGATGATTTCTTGCTGTTTTCCTGTATTTGAATATAATTTACTAATTTCTGGCTGAACGCATTTCCTGGTTTAGATTCGGTTTTGAGTTGTGATTTTGTGAAACACTATATGGCTTATATATGATCGCTGGATTCATGTGGAACTCTATTTTTCAGATTCTTCGACGGATCCAGACTTGGATGTTTGTAGTAGCAGGAATCACTAGTTTTGTACAACACTGTTTTACTATCCTGAATTAGAAAGCTAGTTGTTTTACCCTGTTATGTGTTATCTTGTACCTGTTCTTGTTTATCTTGCACCCTAAACCTGATACATGTTTATACCCTGTTATCCTTGCGTTGTTTTGCGACACATACATGCATGCCTGATTATAACCAAGTCGGGGTTAAGGGAAAGATCTAGTAGTGAAAAATATAGAAATGTGTACTGAGATGAGGACCTGTGTCCTTCCTGCCTGTTAAGTGTTCATAACTATATGATTCACAATCCTGTTACCTGTACCTGACTGCATGCTTTCCTATAGGAAGATGTACTCGGAAGATAACCACAAGGTTATGCCTGTTTCCTGTAGCTGACTGCATACTTCCCTATAGGAAGGTGTACTTGGAAGAGAACCACTAGGTTCTACCTATTCCTGTTACCTGTTATCCTGTACCTGAGTACACTGTCCTATGGAATCCACTACAAAATATAAAGCAAAACTATTTGTTGTAGCAACCATGTGTTATGTTTTCGGGGTTCATGAAGTGCTACCTAGATAGTAATAAAGCAAGACTTAACATAACCTGATACCTGTTACATGATTACCTGTACTTGTACCTGTTACCTGTATACTTGTATACCTGATTACCTGTTACCTATTACATGATGCTTGTTACCTGTTTACTTGACACTTGATACATGTTTCCTGTACTTGTTAGTATACCATGCTACTTGTTTTTATTTTCCTGGTTCATGTTAGATATTATATTTTTATGGACGCACTTATACCATGCTATGCTTGTTACTTAGAATTACCTATCCCCTGTACTTGTATCCTACATTATAAGTGGCCCGTAACTTGCAATTGATGGGTACTTGTTTTTCTTTTTCCTTCTCCTGTAAATTTACTAATTGCAGATCAGGATGGTCGACTACCAGATGGTATTGGCGAGATGATGTATTAGTGCTGAATTTTCTGCTTTATTATTATTATTACTTATTGCTTGAATTTGAATAAAAATGTACTTGATGACTTGGACATTTATTTGTATTTGGGCAAAGTGACCCAGGATATTTGACTCATTCAGAATTTGATTATTTGAGATTATTATATTTGGTTTCAAGTAATTTCTATTGGTATCTTGTTTCAATTATGCATGTCTGGTTGTAGCTTTTGCTTCCGGCTCTGATTATTCCTGTGATATGTTGTAAAGATTCCTGAACAGCTTATGGATGATGAAAATCATTCGCTGGGCTTTTGTTACGTGCTTGTATTCCGTATTTTTGGGAAGTGGGGCGTGACAGGGTTTTTCGTGGTATCAGAGCCCAGGTTTGGCTAGTGTATCAGAGCCCAGGTCCATAGCATCCCTCGACCAGTCGGTCGCAGCAGCAGCATTTCAATCCAATGTCTTCAACTCCAGCCTTCGCTCCTCCCTCGCCAAGAAGCCCCCACAGAACTTCTCTCACCTCCTCCTCCGGAGCGAAAAGTATATTCGGGCCGAAGAAGCCGAGCACCGCCACAACTTGGAGGGGTCTTCCTCCGGGTCCAAGAGAAACGGAACAGAAGAGGAAGGGACCAAGAAGCTCCAGAAGGATAATGGCGGCCAGCGCCGACCTCCCCCTAGATTTGAAAATTTTACTCCCTTAATGCTAACATCTCCACAATTCTTATGGAAGTTGAGAAGGAGGGAGTGATACCTCCTGCACCAAAAATGAACACCCCCGGCAAGAAGAGGGATAATAGACAAGCTTGGCTCGAACTGGGATCAGCTCAACATTTCACCAACCATGCATACATAAATGAATTTATTCCAACTCTGATTCTGGATGCTAATTATTTGAGGTTTTGTGCAGACTATGGTTCGCAGAGGTTCTACTTCTCAGTCGCAGGTTGATCCGATTGAGGCCTGTCACTACTGTGCTTGAGCGACTGATTAATCAGCAGTAAAACCACAGTGATCTTGTGATGGCTGCTTTTGAAGCTACCCGGGTTCCCGCTCCAGTGGTGTCTGTGCAGGTAAATCTTCGACCTCGTCCAGGAAAAGTTACAGATTTTATGAGGCTGCATCCCGATCATTTTTCCGGCACTGAGATGCCTTTGGAGGCTGAACAGTGGTTGATCCGGACTGAGCGCTTGTTGTTAGCGGCTCGTGTTGCCGAGGCTGGTCGGGTGGACGTGGTTTCCATCCAGCTGGTGGATTTGGCCCATATCTAGTGGATGGCCGAGTCTGAGCAACTTAAGAGGCCTATTGCTTGGGCTACTTTCACTCGGCGAATTCTTGGAGAAGTTCTTCCCCAGTAGTACTTGAGTTGAGATGGAACAGCAATTCCTGGCCTTAAAATAGGTTAAGTCATTATTCTATTTTGGATTTGTTACATATTTGTTCATGCAATGTTGTAACATGGACTTTCTTGCAACAGGATTCCAGGTCAGTGGATGAGTACGCAGCTGAGTTTACTAGACTTAGCCGTTTGTCTACCGTTCTTGTGGCAACCGAAAAGGATAGGGCTCGTAGATTCACAAATGGGCTTGGGCAGGATATCAAGAGGCATCTTGTCTTTCTTCGCTTGCGTACCTACACTGGGGCTCTTGAGGCAGCCCGAGCTCAGGAGCAGGCTCGCGGTGGGGTGACTCCTTCTCTGCGGACTATTCCCGCTGCTGTTGCTAGGCCTTCTGTGGGCCTATTCGAAGGTCTGCTTCCGCCCATCCAGTCAGGACAGCTCCTTACTCTTCTGCTGGTTCCCATAGGGGTAGTTTCTGTGATTTCTGTCGGTTGCCTGGGCATGATCGCAGGGAATGTGGGCGGGCCAATCGCCAATGCTTTAGGTGTGACTCTACTGACCATACAGTGCGAGACTATCCACAGCCGTTGCAGCAGTTGGCTCTTCCAGCCAGGGGTCCTGCTCAGCAGGTAGTTCCAGCTCGTGGTCCAGTTAGGCCACCGCTTCCTCCTGAGCGCCAGATTGTCAATCAGAGCACCGCTGTTCCGAGGAGATGTCAGGCTTTCAACTTGACTGCTGCAGATGCTGAGACAGCTGAAGGAGTTGTGGCAGGTATATTTTGTTTTGGTTGTTTTAATGTTTTATTTCTCTTTTGTTTTCTTTCTTTTGGGTCTTGCTCTGCTTCTCTATGTTTTCTTTCTATATTGTTGATTTTCCATCACCCTTAATTGTCTATTCTTTCTCCTTGTCTTTAATTCCTTTTAGGTGTAGATTAAGTAGTTGCTTGATTTGGGTTTCATCAGACCTAGTGTTTCGCCGTGGGGTGCTCTAGTCCTTTTTGTTGACAAGAAGGCTGGTAGTCGTCGATTGTGCATGGATTATCGGGAACTGAACAGATTTACTATGAAGAATCGGTATCCGTTGCCCAGGATCGATGATTTATTTGATCAGTTGAGTGGGGCTGCTATTTTCTCGAAGTTGGATTTTCGTTCTGGGTATCACCAAGCTAAGGTGAAGGCTGCAAATATACAGAAGACTGTTTTCAGGACTAGATACGGGTACTATGAGTATCCTGTGATGCCGTTCGGGGTCACGAACGCGCGGCTGTATTCATCAGTCTTATGAACCGGGTTTTATCTCAATACTTGGATGATTTGTGGTAGTCTTCATTGATGATATTTTGATGTATTCTCGGAATCGGGAAGATCATGCTGAGCATCTTAGAGTGGTTCTGTAGACCTTGAGAGAGAATTAGCTCTATGAAAAACTCAGCAAGTACGAGTTTTGGCTCACCAGGGTTTCTTTCTTGGGGCACATTATTTCTGGCGATGGTGTTTCTGTGGATCCAGCCAAGATTGAGGCTGTGAAGGATTGGCCTATTCCCAAGTCAGTTTCAGAGGTCAGAAGTTTTCTTGGTTTGGCTGGCAATTATCAGAGGTTTGTTCAAGACTTTTCGAAGATAGCAGGACCGTTGACTAAATTGACTGGGAAGGATCAGAAGTTTTGCTGGTCTGATGAGTGCAATGAGGCTTTTGTTGAGTTGAAGAATAGATTGCGTCAGTGCCTGTGTTGACTATTCCAGATGGTTCAGGCGGATTTGTAATTCACCGTGATACTTCTGGTAAGGGTCTTGGAGCAGTTCTTATGTAGAAAGGCCGAGTCGTTGCGTATGCATCGAGGCAGTTAAGGCCGCATGAGAAGAACTATCCTACTCCTGACTTGGAGTTAGCGGCAGTGATTCATGCTTTGAAGCTGTGGAGACATTATTTACTTGGGGATCGAGTGGAGATCATTACAGACCACAAAAGTTTCAAGTACGTCTTCACCCAGAAGGATTTAAACATGTGGCAAAGGCATTGGTTGGAGCTTATGGCTGATTATGATATCAGTTTGGAATACCATCCTGGTAAAGTAAATTTGGTGCCAGATGCTTTGAGCAGGAGACTGGAAGTTATATTTCTTACTCAGCAGAGTGATCTCATTGAGCAGATGAGAAGGTTGGAGCTGGATGTTGTGTTGCCGAGTTCTGGTCGGAGTTATTTGGCACTCCAGTTGCAGTCGTCTCTTGTTGATCAGATTAAAGAGGTGCAGGCTGGTGATGTGCAGTTACAAGGTTTTCGAGCTGAGGTTGAGTCTGAGTCCAAGACGAACATAGTTATTCATGCAGATGGTTCGCTTCGTTTTGGTTCCTAGTTGTGTGTCCCTAAGGGTGAAGTTCGTCAGAGGTTGCTTGAAGAAGATCATCAGTCTTCGTATACTATCCATCCTGGCGGTACTAAGATGTATCGAGATTTGAAGCTTCATTTCTTGTGGCATGGTATGAAGAGGGCTGTGGCTCGGTTTGTTTCTCAGTGTTTGGTCTGCCAGCAGGTTAAGGCAGAGCTTCAAAGGACCACTGGACTTCTTCAACCACTTCCTATTCCAGAGTGGAAGTAGGAACATATCACTATGGATTTTGTGACCGCTTTGCCAAGGAGTCCTAAGGGTCATAATGCTATTTGGGTGATTGTCGACCATTTGACGAAGAGAGCTCACTTTATTTCTTTTCGTGTCGGTCAGTCTACTGAGATCCTAGCTGAGAGGTATATGCAAGATATTTTCAGACTTCATGGGGTTCCAGTCAGTATTGTATCCGATAGGAATACGAGATTCAGTTCTCAGTTCTGGGAGAGTCTTCAGAACAGTTTGGGAAGCAAATTAAAGTACAGTACAACTTTTCATCCCGAGACTGATGGACAATCAGAGCGGACTATTCAGATTCTTGAGGACATGTTGAGGTCCTGTATGCTTTAGTTTGGTGGATCTTGAGAGGATCATTTGCATCTCGTAGAGTTCTCGTACAATAACAACTTTCAAGCCAGTATTAAAGCTGCTCCGTTCGAGACACTCTATGGGTGGAAGTGCAGATCACCAGTGTGCTGGGATGACATTGGTGAGAGGAAGTTATTGGGTCCGGATTTGATCACCAAGACAGTGGATGCAGTGGTTCAGATCAGGAAGCACTTGTAGGCAGCTCAGGACAGGCAGAGACGGTGGGCTGATGTCCATCGGAGGACTTTGGAGTTTGATGTTGGTGACCATGTTTTTCTTAAAGTATCGTCGTGGCGCGGTGTCATTCGGTTTGGTGGCGGAGGCAAGCTTAGCCCGAGGTTTATTGGACCGTTTGAGATTCTGGAGCAAGTAGGCAAGGTGGCCTATCGTCTCGCATTGACGCCAGCTTTATTAGGAGTGCACGATGTTTTCCATGTCTCACAACTCAGGAGATGTATCCGAGATGAGAGCCACGTGATCGACTATTCTGAGTTGACCGTTCGGCCGGATTTGACTTGTGAGATTCCGCCAGTTGCTATTGTGGATCAGCGGGAGAAAGTGCTTAAGAACATGGTCATCAAGTTGGTTCGTGTGGCTTGGAATCCTTACTCGCCTGGTGAGTCGACGTGGGAGCTGGAGGAGGAGATTCAGCAGAAATTTCCTCATTTGTTTGCGTAGTTTTTCTTTTGTTCTTTTGGTTGTTTAGGGGTTATCCTATGTATCTTCTTTTTGAATTTCGAGGACAAAATTCTTCTTGTTAGGTGGGTAGGATTGTAACCCCTGTTTTTCATTTCTAGTATTTTTGGTGTATTTTTCTTTTCTTGTGTATTTGTACTTTTTATTGTATTTTTCTGAACCGTACATTGAGTTGTTTCAATATATTATCATTTTCTTTTCTCATTCTAGATTTTTGCGAGTTATTTCCAATTTCTTGGTTGTTCTTGTTCATGGTTGTTGTTTTCGCTCCTTATTGTTGTCTCGTTCTCTTTATTTATTTTTTTGGGTGCTCTTGGTGATTTGGTGGTCTACCCCATTCCTAATCATATTATTTTGATCCCCAATTGATTACCAAATCTAAATTAAACCTAATCCTAGTTTGAATCCTATTCAATTTAATTCCCATTTGTCTTATTGGATTAATCCTACTACTACTCCTAATCAACCCAAATACCCATTAACCCAAATAACCAATAACCCTAACCCTCTATATATATATATATATAATTGTATCTCTCCCTCAAACCCTAACCCTAACATCTAAACCCTCACCCAAGCCCGACCTCCTACACCCGAGAATTCGCTTCACGACCTCTCTATCCATCTCTCCCGTCCCCTTTAGCTGTCGCCGACCAGCACCGGAGCTAGCAGCAACAACCGCAAGAAGCCCCGACGCCATCTCTCCCTCTCTTGCTTTTTGGTATTTGCACGTGCTCGAGTGCACGTGTGGATCGTTTGTGGATTCGTTGATTCTCGTTCGTTGGTTCGTTGATTTTCATTCGTGGGTTTTGCTCCTTGCTCTTGGTTTTCGTTGTTCTTCATCGTCGGTTAAGGTAAGTAACTTGTACTCCAATTCATTTGTTTGATACAAGTCAAAAATACCACCTATAGTATAGTTGGGTCTAGAGACGACTCTTGTTTGTGATATACTTGATGGGTTTTGTCTCTATTGTGAAAATTTGACCGTAGATGACTCACAACACAATATGGACATGAATTAACTTAGGATTTACCCGTTCTTGATTTTGATCATGTATGTGAGATTTTTGTGAGAATTCGTGATTTGGTTGAGACCCATGTGAAATACTTGGTGTGGACATGCTAGATATCCTAATTCATGATGTTTAGACACTTGGTAGACCCTATTTCATGTTTGGTTGTGTTTTTAACAAGTTTTGGATGATATATGTTGAGTTGTTGTTAAAGGGAGAAATCTGTATTTTGTCGCTGATTTGTTTTGTTTGTTGTTTTGGACTGTCTTGAAGTCAATAACTTAATTTTGGTATAATACATGAGTTTTAGAGAATTTCGTCTATTTTCAAACCCCTCTAACCTTGCTTGATTTCGTTCTCGTATGAGTGAGTTATGACTATTTTACTACAAAGGTGTCGATCTTTTCCAAATTTCGTTTCATGATGATTTTGATGACTTAACTATTTTGATACTTGTGCTATACATATTATTTTGATCTGAAACTTTGGTCAATTTTTCTATTCTTATCTAGGGAATACCCAGAATTTTGGCAGATTTTATTGATGAGTTTTACATACTGTTTCATGCTCATTTATGAAAACTGTACTTGTTGTATTTTGTTTGTTGTTCTGTAAAGAATCGTATTTTCACCATGATTCCTTTTACTGTTTGAAAAATATTTGTGAAATATGAAAGTTATTATATTTTGTATATTTTCATCTCCCTTTGGCGGATTTAGATTTCGTTTCACGGCTTGCGAGATATTTCAGTTTTCGTACAGCAGTGCTGGGAATTCCAGATTTGCCAAACTACCGTTTCTTGATGTTTTCTTATTTTTGTTGACAAAACTAATCTTTCTGGAAAATTATGTAACTTTATATTTTGAAGCTAGACATATAGTAGAATACCCCAGATTTTCCATGGAATTTATTATGATGATTTCTTGCTGTTTTCCTGTATTTGAATATAATTTACTGATTTCTGGCTGAACGCATTTCCTGGTTTAGATTCAGTTTTGAGTTGTGATTTTGTGAAACACTATATGGCTTATATATGAACGCTGGATTCGTGTGGAAGTCTATTTTCGAGATTCTTTGACGGATCCAGATTTGGATGTTTGTAGTAGCAAGAATCACTATTTTTGTACAACACTGTCTTGTTGTTCTGAATTAGAATGCTAGTTGTTTTACCCTGTTATGTGTTATCTTGTACCTGTACTTGTTTATCTTGCACCGTGAACCTGATACATGTTTATACCCTGTTATCCTTGCTTTTTTTTGTGACACATACATGCATACATGATTATAATAATAAATGACCAAGCCGGGGTTAAGGGAAAGATCTAGTAGTGGAAAATATAGAAATGTGTACTGAGATTAGGACCTGTGTCCTGCCTGCCTATTACGTGTTCATGACTACATGATTCACGATCCTGATACCTGTACTTGACTGCATGCTTTCCTATGGAAGATGTACTCGGAAGATAATCACTAGGTTATGCCTGTTTCCTGTACCTACTGCATACTTCTCTATAGAAAGGTGTACTCGGAAGAAAACCACTAGGTTCTACCTGTTCCTGTTACCTGTTATCCTGTACCTGAGTACACTACCTTATGGACTCCACTACGAAATATAAAGCGAAACTGTTTGTTGTACCAACCATGTGTTATATTTTAGGGTGCATGAAGTGCTACCTAGATAGTAATAAAGCCAGACTTGACATAACCTGATACCTGTTATATGATTACCTGTACTTGTACCTGTTACCTGTATACAAATATACCTTATTACCTGTTATCAGTTACCTGATACTTGTTAGCTGTTTACCTGTTTACTTGACACTTGATACATGTTGCCTGTACTTGTTAGTATACCTTGCAACTTGTTTCAATTTTCCTGATTCATGTTAGATATTATATTTTTGTTGACGCACTTATACCATACTATGCTTGTTACTTAGAATTACCTATCCCCTGTACTTGTATCATACATGATAAGTGGCCCGTAACTTGCAATTGATGGGTACTTGTTTTTCTTTTTCCTTCTCCTGCAAATTTACTAATTGCATATCAAGATGGTCGACTGCCAGATGGTATTGGTGAGATGATGTATTAGTGCTGGATTTTCTGCTTTATTATTATTATTACTTGTTGCTTGAACATGAATAAAAATGTACTTGATGACTTGGATATTTATTTGTATTTGGGCAATGTGACCCAGGATATTTGACTCGTTCAAAATTTGATTATTTGAGATTATTATATTTGGTTTCAAGTAATTTTTGTTGGTATCTTGTTTCAATTATGCATGTCTGGTTGTATCTTTTGCTTCCGACTCTGATTATTCCTGTGATATGTTGTAAAGATTCCTGAACAACTTAGAGATGATGAAAATTATTCGATGGGCTTTTGTTACGTGCTCGTATTTCGTATTTTTTGGAAGCGGGGCGTGACATATTCTGATGCAAGAGATCCATTAAATTTGAAGTATAAAACATTAATTTTAAATCAACTTTTCATTTAATTGAATTCCAAACCTTATACATTCGAATTTAAAACATTTCTGAAATCAAATAAAAGTAGTAAGAAGATACAACAGTCTAGTTCCTACGGTTCCTCTTGGCTTCTCAAAGCTTTTCACGTAGTTCCTCCACTTCTTCCTTCAGTACATCGTACATGTTTTTCCTCTTCTCTAGTTCCCAAACACAATGATTGAGAGTTGCAATACTCTCCTTGCACTTCGCACACTGAGTCTGCAGCAGCTCCGCTCTCTCCCTCAGAATCTCTGAAGAGACACAATGAGACTACTCGGAACTTGTTCTTCCTCGTCGGAGGAATCATCAGATGAATTTAGAGGTAGAGTGATCTCTCGGGACTCAGGCCATTCCTCTTCAAATTCTTCAGGATCCTCTTCGTCTGAATCAGCTTGCCTGGGGTAGTAGTCCTCCTCAACTATGTGTCAATCTTCATCTCCAGCTGGGTCGAAGTGATCCGCCATCTTAGAGAAAGGAGAAGAAGAAGCATAAATCACAGAGCAACACAAATGTAAGTGACTTACATTTAAATCTCTATACTCAACACACGCTCTAATGTCCACTTCTATGGTGTCGTTCCTTATAAATTTGTACTATTTGGAAGCGTGACACCCCGAATTCCAAAATAGACTGAATTCAAGTTCTACATGATCTTTTCACTTCACTTCGTACAATTTTATAAGGAAATTAAAACTTTACTTTACATCAGAGTTACATTTACATTTACACTTTAAAAATGCGGAAGCAATGTTACATCCATTACATAAATGAAATACAACAACACTTGAATAATCTTTAAGCATCAATTCCTCTTTAGTCTTTTTCATGTGTTTTACCCAGCATAGAAACTGTGTGCACGTCAGTTCATTCAACTGACGAAATATTATACACGACCATCCTCTCTATGCTGAAACAGTATAACGATTCTCAATACTTAACAAACCACAAACTTGTTCACAAACAAAGCTAAGGGGACTATCCTATTGATGTCGTGTTGCGAATGTGCACTTAGTCCTTAATGCAATTATTTATGTTATATGACACTAATGCGCACTTGTTCAGAGTCTATGCAGCCCATACTACATAGGTCCGAGGGCAAGCCCTTAACCGTTCTTCATCTTGTAGGGTTCAATCCCTCGCCATGACTTAAACTACTACTGTAACTACTATAAGTGTCCTAGATGTTCTATGACCTACGAACTCACGTCTAGGTGCCCTGGAGAGAATCCCAACGCACTGTCACATGACTCATCATGCAGGCATCCTGTGGTAATTCATCTCCTACCATAGACATGACACCACCCACAGTCACCGAACACCCCACGAGCGTCACCACCGAGATAGTACTCTGGAGCAGTATCCACGTCCTACTCATGACGCATCATGGGACATCCTATGAATACTCTCACGCCGCCAATCCAATGGCCCTCATACTCATGTTTTTCTCTTACTTTCATCACATCTTCACTATGTAACTAGTCCTTAATTTTATTGAATCATGAACAAATCCATCCCTTAGGGTTAGCACTCCCACTATACTGGTCTTATTCATTCATTTCTCATAACCCAATCTTGGTCTTTTCATTTCAAATATCATTTCAACTTTTCTTTCATTTTGCCGGTATGCAGCTTAGCTATACCCTAGTTCTTAATTTCAACTCATAATTGCAACATCGAGTTTTTCATACTTCATAAGTTCTCTTTTTTTCATGATTAACAATAATTTTCATTTCATGTTCATAGCATTCATGTTTTCATATTCATAATATCCTTCATAACTCATCATGTCATTTAATTTCAATTTCATACACAATCTCATGCATAAACAATAAATTCAACTTGTCCTATTCAATAGTTTACTCTTTCCACAAAAATTCTCTTATTCTTATTTTAACAATACCAAATCTAACATTCATACTTTCAATTTTTCCCATTATCAAATCTCTTTTCAAATCTCTTTTAATCAATACATTTTTCTTTATCCAAAGACAATTTAAACTAACAATTTATTATAAGTTATTTCTTGCAAAAATAGTCTCGATTTCTCATTTATACTATGCCACAGATCACAGATTATCTCACGAAAATCCAAATATTATTTGAAACTTCAGGGTAGTCGACTGTTAAAACATGGCCAGTCGGCTGTTCTGCGATGATTTAAAAACTCAAAAATAAAATGATCAGGGCAGTTGACTGTTAAACATGGCCAGTCGCCTGTTCTGCGATGATTTAAAACTCGAAAATAAAATGATCAGGGCAGTCGACTATTACAATATAATCGGTCGACTGTTCTGTAAAGATTTAAAACTCGAATACAAATAATCGGGGCAGTCGACTGTTACAATATAGTCTTTCGATTGTTCTATAACTAAAATACGAAATTTATTACTTGATAGTCGACTGTCGACTCTAATCCGATCGACTGTCGATTGCACCAGGTTGCAATTTAGATTAGATCATGGTTATATTTTGGACATTGAAAATACGATCACCATTTTCATATTATTTATAATCAAGATTTCCACAAAATAATATTTTTAGAACACAAGTTTGCATCTTTCTACAATAATGAAACTTCATTTTAGACAATCAACTACACATGATGCATTTAATCAACTATTTGTCTCATACACACAAATTTCAATATAGAACTCAATTTAAAACATATAGCATGACAACATGATAATTTCTAGAACTTTAATTCACCATTTATCATCTAACAATCATCTTATCAATCATTCTCTAAATTACCATTCCATTTCTAATTTAGCACACATGGGTCCAATTTCACCTTGTTGCTTCTTAGTAACTTTACCAAATCATCCCTAGCATAGTATCTAGATTTAGAAGCATGAGAAACACCCACCTATTGGAGAAAATGAATTGAATGTTCCTAGAATGCAAGAAAGTAACCTTCTCCTCCTAGAATGTATTGCAAATTGCCTTCTCCTTCTAGCTCCTGGGTGTTTGCCAAAGCCTCCTTGCTCCCTTGGATGATTGGTCGGCCACCTCTAGGTTGGAACACACACAATTTTGCACACTCTAATCTTTTACTCACACTTCTCAATCTTTTGTCACTTAGTCTTTTCTCTTAGCAATTTGTTTAGTGCACTAATGAGAAGAAAAGCTAGGGGTATTTATACACTTTTAAGATGAGAATAGATGGCTAGGATTTATTCAAGGAGTTAGAGATTAAGGACCAATAGGAGTTGGGAAGTTGTAGTAACTTCCATGAACTCAATAACTACCCCTCAACTCTAACCCACTCACCCTCTCTCTCTTGGCCACAACCCGGCCTCCCACAAAGGTGTGCTATGCACACACTAGTGTGTGCACTGCCCCCTAGCACCCCCCTCCCTCCCTATTATTAAGTTGTACATTAATAATTAATCAATTGTCTACTAATTGTGTCTACATGATAAGTTATGACAATTAAAAGATTAATTAGTTTGAGGGCTTCAAAATAGTGGGCTTTAGACTCATGGGTCAAAATAAATTATTTAATTAATTAGGTTGGACTTAATTTAGAAAAGCAAGCTTAGCCTTTTTAAAATGGGCTTAAAAAAATAAAGAGAAGGAAAGAAAATATTTGTTCATGTTATAAGAGACAATTTTATAAGAGAACATATATACAAAATTTGTACGTGCACAACACGTAAAATCAACAATTCTCATTTAATAAAAATTCAGGGTCTTACAGGCCAGGCGAGCCGTGTATGAGAAAAGAACATATATACGAGCCAAATAAGCTACGTATGAGACCACAGCTACATACGGACCAGTCGAGCCATGTATGAGCAAAACCACACATAAAAACAACCATATAGGTAATCAATCTAGAAGCAACCAAACGTGCTTACTAGCAAAATTTGATCTTCTGTAATTAGAAGCAACAAAAGAATCTACAAATAATCTAAAAATAAGGATTCTACCAATGAGAAGCCCAAAAGCGACATAAAAGCCTTCCAACAGCCTAGAAGCAACCAGTGCTACGCCTATCGGATTTTAACAGAAAATATACTATTTAGAAAAGTAAGAATATCTACCACAACTCCCTAGTGGAACACTATTTTAGATTCTGTAAGGAATCCAAAATTCGGTCCATCGAACACACGCAACGGTTTAACCAAACAGCGGATATTCAACAAAAAGCTAAAACTTCTACACCTTGTAACTTTTGCTCTACTTATCGAAATCTAACGAAAGTGGACAATTTGAAAAGGTGGAAACATCTACTACAACTCTCTAGTTGACCAGTTCCTCAGATTCCTTAAGAAATTCCAAATTCCTGACCTCGAACACATGCAAAAGCTAACAAAAGACAGTCGAGGCTATAACAAAGCTGAAACTTTGAGAGCTCATAACTTTTGCTCTACTTATCAGAATCTAACAAAACTAGATAATTTGAAAAGGTGGGAACATCTACTACAACTCTTTAGTTGACCACTTCCTCAGATTCTGTAAGGAATTCCAAATTCCTGACCTCGAACACATGCAAATGTTAACAAAAGATAGCCAAGGCTATAACAAAGCTGAAACTTTGAGAGCTCGTAACTTTTTCTCTACTTATCGGAATCTAACGAAATTGGAAAATTTGGAAAGGTGGGAACATCTACTAAAACTTCCTAGTTGACCAATTTCTCAAATTCCATAAGGAATTTCAAATTCCTGGCCTCGAACATACGTAAAGAATTACCAAACTAGAGATATGAAACTTCTATAGCTTGTAACTTTTGATCTACTCGTCGAAATCTAACGAAACTGGACAATTTGAAGAGGTGAGAATATCTAATAAAACTTTCTAGTTGATAACTTTCTCAGATTCCATAAGGAATTCCAAATTCCTGACCCTCGAACATATGCAAACAATTACCAAACTACCGATTTTCAACAAAAAGCTGAAACTTCCGTAGCATGTAACTTTTGCTCTACTCGTCGGAATCTAACGAAACTAGACAATTTGAAAATGTGGGAATATCTAATAAAACTTCCTAGTTGACCACTTTCTTAGATTCCGTAAGGAATTCAAATTCCTGACCTCGAACATATCCAAACAATTACCAAACAACAGATTTTCAATAAAAAAATGAAACTTCTGTAGCCTGTAACTTTTGCTCTACTCGTCGAAATCTTACGAAACTGGACAATTTGAAAAGGTAGGAACATCTACTACAACTCCCTAGTTGACCAATATCTTAGATTCCGTAAGGAACTCCAAGTTCCTACCCATCAAACACACGCAAATGGTAATAAAACAGCAGATTTGACAAACGAAAATTGAAACTTTGAAAGCCTATAACTTTTGTTCCACTCATCAAAATCTAACCCAAGAGGGAAATTTGGAAAGGTGAGAACGTCTACTACAACTCTCTAGTTGATCGGCTCCTCAGATTCAGCGAGTAAGACCTCAAAAACTATAAGGAATCTAGATAGATACAATTCCAACCCACCAAATACACAGCCAAGCTGAAAACTTTCAAAGGCCATAACTTCTACTCTACTTGTCGGAATTTGACCCGAGTGTTCAATTCGGAAAGGGGAGATTCTCTACTACAATTCCCTAGTTGGCCCGAACCTCAGATTAAACCAGTAAGACACTGTAAAATATCAAAGAAGCAAAATAGCAAGTTCCCAGTGCAATCTGGCTGCAGTACTTTGTAAAAAGCATAACTCCTCTTCCGCTTATCGAAATTTAACCCAATAGGTCAATTCGGGAAGGGAAGAGTCTTCACTATAACTCCCTAGTTGGCCCGAACCTCAGATTCATCAAGTAAAACCCTAAAAAATGACAGAGAATAAAAACAGCAAGCATCCTGTCAAACAGCTAATTGCTGTATTTTTCCAAGACCATAACTTCTACTTCGCTTATCGGAATTTAAACCGAGAGACCAATTCGGAAAGGGGAGAACGTCTACTACAACTTCCTAGTTGGTCTCCTCCTCAGATTCAGCAAGTAAGAGGCTAAAAATGACAACCAAACAGAACAATGAGCTTCTTAGCCGAGCTCGCTGTCCTGATTTGAAACAGCCATAACTTTTGCGTCTCTTATCGAAATTTAGCCCGAGAGACCAATTCGAAAAAGGGAGATTGTCTACTACAACTTCCTAGTTGGTCTCCACTTAAGATTCATCCAGTAAAACACTCAAAAGTATCAAGCAACTAGAACAGCAACGTTCAGCCAAACAGCTAGTTGCTGTTTTTTTAACGGTCATAACTTTTTCGTCTCTTATCGGAAATTTACCCGAGAGGCCAATTCGGAAAGGGGAGAACGTATACTACCATTTCCTAGCTGTTCTCGTCCTCAAATTCCGAGAGGAACCCCAACTTTTATCCCCTTGAACCTACTGCGACGCTAACCCCAAAACAATGAGCTCACTGTTTTGACTTGAGACTCGCTGTTTTAGGGGAAACACTCATTTCACCCATCAAAATGGCTCCGAAAAATCCCCAAAAAATCCAGCATGGTAACAACACATAAGAGAACCTCCCACATAAATTTCGGGTCAAAATTCTACCATTAACCTAGTTAAACAAATTTAACTCTACAACCCTAAAAACCGAATCTTTATACATCTAATTTGTGTTCTACAACTACAACCTTCATATGAATCTTTACTCTAGTCCACAAACATCTTATGCACATGAATCTAGTACAATACAACAACAAACAACAATAATAACACTAACTTTCAACTAAAACAACCATGAGCGAGAAATCCCCACCTTTATTTCGTGTAGGATAGCTTCTCCACCTTGCTCCTTTTTCTTGCTCCTCTTCAAGAACTCCACCATGAAAAGATAACCCATGAAAAAAACCCTCTTTCTCTTTTCTTTTGATTCAATCTCTCTTTCTTTTCTTCTCTTTTCAATTTTTTTCTTAACTAAAACTTAGTAAAAACAAGAAGTAGAATAAGGGATTGAGTGAGATGAGAATAGGGATGAGAACACACACACACAAAAGGGTTTCTAACCCTAGAGGAGGAATGTCCAGCCAAAATGGAAGGGGTGGGAGTTGGGGGTGTTTTTATAGAAGGGAGGTGTGTTTTGTGTAGGTGAAAATCAAGCCAAGTGTCCATTCCTTATGGTGAAGAACAATTGATGTTCTAATTGCAAATTTAAATTACAATTACCTCCTAATCCAATCCAAACCCTCCATCTCATCATGATGGATCAAAAATAAAATATAATTTCCGAAAATCACATACTACCCGATTTGTATAATCGCCTGAAATCGACACGATTCAAATCCGTACATATATCTAATTATACAGATAATTTTCGTTCGTGAAAATGAACAAATTAGTACAAAAATAATTTTATTCCGAGAAATAAAAATAAAATAATTTTGTTACTGGATCGGAATATTCCAGTATCAATTTCATACAAAACAGTCGTATACCGACTAGTATATATACATATATAATGTTTATTAACAAAACCGGGTGATGTCCACCAAAAGTATTTCAATTCTAGAAATAAAAATAAAATAATAATTTTTTTAATATCTGTCCGGTATTTTGTAGATATTTTTCCAAAAATGCATTTTTTCAAGATTTTGCACAAGTGCACAAAACTGATACAATACCTGTATATACATACTATTATATATGTCCAGGTAACTCTTTATTTGAAAAAAGAAGTAATTCCCAATTAAAATATTTTAATTTCAAAAATAATAATTATACAAATATAATATCTGTCCGGGATATTACAGTTCTCCCTTAGGAGTCTGAGACTAGTCGTCTAATTGCATCTCAAACGAAAAACCTTTGAGGTCTAGACCCTCGTACTTCCGCCGGACATGCTTGAGGGCGAGGTTGTAACCCTCGTCCTGTGCAAGGATGACCTGGTCGATGGCGACCTCCCAATCGGCCACCAGATCCTTCTCCCTCGCCTTCCAAGCTAGCTTCTCCTTCTCCTTCGACAGCTCCTCCCTAGCCTACTTCTCCGTCGCAAGCTCCGCCTTCAACTCCTTCAATCTCTACGAGAGATCATCATTCCTCCCCATGATCTGGCCAGCTTCAACCAGTTGTGCCCGCCTCAGAAACGCATCGTGCCTCCTCTTCAACTCGGCTCCATTGAGGGTCGCCCACAGGAAAGAGAAACGAACTTCAGCAAAAATAATGATGTTGTGGAATGATGATAAGCCTTAACGCACTTACTAGTACGGTGGTCTGCACCCACCTAGCGTACTTCCTCATCGGGCTCCTTCTTTTGAGTTGCCCTATAGGGGGGAGTGGCGAGGTGTTCGGCGACCTGTAGCGCACAAAGCCGCTCCACCAGCAAGTCTGTTTCCTTGACGAATCACGAGAGCACCCAAGCCTTCGTGACTGAGGGCAACTTTACAAGGGTGGTGATAGTCTTTAGCGATGGAGATGGAGGCTTCGACATCGCCTGCTTCGACGATGAATTTGGATCCTTCACCACGTCCGACGACTTCACCTTTTTGGCTGGACGCCCTTCAGATGCTGAGGGATTAGACAAGCACTTTTTTGCCTTCAAAGCCGCTCGGCACTCTCGTAGGATCTCGTCGGTCAACATTCCTAAGGATAAAAAGAAAAAGGGAGGGGGGGCTTCGACACCTCCTGATTCGACAATGACTTTGGCACCTTCGCCGTGTCTGACAACTACGCCTTTTTGGTTGGACGCCCCTCAGAGGCATAGGAATTGGACAGACGCTTTTCGCCTTCAAAGTTGCCCGACACTCTTGTAGGATCTCATTGGTCAACATTCCTAGGGATAAAATGCGGGGGTTCAACTGGGATAATAATAAACGACAAACACTAAGGGACATACTTAGGTTGGCCGGGCTAAGTCCACACTCTGCCAACCACCTCTCCGACACTGATGGCCACTCAATATTGCTCTCAGCAAACATAAGGTCCAGTTCCTCCACTTCCTCTAGTGAGTAATCACTCTCCCTCGAGGATAGGTGTTCAGGCACCTTATACACCCTCCCCCGGGGACAGTTCCTTCACTTTCGCAGATTGTTGTTTGAGGCACTCATAAAAGCGGCGCAAAATGCCACTAGCAAAGAGGGTCGATGCCTCAAATGCCCTACACCCTCGTCCCTAGTATTGTCGTTTAAGGCACTCATTAAATTGGTGCGAAACGCCAATTGAGAAAAGGGTCGGAACGACGAACTCCCTACACCAAGTCAGCACCTCGAATGCCCTACACGATCGCTCCTCGGATGGTCGTTCGAGGCAATCATAAAATTGGTGCAAAATGCCAGTTGAGAATAGGGTCGGCACGCCGAACCCTCAACACCCTCGTCCTTCGGACTATCATTCGAGGCATCCACAAAAGTGGCGCACAACGCCGTTCACGAAGATGGTTGGCATACCGAACTCTATACACCTCGGCAGTCGAACCTATTTTTGCTTCGGACATCGAACCCCAAAGTTGATGGCCACTGATCTTTTCAAATCAACTATCTACTCCTCGAAGGCTGCTAGAACTAGCCTCGATGAGTGGGAGGCTTAACTATGATATGGGTAAAAATCACAGCTAATCAGTGCGATCCACGCACGAACCTTGAAGACCCTAAATGGCAAAGCAGTTATTTCTACGACGACTACAGGCCCGCTACACGAATATGGGCCGTCCCCATGTCCACCACTCGAATTGCAGCCTACGTAGAGATGATTGACCAATCATTTATGGTTGGCTATCAAATCCCCTAAAAATTAGGGAGATAATTAACTGTTCAGATCATTAATTAAGGTGAATGATTCAAATTAGTTAGAAAATTTTTGCCTAACTGCTCATCCACAGCCTATAAATATAGACTTCTCTCCTCAGTTACATGTAATCAATATTTTGCCCAATAAACTCAACTTTTCTCTTTTTTGTTACTGACTATATCGTCGAAGGGTCAGTCAACGGAATCCATCCCGGTGTTTCAAGCTGTCCGTGCATTGTTCCGGCAACCAATAACCAATGCAACAACCATCAAATCCACAGATCCAATCAAATACTAGCCTCACATCAGGATCTAATCAACGGTTGTGATCTATGATTTCTACTTCAAAACAAGAACTCATTATATGACGAGCATCAAGAATAAAACATCTATAAGGTGTGAACTAATATAAACCACCGCTTGGCCTGATATCCACTTTAAAACTTTGAACAACATTATAACAAACACACTTCCAAAGTAAAAGGAAAACGTTAAAACAACAAAGCAAGTTACGCTTCAATTGAAGCACGAAAATAAAAATTATTTCTGTCTAGCCATAACACCCATGTAGTTGCCGCAATGGCAATGTACCACACATCCTTCATTTCGTGGCGAATCGAGGCAAATTTGGGGCCAATCCACAAATCCTCATATTCGCTGGGGTAGTCACCTGTTACTAAGGATCGCAATACCTCTACCAAAGTTGCCTTACTCCTTGGGCAGTGAATAAAAAGGTGATTCAAATTCTCCGCATGCATTTTGCAGAATCCATAGTTGGTCGCAATCTGGAGTTGTCTTTTGGCAAGGTTTTCTCTGGTGAGAATTGCATTATTGAGCACTAGCCAGAGGAAGACTCTGACTTTAAGGGGGTTTTTTGCCTTCCATAACACCTGTGCCCAGCTGGGTCTGCATCCTCGATAGTGAATTCGGTGATACAGAGATCTGACCGAGAAAGCTCCCTTGGTCTCGAGTCCCCAGCGCATCTGATCTGGGCCTTGAGCGAACATCGCACCGGTCCGTGTGATGTGTGCTTGCAATTCAAGCAGTTGCCGATGTAATTCTGGGGTAAGAGTTCCTCGAAACGACGGCCTCCAATTTCCCCTCTTTCAAGTTTTGGCCACAGAAATATTCGGTCGATTCGTTTTCTCATACATCTCTGGGAAAGTTTCCTTAAGGGTATGGGCACCGCACCATTTGTTCCATCAGAATCTGGTGGACCGTCCATTACTGATAATCGATGTAACTGCTGAGTTGAATAGTCTGCTTGCTTTGGTAATTCCTTTCCAGAATCGCAACACTTTAGACCCTACTCGGAAGCCTAAACTTCTCGTACCTTTTCCCCGAAGGTATGGTTGGATAAAATCCTGCCATCCTTCCCCGCTGTGGTGAAATACCTTCCACCACCATTTCCCTAAAAGGGCAAGGTTCATATCCCTAAGGTCGATGATGCCTAGCCCTCCATGTTTCTTCTTCATGCAAGCAATACTCCATTTGACCAGGTAGTAACCTCTCCTATTCGAATCTGCCCCTTTCCAAAGGAATCTTTTTTGGATTCGGTCAATCCTTTGGATAACCCATTTAGGAAGCTAAAAAAAGACATGTAGTAAATGGGCAGATTAGACAATACTGAGTTGATGAGTATCACTCTGTCCCCGATTGAAAGTGATTTTCCTTTCCAACCAGACAGTTTGTCCTCCATCCTGTCTATGATAGGCAGCCAGTCTGACTTAGTGAGTCTCCCCGGTCGGAGTGGGAGCCCTAGGTATTTGATTGGGAACTCATCCGTCATACAGTTTAGTATGGTGGCATGTTCCCGTGCTTCTACATCGGAGAGTGTAATGGGAATTAACGCACTCTTGTGGAAATTTATCCTGAGACCTAATCAAGCTTCAAAACAGTAGAGGGCCCCCTTAAAGCAGACTGTTTCTGACCTGGTCCCATTCCCAAAGAATAGGGTGTCATCAGCATATTAGAGAATCGTGCACCCTTGATTAGAAGTGCTGCTAGCCACAGGCGATATCCAACCTTTTCTCCGACAGTTTTCTAGCATACCTCTCAGCACATCCGCTACAATAGTGAATAGAAGTGGGGATAGCGGATCCCCCTGCCGGAGTCCCTTCTTGCAAGGAAACGACGGACCTGGCCGTTCATTGACCGAGATTGTCGTTTTACTAGTATGTAGACACTGTTTGATCCATCTTATCCACTTATCCCCGAATCCTCTCCCTCTGAGAGCTTCCAGCAAACACTCCCAGTCGACGGAGTCGTATGCCTTCTCAAAATTCAGTTTTAGGAGGAAGTTCTTGGAGTTGCTCGTATGGCAGTGGTGGATAACTTGTTCAGCGATGGCCACATAGTCTAGGATACACCTGCCCTTGATGAAGCCCGTCTGGGTTTTGCTGATTAGAATGTCCATTATACTTCCCAGGATGGCCAGGACCTTTATGATGATCTTAGCTGAGCAGTTTATGAGGCTAATCGGTCTAAAATCCCCCACGCTCGTAGACTCCTCCCGTTTGGGTATCAGAACAACTTCAGCAAAATTTAACATGCCCAATTTGAGATTGTTATGGAAAAATTCCTCCATTAGCGCCATAATGTCTCCTTTAATTTCTTTCCAGAATACTTGGAAGAACATCATTGGAAAGCCGTCTGGCCTAGGCGACTTGTCTGCTCCTATTTGGGTGATGGCCTTTTTCACTTCCATTTCCGAGAAAGGTGCTTCCAAAGTGGATAAATTTTGCACTGACTCGTTCTGGTATGCCTGCCAGTAATAGTATTTCTGGTAACCTTACTCATATCATGCATCTTATTTCTTTTTGAGCTACAGTTGCGGCCACAGGAGCGAGAGGGAGGATTGCCAGAGTTTTCCAGGTGGAGGAATTTGATGATGAGGAGGTAGAGTTTGGGCCGACACTGGACTGAGGGGTTGGCGCTGTCCATTCTCATCAGAGTCCCATTAGCTGCAGTCTCTGCTCTTTTGTATTTTGTATCGACCTACTGTACTTTTGGTTGTTTGATGTATGGATGATTAGACCCACCCCCCAGGGTTTTGTTGGGGGATTATGTTTTATTTCCTGCACTGCTCTTTTGTATTTCTCCCGATACACCGGGGTTATTTTATTAATTTCTTATTAATGAAACAGGGTGGTGTTATTCCACCTTTAACCTCCAAAAAAAAAAGTTACACTTCAATTCTAACTCTGACAAAACTATTAAGCAATTGACACTATTGCCCCGCTCCCGGCCACACTTCCAATACCATACCTCACTTCTTCTTTGCAGCAGCCTTGGTGACCTTCGCTCCAGTTGGATCCTTCTTCTCAACGCTCTTGATGACTCCAACAGCAACTGTCTGCCTCATGTCCCTCACAGCAAAACGGCCAAGTGGTGGGTACTCCGCAAAAGTCTCCACCACCATGGGCTTGGTTGGAATCATCTTCACCATACCAGCATCACCATTCTTCAAGAACTTGGGCTCTTTCTCAATCTCCTTTCCAGACCGTCTGTCGATCTTGGTGAGAATCTCATCAAATTTGACAGCAATGTGGGAGGTGTGGCAGTCGAGCACTGGAGCATATCCATTGCCAATCTGTCCAGGGTGGTTCATGATGATGACCTGAGAAGTGAAGTTGGCTGCCTCCTTAGCCGGATCATCCTATTGAGTTTGATGCAACATACCCACGCTTCAGATCCTTGACTGCACCGTTCTTGACATTGAAACCAACATTGTCACCAGGGAGAGCCTCCTGGAGTGCTTCATGGTGCATCTCCACCGACTTAACTTCGGTGTCAATCCAGTAGACCTGAAGGTGACGATCATACCAGGCTTGACAACTCCAGTTTCCACCCGTCCCACAGGGACAGTTCCAATACCACCAATCTTGTAGACATCCTGAAGGGGGAGACGGAGGGGCTTGTCTGTGGGCCTCTTGGGCTCATTGATCAAGTTGAGGGCCTCAAGGAGGGTAGGACCCTTGTACCAGTCAAGGTTGGTGGATCTCTCAATCATGTTATCACCTTCGAAACCAGAGATGGGAACAAAACGAATCTTGTCAGGATTGTACCCAACCTTCTTCAAGTAAGAGGAAACTTCCTTGACGATTTCATCGTATTTGGCCTTTGAGTACTTGGGGGTGGTGGCATCCATCTGTCGAATAGAAATATGAATATCTGTTCAAGAAGCACTTGTCTCGGTACAGGGACAATAAGAGGGAGCAAAAACAGTAACTAATAAAATCATTAGCATGATCCACAAGATCTTGTATCCATAAAAGCGTTTGATCATTAGTTGCAACCAGAAATAGTGATTCATTGAATTGGTAATATTATCACACTACAAATAATCTTATTTGAAAACCACAATTAAATGAGAAGAAATGCGCGGGACAAAAAGAAACAGTAGCTGTAAGAGGAGTTGGGCAACAAAAGATATAATGAACAATGTAGCGACAAACAAGACGAAAATATTCAAATCAAAAACATGAAATCATTACAAGTGATGACAAAGTTTAGATAAGTGAAAAAGGAAACAGGGAAAGGAAGTTAATGCAAACTAAGAAAAAGTTGCATACAAAAGGAAGTTACACAGTTAAGAAAACAATTTAATTGTACAAATGACCATAAAAAAAAAATGCAGTGAAGACTCGTCATGAGAACAAACACAAAATAGAACAGAAGAACACAGTAAAGCAAATAGCTATACATACTATATGAAATGCCTAGAAAATGCACATGCAGTTTATATTGAAATGGAAAAGAACTGCTACATAGCTCAATCGCTTAATTATTTTTACCTTGTTACAGCAGCAAATCATCTGCTTCACTCCAATGGTGAAAGCAAGCAAAGCATGCTCACGGGTTTGTCCGTCCTTAGAGATACCTGCCTCAAAACCTCCAGTTGTGGAGTCAATGATGAGCACAGCACAGTCAGCCTGTGAGGTACCAGGTAATCATGTTCTTGATAAAGTCACGATGCCCTGGAGCATCAATAACCGTGCAGTAGTACTTGGTCGTCTCAAATTTCCAGAGAGCAATATCAATGGTAATACCACGTTCACGCTCTGCCTTCAGCTTGTCAAGGACCCATGCGTACTTGAATGACCTCTTGTTCATTTCCGCAGCCTCCTTCTCAAATCTCTCAATGACACGCTTGTCAATGCCTCCAAGCTTATAGCTAGATAAGATGACCAGTGGTGGTCGACTTTCCAGTGTCGACATGCCCAATAACCACAATGTTGATGTGAACCTTCTCTTTACCCATGATGACTGTGACCCTAAAAAAAGCCAATAAGTAATACGGTGAAAATCAAGAAATACAATGTTGAAGCATATTATCATATGATATTTAACCGTAAGTGTACTCTTCAACAAATGCAACAAATTGAACTTAGAACACTAAATGAGAGATAAATCATAAATATTAATAATCCAACAATTCCTTTTATACCATCCGTCTCAAAAGAGCATCCACAGCTGTGTGCTATATTTTCATTTTTTTCCATTATATAGCATTTGTAGCATTTTTTCCATTTTATAGCATTTGTACCTATGCAGTCGTGTGCTATATTGCCATTTTTGGCTTTTTTCAACAGTAGAATGCTATATTTGGCATAAGATATGACAATATGGATATTATAGCGGACGCAACATAATGTTTCGTCCCAAATATTTTATAATATTTTAAAACCCTCGGACGAATCATGATGTTTCTTCTAATGAAAATAGAGGAATTATTATTTTAAAAAAACCCCGAAAAAAAAAGGTACAGACGATTTAAGGAGATGCGAGGAAACATCAATATTTGGACTATTTTGCCCCCCATATACATTTAATATTCAAAATTTAATCCAACGGCTATTTCAACAGCTATTTCAACAGCAATTTCTCTTATTTCTCTATATATACTCACTGCACTCAACCAACTATATAGAACTAACAAGGGGTAATATGGTCACTTCATAATCAAAATACCCCACATGAAGCCCAAATTAACTGAAAAAATATAAAGCCACAAAACCCGGACGAAACATCAGGCTTTTGAAGTTGTGCAAAAGCGTAAAATTGATTTTTTTTTTTTTCTCTCCGACAAAACATCATGTTTCCTCAAAGCAAAAAATTTATAAAACTTTAAATTTTTTTCGGACAAAACATCATGTTTCGTTCGTTCAATTTGTCCTCTCTTTTGCTATATTTTAGCATTTTATCTCTGCAGTGAAAGGCTCAAATGCGATTTCTATTTTATTTCATTTTGTCATTTTTTAACATGCATAATTGTGGATGCTCTAAAAAGTCATTCTAGATTTCAACACTCATATTAAGGAACAACCTAGGATAGTGTAAAAATAATAAACATTCATCGTTATCTAACTCTTAAATAAGCTAGTTATTGTAAGATATTGTAAAATGTTAAAACTTGTCCTCTTAAATAAGCTAGTAATTATTTTAGGTAAAATTAAATGGCTACACAGGGACAAAATTGAAAGTTTTTTAATGTACCTTTAAAAATATTAAGACATCTCCGAGAAAAATTAAATTGACATAGATAGTGGGACAAAAAAAGTCTAGGGCGGCCAGAATACAATCTATGCCAATGCTAGCGTCAAATCAGCCAAAAGATCCAAAGATACAGACAAATTGTTCGTACCCAAATTTTATACTCCAGATACACGTCCAATCTTCGAAGGCTATGCTAATGAAAGACTAATTCATCAATCTTTTACAAATATGTTCCAGTTGTTCTAAGATATCTAACAGGAAGTGCAAAGAAATAGCCAATTTTTATGCATTTCAGAACAGTCATATTGAAAGGTCAACCACAGTCATGACATCAGAGCATACATCGTCCGAGAGTAGGAAAGCCGATGCTAATAAACACCACGCAAAGGGCATAAAAACTCCCAAATTGACAACAATGCCTTACGCCCACCGAGCCTAAGCTAATGAACACGGTAACTTGGGAAAAGAAAACAACACATGAAGAGTACTGAAATATGCCCCAAAAAGAATGCCATCAAGAGAAATAATTTGCGCATACATTACTTAAATAATAATTTGTAGGGCAATTTATTTAAACAATACTATTTTAAAAAATAATTGACAAAACCAACCTGATTTTAAAATATTTATATAATAGGACTCTGTTTTGCCAAATCAGCTTTCACTAATTAAAAGGCCAATTATTTAATTAAAAACAAGCAGTTGTTATAAACTCAAACTACAAGGATTTGAAAACTCTCTGTCCGGTACCTCCATCCAACCACACATCTTGCATCTAAATTTGTGCCCGCATGATGATTAAGCTGATGTGTGGTTGGATGAGGCACTGGACTTCTCCACCGGAGAGGATTCAAATCCCAACTACAACCACCCACACTGATTGGTTCTACGGTTTAATAAACATATGAGTTCTGTTGATTAGCAAAAGTCATAATGTGGCAAAATGGAGTCCTATTTTATAAATATTCTTAAATTAGGTCAGTTTTGTTATTTATTTATTAAAATAGTATTATTTAAATAAATTACCCTAATTTGTATGCTAAATAATTAGGTGAAAGTGATTAGCATATCAGAACTATATTGGACAAAATTGGATAAATCTCCAATACTATAATGTGAGAGTTTGGGTTGTATAATTTGTAGATAAACTGTAAGTTGTAGACAATCAACCATCTAATCTTAACTAATCATTTTTAAGTAAGAGTTATATTAACATTCATTTACTTAGTTAGTTACAATAATACCCTCAAAGTTCAAATTTATCTACGACATAATTATTTACAAAAGTGTCACTCATATAAAATAAAAGTTGGTGTCATTAAAGGGTAATTTATAAAGGGATAAGAGCATCCACAGTCGTTTTTCTCATATGCTATAAAATGGCAGCTATAGTAATAGCAAATAGGATCGATCGCTGCAGTGGTCGTTTGCTATATTGTTCGCCAAAAATTGAGTGGGACGGTATATCATATACCGTCTCAACTTTTAAAATTAAATTAAAATAGTTAATTACTTATTAACTATTAAACTATATTAATTAAATAAATTAAATATTAAAATAATAACTAAACCTAATTATACAACTACCTAAACCTAATTAACTACCTAAACCTACCCATTTAACCCCCAGATTTCATGGACGGGGAATCATTCCCCGTCCGGTACATCATGTACCGGCCCACCATTTGAATTTTTTTTTTTTCTAATCGGCCAATCATGGCCGTTCATTTTGTTGGATATATTGGTATATTCTCTCTATATAAATAAAGCACGTGCATATGTGTAACACGTGTAATGAACGTACAATTGATTGGATATTGGAACGCGGGTCTAAGGGCTTACAACCCGATACCCAAACCAGTATTTATCTATAAATACTGGCTTGTGATAGCAGTCTAGGTATTCCAATTTTGATACCTAGGGTGAATATCTCAAGCAACTTAGATCTAGAGATAAAACCCTAATTCCCAATTGCTAATTTCCTCACACTGTGGATGATGAATATCTCAAGCAACTTAGATCTAGAGATAAAACCCTAATTCCCAATTACTAATTTCCTCACAGAATTTAACAATCTTGAGATATTTAATTAATTTTGTGAGAGTCTCACCGGAGCCGTACGCCGCTGCCGTTGCCGAGCGCCGTCGCTGCCGTTTGCCGTGCGCCGTCGCTGCCTTGTGGTCGATTCGAGATCTGGTTGCAGATCCGCAGTCGATCTCCTCTTCGACAGCACTCAAAGCAATCGACGACGCCGATTGCTCCCCGTCCGTCGACCTTGCGCCTTAGCCCTCTCTCTTCCCGTTTGGAGTCGACGGCGGCCTTTTCCCCTGAGGCACCGACTCCGACATCTTCCAGCTTCTTCATCTTCAGCCGTTTTGGGTTGTTGAAACCCTAATTGAAGAAGAAGACAGTGAACAGTGGAGATCTTTTGTATCTCATCAAGATCTGGTATTTCTTAAACCCTACGATTCGTGCAATTTATCTAATCCATCTATTCTGTTATTAGTTAGCAGATCATCTTCTCCCTATAAATTACTTGTGTAGTAATAATTCAGAATATACTCTCGAAGTTAGGAAATCATAGTTTATTCCTTGAGATGGAAAAACATGGTCGACCGTATGAGGTTCCTAAACTAGAGGCGTTTAGTAGTTCTGAATTCAATAGTTGGAAGAGGAAAGCACAGTATGGGATGAAATTCATGAAGATCTTTTATACTTGTCAAACGACTTATGATGACTGTACCGAAGATGTGGATGATGCCACTTGGATCAGAGATGAGGACCTGTGCAGGGAGTTTTTGCTAAACAGTATTTCAGATCGGTTGGCAGATGTGTACATGAAGTTTGGGACAGCTAAGGAGATTTGGGACAATCTGCTGGATGAATTCAAAAAGGAGGAGAAGGTCTCCAAGACTCACCTGGTTGATAAGTTCATGAGCTTTGAATTCAAAGAGGAGAAGGCCATTCTCCCTCAGGTAACTGATCTTGAAAACTTAGTAGCTAAATTGAAAACTGAAGATATCACTGTGTGTGATGCCTTTCTCACTGGAGCAATAATCTTTAAATTACCTGCATCATGGCTCACATTTAAGACTGAAATGTATAGACTGCCAGAACAAATTAAGCTTGCACAACTCAAACGATGTATTAAAGTAGAGGATGAAACAAGAACTAGGATAAATTTGGAGTTGGCTAAGAAACAAATTTCTCATGCTAATGTGCTAACCAGTTCCAAATATGTTCCTAAGTTTAAGAAGAACAAGCTTAATAAGGTTAAGGGTGAACCGTCCAAGTTGGAAGCCAATAAAAAGATTGTGAAAAAGAAAGGGAAGTGCTACAACTGTAGGAAGTGGGGTCACCATGCTACCGAATGTAGGCTACCCAAAAGAGAACAACCTAACAATGAAACGGTGAACTTATTAGAGGATAACACTGAACCCACCAACTTTCTGTGTGTTGTTGGTGACGATAAGGTCAGTGCCTCTACGAGTTGGTTGTTGGACTCGGGGGCTACATGTCATGCTTGCAACAATAAGAACCTGCTAACTGATCTCAAAGAAGCAAATGAGTCTGTCTCTATGGCGAATGGAGAATCAGTCAAGGTGCTCCAGGTTGGAACTGCAAATCTCAGTCTCTCATCAGGTAAGAATTTAATTTTGCGTAATGTTAAATTTGTTCCTGCTTTAGCAAAGAATTTAATTTCTATTAGCTTACTGAATAATGCTGGCATGGTAGTTTCTATGATAAGTGGTAGAGCAATATTATCTGTTAACTCATACTACTTTGGTTGTGCTTATTTAGTCAATGGCATGTATAGACTTAGTTTAGCAAATGAAGTGATTAATGCTGTTAGCTCAAAACTGTGTAGCCCTTCTACTTGACACAACAGATTGGGACATGTAAACTATATTAAATTACTTGCTGTTGCTAAAACTTTTAATCTGCCAATTGATACATCCTTAAGGTATGACAAGTGTGAAGTGTGTGCTCAGACAAAGATCACTAGAAAACCCTTTAGTTCTGTTTCTAGGAGTACACAATTTCTTGAACTAATTCATTCTGACATATGCGATTTTAAAAACTTTGTGACGCAAGGAGGTCGGAAGTATTTGATCACCTTTATAGATGATTGTTCTAGATATTGTTATATCTATCTGTTAAAATCAAAGGATGAAGCACTTAATAAATTCAAAGAATTTAAAGACCGTGTCGAAAATCAGTTAAATGCTAAAATAAAAAGGTTCAGATCTGATAGAGGTGGGGAATATGTGTCAATGGGTTTTAAAGAATTTTGCACTTCAAATGGCATTATCTCTGAAACAACAGCACCCTACTCACCACAGTCAAACGGTATAGCCGAAAGAAAGAATCGAACACTTACAGAAATGTTGAATTCTATGTTATTGACTGCTGGATTGCCTTCGAATTTTTGGGGAGAGGCTGCATTGACTGCTAATAATATTCTTAATTTGTTACCACACTCTAAATTGACTGAAACACCTTATGAGTTATGGCATAAACACACACCGAGCTTTGATAAAATAAAAACATGGGGTTGTATTGCTTTTGTCAGAATACCAGACCCAAGAAGGCCTAAAGTAGGACCTCGTACAAATACTTGTGTGTATCTAGGAAATGCAGTTGATAGTGCGGCATACAGATTTTATGACCTATCTCTCAATAAGATAATTGAATCTAGAGATGCAGAATTCTTTGAAGATGTGTTCATCAAAGACAAAGGCATAACACTATCTGGCCACACAGACTTAGTCAATGATTCACAAATAGAATCTAGACCTAGCATAACTGACACTGAAACTACAAATGAAATTGAGCCTAGAAGAACCTCCACCAGAGATAAGACACCTAGAACCTATGATGATGATTTTGTAACTTATGCACTGTTGGCTGATCCACTTAGTGTGAGTGAAGCTCTTCGGTCTAGGGATGGTCTACTTTGGAAAGAGGCCATTGATGATGAAATGGATTCTTTATTACAAAATAAAACTTGGAAATTAGTTGATCTGCCAAAAGGGGCTAAAACCATAGGAAATAAGTGGGTTTTGAAGAAGAAACTTAATCCAGATGGGACTGTAGCAAAGTATAAAGCACGACTAGTAGCTAAAGGTTATACTCAACAAAGTGGGGTAGACTATTTTAATGTTTACTCACCTGTTTGTCATATTGCTACAATAAGGATTCTTCTTGCCCTTGCATCCATTGAAAATTTTGTTATTCACCAAATGGATGTTAAAACTGCTTTCCTAAATGGAGATCTAAATGAAGAAATCTATATGAACCAACCTGAAAGTTTTGTACTTAAAGGTATAGAGAACAAAGTGTGCAAATTGGTAAAATCTTTGTATGGATTAAAACAAGCACCAAAACTATGGCACGAAAAATTTGATACAACAATAAAGAGCTTAGGTTTTGTATCTAGCAATTCTGACAAATGCCTTTATTTTCGTGATCGATCAAATAAAATTGCTATAGTTTGCTTGTATGTTGATGACATGCTTGTTGTTGGAAGCGACCTCTCAACTGTGGTTGAAGTTAAAACAATGCTATCCAAAGAATTCAGCATGAAGGACCTAGGTGTTGTGGACACTATACTAGGTATGAGAGTGAGTTTTGGTAGGCAAGGCATACTCCTTAGTCAATCTCACTATATCAATAATGTGTTACAAAAGTGGGGATATAGTAATTGCAGAAGGTTTGAAACACCTTATGATTACAACAAAAAGTTGACACCTAACGTTGGTGCAACGGTGAGACAGTTGGATTATTCCAAACTGATCGGAAGTCTCATGTATGCAATGATCTGCACTAGACCAGACATAGCCTTTGCGGTAGGCATGCTTAGCAGATTCACTAGTAATCCCGGTAAGACACATTGGAATGCCCTTGAGAGGCTAATGGGTTACCTGTGTGGTACTCAAGAGTTAGCTTTGTGCTACTCTGGACATCCTTCAGTTTTGGAAGGATATTCTGATGCATCGTGGTGCACAGAACTTGGTGAAAGTCGATCCACTAGTGGTTATGTGTTTACACTAGGAGGAGCAGCTGTGTCATGGAAATCTAAAAGGCAACCAGGCATTGCATTCTCATCTATGGAGTCTGAACTCTTTGCGCTATCTTGTGCTGGTGAAGAAGCGGAATGGATGAGAGACCTGTTGCTAGATATTCCATTGAGAAGGTTTAAAGTAACCACTCTTAGCTTGTTCTGCGACAACCAAGCTACAAAAACTGTAGCAACCAATTCTCTTTACAATGGTAAGAGAAGAACTGTCGGTCTTCGACAGGAAAAGTTGAACTATCTCATTAAGCAAGGGATTATTACCCTTATTGATGTGAGGTCAAAACAGAATGTGGCTGATGCCCTTACCAAGGGATTACAAAGAGGTCTAATTGTCAAAACTGTGGGGGAAATGGGGTTAAGAGCCATTAAGTCACAAAGGCCTTAACACCCTAGTTATTTTGATAATTAGAACAGCCATTGAGAAATTCAAACTTAAGCATCAATTTGACAGTTAACGTGTTTCAGATAATCATGATGATTCCACATAAATTCCACAGACATATAATATCATTCCAATTTTGATGATATCATATATCTATAGAATTTACTTAGAATTATCATATTATTCCAATACGAAACATGAAAACGTGTCGATATGTTTCCGATGATTAATTGTCCTAAATATCATTCCAATTTTGATGATATGTCTCTTATGGATGCATGTTTCATTCCAACTTTGATGATTCAATGTTAAACCATGAGTGAAACGGCAGTTTTCATTCTAATATGAAACATAGTATGGTTCTTGTGTAGAAACTATAAAGTTCATGTACTTTATTTGTTAAAGATACTTGATTGTGATGCTTGTGTTAAAATCTTGCTAGCCAATTTGAATTGTACTAAGTTCTTTTGTTTGAACTAGATACTTTTATGCAATTTGTTTGAATTCAAAGAGAAATGACTCATGAAATTCTTATTTGCAATGTTGAGCAACAGGTGCTAGCAAAGATAATGGAGGTGGAATCTTAGATCTCGATTTTGAAGATGATGACTTGCTCGATATGGAGGAGTAGTCATGAAGCAGCATGCAGGGATTTTCTTTTGCCAATCACTTGCTTAATAAAACTTCTTTTGAGTTTAAGACTACTTTTGAAGCTTAAAACTCTTTTGTTTGGTTTGAAGTTTATTTGCTTTATTTAGTTTGAGACTATGGTTTATTTATCTATTGGTTTAGTCTTTGTGAACTATTCTGAATTGGATATGGTTTGGAACTATTTAATTATATTGGTTTAGTCTTGATTGAACTATTCAATTTTATAATTATTTTGGTTCTTTATGAAACTATACCTTTATGATGCTTTTCCTTTATGGACTGCTATCAGCCAGTCAGTTGTATGCTGATCTGATGAGATAATCCTGTACTTTATATATTGAGAATATAGGAGGAGATTGTTGGATATATTGGTATATTCTCTCTATATAAATAAAGCACGTGCATATGTGTAACACGTGTAATGAACGTACAATTGATTGGATATTGGAACGCGGGTCTATGGGCTTACAACCCGATACCCAAACCAGTATTTATCTATAAATACTGGCTTGTGATAGCAGTCTAGGTATTCCAATTTTGATACCTAGGGTGAATATCTCAAGCAACTTAGATCTAGAGATAAAACCCTAATTCCCAATTGCTAATTTCCTCACAGAATTTAACACATTTATTTAAAAAAAAAAGGAGAGATGGGGTTACATACCCCGGCCGGGGTATGTTTCCCCGTCTGAGGGAATCGTATCATATTCCGGACGGGGTATGTTTTCCCGTCCTTTATAATTTGAGAATCGCTATTCTGTTTCTCATATATGAGAAACGAATATAGCATGTTTGCTATAAAATGGCAAAATGAGAAACTGTTGTCGACGTTCGTTTGCTAAAAAATGGCAAATTGGCATATATAGCAAACGACTGTGGATGCTCTAATGGTAAAGAGAGTGTGATAAGTTAAAAGAGGTCTCCGGTTCCAGTAAATAGTTCAGATTACGTATCGGTATTAAAGTTTTTAAAAAATATTAGAACATGAATCGCACGTCCAGATTACTAGTAGTATGAAAGTGAATTGATGCGAAACTCACGAGGAAGTATGCGGGAGCTAAAATGGATAAGGGATGAAGCCACAAGAAACATGAAACTGAAAGGGATGAAAATCTGAAAGAGAAATACATATTTACATTGCAAATGTCATCAATCACAATGATGTTCGCAAAGATCATTTAGCACAGAATCAAATTGCAAGGGTAAAATTGAACAGCAGTTCTGGTAGATTATGCACTTACATCTAATATATCACAAAATTCCAAATCAAAGAAACAGCTAGAATTGCTACATCTATTGCATAGCATGCTAAGATTTAGGAAGGAGGAATACGAAAAATGAGAAAGGGATCCCTCCGTGCAGAAATTGAGAATTGAGGAGGCAACAGCCGAGAAAAATGGAACAGGAAGGGTTGAAAATCAGTTGCTTTGTACTTTTATATGGAGAGATGATGAAGAGATAGGATATGGTTTCTATCCTGACCGTCGGATGAAAACATCGTACGGTCTTGGAGAGATGTAGATTTATAGAATAGGATAGTGCCACGTGGAGTGGAGGTGGCTTGACGCGCACGCTAGTCTAGGGTTGGCAACCGGGTCGGGTCGAACCCGCCCGGGTTGGTACCGAAGTAGCGTGGGTTCGGGTTGGGTTGCCTTAGGGAAGTGTCGATCCAGCCAACCCGTGAACCCATTCGGGTCCAACCCGGATCGGATCGCGAGTGGGCCCGTTTGTTTCAAGATTTTTTTTAACTTAAAAAAAAATTGTAGTAATAATAATAATAATAATAATAATAATAATAATAATAATAATAATTAAAGAGTGAAATTGATATAAAAAATGTATATATATTATTCATATGATTTCAACTTATACAAATTTTCAACTTTTTTATAAGAAACAAAAAATTATTATAAATTTGTTCATCTAATTACAAATTTCTTCTATAAAATGATAATTTTCTTCAATTTCCAACTTATTTATAAGAAACAAAGATTTATACAATTTTTTTTACATTTACAAATTTCTTGCATATGTTGGTCTTCAATTTGTTGTTGTTGTTGGTCTTGAATTATTCATGTTGGTTGTTATTGTTGTTGTTGTTATTCTTCCGGCGAGTTGCTTCCACTTGTAGACGTGTCAAACCCTTTTCCTTGAGTCCTATCTTCGGCCTTCATCCAGTCTTCCGTGCAGATGAGCATCTCCAACAATTGAGACTTCAAGCGATTCCTGTAATCGGTTAGAACCCTGCCACTTGTAGAAAATGCACTTTCTGAAGCAATTGTAGAGACATGATGAGTTAGTAGATCCTTAGCCATATATTTAAGAATACTATAAGTATGTTCATGGTCTTTCCACCATTGTAAAATATATAGTGAAGAAGTAAAACTTTCAGAATCTTGTTGATTATATCAATGTAATTCATTTGATTGATTAGTTTTACCTTTTTTTTATTGAATTTAGCAAGTAAATTAAATGTAGCATCATCTAATTTACTCTTACCCTTACCTTTAGAAGTAGCAAAAGAAGAAGTAACTAAAGTAGTTGTACTACTAGATGCAAAACTTCTATCATAATAATCATACAAGTTATTTAATATCGATTCAAATTTAGCTAAAAATGTTCCGCAATCAATTTCAGATTCATCTTCCTCAAGTAAAGTAAAAAAACGTAATCAAACTTTTCGTACCTTCTAATTTGATACGAGGATCAAACACAGTTGCAATAAAATACAACATAGGAGGATGATTAAAATACTTCAAAAATTTGGTATATGCAAGTTTCACAATATAACCAATAAAAGCATCATCGATCATTTCTTTGAAAGTTTGCATCATAGTAACTATTGAAATAAAAATGCTAATAGAAGTATTCATAACATTTTGAAAATTATAATGGATGGTTCTAAAAGGTTCTAAAAATTTTAACAAAGATTCGGCAACAATCGGGAGTCATTTGAAAATTTGGCATGTTTTTTGCCATGCAAAAATTATTTATACATGTTTTATATTTGGTAACAACTTGTAGAAAATCATAAGTAGAGTTCCATCGGTGTTTAACATCATTTGGAAATTTTCTAAAATGTACATTTTTAAGCCTACACCATGCTTTACATTCTTGAAATATAGGGCCACTTAATGAAATAAAATGTACATAATTTCTAATGTTAACTATATATGGGTCGGCTATATCTAATGTATCTTGAACACATAAATTTAAAATATGACATGCACATCTAATATGAAAAATATTGTCAGATGGAGGGTTTAATGCGGTTGGTAATATACTAATTGATGCATTGTTGTTAGATGCATTATCAAAATTTATACACATAATTTTATCACGAATATGAAAAAGATCACAAATTTCTAAAATACGATTTGCAATTTCATTACCACTATGGGGATAGGGCAACGTGGCAAGTGATATGATCCTTTTTTGAAGAATCCAATCACTTTCGATCCAATGACAAGTTATTCCCATCATTGGAATATTGTTACAACCCTTTCAACAATCGGAAGTTAAAGAAACTCTACAAGTTAAACTCCATAAAATGGCAATCAAAGGTTCTCTCATTTCATTGTACATTTTAAAACAATCCGACTTCAAAGTATTCCTAGGGATTCTTTAAAAATTCGGGTTTAATGCGGTTTGATTAAAAGTTTCTTAGTCCCTACTATCGGAATAGGAAAATGGTAACTCTTCCTTAATGACTAGTCGGACCATTTTTCGACGAACAAGTTCGGGATCAAAAGAGTGGCTATCAACTACACCGGTCCTAGGATGGATTTTTTGTTGGCCAGGTAGGTCTACAAGAAGTTCTTTGTGTACATTTTGGATGTGTCATTTTATTGTACCCATCCCTTCACCCTTCTTCCATTTGTATGGCTTCGAACATGTTTTACAAATTTTTATACCTACACCAAGGATTTTCTTCGTCCGGGATATAATCATAAAATTTGTGTCAATCACTAGTTTTCCCTCTAGTTTTCCTACTACTCCTGCGATCTCTCGGGACTTAGGCCATTCCTTCTGAAATTCTTCAGGATCTTCTTCGTCTGAATCAGTTTGCCCGGGGTAGTAATCCTCTTCGACTGTGTTCCAGTCATCACCGCCAGCTGGGTCGAAGTTGTCCGCCATCTTAGAAAAGGGAGAAGAATAAGCATAAATCATAGAGTAACACAAATGTAAGTAGCTTACATTTAAATCTCTAGACTTAACACACACTCTAATTTCCACTCTAGGGTGTCGTTCCTTATAAATTTGTACTACTTGGAAGCGTAGCTCTGATACCACTCTGTAACACCCCGAATTCCAAATAAGACCGAATTTGAAGTTCCATAGGAACTTTACACTTCTCTTCGTACAATTTTACAAGAAAATAAAACTTTTATTACATCAGAGTTACATTTACAATTACATTTAAACAGCGGAAGCAATTTACAATAAATTACATGAATAAAAATACACAACACTTGAATCATTCTTTAAGCATCAATTCCTCCTTAGTTTTTTTCATGCACTTTATCCTGCATAGAAACTGTGGGCACGTCAGTTGCTTACAACTGACAAAAGATTATGCACGACTATCCTCTCTATGCCGAACAGTATAACGATTCTCAAATACTTAAACAAACCACAAACTTGATCACAAACAAAACTACAAAGCGACTATTCTATTGATGTCGTGCTGTGCTATACACTTAGTCCTTAATGCAGTTATTTATATTACATGACACTAATGCGCACTTGTTCTGATTCTATGCATCCCATACTACATAGGTCCGAGGGCAAGCCCTTAATCGTTCTTCATCTTGTAGGATTCAATCCCTCGCCATGACTTAAAATACTACGGTAACTACAGTAAGTATCCTAGATGTTCTATGAGTTACGAGCTCATGTTCAGACAGCCTGAAGGGGAATCCCACGTCATGACACGACGCATCATGTAGACAACCTGTGCAAAATTCAGCCTTCGTCATGGGACATGACACCACCCACAGTCATCAAACACCCCACAAGCGTCGCCTGCGATACAGACTTTTGGAGACGTATCCACGTCATGACACGACGCATCGTGTAGACGGCCTGTGAATACTCTCACACCGTCGCTCCGAGGCCCTCATACTCGTGTTTTTCTCTTACTTTCATCACATCCTCACTATGTATCTAATCCTTAGTTATTAAATCATGAATAAAATCAATACTCTAGAGTCATCGTTTCCTCTATACCGGTCTTAATCATCCATTCAACAAATATGACCCAAACTTGGTTTTTTTTTTCTTTCAATATCTCTTCTCAAACATGTTAATTCAATGCCGGTATAAGGCTTAGCTACCCTCTAGCTTTTAATTCCATTTCATATTCATAGCATTTGAGTATTCATATTCATAAGATCTTTCATAATTCACCATGACATTTTATTTCACTTTCATGTACAAATTCATGCATAAGATAAATGAATTCATTTTCTAACTTGTCACATTCAAAATTCTCACTTTTTCAATACTAAAACCCAAATTCCCACTTTCAATTTTTTTCCATAACAAGTCTCATTTCAAAGATTCTTTTAAGCTATGCATTTTTTTTCTTTACTTTATCCAAAGGCAATTTAAACTAACAACTTATAATAAAAGGTCCCGAATTCTCATTTATACTAGGCCAAAGGTTATAGAAAATTATCTCAGTGAATTTATTTGAACTTTAGGGAAGTCGACTGTTAAAAACATGGTCAGTCGGTTGTTCTGCGAGTTTCTAAAGCTCGAAAACACATAATCAGGGCAGTCGACTCTAAAATATGGTCGGTCGACTGTTCTGTAAAGATTTAAACTCGAATCAATTAATCAGGGCGGTCGACTGTAAAAGTACAGTAGGTCGACTGTTTTGTGAAGATTAAACTCGAAAACAAATAATCAGGGCAGTCGACTGTAAACGTACAGTAGGTCGACTGTTCTGTGACAAAAGTTCAAAATTTATTACCTGATAGTCGACTATCGACTCTAATTCGGTCGACTGTCGATTGCACTAGGTTGCTATTAAGATTAAATCATGGATGTATTTTCGATAGTGAAAAACAAGAATCACAAATTCACATTATTCCTAATCAAGGATTACACATAAGATTATTTTTAGAACACAAGTTTTCATCTTTCTAAATTGGTGTTGTTTAAAATTAGACAATCAAACTTTCATGGTGCATTTAATCAATCATTTGTTTCATAAGCACAGCTTTCTCAATAAAGCATATTTCAAATACGTGATAGATTCTAGCACATTATAACACAATTTTAGCAACTAATCAATCAATTGGTCAAGCATTCTCTTATCTACAATTCTTCCTCTCTAAATAGGCAAACATGAGGTTAAATTACTCAGTTTCTCTTTAGAAATTTTATCCTAGCATGATGTCTAAATTAGAAGCATGAGAATCACCCACCTATTTGAAGAAAACAAATAAAAAGCTCCTAGAATCTCCTTAAACACCCGAACGGTCCTTCTCCTCCTAGATTGTACCACCACGAAAGCCTTCTCCGCCTTGCACAAGTGGAACCCGAGCTCTCTCTTTCCCCTAGATGAATGGCCGACCTCCAAAGAGTAGGAACACACACAACTAAAATTTCTCTCAATCTTTTTACTCACTTTCTCTCAATCTTTTTCTAACTCTTGTGTTTCTTTCTTTCTTCTCTCTACAAATTTTTAATGTACTACATGAATAGAATGGGGGTATTTATACATTTTCTAAGGTGGGATGGAGGGCCAAGATTGAATTAGATAGTTGTAGATTAGCGGCTAGGATGAGTTAGGGAGTGAGAGTAACCACCCATGAACACAATCCACCTCTCCACTAAGCCACTCCCCCACTCTCTCTTTGACTCCATCCGGCCTACCCCAATGCACACCCAAGACACGTGCTAGTGCAATACACATGTCTCCAAAGTACCCCCCTAGCTACTAGTTGTACATGATTAAATAATTTGTTGTCTATTAAATGTGTCCACACTACAATTTATAACAATTAAAAGGTAATTTAATTAGTGGACTTCAAAAGTAGTGGGTTTTAGAACCATGGGTTATTAATAAAACACTTAATTAATTAGGGTGGGCTTAAATTAGGAAAATAGGCCTTAGGCTTCTTAAAATAGGTTTGTAGAAATTAAAAGGGAGAATTAAAAATGATTGTTTGTTCATGTTATAAGAAGGATAATTTTAAGTAAAAATGCACAAGAATTTATACATTCCAAACACGTAAAACCAATAACTTCTCAATTAATTATGAATTGAAATCTAGGGTATTACAATACTCCCTCCTTAGAATAGTTCCGTCCCTGGAACTACACTCAAAAAGCAAGAAACCAGGAATACAACAAAAGGGTAAGAAAAGAAAAGAAAAGAAGATACAAATCAAGCAAAGAGATCAGGATGATCCTTCATCATCCTCTCCTCAGATTCCCAAGTAGCCTCTTCAACTAACTGGTTTCTCCAGACTACTTTGACCATCGGTATCGTCTTGTTCCTCAAGACTTTCACCTGACGATCTACAATCTCAATCGGGAGCTCAATGTAACTCAGATCCAACTGCAAACTCTCCAACACTTCGGGCAAATGGTGACTCGGATCTGGAATGTACCCTCTCAGCATAGACACATGGAAGACATTATGAACCTGAGATAACTCTTTCGGTAACTCTAACCTGTAAGCAGTTTTTCCAATTTACTTCAATATCTTATACGGGCCTATGAACCTTGGGGCTAACTTTCCACCTCTGCCGAAGCCAATCACAACCTTGCTAGGTGAAACCTTCAGAAAGACAGAGTCACCAACCTCAAACTCAAGGTCCCTCCTCCGGTTGTCTGCATAGCTCTTCTGCCTACTCTGAGCATCCATCAATCTCTTCCTGATCAGATTGATCTTTTCAGAGGTCTGCTGCACAATATCAGGCCCAAACATCTGCCGCTCTCCGACTTCGAACCAACAAACAGGTGTTCTGCACTTCCTGCCAGACAGAGCTTCGTATGGTGCCATCCCAATACTAGTCTGAAAACTATTGTTGTAGGCAAACTCTAGCAGAGCTAGATGCCTTTTCCAACTGCCTCCAAAATCTAACACACAACACCGAAGCGTATCCTCAAGAATACAATTGACTCTCTTGGTCTGTCCATCGGTCTGAGGATGAAAAGCAGTGCTGAAATCCGTCTTGGTACCCAGAGCTGTCTGAGGAGTCCTCCAGAAATGTGAAGTAAACCACGCATCTCGATCAGAAACAATAGTTAACGGAACACCATGAAGCTTGACGATCTCTCCAACATACAGCTCGGCCAACTTGTCCATAGACGAAGTGAGTTTCATCGCCAAGAAGTGAGCGGACTTGGTTAGTCGATCGACAATGACCCAAATCGCATCATTGCCCTTTGAACTCTTGGGCAAACCCATGATGAAATCCATACTGATGTTATCCCATTTTCATTCCGGAATAGGTAACGGTTACAATAGACCTCCGGGTTTTTATTTTCGAATTTGACCTGCTGTCAGATCTCACACTTCGCCACAAACTCAGCCACATCCCGCTTCAGACATGACCACTAAAAATGTTGCTTAATGTCCTTATACATCTTGGTAATCCGAGGATGTATAGAAAAAATTGTAGCATGTGCCTCCTGAAGAATACTCTCCCGCAATTCTGCTTGATCTGGAACACACAGCCTTTCTGCAAACCACAACACTTCGTCTCTGATCTGAAACTCTGACAACTTGCTAACACCAACCTACTCCTTCATCTTCTGAATCTTTGTATCTTCCTTCTGACTTGCAATAATCCATTCATTCAGCGTTGGTTGAGGCCTCAACTGAGCTAAAGATGATCCCAAGCCTTGCAGAACAACTTCAATACCATCTCGATCCAACTCCTCTACAAGATGGCCCTGAGTTGTAATCAAACTAGCCAGACTGCTCTTTCGGCTAAGTGCATCAGCAACAACATTAGCCTTCCCAGGATGGTACTTAATCTCTGGACGAATGTCCTCAAGTACTTCCAGCCATCTCCGTTGCCTCAGATTCAGATCCTTCTGCTAATAGATGTACTTCAAGCTCTTGTGGTCCTTGTACATGTTCAGCTTCTCACCATATACGTAGTGTCTCCATTGCTTTAAGGCGAAGATAATCGCAACCATCTCTAGATCATAAGTGGGATAATTTTTCTCATGCGGTCTTAGTTGCCTAGACCCATAAGCGATCACTTTCCCTTCTTACATTAAGACACAACCAAGCTCACGATGTGAAGCATCGCTGTAGACATCATACTCAACACCTGCTCTAGGCAAAGCTAAAATGGGAGCATTAGTCAGCCTCTCTTTCAACTCCTGAAAGCTTGCCTCGCACTGCTCAGTCCACTTGAAGTTCACACTCTTCTTGGTCAGACCAGTGAGCGGCACGACTATCTGAGCATAGCCCTGAATGAACCTCCTGTAGTATCCAGTTAGCCCAAGGAAAGTCCTGATTTCCTTCACTGTAGTAGGCCTTGCCCAATCCTTCACCGCCTCTATCTTTTGAGGATCAGTTGCCACTCCATACTTAGAAAGGATGTGACCCAGGAATGCCATTTCAGATTTTCAAAAATTGCACTTGGACAACTTGGCATACAACTCTAGCTCTTGCAGCTTCTTCAAAACTGCTGCCAGATGCTTTGTGTGCTCCTCCTCCGACTTGGAGTACACAAGAATATCGTCGATAAACACCATGTCGAAAGAATCAATAAACGGCCTCAGAACTCTGTTCATCATATCCATAAAAATTGCAGGTGCATCGTCACTCCAAACGGCATAACTAAGAATTCATAATGCCCATGTCGAGTTCTGAACCTAGTCTTATGCGCATCTTCAGTATTTACTCGAACTTGATGGTATCCTGATCGAAGATCTATTTTGGAGAAAACAGCTGCTCCTTGTAGACGATCGAACAAGTCAACAATTTGTGGAATAGGATACTTATTCTGAACGGTGACCTTATTTATCTCTCAGTAATCGATGCACATCCTTATCGATCCATTTTTCTTCTTTACCAAAAGCACCGGTGCTCCCCAGGACGACGCACTCGGTTGAATAAAAACTTTCTCCAACAGTTGCTCAATCTGTCGTTTGATCTCATCATGCTTCACAGACGCCATCCTATACGGTGCCTTGGAAATGGGTGCACTCCCTGGCTGAATAGTGATGCTGAACTCTACATCACGATGTGGGGGTAACCCAGGCAACTCTTCCAAGAATACATTCGGGTAATCCCGAACCACTGGAATTTGCTGTACCTCTGCAGGAACCTCCTTCTTTCTGATGGCTGCAACCAAACCTGAACATCTCTTCTTCCCTTGGAATATGACATCAGGACCACCTGGAGCCTTCACTGTGACTTCCCTGGTCCTGCACTCGATGCTTGCACTATACACTGACATCCAATCAATGCCAACGATAACATCGACTCCCAAGACATTCAGTTCGATCAGATCAATCCCAAAAATTCTGTCCCCATTCTCGATCTCGCAGTCCGCATAGTACCGATCAATGGTTAAATTCTCCCCTGATGGAGTAGCTACTGCTAAGACCTTGCCTGGAAAGACTTTCGATTCAACTCCCAAAACGTTAGCAAATTTAGGCGATAAAAAGTGTGAGAGGACCCAATATAGAACAAAACAACAGCTTTATTTCCATTCAAATAAAGTTCTCCTGTTACATAACACACACTCGTTACATAACAGTTCATTAAATAAATAGGAAAAAGAGAACAACAGAAAGAAAAACACTTCTAAACACCCCCCTCGTACCAGTGATGACGTGATCCAACTCATTAGCGTCAGCTTCAGTCAAGGAAAATACTCGCCCCTGCTGGTACGACTTCTTCCCAACTTGTTGCGTTGGTCCACTACGGGTGACATTCTGCGACTTGGGGCATTGAGACTTGTAATGTCCCGTCTCACCACAGTTGAAGTAAGTCACCACAGGAGGTCTCACCCAATTATTTCCGGGTCTCCCAGCGATGTTGACAGCATTCGCCCCAGTAGGTTTGAACCTTTGAGCTGACGGCTGTCCCATGAAATTTCCAGAAACTGCAGGCCTCTTCCCAACATGCCAGTTGTTCCTCCGATTCTGAACAACATGGAACTGCTCCATATCCTCCTCAGTGGCTGCAGCTCGTTTGACCACCTTGTCAAACCTCCTGATACCGAGGGGTATCATCCTGGATCTCAGACTTGGCCTCAAACCATACTTAGACTTTCGAGCTTTCTTCGCCTCGTCCATTACCAGTTCGGGTGCATACCTCGAGAGTTGAGTGAACCTTATCTCATACTCTCTAACCGACATATCGCCTCTAAGGTAGTGCCAGAAATTCCATGGCCTTCTTCTCCTGGACGTCTGATGGAAAATAATGACTGGGGAACTCCTCCAAGAATTCCTCCCAGCCAAGAATAATATCTCCCATCGTCTGCTTCATCGACTGCTACCACACAGCCGCATCCTTCTCGAACTGCAGTGCAGCCAACTTCACCTTGCTGCCCTCCAGAGTCTCCAAGACTTCGAAGATAGTCTCTACCTGTCAGATCCAATTATCAGGTGTGTCAGGGTCTGACTTCCCCTTAAATATGGGTGGTTTCATCCTTCTGAATGATTCCATAAGTTTGATTGCTTCGGTTACTGGATTCACAGGCATCCTCCCTTGGTTCTGATTCATGGCAACGGCATTGAGTGTCTGATAGACCCTCGTTAACTCCGTTTTCAAGTCCAGACCTTCTCCGCCTCTAGCTCTTCTTCCAGCCATATTCTGATGCAAAAGATCCACTAAATTCGAAGTAGAAAACATGAATTTAAATCAATTTTTCATTTCATTGAATTTCAAACTTTATACATTCGAATTTAAAACATTTCTAACATCAAATGAAAGCAGTAAGAAGATAGAACATTCTAGTTCCTACGGTTCCTCTTGGCTTCTCGAAGCTCTTTCCGTAGTTCCGCCACTTCTTCTTTCAGTACATCGTACATGTTTTTCCTCTTCTCGAGTTACCACACACGATGACTGAGAGTTACAATATTCTCCTTGCACTTCGCACACTGTGCCTGCAACCGCTCTGCTCGCTCGCTCTGAGTCTCCACTTGCCTCTAAAGAGACACAATGAGACTACTCAGAACTGGTTTTTCCTCGTCGGAGAATCATCAGATGAATCTGAAGGTGGAGTGATCTCTTGGGATTCAGGCCATTCCTCCTCAAATTCTTTAGGATTTTCTTCGTCTGAATCAGTTGGCCCGGGTTAGTAATCCTCTTCGACTATGTGCTAGTCATCACCGCCAGCTGGATCGAAGTGGTCCGCCACCTTAGAAAAGGGAGAAGAAGAAGCATAAATCATAGAGTAACACAAATGTAAGTAGCTTACATTTAAATCTATAGACTTAACACACACTCTAATGTCCACTCTACGGTGTCTTTCCTTATAAATTTGTACTATTTGGAAGAGTGGGTTTGATACCACTCTGTAACACCCCGAATTCCAAATAAGACTGAATTTGAAGTTCCAAAGGATCTTTACACTTCTCTGCGTACAATTTTACAAGGAAATAAAAACTTTTATTACATCAGAGTTACATTTACATTTACATTTAAATAGCGGAAGTAATTTACAATAAATTACATGAATAAAAACACACAACACTTGAATCATTCTTTAAGCATCAATTCCTCCTTAGTCTTTTTCATGCACTTTATCCTGCATAAAACCTGTAGGCACGTCAGTTGTTTACAACTGACGAAAGATTATACACGGCTATCCCTCTATGCCGAACAGTATAACGATTCTCAAATACTGAAACAAACCACAAACTTGATCACAAACAAAACTACAAGGAAACTATCCTATTGATGTCGTGTTGTGCTGTGCACTTAGTCCTTAATGCAGTTATTTATATTACATGACACTAATGCGCATAGGTCCGAGGGCAAGCCCTTAATTGTTCTTCATCTTGTAGGGTTCAATCCCTCGCCATGACTTAAACTACTACGGTAACTACAGTAAGTATTCTAGATGTTCTATGAGTTACGAGCTCATGTCTAGACAGCCTGGAGGGAAATCCCACGTCATGACACGTAGCATTTTGTAGATAGCCTGTGGACAATTCAGCCTCCGTCATGGGACATGGCACCACCTGCAGTCACCAAACACCCCATAAGCATCGCCTTCGGAGCGGAGTCCTGGAGACGTATCCACGTCATGACACGACGCATCGTGTAGACAGCCTGTGAATACTCTCACACCGTAGCTCTGAGGCCCTCATACTCGTGTTTTTCTCTTACTTTCATCACATCTTTACTATGTATCTAATCCTTAGTTATTGAATTTTGAATAAAATTAATACTCTAGAGTCAGCATTTCCTCTATACCGGTCTTAATCATCCATTCAACAATACGACCCAAACTTGGTCTTTTCTTTTCAATATCTTTTCTCAAAAGTGTTAATTCAATGTCGGTATAAGGCCTATCTACCCTCTAGCTTTTATTTCCATTTTATGTTCATAGCATTTGAGTATTCATATTCATAAGATCTTTCATAATTTACCACGACATTTTATTTCACTTTCAAGTACAATTTCATGCATAAGACAAATGAATTCATTTTCTAACTTGTCACATTCAATATTCTCACTTTTTCAATACTAAAACCCAAATTCACACTTTTAATTTTTTTCCATACCAAGTCTCATTTCAAAGATTCTTTTAGGCAATGCATTTTTTTTTCTTTACTTTATCCAAAGGCAATTTAAACTAACAACTTATAATAAGTGATCCTAAATTCTCATTTATACTTGGCCAAAGGTTATAGGAAATTATCTCATGGAATTTATTTGAACTTCAGGAAAGTCGACTGTTAAAAACATGGCCAGTCCGCTGTTCTGCGAGTTTCTAAAGCTCGAAAACACATAATCAGGGTAGTCAACTGTAAAATATGGCCTGTTGACTGTTCTGTGAAGATTTAAACTCGAACTCAATTAATCAGGGCGGTCGACTGTAAAAGTACAGTAGGTCGACTGTTCTGTGAAGATTAAACTCGAAAACAAACAATCAGGGCAGGTCTACTGTAAATGTACAGTAGGTCGACTGTTCTGTGACTAAAATTAGAAATTTATTACATGACAGTCAACCGTCGACTCTAATTCGGTCGACTGGCGATTGCACCAGGTTGCTATTTAGAGTAAATCATGGATGTATTTTCGACAGTGATAAACAAGAATCACAAATTCACATTATTCCTAATCAAGGTTTCCACAAAAGATTATTTTTAGAACACAAGTTTTCATCTTTCTACATTGGTGTTGCTTAAAATTAGACAATCAAATTTTCACGGTGCATTTAATCAATCATTCGTTTCATAAGCACAACTTTCTCAATAAAACATATTTCAAATACATGATAGATTATAGCACATTATAACACAATTTTAGCAAATAATCAATTAGTTGGTCAAACATTTTCTTATCTACAATTTTTCTCTCTAAATAGGCAAACATGAGGCTAAATTACTTAGTTCCTGTTTAGAAATTTTATCAATTCAAACCCTAGCATGATGTCTAAATTATAAGCATGAGAATCGCCCACCTATTTGATGAAAAGTGTAGAACCCCGTATTTTTAAAATATTATTTTTTTAAAGGTTTATAAATGACTAAGATGATTTTTGGAGAATTTATGAATATGTTCTGAGAATATATCTTTTTACACGTGCAAATGCTTTCTTAAGAAGTTTGAAAGTCAAGTTTTCTTCATGAAAAATCATTATTTAATATTTGGAATTTATTTAGTATTTTTCCAGATTTTTCTGAAATTAATTGGAACTATTTGCAAATTTTGAGAAAAGAATGATCTTTTTGCAAATTTGTCATTTTTAGGGGTTAAAATGTAAAATGTACTTTCTGGACGTTTTGAACAGTACCGGTTGAGATTAAGGGTTATATTTCACTTTTAAATCCTAATTTAAATGAATTTTATTGAATTCCCAAGAATAGAACTATATATGTAAACTTGTATTTTGAAGGGATTATTTTGCAACAGTGGGTAAAACCCTAAACTCTTATCCCGGATATTTAAAGGGAATTTGCAACCGTCATTTGCTGCAATATACAGAATTTTGTGATATTTTTGGAGGATCAAGAAGAGGAATTTGGATCTCGCCAAAAGGAAGGCTTTTTCATTGGATCTTTTCAATTCCAAGGTGAGTGACAATGTTTTGTTTTGTTTTGATGTTGCGAATGATATGAATCTTGTATTGTGGTTTGATTAATGTGATCGATTGTTATATTGTTGTTTGGCATGTATGTTTATTTAGTAGTTTGCATGGAAACGATGCAATGGTTGTTGTTTGTATCATGTATGTGAAATCTAAGAATGTTGAATAGATCTTGGTTCATAAAAGTGTATTGATAGAAAGCATGTTTAAGATTTGAGTATGGTTATGATCGGATGGATGAACATCTGGATCTTGTGTTATAAATCAGATCTTGGTTTTGAGTTATGAAAGAATTTCAGTATTGAGAAACCCTAATGGAAGAATTAAGAATTTAGAACATGAAGATTGAGATTTTGAGGAAGTTGGTTGATTTAAGGATCGTATCAAATCTGAGGATACTTTGAGATTGTCATTTTTACCTGAATACGAATTATTTTCATAAACAATGATTTCTTTTAGAAAAAACTCTAATTTTGATTATCTTGTACAACCGAAATTAGGCAGACTGTAGGCCGACAGTCGACTGTCAGATCTTTCAGTCGACTGGCACGACCCAGCTGCTGTATCTTTAGCTTTCTTGAAAATTCGTTCTGGACAGTCGACTTAGATCCTTTTCAGTCGACTGGTACACTTAGAATTTATTTTTCAAAGTTATCGTAGATTTTTCTCTGGTAAGTCGACTTATGACCTTTTAAGTCGACTTATATTCTCCTTTAAGTCGACTTATGACTTTGCAAGTCGACTTATAACACTTAGAATATTTTCTTAAAGATTTCTGGAATTTCTCTCTGGTAAGTCGACTTATGTTTTTATAAGTCATCTTATATTGTTGGTAAGTCAACATATGTTTTTATAAGTCATCTTATATTGTTGGTAAGTCAACTTATGTTTTTATAAGTCATCTTATATTCTCTGGTAAGTCAACTTATGACTTTTATAAGTCAACTTATATTACTTAAACTTATTTTCTTAAAATTATGGATATTTTTTCCTCTGGACAGTCGACTTACTACAGTAATAAGTCGACTGGTACTGATGAGTTTCATAAACTTGAATGTTCTTTCGAATGATTAGTTCTCATATATTTTAGCCTATACTTTGTCTTCTATTAAGCATATGATTTTAAGCTGTTCAGTTGAGCTATTTATGGTGGAAAGTTGGTTTAGACATTTGAGTTTGAGTCTCTAGAGGATGTGTGTGACCCTAAGATACCGGCGTTGAGTTATTTTGTTGAGGCCTGTTGAGGCATTTCAGTTATTCAGTTTTGAGTTAAGTCCGGTAGGGTACACCACTCTAGGAGATTCGTTGAGTAATTAAGTAACCCAAAAATAATAAGGACAGGCACTAGTGGTGATATGATGAACGGGAACATGAGTTATGTACCTCAGTATGGCATTCGGTGTGGGATTTAATCTCCGGAATTATCGAAGTATCTTACTTTGGGTGTGGGATCTATCTCCGAAATTATCCAAGAATTTTACTTTGGGTGTGAGATATATCTCCGGAATTATCCAAGTAGTTGCTTTCGGTGTGGGATTGATCTCCGAAATTATCGGAGTCGAGGCGAAGCACATGTGGTATTCGTGTGATGATGTGTCAATGTTTCGGTGTGGGATTTAATCTCCGGAATTATCACGGTAGATTACTTGTGGTGTGGGATATATCTCTGGAATTATCACGGTAGATTACTTGTGGTGTGGGATTTATCTCCGGAATTATCACGGTAATTACTTGTGGTGTGAGATTGATCCCCGGAATTATCGGGCATGGGCTACTATTCACAGCTTATCTTTATCTCGTAGTAGTCATCGTGATAGGATTAGTTGCATAGCGGGGGATTGAACTCTATGAAGTGAAGACGTTAAGGGCTTGCACCGAACCTATGTAGAGTGGGATGCATAGACTTCGACAAGTACGCATTAGAGAGTCCGCATATAGAAATTGTGTTTTCTTGACTTGGTTGTATGCATGTGGTTTTCCTGTTTTCTACACTTGACACCTAGTTTAGTTTCACTTGTGGTTTATATGTTTCCTTGTTACGTCATATTTTGGTATTCATGTTCATTACATGTTGTTTAAGAATTCATGCTTAATGTTCATTTATGTTGTTTGCTTTTATGTCACTCACACCATTTATCGCTGACCCCTTTAGTTTTGGGGGTTAGGGATCATCTCTAGCCTCATGTGTTGCAGGTTGTTGCTTAGAGTTTGGAGGTTTGGATGCTTGAGATAGTTTTGAGATAAATTGATTTAATAGAGTTATGTGTAAATTTGTAAAACAGTGTTGTAATAAGACTGTGTTGTAAATAAAAGAAGATTTTGATTGAGATGTTTTTAAATTCTGCTGTGCTATGTAAAAGTTTGTTGTAATAAAAGTTGAAAATTTTAGTGGAGTTGGTTGTGTTTAATGTTACATTGAAGTTGATGCTGGGATTGTGCCACGTATTTTCTAAGATATCATATTAGAAATTCGGGGCGCTACAGAGATTGGTATCAGAGCATGCTTCAATAGTAATAATAAACATGGCATAAAAATAACCTAGGTGTGGACACTAGAGTGTGAGTACCTAGGTGTGGACATTAAAGAGTGAGTATCACATGGAACTGAAACATGATGTTTTACCTTTGGGATACAAGTGAAGTTTTGCCAAAGGATATTGATGTGAGTTTGAATTGTGTGTGATGCTCTAACTTTTCCCTCGTTTTGCAGTATTCAGAATGGTTGCACCCAGGCCCAGGAATGGTGGTAACAATGAGGATGGATCTGGTAGTTCTCGAGGAACTGGAATTGATCTTAAGGCTGAATTCGCCAAGGTGTATCAGACTCTGAATGCGCTAATGGCATTTAATTTGGCGCAAAGTCAGAATCAACAGCAGAATCAGCAGCAAAATCATGGAGCTGGACAGGGATTGGTTAACGCCGATCCTATCAAGCAGATCGAATCCTTTAAGAGGATGAGGCCGCCAGTTTTCGAGGGGCAATCTGATCCAAACGTAGCTGACGATTGGATTAGGAGGATGGAGACAATCTTTGAGGTATCGGGGACTCCGGTAGCCAGCAAGGTCAAGTTGGCTACGATGCAGCTGGAAAAGGACGCTGGTGTCTGGTGGGAATCGCTGAAGAGGACTTTGGGAAACCAGCCAATAACTTGGGAAGCTTTTCTGGAGGAGTTCAGGGATCGCTTCTTTCACCTAGATGTTCAGGAGAAGAAGGCGACCGAGTTCTTGAACCTTTAGCAGGGTAGCATGACCGTGCGGGAGTATGAGACCAAGTTTGCTCAGCTTTCGAGGTATGCACCAGAGTTGGTCGTTGACGAGGCGAAGAAGGCCAAGAAGTTTGAGCAGGGCTTGAGGCCAAACTTAAGGTCGAGGATGATCCCGTTGGGTATCAGAAGGTTCGACAAGCTGGTCAGGAGAGCAGCTATGACTGAGGAGAACATGGACCAGTTCCAGAAGAGGCAGGATACATGGAACCGGAACAAGAGGCCAGCATCAGGTCAGAGTGGGAAGGGATTCCCAGCGAAGCAGATCAAGTTCAGTGATCCAGTGCAGAAGGCACCTGCAACTCAGGGAGTGACTTGTTATTACTGCAAGGAGGCAGGACATTACAGGTCAGCGTGTCCTAAGTTGGCGAAGCAGATTTGTTCCCAGTGTGGGCAGGCAGGACATTCTAAGTCGAATTGTCCACAATTGAGGAAGGATGGTTCGGGTGGAAGCAAATTCTAGAGGCAAGGGCGAGTATTTGCATTAACCGAGGAGGACACGGGTAACTCGGAAGATGTAATACAGGGTATGCAAGAATTCTGATTTTATTTTTAAATCAATGTAATAAGTAAAACCTTTATTTGAGAACAATTGGAGATTGAGTATCACTCTTCTTGTAACAGGAATTGTTTTAATTAATGGAATAAAGGCAAGGGTTTTATTTGATACTGGTTCGTCGCATACTTTTGTATCGCCAAATTTTGCAAGGATCTTAGGTGTGGAACCTAAGTTGTTTCCAGGCAGGATTTTGTCGGTGGCAACGCTGTCAGGTGAAGAGTTGATTGCGGATCGATATTACGAGGGGTGTGATATCGAGATTGGTGGGAGGTTGTTCGGCCTTGATTTGATCGAGTTGCAAGTCTTGGGTGTGGATGTCATCGTGGGCATTGATTGGATGGCAATATATGATGCCACAATTGAATGCAAGCAGAAGGAGGTGTTGGTGAAAGCACCAGGTGGACCCGTAGTGACTTTCCAAGGGAAGAAGAAGATTCCGAATGTGGCTGCAATGGTATCCAAGATGGCAATTTCAGATGAAGTCAAGGGCATTCCGGTTGTCAGAGATTTTCCTAAGGTGTTCTTGGATGATTTTCCAGGATTACTGCCGCAGAGAGATGTGGAGTTTTGCATCAATGTTCAGCCGGGGAGTGCGCCGATTTCTAAGGCTTCGTACTGGATGGCACCTGTAGAGCAAGATGAAGTGAAGAAGCAGATTGAGGAGCTGTTGAGCAAAGGACTTATTAGGCCGAGTTCTTCTTCGTGGGGAGTGCCAGTGCTGTTAGTCAAGAAGAAGGATGGGCCAATGAGGATGTGCATTGACTATCGGGAGTTGAATAGGGTGACTATTCAGAACAAGTATCCACTGCCGCGGATTGATGATTTGTTCGACAGGCTTCGAGGAGCAGCTGTGTTTTCAAAGATTGATTTGAGATCGGGGTATCATCAGGTTCGAGTCATGGAGGAAGATGTGAGTAAGACAGCTTTCAAGACTCGTCATGGACTCTATGAGTTTTTGGTAATGCCATTCGGGTTGACGAATGCGCCAGCAGTGTTCATGGATATGATGAATCGGGTTTTGAGGCCATTTATTGACTCCTTCGTAGTGGTTTTCATCGATGATATCTTGGTGTATTCGAAGTCGGAGGAGGATCATTCTACGCACTTGACAGCGGTATTACAGAAATTGCAGGAGCATAGCTTGTATGCCAAGTTGTCGAAGTGTGAGTTTTGGAAGTCTGGGGTAGCTTTCCTTGGTCATATCCTTTCTAAGGTGGGAGTAGCCACTGATCCTCAGAAAGTTGAAGCAGTTAAGGATTGGCCCAGGCCAACGTCTGTAAAGGAAGTTAGAAGTTTCTTGGGTTTAGTTGGTTACTACAGAAGATTCATCCAGGGTTATTCTCAGATTGCAGTTCCTTTGACAGGTTTGACCCGGAAGAATGTGGCATTTTCATGGACTGATAAGTGTAAGGAGAGTTTCCTTGAGTTAAAGGAGAGGTTGACTACTGCACCTATCTTAGCTTTGCCACAAGCTGGGAAGGATTATGATATCTTCAGTGATGCGTCTCTCAGAGGTTTGGGTTGTGTCTTGATGCAAGAAGGCAGAGTTATTGCTTATGGTTCGAGGCAATTGCGTCCGCATGAGAAGAATTACCCGACACATGATTTGGAGCTAGCAGCTATCATTTATGCCTTGAAGTAGTGGAGGTATTATGTTTATGGTGAGAAGGTTAACATGTACACTGACCACAAGAGCCTGAAGTACATTTATCAATAGAAGGATCTAAATCTTCGGCAGAGAAGGTGGTTGGAAGTTTTGGAAGACATTCGTCACGAGATCAAGTATCATCCGGGCAAGGCGAATGTGATGGCTGATGGACTTAGCAGGAAGAGTAGTTTATCAAGTTTGATCACTACTCGAAGTGAGTTGGCAGCAAAGATCGATCAGGCAGGTATCGAGGTGGCACTGCAAGATTTAGGGGCATCTTTGGCTCAGTTGAGGCTGCAGCCGTCCTTGAGAGAGAGGATTGTGGAAGGTCAGAAATCAGACTCAGAGATTCAGAAGATGTTGCAACAGGTTTCAGAGGACAAGCTATCAGAGTTTCGTGTCCAAGATGGAATTCTTTGGATGGGTGAGAGATTGTGTGTTCCAGATAATGCAGATTTGAGAGATAGTATCTTGCAAGAAGCACACAGTACCTTGTTGTCAGTTCATCCTGGAGGCACGAAGATGTACAGGGACATCAAACAGCATTTTTGGTGGTCTGGTATGAAGAGGGATGTGGCAGATTTCGTGGCAAGGTGTCTGACTTGTCAGCAGATCAAAGCAGAAAATGAGAGACCTGGAGGTTTGTTACAGCCGTTGCCCATTCCGGAGTGGAAATGGGAGAATATCAATATGGATTTCATCACGGGTTTGCTAAGGAGTTCGAAGGGCAATGATTCGATTTGGGTTATTGTGGACCGTTTGACTAAGTCGGCTCACTTTCTAGCCATGAAAATTACTTGGTCATTCGAGAAATTGGCTGAGTTGTACATTGGAGAAATTGTGAGACTTTATGGAGTTCCTGTGTCGATTGTATCCGACAGAGATGCAAGGTTCACTTCAAGATTTTGGAAGAGCCTACAAGAAGCTTTAGGCACCAGAACTGATTTCAGTACCGCGTTTCATCCACAGACCGATGGTCAGACTGAGAGGGTGAATCGAGTGCTGGAAGATATGCTGAGGGCTTGTGTTATGGATTTCGGTGGTAGTTGGGAGAGATACTTGGCATTGGTTGAGTTTGCTTATAACAACAGTTACCATGCGAGTATTGGGATGGCACCGTATGAGGCTTTGTACGGGCGGAGGTGCAGGATACCAGTTTGTTGGTACGAGGTTGGCGAGAGGCAGATGTATGGTCCTGAGATCGTGCAGCAGACATCGGAGCAGATTGAGCTGATTCGCAAGAGGTTGGTCGAGGCTCAGAGTCGGCAGAAGAGTTATGCTGATACTCGACGAAGAGACTTGGAGTTTGAGGTTGGGGATGCAGTTTTCCTCAAGGTTTCTCTGACCAAAGGAGTAATCAGGTTTGGTAAGGGAGGCAAGTTGGCGCCAAGGTATATTGGGCCATACAGGATCATGGAGCGGATTGGCAAGACAGCATATAGATTGAAGCTTCCCGAGGAGTTGGCACAGGTGCATGATGTATTTCATGTGTCATTGTTGAGGAAGTATGTGCCAGATCAGAATCATCAGTTGGTAGAGATTCCTGAAGATCTACATGTGAACTTGAGTTACAAAGAACAGCCTGTTGAGATCGTTGATCGTAGGGAGAAAGTTCTTAGGAGCAAGGTGATACCTATGGTCAAGGTGCTGTGGGGGAATCAGCAGTTCGAGGAGGCTACTTGGGAGCCAGAGGATCGCATGCAAAAGGATTTCCCTGAGCTTTTTGTGTGAGTGTATTTCTTTTATGTGATTGTGATTCTTTTGAATATTTGTACCATTGATTGAGTTAAGTTGTATTCCTTCTATTATGATTGTGTTGTCGTATGCAATTGTTTGGACTATGTTCTATTTATGAGATATTGTTCCCTTTGTTGGTATGTGGTTTGGACTCATTAGTAGTAGTTCTGAGGACAGAACTCTTCTAAGGAGGGAGTGATGTAGAACCTCGTATTTTTAAAATATTATTTTTTTTAAAGGTTATAAATGACTAAGATGATTTTTGGAGAATTTATGAATATTTTCTGAGAATATATCTTTTTACACGTGCAAAACACATGCAAATACTTTCTTGAGAAGTTTGAAAGTCAAGCTTTCTTCATGAAAAATCATTATTTAATATTTGGGATTTATTTAGTATTTTTCCAGATTTTTCTGAAATTAATTGGAACTATTTGCAAATTTTGAGAAAAGAATGATCTTTTTGCAAATTTGTCATTTTTAGGGGTTAAAATGTAAAATGTACTTTCTAGACGTTTTGAACAGTACCGGTTGAGATTAAGGGTTATATTTCACTTTTAAATCCTAATTTAAATGAATTTTATTGAATTCCCAAGAATAGAACTATATATGTAAACTTGTATTTTGAAGGGATTATTTTGCAAAAGTGGGTAAAACCCTAAACTCTTATCCCGGATATTTAAAGGGAATTTGCAGCCGTCATTTGCTGCAATATACAGAATTTTGTGATATTTTTGGAGGATCAAGAAGAGGAATTTGGATCTCGCCAAAAGGAAGGCTTTTTCATTGGATCTTTTCAATTCCAAGGTGAGTGACAATGTTTTGTTTTGTTTTGATGTTGCGAATGATATGAATCTTGTATTGTGGTTTGATTAATGTGATCGATTGTTATATTGTTGTTTGGCATGTATGTTTATTTAGTAGTTTGCATGGAAACGATGCAATGGTTGTTGTTTGTATCATGAATGTGAAATCTAAGAATGTTGAATAGATCTTGGTTCATAAAAGTGTATTGATAGAAAGCATGTTTAAGATTTGAGTATGGTTATGATCGGATGGATGAACATCTGGATCTTGTGTTATAAATCAGATCTTGGTCTTGAGTTATGAAAGAATTTCAGTATTGAGAAACCCTACTGGAAGAATTAGGAATTTAGAACATGAAGATTGAGATTTTGAGGAAGTTGGTTGATTTGAGGATTGTATCCAATCTGAGGATACTTTGAGATTGTCATTTTTACCTGAATACGAATTATTTTTATAAACAATGATTTCTTTTAGAAAAAACTCTAATTTTGATTATCTTGTACAACCGAAATTAGGCAGACTGTAGGCCGACAGTCGTCTGTCAGATCTTTCAGTCGACTGGCACGACCCAACTGCTGTATCTTTAGCTTTCTTGAAAATTCGTTCTGGACAGTCAACTTAGACCCTTTTCAGTGGACTGGTACACTTAGAATTTATTTTTCAAAGTTATCGTAGATTATTCTCTGGTAAGTCGACTTATGACTTTGCAAGTCGACTTATAACACTTAGAATATTTTCTTAAAGATTTTTGGAATTTCTCTCTGGTAAGTCGACTTATGTTTTTATAAGTCATCTTATATTGTTGGTAAGTCAACTTATGTTTTTATAAGTCATCTTATATTGTTGTTAAGTCAACTTATGTTCTTATAAGTCATCTTATATTCTCTGGTAAGTCAACTTATGACTTTTATAAGTCAACTTATATTACTTAAACTTATTTTCTTAAAATCATGGATATTTTTCCCTCTGGACAGTCGACTTACTACAGTAATAAGTCGACTGGTACTGATGAGTTTCATAAACTTGAATGTTCTTTCGAATGATTAGTTCTCAAATATTTTAGCCTATACCTTGTCTTCTATTAAGCATATGATTTTAAGCTATTCAGTTGAGCTATTTATGGTGGAAAGTTGGTTTAGACATTTGAGTTTGAGTCTCTAGAGGATGTGTGTGACCCTAAGATACCGGCGTTGAGTTATTTTGTTGAGGCCTGTTGAGGCATTTCAGTTATTCAGTTTTGAGTTAAGTCCGGTAGGGTACACCACTCTAGGAGATTCGTTGAGTAATTAAGTAACCCAAAAATAATAAGGACAGGCACTAGTGGTGATATGATGAACGGGAACATGAGTTATGTACCTCAGTATGGCATTCGGTGTGGGATTTAATCTCCGGAATTATCGAAGTATCTTACTTTGGGTGTGGGATCTATCTCCGAAATTATCCAAGAATTTTACTTTGGGTGTGAGATATATCTCCGGAATTATCCAAGTAGTTGCTTTCGGTGTGGGATTGATCTCCGGAATTATCGGAGTCGAGGCGATGCACATGTGGTATTCGTGTGATGATGTGTCAATGTTTCGGTGTGGGATTTAATCTCCGGAATTATCACGGTAGATTACTTGTGGTGTGGGATTTATCTCCGGAATTATCACGGTAATTACTTGTGGTGTGAGATTGATCTCCGGAATTATCGGGCATGGGCTACTATTCACAGCTTATCTTTATCTCGTAGTAGTCATCGTGATAGGATTAGTTGCATAGCGGGGGATTGAACCCTATGAAGTGAAGACGTTAAGGGCTTGCACCGAACCTATGTAGAGTGGGATGCATAGACTTCGACAAGTATGCATTAGAGAGTCCGCATATAGAAATTGTGTTTTCTTGACTTGGTTGTATGCATGTGGTTTTCCTGTTTTCTACACTTGACACCTAGTTTAGTTTCACTTGTGGTTTATATGTTTCCTTGTTACGTCATATTTTGGTATTCATGTTCATTACATGTTGTTTAAGAATTCATGCTTAATGTTCATTTATGTTGTTTGCTTTTATGTCACTCACACCATTTATGGCTGACCCCTTTAGTTTTGGGGGTTAGGGATCATCTCTAGCCTCATGTGTTGCAGGTTGTTGCTTAGAGTTTGGAGGTTTGGATGCTTGAGATAGTTTTTAGATAAATTGATTTAAAAGAGTTATGTGTAAATTTGTAAAACAGTGTTGTAATAAGACTGTGTTGTAAATAAAAGAAGATTTTGATTGAGATGTTTTTAAATTCCGCTGTGCTATGTAAAAGTTTGTTGTAATAAAAGTTGAAAATTTTAGTGGAGTTGGTTGTGTTTAATGTTACATTGAAGTCGAACCCCGGATAGCTCCGCGCAGGGTCAAATTTGGGATTCGCACAGTCGGGGAAGAATCAGGAAAGATGGCCATAATAGTTGGATATTTATTTTCAAATTTATTGCCATTATTGCTTATTCTGATTATGCATGTTTATTATTTTGTGATTTTTTTTGAAAAACTAGGATCACATTAATAATGGACAACATGGGCATAAATTAACTAGTAGAAAAATCCTCATTGTTAAATAACTAAGTGGGAGAGGGAATTCATTTAACATGAATCCCACGGTCTCCATTGCTGGTTTGTAGGTGATATAATTATACTTGCGTGTTGGCTTTAGTGCTTTCCTCCATATCGGATGAGTATAATTATGGATCACCAGTACAAACTTCCTTAGGGATAATTGTAGAAAGTTACCTAGTATGTGTTCACTTCTCCATCTGAAGGAACTCAATACAAGATGATGGACTTAGTATTAAGCAATGGTATACACTTAGATACAAATAATGGTATCCTCCCCATCGGAGTCACTGCTATTATTTGTAGGACCAGAGCAAGACCAACAGATTAATTTTATTTGTCATAAAGTTGTGTTGACATAATAGTAAAATTAATAGGAAAAACCTACTTGAACAAATATTGAATTTGTATACATCCACACTATCGTGGCATGCTAAATTCATGGTGTTTAAGGTGTTGGTGAATTTTTTTTTGTTGTTTTGAGGGAATCAATATTTAATTAATTCAAAAAGTTTTGCCTTACATAATTTTTTTATGTGATTCTCAGGATTTCAAAAAAAAAAAAAAATGGGTTCTTTCAGTCCACTTATGGTAATTCTTAAAGAAAACAAACTTACTGGACCTAATTATATTGACTGGAAACGTAACTTGGATATTGTCTTAACTGCTGAAGAGTACAAATTTGTGCTCAATGAGGAATGCCCACCTAAGCCTGATGCTAACTCTGATGAAGAGGTCAAAGAGGCTTATAAGAAGTGGAAAAAGGCAGATGAGATGGCGCGGTGTTACATTTTGGCATCTATGTCAAATGTACTGCAACATCAGCATCAGGCCATGCCCACAGCTTATGATATGATGTACAACCTTGAGGAACTCTTCGGACATCAGAGTAGAGCAGCTAGGCAATATGCTATGAAGAGTTTGATGAGAGCATCTATGGCTGAGGGGACACCTGTAAGGGATCATGTTCTCAAGATGATGGGTCATCTAAATGAGATGGAGATCCTTGGTGCTGAAATCGATGGGGAAACCCAGGTTGATATCATTCTCGGGACTCTACCTAAAAGTTTTGACTCGTTTTGCCTTAATTACAACATGAACAAAAGGTTGTATAGTTTGGCAGAACTTGCAAAAGAACTACAGGATGCTGAAGCTCTCTTCAAGCAGAATGCCCATGTTTATGTGACTGAAAAGGACTCTACTTCTAAGCCGAAAGGTGGTAAGAAGAAGAAAGTTCAGAAACAAGTAAACTCAGCAAAGAAGGGCATGGGACCTCAAGGCGCTGTGAAAAAGCCGAAAGGCAAGTGTTTCAAGTGCAAAGGGTCAGGACATTGGAAAGACTGACTGTCCACTTCTCAAACAAGAGAACAAAAAAGGTATATCTCATTTACTAGTTGTTGAAACATGTTTAGCGGTGTTATCTACCGGCACCTGGTGTGTAGATACAGGAGCCACTAATCATGTCTGCAATACATTGCAGGGGTTCCAGGAAACCAGACGGCTCAGTGATGGAGAGATATGCTTGTTTATGGGTGACGCTACAAGAGTAGCGGCCGTTGCAATAGGAGATGTTATTTTATCTTTTGGTAGAAATAAGTCTTTGACATTGAGAGATTGTCTTTATGCACCTTCACTTAGAAGGAATTTAATTTCTGTTTCCATGCTAGTTAAGGATGGATATTCAGTTTATTTTAATGACAATATTGTTATTAGAAAAAATAAGCATTTTATCTGTTCTGGTGCATTGGTTGATAATCTATATGTCATTAATCCTATTTCGCCCACGATGCAACTTATGGAAATGAATAATATGTCTTCTAACATAAATAAGAGAAAAGAACCTTCTTGTATGAACCAAACATGTCTTTGGCACTTGCGATTGGGGCATGTTAACCTAAGAAGGATTCAAAGACTGGTTAAAGATGGACCTTTGAGTTCATTGGAAGTGGAGGCACTACCAGTCTGTGAATCCTGCTTGGTAGGTAAAATGACCAAAAGGCCTTTCAAGGCAAAGGGGTATAGGGCCAAAGATGTGTTGGAATTGGTTCATTCTGATTTGTGTGGGCCCATGACTGTCCAGGCCAGAGGTGGCTTTGAATATTTTGTCACATTTACTGACGATTATTCAAGGTATGGATATATTTATTTGATGCACCGTAAGTCTGAGTGCTTTGAGAAATTCAAAGAGTACAAGGCAGAAACGGAGAAACGTCATGGAAAATGTATCAAGTCATTACGTTCAGATCGTGGTGGCGAGTATCTCTTTGGGGAGTTTAGGGACTATTTGTCAGAGGCTGGGATTACATCCTGATATGGCTAAAAATAGGATTAAATCGGGACCGTTCACATCGGACGCGAATCTCAAAGTTCAGGGGTAAAACGGTAATTTCACCTACCGGCGGGTCCGAAGCGGGTACTGGGTCTCCTTCTCACAGATCCAATAACCCGCGAACGGATCCATTCCAACTGGGTACGGGTCCCGACCCAAGACAAACCCAGATCAGCAAGAGGAAAATCAGGGTTACTGATTTGACCAAATCAACAGGCCTGATTTGCTCTCACCGGGAATTAGGGGATCAGTTTCCTAAACTGATTAGGAGGATTTTACTCCTATCACAAGAAATCAAATCTCTAATCAGATCCCTAATTAACTCCCCCATGGCGACTATAAATACCTCCTACCCACCACTGTGACCAGGTTAATCACTCTTTTACCTGCTTAAGCTCTTTCTTAATCTCTTCTGGTTACTGACAAGAGCGTCGGAGGGTGCGTCGCCGGGATCAACCCCGGTGTTACGCACTTTCCTTGCAGGTGAACGGCGGGAGTCAGCAGCCCAACTCAGACGAACAGGTTCGGATCTGCTATTCAGGTTTTTCCACGAGCCCACAAATTCTATCTGTTTACCCCCACACCAGAATCAGCGGTAACAGATTGGCGCCGTCTGTGGGAAAACCATACGGATAGCCGCCACCTCTTCCTCGTCGACTTAGCTCTTCTCCAGCCATGCCTCCCAGAAAAGTAAGATCCAAGGGGTCCAACCGTGGACCCAACCCTGTTGATCAACAGCAGGAAGTCCCCGTCCATCCCTGCTCCGCAGCAGGGACAACTTCCTCCTCCGACCGAGGACCGTGTCCAGCAGGACCCACCTCCTCTTCCGAACCAGCAACCCCCGAATGGTCCCGATCCACAGAAGCAAAAACAACCTCTCCATCGAGACCACATATCGGTACACAATGCCTCTACAGACTCTTACGCCTCCCATAGTCCTCAGGCCCCTGACCTTCGAAATACTATCCTCAACCGGCAGAAGGATGAGGATCTCCGCCACCGTCTGGACGAAAAGCGGTCCCGAGAGGGAGCCTCCCGCCTACAACGTCCAGATGAGCGGAATCCTCACCACCGCGAGCGTAGAAGGTCTCCTACCAGGAGAGGACGGAGAGAGTCACCCGGGCATTACAGGAGGAGGCGCCACTCTCCTACCGGTCAGGCATCAGCCGAGGAACAATGAGGCGCCCATCACTCTCGTCGAGTTCCTGCAGTTTCAAGCAACGGTGTTGCAGGCTCTTAACCTCCGACCCAACAACAATGAGGCCCAAAGGGTTCCTTCGCCCCAACGGGTTCCCAGTCCTCGCCGTAGGTCCGCCTCTCCTCCGCCGGCTCCTAACCACCGGCAGTATGATGTTAGCCCTCGCCGCTCCCGGGACGACCATCGTCGTAGCCCCGGCTCTCACTCCTACGAAGACGAGTCTAGAGGCTCGTTCGACTACCGCGGGAGGGACGATGCCCTATACCGCCGTCTCCATGAGGTGGAGAGGCGAATCGGTCGGATGGACGAGGAGGAGGGGTCGAACAGCAGAACCATCCGTCCGAGCAGACCCCCTTTCTCCCGAACCATCATGGAGGCTCCTATCCCGAGGGGATTTGAACCCCCGAAGTTCGAAACTTACTCGGGAGAGTCAGACCCCGTGGACCACATCGAAAGCTTCAAGACCCTCATGCTCATCCACCAGGCTTCAGACGCCTTACTTTGCAAGACCTTCCCTGCCACCCTGAAGGGGTCGGCTAGGGAATGGTACTCCCGCCTTGCTCCCTCTTCCATCTTCTCCTTCGAGCAATTCGAGACCCTCTTCATCACCCACTTCATGAGTAGTAGACACACGGAGAAGACCAGCCTCTCATTACTCCGGCTCCGCCAGGAGAAGAGAGAGAAGTTTAGAGACTATGTGAAGAGGTTCACTGCGGAGGTCAGGTCCATAGCCTCCCTCGACCAATCCGTAGCAACAGCCGCCTTCCAATCCAACGTCTTCAATTCCAGCCTCCGCTCCTCTCTTGCTAAGAAGCCTCCACAGAACTTTGCCGACCTCCTTCTCAGGTGTGACAAGTACATTCGTGCCGAAGAAGCCGCCTACCTTCCTAACTCCGGAGGATCCACCTCCGGAACGAAGAGAAAGCTGACCGAAGAAGAAGAGGCTAAGAAGCTTCAGAAGGAGGGCAATAGCCAGCGCCGCCCAACTCCTCGGTTTGAGAAGTTCACCTCCCTCGTTGCCAATATATCAGAAGTTCTCATGGAAGTGGACAAGGAAGGGCTACTCCGTGCTCCCCCTAGAATGAATACACCTGGAAAGAAGAGGGACAAGGATAAGTGGTGCCGCTTTCACAGGGACCACGGCCACGACACGGAAGATTGTCGGGCTCTGAAGGAAGAGATCGAAGAACTCATACAGCGGGGGCACCTGACCAAGTTCGTCCAGAAAGAGGCGGCCAAGCTTCCTCCCTGAGGAGCCAATGAACGAACCGAAGGCCCCGCCGAGCTTTAAGACTCAGAACCTCCCAGCTCTTCCCAAGAGGTCTTCACCTTATCATAGAAGCAGTATCTTGATTTTTAATAAGGCCGATGCTTGTAATTCGGTCAATAGCATGTAATAAGGGCTCGCCATATTGAAGCAGCCACTTAGTTTATTTCAATAAAACTTTACATTTTTTCATTAGAAATTGTTGCTCTTGCTTCATCTCTACCTCTCCGAGTCGTGACTCGCTGAAGGGTGAGTTCGGAGTCCAGCCTCTTCTACATGGTTGCTCCTGCAACTTACTAAGCTCTTCCCAACGAGTTCGGAGTCCAACACTTGGCTCGATTCTGCTTCAAATAACCTGCTCTTCAGCGGGTTAGAAGTGGTTCGCCATTCGGAATTGCTCCCACAACCGTTGAACACCTCTACCGATGGTTCGGATTCCAACACTTGGCTCGATTCTGCTTCAAATAACCTGCTCTTCAGCGGGTTATAAGTGGTTCGCCATTCGGAATTGCTCCCACAACCGTTGAATACCTCTACCGATGGTTCGGAGTCCAACACTTGGCTCGATTCTGCTTCAAATAACCTTGCTCTTCAGCGGGTTAGAAGTGGTGCGCCATTCGGAATTGCTCCCACAACCGTTGATTCTCTCACATAAGCAGCGAGTTCGGAGCTACAGCTCTCCCCTAGAGTTGCTCCTCACACTCGTCTCACAAATGGAGCTCTTCCCATCCGAGCTCTTCCCTCCGCTCGCCGCCGAAGCGGACCTCTCCTCGATGAGTTCGGAGCTACAACTCTCCCCTAGAGTTGCTCCTCAAACTCATCTCACAAACGGCTCTCTTCCAGAGCCGAGCTCTTCCCTCCGCTCGCCGCCGAAGCGGACCTCTTCTCAACGAGTTCGGAGCTCAAAATTCTCTCCAAGAGTTGCTCCTCAAACTCATCTCACAAATGGCTCTCTTCCAGAGCCGAGCTCTTCCCTCCGCTCGCCGCTGAAGCGGACCTCTTCTCCACGAGTTCGGAGCTCAAAATTCTCTCCAAGAGTTGCTCCTCAAACATCTCACAAATGGCTCTCTTCCAGAGCCGAGCTCTTCCCTCCGCTCGCCGCCGAAGCGGACCTCTCCTCGACGAGTTCGGAGCTACAGCTCTCCCCTAGAGTTGCTCCTCAAACTCATCTCACAAACGGCTCTCTTCCAGAGCCGAGCTCTTCCCTCCGCTCGCCGCCGAAGCGGACCTCTTCTCAACGAGTTCGGAGCTACAGCTCTCCCCTAGAGTTGCTCCTCAAACTCATCTCACAAACGGCTCTCTTCCGGAGCCGAGCTCTTCGCTCCGCTCATCCCCGAAGCGGACCTCTTCTCAACGAGTTCGGAGCTCAAAATTCTCTCCAAGAGTTGCTCCTCAAACTCATCTCACGAACGGCTCTCTTCCAGAGCCGAGCTCTTCCCTCAGCTCGCCGCCGAAGCAGACCTCTTCTCCACGAGTTTGGAGCACAACTCTCTCATAGAGTCCCTCCTCACACTCGTCTCACAAATAGCTCTCTTCCAGAGCTGAGCTCTTCGCTCCGCTCATCTCCAAGGTGGACCTTCTCCTCGACAAGCTTGGAGCACAACTCTCTCCTAGAGTTCTTCCTCACACTTGTCTCACAAATAGCTCTCTTCCAGAGCCGAGCTCTTCCCTCCGCTTGCCGCCGAAGCGGACCTCTTCTCAACGAGTTCGGAGCTACAGCTCTCCCCTAGAGTTGCTCCTCAAACTCATCTCACGAATGGCTCTATTCCAGAGCCGAGCTCTTCCCTCAGCTCGCCGCCGAAGCAGACCTCTTCTCCACGAGTTTGGAGCACAACTCTCTCATAGAGTCCCTCCTCACACTTGTCTCACAAATAGCTCTCTTCCAGAGCCGAGCTCTTCACTCCGCTCATCTCCAAGGCAGACCTTCTCCTCGACAAGTTAGGAGCACAACTCTCTCCTAGAGTTCTTCCTCACACTTGTCTCACAAATGGCTCTCTTCCAGAGCCGAACTCTCCCATCCGCTCGGATGCCGAGCAAGTGCCTTTCCGAGCCTGCAAACAGAGAAAACTCACTTTCTCCTCAACATTCGTGCAAGATATTGATCAGACGGCCCAGATCTTGCCAGCGTCGCTAAATGACAAGATAGCGTTTTCTTGGGAACTGAGCCGTCTCGAGATTCGTGCCATCATCCAACGGCCCAGATCTTGCCAGCGTCGCTAAACGATAAGATAGTGTTTTCTTGGAAACTGTGCCCTGCCTCGAGATCCGCGCCGAGATCCAGCGGCTCAGATCGTTCCACGTCGCTCAGTATTACTAGCCGAGCGACTAGCGATCCGACCCACTCGCGCCTCTTCTTCGCCCCAAGGGTCTTCCTAGCCCAAGGGTCTTCCAAGCACAAGGGCCTTCCTAGCACACCTTACAAGGGTCTTCCTAGCCCAAGGGTCTTCCAAGCACAAGGGTCTTCCTAGCACATCTTCTCCGCCCCTAGGAGTGGAGCTCCTCTTCCAAAATCCCCAAGACCAAAGTACTTATCAACTTCATGAAGACAAGCATCTTGCGGGGCTATTTTGACCATGAAGGAGGGTGAATCTTCATCCCACTCCTAAAGAGAAGTTGTAGATCTTCGAACTAGCTTCGAAACGAGGGGTCGCACGTCCCGATCGGACCTTCGTAGCACCGGGAAAGTGGATCTCAATGCAGCTGCGCCAAATAGCTCGGAAATCCGAGCCGAGCCACTCGCACCAGCAAGAATCCGAACTCTTCCCATCCGAGCTCTTCCCATCCGAGCAAGAATCCGAGCTCTTCCCATCCGAGCCCCAACATCAAAGAGCCCGGTCGGCTAACCGAGCAAGTGCCTTTCCGACCCTGCAAACGGAGAAAACTCACTTTCTCCTCAACATTCGTGCAAGATCTCGAACAGACGGCCCAGATCTTGCCAGCGTCGCTAAACGACAAGATAGCGTTTTCTTGGGAACTGAGCCCAGATCTTGCCAGCATCGCTAAACGACAAGATAGCGTTTTCTTGGGAATTGAGCCCGTCTCGAGATTCGTGCCACCATTCAACGGCCCAGATCAAGCCACATAGTTCGGATCTTCAATCCGAGCTACTGCCATACCGAGCTACAAAATGGCCAAAAAATTGTCTCAAAATTCGCGCTCGGATTTGCCGAACAAGAAGCCAAAAAAAAGGGGCACAAGGGCCCGGGTTCGGACCCGTTAAGGGATCCGACCCGAACCCCTTCCCATCTCCTTCTTCAGCATGCTGGCGCCAAAACCAAAAACAAAACCAACGAAGAAGAGACCCAACTCCAAAAGCTTCGTCCCAAACTCGAACTCTACTTCGTCACGAGCTCCCCTCGCCGAGCTCAACCACGTCTCCACACCGACGAAGCTCGGCCACAGCGCCACCTTCCAACCGACAACGAGCTCCACCTCCGACGCTTCCGCAGCACCGAACCCATGGCCGAGCTCCAAGCCAAACAACGAGTCAAACCCATTACTGAGCTCGAACTCTACTCCAACTCCTCGCCAAACCACCGCGAGCTCCCCTCGCCGAGCTCGACGCTCCGTCTCCATCATCAACTCAGCGAGCTCGCCATCACCGTCACCCCGAGATCCTCCTACTGTTGAGCGACCTCCTCCAAAACTGAGTGTCCACTCTTGCCAAGCACCCTCAATCGTCGAGCCCGCTGTCGAGCTCGCCAAACCACCGCGAGCTCCCCTCGCCGAGCTCGACGCTCCGTCTCCATCATCAACTCAGCGAGCTCGCCATCACCGTCACCCCGAGCTCCTCCTACTGTTGAGCGACCTCCTCCAAAACCGAGTGTCCACTCTCGCCAAGCACCCTCAGCCGTCGAGCCCGCTGTCGAGCTCGCCAAACCACCGCGAGCTCCCCTCGCCGAGCTCGACGCTCCGTCTCCATCATCAACTCAGCGAGCTCTCCATCACCGTCACCCCGAGCTCCTCCTACTGTTGAGCGACCTCCTCCAAAACCGAGTGTCCACTCTAGCCAAGCACCCTCAGTCGTCGAGCCCGCTGTCGAGCTCGCCAAACCACCGCGAGCTCCCCTCGCCGAGCTCAACGCTCCGTCTCCATCATCAACTCAGCGAGCCCCACCATGGCCGATCTCCACCATCGCCGTGTCTCCCCATCGTCGAGCTTCTTCCCACCGAGCTCATCGACAACCGTTGCGAAGTCCTCTACCAACCCACCGCTGAGCTCAGTCTCCTTCGTCGAGCTCCACCTCCGAAGCACCGAGCTCCGCCTTGTCTCGACTCCGAGCTCTTATCCCACGACTGAGCTCATCCTCCTTCGTCGACGAACCTGTTTCCAAACTTCGCGACGAAGACGAGCTCCAGGGATGGTCGAAGGAGTAGAAGGGGAGGCGAGAGTCGAAGTAAACGAAGAAGAAGAAGAGAAAAAGAACGAAGCAGCAAAAGAAAGAAAAAAAAAATATTTTTTGCCACGTGGCATCGCCACGTGGCCTCACACCAATGGTCGAAGTTACCTCTTGGTCGGCTGCCGAGCGACCCCCTATCCGAGCTTCACAAACGGAGAAAATATCCGCCGAACGACTACGACCGTTGGATCTTCCAGAAATTCGCGCTTCTGTTGATGGACGATCCAGATCGCGCCACGCGTGCTAAACGACAAGATAACAATTTTTCGAAAAGCGCGCCTCCTCGAGATTCGCGCAGGGATCCGACGGCACAGATCGCGCCACGTGTCCCGGGATCCGACTGCACAGATCGTGCCACGTGTCAGGTATTATTTAATTTAATTAATTAATTTATTTATTTGTTTTTTTTATTTAAAAAATCCGAAAAAATATTTAAAAAATCGGAAAAAATTAAATAAAAATTCTAAAAATAATTATAAATTCAGAAAAATTATTTTAAATTCTGAAAAATATAATTATTTAATTAGAATAATTATTTAATATTTTTCGATAATTAATTATTTAATTCGGAAAATGAATAAAAAATTCAAAAAATGAGGAAAAATTCAGAAAAATCTGGAAAAATCACCAAAAATCCAGAAAATTCTGAGAGTATTTTTCGGCATTTTACAAGCCCATAATAACACCGTTATACCCCGAGCAAGATTCCAAACTCCCTTAAGAACACCGATAAAATCCCGTACGCCATTAGAACAGTAAAACTACTCCTCAAAGGCTGATCAAACTCAGTCTTCAGGAGTGGGGGGCTCGTGATATGGCTAAAAATAGGATTAAATCGGAACCGTTCACATCGGACGCGAATCTCAAAGCTCAGGGGTAAATCGGTAATTTCACCTACCGGCGGGTCCGAAGCGGGTACTGGGTCTCCTTCTTACAGATCCAATAACCCGCGAACGGATCCATTCCAACTGGGTACGGGTCCCGACCCAAGACAAACCCAGATCAGCAAGAGAAAAATCAGGGTTACTGATTTGACCAAATCAACAGGCCTGATTTGCTCTCACCGGGAATTAGGGGATCAGTTTCCTAAACTGATTATGAGGATTTTACTCCTATCACAGGAAATCAAATCTCTAATCAGATCCCTAATTAACTCCCCTATGGCGACTATAAATACCTCCTACCCACCACTGTGACCAGGTTAATCACTCTTTTACCTGCTTAAGCTCTTTCTTAATCTCTTCTGGTTACTGACAAGAGCGTCGGAGGGTGCATCGCCGGGATCAACCCCGGTGTTTCGCACTTTCCTTGCAGGTGAACGGCGGGAGTCAGCAGCCCAACTCAGACGAACAGGTTCAGATCTGCTATTCAGGTTTTTCCACGAACCCACAAATTCTATCTGTTTACCCCCACACCAGAATCAGCGGTAACACATCCCAATTATCAGCACCTGGAACACCCCAACAGAATGGTGTAGCAGAAAGAAGGAATATGACTCTTATGGAGATGGTTAGATCAATGATGAGTTATTCAGATTTACCAGATTCGTTTTGGGGATATGCCTTAGAAACTGCAGCTTATATTTTGAACTTGGTTCCTTCTAAGTCAGTACCAATTACTCCCACAGAACTGTGGACTGGGCGTAAGCCTAGTCTGAAACATGTTCGAATTTGGGGTAGTCCAGCACACGTGCTGAATGGGAAAGCCGATAAGTTAGAATCTCGTACAGAAGTACGCTTGTTTGTAGGCTATCCAAGATGAACGAAAGGAGGTTTATTTTATAGTCCCAAGGATCAGAAGGTCATTATTAGCACCAATGCTCGATTCTTAGAGGAAGACTATGTGATGAACCATAAACCCATAAGTAGAGCTGTTCTAGAAGAACTGAGAGGTGAGATGCCAAATACTTCAGTACCAACAGTACAACAGGATGTACCACCAGTAACTGCACAACGTGTCACAAATGTTACACCACAACCGATAGTGCCTCGTCGTAGTGGGAGGGTTGTGATACAACCTGATAGATATATGTTCTTGGGAGAGTCGTCAGACTTTGTCCCTGAGGAACAAGATTATGATCCCTGTACCTACAATAAAGCACTCCAAGATAAAGATGCAGAGTCTTGGCAAAAAGCAATGATATCTGAAATAGAATCTATGGATTCTAATCAAGTCTGGGAGCTTGTAGAACCACCTATTGGTGTAAAAGCCAATGGATGCAAGTGGGTCTATAAGAGAAAAAGAGGATCAGACGGTAAGGTTGAAACCTTTAAAGCTTGGCTTGTTGCAAAAGGTTTTACTCAAAGATAGGGTATTGATTATGAGGAAACCTTTTCGCCAGTAGCCATGCTTAAGTCTATCCGGATTCTTTTATCTATTGCAGCTCATCTTGATTATGAGATTTGGTAAATGGATGTCAAGACAGCTTTCCTTAATGGAAGTCTTGAGGAAGACATCTATATGAAGCAACCAGACGGGTTCATTGAAAAGGGCCAAGAGCATCTTATTTGTAAGCTCAAGAAGTCCATTTATGGACTTAAGCAAGCATCCAGATCTTGGAACATATGTTTTGATCAGGTGATAAAATCCTTTGGATTTGATCAATGTCAAGATGAATCGTGTGTATACAAAAAGTGTGACGGAAACGTAGTGGTATTCCTAGTACTTTACGTGGATGACATCTTGTTCATTGGAAACAATGTGAAGGTATTATCTAACGTAAGGGTATGGTTATCCAAACAGTTTGATATGAAGGACTTGGGAGAAGTAGATCACATCCTTGGGATCAAAGTTCTACGAGATCGCAAGAAAAGGATGTTGGGCTTGTCCCAAGCTTCCTATATCGATACTATACTAACTCATTTTAGCATGCAAAATTCTAAGAAAGGTTTCTTACCTTTTAGGCATGGAATTGCCCTATCAAAGGAGCAGTGTCCGAGGACACCTAAAGAGATGGAGAACATGAAAGCAGTTCCTTATGCTTCAGCAGTAGGAAGCTTAATGTATGCAATGCTATGTACGAGACCAGATATCTGCTTTGCCGTTGGCATGGTTAGCAGATATCAGTCTAACCCGGGACAAGAGCACTGGACTTCCGTAAAGCATATTTTGAAGTACCTGAAAAGGACTAAAGATTACATGCTAGTTTACCAGGCAGATAGTTTAGTTGCCTTGGGGTATACAGACTCACATTTTCAGTCAGATAGGGATTCCAGGAAATCAACCTCAGGTTATGTATTTACTTTGGGAGGTGGAGCCACTATATGAAGGAGTATCAAGCAAAAATGTATTGCTGATTCTACCATGGAAGCCGAGTATGTGGCAGCCGCTGAGGTAGCCAAAGAAGCGGTTTGGCTCAGAAACTTCCTATTGGACTTGGATGTGGTACCTAATTTGCCTAAGGCAATTACACTTTATTGTGATAATAGTGGTGCAGTTGCAAATTCGAAGGAACCACGAGCCTATAAGACAGGTAAACACATTGAGCGTAAGTACCACCTGATACGAGATTTCGTAAAGAAAGGAAAAGTTGCTGTGATCAAGATAGCATCAGCAGACAACCTAGCTGATCCCTTCACTAAGAGTTTACCAGCTAAGGCTTTTGATAGTCATGTTGAGGGAATGAGAGTCAGATGCGTAGCAGCATGGCTTTAATTATAAGTGGGAGATTTGTAACAGTATACTGAAAAGCAATGCTTTGAGCATAAGTGGGAGATTGTTAGGGTTATATACTGAAAGCATCACTTTTGTATTAACTTTATTTCCTTATTTTTTTTTGAATGAGAATCATATGGGCATATGTTTGCATATTGTGTTTATTATAATATTAATGCAAGTGTCTGATATTCTATAAGGTTGATAATATGGTGTGAGGTGACACACAGAAGATCATATTATCAGTTCCCTATGGAATATATAAATAGTTCACAACCTAGACGGACTTGGACAATCCATTGGAAAGGTTGTAGTGTAATCTGGTATTAGTCTATCCTGACTATAGGTTTACATTAGTACACTTTGTGTGTATTGAACAGGACCACTTGAGGTTGTTCTCTTTGTACTGACTACAAAAGAGAACAAACACCTCTGTTATTATGGATTCTTATGCTCTTAATCCAGATATAATAACAGACATGTATATGCAGTGTGCATTACTTTGACTCATAAAAGAGTGAGATTCATTATGGATCAACAACCTCTATGAATTGGGTAATAGCATTGTATGTATGATGGGCTGTTGATTGTAAAAGGAATCCATGTCCCGATACGTCGGGTTGATGATGTCCCCTTAAGGAGCTCATAAGGATTATCATGTAAACCTTGCAGGTGGATCACATCCGACATGACAAATAAAGTTGAGTGGTACTACTTAAGGATAAAAGATGTTGATCAATATAGTTGTCAGTAACTTAATTTGATCGACGGACATTCGATATCTTAACATGGGGAGCTGAACGAGCATATAATAAAAGGAGCCCATAAATATAATTTGGGATTAGGAAGGTAGTGCAACAATAGCTCTTTAGTGGACCGAGCTATTGTTAATGGGCCTGGGTTGTGTGTTCGGGCTGAACACGGGATACCCAGATTCGTTAGGAGACCTAACCCTAATTTCTCCTCATGGTCCCTGTCGTAGCCTTATATATATCCTCTATTCTCTGGCCTTCATTGATCATCTGAGATATAAGATTTTTCTCTAAATTCGTGATTCACGTAAGGAGAGAAAGAAAGGTCAGCCATGGAGAAGAAAGGTTGGGAGATCGTCGCCCACACGACGTCCAACCCGAGGAAGGAATACGTGCAGAAGATCTTGGGGTCGTTGACAGCTCGAGGTTGCTAGAAACCATCGTCTTCTTCTCATCAAAGGTATAATTCGTGAACCCTAGATTCCGTTATAAAGGGTTAGATCACGTATTAAATCTGTTTAGCCTTTATGATCGATACGCACACCAATCCGTAGTCCTGGGAATCATCGTTGTTCCATCAGCAGTTGCCTTTGCACTCCACATGAAAATGAAATTCCCTACAACAGCAAGCGTAGGCCAAGTTGTAGGAAGCAAAGAGACAGTGCAAACATGATACACCGTCATAATGGGGAGCTCGGTCCTCCTACACGATGCCATTGAACTACCACCAGAAATGAGTCTTATAATCTCCGAGCTTATGGAAAAATTGGAAGAGATCACTTTCTCTCAAGAGGATCAGACTAAGTGTTTCTGGGTAAGCAAGACTGTCATGCCATGCTTCTCAAAAACATAGAACACAAGCACGTGACATTGGCCCAACGAATGACTTTCGTCATTCATATTGTTCAACTCAACAATATAACAAGATAATTACAACCACGCATGCATAAAAGAACAATCACATGAATAACAATACTTAAAATAAAATATGAAACAACCAAATATGATAATCCAACGTCTGGAAACAAAATAACAATCTCCGGGTCAAAAGCCCATAATACAAGATCTTAATAAAAGTCGATGCATAAAGTCCATTAACATAAACAATTAAAAAACAACCTAAAAAGTGGTCAATCCTCAGAATCTCTGCTCTCCAAGTCCTGCAGGTAACTCTCTTTGATCACCTATGAATACCTCATCTAAAAAGAGGAGAAAAATTGTCCTTAGGGCAAACCTTGGATAGAAAGTAGAGAAAGCAATAAACAATGAAAATACGATATATAAATGAATAAATAAATCAATAGGAATCAATAACAATGGACGATAACAAAAATCAATATCAATGGTAACAATGCAATGGGTATTACAATAAACGATATTTCAATATTCGATATCAATGCTCAATGGTCGATGTCAATATCAATAAACAATGTTCGATATCAATAGCAATAACGATGTTCAACATGCAGTGTCAATATTGTGTCGATTCTTAAGTCTATTAGTTTTTAGCCTAACTAATGCACATACTACTGCGTCTCATTCCACAGTTCACTGCATACAATCAATGTCATTTAGACTCTAGGTGGACTCTAAAGTTCATATACTCGGCAAGACAACAATAAACAATAACTGTAATCCCTGTTTCCCTAGATACGTATTTTTTGATTTTTTTTTTTCGTATTTTGATCCATTATAAATTCAGTATTATTTTTAAACTTGAATTGTACCTTCTGTTAAAATCTTTTCGAACCGGAAACTATAATTACTTCGAAAAATAGTATATTCTGACTTTATTGGCTATTTGAATCTTATTTTATTACTATTTAAATTTTAATAAACTTGTTTATCCCAAATCTCATTTTGATATGTATATCAAAATTTGCTTTTGTTGTTATTAAAGTTATCATCTTGATTGTTGATTCAAAGATCTATTTCAATCGATTTTTGTATTAATTTGGAGTGATTTCCAATAATTTTCATATAGTAGTACAATACATATATCTTGATATACAATCCTACATTTTATTTACTATTTAATCTTTCCCTATTGGATATTTCCCTTAACCCAATACCCATTAAGCTTAATACAATAAAACCCTAATATCCAATACCCACTACCCAAACCCGTTTACTTAAACCTACCCTACATATATATAAACCTATTAAAACCCTACTGTACATCCACACACATAGCTGCCAACTCCTATTTTCCAGTGCATCTCCTTCTTCCCCGCATCTACTCCGAAAAACCCACTCCATCATCTTCAACCCTTCGATCCACCCCAACTCCCATCTTCCTCCATCGTCTCCATCATCGCCGCGACCCCCTGGTCCCCGCCTCCTTCTGCCTCGCGACGCAGCTGCGATGCTGCAGAGCAGCAACCAGCCGCCCAGCAGCCCGGGCAGCCTCCACACGCGTCGTTCGCTGTCTCGACGTCCCCGCAGTGCCACGAAGACATCACGACCCCCCTGGGACCTCCTCTCCGATTGTGCTTCAACTCTGCCCTCACCTCCACTCATCCCGACGACCCCCCTTGCCTCCTCTCGACGACGCGCACCGCACAGCATCGCCCCTGCCTCCTGGCATCATCGGCAGTAGTGTCGACAGCATCGTTGACAGCATCTGCGCCCACCGTGCCTCCCCACAGTGCTCCGAGCTTCCTTCGTCATGCCAGCCCTATGCGCACTCTCCCGCTCAACCGCAGGACACCGGTGCACCCCTGTAGCGCCGTGCAGCACCTACTGTCAGCCCCCTGGCCGCCGCGTGCCGTCGTCGGCCGTCGTCTCGCCATCCAGTGGCCTGGATCGTTTGACGTTGTTGGGATTTTGATCAAGTGCATATGAGCCGTCCGATCTACATCTTGATCACCGCGTTCGTGATCGCCTCTAGATCTGTCGATCGTGGCCGTTGGATTGCATTGATCATCACCATCATCATCATCATCATCATCAAGATCTTAATCACGACCGTCGGATATCTTTTGATCACTGCGATCATGATCATCATCTTGATCATGATCTTGATCTTGATCTTTGATCTCGACCGTCGATTGGTTGATCAACTTGATCTCGACCATTGATCGTCTCGATCACCTTCTATTTGGTGAGTTAAATAATTGATATACTCCTGGTCCTTAATCGTCAATTATCAATCATGGTGAATTTAATCTTTTGGTACTATTCTAATCCTTATATGTTTTATGTATGTGCGATCTCGACCGTTGGATTTGCTGGATCTTCATCTTGATCATGATCACCATCGAGATCCGTGTCCGATCACGATTATCGTGATCGTTTGCTCATCACCGTGTCGTCGGGATCCGTTCCCTTCATCCGTCGGATTCATCGTCTTCTCCCCTAAAGGCAAGTATCTCTTGTACAATTTTATTTGTTCTAGTACAAGCATCCCTTGAAAAATACTACAAATAGTTAGAAATTGTGACTCCTTCTTGACTACCGTTGTTGTTCAATATTAAACCTCCAAAATTTTATAATTCTAAGAGTCACAAAAATTTCATTGTGTTAAATTATAATTACTTGGACTCTTTTACCCCTTGAGCACATGTACACATGAGATTAAGGAGTCCTAGATTTGTAGACACATGTTACATTTTGTGTTTGATGATCTTGCAACCATTTGGCTTGAAAAACAATTATTACTTGCTGTTTTGAAAACCATTACCCCGTATTTACATCACACATTAACCTAGACGCCTAATAACAAAATTTCATGTAACCTATACTAGCAAGATATTCCCACATGTTGCTGTCCTGAATCTTGTTTTACTGTTTTGACCCTTTTAACATCGGAATCTGAACCCGAGTCCTGAATAGAAAACGTAGCTCTAGATGTCTAGATGTCGATAGCCTCCGAAATTTCTAAATTTGGAGTTACAGCCTAGGAGTTATGGTAGTTTTACTGCAGCTGTGTCGGTAGACGCAGATTCGCAAAACTGCTGCACACCTTTACTTTGCGAATTAATTTGGCTATGTAAACAGCAAGCGTTGACTTGAAATTTCGTATGTAGTTTTTGGACACCGTATAGGACATCTCCAATTTTTCTTAGAATAAATTTTTATTATTTCAACCCTGTTTCATATATATAAACTCAAATACACAATTCTGCCTTAACAAACGTAACAAGTCGGGGTTTGAGGGAAGGACTATAGAGTGGACAACATAGGTAAGTGTACTCGGAAGGGGGCCCGTGTTTCCCAAAGTTGTATGTTAAATGGAACTAAGTGCCACGTAGAACTAAGTGCCACGTCATGGTGACGGGGGCCACCTCTAGAGCCTACGGGGGCCACCTCTAGAGCCCATGGTTTGATCACCTGCTTGTTATTTGATGCCTGAGTACACCGCCCTATAAACTCCATTACTAGGTCTAAACGAAATTGCACTGACTGTAGCAACCATGTAGTAAAAGAATAGATGCATGAAGTGCTACCTAGATAGTGATAACTACAAGACTTAAACATGAAACTTGAACATGACACCTATTACTTGACACATGAAACCCGATACATGAAACTTGAACTGGATACGTATTACTTGATACTTGATAACTTGTTACTTGATACTTGAGACCTGACAACTTGACACTAGACTTGAGACTTGTCACTTGATGTTAGTTACCCCTACAGGTTCACCTGTCATATGTTTTACCATTAGCAGTTGTTAACTAGCCTGTTTACTAGGATGTCCTTCCACTACAAGGAATTTGACATATAGTGACAGCAAAAATCCGTGGGTAAAAGGCGAAAACCCGTAGGTATAGCCCGTAAAACCTATACCAACGGACATATTTTTCCGTCGTTTTTAATTAGCTATAACCACGGCAAAATGCCTTCACTATAGCCTATAGCGACGGTTTTTTCACCCGTTGGTATAGGTATCGGTGTTATACCCACGGTTTCGTATCCGTTGGTATAGGTTTTAAAGACACCTTTTGCTTTCCTATACCCACGGTTGAAACTCCATTGCTATAGGTTTTAGCAATGGTTTTAGCATCCAATTATTTGAATATATACCCATCGCTCTATACAAATTTTTTTCTTACTAATTACGCGTATGATAATTTAATATTTTCTTTTATAATATTAATTCAATTATAAACTAAGTACACAATAAAATAGATAAATATATTTATGAAACAAAAATAGATAAAATTAAACTTTAATCATATTAAAAATTAATAAAATATTACAAGGATGTCAAATTACAAAATAGTTAATAACCAGATACACAATTGAAGAAATCCACACTTGGGCTAAATCACTCATCATAAGGCAACTACAGTTCTCTCGGCTCTTTAAGGAGCTGTGGCAGTAACATAAGATACAACTACAGTGATGTCGTCGAGTTTGCCTCCATAATAACGATATCCAGCATCTTGGGCTGCAGTTGAGAAGGGCATCTTCAATACAACTGAAGCACCTTGATAAAAGTTGAAATTTCAACCAAGGACCAGCATATAAAGTAACCAAACATTTCCGAAGGACTTCTTCCAGGCATAATTACTGAATAAATTCATAAGCAGAAGAGTGATGAATAGGGCAGAGAACTTTTTTTTTCCTGCAAAAGATATTAACTGGTTGAGAAAGACAAGATACATCAGATTTCCTTTTGACTGAAATAAATACGAGTGTTTTTCCTTCACAAATATTACTACGTTCAACTGGAGAATAAATGTAATCTTACCATCAAACACATATGACTGAATTTGAAAACAGAGCAGAAATCAATATTTGAAAACATTTATATTGTATTGATGGAACCAATGTGAATAGCAAAAAAGATGCTTCAATTTTATGAAGCAATAATATAATGAGTTTTCATTGATCAAAGATGAGAAGTTGAGAACTCTTATGTTTAAAGCTAGTAACAGAATTGTGTTTACCTTTAGAGACCTATAGTCTGAATCTACCCATCTGGATGATCCTGACTCACCAACACCAATTATGGTACACTAAATCTGATATACAAAAATAAACTTTGGTTAATAAAAGCACAATAGCCAAATTTTAAAGTTTACTAGCTTGTCATTTCAGAGTTAGTTAAAATACCTTATTTCAAGAGCTTCATCTCCCTCAAATCTCATCTTAAACATCATTCCAACAGACAACTTGTGACATTTAGCTTCAAGATATCAGTTGACACTAATGATGAACTCTGAACAACTTGTTCTGCATTTGTAAAGTGCATGTAAACTATATCACAATTTCCAAATAACAGACGTGCTAAAGAGTGCACACAAGTTCAGCAAACATGCATGTGAGTGATATACCAAATTGCAGGAAAAAGAAAAGCATGAGAATTGAGATTCGAAGATCTTTTATATTTCTTTTGAAAACTTGTTAAGAGGGGTAGCACGCACATGCATGTGCATTGGACTTCCTAATACTAATAAGCAGTACAACAAAATTACTGGGCTTGTAGTAATCAGATTAGAGAGTTCATGTTGATATAGAACACTAAGGTACTATAAATTCGAAGCATTTGATGCTATGATTAACTAACATGCTTCACAAAAAAGTTACGAGGTAAAAAACAGGGGATGAGTAGAAAAAAAAAATTGTGTTTGTATGGGGAAGGGATGGAAGACACCAACAATTGTGTTTGTATGGTCAGGGCTAATAGCAATCACAATATCACTACTTTGGGTGGCAATCAACCCTCCCAAAAATAAGTACCAAGGGGCTCTCCTTAGCAGTGGAGGGCTCTAGTTACCAAGGAAGGGGTACTATAAACCACTGCTGGAGTTTTGGGGGTGCTATTTGGCTTATCTGCAGGCGGCGTGTGTTTCACCACATCCACTGCTGAGTTCTGTAGGGCATTACATGTGCAAAAAATAATTGCACAAAAAGAATATTATTCAAGAAATTACATACCCAGATGATCATTGATTTTTGAAAAATGCATACAAAAAGAGTAATATGATGTTTCAGACAAACAATGTCAAATCATTTTCCAGAACAGCTGAAAAATCAGGAACAAAAATTCAGCCTCAACTCAATTAAACTAAATACCTAATCTACATTACTAGCCTCATGCCTACAGGTTATCATGTCTGAGCAACCAAAAAATATTATTCACAAAGAATGCAAGATGGGTTTAGCATCACTATAACATGATGTAATAGTATAATACACGATCAAAGCAACAGGTTCTATAATATAAGCTTGTAACAAAAACAAATTAAGATATAGCAATTTTACCTTCTCATGGTGTGTCTTGATGTGACTTTTGAGCTTGCATTCTTGTGTGTATCTTTTACCACAATCTGCATAAGGACAAATATGATAGTGCTCTTGTGAATGAGTCCTTATATGTGCCCTTAAGTTAAAGTCCAAGTTGAAGGCCTGCATACAACATATTTAACAAAAGTCATTATTCGGAGAACAAAACAAAAGAATCCAATTACAAATCAAATTACTGGCAGCGGTATTAATTTTATAGAACTTCGAGAGAATCTGATCGAATATCTATTTTAAAGATTTTGAAATCTGACTGAAGCTTTTGTTATTAAAAAAAAAAGAAAAAAAGTGAACATATGAATAATTAAGAAAACAATCGACCATACAACATAAGAGAATCTGGAGAAGGTAATCTAGTAATCTTTAGTATTATAATTTTAAATGCAGCTAAAAGATGTGTATCATTATGAAAGAGAGCAGATGAAACCTAGAACATATATAAAGTAAATTGATCACCATCTGTTTAATCATTTGATAACTAGAGCCATTTGATTGAACTAGCAAAAAGAATAATACACTTAGAAGCAAAAAAGGTAATGTTTCTAGCATAGGGATTCATAAGCAAAAAAAATAAGAATATATCCTTCATCCTATTGAAAGCTTTTGAATCTTCTCATCGCTTGAAGCCTTATAACAAGTAAGATGAAGTGACAAACTGGATAAAGAAAAACCACTAATGACAACATTTAATAGAAAGGCCAGATGTGCCAGGTGGTCAAATATCAGTAACTCAGGAAACAATTTTTACCTTGCCACAGCCTGGATGATGACATACGAAATTCTTTTCTCCAGTATGAACCACTTGATGTCTCTTCAACTTTGAACTATCTAAGAATTTCTGCAAAATACAAACATGACGATATAAAGATTCGAGAAAACACTAATAACAATATGTCAACAACAACCTGTCAATTTATAAGAAGAGATGAAGGGATTCGGGAAAAAAAAGGATCTCGATACGACGACGACGACGACTGCCCCGATCTCGATTGCATCTCCAGTTACTACTAGAATCCCTCAGATTTGGATTTCCAAGAAACAACCAAATGAATCTAGAAGAAGAGATGAAGGGATTCGGGTGCCCCGATCTCGACTGCTCCCGATCTCGACTGCTCCGATCTGACGACTGCCCCGATCTGCCCCGATCTCGACTGCTCCCGATCCTAAAGCTTGGGGAGAGAGGGTTTGGGGAGAGAGGGATTCGGGTGTGGGAGATAGAGAAGAGAGAGAGATGGGTGTGAGCCTGAGACAATACTCTATAAATTGGGGACATTTGGGATTTGAGGGGGAAAATGAAAAAATTGGGGGGAAAATGAATTATAGAATATACCCACCTATACCCACAGATTACTATACGTCTGTGGGTATACAATGTCTGTACCTACGGTTTTAGTGATCCGTCACTATAGGTGTCCGTTGGTATATGGCAAATTTCTTGTAGTGTTCTTGTCAGCTAGTTCTTGGTTTTCCCACTACTTGTTATAACTCTGTTACATTCTTGATTCCAATTCCTGTTCCCTATACTTGTACTTGTTTCACTATTTGTGGCCCTTGCTTGCACTAAGGGCATTTTCTCTTGTTTTTTCCCAGTTTTTCCTTTTTATATTTATTAAGCAGACTTGGAAGACGAGATACCTGCTGGGATTGGCGAGCAGACATTTTAGGCTTCGCTTGGAGCAAGGACTTGTTTAAATAATTGTTTTCCTTAAGGTATTTATTTCTCCTGCCGTATAAGACTTTTAACGGGCTTACATTCCCGAGTTTACATTTGATCCAAACTTGAAAACTATTTGGATATTATTATTGTTTCAATTGTTTTCTGTTGCTTAATGAATTATTCATGCATGCTTGGTCATATATAAATCTGGTTATATTTCTGTTATGATGCTGAGTCGATCCTACAGCTTATGGATGATGTTAAAATCATTCGCTGGGCTTCGTCATGCGCTCGTATTCCATATTTTTGGGAAGCGGGGCGTGATAAGGTTTTTAGTGGTATCAGAGCACAGGTTTGGCTAATGTGTTAGTTCGACAAATACATTAGACAGGCTTGACTCAGTCAGGATTAACTCAGCATTAAACAGGCCACGCAACCACATGAATAATTTAATAGTCAACTCGATCTGGACACAAGTCTTATCCCATCCATTTTTGATCTCCTCATATTCAATTCTTGATTCATTGCTTTCTTCCATCTCTTATAGTCATCCCGATTTGTTGATTCCTTATTGGGTACGACTTACTCTTTCCGTACCCATATTCTTTTGTTTCGGGTGCAAGCAATCTCTTATTTTCTGCTTACATCGTTAATTCTTTCTTATTTCAACTTGTGTGTCGTTCATTGCTTTCCCTGCCTTGCATTCATTTTCATTTGTTGATTCATATTGAGTATCATGTTGGTTATTTCTTCCCTGCTATATACTCTTCGATTCCAATTTTGCCCTTGTTCCTCTCCCTCCACATTCAATTCTTTGATTTCCTCTTGTCCCTTTTAGTCATCCTCCTCTTTAACTCTTCATTGGGTATAGATTAATTTTTCTCCTACCTATTTTTCTCTTTATAATTATTTTTTCCGAATACTTTCTATATTTCGATTATTTATTTGTTATATTATTTTCGACCTTCTATAAAAAAATTTCTCAACAAAGATTTTATTATTCTGAACAATGGTGTATTTTAACTTCACTTTTCATTTTGATCGACTATATATTTCTACTGGATTATTTTGATAAGACAAATTCTTATTTTGTTGTATAATGCTATTATTATTACTATTATTATTATTATTACCATTATTTTCATCATCATTACTTGTATTATTGTTGTTGTTACTACCATTGATATTCTTATTGTTGTTTACATTATTTTATTATTATTATTAATATTAAATTACTTCCACAAAATGTTGGGTCCAAACTATATTTTGTCATGCATTACTTTTACTAATGTTGTTAATATTTTAATATTACTGTTAATATTATTATTATTGTTACCATTCTTTTGCGATTACTGTTATTATTAATATTATGATCACTGTTCTTATCATTGTTATTCTTATTGTTAATAGTATCGATATTTTGTTATTATTACTGCTATTCGTGTTATTACTTTTATCGTTACTATTATTATTATTATTAATTTGTTTTGAGCCTGAGCATGCTCGATTTTATATAAATTTCACCTCTTCGGTGCAACCTAATGTCGAGATGGCAAATATGCAAATCGATTTCAATGGAGGCAAATTGCAACTGGATATCGGCGAGGCAAAATGTGCAGCCGAATATCCGGACGGCAACCTGCAACCTGATGTCGTGAAGGCAAATATGCAACTTGATGTTAGGGAGACAAGATTTTCTACCTATTACTAATTGATATTTCAAGACTCGTTACTTATATAATGAAACTGATGGTAAAGGAATATTTTCGTTATTATTGGTATTATTATTATTATTGTCATTTCAATTGATGTTAATATTATTGTTTCGTTAGCTTTAGTACTCTTATTATTTTATTATTATTATTATTATTACTGTTACTTTATTGATATTATTGTTATTAATGCTATCATCATTATTATTATTATCATTATTGATATTATTTTTAATGTTATCATTATTATTATTATTGCATTATTTTCATGAATGTGTTGAATTTTATTTGTCATATTTATTATCATTATTATTAGTATTGTTGATATTTTTATTTTATTATATTATTATTACTTGTATGGTTATGATGATTTTGATTATTGTTATTATTATTTGTTTTTATTATTTTATAATTATGGTTTTATTACTTGTATCATTATTGTTATTATTATTTTTAATGTTATTACATTTATTATTACCATTTTCATTATTATTGTTGATATTATTTTAATTTATCGTTGTTATTATTATATTACTATAAATAAGTATTGTTATCATTATTGTTACCATTAACATTTTAATTATTGTTATTACTATTCTATCACTATCGATTTTATTGTTAACATTTGTTGTTATTATTATTCCTGTTAAAGTCATTAGTTTTGATATATATTATATATTTTGATTATTTGAATTGAAGCTCAATTTTATATTATTTTGCATTATTGTTTATATCTATCTTGAACCCATACTCTCTTTGATCCCGGTGTCTCATTCTTTTCTTCCTGCTCGGATCGTCGCTTGGTGTTACGTGGTCTGCAACAACATGTCTGGAGCTTGGAACGTCACCATCAGAGTAGCGCAGCGGAAGTGTGGTGGGCCCATAACCCACAGGTCCCAGGATCCTATTGTGGCTTCTCCTTCCTTGCATGGGTTGCTGTTCCTTATCTCTTACATTTGTTTTCATCCCTTGACTCATTTCTTGCTTCATCTCTTCCTTTTCCATCCCATCTTCTATTCCAACTCTATCTATTCTTCATCTCCTTGCTTTGTTATCTTGCAAGTCTTGTGCTGTTTCTTCTTCATTTTTGATATCGGTTATTTCTTTCTTGCATTCTATTTTGCCATCATGTTCACATTTTTTTTTTTTGATTCAATTCTTTCCTGTCTATTTCTCTTTGATTTTCGTTCTGCCTACTCCCCGTCTTGCCTTGTTACCGTGTGTTGTTTCCTACCTCTTGATAAAGCTTATTTTTCTTTCATGCCTTCCATTTGACCTCATTGTTATCCACTTCCTTATTCTTCTGGTGTTGCCACTGCTTTTTCCTTCCCTTTAATTCTCTGCCTTGTTACCCCCCAGTTTGCTTAGCCCTATCCTATGTACCGCCTAACCAAATTTCGAGGACGAAATTTTTGTGTAAGGTGGGTAGGATTTGTAATCCCTAATTCCCTAGATAAGTATTTTCTGATTTTTTTTTTTTCGTATTTTGATTCATTATAAGTTCAGTATTATTTTTAAACTCGAATTGTACCTTCTGTTAAAATCTTCTCGAACCGGAAACTATAATTACTTCGAAAAATAGTATATTCTGACTTTATTGGCTATTTGAATCTTATTTTATTACTATTTAGATTTTAATAAACTTGTTTATCCCAAATCTCATTTTGATATGTATATCAAAATTTGTTTTTGTTGTTATTAAAGTTATCATCTTGATTGTTGATTCAAAGATCTATTTCAATCGATTTTTGTATTAATCTGCAGTGATTTCCAATAATTTTCATATAGTAGTACAATACATATATCTTGATATACAATCCTACATTTTATTTACTATTTAATCTTTCCCTATTGGATATTTCCCTTAACCCAATACCCATTAAGCCTAATACAATAAAACCCTAATATCCAATACGCACTACCCAAACCCATTTACTTAAACCTACCCTATATATATATAAACCTATTAAAACCCTACTGTACATCCACACACACACAGCCGCCAACTCCTATTTTCCAGTGCATCTCCTTCTTCTCCGCATCTACTCCGAAAAACCCACTCCATTGTCTTCAACCCTTCGATCCACCCCGACTCCCATCTTCCTCCATCGTCTCCATCATCGCCGCGACCCCCTGGTCCCCACCTCCTTCTGCCTCACGACGCAGCTGCGATGTTGCAGAGCAGCAACCAGCTGCCCAGCAGCCCGGGCAGCCTCCACACGCGCCGTTCGCTATCTAGACGTCCCCACAGTGCCACGACGACATCACGACCCCCTTGGGACCTCCTCACCGATTGTGCTTCAACTCCGCCCTTACCTCCAATCGTCCCGACGATCCCCCTTGCCTCCTCTCGACGACACGCACCGCACAGCATCGCCCCTGCCTCCTGGCATCGTCGGCAGCAGCATCGACAGCATAGTCGACAGTATCTACGTCCACCGTGCTTCCCCACAGTGCTCCGCGCTTCCTTCGTCGCGCCAGCCCTATGCGCACTCTCCCGCTCAACCGCAGGACACCGGTGCACCCCTGCAGCATCGTGCAGCACCTATCGTCAGCCCCCTGGCCGCCGCGTGCCGTCGCCGGCCGTCGTCTCGCCATCAAGTGGCCTAGGTCGTTTGATGTTGTTGGATTTTTGATCAAGTGCATATGAGCCGTCCGATCTATATCTTGATCATCGCGATCGTGATCGCCTCTAGATTCGTCGATTGTGGCCGTTGGATTGCATTGATCATCACCATCATCATCATCACCATCAAGATCTTAATCATGACTGTCGGATATCTTTTGATCACCGCGATCGTGATCATCATCTTGATCATCATCTTGATCATGATCTTGATCTTGATCTTGATCTTTGATCTCGACCGTCGATTGGTTGATCAACTTGATCTCGACCATTGATCGTCTCGATCGCCTTCTATTTGGTGAGTTAAACAATTGATCTACTCTTGGTCCTTAATCGTCAATTATCAATCATGGTGAATTTAATCTTTTGGTACTATTCTAATCCTTATACGTTTTATGTATGTGCGATCTCGACCGTTGGATTTGCTGGATCTTCATCTTGATCATGATCACCATCGTGATTCGTGCCCGATCGCGATTATCGTGATCTTTTGCTCATCACCATGTCGTCGGGATCCGTCGGATTCATCGTCTTCTCCCCTAAAGGCAAGTATCTCCTGTACAATTTTATTTGTTATAGTACAAGCATCCCTTGAAAAATACTACAAATAGTTAGAAATTGTGACTCCTTCTTGACTACCGTTGTTGTTCAATATTAAACCTCGAAAATTTTATAATTCTAAGAGTCACAAAAATTTTATTGTGTTAAATTATAATTACTTGGACTCTTTTACCCCTTGAGCACATGAACACATGAGATTAAGGAGTCCTAGATTTGTAGACACATGTTACATTTTGTGTTTGATGATCTTGCAACCATTTGGCTTGAAAAACAATTATTACTTGCTGTTTTGACAACCATTACCCCGTATTTACATCACACATTAACCTAGATGCCTAATAACAAAATTTCATGTAACCTATACTAGTAAGATATTCCCACATGTTGCTGTTCTGAATCTTGTTTTACTGTTTTGACCCCTTTAACATCAGAATCTGAATCCGAGCCCTGAATAGAAAACGTAGATCTAGATGTCTAGATGTCGATAGCCTCCGAAATTTCTAAATTCGGAGTTACAGCCTAGGAGTTATGGTAGTTTTACTGCAGCTGTATCGGTAGACGCAGATTCGCAAAACTGCTGCACACCTTTACTTTGCGAATTAATTTGGCTATGTAAACAGCAAGCGTTGACTTGAAATTTCATATGTGAACACCCTATAGGACATCTCCAATTTTTCTTAGAATAAATTTTTATTATTTCAACCCTGTTTCATATGTATAAACTCAAATACACAATTCTGCCTGAACAAACGTAACAAGCCGGGATTTGAGGGAAGGACTATAGAGTGGATAACATAGGTAAGTGTACTCGGAAGGGGGCCCGTGTTTCCCAAAGTTGTATGTTAAATGGAACTAAGTGCCACGTCATGGTGACGGGGGCCACCTCTAGAGCCTACGGGGGCCACCTCTAGAGCCCATTACAAGGTTACATGATATATATTTGTGATCACATGGAACTAAGTACCACGTAGAACTAATTGGCACGTCATGGTGATGGTGGCCACCTCTAGAGCCTACGGGGGCCACCTCTAGAGCCCATGGTTTGATCACCTGCTTGTTATTTGATGCCTGAGTACACCGCCCTATATACTCCATTACTAGGTCTAAACGAAATTGCTCTGACTGTAGCAACCATGTAGTAAAAGAATGGATGCATGAAGTGCTACCTAGATAGTGATAACTACAAGACTTGAACATGAAACTTGAACATGACACCTATTACTTGACACATGAAACCCGATACATGAAACTTGAACTGGATATGTGTTACTTGATACTTGATAACTTGTTACTTGATACTTGAGACCTGACAACTTGACACTAGACTTGAGACTTGTCACTTGATGTTAGTTACCCCTACAGGTTCACCTGTCATATGTTTTACCATTACCAGTTGTTAACTAGCCTGTTTACTAGGATGTCCCTCTTGTCAGCTAGTTCTTGGTTTTTCCACGACTTATTATAACTCTGTTACATTCTTGATTCCAATTCCTGTTCCCCATACTTGTACTTGTTTCACTATTTGTGGCGCTAGCTTGCACTAAGGACATTTTCTCTTGTTTTTTTCCCGGTTTTTCCTTTTTATATTTATTAAGCAGACTTGGGAGACGAGCTACCTGCTGGGATTGGTGAGCAGATATTTTAGGCTTCGCTTGGAGTAAGGACTTGTTTAAATAATTGTTTTCCTTAAGGTATTTATTTCTCCTACCGTATATGACTTGTAACGGGCTTACGTTTTTGATCCAAACTTGAAAACTATTTGGATATTATTATTGTTTCAATTGTTTTCTGTTGCTTAATGAATTATTCATGCATGCTTGGTCATATATAAATCTGGTTATATTTCTGTTATGATGCTGAGTCGATCCTACAGCTTATGGATGATGTTAAAATCATTCGCTGGGCTTCGTCACGCGCTCGTATTCCATATTTTTGGGAAGCGGGGCATGACAATAACGATGGCAACTCCGTTGCACGATAAATAATAAACAATACACAATGAATTGGGATACTGTGGTAAGTAATCCAACAATCAATCGATAAACAATAGCCGACACAATATTTTCGGAAAACACGGGCCCCCTCCCCGGGTATAGTCTCTATATTTTCCACTACTTAGGTAAACCCTTAAAACTGGCTTGTTAACATTTTATCGATGCAATCAATACATTATGTAATTTAGAGAAATTCGATAAATTATGTTATCAATAGAAGTAACAATAGAATGACCTGTCACAGTTGGACAATTAGAATGGTGACAATAGTATATTAGGATCATGTAATGCAATTTATACACTTCCATCCATTCAATATAACAATATATATACAATTATATTGAGAAAATATGGAAACACATTTCTGGACAATAATAGATTACTGAACCAAAATCAAGTTTCCCGCGGCTACAGAAATCCAAAACTGGATCCGTCAGAAGTTCTAGAAAGTAGACTCCTGCTCGGTTCCAATGCATATTTAAAATACAAAATCCGATAACAATAGATACGTTAATTACATCGTTCTTTATAGATTACACGTTCTAACCGAAAATCAAGATCAAGTTGTTATATTTGTAAAATCAGTAAAAACGGAATTTTAAATTCATCAAAAATATTTGTCAAGCCCCTAATCATGTTGGCTAACAATCTGGGAATTATCATTGCCGAATTATGCTGTTAAGCTAGCTTTTTAATCACTTAAACATGATGAAATATGTGAATCACGAATTTACAATAAAAAGAACATAGCAGCAGTAAAGATGTGATATCGTGCACAATATAACTCGAAATTCAAATATTTTAGATGTTCTGGAAACTAGAAACACAAGGCTACAATTTTTGTTTAGAAAGATGAATTTTTTTATGTCAAATACTGGGTCAAAAAGGTCTCACAAGTTCTAGGCAGACAGTGAAAATCGGGGTTCAACATATTTCATGAAATATAAGCGATCTAAACGTGATGAACTTCAACTCAATAGTTAACAAATCTTATATTCAGCTTGGTAAACACAATAACATGGTAAGCACAATGAAGAATACATCCATACATTAGTTTAACATCAATGAGGCTTCAACCAATCATTCAAGCACAACAACCTAATAATCAATTCTACAATAGCTTATTTGTGCAGTGTTATGCATGAATAACTTATATTATCAATACTAAACGAATGCATGAAAGATTCGATATTTTGGTATTTTTGAGTCAACAATGGCACGAATTTAAGAATATCTTAGGTTAGCTCGTGTAAACCCTCAATATACTCGATGAAAGATGAACAATATGACAATACGATAAAAAATTCAAGAACTACTTGTGCAGTTCCAATAAAAACCTCGAATTTGACACAATATGCAATTCAAGAGGTATATGGCTTGCTTAGATTGGATTAGTTATGAGCGAACGAACGAAAAGCAGCGGGAACACGTGCAAACCAGCGAATAACAAGTACGGCCAGCAACAGTAGCACGTGTGATGCACGTACAAGTCCAATAGCTAGTAAGGAGAAACGGGGTGGCACTGCGTGTGCCTGGCGGAGTTGACAGTGGTCAAGGGATTGAGGCTGGTAGACAGTGGCTCTATAGGTCGACTGCAGGTGTGCGGTGAGCAGGTGAGGTGCTGGCTGCGGCATGGCTAAGTGTAACCCCTGTTTTCCCAAAAATGTATTTTTGGTATTTAAAAAATTTCGCAAATTATATTTTTTCAGTTTTCAAATTCTTTTGTCAAATTGTATTATTGGATCTCCTATTAACATCTGTTTTCGATCAATAACTTTATTTGTAAATATTTTCTATGATTTTTATATGGAAACATAATTCGTATTTTTATTGTTATTATTACTCTTATTATTACTGTTGTTTTAATCCTAATATTATTATTGTTATTGTTATTATTTTTATTATTATTATTAGTATAAAATCCTAATTGTATATTTTATTGGTTATTGTATTTTCCTAAACCCATTATATCCTATTCTAATTAAATAAACCCCAAAACCCAACAATTAAGCCCATTACCCCATTATAACCCCAACATGTTTACCCACAACCCGTAACCCGTTATCACCTTTTCACCATATATATTAACTGTTAACCTAACCCTAATCACTTCAAAACCCAACTACAGCCGCCTCTTCATATTCTCCCGTTCTCTCATGCAACTCATCCCCTCCCTCTCTCCTGTTCAGTAGCACCCCGATCTACCCCCCTATCATCTCCTGGTTCCCCCTTCCCCCGCGACGCTGCTCCTCAGCGTCGCAGCACCACCAGACCCCGGTGCTCCCCTATCCTCATCGCGATGCAGCTGCAGACACTGTGCGCCACCCTGCAGTGCACCGCGCAGCAACAGACAGCAACAACACCATGTCGACATCGCGAGCCCCCTGGCTTGTACTCTGCCGCTGCAGTCACCTACGGCCAGCCGTCGTGCTGCCTTCGCTGTCCAGCAGTCGGAGACGTCATCGGCAGCCCCTCCACGCCCGCTGTGTCGCAGTGCACACGTTTCCCCCCCGGTTATCCTTCCTTATTGTTGTTGTTGGTTTGGTTTGATCATGCGAAGTTTGATCTGTTGAATCTCGGCCATCCGTTTGATCTTGATCTTAATCTTGAGATCTTGACCGTTCGATTTCCTTGAGTTTGTAATCACCACCCGATCTCATCTTGATCTTCTTGATCATGGTTTAATCTTGGCCGTCTGTAGGATCTTGATCATCATCTTTGCTTATGGACCGTTGGATCGCATTATCATCATCTTGGAGTTCTTTGATTGCTTTGATTGGTGGCTGTCCGATCGTCGATATGATCTGATCATCATCCTCATCATCAAGATATTGATCACATCTCGATCTTGATCTTGATCTTCGATCAAAGTCGTCCGATCTGATCCGATCGCCTTGATTTTTTGATCTTTTGATCTCAGCCATCCGATCTTGTTCGCTATCAGTTGTTCATCTTGTTCGTGATCATCTTGTTCGTGACTCGTTGCTATTGAGTTCGTGCCCGAGAATCCGTTCCCGTTATTCTCTTTCTCTTCCGTTGGATTCGTTGTCTTCCAGGCAAGTAACTTGTACTCAAAGTCCTTTGTATGATACAAGTCATAAATACCGCTTGTAGTGTAGTTCGGTTCTAGAGACAATTCGTGTGTGAAACCCCTTGTTTGATATTGTCTCTATAGTGATTTGACCATAGTTGCCTCACGACACAATATTGACATGAAATAACTTAGATTTTTCCCGTTCTTGATTTGATCATGTATGTGGAATTTTGGTGAGAATTTGAGTAATTGTGGAGATACATGTGATCGACTTATTTTAGATATGTTAATTACCCTATTTCATGGTGTTTGAACACTTGGGAGACTCGATTTCATGTTTGGTTGTGTTTGGATCAAGTTTCGTTGGATCTATGTTGATTTTTGTTTTTGAGGAAATTCTGTATTTTGCCGATAATCTGTCTTGATCAGTCATTTAGACCATATTAAGGCCAACATCTTAAATTCAATATAAAACATGAGTTTTAGAGGAATTCGTCTTCTTTCTAAAACCTCTGACCTTGGTCAATTTCGTTTTCGTATGTGTGAGATATGACTGTTTTACTACAGAGGTGTCGTTCATTTCCAGATTTCGTTTTTTGAGGATTTTGATGACTAAATTATTTTGATACTTATGCTACACATATTATTTTGATCTAAAATTTTGGTCAGTGTTTCAATATCTATTTAGGAATTACCCAGAACTTTGGTGGATTTTATTAATCAGTTTTATATGCCATTTCATGCTTGTTTATAAAACTATACTTGCTGGATTTTGCTCGTTATTCTATAAAGAATCGTATTTTCACCCTAAATCCTTTTACTGTATGGAAAATATTTGTGAATTATAAAAGTTATCTTATTCTATCTATTTTCATCTCCCATTAGCGGATTTGGATTTCGTTTCACTGGTTGCGAGATATTATAGTTTTCGTACAACAGTATTGGGAATTCCAGATTTGCCAAACTATCGTTATTGAGGTTACCTAATTTTTGATGACTGATCTAATTTTACTGGAAAATTCTAAAACTTTATATTCTGATACTAAACATATAGGAAAATACCCCAGATTTTTCGTGGATTTATTTAACGAGTTTTCATGCTGTTTTCCTGCTCTTGAACTCGATTTCCTGATTTCTGGCTGAACCTATTTTCTGAATTCAAATCAGTTTTGAGTTATGTTTTGTGAAATACTATATGACTTATTTATACTCGCTGGATTCGGTTGGGAGTCTATTTTCTAGAAGTTTTTACGGATTCAAATTTTCATGTTTATAACACTGGGAATTTCAGTTTTGCTATAGTATGGTCATGCTGTCCTGAACTTGAGATTTAGTTATTTTATTCTTTTGTGAGTTATCTTGCACTTGTACATATTTACCTTGCAACTTGAACTTGTTACTTGATCATACCATGTTATACTTGCTTTTTTCGTGACACGTACTTTCTTGTTGACATTAATAATAAAATAACCAAGCCGGAGTTAAGGGAAAGATCTAATAGTGGATAGTGCAGAAACGTGTACTCGGAGTTATTGGAGCTTGTTTACATATGGAGCTTGACACGATATACATGACACGTATACACATGACACTGGAGCTTGTTTGGGTTTTGGAGCTTATTCACATGATACATGATTACGTGATACTAGGAGCTTGTCCCTGAGTACACTGCCCTCTATGGTCCACTATGAATCTAAAGCGAAATTGTTTATTGTAGCAACCATGTAAGGTGGGCTGCATGAAGTGCTACCTAAATAGTAATCACTACAAGACTTGACACATGATACTTGAACATGATACATGCTTGCTTGATACTTGACTACATGATACATGAGACTTGATACATGAAACTTGATACATGATTACATGATACTTGACACTTGATGCTTGTTTTACATGATACTTGTTTACTTGACACTTAATACATGCCATTTATACTTGATCACCTTGCCATGCTAGTTGTTTATTTTGACATCATGCTTATTCCATGATATTAGTTAGTTTTCCTCATGTACTTGTATCCTGCATTACAAGCTGTCCATAACTTGCAATTGACAGGTACTTGTTTTCTCTTTTCCTCTTCCCTGCAATTGTTAAATTGCAGATTTTGGAGAACAGGTTCCAGATGGTATCGGTGACATGAAGTATTAGTGCTAGATTCTATTATTATTATTTCTTGTACCTTGCTTGAACAATATTGTATTCTTGTACTTGAATTTATTCTTATATTTGGGCAATGTGACCCAGGATATTTGTGTTATTCAGATCGTGACTATTTAAGATTTATATATTTGGTTTCAAGTATTCTTGTTCGTATTTTGGTTCATATGTGCATGTTGGTTGATACTTTTGCTTTCGACTCTGATTACTTCGTGAGATGTTGTAAGGATTTTTGAACAGCTTATGGATGATGAAAATCATTTGCTGGGCTTTTGTCGTGTATCCGTATTTCGTATTCTCTTTTGGGAAGCGGGGTGTGACACTAGGAGGGAGCTCGTGATCGGGTGCGAGTGTGGAGGTTTGCAGGCGGTTGACGGTCCACCGGTGGTGTTTCTAGTGAGGAGAGCGGGGGAGCAGGATCGGGAGGAGGCAGGGTTGAGGGGCTCAATAGTGGGTTGGGGATGAACAGGATATGAAGGTTTGGGGTTGGCGGCTGTTAGGGATGGAGATTAGGTTAAGATAATTAGGGTTAGGGAATTATTAGATTATAAAGAGTTAGAATTAGGGTTTTATTAATAGGTTAAATATGGATCAGTAGTATTGGGCTTTAGTGTTATTTAGCAGGATAAAGATAAATGTTTCATGGGCTTAGAGACAAATACAGATCAAATAATAAGATAATTATCAATCCAACAAGAACAGGATTATCATGAAAACTAGTCCAATAAGGAGAGAAGATAATTCATGAAATTTACATTCGAATGGGAAAAAATAAGATTCGAATAATTAAACGGAGATCAATGATAGTTCATAAACAATATTAGGACCAAAATTATTCGAGACGATAAATGAAAGATAGAATGTTGTTACCGCTAAATCTGTTGTAGGGGCAAACAGATAGTATTTGTGGATTCTTGGAAAACCTGAATAGCAAACCTGAACCTGTTCAGTTGGAGTCTGACTGCTGACTCCCGCCGTTCACCTGCAAAAAGTGCTAGACACCGGGGTTGATCCCGGCGACGCATCCTCCGACGCTCAAGTCAGTAATCAGGAAAGATTATGAAAGAGCGTAAATTGGCAAAAGATTGATTACCTCTTAATGGAGATGGATGGGGGGTATTTATAGCCGCCGTTGGGGTCAAATTAGGAACGTAATCCCTGTAATCAGATAAGGAATGTAATCCCTAATCCCCAGTGAAAGGATAGATGTGAATCAAGGCCGTTGATTAGTATTAATCAGAAACCCTAATTCTATCCTGCTGGATCGGATTTATTTCGGGTTGGGACCCGTACCCAGCTGAGGTGGATCCGTTCGTGGGTTATTGGGTCTTTTGGGAAAAAGACCCAGGGCCCACTTCAGACCCATTGGTAGGCGAAATTACCATTTTACCCCTAGGCTTTAAGATTCGTTCCCGATTTGGACGGTTCCGATTTAACCCCATTTTTAGCCATATCACGAGCCCCCCACTCCCGAAGACTGAGCTTGATTAGCTTTTGAGGAGTAATTTTACTGTTTTAATGGCTGGCGGAGTTGTATCGGAGTCCAAATGGAAGGTTTCGAATCTTTGCAGGAGGTAGTATGGTGATTTTCTAAGTTAGTTGCATGCTCTGAGTTGTTCTTGAGCTCTTCTAGACATTTGGTGATTTTTATCTATTTTTTGGAATATTTACTTAATTTTGCGGAGTGTCGATTCGTCGTTCGGGGGTCTTAATAAATGGTCCTAAGTAATAATTATTTACTCGGGGGCTCAAAAATATTTCCCCGACTTTATAATTATTTTCTAGGATTTTTAATTAATTTTCCCAAATTTTTAATCATTTTTTCGCAATTTTTAAGTAAATAAAAATGATTTTAATAAATAAAATACCAAATTATGGCATGGCGCGATCTGGACCGTTGATCCTGTGCCGGCGTGAATTTCTGAAAGATCGGACGGACAAGGTCGCTCGGCAGCAATTTCTTCGCTTTTGTGAGTCGGATGGGCACTTGCTCGAAATCCGAGCGAAGTGGCTCGGTTTTTCCCTCGCGCGAGTGGCTCGGATCGCTAGTCGCTCGGCTTGGGATTCCGAGCGACGTGGAGCGATCTGCACTGTCGAATCTCAGTGCGGATCTCAAGGTGGGCACAATTCCCAAGAAAACACTATCTTATCGTTTAGTGGACGTGACGTAATCTAGACCGTCCATCATCTCAGGCGCGATTTTCGTAATGATCCAACGGTTGAAGACGCTTGGCGGCATTTTTCTTCACTTTCGAGGGTCGGATTGGCACTTGCTCAAAATTCGAGCGAAATGGCTCGGTTTTTCCGTTGTGCGAGTGGCTCGGATCGCTAGTCGCTCAGCACGGAATACCGAGCGACGTGGAGCAATCTGGACCGTCGGATCTTGGTGCGAATCTCGAGGAAAACACAGTTCCCAAGAAAACACTATCTTGTCGTGTAGCGGCGCTGGCATGATCTGGGCCGTCCGATCGAAATCTGATGCGAATTTTGAGGAGAAAGTCGTTTTTCTCCAATTCGTGGCTCGGATTGGCACTTGCTCGGAATCCAAGCGAAGTGGCTCGGTTCACTTGTTGCTCGGGTCGAAATTTCGAGCTATCTTCATTGTTGTGGAGGTCGGATCGCCTGTCGCTCGGATTTTGGTTCCGAGGGACGTGGGGCGATCCTAGCCGTTGGATGATGGCACAGATCTTGATGCTGGCTCAGTTCCCAAGAAAACATTATCTTGTCGTGTAGTGGCGCTGGTATGATCTGGGCCATCCGATCGAAATCTTACGCGAATTTTGAGGAGAAAGTCGTTTTCCTCCATTTTGTAGCTCGGATTGGCACTTGCTCGGAATCCGAGCAAAGTGGCTGGGTTCACTTGTTGCTCGGGTCGAAATTCCGAGCTATCTTTTTTGTTGTGGAGGTCGGATCGCCCGTCGCTCGAATTTTGGTTCCGATGGACGTGGGGCGATCCTAGCCGTTGGATGATGGCACAGATCTCGATGCTGGCTCAGTTCCCAAGAAAATACTATCTTGTCGTGTAGCGGTACTGGCATGATCTGAGCCGTCCGATCGAAATCTTACACGAATTTTGAGGGGAAAGTTGTTTTTCTCCAATTCGTAGCTCGGATTGGCACTTTCTCGGAATCCGAGCTATCCTCTTGAATATTGAGGTCGGATTGCCTGTCGCTCGGATTTTGGTTCCGAGGCGCCGAGCGATTTTACTTGGATCGAAACGTCGCTTCCTTTGTCAATAGTTGTGGCTCTTCGTTGCTTAGCCGTTTGGGCTTTTGTAACGCTTCAAGGGAGGCCCAAGAGTTGCGCCCATAAGTTACAAAGCCCAAGAGCCGTCATTTTTACTATAAATCACCCCCTCAACACTTTACCTCATTTCTCACTTTCACTTTCTCACTCTTGGTTTTTACTCTTTAGCAAAGTTTTTAGCTCTTGAGTGGCACTTCTAGCTGTCGCGGCGAGGCGTTTTAAACTCCAGTGATCTTTTTTGGCCGTACAAGTCACTTCAAGGTCAGTCCCTCTCCTCATCTATATTAAAAATGGTTAAGTTTTCTTCTACGGATGAGACCCCCTCCTCGGACCTAGGCGTCAGCCGAGCGGTCAGGCCGAGCAAGGATAAAGGTTTCTCCGTTTTCTTTTATAAATGTTTCTCCGTTGATCAAATCCATTTCGTATTTGAATATTTATTTTTACGTGTGACGCACGTGTTTGCAGTGCACATGTTGGTTCCAAATTTTTTTTTGAATCATGAATATTTTTCTTCTCATTTTTCTAGTCACAATTGTGTGATTTATTTTTAATTAAAATCTATCAGACCTAAATCCATTTTGTAGCCCACTAAAATTAATTTAAAGCCCATGATTGATTTTATGTGCACTAAACTGTACATTTAAAATATAGTTAGTTTGGTACACTTGCCATGTGTAACACACACTCTAACCTAATTAAAATTAATAATAAAATTTGTATGAAGAGTGTGCACACACATTGACTACACGTGCAAGTGTTTCTTACCATGGTTGAGAATGAGAGAGAGTGGTGTGTGTTAGTGAGAAGTGGGGAGTTATTTTGGGAAGTGGGGAGCTATTTTTACCCCACAATTTTCCTATAAATAGTCCCTACTTTGTCATGAACAACATAGCTCAAAACAAAAATAAAAGAGAGAAAAAGGGAGAAGAGCTTGCAGGTTGTGCTAGGAAGAGGCCGGCCATTTTTTATGGGAGCATGGAGCTTTGGAGCATTATTTTCTAGGAGTTCTACTACTTAGAATTCTACATTTGAGGTGGGTGTTTCTTCAACTTTGTAATATAGTTTTATTAGTAGAATGCTAGATTTGTGTGAATTGTTAGATGCATGATAACTTATATAGATTGAACATTCATGTTTAGATTATTTTTTGTTGACTGAATGTGTAAAATTATGATATGTTTTATTTCGGGGCATTTTCATAAGGATCTGTTTTGAGTGCCAGTTGCACTTTAAAAAATTATAACTATCGAAGTAGATGAAATCTAGTGCTAAAATTCTTATAGGAGCATCTCGTATATGTCAGGAACATCTCCTTAAATTTTCATAATATTTGGATGTCGTTTAATATTTTAATAAAATCCAAACTTAGGGTTGGTTGGTAGTTGACTAGTTGCTGGAAATTTGTACACATTTCGGATTTTGATCATTTCAACATCTTAGATGAAGTATTTTGAGAAAAGTCAAAACTAAAAACTTGAAGTGGACTCATTAAAATTTCTGTAATGTCTAAGAAATCAATTTTTCATAAAGAATTGAATTTATAATGAATTTTACAAGACTAAATAAGTGGCAGTATTTTAACTGCAGTATAACATTTCTACCCTACCGTAGATTTCGAAGCATTCAGGGTTATAGACACAATAATTTGGGGAAACTTATAACTACAAAGTTATAGTAGAATTGTATACCTTTAATTTGGTCTAAAGAACACAAAGTTTCATGAAGTATAGAATTTTCTATAACTTTTACAAGTAGCATGAGCTGCAGTTTTCGAATTTTGAACCTACTATTTTGCAAATGAATTTATATGAAGTGATTGAGGATGAATGTAGATGATCTTAACTACAAATTTTTATTAGACTCATTCATGATTCCTATAAAACTAATAAACCTATTTTTGGATTATTATTGAAATTTATATGATTTTTACAATACCATTGGGTTGATGTCTTTTATTTAGTTGTCCTAAAACTTTACAGCGTATAAAATTGGATTTAAAATTGGAATGTTAGTAAGATGTACCTTATGAGAAATAAGAGGTAATTAAATAATGAATTTTTAATATTAATCAGCTGATATTTATAAGGGTTTTAACTCATCAAGTGACTTTTTTTAATGTTGCTATAAGAAGTTGGTTACTTCATGATTAATGATAGCAAAGAGAATGAATAAAAGAAGTTAAAAGATGTTCAATACATGGAAATTTTTATATGAGGTTAGATGTAACATATGTGATATCTCTTGAGATGGTTGCTTGTTCTAGAGTGAGCGGGACCCAGAATACCGGCAGTTGTGATAAATGGATTTTTGAGAAGTAACCAGTGTGGGTTGACTTTTTCTTTGAGAGGTAGCCAATGTGGGCTAACATTTTCAGTGTTTTGGTTTAAGTCCAGTGGGTAAGCTAAACTCTAGGTCTCGTTAACTATAACTTAAACCTAAGGTCAGGCACTAGTTGAAGATGTGATAAAACTTGGGCAAACGTAAGTGGGGCGCCTCTATATAGTGTAACAGTGAACTCAAGGATTATAAATCCAGTTTGACGGTGGACTCCGAAACTATAGACCCAGTTTTCTAGTTGCAGGATTGGATTTGGCATGGACTTGAAGTCATTATGATGAGTCGTTACAAGATTGAATAAATTTTCATTTTCGTAGATTGCATTGTATTCATTTTAATTCCGCTGTGTTGTTGTAAAGAACTTGTTGTAAATAAAAGTTTTAAATTCCTTGTAAATTTGTACGAATTTGAAGTAAAAGATCCTGTATTTGCTACAAATTACCTGTTTGGAATTCGGGGCGTTACAAAAACTTTGAATCATTGATCGATAAAGAGAAATGTGAAAGTTACACTTCAAAAATACTAGACATACCGTCATTTGGGACCGAGCGATCTCCAGGATGGACCTATCAGGCATCTCCATCTTTAACCTCTCCCGATCAGCCGAAGTCGGGAGATGGCGGATCACATCCATACAAGCGGCTGAATTACCAAGAAAGCTCTCCTGCTTCTTCACCCTCCAAATGGGAAAGTGGATCATCTCTCATTCATCACTGAAAAACCACGGTGAAAGGTTATATATTTTAATGTCGTCAAACGTTGCCTGTAATAAGGTGATTTTAAAGTTGACTATTAGATATACTACAAATCATGCGGAGGGATGTGAGTGAATTAGATAGGATTTGTCCCTCTTCCATAACAGGAGCGATATTTATGAGCCCCTGGATTGAGTGAGACTGCAAAATGCTTGGCTATACTCAAATGAGTCAATATCAGATATTGAGCTCATTTGTTTTAGTAAGTCTATTAAGACATCAAGAAACCAAAGATTGAACTATACAAGGGTAACACGCTCTATGCCTTATGGTCAATTAAGATATCTGGACAAAGGGACTAGACTACATGGTAATATTGGTCACGGATAGGTTATGTCTAATCACTAACATTCCCGTTACTTGAGTAGCAGTTATGTATTGTTAGATACCGCTCACTGTTTGTAATACTAGAATATGATTTTAGTATTACTGTCAACGTAAGGGGAACCTACAGGATCACATAGTTAGAATAGATCGAAATTGGGATTTAAATTCATAAGATGAATTTAATTGAGGATCCAAGTAAGACTTGGACTCCTGACATTGGTTGGACATTTAATTAGATTAAATGGGCTAACTAAAGTTTAAAGGCCCACACACGAATCTGAACCAGGTTAGACTGTGAGTCCAACAGCCTCATTACTCTCTTAGGATTGATTTTCTACAGCTATATGTATCTGTAGAAAAGTGTCACATGAGAAAATCCTAGCCATCACAGAAATTGTGAGAGAGAGAGATCGTGAGGAACATCTCCTTCCCGCAGCTAGCACCCCGGCATGAGGAAAAGCTTGATTTGATCCGTTCGTGTGGATACCGTAGAGACAGTGCAATATTACAGTGTTTTGATCGGCATACTGTGGAGACAGTAGATTCATCTTCGGGCATATTCATCTTAAGAGGAGGATGCAATCATCTCCCTCTATCTCCTTAAGAACTGCTGATATGCTTGCATGGAGGGGAGTGAATTTCTCAAGGTGAGAAGCAGGAGAGGGAAGCGTTGACAAAAACTATACTTTGAGGATTTATTGGGACCCTCATCATTGGTGATTTTTCGTTTGTTCCCAGATGAAGACTATCCTCGGGCATGTGGACCGATGGCCTCTTCAACCTGGAAGTACTTCTCACTCTTTAGCACGAGTTCGAAGAAGTCACGAGGAGGCTTCTTCGTGAGGGATGCATTGAGGACTTCATGGGTGATATTGTAGCAAAAAGTAGTGGCTGCCACCGCCTAGTCGAGGGCAAGGATGGATGACGATATCCTTGAGCGGCTCTCCTCCCTTTTGCTTTTACTCGGGAGTATTCGCTTGGCCTTGCAACTGGGGATGAAGTGTGTGAGGAAGAGCTCCTGAAGTTGATCAAATGAGAACACAACCCCTGGAGAGAGAGAGAAGTACCATTCCCGTGCTGAGCCATTCAGAGTTTTTGAGAACGTTCTACAAAGGAGTGCGTCTAAGGCTTGATAGATCATCAAGATAGCTTTAAAATACTCAATGTGATCTTTCGGGTCGGTGTCATCGCTGTATGGCTCGAACGTCGATGGATTGAAGCTCTCGAGAACGTGGGCCTCGAGGATTGGCTTGGAGAAGGGAGAACGGTTGGAATAGAAACTTCTGCCTTGACGACCTTCCTCTTGGTTGATCATGGCAAAGATTGGATCTTCTCGTCCCTCAGATCAGGTCAACCCATGAGACTCCTCTCCTTGCACCATTCTAGGATGGTGACTACTGACTTGAAGGTTCTTATCTTGGAACTCTCCCTGCCACCTCTTTTGTGTGGTGCTTGGGAGCCTGTCGACTGACTTGAGTTGGGTTCCTATGGTTTCCTCACAACCATAGTAAGGGAAATCATCGGTACTTCTGTTGGTGGGCAGAAGGACTTCTCCTGCTTCTTTGGTTCTCTGAGCGGAAAACCTCATCTCGAGTACGCTTTTCTTCTAAGCGTTAGACGGTTGTTGATAACAACAAGGAGATCAGGTGAAGTTAAGGGCACCATAAGGGACATTGTAGGAGAGGAGGCTGTGTGGATCAAGAACCGGTCCTCAATCGCCTGAGGTTTGGGGCGAGGCTCAGAGCGATGTTTTGAGCGACGCTGTTGAGAGCCCATTGATGCAGCCTTGCTGGGGGAGAGGCTGCGATGGCGGACGAGATGTCTGAAGCAGTGGGTGCAGAGGTTTCCCCATAGGAGAAGGAAGAGGGACTTCAGGTTCATGGCTAATGACCGTTGACTTCACCCCCCTGGGAGGTATGGCTGGAAAATGTAGTTTTTTTTGCCGGAGAAATCTGATTAGAGAGGCTGGTCTGTAGTTTCCTACATATGACGTAATCTGTTGCTACTTTTTTCTGGTGAGAGAGCAATCAAATGATGAGTACTTTTTTAGGATGAAACTTTCAATCTGGAACGTCGATCATATCAGAATTATAATGGTTGAGAGCCCCATTGATCTGAATTCGAATCGTTAAGAGCGTCATTGGCACAAAGTCTGAACATTGGGGTTGGCCCCTGTGAAAGACCTTCTGATGCACAAGTCAATAACTCATAAAAAGAGATGAGTTTTGGGGGCAAGAGATTGATTACCTAACTTTGATGAAGGTGAAGGGTATTTATAGCCTAGTAGTTAGATCCACAAGATAAACTCTAAAAATAATCTTTTTGGAATTAAACTCAAGATTCTCATGGTAATGGGATAGAGTTAGTTGACAACCCTGTTAACGATAAGAGATTTGATTAACAACTTTTAAGTAGTTGGGACTACACTTTTTGGACTGTATGGCAACCCAATCTAGTAAGCGTGGTTGAGTTGATGAGCCTAAAAAGTGGCCCAATTCCTCTTATGGGTCTGTTGTTGCTGAAATTGCTGTTGTGTCCCCAAGAAGCTTTAAGATGCATGCTTGAATCGTAAATCCCTAATTCTTTGCGATTTTTACTAATATTAAAGTCTTGGTCATCTTCTAGCAACTATGCACTACTAGTTGAGAACTGTGGGAGAAGCACTGTAGCGCCCCGGATTTCCAATAAATAAAATTAGAAATAAGTGGCACAATTCCTAGCACCAACTTCAATTACAATTATAAATATAGTACAAAACACAGGGAAAATTACAACTTTTTACTACATCAACTCTTTACAATACAGCGGAATACAAACACTTTAGATTACAATTCTTTAAAACATGATGAATTACAAATTTCAGTTAACTCCAAGCTCTTTCTTAATTCAACTTTACCCGTAACTGTAAACCTGCAAATTCTGAATTGAAAGTGGGCATGTCAGTTAAATGCAACTGACGTCAACTATACTAATAGTGATACTTTCCAGCCTGCAATCACAAACAATAATAATTAATACATGACAATATAATAATAGTACATGAACAACATGGCAATAATAGATGGAACATATAACAACAATAAATGAAGCATAAAACATCCAGTAAAGTTAGGCTAAGTGTCAAGTGTAAGAAAAACAGAAAACAAGCATGCATAAAACAAGTCAAGAAAACCAAAAATGCACATGATGATTACTAATGCATACTTGTCGAATTCTATTCATCCCATTCTACATAGATTCGGTGCAAGCCCTTATCATTCTCCACTTTATATGGTTTAATCCATCGTTATGCAACTATTCCTACTACGGTGATTACTTTAAAATTTGGAGTATTTTGTGAGTATCTAGTGCCACGACCTGGTAATCCCAGAGAATCAACTTTCCCACCATCCGTGATATTGGGTACACACCCTCACACTCCGATAATTCCGAAAATTGAAACCCACACCGTCCACCAATAGTACCTCATCACATAAATATCCCATGAACGTCACCTACCCTCGGTAATCCCGAAGATTCATCCCACACCGTCCAAGATCACACCCCGGTAATTCCTGAGACTATCTTCCATCGTCCGGTCATATGAGACCCCCCCACCCATGTTTACTCTTATTTCATTTCAACTCTAGCTAGTGCCTTTCCTTAGGTTTATTATTATTAGTTAAGTCACAATCCCCACCCCCCTCCAGAGTTGGTGTACCCTGTCGGACTTAATTCAACTAACTCAACAACAATAGCCTAGACGAGTGCCATGCATTGGAAGACGTCTTATTGCAACTTAATATTTACTCTGAGGGATTTTTGTTATTTTATTAATTGATCTCACCATTCATCATCCATTAGCATACAACAATGCATCTCACACAAAATTAAAAGCATAAAGTTTATGTGACACGATTGTGGCCCTAACACACTGATTCTCTCAAGCGAATGAGAGTATCAAAAACTGAACAAATGGATTATACCGTCTTCTCCAAGCAGCTTCCCAATCCTTGTATGGTTGTCAATTCCTTGCCTCCTTAGTGAGATTACATTTACATATAAAGAAAGAATGTACAATTGGAGTTTAGAGAGAAAAGATTACATCGAGAATGTAGAGAGAAAGACACGACACGCAGGCCGTATTCAAAACACAAAAATATAAACAATACATCACAGAACATAAACCATGTATAATAGAACTAAACCATGCATCACAGAACTAAGGCCACAACCATGCACCATCCATCACAGAACGTAATAATCAAAGAATATGTTGTTATGATTTTATTTAGTTTATTTGAAGAAAGGATTGATTTTTGGGGAATCATTATTGCCCTACACAGAGCTGGAATGGGGGTCCCGCTACAACCGCCAGAACATGAACTCTTCATATTTTAAGAAACCCTAACACCACTGCAAACAATGCAGGTGCATGAACTATTCATGCTTTAAGAATCCCTAACGTCGCTGCAAATCACATCTTTCTAGGGTTTTCAATGGTTCCAAACCGATGGCTACCCTTGTGTGGCATCTGTGTTAACAACCAACACATAAACGAATCCTTATATTGAAAATGCTGTAAAAATTATATCACAAATGAATCTTTCTACCAAAAGTGCGAACATATGACAAATAGTGACATATCTTTCATAACCAAATTATGGTTTTGCAAGTGGCTCTGATACCACTGTTAGGTTTCGATGGTAATCTCAGATTAAATACACAACGGAAAAATTACAAAGAAATATCGAAACCTAGCCATGGATCCATGCGAAAATCATAAATCGTGTTTAGGGGTTATACCTTGAAGATGGATCTGCTGTCTCCACAGTATGCCAATCACAGCACTACAATATTGTGGTACCTATACAATATCCATACGAACGGCTCAAATCAAGCTTTCCCTTACGTTGCGGTGCTAGCTGCAGGAACGGATGTTCCTCACGATCTCTCTATCACAATTTTTGTGACGGCTAGGGTTTTCTAATGTATTTCTTTTTCACAGATACGTATCATATATATATCTGCAGAAAATCAACCCTAAGAGAGTAATGAGGTTGTTGAACTCACAATCTGACCTGGTATAGATTCGTGTGTGGGCCTTTGATCTTTAATCAGCCCATTTAATCTAATTAAATGTCCAACCAATGTCAGGAGTCAAAGTCTTACTTGGATCCCCAATTAAATTCATTGTATGAATTTAAATTTCAATTTCGATCCATTCTAAGTGTGTGATCCTGTAGGTTCCCGTTACGTTGACAGTAATACTGAAATCATATTCTAGTATTATAAATATTGAGAAGTATATAGCAATACATCATTGCTACTCAAGTAACGGGAATGTCAGTGATTAGACATAACCTATCTGTGACCAATGTTACTATGTAGTCTAGTCCCTTTGTCCAGATACCTTAATTGACCACAAGCCATAGAGCGTGTTACCCTTGTATAGTTCAATCTTTGGTTTCTTGATGTATTAGTAGACTTACTAAAACAAATGAGCTCAATATCTCATATTGACTCATTTGAACATGGCCATGCATCTTGCTGTCTCACTTAATTAAGGGGCCCATAGATATCGCTCATGTTATGTAAGATGGACAAATCCTATCTAAGTCACTCATATCCCTTTTCATGATTAGGAGTATATCCAATAGTCGACTTTATAATCACCTTATTACAGGTAACTTTTGACGACATTAAAACATATAACTTCTAATGTAGGGAACCGTAGTGACTTCAAGTCAAAGGTCTACATACACCATGGTCATTGTGAGAACCACTTATGACACTCACATAACGATCCATGCAACGTACTCTTGGTGGGTCAGTCCAGTACATTATTACTCTAATATGTATTCATGTGAAGACTTGATATCTCATATCCATGACCCGTGAGATATGGTCAATAGTCTACGCATATACTAGTCTCTATGTATTATTGTTGTTCTAATTCATAAGAATACTTGACTAGGGACATTTAAGAATAGTTTTCTGATTACAACCAATAGGATCTCACAATCAAGTCATACACTTGATATCCCATGGTATTGAACCTACTATTCTAAGGACTTTATTATGTATATTTAATCACAATAAACAACACAATAAATGAAATGCCTCATATATGAAATAAATATCGTGATACAATATAAAATGGTAAAGTCAATACACAACTGGCCTCTAGGACATACACTAACACGGAGAATCGTCTATCGTCCGTTCCATTTATTTATTTATTTATTAAATTTAAATGAAGGGACAATAAATTATCTTTCGTCGGAGAAATTAATAGTAAAAAAACTCAAAATTTGGGTTTCAACGACTGCACAACAAACTCATTTTCCCTATTTCTATTTGCCAAATAGCCAAAATATGGGTTGCGACGACCACAAATGCTCTTCAGCTTGCAATTAAAAAGAGGAAATGGTGCAATTTAGATGTTACACCCCACAAAATTGAGATATTAGAATTTTGCAGTACGTGTTACATACGTGTATTTTGCATTGTTACGGAAAAAATCTGTAACGTATTTTAATACAATTATCCTACGTATTTTTGTATTTCAATTATTTATATATTTTTCTGTCCTCTCAAAAATTCATTTTTTATCCTATTTTGCGCTAACTCTAATATTAATTTTAATCTTTGTGTTTTTACGTGCATTGCACGTGCTTTCACTACACGTGTCGATTTCGTGTATTTATTTTTATAAAATTTAGGAAGTGTGTATGTCTATTTTTACTTAAGCATATGAGTGTCGTAACAACCGCAAAAATATTTTTTATTATATTTTGTTAATATGTGCTTTACACGTGCTTTAGTGCAAGTGTCAATTGGAAAATCTTTTAGAGTATGTAAATATTTTTCTCCTATTTTTTACAATGTATAAATGAATAAGCTTAGTTTTCATTGAAACTAACTTAGTTTAAATTCATAATAGATTGGGTAATATATATATACTAGATTTGCCCGTGGGCACGTGCCTACGGCACGTCTTCGGAACGATACAAGACACGAAAAGCTTTGCAAATAGTAAAACAACAATTATGTAGTTCAAGTTTGAATAGTATGATAATAATTAGTTGTAAATAAAAGTCCATGTTTCTAATAGTATATGTCAAAAAATAATTATAAATGAGGGTGTAAAATCCAATTTCTTAGAACTTTAAGTGTGGAAAATGATGAAATTTTACTATTGAAGAGATATTTGCTATTTTCAATATAACATGTGCAATAAAAAAAGCAGAAAAATTCTGAAAATTTTACAAACCTGAAATCTTAAAATCTAAATTTCTAAGTAAATAAAGAAAGAATGGGAGTGAGAGAGAGAGAGAAAGAGAGAAATATGAAAAAGTGAAGAGAGTGGAGAGATATAGTAATAGTAATAAAGTAATGTGTTTTTTAGTTTGGGGGGGAGGGGGGGGGGGAATTTAATTTTTGAGTTTGAAATTTTGGGCGGAAAAATATGTTTTGTGAGAATCAATCTAGGCCATTAATTTTAGGGAAGATTGAATGAGAGCCACTTGATAGCTTTCATTGTAATTTATTATATATATATATATATATATATATATATATATATATATATATATATATATATATATATATATATATATAATCATAGTAAGTAAAATTCCTAATTTTTTATGTGCATTTTATGTGCACACACTCAATACTTTAAGAAAGCCCGTGCTTCTCCCACACTTAAGTGGCCGGCCAAGTGCATGGAGGGAAACAAAAATTTTGAATTAAGTTAAGGCTTGAGTGGGTGGTTAAAGGCTTCAGTGGGTTGTTAATTAAACTCCCCACAATCTATCCCTTTAAAATTCAAATCCCGGCCATTCATCAGTGAACAAAATTTCATTTCTGTTTTGGGTCTTTGCTGTTCTTTTTTCTCACCTTGGGGTTTCAATCTTGATGTTGCTTTCCATCTTGGGAGCTCTAATATTGAGAAGAAATCGGAGTTTGTGTTAGGAGTTCGATTTGCTCAGGAATACTTCAGAAATGTGGGTGTTTCCTTGGTTTCTAATTTTTTTTGTAGAAATTTTGCTGTGATAATATTAGAAATCATGTCATGTGCAATTTTAATCTCCTTTAGGTTGTGAATTAATTTTTGAATCGAATGCAAGTTAATTTAATTGAGTTACATGAGATTGTTGAAAAGAAAATTTGATTATCATGAGTAAGATTGCTAAAATTTAGTTAAATTATTAATGGAATAATGTCATGTTGTAACATCTCAAATTCCAAATAAGTTTGAATTCGAAGTTCCATAGGATCTTTACACTTCACTTCGTACAAATTTACAAGGAAATTAAAACTTTTTATACAATAATGTTTACATCAACACAGCAGAAGCAAATTACAACATATTACATGAATGAAATAACACTTGGAAACAATTCTTTAAGCAACATTCCTTCTTTAGTCCTTCATTCATTTTATCCTGCATAGAAACTGTGGGTATGTCAGTTGCATACAACTGACACTAGGATATAATACATCAATTTCTCTTACCTGGAAAGTACACACTTGTCACAAACAAAACTAAGGGGACTATCTTATTGATGTCGTGTATGAATGTGCACTTAGTCCTTAATGCAATTATTTATATTTAATAACACTAATGCGCACTTGTTCGGATTCTATGCATCCCATACTATATAGGTCCGAGGGCAAGCCCTTAATCGTTCTTCATCTTGTAGGGTTGATTCCCTCGCTATGAGTTTAAACTACTACAGTAACTACGGTAAGTATCCTAGGTGTTCTATGAGTTATGAACCCATTTCAATAAAGCCTGGAGGGGAATCTCACGTCATGACATGACGCATCATGTAGACAGCCTATGGACAATTCGCCTTCGTCATGGGATAATGGCACTACGTAGTCACCAAGCACCCCAGAAGCGTCGCCACGGTCCCGACAATTCTGGAGATGTATTCACGTCATGACATGACGCATCATGTAGATAGCCTGTGAACACTCTCACACGTAGATCCGATGCCCTCATACTTGTGTTTTTCTCTTACTTTCATCACATCTTCACTATGTGTCTAATCCTTAGATAATTGAATCATGAGTAACAACACTCTCGAATTAGCGTTACCTCTACATCAGGCTTAAATATCAATTGTTAACCACGACCCAATCTTGGTCTTTATTATCACATTTCTCTTTCAAAATTTCATTCATGCCGACGTAAGGACTTAGCTAAAACTCTAGTTTCAATTCTCTTTTCATGTTCATCAAAATAAGAGTTCACATTCACAAATTTCTACATTTCATCATGATTCTTTTACTTCATTTTCCATACACATTTGCATAATTTAACAACAAATTCCATTTATTATCTTACTCAATTTTCCCATGTCAAATCTCAATTTTAATCTCTACGCATGATATCTTCACATTCAAACATATTCCTCTCTTTAATTAATTAAGTCATAATCTAACAATATTTATCAAGTTATTCTTCTCAAAATTCTTCTAATTCTTATCATATTAAGTCAAAAATTGTAGAAATAATTTTCATGAAGTCTAGGTAATTTTAGAAGAATTCTAGTATTTTTTCTCAATTTTTTATACACTTAAAAATACACAAAAATGTCAAAATAGGTGAAAAAAATTAAAAAAAACATTAAAAGGCACAGGCCGGATTCAAACCCAGACCAAACGCTCCGCTTATGAACTGTAACCGACCCAAATCGCACACAACAACGAGTAGGTCTTGAGTGACTAACCGTTATCAAGAGAATTTGAATTATACATAAAGTCTGGTTTTCGGATTTGATTTAAAATCGAATTTTCAGAAAAATAGAGTCTTTTGCAAGACTCGAACCCAAGACCAGTAACTCCGCTCAGCTACAGTAACGCACCCAAAATGCACCAGAAAACCAGTAGGTCTTAAGTGACTAACCGGTATAAGACACAGTTAAATTACTTTTGTATGAATTGCACTGTGTCTAGTTCTTCCTTATATAAACTCGATTTTTCTCAATTAATTTTTACTTATAAGAAATCTATAACTTCTCCAGAATATATTTCTTTGAAAAACAGAAAGTTATCTTTTCTTGGATTGTCAAAATCTCATCTTTAACACATAGTAGACTATTTCCCTTTAGTTCTTTGAAAAATTGGAACATTAACACATTTTTGGCGTAGAAAAATTCCTTTTTAGATAAATCTTTTTATTTACTTGTTCCCTATTTGTTCACAATAAGTTTGTACAATTTCCATTCCTTCTTTAATAAAAATCAACGCCCTTAGTTTAATTTTATCTTTACAAAACTAATCATTTTCTTATGTTTCAAAGAGGCAACATAAAAGACAATCTAGTGAATAATGTAACACATACAACACTCTTAAAATTGACACTTATTGCAACTAATCAATTTATTTCACAATCCATGGATATTATTTTGTATTCTACCCTTCATTCATAAGCACAATTTTCATATAATCATGATTTATCAATTCATATGTATTCTAGCAGGCAAATATTAACAAAGCATTATGACAAATCTTAATTAACACAATCCCTTTCATTTTACTAACTTTTTCATATAGATAAATTAGAGTTTCCTCTCTTTCTTACTAGTCTCTTCAAGCAAATGTATGGCAATTTTTCTAATTGTTTCTAACATATTCACAATTTAAAATCCTAGCATGGTATCTATGTTAGAAGTTTGAAAAATCACTCACCTTTTGATGAACCAACTGAATAACTCCTAAAGACCTCCTTGAAGCACGATCGGATCCTTCTCCTCCTAGTTTGGTGCAACTTCCGAGCTCCTCCTCCTTCCTAGTGTGAACTCGTGATCTCCTGCTCCTCTTCTAGCTTTGGCCGGCCACCCAAGTACAAGAGCACACCATACACTAACACTCAATATTTTTCTCACACCACTCTTTTTTTTCTCTTACACAATTGCTTCTTTTTCTTTCTCTTACTCTTGAAAATTCTAAGTGTAAAGAGAAATGAATGGCCAAGGGAGCTATTTATACACGACTCAAGCTTAAATGAAGGGTTGAGATGAGTTTAGATGAAAGGCTAGGATGCATTTACGAGTTAGAAGAACTACCCACCATCACAAAATCACCTCACCACTCAATCCATATCCCCCACTCCAAGCCGTGGCCAGCCAAGTCTCTCATACACATTGCACGTGCATGTGCAATGCACGTCCCTCTTCATGCATACTGCAGATTAGTTTGTACATTTAATTGTTAATTTAATTGTTACTTGATCAAGTCTACACTACAAGCTGTATTAATTATTAATAAAATTAACTAGTGGGCTAATTAGGTGCGCTAAAATCCATGGGCTCTTTTAATTAATTAATTAATTAATTTAAGTAGGCTAGAATTGGACTATTAGGCCTAAGAATTAATAATAGACTTTAACTTAAAAGAGAATAAAATGTTTATTCATGACATAGAAATAATTTTTGAATCTAAATACACATATTAAATTGCAAGTGCAAAACACGTGAAAACAAATGAAAAACTTTATCTTCAATTATTTGAAAATTCAGGATGTTACAACACTCACTCCTTAGAATAGTTCCGTCCTCGAAACTACGCTTAAAGAGTGAGAAAACAAAACTTAAAAGAAGAAAGAAAGAAAAATACAATCAAACAAAGAGCTCGGGATGATCCTTGAGCATCCTCTCCTCGGATTCCCAAGTAGCCTCTTCACTATCTGGTTTCTCCAGACTACTTTGACCATTGGTATCATCTTGTTCCTCAAGAATTTCTCCCGACGATCCACGATCTCAACCGGTAGCTCAATGTAGCTCTGATCTAGCTGCAAACCCTCTGGCACTTCGGGCAAATGGTGGCTGGGATCTGGAATGTAACCTCTCAGCATAGACAAATCGAAGACATTGTGCACCTGAGCCAACTCTTCCGGTAACTCCAACCAGTAAGCAGTTTTCCAATCCGTTTTAATATCTTATATAGGCCTATGAACCTTGGGGATAATTTTCCACCTTTGCCAAAACGAATCACACCTTTACAAGGTGATACCTTCAGAAAGACTGTAACACCTCATATTTTTATTTTATTTAAAAAATGCATTTTTCAATTTTACACGTATGATGCACGTGTTTATTTTTCCATCTCTATTTCTTACTCTTATTTACTATTTTAGCATGCATAATCTTTATTTAGTCTTCTATTAAACTCATGGACCTAAAGAGAGATTCTAGCCCATTAGGAGAACCCACTAAAATAATTAATTAAATTAATTAAAAAGAAAGCCCATGAGACAAGCCCATTAATTAAATCCTATTTTAAAGTTGTGCATGGACTCATACATGACATGTAACAATTTTTTATACACATTTTGAAACTATAGGAATTGTATTAAATATTGTGCATGTGTGTGCACTAGTGCACAACACGTGCACGTGGAAATTAAAGAGCCAATTGAAGGGGCCAGTTTTTAGCATTTAGGGGTGGGGGGTTTGAGTTTTGAAGGGTTGGAAAGGTGAATAGTTGGGAGTTTTAGGAGTTAGGATCATGAAGAGTTGGAAATTAAGTGGAGTAATTTATTAGGTGGATATTTTTGCACTTTAAACCCTCACCTAGTCCTATAAATACACCCTCATTTCTCTTCTTTTGTCACACTCAAAAAAAATAAAAAAAAATAAGAGAGAAAAGAAAGTGAGAAGAGAGTATTTCTTGTGCTTTGGAGGCTTGCTAGGAGAAGAAGGACAAGGAGGTGCTAGTTGGAGCTATGAGCTAGAAGTGTCTCTTCATTCTTGATCTTCATTCTTCATAAGAGATGGGTGGTCTTAATATTTTCTAAATTTTAGTTTGAGCATACTAGAGCATGGTGTTAGTAAAATAGATCAATTGATGTGAGTAATCTTATGTTTTCCTAAACTATGAGACATGCATGCTAATATATCACATGAATAGTAAAGTTAAAGTTGATGTGATAATTAGAGTACAAATCCATGCTAATTATGAATTTTAGAAATTTCATTGTAGTCAACATGATTGATTGAAAATAAGAAAAAGAAAGAGAACAAAAATCCATGCATCTTTTGTGCTATGAAATTGTAGAAATCTTGATGTGATTAAAGAAATAAGTTATCACCATGTTAATTTGAAATGAGAAAAAGAGTTATGACCATACATGCTTATGTAGAAATGTAATGGAAAGATTATTTGTTGAGATTTTCCTTCTTTGATAAAAAATAAATTTTTGAGTGAAGTTGAATTAATATCCTAATAATCATTTTTTTATTATGTTATTTTGATTAAAATAAAGAAATGAAATTTTTGTTTCGTTCAAGAGAAGGAGAGTATTTTGAAATATAAATACAATGGTTAGAGCACAGGTTTTGGAAATTTATTAATCATTGTTTTCAAATGAAATCAGTATGAATAAGAAAATTATAGTTCATTAAAAAGAATAGATCGATCATATGTCGAGTTTTGTGAAAAATCACTAATTTCATGATGTTGTGGACAATACAGTAGCTTAATTCCCAATCAGAATTTACACTTGGACTTACTGGTTAGCTAGTGCGCCACAGAGCACTAATGTACTTATAAGAGATCTAGGATTCAAAACTTGCTAAACCCACTTTATTTTATTTTGTAAAATTATTTCAGAGAACTAAAGTCGGCATATGGGATTTTCGGGGTGGATTTCTAACGCCAGGTCCACATGGACCAAGCGGCTAGCGGGTTGGGGTCTTGGGTGTTTTACTGTGCTGGCGGTGGTGAGGGGTTCGAAACCTGTTGGTTTCATTATTATTTTTTGGTTTTGTTTAAATGAAAAGGGAAGTTTAAATGAGAATAAAAATTTGAGAAAATTTCTAGAATTCTTGTAAAATGAAATAGAATTTATTAAAAATAGTTGTAGAATTTTTCAAGAATATTTGAGAAGTAAAAAGGAGAAATTGAGATAGAAAGTGAATTTTAACTTAAGATTTAATTAGTAAAGAGTATCAAATTTATATTTTTTGAAGAAGAGAAAAATGTGTTTGTGTGAAGTGAATTCTTTTGAAAAGATTATACTCTTACTTGGTTTAAGAATTGTTTTGATGTGGTTGAGATACATTGTATGAGCTTAAATTTGTTAATAAGATTTCAAGTGATGAAAGTGTGTTCATGAAAAGAATTATTAGAGTATGAACGAATAAGTGAATCATGAATAGTGTCAAAATAAGACATGATCCTTTTGTGAATGATGCTAGAACAAGACTTTTATCAAATTGCGAATAAGTTGATGATGAGATTATTTAAGTTGAAGACATGTTTATTGAGGGGTATGTGTGCCCATGGTTTCTTGTACATAAAAGTTGTGATTTAGGGTTAGTAAGACCTCGGGTACCGGCATTATTGAATTGAAAAGATTTGAGATATATTTTGAGATGTGACCATGGAGCTATCTCGTATTTTGTGGTTAAGTCCGGTAGGGGGTAAAACTAACTAGGTATAAAAAATTATTCATGTCTTGAACTTAAGAACTAGGCACATAAGTGAAGATGTAGTAAACCTGGGCAAACGTAAGTGGGACACTCTAGATAGTCGGGCGGAGAATTCCGGGACTATAGACCCAGTCGGGCAGAGGATTCCGGGACTGTGGTTGCTTCGTAGGAGATGAGCTTTTATTTTTAAATCCGAGAGTATGCATAGTCGGACGGATAGTTTACCGTTCTCCAATGTATATATGTATACCGGGGCTAGAGGGGCACTTGCGGGATGATTCGCACGATGAGGGATCTGTTATAACAGTCGGGCGGTGGACTCTGGAACTGGGATCCATATTCATGGAATGATCTAAACCTTGTCTTATTACCAGGTAGTTTTCATGGCAAGGGATCGAACCCTTAAATGTGGAGTACGTAGGTGCTTGCCTTCAGACCAATGTAGAATGGGATGCATAGAATCCGAACAAGTATGCATTAGTGTCATCCTAGTGTAAAATTCTACATTAGGCATTAAGGCATCGCATACATTTACATGTTTAGCATAGTCACATTTAATACTTTACTTTTTCATCCAAGTTTGTGATCTATTAAAATACTGAGATCGTCATATGTACGGTATAAAGAGGATGACCGAGTATAACATTTTCGTCAGTTGTAAATAACTGATGTGCTCACAGCTTATTATGCAGGAATTGGACTTATTCATGAAGAAATAAAGTGATATGTTGCTGTTACATGTTAAAGATGTTGCAAGTTGTACTTTATTTTGACTGCTGTAATTCATTTTATTTTCCGTTGTACACAAATTTGTAAAGAACTCTGATGAATGATGAAAAGTTTAAATTTCCTTGTAAAATTGTACGAAGTGAAGTGTAAAGATCCTGTGGAATCTCGAATTCGGTCTTATTTAGAATTCGGGGCGTTACAAAGACAAAGTTACCTTCCTCGAACTCAAGGTCCCTCCTCCATTTGTCTACATAACTCTTCTGCCTACTCTGAGCATCCACCAACCTCTTCCTGATCAAATCGATCGTTTCAGAGGTCTGCTGCACAAGCTTCGTACGGTGTCATCCCGATACTAGTCTGAAAACTGTTGTTGTAGGCAAACTCTACCAGAGCTAGATGTCTCTGCCAACTGCCTCCAAAATCTAGAACACAACACCGAAGTATATCCTTAAGAACTCGATTGACCCTCTCAGTTTGTCCATCAGTCTGACGATGGAAGGTAGTGCTGAAATCCATCTTAGTACCCAAAGATGCCTGAAGGTTTCTCCAGAAATGCGAAGTGAACCGCACATCTCGATCAGACACAATGGTCAACGGAACACCATGAAGCCTGACGATCTCTTCAATATACAACTCGGCCAATTTTTCCATAGACTAAGTGAGTTTCATTGCTAAAAAGTGAGCTGATTTGGTTAGTCGATCGACTATGACCCAAATCGCATCATTAACCTTTGGTCTCTTGGGCAAACCAGTGATGAAATCCATGCTGATGTTATCCCACTTCCACTTTGGAATAGGTAACGGTTGCAATAAACCTCTGGGCTTCTGATTCTCGGCTTTCACCTATTGACAAATCTCACATCTCGACACAAACTCAGACACATCTCGCTTCAAACCTGACCACCAGAAATATTGCTTGATGTCCTTATACATCTTGGTGCTCGCAGGATGTGCTAACAAAAGAGTAGCATGTGCCTCCTGAAGGATACTCTTCCTCAAATCTGATTGATCTGGAACACATAGCCTCTCTCCAAACCATAACACTTCATCCCCGATCTGAAACTCTAAAAGTCTGCCTGTACCAACCTGCTCTTTCATCTTCTAAATCTCTGCTATAATCCTTTCATTCAGCGTAGGCTGCAACCTCTGTTGAGCCAAAGATGCTCCCAAACCTTTCACAACTACCTCAATATCAGCCCGATCTAACTTCTTTGCAAGATGCCTCTGGTTCGTGATCAAACAGGCCAAACTGCTTTTACGGCTAAGTGCATCAGCAACAACATTAGCCTTCCTCGTATAATACTTAATCTCTGGATGAATGTCCTCAAGTACTTCCAGCCATCTCAGTTGCCTCATATTCAGGTGTCTCTGCTGATAGATGTACTTCAAGTTTTTTTTGGTCTGTATACATATTTAATTTCTCACCGTACACGTAATGTCTCCATTGCTTTAAGGCGAAGATAATTGCAGCCAACTCCAGATCATGAGTCGGATATTTCTTCTCATGCGGTCTTAGTTGCCTAGACCTAGAAGTGATTACCTTTTCCTCTTGCATCAAGACACAACCAAGCCCACGTTGTAAAGCATCGTTGTAGACATCATACTCAACACCTGCTCTAGGAAAAGCCAAAATGGAAGCAGTAGTCAACTTCTCTTTCAACTCTTGAAAGCTTGCCTTGCATTGCTCATTCCACTTGAAATTTACATTCTTCTTGGTCAGACTAGTGAGCGGCACTGCAATCTGAGCATAGCCGTGGATTAACCTCATGTAGTATCCAGTTAGCCCAAGAATACTTCTGATTTCCTTCTGTAACCCCTATTTTTCAGTTTATGTATTCTGGAGTATATTTTTTATTTTTTCGTATTTTTATCTCTCTTGTATTTTTCTGAACCGTATATTAGATTTGTTTTCAATATATATTCATTTTATTTCATTTTGAGCTCCTTGTGTTGTTGGTTCGTCGCTTTTGTTCGTTGTTCGTCATTTTGATTCTTTTTCTCATTGTCTTGGCCTCGTTCTCTCTATTTAATATTTTTGGGGATGTGATGGAGTTTTTGGTAGTGTTTTCCCAAACCTTTGATTTTTGACCCCTAATAAGATTTTTCGAGCCATAGAATTCACTCTAAATTGTATTCCCATTTGTTATTGACCCAATATCCATTACCCATTTGTATACTTATTATTACATACTAATATCCACAACCCATTAGCCCACTTTAATCCCTTATATATATAATCCCTAATCCCTAAAACCCTAACCTTAAACCCTAATCTCTCTCCCTCTCCTCCTAATTTCCATCCTCCCTGTTTGTGTGGTTCTCCCGGCCTGCATAGCCCCCCAAAATGATAGCCCCTTCCTAAACTGACCACCACATCCTCCTACTCCGGCCTACATCTACAACCCCACCTCCGGCCACCATACAAACTCCCATCTCCATACACATTGCCAACCACCAAGAACACCACCACCGCCATCAAAGATTGCATCTTTGACCCCCATACTCTCTTTTCGTGGTGTTTCTCAAAGTGGGTATTGGCCACTTTGATCATTGCTTCAAGGAGAACGTTCGTAGGTGGATTTCGTTCGTTTGGCTTGGATTTGTTGCTTGTAGCGGATTTTGTTCTTGGGTTTCTCTTCTCTTCGCATTTGGATCGTTCTTCATCCCCTAATTAAGGCAAGTAACTTGTACTACAATTTATTAGTTTGATACAAGTCAAAAAGTTCACATATAGTGTAGTTGGGTCTAGAGACGACCAAAGATTGTGTTTTCCTTGATGAATTTTGTCTCTATTGTGATAATTTGGCCATAGAAGACTCATGACACAAATCTTGATAGGTGATAACCTAGGAATTGCCCAAATTTTGATTTCGAACCATGTATGTGAGTACTTGTGTGAATTTGTGTTTGGATTAAGACCCATGTGAAATAATAGGTGTGGACATGTTAATTACCCTAAATCATGATATTTAGATGCTTGGTAGGTTGTATTTCAAGTTTGATGTGTTTGGATCAATATTCTTGAAGTTATGATGTTCTTGATTAGAAGTGTGAAATCTGTATTGTCTGGATGTTCTGTGTTGTTTGCTATTTTCGTCTATGCTACAGTTAGAATCTTGATTCCAAAATAAAAGATGAATTTTAGATAATTTCGTCTATTTTCAAACCCCACTGGTTTTGCTTGAATTGGATTTCGTATGACTGAGTTATGACAGTTTTAGTACAGTGGTGTCGACCAATTCCAGATTTTGTTTTGGGTTAATTTTTGTTAACAAACTAATTTCAAGAACTATTCTATACATATTATGTTGATCTAATATTTTGGTCAGTGATTCTCTATGAAGTTGGGGACTACCCAGATTTTTGGTGAATTTTAAAGACAAGTTTTATGTGGTGTTTCATGCTCGTTTCTAAAATCTACTCATGCTGTATTTTGCTTACTGTTCAGTAAAGAATCATATTTTCATTATGATTCCCTATACTGTATGAAAATTCTTTGTGAAATGTGAAAGTTAGTAAAATCTATCTATTTCCATATCCCTTTGGTGGAATTGGATTTCGATTCACTGGTTGCGAGATATCTAAGTTTTCGTACAGCAGTGCTGAGATTTCCAGATTCGTTAAACTATGTTTTCTCGATGCTTTCGTATTTTCGATGACTGATCTATTCTTACTGGAATATTATGAAACTTTATATTTTTATTTTAGACATATAGGGAAATATTCCAGATTTTTCCTGGAATTATTTGAGAGGTTTTGATGTTGTTTTTCTGACTGAGAATTCGTTTTCCTGAAATCTGACTGAACATGTTTTCTGTCTTCGATCCTGTTTTGAGTTAAGATGTTGTGAATTACTATATGACTTAATTATACTCGTTGGTTCGTGTGGATGTCTAGTTTCCAGATCCTTTGACGGATCCAGATTTACATTTCTGGAGTGATGGAAATCACTGTTATAGTACTCATCTGTCATGTTGTCCTGATTATGAACATACACTATTTTGCTCGTTTATGTGACTGTATATCATCTATGGCTGATTATTTGTTTCCCTGAACCTAATACTGATTATACCATGTTAGTTTAACACTATTTCGTTTGCATCATGCATGTTTGATAACCATAATAAAAGTAACCAAGCTGGGGTTTCTTAAGGGAAGATCTAGTAGTGGAAAATATGGTAACGTGTACTTGGAAGAGAACTAGTGTTCCATACTGTTACTGTTACTGTTACTGTTTTCTGACCCTGTCTACATTACTTCTTATGTAAGAAGGGGTAGAGTAGAAGAGAACCACTAGGTTCTGACTATTACTGTTACTGCTACTGTTACTGATACCTGAGTACACTGTCCCATCATGGTCCATTATGAAATCTAAAAGCGAAACTGTTTGTTGTAGCAACCATATAGGTGGGCTGCATGAAGTGCTACCTAGTCAGTAAGACACACAAGACTGTAAGAACATAAACTGATACTGTTAGACTGATACTGTTGGACTGATACTGCCATACTGTTATCCTGATTCACTGATATACTGAACTTACTGTTACTAGAGACTGTTAGTTGCCATATGACACTGCATTTGACATAAAAATATTTATTCTGTTAGGATACCATATTAGATATTACTTTTGATGCATTATGACATGCTATTAGTTAGTTTCCCCATGTGCTTGTATCCTACATTATTTATGACCCGTGACTTGCAATTGATAGGTACTTGTTTTCTTCTTTTTTCCTTTTCCTGCAAATTTACTATTGCAGATCAGGATGGTCAGCTGCCAGAAGGTATTGGCGAGATGATATTTTAGTGTTGGAGATTTCTGCTTTATTATTATTGTTTTTATTGTTTCTTGAACATTGAATAAGTGTATTTGGTTTATTGGATACTATTTGTATTTGGGCGATGTGACCCAGGATATAATTTTCTCCAGGCCCTGATTTATTTGAGAATGTTGTATTTGGTTTCAAGTAAATTTCTGTTGGTAAATCTGTTTCAATATTGCATGTTGGTTGTGCCTTTTGCTTCCGACTCTGATAAATTCTGTGATGTGTTGTAAAGATTCTGAAACAGCTTAAGGATAATGAAAATCATTCGCTGGGCTTTTGTTACGTATCCGTATTCCGTATTTCTTTTTGAAAAGCGGGTCATAACAGGGTTTTTAGTGGTATCAGAGCATCAGGTTTGGCTAATGTATTAGTTGCCTAATAAATTAGACAAGCCTGGCTCGAACTGGGATCTGCACAATATTTCACCAACCAGGCATGCATAAATAAAATATATATATACCAACTCTGATTCTTGATACTAGTCTTGTTCCCTCCATTTTGATCTCTTCTTTTTCAATCCCTTAATTCCTTGTTCGCTTCTCTCTATCCCTTGATTGTCTTCGCTTCTCCTTGTCTTTGGTTCCTTTTAGGTATCATCCTTGTTTGCTCTTTTCATGCCTATGTTCTCTTTGATTCTGGGGCAACCAATTCTTTTGTCTCCTCTCGATTTGTCGCTCGCCATCAGTTAGAGTGCAGCAACATGTCAGAGGCTTGGAACATCGTGACAGGTGGTGGAGTTGTTAGTTGTTTCCATGAGTGCAGGCAATGTTCCGTTGTTATTGGGGACACAGAGTTCAAAGCCAACCTGATTATAATTGGAGATTCAGGATTCGACGTTATTCTGGGTATGGATTAGTTGGGAGAAGCCCATGCCGTGATTGATTGCCGTGCCAAGAAAGTTGTCTTCAGAATTCCAGATCGAGCAGAATTTGTGTTCCATGCCGAAGAGTCTTCTCTTGGTTGAGCGAAGACTGCAGTTGAACAGGTGGATTGTGCGATGGAATTGCACTGAGGCTGTGAGGATGCGCCTCTAGTAGTTCGGGATTTCTTGGATGTTTTTCCAGATGAGTTGCCTGGTTTACCCCCTGATAGGGAAGTGGAATTCGGTATTGATGTTCAGCCTGGAACAGAACCGATATCGAAGAGTCCCTACAGGATGGCACCGGTTAAGCTGGCAGAGCTTATGGTGCAGATTCAGCAGTTGCTAGATTTGGGTTTTATCAGACCTAGTGTTTCACCTTGGAGTGCTCCAGTCCTTTTTGTTGACAAGAAAGATGGTAGTAGTTGTCTGTGCATGGATTATCGAGAGCTGAACAGAGTTACTGTGAAGAACCGGTATCTGTTGCCCAGGATGGATGATTTGTTTGATCAGCTGAGTGGGGCTGCTATTTTCTCGAAGTTGGATCTTCATTCTGGATATCACCAAGTCAAGGTGAAAGCTACAGATATACAGAAGACTGCTTTCAGGACTAGATACGGGCACTATGAGCATCTTGTGGTGCCGTTCGGGGTCACAAACGCACCGGTTGTATTCATGAGTCTTATGAACCGGGTGTTCTCTCAGTTCTTGGATAGGTTCGTGGTGGTTCATTGATGATATTTTGGTGTATTCTCGGAGTCGGGAAGATCATGCTGAGCATCTTAGAGTGGTTCTGCAGACTTTGAGAGAGAATCAGCTCTATGGAAAACTTAGCAAGTGCGAGTTTTGGCTCGACAGGATTTCTTTCTTGGGGCACATTGTTTCTGGTGATGGTATTTCTGTGGATCCTGCGAAGGTTGAGGCTGTAAAGGATTGGCCTATTCCCAAGTCAGTTTCAGAAGTCAGGAGTTTTCTTGGTTTGGCTGGCTAGTATCGGAAGTTCGTTCAGGATTTTTCGAAGATAGTAAGACCTTTGACTAAATTGACTGGGAAGGATCAGAAATTTTTTTGGTCTGATGAGTGCAATGAGGCTTTTGTTGAGTTGAAGGACAGATTGACGTCAGCGCCTGTGTTGACTATTCCAGATGGTTCAGGCGGATTTGTGGTTCACTGTGATGCTTCTGGTAAGGGTCTTGGAGCAGTTCTTATGCAGAAGGGCTGTGTTATTGCGTATGCATCGAGGCAGTTGAGGCCGCATAAGAAGAACTATCTTACTCATGACTTGGAGTTAGCGGTAGTGATCTTTGCTTTGAAGCTGTGGAGACATTATTTGCTTGGAGACCGAGTGGAGATCTTTACAGACCACAAAAGTCTCAAGTACGTCTTCACCCAGAAGGAGTTGAACATGAGGCAAAGGCGTTGGTTGGAACTTATGGCCAATTATGACATCAGTTTGCAATACCATCCTGGTAAAGTAAACTTGGTGCCTTATGCTTTGAGCAGGAGACCGGCAGTTATGTTCCTTACTTAGCAGAGAGATCTCATTGAGCAGATGAGGAGGTTGGAGCTTGAAGTTGTGTTTCCGAGTTCTAGTCGGAGTTGTTTGGCGCTCTAGCTACAGTCATCTCTTGTTGAGCAGATTAAAGAGGCGTAGGCTAGTGATGCGCAGTTACAGAAATTTCGAGCTAAGGTCGAGTCTGGGTCCAGGACGGACATGGTTATTCATTCAGATGGATCTCTTCATTTTGGTTCCCGGTTATGTGTCCCGGAAGGTGAAGTTCGTCAGAGGTTGCTTGAAGAAGCTCATCAGTATTCGTATTTTATCCATCCCGGCGGTACTAAGATGTATCAGGATTGGAAGCTTCATTTCTGGTGGCAGGGTATGAAAAGGGCTGTGGCTCAGTTTATTGCTCAGTGTTTGATCTACCAGCAGGTTAAGGTAGAGCATCAGAGAAAAGCTGGACTTCTTCAACCGCTTCCTATTCCAGAGTGGAAGTGGGAACATATCACTATGGATTTTGTGACCACTTTGCCAAAGAGTCAATGTTATTTGGGTGATTGTCAACCGTTTGACGAAGAGTGCTCACTTCATTCCTTTTCGTGTCGGTCAGTCTACTGAGAGCCTTGCTGAGAGGTACATGCAAGAGATTGTTAGACTTCATAGGGTTCCAGTCAGCATTGTGTCCGACAAGGATACGAGATTCAGATCTCAGTTTTGGGAGAGTCTTCAGAACAGTTTGGGGAGTAAATTAAAGTACAGTACAACTTTTCATCCCCAGACTGATGGACAGTCAGAGCGGACTATTCAAATTCTTGAGGACAAGTTGAGGTCCTGCATGCTTCAGTTCGGTGGGTCTTAGGAGGATCATTTGCACCTTGTAGAGTTCTCATACAATAACAGCTTTCAAGCCAGTATTAAAGCTGCTCCGTTCAAGGCACTCTATGGATGGAAGTGCAGGTCGCCAGTGTGTTGGGATGATATTGGTGAGAGGAAGTTGTTGGGTCCAGAGTTGATCACCAAGACAGTGGATGTTGTGGTTCAGATCAAGAAACACTTGCAGGCAGCTCAGGACAGGCAGAAGCGATGGGCTGATGTTCATCGTCGGGCTCTGGAGTTTGATGTTGGTGACCATGTTTTCCTTAAGGTATCGCCGTGGCGTGGTGTCATTCGGTTCGGTGGCGGGGGCAAGCTCAGCCGGAGGTTTATTGGACCGTTTGAGATTTTAGAGCGAGTAGGCAAGGTGGCCTATCATCTTGCATTACCGCCAGCTTTATCAGGAGTGCACGATATTTTCCATGTCTCACAACTCACGAGATATATCCGAGATGAGAGCCACGTGATCGACTATTCTGAGTTGACCGTTCGGCCGGATTTGACTTGTGAGATTTTGCCAGTTGCTATTGTGGATCGGCGAGAGAAAGTGCTTAAGAACAAGGTCATCAAGTTGATTCGTGTTGCTTGGAATCCTCACTCGCCTAGTGAGTCAACTTGGGAGTTGGAGGAGTAAATTCAGCAGAAGTTCTCTCATTTGTTTGAGTAGTTGCTTTGGTTTTGTTTAGTCTTTTTCTTGTTTTTGGGGTTACCCTATGTATCTTTCTTTTGAATTTTGAGGACGAAATTTTTTTGTTAGGTGCGTAGGATTGTAACCCGTGTTTTTCATTTTATATATTTTGGAGAGTATTTTTCATTTTTTGAGTATTTTTATCTCTCTTGTATTTTTCTGAACCGTATATTGGATTTGTTTTCAATATATATTCATTTTATTTCATTTTGAGCTCCTTGTATTGCTGGTTCGTCGCTTTTGTTCGTTGTTCTTCATTTTGATTCTTTTTCTCATTGTCTTGGCCTCGTTCTCTCTATTTTATATTTTTGGTGATGTGATGGAGTTTTTGGTGGTGTTTTCCCAAACCTTTGACTTTGACCCCTAATAAGATTTTTCAAGAGCCATAGAATTCACTCTAAATTGTATTCCCATTTGTTACCCAATATCCATTACCCATTTGTATACCTATTACTACATACTAATATCCACAACCCATTAGCCCACTTTAATCCCCTATATATATAATCCCTAATCCCTAAAACCCTAACCCTAAACCCTAATCTCTCACCCTCTCCTCCTAATTTCCGTCCCTCTTTGTGTGGTGCTCCCGGCCTGCATAGCCCCCCAAACTGACAGCCCCTTCCTAAATCGACCACCACATCCTCCTACTCCGGCCTACATCTACAACCCCACCTCTGGCCACCATACAAACTCCCATCTCCATACATATTGCCGACCACCAAGAACACCGCCACTATCATCAAAGATTGCATCTTTGACCCCCATACTCTCTTTTCGTGGTGTTTCTCAAAGTGGGTATTGGCCACTTTGATCATTGCTTCAAGCAGAACGTTCGTGGGTGGATTTCGTTCGTTTGGCTTGGATTTGTTGCTTGTAGCGGATTTTTTTCATGGGTTTCTCTTCTCTTCGCGTTTGGATCGTTCTTCATCCCCTCATTAAGGCAAGTAACTTGTACTACAATTTATTAGTTCGATACAAGTCAAAAAGTTCACATATAGTGTAGTTGGGTCTAGAGACGACCAAAGATTGTGTTTTCCTTGATGGGTTTTGTCTCTATTGTGATAATTTGGCCATACATGACTCATGACACAAATCTTGATAGGTGTTAACCTAGGAATTGCCCAAATCTTGATTTTGAACCATGTATGTGAGTACTTGTGTGAATTTGTGTTTGGATTAAGACCCATGTAAAATAATAGGTGTGGACATGTTAATAATCCTAAATCATGATGTTTAGATGCTTGGTAGGTTGTATTTCAAGTTTGGATGTGTTTGGATCAATATTCTTGAAGTTATGATGTTCTTGATTAGAAGTGTGAAATCTGTATTGTCTGGATGTTCTGTGTTGTTTGCTATTTTCGTCTATACTACAGTTAGAATCTTGATTCCAAAATAAAAGATGAATTTTAGATAATTTCGTCTATTTTCAAACCCCACTGGTTTTGCTTGAATTGGATTTCGTATGACTGAGTTATGACAGTTTTAGTACAGTGGTGTCGACCAATTCCAGATTCTGTTTTGGGTTAATTTTTGTTAACAAACTAATTTCAAGAACTATTCTATACATATTATGTTGATCTAATATTTTGGTCAGTGATTCTCTATGAAGTTGGGGACTACCCAGATTTTTGGTGAATTTTAAAGACAAGTTTTATGTGGTGTTTCATGCTCGTTTCTAAAATCTACTCATGCTGTATTTTGCTTACTATTCAGTAAAGAATCATATTTTCATTATGATTCCCTATATTGTATGAAAATTCTTTGTGAAATGTGAAAGTTAGTAAAATCTATCTATTTTCATATTCCTTTGGCGGAATTGGATTTCGATTCACTGGTTGCGAGATATCTTAGTTTTCGTACAGCAGTGCTGAGATTTCTAGATTCGTTAAACTATGTTTTCTCGATGCTTTCGTATTTTTGATGACTAATCTATTCTTACTGGAATATTATAAAACTTTATATTTTGATTCTAGACATATAGGGAAATACCCTAGATTTTTCCTGGAATTATTTGAGAGGTTTTGATGTTGCTTTTCTGACTGAGAATTCGTTTTCCTGAATTCTGACTGAACATGTTTTCTGTCTTCGATCCTGTTTTGAGTTAAGATGTTGTGAATTACTATATGACTTAATTATACTCGTTGGATTCGTGTGGATGTCTAGTTTCCAGATCCATTGACGGACCCAGATTTACATTTTTGTAGTGACGGGAATCACTGTTTTAGTACTCATCTGTCATGCTGTCCTGATTATGAACATACACTATTTTGCTCGTTTATGTGACTGTATATCTTCTATGACTGATTATTTGTTTTCCTGAACCTAATACTGATTATACCATGTTAGTTTGAAACTATTTCGTATGCATCATGCATGTTTGATAACCATAATAAAAGTAACCAAGCCAGGGTTTCTTAAGAGAAGATCTAGTAGTGGAAAATATGGAAATGTGTTCTTGGAAGGGAACTAGTGTTCCATACTGTTACTGTTATTGTTACCGTTACTATTTTCTGGCCCTGTCTACATTACTTCTTATGTAAGAAGGTGTAGAGTGGAAGAGAACAACTAGGTTCTGACTGTTACTGTTACTGCTACTGTTACTGATACCTGAGTACACTGCCCCATCATGGTCCACTATGAAATCTAAAAGCGAAGCTGTTTATTGTAGCAACCATGTAGGTGGGCTACATGAAGTGCTACCTAGTTAGTAATACACTCAAGACTATAAGAACATAAACTGATACTATTAGACTGAGACTGTTAGACTGATACTGTTAGACTGACACTGTTGGACTGATACTGCCATACTGTTATCCTGGTTCACTGATATACTGAACTTACTATTACTAGAGACTGTTAGTTGCCATATGATACTGCATTTGACATAAAAACATTTATTCTGTTACGATACCATGTTAGATATTACTGTTGATGCATTATGACATGCTATTAGTTAGTTTCCCCATGTTCTTGTATCTTACATTATTTGTGACCCGCGACTTGCAATTGACGGATACTTGTTTTTTTCTTTTCCCCTTTTCCTGCAAATTTACTATTGCAGATCAGGATGGTCAGCTGCCAGAAGTTATTGACAATTTTAGTGCTGGAGATTTCTGCTTTATAATTATTATTTTTATTGTTGCTTGAACATTGAATAAGTGTATTTAGTTTATTGGATATTATTTGTTTTTGGGCGATGTGACCCAGGATATTGTTTTCTCCAGACTCTGATTTATTTGAGAATATTGTATTTGGTTTCAAGTAAATTTCTGTTGGTAAATCTGTTTCAATATTGCATGTTGGTTGTGCCTTTTGCTTCCGACTCTGATAAATTCTGTGATGTGTTGTAAAGATTCTGAAACAGCTTAAGGATGATGAAAATCATTCGCTAGGCTTTTGTTATGTATTCGTATTCCGTATTCCTTTTTGGGAAGCGGGGCGAGACACCTTCACTGTAGTAGGCCTTGCCCAATCCCTCACTGCCTCTATCTTCTGAGGATCAGTTGCCACTCCCTCCATTGAAAGGATGTGACCCAGGAATGCCACTTCAGATTTTCAGAAATCGCACTTGGATAACTTGGCATACAACTCATGCTCATGAAGCTTCTTCAGAACTTCAGCCAGACGCTGCGTGTGCTCCTCCTCCGAGTTGGAGTACACAAGAATATCGTCGAAAAACATCATGACGAAAGAATCAATAAATGGCCTCAGAACTCTGTTCATCATGTCCATAAAGATTGCAGGTGCATTCGCTACTCCAAATAGCATAACTAAGAATTTGTAATGTCCATATCGAGTTCTGAATGCAATCTTATGCACATCTTCTACTTTCGAACCTGATGGTATCCCGATCGGAGGTTTATTTTAGAGAAAACAGCTGCTCCTTGTAGACGATTGAACAAGTCATCAATTCGTAGAATTGGATATTTATTCTGCACAGTGACCTTATTCAGCTCCCGGTAATCGATGCACATCCTCATCGACCTATCCTTCTTCTTCACCAACAGTACCGGTGCTCCCCAAGGTGACACACTCGGCTGAATAAAACCTTTTCCCAAAAGTTCTTCAATCTGCTGTTTGACTTCATCCTTCTCCACAGGCGCCATCCTATTCGGTGCCTTGGAAATAGGTGCACTCCCCGGCTGGATAGTGATGTTGAACTCTACATCACGATGCGGGGTAGCCCAGGCAAATCTTTCAAGAACACAGTCTGGTAATCCCGAACCACTAGAATCTGCTGCACCTCCATAGGAACCTTCTTCTTGCTGATAGCTGCCACCAAACCTGAACATCTCGTCTTCCCCTGGAAAGTGACTACAGGACCTCCTGTAGCCTTCACGGTTACATCCTTGGTCTTTCACTCGATGTTCGCACTATACACCGACATCCAATCAATGCAAATGATAACATCGGCCCCTAGGACATTCAGCTCGATTAGATAAATCCCGAAAATCCTGCATCCAATATCGATCTCGCAGTCTGCATAATACCGATCAGTGATTAAATTCTCCCCTGATGGAGTAGCTACTGCTAGGATCTTGCCTGGAATGACCTTCGGTTTGACTCCCAAGACTTTAGAAAATTTATGGGATACAAAAGTATGAGAGGATCCAGTATCGAACAAAATAACAGCTTTCTTTCCATTTAATAAAAGTTCTTCTGTTACATAACACACTCTCGTTACATAATAGTTTTTACTAAATAAAAAACAGGGAAAAAGAACAACAGAAACTTCTAAACATTCGCCCCCGTACCAGTAATGACGTGATCCACTTCATCAGCGTCGGTCTCAGTCAAGGCAAATATTCGCCTCTGCTGGTACGACTTCTTCCCAGCCTGCTGCGGTGGTCTACTTCGGGCGACATTCTACTGCTTGGTGCAGTGAGATCTGTAATGACCTGTCTCTCCACAATTGAAACAAGTCACCACAGGAGGTCTCCCCCAACCATTTCCGGGTCTTCCAGTCACATTGACAACGTTTGCCCCCGTAGGTTTGAACCTTTGAGCTGGCGGCTGCCCCTTAACATTCCCATAAACTGCGAGCCTCTTCCTGACGTTCCAACTGCTCCTTTTGTTCTGGGCGGCATGAAACTGCTCCACATCCTCCTCTGTAGCTACAGCTCGCTTGACTAACTTGTCAAACCTCCTGATACTAACGGTATCATCCTTGACCTCAGACTCGACCTGAATCCGTGCTCAAACTTTTGAGCTTTCTTCGCGTCGTCCACAAGTTGGGGTGCATACCTCGAAAGTTGAGTAAACCTTGTCTCATACTCTCCTTCTCCATTCCTTGATCTTCTTCCAGCCATACTCTGATTCAAAAGATCCATTAAATTCAAAGTAGAAAACATGAATTTAAATCAACTTTTTCATTTCATTGAATTCAAACTTTGTACATTCAAATTTAAAACATCGTCTGACATCAAGCGAGAAGCAATGAGAAGATACAACATTCTAATCCCTACGGTTCCTCTTGGATTTCCTAAGCTCTTCCTGTAGTTCTGCCACTTCTTCCTTCAGCACATCATACATGTTCTTTCTCCTCTTAAGTTCCCAAACACGATGACTGAGGGTTGCAATGTTCTCCTTGAACTTTGCACACTGGGCCTGCAATTGGTCTGCTCTCTCCTTCTGAGTCTCTACTTACCTCTGAAAAGATTTGATGAGACCGCTCGGAATTGGTTCTTCCCCGTCGGATGAAATGTCTGATGAGTCCGGGGGCGAAGTGAACTCTCGGGACTCGGGCCATTATCCTTCATACACCTCGGGATCTTCTTCTTCGGAATCTCCTTGTCCAGGGTAGTAGTCCTCTTCGATTAAGTGCCAATCATCATTGCCTGCTAGGTCGTAATGGTTCGCCATCTTGAGGGAGGGAGAAGAAGAAGCATCAATCATAGGGCAACACAAATGTAAGTAGCTTACATTTAAATCTCTATACTCACACTCACACTGTAATGTCCACTCTAGGGTGTCATTCCTTATAAATTTGTACTACTTGAAAGCGTGGCTCTGATACCACTCTGTAACACCGCAAATTCCAAATAAGTTTGAGTTCGAAGTTCCACATAATCTTTACACATCACTTCGAACAATTTTACAAGGAATTTAAAACTTTCTAAACAGTAATGTTTACATCAACACAGCGGAAGCAAATTACAACATATTATATGAATGAAATAACACTTGGAAACAATTCTTTAAGCATCATTCCTTCTTTAGTCTTTCATTCATTTTATCCTGCATAGAAACTGTGGGCACGTCAACTGACGCTATGATATAATACATCAATTTCTCTTACATGGAAAGCACACACTTGTCACAAACAAAGCTAAGGGGGACTATCTTATTGATGTCGTGTGTGAATGTGCACTTAGTCCTTAATGCAATTATATATATTTAATGACATTAATGCGCATTTGTTCGGATTCTATGCATCCCATACTACATAGGTCCGAGGGCAAGCCCTTAACCGTTCTTCATCATGTAGGGTTGATTCCCTCGCTATGAGTTTAAACTCTTACGGTAACTACGGTAAGTATCCTACGTGTTCTATGAGTTACGAGCCCATTTCAATACAGCCTGGAGGAGAATCTCATGTCATGACATGATGCATCATGTAGACAGCATATGGACAATTCGCCTCCGTCATGGGACAATGGCACTACGTAGTCACCAAGCACCCCATAAGCGTCGCCACGGTCCCGATAATTTTGGAGATGTATTAATGTCATGATATGATGCATCATGTAGACATTCTGTGAACACTCTCACACCGTAGATCCGATCTCATACTTGTGTTTTTCTCTTACTTTCATCACATCTTCACTATGTGTCTAATCCTTAGATAATTGAATCATGAGTAAAAATTAACACTCTAGAATTAGCGTTACCTCTACATCGGGCTTAAATATCAATTGTTAACCACGACCCAATCTTGGTCTTTATTATCACATTTCTCTTTCAAAATTTCATTCATGCCGAAGTAAGGACATAGCTAAAACTCTAGTTTCAATTCTCTTTTCATGTTCATCAGAATAAGAGTTCACATTCACAAATTTCTACATTTCATCATGATTCTTTTACTTCATTTTCCATACACATTTGCATAACAACAAATTCCATTTATTATCTTACTCAATTTTCCTATGTCAAATCTCAATTTTAATCCCTATGCAAGATATCTTCACATTCAAACATATTCCTCTCTTTAATTAATTAATTCATAATCTAAGAATATTTATCAAGTTCTTCTTCTCAAAATTCTTCTAATTCTCATCATATTAAGTCAAAAATTGTAGAAATAATTTTCATGAAGTCTAGGTAATTTTAGAAGAATTCTAGTATTTTTTCCCAATTTTTTATACACTTAAAAATACTCAAAAATGTCAAAATAGGTGAAAAAAGTCAAAAAAAAAACAATGAAAGGCACAGGCCGGATTCGAACCCAGACCAAACACTCCGCTCATGAACAGTAACCGACCCAAATCGCACCTAACGATGAGTAGGTCTTGAGTGACTAACCGTTATAAAGGGAACTCGAAGTATACATAAAGTCTGGTTTTTCGGATTTGATTTAAAATCGAATTTTTAGAAAAATAGAGTCTCTTACAAGACTCAAACTCAAGACTAGTAACTCCGCTCAGCTACAGTAACGCACCAAAAACGCACCCGAAGACATGTAGGTCTTGAGTGACTAACCAGTATAAGACTCAGTTAAATTACTTTTGTATGAATTGCACTCTGTCTAGTTCTTCCTTAAATAAACTCAATTTTTCTCAATTAATTTGTACTTATAAGAAATCTATAACTTCTCCAGAATATATTTCTTTGAAAAATAAAAAGTTATCTTTTCTTGGATTGTCAAAATCTCATCTTTAACACATAGGAGACTATTTCCCTTTAGTTCTTTAAAAAAGTGGAACATTAACACATTTTCGACGTAGAAAAATTCCTATTTAGATAAATCTTTTTATTTACTTGTTCCCTATTTGTTCAAAATAAGTTTGTACAATTTCCATTCATTCTTTAATAAAAATCAACGCCCTTAGTTTAATTTTATCTTTACAAAACTAATCATTTTCTTATGTTTCAAAGAGGCAGCATAAAAGACAATCTAGTGAATAATTTAACTCATACAACACTCTTAAAATTGACACTTATTGCAACTAATCAATTTATTTCACAATCCATGATATTATTTTGCATTCTACCCTTCATTCATAAGCACAATTTTCATATAATCATGATTTATCAATTCATATGTATTCTAGCATGCAAATATTAACAAAGCATCATAACAAATCTCAATTAACACAATCCCATTAATTTTACTAACTTTTTCATATAGATAAATTAGAGTTTCCTCTCTTTCTTACTAGTCTCTTCAAGCAAATGTTTGGCAATTTTTCTAATTGTTTCTATCATATTCACAATTTAAAATCCCAACATGGCATCTGTATTAGAAGTTTCAAAAATCACCCACCTTTTGATGAACCAATTGAAAAACTCCTAAAGACCTCCTTGAAGCACGATCGGATCCCTTCTCCTCCTAGTTTGGTGCAACTTCCGAGCTCCTCCTCCTTGCTAGTGTGAACTCGAGATCTCCTGCTCCTCTTCTAGCTTTGGCCGGCCACCCAAGTACAAGAGCACACCACACACTAACACTCAATCTTTTTCTTACACCACTCTTTTTTTTCTCTTACACAATTGCTTCTTTTTCTTTCTCTTACTCTTGAAAATTCTAAGTGTACAGAGAAATGAATGCCCAAGGGAGCTATTTATACACAATTCAAGCTCAAATGAAGGGTTGAGATGAGTTTAGATGAAAGACTAGGATACATTTGGGAGTTAGAAGAACTACCCACCATCACAAAACCACCTCACCACTCTCTCCATCTCCCCCACTCCAAGCCATGGCCGACCAAGTCTCTCATACATATTGCACGTGCATGTGCAATGCACGTTCCTATTCATCCATACTACAAATTAGTATGTACATTTAATTGTTAATTTAATTGTTACTTGATCAAGTCTACACTACAAATTGTATTAATTATTAATAAAATTAACTAGTGGGCTAATTAGGGGGGCTAAAATCAATGGGCTCTTTTAATTAATTAATTTATTTATTTAAGTGGGCTAGAATTAGACTATTAGGCCTAAGAATTAATAATAGGCTTTAATTTAAAAGAGAAGAAAATGTTTATTCATGACATAAAAATAATTTTTGAAGCTAAATACACATATTAAATTGCACGTGTAAAACCCGTGAAAACAAATGAAAAACTATATCTTCAATTATTTGAAAATCCAGGATGTTACACTTGTTTTACTAGCCAAATTTCAAATAGAAATATACACATGATTTTGGTAAATTGTATGATGTGCAGTTGTAGAATTGGTTGTTTGTAGTGATATGAATAAATTGTATTGATACATCATGTTAAATTTGGTAGATGTAAATGTAGATATTATGGATGTTAATTTTATTCTCTGTAATGTAGAATTTGAATTGTATAAGTTAGGGAATTATATTTCGATGTTAGAGTAATGTATATGTGGAAAAATACAGTAAACTATATTTATTTTTGCTGAGTATATTTTGACAGTGAATGAGAAGTGAAGCCGATCGTGGCAGTCGACTGTGGACGCTGTGTACAGTGCTCATAGTGTGGAGTTCGATTCTGCGTGAAGATTGATCTCATTTTTATTTTAAAAACCATTTAGAGCATGGTATAGTTCATATCAATTAATTTAGAACATGTTGACAGTAATATAAGAGTGGAAGTCTGGTCTCTGTGTGTGGTTAGTAAATTGGTGGTCCTCGGTTCGACACTGGACATAGCCATTCTGGGGTTTTTTATATTTTTTATTGTAAATGACTGTGTTTTCTTGAGAACAAAAGTTTAAATTAATCAAAAATGTTAATGTAGTATTTTTTAAATAACTATATATATACATATATGGGTAAAAGGGATATGAGCAATTGATTATGTGGCATACATGTGATACATTGGACAACTAACCCATTTAAGGATTTTCCAATCAAATGTATGCCACATCATCAATTGCTTATTTACTAAATGAGCAAGTTGCTCAAACCCCTTTCCCCATATATATATATATATATATATATATATATATATATATATATATAGATTTAATTTATGGTTTAAAAAATACATTTTTTGAAGAATATATATATTCATTGATTGTTTGGATTTATTCCAAAGTCATTTCGTTTAAAAGCAAATAAGTTTGGAGTATTTTTGAGATAGTCATATAAGATTTAGAAAATTATTTGGTATTAAAAATGGTGTTGAAAATTGTTATTTTGAGAAATAAAATTAATAGTTATTATTCAGCAATGCTTTATTAATGTGACAATCTTATTGGAATATTTTAACACAGTGGGTAAGAAGTGTTCTAATTGTTGAGATTAGTGAATTGAAGGAATGAATACAAGATTTATAGATGAATGAATGAAAATTTTATTTTTGAGTTTAAGAGTAACCTGAAATATCTCTGAATGTGAGACATGGATTCCAGGGGCTGGGTGAGACCCAGAATTGCTGGCAAGATTGAAAAATGAATATTTGAGAAGTAGCCATTGTGGGTTGACATTCTCTTTGGGAAGTAAATAGTGTGGGCTAACATTCTCAGTGATTTGGTTTAAGTCCGGTTGGATACGCTAGCTCTAGGTCCTAATAACTATAATTAAACCTAGGGACAGACACTAGATGGAGATGTGACGAAGTGAGAGAAAACATGGGTAGGGCGACCTCATATGATTTGCGGTGGGATATTACCTCAAGAATTATCGGGGTGAGAGGAAGATACTCAAATCACTTGCGGTGTGGAATTTATCTAAAGAATTATCGGGGTGTGAGGAAGATATCCAAAATCACGTGCGGCGCTGGACATAGCCATTTTGGGGTTTTTGTTATTTTTGATTATAAATGCTTTTGTTTTCTTGTGAAAAAGGGTTTAAATTAATCTAAAAGTTAATGGAGTGTTTTTGAAAAAACTATATATACATTTAAGATTTAATTTATGGTTTAAAAAATATATTTTTTTGAAGAATATATTTTCATTGATTGTTTGGATTTATTCCAAATTCATTTCGTTTAAAAGCAAATAAATTTGAAGTATTTTTGAGATAGTCATAAAATATTTAGAAAATTATTTAGTATTAAAAATGGTGTTGAAAATTGTTATTTTGAGAAATAAAATTAAGAGTTATTATTCGGCAATGCTTTATTAATGTGATAATCTTATTGGAATATTTTAACACAATGGGTAAGAAGTGTTCTAATTGTTTAGATTAGTGAATTGAAAGAATGAATACAAGATTTATAGATGAATGAACGAAAAAATTATTTTTGAGGTTAAAAGTAACCTGGAATATCTCTGAATTGGAGACGTATGGATTCTAGGGGCTGAGTGAGACCCAGAATAGGCAGCAAGATTGATAAATGAATAATTGAGAAGTAGCCATTGTGGGTTAACATTCTCTTTGATAAGTAGCTAGTGTAGGCTAACATTCTTAGTGATTTGGTTTAAGTCCGGTTGGGTACGCTAGCTCTAGGTCCTAATAACTTCAATTAAACCTAGGGACAGGCACTAGAGGCAGATTTGACGAAGTGAGATAAAACATAGGTAAGGCGGCCTCATATGATTTGCGGTGGGGGATTATCTCAAAAATTATTGGGGTGTGAGGAAGATACCCAAAACCACTTGCAGTGTGGCATTTAACTCAATAATTATCGGGGGATGAGGAAGCTATCCAAAATCACTTGCGGTGTAGGATATTTTAACACAGTTGGTAAGAAGTGTTCTAATTGTTGAGATTAGTGAATTGAAGGAATGAATACAAGATTTATAGATGAACTAGATTTGCCCGTGGGCATGTGCCTACGGCACGTCTTTAGAACGATACAGCAAATGAAAAGTCTTGTAAACAGTAAATCAACAATTATATAGCTCAAGTTTGAATAGTATGACAATAATTAGTTGTAAATCAAAGTGCATGTTTTCATTAGTATATGTTGAAAAATAATTATGAATAAAGTTATAAAAGTACATTTTTCCAAAGTTATAAAAGTACATTTTTCCATAAGTGTGTGTGTGTGTGTATATATATATATATATATATATATATATATATATATAGAGAGAGAGAGAGAGAGAGAGAGAGAGCGGAAGAGAGAGATAGAGAGATAATTAAATAAATAAAGGAGTTTTGGGAGGGTGAATCTGAGCCGTTGATTTGGTTTCAAATGAAGGGGAGCCACTTGATAGCTTTCTTTGTGTTTTATTTTATATATGTATATATATATATATATATATATATATATATATATATATATATAGAGAGAGAGAGAGAGAGAGAGAGAGAGAGAGAGAGAGAGAGAGAGAGAGAGAGAAATAGTTAAATAAACAAATGAGTTGTTTTGGGAAAGATTGAATTTGAGTATTGGGGGAAAACTTTAGGGAGGGAAAATATGTTTTGTGAGATTAGATCTGGGTCTTTGATTTTGGGGTGATTGAAGGAGAGCCACTTGATAGCTTTCTTTGTGTTTTGTTATATAGATGAATGAAAGATAAATTTTTGAGCTTAAGAGTAACCTGGAATACCTCTGAAAGTGAGACATATGGATTGTAGGGATTATCTCAAGAATTATCGAGGTGTGAGGAAGATATCCAAAATCACTTGTGGCGCTGGACATAGCCATTTTGGGGTTTTTCTTATTTTTTATTATAAATGCTTTTGTTTCCTTGTGGAAAATTGTTTAAATTAATCTAAAAGTTAATGGAGTATTTTTTTTAAAACTATATATACATTTAAGATTTAGTTTATGGTTAAAAAAACATTTTTTCAAAGAATATATTTTCATTGATTGTTTGTATTTATTCCATAGTCTTCGTTTAAAAGCAAATAATTTTGGAGTATTTTTGAGATAGTCATAAAAGATTTAGAAAATTATTTGGTATTAAAAATGGTGTTGCAAATTGTTATTTTGAGAAATAAAATTTAGAGTTATTATTCGGCAATGCTTTATTAATGTGATAATCTTCTTGGAATTTTTTAACACAGTGGATAAGAAGTGTTCTAATTGTTTAGATTGGTGAATTGAAAGAATGAATACAAGATTTATAGATGAATGAACGAAAAAATTATTTTTGAGGTTAGGACTAACCTGGAATATCTCTGAATGTGCGACGTATGGATTCTATGGGCTGAATGAAACCCAGAATAGTCGGTAAGATTGATAAATGAATATTTGAGAAGTAGCCAGAGTGGGTTAACATTCTCTTTGAGAAGTAGCCTGTGTAGGCTAACATTCTCCGTGATTTTGTTTAAGTCCGGTTGGGTACGCTAGCTCTAGGTCCTAATAACGATAATTAAACCTAGGGACAGACACTAGAGGGAGATGTGACGAAGTGAGATAAAACATCGGTAGGGTGGCCTCATATGATTTGCGGTGGGAGATTATCTCAAGATTTATTGGGGTGTGAGGAAGATACCCAAAATCACTTGCAGTGTGGGCTTATCTCTCTTAATTATCGAGGGATGAGGAAGATATCCAAAATCACTTGCGGTGTGGGATATTTTAACACTGTGGGTAGGATGTGTTCTGATTGTTAAGATTAGTGAATTGAAGAATGAACACAAGATTTATTGATGAATAAATGAAAATTTTATTTTTGAGGTTAAGAGTAACCTGGAATATCTCTGATTGTGAGACATATGGGTTGTAGGGCTTATCTTAAGAATTATGGGGGTGAGAGGAAGATACTCAAATCACCTGCAGTGTGGAATATATCCAAAATCACTTGCGGCGCTGGATATAGCCATTTTGGGGTTTTTGTTATATTTTATTATAAATGCTTTTGTTTTCTTGTGAAAAAGAGTTTAAATTAATCTAAAAGTTAATGGAATGTTTTTTTTGAAAACTATATATACATTTAAGATTTGTATTAAAAATGGTGTTGAAAATTGTTATTTTGAGAAATAAAATTAAGATTTATTATTCGGCAATGCTTTATTAATGTGATAATCTTATTGGAATATTTTAACACAGTGGGTAAGAATAGTTCTAATTGTTTAGATTAGTGAATTGAAAGAATGAATACAAGATTTATAGATGAATGAACGAAAAAATTATTTTTGAGGTTAAGAGTAACCTGGAATATCTCTGAATGTGAGACATATGGATTCTAAGGGCTGAGTGAGACCCAGAATAGTCAGCAAGATTGATAAATGAATATTTGAGAAGTTGCCATTGTGGGTTAACATTCTCTTTGAGAAGTAGCCAGTGTAGGCTAACATTCTCAGTGATTTGGTTTAAGTCTGGTTGGGTACGCTAGCTCTAGGTCCTAATAACTATAATTAAACCTAGGGACAGGCACTAGAGGAAGATGTGACGAAGTGAGATAAAACATGGGTAGGGTGGCCTCATATGATTTGCGGTGGGGGATTATCTCAAGATTTATTGGGGTGTGAGGAAGATACCCAAAATCACTTGCAGTGTGGGTTTATCTCTCTTAATTATCGAGGGATGAGGAAGATATCCAAAATCACTTGCGGGGTGGGATATTTTAACACAGTGGGTAGGATGTGTTCTGATTGTTGAGATTAGTGAATTGAAGGAATGAACACAAGATTTTTTGATGAATAAATGAAAATTTTATTTTTGAGGTTAAGAGTAACCTGGAATATCTCTGATTGTGAGACATATGGATTGTAGGGATTATCTTAAGAATTATGGGGGTGAGAGGAAGCTACTCAAATCACTTGCGGTGTGGAATATATCTAAGAATTATCGGGGTGTGAGGAAGATATCCAAAAACACTTGCGACGCTGGACATAGCCATTTTGGGGTTTTTGTTATTTTTTTATTATAAATGCTTTTGTTTTATTGTGAAAAAGGGTTTAATTAATCTAAAAGTTAATGGAATATTTTTTAATAAACTATATATACCTTTAAGATTTAATTTATGGTTAAAATAATACATTTTTTTGAAGAATATATTTGCACTAATTGTTTGTATTTATTCTACAGTCGTCGTTTAAAAGAAAATAATTTTGGAGTATTTTCGAGATAGTCATAAAAGATTTAGAAAATTATTTTGTATTAAAAATGGTTTTGAAATTTTTTTTTTAAGAATTAAAATTAAGATTTATTATTCGGCAATGCTTTATTCATGTGATAATCTTAATGGAATATTTTAACACAGTGGGTAAGAAGAGTTCTAATTGTTTAGATTTGTTAATTGAAAGAATGAATACAAGATTTATTAATGAATGAACGAAAAAATTATTTTTGTGGTTAAGAGTAACCTGGAATATCTCTGAATGTGAGACATATGGATTTTAGGGGCTGAGTGAGACCCAGAATAGTCAGCAAGATTGATAAATGAATATTTGAGAAGTAGCCATTGTGGGTTAACATTCTCTTTGAGAAGTAGCCAGTGTAGGCTAACATTCTCAGTGATTTGGTTTAAGTCCGGTTGGGTACGCTAGCTCTAGATCCTAATAAATCTATTTAAACCTAGGGACAGGCACTAGAGGGAGATGTGACGAAGTGAGATAAAATATGGGTAGGGCGGCCTCATATAATTTGCAGTGGGGGATTATCTCAAGAATTATTGGGATGTGAGGAAGATACCCAAAATCACTTGCAGTGTGGGATTTATCTCAATAATTATCAGGGGATGTGGAAAATATCCAAAATCACTTGCGGTGAGAGATATTTTAACACAGTGGGTAAGAATTGTTCTAATTGTTAAGATTAGTGAAATGAATGAATGAATACAAGATTTATAGATGAAGAAATGAAAATTTTATTTTTGAGGTTAAGAGTAACTGGAATATCTCTGAATGTGAGACATATGGATTATAGGGATTATCTTAAGAACTATGGGGGTGAGAGGAAGATACTCAAATCACTTGCGGTGTGGAATATATCTCAAGAATTATCGAGGTGTGAGGAAGATATCCAAAATCACTTGCGGCGGTGGACATAGCCATTTTTGGGTTTTTTTTTTTTATAAATGCTTTTGTTTTCTTGTGAAAAAGGGTTTAAATTAATCTAAAAGTTAATAATTATCTTTGAAAAAACTATATATACATCTAAGATTTAATTTATGGTTAAAATAATACTTTTTTTTAGAATATATTTTCATTGATTGTTTGTATTTATTCCATTGTCGTCGTTTAAAAGAAAATAATTTTGGAGTATTTTCGACATAGTCATAAAAGATTTAGAAAATTATTTGGTATTAAAAATGGTGTTGAAAATTGTTATTTCGAGAAATAAAATTAAGATTTATTATTCGGCAATGCTTTATTAATGTGATAATCTTATTGGAATATTTTAACACAGTGGGTAAGAAGTGTTCTAATTGTTTTGATTAGTGAATTCAAAGAATGAATACATGATTTATATATGAATGAACGAAAAAATTATTTTTGAGGTTAAGAGTAACCTAGAATATCTCTGAATGTGAGACGTATGAATTCTAGGGGCTGGGTGAGACCCAGAATTGTCAGCAAGATTGATAAATTAATATTTGAGAAGTAGCCATTGTGGGTTAACATTCTCTTTGAGAAGTAGCCAGTGTAGGCTAATATTCTCAGTGTTTTGGTTTAAGTCCGGTTGGGTACGCTAGCTCTAGGTCCTAATAACTATAATTATGTTTTGGTTTAAGTCCGGTTGGGTACGCTAGCTCTAGGTCCTAATAACTATAATTAAACCTAGGGACAGGCACTAGAGGCAGATGTGAGGAAGTGAGATAAAAGATGGGTAGGGCGGCCTCTTATGATTTTCGGTGGGGGATTATCTCAAGAATTATTGGGGTGTGAGGAATATACCCAAAATCACTTGCAGTGTGAGATTTATCTCAATAATTATCGGGGGATGGGGAAGATATCCAAAATCACTTGCGGTATGGGATTTATCTCCAGAATTATCAGGATCGAGGCGACGCTCATGGGATGTTTGTGTGATGAGGTACCGTGTGGCTTGCGGTGTGAGTTTCATCTCTAGAATTATCGGGGTCTGAAGAAGGTATCCAAAATCACTTGCAGTGGGAGAATGATTCTCAAAAATTACCGGGGCGGGTGCCAGATACTCACAGAATATCTAGATCTTACATTAGTCACTGGTATAGATTTTGCATAACGAGGGACTGAACCCTATAATGAGGAGTACGTTAAGGGCTTGCCCTTGGACCTATGTAGTATGTGATGCATAGAGTCTGAACAAGTGCGCATTAGAAGTGCATTCTGTGCATTGAATTGTTGCATTAGTCATTAGGTTCATGACATATATTGACATATTTAGGATAGTCACATCTCATATTTTTGTTTTGCATTCAAGCGTGTGATTTTTAAATTGAGGAATCGTTGTATTATAGCATTGCATCAGTTACATTTAGCTGACGTGCCCACAATTATCTAGTTGCAGGATGTTGGATTAGCATGGATATGAAGCTGTGTCGATGGACATCACAAGATTGAAGAGCTTTTATCGTCACATGTTATATTGTACTTATTTAATTCCGCTGTGCTTTGTAAAGAATAAATATTGTAATGAAAATTTTTTATATTTCTTGTAATTTTGTACAAAATTGAAGTAAAGATTCTAGATTTGCTACGAATTACCTATGTTTTGGAATTCGGGGTGTTACAAAGGAAATGGTTTTCCTCTTGCATGTTTCATTGAGTCTTGTGACTAATATATATCCACTAGTAATTTACAAGTGCGATGCACGTCTTAATAAATATATATTTTTTAAAGTAAAAATTCCGACGCAGTCTGTCCCCTCGAACCTGAGACATCTTTTACATTAATCATTTATGGGCAAAGCACGTAAGTTGGTAAATTTACGAATGACAACTTCAACTCTCCCATTATAATATTAGAGATTTCTCGTAATTTACATGTGCGATGCACATATTAATAAATATTTCTTTTCAAAATAAAAATTCTGACGTAGTCTGGCCTCAAACTTGAGACCTCATTTATATTGGTTATACATGGGCAATGCATGTAATTTGGTAGATTTACAAACGACAACTCCAACTCTCCCATTATGATCGTTATAGATGTATTATAGATAATAAGTAGAATAAATGCCTGCAGTATATGCACCATTTGATGCACTGTAGAGCCCCGCCACTAGGGCCGCCTTCAGAATCTGAATCTGAGTCTGAACTTGAATCTGACTCTAAACCAGTTGTATTGCTTTGACATGTGTCGGTCTTTGTACAAGACCTCTTCACTACACACTAGATTCCAGCTGCGAATGACCTTATTGTCCACAAAATCTCAAAGTTTGTAACCAAACTCATCGCCGCTGTAGCCGATGAATATACACTTTCTGGATTTTGAATCCAGTTTATTTCTTTCTTCCATGTGGATTAGTGAATATGCAATACAACCATAAATTTTCAAATGTGAATAATTGACAGGTTTACCTGACCATAGTTCTTGCAGAATGGCCTCATCAAGAGCACTAGACAGATAAGTGTTAATGCTCAATGATGGACCGGAAGACCCACATGAAGTCTCACGCATCTCGCCCTTTCGAGTATTGTGCGGTTCATTATTTCTGCTACCTCATTCTCTTGCGGAGTCTTAGGAAGTGTCTTGATTCCTTGGATACATTCCCTTGCCAGATAGTCAATGAACTCTTTACTTGTGTACTCACTACCATTGTCTGACTTTAATGCTTTCACCGTGCAACATGTCTCATTCTCAACCCTGACCTTCCAAGCTTTGAATGCCTCAAACACCTCTGATTTGCTCACGAATTTCATGAACCCAAACCTTCCTTGTAGCGTCGTCGATGAATGTGATGAATTGTCTCTTACCACTGTAAGAGAATTCTTGAGTCGGACCCCACACATCTGTATGTACCAACTCTAGCTTCCCAAGCTTCTTCTCATGCCAATTCAACTGAAAGCTAATTGTCTTCTGTTTTCCCATCACATAATTCTCACAAAAATCCATCTCAACCTTATTAAGCCCATACAAAAGATTCATGGAACAGAGCTCATTGACACCCTTTTCACCAAGGTGCTCTAACCTGACAAGCCACATAATTGAAGGAAAACTACCCATCGATGTTGCATGTAACTCCCGTTTCCGATTATACGGATTTTTCATTTTTCTCTTATTCATATTCTTGTATTTCAATTTCTTTATAAATTATTTTCGTTCATTTAAATTTATTTTTTTGTACATCTCCTGTTTGATTGAACCCAAGCTCACATATAAAATTTTCTATTCTTTTTTAACCCATTTGATTAATTTGTTTGAACCTAGACACCTAACCCATCTCCGATTGAATTTTCCGATTGTACAATTTTTCTTTGTATTTTTTATTCGATTTTTATGAATTATTTTCTTTCCCTTAAATTTATCCCTTGTATTTAATTTATTTTCTTGGAAATTCTTTTGGAGCCTAAATCCTATTTCATTCTACAATCTCATTATTTTTCCTCTTAATTTTATATTTTGACATAATCTTATTCCATTCTATTCTTTCTTTTAAACCATATTGCATACATTTGAATAATCAATTATTTTGTCAAAGCCCAAGTTCCTAATCCATCCTAAAATTCGTTTATTTATTTATTCTGAACCCAACCCAATATTATTTATTTTGTGTCACCCCAAGCCCGCTTTTTCAAATCCAAATGGTAAACAATCTTAACCTAAGACCTAATTGAAGCCCATCACTCAAAACCCAACTCCACTAAATATAAAACCCAACCCAATATCCTAATCTTGCCCAAACCCATAACATAAACTCTTCAAACTAACTGCCCAACTCCCCACTTCCAAATTAACCTCCACTATCCTTATTAAGTTTGTTAACCACCCCCACTAAACTCTTAACTACCCTTCTAATTCTCCTCATTAATAGCTCCATCTTCTTCTCTCACTCGAAGCTCAACCCCGACTGCTTCTTCGTCACCCAACCGATACTTCTTCTTCTTCTCCTTCCACACCAGACCCGAACCCATTGTATTCTCTCTCTCTCTCTCTCTCTCTCTTACCACCATGGCAGCACCCCAAGTGCCAACCGCCAACACCTCATCCCCGAAGCCTCTCCCTTGCTGCATCATCATCGTAGGCACCTCGACGTCACCGCAACCCACTGGAGCTCCTCATCTCTCCCCTCCACTACCTTTCCTCCTCACCAGTCACCACCGAAACCATCTCCATCCATATTCCTCATCCCGCTGCCTTCTCACTCCGCACACCGTACCACCATAGCAGCACCTAACTGGCCTCTCCTCCACCAAATTCAGCAGTGCCACACCAACAACAACCTGCACCACCCTCCTTCCCCGAAACCCGTAGTCGACCACTTCTAGCAAATCCTCGACGCACTACTTCTACCTCCGACCTTGCAGCCAGACCTCATTCCTGCACACTCAATCTCTTCTTCTTCCTCCATTTCGTTGTCCTTGGTCTACTTCGCACCCTAACTGTACCTGACTTCCTTATCCACCAACAGCCGCAAGCTCCACCATCGATGCCAACCATCATCTTCAAGCTCACCCCACTACTGCAGCAACTTGACCTGCACCTCGACGTCCCTCCCACGTGCCGACCGACCATCCTTGTAACCTCCATTTCTAACTATACATTTTTACTGTGTAATTTCTGTGTCTTCGATTATTTATAAAAAGTTTCTGCTTTCTTAAATTTTTTTGTTTTAAACTTATTTTTGGATATCCTATTGAAGTCTATTTCTAATCATTAATTGTAAATGTAACTATTTTCAAATGACTATATATTTTAATACAAATTTTATTCCATTCTATAAGTTATCTTATTTCCCTATGTGGTTAATTAATTATGTTTTAGTCCAAACCAGATATATTATTATTATAGAATTATTTTAATAAATGTGTTAAACCCAAATTCTATTGTGTTACATAATCTTATTACCATTATTATTATTATAATTATTATTATTATTATTATTATTTCTAAATTGTTTATTAAATTCCATCTTTTATTATTTACTAATGTGAAGCCCATTTCTGTTAACCAAACCCAAAACTCATATCACTATTGATTATTTTATTTGAAGTTCAGACCCAATCCATTATTATTATTTTTATTTTATTTAATGTTGAGCCCAACTATTGATGTAACACCCTAGATTTTTAAATAATGTTTTTGAGGTGCATAAATAAATTAAAATGATTTTGCTGATTTAATAAACATTGTTCTGAAAATTATCTTTTTACATGTGCAAAACACGTGAAAATAATTTCTTGGGAAGTTCAAAGTCAGAAATTATATTGGGAAACCTATTATTTATTAGTGGGGATTATTTATGAATTTTCTAGATTTTTCTGATATTTATTTGGCATATTTGCAAATATTACAAAAGGAGGGACTTTTGTGCAAAATTACCACTTGGAGTGATAACTCCATATTTTCAGATTTTTGAGCTGAGCATGATGTCTAGCCAACTCAAAGGTAAAAATTTTATTTTTTTTTAATAGATTTGGTTTATTTCGCAAATTTCTTAAAGAACAGTCTTTTTTGCAAAATTGTCACTTAGAGTCAAAATTACAAAATTCATTTTCTGGATTTTAAAAACAGTGTCAGGCCAGTATTAGGGTGGTTGTTTTTGTTTTTGAATTTAAATTGAATTGGTTAATCTAATTTCTAAGTATACAGATTTATATATGTAAAGATTTATTCAAAAGGGATATTTTGCAAAACCTATTCAAAACCCTAATAAACCAAATTCCGGCCTAATATAAAGAGAGTGCATCTGTCTCTTCACTGCACTACAAAAAGGGTTTTCTTCATTTTTGATTTCTTAGAGTTTCGAAGCGATGATCTTGATTTTCTTGCGAAAGGAAGGACTTTTATTATTCTATTTATTATTTCGGTTGATTCTTCAATAAGGTGAGTGGCATATGTTTGTTTTCTTACTATTCTAAGCATATTTTATGTGATGATTTTTCTATTAGAAAGCATGTTAGGGGATTGTATAGGGATATAATGAATTTTGATTGATGGATGAATAAAATTTGAAATTTTTCATGAAAACTATGCTATAGATGATTAAAAGTTTAAAACCCTATATAAATGACTTGTGATTGTTAAGAACCTAATCGAAACCATGAGTAGGTTGATTTCTTTCATACTCTTACTATTTTGATTGTTTATTTTAAGTTTGTATGGTGTTTATCTCAAAAGTGAACAAGACTTGACCTTTACGGTGTATGTTGTGTGCACACTCTGTTTTGATATTTATGATGAACAAAACTTGACTAACACATGTTATAATTGTACATATTCATGGGTAAACTGATGTGAGTGATTGGGTATGTGTACAATGGATTATACGGGAGTAATTGGATAAAAAAGAATCAAGTTTGGAAAGTAAAAAGGGGGTAAATTTTTGGGTCTGATGGATGATCAACCGGAATTGATTTTTTGTGATTTTGTGATGTTTTCGAGTTGGATTTGAGTTGTTTTGATACTGAGGTTGAATGGAACAATATACTACCTTTATACGATGTTTTCTTGATGCTTTTACTGATGCAAACACACACATATATACACTTATATATATATTGTTCACTGTTATGAAGAATTTGATAAAAATGCTCTTTTATGATCTTGATGTGGTTTTGTTTTGTTTTATAAACTCCACTACGTTTGACAAGTTGTATTTGATTATCTTAGAAATTTTTTTTACAAATTTATGATTTTACGAAGATTTATTGAAGTATCAGTAAAAATTTGAACGAATTTCAAAACTATATTTTCCTCAATATGATAGTCGACCGCTTCGTTTTTTTACTAAAGATGACACTCGACTGTCAATTCTCTAATTTTTTATTTTCACTTGACAGTCGACCGTCGCGTTTTGTACTGTTTTTGACAGTCGACTATCAGTGTTCTGGCTGATTGTTTTCTTGAGTTTTTATTCGTTTTCTTGAACAATTATTTCTTCGAACTTAAGGATTATTGATCTACTATTTTAGATGATGTTTTGCTACAGATTACAGTATTTTACAGAGAGTTACATTTCGATTTTAATAGAACTTAAATTGTATTTCTATAACTTTATTAAGTGAAATATATGGTTTTAAAAGAAATTGATGTTTTGTGACTTTGTATGACTTCAAAATATGATTCTCAGTTATTTAATGGATTTAATATTTTATTTCAATTCTCGAATTTATGAGTATATTAAATGAGTTTTGATTTTGTTGATTTAAGAAGTTTTATTGATATAAACATTTTGATGATGAAATAAAGAGTTTTATTGAATGTTTTGGTGTTGATATTCGGTTTGTGAGTCTCTAGGAGTTGAGTGGGAGTCCTGTGAACCGGCAGATGAGATTTTGTAGATTTTGACCAGTTGGGTCTTGGGTTTGTTGTTGTAGAATTAAGTCTGGCAGGATACACTAACTCTTGAGAGGGGAATTTGTGTTTTAATAATAATCAACTTAAGGACAGGGACTAACGGAGATGTGATAGAACTTGAAAACGTAAGTATATGCTCTAGGGGTCTAGTCCAACAGATGCGTTCCAGGACTGTGTATTGTTCTATCTCGAGAGGACATTTCGTATATTCGCCTGTCGGGGGTCTACAGGCCTATTCACGGAGCATACAGGTGCATTCGCGTGTCGAGGGTCGGTGGGCCTATTCACGGGATGTACTAGTATATATGCACATCGAGGGTTTTGCAAACCTATTCGTGCGGTACACATCAGGGAGGTGATTCTTCCTGGTGGTCAGAGCTATTTTTTTATGATGCTTGCGCGTTGAGGGTTGTGATGCCTATTCGAGAAGTATTCTGGATGTTGTTTCTATCACCGTAGTAGGATTAGTTGCATAACGAGAGATTTAACCCTATAAAGTGGAGAACGATAAGGGCTTGCACTGGACCTATGTAGTATGGAATGCATAGAATCCGACAAGTATGCATTAGAAAGTCATCATATTACATTTGTGTTTTCTTGACTTGGTTTTATGCATGTATGTTTTCTATTTTCCTACACTTGACACTTAGTCTAGTTTCACTTGATGTTTTCATGTTTTATTTATTGTTATTTCATATTCCATTCGTTACTACCATTTGTATGTATTGATAATGACTTTATTCTTTTTGTTTTATTTATATTGCATTTCTTTTGATGTCACTCACACCATTATGGCTGACCCAGTAGTTTTGGGGGTTAGGATTATCTCTATCCTCATATTTTACAGGTAGGTACCTATAGCATTGGAATTTGGATGCACGTGGTAGAATGATAATGTGGCTTATGTAAATTGTAAAAGAAAGTGTTGTAAAAGAAAGAAATTGTAATTCAAGGTATTTAATTTTCCGCTGTGCATTGTAAAGAATTGTTGTAATAAAAGTTGAAAATTTTATCTGTGTTTTGGCCTTATTTACTATTACATTGAGGTAGATGCTAGGAATTGTGCCATGTATACTGAGATATTATATTGAAAATTCGAGGCACTTCAGAAGATTGGTATCAGAGCATGCTTCAATAGTAATAATAAACATGGTATAAAAATAAACCTAGGCATGGACATTAGAGCGTGAGTACCTAGGTGTGGACATTAGAGTGTGAGTATCACATGGAATTAAAATAAGATGTTATGATTTGGCGTATGATTGAGGTTTTGCCATGGGGTATTCATGTGAATGTGAATTGTGTTGTGATGCTCTAACTTTTCCCTCATTTTGCAGTAATCAGTATAATGGTAGGACCCAGGACTAGGAATGGTGGAAATGGTGATGGGGTTGAGGGTTCCCATGGGGCAGGAGTTGATCTTGAGACTGAGATTGTTAGGGTGTATCAGACCATGAACACATTCATGGTAGCCAACATGGCACAAAATCAGAATCAGAATCATGGGACTGGACCAGTATTTGTTAATGCTGATCCAATTAAGTTGAGTCCTTCAAGCAGATGAAGCCGACTGTTTTTTAGGGACAGTTTGACCCAAATGAGGCTGCTGATTGGATTAGACAGATGGAGATGGTCTTTGAAGTCTTGGAAACCTAAGCAGCCAATAAGGTGAAATTGGCTACATTGCAGTTAGAGAATGACGCTGGCATCTAGTGGCAGTCAGTGAAGAGGACTTTTAAGGATCAACAGATGACTTGAGAGGCTTTCCTGGATGAGTTCAGGGATCATTTCTTTCCTCTGGATATTCAAGAGAAGAAGGCAACGAAATACTTGAATCTGTAGCAAGACAGCATGTCAGTACGCGAATATGAGACTAAGTTTGCCCAGCTGTCAAGGTTTGCACCGGAGCTGATTGTTGATGAGGAGAAGGCTAAGAAATTCGAGCAGGACTTGAGGCCGAGTTTGAGGTCGCAGATGATACCGTTGGGCATAAGGAGGTTTGATAAGCTGGTCAGGAGAGCAGCTATGACAAAAAAAGGTTGGATCAGTTCCTAGAAGAAGCAGGAGACCTGGAACAGGAACAAGAGGCCAACAGTTGGTGAGAGTGGGAAGAAGTTCCTAGTGAAGCAGGGTAGGTTTAGTAGGCCAGAGCAGAAGGCACCCGCAATTCAAGGTGTGACTTGTTTCAACTGTAGAGAAGTAGGCCAATATCAGTTAGCATGCACTAGGCCACTTAAGGTACAGGTTCGTTATCAGTCTGGTCGTGAAGGGCATCTCAGACCAAACTGTCTGCAATTGATGAAGGATGGTGCAGGTGGAGGCAGATTTTAGAGATAGGGGTGAGTGTTTGCATTAACTGAGGAGAATGCGGGTAACTCAGAGGATGTGATTCAGGGTATGCAAGAATTTTAAATTTATTTATTTGATGTATTAAGTAATAAATTGAAGATTTGAGTATCATTCTTCATGTAACAGGATTTGTCTTGATTAATGGAATAAAAGCAAAAGTTTTACCTAATACTGGTTCTTCGCATACATTTGTGTAACCCAGTTTTGCTAAAGTCTTAGGTTTGGAACCTAAGGTATTTCCAAGCAGAGTCTTGTCGGCGGCAACACCATCAGGGGAGGAATTGATTGCTGATCGATATTACGAGGGCTATAATATCGAGATTGGTGGGAGATTATTTGGCATTGATCTCATTGAGCTGCAAGTCATGGGTGTGGATGTGATCGTGGGCATTGATTTAATGGCAATATATGATGCCACAATTGAATGCAAGAAGAAATAGGTGTTAGTGAAAGCACCAGGAGGTTCCGTAGTAACTTTTCAGGGGAAGACGAAGGACCCGAAAGTGACTGCAATGATATCTAAGTTGATGACTCCATAGGAAGTCAAAGGCATTCCAGTTGTTAGGGATTTTCCTATAGTATTTTTGGAAGATTTATCGGGATTGCCGCCGCAGCGAGATGTTGGCATCTGTATTAATGTTGAGCCGGGGAGTACTCCGATTTCTAAGTCTCCATGCAGGATGGCACCTGTAGAACAGGATGAAGTTAAGAAGCAAATTGAGAAATTGTTGAGTAAGGGTTTTATCAGGCCGAGTTCTTCGCCGTGGAGAGCACCAGTGTTTTTAGTGAAGAAGAATGATAGGTCAATGAGGATGTGCATTGACTACCGGGAGTTGAACAGAGTGACTATTCAGAACAAGTATCCACATCCACGGATTGATGATCTGTTTGATAGGCTTCGGGGAGCAGCTGTGTTTTTCGAAGATTAATCTGCGATCAATGTATCATCAGGTTCGAGTTAAGGAGGAAGATGTGATTAAAACAGCTTTAAGAACTCATCATGGGCTCTATGAGTTTTTGGTAATGCCATTCGCAGTGATGAATGCACCGGCAGTGTTCATAGATATGATGAATCAAAATTTTCAACCGTTTATTGATTCCTTCGTGGTGGTTTTCATTGATGATATTTTGGTGTATTTGAAGTTAGAGGAAGAGCACTTTAAGCACTTGGCAGAGGTATTGAAGAAGTTGCAGGAACATAACTTGTATGCCAAGCTGTCGAAGTGTGAGTTTTAGAAGTTTGAGGTAGCTTTCTTTGGTCATATTCTTTCTAAGGAGGGAGTGGCCACTGATCCTCAGAAGGTTGAAGCAGTGAAGGATTGGTCCAGGCCAACGACAGTGAAGGAAGTCTGAAGTTTCTTAGGTTTGGCTAGGTACTACAGAAGATTCATTCAAGACTATGCACAGATTGCAGTTCCTTTGACAGGGTTAACTTGGAAGAATGTGGCATTCACATTGACTGATAAGTGTGAGGCGAGTTTCCTTGAGCTAAAGGAGAGGTTGACGACTGTGCCTATCTTAGCTTTGTCACAAGCTGGGAAGGAATATGATATCTTCAGTGATGCATCACTCAGAGGTTTTGGGTGCATCTTGATGCAAGAAGAGAAAGTTATTACATATGGTTCGAGGCAGTTGCGTCCGCATGAGAGTTACTATCTGACACATGATTTGGAGTTAGCGGCTATTATCTTTGCCTTGAAGCAGTGGAGGCATTATGTATATAGAGAGAAGGTCAACATGTATACTGACCATAAGAGCCTGAAGTATATTTATCACCAGAAGGATCTAAATCTTCAGCAGAGAAGGTGGTTGAAAGTGTTGGAAGACATTCGTCCTGCTATCAAGTATCATCCAGGCAAGGCGAATGTGGTGGCCGATGAGCTTAGTCGGAAGAGCAGCTTGTCGAGTTTGATCACTACTCAGAGAGAGTTAGCAGGAATGTTTGATCAGGCGGATATCGATGTTGTACTGCAGAGTTTGGGGGCATCTTTGGCTCTGTTGAGGTTGCAGGCTCCTTTAAGGGACCAGATTATGGAAGGTCAGAAATCAGATGCAGAGATTCAGAAGATGTTGCAGCAGGTTTCCGATGGCAAGTTATCAGAGTTGCACAGCGGAAGCTACTTTGGAGCCGGAGGATCGCATGCAGAAAGATTTTCCTGAGCTTTTTGTGTGATTTTATTCTTTTGGGTTAAATTGTATTCTCTTGTGTGACTGTATTCTTTAAACTATATTTCCATTTATGTGATTGCATTTTTGCTTATATTGTTTGGTCCATATTAGTAGTAGTTCTGATGACAGAACTATTCTAAGGAGGGAGTGATGTAACACCCTATATTTTTAAATAATGTTTTTGAGGTATATAAATGAATTAAAATGATTTTGGTGATTTAATAAATATTTTTCTGAAAATTATCTTTTTACACGTGCAAATATTTCTTGGGAAGTTCAAAATTAGAAACTATTTTGGGGAAACCTATTATTTATTAATGGGGATTATATATGAATTTTCTGGATTTTTTTGATATTTATTTGGCATACTTGCAAATATTACAAAAAGAGAGGCTTTTGTGTAAAATTACCACTTGGAGTGAAAACTCGAGATTTTCTGATTTTTGGGCTGAGCATGATGGATAGCCAACTCAGAGGTAAAAAGTTTACTTTATGTTTTAATAGATTTGGTTTATTTCGCAAATTTCTTAAAGAAATGTCTTTTTGCAAAATTGCCACTTAGAGGCAAAATTACAAAATTCTTTTTCTGGATTTTAAAAATAGTGCCGGCCAGTATTAGGGTGGTTGTTTTTATTTTTGAATTTAAATTGAATTGGTTAATCTAATTTTCCAGTATAAAGATTTATATATGTAAATATATTCAAAAGGGATATTTTGCAAAACCAAAATCCTAATACACCAAATTCCGGCCTAATATAAAGAGAGTGCAGTCGTCTCTTCGCTGCACTACACAAAGGGTTTTCTTTATTTTTGAATTCTTGGAGTTTCGATGCGAGGATCTTGGTTTTCTTGCGAAAGGAAGGACTTTTATTATTCTCTTAATTATTTCGGTTGATTCTTCAATAAGGTGAATGACATATGTTTGTTTTCTTACTGTTCTAAGCATGTTGTATGTGATGATTTGTCTATTAGAAAGCATGTTAGGGGAATATATAATGATATAATGAATTTTGATGGATGGATGAATAAAAATTGAATTTTTTCATGAAAACTATTCTATAGATGATTAAAACCCTATATAGATGACTTGTGATTGTTAAGAACCTAATAGAAACCATGAGTAGGTTGCTTTCTTTCATACTCTTGCTGTTTTGATTGTTTATATTAAGTTTGTATGATGTTTATCTCAAAAGTGAACAAAACTTGACCTTTACTGTGTATGTTGTGTGCACACTCTGTTTTGATATTTTTTATGAACAAAACTTGACTAAAACTTGTTATAATTGTACATATTTATGGGTAAACTGATGTGAGTGATTGGGTATGTGTAAAATGAATTTTAGGGGAGTTATTGGATAAAAAAGAATCAAGTTTTGAAAGTAAAAAGGGGGTTGATTTTCAGGTCTGATGGATGATGATCAGCCGAAATTGATTTTTTGTGATTTTGTGATGTTTTCTAGTTGGATTTGAGTTGTTTTGATACTGAGGTTGATTGGAACAATATACTACCTGTATACGATGTTTTCTTGATGTTTTTATTGATGCAAACACACACATATATACACTTATATATATATATATAGTTCACTGTTTTGAAGAATTTGATAAAAATTGCTCTTTTATGATCTTGATGTGGTTTTGATTTATTTTAAAAACTTCAGTAAATTAGATAAGTTGTATTTGATCATCTTAGAAATTTTTTTTTACAAATTTATGATTTTACAAAGATTTATTGAAGTATCAGTAAAAATGTGCACGAATTTCAAAGCTGTATTTTCCTCAATATTACAGTCGACCGCTTCATTTTTGTACTAAAGATTACAGTCAACTGTCAATTCTCTAATTTTGGATTTTCACTTGACAGTCGACTGTCGTATTTTGTACTGGTTTTGACAGTCGACCGTCAGTGTTCTTGCTGATTGTTTTCTTGAGTTTTTCTTCGTTTTCTTAAACGATTATTTTTTTGAACTTATGGATTATTGATCTACTATTTTAGATGATGTTTTTGCTACAGATTACAGTGTTTTACTGAGAGTTACATTTCGATTTTAATAGAATTTAAATTGTATTTTCAAAACTTTATAAAGTAAATATATATGGTTTTTGAAGAAATTGATGTTTTATGACTTTCTATGACTTCAAAATATAATTCTCAGTTATTTAATGGAATTAATATTTTATTTCAATTTTGGAATTTATGAGTATATTAAATGAGTTTGGATTTTGTTGATTTAAGAAGTTTTATTGATATAAACGTTTTGATGATGAAATAAAGAGTTTTTTTGAAAGTTTTAGTGTTGATATTTGTTTTGCGAGTCTTTAGGAGTTGAGTGGGAGTCCTGTGAACCGGCAGATGAGAATTTGTGGATTTTGACCAGTTGGATTTTGTGGTTGTTATTGTGGAATTAAGTCTGGCAGGATAAACTAACTCTAAAGAGGAGAATTTGTGTTTTAATAATAATCAACTTAAGGACAAACACTAATGGAGATGTGAAAGAACTTGGAAAACATAAGTATATGCTCTAGGGGTCTTGTCCAACGGATGTATTCCAGGACTGTGTGTTGTTCTGTCTCGAGAGGACATTTGGTATGTTCGCGTGTCGAGAGTCTGCAGGCCTATTCACGGAGTGTAACCCCTGTTTTTCGATTTGTATATTTTGGAGTGTATTTTTCGTTTTGGTGTTTTTTTCTCTCTTTGTATCCCCCTTGTAATTCCTTTGACCATATATTGGTTTTATTTTCAATAAATTCATTTTGTTATTTTTGTCATCTTTATATTTTGAATTCTTGATCCTGTTGTTTTTTTTTGTTCGTCTCCATTTGATCGAGCCATTATTTGTGATCCTCTTTATGTTAATTTTTCGTGCCCTATTTTATTTCTCTATTTTTTTGGTGTCGTCTCATTTATATATATATATATATCTAATTTTTTTATCACCATAGTTCCTTTAATATTTTTTAAACCCATTTTTTTTCTTTGATCCCTAATAGCCATTACTTAATCCCTGTTTATATATATACTAACACCTATTTCAAATCCTATTCACTAAATCAACCCCACCCACTTCAGATCCTCATTATTAAACATGCCTTGTTAATTTCCCCCAGACTATATTAACCTTATACCATTTATTTAACCACCTATTATAATCCTACCATTACTTTCCTATTATAATCCCAACCAAATTTTCTTACCTGATTACTCACCCCACCGAAATCAAATACCCACCTTAATATTTTCTTTGCCCTGCTTACATCCTACCAGAACCATATGCAGACCCCACTACCGAAATCACATACCTGAACCCGGTTGTACTATGCTGTGCCGCCCCCTCTTTTAAACCGTAATCTCCCATGCATATATATACTACTTAAACCCCCCCCCCCCCCCCCCCCCCCCCCCCCCCACCCCACATTGCACTGTGTATTTCCTCCCTAGCCGCCACTTTTTTTTCCTCTGTTCTCTCTCAACTCCCGAACCCCCCTCTTGCATTCCCGACCTCTGCACCGCTGTTCGCCCACCGTCCGGCGTTCTCTCTCCCTCTCTTCCTCGTACTCTAGAGGTTGAGTGTGTGTGCGTGGTTATTCATTTGTGGGTTGTGTTGGATCTCGGGTGATTGTGGTGTGTTCTCGTTGGTTCGTGTTGCGGGACGTTCTTGCTCGTAGGGTTTTGTCCGTTCGTTCTTAGAGTAGTTGGTTCGTAGTCGTTTTCGTGAGTTTTGCTCGCTTTGGTTCGTTGACTCCTTCGTTCGCGTTCGTTGCCGAAAATCCGTTCCCGTTATTCTTATTGTACTTTGTTTTTGTCTCCGGTTAAGGCAAGTAACTTGTACTCAAATTTCTTTGTATGATACAAGTCAAAAATACCGCTTGTAGTGTAGTTGGGTTCTAGAGACAATTTATGTGTGAAATCCCTTGTTGATATTGTCTCTATAGTGATTTGACCATAGTTGCCTCAGGACACAATATTGACATTAATTAACTTAGGTTTTGCCCGTTCTTGATTTGATCATGTATGTGGGACTGCTTATGAGAATTTGGGTATTTGTTAAGAACCATATGATAGACTTGTTTTAGAAATGTTGATTACCCTATTTCGTGATGTTTGGACACTTGGTAGACTCGATTTCATGTTTGACTGTGTTTAGATCAAATTTCGTTGGATCTATGTTGATTTTGGTTTTTGAGAAAATTCTGTGGTTTGTCGATAATCTGTCTTGATCAGTAGTTTAGACCATATTAAGGTCAAAATCTTAATTTCAGTATAAAACATGAATTGTAGATAAATTCGTCTGCTTTCCAACCTTTATGACCTTGGATGATTTCGTTTCCGTATGTTTGCGATATGACTGTTTTACTATAGAGGTGTAAATATTTTCCAGATTTCGTTTTTTGATGATTTTGATGACTAAATTATTTTGATACTTGTGCTACACATATTATTTTGATTTGAAACTTTTTTCAGTTTTTCTATATCTACTTAGGGATTACCCATAATTTTGGAGGATTTTATTGATGAGTTTTATCTGCCGTTTCATGCTTTGTTATAAAAACTATACTTGTTGTATCTTGCTTGCTGTTTTGTAAAGAATCGTATTTTCACCCTGATTTCTTTTGCTATATGGAAAATATCTGTGAAATATGAAAGTTATCCTATTTTGTCTATTTTCATCTCCCTTTGGCGGATTTGTATTTTGTTTCACTGATTGCGAGATATTATGGTTTTTGTACAGCAGTGTTGGGAATTCTAGATTTGCCAAACTATCGTTTATTGATGTTTCTGATTTTTGATGATCAATCTAATTTTACTGAATAATTATGAAACTTTATATTCTGATAGTAGACATATTAGGGAATACTCCAGATTTTTCGTGGATTTATTTATTAAAATTTGATGTTGTTTTCCTGACTGAGAATTGGTTTTACTGATTTCTGGCCGATCATGTTTTCTGGATTAAAATCATTTTTGAGTTATGATTTTTGTGAATTACTATATGACTTATTTATACTCGCTAAATTTGGTTGGGAGTCTATTTTCTAGACGTTTCGACAGATTCAGATTTGCATTTTTGTGACACTGGGAATTTCAGTTTTACTACAGTATGGTCTTAATGTCCTGAACTTGAGATTTGGTTATTTCATTCTTTTGTGTGTTATCCATTACCCGTACTTATTTATCTTGCAACTTGAACTTGTTACTTGATCATACCATGATATACTTGCTTGTTTCGTGATACATGCATGCTTGTTAGACATTAATAATAAAATTAATCAAGCCGGGGTTTTAAAGGGACAGATCTAATAGTGGATAATTCAGAAACATGTACTCGGAAGAGAATCTATTGATTCTATGTGATACTTGGCTTGATACTTGATTATTTGAGACTTGGCTTGATACTTGATTACTTGAGGCTTGATATTTCACTACTTGAAGCTTGATATTTCACTTGGCTTGATACTTGTTACTTGAGGCTTGATACTTCACTCTTGAGGCTTGTTTACTTGGTACTTGAGGCTGGATACTTGATACTTGATTCTTGAGGCTTGTCCCTGAGTACACTGCCCTCTATGGTCCACTATGAAATCTAAAACGAAACTGCAATGACTGTAACAACCTTGTGATAAAAGGATGGCACATGAAGTGTTACCTAGATAGTAATAATACAAGATATTTAACACATGATACTTGAACTTGAAACTTGAACTTGATACATGCTTACTTGATACTTGATTACATGATACATGAGACTTGATACTTGAACATGATACTTGACACCTGTACTTGACTACTTGACACTTGTTACTTGTTACTTTATTTCGTGCTACTCGATACATGACACTTGATACTTATTTACCTGACACTTGTTCACTTGACTCTTGATATATGCTACATGATACTTGATCACCTTGCCATGCTAGTTGTTATACTTGATACATGCCACTTATACTTGTTCATTTGCCATGCTAGTTGTTAAACTTGATATCATGCTTATACCATGTTGCTAGTTAGTTTTCCCTATGTACTAGTTTAGTTTTATGAGTCTAGTTTCCAGAACAATCGACAGATCTAAATTCCAACTTATAACCTGTAAGTTATCGCACTTTTAGTACTGCTGACTTTTGATTTCCAGACCTACTATTTAATTCTACACCAACTGATTTCTAATTAATATATCATGTTAACTTTAGAACTTATTCTTGGTTTTCTCCTGGGAGTTGCTAGACATGTTTAAGTTTCATCCTACGATTTTTATCAGATTTTATATTGAATTTACAGTCTCGTTATGCATGCAAAACTTTAACTCTAGGTTGCTGCCAGGATGCTTAACCTGTAAATAATAGACTAATTGACCTAGCTTTGGTTAGACGCACTTAGTAATTGTTGAATATAAGTTGTATCCCTTTGAATCTGGGATCTATATCATCTAACCGTTTTGCGATCCGACTCTCGGATTGCAAGATACTCAGATTTTACGACTGCACTGTCATGATTTCAATTTCACTATTTTGTAAGGACGTCATCGTGTTTAACTAATTGAAAGAGTAAGATAAATTATGAACTAGGGTCCAATACATTCAAGAATGCTAATGAACAACTCCAAGAAGTAGAATGTAACTTTTGTAAGGATTTTGGCCTAGTTTTAATCGATTTACACCTATAACAATCCTTGCTTTAAGTTGCTGCCTGAATAGCAGACCCGTAAAGAACTAGCCTGTAGACTAAATTCTTGTAGCTACAATATGTCGTGTAAATATGTGTTGGAACCGACAGGGAGTCTAGTTTCTAGAAACCCTGACAGAACCTGATTTGCTTTCCTGTAGCAAAGAAAAAACTAATTTTTGTACAGTAACATCTTGATGTCCAGAATGTGTGTTTTGTGTTTTTAAGCATATTCATATTTGATTCTTGCATTTAGTGGATAGAACTAGTTATACCATGCATTGCATTGCCTTGATATCTTTTGAGTTCGCCTCATTGCATTTTCACATTGAATATAATAAAAAAAAACAAGCCGGGGTAATAAGGGTCGACTTAGTAGTGCACATCATTAGAGACTGTCACATCCCGATTTTTTTTGTTTTCCTTCTATTTACTTATAACTCCTAGAAGACTCTACTTAGCATTTCTATGCTATCCTTTACTTCTCTGCACTTCCAAAACACTTATATTATTCCCAAATAATAAGTTAAGAATTTAGTAAAAATGTTGGCAGAGTCTCCCCTGTAATTTTCTACACGTAACGTCTTTCGGCTTACAGAAATTTGTAAACAATTCAATAAATCTCAATACCTGTAATATATCAAAAACCTCCCAGGCCAATTCATCAAACACATCACAGAGATCATATATATATGCTCTGGGGGGTATTATCATCATCCAGTCACAAATTATCAAATTAAAACCATAAATCTTCTAACTTTCTTAAAGAAAATCATACATGTCCTAAGACTTCTAATCCACATACGAATCCATCACCTATCAACATACTAGAATCAAATATAATAAATTATTCACATGTATATACATTCTTTTTATAACCTTTCCTATACATTATACACATACATATTTGACTGAACATAAAGTTTCAAATACATAATCGATATTTTTTTCCTAAATGTTCCCCACTCCCTTGCTAATGAATTCTACCTGCAAAACATGGAAGTCTGAGATAATCCCTGACCCCCAAAACTTTAGGGGTCAGCCAAACTGGTGTGAGTATAATCTACTAGATTAGCAAATAAAATAAATGATAAGACAGAAATTGAAAGAACTTACAAACATAAGGATAATTAAATGTAACCCGAATTTGAACTTATAAACATAGTCAAAGTGATTTTGCACAAAAGTAATCCTTTGCATCTTCAACCAAACTACAAATCCATATTCACTGAATCTTATAATATTACGCTCATCTATACTTATAATATCACATTTATCCATGTCTAATAACACATCTCATAACATTTCGTAATACATGAACCTTCATTCTCATTCTAATTTCATCATACAACTTATTTAATGCTCATTCTCGTTTTGTCATATACTTGGCTTTATACTTCATTTTTATCTCATCATACAACTCAAATTACTTTTCATTCTTATTAATAATATATCTTTCTTTCATTTTCGTGTTCACCTCATATTACACTTCACTTTAACTTCCACTCTTATCACATTATACTCCGCACCCCAAACATAGTTTGGGTAATACTACACCGCACCCAAAAGCTGATAGCTTGGGATATTACTTTACTTTATTTTTATTTCCATCTTACAATTTACTTTACTTTCATTTCCATCTCGCAATACAACTATCATATCAAAAAAACCCCTTCACCCTGGGAGTTGTGCCAAGGCAGGCAGTGTCGACCATTTCCATGGAAATAACGGGCAAGTAGTTTCTCGACACAATTCCAAGGTGCATCAGCTCATAACATACCATATTTTACTTTAATAATCATTCTCATCACCTAATACTACTTACTTATATTATTTTTCACATAATATATTTTACTTCATGTTTCACACTCCTATTACATATTACTTTTTTTTTCATTTGTATAATACATACACTTTTTTTTTACTTCTCGTTTTCATTCCCCTAATACAATTTTTTCATTAAATTCATATTAATTCATACACATACTTCCTTTACTTTTTTATTCTCATTTCGTATCATACACTTTCTATACTTTCTCATATTCATTTCATATCAGACACTTTCTTTACTTTCTCAATTTCATCTTATAATATAACTTATTTCACTCTTTATTCACAACTCATAATACACTTACTTTAACTTCCCGTTCTCATTTCACATTAATTACTTTCTTTTCTTTCTCATTCACATTTCACTTTCTTTACTTTCTCACTCACACTTCACTTTCTTTACTTTCTCATTCACTTTCTTCACTTTCTTTACTTTCTCATTCACACTTCACTTTCTTTACTTTCTCATTCTCATTTTCATTCCAAATTATTCATTTTTATTAATTTGTCCACCAGTGAGCTACAGTATCCCAATTCACCGAAAGCCGACAGCTAGTAAACACGTGGACCTCTGCCCCCCGTGGGGCTTACGCGTCCGAGGCTACGTCTTCCTCCCAGTCTATGCCAGCAAAGGAAACACTGCACCCTAAGTAGAACTTGGGTACTTCCTCCCAGCCGAAGCCAGCAAGGGAAACACCGCACCCCAAACATAGTTTGGGTACTTTCTCGTGGCAAAACCAACGAGGGAAAAGAAAACACCACACCCCTAGTTTCCCTAGGGTACTTCCTCGCGATGTCTGTCATCGAAGGAATATCACCGTACCCCAGCTGAGCTGGGTAATGACCGGGCCTCAAGCCGAAAGATTGGGCGATAAAAACACCGCACTCCAAACATAGTTTGGGTAATAAACACCGCGCCCCAAGCCGGTCATTGGGTGTTAGGAGGTCTAGCCCAAACCCTAGGATTTCTGTAGGTAATGGTCAACAAATTTCAACTGTTATTATGATTTTCATTTCATCTTTTCATCACCACACAGCATCTCATCTTTTATTTCAACAATTTGCCACATATTTGGCTTTAACCATGCCATTTATTATCTCATTACCACACATTCACATTTACCCAGTTATTCCATTTATAAGAAAATTACGTCATATTATTCCGTATCATAATTGCACTAAAGTATTTATTTAATCACATTATCATATCTTATGAATAAGGCAAATTAAGTTGATGATTATAACATACTAGTAATCTGCAAATGTAATGCACGTTCTAATTAATTTTTTTTATAGTAAATAATAAAACGTAATCTGGCCTCGATCCTGAGACCTGTCTTTACTTGTCTTTACTTATCACATACTCTTTACAAATTGCCTCTACTAGCATAAACTTTTATTTTATATGAGTGACACTTTTGTAAATAATTATGTCATAAATAAATTGGAACTTTGAGGGTATTATGGTAACTAACAACAGTTCAGTAAATGAATGGTTAATATAACTCCCACTTAAAAATGAATGGTTGAGATTAGATGGTTGAATGAATATTTACAAATTACAGGTTGTCTACAAATGACTATCCTAACTCTCCCATTATAATATTAGAGATTATCGCCCATTAGTTTCATTTTGAACATCACTATATTATACACATAAGCACTCATTAATTTGATCGATTATCCTATCACAACTCATTATTACTTATACATATCACAAACATGTAGCATATTGGTCAATACATCATAACACCGCATATATATGTCGTTTTTATTTAACTGCCAAATATTATATATTTATCAACCCCACTTACTTCATATCATCATATATTATATCACCCATAACACCAAATATTCACAATCATGTAAATTTACCATATAACACAATTTCCATATATAAAAATTTCGTATTTTCGGTTAATTCTTCATTTGGCTGTAACCCATACAAATCACATCGAATATGTATAAAATTTTATCACAACAATGTCTCTACCTAGTATCATCATACTCACCCGACGAATCGAGCAAACGATGTCCCACGTCCGCCCGGTAGCCAATCAAAATTGACTTTTTCACACCTATATGAAAAATTATAGAACTTTTTAGCTATTTACACAAAAATGCATGCTATCGTAATCCAAATTCAAACCCGTCTTCACGCACACATCTCAAATGACATATGCAGAAGGGGTACATTGACTAATCTCGAATTCGGACCCCAAAGCAAAAATTCACTCATCGATCGGAGGACTTCTATTAAGGAAACCCCCGATCATCAAGTTTCTTTTATTCAATTCACTAATTTCTCAAATTATGGTTGAAAAATATTATTAAACATGAATTACATCATCACCCCTATCAAATTCTCATCTCAGTTCCACTCGGGCAGTTCATCAAACACCCGGTGTGAATAATATGTCTACACACATTCCCAATTGTTTTAATTAAGTTCTAAGCCTATAAAATTTATCGTAAATTCATATTAATCATCTAACAATATTTTACAACCACCAATACAATTTCTAAGGCAAATTAGAATTGTATTGCCCATCCTATTTTGAAAAACCCCAAACTCGAGGTTATGTCGAATTTGGAAATCGACCTTCATGCCATGAGAAGCAAAATCTATCGCCCCTAGCATTTTCTACAAGCTCTAACTGTAAGACTACATCGATTTTTATGAAAGAATCCAAAAACATTACATCTAAAAGATAAAACATAAACTTTATCATACCTTGTAGGAGTTCTCTTAGAAAATTGAGGCCACCACATGACAGAGAGTTCAAAACTAGCCCAGAATCCCCCAAGAAATCTAAGGAATTGGATGGAATGGATGGAGAAATTTCAAAACCCTAGGTTAGGGTCGAAAATGGGTTTCGGTTGAGACGCAAAGGAGCTTTGGACGAAAATAAAGGATGAGGGGAAGGAGAAAAAGAATTGGAAATTTTATTATAAACCCTTTCCATCACCAAATAATTAGTATAAAGTCCTCTTAGTTCATTTTTTGTAAAATATTTCTATAAAAATCACTACACCGTATATCTAAATAACTCCCGAGTCTAAGGGAAATAAAAATGCAAATTATTTTGTTTGCATAATAATAACAATAACAATAATATCCAATAACAATGAAAGAAATGCAAACGACTATTTTGGATTTATAAAATACATGGGTGTTACAGAGAGTGTACTCGGAGAAGGGCACTTGTCTCATTATTGTTATCGTTATGGATTATGGGTTATTGATTGTGGATCGTAGAATATTGATTGTAAATTCTTGTTTATTATGCCGAGTACCGACCTGTATAGTTCACCACTATAGTCTAAAAATCATTATTTCATGCACCAAACCTGTAGTATGAGACATAGTATTACGTGCATTAGATAGGATAATAAAAGACTAATACACCTAGAATTGATACTTGTATTTCTTGATCTTGATTATTGTCATTGGCATTTATTATTGCTCATAATCATTGATTATTATTGCAACTATTGATTATTGCTCGAAACTCTAGACCCTTGAGCTCATCATTTAACCCTTGTTATTGCTATTGATTTTGTTCTAGTTCATGTTTTTCTTTATGTACCATGCTTCCTTTGTTCTTTGCTTTTTACTACTTGCTGTCCATGACTTGCTCTAATGGACAATTTTCTCCCTCTTTAGTTGACGAGTTCGCAGGAACCCGAGGTGAGCTTAACGAAGGATTGGGTAAGAAAACGTTCTAGTGGATGAAGCCACTTAGTAGTCTACAATAACTATTTGATTCGTGTATCTTTATCTCCTGCATTGTTATTTCCCCTATTTTGTATTCCGGGCTTTGTTGACCCGAAGATTGTTTCTCCCAGATGTTTAATATTACTTTGGTTGATTATTTCATGTTATTGAAATTTACTTATTGTCTATGTGATTGTTTATCCATGCGTGGTTGTGTTATTCTCATCATATTGTTGAGTTAAACTGGTACAACTTATCGATGATGTTTACATCATTCGCTGAGCCTTGGTTACGTTCTCGTATTCCTGTACTTTGGGAAGCGAGGCTTGATAGGGGTTTTTAGTGGTATCAGAGCTAGGTTTTGGTCGATGTGTTACTCCGGATTGGCTAGCATGTTAGCTAGGTTTCGGCTCTAGACGAATTAGCTCAATAATATGCACACCACATTGATCACATGAACATGTAATTACCATCCAACAATCTGGGTACTAATCTTATTCGATACACTTTGATCCCTTCACATTCAGTTCCTTCGTTTCTTGTTTCTTTCCGTCCATTCCATTCATCCACATTCGTTAATTCCTTATTGGGTATAATTTCATTCTTTTCTTACCCATATTCTTTTGTTTCTGGTGTCATTCATTCTTTTTATTTCTGCTCGTTTCGTCGATCGGCATCGCTTGATCTATAATGACATGTCAGCGGCTTGGAACATCACCAGGAGATTAAATGTCGTCTTTTGCTACAAGATGTGCAAGCAGAGTCCCAAGATCTTAGGAAGTGTTCAGAATCCCAAGTAACCATGAGTTCGAACTTCATGCTAGAGAGATGTCATTTGGACGTGTCATGGATATGGTAAGCCACGAGGCAGATTGATGGAGTTAATGGATGTTGATGACGGAGTCTCCCCGATCATAGTGATGCAGCGGAAGCGTGGTGGACCCATAACCCACAGGTCCCAGGATTCTCATGTTGTTTCTCCTTCTAGGCATTGTTTAATACCTTTTCATACATTCCATTCGTCATCATGCATCAATTCATTATTTAACATCATTCTAGATCACTCCATTCATATCCACGTTCCTTCTATTCTGGTATTTCCACCACTTTGTTTCTCTCCCTCTAATTTCTTGCTTCGTTATCTCTTAAGCTCTGCTTAATTCTGTCCTACCATCTGCCAGAATGAATTTCGAGGACGAAATACTTTTTGTAATGTGGGTAGGATTGTAACATCCGTTTCCGACTATACGTATTTTACTGTGTATTTTCTGTGTCTTCGATTATTTATATAAAAAAAAATTCATTTTCTTAAATTTGTCTTGTTTTAAATTTATTTTTGGATATCCTATTAAAGTCCATTTCTAACCATTAATTTTATTTGTAACTATTTTCAAATGACCATATATTTTATTACAAATTTTATTCCATTCTATAAGTTTATCTTATTTCCCTATTTTGTTAATTAATTATGTTTTAGCCCAAACCAGATATATTATTATTATAGGATTATTTTAATAAATGCGTTAAACCTAAATCATATTTTTTTATATAATCTTATTATTATTATTATTATTATTATCATTATTATTATTTCTTGATTGTTTATTAAAATGCGACTTTTATTATTTACTAACGTGAAGCCCATTTCTATAAACCAAACCCAAACTCATATCACTATTGATTATTTTATTTGAAGTTCAGACCCAATACAATATTTTTATTTTTATTTTATTTAATGTTGGGTCCAATCTTTATCCATACTAATGTTGGATCTTTTTTGGATGCACAAGCAAACCCAAAACCGTTAACCCAACCCCGCTAACCGAAAATCACTCCATATCTCCACTAACATCACAATCCCCTATTTTTATCCTAATCACTCATCTTCACGTGTCCTCTGATCTTCTCCTATCTTAAACTAACTTAATTAATTAACTTAATTACGCCCCCCCCCCCATATACAGTCGCCCCTACCTTTCTTCTCTCTTATCCTCCTTTTCGTTCTGCTTCCGAAACCCAACCGACGCCCCCTTGCCGCTCCTCACCGCCATCGTCTTCTTCACCTTCGACGCACCCTGCCTCCATCAAAGAACCCATTAACACCCCCAACGCACCACCATTTCCATACGACCACGCTCTCCATCACCACCCTCGACTGTGCACCCGTAGCACCCCGTCGACCCCTCACCCTGTTCTCCTCGCCCCCCAGTCCTCCTCGTTGCTTCCTGCTTGCGCCACAGACGAGCGCCGCTGCTCCTCACCTCCATCCTCACCCCGTCCTCATCACCAGCACCACAACCCATCGAGCACCGAGCTCCATTGCCGCCTGCAACCCTCCGACGAACCCCATCCGTAGTCGACTACCTGGCACCTCCATCGATCCCCTCATCGTCCGAACTCGACGTTGAACACATTGTCACCCCTTCGACGCTTCTCCGATCGCCCGACACTACCACCTTTGCCACCTTTGATCATCTTCATCCCGCTACTACTGCCACCTTCAATGCTGCTCAACCCGAACACCACAGTCACCACCATCATCGTCCTTTACTGCCGACGTCAAACACCCCCTACCTTGCCAGCTGCTGCCCTCACCATTACTGCATCCATCATCCATCGCCAGTGCACCACCTCCTCGCTGTTGCCGCTGCCTCTCGTTGTGCATATGGATTGCACGTGCTCTCGCCGAGCACCATTAGTTGCACGTGTATCTGTCATGCCCCACTTCCCAAAATACGGAAATACGGACACGTAACGAAGACCCAACGAATGTTTCAAACACCATCCATAAGCTGTACCAGTCTAACTCAACAATATACAAGAGAATACAACCACGCAAGAAAAGAATAACCACATAAACAATGAATAAACTCCAAAATAATTATGAAATAAATTCACAAAATAATATCTAACATCTGGAAAAAAGTAAACTTCGGTCATAAAATCCCAGAATACAAATTATGATAAAAGCAATAAAATGAGCAAATAACAAGAGATAACAATAGTAGTCTAATAGTCCAGCTCTGATCTTCAGAGAGTTTGCTCACCAATTCCTTCCGCTAGTGTTCCTTCAGTACTTGTAAACTCATGATCTAAAAGGAGAGAAAATAATGTCCTTAGAGCAAGTCATGGACAGAAAGTAGATGGAAACAAAGAATAATAAGAAGCATGCTACATCAAATGAAGGAATGGATCAAAGTCATGAACAAAAGCAAGAATTGGCAATAATGTCACGGGTCTATGTTTAATCATCTATATAATAAAACACAAAGAAAGCTATCAAGTGGCTCACATTCAATCTATCCCAAAATCAATGGTCCAGATTTGACCTCACAAAACATATTTTCCCGCTCAAAATTTCAAATCCCACACATTTCAAAATTCACACACTCTCTCCCTCTCTCTCACAAAATAAAAAACCCCCCTTTCTCTTTCTCACTGTCTCTCTCTTTCTCTCCCGAATCCCGTCTCCCTCTCTCTCACCGTCTCCTTTCTCAACCACACTCTCTCTCTCACTATTTCGCTCTCTCTCTCTCTCTCTCCGCTCTCTCTCGCCCAAAATTACCACCCCACCTCCACCTCCAGTCGCGAACCCTCTCTCTCCCCACTCTCCCCGCCGCCCCGCACCTCCAGTCGCGTCCTCGCACCAAGCCAAGCCCGACGCCGCAACCCCCCTCCCCTCGCTTCTCCCTTCTGCTCTCTTTGCAACAAGCGATACTGCGACCCCATCCAACCACCGACTCCCTCACCTTCACCGATTTCACCATCTCAGGTATGATCAAAATTTTCTGTTTTGTGCCCAAAGTTAGCAATCATTTTTTTCTTCTTAACCCAACAGTTCTTGATGGTCTGATCAACACTCTACAGTCTCAGAACACCACCGACGCCAACTCTGCTAGGGCTTTTTTCGATCGCATAACCAATTTCGATCTCATAATAATTTTCAACTTTATTATTATGATGAATTTTTATGTTCATTGGTTAGTTATACTTTGGGTTTTGTATTTTGTAGGTTTTGGATGCTGATCAGAAGAGGGTAGGCGGAGCTGTCTTGCTCAAAGGAATCGGCCCTAAAACGGTTAGTTTCTTCATTTATGTTCTTTCACGATTAGCAAAATGCCATAGGACAATTGGCATTTGTGCTAACTTCTAAATTAGCAATTGCCCTAGATAGATATCGAGGAAGTTGTGATAATGCTTTTGTAAAAGTATGCTATGTCATGTTTAGATGGAAAAGGGAGGACTGAGGAGGTTTAGATGATTGTTTAACTTTAACAGAGGTAGAATCTCTAATTTTTAACTATGGATTGTTTAAATTTGATTTTGATGGGGTTATGTTGGTTAATTTGGGATCATGAGATTGTTGGGTTGGAGTCAAGTAAGTTAGTAGAGTTTTATTTCATTAATGTGTTAGTTTATTTATATGATTGTGATTATATTTAATTAGTTCTTAATTATATAGTTGCTACTAAGCTCATGCTTTGATGACATATGTTTGAATGTCTTTTAGTATATATGTATGAAATTTGCATGTGTCTTTTGTTGCTTTATGTTTGTGAAGATGTTTTTGTATGCAAGAAATCGTACAAAGGCTACGAACTTGCTCTGTTTGATATTGCTGCGAACTATAAGTGCTTTTGCTGTAAATTGACATAAGTGTTACCATGATTTTTATTATTGTTGGGTTAATGAACTTTATTGAAAAACTAAAAACACCTGTTCAGGTGTGGTGAGAACGAAGAACCTAGGATCAAGAACAAAGAGTGAGAACGAAGAAGAAGAAGAGTTACGTGTCAACGGGCAATCATATCTGAAATTAGTACAAGTTTGGAAACCCCAATCTTCCTCTTTCACCATAGTTTGCAACCGACTACCAACAAATTTTGTTAGTTTTGAAGAATGTTAAGTTGGCGAAAAGTGAAAAAAGATTTCTCATTGCCGTCAAATTAGAGGTACATGATCCTCGCTTTTCTTTCATTTTTCTTATAATTTTTTTAAGCTCGGATTTTGAAGCTCTTTCTTTATTATTTGATTTGATTTCAGGTATGAAGATAAAAAGAACGGGCTGTTGGGACAACTTTCCGGCAGAATTGAATTGGGAAAGAGAGGTATGTCTAAATATTGGCTAGAAGTGGAGGAGGATTCTCCTTCCCTTAATTTTTATTTTTGCACAGATTTTAAAAGCATTTTCTTTTGATTTCAGTTATGATTTCGGCTTATAGGGTAAGCTCTTTCTCTCTCATGAATGTTTTGTGAACGTGTTTGTGTATTACGTGGTAAAAATATATTAGGAAACTTGATAAAATTTGAATTGTGTATGGAGAATTTATTAGGCTCTTGGCTGTTGATGAATGAACTTGAAATTACCTACTATGGTGGGTGATTGTTGTTTTTTGATCTTATTGTATAGTTTATTAGATGAGAAAAAATGAAAGTAGAGAAGTGAAGAACAGATTTGGAAAGCAATTTAATCGAGACTCCGTATAGAAATGAGGTTGTTTGGTAGGAAATTGCCAGGAGTATGTTCACTTAGATTCAATCATTTCTCATGATGGTAAATCATTGAGTAATTCTTTAATTAAAGATAGTATGAGTAATTCCCAAAATGTGAGTGTGAAAATCAAGATTTCCGAAAATGTTGCATTACTATAATATATTGCAAATCTCTACTTTTACTTAAAATAAATTTCAGTTAGTCTAAATTCATTCTTAAACACACCCTTATAGGAGTTGAGTTAACTATAGATATCTCCAAGTTGAGATAACTCTACTCAAATCTAATTCATTTAAAATTTCCAAGTCTTTCTCTAAAGTAATTAAATTAATTTAACTGTACTTGGCTTCCCAAACACCTATAGAATGATGACTTTTTTAGTGCATGTTGATGTGTGATAATTGCTACCAAGTCTATTTTTAACAAGGAATTCATTGACTCCATTCGATGGTCGGGTTTGTTGGGTTTGTGTTACATTTAGTTGTCCCGACCACTGACTGCATTCGTTTTGTTGAGTTTGTGTATGATTTGGGTTTTCATGTGTTACTTTTTTTATGCGTAACCCAATTCACATCTAAAGATCGTATTGTAACGTAATTCTCATCTAAACAAAACTGACTGCATTGTATTTTGGATTTTTAGGTGCATTGTAGATTGGATATTAGGTGAATTGTAGTTAGAATTTTGGTTAGAACTGTTAGAATTTTTAGTAAGAATTTTTAGTTTGCAAACCTTGAATTTTTAGAATTTTTGCACACAGTAATATGATTACTTATTCTGCAAAAATTGGAATTTTGGGCAATTTTTAGATGAAATAAGGAGAATTAGGTGGAAAAGTGATGGATTGTAGTGATGAGTTGCAAAAGACTTGATCATTCATCTTATAAACAGACAGTCCAATGAATAATCTTCGGAGAAAATGACTAAAATATTAAGTATTTCTGTCTGTAACTTCTTTCCCTCTAATTTAGGGTCGAACATAGGATTGTTTACTATATTATGCACTGATTTCTCCCTGTTTACGGCTTCACCTTCATATAGGATTGCTATAAGTTTGTTTTGCATAAGAGTCAAACATAAGATTGTTTTGCCTAAGAGCCACGCTATATTCTTTATTACCTCTCCTATTCTCTTTGTAACATTCAAAAGTTGTGCTTGGTTTTGTGGAACCTTTGTTTCCCATATTTTGTTTATCTCATTCTGTTCTATAACTTTTGTTCTCTAGATATTGTAACCATTGATAACAATGATTTAATTAACTTGCACAACAATAATAGAGTATGGAGATTATCTTGAACTTTGGGAAAAGAATAAAAGATCTTCAAATAAATAGGTGAGAAACTAAAACGTACCCTCGCAATCTCTATGTTCTCCATGTGGATGGTGAACATAGAGACTGTAATAACCATTATAGAATCAGACTTCACTGACAAGCAAGTCAGTCCATCAGTATGGTACGGATGACCTACAAAATATTGCATTAAAAAATATACTGAGGTTAGCAAGGAAAAAAAGGATTCATAAGATTGATGTTTGCAAGTATAAAGAGGAGCTAATTTATATAATTTGACAACTGTAACACCAGTCAATAGAGGAGCTAAAATACAAAAAATGTATATGGAAAGTAACGATTACAAAAAGAGTGCATTACTTCATCAATAAAACCTATCCTAATGGGTTGTAAAACTTCCAAAGGCAAACATGGAGCTTGCCATTTCATTAAAGAATCCACTATATTGAACTATATCTCAAATATGGAGCTTGCCATTTCATCCATCCACAACACCAACAAAGAAATATGATTGAACATAAAATTTTATTGCCCGTTATGGATTATAAGGAACTAAGAGTGTTTTCTTTTATATTAATTGAATAGGAAGTGGTCAAGTATCAGAAGCTTTGCAATCCCATGGACTACAGTGGCACTGAGACAAGTTCTCTAAACCACTACTATTCTCCATAGTTGAGACAAGTTATCGACGGTAGCAAGTTCTCTTTTTATGTCAAGAAAGGCACTACTATTCTCCATAATTCCAACTCAAGACAGGAAGAAGAGGAAGATGAGGAAGAAGGAGATTAAATCTCATCCAAATCATCGAATTTCTCCGGTATTATTCCCTCACTTAATTCATTATTTTGTTGAAAATTCTAATCGAATCAGATTCTTTTTTATTCAATTTTATTTTTCCTGATACTTGCAGTTGGCTCCGATTAAGTTTCTTCTAATTAGTAGTCATTTGTGATGAAATTTTATTTACTGCACTTTAAACCGAATGATTGCTTACATACATTAATTCTTCATTCATTTATTTATTTTCTTTTTTAGTGGATCTGAGATATTCAAAAACAATTAATTTTCATATTTTGTGGGTAAAAAATAATACATTTTGGAATCTCTCTCTCTCTCTCTCTCTCTCTCTTTCTCTCTTTCTTCCCAAAATCCCGAAATCATTGCCTCTCCTACTCTGAAACTGCTACCTCTCCTACTCTTACTCAAGTAAGGCTGTTGATGTTGTTGATGCTCTTTTTAATAGTGGGAAAATGTTATTTGATCTCATTGTGGAATAGATAGAAGAAAAATGTTATTTGATCTCATTTACAGTTGTTTTATCATTACCATTATTTTATATTTCTAGGAGATTATTGACTGTACAATAATGGTAATTATGCATTAAAGTTTTTTCTCTTGCAGTTGATTATTTGTTTTTGAGTGGATTTGCATTTGCCTATACATTATTGTGAACGGGAATGCTTAATACATGTTTCCACGTACATGAATTCTTAATAATTTGGAATTAGCGTTGGAGTTTTCGCTGCCCAGTATGGCAATCACCTTCTTCTCTTCTGTTCTTTTCCCATTATACTCTGTTTCTCTTCTGTCTGTGTAATTGACACGATGATGGGCGAAATCTAAGAGTCCAAATTAAGTCATTCAGAATAAGTTGGGTTTAATGTTCAAAAGAGTAGCAAAACTTTATGTTTTTTTTCTTGCATCAATCTTATTTGCAGCAATGGCATGACAACTCTACGTTTAACATACACAATGGGTTCGATCAATCTTAGCAATTCCGATCGATTAACAATTTTGTATATGATCTATTCAAATTTAAAGAAGATCATAAATTGGTGTTTCACCCACCTTCTTTAACCTCTAAATAATACTAACTCTTATTATTTGGTAGATATTTTTCAAACAATGCTTTGTGCACAAAATTTACATATAAATTTTATAGCACAACATGTAACAAAATCTATCTACACATCTATCGATTTTGGTAGATATTTTACTTTACACCAGTCAAAGAATGCTGGTAGTTGTACACTTTTGAGGTTTGCGCAGAGGAAATAAGTTCCAGCAAAGGTTCAAATTCATCACTTGATAAAGCCAAGTCAATTGACTCATCCAGTGCATCTTTATAATCTTCTGTTAGCGGAACATTGTCCTCCACAGTGCTTAAAAAAAGATTTTGATTACCATTGTTTGCAGGTTTTAAGAGAGAAAGTACATCCTCCAAATAATATGTTTTCACCTATAGAGAGGGATTTCAAACGAAGTCAAATTCAATATATTTCAACTATCAATATTTAATCCTTTTTTTTTCTTTTCTGCACAACATTTTTGTATTTGCTCAAGGTTCCCACTTATTCTATTATAGGACAACTGATTAGCCTCATTGTTCAAGATCCATTTTAACAAACTAGATATAACAGTCATCTACATTCTCATTAGGAGAAAGGGTTCAATCAAATGTGTATAAAATATTATCCCTACATTTTCCCGTTGCATTTAAGTTAGAAATACGCTTAATTGGATTAGGTTTTGACATATCCACACATACAGTATAATATTTAATATTTCAGCTTCAACAGATTTTTAAAATAGCTTTATTTTTTTTATAAATCTCTTTGATCCCATTCAATTTCATGATGGATTCAGGCTTTGTATATGAGCTTACCCATTATGGGAATTACACAAACATTTGTCTATGACTATATCTGTAAATTCTCAACTACAGTTGTCTTTTCAAAATTCATTGATGTTACGGTAGTAATTGCATTCTAGTAGTTTGGAAGAAATCATTTAGTTGAGTTCTTCATAGTGGTAAAAATCCATCAAAAATTTACTTTTACTCTTCCACTAATGCCATGCATTTATAACAAAATACAAAGAATCAAAAAATATTTTAAATATATATATACTTTTAATGTCGTTATAACAGGTTGTAACAGATTTTTGGGATGAAGATTATGATCACTGTTTGATATCTTAGGAATCTAAGTATGTAACTGATATCTTAGTCAAAAGTAGGACAGGGCATTGCACACCTACTCAAGTTCCCATATGCATAATTATGTACAGGTTGTTTAAATCATGGTTTTCTTCTGAAAGCTACTATTTCAAACCTCTCCTTCATTTTACTGTCACTAAATACTACCTCTAATAATGCCCTGACCTCCATAATTGTCCTAATTTAGATGGGGAGAAGAGGCTTCACTGATGACAATGATAATTATGGACAACAAAAGTTAATAAAATTAGAAAGGCAGACAAACAGTCCTCACAATAATACACATAAGTTTAGTTTATAAGAGAAATCACACAATAAATATTTATAAAATTAGAAACGCAAACAAACAGCCCTTACAATTATATAGATAGGTTGAAAAAAAAACAATTTATATCTAAGACTGATATATATATTCTAGATAGATCAATCTTTTTCTTGCATCATTCTTTTATGTTTAGGTCCTTTACTTATTCTATGTTATGATGAATAACGTTTCCTGTTATGCGTGCAACCCAGTCTGTTTACAAAGTTATTATATATCAGACACAGTATACTATACTGATAAATTTGTTGGATTATTTTCTTTATAATGTTTTCGATATTTAAACCTTTAATTACTTTTTTGAAGCTGAACCAAAATTCACTCAAAATTTTTGAAGCTGAACCAAAATTTGAAACATACATGCTGAACTGAAATCTGAAGCTCAAACCCAAATTTAATCTGAAACAATCTGAAGCTCAAACCAAAATTTAATCTGAAACAATCTGAAGCTCAAACATACAAATCTGAAGCTGAACAATTTTTTTTTTCTCCATGCTGAACTGAAACTGAACTAAAACTGAAACGGAACCAAAGAACTTAATCTGCAACTGAACCAGATAACAATCTGCAAAGATAATCAATATCCAAGAACTGCAATTGAACTTAATCTGAACCAAGAACCAAGAACTTAATCCATAAAAAATTTCTTATCAAAAATATATGGTTTGAACATTGTACATTAGTATATGGTTAATGCAAACGGTTAACACATTCAAATAAACAAAGCTTAAACATAGAAATCTGATATATGGTTTGACTTACAGTAGTATAATTAACACATTCAAATATTACATACAGTTCTCAAATGTATACAGTGAAATAAAATACAGAGCTCATTTTGCCGTAACGCATTTTCAGCATCACACCTTCAGTCACCTTCAGTCATTGTACAAACTGCATGCAATAAGAATGAAAGGGGTTAGATAGATGATTTGTAATTATTTATCTTAGATATCAACACAACTAATCTCAAAATATTTTAAGTAAATGTAGGCTCATAACACAACCATGTCTTGATTGGTTTGTTAAAATAATTAGAACGTCAAAGTTAATCATCATATATTTCCTCTTCTTTATATACAGATCAATTGCTTCTTTTTAATGCTTCTTTTTTTAAAGATAATTTAATGCTTCTTTTCCCCCCCAGATTGTCATCTACACTCAGAACCGTTTATGTACATATTGACAGTTTTACTTTTGGTAAGGTGATGAAGAACATGTTTGGTTCAAGGCATTGTTCTGTTTGAAAGGTAATGGTTTCAAAACTCTTACTATTGTTTTCAAACTTTTATTGTTTTAATTGTTTATTGTAAACTCTTACTATTTGATTCAAAACTCTTACTGTTTTTTTAGGCTCACTGTTTGGTCCCATTTTTGAAGACTTAAACCTTTGTGTTCTCCTACAACCATGTAATTTTTTTTTATTCAGTTGGTTGGTGTTTAGTATGGTGGAGGATGTAATAGTTGTAATAATTGTAATATTTAGCATTTTGGGAGATGATGTAAGTAACTGTATATAATGATGATATAATATAGTTATGTTAATACTCGTACCCACAATTTTGTGGAGTATTGGGTTCTGTGTTTGGTTTTTTAAAGGTTTTTCGAAGGTTTTTCAAAAAATTCATTACATTTTCAAACGAATTTTTGGTTTTTATTTTGTATCTTACATTATATTCTGATTTTTTCCCCCAGAGCCTTATATATATGATGCCTGTGTGATGTTGCTCGGTTGAGCCTGGGGAGAATTGATATTTATTGCCTGTGATGTCATATATTTAATTGTTAGCAGAATTCCGTAAGGAATTTCTGTAAAAGGGCTAATATTTTAGGGGAGGTTCTGCCAAAATTTTTACTAAATTTTCTAAAATCTATTATGTTTTCAAACGATATCTTGGTTTTTATTTTGTATCTTAGTCATATGAAGATTTTTTCTTCCTAGAACCCTATATATATAATGTCTGTGTGATGTTTCTTGGATTGGCCTGGGGAGGATTTATATTGCTTGACTGTGATGATAAATTTTTAATTGTGAGTAGAATTCCGTAAGGAATTGCTGTAAAATGGCTAATATTTTAAGGGAAGTTCTGTCAAAATTTTCAGAAAATTTCCTAAAATCTATTATGATTCCAAACTATATCTTTAGTCATGAAGTTTTTTTTTCCCAGAGCCTAATATATATTATGTCTGTGTAATGTGGCTTGGATTGGGCTAGGGAGGATTCAATTTGACTGTCTATGATGTTAAGGAATTGCTCTCAAAGGAATAATATTTCATAAAAATTCTATCGAAATTTTTACTACAATCCTGCCTGTAAAATTTTAAATAATACTGTCGAAATATTTACTAAACATTTTAAAGAAAGTTAAGACGTCGCGATAACGTGCCGTATGAAACATTTTAAAGACGTCGTATTAGAAAACTATTAGGAAGCAATATAATTTCAGAGGAGGCCTGTATAGAGTAGTTGATTGTATTAGAAAGATGGATGTATTTGTTTACACCCACCTTTTTTTGTTTACACCCACTTATTCGTTAAAATGTTTTAATTTTTTTAGAAATTTATATGCAATTCACCCAATCAAATAAATCTAACTAAATTTACATGCAGTCCCAAATACGTGCCGTAGGCACGTCCCACGGGCATACCTAGTGCTTTAATAAATGATGTCAAGTTAAATTCTATAATGATGACGATATACGAGATCAAGCATGGAATGTCAAATGTGGGTTATTAATCATTTTATTAGCCTATCTAGTGCACGTACTACTGCGTCCCATTTCACAAGTTCGGCGCAAGCAAACGGTGGATGCTTTAGACTGATGGTGAATTCACGGATCGTGTACTCAGCGTCGATAAAAATAATGTACAATCAATAATTAACAATCAATCATTTGCAATTAATAATTCTCCTCCTTCCATGTCAAGTGTTCATGTGAGCAAGAAGGCCTTTACCGAGTACAGTTTCCAATCGTTCACTACCAAGTCAACCTATAATACCCCGACTTGTTAATATTATATTTCATCCTATATGAGCATGCAAGAAGGTGTCAGGATTGTATCATGCTAGGTGTGACTAATTCTACTCATTACAGACAAAACAAGAAGCAAACATATTAAATTAATCCAAATTACACAATCTGGACAGCAGGACGTTACTGTACAAAAACAGAAATTCCCACTGCTACGGACTAGAAAATCTGGATCCGTCAGAAGTTCTAGAAACTGGACTCGTCCGTTGCGGCGAATATATACACGATATTAAAAGTTACAGAAATTAGGTTGAAAATCCTATTCTTTTTAAATTTTATATTTAGGCAGCAGGTTATAGATTGTATAAACACATATGAAACAGGTCAGAAAAATCCACAATTAAATCTACAAAAATTCATGGTTGATTCCTACACATGTCTAGTTTTAGTCAAATTAATTTCATATTTTTATTTTACTTTTATCATGTTCTATTTATTTATAAATTAGAAAGATACGCATGAATTTGGGAATGTGGAAATTCAGACCCAACTGTACTAAAAGTAAGATATCTCACAGATTATATATCGGAATTCAATTCCGTCAAATGTTGTGGAAAATAGACTCATGGGGATATAATTCATATTCACAATGTTATTTCAAATTACAACAGCAACATGGTCGAAAATCTTATACAAAAGAAACAAAGAGCAGGCCAGAAAATCGTTTGATACGAATAAGCAATAATTTCATCATACAAATATTTAATTCATGATAGTTAATAATCAAAGTGCTATTGGATGATTAACATGCAGGTTTCTAGATTTATGATGCAATTTACAATCATGTTAATCAATTCATTAAATCAAATTCAATCTAACATCTTCAATTCATCAAATAATTCTATAACATGGATCTAGTTAAGTTTTTATGTAATTCGTGCATATGCAATGTGCAATAGGACTAGGATTTGAGTCAACGATAGCGGAACGAAGTCAAGAATTTTGGGGTTAGCTCGCATAAACCCTCAATATACTCAACAAAATTCAAATAGCAATATGATAAAAAGGATTGGGATCTACTTGCAGAGATCAAAGAAATTATTGAACAAAACAATAAACTAGTTCAAGAAAGAGACTTGCCTTTTAGACGGTGAATTTGAATAGGCAAGAATAACGGGATGAGAATCCCGGCAACGAACCATGAACGACGCACGCACAGAAACATGTGCAAACCCGTGCAAGAACACACACCAAACTAAACAGCAAACACCAACACACAGCCAATCCCCTTCTCATAACTCTAAACAGCAATCAAAATAGCAAATTCCCCTTTCACAAAACCCAAAACAGCTACGCTCTCCCTCCCGAACACCAGACAGTGAGGAGAGAGAGAGAACGGCGAAGGACAGCGGCGATCAACGGGGTGAGGTGGCGCTGGTGGAGGAAGGCGGGGCTAGGGCGGTCGACTGAGCGAAGGGATGGTCGCCTGAGAGGGGGTGCTCGGTGATGGGCGGCGAAACAGAGGAGCAGGGGAAAACAGGGGAAGTCGAGTTGGATGGCGATGGTAGGCAGAGCAACTGCGGTGACTGATGCAGAGGACGAAGGTGATGATGGGCACTCGACAGGGATAGTGATGCAATGGGTTCATGGAGGTGGCAAACGGGATGGGTTTCGATAGGAACAGGGGATAGCGACGACTAGTGGGGGTAATGGTGATAGGGAGGGTGCTTCGATGGAGGAACAAAGACAGGAGGATGTTGGGATGACTATGGGAGCGAAGGTGGCGGATCGGTGGTCGGAGATGAGGATGAAGACGACGGGGTCACGATGAGGGTGATAGATGGGGTGGTTTGTTGAGTGGCGAGGAGACACTGGGACGGTAGGGGATAGGACATAGGCGATGTTGCAGTTGCGGGAGGTTGACTACGAGGGCGAGGCCAGAGGGCGAGGATGATGAGTGGTGGGTTGGCTTCGATAATGGAGGACGACGATAAGTAGGGGGAGATGGAGTGGGTAGGGGGAGATGGCGAGGTGGCTCGATGGGTGCAGGGGTGAAACAGAGGAAGAAGGAGACGCGGTGGCAGATAGTGGTGCAAGAGAATGGGGATGGGTTTCGGAGATGGGGAATGGTGAGAGGTGGTAAGGGCGAGGTTTACGGGAGTGCAGTTAGGAGCGGGGATGGGTTCGGTTGGAGGCGATGATCACTGGCGGTCGATGGCAGTGGAGGTGGCTTCGGGGGTTCTGTGATCGAGCGAGAAAGAAAGACGGGAATCAGAGGAGAGATGGGTTCGACAAGAACTAGAGGAAGAAGATGAGTTAGGCGGCTGTTAGGGATGGAGATTAGGGTTAATCAAGGATTAGGGTAATGATTAGTATATATAAGGGTTTTATGATGGTGGGTTAACGGGTTAATGGATTGAGATCCAATAAGAGAATTAATAGGGTTTTGGCTTAGAATCAAATAGGGAAATAATAAAATAACCAAATAAATTAGGATTTATAACCTATATCAAATTGGGGATAATAATGCAAGATTTTTAATGATATGAACAACAAAAACTTAGCAGAAAATTAAATAAAATAAATTGGGAGATGAAAATTGAGTTGAAACCAAGAAAAAATGAATTTTATTATTAAATACTCAAATTACAGAGGTTCATAAGAGACGATGAAGAACACCAACAAATAATAATACGAAGAAAAATAAAATAACAATAATAACAATAATAATAGTAACAATAATAATAATAATAATAATAATAATAATAATAATAATAATAATAATAATAATAATAATAATAATAATAATAATAATAATAATAACAATAACAATAATGATAATAATAACAATCATAATAATAGCAATAAAAATAATAATAAGAACAAATAACAAAATCGGAATTGGGTTTAACAAATTTATTAAAATAGTCCAAATAGTAATAATACCTTTGATTTGGTTTAAAAAGTAAATGGTCGATCAATTAGGAATAGAAAACAAGTTCAAATATACCATTATTCGAAATAAATATAATTTTCGATTAGAAAAACAGTTTAATATAAAATCAAAAACGAATTTAACAAATAATGAATTTATAAATATCGAAATAAAGAAAATGTTCAGGAAATACGTATTTGCGGGACTGGGGGTTACAGAATAACTTAGTACTTGTTGAATATAAGTTGTATTCCTTTAATCTGGGATTGAGATCATCTGACCGTTTTGTGATCTGAACCTCGGATTGCAAGATACTCAGATTTTACTACTACATTGTTGTGATTTCAATTTCACTATTTTGTAAGGACGTCATCGTGTTTAACTAATTGAAACAGTAAAATAAATTATGAACTAGGGTCCAATAAATTCAAGAATGCTAATGAACAACTCCAGGAAGTAGAATGCAATTTTTGTAAGGACTTTGGCCTAGTTTTAATTGATTTACACCTATAACAATCCTTGCTTTGAGTTGCTGCCTGAACAACAGACATGTAAAGAACTAGCCAGTAGACTAAATTCCTGTAGCTACAATATGTCGTGTAAATATGCGTTGGAACCGAAAGGGACTCTAGTTTCTAGAAACCCTGACGGAACTTAATTTTCTTTCCTGTAGCTACGGAAAAACTGATTTTTGTATAGAAACGTCTTGCTGTCCAGAATGTGTGTTTTGTGTTTTTAAGCATATTCATGTTTGATTCTTGCATCTAGTGGATAGAACTAGTTATACCATGCTATGCATTGCCTTGACATCTTTTGACATTACCTCATTGCTCCTACACTCATTGCATGTTCATATTGAATATAATATTAGAAAAACAAGTCGGGGTAATAAGAGTCGACTTAGTAGTGGACATCATCGGAGACAGTACTCGGAGAAGGGCACTTGTCTCATTATTGTTATCATTATGATTGTGGGTTATTGATTGTGGATTATGGAATATTGATAGTAAATTCTTGTTTATTGTGTTGGGTACACAACTTGTATAGTTCACCACTATAGTCTAAACGATCATTATTTGTATGCACCGAACCTGTGGTATGGGACACAGCATTACATGCATTAGATAGGATAATAAAATACTAATACACCTAGAATTGATACTTGTATTTCCTGATCTTGAATATTGTCATTAGCATTGATTATTGCTCGTAACCATTGATTATTTTTGCAACTATTCATTATTGCTCGATAACTCTAGACCCTTGAGCTCATCATTTAACTCTTATTATTACTATTGATTTCGCTCTAGTTCATGTTTTTCTTTATGTACCATGTTTCCTTTGTTCTTTACTTTTTACTACTTGCTGTCTATAACTTGCTCTAACGGACAATTTCCCCCCTCTTTAGCTGACGAGTTTGCAGGAACCTGAGGTGAGCTTAATGAAGGATTGGGTGAGCAAACGTTCTTGTAATGCCCTGATTTTTCATTTAATGAAAAATTATTTATTTTTGCATGTAGTGTGCACGTGCAATATTTTTGGTAAATATTTTCATCATGATGAGTATAGATATTTAAATATGTGCTTTTAATTATTTTTATATAAAGCCTTCTTTCAATTAGACAAAAAGCCTTTTTTTTAAAGCCCAAAATTTAATTCATTTATTTTATTTTAAAATCACTATTTTGGCCCATAAACTAAAACCCATGAGTTAATTTATTTTTAATACAACTTGTCAAGTAGGATACAATTTAAAGTTTATTTTTATACAAAATTTAATGTACAAATTGTTAAATGGAGACCAAGTTGCATGCACGTGCACTACACGTACACGTGCAAATGCACACAAGGTAGGCCGGATTGGATCTTTTTGGAGGGAAGATCAAAATTTGAGTGGGATCATGGTGTGGTGGTTACTTGATTATGGGTGGTTAGTATAACTCCTCCTTAAATCTAAGCCGCTTGTTCCTAACTCCTACTTTCATCTTAGCCATCCATTTGCCTAGATTTTTAGTATAAATACCCCCTCCCATGGCTAGTATTCTTGTGCAAATTAATTCTTCCAAACCTATAGTTCAATTACATTATCTAGTAGTTATTTTAGTGAGTTAAAAGATTGAGTTGTGTGTGGGAGTTGTGCTTGCATCAACTAGGAGAAGGAGAGGCCGGCTACCAAGGGAAGGAGCTCACGGGTTGTGTGCTTGGAGGCTTGTATGCGCGTCGACTAGGAGGAGGAGCACTCTCATTGCAAGCACTTTCATTTAGGAGGTTGCTAATTGTATTTGTCTCTCCATTTAAGGTGGGTAAATTTTCCCTATTTCTAAATAGGAATGCATGCTAGATTTAATTAGAAAAATGATGCATGAAAATGATTAATAAGAATGCACATTTAATTGGAAAAATGATCTATAATTGATTGAATGGTTGATATGCAAATTATATGTGTTGCTATTATTAAAATTCAAGTTGTGTGCGATATGAATATGGCTATGAATTGTGTAAAGAAACCTTCGTTAGTAGTATGAAAAATTATGCGCAAAGATTAGTAGGTTGACAATGTTGCTTTATGTGCCAAATTGGAAATTTTGTTATGGCATTGTAACGAATAAATTAAGATGCAATTATTTATGTTTGGGAAATGAATAAGGGCAGAAAATTAGTATAGAGATTAATGAAATTAGAATGTCGAAAAAGAATGCGTTAGTAGTAATATATCAAATTAACCAAATTGTATGGTAGATTTGTGTTAATTATTGGGAAAAATATGTTTAATTATCTAAGAAAATTATTCTCTTATACTGGAGTGTAATTCATGATGGAAATGATTAATCTGGAATTTTTACAGTATGTTAGTAAGAGCAATTGAAATGAGATTTTGATGAACGTCGAAATGTTTTAAATAACAGAGAGTATTGGTTAAATGAGACTCGAATTGTACTAGTGACAACCCGAGCCTATAGCTCGAGTGGTAGGATCGCTCTAAATCGCTACAGTATTGGGCGGGTCGATGGTTCGATCCCCAGTAGCATCGCATATTTTATTTCTTGTTTTAAAAAAATAATAAAACTGCAGCCGAGAGCATTAAATACTCTCAGCTCTCTTTCTATACCGCTGGCGCAAGTGGCCTAGTGGCTTGTGCCTTCGGCTGTGTTCTCTGTGGTGCTGGGTTCGAATCTTGGCTTCGGCAAGATTGAAAAAAATATTTTTTTGAATGTTTTGTTGATCAAAAAATTATGAAAAAAATATGATTATTCTTCTAAAAATATATGGGACTTATGAAAAATAATTTGGGAATTATTTACATAGAATAAAATATGATTTGCGAATAAAATGTATAATTGAGACTTTTGGTTATATATGGTATAAAAGTTGCACTTTGAAGAAAGGCTTGAAATAAAATATTAGAAAAGAAGTGGAATAAAAATAGAAATTATATGTAGTGATGCATTGTGAATTATTCTCATTTGAGAATAGTGTGAAATTTATGGTATATGAATATCCATTTAGTGATGTGATTTCAATGTGAAATTGATATTTGATGAAGTATAAAATTCCATGTGTGATTATGGACTATTGAACAATTTAGAGATCATGCTATTAAAAAAAGAAATTTGTTATGATTATGAAAATGTATTTATGAGTTGGAAATGCTCAAATTGGAAATTGTGAATTGGAATTGAAACAAAAGAGTAGCTAAGTCTCCTCCGGCATTTGGAAAGAAATGAAATGAAATATTGAAATGAAAGACCAAGGTTGGTCATGTTTGAATAAATGAATAAGTCCGGTTTAGTGGAGAGGCTAACTCTAGAGCTTTGATTTTGTTCATAATTCTAATAAAAACTAAGGATTAGTGCATAGTAAAGACGTGATGAAAGTGAGAGAAAAATACGAGTATGAGAACTAGAGTTACGGTGCGGGTGTGTGAGCCACAGAATGCATGCTTGATGAGTCAAGACATGGCGTGGGCACAACTCAGTAATGATTGGACTTTAGCCACGCTTGTGGGATGTTTGGTGACTGCAAGAGGATCGTGTGCCATGAAGGAGACTGAATTGCCACAGAATGCATGCTTGACGAGTCAAGACATGGCGTGGGGTTTCCCTCCAGGTTTTCTGTACACGTGCTTGTACTCATAGATCATCTAGGATACTCACCGTAGTTACAGTAGTAGATTAAGTCATGGCGAGGGATTGAACCATACAAAGATGAAGAATGATTAAGAGGCTTGCCCTCGGACCTATGTAGTATGGGATGCATAGAATCCGAACAAGTGCGCATTAGTGTCATCTAATATAAATAATTGCATTAAGGACTAAGTGCACAATCACAACACAACATCAATAGGGTAGTCCCTTTAATTTGATATGTGACAAGTTTGTGTTTGCTAAATATGGAAAATAAGTTATACTATTTCCGGCATAGAGAGGATGGCCGTGTATAATGTTCGTCGGTTGAATAAACTGACGTACCCACAGTCTTATATGCAAGTATATGACATGATAAAAATTAAAGAGGAACAGATGCTTAAAGATTATTCCTTGTAAAATTGTACTAAATGAAGTGGAAAGATCCTGTAGAACATCTCGAATTCAGTGTATTTGGGATTCGGGGCGTTACAGAGTGGTATCAGAGCCACGCTTTCACACTTGTACAAATTTATAAGAAACGACACCCTAGAAGTGGACATTAGAGTGTGTGTTTGAGTCTAGAGATTTAAATGTAAGTGACTTACATTTGTGTTGCTCTATGATTTATGCTTCTTCCTCTCTATTTCTAATATGGCTGATCACTTCGACCCTTCGGGATACGACGACTGGCATATCATCGAGGAAGAGTACCACCCTGGACAAGCAGATTCCGAGGAAGAGTACTACCCAGGACAAGCAGATTCTGACGGAGAAGAATGGCCTGAATCCCGAGAGATCACCCTACCTCCGGATTCATCTGATGACTCTTCTGACGAAGAAGAAGAACCAGTTCCAAATATTCTTGTGACATCTCTTCAGAGGCAGGTAGAAACACTGCAGGAGAGAGTCGGATTATTGGAGGCTCAATTGGCAAAGCGTAAGGACGACTTTTCTGTTCTCAATCATCATGTATGGGAACTCGAGAAGAGGAAGAATCTGACCGATGTGCTGAAGGATGACGTTGAACTATGGGGAGAACTTCGAGAAGCGAAGAGGAACCGTAGGAGTTAAACTGTTGTAGCTTCTACTATCTTTCATTCTGATGTCAAGAAATGTTTTTCAATTCGAATGTATAAAGTTTGGAATTCAATGAAATGCAAGTTGATTTAAAATTCATGTCTTATACTTCGAATTTAATGGATCTTCTGCATCAGAATATGTTTAGAAGAGGAGCTAGAAATGGGGAAGGTCTGGATCTCGAAACGGAACTTGCGAGGGTCTATCAGACGCTCAACGTCGTGGCTATGAATCAGAACCAAGGAAGGGTACCTGCGAATCCAGTGCCCGAAGCGAAACTGGTGGAATCGTTCAAGCGAATGAAACCACCTGTATTTGAGGGGAAGTCAGACCCTGATGTGGCTGACAACTGGATTCTTCAAGTGGAGACAATCTTTGAAGTGCTGGAGACCCCTGAGGACAGTAAGGTGAAGTTGGCGACTCTACAACTTGAGAAGGACGCGGCTGTGTGGTGGCAGTCGATGAAGAGGACAATAGGAGGCTTAGTTCTCAGCTGGGAGGAATTTCTGGAAGAATTCCGCAGTCACTATTTCCCCTCCGATGTTCAAGAGAAGAAGGCTATGGAGTTTCTGTCGCTACAGCAAGGTAGCATGTCAGTGAGAGAGTATGAGACCAAATTTACTCAGCTCTCTAGGTATGCTCCTGAATTAGTGATGGATGAAGCTAAGAAGGCTCATAAGTTCGAGCATGGATTGAGGCCGAGCTTGAGGTCCCGGATGATACCTCTTGGTATCAGAAGATTCGACAAGTTGGTCAAGAGAGCTGCAGCCACTGAAGCAGACATGGAGCAGTTTCATGTTGTTCGGAACCGGAGGAACAACTGGCAGTCTGGAAAGAGGCTCGCCAATTCTGGGAGTTTCAAGGGGCAACCATCTGCACAAAGGTTCAAACCGACAGGGGCGAACGCTATTAGTGTGGCTGGAGGACCTGGGAACAATGTTGTGAGACCTCCTACGGTGACTTGCTTCAACTGTGGTGAAACGGGACATTACCAATCTCAATGTCTCAAGCCACGGAATGGTAATCGCAATGCACCAACGCAGCAGACTGGGAAGAGACCGTACCAACCAGGGCGAGTATTTGCCTTGACGGAAGCTGATGCTGATGAGGTTGATCATGTCATCACTGGTACGAGGACAGATTTTAGAGGTTTTTGTCATTTCTTTTCCCGTTATTTAGTGAAGCTGTTACGTAATGAGTGTGTATTATGTAACAGGCGAACTTTATCTTAATGGAAGGAAAGCTGTTGTGTTGTTCGATACTGGATCCTCTCATACTTTTGTGTCTCCTAAATTTGCTAAAGTGTTGGGAGTTGAACCGAAGATTTTTCCAGGCAAGATCTTAGCAGTAGCTACTCCATCAGGGGAAACTTTAACTACTGATCGATACTATGCGGATTGCGAGATTGTGATTGGAGATCGAATCTTTGGGATTGATCTAATCGAGCTGACTATCTTGGGAGTCGATGTTATCATTGGCATTGATGGGATGTCGGTGTACAGTGCAAGTATCGAGTGTAAGACCAAGACGGTAACAGTGAAGGCTCCAGGTGGACCTGAAGTCACTTTCCAAGGGAAGAAGAAGTGTTCTAGGCTGGTGGCACCTATCCGCAAGGAAGAGACTCCTGTGGAAGTGCAAGGGATTCCTGTGGTTCGGGACTATCCGACCGTGTTCTTGGATGATTTTCCTGGGTTACCCCCGCATCGTGATGTAGACTTCAGCATCACCCTTCAACCGGGAAGTGCACCCATTTCTAAGGCACCGTATAGGATGGCTCCAGTGGAACAGGATGAGGTGAAACGGCAGATTGAGGAACTGTTGGAGAAAGGCTTTATTCAACCTAGTGCGTCACCTTGGGGAGCACCAGTGCTTTTGGTAAAGAAGAAGGATGGATCAATGAGAATGTGTATCGATTACCGGGAGCTGAATAAGGTCACTGTTCAGAATAAGTATCCTATTCCTCGAATTGATGACTTGTTCGATCGTCTACAAGGAGCAGCTATTTTCTCCAAAATAGATCTTCGATCAGGATATCACCAAGTTCGAGTGAAAGCCGAAAATGTGCACAAAACTGCATTTAGAACTCGACATGGGCATTACGAATTCTTAGTTATGCCATTTGGAGTGACGAATGCACCCGCAATCTTCATGGATTTGATGAACAGAGTTCTGAGGCTGTTCATTGATTCCTTCGTCGTGGTATTTATCGACGATATCCTCGTGTACTCCAAGTCAGAAGAGGAGCACACCGAGCATCTGGCAGCAGTTTTGAAGAAGCTGGAAAAGCAGAAGTTGTATGCCAAGCTATCCAAGTGTGATTTCTGGAAATCTGAAGTGGCATTCCTAGGTCACATCCTTTCTAAGGAGGGAGTGGCAACTGACCCTCAGAAGATAGAGGCAGTGAGAGTGGGCTAGGCCTACTACAGTGAAGGAAGTCAGAAGTTTTCTTGGAATGACTGGATACTACAGGAGATTCATTCAAGATTATGCCCAGATAGTCGTGCCGCTTACTGGTCTGACCAAGAAGAATGTGAACTTCAAGTGGACTGAGCAATGTGAGGCAACCTTTCAGGAGTTGAAAGAGAAGCTGACTACTGCACCTATTTTAGCTTTGCCTAGAGCAAGTGTTGAGTATGATGTTTATAGCGATGCTTCACATCGTGGGCTTGGTTGTGTCTTAATTCAAGAGGGAAGAGTAATCGCTTATGGGTCTAGGCAACTACGACCGCATGAGAAGAATTACCTGACTCATGATCTGGAGTTGGCTGCGATTATCTTTGCCCTGAAGCAATGGAGGCACTACGTGTACGGTGAGAAATTGAACATGTACACGGACCACAAGAGTTTGAAGTACATATATCAGCAGAATGATCTGAATTTGAGGCAGTGAAGATGGTTGGAAGTGCTTGAGGACATGCGACCTGAGATCAAGTATCATCCTGGGAAAGCTAATGTTGTTGCTGATGCACTTAATCGCAAGAGCAGTTTATCCAGTTTGATTACAACTCAGAAGCATCTGATTGAGGAATTGGACCGAGCAGGTATAGAAGTTGTCTTGCAAGGTTTGGGAGCATCTTTGGCTCAGTTGAGGCTTCAGCATACTTTGAATGCAAGGATCATTGCAAGTTAGGAGGTTGATGCTGATATTTTGGAGATGAAGGAGGAGGTTAGGGCTGGCAGGTTGCCTGGATTTCAGATCAAGGATGGAGTGCTGTGGTTTGGAGAGAGGCTGTGTGTTCCGAATCAGGCGGACCTGAAAGAGAGTATTTTTCGGGAGGCACATGCTACTCTTTTGTCGGTACATCCTGGGAGTACTAAGATGTATAGAGACATCAAACCGCATTTCTGGTGGTCAGGTTTGAAGCGGGATGTGGCTGAATTTGTGGCGAAGTGTGAGGTTTGTCAGCAAGTCAAAGCCGAAAATCAAAGACCCAGAGGTCTATTACAGCAGTTACCTATTTCGGAATGGAAGTGGGATAACATCAGTATGGATTTCATTACGGGATTGCCTAAGAGTTCTAAAGACAATGATGCGATTTGGGTTATAGTTGATCGACTAACCAAGTCTGCTCACTTTTTGGCGATGAAACTCACTGCTTCGAAGGACAAGTTAGCTGAGTTGTATGTTGGCGAGATCGTCCGGCTTCATGGTTTTCCGTCAACTATTGTGTCTGATCGAGATGCGCGGTTTACTTCGCATTTCTGGAGGAGTCTTCAGATAGCTTTGGGTACCAAGACAGATTTTAGCATTGCTTTTCATCCGCAAACCGATGGGCAGACCGAGAGAGTCAACCGTATTCTTGAGGATATGCTTCGGTGTTGTATACTAGACTTTGGAGGCAATTGGAAAAGGCATTTACCTTTGGTAGAGTTTACCTACAACAACAGTTTTCAGACTAGCATCGGGATGGCGCCGTACGAAGCTCTGTATGGCAGGAAGTGTAGGACGCCTGTTTGTTGGTTTGAAGTTGGGGGGCGTCAGTTGTTTCGTCCTGAGCTTGTGCAGCAAACTTCTGAGAAGATTGATCTAATCAGGAAAAGGTTGGTAGAAGCTCAGAGTAGGCAGAAAAGCTATGCAGACAACCGGAGAAGGGACCTTGAGTTTGAGGTTGGTGACTTTGTCTTTCTGAAAGTATCGCTCAGTAAAGGCGTGATCCGTTTTGGCAAGAGTGGGAAGTTAGCCCCGAGGTTTAAAGGCCCGTACAAGATATTGAAAAGGATCGGGAAGACTACTTACCGGCTTGAATTACCGGAAGAGTTATCTCAGGTGCACAATGTCTTCCATGTGTCTATGCTGAGAGGTTATATTCCAGATCCGAGTCATCATTTGCCTGAAGTGCCGGAAGGTTTGTAGTTGGACCTGAATTACATCGAGTCTCCTGTCGAGATTGTTGATCGTCGAGAGAAAGTCTTGAGGAATAAGATGATACCGATGGTCAAGGTAGTCTGGCGAAACCATTTGGTTGAAGAGGCTACTTGGGAGTCTGAGGAGAGGATGTTGAAGGATTATCCTGAGCTTTTTGCTTGATTGTATCTTTGTATTCTTTTGTGCTTGTTATTAGTGTTAGTGTTTGTTTTCCTCACTCTCGACTGTAGTTCCAGGGACGGAACTATTCTAAAGAGGGAGTGTTGTAATGCCCTGATTTTTCATTTAATGAAAAATTATTTATTTTTGCACGTAGTGTGCACATGCAATATTTTTGGTAAATATTTTCATCATGATGAGTATAGATATTTAAATATGTGCTTTTAATTATTTTTATATAAAGCCTTCTTTCAATTAGACAAAAAGCCTTTTTCTTAAAGCCCAAAATTTAATTCATTTATTTTATTTTAAAATCACTATTTTGGCCCATAAACTAAAGCCCATGAGTTAATTTATTTTTAATACAACTTGTCATGTAGGATACAATTTAAAGTTTATTTTTATACAAAATTTAATGTACAAATTGTTAAATGGAGACCAAGTTGCATGCACGTGCACTACACGTACACGTGCAAATGCACACAAGGTAGGCCGGATTGGATCTTTTTGAAGGGAAGATCAAAATTTGAGTGGGATCATGGTGTGGTGGTTACTTGATTATGGGTGGTTAGTATAACTCCTCCATAAATCTAAGCCGCTTGTTCCTAACTCCTACTTCAATCTTAGCCATCCATTTGCCTAGATTTTTAGTATAAATACCCCCTCCCATGGCTAGTATTCTTGTGCAAATTAATTCTTCCAAACCTATAGTTCAATTACATTATCTTGTAGTTATTTTAGTGAGTTAAAAGATTGAGTTGTGTGTGGGAGTTGTGCTTGCATCAACTAGGAGAATGAGAGGCCGGCTACCAAGGGAAGGAGCTCCCGGGTTGTGTGCTTGGAGGCTTGTATGCGCGTCGACTAGGAGGAGGAGCACTCTCATTGCAAGCACTTTCATTTAGGAGGTTGCTAATTGTATTTGTCTCTCCATTTAAGGTGGGTAAATTTTCCCTATTTCTAAATAGGAATGCATGCTAGATTTAATTAGAAAAATGATGCATGAAAATGATTAATAAGAATGCACATTTAATTGGAAAAATGATCTATAATTGATTGAATGGTTGATATGCAAATTATATGTGTTGCTATTATTAAAATTCAAGTTGTGTGCGATATGAATATGGCTATGAATTGTGTAAAGAAACCTTCGTTAGTAGTATGAAAAATTATGCGCAAAGATTAGTAGGTTGACAATGTCGCTTTATGAGCCAAATTGGAAATTTTGTTATGGCATTGTAACGAATAAATTAAGATGCAATTATTTATGTTTGGGAAATGAATAAGGGCAGAAAATTAGTATAGAGATTAATGAAATTAGAATGTCGAAAAAGAATGCGTTAGTAGTAATATATCAAATTAACCAAATTGTATGGTAGATTTGTGTTAATTATTGGGAAAAATATGTTTAATTATCTAAGAAAATTATTCTCTTATACTGGAGTGTAATTCATGATGGAAATGATTAATCTGGAATTTTTACAGTATGTTAGTAAGAGCAATTGAAATGAGATTTTGAAGAACGTCGAAATGTACTAGTGACAACCCGAGCCTATAGCTCGAGTGGTCGGATCGCTATAAATCGCTACAGTATTGGGCTGGTCGATGGTTCGATCCCCAGTAGCATCGCATATTTTATTTCATGTTTTAAAAAAATAATAAAACTGCAGCCGAGAGCATTAAATACTCTCAGCTCTCTTTCTATACTGCTGGCGCAAGTGGCCTAGTGGCCTGTGCCTTTGGCTGTGTTCTCTGTGGTGATGGATTCGAATCTTGGCTTCGGCAAGATTGAAAAAAATATTTTTTTGAATGTTTTGTTGATCAAAAAATTATGAAAAAAATATGATTATTCTTCTAAAAATATATGGGACTTATGAAAAATAATTTGGGAGTTATTTACATAGAATAAAATATGATTTGCGAATAAAATGTATAATTGAGACTTATGGTTATATATGGTATAAAAGTTGCACTTTGAAGAAAGGCTTGAAATAAAATATTAGAAAAGAAGTGGAATAAAAATAGAAATTATATATGGAATAAAAATAAAAATGGAATTTCAAATGATTTGATTTTACATATTTAGACTAATTTAGATGTGTAGATCAATGTGAACGGTTCGGATTTTCGATATGAACACCCGAAGGCCTTGTGTTCACGCGGTGAGCACTAGAGGAGTGCTCAATTGAAGCTTTCCCTATATATATATATATATATATATATATATATATATATATATATATATATATATATATATCCAAACAATATCCGAGAGTATCCCCAAAGTATCCGAGAGTATATATATATCCAAACAATATCCGAGAGTATCCCCAAAGTATCCGAGAGTATCCCCAGAGTATCTGATCTTTTTTTTTCTTTTTTTTAAAAAAAAATTGCTAGGATATGTATCTGGTACGTATCCGGCAAGTATGTAACACCCTGAATTCCAAATAAGTCTGAATTCGAAGTTCCAGAGGATCTTTACACTTCACTTCGTACAATTTTACAAGGAATTTAAAACTTTTATTTGCATCAGAGTCTTTTACATCAACACGCACCAGAAATAAATAAAATACAACAATGATAAATGTACAATTATCACAACTTTAGCGTTTAAGTAATTATCAACATTAAATTCATCTTTATATCTTCTTGTAAATTCCAAGTCCTGCATTTGAAACTGTGGGCATGTCAGTTGCTTACAACCGACGAAATATTATACACGGCCATCCTCACTATGCCGAAAGTATAATGATTCTTTAATACTTTAACAAACACAAACTTGATCACAAAAAAAAGCTAAAGAGGGACTATCCTATTGATGTCGTGGGTGTTGTGCACTTAATCCTTAATGCAGGTATTTACATTAAATGACACTAATGCACACTTGTTCGGATTCTATGCATCTCATACTACATAGGTCTGAGGGCATGCCCTTAATCGTACTTCATCTTGTAGGGTTGGATCCCTCGCTATGAGTTTAACTACTACGGTAACTACGGTAAGTATCTTTGATGTTCTATGAATTACAAGTCCATATCCAGACAGCCTGGAGGAAAATCCCATGTCATGACATGATGCATCATGTAGGCAGCCTATGGACAATTTGCCTCCGTCATGGGACACTGCCACTACGTAGTCACCAAGCACCCCAAAAGCATCGCCACGATCCCGATAATTCCGAAGATAGATTCACGTGATGCATCATGTAGAAAGCCTGTGAAAATTCTCACACCGTGAATCTGAGGCCCTCATACTTGTGTTTTTCTCTTACTTTCATCACATCTCCATTATATGTGTATATCTCCACTTTTATATATATACATATTTATATATATATAGGTGTGATAGAATATATTATACACATGTGGGTGAGTTGATGGAGACAAAGTGAATGCTGGGGGTGGGTTTTCGGCAGAGACAGGGAAGCACAGAAAAAGCACTCATCTCACTTACAAGTGTATATATATATATATATATATATATATATATATATATATATATATATATATATATATATATATATGTATGTATACACGTGCTTATAATATTGTATAGTGAGATTGAGTGGAGAAAACAAAGTAATTTGCTGGATGGATTTTGGCAGAGAAGGAAGTGAAAGAAGGGGAAGATTGAGAGTGTGAATGGTTAAGGGGGGTGTGGGGTGATTATAAAGGGGATTAGTAGATAGTTATTAAAACCACCACCACTACTACAACCCACTCATCCACTCACGAAAATTCAAAAGCTATTTTTTCCCCTCCAGTCCTAAATCAGCCGGCCTCTCCTTGATTGAGTGTGCACTTTGCACGTATGCACGTGCACGTGCTTTGTGTACACCACAAATTAAATTATTTATTTAATTTAAAACATATGTTTATATATATAATATGCATATAAAATTAACTTAATTAAAATTTATACTTTTCATGCACAAATAAAATAACACACATACACTTCAAAATTTCATTTTGAAAGGAATACGATTAAATACGTGCACCGCAAACACGTATGTCGCACGTAAAAATACGAAATCAACTTTCTCAATGGGAAAATATTTAAAGATAATCGACATAAAACATAAGAATAATATATTTAATGTACACATTCAATAATGTAATGAACACGTAGATTAAAAACACGTGCACCACACATATAACAATATTTAAATCAAAATGTGAGAAAAATGAATTCCGTTTATAAAACGAATTCAAATAAATCATTAAATAAATAATTGAAATACATTAAAATATTACACATAGCAGTAGAAAATACGTAATCGATACGTGCATCGATAACACGTATAAAGCACGTAAAAATACAGAGATTGAAATTTAATATTTGAGTTGACTCAAATAGGATAAAATTAATTTTGAGAAGACGGGAAATGCAAAAATATTTGGAATCCAAAAATACATAGTGAAATACATTACGGATATCACCAGTAACGGTACAAAATATACGTGCATAACACGCGGAGGGCAAAATTGTCATTTCCAATTTTACTGGGTGTTACAGAGTATCCGGTGAGTATCTCATCGAATATGTATCTGGTACGAGATACACATCCCCGGGAGAGTATCCGTGCTTCCTAGGGACTCATGATCACTCTGAAGATGATGGTGTATTACTTTGCATTCTTAGGCTGATCTGTTATATGGTTCATTTGCTAGTTCTGCCGTCTCAGTCTTTTTGATAATTTTCTGCATACCTTATTTATGATTCCTTAATTTTGTGTTCCGTGAGATTGTACCTAACAGTAATCTAGTATTTTGCAAGTTTAGTTTGAAATCTACTGTAAATAGCTAGAGCTTTATAGGTCCAGGTTTAGTCTAATTTATCACACCAAGTGTTATTTCTTTTTTATATTAAGAAGATCTATATTTGTATGGACCCAGAAGATCTAGCAGGTATATTAAGAAGATCTATATTTCTTTTTCAGGGGATATACCTAAAATTAGGGGTTGAAATTTTGCAGTATGGGCGAGTTTTGACTGCTAAAACTCTTCGAAGTCCGACCTGTTTATATATAAACTAAAACCCAACAAAATTTGAAAAGCATAGGATGCACTAAATTCCCAAATTGCATGTTTCTGAGTTGCAATCACTTAATTGGTGATAGATTAGTAGCATCATCGTCTTCTCTCGTCTACTCCTTTTCGGCATACATGTGAATGTAGTTTTGTTTGTTTGTAATTGGTTGTTTGAATTGTGATTATATTGATACATTGTGTATGTATGAATTTCATTGTTCATTTTTATGCATGTTTTCATACCAATGGCTGGGTTGTAACAATATTGCTTCAGTCACATATATGATATTGTGTTATATATTGTGTGTATAGGTTATATACATTATATTTAGGAGATATATTTTAAACCAACATGACACTCTGATATCTATCAAATATCCCAAAATTTCCCTGACATCAATATTTGAAATGAAAATTCTTAAGACTGACATGACATCAAATCAGACATTTAGAACCTTGTATGTACTACTATATTATACATATTATATACTACTACATGCATGCTCATAGTAATTAGGAGACATTTGCGTTGATCTAATACCATCAACAACTTTTACAGTCATCTCATGTTGTTTCATACTGTAGGAAGACAGTCTCCATAAACCACAACTTATTTTCCTATTTTGGTAGATTTTCTGTTATGTACAGGATTGACAAACTTTATTTGAGTGCATGCTCTTATACGTTTTTTCCAAAAATGTTTGTAGGGGCTCAAGTCGCCATTCTTCCATTACTACAGTTCTTTCGAAGTACTGTCTTTTTCAATAACGCCACACCGTCCTGGTGAAAAAGGTTAAGAGTCAGATTTAAACCAATGCAAAATAAATAGGGAAGTGCGTAATGTATTCATTTTTATAAGAGTTGTATATATTTGAGACAAATTTTTATTCACCTCTTTTATTCTGTTGATTTTCATTTTGTGATTAGATATGAAAATCAATATCCACAATTCAGTAATATACATGTCTTAAATACTAGTTAAGAACGTCATGCCCCGCTTTCCAAAAGAATACGGAATACGGATACGCGACAAAAGCCCAGCGAATGATTTTCATCATCTATAAGGTGTTCAGGAATATTTACAATATCTCACAAAATAATCAGAGTCGGAAGAAAAGAAACAATAGCATGCACATATGAACCAATTACCAACAATAATACTTGAAACCAAATATATATATCTCAAATAGTCATGATCTGAATAAGTCAAAATCCTGGGTCATACTGCCCAAACACAAAGAATAAAAGTAACAGATACAATGTTCAAAATGAGCAACAACAAATAAATGAAGATAGAAAAAGCTCCAGCCAACTAGAACTTTAGATCACATACTCCATCGGGCAGCTGACCATCCTGATCTGCAATTAGTGAATTTGCAGGAGAAGGAAAAAAGAAAAATAAGTACCCGTCAATTGCAAGTTATGGGCCACTTATAATGTAGGATACAAGTACAGGGGATAGATTATTCTAAGTAACAAGCATAGCATGGTATAAGTGTGTCAACAGAAATATAATATCTAACATGAATCAGGAAAATAGAACCAAGTAGCATGGTATACTAATATGTACAGGTAACATGTATCAAGTGTCAAGTAAACAGGTAAACATGTAACATATATCAGGTAACAGGTCTACTGGTAAACAGGAAATCATGTAACATATATCAAGAGTCATGAACAAGGACCATGTAAACAAGCATCAAGTGTCAAGAAAGCATGTATCATGTTCAAGCATCATGTTCAAGGATCATGTATCACGTCTTATAGTGATTACTATCTAGGTAATACTTCATGCATCCATCCTTTTACCACATGGTTGCTACAATAAACAGTTTCGCTTTAGATTTCATAGTAGACCATAGAGGGCAGTGTACTCAGGGATCAGAACAGAAACAGGAAACAGGTTCATGAATCAAAACAGGTACACGAATCATCTGATTCATGCATCAACAGGTTCATGAATCAACAGGTACACGACCAACAGGTCCGTGCATTAACAGGTAACAGGTACATGAACCAACAGGTCCATGCATCAACTAGTAACAGGTAACAGGTAACAGGTACATGAACCAACAGGTCCATGGATCAATAGGTAACAGGTATATGAACCAACAGGTCCATGCATCAACAGGTTCATGTATCAACATGAATCAAAATGGGAAATACGGGCTCCCTTCTGAGTACACGAATCTAAATTATCCACTATTAGATCTTTCCCTTAAACCCCATCTTGGTTATTTATTATTAACGTCAAACAAGCATGTATATGTGCAAAACATCTCAAGAATAACATGGCATGATCATGTGACAGATTCAAGTTGCAAAATAAACATGTATGGGTACAAGATAACTCATAAAAGAATAAAAGAACCACATCTCTAGTATAGGATAGTAAGACCATACTGTAGCAAAACAGTGATTCCCAGTGTTACAAACATGCAAATCTGAATCCGTTGAGACGTCTAGAAAGTAGACTCCCACCCGAATCCAGAGAGTATAAATAAGTCATATGTTAATTCACAAAAGCATAGCTCGAAATAGATTTGAATACAGAAAACACGTTCAGCCAGAAATCAGGAAAACGAACTCAAGAGCAGGAAAACAGCATAAAAACATCATAATAAATTCCAGGAAAAATATTGGGTATTTCCTTATATGTCTAGTATCAAAATATAAAGTTTCATAATTTTCCAATAAAATTAGATCAGTCATCAAAAATAAGAAAACATCAATAAACGAGAGTTTAGCAAATCTGGAAATCCCAACACTGCTGTACGAAAACCATAATATCTTGCAACCAGCAAAACGAAATCCAATTCCGCCAAAGGGATATGAAAATAGATAAAATATACTAACATTTATATTTCAAAAATATTTTGCATACAGTAAAAGGAATCAGGGTGAAAATACGATTCTTTACAGAACAGCGACTAAAATACAGCAAGTATAGTTTTCATAAATGAGCATGAAACGATATATAAAACTCACCAATAAAATCCACCAAAGTTCTGGGTAATCCCTAACTAGATAAAGAAATACTGACCAAAGTTTTGGATCAAAATAATATGTGTAGCACAGTTATCAAAATCATTTAGTCATCAAAATCATCGAAAAATAAAATCTAGAAAAAATTGACACCTCTGTAGTAAAACAGTCATAACTCACACATAAGAAAACGAAACCGAGCAATGTCAGAGGGGTTTGAAAATAAACGAAATTCTCTAAAACTCATGTTTTATACCGAAATTAAGATACTAACTTCAAGACAGTCCAAAACAGCAAACAAAACAGATCGGCGACAAAATACAGATTTTTCCCTTTAACAACAACTCAACATATATCATACAAAACATTTTCAAAACACAATCAAACTTGAAATCGAGTCTACCAAGTGTCCAAACACCCTGAATTAGGGTATCTAGCATGTCTACACCAAATATATCACATGGGTCTCAACCAAATCACGAATTCTCACAAAAGTTGCACATACATGATCAAATCAAGAACGGGTAAAACCAAAGTTAATTCATGTCCAATTTTATGTCGTGAGGCAACTATGGTCAAGTTTTCACAATAGAGACAAAACTCATCAAACATAACACAAACAAGAGTCGTCTCTAGACCCAACTATACTATAGGTGGTATTTTTGACTTGTATCATACAAATGAATTGGAGTACAAGTTACTTGCCTTAACCGAAGATGATGAACAACGAAAATCAAGAGTAACGGGAATGGATTCCCGACAATGAGCAAAACCCACAAACGAAAATACACGAACTAATGAATCCAAGCAAACTTGAGCGAAAATCTCCACATGAACAAACTCCACCAAAAGAGAGATAATCCAAGAGGAATGATGAAAATAGTGGTTTGCAGCCACAAGAGAACACCAAAAGAGAGAGACTAGTGTGGTATATGGTGGTGTAGGAGGTCGGATGGATGAGTGGATGGAGTGCGTCCAAAGGGGGGGTCTCGGGATGAAAGTGTGTGGGTTGGAGTGCAGGCCGGAGAGAGGATCGGCCTGGGGGCTGGGCGTCGGTTGTGTGCAGTGCCGCCAAGGGGGGAGAGAGAGAGAGAGAGAGAGAGAGAGAGAGAGAGAGAGAGAGAGAGAGAGAGGCCGGGGGCTAGGGTGTAGGGTTTAGATGTTAGGGTTAGGGTTTGAGGGGAGAGGTATAATTATATATATAGAGGAATATGAGTTGGGTTATTGGGTAATTGGGTAGTGGGTAGATTAGGAGTAGTAATAGGACTGTTTAATGGGTATTGATAAGAATTAATTTCATAGGATAACAAATAGGATTTAAATAAAAGATCAAATCGAATAGATAAAGTAATAAATAAAAGTAGGATTATATATCAAAACATATATTCATCTACAAGATAGAAATTATTTGAAATACTACAAATACAAATAGCAATAGGAATAGATTTTTAAATCAACAATCAAGAGTAAAAGATAAAATAACACTAATAACAAAAATAACAATAATCTTAAAAAAACATAAACATAAACATAATAATCCAAAGCATAATAAAAATATTTGTATTATAAAAAAAAATATCATTGGGAACTAGTTATAAATAAACTATTGATTAAAAATAGGTTTTAATAGAAGATCTAATAACACATTTTAACAAAGAATTTGAAAACATAAAAATTAATGTATAAAAATTTTAAATATAGAAAAATACACATAAAATACGAATTTGGGGAAATAGGAGTTACAATCCTACCCACCTTACAACAAAATTTCGTCCTTGAAAATTGCTTAGGCGGTACATAGGACAAGGCAAAAGCAAACGGGGGAAGGGTAACAAAACAAAGGGCTAGAGGGAAAGGAACAAAGCAGGGGCAAAACCAGAAATAGAAGGAAAGGGATAACAATGGGATCAAATGGAACGTAGAAAGAGAATAAACAGTATCAAAAAGGAAAGAATCAACACCAGATAACAAAGCAATAAGGGAGTCGGCAGAACTGAAATCAAAGACAGAAAAGACAGAAAAGAATTGAATCAAACAATAAGTCAACGGATGAGAACAATTACAAGAGACGGGGAAACCAAAACAATGCAAGGAAGGAGAAGGAACAATATGATCCTGGGACCTGTGGGTTATGGGCCCACCACACTTCCGCTGTGCCACTCTGATGGTGACGTTCCAAACTGCAAACAAGTCGTTGTAGACCACGTGACACCAAGTGACGATCCGAGCAGGAAGAAAAGAATGAGACACCAGAATAAATTTGGGCTTGATGAGGGCTTTAATTTAAATAATTAGGTCAAAACTAATGAGCATTAACAAAAATAATATTAATAATACAAAAATCAACACATAATAATAATAAAATAATAATGACAATAATAATAATAATAATAATAATAATAATAATAATTATCATCATCATCATAAACATACTGGTAAAAATAATAATAATAATAAAATATTAACAATACTGGTAAGGATAATAATACAAGACAGAAAATAATTTGGGATTCATCATTTTGGTGAAAGTAATTCAATATCAACATCAAAAATAAAATAGTAAGAAAAATACAATAATAATAATAGTAATAATAATAATAATAATAATAATAATAATAATAATAATAATAATAATAATAAGGAAAACAATAATAATAGTAGTAGTAGAAATTCTTTGATGTGGGTTCGCCTCATTTACATCCATCTGTAGACTTGCCTTCTCGACATCAAGTTGTACCTCCACGACAACAGGTTGCAGGTTACCATCTGGATATTCGGTTGCACATTTTGCCTCCCCGATATCCAGTTGTAATTTGTCTCCATTGACTTCTAGTTGCATGTTTTCCTTCTCAACATCCAGTTGCAACAAAACGATGAATGAGATGATGCAATCTTCCACACGTACTTAGATATTGATTGCTCAATTTAAGTACGAAGTAGAAATTTGTGATATTAAAATACACAATTATTTGAAATAAAAAAAAATTCATTTTAGAAAACAATTTATAGAAGATCCCAAAATATAATAAATAATAATCGAAATGCACAAAATATTCAGAAAAATAAAATAAAACATACATATATATATAAAGAAAATATAGGCAAAAGAAGAATAGATTTTTATACTCAATAAAGAGTCAACAAAGGGGGACGACTACAAGAGACGAAGAAAATAAGAAATCAAAGAATTGAATAAGATGGAAAAGGAACGAGGAGGCACAAGCAGAATTTGAAGAGGATATAGCAAGAAAAGAATAACAAGCATGATACTCAAAATGAGTCAACAAATGAAGTTGAATGAAAGAATCAAAGGAATATGGATACGGAAAGAATGAAACTATACCCAATAAGGAATCAACAAATGAGAACGACTAAAAGAAACGGAAAAAACAAGGAATCAAGGAATCGAATAAGAAGGGATAAAAAATCAAGGAATAGGACTAGTATCCAGATCAATGTTGATAATAATTGATTCATTTATGCACGCATGGTTGGTGAAATGTTGAGCCGATCCCAGTTCGAGCCAAGCTTGTCTAATATATTAGGCAACTAATACATTAGCCAAACCTGGGCTCTGATACCACTAAAAACTCTGTCACGCCCCGCTTCCCAAAAAGAATACGAAATACGGATACGCGACAAAAGTCCAGCAAATAATTTTCATCATCTATAAGCTGTTCAGGAATCTTTACAATATCTCACAAAATAATCAGAGTCGGAAGCAAAGAAACAACCACATGCACATATGAACAAATTACCAACAATATACTTGAAACCAAATATATATATCTCAAATAGTCATGATCTGAATAAGTCAAAATCCTGGGTCATACTGTCCAAACACAAAGAATACAAGTAACAGATACAATGTTCAAAATGAGCAACAAGAAATACATGAAGATAGCAAAAGCTCCAGCCAACTAGAACTTTAGATCACATACTCCATCGGGCAGCTGACCATCCTGATCTGCAATTAGTGAATTTGCAGAAGAAGGAAAAAAGAAAACAAGTACCCGTCAATTGCAAGTTACGGGCCACTTATAATGTAGGATACAGGTACAAGGGATAGATTATTCTAAGTAACAAGCATAGCATGGTATAAGTGTGTCAACAGAAATATATATCTAAGATGAATCAGGAAAATAGAACCAAGTAGCATGGTATACTAACAGGTACAGGTAACGTGTATCAAGTGTCAAGTAAACAGGTAAACATGTAACATATGTCAGATACAGGTATACCGAAAAACAGGAAAACGTGTAACATATATCAAGAGTCATGAACAAGGGTCATGTAAACAAGCATCAAGTATCAAGCAAGCATGTATCATGTTCAAGTATCATGTTCAAGGATCATGTATCAAGTCTTATAGTGATTACTATCTAGGTAGCACTTCATGCATCCATTCTTTTACTGTTTTATACTGAAATTAAGATTTTGACTTTAATATGGTCTAAAATACAATTCAAAACAGAACATCGACAAAATACAGATTTTCCTCAAAAACCAAAATCTACATCATTCAAACGAAACTTGATCCAAACACAACCAAACATGAAATCGAGTCTACCAAGTGTCCAAACATCCCGAATTAGGGTATCTAGCATGTCCACACCAAATATATCACATGGGTTTCAACTAAATCATGAATTCTCACAAAAGTCTCACATACATGATCAAATCAAGAACGGGTAAAACCTAAGTTAATTCATGTCCAATTTTATGTCGTGAGGCAACTATGGTCAAGTTTTCACAATAGAGACAAAACCCATCAAACATAACACAAACAAGAGTCGTCTCTAGACCCAACTACACTATTGGTGATATTTTTGACTTGTATCAAACAAATAAATTGGATTACAAGTTACTTGCCTTACCCGAAGATGAAGAACGACGAAAATCAAGAGTAACAGGAATGTATTCCCGACAACGAGCAAAACCCACGAACGAAAATCCACGAACTAATGAATCCAAGCAAACTTGAGCGAAAATCTCCACACGAACAAACTCCACCAAAATAGAGATGATCCAAGAGGGATGATGACAATAGTGGCTTGTAGCCATAAGAGAACACCAAGAGAGAGAGACTAGAGTGGTATATGGTGGTGTAGGAGGTCGGATGGATGAGTGGATGGAGTGCGGCCAAAGGGGGGGTCTCGGGATGAGGATGTGCGGGTTGGATGTAACACCCCAAATTCCAAAAACAACTGAATTCGAGATTTCCACATGATCTTTACACTTCTTTCGTACAATTTTATAAGGAATTTAAAACTTTATTTTCAGCAATGATTACATCAGAGTCTTTTACATCAATACGCAGCGGAATTAATAAAATACAACAATGATGAATATACAATTGTTACAACTTTAACATTTAAATAATCAGCAACATCAATTCTCTTTATATCTTCATGTAACTCCAAACCCTGCATATAAAATTGTGGGCGCGTCAGTTGCTTACAACTGACGAAATATTATACACGGCCATCCTCTCTATGCCGGAAACAGTATAACGATTCTTAAATACTTTAGCAAACACAAACTTGATCACAAACAGAGCTACAAAGGGACTATCCTACTGATGTCGTGTTGTGCGGTGCACTTAATCCTTAATGCAGATATTTATATTACATGACACTAATGCGCACTTGTTCGGATTCTATGCATCCCATACAACATAGGTCCGAGGGCAAGCCTCTTATTCGTCCTTCATCTTTGTAGGGTTCAATCCCTCGCCATGACTTAATTTACTACTGTAACTACGGTAAGTATCCTAGATGATCTATGAGTACAAGCTCGTGTACAGAAAACCTGGAGGGGAATCCCGCGCCAAGTCTTGACTCATCAAGCATGCATTCTGCGGTAATTCAGCCTCCTTCATGGCACACGATCCTCTTGCAGTCACCAAACATTCCACAAGCGTGGCTAGAGTCCGATCATTCTGAGTTGTGCCCACGCCATGTCTTGACTCATCAAGCATGCATTCTGTGGCTCACACACCCGCACCGTAAATCCTAGTTCTCATACTCGTGTTTTTCTCTCATTTTCATCACATCTTCACCATGTATCTAACTGTAATTTCGGTAAGTATCATAGACATTCTATGATTACAAGCACGTGTACAGAAAACCTGGAGGGGAATCCCGTGCCATGTCTTGACTCATCAAGCATGCATTCTGCGGTAATTCAGCCTCCTTCATGGCACACGATCCTCTTGCAGTCACCAAACATCCCACAAGCATTGCTACCAAGAAGGTACTCTAGAGTAGTATCCACGTCATGTCACGATGCATCATGAAGACAGCCTGTGTTTACCCTCACAACACCCATCCAATGGCCCTCATACCCATGTTTTTCTCTTACTTCCATCACAGCCTTACAAAATTTGTTTTAAAAGAAAATCATCACAACCTAGAGCTAGCTTACCCTACCAGACTTAAATCAAAACAACAAAGACAGTCAGCCTACTTGGCTACTTCTCAAGAGACGCTCAACCCTCAACGGTTAGCTCCCAAAATCATTAATAAAAACTGCCGGTCACTAGGGTCTCGCCTAGCCTCTAGATTCCAACAACTATCTCTTTCTAGAGATCAACAATATTTCATAATCAATCTCCAATAATAATTCCATTTTTTTTGTTCACAAACTCTTTCTCAAAACATTTCTTTTGTAATCTCATACCATGAGAACAATTCAATTAGATCTCTTTATCAATTTTATCTTTCACATCCTTGTGTGCATTTCACAATAAAACTCAATCAAATATTAATAATCATTAAATCTCGTATTCAACTTATTTCATTTGTCAAACTCAAATCCAAACTCAAAAATCAAAATAAACAGTTCAGTTCAGTCGACTGGTGACAGTATCAGTCGACTGTTCAGCGAACATCAAAACATCTCAGTCGGTGTCAGTCGACTGTTCTGCTAATATCAATACATCACAGTCGGTCCAGTCGACTGGTGACAATATCAGTCGACTGTTCCGCGAATACTTTGAAGACCCCAAACACCAGCAGCAGTCGACTGTGAAGTGGACAATCGACTGTCCGGCCGACGAAAAACCAATTTCTTATGCTTATCAGTCGACTGTGGAAAGTAAACAGTCGACTATCGATCACACAAATTGCAGCCTGCTTATATTTTTCGACCTTTTAATTGATTTGTACTCCCATATAAAAATATAGATCATTTCCACAATATATTCCTTTTAAAAATAATATCGTATATGTTCTCAATTTCTCAAGTTTCTCATTTTTCAAATGAAATCTTTAAAATGCATCAAAATATATTTTCCAATCAATTTTCCAAATAAATTGTTGTCTTTCATCAAAATTACTTTACAAAAATCTCTATACTCGTATAAATAACATTTTGAGGTTATAATCACACTTCTTTGCCATATTGACAAAAAAACAATTCTTTTATACACATTTGCATTATTTTAACCGATGTCTAAACACGCATCAATTTCATGCAATCACTTCAATTCTAGCATTTCAAACTAGCAATCATACAATTTAAGGAATAGAATAGTAATTTGTATCTACCACACCAATCAAGATTTAACGATTCATTTCTACATTAATTTGCATGCAATCAATTCAATTTCAACCAAATAAATTTATATATCATCTATCATGCAAATTTATATTCCTAAATTAGAAAGCATTTAAGAAACATCCACCTAAATTTGAAGATTTGTACTCAATGAACTCCTAGAATTAGAAGCTCCTAAAGAAAACTCCAATTGCAACCTCCTCGAAATCCGTGCACCAAAGCTAGCCCCACACTCCATTTCGGCAAGCAACAATCATCAAGAGTATCTCCATCCCTACTCCATTTCGGCAACATCAAAGACAAACTCCCATCTTCTTTCATATACACATACTATGTATGTACATATATATAAATTAGTATATGTATATAGGCAGGTGGAATGGTGATTAGGTGGAGAAATGGGCAAGGCTTTGCTGGCTTGGGGTTGCTTTCGGATTGGCAAGAGAGAGGGAAGATGAGAGATGAGAGAATGAGAGGCTTAGGTGGTATTTTTATAAGAGAGTAGTAGGGTAGTTAGTATAACTACCTCCCACATGAACACCACTAACCTCATGATTTAAAATTTTCAACTTGTTTTTCCTCCCATTTCAAAATCAAATGTTCAGATTTTCCCTCTCCTCAAGAGCAGCCCGGTCCCCAAGAAGTGTGCACATCGCACGTGTGCACGTGCACGTGCTTTGTGTACAAAATAATTTATTTATTTAATCCCTTTAAAACAATTATTTATATATGTAATAAATATGTAAAATTAACTCTAAAATTATACTTTTTATGCACAAATAAAATAGACCCACACAATTTCATGAAATTCATTTTGAAAGAATAATACGCTTAAAACACGTGCACCGAAACACGTGCGTTGCCCGTAAAATCTCAAAAATACAAAAATTGACTTTATTAACCGAAAAATATTTATAATTAATTGGAATGCTACATAAGAATATATTTAGTGTACATATATGATAATGTACTCAAACGTACAGAAACCACGTGTATTGCACGTGAAAATTTATTTTAATTAAAATAGACCAAAAATTGAATTCTATTTACAAAAATGAATTTAAACATGTTTATAAAAATAAATAATTGAAAATCATCAAAACTTTGCACGTAACGGTGGAATACCCGAAATCAACACGTGCATCGATAATACGTAAAAAGCACGTAAAAATTTAATGATTGAAATTTAGCATTTGAGTTGTCTCAAATGGGATTTTAAGAATACGGGATTGCATAAATAATTGGAATTCAAAATACATATCAAAATGCGTTATGGATATAATCAATAATAGTATAAAATGCACGTGCGTAACACCCGATGGCAAAATTGTCATTTAAATTTTACGGGGTGTTACACTCTCCCCCCTTAGAACAGTTCCGTCCCCGGAACTCACTATGGTAAAGGCTGTATTTTGTACACACCAAAGGAAATATCAGTATAGCATATAAAAATCACAAACATCAAGAAAATACATATAGCATAAAGTAAGCAATGTGGAAAAATGGGACAAAAATCTATTTAAGAAATTTATGAGTATCAAAATTTTACAAGAACTAAACAAGAAAACTAGCAAAGTAGCATAAGAAAACAAATACGACAATAGAGGATAGTGTATATTGAAAAGAGTTTTCATACAAAAATACTATTAAGTAAACCATTAGGTAAAATGAACTTAGTCATTAATTGAGAACTAGTTCAGAAATAATGCAATAAAGAAAAACATAGTTAATGGGTACTTCACAAATAGATTCAATACTCAAAATTCATCAATGTAATAAAGGGTAGAAAAACTGCAAACCCAATTGGTACTATACGACAAAATTTAGCAATTTAACAGTTTGAGAAATATCTGAGAAGGGAAAAAAGTATAGAAAACATAAAATGATTCTGTATAAAAATTAATATCATAAATAATTTGTAAGGTAATTATAGTAATTATAAATACAATTTGAAAATTAGGTATACATCGAAATACTTTAGAATTATACAGTAGAGCGAGAAAACCAACTTACAAAAATCACATAGACGAAAAATTATAGAGGTGAAATAAATAGCATGATATGAAAATTATAAATGATTTGTAGCAGTCAAACAAGACATCGTAGTAGTAAAACGTACTATTGAAAGTAGTGCGAAAACTAGTTATATAACAAAGAAAAGTATAGACAATGAAAAGAAAAAAAAAATGATTTTGTATATAAATTGATATCATAAGGTAATTTGTAAGGTAAATACAATAATCATATATGTATGATCAAAATGAAAAAGGCAAAAATCCAAATAATTTCGATTTGTCAAGTAGTCCAAGAAAATCAGCATTCAAAATTATGTATATACATATAGACGGAAATTATAGGGTGAAACAACAACATCATGATACAAAATTTACAAATGATGTGTAGGAGAAAAATAATACATTATGATAGTAACAATGCAAAACTAACTATATAGAAGTGAATCATGAATTATAACTGAAGTATAATAAATAAAACTGTTAGGTGAGTAGCCACCAAATTTAAAATAGCAAAATACAATAAAGTGGTACGAAATACTAACTCACATAAAATACAAAGTACTACAAAGAAGACAGCAAGATAGTTGAGATTAAACGGTAAATACGCAAGTTTGATAGATATGAAATCAGTATAAACAGTATAATGCTAGGTTGCAAAATATTATAAAATAGTATTAGCTATTACCAAAAAAGGAATAGTTGTAAGTGAATACCACAGGAAAACCAGGTAGGGGTCATCTAAGTATAATATTTCCTTCTGGTGTAGGTTCGTCTCACTGGTATCCAACAGCAGACTTGCCCATCTCGATCTCAAGTTGCATAATTGCTTCTACGATATCCGGTTGCAGTTTGCCTTCTGGACATTCGGTTGCAAACTTTGCCTCACCGACATCCAGTTGCAGTTTGCTTTCTGGACATTCGGTTGCAGATTTTGCCACCCCGACGTCCAGTTGCAGTTTGCATCCAATGATGTCTAGTTGCATATTCGCCCTTTCGACATTAAGTTGCACCAAAGCGGAAGATGGAAAGATGTAATCTTCCATGTATACTTAGATATGGGATATTTGTTAAAGTATGGTGTTTATGTTTGAAAATCAATGATACAGAAAAAGATTTTACACCATGAAATATCAAAATAGGTGTATAGGATATATCAAACATAGGTGGTACTAATTAGTAGTAATGAAAAATTATTTATAACACTAAAATAATGTAAAATATATGCACATGTCGAAAATAAAATTGAAAACAATAATGATGTAGTGTAGCAATTAGGACATTTGACACAAACAATTATCCATAAAAATAGTAATGTAATAATTGGAGGGTGATGAAATTATATGTATAGTAAGTATTTTGAAATACATGACGCATACAAAAATTCAATGGAAAACATATGTAGTAATCAAGAATCTAAAGACAATTTAAAAATAGATGATAGAGTAAAGTATGAATAGCGAGTATATGCATTATATTAAGGAAACGTAAATTACAGAATTAATGAATATAACAAATAAATTAGTAGATAGTATGTACTAACAATAATATTGAATGCAGACAATAAATCAAATTAGTTTGTTGTATTCATACGGATAAAATATTTCAATCTCGTTAAAATACACTAAAGTATAGGGGAAATATAAGATACTGAAAGAATATCGTATCACAAAATCAAATCATGTAAAATGAATGCACATAAGCAAAATTCACAAGCGAAATTCAAAATGTAATAATAAATGAAAATAATGGTTGTAATATAAATTTAACAAAATACGTAAAGTAACAGTACATATGGACGGATGAATATAAGGTGACATAAAACACGAAAGACAAAACTTTAAGATTGAGAGACAATTAAAATAAGTTCAACAAGATCAAGACTAAGAAAAATAGACAAATACTAGGCTTTAAATAGTATAGGAAAATATTTATTCGGAAAATATTAAATGTTGAAAAGTACTATGATGAAAATCTACAGAAAATAATTTGGAGGAAAAGTGGGTCTATGTGTAAGGTGTCATGAATGACGGTTCAAACCAACCATGCTTCCACTGCGCCACTCTGATACCCAGGGAAAATGAGCCCACATACAATCAATGTATACGAGGAGAGCCTCATGAATGAATTTGAATGTAAATTCAATAACAACTTCCATTCATGACTCCAGCCATCCAATAGGAAAAGGGAAGAGAAAAACATCAGCTTACAGAGCAACACAAATGTAAATCACTTACATTTAAATCTCTATAACTGAACTCACACTCTAATGTCCACTTCTAGGGTGTCGTTCCTTATAAATTTGTACTACTTAGAAGTGTAGCTCTGATACCACTCTTGAACACCCCGAATTCCAAAAACAACTGAATTCGAGATTTCCACAGGATCTTTACACTTCTTTCGTACAATTTTACAAGGAATTTAAAACTTTTATTTCAGCAATGATTACATCAGAGTCTTTTACATCAATACGCAGCGGAATTAATAAAATATAACAATGATGAATATACAATTGTTACAACTATAACATTTAAATAATCAACAGCATCAATTCTCTTTATATCTTCATGTAACTCCAAACCCTGCATATAAAACTGTGGGCGCGTCAGTTGCGTACAACTGACGAAATATTATACACGGCCATCCTCTCTATGCCGGAAACAATATAACGATTCTTAAATACTTTAGCAAACACAAACTTGATCACAAACAGAGCTACAAAGGGACTATCCTGCTGATGTCGTGTTGTGCAGTGCACTTAATCCTTAATGCAGATATTTATATTACATGACACTAATGCGCACTTGTTCGGATTCTATGCATCCCATACTACATAGGTCCGAGGGCAACCCTCTTATTCGTCCTTCATCTTTGTAGGGTTCAATCCATCGCCATGACTTAATCTACTACTGTAACTACGGTAAGTATCCTAGATGATCTATGAGTACAAGCTCGTGTACAGAAAACCTGGAGGGGAATCCCGTGCCATGTCTTGACTCATCAAGCATGCATTCTGCGGTAATTCAGCCTCCTTCATGGCACACGATCCTCTTCCAGTCACCAAACATCCCACAAGCATTGCTACCAAGATGGTACTCTAGAGTAGTATCCACGTCATGTCACGACGCATCGTGAAGACAGCATGTGCATACCCTCACAACACCCATCCAATGGCCTTCATACCCATGTTTTTCTCTTACTTCCATCACAGCCTTACAAAATTTGTTTTAAAAGAAAATCATCACAACCTAGAGCTAGCTTACCCTACCGGACTTAAATCAAAACAACAGAGACAGTCAGCCTACCTGGCTACTTCTCAAGAGACGCTCAACCCTCAACGGTTAGCTCCCAAAATCATTAATAAAAACTGCCGGTCACTAGGGTCTCGCCTAGCCTCTAGATTCCAACAACTATTTCTTTCTAGAGATCAACAATATTTCATAATCAATCTCCAATAATAATTCTATTTCTTTTGTTCTCAAACTCTTTCTCAAAACATTTCTTTTGTAATCTCATACCATGAGAACAATTCAATTAGACCTCTTTATCAATTTCATCTTTCACATCCTTGTGTGCATTTCACAATAAAACTCAATCAAATATTAATAATCATAAAATCTCATATTCAACTTATTTCATTTGTCAAAATCAAATCCAAACTCAAAAATCAAAATAAACAGTTCGGTTCAGTCGACTGGTGACAGTATCAGTCGACTGTTCAGCGAACATCAAAACATCTCAGTCGGTGTCAGTCGACTGTTCTGCTAATATCAATACATCACAGTCGGTCCAGTCGACTGGTGACAATATCAGTCAACTGTTCCGCAAATACTTTGAATACCCCAAACACCAGCAGCAGTCGACTGTGAAGTGGACAGTCGACTGTCCTGCCGACGAAAAACCAATTTCTTAAGCTTATCAGTTGACTGTGGAAAGTAAACAGTCGACTGTCGATCACACAAATTGCAGCTTGCATATATTTTTCGACCTTTTAATTGATTTGTACTCCCATATAAAAATATAGATCATTTCCAGAATATATTCCTTTTAAAAACAATATCGTATATGTTCTCAATTTCTCAAGTTTTTCATTTTTCAAATGAAATCTTTAAAATGCCTCAAAACATATTTTTCAATTAATTTTCCAAATAAACTGTTGTCTTTTATCAAAATTACCTTACAAAAATCTCTATACTCGTATAAATAACATTTTGAGGTTATAATCACACTTCTTTACCATATTGACAAAAAAAAACAATTTTTTTATACACATTTGCATTATTTTAACCGATGTCTAAACACGCATCAATTTTATGCAATCACTTCAATTCTAGCATTTCAAACTAGCAATCATACAATTTAAGGAATAGAATAGTAATTTGTATCTACCACACCAATCAAGATTTAACGATTCATTTCTACATTAATTTGCATGCAATCAATTCAATTTCAACCAAATAAATTTATATATCATCTATCATGCAAATTTATATTCCTAAATTAGAAAGTATTTAAGAAACACCCACCTAAATTTGAAGATTTGTACTCAATGAACTCCTAGAATTAGAAGCTCTTAAAGAAAACTCCAATTGCAACCTCCTCGAAATCCGTGCACCAAAGCTAGCCCCACACTCCATCTCGGCAAGCAACAATCATCAAGAGTATCTCCATCCCTACTCCATTTCGGCAACATCAAAGACAAACTCCCATCTTCTTTCATATACACATACTATGTATGTACATATATATACATTAGTATATGTATATAGGCAGGTGGAATGGTGATTAGGTGGAGAAATGGGCAACGCTTTGCTGGCTTGGGGTTGCTTTCGGATTGGCAAGAGAGAGGGAAGATGAGAGATGAGAGAATGAGAGGCTTAGGTGGTATTTTTATAAGAGAGTAGTACAGTAGTTAGTATAACTACCTCCCACATGAACACCACTAACCCCATGATTTAAAATTTTCAACTTGTTTTCCCTTCTATTTCAAAATTAAATGTTCAGATTTTCCCTCTCCTCATGAGCAGCCCGGTCCCCAAGAAGTGTGCACATCGCACGTGTGCACGTGCACGTGCTTTGTGTACAAAATAATTTATTTATTTAATCCCTTTAAAAGAATTATTTATATATGTAATAAATATGTAAAATTAACTCTAAAATTATACTTTTCATGCACGAATAAAATAGACCCACACAATTTCATGAAATTCATTTTGAAAGAATAATACGCTTAAAACACGTGCACCGAAACACGTGCGTTGCCCGTAAAATATAAAAAATACCAAAATTGACTTTATTAACCGAAAAATATTTATAATTAATTGGAATGCTACATAAGAATATATTTAGTATACATATATGATAATGTACTCAAACGTACAGAAACCACGTGTATTGCACGTAGAAATTTATTTTAATTAAAATAGACCAAAAATTGATTTTAATTACAAAAATGAATTTAAACATGTTTATAAAAATAAATAATTGAAACTCATCAAAACTTTGCACGTAACGGTGGAATACCCGAAATCAACACGTGCATCGATAATACGTAAAAAGCACGTAAAAATTCAAAGATTGAAATTTAGCATTTGAGTTGTCTCAAATGGGATTTTAAGAATACAGGATTGCATAAATAATTGGAATTCAAAATACATATCAAAATGCATTATGGATATAATCAATAATAGTACAAAATGCACGTGCATAACACCCGATGGCAAAATTGTCATTTAAATTTTGCGGGGTGTTACATTGGAGTGCAGGCCGGAGAGAGGATCGGCCTGGGGGCTGGGCGTCGGGTGTGTGCAGCCCCGCCAAGGAGAGAGAGGGGGAGAGAGAGAGAGAGAGAGAGAGAGACCGGGGGCTAGGGTGTAGGGTTTAGATGTTAGGGTTAGGGTTTGAGGGGAGAGGTATACTTATATATAGAGAGGAATATGAGTTGGGTTATCGGGTAATTGGGTTGTGGGTAGATTAGGAGTAGTAATATTATTGTTTAATGGGTATTGATAAGGATTAATTTCATAGGATAACAAATAGGATTTAAATAAAAGATCAAATCGAATAGATAAAGTAATAAATAAAAGTAGAATTATTTATCAAAATATATATTGATCTACAAGATAGAAATTATTTGAAATACTACAAATACAAATAACAATAGAAATAGAGTTTTAAATCAACAATCAAGAGTAAAAGATAAAATAACACGAATAACAAAAATAACAATAATCATAAAAAATCATAAACATTAACATAATAATCCAAAGCATAATAAAAATATTTGTATTATAAAAAAAAATATCATTCGGAACTAGTTATAAATAAACTATTGATTAAAAATAGGTTTTAACAGAAGATCTAATAACACATTTTAACAAAGAATTTGAAAGCAGAAAAATTTATGTACAAAAATTTTAAATATAGAAAAATACAAATAAAATATGGGTATGGAGAAACAGGGGTTACAAAGAAAAATAAATAGCAAAAACTTTATATTTGATATCTGAATTCATATCCGTTATTCGGTAGACCGTATCCGATTCGCATCCGTATCCGAAAATTGCGGATATGGATATGATTTTTATTTTCCGAGTCATATCTGTATCTGTATCTGAATCCATCATTGGAATGCAGATACGGATATTAGTTTAGTCAATATCTGATCCGTATCCGATTCGGAAGCATCCCTAACGGAACATATATAAACTGGTGGAGGTAGACTTATGCTAATGACATTCTCATATGAAAAAACAATTTTTATCTTAAGTGTAAAATTCAGAAACGTCAATTTAAAAGATTTAGACCTATGAAAGTTATTCGTTACGGTCAAACATGTTCTGGGTGACTCTACTACTTTACTAAAACTTCAGAGTTATAAGGACTAGTAATTTATACGGGGCCATGCACATTTTAATTAAAAAAAAAATTTAATAAAAAATTCACCGTAGTCTGTTCTCGAACCTAAGACCTACTTAATATTAATTATATATGCGCGACACATATAAGTTGATATGTTTACAAAATGACAACTCCAACTCTCCCATTATAATATTAATTAAAGATTAAAGATGATTGCAACAATTGCACTTTAACATATGTAAATTTCCAAAGTCTAATGAAGCTCGCGTGCCAATCCTGTGTTATTAATTTATTATCCTAAAAAATGTTGAAATGCTAAAGAGAAAAGAAAAAGAAAAAAACTAGTTTCATTCAACTTGAGAACAACAACTTCTTTAGACGTTTAGCAAAATAATAATAGCAATAATGCTGAAAATAATAATAAAATGTAATAAACAAACAAACTTCTTCAGATGGTCATCCCTTAAGAGCATCCGTAGTCGTTGGCTATATATCAAAAAAATAGATATTTTGAAAAGAAAAAAATCATCTGTAGTCGTCGTCTATATACCCATTTTTTGAGTTTGGAATGAACAGGAGACGGCCATATTTAGGAGAGGAAATGACTTTATCCATATTATAGAAATCGGAAGATGATTTACCGTTTTATAGTCGGACGGTAGATGATATGTCGTCGAAGACAATTTTTTTATTTGGGAAACTGTCGGACGGGATATCATCCGTCCGAATTATTATAAAAAAAAGGGTAATCATCTTCCACAGGGGGGGGCATAAAAAATTTAAACATAAATATGTGGGACGGCAGATGATCTCTGCCGTCCTTCACATTTTTTTTTTAAGTGATCAGATGGTAGATCATCTGCCGTCCTTCAATTTTTTTTTTTTTTTTTTTTTCCGCAAATCTTCATACGGTATATCGTATATCATATTTCGTTTGTTCTAAAACAACTATTTTATAAATTATTGACGACTGCAGGCGCTACCCCTATTTGTTATTTCTATATTTTTCATATAACAAACTTTTACTGCAGATGCTCTGAGAAAGATATATAGAGTCCGGTCTCTTTCTTTTCTTTCTCTCTTTCCAGCTTTAGACAAGAATACCAAAACATTTGAAGCCCAACTCCTCTCTCTCTCTCTCTCTCTCTCTCAAATGGTCTCAAAACCCCTACTCTCTCTTTCAGTCTCCCCTCATTTCTACCCCAACCCTTCCCTCTTCTCCAACCCTCAACCCTTCTGCTAAGAACGATAAACCCAAATCAGGTATTTGGGGATTTGGGGATTTGGGTTTGTTCTATACCATTTTTTAAGGGCTGCTTAACCCATTTGGCCAATGTGAGTCTTCTTCCCTCAAAACCGCTTTCTTCTTATGTTCTTTGATGCCCAATGTGAGTTGCCATGTTGTGTTTTTTCTTCTTCTACTGTATAGAATCTTCACTTGTTTTTCTTTTTCTCAACACTTTGACTTATTTACCTGTTTTGCCATTGATTGATTCATGCTAAGATTAGGTGGGTTTTTGGGCTCTCAGTAATGTTGTGTGCTATGTGTTGTGCTGTGTGTTGTCAAGTGTCAGCTTAGGAGTTTGAACACCTGTTCTCCACCAAAGATCAAAGTAAAGATTCTTTCTATTTGTATCAAAGTTAGAATTCATTCCTTTCCTTTTTTCTCTGATTACTTACCAAGATTTTATTATCTTTATGCTATGTTTATTTTTTCCAGATTTTGGCTTGATGCCAACTTATGATTTCTCTGCAGTGGAGTCTAAATTGTAGCAGAAGAAACCCCAATGTGAGTGCCCTACTTGTATCTTACTAGTAGCTATTACTTTTTCTTTTTTTTTGTTATATTTACAATGAACTTTTCCTTTATTATCCAGTTATAGGCAAACTTTTAATGGAAACTTAAGTATAATCATTGTGGCAAAAGGAGGAGAAGGGAAAAGTAATTAAGTAGAGATGAGGGTTCTTTTGCTTTTCTTCCTGTTCTCAGTCCTCCGGCTTCACATTTTAGCCAATTCATCGATGTCGTCAACTATAAACGATGACATCCTCGGCCTAATCGTCTTTAAAGCTGGCCTCATTGATCCATTATCCAAGCTTGCTTCTTGGAACGAGGATGATGACAACCCTTGCAAGTGGACTGGAATCAAATGTGACCCAAAAACTACCCATGTATCTGAACTCTCTTTGTCTGGCTTCTCCCTATCTGGAAAGATCGGTCGTGGCCTCCTTCAACTCCAGTCTCTTCAGTCTTTATCCCTTTCAAACAACAATTTTTCGGGTACTCTTAATTCTGATTTGGTGCAGCTTGAAAGTCTTCGGAATTTGGATCTTAGCGAGAATTCTCTATCTGGGTCGATCCCAGAAGAGTTTTTCTTGCAATGTAGGACCATAAGGTCAATTTTGTTAGCTAAGAATGCTTTTGATGGTGTGATTCCGTTTAATATTGGTTCATGCAAGTCTCTTACTTCTCTGAATCTGTCGTCAAATAGGCTTACAGGATCACTGCCAAGTGGAATTTGGTCTTTGAATGCACTTAGAGGGCTTGATCTTTCGGATAACTGTTTAATGGGGGAGATTCCTGCTGGCATTGGTAAGATGTATAACTTAAGGTGGCTTAGTTTGAGAGGAAACCAGTTTTCTGAAAAGTTGCCAGATGACCTTGGACAATGTTTGCTGCTGAAGTACATTGATCTTAGTGGAAACTCACTAACTGGAAATATTCCAGATTCAATGAGGAGGCTCTCTATGTGTGGTTACTTGAGTTTGAGCTGGAATTCTCTATCGGGTGAGCTTCCGTTTTGGATTGGAGATTTGAAGAGTTTGCAGACTTTAGATTTGTCGGGTAATGGGTTTTCAGGTCAACTCCCAGGTACAATAGGGAGCCTGCAATTTCTGAAAGAGCTGAAGGTTTCAAAAAATGCTTTCACCGGTAGTCTTCCATCATGGATATTTTACTTAGGTTTGACAGGAGTTTCAATTTCAGAAAATAAGATCAGTGGGTTCTTAGAAATTCCTAAGATTAGTGCACCTACTTTGCAAATGTTGGATTTATCTGGAAATTCCTTATCTGGTGGCATTCCAGTGGATATATCGAGCATCAGTAGTTTGCAGTTCCTGAACTTTTCTTCGAATTCGTTTTCGGGTGATATACCCAAGACTATTGGTGAATTGAAATCAGTTGAGTTTCTTGATATCAGTAGGAACCAATTGAATGGAAGCATCCCGGAGGAGATTTCTAGAGCAGTCGCTTTGAGGGAGCTTAATTTGGAGAAGAATTCTCTAACTGGAGTCATTCCAACCCAGATAGGGAACTGCTCTTCCCTCACTACTCTGTACGTTTTTTTTCCCGCTTTTGTTCTTTAATTTTGGTTGTGAAATGTTTATGGAAAACTTCATATGGCATCTCTTTCTGATCTGATATTGCTTAAAGCAGAAGGATGGGTACTATGACAAAGTATGGCACCAATGGATCTTTTTCTCATTTTAATGTAATAATTTTTCCCTTAGATTTACTTGCATCTAGATATAGATTAACAGAACAAAGGTCCCAAGATGAACACAGATATATAAATATTTTATGAGTGAAAAAGATTTCCGGATATCTCATTTAAACTTCACATCATTTTAGTTACTTGTGGTTGAACATTTTATTATGTTTAGATTTCCTTAGATTCGGAGAAGTGTGACTTTCTAGTTGATGTCATTGCTTGCATGGTTTATTATTCTGACACTTGTGAACTCAGCTATGTTCAAAATTGCTTAGTTTGATTGTTTTAATAGCAAAAATTAATGTTTATGAACGCTGTCTTAATCAAGTCTTTTTCAAAGTCTTGCATTGTGCTTTTTTATTAGTCACTGTCTAATGACTTTTTTTTTGCTGGGATTTGTTCATATATACAGGGATCTATCAGAGAACAACCTCACAGGCCAGATTCCCTTAACCCTAGCGAACCTCACAAACATCGAAACCATCAATCTTTCCCAAAATCGCCTTTCCGGAACGCTCCCAAAATCTCTTTCCAACCTCCCTCACCTCCTCTCCTTAAACATTTCCCACAACCACCTCTCTGGTTCCCTCCCTTCCGGAAATTTCTTCAACACCATCTCACCATCGGCACTCTGTGGCAACCCCGACCTCTGTGGTTCTGCCGTTAACCGTTCTTGCCCAGCTGTTCTCCCGAAACCCATTGTCCTTAACCCTAATTCATCCTCTTCCCCTATTCCCTCCTCTCATTCAGCGTTCCCTATTGCTAGCCACAAAAAGATCATTCTTAGCATCTCTGCGCTTGTCGCCATTTCAGCTGCCATTGTCATCACTATAGGAGTCATCACGATCACTGTCCTAAATCTACGTGTCCGAGCATCTGCTGCTGCTGCTGCCTCCAACTCCGCTCCTGCTGCATTGGAATTCTCTGATGAATATCTTAGCGGGTCCCCTACCACCGATGCTAACTCAGGAAAGCTCGTAATGTTCTCGGGGGTTGCCCCTGAGTTCAGTGCTGGGGCCCACACCCTCCTCAACAAGGATTGCGAGTTGGGCTGTGGAGGGTTTGGTGCTGTTTACAAGACCAACCTCCCTGATGGTAGACCTGGTTGCCATCAAGAAGTTGACTGTCTCAAGCTTAGTCAAATCTTTAGAAGATTTTGAAAGGGAAGTTAGGAAGCTCGGCAAAGTGAGACACCCTAATCTTGTTGCGCTCCATGGCTACTATTGGACCCCATCGTTGCACCTCCTTATTTACGAATTTGTCCCTGGTGGCAGCTTGCAGAAACACCTTCATGATTCGAGCTGTCCCCTCCTATGGCAAGAAAGATTTGATATAATATTAGGCACCTCAAGAAGTCTAGCTCACCTCCACCAGCTCGATATAATTCATTACAATTTGAAATCGAGCAATGTTTTGATTGATGGATACGGAGAGCCAAAAGTGGCAGACTTTGGCCTGGCCAAGCTTCTGCCAATGCTTGACCAGTATGTCTTGAGTAGTAAGATGCAAAGTGCACTCGGTTACATGGCACCAGAGTTCAGGTGTGGTAGCGTCAAACTCACCGAGAAGTGTGATGTGTATGGATTCGGGGTTTTGATGCTTGAGATTGTGACAGGGAGGAGGCCCGTGGAGTACACGGAGGATGACGTGGTGGTGCTCTGTGATGTAGTTACAGGGGCTTTGGAAGAAGGGAGGGTAGAGGCGGTGGTGGATGAGAGGCTTGGTGGGAAGTTTCCAGTTGATGAGGCTGTTCCAGTGGTAAGGTTAGGGCTGATTTGTACTTCCCAGGTACCTTCGAATCGACCAGATATGGGAGATGTGGTTAACATACTGGAGGCGATCAGATGCCCGAGGAATATCACTGAAGAACTCAGCTAGAAGTTTTGTTTGTTTGTTTGTTTGTTTTTGGCATTTTGTTGATGGAATGGGATAGGGGGAAAATTGAAGATATGGGTTTTCCGGCGAAGTGGAATCCGGTGATCTCCTGTATGAGAATGAGAAGGATGGAGTATATGGTTGTTTGTTATCGGATTCCTTTTCACCGGGCTCTGTTCATTGTCAATGTATTATGAAGAATTCTGTTTTTCGGCCACATGTATTTGAATAGTTCGGTTTTAGCTTGTTCCTTCACTTGAGCAATCAGGAGATAATTGAATATGTAGGGGATTTGGTTGTGAAGTTCATGAAGTTCTGGTTTCTCAATTTTGTTGATATTAACGCTACTTGATTCATTTGATCCTCAACGTGAACAAAAAATCACGGAGCATACTGTTGATGAAGATCTTGATCTTGTGCAAGTTTATGTCAGTGTTTTTAACAGGCTAACTCATTTAAAATTTCTGCAGTTTCTGATAATTACAATTGGAGTAATGCTAGACATACATGAAATTCTATCCCAAATATACATGGGGCTTGTCTTTTAGTGGTTGGTGTGTTCATTAATCACTAAAAGACAAATGGATAAGACCCAACAATTACTAAAAGACTAAGTTTGGGGTAGAATCCCATGTAAGTCTAGCATTTCACTTACAATTGATAGAATGCCCTATATAGTTTTAGTAGCTTTAATCAACAAAAATCGAGTTTATTATTGGTCAGTACTATTCAATTTGTTTGTGATTGTTCCTCCTTTCTGTTCTTGCTACCTCATCTGGTAAAATTATTGTTCTCGACAAAGCTAGGTAAAAGAAAATAGTGGAAGGACATTCACAAAACTTTCCCTTTCTTCCAATACATTCACAAGGCTTTCACTTTCTTTCAATTTCAAAAATGCAAATGAAATTTATTGCCATTACTTGAGTATGAGGTGTGTGATGATGATGCTGACCTATGTCTGTTATGAAGGAACATACATAAAGTGCATTTTGATTATGACATTGAATAGATATGCCGCATTCACAAATAGAATGATCTTTCATCAGAGCGACAATATTCTTTTTAGATTATTAACACATACAATGATTAATGATTAACACGTACAATGTAAGTAAGTCATAAAAATCTTATTAAGTCTTGTTAATAATGGTTGTGATCGAAAAAAAATAATGGTTCCCTCAAAAAAAAAAAAAAAATGGTTGCGATCGAATTTCAGTGAACATACATAACAGAACAAGCCGAATTAGAAAACTCACTTTCTAACATCTAACTCTCGTCTTTGAACAAGTTTTAACTGGAAAAGAAAAGGTAGAAAGCAAGCAAACAGAGCAACTAGTAGGTGTCCCTCATCTTGTACTATGGCCTTCTCTTGGGTCCTTTGAAACGTGGAAGCATGCACTCAGGGCCGACCCGAGTTTATGGGGCCCGAGGCGAACTCCCGAGATGAGGTCCCCATATAAAATTTATATCAAAAAAAAAAAAAATATTTTTTTTAAAACAAAATTGTTTTGATTTTTTTTTTTTTTGCTACAATTCTTAAAAATCGATACATATGAAGAAATAGATAGAGATTTAGAGATTTGAGAAAAAAAATCTTTATACAAATCAAAACCCTACTAAAATAAGTTGGTCCAAATAGTAATTTTAAAAACAAAAGGCACAAAAAATTTAAATTTGGGGCTTACAAAAAAAAATTATGCATTAAATACGTATATGTAAAAACAAAATTTTTTATTATAGGCTCCTAGAATTGTGAAAAATTCGGAGATCCAAGCTGCTACCTTCCTTATCTCCATTGGGGCTGGCCCTGCATGCACTATATAAATTGTTAATTAATTTAATTTTGGAGCAACATACATGGCTTTATAACTTCTCCTGCATTGAATGAAAGCATCTGAAAGTCAAAAGCTGCTAGGCCTCATGAGAAAGGAAAAGAAACTAGACAAAAGAAAGGACAAGAAACTAAGGGCCCGTTCGGATAGTTGTTTTGGACCTGTTTTGTAAAAAATATTTGCTGAAAACACGTTCGGTTTGGCATTCTTTTGGGGCCTCTTTTCAGAAAAATACCCAACCCCTCTTTTGTTGCTCTCTTTTTGGCTTTTCCCCCTTCTCTCTTCTTTGATGCAGACTTCAGGAAGAAAACCCTACACCCTCTTTACTCCCATTTACTCCCATCTTCAGTATCCTTTACTGCCTCTTTACTCTAATCAAGAGTCGATACTTTCTTCTACGATTCGCTCTATTTTTCCCCTTCTCAACCCCCTCGACGGTCGATTCATGGTCTGTGAGACCAGATCTACTTTCACAAGAAGGTGTCTTCGAGAATGTTGTAGTAGAATCACACGCCGGCTGAGGGAATCTGTCAGAGACAACTTCTTGAGCTCTGAAAGCAAGCAAACCAAGGTATGTTTAAAATTGATTTAATTTTTTTGCTTGTGTTTAGTTTTGGGCTGTTAATTCCAGATCTGTTAAAAAAAAAAAATTCCCCTTTTTTGGTGTTATTTTTTTGCCGGAGTACCGACTTGAGGGAGATTATTATTATTATTATTATTATTATTATTTTTTATGCTGTGATTTGGAGATGATGAGTATTGATCCTCAAGTTCGACATCGATGTGTTAATTCTAGATCTGAATCAAAAAAAAAATTGTTTTTTTTTTATTTTCGGACCTAAACTAAATTGAGGGATAAAGATTTTTACTGAACTGAAATTGGAAATGATGTGTTCTGATCCTACGGTCGACGTCGCTTTTGTTACTTTTGGAAATTGGATATGTCAATTGTACTGGATTAAAGATGGTGGCTGAACTGGAATTGGAGATTTTTTTGAATTGTGATTTTGATTGAACTGGAACTGGATAGTAGACATCATCTACAATTGCTATAGTAACCTCAAATTACTTTTTCCCGTTCACTGTTAATGTTGAGCAATTGATAATTGTTATTTTATATAGATCGTTTCTGTGGCTAATGAAGATGGCTTGTAAGGGAAAGGAGATTGAGGTGGAGAGTGATATTGTCATTTGGCCAGCATGTAATATACGTATATTTGTGGAATTGATCGAGGCAGAGGTCGATCGAAATAGTTTGAAAAGTTCGACCTTTGAAGCGAAAGTTTGGCAACAATTTGTGGGAAGTTTGAATCACATTTGTAATCGTACATACACTGTTAAACAATTAAAAGAAAAACATTCCCGACTTAGGCTGCAGCGGAGGGAGTTTCACAATTTGAAGAATCAAAGTGGTATGGATTGGGATGAAGACAACCATACAGTCATTTGCGAGCCCGTTGTTTAGGAAGCATATGTCAAGGTTCACATATAACTTATTTTTTTAATGCAGTGTGTGATTATCATCGTAATATACTTATTAATGACTTTAGTACTTGTAAACTAACAACACAATAATTTATGAATAGATACACCCTAAAGCTAGTCAATTCAAATCGAAGTGTTTGGCCAATTATGATGCTTTGACCAAAATTTTTGGTAAGTCTACTGCCCAGGGCTTACTTTCCAGGGCTTCAACTCAAATGGTGTATGACTCCGATGAGGAACGAAGGGTCAACTTTGAGTTCACCCACCCCACTCCCCCCAATGCACCGCATGTAAATTTGGTTGATGATGATAATTACGAACCAATACATTCGTGGTCTCACAAGAGACGCTCTGGTGGGTTAGCGGTCGAGCAACAAAAAGCTCGAGAATGGATATTTGTATTGATGCCAATACCGAATCGCATATTGCAAGAACTGAATATTATAGAAAGAAAATGGGCGATCGAAGTGATCTCTCGGATGCAGAAGATCAGTTCTCCATTGATAAGTGCATGGAAATAATTAATGAGATGGAGGGGCTTGATGCAACAAAGCTTGGTATGGCAATGGACAACATAGTTGCAAGCCATAGCTAGCGTCGTGGCTTTATTCTGATGAAACCGGAACTTAGACCCATGTGGTTAGCCAATATTGCGAAAAAGCACTACTAATTAGTTAAAGTTGGCTCAAACCCAATGTATTGTCTAAATGTCTTACCAATTTATTGAAATATTTCTATATTAGTAGTAAGGTGAATATGTACTGGCACAATGTGTTGGATTTTGTGTGGTAACGATTTAATTTTAGATGCATTTGCCTTCACTGGCTGTTGTTGTTTCTGTGATTTTATATTTAACTTTGCTAGTTAAGATAAAATGTTGGTGTTATTGTTTATATAACCTCCACTATTTTGATAAAGTATTTAAAATTCAAATATTTTTTATGCAAATGTATTCTACTTTTTTCAGAGTTCAGTACTATTGCACTTGCTACCATACTGATGGACTTGTCAAGTGACACGTTAAGTTCTGATAGTGACGGGCTTGATGACTTGTTGTTTCTTCAGTCGCTAGAAAAGATGAATAATGAAAGTCCCCATTTCACTTCTGAACTGTCAGGCCGCGAATATCTACAAGAAATCTTAGACGGTCCACCGAATAAATGTATTCACATTTTTCGCATGAATCAGGATTATTTTCTGGCTTTGTGTCAATTTATAAAAAATGGCAACTATCTTGAGGAAACGCCCGAGGAAATACAACATAGGCACGTATCTCACGAGGAAAGTGTTGCCATTTTTTTGTACATTGTCGATCACAGTCATAGAATGAGAGGGGCTGCTGATCGGTTTCAGCATTCATTGAATACAATCGAAAGACATTTTACTGATGTGTTGAAAGGTTTGGCAAGAGCAGCAACAGTTCTTATTACTCCCCTAAACATGACACATGTACATGAAAGGATCAGTAGTTCCACAGACTTTTATCCATGGTTTAAGGTATTTTGTTACCTTCATGTTTAACACCCTATTATTTTAATAATTCAAATGTGTTCAATAAAGTAGTATGTTTCTTCTTCAATAATGTAGGGAGCTATTGATGCTGCCGATGACACCTTAATAAATGCTTGCGTACCCGCTAGCCGACAAAACACTTGTCGTGGTCGCAAAGGCGATATATGTTAAAATGTGCTGGCCGTTTGTGGTTTTGATATGATGTTCACTTTTGTTTATGGGGGTTGGAAAGGAAGTGCTAATGACTCATGGGTAATACAAGGTGCATTAACAGAAGGATTGTTGCCAATCCCTCCCAATGATAAATACTACTTAGTAGATTATGGTTACACAAACATGCCAGGGTTTTTAGCTCCTTACCGCGGGGAGCCATATCACTTGCAAGATTTCGAAGGGCCTAACCATGCACCAACCCAATATAGGCAACTTTTCAACAAAGAGCATGCTAGGCTGCGAAATGTCATAGAACGAACCTTTAGTGTATTAAAAAAAAGGTTTCCCATATTCAAGTATATGACCAACTACTACTTCACAAGGCAAGTTCTAATGGTACCAGCCTGTTGTGCAGTTCATAATTTTATACGTAGATATTCAGCAGACGATGCATTCTTTTCTGATTTAGAAGATGAACAAATTACTCATCTATACAATGAAGATAATGCTTCCACATCTCAACCTTTGGATATGTCATCTTCTCAATTAAATCGCATGAATACTAAAAGAGATCAAATTGCTATGGCAATATGGAATGCACGACATTAATGTAATTTTAAGGCCCAATGTACTTGTTCATGGCTTCATTGTGCTGTTCTAATATATGGTTGTAAATGCTTTTTTTTCATTTGAAGCCCATCTATTTGATAATCGCATCTAAATTTGATTTAAGTATGTTGGCTTCATTGTGTTGAAATTTTTTATGCATGCAGTTTGTGGGATATCTCCTAACTTGAAGTAGCTCTGGTTTAAATTTATTTAAAAGAAATTTTAACATATATGTCATTCTAGGCAATGATAAAATATACTATCAATGAAAAGGTTCTGTGTCCACCCCCACCTACCATCATGTGCCACTGATCAATCTAAATATGATGGATATGGTATATTTTGATCCAGATTTTTTTAATATTAACGTAAACAGACAACACTTTTATGATGATATATTCCCATTATACTGTCCCAATGAATGATGTATTCAACTATGGGTGACGGATGGGGTGGGCACAAGACATTAGTAGTAGTTGGCATGACATTTTTTTAAAATGTAGCTCTACACTAATTACGATGATTTGGTAGAACAATTGTTCTATGCTAATGTGTTTTGAGCCTACGATTAATTAGGGATATGATGAAGATATATTCTGATCCTATATAACCTTGTTTTGTACTTGGACATTTTATTTTATACACAGTTATAAATAAAATACATACAAGGTATTTTGTTACCTTCTACAAGCATTAGAAGCCATCATCACTCGATTCATGTCAGTCGCATGTGAGAATTTTGTGATTGTTTACTAGTATTTCAAAATATGGATATGATGATGCTTTATTCTGATCCTATATACTTTCTACAGTAATGACAACTTTGATGTTGCTCATGATATCTTATATGTGCACTCATGGACTGTTTAAGGTATCTTTTTTACTTTATAAGGGACTAAGGAATGAGTTTCACAAGGTCTCAAATTTCCATACTGACCAACTGATTGACGAATTCAACTATGGGTGACGGATGGGGTGGACACATGATTAGTAGTAGTTGGCATGACATTTTTAATTAAATGTAGCCCTACACTAATAATGATGATTTATTAGAACAACGGTTTTATGATAATGTGTTCTGAGCCTACGACTAATTGTGGAGATGATGATGATATATTCTAATCCTATATAACCTTGGAAGTATTGACAATTTATTTCATATGCTAGAAATGAAATACATGCTGCAGTGTGTTTAGCTTCTACTAGCAGGTGATGGGTTCTGATGCTGCTCATGGCTGCATTATGCTTCAAGAATTGATTGAAAGTTTTTTCATTTTCACTTTCAAAATTAATTTCTTGTTACATTTCCTATAACTATCATGGCTTCTGATTTTGTGTTTGTTGCTGCTCATGTACCATCAATATCCATCACAGGAAGAAATTTGTACACAGTATGGATATTTGACAAAGAAAGTATTCAATGGTTTAGTTAAATAGTATTAGAAGCCATCATCTCTATATTCATCTCAGGCATATGTGAGAATTTTGTGTTTGTTTACTAGTATTTCAAAATCTGGATGTGATGATGATTTTCTGATCCTATTTACTCTTTGGAGTAATGAATGTTTCTCATGGCATATGATGTCTACTGATGGATTGTGGAGGGTTTTTTTTGCTTTGTAAGGTATTAAGAACTGAACTACACTTTGGAAAATTTCCATATTGTACACAATGTCATTCCGGTGATGGGTTTTGATGCTACTGATGGTAGATGATGCATTCTGAATGCTTGTGATGGCTTTTTTTGCATTATAAGGGAGTAAGGTTTGAGTTTCACTTTGGAAAATGTCCATATTGTACACATTATCCATCCTGTGATTGGTTTTGATGCTGCTTATGGTAGGAGATGATTGTCTACTGATGGTTTGTTATGGTTTGTTTTTGCTTTATAAGGGGTTAAGGTTTGAGTTTCACTCTGGAAAATATTGTACACAATGTACCTTCCTGTGATGGGTTTTGATGCTGCGCATGGCTACTGATGGCTTCTGAATGCTTATATTGAACACTTCTAATGCTTTCAATTTGGAATTTGGAATTTGAAAACATGCCAGGGTTTTTAATTTGGAAAATTTCCCTATTATACACAATGTCCTTCCTAGGAAAGGTTTTGATGCTGATCATGGCTACTGATGATGCTTCTGTTCAAATTTGAGTAGTCTTCTTCTTGCTTTTAAAGGAAATAAGGTATGATTTTCACTTTTAAATAAAATTAATTCTTGATACTATGTTATAAATGTGATGACTTCTGATTTTTGTGATGTAATTTCATGGTTAGGCAACAATAGTTTGCTGTGTACATTTTTCTGTGCTACTCATGATTCTGGACATGATGACCTCTGAGCCTATTTACCAAAACCATTTGAATTCTTTTTCTTAAAATTTCACTGTGTACAAAACCTTCCTATCATGGATTCTGCAGCTGCTCATGGTTTTTGATGGCTGTTTATGGATTGTTATGGCTTCTACTTCCTTTATAAAGGCATATAAGGTCTAAGATTCACTTTGAAAATAACCTTCAAGTTACTATTATGTTAGTACTGTGAAGGCTACTGATGCTTGTGATGGCTTCTTTGGTTTTTTTCCTGAAAAAGCGAAGCAAAAACTGCTTTGAGAACTCCGTAACCAAACTCATTTTCTTGTAAAAAGAATACGTAAACAGAGCCCTAAACAACTATCCCAAAAGGCCCTCAAGTTAGTCTCAAATACTGGTAACCAAACATGTACAAATTTCTAATATAATTTGTACATGTGCCTGAGATGAAAATCTTTGTTCCCTTTGTGCATCTCTTAGTTGAATGATCTTAGTTTGTGAGGTGGTAAACATGGTATTTGCAATAGAATGAGTTGCTTGGGTAAAACGTAGGATATGATTGCTTCTGATCCTATAAATTTTCTAATACTATGTACAATTTCCTTCCTATGATGGCTTCTGATGCTGCTCATGCCATATGATGTTTCTTCTAGCAGGTGATGATGGGTTCTGATGCTTATCATGCCTTCGAATCAATGGGGTTTTAATTTACTGGCCTTCTCATTTCTGAACAAAAGCTGCTGATGCTGGTGTTGGGTTCTCATTTCTGAACAAAAGCTATCGATTTCTTATTTTGTAGGGAATCACACTATCTACAAATTTGTGATGGGTTCTAATGTTGCTCATATCAGTTGATGGCTACTGATGGATTGTATGGGTTTCTTCTTGCTTTGTAATGGGTTAAGGTGTGAGTTTCACTATTGTAAAATTTGGATACGGTGTACAATTACCTTCCTATGATGAGTTCTGATGCTGCTCATGGCATATGATGGATACTGATGGATTGTAATGGGTTCTTTTAGCTTTGTAATGGGTTAAAGGTGTCAGTTTCACTTTGTAAAATTTGGATATGGTGTACAATTACCTTCCTATGATGAGTTCTGATGCTGCTCATGGCCTATGATCGATGGATACTGATGGATTGTAATGGGTTCTTTTTGCTTTGTAATGGGTTAAGGTGTAATGAATTCTTCCTTGATTAAAATTTCAATACTGTCAACAATACCTTCTTGTCATGGGATCTGCAGTTGCTCATGGTTTTTTAGGGTAGCTGATGGAATGTGAAGGCTTCAACTGATGGTTTTAATTTTTAGTTAGATTCCTTTTAACATCTGATGGATACTGATGATGCTTGTGTTATGCTTGTCATGGGTTCTGATGGATACTGATCGGTCGCAATGGCTTCTTCTTGCTTTGTAAGGGGTTAAGGTGTGAGTATACTGTGTCCAATATTTGCATACTGTGTCCAATATCCCTGTGTGGTTGGGTTGTGATGCTGCTCATGGCTTGTAATTTTTATGATGGATTCTGAAACAATCTGATGATTTATAACGGATTGAGAATGAAGTTTCACTTTCATTTATTAACCGCTGATTTTTTTCCGCTCAAAATTTGTAGATTACAATTGCTGTATTAGCCGACTCTTACACAATTTAGATAAAACTTTCCATAGTCGAAAGCTTGCTAGTGATGGGGAGATACGAAGAAGAAACAAAAAAAATTTAAAGCGAAGAAAACTTTGCATAGTCGCACGTTGCTTGTTCGTACACTTATAGAACTTTGCTCTGTAACTGCAAAGAAAAAAAAATCATAAGAAAACTAATGCAAATTGATTAAACATACACCGTTGATAAGCTGCTTGTCACGAAAACTGCAAAAAATAATAATTTTATAGTTTAATTTTAAACCCAAACGCCTTTTCTAACCACATTATCCAATAACTATTTTTTATTAAAATTTCAGATTATTTGGTTTATCCAACCGCATTTTATACATTCCTTTAAAAAAAACAGTTTAAAAAAAAAATATCAAACACTATTTTACAGTCTAGTTTTAAGAAAACAGTTTTCAGAAAACTATCCAAACAGCTTTTACACTCTCATTTTCAGAAAACAGTTTTCACAAAACAGTTTTCAAAAAACAGTTTTCAGAACAACTATCCAAACGCACTCTAAATATTGTTCAAAGAACAAATCAATTAATTAAGGGAGCGTTTGGCATGTAGGAATGTGCAAGGAAATCTCATATTCCCTCTTAGATTACCTTATTTGGTATGTGGTAAGCATAGTTTTGAAAGGAATGATAGATTCGCAAGGGAATCAAAATTTTTGTTGGGAAGGATTTTCATTCCCCCCAAAAAACCATAGGATTTGAGGGTTCCCATGAGATTTTCATAACAAACAATAAAATATCCAAAAAAACTAGAATAAAAAAAAATATTCCTCCCTAAAATCATTGGATTTGAGCATTCTCATGTGGTTTTCATAACAAACATTAAAAAACAAAAAAACTAGAATAAAAAATTAAAATAATAAAGGATTCCCGGAAATGTAATGTACTATACCAAACCCGATAATACAACATTCCTGGGAATCTTCATTCCCACCCTCACATTCCTGAGAATCCTTTCATTCCTAGGAATTTTCTAATCCGTGTACCAAATGCCCCCTAAGGGTAATATGATCACATTGTTTATATTTAGTATACATTTAAAACACTTATTTATTGTTTATTGTCAATATTGTCTTATGGCCCAATGGTTAAAGATTTGGGCTCACATGAGGTTGGACGATCAATTCCCATATTCCACATATTATATCTCTTTATATATAATGGATAGGACTATAAATCGGACGGGGCGGGATCAGACAGCCATATGTTCAAGCTCGGACCGAAATTCTACTCGGACGGGCTTATGTCCGGCTCGGTCCAGGTCGGACAAAAAATTTATAGTTTGGACTCGTTTCGGTAAAGTATCGGACTGCAATAATACTCAGACGGACTTATGTCCGGCACAAGCTCGGTAAAACATCAGACATAATAATTTGTTCAAACTCAGTTCGTACAACAATTCGGACGGTCCATGGTCAGGCCGTTTCTCGAGCCGGACTCGGACGGAAGACAGACAGTCCAGTTCATTTTACAACCCTAATAATGGGAGAGTTGGAGTTGTAATTTCTCAACAAACAAAAAAAAATTCCACCTATTTATACGTGAAAAATAATTTCTTAATATTTTTTAAACACCAAACTAACATATATGTTGCACGTACAACTCCAATTCTACTTATGAACATGTGCATTGCACATACAAATCATAGCTTTTTTCTTTAAAATATTTTTCTCAAATACGTGCAATGCACGTCGAACTCCAAAACTATTTCGTATCACGTATATCGCACGTGAAAATCTTCCAACTCTTATCAAAACTTGCATCGCACGTGAAAATTACTAGTATGAGTAATGTGAGCCTCATATTTGTGTGAGGCAATTTTCTTCATACAAAGTGATTATATTCACTTGGTGGGGCCATCAAGGAAGATCCACTCCGTTCATCATGTTTATCATGTCAATGGATGTATGTGTACAAAAAATAAAGTGGTTTGAAGGTCATTCACCCGTGCATCATGTGAGTTTAATTTGTGACCTGATTTGTATTACCGTTGAAATCGTTCATTTTTCAACCACATAATGCATGGGTGAATGAGAACCAAACCACTTGATTTTTTCGAAACATACATCAATTAGCATGATAAACATGATGGACGGAGTTGATCTTGCATAAGGGCCGCACAAAGTGAGTATAATCACTTTGTATGAGAAAAAATTCCTCATACACTATATGAGGCTCACTTTTCTCATTATATATATATATATATATATATATATATATATATATATATATATTTGATCGGGCCGGGCCTTATAGTTTTGGGGTCTCTTGAATTTTTTTATATTTAAAATGGCTTTTAATTTTTGGATTTTGAACAGATCAAAAACGTTTTTCTCATCAAATGCTACTAACCGTTTTACCTCGTGGTACTTGGATTTAGTGGACTTACTTCGTCGTAGTCATTCTATAGAGTGCAAATGGATTCTTAAGAGAAAACTAAAATCAGATGGTACCATTGAAAAGTTTAAAGTTAGATTAGTAGCTAAAGGATATGTACAAAAAGAAAATATAGACTTCTTTGACACTTACTCTCCTATGACTCGTGTGACTACCATTAGATTTTTATAAGCTATTTCTGCTGTGCATAATTTATTGATTCACGATGTGGATGTTAAAACAGCCTTCCTTAATGGAGAACTTGAAGATGAGCTTTATATGGAGTAGCCTGAAGCTTTTGTGATCCCATGGTAGAAACACAAAGTTTGCATGCTGAATAAGACTTTATATAGTCATAAGCAAGCTCCTAAACAGTGGAGAACACAAAGTTTGCAAGCTGATTAATTATTACTCTCAAATATTTTTTCTATTAATAATGTTGATAAATGCCTTTATTATAAAGCATCTAGTGATAGTTGCATTATGCTTTGTCTGTATGTAGATGATTTACTCATTTGTGGTTCTTCTCTTGAATTAATTTTAGAGACTAAATCTATGCTTAATCAAAATTTTGATATGAAGGACCTAGGTGAGGCCAATGTTATTTTAGGCATAAAAATCACACGTACTGAGACTGGTATTACTCTTGATCAATCTCATTAGATTGAGAATATCTTGAAGAAATACAATTACTTTGACCATAGCACTGCATGTACACCTAGTGACCCCCAGGTTAAACTTTTGAAAAATTCTGGTGCTGCAGTTAGACAAAAAGAATATGATAGTATTATTGGTAGCCCTTTTTATGCTACTGACTGCACTAGACCTGACATTGCATAGGTCGCAGGGAGATTATGTAGATTTACAAGTTGTTCTTGTTCTGAGCATTGGAATGCTATTGACAAAGTCATGAGATACTTGAAAAAGACTATGAACTAAGAACTACATTATGAGAGATTTTCCGGTCCTTGAGGGACTTAGCTATGCAGATTGGAATTCATTTTCAAATGATTCCAAGACCACAAGTGGATACATTTTTAGTATCGCTGGTGGTGCTATTTCTTGGAGGTCAAAGAAACAGACTATCCTAACTTACTCTACTATGGAGTCTGAGTTAGTTGCTATAGTTGCTGCTAGTATGGAGGCAAGCTGGTTGAGAAACCTTTTGTCTTACATTCCTTCGTGGAGTAGGCCTATACCTCCGATCATAATCCACTCAGATAGTACTGCTGTCATAGCCAAAGTACAAAATGTTTACTATAACGGTAAGAGATGAGCGATTCGTTGCAAGCATAGTACAGTGAGAGAGCTCCTCATGCCTGGTGTTGTTACTATGGATTTTGTGAGATCGAAAAGTAACCTTGCAGATCCTTTGACGAAAGGATTGTCCCGAGGCAAAGTTTGGAACACATTGATAAGGATGGGACTAAAGCCCATTTAGAATCACATATGGTGAGAACTCAACCTATACGACTGGAGATCCCAAGACATAGGTTCAATGGAAAAATCAAACCATATTGTGATTGGAATCATGCAACCCAGAGTTTACCACTCCTTAGTCCATCTTGATGTGTATATGTATGATGTCTTGTAGCGTTAGTAAGGATGAGCTTAGTTCTTAATTATTTCTATATCTTTATATGAGAGGAGTATCTAGCTACTAGAGCACTTTTGATACACTCGCCGGGGTGATTGTGAAGTGTGGCCGCTTCTATGAGAATGTGGCTGATTCTCTATAACATTCACCTATACTGGGATAAAGCACAAGGACAGAATGTCTTGGGGTCTCTTGAAAAAAAAGATTTTTTTTTCAAACTAGCTTTAAAATTTTGGATTTTGAACTGATCAAAAAAGTTTTTTCTCATCAAATGCTACTAGCCATTTTTTACCAGTAAATAGAATTTTTTTTCAATGAAACGTTTTTATGACAGTAAAGGATCTTTTATGATGAAAATAAATCTTGGTTTTAATGGTAAAAATAAAGGAAACATTTTTCTCTTCTTTGGTTATAAAAAAAAGAATTTATATTAAAAAGGAAATGCAGAGAAAAGTAGTATTTCTTCATCCTTTCAGTTATTGAGCGATTCCTTTTTTTTTTTGGGTGCAAGTTGGTACATGTTACCATTGGTGTATTAGGCAACACTGTAAACAGAAACTCGTTGTATACTGGGGGGAGTGTTTGGTGATCAACGATTCATCTTCAGAATCAGCTGAATAACTTCTTAAAGAAAGTGTAATACACGCCTTGAATCGTTCTCATACTTTCTTCTTGTTGCAATCAAAACTGATCAATTTAATCAATTCCAGAACGGTGCAGCATTTTCAAAAGGTTGATTTGGGTATTCAGGTTTACTAATTATTTTCTCAAGACACCTCTTCTTATCTCTTTGTTGCATACTTTGAGAACCATCTGATCCACCACATGCAAAAGAAACCTATGTAACATGTATTGGAGATTTTTATATATATAAAGGTAGTTAGACTAAGACAATGGTCTGCTCTCGAATCTGAGATATCCAGTGGTGGCCCCAAGTTATTTATATGCAAAGAAATAGACAAAAGAACGGACCAGAATCTAAATATTGTACATAGTAACATTAGAGTAAAAATAGTACATAGTAACCTTATTTTATCCTTAGATACAACCTCGGGGATAGTACAAGATGAACAAGTGAATTCCACAACCTTCCAAGGTTACTACAAGGACCTCTTGGGGAAGAAGAATGACTTCAGGGTACCGCTCAGGAATGATTTATGGCAGTCTTACAAGGTCGAGACATCACCAATGCTATCCTGTCTGGAGTCTCCGTTCTCGGAGGAGGAAGTTAAAAAGGCTATCAGTCACATGGGAGCTGACAAGTCGCCAGGGCCAGACGGCTTTCCAATGATGTTCTTCCAAATTTTCTGGGAAGAAATTAAAGGGGACTACATGGCATTGCTGGAGACTTTTTCAACAACAAGCTCAGATTGGGTATGTTTAATTTTGCGGATGTTGTACTGATTCCCAAACGGGAAGAGGCGTCGACAGTGGGCGATTTTAGGCCGATCAGCCTCATAAATTGCTCGGCAAAGATTATTAAAAAAATCCTAGCTATTCGCCTAGGGAGTATTATGGACAGTCTTATCAACAAATCTCAAACGAGCTTCATTAAGGGCAGAAATATCTTAGATTGTGTGGCAACGGCGGAACAAGTTATCCACCGCTGTCATACGACCAACTCTAAGAGCTTTCTGCTTAAGCTGGACTTTGAGAAAGCTTATGACTCGGTCGATTGGGAGTGCTTGTTGGAAGCTCTCAGGGGTAGGGGCTTCGGGAATAAATGGATCTGCTGGATCAGGTAGTGCTTACGGACTAGCAAAACGGCCATTTCAGTGAATGGTAGGTCGGGGCAGCCGTTCCCTTGCAAGAAGGGTCTCAGACAAGAGGACCGCTATCACCACTCCTGTTTACTATTGTAGCGAATATGTTGAGGGTTATGATGGAGAAATGCCAAGATAAAGGTTGGATCACACCAGTGGCCAGTTCCGCGTCTACTAAAGGGTGTACGATCCTGCAATACGCAGATGACACCCTACTTTTTGGTAATGGGTCCAGACGAGAAACTGTCGGCTTTAAAGGGACACTCTACTGTTTTGAGGCATGGTCAGGACTTAGGGTTAATTTTCACAAGAGTGTGCTGACTCCAATTGCCCTATCCGATGAAGTAGCAGGGGAACACGCTACTATTTTGAACTGTACGATGAGTGGCTTCCCTATCAAATACCTAGGGCTACCACTCAGACCAGGGAAATTAACTAAGGCAGACTGGTTGCCTATCATTGACAGGGTGGAGGACAGACTGTCTGGTTGGAAAGGTAAATCGTTGTCTCTCGGGGGCAGGGTGGTTCATATCAACTCAGTGTTGTCTAACCTGTCAATCTACTACATGTTATTTTTCGAGCTTCCAAGATGGGTGATCTTGAGGATTGACCGGATTCGAAAACGGTTCCTTTGGAAGGGGGCAGACTCAGATAAAGGAGGTTATATAGCGCCCCGAATTTCTAAGATAATAACTTAGAAAATACGTGGCACAATCCCAGCGTCAACTTCAATGTAACAGTACACATAGCCCAAAAACACAAATAATTTTATTCCAAATTCTTATTACAATAATCTTTTACCAACACAGCGGAATACGAAATACCTTGAATTACAACATTCTTTTTACAACACTTCTTTTACTAAAATTTTACACAAAGCTCTATTACATCAGTTTGTCTCCAAAACTATCTCAAGCATCCAACCTCCAAACTCTAAGCAACAGCCTGTAACATATGAGGCTAGAGATGATCCCTAACCCCCAAAACTAAAGGGGTCAGCCATAAATGGTGTGAGTGATATAAACAAACAAACAACATAAATAAACATTAAGCATGGATTCTTAAACAACATGTACTGAACGAGAGAAACATATACTAAACATGTATTGTGAAGTGAGAAATGATAGGAAAACATGAAAACATCAAGTGTAGACATTAAACACAACCAACTCCACTAAAATTCTCAACTTAGCATCTTGAAAACATAAGTTCAATAGAAGAAAAAGGTACAAGTAGTTATAGATCAAACTATTCAACACCGCAGTTCGGATACCCGGCTATCAATCACTCTCAGCACCGCAGATCGATACCCGGTTATCAATCACTATCAGCGATTCTCAACACCGCAGAATATACCCAACTAACAATCCCTCTCAATACCATAGATCGGATACCCGGTTATCAGTCACTCTCAACACCACAGATCGGATACCCGGTTATCAATCACTATCAGTGATTCTTAATACCGCAGAGTATACCCAACCCCGGAGATCAATGACTCTTAATACCGCAGAATATACCCGACTAACAATCACTCTCAATACCACAGATCGGATACCCGGTTATCAGTCACTCTCAACACCGCAGATCGGATATCCAGTTATCAATCACTATCAGTGATTCTCAACACCGCAGAGTATACCCAACCCCGGAGATCAATGACTCTCAATACCGCAGAATATACCCGACTAACAATCACTCTCAATACCACAGATCGGATACCCGGTTATCAGTCACTCTCAACACCGCAGATCGGATACCCGATTATCAATCACTATCAGTGATTCTCAACACCGCAGAGTATACCCAATCCCAGAGATCAATGACTCTCAATACCGCAGAATATACCCAACTGTCAATCACTCTCAATACTACAGATCGGATTCCCGGTTATCAGTCACTCTCAACACCGCAGATCGGATACCCGGTTATCAATCACTATTAGTGATTCTCAACACCGCAGAGTATACCCAACCCCAGAGAACAATGACTCTCAATACCGCAGAATATACCCAACTATCAATCACTCTCAACACCGCAGATCGGATACCTGGCTATCAATCACTATCAGTGACTCTCAATACCGCAGAATATACCCGACCCCAGAGATCAGTGACTCTCAATATGTCCATAATTCACTAATCCATCGTCAAACGGTCAAAGGAGAAATCTCTCCACTCAACAAAACCCAAGTCTTAATAAATTCCATAATCCAAATCCAACAATAAAATATATTGAAAACATATGTTCTATAGAAGAATAATATTTATAAGGGTAGGTTATAGATCCAAAACGTTTAAAGAAATAGTCGTTTAAAGAACATCAAAACACCTTAGAAAAGTATCAGTACCAGTCGACTGCAAAAGGTCACCAGTCGACTGTTCAGAGGGAAATCCAGTAATTTTAAGAAGACAAGTACTATAGGTTGACTTATAAAAATCATAAGTCGACTTACCAAAAATATAAGTTGACTTATAAAAATCATAAGTCGACTTACCAGATCATAAGTTGACTTATAAAAACATAAGTCGACTTATAAAAAACATAAGTCGACTTACCAGAGAGAAATTCCAGAAATCTTTAAGAAAATATTCTAAGTGTTATAAGTCGACTTGCAAAATCATAAGTCGACTTAAAAGAGATTATAAGTCGACTTAAAAAGTCATAAGTCGACTTACCAGAGAAAAATCTACGATAACTTTGAAAAATAAATTCTAAGTGTGCCAGTCGACTGAAAAGGATCTAAGTCGACTGTCCAGAGCGGATTTTCAAGAAAACTAAAGATCTAGCAGCTGGGTCATGCCAGTCGACTGAAAATTATACCAGTCGACTGTCGGCCTACAGTTTGCATAGTTTAGGTCTGTATACAATAATCGAAATTTGAGTTTTTTCTAAAGATTCATTGTTTGTGAAAATGATTCGTATTCAGGTAAAAATGACAATCTCAAAGTATTCTCAGATTGGTTACATTACTCAAATCAACCCATGTCTCAAAACTCAAGTTCTCATGTTCTAAATTCCTAATTCTTCCATTAGGGTTTCTCAATACTGAATTTCTTCCACAACCCAAAACCAAATCTGATTTGTATTCACGAGATCCAGATGTTCATCCATCCGATCCCTGATTATCACAACCATACTCAAATCTTAAACATATTTTCAAGCAATAAAGAATTCATCAATCAAGATCTACTAAATATTCATAGATTTCACATACATAATACAACAATAACCATTGCATCGTTCTCATACAAAATACACTAAATAAACAAGCATGTCAAACAAACAACAAAACAATCGTTCACATAAATCAAACCACAAAACAAAGTTCATATCACTCACCTTAGAATGAAGAAATCCGATCAAGAAAGTCTCCCTTTTGTGAGATCCAAAATCCTCCTCTTCAATTACCAAGAAAATAAAATATATAATAAAATTTGAGTTGTTCAGCGAATGACGACTGCAAACCCTTTTTATATAGGCCGGAAATCAAGATTTAGGGTTTTGGAAATGCATTTGCAAAATAGTCCTCCCAAAATATAAACTTACATATATAACTCTATTCTTGGAAACTCAATAAAAATCATTTAAATTAGGATTTAAAAGTAAAATATACTCATTAATCTCAACCGGTACTGTTCAAAATGTCCAGAAAATAGATTTTGCATTTTAACCCCTAAAAATGACAAATTTGTAAAAAGGTCCTTCTTTTTTCAAAAATTGCAAATAGATCTAATTAAATTCAGAAAAATCTGGAAAAATACTAAATAAATCCCAAATATTAAATAATGATTTTTCATGAAGAAAACTTGACTTTTGAACTTCTCAAGAAAGTAGTTGCACGTGTTCTGCACGTGTAAAAGATAAATCTTTTAGAAAATATTTATTAAATCTCCAGAAAATCATTTTAATTCATTTTCAAATATTTAAAATAATATTTGAAAATACAGGGTTCTACAGGTTACCACCTCATCAAATGGAGTATTGCTTGCATGAAGAAAAAGCATGGAGGGCTAGGGATCATCGACCTCAGAGATATGAACCTTGCCCTATTGGGGAAATGGTGGTGGAAGGTATTCCACAAAAGCGGGGAAGGTTGGCAGGATTTTATTCAACCTTATCTAAGGTGAAGAGGCACGAGAAATCTGGGCTTCCGAGTAGGGGCTAAAGTGTCGCGACTATGGAAAGGTATTGCCAAGGCTAGCGGCCCATTCCATTCGGCAGTTACGTCGACTATCAGCAATGGCCGGTCCACCAGATTCTGGTGGGATAGGTAGTGTGGAGCCCATACCTTGAAGAAAACGTTCCCAGAGCTGTATGAGAAGTCGAGTCGACCGAATATGTCCGTTGCCGAAGGTTGAAAAAGGGGTGGCTGGAGACCGGCGTTCCGAGGAACGCTCCCCCCAAATTTACACCAGTAATTGCTTGACATGCAAGCACACATCACTCGGGTAGGCACAAGGTGCACACAAGGCCCAGATCAGATGAGATGGGGACTGGAAATCAAGGGAGCTTTCTCGGTGAGATCTCTGTATCATCGGATCCACTTTCGAGGATGTAGACCCAGCTGGGTGCAAGTGCTGTGGAAGACGAAAAATCCCTTTAAAGTCAGAGTTTTCTTATGGTTAGTGCTCAATAATGCTATCCTCACTAGACAAAACCTTGCCAAAAGATAACTACAGATGGAGACCAACTTTGGTTTCTGCGACGTACATGTGGAAGACCTTAATCACCTTTTCATTCATTGCCCAAGAAGTAAGGCAACGATGGTGAAGGTACTCTGAGCCTTAGGAACAGGCGACTACCCCTGTGTATATGAGGATCTGTGGATTGGCCCCAAATTTGCTATGATTCATCATGAGATGAAGGAGGCATGGTACATAGCAATAGCGGCATCAACATGGGTGTTATGGCTTGACAGAAATAATTTTTATTTTCGTGCTTCATGTAATAGTATTTCTGGTAACCTGACTCACATCATGCATCTTATCTCTTTTTGGGCTACAGCTGCGGCCACAGGGGCAAGAGGAAGGATAGCGAACGTATTCCAGGTAGAGGAGTTTGACGATGAGGAGGTAGACATCGGGCCGACGCTGGACTAATGTAACGCCCCGAATCCCAAATACACTGAATTCAAGATGTTCTACAGGATCTTTTCGCTTCTCGTAGTACAATTTTACAAGGAATTTAAACTTTTCACTATACATCAGAGTTTACATCAATATTACACTTTTCATTTGCACAACGGAAGTAAAATTTACAACATTTGAATAAATATACAACAACATGGTACAATCTTTAAGCATCATTTCCTCTTTAATCTTTTAACATGCCATTTACCTGCATACAAGACTGTGGGTACGTCAGTTTATTCAACCGACGATCATTATACACGGCCATCCTCTCTATGCTGGAAATAGTATAACTCAATTTTCCATATTTAGCAAACACAAACTTGTCACATTCCAAATAAAGGGAATACCCAAATGATGTCGTGTTGTGATGGTGCACTTAATCCTTAATGTATTTATTTATGTTACATGACACTAATGCACACTTGTTCGGATTCTATGCATCCCATACTACATAGGTCCGAGGGCAAGCCCTTAATCGTTCTTCAACTTTATAGGGTTCAATCCCTCGTTATGACATAATCTACTACTGTAAGTACGGTAAGTATCCTAGATGTCTTCCGACCTACGAACTCATGTCTAGGCACTCTGGAGGGAATCCCATCGCTGACATGACTCATCATGCAGACATCCTGTGGTAATTCAGCTCTCACCGTAGACATGACACCACCCGTAGTCTTCGAACATCCCACGAGCGTCACCACTGGGACGGTACTCTGGAGCAGCATCCTCACCCAGACTCATCATGGGAATTCCTGGGATACGCTCTCGCCGCTATCCAATGGCTTTCACTCATGTTTTTCTCCTACTTTCATCACATCTCCACTATGTGCTAAATCCTTAGTTTTTATTAGAATCATGAATAAAATCAAAGCTCTAGAGTTAGCCTCTCCACTCAACCGGACTTATTCATTTATTCAACACGACCAACCTTGGTCTTTCATTCCAATTTTTCATTTCATTTCTTTCAATTGCCGGGGGAGACTTAGCTACTCTTTCATTTCAATTCAAATTCATAATTACTAAAATCTGAGCATTCCCAACTCATGAGTTCAATTCATAGATTTTCTTTTCATGTCATAGCTTCCATATTCATTTAATTCTCATAATTCACAATAAATGATTCACTTCATGTATATTCATGCAAAAGCAATAGAGTTTACCAATATCCATATTCACAGTCTCTAACACAACACAAATTATAAGATTTCCGAAATATCAAAAGAACACTCTGGACAGTCGACTTGGAACTCTACCAGTCGACCCATCCAGTCAAAATAGTTCATCAATAACGCTCGGAAGAGTCGACTGCTGCACATGGCCAGTCGGCTGTTCCGCAGTTCTCTTTCAAAAAACATCATATAGTTAACAGTCGACTGTTCCTCAAATCTGTCGTCTGTACTGGGTGGTTCAATCATATACTTATCATGCTCGGTACAGTCGACTGCTTCAAGCATTTGGTCGACTGAACAGGTTAAAACTTCATTTACACATATCACATTATATTCGTGCCAACACCACATGTAATTTCTTATCTGTTTATTAACATCATAATGTAGTTTCAACTGAGAGTAAAGTTCGCATAACTAATGTTTCTTTTTTTCGAAAGAAAAATACTGAGCATGCACTTCATTTACACATCATTTACTTGCATATAATAACATCACATTAAAACACACTACAAAAGAAACTAGATTTCCCAGCGTTTTTTGACGTCTTTACCGGCGTTTTTTTACGCCGGTGAAACTTTCACCGGCATTTATAATAGCGCCGGTCCAAATGCCGCCGAAGCGAGCGTCGCGGAAACGAAGGGGTCTACACTGGCGGTTTTAATGGACGCCGGTAAATGTGACAACTACACCGGCGGTCATAAAACGCCGATGTATGTGGGTCTCTGAGTGCCGTTCTTTTACACCCTATATACATTCACCGGCAGTCGTAAACCGTCGGTATTTATTCATTCACCGGCGTTTATGAAAACGCCGGTGTAGAACGAAAGTATACCGGCGGTCAAAGAGCGCCGGTGTAGGTGCGTTTATGAGTGCCTGATTTTCCCTACTTACAAGCACCGGCGTGACCAAAAAATGCCGGTGTAGTTATATACGCCGGCATTTTATAAAACACCGGTGTACGTCTGTGCCGTTACAGCTGACGACATTCACCGGCGTGTGTGGGAACGCCGGTATATCGCACACTTCAACAAATAGATTAGATAGACCGGCATTTTTTAAAATGCCGGTCTAGCTATGCCCGTTTATTTTCGATACTCCTGTTTTCCGTTCGATTTCAATTCACAGTTTCATTTACAAAACCTGTAAACTAATTCTCACAACTGATTCAACCAATTTCGTTGCATATTACTGCGCAAATCACAACCAAACACAAGAATAATTAAAGATAATCAAGTTTCACACGTGTCATATCAACGTCCAAATTCATTGATTAATTAACAGTGTCATAATTAACAAATTAATATAGCGACTAACATCCCAAATATCCAAACAAACCAGTCTGACAAATATCCAAAATATCCCAAATTAAAAGTCTGACATAACTTTCATAAAAAAAAAACCAGTCTGACATAACAACAGCAAGGAGGAGGACATAAGAACAACAACCATACAGCAAGGAGGACATAAGAACAGCAAGGAGGACCGCAGATTCATACCCCTCGAGTAGCTTCAGCTCTGATCATCAGAATTTCCTTCATCTGGGCGACCGCTCTGTGAAAAAAAACAATAGTTTAATTGAACAGTAGACCACAATACAGAATATACATATTTTTTGAACTTGCAAAAAGAACTACCTGTATCTTAAATTATAAGATCAAAGTGCCAACTGCAAATGGAATTGTTAATGATATATACAGAGGTAAAATAATTACATTGCAATGCTAAAAATCTAGTACTTAATTTTGTTTTTAAATATATCTAAAATAACAAAACAAATGAAAATTCAGTATCTAACTTGAAACCTTTATATTCTCCTCTGATTGGGAATATCCACTATCTAAAACAGTAAAACAAATGAAAATTCAGTATCTAAGCATGTCCTTCATGGATTGTTCAGACAATCCATGAAACTGTCATCGTGGACGGAAACCAAATATAAGAAAAATAAGAAAAATAAGAAAAATAAGATAGGGCTCATATCAAGTGTATTTTTAGGGAACTGTCATCGTGGAAGGAAACCAAATATAGAAGCCAGAAATGGAAACAGAAAGAAGAAAGGTAGAGACTTTGGATACACCAGGCTAACATAGCGGCATTTTCCTCATCTCTCTCTCATCCCTTGTTTCCCTTCAGCACACGAACATAAAGAGACATCAGCAACAACAGCAAGAGCGACAAGAACAACAACAATAATAAATTATTATGAACAAGATGTCTCTATATGGGTTTCCAGATCTCCACTCGAGCCCACTCTTTCTAATCACAGCCCAATTAAGAACATAGACAACATCCACTAAACAATCCAATCATAGCCCAATCAAAATTTGCCATCCTGGATCTTAATGAAATAAGCTTCATTAACAGTGAAAGAAAATGAGGATGCTAGCAGCATACTTAGTTTGGAAGTGAACCCATTTTTTGTTAAAAAATCATGCCAAAGATGGCAATCAGCTTCATTAACAGTATCTGAAAATGAAAATTTCCATTATCTGAGCTTATATGTTGCTCTACTAATTTACTGTGCCCAACTAATCTAAAACCCAATTGTTGTGCGTATCCGGAGGATTTTGGCATACGTACCTATAGCATCCTCAGTTCACAGTGAACCCGTTTTGGTCAAAAAAACATGCCAAGATGACAATCAGATGCATGAAAATAAGCTTCACTAACAACAAAAGAAGAAACTGGGGATGCTAGCAGCATACTTAGTTTGGAAGTGTACCCATTTTTGGGGGAAAAAACATGCCTAAGATGGCAATCAGGTTACTTTAACAGTATTTGAAAATGAAAATTTCCATTATCTGAGCTTATATGTTGCTCTACTACTTCTTTAGCCCAACTAAATCTAAAACCCAATTGTTGTGCATACCCGGAGGATTTTGGCATACGTACCTATAGCATCCTCAGTTCACAGCGAACCCATTTTGGTCAAAAAAACATGCCAAGATGACAATCAGATGCATGAAAATAAGCTTCACTAACAGCAAAAAAAGATGAGGATGCTAGCAGCATACTTAGTTTGGAAGTGAACCCATTTTATGTTAAAAAATCATGCCTAAGATGGCAATCAGCTTCTTTAACAGTTTCTGAGAATGAAAATTTCCATTATCTGAGCTTATATGTTGCTCTACTACTTCTTTAGCCCAACTAAATCTAAAATCCAATTGTTGTGCATATCCGGCCGGAGGATTTTGGCATACGTACCTATAGCATACTCAGTTCACAGTGAACCCATTTTGGTAAAAAAAACAAACATGCCAAGAAGACAATCAGATGCATGAAATCAGCTTCATTAACAGTGAAAGAAAATGGACATGCTAGCAGCATACTTAGTTTGGAAGTGAACCCATTTTTGGTTAAAAAATTATGCCTAAGATGGCAATCAGGTTACTTTAACAGTATCTTAAAATGAAAATTTCCATTATCTGAGCTTATATGTTGCTCTTCTAATTCACTGTGCCCAACTAAATCTAAAATCCAATTGTTGTGCATATCTGGAGGATTTTGGCATACAGCTATAGCATCCTCAGTTCACAGTGAACCCATTTTGGTCAAAAAAACATGCCAAGAAGACAATCAGGTGCATGAAATCAGCTTCACTAACAGTGAAAGAAAATGGGGATGCTAGCAGCATACTTAGTTTGGAAGTGAACCCATTTTGTGTTAAAAAACCATGCCAAAGATTGCAATCAGGTTACTTTAACAGTATCTGAAAATGAAAATTTCCATTATCTGAGCTTATATGTTGCTCTACTACTTCTTTAGCTCAACTATATCTAAAACCCAATTGTTGTGCATATCCGGAGGATTTTGGCATACAGCTATAGCATCCTCAGTTCACAGTGAACCCATTTTGGTCAAAAAAACATGCCAAGAAGATAATCAGGTGCATGAAATCAGCTTCAGTAACAGTGAAAGAAAATGGGGATGCTAGCAGCATACTTAGTTTGGAAGTGAACCCATTTTGTGTTAAAAAACCATGCCAAAGATTGCAATCAGGTTACTTTAACAGTATCTTAAAATGAAAATTTCCATTATCTGAGCTTATATGTTGCTCTGCTACTTCTTTAGCCCAACTATATCTGAAACCCAATTGTTGTGCATATCCGGAGGATTTTGGCATACAGCTATAGCATCCTCAGTTCACAGTGAACCCATTTTGGTCAAAAAAACATGCCAAGAAGACAATCAGGAGCATGAAATCAGCTTCACTAACAGTGAAAGAAAATGGGACCAAAATACATGCCAAGAAGACAATCAGGTGCATGAAATCAGCTTCACTAACAGTGAAAGAAAATGGGGATGCTAGCAGCATACTTATTTTGGAAGTGAACCCATTTTGTGTTAAAAAACCATGCCAAAGATTGCAATCAGGTTACTTTAACAGTATCTGAAAATGAAAATTTCCATTATCTGAGCTTATATGTTGCTCTACTACTTCACTGTGCCCAACTAAATCTAAAATCCAACTGTTGTGCATATCCGGCCGGAGGATTTTGGCATACGTACCTATATACCATCCTCAGTTCACAGTGAACCCATTTTGGTCAAAAAAACATGCCAAGATGACAATCAGATGCATGAAAATAAGCTTCACAAACAATAAAAGAAGATGAGACATCAGCAGCAACAACAACAACAGCAAGAGGAAACCAAATATAGAACAATTGGGTTTTGAATGGAGATTGTAGTCATAGATCAATTCTTCATTGAAGAAAAATACGAATAAGGCTCATATCAAGTGTAGTTTTAAGGAATTGTCATCGTGGAAGGAAACCAAATATAGAAGCCAGAAAGAGGAATGGTAGAGAATGAGGATACACCAGGCTAACATAGCGGCATTTTTCTCATCTCTCTCTCATCCCTTCTTTCCCTTCAGCACACGAACACATAGAGACATCAGCAACAACAGCAAGAGCCACAAGAACAACAATAATAATAAATTATTATGAACAAGATGTCTCTATATGGGTTTCCAGATCTCCACTCCAACTCGTCTCTTTCTAATCACAGCTCAATTAAGAACAATTGTTCACAGTCACTGTTAAAGAAACATATGCTCAGATTATGGAAATTTTCATTTTCAGATACTGTTAAAGAAGCTGATTTCATGCATCTGATTGCTATCTTTGGCATGATTTTTTAACCAAAATGGGTTCACTTCCAAACTAAGTATGCTGCTAGCATACCAAAATCCTCCAAATCAGTACAACAACACGGTTGAACAAACCTTGTTTGCAGGTCATACAATGTCATCTATACCATGTTATGTGCCAAAGTGGGGTTGGTCATACATTGCAAGGCCGACACGTATTAGTTGTTTGTGAGTATACAATAGGGTGCAGCTATGAACAGGGCTCATATCAAGTGTAGTATTACAGACTGTCATCGCGGAAGGAAACCAATTTAATATAGAAGCCATATATGGAGCCAGAAAGAGGGATGGTAGAGAATGAGGATACACCAGGCTAACATAGCGACATTTTCCTCAACTCTCTCTCATCCCTTCATTCTCTTCAACACACGCACACAAAGAGACATCAGCAACAACAGCAAGAGGGGGTTGGTCCAACAATAAGTGTAGATTATAATAAACAAGATGTCTCTATTTGGGTTTCCAGATCTCCACTCCAGCCCTTTCTTTCTAATCACAGCCCACTTAAGAAACATAGACGAAATGCATATAGACGACAGCCACAATGCAGACTCACAAACACTAGTACGTGTCTTTCATGCATTCAAGACCATAATCTCTTTAAAAATACCAATTTAAAGACTTACCGATGTTTTTTGACAGTGGGCGGCGTTCTACCCTCACTCTCATATGTTTGACTGCCACTATTATTTAGTGGCTGCTCATCCCCATGGCTCTCATTGCCATCATTTATATTTACCCTCTTTCCACGCCTCGGCATGTTGTACCTGTCAAGGATCCGATAACTTCCTTAGAGATGCAAATTTAATTAATAACATGTTTATAATAACTATCATAAAATTTGTACTTTAGTAGGATTAACAAACCAACATAATTATAAAAAAATTAAAAAAAATGAGATCTGTAACAGATTAAATTACAACGATAGTTTGGTTCAAATGACACTAAGCATAGTTTAATGTCAATAATACCAAGCAGTAGAAAATAGAAAGATAATTAAACCGGTGTATTAAATTCACAATGAACATATTCGAAATTACAGACATAATATTACAACAAGATTAAGACATAAAATTACAGACATATAATAAACTCAATTGAAAATCATGTAAACTACAATACGACATCTTCCAGTACATCGTGATGGACTCAATAATATTCACATTTAGGAGCAATAATCTTAATGCAATTAAACATTTAAATGCTCTATATGTGATATTTTACTCTTCTTTTCTTCTTTTCCATAGGAAACAACCAAAAGCAGCAAAACGAAGCAGATTCCAGAATAATACAGACTGAGAGGATGATATACAGGGAACATCAGAGATCAGTCGACTGATTCTTCAAACAGGCGACTGGACAGAGAGTTAGATGGGGCTCGGCACAGTCGACTGCTAACCAAGCCAGTCGACTGGTCGTGGCGGAGTTAGAAGATAAGAGCAGATGAAGATGCATCCTCATCCAAACCCAGGTCGTCTGCATGTAACAACTCATCAGTAATTAAGAAGGTGGACTCAGTCTTATGCGTTAAAAGATAAGAAATCAGGAACTTTGCAAATAAGGAAGGAAAGAAGAAAAGAGAAAGAAATAAAATGCAGAAATTAAATAAAAAGAAGAGGACCTTTCTCTAAAAGAAAAGTGCAAACCCTAATTCTCGAGCCGTGTTCTATAAATATCAACCAAGAGGCATTGAGAAAAGGACGGAAGGAGAGAGGCCGGATCCATCAACAAGAAAAGCCATCGACAGCAAGCATCAAAGAAGGAGAACAAGTCGACTGCTGATTGAGCTCAATTTCAACATCATACAAATCAGTGTTCTTCTGTTCTTCCTTTGAAACTTATTTTTATTGTAGTCATGAATTCTATTTTATCAATCAATAAAAGTTTTATTATGTGGAACTAACTTTCATAGTTGGGTAGATTGAAACCGTAGTTATGTAATGCTTATATTCTTCTGAATACTACTCTATTACTTATTGATTAAACCTGAGTGAATTGGAATAGATTTATAATAATCAAACTTGTTCAGAATCCTAAGGGCAGTCGACTGAGGTGACAGCAAGTCGACTGGCATACAAAATCTGAGTTTATCAAGTTTGTGTACTATAAATCTGAATATGTTATATGAGCATATTGAGACGACCCGTATCTCGTGTTCATATCTTGTAACAAGGGAATCTTTCAGGGTTCTTGGTTTAATCAACTTGAGGGATCTAGATCTGATACCAATTTCTAGAACTTTGAGTGTTTGTTCGTTTCCATTGTTCTTATGTTTTCTTTAAGTGCAACTTAGTAGATACCAAGCTAAATACTTAAGGGAAAAAACGAATTAGAGTAGATACCATGCCTAATTCTTGGCCTAGGGAAACATTAACTTTAAGGAGTAGATACCATGCCCTTAGAGGAACGAACATGAGTAATTGGAGTAGTATACGACTTAGCATTATTGACTACAGGTGTAAATCAACGCCTAACTACCTTAATAGATATTCGTGACTCAATTTGTGATACTATTTAATTTAGATTTTTATCCTTTCATTTCCTTAGACTTTTAGATCAACACTTTAAGATTCTATTTTATATTTTATTGATTAGTAAGTTAAGTACTACAATCTCTGTGGGATCGACCCTTGCTCGTCACTACGCTTCTCCAAACGATTCGTACACTTGCGAGATTTTTAATTTGTGTCTAGTTTAGATCATCTAGATAGCACAACACATCGCCCTCTTCTCCATCCTTGCGGAGCCAAGTCCCGCAAATTCCAACGTCGGTTTTGTTTACATCAAACACAGGAAACTCAGAAGCAATGTAACTGTTCATGACTTCACCGTCTTCATCTTCTGAAGTATCGCCCAGTTGGAATACATCTCTTGGTTGCATAGGGAGAGCAACATACGATTTTGGCAGGGTTGGATCTTCAATGTAGAACACTTGTTGCACTTGGGATGGAAACACAAATGGCTCATGGCTAATGTGTGTACCGATGTGAATCAATTTTGAGAAGTTTACAACTGTGAAGCCAAGCTTATCCTTGTTGTTAGCAAAATTCCTATCAAACTTAGCCCAATCCCCACGAAATAAGACAACACGAAAATGACCAAAATAATTCAACTCAATGATATCCGTGAGCACTCCATAGTAGTCGAGATCTCCATCTACAGGCCTCGTGTCCGATTTGGAAGCATAACTTCTAGTCTTAGACGTCACTACCATTCCACTATTTTGAGACTTCAAATGACATTCACGATCCTTGGTACGAAATCTAAAACCATTGAATATGTATCCTCCGTATCTTTTGACCATCTTATAGGGACCTTTGGCAAGTACTTGTATTTCAGATGACGCACCTTCAGGACCCAAAGAATGTACCTATTAATTTTGCGCAAATCGTATCAGCACCATAAAAAATGTAGATAGAATGAAGATTTACTCGCATAACTGTAATTCACCTACATGAGATTCAAACCACTTATCAAATTTTTCATCCATCAATTTGTTTTGTTCACGTGGTGGTAGTCTTCTTGGTCTAGCCCTTCGTTTGATGTCCCTGACAAATTCGCTAAAAAACAAGCAATTGAAATAAGGAATAAAAAAAGTAACTTAATATCGAACTCCGCGGTTTTCACTGTATTCGATTTAAATTCAAAAGCAACTTACTTTCGAAATGGTTCCACTGATGCATGGTGGTCCAGCACATATCAATGTACCTGTTCCCACGCTAAGTTATCTAGCTCAAATGCATCAACTTTACCAACAGTAGTGCCAGCGGTATCAAAAAGATATTGAGCACCATCAAGGTTGTAAATGTCTGGATTTCTACGTGGTCTACTAGAAGATGTCTCCACACCCGGCAAATACCTGGAAAAAAAATGTGAGCACTCCTCTGATAGATATCCCTGGGCTATTGACCCTTCAGGATATGCTCTATTTTTCACATAACCCTTTAGCCGGTATAGGTACCTGAACATGTACAATTAATGAATTAGAGTGGATTAGGGGATTAAAAGAAATGAGCTTTTGAAAATTCAATTTTGTAAGATGAATGAATTCTTTTACCTCTCAATGGGGTACATCCACCGATAGTGAACAAGACCGCCGATTCTGGCTTCACCAGCAAGGTGGATTATCAAGTGAATCATTATAGTGAAGAACGATGAAGGAAATATCATCTCCATTTTACTAAGTGTCAATGCCGCCTGCTGCTCCAATTGGTCCAGATCTTCAACACGAAGCATTCTTGAGCAATACCTTTATATATGCTACAAAGATCTTTCAGGACAGTAGTGACTTGCTCACACATTGAAGACCTTAGGGCCACAGGAAGGAGATCCTGCATTAGGATGTGGTAGTCGTGTGACTTTAGACCCTGAAGCCTCTTCTCTTTAAAGTGGACACATCTTGCAATGTTAGAAGAATAACCATCAGGGACTTTAAGTTCAAGTAGTACTTTGCAAAACAATTCCAACTCCAATTTTGACATTAAATAGATTGCAGGAGGTAGGAGTACTTTCCCGTTCGGCAATTCTTCTGGGTGCAACTCATGTCGGATGCCCATTGACTTCAAATCAAGTGGGCTCTTGAGATTGTCCTTTGTCATCCGATCATCTCCCATAACTGTTCCTATACAATTTTCACCAATATTTTTTCCGATATGCATCACATCTAAATTATGTCGCAGTAAGTTGAATTCCCAATACGGCAACTTGAAGAAAATACTCTTCTTCTTCCATGCACCTAAACTCGTCATGTTTTGATCCTCATCTTCGCCATATAGATCGGTCTCCTCACCTTTCTCCGGCCTTGCCCTTTTATTGCCCTTTGTCCTGACTTCTGGTTCTTTTCCATATTTGAATTGATGACCATCTACCCGCCTCAAAATATCTGAATCAGAAGAAGACCCAGGAGCATATTCCCACTCGTCGGTACCATCAAATGTCGCTGCCTCTACCCGAAATATATGTGTGTCAGGCAACCATCTCCTATGACCCATATAGCAAAACTTTCTGCCATTGTACAACCACCTTGAACTAGTTTGGTCAGCACAACATGGACATGCATAACGTCCTTTAGTACTATATCCAGATAAATTTGCATATGCTGGGAAAAACATTGATTGTCCAAGACAACACGGCCCGAAGAGAAAATGTTTCTTTAGCCATAGCATCATAGGTTGGAACACCCGCCCACAATTTCTGATGTTCATCTATTAACAGTTGTAGGTACACATCTATATCATTTCCAGGACCTTTCGGTCCAGGAACTATCATGGACAAAATAAATGAGAACTGCTTCATGCATTTCCAAGGCGGCAAATTGTATGGTATCAACACAACCGGCCATATGCTGTATGTACTACTCATTTTCCTGAAAGGGTTGAAACCATTACTAGCTAGTCCAAGTCTCACATTTCGAGGATCTTCCGGAAAATCAGGATATCTTTCATCAAATTTTTTCAAGATTGAGAATCAGCAGGATGTCTAAGAATCTCATCATTAGTGCGACCTTCAGCATGCCATTTCATATCAGAAGAAGTTTTCGTAGACATAAACAACCTTTGTAGCCTAGGAATCAGAGGAAAGTAACGCAGTATTTTGGCAGGCTTCTTTTTCCTACTTCGCTTAGTAGATCCACTGGCTCCCTCGTATTGATTTGGTCTTTCTTTCCATTTCGAAGAACCACACACTTCGCAATTCTCCAGACTTTTCTTACCACTCGTGAAAAGCATACAGTCATTTGGACATGCTGCTATCTTCTCATATCCTAGATCGAAAGAACTTAGGAATTTTTTGATTTTATAGGCTGAGTTTGGAATACAGATTTTAGGAAATGCTTCATTCAACAATTCAAGTAGCATAGTGAAGGACTTAGCAGACCACCCGTTTAAATATTTAATCTGAAATAGTCTGACAATGAATGAGAACTTAGAAAATTTGGTGCAATCGCGGTACAACTGAGTACTAGCATCTTCAAGTAACTTAGCGAAGGATTCTTGCTGCTTATTATTTTCAGGGGTGGGGCCAGACATTTCCTCGTCCACCCCACCACCAATCTGGTTTATTTCTGTTGACTCATTGTGAACTTCGGTTGTTGGGTTATTGGTGTGGAAATGAACATTATGAATCCCCATGGCATCTTGTAACAAAGCATGCATCTCATCGGAAATGCTTAAGTCTTCGTTCACTAAGGGCTCAGCTTCATTTTCTAATACAACCGGACGAACAGGAGCTGACGTATGATCCTCTCCATGACAAAACCACCTTGTGTACCCTTGAAGAAAACCGTTGACAACCAAGTGTGTATGTACTACGTCACATGTCCTCAGCATACAATTTGTACACCGGAGGCATGGACAAAGGATTAGGTTGGGATTACGGGAATGTCGTTTGGCAAAGATAATAAAATCTTTAATACCATCACGGTACTCCTTGGATAATCGTGGTTTACTAATCCAACATCTATCCATTATATCAATAGCACACAATTTGAAATTAAAATTTGATATATTAAATAGTAATAACAGTAAAAGGCATTTTGTATATTAAATTTCACCTATTTGAAAACCATCCCTAGCTGCAAATAAATAAACGATATAATCTTTAACTGTAAAATAAAGAAATTGTGGTTCCAAAAAATGTACAAAAAAAAACTACATCTTAACACAATCTACTCTATTCACATAACCCTAAACTATCTTTTGTGGAAATTATCACAACCACCTTAGTGGTATTTTATCGCACACCCTGTGTTCGAGCATAAAAAAAATCGACTATAGTCTCCCCTGTATTTGGCTTTCCGTTCAAGGAGATGATGATGGTAAAGGGTATTTTGCTGATGAAGAGGAATCGGCCGAATAATGAGCGCGTCGTGCTGTAACTACGGTAACAAGAAGATCTGATGACTCATGAACTATTCTGTTCATGGCTACTAATAATCACTTATCTCATAATAATAATAATAATAATAATAATAATAATAATAATAATAATAATAATAATAATACTAAACAAAAGAAACTAATATGGCTACTAATAAGTTTTTCTAAAATAATTCTTCATCCCAACTAAATCATTGATGCTTGAAATAAACCTGCACGAGGTTTGTTCAGCCCAAATCTTGTACAGATTTGGAGGATTTTGGTAAAAAACATGCCAAGATGCCAATCAGATGCATGAAATCAGCTTCATTAACAGTAAAAGAAAAATGATTATGTCCAGTATGTAAGCATATATTTTTCAGAGTGAACCAATTGTTGTACATATCCGGAGGATTTTGGCATACAGTTATAGCATCCTCAGTTCACAGTGAACCCATTTTGGTCAAAAAAACATGCCAAAATGACAATCAGATGCATGGCATACAGCTTCATTAACAATAAAAGAAAATGAGGATGCTAGCAGCATACTTAGTATGGAAGTGAACCCATTTTGTTAAAAAATCATGCCAAAGATGGCAATCAGGTTACTTTAACAGTATCTTAAAATGAAAATTTCCATTATCTGAGCTTATATGTTGCTCTACTACTTCTTTAGCCCAACTAAATCTAAAACCCAATTGTTGTGCATATCCGGCCGGAGGATTTTGGCATACGTACCTATACCATCCTCAGTTCACAGTGAACCCATTTTGGTAAAAAAATATGCCAAGATGACAATCAGATGCATGAAAATAAGCTTCACTAACAACAAAAAAAGAAACTGGGGATGCTAGCAGCATACATAGTTTGGAAGTGTACCCATTTTTGGTTAAAAAATCATGCCTAAGATGGCAATCAGGTTATCTAACAGTATCTGAAAATGAAAATACCCATTATCTGAGCGTATATGTTGCTCTACTAATTCTTTAGCCCAACTAAATCTAAAACCCAATTGTTGTGCATACCCGGAGGATTTTGGCATACGTACCTATAGCATCCTCAGTTCACAGCGAACCCATTTTGGTCAAAAAAACATGCCAATATGACAATCAGATGCATGAAAATAAGCTTCACTAACAGCAAAAGAAGATGAGGATGCTAGCAGCATACTTAGTTTGGAAGTGAACCCATTTTATGTTAAAAAATCATGCCTAAGATGGCAATCAGCTTCTCTAACAGTTTTTGAGAATGAAAATTTCCATTATCTGAGCTTATATGTTGCTCTACTACTTCTTTAGCCCAACTAAATCTAAAATCCAATTGTTATGCATATCCGGCCGGAGGATTTTGGCATACGTACCTATAGCATACTCAGTTCACAGTGAACCCATTTTGGGTAAAAAAACATGCATGCCAAGAAGACAATCAGATGCATGAAATCAGCTTCATTAACAGTGAAAGAAAATGGACATGCTAGCAGCATACTTAGTTTGGAAGTGAACCCATTTTTGGTTAAAAATCATGCCAAAGATGGCAATCAGGTTACTTTAACAGTATCTTAAAATGAAAATTTCCATTATCTGAGCTTATATGTTGCTCTACTTGTAACGCCCCGAATCCCAAATACACTGAATTCGAGATGTTCTACAGGATCTTTTCACTTTCTTTAGTACAATTTTACAGGGAAATTAAAACTTTTCATCATACATCAGAGATTACATCATAATTACATCTTTCTTTTGCACAGCGGAAGTAAATTTTACAACAATTGAAATAAAGTACAACAGCATAATGAAATCTTTAAGCATCCATCCTCTTTAATCTTTAACAAGTCTTTTACCTGCATGTCAGACTGTGGGTACGTCAGTTTATTCAACCGACGAACATTATACACGGCCATCCTCTCTATGCCGGAAATAGTATAACTTAACATTTCATATTTAGCAAACACAAACTTGTCACATTCAAACTAAAGGGACTACCCTATTGATGTCGTGTTGTGATTGTGCACTTAGTCCTTAATGCAGTTAATTATGTTACATGACACTAATGCACACTTGTTCGGATTCTATGCATCCCATACTACATAGGTCCGAGGGCAAGCCCTTATTCGTTCTTCATCTTTATAAGGTTCAATCCCCCGTTATGTCTTAAACTACTACTGTAACTACGGTAGTGTCTTAGATGTCCTATGATCTATGAGCCCATGTCCAGGCAGCCTGGAGGGGAATCCCACGCACTGTCACGACGCATCGAGCAGGCAACCTATGGACAATTCAGCCTCCACCATGGAACAATGGCACCACCCATAGCCACTCGAGCATCCCACGAGCGTCGCCAACGGGACGATAATTCCGGAGTAGCGCCCACGCCATGTCTTGACGCATCAAGCAGGCAGCCTGTGGATCGCTCTCACACCGCTATCCGATGGCCCCCATACTCATGTTTTTCTTCTACTTTCATCACCTCTTCGCTATGTACTAGTCCTTAGTTTTATAAAAAAAATCATGAACAAAATAATCTCTAGAGTTAGCCTCTCCATCAACCGGACTTATTCATTTGTTTCATCATGACCAACCTTGGTCTAATTTCATCTCAATTCATTTTTCTCAATGCCGGGGAGACTTAGCTACTCTATTTCAAATTTCATTTTACAATCTTTATCTCATAACAATTTCCATGTCAAATTCTCAAACTCACATGCATGTTCTCTTTCAATTCATGATTACACTTTGTTCATAAGTCCATAATGAATACAAAAAATTCATATCTATAACCAACAATTTCTTTTTCTTTCATCAACATGATTTCTAAGTCTCATAATCATACATGAACCCATGCACTTCATAATATCACTACATAACATTCACACTTCATATTTGCACAATATTCACAAGTGAGAATTTATCATATCACACAACAAAGTTCTTTTTGCCAATTGCTTTCTAATAAATCCATTTCAATTTATCTTTATAAACTAAAAATTTTCATAAGTATGTGTCTTAGAACCATAGCTTTAATTATACCATTTGTTCACAAATTACATTATATTTTCTTCAAATAATACCCAACTCAATCCCATGAAATTCCTTGTATTTTTATGAAAATTACCATATTTTTCTCACATTTTTTTGGACATCACAATCTCACAAAAAAATATTTTTTATAAAGTGCTAAAGGGAGGAATCGAACCCGGCACGGTAGAGAAAGAGCCCAGAGCACCCGCCAACAAGCCAACATGTGCTAGCGGTATAGGAGGAGTCAACTAAGTGTATATGGTTCGGTTACAGATTGTATATATTAATACTCCTTTGGTAAAAAAAAAAGTGGTGAACACAGGATTCGAACCGCACCGCTCGGAGAAGCGAACCGCAGTCGACGACCGCCTGAGCCACTGGCTCGGGTTGTCAAGAACCCAACCGAAAGTCTATACATGCTATTTTCGTACAGAAAAAAATATAACTCGATGTTCATATAACCATAGTTTCTTATTGCTTTGGTAAAATTTACTGAAAACTTCCAGATTAGTTTTCACTCAAACCAGTAATATAAAAATAATTTTTGTACTATAAAAATATATTTCTTCCCATAAATCAATGAGTTACTCATTAAGTCTATTATTTCTTTTATTTTCGACATTGAAATAAACAATTAGCCTTCTAATCCCCTTTTCTTTCACAATTCTCTTATAATAATTCACTGTTATTAATCTATATTCACACCACACACATCTTTGGATTTTTCCATACTCATATTAACAAGAGGATTTATTTAGCACATGAATAGGTAAAACTCAAAATACTAATTTTTGGGTAGTTCTATTTTGATGACAACAAGAAATTTCATTGGTTCATCAATGCCAAAAATTATACTTCTACTCATGAATTTAACATAATTACCACTCAAGCATTCAAGAGAAACTTTCTATTCAAGTTTCAAAGTGTGTCATTATCTTAATCAATTGTCATGTTTCAATCATACAATTAACAAGCAATCTAATGGAGATTTTCACACATCATACTAGCCATATTCCATCATCATTCAATTAAACTAATAATCATAGAAAATGCTACATATAGTTTAATTTCATGCTAGAATTTCACACACAAATTAATCACATCATTTCAATCCATTCGTATACTAACTTTTCAATTAAAGTGGACTCTTATTAGTATTTTTCATGTATAGTGTTGACAATAAAACTAGCATGGATCCTACATTAGAAATATAAAATATTTTACCCACCTTAAATGGAGAGAAACACAAAAAGCAACAAGTCCTTGTAGATGAAAGCACCTCCTCCTAGCCAAAGCACTCAAGCTCCAAGCCTCCAAACCAATGCCGAATGCTTCTCCTTGCACCAACCGAAAGCTTCCCCTCCTTAGTGATGCCGGCCACTCCAAGCACAAAAGCCCACACAACTCTCTATCTTTATATCTCACACAATCACTACAATACTATAACTTGGAAATTATACTTTGCATATCAAAATTAGCCATGAGAGGGGGGGGGGGGGGTATTTATACAAAAAAATGAGGGGAATGGAGGGCCAAGATTGCTTGGGTAGTTGTTGGATGAAGGGCTTAGATCAAAGTAGGAGTTAGGAAAACTACCCACTCCTAAGAAACTACCACCATGTTCTCCACACCCAAAATCAAAAATCCCTCCAAAAAGAATGATACCCGGCCTCCCATAATGAGTGTGCATTGCACGTGTACGTGTAGTGCACGTGCATGCAACTAGGCCAAATTTGTACCTTCTTAAATTTGTATAAAAATAATTTAGTAAAAAAAATCTTCTACATGACAAGTTTAATTAAAATAAGTTCATTCATGGGCTTTCTTCGTGAGCCAAAACTAGTTTATAAAAACAAATAAAATAAAATACTTTTGGGCTTTTTAAGAAAGGGCTTTTTACTAAATTAAAATAAGGCTTTAAAGAAAGGCTTTTTGTACTAAAATAATTTGAGAAAATATTTAAATATACACATCATGATAAAATGATCCAAACAAAATATTGCACGTGCACACTACGTGCAAAATAAATAATTTTTTTATTAATTGAAAAATCAGGGTATTACAGCACTCCCTCCTTAGAATAGTTCCGTCCCCGGAACTACAATCAAGAGCGAGGAAAATAAAACATACAACACTCACACAAGAAGAAACAAAGATACAATCAAACAAAAAGCTCAGGATAGTCCTTCAACATCCTCTCCTCAGACTCCCAAGTAGCCTCTTCAACCAAGTGGTTTCTCCAGACTACCTTGACCATCGGTATCGTCTTATTCCACTCAAGACTTTCTCTCGACGATCAATAATCTCAACAGGAGACTCGATGTAATTCAGGTCTAACTGCAAACCTTCCGGCACTTCAGGCAAATGATGACTCGGGTCCGGAATATAACCTCTCAACATAGACACATGAAAGACATTGTGCACCTGAGACAACTCTTCCGGTAATTCAAGCCGGTAAGCAGTTTTCCCGATCCTTTTCAATATCTTATACGGGCCTATAAACCTCGGGGCTAACTTCCCGCCTTTGCCAAATCGAACCACACCTTTGCTGGGTGATACCTTCAGAAAGACGAAATCACCAACTTCAAACTCAAGGTCCCTTCTCCGGTTGTCTGCATAGCTTTTCTGCCTGCTCTGAGCTTCCACCAACCTTTTCCTGATCAGATCAATCTTCTCAGAAGTTAGTTGCACAAGCTCAGGACCAAACAACTGACGCTCCCCTACTTCATACCAACACACAGGAGTTCTGCACTTCCTGCCATACAAAGCTTCGTACGGCGCCATCCCGATACTGGCCTGAAAACTATTGTTGTAGGCAAATTCCACCAAAGGTAAATGCCTTTCCCAACTGCCTCCAAAGTCTAGTATACAACACCGAAGCATATCCTCAAGAATACGGTTGACTCTCTCGGTCTGCCCATCGGTTTGCGGATGAAAAGCAGTGCTGAAATCTGTCTTGGTACCCAAAGCTGCCTGAAGACTCCTCTAGAAATGCGAAGTAAACCGCGCATCTCGATCAGACACAATGGTCGACGGAACGCCATGAAGTCGGACAATCTCACCAACATACATCTCAGCTAACTTGTCCATCGAAGCAGTGAGTTTCATCGCCAAAAAGTGAGCGGACTTGGTAAGTCGATCGACTATAACCCAAATTGCATCATTGCCTTTAGAACTCTTAGGCAATCCCGTGATGAAATCCATACTGATGTTATCCCACTTCCATTCCGGAATAGGTAACGGCTGTAATAGACCTCCGGGTCTCTGATTTTCGGCTTTGACTTGCTGACAAACCTCACACTTCGCGACAAATTCAGCCACATCCCGCTTCAAACCTGACCACCAGAAATGCTGCTTGATGTCCTTGTACATCTTAGTACTCCCACGATGTACCGACAAAAGAGTAGCATGCGCCTCCTAAAGAATACTCTCTTTCAGGTCCGCCTGATTTGGAACGCACAGTCTATCTCCGAACCACAGCACTCCGTCCCTAATTTGAAATCCGGGCAACTTGCCAGCACTGACCTACTCTTTCATCTCCAGGATATCAGCATCAACTTCCTGACTTGCAATGATCCTGGCATTCAAAGTAGGCTGAAGCCTCAACTGAGCCAAAGATGCTCCCAATCCTTGCAAGACAACCTCAATACCTGCCCGATCCAACTCCTCAATCAGATGCCTCTGAGTCGTAATCAAACTGGCCAAACTGCTCTTGCGACTAAGCGCATCAGCAACAACATTAGCCTTTCCAGGATGATACTTGATCTCAGGTCGCATATCCTCGAGCACTTCCAACCATCTCCGCTGCCTCAGATTGAGATCCCTCTGCTGATATATATACTTCAAGCTCTTATGATCCGTGTACATATTCAACCTCTCACCGTACACGTAGTGCCTCCATTGCTTCAAGGCAAAGATAATCGCAGCCAACTCTAGATCATGAGTCGGGTAATTCTTCTCATGCGGTCGTAGTTGCCTAGACCCATAAGCGATTACTCTTCCCTCTTGCATTAAGACACAACCAAGCCCCCGATGTGAAGCATCGCTATAAATGTCATACTCAACACCAGCTCTAGGCAAAGCCAAAATAGGTGCAGTAGTCAGTCTATCTTTCAACTCCTGAAAACTCGCCTCACATTGCTCGGTCCACTTGAAGCTCACATTCTTCTTGGTCAGCCCTGTAAGCGGTACAGCTATCTGAGCATAACCTTGAATGAATCTCTGATAATACCCAGTCATCCCAAGGAAACTTCTGACTTCCTTCACTGTAGTAGGCCTTGCCCAGTCTCTCACTGCCTCTATCTTTCTGAGGGTCAGTTGCCACTCCCTCCTTAGAAAGGATGTGACCTAGGAATGCCACTTCAGATTTCCAGAAATCACACTTGGATAACTTGGCATACAACTGCTGCTCTTCCAACTTCTGCAAAACTGCTGCCAGATGCTCAGTGTGCTCCTCCTCTGACTTGGAGTACACGAGAATATCGTCGATAAACACCACGACGAAAGAATCAATAAACGGCCTCAGAACTCTGTTCATCAAGTCCATGAAGATTTTAGGTGCATTCGTCACTCCGAATGGCATAACTAAGAATTCGTAATGCCCATGCCGAGTTCTAAATGCAGTCTTATGCACATCTTCAGCTTTCACTCGAACTTGGTGGTAACCTGATCGAAGATCTATTTTGGAGAATACAGCTGCTCCTTGTAGACGATCGAACAAGTCATCAATTCGAGGAATCGGATACTTATTCTGAACAGTGACCTTATTCAGCTCCCGGTAATCGATGCACAGTCTCATCGATCCATCCTTCTTCTTTACCAAAAGCACTGGTGCTCCCCAAGGTGACGCACTAGGTTGAATAAAGCCTTTTCCCAACAGTTCCTCAATCTGCCGTTTCACCTCATCCTGTTCCACTGGAGCCATCCTATAAGGTGCCTTAGAAATGGGTGCACTTCCCGGTTGAACAGTGATGCTGAACTCTACATCACGATGCGGGGGTAACCCAGGAAAATCTTCCAAGAACACAGTCGGATAGTCCCGAACCACAGGAATCCCTTGCACTTCCACAGGTGTCTCTTCCTTGCGGATAGTTGCCACCAGCTTAGAACATTTCCGCTTCCCTTGGAACACGACTTCAGGTCCACCTGGAGCCTTCACTGTCACCGTCTTGGTCTTGCATTCGATGCTCGCACTGTACACCGACATCCAATCAATGCCAATGATAACATCGACTCCCAAGATAGTCAGCTCGATCAGATCAATGCCAAAGATTCTATCCCCAATCACAATCTCGCAATCAGCATAATACCGATCAGTGGTTAAAGTTTCCCCTGACGGAGTAGCTACTGCTAAGATCTTGCCTGGGAAAATCTTCGGTTCTACTCCCAACACTTTAGCAAACTTTGGAGACACAAATGTATGAGAGGATCCAGTATCAAACAATACGACAGCTTTAATTCCATTAAGATAGAGTTCGCCTGTTACATAACATACACCATTACATAACAGCCTCACTAAACAAAGGGAAAAGAAATGACAAAACTCTAAACACCAGCCCTCGTACCAGAGATGACCTGATCTGCCTCCTCAGCATCAGCTTCTGTCAAGGCAAATACTCGCCCTGATTGGTAAGGCCTCTTCCCAGCCTGCTGCGTTGGTGCGCTGCTATTACCGCGCTGAAGTTTGGGACAATGAGATCGGTAGTGTCCCGCTTCCCCACAGTTAAAGCAAGTCACCGCAGGAGGTCTCACCACATTGTTTCCAGGTCCTCCAGCTACACTAACAGCGTTCGCCCCTGTCGGTTTGAACCTCTGTGCAGATGGTTGCCCCTTGAAACTCCCCGATTGTGCAGGCCTCTTACCAGTCTGCCAATTGTTCCTCCTGTTCTGAACAACTTGGAACTGCTCCATATCCGCCTCCGTTGCTGCCGCCCTCTTGACCAGCTTATCGAATCTCCTGATACCAAGGGGTATCATACGAGATCTCAAACTAGGCCTCAGACCATGCTCGAACTTGCGAGCTTTCTTGGCCTCATCCATCACCAGCTCTGGAGCATACCTGGAGAATTGAGTGAACTTGGTCTCATAGGCTCTCACCGACATGCTGCCTTGCTGAAGCGACAGAAACTCCATCGCCTTCTTCTCCTGGACGTCGGAGGGGAAATAATGGCTGCGGAATTCTTCCAGAAATTCCTCCCAACCAAACAACAGACCTCCCATGGTCCTCTTCACGGATTGCCACCAAACCGCCGCGTCCTTCTCCAGCTGCAAAGTCGCCAACTTGACCTTGCTACCCTCCGGTGTCTCCAACACCTCGAAGATTGTCTCCACTTGCCGTATCCAGTTGTCAGCCGCATCTGGGTCTGACTTTCCCTCGAATACAGGTGGTTTCATTCTCTTGAACGATTCCACCAGCTTAATCGCCTCGGGCACTGGATTCGCCGGCCCCCTAGCTTGGTTCTGAGCCACTGCATTCAGCGTCTGGTAGACCCTAGCAAGTTCAGTCTCCAGATCCAACCCTTCCCCATTCCTTGCTCCTCTTCTCGACATATTCTGATGCAAAAAGATCCGTCAAATTCGAAGTATATAACAAGAATTTAAACCAACTTCCATTTCATTGAATTCCAAAAGTTTATACATTCGAATTTAAAACATCTCTAAACATCAGAACGGGAAATAACAGAAGCTAAGACAATCTAACTCCTACGGGTCCTCTTCGCTGCTCGAAGTTCTTCCCGCAGTTCATCAACCTCATCCTTCAGCACATCAGTCAGGTTCTTTTTCTTCTCAAGTTCCCAAATCCGATGGCTAAGAACAGAATAGTCGGCCTTCCGCTTCTCCAGCTGAGCCTCCAACAATCCAACTCTCTCCTTCAGGGTTTCCACTTGCCTCTGAAGAGAAGTCACAAGACCACTTGGAACTGGTACTTCTTCTTCGTCGGAAGAAGAATCATCAGATGAATCCGGATGTGGGGTGATCTCACGGGATTCAGGGTACTCCTCATCATCAGAATCAGCTTGTCCAGGGTAGTACTCGTCCTCGGAATCAGCTTGTCTAGGATGGTACTCTTCCTCAATGATATGCCAGTCGTCGCCTCCAGCAGGGTCGAAGTGATCAGCCATCTTAGAAATAGAGAGGAAGAAGCATAAATCATAGAGCAACACAAATGTAAGTCACTTACATTTAAATCTCTAGATTCAAACACACACTCTAATGTCCACATCTAGGGTGTCGTTCCCTATAAATTTGTACAAGTGTGAAAGTGTAGAAAGCGTGGCTCTGATACCACTCTGTAACGCCCCGAATCCCAAATACACTGAATTCGAGATGTTCTACAGGATCTTTTCACTTTCTTTAGTACAATTTTACAGGGAAATTAAAACTTTTCATCATACATCAGAGATTACATCATAATTACATCTTTCTTTTGCACAGCGGAAGTAAATTTTACAACAATTGAAATAAAGTACAACAGCATAATGAAATCTTTAAGCATCCATCCTCTTTAATCTTTAACAAGTCTTTTACCTGCATGTCAGACTGTGGGTACGTCAGTTTATTCAACCGACGAACATTATACACGGCCATCCTCTCTATGCCGGAAATAGTATAACTTAACATTTCATATTTAGCAAACACAAACTTGTCACATTCAAACTAAAGGGACTACCCTATTGATGTCGTGTTGTGATTGTGCACTTAGTCCTTAATGCAGTTAATTATGTTACATGACACTAATGCACACTTGTTCGGATTCTATGCATCCCATACTACATAGGTCCGAGGGCAAGCCCTTATTCGTTCTTCATCTTTATAGGGTTCAATCCCCCGTTATGTCTTAAACTACTACTGTAACTACGGTAGTGTCTTAGATGTCCTATGATCTATGAGCCCATGTCCAGGCAGCCTGGAGGGGAATCCCACGCACTGTCACGACGCATCGAGCAGGCAACCTATGGACAATTCAGCCTCCGCCATGGAACAATGGCACCATCCATAGCCACTCGAGCATCCCACGAGCGTCGCCAACGGGACGATAATTCCGGAGTAGCGCCCACGCCATGTCTTGACGCATCAAGCAGGCAGCCTGTGGATCGCTCTCACACCGCTATCCGATGGCCCCCATACTCATGTTTTTCTTCTACTTTCATCACCTCTTCGCTATGTACTAGTCCTTAGTTTTATAAAAAAAATCATGAACAAAATAATCTCTAGAGTTAGCCTCTCCATCAACCGGACTTATTCATTTGTTTCATCATGACCAACCTTGGTCTAATTTCATCTCAATTCATTTTTCTCAATGCCGGGGAGACTTAGCTACTCTATTTCAAATTTCATTTTACAATCTTTATCTCATAACAATTTCCATGTCAAATTCTCAAACTCACATGCATGTTCTCTTTCAATTCATGATTACACTTTGTTCATAAGTCCATAATGAATACAAAAAATTCATATCTATAACCAACAATTTCTTTTTCTTTCATCAACATGATTTCTAAGTCTCATAATCATACATGAACCCATGCACTTCATAATATCACTACATAACATTCACACTTCATATTTGCACAATATTCACAAGTGAGAATTTATCATATCACACAACAAAGTTCTTTTTACCAATTGCTTTCTAATAAATCCATTTCAATTTATCTTTATAAACTAAAAAATTTCATAAGTATGTGTCTTAGAACCATAGCTTTAATTATACCATTTGTTCACAAATTACATTATATTTTCTTCAAATAATACCCAACTCAATCCCATGAAATTCCTTGTATTTTTATGAAAATTACCATATTTTTCTCACATTTTTTTGGACATCACAATCTCACAAAAAAAATATTTTTTATAAAGTGCTAAAGGGAGGAATCGAACCCAGCACGGTAGAGAAAGAGCCCAGAGCACCCGCCAACAAGCCAACATGTGCTAGCGGTATAGGAGGAGTCAACTAAGTGTATATGGTTCGGTTACAGATTGTATATATTAATACTCCTTTGGTAAAAAAAAAAGTGGTGAACACAGGATTCGAACCGCACCGCTCGGAGAAGCGAACCGCAGTCGACGACCGCCTGAGCCACTGGCTCGGGTTGTCAAGAACCCAACCGAAAGTCTATACATGCTATTTTCGTACAGAAAAAAATATAACTCGATGTTCATATAACCATAGTTTCTTATTGCTTTGGTAAAATTTACTGAAAACTTCCAGATTAGTTTTCACTCAAACCAGTAATATAAAAATAATTTTTGTACTATAAAAATATATTTCTTCCCATAAATCAATGAGTTACTCATTAAGTCTATTATTTCTTTTATTTTCGACATTGAAATAAACAATTAGCCTTCTAATCCCCTTTTCTTTCACAATTCTCTTATAATAATTCACTGTTATTAATCTATATTCACACCACACACATCTTTGGATTTTTCCATACTCATATTAACAAGAGGATTTATTTAGCACATGAATAGGTAAAACTCAAAATACTAATTTTTGGGTAGTTCTATTTTGATGACAACAAGAAATTTCATTGGTTCATCAATGCTAAAAATTATACTTCTACTCATGAATTTAACATAATTACCACTCAAGCATTCAAGAGAAACTTTCTATTCAAGTTTCAAAGTGTGTCATTATCTTAATCAATTGTCATGTTTCAATCATACAATTAACAAGCAATCTAATGGAGATTTTCACACATCATACTAGCCATATTCCATCATCATTCAATTAAACTAATAATCATAGAAAATGCTACATATAGTTTAATTTCATGCTAGAATTTCACACACAAATTAATCACATCATTTCAATCCATTCGTATACTAACTTTTCAATTAAAGTGGACTCTTATTAGTATTTTTCATGTATAGTGTTGACAATAAAACTAGCATGGATCCTACATTAGAAATATAAAATGTTTTACCCACCTTAAATGGAGAGAAACACAAAAAGCAACAAGTCCTTGTAGATGAAAGCACCTCCTCCTAGCCAAAGCACTCAAGCTCCAAGCCTCCAAACCAATGCCGAATGCTTCTCCTTGCACCAACCGAAAGCTTCCCCTCCTTAGTGATGCCGGCCACTCCAAGCACAAAAGCCCACACAACTCTCTATCTTTATATCTCACACAATCACTACAATACTATAACTTGGAAATTATACTTTGCATATCAAAATTAGCCATGAGAGGGGGGGGGGGGGGTTATTTATACAAAAAAATGAGGGGAATGGAGGGCCAAGATTGCTTGGGTAGTTGTTGGATGAAGGGCTTAGATCAAAGTAGGAGTTAGGAAAACTACCCACTCCTAAGAAACTACCACCATGTTCTCCACACCCAAAATCAAAAATCCCTCCAAAAAGAATGATACCCGGCCTCCCATAATGAGTGTGCATTGCACGTGTACGTGTAGTGCACGTGCATGCAACTAGGCCAAATTTGTACCTTCTTAAATTTGTATAAAAATAATTTAGTAAAAAAAATCTTCTACATGACAAGTTTAATTAAAATAAGTTCATTCATGGGCTTTCTTCGTGGGCCAAAACTAGTTTATAAAAACAAATAAAATAAAATACTTTTGGGCTTTTTAAGAAAGGGCTTTTTACTAAATTAAAATAAGGCTTTAAAGAAAGGCTTTTTGTACTAAAATAATTTGAGAAAATATTTAAATATACACATCATGATAAAATGATCCAAACAAAATATTGCACGTGCACACTACGTGCAAAATAAATAATTTTTTTATTAATTGAAAAATCAGGGTATTACACTACTACTTCTTTAGCCCAACTAAATCTAAAATCCAATTGTTGTGCATATCAGGCCGGAGAATTTTGGCATACGTACCTATACCATCCTCAGTTCATAGTGAACCCATTTTGGGTAAAAAAACAAACATGCCAAGAAGACAATCAGATGCATGAAATCAGCTTCATTAACAGTGAAAGAAAATGGGTATGCTAGCAGCATACTTAGTTTGGAAGTGAACCCATTTTTTGTTAAAAAATCATGCCAACGAGGGCAAACAGGTAACTTTAACAGTATCTGAAAATGAAAATTTCCATTATCTGAGCTTATATGTTGCTCTACTAATTCACTGTGCCTAACTAAATCTAAAATCCAATTGTTGTGCATATCCAGCCGGAGGATTTTGGCATACGTACCTAGAGCATCCTCAGTTCACAGTGAACCCATTTTGGGGAAAAAAACAAACATGCCATGAAGACAATCAGATGCATGAAATCAGCTTCATTAACAGTAAAAGAAGATGAAAATTTTCAGTATCTAAGCATATATTTTTCTATTAATTCTTCATCCCAACTAAACCATTCATGTTAAGGAAATCAAGATGAATAATCTGAAAAAAGCTGCTTTTTTTGAAAAATAAGGGAAATCAAGAGATGATACCGAAGAGAGAGAGAGAGAGCGGGGCGACGAGGGCGGGGGCGTAGGAGAGAGAGAGAGAGCGGGGCGATCACTGATTCACCTCCAAATAGAGAGAGGGAAGAGGGAAATCGAAAATGACAAAGGGAAGAAGGGACGATTTCGAAAGGTCGAAGGCCGTCGAAGAGGACGAAGCGGCGGAGGCAAACGCGCGGGAAGTAGAGCGAGGAAGGAGGGAAACGAAGCGCCCCTTTTTTGGGGGGGGGGGTTTGGGAAAATGGCGAGCGAAAGATTAGGGTTCGCGGGTTTTATCGCAGTTATTCACCGGCATTTCAATTAGACACGCCGGTGAATGTGTCCGTATATTCGCCGGCGTTTATAATAAAAACGCCGGTGAATAATACACTTCACCGACGTTTTTAATTAAAACGTCGGTGAATACGAAGATTGACCGGAGTATTAAATCAACCGCCGGTGTATAACCATCCCATTTGGCGCCCAATTCCTATTCGCTCCCTTCACCGACGCTACTAGTAAAACGCCGGGGATTATTCACCGGTAAAACCAGTATCTTTTGTAGTGACACATTGTGCCATAGAACTCAGAACTATACATGTTTCATTTCAATGAGCCAGTCGACTGTTTACATTCCCAGTCGACTGTATGTGTCATTTCCAGTTCCCAAATTATCACTAGTTCTTTTTCAATCATTCATATTTTCTAGATTGTATACCACATGAAGAATATTGATTTAGCAACTGTTCTACCACTGTGGTTTGCATACGTATACACAAATAAATCTTTAGTCTTAATAAGGATTCTAATTTAGAAATCATAAAAAACATTCGCCTCGTATCAGTCGACTTGTCCCCTTGGCAGTCGACTACACAGACCCTTTTCAATTCTTTTTACAATGTCATTTACCAGTACAGTTGCATACCATTTCTCATCAATACATTAATCAATCAATAGATCATTTTCCAATTAAATGTGCACTCTTATTAATCATTTTTCATGCATTATTATTCGATTCAATACTAGCATATTTCCTAGTTAGAAATAAAGAAAATTGAACCCACCTTATTGACGAAAATAACCGAAATCCAGAAAACTCCTTAATGCAAAGGACGGCTCCTTGCTCCTTGCTCCACGCTGAAACCTCCAGAAAAATGATGCCCGGCCTCCACAAAACAGTCACACACAATTCTCTCTTACAATATGATCTTAGTTGTAAAAGAAACAATGGATGAGAGGGGGTATTTATACACCAAATGGAGTGAGATGGAGGGCTAGGATTCAATAGGTGGTTATTGAATCAAAGGCTAGGATGCACTAGGGGGTTGTAAAAACTACCCACACCTTGAATAACCGCCCATGACTCTAACCCACTTCTTACTCCAACCGGCCAAACAAAGGGTGTGCTCTACACGTGTATGCAACATGCACGTGTATGCACCAACCACCCTACAAGAACTTGTACACAAAAGACAAGTCTAAAAAAAGAGATGCTACACATTACATGTTGTAAAAAAAATAATAAAAGGGATTAAATCCATGGGCTTAAGTTAGTTGGGCCAAAATAATTATTTTAAAAGAAAGATAAGTAAATTAACATTTGGGCTTTAGGAAAATGCTTATAGAAAACAATATTCTTATTCATCATGTTAAAAAAATAATAGCCAACAATATTACACGTGCACACCACGTGTAAAAGTAAATAATTTTTCATATATTTTAAAAATCAGGGTATTACAACACTCCCTCCTTAGAATAGTTCCGTCCCCGGAACTACAGTCAAGAGCGAGAAAAACAAAATACAACACAACACAAGAACAGAAAAATACAAAGATACAATCAAGAAAAAAGCTCAGGATAGTTCTTCAACATCCTCTCCTCAGATTCCCAAGTAGCCTCTTCAACCAAATGGTTTCTCCAGACTACCTTGACCATTAGTATCGTCTTATTCCTCAAGACTTTCTCCCTACGGTCAACAATCTCTACAAGAGACTCGATGTAATTCAGATCCAACTGCAAACCTTCCTGCACTTCAGGCAAATGATGACTCGGATCTGGGATATAACCTCTCAGCATAGACACATGAAAGACATTGTGCACTTGAGACAACTCTTTCGGTAATTCAAGCCGGTAAGCAGTTTTCCCGATCCTTTTCGATATCTTATACGGGCCTATAAACCTCGGGGCTAACTTTCCGTCTTTGCCAAAACGAACCACACCTTTACTGGCTGATACCTTCAGAAAGACGAAGTCACCAACCTCAAACTCAAGGTCCCTTCTCCGGTTGTCTGCATAGCTTTTCTGCCTGCTCTGAGCTTCCACCAACCTTTTTCTGATCAGAACAATCTTCTCAGAAGTTTGCTGCACAAGCTCAGGACCAAACAACTGACGCTCCCCAACTTCATACCAACAAACAGGAGTCCTGCACTTCCTGCCATACAAAGCTTCGTACGGCGCCATCCCGATGCTAGCGTGAAAACTGTTGTTGTAGGTAAACTCTACCAAAGGTAAATGCCTTTCCCAACTGCTTCCAAAGTCTAGTATACAACACCGAAGCATATCCTCAAGAATATGGTTGACTCTCTCGGTTTGCCCATCGGTTTGCGGATGAAAAGCCGTGCTGAAATCTGTCTTGGTACCCAAAGCTGTCTGAAGACTCCTCCAGAAATGCAAAGTAAACCGCGCATCTCGATCAGACGCAATAGTTGAAGGAACACCATGAAGCCGGACAATCTCGCCAACATACATCTCAGCCAACTTGTCCATCGAAGCAGTGAGTTTCATCGCCAAGAAGTGAGCGGACTTGGTCAGTCGATCGACTATAATCCAAATCGCATCATTGCCTTTAGGACTCTTAGGCAATCCCGTGATGAAATCCATACTGATGTTATCCCACTTCCATTCCGGAATAGGTAACGACTGTAATAGACCTCCGGGTCTCTGATTTTCGGCTTTGACTTGCTGACAAACCTCACACTTCACAACAAATTCAGCCACATCCCGCTTCAACCCTGACCACCAGAAATGCTGTTTGATGTCTTTGTACATCTTAGTACTCCCAGGATGTACCGACAAAAGAGTAGCATGTGCCTCCTGAAGAATACTCTCTTTCAGGTCCGCTTGATTTAGAACACATAGCCTATCTCCGAACCACAGCACTCTATCCCTGATTTGAAATCCGGGCAACCTGCCAGCATCAACCTGCTCCTTCATCTCCAAGATATCAGCATCAAGCTCCTGACTTGCAATAATCCTTGCATTCAAAGTAGGCTGAAGCCTCAACTGAGCCAAAGATGCTCCCAATCCTTGCAAGACAACCTCAATACCTGCTCGATCCAACTCCTCAATCAGATGCCTCTGAGTTGTAATCAAACTGGCCAAACTGCTCTTGCGACTAAGTGCATCAGCAACAACATTAGCCTTTCCAGGGTGATACTTGATCTCAGGTCGCATATCCTCGAGCACTTCCAACCATCTTCGCTGCCTCAGATTCAGATCTCTCTGCTGATATATATACTTCAAGCTCTTATGGTCCGTGTACATGTTCAACTTCTCACCGTACACGTAGTGCCTCCATTGCTTCAAAGCAAAGATAATCGCAGCCAACTCCAGATCATGAGTCGGGTAATTCTTCTCATGCGGTCGTAGTTGCCTAGACCCATAAGCGATTACTCTTCCTTCTTGCATTAAGACACAACCAAGCCCACGATGTGAAGCATCGCTATAAACATCATACTCAACACCTGCTCTAGGTAAAGCCAAAATAGGTGCAGTAGTCAGCTTCTCTTTCAACTCCTGAAAGCTTACCTCACATTGCTCAGTCCACTTGAAGCTCACATTCTTCTTGGTCAGTCCAGTAAGCGGTACAGCTATCTGAGCGTAACCTCGAATGAATCTTCTGTAGTATCCAGTCATCCCGAGAAAACTTCTGACTTCCTTTACTGTAGTAGGCCTAGCCCAATCTCTCACTGCCTCTGTCTTCTGAGGGTCAGTCGCCACTCCCTCCTTAGAAAGGATGTGACCTAGGAATGCCACTTCAGATTTCCAGAAATCACACTTGGATAACTTGGCATACAACTTCTGCTCTTCCAACTTTTTCAACACTGCTGCCAGATGCTCGGTGTGCTCCTCCTCTGACTTGGAGTACACGATAATATCGTCGATAAACACCACGACGAAAGAATCAATAAACGGCCTCAGAACTCTGTTCATCAAGTCCATGAAGATTGCGGGTGCATTCGTCACTCCGAATGGCATAACTAGGAATTCGTAATGCCCATGTCGAGTTCTAAATGCAGTTTTGTGCACATCTTTAGCTTTCACTCGCACTTGGTGATATCCTGATCGAAGATCTATTTTGGAAAATACAGCTGCTCCTTGTAGACGATCGAACAAGTCATCAATTCGAGGAATAGGATACTTATTCTGAACAGTGACCTTATTCTGCTCTCGGTAATCGATGCACACTCTCATCGATCCATCCTTCTTCTTTACCAAAAGCACTGGTGCTCTCCAAGGTGACGCACTAGGTTGAATAAAGCCTTTCTCCAACAGTTCCTCAATCTGCCGTTTCACCTCATCCTGTTCCACTGGAGCCATCCTATACGATGCCTTAGAAATGGGTGCACTTTCCGGTTGAACAGTGATGCTGAACTCTACATCACGATGCGGGGGTAACCCAGGGAAATCATCCAAGAACACAGTCGGATAGTCCCGAACCACAGGAATCCCTTGCACTTCCATAGGAGTCTCTTCCTTGAGGATAGTTGCCACCAGCTTAGAACATTTCTGCTTCCCTTGGAAAGTGACTTCAGGTCCACCTGGAGCCTTCACTGTTACCGTCTTGGTCTTGCACTCGATGCTTGCACTGTACACCGACATCCAATCAATGCCAATGATAACATCGACTCCCAAGATAGTCAGCTCGATCAGATCAATGCCAAAGACTCAATCTCCAATCACAATCTCGCAATCAGCATAATACCGATCAGTGGTCAAAGTTTCCCCTGACGGAGTAGCTACTGCTAAGATCTTGCCTAGAAAAACATTCGGTTCAACTCCCAACACTTTAGTAAATTTAGGAGAAACAAAAGTATGAGAGGATCCAGTATCGAACAATACAACAGCTTTCATTCCATTAAGATAGAGTTCGCTTGTTACATAATACACACCATTACATAACAGTTTCACAATATGAACGGGAAGAAGAAATGACAAAACCACTAAACATCAGCCCTCGTACCAGAGATGACCTGATCTGCCTCATCAGCATCAGCTTCCGTCAAGGCAAATACTCGCCCTGATTGGTACGGCCTCTTCCCAGTCTGCTGTATTGGCACATTGTGATTGCCAGCCCGTGGTTTGAGACATTGAGATTTGTAATGTCCCGTCTCACCACAGTTGTAGCAAGTGACTGCAGAAGGTCTCACCACATTGTTCCCAGGTCCTCCAGCCATACTAACAGTGTTCGCCCCTGTCGGTTTGAACCTCTGTGCAGATGGTTGCCCCTTGAAACTCCCAGAATGTGCAGGCCTCTTGCCAGACTGCCAGTTGTTCCTCTTGTTCTGAACAACATGGAACTGCTCCATATCCGCCTCCGTCGCTTCCGCCCTCTTGACCAACTTGTCAAATCGCCTGATACCAAGAGGTATCGTCCGGGATCTCAAGCTTGGCCTCAGTCCATGCTCGAACTTACGAGCCTTCTTCGCCTCATCCATCACCAGTTCTGGAGCATACCTAGAGAGCTGAGTAAACTTAGTCTCATACTCTCTCACTGACATGCTGCCTTGCTGAAGTGACAGAAACTCCATTACTTTCTTCTCTTGGACGTCGGAAGGGAAATAGTGACTGCGGAATTCTTCCAAAAATTTCTCCCAGCCAAGCACTATGCCTCCCATGGTCTTCTTCATCGAATGCCACCAAACAGCCGCATCCTTCTCGAATTGCAAGGTCGCCAACTTGACCTTGTTGCCATCCGGTGTCTCCAACACCTCAAAGATCGTCTCCACTTGCCGAATCCAGTTGTCAGCCGCATCTGGATCTGACTTTCCCTCAAATACATGTGGTTTCATTCTCTTGAATGATTCCACTAGCTTAATCGCCTCGGGCACTGGATTCGCAGGCTCCCTTCCTTGGTTCATAGCCACTGCATTAAGCGTCTGGTAGACCCTTGCAAGTTCGGTCTCCAGATCCAGACCTTCCCCATTCCTAGCTCCTCTTCTCGACATATTCTGATACAAAAGATCCATTAAATTCGAAGTATAAGACAAGAATTTAAATCAACTTGCATTTCATTGAATTCCAAACTTTATACATTCGAATTAAAACATTTTTGACATCAGAATAAAAGAAATAGCAGCTACAACAATCTAACTCCTACGGTTCCTCTTCGCTTCTCGAAGTTCTCCCCGTAGTTCATCAACTTCATCCTTCAGCACATCAGTCAGGTTCTTCCTCTTCTCAAGTTCCCAAACCCGGTGACTGAGAACAGAAAAGTCGTCCTTCCGCTTCGCCAGCTGAGCCTCCAACAATCCGACTCTCTCTCGCAGGGTTTCCACCTGCCTCTGAAGAGAAGCCACAAGACTACTCAGAACTGGTCCCTCTTCTTCATCAGAAGAAGAATCGTCAGACGAGTCTGGAGGTGGGGTAATCTCTCGAGATTCAGGCCACTCCTCCTCATCAGAATCTGCTTGTCCAGAGTAGTACTCGTCCTCGGAATCAGCCTGTCCAGGATGGTACTCTTCCTCAATGATATGCCAGTCGTCGTCTCTAGTAGGGTCGAAATGATCAGCCATCTTAGAAATAGAGAGGAAGAAGCATGAGTCATAGAGCAACACAAATGTAAGTCACTTACATTTAAATCTCCAAACTCAGACACACACTCTAATGTCCACTTCTACGGTGTCATTCCTTATAAATTTGTACAAGTGTAGAAAGCGTAGAAAGCGTAGCTCTGATACCACTCTGTAACGCCCCGAATCCCAAATACACTGAATTCGAGATGTTCTACAGAATCTTTTCGCTTCTCGTAGTACAATTTTACAAGGAATTTAAACTTTTCACTATACATCAGAGTTTACATCAATATTATACTTTTCATTTGCACAACGGAAGTAAAATTTACAACATTTGAATAAATATACAACAACATGGTATAATCTTTAAGCATCCTTTCCTCTTTAATCTTTTAACATGCCATTTACCTGCATATAAGATTGTGGGTACGTCAGTTTATTCAACCGACGATCATTATACACGGCCATCCTCTCTATGCCGGAAATAGTATAACTCAATTTTCCATATTTAGCAAACACAAACTTGTCACATTCCAAATAAAGGGAATACCCTAATGATGTCGTGTTGTGATGGTGCACTTAATCCTTAATGTATTTATTTATATTACATGACACTAATGCGCACTTGTTCGGATTCTATGCATCCCATACTACATAGGTCCGAGGGCAAGCCCTTAATCGTTCTTCAACTTTATAGGGTTCAATCCCTCGTTATGACATAATCTACTACTGTAAGTACGGTAAGTATCCTAGATGTCTTCCGACCTACGAACTCATGTCTAGGCACTCTGGAGAGAATCCCATCGCTGACATGACTCATCATGCAGATATCCTGTGGTAATTCAGCTCTCACCGTAGACATGACACCACCCGTAGTCTTCGAACATCCCACGAGCGTCACCACTGGGACGGTACTCTGGAGCAGCATCCTCACCCAGACTCATCATGGGAATTCCTGGGATACGCTCTCGCCGCTATCCAATGGCTTTCACTCATGTTTTTCTCCTACTTTCATCACATCTCCACTATGTGCTAAATCCTTAGTTTTTATTAGAATCATGAATAAAATCAAAGCTCTAGAGTTAGCCTCTCCACTCAACCGGACTTATTCATTTATTCAACACGACCAACCTTGGTCTTTCATTCCAATTTTTCATTTCATTTCTTTCAATTGCCGGGGGAGACTTAGCTACTCTTTCATTTCAATTCAAATTCATAATTACTAAAATCTGAGCATTCCCAAATCATGAGTTCAATTCATAGATTTTCTTTTCATGTCATAGCTTCCATATTCATTTAATTCTCATAATTCACAATAAATGATTCACTTCATGTACATTCATACAAAAGCAATAGAGTTTACCAATATCCATATTCACAGTCTCTAACACAACACAAATTATAAGATTTCCGAAATATCAAAAGAACACTCTGGACAGTCGACTTGGAACTCTACCAGTCGACCCATCCAGTCAAAATAGTTCATCAATAACGCTCGGAAGAGTCGACTGCTGCACATGGCCAGTCGGCTGTTCCGCAGTTCTCTTTCAAAAAACATCATATAGTTAACAGTCGACTGTTCCTCAAATCAGTCGTCTGTACTGGGTGGTTCAATCATATACTTATCATGCTCGGTACAGTCGACTGCTTCAAGCATTTGGTCGACTGAGCAGGTTAAAACTTCATTTACACATATCACATTATATTCGTGCCAACACCACATGTAATTTCTTATCTGTTTATTAACATCATAATGTAGTTTCAACTGAGAGTAAAGTTCGCATAACTAATGTTTCTTTTTTTCCAAAGAAAAATACTGAGCATGCACTTCATTTACACATCATTTACTTGCATATAATAACATCACATTAAAACACATTGTGCCATAGAACTCAGAACTATACATGTTTCATTTCAATGAGCCAGTCAACTGTTCACATTCCCAGTCGACTGTTTGTGTCATTTCCAGTTCCCAAATTATCACTAGTTCTTTTTCAATCATTCATATTTTCTAGATTGTATACCACATGAAGAATATTGATTTAGCAACTGTTCTACCACTGTGGTTTGCATACGTATACACAAATAAATCTTTAGTCTTAATAAGGATTCTAATTTAGAAATCATGAAAAACATTCGCCTCGTATCAGTCGACTTGTCCCCTTGGCAGTCGACTACACAGACCCTTTTCAATTCTTTTTACAATGTCATTTACCAGTACAGTTGCATACCATTTCTCATCAATACATTAATCAATCAATAGATCATTTTCCAATTAAATGTGCACTCTTATTAATTATTTTTCATGCATTATTATTCGATTCAATACTAGCATATTTCCTAGTTAGAAATAAAGAAAATTGGACCCACCTTATTGACGAAAACAACCGAAATCCAGAAAACTCCTTAATGCAAAGGACGGCTCCTTGCTCCTTGCTCCACGCTGAAACCTCCAGAAAAATGATGCCCGGCCTCCACAAAACAGTCACACACAATTCTCTCTTACAATATGATCTTAGTTGTAAAAGAAACAATGGATGAGAGGGGGTATTTATACACCAAATGGAGTGAGATGGAGGGCTAGGATTCAATAGGTGGTTATTGAATCAAAGGCTAGGATGCACTAGGGGGTTGTAAAAACTACCCACACCTTGAATAACCGCCCATGACTCCAACCCACTTCTTACTCCAACCGGCCAAACAAAGGGTGTGCTCTACACGTGTATGCAACATGCACGTGTATGCACCAACCACCCTACAAGAACTTGTACACAAAAGACAAGTCTAAAAAAAGAGATGCTACACATTACATGTTGTAAAAAAAATAATAAAAGGGATTAAATCCATGGGCTTAAGTTAGTGGGGCCAAAATAATTATTTTAAAAGAAAGATAAGTAAATTAACATTTGGGCTTTAGGAAAATGCTTATAGAAAACAATATTCTTATTCATCATGTTAAAAAAATAATAGCCAACAATATTACACGTGCACACCACGTGTGAAAGTAAATAATTTTTCATATATTTGAAAAATCAAGGTATTACAACTAAGGGACTGGCTTCACCAGTCTTGACAGTGCTTAGGCCAGCATGGATTTTGTTTCAACCTTCTGTTCTCTCTGGTGGCTTGATGTCTGAGTAGTTAGACCCACCCCCCAGTGCTTGTTGGGGGTGTATGTTGATTTTATTTCAGTCTCTTCTTACATTGTACTTTTGTGTTGTTTTGTACTGTTGTTTTCTCCCGGTACGCCGGGGTTGTTTTATTAACTTCTTATTAATGAAACAGGGTGGCCTTATTCCACCTTTTACCTCAAAAAAAAAACATTAGAGTAAAAATGTCAACTGAATTCTTATGGAGAGTTAGACTCAGACCATCCAAATTAAAGAACTTGAAAAAACCCCTGAGATATCCTTTTACCTGTCCTAAACGTTGACCATGTAGCTCACAACTCAGTAGTCAAATTAAAGAACATTATTATCAACCCTTAGCCGAATTCTTATGAAGATATATCTCTAATATTACAATGGGAGAGTTGTCATTTGTAGACAACCTGTTATTTGTATGCATTCAACCTCAATTAAATCTACATCACACAATGAGATTAGATTAACCCAAATCTAACTAAATCTCTCAATTAAATTTACACCACACAATTATATATAACCCTAACCAAACTAATTCTAAACTACACATCCTAATCTCACCCCAACCTAATTAAACTCCAATTAATTATTTAAATAATTAAAAACCCATCCTCCTCTCCATCTCTTCCGAAACATCCTTTCTCTCCCTAAAAAAAAACTCAGATCGATCGCTCCTATCTATCTATATTTTTTGTAGGTGTGCATCGTACGTACATTATACTAGTATCTTTGATTTGAATATCTGATTTGTATCACATTAAAGACTTAACTAGTAATTTACACGTGCGATGCATGTCATAATAAATATATTTTTTTAATGTAAAAATTCAGACGTAGTCTGGGCTTGCACCTAAGACCTTTATAATAGTTATGCACGTGCGTTACACGCGTTGATAGATTTACAAATGACAGCTCCTCTTCCGCCATTATAAGAGCATCCACTATCGTTGCTGCTAAATTTTGCAATTTTAGCATTTGCCAAATATCTTTTGACGTCGAGTGATGCAGTCATTATTGCTAAATTTTACAATTTTAGCATTTGGCAAATATCTTTTGACGTCGAGTGCTGCAGTCGTTATTGCTAAATTTAGAAGAGCAGACGACTTTTTTTTAAAGCTTCTTTTTGGCCGGATCCGGCCGAGCAATTTTTTATATTATCTTTTTAAAATATTATTTTAATGGCATTTTCGTAATTATTGTAATAGTATTTTCACAATTATTTGAAAAAAATTGTAAAAAAATTGCCAGGACAGATGAAGATCTTTCGTCCAGTCATTTTTTTTTTCTGTTTTGGTTTTAAAAATTATTTTAATGGCATTTTCGTAATTATTGTAATGACAATATTGTAATTTTTCGAAAAAAATTGTGAATAAAATGCCCGGACCGATGAAGATTTCCCTTCCTGGCTTTTTTTTTCTTATTTGATTTTTAAAATTATTTTAATGGCATTTTCATAATTATCTAATTGCAATTTTGTAATTTTTTTCTTTTATTTATTCTTCCGTCCTAGCATTTTTATTTTATTTTGTATTTTTTAAATTTATTTAAATGACATTTTTGTAATATTTTAGATGACATTTTAGTAGTTTTGAGAAAAATATATTAAAAAATTTGGCGGACAGAAGATCCGGCCATATTAAAAAAAAAACGGACGGAGCTTGATCCTCCATCTTTTATATTTTAGCAATTTTCTGAAGCCTCTGCTATCTTTAGCGATCGACTGTTCATTCATATTCTAAATTTAAAATTTTTAGCGAACGATAGTGAGATATTTTTCAGTTCAAATGCTAATTTTCGGTTTATAGTAAACAATAGTGGATGCTATAATATTAGAAATTTAACATCTTAAATAGATCACTTATTCAACAATGTATATATGTACTTAGTAGGAAGGCCTAATCCATGGTGGCCCCTAAGTTATTTTACTAATCATCACATTACTCAAAACATTTTATATTCATGAGCCCCATAAACACTAATTCTTTTGAATATATAATCATCAAACTTATGAAGGACGAGAATATTAGTTGAGTTGTAATTAATATAACTAATTGATGATTGGCTTCAACAAGGTTTAATCAAAAAAATTTGGCAAAGCACATGGTGTCCCCCCAACTATAATTTATTAAAAGATGATGCCAATAGTCCCTTTCCGTCTAATATCTATTAGAAGTGACAAGAGGCTGATTTAGCACTCTGCACTTTGCCTTTGTTGGTGCAAGACTTTGGACGCTATTCACAGGCATAATGAAAGTTTGAACTGCTATGGTATTAAAATCGTTACTTCGTATTTCGTTGTAGTTTGTAAGTATATGTAATGCACATATTTTTTTTCCTTCGACAAGAGCATCATTCATTCTCTAAGTACAAACATTGATTGCTTCTTGATATTGCGTTCACAATTACATAACTGTTTAAAACACGGTGTTGTTTTCAAATACGACAAATTGTCTCTCTTTCTATATGTATATGAAAAGATTGGTATATCAGTAATCATTTCCTCAGAAAAAAATGTTGTTAGGAATTGTGGCTTCAAATATACGTAGACACTGAGTACTTGAAGTTGAAAAAGAAGAGGAGGAGACAACGACAGCAAGAGAAGACAACAGCAAGTAGAAGAAGTGTAGTCTGGAGAGTTGCGGTCGATCAACCCTAACTGCTGAGAGTTCTTCGAGTGTATAGGGTCCAACAGAGGAGAAAACGGTTGATCGACCTTGGGGGTGCAGCCGACCGGTCGAGTCTCGGGTCTGACTCTACACGTTGCGGTTGACCGACCTTGGGGGTGCGGTCGACCGACTTCGGCAGCTGAGTATTTTTGGCCATACGAGTTTAAGGCCCAATAGCTGGATTTGTATTTATCTTTTAGGGTTTACCAAGGGGCTATATATATGGCTGTAGACTCTAGGATTTGTGTGGATCTAATCCATCAATTTGTGAAATCAAGAGGTGAGCTGTTATCATTGTTCAACTTCAAGAGGAAATTGTGCCGAATGTTTCAAAGGCGAGAGAGAGAGAGATTGAGAGTTGTAATCTCTTTTGTAATCTTTGTATTTCTTGGAGAATAAGAAGTATTGGTTATCTCTGCATATTGATTGTGTTCTTGTGAGATCTTGCATATATTGTAGTGGCTTGTTCTTGGTTCATCTAAGTCTTAGGAGTGTCTATTACTTGTGGTGTGTTTCCGCTATTAGCACTACGAGTTGTGGGGTAGATTCTTCAACAGGTGGTATTAGAGCAACTAGGTTCGAGATGGCCGATAACAAGATGAAGATCGAGAGATTCGATGGGAGAAACTTCGTGTCACGCTCCGCTTCCCAAAAACATGGAATACGAGCGCGTGACGAAGCCCAGCGAATGATTTTAACATCATCCATAAGCTGTAGGATCGACTTAGCATCACAACAAGAATATAACAAGATATATATACAACCAAGTATGCATGAATAATTTATTAAGCAACAGAAAACAATTGAAAAAAAATAATAATATCCAAATAGTTTTCAAGTCTGGATCAAATGTAAAACTCGAGAACATAAGCCCGTTACAAGTTTTAAGTAGAAAAAAAAAATAACACAAGAAAACAAATAATCTAAACACATTTTTTCTTCATTTGAAGTCTAAAATCTCTGCTCACCAATTCCGACAGGCAGCACGTCTTCCAAGGTCTGTTTAATAATTATAAAAGGGGAAAAATAGAGAAAACAAGAGAAAATGTCCTTAGTGCAAGTTAGGCCCACAAATAGTAAAAACGAGTACAAGAAACATGGAACAAAATTTGGAATCAAGAATATAATAGGGATGCAACAAGTAGTGGGAATTCAAGAACTAACTAGCAAGAAGGACAACTCAAGAGATCAGGTTGGGTAACAAATACTAATAGTAGATCAAGTGACTAGTGACATATAAGAGTATCCAACATCAAGTGACAGGTATCAAGTATAAGTGTCAAGTAATAAGTTTCGAGTCTAGTGTCAAGTAACAAGTCTCAAGTCTAGTGTCAAGTTGTCAAGTACAAGTATCAAGTCGCAAATGTCAAGTATTATATTTAAGTATCAAGTCTCATGTATCATGTCTTCAAGTATCAAGTAAGCGTGTATCAAGTTCAAGTTTCATGTATCAAGTCTTGTGGTTATTACTATCTAGGTAGCACTTCATGCATCCATCCTTTTACTACATGGTTGCTACATAAAAATCAGTTTAGGCCTAGTAATGGAGTCTATAGGGCGGTGTACTCAGGCATCAAGTATCAAGCAGGCACGGTTCATGAATACGAAAATAAATAACAGGTTCACGAAGCAAGTCCGTAAATACTAACAGGTTCAAGAACCACACAGTGGGTTCATGAATAAAACAGGTTCATGAGCCAAGTAACTGGCTCCATGAATACATCAAGGTGCAACAGGTTCATGAACTGAGTACTGGGAAACACGGGCACCCTTCCGAGTACACTTACCTATATTGTCCACTACTATGGTCTTTCCCTTAAACCTCGACTTGTTACTTTTATTAGTTTTTATCAAGCAAGCATCAAAGTGTGCGAAATAAGTCAAGAAATCATAATAATGAATATGGAACGAGTTTGAGATATCTATATAGCATATTCGAGGATCAACACAAATCAAAATATCAAGAACAACGAAAATCTCAATTCTGGACAGCACGACATTGCTGTACCAAAACCGTGATTTCCGTTGCTACAAGATAGCAAAAGCGGATCCGTCAGAATATATAGAAACTAGACTTCTGTCCGGTTCCAACGCATATAGTTAAGGTACGTAAAAGTCATGCTAACATATGTCAAAACAACAAACTATACTGCTATTGTGTTCAGGCAGAATTTGTGAATTTAAATTTATACATGTGAAACAGGGTTGCAACATTACTAATTAACTCTGAGAAAATTTGGGAAGGTTATCTAGGGTGTCCAGCAACAGCATGTAAAATTTCAAGGCAACTACTTAACAGTAGCATAGTTAAAATAATTTGTAAACTAAAGAAGTGCATCAGTTTTGTGAATCTGCAACTACAGACACAGCAGTAGTAAAACTGTGATATCTCCTAGACCGTAACTCGGAATTCTAAAATTCTGGAGGCTATCGACATCTAAACATTTAGAGATACATTTCATATTCAGGGCTGAAGTTCAGATTTTAAATTTAAAGGGGTCGAAACAACAAGTAAAGTTCAGGACAGCAATAAGTGTGAATGTATTTCATATATAAGTTGCATGATAATTGGTTATTATGAGTCTAGATTAATGTGTGATATAAATACAGATGTAGTGGTTATCAAATCAGCAAACAATATCTATTTCTCAACTCAAGGAATGCAAGCTCACTACGTACATGATACAACACACATCTACAAGTCTAGGGTTTCTTAGTTTCATGTGTTCAAGTGACTAGGAGATAAATGAGTCCAACTAGTTTGTAAATATAACAACGAAATGGTTGTGACTTTTAAGATTTTGAAATCGACGATGAATAATTCAAGATCAACAAATGATGAGTCAAGAAGGAGTCACAACTACTATCTATTTGCAGTATTTTCAATTAAATGCTTGTATTAGGACAATAAATTGTACAAGGAGAATACTTGCCTTTAGGACGACGATTAGATCCGATAATTTGGGAATAACGGGGTCGAAAATCCCGGACGAAATCTACCAAAAGCATGTGCGAACCACGTGCAAGGAATCAATAGTAACCAAGAGCAGCCCACACCAGATCTCGCCCAAAACAGCGGACAGCAACCGGATCTGCTTTGCACACAATGCAGGATAACAAAAACGACCAATGGGGGATCTCCCTCACACCGGATCCGCCCCAAACACGGGACAACGAGTCTGGATCTGCTGTGGCCGAACACAGAATAGCAGTTTCGGCCAATTGCGATCTGTCTTCTTCCTCACTTCGGCAGCGAATGGGAGAGAGAGTGGAGGAACTGGCGGTGACTCAGGACGTCACTGCGGTGACTGCAGACGACGACGATGGCCTTGGCGAAGACGACGAGTGGTGGCAGGCGTGGCGACGTCGAGCTCTATTTCTTGGGTTCGAAACAGAGGAGGAAAGCGAGGGATTGGGTTTGGGTTGTTGGCAGTTGATGATGGTGGAGGTTGTGGGTGAGGAGGTGATGAGGATGGGTGCAGGGGATGGGGATGGCAGCGATGGGTAAAGGTGGAGCGAGGTTGAAGAAGGTGATGGGTTCAGGAGTGGGAGTAATGGCGGGGGAAGATGGTGGTTAGGCGAAGGTGATGCGGCGATGAAGTGGTGGTTCTGTGGTGGTTGTGGGGATGACGAAGGTGACGGTGGATGGAGGTCGAAGGCGAAGATGATGGCAATTTGGGTTTCGATGGAAAGGAGGAAGAAGGATACGGGAGGAAGGAGAAGGCGGCGGTTTGTTTGGGATGAAACAGTATAAGGGATTAGGGTTAGGGTTAGGGTTAAGTGTTTAGGGTTAAATAGTTAGGGTTTGGGTTAGTGGGTATTTGGGTAGCGGGTTTGAGTGGGATCCAACAAGAGGGTTGGCCAAAATTCATTAAAAATGGGGAAAAAGAGATAGATGAGATGAATAGTCCATTTCTACATGAAGAACGACACAAAAGAGTAGAATGAATAATAAAATTGAATTAAATATTGGCACCAAAATTTAGTTGAAGCAAAAGGAGAGATTTTATTCGAACTAGAACAACAATACGGATCTCAATTTGAATACAAGAATACCAGAAATGAAAATACAGTAGAAAAATATGGATACGGGAAATAGGAGTTACACTTCATGATGTGGAAGATTCAGATGATAGCGTATCTTCGTCAGAAAGATCTTGATGGTCCGTTATTTGATGAGAAGCTGGTAGGTGTAGACAAGGATGCAAAGGTTTTGGCGGATTGGAATCGTTTGGATCAGAAGGCACTGGGAAAGATTCAGTTGGGGCTTAACAGGAAGACGTTATTTCATATCTCGAAGGCAAAGACCATAAAGGAGGCTATGGAGATTCTCACGGATATGTTTGAGAAACCGTCGGTAACTAATCAAATTCTTCATCTGAAGAAATTGATTAATATGAAGTTGAGGGAAGGGGGTTCACTAGCAGAGCATGTAAACAATTACTGTATGGTTTACAACCAGTTGAAAGCTGCAGGTTTGAAGTTTTTAGAGAGGGGGCAGTCATTGTTACTTCTATCTACTCTACCCGATAGTTATAGTACGGTGGAGCAGACTATTATAGGCAATATGATAGATTCGACAACTCTACAGGATGTGATGAGTAGCATTCTGAACGAGGAGGTGAGAAACGAGGGATATCCATCATCATCTTTTAGAGATTCCGCAATGTACATTGAGAAGAGACGTGAGAGATCTAAGAGCAGTCGAAGAAGAAAGGATCAGAGTAGTTCATCTGGGAGTGGGTCTGATGACAGCGATGGAGGACACAGACTTGAGTGTTGGTATTGTCACAAGAAGGGTCACATGATGCGTAGTTGCAAGACTTATATGAAGAAGAAGTAGGAGAAACTGAAGAGAGATACCCCAAAGGAAGCTCAAGTGGGGCTTGTCGAAGAGTTATGCTTATCAGCTCGGGAGGAGCTGGGCACTCAAGATTGGTGTATTGATTCGGAAGCTTCTTTTCATTGCAATCCGAGGAGAGAGGTGTTTGATGACTACAAGGAGGGTTCTTTTGGAGATGTGATCGTGGAAAATGGTCACTGGTGTCCTGTACGTGGGGTTGGTACTGTTCGCGTGAACACTAATGATGATCAAAATGTTGTCTTGCGGGAGACAAGGCATGTTCTAGACTTGAAGGAAAATCTTATCTCGATTGGATGGCTAGACAAAGAAGGGTTGTCTACTACAGTTGGTAGTGGGGAGTGGTCTATAACTGCAGGTTCAAGGGTGATTGCAAAAGGAAAGCGTGATAGAACGTTGTATTTGCTTAGAGACGTGAGGGACGTTTTTCCTGTAGTTGACTCTCAGCCGGAATCGAGTAGTAGGTTGTGTGAGGTGCAACCGAGTTCTTTCAGTTGTGGAGGGGAGGTTACTAATTTAGTGGGAGCTGCTGGCCATGGAAGTGATCCTAAAGGGTAAGACGTTGTTGCGGTGATGGTACTTTGCGAATTGGCAGTAGAAACTTCAAATTGCTCTTATGTGATAGAGAGCATTGGTATCGATATGCGGGTGATGTCGATGAGGGTAACCAAATTAGGACTGTATCAACAGTCTGCGGATATTGTGGAGGGTCGTCCACGAGACTTCTAATGGAGAGAGTGCATTGAGTGGTTATGAACCATGTCCAGTGTTGATGGAGATTTTGCGAGGTAGGGAGTCTCATAATACGGAATCCGACACGGAAGGTTGTTTCTCCGGTATTCGTGCTCTATGCGATTGGTGGAACACATCCTTCATTAGGCGATGAGGGTTGGTTGGTGCACTCCACGTGGTGGAGTGGCGGAGGTGATCTTCATGAGAGTGGAGAGTACTTGGGTCTTCCATGAAAATGGGAGATTGGCAGGGATAATATAAGGTAAAGATTGCAATAACTTTGAAGCGTGGTGTATTTGATCCAAGTGGAAGATTGTTAGGAATTATGGCCTCAAATACACGTAGGCACCGAGTACTTGAAGTTGGAGAAGAAGAGAAGGAGACAAAGACAGCAAGAGAAGACAACAACAAGTAGAAGAAGTGTAGTCTGGAGAGTTGCGGTCGACCGACCCTAGCTATTGAGAGTTCTTCGAGTGTACAGGGTCCAACAGATGAGAGGACGGTCGACCGACCTTGTGGGTGCAGTCGACCGGTCGAGTCTCGAGTCTGACTCTACACGTTGCGGTTGACAGACCTTGGTGGTGCGGTCGACCGACTTTGGTGCCTGAGTGTTTTTGGACTTACGAGTTTAAGGCCCAATTGTTGGATTTGTATTTATCTTTTAGAATTTACTTGGGGGCTATATATATGGCTGTAGACTCTAGGGTTTGTGTGGATCTAATCCATCAATTTGTGAAATCAAGAGGTGAGCCGTTATCATTATTTAACTTCCAGAGGGGATTGTGCCGAATGTTTCAAAGGTGAGAGAGAGAGATTGAGAGTTGTAATCTCTTTTCTAATCTTTGTATTTCTTGGGAAATAAGAAGTATTGGTTATCTCTGCATATTGATTATGTTTTTTTGAGATCTTGCATATATTGTGGTGTCTTGTTCTTGGTTCATATATGTCTTGGGAGTTTTTATTACTTGTGGTGTGTTTTCGCTATTAGCATTACGAGTTATGGGGTGGATTATTTCAACAAATGTATGGTATTGGTATGCTAACAGTATAGATTCAATTGTGGGTGGCTTTTGAGTTTTCTTAATTCGAACTAACCTGATTCCAGACAAGTTGCCTGACTAGTTTCACTGTTTCAGGCTGATCGGATTTGATCGATCCCAACCAAGCGCACAGCCCTAATCACGCAACTGGTTGATTGTGGAGGGGTCAAAATGAAGTGGAAGCAAGCAGGGTGTTGAATGAACGAAAGGGGAAAGTGGAGCAGTGAATGATCAGCAGGTGCCACCCAAAGAGGATATGAAGAGAACATAGCATCATTGGTTTTTTTACCGTAGGGCAGACAATACCGAGTGTGCTTCACAGCTTTTTGAAGCAAAAGCAAAGGGTGGACTGCACTTTTGCATCAATGAGTAACACATATGCTGCTGCATGCTTTAGCATTAAATCATAACCGTATGTAAATTATTTCAGTCTGAACTTTTTAAAAAGTTTATTAGCTCCCTTCGTTTTAGGCTTTTTTTTTTTAATGTGGCAATAGGCTTTGATATAAGTTGATACAAAAGTGCTTAGAAGGCATCATATATCTATGTACAAATTATGAGAATGGATTGCGTAGATCATTCTTCAGCTATTTTCCTGGTGCATTGTAGTAATATTTAAGAGAGATTCAATTCAAATTTGAATTGAAGAAGCTAAGAAGCTTAGCATTTTCTTAAGAAATAAGTTCTTAATTGGAAGAAATAATCTCTACTACTATAATGGGAGAAGGCCTTAATGTAATTTGTCCATCTACTAACCCGTGCAACGCACGTGCATAACTATTGTACATGAGGTTTTGGATCAAATCCAGACAACGTCTGAATTTTTACTTTTAAAAAAACTATATTTATTAAGACGTGCATCGCACGTGTAAACTACTATGATATGAATCTAAATTCAAATATGATGCAACTTACTAGTTTGGCTTAGTGTTTGTGCGGAAGTGATTTGACTCTTGATCTATGATATTGTGTTGTTGCTTATTTGTAACTGTTAATTAAAAGTCCTGAAATCTCTCAATGTTTGTTCTGAAAATTAAGAAACCAGCTAATCGATTAAATGACCCTCCGCATGACATCATCTTTTCTTTTTATAAATTTCTTATATATAAAATAACTAAATAGTATTGGAAAACATTTTTGTAACTGGATACTTTTATGCAAATTGAAGATTGAAGGTGGCCTAGGTATTCTTTCCCTTAGGCTTCAGAATTTAGCCAGTCTCAGGAAATGGTTGTGGAAAGTTCTCAAACATGAGTATTTGACTTGGATACGTCTCGTTGTCCATAAATACCATATTCGTCATAAAGTTTGGGAACTCCATCCTAGCATCTCTTCCAGGGCTTCTCCATTTTGGAAAGGAGTTTGGAAAGTTGTTGAACCCTTCAAATTCGGATTGTTTAATATTTGTGGTGATGGAATGACCGTTAAATTTTGGACGGAACTTTGGATTGACAATATCAAAATTGCTTCCAATTTCCCTGACCTATTTCATCTTGCGGCTAACCCTCACGCTACGGTTGCTGCTTATCTTGTTTGACATAACAATTTGAGAGATTGACACATTCCTTTACGTAGATCTCTTCCTATTGCTTTGTATCCGCAATATCTCAGACTTCTTCTGTAATTGAGTTCCTATCAATGGCATCTTGTAACCCCTGTTCCCGTAAATACGTATTTTCCGAATATTTTGTGTATTTCGATTATAATTTGTTAAAATTGTTTTGAATCTCCTATTATAATCTTTTCTAAACGAAAATTTTGTTATTTCGAATAATGATGTATTTTAACTTCACTTTCCCTTTTTATAATTGATCGACTATATATATATACATATCTATATAATAAAACACAAAGAAAGCTATCAAGTGGCTCTCCTTCAATCCCCCCAAAAATCAAAGGCCCAGATCTAACCTCACAAAACATATTTTCCCCCCAAAAGTTTCCCTCCAAAAGTTTTCCTCCAAAACTCAAATTCAAATCCCCCACTCAAAACAACTCATATATTTATTTAATTTTTTTTCTCTCTTTCCCTCCCTCTTCTATTCAAAAACTTAAGAAAATAAAAAATTTTAAAAATTTTAAAAATTAAAAAACAAAAAAATTTAAAATTTTAAAAACTTTTAAAATAATAAAAAAAATCAAAAAAATCATATAATATGTTTTTTTGCGCTATGTTTGCTACTTCAATTAATTTACTGGACCTCCAAAACTATTTTATATGATCAAACAAGGTGTACCGTTTCGAAGACGTTCCGTAGGCACGTGTCAACGGGCAAACCTAGTATATATATAAGTTTAGATTAATATATATATATATATATATATATATATATATATATATATATATATAAGTTCAGATTATTTTAATATAAAATTGATAAGGCAAATTTTTATTTTGCTGCATAATGTTATTATTACTATTATTATTATCATTATCGTTGTTATTATTATTATTATTATTATTATTATTATTATTATTATTATTATTATTATTATTATTATTATTGTAATTACTATTATTATTATTATCGGCATTATTATTATTACTGTTATTATTATTATTGTTACTATTATTTTATTATTATTGTTATTAATATTTTTATTATTAATATGTGTTGTTATTGTATTATTATTATTATCAGTATTGTTATTTTTTTTATTATTCTCATTATTATTATTTTGTAAAGCCCAAATATGTTAATATAATCTTGTATTATTATTTAGTAACATGAAGCCCATCATCTAAAGCCCAATTTTTCATACAATTGATTTGAATTATTTATATATAGATAACCAGAGCCCAAAATTTAGCCCATCTCCTTTTGAATTCTAAACCAAACCATATCCACCTCTTATTGGATCCTAGCCTACCCTAAACCCAAACCATATCCACCTCTTATTGGATCCTAGCCTACCCTAAACCCAAACCCGCATCCTATTGGATCCCCTTTTGATACCTAATACCCATAACCCAACTCTCCCCTAATCTGTTTTGACCAGATCTACCTCAACTGCACACATCCCCGTATCCCCTAGAATTACTCCTCACGATTCCCCATATCTCCACAACTCCCCCCTCTCTCTCTCTCTCTCTTCCATAACCAGCCAAACCCTTCCTCTCTCCATTACTATTCAAACATCCAAAAGTCACCTCTGTTCAAACACCCCAACCCTTCACCCCGACCTACTGTTGAGCCGCGCCACTATTCATCCTCCCGCATCCTTTTGCTCACTGCCACCTCGTCATCCCCGTCAATCCACCATCCCGTTGCTACCACCTCACGACGCCCGGCTCTCCAGTTCCGTTCCTCATCGCTTCGTAGCAAGCCCCGTCCCGCCTGATCATCACCTTTCCACCATCCCCCTCCTCTGCTCTGAGCCACCCTCGACGCCTGCGCACCGTTGAACCTCGTCGACGCCACTCGAGCATACCGCCGCCTCTGCCTCCATCCATTTTGCCATTGCCGCCATCTCCCTACACTCACCTCTGCCTGCGACCTTCCCCACTCACCTTCAACCTCTCGCTTGTCGTCTCCTCTAGTCGCCGCCTCCCCTACTCCTCCTCGTCAGCCAGTCGCGACCTCCATATCAACCCATCCTCTGTTCGTCTTCCAAAAACAGAGTGTTGTCCTCGTCGAAGCTCCGCCGCTTGCCGACCCTCACTGTCCGTCACCGGAGACCCCCCTCTTCATCCTCGTTGCCATCGCAGACCCCCGAAGCTCTGCCTCCGCTTGCCTCCTCCCTTTCCTCTGTTTTCTCCAAAAAACAGAGCACCGCTCTTGAGTCGTTCTGTCACGCCCAGCTTTCCAAAAAGAATACAGAATACGGATACGTAACAAAAGTCCAGCGAATGATTTTCATCATCCATAAGTTGTTGAAGAATCTTTACAATATATCACAATATAATCAGAGTCGGAAATCAGAAAAGTCAACCACATGCACATATGAACCAAATACCAAAATGAGTACTTGAAATAAAATATATTAATCTCAAATAGTCATGATCTGAATAATACAAAATCCTGGGTCACATTGCCCTAATACAAGAATAGATCCAAATACATGAATACAATTATTGTTCAAAGCAAGAAAACAAGAAATAATGATAATAAAATGCAGCACTAATACTTCATGTCTTCAATACCGTCTGGAACCTGTTCTCCAAAATATGTAATTCAACGAATACAGGAAAGGGAAAAAGAGAAAAACAAGTACCAATCAATTCCAAGTTACGGGCCACTTATAATGTATGATACAAGCACATGGAAAAACTAACTAGCAACATGGTATAAGCATGATGTCAAAATAAACAACTAACATGGCAAAGTAAACAGGTGTAAATGACATGAATCAAGTGTCAAGTAATCAAGTATCATGTAAACATGCATCAAGTGTCGAGTATCATGTAATCATGTATCAAGTGTCAAGTCTCAAGTCTCAAGTCTCATGTGAATAAGTCTCATGTACATGTAGTAAGTATCAAGTAAGCATGTATCATGTTCAAGAATCATGTTCAAGGATCATGTATCAAGACTTATAGTGATTACTATCTAAGGAGCACTTCATGTGCCCCATATTATAACACATGGTTGCTACAACAAACAGTTTCGGTTTAGATTTTGTAGGGGACCATACAGAGCAATGTACTTGGTTATTCACAAAATCACAGAACTTGGTCGGTAAACTTGATCGGTAAACTTGATCGGTAACTTGATCGTTAACTTGATCGGTAAACTTGATCGGTAACTGGATCGGTAACAGAAATTAACTTGATCGGTAAATTTGTAATACAGGAAACACAAGTCTCCTTCCGAGTACATATTTCTGCACTATCCATTACTAGATCTTTCCCATTAAACCCCGGCTTAGTTATTTGTTATTATAATCAGGCATGCATATATGTGTCGCAAAACAATGCAAGAATAACAGGTTATAAACACATGTATCAGGTTCATGGTGCAAGATAAATAAGTACAGGTACAAGATAATACATAATAGGGTAAAACAACTAGTTTTCTAATTCAGGTTAACAAGACGGTGTTGTAAAAAAAAATAGTGATTCCCGCTACTACAAACATCCAAATTTGGATCCGTCGAAGGATCTGGAAATTAGACTTCCACATGAATTCAGCGATCATATATAAGCCACATAGTGTTTCACAAAACCACAACTCAAAACTGAATCTAAACTAGGAAATGCGTTCAGCCAGAAATCAGTAAATTATATTCAAGTACAGGAAAATAGCAAGAAATCATCATAATAAATTCCAGGAAAAATCTAGGGTATTCCCCTATATGTCTAGAATCAAAATATGAAGTTTTATAATTTTCAAGAAAGCTTAGTTTAGTCAACCAAAATCAGAAATAATCAAGAAACGGTAGTTTGGCAAATCTGGAATTCCCAACACTGCTGTACGAAAACTGAAATATCTCGCAAGCCGTGAAATGAAATCCAAATCCGCCAAAGCGAGATGAAAATAGACAAAATAAATTAACTTTCATATTTCACGATTATTTTTCATACAGTAAAAAGAATCAGGATGAAAATACGATTCTTTACAGAACAGCAAGCAAAATACAGAAAATATAGTTTTCATAAACGAGCATGAAACGGTACTTAAAACTCATCAATAAAATCCACAAAAATTCTAGGTAATCCCTAAGTAGATATAGAAAAACTGACCAAAAGTTCAGATCAAAATAATATGTGTAGCACAAGTATCAAAATAATTTAATTATCAAAATCAACAAGAAACGAAATCTGGAATTGATATACACCTCTCTAGTAAAATAGTCATAACTCACACATACGAAAACGAAATCAAGCAAGGTCAGAGGAGTTTGAAAATAGACGAAATTATCTAAAACTCATGTTTTATACCGAAATTAAGTATTGAATTTAAAATAGTTCAATATATCAAACAAAACAGAACATCGACAAAATACAGATTTTAACCTTAAAAACGAAATCAACATAGATTCAAGAAAATTGATCCAAACACGTTCAAACATGAAATCGAGTTTACCAAGTGTCTAAACATCATAAATTAGGGTCATTAACATATCCACACCAAATATATCACATGGGTCTCAACCAAGTCACGAATTCTCACAAAAAAATCTTACATACATGATCCAAATTCAAGAACGGATAAAACCTAGGTTAATTCATGTCCAAATGGTGTCGTGAGTCATCTATGGTCAAGTTTTCACAATAGAGACTAAACCCATCAAGCAAAACACAAACAAGAGTCGTCTCTAGACCCAACTACACTATAGGTGAACTTTTTGACTTATATCAAACAAATGAATTGGAGTACAAGTTACTTGCCTGAGGGACGACGAAGAAAACGACTCCAAGCAAGAATAACGGGAACAGGTTCCCGGGGCACGAACGTAACACACGGATGAATCACGAACAAGAATTACGAACCAAATGGATCACACGAACCGAAGTGAGCAAACGAACTCAAACGAACCAACGCGAACACACCCCAAAATCACCCAAGATCCAACACACAATCCATGAGCAACAACCACCACGGACCCATGCCCGAATAACGACGGACGAAACCGAACTAACAACTCGAACCCAAACATGCAACACACCACAACGACAAGGGGAACCGATTGACGTCATGGCATACACGGCAGTGACAGTGGGTCCCGATGTCGTTGTCGTCGATGCGATGCTGCTCCGTAGGGGAGCCGGCCTGTCGCTGAGGAGTTGCGACGGAGGCAAGGGCTGTCGAGAGGAGGCAGGGGGAGTGCGGGTGCTGCTGTTGGGGCAGGAGGCGCGAGGCAGCGCGGCTGGCGCATGAGGCAGCAGCGGGTGGCCAGGGGCGCGACGAGGCTGCATCGCGAGGGGAGGTCGTCGAGGTCACGATGCCGGAGCATGGGGGTGCACAGGCTGACTGAGGGGCATTGCATCGCAGCTGATGGCAGGTGCAGCGCAGGGAAGCTGCGCTGCAGGAGGCGCGCCGAGGGGTCGCGAGGGCGCCCCTGGTTGCAGTCGCTGGTTGGCTGCGTCGGGGCACTACAGTGCAATAAGGAGGAGACGGGGTCGTCGCAAGGTGGGGAGGTAGAAGGTAGAGAGAAGGAGAGCGGGAGATGGGCAAAGACGAAGCGGCAGGAAAAAAAGCGGCTGCATGGGTAGGGAAGGGGAACAGACGGGAGAGAGATGTGTTTATATAGGCAGGTGATTAGGATTTTAGGGTGAGCTGACGAGTTGGTTAATATGGGGTTATCGGGTTTTGGGTTAAGTGTAAGGGCTTAACGGGTAAATATGGGTTATTGGGTAGGGTAGTTGATATAGGGTAATGGGTATAGTTGGGTTTAAGTGGGTTAATGGGTTTAATAAAATACATTAATAAAATTTACAATTAGGATTTATGCAAAAAAAAAAAACTAAATCAATTATAACAATTAGTAATACAATAGTACAATAAATCAAATAGTTTACATTGGGTTAATACTCAAATTCTAGCAATACCATAATATTTTTTTTATAGAAATGATAACATTCATAATAATCAAAATAGTAAAAAAATCACCGGGAGCTGGTTGAAAATAAAATTTATTAATTAAAAATAGATTTTAACAGAAGATCAATAATATAATTTTAACAATGAATATGAAAGCAGAAAAAATAATGTACAAAAAATTTTAAATATAGAAAAATACACATAAAATACGAGTTTGGGAAAGCAGGGGTTACAATCCTACCCACCTTACAACAAAATTTCGTTCTCGAAATTTGCTTAGGCGGTACATAGGATAGGGCAAAAGCAAACTGGGGAAGGGTAACAAAACAGAGAGTAAGTGGGAAAGGGACAAGGCAGGGGCAACACCAGAAAAAAATGATGAAGTGGATAACAATGAGGTCAAATGGAATGCAAGAACAGAAGCAAATGATATCAAAAGGAGAGAAAGAGCATAAGATAACAAAGCAGGAAGTAGGCAGAACTGGAATCAAAGAGAGAAATGACAAAGAAGAATTGAATCAAATAATAAGTCAACGGATGAGAACAATTGTAAGAAATAGGGGAAACCAAAACAATGCAAGGAAGGAGAAGCAACAAAATGATCTTGGGACCTGTGGGTTATGGGCCCACCACGCTTCCGCTGCACCACTCTGATGGTGACATTTCAAGCTGCAGACATGTCGTTGTAGACCACGCGACAAAAAGCGACGATCTGAGCTGGAAGAAAAGAATGAGACACCAGATTAAAATTGGGATTTAGAGGAGGGCTTTAATTTAAATAATTAGGTCAAAATTAATGGGTGTTAACAAAAATAATATTAGAAATACAAAAATCAACACATCATCATAATAAAATAATAACGACAAAAATAATAAAAATAATAATAACAATAATAATCATCATAAATATACTAGTAAAAATAAAAATAATAATAAAATATTAACAATGCTGGTAAGGATAATAATACAAGACAGAAAGTAATTTGGGGTTCATCATTTTGGTGAAAGTAATTCAATATCAACATCAAAAATAAAATAATAAGAAAAATATACAATAATAATAATAGTAATAACAATAATAATAAGGAAAACAATAATAATACTAGTAGTAGAAATTCTTTGATGTGGGTTCGCCTCATTTACATCCATCTGCAGACTTGCCTTCTCGACATCAAGTTGTAGGTTTGCCTCAACGACAACAGGTTGCAAGTTACCATCTGGATATTCGGTTGCATATTTTGCCTCCCCGATATCCAGTTGTAATTTGCCTCCATTGACGTCTAGTTGCATGTTTGCCATCTCGACATCCAGTTGCAACAAAACGATGAATGAGATGATGCAATCTTCCATACGTACTTAGATATTGATTGCTCATTTTAAGTACGAAGTAGAAATTTGTGATATTAAAATACACAGTTTTTCAAAATAACAAAATTTTCGTTTTAGTAACAATTTTATAGAAGATCCAAAATATAACAAATAATAATCGAAATACACAAAATAAAGAAAATATAGGCAGGAGAAGAATGAATTTTATACTCAATAAAGAGTCAACAAAGGAGGACGACTACAGGGGACGAAAGAAAATACGAATCAAAGAATTGAATATGAAGGAAGAGGAACGAGGGGACACAAGCGGAATTTCAAGAGAATATGTCTGAAAAGGAATAAATAGCATGATACTCAAAATGAGTCAACAAATAAAGATGAATGAAAGAATTAAAGAAATATGGGTACGGAAAGAACGAAACTATACCCAAGGAGAAATCAATCAAAGAGGACGACTGAAAAAGAGACGGAAGAAACAAGGAATCAAGGAATTGAATAAGAAGGGATCAAAAAGAAAGGATTAAGACTAGTATCCAGATCAATGTTGATAATAACAGATTCATTTATGCATGCATGGTTGGTGAAATGATGAGCAATTCCATTTCGAGCCAAGCTTGTCTAACATATTCGGTAACTAATACATTAGCTAAACCTGGTGCTCTGATACCACTAAAAACCCTGTGACACCCCGCTTCCTAAAAAGAATACGGAATACGGATACGTAACAAAAGCCCAACAAATGATTTTCATCATCCATAAGCTGTTCAAGAATCTTTACAACATACCATAATATAATCAGAGTCGGAAGCCAGAAAAGTCAACCACATGCACATATGAACCAAATACCAACAAGAGTACTTGAAATAAAATATATTAATCTCAAATAGTCATGATCTGAATAACACAAAATCCTTGGCCACATTGCCCTAATACAAGAATAAATCCAAATACATGAATACAATTATTGTTCAAAGCAAGAAAACAAGAAATAATGCTAATAAAATGCAGCACTAATACTTCATGTCTCCAAAACCGTCTGGAACCTGTTCTCCAAAATCTGCAATTCAACGAATGCAGGAAAGAGGAAAAGAGAAAAATAAGTACCCGTCAATTACAAGTTACGGACCACTTATAATGTAGGATACAAGCATATGGGGAAACTAACTAGCAACATGGTATAAGCATGATGTCAAAATAAACAACTAACATGGCAAAGTAAACAGGTGTAAATGGCATGAATCAAGTGTCAAGTAATCAAGTATCATGTAAACTAATCATGTATCAAGTGTCAAGTCTCAAGTCTCATGTAAACAAGTCTCATGTATCATGTAGTCAAGTGTCAAGCAAGCATGTATCATGTTCAAAAATCATGTTCAAGGATCATGTATCAAGTCTTATAGTGATTACTATCTAGGTAGCACTTCATGCGCCCCATATTATAACACATGGTTTCTACAACAAATAGTTTCGCAGTGTACTCGGTTATTCACAGAATCACAGAACTTAGTCAGTAAACTTGATCGGTAAACTTGATCGGTAACTTGATCGGTAAACTTGATCGGTAACTTGATCGGTAACAGAAATTAACTTGATCGGTAAACTTGTAATACAGGAAACACAAGTCTCCTTCCGAGTACACGTTTCTGCACAATCCACTACTAGATCTTTCCCATTAAACCCCGACCTAGTTATTTTTTATTATAATCAGGCATGCATGTATGTGTCGCAAAACAATGCAAGAATAACAGGGTATAAACATGTATCAGGTTCAGGGTGCAAGATAAACAAGTACAGGTACAAGATAATACATAACAGGGTAAAACAACTAGTTTTCTAATTCAGGACAACAAGACGGTGTTGTACAAAAACAGTGATTTCCGCTACTGCAAACATCCAAATCTGGATCCGTTGAAGGATCTATAAATTAGACTTCCACACAATCCAGCGATCATATATAATCCACATAGTGTTTCACAAAACCACAACTCAAAACTAAATCTAAACCAGGAAATGCGTTCAACCAGAAATCAGTAAATTATATTCAAGTACAGGAAAATAGCAAGAAATCATCAATATAAATTCCAGGAAAAATCTGGGGTATTTCCTTATATGTCTAGAATCAAAATATAAAGTTTCATAATTTTCTAGAAAGCTTAGTTTAGTCAACCAAAATCAGAAATCATCAAGAAACGGTAGTTTGGCAAATCTGGAATTCCCAACACTGCTGTACGAAAACTGAAATATCTCGCAAGCCGTGAAATGAAATCCAAATCCGCCAAGGCGAGATGAAAATAGACAAAATCAATTAACTTTCATATTTCACGATTATTTTTCATACAGTAAAAAGAATCAGGATGAAAATACGATTCTTTACAGAACAGCAAGCAAAATACAGAAAATATAGTTTTCATAAACGAGCATGAAACGGTACCTAAAACTCATCAATAAAATCCATCAAAATTCTGGGTAATCCCTAAGTAGATATAAAAAAACTGACCAAAATTTCAGATCAAAATAATATGTGTAGCACAAGTATCAAAATAATTTAATTATCAAAATTAACAAGAAACGAAATCTGGAATTGATATACACCTCTCTAGTAAAACAGTCATAACTCACACATATGAAAACGAAATCAAGCAAGGTTAGAGGGTTTTGAAAATAGACGAAATTATCTAAAACTCATGTTTTATACCGAAATTAAGATACTGACTTTAAAATAGTCCAAAACATCAAACAAAACAGAACAGCGACAAAATACAGATTTTCCCCTTAAAAATGAAATCAACATAGATTCAAGAAAATTGATCCAAACATGCACAAACATGAAATCGAGTCTTCCAAGTGTCTAAACATCATAAATTAGGATTATTAACATATCCACACCAAATATATCACATGGGTCTCAACAAAGTCACGAATTCTCACAAAAAAATCTCACATACATGATCCAAATTCATTAACGGGTAAAACCTAGGTTAATTCATGTCCAAATAGTGTCGTCAGTCATCTATGGTCAAGTTTTCACAGTAGAGACTAAACCCATCAAGCAAAACACAAACAAGAGTCGTCTCTAGATCTAACTACACTATAGGTGAACTTTTTGACTTGTATCAAACAAATGAATTGGAGTACAAGTTACTTGCCTGAGGGACGACGAAGAAAATGACTCCAAGCAAGAATAACGGGAACAGGTTCTCGGGGCACAAACGCAACACACGGATAGATCGCGAACAAGAATCACGAACCAAATGGATCACACGAACCGAAGCGAGCAAACGAACTCAAACGAACCAATGCGAACACACCCCACAATCACCCAAGATCCAACACACAATCCATGAGCAACAACCACCATGGACCCATGCCCGAATAACGACGGACGAAACCGAACGAACAACTCGAACCCAAACATGCAACGCACCACAATTGCAAGGGGAACCGATTGACGTCAAGGCACACACGACAGTGACAGTGGGTCCCGATGTCGTTGTCACCGATGCGATGCTGCACCGAAGGGGAGCCGGCCTCTCGCTGAGGAGTTGCAACGGAGGCAAGGGCTGTCGAGATGAGGCAGGGGGAGTGCAGGTGCTGCTGTTGGTGTAGGAGGCACGAGGTAGCGCGATTGGGGAAGCGTGCGGCAGGGCTGGCGCATGAGGCAGCAACGGGTGGCTAGGGGCGTGATGAGGCTGCATCGCGAGGGGTGGTCGTCGAGGTCACGACGGCGGAGCACGGGGGTGCGCAGGCTGACTGAGGGGAGTTGCGTCGTGGCTGATGGCAGGTGCAGTGCAGGGAAGCTGCGCTGCAGGGGGCGTGCCGAGGGGTCACGAGGGCACGACTGGTTGCAGTTGCTGGTTGGCTACGTCATGGCACTGCAGCGCAGTAAGGAGGAGACGGGGTCGTCGTGAGGTGGATCGGTAGAGGGCAGAGAGAAGGAGAGCGGGAGATGGGTGAAGACGAAGCGGCAGGAAAAAAGGCGGCTGCATGGGTGGGGAAGGGGAACAGTCGGGAGAGAGATAGGTTTATGTAGGCAGGTGATTAGGGTTTTAGGGTGAGCTGACGGGTTGGGTAATATGGGGTTATCGGGTTTTGGGTTAAGTGTAAGGGCTTAACGGGTAAATATGGGTTATTAGGTAGGGTAGTTGATATAGGGTAATGGGTATAGTTGGGTTTAAGTGGGTTAATGGGTTTAATAAAATACACTAATAAAATATACAATTAGGATTTTAAAAAAAAATAACTAAATCAATTATAACAATTAGTAATACAATAGTACAATAAATCAAATAGTTTACATTGGGTTAATACTCAAATACTAGCAATACCATAACATTTTTTTATAGAAATGATAACATTCATAATAATCAAAATAATAAAAGAATCACCGGGAACTAGTTGAAAATAAAATTTACTAATTAAAAATATATTTTAACATAAGATCAATAATATAATTTTAATAATGAATATGAAAGCAGAAAAATTAATGTACAAAAAATTTTAAATATAGAAAAATACACATAAAATACGGGTTTGGGAAAACAGGGGTTACATCTTCGAACCACCAAGCATCGTCGATGACCTTCCCCTCCGACCTCGCCTCCTCCACGTCGTCGACTTCGCCGTCCACCACAGACCCGAGCATCCCTTATCGTTGGGTCTCCAGCCTACTCTCTCTCTCTGTGTGTGTTTAAGTTGAGAAGGAGGAGGTACAATGGTCAATTTTCGTGTTTGCTGTTCGGGTATAGGAGATCCGAATTGGCATTTGGTGTCGTGAAGGGATCCGATGTAAGGCCTGTTTGCTGTTTTGCTGTTTAGTCTTAATTTTCTGTTGGTGTTGCATGTGGAGCGCACGTACTTGCGTATTTCCGTGTTCATAGTTCGTCGCCCGGGATTCTGATCCCGTTATTCTTCGGTTATTCGAATTAATCTAATCGTTATCTAAAGGCAAGTCTACTTGAACTCGTTTGTTACTCTAGTTCATGATTATTGATCTCCGCAAGTAGTTTCCTTTCGATTATCGTAACATTGCTTTGTGTACCTTCCGTTGAGGATATCGAGGATTTACACGAGCTAACCCGAAGTATCCTTGACTTCGTGTCAACATCCATTGATTCAAACCCAAGCTTGCATGCACACACGACATGAATAAATTGACTAGAAACTTGTATATAGAAATATATAATGATTTGATTACATGTTGATTGATTCAGATCTCGTGAATTGAATCATGACATGATAACTTGGCTTGTACACTGTAAAAATTCATCTTGACTTGTTGTATATAATGTTAATGCATTTCATGATCCAAGAATAAGTAGATTGTTCATTTTGATGAATATATATGATGAATTTTTATTACTTTTTGCTGCATCTTTATCAACACCTTAATACTCTTATATACACTTGCATGATTATGAATGACATAATAAAATATTGAACAAGACGGGGTTAATAAGGGTTGACTTAGTAGTGGACAATCTCAGAAAATGTACTCGGTAGGGCCCTTCTTGTTTACATGGAATATTGACATGAAAGGTGGAGAAATACTTGTGAACTTGTTATCATGTTATCTTGTTATCTTTTTATCATGTTATCACGTTATCTTGTTATCATATTATCTTGTTATCTCGTTATCATGTTATCACGTTATCTTGTTATCATGTTATCTTGTTATCTTGTTACACCGAGTACACGCTCTGTAGATCCCACCACCATGTCTAAAACAAATACTGTTTTACATGCACCGAACCTGTGGTATGGGACACAGTAATACGTGCACTAGATATGATAATAAAATGCTAATAAACCTAAGTTGACACTTGTGCACTTGACCATTGTTTATTGATATTGTTAACGCTTTTGGACTTTGATCTTGCTTCATGTTCCTTGATGTACCATGTTCCTTTACTCTTTGCTTTTCACTGCTTGCTGTCCATACTTGCTCTAAGGACATTTTTCTCCACTCTAGTTGATCCAACCACAGGTGCATAAGGAGAATTGCCAGAAGGCATTGGTGAGCAGTTCTCTAGGATTGGAGCAGGAGTTGCTTTGAAATAAATTATTTCTTCCATGTTATTTTATATTGCATTGTTACTTTTGCTGAACTTTGTATTCCGGACTTTGTTGACCCGTAATTGTTGCTTATTTTCAGTTCTTGGTTATTATGTTGGACTATTGCATGTTTATTCTGGTATTTGTTTCTGTCATTATATTTTTCTTGCGTGGTTGTGATTATTCTTTCATGTTGTTGAGTTAAGACTGGTACATCTTATGGATGATGTTAAAATCATTCGCTGGGCCTTCATCACGGACTCGTATTCCCGTATTTTGGGAAGCGGGGCGTGACACATCTGAAAGATGATATCGTATGGGTGGAATAGTTCAGGATCCTATTCAGTTAGGTCCTATTATAATTTCCTCAATTCCGGAGGTATTATCTCTCTGTTCTCTAAGGATGGTCACATAAAACACAATTCTTCGAGTTCTATGTGGAGAAGGGAGAGTGGAAGATGCATTAAAGGTAATTGTTATTATGAGGAAAAATGGTACTATTCCTAGAAAGTTCTCTTTTAGCATTTTGATTGACAAGTTCAGTCGACAAGGGAAATTTCCAGAAGCAACAAATAGTGGGAGCAACAGATATTGAGTTCTCTTTTTTGGGTGTGGGAGCAATAGATAGTGAGTTATTTTGTTGGATAGGTAAAAATGATCTCATCCGCGGATCTAGTCCTGATAAGAGGCTAATATTTAGTGGATCTGGTGGTGGTTGATCGACGTCGAACACCAGCAAAATGCCTAAAACACCGGGAGTATTTCCGGAGACAGGCCCTCCAACTATCAAGTCAGTAAACCAAAGTTTAAAGTTGGATTATGTGGTAAAAATATGATTACCTCATAATAGTGGAAGGGACCCTGTATTTGTAGGTCAGAGGAAACCTATTATATAAAGATTTCCTGCTGCCAAATTAGATCTCACTGATTAGGGAGCAGTTAATAATTCCCTGATTCTTTGGGGTTGGATTTACTTGCTGAATAGATACCCCTAGCGAGTTGAACCGAAGTGGTGGGCCTGCACAAAGGCCCAAGAAATGCGCTCGGGCTCGAAGTTGCTTATGAAATTGTTTATCTAGTCCCTGTCTACCTCGTCATCGGCACTGAGATCAAACGGAGAGGATTAGCCACGATTTTTACCAGTATCACAAGCCCCCATTCTTGGAGGCGAGCTCTCGGTCGTCTTCGAGGAGTAGACAACTCGTAGGGAATAGTATGCTGCAACGGTGTCGGGTTCCTTCCTAGTTGCCGAGGCAGATACCCGGACCTCGAGGGACAAGGGCTCTGACGCGAGCTCCGGAATCGGGGGACCTCGCCAGGGTGTGAGCCATGTATGCAGGGGAATCTGTGATGAGCTCGGGGTCAGAACATCATTTCGAGGCAGATGTAAGAGGCATGAGCCATGTATCCGGAGAAATTCGTGATGAGCTCGGAGTTAGACCGCCATTTCGAGGCAGATGTCCGAGGTAGGAGCTAGGTATGCAGGGAAATCCGCGATGAGCTTGGAGTTGGAGCGCCATTTCAAGGCAAATGTTCGAGGCATGAGCCATGTATGCGGGGAAATCCGCGATGAGCTCGGAGTCGAAGCACTATTTCGAGGCAAATGTCGAAGGGGTGAGCCATGATAAAGGGAAATCCGTAATGAGCTTAGAGTCGGAGCACCATTTTGATGCAGATGTCGGAGGCGTGAGCCATATATGCAGAGAAATCCGCAATAAGCTTGGATTCGAAGTGCAATTTTGAGGCAGATGTCCGAGGTGTGAGCCATGTATGCAGGGAAATCCGCGATGCGCTCGGAGTCAGAGTGCCATTCTGAGGAAAATGTCCGAGGTGTGAGCCAAGTACGGGAGTTCTGGGTACAATGGATTGATCCCTCACGTTATCTGGCGTGAGCTCTGAGCGGTTGCTTAATGTTTTTGGAGAATTCGAGGAGATGGCATGTGAGGGGTCATTCCCCTCCCCCTCCTATAAGTTCCTCCTCCTTTTATCCTTTTCTTGGATTGCTTATTCTACACTCGAAGCTTCTCTCTAGAAATAGACTCTTTAATCATGTCCAAAGATTAGTCCAGTGGTTCGTCTTCGTCCTTTGGGTGAAGAAAATCATCTTTAGGTTCCTCTAGTGCATCCTCATCGAGGGACGAGCCCGAGATGATGGTGCCTGCTCGTATTTCATCTTTGGGTGAGTGTGAGGAGGTCGACATCTTAGCGAATTTTGATTCGAAGGGAGCAGAGTATAACCCCTCAAATTGATAGCCGAGGTTAATAAGAAGATCGACCTCGAAGGTGCAGACTAGAGGGTGGAGGAGCGTACTGAATCAGCAGAGAGGAAGGTGGGGGGAGCCGTGTTGGTGTATGCTCTAGAGGTTAGTTGTGTATTGACTTTACTAGTCTACATTACATTGTTGGTGTATCCTATCAATGGCATCATGACATTTATTTCATATTTAGGCATTTCATTTATGGTGTTATTTATTGTGAATTAAATGAACAAAATGAAGTCCATAGAATAGTAAGTTCAATGCCATGGAATATAAAGTGCATGATTTGATTATGAGATCCTATTAGCTGAAATCAGAACACCGTTCTTAAATTTCCCTAGTCAAGTATTATTGTGAATTAGGAAAATTTCCCTAGTCAAGTATTATTGTGAATTAGGGCAATGATAATACATAGAGACTAGTGTGTGCGTAGACTGATGACCATTCTCACGGGTCATGGATACGAGATATCAAGTCTTCACATGGGTACATTTTAAAGTAATAATGTACTGGATTGACCCACCATGAGAATGCTGCATGGATCGTTACACGAGTGTCATAAGAGGTTCTCACAGTGATCATGGTGTAGGTAGTTCTTTGACTTGAAGTCACTACAGTTCTCTACATAAGAAGTTATATGTTTTAATACCGTCAAATGTTGCCTGTAATAAGATGATTATAAAGTCGACTATTGGATATACTACAAATCATGCGAAGGGATGTGAGTGACTTAGATAGGATTTGTCCCTCTTACATAACAAGAGTGATATCTATGGGCCCCTTAATTTAGTGAGACTGCAAAATGCATGGTCGTGCTCAAATGAGTCAATATGAGATATTGATCTCATTTATTTTAATAAGTCTACTCGGACATCAAGAAACCAAAGATTGAATTATACAAGGGTGTTACGTTCTATACCTTGTGGTCAATTAAGATATCTAGACAAAAGGATTAGACTACATGGTAACATTGGTCACGGATAGGTTATGTCAAATCACTGACATTCCCGTTACTTGAGTAGTAGTGATGTATTTCTAGATACCGCTCACTGTTTGTAATACTCGAATATGATTTTACTATTACTGTCAACATAATAGGAACCTACAAGGTCACACACTTAGAATGGATCGAAGGGATTTAAATTCATAAAATGAATTTAATTAGGGATCCAAGTAAGACTTGGACTCCTGAATTGGTTGGACATTTAAATAGATTAAATGGACTGACTAAAGTTCAAAGGCCCATACAAAAATCTAACCCAGGTAATCTTCAAGGTTTACAACAAAGAAATAGGCGGTGGAAAAAAGAATAAGAAAAGAAACTCAGCCATGGATCCATGCGGGAAAACCGTAAAATGGGTTAGGAGTTTGAACTTTAGTGTATGGGGAAGAAGGTAGCGGACACTAGCCGTCAAGTCAACCCCCCGCCCCCCCCCCCCCCCCCCCCACCCCCCTCGCATCAAAGCATCACCCTTATCCAATGTAGCATCAACACCTGTCCTCGCAGGTTATCCACACACCATTGCTGCCCCTACCCAACAGGGCTGCGTCGGCAGGCTCCCAACAACGTCACTCCGAACCACTCCCCGAGCAACTAGTGGGATACAAGTTCTAAATCCACACATCCTCTTCTCCCACAGTGCATCCTGCAGTACCCATGGTGCCCCCGGTACAACCTGACCTCTGCGAAGTCATCAAAACTAAACAACAAAGGGGAAGACCAACGACAAGGACACCCGCTCAGAGAACCAAGGGAGCAGAAGGAGTCCTTCCCCTTCTCGAGCATGACCAGGGGCAAATAGGGAGGTGGAGCCCGACCCCAGTCAGCCAACGTACCCTTAAATGTCACAGAAAATAGGAGGCGCCCATCACCATGGCGGAATTCTGAGACTTCAAAGAGGAAATGCTTCAGGCATTCCGAGTCGCCCCAGAGAGGTGCCGACAAACCAACAGCCGCCACCTTACAACTGTGTATGAAGAGAGTCTTGCGGGTCAACTAGATCCGAAGAACGGGAAGACCTAGTACTCCATTGCCTCCAAAAGATGGAGGACCACCTCATTAGGATCATCCGAGGGAGGGACATCAAGACAAAGGCTATTGTTGGTGTATGCCCTAGAGGCCAGTTGTGTATTGACATTACTAGTTTACATTGTATCATGACATTTATTTCATATTTAGGCATTTTATTTATTGTGTTATTTATTGTGAATTAAATGAACATAATGAAGTCCTTAGAATAGTAAGTTCAATGTCATGGGATATCAAGTGCATGACTTGATTGTGATCAGAACACTGTTCTTAAATATCCCTACTCAAGTATTATTGTGAGTTAGGATAACGATAATACAAAGAGAATAGTGTGTACATAGACTGATGACCATTCTCACTGGTCATGGATATGAGATATCAAGTATTCACATGGGTACACATTAGAGTAATAATAATGTATTGGACTGAGCCACCATGTGTAACCCTTGTGTTTCATTTTATGTATTTGTTTGGATGTTTTTTTTTCTTTTTTCTTTTTGAGTGTTTATTCCTATTGTATCTTTTTTTGAACCTTGTTTTCGATCTTCATTTTCAATATATCCATTTATTTGATATGTCGTCGTTTTATTTGATCTCTTGATTCAATTGCTTACATATTAATTCATCTCTAGTTGATCGGGCTATTATTTTGATCCTCATTAATTTATTGTTCATGTCTTATCTTATTTATTCATTTTTGTCCCCACCTCATTATTTTTGGATCGACTCATTTTTTTGGGATATATTTATACCCAAATCTTATTCAAAAACCCTATTGGATCCTATTTAACACCTCTTTAACCCAATATCCATATATACACCCAACCCAAAACCCAACCTGCACCTAAACCCTAATATCTTTCACCCTATATATATTTAAATTTACCCTACTGTTATATCCCCAAACCCTACAGCCGCTAAACCCTAGCCACCTACCCCCCCGTTCACCTTCTCCATCCTTCCACCTTCTTCTCCTGTAGCCGAAACCCATATCCCAAGCCCCTCATCTCGTTGACAGCCATCCCGTATGTCATCGACCTCCCCCGTTCACCCTCCCTACCTTGCGACAGCATCCCGATCCTCTTCCTCCCAGTCATGATCTCCCTCGGCGCCACCATCCCGACATCTCTGTGTGCTCCTCCTCTTCTGACTGACAGCAGCAGCAGCGAGCTCTCCCCATCGTCGTTTTGCCGCTGCCATCACTGTTCTTTCGCCGTGCACACACCAGGCTACTTGGGCTCGTGTGTGAGTGTTGCTTTGTTTGTGTGTGATCTCGGGTGCTCGTAGTTCATTGTTCGTGAGTCGTGTTTGGGTTTGTCGTTCGTTCGTTGAGTTCGTGCCCGGGAATATGTTTCCATTATTCTTGCTCTTGCTTCGTCGTTTTTATCATCATAATAAGGCAAGTAACTTGTATAATTTTCTGTTGCATATACATGTGCTAAATACTACCTGTAGTGTAGTTATGTTCTAGAGAAAATACTTGTGCAATACCCCTTTTATATCTTGTCTCTATGTGTTGATCCACCCGTAGTTATCTCAGTACACACACGACATGAAATAACTTAGATATAATAGATTCTTGATGTATACATGCATGTTATTCGTGATCTATGAGGGGTTGTATGATCTTGTATGCTTGATGTGTTGGGAGTAGTATAACTCGTAGTAGACTTGCAAAACACCCTATGCCATGTTCCTTGGACATCTAGTATACCATATTTCGCATTTGTTATGATTTGGATGTGTTACATATGAACTGGTTGGTTTTATACATAAAGAAGATTTCAGTTTTTGTTGTCACCCCATTTTGTGCAGTATTTTAGACCCTATTTAGGTCAGTATATGAAATTTTTTCGTGAATATAAATTATAGAGAATTCTGTCTACTTTCAAGAATTTCTGACAGAGCTCATTTTCGATTTGTGAGTTGCAAGTTATTGCTATTTTACTACAGATGTGTAGAAAATTTCAGATTCTATTTTATATGAATTCTGTATGGCTATTTATTTTTATACTGATGTTAAAGATAATATTTTGATCTAATATTTTGCTGAGTACAACTAGACTTGATTGGGATAACCTCTAATTTCTGTGGATTTAATTAATGACTTTTATAAACTATTCTATGCTTGCAAACAACTACTATACTTGTTGAATTTTCGTGCTGTTCTGTAAAGAAACATAATTTCAACCTGATTCTATTTGCTGTTTATAAAAACTTTGTGAATATGAATTGTATGCTATTTTATCTAGTTTATCACCCTTTTTACGGATATGGATTTCAATTTATATTTTATAAGATATTGCTGTTTTAGTACTACTAAATTTATGATTTCAGATTAGCAAAATTTCTGTATCTTGCTGTCTTCTGATTTTATTTGACTAAACTATCTATGTTGGAAAATTATTAAAATTTATTTGATGATGCTAGACATACTAGGGAACACCCTAGTTTTTTCTTGGATTTAATCAGTAAGGTTTTATGCCGTTTTCCTGTTTATGAATACAAACTTCTGATTTCTGGCTGAATATGTTTTCTGAATACGATTCTGTTTTGAGTCCTGTTTTTGTGAACTATCATATGACTTATATATATTTGCTGGATTTTGATCGATATTCTATTTTCCAGATTTTCTGTCAGATCTATATTTGCATGTTTGTGGCATGGGAATCTCAGTTTTGGTCTAGTAGTGTCTTGCTGTCCAAAACTGAAAGTGTCGTTGTCCTTCCCTTTTATGAGTTGTCTATCACCTGCGCACGTGTATCTTCCAACCTGAACTTGTTATTTGTTCATACCATGTATTTCTTGCCATGTTTTGCACACGCACATGCCTATTTGATACCAATAATAAATAACCAAGCCGGGGTTAAGGGAAAGACCTTAGTAGTGGACAATATAGGTTTGTGTATTCAGAAGGGGGCCCGTGCTCCTGTTACTTGATGCCATGTTTAATGATTACATGATTCATGCTTGTTATTAATATATGCTGCCATGTTTCATGATTACATGGTTCATGTTTGTATTACTATATGCTGCCATGTTTGATAACTACATGATTTTTGCTTCTTATTACTATATGATGTCGCGTGTTCACGATTACGTGATTCGTACTTGTTACTTGGTACATGATGCCTGAGTACACGGCCCTATAGTGTCATGCCCCGCTTCCCAAAAGAAATACGAAATACGGACACGCGACAAAAGCCCAGCGAATGAATTTTACCATCCATAAGTTGTTCAAGAATCTTTACAACATTCACAAGAATCATCAGAGTCGGAAGCAAAAGTATCAACCAACATGCACATATGAACCCAAAATATTAACAAGAATACTTGAAACCGAATATATAAATCTTAAATAGTCATGATCTGAATAAGTCAAAATCCTGGGTCACATTTCCCAAATACAAGATAAATTCAAGTATCAAAATACAATTGTTCAAGCAATTACAAGAATAATAATAATAACAAGATCCAGTACTAATACTTCATGTCACCAATACCATCTGAAACCTGTTCTCCAAAATCAGCAATTCAACAATTGCAGGGAAGAGGAAAAGAGAAAACAAGTACCCGTCAATTGCAAGTTACGGGCCACTTGTAATGTAGGATACAAGTACATGGGAAAAACTAACTAATAGCATGGGATAAGCATGATGTCAAAATAAACAACTAACATGGCAAAGTGAACAAGTGTAAGTGACATGAATCAAGTGTCAAGTAAACAAGTATCATGTAAACATGCATCAAGTGTCAAGTATCAAGTCTCATGTAAACAAGTCTCATATATCATGTAGTCAAGTGTCAAGCAAGCATGTACCATGTTCAAATATTATGTTCAAGTATCATGTTCAAGTCTTGTAGTGATTTCTATCTAGGTAGCACTTCATGCAACCCACTTTACATGGTTGCTACAATAAACAGTTTCGCTTTAGATTTCATAGTGGACCATAGAGGACAGTGTACTCAGGGACAAGTCAAGTAATCGAGCTCCAAGCTCCAAGTATCATGTATCATGTATCATGTAATCACGTGTCAAGTTGTGCAAGTGGCAAGTAACGTTTCTTGCGTGCAAGTGTCAAGTAATCACGTGTCAAGTATCATGTATCAAGTCATCACGTAGGATCAGTGGATTCCCTTCCGAGTACACGTTTCTGAATTATCCACTACTAGATCCTTCCTTTAAAACCCGGCTTGATTATTTATTATTAATATCAAACAAGCATGCAGATATACAAAATATATCAAGAATAACATGGCATGATCATGTGGCAAGTTCAAGTTGCAAGATAAACATGTACGAGTGCAAGATAGTTCATAAAAGAATAAAATAGCCAAATCACTAGTTCATGACAGCAAGACCATACTGTAGTAAAACAAAGATTCCCAATGTTACAAACGTGCAAATCTGAATCCGTCGAAACGTCTAGAAAATAGACTTCCAACCGAATCCAGCGAGTATAAATAAGTCAGATATTAATTCACAAAAACATAGCTCAAAACTGATTTGAATACAGAAAATAGGTTCAGCCAGAAATCAGGAAAACGAATTAAGAGCAGGAAAACATCATGAAAACTCCTCAAATAAATCCAAAAATATTCTGGGGTATTCCCCTATATGTCTAGTATCAGAATATAAATTTCCATAATTTTCCAGTGAAATTAGATATTTCATCAAAAATCAGAAAACATCAAGAAACGATATTTTGGCAAATCTGGAATTCCTAACACTGCAGTACGAAAACTACGATATCTCGCAAACCGGGAAACGAAATCCAAATCCACCAAGACAAAAATAGAAAAAATATAATAAATTTTGTAATTCATAAATATTTTTCATACAGTAGAAGGAAATAGGGTAAAAATACGATTCTTTACAGAACAACGAGTAAAATACAGCAAGTACAGTCTTTATAAATAAGCATGAAACGGCATATAAAACTCGTCAATAAAATCCACCAAAATTCTAGGTAATCCCTAACTAGATAAAGGAATACAAACCAAAGTTTTGGATCAAAATAATATGTGTAGCACAAGTATCAAAATGATTTAGTCATCAAAATCATGCAAGAAACGAAATCTGGAAAAGATCTACACCTCTGTAGTAAAACAATCATATCTCACACATACGAAAACGAAATCGAGAAAGGTTAGAGGGGTTAGAAAGAAGACGAATTTCTCTACAAATCATGTTTTATACTGAAATTAAGATTCTGACATTAATATGGTCTAAATTACTAATCAAGACAGATCATTGGCAAAATACAGAATTTCCTCAAAAACCAAAATCAACATAGATCCAACGAAACTTAATCCAAACACAACCAAACATGAAATCGAGTCTACCAAGTGTCCAAGCATCATGAAATAGGGTAATTAACACATCGAAAACAAGTCTATCACATGGATCCCAACAAATACTAAATTTCTCACAAAAATCCCACATACATGATCAAATCAAGAACGGGCAAAACCTAAGTTAATACATGTCATATGTGTCGTGAGTCAACTATGGTCCAAACACTATAGAGACAATATCAACAAGGGGTTTCACACACAATTGTCTCTAGAACCCAACTATACTACAAGCGGCATTTTTGACTTGTATCATAAAAAGAAATTTGAGTACAAGTTACTTGCCTTAATCGAGATGAAACGAACACCAAGGATAATGGGAACGGATTCCCGGGCAACGAACGAAAATCCACGAACAAGAGATCCACAAATCAAGAGCAACAAACCCACGAACAATCGCACGGACGCACGACACGCTTCTCAAAGCAAGAGAAGAGAGAGACCTCAAGAGAGGGATGGGGCTTGCGGCCAAGAGGATGGAGACGGGGAGAGATGAGATGGGGGTGAGATGAGGGAGTATGGTGGTGGTGTGATCGGGTAGCCAAGAGGGGGATCGGGTGTGGGGGTTGTGCGGGTGCAGGCCGAGAGAGGTGGTCGGGTGCAGCCGGAGGGGGGCTCGGCCTGGGGCTGGCGTCAGGTTGCTGTACAGTGCAGCCAAGGGGAAAGGAGGGGAGGCCGGGGGTGGGTATGGAATTAGGGTTAGGGTTTAGATGAGAAAAGGATATATATATATATATATATATATATATATATATATATATATATATATAATAAATTACAAAGAAAGCTATCAAGTGGCTCATAATCAATCTCCCCTAAAATCAAAGACCTAGATCAAACCTCACAAAACATATTTTTCCTCCAAAATTTCAAACCCCATTACCAAAGTTTTCCCCCCAAAACTAAAAAAGCTTATTACTTTATTACTATCATTCTCTTCTCTCTTCACTTTTTCATATTTCTCTCTTTCTATCTCTCTTTCTCTCTCTCCCTATCTCTCTCTCCCATTCTTTATCTATTTACTTAGAAATTTAGATTTTTAGATTTTTAATGTTTTTTTTCACACATGTTATATTTAAAATAGTAAATATCTCTTCAACTGCACACTTAAAAGTTCTAAGAAGTTAGATTTTATACCCCCATTTATAATTATTTTTCAACATATACTAATGGAAACATGGACTTTTATTTATAACTAATTATTGTCATACTATTCAAACTTGAGCTACATAATTGTTGTTTTATTGTTTACAGGCTTTTCGTATTTTGTATCATTCCGAAGACATGCCGTAGGCACGTGCCCACGGGCAAATCTAGTATATATATATATATATATATATATATATATATATATATATAAAGAGGAATTAGGGGTTAGAAATAGGAGTTGGGTTAATGGGTAATTGGGTTGTGGGTAGTTTAGGAGTAGTAATAGGATTTGTTTAATTGGGTTTTAATTAGGATGCAATGTATAGGATATCAATTAGAATTGTGAATTTAATTTGGCTTTGGTATTCTTAGTAGGGTTCAAACAATAGGATTGGGAATAGGATGAGCAACCAATCACCACCACAAGCACCCAAGCACACAAAAAAGGACAAGAACCAAATGAAAGAAAGAACAAAAATTTGATGAAGAACGAAACATAAAGACAACCAATCAACACAAAGAGCTCAAAATGAATAAACGAATATATATTGAAAACAACTCAAAATGAAATAAACGAATATATATTGAAAATAACTCCATTATACGGTTCAGAAAAAAATATAAGAGAGAACAAATACCAAGAAAAGAAAAAATACACCAAAAATACAAAAAACGAAAAACGGGTGTTACATATAGAAACCCACCACTCGATCTAAACGTAACTTGTTTGAATGTTGCATCCATATGGTAAATACCTGGGACGCATGAAGTGGTACCTAGATAGATATAATACAAGACTTGACCATGATACCTAATACTTGACACTTGCTACTTGGTACTTGTACATGATACTTGATTACTTGACACTTGTTACTTGTTACTTATTTACATGATACTTGACCCTTTTTACATGCCACTTGCACCCAATTACCTTGCCATGCTACTTGTTCTGTTCTTGACTTAGAGTAAGTTGCTCTATTTTGTTGTCACATCCTTTTCATGCTATACTTACTTTCGCTGTTACTACATATTTGTTTATTCTTTCCTGTACTTGTTGCCTGCACTACAAGCGACCCGTAACTTGCATTGACGGATATTTTTTTTCTCTTTCCTTTTTCCTGCAATTTGTTCAATTGCAGATTGTGGTGATCAGATGCCTGATGGAGTAGGTGATTTGATATTCTAGTTGCTGGAATTCTTACTATAATTTATTTTCCTGCTATTCTTGAATAAATGTTTTGCTTCTTGAATTTTGTATTGAGCAATGTGACCCAAAATTTATAACTTGTTCAGATCTGGTTTATTTGAGATTATTAAATTTTATTTCAAGTAAATTTCTGTTGCTATAATGATTCATATATGCATGCGTGGTTAATTTCTCCTTGTTATCTCTTGATCATTCTTGTGCTTGTTTTAAAGATCTTGACAGCTTATGAATGGTGCAAGCCATTCACTGGACTTAGTCACGTATCTGTATTCCGTATCTCCTTTTTGGGAAGCGGGACATGACAAGGTTTTTAGTGGTATCAGAGCCCAGGTTTGGCTAATGTATTAGTTTGACTGATATATTAGATAAAGAAATACAAACCAAAGTTTTGGATCAAAATAATATGTGTAGCACAAGTATCAAAATGATTTAGTCATCAAAATCTCCAAGAAACGAAATCTGGAAAAGATTTACACCTCTGTAGTAAAATGTCATATCTCACACATACGAAAACGAAATCGAAAAAGGTCAGAGGGGTTAGGAAGAAGTCGAATTTCTCTAAAAATCATGTTTTATACTGAAATTCATATTCTAATTTTAATATGGTTTAAATTACTGATCAAGACGGATCATTGGCAAAATACAGAATTTTCTCAAAAACCAAAATCAACATAGATCCAAAGAAACTTAATCCAAACACAACCAAACATGAAATCGAGTCTACCAATCATCCAAGCATCATGAAATAGGGTAATTAACACATCTAAAACAAGTCTATCATATGGATCTCAACAAATACTAAATTTCTCACAAAAATCCCACATACATGATCAAATCAAGAACGAGCAAAACCTAAGTTAATTCATGTCATATGTGTCGTGAGTCAACTATGGTCCAAACACTATAAGACAATATCAACAAGGGGTTTCACACACAATTGTCTCCTGAACCCAACTACAATACAAGCAGTATTTTTGACTTGTATCATACAAAGGAATTTGAGTACAAGTTACTTGCCTTAACCGAGACGAAACGGGAACAGATTCCCGGGCAACGAACGAAAATCCACGAACAAGAGATCCACAAATCAAGAGCAACGAACCCACGAAAAATCGCACGGACACACGACACGCTTCTCAAAGCAAGAGAAGAGAGAGACCTCAAGAGAGGGATGGGGCTTGCGGCCAAAGGGGGTGGTCCGTCAAGAGGATGGTGATGGGGAGAGATGAGATGGGGGTGAGACGAGGGAGTATGGTGGTGGTGTGATCGGGTAGGCAAGAGGGGGGTCGGGTGTGGGGGTTGTGTGGTTGCAGGTCAGGAGAGGTGGTCGGGTGCAGCCGGAGGGGGGGCTCGGCCTGGGGCTGGCGTCGGGTTGCTATACGGTGCAGCCAAGGGGAAAAGAGGGGAGGCCGGGGGTGTGTACGGAATTAGGGTTAGGGTTTAGATGAGGGAGGGATATATATATATATATATGTATAAGAGGAATTAGGGTTTAGAAATTGGAGTTGGGTTAATGGGTAATTGGGTTGTGTGTAGTTTAGGAGTAGTAATAGGATTTGTTTAATTGGGCTTCAAATAGGATACAATGTATAGGATATCAATTAGGATTGTGGATTTAATTTGGCTTTGGTAATCTTATTAGGGATCAAACAATAGGATTGGATAGGATAAGCAACCAATCACCACCACAAGCACCCAAACACAAAAAAAGAGGACATGAACCAAATGGAAGAAAGAACAAAATTTGTTGAAGAACGAAACAAAAAGACAACCAATCAACACAAAGAGCTCAAAATGAAATAAACGAATATATATTGAAAACAACTCCAATGTACGGTTCAGCAAAAATACAATAGAGTACAAATACCAAGAAAAGGAAAAATACACCAAAAATTCGAAAAACGAAAAACGGGAGTTGCAATCCTACCCACCTAACAAAAAGAATTTTGTCATTGAAATTCAAAAAAGAAGGATACATAGGGTAACCCCGGAAGAAAAGTAAAGCAAAGAAAAACAAGCAAAACAAACAAAACAACCACTACTCAAACAAATAAGAAAACTTCTGCTGAATCTCCTCCTCCAGCTCTCAAGTCGACTCACTAGGCGAGTGAGGATTCCAAGCAACACGAACAAACTTGATGACCTTTTTCTTAAGCACTTTCTCCCGCCGATCCACAATAGCAACTAGCGGAATCTCACAAGACAAATCTGGCCGCATGGTGAACTCAGAGTAGTCGATCACATGGCCATCATGTCGGATATATCTTCTGAGTTGTGAGACATGGAAGACATCGTGCATTCCTGATAAAGTTGGCAGGCAATGCGAGACGGTAGGCCACCTTACCCACTCGCTCCAAAATCTCAAACGATCTAATAAACCTAAGGTTAAGCTTGCCCCCACCATCGAACCGAATGACACCGCGCCACGGCGATACCTTAAGGAAAACATGGTCACCAACAAAAAACTCCAAAAACCTACGATGAACATCAACCCACCGCCTCTGCCTATCCTGAGCTGCCTGGAGATGCTTCCTGATCTGAACCACCGCATCAACTGTCCTGGTGATCAACTCCGGACCCAACAACTTCCTCTCACCAATGTCATCCCAGCACACTAGTGATATGCACTTCTGCCCATAGAGTGCCTCAAACGGAGCAGCATTAATTCTGTCTTGAAAGCTGTTATTGTACAAGAACTCTACGAGATGCAAATGGTCCTCCCATGATCCACCAAACTGAAGCATACAGGACCTCAACATGTCGTCAAGAATCTGAATAGTCCGCTCTGACTGTCCATCAGTCTGGGGATGGAAAGCTGTACTGTACTTCAACTTACTCCCTAAACTAGCCTGAAGATTCTCCCAGAACTGAGATCTGAATCTCATATCCCTGTTGGATACAATACTAACTGGAACCCCATGAAGTCTAACAATCTTTGCATATACCTCTCAGCAAGGCTCTCAGTAGCCCGATATGAAAAGGAATGAAGTAAGCACTCTTCGTCAAACGGTCGACAATCACCCAAATAGCATTATGACCCTTAGGACTCCTTGGCAAAGCAGTCACAAAATCCATAGTGATATGTTCCCACTTCCACTCTGGGATAGGAAGCAGCTGAAGAAGTCCAGCGGTTCTCTAATGCTCTGCCTTAACGTGGTGGCAGATCAAATACTGAGCAACAAACTGAGCCACAGCCCTTTTCATACCCTACCACTAGAAATGAAGCTTCAAATCCCGATACATCTTAATATCGTCAGGATGGATAGAATACAAAGACTGATGGGCTTCCTCAAGCAACCTCTGACGAACTTCACCTTCAGGGACACATAATTTGGACCCAAAACAAAGCAATCCATCAGAATGAATAACCAAGTCCGTTCTGGACCCAGACTCAACCATAGCTCGAAATCTCTGCAACTGTGCATCACCAACCTATGCCTCCTTAATCTGATCAACAAGAGACAACTGCAGCTGGAGCACAAAATAACTCCAATCAGAATTCAAAAACAAAACCTCCAACTCCAACCTCCTCATCTGCTCAATCAGATCCCTCTGCTGAGTCAAGAACATAACTGCCGGTCTCCTGCTCAAAGCATCTGGCACCAAGTTTACTCTACCAGGATGGTATTGCAAACTGATGTCATAATCGGCCATGAGTTCCAACCAATGCCTTTGCCTCATGTTCAACTCCTTCTGGGTGAAGACGTACTTGAGACTCTTGTGGTTTGTAAAGATCTCCACTCGGTCTCCAAGTAAATAATGTCTCCACAGCTTCAAAGCATAAATCATTGCCGCTAACTCCAAGTCATGAGTCGGATAGTTTTTCTCATGCAGCCTCAACTGCCTCGATACATATGCAACGACTCGACCTTTCTGCATCAAAACTACTCCAAGACCCTTACCAGAAGCATCACAGTGAATTACAAATTCGCCTGAACCATCGGGAATAGTCAACACAGGCGCTGACGTCAATATGTTCTTTAACTCAACAAAAGCCACCCCACACTCATCAGACCAACAGAACTTCTGATCCTTCCCAGTCAACTTAGTCAACGGTCCTGCTATCTTCGAAAAATCTTGGACGAATTTTCGATAATAGCCAGCTAAACCAAGAAAACTCCTGACTTCAGAAACTGACTTAGGAACAGGCCAATCCTTCACAGCCTCAACCTTGGCAAGATCCATAGAAATACCAACACCGAAAATAATATGCCCCAGGAATGAAACCCTATCGAGCCAAAACTCGCACTTGCCGAGTTTTTCATAGAGCTGCTTCTCCCTCAAAGTCTGCAGAGCCACTCTAAGATGCTCAGCATGATCTTCCCGATTCCAAGAATACACCAAAATATCATCAATGAACACCACCACAAATCTATCCAAGAACTGAGAAAAGACCCGGTTCATAAGAGTCATGAATACAGCCGGTGCGTTCGTAACTCCAAACGGCATCACAAGATACTCATAGTGGCCATATTTGGTCCTGAAAGTAGTCTTCTGCACATCAATCACCTTCACTTTGACTTGATGGTACCCAGAACGAAGATCCAACTTTGAGAAAATAGTAGCCCCACTCAACTCGTGAAACAAATCATCGATCCTGGGCAATGGATACCGATTCTTCACAATAACACTGTTCAGTTCCCGATAATCCACACATAGTCGACGAATACCATCCTTCTAGTTGACAAAAGGGACTGGAGCATCCCAAGGCAAAACACTGGGTCTGATAAAACCAAAATCAAGCAACTCCTGAATCTGCACCTTAAGTTAAGCTAACTCAACCAGTGCCATCCTGTAGGGACTCTTCGATATAGGTGCCGTACCCGGCTGAACTTCAATACCGAACTCCACATCCCTATCGGGGGTAAGCCAGGCAACTCCTCTGGAAAAACATCCAGGAAATCCCGAACTACTAGAGGCGCAGCCTCACAGCTTGAATGCAACTCCAGCGCACAAATCTCCTGATCCACTGCAGCTCGGCCAAGGGAAGACTCCCCGGCATGGAACTCAAACTCTGCACAATCTGGAACCCGGGACACAACTTTCTTGGCACGACAATCAATAATGGCAAGGGTTTCACCCAACCAATCCATACCCAGAATAACATCAAATCCTGAATTTCCAATTACAATCAGATTGTCCTTGAACTCTGTGCTACCAATAATTACGGGACACTACCTGCACTCCTGGGAACATATGACAACTCCACCACCTGTCACAATGTTCCAAGCCTCTGACATGTTGCTGTTCTCCAACTGATAGCGAGCGACAAATCGAGAAGAGACAAAAGAATGGGTTGCCCTAGAATCAAAAAGAATATAAGCAGGAAAGAAGCAAACAAGGACAATACCTAAGACAGAAAGCAAAAAAGGCAAAGAAAAGAATGGTTGAACAGGGTGAGAAAAAACAAAATGTAGAAAGAACAACCAAAAAGAAATAAAGCAAAGGAAATGAAGAAACAAAAAGGGAAACAACAAAACAACAAAACAAAAGATACCTGCAACCACACCCTCAGCTGACTTAGCATCTACCTCAGTCAGGTTGAAAGCCTGACCTCTCCTGGGAGCAGCGGTCCTCTAACCGATAATCTAGCGCTGTGGGGGAAGCGGTGGTCTAATTGGACCTCGAGCTGCGGTAACTGGCTGAACTGGACCCCTAGCTGGAGGAGCCAACTGCGGGCAGTCCCACACTGAATGGTCAGTAGCACCACATCCAAAATAGCAATGATTAGCACGTTGCACTCATGCCCTGGAAGAAGGCAAAAGTTGCAGAAACCAACTCTCGGAGGACCCGCAGAAGAGTAAGGAGCTACCCTGACCGGAGGGGCTAGAACAGGTCTCCGAATAGGCCCTCCAGAAGACCTAGCAACTGAGTGCGGAACAGTCCGCTGAGAAGGAACAAATCCACCACGAGCCTGCTCCTGGGCCCTAGCTTCCTCAAGAGCCTCAGCATAGGTACATAAGCGAAGAGAGACAAGTTGCACCTTGATGTCTCACTCAAGCCCCAAAATGAACCTACGAGCCCTATCCTCTTCGTTCGCCATAAGAACGACTGCGAAGTGTCTAAGTCTCGTAAACTCAGCTACGTAATCGTCCACAGACCTGGAGCCATGTTTCAAGAAGGTCTTATGTTACAACATTGCATGAACAATATGTAACAAAATACTATTACTAGAAATAATGACCAACCTGCTTCAGGGATAGGAATTGTTGCTCCATCTCAACTCTGGTGCTGCTAGGAAAGAACTTCTCCAAGAAACTCATAGTGAAAGTGGCCCAAGTGATTGATCTTTCGAGCCTTTCGGACTCGAACCTCCACCAAATATGAGCCAAATCCACCAACTGGATGGTAACCACATCCACATGATCTGCATCTGCAACTCTAGCTGCCAAAAGCAGTTGCTCTGTCTGAATCAATCACTGTTTAGCCTCCAAAGGCGTCTCAGTGCCTGAAAACCTGTTGGGATGCAGCCTCATAAAGTCGGTGACTGTTCCCGGATGGGGAGGAAGAACATCCTGCCTAGGCGCAATGGGCAGAGGAACTCGAGCGGCTTCCAAAGTAGCCATCACCAAATCACTATGGTTCTGTTGTTGATTAATCGGCCGCTCAAGCCCAACAGTGACAGCCTCAATCGGGACACCCTGCGACTGAGAAGTAGAACCTCTGCGAGCCATAGTCTGCACAAAACCAAAAATAGTTAGCATCCAGATCAATATTGATAATAATAATTCATTTATGCATGCATGGTTGGTGAAATGTTGAGCAGATCCCAGTTCGAGCCAAGCTTGTCTAATATATTAGGCAACTAATACATTAGCCAAACCTGGGTTCTGATACCACTAAAAACCCTGGCACGCCCCGCTTCCCAAAAAGAATACAGAATACTGATACGCGACAAAATTCCAACGAATGATTTTTATCATCCATAAGCTGTTCAAGAATCTTTACAACATTCACAAAAATCATCAGAGTCGGAAGCAAAAGTATCAACCAACATGCACATATGAACCCAAAATATCAACAAGAATACTTGAAACCAAATAGATAAATCTCAAATAGTCATGATCTGAATAAGTCAAAATCCTAGGTCACATTGCCCAAATACAAGATAAATTCAAGTATCAAAATACAATTTTTCAAGCAACTACAAGAATAATAATAATAACAAGATCCAGCACTAATACTTCATGTCACCAATACCATCTGGAACATGTTCTCCAAAATCAGCAATTCAACAACTGCAGGGAAGAGGAAAAGAGAAAACAAATACCCGTCAATTGTAAGTTACGGGCCACTTGTAATGTAGGATACAAGTACATGGGAAAAACTACCTAATAGCATAGGATAAGCATGATGTCAAAATAAACAATTAACATGGCAAAGTGAACAAGTGTAAGTGACATGAATCAAGTGTCAAGTAAACAAGTATCATGTAAACATCCATCAAGTGTCAAGTATCAAGTCTCATGTAAACAAGTCTCATATATCATGTAGTCAAGTGTCAAGCAAGCATGTACCATGTTCAAGTATCATGTTCAAGTATCATGTTCAAGTCTTGTAGTGATTTCTATCTAGGTAGCACTTCATGTAGCTCACCTTACATGGTTGCTACAACAAACAGTTTTGCTTTAGATTTCATAGTGGACCATAGAGGACAGTGTACTCAGGAACAAGTCAAGTAATCGAGCTCCAAGCTCCAAGTATCATGTATCATGTATCATGTATCATGTAATCACGTGTCAAGTTGTGCAAGTGGCAAGTAACGTTTCTTGCGTTCAAGTGTCAAGTAATCACGTGTCAAGTATCATGTATAAGTCATCACGTAGGATCAGTGGATCCCCTTTCGAGTACACGTTTCTGAATTATCCACTACTAGATCTTTTCCTTAAAATTCCGGCTTGATTATTTATTACTAATGTCAAACAAGCACGCAGGTATACAAAATATATCAAGAATAACATGGCATAATCATGTGGCAAGTTCAAGTTGCAAGATAAACATGTACGAGTGCAAGATAGTTCATAAAAGAATAAAATAGCCAAATCTCTAGTTCAGGATAGCAAGACAATACTGTAGTAAAACAGTGATTCCTAATGTTACAAATGTGCAAATCTGAAACCGTCGAAACATCTAGAAAATAGACTTCCAACCGAATCCAGAGAGTATTAATAAGTTATATATTAATTCACAAAAACATAGCTCAAAACTGATTTGAATACAAAAAATAGGTTCAGCCAGAAATCAGGAAAACGAATTCAAGAGCAGGAAAATAGCATGAAAACTCATCAAATAAATCCAGAAAAATTCTGGGGTATTTCCCTATATGTTTAGTATCAGAATATAAAGTTTCATAATTTTCCAGTGAAATTAGATATTTCATCAAAAATCAGAAAACATCAAGAAAACGATAGTTTGGCAAATCTGGAATTCCTAACACTGCTGTACCAAAACTACGATATCTCGCAAACCGTGAAACCAAATCCAAATCCACCAAAGGGAGACGAAAATAGAAAAAATATATTAACTTTCGTATTTCAAAAATATTTTCCATATAGTAGAAGGAAATAGGGTAAAAATACGATTCTTTAGCGAGTAAAATACAGCAAGTACAGTCTTTATAAATAAGCATGAAACGACATACAAAACTCGTCAAAAAATTCACCAAAATTCTGGGTAATCCCTAACTAGATAAAGAAATACTGACCAAAGTTTTGGATCAAAATAATATGTGTAGCACAAATATCAAAATGATTTAGTCATCAAAATCATGCAAGAAACGAAATCTGGAAAAGATCTACACCTCTGTAGTAAAACAATCATATCTCACACATACGAAAACGAAATCGAGAAAGGTTAGAGGGGTTAGAAAGAAGACGAATTTCTCTACAAATCATATTTTATACTGAAATTAAGATTCTGACATTAATATGGTCTAAATTACTAATCAAGACAGATCATTGGCAAAATACAGAATTTCCTCAAAAACCAAAATCAACATAGATCCAACGAAACTTAATCCAAACACAACCAAACATGAAATCGAGTCTACCAAGTGTCCAAGCATCATGAAATAGGGTAATTAACACATCGAAAACAAGTCTATCACATGGATCCCAACAAATACTAAATTTCTCACAAAAATCCCACATACATGATCAAATCAAGAACGGGCAAAACCTAAGTTAATACATGTCATATGTGTCGTGAGTCAACCAAACACTATTGGTCCAAACACTATCAACAAGGGGTTTCATACACAATTGTCTCTAGAACCCAACTATACTACAAGCGGCATTTTTGACTTGTATCATAAAAAGAAATTTGAGTACAAGTTACTTGCCTTAATCGAGATGAAACGAACACCAAGGATAATGGGAACGGATTCCCGGGCAACGAACGAAAATCCACGAACAAGAGATCCACAAATCAAGAGCAACAAACCCACGAACAATCGCACGGACGCACGACACGCTTCTCAAAGCAAGAGAAGAGAGAGACCTCAAGAGAGGGATGGGGCTTGCGGCCAAGAGGATGGAGACGGGGAGAGATGAGATGGGGGTAAGACGAGGGAGTATGGTGGTGGTGTGATCGGGTAGCCAAGAGGGAGATCGGGTGTGGGGGTTGTGCGGGTGCAGGCCGAGAGAGGTGGTCAGGTGCAGCCGGAAGGGGGGGCTCGGCCTGGGGCTGGCGTCAGGTTGCTGTACAGTGCAGCCAAGGGGAAAGGAGGGGAGGCCGGGGTGGGTGTGGAATTAGGGTTAGGGTTTAGATGAGAAAGGGTATACATATATATATATATATATATATATATATATATATATATATATATATATATATATATATATATATATATATATATATATATATATATATATATATATATATAATAAATTACAAAGAAAGCTATCAAGTGGCTCATAATCAATCTCCCCTAAAATCAATGACCTAGATCAAACCTCACAAAACATATTTTTCCTCCAAAATTTCAAACCCCATTACCAAAGTTTTCCCCCCAAAACTAAAAAAGCTTATTACTTTATTACTATCATTCTCTTCTCTCTTCACTTTTTCATATTTCTCTCTTTCTATCTCTCTTTCTCTCTCTCCCTATCTCTCTCTCCCATTCTTTATCTATTTACTTAGAAATTTAGATTTTTAGATTTTTAATGTTTTTTTTTTCACACATGTTATCTTTAAAATAGTAAATATCTCTTCAACTGCACACTTAAAAGTTCTAAGAAGTTAGATTTTATACCCCCATTTATAATTATTTTTCAACATATACTAATGGAAACATGGACTTTTATTTATAACTAATTATTGTCATACTATTCAAACTTGAGCTACATAATTGTTGTTTTATTGTTTACAGGCTTTTCGTATTTTGTATCATTCCGAAGACGTGCCGTAGGCACGTGCCCACGGGCAAATCTAGTATATATATATATATATATATATATATATATATATATATATATATATATATATATATATATATATAAGAGGAATTAGGGTTTAGAAATAGGAGTTGGGTTAATGGGTAATTGGGTTGTGGGTAGTTTAGGAGTAGTAATAGGATTTGTTTAATTGGGCTTTAATTAGGATGCAATGTATAGGATATCAATTAGGATTGTGAATTTAATTTGGCTTTGGTATTCTTATTAGGGTTCAAACAATAGGATTGAGAATAGGATGAGCAACCAATCACCACCACAAGCACCCAAGCACCCAAAAAATGACAAGAACCAAATGAAAGAAAGAACAAAAATTTGATGAAGAACGAAACAAAAAGACAACCAATCAACACAAAGAGCTCAAAATGAATAAACGAATATATATTGAAAACAACTCAAAATGAAATAAACGAATATATATTGAAAATAACTCCATTATACGGTTCAGAAAAAAATATAAGAGAGTACAAATACCAAGAAAAGAAAAAATACACCAAAAATACAAAAAACGAAAAACGGGTGTTACATATAGAAACCCACCACTCGATCTAAACGTAACTTGTTTGAATGTTGCATCCATATGGTAAATACCTGGGACGCATGAAGTGGTACCTAGATAGATATAATACAAGACTTGACCATGATACCGAATACTTGACACTTGCTACTTGGTACTTGTACATGATACTTGATTACTTGACACTTGTTACTTATTACTTATTTACATGATACTTGACCCTTTTTACATGCCACTTGCACCCAATTACCTTGCCATGCTACTTGTTCTGTTCTTGACTTAGAGTAAGTTGCTCTATTTTGTTGTCACATCCTTTTCATACTATACTTACTTTCGCTGTTACTACATATTTGTTTATTCTTTCCTGTACTTGTTGCCTGCACTACAAGCGACTCGTAACTTGCATTGACGGATATTTTTTTTCTCTTTCCTTTTTCCTGCAATTTGTTCAATTGCAGATTGTGGTGATCAGATGCCTGATGGAGTAGGTGATCTGATATTCTAGTTGCTGGAATTCTTACTATAATTTATTTTCCTGCTATTCTTGAATAAATGTTTTGCTTCATGAATTTTGTATTGAGCAATGTGACCCAAAATTTATAACTTGTTCAGATCTGGTTTATTTGAGATTATTAAATTTTATTTCAAGTAAATTTCTGTTGCTATAATGATTCATATATGCATGCGTGGTTAATTTCTCCTTGTTATCTCTTGATCATTCTTGTGCTTGTTTTAAAGATCTTGACAGCTTATGAATGGTGCAAGCCATTCACTGGACTTAGTCACGTATCTGTATTCCGTATCTCCTTTTTAGGAAGCGGGGCATGACAAGGTTTTTAGTGGTATCAGAGCCCAGGTTTGGCTAATGTATTAGTTTGACTGATATATTAGACAAGCTTGGCTCGATATGGGATTGGCTTAACAGCACACAGACCATGCATACATGAATAAATTATAATCAACTTTGATCTGGATGCTGATTTTTTTTAACTTGTGCAGACCATGGCTCGCAGAGGTTCCACTTTTCGTCTTCAGGAAGATCAGCCCGGGCTTGAGGTTGTTACCAATGTGTTGGAACGGTTGATCAATATGCAGCAAAACCACAGTGACCTTGTGATGGCTGCTTTGGAAGCTGCCCGGGTTCCACCTCCCACTGTGCCTATGCAGGCAACTCTCCTTCCTCATCTGAGTATAATCACGGATTTCATGAGCCTGCATCCTGACAGATTCTCAGGCACTGAGATGCCCTTGGAGGCCGAACAGTGGCTGATCCGGACTGAGCAGTTGCTTTTGGAAGCTAGAGTTGCTGATGCTGATAGAGGGGATGTTGTGACCATCCATTTGGTGGACCTAGCCCACATTTGGTGGTCGTCTGAGTCTGAAAGGCTCGTGCGGCCTATTGCTTGGGCCATGTTCACTAGGAGCTTCTTGGAAAAGTTCTTCCCTAGCAGCACTCGAGTTTAAATGGAGCAACAGTTCCTGGCCCTGAAACAGATTGGTCGTTGTTCTATTATTGAAATTTTGTTACATATTGTCCATGCAATGTTGTAACATGAGACTTTCTTGAAACATGGCTCCAAGTCTGTGGATGAGTATGCAGCAGAATTTACAAGAATTAGCTGCTTCACAGCCGTTCTTGTGGCGAACGAAGAGGACAGGGCTCGTAAATTCACGAAGGGACTTGAGCAAGATATTCGGGTGCAGCTCGTCTCCCTTCGCTTGTGTACTTATGCTGAGGCTCTTGAGTCAGCTCGAGCTCAGGAGCAGGCTCGTGGCAGGTTGACTCCTTTTCGGCAGACTGTTCCTCACTCTATTGTTGCTAGGCCTTTTGGTGAGCTGATTCGGAGGCCTGTCCCAGCCCATCCTGTCAGGGCAGCTCCTTACCCTTCTGCCGCTACTCGAAGAGAAGGATTCTTGCGATTTCTGCCAGATGACCGGGCATGTGTGCAGAGACTACAGGTGTGCCAATTACCGCTATTTTTGTTGTGATGCTGCTGACCATTCAGTGCGGGATTGTCCGCAGTAACAGCAGATGGCTCTTCCAGCCATGGGTCCAGTTCAGCAGGTAGCCCCAGCTCGTGGTCTAGTCAGATCACCGCTTCCTTCTCAACACCAGAATGTCGGTCAGAGGACTGCTGCCCCTGGGAGAGGTCAGGATTTCAACCTAATTGCTACAGATGCTGAGGGATCAGGGGATGTTGTTGCAGGTATATTTTGCATTTTGTTGTATTGTTGTTTCTCTTTTTCTTCTTTCATTCCTCTTGCATTATTCTTTCATATTATCTTTATACATTGTGTTTTCCTCACCCTTGATCATCAATTCTTTCCCTCTTGCTTTTGATTCTATCTTAGGTATTGTCCTTGCTTGCTCTTTCTCTGCTCATGTTCCCTTTGATTCCAGGGCAACCCATTCCTTTGTCTCTTCTCATTTTGTGGCTCGCCATCAGTTGGATTGCAGCATCATGTCAGAGGCTTGGAATATTGTGACAGGTGGCGATGTTGTCATTTGTTCCCGGAAGTGCAGGCAGAGTCCCGTGGTTATTGGGGGCAGAGATTTCAAGGCTGACTAGATTATAATTGGGAATTCAGGATTCGATGTCATTCTCGGTATGGATTGGTTGGGTGAATCCCATGCCATTATTGATTGTCATGCCAAGAAAGTTGTGTACCGAATCCCAGGTCGCACAGAGTTTGATTTTCCATGCCGGGGAGATGCCCCTTGGCCGAGCTGAGACTGCAGTTGATCAGGAGGTTTGTGCAATGGAATTGCATTCAGGCTGTGAGGCTGCACCTTTAGTAGTGCAGGATTTCTTGGATGTTTTTCCAGAGGATTTGCCTGGCTTACCCCTGATAGGGATGTGGAGTTCAGTATTGAAGTTCATCTTGGTACGGTGCCGATATCGAAGAGTCCTTACAGGATGACACCAGTTGAGTTAGTAGAGCTTAAGGTGCAGATTCAGAAGTTGCTTGATTTGGGGTTCATCAGACCCAGTGTTTCGCCATGGGATGCTCCAGTCCTTTTTGTCAACAAGAAGGATGGTAGTCGTCAACTGTGCGTCGATTATCGAAAAATGAACAGTGTTACTATGAAGAATCGGTATCCGCTGCCCAGGATCGATGAATTTTTAATCAATTGGGTGGAGCAGCTATTTTCTCGAAGTTGGATCTTCGTTCAGGGTATCATCAGGTCAAGGTGAAGGCGACTGATGTACAAAATACTGCATTTAGGACCAGATATGGGCACTATGAGTATATTGTGATGTCGTTCAGGGTCACAAATGTGCCAGCGGTATTCATGAGCCTCATGAACAGGGTCTTTTCATAGTTCCTGGATAGATTTGTGGTGATGACATTCTGGTGTATTCTCAGAACCGGGAGGATCATGTTGAGCATCTTAGGTTGGTTCTGCAGACTTTGAGAGAGAATCAGCTCTATGGGAAACTCAACAAGTGTAAGTTTTGGCTCGACAGAGTTACCTTCTTAGGGCACATTATCTCGGGCGATGGTATTTCAGTGGATTCGTCCAAGGTTGAAGTTGTGAAGGATTGGCCTGTTCCCAAGTCAGTTTCAGAGGTGAGGAGTTTCTTTGGTCTAGCTAGCTATTATTCGAAATTCGTCCAAGACTTTTCGAAGAAAGTAGGACCATTGACTAAGCTGATAGTGAAGGATCAGAAGTTCTGTTGGTCTGAGGCTTGCAGTGAGGCTTTTGCTGAGTTGAAGAGCAGGTTGATGTCAGCGCCAGTGTTGACTATTCCAGATTGTTCAGGCGGATTTGTAGTTCACTGTGATGCTTCTAGGAAGGGTCTTGGGGCAGTTTTGATGTAGAAGGGCCGTGTTGTTGCTTATGCATCGAGGCAGTTGGGGCCGCAAGAGAAGAACTATCCAACTCATGACTTGGAGTTAGCGGCAGTGATCTTGCTTTAAAGCTGTGGAGACACTATTTACTTGGGGACCGAGTAGAGATCTTTACTGACCACAAAAGTCTCAAGTACGTCTTCACCCAGAAGGAGTTGAACATGAGGCAAAGGCATTGGTTGGAACTTATGGCCGATTATGACATCAGTTTGTAATACCATCCTGGTAGAGTGAATTTGGTGCCAGATGCTTTGAGCAGGAGGCCGAAAGTTATGTTCTTGACTCAGCAGAGAGATTTGGTTAAGTAGATGCGGAGGTTGGAGTTGGATGTGTTGTTGCCGAGTTCTGATCGGAGTTGTTTGGTGCTCCATCTTCAATCGTCTCTTGTTGATCAGATCAAAGAGGCTCAGGCTGGTGATGTGTAGTGTAACGCCCCAATTTTTTTTTTTTTTGAAAACTAAGCCTCCAAATTCAATTCTTTCAATTTCTATATCACTTTAAACATAAACTAAGAAAGTTATGTTTCAAGGAAAATTTTGGCAGAGTTTCCCCGGTAAATTTTGCCCCGAAACACAAATAGCTTACAGAATTCTGCTCAAAATTCCGTATCTCACAATACATGCAATAATTTCACGGGCTCCCCAGGCCAAAATGAGCAGAAACACACAGGTAATATAATATAATGCTCTGGGGACCAAACTCATAACATAATATCAATCAACAATTAAAAACCATAAATTTCCTTTAAAAACTTATATAAGTAATAGAGAACTAAAGAAAAACCTTCCAAAAACCAATCACAGAACCCAATACTCCACAATGAGGTGGGTACGGGCTTTCTTACCTCATCGCAGCACTATATACCTATACTTTTACCATAATACAAAATAATACATCAAATATTCACCTTTCTACATATATTAAATACATAAATAATCTATCCTCTCAACGAAATATAATTCCTAACTCTAGAACTACCTCGCCATGCTGCTAGCAACCTGCAGGAGAGTTAGGGTTGTCCACTCTCAGGGAGGGACCCCCCTAACCCCCAGAAAACATCACGGGTTAGCCATTTCTGGTATGAGTATAATTAATAATCTAATAAATGAATAAAATTGTATAAAGAAAATAATTTAAACTTACAACATCAAGTAAGAAGATACACCTTGAACATCTGAACTTAAAAACATCATCAATACAATTTTATATCAAAATACACTTCAAATCTGCATCGAATTATAAAATTGCCCATAATTCACACATTCCACCATATACTTCACATCAACCTCATATTTATCCTTATTTTATATTCGCACAATACGAATTTCCATTCAATCCATTCCTTTTCAATTTGAATCCCCTAACCCGAATATTCATTTCTTCACAATTATCATCATATTAGCATTTCGCTATTTATATAAATATCACCAACTTTATGCTATTATATCTTTGTTTAATAACCCTTTATATGAATACAACTCGTAACACACATACTTTCTCCATTAACCATTTTCGTAACCATTCTCCAAATATGGGTATTTATTTTATTGTAATATAACAAGTATCACTTCTTACATACATGCTTCTATTCTCATAATGCCACATTCATTCATGTCTTATGACGCAAATATAACATCTTATTGCTTATTGCAATGCTCTCACATTTCATCACATCATTAACACATCATTAATAGAATGCTTATACACATTACATCAAAAACATGCTTTATGGCTCATTCCCATCTCATTATACCACTTTAGTAATTTCTCTTTCTTATAAACAATAAATCTTATTATCATTTTCACTTAATCCCCAAACACAATCTGGGGCCACAACATATCGCACCCCATAGCCGATAGCTTGGGTAATAATCATTGCACCTCAAACACAGTTTGGGTAATATCACATCACATCTCAAGCCGACAGCTTGGTTATTAATTCACTTCAACTACTATTCATCTTCACTTTACTTTATTTCTCATTTCCATTAATCATTACCACTATTATACCAACTCACCCTGCGAATTATGCCAAGGCAGGTATTTCCCACAATTTCCACAGAAATAGCGGGCAGGTAGTTCCTTGACACAATTCCAAGGTGTAACAACTTATATCACACTGTATTTTACTTTAATAATCACTTACATAATACAATTACTTCGTACTATTCATATTAACACATGTCTCTTTTATTACTATCATTTTAAATTACCACGTACTGCATTTATCACTTCTTTTCATACACTAACTCATAACTCGTGTTCCTTTATATTTACTTCGTTCACAACCACTTTCTTTCTCATACACAATTCACAATTTACTTTCTGTACTTTCACATTTTTATTAACACTTAGTTATTTTATTAGTTTGTCAACCAGTGAGCCACAGTATCCCAACATACTGAAAGCTGACAGCCCAGTAAACACGCGGCCCGCTCACACAGAGTCTTACTCGTCCGAGGCTACGTCTTCCTCCTAGCCGAACTAGCGAGGGAACTACTAACCCCTAGTCCCACTAGGGTACTTCCTCCCAGCCGAAGCCAAGAGGGAAAAAGCCACGTCCCAGGTAAACTGGGTACTTCCTCGCGACGGCTGTCATCGAGGGAAAAACACCACATCCCAGGTAAACTGGGTACTTCCTCCCAGACGATAGCCAGGAGGGAAAAACCACGTCCCAAGTAAACTGGGTACTTCCTCGCGACAGCTATCATCGAAGGAAACCGGGCCTCAAGCCGATAGCTTGGGCGATAAAATCTACTTACCCCAAACATAGTTTGGGTCCACTATTCCCAAGCCGGTCCTTGGGCGTTAGGAGGTCTAGCCCAAACCCCTAGGATTGTTGTAGGTACTGGTCAACAAAACCACCTGTTATTAGCATTACTCATTTCATCATTTCAGCTTACTTTATTCCACAGCGCTACACTTTTGAATTCAATAATAGACACCACCTTGGTTTTATCACGTGAATTAAAGACAGTTTATTAGCACGCACCATCTTATCTTTTCTTTTATCTTACCATTTAATACATATCTGGTGAGCACAATATTAACCCTCATATCATCATATAAAACATCATAACATATTATTGCATAATACTAATGCGCCAAGATATTTATTTTGCCATAACCACCCACATTAAGGGTACCATGTTATTCATTACCTCATTATATCATATATAGGCATACGCCCAGTTATAACATTAATAGAAGAATACATTAAATTATTCCATATAGTAAAAGTGTCAAAATGTATACTTCATCACATTATAATATCGTATTATTACCCATTAATTTATTTCGAACATAATTAGGATATAAACATATACTTTATCACATCACCGGTCATTATCGGCTATATATATATCACCACATATATTACATCTGTAAGTTTCCAAAAGAAATGACTACAATCACTTAGTTCATCTAACTGAACTCCATAGCAACCAATCAAAGCATGCTAGCTCATACACAATACTCTATGTAAGTAAAATCACCTATAAGGGCCTATATGCCCCAATTTATATACAAAACATGCACTATATATATATGGGTTTCCAAAACATGACCACAATCACTCATTTCGTCTAACTACATCTTATAATAGCCATCCATATCCTGCTAGCCCATATACAAGGCTCCACATATATCCGATCATCTATATCGGCTTATTCACCCAAAAACATGCACAAAACATACACGGGATAATTATATGCATAAACCGCATGATATATTTAATTTTTATACTTCAACACATCACAATAACCCATAATATAGATTTTATATACTTAAAATAGTCAATTTCACCACATATCTCAAAAACCCAATTTGGACCCTTAAAAATCCATATTTTCAATAAAAATCCACTTCTGGCATAACTTCCACAAAATATATCAAAAGGCCACGAAATTCGGCCCCAATATAAAATATTTATAAATACAACATACTCACCTGACGGATCGAGCAAACGATGTCCCACGTCCGCCCTGTAGCCAGTCGAAGTTCGATTTTTTCCACCTAAATAGGAAATTATAGGATCGATTAGTTCAAAGCTCAAAACTCGACCTACGGACCTCCAAATTTGAATCCGTCTTCACCCACATGTCACAAACAACATACGTAGGCGAGCTACATCAACGGATTTCAAATTCGAACCCCAATACAAGAACTTACCTATTGATCGGAGGCTTTCTAATAGAAAAATTTCCTATTTCCTAATTTACTCAATCCCTTTGTCCTAATATCTCAAATTAGGGTTAACAACAATAATGAGACTCATCTACGCCTCCGAATTCATCAAATTCTCACTTCTATATCGCTCGGGCATTTCACCAAATACCCGGTGTGCACTTTTTACCTATAATCCATTTCACTCAATTTAATTGAGCTGGAAGCCTATAAAAATCATCCTAAATTCCTATTAATACTTTCATAATACTCTACACCCTCATATGTATTTTCTACAATTATTTGAATCGAGTTTTCTACCCGATTTCATAAACTCTATAGTTCGAGTTTATGCCAAAATCACTACTCCCCATTTTATTCTAATGGCTCACTACAATTTTTACTACCATACAAGAGATAATTCTTATATATATATCTCTATTTTACAAACCCAAAATCCTAATTTACTAACAACTTGTAATTTCTCTAACAATCCACTAATTCCTCAAATCTTCCACTTCCAACATCTCTAAATCTCTCTACCATAATAATCCTACTTCATAAAAATTAATCCAACTCAATTTCATATAATAAAATAAGTTAGGGTTTACCTTTTCGAAATCCTTTCGAAAATCTGACCCTTCCACGATGTAGAGAACCCCTCAATTAGCATACCCCTAAGTTTAATTTGAAAACCACGGAGAAACGAGGTGGATTTGGGTCGGAGAAGGGGAGGCCGATGGGTTCCTGCGATCGGGAAAGAAAAAAGAAAGGATCGGGAAAGAAAAAAGAAAGGAAGGGAGGAGGAAGGAGGAGAGGAGGGGTTTTTTGTAAAAATAATAATATTAATAATTAAATAAAGGCTATCAGCAAATAAACCCCCAATACCCTAAAATATTTCAAATAGACACCAACTTTATACTTTAATAATACTAATAATACAAAATACATTAAATCATCTCATAACAGTCCTCCAAAATTATAAAATAAAGTAAATAATATTTCTTCACATAAAATCTCAACTCATGGCTTCAACATATCATCTACACCAATCCAATTAAAATATCCATACAAGTATCAATAAGATATCACTTAAAATAACTCTCACCCCTACAAAATATAAAAAAATGAATATTTTCAGTATTTTAAAATCCGAGGTGTTACATGTAGTTACAAGGTTTCAGAGTAGAAGTTGAGGCTGGTTCTCGAACGGATATGGTTATTCATGATGATGGATCGCTTCGTTTTGGGTCCAAGTTGTGTGTCCCGAAGGGTGAAGTTCGTCAGAGGTTGCTTGAGGAAGCCCACCAGTCATCGTATTCTATTCATCCTAGAGGTACTACTTGAAGCTTCATTTCTAGTGGCATGGTATGAAGAGGGCTGTGGCTCGGTTTGTACCTCAGTATTTGATCTGCCAGCAGGTGAAGGCAGAGCATCAGAGGACCGCCGGAATTCTTCAACCGCTTCCCATTCCGGAGTGGAATTGGGAACACATCACTATGGACATTGTGACCGCTTTACGAGGAGTCTTAAGGGTCATAATGCCATTTGGGTGATTGTTGACAGACAAACGAAGAGTGCTCACTTCATTCCTTTTCGTGTCGGACAGTCTACGAGAGCCTAGTTGAGAAGTACATGTAAGAGATCGTCAGACTTCATGGGGTTCCAATCAGTATTGTATCCGACAGGGATACGAGATTCAGGTCTCAGTACTGGGAGAGTCTTCAGAGTAGTTTGGGGAGTAAATTGAAGTACAACACAACTTTTCATCCCCAGACTGATGGACAGTCAGAGAGGACCATCCAGACTCTAGAGGACATGTTGAAGTCCTGTATGCTACAGTTCGGTGGATCATGGGAGTACCATTTCCATCTCTTAGAGTTCTCGTACAATAACAGCTTTCAGGCTAGTCTTAAACCTGCACCGTTCGAGGCACTTTATGAGCAGAAGTGCAGATCACCAGTGCTGGGATGACATTGGTGAAAGAAAGTTGTTGGGTCCAGAGTTGATCACCATGACAGTTGATACGGTGACTCGGATCAGGAAGCATTTTCAGGCAGCTCAGGATGGACAGATGTCCATCAGAGTGCTTTGGAGTTTGAGGTTGGTGATCATGTTTCCTAAAGGTATCGCCTTGGCGAGGTGTCATTCGGTTTGGTGGTGGTGGCAAGCTCAGCCCTAGGTTTATGGACCGTTTGATATTGTGGAGCGAGTAGGTAAGGTGGCCCATCATCTTGCATTGTGGCTAGCTTTATCAGGAGTGCACGATGTTTTCCATGCCTCACAACTCAGGAGATATATCCGCAATGAGAGCCACGTGATTGACTATTCCGAGTTGACCGTGCGGACGGATTTGACTTGTGAGATTCCGCACTTGCTATTTTGGATCGGCGGGAGAAAGTGCTTAAGAACAAAGTCATCAAGCTGGTTCGTGTTTCTTGGAATCCTCACTCACCAGGTGAGTCGACTTGGGAGTTGGAGGAGGAGATTCAGTAGAAGTTTCCTCATCTATTTGAGTAGTTTTTTGTTTTGTTCTTTCTTTTCTTTTCGGAGTTACCCTATGTACTTTTTGTTTGAATTTTGAGGACAAAATTCTTCTTGTTAGGTGGGTAGGATTTGTAACCCCTGTGTTTTATTTTATGTATTTTTTTGGATGTTTTTTTCTTTTTCTTTTTGAGTGTTTTTTCCTATTGTATCTTTTTTTGAACCTTGCTTTAGATCTTCATTTTCAATATATCCATTTATTTGATATGCCTTCGTTTTATTTGATCTCTTGATTCAATTGCCTACATATTAATTCATCTCTGATTGATTGAGCTATTATTTTGATCCTTATTAATTTATTGTTCATGTCCTATCTTATTTATTCATTCCCCACCTCATTATTTTTGGATCATCTCATTTTATTTGGATCTATTTATACCCAACTCCTATCCAAAAACCTTATTGGATCTTATTTAACACCCCTTTAACCCAATATCCATACATACACCCAACCCGAAACCCAACTTGCACCTAAACCCTAATATCTCTCACCCTACATATATATTTACCCTACTGTTAAATCCCCGAACCCTACAGCTACTCAACCCTAGCCGCCTACCCCCCGTTCACCTTCTCCATCCTTCCACCTTCTTCCCCTTTAGCCGAAACCCATATCCCAAGCCTCTCATCTCGTCGACAGCCATCCCGTCTGCCGTCGACCACCCCCATTCACCCTCCCTGCCTCGCGACAGCATCCCGATCCTCTTCCTCCCTATCGTGATCTCCCTCGGCGCCACCCTACAACTCAGGACCTCGACATCCCTGTGTGCTGCAACTCCGAAGACTGACCGCAACAGTGGCGAGCGCTCCTCGCCATCGTTTCATCGCTGCCGTCACCGTTCTTTTGCCGTGCACACACTGGGCTACCTAGGCTCTTGTGTGCGAGTGTTGCTTTGTTTGCGTGTGATCTCGGGTGCTCATATTCCATTGTTCGTAAGTGGTGTTTGGGTTTGTCGTTCGTTCGTTGAGTTCGTGCCTGAAAATTCGTTCCCGTTATTCTTGTTCTTACTTCGTCATTTTCTTAGTCATAATAAGTCAAGTAACTTGTATAATTTTCTGTTGCATATACAAGTACTAAATACCACCTGTAGTGTAGTTATGTTCTAGAGACAATTCTTGTGCAAAACTCTTGTTATATCTTGTCTCTATGTGTTGTTCTGCCCGTAGTTATCTCAGTACACACACGACATGAAATAACTTAGATATAATAGATTCTTGATGTATACATGCATGTTATTCGTGATCTATGAGGGGTTGTAAGATCTTGTATGCTTGAAGTGTTGGGAGTAGTATAACTCGTAATAGACTTGCAAAACAACCTATACCATGTTGCTTGGACATCTAGTATACAATATTTTGCATTTGTTATGATTTGGATGTGTTACATATGAATTGGTTGGTTTTATACATGAAGAAGATTTCAGTTTTTGTTGTAACCCCATTTTGTAGAGTATTTTAGACCTTATTAAGGTCAGTATATAAAATTTTTGTAAATATGAATTATAGAGAATTCTATCTACTTTCCAGAATTTCTGACAGAGCTCAATTTTGATTTGTGAGTTGCAAGTTATTGCTGTTTTACGACAGATGTGTGTAGAAAATTCTAGATTCTGTTTTATCTGAATTCTGTATGGCTATTTATTTTCATGCTGATGTTAAAATATTTTGCTGAGTATAACCAGACTTGATTGGGATTAACCCTTAATTTTTATGGATTTAATTAATGACTTTTATAAACTATTCTATGTTTACAAACAACTACTGTAGCCGCTAAATTTGGTGTGGGGGCAAACAGATAGTATTTGTGGATTCTTAGAAAAACTGAATAGCATACCTGTTACCTGTTCCGCCGGAGTTTGATGCTGACTCCCGCCGTACACCTGCAAAAAGTGCGAGACACTGGGGTTGTTCCCGGCGATGCACCCTCCGACGCTCAAGTCAGTAATCAGGGCAGATTATGAGAGAGCGCAAAAACTGGTAAAAGATTGATTACCTCTTAATGGAGATGGATGGGGGGTATTTATAGGCGCCGCTGGGATTAGATTAGGAATGTAATCCCTGTAGTTAGATAAGGAATGTAATCCCTAATCCCCTGGTGAAAGGATAGATGTGAATCAAGGCCGTTGATTAGTATTAATCAGAAACCCTAATTCTATCCTTTCTGGATCGGGTTTAATGTGGGTTGAAACCCGTACCCAGTTGAGGTGGATCCGTTCGCGGGTTAATGGATCTTTGAGGAGGAGAACCAGTACCCGCTTCAGACCCATTGGTAGGTGAAATTACCATCTTACCCCTAGGCTTTAAGATTCGTTTCTGATTTGGACGATTCCGATTTAACCCCATTTTTAGCCATAACACGAGCCCCCCACTCCCGATGACTGAGCTTGATCAGCCTTTGGGGAGTAGTTTTACTGTTTTAATGGCTGGCGGACTTGTATCGGAGTCCAAAGGAATGGTTACGAATCTTCGCGGGAGGTAGTATGGTGATTTTCTATGTTAGTTGCATGCTCAGAGTTGTTCTCGAACTCTTCTGGACATCAGGTGATTTTCATCTATTTTTTTCAGAATATTTACTTAATTTTGTGAAGTGTTGATTCGTCGTTCGGGGGTCTTAATAAGTGGTCCTAGGCGATAATTATTTACTCGGGGGCTTAAAAATATTTTCCCAATTTTATAATTATTTTCCAGGATTTTTAATTAATTTTCCCGAATTTTTAACCATTTTTTCGCAATTTTTTAAATAAATAAAACGATTTTAATAAATAAAATATCGAATTATGGCGTGGCGCGATTTGGACCGTTGATCTTGAGCGAGCGCGGTTTACTGGAAGATCGGATGGACAGAGTCGCTCGGCAGTATTTTTCTCGCTTTTGTAGGTCGGATGAGCACTTGCTCGGAATCCGAGCGAAGTGGCTCGGTTCGTCCCTCATGCAAGTGGCTCGGATCGCCAGTCGCTCAGCTCGGAACTCCGAGCGACATGGGGCGATCTGAGCCGTTGGATCTTGACGTGAATCTTGAGGTAGGCACGATTCCCAAGAAAACACTATCTTGTCGTTTAGTGGACGTGGCGCAATCTGGGTCGTCCATCATCTGTGGCACGGATTTCGGAACGATCTAACGATTAGAGATGCTCAGCAGCAATTTTCTTCACTTTCGAGGGTCGGATTGGCACTTGCTCGGAATCCGAGCAATATAGCTCGGTTTTACCCTCGCGCAAGTGGCTCAGATTGCTAGTCGCTCGGCTCGGAATACCGAGCGACGTGGAGCGATCTCAGCCGTTGGATGATGGCACAAATCTCGAGGCAGGCACGGTTCCCAAGAAAATACTATCTTGTCGTTTAGTGACGCTGGCATGATCTGGGCCGTCTGATCGAAATCTAGCGCAAACCTTGAGGAGAAAGTGGGTTTTCTCCATTTCGTAGCTCGGATTGGCACTTGCTCAGAATCCGAGCGATATGGCTCGGATCGCCTGTCGCTCGGCCGTTCGCTCTAAGGGACGTGAGGCGATCTCAGCCGTTGGATGATGGCACAGATCTCGAGGCAGGCACGATCTCCAAGAGAACACTATCTTGTCTTTTAGTGGACGTGGCACAATCTGGGTCGTCCATCATCTGTGGCGCGAATTTTGGAACGATCCAACGATTAGAGATGCTCGGCAGCAATTTTCTTCACTTTCGAGGGTCGGATTGGCACTTGCTCGGAATCCGAGCGATATAGCTCGGTTTTACCCTCGCGCAAGTGGCTTGGATTGCTAGTCGCTCAGCTTGGAATACCGAGCGACGTGGAGCGATCTCAGCCATTAGATGATGGCACAGATCTTGAGGCAGGCACGGTCCCCAAGAAAACACTATCTTGTCGTTTAGTGATGCTGGCATGATCTGGGCCGTCTGATCGAAATCTAGCACGAATCTTGAGGAGAAAGTGGTTTTTCTCCATTTCGTAGCTCGGATTGGCACTTGCTCGGAATCCGAGCGATATGGCTCGGATCGCCTGTCGCTCGGCTGTTCGCTCCGAGGGACGTGGGGCGATCTTAGCCATTGGATGAGGAGTGCCGAGCCGCTTTACTTAGGGGGTTGAAACGTCGCTCCTTTTGCCATCAGTCGTCTCTGTTCATTACTTAGCCATTTGGGCTTTTGTAACGGTTCAAGGGGGCCCAAGAGTCGCGCCCTTACGTTACAAAGCCCAAGAGGCATCCTTTTTACTATAAGTTTTCACCCCCTGAACACTTCACCTCATTTCTCACTTTCACTTTCTCACTCTTGATTTTTACTTGTAAGCGAAGCTGTTAGCTCTCGAGCGGCGCTGCTAGCTGTCGCGGCCAGGCGTTTTATTTTCTGGTGATCTTTCCGGCCGTAATAGTCACTTCAAGGTCAGTCCCTCTCCCCATCTTTGTAAAAATGGTTAGGTTATCTTCCACGGACGAGACCCCCTCCTCGGACCTAGGCGTCAGCCGAGTGGTCAGGCCGAGCAAAGATAAAGGGAAGAAGGTCGTGGAGCCGACCGAAGGGACTTTGGTTCGGCCGAACACAGTCGGGGAGGTTGCCGAGCCACTCCAGGAAGTTGAGGCCCGGTCTAACAAGGGCAAGGGTGTGGAAACCATTATTGAGCATCCGAAAAGAGCAGGGGAACTGGGTCGGCAGCCGAGCGTTTTGTCCAACGTCGGTGGCGTGCGGAGCTACTCTGGAGAACTGTTGGAGAGGGTGACACCGGGCACAGCCAAATCAATTGAGGAGAACGAGCCGAGGGAAACTTCTGAGATGGATCATATCTCTTCGGTGCTGACCGAGGCGGACTTGCTTCGGATCCGAAGTGGGTTCCAAATCCCAGCAGAGTACGGACTTCTGCTCCCCGGCCCCGGCTTCCGAGCGTGCACCTCGTCCTCGGCCGACAATTGTGTTTTTCCCGCCGACTCACTGAATGCCGGACTTCGTCTGCCGCTGCACCCTTTCGTGGTACAAGTGCTGCAGTGGTACGGCCTGTGTCCGGCTCAGCTGATGCCGAACACGTGGCGGCATGTGATGGCATTTGTTCTTCAATGCCAGGAGGTCGGCGCCGAGCCGAACATGTTCGTCCTTTGGAGTCTCTACCGACCTTGCCAATCTAGCAAGAACGAACAGAGGTTCTACCTCTCACCGAGGAAGGGCGTGAAGTTGATCGAAAACCCGGACTCGATTAAGCATTGGAAGGAAAAGTACTTCCTTGTCCGAGCACCTGAGCCGTGGGCGATACCAACGGTGTGGTTGAGGGAAGGTCTTCCGAAACGTGCGAAGAAAGAGCCTGTGCTCAGCAATGAGGAAGCCGAGGTCGTGGAGAAGTTGCTCGGCCTTCCGACCCTCAGTTGGAAGGACATTACGGAGGAGGCATTGTTCTGAGGGGGTCTCAGTCCGATCGACCCTAGTACGCCTCTTCTGTGCTAGTTTTTCTTTGAAGTTTTTTGAAAAATTTTCTAACTCTTTTCGCCCGGTTTGTGCAGAATCTTCCGACATGGATTACAAAGGCTTGATGGCGAAGGCCCGAGTGGCAAGGGAGCAGGAGGCGAGGAAGAGGAAGAGGACCGTGTCCGGACCTCAAGGCGGCCGAGCGCCCAAGGTACCTTCGATTTCTCCGACCCCCGAGCGTCCGGTTATTGAGGTTTCTCAGGCCGAGACCGAGCAAAGGCTCGTCGAGCCGACCGTCTTACCAACCTCGGATGTGCCGACCCCGCCGGCGCAAACGGATGCTTCGGGGTCTTCCGGTGGAGCGTTCAACATCGGCGCGCTGTTGGCTCTCGACGTTCCGCCACTTACTGCCGAGGCGGAGCGAATTTTGACTGAGGAGCACAAGCGCATCTTCGTCCCCGACTGGAGGGTGATGGAGGTCGACGGGTTCTTGGGGGACGGAAACATTTGTATGCAGGCGGTGAAACACCTGCCGACCCCCAAAGACCGAGCGGCGTTGAAGGTTCATGAAGTTGGTGACGCTGCGATGCAGATCGCTCGGAATACTATGTCAGTAAGTAGTGAATCACTTTCTTGAAATTTTTTCTAAGTTTTTGTGCTCGTTTTTGACAGCTTCTCATATTGCCTGCAGACCCTCTGCCACTTCAACTATTTGCTCGAGGAATTTGAGAGCAAGGAGAAGGAGATGACAATTCTGAGCGATCGTGAACGGTCGGAACGGTCTAGAGCGGTGAGGGAGCTGGAGGCCGAGCAGCTGCGTTCTACTTCGCTCGAGGCCGAAGTCGGCAGCTTGAAAGCCCAGCTTGCCGAGGCGCTGAGGAGCTCGGCCGCCGAAGCCTCCAAGGTCGAGGCCCTTGAGAAGGAGAGGGCTCGACTTGAAGGGGAACTGTCTGAGGCTCGGAAGGCGATGAAGGAAGCCCTGAACGAGCAAGCTTTGAAGGTGGCAGCCGCAGAGAAGGCAGTCCGGGACGAGGCCGAAGCTCATATGCTGACGAACATGGAGGAGGCGTATGGCCGAGCTTTGAAGCACATCGTCGCTCGGAACCCCGGGTTTGACGTCTCGGACTAGTATTTCTACGACTCGGTGGAGGGCGAGGAAGAGATGCCCTTGGCCGCGCTCGCTCCAGGACCGGAGGGCGGAGATGCCGAGGGCGAGGGCGGTACCAGTCGTGCAATTGTAACTGTGCCGACCGATGATGAGGTCAACCCTTGACTTTGTCGTCTTCTTTTCTGTTTTCTTTTTTGTAATGCCTAACTGCTGACTGGCCACCGCCTTTTGTAAACTTTTGCCTTTCAATGAAAACTTGTGGTGTTTTGGCTGAGGATTTCGCAATTTTCAGAAAATTGTTCAACTCTTTTTGCATGGATTGCTTCCCTAAGTGTCGAAGACTTCTCTTGACATTTCTCCGCTTTTCAGGTCGAGTTGGGTCCAATTACTGAGGTCTCCTATCTTCGCGCTGAGCTGGCGAAGACGAAAGAGGCTCTTTCTCGTAATCGGAACAAAGTGTTTTATGACTTCTTGGAATTGGAGGACATCAAAGCAACGGCGAGAGGGTACTTAGGTGAGCTGAGGCAACTGCGGAAGCAGTCTCGAAAAACTCCTCTCGAAGGCGAGGTAGAATTGATCCGTAAGGGGCTTTTTGATGTCGAACAAAGAAACAGTGACCTGCTGGCAGAGATTCGCCAATTGGAGGTGACGCTGAAATAACACACGGCCGAAGAAGAGGAGTTAGCTTCGAGGGTGGGGATGCTGATGTCCGAGCGCGACGAGTTGTTGGCGAGAATCGACAAATTGAGGAGAATCACGATCGACAGGGGTATCGAAGTGACTCATCTTCGTCGTATAGTGGCCGATAGCACTAACATCGCCGGCTCGTCTAAACTTCCTCGTCTCAAAGCATCGGCGGTGGACGAGATTCTGAGAGATAGGATCGTCGAGTTGGAGGAGGAGATTGCAACGCTAAAACCACAACCTGTAAGGGCCAACGTTCGCAGTACGTCGTGTACTCGCGAGGAAAGCGAAAGAGGAATCTCGTTCTACGAACTCGCGACTCACTCGCCTGTCGTTAGGCGGAGCCCAGCTGATGCTCAGAGCACCGTAGCAATTTCGTCTAGTGGCGCCTCGATCGGGGCCACAGCTAGAACTGGCGACGAAGGGGGGTCTCGTTTCGTTGGTCTGGAGTCGATCGTAGAGACGAGGGGATGCCGTCCTCGCGTGTCTCTAAACCGAAGCGTTCCCCTCCCAAAGAGATGCTAGTTAAGTTGTATCACGCTCTTCAAGTTATTGTAAAAATCTTGTAGTAATGTCGGCTCTGTCCGGGCCCTTAATAAAAAGGTTTGTTTTGCTTCTTATGTTTGAATGTTACGTTGGCTGGTAAACTAATAAGTATAACTCCTCCATCTTTTGGCAACTACTCAGAATCAGAAGCAAATCTTCTTTCTTACTGGCTACCCGCTCCTAGCTCGCTTAAGAGCGGGATTGCGGAGTGAAATCGAACCAAGTGTTGGACTCCGAACTCGTCGTTAGAGGAGTTCAACGGTTGTGGGAGCAATTCCAAATGGCGAACTACTTCTAGTTCGCTTAAGAGCGAACTTGCGAAGTAGAATCGAGCCAAGTGTTGGACTCCGAACCATTGTTAGAGTAGTTTAACGGTTGTGCGAGCAATTCCGAATGGCGAACTACTTCTAGTTAGCTTAAGAGCGAACTTGCGAAGTAGAATCGAGCCAAGTGTTGGACTCCGAACCATCATTAGAGTAGTTTAACGGTTGTGCGAGCAATTCCGAATGGCGAACTACTTCTAGTTCACTTAAGAGCGAACTTGCGAAGTAGAATCGAGCCAAGTGCTGGACTCCGAACCATCCTTAGAGTAGTTTCAACGGTTGTGCGAGCAATTCCGAATGGCGAACTACTTCTAGTTCGCTTAAGAGCGATCTTGCGAAGTAGAATCGAGCCAAGTGTTGGACTCCGAACTATCGTTAGAGTAGTTCAACGATTGTGGGAGCAATTCCGAATGGCAAACTACTTCTAATTCGCTTAAGAGCGAACTTGCGAAGTAGAATCGAGCCAAGTGTTGGACTCCGAACCATCGTTAGAGTAGTTCAACGATTGTGGGAGCAATTCCGAATGGCGAACTACTTCTAGTTCGCTTAAGAGCAAACTTGCGAAGTAGAATCGAGCCAAGTGTTGGACTCCGAACCATCGTTAGAGTAGAGAGTAAAAGCAGAGAGATATAAACAATTTTTACAAGTAAAATATGAAAAAGCTTTCTTTATTGATGTCTAATGGTCGGCTGCTTCTAAAGTTGCTAGCCGTTATTACAAGAGAGAAATAAAAGAAAAACATTACAAGTAATAGGAGAGGAACGGTTCGACATCCCAAAATACTTAGAGAGGCGTTGATGCTCTCTCCTGGTATTTTAGAAGATGGTCAGCATTCCAGGTCCTGGGGATCTCTCTGCCTTCGAGGTCCTCTAGTCTGTATGTCCCGGGCCGAACTTCTTTGATGATCTTATAGGGTCCCTCCCAATTTGGAGCCAGCTTGATATTCTGTCCGGAAAATGAGATGGCTAGTTTTCTGAGGACCAAGTCCCCTTCTTTGAGGTCGGTAGGACGAACTTTCTTGTTATATGCCAACTCGATCCTTCTTCGGTAGCTTTGTTGACGAATGGCAGCTCTTTCTCGGATCTCATCAATCAGGTCTAGATTTGCTCGGAGCTGGCTGGCATTCTGTTCTTCTTCATAAGCCATCAGACGAGGCGAGGGTATACCAACTTCTAGGGGGATCATAGCTTTGGAACCATAGGTGAGATTGAACGGAGACTCTCCTGTGGGGGTCCGTTTTGTGGTGCGGTAGTTCCACAGCACGTTGGGAAGCTGATCGACCCATAAGCCTTTGGAACATTTATCAAACCTTTTGTTAATGCCGGAGAGGATCTATCGGTTAGTATTCTCAGCTTGGCCATTCGACTGGGGATGGGAAACGGAGGAGAATCGGTGTTGGATGGCGAGGTCTTCACATAGAGCTCGGAAGGCAGCCCCGGTAAACTGGGCTCCATTGTCTGTTATGAGGACCCTAGGGACACCAAATCGGCAGATTACGCTCTTCCAAAAGAACTGAACTACCTTGTTCTCGGTGATCGTGGCCAAGGGCTCGGCCTCTATCCATTTTGAGAAGTAGTCGATAGCCACGACTAAGAATTTGAACTGGCCGGGAGCGGGTGGGAATGGCTCTAGTAAATCCATTCCCCACATTGCGAAGGGGATAGGACTTGATAGGGAAGTGAGCGGGGCTTGTGGGAGGCGTCGGATGTCGGAGTACTTCTGACATGAGCTGCATTGCCGAACGTGTCGTTCGGTATCTCGTAGGAGTGTGGGCCAGAAATATCCGTAATTCAACACTTTGCGGGCTAAGGATCTGGACCCTGAATGCACCCCGCCGATGCCCTCGTGAAGTTCTTGTAGGGCATAGTCGGCCTGCTCGGGGGAGAGGCATCTCAGGTAAGGCCTGCCGTCTACCTGTGTGAAGGAGCATTTATATAGGATGCCTTCGATCAGTGTGTATCGCTCGGCTCGGGTTCTCACTCTTCGAGCTTCCTTAGGATCTTTGGGGAGGAGCCCGTCCCTTAAGAATTCGACGAGGGGTTTCATCCAGTTATCTTCAAGCAGGACAGGCAGCGACTCCATAGAGTCGGAAGTTTCATCCTCTATACTTGGCTTCAGGAGGACCTCTATCAAGACGGTCTACTCCAGACCTTGGAGGGAGGAAGAGGCTAGCTTGGAGAGGGCATCGGCCTGGGTATTTTCTTCCCGGGGGATTCGTTGGATGAGGGCTTCTTCAAATAGTGCCATGAGACTTCTGACCTTGGCCAAGTACTTAACCATCCGGTCATCACGTGCTTCATACTCGCCGAGGACCTGATTCACGACTAGCTGAGAGTCGCTAAAAATCCGGAGGCGTTGCGCACCTGCATTGCGAGCCATTCCCAGGCCGGCTATGAGTGCCTCGTATTCTGCTTCGTTGTTAGAGGCCTTGAAGTTGATTCAGAGGGAGTATTGGAGGATGAAGTCATCTGGGCTCGCCAGAATGACTCCGGCTCCGCTTCCCTCATTGCAGGAGGATCCATCCACATAAACCGACCAGACAGGTGGTCCCTTCATTGCTTGGCTGAACTCGGGGATGGTACTTTCAACTATGAATTCTGCTAAGGCCTGAGCCTTGATTGCGGTCCGAGGCTGATAAGTTATATCATGCTGGCTCAGCTCGATAGACCAATTCATAAGACGACCAGAGGTCTCCGGCTTGTGGAGCACTTGCTTCAGCGATTGGTCGGTAAGAACGACCACCGAATGGAACTGAAAATACGGGCGAAGCTTTCTTGCCGCCATCACCAGGGCATAAGCCATCTTTTCTATCCTCGGGTAGCGGAGCTCGGCATCCCGAAGTACCTTGCTCACATAGTAGATGGGCTTTTGAGCTCGGTCTTCTTCCCTTACTAAAATGGCACTGAGGGTCTACTCGGAGGCTGCCAGGTAGAGGTAGAGGGGTTCACCAGTAATGGGTTTGCTGAGGAGAGGAGGGCTGACGAGGTAAGCCTTGAGCTGGTCGAACGACTCCTGTTGTTGCTGACCCCATTCTAAACCTTTAGCCCCCCTGAGGGCCTTGAAGAAAGGGAGGCATTTCTCCCCAGACTTCGAGAGAAAACGTCCTATGGCGGCTAGGCAGCCTGTTAGCCTCTAAACTTCCTTAACATTCTTGGAAGGAGCCATGTCTAATATGGCCTTGATTTTCTCAGGGTTAGCTTCAATCCCTCGTTGGCTGACCATGAAGCCGAGGAACTTTCCTGACGAGACTCCGAACGCACACTTGTTCGGATTGAGTCTCATGTTGTGCTTTCTCAGAACATCGAACGCCTCCTGTAAGTCCGTCACATGATCGGCTCCTCAGATGCTTTTTACAAGCATGTCGTCAACATACACCTCCATATTCCGGCCGATTTGAGCTTGGAAAACCCTGTTGACGAGGCGTTGATATGTTGCGCCTATATTCTTCAAACCGAAGGGCATTACCCTGTAGCAGTAGAGGCCCTAGGTCGGTCACGAACGAGGTCTTCGGGATATCTGGGGGGAACATCCGGATCTGATTGTAGCCTGAGAAGGCGTCCATGAAGCTGAGGAGTTTATGACCCGAAGTGGCATCAATCAGAGTGTCAATACCCGGAAGAGGGAAGGGATCCTTGGGGCAAGCCTTGTTGAGATCGGTAAAATCGATACAAATCCTCCAAGTCCCATTGGACTTCTTCACCATTACTACATTCGACAACCACTCGGGATAGTTCACCTCTTGTATGAACCGGGCCTTCAAGAGCTTGTCCACCTCCTCTTTTATGGCTAGATGGTGCTCGGGGGCGAACTTGCGCTTCTTCTGTTGAATCGGTTTGGACCCCGGAGCAACGCTGAGGTGGTGGACCAAGAGCTCTTCGGAAATTCCGGGCATGTCTGCAGCTGACCAAGCAAAGAGGTATCGGTTCGTTCGGATGCACTGGACTATGTCTGAGCATAGGGCGGATGGGGGGGTCTTGCTAACAAAGAACTTTCGGGTTGGATCCTGCTCAGAGAAGAGCACTTCCTCCAATTCATCCACCGGCTCGGACGTCGGTCGGGCAGCATCTTGGGGGATTTCTAGAGTTTCTAGGGAGAGGATTGGACCGAGGGTAGAGGTTATGTAGCACTTGCGAGCCGTTTCCTGATTGCCTTTTACTTCCCCTACTCCTGCCCGGGTAGGGAATTCCATCTTGAGGTGGTAGGCGGAAGGGACGGCTTCAAGGGTAGCTAGGCCGGGCCGACCAAGAATGACGTTGTAAGCTGCAGGAACATCTACGACCAAGAAGTCCATCGACTCCGTTCGGGTAGTAGGAGTTTTGCCAGCGGTTACGTCGAGGGTGATCACCCCTTCAATAGTCACTGGCACTCCCGTGAACCCATGGAGTGTGTAGCCGGCGGGCTTAAGTCTATCTCGGGGGAGTTTGAGGCCTTTAAAAGCGGCGAGGAAGAGGATGTTAACGGAGCTGCCATTGTCCACTAGGATCCTCTCCACTTTGTAGTTCGCCATGTGGAGGCTGATGACGAGTGCGTCACAATGGGGCGTTCGGACACCCTCAAGGTCTTCATCTGAGAATGTGACGGGCACTCCGAGGCCTTCAGGAGGAGGGGTGGTGCGAACCAAGTTGACTTCCCTTATAAATGCCTTTCGAGAGGTGTTGGAGGAAGCCCCCTATTGGGCCCCCATGAATGAGGTGCAGGACACGCTACTCTTCGAAGTCGGGCGTTTCGTCGCGTTCAGGACACTTATTAGCCCCCTGAGGCGGGGAGGAAGGTCGGCTCGGTCCTTTCTCACGAACCTGGTCAGTTGTCCTCTCTGGATGAGGGCCTCTATCTCATTCTTCAAGGCCCGACAATCATTGGTGTCGTGGCCATGGTCCCGGTGATAATGGCACCACTTCTCTTTGTCCCTCTTCTTGGCGGGGGAGTTCATCCTCGAAGCAGGGGGTAAGATCCCTTCTTTCTCAACTTCCATTAGAATGGTGGAAACATTGGTGGTGAGAGGAGTAAATTTCTCGATTTTGGTGGGAGGTTGGCGCTGGCCGTCGTTATCCTTCTGGAGCTTCTTGGCTGCTTCCTCTTCTGTTCCCTTTCTCTTAGACCCGGAGGAAAACCCCTCCAAATTGGGGCGGTGCTCAGCTTCTTCGGCTCGAATATACTTTTCACTCCGGAGGAGAAGGTCAGAGAAGTTCTGTCGGGGCTTCTTGGCGAGGGAGGAGCGGAGGCTGGAGTTGAGGACATTGGACTGAAATGCTGCTGCAGCGACCGACTGGTCGAGGGATGCTATGGACCTGGCTTCAGCTGTGAACCTGTTCACATAGTCTCTCAGCTTCTCACCCTTCTTCTGGTGGAGGTAGAGTAGCGAGATGCTTGTCTTCTCTGTTCTGCAGCTACTCACGAAGTGGGTGACGAAGAGAGTCTCAAACTGCTCGAAAGAGAATATTGAGGAAGGGGCAAGGCGAGAGTACCATTCTCGAGCTGGGCCCTTGAGAGTTGCAGGGAAGGTTTTGAAGAGCAGAGCATCGGAAGCCTGATGGATGAGCATAAGGCTCTTGAAGCTTTCGATGTGGTCAACGGGGTCGGTCTCCCCGGAATAGGTCTCAAATTGAGGTGGTTTAAAGCCGATCGGTACAGGTGCATTCATTATGGTTCGGGAAAAAGGAGGTCTACTAGGACGAAGAGTCCTTCCTCTGAGCTCTTCTTCTCGGTCTAACTGACCCAAGTGCCTCTCCATGTCGTGGAGACGGCGGTAGACAGCGGTTACGTCGAGGGTGATCACCCCTTTAATAGTCACTGGCACTCCCGTGAACCCATGGAGCGTGCTGCCGACCCAGTTTTGCCAGCGGTTACGTCGAGGGTGATCACCCCTTCAATAGTCACTGGCACTCCCGTGAACCCATGGAGCGTGTAGCCGGCGGGCTTGAGTCTATCTCGGGGGAGTTTGAGGCCTTTAAAAGCGGCGAGGAAGAGGATGTTAACGGAGCTTCCATTGTCCACTAGGATCCTCTCCACTTTGTAGTTCGCCATGTGGAGGCTGATGACGAGTGCATCACAATGGGGTGTTCGGACACACTCAAGGTCTTCATCTGAGAATGTGACGGGCACTCCGAGGCCTTTAGGAGGAGGGGTGGCGCGAACCAAGTTGACTTCCCTTATAAATGCCTTTCGAAGGGAGTTGGAGGCGCCCCCCATTGGGCCCCCATGAATGAGGTGCAGGACACGCTCCTCTTCGAAGTCGGGCGTTTCATCGCGTTCAGGACGCTCATTAGCCCCCCGAGGCGGGGAGGAATGTCAGCTTGGTCCTTTGCAATGAACCTGGTCAGCTGTCCTCTCTGGATGAGGGCCTCTATCTCATTCTTCAAGGCCCGACAATCATTGGTGTCGTGGCCATGGTCCCGGTGATAACGGAACAACTTCTCTTTGTCCCTCTTCTTGGCGGGGGTGTTCATCCTTGGAGAAGGGGGTATGATCCCTTCTTTCTCAACTTCCATTAGAATGGTGGAAACATTGGGGGTGAGAGGAGTAAATTTCTCGAATCTGGGGGAGGTCGGCGCTGGCCGTCGTTATCCTTCTGGAGCTTCTTGGCTGCTTCCTCTTCTGTTCCCTTTCTCTTAGACCCGGAGGAAGACCCCTCCAAGTTGGGGCGGTGCTCAGCTTCTTCGGCCCGAATATACTTTTCGCTCCGGAGGAGAAGGTCAGAGAAGTTCTGTGGGGACTTCTTGACGAGGGAGGAGCGGAGGCTGGAGTTGAGGACATCGGACTGAAATGCTGCTGCAGCGACCGAATGGTCGAGGGATGCTATGGACCTGGCTTCAGCTGTGAACCTTTTCACATAGTCTCTCATCTTCTCACCCTTTTTCTGGTGGAGGTAGAGTAGCGAGATGCTGGTCTTCTCGGTTCTGTGGCTACTCACGAAGTGGGTGACGAAGAAAGTCTCAAACTGCTCGAAAGAGAATATTGAGGATGGGGCAAGGCGAGAGTACCATTCTCGAGCTGGGCCCTTGAGAGTTGTAGGGAAGGTTTTGCAGAGTAGAGCATCGGAAGCCTGATGGATGAGCATGGGGGTCTTGAAGCTTTCGATGTGGTCAATGGGGTCAGTCTCACTGGAATAGGTTTCAAATTGAGGGGGTTTAAAGCCGTTTGGTACAGGTGCATCCATTATGGTTTGGGAAAAATGAGGTCTACTAGGACCAAGAGTCCTCCCTCTGAGCTCTTCTTCTCGGTCTAACTGACCCAAGCGCCTCTCCATCTCGTGGAGAATGCGGTAGACAGCGGTTATGTCGAGGGTGATCACCCCTTTAATAGTCACTGGCACTCCCGTGAACCCATGGAGCGTGCTTCCGACCCAGTTTTGCCAGCGGTTATGTCGAGGGTGATCACCCCTTCAATAGTCACAGGCACTTCCGTGAACCCATGAAGCGTGTAGCCGGCGGGCTTGAGTCTATCTCGGGGGAGTTTGAGGCCTTTAAAAGCGGCGAGGAAGAGGATATTAACGGAGCTGCCATTGTCCACTAGGATCCTCTCCACTTTGAAGTTCGCCATGTGGAGGCTGATGACGAGTGCGTCACAATGGGGCATTCGAACACCCTCAAGGTCTTCATCTGAGAATGTGATGGGCACTCCGAGGCCTTTAGGAGGAGGGGTGGCCCAAACCGAGTTGACTTCCCTTATAAATGCCTTTCGAGAGGAGTTGGAGGAGCCCCCCATTGGGCCCCCATGAATGAGGTGCCAGACACGCTCCTCTTCGAAGTCGGGCGTTTCATCGCGTTCAGGACGCTTATTAGCCACCCGAGGCGGGGGTGGAAGGTCGGCTCGGTCCTTTCTCACGAACCTGGTCAGCTATCCTCTCTGGATGAGGGCCTCTATCTCATTCTTCAAGGCTCGACAATCATTGGTGTCGTGTCCATGGTCCCGGTGATAACGGCAACACTTCTCTTTGTCCCTCTTCTTGGCGGGGGTGTTCATCCTCGGAGCAGGGGGTATGATCCCTTCTTTCTCAACTTCTATTAGAATGGTGGAAACATTGGTGGTGAGAGGAGTAAATTTCTCGAATCTGGGGGGAGGTCGGCGCTGGCCGTCGTTATCCTTCTGGAGCTTCTTGGCTGTTTCCTTTTCTGTTCCCTTTCTCTTAGACCCGGAGGAAGACCCCTCCAAGTTGGGGCGATGCTCAGCTTCTTCGGCCCGAATATACTTTTTGCTCCGGAGGAGAAGGCCAGAGAAGTTCTGTGGGGGCTTCTTGGCGAGTGAGGAGCGGAGGCTGGAGTTGAGGACTTTGGACTGAAATGCTGCTGCAGCGACCGACTGGTCGAGGGATGCTATGGACCTGGCTTCAGCTGTGAACCTGTTCACATAGTCTCTCAGCTTCTCACCCTTCTTCTGGTGGAGGTAGAGTAGCGAGATGCTTGTCTTCTCTGTTCTGCAGCTACTCACGAAGTGGGTGACGAAGAGAGTCTCAAACTGCTCGAAAGAGAATATTGAGGAAGGGGCAAGGCGAGAGTACCATTCTCGAGCTGGGCCCTTGAGAGTTGCGGGGAAGGTTTTGCAGAGCAGAGCATTGGATGCCTGATGGATGAACATGAGGTTCTTGAAGCTTTCGATGTGGTCAACGGGGTCGGTCTCCCCGGAATAGGTCTCAAATTGAGGGGGTTTAAAGCCGATTGGTACAAGTGCATTCATTATGGTTCGGGAAAAAGGAGGTCTACTAGGACAAAGAGTCCTTCCTCTGAGCTCTTCTTCTCGGTCTAACTTACCCAAGCGCCTCTCCATCTCGTGGAGACGGCGGTAGACAGCGGTTACGTCGAAGGTGATCACCCCTTTAATAGTCACTGGCACTCCCGTGATCCCATGGAGCGTGCTGCCGACCCAGTTTTTCCAGTGGTTACGTCGAGGGTGATCACCCCTTCAATAGTCACTGGCACTCCCGTGAACCCATGGAGCGTGTAGCCGGCGGGCTTGAGTCTATCTCGGGGGAGTTTGATGCCTTTAAAAGCAGCGAGAAAGAGAATGTTAACGGAGCTGTCATTGTCCACTAGGATCCTCTCCACTTTGAAGTTCGCCATGTGGAGGCTGATGACGAGTGCGTCACAATGGGGCGTTCGGACACCCTCAAGGTCTTTATCTGAGAATGTGATGCGCACTCCGAGGCCTTTAGAAGAATGGGTGGCGCGAACCGAGTTGACTTCCCTTATAAATGCCTTTCGAGAGGAGTTGGAGGAGCCCCCCATTGGGCCCCCATGAACGAGGTGCAGGACACGCTCCTTTTTGAAGTCGGGCGTTTCATCGCGTTCAGGACGCTTATTAGCCCCCTGAAGTGGGGGAGGAAGGTCGGATCGGTCCTTTCTCACGAACCCGGTCTGCTGTCCTCTCTGGATGAGGGCCTCTATCTCATTCTTCAAGGCCCGACAATCATTGGTATCGTGGCCATGGTCACGGCGATAACGGCACCACTTCTCTTTGTCCCTCACCTTGGCGGGGTGTTCATCCTCGGAGCAAGGGGTATGATCCCTACTTTCTTAACTTCCATTAGAATGGTGGAAACATTGGTGGTGAGAGGAGTAAATTTCTCGAATCTGGGGGGAGGTCGGCGCTGGCCGTCGTTATCCTTCTGGAGCTTCTTGGCTGCTTCCGCTTCTGTTCCCTTTCTCTTAGACCCGGAGGAAGACCCCTCCAAGTTGGGGCGGTGCTCAGCTTCTTCGGCCCGAATATACTTTTCGCTCCGGAGGAGAAGGTCAGAGAAGTTCTGTAGGGGCTTCTTGGCGAGGGAGGAGCGGAGGCTGGAGTTGAGGACATTGGACTGAAATGCTGCTGCAGCGACCGACTGGTCGAGGGATGCTATGGACCTGGCTTCAGCTGTGAACCTTTTCACATATTCTTTCAGCTTCTCTCCCTTCTTCTGGTGGAGGTAGAGTAGCGAGATGCTCGTCTTCTCGGTTCTCCGGCAACTCACAAAGTGGGTAACGAAGAGAGTCTCAAACTGCTCGAAAGAGAATATTGAGGAAGTGGCAAGGTGAGAGTACCATTCTCGAGCTGGGCCCTTGAGAGTTGCGGGGAAGGTTTTACAGAGCAGAGCATCGGAAGCCTGATGGATGAGCATGAGGGTCTTGAAGCTTTCGATGTGGTCAACGGGGTCGGTCTCCCCGGAATAGGTCTCAAATTGAGGGGGTTTAAAGCTGATTGGTACAGGTGCATCCATTATGGTTCGGGAAAAAGGAGGTCTACTACGACGAAGAGTCCTTCCTCTGAGCTCTTCTTCTCGGTCTAACTGATCCAAGCGCCTGTCCATCTCATGGAGACGGCAGGTAGACAGCACGGGCCTCCTTCTGAGTATACTTTCCTATATATAAGAAGAATCCAACCACGCATGCATGAATAAATGAACATAACCAGCAGAATTTACTTGAAATAAAATTTAATAAATCTCAAATAAACCAGATCTGGAACAAGTTACAAATCTGGGACAAAAGCCCCACTGCAAAATAATCCATGTAACAAATTACAATTATTCAAAATAAACAACAAGAATAAATAGTAGCAAGATCTCCTGATGAACCCAATTATATTCAAATTTAGGAGCAATAATCTTACTGCAATTGGACATTTAAATGCTCTATATGCGGTATTTTACTCTTAATTTCTCTTTTCCATAGGAAACATCCTAAAAACAGCAAAACGAAGCAGATTCAAGACTAATACAGACTGAGAGGATGATACACACTAAACTGCAGAGCATAAGTCGACTGGTTCTTCCAACAGTCGACTGGAAAGAGAGGTTGAAGCTGCTCGGCACAGTCGACTTACTCCAGAGACAGTCAGCTTAACTGATGATCATGAATCTACAGATGTCTCGACACAGTCGACTGATGACAAAACCAGTCGACTAGTATTCAGCCGAGTCAGAAGATAAGAACAGATGAAGATGCATCCTCATCCAAATCCGAAGCAAGATTAAGTTATCCAAACCCAGGTTGTCTGCAAATAACAACTCTTCATTAATTAAGATGGGGAACCAGGATTGGCAAGTGAGAAGATCGACTCAGATCTATATTCAACATGTAAAGAGATAGAATTGAAATCTGCAGATGTGGGCAAAAGAAGTTATAAAAAGGTTGGAATAAGAAGTGAAGGGTATCACGGAATCTCAGAATCATCAATCATCAACCACAGGAATTGTTCTCTCAGCATCGAAGAAAGAAGGAGATCAAGTACACTGAAGGGGACGAGCCAGTCGACTGAGTGACAGCCAGTCGACTTATCTGGCCGAACATCATCAGTTTATTTCTTCTCTTTCTAGTTTTTATTTTAATCATGTATTCAAAACTGTTAGTCAATAAAAGTCTTATTATGTGGAACTAATTTCATAGTTGGATAGATTGAAACCGTAGTCAGGTAATGCTATATTCTTCTGAATACTACTCTATTACATATTGATTAAACCTGATTGAATTGGTATCGATTTATAATAATCAAACTTGTTCAGAAGTTCTAAGAGCAGTCGACTGAGCGTGACAGCAAGTCGACTGCCATGCAGAACCTAAGTTTATCAAGTTTGCGTATTATAAATCTGAATCTGTTATATGAGCATAGAGACGACCCGTATCTCGTGCTCATAGCTTGTAACACAGGAATCTTTAGGGATTCTTGGTTTAATCAACTTGAAGGATCTTGATCTGATACCAATTTCTAGAACTTCGAGTGTTTGTTCGTTTCCATCGTTCCTATGTTTTCATTAAGTGCAACTTAGTAGATACCATGCTAAATACTTAAGGAAAGAAACGAATTAGAGTAGATACCATGCCTAATTCTTGGCTTAGGGAAACAATAACTTTAAGTAGTAGATACCATACCCTTAAAGGAACGAACATGAGTAATTAGAGTAGTATAGAATGTGACTTAGCATTATTGACTATAGGTGGAGATCAAAGCCCAACTACTTAATAGACATTTGTGATTCAGAACTGCTTGATCTAGTCATTTCTTTTAGAACAACACTTTAAGATTCTTATTTCTGTTTTATTGGTTAGTAAGTTAATTTCTACAATCTCTGTGGGATCGACCCTTGCTTGTCACTACACTTCTATAAACGATTCGTACACTTGCGAGGTTTTTAATTTGTGTCTAGTTGATCTATATATTTAGATCATCTAGATTGCACAACAAGTTTTTGGCGCCGCTGCCGGGGATTGTTTAGTATTTTAACTTACAAATCAGTAAAATAGTTTTCATTTTTCTTTTCTTTTATTAATAAATATTTTTCTTTTAGGTTACAGGGTTCAGGTGATTGCACGGGAGACGATCACTTCGTCCAGAGCTACTACCTATTGACGCAGAAACAGAACGCACATTGCATAGACTAGGTAGGCTGTCTGCAACAAACCAGTCGACTGGTGCACGGAACAGGTCGATTGCACAGAGATCCAATTCACAAGCAGCAATGGCTGAGGAAGTACCAAATCGAGTACCAATGCAGGACAAATTCACGCCTAAGAATATTGAACAACCTTCCTGCATTGCTTATCAACCTAATGTCACAGGGAATATGCATCTATCTCCCCAATTACTTAGCATGGTTCCCCACTTTAGTGGCAAACCAGACTAGGAGCCTCACCTCCATCTGCAAGACTTCTTTGATCTTTGCAGAACACAAAGCGTCCAAGGGCTTACCTCTGAACAAATCAGGTTAATCTTTTTTCCATTCTCTTTAAAACTTAATGCTAAATTATGGTATAATTATTTGGAACCAGGATCAATTAATTCATGGGAGCAATTGGCAAAAAAATTCTTGAAAGAATTCTTTCCAGCCCAAAAGACCAAACAACTAAAAAGGGAGATTCAACTCTTCCAACAAAAAGATGGAGATTTATTCTTCGAAGCATGGAAGGACTTCAAGAACAAGCTTCTCAAGTGTCCTACGCACAACATGCTTAAGGATGATCAGGTACAAGCATTTTATGAGGGTTTAAATGATACTAATAAGGCAATTGTGGATTCAACTTGCAATGGGATCTTGATGAGGAAATGTGGTGAGGAGGCCATCGAATTATTTGAAGAACTCAGCGAGAACTCACAGCAATTCTCAACAAGGGGAAGAAGCATTTCTAAAAAACAGGGAGTTTACGAAATTTCTGGTAGTAATAACATACAATTAGAAATGGTAAACATGAAAAAAAAAATTTATATGCTTGTTAATGCAATGACGACAATGGGCGGTGTAAAAAATCAAACAAAAGAAATTTGTGCAATTTGTTTTCATTTTGATCATACGACTGATACGTGTCCCATGTCTTCTTTCACAGATCAGGAGCATGCAAACTATGTGGGACAAGGAGTGTTTCCACCAAAGAACAACCCCTTCTCGAACACATACAACCCAGGGTGGAGGAACCATCCAAATTTCTCATGGAGCAACAATCAAGGCACTCAATCTTCACAAGGACATGCACGGAACATCCAGATGGGAAGTGGGTATGATCGGCCAAGTCAAGAACAGAAGAAGTTGGATTTTGAATCCACCGTTCTTCAATTGCTCTAACAAGCAACCAACAAGGGCAGGCAATTCAGAAATTGGAAACCCAAATCGGTCAAATCGCGAAGGAGTTGAGTGAAAGAAAGGCAGGAGAACTTCCATCACAAACTATACCAAACCCTAGAGGCCAAGAACAGCTCAAATCTGTGACAACACTAAGAAGTGGTAAGGTAATTGACAGCAAGGTTGGAACACACGCAGACAAATCAGATACACAACCATCAAAGGCTTTGGGTTCCAACAAGGTAAGTGAAAGAGAAGGGGCAGTATTGCCATCATTCCCTTAAAGGTTAGTCAAGCAAAAGATGGAACAACATTTATTTGATATCTTTGAAACTCTCAGAAAGGTAGAAATTAATATTCCCCTACTTGATGCTATTAAACAAATTCCTTCTTATGCCAAATTTTTGAAAGAATGCTGTACTCACAAGAGAACATTTCAGGTTAGGGAGGATGTGGCTTTGACAGAAGAAGTGAGCGCTGTATTGTTAAGGAAATTACCTCCTAAACTGAAGGACCCAGGTAGTTTTACCATTCCTTGTAGGGTTGGTGAGCACTTCTTCGAAAAGGCACTGCTAGACTTGGGGGCAAGCATCAATCTTCTTCCATACTCTGTTTACGAAAAGCTAGGATTGGGGGAACTCAAACCAACATCCATCACTTTGCAGTTGGCTGATTGCAGCATCAGGAGACCTAGAGGTATTTTAGAAGATGTCCTAGTTCAGGTAAACGACTTCATTTGGCCTGCAGATTTTGTTGTGTTGGATATGGAGGACTCTTCAATGCCATCTTCTTTACCGATCATTCTAGGTAGGCCCTTTATGAGTACAGCTGATATAAAAATTTGTGTTAAAAAGGATACTATAAGTATGAAAATAAATGGAGAAAAGGTTGAATTTAAAATGTTTGATGCACTAAAATTACCACATGATGATCATGAATGTTATAATATTGATGTGGTACAGGAGATTGTCGATCAAACATTTTAGGTACATAGCATTGAACCACTACAAGCCGCAATTACACAATCTCTAACATTGTCTCATGTTGAACAGGAATACGATGAATGGAGGATTGCAGAGAAATTACGCTACCTCGAAACTCCAAAATCATATTCAGGTAAGCATGCACCTGCTTTTGAAAATCTTGTGTCTGATAACACTTTTGTTTCCTCAAAACCAGTCGACTGGTTTTGTAACCAGTCGACTGTGACCAGGACACCAGACGTGGAGATTAAGCCGCTGCCTGAACATTTGAAGCATGCATATTTGGGCGAGAACCAGACGCTACCTGTGATAGTTGCTGCAAACTTGAGTGCGCAAGAAGAAGATAAGCTGCTGAGGGTACTGCGAGAACGCAAGGGTGCAATAGGATGGACCATTGCAGACATCAAGGGAATAAGTCCATCCAAATGCATGCATAAGATACTTCTTGAAGACAATGCAAAACTTAGCAGGGAAGCACAGAGAAGGCTAAATCCACACATGAAGGAAGTGGTAAGAACAGAGGTCCTGAAGCTACTAGATGTTGGCATCATCTACCCTATCTCAGATAGCAAATGGGTGAGTCCTATACATGTAGTGCCTAAGAAAAGTGGAGTCACAGTGGTGAAGAATGAAGAGAATGAGCTTATCCCTACGAGAATGACCACAGGATGGAGGGTATGCATTGACTACAGAAAGCTGAATAACGAAACCAGGAAAGATCACTTCCCTCTTCCTTTTATTGATCAAATGTTAGAAAGATTAGCAGGATATAGTCATTATTGTTTCTTAGATAGTTATAGTGGCTATAATCAAATTTCTATTGCTCTAGAAGATCAAGAAAAAACCACTTTTACATGTCCTTTTGGTACTTTTGCATACAGGAGGATGCCCTTTGGGTTGTGCAACGCACCAGCTACATTTCAGAGATGCATGATGAGTATATTTTCAGACATGGTGGAAAGGTTCATCGAGGTATTCATGGATGATTTCAGTGTTTTTGGATCTTGTTTTGATGAATGCCTTAACCATTTGCAGCTTGTACTTAAGGGATGTGAAGAATGCAATCTAGTGCTGAATTGGGAGAAGTGCCATTTTATGGTATAACAAGGTATTGTCTTGGGACATGTGGTGTCAAAAAGGGGCATAGAGGTGGACAAGGAAAAAATTGACATCAAATCAAAGCTACCCCCTCCTACTACAGTCAAGGGTGTTAGGAGTTTTCTTGGACATGCAGGGTTCTATAGAAGATTTATAAAAGATTTCTCAAAAATCTCCAGACCCCTTTGTGAATTGTTAGCTAAGGATGTTGAGTTTGCATGGACAGAAGAGTGCACAAATGCTTTCATTACATTGAAAATCTTCTCATTTCTGCACCTATCATTATGGCACCAGATTGGAACCATCCTTTCAAGCTTATGTGTGATCCAAGTGATTATGCTTTGGGAGCTGTTTTAGGTCAAAGAATCAATAAGGTACCCCATTCTATTTACTATGCGTCTCGAACTTTAAATGATGCACAGCTTAATTATTCCACTACTGAAAAAGAATTGTTAGCTGTCATTTTTGCTGTAGAGAAGTTTAGATCATATTTGATTGGATCTAAAGTCATTATTTTCACTGACCATGCTGCTTTGAGATATTTGTTTGCTAAAAAGGATGCTAAGCCTAGGTTGATCAGATAGGTGTTGTTGCTTCAAGAATTTGACCTTGAGATTAGAGACAAGAAAGGAAGTGACAATGTTGTGGCAGATTACTTGTCCAGATTACTGCATGAGGAAGAAAGAATTGTGCCCCCACTGAATGAAAATTTCCCAGATGAAAATGTATTTGAAATAAATATACAACTTCCATGGTTTGCAGATATTGTAAATTATCTCACTGCTCATGTTTTCCCTCCAGGTATGACAAGTCAAGAAAGAAAGAGATTGGTGGCCATGTGCAAGCACTATTATTGGGATGATCCTTATTTGTTCAAATTCTACCCTGATCAAATTATAAGAAGATGTGTGGCAGAAGAAGAGCAAATGAGTATTCTACAACATTGCCACCAATATGCATGTGGAGGACACTTTGGACCAAAACGAACAACACTTAAGGTATTACATGTAGCGCCCCAAATTTCTAATATGAGAGCTTAGAAAATAAGTGGCGAAATCCCAGCAATCCACTTCAATAGAACAATAAACACCAACAACACCACTAACATTTTCTTTCTTTATTACAACAATTATTACAAATCACAGCGGAAGTCTAAACATCTCAACCCAAATATTTCTTTACATTTACAACTCAATAACCACACAATATGTCTTTACAAATTTTACACAAAACTAAATAGTCCAAATAGTCTAAAATGCAACATTAAGCATCCAACCTCCCACTCTAAGCAGTAACCTGCAACAAGTGAGGCTAGAGTTGAACCCTAACCCCCAAACTAAAGGGGTCAGCCATAAAAATGGTGTGAGTGGCAACTAATCAAACAAATAACATAAATGAACATAAAACATAATATCCAACAAATAATAATCAACACTAAAGCATGAAGTAACAACAAAGAATAAGGGGTGATACCAAAACCAAAAGCCAAGTGTGTGCCGGAAACAGGAAATCCAAATGCATAAAAGTGATTCAAGAAAACATCATGACTACATGCTGACAACGATGACTACTCAGAGATGAAGATAAACTATGATAATTTGCCCATGTTTGATCATTCCGGAGATTGATCCCACATCACAGGTATTTTCCCTGGATAATTCAGGAGATCATCCCACATCTAAACATAGACTCATAACCACAATAATACCCCAAAAGCGTCGCCTCGACTCCGATCATTCCGTAGTTCAATCCCACATCTCAAGATAATTACTTGGATAATTCCGGAGAAATACCTCACATCTCAGGTTAACTACCTGGATAATTCCGGAGATAAATCACACATCTCAAGTTAACTACTTGGATAATTCAGGAGACTAATCCTACATCAAAAGTCATACTGAGGTGCATAACTCATGTTCTCATTCGTCATGACACTACTAATGCCTGTCCTTATTAGTTTGGGTTGCTGAACAAATCTCCTAGAGTAGTGTACCCTACCGGACTAAAAATCTGAATAACTGAAAATTCGCCTCAAAGGGCCTCAACAAATGACTGAACAAATACCGGTATACTAGGGCCACGTACCTCTAGAGACTCAAGACAAATATCTGAACAAATTCCACTTAACAAGTGGCTCAACAAAATATTTCCAAAATCATGTTCTTAATTGAACATCTCAAAAACCAATACTTAACTGAACATCTTAAAATCAAACACTGAACAATTATCTCAGAATCAAGTACTAAACAAATGTCTCAAAATCAAACACTAAACAAAATATCTCAAATCAAATACGAAGATCCTACAGGACCAGTCGACTGTACAATGGACCAGTCGACTGTCCAGAGGACATATCCCAACATTTTACGAAAATAATCTAAGGCATGACCAGTCGACTTACCCAAGAAGTCAGTCGACTGCCCCGAAAGAACCGAACAAAGTCACAAACAGAGGACCAGTCGACTGACCTCAGTCTAGGTCGACTGTCCCGAACAAATCTCAAGACTCAAAAATACACAGTAGGCTCGTACCAGTCGACTGCTCTGTAGGCCAGTCGACTGTCGGCTACAGATTTCCAAACAGAAAAGATCTGAACACAAATCAAAACTAGAGTTTTCTAAAGATTTACTGATCACAAAATTAACTTGTATCCAGGCAATTAAACAACTCTCGATAATCTCCATCATGGGTACATTTCTCAATTAATCAATTACTCAAATTTTCATCTCCTCATGATCTTAATTCTTTAATTCTCCCATTAGGGTTTTTCTCAACAAAATGTCTTCCATAACTCAATCCAAATCTGATTTACAACCATAAGATCCAGGTGTTTACCATCTAATCACAACAAAATTAATTCTTAATATGTTTCCCAACGATACGCTCTCATAGATCAACATATCCTCAATAAATCTTAATATTTCTCATTCATGATCCAAATATCAACCAAAGTTCTCATCCTCCATCTCAAATTAAAGATCCAAATCATATTTACAATGAGACTAACAAAATAATGGCATAATGATCACAAACAAGCATAACAAAGATCTTACGTCATCTACCAATCAAAACAACCAAAACAAAGCAAAACAAAACAAACCAACTCACTTTTGATTTGAAGAAAATCCACAAAAGCTTCTCCTTGCTAGATCCAAGAATTCTCCTCTTGTTCCTCAAAGAAATCTCAATATTCTAAATATTGTGAATGATGGCTGGGAAAAGAATTTCCCTTATATATGCCGGATAGGATATTAGGGTTTTCACCCAATTTGCAAAATAATCCTTTTAAGAGTACATCTTACATATATAATTGTATCCTTGAAAACTAAATCAAATATAATTTAAATTAGGGTCTAATAGAAAAATATGTTTCTAAACTTCAACAAATACTGATCGGAATGCCCAGAAATTATAATTTACATTTTAACCCTTGAAATTGTCAATTTTGCAAATAAGTCCTTCTTTTCTCAAAAATTGCAAATACGCATAATTAATTTCAGAAAAATCTGGAAAAATACTAAATAATTCTCAAATAATAAATAATGATTTTTCATAAAGAAAACTTAATTTTCCAAACTTCTAAAAAGTCATTTGCACGTGTTTTGCACGTGTACAAAAGATAAATCTTTAGAAAAATATTTATCAAATACTCAAAATCATTTAAAATTCATTTTCAAATAATTAAAATAATATTTGAAAATACGGGGTTCTACATCACTCCCTCCTTAGAAGAGTTCTGTCCTCAGAACTACTACTAATGAGTTCAAACACATACCAACAAAAGGAAACATCACTTCATAAATAGATCATCACCCAAACAATTTCATATAACATCACAATCAAAATAAAGGAATACATCATTTGTCAATCGACAATACAATCATCCAAAGAATTCCATTCACATATAAGAAGTACATTCATACAAACAATTCAGGAAAATCCTTCAGCATGCGATCCTCTGGCTCCCAAGTAGCCTCCTCGAACTGCTGATTCCTCCACAATACCTTGACCATAGGTATCACCTTGCTCCTAAGGACTTTCTCCCTACGATCAACGATCTCAACAGGCTGTTCCTTGTAACTCAGGTTCACCTGTAGATCTTCGGGGACTTCCACCAACTGGTGCCTCTGATCGGCCACATACTTCCTCAGTAGCGACACATGAAACACGTCATGTACTTGTGCTAACTCCTCTGGAAGTTTCAATCTGTAAGCTGTCTTGCCAATCCTCTCCTCGATCTTGTATGGACCAATATACCTCGGCGCCAACTTGCCACCTTTACCAAATCTGATTACTCCTTTGGTTGGAGAAACCTTGAGAAAAACTGAATCCCCAACCTCAAATTCCAAATCTCTCCGTCGAGTGTCAGCATAACTCTTCTGCCGACTCTGAGCTTCAACTAACCTCTTGCAAATCAGCTCAATCTGCTCTGACGTCTGCTGTACGATCTCAGGACCATACATCTGCCTCTCGCCCACCTCATACCAACATACAGGTGTCCTGCACCTCCTGCCGTATAAAGCCTCATACGGTGCCATCCCAATACTTGCATGGTAACTATTGTTATAGGCAAACTCAACCAATGCCAAGTATCTCTCCCAACTACCACCAAAGTCCATAACACAAGCTCTCAACATATCTTCCAGCACTCGATTCACCCTCTCCGTTTGACCATCTGTCTGCGGATGAAATGCCGTACTGAAATCAGTCCTGGTGCCCAAAGCTGCTTGTAAACTTCTCCAAAACCTCGAAGTAAACCTTGCGTCTCTGTCAGACACAATCGAAACAGGAACTCCATGAAGTCTCACAATCTCTCCAATATACAACTCAGCCAATTTCTCCATCGACCAAGAAATCTTCATGGCTAGAAAATGTGCCGACTTAGTCAATCGGTCCACAACAACCCAAATCGAGTCATTGCCCTTCGAACTCCTCGGCAAACCCGTAATAAAGTCCATGCTGATATTCTCCCACTTCCACTCCGGAATGGGTAAAGGCTGTAACAAACCTCCAGGTCTCTGATTCTCTGCCTTGATCTGCTGACAAGTCAGACACCTTGCCACAAAATCTGCTACATCTCGCTTCATGCCAGACCACCAAAAATGTGGTTTGATGTCCCTGTACATCTTCGTACCTCCTGGATGAACTGACAATAAGGTACTGTGTGCTTCCTGCAAGATACTCCCCCTCAACTCTGCGTCATCTGGGACACACAACCTCTCACCCAACCAAAGAACTCCATCTTGGACACGAAATTCTGATAACTTGCCTTCTGCAACCTGCTGCAACATCTTCTGGATCTCTGAATCTGATCTCTGACCTTCCACAATCTTCTCTCTCAAGGACGGCTGCAGCCTCAACTGAGCCAAAGATGCCCCTAAACCTCGCAGTACAACCTCGATACCTGCCTGATCGATCTCTGCTGCCAACTCTCTTCGAGTAGTGATCAACCTTGCCAAACTACCCTTTCTGCTAAGTCCATCAGCCACTACATTCGCCTTGCCCGGATGATACTTGATCTCTGGACGAATGTCTTCCAATACCTCCAACCATCTTCTCTGACGAAGGTTCAAATCCCTCTGCTGATAGATATACTTCAGGCTCTTGTGGTCAGTGAACATGCTAACCTTCTCACCATAGACATAATGCCTCCATAGCTTCAAGGCATAAATGATAGCTGCTAACTCCAAATCATGCGTCGGATAATTCTTCTCATGCGGACGCAACTGCCTTGAACCATAAGCAATGACCTTGCCTTCCTGCATCAAGACACATCCCAAACCTCTGAGAGATGCATCACTGTAGATATCATAATCTTTTCCAGCTTGCGGCAATGCTAGTATGGGTGCGGTAGTCAACCTTTCCTTTAACTCAAGGAAACTCTCCTCGCACTTATCTGTCCATACAAACGCCACACTCTTCCGGGTCAAACCTGTCAATGGAATAGCAATCTGAGAATACCCCTGAATAAACCTCCTGTAGTAACCAGCTAATCCCAAGAAGCTTCTCACTTCCTTCACTGACGTCGGCCTGGGCCAATCCTTTACTGCTTCCACTTTCTGAGGGTCAGTAGCCACTCCCTCCTTAGAAAGAATGTGACCAAGAAAAGCTACCTCAGATTTCCAAAATTCACACTTCGACAATTTGGCATACAAGCTGTGCTCTTGCAATGTCTGTAATGCCGCTGTCAAGTGCTTAGAATGATCCTCCTCCGACTTCGAATATACCAAGATATCATCGATGAAGACCACCACGAAGGAATCAATGAATGGTCTCAACACCCGATTCATCATATCCATGAAAACTGCTGGCGCATTCGTCAACCCGAATGGCATCACCAAAAATTCATACAACCCATGACGAGTCCTGAAAGCTGTCTTACTCACATCTTCCTCCTTGACTCGCACCTGATGATATCCTGACCTCAAGTCAATCTTCGAAAATACTGCTGCTCCTCGAAGCCTGTCGAACAAATCATCAATCCGCGGCAACGGATACTTGTTCTGAATAGTCACCCTATTCAACTCCCTGTAGTCAATGCACATCCTCATCGACCCATCCTTCTTCTTGACCAACAACACTGGCGCTCCCCACGGAGATGAACTCGGTCTGATAAGCCCCTTGCTCAAAAGCTCTTCAATCTGCTTCTTCACCTCATCTTGCTCTACAGGTGCCATCCTGTACGGAGCCTTAGAAATCGGCGCACTTCCCGGCTGAACATTGATGCAAAACTCCACATCTCTCTGCGGCGGTAATCCTGGAAAATCATCCAAGAACACCTGAGGAAACTTTCGAACCACCGGAATGCCCTTGACTACATCTGCAATAGACTTCTTAGATACCATTGCAGCCACCTGCGGGATCTTCTTCTTCCCTTGAAAAGTTACTGCAGGTCCACCTGGTGCTTTCACCAACACCTCCTTCTGCTTGCAATCAATCGTGGCATCATATATAGCCATCCAATCGATGCCTACAATGACATCCACTCCCAACACTTGTAGCTCGATCAAGTCGATGCCGAACATCCTTCCACCAATCTCGATATCACAACCCTCGTAATATCGATCCGCTACTAGCTCTTCACCTGACGGCGTTGCCACCGACAAAACTCTGCCTGGAAATAACTTAGGTTCCAAACCTAAGCCCTTTGCAAAACTTGGCGATACAAATGTATGCGATGAACCAGTGTCAAACAAAACCTTTGCTTTTATTCCATTTATTAAAACAACTCCTGTTACAATAAGAATGATACTCAATCTTAAATTATTCTGAAATAAAAGCTTTTTATTCATTACACTGATTCAAAATGAAAGAAATCAAAATTCCTGCATACCCTGTATTACATCTTCCGAGTTCCTCGCATCCTCCTCGGTCAATGCAAATACTCGCCCTTGCCTCTTCGGGAATTTGCTTCCACCCGAACCATCTTTCTTCAGTTGTGGACAATGGGGCTTTGAGTGTCCTGTCTGCCCACACTGAGAACAAACATGCTCTGCCAACTTCGGACATGCTGACCTGTAATGTCCTACTTCCTTGCAGTAGTAACAGGTCACTCCCTGAGCTCCAGATGCCTTCTGCACCGGTCCACTGAACTTCGCCTGCTTCACGGGGAATCCCTTCCCACTCTGGCCTGATGCTGGCCTCTTGTTCCGGTTCCATGATTCCTGCTTCTTCTGAGACAGTTCCATATCTTCTTCAGTCATTGCGGCCCTCCTGACCAGCTTCTCGAATCTCCTGATACCCAACGGAACCATCCTTGACCTCAAGTTCGGCCTCAAGCCCTGCTCGAACTTTTTGGCCTTCTTTGCTTCATCCATGACCAATTCTGGTGCATACCTCGAAAGTTGAGCGAACTTCGTCTCATACTCCCGAACAGTCATGCTCCCCTGCTGAAGGTTCATGAACTCAGTCGCCTTCTTCTCCTGAACATCAAGAGGAAAGAAGCGATCTCTGAACTCCTCCAGAAAAGCTTCCCACGTCAAAGGCTGATCTCCCAGAGTCCTCTTCAGTGACTCCCACCAGACACCAGCGTCTTTCTCAAGTTGCATAGAAGCCAACTTCACCTTACTGGCTGCTGGAGTCTCCGATACTTCGAAGATCGTCTCCATCTTCCGAATCCAATCGTCTGCTGCTGTTGGATCAGCTTGCCCCTCAAAGACTGGCGGCCTCATCCTCTTAAAGGATTCAATCTGCTTGATGGGGTCGGCATTCACCAATCCATGTCCAGCTCCATGATTCGGCGGCGGATTCTGCTGCTGCGCTTGCTGCTGCGCCACATTGAATGCCATCAATGTGTTCAAGGTCTGATAAACCTTAGCAAACTCGGCCTCTAGGTCAATTCCCGCTCCTCGAGAACTACCTGATCCATCCTCATTGTTGCCACCATTTCTACCTCTGGGTGCAACCATTGTGATTACTGCAAAGCGAGGGTAAAGTTAGAGTACACATACAATTCAAACTCAAATCATTACCCTATGGCAAAGTCATAACCATACCCCAAACCATAATTTCAAACCAAACATCATAATTTAATTCTATGTGATACTCACACTCTGATGTCCACACCTAGGTACTCACTCTCTAGTGTCCACACCTAGGTTGGTTGTCATACTAAGTCTATTATTACATTGAAGCGGAGCTCTGATACCAATCTCTGTAGCGCCCCAAATTTCTAATATGAGAGCTTAGAAAATAAGTGGCGAAATCCCAGCAATCCACTTCAATAGAACAATAAACACCAACAACACCACTAACATTTTCTTTCTTTATTACAACAATTATTACAAATCACAGCGGAAGTCTAAACATCTCAACCCAAATATTTCTTTACATTTACAACTCAATAACCACACAATATGTCTTTACAAATTTTACACAAAACTAAATAGTCCAAATAGTCTAAAATGCAACATTAAGCATCCAACCTCCCACTCTAAGCAGTAACCTGCAACAAGTGAGGCTAGAGTTGAACCCTAACCCCCAAACTAAAGGGGTCAGCCATAAAAATGGTGTGAGTGGCAACTAATCAAACAAATAACATAAATGAACATAAAACATAATATCCAACAAATAATAATCAACACTAAAGCATGAAGTAACAACAAAGAATAAGGGGTGATACCAAAACCAAAAGCCAAGTGTGTGCCGGAAACAGGAAATCCAAATGCATAAAAGTGATTCAAGAAAACATCATGACTACATGCTGACAACGATGACTACTCAGAGATGAAGATAAACTATGATAATTTGCCCATGTTTGATCATTCCGGAGATTGATCCCACATCACAGGTATTTTCCCTGGATAATTCAGGAGATCATCCCACATCTAAACATAGACTCATAACCACAATAATACCCCAAAAGCGTCGCCTCGACTCCGATCATTCCGTAGTTCAATCCCACATCTCAAGATAATTACTTGGATAATTCCGGAGAAATACCTCACATCTCAGGTTAACTACCTGGATAATTCCGGAGATAAATCACACATCTCAAGTTAACTACTTGGATAATTCAGGAGACTAATCCTACATCAAAAGTCATACTGAGGTGCATAACTCATGTTCTCATTCGTCATGACACTACTAATGCCTGTCCTTATTAGTTTGGGTTGCTGAACAAATCTCCTAGAGTAGTGTACCCTACCGGACTAAAAATCTGAATAACTGAAAATTCGCCTCAAAGGGCCTCAACAAATGACTGAACAAATACCGGTATACTAGGGCCACGTACCTCTAGAGACTCAAGACAAATATCTGAACAAATTCCACTTAACAAGTGGCTCAACAAAATATTTCCAAAATCATGTTCTTAATTGAACATCTCAAAAACCAATACTTAACTGAACATCTTAAAATCAAACACTGAACAATTATCTCAGAATCAAGTACTAAACAAATGTCTCAAAATCAAACACTAAACAAAATATCTCAAATCAAATACGAAGATCCTACAGGACCAGTCGACTGTACAATGGACCAGTCGACTGTCCAGAGGACATATCCCAACATTTTACGAAAATAATCTAAGGCATGACCAGTCGACTTACCCAAGAAGTCAGTCGACTGCCCCGAAAGAACCGAACAAAGTCACAAACAGAGGACCAGTCGACTGACCTCAGTCTAGGTCGACTGTCCCGAACAAATCTCAAGACTCAAAAATACACAGTAGGCTCGTACCAGTCGACTGCTCTGTAGGCCAGTCGACTGTCGGCTACAGATTTCCAAACAGAAAAGATCTGAACACAAATCAAAACTAGAGTTTTCTAAAGATTTACTGATCACAAAATTAACTTGTATCCAGGCAATTAAACAACTCTCGATAATCTCCATCATGGGTACATTTCTCAATTAATCAATTACTCAAATTTTCATCTCCTCATGATCTTAATTCTTTAATTCTCCCATTAGGGTTTTTCTCAACAAAATGTCTTCCATAACTCAATCCAAATCTGATTTACAACCATAAGATCCAGGTGTTTACCATCTAATCACAACAAAATTAATTCTTAATATGTTTCCCAACGATACGCTCTCATAGATCAACATATCCTCAATAAATCTTAATATTTCTCATTCATGATCCAAATATCAACCAAAGTTCTCATCCTCCATCTCAAATTAAAGATCCAAATCATATTTACAATGAGACTAACAAAATAATGGCATAATGATCACAAACAAGCATAACAAAGATCTTACGTCATCTACCAATCAAAACAACCAAAACAAAGCAAAACAAAACAAACCAACTCACTTTTGATTTGAAGAAAATCCACAAAAGCTTCTCCTTGCTAGATCCAAGAATTCTCCTCTTGTTCCTCAAAGAAATCTCAATATTCTAAATATTGTGAATGATGGCTGGGAAAAGAATTTCCCTTATATATGCCGGATAGGATATTAGGGTTTTCACCCAATTTGCAAAATAATCCTTTTAAGAGTACATCTTACATATATAATTGTATCCTTGAAAACTAAATCAAATATAATTTAAATTAGGGTCTAATAGAAAAATATGTTTCTAAACTTCAACAAATACTGATCGGAATGCCCAGAAATTATAATTTACATTTTAACCCTTGAAATTGTCAATTTTGCAAATAAGTCCTTCTTTTCTCAAAAATTGCAAATACGCATAATTAATTTCAGAAAAATCTGGAAAAATACTAAATAATTCTCAAATAATAAATAATGATTTTTCATAAAGAAAACTTAATTTTCCAAACTTCTAAAAAGTCATTTGCACGTGTTTTGCACGTGTACAAAAGATAAATCTTTAGAAAAATATTTATCAAATACTCAAAATCATTTAAAATTCATTTTCAAATAATTAAAATAATATTTGAAAATACGGGGTTCTACATTACAATCTGGTTTTTATTGGTCTAACGTATTCAAAGATGCTTTTTCTTTTTGCAGGACTTGTGACAAATGCCAAAGGACAGGCAACATCACTTCTAGAAATCAAATGCCACTGCAAAACATCCAAGTAATAGAGCTCTTTGATGTTTGGGGAATCGACTTCATGGGTCCCTTTCCTAACTCATTTGGTTATCTATATATTCTTGTGGGTGTGGATTATGTGTCTAAATGGGTCGAGGCTGTCCCCTCAAAAACTAATGATCACAAAGTTGTTGTCAAGTTTTTGCAGGAAAACATCTTCACCAGGTTCGGTACACCATGAGCAATAATTAGTGATGGAGGTAGCCACTTCAATAATTTTCCATTTGCTTCTTTGATGAAGAAATATGGGATTACACATAGAGTGGGTACTCCATATCACCCTCAAACCAGTGGGCAAGTGGAGATTAGCAACAAAAAGATCAAGAGCATTCTGGAAAAGACAGTAAATACAAGTAGAAAGGACTGGTCACTATGCTTGAATGATGCATTATGGGCCTACAGAACCGCATACAAGATACCCATCGGCATGTCACCGTACCGTCTGGTTTTTGGAAAAGCCTGTCATCTGCCAGTGGAGTTGGAACACAAAGCTTATTGGGCCATTAAAAGGTTCAATTTTGATATGAAACAAGCAGGTGACAAAAGAAGATTGCAACTAAACGAGCTTGAAGAATTGAGGCACGACGCATATGAAAATGCAAAATTGTACAAAGAAAGGACCAAGATATACCATGATAAACAGCTAGCAAGGAAGGAGTTTTATGAAGGACAGAAGGTATTGATATACAACTCAAGATTAAAACTCTTTCCAGGCAAGCTTATGTCACGATGGTATGGCCCATATATTGTTACAAAAGTCTTTCCACATGGAGCATTGGAGGTTCATAGCAAAGAGAAAAATCAAACATTCAAGGTGAACGGGCATAGGGCGAAGCCGTATATTGAGATGAGTCTTGAGCCGCAAGAGGAAGATGTGAATCTTCAAACCATTCAATACATTGCATGAACTCATCAAGTCTAGCTGAAGACAGGAAACACAGCGCTTATTGGGAGGCAACCCAATTCTCAGGGGAGTACTTACACTTTCTCTTTATTCTTTTTATTTCTTTATTCATCTTTTATTTTCAGTTTCTTTCCTTCAAATTAGATGGTAACATATGCCTATTTTAAATTTTTATTTCAAACATTGAGGACAATGTTCCATCTAAGTTTGGGGGTAGTTAGTCACATTTGGAGTCTCTTGATGTTGAGTCTTTTCTAACCACAATGATGAGAAATGAGCTCAGTTACTATAGGTAGAAAGTGGAGAACTAGTATTAAGTGTGGTCTTTATCTTTAAAAATGTTAATAACTTATCATATGGATCATACTTGGAACTTTCATTCATTTGGCTATGTCAATTTAACGAATTGTGAAAGAGAATAGCAAGTTCAACTGTGAGTAAACTTAACTACACAAATTGTGAGTTTTTGAGCCTTATTTATTTCTTTTGAGAGAGCCACACACTTGAAGATCTCAGTTGACTGCATTCTTGAGATGATCTAGAACTTGTTTTTGCTACTTTTCGAAACTTAGTTGGTTTTTGCATAAAAACATGGAAATGATTAAGGCACCTAAAATTCTATCACCAAAGACAAATAGCCTACCCAACATCAATTATCTACTAGTTACCCCTTTGAAGCCTATAAAAGCTTTCTTTTTGTAAGACACATCATCCTTAACCAAAGACTAGATGAATAGGTCACCTTACCTATATCTATTGAGTTAGTAGAGCAAGAATTGTAAAAGAGATGTGGTATGTCAAGATGAAGGGGATGAAAATATAAAGAAGAGTTGGAGGATTTGTCATAAGAAAAAGATGAAAAGTTATAAATTGCTGAGTTATGGATGGGGGAAAGGTGTTTGGAAAAAAAAAAAAAAAAAAAATCTCTTAGAATAATGCAAGTTGCTCTACTAATTCTATAGAAGTTTTGTATTCCTTTTCCCTTCATTGTTTAAACCCTCACCCATGGCCCCATTACAACCTATAAAAGACCTTTTGATCCAAGTAACATGCAAGTCAATGGTGTGAAGATGTAGTAGCAAGATCAAGCATATGGTTTCATCCAAGTAATGAAAGTTGTCACGAGATCTAATTTAAATGTCCCATGTCAATGAGAGCTATATTTCTTTGTGAGTGTCTGCCATGGTGAGAATTTGGAGTTGAAATATAGTTGAGCTCGCTAACCTTAATCATGATTATGTGGCAGAGGCATTGGCCATACTATTATTTGATATTCAGGTTAAGTATTCGTGTGAATAAGTGATTAACATTTGAATCAAAACTTGTTTAGACCTATCTTAATGCTTATTCTAACCTTGACACTTAATGTAGCAAGTTCTCTGAGGAAAATGTTGGAAGGGTCAAGATGTTCAAGAGAAGCTTGTAGTTTAATTTTGCTTGAGGACAAGCAAAAGCTAAGTTTGGGGGTATTTGATGAACCCAATTATATTCACATTTAGGAGCAATAATCTTATTGCAATTGGACATTTAAATGCTCTATATGTGGTATTTTACACTTAATTTCTCTTTTCCATAGGAAACAGCCTAAAAGCAGCAAAACGAAGCAGACTCAAGACTAATACAGACTGAGAGGATGATACACAGTAAACTGCAGAGCATAAGTCGACTGGTTCTTCCAACAGTCGACTAGACAGAGAGGTTGAAGCTGCTCGGCACAGTCGACTTACTCCAGAGACAGTCGACTTGACTGATGATCATGAATCTACAGATGTCTCGACACAGTCGACTGATGACAAAACCAGTCGATTGGTATTCAGCCGAGTCAGAAGATAAGAACAGATGAAGATGCATCCTCATCCAAATCCGAAGCAAGATTAAGTTATCCAAACCCAGGTTTTCTGCAAATAACAACTCTTCATTAATTAAGATGGGGAACCAGGATTGGCAAGTGAGAAGATCGACTCAGATCTATATTCAACATGTAAAGAGATAGAATTGAAATCTGCAGATGTGGGCAAAAGAAGTTATACAAAGGCTGGAATAAGAAGTGAAGGTTATCACGGAATCTCAGAATCATCAATCATCAACCACAGGCATTGTTCTCTCAGCATCGAAGAAAGAAGGAGATCAAGTACACTGAAGGGGACGAGCCAGTCGACTGAGTGACAGCCAGTCGAATTATCTGGCCAAACATCATCAGTTTATTTCTTCTCTTTCTAGTTTTTATTTTATGTGGAACTAATTTCATAGTATTCGAAACTGTTAGTCAATAAAAGTCTTATTATGTGGAACTAATTTCATAGTTGGGTAGATTGAAACCGTAGTCATGTAATGCTATATTCTTCTGAATACTACTATATTACCTATTGATTAAACCTGATTGAATTGGTATCGATTTATAATAATCAAACTTGTTCAGAAGTTCTAAGAGCAGTCGACTGAGCGTGACAGCAAGTCGACTGCCATGCAGAACCTGAGTTTATCAAATTTGCGTATTATAAATCTGAATCTGTTATATGAGCATAGAGACGACCCGTATCTCGTGCTCATAGCTTGTAACACATGAATCTTTAGGGATTCTTGGTTTAATCAACTTGAAGGATCTAGATCTGGTACCAATTTCTAGAACTTCGAGTGTTTGTTCATTTTCATCGTTCCTATGTTTTCTTTAAGTGCAACTTAGTAGATACCATGCTAAATACTTAAGGAAAGAAACGAATTAGAGTAGATACCATGCCTAATTCTTGGCTTAGGGAAACAATAACTTTAAGGAGTAGATACCATACCCTTAAAGGAACGAACATGAGTAATTAGAGTAGTATAGAAGGTGACTTAGAATTATTGACTATAGGTGGAGATCAAAGCCCAACTACTTAATAGACATTTGTGATTCAGAACTACTTGATCTAGTCATTTCTTTTAGAACAACACTTTAAGATTCTTATTTCTGTTTTATTGGTTAGTAAGTTAATTTCTACAATCTCTGTGGGATCGACCCTTGCTTGTCACTACGCTTCTATAAACAATTCGTACACTTGCGAGGTTTTTAAATTGTGTCTAGTTGATCTATATATTTAGATCATCTAGATTGCACAACAAGTTTTTGGCGCCGTTGCTGGGGATTGTTTCCAAAAACTTGTTGTGCAATCTAGATGATCTAAATATATAGATCAACTAGACACAAATTAAAAACCTCGCAAGTGTACGAATCGTTTATAGAAGCGTAGTGACAAGCAAGGGTCGATCCCACAGAGATTGTAGAAATTAACTTACTAACCAATAAAACAAAAATAAGAATCTTGAAGTGTTGTTCTAAAAGAAATGACTAGATCAAGTAGTTCTGAATCGCAAATGTCTATTAAGTAGTTGGGCTTTGATCTCCACCTATAGTCAATAATGCTAAGTCACCTTCTATACTACTCTAATTACTCATGTTCGTTCCTTTAAGGGTATGGTATCTACTCCTGAAAGTTATTATTTCCCTAAGCCAAGAATTAGGCATGGTATCTACTCTAATTCGTTTCTTTCCTTAAGTATTTAGCATGGTATCTACTAAGTTGCACTTAAAGAAAACATAGGAACGATGGAAACGAACAAACACTCGAAGTTCTAGAAATTGGTATCAGATCTAGATCCTTCAAGTTGATTAAACCAAGAATCCCTAAAGATTCATGTGTTACAAGCTATGAGCACGAGATACGGGTCGTCTCTATGCTCATATAACAGATTCAGATTTATAATACGCAAACTTGATAAACTCAGGTTCTGCATGGCAGTCGACTTGCTGTCACGCTCAGTCGACTGCTCTTAGAACTTCTGAACAAGTTTGATTATTATAAATCGATACCAATTCAATCAGGTTTAATCAATAAGTAATATAGTAGTATTCAGAAGAATATAGCATTACATGACTACGGTTTCAATCTACCCAACTATGAAATTAGTTCCACATAATAAGACTTTTATTGACTAACAGTTTCGAATACATGATTAAAATAAAAACTAGAAAGAGAAGAAATAAACTGATGATGTTCGGCCAGATAATTCGACTAGCTGTCACTCAGTCGACTGGCTCGTCCCCTTCAGTGTACTTGATCTCCTTCTTTCTTCGATGCTGAGAGAACAATGCCTGTGGTTGATGATTGATGATTCTGAGATTCCGTGATACCCTTCACTTCTTATTCTAGCCTTTTTATAACTTCTTTTGCCCACATCTGCAGATTTCAATTCTATCTCTTTACATGTTGAATATAGATCTGAGTCGATCTTCTCACTTGCCAATCCTGGTTCCCCATCTTAATTAATGAAGAGTTGTTATTTGCAGACAACCTGGGTTTGGATAACTTAATCTTGCTTCGGATTTGGATGAGGATGCATCTTCATCTGTTCTTATCTTCCGACTCAGCTGAATACCAGTCGATTGGTTTTGTCATCAGTCGACTGTGTCGAGATATCTGTAGATTCATGGTCATCAGTCAAGCCGACTGTCTCTGGAGTAAGTCGATTGTGCCGAGCAGCTTCAACCTCTCTGTCCAGTCGACTGTTGGAAGAACCAGTCGACTTATGCTCTGCAGTTTACTGTGTATCATCCTCTCAGTCTGTATTAGTCTTGAATCTGCTTCGTTTTGCTATTTTTAGGCTGTTTCCTATGGAAAAGAGAAATTAAGAGTAAAATACCACATATAGAGCATTTAAATGTCCAATTGCAGTAAGATTATTGCTCCTAAATGTGAATATAATTGGGTTCATCATCTCCCGCCAACGAGAATCTTTGATCACCTACTCCATCGGGCAGCTGGTCACCAAAGTCTGCAAATTTAATAAATTGCAGGAAAAGAAAAAAGAAACAAAATGCCCTGCAATGCAAGTTACGGGCCGCTTGTATGGCAGACGACAAGTACAGGAAAGATAGACCAAATAGAGTGACAGTGGAAGCAAGTATAGCGTGGAAAGGATGAACAACAAAATAGAGCAACTAACTCTAATCAAGAACATGAAGAACTAGAAAGGCAAGATGAACAGATGCAAGTGGAATGTAACAAGTGTCAAGTATCATGTAAACAAGTAACAAGTAACAAGTGTCATGTAACCAAGTACCATGTACAAGTAACAAGTAGCAAGTGTTAAGTGATCATGTTCAAGTCTTGTATCTAGTCCTATCTAGGTAGCACTTCATGCGTCCCAATTATTTACCACATGGTTGATACATTCATGCAAGTTACGTTTTAGATTTCATAGTGGATTCTGTTGGGCTATGCACTCAGGTATCAAGCTGTGGTGCACTATATCAAGTAATCCAAATCATATTAACCAAATCATATATACCAAATCATGTCGAGTAACCCAAATTATCCAAATGTAATCCAAACTATCCAAATGTAATCCAAATCATGTCATGTAACCAAATCAGGTGCCACAATTACGGGAAACACGGCTCCCTTCTGAGTACACTTTTCTATATTATTCACTACTAGATCTTTCCCTTACCCCGGCATGGTTATTTGTTATTATTATCAAACAGGCATATACGTGTCACAAAAAGGGCAAGAATAACATGGCATAAACAAGTAACAGGTTCAGGTTGGAAGATAAACATGTACAGGTGAACGAAAACTCATAAAAGATTAGGACAACGAAATTTTTTGTTCAGGATAATAAGATAGTACTGCACCAAATATGGGATTCCCGTTGTCACAAATATGCAAACTTGGATCCGTCAGAAAATCTACAAAATGGACTCTCATCCAAATCTAGAAAATATATATAAGTCAGATGGTATTTCACAAAAACAGGACTCAAAACAGAATTGTATCCAGAAAACATGCTCAGCCAGAATTCAGAATTTTGTATTCATAAACAAGAAAATAGCATAAAAACTTACTAATTAAGTCCAAGAAAATCTGGGGTATTTCCTGGTATGTTTAGTGTAACCCCTGTTTTTCATTTTATGTATTTTTTGACTGTATTTTTTATTTTTGGTGTATTTTCCCTCTTGTATTTTTCTGAACTGTATATTGGATTTGTTTTCAATATATATTCGTTTTATTCCATTTTGAGCTCCTTGTATTTGATTGATTGTCTCTTTTGATCATTTTTTATTATTTTGATCATTTCCTCAGTTTTGGTTTCGATATCTGTATTTTTATTTTTTTCTTGGTGTTGTGGTAGAGTTTTGGTGGAGTTTTTTCTTTCCCATAATTTTTGATCCCTAATAAGATTTTCTAGCGATAGAATTCATTCCTAATTGTATTCCTATTTGTATTTGACCCAATATCCACTACCCATTTGTATACCTATTACTAGTTATTAATACCCACAACCCATTAACCCACATTTAAACTCTATATATAAACCCTCCTTAACAATAACCCTAACCCTAACATCCACAAACCCTAGCCTCCTTTCTCTCTCCCTCTCTTGTGCTCCGGCCATCCTCCACTCCGGCATCCTCCATAACCCGAACCCCCTTCTTTGCTCTTTCCTTGGTTGCCGACCACCAAACCAACACCACCATCATCATCTTGCAACTTTTTGATCCCCCACTCCGTCATCGTGGTGTTCTCAAAGTGGGTGCTTGCCACTTTGATCGTCGTTGCTTCAAGCAGGATTCGTTCGTGTGGATTTCCTTCATAGTTGCTTGGATTTGTGCTTTTAGCGGATTTCGTTCATGGGTTTTGCTTCTAGGATTGTTTGCATCTTTCTTCATCCCCAAAATAAGGTAAGTAACTTGTACTCCAATTCATTTGTTTGATACAAGTTCCAAAGTTCACTTATAGTGTAGTTGGGTCTAGGGGCAACTCTTGATTGACTTTTGCTTGATGGGTTTTGTCTCTATTGTGATAATTTGGCCATAGATGACTCACGATATAAATCTTGACATGAAATAACCTAGGATTCGCCGTTCTTGAAATTGAATCGTGTATGTGTTTCTTTTGTGCAAATTCTTGTTTTAGTTGATACCCATGTAAAATTATAGGCGTGGACATGTTAGTAACCCTAATTCATAATGTTTAGACACTTGGTAGGTTGTATTTCAAGTTTGGATGTGTTTGGAGAAATATTCTTGAATCTATGTTGTTTTTGTCCTTAAGGGTGAATTCTGTATTTTCTGGATGTTCTGTTTTATTTGCTGTTTTCGACTGTGCTACAGTCAGTATGTTGATTTCGATATAAAATATGAGTTTTAGATAATTTTTTCTATTTTCAAACCCCACTGACTTTGCTTGATTTGGATTTCATATGACTGAGTTATGACTGTTTTAGTACAGAGGTGTCGATCGTTTCCAGATTCTGTTTTGGGTTAATTTTGATAACAAACTATTTTCAAGAACCATACTATACATGTTATTTTGATCCAATATTTTGGTCAGTGTTTCTTTATTAAGTTATGGATTACCCAAAATTATGATGAATTTTATTGATAAGTGTTATGTGATGTTTCATGCTCGTTTCTAAAATCTATACATGCTGTATTTTACTCGCTGTTCTGTAAAGAACCCTATTTTCACTATGAATCCTTTTACTTTATGAAAATTCTTTGTGAGTGTGAAAGTTATTAATATCTATATATTTTCATATCCCTTTGGCGGAATTGGATTTCGTTTCACTGGTTGCGAGATATCTTAGTTTTCGTACAGCAGTGTTGGGATTTCCAAATTCGCTAAACTATGTTTTCTTGATTCTTTCTTATTTTTGATAACTTATCTATCTTTCCTGGAAAATTCTGAAACTTTATATTTTGATTCTGGACATATAGGGAAATACCCCAGATTTTTTGTGGATTTATTTACTGTGTTTTCTTGCTGATTTCATGCTCTTGAATTTGTTTTCTTGATTTCTAGCTGAACCTAATTTCTGTATTCAAATCAGTTTTGAGCTGTGTTGTTGTGAACTAATATATGACTTAATTATACTCGTTGGATTCGTGTGGAAGTTTAGTTTCCAGATCTTTCGACGGATCTAGATTTGATTGTTTGTAACTCTTGGAATCACTGTTTTACTACAGCATGGTCTTGCTGTCCTGAACTTAAGATGTGTTTACTTTATTCTTTTATGAGATAACTTGCACTTGTACATGTTTAGTTTGATACTTGCACTTGTCACATGATCATGCCATGTTATTCTTGATATATTTTGCACATATACATGCTTGTTGGACATTAATAATAAAATAACCAAGCCGGGATTTAAGGGACAGATCTAATAGTGAATAATTCAGAAATGTGTACTCGGAAGGGGATCCACTGATCCTACGTGATACTTGACATGATTACTTGATACTTGCACGCAAGACACGATACTTGCCACTTGCACTACTTGACACGTGATTACATGATACATGATACTTGGAGGTCAATTACTTGCTTATCCCCGAGTATACTGCCCTTTATGGTCCACTATGAAATCTAAAGCGAAACTATTTTGTTGTAACAACCATGTAAGATGGGCTGCATGAAGTGCTATCTAGATAGTAATTCACTACAAGACTTGATACATGCTACTTGAACATGCTACTTGAACATGATACGTGAACATGATACATGCTTGCTTGATACATGACACTTGATATATGATTACATGATACTTGACACTTGATGCATGTTTACATGATACTTGATTACTTGACACTTGACTCATACCATTTACACTTGATCACCTTACCATGCTAGTTGTTTATGTTGATATCATACTTATACCATGTTGTTAGTTAGTTCCCCATGTGCTTGTATCCTACATTATAAGTGACCCGTGACTGACAATTGATGGGTACTTGTATTTTCTCTTTTCCTCTTTCCTGCATTCGATGAATTGCAGATTTTGGAGAATAGGTTCCAAATGGTATTGGGGACTTGAATTATTAGTGCTGTTTTTATTATATTATTTCTTGTATCGTGCTTGAACAATAATTGTATTTGTGATACTTGGATTATTCATGTATTTTTGAGACTTGGATTTATTTCTTGTATTTGGGCAATGTGACCCAAGATTTGTGTTTTATTCAGATCATGACTATTTGGTTTTAAGTATTCTTAATGGTATTTTGACTCATTTTGTGCATGTGATTTATTAAATCGCTTCCGACTCTGTATATTTCTCGTGCATGTTGTTAAGATTTCTTGAACAGCTTATGGATGATGAAAATCAATCGCCGGGCTTTTGTTACGTATCCGTGTTCCCTATTCTTTTGGAAAGTGGGGCGTGACATAGTTTTTCGTGGTATCAGAGCATCAGGTTTGGCTAATGTATTAGGCAACTAATATATTAGACAAGCTTGGCACGAACTGAAAATCTGTGCAACATCTCATCAACCATGCATGCATAAATGAATTAAATATTATCAACATTGATTTGGATACTAGTCTTATTCCATTCTTTTTTATCCCTTCTTATTTGATTTCTTTTTGGGTATGAATTCATTCTTCTCATACCCATATTCCTTGATTTTGGTGTCATCCATTCTTTTCCTTGTCTCTTCTGTTTTTCTATCTTAGGTGTTGTGCTTGTGTGCTCTTTTCCTATTTTAGTTCTGTTTGATTCTGGGGCAACCCATTCTTTTGTCTCCTCTCGATTTGTTTCTCGCCATCAGTTGGAGTGCAGCAACATGTCAGAGGCTTGGAACATTATGACAGGTGGTGGAGTTGTCAGTTGTTCCCGGGAGTGCAGGCAATGTCCCGTTGTTATTGGGGATGCAGAGTTCAAAAGCCAATCTGATTGTAATTGGGAATTCGTGATTCGACGTTATTCTGGGTATGGATTGGTTGGGTGAAACCCATGGCATTATTGATTGCCGTGCTAAGAAGGTTGTGTTCTGGATTCCATATCGCACAGAGTTTGAGTTCCATGCCGGGGAGTCTTCCCTTGGCCGAGCTGCAGTTGATCAGGAGATTTGTGCGATGGAGTTGCATTCAGGCTGTGAGGCTGCACCTCTAGTAGTTCGGGATTTCTTGGATATTTTTCCAGATGAGTTGCTTGGCTTATCCCCTGATAAAGAAGTGGAATTTGGTATTGATGTTCAGACTGGAACAGAGCCGATATCGAAGAGTCCCTACAGGATGGCACCGGTTGAGCTAGCAGAGCTTAAGGTGCAGATTCAGCAGTTGCTTGATTTAGGTTTCATCAGACCTAGTGTTTTACCTTGGGGTGTTTCGGTCCTTTTTGTTGACAAAAAGGATGGTAGTCGTCGACTGTGCATGGATTATCGAGAACTGAACAGAGTTACTATGAAGAATCGATATCTGTTGCCCAGGATTGATGATTTGTTTGATCGGCTAAGTGGGGCTGCTGTTTTCTCGAAGTTGGATCTTCGTTCTGGGTATCACCAAGTCAAGGTGAAGGTTGCAGATATACAGAAGACTGCTTTCAGGACTAGATACGGGCACTATGAGTATCTTGTGATGCCGTTCGGAGTTACGAATGCGTCGGCTGTATTCATGAAACTCACAAATTGAAACTGAGATCTGTCAGAATTTTGGAAAATAGATAGCGAAAGCTACGATTCATATTCACAAATAACATTGATTTACTGACCTTAATAGGGTCTAAAATACTGTACAAAAATGGGACAGTAGCAAAACAGAAATTCTCTTATGCATTAAATCGACTAGTTCATGTGCAACAAATTCAAATAAAAAAAAAACACAAGCCTGGTATAATAGATGTCCAAGCACATGGTATGGGGTGTTTAACAAGTCTACAACAAGTTATACTGCGGCTAACACATCATGCATACAAGATCGGACAACACATCATGGATCACGAACACCATACATATATGCAACAAGAATTAATTATTTCTAGGTTATTTCTTGTCGTGTGTGTAATAAGACAACTACGGATGGATTAACACCTAGAGACGAGATCTAACAAGGAATTTGCACAAGAATGAATCCAGAGACGAAATCCACACTACATGCGATATTTAGTACTTATATTATACAAAAACAGAAATACAAGTTACTTGCCTTAAAATTGACGACGGATTGGATGAGAAAAAGAGAATAACGGGAATAGATTCCCGAACGACGAGCACAATACCAACAAAATGGACAATCATGAACAACCGATCACGAACACAATCACGAACACGATTACGAACACAATCCAACGCTCGAGAAACAACCACGTGCACACAACGGGAGAGGGGCAGCCCGGGGGAATGTGAGTGCACTATGAGGAGGGGACGACAGCGACAGGGTGGCGGAACAGCGACGGCAAGGGTAGCACGGCGGCACTAGCTGCGGCTGGCAATGTTGTTGCTACTGGCTGTCTGTTGACAGGCATGTGGCGCTCGGGAGGAGGCACCGCACAGGGGAGGGTCACCGAGGTGGGCACATCTGCAGGCTGGAAGGAGGAGGGAAGGCGACAGTAGGGCTACTGGCTGGCGTCGTGGGGGTGTAGCAGATTGAGGGCGGCGCAGCAGGGTCGTGGAGGCAGCAGAGGCTGGGGGGGGATCGGGAGCAGGGTTACATGGGAGAGAGGGAGAGATGAGCGGGAGGTTAGGGATGAAGAAGGGGTTTAGGCAGCTAGGGTAAAAAGCACAGTGAATTTGGGTAGGGTTAGAGTATAGGTTAACAGGGGTTATATAGGTTAACGGGTTTGAGGGTAATGGGTTAGCGGGTTGTGGGTTAAGACCCAATAAGAAGGGGTTTTAGGGTATTGGGTTTAAAATCCAATAGGGAAATGAAAATAACCAATAAAAATATAATTAAACTTAGATAAATTTTGGGGACATTAAAAAGCAAAATTTTAATAGGGAGAACAATAAAATTGCAGTAGAAGAATTTAATAGGGAGAACAATAAATCAGGAGTCAAAATTGAATATAAGACAAAAATGTATTCTATTAATAAAATAACAGATTTCAGGGGTTAAAAAGGAGACGAAGAACACAAATAAATAATAGTACCAAGAATAATACAAAAACTATAATAAAAATAATAATAGTAACAACAACAATAATAATAGTAATAACAGTAACAATAATAATAATAGAAATCAAAGTAATAGTAACAATTGATTTGTTTTACAATTTAAAAATCATTGGAAACTAGTTACAAATAAAATCATTAATTAAAAATAGAATTTAATATAAGATCCAACGATACATTTTAGCAAAAAGAATTTGAAAGCGGAAAAATAATTTATAAAAAATCAAAATACCAAAAATACACAGAAAATATGTATTGGCAGAAACAGGGGTTACAATAGTAACAGAAACTAGGTCAACAAGACAGTTCTTTACTAATCTACTGTTCAGGCAGCAGAATAAGATCAAATTTTTATATATATAAAGTGACTGTAAATTCATTTTAAAATCTTACAAAATTTATGAGGAGACTCCTAATCAAGTTTAGTAGTATGCTCATAAACATCAAGTCCTAATTCACCCTTAACATGACATTTTAATTTGTGAAACATGTCTGATATGGCTAAAATCGGGGTTCAATCAGGACCGCCCAAATCAGGCACGAATCTTGACGCCCGGGGGTAAAATGGTAATTCCACGTGCAAACGGGTCCAAAGCGGGTACTGGGTCTCTTTTGCAAAGAACCAATAACCCACGAATGGATCCGCCTTAGCCGGGTACGGGTTCCGACCCAATACAAACCCGGCCCGACAAGAGGGAATCAAGGCCACTAATTTGACCAAATCAAAGGGCTTGATTGACAGCCACTGATTTGACCAAATCAAAGGGCTTGGTTGACAGTTACCCTCTCACCTGGGGATTAGGGATTAATTTCCTAAACTAATTGGGAGGATTTCACTCCAAACAGTTAGACAGGAAATCTGGCCCCTAACTTCACTCCTATGGCGGCTATAAATACCTCCCACCTACGATTGTCACAGGTTAATCACTTTTTCCACACCTTAAGCTCTTTCTTTAAAATCTCCATTGTTTACTGACAAGAGCGTCGGAGGGTGCATCGCCGGAATCAACCCCGGTGTCTCGCACTTCCTTGCAGGTTGCGGCAGGAGCAAGAAGGCTTGAGTCAACTGTTCAGGTTTTCTCGAACTCACAAATTCATCTGTTTACCCCCACACCGAAATCAGCGGTAACAGATTGGCGCCGTCTGTGGGAACGACCGCACGAACAGCATCAGCCTCTTCCTTGTCGTCATCTCCAACCATGCCTCCAAAGAAGGTCAGATCCCGAGGGTCCAAGGGGGTCAATCCCGCCGATCCGATAGAGGAAGCCCCCAGTCAAACCTATCCCGCAGTCCGATCTTCCTCCACCGGCCTAGCAGGTCCCACCTCCTCACCCCAAGCAGCATCCCAACAATGGCCCTTCCGGTCATAACGGCCGGAAGCTGAAGCAGCCCCTCCATCAGGACCATGTTTCGGTTCATAATGGGTCCTCGGATTCGATGGCTTCCCATAATCCCGACCTTCGCTACACGCTCCTGAACCGCCAGAAGGACGACGACCTCCGCACCCACCTTGACGAGAGGCGGGCCCGAGAGGGAGCCTCCCGCCAGCGTCAGGGTGAGCGGTCCCCTCGTCGCCGAGAAGGTAGGAGGTCTCTGGACCGCAGAGGCCGAGCGGCATCTCCCGAATGCCGAAGGAGGAGACTACATTCCCCCGGAGATCGGCATCATCCGAGGGATCGTGAGGCACCTATCACTCGTGCCGAGTTCCTCCAATTTCAGGAGACCATGCTACAGGCCCTGAACGCCCGTCCCAACAATCAGAATGCCGAGAGGGTTCCAACACCCTCGAGGGATCCCAGTCCTCGTCGCCGAACCCGAAGTCCTTCCCCGGCTCCCAGCCGCCAGCGGCAGCAATACAGTCCTCGCCGATCTCCGGACTACCGACGTCGCAGTCCACGCTCCCCTTCCTACGAAGAGGAGTCCGGGGGATCGTATGATTACCAACGACGGGACGATGCCCTCTTCCGACGTATCCATGAGGTAGAGAGGCGGATTGGCTGCATAGACAGAGAAGAGGAGTCCAGAGCAGGGACTGTTCGGCCGAGCAGACCCCCCTTCTCTCGGACGATCATGGAGGCTCACATACCGAGGGGTTTCAAACCTCCGCAGTTTGAAACGTACTCAGGTGAGTCCGACCCAGTCGATCACGTCGAGAGCTTCAAGACTCTGATGCTGATCCATCAAGTCTCAGATGTCGTGCTCTGCAGGACCTTCCCCGCCACCCTCAGGGGGTCGGCTCGGGAATGGTACTCCAGGCTCGCTCCCTCTTCCATCTTCTCATTTGAGCAGTTTGAAATACTGTTCATAACTCACTTCGTGAGTAGCAGGCGAGCTGAGAAGACAAGCCTCTCCCTACTGAACCTGCGGCAGGAAAGGGGAGAGAAGCTGCGGGACTATGTGAAGAGATTCACCGTAGAAGTCAGGTTTATCGCCTCCATAGACCAATCAGTAGCGACCGTGGCGTTCCAGTCGAACGTCTTCAACTCCAACCTCCGCTCGTCCCTGGCCAAGAAGCCCCCGCATAACTTCGCCGACCTTCTCCTAAGGTGCGAGAAGTATATCCGGGCAGAAGAGGCCGAGTGCCTCCCGAACTTCGGAGGGCCTGCCTCCGGATCGAAGAGGAAGGCGACGGAGGAAGAGGGGCCCAAGAAGGCGCAGAAGGACAGCGGCGGTCAGCACCGTCCTGCCCCCAGATTTGAGAAGTTCACTCCCCTCACCACCAATGTCTCCACCATCCTGATGGAAGTGGAGAAGGAAGGGGTCATCCCTCCAGCTCCGAGGATGAATACCCCGGCGAATAGGAGGAACAAAGATAAATGGTGCCGTTACCATCGGGACCACGGTCACGACACAAACGACTGCCGAGCATTGAGGGACGAGATAGAAGCCCTCATCCGGAGGGGACAGTTGGCCAAATTCGTGAAGACTAACGATCGGGCAGACCGCAACTCTCCTCCGCCTCGGGGGGCTAACAAGCGCTCCGAGCGGTGCGAAGAGACACCCGAGTTCGAGGAAGAACGGATCCTGCACCTGATCCACGGAGGCCCCATGGGGGGCTCCTCTAACTCCTCCCAGAAGGCCTTCGTCCGAGAGGTCAACTCTGTTCACAGCGCCCCTCCTCCCAAAGGTCTCGGCGTCCCTGTGTCTTTCTCCGACGCAGACCTCGAAGGGGTCCGAACCCCACACTGCGATGCCCTCGTCATCGACCTCCGCATGGCCAACTTCAAGGTGCAGAGGATTTTAGTAAACAATGGGAGTTCGGTCAATATTCTCTTCCTCTCGGCCTTCCGAGGCCTGCAGCTGTCCCGAGACCGTCTCAAGCCGGCCGGTTACACACTTCACGGGTTCACGGGGGTCCCGGTAACCGTCGAAGGGGTGATAACCCTAGACGTTACCGCGGGAAGCGCCCCTACTACCCGGACCGAGCCGATGGACTTCATGGTCGTCGACGTCCCGACAGCCTATAATGTCATTCTAGGCCGACCTGGCCTAGCCGCCTTGGAAGCTGTCCCCTCGGCGTATCATTTGAAAATGAAGTTCCCCACTCGGTCGGGAGTAGGAGAGGTCAGGGGAAGCCAAGAAACAACCCGGAAGTGCTACATGACTTCCACCGGGAGACTAGTGCTCTCACTCGAGACACTAGAAATCCCCGAGCCGAAAGCTCGGCCAACGTCCGAGCCGGCGGACGAGCTAGAAGAAGTGCTCTTCTCGGACGAGGATCCGAGCCAGAAATTCCTCATCAGCAAATCCTTGCCGACCGCACTGTGTTCGGACCTGATTAAATGCATCCGGGACAACCGTGACCTGTTTGCATGGTCGGCCGCGGACATGCCCGGCATTTCCGAGGAACTGCTCGTCCATCGCCTAAGTGTCGAACCGGGGTGCAAACCGGTTCAGCAGAAGTGTATGAACTTCAAGGCCTCGAACAACGAGGCGGAGTACGAGGCTCTCATTGCCGGTCTCGGGCTCGTACGAAGTGCAGGGGCGCAGCATCTCCGAATCCACAGCGATTCCCAGCTCATCGTAAACCAGGTCTTGGGCGAATATGAGGCCCGAGACGAGCGAATGGCAAAATACCTTGCTAAGGTTCGGGCCCTCATGAGCCGGTTCGACGAGGCGCTCATCCAGCGGGTCCCTCGTGAAGAGAACTCACAGGCCGATGCCCTCCCAAATTGGCCTCGTCCTCACTGCAAGGTCTCGAACAGACCGTACTGATCGAAGTCCTCTCCAAGCCGAGCATCGAAGACGAGACACCTGACTCGGTGGAGTCATTGCCAGTCATGCTGCAGGACAATTGGATGAAGCCACTGGTAGAATTCTTAAGGGACGGGGTTCTGCCCTAGGATCCCAAGGAAGCACGCCGAGTCAGAACTCGGGCCGATCGCTATGTCTTGATCGAGGGTATCTTATACAAACGCTCTTTCTCTCAAATAGATGGCCGACCGTACCTAAGGTGCCTCTCTCCGGATCAGGCCGAGTATGCCCTACAAGAGCTCCACGAAGGCATCGGAGGGGCACACTCAGGATTTAGATCCTTGGCCCAAAAAGCTTTGAATTATGGGTACTTCTGGCCGACCCTCCTTCAGGACGCCGAGCGACACGTTCGGCAGTGCAACTCTTGTCAGAGACACTCCAGCATCCGTCGCCTCCCTCAGGCCAACCTCGCCTCCCTATCAAGTCCCATCCCCTTCGCAATGTGGGGGATAGACTTACTAGGGCCCTTCCCTCCGGCTCCGGGTCAGCTCAAGTTCTTGATCGTAGCCATCGACTACTTCTCGAAGTGGGTCGAGGCCGAACCCCTTGCCACTATAACCGAGAGCAAGGTGGTACAGTTCTTCTGGAAGAGCATCATCTGTAGGTTCGGCATCCCCCACATCCTCGTGACTGACAACGGGACTCAGTTCACTGGCGCAGCACTCCGAGCTCTGTGCGATGACCTCGCCATTCAACAACGCTTCTCGTCCGTCGCCCACCCTCAGTCGAACGGACAAGCTGAGAACGCTAATCGACAGATCCTCGCAGGCATCAAGAAAAGGTTGGACAAATGTTCCAAGGGCTTATGGGTCGACCAACTCCCCAACGTCCTATGGAACTACCGCACGAGCAAGCGGACCCCCACAGGCGAGTCCCCTTTCAACCTCACCTATGGGTCCGAGGCCGTGATACCTCTCGAGGTCGGAATAACTTCCCCTTGGCTCACAGCCTATGACGAAGCACAGAATGCCAGGGACCTCAGAGCAGACTTGGACTTGATAGACGAGCTGAGGGAAAGGGCGTCGATTCGGCAGCAGATCTACCGAAGAAGAGTTGAACTGGCGTACAACAAAAAGGTCCGACCCGCCAACCTTAAGCAAGGAGATTTGGTCTTGAGAAAGCTAGCTATATCCCTCCCCAGTCAGAAGAGCAAGCTTGCTCCGAACTGGGAAGGGCCGTATAGGATCACGAAAGTTGTTCGGCCTGGAACATATCGCCTTGAAGACCTGGAGGGCAGAGAGCTTCCGAGGACCTGGAATGCCGACCACCTCCTAAAATACCAAGAAAGCGCTCCGGCGCCGATCTAAGTATCAGGAGATATCGAGCCATTCCAGTCCTCCGACTTGTAACCCATTTTCATAAATTGTACTATGTAAAACGGTTTGCCGTCGATTATCAATAAAGAAAGCTCTTTTGTGTTTGTGAATTCGCATGTTTCTCTCCCCTCTTACCACCTACTTTTTAAATTGTGATTTCAACCAATGGTTCGGAGTCCATGTCCCGTTCGACTCCACCTCCTCGGCTCGTCCCCGGACGAGCCCACGGTAGACCATCGTTCGGAACTGCTCCCACAACCTTTGAATTAACGATGGTTCGGAGTCCAACACTTGGCTCGATTCTACTTCGCAAGTTCGCTCCTAAGCGAACTAGAAGTAGTTCGCCATTCGGAATTGCTCCTACAACCGTCGAATGGTACGGAGTCCAACACTTGGTTCGATTCCACTTCGCAAGTTCGCTACTAAGCAAGCTAGAAGTGGTTCGCCATTCGGAATTGCTCCCACACCCCTTTGAATTAACGATGGTTCGGAGTCCAACACTTGGCTCGATTCTACTTCGCAAGTTCGCTCCTAAGCGAACTAGAAGTAGTTCGCCTTTCGGAATTGCTCCTACAACCGTCGAATGGTACGGAGTCCAACACTTGGTTCGATTCCACTTCGCAAGTTCGCTACTAAGCAAGCTAGAAGTGGTTCGCCATTCGGAATTGCTCCCACACCCCTTTGAATTAACGATGGTTCGGAGTCCAACACTTGGTTGTCGAGCGTTCTTGACACCGACCCTATTACGGGCGTGAGTTCGGCTCCCGCGCCGAGCATTCTTGCCACCGACCGTATTACGGGCATGAGTTCGGCAATCAAGATCATCAAAAAATCAACAAGTCTTAAGCCTCGGCACCGGCTGCCGAGCGTTCTTGACACCGACCCTATTGCGGGCGTGAGTTCGGCACCGGCTGCCGAGCGTTCTTGACACCGACCCTATTACGGGCATGAGTTCGGCCCCCGCGCCGAGCGTTCTTGCCACCGACCGTATTACAGGCTTGGGTTCGGCGATCAAGAACCCCAAAAATTAACAAGTCTCTAGCCTCGGCACCAGCTGCCGAGAGTTCTTGACACCGACTGCATTACGGGCGTGAGTTCGGCACCCGCACCGGGCGTTATTGCCACCGACCGTATTACGGGCTTGAGTTCGGCAGTCAAGACCACCAAAAACGCCAGGGCTTGAGTTCGGCAGTCAACCAAAAAACGTCAAGTCTCAAACCCCGGCTCCGACCGAATTACTAAAGCCAACTCCACGACTAAACTAAGAGTGGGGCAACTCCAATACAGCAACGGGCGAGTCAACTCCAATTTCATTAAAAAACAACTCTTACACGCATCATGATTACAAAGCATTAAGAAGCAAGGATCGACTATCCGACCCGTTACACTTGGCTGAATACAAAGAGTTTTCCAAAAAAAGGGGGAAGAAGGAAAATGATCGTCAATGCCTCCGAGGCGCAGGGATGTTTCTTTTCAGAGACACCTGAGGTCGGCGACGTTTACTTCCAGAGACCTGCCCCAGGCCAGCGAGTTGCGACGTATCCTCGGCACTGCTCCTGGCAGCTACGCCAACGGATGCACCACTCGACGAGACGGCCACTGAACTCTGCGCATCCCCCGGGCTCGGATGGCCGAGAGGTGCACGGGTCGCCATCTCGTAAAAAGTGATGCCACGCTCGCTCTCCGCTCGGGTACATGAAGTGCTCCTCACATTAATTGGCCCCGAACGCGGTTTGAGGCGAGCTACCTCTGCCTCCAGTTCGGAAATCCGACCCCTCAAGGAGCCATCTTTCACCTCGACCTCGAAGCAGGCAGGTACTACCGAGTTCGGAACACCTGCGTGGCTTGCGATGAGATGACGAAGATGAGTGACTTCGATGCTCCTATCTACCGTGGCTCTCTTCAACACATCGACTTCGGCCGCTAATTCATCCCGTTCGGCTGTAAGCTTGGCCACCTTAGTCGTCAGCTCCTCCCCTTCCCTCCGAAGCTCCGTCTCCACAGTTTGCAAGTGCTGAATCTCCGAAAGCAGATTGTCCCTCTCCGTTGTTACCTTCGACAATGTGTGGCGAAAGCACTTGGTCCGAAGGCTGCTAGTGAAGGCAGCCAGAGAACCCTCGCCCTCACCCGAGGGGGTCATCTCGGCAATCCTGCCTTCCAGACATCGAATGTCGCTGTCCCGCTGCCCTAAGATGAGCTGAAGCTGGCTTCGCTCGCTTTCGGCTCGGCACAGTCCCAGCTCGACTTCGTAAAGTCGCTCTCTACACTTCGCCAGACCTAGCCTCGTCGCCCCGAGGCCTGCCTCTGCGCGAACTTTGTCATCCGAGCATGTGCGCTCGACATCTTGGGCTACCACAACAAGCTGAAAAGAAATGCAAACAAGCAACAAAAATTCAGACGTCGTCTAAGTCCTAGACCTCGGGGGTTCTTTTGAACAAATGCTCGAGCGTTCAACAGTCAACAGACAAAGACACGAGATCGAGCCCAAAAAGTTGTGTTTTTCATTCATTTCAAAAAAAGGTAGCGGTGGCCAGTCCGCTATTAGGCATTACACGTCAAAAACAGAAAAAGAAACAACAAACGGAGTCAGGGCTCGACCTCTTTCCCGGGGCGGCGAGCGGGGGTCGGAGACGACACTTCCGAAGGGGCCACCGTCGCCAATGGGGTGACCACCGACCCCTGAACTCCGACGGGGGGATACGCCACAGGATCTTCGTCGCCCCCCTCTTCTTCTTCTTCTTCTTCTCCCTCCGAGTCGGGGTCGAAGCCTTCAACGTGCCCCGGGAACAGCCTCCAACCCGAGCAGTCCACGTGGGGGTAGGCCTCCATCACCCGGGCAAGAGCGTCGGCGAAGGCCTTGGCCATATTCTTGGTGAGGAAGCCTTGCGCCTTCTCCAAGGTCGCATCCTCCACCTGCTTCACCGCCGCCGCTTTGGCCTCGGCCGCCTCCGCCAACTGCCTGGCCGCCTCCTCCTTTTGCTGAAGAAGTTGGCCCTCCAGCGTCGCGACCCTGTCCTCGAGGTAGGCAACCCTCGCCGACTTCGCCTTGAAGTTCAGCTCGAGCTTGTCGAGCTCGTTCTTAATCTGGGTCTTCTCCTTCCGAGCCTGGTCGGACTCCTTCCTCATCTCCTTCTCCTGGGCCGCCAGCCTCTCGGTAAGGTGCCCAAAATGGACGATGATCTGCAATTAGAAATCAAGGGAGTCATGAGAATTTCAACTTAAGAAGGTCGGCATAAAAAAAGGGGGTAGATCCAACGCTCACCGACACCGCCGAGCGCGCTATCTCAATAACGTCGTCTCCCTCCCGTCCGGCCTCCATGGCCGCCCGATCCTTCGGCATGGCGAGGTGCTTGACGGCCTCCATGCTCGCCAAAGAATTGCCGAGGAACCCGTCGTGCTTCCGAACCTGCCAGTCCAGGACGTGGATCCTTTTGTGAGCCTCAGTCAGAAGCTCCTCGGCCACCTTCGTCAACGGCGGCGTCGCCATAGTGAGGGCCGCGACGATGGGAAATTTGCCGACCCTGGTCGACGACGAAGCAACCTCGCCCTCAGGAGCAGGGCTCTCCAGGATCTCCACCTCCTCAGCCACCTCGGTAACCTTCGGAGCCTTTGCCGTCGGCAGCTTGGAGACCACCCTCTTCCTCTTCTTCGGTGCCTTGTTGGCGAGGCCTGCCCTCAGCGCCAACACCGCCTGATAATCCATAGACTCTGCACCATAAGACAAGTTGATTAGTTTGGAACAAGCCATGAAAAGTGAAGCGCAAGAAGTAAAACAACGATAATGAACAAAGGAAGCCGCGTACTGGGATCGGCATGAACGAGCCCTCCCTTAAACAGGACGTCCTCGGTCAGATCCCTCCAGTCAAGCTTCGACCGACCCAGGAGTACCCGTACAGCCTCCTCCTCTTCGGGCCGAACTGTCGGCAGCGCCTTCACCTTCTTCGGCACACCTTCCACCCAACTAACAGGGATGGGCCAGGCCTCCGGGATACGCACCAGAAGAAACTTCTCGCGCCAGTACTTGATGGAATCAGGGCACACGACGAGCCTGCCTCCGTGCCTCGGAGTCAAATAGTACCGGTACGCCGACCTGTTCCCCTGATGTGGCTGGTAGATGGTCCAAAGCACGTTCAGCTCCGGCTGAATCCCAGCAGCTTGGCAGTGAAGTACGAAGCCGTTTATTACTCTCCATGCGTTCGGCATAAGTTGGATGGGGCTGACCCCGACCCAACTTAATACACCAACCACGAACGGATGGAGAGGCAGCCGAGCCCCGGCGATAAAGGCGTCGACCGGCCAGCAACACACGGTCACCGGCAGCGGCAAGTTGGCCCTAACCCCGGGACCCGGCAACATAAGCTCGTACTCCTCCGGGATCTGAAAGCAGTCCCGGATCACCCCCAAGTCCTCTTCGCGAAGGATCGACACTGTCTCGTCGGCCTCTGTCATCTCCCTCGCCGGATTCTCCTCGAATGACCGGGCCCTCCCGTACACAATGCGTTCGGCATCCTCCTCCGGAAGTTCTCGAACCCTGTGAAGCCCAGTCAGCGGCCCCGGTAATCTGTCGAACTCCGGCATGCACTTCGGCTCCACCACGACAGAATCTTTGCCGAACACCTTCTTGCTTTTGTGAGGTCGGCTAGAGGTCGGAGCTTCGGTGACTTCAAGGGAGGGCTCGGACGAAGAAGAGGAGACGGAGACAGACATGTTTAGAAACTAAAATATAAGTTACCTTGAACGGAGATGTCGTCGGAAAGCTCGCCGGAAAAAGGTCAGCGATCACCTGGAGCTCTAGCAAGAACAAACCAAAACACCAGAGTGAAGAGTTGAAAAGTGAAAAATGAAGAGGGGGTGGGGGTTTTATAGAGAATCCAGCGCGTCAATCGAGGTTAACGGGCCTTTACCACAGGCCCACTCCCACAAAACGACAAAAGGCGACTCCAATCGTCGCCTTGTTTGCCATGCCTGGCCGAACGGCTCATTAATGACAGTCACGTCAGCAAAAGCCCAGGGAACACAGCATTAATGGACGTCACATCTGTCAGAAACCCAGAGGCCGTCACATCTGTCAGAAACCCAGAGGCCATCACATCCGTCAGAACCGTCGAATCTCAAGCCTCGGCACCAGCTGCCGAGCGTTCTTAACACCGACCGTCGTACGGGCGTGGGTTCGACAGATTCCCAAAACTTTTTCGAAGAGAGCAAAAACTCTTTCAACTTCCCCTGCTTTGTCGAAATCAACAAGCCTCAAGCCACGACACCAGCTGCCGAGCATTCTTGATACCAACCGTATTACGGGCGTGAGTTCGGCACCTGTGCCGAGCATTCTTGACACTGACCGTATTACAGGCGTGAGTTCGGCAGTCAAGACCTCCAAAAAATTGCCAAGTCTCAAGCCTCGGCACCAGCTGCCGAGCGTTCGTGACACCGACCGTATTACAGGCTTGAGTTTGGCAGTCAAGACCTCCAAAAAATCGCCAAGTCTCAAGCCTCGGCACCAGCTGCCGAGCGTTCGTGACACCGACCGTATTACGGGCGTGAGTTCGGCACCTGTGCCGAGCGTTCGTGCCGCCGACCGTATTACGGGCTTGAGTTCGACAGTCAAGACCTCCAAAAAATTGCCAAGTCTCAAGCCTCGGCACCAGCTGCCGAGCGTTCTTGACACCGACCGTATTACAGGCATGAGTTCGGCACCTGCGCGGAGCGTTCGTGCCGCCGACCGTATTACGGGCTTGAGTTCGGCAGTCAAGACCTCCAAAAAATTGCCAAGTCTCAAGCCTCGGCACCAGCTGCCGAGCGTTCTTGACACCGACCGTATTACAAGCATGAGTTCGGCAGTCAAGACCTCCAAAAAATTGCCAAGTCTCAAGCCTCGGCACCAGCTGCCGAGCGTTCTTGACACCGACTGTATTATAGGCGTGAGTTCGGCAGTCAAGACCTCCTGAAAATCGCCAAGTCTCAAGCCTCGGCACCAGCTGCCGAGCGTTCTTGACACCGACCGTATTACAGGCTTGAGTTCGGCAGTCAAGACCTCCAAAAAATCGCCAAGTCTCAAGCCTCGGCACCAGCTGCCGAGCGTTCGTGACACCGACCGTATTACGGGCGTGAGTTCGGCACCTGCGCCGAGCATTCGTGCCACCGACCATATTACGGGCTTGAGTTCGGCAGTCAAGACCTCCAAAAAATTGCCAAGTCTCAAGCCTCGGCACCAGCTGCCGAGCATTCTTGACACCGACCGTATTACGGGCGTGAGTTCGGCACCTGCACCGAGCGTTCTTGTCACCGACCGTATTCCGGGCTTGAGTTCGGCAGTCAAGATCTCCAAAAAATCTCTAAGTCTCGAGCCTCGGCACCAGCTGCCGAGCGTTCTTGCCACCGACCGTATTACGGGCTTGAGTTCGGCAGTCAAGATCTACAAAAAATCTTCAAGTCTCGAGCCTCGGCACCAGCTGCCGAGCGTCTTGCCACCGACCATATTACGGGCTTGAGTTCGGCAGTCAAGATCTCCAAAAAATCTTCAAGTCTCGAGCCTCGGCACCAGCTGCCGAGCGTTCTTGACACCGACCGTATTACGGGCCTGAGTCCGGCACCTACGTCGAACGTTCTCCTCACCGACCGCATTATGGGCCTAAGGTCGACGTGGACCGCCAAACGCCTTTGGGTCCGACCCCCTGTACGTGGGAAATCTGGCCTTCGGACTTTGACGAGCCCACTCTCTAGGCTCGCGACCACTCCGAGGTCCCCCTCCCCATCGGAAAGAATTGCCGAACCGATCTCTGACCTCGGCATCCTGGTCGTCGAGCTCTGGGAGGGGTCGGAGTTGTGACGCCAGTAAGACACGACTCTCAACAGAGGGAAGCGACCGCACTGTTCATCGAGAAGATTACAAAACTGAGAAGATATTCACGCAAGAACACCATCCGTTCATAAGGAATCACCACACTACCTCCCTCAAGATTTGCAGCCTCTCGCTTTGGCTCCGATACAACACCACTGGCCATTAGTACAACATGAACTACTCCCCAAAGGCCGATCAAGCTCAGCCTTCGGGAGTGGGGGGCTCGTGATATGGCTAAAATCGGGGTTCAATCAGGACCGCCCAAATCAGGCACGAATCTTGACGCCCGGGGGTAAAATGGTAATTCCACGTGCAAACGGGTCCAAAGCGGGTACTGGGTCTCTTTTGCAAAGAACCAATAACCCGCAAATGGATCCGCCTTAGCCGGGTACGGGTTCCGACCCAATACAAACCCGGCCCGACAAGAGGGAATCAAGGCCACTAATTTGACCAAATCAAAGGGCTTGATTGACAGCCACTGATTTGACCAAATCAAAGGGCTTGATTGACAGTTACCCTCTCACCTGGGGATTAGGGATTAATTTCCTAAACTAATTAGGAGGATTTCACTCCAAACAGTTAGACAGGAAATCTGGCCCCTAACTTCACTCCTATGGTGGCTATAAATACCTCCCACCTACGATTGTCACAGGTTAATCACTTTTTCCACACCTTAAGCTCTTTCTTTAAAATCTCCATTGTTTACTGACAAGAGCGTCGGAGGGTGCGTCGCCGGAATCAACCCCGGTGTCTCGCACTTCCTTGCAGGTTGCGGCAAGAGCAAGAAGGCTTGAGTCAACTGTTCAGGTTTTCTCGAACTCACAAATTCATCTGTTTACCCCCACACCGAAATCAGCGGTAACAATGTCGATGTGTTATAAGTAACAATTTGGAATGTGTGGACCTAGCAGTACCAAAAACATCATAACTCAATATCTATAACTCAGAATTTGAATCCGTCGAATGTTCCAGAAACTAGATTCACAAGGATACAACTCTAGTGTACAAGGATCTAATTAATTTGAACAGTAGCTAGATTAAAATCTAGTTACAAGCTAGAACAAATAGCAGGGTAGAACCATACAAATCTATATTTATGATCATTTGATGTGCATAGAATCACAGAGGCAAATGGATTGATTTGATTCAATATACAATGACTGATTTAACCATGGAAAGATCGTGAAATATGATAATACGATGGTTCAATCAATTGAAACTTATAAAGGGCATTTTTCACGAACATGGACGGTAATGAGGTTCAATTTTGATAATCAATTACAACTAATAACTGCGGGAGGTCAGATAAATTATTTGTACGGAACAATAAAGTGTACAAGATACTTGCCTTATAGACGATGATGCCGAATGTGAAAGAATAACAGGACGAGAGTCCCGACGGCAACACGTACAAGCTATGCACACAACAATACATGCAAAGCACGTAAATGACAACATGTGCTATACACGGTGAACAAAAATGGGGACAACAACAACTTAGCAATAGCAAGAGACTCTACACCAATAGTGAGAGCCACGACAACAGCAAGAGGCTTAAGCGAAAACACAAGAGGCGGCAGCGACCACACAACGACGGCAACAACAGCAAAAGAAACGACAGCAAGGGTGGCAATGGATGACTAGAGGTCGAGGATGGAGGCAGTGGGATGGGGGTGCTGCTGCGGCCGACTAGGAAGGTGGTGCTCGAGTGCCGGCGAGGGCTCAGGGAGAAGGGTAGGAGCAGCGGAAGCATGAAGGAGGAGATGAATCTTCGGTGGTTGCAGGTGGTCGACGGAGTGGAGAGGAGGTTAGGGACTTGCGGGATGGTGCTCAAGGTTGAGGAGGTGCAATCTGTGGTCGCGGCGGCAGGGTGTCGACGAGGTGATGGAGAGATAGGGAGACGAGGGTGCTGGGTAAGGAGGCCTTGTTGACGGCGGCTGGAGGAACAGCGTGGGTAGTCGCAGTGGTGGAGCAACGATGGGGGTCGAGAGTGTAACACCTCGAATTTTTAAAATACTGGAAATGCCCATTTTTATATCTTTGGAGCAGTGAGAATTATTTGAGGTATATTTTAGTTCATTTATTTTATTTTATTTTTAAGTATTGATATTGGTGTTGATATTAGTGTTGAATCAGTATTTTTGATATATCGGAGTTATGAGTTGAGTTTTATGTGAAGTAATATTGGTTATTCTTGTTTTATAATTTTGGAGGATGATTATGAGATAATTTAATGTATTTTATAATATAAGTTTTATCAAAAGTTTAGAGTTTGGGGTCATTTGTAATATTTTGGATGGTTAGGGGCCCAATATGTAATTATTCTTTTAAAAAATATTTATATTTATATTTATATTTTAATTTCCCCCCCCCCCCCCAATCCTCCTTTCTTCTTCCCTTCCCTGGTTTCATTCACGCCCGACGAAATAATTTCGGCCGCATCAATTTCTGCCCAAATTCCCTCCGATTCTCCATGGTTTTTAAATTAATTCAAGGGGATGGCTAAGTGGAGGGTTCTCTAGCTCGTAACATCCTTAATTTTCCTATATTAAAATTTTTATTTATTTTCACGTGTTTTGCACGTGCAAATTAATGTGTGTATTTAGCTTTAAAATTATTCTTATGACATGAACAAATATTTTCTTCTCTTTTAAAAAGCCCATTATTAATTTTTAGGCCTAATAGTTTAATTCTAGCCCATCTAAAATGAATTAATTAATTAATTAAGAGCCCATGAATTTTTAGCCCACCTAATTAGCCCACAAGTTAATTCTATTATTAATTTAAACAACTTGTAGAGTAGACTTATCATGTAACACATTAATTAATAAACAAATGAACAAACTAATTTGTAGTATGCATGAAGAGGCACGTGCATTGCACATGCACGTGCAAATTGGAGAGATGGGGAGAGTGGAGGAGTGGAGGAGTGGTTACTTGATAATGGGTGGTTCTTCTAACTCCCAAATGTATCTAAGCCCTTCATCCAAACTCATCTCAACCCTCCATTTGGTCTTGAGTTGTGTATAAATAGCTCGCTTGGTCATTTATTTCTCTTTACACTTAGAAATTTCAAAGAGAAGATAAAATTTGTGTAAGAGAAAAGAAAGAGTTGTGTGAGAAAAAGATTGAGTGTTTGTGTGTGTGCGCTCTTGTATCTTGGAGGCCGGCCATCAAGGAGGATAAGTAACCCAGAGTACACTAGCAAGGAGGAGGAACTCGATGTGCACTAGCTTGGAGGAGAAGGCTCGCAACTAGGGAAGGCAATCGTGCTTTCAGGGAGTTTCTTTAGGAATTTCCATTTGTCTTCAAAGAGTTGGGTGATTTCTCTACTTCTAATATAGTTTCCATGCTAGAGAATTGATTGTTATAAAATATGCTAGAGAAACTAGTAAAATTGATCATGTGAATGCTAAAAGAAAGTCTAGTAGGGAAAAAGAGAATATCTTGATTGAATTAATAACTTGAAATTTACCATGGTGTCTCATTGATATAATTCATGCTAGAATCTTTATTTTAACCACGTTGGTGTGATGATTTTGTTTACTTAATTTGCATAATTGTAGATTGAGATGAATGGTTATGGCTATGTTTAGTTGTTAAGTGGATAAATTATGGTGATAAAATGTTGATGTGGTAAAAGAATAATTGCTAGACTCTTGTAGAATTGAAAGAGAACAAGAACCTATACTTAGTAGATTTTATATTAATATTTTGAGAAGGAACTATGGTTTGTTTCAAAGTCGACAAGATATCCCTTAATATAAATTATAAAGAAAACTCATTTTTAAATGTCAAAATTAAGAGTTTTAATTGCTGTTATACTATATTATTTTTAAGGAAAATATTCTGGACAAAGTTGATTCGAAGGACACAAATTTATTAAAAAATTGAATTTTTTAAAGGGGGATTTACAACAGACAGTAGGTATAAGATTATTTCTACTGTTCTTTCTAACAGAAAATGAGTTTGGGCATACTGGCTTTCGGTGTGAGTTATAGGCACTTTGTACAGTATACAGGGTCTTGAGTTCGAGTCTTGAAGAGGCTCTGTTTTTATCAAACTTGATTTTTATCAAAATACAGTATGGTTTATACAAAAAGTATTTAACCAGATTTATATCAGTTAGTCACTCTTGGTCTTCTCGTCTTCGGGTGCACTTTGGGTCTGTTACTGTAGCAGGGCAGAGGCTTTGGTCTTGGGTTTGAGTCTTGAAGGGACTCTGTTTTTCATAAAATTTCGATACTAAATCAACTCACCGAAACCACAATTAAACTATAATTCGAGTCCACCTTATATCGGTTAGTCACTTTGGACTTAATGGTCTTCGGGTGCGCTTTGGGTCTGTTACTGTAGCAGGGCGAAGACTTTGGTCTTGGGTTCGAATCTGACCTCTGCCCCTTTTATTGGTTTTTTATTGTTTTTTTTATATTTTGATATTTTTGGGAGTATTTTAAGTGTATAAAAAATTGACAAAAATACTAACATTTTTTCTAAAATTACCTAGACTTCATAAAAATTATTTTTACAATAATTGAGATATTAAAATGAGGTTGGAAGTAAATATTGGGAAGAAGAACTTCATGAAAATTTTCTTAGAATATGACTTTGATTAATTAAAGAAAAAGAATATTTTGAATGTAAAGAATTTTTTTTAGAGATTAAAATTGAGATTTTCGACATGGAAAATTGGAGTAAGTTAAACGAATAAAATTTTGATGTCTAATATGTTCAAGTGTGCATGGAAAATGAAATAAGAAGATCATGATGAAATGTGGAAAATTTGTGAGTATAAACACTCATTTTGGTGAACATGAAAAAGAAGTTAAGAACTAGAGTGTAGCTAAGTCCTTATACCGGCATGAATGAATTCTTGAAAAATGAATGTTGTAGAAAAAGACCAAGATTTGGGTCGTTGTTATCAATTGATGGTTAAGTCCGGTGTAGAGGTGATGCTAACTCTAGGGTGTTAATTTTACTCATGATTCAATTATCTAAGGATTAGATACATAGTGAAGATGTGATGAAAGTAGGAGAAAAACACAAGTATGAGGGCCTCGGATCTACGGTGTGAGAGTCTTCACAGGCTGTCTATATGATGCGTCATGTCATCACATGAATACATCTCCGGAATTATCGGGATCGTGGCGATGCTTGTGGGGTGCTTGGTGACTACGTAGTGCCATTGTCCCATGACGGAGGCGAATTGTCCATAGGTTGTCTACATGATGTGTCATGTCATGACGTGGGATTTCCCTCCAGGCTATCTGGATATGGGCTTGTAACTCATAGAACATCTAGGATACTTACCGTAGTTACCGTACTAGTTTAACTCATAACGAGGGATCCAACCCTACAAGATGAAGAACGGTTAAGGGCTTACCTTCGGATTTATGTACAATGTGATGCATAAGTTCGAACAAGTGTGCATTAGTGTCATTGAATATAAATAATTGCATTAAGAGGTAAGTGCACTGTCACACATGACATCAATAAGATAGTCCCCTTAGCTTTGTCTGTGATCAAGTATGTGTTTTCCAAGTAAGAGAAATTGATGTATTATATCCTAGCGTCAGTTGTATGCAACTGACGTGCCTACAGTTTTGTATGCAGGATAAAATGAAAGGACTAAAGAGGAATGCGGCTTAAAGAATTGTTTCGAGTGTTATCTTTATTCATGTAATATGTTGTAATTTGCTTTCGCTGTGTTGATGTAAACATTATTATACAAAATTTTCAAATTCCTTATAAAATTGTACGAAGTGAAGTATGAAGATCCTATGGAACTTCGAATTCGGTCTTATTTGGAATTTGGGGTATTACATAGCTAGTGGTGGAGTCGATTTGGAGAAAGGACTTAGTGATGGTATGTAACCCCCATTTTCGTAAATAAATATTTTCTGAATATTTTATGTATTTTGATTAATTATAGTTTACCTTGTGTGAAATTCATTTTGGATTCTCTATTTAAAATATTTTCTACTCGGAAATTTTTATTTATTTCGAATAATTGTATATTTCAACTTTAATTTCTATTTCTATTTGATCGTCTATTTATATTATATATTGTTTGGATTATTTTAATAAATCGGTTAAACTCAATCTGCATTTTGATATACATATGTTATTATTATTGCTATTATCAGTATAATTTTCGTGAGTGTTTTTATTTGCAGTATCATTATTTTTATTGTTATTATTATAATTATTATTGTTTTATTTTAAGCCGAACATACTTTATTTTATATGTATTCATTATTTGACTTAATGTATATATGTATGTATGTTTTATAAACCCTATAATCCTAATTGTTTCTAATTGGATATTTTTAATAAACCCAATAACCCTATAACCCCAAAACCCTGCTCAATTCCTTATTGGGTCCATTATAAACCCAATTTCATATTGGATTTTCTACCCAATACCCATAACCCTATTTATATAATAACCTACCTATACTGTTTATACCCCAAACCCTACCCCCTACCGCTCTCCCTAGCCGCTATACCTGTGCAGAACCCCCCTTCTCCTTCCTCCCGCTCCCTCTCTCAGAACCCATGCAGCCGCCTCCATCTCCCGCTCATCTCTCTCTCCTGTCCTCCTCTTATAGCCGATGCCTGCCCACCCTCGCGACCTCCGACATGTCGCAGGCCATCACCCCGCAGCCCCTGTAGTGATCTCCCGTCGCTGTTGCACCGTCTAGCCGCCAATGCAGCCACCGCAGTCCCCTGCGCCTTCAGCCCAGCAACTGCACCCTCCTCCGCAGTATCCCGACGCTCTGCCCTGCCGACGTCGTGCCGCTGTCCCCATCGGCTGTCCCCTTAGCCGACCGCCGATGTAGCACCTTTCCCCGTGCTTCCAGCCACCCTCCTGCTCTCCTATGACTAATCGTCGTCGCCGGTTGAAGCTTCTGCCATGGCTCTATTGATCAGAAGAGAAGAGGGAGAAGGAAGGAGAAGAAGGTTGTATTGAATTCTAGCCGTTGATTTGATCATCAAGATCATCACCATCTGATTGCTTCTCAGCCCTCCATCTAATCTGATCTTGATCTCTCGATCTAGGCCACACGATCTGATCAAGATCGGAGCCTTCATCACCAGATCGGATCATCACATCGCCTAGCAGATCTCAGCCATCCAATCCGATCGTGACCATCAGCATCAGCCAGATCTGATCTCAATTGTCGATTCTTCTTCGATCTTGATTGCCGTCAAGATCCGTGCCGGGATCCGTTCCCGTTATTCCTTGACGGATTCATCGTCTACACACCAAGGCAAGTATCTTCTTGTACATTTCGTTTTCTAGTACAAGCTTTTCCATGAAAATATTGCAAGTAGATTGTAAATGTAACTCCACTTTGTTTATCGTTGATGATCTCATGTTTCGCCTTATCTATTACATAATCTAAGAGTCACAACCCTTCATTGACACACTTGTTCACAACTAGTATAATTTTGATACATTTCATTCAAAAATTGTCTTGTTTGGTTTTCTGTGCTGTCTTGGCTTGTTGTTTCGACCCCGATAAAACCATAATCGGAACTTGAGACGTGAATATGAAATGTAGCCCCAAGTGTCTAGTTGCTAATAATATCCAGAATTTTCGAATTCTGAGTTACGGTTTGAGAGATATTGCAGTTTTACTGCTGCTGTGTCAATAATCGCAGATTCATAAAAACTGCTGCACCACTTTGGTTTACAATTATTTTTAACTATTCTACCAGTAAGTAAATGACTTGAAATTTGACATGCTGATACTGGAAACCCTAGAGAACATTCTCTAATTTTCTCAGAATTAATTAATGAAGTTTCAACCCTGTTTCATATGTATAAACTCAGTTTTACAAATTCTGGCTGAACACAAATGCTGTATAGTTTGCTGTTTTGACATCAATTGCTACAACTTTTATGTGTCTTAATTATATGCGTTGGAAACGGTCAGGAGTCTAGTTTCTAGGCCTTCTGACGGATCCACATTTTCTATCTTGTAGCAACGGAAATCGGAGTTTTGGTGCAGCAACGTCATGTTGTCCAGAAATGTAATTCTCGTAGTTCTTGATAATCTTAATTTGTGTTGACCCTTGAATATGCTTTATAATTATTTTAAACTTGTTCCATATTCTTGATCATGTTTACTTGACCTGTTTTGCACACTTTCATGCTTGTTTGATGATAATAATAAATAATAAGCCGGGGTTTAAGGGAAAGACCATAGTAGTGAACAATATAGGTAAGTGTACTCGGAAGGGGGCCCGTATTTCCCACTTGATACATGCTTCATGAACTAGTTATATTATTATTGGATTCATGAACTAGTATATTATTTGATTCATGAACTAGTATATTATTATTCGATTCATGAACTAGTATATTATTTGATTCATGAACTAGTATATATTTGATTCATGACTTGTCTTGTTATGACTTGACACATGAAATAGTTATATGATTACTCGATTCATGAACATGGCTTGCTTGATACTGGATACCTAAGTACACCATCCTATAAAATCCACCACTAGGCCTAAATGTAACTGACTATATGTAGCAACCATGTAGTAAAAGTATGGATGTATGAAGTGCTACCTAGATAGAATTAAGTATTAGACTTAAGATTAACTTATCACTTGTACACACTTGATACCCTACTTGATGCTTGTTACTTGAGACTTGTTACTTGAGACTTGTCATTTGAGAATTGTTACTTGTTACTTGACACTTGTATGCGATACTTGTTACTTGATGCTTGATACCATTACATGTTCACTTGCCACTTATTCTACTACTAGTATTTGTTACCCAATCTTATCACTTGAGTTGTCTTTCTTGCTAACTAGTTTCTTGAATCCCACTACTTGTTGCATCCTTATTATATTATGTTATACATTCTTGATTCCAAATCTAGTTCCATATTTCTTGCACTAGTTTTCATACCCTTACTTGTACTACTTGCGGCCTTCACTTGCACTAAGGACGTTTGTCTTGTTTTCTCTATTTTTTTTTCCCTTTTTATATTTATATATACAGACTTGGTAGACGAATTGCCTGCTGGAATTGGTGAGCTAACGTTCTAGGCTTCGCTTGGGAAAAACTTGCTAATTATCTTGTATTTGAGTTTATTTCATTTTGTTGCTACTTGGAACTTGTAACGGGCTTATAGTCCCGAGTTTTATCTTTGGATCTAGATTTGAAAACCATTTGGGATATTATTATTTTATTTCAATTATTTTCTGTTGATTAATAAATTATTCATGCATGCATGGTTGTATACATTTGTTATATTCTTATTATGATGCTGAGTCGATCCTATAGCTCATGAATGATGAAAATCATTCGCTGGGCTTTGTCACGCGCTCGTATTCCGTGTTTTTAGGAAGCGGGGTGTGACATGGTATATCTCTTTTAAATTATTTGTGTAATTTCATATGCTTTAATTTATTTTGCTTAGAAATGGAGTATAAGGTTGGTTAGAGGATCATTTTGATGCTATGGTCATGAAATTAGCAAGTTACTGGAGATTTTGCTAGTGGTTTATAAATTAGGTTTTTTGGTTTAAAAAAAGAATTATATATATATATATATATATATATATATATATATATATATATATATATATATATATATATATATTTATAAGAATTAATTCTTTCATAGTAGTAGAAATTTTTGTTAAGCCATAATAATAAATTGGGTGTGATTTTAGTATTGTTTGGGGATAAAAATTCCGTAGGAACTTGAATGTTACGTGCATCGCACGCATGCATCCTAGGCGTTCAATAAAACGCCTGTGTGATATTAGGATTAGTGTTATTAGCTCCTGTGACTGGCTTGGATGATTTGAGCCTTAATTGCTTTGAAATTTAATAATAGGAGATGTTAGCGACTTCGGATGCAGGATGGCGTGGTGGTGTTTCGAATCTTCGTGGAATATTATGTGAGTATGATTTCTTTTATTTTATGTACATGGTGTGTTATGAAAATTTTAAATTACGATTTGTTGTGTGTGATGTGTGATGCGTAATGTGTATTGAGTATAGAAATTCATACGTAGAATACAGAGTAAAATTTATGGGTGTGAAGATATTAGTATGTACGCATGGAAGTGTGTTGATTCTTGTAAGTATATATATAGGCTACTGGGTTGTAATATTTTGATTTGAGGAGTTATGCTGATCTGGATATATGTATGGGTATGTATGATGTGTGATCACCCGACTAATGTGATGAGATGGGAAGCATGGTGTGTATGATATGATATTGTGATGCGATAACATGATGAAATGAATGATATGGTGTAAGTGTGATAGGGGTGTGATAAATTGGAAATTTATGTAATAATCTAATGTGAAAATTGGCATGATGTGTGTTTGTGCTCCATGTGGGTGATAAATGAGAATGTTATACGATAATCGATGAGATTAATGGCTTGTGTATGCTTATGAATTTAATGGAGTTATATGCATTCATGTTATATTATCAAGGCGAAATTATATTATAAAGGAGTTATATTATAAAGGAGATCTACGGACATATATTATAAAGGAGTTATATTATAAAAGAGATATATTTATATATGGAGATATGTTATAAAGGAGATGCATGGAGATATATATTATAAAGGAGATACATTCATGTTATCTTATAAAGGAGACATATATTTATATATGGAAATACAAAGGAGATATATATTTATAAACGGAGATATAAAGGAGAAAATTTAATATTGCAATGCCGCACAATCTCACAGGGGATTGGGCTAGACCCTACAAGCCTGGGATACACCCGGGAACAGGGGTTATATATATTGCCCCAAAAATTATATTTGAGGATTAGGAGTTATACATTGCCCCAAATTTTATATTTGGGGATCAGGAGTTATATATTGCACCAAATTATATTTGGGGATCAGGAGTTTCCCTCGCTGGCATAGGGCCATGTGGAAGATGTAGCCTCAGATGTGTAAGACTCCTATGGAGCGTCGATCTGCGTGTTATATTTGTTTTTGACTAGCCTTCTGCCTTTAGTCTTGGTTGGACAAGCGCGCAACCGTACTTTCAATCCAGCCCACAAATGATAGATGTAGAACACCTGGATCTGGGTGAATTGGTGAGTTTGGGGGATTGAACTGTACGGGGGGAGGCACAGAGATCCCTGTGTTGTAGGAGGAGATCAGTTGTGTGGACACTGAAAAGGTGAAAAAGATATATGTGTATGTGTACTGAAGGAATATATACATGTGAAGATATTGATGTTATGATATATTATGGAGACTATTTATATTACGGGAGATGTGAATATACAATGGAAGATATATATATATATATATATATATATATATATATATATATATATATATATATTGACAATACCTATATAGTTAAAGTTATGCTTATAAAGGAGGAGGTATAAATATAGTTATATAATCATAAGGTTGGAGTAATCTAATTATCGTATATGGATGGAGTGGTGTATTCGCAAGCATGGTATTAATGATGTGTCTCTTTATGTGAAATCAATGGAGTTACATACATTACGTCGTTAAATTTATCTGGCTAAACTTATGAAACTATATTGGCAAAATGAATGAAACATGAATAAAGGAGAGAAGAAATGAAACATGAATAAAGAAGAGAAGTGTAAAGTAAAGGAAGTTGTATTAAGTGGCGTAAATATAAAGTAATATAAGTTACATTATGAGATGAGAATGAGAAAGTAAAGAAAGGAGATGAAAAAGTATGTAGAGTGTGTATGTGAATGAATATGAGAAACAAAGAAAATGAGTTATGCAATTTATGAATAAAAGTAAGGTAGGATATAATATAAGAATGAAAAGTTAAAGTAAGCGGTATTATGAGTTGTGAATGAATACTAAAGTAAAAGCATGACATGAAACAAGTTGCTATGCCTTGGAGTTGTGTCCAGGAACTACTCGCCTGCTATTTCTGTGGAAATATTGGAGAACTACCCACCGAGGCACAACTTCAAGGTAGGGAGCGTGGATATGGATGGGTCGATGGTGGAAGATTTAAAAGAGTATATTGTGCAAAGTCACTTTTACGATGTTTTTATATTTTAAATTTCAGGTTCTCTTAATTATCATGATATTCGTAGTTCTTTCAGTTTTCTTTATACAGTTTAATTTATTTGCCTCACTAGTAAATTATACTCATACCACATATGGCTAACCCCTGTTGTTTTCTGGGGGTTAGGGGAGTCCCTCCCTGAGGATGGGCAACCCTAACTCTCCTGTAGGTTTGATAGCAGTGAGGTGAGGTAGTGTTGTGATTTGGTAGTTATATTTTGCTTATAGTACATGGATTATATATATATATGTATATATTATATGAAGAAATACGGGATCAAATGATGTATTATTTTGTATTATGGAAGATTATGTAAGGTGTAAGGATATCTATAGTGCTGTGAAGAATTATGAAAACCTGTACCCACCTCGTTGTGGAGTATTGGGTTCTGTGGTTGGTTTTTGAAAATTTTTCCTAAATTTTTTCTAAAAATCTTATCGGTTTTCAAAAGAATTTATGGTTTTTATCTTGTATCTTGCTCATTACACTACAAACCACACAGGATATACCAGCATTTATTTTGGGCTATCCTGGCATTTATAAACGCCGGGATAGATCGTAGCGGTGTTTCTAAAAACACTGTCAGAATCGCCACTTGCAGCGAGCGTCGGGACAGATATAGGGTCTATCCCAGCATTTTTCAACAACGCCTCTATATCCTATATCTATCCCAGCATTTATTTAAAAACATGCCGGTATAGACTTTTAGCTAGAAAAGGAAAAAGTAATCTATCCCGGCGTTTTTGGTCAACAACGCCGGGGTAGGTTGTTAATTGTTTTTTTTTAAAAATCACCCTATCCCGACATTTTTTTCTAAAAACGCCGAGATATGTAGGTAATTTAAATTTTTTTTTTGAATTTTAAAACATTTTTTAATAAAAAATATCCTACATGAAATATAATTGCATATATATATTATAAAACAACATAGACCTACTCAATCCCATTCAATACAATCAATTAAATCAACATGAATATTTATCAAAAGGTAGTTAGTTAAGCCTGAGGAACAAGTAGTTAGTTATAAAACAACAAAGACCCTTAGGAAGTCCTTGTGCTCTGCCTCTTCTGCATCTCTGTCCAGCACACTGCCTGGAGTCGCACTATGACCAATCACGAATCACATCACTATTCCTTTCTCTTTCTCCAGTTTCTTTAACTTAGAACCTAAATAAACACACATACAAAAATTCAAAACTAAATTTTTTGTGTAAATTTATTAATTCTAATTCAAATAGATAACTCGTTTGTTTCGATTGGGTCATTAGATTAGTCATGTATTTGAAACAAAAAAATGAACTTTGAAAGTATGTTACTACAAGTTACCAGATCACAACTTTAATTTTCCATTTTTTGGCACATCAACTATCCATTTTACACGATAAAATTATTTCAAGAAGGAAACGTTAACTCATTTGTGCTCACAATCTTGTACTGCAGCTGGTAGAAACAAAGCCGCTCTTGGATGTTGTCTTAGATGCAGATGGACGGACCACCTGAAGGCGACCAGTGAACAGGAACCCAATAATTAAGAATGGAGAGAGATATATATATACCATTAATGTAGCCTGGTTTAACTTGTGGTTGGAGGGGTATAGGAATGGACTATTTTGGTTCAAAGAAAAGAACTTTGTGAGTACATATATAATTAATGAATGAACTATTGCAAAAGAAATTAATTCAAGAAAAGGGAATATACTTAACAAAACAAGGTATAAGCAGCTATAATTAATAGCCACAATGAAGGTTTAATAATCAGTTGTCCTTATCTTTAGATACAGAACAATTTTTTCTTGCTTTTCTCTTTGGTTAACTCCAACCTTCTAAAGAACAGAATCAGCATCCCATCAAATGCTTCTCGAACCATCTGATAGCTAACAAATCCTGAGAAGAGAGTAAGCTGTAGTAATTAATGATGATCATGTCAATACAAAGTCTCAGCTACCATTCTAAGCCACAAATGCTCTGTTCGTAGTGAACTTTAAGAATTGCATTGACAAAAGAAATACTATATATGGTACTCAATATAAAAAAAAAACTAAAATAAAATAACTAAGGTGATGTTGTGAATGTGCACCAATAATGATAGAATAACATAGTAGTTCGACACCGAATGCCTTGTATGGCTGGTAACTGTTTAGATGAACATGACTATTAAATGGCATCATAATGAATATTTGCTATGTTTTCTGGTTATGAGGAGTAATTGTAGTTCAGATTGAAAGAAATATAGTAAAGGTCTATTTTAGGCACATTATTAGGCAAAAAAAGAACCAAAGAAAAAAATAGCTCTGGGATAAAAATGAAGACCAATTTGACAAAGGAGCTTTACTTAAATGGAAGAGTTCATGATAAAGTAGCAACAAATTTTATTTTCATTTTTCTCAAAGTTACAAATCTAGATATAAATTAAGCCAAAATGATTGGATGAAAAACAAGAGCAAAATCCAGTGAGAACGATTAATATGGTAAGAGAAATAATATCAGTGCATCTTTCAGGTGTAGTCCAAACCTTTGATCTTTTTGAACATCAGAATCATCTAAATCATTTTCTAAATCATTTTCTACTGGAAAGGCAGCACAACTAGGAGATGCATAGACGGTCTTTACAACCTGCTCATAATAATAACCATTATTAATATAAATATCAAGATATCTGAAAGTATCGAGAAAATGAGCTTTTGCCTCACATTATCTTTTAACCTAAAACTCAGAGTACTTCAAAAACAAGTCTTCGGCCTTCCCAGTCTTGAAATCAGCCTTTCCAGTCTGTGTTTTAAGAAAAAAGGGAATAAGCAAAAGAGATGGTTTTCTTTTTTTGTTTATCATGTATTACAGCAAAAGAATTAGCAATACCCCAATATGTTGGTGTTCATTGTTGTTGTTAGTGATGTACAATAGAGTCCAGTATATCAACATTTCAACCATTTCAACAACTTAGATATACTACACTTTTGACACAAGCACAATAAATGTTTTTGCTCACTAGTATTCTGTTTTCAATTAAGGGCAAATGTAGTTAGTGAAGGACAGTGTAATGTACCGAAGCATATCTAGTGTTCCTAATAATTCCATTTACCATAATGCATAACTGTTTAGAAGCCTCATTCACTTCCTCCTAAGATAACAATGTTCAGTAATTCCCTCTAGTGCACTGAAGCACGAATCAACAGAAAACCCTAAACCCAGTCCTACGCTAACAAAATCAAGTCGATCAAAATCCTTATCATGTTAAACAGTAAACGAATAACAAGTTTAAACACCAATACAACTTCAGCATCAAAACTTTCTTCACCACTAATTTACTGAACATAAATGTTGTCAATCGATCTTCTGTTCTCCCAACAAAATTTACTACCACAAAACACATGAAACAAAATCCTCTACTTTAAACAAGCACAACAATTGACCTCTTACCAAAGCATTGAAACATGTAAGATTGCAGCAAAACACATACTAATTTGCAGTTTCGAGATTGTTAGTGGGCTCAGGCGGAATGCAATTGTAATGGAAAAACTAACGAGTTGAGCAAGCTACTACACAATGTAATAGAAAACTTATGCTACTAATCTCATGGAAATTGGTGATAATAAATATCTATAATTTATTCAGTACATAGTTTTGACAGGTTTCTCTTCTGATTCACAAAACTTGCATGTCTAAGCCGATGACACGACGCAGTCCACTCGGGAAAATTGTAGAAATACATCAACATAAAAGAACGAAAAAATGATCCCAAAGTTAGAAGAAGAAATCAGAGAAGGGTAAGAAAGAGGAGGCTCAGATTCGGCTGTAATCCATCACAAAAGTGAGAAATCCCCACTCTCCTTCTGTCTGCTCTGCTCTAACCTCTCTACTGATGAGTGGCTGTAGCTGTTATAGCTACCTCACCATCACCGCGGAAGAGATTAATGCTAGATAAGAGAAGAGAGGAAGAAGAAAAGAAAAAAATTAGAATTTTTTCACTACATCGTCATTGCCTCTTGCAGAAAGGGACAGAAGAAAGAAGGTGAGAATAATCGACGAAGAAGAAGAAGAAGAGTACAAGAAGAAGGGGGTTGCCTAATTTTGGCAGTCATAACCCTTCTCTGCTACTTCCTCACTCCACTCCCAAAACAGCCTCATACTTAAACTAATGAGAAATGAAACACTAGAGACGACGATGACAACGAAGAAGAAGAATGAAGCGAACATGATGTCATTAGTTGGAAATCCATCATCTCCAACTATTTCACATTCTCAACCCTAATAGTTATTCTCAAAAACCCAAATTCTAAAATTCTCAAATTCATACCTAGGGTTTGAGAGATGGAAGAAGATGATGGTGATTGGAGTGACGATGCAATAACGGCATCGACGACTATAATGGAAAGGATAGGAGACCTGACTTAGGGGCGACGGGCGACAGCAACGGGGATAGGACTAGAGACGGCGATGGTGGTTGGGCTAGAGACGGCAATTGGCGTTGGGCTAGAGACGAAGACGGCGATGGAGCTGGGTCGGCATCGGTTTGGATTTGGGATTTTGAGTCAAGCTAGGGTTGGGGATTTGAGAAATGAGATAAGAGGAAATGCCCAAGATTGGGGTTTGGATATTGAGGGGATAGGTTGTGTATATTTATCTCGGCGTTTTGGTATAACCCCGGGATAGGTAGGCAATGATTCTAAAAAAAATAAAATTGTACCCTATCCTGGCGTTTCTACCCAAATGCCGGGATAGAAACGTCGAGATAAGCTTTGTGGTTTGTAGTGTTATGAGAAATTATGCCCCCAGAGCCCCATATATTATTGCATGTGTGTTATTGAATGATTTGGCCTAGGGAGGATTGATATTTATTACATGTACATTGATTTATGTGATTGTTTGCAGATTTTCGTAAGAAAATTCTGTAAAATGGCTAATATTTTGAGGGAAACTCTGCCAAAATTTTATTTGAATTATAATTATTTTTGCTTATGTTTAAAGTGGTATAGAAATTGAAAAAATTGAATTTGAAATTATAGAATTTAAAAAAAAAAATTGGGGTGTTACAGCGAGGGACAGATGGTGCAGCGGGGCTACTGCGAAGATAGGGCGGATGCGAGGAAGGGTAGCGGGGCTACTGCGATGGGTATGGAACGGTGGCGCGTGTTTGAGGTAGTTGCGGTTGTTGACTGCGAGGCAGTCACAGTGGAGGCTGGGGATGACTGTGGGGATGCTAGCAGTGGTGGTTGACAACGGTGGTGAGGTGCAATGGTCGAGTGGATGTGGTGGAGCTGCGGGGGGGGTGACGATGAGGCGATGGGGAGACAGGGATGGTGTTGGGCGAGGATGGAGGTGAGGTGGGTGTCCATGGGGGAAGAGGAGATGGAGAGCAATTCCGGGTTGGGTTCTGGTTTCAAAAGAAACAGAGGAGGAAAGAGTGAGAGAGAGACAGTACGGGGGAGATAGATAATATATTTAATAATATATTATAATATAATAATGGGGGTAGTGAAGGAGAGTAGGGGATTAATGTGTAGTTAATGAAATAATGGAGGAGATTAAGGAAGGGGTGTGGGCTGTGCAGTTATAGGAGAGAGTGATTTGTGGTGAACGTGAGGGGGAGTTAGAGAGATCTGAGAAAATTGTGCTAGTGGGTTTAAGTTGTTTTAACGGATTTGGGTACACCAATGCAGGTTTGGGTTTAATAGTTGGGCTTAGATTAATAAACAAGGATAATAATGTTGTTGGGCTAAAGAATTAGGCTTCACATGAGATAAAATAATCAATAAAATAATATAATAGTATGGGTTAAAATTGGGTTTCAAATAAATCAAAATAATATTTATAAGACGAGGGAAACAAGACTTGGTTTGTGCTTTGAAACAAAGAAATAAAAGATGATGCAACAAGATTATAGTCTGGAATATGAATTTGGGTTGTAATATTAGGCTGAGTTTCAATAGGAGATTCAAAAAGAAGTCAAATGCAAAGGAAAGAATTTATACGAAAATTGAAATACAAGAATACAAGGAGAAGAAAGAAAAGAAATGAAAATCTGTATAATCGAAAATGGGGGTTACAATCTTGATACACCTTAAGAATACGGGATATTACGTACACCCCATCTTGAGATCTTAGCGTCCTCGTTAAGTTCGGGACATGCAATCTAGCACAAGATCTCTTTTCTAGCCGATGTGGAGTGGGGTACCCTGATTCTACTAGTGTACATCGTCGGCCTCTCTACCAGTGTGCATCGCTGGCTCCATCTCAGGCGTACATCTTGCATACTATCGGTGTCGAAAGTCAGCTCTGATACCATTTATAATGCCTCGAGCCCCGCTCAGCTGCGCACGTGCCTACCATGTGCGCACATGTGAAAAGCAAATCCTAATCCATGGCCCATTACAAGCACTGCCTCACAAAAGTGTTGAGACTGGGGCGTCAACCAACACCTCTGGTCCCAGCAGAACTAATTAGAGCATGAGGAAGTCGAAGTAGATGAGGCGAATAAATTGAGCAAGTAAGTAGATCCACCTAACTAACACAAATACACCGATGACTTATCCCGGTTAGCTTTTGCTTAATCCGAGGGAAAATATAGGTAGATCTGATATTCAAGTAGAAGAGATTACAAGGATTTATTGATTCACTCATTACAAGGAATTAAACTCATCCACCAAGAACTATCTCTCTCTCAAGCCTCTCTTTGCAATGGAGAAAAGAATCTATGAAGTACTCTACTCTCATATTGGAGTAGTTTACAATATATATAGAAGAATATAGAGAAACCTAGGTCTAATCTTGATTCTCAATCGTCCGATATGACCTGGAAAGAAGTAACTGAATAGAAGCCGCACGATCTAACTTGGAGTTGAAGATTGGGCTGAAACGACCTAACCAATCGAAGCCCAAAAATTAACACAGCACCGCGGTCGGTCAACCGTCCAACAAGATCGGTTGATTGTACCACTCTCTGATAATCCTTGTACTACGAGCGGTCGGAGGGTGTGGTCGACCGCAACTTGGGACAGTCGACCACAACTATGCCTGCACCTTACTGCTGTTGCTTTTCCTTCTACTCACTTCGATGCTTCGACCTCCGTGCTTCACCTTACCTTCTTCTAATTTGAACAACGAGTATTCAAGATACAATCCTAACAAACTCTACCTTGGATTGCATACGAGTGCTATTCTCACCAAATCCAGTATACCCCTTCAAGGGTACACCTCCGTAGATGTACTCACAAAGTTGCCAAACTCCGCACGAACTCCACCTACCCTTAGGCTTTCTCCACCTTTCGACGATATTCGAACGTTGTGGTCTCGTCTCGACAAATCTAGTTGCGGCAAACTAGCTGAGCTTGCAGGAATAACGAGAAAAGAAGCAACACTTGAGCAAGTATTTCGGATTCTCCAAAGCTTGTAGAGATTATTTTGGCTTCGACCAACCACTCTCATACCTCTAATCACCTTACGAAGACCCTGAAAAATAGACAGAACTCCAGCTCGAGCTGTGTACCTGCAGCCCCGTGTATCAAGAGTTCCCAAGGAAATCAGATTTCGTTTCAGCAGAGGAATATGCAGAACATCCCTTAAAGTGAACATATTTAGACCTGGCATCTTCAAATAAACTGTCCCCTCACCTACTACTTCACAAATCTCCCCAGTTCCCGTTGTCACACAACGCCTCGTAGTAGACTTATAAGTAGAAAACAAATCCCTCTCGAAGCAAATATGAGAAGAACTCCCTGAGTCAAGAAAACAACTAGAATCCACTTCTAAAGAATTTGAAACAAGAAGACACGAATTACCTGAATTAAAGGCACTAACCACATTAGCGACTGAATTCATATTCTTTGCACTCTCCTGATTCTACAATTTCCAGCAGGCTTTCTTAATATGCCCCAGCCTTTTGCAATATCGGCAACGGAACAAATTCTTTTGCAAAGCACTTTGTCTTCCCCGTGAAGGACCATCCACTGCTAGACAACTTGTGGGAATAGACGGTGATTTCTGATGCTCCTTCCTAAGTTAATTTTCCTTCAGTGCTTTGATTACACCATCTATCGAAATACTCTGCTTGGCAGATCTACCATGTAGCATGGTAGTGATCAAAGGCTCGTACGAATCTGGCAGTGAATATATTAGGTTAAAAGATTTATCTTCCTCACACACATCTGCGTTGATCGCCTTAAGTTCAGATGATACCTTATTGAACTCTGTAATGTGGTCTTGGAGATTGGTACCTTCCTTCATAGATAAACGGAATAACTTTCCCTTTCTAATGCATTCGGTCTAATAATGACGAACCAGAGTAGTCAGCTATGAGTTTTTCCCACAAACTCACCGCATCAGTTTCTTCAAGAAATTTGCACTTGACCTCGTCCGCCAAGGATAGTCGAATCAGACTTATGGCTCTTTCACGAATATCTTCCCGACTGTCATCCTTCATATCAGTTGGCTTTTCTTTCTTCTTAATGGTTAACTGCAACCGTTCTTGAACAAGAACATTGTACATGTCAGTATTCCAAAGATTGAAGTTGATCTTTCCATCGAACTGCTTGAGCTTCAAAATACTGTGGCCTGTCATCTTAACCAAGGGACTCGGCAACCTGAAGCTCTGATACCAGTTGTTGGGATTGGGGCGTCAACCAACGCCTCTGGTCGCAGCGGAACTAATTAGAGCAATGAGGAAGTCGAAGTAGATGAGGCGAATAAAGTGAGTAAGCAAGTAGATCCACCAAACTAACACAAACATACCAATGACTTATCCCGGTTTGTAATATCCTGGACGGATACTATATTTATATAATTATTGTTTTTAAAGTTAAAATATTTTTTATAGAAATTACTGGTTTTTCTAATAAAAAATTATCTAGATATATATACTTGTAAGTATATATAGGTATTGTATCAGTTTTGTTCATTTGTACAAAATCTTGAAAAATGCGTTTTTGAGAAAATGTCTGGAAATCCCGGGCAGATATTAAAAACTATTATTTTATTATTATTTTCATAACTAAAATATTTTTTGGTGGACATCACCCGGTTTGTTAATAAACAGTATCTATACGTATATACTAGTCGATATATGACTGTTTTGTATCAAATTGATACTGGAATCTTTCGAGCCGGTAATAAAATTATTTTCTCGGAATTGAATGATTTTTGTACAGATTATTCGTTTTAACTGATAAAAAATTTATGTATAGAAAGTTATATGTACGTATTGTACAATATCGATTTCGTACGTTGTACGAAACAATGTAGTATGTGTTGGGAAAAATATCTCTTATTCTTGATCAATCTTGATGAGATGGAGGGCTAGGGATAATTTGTTGGATCCTGTAGGCAAGGCAAGAAACACTAGATAGGGGTGAATAGTGTTGTATAAAAATTAATACCGAAATTGAACTTTTTCTTCTGTCCAGTTGACTTGAAAAGAGAAATAAGTCGACTGAGGCGTCAGATTAGAAGAGTATTTTAGACAAGTCTGATCAGTCAAATTATAGCGGAAAACAGTCGACTTGCTAGACAAGTTTTCGAAGGGTATGTTCTACCAGTCTGACCAGTTGACTTAAAGAGGAGACACAGTCGACTGTCCAGACAAGGTTTCGAATAAGAATTAAATGCAAGTAAAGAAAATGCAAGTTCAGAGAAATACAACCATAGAGTACACAGGATGTATCCTGGTTCGGTCGTCCCGATCTATATCCAGTCCCCAAGCAACCCACTTGAGATTTTCCACTATTCTTGAAAAAATACAAGAATACCCTGCGGCGTTTAGACAACAACCTTGTCCAACCCGTAGACCTCTCTCACCACTAGAGAGAGCAAACCCACTCTTCAACCAAGTGTGAAAACCTAACTCTACAACCTAAAGCCCTACTCTCCAACCAAGAAGACCACTCTCGCAACCCGAGAGTGAAGGAAAATAATAAAAAAGATACAATCAACCTATAGTCTTGTTTTGTGATTGTGATTTTTGTATAGTGGCTAATAGGTCGTTTCTGAAATCAGTCCAAAACGAAATCAATGTTATATTGGACTGAGATTCAGAGAACCAAGACTTAGAAGATTAGAGTGCCTGTTTGAATACCAGTTCTCTTCCAAAAGCAAAAAAACTTAAAACTTTTTTATCAAAATGCTTGGAACCTTTCAATGGTGATTCCCAGGATCTATTTATAAAGAGGAATCACTAGGACGTTGTAAATCAGTTAATAAAACTGATTTAAAACGGATATAAAAACTTTTGACTTCGAAAAACAAGTTTTAAATTCTGAAATCTGTCGAAACGACTTGAACAGTCGTCTGGGATGCCATGAAGAGTTGACTGGCCAGAGTTTGAAAGAGTTCAGACATTTTCGTATTGGTACAGTCGACTGGTGCCATAAGGCAGTCGACTGGTACTTAACTGCTGATCTAATTCAAAATGTTTCGACCTTTAATCTTTTGAAAAACACTTAATTATAAATATGTGTGAGTGTGTGTGTGAGACAAGGCTGTTACATCAATCTAAGACTAAAAAAAAATAAGATTACAATTTGTTTTACAAGACACTTAATAACATATTGAATCACGGGTCTTGACATGAGTCTTGAGTCTTGAATAAGAGCTTGAGCCTTTGTAGCTTGATCAATTTATTTTGAGAGCTTCATTGGAGCACTTTGCACTTGTGTATCATACATAATATGGACCTTGATACATCCTGCATTATATAAGAAGTAGCACAACTTTGCATTGTGTTGTAGTCATCAAACCCATCAAACCCAAGAATCAACATTCTCCCTCTTTTTGATGATGACAACACAATAGCTTACAATAATAGAAATATTACACATGCTCAATGCTCCCCCTAACGAATGTACAAAATGCATATGTTAAAAAACATGCACAAAAACATGCACAAAGAAATGCATAAAAATTACACACACATAGCTTTTTCTCCCCCTTTGGCATCAACAAAAAATTGGAGGAAATGAAATAGTAGATATAAAAATAACATTATAAGAGAACAAACACATATCAAAACCAAAGCAAAGTTATACATAGAATTTGAAATACATTGTTAAAATTATGACATAAACTAGAAAATACATAAGAAGTAAAAAAAATATAGAAAAAAGAACTAATTAGTCATCGTCATCTTCGTCTTGGGCACCCTGAGAGGGAGGAGGTGGAGGTGGAAACTGGGAAGTGAACAAGTGAGTAAGATGGGAAAGACTGGCCTCAAGAGTGTCTTGATGATCCATGATATAATTGACAGAAATGTAAAGACTCCTAGGATCATAATAATCAGTTATAGGACGAGACGAACTAGAAGCAGAAGACCGACGAGCGGTAGAAGCTAAGGGTATAGGAGGTGTATTCCTACGAGGTGACCTTGGTGGAGAGGTGAGAAGCTTCATACGTGCTAGAATTGCACGATCAAATGACTCATAGTGTTTTACAACACTCGTCTCAGAATCGAGATCAACTTCATAAGCAAAGAAGATGTGAGTGAGTAAAGCACCAAAAGGAAGAAATGAAGAATGAGTCTTATGAAGACGATTAAAGATGACTTGACACCAATTTATTTTTATATTGCCAAAAATTGCATAAACGGCTTGTTGCAACTCATGGGAATACTGGTCATAACTCCCTGTTTTGGAAATAATGTTATATGACAGTATGCGTGCAACTAGCTTAGCAATAGGAGTAATTGATCGATTGGTCATTTGGTAAATAAAATTTTGACAATATGGTGTCATCATCCATCTCTACATCTCCTATATCAGTCCCTTCATCAGAAAGACCCAAAATAAGTTCTAATCTAGCAGGGGTGATTTTCATGCGGATATTTTTTACTGAAGATAGTTTAAATATCTCGCTACCATCCTCCGATGTGACAACCTTCATATTTGTGTAAAACAAATATATAAGTTGAGGGTAGTAAGAGGGTTGGTTCACCAAGGACAACAAATCAAATAATCCACATTGTTCAAACAATGAGACTAAAGGAAACCTATCAAGATCCGGAAAATTAACGAATCTTCCCGAAAAAATGACAATAGAACAAATGATGTACCATTTATCAATAAGACTTGGACTCCTTAAATACTAGAGATAATCCTTTGTGGATTGTCCCTCATCAACATTAGAACTTCGGGATCTTTTAGGAGGCACAAGGAAAAGCTGACTTTAGTGAAAGAGAAAGTGAAAAGGAGGGGAAGTAAAAATTAGGGTTTTTACTAAGAGTCATTGGCTGAGATTGAGGCTGGAGGAAATCAAAGGTGCAAATCGGTCAAAGGGTAACAAAAGGTAAAAGATTCGCCTCAAAAGAAGTGCCAATTCCGAATTTGAAAGAAGAGATGATTCGCGACAGTCGACTGGAGTGTAGGATCGGTCGACTTAGTCGATTGCAAAATAGATAAACAAAAATAGCCATAATACAACTGGCAGCTGACTTAGTACTGTTCACAGTCGACTTTCCAGAGCTTGAATTTTAGATATAGATAGGTAAAAATATTGGGTCAGTCGACCGAAAAGAAATTTTAAGTCGACTTACCAGAGTTAAAATTTCAAGAAACATCATGAAAACTACAAATTCCTAGTTCTCTTCTAAAAGTGATAAAAGTGTCTTCCTTAAGTGGTTTAGTAAAGATATCTGCAACTTGTTTATCAGTAGAAATAAAGTTTAAAGAAATATCTCCCTTTAAAACATGATCATGTAGAAAATGATGTCTAATATCAATGTGTTTCGTACGTGAATGTTGAACTGGATTTTTAGATAAGTTAATGGCACTGGTATTATCACACATTATAACAGGTTTTGAAAATGAAATACCATAGTCTAATATGGTTTGTTTCATCCATAAAATTTGGGCACAAGCTAAACTTGCAGCGATATATTCAGCTTCTGTAGTAGATAGGGATACTGAATTTTGCTTCTTACTACACCAAGATACTAGGGAGTGTTCCAAAAAGTGACACGTTCCACTAGTACTTTTTTGGTCAGTTTTACTAACGGCAAAATCCGCATCACTATATGACAAAAGTTGAAAATTATCGGTGCGTGGATAAAATAAACCATACTCAGATGTGCCTTTAATGTATCTTAAAATACGTTTCACAGCTTTTAAGTGAGAGTCTTTAGGACTTGACTGGTATCTAGCACACAAATATACACTAAACATAATGTTTGGTTTACTAGCAGTTATATATAAGAGTGAGCCAATCATACCTCGATAGAGTTTTTTAACGACACTCTTACCTAATTCATCTTTGTCAAGGATAGTGGTAGTAGCCATAGGTGTGGTCTTACGACTTGTGCTATCCATGGCAAATCGTTTGAGTAATTCCTTAGCATATTTTCCTTGATTAATAAATATGCCATTTGGTGATTGTTTAATTTGTAGTCCAAGGAAATAATTGAGTTCACCCATGTGACTCATCTCAAACTCATTTTTCATGGTATTATCAAACTCTTGACATAGATTACTATTAGTAGAACCAAAAATTATGTCATCTACATATATTTGTATGATCAAAATATCTGTCTCAGTCCTCCTAATAAACAAAGTAATATCTACTTTACCTATTTCAAAACCCGTTTCTAAAAGAAAAGTCTTCAATCGATCATACCAAGCACGAGGTGCTTGTTTAAGACCATATAAAGCCTTTTTCAATTTAAAAACATGGTTGGGAAATTGTTCATGTTCGAAACCAGGTGGTTGCTTAACATAAACATCTTCCTTTGTAAACCCATTAAGGAAAGCACTTTTAACATCCATTTGGAAAAGTGTAAAGTTCATCAAACAATCAAAAGATAATAAAATACGAATTGATTCTAGTCTAACAATAGGAGCATATGTTTAATCAAAATCTATGCCTTCTTCTTGATTATACCCTTGATCAACTAGTCTAGCATTGTTCCTAACGACTTGTCCTGGTTCATCTAACTTATTCTTGAATATCCATTTGGTACCAATTATAGTATGATCAGGAGGTCGTGGAACTAAATCCCATACATCATTCCTTATAAATTGGTTTAACTCATCTTACATGACATTCATCCAAAACTCATTCTTATGAGCTTCATGAATATTCTTCGGTTCAAAATTTGACAAGAAAGCCATGTGAGAAATCATGTTAACATGAGATATTGTCTGAATACCACGTGAAATGTCACCAATTATTAAGTCATGAGGATGATCCTAACTTCAACAAAAGATTTTGGTAAAGTTGGAGATATCACAACAGGATCAATCGACTTGACTAGTCCATCAGTCGACTAATTCACATCAGTCGACTTGACTTCCTTATCAGTTGACCTATCCGCAAGGGTAGTTTGCTCTAAAGATGTAATAACTTTATTTAAAGATGATGAATCAGTTTCATCATCTTCAATTAAAGTTGATGAAGGCAGAAATTCATCAAATGCAACATGCATAGATTCTTCAATAGTCAATGTTGACTTGTTGAAGATCCTATATGCCTTACTCCTATTTGAGTATCTTACAAAGATGCCCTCATTAGATCTAGGATCAACTTATCTAGATTATCTTTAGTGTTTAAAAGGAAACACTTACATTCAAATATTTTGAAAAAAGATACTTTAGGAATTCTATTAAAAAATAGCTCATAACATGTTTTCTTAAGCTTAGACCTAATCAATATTCTATTTAAAACATAACAAGCTGTAGCAACGGCTTCAGCCTAAAAGTACTTAGGTAAATTGCTTTCATCAAGCATGGTACGTGTACACTCTTGCAAAGTCCTATTCTTTTTTCGACCACTCCATTTTGTGGTGAAGCTCTAGGAAATGTAAATGAATGAGTTATACCATTCTTGTTGCAATATTCTGCAAACGTTTCATTCTCAAATTCTCCACCATGATCACTTCTAATAGTGACTATGGTTAGAGATTTTTGATTTTGAATCTGTTTACAAAAATTTGCAAATTGATCAAAAGCATCATTCTTATGTTTTAAAAAGAAAGTCCAAGTGAATTGTGAAAAATCATCTACTAAAATAAATACATACCTACTTTTATTTAAAGAAGCAACTCTAGTATGGCCAAATAAATCCATGTGGATTAATTCGAGAGGCCTACTAGTAGAAATTACTTCTTTTATTTTAAAAGTAGATTTAATTTGTTTACCTAGTTGACATGTATCACATAACTTATCCTTTTTATAGGATAGTCTTGGCAGCCCTTTAACTAGGTTATTCTTAGACAATTTAGCAAGAGTTTTCATATTCACATGGCCAAATCGCTTATGCCATAGCTAGAATCATTATTAGAAGCTACTAAGCAAAGATCATTCGAAAAATCATATGACTTTAAATACAATTCATAAATGTTATTCTTCCTAAATCCTTGAAAAATTATATTTTGCTTGGTAGAGTCGTAAATTAAACATGTATCTTTTTCAAAAACTATTTTATATCCCTTATCACACAATTGGCTAATACTCAACAAATTATGCTTAAGTCCACTAACTAGAAAAACATCTTCTATTGAAGGGTTAGTGTGCTTACCGACCATGCCTATTCGAATGACCTTCCCTTTGTTGTTGTCACCGAATGTGACTATTCCTCCATCAATTTCTTGTATAGAAGATAGGAGGTTGGCATGACCAGTCATGTGCTTTGAGCATCCGCTGTCAAGTATCCACCAATCTCTTTTAGGTACCTATACAATTTTTAATGTGAATATGGTACCCTTTTTATTAGGTCCAAAAAAGATTAGTTCTTGGGAAACCAAACCCGAAGATAGTTTGATTTTCCACCAAATGCAGAAATATAATTTAAAAGTTACATACAGTAAGAATATATGAATTTATGTAAGTAATTCTATCTTTCAGACTTAGGTTGACTGGAACCCATATATTTTTGCTTTGTCCAGTCGACTTTACCGAACCTTTCAGTCGACTGTTACTGAAAGCTAGTTGACTGGGAGGTAGAATAGGTCGACTTATCTGAGGTTTTCATTTCTTTGAATGAGACTCAGAACCTCTGGACAGGCGACTTATATTTGTGTTCAGTCGACTGATCCGAGCTATAGATCTACTCTTTTCATTAAAACTTAAAGTTTTTGGCTTTTCAAAAAACTCATACAGTTTATTCTTTACACTAGAAATAGGTACATGTTTATTTACACTAGTGTTCTTAGAAGCATGAAGTTTTTCAAGAAACTTTTGAAAACCAAGTCCAAATCTTTTTTTAGTTTGTACTTGATTTTGGAGAACATCATTTAAAATCTCCTTTCCTTTATTAAATTTAGATACATTCTTGGATATCTCTTCATAATTTTTCTTTAGAGACACATGATCTATATCTAAACTAGAAAGTCGAGAATTTAAAGATTTCACTTCTTTATCTAAGTCTTGATTCTCTTAGGAAAGTGTTTGATTTACTTTCTCCAAGTTCTTAACTCTAATTTTTTTGTTTCTTAAGCTCATGAAAAATCTCGTTGAAAGCATCTAGTAAATCATTAGAATCATAACCATCACTTACTTGATTTTGAGAAGCCATAAAGCAAACGTTAGCAACCTCGTTTGTCTCTTCGTTTTCTTCTTCCGATGAAGAGTAGCTATCATCCTAAGTTGCTTGGTATGCCTTTTTTGTTCTTCATAAACTTGTTCTTTATGTACTTGTCCTTCTTGAAGTTGAATGCATTTCCTTTAGATTTCGCATTCTCTAGTGGGCAATCCTTCTTCATGTGTTCTGTCTTGTTACACTTGAAACAAGTTGGAAGTTCATTAGTATCCTTAGATTTTGAACTAAATTTACCTTTTCTTAGGAACTTTTTGAACTTTCGTGTGAACATGGCTATCTCTTCCTCATCTTCTTCTTCATCCTCGGAGTCTGACATGGCCTTGAATACCAGTGTCTTCTTCTTTGATTGTTGAGGTTCTAGATCCTTCTTGTGTTCTTCAAGTTGTACCTCATATGCCAAGAGATTTCCCACAAGATTCTCAAGAGAAAGTTGTGTTAAATCGTTAGCCTCTTCTATGGCAGTGGTCATCTTCTCCCATTCGTGAGTTAGTGCACGAACAACCTTCCTCACCATTTCAGATTGAGTGTATGTCTTTCCAAGTGCCATAAGAGAATTTGTAATATCCGTCTCATTTTCCTTCATGCAGAACATCTCGAACCTGTGAACAAAAACATATATTTTAGATTCTTTTACTTTATTTGTTCCTTCATGAGTTACCTCGAGTGTGTGCCAAATATGATGTGCAGTTGTTGCATTGAACACACGATTGAATTCCGTCCTTGGTAAAAGCACAAAATAACGCGTTCATCGCCTTTACATTGTTCATTGTTTGGCTCTTCATGTCATCGTTCCATTGTGCATATGGAATGGTAGTAGCAGTGTACTCGATCTCCTTCATGTTCCATATCTCATAGTTGATGGACTGAAGGTAAATCTTCATTTTACACTTTCAAAAGTTGTAATTGGTTCCATCGAAGAGGGGTGGTCTTTATGTGGATTGGCCTTCATGGTATTGGTTTGGATTAGAAGTAGTTGTCATTGCACTCAACCAGGCTCTGATACCAAGTGTTGGATCCTGTAGGCAAGACAAGAAACACTAGGGGGGTGAATAGTGTTGTATAAAAATTAATACCAAAATTGAACTTTTCTTCTGTCCAGTCGACTTGAAAAAAGAAATAAGTCGACTGAGGTGTCAGATTAGAAGAGTATTTTAGACAAGTCTGATCAGTCGACTTATAGCGGAAAACAGTTGACTTATCAGACAAGTTTTCGAAGAGTATGTTCTACCAGTCTGACCAGTTGACTTAAAGAGGAGACGCAGTCGACTGTGCAGACAAGTTTTCGAATAAGAATTACATGCAAGTAAAGAAAATACCGATCCAGAGAAATACAACCACAGAGTACACACGGTGTATCCTGGTTTGGTCCTCTTGATCTATATCCAGTCTCCAAACAACCCACTTGAGATTTTCCACTATTCTTGAAAAAAATACAAGAATACCCTACGGCGTTTAGACAACAACCTTGTCCAACCCGTAGACCTCTCTCACCACCAGAAAAAGCAAACCCACTCTTCAACCAAGAGTGAAAATCTGACTCTACAACCTAGAGCCCTACTCTCCAACCGAGAGGACCACTCTCACAACCCGAGAGTGAAGAAAAACAATAAAAAAGATACAATCAACCTATAGCCTTATTTTGTGATTGTGATTTTTGTTTAGTGGCTAATAGGTCACTTCTGAAATCAGTCCAAAACAAAATCAATGTTATATTGGACTGAGATTCAGAGAACCAAAACTTAGAAGATTAGAGTGCTTGTTTGAATACTAGTTCTCTTTCAAAAGCAAAAAACTTAAACATTTTATCAAAATGCTTGGAACCTTTCAATGGTGATTCCTAGGGTCTATTTATAGAGACGAATCACTAGGACGTTGTAAATCAGTTAATAAAACTGATTTAAAATGGATATAAAAAATTTTGAATTCAAAAAACAAGTTTTAAATTCTGAAATCTGTCGAAATGACTTGAACAGTCGACAGGGTTGCCATGATGATTCAACTGGCCAGAGTTTGAAAGAGTTCAGACAGTTTCGTACTGGTACAGTCGACTGGTGTCATAAGGCAGTTGACTGGTACTTATCAGCTGATCTAATTCAAACTGTTTCGACCTTTAATCTTTTGAAAAACACTTAATTATAAAGATGTGTGAGTGTGTGTGTGACAAGGCTGTTACATCAATCTAAGAATCAAAAAAACAAGATTACAATTTGTTTTACAAGGCAGTTAATAACACATTGAAGCATGGGTCTTGTCTTGAGTCTTGAGTCTTGAGTCTTGAGTCTTGAATAAGAGCTTGAGCCTTTGTAGCTTGATCAATTCTTTTTGAGAGCTTCATTAGAGCACTTTGCACTTGTGTATCATACATAGTATGGACCTTGATACATCCTGCATTATATAAGAAGTAGCACAACTTTGCATTGTGTTGTAGTCATCAAAACCAAGAATCAACATAATTAGGGTGTTGATTGTAATACAAAATTACATTTTGATTCCCAATTTTTTACAACCACAAACAAATGAGACAAGTGTTCTCACTCTCCACCACAAGTTCTCTCTCCCTCCCCCACAAAATGCCTCCCCCCCTTCCCATTTCCGGCCTCACACAAAAGAGGGCAAAAAGCCCTCTTCCATTTGGTGTTTCTTCCTTTCTTCTCCATCTCTTTCTCATCTCTTCTTCTACTTCACTTCTCTACCTAGTTTTGTTTAGAAAAGATTGAGAAGAAAAGAAAGGAAAAGAAAGAAAGGATCAAAATCAAAGAAAAAGAGAGTTAGGGTTTCATGGGTTCTTCTCTCAAGAGGTGTTCTTGAGATCGAGAACAAGGAGCAAGGAGGAGGCAAGCAAGTCCTTCCTTCACTCTTCAAGGTGGGGGTATCTCGCTCTTGGTTGTTTTAGTTATAAATTAGTGTTGATATTGTTGTTTGTTGTAGTATTGGACTAGATTCATGTGCATAAAATTTTTATGGACTATAGTAAAGATTCATATGAAGGTTGTAGTAGTAGAACACAAATTAGATGTATAAAGATTCGGTTTTAGGGTTGTAGGGTTAAATTTGTTTAACTAGGTTAATAGTAGAATTTTGACCCGAAATTTATGTGGGAGGTTCTCTTATGTGTTGTTACCATGCTGGTCTTTTTGGGGATTTTTCGGAGCCATCTTGATGGGTGAAACAAGCGTTTCCCCCAAAACAGCGAGTCTCAAGTCAAAACAGTGAGCTCCCTGTTTTGGGGTTAGTGTGGCAGTAGGTTCAAAGGGATAAAACTTGGGGTTACTCTCGGAATTTGAGGAGCAGAACAACTAGGAAGTTGTAGTAGACGTTCTCCCCTTTCCGAATTGGCCTCTTGGGTTAGATTCCGATAAGAGACGCAAAAGTTATGGCCGTCACAAAAACAAGGCAGCCAGATTAGCTGAATGCTCACTGTCTTGTTTGTTTGTTACTTTTGAGCCTCTTACGGAATGATTCTGAGGAGTCGACTAACTAGAGAGTTGTAGTAGACATTCTCTCCTTTCCAAATTGGCCTCCCGGGTTAAATTCCGATAAGCAGAGTAGGAGTTATGCCGTTTGAAAAGTACAGCAACTGGTTGTCTTGACTTGATTCTTGTTGTTTTGCTTCTTTGAGATTTTAGAGTGTCTTACCTATTGAATCTGAAGTGGAGATCAACTTGGAAGTTGTAGTAGACCTTCTCCCCTTTCCGAATTGGCCTCTCGGGCTAGATTCCGATAAGCGGAATAGGAGTTTTGGTATTTGGAAGATGCAGCAGCCAACTTTGAGCTGAGTGTGCTTGTTGTTTTGATGACTCTTTGATGTTTTTAAGTGACTTAATGGTTGATCTGAAGTGGAGACCAACTAGGAAGTTGTAGTAGACATTCTCTCCTTTCCGAATTGACCTCTTGGGTTAAATTTCGACAAGCGGAGAAGAAGTTATAGGCTTTGAAAGTTTTCAGCTTGGCTGTGTATTTGGTGGGTTAAAATTGTATCTGTCTTGATTTCTTGTAGTTTTTGAGTGTCTTACTCGCTGAATCTGAGGAGACGACCAACTATAAAGTTATAGTAGACGTTTTCACCTTTCCAAATTGCTCTCTTGGGTTAAATTCCGATAAGTGGAACAGAAGTTACAGGCTTTCAAAGTTTTAGCTTTCCTTTGTTAAATCTCATGTTTTCTTACCGTTTGCGTGTGTTCGACGGGTAGGAATTTGGAATTCCTTACGGAATCTGAGAAAGTGGACAACTAGAGAGTTTTAGTAGATGTTAGCACCTTTTCAAATTATCCAGTTTTGTTAGATTCCGATAAGTAGAGCAAAAGTTATAAGCTATAGAAGTTTCATCTTTTTATTGGAAATCTGTAGTTTGGTAACTATTTGTGTATGTTCGAGGTCAGGAATTTGGAATTCCTTACGGAATCTAAGAAAGTGGTCAACTAGGGAGTTGTAGTAGATGTTCCCTTCTTTTCAAATTGTCCAGTTTCGTTAGATTCCGACGACTAGAGCAAAAGTTACCAGCTTGCGAAGTTTCAAATTTTTGTTGAAAATCTGCAGTTTGGGTAAACTGTTTACGTGTGTTCGATGAACTGGATTTTGGATTCCTCACAGAATCTGAAAAAGAGTTCCACTAGAGAGTTGTGGTAAATGTCTTACCTTTCTAAAAAGTATATTTTTGTCGAATTCCGATAAGCATAGCACTGGTTGCTTCTAGGCAGTCGGGAGGTTTTTATGTCGCTTTCGAGCTTCTCATCGGTAGTATGCCTATTTTAGACTGTTAGTAGTTTCTTTTGTTGCTTCTAATTATAGAAGATCAAGTTTTGCTAATAATCACGTTCGATTGCTTCTAGGTTGTTAGAATACCTGTATAGTTGTAACTGCTGTTTTTCGTTTTCCGTATTTTTGGTGTATGTTTCTCCTTCTTGGGTATTTGTACTTTCTTGTATTTTCTTGGACCGTATATTGGAGTTGTTTTCAATATATATTCATTCTATTTTATTTTGAGCTCTTGTGTCTGATTGTTTGTCTTTTTGCTTCGTTCCTTATCGGTTGTTGTATTTTCTCTTTATTGAATCTTGCTCTATTCTCTTTTGCTCGTATTTTGGGTGCTCGTGGTTTCTTTTGCCTAAGCCTATTGATAATGCTATTTGCATTTAAACTTAGATCTTCATAACTATCCCTAAACCCAATTGATAAACCAAATCCTATTCAAATCCTAATTTTAAACCAACTGCTACTACTACTCCTATTGGACCCATGAACCCAATAACCCAATACCCAACATCTCCTGAAACCCTAAAATCAAAACCCTATAAAAACCCACTTATCTCTGTCTCTATCTTCCCTACCGAACCCCAACCCCCTCTCATACTGTACAACCCCCACCTTCAACCTCCAAAACCCTATTGCCGACTAACCCCATTGCTCCACCTCCCGACCACCAAAAACCTTTCCACTACCTTTCAACTCCATCTCCGACCGAACCCCATTACCGCCGACTACACTTGAACCCATTGCCGACCCTGCACCCGACCACCTCTTCGCCCGATCACCCCCTAGCCCGAGCTCTCATCGTCTCCGTCATCTCTCCCGTTCCTTTTCTGTTCTGTTCAGCGTGCCCAGCGACAGTCGGTAGCGATGCCAGCCAAAGCCGACGCCGCCAGCGCCTCGCGTCCTTCCCTTCGGTCTTCTTTGTCGACTGCAGTTGCGACAACGACAACCACTGCATTGGCCGCCATTCATCTCCGCCGCGGTGTTCCCTCTCTCTCTTTGATTGGGTTTGTATGTTTTATCTCGAGATCTTGCTTTCGGATTGTGTTCGTGGAATTCGTTTGATCATTGTGTTCGTTGGCCGGGAATCCGTTCCCGTTATTCTTGGTGTTCTTCATTTCCGTCTTCGGTTAAGGCAAGTAACTTGTACTCAAAATTTTTGTATGACACAGGTCAAAAATACCACTTATTGTGTAGTTGGGTTCTAAAGACAACTCCTGTGTGTGTTATTTTTGATGGATTTTGTCTCTATAGTGCTATTTGACCATAGTTGCCTCACGACACAAAAATCGACATGAAAACAACTAGGTTTGACCGTTCTTGATCTATTCATATATGTGGGATAATTAGGGGAAATTATGTGTTTGATGAGATCCATGTGATATGATGGTTGTGAATATGTTATATACTCTATTTCATGATGTTTTGACACTTAGTAGACTCTATACCATGTTTGATTGTGATTGGAACGGGTTTCGTGTGGTTTATGTTGGTTTTATTTTCAAGAGAAAATCTCTATTTGTCGATGATCAGTTTTGATTTGTATTTTAGACCCTATTAAGTTCAGAATTCTTAATTTTTGTATTAGACATGAATTGTAGAGAAATCTGTCTTCTTTCCAAACTCTTTGCCCTTGATCTCTTTCGTTTTCGTATAAGTGAGTTATGGCTACTTTACTACAGAGGTGTATTCTATTTCCAGATTTCGTTCTTAATGACTTTGATGATTAAACTATTTTGTTTATAGTCTTAAATATATTATTTTGATTTGAACCTTTGCACTGTATTTCTATACCTATATAGGGATTACCAAAAATTTTGGAGCATTTTATTGATGAGTTTTATACACCGTTTCATGTTTGTATGAAAGCTAGACTTGCTGTATTTTGCTCGTTGTTCTGTAAAGAATCATATTTTCACCCTATTTCCTTTTACTGTATGGAAAATATTAATGAAATATGAAAGTTAGCTTATTTTTTCAATTTTCATCTCCCATTGCCATATTTGGATTTCGTTTCACGGTTTGCGAGATATTACAGTTTTCGTACAGTAGTGTTGGGAATTCCAGATTTGCCAAACTATCGTTTTTTGATGTTTTCTGATTTTTGTTGGCTGAACTAATTTTACTGGAATATTATAAAACTTTATATTCTGATACTATACATATGAGAGATTACCCCAGGTTTTTTCTGGATTTATTTGAGGATTTTTTAATGCTGCTTTCCTATCAATGAATACGATTTACTGATTTCTGGCTGAACGTATTTTCTGTATTCAAATCAGGTTTGAGTTACGATTTTGTGAAATACTATATGGCTTATATATAATTTCTGGATTTGTGTGGAAGTCTATTTTCCAGATTCTTTGACAGATTCAGATTTGGGTTTCTGTAGTAACGGGAATCACTGTTTTAGTATTGTACGGTCATGCTGTCCTGAATATGAACATACACTGTTTTGCTCGTTTATGTGACCGTATATCATCTATGCATGTTTATTTGTTTTCCTGAACCTAATACTGATTATACCATGATAGTTTGACACTATTTAATGCACTATTATGTCTGTTGATAATCATAATAAAAGTGATCAAGCCGGGGTTTCTTAAGAGAAGATCTAGTCGTGGAAAATATGGAAACGTGTACTTGGAAGGAAACTAGTGTTCCATACTGTTACTGTTACTGTTACTATTACTTTTACTGCTACTGTTACTGTTACTTTTACTGCTATTGTTACTGTTAATCTTACTGCTACTGCTACTGTTACTGATACCTGAGTACACTGTCCCATTATGGTCCACTATGGAATCTAAAAGCGAAACTGTTTGTTGTAGCAACCATGTGTTATATTTTGGGATGCATGAAGTGCTACATAGCTAGTAATACACACAAAACTATAAGAACATAAGACTGATACTGTCAGACTGATACTGTTATACTGCTACACAGATATACTGAGCTTACTGTTACTAGACACTGTTACTTGCCATATGACACTATACTTGACACATTCATTTGTACTGTTAGTATACCATGCTAGTTGACTTTGCTTTACTGATTCATGCTAGTTATTACTGTTGATGCATTATTTCATGCTATTTGTTTACCTTTCCCATGTACTTATACCCTACATTATAAGTGGCCCGTAACTTGCATTACGGGTACTTGTTTTCTCTTTCCTTCTCCTGCAATTATTAATTGCAGATTAGGATGGTCAGTTGCCTGACGGCATTGGCAAAATGAGGTATTAGTGCTGGATTTTTTACTTAGTAGTATTGCTATTATTGTTGCTTTGAATAATGTATTTTGAGTACTTGGATGATTACTTTGTATTTTGGACGATGTGACCCAGAATTTTGTCTTGTCTAGATTCTGATTTATTTGAGTTTAATGTGTTATATTTCAAGTAAATTCTGTTGGTTTATTAATCCAATTATGCATGTGTGGTTGACTCTTTTGCTTCCAACTCTGAGTATATTGTGAGATGTTGTAAAGATTCCTGAACAACTTATGGATGATGCAAATCATTCGCTAGATTGAGTGATGTATCTGTATTCTGTATTCTGTATTCTTTTTGGGAAGCGGGGCATGACATGGCTTTTAGTGGTATCAGAGCCCAGGTTTGGCTAATGTATTAGTTGCCTAATATATTAGACTAGCTTGGCTCGAACTGGGATTGGCTCAACATTCCACCAACCATGCATACGTAAATAATTTATTATCAACTTTGATTCTGGATGCTAATTGTTTTTGATTTTTGGTGCGGCTATGGCTCGCGGGAATTCTTTTCAACTTGATCCGATTGAGGCTGTCACTGCTGTGCTTGAGCGGCTGATCAATCAGCAGCAAAACCATAGCGATCTAGTGATGGCTGCTCTTGAAGCTACCCGGATTCTGCCTCCCGTTGTCCCTGTGCAGGCAAATCTTCTGTCGCGTTCAGGAACAGTTACGGATTTTATGAGGCTGCATTCCGACCATTTTTCGGCACTGAGACGCCTTTGGAGGCTGAACAGTGGTTGATCTGGACTGAGTGCTTGCTCTTTTGGCGACACGTGTTTCCGAGGCTGATAAGGTGGACATGGTTTCCATCCAGCTGGTGGATTTGGCTCATATTTGGTGGATGGCCAAGTGCGAGCGACTTAAGAGGCCTATTGCTTGGACTACTTTCACTCGGGGATTCTTAGAGAAGTTCTTCCCCAGTAGTACTCGAGTTAAGATGGAATAGCAATTCTTGGTCCTAAAACATGTTAAGTCATTATTCTATTTTGGAATTTTGTTACATAATTGTCCAAACAATGTTGTAACATGGACTTCTTGAAACAGGGCTCCAAGTTAGTGGATGAGTACACAGCTGAGTTTACTAGACTTAGCCGCTTCGCTGTTGTTCTTGTGGCTACCGAAGAGGATAGAGCTCGTAGATTCACAAATAGGCTTGAGCAGGATATCAAAAGGCATCTTGTCTCTCTTTGTCTGCGTACTTATGCTGAAGCTCTTGGGGCAGCTCGAGCTAAGGAGCAGGCTCGTGGTGGTTTGGTTCCTTCTTCGCGGACTGTTTTGCATTCTGCAGCTAGGCCTTCTGGTGGTCCTGTTCGGAGGCCTGTCCCAACCCATCCGGTCAGGGTAGCTCCGTATCCTTCTGCTAGGTTCCAGAAGAGTGGTTTTTGCGACTTTTGTCAGATGTCTGGGCATGAGCGTAAGAATTGTTGGCACGTCAACTGCCTATGCTTTAGGTGTGGCGCCACTGATCATTCAGTATGCGATTGTCCGCAGCAGCAGTAGGTGGCTCTTCCAGCCAGGGGTCATGTTAAGCAAGCAGGCCTAGCTCGTGGTCCAGTTAGGCCTCCGCTTCCTCCTCAGCGTCAGATTGTCGGTCAGAGTACCGCTGTTCTGAGAAGAGGTCAGGCTTTCAACTTGACTGCTGTAGATGCTGAAACAGCTGAAGGACTTGTGGCATGTATCTTTTTGCTTTTTGCTTTGTTGTTGTTGTTTTGCTTTCTCTTTATTCTTTCTTTTGGTCTTGTTTTGCTTTCTTTTCTGTTATCTTTCTGCATTGTTGTTTTCCTTACCCTTGATTGTCTGCTTTTTCTTTCTCCTTGTCTTTTGCTTTCTTAGGTGTCTTCCTTGTTTGCTCTTTTCCCGCTCGTGTCCTTTTTGATTCTGGGATAACCCCTTCTTTTGTCTCCTCACGATTTGTCGCTCGCCATCAGTTGGATTGCAGCAACATGTCTAAGGCTTGGAATATTTTGACAGGTGGTGGTGTTGTCATTTGTTCCCGTGAGTGCAGGAAATGTTCCGTTGTTATTAGGGATGCAGATTTCAAAGCCAACCTGATTATCATTGGGAATTCAGGATTCGACGTTATTCTGGGTATGGATTGGTTGGGTGAAGCCTATGCCATTGTTGATTGTCATGCCAAGAAAGTTGTTTTCAGAATTCCAGATCGAGCAGAATTTTAGTTCCATGCCGGGGTCTTTCCTTGGCCAAACAAAGACTGCAGTTGTACAGGTGGATTGTGCGATGAAATTGCACTCAGGCTGTGAGATTGCGCCTCTAGTAGTTCAGGATTTCTTGGATGTTTTTCCAAATGAGTTGCCTGGCTTACCCGCTGATAGGGAAGTGGAGTTTGGTATTGATGTTCAGCCTGGAACGGCACCGATATGGAAGAGTCCCTACAGGATGGCACCAGTTGAGCTAGCAGAGCTTAAGGTGCAGATTCAGGAGCTTCTTGATTTGGGTTTCATCAGACCAAGTATTTTGCCTTGGGGTGCTCTGGTCCTTTTTGTCAACAAGAAGGATGGTAGTCGCTGACTGTGTGTGGATTATCGGAAACTAAACAGTGTTACTGTGAAGAACCGGCATCCTTTGCCTAGGATCGATGATTTGTTCGACCAGTTGAGTGAGGCTGCTGTTTTCTCGAAGTTGGATCTTCGTTCTGGGTATCACCAAGTCAAGGTGAAGGCTGATGATATACCGAAGACTGCATTTAGGACTAGATACGACCACTATGAGTATCTTGTGATGCTATTCAGGGTCACTAATGCGCCAACTGTATTCATGAGTCTTATGAACCGGGTCTTCTCTCAGTTCTTGGATAGATTTGTGGTGGTCATCATTGATGATATTCTAGTATATTCTCGGAATCGGGAAGATCATGCCGAACATCTTGAAGTGGTTTTGCAGACATTGAGAGAGAATCAGCTCTATGGGAAACTCAGCAAGTGTGAGTTTTGGCTCGACAAGGTTTCTTTCTTGGGGCATATTATTTCTGGCAATGGTCTTTCTGTGGATCCAGCCAAGGTTGAGGCGGTGAAGGATTGGCCTATTCCTAAGTCAGTTTCTGAAGTTCGGAGTTTTCTTGGTCTTGCGGGCTATTATCGAAAATTCGTTCAAGATTTTTTTAAGATTGCAGTGCTGTTAACTAAACTGACAGGAAATGATCAGATGTTTTGTTGTTCTAGTGAGTGCAATGAGACTTTTGTTGAGTTGAAGAAAAAATTGACGTCAGCGCCTGTGTTGACTACTCCAAATGGTTCAGGCGGATTTGTAATTCACTGTGATGCTTCTGGTAAGGGTCTTGGAGCAGTTCTTATGCAGAAGGACCGTGTTGTTGCATATGCATCGAGGCAGTTGAGGTCACATGAATAGAACTATCTTACTCATGACTTGGAGTTAGTGGCAGTGATCTATGCTTTGAAGCTGTGGAGACATTATTTACTTGGAGACCGCATGGAGATCTTTACAGACCAAAAAAGTCTTAAGTACGTTTTCACCCAGAAGGAACTAAACATGAGGCAAAGGCGATGGTTGGAGCTTATGGCCAATTATGACATCAGTTTACAATACCATCTTGGTGAAGTAAACTTGGTGCCAGACGCTTTCAGCAGGAGACCGGCAGTTATGTTTCTTACTCAGCAGAGTGATCTCATTGAGCAGATGAGGAAGTTGGATTTGGAGATTTTGTTGCCGAGTTCTGGTCGGAGTTGTCTTGCGCTCCAGCTTTAGTTTTATCTTGTTGATCAGATCAAGGAGGCTCAGGCTGGTGATGCGCAGTTGCAGGGTTTTCGAGCTGAGGTTGAGTCTGGGTCCAGAACGGACATGGTTATTCATGTCGATGGTTCGCTTTGTTTTGGTTCCCGTTTGTGTGTCCCTAGGGGTGAAGTTCGTCAGAGGTTGCTTGAGAAAGCTCATCAGTCCTCGTATTCTATCCATCCTGGCAGTACTAAGATGTATCGAGATTTGAAGCATCATTTCTGGTGGCATGGTATGAAAAGGGTTGTAGCTCGGGTTGTTGCTCAGTGTTTGATCTGTCAGCAGATTAAGGCAGAGCATCAGAGAACCGCTGGACTTCTTCAACCGCTTCCTATTCCGGAGTGGAAGTGGGAGCATATCACCATGGATTTTGTGACCGCTTTGCCGAGGAGTCCTAAGGGTCACAATACTGTTTGAGTGATTTTCGACTGTTTGACAAAGAGTGCTCACTTCATTCCTTTTCGTGTCGGTCAGTAGCCTAGCGGAGAAGTACATGCAAGAGATTGTCAGGCTTCATAGGGTTCCAGTTAGTATTGTATCCGACAGGGATACGAGATTCAGATCTCAATTTTGGGAGTCTTCAGGCTAGTTTGGGTAGTAAGTTGAAGTACAGTATAGCTTTTCATCCCCAGACTGATGGACGGTCAGAGCGGACTATTCAGATTCTTGAGGACATGTTGCGATCCTGTATGTTGCAGTTCGGTGGATCGTAGGAGGACCATTTGCATCTCGTAGAGTTCTCGTACAATAACATCTTTCAGGTCAGTCTTAAAGCTGTACCATTCAAGGCACTTTATGGACGTAAATACAGATCACCAGTGTGCTGGGATGACATTGGTGAGAGGCAATTGTTGGTTCCATAGTTGATCATCAAGATAGTTGATGTTGTGACTCAGATCAGAAAGCATCTTCAGGCAGCTCAGGATAGGCAGAGGCGATGGGCTGATGTCCATTGGAGGGCTCTGGAGTTTGTTGTTGGTGACCATGTTTTCCTTAAGGTATCGTCGTGGTGCGGTGTCATTCGGTTCGGTGGTGGGGGCAAGCTTAGCCCTAGGTTTATTGGACCGTTTGAGATTTTAGAGCGAGTAGGCAAGGTGGCCTATCGTCTTGCTTTGCCGCCAGTGTTATCAGGAGTGCTTGATGTTTTCCATGTCTCACAACTCAGGAGATATATCCGCGATGTGAGTCACGTGATCGACTACTCTGAGTTGACCGTGCGGCCGGATTTGACTTGTGAGATTCTGTCAGTTGCCATTGTGGATCCGCGGGAGAAAGTGCTTAAGTACAAGGTAATCAAGTTGGTTCGTGTTACTTGGAATTCTCACTCGCCTAGTGAGTCGACTTGGGAGATGGAGGAGGATATTCAGCAGAAGTTTCCTCATTTGTTTGAGTAAGGGTTGTTTTGTTTTGTTTTGCCTTATTTTCTTTTCTTTTGGGGTTACCCTATGTATCTTCGTTTTAAATTTCGAGGACGAAATTCTTTTTGTTAGGTGGGTAGGATTGTAACAGTTTTTTTGTTTTTCGTATTTTTGTGTATTTTTCTGTTTCTTGGGTATTTGTACTCTCTTGTATTTTCTTGGACCATATATTGGAGTTGTTTTCAATATATATTCATTTTATTTCATTTTGAGCTCTTGTTTCTGATTGTTTGTCTTTTTGCTTCGTTCCTTATCTATTGTTGTATTTTCTCTTTATTGGATCTTGCTCTAATCTCTTTTGCTCGTGGTTTCTTTTGCCTAAGCCTATTGATAATCCTATTTGCATTTAAACCTAGATCCTCATCACTATCTCTAAGCCCAATTGATAAACCAAATCCTATTCAAATCCTAATTTTAAACCAACTCCTACAACTACTCCTATTGGACCATGAACCCAATAACCCAATACCCAACATCTCCTGAAACCCCAAAATCAAAACCCTATAAAAACCCACCTATCTCTCTCTCTCCTTCTCCCCTACCGAACCCTAGCCCCCTCTCATACTGTGCAACCCCCACCTTCAACCTCTGAAACCCTACTACCGACTAACCCCATTGCTCCACCTCCCGACCACCAAAAACCCTTCCACTACCTTTCAACTCCATCTCCGACCGAACCCCATTACCGCCGACAGCCCTTGAACTCATTGCCGACCCTGCACCCGACCACCTCTTCGCCTGATCAGCCCGTAGCCCGAGCTCTCATCGTCTCCGTCATTTCTCCCATTCCCTCTTTGTTCTGTTTGGCGCGCCTAGCGACACTCACCAGGGATGCTAGTCGAAGCCGACGCCGCCAGCGCCGCACATCCCTCCCTCTCGTCTTCTTTGCAGACTGCAGTTGCGACAGCGGTAGCCACTACATTGGCCACCATTCGTCTCCGCCATCGTGTTCCCACTCTCTCTTTTATTGGGTTTGTACGTGTTATCTCGAGCTCTTGATTTTGAATTGTGTTCGTGGGATTCGTTCGATCGTTGTGCTCATTGACCAGGAATCCGTTCCCGTTATTCTTGGTTTTCTTCGTTTTCGTCTTCGGTTAAGGCAAGTAACTTGTACTCAAATTCCTTTGTATGATACAAGTCAAAAATACCGCTTATAGTGTAATTGAGTTCTAGAGACCACTCGTGTGTGTGTTATTTTTAATGGGTTTTGTCTCTATAGTGCTATTTGACCATAGTTGCCTCACGACACAAAAATCGACATGAAAACAACTAGGTTTGACCGTTCTTGATCTATTCATATATGTGAGATAATTAGGTGAAATTATGTGTTTGATGAGATCCATGTGATATGATGGTTGCGAATATGTTATATACTCTATTTCATGATGTTTGGACACTTAGTAGACTCTATACCATGTTTGATTGTGATTGGAACGAGTTTCGTGTGGTTTATGTTGGTTTTGTTTTCAAGAGAAAATCTGTATTTGTCGATGATCAGTTTTGATTTGTACTTTAAACCCTATTAAGTTTAGAATTCTTAATTTTTGTACTAGACATGAATTGTAGAGAAATATGTCTTCTTTCCAAACTCTCTGACCTTGATCGAATTTGTTTTCATATGAGTGAGTTATGGCTATTTTACTACATAGGTGTATTCTATTTCCAGATTTCGTTCTTGATGATTTTGATGATTAAACTATTTTGATACTAGTCTTAAATATATTATTTTGATCTGAAACTTTGCACAGTATTTCTATACCTATCTAGGGATTATCCAGAATTTTGTTGGATTTTATTGATGAGTTTTATATGTTGTTTCATGCTTGTTTATGAAAGCTAGACTTACTATATTTTGTATTTTGCTCGTTGTTCTGTAAAGAATCGTATTTTCACCCTATTTTCTTTTACTGTATGGAAAATATTTATGAAATATGAAGTTAGCTTATTTTGTCTATTTTCATCTCCCTTTGGCGGATTTGGATTTCGTTTCACGGTTTGCGAGATATTACTGTTTTTGTAGAGTAGTGTTGGAAATTCCAGATTTGCCAAACTATCGTTTCTTGATGTTTTCTGATTTTTGTTGACGGGAATTATTTTACTGGAATATTATGAAACTTTATATTCTGATACTAGACATATAGGGGATTACTCCAGGTTTTTTCTGGATTTATTTGGGGATTTTTAATGCTGTTTTCCTATCAATGAATACGATTTACTCATTTCTAGCTGAACGTATTTTCTGGATTCAAATCAGTTTTGAGTTATGATTTTGTGAAATACTATATGGATTATATATAATCGTTGGATTCGTGTGGAAGTCTATTTTCTAGATTCTTTGATGGATTCATATTTGGATTTCTTTAGTAACGGGAATCACTGTTTTAGTACTGTACTATCATGCTGTCCTGAATATGAACATACACTATTTCGCTCGTTTATGTGACCGTATATCATTTATGCATGTTTATTTGTTTTTCTGAAGCTAATACTGATTATACCATGATAGTTGACACTATTTCATGCACTATTATGTCTGTTGATAACCATAATAAAAGTGATCAAGCCGAGGTTTCTTAAGGGGAGATCTGGTAGTGGAAAATATGAAAATGTTTACTTGGAAGGGAACTAGTGTTCCATATTGTTACTGTTACTGTTACTGTTACTTTTACTGGTACTGTTACTATTACTTTTACTATTGTTCTTACTGCTATTGCTACTTTTACTGATACCTGAGTACACTGCCCCATTTTGGTCCACTATAAAATCTAAAAGCGAAACTATTTGTTGTAGCAACCATGTGTTATATTTTGGGGTGCATGAAGTGCTACGTAGCTAGTAATACACATAAGACTGTAAGAACATAAGACTGATACTATTAGACTAATACTGTTAGACTGATACTGTTGGATTGATACTGTTATACTGTTACACTGATATACTGAGCTTACTGTTACTGGACACTATTAGTTGCCATATGACACTATACTTAACACATTCATTTGTACTATTAGTGTACCATGCTAGTTGACTTTGTTTTACTGATTCATGCTAGTTATTACTGTTGATGCATTATTCCATGCTATTTATTTACCTGTCCCATGTACTTGTACCCTACATTATAAGTGGTCCGTAACTTGCATTGACGGGTACTTGTTTTCTCTCTCCTTCTCCTACAATTATTAATTGCAGATCAGGATGGTCAGCTGCCTGACGGCATTGGCGAAATGAGATATTATTGCGGGATTTATTGCTTACTGGTATTGCTATTATTATTGCTTTGAATAATGTATTTTGAGTACTTGGATGATTACTTTGTATTTTGGGCGATGTGACCCAGGATTTTGTCTTGTCCAGATTCTGATTTATTTGAGCTTAATGTGTTATGTTTCAAGTAAATCCAGTTGGTTTATTAATGCAATTATGCATGTGCGGTTGACTCTTTTACTTCCGACTCTAATTATACTGTGAGATATTGTAAAGATTCATGAACAGCTTATGGATGATGCAAATCATTCGCTGGGTTGAGTCACATATCCGTATTCCGTATTCTTTTTGGGAAGCGGGGCGTGACAATGGTTGTTTTTATATGTGGTTTTGCTTGTACGCGGCTCGCCTGGCCCGTATGTAGCTGTGGTCTCATACATAGCTTATTTGGCTCGTATGTATGTTGTTGTCTCATATGTGGCTCGCTTGGCCCGTATGGCTGTTGGTATCATACGTAGCTTATTTGGCTCGTATGTAGTTGTTGGGTTTATACGTAGCTTGTTTAGCTCGTATGTATTTTGTTTACTTGTATGTAGCTTATTAGCTAGTACGTAGTTTGTTGTGCTCGTCTAGGATGATATCATTGTCCTAGGGGCTATCGACCATCGAGACGTGTGTTTACCTTACTCCTAAGCGACTGTGGATGAGTCACTTCGTATGTACCGTCAGATCTTAACCGAGTTGGTTGATCACGGACGAGAGTGTTGACGAAATCCAAGTTCAGGGTAGTGGCATGTGAATACATTCGTATTGCCGGGATCTTGAATCGATAGGCCATGAACCAGATCCTTAGGAATTCTGGTAAATCTAGTTTGAGCAGCCTAGTAGAGTTATCTTGCAAAGTCTAACTTAAGACCTAGCATGTTGTGTAAATATTTTTGTCATCCTTAGGATTGTTCAGGGTTAGTGACATTGTTAGGGTAGTAACTTATGGCTATCACTACTTAACCTATATTAATTATCATTTTCTCGCCGAAGGGAAAGAGTTGGTGTTAAGGGTGATACCTTATGATCTGACCTGTCCTATAGGCCGACACTAGGCGGTGTTATTGGGTTGTACCCTTCTCAACAAAGGGATATGCTTTGTGCCTTCTCACAAGTTGGGAGCACGGGATCCATATCTCGTCTGTTAATTTCTGAAGTGCTTCGATAAGCGGGAGCGATTCCTGTCGGATCTAGGGGATGAACCCCCCGAAACTCCGTCTTGTCTTATATCTAAGGGTGAGGAGCCATAGACTACGGTCTGGCTAGGGGGCGGCAGGGGATGCTTCGAGCAAACCTGTGACCGTGGAAACTCAAAAGATTCATCAAATATTTGAGTGAGGTCCGGTGCACCTGGCGGGATTACATCGTTTTAGGGAAACCTCATCAGTCATGTCTAATCTTTAGAAACAAGTCGAGTACAAGAGTAGAACTCATGGCACGGTTTCAAATCCCTATATATGAAGAAACGGCTTGATATGGGGCATATGTAGTTTGGGCTGCATACTGTCCCAGAATCTTGCTCGCATTAGAATAAGAGCATCCTTGCATTAATAAGTCTTGCATTAGAGTCTAAGTCATAGCATACACTGACCATCAACTATATATACACGTTTTTCTGTTCATCAATTTGTTTGCTATAGTTGAGATTCGCTGCTAATCATCAGCCTTAAAGCGTCAGTATATGTACTGACGTCCCCACTTCTATAGGTACTGGATTACAAGATTACAGGTACTGGATTGCAGAAGTACAGGTACAGGATTCAAGAACTCAAGGCAAGAGAAGCGAGGAGTCGATTTCATTTCAGTTTTTCGCTGTAATATATGTTGTAATTTCTTTTGTAACAATTATTATAATTTATTCATTGTTGTAATTTATTTGTTATTGGGATGCATCCAAGTGAAATACCAAGTGTTGTTCTTTATTCATTGCACTCTGATGTAAATTGTTGAAAGTTGTAATACTTGGGATTGTAAAGGTATTATTGTAACACTGTTGTAATGTATTGCAATTTGGTAACATTCGGACATGTAATACATTTGTGTTGAAAAAAAAGTTTTAAATTTTCCTATTTTTCTATGTATTGTGGCTAATTGAAAGAAAAATTCTGGCTTATGTCACGGTTTCCCAGTGTATGGAAATCTGGGCGTTACACGGTTAGCTTTTGCTTAATCCGGGGGAAAATATAGGGAGATCTAATATTCAACTAGAAGAGATTATAAAGAGTTATTGATTCACTCAATATAAGGAATTAAACTCACCCACCAAGAACTATCTCTCTCTTGAGCCTCTCTTTGCAATGGAGAGAAGAATCTATGAAGTACTCTATTCTAATATTGGAGGAGTTTACAATATATATAGAAGAATAGAGAGAAACCTAGGTCTAATCTTTATTCTCAATCATCCGATATGACATGGAAAAAAGTAACTGAATAGGAGCCGCACGATCTAACTTGGAGTTGAAGATTGGGCTGAAACGACCTAACAAATCGAAGCCCAAAAACGAACACAGCGCTGCGACCGTCCAACAAGTCTGGTCGACCGTACCACTCTCTGACAATCCCTGTACTACGAGCGGTCGGGGGGTGTGGTCGACCGCAACTATGCCTGCACCTTGCGACTGTTGCTTTCCTTTCTACTCACTTCAACGCTTCGACCTTCGTGCTTCATCTTACGTTCTTCTAATCTAAACAACGAGTATTCATGACACAATCCTAACAAAAATGTTACACCCTGGATTGTATGATGCTTGTATATATATGTATGTATGTATATTGTCTGTATGCATGCACATGATTACAGTATTTTGTTTGATTTTGCTATAGTGGTATGTGGTTAGGATTGCAGGACGGTTTAAGGGAGGATTGCATTCTAAAAGATGCACGAGAACGAAGAGGACCGATGCTAGTATAAACACTAGTTTTCAGTACGACGCATATGCAAATATAACACTGTATGATACTATGGTGGATATATATTGCGTACGCTTGATAAAACTCTCGTCTCTCATTTGAAGGGACCCATTTAAGAATAAAATGGGTAGCCAACACAACCCACCACAAACCATGGGCTAAAGCCATGGTTTTGGCTCAAAACCACCCTACCACCTATCCTACCCCCTAGGGAAAACCGGCCCCTTCTTCTCCCCTCTGTCCTCCTTCATTTCTCCATCAAAAACCCCCCCATTCCACCTCTCTTGCTCTAGAATTTCAGAACACAACTTAGGAAAAAATAAGAGAAAGAGAGAAAGAAGGGAGATTGAAGAAGGGACTCAAGGAAGGATTCTCAAGGGAAGGAAAGCTCAAGAGATCAACTACTCTTCATCAACTCAGGGTGGGGATTTACTCTAAACCTTTCTCCATGTTTCTTAATTTATTTTCTTGCATGCATGTGTGGTAGGAAGTGCTAGTATGAACATCTAAGAGTTTGAAAGATGAAATCAGAAACTGGAACTAGAACTTGATCAGAATGCTAATTTCTAGATTTTTGCGAGAGCAAACCACATAGAATTAGATCATAAAATTTTCAGAGATTGTTTCTATATATGTTTAGATAGTTCATGATTTATTTTGAATTTTTGGAGGAGGTTTGATATTTTAATAAAATCGAATGGTAGAACTGTGTCGTAAGACAGAATCGGCAGTTGGTTAACAGGATGACTGATGTTGTTGGAATTTTCCTAATTTATTAGAGCATGTTCTTGATCTGAAATTTTTACCCTGTATTCCACTTATATATAGATTCTACAGTAAAATCAGAAAAATGTTTGGATGAATTTATAGGCTTGATAAAAATTGATCTTTAATCAGTAGCTGGAGATGAACTGAAGAACATGATGACTTTCTGTACTTAACTGAAATAGAGTGAACTCTGTGTATACTTGAAGTTTTGACATGAAATCTTTTGCTTGTTGTTTATTATGATATCTAGTTTCATCACTGTAAATTTTGTGTAATTTGGATGAGTATGGAATTTATGATGATTTATTTAGCATGTACTATGCTGGTTTCAGCCAATTTTGATACCCTGTAGAGATTGGACATTTGAGGCTCATTAAGAGCACAATTTGAGAAACTGGTTTATTAGAGATTTGTAGTAGACACCAAGACCTTTCCAACAAAACCTATTTGAGGCACTTCCAGTAAGTGGTTGATTTACTGTAATTTTTGTAATACTGGACAGAGACCAAGAATGGATCTGAGTGCTCTGATTTAGAAAGTCCTAATGTGTGACTTAGTACATTTGTGAGAGTTGTGTGTGTTAGGGTGATCTATTGGTGGATTCTGGACTCATGACCAACTAGAGAGTTGTTGAGGACACCCACACCCTTCTATAGAACTTGGGTTTGTGTCATTCTGATGAGTGAGTAGTATTTTGTGCTACCGGTAAGGTGCAGCCCGTGTACAGAGAATACACAGGCTGAGGCTTGAGAGACTATTTTGGGGATCTTAATAGTGGAATTTGAGTTTATGTTCAACTAAAAAGTTGTAGTTTAGGATCTTACCTTTCTGAATTAGACTCATACACCCCAATCGGAGTTGTATCGAGAGAGTTATGACCTTTTTAAGATTCGTGCAGAAACTCGTAGATTGCCTAGTCTTTGGTTTTGACTAGGTATTGTGAGGACTTTTCCCTTGTGTACTATTAGAGTTGATAACTCTTGTCTAGGGATGTTGGTATCTGTTGTTGGTGTTGTTGACTCCCATAGTGGGATGCGTGACTCGAGTTAGTCACTAGGGTAAGAGATACCCTACACCTTTCGACCCTAAGTTTTAAACTTCCACCGAAGCGTAGGACATCCGAGCCGTGCCATTAATATGAGTTCATAGCCCGGGTCAGGGTGAACATACATTCACAGCCGTGGTAGCGGCGAATGTAGGTCGTAATGCTGGACAATTCCAAGCCGGGGAACTAGCAAACCGGACCGGTATCGTCATGGCCAGAGGTCGATAAGCAAGTTTGGAAGAAATCTTATCTTTTACCCAAAGTGATTAGAGTAAGGCTAGGATTAGAATGACATATTAAGGGGTTTGGGAAATTGTATTAGTCCTAGCAGACCATAGTCGCTGTTGTACCTTCCAGTCGTAGAGATACATTTTCGGCACTCATGAGTGAGTCCTCAGCTCGTATCTCGATCTTTTAATTCCCAACGTTTTGCCAGAGTAAGGTACGGGAGGCTAGGAGGATTTGACCTCCCGAGGTGCTCACGTCCCTATGCGCGTGGGTTTTGTTATTTTTTTGGTATATATATAAGTTCATAACCTGATCAGGGGTGAACACGCATGCGTCAGTCTATAGCCCGGGGTAGGGGTGGACATGGGAATCATACGGTCTTGCGACCGGATTCAACGCGGCTTTCTGAAGAGGTCCGTATACGGGTACCAAGTGGCAGCTACGACCACCCCTTAGGCACTGCAGTGGCGGAACTAGACCGACCAACTGCAACCTCCTTGGGCAACGGACAAATCTATTGGGAACTGGTTGAGTACAAGAGTAGGATGCATGGTGATGAACACATTATTATTCACATTTAGAAGCAATAATCTTATTGTAAATGCACATTTAAAAGCTCTATATGTGGTATTTAACTCTTATTTTCTCTTTTCCATAGGAAACAGCCTATAACAGCAAAACAAAGCATATCCAGGACTTCAAGGATGATACACAGAATATTACAGAGCATCAGTCGACTGAGTCTTCCACATAAGCGACTGAACAGAGAAATCAAGTTTACACAGAAGTTTCGGCACAGTCGACTTACTCCAACACCAGTCGACTGGGCTGATCAATTGAGAAATCCTCAGAAGTTTCGAACATTCGACTGGTTCGAAGACAAGTCGACTGATCTGCGGCGGAGTTAACAGATAAGATATTCGAAGATACACCCGCATCTAATTCCAAATCTACTTGAATCCAGATTTTATGCGAATTCCCCAACAAACCAAATCTAGAGACTGGGAATTAGCAAAAGGCATGGTTAACAGATAAGGAAAGGAAGAAGAAACGAGAAAGAAATAAATCATCAAATCAATTAAAGAAGGACTTTCCTGAAAAAGCGCAAACCCTAATTCTCTGGCCGTATTCTATAAATATCAGAAAGAAAGCATTATTCAAGGAGCTTCTGATCATCATTTTCCAAAAACACCCACCACCGAATCACAAGAGTTTCTTAGCGTTCAAGTCATCAACAGGGGCATTATTCTATCAGCATCAAGGAAGGAGATAGGAGATCAAGTATTCGAAGGCAGCCGACTGTGTGACAGCCAGTCGACCTCATTGCCGGACTTCATTAGTTTATTTCTTTTTCTTCTATTCTTTTATGTTGGTCATGTATTCGAACTCGTTGATTAATAAAAGTATTATTATGTGGAACTAATTTCATAGTTGGGTAGATTGAAGTCGTAGTTATGTAGTGCTATGTTCTTCTGAATTCTTCTATTTACTTATTGATTGAACCTGATTGAAGTGATATAGATTTATGATAACCAAACTTGTTCTCGAAGCTCTGAGAGCAGTCGACTGAGGTGAGAGCCAGTCGACTGACATACAGAGCTTGAGAATATCAAGTTTGCATTACCATTTATCTGAATCTGTTATATGAGCATATTGAGACGACCCGAATCTCGTGCCCATAAATTGTAACAAGTGAATCCTTTGGGATTCTTGGTTCAATCAACTTAAGGGATCTAGATCTGATATCAATTTCTAGAACCTTGAGTGTTTGTTCGTTTCCACTGATCTTATGTTTTCTTTAAGTACAACTTAGTAGATACCATGCTAAACACTTAATGAAAGAAATGAATTAGAGTAGATACCATGCCTAATTCTTGGCTTAGGGAAACAGTACTTTAAGGAGTAGATACCATGCCCTTGAAGGGAACAAACATGAGTAATAAGAAGAAGTTCAGAAGGTGACTTAGCATTACTGAGTATTGGTGGAGATCTAAACCCAACTACTTCCTAAATATTTGTGATTCAACACTTCTTAATTTAGTTTTAATCTTTTTATTTCTTTTAGACTTTTAAAACAACTCTTTATGATTCTTAGTCTTTTTATTGATTAGTAAGTTAAAGTCTACAATCTCTGTGGGATCGACCCTTGCTCGTCACTACGCTTTTCCAAACGATTCGTGCACTTGCGAGGTTTTTAATTTGTGTCTAGTTTATCTATATATTTAGGTATCTAGATAGCACAACAAGTTTTTGGCGCCGCTGCCGGGGATTGTCTAGTATTTTAACTCACAGATCAGTAGAAAGTTTTTATTTTCTTTCTTTTAATTTTATTAATCAGTATTTTTCTTTTAGGTTACAGAATTTTGGTGGATGCACAGAAGGAGATCACTTCGTCCAGAGCTACTACCAATTGACGCAGAAACAGAACGCACTTTGCACAAATTAGGTCGACTGACTGCGACCAACCAGTCGACTGCTGCACGAAACCAGTCGACTGCACAGATACCCAGTTCACATACAGCAATGGCTGAGGAAATAACCAATCGAGTGCCAATGCAGGACAAGTTCACACCTAAGAATATCGAGCAACCTTTCTGCATTGCGTATCAACCTAATGTCACAGGGAACATTCATCTATCTCCTCAGTTACTTAGTATGGTTCCCCACTTTAGTGGCAGACCAGATGAAGAGCCTCATCTCCATCTGCAAGACTTTTTCGATCTTTGCAGGACACAAAGCGTCCAAGGGCTCACCCCTGAACAAATCAGGTTAATCTTGTTTCCTTTTTCCTTAAAACTTAACGCTAATTCTTTGGAACCAGGATCAATAAACTCATGGGAGCAATTGGCGATAAAGTTCTTAAAAGAATTCTTTCCAGCCCAAAAGACCAAACAGCTAAAAAGGGAGATTCAACTCTTCCAACAAAAAGATGGAGATTTATTCTTCGAAGCATCGAAGGGTTTCAAGAACAAACTTCTCAAATGCCCTACGCACAATATGCCTAAAGATGATCAGGTACAAGCTTTTTATGAAGGTTTAAATGATACTAACAAGGCAATTGTGGATTCAGCTTGCAACGGGATCTTAATGAGGAAAAGCGGTGAAGAGGCCATTGAATTATTTGAAGAACTCAGCGAGAATTCACAACAATTCTCAACAAGGAGGGGCCCTTCGAAAAAACAGGGAGTTTACGAAATCTCTAATAACAATAACATTCAATTGGAAATGGTAAACATGAATAAGAAAATTGATATGCTTGTTAATGCAATGTCGATGATGGGTGGAGTTAAAAATCAAACAAATGAAATTTGTGCAATTTGTTCTCATGTAGATCATACCACTGATACTTGTTCCATGTCTTCTTTCACAGATCAGGAGCATGCAAACTATGTAGGTCGAGGAGTGTTTCCACAAAAGAATAATCCCTTCTCAAACACATACAATCCAGGGTGGATGAACCATCCAAACTTCTCCTGGAGCAATAATCAGAATAATCAAGGGACTCAATTCACACAAGGACATGCACGGAACTTTCAAGTAGGAAGTGGGATTGATAGGCCAGTTCAAGAACAAAAGAAGTTGGATTTTGAATCCACCATTCTTCAATTGCTCCAACAACAACATCAAACAAGCAACCAACAAGGGCAAGCAATTCAGAAGTTGGAAACACAGATTGGCCAAATTGCTAAAGAATTAAGCGAACGAAAGGCAGGGAAACTTCCTTCACAAACAATACCAAACCCTGGAGGTCAAGAACAACTCAAATCAGTAACAACTCTCAGAAGTGGTAAGACAATTGACAACAAAGTTGGAACACACACAGAAGAAGCAGAAACACAACCATCAAAAATTGTGGGGTCCAATAAGGTAAGTGAAAAAGAAAGAACAATTCTGCCACCATTCCCTCAAAGGTTAGTCAAGCAAAAGAAAGAACAACATTTATTTGACATCTTTGAAACCCTCAGAAAGGTAGAAATTAATATCCCCCTACTTGATGCTATTAAACAAATTCCTTCTTATGCTAAATTTTTGAAAGAATGTTGCACTCACAAAAGAACATTTCAGGTTAGGGAGGATGTGGCTTTGACAGAAGAAGTGAGCGCTGTCTTATTAAGAAAATTACCTCCCAAACTAAAAGACCCAGGTAGTTTTACCATCCCTTGCAGGATTGGTGAGCACTTCTTTGAGAAAGCACTGTTAGACTTGGGGGCAAGCATCAATCTTCTCCCATACACTGTTTATGAAAAGCTAGGATTGGGGGAACTCCAACCAACATCCATCACGTTGCAATTGGCAGATCGCAGTATCAAAAGACCTAGAGGTATTTTGGAAGATGTCCTAGTGTCACGCCCCGCTTCCCAAAAATACGGAATACGGGCACGTAACAAAAGCCCAGCAAAAGATTATTATCATCCTTAAGCTGTTCCAGAAATCTTTGCAACACATCACAGAATATATCATAGTCGGAAGCAAAAGTGAAACCAACATGCAACATTGAAATAAATTTACCAACAGAAATTACTTGAAATCAAATATCATGTTCTCAAATAAACAGTCTGGAAAAACAATTATTCTGGGTCACATCGCCCAATACAAATAATACTCAAGTCTCAAAATACAAATATTGTTCTAGCACGAAACAGAAATAATAATAGTAAAAATTTCAGTCCCTAGCCCTTCATCTTGCCAATACCTTTAGGAACCTGTCCTCCAAAATCTGCAATTCATAGAATGCAGGAAAAAGGAAAAGAAGAAAACACAGTACCCGTCAATGGCAAGTCCGGGTCACAAATAGAATAGGATACAAGCACATGGGAAAACTAACTAATAACAGGTCATAATGCATCAACAATAATATCTAGCATGGTATCCTAACAGTACAGTTGTTTTATGCCTAAGGCAGTGTCATAAAGCAACTAACAGTCTTTAATAACAGGATCTCAGTATCTCAGTGAATCAGGATAACAGTATATCAGTATCACTAGCAGTATATTCAGTGTTTCAGTATAACAGTCCTAGTATAACAGTCACAGTCTAACAGTAACAGTATATCGGTGTCAGTTTAACAATAACAGTATATCAGTCTCAGTTTAACAGTAACAGTATATCAATCTCAGTCTAACAGTATCAGTCTCACAGTGTCAGTCTAACAGTTTCAGTTTATGTTCTTTCAGTCTTGTGTGTATTACTAGCTAGGTAGCACTTCATGCATCCCATACTACATGATTGCTACAACAAACAGTTTCGCTTAGTAAGATATCATAGGGGACCATGATGGGGCAGTGTACTCAGGTATCAGTAACAGAAGCAGTAACAGTAATAGTCAGAACCAAGAGGTCCTCTTCTACTCTACACCTTCTTACACAAGAAGCAATGTAGACAGGGTCAGTAAACAGTAACAGTATCAGTATGGAACACTAGTTCCCTTCCAAGTACACGTTTCCATATTATCCACTACTCGATCTTCCCTTAAACCCCGGTTTGATTACTTTTAGTAATAATATCATCACAGGCATGATAGTGTACTAAATGATGTCAAACTAACAGGTTATACTCAGGTTTAGACTCAGGGAATTAGATCAGTAAGTATAGGTACAAAACATTCACAAATACGAGCAAAATGGTATAGGTTTATAAACAGGACAGCAAGACCAGTCTGTACATAATCAGTGATCCAAAGATCTACAGGCATGCAAATCATGATCCGTCGAATGATCTGGAAACTAGACTTCCACACGCTTCTAACGGTTATAATAAATCCATATGCTATTTCACAACATCACGACTCAAAACACAATTCAACACAGTTTTCATGTACAGCCAGAAAACAGGGGAATAACTTAAACCACATGAAAAGAGCATACAAAGTCATTAATTAAATCCACGAAAATTCTGGGGTAATCCCCTATAAGTATAGTCTCAAAATATAAATTTTCATATTTTTAAAGAAAGTATAGATATGTTTTCAAAAATAGAAAATAACACATAACATAGTTTTGATGGATCTGGAATTCTTCAATACCGCTGTACAAAATCATACATATTTTGCACACAGCGCATCAAAATCCACTTCCGCCAAAACAGGATGAAAGTAGATACAATTACCCAACTTTCATGTCTCTCATGAAATATTCATACAGTAATTAGAAATAAGGTAAACACGGCATTCAACATACAATCACACGCAGTTTACAGCAAAAGCGATCTATAGAAAAGGATGTAAGGCATCACTCAAAACTCATCCTTTAATTACCACAAAAATCAGAGAACTACCTAACATCATATTGAAACACTGGACAAAATCTTGTGGTATGAAATTATGTCTAACCTGGATCTTGAAAATAAATTGGTGATAAAATCTACCCCGAAATGAATCTGGGAACTACCGGCATACAGTTACTAAAATAATCATAACTAATCCATACGAACTCCAAACAGGGTGAAATCAGTGGGATTAAAAATTAGATTCGATTCTGTACAATTTACTCAGAAATAGTCATGTTGAGATTCGGACTATAATCCAGGTAAAAACAACAATCAATCCAGTACAACCCAAATTTCCAGATTCTCAACTAAACTTCAAAACGTCATAACTTCCTCAAAAATCATCCAAACTCTTCCAAATTCAAAACACTGTCTACCCGTTGTCTAAATATCACATCTAAGGGTTTCTAACATGTCAAAATCCAATATTTCTCATATAGGTGTTCAAACATGCATCGGGTATACAATATGTCACATACGCGATAACAGTCGCGTTTGGGTGAATCCTAAGGCATAAACCTATCAACTTCATGTCCTAATTCGTCCATGGCCTGTTTTGAACAATAGAGACGAAATCCACAAATAAAAACATGATCTTTGTCCGTCTCTAGTCTCAAACTATCCTATGTGTGAACTTTCTACTTATATCAACCTAAGAAATTTAAGTCCAAGTTACTTGCCTGAATATGGAGACGAAGAGCGATGCAAATCAAAAGTCGAAGAAATTCTCACGAACGAAAATTCACGGACTCACGAACGATCCACATGCGCACTCGAGCACGCGTAATAAAAATCCCAAGAGAGAGAGAGCGTGACGGCGGATGAAGAGAAAGCGGGAGAGATGAAGCACGGAAATAGGGTTCAATAGTTTGGGAAAAATAAAATATAATTTTAGGGTTTGAAGATGAAGGAGATACACATGCCGGCTATAAGGAGAAAAAGGAGATGGGCCGGGTGTGCACTAGGTGCAAACCGGGTGTGAAGGGGGGATGCAGCTCACGGGTAGGATTGGGTATTTTGGTAGGGTGCTCACGGTTTGATATGGTGGGATTTAGTATTAAGTATTAGGAAGGTGGGGAAAATAAAGTAATAGGTAGAAAAAAAGGAAGGTATATTGGTAGGATTATAATTAGGATGTAGTTGGAATAGTATTAGTAGTAGGAAATGTGAAGAAGGATCGGGTTAGTGTAGGTTCGGATGGGTAAGGTAGTATAGGAAGGATTTAAAAAGTAATAGGATTAGTTCTTGGAAAGTAATAAATGGGTATTTAATAAAAAAAAAGTGGGTAAATAGGATATCCAATAAAAGAAAAATTATAGGGTTTATAAAAATCCAATAAGGAAAATACGGGTATATAAATTCAATAAAATAACAAATAAAAATATTGCCTCTAATAAAATGTAATTTGCATTACAAAATAGTATTTATTTAAAATACTACAAATACCTTTATTGGTCGAAAACAGATTTTAAAAATAGAAGATCCAAAAAAATGAATTTTGACAAAAGAATTTGAAAACCGGAAAAATAATTTGCGAAAATTTTTAAAATACAGAAGATACACAAAAATATATTTTTGGAAAAACAGGGGTTACAATCCTACCCACCTTACAACAAAATTTCGTCCTCGAAATTTGCGTAGGCGGTACATAGGACAAGACAAAAACAAACTGGGGAAGGGCAACAAAGTAGAGACAATACCAGAAAAGAAGGAAGTTGATATCAATGGATCAATGGCACGCAGAAAGAGAATGAACAGTATCAAAAGGAAATAATTAACACCAGATAACAAAGCAATAAAGGAGTAGTCAGAACTGAAATCAAGGAGAGAAAAGACAGGGAAGAATTGAATCAAATAATAAGTCTACGGATGAGAACAAATGCAAGAGATAGGGGAATCCAAAACAATGCAAGAAAGAAGCAACAATATGATCCTGGGACCTGTGGGTTATGGGCCCACAACTCTTCCGCTGCGCCACTCTGATGGTGATGTTCCAAGCTGCAGACATATCGTTGTAGACCACGCGACAACAAGCGACGATCCGAGCAGGAAGAAAAGAATGAGATAACAGAATACAATTGGGGTTGAGATGAGGGATTTAATTGAAATAATCAGGTCAAAACTAATGGGCATTAACAAAAATAATATTAAAAATACAAAAATCAACACATAATAAAATAATAATAACAGAAATAATAAAAATAATAATCATCATAAATATATTGGTAAAAATAATAATAATAAAATATTAACAATACTGGTAAGGATAATAATACAAGCAAGAAAATAATTTGGGGTTCATCAATTTAGTGAAAGTAATTCAATATCAACATCAAAAATAAAATAGTAAGAAAATACAACACTAATAATAGTAATAGTAATAACGAAAATAATAATAATACTAATAATAATAAGCAAAACGATAATTATAATAGTAGAAATCCTTTGATGTGGGTTCGCCTCATTTATATCCATCTGTAGTCTTGCATTCTCGACATCAAGTTGCAGGTTTGCCATCCCGACAACAGGTTGCAGCTTACCATCTAGATATTCGGTTGCACATTTTGCCTCACCGGTATCCAGTTGCAATTTACCTCCATTGATGTCTAGTAGCATGTTTGCCATCTCGACATCCAGTTGCAACAAAACGATGAACGAAATGATGCGATCTTCCACACATACTTAGATATTGATTGCTCAATTTAAGTACGAAGATATGTTTTGAAAATTTGTGATAATAAAATACACAGTTATTCGAAATAATAAATTTTTAGAAAATAATTTTATAGAAGATCCAAAATGAAATACACAAAATATTCAATAAAATATATATACGATATAAAGAAAATATAGGCAAGAGAAGGATGGATTTTATACTCAATGAAGAGTCAACAAAGGGGGACAACTACAGGGATGAAGGAAAATAAGAATCAAAGAATTGAATATGAAAGAAGAGGAACGAGAGGTACAAGCAGAATTTGAAGAGAATATAGCAGGAAAAGAATAACTCGCATGATACTCATAATGAGTCAACAATGAAGATAAATGAAAGAACCAAAGAAATATGGATACGAAAAGAACGAACTATACCCAATAAAGAATCAACAAATCAGGATGACTAAAAGGGACGGAAGACACAAGGAATCAAGAAAATCGAATAAGGGATCAAATGAATGGAATAAGACTAGTATCCAGATCACTGTTGGTAATAATTCACTTATGCATGTATGGTTGGTGAAATGTTGCGCAGATCCCAGTTCGAGCCAAGCTTGTCTAATATATTAGTTAACTAATACATTAGCCAAACCTGGTGCTCTGATACCACAGAAAACCCTGTCACGCCCCGCTTCCCAAAAATACGAAATACGGGCACGTAACAAAAGCCCAGCGAATGATTATTATCATCCTTAAGCTGTTCCAGAAATCTTTGCAACACATCACAGAATATATCAGAGTCGGAAGCAAAAGTGAAACCAACATGCAACATTGAAACAAATTTACCAACAGAAATTACTTGAAATCAAATATAATGTTCTCAAGTAAACAGTCTGGAAAAACAATTATTCTGGGTCACATCGTCCAATACAAATAATACTCAAGTCTCAAAATACAAATATTGTTCTAGCACGAAACAGAAATAATAATAGTAAAAATTTCAGTCCCTAGCCCTTCATCTTGCCAATACCTTTAGGAACCTGTCCTCCAAAATCTGCGATTCATAGAATGCAGGAAAAAGGAAAAGAAGAAAACACAGTACCCGTCAATGGCAAGTCCGGGTCACAAATAGAATAGGATACAAGCACATGGGAAAACTAACTAATAACAGGTCATAATGCATCAACAATAATATCTAGCATGGTATCCTAACAGTACAGTTGTTTTATGCCTAAGGCAGTGTCATAAAGCAACTAACAGTCTTTAATAACAGGATCTCAGTATCTCAGTGAATCAGGATAACAGTATATCAGTATCACTAGCAGTATATTCAGTGTTTCAGTATAACAGTCCTAGTATAACAGTCTCAGTCTAACAGTAACAGTATATCGGTGTCAGTTTAACAATAACAGTATATCAGTCTCAGTTTAACAGTAACAGTATATCAGTCTCAGTCTAACAGTATCAGTCTCACAGTGTCAGTCTAACAGTTTCAGTTTATGTTCTTTCAGTCTTGTGCGTATTACTAGCTAGGTAGCACTTCATGCATCCCATACTACATGGTTGCTACAACAAACAGTTTCGCTTAGTAAGATATCATAGGGGACCATGATGGGGCAGTGTACTCAGGTATCAGTAACAGAAGCAGTAACAGTAATAGTCAGAACCAAGAGGTCCTCTTCTACTCTACACCTTCTTACAGAAGAAGCAATGTAGACAGGGTCAGTAAACAGTAACAGTATCAGTATGGAACACTAGTTCCCTTCCAACTACACGTTTCCATATTATCCACTACTCGATCTTCCCTTAAACCCCGGCTTGATTACTTTTAGTAATAATATCATCACAGGCATGAGAGTGTACTAAATGATGTCAAACTAACAGGTTATACTCAGGTTTAGACTCAGGGAATTAGATCAGTAAGTATAGATACAAAACATTCACAAATACGAGCAAAATGGTATAGGTTTATAAACAGGACAGCAAGACCAGTCTGTACATAATCAGTGATCCAAAGATCTACAGGCATGCAAATCATGATCCGTCGAATGATCTGGAAACTAGACTTCCACACGCTTCTAACGGTTATAATAAATCCATATGCTATTTCACAACATCACGACTCAAAACACAATTCAACACAGTTTTCATGTACAGCCAGAAAACAGGGGAATAACTTAAACCACATGAAAACAGCATACAAAGTCATTAATTAAATCCACGAAAATTCTGGGGTAATCCCCTATAAGTATCGTCTCAAAATATAAATTTTCATATTTTTAAAGAAAGTATAGATATGTTTTCAAAAATAGAAAATAACACATAACATAGTTTTGATAGATCTGGAATTCTTCAACACCGCTGTACAAAATCATACATATCTTGCACACAGCGCATCAAAATCCACTTCCGCCAAAACAGGATGAAAGTAGATACAATTACCCAACTTTCATATCTCTCATGAAATATTCATACAGTAATTAGAAATAAGGTAAACACGGCATTCAACATACAATCACACGCAGTTTACAGCAAAAGCGATCTATAGAAAAGGATGTAAGGCATCACTCAAAACTCATCCTTTAATTACCACAAAAATCAGAGAACTACCTAACATCATATTGAAACACTGGACAAAATCTTGTGGCATGAAATTATGTCTAACCTGGATCTTGAAAATAAATTGGTGATAAAATCTACCCCGAAATGAATCTGGGAACTACCGGCATACAGTTACTAAAATAATCATAACTAATCCATACGAACTCCAAACAGGGTGAAATCAGTGGGATTAGAAATTAAATTCGATTCTGTACAATTTACTCAGAAATAGTCATGTTGAGATTCGGACTATAATCCAGGTAAAAACAACAATCAATCCAGTACAACCCAAATTTCCAGATTCTCAACTAAACTTCAAAACGTCATAACTTCCTCAAAAATCATCCAAACTCTTCCAAATTCAAAACACTGTCTACCCGTTGTCTAAATATCACATCTAAGGGTTTCTAACATGTCAAAATCCAATATTTCTCATATAGGTGTTCAAACATGCATCGGGTATACAATATGTCACATACGCGATAACAGTCGCGTTTGGGTGAATCCTAAGGCATAAACCTATCAACTTTATGTCCTAATTCGTCCATGGCCTGTTTTGAACAATAGAGAAGAAATCTACAAATAAAAACATGATCTTTGTCCGTCTCTAGTCTCAAACTATCCTATGTGTGAACTTTCTACTTATATCAACCTAAGAAATTTAAGTACAAGTTACTTGCCTGAATATGGAGACGAAGAGCGATGCAAATCAAAAGTCGAAGAAATTCCCACGAACGAAAATTCACGGACTCACGAACGATCCACACGCGCACTCGAGCACGCGTAATAAAAATCCCAAGAGAGAGAGAGCGTGACGGCGGATGAAGAGAAAGCGGGAGAGATGAAGCACGGAAATAGGGTTCAATAGTTTGGGAAAAATAAAATATAATTTTAGGGTTTGAAGATGAAGGAGATACACATGCCGGCTATAAGGAGAAAAAGGAGATGGGCCGGGTGTGCACTAGGTGCAAACCGGGTGTGAAGGGGGGAATGCAGCTCACGGGTAGGATTGGGTATTTTGGTAGGGTGCTCACGGTTTGATATGGTGGGATTTAGTATTAAGTATTAGGAAGGTGGGGAAAATAAAGTAATAGGTAGAAAAAAAGGAAGGTATATTGGTAGGATTATAATTAGGATGTAGTTGGAATAGTATTAGTAGTAGGAAATGTGAAGAAGGATCGGGTTAGTGTAGGTTCGGATGGGTAAGGTAGTATAGGAAGGATTTAAAAAGTAATAGGATTAGTACTTGGAAAGTAATAAATGGGTATTTAATAAAAAAAAAGTGGGTAAATAGGATATCCAATAAAAGAAAAATTATAGGGTTTATAAAAATCCAATAAGGAAAATACGGGTATATAAATTCAATAAAATAACAAATAAAAATATTGCCTCTAATAAAATGTAATTTGCATTACAAAATAGTATTTATTTAAAATACTACAAATACCTTTATTGGTCGAAAACAGATTTTAAAAATAGAAGATCCAAAAAAATAAATTTTGACAAAAGAATTTGAAAACCGGAAAAATAATTTGCGAAAATTTTTAAAATACAGAAGATACACAAAAATATATTTTTGGAAAAACAGGGGTTACACCTAGTTCAGGTAAACGATTTCATTTTACCTGCTGATTTTGTTGTGCTGGATATGGAAGACTCCTCAATGCCATCTTCTCTACCAATCATTTTAGGTAGGCCCTTTATGAGTACAGCTGATATAAAAATTTGTGTTAAAAAGAGTACTATAAGCATGAAAATAAATGGAGAGAATGTTGAATTTAAAATGTTTGATACACTGAAATTACCACCTGATGATCATGAATGCTATAATGTTGATGTGGTGTAGGATATTATTGATCAAACATTTCAGGTACATAGCGTTGAACCACTACAAGCCACAATTACACAATCTCTAACTTTATCTAATGATGAACAGGAATACGATGACTGGGGGATTGCAGAGACAGTACATCACCTTGAAACTCCAAAGTCACACTCAGGTAAGTTTGCACCTGTGTTTGAAAAATTAGTGACTGATGACATTTTTGTTTCTGCAGATAAGTCGACTGGTGGACTGGACAAGTCGACTGGTGGATCAGACAAGTCGACTGGTGGATCAGACAAGTCGACTGGACAGGATGAGTCGATTGCACCGAGACTTCCAGACATAGAGCTTAAGCAGTTGCCCGACCATTTGAAGCATGCATATTTGGGTGAAAACCAGACGCTACCAGTGATAATTGCTGCAAACCTAAGTGCACAGGAAGAAGAGAAGTTGCTAAGGGTACTACGAGAACACAAGAATGCAATAGCATGGACCATTGCAGATATCAAAGGAATAAGTCCATCCAAATGCATGCGCAGAATACTTCTTGAAGACAACGCAAAACCAAGCAGGAAGGCACAGAGAAGGCTTAACCCAAACATGAAGGAAGTGGTAAGAGCAGAGATTCTGAAGCTACTAGATGTTGGCATCATCTATCCCATCTCAGATAGCAAATGGGTAAGTCTTATACATGTAGTGCCTAAGAAAAGTGGAGTCATAGTGGTGAAAAATGAAGAAAATGAACTTATCCCGACAAGAGTGACTACAGGATGGAGGGTTTGCATTGATTACAGGAAGCTGAATAACGAAACCAGGAAAGATCACTTCCCTCTTTCTTTTATTGATCAAATGTTAGAAAGATTAGCAGGATATAGTCATTATTGTTTTTTAGATGGTTATAGTGGCTATAATCAAATTGCTATTGCTCCAGAAGATCAAGAAAAAACCACTTTTACATGTCCTTTTGATACTTTTGCATACAGGAGGATGCCCTTTGGATTGTGCAATGCACCAGCAACATTTCAAAGATGCATGATGAGTATATTTTCAGATATGGTGGAAAGGTTCATCGAGGTATTTATGGATGACTTTAGTGTTTTTGGATCTTGTTTTGATGAATGCCTTAACCATTTGCAGCTTGTGCTTAAGAGATGTGAAGAATGCAATTTAGTGCTGAATTGGGAAAAGTGCCATTTCATGGAACAACAAGGTATTGTGTTGGGACATGTAGTGTCAAAAAGAGGCATAGAGGTAGACAAAGCGAAAATCGATATAATATCAAAACTACCCCCTCCCACTACAGTTAAGGGTGTTAGGAGTTTTCTTGGACATGCAGGGTTCTATAGAAGGTTTATAAAAGATTTTTCAAAAATCTCCAAACCCCTTTGTGATTTGTTGGCTAAGGATGTTGAGTTTGTATGGACAGAAGAGTGCACAAATGCTTTTATTACATTAAAAAATCTTCTCACTTCTGCACCTATTGTCATGGCACCAGATTGGAGCCACCCTTTTGAGCTAATGTGTGATGCAAGTGATTATGCTTTAGAGGCTGTGTTAGGTCAAAGAATCAATAAGAAACCCCATGTTATTTACTATGCTTCTCGAACTCTAAACGATGCACAGCTAAATTATTCCACTACTGAAAAAGAAATGTTGGCTGTTATATTTGCTGTAGAGAAGTTTAGATCATATTTAATTGGCTCTAAAGTTATTGTTTTCACTGACCATGTTGCTTTGAGATATTTGTTTGCTAAAAAGGATGCTAAGCCTAGGTTGATCAGATGGGTGCTGTTGCTTCAAGAATTCGATCTTGAGATTAGAGATAAAAAAGGAAGCGTCAATGTTGTTGCAGATCACATGTCCAGACTACTGCAGGAGGAAGAAAGAATTGTGCCCACACCTAATGAAACTTTCCCAGATGAACATCTATTTGAAATAAACTTATCCTCGGGACAGTCGACTGGTAACAGGACCAGTCGACTGGTATCTCACTGCTCAAGCTTTCCATGGTTTGCAGATATTGTAAATTATCTAACCGCTCATGTTTTCCCTCCAGGTATGACAAGTCAGGAAAGAAAGAGACTGGTGGCTATGTGCAGGCACTATTATTGGGATGATCCTTATTTGTTCAAATTTTGCCCTGATCAAATTATAAGAAGATGTGTGGCAGAAGCAGAGCAAATGAGTATTCTACAACATTGCCACCAATATGCATGTGGAGGACATTTTGGACCAAAAAGAACAGCACTCAAGGTATTGCAATCTGGATTTTATTGGCCTAAAGTATTCAAAGATGCTTTTTCTTTTTGCAGGACTTGTGACAAATGCCAAAGAACAGGAAATATCTCTTCTAGAAATCAAATGCCACTGCAAAACATCCAAGTGATCGAGCTTTTTGATGTTTGGGAAATCGACTTCATGGGTCCCTTTCCTAACTCATTTGGTTATTTATATATACTTGTTGGTGTGGATTATGTGTCTAAATGGGTCGAGGCTGTCCCCTCAAGAACTAATGAGCACAAAGTTGTTGTCAAGTTTTTGCAGGAGAACATTTTCACTAGGTTTGGTACACCACGGGCAATAATTAGCGATGGAGGGAGCCACTTCAATAACTTTCCATTTGCTTCTTTGATGAAGAAGTATGGTATTACACATAGAGTGGGAACCCTATATCATCCTCAAACTAGTGGGCAGGTGGAGATTAGCAACAGAGAAATCAAAAGCATTTTGGAAAAGACAGTCAACACAAGGAGGAAGGATTGGTCGCTGCGCTTGAATGATGCATTATGGGCCTATCGAACGGCTTACAAAATACCCATCGGCATGTCACCATACCGTTTGGTTTTTGGAAAAGCTTGTCATCTACCAGTGGAGTTGGAACACAAAGCTTATTGGGCCATTAAAAGGTTCAATTTTGATATGAAACAAGCAGGTGACAAAAGAAGATTGCAACTAAATGAGCTTGAAGAGTTGAGGCATGACGCATATGAGAATGCAAAATTGTACAAGGAACGAACCAAGTTGTATCATGACAAACAGCTAGCAAGGAAGGAGTTTTATGAAGGACAGAAGGTACTGATATACAACTCAAGATTAAGACTTTTTCCAGGCAAGCTTATGTCAAGATGGTATGGGCCATACATTGTCACAAGAGTCTTTCCACATGATGCATTGGAGGTTCATAGCCAAGAGAAGAATCAAACATTTAAGGTGAACGGGCATAGAGCGAAGCCATACATAGAGATGAGTCTAGAACCGCAAGAGGAAGATGTGAATCTTCAAACCATTCAATACATCGCATGAACTCATCATGTCTAGCTGAAGACAGAAAACACAGCGCTTATTGGGAGGCAACCCAATTTTTCAGGGGAGTATTTACACTTTCCCTTTATTTTCTTTTCGTTATTTATCTTTTATTATTTTTATTCTCTCCTTACTAGATGGTAACACATGCCTATCTTTACATTTTCTTTCGAACATTGAGGACAATGTTCCATCTAAGTTTGGGGGTATTAGGGTTATTTAATTTTTGAGTCTTTTGAAATTTTTTTTAGGATAAACAATTTCTTATAAAGTAAGAAGAAGGATACTTATTTACTTTAGGATTGTTGAGTTTCATAAATTCCTTACAAAAGTATATGAGTCATGCGATTATACATAATACACAAATGTGATACTTTTTCTTGTGATTATTCCCTTTAAATCTAGTCCTAAATTGAGTTTAAATAAATAGAGTGATAATATATATATATATATATTTGAATAAAGTCAATATACTCCAATGTTTTGAGTGCTTAGTAACTAGGGGTATTCATCACCAATGTTTACCTTTACGTCAAACGACAACTTGAAATATGAGTATGCAAAGCACTTTAGAGTTTGTGACTTGCTGAGTAACCGGGTGGATTCATCACCAATGTTTCGCATTCGTGTAAAAAGACAAGTGACAACTTTAGAGAAGAGACTATAAAAAAAAAAAAAAAAAAAAAAAAAAAAAAAAAAAAAAAAACTCTAGTTTTCTACTCGGTTTGTAGTAGAGAAAAGGGGATAATCACAGATTGAGTAGTCGCGTACTATAACTACATTAATTGCATGACTAATATGATGAAGTTTGGGGATTACGAACAAATAATCGCACTGGAGAAAGTAGGTATGTTTAGTTTTACTTTATCTGAAATTGTTTGTATTTTTATATATTGATGCCCACATAATAAGAACTCTAGGTGGTTAAGGCAGTCATTATTATAAAGATACCCTTGTTCATAATTCTAGTTTGCTTGAGGACAAGCAAAAATCTAAGTTTGGGGGTATTTGATGAACACATTATTATTCACATTTAGAAGCAATAATCTTATTGTAAATGCACATTTAAAAGCTCTATATGTGGTATTTAACTCTTATTTTCTCTTTTCCATAGGAAACAGCCTATAACAGCAAAACAAAGCATATCCAGGACTTCAAGGATGATACACAGAATATTACAGAGCATCAGTCGACTGAGTCTTCCACACAAGCGACTGAATAGAGAAATCAAGTTTACACAGAAGTTTCGGCACAGTCGACTTACTCTAACACCAGTCGACTGGGCTGATCAATTGAGAAATCCTCAGAAGTTTCGAACAGTCGACTAGTTCGAAGACAAGTCGACTGATCTGCGGCGGAGTTAACAGATAAGATATTCGAAGATACACCCGCATCTAATTCCAAATCTACTTGAATCCAGATTTTATGCGAATTCCCCAACAAACCAAATCTAGAGACTGGGAATTAGCAAAAGGCGTGGTTAACAGATAAGGAAAGGAAGAAGAAACGAGAAAGAAATAAATCATCAAATCAATTAAAGAAGGACTTTCCTGAAAAAAGCGCAAACCCTAATTCTCTGGCCGTATTCTATAAATATCAGAAAGAAAGCATTATTCAAGGAGCTTCTGATCATCATCTTCCAAAAACACCCACCACCGAATCACAAGAGTTTCTGAGCGTTCAAGTCATCAACAGGGGCATTATTCTATCAGCATCAAGGAAGGAGATAGGAGATCAAGTATTCGAAGGCAGCCGACTGTGTGACAGCCAGTCGACCTCATTGCCGGACTTCATTAGTTTATTTCTTCTTCTTCTATTCTTTTATGTTGGTCATGTATTCGAACTCGTTGATTAATAAAAGTATTATTATGTGGAACTAATTTCATAGTTGGGTAGATTGAAGCCGTAGTTATGTAGTGCTATGTTCTTCTGAATTCTTCTATTTACTTATTGATTGAACCTGATTGAAGTGATATAGATTTATGATAACCAAACTTGTTCTCGAAGCTCTGAGAGCAGTCGACTGAGGTGAGAGCCAGTCGACTGACATACAGAGCTTGAGAATATCAAGTTTGCATTACCATTTATCTGAATCTGTTATATGAGCATATTGAGACGACCCGAATCTCGTGCCCGTAAATTGTAACAAGGGAATCCTTTGGGGTTCTTGGTTCAATCAACTTAAGGGATCTAGATCTGATACCAATTTCTAGAACCTTGAGTGTTTGTTCGTTTCACTGATCTTATGTTTTCTTTAAGTACAACTTAGTAGATACCATGCTAAACACTTAATGAAAGAAACGAATTAGAGTAGATACCATGCCTAATTCTTGGCTTAGGGAAACAGTACTTTAAGGAGTAGATACCATGCCCTTGAAGGGAACAAACATGAGTAATAAGAAGAAGTTCAGAAGGTGACTTAGCATTACTGACTATTGGTGGAGATCTAAACCCAACTACTTCCTAAATATTTGTGATTCAACACTTCTTAATTTAGTTTTAATCTTTTTATTTCTTTTAGACTTTTAAAACAACTCTTTATGATTCTTAGTCTTTTTATTGATTAGTAAGTTAAAGTCTACAATCTCTGTGGGATCGACCCTTGCTCGTCACTGCGCTTTTCCAAACGATTCGTGCACTTGCGAGGTTTTTAATTTGTGTCTAGTTTATCTATATATTTAGGTATCTAGATAGCACAACACATGGCGAGGGTTCGAATCCCTGAACTATGGAGAAAGATGGCTAGATTTGGGGGCGTATGTAGTATGGGATGCATTCGTGCTCCAAAGTCTTGCTTGCATTAGAATTAGGTATGTGATTTGTTGCATCTAGTAATAGGGTTATGGCATATCACTGTGCTAGAACCCAAATCCATTAAACCCTTGTTTTGGCATAACACTTTTCCTTTTCGCATAAATTATGGTTGCGATTGAATTTTAGAGGAGACGTTTCCCTCCTTTTAGGTATCGACTCCTACCTTTCGAGCAGGTGCAGAGATATCAGAGTCACGTAGCTGAAGCCTTAAGCCGAGGAGCAAGTCCCCGAGGAGCCGATGGGCCACTCAGCGATGTTCAGCAGTAATCAGTTGATTACCATTCCAGGAGGCAGCTGATAGCTTTACAAGTGGAGTCTGTAATTATTTGTAATAAGTTGTAATGAGCGGATGTAATTTGTACTCCTTGTCCAAGAACAAGGTATTGGTTGTAATCAATGATGTAATGACTTTATTTGGTAATAAAAAGTTTTTAAATTTTCACGTTATTACTGTGTTGAGATGCATTTGAAGGCAAAGATTCTGGTGAGTGTCACGGATGTCCGGTAACGAGGATCCGGGGCGCTACAAAAAAGGTGCTATAGCTTGTAGGTACCTCTTGATCATATGCTTTCTAATATAACTACTATATTTCCCTACTTATCATCAATGTGGGATTAACCCAACTCAACTAAACACATCATCACCTCTCTCTCACGTGCCACACAAATATTCTCCCATGCATGCAAACTCTCACATCATACACGGGCCCCACTTGGCCCATGCTGCCATGCACAACAAACTCCACCACCTAGGCCCATTATTTTAATTCCATATGTGTGTATATATATAAGTTATATATTGTAGCTAGGACCGTTATATAATATATATATATATATATATATATATATATATATATATATACTCCTTAAGAATATGGGGTATTACAAGCCTGAATGGGCTGTGAAGGCACTTCGATTCTGTGATGGAGTCCCGTGTGGCCCTGGAGGTGGTGGATAACCTAGCTTCTCCGAGAGATAGGAGGGCCCTTGCTCAAGTGACTTCAGAATCGAGCTATCTCAGGTAAGGGCTTCTGAACAGATCACGTTCCCGCACTTGTTGAATTTTCAAACTCATTTTTTTTTCGTAGGCCATGCTTCATGGGGGAGGAGGTAAAGTGGCAGTACGAGCATGACCTCAAGTGTGCGAACCGGAGGGCACAGCGATGCGATCAGAAGTATCAAGACGAGCTGCATCGTGCAGAGGCCCTCAAGAAGAGAATGAAGGAATTGGAAGACGATTTCGCCGAGGGTCTCTTCAACCATGGGATCTTGTTGGCAAAAAAAAGGAATTAAAATTGGAGCTGGTGAGGTTGAGGGCGGAATTTGAGGGTTCAGCAGACCAGATCATTGTTCTAGAGGACAAGGGGCTATGAACAAGCTCTCGAGCACGTGAGGGAGTGGTATCCCCACCTAGATCTTAGTGGTCTTTCTTTCGTGTCGGGGCCTACTATGACCCCTTCGACTCCTGTAGAGGTACCTTTGGATGTTGGAGCTGCGGATCCACCCTTGAGTGATGCAGGTGACAGGCATGATCGTGAAATGGTCGATGATAAGGATCCTGACTTGTCTCCCCGGGAGGCACTCCCTTCATCTTAATTTTCATTTCATTTCTTTTGTACTGACGCCGACTGCGGACTGGGCACTGCCTTTTGTAATCAGCGTGCTTTACATGATCACAAGGATGAGTCTCGGGATTAGTACAAAGATGAAATCCGAATGCTCCGTGCCCAATTCAGCAGAGCCAAGGACACCTATCCATCTTCGAAAGGAGGCGAGCGATAGGGAAGAAGCGTTTGGATACCACAACCGAAGGTCGCAAGACATTTTGAAAGAGCTGGCTATCTTGAAAGCATCTGTCTCCGACGTTAATTTTGTCCTTACCCGAGCCTAGGGAAACATGCTCTCTGGTCTCATTGAGGGGTGGCCTCGGACCTGGTCTTTAGGTGGATGATCGTGGAGAGGGACCTCGAGATATGTCAGCTAAAGATTAAGCTCAGCGAAGTAAGTCCTGCCTTCAACATTTAGAGTCCATTCTCGAGGCTATACCAATATCCGGGAACCCATTCTCGTCCTGGAGTGCCACAGGACACCCAGCACGGAATGGCTGGTTCCTCCAGTGTTGCCAGTGTCTGATGGGGTCCAGAGTTATCAGGGTTAGGAATCCTCCCCTTTGGAACAACATTGATGGCCCGAGAGCCGTGATCTGGCGAAGGGACTTCCGATGGCCTGGGTTTTGCACTTTGAGTTTGCAAAGGCATATGTACCCCGGATAATGTAACTTTTTCTTGGTAATAAAGAATGTTTTGATCACTCCATGGTCCCCGGGGATGTAGGTTGATAGTTTGAGTACCACCTTGTATCGCTACGATGGGCCGCATCTTTGGGGAAATTCGGGGCGTGAGTCATCCTTACGGAAGAATCCGCGATAGCCTCATAGCCAGAGCATCATTTCAAGGCGCTAAGATGAGAACCATGTTCGTGGAGAAATCTATGATGGCCTCAGAATTGGAGCGCCAGTTTAATGTGCTAAGACGAGAGCTATGTTCGCTGAGAAATCCACAATGGCCTCGGAGTCAGAGCATCGTTTCGAAGCGCTGAGAAAAGCATGATGGCCACAGAGACGGAGTGACATTTCGGGGTGCCAAGACGAGAAAGACCCAGGAAATTGCGGTTGTGAGCCCCACGTGCGCTCATGTGTCGTCACGTGCGTGCACATTGTTCAATGTCACCTTTTTCGTTATATATGGTTACCCCAGTCATCCATTTCATTTACTTGATTCTCTTCCTTTCTGCCTTCTGCACCGTTACTTCCTTGGTTTCTTCACCCTTCACCAAACTATCATGATGTCTGGTAAATTCTTGAGGGCTAGGTGAGCTGCCCTTAAGGCGAAGAAGGAGAAGGTAGAAGCAGAGGAGAAGATGCATGAAGATTCAGACATGGAGGCGTGGGGGAAGGCTAAAATGCGGTTGGAGAAGCATCCCCTTTATCCCGACTCGGAGGAGCCTATGCGAAAGAGGAAGTCCAAATGTGCTGACCTCTCGAAGGCCAAGAACTCTGAAGTGATTGTCAAGAGGGAGGCCCCGACGATTCCAACTACTTCAATGGGGGATTTCTTATCGACCCTAAGGCCTCATTCGACAGCAAAGGTGTGGGTGCCTTCTTGGTCTGTTACTGAGGCGGATTTGTCGTTTGATCGTCTGAATGCTCTGGAGGTGGTCAAGCACTTTGCCACCCTCCACGGCAGGACAGACCTGGCGAAGGATTCGAAGGACGTGGTTTATGCCCATTGGGCTCAGGCTTTCATCTTGGTGAGGCTTTCTGTGTTCATTTTCGACTTTCTAATCCCCCTTTTTGTCTTATTAAGCATGCTCATTCTCTTGCAGGTGACCATCAAGGGGGCCGAGTTGAAGCGGAGGCTCGAGGCGCTCCTCCGGTGCCCCCAGGTGGCCAAGGCAAGCGAGAAGGAGTTGTTGCGTCGGGACATTGACATTTGGAAGACAGTGAAGGAGGTGAACGATGAACTGGCGAGCGAGAAGAAGGCTCGTGAGGATCTTTTGGCAGAGAAGGAGAAGCTGGCTGAGGAGAGGCTGGCCTAGCAGGAAAAGGAAAAGGAGATGGCGAAAGCGTATGACGCTGCGATGCTACGTATCCTCAGATCTCAAGATGAAGGGTACGATCGGGCCCTTGACGATGTTAGAGCTAGGTACGCATATCTTAACTTGAAGGGCTTGTCTTTCGAGACAAGTTTGGAGGGGACTACCCGAGCCTCTGGAGGAAAGGTCCTTGTCAACCACGAGTTGAACGACCTCGGGGTGATCCCTTCCACCCTTGCCTTCGAGAAGGGTCCTCCTCCAAGCCACAGACATAGGTTTTTTCTTTTTCCTTTTCCCGGACTGGCCACTGCACTTGTCGATCTTTATCGTTGAATAAAATGTGTTTGGATTATTTTTCTTTCTGAATTTTAGTCACATGTCATGCCTCGGGTATCTGAGCCAAAGGGTCAAATGCTTTGGACCACGCTTTCGGAGATGTTGATCTGTGGCCTTGGTCCGCTTTTGCTTTCAGATGGCCATGTGAGTCAACACGTGGACTCACTTACAACACCTTTGTGGAAATTGAGGTGACTGTAGATCTTGAAAGTTGAAATGTTGACCTGTTGAATGCAGTAAATGAGGTAGTTGTAGTGATGCCTATAAATTTCCTTCATCTACAAGCAATTGGCCCGTAAACCGATTGTTACTCTTCTGATGATTGAGGTTTCGAGAGATACTTTGCAGAGCGCCTCGTCTAGCAATTTGAGGGTCGGGGCCAATAAGGATAGGTCGTTTAAGGCATGGGTGGGGCATAATCTCCCTGCTGTACGAGCATTCGACCCAGACGGGATAGGCATCCGGTCGTTTCATTCCGGGTTGCCTACCCCAGGTTCCAAGATCTGCGGTTTTGACGACCAAGCCTTGAGGGGTTTTGTCCCCCTTGCTTGTGCCCCACCAAGGGATTTGTATTTTTCTGGCTGGGGTTCCATGTCGTGAAGGTGCTGATCCGAAGGGACCCGGAGAGGATTGAGGTAATCTCTGTTGAACTTGCCTCAGTATATCCCGAGTTCCAAGATCTGATGTCCCTAGCCGGCTGTCGGTGACCAAGGCTTTAGAGTTCTCTTCATCCTCATACTTCACGTACACTAGTGTGGTTTCTGAAGTGTGGGGTCTCACCGTCGGGTCAGAGGTTTTCAAAGGGCTCTTGTGCCTTATTTGTTCAGGCGCTCTTGTGCCCTAAGCTCGGGTCAACCGACTCTTACTTTAACCTCGAAGATTGCCTATGAAGTCTCTTCTACACTAGGTAGACTGACCCTTACTTCACCGCCAGCGTCCGTGTATGGTGCCTCCTTAGCGAGGGCCGCCAGCGATAGCCAGTGTTCCGAGATGCAAGGCAACAACTTAGATATTTAGGCTTAGCACCCTTTGTTTGTTGTGTGTATAATTTGCCAACTACGGACTGGCCACCACCCATATTGTAACTGTCTTCCATTCAATAAAATGTATTTTTCCTTGATAACTTGTTAACTGAATGAATATTCTCATGGCGAGTTGATCCGACCTTTCACCATGGATCATAATGTTGAGTCTGTGAGGGGGTCAGACTCAGAGTTCCTCCCTGAGTGATGATCTTAGGGTGTGTGGCCTTGGAACAAATTTGTGACCAAAACAGAGCCACTTCGAGGCGCGAGGACGAGCCATTTTGGAGTAGAAATTTGCGACGACCTGGGAGTCGGAGCGCCATTTTGAGGCACTAGGACTTCGGCCATGTCTTGCAAAAAAATTTGCAATGGCCTCGGGGTCGGAAGTCCATTTCAAGGCATTTAAGACGAGTTTCGATTGCGGAGAAAACAACATCAAGCTTAGATTCGGAGCGCCATTTCGAGGCACTCGGATGGGCCATGTCTAGCGGAGAAATCCATAACAGTGTCATGCCCCGCTTCCCAAAATCCAGGAATACGAACACGTAACAAAGGCTCAGCGAAGGACATAATTATCATCCATGAGCTGTACCAGTCTAACTCAACAATATAAATAACAATCACAATCACGCAAGAGTAAATAATCACATAAACAAATAATAACTTCAATAATAATCGAAATAATTCAAACATAATATCCAACATCTGGGATAAAATAAACTTCGGGTCAACAAAGCCCGGAATCAAAGTACAATAATAATAACAATGTTCAAAGGAAGTAGCATAAATAGATAATCAATGCAGTCTATTCTTTGGGCTCCATTCTCTAGAATTATTGCTCACCAAGTCCTTCGGGTATTATTCCTTGAGTACTTGCAAACTTGTAATCTAAAGTAGAAAAATAATGTCCGTTAGAGAAAGTCAGGGGCAGCAAGTAGTGGGAAACAAAGAACAATAAAAGCATGGTATATGAAGAATAATGGACTGGATCAAAGTGAAGGAACAAAACAATGGTTGGCGATAAAGTCAAGGGTCTATATTTAATATGCAATAATCGATAGTTACAATTCACGATCAATATCGATGACAATATATGGGATCAAGCATGTAATGTCAATCTAGGATTATTATTCATTTTATTAACCTATCTAATGCACGTAATACTGTATCCCTACCACAGGTTCGGTGCATGCAAACTGTGATCATTTTAGACTATGATGGTGAACTCTACAGATCATGTACTCGGCACAATAAACAGGAATAAAAAATCAATAAATAGGAATCCATGGCCAACAATTCATGACAATAAACAATCAAACAGGAAGGGACCCTTACCGAGTAGAGTCTCCGATTGTTCACTACCAAGTTGACCCTTAATACCCCGACTTGTTAATATTTTATTACATCTTAATGTGAGCATTCAAGAAGATGTCAATGTTGTGTAATGGAAGGTGTGACTATTTGTACTCATTACATGCAAGGAAAACGTGTTTATACTAAATCAATACAAAAACACATGTGCTGGACAGCATGACGTTGTTGTACAAAAATAGGTTTTTTTCGTTTCTACAGGAAAGCAAAACTGGATTCAGAAGTTCTAGAAACTAGACTCTCTACCGGTTCCAACGCATATACACACGACATATTGAAATCACAGAAACTAGGAGTAAAATCTTATATTTTACTGATCTTATGTTCAGGCAGCAGGTTAAAGGTCATGTTCACATATATGTATTGGGTCTGAAAATTTATCAATTAATTTCACAAAACTTCAGGGTGACTCCTAATAATGTCTAGTTATAACCAGATTAATTTCAAATTTTAATTCTACTATTATCATTTTCTTTCAATAACCATTCAGGTTGATACACATATAATGGCAAATCTGGGAGTCTAGACCTACCAGCACTAAAAGTCTGATATCTTACAGTTTAAGAATTGGAATTCAGAACTATCGAATGTTCTGAAAAGTAGACCCACAAAGATACAATTGTTGTTTACAAAGTTCCATTAAATTCCTACAACAACTGGTTCAAAAGTTTAATGAAAAATGAGACAGACAACAGGCCAGCAAATAGATGGATATGAATCGTCAATAATTTATACATGCAAATATGAAATTTCATGGCAATAAAATAACAAAAGCTCTATTTAATTATCAGTATGCAATTTCAACATTAGCGAGGCATTTCATAATCATGGCAATTAATTCAAGAAAATCATATTCAATCGGGAACGTTCCAATCATCAATCAATCCTATAACATGGTTCTAATTGTATTCATGTATTACGTGCATATGCAATGTATATTAAGGCATGGGTTCGAGTCAAAGATAATGACACAAAAAGAGAATTATCACTTGGTTTCGCCAATGAATCAATGATATTCTCGTGAACAAATATTAACAAATACAGATGTGAATATTGGATTATGAACTACTTGCGGGGATCAATGAAATTTCTTGAACGCGAATAATAAAAGGGTTCAAAAAGACTTTCCTTACACGATGGTTAACCAAATATGATAGAATAACGGGACGAGAGTCCTGACGATGACAATGCACGTGCAAGCTTCATAACAGTGGTAACACGTGTAAACCATATACAACAGTACACACATGCAAACGACGGCATGTGAACAGCAACCGCAACAGCAATGGCCGCAACACAATAAATAGCAACAACTCCTAGCTTCGACTTCGACGGTGACTGGCAGCGGTGCACTGGGGTGGGTGGTCACTAGCGTGGGGCGCGCTGCGGTGGAAGAGGTCGATAGTGTAGGGTATGGCGTCGGTGGTCGAAGAGGTTGCGAAAATGGCGTGATGGAACTCCGACGGTTGTGGTGAATAGGGAAGTCGAGTGCACTTGATGGAGGGCTTCGGTGGGTGCAGGTTGAGGTGCAGGGCATGGGGGTTTTGAGTTACGGAGGCGGCAGTAATGGCGCAGGCAGGAGGATGGTGGCGACGGGGTGATGGGGGGGTTTGGTTGAGCGGCAGTGGTTTGAGCACATAGCAGAGGAACAAGAAGAGCGGGGTGGGTTTAATTAGGTTAATGATGATTGTGTGTGGGGGGGGGGTTAATTATTAGGGTTAGTATATAATGAATATTTACAGGAAAAATTAAGATAGTGGGTTTGGGTAACGGGTTAATGGGTTATAGGATTTGGGTTTGATTCCAATAAGGAAAGATTAGGATTTATGATAGACTAATTGGAGAATTCGAAGCACAATTTTTTTTCATAGGTTGCACAACCAAATTTCTAGGATTCAGCAGAAATAAAATTAAATAGATTGGAAGAATAAATCAAATTTGAAGCAAATAACAAATTTTATTATCAATTAACAAAATTACACAGGTTCAGAAAAGATAAAGAAGAAAAAGAAATGAATAATAATACAAAGAATATTGGGAACATGGGTTACAAACGGCCTCGGGGTTGGAACTCCATTTCGAGGCATTTACGACAAGCTTCGCGTCGAGCTCAGAGTCGAAGTGCCATTTCGAGGCACTGAGACTTGGGCCGTGTTTGCAGGGAAATCCGCAATGGCCCCCGGATTGGAGCACTATTTCGAGGCACAAAGGTGAGGTCCGTGTTAGCAGAGAAATCCGCAATAGCCTCGGAGTCAGAGCGCCATTTAAGGCACGAAGACAAGTTTTGACTGCGTAGAGAACCGTGATGAGCTCCATTTCGAGGCACTAAGACTTGGGCCGTGTTTGCTAAGAAATCTGCAATGGCCTAGTGATTGGAGCGCCATTTTGAGGGGCAAAGGCGAGGGCCATGTTAGAGGAGAAATCCGCAATAGCCATTTTGAAAAGAAATTTGAGAAACTAAACTTTTATTCATTGCTCACTGACGAACGAACGCTTATTACATTTGCTGGCTTCTCGAGCCTCATTACAAGTACGGATTGCTAGGGACCTTTATGGAAATTCATTAAGTGTTCTGCATTCCAAGTTCTCTTGACTACCCTGCCTCCAGGGTCTTCAAGTCCGTAAGTGCCACGGCGTACCACTTTGGAGACCCTACACGGGCCTTCCTAGTTGGGAGCAAGCTTCCCCTTTTTGCTTGGGATGGAGATATTGAGTCTATGCAGCACTAGGTTTCACTCTTTGATGTTAGTTGGTTGGACTCTTTTGTTATAGAATTGTTCTACTCGCTGCTAGTAGACATTCCTTCTAATAGCTAACCTCTCCCGGACCTCATCGAGGAGGTCCAGGTTAGCGCTGAGGCTCTGAGTTCAATTCTTCGTTGAAGCTCATGATCCGTAGGGAGGGGACCCCGACTTCCAGAGGAATTACAACTTCGGTGCTGAAGGTCAGGTTGAAGGGCGACTCGCCCATTAGAATCCTTTTGGTTGTTCGGTAAGACCACAGCACACTGGGCAGCTCATCGACACACAAACCCTTGGGACATTTGTCCAATCACTTCTTGAAACCATCGAGGATCTAACTGTTGGCGTTCTAGGCTTGGCCATTCGACTGGGGGTGCGAAATTTAGGAGAAATTTTGCCAAATTCCCTAGTCTTCATAGAACAAGCGTCCAGCGAACTGGGTGCCATTATCGGTGATGAGGATCCGAGGGATCCCGAACCGGTAAACAATGTACTTCCAAAAGAATTGCTGGGCACGATGCTCTTTGATAATATCCACGGGTTCTGCTTTGACCCACTTTGTGAAGTAGTTGAAGGCCACAATTAGAAAGCACCTTTGACCTATCACTTTGGGAAACGGGTCGACTAGATCCATCCCCCACATGGCAAAGGGGGTTGGGTTAGCCAGCAATTTGAGCTCGCCCTGTGGTACATGCTTCACTAAAGAGACCCTTTGGCATGGTCCGCATTTCTTAACGAAATCCTGATCATCTAGTAAGACGGTCGGCCAATAGTAGTCGTAGTTGAGAACCTTTCTTGCAAGCGGTCGGCTGCCCATGTGACAGCTTCCAATCCCCTCATGCATTTCTTCAGGGCATACTTGGCCTCCTCCGGGTTTAGGCATCGGAGATAGGGTCTCCCATCAACCTTAGTATATGACCGATTGAAGAGCATGTCATTGACGAGCATGAACCTTTCAGCCCTAACTCGGACCTTTCTTGCTTCGGATGGATCCTTGGATCGAGCATCTACATGGTTATTCTGCTCTCAAGGAATTCGAACAATGGTAGCATCTTCAAAATCGGCCAGGAGAAGTTTGACGTGCGACAAGTATTGGATCACCCGGCATCACAAGCTTCATACTCCCCGCATACTTGATTGATGATTTGTTGGGAATCGCTAAAGGCATTAAATCGTTTGGCCCCTACCTTTTGGGCCAGAACTAGTTCGACGATTAGGGCCTCACACTCTGCTTCGTTGTTGGATGCTCTAAAGCTGATGCACACGGAGTATTAGAGGATGAAGCTTTCCGGGCAGCTCTATATGACTCCTGCCCTGCTTCCCTCTTCGCAGGATGAGCCATCCACATAAAGTTCCCATACCGGCTCATCCTCCCGAATCTCAGGTGCCTCAGGGATGGTGCACTCAGTTATGAACTCAGCAAGAGCTTGTCCCTTGATGGCTATCCTTGGTTTATAGCTGATGTCATGCTAGCTTAACTGGATGGACCACTTGATTAGTCTACCGGAGTTCTCTAGTTTGTTGAGGATATGCTAAAGGGGCTGGTCCATCAACACCTGCATGGAATGGGCCTAGAAATAGGGACAGAGCTTCTGTGCAGCCATGACAAGGGCGTAGGCCAATTTCTCCATCTTAGCATAACGGAACTCGGCATCGCAGAGAACCTTGCTGACATAGTAGATGGGCTGATGCGTCCCATTGTCTTCTCTAATGAGGACGACGCTAAGTGCATGCTCAGATGCCGCTAGGTAGAGGTACAAGACCTCTCTTGTCCAGGGTTTACTGAGGAGAGGCGGGTTGGCGATGTATTCTTTTAGTTGGTTAAAGTCCTGCTACAACGAATCTTGATGGAATTATTTGCAGCGCACAAAATCGCAACAAGTAGTATAATTTAAAAGAAGAGAGTGTCGAACCCACAAGGACTAATTATTTTATTTAGTACCGAAATTCACTCGATTAACTACCATTTGAAGAATCAAAAAGTTTGATAAAAACAAAAACTAAATTAAATTAAACTAAAGAAAAACTAAACTAATTAAAAAAAAATGAAATCAGAAATTTTAGGGTTCATTAATTGCAAAACTAAATCTAGGGCTTTTGATTTCACTTAGTTCATCCCACACAATTCATAATTTTAATAAACTAAAAACTTTACTTTTCCACTTTCTAGACCAAAATCACATAATTGTTCAATGATTTCTCTCGAATTACACCAAACATATCCCCAACTAATAATTTATCATATCTCTATGCATATTTAATTATTTGAATATTCATTATGTTCTATGGATTTCTTTATAGTCACATTAATCATGGTAAATTATGTCTATTTTCACTCAATCAATGGTGTTTATATCTATAATTCTAAACCACAAGTTACCTCTTGTATCCCCCATGATTCAATAAATATAATAAATTAAACAATAGTTGGCCAAAAGTATGCATTAAGAACAAAAATTAAAAACACAACCATGGAAAAATAGAAGAATAAAATAACATGGAATTCAAATTGTGTTCTCAAAACTAGGCTACATCAAAGACCTAGAAAAATAAAATTAGTTCATGATAAATTTACAACTAACAAACATAGTATTGGATTGCATAATGAAAAGTAGAAGAGAAGAAAGAACTCTTGACGATCTTAATGAAAGCTATGACTTTTGCTCTCCAATGGTGTGATGAATCGTCTCCTCCAATGCTTTTAGCCTCCAAGATAATTCTGATTACCCTAGAGTTCACATTAGCATCTATATATAACCCCCAAAGAACCCTTAAAAAGTTATATAAAAATACAACTCATTGGACCCGAAACTAGCACTCAAAATATACCACCAACCCCGTCACAGTCGACTGTGATTTTCTGTTCTCCAAATAGTAAGTTTAACGGTCGATTGCGATTTCGGTCGGTTGACTGTCCACTTGTTGTTTTCTACGTGCATGCTATAGAAAAATAATTTTTTTCGGAGCTGTAAAACTCTGTTTATGACATATGAGTACTCGTTTTGAAGAGGACTCGATGAACAACATCTTTGATTGAGAACACAAGTTCAGATTCGTCCATCTTCATGTTCAAAACAGTCGTACAAGTTTTGGTTGCTATTGTTGCTCCTTTTTTGTATTGCTTTGTGTCTTCTTTTTCTCAAACTCCAAGCCCCGTGACTTCGTATATTTGAGTCCATAATCCTAAAAATATTCTCATTCCTTAGAAAACAAACAAATAAACAAATAAAGTAGAAAGAAGATGAAATTCAAATAAATAAATCCGAACTTACAATTTTTATGTGTAAAATAATAATAAAATCAGGTAGAAATTACGCTCATCAAATCTCCCCACTTGAATCTCTTCATCCTCCAGAGGGCCTTGAAGAAGGGAAGGGACTTTTCTCCAGACTTGGGCAGGAAGAGACCGATGGCTGCCAGGCGACCGGTGAGTATCTGAACCTCCTTAACATTCTTCAGAGGGGCCATGTACAATATGGCCCGAATTTTCTCAGGGTTTGCCTCTATGCCTCACTGACTGACCATGAAGACTAAGAATTTTTCCAAGGTTACGCGGAAGGCGAACTTGGAAGAATTAAGTCTCATGTTGTGGAATCTCAGGACCCTGAAGGCCTCTTCAAGGTCTCTGATACTTTTGACGAGCAGGTCGTCGACATATACCTCCATAATCCTGCCTATCTGCTCCTTGAAGACCCAGTTGACGAGCCTCTGATAGGTGGCACCTGCATTCTTTAGCTGGAATGGCACAATGCGATAGCAGTAAAGCCCTTGGTCGGTTACAAAGGCCATCTTTGGGATGTCCAGAGGAACATACGGATCCGATTGTATCCTGAGAACACATTCATGAACCTAGGAGCTCATGCCAGAACGTTGAGTCTGTAGCACCCCAAATTCCTAAGACTGGAACTCGGAACACAATCCAGAATCTTACTTCAAAAGAATCCAAACACAGAAAAATCACAGGAAATTTAAAACTTTTATTACACCAAATTTTCTTATAATGTCTAATAATACAACAAATATTACATCATGAATTACAAATATCATTAGACAACTGCAACTTCCACTTGGATGCTTCCCACGCCTCGAGTCCCTTGCTCCACGAACAGCAATCCTGCACCTAACAAACTGTGGGCACATCAGTTGAATGCAACTGATGCAAAGCTGATAAAACCAACTACTCAAAAACCTCAACGAAAATATTGATGCAAAAAAAAAAATGTGATGTCAAACCAAGGGTTGGTGTATGCCATGACCTAAATCTAATGCACACTCCATGCACACCATGCTCCTATCGCTAAATGCACACTTGATTGGAGAGATATACATCTCATACTACACATTCCCGAATTAAATGACGTTCTTTAATTGATGGGGTTCGATCCCCGCCAAGCATCCTACTCTTGTGCTCTCACCTATTTCTAATACTCTAGTGATGATAAGGTTTCTGTCGTCTGGCTTACTCCAGCTGCTGCCGTAGTAGTGGTGTCCAATACCCCGTGTTTTGCCCACTACACCCGGGGTCGCAGTCGCACGGCTTACTCCATTGCTGCTGAAAAGAATAGTAGATCGTGGTAATCCTGCCTCCCTGGACCACACCAAAAATTGATATATGGACACTATGCCTCCTTACCAAGCCCCCGCAGGGTTCACTCACAGAGTAGTCTCTAAGTCTCTTTCCTGCATTGATCAGCATAGGACCTGACAGATATTAGAGTATCCCCAACTCTCAGCTGCCCTTGTCCTTATACTAGATTAGAATTTGCCATCGAGACGACGCTGCCACTCCAAACCTCCTCCAAGGTTGTTACGGACATAAAGGCACTCTTGCCGAAGACAATAGAACCCCCATAGAGTTCACTCACAAAGCAATCCCTATGTCCCCTAATGAACCCAGGATTCGGCCAGGTGTGAAGACGCCACGTGTCCCCCTAACAGGCGAACACCACACAAACTAGTGCTGGTCCTTACATTCCTCAATGACTCGAACTAGTCCTGCAACACAACCAAACCCAAGGTACTAGTGCCAAACTAATCTAGGACCAAGATTAAGTAAGGTTGATTATACAATTACTAAACTTATCCTTTTTATATGATTATCTTAATTCCACGACTGTAGTCAAGTGCTAGTCCTCTTTTATTATCTCATTAGATGTATGAATTATTAGGCGAGTGCAGGTATATTTTATTTTAACCAATTCTCTTCTAGATAGGAGATCTATAATTTATTTCCATGTCCTAACCTGTCACGCCCCGCTTCCCAAAAAGAATACGGAATACAGATACGCGACAAAAGCCCAGCGAATGATTTTCATCATCCTTAAGCTATTTTAGAACCTTTACAACACATCACAGATATAATCAGAGTCGGAAGCAAAAGACACAACCAACATACATAATTGAAACAAATTACCAACAGAAATTTACTTAAAACCAAATACATTATTCTCAAATAAATCAGTCTGGACAGAAATAAATATCCTGGGTCACATTGCCCAATACAAATAATATCAAATAAACCAAATACACTTTATTCAATGTTCAAGCAACAACTAATAATAATAATAAAACAAAAACTCCAGCACTAATACATCATCTCGCCAATAACTTCTGGTAGCTGACCATCCTGATCTGCAATTTAGTAAATTTGCAGGAAAAGGAAAAGAAGAAAACAAGTACCTATCAATTGCAAGTTGCGGATCACAAATAATGTAGGATACAAGCACCTGGGGAAAACTAACAGATCTAATTAATAGTAGAAACATACCTAGCATGATATGGCTGAATCAACTAGCATGTATACTAACATATGTCAAGTGTCAAGTGTCAGATAGTATGCAGACAGATTATATAAATAGTGTCAAGTAATATGTCACATGGTAGTGTCAGATGGATAACATATAATCAGATATTCAGATAACAGATAGTCATATATTCAGATGACAGATAGTCAGATACGTATAACAGATTCAAATTTACATTCAGATTTCAGGTTCAGATGTCATGTTCTTGTAAGTCTAGTGTGCTTACTATCTAGGTAGCACTTCATGCGCCATACTTTTATCACATGGTTGCTACATTCAAAATAGTTACGTTTGAAGATTTCGTAGGGGATCATATAGGGCTGTGTACTCAGGGTTCAGACAGAGATCAGTTGATCATGTAACATGATCTCATACAGATAACATACGATCATGTAAAATGATATCAACAGACGATCATGTAAAATGATCTTAACAGATAACAGATAATCAGATGGGAAACACGGGCCCCTTCTAAGTACACATTTCTATGCTTTCCCACTACTAGATATTCTCTTAAACCCCAGCTTGGTTACTTTTATTATGGTTATCAAACAGACATGAATGTGTACTAAATAATGTCAAACTAACATGGTATAATCAGTATTAGGTTCAGGGAAACAAATAATCATTCATGGATAGTAAACAGTTACATAAACGAGCAAAATAGTGTATGTTCATAATCAGGACAACATGACAGATCAGTACTAAAATAGTGATTCTGGTCGCTACAGAAATGCAAATATGGATCTGTCAAAGGATCTGGAAACTAGACATCCATACAAATCCAACAAGTATAATTAAGTTATATAGTAATTCACAACATTTTAACTCAAAACAAGTTCGAAGATAGAAAACATGTTCAGTCAGAAATCAGGAAAACGAATTCTCAGTCAGAAAAACAACATCAAAACATCTCAAATAAATTCAGAAAAAATCTGGGGTATTCCCCTATATGGCTAGAATCAAAATATAAAGTTTCATAATATTCCAGAAAAAATAGATCAGTCATCAAAAATACAAAAGCATCAAGAAAACATAGTTTAACAAATCTGGAAGTCTCAACACTGTTGTACGAAAACTAGGATATCTCGCAACTAGTGAATCGAAATCTAATTCCGCCAAAGGGATATGAAAATAGATAGAATTTATTAACTTTTATATTTCAGTAAAAGGAATCATAGTGAAAATATGATTCTTTACAGAATAGCGAGCAAAATACAGCACGAATAGATTTTAGAAACGAGCATGAAACCACTACAACAAATATGACATTTGATAGAATTCATAAAATGCTATAGTAGACCTACGATAGCGTTTTACAAACGCTATCAAAAGCCCCGCTATAATAAGTCTATAGCGTTTTGACCAAACGCTATAGAAACTATAGCGTTTCCGAAATGCTATAGTTTCTATAGCGTTTCGGAAACGCTATATTTTCTATAGCGTTTTGTAAAATGCTATAGTTTCTATAGCGTTTCCGAAACGCTATAGTTTCTATAGCATTTTGTAAAATGCTATAGAATCTATAGCGTTCGGCAAATGCTATAAAATTTATAGCATATTTAACTGTATACAAAAAAAATCTACGGATACAAATAAAAATCAATTTATTGAAAATGTCAATACACCATTATAACTATAAAAGTTTCGCAAATTTGTGTACAAATATATAAAAACATACCAACATAGAAATATCTTCACAATAAACTGATACAAAAGTTCATCCAATATACAAAATTTGTCGTACACCTTTACTTACACCGATTATCAGATCTTACAACCACCAAACCCTTCAGGATGATCTCAATCAAAAACATAATAGGCTACTAACCCGTACAAGAAGTTTCAGACAGCAGTTCAAAAAGTAGACAATATTACAACCCGAGTTTAAATCAGTTAAAAGTTTATTACAAAAACAGAAACCCAGCTCCTTAGAAAGTTCTTCTTCCGTCTTATGCTTCTTTCCCAGACATTGATTGCTCTTCTTCTAGGCTGTAAACAGAATCAAATATCAATGCATGATTGAAGTTCATAATCCATTAACTATAGTCTGAAAATAACAAAAGAATTCAGCTGTAAATACTATAGTCTATTTTAATTAACTCATAAAAGAATTTAACTGATAGTCACGATTCTCCTCCAAAATCGCACGGGACCCGTTTGCAATGGAGCATTGCTTATATATATATATAATAAAAGCACTTTTAGACACGCAAAATGGGTGTGGAAAACATAATTTAAAGTGTTTAGTAAAAGCAGATTTCCTTTTTCCCAAAACTGCTATTTTAGCCTTTTTTTCCAAACACACCTAAAGTAGTGCTCTAAGCATTTCAAAAAAGTGATTTTAATTACCAAGAAAATTTTTTAAGTAGGCAATATTTTTTTCTTCTAATAACACTTTTGGTGATATAACTTTTCAGATTAAGCACTGCTGGGTTTACAGAAATGCTAAAAAAAGGGTCATTAAACCCATTGAACCAGACCAAACCAATGCAACACCAATCCAAATCCCTATTATAGTAAACTTTACATAACCATTGGGTCATGTAACATCCTAACCCAAATAAATCTTCACAAATTCCTCTACAAAAAAGACGTGCCACCAGTATTTTTCTTCTCTCTCACGTGCAATTGGTCACTCCCTCTCACTATCAGCTGTCTTGTGCAAAAAAAAGGTCTGATGTCACTACTCTCACCCCTCATTCTTTATGTTTCTTTAGCCAGTTACCGCATGCTTTGTATTTTCTTAATGATGTTAATTTCTATTTTTCTGAAGATGGAATTATTCTTGAGGTTATGTGTGTGCGAGCGTGTTTCCTCTAGCCAGTTCTCTCATCCCACGGTTTTGTACCATAGCTTCTCGATCTGATCGAATACACCCCATACCAATATGCATCGGGTGAAACCAAAAACAATGATTAACATACCAAAATATGTTTTGATTATCAGGATGTGCATATATATGCTATACTAAATAAACTCCTAATCAGGAAGGCCAAGTATAGCCTAATAGAAAGATTCATTTAACTGGAAATTGAACATAGGAAGGAAAGAAAGGTAAAAAGAATACATTATACACGCCAAAAACATAGACTTCCTGCAACGATATAAGATGGTAAATATGCAAAAGCTCAACAAGATCAAAGGAAATGCAAACGAAAGATACCTCAAGATCTTGAATTTGCTCAGGGCGTGGATCCTCAAATTTGAATCTGCGTATAGTATGCCTTTCCCTATCCTCCTGTATAGATAGAAAGGGAAAAATTCAAATCTAAGTTTAATAAAAATTTACAGAGGTCTCCTGCATGCACACAGATACCTTGACATTGAATAAAGCCTGTGATTGGACAGCAAGATCTTGAACAGACAAAACAGAGTCAGATTTCAAAGCCCTCGTAGTGATACCTCTCTGGTCAAATATAAAAAAAGTGTAAGCAACCTATCTTCTTGTACAACGTATCTAAATGAGTACAGGGGGTGTGTGTGTGTGTGTGTGTGTGTGTGTGTGTATAAAATAAAAACAGACCGCAGGAATAGACTTGCTTCCATGCTTGGTTCCACGATCAGCGACACCATTAACACCTGGCTTTGCTATTTTTGAATGAGATTTTGATGGAAAACCATTATTCATTACTTTTATTGACTCTGATGATTCAGACAAGGTTGCGCCCGAAGATTTTAAACGTTCAAGCACAAGAGTTAAAGCTGGTCCACGCAAATCCTTTAAATTCTTGGTCACCTGAAAATCGTCGAACAAATGTTAATGCCTGTAATTAAATAAACATGTGCAACATATGTGCATATAGAGGGGAGCTTATAGAATTCAGTTAACATACTGCTTCTGGGTCACAGACTCTCAAAATTTCACCAAAGGTAGCCTCAGCAGCTTTCCGAACTTCTGCCGATTTATCCTAGATATGAAAAGAGGGAACAGTACTTAACTAAGACATACGTATTAAAATCACTTTTTAAATCAAGATAAATAGGGATTTCTGGTCGAACAATACAAGGAAATTTAAATAATAATTTAGCAATGATGCACATTAGCCGTTATGTAATACCATTAGTGATGAAGCAGTTGGCTTCATAAGGTGCAAAGCATCAGGCAAGACATTACTCCCTGAAATATGTCTTGATACCCAATCTAAAAGATCTTTTTTCCCTTCTCCACCAAATTTAGGGTCAGCCAATGCAACTGCAATATATGGAATCTGAAGAAGTCCAGCACAGACATGCATATCAATCTACGAACAGCTAAACAAGTATTCAGGAGAAGCTATATCATGACATACCATTTTATCTAGTTGCACAGCGCCAATCCATGCATCTAGAGTATTCAATGTACACTCTCGCATATGTTTTTTATTATCACCTAAACATTTTAATATATCTGACAGCAGTCCCTATAGGAATTGCAGTTTCAGTGTGAGCCAAGAATGTGAAGGGTTCAAGCTAATGTCAGGTTCAGGTATAACAATTTAAATAGACAAACCTTGCTTGACTTTTCAACTGGAAGACCCATAGCAGCTGCCATACCAGCAATTGTAGTCAAGGTTGCCATCACTAAATTCTTATTGCTGTCAATTAAACGGCCTCTTAAGGCTGCAGATAATTCCACTGGATTTTGCAAAACAATTAAGAAAGATCATAAAATCAGAGTAATCAAGTTTCTACTTCCACTTAACCGAGCTTACTGACAACCATAACAACATACCAGTACCAGTAGCCTGAATACGCTTATTTGCCTCTTCCGGAATTTTATTTATCGACTCAATTGACTCCAAACGTACCTTCAAAGTTCCACAAACAGGCCTCACTACTCACTTCTATGACATTGGAAGACTGCTATCCCAGATACATCATCAGTATACACAAAATGATCAGAATATTCTAAACAACAATACCTTCCAATCAGGACAGCCTAAATTTTTCAAAAGAGTTGGTGTTATCTTTGCACTAATATCTTCCCTTGGCAAACCATCAAACCCTGCAGCAGAAACATCAGATCGCGTATCCTTTGTTAGTGAGTGTCTCTTCCTGCACTTTGCCTGCATCCTTTGTTAGTTCTTCAAATTCCCGTATGACTGCATCAGCGCAGAACTTGTTCATCTTCTCAAACATCTTCATGATTAATTTTCCCTCTTCTCAAAACCCACAAGGGATCAGAATCTTCAGACTTCCTGTTCCTGCTAAAAAACATCAGATCGCTAGCTATCTATATATATACTAGAATCCCACAAACAAAAAAGAGCCCAAAAAGGGCATATATATATATATATATATATATATATATATATATATATATATATATATATATATATCTCAAAGATAAAAAAAGATGAAAAATGAAACAATACTGACAGAAAGAACAGAAGGGGTCTGGTGGCGGCGATGGGGGGAGGAGCGATGACGGGGGAGGGGGAGGGGGACGGCGGCACCGAATGTGACGGGTGGTGGCGATGGTGGAAGGAGCGATGACGGTGGAGGGGGACGGGGACGGGGACGGCAACACTGACGGAGCGGGTGGCGGCGGTGGGGGAAGGAGGAGGAGGAGGAGGAGGAGGGGGAGGAAAATCATTTTTGATTTTGGGGTGACTAGATTTGGGATGGAAACCCTACTTGGCATCGAAGGATAACTGAAGAAAAATAAGAGGAGGAGAAATGAACCGGTGGTTTGAGAATGATTTGGATTTCTCTTAGAATTTTTTTTTATCCTTACCACTTCAGTTCATTTACAGATATTATAGCGTTTCTAAAATGTTATAAAAAAATAGCATTTTAAAAACGCTGTCGTATTTAAGAATAAATTTCAAAATTAATCAAAGATAGCATTTTATTCAGAAATGCTATTATTGATCACTTTCAATAGCATTTACACTTAAATGCTATAATAAATCCGCTGTAGAAAGGCATATATGTTGTAGTGAACAATACATAAAACTTATCAATAAAATTCATCAAAATTCTGGGTAATCCCTAACTTAATAAAGAAAACACTGGCCAAAGCTTCAAATGAAAATAATATGTATAGAATAGTTCTTGAAAATAGTTTGTTATCAAAATTACCCAAAAACAGAATCTGGAAAGGATCGACACCTCTGTACTAAGACAGTCATACGAAATCAAAATCAAGCAAGGTCAAAGGGATTTGAAAATAGACGAAATTATCTAAAACTCTAGTTTTATAATGAAATTAATATGCTGATTGTAGCACAGTCGAAAACAGCAAAGAAAACAGAACAGCGGTAGAATATAGATTTTTCCCTTAAAAACAAAATCAACATAGATTCAAGAAAATTGATCCAAACACACCCAAACATGAAATCGAGTCTACCAAGTGTCTAAACATCATGATTTATGTTATCTAGCATGTCCACACCAAATATAACATATGGGTCTCAATCAAAACACAAATTTGCACACAAGTCTCACATACATGTTTCAAAAATCAAGAATGGGTAGGTCCTAGGTTAATTCATGTCCAAATTGTGTCGTGAGTCATCTATGGCCAAGTTTTCACAATAGAGACGAAATCCATCAAGGAAACCACAAACAAGAGTCATCTCTAGACCCAACTACACTATAGGTGAACTTTTTGACTTGTATCAAACAAATGAATTGAAGTACAAGTTACTTGTCTTAAATCAAGATAAAGAATGACCAACTCAAAAGTAGGAGCAAAACCCACGAACGAAAATTCTCGAACTCACAAACGATCCACACGCGCACTCGAGCACGCGCAATAAAAATCCAAGAGCAAGAGAGCGCGAGACGACGGATGGAGAGAAACGGGAGAGATGAAGCACGAAAATAGGTGCAATGGTTTGGGAAAAATAAAATATATGCAGCATGGTTTGGATATGTAAGGGTATATATATACTAGGTTAGAAGAAGGATGGGGCACACATCGGACGACCACAAGAAGAAAAAAAAGGAAAAATGGGTCGGGTTGGCTAAGCAAATAACGGGGTTGGGGTGTACCAAGGGTTTTGGTAGATGGGTAAAACTGGTAGGAAATTAAGGCGAAGTAGCAAACTGGTTGGATAAAAGGTAGGTGAATTTATTTTGGGTAATGAATGGGTATAAGAGCATCTGTAGTCGTTTATGTTAAAATTATCCATATATGGGTAAATAGATATAGGAATTTCGATTTCGCTGCACTCGTCGAAAGCTATTTTATAGCAATCAATTATATAATATTAAGCGACGACACATCATGTGCCGTCGGAGGGAGAAAATGTAACACCCCGAATTTCAAACAAGGATAAATTCGAGATTTCACAGGATCTTTACTTCACTTCGTACAATTTTACAAGAAATTTAAAACTTTTTATTCACAATACATCAGAGTTCCATTACAACTTGGTTTTACACAGCGGAAGAATGAAATTTACAATAAAACATTTACAACATCTTTAAAATAAAACAGCATCAGCATATCCACTTTATAGCTCCATGAATGGTCCTTTACCTGCATGTCAATCTGTGGGCACGTCAGTTATTTACAACTGACGAAATGTTATACACGGCTATCCTCTCTATGCCGGGAATAGTATAACGATCTCATACTTTAACAAATCACAAAAAGATTGAATGAATAAGTAAAGCGTCAAAAGTGATTATTCTAAACATAAGTGTATGTCATGCCTTAATGCCTAATGCACACAATTCTACACTAGGATGACACTAATGCACACTTGTTCGGATTCTATGCATCCCATACTACATAGGTCCGAGGGCAAGCGCCTACGTTCTTCACAATACAGGGCTCGATCCCTCACCATGAAAACTACCCGGTAGCAAAACAAAGTTCAGACTATTCCACGAATGTGAATCCCAGCCTTGGAGTCCACCAACAGCTGTTATAACAGATTCCACATCGTACGAACCGTCCCGTATGTGACCCTCTAGCCCAGTATATATATATATACATTGGAGACGGTAAACACAAAAATCCATCCGTCCGACTACTCAAGATCCCGGAGTCCACCGCTGACCCGTCCTCATAGTCCCGGACTAAAATATAATAATCCGTCTCCCACAGGGCAACCTCAGTCCACCAACTGGGTCTATAGTCTTGGAGTCCACCAACAACTATATAGAGCACCCCACTTACGTTTCCCTAAGTTTACTACATCTTCACTTATGTGCCTAAATTTTCCTAAGTTCAAGACATGAATAATTTCCATTCAAGAATTAGTTTTACCTCCTACCGGACTTAATCAACAAATACGAGATAGCTCCTTAGCCATATCTCCAAATCATTTCTCAAATGCTTTCTTTCAATAATGCCGGTACTGAGGTCTTACTAACTCTAAATCATAAACTTTCATGTACAAGAAACATGGGTATTCACACCCTTTCTGAATCATGTCTTAAACTTATATGATTTCATCTTTCAATTCATTTCACAAAAATAATCAAATCTTGTCATCATCCATGATCTAGTCATTTATTCAAGATCTTTATAGAACAAAAGTAATTCCTTTCATATATACAATTTCTATCATAACCCAAGTTCTTGCAATGTCTCATTTAGCATTATATATGAATCTCTTATCATATATATTTCATTTACAAATCAACAACAAAAATTCTTCACTCACATTTTCATTTGTAATTTCAAACTCATGTAATAATTCCAATAATCAAGTACAAGAACAATTAATTTCACATACCATATTTCTTTTATCCTTCTAAAATAGTATCATACCTTAATAATAAATCTTAAAACTTTACTTACTTTTTATTTCAATCTTTCTTTTTAAAGTCATAAAAATCTTAGAACTAACTTTAGTAAGTTCTAAATCATTTATAGGAATAATGGTATTTCTTTCCAAAATTTTAACTTGCTTTTAAAATTCATTAAAACATCAAAAAAAAATAAAAGGGCACCCCTGAGCATCGAACCCGTGACTATACCCAGTCGGCACCCGAGACCACCCGCTAGCCACTAACCCATGTGGACTTGGCTGTCACATGTTCAAACAAAATCCCATATGTATCGACTTTTGGCACTAGACTCACATCAAAGTCTTAAAAAGAAAATCATATTCTTAAAATAATTAACTTAAGAACAACATTTCAAAATGTCTCTTTTACTTCTCAATCATACATAGAAAATATTTTAAGCAATTTCAATAAAGCATTCATTACATTTATACCATTTGTAACACCGTATGACATCTTATTAAAACTTATGCCATTAATTAAAACTAGTATCATACACGTGCACACGTGCACGTGGGAAAAAGTGAAGGATAATGAAAAGGGTAAGAAGAAAATAATTTCCAAACCGATCCACTTTCGAAAACAGGTCAACTTTCGAAAATATTTACCCAAGTTAGTCCATAAGTAAAAAGAAAATAATTTTCAGACTGATCCACTTTCGGAAATATTTACCAAACAGGTCCAATTTCGAAAATATTTACCAAAGTAACCCGACCCGTGCAACAGAGCGGTTATATCAGAGCATTGGCAATATTTATCCTCAAAGATTGGCATGACCAACATAACTAATATTATAATTCAGTCATATACAGTAATCTTTATAAACCCATCTCATTAATTCTAAAGTTTGGCAATATAATTCAGTCATATAATTTCCAATATACAACTCATCTTTTTGTGCTCGTCATAAACCCATGATTCTTATTACAACATTAGAGATGGTGTGAATTACAAATATAATATTTTTAACTACAAGGAAAAAATCTCATAATTTTCAAGCAATTATATATCTTTAACATTTGTAAATTAACATGCATATTGTTCATAGTGATAACTCATTATTTTATTTTCTTATTTCCAACTAACACGATGACAATTAATTTCTTAATCGTATCAAAATTTTCCACAATTCATGACACACACAAGCATGGATTTGTTCTACATTTATCATATCAATTTTATCTATACTATTCATTTAACATATTAGCATGTACATTCTAAAAATTAGAAAGTACGAGAACGCCCACCTTTTGTTTGAAGGTTGAAAACTACAAATGAATAGCTCCTTCTTGCTCCTAGCAACTCCTAGTCCTCTTCTCCTCCTAGCAAATGCTCCAAGCAAGAGATCCTCCAAGCACAATAACTCTCTTTCTTTTTCTTACACTCTTTTCTTTCTCTCTTGCTTCTCTTTTCTTTTCTTTCTCTTATTTTTCTCTCTTTCTTTCTTCTATTTTCTATTGCTTGATTTGCTTTTTGGTGTCAAGAATGAGAAGAGAAATGGTGGCTATTTATAGGATTTTGCTAGGGACTATATTGCAAAATCTCCCACCTAATAAATTACAAAAATTAATTTTCAATCTCTTCATTTTCTCAACTCCTAAAAACTCCCATCTTTTCATCTCCCCACCTTTTCAAAATTTAACTCTCATCCTTTCCCCCTTCAAAACTCCTAAACCGGCCCACTCTTCCCATCCAAAACCGGTCATGTCATCAAGGTATTTAACGTTACCAACACAGCATATAGTGTAGGCCTTTAATTCATACAATTATCTTTCACTTACAAATCCTCCTATACAAAAATCACTTATAACAATGCCATAGCCCAATAGCCCAATGTTGCATATCTTTCGTGGGCCCCCTCACTTCAAAACCGGACAGAACTTATCACACTATACACAAACTCATTCATCATATCAGCACACATATTTAACCATACATTATTACTAGTTTCCCATTTATATAAGTCAAATATATATATACACTATACACTACATAATATATACATGCTACTACCATTATATTAGTTCTTTAAATTACGGAGTGTTACACACTCCGAAATTTATTTTGAAAAGAAATATACCAAAATATGTCCGCCGAAAACACGTGTATCGCACGTAAAATATCAAAATGCGAAAATTAATTTTATTGATGAAAAATTATTAAATATAATCGAAAACAATATAAGAAAAATATATTTACTAATTTTTTGTATTTCATGATGAAATCGCAACACGTAGAAAGCACGTGCATTATACGTGCAGAAAGTCGAAAAATGCATTTTAATCAAAACAAGGGAAAAATAAATTTTCATTTTATAAAATAGATTTAAATACATAAAAATAAATAATTTAAACCTATAGAAAAATATTGTACGTAGTGGTGGAAATACGTGCATCAAAAACACGTAAAACGCACGTAAATCCCGGGGATTAAATATTATATTTTAGTTGACTAAAATCAATACGAAAAATGTATAAATAGTACGAATCCAAAATATGCAGTGAAATACATTACAAAATATACGTGCGTAATACCCAGGGGCAAAATTGTAATTTCAATTTTGCGGGGTGTTACAGAAAACGCGTAAAATTCGGTCGCATTCGTCGGACGGCACATGAAGTGCCGTCCGTTTAAAAAAAAAAAAAAAAATTTCTCACCGTGTGTCTAGGACGGCACATGAAGTGCCGTCCGACACACTTTTTGGACCGTAGCATCCTGTTCTCAATTATTCCCACTTTCCCCTAAAATCCTCCTCCAATTATGGCTTTATGAAAAAAAATTTGACCGAAATACCCTTAAACATTTTGGGGACAAAGTATTTAGCCGTTGAATTAATATAGCCGTTTAATCATCTGAGGGGCAATGTCGTCAATATGCGAAATTTTTTTTTTTATTAAATCAGCGACGGACGGCACATCAAGTGCCGTCCGGGGAAAGAGGCTTTTCGGCAGACGGCACATCAAGTGCCGTCCGAGTGACTTTTTTGGAGTGTTTTTTAATTTTTTGGGGTTTAAATAAATCGGATAAATTCTAATTTTTTCAAATGGACGGCACTGGAAGTGCCGTCCGACGATTATAATAATAATTTTCCGCGTGGGACGGTGCTTCGAACACCGTCCCTCATTTATCGATAAAAGCTATATCGATTCTCATTTATAGCAATCTACTGTAGCGATTTATCGATAATATCGATATATAGCAAACGACTGCAGCTACTTTTTATACCAAATATCGATATTATCGATATATAGCAAACGACTACAGATGCTCTAAGGAATATAGATTAGGAATATAATAAAGTATGGTTAAAAGGAATCGGATCTGATGTGGGATTGGTATTAGGTCAGATAATTAATAGGATTAGTAATAATAGGAAGTGGGTGTAGTAGTTAGGCAATGGTTTTAGTCTATAAATGGGTATGGTTAAATACGAAACGGGTATGGGTAATAATAAATGGGTATTTGGGTTTAAAACGGGTTAATGGGTTTTTAAAAAATCCAATAGGAAAAAATGGGTATATAAAATTAATAACAAATAAAAATTATTATCTCTAATAAAATGTAATTTGCATTACAAAAATATAATTTATACAATTAGTAGATAAGATGAATTTTTTTAATAACTAGTCAACAATAACAATAATAACAATAATACTAATAAGAGTTTTAGTAACCAAATAAGAATTTTTATTATAATATAAAAATCATAGAAAATAGTTGTAAATAAATTTATTGATCGAAAACAGATTTTAAAATAGAAGATCCAAAAATACATTTTGACAAAAGAATTTTGAAAACGGAAAAAAAACTAATTTGGAAAAAATTTTAAAATACAGAAAATACACAAAAATAAATTTTTGGGGAAAACAGGGGTTACATAACCTGGTAACAATATTTGCTTATTTATGAACAACCAGTTAAGTTCTACTAGTAGGCTCTTTTCTAGCTGATCTACCTTTTCATATTTTGAACTTAACCTATCCCACAGTAGGGCTCAATTAGCCCACAGATTCGGACCAAGAGTTGGCTTCCTCGACCCACAATTGGCCAACCAAACGGCGAACCAACTTTGTCGATTGCCGCTACCCCCATCTACGCTTGGAGTTTGATCGCAACCTCGACCCGACCAAACACGTTGCTCCCGCTAATCTTCACGCTCTACGTCACTTGACAAGTGGCAACACCAAAACCAAACACCAGAATTCCACCATGGACGGCGAGCATGTCGGCGTACGAGTCGTCTCTTCTAACGCATTCGATGCGATACAGGATCCTATTATACCCGTCTATTTATACCATCAATTCTAAGTCCAACACTCTCAAAACGCTATCTAAGCGGATCATAAGAGCACACTACTCTAGGAATAATTTTACACCATGCACACACAAAGAAAGTGCTTAAAGGCCCTAAAACATGGCAGCTTGGATTTCCAAACAGCAAGCACACAATTGTCATTTATGCTGAAATATGGTCTTTCCCGGTCCCGTTTCATTGAAGAAACGTTATCAGGAGAACCCCATGCTTCTACTTAATGGAATAATTTGGGCATAATTCACATCCCAAAAACCTAACTACAACACAGTCACTCATCACAACATTATATTTCAAATATTGAACAACTTAATCTATAGCTCTTACAATGCATACATAAAGCTACTGCACAACATGAAACTTTGATAATTGAAATCATACTTCATTCACACTTCCATACATGATTTATAAGCCTTAAAACAACAACTCTGAACTCAAATCTACAAGTTCTAAATCAAGTTCATTGACATAATATCAAATAGTGAGCTTTAAGAATCTGCATGCATCTGATGTCACTTGTAACAATCATTAAAATTCATGTACATACTCAGAATCTTGAATTCTTGGACATTGCAGAAATTTCTATGTATTACAACTTACTAGTTACCTGTTTCTCCAAAATTTGTGAATTAAGTGCTCTTATTGGTCAGAGTTTAACATGCATACACATTTCCAGATCAGAACAGAACACTAACACTGTTTCGAGATCAAATCGATTAAAATTTGCACATGGTGTCAGAAATTCAAAAAATTTTAGAATATAGCTCCGAACACATGAAATCAGAATATGTACAAATTTCAAGTAATTCTAACATGTATTTTTTTTTCAAGTTATGCCCTTTAGAAGTAGGCTCAAGTTCAAGTCAGCAACATAGTCATGCTTTGTTTTACTATTTGACTAGTCAGTGTTCACAAATTTTATTAACCTAGCAAATGATGTCCAAATTTAAGAAATTTAACAGTCATGGACTAAGCACAAACTAGCAACACATATTAAAATTTCAGAAATAGATCTCAAGTAGTTAGGGAATTATTAGTCTTGGAAAATCATAATCAGAACGTATGTTAAATCTGTTATCTGCACTGCCAGCAGTCAAGTTCGTAATTAATAAAAATAGCAAATAAATTCCAAAAAATATGAAATTTGGTGGAAAGATGCCTAACATGCATATCTTACTACCATAGAACTTTTAAGTCGAAATTCCTATTTTTTTTGAGTTATAATTTTCAGACCATCAAGCATTCACAAATTCAGCATTTTAGTAGTATTACTAAGTTTTTATTAGCATACTCAATCCCAAACATTTTCTATCATGCACATGATCATTTAAACACTTCATATCAATCATGCAACCGTACACTAACATTTTTTTAACAAATTAAGAGATTCTAGAGCACCCACCTTACTTTTGTGTAGTTGAAGGGCAATGACACTTCAAGCTTCAACCTCCTTGCCCTTTGCTCTTCTTGCTCCTTGTTCCTCTTGCTCCTTACATGATCCTTGCTCCTCTTGCCCTTACTTGCTCTTAAAATAGTAGCTAGAGTGTAGGAAGGGGAATAGAAGTGGTTTAGAATGGAGGAAACGGTTTAAGTTGGAGTAGGAATGAGAAAAGTGGACTTAGGGTTTTTATGACGGTTTCTATAGAGAAAGTGAGGGTGGGGGGGTAGGTGGTGGCTGGGGATTGAGAGAGAGGGGGAGTGAGAGAGAGAGCTTCATTCATTGGTGGTCAAGGGTGGTGGGTTGAAGTATTTGAATGAACAAAACCCCTAGGGTTCCCAAAATCCCATCATGATATTTGATTCCCAACAAACCCTAGATTCTAATTCAAAACAAAATACAAAACCCTCCACTCTTCCCTCCAATTTGGTCAGCCACACCCCAGCATGTGCACACCAATTTTTTCTTCTTTTTTGTTCATGCCATGCTACAAATCAGGTTAGGTTAGGTCAACTTGGGTTCAAGTTAGGGTGTGTTTGTTTGGGTCTAGTTTGAGTCCATACAAATGATTTAAATCACCACGAATCTCGCACACAATTTCAATCAAATAAGAAAATGAAATTTTCATGAACAAAACTTCATGTTCTACCATATTATTACATGTAAACTTTTAGGGTCTTTCCAGCGTCGATTAGGGCATTGATGCTCAGGAGGGGAAATGGGTCATTTGGGCACACCTTGTTGAGGTCTGTAAAGTCAATATAGATCCTCCACTTGCCGCTGGATTTCTTTACCATGACGACGTTGGCCAACCACTCAGGGTAGTTGACCTCTTGGATGAAACGAGCGGAGAGAAGCTCATCGACCTCCTCCTTCATCGCTTGTTGCCTCTCGAGGGAAAACTTCCGACCCCTAACCTGCAACGGCTTGGAGTCTGAATGGACACTCAGTTTCTGCATGATGACATCCTCGAACCGGGCATGTCCAAGGGAGTCTAGGCGAATAGGTCCTTGTTCCGTCCGATGCAGTTGATAACATCCTGCTGGAGATCCGAAGGGAGAGCCTGGCTCACTTGAAACCATTTGGCTCTATCATCTTCCGAGAAGGAGACCTCCTCCAGCTTGTCGACGGGCTATGAAACTATTAAGCTCCTATTAGATAGGAACTCGACTGCGTCTGTAAGACCCTGCAAAATAGTATATATCTATTTTGTATTTTAATCTGTGCACGATTGAGAGTTGTATGTATTAATGGATGTTTCGAACTCAACAAAGGTACGATTGTAGAACCGGGGTCGGGATATACTTGTCTCAATTATAATTTGAAATAAAATGTATAAAAAAATGACTGATATTTGTATAATAATAAATGAATATGATTGCTTGTGTTTATAAAATTTTGTCTTAAAATTTAACTTTGTGTGTGCTGTAATTTGTTTGTACAACTTTTTTTTATTGTGCACCAACTTGAGTGTATGTTTGAGTCAACCAAACTTAACATGGTTGGATATTTGAGCTCTATCCATGATCAATTTGATTCTATGAGCCTAACATGTCATGTGCACTTTATATATATATATATATAGTATACTACACACTACACTATGTACACATGTATAAATATAATATTGCAAAATCATGAGCTTGGAGGAAAGAGAATTAGGGTTTTGATTTTTGAATGGTTATCATGATGGATGTGAGAGTTTCGAAGAGCATCTTGTAGAACCCTCAGCATCTTTGTTCACCCTCACACTCAACGCTCTCCTCCATCATGAAGCCTCTTCTATTTAATCCCCTCTCTTTTTCACTAGCTCATTTTTCCTCATTCTCCTACACTTATACATTTTTCCTACACCTCAACCTACTTCAACCACTTCATTTCTAACCTAAGCTACTGATTTGAAAAGGAGGAGGAGTCAAGGAGAAGGAGAGCCAAGGGCTATGAGCAAGAAGAGCAAGAAAAGCAAGGAGGAGAAGGGCAAACTAGGTGGAGCTTGAAGGTGTTATTGTTTACAATTTTAGGGTGGGTGTTTCTACTCCTTGGTGTGTTTAAATTGTTTTGAATGTTTAGAATGTGAACATGATCTGTTGGTGATGCTAAGACATGTATGCATGTGTGAGTTTTGAAGATATCTTGCCAGAACTTTTCTAAAGAACCAAAACAGAAATTTTTTGCTGAAGCACAGAACTTGCCTATTAGTTTGGAACTTATAGAATGAAAAATATGTAGTATTTATCTCTAAAACTTTTATGATGATATCCTGAATGTGTCACGCACCTTCTGTGAATTTTTCAGATTTTATGATTTTTTATGCTATTTAAATAAAATGCAAACTTGCACACGGGTCAGAATAAAACATAATAGAATTGCATGTCACTGTTATATGTTTAGAGACTTGTAACTTGCTTTATGCTTCTGTAAATGATTTTAAATATAAGTGTGTTAATCTAGAGTGTATGTAAAGCCTGCATTTCAAATTTCATATAGTTTGGACTAATATAACTAGGTTAATAAAATCGTGCAAACACAGACTGTTAATAAAACAAATAGAATTGTTAATGTTCACTACTCTGTTTTGAGTGTTATTAAAAAAGGCATAACTTGAGTTATACTTGGTATAATTACATGATTTTTGTATATGTGTTGCTAAGGCATGTCGTGTGCTTAAATCCTGATTTTCATGGTAATATAATAACATTTGCTAATTTTTCAGTATTTTTACTTCTCACAGCTTATAAGATGCATTGTTCTGAGATTAATTTACTGCATGTTAAATTATTAAGTTTTTAAGCCTGTGAACGAATGAACCAGTAAGAGTGATTAACTAAGAAATTATAGAGGACACTTGGATCTTTCTAAAAAGTCCGAGAATGAGAAATTTTGATGCAGTAGGCTAATTTTAATGATTTTTACAGTAAGCTGGTTCTGCATGTTTAAACCCTGTACTTTCTGTTTGAGGATTGTAGTGTATATTGAGTATCATATGAAGATTTGTGGTTTGCAAATGCTATTATTGAGCCATAAGACTTAGTACACTGATGTGAGTTAGATTATAAGTTGGTATATGTCCCTAGTTGTTGTGTGGTTATTCTTAGGCCCTTATCGATAGTCTCACATGCTTAAGGGTGTGGCTTGTATATGAATGTTATGTGAAATTGTAGTTTGGGAGGAATAGTTTGCCCCCACTCATGATGTTTCAAATTTTGGGTTACATCATGTATGAAATGTGCGGGTCACCCGGACATGTTTCCCCATGGAAATGGGGCCAGAAAGAACCCCCAATTGGCACAATTACCGATTGTATGTTTGTTGTTTGGAATTTGTAATTCCTTGTTTTTGGGTCTTGAGATACCCTTTTGGGGCATGGACTTCTGTAGAGTTACCCTAGTGTACTTGTGTTCATGTAGGGTCACTTTAATGGAATTTTGAGACCCTAGGACTACGTTCGTGTATGAGTTTGGTGACGGGCTGTTTGGGAACCCGTGACCCCCGAACGTGTTGGAGCGATGACTCGAGTGCCGATGTGCTTGCCGTCTAAGGAGGAATTCAGCATTGTGGGAGCTACCGCTTGTTGGGAGGACATGGAGCGCGATGGTTAGTGGAATCAACGATTTACTTCAGGCCGAGGTGGCGTGCGACTCCAAGCGTGACGGGCGATGGCGATCGATGTGGTCCATTCGCTAGTATTTGCTGGCCATGTTCTAAGCCGGGCTTGAGAGCCAAGTTTTGGCCCCTAGTGTGGGTTGGGTTAAGTTCATGGAAAAGATGAGTTAGGTAAAATAAAAGAGACCTACAAAGTAGAACTTAATTTGCAGTTATAAAGAATCTAGTTATGTGAATTCTAAGCTAGGTGTGGAACTAGGGGATAGATCGCCTAACTAATTGATTAGTCGGGTAGAACTAGATCACCTAATGAATTAATAAACGTGATTGGGTAAATTGAATAAGGTTAGAGTTTGAGTTAAACCCTTAGAATCGGGAATCCAAATAATGGATAAGAACTTAATAAGGGAAGAAGTACTCCTTAACCATTGACCCTAGTTGTGGGTAGTATATGGACCTTCTGTGCTTGGTAGGGACTTAGGGTAGATCGAGTCATTGTTGAATGTAAGGACAGGCACGCCTGTCAGGGGGATGCATGGCATTGTCACGTCTGGCCAAGTCCTAAGTTCTGTTTAATGCAGGCAGGGAACACCGAACAAGACTCCGGGTAAGAGTAAGGTTCCGTGACTCTTGGCACGTGTGGTTAGCGCACATTGCCTTTATGCCCATAACAAATTTGGATGAGGACTGGTGTGGGGGCGTCTTCTCGACTGCAAGTTCGGCTTAGTGCAAGGATGAGAACTAGCGAAGAATAGGGGAAACCCTTAATGTCCGCCATGTCCTATGTTGTTCAACGCGGGCAGGGACTTAGAGTGAAACATCGTACGTGGATCTCTAATATCCTCGGCTAGCGGGAATACCGTGAGGCCTTATGCTTGTATTATAGTTTTTGAAGAGGTCTGGAAGGAGGAATCATTACAATAATAATATTTTAACTATAGCGACAGAAAAGAGAAACTGTACGACTACTACCAGGCGTAGTAGGAAACAAACAAGGGTTACCTGACACCACTATTGACTGTGGTGACTGCAACCTCTTCATCATTAATGTTCGAGACAAGAGGGAGCACAAGATAGGATGCATGGAGGGGGATCGAACCCCAACAAATTGGAGAACGTCGCTTGTTTGGGGAGTGTGCAGTATGGGATGCATACCTCTCCAACCAAGTGTTCATTAGACAAAGAGCATCATTTGAATTAAGTGTGCATTAGTTCTAGGTCATGTCATATACTGAAACTTGTGTTTGCTTACAATTTCTTTATCATCAGGTTTGGATTGTTGATGTTTAGAATCGCTGGTTTTATCAGCATTGTGTTAGTTGCATTCAACTGACGTTCCCACGATTTATTAGATTGCAGGATTGCTGATTGTGGAGCAGGGGACTTGAGTCGTGGAAGGAATTTATTAGAGAGACGTTGTCCAATACATTTGATGTGGTTCTTGATTGTTGTACAATGTAATTTGTTGATGGAAATGATCGATGTAAATTCATGATATAAATTTTGTTGAACAATTTTGTACATTGTAATAACATTTGTGGCAATAAAATTTTTTAATTTCCTGTCATTTTTCTGTGTTATTGACTCATAGGAAGTAAGATTCTGGCTTGTGTCTCGAGTTTTTGGTTTTGGGAATTCGGGGCGCTACAGCGTCAAAAGGTAGGACTAAGTGCCCACTGTGGCCGTGTAGCAGGCCCGAGCATCTTCTTGATTACCGTTAACGACACCGACCCCAACCACATCTTTAGCGGGGAACTTCATCCTTATGTGGTAGGCCACGGGTACCTCCTTAAGGGAAGCGAGGTCGGGGCAGCCGAGGATAGCATTATATGAAGCTTTGATATTGATGACCATGAGATGCATGGGTTCGGTCCAAGAGGTCAGGGATTTTCACTCGGTTACATCTAGGATGATGATCCCTTCGATCTGGACTGGGGCCCCAAGAAATTGTGGAGGGTGTAGCCTTTGGGCTTTAACCTATCTCAAGAGAGCTTCAACCCCTCGAAAGCAGTGATGAACAGGATGTTGATCTAGCTTCCGTTGTCCACGAGAATACGTCGGACCTCATTGTTTGCCAAGCCGAAGCTGATGACCAGGGCATTACAGTGAGGGATCCGGACCCCCTCAAGATCTTCGTCTGAGAATGAGACCAACAGTCCGTGGCCACGTAGGGGAGGGCAATTGTGGACCAAATTGACTTCCTAAATGAAAGCCTTGCTGGAGGAGTTTGAATCTCCGCCTATGGGTCCTCCATGCATGCAGTGGAGGATAGCCATCCTCTCGGAGTCTTGTGGTTCAGAATCTGGCACTGGACTCTTATTTGCAACTCGGCGGGGGGTGGGGGGGTGGGGGGGAGGCTTTCTGGCCATCCCGGTTAAATTTTGACAAGTACCCTCCCCGGATGAGGGCCTCAATTTCATTTTTAAGAGCCTGACAGTGTCGGTCTCATAGTCATGATCTAGGTGGAATCAGAAGTAGAACCTTTGGTCCCTCTTCTTGTTATTGATGTTGAGCCAAGGGGGTGTAGGATCAACCCCTCTTCTTCCACCTCCATTAGGATGGCAGAGACACTCGCATTAAGTAGAGTGAATTTGTCAAAGCGAGGAACATGAGGGGATCGCCTTTGCCTAGAGGCATCCATCTGGGACTTATTTAGGGCCTCAAAGTTGTCCATCTTCCTCTTCCCCTTGGCTAGGGTCTCTTTCTGGCCTCCTGGGTGCAAGGCCTCTTCGGTCTGGGTATACTTCTCATTTCGGAGAAGGGGATCGGGAAAAATGGTGGGCGGTTTCTTAGCCAAGGAGGTCTTCAACAAGTCGTGCTGGACATTATGATGGAAGGCAGCTACCGTGACCCCAACATCAAGGGAGGAAATTGATCAGGCCTCGGCGGTAAATCTCTAGACGAAGTCCCGAAGGGATTCTCCATACTTCTGCTTGAGGTCTAGCAGGGAAGCACTCGTCTCCCAGCCATATGGCTGGTTACGAAGTAAGCGAGGAAAATCTCCTCAAGCTGGTTGAAGGAGAAGATCGAGTTGGGGGCGAGCTTGGAGGACCATTCTCGTGCAGGCCCCCGCAATGAGAAGGGACCCGGGGCGCTGTAAATCATCATGAGGGTTTTTAACCCCTCAATGTGACCACCAAGGTCCGACTCTCCGTTGTACGTCTCAAATGTCGGTGGCTTGAAGCTCCTCAGGATCGGGGCCTCGAGGATATAGGATGAGAAAGGTGGCAGGATCGGTCGATACCCTCGGTTAGCCTGCCTCCCGTCTTCACCGACCCAGGCAAGGCAGTCTTCCATCTCCTGTAGACGCTTGAGGGCATTGTCTTCTCGCCCCTCAGATCGGGTAGACCCGTAGGACTCATCGTTCTCGGTTCTTCTAGTGTGGGGGTTGCCGGTGTGATGGTCATTTCGAGCTCTACCTCGGACAGCCTGTAGGACCTCGTTTTGAAACTCCTGGAACTCAACCCTCGTCACATGGCCCCCTTCTCCATGGACATTTGGGGATCGGCGATCTTTCAGGCAAAAACTGCACTCCATCTCCTGGCCCTTGGAGGATGGACATGTTCAGCTCGGAGGGTAGTTCGAAGGTCTCTCTTTCCTGGAACGGTTGAGCCGATGATGGAGATCCTCTTCGTTCTGGCGATTGTTAAGGACGTTCGGGAGGTCCGACACGACGGGGCGATCGGTCCGTCTTGTAACCGAGCGAGAGGCACTTGGAGCGGGCCTCGACTGACGTTTGTCTTGACACTACCATGACCCGTGAGTGGTCGGTCGGCTGCGGGTCGGACGAGGAGGAGGTAATGGGGGGTCAGCTTGTCGACTCGTGGTTGCAATTTTCTTGGCCTTCGAGGCCATGGGAGAAGATGGCTACTGCGGAGGAGTGGAATCAGTGGCGGCAATGATTTTGTGTTTTCCACAAACAGCGCCAATCTGATGTTGTTGTTTTTTGGTGTGAAAGCAACAGATAGAGAGTTCTTTTGTTGGATATGGAAAGCAAATCTCAGCTGCCGATCTGGTACTGATGAAAGGCTAATATTTGGTGGATTTGGTGGTGGTTGATTGCTATCGAACACCTGCAAAATGCCTGAAATACTTGGAGTATTCCTGGCGACAGGTCCTTCGACGATCAAGTCAGTAAACCGGAGTTTAAAGTGGGATTACGTGGTAAAAATGTGATTACCTCATAACAGTGGAGGGGACTCTATATTTATAGGTCAGAGGAAACCTGTTATAGAAAATTTCTTGCTGCCAAATTAGATCCCGCTGATTAGGGAGCAGTTAATAATTCACTGATTCTATGGGGTTTGATTTACTGGCAGAATAGCTTCTCCCAAGCGGGCTGAACCGAATTGGTGGGTTGTACAAAGGCCCACGAATTGCACTCGGGTTCGGAGTTTCTCATGAAATTGCTTATCCTGTCCCTATTTGTCTCGTGATCCGCATTGAGATCAAACGGTGGTGATTAGCCACGATTTTTACCCATATCAACTTGGGCTTCATGGGGCTGCAGTTAAGCTTGGTGTTGTTCCTCATCAGAAGACAAGCAAATTGTTAGAAAGGGTGTAATGCATTGGTGAACTATCCAGTGAAGAAGATTGTAGATCAGATTAAAAAGGGAGCATATTAAAATTTTGAGCTTGCAAAGAAAGACTGTTGAAATCAGTGAAGAACTTCACAGAATCATAGGTCCATACGAATGGAAAACTTTGTTCATTGTAACTAACAAATAATTTTTTTGATAGTTAATCTATGGATTCGAATGTTGGCCAGTATTTTCGCATCAATGAAGAATTAAGCAACAAGGATTGGGATGGACAGGAACAAAAATAAAGCTACAATTGGAGCATTGAGATGACTTCTGCTTGGAAAAGAATTTTGAATTGAAGCTGTGAAAATGTAAAAAAATAGCTTTAAGAGTGCCATGGTTCTCCTTTTAATCGTGTATGTTTATTTAGCTTGCTCGCTACCTGTAGATGACCTGTAAAATGCTAAACCTGTAATGAAAATTTTAAAACTTGAACTTTGATTTGTTCATCAAGCTTGAGCTTGTTATATTTTAAACTTGTTACTTACCAAATTTGAGTGGAAGTTTCAACATGGTAAGTTTAGTGGAGAAAGTCGTGTACTGTGCATATTGAGACAGCTTCTGTTCACCAAGCATCCAAGAAATGGAACTTTAGTTTGGCTTTCTAACGAAAGCTAATGAATTATCTTGACAATTATAAGCAAAATCAGGTTGTCCTTTTAATAGCTTAGTCTAACTTGCAGCTTTTGAAAATAGTACGTGGTTATGCCTTCTTTTTGCTTGTTAAAAAAGAAAAAGAAAATATTAGGTCGTAATAGCATGTATTCTCAGTTTGGGGGGCATCTACTAAACCCATTGTGTATATCCCTATCATGCTGGTCACTGGTGAGTATTATGTTTTTCTGTTACATATATTTATTTTGTACATGCATTTCCTCTTTCTAATGATATTTTATATGCCTGTATAAGCACAAAGATTCATTAAATTTCAAGTCATGTTTTTATTCAATCCAAGAAATCTTCAAACACTACAAAACGCACAGGCTATAGCGGCACTTTTACAAGGCTATAAAGGTATTTTTTGGTGCCGTTTTAGCCCATAACGGCGCTTCTGAAATGGCCGCCGAAAATGCCGTTACAGCGTGCATCGTTATAGCTATATGGGCTATCACAGCGTTTATCAACGCCGCCGCTATAGGGTGCCCACCTATAACAGCGTTGCCAAACCGCCGTTATAGAGCATTTCCGTGTCAAAGTTTTTGAAAAAATTAGAGCTATAGCGGCATTTTGCCAAGCGCCGGGATTGCTCCCCTGAATAATAACTAATATTGGTACCCTGCAGCGGCGCTTGTCTAGCTAGAGGGTACTCAAAAGTGGTAGGATCTATTGCGGCGTTTATTGGTAAACGCCGCGATAGGTCGGTTTTTCTTTTTTTGGCATTTCGTTATAAAATTTTGAATTGAAAAAACCAGTAATTAATCGCATATTATAAATACATGTAATCATATTAAATTTAAATGCTTAAATCTTAAAATCAAGAATAACATCATAATCAAGAACTAAAAGTCACACATCACAAAAAACAACTCAATAGAAAACAAAAGAAGTAATACATACAAACGTCATACAATGAGTGTCAAATGTATATGTTGTACAACACTTAGTTATTACAAAACATAGATATATTTCCTACAAAATATTTTAAAAAAATTCCAAATTCGACAAACTATAGCAGGGGAGTCTCCTCATGTGGCCCGTTGTTGCTTCAAATTTCATTGTTATTTTGCCCTAGTATATGTGCGTTACTGGAAACCGATGGAATACGATGGCCCTGTAGAAAAAACATAAATATTTCATCATCAATTTGTCAAACAAAAGTAGTTGTTATTAGGGACTTGGATGGTGCAAAAGAGAGGCTTAATAAAGAAAATGGATGATTAATAAAACAATTCATAAAATTAATACAAAAAATCTGAAGTATATCAATAAGAAGCAAAGTTAATTATAAGATTGTAGTACACTAAACATTGAAACAAGAAAAACACTTTCAGGTTTAAGTGAAATTCTGATAGTTGTCAAGTCTTTATACTTATCATATATCATTTTCCTAGAATACCATATCATATATCTTATCAGTCTCATTTTTATGATATTTACTGTCTCTTCTTTTGTCGATTCTATATCTTGTATTAGATGTAGCTATATGATTCCAACATTTCTATTCCTTCGTTGGTTCAGATATTGAAAAATGGAATTAGCTAGCTATTAGAATAGATCCTTAAGCTCATTCGCTGAAAATAATGTAAAAGCTGGTCAGCTGAATTGATGCTGGATTTTTTCCGGAAGCGATAAACTGTTGGTAAGCTTTTTATTTTAAAATACAACTTGTTTAATTTTCTAGCAACAAATATAGCAAAAATGAATCACAAATCATAGTTCACAATTCACTCAGTTACAGATTTAAATATCTGAACTCATTCTTATTTCAGTTCCAATGTTGTAATGCAAACTCTAGTGCTATATCTTTCTTTCATTTTTCCATCACACAATTTTTGAAAATACTGTACTTTATTAGATTCTTTAGATAATATGAGAGATTATCAAGTGTTAGTGAGCAATACTCAAAAAAGAAAAAAAGAATTTCGTATTTTATATGCAAGCTAAGCATCAGATTCTCTTTTGTACAATAATAATGTTGACTCCTATATAATTTAAATTAGTTAAAAGTGGGTATTTAGTTGTAGAATACTAACCGGTGCTTGAGTTGGAATTCCTTGTGACTGTTGCCCGATTAACGTCGCCATTTGAGCCATTTGAACCTCCAGACGTGCCACTGTTGCCTTCAGCTGATCAACATCATCCTGTGTGAGCCCGGCCTCACTGGAAGAACATGTACGAGAACCGAAAATGCTGGTGGGTGTTGGTCCTAGCCCCATCCCACGGACACGACCGGGACGCTCGCATCCCCTCAATTCGAGCGTCAATGGATCGGCGAAAGAATTCAATGTGACAATATTTGAATGCTTTGCAAGTAATTAAATAATATATATATACCTCCTTGGGATCTGAAAGCATCCCAACCAGTGCCGCATCAATAGCATCCTGATTCTCAGTCCTCGACGCCCTTGCTACCAATACTTGAACTGTTGAGATTAATGAATTTTAACCCCTTGGACCTATACTTGAACTTTTGAGATAGGTAAACTCCATGTCCGTATCTCTATATTATCAGATAAAGCGACTTATAAAGCAACTAAGCAAGCTGATAACTAAAAGAAGGTACTTACCCTGAGTAAACTTAAATCGAATTGCTAATGAGATTTGTAAATATCTGAACAACTCTAGCAGAGTCTCCTTTAACCTTTTTTGGCAGATCATATACAAGAAATAAAACAAAACTTAGTTGTAAACATTGGAGAGATACAAATTGGTGCATTGACCTGATTTAATCAATCTACATGCTACTTTATTTTTCATATATTACCAGATATGCTGATTATTGAAATTATCTCTAGTAGTTAAAAGTTAAAGTGGTTTTTTTTAACCATTTTTTTTACTTCACCAAGCTGCACAGCTTCTATTGGCATGCAGGGTTCCATAACCAAATATTTTCTCATAAAAAGGAATGACATATTGTTTGTTAGAGACTAAGTGACATTATTCAACTATAAGATATTGTCATCTTTGCAAATCACGTGACTAACCTTCTACTGTTTGATTAGAATATCCTTTAGATTTTAACTAGTATGAGGTATAAAATTCAACCGGAAGAAACCACTTTTTTTTTGTCAAATCAATGTTTAGACACTTTGTTTGTATGAAGCTCTTGTCTGGGATGTCCACTTCACTAGCCTAAAAACACTTAATTGCTTTCTGATGTTTTTCTGAAATCTGAAGTTATGAACACCCGTAGAAAATTTTTTGCAATACACTTCAGATAGAAGTTACACAATACAGTCATCTAGAATTTCAGATAAAGAGTTGATAGGCATACCAGAGAGATCTAGTATAATTTCCATATTATGGTTTATGCACTGCACTGAGAACATATCTACAAGTCCTTCAAGTTCTCTCCCCAAGTCAAATTCAGCTTCTTCAAGCACTAACTTACCTGATTCAATCTTCAGTGATACAGTGAATTATATTTTCATGGTATCCAAAATAAAATGTTGATATTATAGGAGTTAGTTAAAAGAAAAAAAGAATCGGAATATTATAAAACTAAATACCGACAAATTATGTAGGCCAATGAGAGGAATATTTCACTGTTGATCTAAAATAATAACTTGAATGATATATATCAAGAAGCGAATAATAATACTGACAAATTATGTAGGCCAATGACGGCGTTTGGGCAGTTCACCGAAGGGGGTGGGTTCCAAATTGAATAGCTGACAAGTAGCAACATGCACTGGGTAAGATGAAGCAATAGTAGGCACGATAGTGGGTTATATACTTAGTTTCACACCAGACAGAGTTAACTATTGACACCAAGCTAAATCTAATACCTAATATAATCCACCTACCCGAAAATAACATTTGTGGAGGCAGGAAATGCAACATGTACATGTATTTCTGCCAAACAAATGAACTGAACAATGCACAAGGGATATATATTATTAATCATGTCAATGTGGATTTGTAGGAATATAAAAACTTAAAGGAACGACGAAATGTATCATCTTGTATGGTTCAATACAGTCCAGATACTGGATTGATACAACTCACACTTGGGAGCCATCAGCATATTAGGTTTGGATAGACAATGCCAACAATATTCGCAACCAGGGATTAGAAGCACGTTGATTCAGTTCTTAGTAGACCCAAAATTTTGCCATAACTGGTTGGAATGTTCTTATCACTTGTGTATTATATAATGCAGGTCCACACTAATATCCATAATAACCATCTCTACTCCTTAATTTGATTAAAAATTTCATGAGATATTTATAGCTTCATCTTTGTAGTTTTGTATAAAACCCATCATTTTCTTAAGCCATTCTTCCTTGTGTTAGCCATTTTCTATGAAACCCGTCATTTTAAATATACATGTTACTTAAATAAGATCTTGAAGGACAGACTCAATATGACATAATCCAAAATGTGCCAATTAATGGCATAATACAAAATGTGTAAAAATGTCGAATGGATAAAATCTTACTGCAGGGCCACAGAAAGATCCAATTTTCATCCAATGATCCTTGTAAACATAATTTTGAACATTTTCGAAATTATAGATATTCAGATTATAGTTTTTCAGAAATTTTATATATATTTCTCTGCTTGAGTATTACTAGTTTCATTAGAAGATCATGTTCTTAATTTTTATTTAGTTTGAAGCTGAAAGTTTTTCTATCTAAAGTCGGAAGCATTCTAAGATTAGCATCTATTGTAGGATGACTACTTTCATTAGTTATTTGTTAATGAGAATGATTCATATATAGATCTTATTTTTTTTCTCACTAATTTGATGTCCATTTCTCTTAATCTTTAACATTATTTAGATCGGATAGCTAGTAAATATTGATAGGAATTAGTAAATACATGCATGACACAATCATCACTGATCTTTTTCCATGGAAAAATAATTCTATATTCAGAGAACACAATACAATACACTATTAGTCGTGTACAAATTAATCAACATCCTTCATTGGTAATTAATTTGAAGCATACTTACTAGAACAATCATTAGCAAAAAACTGTTACTTTAGTAGACTATTAGCAGTAAATGTTGTTTGCTAAAGTTATACGATTATAAGTTACATATTTGCATAGGTAGCAAAAAACTAATATGTTTTGTTTATGTTGAAGGCCTATGAAGAAAAGAAGTATACAAGAAATTACTTTTAATACCACAATAATCCAAAGATTTAGAATAGTGCTAACTCTTAACTGCTAACTATGCTACTACTTCACTATATGTATTTCAACTAAATCAGTGAAGAAATAGAGACAGAAATTAAAAAAGGGAAATAAAAAAAATGAGCTCTACAAATGAATTTTTAACTAGGAGCCAAATTAAACCCCTGCTTTCTGTTTGGTGTTGGGATTAATTTACTCTTATTACTTTAGTCTTTTACCTGTATATGCAATATGCATACCATCTAGATGAGATGCTTAACTCCTCGGCCTTTAGGGCTCTTTATCTAAGATTAACTTTAAATGTGATCATGTGAAGTAGGAGTATATGAAAAGCATAGTTTTGCTCTCATTAGGATCTAAAAAAATAACAATAGACTGATGAATCTGCACAAAGCTCTTAGCACATTCTCCTGGGTTTAGCACTACATTCCAATCGATTCTAAATGCTCTAGTATGCCTCTGCTTAATTATTTTACAAAATCAATTCTCTCAATCATATAACAACTTCCATTGAAGCCTTAACAAAAAACCTAAATAATTGTTCGCAAGTACACCAAATGACTGCATTCCTTTAAAATCTGATAATAGTGATAAATTAGAGTAAATCCAAAGTTACCAAATTGACATTTTTCTTAACATAGGAAAAAGATTCGATTTTACAATCAATTTCTAAATTTAAAAATAAAAATAAAAAAATATCAGAATCTCACCTAGGGTTTATGAAAGAGAGAGATTGAGGACGGGAGATCGAACGGCCGTGACGACGACGGCAGATCAAACGGCGGCGACGACGACGGGAAATCGAACGGCGGCGGCTGGAGGCGAGATCGAACGGCGGTGGGGGCGACAAGAAGGAACGGGGCGGCGAGATGGAACAACAACGAAACCAAAAATAGATAGAGAAATAAATTGGAGACTTTAGGGTTTTAGAGAGATAGGGAACCAAGATATAGGGAATCGGCGCAAAAGGGAAAAAGATAGAGCGAAAGTGGAGATTTTAGGGCGGGGGAAGGGGAAATAGTGGGGATCATTGCCCGGCGTTTGAGAATGCCGGGCTATTTGACACACCCCGGTGTTTTTTTAAAAAACGCCGGGGTTTCTTCGCAACCCGCTGGCACTATTATAAAGCACCAGGGTTGAACCGCCGGGCTTTCCTATATATTTTATAGTGCATACATAAACATAAAAAATAATTTTTACATAACTCATTGCAATTCTTTCAAGTAAACATAACTCTAAATAGTTAACCTACATAAACATAAACAACTTGATATGAATGCAACAAAAAAAAAACATGAAATTCATCGGAATACTACTATATTAAAATAACTTGGAAGTCACGTGAACACTGCATTGTTATCGTTGGGTTTTCTAAAGTGTACTCGGCAATTCAAAATCAACATAATAAAAGGAAAAACACAAATGCATATGCTATAATTTGTCTTGCTTAATTCCATCAGCAGTGCCAAATAAAATCAGCGACTATTTGACAAATGCAACTATTAATATAAGTGAATCTAACTAGTGATTTTTTTAAGGAAAAAAAATCCAACAAGTATGAGAAACAAGAATGCAAGAATCATCCCATCCGATTGAATTAGTACCAATAACTAAACAAAAACACTTCTTCTTCTTCTTCTTCTTCTTCATCATCAGAGGGGCATGCATGAGGATTTTTGTTTCTTCTTCTCAAAAACTGAGATTCCTCAAATAATTTGATCCCAGCCTTGTCTAAATTATACGAAGCAATCTCTCACAAATTCAGTTGTCCAGTTTCACCAAATCACATCTAATCTATATCTCAAACTATACAAAATCAATAAAAATTCAAACTTTACCAACCAAATCACTAAAGATTATAACTTTACCAGGAGATACGGCAGCCGAAGTCTAATTGTGAGAACCCAAGGCGAGGAGAGTCTGGCGTCGAGCTCGGGATTCGAGGAGGAAGGGACGATGACGGAAAGGTGAGGAGAGGGACAGCAACTTCGACGCCTTCGAAGATGAAGACAACAACGACAAGCGAGGGCTTTGAGATGTTGATCGGGAAAGAAGAAGAGGGCTAGAGGCGATGGGGACCAGAGCTAGGGTTTGAGAGATGGAGATCGGGCACCTGGTATAGTCGCGCTCGGAATCGAGAAGGAAGGGAGACGAGAGGAGACGGTAACGATGACAGCAATTGGTGGTGCTGGCGTCGGGGATTTGGAGCTAGGTTTCAATTTGGGTTTTGAGATAGAATGAGAAGTTAAGGATGGTGGGAGAGTTTGGGGATTTAAGGGCGGGGATTTCTATGCCAGCGTTGTACTAGAAAATGCCAGGACAAATATTAGCCACCCCGACGTTTTATACATGCGCCGTTAAACATCGCCGGGATAGACCGCTTGGTTTTTTGTAGAAGTCTATCCCGGCATTGCACCAAAACACCGGCGCAAAAGTGCCGGGAAAGACCCTATGTTTTGTAGTTAAAGCTTTTTTCTTCGTCATTTGAATTTCGGGTTGTCCACATGAATCATTTCCCGTTCAACTCAAAGGATCATCTCCTTTGGAATTAAAACCTGATGTGTTGTTTTTAATTGCCGCGATCCAAGTCTGTGTCCATCTACCTCCTTGCTTTTAATTACCATGATGTTTATCATTTTTCATAACTGGCATTGTTATCAGTCTCTAGTGTACTTGCCCACTATTACAACTAGTATGATGCATGTGCGATGCACGTGGAGGAGGAAGGAAAAGGACAAATAAAAAAACCTCTAGTATGATGCACGTGCGATGCACGTGGAGGAGGAAGGAAAAGGACAAAAAAAAAACCTACCAACACGTGCGCTGCACGTGTTTGCACACATACAAAAAAAAATAAAAAATTGTTTATTTGTTTCCAACCCCATCTCTCCCATTATAATAGTTATAGATTACTAGTATGATGCACGTGCGATGCACGTGGAGGAGGAAGGAAAAGGACAAAAAAACCCTACCAACACGTGCGTTGTACGTGTTTGCATACATACAAAAAACAATAAAAAATTGTTTATTTGTTTGGAACCCCATCTCTCCCATTATAATAGTTACTAGTATTATGCACGTGCGATGCACGTGGATGGGGAGTGAAAAGGACAAAAAAAACCTACAAACACGTGCGCTGCACGTGTTTGCACACATACAAAAAAGAATAAAAAATTGTTTATTTGTTTCCAACCCCATCTCTCCTATTATAATAGTTACTAGTATTATACACGTGCTTTGCACGTGGGAAATTTTTTTTTTTTGAGGGGGGAATGAAAAGGGGGGAAAAAAATTACGTGATTTGCACGTGGGGAGATTTTTTTTTGGTGGGGGGAATGAAAAGGGCAAAAAAAAAAAAATTTACCAATACGTGCGTTGCACGGGTTGGGTTAAGGACTAAGGCCTTCTCCCATTGTAGTAGTAGAGATAGATAGATAGATATGTTTAATTGTAAATAACTTTCCAAATATAATATTGATACAAGTTTATCTTCAATGCAGGAATTAAAAGGGAAAGCAAATGAAATTATTAAAATTAGATTGACCTAATATTAGAGATGTTATAAACAAGTACGTAAATTTTACGGGGGTCATCTTGTCAAAAAATTATTTGGAGCCGGTCAAAATGCGTGAGTGAAAGCTGGACAACCGATAAACATAAGCAAGTTATAAACAAGCCGGAAGCAATTTCTTTTTTGACAAATAAGTTTGCAATTAAGTAAAATCCAATTGAAATAGGATAATAATAAACGTACATCCGTTCTTGATGATCACAGACGAAGCATAAAATATTCTGAGCACTAGCATTGGATCTGTTTTTTTACCAGTGTTAGAAATGTTAATCACCCTAAGGGGTTAAATAGGGTGATCGTGCATAATTAAAAACAATAAAATAAAGTAAAGTAAATATAAGTGTGATAAGAAAAGCAAACACAGATGATGCGGCAATATAACGTGGTTCGACCTCCAGGTCTACGTCCACACTACCTACTTGTAGCAATTCTCCGCCACAAGCATTCCACTATACTCAAAACCCTTGTACCATGATTCTCGGATTCAGACCGAGAGACCTATTACACCCACAGGACTTCTAATCCAAGTCCCGTTAATCTGATCGAAGTGAAAAAAGAAATGAAAAGAAAACTCAAGATCGTTAATGATCTTGACTGAAGAGTACAACGAAATAAACGCTCACATTCTGATTGATTAAATGAAGGATTAGTTCAGAAATTTTCTCAGAAGTTATTAGCATAAAAATACACAGTGGATTCGTTAATATTAATAGACGGGGAAGTGTATCGATCAAAAATAAAAACGATAATTTTCAAGAATATACACAGCGCAGAGTGTGGTCGACCGTCATTTTGGTGCGGTCGACCGTTCAGCTCTCTGACATAAAGTAGAGAGGTGAAAGGTCGACCTCTTCTCAAGCAACTCAAGGTTGCATTCGACTGCGATGCGGTCGACCGGTCGACCGGTATCACGCTGTATATTCCAAATCTACCATCTTTTCTTACCATAAACTAATTCATCTTTAATCAATCTTATACATTAAAAACTCACGAAAAAAGAATGAAAAATACATGTCTTTGATATCTTCCTCTTTTGCTTGTAGACCAATTAATCATGAACTCTTTTTGAATATCTTCCTCTTTTGCTTGTATATGCAATATTCCTTTATTACTTTCCTTGTTTGTATATTTGTGAATCTCTCTTGGATCTCTTTTTTATGTTATTTGATCCTGAAAATCTGACACACTAAATTCAAACTTATTAGTATGAGTGAGCATGTTTTGTGCACACCAAACTAAGAGTCAACAATCTCCCCCTTTTGGTGTGAACAAAACATGCATGAATGTTTGAAAATTTAAAACACAACATATGAATACTCCCCCTGAATTTAGCACATCCTGTAATACAGATTTTCATATAGATAAAACTTTTAAGGGAGTGAATACTCCTTCTTAATATAATGCTATCTGTAATACAGAACTTAAAGAACAAATATAAGAGAGGGGTGATAGTAATATATATAGTTGTTCATGAAATAATTTGCAAATTTATGAAATAAGTAGAAAACATTTTGAATAAGTAGAAAACAATTTAAAAACATTCTAGAAATAATTCTCGCCCTTTTTGGAACACACCAAGAGGGGATAAATAGAGGAGACATAAGTAAAATAAGCCTTAGAAAGTTCGTAGAACAAATCATCAATGAAAACACCAAAGAGAAAAAATTTTATGATAGTACAATGAATACAATCTTGTAAAAAAAATGGAAGAGAATCTTCTTACATGATACCGTTGATAGCGAGACTCTTTGCTATACAGTGAGAGCTCTTCATAATATCATAGATTCGAGATTCTCCCCAATACACATGAAAGCAACAAAAAAATCAAAATTTTGAGAAAAGAACATTAATTTTATAAGACTTTGAAAATATAGGCTAGAGAGAGAACCGGTTGACCGCAAAAATGAATTTTTAAAAGAATCATCCAGAGCGCATACCGGTGGACTGCACGGTCGAACTGCGATTTTTTTTTTTCCTTTTTTTCAAAAAGTTTCCAGAGAGCATGCCGGTCGACCGCAAAACCAATAGAACCCACAGAGGGCGAACCAATCGACCGCAATAAGTAAAAGTTAATCGAGACAAAAAATAATCAAAAACCGAGACTGAGCCGGTCGACCGCATAGTCGACCGACCCAAAAAAAAGTTTTTAGGCCGAAAAATCAATAACATTTAATGCTCCTCTCAAAAAGTAAAAACGTTTTTTGTCTAAAGGTTTTGTAAAAATATCAGCAAGTTGTGACTCAGTGGAAATATACTTAAGTAAAATATCCCATTTTTGAAAGTGATCTTTAATGAAATGATACCTAATATCAATGTATTTCATACGACTGTGTTAGTCATAATTTTTGGTCATATGAACGGTGCTAGTGTTGTCACATTTTATTGGAATATGATCAAAGAATATCTTATAATTCTCGAGAGTATGTTTCATCCATAATACCTGCGCACAACAAGAACCTACCGCAATATACTCAGCTTCGGCAGTTGAGAGAGTAACAGAATTTTGCTTCTTGGATGCCCACGAGACAAGGTAGGTGCCTAAAAAGTGACATGTACCACTAGTGCTCTTTCTATCTGTCAAGCTCCCGGCATAATCTGTATCAGAGTATCCTACAAGAGAAAAATTTCTATTTTTCGGGTACCAAAGATATTTGGTGCGCCTTTGAGATATCGAATGATACGCTTAACGGCAACCAAATGTGATTCTTTGGGACACGATTGAAAACGTGCACATAAATAGACACTAAACATAATATCAGGACAAGATGCAGTAATATAAAGTAAACTACCGATCATACCTCTGTAAGTAGAAATATCAACATTGTTACCAGATTTGTCTTTGGATAGCTTAGTGGTAGTGGCCATCGGAGTTTTGTAAGCATTAGCCTTTTCAAGTCCGAACTTCGTGACAAGTTTTTTTTCGTACTTGGATTGGTTTATAAATATGTCATCCTTTCTTTGTTGTATTTGAAGTTCAAGGAAATACGTTAGTTCTCCCATCATACTCATTTCGAACTCATCCTGTATTTGCTTTGAAAATTCCTTACTAAGATTTTCATTAGTGGATCCAAATATAATATCATCAACATAAATTTGAACGATTAATATATCTTTAAAAGCATGCTTTATAAATAGTGTAGTGTGTACTTTTCCTTTAGAAAAGCCTATGTGAAGAAGAAACGAACTCAGTCGTTCATACTAAGCACGAGGGACTTGCTTCAAACCATAAAGAGCTTTATCAAGCTGAAAAACATGGTTTGGGTGTGTGGGATCAGTGAATCCTGGTGGTTGTGCCACATAAACTTCTTCCGAAATAAATCCATTTAAAAATGCACTTTTAACATCCATTTGAAAAAGAGTAAAATCCATATATGCAACAAAAGCAAGTAAAATACAAATGGCTTCAAGCCTAGCAACTGGTGCAAAAGTTTCATCAAAGTCTATACCCTCTTGTTGATTATAACCTTGTGCAACAAGACGGGCCTTATTCCTAGTGATTGAACCGGTTTCATCTAACTTGTTCCTAAACACCCACTTAGTGCCATGTATAGTCCTATTGTGAGGTCGAGAAACAAGTCTCCATACTTGATTCCGTTCGAATTGATTAAGTTCTTCTTACATTGCAATGATCCATTCATTATCTTGCAAGGCCTCCTTAATATTCTTAGGTTCAAGTATGGAAACGAAAACGGTAAAATACATAAAGTTTTGAGCTTGAGTGCGAGTAGTTACCCCTTTTGACATATCACTTCATATAAGAGATGGTGGATGACTAGACATGATTTTCCATGCGGGACGTCTCTCACTTGTGGAGCCTTGATGTTGTATATTTTCATCTTCCATGGCATCAATTTGTTGTGTAGGAATCTCATTGATTTGGTTTTTAGGTTCATCTTTGTCTTGAAGCACCACTTGATTTTGATTATTTTCTTGTGGTTCTTCTTCAATAGGAACCTGTTTCTTTTCAACACGAACCCCTGTACCATCATCATCAACAACATGTAATATTTCTTTGGAGTAGAGATTAGTTTCATAAAAAATAATGTCAATAGATTCCTGAATTGTGCATCTTCTTTTGTTGAATACACGATATGCTTTGCTACTAAGAGAATATCCTTGGAAGACACCTTCATCACTTTTACGATCAAACTTCCCCAAGTATCAAGGGTATTTAAAATGAATACTTTGCATCCGAAGACACGAAAGTAGCTTAGGTTGGGAAGTTTTCCATAATATAGTTCAAAAGGAGTTTTCTCAAGATATTTTCTAATGATTACTTGGTTTTTGGTATAGTATGTTGTATTGACAATCTCTGCCCAAAATGATTTAGGTAAATCTTTTTCACTAAGCATAGTACGAGCCATTTCTTGAAGAGATCGATTCTTCCTTTCAACAACCCCATTTTGTTGGGGAGTGCGAGGACATGCGAACTCATGTTTTATTCCCTTTTTATCACAAAATGATGTGAAGAGTTCGTTTTGAAATTCCCCACCATGATCACTACGAAGAGTAACAATGGTGAGGCTTTTCTCATTTTCAACTCTACGAGAGAATTTTTGAAATACATATACTGTGTCAACTTTTTGTGGCAAAAAAGCAACTCAAGTAAATCTACTATAATCATCAACAATTACAAAAGCATATCGTGCACCACCATTACTACGTGTTCGTGATGGACCAAAAAGATCCATGTGTAAGAGTTCAAGGGATTTAGAAGTTGATACCATTTTCTTTGATTTGTGTGAACTTTTAGTTTGCTTACCAAATTGGCATGACACACAGTTTTTCTTTTTCGAATTTGGTTTTGGGAATTCCTCTCACGAGCTCCTTACTTACAAGTTTGTTGATATTGTCCATGGCCGTGTGACGAAGCCTTCGATGCCACAGCCATCCATCCTCATTTCGTGCGACAAAGCATCTCATACTTTCCTGTGCTAATTCATTTGAATTTATGACATATATATTGGTGCATCTGTTTGTAATATCCTAAACTTTCATTATAATAAAAATGTTGATTTTCACGTGTTGTGCACGTACAAATTTCGTATGTATATTTATTTATGTATTTTTATATATAAAATTTTCTTTTGTAGTATGAACAATTATTTTCTTCCTTTCCTTTTTTCTAAAAGCCTATTTTGTAAAGCCTAAAACATTGTTTTCTAAATTTGAACCCACTTTAATAATTTATTATTTTATTATTTTTGGCCCACAAGTCTAAGCCCATTATTTGTGAAGCCCACAAATTTAATTAATCATTTAAATTGTCACACTTGTCATATAGACACAATTTGTGAACAATTGATTAATTAAAAATTGTACAAATTTCAAATTGGGGGGGGGGGGGGGAAGGGGGGTACTAAAGGGCACGTGCATGCACGTAGTGTGCATTGCACACCTTTGGGAGGCCGGATTGTGCATGGAGAAGATGGGGAGTGGGTGTGTGTGTGCATGGGTAGTTATTTGATTGTGTGTGGTTGCTACAACTTCCCCTCCTATCCTAGCCATCCATCTTTAACCATCTAATGAAATCCTAGCCCTCCAGTCCATTCTAGAACTAGTATAAATACCCCTACCGACATGCATTCTACACTAATAAATTATTGAAAGATAGAATTTATATAGGAGAGAATTACATAAGAGAGTATATAGTTTGAGTGTTCTTTGGTGTGTCCTAAGATTGGAGGCTGGCCCATCCCATCCACAAGGAGAGCTCTCAGTTTTGGCAAAGGGAGCAAGAAGGAGGACTTTTGCATCGCAATTTAGGAGGAGAAGGCTACTCTCTCGCATTCTAGGAGACTCTAGGAGCTTTTAATTGGCTTTTTCTCCAAAGATGTGGGTGTTTCTCATTGCTTCTAATATCGATGCATGCTAGGTATATTTTAAATGAAATTATGTGAATTAACTAGTAAGAGATTGGAACCATGTTTGTTTAATTAAAGTATTAAAGTAGAGTGGTAATATTAGAGATAAATTGATGGAATGATTACTAAGAGATAATTGTTAATTCTCCATTTTGTATGTGCCATATGAATGTTAGAATGAATGAAAGAGATTGTTTTTGCAAACAAATGATTGAATGCATCAAGTGTAAATTAGTTGATAAAAATAGAAGTTTTATTCATTAGAAATGATGATTTTGTGTTCTAAAACCATAGTAGTTTGTCAATAAGCAAGAGAACAATAATGTAGCGATTTTTTTGTGGGAACCTATCTTTAATTATGAAGAATTATGCTTTAGTTCTCAAATGTCGAAATTATGAACATGGATTACAAACTAGGGCTAAAATGCATGATTTAAAGAGTTAAAAAAAACTTATAAAAATACTGGTTACTGTAGATTTGGGTATATTTTAATTCTGAAAAATTTTGTTTTCAAAAGAGGAGAAAAAGAGACAATTTTTGTTTTGAGACTTCATGAATTATAGCTATGAACAGAGAGCAAAATCAAAACCCAAATTAATTACTTTCAAAACGAAATGGCCACTTAGACCAACTGGTCGGTAGAGCTTTCGGTCGCTACAGTAGAGAGGAGGTCTCGGGTTCAATACTGAGGCTTTTCGTTTATTTTTTTGTTAAAAACCCAATTGCCGAGAGTCGATACTTAGGGATTATAACCCCTATTTATATCGCCTTGGGGCTTTGGCGCGTTGGTCTTGTGCGCTGTCTATTGGGCCGCTGGTTGTGGGTTCGAATCCGGTTGGGGGTTTGAATTTAAAAAATTGTTTTTTGTGGGATTTTTAATTAATTGAGTTTTAAAAATAGATTAAAAATTGGAAAAAATATGGATTAATTACTGAAAATTATTTGGACTTTATGAGAAAAATTTGTATAACTTTTGATAAAGTGTAATTAAGAAATTCAGGTTTTTTGCAAGAAATGACTTCTTTTTAAAATTAAATTTGTCTTCTAAATAAAAGAAAAATAAATGAGATTTGTGAGTTAAAAAGGTGAAAATTAGTAATGAGAAATTTTTGAAAGTTATGATTTTGTGTGATTAATTGGACTTATAAATTATGGTTGTGGTAAGATTTTGAAATGAGAATAATAGATTTGTGAAATAAATGAATTACGGATTACTACTAGTTGAAATTTATTCTTACGCATAAATTGCATGTGAAGTTGAATTATTGATTGTGATGAGTTATGAAAGATGTGAATACATGAATACTATGCTTATGAAAACATGAATTGTGATTAATCATGAAAAGACCTTATGAGTATGAAAAGCTCGATGTTGTAATTATGAGTTGAAATTGAGAATTAGGGTATAGCCAAGCCTTATACCGGCAATAAAAGAAATGTGGAAATGATATTTGAAATGAGAAGACCAAGGTTTAGATCATGTGAAATGAATAAATAAGACCGGTATAGTGGGAGTGCTAAACTCTAAGGGATTGATTTTATTCATGATTCAATTAAACTAAGAATTAGATACATAGTGAAGATGTAATGAAAGTAAGAGAAAACATTGAGTATGAGGGCCATTGGATTGGCGGCGTAAGAGTATTCACGGGATGTCCCATGATGCGTCATGATAGGGCGTGGATACTGCTCCAGAGTACCGTCCTGGTGGCGACGCTCGTGGGGTGTTTGACGACTGCGGGTGGTGTCATGTCTATGGTAGGAGCTGAATTACCATAGGATGCCTGCATGATGAGTCATGTGTCAGTGCATTGGGATTCCCTCCAGGGCGCCTAGACATGAGTTCGTAGGTCAGAAAACATCTAGGATACTTACCGTAATTACAATAGTAGATTAAGTCATTGCGAGGGATTGAACCCTACAAGATGAAGAACGGTTAAGGGCTTGCCCTCGGACCTATGTAGTATGGGCTGCATAGACTCTGAACAAGTGCACATTAGTGTCATGTAATATAAATAATTGCATTAAGGACTAAGTGCACATTCACAACACAACATCAATAGGATAGTCCCTTTAGCTTTGTTTGTGAACAAGTTTGTGGTTTGCTAAGTATTGAGAATCATTATACTGTTTTCGGCATAGAGAGAATTGCCGTGTATAATATTTCGTCAGTTGAATGAATTGACGCGCCCACAGTTTTACATGCAGGATAAAGATGCTTGACAAATTGAAGTATACATGCTGCTCAAGATTGATTTAAATGTTGTTTCATGTAATTTATTGTAAAATTGCTTCCGCTGTAATAATGTAAAGGTGTAATGTAACTCTGATGTAAGAAATGTTTTTATTTCCTTGTAAAATTGTACGAAAGAAGTGTAAAGATCCTGTGGAACTTCGAATTCAGTTATGTTTTGGAATTCGGGGTGTTACACTGTTAGCAAGAAGTAAATAGGATTTATTGTTATCTAGTACAATGCATGTATTTTTATCAAAAGTAACAGTGTACCCTTTATCACATAGTTGGCTAACACTAATTAAGTTATGCTTTAGACCTCTTACCAATAGAACATCCTCAATGGAGCATGAGGAACCAAAGTTAATTTTACCTTTACCAATGGTTTGACCAGTGCTATTATCTCCAAAGATGATGTCATTTCCCTTTTTCCTTGATAGTGGTGAAAAATATCTTCTGTCACCAGTCATGTGATTTGAGCATCCACTATTAAGGTACCACCGATCTTTAGTCTTGATGTGTTGAAGTACCCATATCAAGATTAGTAGGTATAATTTTGCATGCCCAAATTTGTTTTGAACCTGTATTTGTATCCTTTCTCATCCACACAAGATTAATATTTCTTTTTAGTGAAAAATTATAAGAAATATGCTCAAGTCTACAGCAAAAATGACATGTGATTCGACTATGCCTTGGGTCATGCACACTTGTATGATTTATATTTGTTTTGTGATTGTGTTGATTTTTATACAAGTGTGTATAACATGATGGTTTTTGATGAGGTATTGGATCTTCGTAACCAAACCCTTGATTATCATGATATGATCTTGAATCTTTTGTAATAAAGTAATTAGGCCCTTCATGCTTTTCAATAATTTTTTCAAACTCAATTACCTTTTTACACAGTCTTTTTCTAGTTATCTCATCGTCTTTTGTGTTCCAACAAAGAGTATCTAGTGTGGCATCAAGAATCCGATTTTGTTTAAGGGCTTCATTACATCCTTCCATTACTTCATCAAATTTTCTTTTACATTCATCTACATCATTTGTGAGCTTGGCAATATAAACAGATTTCTCCTGAATATCTCTTAAGTGATCATCATGTTTTGCTAGAGATTTACAAATTTGTTGTTTTAAAATCTCATTTTCTTCTAGCAAAACATCATGATCTTTTCGACATGACTCAAGTTTTTACAAAATTAGGGCATTCTTATTTTTCAGTTTGTGATTTTTTTGTTATGCAAGCATCATGTATTTCATTACAATTTTGTTTATATTGCCTAAGTTCATGACTTAGTTTCTTAGCATAGTCTTTCAAACCATTACACATATCTACAAGTTCCTCATAAGTTAGTTTTTCGATTACCTTTTCTTGAGAAGGTGATTGCACCTCACCACTCCCAAGAGCCATGAAGCCGACGTTGTCGTAACCTTGCTCTTTCTCACTTGAATCCGAGTCTAGCCAAGTTGCTTTTAGTGCCTTCTTTTTCTGACTTGGAATTGAGCGATAGTGGTCCCTGTTTCTGTCTTGTTGAATATGACAGTTTGCACGGTTGTGTCCGGACTTTTTGCACTTGTAGCACACACCCTCCTTCTCCTTTTTCTTTCTTCTTGATACCTGCCATATTTTTTGTGTCTGAGGTACTTATGAAATTGTCTTGTTAATAGAGCAATGTCCTCGTCTAACTTCTCATGATCTGAGAATCAGCTTTTGATGGTTGGGCCTTTTCTGCCTTTAGTGCAATGGTTTTCTCCTCAGTCTTTGGTTCAATTCCGATATTTTGCCTGTATCTTTTTGTCTCCAACATTTCCATCTCGTACGTCTTTAGATTTCCTTGAAATGTATAGTAGTTGAATCCCTTCTCTTCGAGAGTCTCTCTCATTGCCGCGGCCTTAACGTCCCACTTTAGCGTGAGACAGCTTATGAGCCTTTCGACCTTTCGGTCATCATCAAGCCCCTTACCCAAGCTCTCAAGTTTGTGGGCAATGATATCGAAACAGGCGAGCCTTTGGTCCACATTTTCTCCTGTCAACATGCGAAACACATCAAACTTATAGAAATACAAATTCACTTTAGCTTTTACCTCAGAAGCGGTTCCTTCATGCCGCCTTAGCATGTTGTTCCAGATCTCGTAAGCTGTTTTGCAGTTACGCCTGCAATGCATTATCTCTTCATTGTTCAACCCTGCATAAAAAGCTGTCATGGCTTTGGAATTTGCTGTCTTGAGGGATAACTCCGCCTTTGTGAATTCCGTTTTTCCATCGTTGATACATACATTCCATACATCTTCTCCGAGCATCTGTAAAAAATGAGGCATACGAACTTTCCATACGTCATAGCATTTTCCATCAAAAAATGGTGATCGTGTAAGACTTGTCCCATCGAAGAAGAAAGGCTCTGATGAGTACAAGTTTTGGGGAGGAGGGATTTCGGCTATTGGACCTTTTTCTTAAGCTTTTAGGCTTTTTTATAAGCACCTCGCTCTGATACCACTATTAATCACCCTAGGGGGGTGAATAGGGTGATCGTGATGAATTAAAAACAATAAAATAAAGTAAAGTAAATGTAAGAGTGATAAGAAAAGCAAACACAGATGACACAGCGATATAACGTGGTTCGACCCCCAGGTCCACGTCCACACCACCCACTTGTAGCAATTCTCCGCCACGAGCGTTCCACTATACTCAAAACCCTTGTATAGTGATTCTCGGATTCAGGCCGAGAGACCTATTACACCCACAGGACTTCTAATCCAAGTCCCACCAATCTCACCGAAGTGGAAAAGAAATGAAAAGAAAACTCAAGATTGTTAATGATCTTGACTGAAGAATACAACCAAATAAACGCTTACACTCGGATTGATTAAATGAAGGATTAGTTCAGAAATTTTCTCAGAAGTAATTAGGTTAAAAATACACAGTGGATTCGTCAATATTAATAGACGGGCAAGTGTATCGATCAAAAATAGAAACGATACTTTCCAAGAATATACACAGCGCAAAGTGCGGTCGACCGTCATTTTGGTGCGGTCGACCGTTCAGCTCTCTGACGTAAAGTGGAGAGGTGAAAGGTCGACCGCTTCTCAAGTAACTCAAGGTTGCAGTCGACTGCGATGCGATCTACGGTCGACTGGTATCGCGCTGTATATTCCGAATCCACCATGTTTTCTTACCATAAACTAATCCATCTTTAATCAATCTTATACATTTAAAAACTCACAAAAATAGAAAGAAAAATTCAGGTCTTTGATATCTTCCTCTTTTGCTTGTAGACCAATTAATCATGAACTCTTTTTGAATATCTTCCTCTTTTGCTTGTAAATGCAATCTTCCTTTATTACTTTCCTTGTTTGTATATTTGTGAATCTCTCTTTGAACCTCTTTTTGATGTTATTTGATCCTGAAAATCTGACACACTAAATTCAAACTTATTAGTATGAGTGAGCAAGTTTTGTGCACACCAAACTAAGAGTCAACAAGAAATTGGTGCTTTCCTTATCTTCTTTTGTTCTGATTAATAACCAACACCGATATGATAGAGTAATTATCTTTGTCACCTTCATATAGTAGTCCTATATTAAGAAAATTATTATGATTGTTTGCCCATTTTCTTCTTCGCTGTCTTTTATTCTATTTTTGCTAGTAGCTATGTTATCTTTTCCCACTCTTTAATTTATGGATAACCAAATGGCTTAACAAAAGCAGGATTCGTCGTTGCCCACTAACAACTGAATTAACAAAAATGCCCTACCTATAAAATAAAAATAAAATACTAATTCCTAGTATCAAAATTTTGTTGCCAAATTTAAACTTTTTCAAAAAGTATTCTTTATTAAAAAAGGTTTAAAAAAACTCTAAGGGGGCGTTTGGTACAAGAATTTTTTTTTGTTTCCAGAAATCATAAATCCTAGGATTTATGATTCCTAGGAATCATAAAACATGTTTGGTAGGTCTTAAACATCTCTGGAAATCTTAGTTGGAAACTTAATTTCCTATGTTTGGTTGAGCTAAATATTTCCTGGGAATCTTAATCTTATTGTCCAAAATACCCCTCTCATTCTCAAATAACAAAACAAACTATTTGATGAAATACCCGAGTAAAAAAAATGATGCAAATTTGGGCCACAAAATACAAATAATTTTAAGTGGTAACATGACTTAAAATTGAAAGAGGACAATATATTTGCAGGATATCAAAACTTTTGCTTGGCATTCTAACACCATGATTAAATTGTGCCACACAATCTACTAACTACAAATTTACTTAGAAACACAAAATTGTACTTAGAAGCTCTAACAAATACTTAGAAACACAAAAGTTCCAAATGTTCTAACAAGTAATGAAAAACACAAAACTTCCAACAACATGATGTTCTTATTCCACCTGCTCAATACTGAGACGGATTTAAACTCGACGAGTTTGGTAGGATCCCGACTATGGCAACTAGCGGGCGGGCACACGACACTGCTCAGATTATGTTGGATGGCCAAGAGAGAGCAATGCTGGTGTGTAGGGTGATTGCAGGGAGGGTGAAGATGGATTTGGAAGGTTCGAAGGAGTTTGATTCAGTAGATGGGAGTGAAGGAGTGGGGGATAATTTGGAGGAGCTGTATGTGTTTGATAATAGAGCTGTACTTCCTTGCTTTGTGGTTATTTACACAAGTTTCTGAGTAACGATTCTCAGAGTGAATCACTTTGATTTTGTAATGTCACTTGAATAAGATTGGTTTTCTTTCGATAATTGTTGTACTGTGCTGTGCTTGCATTAATGTGGGTGTTCGGTTGGTTGCCTTGAAAGTAAAAAATATATGCTTCATGGAAGAATTCTTGTAATAATTTCGTTGGTTTTCAGTTGCAATTGAAAGTAATCTTGCAACTTCAACAATAGTTACTTGCAACAAACCAAGCCCCCTGCAAATTCAATATGTGCTTGATTTTCTAAGCATACCATCGCTCTAAACCAAGCACCATGCATGATTCCGTCGAATTCATCCTTTCAAAACATACTTCTGACATGATCATCTAGAAAATTAGGATACGATAAAGGGACATGGTTTTTTTTTAATTTTAAGGACAAAATTGTAATTTTAAAGAAATAACATTTTCCTAAGCACTTGGGAATCTAAGAATCCCACCCCCTCCATGGAAAAAATTTTGTGGGAATTGTGGCAAAAAAAAAATCACAGGAATCTTAGTTTCCTAGGAATCTGAATTTAAAAGCTAGCATACCAAACATGGAAAACTAGATTCTCAAGTTAAGATTCTCAGGAAACAAAAAATAATCCCCTACCAAACGCCCCTAACATTTTTTTAAACACTTAAAAAACTCTAACGTTTGTTTTGAATTAAAGAACCCCCACCATTTGAAATGGGACAATTTTTACCTTTTTCCCTTTTATTAACAATTGGGGACTCAAAACAAACGTTAGTGATTTTTTAATTCTGTAAATAACGTTAGGGGAGTTCTTTGCTTTTTACCCTAAAAGGGTAAAGAGGAAAATTGTTCTATTTTAAATGGTGGGGGTCTTTTGACTCAAAATAAGCGTTAGAGGGGTTTTTTTTATTTTTTTTAAATGTTAGGGAGATTTTTCGCTTTTTACCCAAAAAACAATTCCAATGTTATCAGAAATCTATTGTAAAATTTAAATTATAATATTTTTGTTGGAAAAGAGAGAGAAATCGAGTGGTGTAACCAAAATCCAAGTGTTGTGGCTTTTTATTCATAACACTAGTATAATGCACGTGCGATGCACGTCTATAAAGGTGTGTAGGATTTTGAGAAAGGGGAAGGTCACCGAAGAGGTTGCATGCATGCATGCAGACAGGCATGCACAATTTATTCATTTTGATATTTGCATACATGTGTTAGACCTACTGGCTTTGATGAAACTTTCTTATGAATAGATTGTGCATGCAAGTACATGCAAATCTATACTTGTAGACAGGCATGCAAATCTATGCATGTTAATTATTTTTTCAATTCATGCAAATTACATTTATGAATAAATTGTGCATGCAAATACATGCAAATCAATTTTATTAATTATTTTCCCAAATCTATGCGGACAGGCATGCAAATCTATGCATGTTAATTATTTTCCTAATACATGCAAATTATATTTATGAATAAATTGTGCATGAAAGTACATGCAAATCTATATTATTAATTATTTTCTCAAAACTATGCAGACAGCCATGCAAATCTATGCATGTTAATTATTTTTCCAATACATTCAAATTACATTTCTGACCTCAGATATTAACCCTATATTTTTTTAGCCTTTTATGTTTATGAGGGTATGATAGTAAAAAGCTGCCAAAATAGGGCTTTGCTTAATAATAGTATAGATATATAGGGAATAAGTTAGGGTTAGGGTTTGGTAGTGTGATTGGGCCGAAACCTGAATAGGTAGGCTTGGGCTGCTACCTGAATAGGTGGGCACCACCTAATAGGTGGTCACCGTTTCACAAAACTCCCCTTTGGATGTCCACTTTAAAACATTGTCTCATTAAAAAAATTTCTGAGGAAGAACTTACATTTGGGAAAAATCCGTAGTGAAAGAAAAGAGTACAACTGATTCTTCAGGAATTTGATTCTCAGGAATTTAAGTGGGTGCGGCTTATATTGCCTCCTTAAAAACCTTTCGTAGGGAAACCCCAGTGGGAAAAATCTTAGAAGGAAAAGAGAACAATGAGCGACGACATTATTTAGGATGTCTCCATTAGCATCTTCATGATGCTTGCACCTGCATGCTCCCCCTCTAAAACACTAAAATTTATTACATTTAGTTCATGCATCAACTTAAATGAAAAATCACCCTCCCCAAAATAATACATTTGGTCATTACATTCCAGCCCAAAATTTATCAACCTATACATTTGTAACCCCCATTCCTGCCAATAAGTATTTTCTGTGTATTTTTCTACAATTTAATTTTAATAAATTATTTTGTGCTAAATTCGTTTCAGATTTGTATTAAATTGATTTCTAATCGAAAATTTACTCATTTTTAATAACGGTGTATTTTAATCTTACTTCCCATTTCTTATTGATCGACTATATATATTTGAGCCTAAATTCTAATATATTATTATTATTGGATTATTATAATGAAATTGTTTATAACCCGAATATTAGTATGGTGTTATTAATTTTTTATAATTATAATAATTAATTGTTATTTCTTAATTAATCTATTTAAAATCCATCTATTAAATTATTTTATTATTTTATTTGTTCTGATTTTCCTGGCAAATTTCAGTCTACTTTCATGCCCATTTGATATTCTTTTGCATTTGTGTTATTCATCTATCTAATTGGATTTATATTTTCGTTCATGAACAATTTTCCCTTTTTGTTGGGCCATATATCTTGTGAATTTTATTGTATTGGATTGTGATTATTTTATTTGAACCCTATTGTCTTCAAACCCATCTCTTGTTGAACCCTAAAATCCAATCTCAATTTTTCTTGACCCAAAACCAATATTATTTGAACCTAAGCCACTAACCCAATATCCCAATTGTACCCGTATAAATACAATCCTTGTGCAAACCCTAAAAATTGCACAATACAAACCCTAACTAGCTGTCTATTCTCTTTCCTATTCTCTCTCCTCCCTGTTTCTCTTTCACCAAATCCCGACCACCTTTTCCGGCCATCTTCCCTGGCAAAACCCCCTCGAGCGACGACCCCCGTCGACTCCCATCGACCACCAATAGCCCCCTGACGCTGCTTCCCTCTTTCCGTCGAGCTCCCGACTGAAACTCCTGTTCAGATATACGAGCTCAGCCAGGCTCACCCCTCGATGCCAGATCGCTCGCCATCGACTCCCTGCTGCTGTTGTTGCCCCTTTCCATCGACGTCGACCATCGCGACGCCGTCGCTCCCCGTTGACGTCACCCCCGCCGCCGTCCAGATCGGCCTTGCCACTGTTGCTGACATTGCTTACTGCTGCCATTACTGTTTATTATTGTCGAGTTGCTGTTATTGCTTGGGTCTCTCTCACACGTAGCTCGCACGTGTTATTTTGTGTGATGCGTTCGTTGCTTCAGGATCCTTGTCCCGTTATTCTTGGTATTCGTTTTCAACGTTTATAAGGCAAGTTACCTCCACTTGAATTGTTAATTGTATCAAGTTCAAGTTTTTTTTTTGAAATTCTTGCAAGTAGATCCCTTCGTTTATCGTATTATACATTATTCATACCTTTCGTTGGGTCTATTGAAGGTTTACACAAGCTAACCGCAATATTCTTGACATCGTGCCACTTTTGACTCTATAGATTGAATCTTTCATGCATTCATATAGAATTGAGAATAAAGTTGTTCACATAATAATAACACAATTAATTATTGTAGAGATAATTGCTAGGTTGTATGTAGTCTGAACGCTTGATGTTTGATTGATGATAAATTAATCTATGTATGTGTTTTTAATTTTATTGATCATGTTATTACACCATCATGCTGATTATAAAGTTCATCGACTAATAGAATTGATACCCATCGTGTCTAATGAATTTATTCCATGGAAAATACCCAAAACCCTGTATGTTGCATGCTGGCTATATGTTGTCTGCTATTTTCGACCCTGTAAACGATCTCAAAATAAATTACTTTTGGAATAAGAGTTGTAGCCTTATCTTTGTAGTTTCCAGAACATCTTGAATTTCAAAATTCCGAGTTTTGTAGCAAAAGTTATGCCTGTTTTACTACAACGGTGTTTTTAATTCCAGATTCTCAGATCCTTGTACGTTTCATGTTTAAATAGTAAAAAGACTGATCAAATTATAAAATTTTGCTCTGATAATTTCCAGATTGTTAGTGATCATGTTTATGAGTCTAATAAATATTTTTAACGAATTTAATATTGAGTTATTACTGATTCTAAAAAATATAATAACATGATGTCGAAATTTTGTCTGAACATGAAATCTGTAAAGAATGGTGTGATTGACCTAGCTAATGTTGTCGGGTTTTGAACTTTCAATATGCGTTGGAACCGTGCGGAAGTCTAGTTTCTAGAATTTCTGACGGATTCATATTTCGATTTCTGTAACTACAGAATACCGTATTTTTGTACAGACTACTCTTGCTGTCCAGAATTTTATATTCCGGTTTTTAATAGATTAATTATTCCTATATCATTGTATTATTTGAATTGAAGTGTATATATTGCATTACATGATCCTAATGTCTTATTGTCATCATTCTAATCGTCCTATCCAAATTTATCATTTTATTGTTCCTCTATTGTCACTATCGTTTATCTAATGTCTCTAGATTGCACATTATATTGTTGCATCGATAAAATAATTAACAAGCCGGGGTTTAAGGGTTGACTCTAGTAGTGGACAATATAGGGACTGTACTCGGATAAGGGGCTCGTAGTTCCCTATATCTTTATGTTGTGATCTTGTGTTCTTGTGATCTTGTGATCGTGTGATCGTCTAGCATCTTATTGATAAATTATCGTTATGGATGGAACATTGTTATTGTAAAGACCCGGATACATGAACTATAAAATCCACCACTAAGTCTAAAAATAACTTGTTTGTATGTAGCAACCATATGGTAAATAAATTGGACGCATGAAGTGCTGCATTAGTTAGGATTAAAATTATTAAAAGACTTAGGAATAACACAACATTGACACTGCATATTGTTCATCATTGTTCCTATTGATAACGAATATTGGCTAAGTACCATTGATATTGATCATTGATTATTGTTACCGAATAGCGAAACATTGTTTATAGCCATTGCATCGATTACCCGTGATATTGATTATTGATTATCGTCCCATATTATTGATTCCTATTGATCCATTGAATTCAATGTTATACAATAATTCTATTGTTCTTTGCTTTCTCTACTTATTGTCCATGACTTGCTCTAAGGATAATTTTTCTTCTCTTTTTAAATGAAGTGTATACGGGTAATAAAGGAGAATTGCCTGCTGGAATTGGAGAACAAACTTTCTAATGTTTTACTGCTTTCTAGTTATTTTTATTGAATTGAACTTAATGTATTGAGACTTATTAATTATCTGTGATTAGATTTATTATTGTATTGGGCTGATGACCTAGATTTTATTATTGTTTCTATACGTTGGTTTATTGTATTTGGATATTTCATATTGCTTAATTCCAAGTATTATTGTTCATGAGATTATTGTTATTGCTTGCGCAATTGTTCTGTATTGATTATTTTGTTTAGTTGATCGGATAAACAGCTTAAGGGTGACGTTAGTCATTCGCTGAGCCAATGTCATGTACTCGTGTTCCATATTTTTTGGAAGCAGTGCGTGACAAGGCTTTTAGTTGTATCAGAGCCCGGGTTTGGATAATATATCAGTCAAACGTGACTAACGAAAGGAAGTTTGGCTTTGACTGATATATTAATCAGATTTAGGTTTTTACCAGTTTGACTAAACTATATGTGCAATACAGAGATCACATGAATAATTGATAACCAACTTATGATCTGGAAACTAGTCTTATTTGATTCCTCTTTGAACCCTTCCATTTATTGATTCTTTATTGGGTATAATTTTATTCTTTTGTAGTCATATTCTTTTGATTCTGGTTCTATCTTTTCTCTTATTTCTGCTTGGTCCATCGATTATCCTCATGTGGTCTACAATGACATGTCAATAGCTTGCAGCATCACCATCAGAGTGGCACAGTGGATGTGTGGTGGGCCCATAACCCACAGGTCCCAGGATTCTCTTGTTGCTTCTCTCTCTTTACATTATTTATTCCCTTACTCTTACATTTGCATTGTCATCATTCATTAAATATTTATTTGACATCATTCTAGATCACTTTATTCAAATTGCTATCCTTTCTAATTCTTGTGTTGTCACTATTTTGTCTTTCCCTATGGATTCCCTGTTTTGTTATTTCAACAGTTTGTTTTTGCTGTCCTATGTACCGTATGAGCAAATTTCAAGAACGAAATTTTATTGTAAGGTATGTAGGATTGTAACTCCCATAACCGTCAATAAGTATTTTCCGTATATTTTTCTACAATTTGATTTTTATAAATTATTTTGTGCTAAATTCGTTTCAGATTTGTATTAAAGTGTTTTCAATCAAAAATTTACTTATTTTGAATAATGGCATATTTTAATCTTACTTCCCATTTCCTATTGATCAACTATTTATATTTGAGCCTAAAACCTAATATATTATTATTATAGGATTATTTTTAATGAAATTGTTAAACCTGAATATTATTTTGTTGTATGGTATTATTATTTTTATAATTATAATAATTAATTGTTATTTACATATTAATCTATTTAAAATCCATCTATTGAATTATTTTAATATTTTATTTGTTCTGATTTTCCTGGCGAATTTCAATCAATTTTCAAGCCCAATTGATATTCTTTTGCATTTGTGTTATTCATGTATCTAATTATATTTAAATTTTCGTTCATGAACTATTTTCTCATTTTGTTGGGCCATCTATCTTGTGAATTTTATTGTATTGGATTGTGATTATTTTATTTGAACCCTATTGTCTTCAAACCCATCTTTTGTCGAACTCTAAAATCCAATCTCAATTTTTCTTGACCCAAAACCATTATTATTGGATCATAAACCACTAACCCAATATACTAATTGTACCCTATAAATACAATCCTTGTGCAAACCCTAAAAATTGCACAATACAAACCCTAACTAGCCGTCTATTCTCTCTCCTCCCTGTTTCTCTTTCCCCAAATCCCTGACCACCCTTTTCTGGCCATCTTCCCTGGCGAAAACCCCTCGAGCGACGACCCCCGTCGACTCCTATCGACCACCAACAGTCCTCCAATTCTGCTACCCTCTTTCCATCGAGCTCTCGACCGGAACTCCTGTTCAGATCGACGAGCTCAGCCAGACTCACCCCTCGACGCCAGATCGCTTGACATCGACCCCACCTGCTGCTGTCGATACCCCTTTCCGTCGACGTCGACCATCCCGATGTCGTCGCTCCTCGTTGACGTCGCCCCTACCACTGTCCAGATCGCACTTGCCACTATTGCTGATACTGCTTACTGCTGCCATTACTGTTTATTATTGCTGAGTTGCTGTCATTGCTTGGGTCTCCCTTACATGTAAATCGCACGTGTTATTTTGTGTGTTCGTGGGTTCGTTACTTCGGGATCCTTGTCCCATTATTCTTGGTGTTCGTTTTCACCGTTTATAAGGTAAGCCACCTCCTCTTGAATTTTTAATTGTATCAAGTTCAAGTTTTGTTGAAACTCTTGCAAGTAGATCCCTTTGTTTATCATATTATACATTGTTCATCCCTTTCATTGGGTCTATTGAGGGTTTACATAAGCTAACCCCAATATTCTTGACATTGTAGCACTTTTGACTTTAAAGATTGAATCTTTCATGCATTCATATAGAATTGAGAATAGGGTTGTTCACATAATAATAACACAATTAATTATTGTAGAGATAATTGCTAGATTGTATGTTGTTTTATCGATTGATGTTTGATTGATGATAAATTAATGTATGTATGTGTTTTTAATTTTATTGATCATGTTATTACACCATCATGCTGATTATAAATTTCATCTACTAATAGAATTGATACCCAACGTGTTTAATTAGTTTATTCCATGGAAAATACCCAAAACCCTGTATGTTGCTTGCTGGATGTATGTTGTCTGCTATTTTCGACCTAGTAAACGATCTCAAAATAAATTACTTTCGGAATAAGAGTTGTATCCTTATCTTTCTAGTTTCCAGAACATCTTGAATTTCAAAATTCCGAGTTGTGTAGCAAAAATTATGCTTGTTTTACTACAACTGTGTTTTCATTCCAGATTCTCAGATCCTTGTACGTTTCATGTTAAAACAGTGAAAAACCTGATCAAATTATAAAATTTTGCTCTGATAATTTCCAGATTGTTAGTGATCATGTTTAGTATTTTAATAAATATTTTTAACGAATTTAATATTGAGTTCTTGCTGATTCTAAAAATATAATAACATGATGTCAAAATTCTGCCTGAACATGAAATCTGTAAAGAATGGTGTGATTGACCTAGCTACTGTTGTAGGATTTTTAACTTTAAATATGCGTTGGAACCGTATGGAAGTCTAGTTTCTAGAGTTTCTAACGAATTTAGTTTTGGATTTTTGTAACAACAGGAAACTGTATTTTTGTACAGACTACTCTTGCTATCCAGAATTTTATATTTAAGTTTTTAATAGATTAATTATTCCTATATCTTTGTATTATATGAATTGAAGTATATATATTGCATTGCATGATCCTAATGTCTTATTGTCATCATTGTAACCGTCCTATCCAAATTTATCATTCTATTGTTCCTCTATTGTCACTATCGTTCATCTAATGTCTCTAGATTGCATATTATATTGTTGCATCGATAAAATAATTAAAAAGCTGGGGTTTAAGGGTTAACTCTAGTAGTGGACAATATAAGGATTGTACTCGAATAAGGGGCTCGTAGTTCCCTATATCTTTATCTTGTGAACCTGTATTCTTGTGATCTTGTGATCTTGTGATCTTGTGATCTTGTCGCATCTTATTGATAAATTATCGTTATGGATGGAACATTATTATTTTAAAGACCCAGGTACATGAACTATAAAATCCACCACTAAGTCTAAATGTAACTTGTTTGAAGTGCTACATTAGTTAGGATTAAAGATTAATAAACTTAAGAATCACACAACATTGACACTGCATGTTGTTCATCATTATTCCTATTGATATCGAATAATGGCTAAATATTATTGATATTGATCATTGATTATTGTTACCGAATAGAAAATCATTGTTTATAGCTATTGCTTTGATTACTGTGATATTGATTATTGATTATCGTCCCATGTTAATGAATTCATTGTTATACCGTAATTCCATTGTTCTTTGCTTTCTCTACTTGTTGTCCATGACTTGATCTATAGACAATTTTTCTTCTCTTTTTAGATGAAGTGTACATAGGTAATGAAGGAGAATTGTCTGCTGGAATTGGAGAACAAACTTTCTGAAGTTTTACTGCTTTCTAGTTATTTTTATTGCATTGAACTTAATGTATTGGGACTTATTAATTATCTGTGATTGGATTTATTATTGTATTGGGCTGATGACCTAGATTTTATTATTATTTCCATACGTTGGTTTATTGTATTTGGATATTTCAAATTGCTTCATTCCAAGTATTACTTTTCATGAGTTTATTGTTATTGTCTGTGCAATTGTTCTGTATTAATTATATTATTGAGTTGATCGGATAAACAGCTTATGGGTGATATTAGTCATTCGCTGGGCGAATGTCATGTACTCGTGTTCCGTATTTTTGGGAAGCGGGACGTGACATCATTTATATGTCTATTTGCTGAACTCTTTTCATGCCTATCTGGTCTACTAACTTTTGAAATTTTGATTTTGTGAGGGTTTTTGGGAAGAGATCTACAAGGTTATCTGAAGACTTCATCTGTTTTATGTTAATCATATTTTCTTCTTGAATTTGCTTTATACATGCTACATTATCCTCATAAATGATTGTAGGCTTGTTTGTGATTTCTGAGAGCTCGCAATTCCCTGATATGCTGAACTAGAGACCTTGGCCATACAAATTCTCTAACTGCTTCATGAGAATTATTGATCGATGTTGTTGCAATTGTTTAATTGATTGGCCTCAATGAAATAGCTGCAACACTCTTAAGAAAAACATATTATGTTTATGACCTCCCCTTATGCGGATTAGATAAATGACCTGCTTCTGTATATCCAACACGGTCAACACATTTACATGAATAATATAAACCAAGCTAGTGCACTGTGCTAAATAAAAGAGTGCGCCTATTGCACTCAAATATGGTACTTCAGGACCCAGAATATCTTCATTTTGTTCTTGAGTGTCCATTGCTCATAAATGATGTTTCCTGACTTTGAGTGTCCATTTCATATTTCTTTTAACTCATTTATTAAGATTTCACTTGTTTCACTCTCATTTTGAAGTACCAAGTGAAAACAAGGAATTATACTCCATCGAAATTAAGCTTGGAACCTAGAAAATTGTTAAGGCTATTTATACAAATTGGATTATCTTGGAACTTAGAAAATTGGTTCGAGAGACCCTACACTATTGATGCTTCAATAGAGCCACAGAACCACCACGTATGGAATAGTTTATCGAAGGAGTGCACTTTCTGTGTGCACACGACGTTGCCAATGCACCCACGTATGCACGACTTGTTAGTTGATGTTGGTTTCTATGGAATATGGTTGATGGGGATAATGAAGTAAGATCGTGCTCTGCGTACAGCTCTTCTCGACAGATGGCGGCTGGAGACACATTTGTTCCATTTGCCCGTAGGAAAGATGCCTGTCACACTTCAGGATAACGCAGTCATTTTCCGACTTCCGATTTTATGGGATGGCGGTGATTGTATGGGGTTTGATAGGGAGTAGCTCATTAGATATTTCCTCAGTGTTTAGCCAAGTGAGTCTACTTTTGTTGGTCAATCTATCTGACTCTCCTCGCTTTAAGTCAATGTTCGACGGATTATTGAATGACAATTCATCCTAGTTTCAAGTTCAGTGTTACACCCGGGCCTACCTACTCACCTTGTTTGGAGGTGTTATCTTCCCAAACTCTACTGGTAATACTGTACATAACTATTGGACTTTAGCTGCACTGGTAGGTACAGTTGGGGTAGTGTCGCAGTAGCGTCCTTATTCATAAGTTTGTGTGGAGGACCTTTGAATGCAGTACAGATGACTGGATCGATGGCAATACTACATGTTTAAAGTTGGGAGCGATTACATGTCGGTCGACCCCCCATAAAAAAGTAGTTGCAGTGGTGGTTGGCAAATAGAGAGAATGAGGCAGTTAGCTCCCATCGGTGTATACAGGACTTGGGGACACACATGGAAAGATAACCCACTTGGGGTCTTGACCAACTATAGAGATGAACTTGAGAAGTTGCGAGATGAGTTCGTCAAATGAGAGCCGTACACAATAAAGAGATTGGAGATACTTCCACCTGCTTGCACAACAAGTAGAGAGCTATGGTTGATGAGAGCCCCATTCATAAGCTTTGGTGTTGTAGAGTTTTACTTTTCGGACCGGGTGCTTCAGCAGTTCAGAGTCCTACAAAACATCCTGGTCCCCCGGTCGTATGACACTGTCGTGCATGGTGTCAAATGGAAGGGATGTTTGCCTGATCATGATTAGGCAAAATATCACTAAGTTCATGTCAGAGCATTGAATGACCGGAGGTGTGATATGATCGTTGAAGGTATTCCTCCATTTGATGGCTCGTTGCACGATGCCTACAGTCCCGTTATCATCGCGTCACACTGTTGTATGTTGGTCCTCCTTCCACAATACCATCAGGGGTCCAGCTACAAGTTTTGAGGAGAGAGACGGAACCAACTCCCATATATTCCTCTTTGCAACCCATGTATCAACTAAAGGCATCGTCATCTAGATCTATTTTAAGATAGAATAGTTTGTTGTTTATTTCATATATTTATCTTTAATTTTTTTCCCATTTGAATGATTCTAATTTGTATATATACATTCTAATTTGTTTCAGATTGAAAACACAAGGGCGATTGCGTGGAAATGCACTAGTGCCTTGACGAGTAATGTGGCCAACGACATCAAGGAGTTTGCAAGAGAAGTTCTTAAACTGTGTCATTCAGAACTTGAAGAGGTTGGTGAGGGAGAAGACTAGAAGTTTTATCAACTTACTTTCTCCCTACACTTGGATCCCCTCCCTCCCTCCACTTCATCTCTCTCTCTCTCTCTTTCTCTCTCTCTCTCTCTCTCTCTCTCTATATATATATATATATATATATATATATATATCCCTACACTTGGATCTCCAAATTTTACCTCTTTCTCTCCAAATCAAAACCCTAACTAAAAAGTTTGTAGCTTCTTTGGCATCCTCCTCACTCATATATGACATCATCTACGCCGTCATCTTCTGCTGTCAAGTTTCGTAATTTTTCAAGGTAATCATAAAACCCTAAATTTCAATTTTTTGTTATACGTACTCAAATTTGTTTATTATGCTTGTGATTGGTTAATGACTTGCAAATTTGAGATTGTTGTATATGTATGAATTGACATGAGTAGTGTATTGAGATATTGTGAAGGCCCACTTCGGTTTGGTTAATATGAGTAGTGTGTAAACATAATCTTTATGATTGGATAATGACTCGCAAATTTTAGAATTGTTGTATACGTATGGATTGATATGAGTAATGTATTGAGATGTTGTGAATGTACAATTCGGTTTGGTTAATACATGTAGTGTATGTATGTTTTGTTTGTGATTAGATTAATATGAGTAGTGTACAGAGAATTGTATGCTCCCATATACCATATTAATCAGGTAATATTTTCAATAGTACAATGCAGTATCATATTTGACTTAATGGTACGAACACGCGGACCCTCGGGCAGTACTAGTAGGTCCCAGGAAAGTAATATGTTTTGAATGTTTGAATAATACATTTATTTTCATGTATTTTCCAAAAAGTTTCTATTTTTTGCAAGATGATATAGATGAGGCTATTGGTACAAGTGTCAGAAGATCTTTGACTAGTAGTGGTCGACCATCTACTAGAGGACATGCACATGTAAGTTTACTATGATTCCTTATCATGATTTTGAATTTTAAGATATAACGTTGTAATGTATTAAACTAATTTCTCCTGTTTGTGTAGGCTGTTGGCCAATCATCTGCTCCCATCGATGTTGGACAGGCATCTTCGTCGTCTGCTGCACCTGGAGGTCCAGGACCAGTGGACACTACACTCGTGACATTACAACAGAGTCACCGATCTAGGTCAGTGTGGAAGGACTCATCAAAAGAGTGCATGTTCCATATGCACACGACGTTACCCATGCATTCGCATACACACGACTTGTTAGTTGATGCAGGATTCTACAGAATAAGATTAATGGGAATGATGAAGCTTGATCGTGTTACGACTCTTCTTGAGAGATGGCAGCCTGAGACACATACATCCATCTTCCCATAGGTGAGATGATCATGACACTCCAAGATGTTGCGGTCATCTCAGGACTTCCGATCGATGGGATCACTGTGACCTCGACTGTAGCCTTTGATGGAGAGGAGTTGGTCAGAGACTATCTCGGTGTTGAGTCAGGTGCGATGACATTTGTCGGCCAATCAATACAACTTTCATGGCTTAAGTCGTTCTCCAGTTTCTTGAACGACAACTCAACCAATTTCAAAGTTAAGTGCTACACCCAAGCATATCTATTGACATTGTTTGGAGGAATTATCTTTCCAACACCTTGGGTGATACTCTGTCGTTGATGTATTTGTCATTGATCACCGATCTTAGGATGGCAGGCCGATATAGTTGGGGTAGTATGGCATTAGCATCATTGTACCGGAGTTTGTGTACATGGGCATTGAATGCGGTGCAGATGATGAGGCCGATGGTGATACTGCAGATATGGAGTTGGGAGTGTATACATTTCGGTCAACCTTGAATAAGTTGGCAGTCGCAGTGGTTGTTGGAACACGTGAAGAATGAGGCGCTGTTGGCTCCATTAGGTGTGTACTGGTCTGGGGGACACACGTGGAGAGATAACCAACATGGTGTTTTGACATACTACAGACCAGTTACGATATGAGTATGTCGTATGGGAGTTGTACATGAACGAGACAACTGTGGTTGACGAGAGCATCATTCATAAACTTTTATGTAGTAGAGTTTTACTTCTCTGACTGAGTCCTTCGATAGTTCCGGCTAGAGCAAATCATCTTGACATCCCGATCGTATGACACTCCCGGTCGCTTGCTGGATCACAAGTAGGCAATTTTTCATCGAGTCTATGTCGAAGCATGGAACTACTGATGGTTTTATATGATTGTTGAGAGTATTCTTCCTTATGACAGATCATTGCACAGTGCCTACATTCTTGTATCGGAGGGTCACACGACTATATATTGCTCCTCCATCCACTGTACCAGCAGGGATCTAGTTTTCAGTTTCGAGAAGAGAGATGGAACCAGCACCCATGTATTCCACTATACAACCCAGGTATCAACCGATGGCGTCGTCTTCTCGATCAATCATAAGATACACTTTTTTTTGGTTTATTTCATACATTTAACTTTAGCAAATTTTCTTTTTTGAATCATTATAATTTTTATTTTAATACATTCTGATTTGTTACAATTGAATATGTATGGGTTATAGCACGAAAATGCACTAAGGCCTTGACGAGTAATGTGGCTGATGGCATCAAGGAGTTTGCATGAGAGATTCTAAAGTCGTGCGCGTCACAACTTGAAGAGGTTGGTGAGGGGGTGATGCTTAATGCTATGTTGAGAGCTCCGATTCTGCCTATGGATAGACGTAAGAAGGTGGTGAGGCATCCCAAGTGGCAAGTACGATGAGAGGAGTCGCCACAAGAAGAGCAGCAAGAAGAAGAGCCATTGCACGAAGAACCGCAACAAGAATTGCCACCACACGAAGAGCCGCAACAAGATGTTGTGCCACCAGAAATAGTGGAACTCGATGAACATATCCCTATCTCGCAGCTCACACTATTAGGTACAAGTCGGCCAAGGGAAAGCCGAAAAATGAGGAAGTCCTCGCTATACACACTGATTTAGATCTTTGACAAATTTTTGTAATTAATTCTGAATTTTGAATTTTAGTGACTTGTGATATTTAGTGACTTTGAGATTGTGTTAATTTGGATAATTTGGACTTTTCATTCATTGAACTTATGATAATATTGCAAATTCTAATTTGAGAAGTTGGCACTTATGTTATATTTTGAATTTTTGTGCGATTGTGAATTTTTTGTGAAATATTGTGAAAGTGTGGTATATTGTGATTTCTTCGTGATATTTGGTTGCCAATTGTGATATTGCGATGGTCAGTCGACAAGGGGACATTGTGATGTTGAGAAATTATGTAAAATTGAGAATTATATATGTATCGTGCTTGTTTCGAGTTCTAAATGGGGAAGCGGTGATATCTAACTTTTAGATATCACTGTTTCAACTGAGGTTGCAGTTTGAAACTGCGGCCTAAATATAGAGATGCCACAGTAAGGAACTGTGGCCTCTCTGTGAATCAAAATTCTTCTCTCTCTGACATGCTCTTTGATTCATAGAGTAAAATTTCAAGTATAGATAAGGCATGAATATTTCTCTCTCTGACATGCTCTTTGATTCTTCTCTCTCTGACATGCCACAGTAAGGTATGAATATTTCTAACTTTTAAAAAATTTTGTATTTATCACTACAAACCGTGACTGCTATCCCGGCATTTGGTCGAAACGTCGGGATAGTTGAGGGAAAGTTTTATTTTTTAAAAAACCTGCTCTCTATACCGGCGTTTAACCTATATCGGCAGTTTTTCTTATAAATGCCTTGACAACTCTATTATATCGCAAGGGTAGCTATTATAATTTTTTTTTAAAGTTTAAATATATATCCTGGCGTTTGTTAATATTAACATTGGGGAATCTTTGCACTATAATGGCGTTTGCTCAGACACACTGACATATCCTCCTTTTATGGCAGGGATAGCTATTTTATTTTTTAAAAATAAATTAGATGTCTGTCACGGTGTTTTCTTGGTTAAAAGTCGGGATGGGTTTTGTAAAATATTTTTAATTTGTTTTTTTTGTTAATACTTTTATATTTTAGTATTTTTTATATATAATATTTTATATGTAGGTAACAAAAAATTTGGTTATCGAATATTATTGTGAAGAATGAAAACTATTTTGATTTTATATATGTATAAATTAACATTAATGAGTAGGATTATCAGTAGTACACAATATTACTCTATAAGACATTATTTATCAAATAAATATTCTTCCCTTTTGATGAAATATTTTACATCATATCTCATTACTAATTACTAATATAAAATGTGTCATACATACATTTATCATAACTCATTATGTAATTGTATTTTTTTACAATCAGTTACAGTACATAGTAGTCTGTATGTTAGTATTACCCACCAATTAGAGAATAAGCTTGATATATATTGCGATAGGCTAGGATTCACCATACATACGCTAACGCAACTTGTAGAAGTGAGTTTCGACTCGCGGTTTTGCAACATACGATCATGTATCACTTGCAACTAAATATTTTGAATATTTTAACTAAAAGAGATTGACACAATTGAAAAGCGCATAACCGACATCCAAAAATTATGAAACTTTGCGCAAAACTAGGATTCACCACACACAAACTGATGCAACTTGTAGAAGAAAGTTTTGACTCATAGCTTGCAAGATATATCCATGTATCACTTGCGAGCCGCTTAATTATCATTTTATAACTAAAAGAAAGTGAAACGAGTGATCATCGGTCACAAAAGACCATCCTAGTCCCACGTCTCTCTCTTTCCCACAAACCCAAGACACGAGGACCGACCATTGTGCCACCACGTTGCTATTGCCGTCATTATTACCATTCACGTGTCATCACGATAGCGATAATCTTCTTCTCTCTGTCAAACTCTATTTAAAAATAATTTTTAGTACTAAAAAATTTTCAAAATTGAGAATATGTTGTTGTCAGAAGAATAATTAAAGATTATAGAATTCTATAGATTTTTCAAAAATATTGTGGTTTGTTCGATTGTAGAATTAGACTTATTAATGAGTAGAACCGCACAAAGGTAGTTTCACTTACAAAATAATATGCACATATCTTGACGTTTATTAACAACACACCAGTATGGATCCACCATATCCCAGTGTTTTGTTGTTTAAACGCCGGTATAGGATTAGAGTATTTTTTTTCTAACCCCCCGCCCTTTTTTTTCCCCCAAATTTCGTTCCCATTTTCAATTCCCCTTTCTCTCCTCTCTGTCCTCGCCGCTCTCTCTCCTCGCTGATGACTCCCTCTCCCTCACCACTCGTCGCTGCACCTCCCTCGCCGACGTTACTCTCTTGCCGCCGCTCTTCCCTCACCGTTGCTAACCCATCCGCCGCTTCTCCTTCACCGTTGCTCCTCTCTCCATCAATTATCGCCATCGGCACTCTCTCTCCCTCCGCAGCAGATCTCTGCCACCGGTGCTCTCTCCCTCAGCTTGCTCTCTTTTTCCTAATCGGCAAATTTTGATAATTTATGGATCTGGTTTTCTATATTTGGTAGGGTTTAGTATTATTGCTAGGGTTTAGTTGATGTTGATGTTATATTAAACCAAATAGTTGATATTGATGTTGTTGATGTTGGTATTGTTACTTTGGACTTAGCCATTGTGTGTCCATGCCTGTTTATTTTAATGGTGTGGCTACAAATAGACAATATATTATTTGGTTGAAGGCAAGGTTGGTTTCATAAAGTTAAGACTCCTATGTGGCTCCAATTTTATGTAGTTTAAGCTATTGTCAATAAACTCCTTATCGTTAATGTCAAGAATATGCTAGTGGACAGAGAATAAAGAAATTGATCACTTTGGGTGGAATGTTAGTTCTAATCTAACATAAAAAATGTGTTCTACTTACCGAATTGGATATTATTGGCAAAATATGAATCCAAGTGATTTTGTAGAATTGGAAAGAAATAATGTAGAACCCCGTATTTTCAAATATTATTTTAATTATTTGAAAATGAATTTAAATGATTTTTGAGGATTTAATAAATGCTTTCTAAGAAATTTATTCTTTGGTACACGTGCAAAACACGTGCAAATGACTTTTTAGAAATTTGGAAAATTAAGTTTTCTTTATGAAAAATCATTATTTATTATTTGAGAATTATTTAGTATTTTTCCAGATTTTTCCGAAATTAATTATGCGTATTTGCAATTTTTGAGAAAAGAAGGACTTATTTGCAAAATTGACAATTTCAAGGGTTAAAATGCAAATTATAATTTCTGGGCATTCCGATCAGTATTTGTTGAAGTTTAGAAACATATTTTTCTATTAGACCCTAATTTAAATTATATTTGATTTAGTTTTCAAGGATACAATTATATATGTAAGATGTACTCTTAAAAGGATTATTTTGCAAATTGGGTGAAAACCCTAATATTTTAATCCGGCATATATAAGGGAAATCCCTTTCCCAGCCGTCATTCACAATATTTAGAATATTGAGATTTCTTTGAGGAACAAGAGGAGAATTCTTGGATCTAGCAAGGAGAAAGTTTGTGGATCTTTTCTTCAAATCAGGTGAGTTGGTTTGTTTGTTTTGCTTTGTTTTGTTTGTTTTGATTGGAAGATGACGTGAGATCTTGTTATGTTTGTTTGTGATCATTATACCATTCTTTGTTAGTCCCATTGTATGTAGGACATGGATCTTTAATTCGATATGGATGATGAGAACTTTTATTTGATATTTGGACCATGATGAGAAAAGATTTAGATTTGTTGAGGATATGTTGATTTATGAGATCATGTTGTTAGAAAGCAAATTTAGAACTGATTATGTTAAACTTGGATATTAAACATCTGGATCTAGTGATTGCAAGCCAATTTTGATTATGTGTTGAGGAAGACATTTAATTAGGTTGAGAAAACCCTAATGGGAGAATTGAGAATTTAGATCATGAGAATATGAGATTGGAGAAATTGATTGATTGAGTAATGTAACCATGATAGAGATTGTTGAGAATTGTTCATTTGCCCGAATATAAATTAACTTTATGATCAGTAATTCTTTAGAAAACTTCAAGATGATTTTGTGTTCAGATCTGTAGCCGTCAGTCGACTGATCTGATGTGCAGTCGACTGGTACGAGCTTACAGTGTACTTTTGAGTCTTGAGATTTGTTCGGGACGGTCGACCTAGACTGTGGTCAGTCGACTGACCCTCTGCTTGTGGTTTTGTTCAGTTCTTTTGGGGCAGTCGACTGACTTCTTGGGTAAGTCGACTGGTCATGCCTTAGATCATTTTCGTAAAATGTTGGGATATGTCCTCTGGACAGTCGACTGGTCCATTGTACAGTCGACTGGTCCTGTAGGATCTTTGTGTTTGATTTGAGATATTTTGTTTAGTGTTTGATCTTGAGACATTTGTTCAGTGCTTGATGTTGAGATATTTGTTCAGTATTTATGTTGAGATGTTCAGTTAAGAACATGATTTTGAGATATTTTGTTGAGCCACTTGTTAAGTGGAATTTGTTCAGATATTTGTTTTGAGTCTCTAGAGGTACGTGGCCCTAGTATACCGGTATTTGTTCAGTCATTTGTTGAGGCCCTTTGAGGCGAATTTTCAGTTATTCAGATTTTTAGTCCGGTAGGGTACGCTACTCTAGGAGATTTGTTCAGTAACCCAAACTAATAAGGACAGGCATTAGTAGTGTCATGACGAATGGGAACTTGAGTTATGCACCTCAGTATGGCTTTTGATGTAGGATTTAATCTCCTGAATTATCCAAGTAGTTAACTTGAGATGTGTGATTTATCTCCGGAATTATCCAGGTAGTTAACCTGAGATGTGAGATATTTCTCCGGAATTATCCAAGTAATTATCTTGAGATGTGGGATTGAACTACGGAATGATCGGAGTCGAGGCGACGCTTTTGGGGTATTCTTGTGATTATGAGTCTATGTTTAGATGTGGGATGATCTCCTGAATTATCCAGGGAAAATACCTGTGATGTGGGATCAATCTCCGGAATGATCAAGCATGGGCAAATTATCATAGTTTATCTTCATCTCTGAGTAGTCATCGTTGTCAGCATGTAGTCATGATGTTTTCTTGAATCACTTTCATGCATTTGGATTTCCTGTTTTCGGCACACACTTGGCCTTTGGTTTTGGTATCACCCCTTATTCTTTGTTGTTACTTCATACTTTAGTGTTGATTATTATTTGTTGGATATTATGTTTTATGTTCATTTATGTTACTTGTTTGATTAGTTGCCACTCACACCATTTTTATGGCTGACCCCTTTAGTTTGGGGGTTAGGGTTCAACTCTAGCCTCACTTGTTGCAGGTTACTGCTTAGAGTGGGAGGTTGGATGCTTAATGTTGCATTTGAGACTATTTGGACTATCTAGTTTTGTGTAAAATTTGTAAAGACTTATTGTGTGGTTATTGAGTTGTAAATGTAAAGAAATATTTGGGTTGAGATGTTTAGACTTCCGCTGTGATTTGTAATAATTGTTGTAATAAAGTAAGAAAATGTTAGTGGTGTTGTTGGTGTTTATTGTTCTATTGAAGTGGATTGCTGGGATTTCGCCACTTATTTTCTAAGCTCTCATATTAGAAATTTGGGGCGCTACAGAGATTGGTATCAGAGCTCCGCTTCAATGTAATAATAGACTTAGTATGACAACCAACCTAGGTGTGGACACTAGAGAGTGAGTACCTAGGTGTGGACATCTGAGTGTGAGTATCATATAGAATTTAAAATATGATGTTTGGTTTGAAATTATGGTTTGACTTTGCCATAGGACAATGGTATGAGTTTAAATTGTGAGTGTGTTGCTCTAACTTTACTCTCGTTTTGCAGTATTCAAAATGGTTGCACCCAGAGGTAGAAATGGTGGCAACAATGAGGATGGTTCTGGTAGTTCCCGAGGTAATGGGATCGACCTTGAAGCTGAGTTTGCCAAGGTATATCAGACGTTGAATACGCTGATGGCACTCAATGTGGCGCAGCAGCAAGCACAGCAGCAGAATCCGCCGCCAAATCATGGAGCTGGTCATGGATTGGTGAATGCCGACCCCATAAAGCAGATCGAATCCTTTAAGAGGATGAGGCCGCCAGTCTTTGAGGGGCAAGCTGATCCAACAGCGGCAGATGACTGGATTCGGAAGATGCAGACGATCTTCGAAGTGTCAGAGACTCCTGAAGCTAGCAAGGTGAAGTTGGCTTCGATGCAGCTGGAGAAAGATGCTGGTGTATGGTGGGAGTCATTGAAGAGGAACTTGGGAGATCAGCAGCTGACATGGGAAGGTTTTCTGGAGGAGTTCAGAGATCGCTTCTTTCCTCTTGATGTTCAGGAGAAGAAGGCGACTGAGTTCATGAACCTTCAGCAGGGGAGCATGACTGTTCGGGAGTATGAGACGAAGTTCGCTCAACTTTCGAGGTTTGCACCAGAATTGGTCATGGATGAAGCAAAGAAGGCCAAAAAGTTTGAGCAGGGCTTGAGGCCGAACTTGAGGTCAAGGATGGTTCCGTTGGGCATCCGAAGATTCGAGAAGCTGGTCAGAAGAGCAGCGATGACTGAAGAGGATATGGACTTGTTTCAGAAGAAGCAGGATTCTTGGAACCGGAACAAGAGGCCAGCATCAGGCCAGAGTGGGAAGGGATTCCCCGCGAAGCAGGCGAAGTTCAGTGGACCGGTGCAGAAGGCATCTGGAGCTCAGGGAGTGACCTGCTACTACTGCAAGGAAGTAGGGCATTACAGGTCAGCATGTCCGAAGTTGGCAGAGCATGTTTGTTCTCAGTGTGGGCAGACTGGACACTCAAAGCCCCATTGTCCACAACTGAAGAAAGATGATTCGGGTGGAAGCAAGTTCCCGAAGAGGCAAGGGCGAGTATTTGCATTGACCGAGGAGGATGCGAGAAACTCGGAAGATGTAATTCAGGGTATGCAGGAATTTTGATTTCTTTCATTTTTGAGTCAGTGTAATGAATAAAAGCTTTTCTTTCAGAATAATTTAAGATTGAGTATCATTCTTATTGTAACAGGAGTTGTTTTAATAAATGGAATAAAAGCAAAGGTTTTGTTTGACACTGGTTCATCGCATACATTTGTATCGCCAAGTTTTGCAAAGGGCTTAGGTTTGGAACCTAAATTGTTTCCAGGCAGAGTTTTGTCGGTGGCAACGCCGTCAGGTGAGGAGCTGGTAGCAGATCGATATTACGAGGGCTGTGATATCGAGATTGGTGGAAGGATGTTCGGCATCGACTTGATCGAGCTACAAGTGTTGGGAGTGGATGTCATAGTGGGCATCGATTGGATGGCTATTTATGATGCCACGATTTATTGCAAGCAGAAGGAGGTGTTGGTGAAAGCACCAGGTGGACCCGCAGTAACTTTTCAAGGGAAGAAGAAGATCCCGCAGGTGGCTGCAATGGTATCTAAGAAGTCTATTGCAGATGTAGTCCAGGGCATTCCGGTGGTTCGAAGGTTTCCTCAGGTGTTCTTGGATGATTTTCCAGGATTACCGCCGCAGAGAGATGTGGAGTTTTGCATCAATGTTCAGCCGGGGAGTGCGCCGATTTCCAAGGCTCCGTACAGGATGGCACCTGTAGAGCAGGATGAAGTGAAGAAGCAGATTGAAGAGCTTTTGAGCAAGGGACTTATCAGACCGAGTTCATCTCCGTGGGGAGCGCCAGTGTTGTTGGTTAAGAAGAAGGATGGGTCAATGAGAATGTGCATTGACTACAGGGAGTTGAATAGGGTGACTATTCAGAACAAGTATCCATTGCCGCGGATTGACGATTTGTTCGACAGGCTTCGAGGAGCAGCGGTGTTTTCGAAGATTGATCTGAGGTCAGGGTATCATCAGGTACGAGTCAAAGAGGAAGATGTGAGTAAGACAGCGTTCAGGACTCGTCATGGGTTGTATGAATTTTTGGTGATGCCATTCGGGTTGACGAATGCGCCAGCAGTTTTCATGGACATGATGAATCGGGTGTTGAGGCCATTCATTGATTCCTTCGTGGTGGTCTTCATCGATGATATCTTGGTATATTCGAAGTCGGAGGAGGATCATTCTAAGCACTTGACAGCGGTATTACAGACATTGCAAGAGCATAGCTTGTATGCCAAATTGTCGAAGTGTGAATTTTGGAAATCTGAGGTAGCTTTTCTTGGTCACATTCTTTCTAAGGAGGGAGTGGCTACTGATCCTCAGAAAGTGGAAGCAGTAAGGGATTGGCCCAGGCCGACGTCAGTGAAGGAAGTGAGAAGCTTCTTGGGATTAGCTGGTTACTACAGGAGGTTTATTCAGGGGTATTCTCAGATTGCTATTCCATTGACAGGTTTGACCCGGAAGAGTGTGGCGTTTGTATGGACAGATAAGTGCGAGGAGAGTTTCCTTGAGTTAAAGGAAAGGTTGACTACCGCACCCATACTAGCATTGCCGCAAGCTGGAAAAGATTATGATATCTACAGCGATGCATCTCTCAGAGGTTTGGGATGTGTGTTGATGCAGGAGGGCAAGGTCATTGCTTATGGTTCGAGGCAGTTGCGTCCGCATGAGAAGAATTATCCGACGCACGACTTGGAGTTAGCAGCTATCATTTATGCCTTGAAGCTATGGAGGCATTATGTCTATGGTGAGAAGGTTAGCATGTTCACGGACCACAAGAGCCTGAAGTATATCTATCAGCAGAGGGATTTGAATCTTCGTCAGAGAAGATGGTTGGAAGTTTTGGAAGACATTCGTCCTGAGATCAAGTATCATCCAGGCAAGGCGAATGTAGTGGCTGATGGACTTAGCAGAAAGGGTAGTTTGGCAAGGTTGATCACTACTCGAAGAGAGTTGGCAGCAGAGATCGATCAGGCAGGTATCGAGGTTGTACTGCGAGGTTTAGGGGCATCTTTGGCTCAGTTGAGGCTGCAGCCGTCTTTGAGAGAGAAGATTGTGGAAGGTCAGAGATCAGATTCAGAGATCCAGAAGATGTTGCAGCAGGTTGCTGAGGGCAAGTTATCAGAATTTCGTGTCCAAGATGGAGTTCTTTGGTTGGGTGAGAGGTTGTGTGTTCCAGATGACGCAGAGTTGAGGGAGAGTATCTTGCAGGAAGCACACAGTACCTTATTGTCAGTTCATCCTGGAAGTACGAAGATGTACAGGGATATCAAACCGTATTTTTGGTGGTCTGGCATGAAGCGAGATGTAGCAGATTTTGTGGCAAGGTGTCTGACTTGTCAGCAGATCAAGGCAGAGAATCAGAGACCTGGAGGTTTGTTGCAGCCTTTACCCATTCCGGAGTGGAAGTGGGAGAATATCAGCATGGACTTTATCACGGGTTTGCCGAGGAGTTCGAAGGGAAATGACTCGATTTGGGTTGTTGTGGACCGATTGACTAAGTCGGCACATTTTCTAGCCATGAAGATTTCTTGGTCGATGGAGAAATTGGCTGAGTTGTACATTGGAGAGATTGTGAGACTTCATGGAGTTCCTGTTTCGATTGTGTCTGACAGAGATGCAAGGTTTACATCAAGATTTTGGAGAAGTCTACAGGCAGCTTTGGGCACCAGAACTGATTTCAGTACGGCATTTCATCCGCAGACAGATGGTCAGACGGAGAGGGTGAATCGAGTACTGGAAGATATGTTGAGAGCTTGTGTTATGGACTTTGGTGGTAGTTGGGAGAGATACTTGGCATTGGTTGAGTTTGCCTATAACAATAGTTACCATGCAAGTATTGGGATGGCACCGTATGAGGCTTTATACGGCAGGAGGTGCAGGACACCTGTATGTTGGTATGAGGTTGGCGAGAGGCAGATGTATGGTCCTGAGATCGTACAGCAGACGTCAGAGCAGATTGAGCTGATTCGCAAGAGGTTAGTTGAAGCTCAGAGTCGGCAGAAGAGTTATGCTGACACTCGACGGAGAGATTTGGAATTTGAGGTTGGGGATTCAGTTTTTCTCAAGGTTTCTCCGACCAAAGGAGTAATCAGATTTGGTAAGGGTGGCAAGTTGGCGCCGAGGTATATTGGTCCGTACAAGATCGAGGAGAGGATTGGCAAGACAGCTTACAGATTGAAACTTCCAGAGGAGTTAGCACAAGTACATGACGTGTTTCATGTGTCGCTACTGAGGAAGTATGTGGCCGATCAGAGGCACCAGTTGGTGGAAGTTCCCGAAGATCTACAGGTGAACCTGAGTTACAAGGAACAGCCTGTTGAGATCGTTGATCGTAGGGAGAAAGTCCTTAGGAGCAAGGTGATACCTATGGTCAAGGTATTGTGGAGGAATCAGCAGTTCGAGGAGGCTACTTGGGAGCCAGAGGATCGCATGCTGAAGGATTTTCCTGAATTGTTTGTATGAATGTACTTCTTGTATGTGAATGGAATTCTTTGGATGATTGTATTGTTGATTGACAAATGATGTATTCCTTTATTTTGATTGTGATGTTATATGAAATTGTTTGGGTGATGATCTATTTATGAAGTATTGTTTCCTTTTGATTGGTATGTGTTTGAACTCATTAGTAGTAGTTCTGAGGACAGAACTCTTCTAAGGAGGGAGTGATGTAGAACCCCGTATTTTCAAATATTATTTTAATTATTTGAAAATGAATTTAAATGATTTTTGAGGATTTAATAAATGCTTTCTAAGAAATTTATTCTTTGGTACACGTGCAAAACACGTGCAAATGACTTTTTAGAAGTTTGGAAAATTAAGTTTTCTTTATGAAAAATCATTATTTATTATTTGAGAATTATTTAGTGTTTTTCCAGATTTTTCCGAAATTAATTATGCGTATTTGCAATTTTTGAGAAAAGAAGGACTTATTTGCAAAATTGACAATTTCAAGGGTTAAAATGCAAATTATAATTTCTGGGCATTCCGATCAGTATTTGTTGAAGTTTAGAAACATATTTTTCTATTAGACCCTAATTTAAATTATATTTGATTTAGTTTTCAAGGATACAATTATATATGTAAGATGTACTCTTAAAAGGATTATTTTGCAAATTGGGTGAAAACCCTAATATTTTAATCCGGCATATATAAGGGAAATCCCTTTCCCAGCCGTCATTCACAATATTTAGAATATTGAGATTTCTTTGAGGAACAAGAGGAGAATTCTTGGATCTAGCAAGGAGAAAGTTTGTGGATCTTTTCTTCAAATCAGGTGAGTTGGTTTGTTTGTTTTGCTTTGTTTTGTTTGTTTTGATTGGAAGATGACGTGAGATCTTGTTATGTTTGTTTGTGATCATTATACCATTCTTTGTTAGTCCCATTGTATGTAGGACATGGATCTTTAATTCGATATGGATGATGAGAACTTTTATTTGATATTTGGACCATGATGAGAAAAGATTTAGATTTGTTGAGGATATGTTGATTTATGAGATCATGTTGTTAGAAAGCAAATTTAGAACTGATTATGTTAAACTTGGATATTAAACATCTGGATCTAGTGATTGCAAGCCAATTTTGATTATGTGTTGAGGAAGACATTTAATTAGGTTGAGAAAACCCTAATGGGAGAATTGAGAATTTAGATCATGAGAATATGAGATTGGAGAAATTGATTGATTGAGTAATGTAACCATGATAGAGATTGTTGAGAATTGTTCATTTGCCCGAATATAAATTAACTTTATGATCAGTAATTCTTTAGAAAACTTCAAGATGATTTTGTGTTCAGATCTGTAGCCGTCAGTCGACTGATCTGATGTGCAGTCGACTGGTACGAGCTTACAGTGTACTTTTGAGTCTTGAGATTTGTTCGGGACGGTCGACCTAGACTGTGGTCAGTCGACTGACCCTCTGCTTGTGGTTTTGTTCAGTTCTTTCGGGGCAGTCGACTGACTTCTTGGGTAAGTCGACTGGTCATGCCTTAGATCATTTTCGTAAAATGTTGGGATATGTCCTCTGGACAGTCGACTGGTCCATTGTACAGTCGACTGGTCCTGTAGGATCTTTGTGTTTGATTTGAGATATTTTGTTTAGTGTTTGATCTTGAGACATTTGTTCAGTGCTTGATGTTGAGATATTTGTTCAGTATTTATGTTGAGATGTTCAGTTAAGAACATGATTTTGAGATATTTTGTTGAGCCACTTGTTAAGTGGAATTTGTTCAGATATTTGTTTTGAGTCTCTAGAGGTACGTGGCCCTAGTATACCGGTATTTGTTCAGTCATTTGTTGAGGCCCTTTGAGGCGAATTTTCAGTTATTCAGATTTTTAGTCCGGTAGGGTACGCTACTCTAGGAGATTTGTTCAGTAACCCAAACTAATAAGGACAGGCATTAGTAGTGTCATGACGAATGGGAACTTGAGTTATGCACCTCAGTATGGCTTTTGATGTAGGATTTAATCTCCTGAATTATCCAAGTAGTTAACTTGAGATGTGTGATTTATCTCCGGAATTATCCAGGTAGTTAACCTGAGATGTGAGATATTTCTCCGGAATTATCCAAGTAATTATCTTGAGATGTGGGATTGAACTACGGAATGATCGGAGTCGAGGCGACGCTTTTGGGGTATTCTTGTGATTATGAGTCTATGTTTAGATGTGGGATGATCTCCTGAATTATCCAGGGAAAATACCTGTGATGTGGGATCAATCTCCGGAATGATCAAGCATGGGCAAATTATCATAGTTTATCTTCATCTCTGAGTAGTCATCGTTGTCAGCATGTAGTCATGATGTTTTCTTGAATCACTTTCATGCATTTGGATTTCCTGTTTTCGGCACACACTTGGCCTTTGGTTTTGGTATCACCCCTTATTCTTTGTTGTTACTTCATACTTTAGTGTTGATTATTATTTGTTGGATATTATGTTTTATGTTCATTTATGTTACTTGTTTGATTAGTTGCCACTCACACCATTTTTATGGCTGACCCCTTTAGTTTGGGGGTTAGGGTTCAACTCTAGCCTCACTTGTTGCAGGTTACTGCTTAGAGTGGGAGGTTGGATGCTTAATGTTGCATTTGAGACTATTTGGACTATCTAGTTTTGTGTAAAATTTGTAAAGACTTATTGTGTGGTTATTGAGTTGTAAATGTAAAGAAATATTTGGGTTGAGATGTTTAGACTTCCGCTGTGATTTGTAATAATTGTTGTAATAAAGTAAGAAAATGTTAGTGGTGTTGTTGGTGTTTATTGTTCTATTGAAGTGGATTGCTGGGATTTCGCCACTTATTTTCTAAGCTCTCATATTAGAAATTTGGGGCGCTACAAATAACATATGACAGTAGACTTTGTCCCCGTATGATCTTTTGTTGTTCCATGAAAAATTGGGGGTGTTTCTCCATCCTGAATTGTATGTATTTGCATAATGATTGTTTTGCATTTGAAAGTTTGACACAAAATTTTCATTTACGGCATTTGATGGAGCAAAAGGGTTCCCCACTTGACAATCTGAACTTGAATGATTTCCTGCACAAAGATTACAAATCATATTAGATTGAAAAATATTAAAATTCATATTTTCTACTTGTTTAGATAAAATATCATTTTTTGCATTTAAAGTAGAAAAAGGATCAAGTTCAAAAACTCCAGCCACTTTTCTTGGCATCGTTCTCTCTGAAGACCACTGGTAATGATTTGATGCCATCTCCTCTAAAAGATCATAGGCTGCTTGGTAAGTTTTGCTCATAAGTGCACCACCTGCTGCTGCGTCAACCATAGATCTATGTATAACTCCCAAACCATTATAAAATGTTTGCATTTGCAGCCATTTCGGTAGTTCATGATTAGGACACTTTCTCAATAACTCTTTAAATCTTTCCCATGCATCATACAAAGACTCGGTCTCAAATTGAGTAAATGTGCAAATGTCATTTCTTAGCCTTGCGGTCTTTGCTGGTGGAAAATACTTGGTTAGAAATTTTTGTGCAAGTCCCTCCCAACTAGTAATACTACCGGGTGGTAGATAATGTAGCCAAGCCTTCGCCTTATCTCGTAGGGAAAAAGAAAAGAGTCTCAATCTAATTGCATCATCTGATACTCCATTGTGCTTGAAAGTGTCACAAATTTCTAGAAAATCTGCAATGTGAGCGTAAGGATCCTCGTGTGGTAGTCCCCAAAATTGAACAGTCTGTTGAATCAATAGAATCATCTCCGGTTCAATCTCAAAATCGTCAGCTTCAATAACCGGCTTCTTTATGCTTGATTCATAAATCGAGGGCATAGCATAGTCTCTCAAAGGCCTATTCTCATCGTTCCCCATGATAATGTGCATGTATGTCCTGAAATGTACGTATCGAAAAAGAAAAAGAAGAAAAGAAAAAAAAAATAGAAAACTAAAAAAAAACTAAAATAAGAAAAATAAAAAAATAAAAGTTAGTCAAAAGAAAATAAAAGATGTAAAATAATAATAAAATAAAAATAATTACAAAGGATCCAAATTAGCAATAATCTAGCAATTTTCAATATCAATAAAAGAATAACTAGTCCCCGGCAGCGGCGCCAAAAACTCACCACTATACTACAACGACGCCAAAAACTTGATGTTGATATTTGCAAGTGTACAAAATCGCACAAGTAATATAGATAGATGAGTAGAGTGTCGAACCCACAGGGACTAGATATTTTACTGAGTACCGATATCGCTAGATGAATCACTATTTGGAAGATCGAATTTAATTATGATAAAGCAACTAAATTAAATTAATCTAACTAAATCTAACTAAATTGGTGAAGAGGGAGAGGGCTGTGAAACAGTAAAGCTCTTGTAATTTGTTTAATGGTAAAATTTGTTCTAGGGCTCTTGGTTCACCTCGTTTATCACACACACAAATTACTATTCCTTATAAATAAAAAAATTATCTTTCCCAATTGTCGACCAAAATCCTAAAGATATTAACCACTCTATCAACGTAGTCTAAAAATTATTCTCAATTAATCATTCGTCTATCCACCAAATTATTAATTGAAAAATTGGATTTCTTAACGGTCACGTCCTCCAATATACGGTCTTAATTTTTATTAATCACAAATCACCTGTTCGGTCTCTTTATGATTTGAAAAATCATACAAATGTCTATCCACCATGTTGTATGCATAAATAATAAAAATTAAAACACAATCAGGAAAAATAGAATAATAATAAGGAATAAAAATCTGTGTTCAAAACTTGGCTACACCTTAGCCTCTAGAACAATCAATTCAGTTCACATATGTTTGGGATTGCATCAAAAAATATAGAGAAGAAAAGATAAAAGAATACAAAATTTAAGTCAAACCACTTTTCTGTCTCAAAAGTCGGAGCCAAAAGTATTGCTGTCACGTGCCGTCAAATCAACGTATCAGTTTGTCACACTGCCGTTGTCGGGCCGCGTGTCCCAAAACTAGTTCGCCACGTCAGCACTGCAGCGTCAGATCTGTCGCGTCTGTCACCCGTGCCAGATCAGAACGCGCCGAAGTCCTGCTGTCGTGTGTCCTTTGCTTCAGTCTACACGCAGAGAGAGAATGAAGATGCCACGTCAGCCGACCGGGTAGCGCCTGCTGCTTCTTCTTGGCTTCGAATTCAGCTCCAGGACCCCGGGCCCACGTCAAAGAAGAAGAAGCCCAGTCAGATGGTTTGAAACTCCTTATTTTCGTCCTGTAGTGCAATAAATGATTGATTCCTTTGTGTTTTGTGTGTAACCCGAAGAAGAAGAAGCCAGCCAAATCAAAAAATTTTCTTTTCTGTTTTATTTTTATTTAATTTGTGTTAGCCGTCACCTCCTGAATTGTATCCTCTTTCTTTGCCTTGTATTTATAGAGAACGGAGTGGTCAATTAGGGTTTGCACTTTTGCAGAAAAGTCCTCATTCTTCCTTTATTTCCTTCCTTTTATAATGCAGAATTTTATTTGTTTCTCTTTCCTTCTTTTCTGCCTTTTCTGCCAACCACGTGTTTCTGCATATACAAATTAATACCTGAAATTAGGATTTTTAAATAAAATAAATTTAATTAGTTTAAAATTAATTAAACTAACTATAAATCATATTCGCGTATAAAAATCCTTTTACAAATTATTTGTCGCAACTTCAACTCAACAAAACAATAAAAAAAAGATAAATCAATTATTTTACTTTGTTTGTTGATTATTTCCACAATTCTTTACTTTTTGCATCAAAAATATTATTTCTTCAAAAATAATTAATTAAATGAAATCTTATAGAAATATGATGAATTGTAGACAATATCAACGAAAACAAGTCATTTTAATAGGTAAATGAGTACAAATATTTGTATATAAATCCGACACATCAAATACCCCCAAACTGAAGATTTTGCTTGTCCTCGAGCAAAAAGTAGAATAATAAACAAGGGAATAATAATAGTAGACTCAACCCATCACACCAAGAAATCTTATCATGCAAGCATCAAAATTACAATTAAAAATATAAACAATTGCAAATAAAGTAAAACTAAGCATACCCACTTTCTCCAGTGCAATTATTTATTCATAATTCCCAAAAAAAAAATCGCATTTGTCATGCAATTAATGTAATTATAGTATGCAACAACTCAATCTGTGATTATCCCTTCTCTCTACTACAAACCGAGTAGCAAACTAGAGTTTTATTTTTTTTTTAAATTTTAAATTTTTATTTTTAGTCTCTTCTTTAAGTTGTCACTTGCCTTTTGACGCGAATGCAAAACATTTGTGATGAATTCACCCGGTTACTCAACAAGTCACAAACTTAAAGTGCTTTGCATACTCATATTTCAAGTTGCTGTTCTACGTAAGTGTAGACATTTGTGATGAATACTCCTAGTTACTAAGCAACTCAAAATATTGGAGTAGATTGACTTTATTCAAATATTTTTTTTTCTTCATTATTACTCTATTTACTTAAACTCTGTTTAGGACTAGATTAAAGGGGATAATCACAAGAAAAAGCATCACATTTGGTTTTTTATATATAATAGCATGACCCACACAATTTTGTAAGGAATTTTGAAGCTCAATAATCCTAAAGTAAATAAGTATGCTTAATATTGCTTTATAAAAAAATTGTTTATACCAAAAAAATTGTCTTTTATGCTTATCACAATAAGAAACTCAACAGTGTAAAGGTAAGCCTAATTGAAATCCTTTTTAAAATTTTGTTTTTCTTTTCTAAAATAATAAAAATAAAAATAAATTTGTAAACCTTCCCCCCAAACTTAAATATCACATTGTCCTCAATGGGAAAGAAAAAAAAAACAAAAAGAATGCAAAAAGTTTAGAATATCTCCCCTGATTCGTCTTTAAATTTCTGCACGCGCAGCGTTCAGTATTTTGGCGATATCTGGAGCTGTAGATGTCGAAATGGGCTGAATTTTTTTTTGCTGGAAAGCTAAGACAATTGTCTACAACTTCTCTTTGAATCAGTTTTCCAGATTTTGACTCTAAACTGCTCGAAAACAGCCATAAATGCAGGTGTTCACAACAGCTCCGCCCGGCGACTTTCAAAATTGATGCAATCCTACAAAATAAAATCAAAAATTAAAATAAAATAAACTAAAAGATAATAAAAACTGAATGCAATAAAAGAAAACATGGGTTGCCTCACAAGAAGCGCTAAGTTTTAAGTCTTCAGCCAGACATGGGGGTGAGATGGTTAAGTAACGCCAAGATCCAACAACATTAACACATCTTTTCTAATTTTTCTTTTCTGATGTGGATCAGGTTCAAGCTCTAATTTGAGGCGTTTTCTTCGTGATGATGATGTCTTTGATTCCCCCACCTCTTTGAATTTATGCTGCAAAAATGAATAAATAGAAGGTGCAGCATCCAAGTACATAACATTTTCAAAAATATTTTCTTTATCGGTTCCAAGAATTGTTGAATTTGTTGGACATACTTCAATTGGTGATTTTTCAAATTTAGCCTTATGTTCTTCGCCCACAATTAAATCAATTTTACTTACTTGGAAAGATGACTGTTCTTCAGGAGGAAAATTTATAGAATTAAAAACATCATACATTACTTGCCCATGCTGAATTTGTTCCTCCACAATTTGTTCAATCTCACTTTGCTTTTCAACCACATCACCATTTTCTTCTTGTGGTTGCTCAATTGTCCTCCCGCTGCTTAGTGTTATTGCCTTGAAATCTTCCATGGGGTTGACAACTGTGTTGCTTGGTAATGTTCCTGCAATTTTGTCATTAATAATATTTAAAAATTGACTAATTTGTACCTCAAGATTGTGAATGGAAGCCGAAGTTGAATTTGTAACATTTTGGATTGCCAAATCTGTTTTTTGCATGTAGTGCATAAACATGTCTTCAAGTGTCGGCTTCTTTTCTTCCTGTGAAAAATTTTGAGGGTGCATAACTGCTTCTTGATTGTTGTTCCATGAAAAATTGGGGGTGTTTCTCCATCCTGAATTGTATGTATTTGCATAATGATTGTTTTGCATTTGAAAGTTTGACACAAAATTTTCATTTACGGCATTTGATGGAGCAAAAGGGTTCCCCACTTGACAATCTGAACTTGAATGATTTCCTGCACAAAGATTACAAATCATATTAGATTGAAAAATATTAAAATTCATATTTTCTACTTGTTTAGATAAAATATCATTTTTTGCATTTAAAGTAGAAAAAGGATCAAGTTCAAAAACTCCAGCCACTTTTCTTGGCATCGTTCTCTCTGAAGACCACTGGTAATGATTTGATGCCATCTCCTCTAAAAGATCATAGGCTGCTTGGTAAGTTTTGCTCATAAGTGCACCACCTGCTGCTGCGTCAACCATAGATCTATGTATAACTCCCAAACCATTATAAAATGTTTGCATTTGCAGCCATTTCGGTAGTTCATGATTAGGACACTTTCTCAATAACTCTTTAAATCTTTCCCATGCATCATACAAAGACTCGGTCTCAAATTGAGTAAATGTGCAAATGTCATTTCTTAGCCTTGCGGTCTTTGCTGGTGGAAAATACTTGGTTAGAAATTTTTGTGCAAGTCCCTCCCAACTAGTAATACTACCGGGTGGTAGATAATGTAGCCAAGCCTTCGCCTTATCTCGTAGGGAAAAAGAAAAGAGTCTCAATCTAATTGCATCATCTGATACTCCATTGTGCTTGAAAGTGTCACAAATTTCTAGAAAATCTGCAATGTGAGCGTAAGGATCCTCGTGTGGTAGTCCCCAAAATTGAACAATCTGTTGAATCAATAGAATCATCTCCGGTTCAATCTCAAAATCGTCAGCTTCAATAACCGGCTTCTTTATGCTTGATTCATAAATCGAGGGCATAGCATAGTCTCTCAAAGGCCTATTCTCATCGTTCCCCATGATAATGTGCATGTATGTCCTGAAATGTACGTATCGAAAAAGAAAAAGAAGAAAAGAAAAAAAAAATAGAAAACTAAAAAAAAACTAAAATAAGAAAAATAAAAAAATAAAAGTTAGTCAAAAGAAAATAAAAGATGTAAAATAATAATAAAATAAAAATAATTACAAAGGATCCAATTTAGCAATAATCTAGCAATTTTCAATATCAATAAAAGAATAACTAGTCCTCGGCAACGGCGCCAAAAACTTGATGTTGATATTTGCAAGTGGACAAAATCGCACAAGTAATATAGATAGATGAGTAGAGTGTCGAACCCACAGGGACTAGATATTTTACTGAGTACCGATATCGCTAGATGAATCACTATTTGGAAGATCGAATTTTTTAAATAATAAAGCAACTAAATTACCTTAATCTAATTAAATCTAACTAAATTTGTGAAGAGGGAGAGGGCTGTGAAACTTTGAAGCTCTTGTACTTTGTTTAATGTTAAAAATAGTTCTAGGGCTCTTGGTTCACCTCGTTTATCACACACACAAATTATAATTCCTTATAAATAAAAATATTATTTTTCCCAAATTGTCGACCAAAATCCTAAAAATATTAACCACTCTATCAACGTAGTCTAAAAATTATTCTCAATTAATCATTCGTCTACCCACCAAATTATTAATTGAAAAATTGGATTTCTTAACGGTCACGTCCTCCAATATACGGTCTTAATTTTTATTAATCACAAATTACCTGTTCGGTCTCTTTATGATTTGAAAAATTATACAAATGTCTATCCACCATGTTGTACGCATAAAGAATAAAAATTAAAACACAACCAGGAAAAATAGAGAAATAAAAAGGAATTAAAATTTGTGTTCAAAACTTGGCTACACCTTAGCCTCTAGAACAATAAATTCAGTTCATATTTGTTTGGGATTGCATCAAAAAATATAGAGAAGAAAAGATAAAAGAATACAAAATTTAAGTCAAACCACTTTTCTGTCTCAAAAGTCGGAGCCAAAATATTGCTGTCACGCGCCGTCAATCAACGTATCAGTCTGTCACACTGCCGTTGTCGGGCCGCGTGTCCCAAAACCAGATGCCACGTCAGCACTGCAGCGTGAGATCTGTCGTGTCTGTCACCCGTGTGACAGGCTGTCGCACTGCACGTGCTGCACGCGTGCGGAGAAGAAAAAAGTCGCCCACGTCAGCGATTCTGACTTCGTCCTCGAGCCGCAGTGTGTTGTTCCCTCTCTCTCCTCGTTTTGATCTGTACGCCAGTCGCCAGGAGATTAGAGAATCTCTCTCTCTCTTTTTTTGTTGGTCTGAGCCGAAAAGCAAGAGAGAGACGATTCTCTCTCTTTTTTTTATATATATAATTTTTTTTTTTCTTTTATGTTAGCCGGTCACCTCCTACTTTATCCCTTCTCCTTTGCTTTGTATTTATAGAGAACGAAGAGGAGTTTAGGGTTTGCACTTTTGCAGAAAGGTCCACATTCTTCCTTTATTTCCTTCCTTTTATAATGCAAAATTTTATTTGTTTCTCTTTCCTTCTTTTCTGCCTTTTCTGCTCACCACGTGCTTCTGCATACATAAAATAATACCTGAAATTAGGATTTTTAAATAAAATAAATTTAATTAGTTTAAAATTAATTAAACTAACTATATATCATATTAGCGTATAAAAATCCTTTTACAATTTATTTGTCACACTTTTAAGTCAACAAAACAATAAAAAAATGATAAATCAATTATTTTACTTTGTTTGTTGATTTTTTCCACAATTCTTTACTTTTTGCATCAAAAATATTATTTCTTCAAAAATAATTAATTAAATGAAATCTTATAGAAATATGATGAATTATAGACAATATCAGCGAAAACAAGCCATTTTAATAGGTAAATGAGTACAAATATTTGTATATAAATCCGACACATCATCCCCATATGTCAAAGTGAATAAGTTGAAAATGATGGGTGGTTTGAGAAGTGCGTTTGTGATTAAAAGGTAGTGCTATGTGTTTGGCTAAATGACAACCCTGACAATCAGACAAGTGAGTAAAAGAAAGAGAACCAAGGGCACCACTATGGGCTAAAGTCTTGAGTCGAGACTTACTAATATGTCTTAAATGTCTGTGCCACAGATCAGCATCAGAGAATATAGCACCAGCAAAATGATGATGAGATTGATGGGCATGAAGAAAATCTGGATGATATAGACGACCCTGTTGACTAGCATGCCCAAACTCCTCACTAGTGTGTGAATCGGTGATAAAATAATGTAAAGAATCAAATGTAACAACAAGACCACTATCATATAGCACACTAATGGAAATAAGATTCATTGATAAATGAGGAGTATAAAGAACATAAGGCAATGTGAGACTGGAAGAGCTAATAGACCCTGAGTATGTAGTAAGAAGTTGTGAGCCATCGATAATGTGTAGAGATGGAGAGTGAGAGGGAAGTGCAGTGCTGGTGGTGAGTAGTGTATAATTACTAGTAAGATGATGTGATCCACCAGAATCTAAAATCCAGAAAGAATTTATACCGGGAGTAACAGAGAATGCAGGGGCAGAGGGGACAGCGGTAACAGACTGACTCAAGAGCTGCAGTTTCAGCTAAACGAGCCGATGCTGGAGGTTAGCCTAATTAGCAGGAGTCGATAAGGCTGGAGTAAAGGTCATGGCCGAGGATGTAAATGAAGAAGTGTTGCGAGGAGAAATGAGACTGATGTCACTGTGGCAGGGATCAAAATAATGGCGGAACTACTGCTGGTGTCAAGATCGGGATATGGAGCTCGATGATGCTACCGGTTGCGGAAGAAGGGGTGGGACAGTGTTAGGGATGATGTTGGGAGGGAAAGGGAGGATGCCGGAATCAGGATGATGATGGTGCGACATCTGTCTGAATCTGGATGGGTTCGGGATTTGAAGGGAAGTGAAGAGGAAGATGTAGCAGCGGAGAAGTCGGTGGAGAATGAAAGAGACTGGTGAGACTGAGGTTCCATTGAAGAGCACCTGTAAATTTTATTTTTACTTTTTGAATTTTTTTTTCGACTAGCGGCGATGGAGGCAGCGGCAGCGACGACGACGACGACTGTAACGACAACAACAATAAATAGGTAGAGGGGTTAAGTGAGTTGGATATTGAGTTTGGATTGTGATTTGGAGGTGGACATTGGGTTTTGGGTTTGGTTTGGGCTTAGGTCAGGTTCAGTTTTTTTTAATTATTATTAAAGAAAATTGAAAATGGGTGTCGGGTTTGATGTGAGTTGGGTTAGGATTTGAAAAAAAAGAGTTTGGGTATGTCAATATAGGATTAGGGTTTTGGATAGAATGTGAGATTGGCTATGGTTAGATGGAGTTGGAGATTAGGGTTCTTGGTGGAGGATGAAGGTCGGAGAGTTCAGGGTTGGTTGGGGATGCAGCATAGTCGGATCGCGATCGCATGAGGGTGAGCGAGCCAGGGTGGAAGCAGCAGGTTTTCTTCAGGGTCGGTTTCGGGTTGGGTGGTTTTGGGAAGATGACAGCTAGTATCTTGGTGGGTTGGAGTGGTTTGGGATGTTTAGGTTTTCGAGTTGGGAGGTTTTGGGAAGATGATAGCTAGTATCTTGGCGAGTTGGAGTGGTTTGGGATGTTTAGGTTATTTGGGTGCATTCAATCAGGGTAGACGATGGTGATGGTGGTGCCGAAGTTGACCATGGTGTTGTTGATGTTGGTGTGGTCGTTGTTAACGATGGGAGTTGTTGCCGACGATAAATGATGATGTTGATGGTGGAGCAGAGATTTAGGGGTTGATGGTGGCACCGAGACTGGTGGTTGTCACCGACGAGATTGATGGTTGCCGACAGTAGTTAATGATGTTGATGGTGGCACTGAGATTTGGGATTAATGGTTGTCGACGGGATTGGAGAGTAATTTTGTGTAAGTATTAGGGATTAGTGAGGAAGGGAGGAGTTAGGGAACTTGGCACTGATACCATGTTAAGATTAGTAGAGAGATTGAGAGAACATTATTGGATTATTGGATTAATGAATAACTAAGTACAATGAGGGAACCAAATACTAAATTGATACATAATCTAATATGGGACTAAAAATATATTAAAATATCTAACAATTTAAATTTATAAATTTTAAATGTTAAATTGACTCATATTTTCAAAAATGGATAAAGTTGGATTAATAAATCACGATTATCCAAGGAGTATTTGGATGGTGTAAAAGATTTTATTAACTTTGCAGAGAGAAATTCTCCTGACCCGAACTTAATTTTATGTCATGTGTTTGGTGTTCAAATTGTGATTTGAGGACATACACTTTAGTTTAAACACATGTGATTTGCAATGTTTTTTTTATTGGGTATACAAATTGGTTTTGCCATGGAGAGTCTGCTCAGTCAGTTTTTAATGGTCTGGTTATACATGAAGACGAGTCTTTATTTACAAGTGATCCAAGTGATGCCTATGAGATGCACTCTTTAGTGCGGAATGGTCTGAGATTCCATAATTCAAATCCACACAAACAATCCAATCAACCAAGTTTGTGACGATTCAGCCGAAACATCACCTCATGGTGGTGGGTGGGAGAAGAAATGCCCAGTGAAGAAACTAATAAAGAATTCAAAGTCTTTAATAAGTTGTTGAAAGATGCAAATACTCTCTTGTATCGTGATTGCACCAAGTTTTCCAAGTTTTCATTCATTGTTAGACTATATCAGATTAAATGTCTAAATTGATGGTCTGTCAAGTCCTTCAACTTGCTTCTTAAATTGTTAAATGGAACTTTTGCTGTAATCCAAATCACAAATTCATCCCATGAACAAAAAAATTTCTCAAGTATTTTAACTTAGGGTATGAGAAAATAGCAGCATGCCCATATGATTGTATGCTATTCGGGGGAGATAAGAAGAGTCTCGAAGAATGTGAAATATGCAGTACTTCAAAATGGCCAAAGTGATAATATTTGTTGTCACTTGATTTCTCTAGATTGGCAAAAGCAAAATAAAGGAGTTAGTCTTGGCAACCATACATGCCAATTAATTGTTACAAAATTCTTTGCAGTAAAACCAAACATGATTGAGAGGCCCAAAATCGAAGAATAAGAAGAAGAAGAGGGAGAAAACCAACAAGTAAATTAAAAAGAAAAGAAAAAGAAAAGAAATAACAAAATCACAAGCCAAAGTTCTTTACGTTGAGGCTTGTATACCACACAATCACCTTAAAACAGATTTCTCATCTTCCGGGTGCTTGAATTTGCGTAGGCGTCTGTCTCCCATGATGCAACGATAGAAGATTTGACATAGGCATCACGTCACGCTCTCGAGCTAGACAGCGTCTGAATTCTATCATCGTATGACCGAGGAATGGAACGCAACTCTAAGCACAGAACAGATTGTTTGGGAAGAAAGAAGAGCTTCTGGTCTATTGATTCAGGGGAGTGGGCCCTCTATTTATAGGGTTAGGGTGACATTTGTAACAGCAGACAACGCATTGACTGCATCCATTGTAACGGCAGACAACTCCTTCAATGCACCGGCTATAATGGCAGACAGAAGCTTGAATGCACTACTGTATATGCGGAAAAAACTGTTACGTTAATAAATGGCAGACAAAATAGTTTCTGCATTCATTTCAGCTGTTATAGATTCGAAAAAAATAAAACTGTAGAAAAAACTTTGCTCTGCACAGGGTGGGTTCACGTCGGTCTGGCATTCGTATCCGCAGGACGTGCAGGCGCACACAAGTCGCATGTAATCGGTCCGAGACTTGCACCCCCCCTCCCCTGCACATGCGAGAGCGTGCCTCTTGGCTTGTTATCTTACAATGCAAAGAAAGAGATTATTATATATCATTTTTTCCGATGTGGGGACTAAAATCCCTCAACTCATTTTCAGAGATGAAACTGCCTCACCTTGGGAGACAGTTTCTCATTCACCCGATAACCGTTTTGAGCAAGTAAATATATGATTTTGATCTACTGATGAAGGAGAACACAAATCCATCAAGGTCTCTCACTAATTCATAGAGGATCTTACTAAAAAAATTGCTCAAAAATTGGATCGTAAATGGTGTTTAAAATACCCAGTTTCTAACATTTCCCACATGAATGAAATTGACGACCACAGACACGACAGACTTACATGACAGACTTGGTAATAGAATTCAGCAGTCGAGACCTATATAGAATAGGTAGGTGTTACCCTTTGAACCTTTCCTTATGAAAATATGTCTACTTTACTAACTAAACAGTAGACACGATGTCCTTAAATTGTTCCGCAATTTGTATAAACGATGACATATCTCACACAGGAATCTTCCTTAGGCATTTCAGTTCTTACTGTTATGTTCATTTTGGCTATGAACATATGCCTGGTTCTGCAACAGTTTAATAGGAATATTGCCCTACATTTCCCTTGGAAGCAGCCCTTTTTCCCTCTCACATAGGTGATATCTTATTTAAGAGTATGCGAATTATTCTGCTCGGCTTTTCGACGCATAAGAACCATTAAAAGCCTAGATTAACCTCTTTCCATACGGGAATCACTCTTTCATCATAGAAATGGACATGGAGAAATCCCAACAGTGATCTAACATGGTTTTTACAATTTATTTGTCCCATTGAACCTAGATCTTGGGATCTCCAGTCAACTAGGTTGGGTGTCCATTGTATCGATCTATTCTTTCATGGGCTTTAGTCTCATTTCCCTCGATGATTTATCAACTAACTATTTATTTAACTCTTTGGTTAGCAGATCCGCAATGTTATCCTTTGACTTTACATAATCCACAGAGATTACCCAATAGAAAGTAGTTGTCTAATGGTATTATGTCTTCGAGGAATATGTCTAAATTTACCATTATACATATTGCTTTGTGCTCTACAAATTGCAGATTGACTATCTGAATGTATGCAGATTGGAGGCACAAGCTTTATCCACCTTGGAATATCCTCGAGTAAGTGGCATAACCATTCATCCTCTTTCCCACATTTGTACAGTGTGATAAATTCAGATTTCATCGTGGATTTAGCGATCACTGTTTGTTTCGCGGATTTCCGAGAAACTGTTGCACCACCTAGTGTAAACACATAACCACTAATAGATTTTGAATTATCACTAGATATCCAGTTTGCATCACTGTATCATTTAAGTACAGCCGGATATCTCGTATAATGCATCCCATAGTTACGAGTAAAATGCAAGTACTTCAGTACTTTTGTAATTTCTTGCCAATGATCGCTTCCAGGATTACTTGTATATCTACTTAGTTACTTACTGCATAGGCTATGTCTGGTCTTGTACAACTCATTAAGTACATTAGACTGCCTATGATTCTATAGTATTCAACTTGAGAAATACTCTCACCTTTATCCTTGGATAAATGTAAAGTCAGATCTATTGGAGTTCTGGCAATTTCAAAATTGTCTTTATCAAATTTTTCAAGAATATTGTCGATATAATGTGACTGACTTAAAACAAGCTCATCTGATATTCTTGTGATTTTAATTCCCAATATAACATCAGCTAGTCACGTGTCTTTCATGTCAAACCTAGAGTTCAACATGTTTTTAGTAGGTTTAATCATCTGATCATTACTTCCAACAATAAGCATATTATCTACATACAAGCATATTATGACATATCCGATTTCATTGTTTTTGACATATACGCATTTATCACATTCATTGATTTTGAAACCATGTGTCATCATGACATTGTCAAATTTCTCATGTCATTGCTTTGGTGCTTGTTTTAAGCCATATAACGACTTCACCCGTTTGCAAACTTTCTTTTCTTATCTTGGAGCTGAAAAACCCTCATGTTGTTCCATGTAGATTTCTTCATCTAAATCTCTATTAAGAAAAGTTGTTTTTACATTCATTTGATGTACTTCAAGATTGCGCAAGGCTGCTATTGCAAGTACCATCCTAATGGAATTTATTTTCGTCACAGGAGAACATGTATCAAAGTAATCTAGACCTTACTTTTGTCTATATCCTTCGATAACAAGTCTTGCCTTGTATTTATCAATTGATTCATCGGCTTTCATTTTTCTCTTAAAAATCTACTTGGAACCTAATGGTTTACTACCTGGTGAAAGATCCACTCATTCCCAAGTATGATTTTGCAAGATAGAGTCAATTTTGCTCTTAATGGCTTCTTTTCATAGAGGGCCATCACTAGAGTTTACCGCTTCTTTGAAAGTTTGAGATTCTAAGCATAAAAGTCAAGAAATCTGGACAAAAAGATTTTTTGGTTCATGTTCTTTTGTTACATCTAGGTTTCTCTTTATGGGACACTGAGACAGGTACAATGGATGGCATTGGCACTCGTACCGCAGCAACAGTCGGTACTTGTGCCACATCAGCAACAACAACATTCTCCGATCCATTTGTCTTTTTTTGTAAATCTGAAAATACACAACACGAGTGTAAATTTTTCAGAATGAAAAGAAAATAAAAATGAAGTTCCTCAAAATCAGAAAGGATGAAAACCAAAATCTGTTTTAAGTTTGTTACAAAATTCTTTGCAGTAAAACCAAACACGATTGAGAGACCCAAAATCGAAGAAGAAGAAGAAGAAGAGGGAGAAAACCAACAAGTAAAATAAAAAGAAAAGAAAAAAGAAAAGAAAAAACAATCACAAACCAAAGTTCTTTACTTCGAGGCTTGTTACCACAAAATCTCCTTAAAACAGATTTTCCCTTTTCCGGATGCTAAAATTTATGTAGGCGTCTGTCTCCCAGGATGCAACGACAGAAGAGTTGACGTAGGCACCACATCATGCTCTCGAGCTGGACAGCATCTGAAATCTATCACAGTATGACCGAGGAATGGAACATGACTCTAAGCACAGAACAGATTGTTTGGGAAGAAAAAAGAGCTTCTGGTCTATTAATTCATGGGAGAAGGGCCTCTATTTATAGGGCCAGGGTGATATTTGTAATAGCAGACAATGCATTGACTGCATCCATTGTAACGGCAGACTACTCCTTCAATGCACCGGCTATAACGGCAGACAGAAGCTTGACTGCATCACTTGTAACGGCAGACAGAAGCTTGAATGCACTACTGTAATTTGTGTCAGCTGGACGTGCAGGTACACACAAGTCGCATGTAATCCAGTCCGAGATTCGCACCCCCTTCCCGAAGGAGAACACAAAGTTGCATGATTTTGATCTACTCACAAAGGAGAACACAAATCCATCAAGATCACTCACTAATTCATAGAGGATCTTAGTCAAAAAATTGCTAAAAAATGGGTTCATAAATGTTGTATAATATGCCCATTTTTTAACATTAATTATTAGTTGTCTTTTGTGTGCTGTAAAAGAATTGAAATCTTCAAGAATTTTCTTTGTTATGTATTAGAATGCTTAGACAAAAAATATGATTATCTTGACTAAAGTATTGTCAAATTATGATATATTTTTTTCTCACTTTTGTTGTGCATCTGTGTTTGTTAGGGGGTGGGGGTGCTAATCTTGTGTATCTTTCGTCTCCCTTAATTGAATATAGATTCGCTTGCTTATACTTAAAAATGCAAAAAATGTAGTTGGTGTTTTGGGGTTATCCATATCAGATAGTGCTAAGCAATTGACCTCTGTGAGTTGCACATAGGGGGCGTTTGGTACAAGGATTTTTTTTTTCTTTTGTTTCCTGTGAATCTTAATTTGGGAATTTAGTTTTCCATGTCTGGTATGCTAATTTCTAATTTCGAATTTCCAGGAAACTAAGATTCCTATGGATTTTTTTTCCACAATTCCCACAAAAATTTTTCCGCGAGGGGGGGGGGGGGGGGGGGGGTTCTTAGATTTCCAAGAGGTTGGGAAAATGTTACTTCTTTAAAATTACAAATTTTCCACCCAAAAAAAACCCTCTCCCTGTTTCTTTATATTTCTTCTCCTCTTTCTACGCCAAAAACCCATCCCCTCTTTCTCCCCAAAAAATCCGAGCACCCAAGTGGCCGCCGTCAATCAACTTTTTCGCCGTCTTCGACCAACTCGTCGCCCGTTGATATATTGCTTCATCAATTTGATCAGAACATTGAAATATGAATTATACTAAACTTGTAATGTTCATATTGGTAAAGATGCTAGTTTCTCACAATTATGGCAACTGATCGGCAACAGATAGTGCTTCTAGTGTTTGAAGCAGAATAGAAATCAAAGTCGGAGGAATCTGTGAAATCTCTGTCAGAGGGAACCATTGTTAAGATCTGAGAGTCATTGAGATCCTTACTCGATAACTCCCAGCTTCCCCCAATATGTCATTAGGATGGAGAATAAAACATTGTATACATTAGTAGCACGAGATATATAAAATTCCTTTCGTACACATTGAACAGCAACTGAACTAATAACTATAAGGGAGTTTATTTAAATTTAAGTATAAAAAAGATATAAATTAGTGTTTGTGTGTGTGTTGTTTGAAATCTGAATTCCTTACGAATTATTATGTGCTTCCTTTGTTTCTTTTTCTTTTTTTGAATATAGTTATTAAGATTAACATTCTTAGAAAATATGTAGCTCAACCACATATAGGAAATTAAGTTTCCAACTAATATTCCTAGAGATATTTAAGACATACCAAACATGTTTTATGATTCCTAAGAATCATAAATTCCAGGAATCATAAATCCGAACAAAAAAAATCCTTGTACCAAATGCCCCCATAATGTATGGGACATATTTCATGATTTTCTCTTCATCGTTTATTTTAAGGAAATTTTCTGTTCATCGTTGACGATTTAAATTCTACAGCATGATCTATATACATCATACAATACTTCTGTGTGTTCTTTCTAATGGTTAAAGACTCCATAATGGCATCATTTCAACTCCCCAATTCGTATTGTGGATTTCTGTTGTATCCGTATTTGATACTATATATATCTTTAATTAATGTTATTTTGTACCAAAAATTTTCCTACCCTAACATTGATGACGGATGGGTGAATGAATTCGTCTCTAAGAAATGGAGGGACCACAAGAGCTTCCTAAAAGGGAAGTCTATATACCGGAGAGGACCGAGGCTGAAAATGCAAGGGAGGTTCCCGTAGGTATAACGACACAAGAATGACAATTTCTTGTCAATTTTTGGAGAAGTGATACGGAAAAGGTATATACTAACGCAACTTCAACCTTTTGTAATTCTTTCATGATACATTTTATTGATGTCGCTAATTATAATCATTAACAGAGGAAGACTAACATCGGCGTAAAAAGCCGAAAGATGTTGAAACTGAAGCACACTATTGGGAGAGCCATCTTTGCGGTAGTTCGAGATGAGCTAGTAAACTACGCTTGATTTTATTTGAAGTATTTTATTATGGTTATATGCATAGTCCAATATACAGGACACCTCACACAAGATATTTCAAGTTATTTCCTTTATTATAGTTATATACATGTGCATTTCAAGTTATTTCTTATTGTTGGAAAGTATTATATACTTGTAAAACATATTTAAGATTAGAGCTTAGTGAAAAATAAGATAGAGATGAATAGAAGCCTAGATTATTTGGTGAAGTATTCTACCCTGTTATCTCATATCTGAGGTATATAGAATCTATTCCAGTTAGCGATAAGGATAATAAATTTTGATTTTATAACTAAGACATCTATTTAATTTTATTTGAAGTATTTTATTATAGCTTTAAATAGTGATCTTACTTATATAAATGAAGCATCAAATGAGGAAGAGAGCGTCGGCGATGTAGATTTTTTTGAAACTACCCACATGAGTAAGGATGGAAAATTTAGGGATAACGTTGCAGCCGAGATAGTGGTAAATATGAAGCTTTCAAATTAATTTTAATTTGGTATTTATTTTTTTTAACTAAAATAATTTAAAAAATTAAATTTGTCTTTGGTAACTTTTGAAGAAGGATGACAGAACGAAGATTATGGAAAGGTCATCTTCTTCTTCCGCCGATCCATTGATGCTCTAGCGTGACGTTCTCTCTAAATTGAGGGGGAGCGAGCATCTTGATTGTGTAAGTGGGATGAGTTTACGATCGACACCCACCGACGTCTTCGGTTCTCGTGCATCTTCATCCAACTAGGGCACAAAGGATGAGGTGGATTAGTTGAAGCCAACAGTGGCACTTCTGCAGGCCCAAATGGTCTAAATGGCGATGTTAATTGGGCAACAGACACAAGGAATTCCAACTCAACCACGGGTTAGTATTGTACAACTCAATACCCACTTTTAACTGAATTTATTTAAATTGAATCACGGGTTAGTATTGTTTATCTAAATTTTTTCTGTTCCTCTGAATTTCCTTTTCATTGCCTGAGATACACTGCTAAAACAAAATTAACTTTACTACAACACCGATTCAATAACACAAACTCAATATATTGTCATCTGAAAATATGAAATGCATTTCGACGATTAGCTTAAAAATATCACCAGGAGTATTCAGGAAAAAAAATACTGTAGTTACATCTTGTAAAACTATAAGATAATTCACCAACACTAACAAAATGGTAAATAGGATAGATGAATAAGATAAGTTTAAAAATCTAAGAATTCTATTTCGCCTTGTCGTTGGGAACTTCAGTTGGGGCAATGGCAGTAGCTTTAGAAGGGTCTATCTCATCGCAGGCTTCGATCCAGGAAACCATGCCATCTGCTAGCTTGACCAAGTAAGGGTCAACATTAGCGAGCTTTGCCTTGACCTGCTTTGAGAGCTCGATATAACATTGTTGAACGGTTTTGCACTCCTTTGGGAGGACAACTGCCTGGAAGAAGGGGATGAGCTCTTCTTGCTAGAAGTGCCCTTGTACTCTTACTTGAGGTTGAAAAACGAGTTTCTTGCCTTCAGGGCCGGTCCTGGGATTTATAGGGCCTTGTGCGAAAAAAGGGCCTTCTTTAAATATTTTATAACTAATTTTACTTTATTTTGATTTTGATATCATCTATATATATATTTATATATATATTATACGAATTCAATTGAAATATATGAGTAAGGTATATTCTCTATCTTAAATTTTTTATATGAATTCATTTGAAAAATACATTTCAAATTGTATATCATTGGAGGCTCCAATACCTGAGACACCTTAATCGATATATATATATATATATATATATATATATATATATATATATATATATATATATATATATATATATATATATATATATATATATATATATATATATATATATATATACTAGATTTTCCCGTGGGCACGTGCCTACGGCACGTCTTCGGAACGATACAAAACACGAAAAGTCATTTAAACAGTAAAACAATAATTATGTAGCTCAAGTTTGAATAGTATGACAATAATTAGTTATAAATAAAAGTCTGTGTTGAAAAATAATTATAAATGAGGGTATAAAATCTAACTTCTTAGAACTTTATGTGTGGAAAATAATAAAATTTAATTGTTGAAGAGATATTTGCTATTAAAAATTCTGAAATTTTACAAAACCGAAATCTTAAAATCAAAATTTCTAAGTAAATAAAGAAAGAATGGGAGAGAGAGATAGAGAGAGAGAGAAAGAGAGAAATATGAAAAAGTAAAGAGAGAAGAGAGAGATAGTAATAAAGTAATGAGTTTTTTAGGGGAAAAATTTTGGTTTTGGGGTTTGAAATTTTAGAGGAAAAATGTGTTTTGTGAGGTTTGATATGGGCCTTTGATTTTGGGGGGGATTGATTGTGAGCCACTTGATAGCTTTCTTTGTAATTTATTATATATATATATATGTACATATAATGAAAAAAGTAGTGGTCCATAGAAGGGTTTGAACCTGTGCAATGCCCATCACATTCAAAATATATCTCCTTAACCACTCAGACAAATTAACTTTTGTGCTAAAATTAGACGAAAAAATCTATTAATTGCATATGATGTCGAACGGGCAATCTAATTAGTGGGCCCTGAGCGACCATAGGCCCTGTGCGACCACATAGATCGCACAGGCCCAGGGCTGGCCCTGCTTACCTTGCTGTGGCAGATGTAGGGCAACCCAGTCTTGACTCCCAAGACCAAATGATTGCAGATCACCTCAAAATGCAACATATTGTCAGTAAATACCAACATCAATTCACAAAAAATAAAGAAAGAGAATTAATAGAGTGAAGGATTGGGGACTCAGTCCCCCCCCCCCCCCAAAAAAAAATTTTTTTTTAAACCAAAATGACCCCCTTTTGAAAGTATTTACCAAACTGACCAACTTTTGAAAGTATTTATCAAAATGAATTGGTGAAAATAACCTCGCTGTCTGAGATAGGGAGTGTATGTTGAGGTCTTAAAACATGAAGAAAATTTTTCAAGTTTGGGATTTCTTTCTCAAATAGCGAGTTTGGTGAAAACAACATTGCTATCTTAGATAGCGAGTGTATGCTGAGGTGTTTCTCCACCACTTGGAAAAAAACTAGAAGAAAAATACTAAGTTTAGACTCGCTATCTCAGATAGAGAGTGTTTGTACTACACTCGCTAACTGAGATAGCGAGTGTCGATTGAGGAGTTTTTTTAAAGACTCGCTCGCTATTTCACTATCTCTCGTCACTTCTATCTTTCCATTCTCTCTCCCAACTCCGAAAGAAACCCAAAATCCTAGCCTCCCAAATTCGTTATTTTACTAACAAAATCTGTCCAAAATCTATTGAGATCCACTTCATCGCTCATAAACCTCTCTACTTCCACACTCAAAACCTTAAACCCATCATCCAAGATCCCGAATTGTGCATTTAGTTAATTATACATATTTAGTTGAGTTTAAAATATAGCCATTTTATTTCTATCTGAGATATTATATGGCATAATGTATGTGTGTTCAAAGCCAACTCATTATGTTTGCAGAAAAAAAAATTGAGATTGTTAACTTTTGTGGAAAATAAAATAACTAGGCTCGCTATCTCAGTTAACGAGTGTGGTATAAACAGATTCTCTATCTCTAAACTTGGTATTTTTCTTCAAGTTTTTCTCCAAGTGGTGGAGAAACACATCAATATACACTTGCTATCTCAGATAGCGATGTTGTTTTCACCAAACTTGCTATCTGATTTAGCGAGTCTAATAAACTTGAAATTTTTCTTCACGTTTTAACTCCTTAACTTACATTCGTTATCTCAGACAGCGAGGTTATTTTCACTAAAGGGTCATTTTGGTAAATACTTCCGAAAGTGGGTCATTTTGGTAAAAATCCCCCCCCCCCCCCCTCTCCTCTGCATGACACCCTATTTGTTATTATAAATCATGCAAATAATTATGAAATGCGGTTACATGTGATGTTTGTATGTATAGTTATCTGACAGACATTTAAGTGCACAATATAGACATTGCATGCCGGGGTGTTTCAATAAGAGTATGCAATTCACATGCATATTGTGAATGTTGATATTTCTGTTTGTTTCCTCTAATATTAATCATGTCCATTCTTAATCCTCAAATTCCCTGTGGAACTTTTCTGCAATAGGATTTCTAGGTTATGTTGTAAACTTGTAATGCAAGTCAATTTCAAAGATGTCGTAATCCACTGTAACTCATTCACGAAGCATGTTTGGCTTTTCGGTGTTGAACTTAGGGTCAAATGTTAGAACTTCGGAATTAGCTCATAAAGTAATTGAAGTATCAGAAATCAAAAACAAAATTATTTCATATCTAAAAGTTCTAATCTCTCTGAGACAAATTTATGTAACTTGCTTTTATGACTAATATTTCAACTCCTTACAGTAACTTATATCAATGTTAGTTCCATAATTTAAATGGATGCAGTTATCTCTTCATTTCTGTATTTGTTTGGCTTCAAGAAGAATTTAGACATTGTTTTTGCAAGGGATCTATCCTTATCAGTCTTTGAGATTTCAACTTTCCCAAAGAAATCCCATATAGCATATCTTAACAACATGGCCATAATTCTAAGTGATTATTTCTCTCCAACAAATACTGAAGTGCCTTGTTTGATTGCAAATATGGCAAATGTTCTATGCTATTATCTTGCTTTGACGACTAATATTTCAACTCCTTACAGTAACTAATCCATGTTAGTTACATAATTTAAATGGATGGAAACTTCTCTTCATTTTTGTATTTGTTTGGCTTCTAAGAAGAATTTAGACCCAGCTTTTGTAAGGGTGTTTCAATAACACTAGATAACTATAAATAAGTGCACGGAATAGTTTATGCGTCCCTCCAAACTATTTTAGGCTTTTTTTCCAAATTCCCTATAAAATTTATAGATATATAGCAAGCAGATATTCAGTGAGCCACAATTGTTGGTGTTGGGGACAATTCATCTTCTGCTAAACCAATTACTTGTGTATTTCCTATTCTAATCAAAGATTTGTGGATGTTGGATGTACGCAATTTTTTATGCATATTTTCCATGTTTCTTTCATGTCTATTTGTGATAATAAGTTTATAAAAGGGAACATGTCTCACTCGAGCCATATAATGATCCAACAAAAAATAGGACTCGAGATACTGAGACTAGCTTTTACCTCTGTTGAAATATCTTCATTTGTTGATTGCAACCATTAAGATTGAATCTGTTGAGAGTTAGGTGCATTATGTTTGCAGTGGACTTTTCTTGTGAATTCAATATATTTTATTCTGTCATTTGACAAATTGAAGATGAAATATCTAATTTTTCTACAGAGCAAGCGAATTCCATCGGTTTCTAGTCATGCACATACACAAGGGTGAAATACCGATGGAATTGGAAGCAACACTGGGCCACACGAAGAGACTCCCCCGCCCTAGTTTGTTGGATTTGGACTTTTTTCTTATGTTTTGTTGGAATTTTATGTATGTTTTGTAATAACAGTGTTGTACAACTTATATATTTGTAACTCTTTGCGTGACAATTTATGTGTTAGATTATTTTATTTTCTATTGAGTTGCTGTTTATTGTGATATGTGAATTTTGGTTGTTTATTATATTGTTATTATTGATTTTAAGATTTAAACATTTAGATTTGATGTGACTACAGGTATTTGTAATATTCGATTAATTACTGATTTTTTTAATTTGAAAATTTGAAATAAAATGCAAAAAACTGAATATATCTATCTAAAAACGCCGGGATAGATAACAATCCTAAATGACCACAAAATTTTTTAAAAAATTATTCTAACCAACCCCTATCCCGGTGTTTTATAAACGCCAAGATTGGGTATTTAATTAAATATATAAAATATATTCACAACAATTTATTTAATTTAAATATATTCTATATCAGCTATCCCGGCATTTTTAAAATGCCGGTATAGCTCATTTTTCAATAAAAACTAAAACGACAATCCACCTACCACGGCATTTCGTAAACTCCGGGATAGGTGTCAGACCTATAGTGGCGGCTCCGATAAACGCTGTTATAGCCCTTATAGTTGTTCCGACACTCGCTACAATGGCGCTTCGTGTGGCATTTCCAGAAGCACTGTTACTCTCTATCCTGACGTTCGAAAACGTCGAAAACGTCACGACAGCCTATTAAAAATGCCGCTAAAGGCCTAGCGGTTTGTAGTGTATGAATGAAATTATTTGGGATTGGGTGATGAATAATTAAGGATTGTGGAATATTTTGGGTTGGAAAATCTGGATTAATTAGGGTTTGTTGAATTTATGAATTTGTTAATTAGGTTTTGTTGTTTTGTTTTGTTTTGTTTCTTTTTAGATTATTACAAAAAAGGAATGGAATTTTTTTAATATATGCCAATTTTCGAAACTAATTGCAGAAAGATGACAGTTGCCAAACTATTTGTGCTCAGGGACTCAACGAATAGACTTGCCGTTCCCAACAGTGAGTTTAGTTATTTTGTGCTCGCCATTGGGAACGGCGAGTCTAGTTATAATTTTTTTGAGAAACTCGTTGTTGGGAACGGCAAATTTAGTTCAAAATTATCAAACAAGACTCGCCATTGGGAAAGCCGAGGTTCTTTATACTATACTCGTTGTTGAAAACGGCGAGTTTAGTTCAAAATTATCAAACAAAGACTCGTCATTCTCAACGGCGAGGTTCTTTATACTAGACTCGCTATTGAGAACGGCGAGGATATATGAGATTTCACAGAGAGTGAAACTGTAACGCCTCGTACCCAATGCGTACGCACACAATTAACTAAATTCTAACAACTGCCCACCACAGGCTGCCTCAAAAAGGGTGTCCAGATGTTAGGTACCCCTTCATCACGTGCTCCTTTATTTATTCTCTCATTAGTCTCCTCTAACTTCCAATATGGGACTAATTTAGTTCATATTCCCACTTAATTAAGCCATCATTTCATCATGAGACAATTAAGCCACTCATCTACCACACATCTTATCTCCTATTTTAATCCAAGTCATATATCATCATTCTCAAAGCTTCATTCTTTCTCTGCCAAAATCATATAGCGCACACACAAGCCAATCAAGCCCACAATCTTTGACTATTTTTTACTTCTTTTACTTCAGACTTCTAAATCCATCACAGCCACTCATCAACCATGATCATACATACTCCAATCAATAGATCATCTCCTTCCTCTTTGTTTACGTGATCAACTAGCCCAAGCTACACCTGGGCCCACCTCCAATATCCACATATTTTCTCATATATGCTCCTACAAATACGGGGTGTTACATTCACCCCTTCTTAAGAATTCAGCATCCTCACTGAATACGGGATGTGCAATCTAGTACAGGATCACCTTTCTAGTCGAATGTAGACTTGTCTCCTGATCAAATACACATATCGCTGCCCACCAAGGATTTACACATCACTCGCTACCCACCAATGGTCTTACGCATCTCATATATACAATCTCTACATTCGATGTCGAAAGTTGGCTCTGTTGGACTTAGTGAATTTTAGAAAATCATAGAAATTTTTTTGAAGTAAACTCGCCGTTTCCAACAACGAGTCTAGTATAAATCTCCTCGCCATTGGGAATGGCGAGTCTTGTTTGAAAATTTTGAATTAAACTCGCCATTGGGATTGACGAGTTTCTATAAAAAAAAAGAATACACTCGCCGTGTCCCAATGGCGAGCACCAAATAACTAAACTCGCCATTGAGTACGGCGAGTCTAGTTGTTGAGTGCCTGAACACAAATAGTTCGGCAACTGTCCTCTTTTCTGGAAATTATTTAGAAAAAATGCATATATTCATAAAAAAGTCAAGGGATAGGAGTCCTAATTTAGTTAAATTTCATGTTGGATTCTATGAACTGATGCCTATATGTCTTAGTTGTTGTCATCAATTTATTTTTCAATCGGTTCTTTACTAAGTGACTGAATGATTGTTAGCTATTTAGGTTGTTGAATATTTCTATGTTTTGTTGAATTTTTCAGTATTTGTAAAAGTAACTTACAAGCAACACATATATGGAACCATGGGTTAGAAGAAAGTTCATCTCACCAACATGTAAAATGCCTCATGCCAATAGTGGCAAGAAATGTAGGAGGTAGATATCCCCATCATTCCTTTGTGCCTACATTGCCATCCATGATGTGAGTAATAGTTGGTGGATTAGAGTATAGATGACATTTGAAATAATAGCAACTTTAGCAAATCTTCATTAAATCACTGAGGGGGTAGATATTTGGAGTAATGTTGTAGAGGTTGTGAATAAAGTGTGATCACTGATATTGATTTTACATAATAGAAGATACAAGCAAGTGCAGGGACAGTCTCAAGAAGAGATAGTTAGTCATGACGAGATGAGTGAGGGGAGCATGCCCGTAACAAAAAAAAATTAGGGGACCGACGAAGATGGGAGACATTTGGAAGCGTCTCCCAGATGACAGAATTGTCGTGACGGTAAACCTGGAAAATCAGCCTGTGGGCAAGTTTGCAGTTACATTCGCAAACTTCATAGGGGTAATTGCAAGGAATGGGCAGATACTTCCATTATCTTACGACAGATGGTCAAAAATTTCGGCGATGTGTAAGGTCATTGCCATCAATACTATCAAGGTATTATCTTTGTTTACTTTGTTTATATAAAATGTTTAGTTTTGTTCATTTTTTAGTCAGCAAATGTATACGGTTGTGCATCAAAATTTTAGTCGATTTGATCCATCTTTTTATTATCAAACTTTCAAGCAAAAGAATGAAAAATAAGGTTATGTCTTTCGCTGTAACTTCATCGAAAAAATCAGAGAAGGAAATGTTGACCTGTAACATGATATATTTCAATGTTCTTATGTCTTCTTCTGGATAAGCCATAAATAATATATTTTCTAGTAATGTACTGATTAGTAAGTCAGATTAAGTAGTTCATAATGTATCTTGTTAGATATTATGTTATATATTTAGTCCCATATCAGACTATGTATTAGTTTAGTATTTAGTTCCCTCATATATATATGAGACATTGTACTCAATCATAATCAATCCAATAATCCAATATAATTTTACCAATCTCTCTGTTAACCTTAACATGGTATTAAAGCCCTAATTCCTAATTTCCTTTTCCCTTACTAATCTCAAACCCTAATCACACAAATCATAATCAGATCAAATCAAATCAACAGCAAGAGCCATCAACAACAACGGCAAGTAAAAGAGTGTTACCCGTCTCCGTCAACCACCCGTCTTTGTCAACAACAACAACAACAAGAGCGGCTACCCTCTTCCGAACCCAACTCAACTCCTCTCCCAAAACCAACAACTGCAGCAAGAACAACCTTCAAATCAACCCAAATCTTCTCCCGAACCCAAATTTGGAACCCAACTCCCCTTTCTCCTCCTCCGACTCCTCTAATCCCGACGAAGAAGAAGCCAACACCTAAACCAATCAATCCAAAACTCCTTCCTACCTCGACAGTAAATCCAAACATCTCCGAATCCCGACGCCTCCCCCGCTGCTACCCCTCCATCTCTCTCTCACCTATCTTGTCGCCTCCAAATTCTAATCTAAGATTTTGATCCAATACCCGAAACATTAAATCCTAATACACTTTTGTCCTAATACCCAACCCGAATCCAAACAACCCTACTATCGTAATACCCGAAACCTTCATTCCTAATAAATCCCTCAAAACCTTATGCATCCTACCCAACCCGTTTAAATAATAATAATATTAACCGATACCTGAAATCCAAACTCAAACCCATTACAAATCCAAACCCGAACTCCTAACCCTAACCCTTATCCTAACCTTACAACTCCCTACTCCCCTTTAGTTTGTTGTTGCCTCCGTCGTCACCACATTCACCGTTGTTCGTCGTCGTCATCGTCTTTAAAAAAGAATTAATTTTTTTTAATTACGGGTACTAGTACTTCTCCAATGAAACCCAATTTTAGAGAGGATCTTCCCGTCTCCACCATTTTTCCAGCTACTACATCTTCCTCTTCACTCATCCATATTCCCTAGCATCTACAATAATAACACCTTCCCGATTCATGCCTCCTCCCTCCTTCCAACATCAGCAACAACAGCACCATGCTGATGCCCATCTACATCCCAACAGCAGTAGCAACACCGACGTCATCCTGATTTCGGCCCCCTCCCTCATCTCAGCATCATACCTATCCCTGTCCCACCCTTTCTTTCGACACCAACAACTTTTAGCAACATCCTGATCCTGACAATAGCAACATCATTGTCCTCAATCCTGCGACAGTACCACCAGTACTCTTCTTCCTCGCCGTATATCTTCCCTTACATCTTTTGCCATGACCGTTACTCCATCTTTGCCATCTCCTGCTGATTGGGTCACTCTTCAACATCGCCTCGCTTAGCTAGAACACAAGCTCTTGAGTTAGTCTGTCACTGCTGACCCCTCTGCCCCTGCACTCTGTGTTACTCCCGATATGAATTCTTTATGAATTTTAGATTCTGGTGCATCACATCATCTTACCAGTAATTCTATACTGCTCACTACCAGCACCTGCACTTCCCTTTCACTATCCATCCCTTCACACAGCCGATGGCTCACAACTTCTCACTACACACTCGGGATCTATCAGCTCTCCCACTCTCACATTGCATTATGTCCTTTATGCTCCACATTTATCCATGAACCTTATTTCCAATAGTGCATTGTGCGATAGTGGTCTTACATTCGATTCTTTAGGTTGTTCCATTACAGATTCATAGACTGGTCTAGAGTTTGGGCGTGCTAGTTGACAAGGTCGTCTATATCATCCAGATTTTCTACATGCAAATAGATCTCATTCTAATTTTGCTGGTGTTGTGTCCTACGATGCTGATTTGTGGCACAGACATTTAAGTCATGTTAGTGAGTCTCGTCTCAAGACTTTAGCCCGTAGTGGTGCCCCTGGTCATTGTCAGGGTTGTAAGTTGGCCATACACATAGCAGTCCTTTTAATAACAAAAGTACTTATTAGACCACCCATCCTTTTCAACTTGTCCATTATGACATATGGGGACCCTCCCTTGTACCTTCTAGCAAAGGCCATCTCTATTATGTTGCCTTCATCAATGACTTCACTCGATATATATGGGTTTTCCTTATGCGCCAATGATCTGAGATTCATAATATTTATCAATTCAGTACGGCCATGGTCAACACTCAGTTTGGCGTGCACTTCAAGATTTTTCGCTCAGACGGTGCTCATGAGTACACTTCCTCTACTATGAGATCGATCATTCAATCTCACGACACTTTTTCAGCAATCATATTCTCACACACATGAGCAAAATGGTATAGCTAAATGCAAGCATCGTTGCATTCTTGAGACGGATCATTCTCTTTTACTCTCCTCTTTTGTTCCTCGTCCTTTCTAGGCTGAAGCTGTCATGACTTCTGTTAGTCTCATTAACATCACTCCCTCGTCTACCCTATCTGGTATGACACCTTATGAGGCTTTTCGTCACTCACCACTGGACTACAGTATGCTCCGTATTTTTGGGTGCACTTATTATGCCTTTCTCCATCTCACTGAGCCCACGAAGCTGACCGCCTGTGCTGCTAAGTGCGTTAATCTAGATATCAGTTCAGAGCACAAAGAATATTGTTGTTTTAATCCTTCGGTGGGTCGTGTCGGTATTTCCCGACATGTCTCCTTTGTGGGAGACTCTCCTTACTACTTGTCATCTCCTAAGGATACTAGCTTTCTCGATTCCTCAGTTGTTGGGCCTACCTCCCCAGACACATCTTTCTGCATTCCTTTTGATTCCACTCCTTTGGCTCTTCTCCTATCTCACACAGACGTTACACCTATTGTTCCTCCTACAGCGACACCTCCCACACCACCTTTATTACCACAGCATCATGCACCCAGACCACCTGCATCCTTACCGCCACATGCACCCACCCCACCGACATAACCCTCACACCTTGCCATTCCACTACCAGTTCATCAGTTTACACGTTCCACTTTGGGCATCCCATCGGTACATTATACACCTGATGCCACTGATCCTTCTGACTAGTTTGGCTTTGCCTCCCTAGCTTCCTACTCAACACAATTCCATGCATATCTCACTGATATACCCTCCACACACAAGCCCAAAACCTATCAGGAAGCAATTCAATATCATGAGTGGAGGGAAGGTATTGCAGAGGAGTTAATTGCATTTGATCAAACTGACACTTGGGATATTCTTCCACTCCTTTGGCACCTCTCTCATCTCATACAGACGTTATACATATTGTTCCTCTTACAACGACACCTCATACACCACCTGCATCACCACAGCATCATGGACCCAGACGACCTGCATCCCTACCACCGCATGCATGAACCCCACCGCCGCATGCACCTCACCCCCATACCTTGCCAATTCACCACTGGTTCATCAGTTTACACGTTCCACTTTGGGCAACCCACTGGCACGTTATACACCTAATGCCACTAGTCCTTCTGACCAGTTTGGCTTTGCCACCCTTAGCTTCCTACACAACACAATTCCATGCATATGTCACTAATATACACTCCACACGTGTGTCCAGAACCTATCATGAAGCAATTCAATATCCACAGTGGCGGAAAGCTTTAGCTAAGAAGTTTAGTGCATTTGATCAAACAGACACTTGGGATGTTGTTCCACTGCCAGTGGGCATCCAGCCTATTAGCTTCAAGTGGATCTTCAAGGTCAAATATCGACCTAATGGCTCCATTGTGCAGAAAAAGACTCGTCTAGTTGCCTGAGGTTTTACTCAAGAGCATGACATTGATTATGATGAGACTTTTGCTCCAGTTGTACAGATGACTATAGTTCATACTCTCCTTACCGTTGCCGTCATCCGTCAGTGGTCGTTATACAAGATTGATGTGAAGAATGACTTCTTCATTGTACCTTATCTGAGGTTATTTACATGCATCCCCCTCTTGGCCTTCCCACACCTCCTCTTCATGTTTGCCATATACATCGACCTAAACATGGTATGAAATAGGCTCCTCAAGCCTGGTTTGAGTGTTTTCGCCGTGTCATCACACAGGTTGATTTCGATCAGAGTTCCCAGGACCACTCTATATTTATGCGGTCAACACCCTATGGTAGGGTACTTCTGTAATACCCCGCAAAATTTAAATGACAATTTTACCCTCGGGTGTTACGCACGTGCATTTTGTACTGTTACTGATTATATCCATAGCGCATTTTGATATGTATTTTTGAATTCTGATTATTTATACAATCTTGTATTCTTAAAATCCCATTTGAGGCAACTCAAATGCTAAATTTCAATCTTTGAGTTTTTACGTGCTTTTTACGTATTATCGATGCACGTGTTGATTTCGGGTATTCCACCGTTACATGCAAAGTTTTCGATGAGTTTCAATTATTTATTTTTATAAACATGTTTAAATTCATTTTTGTAAATGGAATTCAATTTTTGTCTATTATAATTAAAATAAATTTCTACGTGCAATACATGTGTTTTCTGTATGTTTAAGTATATCATCGAAAATGTATATTAAATATACTTTATGTTGCATCCCAATTAACTATAAATATTTTTCGATCGATAAAGTCAATTTTGTATTTTTGAGATTTTACGGGCGACGCACGTGTTTCGGTGCACGTGTTTTAAGCGTATTATTCTTTCAAAATGAATTTCATGAAATTGTGTGTGTCTATTTTTATTGTGCATAAAAAGTATAATTTTTAAGTTAATTTTATATATTTATTACATATATAAATAAGTTGTTTTAAAAAGATTAAATAAATAAATTATTTTGTACACAAAGCACGTGCACGTGCACACGTGCGATGTGCACACAATTTTTGGGGACCGGGCTGTTTGTGAGAGGAGGGAAAAATCTGAAAGTTTGGATTTGAAAGTGGGAGGGAAAGCAAGTTACAAGTTTAAATAATGGGGTTAGTGGCGTTCATGTGGGAGGTGGTTATTCTAACTACCCATTAGTTAATCTATAAAGATGCCCCTTAGTCTCTCATTCTCTCATCTCTTCTCCTCTCTCTCTCCTGCCCATTCCGAAAGCAACAAAACCAAGCGAGCCATCAAAAGCAACAAATCCCTCTTTGCCTTTTTATCCACCATACATTTCAATGTATGCATAAATATATATATATATGTGTGTAAACATGTGTATGTATAGTATGTGCATATTTGAAGATGCAAGTGGAGTGGTTTTGCTTCCTCGGATGCTGCCGAAAGTGAAGAAGGATGTGGGAGGCTTATTTCGGTGCGCGGATTTTGAGGTGTTGCAAATGGAGTTTCTTTAGGAGCTCCTAATTTTAGGAGTTCATTTGAGTACATTTCTTCAACTCTAGGTGGGTGTTTCTTAAATGCTTTCTAATTTAGGAATATAAATTTGCATGATAGATGATATATAAATTTATTTGGTAGAAATTGAATTGATTGCATGCAAATTAATGTAGAAATGGATCATTAAATCTTGATTGGTGTGGTAGATGCAAATTGCTATTCCATTTTCTAAATGATTATGATTGTTAGTTGAGATGCTAGAATTGAAATGATTTATATGAACTTGATGCATGTTGGGACATGATTAGAATGATGCAAATATGTTGTTTGTTGAGAATGTGGCAAAGAAGTGTGATTATAACATCAAAATATTATTTATACGAGTATAAAGATTTGTGTGAAGTAATTTTGATAAAAGAAAACAGTTTATTTGGAAAATTGATTGAATATATGTTTTGATGCATTTTAAGGATTTCATTGAAAAATGAGAAACTTGAGAATTGGATAACATATTCGATGTTGTTTTTAAAAGGAATATATTCTGGAAATGATCTATATTTTTATATGGAAATACAATTCAATTAAAAGGTCGAAAAATATATGCAAGCTGCAATTTGTGTAATCGACAGTCGACTGTTCACTTCCACAGTCGACTGCTGCTGGTGTTTAGGTTTTCAAAGTATTGGCAGAACAGTCGACTGATTCCTGGTCGACAGTCGACTGAATCGACTGTGCTATTATTGATGTTTTAAGGCTTCGTAAAACAGTCGACTGAACAGACTGAGATGTTTTGATGTTCGCTGAACAGTCGACTGATACTGTCACCAGTCGACTGAACTGAACTGTTTATTTTGGTTCTTGAGTTTGGATTTGATTTTGATGAAAGTTAAAATAAGTTGAATACGAGACTTTATGATTATTAAGATTTGATTGAGTTTTGTTGTGAAATGCACACAAGGTTATGAAATATGAAATTGATAAAGTAATCAAATTGAAATCGTTCTCATGTTATGAGATTATAAAAGAAATATTCTGAGAAAGAGTTTGTGAACAAAAGAAAATGGAAATGATTATTTGAGATTAATTATGAAATATTGTTGATCTCTAGAAAGAGATAGTTGTTAGAATCTAGAGGCTAGGAGAGACCCTAGTGACCGGCAGTTTTATTTATGATTTTGAGAGCTAACCGCTGAGGGTTGAACATCTCTTGAGAAGTAGCCAGGTAGGCTGACTGTCTCTGTTGTTTTGATTTAAGTCCGGTAGGGTAAGCTAGTTCTAGGTTGTGATGATTTTCTTTTAAAACAAATTTTGTAAGGCTGTGATGGAAGTAAGAGAAAAACATGAGTATGAGGGCCATTGGATGGGTGTTGTGAGGGTATGCGTGTTGTGAGGGTATGCGTGACATGACGTGGATACTACTCCAGAGTACCATCCCAGTGGCGACGCTTGTGGGATGTTTGGTGTCTATAGGTGGTGCCATTGTTCCAAGGCGGAGGCTGAATTACCACAGGATGTCTGCATGATGAGTCATGTCAGCGATGAGATTCCCTCCAGGCTGCCTGAACATGGGCTCATAGATCATAGATCATCTATGATACTTACCGAAATTACAAATAGATACATAGTGAAGATGTGATGAAAGTAAGAGAAAAATATTGAGTATGCGAGCCATTGGATAGCGGCGAGAGCGTATCACAGGAATTCCCATGATGAGTCTGGGTGAGGATGCTGCTCCAGAGTACTGTCCCGGCGGCGATGCTCGTGGGATGTTTGAAGACTACGGGTGGTGTCATGTCTATGGTGAGAGCTAAATTACCACAGGATGTCTGCATGATAAGTCATGTCAGCGATGGAATTCCCTCCAGAGTGCCTAGACATGAGTTCGTAGGTCAGAAAACATCTAGGATACTTACCGTAGTTACAGTAGTAGATTAAGTCATGACGAGGGATTGAACCCTACAAAGATGAAGAACGATTAAGAGGCTTGCCCTCGGAGCTATGTAGTATGGGATGCATAGAATCCGAACAAGTGTGCATTAGTGTCATATAATATAATAACTGCATTAAGGACTAAGTGCACCGCACAACACGACATCAACAGGATAGTCCTTTGTAGCTTTGTTTGTGATTAAGTCTGTGTTTGCTAAAGTATTTAAGAATCGTTATACTGTTTCCGACATAGAGAGGATGGCCGTGTATAATATTTCGTCAGTTGTAAGCAACTGACGCGCCCACAGTTGTATATGCAGGGTATGGAGTTACATGAAGATATAAAGAGAATTGATGCTGTTGATTACTTAAATGTTAAAGTTGTAACAATTGTACTTTTATTATTGTTGTACTTTATTGATTCCGCTGCGTATTGATGTAAAAGACTCTGATGTAATTATTGTTGAAATAAAAGTTTTAAATTCCTTGTAATACGAAAGAAGTATAAAGATCCTGTAGAACATCTCGAATTCAGTGTATTTGGGATTCGGGGCGTTACAACTTCTACTATTATATGTTACTGATATGAGTATTACTTGTAACATCCTGAATTTTCAATCAAAATTAAATTTGAGTTTTGTTCAATTTCACGTGTTTTGTATGTGCAAATTTATGTACATTTACCCTTACAAATTATTTATTTTCATGTCATGAACAAGTATTTTATTATTCTCTTTTTAAAGGCTTATTTTAAATCTCTAGGCCTAATTGTTTATTTCTAGCCCACACTAATTAATTTAATTATTTTAATTAGACTTCCATAGACTTTTAGCCCACTAAATTGAGCCCACTAGTTTATTCTCATTTAAATGAGACAACTTGTAGCGTAGACTTGTTTTTGTAACAAATTAACTAATTAACATGTACAACTAGTAACTAGGGGTGCTTTGTGTGACACGTGCATTGCACTTGCACGTGCCATTGTGCATGGAAGGTGTAGGCCGGATGGTGCAAGAGAGAGGTGGGAGAGATGGGGTAGTGGAGATGTAGTTTTGTGTTCATGGGTAGTTGTTCTAACTCCCTAATACATCCTAGCCCCTAATCTACATCCATCTAGATCAATCTTAGCCCTTCATTTTGCTTTGAAAAAAGTATAAATACCCCCTCATCTTCTTCATGTAAAGCACTAGAAAATTTACAAAAGAAAAAGAAAGAAAGAACAAGTTGTGAGAAAAAGATTGAGAGCAATTGTGAGTAAAAAGATTGAGAGACTTGTATGTGTGTTCCCTTTCACTTTGAACTAGAAATAGTACAGTTTGACACAAAAGCATTTTTATTGATTTCCTATACGGGTGAGTCACTTAGACCTACTGGTCTTTAGGTGCATTTTAAGAACATTACTGTAGCACAGCGGAGCTGCTGACCTGGGTTCGAGTCTCGCCAGAGACTTTGTTTTTCTAAAATCTGATTTTAAATCAAAACCCAAGAACCAAACTTAAGTATCAGTTAAGTCCTCCATGTGACGGCTAGTCACTGTGGTCTTTCTGGTCTTCGGGTGCGCCTGAAGTTGGTTACTGTTCATTCGGCGGGGGGTTTGTGCATGGGTGCGAATCTGGCCTCCCTTTTCTATTTTTAAAAATTCGATTTTTTTGAGGTTTTGGTGAAATAAAAATATGGAAAAAATATGTTAATTACTTATAAATTAATTAGATCTTATAAAAATTATTTCTACATTATTGCAACTTAATTTGAAGAATTGAAAGTGATCTTTACATCAAAATATGAAATTAAGGAACTTGATAATTATTATAAGAATGGAAAGGTAATTTCTTTGGCTTAATAAATGAAAGAACGACCTTGTGAATGCAAAGAAATTATGTAAAGTTTAATTTTGCATATTGGTAAGTTAATAAATGAATTGTTGTGTTATACATGAATAATACATAGAAATGAAATGAAAGATCATGATGAATTATGAGAAAAATTTGTGAGTATGAATACTCAAATTTTTTATGAACATGAAATGAGATTAAAGACTAGAGTGTAGCTAAGTCCTTATACCGGCATAGGTTAATTCTTTTTGAGATAAAATGTTGAAATGAAAAACCAAGTTTGGGTTGTTATTATTGATTGATGGTTAAGACCGGCATAGAGGAAGTGCTAACTCTAGGGTATTGATTTAATTTATGATTCAAATAACTAAGGACATTACAATAGTGAAGATGTCATGAAAGTAAGACAAAAACACAAGTATGAGGGCCTCGGGTCTACAGTGTGAGAGTGTTTCACAGGTTGTCTACATGATGCGTCATGTCATGACGTGAACACATCTCTAGAATTATCGGGACCATGACGACGCTTGTGGGATATTTGGTGACTACGGGTGGTGCTATAGTCCCATGATGGAGGTTGAATTGTCCATAGGTTGTCTACATGATGCATCATGTCATGACATGGGATTCTCCTCTAGGCTGTCTGAATATGGGCATGTAACTCATAGAACATCTAGGATACTTACCGTAGTTACCGTAGTAGTTTAAGTCAGCGAGGGATCCAACCCTCCAAGATGAAGTACTCGGACCTATGTAGTATGGGATGCATAGAATCCAAACAAGTGCACATTAGTGTCATGTAATATAAATAACTGCATTAAGGACTAAGTACACAATCACACACAACATCAATTGGATAGTCCCTCTTCGCTTTGTTTATGAAAAGTGTGTTAGTCTAAGTAAGAAAAATTGATGTATAATATCCTAGCATCAGTTGTATGCAACTGACGTACCCATAGTTTCCATGCAGGATAAAGTGAATGACAAGACTAAAGAATGATTCCTACTTAAAGAAATGTTCAAGTTGTTATTCAATTAATGTATCATGTTGTAATTTATAATTCCGCTGCGTTGATGTAATCTCTATTGTAATAAAAGTTTTAAATTCCTTGTAAAATTGTACGAAGTGAAGTGTAAAGATCCTGTGGAACTTCGAATTCAGTCTTATTTGGAATTTGGAGTGTTACATTACTTGGGATGACTCAGCAGGCATTGCATCCACCCAAAAATACCTTCACCAGTAGTTTTTGATGAAAGACCTTGGCAGACTATGCTACTTTCAGGGTCTAGAGATTTTCCATGGTTTTCAAGGGATACTCATTTCTCAAGAAGTACACATTAGACATTTTATCCGCTGCATGTCTTTTTGACAGTCGATCAGCCAATACTCCTTTAGAGATTCACGTGAAGCTTTGTTCCACAGATGGTGAGCTCCTTTCCGATCCTACAAAAACAGGCAGATTGTTGGACAACTTGTCTAATTATGCATGACCAGACCCGATATTGCTCATGCAGTCAGTATTGTCAGTTAGTTTGTTTCCGCTCCTACATCAGTTCACTACAGTGCTCTTCTTCGGATCCTCAGATATCTTTGAGGCACTATCACTCCCTTATTTTTCATGCCTTTTACCTCTAAACTAGAGAACAGTGCATATTTTGATTCAAATTGGGTAGGTGATCCTACTACCAGCTGGTCTACCACGGATTTCTGTCAATTTCTTGGTGATTCGCTGATTCATGGCGAAGCAAGAAACAAGCAGTTATTGCATGTTCTTCCATGGAGGCTTAAAGCGATGACAGCTACTACTAGAGAAATTGTTCATTTTCGTTGGTTGTTATCATATATGGGTGTCACTCTTACAGGATTTACTCATTTTTATTGTAATAACCGGAGTGCATTGCACATTGCAAGCAACCCGGTCTTTAATGAGCGAATGAAGCACATAGAAATTGATTGACACTATATTCGTGAGCATTTTAAAGCAGATATCATTTCAGTTCATTCTGTTACCTCTTCAGAGTAGATAGTAGGCTTCTTCACCAAAGCCCACACTATTCAGAGATTTCGATACTTGATGGGCAAACTCACATTGTTCGACCAACCATGAGTTTGAGAGGGGTTGCTAGATATTAAGTGATGTATTTAGTTCCATATCGGATTATGTATTAGTTTAGTATATGGTTCCCTCATATATATAGGAAACATTGTACTCAATTATAATCAATCCAATAATCCAATAACATTTTCTTAATGTCTTTGTTAAACTTAACATATTTGAAGCTATCAAGTGAAGAAACCCGTGATTGTGTACCTTATCCTTAGAGGTCAATTATTTCTGGGGGCACTAATTATGAGAAGAAATGGTGAGACACAGTGGAATGTTTTTGAAGGGAGAAACACATAAATGTTTGAGTACAACAACTTATATTAGATTAGCATGTGCAGATAGATTTCTTTGGGTTGGCTGCAGTGTTATTTAAATCCTCTTCCCGTCCGTAATTATGATTTTCCATACTTTATGATTTCAAATATATCAATGAAATACTTTCTAATCCATGTTGCATGCAGTATGTAATGCATTTTGGATAAGAGTGATTAGTTAAGTAGGTATCTAAGGTTTTCAGTATGTACATTGAAGCAAGAAGGGCTCGCATTTCTGCTACCAAGGGGTAGGGCTCGCATTATAAGTATGGATATTATATTATGTTATAGACAATGAGCATTTTTTTTTTTTTTTTGAGTTAACACAATGAGCAATTACATCAATATAATTTGTTATTTATCTAGTAAAGACCAACCATGAGCTCTCTACTACCAACCTTTCACTATTATTATCTACTGTTTTTTTTCGATTGTTCCTCATCCTATATATTTGTCAATCAAACATATTATACAGCAAAAGTTTGAATACCCCGACAGTCCTGATAACAAATGGTTGAATAAACCTATGGGAAAGAAGTGAAGAGACTGAAAATGTGAACTAAAGACGCAATTTTACAATGAAAATAAATCCACTACCGAGAATGCAGGAACACGGTGCTGACAAGGTCGGCGATCTAGATTTCTTTAACACTACCCACAAGAAATCAGATGGCCAATTTGCATACACTGCAGCTGCGATGATATAGGTAATTTTTTTTACATGTCGTATGCATTACTGATTTGTTAATTCGCTTTGAAATAAATAACATATCTCGTATTTTGACAATTCAAAATTTTCATAGTGCCAAAGTGAAGTATGCCAAGTTGTCTTCCACAATGGCCTCCGACTCTTCCACATCTTCCTTCGACACATTAGCATTTCAGCACGATGCTATGATCGAAGCGAGGGGCCCAGAGTGCCATGGTCGTGTGCGTAGAATGGGTTTAGGCCCAACACCCACTCAAGTCTTCAAGGCTCGTGCATCTTCATCTGAGGATCCAAGAGATGAGGAAATACACACTTTGAGGTCAGTGTGGTCACACCTTTAAGAGGCGTTTACAGCACTTGTGCGTCACCAGAAGCTCGAATCAGCCGTTCCGTTTCTCACACAGGTTAGAATTGTAACTTCTACCCGACACTTGAATAGTTTAAATATCACCCATGTGTATTTTATATATTTGTGTCTAACGAACTATACAGATGTATACAACTCGCATACACACACAAACTTGTATGTTGAGATGTGTATGTGTGTCCAGTACACAGGCATACACATGGGTATGTACAAGTTTGTATACATTTTCTAGAAGAAAGACATGAGCATAAACTACTAGATCAGTACAATCTATATTTGCGTTTTTATGTAATTGACTGTGACAGCACCTTTGCGGTCTTCACCACTTTAGAAGGAAGAACATTGGATATAACTAGATTTAGCTGCAATATTTGCTGTCTTGAGCCATCTTTGCTTGTCACCGTGAGCTGGTGCACTGTCTGCACAGATGTTGCCGTCACCACTGCTCTGCCTTTGGGATGTGAGAAATTAGGAGGGAATGGGTTAGAAATAGACCCGCAACCCTTTCCTAGTGAAGCACATTGATTTTCACCTACATCACCAAAGTTAAACTGATTTACTGTAGGACTTAAGATTTTGTTTGTGTCAGTGTGAGTGTGAGTGTCTGTGTCTGTATCCAACACAGGCATGGAGATTATCTATGTTATTGCAGTGTGAAATTTGTTTTATTTTGTATGTACAGAAGTTTTTGAAGAGTTTGATAGCATTCTAAGATCAATTGAGAAAATGAGCGAGTTACAGTTTGTAACAGCAGTGACGAGAAAGTATAACCTCTTCTGTTTAAGTTCTCAGCAATTGCAATTATTTCCCAATTTATGCGTATTTTTAATAGTAATCCCAGCCTTGTGTCTTAGACCAATTTATGCTCTCAGTATGCATAGATCAGTTCAATCTTGTAGCTGAAACTTTATATACCAAGTATAGAACTAGTTCTGGGTACACCAAGAAGGGTCTAACAGATACAAGCAGGATCTAAACCCAGACTTAGCTCGTTTTATACCTGACTTATGCACACAGCCACTTATTGTGTCATAAATATCCTTTATTTGGACAACCGACACGAAACTGACATGAAGAACCAGACAATAACCTGATCAATATTTGAACAGAGTAATGGCACTAGATCTTTCCTGCATGTGGATGCGAATTTGACAATAACCACAAATGGTTCGGGAAATACAATATTATCTGATGTATCTAAACAATAGCCACCATGTTCAGTAACAATAATTAATCATCTGAAGCTAGCATTCTAAAATGGAGAACGGGAACATTCAGCTGATTCTGTGCGGAGCTCAAGTAACCCACTCTTTCTATAAGCAAGTTCTATAGCTATACTAAAGATGCTACAAAAATAGCTTCCTGATCTATTGACAAGTGATAACCTTGGCTACTCCCTTCTGGTTTATTTATTTTTTTTATTTCTGTTGTTGGGTTGGAAATGCTGCTGGATTGACTCTAATAAGTTACTGATTTGAGTTCTTGGCTTGGTAATGAAGTATTCATTTTTCAGTATGTGATAAAGTATTCTTTTTTCAGTAGCAATCACATAACCTTATCTTCCCATATAATATCCACTTTGGGCTCTCATCTTGTGATAAAAAAAGACTTTTTGTGGAACAGTTTCTAATTGATCTATGTGTATATGTGGACTAATTTTCCGTACATTTTGTGATTTACACAGTTCAAGGATAGAGTTCCAACTGTTTCTAGTCAGGTCAATCCAGAGGAAACAGTCGAGTGTGATGGAAGCAACTCTGACATAAGGTGGTGTACACAGTAATAAAATCCGCGAATTGTGATCAAGCTTTTTATGTTTGAACTATTCTAAGTTGTAAAATAAAACTTGTGATAGCTTTTTTGTAATCGAGCTATATGTATCTGAATTTTTTGTGTGAGATACATATACAGTCTGGATTTTAGACTGCCGGACTATAAAGTTCTTAATTTGTGTGTATGTTAATTATTGGAAATTATTATGAATTTTGTCATTTTATTATTTATATTGTGTTATTGTGGATTACTGAAAATTATTATTGATTTTGTATAGGGTTTTTTATTCAAAAATAACCAGCAAAATAATTTTAAAAATCAACATAACATACCTCGGCGTTTTTGGTAAACACCGGGGTATATAAAATATAATTATATTATTGATTAATCTAAAAACACAACCCCGACATTTTCAAAGCGTCGGGGTAGGGTATATTTCAGTAATTTTATTTCTAATTTAAAAATCGATAACCCGACGCTTCACAAATGCCCATATACATAAAACATACTCGACGCTTGTAGAAACGCCGGTGTAGACTATCGAACAAACCCCGGCACCCGATTCCCCGGCCACTACAAACAGCGAGGGCTTTAGCGGTGTTTTTAAGCGCATGGATAGATAGTAACGGCGTTTCCAATAGCGCCGCACGAAGCGCCGTTGTATCGAGTGTCAGGACAACGATAAAGGATATTGCGACATTTTAAGGAGCCACTGCAATAGGTATATAAACTATCCCGGCGTTTACCAAACGCCATCGGGATAGATGGATTTCCATTTAGGTTTAGAGGAGAATAAGATATAGCGGCATTTTTAAAACGCCGCTATAGGCATAATTTCGTTTTGTTTTGTAGGAAAAATAGCTATCGCGGTGTCGAAGAAACACCCGGATACGGGAAAGGGGCATTTTAGGCTGGTTATCTATCTTGGCATTTTTTATAAAAATGTAGGGATAGATATATTCAGTTTTTGGCATATTATTTCAGAATTTCAAATAAAAAACCCAGAAATTAATCACATATTACAAATTCCTGTAATCACATTAAATTTAGCAGTTTAAATCTTAAAACCAGTAGAACATCATAACAAACACCCAAAATTCATGTATCACAATAGCTCAATAGAATACAAAATAATCTAACACACATAAATTGTCAATGCAAAGAGTACTATATATATATATATATATATATATATATATATATATATATAGGGAAAAAGGGGTATGAGCAACTTGCTCATTTAGTAAATGAGCAATTGATGAGGTAGCATGCATGTGATTGGAAAATTCTAAAGTGGTTAGTTGTCCAATGTATCACATGCATGCCACATCATCAATTGCTCATTTACTAAATGAGCAAGTTGCTCATATCCCTTTTACCCATATATATATATATATATATATATATATATATATATATATATATAAGTTGTACAACACAGTTATTACAAAACATACATAAAGTTCTAACAAAATATATGGAAAAAAAGGTCATTTGAAATACAACAAACTAGGGTGGGGGAGTCTCCTCGTGTGGCATACAGTTGCTTCCAATTCCATCGGTATTTCGCCCTAAGTGTATGTGCATGACTGGAAACTGATGGAACTCGCTGGCCCTATAGAAAAACATAGATGTTCCATCTTCAGCTTTTAAAACGATGGAAGAAAATATATAACCCACTTGCTTATTTCGATAATGCTAGTACTAACATCTTTTGCATAAGAATTGTGTCTAATTTATAACCCACTTGCAAATGTTTAGTTGTTAAGAAATTATGTTATTTGTTTCTGAACTGAATTTCTCCCAAAGAAAAGCTTTAACTTCTAAGAGTTGGTTTTTAAGTCTCTTTTCGCCCTTAACAATTTCTTCTAACAATATAGCAACTGTTGCTGCTAATTTCGGTGTGGGAGCAAACAGATGATTTGTAAATTCTTTTGGAAATAATAAAGGCAAACCAATTGACTTCTGGCCGGTGTTTGACTATTTCTCGCCACTGCCGTTAACTTGCAAAAAGTTTGAAACATCGGGATGGATCCCGGCGACGAACCCTCCGATGCTCAAGTCAGTAATAAGGAAGATTATGAAAGAGCGCATAGTGGAAAAAATATTCATTATCTTTCTTATGGTGGGGGAGAGGGGTATTTATAGTCGCCTTTAGAGACAATTTAGAGATAATCCTTTATCTTTATGTCCTGGTGTTTTTAGATAAAAAAGAGAGTTTAACTCGTTTCATGATAAAAAGGGCGATTTAAACCGCCTCTTAGAGATAATCACGAATTTGAATTACTCTTTAAATATCTTGGGCTCGTTTGTAATAGGCCATCACCCTTACCCTGCAGAACAGACGCGTTTTTGGGTTATTGGGTTTGGAAGGAGACCCGGTTCCCATTTCGAGACCCGTTTGTGGTGGAAATTACTGTTTTACCCTTGAAGGCTTCAAGATTCGTGCCCAATTTGAATGATTCTAATTTAATCCTATTTTTAGCCATATCACGAGCCCCCAACTCCCGAAGACTGAGTTGAACAGGCTTTGAGGAGTAGTTTTCTTGTTTTAATGGCGTATAGGATTGTATCGGAGTTCTCGGGTATGATGGATTCTCATGCTGGGTTCAATTGAGCTTGTATGTGACTCAGATTTGGTTGTAGAATTTTCTGGATTTTCTGATGATTTTTCCCGATTGTTTAACTATTTTTCGAATTATTTATTCAACTTACGAAGCAACAATTAATTTCCGAAAGGTCTTAATTAACTGTTCTAATTAACAATTATTTTTCAGAAAAACTAAAAACATTTTCCTAAATTTATAATTATTCTAGAACTTTTTAATTAAATTTTTCGGATTTTTAATCATTATTTTGAATTTTTTAAATAATTAATTTGATTTAATAACTAAATAAAGGAAATAAATAAAATTAATTACCCAGATTGGATCACGACCGTTAGTCACGCATCAGCTCGTGCGTTGAGGTGATTGGACGGCCGTGATGAGGGTACCAGGCGTAGTGATGACGTGGTGGCGCGATTTGAGCGGCTGATCGTGATCGAGCACGTATCGGGAGGCAAGGATTTCCCTAAATTTCTCGCTCAGAGATACGTTTGCTCGGATTTTGGATCTGATCGACGTGGCAAGATCTGAGCCGTCAATCTGGATCAGGCACGCATCTTGAGGCAGAGATTTTCCCAATTTCATGTTCGGGGGCACGTTTGCTTGGATTTTGGATCCGAGCGACATGGCAAGATTTGAGCCGTAGATCTGGATCAGGCGCGCATCTTGGGCCAGAGATTTTCCCTAATTTCACGTTCGAGGACACATTTGCTCGGATTTTCGATCCAAGTGATGTGGCAAGATCTGAGCCGTCGATCTGGATCAGGCGTGCTTCTTGAGGCGAAGATTTCTCCCAATTTCTCACTCAGAGACATGTTTGCTCGGATTTTTTATCCGACGTGGCAATATCTGGATCGTCGATCTGGATCAGGCCCGCATCTTGAGGCAGAGATTTTCCCCCATTTCATATTCGGGATACATTTGCTCAGATTTTGGATCCGAGGGTCGTGGCAAGATCTGAGCCGTCGATCTGAATCAGAAGCCCATCTTGAATCGGAGATTTCCCCCATTTCACGTTCGGGGACACATTTGCTCAGATTTTGGATCCGAGCGACGTGGCAAGATCTGGGCCGTCGATCTTACGCCCCGCTTCCCAAAATACGGAAATACGAGTGCATGACGAAGCCCAGCGAATGATCTTAACATCATTCATAAGCTGTAGGATCGACTCAGCATCACAACAAGTATATAACAAGAGAGATATATAAAACCAAGCATGCATGAATACTTTATTAGAAACAGAAACAACTGAAATATGATAAAACATCCAAGTAGTTCCAAGTCTGAATCAAATTAAACTCGGGAACATCAGCCTGTTACAAGATCTCAAATTTCAAGGAATAATAATCCAAAATAAACAAATAATGCAAGAATTTAAATATTCTAGTCAGGTCCTTCTTCACTTGGAAGCTAGAACCTTTGCTCACCAATTCCCGCGGGCAGCTCGTCTCCAAAGTCTGTTTAATAAATATAAAAAGAGAAACAAGGGAGAAAACAAGAGAAAATGCCCTTAGTGCAAGCTAGGGCCACAAATAGTGAAAACAAGTACAAGTAAGGGGAACAAGAATTGGAATCAAGAATATAACAAATTTATAAGAAGTAGTGGACAAAACAAGGACTAGCTAGCAAGAGGAAACATCTTAATAACTAGATTGGATAACAACTGCTAGTGGTGTAATACATGTCAGGTATACCTATGGGGGTATTTAATATCGAACGACAAATCTCAAGTCTAGTATCATATGTTATTTCAAATGTCAGGTCTCAAATGTCAGATTGTCAAGTTTCAAGTAACAAGTTGTCAAGTTCAAGTTATCAAGTTCAAGTATCAAGTTGTCTAGTTCAAGTTATCAAGTTCAAGTCTAGTAGTGATTACTATCTAGGTAGCACGACATGCATCCATATTTTTACTACATGGTTGCTACAGTCAAACAGTTTCGTTTAGACCTAGTAATGGATTTTATAGGGCGGCGTACTCAGGTATCAAGTATCAAGCAAGCCATGGTTCATGAATCGGAAATTAAATAACAAGTTCACGAAGCAAGTTCGCGAATCCACAAGCAAGTTCAAGAACCGCACAATGGGTTCATGAATCAACAAGTTCATGAGCCGAGTAACCGACTCCATGAATCGAACAAGATACAACAAGTTCATGAACCAAGCATTGGGAAACACGGGCCCCCTTCCGAGTACACTTATCTATATTGTCCATTCTATAGTCTTTCCCATAATCCCGGCTTGTTACTTTTATTAACTCTTATCAAGCAAGCATACATATGTAAAACGTTGTGATTTAATTCTAGGAAAATTTGGGGATCTCCTATATGGTGTCCAGCAGCTACATATAAAATTTGGGGTCAAACGCTCGCTGTTTACACAGCTAAATTAATTTGCAAAGAAAATATATACAGCAGTTTTGCAAATCTGCGTCTACTGACACAGCTGCAGTATAACTGCCATAACTCCTAGACCGTAACTCCAAATTCGAACATTTTGGAGTCTATCGATATCTACACATCCGGATCTACAATTTATATTCAGGGCTCTGGCCCAGATTCAAATGATAAAAGGGTCGAAACCGCAAAAGAACATTCAGACAGCAACACATTGAAATAATTTACTAATGTAGATTTCATGGGAAAATGTCATTTGGCGTCTAAGTTGTTAAGTAGCATAAATACATAATCATGGAGGTCAAAACATCAACTAATAAATGTTTTTCAAGTCATAATAGTTGCAAGTTCGTCAAGACAATAAATATATATGTGTCTACAAATTTTAGGGCTCCTTAATTCATATGTCTATGTTTTCATGTGTCCAAGGGTAAAAGAGTCCAATGATTATAAATTAAATACAAGGAGATTTTGTGACTCTTAGAATTGTCAATTTGAAGGCTCAATATGGATCTACAATGATATTTCAAAGATTTGTCACAATCTAACTATTTGTAGTATTTCAAGGGTGCTTGTACTAGAACAATAAAATATACAAGGATACTTGCCTTAAATCGACAATGATAAACTCCACTTGTTGTAGCAATTTGGGTAGAAAAATCCCGGAAGAAGTCCTCAAAAAGAGCGTGCAAAATCTACCGAAGATCGAGTTTTCCCCACACACGATCGGCCCAAAACAGCAAACAGAAGCTTAGGATCGGCTGCGCCAGAACACGGAACAGCGAGACGGACGAATCAGATCTCTCCGAAGCAGCGGATCTGAGGCCAGAATAGCGTGCAGCGGATCTGGATCTGGTGTGGACGAACACCGAACAGCAATCACGGCACGGATCTTGGCGCGATCTGATGGCTGAGATTCGATCCCGCCTTTCCCTCCTTCTCGTTCGTTCGTTGCTTCGAGAACAGGGAGAGAGAGAGATGGGGATGGCGACGGCAGTGGAGCTTCGACGTGGCACTACGTCGGGAAGCGACGCAGCGAGGGCGGCACGGCGGAGGCGCGAGGGTGGACGGAAGGCGACAGCGGTGTGCTCCTCTGTTCGTGGGTTCAAAACAGAGGTGAGAGCGGGAGGAGATGGGTTCGGGGATTCGGCGGCGTGTGGCGATGCAACGGAGGTGGATGGTGCTGGAGACGGCGAGACGATGGGGATATGGTCGGAGGTGGCGAGGTGGCTCTGGAGTTGGTAGTGGGTTCGGAGCTTTTTGGGTTCGAAGGTTGGAGAGATGGTGGAGGCGCCGACGATGGAGTTGTGGAGGAGGTGGTGCTGGGGGGTCGATGAGGCGAGGGTCTAAGGTGGCGAGGCGATCGGAAGGGCGACGGAGAGGGGTTGGTTGGCGAAAAAATATGGAGACGAAGGAAACTGGAGAAGATGATTAGCGGCGGGGTTAGAATAGGTTATAACAGTATGCGTTGGGATTAGGGTTAGGGTAGGGTTTAAATAGTAGGGTTTGTGGGTTTTGGGTTTTGGGGATCCGTTTCAAAAAGAGCCCAACAGGAGAAGTGATCAAAATGCACCAAAATGGAGATTAGAGAGATGAAAGAGGAGAATTGGTCCATTTTTCATGAAGAATGATACAAATGGCACACAATTGAAATTGATAAAAGGACCCACAATTTGAGTTGAGACAAAAATAATAATTTTATTCAATCTGAACAAAATACATGATCTCAAATAGACGAGAGAGTACAATGAGGCACGAAACAGTACAAAATATAAATACGGGGAAACAGGAGTTACAGTCGATCTGGATCAGGCGCGCATCTTGAGGTGGAGGTTTTCCCTAATTTCACGTTCGGGGACAGGTTTGCTCGGATTTTGGATCCAAGTAATGTGGCAAGATCTGAGCCGTCAGTCTGGATCAGGCGCGCATCTTGAGGCGAAGGTTTTACTGTTGACCGTTGACCAGTCAATTGGTTTTTTGTTTTGCATGATATTCCCGCCTTTACAAGTTCTGGCGTTTAGTATTTGCGATTCTCTTGGGCTTTTCCACTTGTTCGGGGGCCCAAAGGTCTGAGGAGCCCAAATGAACGCCCCTTATTTATTATAAGTTTTCACTGCCCCCCCCCCCCCCCCCCCCTCTCATTCTCTCATTCTCTTTTCTTATTGTAACCCCAGTGTCCCCAAATATGTATTTTTCGTGTATTTTCTGTACTTAAATTTTTCGTAAATTATTTTTTCGCTTTCAAATTCTTTTGTCAAAATGTATTATTGGATCTCCTATTAAAATCTATCAATAATTTTATTTGTTTTCGTTTATTATTTGTATTATTATTATTATGTTCATGTTCATGTTTATTGTTATTATTGTTATCAGTTATATTATTATTACAGTTATTTTTATTACTATTATTTTTATTATTGTTATTGTTATTATTATTTCCATAAAATCCTATTATATTTGCTAGTATTTGAGTATTAACTCAGTGCATACTATTTGATTTATTGTACTATGGTATTACTAACTGTATATTTTCTATTGAATAAATTATTTACTTTTAATCCAAATCTAATTGTATATTTTCTATTATGCTCTAACCCAAAACCCATTTATTCCAAACCCAAATACCCATTTATAAATAAATCCCTAATACTCGTTTTAAACCCATTAACTTAAACTACCCATTTTCCTAACTACCCTAACCCGATATCCACCTAACTACCCAACCAGCAATACCCATTGGCTTTTGCTGTTGTGTGGGTTTGATCATGTTGGATCATCTTTATTGTGGGCCGTCCATTTAATTGTGATCTTGATCTTGATTGATTGATTCCTAGTCGTCCGTTGATTTGATCTTGATCATCACCATCGGAGTGATCTTGGCCGTCCATTGGATCTTGATCATAATGCTTGATTAGATGTGGGCCGTCGATCTGCTCTTGATCATCTAATTAGATCCTAGCTGTCCGATCTATTCTTGATCGTCACGATCATGATGATCATCAATTTCCTTTGATCGCAGCCGTTTGATCGATAGATCTTGATCTTCATCATTATCTTCATCATCAAGGAAATCTGACCATCCGATCTGATCCGATCATCTTGATCTTGATCTTCGATCTCAGCCATCCGATTGTGTTTGTGATTTCGATCGTCTTCATCTTGTTCGTGATCATGTGTTCATGATTGGTTCGTGTGCTCATTCGATTCGTTCGTTTGTGGTGTTCGTATTCGGGAATCTGTTCTCGTTATTCTTGCTTTTGCTTCGTCGATTTCTGTCGTCGGTTAAGGCAAGTAACTTGTATTAAACTCCTTTGCATATACAAGTACAAAATACCACTTGTAGTGTAGTTGGGTTCTAGAGATAATTGTGTGTGAAACCCCTTGTTGATATTGTCTCTATAGTGATTTGACCATAGTTATCTCACGACACAATATTTTTTTGAAGGAAAAGGTGAAATAAGGCCACCCTATTTCATTAATGATACTCACAACACAATATTGATATGAATTAACTTAGGTTTTTTCCGTTCTTGATTTGATCATGTATGTGAAACTTATTGTGAGAATTTGGGTATTTATTGAGAACCATGTGATAGGCTTGTTTTAGATATGTTATTTACTCTATTTCATGATGTTTGGACAGTTGGTAGACTCGATTTCATGTTTGGGTGTGTTCGGATCAAGTTCGTTGAATCTATGTTGATTTTGGTTTTTGAGAAAATTCTGTTTTTTGCCGATATTTTGTCTTGATCAGTAATTTAGACCATATTAAGGTCAGAATCATTATTTCAGTGTAATACATGAGTTTTAGAGAAATTCGTCGTCTTTCCAACCCTTCTGAACTTTCCCGATTTTGTTTTCGTATGTGTAAGTTATGACTGTTTTACTACAGAGGTGTAGATCAATTCCAGATTTCGTTTCTTGATGATTTTGACGACTAAATTATTTTGATACATGAGCTACACATATTATTTTGAACTGAAACTTTGGTCAGTACTTCTATATTTATTTAGGGATTACCAAGAATTTTGGTGGATTTTATTGATTAGTTTTATACGTCGTTTCATGCTTGTTTATGAAAGCTACACTTGCTGTATTTTGCTCGCTGTTTTGTAAAGATTTGTATTTTTACCCTATTTTTCTTTTGTATGAAAAATATTTATGAAATATGAAAGTTACATTATTTTGTATAATTTCACCTCCCTTTGGTGGATTTGGATTTCGTTTCACAGTTTGAGAGATATTTCAGTTTTTGTACAGCTGTGTTGGGAATTCCAGAATTGCCAAACTATCGTTTCTTGAGGTTTTCCGATTTTTGTTGACTGAACTAATTTTACTGGAATATTATGAAACTCTATATTTTGATACTAGACATGCAGTGGATTACCCCAGCTTTTTCCTGGATTTATTTGAGTGGTTTTAATGATGTTTTTCTGACTGAGAATTCGTTTTACTGATTTCTGACTAAACGTATTTTCTGGATTCAAATCAGTTTTGAGTTATGATTTTGTAAAATACTATATGACTTATTTATAATCTCTTGATTCGTGTGGAGGTCTATTTTCCAGATTCTTTGATGGATTCAGATTTGGATTTTTGTAGTAACGGAAATCACTGGTTTAGTACTATACTGTCATGCTGTCCTGAATATGAACATACACTGTTTTGCTCGTTAATGTGACTGTATATCATCTATGCATATTTATTTGTTTCCATGAACCTAATACTGATTATACCATATTAGTTCGAAACTATTTTGTACACATTCATGCCTGTTTGATGACCATAATAAAAGTTACCAAGCTAGGGTTTAAGGGAAATATCTAGTAGTGGAAAATTATAGAAATGTGTACTTGGAAGGGGGCCGTGTTTTCCATACTGAGCATCTATTATACTGTTATACTGATTACCTGACTACATTCTTTCCTATAGGAAGGTGTACCGGCGGAGGACCAATTGGTTCTGACTGTCTGAAAACTGTTATTGATTACCTGACTGCACACTTCCCTATAGGAAGGTGTAATCGGAGGAGGACCACTAGGTTCTGACTGTTACTGCTACTGTTACTGATACCTGAGTACACTGTCCTATATGATTCCCTACGAAATCTAAAGCGAAACATTTGAATGTAGCAACCATGCGATAAAAGGATGACGCTTGAAGTGCTACCTAGTTAGTAATAGACACAATACTGTAAGAACATAACACTGATACTTTTACACTGACACTGTTATACCAATATACTGATTACTGTTATATTGTTATACTGTTACACTGATACACTGAACATACTGCTACTGATACTGTTATTTGATATTGTTACTGGACACTGTTACTTGACACATATTACCTATACCTGTTAGTATGCCATGCTAGTTGACTTTGCTTTACTGATTCATAATAGATATTATTGTTGATGTGTTATAACATGCTACATTTGTTTCTGCTGTTCTTTAGATTTGTTTCCCATGTACTTGTATCCTGCACTATAAGCAGCTCATAACTTGCATTGACGGGTACCTTGTTTTCTTCTCCTTTCTCCTGCAATTTATTAATTGCAGATCAGGATGGTCGGCTGCCAGATGGCATTAGCGAGATGATGGATTAGTGCTGGATTTTTTGCTTTATTATTATTATTATTTGTTGCTTGAAATTGAATAAATTGTATTTGATACTTGGATTTATTTCTATTTGGGAAGTGTGACCCAGGTATTATTAACTGTTTAGACTTGATTTATTTGAGATTATATTATATTTTGGATTTCAAGTAAATTTCTGTTGATTTATTTAATTCAATTGTGCATGATTGGTTGATTCTCTTGTTTCCAACTCTGATTATTTTGTGAGATGTTGTAAGGATTCATGAACAGCTTATGGATGATGAAAATCATTCGCTGGGCCAATGTTACGTGCTCGTATTCCGTATTTTTGGGAACCGGAGCGTGACAAGATTTTTAGTGGTATCAGAGCCCAGGTTTGGCTGATATATTAGTTGCTTAATATATTAGACATGCTTGGCTCGAACTGGGATCGGCTCAACGTTTCACCAACCATGCATACATGAATGAATTATAATTAACATTGATCTGGATACTAGTCTTATTCCATTCATTTGATGCCTTCTTATTCGATTTCCTTGATTCCTTGTTTCTTTCGTCTCTTTTAGTCGTTCTCATTTGCTGATTCTTTATTGGGTATAGTTTCGTTCTTTCCGTACCCATATTCCTTTGATTCTTTCATTCATCTTGCATTATTCTTCATATTATCTTTCTGCATTGTGTTTTCTTCATCCTTGATCATCAATTCTTTTTCTCTTGCTTTTGATTCTATCTTAGATGTTGTCCTTGTTTATTCTTTCCCTGCTCATGCTCTCTTTGATTTTGGTGCGAGTAATCTCTTATTTTCTACTTGCCTCGTTGATTCCTTCTTATTTCAACTCGTGTGTCATTCATTGCTTTCCGTGCCTTGCATTCATCTTCATTTGTTGACTCATTTTGAGTATCATGCTAGTTATTCCTTCCCTGCCATATTCTCTTCAAATTCTGTTTGTGCCCCCTCGTTCCTCTTCCTTCATATTCAATTCCTTGATTTCTTATTTTCTTTCGTCCCTTGTAGTCATCCTTCTTTGTTGACTCTTTATTGAGTATAAAACTCATTCTTCTTCTGCCTATATTTTCTTTATAATTTTTTCCGAATATTTTGTGTATTTCGATTATTATTTGTTATATTTTGAATCTCCTATAAAATTGTTTTCTAAAACAAAAATTTTGTTATTTCGAATAACTGTGTATTTTAATATCACAAATTTTAAAACATAACTTTGTACCTAAATTGAGCAATCAATATCTAAGTACGTGTGGAAGATTGCATCATCTCGTTCATGGTTTTGTTGCAACTGGATATCGAGATGGCAAACCTGCAACTAGACGTCAATGAAGGCAAATTGCAACTGGATATCAGGGAGGCAAAATGTGCAACCAAATATTCAGATGGCAACCTGCAACCTGATGTCGTGGAGGCAAACCTGCAACTTGATGTCGAGAAGGCAAGTCTACAGATGGATATAAATGAGGCGAACCCACATCAAAGAATTTTTACTATTATTATTATTGTTTTCCTTATTCTTATAGACTATTACTATTATTATTATTGTATTTCTTCTACTATTTTATTATTGTTGTTAATATTAAATTACTTTCACCAAAATGATGAACCCCAAATTATATTTTGTCTTGCACTATTATTCTTACCAGTATTGTTAATATTATTATTATTATTATTATTATTACCAGTATGGTTATGATGATTGTTATTGTTATTATTATTTTTATTATTTTTTTTTATTATTTTATTATTAATATGTGTTGATTTTTGTATTATTAATATTATTTTTGTTAACGCCCATTAGTTTTGACCTAATTATTTAAATTAAAGCCTTCATCTAAAGCCCAATTTTATTATGGTGTCTTATTCTTTTCTTCCTGCTCAGATCGTCTCTTGGTGTCACGTGGGCTACAACGACATGTCTGTAGCTCAGAACGTCACCATCAGAGTGTCGCGGCGGAAGAGTTGTGGGCCCATAACCCACAGGTCCCAAGAACCTATTGTTGCTTCTCCTTCCTTGCATTGTTTGCTTTTCCCTATCTCTTGCATTTGTTCTCATCCGTTGACTCGTTGCTTGGTTCATCTTCTTCATGTCCATCATTGATTCGATTTCAGCTCTATCTATTTCTTCATCTCTTTGCTTTGTAATCTTCCAAGTCTTGTGTTGTTTCTTCTTCATTTTTGATATTATTTTCTTCCTTCTTGCATTACATTTTGCCATCATGCACCCATTCATTATTTGATTCAATTATTCCCTATCTTTTTCTCTTTGATTCCAGTTCTGCCTACTCCTTTATCATATTTGTTATATTGTGTTATTTCGTTCCTTGTGATGTTGTTTGTTCTCTTTCATGCATTCCTTTTGACCTCCTTGTTATCCATCTTCTTTCATTTTCTGGTGTTGCCCCTGCTTTATTCCATCCCCTTTAGCCCTCTGTTTTATTACCCTTCCCCAAAGTTTTCTTTAGCCTTCTCCTATGTACCGCCCAAGCAAATTTTGAGGACGAAATTTTGTTGTAAGGTGGGTAGGATTTGTAACCCCTGTTTTCCCAAATATGTATATTCCGTGTATTTTCTGTACTTAAATTTTTCGTAAATTATTTTTCCGCTTTCAAATTCTTTTGTCAAAATGTATTATTGGATCTCCTATTAAAATCTATCAATAATTTTATTTGTTTTTGGTTATTATCAGTATTATTATTATTATGTTTATGTTTATGATTATTGTTATTATTGTTATCAGTTATATTATTATTACAGTTATTTTTATTACTATTATTTTTATTATTGTTATTGTTATTATTATTTCCATAAAATCCTATTGTATTTGCTAGTATTTGAGTATTAACTCAGTGTATACTATTTGATTTATTGTACTATGGTATTACTAACTGTATATTTTCTATTGAATAAATTATTTACTTTTAATCCAAATCTAATTGTATATTTTCTATTATGCTCTAACCCAAAACCGATTTATTCCAAACCCAAATACCCATTTATAAATAAATCCCTAATACCCATTAAGCCTAATAACACGTTTTAAACCCATTAACTTAAACTACCCATTTTCCTAACTAGCCTAACCCGATATCCACCTAACTACCCAACCCGCAATATCCAACACCCGTTCACCCCCTTCACATTAACCCTAATATTCTATCACCTATATATTTACCCATCTGCCTGTTCATATTCCCATCTCACCCCCGCCGCTTCCACTTCTTCCCCTACCTCCGAAAAACCCAACTTTCGCTCATGTCTCCCCTACCCCGTGTAACTCTACTTCCCGATCATCTCCAACCCTCTCTTGTCTCCCGTTATCCGCCCCGTGCATCTCCCTTTCCCGTCGCCTTCTTCCTCCCGCACCTCATCCCCGCGATGCCAGCAGCCTCCCTCCTGCAGACTTCGACGACTGTAGCTACCCTGCGCTGCTCCTCCCGTCAGCCAGCAGCAGCGCCACTCCGCTGCCAGCCCCCATCTTCGCCTCTCTCCCTGTCCCCTGCACCGCCCCTCGCAACCCCTGTGCTTCCTCCGCTCGAAGTCGGTGCAGCACATATGTGTGCTGTCCCTCCTCTTCGGTGCCAGACAGCCAGGCAACAGCCCTGCGAGCCCCCCTGCTGCACTCAGCCGCCCTCACGTTAGCCAGCCACCACTGCCGCCGTGTCCCATGGCTGTCGGCCGCCGTCGGAGCCAGTGCACCCATTGGCTTTTGCTGTTGTGTGGGTTTGATAATGTTGGATCATCTTTGATTGTTGGCAGTCCATTTGATTGTGATCTTGATCTTGATTGATTGATTCCAAGCCAACTGTTGATTTGATCTTGATCATCACCTTCGGAGTGATCTTGGCCGTCCGTTGGATCTTGATCATCATGCTTGATTGGATGTGGGCCGTCGATCTTCTCTTGATCATCCAATTAGATCCTAGCCGTCCGATCTCTTCTTGATTGTCACGATCGTGATGATCATCAATTTCCTTTGATCACAGCCGTTCAATCGATTGGTCTTGATCTTCATCATTATCTTCATTATCAGGGAAATCTGACCGTCCGATCTGATCCGATCATCTTGATCTTGATCTTCGATCTCAGCCATCCAATTGTGTTCGTGATCTTGATCGTCTTCATCTTGTTCGTGATCGTGTGTTCGTGATTGATTCGTGTGCTCGTTCGATTTGTTCGTTTGTGGTGTTTGTGCCCGGGAATCCGTTCCCGTTATTCTTGCTTTTGCTTCGTCGGTTTTCATCGCCGGTTAAGGCAAGTAACTTGTATTAAATTCCTTTGCATATACAAGTACAAAATACCGTTTGTAGTGTAGTTGAGTTCTAGAGAAAATTGTGTGTGAAACCCTTGTTGATATTGTCTCTGTAGTGATTTGACCATAGTTGCCTCATGACAAAATATTGCCATGAATTAACTTAGGTTTTGCCCGTTCTTTGTTTGATCATGTATGTGAGACTTCCTGTGAGAATTTGGGTATTTGTTGAGAATCATGTTATAGACTTGTTTTAGATATGTTAATTACCCTTTTCCATGATGTTTGGACACTTGGTAGACTCGATTTCATGTTTGGGTGTGTTCGGATCAAGTTTTGTTGAATCTATGTTGATTTTGGTTTTTGAGGAAATTCTGTGTTTTGCCGATATTCTGTCTTGATCAGTAATTTAGACCATATTAAGGTCAGAATCTTAATTTCAGTATAAAACTTGAGTTTTAGAGAAATTTGTCTTCTTTCCAACCCTTCTGACCTTGCTCGATTTTGTTTTCGTATGTGTGAGTTATGACTGTTTTACTACAGAGGTGTAGATCAATTCCAGATTTCGTTTCTTGATGATTTTGACGACTGAATTATTTTGATACTTGTGCTACACATATTATTCAGTACTTCTATATTTATTTAGGGGTTACCCAGAATTTTGGTGGATTTTATTGATGAGTTTTATACACCGTTTCATGCTTGTTTATGAAAGCTACACTTGCTATATTTTGCTCGCTGTTCTGTAAAGATTTCTATTTTTACCCTATTTCCCTATACTGTATGAAAATAATTTATGAAATATGAAAGTTAGATTATTTTGTCTAATTTCACCTCCCTTTGGCGGATTTGGATTTCGTTTCACGGTTTGCGAGATATTTCAGTTTTCGTACAACTGTGTTGGGAATTCCAGAATTGCCAAACTATCGTTTCTTGAGATTTTCCAATTTTTGTTGAGAGAACTAGTTTTACTGCAATATAATGAAACTCTATATTTTGATACTAGACATGTAGGGGATTTCCCCAGATTTTTCCTGGATTTATTTGAGTGGTTTTAATGCTGTTTTTCTGACTGAGAATTCTTTTTACTGATTTCTAACTAAACGTATTTTCTAGATTCAAATCAGTTTCGAGTTATGATTTTGTAAAATACTACATGACTTATTTATAATTGCTAGATTCGTGTGGAGGTCTATTTTCTAGATTCTTCGATGGATTCAGATTTGGATTTCTGTAGTAAGGGGAATCACTGGTTTAGTACTGTTCTGTCATGCTGTTCTGAATATGAACATACACTGTTTTGCTCGTTTATGTGACTGTATATCATCTATGCATGTTTATTTGTTTCCCTGAACCTAGTACTGATTATAACATGTTAGTTTGACATTATTTCTTACACATTCATGCCTGTTTGATGACCATAATAAAAGTAACCAAGCCGGGGTTTAAGGGAAAGATCTAGTAGTGGAAAATTATAGAAATGTGTATTTGGAAGGAGGCCCATGTTTCCCATACTAAGCATCTGTTATACTGTTATACTAATTACCTAACTGCATTCTTCCCTATAGGAAGGTGTACTCGGAGGAGGACCAATAGGTTCTGACTGTCTGATTACTATTACTGATTACCGGACTGCACACTTCCCTATAGGAAGGTGTAATCGGCGGAGGACCACCAGATTCTTGCTGTTACTGCTACTGTTATTGTTATTGATACCTGAGTACACTACCCTATATGATCCCCTACGAAATCTAAAGCGAAACTGTTTGAATGTAGCAACTATGCGATAAAAGGATGGCACATGAAGTGCTACCTAGTTAGTAATAGACACAATACTGTAAGAATATAACACTGATACTGTTACACTGACACTATTATACCAATATACTGATATACTGTTATACTGTTACACTGATACACTGAACATACTGCTACTGATACTGTTATTTGATACTGTTACTGGATACTGTTAGTTGCCATATGACACTGTTACTTGGCACATGTTACCTATACCTGTTAGTATGCTATGCTAGTTGACTTTGCTTTACTGATTCATGATAGATATTACTATTGATGTGTTGTACCATGCTACATTTGTTTCCGCTGTTATTTAGATTTGTTTCCCATGTAGTTGTATCCTGCACTATAAGCGACCCGTAACTTGTATTGACGGGTACCTTGTTTTCTTCTCCTTTCTCCTGCAATTCATTAATTGCAGATCAGGATGGTCGGCTGCCAGATGGCATTGGCGAGATGATGTATTAGTGTTGGATTTTCTGCTTTATTATTATTATTATTTATTGCTTGAACTTGAATAAATTGTATTCGATACTTGGATTTATTTATATTTGGGCAATGTGACCCAGGATATTATTAACTGTCCAGACTTGATTTATTTGATATTATAATATATTTTAGATTTCAAGTAAATTTCTGTTGATCTATTTGATTCAATTGTGCATGATTGGTTGATTCTCTTTCTTCCGACTGATCATTTTGTGAGATGTTGTAAAGTTTTTGAACAACTTATCGATGATGAAAATCATTCGCTGGGCCAATGTTACGTGCTCGTATTCCGTATTTTTGGGAAGCGGGGCGTGACACTTACTCTTGGAAATTTTTTTTTCACTACTGGGTGGTTCAACTAGCTGTCACGGCCATGCGTTTGATTTTTCGGTGATCTGTTCCGACCGTAGTTATCACATCATGGTAAATATATATTTTTGTTTATATATTTTACGAGATGTGTAGATGTTCTTCAGGGAATGAGACCTCCACCTCCGACCACGAAGGGGATCAGCAGTTGGTAGTCCTCCCAATAGTGGACAAGGGGAAGAGGGTAGTAGGGTCGGTGACAACCGAGGCAATTGTGGAGAAGGAGAGGCGAGCGGGGGAGTTGGGCAGGCTTCCGTGCCCTCTGGCAAGCCTTGAAAGAGTTCGAGAATACTCCGATGACCTTCTGGCCAAGGCTGTGTATGGGATGTCGGCCTCATACGAGGAGAACAGGCCGAGGGAACATTATGAAGTTGACGACATCACTTCCATGCTCACTAAGAGGGACTTGGTACGTATCCGCAAGAGTTTCATGATACCGAAGGATTTCGGCCTCCTTTTTCCAAGTCCGGGTATCCAAGTCTGTTCATCGACCTCTCCCGACACATGCATTTTTCCCTTCGACGTGTTCTATGCCGGTCTTTGTCTGCCCCTTCTTCCGTTCATGACCGAGGTACTTAATTGGTACGGCTGGAGTCCCGTCCAATATATGTCGAACATGTGGAGGCACGTCAACGACTTTGTCTTCAGTTCCAAGCCATAGGGGTTGCGTCTCGGCTCAACGTTCTCCGAAGGCTCTACCGTATCCATCGAAAGAGTAAGATGAAGTACCGGTATTATTTGTCACCGCACTGGGTGTGAAGCAGATGACAACCCCGACTCCATCAAATTTTGGAAGGAGAAGTACTTCTTGATCTGGGGTAGCACGCCGTGGGATATTCCCACAAGGTGGAGGGAGGAGGTGCTGAGGTGGGCAAAGGCGGAGCCGGTGTTGAGTCCAGAGGAAGAGGAGGTTGTGTCAAAACTCCTAGGCCGTCCTCCTCTGGGTTGGAAGGATTTAACCGAGGAGGTTCTCTTCGGTGGGGGTCTCAATCCGATCGACCACAGTATGCTCTGTATATTTTTCTTTGTATTTGGTTTAAACTTATTTTCTCCATATGCCAATTTCTTCGCTCTTTCTTCTTGCAGAGGCCTCGAACATGGAATTCAGAGCGATGTTGTTCTACCGAGGGGGAGTGGGAAACAAGGCTCCTGATGGGAAAAAGAGGAAGAGGGCGACCGCGAGGCCGTCGCCTGCCAAAGCTGTGAGGGGGTTCGGCGGTGATGACTCCGATAGTCAATTTGGAATCTGCCTCTCCTTCCCTGTCCGTCGGAGAGTTCACCCTTGGTGCCGCACTATCGCTCGAAGCACTGCCTCTCACTGCCACAATGGAGGTGATTCTCACCGAGGAGCACATGAAGCACTTTGTCCCTAACTGGCTCGTAATGAAGCACGACGGTGAGCGACAAAGATCGATCTGAGCGAGCTAAGGCCGTAAAGATGTACAAGGCCGAGAAGTGCTTGTCGGAGTCTTAGGTTGCTCAGATCCTCCTCCTCGAGTCCGCCCTGGCGAAGGCGAACGAACAGATCTCCTTGGAGAAGGGGAGGGTAGATAAGGAGAGGGAGAGGGTGGACAAGGAGAAGGAGGTGGCTGCAAAGACCGCAGAAGATGCTGCGAAAGAGATGGAGGTAGCTGTGAAAGCAGCTGCAGAGAAGGCTACGGCCGAAGCGAAGGCGCACTTGCGTTCAAACATGGAGCAGTAGTACGCTAGGGCACTCAAGCTTGTGGAGGCGCGCATCCCTGGCTTCGACGGCTCGGGGTACAACCTGTACGACCTCCTTGAAGGCAAAGTGTGGAGGCTGGTGGAGTGGTGGGTGAAGAAGAAGAAGAAGAAGAGGAGGATGGGGAGGATGCCGTAGCGGACCCTAAGTCAGCAATAGTGGTGGTGCCGCAGGCGATTGAGGAGAGCTGTCGCGCGCCCACACCTCCTGTAGAGCCGTCTACCGAGGTGGTCCCTTGACCTCTTTTGTATCTACGCCATGTTTATTAGTTGTTTTTGTTTTCTTCTTTTCATTTGAATGCTATTGTATTGATGCCTTATAGCGGACTGGCCATCGCTTTTGTGTCTTTACTTTAACAATGAAAAACTTTTGTACGACAACGCGACTTAGAACTTTTTTGTGGCTCTTATTCTGTCACGCCCCGCTTCCCAAAATACGGAATACGAGTACGTAACGTAGGCCCAGCGAATGATGTATACACCATCCATAAGCTGTACCAGACTAACTCAGCAATAAGAACAACAAAATACAATCACGCAAGAAAATATAACCACATGAAACAAAGATAAATTCCAATAATAAATGAAATAATCCAACAGTATAAATATCCAACATCCGGGATCAAAATAAACTACTGGTCATAGAGCCCAAAACAAAGTACAAGTTATAATAATATTCAAGAAATAAATAGCAACAAGTAAAACTAAGCAGCGAAGACTAGATCCATCTTTAGAAATGTTTCTCACCAATTCCTTCTAGAATAGATCCTTCAGCACCTGTAAAATCTTGATCCAAAAAGAAAGAAAAGAGTGCCCTTAGAGCAAGTCGTGGGCGGCAAGTAGAGAAAACAAAGGATGAAGGAAAGCATGAATATCAAGGAAAAAGAACATGGTCAAAGTCAAAGAACAAAGCAAAGAGCAGGCAATATTATCAAAGGTCAACAGTAAATCACGCATGTGATGAGTGATGTCCGGATCAAGCAAGAAATGCAGTTTATTAAGCATTTTATTAGCCTATCTAGTGCACGTAGTACTGCGTCCCATTCCACGGATTCGGCGCAACACACAGTGAATGCTTTAGACTGATGGTGAATTCACAGTTCGTGTACTCGGCCCAGTAATCAGTGTTTAATGTTCAGTATCAGTGTTTATCGGGCAATGTTTATGGCCATACAGTACGGGTCAGTACAGTAGGGCCCGACCGAGTACAGTCTCCGATTGTTCACTACCAAGTCATCCCATATAACCACGGCTTGTTATCAATTTATTTTAATCCTATGTGAGCATGCAAGAGGGTGTCAATATTGTTCATTACTATGTGTGACTAATTCTAAGCATTACAGACAAAGCATGAGGCAACCACATCATATAAACACATTTCACAAAATCAGGACAGCATGACCTTGCTGTACCAAAACATGGATTATGGTCACTACAAATTAGCAAATCTGAATCCGCCGAAAGATCTGGAAAGTAGACTTCCACACGGTTCCAGCGAGTATAATTAAGGTATATAAAAGATATAGGAACTAGGGTGAAAACTCTATTCTAATCAGGTTTTAAGTTCAGGCATCTTGCAGTAGGTTGTGTTCAACTATTTATTTTAGATCAGAGAATTTATTAATAAAATCCATAAAAATTCTGGGCGATACCTATGCATGTCTAGGTACAGCCTAAATTATTACAAATTTTTCTTGTTCTTTTAACATGGTCAAATAAAATATAGAACAGCAGGGTACGCATGAAATTATGAGTCTGAAATTACTAACACAGTTGCAGCAAAGTGATGATAACTAACATATGATAAATTGGTTAAATCCAGACTAGGGAAAAATGATCTAGACATCAAGGGCTACATTTTATGTTCAGTAAGTTCTTTCAAATTATGTCATTAGCATGGTTAAAAATCTGATTTAAAGTGAAACATCAAGCAGTCCAGAAATTATCTTAACATGAATATGCAAATAAATAAATCATATGATCACATATAGCATGCAAATTAGTAATCAAGTAAATCCTAGGTGTCAACATGCAATTTCTAAGGTTTAAGATACCATTATCACAGTCATGGTATCACTTCATTAATTACATCCGATCCAGTACATTCAATTTAACATGGCCAATTTATCAAGCAGTTTTATGCATGAATTTAGTTATTCAAATGAGCATATGCATGAAATAATGGGGACTGGGTCTAAGATCAAAGAGATAGCACGATGTTAAGAGTATGTCGGGTTAGCTCGTGTAAATCCTCGATAATCTTAACGGAAATGTCAAAAGCGGTTTTGATAAAAAAATGGACGGATCTACTTGCAGGAGATCAAATAATCTTGAACACAAACAATAAAAAGGGTTCAAGAAGAGATTTGCCTGTTATATTGCATATATAATTAAATAGGAAAAACGGGATCAAAATCCCGGGCGAAATCTCCCAAAAACACATGCAAATAACCAACAGCAACAGCCAAAAGCCAAGAGCAAATCTCACACCGAATCGGGACAGAACATAGAACGGCAAAGGGGATCTAATGCGCCCAGAACACGAAACACCAAATCTGACCAATAGGAACTTTTCCTCACACCGGATCGGATCCAAACACGGGATAGTAGGTCTAGATCTGGTGTGGCCGAACACGGGACAGCGGTGGCGACCAATCAGTGGTCATCTTCTTCCTCGGTAAGGACAGAGAAAGAGACGGCATCTTCGACGGCGACTACGCGGGCTGACGGCACGACGATGCGACCACGGCAAAGGCGACAGCACCATGGTCGGGTAGCAACGGTGGTGACGACAACTCCGATGAGCAAAAAGCTCTGTTTCGCGGTCGAAAACAGAGGACGACGGCGCGCGGCGATCTCGAGGACTCGACAGCGATGCTAGGGGGTCTCGGTGGAGCGGCGACGGACGACGAGGGCAATGGGGGGTGCACGGAGATGGGTTAGGGCGACGGTGAGGGGTTATGGCAATGGTGAAAGCTTCGATGATGGGTTTCAGTCAGGGATGGCGAGGACGATGGGGGACAATGACGGTGAGATGGTGGAGACGAGGGGATGGAGACGATGATGAAGGTGGTGACGGTGGTGAAGGGCGATTGGAGTAGCGACGGGGGTAGGTTTTTTTATTGGGTTTGGGTTTAGCGAAAACAGAAAGAGAGAGAAAGAAGGGTGCGGGGAGAGAGAGAATAAATTATTAGGTTTAATTAATAGGGTATTTATAGGGATCAAGAAATTAGGGTTTTGGATTGAGATTATGTGGGTTCTGGGTATCGGTTTTGGCTCCAAAAAGAGAAAAATGAATACAAGAAAACGAGATGAACAAAAAGGAGAACAAATCAAACTCAAAATAGAAAAGAGCCCAAATTGCAAAGAGAACAGAATTCAATCAAAAAAACACAGATCAATCAAGAGGGAACAAAAGAATCCAAGAAATGACAAAATACACTATAACAAATGAATCCAAATACAATAATCAAAAGGAAACAAAATAAAATAAAATCTAAAAATAGGGCTTAGAAATCCTACCCACCTTACACGAAGAATTTCGTCCTCAAAATTTATACAACAGGTGCATAGGGCAAACCTCGAAACAACAAAGCAAAACAAAACAAAACAACCACTACTCATACAAATGAGGGAACCTCTCCCGAATCTCTTCCTCTAAGTCCCAAGTACACTCCCCTGGCGAGCAAGGATCCCAAGAAACTCGGACCAACTTGATGACTCTATTCTTTAGCACATTCTCTCGACGGTCTAAGATAGAGACGGGTCAAATTTCACAGGCCAAATCCGGCCTCACAGACAAGTCTGAGTAGTCAACCACATGACTGTCATCTCTGATGTATTTCCTGAACTGAGAAACATGGAATACATCAAGGACACCTACTAAAGCTGGCAGTAATGCGAGCCTGTAAGCTACCTTGCCCACACGTTCCACAGTTTCAAATGGACCGATGAATCGAGGACTCAACTTGCCCCCACCGCCAAAACAGATAACACCTTTTCAAGGAGATACCTTGAGGAACACATGATCACCGGCCTCAAACTCTAGAGGTCTCTGACGACAATCACCCCACCTCTTCTGCCGATCTTGAGCGACCTGCAAATGCTTGCGAATCTGAGCCACGACATCAACTGTCTTCGTGATCAACTCAGGGCCTAAAAGATTTCTCTCACCGATATCAGCCCAACAGACTGGCAATCTACACTTGCACCCATACAAAGCTTCGAATGGAGCAACCTTGACACTTGCTTGGTAACTGTTATTATAAGAGAATTCGGCCAAGTGAAGATGATCCTCCGCCGAACCTCCAAACTGAAGAATATAGGATCTCAACATATCTTCTAGGGTCTGAATTGTCCTTCTCGACTGCCCATCCGTCTGAGGATGGAACACTGCACTGTAGCTCAGCTTAGTACCCAAGCTCCTCTGCAAACTCTCCAGAACTGAGATATGAACCTCGTATCTCTATCCGATCCGATGCTGACAGGAACTCCATGCAAACGAACAACCTCTTGAACGTACTGCTCGGCCAAACTCTCCGTGGACTGACCCACACGGAAAGGAATGAAGTGAGTGCACTTCGTCAGCCGATCTACTATCACCCAGATAACATTATGACCTTTAGAACTCCTCTGAAAAGCTGTCGCAAAGTCCATTGTGATATTCTCCCACTTCCATTCAGGGATAGGTTGGGGTTGCAAAAGTCCTGTGGTTCTCTGATGCTCCGCCTTCACCTACTGATAGATTAGGCACTGGGCGACGAATCGAGCCACATCCCGCTTCATACCATGCCACCAGAAATGCTGTTTCAAGTCCTTGTATATCTTGGTACCACCAGGATGAATAAAACATGGGGACTGATGAGCTTCCTCGAGTAGCTTCTACCTGACTTCTCTCAAGGTACACACAACCTAGAGCCAAACCGAAGCGACCCATCAGCATGGACAACCAAATCAGATCTCAAACCAGCTTCAACCTCACTTCGAAACTCCTGAAATTGCTAATCACTCCCCTGAGCTTCCTTGATTTGCTCTACCAAGGACGACTGCAACTGCAATAACATAAGCTGCCGATCTGATCCGAGAAGCAACACATCTAACACCAACCTCCTCATGTCCTCCACTAGTTCCTTCTGCTGGGTGAGGAACATAGTGGTAGGCCTCCGACCTAAAGCATCCGGCACCGAATTAACTCTGCCCGGGTAATATTGCAAATTGATGTCAAAGTTTACCATCAATTCCAACCATCTTCTCTGTCTCATGTTCAACTCCTTCTACGTGAATACATACTTGAGGCTCTTGTGATCTATGAAAATCTCAACTCTATCCCCAAGCAAAAAGTGCCTCCACAACTTAAAGGCAAAGATCACAACTGCAAGCTCCAGATCATGCGTAGGATAGTTCTTCTCATGAGGTCTCAACTACCTCGATGCATAAGCGACAACCCTGCCTCAGTGCATCAGCACTACTCCCAGACCTCTCCCCGAAGCATCATAAAAGATCACAAAACCACCCGAACTATCGGGTACAATCAGCACAGGTGCTGACGTCAACCGATGCTTCAACCCGGTAAAAGCTTCATAACAAGCTTCATCCAAGACAAACTTTTGCTCCTTCCTGGTCAAACTGGTCAAGGGTCCAGCAATCTTAGAGAAACCTTGAACGAACTTTCGAGTGGTAACCAACTAAACCAAGGAATCTCCGCACCTCAGAAACAAACTTCGGAATAGGCCAATCCTTGACTGTAGAAATCTTCGACGGATCCACGGAAACACCCGCACCGGAGATAATGTGGCCAAGAAAAGTAACCTAATCCAGCCAGAAATCGCACTTATCGAGCTTCCCATATAGCTGGTTCTCCCTTAAAGTCTGTAGAACCACCGTCAAATGCTCGGCATGGTCTGCCCTGTTCCGTGAGTACACCAATATGTTTTCGATGAAAACCACGACAAACTGATCCAAGAACGGCGAAAACACACGGTTCATCAGACTCATGAACACAACCGGTGTATTAGTCACTCCGCAAGGCATCACCAAGAACTCGTAATGCCTATATCTCGTTCGGAAAGCCGTTTTTGGAATATCTTGTAGAACCCCATATTTTCAAATATTATTTTAATTATTTGAAAATGAATTTAAATGATTTTTTTGGGGATTTAATTAATATTTTCTAAGAAATCTATCTTTTGTACACGTGCAAAACACGTGCAAATGACTTTTTAGAAGTTTGAAAAATTAAGATTTCTTTATGAAAAATAATTATTTATTATTTGGGATTTATGTAGTATTTTTCCAGATTTTTCTGAAATTAATTAGTACTATTTGCAATTTTTGAGAAAAGAAGGACTTATTTGCAAAATTGGCATTTTCAAGGGTTGAAATGCAAAATTGGCATTCTGGACGTTTTTGAGCAGTATTGGATGAAGTTTAAAAGTATATTTTCTATTAGATCCTAATTTAAAGGAGTTTTATTGAATTTACAAGACTAATGAATATATATACAAGTTGTATTTTGGGAAGGATTGTTTTGCAAAGTGTGAGTAAAACCCTAATATTTTATCCGGCATATATAAGGGATTTCTTTCCTCCAGCCGTCATTTACAATATACAAATTTTTGAGAATTGTTTTGAGGAGCAAGAAGAGGATTTTGGATCTAGCAAGAAGGAGAGCATTTTTGTGGATATCTCTTCAAAACAAGGTGAGTGGTTTGTTTTTGTTTTGCTTGTTTGTTTTGTTGTTTGATTGATGAATGACGTGAGATGCTTTGAGATCGGTATGATGTTGCTTTGTTTGTCTCATTGTATGCATAATATGGATCTTTTATTTGATATGGATGATGAGAACACTTGTCGATATTTGGACCATGTATGAGAAACTATCAAGATTTGTTGAGGAAATATTGATCTATGGAATCGTAATATTGGAAGGCATGATAAGAATTAATTATATTGTGATCGAATGATAAACATCTAGATCTTATGAATTTTAGATCAGATTTGATTAAGAGTTGAGGAAGAAGTTTTGTTGAGAAACCCTAATGGAAGATTTGTGGTTTAGATCTTGAGAAGTTGAGATTTGAGGAATTGATTGATGAGTAATGTATTCGTATTGGTGATTATTTGAGAGTTATCTTTGGTTTGTGTATGAACTACTGTTTGATAAACAATGAACCATGATTCTTTAGAAATCTTCAGATTGATTTTATATCCAGACTTATTTTTGAAAACTGTAGGCCGACAGTCGACTGGCCTACTGTACAGTCGACTGGTACGACACTACTGATTATCTTCAGTCTTTTGAGATTTGTTTCGGAGCAGTCGACTGATGACTTCTCCTAGTCGACTGATATTGCCTTAGATTATTTTGTGAAAATCCGAAGAATTGTCCTCTGGACAGTCGACTTATCTCAGCATGAGTCGACTGGTACTGAGGAATCTGTGTGTTTGATTTGAGACATTTTGTTTAGTAATTGATTTTGAGATCTTTGTCCAGTTTTTGATATTTGTTCAGTATTTGATTTTGAGATGTTTGTTCAGTATATGATTTTGAGATGTTCAGTTAAGAACATGATTTTGAGATATTCAGTTGAGCCACTTGTTTAGTGGGAATTTGTTTAGATATTTGTTTTGAGTCTCTAGAGGTACGTGACCCTAGTATACCGGTGTTGAGATATTTGTTGAGTTATTTGTTGAGGCCCATTGAGGCGAATTTTCAGTTAATCATATTTTTAGTCCGGTAGGGTACACTACTCTAGCAGATTTTGTTCAGTAACCCAAATTTATAAGGACAGGCATTAGTAGTGTCATGACGAATGGGAACATGAGTTATGCACCTCAGTAAGGCTTTAGATGTGTGATTTAATCTCCTGAATTATCCAAGTAGTTAACTTGAGATGTGAGATATATCTCCTGAATTATCCAAGTAATTATCTTGAGATGTGGGATTGAACTCCTGAATTATCAAGGTCGAGGCGACGCTTTTGTGGTATTCTTGTGATGATGAGACTGTGTTTAGATGTGGAAAGATCTTTTGAATTATCCAGGGAAAATACCTGAGGTGTGGGATCTATCTCCTGAATGATCAAGCATGGGCAAATTATCATAGTTTATCTTCATCTCTTAGTAGTCATCGTTGTCTGCATTTGGTCATCATGTTTTCTTGACTCACGTTTCTGCATTTGGATTTCCTGCTTTCCCACACATGACTTTTGGGTTTTGGATACCACTTGTTGTTACATTTCTTGCTATTTCACACTTTACACCTTTGGTTACTATTGGTTGGATACTATGTTTTAAATTCATTTATGTTATTGTTTGATTTTTATGCCACTCACACCATTTATGGCTGACCCCTTTAGTTTGGGGGTTAGGGTTCAACTCTAGCCTCACTTGTTGTAGGTTATTGCTTAGAGTTGGAGAATGGATGCTTGAGTTAGCTTTTTGGATAAATGGATTATTTAGTGTTCAGTGTTGAGTTGTAAAGTCATGTTGAGCTAATTTTGAGTTGTTTAGTCTTCCGCTGTGATATGTAAAAGTTTGATTGTAATAAATGTTGAAATTTCTAGTGGTGTTTGGTTGTGTTTATTGTTATATTGAAGTGGATCACTGGGAATGTGCCACGTATTTTCTAAGCTCTCATATTAGAAATTCGGGGCGCTACATATCTTCTGACTTCACCCTGACTTGATGGTACCCAGAACGCAGATCCAACTTCGTGAACACCGAAGCACCTTCCAGTTGGTTGAACAAATTGTCAATCCTCGGCAATGGAAACCGATTCTTGACAGTAACATTGTTCAACTCCCTGTAGTCTATGCAAAGCCTGCGGCTTCCATCCTTCTTGCTGACATACAGAACTGGGGCTCCCCATGGCGAAACAATAGGTCTGACAAAACCCTTATCAAGCACCTCTAGAACTTGCACCTTTAGTTCCGCCAATTCAACCGTCGGGGATGGCGAGGATGATAGGGGACAACAACAGTAAGATGGTGGAGACGAGAGGATGGAGACGATGATGAAGGTGGTGACGGTGGTGAAGGGCGATCGGAGTAGCAACAGGGGTAGGGTTTTCGATTGGGTTTGGGTTTAGCGAAAATAGAGAGAGAGGGAAAGAAGGGTGCGGGGATAGAGAAACGGCGGAGAGAGAGAATAAATTATTAGGGTTAATTAGTAGGGTATTTATAGGATCAAGAAATTAGGATTTTGGATTGAGATTATGTGGATTCTGGGTATCGGTTTTGGCTCCAAAAAGAGAAAAATGAATGCAAGAAGACGAGACGAACACAAAGGAGAACAAATCAAACTCAAAATAGAAAAGTGCCCAAATTGCAAATAGAATAGGATCCAATCAAAAGAACACAGATCAATCAAGAGGGAACAAAAGAACCCAAAAAAAGATAAAATACACTATAACAAATGAATCCAAATACAATAATCAAAAGGAAACAAAATACAATAAAATTTGAAAATAGGGCTTACATATTCAAACTTAGAACTATCTTGTAGCTCTTATTCAAATTTAGAGCCATCTTGTAGCTCTTATTCGAACTTAGAACTATCTTGTAGCTCTTATTCAAACTTAGAGCCATGTTGTAGCTCTTATTCGAACTTAGAACTATCTTGTAGCTATTATTCAAAGTTAGAACCATCCTGTATCTCTTATTCAAACTTAGAGCCATGTTGTAGCTCTTATTCGAACTTAGAACTATCTTGTAACTCTTATTCAAAGTTAAAACCATCTTGTAGCTTTTCTTCAAATTTAGAGCCATCTTGTAGCTCTTATTCGACCTTAGAACTATCTTATAGCTCTTATTCAAACTTAGAGCCATCTTGTAGCTCTTATTCGAACATAGAACTATCTTATAGCTCTTATTCAAACTTAAAACCATCTTGTAGCTCTTATTCGAACTTAGAACTATCATGTAGCTCTTATTCAAACTTAGAGCCATCTTGTAGCTCTTTTTCGAACTTAGAACTATCTTGTAGCTCTTATTCAAACTTAGAACCATCTTGTAGCTCTTCTTGACCTTGAGTGATTTACATTTCTTTTTTTTGGCTGACTTCCCCAGAGTAGTGGGACATTGCATCTTCGCATCAAACTCTATATTACTGAGTTGGGACTCGCTCAATCACGAGACAGGCTTTCTAAAGCGGAGGTGGACCTTGGCCATCTGAAGAAGGTGTTAACTCGCCAAGAAGTCGAGACGAGGCATGACGAAGTCCAAGAAATGCCCCCTGTGGGTGAGGAGATCTGTCCTTCAATGGCTGCAGGCAAAGCTTCAAGATTGAAATTCCTTCGACACTCTCAATTCACGGTGACGTCTGAGAGGGTCGAGCTAAAAATGTGGTGCTTGAGAAGAGTTTAGAAGCAATTCATCTAAGGAGGACTATCTTTGAGCTTTCGTAGGGAGGTAGTTCGAGCGGGGTTCCTCGTTTGAAGTTTAAAGTGACAGATGACTCCCTCAAAGAGCGGCTCATCAAGTTAGAGGCGGAGAATCTTTGTTTGAAACGACTCTCCGAGGGAGGCAATGTTAGGAGCACTTCTTGCCCGCGCGAGGAGTATGCCCCAGTGAGATCGTTCCATGAATTAGCGTTACGTATGCCTATGCCGTGATACCCTGGGGATGCTCAAAGCGGTGTGGCCTGGCTCGTCCAGCGGGGCATCACTTGGAGGGGCCGCTAGGCCTATGGGCCCTGATGGTACGAATCGACTCGCAGGTCTTGAAATTTCTTCGGAGGGAACGAGAGAGCAGCATAGCGCTCGTCGCCCACGTGTATCATTCAACAGGAGCGTCTCTCTTCCAAGGAGAAGTTTAGGGTGACAATTTGTAGTTTTGTAAGAGTTTTGATCCCCATAAGACTTGTAATCCCAATTTCTTGTTGTGAAATAAGATATTCGCAATTTTTAAGTAACGTTTTTGGAATCAACTTCTTCTTGAAATAAAAGTCCAACCATTATTTAAGTGTTATTTTCTTTTTGCTAGATAACTGGAGCGTTGTGAGTTTTTCCTAGGGGTCAACAGTCGTGGGAGCAATTGCAAGTGGCGAGCTACTTTGCACTTGCATATTTGCAAGTGGCTAAAGGAGTGTCGAAACCAGGTATTGGACTCCGAATTTGTCGTTTTAGAGTTTTCAACAGTTTTGGGAGCAATTTTGAATGGTGAGCTACTTCGTACTTGCTCGTTCGCAAGTGGCTAAAGTGGAATCGAACCAAGTGTTGGACTCCAAACTTGTCGATTTAGAGTTTTCGTACTTAGAGTGTACGCTTTGGAGTAAGGCAACCAAGATTTAGACAATAGCTTTTCGGAGAAGTAAATTGCTTTTATAAAAGAGAACTAAGTGGCTGCTTCTAAGTTGCAAGCCTTTATTATATTAAGAAAATCAACTAATTAATAGTAAGAAAAACATTAAGAAATGCTTTAGACAGAAGTTGTTCTAGTGGTGTTTGAACACCCTCTTGGTACTTCATCAGGTGTTCCACATTCCATGTTCTTGGTATCTCCCGCCCCCCGCCCCCGGATCCGCAAGTTGGTAAGTTCCCAGACGAACCAGTCTGGAGATCCTATATGGTCCTTCCCAATTTGAAGAGAGCTTGCCCTTGTTACGAGGAGTTGATATTGCTAGTTTTCACAGATCTAGATCTCCTTCCCTTAAGTTGGTAGGGCACACTTTCTGATTGTAGAACTTTTCGACTCGCTGTTTGTACAACTGTTGTCGTATAAATGAGTGTTCATGGATTTTGTAAATGAGATCAGGATTGCCTCTGAGACTGTTAGAGTTTTGTTCCTCGTCGCAAGCTATCAGTCAAGGAGAGGGTATACCAACTTCAAGAGGAATAACAGCTTTGGAGCCGTATATGAGGGTGAAGGAAGATTCTCCTGTAGGGGTTCTCTGAGTGATCCTGTTAGACCATAGCACGTTTGGGAGCTGCTCGACCCACAAGCCTTTGGACACCTTATCGAGCCTTCGGCGGAGGCCCGTTAAGATTTGCCTATTTTTGTTTTCTACTTGGTCGTTGGTTTGCGGGTGGGAAATGGCAGAGAATCGCTGCTGAATGCTCATGTCGGTGCAGAATTGCCGAAATGTTGCGCCTGTGAACTGTGTTCCATTATTAGTAACTAGGATTCTTCTCAGTAACCGTAGCAAGTGGTTCAGCTTCAACCGACTTAGTAAAATAGTCAATTGCTACTATGAGAATTTTCCTTTGCCCGGTAGCTGGTGGGAAGGGTCTGAGGAGATCCATCCCCCACATAGCGAAGGGGATTGGGCTGGACAAGGAACAGAGCTTAGCTTGGGGCACCCATTTGATGGACGCGAACCTCTGACAAGAATTGCATTGGCGGACATGTTGCCGAGCATCTCTGAGGAGTGTGGGCCAATAGTAGCCATGATTGAGGATTTTTCGGGTGAGGGATCTCTCTCCAATTTGAGCACCACCAATCCCTTCATGGACTTCCTTAAGGGCATACTGGGCCTCTTCGGGGGATAAGCACCGAAGATACGGTCGACCATCAGCTAGAGTATACGAACGTTTGTACAAGACACCTTCGATGATAGTGTAGCATTTTGTCCTTGTTCAGATTCTTCTGGCTTCTTTTTGATCTGCTAGAAGTATCTCCCCCCACCCTTGAGGAATTCGAACAATGGCTGCATCCAGTTCTCCCCGGGTGGCGGGGGAGGAATCAACATGAGCTCATAATGTTCTTCCTCGATGCTGGGGTGGAGGAGAACTTCAATAAGGACTATATGATCGAGTGCTTCTAGAGACGAAGCAGCTAACTTGGACCGGGCATCTGCCTGATCATTTTCTTCTCGGAGTATGCGGATAACTTTTGACCCTTGGAACATGCTAAGAAGTTGCTTAACTCTATCAAGATATTTAACCATCCGATCATCTCTAGCCTCTTATTCCCTAAGGACGTGATTAACAACTAGCTGAGAGTCGCTGTAAACTTTAACACGGCGAGCCCCTACTTTTCGGGCTAAGAGCAAGTTAGCTATTAGGGCCTCGTATTCTGCTGCGTTGTTGGAGGCTCAAAAATTTATGCAGAGAGAGTGCTGGAGGATGAAATCATCTGGTCCCATTAGAATAACACCCACCCCACTTCCCTCTAGGCATGAGGATCCATCGACATAGACGCTCCAGGATGGAGGGTCTCTGTCTTCCTCAAGAGTGTCCAGGATTGTTCTTTCGACTATGAATTTGGCGAGGGCTTGGGCTTTAATGGTTGCCCGCGACTGGTAAATTACATCGTGTTGGCTCAGCTCGATAGACCACTTCATGAGTCTCCCCGAGCTCTCCGATTTGTGCAATATCTGCTTTAGCGGTTGACCGGTGAGAACGGTGATGGACTGGGCTTGGAAGTAAGGTTGAAGTTTGCGAGCGGCCATGATCATAGCATAAGCCATTTTCTCTACTTTTGAGTAGCAAAGTTCGGCAGCATGAAGGACTTCACTGACGTAATAGATGGGCTCTTGCGCTTTATCCTCTTCGATTACAAGAACTGTACTTAGGGTCCGTTCTGAAGTAGCGAGATAGAGATATAGTAGCTCTCCTAGCTCGGGCTTGCTCAATAACGGGGGGTTAACGAGATAGGCTTTAAGCTGTTCAAAGGCTTCTTGCTGCGGTTGTCCCCACTCAAAACTTTTAGCTCCCCGAAGAGCTTTGAAAAAAGGAAGGCATTTCTCTCCTGACTTAGAGAGGAAATGTCTTATGGCTGCGAGATGACCCGTGAGCCTCTGAACCTATTTAACATTGGAGGGAGGTGGAATATCAAAAATTGCTTGGATCTTCTAGGGGTTGGCCTTTATCCCCCTGTGGCTAACCATGAAGCCCAGGAATTTTCCTGACGATACTTCGTAAGCACATTTGGATGGATTGAGTCGCATCTTGTGCCTTTGCAGAATGTCGAAGGCTTCCTGCAGGTCATGGGCATGGTTTTCTTAGGTGAGGCTCTTCACTAGCATGTCATCTACGTAAACCTCCATATTTCTGCCGATCTTCCCTTGGAAGACTTTGTTGACTAATCGCTGGTAGGTAGCTCCAATGTTTTTCAACCCAAAGGGTATGACACAGTAACAATACAGGCCTTGGTCGGTCACGAAAGAGGTCTTCGGGATGTCAGAGGGGAACTTTCTGATTTTTTTACATCCAGAGTAAGCTTCCATGAAACTAAGGAGCTGGTAACCGGAAGTGGCATCAATAAGAGGTCAATGCTGGAGAGAGGGAACAAATCTTTCGGGCAGGACTTGTTCAGATCTGTGAAGTCAATACACATCTGCCACTTTTTTTTGCCTTTTTTACCATCACTACATTGGTGAGCCACTCAAGATAGTTGACTTCTTGGATGAAGTGAGCCTCGAGGAGTTTATCCACCTCCTCTCTGATGGCTATCTGACGATCAGGGGCGAACTCATGACGCTTTTGCTGAACAGGTTTAGCTTCGAGATTGACACTAAGGTGGTGAGTGTGAGGTCTTCTGATATACCCTGCATATCAGTCGCTTTCCATGCGAATAGGTCTCTGCTGCCTCTGATGCATACGATGATCTGTTCCATGACTATTTGCGGGAGGACTTTACTGACTCGGAAGGTCTTAGATGGGTCTTCTTCAGAAAATGATACCTCTTCTTACTCGTCGACTGGTTCCAAGAAAATCTGCCGGCCCATCTAGGGGACCTCTAACGAGTCGAGGAAAAGGACCCGTTAGTAGATGGAACACAGAAGGATATCAAAATGAAGTGGTGTAGCACCTCGGCAGACCCTCCCATAGCCGTGGCGTAGCACCATCGAGCCATCTCTTGATTTCCCCTAACTTCTCTTACTCCAGCAGGGGTCGGAAACTTCATTTTGATATGGAATACAGAGGGGACGGTGTGAAGTGCGGCTAAGCCTGGTCTGCCAAGGATGGCATTGTAAGCAGCTTTCACATCCCCTACCATGAAGTCCATTGCATATGTTCGGCTTGTTAGGGCTTTTCTCGTGGTCACATCCATGGTGAGCACTCCTTTGATCGAGACCGGGGCCCTTGAGAATCCGGTGAGGGTGTATCCTGCTGGTTTAAGACGGTATCGGAAGAGGCCAAGAACTTGGAATGCATCTAAGAAGGGGATGTTAACAGAACTTCCGTTATTTACCAGGATCCGTCGTACCTCATGATTAGCCATTTGAAGGCTGATTACAAGTGCATTCGGGAGTTCGGATGCCTTACAAGTCCTTATCGGAGAAGGTAACTAGGACACCAAAACTCTTGGGTGGAGGGAAATTTTCTACGGAGTTGACTTCCCGAATGAAAGCTTTGCCGGAGGAGTTAGACCTCTCCTCCCAAGTGACCTCCGTGTATAGAGTGGAGAACTGCCCTTGGCTTGGATTCTTGGGATTCCACTGGCTTCTTGGTTCGTTTATTGGCCCCCCGGGGTGGTGGAGGGTCCACCCTGTCCTTCCTCACAAACTTGGTAAGATGCCCCCTCTGCATTAGGGCCTCTATTTCGTCCTTCAGGGCCCGACACTCCTCTGTATCATGGCCATGGTCCCCATGGAAGCGGAACCACTTGTCTTTGTTCCTCATCTTACCAGGTGTATTCATCTTCGGGGTAGGTTGGAGCAGACCCTCCTTGCCGAACTCCATAAGGATGGCCAAAACATTGGCATTCAGAGGGGTAAACCTTTCAAAACGGGGAGGAGGGCGGCGCTGGCCGTTGTTGTCCTTGTGGAGCTTCTTTGAGCATTCTTCTTCTGCCCCCTTCCGTTTGTTCCCGGGTAGGGGCTCCTTCTGTTCTTGGGGATTGAGGGCTTCTTCAGCCAGGATATACTTCTCGCTCCTCGGTAGGAGTTCCGAGAAGTCTCAGGGCGGCTTTTTGGTGAGAGATGCCTTTAGGTGGCATGATTGATGTTGTAGCGGAATGCTGCAAAGGCAACAAACTTATCAAGAGAGGCAATGGACCGAACCTCGGCGGTAAAGCGCCTAACATAGTCCCTCAAGTGCTCGCCCTTCCTCTGACTAAGCGCTAGCAAAGATGCGCTCCTCTTCTCGGCTCGGCAGCTACTAACAAAGTGGTTAAGGAAAAGCTCCTTAATTTGGTCGAAGGAGAAGATGGATGCGGGGGATAGGGAGTACCATTCTCTTGCAGGTCCCTTCAGCGTGGCAGGAAGATTTTGCAAGCGCATCGGAGGCTTGGTGAATCATCATGAGAGTTTAGAAACTCTCTATATGATCAGCCGAGTCAGATTCCCCATTGTATGACTCGAAGTGAGGGGGCTTGAAGGTCTCTGGGACCGGATCTTCAATGATGTCTCTAGCAAAAGGGGACCTGCTCAGGCAAAAATTCCTCGCCCGCTGTTCTTCTTCCCAGTTGATCCTGCTGAGGCGCTTCTCCATCTTGTGGAGACAAAGATGGATTGAGTCATCCCTCCGGTCAAATTTGGTCGACCCTCAGGACTCCCCTTCATAGGTGGTGGTATGGCTAGGGCTAGGCGTATGCTGGTCATGACCCGGGGTGCGGCGAGGGCTAGGCTCACGTCGTTCATGATTCGGGGCATGGTGAGGGCTAGGCACACACTGATCATGGCCCGTGGCGATATTGAGAGCTCACAAAATGTCTTCTTTAAAATTCTAGAACTCAGCTTGAGTGACTGGTGCACCTCCAGCTCAGCGGTTTCTAGGTGCAGCTCGACTTATTGGGGTAAGACTTCTCTACCGACGGTGTCGAGGGGACTCCCTTCGCCTCCTCGGGGAGGGGGTCCTTCTAGGTCTTGGCCTGCGGGGGACCGGGCTCACGGGGCCCTGTGGTGCATGGGGTGAGGTTCTTCTTCCACGGCCGGCCTTTCCTTTAAGCATTTTCAGAGGTCTACCCCCTGCTGATGGTTAACTATTACCTATCGGAGATCCGGCCCAGGGGACTATGAGAGGCCATGGAATCGTTCGAGGGATTATGGACTGAGATGTGGTCATGGTGGGGATGTTGCCCCTGGTGGCTTCAATGGGAGCCTCCCGGGACCTAAGAGGAGGCTGTTCAGGTTGCGGTTGCTGAACTTGTTGGTCTGGTTGAGGAGGGATATCTTGGAATGGTGGAGGAGGATGAGAAGTGGCTCTTCGACTGGATGCCGCTGCCTTCCCTTTTTCTTTAGGAGATGGCTCGAAAACTGCCTTTACCGGTGATATGTGACTGGATTGTTTTTTCTGTTCCCACAAACGTCAAAAAAAGTTGATGCTAATTTTGGTGTGGGAGCAAATAGATGGTTTGTAGATTTTTTTGGAAACAATAAAGGAAAACCTGCTCTAGCTGGTGTTTGACTGTTTCTCCCCGTTGCTGTTAACTTGCAAAAAGTACGAAACACCGGGATGGATCCCCGACGAACTCTCCGACACTCAAGTCAGTAATAAGGAAGATTATGAAAGAGCGTTTTGTGGAAAAAATATTGATTACCTTTCTTATGGTGGGGGGAGAGGTGTATTTATAGTCGCCTTTAGAGACAGCTTAGAGATAATCCTTTATCTCTATGTCCCGGTGTTTTTGGGTAAGAAAGAGGGTTTAACTTGTTTCTTGATAAGAGATGCGGTTTAAACCGCCTCTTAGAGATAATCACGAATTTGAATTACTCTTTAAATATGCTGGGTTGGTTTGTAATTGGCCATCATCCTTACCCTGCAGGACAGACCCGTTTTTGGGTTACTGGGTTTGGAAGGAGACCTAGTTCCCATTTCGGACCCATTTGTGGTGGAGATTACCATTTTACCCCTGAGGGCTTCAAGATTCGTGTCCGATTTGAACGGTCTTGATTTAATCATATTTTTATCCATATCAGCAAACTATAAGCATGATTGTACTTTTGAAAAAAAGAATTGATATGATGATCATCTGATATTCTAATCACTTAGAATTGCAACTTTTGGAAAAAAAAAAGCATTATTGAACTTATTCTAATCGTTTGGTTTGTTCCAAAAATGCTTTATTTCAAAGTTATATATATATATATAAAGCATTGGTTTTGTTCAAGCATAGATGGGCTACCTAAGATTAATGACCCAAATGAAATGATACTTGGAGTTACCCAGTTTGTGTATATATTTTTTTGATAATCTACATTTGTGGATATATATATAAATATAATACTGTAAGATGAGGATAAGTTTAGAGAGTTTTAACAGTCTCTCAGATATTCTTCCAATGTGTTTAGTCCAACCAGATGACCTTGTATAAATTAAAAGGTTAAAATAAATTTAAGGAGGCTTAAATAATGATTATGGTAAAACATGTACAATGGGCAACCAACAAAACGGCAATGACACTATGCTTTCTCATTTCCTAATTAATCTTCACAGTATCAAATATCATCAACTTTCAAGTGACTAATTTAAAGAACTTAAAGGATACGAAGAATTCAACTAATATTTCAACTACATTCAGTCAGACATATACACATACAAAAACACAGAAAAATATCAGGTGCAAGCCTTGCATTCACAACAAACAGTTACAACAATCACTCTTCTTCCATGACTAGGAGATTTCTTTTCAATTATAGCAAATATCGTTTTTTTATTAGGAAAAAAAAACAGCTACAAATTGCAATATATGGCTCCATATGTATCTGATATATCTATCGTTACAACCAAGTATATCTCATGTCAAAATCCATGAAATCTGTGAGCTTTTGTATTACCAAATGAGAACAACTATATGGCTCCACATTAGCTTTTTGTATTAACAATTATATATATATATATATATATATATATATATATATATATATATATATATATATATATATATATATATATATATATAGGGTAAAAGGGATATGAGCAACTTGCTCATTTAGTAAATGAGCAATTGATTATGTGGCATGCATGTGATACATTGGACACCTAACTCTTTTAAGCTTTTCCAATCACACGTATACCACATCATCAATTGCTTATTTACTAAATGAGCAAGTTGCTCATACCCCCTTTTCCCATATATATATATATATATATATATATATATATATATATATATATATATATATATATATATATATATATATATATAGATAGATAAACATAATGAAGGTAGGGAATATATATATATGCAGTATGTAGTTCACTCCCTACCTTCATTATGTTATCTATATATATATATATATATATATATATATATATATATATATATGCAGTATGTAGTTCCCTCCTTACCTTCATTATGTTTATCTTCTATTATGTTATCTCGAGGTAAACATGTTGATGCATGGGCGGCTTCTTTTATAAAATGTAAAGTTCACTAAATAGATATAACAAAAGTGAGTATTGAGATGTATAATACTAACTGGTGGTTGCACTGGAATTCCTTGTGACTGTTTCCCAATTAAAGTGGCCATTTCGGCAATTTGGGCTTGCAGCTTCCCTCAACTGATCCACCTCGTCCTTTGTGGCCCCACTGGAAGAACATGCGCGAGAATCGAAGACATTGGAGGGTGTCGGTCCTAGCCCCATCCCACGCACACAACCGGGACGCTCGCGTCCCATCAATTCTGAGAGAACTTCACGTTGTAGCGTCAATGGATCAGCGGAAGAAGAAGAAGATCTCTCCATAATCTTTTTTCTGGTGTCCTTCTACAAAAGATACCAAAGATAATTAATTTTAAAAATTAAATACCAAATTAAAATTAATTTGAAAGCTTCATACTTGCCACTATCTCGGCTGCAACGTCATCTCTAAATTTTCCATCCTTACCCGTGTGAGTAGTTCCAAAAAAATCTACATCACCGACACCCTCTCCCTAGTTTGATGCTTCCTATATATAAGTAATATCATTATTTAAAACTATAATAAAATAATTCAAATAAAATGAAATAAATGTCTTAGTCATAAAATCGAAATGTATTATCCTTATTGCTAATTGGAATAGATGTCCATATACCTGAGATTTGAGATAACATGGTATAAAACTTCACCACATAATCTAGGCTTATGTTCATTTATATAGCTATAATAAAAGAAATAATTTGAAATAACTTGTGTGAGATTTCCTTTATACTGGACTATGTATATAACTGTAATAAAAGACCTCAGATAAAAAGAAGCGTGGTTTTACCAGCTCATCTCGAACTGCCACAAAGCTGGAGCTCCCAGTAGTATGCTTTAGTTTCAACATCTTTCGGCTTTTGACACCGATGTCAGCCTTCCTCTGTTAATAATTATAATTAGCAACATCATTGAAGTGTATCATCAAAGAAATGCAAAAGACTGGAAGTTGCGTTAGTATATACCTTTCCCGTATCACTTCTCCAAAAATTGACATGAAATTGCCAATCTTGTGCCGTCACGCCTACGGGAACCTCCCTTGCATTATCGTCTCTGTCCTCTCCAGCATATAGTACTTCCCTTTTTGGAAGGTCTTATGGTCTGTCCAATTCTTAGAGACGGATTTATCCACCCATCCTTTAACAACGTCAGAGTAAGAAAATTTTTGCTACAAAAACACATTAATTAAGTCAATTAACTAATAATTTAAGATTTCCCACCATCAACGAGCAACAAAGATATAATAGTCAAATACAATCACATTTCAAACTAAATTCTGAAAGATTACAGATTCCAAATATTAAAGATATGCGATACTCCTAATCAATTATTAAAGAAATGGAATGAAAGTTGTTTCATTTGTCCACAAGTTTCATACATTGAAAGTTATACTTCGAAGAGTTCTCTCTTTGAAATTAAAGTTTACATATAAGCCCTTAAGCAATCAAAGCTGAAGAGAACTAGAAGATGGGTTACTGGGACAATGACGGTACTCCATCAGTTGACAACTGATGAACAAAATCTTGCCCGGTCTTCTCAAAACAAAAGGAATGCAGGCAAGTCAGCAACCAATTTTAAGCAAGTCAGCAACCAATCTTCATCATAAGATTCAGCAACAAACACGATCTAAAGCAAAGTAACCATACCTCCTAATTTTAAAATATACCTTTTCTCACCGCCAATAATCCCACACAATTAAGCTTGAGGAATGCCTCTCTTCTATTACTGGCTCTTCTGGTCTAGGACGTATTCTGATTAAGCTGCATGCAATCAAATTCAGTTACAAAATAGGGCGCAAAGAGAAATTTGCTAATGTTAGTTACCTTAAAAACGTTCTCCTCTCTACCATCGAATCTATCGATAAGCTTGAGGAAAGGGGCCCTATCTCAGATTCCCTCCGTTCAGAACGTGCATCTTGTAAAAGAGATTTTGCTACCATTCTCCATAACGACCATATCAAATGGGCCCAGCGGGCTAAGTTCCGTTGGTTGAAGGAGGGGGATGGTAACACTGCCGTCTTCCACAACTTCGCTTCGCACCGGCAGCGTTGCAACCATATCTCTTCTATTATCGATAATGGCAATGAATTCACTTCAGCCTCGGATATTCATGCCACTTTCCATCGTTTCTTTAAGGATCTTTTGGGCTCCCCGAAACATCGATCGATTCATCTGGACTGGAACCAATTATTTGGTCCCCAGCTGCATGATCTTTTGAGTTTAGAAGCTCCTTTTTCCTTAGATGAGATTAAGTCCACAGTATTCACTTTAAAAAGTGACTCTGCCCCTGGACCGGATGAGTTTCCTGCTTTTTTCTTCCAACGCTTTTGGGATTGTCTCAAAGATGACCTTCTCTGGATGTTCTCTGATCTACATCAAGGGACTTTCTCCTTTGATAGGATCAATTACGCTCATATCGTCCTCATTCCAAAAATTTTGGGGGTCAACTCAGTATCCAATTTCCGTCCGATTAGCCTTCTAAACTCAACTTTCAACATATTTATGAAAGTCCTCTCCAACCGTCTCAGTTCTATTATCTCCCCTTTGATACACCCTGCTCAATCCGGTTTTATTAAAGATCATTTTATTCTAGATAGTGTGCTGTCGGCTCAAGAAATTATTTCCGACTACCATAAATCCAAGTCTGAGGGTATCTTGCTCAAACTTGATTTTCAAAAAGCCTATGATAATGTGAGTTGGGATTTCCTTTTCGAAATCCTTCTTCATCGGGGATTCGGCCCCAAATAGATTGCTTGGATCAAGTCCAGCCTTTTTGCGGGTACCTCGTCCATTCTTATTAATGGCACGGAAGGTCGTAAATTCAAGTGCAAGCGAGGCCTTCGTCAGGGCGATCCTATCTCTTCCCTTTTATTTTCTCTTGTTGCCGATGTTTTCAGTAAGCTTATCTGTAACGCTTGGGAGGCAAGTGTCATAGAAGGCCTGGGTAGCTCTCATAGTTTTATAGGGGTGCTGAACCTTCAATATGCGGATGATACTATCATTTTTGCTAAACCCAATGGGTGCACATTACACAATTTGAAGTTACTTCTTTTCATATTTGAAAGTGCTTCTGGTCTAGCCATTAGTTTACAAAAGTCTTCTGTTCTTTGGCTTGGAGGGCCACTGAACTGGTATGTAGAAATTGCTCATTTCTTTAACTGTGCCTCTGCTTTGTTCCCTATCCATTATCTTGGTTTGCCCTTGAGATGGGGTAAGCTCCACAAGTCGGATTGGTTACCTATGATCGATAAAGTCGAATCTAGACGGAACTTTTGGGCGGGAAAGCACCTCTTGCGCGGTGGTAGACTCATTCTCGTTAACTCCGTTCTTTCCTCGATTCCTTTATACATGATGCCTTTCTTTTACCTTCCGTCTTGGGCCATTAAACGTATCGATCAGATCAGAATAAATTTCTTCTGGTCGGGCTCGGACTCGTTTAGACCGGGCATTCACCTTTGTAATTGGAAGTTGATCTGTACCTCGAAGGCCACAGGAGGGTTAGGGGTTCTGAACCTCATGCATAAGAAATTAGCCCTCCTTGGCAAATGGTTAAGGAGATTTATGAATCTCGAGCAACTGCCTTGGGTCCGTCTCATCTCTGTAAATTGTTTTGCCCGGCATAATATTTGGGACTTTCCTACTCCCCTTCCTTGTAAAGCTTCTCCCTTCTGGAAAGGGGTCCGAAAAGTGGCCGGCCCTTTCCAATGTGGTATTTCTCACGTTTGAGCCGAGGGTTTTAAAACCAAATTTTGGGATGATTTATGGTTTGGGAATATCAAGTTGGCATGAGCTTATCCTGTGCTCTTCAATTTAGTTTCCAACCCATCGGCATTGGTGTTGGAATATTTATCCGTCATCAACAACCAGAAGTTCTGGTCTATTGTCATCACTGGCAATCTTCCTTTGCATCGAGCGAATGAGCTGAACGAGCTCTTCTCTCGTATCAACCTCTATGCCTGGCATCCTCATGATGCATTGAAATGGCGATGGACCAGTTCGGGTAGTTTCTCTGTTAAATCCTTCTACAACTTTCTCAATTTCGGCGGGATCCGTTCCCCGCTCACCAAGCCGTTATGGAGCAGTAGTGCTCCTCTGAAAGTTAAAATCTTATCTTGGCTTGCGCTTATTAACAAGTTACTAACTGTTGATGTAATACCCTAATTTTTCAAATGTATGAAGAATTATTTATTTTTGCACGTGGTGTGCACGTGTAATATGTTGGCTATTATTTTCAATATGATGAATAAGAATAATTTTTTCTATAAAGCATTTTTTCTCTAAAGCCCAAATGTTAGTTTACTTATTTTTCTTCTAAAATAATTATCTTGGCCCAATTAATTTAAGCCCATGGATTTAATCCCTTCTCTTATTTTCTACAACTTGTAAGGTGTAACATTTTTTTTTAAAAGACTTGTTATGTGTGTACAAGTTTTGTTAGGGTGACTTGTGCTTACACGTGCACTTCATGTACACGTGCATAAGCACACACTCTTGGCCGGATTGGGTAAAGAAGTGGGTGTGAGTCATGGGTAGTTATTTGGGATGTGGGTAGTTTTTACAACTCCCTAGTCCATCCTAGCCTTTGATCCTATAACTATCTACTGAATCCTAGCCCTCCATCTCACCCAAATTGGTGTATAAATACCCCCTCTCATCCATTGTTCTTTTACACTAAGATCATTTTTGTAAGAGAGCTATATTGTGAGAGAGTTGTGTGTGTTATTCTGTGGAGGCCGGGCAGCACTTCTGAAGCTTTCGGTGTGGAGCAAGGAGCAAGGAGCAAGGAGCCGCGCATTATATTAAGGAGCTTTTGCTGGATTTTGGTTATTTCGTCAATAAGGTGGGTGTTTCTCAGGACTTCTAATATAGGAAACATGCCATGATTATGATGATTGTTTCTATGCTTATGAAAAGTAAATTCAAACGTATTAGATTGCTTTGGGTATGCTTATGATGAAAGTTGTGAAGGACAAAAAATGAAGTAATGACACTATGAATAAGGCCAAAATAGGTCTGTACAGTCGACTGTCATATGTACAAGTCGACTGGTACGAGGCGAATAATTTATTTCCTGATTTAATAATGTACATGTATGCAAAACAGAAGTGATAGTATGATTGCTAAATTCATATTCCCCCATGTTATATATGATGGAGGAGACATGAACGTATGAAAAGAAACTAGGATAATTAGTAAAACTGAGATTAGCCTGTGCAGTTGACTGTTAATATGAATCGCCGACTGATGTATTGAGTAAATTATGAATGGTTCAGAATTCTATGAAATGAGATATTTCCATTGTGCTGTCCTAGTGTAATAAATTGAGATTAATATTTCATCTCTGCAAGAAAGTTATGAACAAGTGTAAACGCATGTTTAACACTTCCTTGAAGAAAAGACAATATGAGTTTTTTGAAATTCCATGATTGTGATGTTACTGAACAGTTAAGAAATTATGTGTTTATGAAGCATGAATATATGTATATTGTAATTTGACACCATGATGCATGTGCGTGTAAGAACTGATGGAAAGATAATCCCTTAATTTGAAATGTGAACCTGTCCAGTCGACCTAATGCGAGTAGCAAGTCGACTGAGCTGAACATGAATATGTACCGTTAAAACCCGGGACAGACGACTGATTTATTGACAGTCGACTGTCACGTGAATGACATTTTGAGTATAGAAAGTTGCGGAATAGCCGACTGGCCATATGCAGCAGTCGACTCTCCCGAGTGGTTATGAAGAATTTGAATTGACTGGACAAGTCGACTGGACTTCTCCAAGTCGACTGTCCAGAGTGTTTTGACATGTCAGGGAACATTATTCTATTTATTTTGAAGATTGTGGATCTTATGGTTGATGTTGATAAACTCTATTTGTTGCTGGGTGAATTTATATGAAATGAATCATAGTTTTTGAATTGAGAATTTACATGAAACGAATCATAGTTTTGATTTGAGAACTACATGAAATATGAAAGCTAAGAACATGATAAAGGAAATATGCTGAGGCAACGAAAATTGAATTCATGAGCTGGAAATGCTCAAATTGGAAGTTGTGAATTGGAAATTGAAACAAAAGAGTAGCAAAGTCTCCCCCGGCAATGGAAATGAAATGAGAATTGAAAGACCAAGGTTGGTCATGTACTGAAATGAATGAATAAGTCCGATTTAGTGGAGAGGCTAACTCTAGAGCTTTGATTTTTGTTCATGATTCTATTAAAATAAGGACTAGTACATAGTGAAGATGTGATGAAAGTAAGAGAAAGAACATTGAGTATGAGGGCTATTGGGTAGCGGCGAGAGCGTATCCCAGGAATTCCCATGATGAGTCTAGGTGAGGATGCTGCTCCAGAGTACCGTCCCAGTAGCGACGCTCGTGGGATGTTTGAAGACTACGGGTGGTGTCGTGTCTATGGTGAGAGCTGAATTACCACAGGATGTCTGCATGATGAGTCATGTCAGCGATGTGATTCCCTCCAGAGTGCCTAGACATGAGTTCGTAGGTCAGAAAACATCTAGGATACTTACCGTAGTTACAGTAGTAGATTAAGTCATAACGAGGGATAAAACCCTACCAAGATGAAGAACGATTAAGAGGCTTGCCCTTAGGCCTATGTAGTATGGGATGTATAGAACCCGAACAAGTGTGCATTAGTATCATGTAAATTAACTAATTGCATTAAGGATTAAGTGCACAATCACAACACGACATCATTAAGATTTTCCCCTTTGATTTACATTTTTATTGTGAACAAGTTTGTGATCTGTTAAGAAATGAGAATCGTTATACTGTTTCTGGCATAGAGAGGATGGCCATGTATAATTATCGTTGGTTGAATAAACTGACGTACCCACAGTGTTGTATGCAGGACCAATGGCATGAAAATGGTTAAAGAGGAACAATGCATAAAGATTTTACCATGTTGTTGTACTTTTACTTAAATATTGTAAATTTTACTTCCGCTGTGCAAATGTAAATGTAATATATGATGAAAACTTTGATGTAAAGTGAAAGTTTGAATTTTCTTGTAGAATTGTACTAAAGAAAGTGAAAAGATCCTGTAGAACATCTCGAATTCAGTGTATTTGGGATTCGGGGCATTACAGAGTAGCATCAGAGCCACGCTTTCTACGCTTTCCCTGTTGGTACAAATTTATAAGGAACGACACCCTAGAAGTGGACATTAGAGTGTGTGTCTGAGTGTAGAGATTTAAATGTAAGTGACTTACATTTGTGTTGCTCTATGACTTATGCTTCCTCCTCTCTATTTCTAAGATGGCTGACCACTTCGACCCTGCTGGAGACGACGACTGGCATATCATTGAGGAAGAGTACCATCCTGGATAGGCTGATTCTGAGGACGAGTATCACCCTGGGCAAGCAGATTTTGATGAGGAGGAGTGGCCTGAATCTCGAGAGATTACCCCACCTCCGGATTCATCTGACGATTCTTCTTCCGAGGAAGAAGAGGGACCAGTTTTGAGTAGTCTTGTGACTTCTCTTCAGAGGCAGGTGGAAACCCTGCGAGAGAGAGTTGGAATATTGGAAGCTCAACTGGCAAAGCGAAAGGACGACTTTTCAGTTCTCAGTCACCGGGTATGGGAACTTGAGAAGAGAAAGAACCTGACAGATGTGCTGAAAGATGAGGTTGATGAACTACAGGGAGAACTTCGGGAGGCGAAGAGGAACCGTAGGAGTTAGATTGTTGTAGCTTCTATTTCTTCCATTCTGATGTTAAGAAATGTTTTTAATTCGAATGTATAAAGTGTGGAATTCAATGAAAGGCAAGTTGATTTAAATTACATGTCTTATACTTCGAATTGATGGATATTTTGCATCAGAATATGTCGAGAAGAGGAGCTAGGAATGGTGAGGGGTTGGATCTGGAGACAGAACTTGCAAGGGTCTACCAGATGCTTAATGCAGTGGCTATGAACCAAGGAAGGGGGCCTGCGAATCCAGTCCCCGAGGCGATTAAGCTAGTGGAATCATTCAAGAGAATGAAACCACCGGTATTCGAGGGAAAGTCAGACCCAGATGCGGCAGACAACTGGATTCGGCAAGTGGAGACAATCTTTGAGGTGTTGGAGACACAGGAAGGCAGTAAGGTGAAGTTGGCGACCTTGCAATTCGAGAAGGATGCGGCTGTTTGGTGGCAGTCGATGAAGAGGACCATGGGAGGTATAGTGCTTGGCTGGGAGGAATTTCTGGAAGAATTTCGCAGTCATTATTTCCCCTCCGATGTTCAAGAGAAGAAGGCTATGGAGTTTCTGTCGTTACAGCAAGGCGACATGTCAGTGAGGGAGTATGAGACCAAGTTTACTCAGCTCTCCAGGTATGCTCCAGAACTGGTGATGGATGAGGCTAAGAAGGCTCGTAAGTTCGAGCATGGGTTGAGACCGAGCTTGAGGTCCCGGATGATACCTCTTGGTATCAGGCGATTCAACAAGTTGGTCAAGAGGGCAGCAGCGACGGAAGCAGATATGGAGCAGTTCCATGTTGTTCAAAACCGGAAGAACAACTGGCAGTCTGAGAAGAGGCCTGCACATTTTGGGAGTTTCAAGGGGCAACTATCTGCACAAAGGTTCAAACCGATAGGGGCGAACGCCATTAGTGTAGCTGGAGGACCTGGGAACAATGTGGTGAGACCTCCTGCGGTAACTTGCTACAACTGTGGTGAAACGGGGCATTACAAATCCCAATGTCTCAAGCCACGGAACGGTAATAGCAATGCACCAACACAGCAGACTGGGAAGAGGCCGTACCAGCCAGGGCGAGTATTTGCCTTGACGGAAGCTGATGCTGATGAGGTCGATCATGTCATCACTGGTACGAGGGCTGATTTTAGTATTTTTTTTCATTTCTTCTTCTCGTTCATATTGTGAAACTGTTATGTAATGGTGTGTATTATGTAACAAGCGAACTTTATCTTAATGGAATGAAAGTTGTTGTATTGTTCGATACTGGATCCTCTTATACTTTTGTGTCTCCTAGATTTGCTAAAGTGTTGGGAGTTGAACCGAAGATTTTTCCTGGCAAGATCTTAGCAGTAGCTACTCCATCAGGGGAAACTTAGACCACTGATCGGTATTATGCTGATTGCGAGATTGTGATTGGAGATCGAGTCTTTGGCATTGATCTGATCGAGCTGACTATCTTGGGAGTCGATGTTATCATTGGCATTGATTGGATGTCGGTGTACAGTGCAAGCATCGAGTGCAAGACCAAGACGGTAACAGTGAAGGCTCCAGGTGGATCTGAAGTCACTTTCCAAGGGAAGCATAAGTGTTCTAAGCTGGTGGTAACTATCCGCAAGGAAGAGACTCCTGTGGAAGTGCAAGGGATTCCTGTGGTTCGGGACTATCCGACTGTGTTCTTGGATGATTTTCCGAGGTTACCCCCGCATCGTGATGTGGAGTTTAGCATCACTGTTCAACCGGGAAGTGCACCCATTTCTAAGGCACCATATAGGATGGCTCCAGTGGAACAGGATGAAGTGAAACGGCAGATTGAGGAACTGCTGGAGAAAGGCTTTATTCAACCTAGTGCGTCACCTTGGGGAGCACCAGTGCTTTTGGTAAAGAAGAAGGATGGATCGATAAGGATGTGTATCGATTACCGAGAGCTGAATAAGGTCACTGTTCAGAATAAGTATCCTATTCCTCGAATTGATGACTTGTTCGATCGTCTACAAGGAGCAGCTGTATTCTCCAAAATAGATCTTCGATCAGGATATCACCAGGTTCGAGTGAAAGCTGAAGATGTGCACAAAAGTACATTTAGAACTCGACATGGGCATTACGAATTCTTAGTTATGTCATTCGGAGTGACGAATGCACCCGCAATCTTCATGGATTTGATGAACAGAGTTCTGAGGCCGTTCATTGATTCTTTCGTCGTGGTGTTTATTGACGATATTCTCGTGTACTTCAAGTCAGAGGAGGAGCACACTGAGCATCTGGCAGCAGTGTTGAAGAAGCTGGAAGAGCAGAAGTTGTATGCCAAGTTGTCCAAGTGTGATTTCTGGAAATCTGAAGTGGCATTCCTAGGTCACATCCTTTCTAAGGAGGAAGTGGCAACTGACCCTCTGAAGATAGAGGCAGTGAGAGATTGGGCTAGGCCTACTACAGTGAAGGAAGTCAGAAGTTTTCTTGGGATGACTGGATACTACAGGAGATTCATTCAAGGTTATGCTCAGATAGCCGTGCCGCTTACTGACTGACCAAGAAGAATGTGAGCTTCAAGTAGACTGAGCAATGCGAGGCGAGCTTTCAGGAGTTGAAAGAGAAGCTGACTACTGCACCTATTTTGGCTTTGCCTAGAGCAGGTATTGAGTATGATGTTTATAGCGATGCTTCACATCGTGGGCTTGGCTGTGTCTTAATGCAAGAAGGAAGAGTAATCGCTTATGGGTCTAGGCAACTACGACCACATGAGAAGAATTACCCGACTCATGATCTGGAGTTGGCTGCGATTATCTTTGCCCTGAAGCAGTGGAGGCACTACGTGTACGGTGAGAAATTGAACATGTACACGGACCATAAGAGCTTGAAGTATATATATCAGCAGAGGGATCTGAATCTGAGGCAGCGGAGATGGTTGGAAGTGCTCGAGGACATGCGACCTGAGATCAAGTATCATCCTGGGAAGGCTAATGTTTTTGCTGATGCACTTAGTCGCAAGAGCAGCTTAGCCAGTTTGATTACAACTCAGAGGCATCTGATTGAGGAGCTGGATCGGGCAGGTATTGAGGTTGTCTTGCAAGGATTGGGAGCATCCTTGGCTCAGTTGAGGCTTCAGCCTACTCTGAATACAAGGATCATTGCAAGTCAGGAGGTTGATGCTGATATTTTGGAGATAAAGGAGCAGGTTGGCGTTGGCAGGTTGCCCGGATTTCAAATCAGGGATGGAGTGCTGTGGTTCGGAGATAGACTATGTGTTCCAAATCAGGCGGACCTGAAAGAGAGTATTCTTCAGGAGGCGCATGCTACTCTTTTGTCTGTACATCCTGGGAGTACTAAGATGTACAGAGACATCAAACAGCATTTCTGGTGGTCAGGTTTGAAGCGGGATGTGGCTGAATTTGTTGCGAAGTGTGAGGTTTGTCAGCAAGTCAAAGCCGAAAATCAGAGACCCGGAGGTTTATTACAGCCGTTACCTATTCCGGAATGGAAGTGGGATAACATCAGTATGGATTTCATCACGGGATTGCCTAAGAGTCCTAAAGGCAATGATGCGATTTGGGTCATAGTCGATCGACTGACCAAGTCCGCTCACTTTTTGGCGATGAAACTCACTGCTTCGATGGACAAGTTGGCTGAGATGTATGTTGGCGAGATCGTTAGGCTTCATGGTGTTCCGTCAACTATTGTGTCTGATCGAGATGCACGATTTACTTCGCATTTCTGGAGGAGTCTTCAGACAGCTTTGGATACCAAGACAGATTTCAGCACTGCTTTTCATCCACAAACCGATGGGCAGACCGAGAGAGTCAACCGTATTCTTGAGGATATGCTTCGGTGTTGTATACTAGACTTTGGAGGTAGTTGGGAAAGGCATTTACCTTTGGTAGAGTTTGCCTACAACAACAGTTTTCAGACTAGCATCGGGATGACGCCGTACGAAGCTTTGTTTGACAGGAAGTGCAGAACTCCTGTTTGTTGGTATGAAGTTGGGGAGCGTCAGTTGTTTGGTCCTGAGCTTGTGCAGCAAACTTCTGAGAAGATTGATCTGATCAGGAAAAGATTGGTGGAAGCTCAGAGCAGGCAGAAAAGCTATGCAGACAACCGGAGAAGGGACCTTGAGTTTGAGGTTGGTGACTTCGTCTTTCTGAAGGTATCACCCAGTAAAGGTGTGGTTCGTTTTGGCAAAGGCGGAAAGTTAGCCCCGAGGTTTATAGCCCCGTATAAGATATTGAAAAGGATCGGGAAAACTGCTTACCGGCTTGAATTACAGGAAGAGTTGTCTCAGGTGCACAATGTCTTTCATGTGTCTATGCTGAGAGGTTACATTCCAGATCCGAGTCATCATTTGCCTGAAGTGCCGAAAGGTTTGCAGTTGGATCTGAATTACATCGAGTCTCCTGTAGAGATTGTTGACCGTAGGGAGAAAGTCTTGAGGAATAAGACGATACCGATGGTCAAGGTAGTCTGGAGAAACCATTTGGTTGAAGAGGCTACTTGGGAATCTGAGGAGAGGACGTTGAAGGACTATCCCGAGCTTTTTGCTTGATTGTATCTTTGTATCTTTTGTTCTTGTCGTTGTGTTGTATTTTCTGTTTCTCTCACTCTTGATCGTAGTTCCGGCGACGGAACTATTCTAAGGAGGGAGTGTTGTAATAACCTAATTTTTCAAATGTATGAAGAATTATTTATTTTTGCACGTGGTGTGCACGTGTAATATTTTGGCTATTATTTTCAACATGATGAGTAAGAATATTGTTTTTTATAAAGCATTTTTTCTCTAAAGCCCAAATGTTAGTTTACTTATTTTTCTTCTAAAATAATTATCTTGGCCCAATTAATTTAAGCCCATAGATTTAATCCCTTCTCTTATTTTCTACAACTTGTAAGGGGTAACATTTTTTTTTTAAAAGACTTGTTATGTGTGTACAAGTTTTGTTTGGGTGACTTGTGCTTACACGTGCACTTCATGTACACGTGCATAAGCACACACTCTTGGCCGGATTGGGTAAAGAAGTGGGTGTAAGTCATGGATAGTTATTTGGGATGTGGGTAGTTTTTACAACCCCCTTAGTCCATCCTAGCCTTTGATCCTATAACTATCTACTGAATCCTAGCCCTCCATCTCACCCAAATTGGTGTATAAATACCCCCTCTCATCCATTGTTCTTTTACACTAAGATCATTTTTGTAAGAGAGCTATATTGTGAGAGAGTTGTGTGTGTTATTCTGTGGAGGCCGGGCAGCACTTCTGAAGCTTTCGGTGTGGAGCAAGGAACAAGGAGCAAGGAGCCGCGCATTACATTAAGGAGCTTTTGCTGGATTTTGGTTATTTCGTCAATAAGGTGGGTGTTTCTCAGGACTTCTAATGTAGGAAACATGCCATGATTATGATGATTGTTACTATGCTTATGAAAAGTAAATTCAAACGTATTAAATTTGTAACGCCCCGAATCCCAAAACACTGAATTCGAGATGTTCTACAGGATCTTTTCACTTTCTTTGAGTACAATTTTATAAGGAAATTCAAGCTTTTCTTTTTTACATCAGAGTTTACATCATATTACATTTACATTTGCACAGCGGAAGTAAAATTTACAACATTAAACAAATGTACAACAACATGGTAAGATCTTTATGCAGCCATTCCTCTTAAACATGCAATTTGTCCTTGCATACAAAACAGTAGGTACGTTAGTTTATTCAACTGACGATAATTATACACGGTCATCCTCTCTATGCCAGAAACAGTATAACGAATCTCATTTCTTAACAGATCACAAACTTGTTCATAATAAGAATATAAATCAAAAGGGAACTCTTAATGATGTCGTGTCGTGATAGTGCACTTAATCCTTAATGCAATTATTTAATTTACATGACACTAATGCGCACTTGTTCGGATTCTATGCATCCCATACTACATAGGTCCGAGGGCAAGCCTCTTAATCGTTCTTCATTTTTGTAGGGTTCAATCCCTCGCCATGATTTACTCTACTTCTGTAATTACGATGAGGATCCTAGATGGTCTATGAGTACAAGCTCGTGCACTGGACCCTGGAGGGGAACCCCACGCCATGTCTTGACTCATCAAGCATGCATTCTGTGGCAATTCAAGCCTCCTCCCTGAACACGATTCTCTTGCAGTCAACAAACATCCCACAAGTGTGACTAGAGTCCGATCATTCTGAGTTGCGCCCGCGCCATGTCTTGACTCATCAAGCATGCATTCTGCGGCTCACATACCCGCACCGTAAACTCTAGTTCTCATACTTATGTTTTTCTCTCACTTTCATCACCTCTTCACTATGTACTAAAATTATTAGAATCATGAATAAAAATCAAAGCTCTAGAGTTAGCCTCTCCACCAAACCGGACTTATAATTTCATTTATACATGACCAACCTTGGTCTTCTTTTCAATATCATTTCATTTCACTGCCGGGGGAGACTTAGCTACTCTTTTGTTCAATTTCCAATTGAGCACTCTCAGCTCATAATTCATTTTAGAGTCTCACAGACTTTCTTATCATGAGCTTAGCCTTTCATGTTCATTTAATTCTCAATTTACATCTATGATTCATTTTACATAAATCCATACAGCCATAAAAGAGTTCATCGACTTCAATCATAAAGTTCACAACTTCCAACAGTAATCAAAAATGAAATCTCGTACATATCAAAATCCACTCTGTACAGTCGACTTGGAAGGACACCAGTCGACTCATACAGTCAATACAAGTTCATCATAAATACTCGGGAGAGTCGACTGCTGCACACGGCCAGTCGGCTGTCCCGCAACTTTTCATGTTCACAAGGTCATCCACGTGAGAGTCGACTGTTCATCCATCAGTCGTCTGTCCTGGGATTCTTAAATAGCACATTTCTATGTTCAGCTCAGTCGACTTGCTACACGCACTAAGTCGACTGGACAGTTACAGAATTCAAAATCAGAAATTATCTTTCCAACCGTTCTCACATGCACTTTCATCACAGCATACATACATTCATATTTCATAAACACCACATTGCTTACTTGTTCAATAACATCGCAACATGGAATTTCAAGTTACTAATATGGTCTTGTCTTTAAGGAAAATACTTTAAACATGCATTTACACTTATTCATGACTTTCTTACGAAGATGAAGATATAAATCTCAAGTCATTACACTAGGTCAACATAATGGAATATCTTATTTCATGGATTTGCCGAATAATCATAATTAAATCGATGCACCAGTCGGCTGAACACATTGTCAGTCGACCTCACCGACCGTTCTTAGTTTTGTTAATCATTGCTAGTTCTTTTCATCCATTCATCTTCCCTCCATCATATGTAACATGGGGAAAATATGAACTTAGTAATCGTACTATTACGTCTGTTTTGCATACATGTTTATTACCACATCATGAAAATAATTGTCTCGTACCAGTCGACTGGTTCATGTGACAGTCGACTGTACCGACTCTTTCGTTCTTATTATCAACAGCATGCTCAGGAAATTTCTAACACATTGAATTTACTTTTCATAACATGGTAGCAATTATAATAATCATGGTATAACTCCTACATTAGAAGTCCTGAGAAACACCCACCTTATTTGAAGAAATAATCGAAATCCAGCAAAAGTTCCTTAATGTAGTGAACGAATCCTCGCTCCTTGCTCCTTCGCTCCACACCGAACTCTTCAGAGTACTACTCGGCCTCCACAGAAAAGCTCCCACACACAACTCACAAAATGCCTCTCTTACAATAATAATTTTAGTGTAAAAGAGATAGGGAATGAGAGGGGGTATTTATACTAGGAAATAAGTGGAATGGAGGGCTAGGATTTAGTAGATGGTTATAGGATCAAGGGTTAGGATGTACTAGGGGGTTGAAATAACTACCCACACCTCTACACAACTACCCATGATTCACACCACTACTCCACCCAAAACCGGCCAAGAAAGAGTGCTCAATGCACGTGTATGCGAAATGCACGTGCATGCACAAACCACACTAATAAACTTGTACACTCATGACAAGTCTTATAAAAATGTTACACAAAACAAGTTGTAAAAAAAAAAAAGATTAAACCATGGGCTTAAATTAGTTTGGGCCAAAATAATTATTTCAAAAGAAAATAAGCAAACTAATCCTTGGGCTTTAAGAAAAATGTTTTATAGAAAACAATACTCTTTAATCATCATGTTGAGAATTAATAGTCAACATGCTACACACGCATACCATATGTGAAAATAAATAATCTTTCATATATTTGAAAATCAGGGTATTACATCACTCCCTCCTTAGAATAGTTCCGTCCCCGGAACTACAGTCAAGAGCGAGAAAACAGAAAATACAACACAACAACAAAGCAAAAGATACAAAGATACAAAGATACAAAGATACAATCAAGCAAAAAGCTCAGGATAGTCCTTCAACATCCTCTCGTCAGATTCCCAAGTAGCCTCTTCAACCAAGTGGTTTCTCCAGACTACTTTGACCATCGGTATCGTCTTATTCCTCAAGACTTTCTCCCTACGGTCAACAATCTCGACAGGAGTCTCGATGTAATTCAGGTCTAACTGCAAACCTTCCGGCACTTGAGGCAAATGATGACTCGGATCTGGAATATAACCTCTCAGCATAGACACATGGAAGACATTGTGCACCTGAGACAACTCTCCCGGTAATTCAAGCCGGTAAGCAGTTTTCCCGATCCTTTTCAATATCTTATATGGGCCTATAAACCTCGGGGCTAACTTCCCGCCTTTGCCAAATCGAACCACACCTTTGCTGGGCGATACCTTCAGAAAGACGAAGTCACCAACCTCAAACTCAAGGTCCCTTCTCCGGTTATCTGCATAGCTTTTCTGCCTGCTCTGAGCTTCTACCAACCTTTTCCTGATCAGAACAATCTTCTCAGAAGTTAGCTGCACAAGCTCAGGACCAAACAACTGATGCTCCCCAACTTCATACCAACAAACAGGAGTCCTGCACTTCCTGCCATACAAAGCTTCGTACGGCGCCATCCCAATGCTAGCCTGAAAACTGTTGTTGTAAGCAAACTCTACCAAAGGTAAATGCCTTTCCCAACTGCCCCCAAAGTCTAGTATACAACACCGCAGCATATCCTCAAGAATACGATTGACTCTCTCGGTCTGCCCATCGGTTTGCAGATGAAAAGCAGTGCTGAAATTTGTCTTGGTACCCAAAGCTGCCTGAAGACTCCTCCAGAAATGCGAAGTAAACCGCGCATCTCGATCAGACACAATAGTTGAGGGAACACCATGAAGTCTGACAATCTCACCAACATACATCTCAGCCAACTTGTCCATCGAAGCAGTGAGTTTCATCGCCAAAAGTGAGCAGACTTGGTTAGTCGATCGACTATAACCCAGATCGCATCATTGCCTTTAGGACCCTTAGGCAATCCCGTAATGAAATCCATACTGATGTTATCCCACTTCCATTCCGGAATAGGTAACGGCTGTAATAGACCTCCGGGTCTCTGATTTTCGGCTTTGACTTGCTGACAAACCTCACACTTTGCAACAAAATCAGCCACATCCCGCTTCAAACCTGACCACCAGAAATGCTGTTTGATGTCTTTGTACATCTTAGTACTCCCAGGATGTACCGACAAAAGAGTAGCATGTGCCTCCTGAAGAATACTCTCTTTCAGGTCCGCCTGATTTGGAACACACAGCCTATCTCCGAACCACAGCACTTCATCCCTGATTTGAAATCCGAGCAACCTGCCAACACCAACCTGCTCCTTCATCTCCAAAATATCAGCATCAACCTCCTGACTTGCAATGATCTTTGCATTCAAAGTAGGCTGAAGCCTCAACTGAGCCAAAGATGCTCCCAATCCTTGCAAGACAACTTCAATACCTGCTCGATCCAACTCCTCAATCAAATACCTCTGAGTTGTAATCAAACTGGCCAAACTGCTTTTGCGACTAAGTGCATCAGCAACAACATTAGCTTTTCCAGGATGATACTTGATCTCAGGTCGCATATTCTCGAGCACTTCCAACCACCTTCGCTGCCTCAGATTCAGATCTCTCTGCTGATATATATACTTCAAGCTCTTGTGGTCCGTGTACATGTTCAACTTCTCACCGTACACATAGTGCCTCCATTGCTTCAAAGCAAAGATAATCGCCACCAACTCTAGATCATGAGTCAGGGTAATTCTTCTCATGTGGTCGTAGTTGCCTAGACCCATAAGCGATTACTCTACCTTCTTGCATTAAGACATAACCAAGCCCCCGATGTTAAGCATCGCTATAAACATCATACTCAACACCTGCTCTAGGCAAAGCCAAAATAGGTGCAGTAGTCAGTTTCTCTTTCAGCTCCTGAAAGCTCGCCTCACATTGCTCAGTCCACTTGAAGCTCACATTCTTCTTGGTCAGTCCAGTAAGCGGTATGACTATCTGAGCATAACCTTGAATGAATCTCCTGTAGTATCCAGTCATCCCAAGGAAACTTCTGACTTCCTTTCACTGTAGTAGGCCTAGCCCAATCTCTCGCTGCCTCTATCTTCTGAGGGTCAGTTGCCACTCCCTCCTTAGAAAGGATGTGACCCAGGAATGCCACTTCAGATTTCCAGAAATCACACTTGGATAACTTGGCATACAACCTCTGCTCTTCCAGCTTCTGCAAAACTGCTGCCAGGTGCTCGGTATGCTCCTCCTCTGACTTGGAGTACACGAGAATATCATCGATAAACACCACGACGAAAGAATCAATAAACGGCCTCAGAACTCTGTTCATCAAATCCATGAAGATCGCGGGTGCATTTGTCACTTCGAATTGCATAACTAAGAATTCGTAATGCCCATGCCGAGTTCTAAATGCAGTTTTGTGCACATCTTCGGCTTTCACTCGCACTTGGTGATATCCTGATCGAATATCTATTTTGGAGAATACAGCTGCTCCTTGTAGACGATCGAACAAGTCATCAATTCGAGGAATCAGATACTTATTCTGAACAGTGACCTTATTCAGCTCTCGGTAATCGATACACATCCTTATCGATCCATCCTTCTTCTTTACCAAAAGCACTGGTGCTCCCCAAGGTGACGCACTAGGTTGAATAAAGCCCTTCCCCAATAGTTCCTCAATCTGCCGTTTCACCTCATCCTGTTCCACTGGAGCCATCCTATATGGTGCCTTAGAGATGGGTGTACTTCCCGGTTGAACAGTGATGCTGAACTCTACATCACGATGCGGGGGTAACCCAGAAAAATCTTCCAAGAACACAGGTCGGATAGTCCCGAACCACAGGAATCCCATGCACTTCCACAGGAGTCTCTTCCTTGCGGATAGTTGCCACCAGCTTAGAACACTTCTGCTTCCCTTGGAAAGTGACTTCAGGTCCACCTGGAGCCTTCACTATGATGGAACTGAGATGATTCCCAGGACTACAGATTGGTGTGCGTATCGATCGTTAAATATAAACAGATTAAAAATGTGATCTAACCCTATATAGCGGAATCTAGGGTTCACAAATTATACCTGCGGTGAGAAGAAGACGACAGCGACCCCAAGATCTTCTGCACGTATTCCTTCCTCGGGTTGGACGTCGTGTGGGCGACGATCTCCCAACCTTTATTCTCCTTGGCTGACCTCTCTTTCTCTCCTTACGTGAATCACGAGTTTTGAGAAAAAAAACTTATATTTCAGATTGTGAATGACGGCCAGAGAATAGAGGATATATATAAGGCTACGGCAGGGACCATGAGGAGAAATTAGGGTTAGGTCTCCTAACGAATCTGGGTATCCCGTGTTCAGCCCGAACACACAACCCAGGCCCATTAACAATAGCTCGGTCCACTAAGGAGCTATTGTTGCACTACCTTCCTAATCCCAAATTATATTTATGGGCTCCTCCTTTTATTATATGCTCGTTCAACTCCCCATGTTAAGATATCGAATGTCCGTCGATCAAATTAAGTTACTGACAACTATATTGATCAACATCTTTTATCCTTAAGTAGTACCACTCAACTTTATTTGTCATGTCGGATGTAATCCACCTTCAGGGTTTACATGACAATCCTTATGAGCTCCTTAAGGGGTCATCATCAATCCGACGTATCGGGACATGGATTCCTTTTACAATCAACAGCCCATCATACATACAATGCTATTACCCAATTCATAGAGGTTGTTGATCCATAATGAATCTCACTCTTTTATGAGTCAAAGTAATGCACACTACATATACATGTCTGTTATTATATCTGGATTAAGAGCATAAGCATCCATAATAACAGAGGTGTTTGTTCTCTTTTGTAGTCAGTACAAAGAGAACAACCTCAAGTGGTCCTGTTCAATACACACAAAGTGTACTAGTGTAAACCTATAATCAAGACAGACTAATACCAGATTACACTACAACCTTTCCAATGGATTGTCCAAGTCCGTCTAGGTTGTGAACTATTTATATATTCCATAGGGAACTGATAATATGATCTTCTGTGTGTCACCTCACACCATATTATCAACCTTATAGAATATCAGACACTTGCATTAATATTATAATAAACACAATATGCAAACATATGCCCATATGATTCTCATTCAAAAAAATAAGGAAATAAAGTTAATACAAAAGTGATGCTTTCAGTATATAACCCTAACACACTGTTACTGTCTTGGTCTTGCACTCCATGCTTGCACTGTACACCGACATCCAATCAATGCCAATGATAACATCGACTCCCAAGATAGTCAGCTCGATCAGATCAACGCCAAAGATTCTATCTCCAATCACAATCTCGCAATCAGCATAATACCGATCAGTGGTCAAAGTTTCCCCTGATGGAGTAGCTACTGCTAAGATCTTGCCTGGAAAAATCTTCGGTTCCACTCCCAACACTTTAGCAAATCTAGGAGACACAAAAGTATGAGAGGATCCAGTATCGAATAACACAACAGCTTTCTTTCCATTAAGATAGAGTTCGCCTGTTACATAATACACACCATTACATAACAGTTTCACAATATAAGCGGGAAGAAGAAATGACAAAACCACTAAACATCAGCCCTCGTACCAGAGATGACCTGATCTGCCTCATCAGCATCAGCTTCCGTCAAGGCAAATACTCGCCCTGATTGGTACGGCCTCTTCCCAGTCTGCTGTATTGGCACATTGTGATTGTCAGCCCGTGGTTTGAGACATTGAGATTGGTAATGTCTCACTTCCCCACAGTTGTAACAGGTGACTGCAGAAGGTCTCACCACATTGTTTCCAGGTCCTCCAGCCACACTGATAGCGTTCGCCCCTGTCAGTTTGAACCTCTGTGCAGATGGTTGCCCCTTAAAACTCCCCGATTGTGCAGGCCTCTTCCCGGACTGCCAGTTGTTCCTCCGGTTCTGAACAACATGGAACTGCTCCATATCCGCCTCCGTCGCTGCCGCCCTCTTCACTAGCTTGTCAAATCGCCTGATACCAAGAGGTATCATCCGGGATCTCAAGCTTGGCCTCAACCCATGCTCGAACTTGCGAGCCTTCTTCGCCTCATCTATCACCAGTTCTGGAGCATACCTAAAGAGCTGAGTAAACTTAGTCTCATACTCCCTCACTGACATGCTGCCTTGCTGAAGTGACAGAAACTCCATTGCCTTCTTCTCCTGGACGTCGGAGGGGAAATAGTGGCTGCGGAATTCTTCCAGAAATTCCTCCCAGCCGAGCAACATGCCTCCCATGGTCCTCTTCACTGACTGCCACCAAACAGCCGCATCCTTCTCCAATTGCAAAGTCGCCAACTTGACCTTGCTGCCTTCAGGGGTCTCCAACACCTCAAAGATTGTCTCCACTTGCCGAATCCAGTTGTCAGCCGCATCTGGATCTGACTTTCCCTCGAACACTGGTGGTTTCGTTCTCTTGAACGATTCCACTAGCTTAATCGCCTCGGGTATTGGGTTCACCGGCCCCCTTCCTTGGTTCCCAGCTACAGCATTCAGCGTCTGGTAAACCCTTGCAAGTTCGGTCTCCAGATCAAAACCTTCCCCATTCCTAGCCCCTCTTCTCGACATATTCTGATGCAAAAGATCCATTAAATTCGAAGTATAAGACAAGAATTTAAACCAACTTGCATTTCATTGAATTCCAAAGTTTATACATTCGAACTAAAAACATTTTTGACATCAGAAATGAAAGAAATAGAAGCTACAACAATCTAACTCCTACGGTTCCTCTTCGCTTCTCGAAGTTCTCCCCGCAGTTCATTCACTTCATCTTTCAGCACATCCGTCAGGTTCTTTCTCTTCTCAAGTTCCCACACTCGGTGACTGAGAACAGAGAAATCGTCCTTCCGCTGCGCCAGCTGAGCTTCCAAAACTCCAACTATCTCTTTCAGGGATTCCACTTGCCTCTGAAGAGAAGCCACAGTGCCACTCAGAGCTGGTCCCTCTTCTTCATCGGAAGAAGAATCTCCGATGAATCCGGAGGTGGGGTAATCTCTCGAGATTCAGGCCACTCCTCCTCATCAGAATTTGCTTGTCCAGGGTGATACTCGTCCTCAGAATCAGCCTGTCCAGGATGGTACTCTTCCTCAATAATATGCCAGTCGTCGCCTCCAGCAGGGTCGAAGTGATCAGCCATCTTAGAATAGAGAGGAAGAAGCATAAATCATAGAGCAACACAAATGTAAGTCACTTACATTTAAATCTCTAAACTCAAACACACACTCTAATGTCCACATCTAGGGTGTCGTTCCTTATAAATTTGTACCAACAGGGAAAGTGTAGAAAAGCGTGGCTCTGATACCACTTTGTAACGCCCCGAATCCCAAAACACTGAACTCGAGATGTTCTACAGGATCTTTTCACTTTCTTTGAGTACAATTTTACAAGGAAATTCAAGCTTTTCTTTTTACATCAGAGTTTACATCATATTACATTTACATTTGCACAGCGGAAGTAAAATTTGCAACATTAAACAAATGTACAACAACATGGTAAGATTTTTATGCAGCCATTCCTCTTAAACATGCAATTTGTCCTGCATACAAAACTGTGGGTACGTCAGTTTATGCAACTGACGATAATTATATATGGCCATCCTCTCTATGCCAGAAACAGTATAACGAATCTCATTTCTTAACAGATCACAAACTTGTTCATAATAGGAATATAAATCAAAAGGGAACTCTTAATGATGTCATGTCGTGATAGTGCACTTAATCCTTAATGCAATTATTTAATTTACATGACACTAATGCGCACTTGTTCGGATTCTATGCATCCCATACTACATAGGTCCGAGGGCAAGCCTCTTAATCGTTCTTCATTTTTGTAGAGTTCAATCCCTCGCCATGATTTACTCTACTTCTGTAATTACGATGAGTATCCTAGATAGTCTATGAGTACAAGCTCGTGCACTGGACCCTGGAGGGGAACCCCACGCCATGTCTTGACTCATCAAGCATGCATTCTGTGGCAATTCAAGCCTCCTCCCTGAACACGATTCTCTTGCAGTCACCAAACATCCCACAAGCGTGACTAGAGTCCGATCATTCTGAGTTGCGCCCGTGCCATGTCTTGACTCATCAAGCATGCATTCTGCGGCTCACACACCCGCACCGTAAACTCTAGTTCTCATACTTATGTTTTTCTCTCACTTTCATCACCTCTTCACTATGTACTAAAATTATTAGAATCATGAATAAAAATCAAAGCTCTTTTGTTCAAACCGGACTTATCATTTCATTTATACATGACCAACCTTGGTCTTCTTTTCAATATCATTTCATTTCACTACCGGGGGATACTTAGCTACTCTTTTGTTCAATTTCCAATTCACAATTTCCAATTGAGCACTCTCAGCTCATAATTCATTTTAGAGTCTCACAGACTTTCTTATCATGATCTTAGCCTTTCATGTTCATTTAATTCTCAATTTACATCTATGATTCATTTTACATAAATCCATACAGCCATAAAAGAGTTCATCGACTTCAATCATAAAGTTCACAACTTCTAACAGTAATCAAAAATGAAATCTCGTACATATCAAAATCCACTCTGTACAGTCGAATTGGAAGGACACCAGTCGACTCATACAGTCAATACAAGTTCATCATAAATACTCTGGAGAGTCGACTGCTGCACACGGCCAGTCGGCTGTCCTGCAACTTTTCATGTTCACAAGGTCATCCACATGACAGTCGACTGTTCATCCATCAATCGTCTGTCCTGAGATTCTTAAATAGCACATTTCTATGTTCAGCTCAGTCGACTTGCTACACGCACTAAGTCGACTGGACAGTTACAGAATTCAAAATCAGAAATTATCTTTCCAACCATTCTCACATGCACTTTCATCACAACATACATATATTCATATTTCATAAACACCACATTGCTTACTTGTTCAATAACATCGCAACATGGAATTTCAAGTTACTAATATGGTCTTGTCTTTAAGGAAAATACTTTAAACATGCATTTACACTTATTCATGACTTTCTTACGAAGATGAAGATATAAATCTCAAGTCATTACACTAGGTCAACATAATGGAATATCTTATTTCATGGATTTGCCGAATAATCATAATTAAATCGATGCACCAGTCGGCTGAACACATTGTCAGTCGACTGCACCGACCGTTCTTAGTTTTGTTAATCATTGCTAGTTCTTTTCATCCATTCATCTTCCCTCCATCATATGTAACATGGGGAAAATATGAACTTAGTAATCGTACTATTACGTCTGTTTTGCATACATGTTTATTACCACATCATGAAAATAATTGTCTTGTACCAGTCGACTGGTTCATGTGACAGTCGACTGTACCGACTCTTTCGTTCTTATTATCAACAGCATGCTCAGGCAATTTCTAACACATTGAATTTACTTTTCATAACATGGTAGCAATTATAATAATCATGGTATAACTCCTACATTAGAAGTCCTGAGAAACACCCACCTTATTTGAAGAAATAATCGAAATCCAGCAAAAGTTCCTTAATGTAGTGAACGAATCCTCGCTCCTTGCTCCTTCGCTCCACACCGAACTCTTCAGAGTACTACTCGGCCTCCACAGAAAAGCTCCCACACACAACTCACAAAATGCCTCTCTTACAATAATAATTTTAGTGTAAAAGAGATAGGGAATGAGAGGGGGTATTTATACTAGGAAATAAGTGGAATGGAGGGCTAGGATTTAGTAGATGGTTATAGGATCAAGGGTTAGGATGTACTAGGGGGTTGAAATAACTACCCACACCTCTACACAACTACCCATGATTCACACCACTACTCCACCCAAAACCGGCCAAGAAAGAGTGCTCAATGCACGTGTATGCGAAATGCACGTGCATGCACAAACCACACTAATAAACTTGTACACTCATGACAAGTCTTATAAAAATGTTACACAAAACAAGTTGTAAAAAAAAAAAAAAGATTAAACCATGGGCTTAAATTAGTTTGGGCCAAAATAATTATTTCAAAAGAAAATAAGCAAACTAATCATTGGGCTTTAAGAAAAATGTTTTATAGAAAACATTACTCTTTAATCATCATGTTGAGAATTAATAGTCAACATGCTACACACGCATACCATATGTGAAAATAAATAATCTTTCATATATTTGAAAATCAGGGTATTACAAAATTGCTCTGGGTATGCTTATGATGAAAGTTGTGAAGGACAAAAAATGAAGTAATGACACTGTGAATAAGGCCAAAATAGGTCTGTACAGTCGACTGTCATATGTACAAGTCGACTGGTACGAGGCGAATAATTTCCTGATTTAATAATATACATGTATGCAAAACAGAAGTGATAGTATGATTGCTAAATTCATATTCCCCCATGTTATATATGATGGAGGAGACATGAACGTATGAAAAGAAACTAGGATAATTAGTAAAACTGAGATTAGCCTGTGCAGTTGACTGTTAATATGAACAGCCGACTGATGTCTTGAGTAAATTATGAATGGTTCAGAATTCTATGAAATGAGATATTTCCATTGTGCTGTCCTAGTGTAATAAATTGAGATTAATATTTCATCTCTGCAAGAAAGTTATGAACAAGTGTAAACGCATGTTTAACACTTCCTTGAAGAAAAGACAATAAGAGTTTTTTTGAAATTCCATGATTGTGATGTTACTGAACAGTTAAGAAATTATGTGTTTATGAAGCATGAATATATGTATATTGTAATTTGAGACCATGATGCATGTGCGTGTAAGAACTGATGGAAAGATAATCCCTTAATTTGAAATGTGAACCTGTCCAGTCGACCTAATGCGAGTAGCAAGTCGACTGAGCTGAACATGAATATGTACCGTTAAAACCCGGGACAGACGACTGATTTATTGACAGTCGACTGTCACGTGAATGACATTTTGAGTATAGAAAGTTGCGGAACAGCCGACTGGCCATATGCAGCAGTCGACTCTCCCGAGTGGTTATGAAGAATTTGAATTGACTGGACAAGTCGACTGGACTTCTCCAAGTCGACTGTCCAGAGTGTTTTGACATGTCAGGGAACATTATTCTGTTTATTTTGAAGATTGTGGATCTTATGGTTGATGTTGATAAACTCTATTTGTTGCTGAGTGAATTTATATGAAATGAATCATAGTTTTTGAATTGAGAATTTACATGAAACGAATCATAGTTTTGATTTGAGAACTACATGAAATATGAAAGCTAAGAACATGATAAAGGAAATATGCTGAGGCAACGAAAATTGAATTCATGAGCTGGAAATGCTCAAATTGGAAGTTGTGAATTGGAAATTGAAACAAAAGAGTAGCTAAGTCTCCCCCGGCAATGGAAATGAAATGAGAATTGAAAGACCAAGGTTGGTCATGTACTGAAATGAATGAATAAGTCCGATTTAGTGGAGAGGCTAACTCTAGAGCTTTGATTTTTGTTCATGATTCTATTAAAATAAGGACTAGTACATATTGAAGATGTGATGAAAGTATGAGAAAAACATTGAGTATGAGGGCTATTGGGTAGCGGCGAGAGCGTATCCCAGGAATTCCCATGATGAGTCTAGGTGAGGATGCTGCTCCAGAGTACCGTCCCAGTAGCGACGCTCGTGGGATGTTTGAAGACTACGGGTGGTGTCGTGTCTATGGTGAGAGCTGAATTACCACAGGATGTCTGCATGATGAGTCATGTCAGTGATGTGATTCCCTCCAGAGTGCCTAGACATGAGTTCGTAGGTCAGAAAACATCTAGGATACTTACCGTAGTTACAGTAGTAGATTAAGTCATAACGAGGGATAAAACCCTACCAAGATGAAGAACGATTAAGAGGCTTGCCCTTAGGCCTATGTAGTATGGGATGCATAGAACCCGAACAAGTGTGCATTAGTATCATGTAAATTAACTAATTGCATTAAGGATTAAGTGCACAATCACAACACGACATCATTAAGATTTTCCCCTTTGATTTACATTTTTATTGTGAACAAGTTTGTGATCTGTTAAGAAATGAGAATCGTTATACTGTTTCTGGCATAGAGAGGATGGCCATGTATAATTATCGTCGGTTGAATAAACTGATGTACCCACAGTGTTGTATGCAGGACCAATGGCATGAAAATGGTTAAAGAGGAACAATGCATAAAGATTTTACCATGTTGTTGTACTTTTACTTAAATGTTGTAAATTTTACTTCCGCTGTGCAAATGTAAATGTAATATATAATGTAAACTCTGATATAAAGTGAAAGTTTGAATTTCCTTGTAAAATTGTACTAAAGAAAGTGAAAAGATCCTGTAGAACATCTCGAATTCAGTGTATTTGGGATTCGGGGCGTTACAGTTGAGGTGCTTAATAGAATGAACTTGGCCTTAGGTCAATTATGTCCTCTCTATGCCTCAGAACATGTGGACGCCGATCATCTTTTTCTCAAGTGCAATTTCATTAAACCTTTATGGATGATTATCGCCATCGCATGGCAAGTCGCCTCTATCCCCAACGATGATTATCATGTTCGATGTCTCATTCTATCAGGAAAGAGTACCGAAAACCTTGGTTTCTTTCGATTATGGCTATCATCTGGGTTATTTGGTCGGAACGGAATAAACGTATTTTCTCCAGCTATGCATCGCCGATCGATAAGCTTATCGATGAGGTTTTTTCTTTACTAAGTTTTGGACATCCACTTTATTGCATGATAAAGTGGGGGCCTTGCACTTATCTCGCCTGGATGAGGCTTTAAGCTATTTTCGTTCTAATAACATTTAATTCTACTGGTTTTGTTCTCTTATTATTTCTTAATCCCTTTTCCTCTTTCCTCTTGCAGTCCTGAGGACGAGTTGGTTGCATGGCATCCTTCTCTTCAGGTTTTGGTGGTCTGTATGGCTGTGGTTGTTAGTTCTGCTGCCTTTCTGGTGCACCGCTGTTTTGATGGTTTGGCTGCTTACTTTCCTTCGGATGCTTACAACCACTTGTAAATGTTGTTCTTGTTTGTTCTTTTTGCTGGTTGGTTTGGATGTACTGTGTTGGCAGGTGCTTGTACTAGGTTTCTCTTTTGGTGAACTCTATTGGCTGGGGAGACGGTATTTTCTGTTCTGGGTTTGCCTCGGTGTCTCAGAATTGTTTTGCCTGGGGTTGCTTTTCTTGCTGTTTGTAGTATGCAAACCCATTATTAGTTGGCTCCTTTTTGTGTTCAGGTTTTATGGCCAACCCGCTGTTATGTTATTATAGTTATGTTATTATAGTTGGCCTTTTTATCGCCCTTGTTCTAGGGTAGTGGTGACTGATGTGGGTTTTGCTACTTCCTGTTCTTATTATGGTTCTATGTTTCTCCGTTATTAGCGTTCTGTGCGTCCACTTTTGTGGATTTTGGCCGTTTCTTGGCGATTGAGAAACTCGCTAACCTTCTTTATTCGTTTTGTGGGTTTGTGGTTTAGTTTTCTCCTTCTCGAGCCGGCCTATGGCTTGCTTTTTTTGGTCATTTTGTTTGCTGCAGGTGGTTCTGAGTTTAGGTGTACCGTTCACCTTGTTCACTGGTTGAGTTTTGTTGTTGCTTCCTGTCTCTTTTTTAATTCAGTAGGCTGGATGTTTTTTCTGGGTTTCTTTTTGGTAGTTGTGGTCGGCTTCGGCTGTTTTGCGCCGTTGTGTGAACCTCGCTTAGCCACCGACAGTGTTTCATCCTTAGTGGGTGGCGCCCGGAGGATTTTCTGTGCTCTGGGCGGCTGGGATGGTCAGGGTGCGCCGGGCCCAGTCCCTCGCTTGGCTGGATCGGTCATAACCTGTTCTTCTTGTGTTCGGTGCTGTTTTGTTCGGCTGCTGCTGATGTCGGGGTCCTTCGCCCTCTAGTGGTCTCTCGTTTGCTTTGTTGTGGTTTTGTTTGTCTCTTAGTTTTACTCCTTGTAAAATGGCTACTTGTACGATACTATTTATTTATACTATTTCTGTTTGGCTGGAGTCGTAAGACTCTATCCATTTCATCAAAAAAAAAATTAATCCCACACAATTGCCGAAACACTGAACATATTCACTAAAATCAACAAAATTCCAGAAAATGTATTACCTAGGCACAAAAAAAAATGAAAAGAAGAAGCTTATATTTCAGTAAATACTCACATTGGTGGACGGAATGTCTTCCTTAGAAGCCAAGGTAAAATTGTTTGCAACCAATGCAAAATTGGTGACAACTTCTGTTTTCCAACTACGACAAAGGACCCTACATTGCCTTTTTCTGCAATGCCTCACCAATTTTGGTGACCCTAGACGTATGTAAAGATATGTTAATGTTTTAATGTCACATACAAAACCCTAAGAGATAGTAGTATTAATGGAAGTTCTAAGAGATAGTAGTATCGATGATCAATCTGTACAAATTTAGGTTTACTTAACTCAAACGTGAAATGGATATATACTATTTCTATAGATTGATATATAATAATGAAACTAAATGGATTACTTAACTTAAAAGTGAAATGGATATGTACTAGTTCTAGATTATTAATATATATATATATATATATATATATATATATATATGGAAAAAAAAGGGTATGAGCAACTTGCTCATTTAGTAAATAAGCAATTGATGATGTGGCATACATGTGATTGGAAAAGCCTTAAAAGGGTTAGTTGTCCAATGTATTACATGCATGCCACATAATCAATTGCTCATATCCCTTTTATATATATATATATATATATATATATATATATATATATATATGTATGTTATTTGTATTTTACCTTAATAGCAAAGAAGGCTTCCGCCTTGGTCGTTTTTGGAACTTTTGACCAAGTCTCGTAACATAATGGAAGCATGCTAGGATTTCTTGCCACTACCCCGCAGAATTTACCGAGCTTGCTCCCACCTTCACTTAACGGCTGGCCGACGCTGTTGACGCTCACCAAGATCTTCTCATCATTTTGGAGCTTCCATATCTCCTTCATCTTGGTCGGTCCTCTCCTCCTCACGGTGGTGGGCATGCTACCCTCACCCACTTCGACTGTAGTGGCATCTGTATGTGCCGCACCCCTACTTTCTCCCGTAGGGTGCTCAGTCAAAGACCCCATGTTGGGAGGATCGACCACCTCCTCCTGCCTAATCGTGACCACCTTCCTCTTTGTTCTCGCCATCTATCACTTGTTTACAGAAAATTAAGATAAATCATTAAATTGAGATTGTCATGCCCCGCTTCTCAAAATACGGAAACACAGGCATGTAACTGAGACCTAGCGAATGATATAAGTATGCCAACTCATATCGTCCATAAGCTGTACCAGTCTTAACTCAACAACATGACAAGGAAGAAATCAAAACCACGCATAAATACATAATCACATAAACAAATACTCAAACTAAACATGCAATAGTCGAATTTAATAACCAACAACTGGAAATAAACAACAAATACCTTCTGGCAAGCTCTTGCTCCGGTCGTAGAAGAACTGCTCACCAATGCCTTCTAGTAATTCTCCTTGTGCACCTGTACTTGTTCATCAAAAAAGAAAGAATAATTTGTCCTTAGAGCAAGTACGGACAGCAAGTAGTGAAAAGCAGAGAGTAAGGAAACAAGGTACACGAAGGAATATGAATCAATATCAAATTACAAAAGCAATAATGGTATTAATAAACAATGGTCATGATCAAGTATATACGTGTCAACTTAGATCTATTAGCATGTTGTTATTCCTATCTAATGCACGTACTACTGCATCCTATACCACAGGTTCGGTGCACGCAAAATAGTGTATGTTTAAGACATAGTGGTGGGATCTACAGAGCGTGTACTTAGTGTCAATAACAATCATTTACAATTAACATTGAATAATTCACAATCAATACTCCTTCTTCCATGACAATACGATATAACGATAAGGCCTTACCGAGTACATTTTCTGAGATTATCCACTACTAAGTCAACCCTTATTAACCCCGGCTTGTTTAGTATTTTATTATTAAGTCACTCATGTCCATGCAAGTGTATGTAAGGAGGTCAAGAGGATGATAAGAATGCAGCAACATGATACAATGCATAACAATATACATGAAGTAGTGAATCTAAAAACAGCCAACACAGTAGCACTAAAACAACGATAACTCATAAGCTACAGTTTGAAATTCGAAGTTCCAGGATGTTATCAGCAACTAGACACTTATATTCAGTAAGTTTCTGTTAATTTTGACTGTAACTGGGTCGAAACCTATGTACAAACAGTGTAGGAGCAAGAGTTCATAAAAAGCCATCACATATATGTTCATCAAAGTGGATAATCAACATGTTATTGTATCATGAAATGTATTACACTAATATACAGCAATTAGAATGGATTTTTACAGTGTACAAGTCAATTTATCATGTCATTGTTCAAGTCACAAGATCCCAATCAATCAATGTACGATCACAATATATTTTCCTCATATGCAATTTCTAGTCATTTTATTCATGTCAAGTGTGTATATAGGCTTGGGTTTGAGTTAATGGATAATAATACAATGTCAAGAGTATGTCAGGTTAGCTCGTGTAAACCCTCGATACTCCCAACGGAAAGTTACCAAGCAGAGTTAAGATAATTGAAGGGAACTACTTGCGAGAGGTCAATAAGCTTGAACTAGAAAATTAAATGAGTTCATGTGGACTTGTCTTTTGTGGATGATTATATTAGAATAACCAGAATAACGGGATCAGAATCACGGGTGATGCTCTAATGTACGTGCGAGACATGCACGTGCAAGGAACCAACAACAAAACAACAATAGCACAGTAACTCCTCCTCGCCAAAATAGCACACCTACTGGATCTAAATCCTAACACCAAACACCAACTCCCGATCCCCACTCCACAATATAGCAAACACGCAAACACAAACCCACTCTCCCACACAAAACAGTACACACACACACAATGGGATCCCCCACACTCCAAACAGCAAACACCAAAAGAATTTCACTGTTCCTCCTTCTTCAACTCAACAGAAAGAATGGGAGCGGGAAGGGAACAACGACCATGGCGCGGCTACGATGCGATGCTGGGGCTGGCGACGGCACAACGCAAGGCGGCAGAACGACTGGTCGCTGGTTCTGGACGGCGACGTCGAGGGGAATCCTCGGTAGTCGTCGACTGGCCACCGGAGGATCAATCGAAGACAGCAGCAACATCGGCAATGGCACGCGTCGACGAGAAGGGCGAGAGGAGAGGTGGTAATGGCGATGGGGCTCGAGAGCTTGGGGACGACAGTGGAGGGCGGTGGTCGAAGGTAGATGAGCGGCATTGTTGGAGGTGAGCGGGAGGCGATGGTGAGGCGGTCGATAGGGCTTGTGGCTGTTTGGGCATTGGAGCTCGGAGGTGGGCTTTGGCAATCGACGAGGTTGAAGATGATGATGAGGAGAGGGGTCGATGGTCGATGAGGAGAGACGGGAGTACGGCAATGAGTGGGTTCGGTGAGGGGGCATGCGAGGGCGGTGGACGAGTGGGGTCGAGGGGCGGCGCTGCTGACTGGAGGCTGACGGCAGGGACGAGGGGAAAGAAGCCCCGTTTTAGGCGGGAAAACAGAGACGAGAGGAGGGCGATGAGTCGATGAGGAGAACGGTGCCTCAAACCAGTAAGTGACGACGCTCGGTTGGGTTTGACGAGGCGACGGCAGCCGGATGCAGGGGTCGACTGGGTGGCAGGCTTCAGAGGGTGAGCAGCGCTCGGAGGCAAGGCGAGCGGTAATGGAGCTCGGTAGGTTCGGAGGAAGATGAAGATGGCTAATGAGGGTGATGGAGGTCGGGTGTAGGGAAAAGGACAGGGTGATGGGGAAGGAGACGAAGATGGGGCGGAGGAGACGATGGGTTCTTTGGGTTTTCTGTTCTGGTTTTGGGAGACATAGGGGAGAGAGAAGAGAACGGGAGAGAGTGTAAGGAAAGGGGTTTAATAAAAAATATTACTATAATATTGGGTAGTTGGAAATAGTGGGGAATGTGAGGATACGGGGGATTGTGCAGAGTGGGGAAATGTGGAGAAATTTGTACATGGGTGAGTGTATGGGTTTGTGGGTTTGGGTTTAGGGTTAGAGTCCAATAGGAGATGGGCTTGGGTTTGGGCTTCAATTAAATATAATAAATTCAGTAATAATTGTTGGGCTTCTCATGAATTAAAAATAATAAATAAATGATAGCATGAATTAACTTGGGCTTCAAAGCAAATAAATAAAAAGAAGAGAGATAAGATTCTAGTTTGGAATACAAATTTGGGTTTCAACGGGAGATTCAAAAGGATTTAAATGCATTGGAAAGAATTTATACGGAAATTGAAATACAAGAATACATGGAGAAGAAAGAAAAGAAATGGAAATATGTATAATCAGAAACAGGGGTTACAAATCCTACCCACCTTACAAGAAGAATTTCGTCCTCGAAATTCGTTCTGGCAAGCAGTAGGACAAAACAGAAGCAAATTTAAGAAACAACAAGGCAGGAAAATTAGAAAAAGAAATCTCAATTGATGGTAACACCAGGATAAGAAAAGGACATAGATAAGATTGATGTCGAATAATAAATCGACAAAAGATGACGGGTGAAAGAGACGAACAAGAATTGAATGATGCAAAGAAGAAGGAACGACAAAAGAATCCTGAGACCTGTGGGTTATGGGCCCATCACACTTCCGCTACGCTACTCTGATGGAGATGTCCTGAGCAACATACATGTCGCTGTAGGCCACATGACACCATCGACGAACCGAGCAAGAAGAGCAAGAAGACAAGAATGAGACACCAGGATCAAGGAGAGTATGGGCTCGAGATAGATATAAATAAATCATGAAAAATGAATATAAAGTTTGGCTTCAATTTAAATAATTAAAAGATATACTATAGATCAAAACTAATGGGCTTTAACAAAAATAATAATAACTAATGTTAATAATAAAAATAATGATATCAAGAATAATAGAATAGTAATAACAATAATAAAATAATAATAACAATAATAATAACAACACATATTAATAATAAAACTAATAATATCAATAATAATAAAGATAATGATGACAATAATATTAAAAAATAATAATAGTAATAACAATAACAGTAATAAAAAATCGTCATAATCATACTGCTAATGGTAATAATAATAAAATTAAAAATGTTAACAATACTGATAATAATGATAATACATACATGATAAAATTGGATTCAAAACATTCATAAAAATAATGCAATAATAATAATAATAATAATAATAATAATAATAATAATAATACCAATAATAACACCAATAATAATAAAATATTAACAAAACTGGTAAGAATAATAATGCAAAACAGAATATAATTTGGGTTCAACAATTTTTTTTGTTACGAAGGTAGTTCAATATTAACAACAACAATAATAAAATAATGAAAACAACAATAATAATAGCAATAGTAATATCAACAATAATAATGATACCAATAATAATAACGAAAACAATAGCATTAATAATAATAGTAGTAACATTAGCATTATTAAACAAAATAAGAATTCGGCTTATCAACTCTATAAATAAATCAAACAAGAATATATATAGTCGATCAATTATACATGGAAAGTGAAGTCAAAATACAACATTAATCCTCAATTGTAAGAAAATAAGAAGACTATTCGCATAAAATAAGAATTCAAAAGTGAAGAGATAAAACCCAACTATAAAAAGGTTGATAACCATACAAACAACAAAGGAACACAAATTTAAAGGTGATATAAAAATTAGTTTTGGAAAAATAACCAGTCAAAATACATAGAAAATTAGAAATACGAATAAATTTAGCTGAGTTAAGAAAATATGGATAACAATGAATGTAAAAGACATATAATAGTTAGTGAATGTTGACATTATAATCAATACTCGAAAAATATATTAAAGGGTAAAGAGCAAAATAGACAAAAATATATATGTGTAAGAAGACTTAAAAGGAGCTCATTAAATATTACAAAAGTAACTGTCAAATCATTAATTAGGACGTGGAAACAAAAGTAAGTGAGAAACCTAAAATGTTAAAGAATTGGAACACGGTGGCAATAAATAGTAATTCACAGAAGAACGAAAATTTAGACCATAGTTGATGTACTCAATCTTAACATAAATGAAAAAAAATAAAATTTGTAAACATAAAATAGAGTAAAATCAACTATATTAGTTCAAATTGTATGGAAACATAAACTGTAATTGCATAATCAAAATGTCATAAATAAAATATTTCTTTGCCATTATTTCCGTTATAAAAGTAAAAAGTCCTGAAATATCAATTAGCAAATAGGTAGGAAATCTTGCCTCCTTAACATCAAGTTGCATGTTTGCCTTCACGACATCAGGTTGCAGGTTGTCGTCTGGATATTCGGTTTCACATCTTGCCACCCCGACATCCAGTTGCAATTTGCCTCCATTGACATCGAGTTGCATATTTGCCATCTCGACATTAGGTTGCACCGAAATGGTGAAATGGAAGATGTAACCTTCCATATGCACAGGGATATGGGACATTTAATTTAAGTATGATGTTATGTTTTGAAATTCGTGATATAAAAATAGTAGAAAGGTAAGAAATGGAGTTGAAGGACACACAATGGAATATCAAAATAGATGTATAGATTATAAATATCAAACACAATAGCACAGTAACTCCTCCTCGCCAAAACAACAAACTTACTGGATCTAAATCCCAACACCAAACACCAACTCTCGATCCCCACTCCACGATACAGCAAACACGCAAACACAAACCCACTCTCCGTCACAAAACAGCACACACAAACAATGGGATCCCCCACACTCCAAACAGCAAACACCAAAAGAATCTCACTATTCCTCCTTCAACTCAACAGAGAGAATGGGAGTGGGAAGGGAACAGCGACCATGGTGCGGCTACGACGCGACGTTGGGGCTGGCGACGGCGCAACGCAAGGCGGTGGAACGACTGGTCACTGGTTCTGGATGGCGACGTCGAGGGGAAGCCCCGGTGGTCATCGATTGGCTGCTGAAGGATCAATCGAATACAGCAGCAACATCGGCAATGGCGTGCGTCGACGAGAAGGGCGAGAGGAGAGGTGGTAATGGTGATGGGGCTCGAGAGCTCGGGGACGGCAGTGGAGGGCGGTGGTCGAAGGTAGATGAGAGGCATTGTTATAGGTGAGCGGGAGGCGACGGAGAGGCGGTCGATGGGGCTTGCGGCTGTTTGGGCATTGGAGCTCGGAGGTCGGCTTCGGCAGTCGACGAGGTTGAAGATGATGATGAGGAGAGGGGTCGATGGTCGATGAGGAGCGACGGGAGTACGGCGATGAATGGGTTCGCTGAGGGGGCATGCGAGGGCGGTGGACGAGCGGCGACACTACTGACTGGCGGCTGACGGCAGGGATGAGGGGAAAGAAGCCCCGTTTTAGGTAGGAAAACAAACACAAGAGTAGGGAGAAGGAAGAGCAGGGCGACGATTCGATGAGGAGAACGGTGCCTCGAACCAGTAAGTGACGGTGCTCGGTTGGGTTTGACAAGGCGACACAGTGGGATGCGGTGGTTGACTGGGCGGCAGGCTTCAGAGGGTGAGCGGCGCTTGGAGGTAAGGCGAGCGGTAATGGAGCTCATTGGGTTCGGAGGAAGACGAAGATGGCTAATGAGGGTGATGGAGGTCGGGTGTAGGGAGAGGGACAGGGTGACAGGGAATGAGACGGAGATGAGGCGGAGGAGACGATGGGTTCTGTTTGGGTTTTCTGTTTTGGTTTTGGGAGGCAGAGGGGGAGAGAGAAGAGAACAGGAGAGAGAGTAAGGAAAGGGATTTAATAAAAAATATTAATATAATATTGGGTAGTTGGAGATAGTGGGGAATGTGGGGATACAGGGGATTGTGCAGAGTGGGGAATTGTGGAGAAATTTGTACACGGGTGAGTGTATGGGTTTGTGGGTTTGGGTTTACGGTTAGAGTCCAATAGGAGATTGGCTTTGGTTTGGACTTCAATTAAATATAATAAATTCGGTAATAACTGTTGGGCTTCTCATGAATTCAAAATAATCAATAAATGATAGCATGGATTAACTTGGGCTTCAAAGCAAATAAATAAAAAGAAGAGAGATAAGATTCTAGTTTGGAATATAAATTTGGGTTTCAATGGGAGATTCAAAAGGATTTAAATGCATCGGAAAGAATTTATACGGAAATTGAAACACAAGAGTACATGGAGAAGAAAGAAAAGAAATGAAAATCCGTATAATCGGAAACAGGGGTTATAGAGATAAACCATCAAATTAGAACAATGACACAAAAAATTAATAATTAAGGAACATACATGTAACAATGAATAATTAAGGATGTATGTATAATAAAATCATCAAATTTAGAGAAGTCAATTGAAAATAAATTTATAACAATAAAAGATTTATGAAAACGATTAATACTGAAATGAAGAGACAAAAATCTGTAAATATTATAAGATACAAAATTAAGTTCGGGTCAGGAGAATTCCTCTTTGCAAAGTTAAATTAGCATACTAATTACCAATAATATATTTCATTCCTCAACCTCAAAATATATTCCATTCCTCAACCTCACAATAATGTATTCCATTCCTCAACGTCAACCTCACAATAATTAAATTAGCTTACAGATTACCAATAAATAATTTGTAATAATTATTTTTGATCTAGATCGATTAATGTACTGTTTTGTCTCAGCCATATATTAATAATAATAAAAAGCATAATACAGTTTCCGATTTCATGAGGATGAATATATATATAATATCAGTTAGGGACTGATATGTCATCCCCGTCTCCTTTTCTAATATCATCTTTTGATTAAAATAGTTTACTATAATTATTTACAGGTGCAGGTTGCTCTCTTATGACAGGTTCATACTATCTTTTCCAATCCTCTCTCAAGATCATGTTATGTTTAGTTACTACAATTTGTAAAACCACAGGCTTTCCCAAGTGGTGATGCAGGAACCACTACCAGCTTAGACCCCAAAACCACATAGTTGTCCCAGTTCACCATTCCACCCGAAAATAACAATGAGGCTCTAACCCTGTTCCCAATTGTTGGTTTTTCTTTGTATTATTATTTATTTATTTTCTTCTTTATCTATTCTGAACCCCTGTAATTTTGTTCATGATAATAAAATTTGTTTGCTTCCAATCTATTTAATTTTTATTTTCAGTTGAACCTTACAAATTTTTGTTGTTCATCATATTCAAATATTTGCATATTGATACTCCAATTAATCTACCATTAATCCTATTTCTCTTCCTATTGAATTTTAACCCAAACTCTATAACCCGCTAACCTATACCCGCTACCCAATAACCCACCATCCTGATTACTTCATATATACTCTAATCACCCCTTAACCCTAATCATCCTAATTAACCATAATTAGCAGTAAACCCCTGCCCCTGTGCATCTTCCTCCATCCCGTCCATCGCCAGCCACCGAAGCCACCACCGTCACCCTGCACCTTGACCCCTCCCCATCATCTCCTACGGTCGCAACCACCCCGACCACCACCACAACCGCTCACCCCCTACCCTGCAACGTCTTCTTCCCTTGTTTTGCGTCGAACCCATCACACCCGACCGCCGACTGCCTAACCCCTTCATCCCCTACACCTCTGGACCACCACAACCATCCCATCGACCTCTCCATTGCTGATGCCTGTGCTCCTCCTCCCTTCAGCCTCGACCTACACCCCCGATCACCGAAGCCCCTGCCTTCGAAACCATCCACCGTCGACTCACACCTGCCGCCGCCTTGCCACCGTCGCCTGTGCTGGGGGACCATCGCAGATCCCCAGCACTCGCTTCCTTCCAGTCCACTACAACCGCCGTCGTCGACGTCACTGCTGTTGCCCGTTGCTGTTCTTGTAACGCCCCGAATCCCAAAACAACTGAATTCGAGAGTTCTACAGGATCTTTTCACTTCTTTCGTACAATTTTACAAGGAATTTAAAACTTTTATTTCAACAATAATTACATCAGAGTCTTTTACATCAATAAGCAGCGGAATTAATAAAATACAACAATAATGAATGTACAATTGTTACAACTTTAACATCTAAGTAATCAACAGCATCAAATCATCTTTATATCTTCATGTAACTCCACATCCTGCATATGAAACTGTGGGCGCGTCAGTTGCTTACAACTGACGAAATATTATACACGGCCATCCTCTCTATGCCAGAAACAGTATAACGATTCTTAAATACTTTAGCAAACACAGACTTGTCACATTTCAAACTAAAGGGACTACCCTATTGATGTCGTGTTGTGATTGTGCACTTAATCCTTAATGCAGTTTAATTATGCTACATGACACTAATGCACACTTGTTCGGATTCTATGCATCCCATACTACATAGGTCCGAGGGCAAGCCCTTAATCGTTCTTCATCTTTGTAGGGTTCAATCCCTCGCCATGACTTAATCTACTACTGTAACTACGGTAGTGTCTTAGATGATCTATGAGTGCAAGCACGTGTACAGAAACTGGAGGGGAATCCCACGTCATGTCACGACACATCGTGAAGAACCTATGGACAATTCAGCCTCCTTCATGGCACACGATCCTCATGCAGTCACCAAACATCCCACAAGTGTCACCACAGGGACGGTACCCTGGAGCAGTATCCACGTCATGTCACGACGCATCGTGAAGAACCTGTGAAATACTCTCCGCCGCCACGGCACCCTGGAGCCGCAAATCCGATGGCTCTCACTCGTGTTTTTCTCCTACTTTCATCACATCTCCACTATGTACTAATCCTTAGTTTTTTTATTAGAATCATGAACAAAATCAAAGCTCTAGAGTTAGCCTCTCCACCAAATCGGACTTATTCATTCATTTCAACATGACCAACCTTGGTCTTTCTTTCCAATAATTCATTTCAATTTCTTTCCAATTGCCGGGGGAGACTTAGCTACTCTTTCATTTCAATTCCAATTCATAATTTCCAACCTTGAGCGTTACTAGCTCATAAGTTCATTTTTCATAATCATAATGGATTTTCTTTTCCATGTTCATAGCTTTCTCATATTCATTTAATTCTCATGATTCGCAATAAATGATTCACTTCATGTACATTCATGCAAGAACAATAGAGTTTACCAATATCCAGATTCACAATCTTTACCACAAACAAATCATAAAATTTCACATATATCAAAAAGCACTCTGGACAGTCGACTTGGAACTCCACCAGTCGACTTATCCAGTCAAATACAGTTCATTAATAACACTCGGAAGAGTCGACTGCTGCACACGGCCAGTCGGCTGTTCCGAAGTTTCCACATTTAAATGTCATTCAATTAACAGTCGACTGTCATTCAAATCAGTCGTCTGTACAGAGTGATTCAACTATACATTTTCTACTCAGTACAGTCGACTGCTACAAGCATTCGGTCGACTGAACAGGTTAAATTTCAATTTAAGAAATCATCTTTCCTTATCATCAATACCCACATTATATCATATTCGTATCAACATAACTTGTAATTTCTTATCATAACATCATTTCAATTAAACGTAAATATCACATAGCTAATGTTTCTCTTCTCAAAGGAATTACTAAGCATGCACTTTCATTTATCGTTTACTTGTAGAGATGAATAGTAATCTCAATTTAACCCACTAACACATCTTATTAAAAATACATCATTTCATGGAACTCTGAACTGTACATAATATATTTCAATAGGCCAGTCGACTGTTCACATCTCCAGTCGACTGTGCATGTTACTTCTAGTTCTCTAATTTTCACTAGTTCTTTTTCATCCATTCATATTTTCTAGATTGTATACCACATGGAGAATGTTGATTTAGCAATCGTTTTATCACTTCAGTTGCATACACACACAATTAAGTCTTTAGTCTCAAAAGGATTTTAATTTAGAGGTCATGGGAAAAATATCCACCTCGTACCAGTCGACTTGTTCACTTGACAGGCGACTGTACAGGTCATTTTCAGCCCTTTAAAATGTCATTGCACACTCATGTGTTGATCAATCAATAGGTCATTTTCCAATTTAAATGTGTACCCTTATTAACCATTATTCATGCATCAACATTCAGCATAATTTCTACTTAGAAAATTAATCAACATTCAATCATTCATTTCCACAAGCAATTCTACATTAGAAATATGGAGAATTAACCCACTATCATTCATCTTGTACTCCTAAATTAGAAAGCATTTAAGAAACACCCACCTAAATTGAAGATTTGTACCCAATTGAACTCCTAGAATTAGGAGCTCCTAAAGAAAGCTCCAATTGCAACTCCTCGAAATCCGCGCACCGAGGCAATCCTCCAAGCTCCACATTTCGGCAAGCATCCATCATCAAGAGCATCTCCATCCCCACTCTATTCGGTAACAACGAGGACAAACTCCCAACTTCTTTCATGTACACATAGTATGTATGTACACATATATACATTAGTATATGTATATAGGCAAGTGGAATGGTGATTAGGTGGAGAATGGACAAAGTCTTGCTGGTTTGTTGCTTTCGGCATGGGCAGGAGAGAAGAGAGAAAAAGTGATGAGAGAAAGAGAGACTAAGGGGGTACTTTTATAAGGGAGTTAATGGGTAGTTATGGCAACCACCCCACATGAACTCCACTAACCCCATATTTAAACTTTGTAACTTGTTTTTCCTCCCATTTCAAAATCAAATGTTCAGGTTTTCCCTCTCCTCATGAGCAGCCCGGTCCCCAAATTGTGTGCACATCGCACGTGTGCACGTGCACGTGCTTTGTGTACAAAATAATTTATTTATTCAATCTCTTTAAAATAATTATCTATATATGTAATAAATATATAACATTAACTTAAAAATTATACTTTTCATGCACAATAAAATGGAAAGAAACATTTCATGAAAATTTATTTTGAAGGAAGAACGCGCTTACAACACGTGCACCAAAACACGTGTGTCGCCCGTAAAATCTCAAAAATACAAAAATTGACTTTATGAACCGAAAAATATTTATAATCAATTGGAATGCAATAGAAAGTATATTTAATATACATTTTCTATGATATACTCAAACATACAGAAAACACGTGTATTGCACGTAAAAATTTATTTTAATAAAGATAGTCAAAAATTGAATTTTCGTTTACAAAACAAATTCAAACATGTTTATGAAGATAAATAATTGAAATCCATTGAAAACTTTGCACGTAACGGTGGAATACCCGAAATCGACACGTGCATCGATAATACGTAAAAAGCACGTAAAAACTCAAAGATTGAAATTTAGCAATTGAGTTGTCTCAAATGCGATTTTAAGAATACAGGATTGCATAAATAATTGGAATTCAAAATACATATCAAAAATGCGTTATGGATATAATCAATATCAGTACAAAATGCACGTGCGTAACACCCGAGGGCAAAATTGTCATTTAAATTTTACGGGGTGTTACACTCTTCCCTACTTAGAACAGTTCCGTCCCCGGAACTCACTATGGTAAAGGTTGTATTTTGTACACACCAAAGAAAATATCAGTATAACATATAGAAATTACAAACGTCAAGAAAATACATATAGTATAAAAGTAAGCAATGTGGAAAAGTGAGACGAAAATCTATTTAAGAAATTTATGTGTATCAAAATTTTACAAGAACAAAACAAGAAAACTAGGAAAGTAGCATAAGAAAACAAATACGACAATAGAGGATAGTGTATTTTGAAAAGAGTTTGCATACAAAAATACTATTAAGTAAACCATTAGGTAAAATGATAAATAAACTTAGTCATTAATTGTGAAATAATTTCAGAAAGCAATGCAATAAAGAAAAACATAGTTAATGGGTACCTTATAAATAGACTCATTACTAAAAATTTATCAATGTAATAAATGGTAAAAAGTCGCAAACCAATTTGATACTATATGACAAAAACTAGCAATCTAACAGTTCGAGAATTATATAAGAAGGGAATAACATAAAATAATTCTGTATATAAATTAGTACCAAATAATTTGTAAGGTAACTTTAATAATTATACATACAATTTGTAAATTAGGCATACATCGAAGTACTTTTGAATTATTCAGTAGAGCGAGAAAACCAACTTACAAAAATCACATAGGCGAAAAATTATAGAGGTGAAATAAATAGCATGATATGAAAATTATGAATGATTTGTAGCAGTCAAACAAGACATCGTAGTAGTAAAACGTACTATTGAAAGTAGTGCAAAACCAATTATATAACAAAGAAAAGTATGGACAATGAAAAAAAATGATTTTGTATATAAATCGATATCATAAAATAATTTGTAAGGTAAATACAATAATCATATATGTATGATAACAATGAAAAAGGCAAAAATCCAAATAATTTCGATTTGTCAAGTAGACCAAGAAAATCAGTATACAAAATTATGTATATACATAGACGGAAATTATAGGGCAAAACAACATCATGATACAAAAATTTATAAACGATGTGTAGGAGTAAAATAATATATTATGGTAGTAATAATGCAAAACTAATTATATGAAAGTGAATCATGAATTATAACAGAAGTATAATAAATAAAACTGTTAGGTGAGTAGCCACCAAATTTTTAAAATAGCAAAATACAATAAAGTTGTATGAAATACTAACTCACATAGAATACAAAGTACTACAAAGAAGACGGCAAGATAGTTGAGATTAAGCGGTAAATACGTAAGTTTGATAAACAATGAAATCAGTATAAATTGTATAATGCTAGGTTACAAAATATTATAAAATAGTATAAGCTAGTACCAAATGAAATAGTTATAAGTGAATATTATAGAAAACAGGATATGGGTATCTAAGTATAATATTTCCTTCTGGTGTAGGTTTGTCTCACTGGTATCCAACAGTAGACTTGCCTGTCTTGTTCTCAAGTTGCATAATTGCTCCTATGATATCCGGTTGCAGTTTGCCTTCTGGACATTCGGTTGCAAACTTTGCCTCACCGACATCCAGTTGCAGTTTGCCTCCAATGATGTCTAGTTGCATATTTGCCCTCTCGACATTAAGTTGCACCAAAGCGGAAGATGGAAAGAGGTAATTTTCCATATATACTTGGATATGGGATGTTTAATAAAGTACGGTGTTATGTTTGAAAATCGATGATACAGAAAAGATTTTACACAACGAAATATCAAAATAGGTGTATAGGATATATCAAACATAGACGGTACTAATCAGTAGTAATGAAAAAATTATTTATAACACTAAAATAACGAAAAATATATGCACATGTTGGAAGTACAAATGAAAAAATTAATGAAGTAATGTAGCAAATTAGGGCTATAGACACAAATAATTATACATAAAAATAATAATGTAGTAATTTGAGGATGGTGAAATTATATATATAGTAAGTATCTTGAAATACATGAAAATTCAATGGAAAACATATGTAGTAATCAAGAATGTAAAGACAATTTAAAATTAGAGGATAGAGTAAAGTACAAATAGTGAGTATATGCATTATATTAAAGAAACGAAATTACAAAATTTATAAACAAAACAATTTAGTAGACAATTTGTAATAACGATAATATTGAATGCAGACAATAAATCAAATTAGTATGTTGTATTTAAAAAATAAAATATATTGAAGTATATAGGGCAATACGAGATCACGAAAGAATATCGTATCACACAATCGAATCGTGTGAAATAAATGCACATAAGCAAAATTCACAAGCGAAATTCAAAATGTAAAGAAAATAATAGTTGTAATATAAATTCATTAGAATGCATGAAGTAATAGCGGACATAGACGGATGATCATAAAGTGACATAAAACACGAAAGACAAAACTTTAAGATGGAGACACAATTAAAATAAGTTCAACAAAATCAAAACTAAGGAAAATAGACAAAATACTAGGCATTAATATGATATAATAGTATAGGAAAATATTTATTTGGAAAATATTAAATATTGAAAAGTACTATGATGAAAAATCCATAGAAAATAATTTGAGTGGAAAGTGTGTCTATGTGTAAGGTATCCTGAATGACAGTTCAAACCAACCACGCATTCAATGCGCCACTCTGATACCCAGGAAAAATGAGCTCGCATACAATCTCAAATCAATGTATACGAGGAGAGCATCATGAATGGATGTAAATTCAATAACAACTTCCGTTCATGACTCCAACCATCAAATAGGGAAAGGAAAGAGGAAACATCAGCCCATAGAGCAACACAAATGTAAATCGCTTACATTTAAATCTCTATAAACTGAACTCACACTCTAATGTCCACTTCTAGGGTGTCGTTCCTTATAAATTTGTACTACTTAGAAGCGTAGCTCTGATCCCACTTGTAACGCCCCGAATCCCAAAACAACTGAATTCGAGAGTTCTACAGGATCTTTTCACTTCTTTCGTACAATTTTACAAGGAATTTTAAACTTTTATTTCAACAATAATTACATCAGAGTCTTTTACATCAATAAGCAGCGGAATTAATAAAATACAACAATAATGAATGTACAATTATTACAACTTTAACATCTAAGTAATCGACAGCATAAAATCATCTTTATATCTTCATGTAACTCCACATCCTGCATATGAAACTGTGGGCACGTCAGTTGCTTACAACTGATGAAATATTAACACGGCCATCCTCTCTATGCCGGAAACAGTATAACGATTCTTAAATACTTTAGCAAACACAGACTTGTCACATTTCAAACTAAAGGGACTACCCTATTGATGTCGTGTTGTGATTGTGCACTTAATCCTTAATGCAGTTTAATTATGCTACATGACATTAATGCACACTTGTTCGGATTCTATGCATCCCATACTACATAGGTCCGAGGGCAAGCCCTTAATCGTTCTTCATCTTTGTAGGGTTCAATCCCTCGCCATGACTTAATCTACTACTGTAACTACGATAGTGTCTTAGATGATCTATGAGTGCAAGCACGTGTACAGAAACTGGAGGGGAATCTCACGTCATGTCACGACGCATCGTGAAGAACCTATGGACAATTCAGCCTCCTTCATGGCACACGATCCTCATGCAGTCACCAAACATCCCACAAGTGTCACCACAGGGACGGTACCCTGGAGCAGTATCCACGTCATGTCACGACGCATCGTGAAGAACCTGTGAAATACTCTCTGCCGCCACGGCACCCTGGAGCCGCAAATCCGATGGCTCTCACTCGTGTTTTTCTCCTACTTTCATCACATCTCCACTATGTACTAATCCTTAGTTTTTTTATTAGAATCATGAACAAAATCAAAGCTCTAGAGTTAGCCTCTCCACCAAACCGGACTTATTCATTCATTTCAACATGACCAACCTTGGTCTTTCTTTCCAATAATTCATTTCAATTTCTTTCCAATTGCCGGGGGAGACTTAGCTACTCTTTCATTTCAATTCCAATTCATAATTTCCAACCTTGAGCGTTACTAGCTCATAAGTTCATTTTTCATAATCATAATGGATTTTCTTTTCCATGTTCATAGCTTTCTCATATTCATTTAATTCTCATGATTCGCAATAAATGATTCACTTCATGTACATTCATGCAAGAACAATAGAGTTTACCAATATCCAGATTCACAATCTTTACCACAAACAAATCATAATCAAAAAGCACTCTGGACAGTCGACTTGGAACTCCACCAGTCGACTTATCCAGTCAAATACAGTTCATTAATAACACTCGGAAAAGTCGACTGCTGCACACGACCAGTCGGCTGTTCGCAGTTTCCACATTTAAATGTCATTCAATTAACAGTCGACTGTCATTCAAATCAGTCGTCTGTACAGAGTGATTCAACTATACATTTTCTACTCAGTACAGTCGACTGCTACAAGCATTCGGTCGACTGAACAGGTTAAATTTCAATTTAAGAAATCATCTTTCCTTATCATCAATACCCACATTATATCATATTCGTATCAACATAACTTGTAATTTCTTATCATAACATCATTTCAATTAAACGTAAATATCACATAGCTAATGTTTCTCTTCTCAAAGGAATTACTAAGCATGCACTTTCATTTATCGTTTACTTGTAGAGATGAATAGTAATCTCAATTTAACCCACTAACACATCTTATTAAAAATACATCATTTCATGGAACTCTGAACTGTACATAATATATTTCAATAGGCCAGTCGACTGTTCACATCTCCAGTCGACTGTGCATGTTACTTCTAGTTCTCTAATTTTCACTAGTTCTTTTTCATCCATTCATATTTTCTAGATTGTATACCACATGGAGAATGTTGATTTAGCAATCGTTTTATCACTTCAGTTGCATACACACACAATTAAGTCTTTAGTCTCAAAAGGATTTTAATTTAGAGGTCATGGGAAAAATATCCACCTCGTACCAGTCGACTTGTTCACTTGACAGGCGACTGTACAGGTCATTTTCAGCCCTTTAAAATGTCATTGCACACTCATGTGTTGATCAATCAATAGGTCATTTTCCAATTTAAATGTGTACCCTTATTAACCATTATTCATGCATCAACATTCAGCATAATTTCTACTTAGAAAATTAATCCACATTCAATCATTCATTTCCACAAGCAATTCTACATTAGAAATATGGAGAATTAACCCACTATCATTCATCTTGTACTCCTAAATTAGAAAGCATTTAAGAAACACCCACCTAAATTGAAGATTTGTACCCAATTGAACTCCTAGAATTAGGAGCTCCTAAAGAAAGCTCCAATTGCAACTCCTCGAAATCCGCGCACCGAGGCAATCCTCCAAGCTCCACATTTCGGCAAGCATCCATCATCAAGAGCATCTCCATCCCCACTCCATTCGGTAACAACGAGGACAAACTCCCAACTTCTTTCATGTACACATAGTATATATGTACACATATATACATTAGTATATGTATATAGGCAAGTGGAATGGTGATTAGGTGGAGAATGGACAAAGTCTTGCTGGTTTGTTGCTTTCGGCATGGGCAGGAGAGAAGAGAGAAAAAGAGATGAGAGAAAGAGAGACTAAGGGGGTACTTTTATAAGGGAGTTAATGGGTAGTTATGGCAACCACCCCACATGAACTCCACTAACCCCATATTTAAACTTTGTAACTTGTTTTCCCTCCCATTTCAAAATCAAATGTTCAGGTTTTCCCTCTCCTCATGATCAGCCCGGTCCCCAAATTGGTGCACATCGCACGTGTGCACGTGCACGTGCTTTGTGTACAAAATAATTTATTTATTCAATCTCTTTAAAATAATTATCTATATATGTAATAAATATATAAAATTAACTTAAAAATTATACTTTTCATGCACAATAAAATGGAAAGAAATATTTCATGAAAATTTATTTTGAAGGAAGAACGCGCTTACAACACGTGCACCAAAACACGTGTGTCGCCCGTAAAATCTCAAAAATACAAAAATTGACTTTATGAACCGAAAAATATTTATAATCAATTGGAATGCAATAGAAAGTATACTTAATATATATTTTCTATGATATACTCAAACATACAGAAAACACGTGTATTGCACGTAAAAATTTATTTTAATAAAGATAGTCAAAAATTGAATTTTCGTTTACAAAACAAATTCAAACATGTTTATAAAGATAAATAATTGAAATCCATTGAAAACTTTGCACGTAACGGTGGAATACCCGAAATCGACACGTGCATCGATAATACGTAAAAAGCACGTAAAAACTCTAAGATTGAAATTTAGCAATTGAGTTGTCTCAAATGCGATTTTAAGAATACAGGATTGCATAAATAATTGGAATTCAAAATACATATCAAAAATGCGTTATGGATATAATCAATAACAGTACAAAATGCACGTGCGTAACACCCGAGGGCAAAATTGTCATTTAAATTTTGCGGGGTGTTACAGTTCTGGCCGAAGTTGTTGTTTGCTGTTTAGCCGAGATTGCTGTTTGCCATTTGGCTGAGGTTGCGGGTTGCTGCACTTGCTGTCGTGTTGCTTTGTTGTGGCACGTGTTGCGCGTGTCACTCGCGTTGTTGGTGTGCGTTCGTTGCACGTGCATTGTCGCTGTAGGGATTCCCATCCTGTTATTCTTCGTATTCGACTAACCGTCGGTAAAGGCATGTCCTCTTGAACCAATTTATTATTCGTGCTCAAGAATTCTTTTGATCTCCTGCAAGTAGTTCACATTCCAATTATCTTATATATTTGCTTGATATTTCTTCAAGAGATTATCACGGATTCATCGGCGAAACCAAGTGATAATTCTCTTTTCATGTCGTTATCTTTGACTCAAACCCATGCCTTATTGCACATTGCATATGCACGTAATACATGAAAACAATTAGATCTATGCTATAGAACTGATTGATGACTTGAAAGTTCTCGATTGAATATATTTTTTTTTTCGTGAGTTAATTGCCATGATTATGAAAGTCCTTGTTAATGTTTAAATTGCATGCTAATGACTAAATAGAAGTTTTGTTAATCAGTTGCCATGAAATTGCATGCTTGTGTGTTGAAATTATTATCGATTCATGTTAAATTATTATGTGGCCTGTTGTCTGTCTTATTTTGCATTAAATATTTGAACCAGTTAGCGTAAGAGTTAAGTAGAACTTTGTAAATAAAAATTGTAGCTCTATGAGTCTACTTTTTAGAACATTTGACGGATCTAAATTCTGAGTTATAATTTGCAAGATACTAGACTTTTAATGCTGCTAGGTCCAAATTTCCAGATTCGCCATTACATGTATATCAACCAGAATTGTTAATTAGAAGAAAATATTAACAGTAGAATTAAAATCTGAAATTGATCTGGTTGAGACTAGACATGATTAGGAATCACCCTGAATTTTTGTGGAATTATTTGATGAATATGCAGACCCGATATATACAAGTACAGATGACTCTAAGATTCTGCCTGAACATAAAATTTGTAAAGACTAAGAATTTGAACCTAGTTTCTGTGATTTCTATATGTTCTGTGTATATGCGTTGGAACCGGCAGAGAGTCTAGTTTCTAGAATCCATTTTTTTTTTCATGTAGCAACGGGAATATCTATTTTTGTACAGCAACGTCTTGTTGTCCAGATTGTATGTTTTGTATTGATTTAGTATAAATACTTCTTGCCTTGCATATAATGAGTAGAATTAGTCACACCTTTCATCCCACAACCTTGACATCCTCTTGCATGCTAACATAGAATGAAATAAAATAATAACAAGCTGGGGTAATAAGGGTTGACTTGGTAGTGAACAATTGGAGACTGTACTCGGTAAGGGCCCTTCGTGTTTACATTGTTTATTGTAATGGAAGGTGGAGTATCGAGTGTTAATTATTGTTATCGTGTTATCATGTAATCTTGTTATCATGTTATCATGTTATCCGAGTACATGATCTGTTGAGTTCACCATCACAGTCTAAAACGATTACTGTTTGCATGCACCGAACCTGTGGTATGAGACACAGTACTACATGCATTAGATAGGTTAATAAAATGAATAATAACCCTAGATTGACATTCAATGCTTAATCCCATATATTGTCATCGATATTGATCATGAATCGTAACTATTGATTATTGCATAATTGAATATAGACCCTTGACTTTATCGCCAACCGTTGTTTTTGTTCTTGACTTTGATCCAGTCCTTTATTCTTGATATACCATGTTTTCTTGTTCTCTATTTTCCACTACTTGTTTTCCATGACTTGCTCTAACAGACACTATTTTTCTATTTTAGTTCATGAGTTTGCAGGTACTCAAGGAGTGATACTAGAAGGTCTTTGTGAGCAACAATTTTAGAGTATGGAGTTGAAAGAATAAACTGCTTGAACTATCTATCTATGCTATTTTCCCTTTGAACATTGTTATTGTTATTTTACTTTGTTTGTGGGCTTTGTTGACCCGAAATTTGTTTTAACCCAGATGTTGGATATAATATTTTCAATTATTTTATCTATTATTGAAGTTGTTCTTCGTTTATGTGATTATATTCTCTTGCGTGGTTATGATTGTTATTCATATTATTGAGTTAGACTGGTAAAATTTATGGATGATGCTTACATCATTCGCTGAGCCTTTGTTATGTGCTCGTATTCCCATATTTTGGGAAGGGGGCGTGACAGGTTTTTAGTGGTATCATAGTTAGGTTTGGCTAATGTGTTAGTCATGTTTGACTAATATGTCAGTCAAGCTTGGCATAGCCAGGTTAACTCAATAATATGCACAGTACACTGATCACATGAACATATAATAACTAACATATAATCTGGGTACTAACCATATTTGATCTTGTTGCATGCTATGGCTCGCAGAGGTTCTTCCACTTCCCGTCCGAGGGATGAACAGCCAGATAATGTTGCTATCTTCCAGACTATGCAACAACTGTTGGACCTTCAGCAAGAACATAATGAGCTGATGAGGTCTACATTGGAGGCAGCCAACCGAACTGCCGCTAGACCTGTACCGGGGCTACTGCCACCAAGGCCCAAAACTGTGGTAGAATTCATGAGGTTGCACTCGTAACATTTTTCGGTATGGAAACGCCACTGGAGGCTGAGCAATGGCTTACCCAGACCGAGCAGTTGCTGATTGCAGCTCGGAATGCTGATGTTGATCGTGTGGATGTGATAAGCATCTAGCTGGTGGACCTCACCCATATCTGGTAGCGGGCCGAGATTGAGAAGCTCGAGAGACCCATCACTTGGGCTACTTTCACGGAGAGCTTCATGGCGATGTTCTTCCCCAGTGTTACCAAGGATGAGATGGAGCGACAGTTTGTTTCCTTAACTCCAATGATTCAAATAATGTTATTTAATATCATTTGTTGTTTCTTACTTCACATGTGACAATATTAATTTAAATGTTATCTTAACTCAGAGAAATCGTTTCGTGGACGAGTATGCTGTGGAGTTCACTCGGCTTAGCCGCTTTTCTATTGCCTTGGTAGCCACTGACGATGACAGGGCTCGCAGATTCCTGATAGGCTTGAACTTCCACATTCAGGACCGTTTGGCTGCCCACCGGCACCGCACATATGCCGATGTTCTTGATGCGGCCAAGATTCAGGAGCAGACTCTTAGGAGGTTGTGTACTGCTCAGTGGACTGTATAGCACCCTGTTGTAGCTCGGCCTATGGGAGGGCCTATTTGAAAGCCAGTCCGACCCCTTCCACAAGGGTGTAGCCGTATCCTCCTGTTGCCCCGAGGACCGTTCAGACCTGTGACTACTGTCATAAGGTTGGATATTCACAGCAGGCCTGCAGGTTAGCCAATCAGCTATACATGGTGTGTGGGAGCAGTGATCACATGGTTCGTGATTGCCCCAGGATCAGGGCTTCTGCGCTGGTTGGAGGTGCAGCTCAGTAGGGAGCACAGGTTCGAGGTCAGGGCAGACCGCCTCTTCCACCGTAGAGGCAAGTCTTTGATCAGGGAGAGTGGCCCCGGGGGGAGGCCAGACTGGAGGTCGTGGTCAGGCCTATAACCTGACTGCTGAGGAAGCTGAGACAACTGTTGGAGTAGTTGTAGGTATATCTTAGTAATTTTATTATTTATTTTCTTTATTAAAATTTTGCATGTTAATCCTTTTCTTTTGTGCAATTATTCATGCATATATCCTACTTTCACCGCATTCCTATACTTTGATCATCTTTTAGGTGTCATTTTGGTTTTCTCTCTTCCTGCTCATGTTCTGTTTGACTCCGGTGCTACCCACTCCTTTATTTCCTCCAACTTTGTTGATCAGCATCATTTGGCAAGCGATGCCATGCCCACAGCTTGGGGACATCACCACAGGTTGAGGTGTCATTGTTTGTTCTAGGGTATGCAAGCAAAGTCCGTTGCTGATAGGTGGTGTGGCTTTCAAGGCTGAACTGATTGTGATCCCCCATTCTGGCATTGATGTTATTCTGGGGATGGACTGGCTGGGTGTTACTCATGCCGTGATTGATTGCCAAGAGAAGAAGGTGACTTTCAGGTTTCCTGGACACCAAGAGTTCGAGTTTCTTGCAGGTGAGACACCGCTTGGACATGTCAAGAGCTCGATGAACCCGACAGCTGCTACACTTGAGTTATTGTGCACATATGGAGATGTTGCACCCTTGGTTGTGCAGGATTTCCTTGACGTATTTCTAGCAGAATTACCCGGATTACCGCCAGATCGAGACGTGGAGTTCAGTATTAATGTTCAGTCGGGTACAACACCTATCTCAAAGAATCTGTACCGCATGGCACCAGTTGAATTGGCAAAACTGATGGTGCAAGTCCAGGAGATAAGGCCGAGTGTTTCACCTTGGGGAGCCCTAGTTTTGTTCGTTAACAAGAAGGATGGCTGTAATACCCCGTACTTAAGAGTGTATATATATAGAATATTATATGAAAATATAATATATATATATATATATATATATATATATATATATATATATAATAAGTGAGAAAGTGGTAGTTGGCCTATAGGAGATTCTATAAGGTTATGGATTAAGTGGATTAAAGAAAGAGGCCTATAAAAGATCTATGGGGCTTAGGAAATAATGTGTATTAAATTGAAGGTTGAATGAAGGAGTGTGGGTGCTGCATGGTTGGTTGGGCGTGGGGATTAATCCCTAGGAGAAAGGAGAAAGAGTGTGTGTACATTAGGTTGCTAATGATCAAAGGTCACCTAATGGCTATAGCCCCTTTTGTGAAGCACGCTTGTGATGGACAGTTGTTAGAATTTTATTTGTTCGCGTACTACACGCACGTGTAGCCGCGTACGCAGCTAAGCAGGGCTCGGGGCATTACAAACGGTATCTGAGCCGACTTTCGACATCGAGTGTGTGCAAGATGTAAGCCTTAGATGGAGCTAGCAGATGTACACTGGTGGGTAACCAAAGTCCCGGGTTGGGTTGTACAGCTAGCAGAATCAGAGTAGTCCTTTCCACATCAGCAAGAAAGGGATCCTAGATCAGGTTGAAAGTCCCAGACTCAGCGAGGATGCTGAGTTCTTAAGGGGTGTGTGCGTAACACCTCGTACTTAAGAGTGTATATAATAAAACACAAAGAAAGCTATCATGTGGCTCTCCTTCAATTCCCCCAAAAATCAAAGGCCCAGATCTAACCTTACAAAACATATTTTCCCTCCCAAAAGTTTCTCCCCAAAACTCAAATTCAAACCCCCCACCCAAAACAACTCCTATATTTATTTAATTTTTTCTCTCTCTCTTTCCCTCCCTTTTCTATTCAAAAAATTAAGTAAATAAAAATTTTTAAAAATCAAAAAACCTTTAAAATAATTCAAAAAATCAAAAAATTAAAAATTAAAAATTAAAAATATTAAAAAACTAAACAAATTAAAAATTTAAAAACCTTTAAAATAATTCAAAAAATCAAAAAAAACATATAATATATTTTTTCCCGGACCCCAAAAGTTTCTCATATAATATGTTTGCTACTTCAATTAATTTGCTGGACCTCCAAAACTATTTTATATGATCAAACAAGGTGCGTCGTTCCGAAGACGTGCCGTAGGCACGTGTCAACGGGCAAACCTAGTATATATATATATTGTAACCTTTATTTTCTATTTTCTTTATTTTTGGATGTATTTTTTCTTTTTGGGTATTTATTCATCTTGTATCTTTTTTTAACCGTATATTGGACCTTCTTTATCAATATATTCATCTAATTGATTTCTCATCGTCTGATTTGATCTTCTTAATTCATTGTCAGCCTATTATTTTATCTTTTTTTGATCGAGCCATTATTTTTTATCCTCATTATAGTTGTTCATGTCCTATTTTGTTTGTTTACTAGATTTGCCCATGGGCACGTGCTTACGGCACGTCTTCGAAATGATACAAAACACGAAAAGCCTGTAAACAGTAAAACAACAATTATGTAGCTCAAGTTTGAATAGTACGACAATAATTAGTTGTAAATAAAAATCCATGTTTCCATTAGTATATGTTGAAAAATAATTATAAATGAGGGTATAAAATCTAACTTCTTAGAACTTTAAGTGTGGAGTTGAAGAGATATTTACTATTTTCAATATAACATATTAACATGTGCAAAAAAAACATTAAAATTCTGAAAATCTAAATTTCTAATTAAATATAGAAAGAATGGGAGAGCGAGATAGGAAGAGAGAGAAAGAGAGAAATATGAAAAAGTGAAGAGAGAAGAGAGAGATAGTAATAAAGTAATAAGTTTTTTAGTTTTGGGGGAAAAATTTTGGTTTTGGGATTTGAATTTTTGGAGGGAAAATATGTTTTGTGAGGTTTGATCTAGGCCTTTGATTTTAGGGGGGATTGATTGTGAGCCACTTGATAGCTTTCTTTGTAATTTATTATATAGATTTTTATTCCCATCTCATTATTTTGGATCATCCTATTTTTATTTGGATCTTTTATTTAACCCAAAATCCTAGTGAAAACCCTATTGAAACTCTTTGAACAAACCCAAGTAAAGCCCTATATTTACTAGTGGTTCTTAATTAATCCCCCAACCCATATGCATTATAAACCCAATAGTCACATGCCCAATAACCCTTACAACCCGGAACCCATTTTACCCAAATACCCACCAACCGTTCACCCTAACCCTAATATATCTCACCTTATATATGTACATCTCCACTGTTACCCATCCCCATACAAAAAAACCTGGATCCGCCTATCCCAATCATCCCCTACCTCCCAAACTTTCGAACTTCCAAAAACCACTACTCCCAACCTCTCTCCCTTCCTCTCTCCCGACTACCACCCCCGTGTGCAACCCCGTCCCCTCTCCGACCTCATCTGCCGACAATAGCGAAGCCCCACCTCGATGACCCCGCAGCGCGAGCTGCACCTCTGCATGCTGTTCCCTCCCGGCATCACGACCAGCAACAGCAACCACATTGCAGGCACCGACCGCACAGTCCTGTGCGACCCTGTGCTCCCTGCCTTCTCCCGATGCCAGCCAGCAATGCAGTCCACCGCACTGTGCTCCTCTTTCGACGCTGCGAAGACAGCAACAGCAACGCAGCACCTCGACGCCGCGGTGCTGCCCTCTGTCGTTGCTGGGTTTTTATGTGCGTGTGTGATCTCGTGTTGTGTTCGTGGTTGCGTTCGTCGTTCGTTTGTTGAGTTTGTGCCCTGGAATCCATTCCTGTTATTCCTGTTCTTGCTTCGTCGTTTTCGTCGTCAATTTCAAGGCAAGTAACTTGTATTCTTTTTTTGTATAATACAAGTACTAAATACCGCATGTAGTGTAGCTTTTGTTCCTAAAGTCAATTACCATGAAATCTCTTGTTTGATCTTGTCTCTAGTTGTTGATCCGTTTGTAATCGTCTCGTTACACACACAACATGAAATAAATTAGATCTAATAAATTCTTGATATATACATGCATGTTGTTCGTAATTTATGAGGTGTTGTATGATCTTGCATGATTGATGTGTTATGAGTAGTATAACTTGTTGTAGACGTGTTAAATACCATATATCATGTTGCTTGGACATCTATTATACTCACATTTCGTTATGATTTGGATGAGTTCCATATGAACAAGTGGATTTTATGCTTGAAGTAATTTTCGGTTTTTGCTGTTACTCCATTTTTGTTCAGTATTTTAGACCCTATTGAGATTAGTATATGAAAATTATTTGTGAACATGAATCACAGAGATTTCTTTCTATTTTCCAGAATTTCTGACAGATCTCAGTTTCGGGTTGTGAGTTGCAAGATACTGCTGTTTTACTACAGAGGTGTAGAAAAATTACAGATTTGGTTTTATGTGAATTCTGGAGAGTAATTTATTTTTATACTGATGTTAAAGATAATATTTTGATACAATATTTTGCTGAGTACAACTAGACTTGACTGTGATTAACCCCTAATTTTTGTGAGTTTAATTGATGACTTTTATAAACTATTCTATGCTTGCAAACAATTACTATACTTCCAGAATTTTCATGTTGTTCAGTAAAGAACCTAAATTTCAATCTGATTCTAGCTGCTGTTGGTAAAACCTTTGTGAATATGAAATGTAAACTAATGTATCTATTTTATCATCCTTTTGACGGATCTGGATTTCGATTTGTATTTTGTAATCTATTGATGTTTTAGTACTACTGTGTCAAGAGTTTCAGATTTACCAACTTGATGTATCTTGCTGTCTTCTGGTTTTATTTGACTATACTAGCTATGTTGGAAAATTATGAAACTTTATTTTCTGATAGTAAACATACTAGGAAATACCCCAGATTATTCTTGGATTTAATCAGTAAGTTTTATGCCATTTTCCTGTTTATGAATACAAACTTCTAATTTCTGGCTGAACATGTTTTCTGGATACAATTCTGTTTTGAGTCCTGTTTTTGTGAAATACCATATGACTTATATATATTTGCTGGATTCGGCCAGGAGTCTAGTTTCCAGGTTTTCTGACGGTTCCAGATTTTCATGTCCGTGGCAACAGGAATCCCAGATTTGGTGCAGTACTTTCTTGCTTTCCAGAAATAGAATTTTCGTTGTCTTTGTCTATTTTGAGTCATTTGTCACCCGCTCTTGTGCTTCTTTCAACTTGTACTTGTCCTTTGTCATCTTACTATATTTCTTGACTTGTTTGTGCACGTCCATGCTTGCTTGAATAATAATAATAAGAAACTAAGCTGGCGTAAAGGGAAAGATCTAATAGTGGAAAAATACAGAAACGTGTACTCGGAAGAGGATTCATAGATCCTACTTGGTTATTTGGAGCTTGACACGTGATTACTTGATACTTGCACACTTGACATGTAATACTTGGTTACTTGGAGCTTGATACTTGGTTATTTGGAGCTTGATACTTGATACTTGGAGCTTGCCCCTGAGTACACTGCCCTCTATGATCTACTATTAAATCTAAAACATAACTGTTTGAATGTAACAACCATGTGATAAATTCTGGGATGCATGAAGTGCTACATAAATAGGACTAGATACAAGACTTGAACATGATCACTTGACACTTGCCACTTGCTACTTGTTACTTGTACATGATACTTGATACTTGACACTTGTTACTCGTTACTCGTTATATGATACTTGCTTACTTGACACTTGTTACATGCCACTTGTATCCGTTCATCTTGCCATGCTAGTTGTTTCTGTTCTCGATTAGAGTTAGTTATTCTATTTTGTTATTACATCCTTTCCATGCTATACTTGCTTCCGCTATTACTCAATTCTTGTTTATCTTTCTTGTACTTGTTGCCTGCACTACAAGCGGCCCGTGACTTGCATAGACGAGCATTTTGTTTCTCTTTCCTTTTTCCTGCAATTTGTTAATTTGCAGATTATGGTGATCAGCTGCCCGATGGAGTAGGTGATCTGAGATTCTAGTTGGCTGGAGTTCTTCCTATATCTATTTATTTCTTATTGCTTATCTTGAATAATTGTAATTCGCTACATGGATATTTGTATTGGGCTTTTTGTCCCAGACTTGTGTTTTGTTCTAGACTTGATTATTTGAAATTCAGTATTCTTGTTTCTTGTTTCAAGTAATCTTGTTGACTATATTGATTCAGTTATGCATGCGCATGGTTGACTATTTCTGTTCTATATCTCTTGTTTATACTTTTACTCGTTGTAAAGATCCTGACAGCTTATGAATGGTGAAAGCCATTCGCTGGACTTAGTCATGTATCCGTATTCCGTATCTCCTTTTTGGGAAGCGGGGTGTGACATATATAATATTATATGAAAATATATAATAATATATATATATATATATATAATAAGTGAGAGAGTGGAATGGGGCTTACGAAATAATGTGCATTAAATTGAAGGATGAATGAAGGAGTGTGGGTGCTGCATGGTTGGTTGGGCATGGGGATTAATCCCTAGGAAAGAGGAGAAAGAGTGTGTGTATATTAGGTAGCTAATGATCAAAGGTCACCTACTGGCTATAGCCCCTTTTGTGAAGCACGCATGTGGTGGGCAGTTGTTAGAATTTTATTTATTTACATATTGCGCGCACGTGTAGCCGTGTGCGCAGCTGAGCAGGGCCCGGGGCATTACAATGGCAGCCGCCAACTCTGCATTGACTATCAAGGGTTGAATAATGTCACTGTGAAAAATCGGTACCCATTGCCGATGACTGACGACCTGTTTGACCAACTGGGGGGGTGTTTCAGTTTTCTCGAAGTTGGATTTTCGTTCTGGTTATCATCAGGTGAAGGTGAAGTCAGAGGATGTTCAGAAGACGGCATTCCAGACAAGGTAGGGGCATTACGAGTTCTTGGTAATATCGTTCAGAGTTACCAATGCACCAGCATTGTTCATAAGTGATGAACCGGGTATTCTCACCATTTTTGGACAAGTTTTTAGTGGTCTTCATTGACGACATCTTGTTGTATTCTCGGAGCTGGGAAGATCATGCTGAGCATTTGAAGATTTTCTTGCAGACCTTGAAGGAGAACCAACTATATGGGAAGCTCAGCAAGTGTGAGTTCTGGTTGGACCATGTTGCCTTTTTGGGTCATGTTATCTTCGGTGATGGTGTTTTTGTTGATCTTCGAAGATCTCTGCGGTCAAGGATTGGCCGGTTCTGAAGTTAGCATCGGAAGTACGAAGCTTTCTTGGATTGGCAGGGTATTATCGGAAGTTCATTCAGGATTTCTCAAAGATAGCTAAACTCTTGAACAATTTGATGAAGAAGGAGCAGAAGTTTGTTTGGGATGGGGCTTGTGACGAAGCTTTTGTGGAATTGAAGGGTCAGTTGATGTCAGCACCTGTACTGACTATACCCGACAATTCGGGCGGTTTTGTGATCCACTATGATGCTTTGGGTAGAGGTCTGGAAGCAGTGCTGATGCAGCTTGGCTGAGCTATCACCTATGCATCCAGGCAGTTGAGGCCGCATGAGAAGAACTACCCTACGAATGATCTGGAGCTTACAGTCGCAATTTTTGCTCGGAAGTTATGGAGGCATTATCTGCATGGGGATATAATCGAGATTTTCACAGCTCACAAGAGCCTCAAGTATGTGTTCACACAGAAGGTGTTGAACATGAGGCAAAGAAGATGGTTGGAGCTGATGGCAGATTATGACATGAACTTGCAGTATTACCCGGGCAAAGTGAACATGGTACTTGATGCTTTGAGAAGAAGACCTGCTGCTATGTTCCTTACCAAATAGAAGGAAATAGTGGAGGGTATGAGAAGGCTGGAGTTGGATGTGTTACTTCCTAGTTCAGCACAGCAGTGCATGATGTTGCAATTGCAATCTTCACTAGTAGAGCAGATCAAGGAAGACCAAGCGGATAATCAACAATTGCAGAAGTTCCTGTAGTGCCCCGAATTTACAATATAATATCTCAGAAATATGTGGCACAATTCCAGAATCAAACTTCAATGTAATCATAAACATACCAACCAAATACAGGAAAAATTAAAACTTTTTATTACATCAATTGTTTACAAAGCTCATCGGACAATTAAACACCTTGAATTACATTTTCTTTCTTTTACAACACATTCGTTTACAATTTACATAAGCTCTATTATCATTCTACCACATGCATCCAAATCCCAAGCAATAGGCACCTACCTGTAAACAATATCCGGTGCAAACCCATGCTATATGCTGACTCTCTAATGCATACCTGTCAGATTCTATGCAGCCCACTCTACATAAGTCCAGTGCAAACCCTTATCATTCTCCACTTTATAGGGTTAAATCTCTCGTTATGCAACTAATCCTACTATGGTGAAGGAAACAATATCCAGAATACTCTGCGAATAGGCATCACAACCCTCGATGTGCAAGCATCATGTAAGAATAGCTCAAAAACCGGAGAATCACTTTGCGAGGCCCTCGACGTGCAAATGCACCAGGTACATCCCGTGAATAGGCCCACCGGCCCTCGACACGCGAATGCACCCTGCATGCTCCGTAAATAGGCCTGTAGACCCTCGACACGCGAACAAACAAATGTCCTATCGAGACAGAACAATACATAAGTCCTGGAACGCATCCGTTAGACCTAACCCAAGAGCATATAATTACATTTCCTAAGTTCCATCACATCTCTGCTAGTGCCTGTCCTTAAGTTGATTATTATTAAAAACACAAAAATCCCCCCTCTCTAGAGTTAGTGTATCCTACCGGACTTAATTCCACAAAACAACCCCAATGACCCCATCTAGGTCAAAATCCACAAAATCTCATCTGCCGGTTCACAGGACTCCCACTCAACTCCTAGAGTTTCACAAAACAAATATCAACACCAAAACATCCAATAAAACTCTTAATACCATCATTAAAACGTTTATATCAATAAAAATCTTCTTTAATCAGGCAAAATGTAATCCCTGTTTTTCATTTTGTGTATTTTTGAGTGTATTTTCTTTTTTCTTGTATTTGATTCCGTTGTATCTCTTTTGGACCGTGCATTGGATTTTATTTACAATATATATTCTTTTATTATTTTTGGTCTCTATTATTTGAATTCTTGATTTTTGTTCGTCTCTTATTTCGTTCCATTTTGATTGAGCTGATTATTTTTTATTCTCCTTATTGTTGTTCAGTTTGCCCTATCTATTTCTTTGCTTGAATTCCTAATACCCTGTTAGAACTCCTAACCCATTTATCTTAACCAATGCCCATTATATTAAATCCCATACATTAATATACCTAACCAATTAATTACCATGAGCCCATTAACCACTTAACCTATTATTTAAACCATCAGTTGTTTGCAGAAACCTATTAACCAAACCTATTATACTCTAATCATACTTCTACCCATTCACTACCCATGCAAACCCGACCCGAAACCCATATGTGCCGCTGTAATACCCTGATTTTTCAATTAATGAAAAATTATTTATTTTGCACGTAGTGTGCACGTACAATATTTTGAATGAATTATTTTTATTTAGATGTGTATAATTATTTAAATATGTGTTCTCAAATTATTTTTGTACAAAAAGCCTTTCTTTAAACAAATAGAAAGCCTTATTTTAATTTAATTAAAAAGGCCTTTTTCTTAAAGCCCAAAATGTATTTTTATTTTATTTATTTTAATAACACTTTTGGCCCAAAATAAAGCCCATGGATTAAACTATTTTTTATTTAAACTTGTCATGTAGAAGACTATTTTATAACTATTTTATTTTTGTACAAAATTAAAATGTACAAATTTGGCCTAGTTGCATGCACGTGCACTACACGTACACGTGCAATGCACACTCTTTATGGTGGCCGGTTGGCACATTCTTTGGAGGGAATTTTGAAATTAGACATGGTGATCATGGAGGTGGTTATGTGGATGTGGGTAGTTTTTATAACTCCTACTCTAATCTTGGCCCTCCATCTTTCAACCACCTAGTCAATCCTAGCCATCCATCTTACTTGTTTTCTAGTATAAATACCCCCCTCCCATGGCTATATTCATATGCAATTACATATTTCCAAATTATAGTCTTATTGTAGTAATAGTGTGAGTTAAAAAGATAGAGAGAGTGTGTGGGTTTGCTTGCTTGTTCCAAGGAGGAGAGGCCGGCCATTGCAAGAGGGAGCATTCGGTTGCTTGGTGACTTGGAGCTTGTGTGCGCATCGGCTAGGAGGAGATGCTTTCATTCGCAAGGACCTTGTTGCTTTGTGTGTTTATTTTCTCTCCATTCAAGGTGGGTAAACCTTTCATATTTCTAAAGTAGAGATCCATGCTAGATTTAACTATCAAAATTATGCATGAAAAATACTAATAAGAACCCACTTTAATTGAGAAGTTAGTTTACGAATTGATTGAAATGTGGTGCTTGATTTGTATGTGATTAAATTGTGTGTAGAATTCTCCATGCTTATTAGAATAAATGAATGATGCTAGTATTGATGCTTGAGAACACTAATGTGGATGTTAGTTTAATTGAAAAATTGAAGCATGCAAATTAATTAAGAAAGAGCACGCTTTTTGAAAGAGTAACTTTATTTGAGTTGTGAGCTTGTTAATGGATAAGTGGTTATATAATTTGTGATGTACATGATTAGACTAGGAGTATTGTTGATTTAAAATAAATACTTTTATTACCATCACTAATTGTATGTAAAAGTTAGTACTTGTATTAGTGCTAATTTATGTTTGAAAAGATATATTTTTTGGGTTATTATGGGTTGGATAAATTCAAAAAAAAAAGTGTATAGATATGTATGTTGAATAAGAGATTTAATAACAGTAAATTAATTGTGAATGAAAAGTTTAGAAGATCTATTGTTATTCAATGTCGAAAATGAAAAATTAGTAGTTTTAATGAATAATTCATGGATTATGTAAAAAAAAAATATTTTATTAGTGCAAAAAATTATTTTAATCTTACTGATATGAAGATCATGTAAGGGGAAGCTAATCTGGAATTTTTTAGTAACTTTCACAAAAGCAATATGAAACCAAGTTTAGTTGAACATCGAGTATTTTGATAACAGTGGCAAATTGATTCAAAAAGTTTTTAATTCATACTGTGACAACCTGAGCTAGTAGCTCAGGCGGTCACTGTTTGCGGTTGGCTTCTCTGGGTTGATCGGTTCGAACCCCTGTGTCCGCAACATTTTTCTACACAATTTTGAAAGCTTATAACTTTCGGCCCGAAAACAATAAGTATTAATTTTGCCCCCTTTATATCGCTAGCACAGTTCGGCCGAACGGCGGGTGCTCTTGGCTTTGTTTCCGTTGTGCCTGGGTTCGATTCTCACCCTCGGCATATATAAAAAAATATTTTTTTGGGCTTTTTAGATGTCCAAAAAATGTGAAAAAAATATGGTTTTTCTCATAAAATGTAAGGAATTTTATAAGAATGATTTGGGTATTATTTGAATGAATCTAACTATGGTTTGGAGTTAAAATGCATATATAGACATGTGGTTCTATACAGATTATTGATATGAAATTACAACTTGAAAGAATAAGTGAATTGAAACATTAAGAGTTGATTTAGCAAAAAGAAATGTGGTTGTGTGACATGATGCAATTATTTTCTCACTTATGGAACAATATGAAGTGTGTACATTGTTTAGTAATGTGGAATTATTGTGATGTGATAATTGATAAGTATATGCAAATTTATGTGCAATGATGGACTTGTGAACAAAATTGAAATCATGAATTGAAAAGAGAATATACATGTGAGTATGAGAACTCAACATGGAAATTTATAAGTTGAAGATTGTGAAATGAAATTTGAAATAGAGTAGCTAAGTCTCCCCGGCATTGAGAAATGAAATGAAATGAAATTAGACCAAGGTTGGTCATGATGAAATGAAAGAATAAGTCCGGTTGATGGAGAGGCTAACTCTAGAGATTAATTTTGTTCATGATTTTAATAAAACTAAGGATTAGTGCATAGTGAAGATGTGATGAAAGTAAGAGAAAAACATTGAGTATGAGGGCCCTGGGTAGCGGCGAGAGCGTATCCCAGGAATTTCCATGATGAGTCTGGGTGAGGATGCTGCTCCAGAGTACCGTCCCGGTGGCGACGCTCGTGGGATGTTTGAAGACTACGGGTGGTGTCATGTCTATGGTGAGAGCTGAATTACCACAGGATGTCTGCATGATGAGTCATGTCAGCGATGGGATTCCCTCCAGAGTGCCTAGACATGAGTTCGTAGGTCAGAAAACATCTAGGATACTTACCGTAATTACAGTAGTAGATTAAATCATAACGGGGGATTGAACCCTACAAAGATGAAGAACGAATAAGGGCTTGCCCTCAGACCTATGTAGTATGGGATGCATAGAATCCGAACAAGTGCGCATTAGTGTCATGTAACATAAATAAATGCATTAAGGATTAAGTGCACAATCACAACACGACATCAATAGGGTAGTCCCTTTAGTTTGAATGTGACAAGTTTGTGTTTGTTAAATATGGAAAGTTAAGTTATACTATTTCCGGCATAGAGAGGATGGCCGTATATAATGTTCGTCGGTTGAATAAACTGACGTACCCACAGTCTTATATGCAGGTAAATGACTTGTTAAAGATTAAAGAAGAATGGATGCTTAAAGATTGTACCATGTTGTTGTACTTTTATTCAATTGTTGTATTTTACTTCCGCTGTGCAAAAGAAAAGTGTAATATTGATGTAAACTTTGATGTATGATGAAAAGTTTTAATTTCCCTGTAAAATTGTACTAAAGAAAGTGAAAAGATCCTGTAGAACATCTCGAATTCAGTGTATTTGGGATTCGGGCGTTACAGAGTGGTATTAGAGCCGACTTTCGACACCGAGTGTGGGAGAGCAGTGAGTTATGGACTCCAGGATGATCGGCAGAGTGAGACAGACAATCCCCAGAAGTCTGGGATGATGGACAGAGATCCACAGAATGATCCGCAGAGTGGGATTGGTCTCCAGAATTCCAAAGACGAGAGTGACGCTCACAGAAATGCTCTACATCGGCTAGAAAGTAGATCCTGCACTAGATTGTGCATGCCCCGTGCTCATCAGCGAGGACGCTGATTTCTGAAGGGGGGTGTATGTAATACCCCGTATTTCTGAAATATATATGTATATATGGTTTGAAAAAATATATTGAATTGGAATTTGCCTATAGAGATTTCTATAGGAAGGATTTATAAAAATATTTGGATTTGATATGGGATTTAGTTGAAATCCGGTTTGTGTGAGGTGGGGGGACCCACCGGTTGGGAGAACAACACATGAGTGCTGTTCTTGTAGGTGACGTGGCACCTAGGGGAGGCTACTCCTAGTGTGTGCACGGTATGGAAATAGAACAAAAAGGAGTGGGATTTAGTCCCATATCGATAGTTTCAAATGATATAATATAGTATAAATAATAAATGCCAAGGATCAAGAGTCACCAATTCGGTTAACCACCTTTTGAGAGGCAGCCTGTGGTGGGCAGTTGTACTACATAGTATTTAATTTGTCTTATAAATTGTATAAATTGTCCGAGCCCTCCACTTATAAAACCCATGCCCCGGCTGCTCATCGCCACCCAAAACCCTAGCTGCCTTTTGTGTCACCCGCTCTCTCTATCCCGTTTGCTCTCCCTCTCCTCCGCCCTACTCCACTGCACCCCCCGACATGAGCCGACCACCCTCTCAGCCTCGCCCTGTCCCTCTTCCACCGTCTCCTGTCCTCTCGGTCTCTATTCGGCGCGCCCAGCAGCAGCAGCTAGCAATGCAGCAAGTGCCGCCAGCCGCTGCCGCTCTCCGCGGTCGCCATCCTATTTCCCCGTTTCGTGCTCTTGCCGTGTGTGCTCTCATTCGTTGCTTTAGTTCTTGTTTGTTGGTTCTTGGTGCACGTGTGTTTTCGTGTACGTGGACATTGGTTGATCGTCGTTCGTTCGTTGCGTTCATTGTTGGTTTCGTGCTTCACTCGTGGCTCGTAGGTATTGCTTGTTTTTGGCTCGTGTGATCGTTGAGTTCATTGGCCAGGAATTCGTTCCCGTTATTCTTGCTTGCAGTCGCTTTCGTCATCTGTTGAGGCAAGTAACTTGTACTCAATTTCTTTGTATGATACGAGTTATAAATTTCACTTGTAGTGTAGTTGGGTTCTAGAGACAACTCGTGTGTGATGTATTTTTGATGAGTATTGTCTCTATAGTGCTATTGACCATAGTTGCCTCACGACACAAATTTAACATGAAACAACTTAGGTTTTGACCATTCTTGATGTGATTATATTTGTAAGATAATTATGAGAATTGGTTTGTTGTTCGGATCCATGTGATATAATTGTTGTGGACATGTCATATAACCTATTTCATGATATTTGGACATTTAGTAGACTCTATAACATGTTTGGTTGTGTTTTGAACGAGTTTTGTATGTTGCATGTTAATTTGTTGTTAAAAGGAAAATCTGTATTTTGTCAATGATCAGTTTTGATTGCTATTTTAAACCATATTAAGGTCAGTATCTTAACTTCAGCATTAAACATAATTTTTAGAGAAATCCTTATTCTTTCCATGATTTCTGACCTTGATCGATTTCGTTTCGGTATGTGTGAGATATGATTGTTTTACTACATCGGTGTATTATATTTCAAGATTTTGTTTCTTAATGATTTTGATGACTAAACTATTTTTATAGTAGTGCTATACATATTATTTTGATCTGAAATTTTGGACAGTATTTCTATACTTGATTAGGGATTACCCAGAATTTTGGTGGATTTATTTGATCGTTTCAAGCTATCGAATAAAAACTATACTTGCTGGATTTTGTTCGCTGTTCTGTAAAGAAGTATATTTTCACCCAAGTTCCTTTTTCTGTATCAAAAATATTTATGAAATATGAAAGTTAGCCTATTTTGTCTATTTTCTTCTCCCTTTTGAGGATTTGGATTTCGTTTCACGGTTTGCGAGATATTATAGTTTTCGTACAGCAGTGTTGGGAATTCCAGATTTGCCAAACTATCGTTTCTTGATGTTTTCTGATTTTTTTTTACTGAACTAATCTTACTGGAAAATTATGAAACTTTATATTCAGATACTAGACATATAGGGGAATACCCCAGATTTTTCCTGGATTTATTTGAGCTGTTTTGATGCTGTTTTCCTGACTTTGAATTTGATTTACTGATTTTTGGCTGAACGTATTTTTCTGGATTCAAATCAGTTATGAGTTATGTTTTTGTGAATTACTATATAGATTATTTATATTCGCTGGATTCGGTTGGGAGTTTATTTTCTAGAACTTTCGACGGATTCAGATTTGCATGTTTGTAACAACGGAAATCACTGTTTTACTACACTATGGTCTTGCTGTCCTGAATTAGAAATTTGGTTATTTTATCATTTTATGAGTTATCTTGCACCCGTACATATTTATCTTACAACTTAAACTTGTTACATGATCATGCCATGTTATTCGTGAGATGTTTTGCACACATACATGCTTGTTTGACAATAATAATAAATAACCAAGCCGGGGTTTAAGGGAAAGATCTAATAGTGGATAATTCAGAAACGTGTACTCGGAAGGGGATCCACTGATCCTACGTGATTACTTGATTCATGATGCTTGACATGTGATTACTTGACACTTGCACGCAAGACACGTACATGCCACTTGCACAACTTAACACGTGATGTGATACATGATACATGATACTTGGAGCTTGGAGCTTGGAGCTCGATTACTTGATACTTGTCCCTGGGTACATTGCCTTCTATGGTCCACTATAATATCTAAAGCGAAACTGTTTGTTGTAGAAACCATGTAAGGTGGGTTGCATGAAATTCTATCTAGATAGTAATCACTACAAGACTTGATTCATGACACTTGAACATGATACATTCTTACTTGATACTTGAACATGATACATGAGACTTGATACTTGACACATGATACATGATTACATAATACTTGACACTTGATGCTTGTTTTCATGATACTTGTTTACTTGATACTTGATACATACTACTTGTACTTGTTCACCTTACCATGCTAGTTGCTATACTTGATATCATGTCTATTCGATGTTATTAGTTAGTTTTTTCTATGTACTTGTATCCTGTATTACAAGCGGCCCGTAACTTGCATTGACGGGAGTCTTTTTTTCTTTTTCCTATCCCTGCAATTGTTAAATTACAGATTTTGGAGAATAGGTTCCATATGGTATTGGTGATATGAAGTATTAGTGCTGGATTTTGCTATTATTATTTCTTGTTTCTTGCTTCGAACAATTATATTTTGATACTTGGATTTATTTGTATTTGGGCAATGTGACCCAGGATATTTGACTTATTCAGATTAATATTATTTGAGATTAATACATTTTTGTTTCAAGTATTCTTGTTGGTATTTTGGTTCATATGTGCATATTGGTTGATTCTTTTGCTTCCGACTCTGATTATTCTTGTAAAATGTTGTAAAGATTCTTGAACTGCTTATGGATGATGAAAATCAGTTGCTGGGCTTTTGTCGTGTATCCGTATTCCGTATTCTTTTTTGGGAAGCGGGGCGTGACAAGATTTTTAGTGGTATCAGAGCCAGGATTGGCTAATGTATTAGTTGCCTAATATATGAGCCAAGCTTGGCTCGAACTGGGATCGGCTCAACATTTCACCAACCATGCATGCATAAATGAATTATTATCAACTTTGATCTGGATGCTAATTGTTTTTGGTTTTGGACAGACTATGGCTCGTAGAGGTTCTTCTTGTCCCCAGGATGATCAGTCGGGGCTTGATGCTGTCACCATTGTGCTTGAGCGCTTGATTAACATACAGCAGAACAATAATGATTTGGTGATGGCTGCTTTGGAAATCGCTCGGGTTCCTCCGCCCGCTGTGCCTATGCAGGCAACTCTTCCTCCCCATCCGGGTACAGTCAAGGACTTCATGAGGCTGCATCCCGACAGGTTTTCAGGCACTGAGATGCCTTTGGAGGCTGAACAGTGATTGATTCGGACAGAGAAACTCCTCTTGGCAGCTAGAGTGGCAGATGCAGATCGTGTGGATGTGGTGGCCATCTAGTCGGTGGACTTGGCTCATATTTGGTGGAGGTCCTTGTCCGAAAGGCTCGAACGATCGATCACTTGGACCACTTACACTAGGAGATTCTTAGAGAAGTTCTTTCCTAGCAGAACTAGAGTGGAGATGGAGCAGCAATTCTTGGCCCTGAAACAGGTTGGTCGTTATTTCTAATAATGGAATTTTATTACATATTGTCCATGCAATGTTGTAACATAAGACTTTCTAAAATAGGGCTCCAGGTCAGTGGACGAGTACGCAGCTGAATTTACGAGACTTAGTCGCTTTGCAGCCGTTCTTGTGGCGAACGAAGAGGATAGGGCTTGTAGGTTCATTTTGGGGCTTGACCGAGACATCAAGGTGCAACTTGTCTTTCTTCGCTTGCCTACTTATGCTGAGGCTCTCGAGACAGCTAAAGCCCAGGAGCAGGCTCGTGGTGGATTGGATCCTTCTCAGTGGACTGTTCCGCACTCAGTTGCTAAGCCTTCTGGTGGGCCTGTTCAGAGACTTGTCCCAGCCCCTCCGTTCAAGGCTGCTCCTTACTCTTCTGCGAGTCCTCTGAGAGTTAGTTTTTGCGACTTTTGCCAACTTCCAGGGCATGAGCGCTAGGATTGCCAACATGCCAATCGTTGCTGTTTTGGATGTGATGCTGCTGACCATTTAGTGCAGGACTGCCCGCAGTTGACTCTTCCAACCAGGGGTCCAGTTCAGCCAGTTGTCGCAGCTCGTGGTCCAGTTAGACCACCGCTCCTCCGCAGCCACAGATTTCAGTCAGAGGTCTGCTGCTCCCAGGAGAGGTCAGGATTTCAACCTGACTACTGCTGATGCTGAGTCAGCTGAGGGTGTGGTTGCAAGTATCTTTTGTTTTTGTTGTTTTGTTGTTATATTTTGTTTCTTCATTTCCTTTGCTTTATTTCTTTCTGTTTATCTTCTGCATTCTGTTTTTCCTCACCTCTGTTGAACTAATCTCTTCCGTGTCTTTTGATTTATGTCTTAAGTGTTGTCCTTGTTTGCTCTTTCCCTGCTCGTGTTCTTTTTGATTCTGGGACAACCCATTCCTTTCTCTCCTCTCGATTTGTCGCTCACCATCAGTTGGAGTGCAGCAACATGTCAGAGGCTTGGAATATTGTGACAGGTTTTGGTGTTGTCATTTGTTCCTAGAGTGCAGGCAGTGTCCCATAATTATTGGTAGCGCAAATTTCAAAGCCAATCTGATTGAAATTGGGAATTCAGGATTCGATGTTATTCTGGGTATGGATTGGTTGGGTGAAACCCATGCCATTATTGATTGTTGTGCCAAGAATGTTGTGTTCCGGATTCCAGATCGCACAGAGTTTGAGTTCCATGTCAAGGAGATGTGCCTTGGTCGAACTGCAGTTGAGCAGGAGGTTTGTGCGATGGAGTTGCATTCAGGCTGTGAGGCTGCGCCTCTAGTAGTTCGGGATTTCCTGGATGTTTTTCCAGAGGAGTTTCCTGGCTTACCCCCTGATAGGGATGTGGAGTTTGGTATTGAAGTTCAGCCGGGTACGACAGATTCAAAAATTGCTTGATTTGGGTTTCATTAGACCTAGTGTTTCGCCTTGGGATGCTCCAGTCCTTTTTGTCAACAAGAAGTATGGTAGTTGTCGACTGTGTGTGGATTATCGGGAACTAAACAATGTTACTATGAAGAATCGGTATCCGTTGCCCAGGATCAATGATTTGTTTGATCAGTTGAGTTGGTCTGCTGTTTTCTCGAAGTGGATCTTCATTCTAGGTATCATCAAGTCAATGTGAAGGCGACTGATGTACAGAAGACTGCATTCAGGACCAGATATGGCCACTATGAGTATCTTGTGATGCCGATCGGGGTTACGAACGTGCCTGCTGTATTCATGAGTCTTATGAACCAGGTCTTTTCTCAGTTCTTGGATAGATTTGTGGTGGTCTTCATTGATGATATTTTGGTGTATTCTCGAAATCGGGAAGATCATGCTGAGCATCATAGGGTGGTTCTGCAGACTTTGAGGGAGAATCAGCTCTATGAAAAACTGAACAAGTGCGAGTTTTGGCTCGACAGGGTTTCCTTCTTGGGGCACATTATCTCAGGCGATGGTATTTCTGTAGATCCTGCCAAGGTTGAGACTGTGAAGGATTGGCTTGTTCCCAAGTCAGTTTCTGAAGTCAAGAGATTTCCTGGTTTGGCTGGCTATTATTGGAAACTCGTCCAATATTTTTCGAAAATAGCCATACCGTTGACTAAGTTGACTGGAAAGGATCAGAAGTTCTGTTGGTCTGATGAATGTGGTGTGGCTTTTGTTGAGTTTAAAAACAGATTGACATCAGTGCCTGTGTTGACTATTCCAGATGGTTCAGGCAGATTTATAATTCACTGTGATGCTTCTGGTAAGGGTCTTGGAGCAGTTTTGATGCAAAAGGGCCGAGTCGTTGCGTATGCATCGAGGCAGTTGAGGCCACATAAGAAGAACTATCCGACTCATGACCTGGAGTTAGCGGCAGTGATTTATGCTTTGAAGCTGTGGAGACATTATTTACTTAGGGACCGAGTGGAGATCATTACAGACCACAAAAGTCTCAAGTACGTCTTCACCCAGAAGGAGTTAAACATGAGGCAAAGGCGTTGGTTGGAGCTTATGGCCGATTATGACATCAGTTTGCAATACCATCCTAGTAAAGTAAACTTGGTGCCTGATGCTTTGAGCAGGAGACCGACAGTTATGTTCTTAACTCAGCAGAGGGATCTGACTGAGCAGATGCGGAGGTTGGAGTTGGAGGTTTTGTTGCCGAGTTCTGATCAAAGTTGTTTGGTGCTCCAGCTTCAGTTGTCTCTTGTTGATCAGATTAAAGAGGCGCAGGCTGGTGATGCACAGTTGCAGGGTTTTCTAGCTGAGGTTGAGTCTGGGTCCAGGATAGACATGGTTATTCATACTGATGGATCGCTTCGTTTCGAGTCCAGGTTATGTGTCCCGGAAGGTGAAGTTCGTCAGAGGTTGCTTGAGGAAGCCCATTAGTCTTCGTATTCTATCCATCCTGGCGGTACTAAGATGTATCGGGATTTGAAGCTTCATTTCTGGTGGTAGGGTATGAAAAGGGTTGTGGCTCAGTTTGTTGCTCAGTGTTTGATCTGCCAGCAGGTTAAGGTAGAGCATCAGATAACTGCTGGACTTCTTCAACCACTTCCAATTCAAGAATGGAAGTGGGAACACATCACTATGGACTTTGTGATCGCTTTGCCGAGGAGTCCTAAGGGTCATAATGCCATCTGGGTGATTGTCGATCATTTGACGAGAGTGCTCACTTCATTCCTTTTCATGTCGAGAAGTCTACTGAGAGCCTAGCTGAGAGGTATATGCAAGAGATTGTTAGACTTCATGGGATTCCAGTTAGTAAATTAAAGTACATTACAGCTTTTCATTCCTAGACCGATGGACAGTCAGAGAGGACCATCCAGATTCTTGAGAACATGTTGATGTCCTGTATGCTTCAGTTTGGTGGATCATGGGAGGACCATTTGCATCTCGTAGAGTTCTCGTACAATAACAGCTTCAAGCCAGTATTAAAGCTGCTCCGTTCGAGGCGCTCTATGGGGAGAAGTGCAGATCACCAGTGTGCTGGGATGACATTGGTGGAGGAAGTTGTTGGGTCCAGAGTTGATCACCAGGACAGTTGATGTTGTGGTTCAGATCAGGAAGCATTTGTAGGCAGCTCATGATAGGCATGGGCGATGGGCCGATGTACATCGGAAAGCTTTGGAGTTTGAGGTTGGTGACCATGTTTTCCTAAAGGTATCGCCTTGGTGGGGTGTCATTCGGTTTGATGGTGGGGGCAAGCTTAGCCGTAGATTTATTGGACCATTTGAGATTTTTGAGCGAGTAGGCAAGGTGGCCTATCATCTTGCATTACCTCTAGCGTTATCAGGAGTGCACGATGTTTTCCATATCTCACAACTTAGGAGATATATCCGTGGTGAGAGCCACGTGATCGACTATTCTGAGATGACCGTTCGGCCGAATTTGACTTGTGAGATTCCGCCAGTTGCTATTGTGGATCGGCGAGAGAAAGTGCTTATGATTAAGGTCATCAAGTTGGTTCGTGTTGCTTGGAATCCTCACTTGCCCGGTGAGTCGACTTGGGAGCTGGAGGTGGAGATTCAGCAGAAGTTTCCTCATTTGTTTGAGTAGTTTTATTTTGTTCTTTTTAGTTGTTTTGGGGTTACCCTATGTATCTTCTTGTTTGAATTTCGAGGATAAAATTCTTCTTGTTAGGTGAGTAGGATTGTAACCCCTGTTTTTCATTTTCTGTATTTTTGAGTGTATTTTCTTTTTCCTTGTATTTGATTCCCTTGTATCTCTTTTGGACCGTATATTGGATTTTATTTTCAATATATATTCTTTTATTATTTTTGGTCTCTTTTATTTGAATTCTTGATTTTGTTCTTCTCTTGTTTCGTTCCATTTTGATCGAGCTGGTTATTTTTTATCCTCCTTATTATTGTTCACTTTTCCCTATCTATTTCTTTGCTTGAATTCCTAATACCCTGTTAGAACTCCTAACCCATTTATTTAACCAAAGCCCATTATATTAAATCCCATTCATTAATATAACCAACCCAGTTAATTACCCTGAGCCCATTAACCACTTAACCTATTATTTAAACCATCAGTTGTTTTCAGAAACCTATTAACCAAACCTATTATACTCTAATCCTACTTCTACCAATTCACTCCCCATGCAAACTCGACCCGAAACCCATATGTGCCGCCCCCTTCTTCCTGCCTCAACCCTAAACCGACTCCACCTATAAAACCCAGCCCCGGCTGCTCATTGCCACACAAACCCCTAGCCGCCTTTTGTGTCACTCACTCTCTCTGTCCCGTCCTGCTCTCCCTCTCCTCCACCCTACTCCACTGCACCCCCCGACTTGAGTCGACCACCCTCTCAGCCTTGCCCTGTCCCTCTTCCACCGTCTCCCGTCCTTTCTGTCTCTGTTCGGCGTGCCCAGCAGCAGCCAGCGATACAGCCAGCGCCACCAGCCACCGCCAATCTCCGTGGTCGACATCCAGTTTCCCCGACCGTGCTCTTGCCGTGTGTGCCCTCGTTCGCTGCTTTAGTTCTTGTTCATTGGTTCTTGGTGCATGTGTGTTTTCGTGTACGTGGACCTTGGTTGGTCATCGTTCGTTCGTTGCGTTCGTTGTGTTCGTTTTTGGTTTCGTGCTTCGCTCGTGGCTCGTGGGTATTGCTCGTTTTTGGCTCATGTGATCATTGAGTTCGTTGGCCGGGAATCCGTTCCCGTTATTCTTGCTTGGAGTCGTTTTCGTCATCAATTAAAGCAAGTAACTTGTACTCAATTCCTTTGTTTGTTACAAGTTATAAATTCCGCTTGTAGTGTAGTTGGGTTCTAGAGACAACTCGTGGGTGATGTATTTTTAATGAGTATTGTCTCTATAGTGCTATTGACCATAGTTGCCTCAGGACACAAATTTGACATGAAACAACTTTGGTTTTGACCGTTCTTGATGTGATTATATTTTTGAGATAAATATGAGAATTTGTGTGTTGTCTGGATCCATGTGATATACTTGTTATGGACATGACATATACCTAATTTCATGATGTTTGGACACTTAGTAGACTCTATAACATGTTTGATTGTGTTTTGAACGAGTTTTGTATGTTGTATGTTGATTTGTTGTTAAAAGGAAAATCTGTATTTTGTCGATGATCAGTTTTGATTACTATTTTAGACTATATTAAGGTCAGTATCTTAACTTCAGCATTAAACATGATTTTTAGAGAAATCCTTCTTCTTTCCAAGCTTTCTGACCTTGATCGATTTCGTTTTCGTATGTGTGAGATATGATTGTTTTACTACAGAGGTGTATTATATTTCAAGATTTCGTTTCTTGATGATTTTGATGACTAAACTATTTTGATACTATTGTTAAACATATTATTTTGATCTGAAATTTTGGACAGTATTTCTATACTTGATTAGGGATTACCCAGAATTTTGGTGGATTTATTTGATAAGGTTTACATACCGTTTCATGCTTTCGAATAAAAACTATACTTGCTGGATTTTGGTCGCTGTTCTGTAAAGAAGTATATTTTTACCCTAGTTCCTTTTTCTGTATGAAAAATATTTATGAAATATGAAAGTTAGCTTATTTTGTCTATTTTCTTATCTTTTTGGCAGATTTGGATTTCGTTTTACGATTTGCGAGATATTACAGTTTTCGTACAGCAATGTTGGGAATTACAGATTTGCCAAACTATCGTTTTTTGATGTTTTCTGATTTTTGTTGACTGAACTAATCTTACGAAAAATTATGAAACTTTATATTCTAATACTAGACATATAGGGGAATACCCCAGATTATTCCTGGATTTATTTGAGGTGTTTTGATGCTATTTTCTTGACTTTGAATTTGATTTACTGATTTTTGGCTGAACGTATTTTCTGGATTCAAATCAGTTATGAGTTATGTTCTTGTGAATTACTATATGGATTATTTGTATTCGCTGGATTCGGTTGGGAGTCTATTTTCTAGACCTTTCGACGGATTCTGATTTGCATATTTGTAACACCGGGAATCACTATTGTACTACAGTATGATCTTGCTGTCCTGAATTAGAAATTTGGTTATTTTATCCTTTTATGAGTTATCTTGCACCCGTACATGTTTATCTTGCAACTTGAACTTGTTACATGATCATGCCATGTTATTCTTGAGATTTTTTGTACACATACATACTTGTTTGACAATAATAATAAGTAACCAAGCTGGGGTTTAAGGGAAAAATCTAATAGTTGATAATTCAGAAACGTGTACTCGGAAGAGGATCCACTGATCCTACGTGATTACTTGATTCATGATGCTTGACATGTGATTACTTGACACTTGCATGCGAGACACGTACTTGCCACTTGCACAACTTGACACGTGATATGTGATACCTGATACATGATACTTGGAGCTTTGAGCTTGATTACTTGATACTTGTCCCTGAGTACACTGCCCTCTATGGTCCACTATGAAATCTAAAACGAAACTGTTTGTTATAGCAACCATGTAAGGTGGGCTGCATGAAGTGTTACCTAGATAGTAATCACTACAAGACTTGATTCTTGACACTTGAATATGATACATGCTTACTTGATACTTGAACAGAATACATGAGACTTGATACTTGACACATAATACATGATTACATGATACTTGTTTACTTTATATTTGATACATGCTACTTGTACTTGTTCACCTTACCATGCTAGTTGTTATACTTGATATCATGTCTATTTCATGTTATTAGTTAGTTTTCCCCATGTACTTGTATCCTGCATTACAAGCGGCCCGTAACTTGCATTGACGGGAGTTTGTTTTATTTTTTCCTATCCCTGCCATTGTTAAATTGCAGATTTTAGAGAACAAGTTCCAGATGGTATTGGTGATATGAAGTATTAGTGCTGAATTTTGCTATTATTATTTCTTATTTCTTGCTTCGAACAATTGTATTTTGATATTTGGATTTATTTGTATTTGGGCGATGTGACCCAGGATATTTGACTGTAACACCCCGAATTCTAAAACAGACTGAATTCGAAGTTCCACGGGATCTTTACACTTCTCTTCGTACAAATTTATAAGGAAATTTAAAACTTTCATTACATCATAGTTACATCTTTAAATTACATTTAAATAGCGGAAGTAAATTACAATAATTACATGAATAAAATGTACAACACTTGAAACATTCTTTAAGCAGCTTGCATACTTATTCTTGTCAATCTCTTTACTCTGCATAGAAACTGTGGGCTCGTCAATTCATTCAACTGATGCAAGGATATAAGAGATCAATTTTCTCATACTTAGAAAACACACACTTGTCACAAGCAAAACTACGGGGACTATCCTATAGATGTCGTGTTGTGTTTTGCAATTAGTCCTTAATGCAGTTGTTATGTTATATGACACTAATGCGCACTTGTTCGGTATCTATGCATCTCATACTACATAGGTCCGAGGGCAAGCCCTTAATCGTACTTCATCTTATAGGGTTCAATCCCTTGCCATGACTTAAACTACTACGGTGACTACGGTAAGTATCCTAGATGTTCTACGATATATGAGCCCATGTCCAGACAGTCTGGAGGGGAATCCCACGCACTGACATGACGCATCAAGCAGGCAGACTATGGACAATTCATCCTCCGCCATGGAACGATGGCACCACGGGTAGTCGCCAAACACCCCACAAGCGTCGCCACCGGGATGATAATTCCGGAGTAGTGCTCACGCCATGTCATGATGCATCAAGCAGGCAGTATGTGAATCGCTCTCACACCGCCAATCCGATGGCCCTCATACTCGTGTTTTTCTCTCACTTTCGTCACATCACCGCTATGTATCTAAATCCCTAATTTATTTGAATCATGAATAAAATCAACCCCTAGAGTTAGCTCTTTCCTCTATACCGGTCTCAATCAACAACATGACCAACTTGATCTATCATCTCAATAATTCAACTTTACAACTTTACAACTTTATAATGTTAAAGCACAGTCGATCGACTGCTCTGTGAGGATTAAAACTCATAAATTAAAATAGTCAGGATAGTTGACTGTTAGGACATAGTCGGTCGACTGTTCTATGATGATTAAAAACTCAAAATTAAAATAGTCAGGACAGTCAACTGTTAGGACATAGTCGGTCGACTGTTCTGGGATGATTAAAAAAACTCAAAATTCAAATAGTCAGGACATTCGACTGTTAGGACATAGTCGGTCGATTGATCTGGGATGATTAAAAAACTCAAAATTCAAATAGTCAGGACAGTCGACTGTTAGGACATAGTCGGTCGACTGTTCTGTAATGATTTAAAACTCGAAAATAAACAGTCTGGACAGTCGACTGTTAAGACATATACGGTCGACTGTTCAGTAACTAAAGTACGAAATTTGGAACTTATACAGTAACTCAAGATTTTTAAAATACCACTTAACTCTCATTTTCCATATAAAGTACCTCTCTTTTTTCTACAACTGTACATAAAAAAAATCACATAATGTCCTATTAACAATTCCCTTTTCAAAGAGACATTTTTCTTGGTTTCTTCCAATCATATTTTAGTTCTTCTTTATTAGACTAATGAGTTTTTCTTCCTCCCTTTTCATTTACAAACAAAATGATCATTTCTTGAATTTGGCCTAAATAATAAAATGTTCATTTTTCCCAACAAATAACATACAACTTTTAGGATTATTTAGTAACAATCATACTAGCCATAAACATGCATAATTTACTAATCAACCTTATTTTAATAACATGGAGATTCTCACCATTTGTATTTTTCACATAAGCATACTTCTTAAATTGCACTTTTCCCACATACAAGAATATTTCGACATGGAGAAACATTTATTCTAATTTAGCATGCTAGATCAATATCAGAATATCACAACAACAATCATATCATTCAATCAATTTCACTTAGTCATTTCATGCAATTTCACATATGTTCCATTTTCACCTTAATCATGGTATTAACAAAGAGCAATATTTTCACTTATTTATTCTAGCAAGATTAGCACACCACCTAGCATGATACTACTTAGAAGTTAGAGAAAATTCCCCACCTATATGAAGAAACAAAAGAAAGAACTCCTAGAAATCTCCTTGAACAAAGAGCGATCCTTCTCCTCCTAGATCGAGCCGCAAATTGCCTTCACCTCCTTGTGCTTGATGGAACCTGAGCTCCCCTTCTTCTTGTCGATTTGGCCGGCCACCAAAGGTGCACACACACTAGCACACACTCAATCTTTTTCTAACTCTTTATGTTTCTTTCTTTTTCAAGTGCAAAAATGAGTAAATGAGAGGGGGTATTTATACACATTTTTGAGTGGATTGAATGGCTAGGATTAGTCAAAATAGTTAAGGATCAAAGGCTAGGATGAGTTTGGGAGTTGTAGCAACCACCCATGAATGAGATAACCACCTCACCACTACTCCCATCTCTCCCTCTCTCTTTGCACTATCCGGCCTACTCCCCAAAGGTGCATTTGCACGTGCAAGTGCAATGCACATGCAAACTAGTACCCCTACAAAATTTTGATCATGCACTTTAATTGTTTATTAAGTTGGTCTACATTACAAGTTGGGTTAATTAAAAGAGAATTTAAATTAATTGGGCTCACTAATGGGCCAAAAGATCATGGGCTCAAAAGAATTAATTAATAAATTAATTATAATGGGCTAGAATTAGGCCTAGGATTTTATTTAGGCTTTAAAAATAGATCTTTTAGGAAACGAGTTGAATAATTAACTGCTTATGCTATGAAGAAAATATTTGTCTCTAGAAAAATGCATATGAAATCATACGTGCAAAACATGTAAAATTTCAAACTCTTATAAATAAAAATTCAGGATGTTATAATGACTTATTCAGAATGTGATTATTTGAGAGTAATACATTCTGGTTTCAAGTATTCTTGTTGGTATTTTGGTTTATATGTGCATGTTGGTTGATTCTTTTGCTTCCGACTCTGATTATTCTTGTGAAATATTGTAAAGATTCTTGATGTGCTGCACTTTATATAGGAGAGTATAATTAGGGTTAGGTTAGATTAAAAATTAGGTTTAGTATTATTATTAAATTGTTAATTAGAATCTTAAGATTAATATTAATCTTAAACTAATAACCAATTTAATAAAAACCGGTGCATTCTGTCCTTCCTTATTTTATTATTATTATGTTTTTTTAATTACAAAATTTTATTCTAACCCTTAATTGATAATAATATTTCTATTTTGCTTTCCACATTGCCAAATTGTAAAATTCAAAATTCAACAAATCAATAAAAATTAATCAATCACTCTCCTTGTTTTGTTTCTTGATTTTTACCGAAAATCTTCACCTTTTCCATCAAAAAATCTTATTTCTTCAAAAATAATTAATTAACTAAAATCTATGGAAATAAGATAAATTATTAACATGATAGATGAATACAAGCAATTTTTATGAGTAAATGAGTACAAATATTTATATAAGAATTAGACACATCAAATACCCCCAAAATTAAGATTTTGCTTGTCCTCGAGAAAAAGGATATCCATAAATCAAAGAATAATACTCATAATTAGGCTCAACTCTTCTCACTAAGAGATCTTATCATGCAACCATCAAAATTTCAGTTTAAAACATAAACAATAGCAAATAAAGTAAAACCAAGCATACCCACTTTCTCCAGTGTAATTATTCATTCATAATTCCCAAACCAATCATATTTTTCATGCAATTAATGTAATTATAGTATGTAACAACTCCATCTGTGATTACCCCTTCTCACTACTGCAAACCGAGTAGCAAACTAGAGTGTTTTTTTTAATTCTCTTATCTAAGTTGTCACTTGCCTTTTGACGCGAATGCAAACATTTATGATGAATTCACCCGGTTACTCAACAAGTCACAAACTTAGAGTGCTTTGCATACTCATATTTCAAGTTGTCATTTGACGTAAAAGTAAACATTGGTGATGAATACCCCTAGTTACTAAGCAACTCAAAACATTGGAGTAGATAGAATTTATTCAAATAATTTTTTAAAATTTTTTTTTTTTTTTTTAATAAATCATTATCACTCTATTTACTTAAACACTGTTTAGGATTCGATTAAAGGGGATAATCACAAGAAAAAGCATCACATTTTTTTTTTATGTATAATCACATGACTCACAATTTTGTAAGGAACTTCGAAATTTAATAATCCTAGTAAATAATTATGCTTAATCTTGATTTATAAGATATTGGCTATCCCTAAAAAAAATTCAATGCTTTAGCACAATAAAGAACTCAAAAGTGTACTGCTAAGCCTAATTGAAATTCCTTTTTGTTTTGTTTTTCTTTTCAAATATATATAAAAAATAAATATTTACCCCTTCCCCCAAACTTGAATATCACATTGTCTTCAATGGGAAAGAAAAAGGAAAAAACAAAAGGAATGCAAAAAGTTCAGAATTTCTCTCCTGATTTGTGTTAAAATTCTACACGCGCGACATTCATTGTTTCAGTGATATCTAGAGCTATAGGTGTCCAAATGGCCTGATTTTTTTGTTCTGGAAAGATAAGACAATTGGCTACAATCTCTCTTTGAAACATTTTTCCAGATTCTGACTCCATCCTGCTAAAAAACAGTCTTCAATTCAAGTGTAGAAAACAGTTCCACCTGGCGACATTCAAACTCATGTAATCCTACAAAATGAAATAAAAAATTATAATTATAATAAACTAAAAGAAAGGAAAAATATAAATGCAGCAAAAAGAAATCATGGGTTGCCTCCCATGAAATGCTAAGTTTTAAGTCTTCAGCCAGACGCTGTAGCTAAGATCGTTATGTGACGTCAAGATCCAACAACATACGAGCCTCTTTTCTAATAATTCTCTTCATATGTGGATTAGATTTTTCTTTGCATCCGTCAAGCTTGATGGTAGCGGCTCGAATTTCAGTCATTTCTTTCTTGAAGATGGTGTCTTTGATATCACTACCTCTTTGAATGTTAGCTGAGAAGAAAAATTAATAGATGGTGTAACTTGAACGTATTCCAAAAAGTTTTCTTTCTCAGATTCAAGAGTTGCTGAATTTTTTAGACACACTTTAATTGGTAATTTCTCAACTTCTGCTCTATGTGTCTCTCGCACAATTAGATTAGTTTCACAAACTTGAAAATATGAGTGAGCTTCAGTAGCAACCTCCATGGATTTAAAAACATCAAACATTACTTGCTCATCCTCAACCCTCAAAATAAGTTTTCCTTATTGAACATCAATCAAAGCTCTCCCCGTAGATAGAAAGGGTCTCCCCAAAATCAAAGGGATTTGTTCATCTTCCTCCATGCCAAGCACTACAAAATCAACTAGAAATATGAACTTGTCTACCTTTACAAAAACATCCTCAATTACTTCTATTGGGTACTCAATAAATCTGTCCGCCAATTGCAATGAGATTGTGTTGGGTTTTGCTTCTCCAATACATAATTTTCTGAAAATAGAATAAGGCATAAGATTAATACTTGATCCTAAATCACATAATGCTTTATCAAAATAAGAATTTACAATAGTGCAAGGAATTGTAAAACTCACTGGATCTTTAAGTTTAGGAGGCAACTTCTTTTATAAAATTGCACTACTCCCTTCTGTTAGCATCACCGTCTCATGTTCCTCCAATTTTTGTTTGTTTGATAAAATATCCTTAAAAAATTTAGCATATTGAGGCATTTGTTCCAAAGCTTCAATAAGAGGGATTTAATATGCAATTTCTTTAAAGTATTTAAAAAATTTAGAAAATTGATTTTCAAGATTATTTTAAGTCTTTGAGGAAAAGGAATAAGTGGATCATAAGGTGAATTAGGATAAGTGTCAGATTAAACTCTCCTGAACTTGTTTGGCTTGAAACTGCTTTATGCTGGGTTTGTTCCTCCATACTTTGCTCGTTCTCAATTTTCTTTTCAACCACATTTTGTTCGGCAATTTCTTCTTGTGGCTACTCAATTGTTCCCCCGCTTCTTAGTGTTATTGTTTTGATATGCTCCTTGGGATTTACCACTGTGTTAATAGGTAATGTTCTTGTCGTTCTTTCTGTAGGAATATTTGAAATTTGACCAATCTGAGCCTCAAGGTTGTGAATTGAAGCCGTATTATTTTGTATCGCCAAATTTGTCTTATACATGTATTGCTCTGTCTTCTGCATGTACTGTATAAACATCTCTTCAAGTGTTGGCTTCGTTTCTTGATGCTGAAAATTTTGAAGTGGTTTAATTGCTCCTCGGTTGTTGTTCCATAAAAAATTGGGCTGGTTCCTCCATCCTGGATTATACATGTTTGAATAAGGATTGTTTTGATGTTGGAAATTAGACACGTTATCTGCTTGATTGAAATTTGATTGAACAAAATGATTTTCCACTTGGCAATCTGTACTTGAGTGATTTCCTGCACAAATATCACAAATCATATTAGTATGAATAGCATTAACATTCATATTACCTATTTGTTTAGATAAAATATCAATTTTTGCAGTTAAAGTAGTAATAGGATCAAGTTCAAAAGCTCTAGTCACTTTTCTTGGCATTGTACTATCTGAAGTCCACTGGTAATTATTAGATGTCATCTCCTCTAAAAGTTCATAGGCTGCATCATGAGTATTGCTCATAAGCGCACCTCCAGCTGCTGCGTCAACCATAGATCGATTTGTAACTCCCAAACCATTATAGAATATTTGAATTTGTAGCCATTTCGGTAGTTCATGATGAGGACATTTTGTTAATAACTCTTTATAACTTTCCCATGCATCATACAAAGACTCGGTTTCAAATTGAGTGAATGTGGTAATGTCGTTCCTTAGCTTCACTGTCTTTGCTGGCGGAAAATACTTAGATAGAAATTTTTGTGCAAGTCCCTCCTAAGTAGTAATAACACCGGGTCGTAGAAAGTTTAGCCAAGCCTTCGCTTTTATCTCTTAGTGAAAAAGAAAAGAGTCTCAAACGAATTGCATCATCTGATACTCCATCGTGCTTGAAAGTGTGACAAAATTCTAGAAAGTTTGTAATGTGAACATCAGGATCCTCGTGCGATAGTCCCCAAAATTGAACAGTCTGTTGAATCATCTGAATAATTGGTGGTTTAATTTCAAAATTGTTTGGTTCAATTGCAAACCTTTTGAAGCTTGATATTGCTCCATTAAGTGAGGGCATCGCATAGTCTCTCAAAGCCTTATTCTCATCGTTCGCCATGATAATGTACTTGTATGTCGTGAAATATAAGTATTAAAAAATAAGAAAACTTAAAATTAAAAATAAATAAATAAAAATAAAAGTAAGTCAAAAGAAAATAAAGAAGTAAAATAATAATAAAACAAAAAAAAATAATAAATCCAAACTAGTAATAATCTAGCAATTTTCAATATTATAAAAGAATAAATAGTCCTTGACAACGGCACCAAAAACTTGATGTGATTTATTTGCAAGTGTACAAAATCACAACAAGTAGTATAAATAAGAGAAAAGAGTGTCGAACCCACAAGGACTAATTATTTTATCGAGTACCGAAATAACTAGATTAACTACTATTTGGAAAATCGAAATTCAATAAAGAAGGTAACTAAATTAAATTAATTTAAAGAATTAACTAAATTAATTAAAAGGAGCGGAATCTGAAATTTGGTTGTTTGTTAATGGCAAAACAAGTTCTAGGACTTTTGACTTCACCTATTTAATCCTACACAATTTATAACTCCATTTGACAACAAATGTTACTTTTCTAAGTTGTAGACCAAAATCCCCTAAGTATTCAATGCTTTCTCTCGAACAACACCAAAAATATCTCCAACTAACAGTTTGTCATATCTCAATGTAAATTTAATTAATTTAAGACTGATTAAGTTCTATGAATTTCTTTATAGTCACACCAATCACTGTAAATCATCTCTAATTTCGCTCAATCAGTGGTGTTTAATTATATAATTCAAAATCACAAATTACCTCTTGGTCTCTCCATGATCCAATAAATCATACAATAGTTGGCCAAACAATTGTAAGCATTAAGAACAAAAATCAAACACACAACCATGAAAAATAGAAAAATAATATGGAATTAAAATTGTGTTCTCAAAACTAGGCTACATCAAAACCCCAGAAAAATAAAATTAGTTCATAATAAATTTGCAACTAACAAATATATTCTTCTCACCAAACAAATTTCAGAAAAAAGTATTCTCCTTCTTCTTCTCTCTCCGGCTATTATCGCCAGATCCCATCGATCGACTCTTCCTTTCCCCCTCCCCCCTTCACGTTTTTGCTTCAGCTCTCGATCCTCTCCTAACCCACCTTTCCTTTTTCTCCTCTCCCTCGCATCTGCTCTCCCTTTTCGTCGGCATCCCTCCCTTCCCCTTGGTTGTCGGTGGTCCTCGCCCTGTCTCTTCGGGAGATCTGGTGTCGCCTGCCCTTCTTCTTTGCCTCTTTGGGGGTCAGCCTTCTGGGTCTTAGGGGTGCCGTCAGCGCTCGTCTGTTGGTTGGCTTCCAGCCTCCGGTGCCCAGGTTGGTGTTTCTCACCCCCCCCCCCCCCCCCCCCCCCCGACCTTTCCAGCTGTCCTTGGACTAGCGTAGGTGTGTGAGCATCTTTGCTCCTCTGCGTCTTGTCAGCTAGCCTATCACTGTAAGTTTTTGTTATTGGATTATTTTTTATCTTCTTTCTCTTCTTCTCCTCGTTCCTTCTTCTTGTTGCCTTTTGGTGTTTTTTTGGGATATCGTCGCCGTTCTAGGCATCTCCCTCGTTCTATCTTTCCGTTCCTCTTTCCTCTTTATTTCTTGTTGAGTTGGTTACTCCCTTAGCCTAGAGTACTAGCTCCTATTGTGTGGTTTTGGTCTTCTTTTGTTTGGTTTCAGTTGCCATCCTTGCTATGTATCTTTATCCCCGTTGACTAGATTATTGGGATTTCTGATTATTAGTCTTCGGTTTACCTGAGTAATCGCGTTCCCATTTTTGTGGCTTTGGCCCTTTTTTTCGGGCTTCTATTGTGTTCTTCCTTAATTCGCCATTGGATCACTACAGTATCTGTTGGTCTTCCTCTGGCTGTTGTCTCATAGTGTTCTTCCCCTTTCACTCGTTTGCGATTTTGGGCCTATGAAGGTATGGGCCATTCATGGGCCGAGGTGGTTAAAAATAAAATTAAAAAATCTCAAAATAAATCACTACTGTTCTCTCTCTGGGCACTTCGAATACCCGTATTTTAAAGCCCAACTCTCTTTTAGTTAAGGGGTGTGAGTCTCAGTCCTCCTTCCGGCCCTTTTCCCATTCTTCTACTTCTGTCTCCAAAAACCCTACCTCTTCGTCTTCCACCCGTGCTCTAGTGTGTTTCAGTTGTCTCCGAACGGGACACGTTAGGCCTTTTTGTTCAGACAACATGAAGTGTTTATTTTGTCTTAAAGACGGCCACTCTCGTAACCGTTGTTTTTCGCTTTAACAAATATTAGGACTTTCTGTGGGCGTTCCCATTTCGGACCAGGTTCTGGCCGCCCTCGATTTCCCCTCATTGCAAAAGAAGATTTCTGATTTGCAATCTAGAAATCCAAAGCCCAAGAGGCAGAGGGTGTCCTCTGAGTCTCCTATCCTCCCCACAACTCCGGTTACGCAGCGGTTAACTTGTGCGGAGATCCCCACCTCCACCGTTCCCCTCGTCCTCTGTCTAAGGTTAATAAATCCCCTGCCACTGTTGTCTTCTTGCCTTCGGTGGAGCTTTTGGACAGGCTTAGGATGTTTGAATGTTATGGTGCAGTCTCCTTCACAGGTGATTTGGTTTCTAACAAATCCTTAGATTCCTTTCTAAGAAATTTCTGTAATGTCCAAGACTGGAATTGGGTTATCAATAATAGTTCTAATGGGGAAGTAGTCATTCTCTGCCCTTCCACTCATATTCTCGATGATCTCATTTCCAACTCCACCCTAGGGATCGGTGTTATTAAGGTCTCGGTTCACAAATGGGGTTATAAGGGGCATCCCATCCCTTCCCTGGTCCGATCGCCAGTGGAAGTGACTATTCTTGGACTTCCACCCTTTGGTGATTCGCACCGTTTGGTGGCGGATATGACTAAGTGTGTGGGTGAGCTTCGCCGCAATTCAAATTCTTCCATGTTGGCGTCGGGATGTCTGTGTAACGCCCCGAATCCCAAATCACCGAGTTCGAGATGTTCTACAGGATCTTTTCACTTTCTTTGAGTACAATTTTACAAGGAAATTCAAACTTTTCTTTTTACATCAGAGTTTACATCATATTACATTTACATTTGCACAGCAGAAGCAAAATATACAACATTTACATGACTGTACAACAACATGATAAAATCTTTATGCATCCATTCCTCTTTACATGTAATTTATCCTGCATACAAAACTGTGGGTACATCAGTTTATTCAACCGACGATAGTTATACATGGCCATCCTCTCTATGCCAGAAACAGTATAACGAATCTCATTTCTTAACAAATCACAAACTTGTTCATAATAAGAATATAAATCAAAAGGGAACTTTTTATGATGTCGTGTCGTGATTGTGCACTTAATCCTTAATGCGATTATTTAATTTACATGACACTAATGCGCACTTGTTCGGATTCTATGCATCCCATACTACATAGGTCCGAGGGCAAGCCTCTTAATCGTTCTTCATTTTTATAGGGTTCAATCCCTCGCCATGATTTACTCTACTTCTGTAATTACGGTGAGTATCTTAAATGGTCTATGAGTACAAGCTCGTGCACTGGACCCTGGAAGGGAACCCCACGCCATGTCTTGACTCATCAAGCATGTATTCTGTGGCAATTCAAGCCTCCTGCCTGAACACGATCCTCTTGCAGTCACCAAATATTCCACAAGTGTGACTAGAGTCCGATCATTCTGAGTTGTGCCCGCGCCATGTCTTGAATCATCAAGCATGCATTCTGCGGCTCACACACCCGCACCGTAAACTCTAGTTCTCATACTCATGTTTTTCTCTCACTTTCATCACCTCCTCACTATGTACTAAAGTTATTAGAATCATGAATCCAAATCAAAGCTCTAGAGTTAGCCTCTCCACCAAACCGGACTTATCATTTCATTTACACATGACCAACCTTGGTCTTCTTTTCAATATCATTTCATTTCACTGCCGGGGGAGACTTAGCTACTCTTTCATTTCAATTTCAAATTCACAATTTCCAATTGAGCACTTTCAGCTCATAATTCATCTTAGAGTCTCACGGACTTTCTTATCATGATCTTAGCCTTTCATATTCATTTAATCCTCAATTCATATCTATGATTCTTTTCACATAAATCCATACAGTCATAAGAATTCATTGACTTCAATCATGAAGTTCACAACTTCCAACAGCAATAAATAAAACGAAATCTCATACATATCAAGGTCCACTCTGTACAGTCGACTTGGAAGAATACCAGTCGACTCATACAGTCAAATACAGGTTTATCATAAATACTCGGGAGAGTCGACTGCTGTACACGACCAGTCGGCTGTCCCGCAACTTTTCATGTTCACAGTATCATCCACGTGACAGTCGACTGTTCCTCCACCAGTCGTCTGTTCTGGGATTTTTAATAATACAATTCTAAGTTCAGCTCAGTCGACTGGCTACACGCACTAAGTCGACTGATCAGTTCCATAATTCAAAAATAGGAATTATCTTTTCCACCATTCTCACATGCATTTTCATCACATCATACATACATTCATTATTTCATAAACACCACACTCCTTACTTGTTCAGAAACATCGTCGCATGGAATTTCAAGTTACTAATATGCTCTTTTCTTTAAGGAAATATTTTAGACAGGCATTGACACCCTTCATAACTTCCTTACGAAGATGAAGATATAATTCTCAAATCATTACACTAGATCAACATGATGGAATATCTCATTACATGGAATTTCCAAATAATCATAATTAAATCGAAGCACCAGTCGGCTGAACACAGTGTCAGTCGACTGCTCCGACAGTTCTTAATTTTGTTAATCATCGCTAGTTCTTTTCATCCATTTACCTTCCCTGCATCATATGTGTCATAGGGAAATATAAACTTAGTAATCACACCGTTATGTCTAATTGCATACATGTTTATCACCACATCACAAAATAATTGTCTCGTACCAGTCGGCTGATTCATGCGACAGTCGACTGTACCGACTCATTCGTTCTTACTATCAACAGCATGCTCAGGCATTTCTAATACATTGAATTTACTTTTCATAACATGGTAGCAATCATAATAATCATGGTATAATTCCTACATTAGAAGTCCTAAGAAACACCCACCTTATTTGAAGAAATAATCGAATCCAGCAAAGTTCCTCAATGCAGTGCCGCACTCCTTGCTCCTTGCTCCTTGTTCCACACCGGCACCTTCAGAATGCTACGCGGTCTCCCACAGAAAAGCACACACACAACTCTCACAAATACTTCTCTTACAATAATAATTTTAGTGTAAAAGAAATAGAGAATGGGAGGGGGTATTTATACACCAATTAGAGTGAGATGGAGGGTTAGGATGCATTAGGGAGTTGGAAGATCAAGGGCTAGAATTCACTAGGAAGTTGCAAAGCTACCCACACCTCCAAAGTAACCGCCCATGATCCTATCCCATTACTTACTCCAACCGGCCAACAAAGAGTGTGCTCCACACGTGTATGCAACATGCACGTGTGTGCACCAATCACCCTACGAAACTTGTACATAAAAATAATAAGTCTTTTTTTTTTAAAGAGATGTTACACCTACAAGTCGTAGAAAAATAATAAAAGGGTTTAAATCCATGGGCTTAAATTTAGTTGGGCCAAAAATAAATATTTTTAAAAGAAAGATAAGTAAATTATCATTTGGGCTTTAGGGAAAATCCTTATAGAAAACAATATGCTTATTCATCATGTTGAAAATAATAGCCAAAATATTACACGTGCATACCACGTGCAGCAAAATAAATAATCTTTATATATTAGGAAAAATCGGGGTATTACATCACTCCCTCCTTAGAATAGTTCCGTCCCCGGAACTACAGCCAAGAGTGAGAAAAACAGGAAATACAACACAACAATCAACAACAGACAAGGATACTAAAATACAAAGATACAAGGATACAAAGATACAATCAAGCAAAAAGCTCAGGATAGTCCTTCAACATCCTCTCCTCAGATTCCCAAGTAGCCTCTTCAACCAAGTGGTTTCTCCAGACTACTTTGACCATCGGTATCGTCTTATTCCTCAAGACTTTCTCCCTACGGTCAACAATCTCGACAGGAGTCTCGATGTAATTCAGGTCTAACTGCAAACCTTCCGGCACTTCAGGCAAATGATGACTCGGATCTGGAATATAACCTCTCAGCATAGACACATGAAGACATTGTGCACCTGAGACAACTCTCCCGGTAATTCATGCCGGTAAGCAGTTTTCCCGATCCTTTTCAATATCTTATATGGGCCTATAAACTTCGGGGCTAACTTCCCGCCTTTGCCAAATCGAACCATGCCTTTACTGGGCGATACCTTCAGAAAGACGAAGTCACCAACCTCAAACTCAAGGTCCCTTCTCCGGTTGTCTGCATAGCTTTTCTGCCTGCTCTGAGCTTCCACCAACCTTTTCCTGATCAGATCAATCTTCTCAGAAGTCAGCTGTACAAGCTCAGGACCAAACAACTGTCGCTCCCCAACTTCATACTAACAAACAGGAGTCCTGCACTTCCTGCCATACAAAGCTTCGTACGGCGCCATCCCGATGCTAGCCTGAAAACTGTTGTTGTAGGCAAACTCTACCAAAGGTAAATGCCTTTCCCAACTGCCTCCGAAGTCTAGTATACAACACCGAAGCATATCCTCAAGAATACGACTGACTCTCTCGGTCTGCCCATCGGTCTAAAAGCAGTGATGAAATCTGTCTTGGTACCCAAAGCTGTCTGAAGACTCCTCCAGAAATGCGAAGTAAACCGCGCATCTCGATCAGACACAATAGTTGACGGAACGCCATGAAGTCTGACAATCTCACCAACATACATCTCAGCCAACTTGTCCATCGAAGCAGTGAGTTTCATCGCCAAAAAGTGAGCGGACTTGGTCAGTCGATCGACTATAACCCAAATCGCATCATTGCCTTTAGAACTCTTAGGCTATCCCGTTATGAAATCCATACTGATGTTATCCCACTTCCATTCCGGAATAGGTAACGGCTGTAATAGACCTCCGGGTCTCTGATTTTCGGCTTTGACTTGCTGACAAACCTCACACTTCGCAACAAATTCAGCCACATTCCGCTTCAAACTTGACCACCAGAAATGCTGTTTGATGTCCTTGTACATCTTAGTACTCTCAGGATGTACCGACAAAAGAGTAGCATGCGCCTCCTGAAGAATACTCTCTTTCAGGTCCGCCTAATTCGGAACACACAGCCTATCTCCGAACCACAACACTCCATCCCTGGTTTGAAATCCGGGCAACCTGCCAGCACTAACATGCTCCCTCATCTCCAAGATATCAGCATCAACCTCCTGACTTGCAATGATCTTTGCATTCAAAGTAGGCTGAAGCCTCAACTGAGCCAAAGATGCTCCCAATCCTTGCAAAACAACTTCAATACCTGCTCGGTCCAACTCCTCAATCAAATGCCTCTGAGTTGTAATCAAACTGGCCAAACTGCTTTTGCGACTAAGTGCATCAGCAACAACATTAGCCTTTCCAGGATGATACTTGATCTCAGGTCGCATATCCTCGAGCACTTCCAACCATCTCCGCTGCCTCAGATTGAGATCCCTCTGCTGATATATATACTTCAAGCTCTTGTGATCTGTGTACATATTCAACTTCTCACCGTACACATAGTGCCTCCATTGCTTCAAAGCAAAGATAATCACAGCCAACTCCAGATCATGAGTCGGGTAATTCTTCTCATGCGGTCGTAGTTGCCTAGACCCATAAGCGATTACTCTACGTTCTTGCATTAGGACATAACCAAGCCCCCGATGTGAAGCATCGCTATAAACATCATACTCAACACCTGCTCTAGGCAAAGCCAAAATAGGTGCAGTAGTCAGCCTATCTTTCAACTCCTGAAAGCTCGCCTCACATTGCTCAGTCCACTTGAAGCTCACATTCTTCTTGGTCAGTCCAGTAAGCGGTACAGCTATCTGAGCATAACCTTGAATGAATCTCCTGTAGTATCCAGTCATCCCAAGAAAACTTCTGACTTCCTTCACTGTAGTAGGCCTAGCCCAATCTCTCACTGCCTCTATCTTCTGAGGGTCAGTTGCCACTCCCTCCTTAGAAAGGATGTGACCTAGGAATGCCACTTCAGATTTCCAGAAATCACACTTGGATAACTTGGCATACAACCTCTGCTCTTCCAGCTTCTACAAAACTGCTGCCAGATGCTCGGTGTGCTCTGCCTCTGACTTGGAGTACACGAGAATATCGTCGATAAACACCACGACGAAAGAATCAATAAACGGCCTCAGAACTCTGTTCATCAAATCCATGAAGATTGCGGGTGCATTCGTCACTCCGAATGGCATAACTAAGAATTCGTAATGCCCATGCCGAGTTCTAAATGCAGTTTTGTGCACATCTTCAGCTTTCACTCGCACTTGGTGATATCCTGATCGAAGATCTATTTTGGAGAATACATCTGCTCCTTGTAGACGATCGAACAAGTCATCAATTCGAGGAATCGGATACTTATTCTGAACAGTGACCTTATTCAGCTCTCGGTAATCGATACACATTCTCATCGATCCATCCTTCTTCTTTACCAAAAGCACTGGTGCTCCCCAAGGTGACACACTACGTTGAATAAAGCCTTTCTCCAATAGTTCCTCAATCTGCCGTTTAACCTCATCCTGTTCCACTGGAGCCATCCTATACTGTGCCTTAGAAATGGGTGCACTTCCCGGTTGAACAGTGATGCTGAACTCTACATCACGATGCGGAGGTAACCCAGGAAAATCTTCCAAAACACGGTTGGATAGTCCCGAACCACAGGAATCCCTTGCAATTCCACAGGAGTCTCTTCCTTGCGGATAGTTGCCACCAGCTTAGAACATTTCTGTTTCCCTTGGAAAGTGACTTCAGGTCCACCTGGAGCCTTCACTGTTACGGTCTTGGTCTTACACTCGATGCTTGCACTGTACACCGACATCCAATCAATGCCAATGATAACATCGACTCCCAAGATAGTCAGCTCGATCAGATCAATGCTAAAGATTCGATCTCCAATCACAATCTCGCAATCAGCATAATACCGATCAGTGGTCAGAGTTTCTCCTGATGGAGTAGCTACTGCCAAGATCTTGCCTGGAAAAATCTTCGGTTCAACTCCCAACACTTTAGCAAATCTAGGAGACACAAATGTATGAGAGGATCCAGTATCGAATAACACAACAGCTTTCTTTCCATTAAGATAGAGTTCTCCTGTTACATAATACACACCATTACATAACAGTTTCACAATATAAACGAAAAGAAGAAATGACGAAACCACTAAACATCAGCCCTCGTACCAGAGATGACCTGATCTGCCTCATCAGCATCAGCTTCCGTCAAAGCAAATACTCGCCCTGATTGGTACGGCCTCTTTCCAGTCTGTTGTATTAGCACATTGTGACTGCCAGCCCGTGGTTTGAGACATTGAGATTGGTAATGTCCCACTTCCCCACAGTTGTAACAGGTGACTGCAGAAGGTCTCCCCACATTGTTTCCAGGTCCTCCAGCTACACTGATAGCGTTCGCCCCTGTCGGTTTGAACCTCTGTGCAGATGGTTGCCCCTTGAAACTCCCGATTGTGCAGGCCTCTTCCCGGACTGCCAGTTGTTCCTCCGGTTCTGAACAACATGGAACTGCTCCATATCCGCCTCCGTCGCTGCTGCCCTCTTCATCAATTTGTCAAATCGCCTGATACCAAGAGGTATCATTCGGGATCTCAAGCTTGGCCTCAACCCATGCTCGAACTTGCGAGCCTTCTTAGCTTCATCCATCACCAGTTCAGGCGCATACCTGGAGAGCTGAGTAAACTTAGTGTCATACTCCCTCACTGACATGCTGCCTTGCTGAAGTGACAGAAACTCCATTGCCTTCTTCTCCTGGACGTCGGAGGGGAAATAGTGGCTACGAAATTCTTCCAGAAATTCCTCCCAGCCGAGCAACAAGCCTCCCATAATCCTCTTCATCGACTGCCACCAAACAGCCGCATCCTTCTCCAACTGCAAAGTCGCCAACTTGACCTTGCTGCCCTCCGGTGTCTCCAACACCTCGAAGATCGTTTCCACTTGCCGAATCCATTTGTCAGCCGCATCTGGGTCTGACTTTCCCTCGAACACTGGTGGTTTCATTCTCTTGAACGATTCCACTAGCTTAATCGCCTCGGGCACTGGATTCGCAGGCCCCCTTCCTTGGTTCACAGCCACTGCATTCAGCGTCTGGTAAACCCTTGCAAGCTCGGTCTCCAGGTCCAAACCTTCACCATTCCTAGCCCCTCTTCTCGACATATTCTGATGCAAAAGATCGATCAAATTCGAAGTATAAGACAAGAATTTAAACCAACTTGCATTTCATTGAATTCCAAAGTTTATACATTCGAATTAAAAACATTTTTGACATCAGAAATGAAGAAAATAGAAGCTACAACAATCTAACTCCTATGGGTCCTCTTCGCTGCTCGAAGTTCTTCCCGCAGTTCATCCACTTCATCTTTCAACACATCCGTCAGGTTCTTTCTCTTCTCAAGTTCCCACACTCGGTGACTGAGAACAGAGAAATCGTCCTTCCGCTGTGCCAGCTGAGCTTCCAAAACTCCAACTCTCTCCTTCAGGGTCTCCACTTGCCTCTGAAGAGAAGCCACAGTACCACTCAGAGCTGGTCCCTTTTCTTCATCGGAAGAAGAATCGTCAGATGAATCTGGAGGTGGGGTAATCTCTCGAGATTCAGGCCACTCCTCATCATCAGAATCTGCTTGCCTAGGGTGATACTCGTCCTCAGAATCAGCCTGTCCAGGATGGTACTCTTCCTCAATGATATGCCAGTCGTCGCCTCCAGCAGGGTCGAAGTGATCAGCCATCTTAGAATAGAGAGGAAGGAGCATAAGTCATAGAGCAACACAAATGTAAGTCACTTACATTTAAATCTCTAAACTCAAACACACACTCTAGTGTCCACTTCTAGGGTGTCGTTCCTTATAAATTTGTACAAGTGTGAAAGCGTAGAAAGCGTGGCTCTGATACCACTCTGTAACGCCCCGAATCCCAAATCACTGAGTTCGAGATGTTCTACAGGATCTTTTCACTTTCTTTGAGTACAATTTTACAAGAAAATTCAAACTTTTCTTTTTACATCAGAGTTTACATCATATTACATTTAAATTTGCACAGCGGAAGCAAAATATACAACATTTACATAAATGTACAACAACATGATAAAATCTTTATGCATCCATTCCTCTTTACATGTAATTTATCCTGCATACAAAACTGTGGGTACGTCAGTTTATTCAACCGACGATAGTTATACATGGCCATCCTCTCTATGCCAGAAACAGTATAACGAATCTCATTTCTTAACAAATCACAAACTTGTTCATAATAAGAATATAAATCAAAAGGGAACTTTTTATGATGTCGTGTCGTGATTGTGCACTTAATCCTTAATGCGATTATTTAATTTACATGACACTAATGCGCACTTGTTCGGATTCTATGCATCCCATACTACATAGGTCCGAGGGCAAGCCTCTTAATCGTTCTTCATTTTTATAGGGTTCAATCCCTCGCCATGATTTACTCTACTTCTGTAATTACGGTGAGTATCTTAAATGGTCTATGAGTACAAGCTCGTGCACTGGACCCTGGAGGGGAACCCCACGCCATGTCTTGACTCATCAAGCATGCATTCTGTGGCAATTCAAGCCTCCTGCCTGAACACGATCCTCTTGCAGTCACCAAATATTCCACAAGTGTGACTAGAGTCCGATCATTCTGAGTTGTGCCCGCGCCATGTCTTGACTCATCAAGCATGCATTCTGCGGCTCACACACCCGCACCGTAAACTCTAGTTCTCATACTCATGTTTTTCTCTCACTTTCATCACCTCCTCACTATGTACTAAAGTTATTAGAATCATGAATCAAAATCAAAGTTCTAGAGTTAGCCTCTCCACCAAACCGGACTTATCATTTCATTTACACATGACCAACCTTGGTCTTCTTTTCAATATCATTTCATTTCACTGCCGGGGGAGACTTAGCTACTCTTTCATTTCAATTTCAAATTCACAATTTCCAATTGAGCACTTTCAGCTCATAATTCATCTTAGAGTCTCACGGACTTTCTTATCATGATCTTAGCCTTTCATATTCATTTAATCCTCAATTCATATCTATGATTCTTTTCACATAAATCCATACAGTCATAAGAATTCATTGACTTCAATCATGAAGTTCACAACTTCCAACAGCAATAAATAAAATGAAATCTCATACATATCAAGGTCCACTCTGTACAGTCGACTTGGAAGAATACCAGTCGACTCATACAGTCAAATACAGGTTTATCATAAATACTCAGGAGAGTCGACTGCTGTACACGACCAGTCGGCTGTCCCGCAACTTTTCATGTTCATAGTATCATCCACGTGACAGTCGACTGTTCCTCCACCAGTCGTCTGTTCTGGGATTTTTAATAATACAATTCTAAGTTCAGCTCAGTCGACTGGCTACACGCACTAAGTCGACTGATCAGTTCCATAATTCAAAAACAGGAATTATCTTTTCCACCGTTCTCACATGCATTTTCATCACATCATACATACATTCATTATTTCATAAACACCACACTCCTTACTTGTTCAGAAACATCGTCGCATGGAATTTCAAGTTACTAATATGCTCTTTTCTTTAAGAAAATATTTTAAATAGGCATTGACACCCTTCATAACTTCCTTACGAAGATGAAGATATAATTCTCAAATCATTACACTAGATCAACATGATGGAATATCTCATTACATGGAATTTCCAAATAATCATAATTAAATCGAAGCACCAGTCGGCTGAACACAGTGTCAGTCGACTGCTCCGACAGTTCTTAATTTTGTTAATCATCGCTAGTTCTTTTCATCCATTTACCTTCCCTCCATCATATGTGTCATAGGGAAATACAAACTTAGTAATCACACTGTTATGTCTAATTGCATACATGTTTATCACCACATCACAAAATAATTGTCTCGTACCAGTCGGCTGATTCATGCGACAGTCGACTGTACCGACTCATTCGTTCTTACTATCAACAGCATGCTCAGGCATTTCTAATACATTGAATTTACTTTTCATAACATGGTAGCAATCATAATAATCATGGTATAATTCCTACATTAGAAGTCCTAAGAAACACCCGCCTTATTTGAAGAAATAATCGAATCCAGCAATGTTCCTCAATGCAGTGCCGCACTCCTTGCTCCTTGCTCCTTGTTCCACACCGGCACCTTCAGAATGCTACGCGGTCTCCCACAGAAAAGCACACACACAACTCTCACAAATACTTCTCTTACAATAATAATTTTAGTGTAAAAGAAATAGAGAATGGGAGGGGGTATTTATACACAAATTAGAGTGAGATGGAGGGTTAGGATGCATTAGGGAGTTGGAAGATCAAGGGCTAGAATTCACTAGGAAGTTGCAAAGCTACCCACACCTCCAAAGTAACCGCCCGTGATCCTATCCCATTACTTACTCCAACCGGCCAACAAAGAGTGTGCTCCACACGTGTATGCAACATGCACGTGTGCGCACCAATCACCCTACGAAACTTGTACATAAAAATAATAAGTCTTTTTTCTTAAAAGAGATGTTACACCTACAAGTCGTAGAAAAATAATAAAAGGATTTAAATCCATGGGCTTAAATTTAGTTGGGCCAAAAATAAATATTTTTAAAAGAAAGATAAGTAAATTATCATTTGGGATTTAGGGAAAATCCTTATAGAAAACAATATGCTTATTCATCATGTTGAAAATAGTAGCCAAAATATTACACGTGCATACCACGTGCAACAAAATAAATAATCTTTATATATTAGGAAAAATCGGGGTATTACAGTCTGCAGGTAGACGCTGATTTCTATTGCCCTCCTAAGGAGGATAGGATCGAGGTTTTCTCTTTAAGAGATTATTGCGCGTCCATCGATATCTCAGTTATATACCATAATGGGGCAACATGCGGGAGCTATTACTGTGGGGTTGCTCTTATGGCACCTAAGCCTTCTGCTACAGTATCTCCCTCCCCTAGCTCTTTTGCTGTCGATTCTTCGTTTCGGTCTAAAGTGCCCTCATCAAGGTGGAGGTCAGCTCACAAAGCGCCTACTGAAAAGTTCTTTGTTGGCAATAATAGTGGACGCAGTTCTCCTTCGATTAGTAAAGTCTCTCCTTCTAAAGCTCATAATCTTGTTTGGATCAATCCAGACCTTAATGCTTCGAAGCTGGCGTCCTCTTCTAAAGCTGGAACATTAGTATCTCAGTCTAATTTGCCTACCCCTATTCCGTTCACTCCCTACTCTGCTCGTTCCCAACTAGGGGTGGTTTCTCCTTCTCCCGTGCCGTCGGTAACCCCATCGGTTAAGGCGAATGCTAAGTGGCCGGTGTGGGAAGTGAACCCTTCCTTTGCCGCAAATTGGGACAAGTTCACGAGTGCGGTGCACCGTTCACCTACTTCTACTTCTAAATCCTATCCGATTGTTACCAAAGGTCCATCCTCTTCACCTCTGTTGTCCAAGGATTGTTTCGAGCACGACGATTTGTTGGGTGAGGAGGCAGCTGAGTTGGATCAAGGCAATCTTAATCAGAAGGTACTTTTAACTTTTCATTCTGTGAAGTTTAAGTTTAAATTTGCTTCCTCTCATGTTTTATTTGGTTATCGTCATTACTTACTTCATTTTAGCTTTGGTTTCTTCTCGTCTTTCTCTACTAATTATCTGCTGGAGTTTTTACTAGCGACTTATTTTCTCTCTAACTCCCATCTTTGGGTTCTTTCTCCGTGTCCGCTGAGAGCCATCCCACGTACTCAATGTTGGAAGCACTCTACCACTCTTCTCCCTTCCAAAATCCCTATTCACATTTCCCCTTCACCTTCACCTACCTTGAAGGATCATTTCGGTAGTAAGTATTTGGCCCCCTCTTTACCTGTTGTTGCTCTCGATTGCTCGTCACCTACTATTAGTGCTGGTATTATCGAGGGAACTCCTTCAAACTCTCAGTATTGTTCTTCTGATAAAAAACCTTTCTCGGTTATTAGATCTAGCGCTCGCATTAGAGCGCAAAGATTGTTGGGAGAGCTTAGTGGTGGGCTGGTTCCCCCAGCAGCTGATTCTCTTAAGGTTGACCGCCTATCTCCCCCATTTTCCAAGTTAGGTAAGGATCATCTTGGATCTGTCTATCATGTTCAGTTCGATTTGTTATCTAACTCTGAGATTTCTTGCCTTTCTGCGGCGTTGGGATCCATGCCTATTTCAGACAATAGTGAGATTTTGAACATTATTCGTAGCAGCGAATTCTCTAGAGCTTTTGGGAACAGAGGTTTTAATGATTAACATCACTTGGAATGTTGGGGTCTGGGAAGTTCGTCCAAGAAACAAGCTGTGTTCCAACTTATTTTCTCTTTACATTGTGATTTGATTTCCATTCAAGAATCAGAGCTTGAGTCTCCGTCCCCCTCCATCCTGCGATCGATCGTGGGCTCCCTTATTATCAATTGGATTTCCCTGGATGCCATTGGATCCAGGGGTGGGATCCTTTTTGGGTTTAAAGAGGGTCGTTTCTCCCTCATTTCGACTCGTAGATTAAATTTCTTTCTTGTGGTTCGTCTTCTCTGGGTGGAATTTAATTGCCCTCTCACTGTGTTCTCAGTTTACGGGCCGTCCACCGCAAAGCATCGGGATGAGTTTTGGAGTGAATTTTCCTCATTACAAAACTCTATCCAAGGTTTCTGTGTATTCTGTGGTGACTTCAATGTTACCAGATTTTCCAGTGAAAGATCTGGCTCCCCTCCACCTCGTCAGATTCTTCCCGTTTCAATGACTGTATCCGTTCACTCCAGCTTTCTAAAATTCCCACTAATGGTAGGGCTTTCACCTGGTCTAATATGCGGTTATCTCCGACCATGGCTAAACTCGACCGTTTTCTTGTTTCTATCGATTGGATCAACTTTTTCCATAACTCCTTTGTATCGGCCTTGCCTAATCTGTCGTCTGACCACGTGCCTATCTCGTTATTCTCCAATTATAATTTTCTAGATCGTTCAAATTCCGATTCAAAAAATTTTGGTTGTAAGATCAAATTTTCGTTAACCTTATTACTGTGTCTCTCAGCAATCTCTGGATCCTCCGGTCTTGGTAGGATCCTCCTTAAGCCCCATGCTATCAAGTATGGCTGTAAGATTTGGAGTAAGGAGAGATTTGCCAATGCTAATTTTCTTTAAAATGTCTTTCTTTCCTCCATCGACTCCATCGATAAACTCGAGGAGATTGGACCCATTTCGGAAGGCCTTCATTCCGAACGTGCGTCGTGTAAAAGAGAATATGCTTCCCTTCTTCATCATGACCACATTAAATGGGCTCAGCGTGCTAAATTCCGTTGGCTTAAGGAGGGTGACGGCAACACCTCCTTTTTCACCATTTTGCGTCACATCGACAACGATGTAACCGTATTTCGACTATTATTGACAATGGTGTGGAACTGTTCTCTGGTTCCCTTATTCCTGTGACCTTTCTTCATTTCTTTAAAGTTCTCCTAGGCACTAATAAACATCGTTCTATTAATCTGGACTGGTTGCAATTATATGGCCAGCAATCTCACGAACTGTCGAGTCTGGACGCTCCGTTTTCTTTAGAAGAAATTAAGTTAGTTGTGTTCGCTTTGAAGAGTGACTCAGCACAGGGCCCTGATGGATTTCTGGCCTTTTTCTTCCAACGCTTCTGGGACTATCTCAAAGATGACCTGCTTAAAATGTTCTCTGACCTTCACCAAGGATCTTTCTCCTTTGATAGGATCAATTACGCTCAAATCGTTCTTATCCCCAAAATATTGGGGGCTAACTCGGTTTCAAACTTTCATCCTATTAGCCTTCTCAACACGTCTTTCAAGATCATTATGAAGGTTCTCTCAACCCGCCTTAGCACGGTCATCTCTCCGATGATTGACCCAGCTCAGTCGAGGTTTATTAAAGATTGTTTTATCTTGGATAGCATCGCTGCGGTGCAAGAAATCATTTCTGATTGTCATAGAACCAACTCGGAGGGTATTCTTTTAAAATTATACTTTCACAAAGCTTATGATAGTGTTAATTGGGATTTCCTTTTCAAAATCCTTCTTCACCGTGGATTCGGTCTGAAATGGATTGCGTGGATTAAATCCAGTCTCTTTGCTTGTACTTCTTCCGTTCTTATTAATGGTTCGGAGGGTCACAAATTTAAGTGTAAGCGTGGTCTGCTTCAAGGTGACCCGATTTCCTTCCTCCTGTTCTCTTTGGTGGTGGATGTCTTTAGTATGCTGCTTCGTAACGACTGGGATGCAGGTGTTATCGATGGTTTAGGAAGTTCTCAAAGTTTTTGTGGTGTTCTGAACCTCCAATATGCCGATGATACTATTTTATTCACCAAACCCAATGAGTCTTCCTTACAGAACCTCAAGCTCCTTCTTTATTTATTCGAGAATGTGTCTGGCTTGTTGATCAACTATCATAAATCATCGGTTTTATGGTTGGGGGGTAACCCCAACCGTCAAGGAGAAATTGCTCAGTTTTTCAACTGCGCTACCGCTTCCTTTCCCATTCAATATCTCGGTATGCCCTTGAGATAAGGGAAACTTCATAAATCGGATTGGTCGCCTATGATCGAGAAAGTCGAATCTAGACTTAATGTTTGGTCTGGTAAACACTTGTCACGTGGAGGCAGATTTACTTTTTTAAATTATGTTCTCTCTTCTATCCTGTTGTATATGATGTCCTTCTTTTACGTTCTGTCTTGGGTTATCAAAAGAATTGATCAAATCCGTAGGAATTTCTTCTGGTCGGGAGCCGATTCCTATATAGTGGGTACACACCTTTGCAATTGGAAGTTGATTTGTTCTTCTAAAGAGGCGGGTGGTCTGGGGGTGCTTAATCTCAGACAACAAAATTTAGCACTCCTTGGTAAATGGTTATGGAGAATTCTAAAATTCAACCATTTACCCTGGTCGCATATGATCTCACTTAAATGTTTCTTTTGTCGAAAGGTGTGAGAATTTCCCGCTTCCATTTTGTGTAACACTTCCCCTTCCCCTTTTTGGAAGGTGATCTGGAAGGTGGTGGGCCCTTTCCGATGTGGTATTTATCACACCTATGCTGGGGGCACCAAAACCAAATTTTGGAGTGACCTTTGGATCGGTAATATGAGGCCAGCCGTGGTTTTCCCCTCATTATTCCAACTAGCCTCTAACCCTCATGCCTTCGCGGCGGATTATTTTACCATAATCAAGTATCAAAAATTCTGGTCTATTCAATTCAGTGAAGTTCTTCCGTCCTCTCTAGAACTGGAGTTGCATGAGCTTTTCCTTACCCTTAATCTTTATCCCTGGTACCCCTCGGATGATTTCAGATGGCACTGGACCAGTTCCGGTCAATATTCAGTCAAATCTTGCTACAAGTTTCTTAACTTCGGGGGGATTCGTTCCCCGCTTGCTAAGCCTCTATGGAGTAATTGTGCCCCCCGTAAAGTTAAGATCCTGACCTGGCTTGCTCTCAACAACAAACTTCTCACTGTTGATGTTCTTAATAAAAGAAACTTGGCTCTAGGCCAATTTTGTTCTTTATGCTCTTCTGAGCATGAAGAAGCCAATCACCTTTTTCTCGAGTGCAACTTTACCCATCAATTGTGGATTATTATCTCCATCGCGTGGCAAGCTCCTGCCATCCCAAATGATTTCTTCTCTTGTTGGAGGCCACAAAATTTGAAGAGCGAATTTAGATACTCCTAGTTTCTTTCGAGGATGGCAATTATTTGGGTGGTTTGGGCAGAACGTAATAGGACGTATTTTTACTCTTTCTTCTTCTTCTATCGATTCAATTGTCAATGATTTTTTATTCCTTACCAAGTTTTGGCCTTCAATTTTATCGTATGATAAGGTGTAAGCATTGCAATTAGGTCGCCTGGAGGAGGCGACTCTGGTTTATCGTTCTTCTTACTCGCATTCATCATAGTGTTTTTTAATTTTTGTTGTTAATACTCTTTCCTCTTCGCTGCAGAGTTGATCTATTATGGTGTCCACCTTTTGCCGATCCTCCAGGCTTTTGAGGAGGTTTTGATTTTGCTCAGCTTTCGTCTCTCCCATCTCTGGATTGCAACTAGCTTGATTTGGTTGTAGCTAGTTCCATGTCTGTTTTGAGAATGTGGTTAGCTTTCTTTTTGTTGGTGTCCTGACTGGGCATTGTTCTGTGATGTGTATATGGATGTTCTGTGTTGGGAATTTGGTGACTTCATTCTATTTTTTGAGACCAGGTGGCTTGGATTACTGTTAGTTCTGTGCAGGGACCTGCTTCCCTTTCTATTGATGTTGTGGTGTTTGTTTTCTGCGATGTTTCTAGTCTCCTTGCTTTCTTCGCCTGAGGTTGTGGTGTTTTAATTTTTGGTGGTTATTTGTTATTCTCTAGGCAGGTTTTCTTTTCAGCAAGCTCTATCTTTTGGTTTTACCATCGATGAGTAGTCTTGTGTGCTTCTTTCTTGCTTTGGTTCAGTTCCCTTGGCTTTGGTGCCTTTTTTTGGGTTTTCCTAAGTGTGGACTCACGGACCTCTTTGCGGTTGGCTTTTTGTTGGCCGGCTCCGTTGGTTGAGATCGACGAGGAGGCATTTTAGGCTAAGCCTAGTTGCCTAGGTTCTCTGATGGCTGTGTTTTGCTGCGTGATGTTTTAGTCGCTTGCTTGGTGTTCAACTGTCTCCAGGTGGAGTTTCCTTGCTCCTTCGGGCCTGCCGGCCAACCGCTCTTTCTACTGGTGTACTTTCTTGCTGCAACCATTTTTCTGGTTGGGCTTCTTTTGTCCCGGGCCTGAGGCGCGTCTCATGGAGTCCTTCGACGCGTCTGTGTTGCTGCTTTAGTTGTTGTTTTGGTTGGCCGTACTGTTTAGGTCCTTCTCCTTTCGGTTGTATCTAGAGGCAATTTTTCTCAATTGCTTTTTGTTTTGCCTTTCTTTAATTTAGTCAGCTTTCCTGTTGTTTACTTCTTGTAAATGTCATTCTAACTTTGTAACCGCTTTTTTTATTTATTTATTGGGCTGGAATCCCAGGATTCTATCCTCGTTATCAAAAAAAAACAAATATGTTCTTAGATTGCATAATAAAAATTAGAGAAGTAGAAGAAAAACTCGTTTTTGATTGAAGATCCAAGCCTCGAAATCCGCCCATTCTTCTTCTTCTCTCTCCTCTAAGTCCAGCCGCAATTCTTTTTTTCCTTTTTTTTCTTCCCTAGGCATGGCGCCGCCCACACACGCCCACCTTAAATTTCGTAACACCTACACCCAGCCGCCATTTGAATTGCATGTCATTCTTCCTTGATGTGCTGCTAGGGCTACAATCGAGCCGAGCCGAGCCGAATACCTTCAGGCTCGAACTCGGCTCGTTTACGAAACGAGCTCAATTTTGAGCTCAAGCTCGATCGAGCCGAGCTTTGACCGAGCTTTGACCATATTCGAGCCGAATAGCTCGCGAGCTTAGCCTAAAAGAAAAAAGTAAAGCTCAAGCTCGACACGTTTACGAAACGAGCTCGGTTTTGAGCTCGAGCTCGGCTCGAGCTCGGTTTGAGCAGAGCTTTGATCGAGCTCAAGCCGAATAGCTCGCGAATAGCTTGATTCGTTTGCAGCCCTATGTGCTGCGCATTATATAGGAGAGTATAATTAGGGTTAGGTTAGATTAAAAATTAGGTTTAGTTAATTATTATTAAATAGTTAATTAGAATCTTAAGATTAATATTAATCTTAAACTAATAACCAATTTAATAAAAACCTGTGCATTATTTCCTTTATTATTTATTATTATTATTATTATTATTATTATTATTTAATTACAAAATTTTATTCTAACCCTTAATTGATAATAATATTTCTATTTTGCTTCCCACATGGCCAAATTGTAAAATTCAAAATTCAACAAATCAATAAAAATTAATCAATCACTCTCCTTGTTTTGTTTATTGATTTTTACCAAAAATTTTCACCTTTTGCATCAAAAAATTTTATTCCTTCAAAAATAATTAATTAACTGAAATCTATGGAAATAAGATGAATTATTAACATGATAGATGAACACAAGCAATATTTATGGATAAATGAGTACAGATATTTATATAAAAATTTGACACATCAGATCTGTTGAGTTCACCATCACAGTCTAAAACGATCACTGTTTGCATTCACCGAACCTGTGGTATGGGACACAGTACTACGTGCATTAGTTATGTTAATAAAATGAATAATAACCCTAGATTGATATTGCATGCTCGATCCCATATATTGTCATCGATATTGATCATAAATCGTAACTATTGATTTTTGCATAATTGAATATAGACCCTTGACTCAATCGCCAACCGTTGTTTTTGTTCTTGAATTTGATCTAGTCCTATATTCTTGATATACCATGTTTTCTTGTTCTGTGTTTCCCACAACTTTTTGTCCATGACGTGACTTGCTTTAACGGACATTATTTTTCTATTTTTCTAACCGCGGTTTTCATTTTTTTGTATTTTTCTTTTCTTGGTATTTTTATTTATTTGTTTTTTTGAACCCCTGTAATTTGGAGTATTTAATAAAATTCGTTTTCTTGCTTTTAACTTAATTTTTCAATCTCCTAATTTATTTAATCTAATTTCCTTCAAAATTTTGTTGCTTGTTCCATTAAAAAATTTGCTTGTTAATATCCCCAAATTGATCTAAGTTTTAAATCCATATTTCTATTGCTTATTTTAGTCTCCTATTGGATCTAAAACCCAAACCCATGTTTTTCCCTTATTGGATTCTATCCATTAACCCAATATCTCTATTTCCCTATAAATACCCTTTAACCTTAATTCTTAATTACCTTATTAAACATCCTTCTCTCTCTCCTACACCCGCCGCTCTCTCTCCCCTCATCCTCTGTTTCGTTTGAACCCGTCCCGCTCAACCCCATCGTCCACTTCTGTCCTCCTCCGCCACTCCGATCACCTCCCAGCTCTCGTCGTCGCCTCCCATCCAACCACTGAAAAAACCCCCTCCATCCTTGTCAACCCATCTCTGCAACCGTCCTCGTCGTCCTTCGCCCTCGACCGCAACCACCACAGCCACCCTTCATCTTGTCGCCAACCACCGTCATCAGGCTCCCACCGCCAACCGAAACCCATCGCCCTGCCACCTCCACCTCTTCCCCTATTTTCGTCCAAAACAGGGCACCGCCTTTAGCTCTTCACTGCTGTCATCCATCATAATAGTTGACGTCCCCTCGCTGCCCCGTCGCCGCCTTCCTCCGCCCAGTCGACCACCACCCTCGCCCCAATTGCGGCCTAGCCCCTGCCGTCGAGCCGTGTCCCCGCTGCTCTCTCTCTCTCCCCCCTGTCGTTGTTACTGTTCGGGGGTAGGGAGGATTGCTGTTTGCAGTTTGTGGAGGAGTAGTTGCAGTTTGTTGTTTTGGGGAGTCTTGCTGTTGCTGTGTTCTTGTGCACGTTGTGTGCATGTGCCTTTGTGAGTGCGTCATTGTACGTGTCTTGCACGTGTCACCGTTGGGATCCTTATCCCGTTATTCCTTCATGTTTAAAATAACCGTCTAAAGACAAGTCTCTCTTCAACTAGTTTATTTTTCTTGTTCAAGAACTCTTTTGATCCCCGCAAGTAGATCCCGATTATTTTCGTATTGTTATACTATTCATCTTCCGTTGAGTATATTGAGGGTTTACACGAGCTAACCCAAGATATTCTTGACTTCGTGCCAATATGTTCGACTCAAACCCTAGTCCCTATTGCACATTGCATATGTACGTTATACATGAAAACAAGTATATCCATGTCATAGAATTGTTTGATGACTAGAATGTTGCCAATTGAATATTATTTCCAGAACATTTGACAGAATTGAATTCCTATTTAAAATCTGCTAGATATCTGAGTTTTGGTACTGCTAAGTCTGAATTTCCATATTCACAAATTTTTTGTGTATCACCTAGATTTTATTAACAAACAGAACATGTTAACAGTAAAAATTAAAATTTGACATTAATTTGGCTGAGACTAGACATGCGTAGGATTCACCGTGAATTTTTGTGGAATTATTTGATGAGTTTTCTGACCTGAAACATATATGTGAACACAATCTATAACATGCTGCATGAACATAAAATCTGTGAAGAATAAGCATTTGAACCTAGTTTCTGTGATTTTTATATATCGTGTGTATATTCGCTGGAACCGGAAGAGGTCTATTTCTAGAACTTCTGATGGATCCAGATTTGCTTTTCTTTAGCAACGGGAATATCTGTTTTTTTACAGTAATGTCCTGCTGTCCAGATTGTATGAACTATGTTGATTTAATATAAATGTTTCTTGCTTTGTCTGTAATGAGTACAATTAGTCACACCTAGCATTACACAACCTTGACATATTCTTGCATGATCACATAGGATGAAATAAAATATAAACAAGCCGAGTTATTAATGTCAAGAGAATACGGAATACGGATACATGACTAAGCCCAACGAATGATTTTCATCATCCATAAGCTATTCAGAATCTTTACAACATCTCACAGGAAATAATCAGAGTCGGAAGCAAAAGAATCAACCAAGTATGCATAATTGAATCAAATTGACCAACAGAAATTTACTAGAAACCAAAATATAATAACCTCAAATAAATCAAGTCTAGACAAGTCAAATATCATGGGTTACATTGCCCAAATACAAAAATATATCCAAGTATCAAATACAATTGTTCAAGCAATAACAGGAAATAATAATAACAAATGCAAACAAAACACCAGCACTAATATCTCATATCACCAACACCATCTGGTACCTGTTCTCCAAAATCTGCAATTTAACAATTGCATAAATAGGAAAAAGAAAACAAACTCCCGTCAATGCAAGTTACGGGCCGCTTGTAGTACATGATACAAGTACATGGAATAAATAAAAAATATAAAATAACAACAGAACAGACATTGCATGGTATAGGCATATCAACGGAATGTAATATCTAACATGAATCAGGAAAACAAATCAGATAGCATGGTATACTAACAAATACAGATAACATGTATACAGATGATAGTGTCAGATGATAGTCAGATAGATAACAGATAATCAGATAACATATGTCAGATAACAGATACAGATAAACAGATATAAATATCATGTTCTTATAAGTCTTGTGTAATTACTATCTTGGTAGCACTTCATGCTACCTACGTTTTATCACATGGTTGCTACATTCAAGCAATTTCGTTTTAGATTTCGTAGTGGAGTCCATAGGGCAGTGTACTCAGGGATTAGACAGACAGATATCAGATAATCAGATCAGACAGATAGATACTATGGGTTCTCTTCTGAGTATTGCTTCCTATAGGGAAGTAATGTAGTCACAGTTCAGATAAACAGAGTCCTGAATCATGTAGTCATGAACACGTAACAGATAGCGAACATGGGCCCTCTTCTGAGTACACATTTTTATATTTTCCACTACTAGATCTTTTCCTTAACCCCGGCTTGGTTATTTTTTATTATTATCAGACATGCATGTATGTGTCATAAACAGAGCAAGAATAGCATGGTATAATCATGTAACAGGTTCAGGGCGACATATAAACATGTACAGATGATAGACAGTTCATAAAGGAATATAATCATGCAAATGCTAGTTCGGGACAGCATGACGCCACTGTACTAAAATAGGGATTTCCGTTGCTACAAAAATGCAAATCTTGATCCGTCGAAGAATCTGGAAAATAGACTCCCTTCCGAATCCAGCAAATATATATAAGTCATATAGTATTTCACAAAGTCATAACTCAAAACTGATTTGAATCTAGAAAATAAGTTCAGTCAGAAATCAGAAGTATGTATTCAAAGTCAGGATAACAGCATGAAAACTTTTTAATTAAATCCATGAAAAATCTGGGGTATTCCCCTATATGTGTAGTAACAGAAAATTAAGTATCATAATTTTCCAATATAAATAGTTTAGTCAACGAAAATCAGAAAACATCAAGATGTAGTAGTTTTGTAAATCTGGAATTGTAAACACTGCAGTACGAAAACAGCAATATCTCACAAACCATAAATCGAAATCCAAATCCGCCAAAAGAGTATTAAAATAGATACAGTAGGCTAACTTTCATATTCAGAAATATTTTAGAAACAGCAAGTAGAAATAGGTCGAAAATTTGGTCTTTACCGAATAGTAGTAAAATTCTACATGTAAAATCTTTATTTGCGAGCATGAAAATGTTTGTAAAACTCCTCAAATAAATCCACCAAAATTCTGGGTAAACCCCAATCAAGTATATAAGTACTGAGCAAAATTTCAGATCAAAATAATAGTTTTAACACCAGAATAAAAATATATTACTTTTCAGAATTCATAGATAACAAAATCTGTAAACCACTTTATACCGCTATAGTAAAATAGACTTAACTCACAACTCGTAAATCGAAACTGAGATCCGTCGAAAGGGTTAGAAAATAGACAGAATTATATACAGTTCACGTTCACAAAATATTTTTAAATACTGACCTTAATAGGGTCTAAAATATTGAACAACATCAGGCTAACAGAAAAATACGGATTTGTTCTTCACACACAAAACAACATAGATCATACGAAACTCATCCAAATCAACCCAAACATGAAATATAGTGTACTAGATGTCCAAACAACATGGTATAGGGTATTTTGCAAGTATAACACGAATAACACATCAAGAACAGATATCTCATAGTAGCATGAACATACACCGAAAAAATGGTCAACCCTAGGTTAATTCATGTCATATGTGTCGTGAGGCAACTATGGTCAAGTCATCGCAATAGAGACAATATCAACAAGGGGTTTCACACACAAATTGTCTCTAGAACCCAACTACACTACAAGCGGTATTTAGTACTCGTATTACACAAAGAAAAGAATACAAGTTACTTGCCTTAACCAATGACGAAAACGATGATAATCAAGAATAACGGGAATGGATTTCCGGAGCATGAACGCAACGAACAGACGAATCCAAACGAGTCACACGAACAAAAGTGAGAAACCACCACGAACTCAACGACGAAAAAAACCCACGAAACACAACGAACAAACGAACTCCCAACGAATACAACTACGAGCAAACGAGAACACCCGCCCACAACCACACTCGCACACGAAGAGAGACGAGGAACTGCAGTACAGCGCAGTACTGGCGCTGCTTACCGTCGGAGACGGCAAGAGTATCGCGGCGCAACTGAGGGCTGTCACGGCTAGGCAGAACAGGGACGAGAGGGGAGCTTCGCTGTGGAGGGAAGCTTCAAGAGCAGCCATCACAAGATCATTGTGGTTTTGCTGCTGATTAATCAGCTGCTCAAGCACAGTCGTGACAGCCTCAATCGGATCAACCTATGATGAGAAGTAGAACCTCTGCGAGCCATAGTCTGCACAAACCAAAAACAATTAGCATCCAGAATCAGAGTTGGTATAAATTCATTTATGTATGCATGGTTGGAGAAATGTTAAGCAGATCCCAGTACGAACCAAGCCTGTCTAATATATTAGGCAACTAATACATTAGCCAAACCTGGTGCTCTGATACCACTAAAAATCCTGTCACGCCCCGCTTCCCAAACAGAATATGGAATACGGATACGAGACAAAAGCCCAGCGAATGATTTTCATCATCCATAAGCTGTTTAGGAATCTTTATAATGTTTCACAAGATAATCAGAGTCGGAAGGAAAAGATACAACCAAGCATGCATAATTGAAACAAGATACCAACATAAATTACTTGAAACCAAATATAATAGTCTTAAATAATCAAATTCTGAACAAGTCAAATATTCTGGGTCACATCGCCCAAATACAAGATAAATATCCAAGTAATCAAGTACATCTTATTCAGATTCAAGCAACAATACTAATAAAAATCATAAAGTAGAAAATCCAGTACTAATACATCATCTCGCCAATACCATCTGGCAGCCGACCATCCTGATCTGCAATTAGTAAATTTGCAGGAGAAGGAAGAAGAAAAATAAGTACCCGTTAATTGCAAGTTACGGGCCACTTATAATGTAGGATACAACTACATGGGATAGGTAAATCTAAGTAACAACCTAGCATGGTATAATCATGATAACAGAATATAAATCATGGCAAGATGAGCAAGTATAATAGCATGTGTCGAGTGTCAAGTAAACAAGTGTCTTGCATCAAGTAACCAGTACCAAGAATCAAGTAATCATGCAGCATGTATCAAGTATCAAATCTCATGTATCATGTAGTCAAGTGTCAAGTGGGCATGTATCATGTTCAAGTATCAAGTGGGCATGTATCATGTTCAAGTGTTATGTATCAAGTATCATGTATTTATTACTATCTAGGTAGAACTTTATGCGCCCCAAAAACATAACACATGGTTGCTACAAAAAACAGTTTCGCTTTAGATTTCATAGGGGACCATACAGGACAGTGTACTCAGGGACAAGCTCCAAGTATCATGTAATCATGTATCATGTAAACAAGCTCCAAAATCCAAAAAAGCTCCAGTGTCATGTGTGTACGTGTCATGTATATTGCGTCAAGTTCCACATATAAACAAGCTCCAATAACCACTAGATTCTTCCGAGTATACATTCTGCATTATCCACTACTAGATCTTTCCCTTAACCCCGGTTTGGTTATTTTATTATTAAGTCAAACAAGCATGTAGGTGTACAAAACATATCAAGTATATCATTTCATGATCATGTAACAAGTGCAAGTTGCATGATAAACATGTACGTTTGCAAGATATCTCATAAAAGAATTAAAATAAACAAATCTCAATTTCAGGATAGCAAGCCCATACTGTAGTAATACAGTGATTCCCAGTATTACAAATATGCAAATATGAATCCGTCGAAACGTCTAGAAAGTAGACTCCCAACCGAATCCAGCGATTATAACTAAGTCATATATTAATTCACAAAAACAAAGCTCAAAACTGATTTAAATACAGAAAATAAGTTCAGCAAGAAATCAGGAAAACGTATTCAAGAGTAGGAAAAAAACATCAAAACTCAATAAATAAATCCAAGAATAATCTGGGGTATTTCCCTATATGTCCAGTATATAAATATAAAGTTTCAGAATTTTCCAGTGAAATTAGATCAGTCATCAAAAATAAGAAAACATCTATAAACCATAGTTTGGCAAATCTGGAATTCCCAACATTGCTGTATGAAAACTATGATATCTCGTAACCAGTGAAACGAAATCCAATTCCGCCAAAGGGATATGAAAATAGATAAAATATACTAGCTTTTATATTTCATAAACATTTTTCATACAGTAAAAGGAATCGTAGTGAAAATAAGGTTCTTTATAGAAGAGCGAGCAAAATACAACAAGTATAGATTTCATAAACGAGCATGAAAAAATACATAAAACTCATCAATAAAATTCACCAAAATTCTGGTTAATTCCTAACTTGATAAATAAACACTGACCAAAGTTTTGGATCAAAATAATATATGTAGCATAGTTCTTTAAAATGATTTGTCATCAAAATTACCGAAAAATAGAATCTGGAAAAGGTCAACACCTCTGTAGTAAAACAGTCATAACTCAGTCATACAAAAGAGAAATCAAGCAAGGTCAGAGGGGTTTGAAAATAGACAAAATTCTCTAAAACTCATGTTTTATACCGAAATTAGGATATTGAATTTAAGACAGTCCAAAATAGCAAACAAAACAGATCAGCGACAAAATACAGATTTTTCTCTTTAACAACAACTCAACATGTATCATACAAAACTTGTTCAAAATACAACCAAACATGAAATCGAGTCTACCAGGTGTCTAAACATCATAAATTAGGATAACTAACATGTCCACACCAAGTATTTCACATGGGTCTCAACCAAATCACGAATTCTCACCAAAAGTCTCACATACATGATCAAAATCAAGAACGGGTAAATCCTAAGTTAATTCATGTCCATATTGTGTCGTGAGTCATCTATGGTCAAATTTTCACAATAGAAACAAAACCAATCAAGCATATCACCAACAAGAGTCGTCTCTAGACCCAACTACACTATATGTGGTATTTTTGACTTGTATCAAACAAATGAATTGGAGTACAAACTACTTGCCTTAACCGAAGGTGAAGAACGATGCAAATCAAGAGTAGGAGCAAAACCCACAAACGAAAATCCACGAATGAATGAATCCAAGCAACTAGAGCGAAAATCTCCACACGAACAAAAACTCCAAAAGCGAGATGATCCAAGAGGGATGAATGGCGATAGTGGCTTGCGACCTCGAGAGAACACCATGAGAGAGAAACGAGGGATTGTGGGGTGGTGTGAGGCGGTCGGGATGGTCAAGGGGTAGTCGGCCAAGCTAGAAGAGGGGCTCGGGCTTGGTGGCTATCGAGTTTGCACACAGGCCGGGGAGAGTGGGTGTCGGCCTGAGTAGGGTCGGCCTGAGGTAGGGTCAGCGGTGTCCTGGGCTGGCCTGGGTGTGCAGCCGCAAACAAGGAGAGGGAGAGAGAGGGGGAGGTCGGGTTGCTAGGAGTAGGGGAATTAGGGTTAGGGTTTAGATGAGAGGGATTATAGAGTATATATATATGGGGATTAGGGTTGAGAAACACAACTTGGGTTAATGGGTATTTGGATTGTGGGTAATTAGGAGTAGTAGTAGGTTTACCAAATGGGTTTTGAATTCGGGTCAATTAAATAGGAATGCAAATAGGATTGGTTATTTTATTTGGCTTTGAAAATCTTATTAGGGATCAAAATAACAGGATTGGGAAAAAATAGGACAACCAATCACCACCACAACCACTCAAGAAAAATAAAAATAAAAAGAACGAGACCAAAATGAAGAAAGAACAAACTAATGAAGAACAGAACAAAAGAGACAACTAACACACACAAGGAGCTCAAAATGAAATAAAACGAATATATATTGAAAACAACTTCAATATACGGTTCAGAAAAAAATACAAGAGAGAAAATATACCAAAACGAAAAATACACTCCAAAATGCACAAAATGAAAAACCGGAGTTACAATCCTACCCACCTAACAAGAAGAATTTCATCCTCGAAATTCAAAAAGAAGATACATAGGGTAACCCCAAAACAACCAAAAGAACAAAAAAATAAAACTACTCAAACAAATGAGGAAACTTCTGCTGAATCTCCTCCTCCAGCTCCCAAGTCGATTCACCAGGCAAGTGAGGATTCCAAGCAACACGAACCAACTTGATGACCTTATTCTTAAGAACTTTCTTCGGCCGATCTACAATAGCAACTGGCGGAATCTCACAAGTCAAATCCGGCCGAATGGTCAACTCAGAATAGTCGAGCACGTGGCTCTCATCTCGGATATATCTCCTAAGTTGTGAGACATGGAAAACATCGTGCACTCCTAATAACGCTGGCGGTAATGCAAGACGATAGGCCACCTTGCCTACTCGCTCCAAAATCTCAAACTGTCCAATAAACCTCGAGCTAAGCTTGTCCCTACCACCGAACCAAATGACACCGCGCCATGGCAATACCTTAAGGAAAACATGGTCACCAACGCCAAACTCCAAAGCTCTCCAATGGACATCGGCCTATCGCTTCTGCCGATCCTGAGCTGCATGCAAATGCTTCCTGATCTGAACCACAACATCCACTGTCTTGGGGATCAACTCCGGACCCAACAACTTCCTCTCACCAATGTCATCCCAGCACACTGGCGATTTGCACTTCCGCCCATAGAGTGTCTCGAACAGAGCAGCTTTAATACTGGCTTGAAAGCTGTTATTGTACGAGAACTCTACGAGATGCAAATGATCCCCCCAAGATCCACCAAACTGAAGCATACAGGACCTCAACATGTCCTCAAGAATCTGAATAGTCCGCTCTGACTGTCCATCAGTCTGGGGATGAAAAGTTGTACTATACTTTAATTTACTCTCCAAACTGTCTGAAGACTCTCCCAGAACTGAGATCTGAATCTTGTATCCCTGTCGGATACAATACTGACTGGAACCCCATAAAGTCTAACAATTTTTTGCATGTACCTCTCAGCTAGGCTCTCAGTAGAGTGACCGACACGAAAAGGAATGAAGTGAGAACTCTTCGTCAAACGGTCAACAATCACCCAAATAGCATTATGACCCTTAGGACTCCTCGGCAAAGCGGTCTCAAAATCCATAGTGATATATTCCCACTTCCACTCTGGAATAGGAAGCAGTTGAAGAAGTGCAGTGGTTCTCTGATGCTCTGCCTTAACCTGCTAGCAGACCAAACACTGAGAAACAAACCGAGCAATAGCCCTCTTCATACCCTGCCACCAGAAATGAAGCTTCAAATCCTGATACATCTTAGTACCGCCAGGATGGATGGAATACGAAGACTGATGAGCTTCATCAAGCAACCTCTGACGAACTTCACCCTTAGGGACACACAACCGGGAACCCAAACGAAGTGATCCATCGGCATGAATAACTATGTCCGTCCTGGACCCAGACTCAACCTCAGCTCAAAAACTCTGCAACTACGCATCACCAGCCTGCGCCTCTTTAATCTGATCAACAAGAGACGACTGCATCTGGAGCACCAAACAACTCCGATTAGAACTCGGTAACACAACATCCAAATCCAACCTCCTCATCAGCTCAATGACATCACTCTGTTGAGTAAGAAACATAACTTCCGGTCTCCTGCTCAAAGCATCAGGCACCAAGTTCACTTTACCAGGATGGTATTGCAAACTGATGTCATAATCGGCCATTAGCTCCAATCAACGCCTTTGCCTCATGTTTAACTCCTTCTGGATGAAGACATACTTAAGACTTTTGTGGTCTATAAAGATCTCCACTCGGTCCCTAAGTAAATAATGTCTCCACAGCTTCAAAGCAAAAATCACTGCCTCTAACTCCAAGTCATGAGTAGGATAGAGCAGCCTCAACTGCCTCGATGCATACGCAACGACTCGGCCCTTCTACATCAGAACTGCTCCAAGACCCTTACCAGAAGCATCACAGTGAATTACAAATCCACCTGAACCATCGGGAATAGTCAACATAGGCGCTGACGTTAATCTGTTCTTTAACTCAACAAAAGCCTCATTGCACTCATCAGACCAACAAAACTTCTGATCCTTCCCCGTCAATTTAGTCAACGGTCCTCCTATCTTCGAAAAATTATGGACGAACTTCCGATAATAGACAGCCAAACCGAGAAAACTCCTGACTTCAGAAACTGACTTGGGAATAGGCCAATCCTTCACAGCCTCAACCTTGGCCAGATCCACAGAAACACCATCGCCAGAAATAATGTGCCCCAAGAAAGAAATCCGGTCGAGCCAAAACTCGCACTTGCTGAGTTTTCCATATAGCTGATTCTCTCTCAAGGTCTGCAGAACCACTCTAAGATGCTCAGCATGATCTTCCCGATTCCGAGAATACACCAAAATATCATCAATGAAGACCACTACAAATCTATCTACGAAATGAGAGAAAGGAGCCGTGATGGTCCCCCCCCCCCCGCGCATTCGTGACCCCGAACGGCATCACAAGATACTCACAGTGCCCATATCTAGTCCTAAAAGCAGTCTTCTGTATATCTACAGCCTTCACCTTGACTTTTTGATATCCGGAACGAAGATCCAACTTCGAAAAAATAGCAGCCCCACACAGCTAATCAAACAAATCATCGATCCTGGGTAATGGGTACCGATTCTTAACAGTAACTCTGTTCAGTTCTCGATAATCCATGCACAGTCGACGACTACCATCCTTCTTGTCAACAAAAAGAACCGGAGCACCCCAAGGCGAAACACTAGGTCTGATGAAACCCAAAACAAGCAACTGCTGAATCTGCACCTTAAGCTCTGCCAGCTCATCCGGTGCCATTCTGTAGGGACTCTTCGATATCGGTGCTGTTCCAGGCTGAACATCAATACCGAATTCAACTTCCCTATCAGGGGGTAAGCCAGGCAACTCATCTGGAAGAACATCCAAGAAATTCCGAACTACTAAAGGCGCAGCCTTACAGCCTGAGTGCAATTCCATCACACAATCCACCTATTCAACTGCAGTCTTTGCTCTGCTAAGGAAAAACTCCCCGACATGGAACTCAAATTCTGCTCGATCTAGAATTCTAAAGACAACCTTCTTAGCACGGCAATCAGTAATGGCATGGGCTTCACCCAACCAATCCATACCGAGAATAACGTCGAATCCTGAATTTCCAATTATAATCAGGTTGGCTTTGAACTCTGCGCTACCAATAATCACGGGACACTGCCTGCACTCCCGGGAACAAATGACAACTCCACCACCTAACAGAATGCTCCAAGCCTCTGACATGTTGCTGCATTCTAACTGATGGCAAACGACAAATTGAGAGGAGACAAACGAATAGGTTGCCCCAGAATAAAAAAGAACATAGGCAGGAAAAGAGCAAACAATGATGATACCTAAAAGGAATCAAAGATAAGGAGAAAGAATAGACAAATAAGGGTGAGGGAAAAACACCAATGTAGGAAGATAACATAAAGAAGCAAAACAAGACCAAAAGAAAGAAACAATAGAGAAACAAAACAACAAAACAAGATATACTTGCCACAACTCCTTCGGCTGTCTCAGCATTTGCAGTAGTCAAATTGAAAGCCTGACCTCTCCTCGGAACAGCGGTCCTCTGACCGACAATCTGATGCTGGGGAGGAAGCGGTGGCCTAACTGGACTACGAGCTGGAACTGCTAGCTGGACAGGACCACGAACTAGAAGAGTCGCCCTCTGCTGTGGACAATCCCGCAAAGTGTGGTCAGGAGCACCACAAGCAACACAGTGGCGATTGGCCCGCCTATAGTCCTTGCGCTCATGGCGGGCAAGTCGGCAAAAGTCACAAAAATTATCCCTCTGGGAACCAGCAGAAGAGTAAGGAGCCGCTCTAACTGGGTGAGCAGAAACAAGCCTCCGAATAGGCCCACCAGAAGGCCTAGCAACAGCAGCGGGAACAGTCCGCTGAGAAGAAGACGAACCACCATGAGCTTGCTCCTGAGCTCGGGCTGCCTCAAGAGCCTCAGTGTAGGTACGCAAGCAAAGAGAGACATGATGCCTCTTGATATCCTGCTCAAGCCCATTTGTGAATCTACGAGCTCTATCCTCTTCGGTTGCCACAAGAACGGTAGTGAAGCGGCTTAGTCTAGTAAACTCAGCTACATACTCATCCACTGACCTGGAACCTTGTTGCAAGAAAGTCCATGTTACAACATTGCATGAACAATTATGTAACAAATCCAAAATGGAATAATTACTTAACCTGTTTTAGGACCAGGAATTGTTGTTCCATCTCAACTCGAGTACTACTGGGGAAGAACTTCTCCAAGAATCCCCGAGTGCAAGTAGCCCAAGCAATAGGCCTCTCAAGTCGCTCAGACTCGGCCATCCACCAGATATGGGCCAGATCCACCAGCTGGATGGAAACAACGTCCACCCGATCAGCCTCGGCAACACGAGCCGCTAACAACAAGCACTCAATCCGGATCAACCACTGTTCAGCCTCTAAAGGCATCTCAGTACCGAAAAAATGATCGGGATGCAGCCTCATAAAATCTGTAATTGTCCCTGGACGAGGCAAAAGATTTGCCTGCACGGGAACAACAAGAGGCAGAACCCGGGAAGCTTCAAAATCAGCCATCACAAGATCACTGTGGTTTTGCTGCTGATTAATCAGCTGCTCAAGCACAGTCGTGACAGCCTCAATCGGATCAACCTGCGATGAGAAGTAGAACCTCTGCGAGGCATAGTCTGCACAAACCAAAAACAATTAGCATCCAGAATCAGAGTTGGTATAAATTCATTTATGTATGCATGGTTGGTGAAATGTTGAGCAGATCCCAGTACGAACCAAGCTTGTCTAATATATTAGGCAACTAATACATTGGCCAAACCTGGTGCTCTGATACCACTAAAAATCCTGTCACGCCCCGCTTTCCAAAAAGAATACGGAATACGGATATGAGACAAAAGCCTAGCGAATAATTTTCATCATCCATAAGCTGTTCAGGAATCTTTACAATATTTCACAAGATAATCAGTGTCGGAAGGAAAAGATACAACCAAGCATGCATAATTGAAACAAGATATCAACATAAGTTACTTGAAACCAAATATAATAATCTCAAATAATCAAATTCTGAACAAGTCAAATATTCTGGGTCACAACGCCCAAATACAAGATAAATATCCATGTAATCAAGTACATCTTATTCAGATTCAAGCAACAATACTAATAAAAATCATAAAGTAGAAAATCCAGTACTAATACATCATCGCGCCAATACCATCTGGCAGCCGACCATCCTGATCTGCAATTAGTAAATTTGCAGGAGAAGGAAGAAGAAAAACAAGTACCCGTTAATTGCAAGTTACGAGCCACTTATAATGTAGGATACAACTACATGGGATAGGTAAATCTAAGTAACAACCTAGCATGGTATAATCATGATAACAGAATATAAATCATGGCAAGATGAGCAAGTATAATAGCATGTGTTGAGTGTCAAGTAAACAAGTGTCATGCATCAAGTAACCAGTACCAAGAATCAAGTAATCATGTAGCATGTATCAAGTATCTAATCTCATGTATCATGTAGTCAAGTGTCAAGTGGGCATGTATCATGTTCAAGTATCAAGTAGGCATGTATCATGTTCAAGTGTCATGTATCAAGTATCATGTATTTATTACTATCTAGGTAGCACTTTATGTGCCCCAAAAACATAACACATGGTTGCTACAACAAACAGTTTCGCTTTAGATTTCATAGGGGACCATACAGGACAGTGTACTCAGGGACAAGCTCCAAGTATCATGTAATCATGTATCATGTAAACAAGCTCCAAAACCCAAAAAAGCTCCACTATCATGTGTGTATGTGTCATGTATATTGCGTCAAGTTCCACATGTAAACAAGCTCCAATAACCACTAGGTTCTTCTGAGTACACATTCTGCACTATCCACTCCGAGATCTTTCCCTTAACCCCGGCTTGGTTATTAAGTCAAACAAGCATGTAGGTGTACAAAACATATCAAGTATATCATGTCATGATCATGTAATAAGTGCAAGTTGCACGATAAACATGTAAGTTTGCAAGATATCTCATAAAATAACTAAAATAAACAAATCTCAATTTCAGGACAGCAAGCCCATACTGTAGTAATACAGTGATTTCCAGTATTACAAATATGCAAATCTAAATCCGTCGAAACGTCTAGAAAGTAGACTCCCAACCGAATCCAGCGATTATAACTAAGTAATATATTAATTCACAAAAACATAGCTCAAAACTGATTTGAATACAGAAAATAAGTTCAGCCAGAAATCAGGAAAACATATTCAAGAGTAGGAAAACAACATGAAAACTCAATAAATAAATCCACGAATAATCTGGGGTATTTTCCTATATGTCCAGTATATAAATATAAAGTTTCAGAATTTTCCAGTGAAATTAGATCAGTCATCAAAAATAAGAAAACATCGATAAACCATAGTTTGGCAAGGAATTCCCAACACTGCTGTATGAAAACTATGATATCTCGCAACCAGTGAAACGAAATCCAATTCCGCCAAAGGGATATAAAAATAGATAAAATATACTAGCTTTCATTTTTCACAAACATTTTTCATACAGTAAAAGGAATTGTAGTGAAAATAAGGTTCTTTACAGAACAGAAAGCAAAATACAACAAGTATAGATTTCATAAATGAGCATGAAACAACACATAAAACACATCAATTAAATTTACCAAAATTCTGGTTAATCCCTAACTTGATAAAGAAACACTGATCAAAGTTTTGGATCAAAATAATATATGTAGCATAGTTCTTTAAAATGATTTGTCATCAAAATTACCGAAAAACAGAATCTGGAAAAGGTCAACACCTCTGTAGTAAAACAGTCATAACTCAGTCATACGAAAGCGAAATCAAGCAAGGTCATAGGGATTTGAAAATAGACAAAATTCTCTAAAACTCATGTTTTATACCGAAATTAGGATGCTGACTTTAAGACAGTCCAAAACAGCAAACAAAACAGATCAGCGACAAAATACAGATTTTTCCCTTTAACAACAACTCAACATGTATCATACAAAACTTGTTTAAAACACAACCAAACATGAAATCGAGTCTACCAGGTGTCTAAACATCATAAATTAGGGTAACTAACATGTCCACACCAAGTATTTCACATGGGTCTCAACCAAATCACGAATTCTCGCTAAAAGTCTCACATACATGATCAAAATCAAGAACGGGTAAACCCTAAGTTAATTCATGTCCATATTGTGTCTTGAGTCATCTATGGTCAAATTTTTACAATAGAGACAAAACCCATCAAACATATCACAAACAAGAGTCGTCTCCAGACCCAACTACACTATAGGTTGGCTTGTATCAAACAAATGAATTGGAGTACAAGCTACTTGCCTTAACCGAAGATGAAGAATAATGCAAATTAAGAGTAGGAGCAAAACCCACGAATGAAAATCCGCGAATGAATGAATCCAAGCAACTAGAGCAAAAATCTCCACATGAACAAAAACTCCAAAAGCGAGATGATCCAAGAGGGATGAATGGCGATAGTGGCTTGCAACCACGAGAGAACACCACGAGAGAGAGACGAGGGATTGTGGGGTGGTGTGAGGCGGTCGGGATGGTCACGGAGGTAGTCGGCCAAGCTAGAAGAGGGGCTCGGGCTTGGTGGCTGTCGGGTTTGCACACAGGCCGGGGAGAGTGGGTGTCGGCTTGGAGTAGGGTCAGCCTGAGGTAGGGTCGGCGGTGGCCTGGGATAGCCTGGGTGTGCAGCCGCAAACAAGGAGAGGGAGAGAGAGGGGGAGGTCGGGTTGCTAGGAGTAGCGGAATTAGGGTTAGGGTTTGGATGAGAGGGATTAGAGAGTATATATATATGGGGATTAGGGTTGAGAAACACAACTTGGATTAATGGGTATTTGGGTTGTGGTTAATTAGGAGTAGTAGGAGGTTTGCCAAATGGGTTTTGGATTCGGGTCAATTAAACAGGAATACAAATAGGATTAGGAATTTTATTTGGCTTTGAAAATCTTATTAGGGATCAAAATAATAGGATTGGGAAAAAATAGGACAACCAATCACCACCACAACCACTCAAGAAAAATAAAAATAAAAAGAACGAGACCAAAATGAAGAAAGAACAAAATAATGAAGAACGGAACAAAAGAGACAACCCAACACACACAAGGAGCTCAAAATGAAATAAAACGAATATATATTGAAAACAACTCCAATATACTGTTCAGAAAAAAGTACAAGAGAGAAAATACACCAAAACAAAAAATACACTCCAAAATACACAAAATGAAAAACATGGGTTACACAGGTAGAACTGGAATCAAAGAGAGAATGAACAGGGAAGAATTAAATCAAATAATGAATGTGTGTATTATGGCAAAATGGAATGCAAGAAAGAAGTAACCAGCATCAAAAATAAAGTAGAAACAACACAAGACTTGCAAGATGACAAAGCAAGAGAGGAAGCAATCATATAGAGCTGGAATCGAAAAAAAAAAGTTGGACAAGGAAGAGATGAACCAAGCAATGAGTCAACGGATGAAGACGAATACAAGGGATGGAAAGAAGCAACAATGCAGGGAAGGAGAAACAACAAGAGAATCCTGGGACCTGCGGGTTATGGGCCCACGATGCTTTCGCTGTGCCACTCTGATCGGGAAACTCTGCCAATAGCATCCAGCGATGCCCACCGAAGAACCAAGCAGGAAGAAAAGAATGGATGGCACCAGAATCAAAAGAATATGGGTACGGAAGAATGAATTCATACCCAAGAAGAACTCAACAAAGAGGACGACTGAAAAAGACGGAAAAATTAAGGAATCAAGGGATTGAATAAGAAGGGATCAAAATGAAAGGAATAAGACTTGTATCCAGATCAATGTTGATAATAATTCTTTTATGCATGCATGGTTGGTGAAATGTTGAGCCGATCCCAGTTCGAGCCAAGATTGTCTAATATATTATGCAACTAATAAATTGGCCAAACCTGAACTCTGATACCACTAAAAACCTTGTCACGCTCCGCTTTCCAAAAAGAGAATACGGAATACGGATACATGACTAAGCCTAGCGAATGATTTTCATCATACATAAGCTATTCAGAATCTTTACATCATCTCGCAGAAAATAATCAGAGTAGGAAGCAAAAGAATCAACCAAGTATGCATAATCGAATCAAATAGACCAACAGAAATTTACATGAAACCAAAATATAATAATCTCAAATAAATCAAGTCTGAACAAGTCAACTATCCTGGGTCATATTACCCAAATACAAAAATATATCCAAATATCAAATACAATTGTTCAAGCAATAACAAGAAATAATAGTAATAAATGTAAACAAAAATCCAGCACTAATATCTCATATCACCAACACCATCTGGTACCTGTTCTCCAAAATCTGCAATTTAACAATAGCAGGAATCAAAAAAAGTAAACAAACTCTCGTCAATGCAAGTTACGGGTCGCTTGTAGTGCAGGATACAAGTACATGGAATAAATAACAAATATAAAATAACAACAGAACAAACATAGCATAGTATAGGCATATCAACATAATGTAATATCTAACATGAATCAGAAAAACGAATTAGATAGCATGGTATACTAATAGATATAGATAATATGTGTCAAGTGTCAAGTGTTAGATGGTATACAGACAGATATACAGATGATAGTGTCAGATGATAGTCAGACAGATAACAGATGTCAGATAACAGATACAGATAAATAGATGCAGATGTAATGTTCTTATAAGTCTTGTGTGATTATTATCTAGGTAGCACTTCATGCGCCCCAGCTTTTTATAACATGGTTGCAACATATAAGCAATTTCAGTGTAGATTTCCTAGTAGACTCCATAGGGTAGTGTACTCAGGGACCAGACAGACAGATATCAGATAATCAGATCAGACAGATAGAACCTATGGGTTCTCTTCTGAGTACACCTTCCTATAGGGAAGTAATGTAGTCAGGGTTCAGATAAACAGAGTCGTGAATTATGTAGTCATGAACACGTAACAAATAGCAAACACGAGCCCTCTTCTCTGTATACATTCCAATATTTTCCACTACTAGATCTTTCCCTTAATCCCGGCTTGGTTATTTTTTATTATTATCAGACATGCATGTATGTGTCATAAACAGAGCAAGAATAGCATGGTATAATCATGTAACAGGTTCAGGGTGACAGATAAACATGTACAGATGATAGACAGTTCATAAAGGAATAGAATCATGCAAATGCTAGTTCAGGACAGCATGACGCTACTGTACTAAAACAGAGATTTCCGTTGCTACAAAAATGTAAATCTGGATCCGTCGAAGAATCTGGAAAATAGACTCCCTTCCGAATCTAGAAAACCTATATAGGTGATATAGTATTTCACAAAGTCATAACTCAAAACTGATTTGAATCCAGAAAATAAGTTCAGTCAGAAATCAAAAGTTTGTATTCAAAGTCAGGATAACAGCATGAAAACTTTTTAATTAAATCCATGAAAAATCTGGGGTATTTCCCTATATGTGTAGTAACAGAAAATTAAGTATCATAATTTTCCAATATAAATAGTTTAGTCAACAAAAATCAGAAAACATCAAGATGTAGTAGTTTTGTAAATCTGGAATTGTAAACACTGCAGTACGAAAACAACAATATCTCACAAACTGTAAATCCAAATCCAAATCCGCTAAAAAGGTAATAAAATAGATACATTAGGCTAACTTTCATATTCAGAAATATTTTAGAAATAGTAAGTAGAAATAGGTCGAAAATTAGGTTATTTACCGAACAGTAGTAAAATTCTGCATGTAAAATCTTTATTTGCGATCATGAAAAGGTTTGTAAAACTTCTCAAATAAATCCACCAAAATTCTGGGTAAACCTCAATCAAGTCTAGAAGTACTGAGCAAAATTTCAGATCAAAGTAATAGTTTTAACACCAGAATAAAAATAGATTACTCTTCAGACTTCATAAAAACCAAAATCTGTAAACCACTCTACACCCTTGTAGTAAAATCGACATAACCCACAACTTGTAAATCGAAACAGAGATCCGTCAAAAGGGTTAGAAAATAGACAGAATTATCTACAGGTTATGTGCACAAAATATTTTTAAATACTGACCTTAATAGGTTCTAAAATACTGAACAGCATCAGGGTAATAGAAAAATACGGATTTGTTCTTCACACTCAAAACAACATAGATCATACGAAATTCATCCAAATCAACCCAAAAATGAAATATAGTGTACTAGATGTCCAAACCACATGGTATAGGGTATTTTGCAAGTATTCGACAAGTATAACACGAATAATACATCAAGCACAGATATCTCTGTTAGCATGAACATACACCTAAAAAATGGTCAACCATAGGTTAATTCATGTCATATGTGTCGTGAGGCAACTATGATCAAGTCATCGCAATAAAGAAAATATCAACAAGGGGTTTCACACACAAATTGTCTCTAAAACCCAACTACACTACAGGCGATATTTAGTACTTGTATTACACAAAGAAAAGAATACAAGTTACTTGCTTTAACCGATGAAAAAAACGATGAAAATCAAGAATAACGGGAATGGATTCCCGGAGCACGAACAGAACAAACGGATGAATCCAAACGAGTAACATGAACAGAAAACGAGCAACCACCACGAACTCAACAACGCACAAAACCCACGAACCACGATAAACAAACGAACTCCCAACGAATACAACCACGAGCCAACAAGAACACCTGCCCACAACCACACTCGCACATGTAGAGAGACGAGGAACGCTAGCACGGCATAGTACTGGTGCTGCTTGCTATCGGAGATGGCTGGAGTACGGCGGTGCGACTGAGGGCTGTCACAGCTAGGCAGAACCGAGACGAGAGGGGAGCTTCGCTGTGGAGGGGTGCGGGGCAGCAAAGCTCGGGAGGACGGGAGAAAGAGACGGGGGTGATCCGGGGTGCATGGGGCGAAGCACAGGCAGAGGAACAGAGAGAGAGTCGGGAGGGCTATAGGTGGCTGAAGTTTAGGGTGGATAGGTTTATATAGGGAACATAGAAATAGGGTTTAAGGGGAGGTAGATGGCGGCGGAACAGTGGCCTAACGGGTTCGGGTTGGTTGGGCTTAATGGATTTTAGGGTTATGGGTATTAATAGGATTTGGGTATACAAAGGGTATTAGGGTGAAACAGTTGAGTCTGGGTGATAGGGTATGGGTAATTATAGGGTAATGGGTAGTAGGATATATAAGTATAAGTGGATATAAGGTTTAATAAAATTCAATAGGGAAATAGGGTTTTAAAACTAATAGAAAAAATAATTAACCAATAAAATTTAGGGTTATATAACAAAAATATATTTTGTACTACATTGTGGAAATAATTTGAAATAACTACTAATACAATTAGTACATAGAAATAAATCTTTAATAACCAGTCAAAATTACTAACAATAATAACAATAATAATAATAAGAAAAATGATAATAGTAATAATAATAACAGTAATAGTAATAATAATAGAAATCAAATTAATAATAACAATAATAAGATTTGTATAAAATCATAGGAAATAGTTACAAATAAATTTATTGGTCGAAAATAGATTTTAATAGAAGATCCAACGGTACATTTTAAGAAAAAGAATTTGAAAGCCGGAAAATAATTTACAAGAACTTAAAATACCAAAAATACACAGAAAATACGGATTTGGGAAACAGGGGTTACAATTAAGGGATGACTTGGTAGTGAACAATCTGAAACTGTACTCGGTTGGGCCCTTCTGGCTCGCATGGATTATTTACATGGAAGGTGGAGGAATTCTTGTCATTTTGTTATCACGTTATCATGATATCTTATTATCTTGTTGTCGAGTACACGATCTGTTGAGTTCACCATCAGTCTAAAACGTTCACTATTTGCATGCACCAAACTTGTGGAATGGGGCACAGTACTACGTGCATTAGATAGGTTAATAAAATGAATAATAACCCTCACTTGACATTTCATGCTTGATCCCGTACACTGTCATCGATATTGATACTGAATTGAAATCATTAATTATTGAATGATTGAACATAGACCCATGACATTATTGCCAATTATTGCTTTTGTTCTTGACTTTTATCCATTCCTTCATTCCTGATATACCATGCCTTATTGTTATCTGTTTTCTACTACTTGTTGTCCACGACTTGCTCTAAGGACATTATTTTCTCTATTTTTAGATCACGAGTTTGCAGGTACTAAAGGACCGATACCAGAAGAAATTGGTGGGCAACGATTTTAGAAGATGGAGTCCAAGAATAGATTGCTTGAATTATTTAATGCTATTTTTTCCTTTGAACATTGCTATTGATATTGTACCTTGTTTTGGGCTTTTATGACCCGAAGTTTGTTTATCCCAGATGTTGGATATTATGTTTTGAATTATTTCATTTATATTGAAGTTATTCTTTGTTTATGTGATTATATTCTCTTGCGTGGTTGTGATTGTTATTCATACTGTTGAGTTAGACTGGTACAACTTATGGATGGTGTTTACATCATTTGTTGGGTCTTTGTTACGTACTCGTATTCCTATATTTTGGGAAGTGGGGCATGACAGGTTTTTAGTGGTATCAGAGCCCAGGTTTGGCTAGTGTGTTAGTCATGTTTGGCTAATATGTTGGTCAAGTCTGGCATAACCAGGTTAAGTCAATAGTAGGTGCACCACGTTGATCGTATGAACATGTAATGATTTTCATATAATCTGGATACTAATCCTATCTGATCCATTTCTGGTCCCTTCATATTCAGCTCCTTCATTTCTTATTGTCTTTTGTCTCTTCCATTCATTGATTCCTTATTGGGTATAACTTCATCCTTTTTGTACCCATATTCTTTTGATTCTGGAATCATCCATTCATTTTATTCTTGCATGTTATTTCCTTTCCTTTTGTGCAATTATTTGTGCATATATCCTGCTTGCATCTCATTCTCATTTCTTTGATCATCTTTTATGTGTTATTTTAGTTTTCTCTCTTCCATCTCATGTTTTATTTGACTCCGGTGCTACCAACTCTTTTATTTCCTCCTGCTTTGTTGATAAGCCTGTTTGGCAAGCGACACTATGCCCACAGCTTGGGACATCACCATAGGTGGAGGTGTCATTTTCTGTTTTAGGGTAAGCAAGCAAAGCCCTTTGCTGATAGGTGGTGTGGATTTCTTGGCTGATATGATTGTAATTCCCAATTTTTACATTGATGTTATTCTAGGCATGGACTGGTTGGGTATTTCTCATGTTGTGATTGATTACCGAAAGAAGAAGGTGACTTTCAGGCTTCCTGGGCAACCAGAGTTCGAGTTTCTTGCGGGTGAGACACCGTCAGGGCGTGTCAAGAGCCCGATGGACCATAAGACCGCTACCCTTAAGTTGTTGTGCACCGATGGGGATGTTGCACCATTGGTTGTGCAGGACTTCCTTGATGTCTTTCTCGAGGAATTGCCCAGATTACCGCCAGACCGAAAAGTGGAGTTCAGTATTGATGTTCAGCCAGGTACGACGCATATCTCGAAAAGTCTGTACCGCAATGCACCGATTGAATTAGCAGAACTGAAGGTGCATGTTCATAAGTTTTTAGATAAGGTTTTTATTAGGCCGAGTGTTTCGCCTTGGGGAGCCGTAGTTCTGTTAGTCAGCTAGAAGGATGGCAGTCGCCAACTTTGCATTGACTATCGAGAGTTAAATAATGTCACTGTGAAGAATTGATACCATTGACGAGGATTGACGATTTGTTTGACCAGCAGGGAGGTGCTTCTATTTTCTCGAAGTTAGATCTCCGTTCCGGTTATCATCAAGTTAAGGTGAAGTCAGAGGATGTTCAGAAAATGAAATTCAGAACGAGGTATGGGCATTATGAGTTCTTGGTAATGCCGTTCAGAGTTACCAATGCACCAGCTGTGTTCATGATTCTGATGAACCAGGTACCGTTTTTGGATCAGTTTGTCATGGTTTTCATTGATGACATCTTGGTGTATTCTTAGAACCGAGAAGATCATGCGGAACATATGAGGGTTGTTCTGCAGACTTTGAGGGAGAACCAGCTGTATGGGAAGCTCAGTAAGTGTGAGTTTTGGCTAGATCAGGTTGGTTTTCTGGGGCACATTATTTCTAGTGATGGTGTTTCTATGGATCATTCGAAGATCGCTACGGTCAAGGATTGGCCGGTTCCGAAGTCAGCATCTGAAGTGCGAAGCTTTCTTGGATTGGCAGAGTATTATTAGAAGTTTGTTCAGGATTTCTCTAAGATAGCTGGGCCTCTGACCAGTATGATGAAGAAGGACCAGAAGTTTATCTGGGATGAGTCTTTGGATGAAGCTTTTGTGGAGTTGAAGCGTCGGTTGATGTCAGCGCCTGTATTGACTGTATTCGATAGTTCGGGCGGTTTTGTGATTCACTATGGTGCTTCAAGTAGAGGTTTGGGAGCAGTGCTGATGCCGCGAGGCCGAGTTGTTGCCTATGCATCCAGGTAGTTGAGACCTCATAAGAAGAACTATCCCACGCATGATCTGGAGCTTGTAGTCATGATTTTTGCTCTGAAGTCACTATCTGCTTGGGGATAGAATGGAGATTTTCACAGATCACAGGAGTCTCAAGTATGTGTTCACACAGAAGGAGTTGAATATGAGGCAAAGGAGATGGTTGGAGTTGATGGCAGATTATGACATCAATTTGCAATACCACCCGAGCAAAGTGAACATGGTACCTGATGCTTTGAGTAGAAAACCTGCTGCTATGTTCCTTACAAAACAGAAGGAAATAGTGGAGGATATGAGAAGGCTAGAGTTGGATGTGATTCTTACTGGTTCGGCACGACAGTTCAAGATGTTGCAGTTGCAGTCTTCTTTGGTAGAGCAGATGAAGGAAGCACAAGTGGGCGATCAGCAGCTGCAAAAGTTCCAAAGTGAAGTGGAAGTAGGTCTGAGAAATGATTTGATCATTGATTCAGACGGGTCACTTCGTTTTGGCTCTAGGTTGTGTGTACCCAGAGGAGAAGTCAGGAAGAATCTACCTGAAGAAGCTCATCGGTCGCCCTACTTTATTCATCTAGGAGGTACTAAGATGTATAGGGATCTGAAGCAACATTTTTTGTGGCATGGCATGAAGAGAGCTGTGGCAAGGTTTGTGTCACAGTGATTGATTTGCCAACTAGTGAAGGTAGAGCATCAGAAGACCGCGAGACTGTTGCAACCTCTTCCCATTCCAGAGTGGAAATGGGAGAACATCACTATGAATTTTTTGACAGCTTTGCCAAGGAGTCCCAAGGGTCATAATGCTATCTGGGTGATAGTGGATCAGTTGACGAAGTGTGCCCACTTCATTCTCTTCCGTGTGGGTCAATCCACAGAGAGTTTGGCTGAGAAGTATATTCAGGAGGTTGTGAGACAGCATGGAGTTCCTGTTAATATCGTATCGGATAGAGATATAAGATTCATATCTCAGCTTTGGAAGAGTCTGTAGAAGAGCTTGGGTACTAAGTTGAGCTACAGTAAAGTTTCCATCCACAGACAGATGGACAATCAGAAAGGACGATTCAGACTCTGGAAGACATGTTGAGATCTTGCGTTTTTCAGTTTGGAGGTTCGTGGGAAGATCATCTGCACTTAGTCGAGTTCTCATACAACAACAGTTATCAGGCGAGTCTCAAGACAACACCGTTTGATGTTTTGTATGGTCGCAAGTGTAGATTGCCGGTATGTTAGGATGACATCGGCAAGAGGAAACTTTTATGACCTGAGTTGATCACGAAGACAGTTGATGTCGTCGCTCATATCAGGAAGCATTTGTCGGCTACCCAGGATAGGCAGATGAAGTGGGCAGATATTCATCGAAGGCCTTTGGAGTTCAAAGTGGGGGAACATGTGTTCCTCAAAGTCTCACCGTGGAAAGGCATCATCCGCTTTGGTGGTAGGAGCAAGCTGAGTCCCTGTTTTATTGGTTCGTTCGATGTTGTGGAGCGAGTGGGCAAGGTGGCCTACAGGCTTGCTCTACCCCCGGCACTGTCCGGAGTCCATGATATATTCCAAGTTTCCCAGCTCAGGAAGTACACCAGGGACGACAGTCATGAGATTGACTACTCGGAGTTGTCCGTGTGGTCGGACTAGTCCAATGAGATTCATCCAGTCTCTATCTTAGACCGACGAGAGAAGGTGTTGAAGAATAAAGTCATCAAGCTGATTCGAGTTTCTTGGAATCCTCACTCACCGAGTGAGTCGACTTGGGAGTTGGAGGAGGAGATCCGGGAGAAGTTCCCTCATCTGTTTGAGTAGTTTTATTTTGTTTTTGTTTCCTTTTCGGGGTTGCCCTATGTACCACTTGTATGAATTTTGAGGAAGAAATTCATTTTGTAAGGTGGGTAGGATTTGTAACCCATGTTTTAATTTTTTTTTTGTATTTTTCCTTTCTGGGTATTTTATTTATTTGTTTTTCTGAACCCCAATAATTTAGAGTATTTAATAAAAGGCTAAATTTGACAAAAACCCATGAACTATGGCCTTTATGCAGAAAACCCCCTGATCTTTTTTTTATGCAGAAAACCCCTTGAAGTATGGTTGTTGCAAACCCTCCCCCCCCCTGAACTATTTCAAAAAACCACATCTAACTTTTCTACTTGTATCGATAGCCTCATTCATCTTTGCAAGTTGTTTCAAAAATCAACATATATCTTTCTTATTATTGTCAAAAACCTCCCTTAACTTTAGCAGAAGTCCGTAGTTCAAGGGTTTTTTGCGACAATACTTCACGGGGGTTTTCTGCATAAAAAAGATCATGGGGGTTTTCTGCATAAATTCCATAATTCAAGGTTTTTTTTTTTTCAAATTTAGCCTTAATAAAATTCATTTTCTTGCTTTTAACTTAATTTTTCCATCTCCTAATTTATTTAATCTAATTTCCTGCAAAAATTTGTTGTTCGTTCCATTAAAAAAATTTGCTTGTTAATGTCCCCAAATTGATCTATGTTTTAAATCCATATTTCTATTGGTTATTTTAGTCTCCAATTGGATTTAAAACCCAAACCCATGTTTTTCCCTTATTGGATACTACCCATTAACCCAATATCTTTATTTCCCTATAAATACCCTTTAACCCTAAATATTAATTACCCTATTAAACATCCCTCTCTCTCTTCTATACCCGCCGCTCTCTCTTCCCTCATCCTCTATTTTCGTTTGAACCCATCCCGCCCAACCCCATCGTCCTCCTCCGTCCTCCTCTGCCACTATGATCACCCCCAGCCCTCGTCGTCGCCTCCCATCCAAACACCAAAGAACCCCCTCCATCCTCGTCAACCCATCTCCACAACCGTCCTCGTCGTCCTTCGCCCTCGACCGCAACCACCGCAACCACCCATCATCTCGTCGACATCCCCGTCATCAGGCTCCCACCGCCAATTGAAACCCATCGCCACCGCCATCTCCACCTTTTCCACTGTTTTCTTCGAAAATAGGGCACCTCCTCGAGCTCTTCACTACCGTCGTCCATCACAGCAGTCGACGTCCCCTTGCTGCCCTGTCACCGCCTTCCTCCGCCCAGTCAACCACCACCCTTGCCCCAGTTGCCACCTAGCCATGCTGTCGAGCCGCTATCCCCGCTGCTCTCTCTCTCTCTATCTCTCTCTCCCCCCTTTCACTGTTACTGCTCGGGAGTAGGGGGGATTGCTGTTTGATGTTTGTGGAGGAGTAGTTGCAGTTTGCTATTTTTGGAATTCTTGTTGTAGCTGTGTTCTTGTGCACATTGTGTGCACGTGCCTTTGCAAGTGCATCATTGTACGTGCCTTGCACGTGTCGCCATCGGGATCCGTATCCCGTTATTCCTTTGTGTTCGAATTAACCGTCTACAAGGCAAATCTCTCTTGAACTAGTTTATTTTTCTTGTTCAAGAACTCTTTTGATCCCCTCAAGTAGATCCTAATTATTTTCGTATTGTTATACTGTTCATCTTTCATTAAGTATTGAGGGTTTACACGGGCTAACCCAAGATATTCTCGACTTCGTGCCAATATCTTTTACTCAAACTCTAGTCCCTATTGCAAATTGCATATGCACGTTATACATGAAAACAAGTAGATCTATGTTATAGAATTGCTTCATGACTAGAATGTTGCCGATTGAATATTATTTCCATGAATTAATTGTCTTGATTTTAAATTGCATCATTAATCTTAGAATTGCATGTTAATCACCAAATAAAATTTTTAATAATTTATTTCCATAATATTGCATGCTTGTGCAATGAAATTATTTTCTATTTATGTAAAATTATTTTCTGGCCTGATGTCAATTTCTTTTTGTATCAGACGTTTGAACATGTTACCATAGTAATTTGAATAAACTTTGTAAACATAAATTGTAGCTCCATGTGTCTATTTTCTAGAACATTCGACGGAATTGAGTTCTGATTTATAATCGGCTAGATATCTGACTTTTAGTACTGCTAGGTCTAAATTTCCAGATTCACAAGTTTTATGTGTATCGCCTAGATTTTATTAATAAACAAAACATAAATTAAAATGTGAAACTAATTTGGCTGAGACTAGACATTCGTAGGATTCACCCTGAAGTTTTGTGGAATTATTTGATGAGTTTTCTGACCTGAAACATATATGTGAACACTATCTATAACCTGCTGCCTGAACATAAAATCTGTAAAGAATAAGCATTTGAACCTTATATATCGTGTGTATATTCGCTGAAACCGACAGAGGTCTAATTTCTAGAACTTCTGACGGATCCAGATTTGTTTCTCTGTAACAGTAGGAATATCTATTTTTGTACATTAACGTCTTGCTGTCCAGATTGTATGAACTGTGTTGGTTTAATATAAATGTTTCTTGCTTTGTCTATAATTGATGTGTCTAATTTTTATATAAATATTTGTACTCTTTTACCCATTAAAATTGCTTGTTTTCATTTTTATTATTTATAATTCTTCTTATTTCTATAATGTTTCAAGTAATTAACTATTTTTGAAGAAATAAAATTTTGATGCAAAAAGTGATTATTTTTGATAAAAATCAACAAACAAAGCAAAACTTTTGATTTGTTATTGATTTGTTGAATTTTAATTTTTACAATTTAGTCCTCGAAAAAGTGAATAAAAATATTAGTATTAATTAGGGGTTGGAGTGAAATTTTGCAATGAACCGTATGGATAGATGAATGAGGAAAAAGATAAAAATTAGTTAATAAAATAATATTTATCTAATCAACTAATTAACTAAACCTATTCATTTAAATTAATAAATTAATATTTATCTAATTACCTAAACCTACTGATTAATCTAACCTAATCTAATGTTTTCTTATTTAAGAACAGGAGGAGCCGCAAGAGAAGGGGGAGAGGTAGTTGGAGCCGTGAAGAATAATAGGGAGGTAGGTAGGAGGGCTACAGGTCCTGGCTTCTTGGTGGCGCAACAACAGAGCGAACACAAACAGCAAACACAGAACAAAACATTAATGAAATGACAGGCGACAGCAGCGTGCGGATCTTGATCTGACGCGTGATTTGATCGGTGTTCTCCTCTGACGAAGCGTTCTCCGAGGACGACTCCAAGACAGAAAGAGAGAAGACTATGCTTATTGTTTGGGCACAATTTTCAAGACCGTTCGGTTTGCAATTTTTGTTACAAAAACGGTCTATTTTTGTATCTATTTTTTCTCTCTAATTTTATTATGCAATCCATGAACAATTTTGTTAATTGCAATTTTAATATGAACTAAAATTATTGTTCTAGGGTTTAGATGTAGCCTAGTTTTGAGAACACAATTTTATATTTTTCTACGGTTGTGTGTTTAATTTTTGTGCTTAATGCTTACAATGATTTGACATTTTTTGTATGATTATTGGATCATGGAGAGACCGAGAAGTAATTTGTGATTTAGAACAATAAAAATTAAACACCATTAGTTGAGCGAAATTAGAGATAATTTACCGCGATTGATGTGACCGTTAAGAAATCCAAAGAACTTAATGAGTCTTCGATTAATTAAATTTACATAGAGATGTGTCAAACTGTTAGTTGGAGATATTTTTGGTGTTGTTCGAGAGAAAGCATCGAATAATTTGGGGATTTTGGTCTACAACTTGGAAAAATAATATTTTTAGGAATTATAAATTGTGTAGGATGAACTAGGTGAAGTCTAAAGCCCTAGAATTAATTTTGTCATTAACAAATTACAATTTTCAGAATCCGCTCCCTCTCCATTAATTTAGTTAGTTTAGATTAGTTTAATTTAGTTTTCTTTATTTATTAAATTTCGATTATCCAAATAGTAGCTAATCTAGTAATATCGGTACTCAATAAAATATCTAGTCTCTGTGGGTTCGACACTCTATTCACTACTATATTACTTGTTGCGATTTTGTACACTTGCAAATAATTCACATCAAGTTTTTGGCGCCGTTGCCGGGGACTAGTTATTCTTTTATTGATATTGAAAATTGCTAGATTATTACTAGTTTGGATTTTTTGTATTTTATTATTATTTTTACCTCTTTTGACTTACTTTTACTTTCATTTATTTTTCTTATTTTATTTTTTTTTTAGTTTTTCTATTACTTTTTTTAGTACTTACATTTCAGGACATACAAGAGAATTATCATGGCAAACGAGGAAAACAGGCCTTTGAGAGACTATGCTATGCCCTCGATTTATGAATCAAGCATAAAGAAGCCGGTTATTGAAGTTGATGATTTTGAGATTGAACCGGAGATGATTCTATTGATTCAACAGACTGTTCAATTTTGGGGATTACCGCACGAGGATCCTTATGCTCACATTGCAAACTTTTTAGAAATTTGCGACACTTTCAAGCACAACGGTGTATCAGACGATGCAATTAGACTGAGACTCTTTTCTTTTTCCTTACGAGATAAGGCGAAGGCTTGGCTACATTATCTACCACCCGGTAGTATTACTACTTGGGAGGGACTTGCACAAAAGTTTCTAGCCAAGTATTTTCCACCAGCAAAGACCGCAAAGCTAAGAAATGATATTTGCACGTTTACTCAATTTGAGACCGAGTCTTTGTATGATGCATGGGAAAGGTTTAAAGAGTTATTGAGAAAGTGTCCTAATCATGAACTACCGAAATGGCTGCAAATGCAAACATTCTATAATGGTTTGGGAGTTATACATAGATCTATGGTTGACGCAGCAGCTGGTGGTGCACTCATGAGCAGAACTTATGAAGCAGCCTATGAGATTTTAGAGGAGATGGCATCAAATGATTACCAGTGGTCTTCAGAGATAACAATGCCAAGAAAAGTGGCTGGAGTTTTTGAACTTGATCCTTTTTCTACTTTAAATGCAAATAATGATATTCTATCTAAACAAGTAGAAAATTTGAATTTTAATGCTATTCATTCTAATATGATTTGTAATCTTTGTGCAGGAAACCATTCAAGTATAGATTGCCAAGTGGGGAACCCTTTTGCTCCATCAAATGCCGAAAATGAAAATTTTGTGTCAAATTTTCAAATGCAAAACAATCATTGTGCAAACACATACAATCAAGAATGGAGAAACACCCCCAATTTTTTTTGGAACAACAATCAAGGAGCAGTTATACCACCTCAAAATTTTCCACAGCAAGAAAAGAAGCCGACATTAGAAGATGTGTTCATGCAATACATACAAAAGACAGATTCGAAAATTCAAAATATTGCAAATTCAACTTCGGCTTCCATTCACAATCTTGAGGTACAAATTGATCAAATTTTAAATATTTTAAATGAAAGAACTGCAGGAATATATCCAAGCAACAAAGTTGTCAACCCCACGGAGGATGTCAAAGCAATAACACTAAGCAGTGGGAGGACAATTGAGCAACCACAAGAAGAAAATGGCAAACAGAATGTGGTTGAAAAGCAAAGTGAGATCGAACAAATTATGGAGGAACAAATTGAGCACGGACAAGTAACGTATGATTCCATAAAGTTTCCTCCTGAAGAACAGTCATGCTTTCAAGTAAGTACAATTGATATAATTGTGGGCGAGAAACATAAGGTCGCAATTGAAAAGTTGCCAATCGAAGTATGTCCAACCAATGCAGCAACATTTGAAACTGAAAAAGAAAATATTTTCGAAAAAGTTATGTATTTGGATGCTGCACCCTCTATTTATTCATTTTTGCAGCATAAATTCAAAGAGGCGGGGGAATCAAAGACATCATCATCACGAAGAAAATGCCTCAAACTTGAGCTTGAACCTGATCCACATCTGAAGAGAAAAATTAGAAAAGATGTGCTAATGTTGTTGGATCTTGGCGTTACATAACCATCTCACCCCCATGTCTGGCTGAAGACTTAAAACTTAGCGCTTCTTGGGAGGCAACCCATGTTTTTCTTTTACTGCATTTAGGTTAGATTTTTCTTTTAGTTTCTTTCTATTTTTAATTTTTGATTTTATTTTGTAGGATTGCATAATTTTGAAGTCGCCGGGCAGAGCTGTTTTGTACACTTTCATTGATGGCTGTTTTTGAGCAGTATGGAGTCAGAATATGGAAAAGTGATTCAAAGAGATATTGTAGACAATTGTCTTAGCTTTCCAACAAAAAAAAATTCAGCCCATTTGGATATTTACAGCTCCAGATATCGCCAAAATACCGAAGGCCGCGCGTGCAGAATTTTCAAGACGAATCAGGGGAGAAATTCTGAACTTTTTGCATTCTTTTTGTTTTTCTTTTTCCTTTCCCATTGAGGACAATGTGATATTCAAGTTTGGGGGGAAGGTTTACAAAGTTATTATTATTTTTTAGAAAAGAAAAACAAAATTTAAAATGATTTCAATTAAACTCACTTTTACACTTTTGAGTTCTTTATAATGATAAGCATTGAAATATTTTTTTTGGGATAGACACTTGCTTATAAAGCAAGAGTAAGCATACTTATTTACTTTAGGATTATTGAGTTTCACAATTCTTTACAAAATTGTGTGGGTCATGCTATTATACATTAAAGACAAATGCGATGCTTTTTCTTGTGATTATCTTCTTTGATCTAGTCCTAAACAGAGTTTAAGTAAATAGAGTAATAAATATATATATATATATATATATATATATGAATAAAGTCAATCTACTCCAATGTTTTGAGTTGCTTAGTAACTAGGGGTATTCATCACAAATGTTTACTTTTACGTCAAACGGCAACTTGAAATATGAGTATGCAAAGCACTTTAAGTTTGTGACTTGTTGAGTAACCGGGTGAATTCATCACAAATGTTTTGCATTCGCGTAAAAAGGCAAGTGACAACTTAGGGAAGAGACGCAAAAAAAAAAAAAAAAAAAAAAAAAAAAAAAAAAAAAAAAAACTCTAGTTTGCTACTCGGTTTGCAGTAGTGAGAAGGGATAATCACAGATGGAGTTGTTACATACTATAATCACATTAATGGCATGACAAATATGATTGAGTTTGGAATTGTGAATAAATAATTGCACTGGAGAAAGTGGGTATGCTTAATTTTACTTTATTTGTTATTGTTTATATTTTTAATTGAAATTTTGATGCTTGCATGATAAGATCTCTTAGTGTGATGAGTGGAGTTACTCTTGATTATTTTTCCCTTATTCATGATTCTACTTTTTGCTTGAGGACAAGCAAAATCTTAAGTTTGGGGGTATTTGATGTGTCTAATTTTTATATAAATATTTGTACTCTTTTACCCATTAAAATTGCTTGTTTTCATTTTTATTATTTATAATTCTTCTTATTTCTATAATGTTTCAAGTAATTAACTATTTTTGAAGAAATAAAATTTTGATGCAAAAAGTGATTATTTTTGATAAAAATCAACAAACAAAGCAAAACTTTTGATTTGTTATTGATTTGTTGAATTTTAATTTTTACAATTTAGTCCTCGAAAAAGTGAATAAAAATATTAGTATTAATTAGGGGTTGGAGTGAAATTTTGCAATGAACCGTATGGATAGATGAATGAGGAAAAAGATAAAAATTAGTTAATAAAATAATATTTATCTAATCAACTAATTAACTAAACCTATTCATTTAAATTAATAAATTAATATTTATCTAATTACCTAAACCTACTGATTAATCTAACCTAATCTAATGTTTTCTTATTTAAGAACAGGAGGAGCCGCAAGAGAAGGGGGAGAGGTAGTTGGAGCCGTGAAGAATAATAGGGAGGTAGGTAGGAGGGCTACAGGTCCTGGCTTCTTGGTGGCGCAACAACAGAGCGAACACAAACAGCAAACACAGAACAAAACATTAATGAAATGACAGGCGACAGCAGCGTGCGGATCTTGATCTGACGCGTGATTTGATCGGTGTTCTCCTCTGACGAAGCGTTCTCCGAGGACGACTCCAAGACAGAAAGAGAGAAGACTATGCTTATTGTTTGGGCACAATTTTCAAGACCGTTCGGTTTGCAATTTTTGTTACAAAAACGGTCTATTTTTGTATCTATTTTTTTCTCTCTAATTTTTATAATGCAATCCTTGAACAAATTTGTTAATTACAATTTTATTATGAACTAAATTTATTGTTCTAGGGTTTAGATGTAGCCTAGTTTTGAGAACACAATTTTATATTTTTCTACGGTTGTGTGTTTAATTTTTGTGCTTAATGCTTACAATTATTTGGCCGATTTTTGTATGATTATTGGATCATGGAGAGACCGAGAGGTAATTTGTGATTTAGAACAATAAAAATTAAACACCATTAGTTGAGCGAAATTAGAGATAATTTACCGCGATTGATGTGACCGTTAAGAAATCCAAAGAACTTAATGAGTCTTCGATTAATTAAATTTACATAGAGATGTGTCAAACTGTTAGTTGGAGATATTTTTGGTGTTGTTCGAGAGAAAGCATCGAATAATTTGGGGATTTTGGTCTACAACTTGGAAAAATAATATTTTTAGGAATTATAAATTGTGTAGGATGAACTAGGTGAAGTCTAAAGCCCTAGAATTAATTTTGTCATTAACAAATTACAATTTTCAGAATCCGCTCCCTCTCCATTAATTTAGTTAGTTTAGATTAGTTTAATTTAGTTTTCTTTATTTATTAAATTTCGATTATCCAAATAGTAGCTAATCTAGTAATATCGGTACTCAATAAAATATTTAGTCTCTGTGGGTTCGACACTCTATTCACTACTATATTACTTGTTGCGATTTTGTATACTTGCAAATAATTCACACCAATAATGAGTAGAATTAATCACACCTAGTATTACAAAACCTTTATATATTCTTGCATGCTCACATAGGATGAAATAAAATATTAACAAGGCGGGATATTAAGGGATAACTTGGTAGTGAACAATCCGAAACTGTACTCGGTATGGCTCTTCTTGCTTGCATGGATTATTTACATGGAAGGTGGAGGAATGCTTTTCATTGTGTTATCACGTTATCATGATATCTTGTTATCTTGTTACCGAGTGCATGATCTGTTGAGTTCACCATCAGTCTAAAACGTTCACTGTTTGCATGCACCGAACCTATGGAATGGGATGCAGTACTATGTGCATTAGATAGGTTAATAAAATGAATAATAACCCTCACTTGAAATTCCATGCTTGATCTCGTACACAGGGCCGGCCCTGGGGCAGGGCCTAGAGGGCGACCGCCCCGGGCCCCCAAAATTTGGGGCCCATTTTTTTTAGAACTTTTCAAAAAAAAAAAATAGTATGCTTAATAATTATGCTGCTGCATAGAGTAATTATGCATAGAGACTCCAACAATCAAGTCTCTACTGTCTAACTATCTACTTAATAATTATGCATAGAGACTCCAAGAGTCTCAGCACATTTTTATTTATTTTTTGTTCTTAATTAACAGTATCAGTATGATGAAGAGACTAAGAGTGTAACACCCCGCAAAATTGAAAATTATAATTTTGCCACTGGGTGTTACGCACGTATATTTTTGTAATGTTTTTCACTACATATTTTGGATTCGTACTATTTATACATTTTCCGCATTGATTTCAGTCAACTAAAATATAATATTTCAATCCCTGGGATTTACGTGCTTTTTACGTATTTTGATGCACGTGTTTCCACCACTACGTATAATATTTTCTATAGGTTTAAATTATTTATTTTTATGTATTTAAATCTATTTTATAAAACGAAAATTCATTTCCCCCTTATTTTGATTAAAATACATTTTTCGATTTTCTGCACGTATGGTGCACGTGCAAATTTTTATTCTCATTTTGCTACTCTCATTTTACTATTTTTAGCATGCATTAGTTTTATTTAGCCTTTCTTTTGATCCATGGACCTATAAATTAAAATGTAGCCCATTAGGAGAGGAGCCCACTAGATAATTAAATAAATTAATTAGTAATGAGCCCATGTAGCAAGCCCACTAGATAATTAAATAAATTAATTAGTAATGAGCCCATGTAGCAAGCCCACTATTAAAATCACATTTTTAGTTAAACATGTACTAATACATGACAAGTTACACATATTAGTACACATTTAGAGGTATAGAAATGTGTTCATATTTGTTTATGCATGTGTGCATGCATACACAAATGTATTTGGACCATTTTTTAGGCAAGGAGAGGAGAAGAGTTGGTAGGTTGAGTTAGTGGAGAGTGGGGAGATGAAGAGATGGAGGTTTTAGGAGTTAGGAAAATGGAGGGTTGTAAAATAAATTTGAAGAGTTATTAGGGTGAGATTTTTGCACTTTAGACCCTTCCAAAATCCTATAAATAGAGTCCCATTTTCTACATTTCTCTTGCACCAAAATCAATATCAAAATAAGTGTAAGAGAAAGAAAAAGAAAGAAAGGAAAGAAAGAAAAGAAAGAGAGTGAGGGTCCTTTTGCTTGGAGGAGTTGCTAGAGGAAGCCTTTGCTAGGGAGAGGGAGCTTTGCTAGGAGGAGGAGCCATTGCTAGGAGTTTGTCTTGGAGCTAGAAGAAGTGTCTCATCTTTTCCTTTTGTTCAAGCTTCAATTAGGTGGGTGTTCTCCTACTTTCTAAATTTTTTTAGAATGTACATGCTAATATGTTAAATGAATAGTATAGATAAAATTGATATGATAAATGTAGAACAAATCCATGCTTGTGTGTGTCATGAATTGTGGAAAATTTTGATACGCTTAAGAAATTAATTGTCATCGTGTTAGTTGGAAATAAGAAAATGAAATAATGAGTTATCACTATGAACAATATGCATGTTAATTTACAAATGTTAAAGATATATAATTGCTTGAAAATTATGAGATTTTTTCCCTTGTAGTTAAAAATATTATATTTGTAATTCACACCATCTGTAATGTTGTAATAAGAATCATGGGTTTATGACCAGCTCAAAAAAAGATGAGTTGTATATTGGAAATTATATGACTGAATTATATTGCCAAATTTTAGAATTAATAAGATGGGTTTATAAAGATTACTGTATATGACTGAATTATAATATTAGTTATGTTGGTCATGCCAATCTTTGAGGATAAATATTGCCAATGCTCTGATATAACCACTCTGTTGCACGGGTCGGGTTACTTTGGTAAATATTTTCGAAAATGGACCTGTTTGGTAAATGTTTTTGAAAGTGGATCAGTTTGAAAATTATTTTCTTTTTACTTATGGACTAACTTGGGTAAATATTTTCGAAAGTGGACCTGTTTTGTAAATATTTTCAAAAGTGGATCGGTTTGGAAATTATTTTCTTCTTACCCTTTTCATTATAAAATATAATTTATGTCAAATTGAGATTTTAATCAAATAGACATGGATACTAGTTTTCATTTCTTTTGTAGGATTTAGTTCCTAAAGAAAAGTCTAAGTTTTGCAAAAGATGAGGGAAAAGTTAGGCACATATTCATGTCAGAGCATTTTTAATCCAATTTCAAAACATGCTAGTGAAATTTCCAAATGAAGAGAAGGAAGAGATCTGAGAATTCTATATTTATTTTAAAAAGATCGTAAAAGTTGGAGAGCATGTGACAAATTAAAATTATTATACTATGATTATCGGTTTACATTACAATAGTACAAGAAAATATGGGAATTGTAACATTATTTGTTAGTGTATAATAGTTTTTACTTTTTAAAACCATACTGTACATGTGATCAAATAATATTGTCTATGTAGCCTAATTATATAAATGTACTTAGACCAAATAATAGTTTTAATATTAAATTTGTAAATAAATACTAAGTCCAACTTAAAGGAACATACCTTTGCATTTGGTCAGAACTTAGTCAACATATAATTGTTTCTTGAAAAGCTATATAATTGTAATCGGACTTCATATAATTGTTTCTTGGACCAAAGCTTTTTTTTTCTGAGGTAAATAAATACTAAGTCCGATTTAATAATATTACTTTTGCTTTTATCATATAGTTCCTTTCGCATTTGTTTTTAATTCTCATTTGGAGATTGTCAAATTATTATGATACAAACTCATGAAAAGAATTGTTGCCTTAAAAAGATAGTGAATGAGTAGTATGAATGATACAAAAACAAGACATACACCAAGTTGTGAATAGTTTGAAGATAAAGAATACTTTGAGTTAAGACATGATTATTAAAGGGTATATGTACCCATGTTTTCTTGTACATGAAAGTTTATGACTTAGAGTTAGTAAGACCTCGATACCGGCATTATTGAAAGAAATATTTGAGATATGATTTGGAGATATGGCCATGGGGCTATCTCGCAGTTGTTGATTAAGTCCGGTAGGAGGTAAAACTAATTCTTTGAATGGAAATTGTTCATGTCTTGGACTTAAGAAAATTTAGGCACATAAGTGAAGATGTAGTAAACTTAGGGAAACGTAAGTGGGGTGCTCTATATAGTCGGCGGTGGACTCCAAGACTATAGACCCAGTTGGTGGACTGAGGTTGCCCTGTGGGAGACGGATTATTATATTTTAATTCGGGACTATGAGGACGGGTCGGCGGTGGACTCCAAGATCTTGAGTAGTCGGACGGATGGATTTTTATGTTTACCGTCTCCAATGTATATATATATATATATATACTGGGCTAGAGGGTCACATACGGGACGGTTCGCACGATGTGGAATCTGTTATAACAGCCGGCGGTGGACTCCAAGGCTGGGATTCACATTCGTGGAATAGTCTGAACTTTGTTTTGCTACCGGGTAGTTTTCATGGCGAGAGATCGAGCCCTTTATTGTGGAGAACGTAGGCGCTTGCCCTCGGACCTATGTAGTATGGGATGCATAGAATCCGAACAAGTGTGCATTAGTGTCATCCTAGTGTAGAATGGTATGCATTAGGCATTAAGACATGACATGCACTTATGTTTAGAATAATCACTTTTGACACTTTATATGTTCATTCAATCTTTCTGTGATTTGTTAAAGTATGAGACCGTTATACTATTCCCGGCATAGAGAGGATAGCCGTGTATAACATTTCGTCAGTTGTAAGTAACTGACGTGCCCACAGATTGACATGCAGGTAATGGACCATTCATGAAGCTATAAAGTGGATATGCTGGTGCTGTGTTATTTTAAAGATGTTGTAAATGTTTTATTGTAAATTTCATTCTTCCGCTGTGTAAAATCAAGTTGTAATTGAACTCTGATGTATTAATGAAAAAGTTTTAAATTCCTTGTAAAATTGTACGAAGTGAAGTAAAGATCCTGTGGAATCTCGAATTTATCCTTATTTGAAATTCGGGGTGTTACAGATGGTATCAGAGCATGCTTCACAAGTAGTACATGTTTATAAGGAACGATAAAAAGGGACGATAAATTTGGGAACAAGCTAAAGGAGTCCTTCTGTCAACCGGGTGTAAACAGCCCTAAGCGACACGGTATTTAAGCGTCTTCGGACCACCGCTAGCTGGGAACCGACTCCTACAGCTAACCCAAGTGAATCAGAACTTGATAGACTAAAGATTTGTTTAGGAAGAGTAGTAAGATCATCAACTATAGTCTAGAACCCGTGACACCTTATTGAGTAGTTACAATATTATTCCTGCGGACACTAGAGTGTGAGTTTTAGTCTATAGAGATTTAAATGTAAGTGATTTACATTTGTGTTGCTCTATGCACTGATGTTTTTCTTTCTCTTTTGGATGACTGGAGTCGTCATGATGTTCTCCTTGTATACATTAATATGAGAGTGTATGCGAGCACATTTTCCCTGGGTATCAGAGTGGCGCAGTGGAAGCATGGTTGGCTTGGACCATCATTCGTGATACCTTACACACTTCCCTCTCAAATTATTTTGTAGATTTTTATCATGGTACTTTCTCCGTAGTCAATATTTTTCAAATAAATATTTTCTTATGTTATTAAATCATTTGAATATTTATCATTTGTCTATCTTCCTTAGTCTCGATATTTTAAAACTATTTTTTTAAACTTAAAATTTTGTCTTTCATGTATTTATGTCACTTTTTACCCGTTTATATCAACTATTATTTCACATATTTTGTCAAATTTTAAATTGCTGTTTATTAAACTAATATTGCAACCAATATTTTCTTCATTTATTATTTTGGATTTTTTCTTATGAAATTTTCTTATGAGCAATCATTTTATATGATTTTGATTTCTATGATACTATAGTATCTTTTCTATATGTTTTTAACAAGATTGAAATTTTCTACCATTTTTGTTTTATTTGTTTACATTCAGTACTATTATTGCATATTTGTTTTGATATATACATTTTTACTATTAATCGCTACTCATTACTTTTATAGTTTTGCACTGCACATACTCACTATTTATACAATATCCTTTCTCAAATTTTAACTGTCTTTACATTCTTAGTTATTACTTATATTTTTCCAATGATCTCTATATATATATCATATATTTTAATATTCTTATTATACATATCATTTTACCCTCATCTAATTACTACATTAATATTTTTGCATATACTTGTTTATGTCTATTGTCCTAAATTGCTATACTACATAATTATTGTTTTCAATTGTGTTTTCATCTCATGTTTGTGCTTTACACTATTTTGTCTTAATGTTATAAATTAATTTCATCACTACAAAATTTTGTATATTCACAAAGTATTTCAACGTATGCTTTCTATTTTTTTTTCAAATTGTGTGTATAATTGTTATAGTTACCTTACAAACTATTTTATTAATTGGTATACAAAGTCATTTTACGTTATCTATACTTTCAACCAAGTCTCATTCCCATTTATTTTTCCAAACTCTTATTCAATGGTCTTGTTTTAAATTGCTAACTCGATTTCGTTATACAGTTTGCAAATTTTCTACCGTTTATTACATTGATAAAATTTTCCAAATTACCTATTGACTGCGTTTTCTTCGCCACATTGTTTTCCAAACTATTTCGAAGTTAACGACTTAATTGACTTTCCCCTTTATCAAATAGCTTACCTAATATTATTTTTGTACGAAAATTTCTCTCAAACCATTCTATCTTTTGTCACATTTCAATTCTTATGCCATTTTCCTATTTTTCTTTTCTCTGTCTTGTAACATCTTAATATTCATAGTTTTCTTATAAAGAGTTTGTCTTGTTTATTGCGTATACTACATTTATTTTTCTTAAAGTTAAAGTTTTCAAAATACAAATATTTTCTGTGACATGTATAAAATACAATCTTTACCTTAGCGAGTTCCGGGGACGGAACTACTCTAAGGGGGGGAGAGTGTAACACCCCGCAAAATTGAAAATTATAATTTTGCCACTGGGTGTTACGCACGTATATTTTTGTAATGTTTTTCACTACATATTTTGGATTCGTACTATTTATACATTTTCCGCATTGATTTCAGTCAACTAAAATATAATATTTCAATCCCTGGGATTTACGTGCTTTTTACGTATTTTGATGCACGTGTTTCCACCACTACGTATAATATTTTCTATAGGTTTAAATTATTTATTTTTATGTATTTAAATCTATTTTATAAAACGAAAATTCATTTCCCCCTTATTTTGATTAAAATACATTTTTCGATTTTCTGCACGTATGGTGCACGTGCAAATTTTTATTCTCATTTTGCTACTCTCATTTTACTATTTTTAGCATGCATTAGTTTTATTTAGCCTTTCTTTTGATCCATGGACCTATAAACTAAATTGTAGCCCATTAGGAGAGGAGCCCACTAGATAATTAAATAAATTAATTAGTAATGAGCCCATGTAGCAAGCCCACTAGATAATTAAATAAATTAATTAGTAATGAGCCCATGTAGCAAGCCCACTATTAAAATCACATTTTTAGTTAAACATGTACTAATACATGACAAGTTACACATATTAGTACACATTTAGAGGTATAGAAATGTGTTCATATTTGTTTATGCATGTGTGCATGCATACACAAATGTATTTGGACCATTTTTTAGGCAAGGAGAGGAGAAGAGTTGGTAGGTTGAGTTAGTGGAGAGTGGAGAGATGAAGAGATGGAGGTTTTAGGAGTTAGGAAAATGGAGGGTTGTAAAATAAATTTGAAGAGTTATTAGGGTGAGATTTTTGCACTTTAGACCCTTCCAAAATCCTATAAATAGAGTCCCATTTTCTACATTTCTCTTGCACCAAAATCAATATCAAAATAAGTGTAAGAGAAAGAAAAAGAAAGAAAGGAAAGAAAGAAAAGAAAGAGAGTGAGGGTCCTTTTGCTTGGAGGAGTTGCTAGAGGAAGCCTTTGCTAGGGAGAGGGAGCTTTGCTAGGAGGAGGAGCCATTGCTAGGAGTTTGTCTTGGAGCTAGAAGAAGTGTCTCATCTTTTCCTTTTGTTCAAGCTTCAATTAGGTGGGTGTTCTCCTACTTTCTAAATTTTTTTAGAATGTACATGCTAATATGTTAAATGAATAGTATAGATAAAATTGATATGATAAATGTAGAACAAATCCATGCTTGTGTGTGTCATGAATTGTGGAAAATTTTGATACGCTTAAGAAATTAATTGTCATCGTGTTAGTTGGAAATAAGAAAATGAAATAATGAGTTATCACTATGAACAATATGCATGTTAATTTACAAATGTTAAAGATATATAATTGCTTGAAAATTATGAGATTTTTTCCCTTGTAGTTAAAAATATTATATTTGTAATTCACACCATCTGTAATGTTGTAATAAGAATCATGGGTTTATGACCAGCTCAAAAAAAGATGAGTTGTATATTGGAAATTATATGACTGAATTATATTGCCAAATTTTAGAATTAATAAGATGGGTTTATAAAGATTACTGTATATGACTGAATTATAATATTAGTTATGTTGGTCATGCCAATCTTTGAGGATAAATATTGCCAATGCTCTGATATAACCACTCTGTTGCACGGGTCGGGTTACTTTGGTAAATATTTTCGAAAATAGACCTGTTTGGTAAATGTTTTTGAAAGTGGATCAGTTTGAAAATTATTTTCTTTTTACTTATGGACTAACTTGGGTAAATATTTTCGAAAGTGGACCTGTTTTGTAAATATTTTCAAAAGTGGATCGGTTTGGAAATTATTTTCTTCTTACCCTTTTCATTATAAAATATAATTTATGTCAAATTGAGATTTTAATCAAATAGACATGGATACTAGTTTTCATTTCTTTTGTAGGATTTAGTTCCTAAAGAAAAGTCTAAGTTTTGCAAAAGATGAGGGAAAAGTTAGGCACATATTCATGTCAGAGCATTTTTAATCCAATTTCAAAACATGCTAGTGAAATTTCCAAATGAAGAGAAGGAAGAGATCTGAGAATTCTATATTTATTTTAAAAAGATCGTAAAAGTTGGAGAGCATGTGACAAATTAAAATTATTATACTATGATTATCGGTTTACATTACAATAGTACAAGAAAATATGGGAATTGTAACATTATTTGTTAGTGTATAATAGTTTTTACTTTTTAAAACCATACTGTACATGTGATCAAATAATATTGTCTATGTAGCCTAATTATATAAATGTACTTAGACCAAATAATAGTTTTAATATTAAATTTGTAAATAAATACTAAGTCCAACTTAAAGGAACATACCTTTGCATTTGGTCAGAACTTAGTCAACATATAATTGTTTCTTGAAAAGCTATATAATTGTAATCGGACTTCATATAATTGTTTCTTGGACCAAAGCTTTTTTTTTCTGAGGTAAATAAATACTAAGTCCGATTTAATAATATTACTTTTGCTTTTATCATATAGTTCCTTTCGCATTTGTTTTTAATTCTCATTTGGAGATTGTCAAATTATTATGATACAAACTCATGAAAAGAATTGTTGCCTTAAAAAGATAGTGAATGAGTAGTATGAATGATACAAAAACAAGACATACACCAAGTTGTGAATAGTTTGAAGATAAAGAATACTTTGAGTTAAGACATGATTATTAAAGGGTATATGTACCCATGTTTTCTTGTACATGAAAGTTTATGACTTAGAGTTAGTAAGACCTCGATACCGGCATTATTGAAAGAAATATTTGAGATATGATTTGGAGATATGGCCATGGGGCTATCTCGCAGTTGTTGATTAAGTCCGGTAGGAGGTAAAACTAATTCTTTGAATGGAAATTGTTCATGTCTTGGACTTAAGAAAATTTAGGCACATAAGTGAAGATGTAGTAAACTTAGGGAAACGTAAGTGGGGTGCTCTATATAGTCGGTGGTGGACTCCAAGACTATAGACCCAGTTGGTGGACTGAGGTTGCCCTGTGGGAGACGGATTATTATATTTTAATTCGGGACTATGAGGACGGGTCGGCGGTGGACTCCAAGATCTTGAGTAGTCGGACGGATGGATTTTTGTGTTTACCGTCTCCAATGTATATATATATATATATATACTGGGCTAGAGGGTCACATACGGGACGGTTCGCACGATGTGGAATCTGTTATAACAGCCGGCGGTGGACTCCAAGGCTGGGATTCACATTCGTGGAATAGTCTGAACTTTGTTTTGCTACCGGGTAGTTTTCATGGCGAGGGATCGAGCCCTTTATTGTGGAGAACGTAGGCGCTTGCCCTCGGACCTATGTAGTATGGGATGCATAGAATCCGAACAAGTGTGCATTAGTGTCATCCTAGTGTAGAATGGTATGCATTAGGCATTAAGACATGACATGCACTTATGTTTAGAATAATCACTTTTGACACTTTATATGTTCATTCAATCTTTCTGTGATTTGTTAAAGTATGAGACCGTTATACTATTCCCGGCATAGAGAGGATAGCCGTGTATAACATTTCGTCAGTTGTAAGTAACTGACGTGCCCACAGATTGACATGCAGGTAATGGACCATTCATGAAGCTATAAAGTGGATATGCTGGTGCTGTGTTATTTTAAAGATGTTGTAAATGTTTTATTGTAAATTTCATTCTTCCGCTGTGTAAAATCAAGTTGTAATTGAACTCTGATGTATTAATGAAAAAGTTTTAAATTCCTTGTAAAATTGTACGAAGTGAAGTAAAGATCCTGTGGAATCTCGAATTTATCCTTATTTGAAATTCGGGGTGTTACAAAGAGTGAAAACAGTAGCATCAGCTTTCAGATTTGCCTTTGATTTGGTAAGTTTTTTTTAAAATTCTGATATCTTAATAATTATGCTTCTGGTTCTGGAAATGGAATCTGTTTGCAACCTGTAAAATTGTTGTATCTGAGCAATTGTTGCAAAAGTTTGTTAAATGACATTGATCTGAGAGTTTAAAGTTAAGTGATAACTTACAGGGACATTGATCTGAGAGTCCAAACTTGCAAGGTATGTATATAAGCCAAAGGTTTCAGGTGTCTTCACCATTCGGATCCACTGAAATTACTAGCTAGGATCGATAGATTTCCAAATCTTTAATCAAGATATCGATTTGTAGCCTATACTGCTATAAAAGATTTGATTGTCCCGATTTCTATATTGACAAAGTTACACAAGGATCTGCAATTTTTCAAAATTCACGAACTACATATATGGTAGCAAATTTGAATTAATTATGATTATAAAAAAATATGGAATAATGAAAATTGTATAAATAAAAAGAAGACTCGAAATTCATTCCATATAAAGCCCATAAATTATTCAAAGAAAAAGAAAGATCTGAAATAGTATAAAATGACCATAAAGTTTCCATAAATATGTAAATGATATCAGCAGAACCTAAGGAGAAACAAATAAGAGGCAAAAGCAGAGATCATCATAAGTAGAAAAGTAACAAACTTGAAAAAAAAAATATCATATTAAAAAGGAAGGGGGAGAAAATTATGCCAAACTGCCAACCATTAACAAAAATTTTAAATTTTCATGTACAGATGTTTCAGGACATTTAGATTTTAGCATTAGCGTTGCTGCATTGTTGATCAAAAGACATCTTTTAGTTATGTTAATGAAAGATAATTCATTTTTGTTACAGCTTATATCAGCCTGTAGGGTTTTATGAACTGATGGGTGTTCCCCTTGTCGTTGTTCATGTGATGAATCTTCTAGTCTTGAAGATGATAATAACTTAATTGAGAACATGAACATTAAATTGCTGTAAATTGATTGTTAGAGCTGGATCAACAATAGCTCAATATATAATAACAAAGAAATATCTTAAACAGTGTTGCCCTGCTTCCTAATGTGGAAAAACATAAACAGCATTCTAAGGCTTTTCTTTCTCCTATCATGTTACTAAAGCATATCTAAACCTGCAGAGAATCAAAGGGCACAAGGAGAGGAAACTCGAAGAGATAGGCAAGAAATCGGTTGATCTAGCAGTGTGGCTTCCTGTTATTTTGGTGAAGGGTGGATCAACTTCTGAAGCCATTCTTTATGTAAGTCATCGCAGCTCCCTTTCATTGGGAAGATTTTACCCTTCATTTCATTTGCTTTATATCTCATTTTTTTATAAAGTGTCTTGCTTTCTCTAATTTGCAAGACAATTGCATATGTGATATCACCAATTTCTTCTCTTTCTCATCGCTGCGCTGGACAACCCTTCACATTGCTCCAACAACCTTCGTGATCCACTTTTATTAGGTGTATTCATATTTTCTTATTATATATCATTGTTCTGAAGTTTTTGTTTATCATGTTGTCTAGAAAGCATGAATCCAGATATGAGAAAAGACAAAAAAGAAAAAGATTAGAACAATTAACTTTATCACAAAAAAGAGCATTAGATAAATTTTTTGCTAAAAATTCAGGACAATCAAGTCAAGTAGAAAATTTAAGCAAAAATGAACATGATAAAAATGAAGTGAATGAAAATGAATATGATAAAAATGAATCCATTCTTGTTGATATGCATGGTTTGAACGAAGAGCAACAAACTCTTCCGTTGGATATTTATGATCCAAAAAGTTGGGATAATCTTGATAACAAAACAAAATATTTATTAGTGGAAAAAGGCCCCATAAGAGAATCTATTTTGAGCTTTCCATTTGATGGTAAATCTAGACATTTTTCATGTGCACATTATACCCGAAAATTACCAAATGGTGAGAATCTAGATAGGAAATAGCTGGTATACTCAAAGAAGAAGGACAAAATATATTGTTTTCGTTGTAAATTATTTAAATCAGGACATATTAATAGTGCTTTAGCAAATGAAAGATATAATGATTGGAAACATGGTAGTGAAAGGCTTATTACATGAAAATAGTACTCCTCATATCACTAATATGAATACTTGGATAGAGTTACAAATTAGATTACGAAGGAGTGAAACAATTGATAAGCATGTACAAGAACAAATTTCCAAAGAGAAAAATCATTGGAAACAAGTTATTGTGAGAATTATTGCTGTAGTGAAACATCTTGCTAAGCGTAATATGGCATTTCATGGATCCAATGAGAGAATTTATCAAGACAATAACGGTAATTTTTTGGGTTTAGTTGAAATGATTGCAGAGTTTGATTTAGTAATGCAAGATCATGTCCGACGCATTGAAAATAATGAGATTCATTATCATTATCTTGGTCATAAAATTCAAAATGAGTTAATTTCTAGGTTAGCATCTAAGATTAAAAGTGCAATAATTTCAAAAATTAAAGAGGCTAAATATTTTTCTATGTTACTTGATTGTACTCCAAATGTAAGTCACCAAGAACAAATGACATTGATATTGCGATGTGTAGACATGTCAGCTACTCCAATAAAATAGAACAATATTTTATAGAGTTTTTAAACGTGCATGATACATCTAGATATTGGCTTTTTAATGAATTGCATTCTGCATTAATAACTCTTGATCTTAATATTGATAATATAAGGGGACAAGGTTATGATAATGGATCTAACATGAAAGGTAAACACCAAGGTGTGCAAAAAAGGTTACTTGAAATAAATCCTAGAGCACTGTATGTGCCATGTGCTTGTCATAGTCTTAATCTTACTATTTGTGATATGACACACTCTTGTGTTAAAGTAATATCTTTTTTTGGAGTTGTTCAATGCATATATTCATTGTTTTGTGGTTCTACAAAAAGATGGAAAATATTGCAAGATAATGTACATGGCCTAACTCTTAAACCATTGTCTAACACACGATGAGAGAGCCGTGTTGAAAGTGTGAAAGCCATAAGATATCAAGCTCCCCAAATAAGAGAAGCTTTGTTAGAATTACTTGAAAGTATTGATGATGCTAAAACAAAGAGTGAACCCGAAAGTTTAATAAATGAACTTCAAAATTTTGAGTTTGTATTAGGCATGATTATATGGTATGATGTTTTGTTTAGTGTTAACATGGTTAGCAAAATATTGCAATCTAAAGATATGCACATCGATGTTGCCATACAACACTTGAATGGGCTGATTTTTTTTTTTGAAAATTATAGAGATGATGGGTATACTTCTGCCATGATTTCTGCAAAAAGTATTGCATTGGATATGGAAATTGAGCATGTTTTTCCTAAAAAATATAAAATTCGAAGAAATAAACAATTTGATGAGAATGCACATGAAGATAATACGTAATCTATTCAAGATTCTTTTAGAGTTAATTATTTTATTGTTATAGTGGATGTTGCTATTGCTACCTTGAAAAGTAGATTTGAACAATTGCAAGTATTTCCTGACATTTTTGGATTCTTGTTTGATTCAGAAAAGTTAAAATCTTTAGATGATAATAAGTTGAAAAATTGTTGTGTCAATCTTGAAAATGCTTTGAAACATGGTAGTTTTGCAGATGTTGATTCAAATGATTTGTTTTCTGAATTGAAAGTGTTATAAGTGACTTTATCAGCAGAAAAAAAGACGGCCATTGAAATCCTAAAGTTCGTACATGTTTTTGATTATTATCCTAATGTTTCGATTGCTTATAGAATATTGTTGACTATACCTGTGACTGTGGCATCTGCTGAAAGAAGTTTTTCTAAATTAAAAATGTTGAAATCTTATTTGCGATCGACTATGTCACAAGAAAGGTTAAATGGATTAGCAATCTTATGTATTGAAAAGGATTTATTGGAAAAAATTGATTTGGAAAACATTATTGATGAATTTTCTTCTTAAACTGCCAGAAGAAGTCATTTTAAATGATGATTGATACTTTTTTATTTTGTTGTCATCGTGTTTTGCAGTTGAAAATATTTTGGAGGCTTGGAGCTGTCAAGATTATTTGGAACTGGTACACATATGTGGTCATTTATTATAATATTTGTATGACGTTTTTTTCAATCTTTGAACTATTTGTAAGCTTTCTTATCATTTAAGTATTTATATATGACTATATTTTTGTGGTTATTTTGAACATGTAATCTAAGAAGGGCCTCATAATCTTTGTTCGCCCTGGGCCTTCAAATTGTCAGGACCGGCCCTGCCCGTACACTGTCATCGATATTGATTTTGAATTGAAATAATTAATTATTGCATGATTAAACATAGACCCTTGACATTATTGCCAATCCTTGCTTTTGTTCTTGACTTTAATCAATTTCTTCATTCCTGATATACCATGCCTTTTTGTTTTCTGTTTTCCACTACTTGCTGTCCACGACTTACTCTAATGACATTATTTTCTCTATTTTTAAATCATGAGTTTACAGGTACTGAAAGACCGATACCATAAGGAATTGGTGAGCAATAATTTTAGAAGATGGAGTCCAAGAATAGATTGCTTGAATTATTTTATGCTATTTTTCCCTTTGAACATGTTATAGATATTGTACCTTGTTTTTGGCTTTTATGACCCGGAGTTTGTTTATCCTAGATGTTGGATATTATGTTTTGAATTATTTCATTTATATTGAAGTTTATATTGAAGTTGTTCTTTGTTTATGTGATTATATTCTCTTGCGTGGTTGTGATTGTTATTCATATTGTTGAGTTAGACTGGTACAGCTTATGGATGGTGTTTACATCATTCGCTGGGCCTTCATTACGTACCCGTATTCCAGTATTTTGGGAAGCAGGCGTGACAGTTTTAGATCATGAGTTTGTAGGTACTCAATGAGTAATACTAGAAGGTCTTGGTGAGCAACAATTTTAAAGAATGGAGCTGAAAAAATAGACTGCTTGAATTATCTATCTATGCTATTTTGCCTTTGAACATTGTTATTGTTATTGTACTTTGTTAGTGGGCTTTGTTGACCCGAAGTTTGTTTTATCCCAGATGTTGGATATTATGTTTTGAATTATTTCATCTATTATTGAAGTTGTTCTTCGTTTATATGATTATATTCTCTTGCGTGGTTGTGATTGTTATTCATATTATTAAGTTAGACTGGTACAGCTTATGGATGATACTTACATCATTCGTTGTGTCTTTGTTACGGTGCTCGTATTCCCGTATTTTGGGAAGCAGGGCGTGATAAAGGCACAAAATCCTTGGAACTGAGTGCTCAGAGGCCATGCATTAATAGTTCTTTCAACTAAGATGGCGCAAGAAGAACATCAGAAAGGTAAAGCAGTTCTTTCAACATAAAAGCACAACATTTATGAAATCCAGAATTTTATTTGAGTATACTTATGTGCACTATTGACAAGTTTAGGAGGATCCAAAGTCACTTGATCTTTTTCATAGAATGATAGGTTTCTTATGACCCTTTCGTGCATAAAATTTGTTAATTTTCTTCATCCAAAATCCAAACTCCAGACAACAATCTTAAGTTTATTTTCTTCATCCGAACTCCAAACTCCAAACTCAATTCTATTATCAACCAATATCACAATTGTTATATTACTAAACCCTATCAATATTACTAAATCCTAACAATATGATAAACAAGACTGATAATCTTTACTGAAATGAGGAGGTGAAGAAGGTGCAAAAGAGCGGCAGCAAGGGTGGTGCGGCGGCGATGGATATAAGGAGGCGAAGGAGGCGCGGCGAAGTGTAAGGAGGAGCGGCTGCGAGTGGTGAGGGAGAAAGAGTCGCCGGCGAGGAGAGAGTGGCGAGGATTGGGGCAGGGGTTTTGGAATTTGGGGGTTGGGGCGGGGTTTTGGAAAAAATTAACCCTAACTCTATCCCGGTGTTTTTCATAAAAAACGCCGGTATAGGTGCATTATAATTTTAAAATCCGAACTATCTTCTATCTGTTCAACTCATTAATAAGTTTAAATCTACAATCGAACAAACAACGATATTTTTGAAAAAAAACTATATAGTTCTATAATCTTTAATTATTCTTCTCAAAACCAAAAATTCTCAATTTCAAAAATTAATTAATTCTCAAATTTATTTTTACATAGAGTTTAACAAAGAGAAGAAACTTATCACCATCGTGATGACAAGAGAACGGTGATAACGACCAGAATGGCAACGTGTGGACACGATGGTAGGTGTTTGGGCTTTGGTTTGTGAGAAATAAAGAGACTTGAGACTAAAATGGTCGTTTGTGTGCTTTTACCTCATTTCGCTCTATTTTAGTTATAAAATAAAAATTAAACAGCTTGCAAGTGATCATGGCTGTATGTTGATAATAATATAGAATCAAAATTGTTTTCATTCTTCATAATAATATTAGATAACTAAATTTCGTGTTATCTACATTTAAATTATTATAAAAAGAATACATATAAAAATATTAAAAATTTTATAGAGAAAAGGAAAAATATATATGTACAAACCCTATCCCGGCGTTTAACAAGTAAAATGTCAAGATAGACATCTAATTTATTTTTAAAAATAAAATTAAAATAGCTATCCCCGCGCGTATTAACCAAATGCCTGTTATAGTGCACCGTGGTGTTCTGATGGATGATGCAATGATACTACCGTGTGGACATTCCTTTGGCAGTGGTGGAATGCCCAAGTTTTCAGAATGGTGAGTCCTGTTATTGTGTTAATCTTGCTGCCATTACAATCTTTTTGGCCGTTGCCGCAGCCGTTATCTAAAGAAAAGATCTTTTTCCTTTGCATGTTCTATACTTCTATTATAAATAACATTGACGAGTTGCATAGTATTTTATATCGGGAATGCTACCGAGGAAATTAAATTTTAAACCACGATTATTTCCTCTTTCCTAATTGGGTTAGTCAAAACTAATTTTTGTTTCTTTTCATCAATTTATTTTTATGGGCATTTGCAAATTGCATGCCATGTCAGTGCTTCAAATGATCCTAAAATTAGGCCAGAAGTTTTACTTGGTCGTAGTCATCAGTGACATATGTATGGATTATACTGTTTGTTACATACACACATAGATACATATACCCGTCACTATGGCAAATACTCATGCCTTGACTCACTTTGTCTTTTAGATCTGTTAATAATTTTTAATTTCATATCTATAATAAGATAGGCTAATGGTTACATCTTTTAAGAAGGTCCACTCCCTAAGCTTTCTATGTAATCTCTAATCTCTAATATTATAATGGGAGAAGGCCTTAGTGTTATTTGTCATTTTGTTATTCTACCAACATGTGCAACGCACGTACATAGCTAATATAAATGAGGTTTCCTGTTCAAATCATCCATTCGTCAGAGTTTTTATTTTTATTTCTTTGAAATTATTAAAACGTGCATCGCACGTATAAATTACTAGTACTAAAGAATTTGTAAATCTGTTCCTTCTGTTTTATATGTCATGTATGTCATTTGAATAGTAAGTAAATGTCTTATTAATTTATCCTTTTTTCAAAATAATAACGATAGAGCCTAAGCTTCAGCCAGTAACATAAGAAATAAGTCTAGTACAAACAGTAAAAAGTGCTAGGTGTTTTACAAAGAGGAACACCATAGCAAAATAACAGCAGTCAAGGAATAAACAAGTTCATACATGGAAGATGAACATAACAAGATATATGGCTGTATCTTCGAAGTGCATTCCGATGAATATAACAAGATGAACATCCTAATGGCGATGTCTTTTGATGATGGTCCAAGTGAGGTTCCTTTTCTGTTAAATCTTGTTACAATTTTCTCAATTCCAGCGGAGTTACTTCTCACTACTACCAATCGATTTGAAAATGCATTGTCTCTCTTAAAGTCAAAATTCTTATGTGCCTCACTATTCACAACAAGCTATTAACGGTTGATATTCTAAATAAAAAAAATATGGCCGCTGGTCAGATGTGCTCGTTATGTCTTACTCATCATGAGACCGTAACTCATTTATTCATTAATTGCCATTTCATTCGTCCGTAATGGACCATTTTAAAAATTGCTTGGCATGTCCAAGGAAGCCTAGCACTATTCAATCGTGGTAGAGTGCTTGGAGGTCTCGTAGAGTCCAGAGTCCCTACCTTGCATCATGGGATTTATCTATGATGGGGTTAATTTGCATTATTTGGAAAGAAAGAAACAGCAGAATTTTCTCGAAAACTTCGCGCCCTATTTCTGGTTTAATTGATGAGCTCATTTACTTTACCAAGTTCTGGGCTAGTGGTTTTAGCGCAAAACAATGTTTCTAAACTCCACCTTCATCGTCTTGATTACGCTGTTGATGTTTTCGCTCATGCATCCTTTTATTCTCCTTAAGATTATCTCTGTTTCTATTTCTATAACTCTTACATCATTTTCTTTTGTTGAAATATAGTAAGAATAAATCTATATATTCAGTTTTCAGTAGATTAGGAAACAGATTATGTCATGCCCACTTCCCGTAATACGGAGATACGAGTACGCAACAAGCTCCCAACGAGTAATTTGCATCATTCATAAGCTGTCCAGTCAACTCAACAATATGAAATACGATTCACAACCACGCATGTAATAATGAAATCACATAAATAATAAATAACGAGTCATTCATGAACAAGTCCATAATAACCAACATCTGAAAGAAGATGAATTTCGAGTCAAACGCCCGGAAATACAAAGTACGATGATAACAGTAATACTGGAAACAAGATAACATGAACAATATAATTAAAGCCGGCTAAGAGTTCGACTCCATTCTCTAGAAGATTTGTTCACTAAGTCCTTCAATCGGTTCTTCCTCGGTACCTGTAAGCTCAACATCTAGCGATTGGGGAAATCCCCTTTAGAGCAAGCTACAAGCGGCAAGTAGTAGTAAGCAATAAACATGATACAGAAGAAAACAAGGAGAGAAACATTATGAATATGTACAATATCAATAAGGACGATGAGTATCAATTATAATCATGAAGTTCAATCAATTGATATGCAGTAGTCAATAATATGATTGTCTGTAAACAATAGTCGGTAATCAATAGTGCAGTGGTTGGTACACAGTAGTCGGTAACATGCTTAATAGTCGGTAAACAATAGATCAGTTATCAGTAATCAGGAATCAGTATTCAATAATCAGTATTCAGTGTCGGTATCAATGTTCAGTGTCAATCTTATGTCTATCAGTCTTTTATTTACCTATTTAATACACGCAATCCTGTGTCTCAAACTACAGGTTCGGATGCATACAATCATGTGAATTTTAGACTATAGTGGTGAATTCTACTGGGTCATGTACTCAGGTCTTGCAATAACAATAACCAATGACCAATGACCGATAACCAATACACGATCAATCGAATACTGTAGCTAGTAGTCCGCAATCAATCGATGACCAATATGACCGATAACAATGACCAATATGGGTTGTGATCATTATCCCCTTCTGAGTACACTGTTGTGGTAGGGTAAAAATGGCTTGGGGCCCAACCAGGGCCCAATACAACTCTCACTCAAAAATTGGTAGAAACAGCAGTCTAGTTCGGCTTCGAGCCACTGCAGGGTCGGCACCGAACCTCAAGTTCACCCCCACAGATCTGGTCTCCTCGTATCCGATGAGCAGCGATGGCCCTCGACCTTCGATCCACGAAAGCCCTCCGGGCCGTCCGCCCCTCCTGGTATAGAATGAGGATGACCTGGCACAGCCTGGGCCACCAGATCCTCCCGAAAGCACAGAAGCCCCATGATCTGCCATGTCAGCTCCAAATACACAAAGGGCTTTGCCGCGTCAGCCCTATACCACTCCTGGTACTGCCACGTCAGCCCTAAACCCCCTGGGCCTTCTGCCACGTCAGGCCCATGGGCTTTCGGGTTCAGACCCGGCCCCCAAGCGGATCCAAATCTGGTTAGAATTCTCTATAAATACTAGACCCTCACCCACCTTTAGAGGTAACCAATCTTTTGCCACTTAAATTCACCTAGTTATTGCTACTCTCTCACAGAGACTGACTAGATCGTCGGAGGGTCCGCCACCGGGATAAACCCCGGTGTTTCAGGACCGTCTGCAGGTACACAAGACCTCGGATCCGAACCCTCTGATCCGAGCCGAGGCATCCACTTCACTCCGAGCCCTTTGCAGGAGCCGCCAGGTCACTCCGAGGGTCGTCTGACAAGCAGCTTTCTCCTCCAATATAAATTGAGTCCGAACTCACACCAGGTGCATCCACACGTCTCCCAGAAACAAATCGCATCAGGTTGGTGCCGTCTGTGGGAACTGCTTCAGAAGCCGACCCGAGCACGACCATCAAGGCACCTCGACAGCCGAACTCTCATGGCCTCCAAGGGCAAGGGGGCTGCTTCCTCCGTCAACCGATGGGACTCGCCCCCACCAACCGCTAACGCCGATCCACACCCTTCAAAACATAGGGCTCACCACCAGGGATCCCAAAGGAGCGTCACCCGTCAGGTCCAGCCCGATCTACGGGGAGTAATCGTCAACCGGCAGATTAGCCGCAGCAGGGGAAGGGCCGCTTCCAACCCGGCCCCGAACCATCCGAGACCGCCGCCCGAGGGACGGAGGTCAGCACTCAGCCGCATCGGAAGGCAGCCTTCAGACCGACCAAACAGGGTCGAGGGAGCCCCCGTCACTCACAAGGAGTTCCAAGACTTCCGGAGAGAAATTCTCGGGGCCCTCCGACGGGCCCCCAGGGAGGAAACCCTCCACTCCCAAACCGGATCGGATGCCGAGGCCAGCGTGTCACGCCCGTCAACAATCCAGCCAGAAGACGATGGCGTATTCCTAAGGCGCCTCCAAGAAATGGAGGATCGCCTCGATCATATAGGAGACGGCGACCGACAAGCGGCTCAGGGGTATAGACCTGTCCGTCCTCCCTTCTCCGCCCCCATCCTCCAAGCGGAAATACCCAGGAATTTCCAACCACCTCAATTCGAGACCTACGACGGCGAGGGGGATCCCGCTGATCACATGGAGGGTTTCAAAACCCTCATGATGATTCACAGCGCCTCGGATCCCCTGTTATGCCGAGCCTTCCCCGCCACACTTCGGGGTCCAGCTCGTGAATGGTACTCGAAACTCACCCCCGGCTCCATTTACTCCTTTGACCAACTAGAGGGCAATTTTCTTGCCCACTTCGTCACCAGCCGGAAGGCGGAAAGGACCAGCGCCTCTTTACTTGGGCTCAGACTGATAGAGGGAGAGTCCCTCAGAGTGTTCGTCCGGAGGTTTACCACGGAGGCGAGGTCGGTCTCCTCTCTTGATCCAGGCGTCGCCTCTGCGGCCTTTCGGCACAACGTCCGTCATGGACAGCTGAAAGCTTCTCTAGCGAAGAGACCCCCCGTCGACTTTCTCGACCTCCTCAACAGGGTCGAGAAATACATTAGGACGGAAGAGGCCCTTAGCCCCGAAGATGCTAGGGAGGCCACCTCGAAGGGAAAACGGAAGGCCGAAGAAGTCGAACCATCAAAGAAGGCTCCGAGGGACGCGGGGGCCATAAAGAAAATCCCGTCGGTCCCCCGCTTCGAGAGATACACTCCCTTGACACATAACGTATCCGCCATCCTCTTAGAAATCGAAGACAAAGGCATTGTTTCGACTACCTCCCCGACCTAACAACAGCAAGAACCGAGATCAGCGCTTCTACTGCCGCTTCCACAGAGACCATGGACACGACACCGACCAATGTCAGGCCCTGAAAGACGAGATTGAGGAACTCATCTCTAGGGGGTACCTCCGAGAATTCACCCGAGAAGTCCCACGGGATCGACGTGATACTAGGAACCGGAGGCTCTCGCCTCCGAACCCTTCTCCGAACCGCATCCAGGGTCGGGATCCCAAGTCCGAGGGAGCCGCGGATACGCCATTCATCTTGCACTGTGTCCACGGAGGGCCGATGGGAGGAGAATCGAATACTTTCCGAAAAGCATTCATCCGAGAGGTGAATGCTGTCCAAGACAACCCCTCGCCCAAGCTACAGCCAATGCCAGTCTCATTCTCAGGAGAGGACCTCGAAGGCGTTCGCCTGCCCCACTGCGATGCCCTCGTCATTAGCCTCCACATGGCTAATTGTGAAGTTCGCCGAATCCTCGTCGACAACGGCAGCTCGGTTAATATTCTTTTTCTCGAAGCCTTTGAGAATCTCAAGTTACCTAGAGGCAAGCTCAAGCCTGCCGGATATACCTTGCATGGGTTCTCCGGCATCCCTGTCGTGATAGAAGGGATTGTTACCCTCGACGTTACCGCAGGATCGGCTCCCGTCAAGAGGACCGAGTCTATGAACTTCATGGTGGTCAACGTCAAGGCGGCTTACAACGCCATACTCGGCCGACCTGGATTATGCTCCCTCCAAGCAGTGCCTTCGGCCTACCATCTGAAGCTTAAATTTCCCACCCCGCAAGGATTCGGCATCATCCGAGGCAGCCAAGAAGCAGCGCGATCGTGCTACATGACCACTGTCGGGGGAGGTGTGTTCCCCCTCGACGCCGTCGAATTCAAACCAGAGAGGGACGACCCTACTCCTGGACCTGCTGTCGAGCCGGAGGGATTCCCATTTGACGCCGAGCACCTAGTGAATTTCCTTGAGGGACAAGCATAAGTTCTAACTTAGCTAGAAGTAAACCTTTTGTAAAACTTTCGTATGTAAAGGGCCATTTTAGCAGCCCCCCCTATCTTATACTAAGGAAATCTCTTTGTATCATTCTCCAAATGCCTCGGCATATCCGACCTAATACCAGACAAGGGGATCGACACCCAAGTCTTCACCCCGGGATCATCCCCAACGCCTCGGTAGGTCCGATCCGACCCAGGCCGGGAGACTTCACCATGCCCCACACCGATCCCTCACGGACCGACAGGGCCGAACCACACTCCCTTCATCATTCCGTACACTATCAACCGGAGCAAAGAGTGAAATGAATTCCTTATTCATACTCCTTTATTGGGTTAAGAGGAAACAATCAAAGACTGTTACAGAAACACTCCTCTCATTTTAAACAGTAGGAAGCCGCCCTCTCAAGGCCCCTCTGGTCCGACGAACGGCGGGATCACTCCAATCGAACAACTTGGAACTCTTTCCTTGTCACAATGGTCCTTCGGTTCGGCCACGGTCGACACACCGGCCACGGAACTCTGGGCATCGGCGGGCCGCATACGCTCCAATAGCGGCAGCACAGAGGGTACCCCCTCCGCTCGCTGACCATCCGAGGAAGGTCTCGAGACGCCCAGCATCGTCCGATAGCGGTGTATCTCCACCTCCTTCTCCAGTATCACATCGCGAAGTAGCTTCTCAGAGGAGGGCCTCTGCACCGAGGAACTCGACATAGTATATCCGAGTCCGACATCCACGAGTTCCCGATCCACCATCGCCCTCCTCAGACGACTTGCCTCCTCACCAAGGGCTTCAGACATGTTCCTGTAATAATTAAAAGCCGCATCAGCGTTACAGGCCCTCTCACGGTACCGAGCCAAAGTGGCCTCCAATGCCTCAACCTTGCTCCGGAGCCACGCCGCGTCGGAACGACGGGGGTCTGCCTCGGGAAGGGAAGCCACAACCTACAAGAGAACCGACTCAACGCACATAAGCAAGGAGGTTCGGAAATATCCGAGGTCAAAGCACTTGACCAGTCAAAAATACTTTTTTATAAATTGTGCTGCTTCTTACAAAAAAGGCGGTGGCCAGTCCGCGAAAGGCAAATACAATCGAAGGGGGGAAAAAAGAAAGATAAAACTATACAACTTGATTTCCCACCTCGGCATCGATCGGGTTCGCAGGAGGGTCGTCGGCCGAGTTACCAACGGGCCGTTCTTCGGCAGGAGTCTTCGGTGTCCCCTCGATCTCCATGTCATACTCAAAGTTGGACAGGTCGACGGTCAGGTAGAAGTGCCTCACATGACTGAGGGCCTTCGCGTAGCACTCATCCTGAGCCTTGATCACCATCCGCTGACCCGCATCCGTCTGCTCTTCCATCTCCTTGGCGAACGCAGCCGTCAACTCCTCCTTCTCCTTGGCAAACTTCTTCTTCAAGGAGACCACCCTCTTCCCCCACTCGGCGTCCTTGGCCTCGAGCTCGAGCTTTATCTGCTGCTCCCTCTTATGCGAACCCTCGAGCTCGATCCGCATCTCCTTCATATCCCGCTCGCTCTTATCCGCCCGAGCTCGCTCTTGTGACAGGGACGCTTCGTAGAGGTTCTTTACGTTAGCTCCCTGCATACAAGCCTGCGACCAACAAGCACAGATAAGAAGAAAACTCCCGAAGCAAGATTAACAAGAGGGATAAGGTCGACAAGCTTACCAGCACGGTGGCCTGCGCCAGGCGCATAAATGCCACCTCTACGGGCTTGCTCTCCATCACTTGGCGATCGCGAGGGGTCGCCAACTTCTCCACCACCTCAACGGCTTGGGCTTCCTTAGTCAGACAGTCGCCCATCCGAACCGACCAGCCCGGTGCCCACCGTTGTCGTAACATCTCCACCACCGGGTCCTCCTCCTCAACCTCTACCAAGGGACCTTTCCCCTTGTCGAGATCGGATGCCCTCGCTGGGCCCTTACCCCTCGAAGGGGCCGTCCCCTTGCTCGTCTCCGAGCGAGTCCTCTTAGCCCTCGGCTCGAGCGGGGTCTCCGAGATAACCAGGGACGGCTCCCTCGGCTTCTTCGCCGCCTCCCCCTTATTCTTCTCGGCGTTCTCCTTCTTCATTGCGAGCCTCCTTGCTTTGATCGATGCTTCATCCATATCTATAGAAAAAACCATTAAGAGCAATGAGCAAGAAAGTACGAAAAGACCGAGAGAAAAGAAACAACTACATACGCAGAACGGCTGGGCTCAGTCCAACGCTTGCCAGGTGGGCCTCCGTCACCTTCGTCCAATCGATACTAGGGCCAGACGAGGCGCTCGACAAACCCCCACTCCTCAGCCATCAGATCCCTCGGTCTCGGCGGTTGATAGCTCGGCTTGGAATGGTTCCATCGAGTCGGAATGTCCTAGGGCTCCTCACTCCGGATCACCAGATATTTTTTCTTCCAATCCTTGATGGAGTCCGGATGACTGTGAACGACCTTCCCCTTACTCCGGGGGGAGATATAGTAAACACCCTCAACCGCCGAGCTGATCATCAACATCGCTCGGAACACGTTCAACCGCAGGGGTACCTTTTGTTCCTCGCACATCAGTACAAAACAAATTATCTGCTTCCAAGAGTTCGGCCCATACTGCATCGGCGCCAAGGAGGCCCAGTTCAGCACTTTACGAACAAACGGAAGGACTGGCAGCCTCAGTCCAGAGATAAAGGCATCCACTGGGAAGACGCAATACCAAGCAGATAGGGGATCGGTTGGGCACAGAGTAGAGCTTGGCAGCATCAATTCGTAGCCAGGACCTATGTGGTATGCCAGCTGCAAAACCTCCAAGTCCCCACCCTCCAAGACGGTCTGAATCGCGTCCATCATCACCCTCTTCCGACTCGGCGAAGAGGCCTGCACGCCGAAGAGCTCCGTGTCAGATAGGTCGTCAGGATACTGACGGAAAGGCTTCGGCTGCACGGGCAAACCTGTCCACAAATTGCGGTAAACAAGCGCCTGGCTCGAACCACCAGTCCTCGGTCCTGCCTTCCTCGGAGCCTTCTTCCTCTTCTTGGTTCGCTCCGGCGAGGGAGTAGATAAGGGCCCCAGACCAGTCGGCATGGAACTCGGACCCGCACCCTGAACTGTGGTTCTTCTTACTGAGCCGCCCTCGCCTCCCTCCTCCTCGGAAGTCAACTCCAGAACACGGACGCCGTCCGAGCCATCATTCGCTTCCTCCGACTCGCTACTCTCCACCACGAAGGGACGTCGGGAGCGTAACGGCCTCGCACCATGTACCTCCTCCTCCTCACCTACTGGTTCCTCCCACGAAACCGAATCGGAAGGCTCCTCAACGTGTACTGACTCCTCCTCAAGCACGGGCTCCTCCCATGATGTCGATCTGGAGACAGGTTTCACTTCCCCCCTAGACGTCGACGCTGACGAGCCAGACTGAGCCCTATCCATCTGTGCCTAGACTAAACAGACTCACCAACTCACCTGGGGTCACTTCGGAAGGGCGAGTCTAGTACAGCAAACTGCGGGGACGAGCACTGAAGTGTTGGGAAAATTTTGAAAAAGAAAGCAGCAAGAAGGAGTGGGCTAAAGGGGGAGAGGGGGGAGTATTTATAAAGGATGAAAGCGACTCCTCGATTTCCGCAAGAACTGTTCACCTATTGACGTGCAACTGCCGCCTGGAAAATCGCGCCACGTCCTCAAAACGTGCGCTGCTGACGTCATCCAATGCCAGGCTGGCAGCCAGACGCGGGGGTCAGTTCGGAGGGGGTATTCGGCAAAGAGAACGTTTTACTTAAGATTTAAGGTGCCGTCCTTAGACAGACGCCCCGGGCTCCAGGGCTCGGTCGGTTCCCCTTTCACCCGCGAGCAGCTCGGGGCTTACAGCCTCGACAGCCGAAACCCCGAACTGTTCGAGGGTGAGACAGAAACCGCCATCACCTGGAGCCCTATTGGAAGACAGAGTGGCCAACCTCCAATCGGAGACAACCCATCTATCTGAGGCTCTTCAGCCCCAAGTCCGGGATATGGTTGATGCCCCTCCCGTCTGGATCTCTCTCGGGCCAAACAACCATATCAGGGTCGTCTGACCCGAAAAAGGATCCAGACGGCAGAGGTATCACCAATCCGAGGCTCCTCATCTACCGGTCCTAATTTCAGTCGTTACCCCTCTCGCCCTGATCCCCCCTGGATCTGGCTACCGTATCAGAGCCATCAGATCCAAGAGAAGATCCGGGTGGCAGAGAAACCACCTCTTCGACACGACCGGGGGTAAAATTTTGCAAGAAACAGACGTCTGCCGGAGCAGACACCTTTGATGGCCAATAGACCACCCTTGCTGTGATCCAACCCGCTGCAGAGATAGGGGTACTTATAGCCTCCCCCATAGGCCGGCCTTTATGACATGGGGAAAACCAAACGACGGAAGACCATGCGCCATGCATTTATTAGGCGGCGCCATTAAGGCCCCTGGGAAATTGGAACATCACACAGATCCCGGGGCACCTTTAATGCTCCGCAAAGACAGCGGGCTACCCTGCTCAACATTCCTAAGGAACAACGGTTCGCCCCCCACCCTTGCCGACCCGTAACCCCTCGCCAGCTCGAGGCCAAGTCTAGTACCAGGGTAGTCATACCAGAAAGGCTCAAACGGCTCTCCATTACCCTTGCCGACCCGTAGATCCCTCGCCGGCTCTAGATCAGGTCTGGCACCAGGGTAGTCTTCTCAGGAAGGCTCAACGACTCGCCCTCACCCTTGTTGACCCATAATCCCTCACCAGCTCGAGGTCAGGTCTAGCACCAGGGTAGTCTTCTCAGGAAAACTCCACGGCGCGCCATCGCCCTTGCCGACCCGTAATCCCTCGCCAAGCTCGAGGTCAGGTCTGGCACCAGGGTAGTCTTCTCAGGAAGGCTCAACGGCTCGCCAACACCCTTGTTGGCCCGTAATCCCTCGCCAGCTCGAGGTCAGGTCTAGCACCAGAGTAGTCTTCTCAGGAAGGCTCCACGGCTCGCCATCGCCCTTGCCGACCCGTAATCCCTCGCCAAGCTCGGGGTCAGGTCTGGCACCAGGGTAGTCTTCTCAGGAAGGCTCAACGGCTCGCCATCCCCCTTGTTGGCCCATAAGTCCCTCGCCAGCTCGAGGTCGGGTCTAGCACCAGGGTAGTCTTCTCAGGAAGGCTCCACGGCTCGCCATCGTCCTTGCTGACCCGTAATCCCTCGCCAAGCTCGAGGTCAGGTCTGGCACCAGGGTAGTCTTCTCAGGAAGGCTCAACGGCTCGCCATCCCCCTTGTTGGCCCATAAATCCCTTGCCAGCTCGAGGTCGGGTCTAGCACCAGGGTAGTCTTCTCAGGAAGGCTCCACGGCTCGCCATCGCCCTTGCCGACCCGTAATCCCTCGCCAAGCTTGAGGTCAGGTCTGGCACCAGGGTAGTCTTCTCAGGAAGGCTCAACGGCTTGCCATCACCCTTGTTGGCCCATAAATCCTTCGCCAGCTCGAGGTCGGGTCTAGCACCAGGGTAGTCTTCTCAGGAAGGCTCCACGGCTCGCCATCGCCCTTGTTAACTCGTAATCCCTCGGTAGCTCGAGGTCAGGTCTAGCACCAGGGTAGTCTTCTCAGGAAGGCTCAACGGCTCGCCATCACCCTTGCCGACCCATAATCCCTCGCCTGCTCGAGGTTAGGTCTGGCACCAAGATAATCCCCTCATGAAGGCCCGGTGGCCCGCCATCCCATTTCTACAACCGTAAACACTCCTCCACGGCTACCTCCCGCACCCCCGCAGGAGTGGGGGGCTTGTGTGGTAGGGTAAAAATGGCTTGGGGCCCAACCAGGGCCCAATACAACTCTCACTCAAAAATTGGTAGAAACAGCAGTCTAGTTCGGTTTCGAGCCACTGCAGGGTCGGCGCCGAACCTCAAGTTCACCCCCACAGATCTGGTCTCCTCGTATCTGATGAGCAGCGATGGCCCTCGACCTCTGATCCACGACAGCGCTCCGGGCCGTCCGCCCCTCCTGGTATAGAATGAGGATGACCTGGCACAGCCTGGGCCACCAGATCCTCCCGGAAGCACAGAAGCCCCATGATCTACCATGTCAGCTCCAAATACCACCAAGGGCTTTTCCGCGTCAGCCCTATACCACTCCTGGTACTGCCACGTCAGCCCTAAACCCCCTGGGCCTTCTGCCACATCAGGCCCATGGGCTTTCGGGTTCAGACCCAGCCCCCAAGCGGATCTAAACCTGGTTAGAATTCTCTATAAATACTAGACCCTCACCCACCTTTAGAGGTAACCAATCTTTTGCCACTTAAATTCACCTAGTTATTGCTACTCTCTCACAGGGACTGACTAGATCGTCGGAGGGTCCACCACCGGGATAAACCCCGGTGTTTCAGGACCGTCTGCAGGTACACAAGACCTCGGATCCGAACCCTCTGATCCGAGCCGAGGCATCCACTTCACTCCGAACCCTTTGCAGGAGCCGCCAGGTCACTCCGAGGGTCGTCTGACAAGCAGCTTTCTCCTCCAATATAAATTGAGTCCGAACTCATACCTGGTGCATCCACACGTCTCCCAGAAACAAACCGCATCAACTGTCCTATATTTTCCACTACTAGTCGATAACTATTACCCTGGCTTGTTATCATTTTATTACGATCAATTATAGATATGCAATCAATACGATCAATAAGAATGATGCTATCAAGAATTATGCAATTGGTACAATCGATGCCAACGGTAGTATTATACAATATCAAGAAGATATCAAGGTTATGTAATACATGAAATATACATTGTTCAATTTATTAAATATGAAAAATAACAGGTTTATATGCAAAATGTAACAATGTAAGTTCTGGACAGCAGCACCTATTGGTACTCAAATTCACTTTTCCACAGCTACGGGAATGCAAATCCGATTCCGTCAGGGATTCCAAAAACTAGACCCCCTACCGGTTCCAACGCATATTCACGCGATACATTATAATTACAACAGCTATGCATATAAATTCATTCTTTACTGGTTTCATGCACAATTTCGGTTCTGAAAATTATAACATGACAGTACTAAAAGTCAATAACTTATAATCAATGAATCGGATTGAGATTCTGTAAGATGTTACGGATTCAAGACTCAGCATGCTATAATTTCTATGTACAAAGTTATAAATTTAGTATCGGGAACTGGATCGAAACCTCAGTACAAGGTCAAGCAAGAGACATGGCAGTATTCAAGTATTCAATAACATGATGATTTAATAATTCTATACTTGAATAATAACATGGCATGATAAGAAGGCTATGAATCAATAACTTGGTATAATAAAAAAAACAATGAATCAATAATGGAATTCAATTAGATACGATATTCAGTTCAATAACTACTTTCCAGAGGTCAAAGAAAATGCTTGGACAAGTACAATAAAATGTGTACAATAGATGTTTGCCTTATAAACAGTGATTACGACAGAACGACGAAGAAAAGTAGCGGCAATGACACACGGCAGCGCTGACGGGAGGAAGAACAACAGCACGATTAGCAAGGCAACAACAATGAGATAGCGGCACAACGGCAAGGCGGCAAATTCAGCCGCAGCTCGGTACCAACACCGAGACCAAGCAACGGCAACAAGGGACAGGGAAGAAAACAACAATGTAGTAAGAATGATACGACAACAGGGAGCAGGAGGTCATCGGGGTGCAATGGGAGGAGCAGTAGGATCAGGACAGCGAGAGGAGACGAAGACAGTGGAGGGGCTGCAATTGTGGTTACGGGATGCGGGGTCGAGGCAGGGGAGTTGATGGTGCGATGTCGATGGCGCTCGGGGAGCAGTGACGGGATGCGGTGTGAGCGGCGGGTGGCGATCGGTGGTTGCATGTGCAAGGGCGATGGAGAGAAAGCAAGGGGACGGCGGTACTATGGTGGTGGTGCATTGGTTGGCAAGGTGGAGTTTGGCCGCAGTAGGCATCAGGTGCGCTCAGTGGCGGAGGGCTCAGTGGCAAGGTGCGGAGGAGATGAGGGAGCAGTGGCGAAGGTTGTAGCGACAAGCAGTGGCGCTCAGGGATGGCTGGTCCTCAATGGCGAGCAATTGGGGGACGTCGTGGGGCTGTCCATGATGATGGGTGGTGGAGAAGAAGAGGCTAGCGTCGGGGTTGTTGTCGTTCGGTGGAGGAGAGGGGCTCGGTAGTGGTGGAGGAGTGCAGTAGTCGAAGGTTAGGAGATGCTCGGAGGTGAAGACAGGGGTCATCGAGATTTTAGTAGAGCTCGGGATGACGGCGAAGGCTGTATCAATTGTGGTAGCTGTCGATTTGGGGAAGAAGAAGATGGAGTAGCTCGGGGTGCAGCAATGGTGGAAGGAGGTTGTCGACGGTGGTGGGAGGTGGTGGAAGGTAGTAACGGCAGTGGAGGGGTATTTGCAAGGTGATGGTGGGTTGGGTTTTACGGTGAGAACGGAGAAGAAGAAGATGAAGGAGATGTGGGGAAGTTAATAATAGGGATTAGTGGGTAGTTAATTAGCTAATGGGGGGTAATTTAGTGAGGGTGAGGTGCAGTTAAGGAATTCGGATTTTGGTTGGATTTTGGGTTTGTATAGAGAGTTAATGGGTTTCGGGTTGGGTTTAATAATTTTGGGGTTAAAGGGTTGGGCTAAGCTTAGGCTTCAATAAATAATAATATTTTAGAATGAATTAGGATTTGTATGGGTTTGAAAATCTTTTTTTTTGGGCTTCCAATATTAATAAATAATACAAATAGAAGGAATATAAGATTGGGCTTCAATCAATAATAAGATAATAAGATAATTATAATATGGACTAGGAATTAAATATGGTTTACAAAATAAATAATTTAGTTAAATTATAGAATGGACTAGGATTGGGATTCAAAATATAATAAAGAATCAAATAATTTATATAATGGCTAGGATAAATAAAAATAGTTGCATTAATAATAGAATGAGTTTCAATAGGAGATTCAAAAGATGAACTTAAAATAAAAAAAATAAAATAAAATAAAAAAATAAAAAAAAACTTTTTTAAAAAAAAGAAATCGAATCACAAAAATACGTAGAAAAATTTGTACAGTTGAGAATGGGGGTTACCGATTCCCTCAAATCTCTCATCTCTTCAATCTTCTCCTCAATTTATTGTACTCATTCTCCAAGAAGGTAATGTATATATAAAGAGGTACACAATAGAAGAAAATAATATAAGAAATATGATTTTACCATATATGATTTTAATACATTTCAATATGGTATCAGAGCCTAAAATATCCTGGCTACGTAAAGAGGAATAAGAAGAGGCCCTGTTCAGCCTCACTGATCACCGAATCACCACCGCACGACTCCTGAACACCCGAAAGCCATCACCGACCTCTTCCTGAATTCGGATCCAGATCCAGATCTGAATCCAAACCCGATACCGCCATCATCCATCATCTTCATCGATCGAACCCTCCAGATCTCAGTCGAACCCTCGGCTTCGATGAATCCAACTCCGACCATCGACTGATCGAAACCCATTTGAAGACTCTGACTGCTCCTCGACTCCGACCATCGACTGATCTAAACCCATTTGAAGACTCCAACTAATCCTTTTCCTTGAAACCCCTGATATCTTCCCGAGCCTCCCACCTTGTTGCACCTATCGCACCACCAAGCATCCACTGCGACCTTGTCCACTGCTTCGTCGTTGCCGTCATCGCCACCACCCGAAGTCGCTGTCGCCGAACACTGGTGACATAGGGTTTCAATACCAATCGCATTCAAGGGTTTCTTGCCCAATCCTGGAAGTGTGAGGCCCATTTTCTGTGGAAACTTCGACTATGCGACTCGCCAGTTGGATCTTGATCACCTGTTCTCGAAGTACAGAAAGGTGGATCACATCGACATGAAATCTGTTTTACTTTTGTTTACTTTGATGATGAGCGTGATGTTGAGGACGCTATCAAATTCCTACACGACAGGCCGTTTGGCTATAGCAAACACAGGCTTTGAGTGGAGTGGTCAAGACAAGGAGATTGTGGACCTCACCACAGGGATGGTTCTAAGTCAGCCAATACGAGGCACACCAAAACCCTCTTTGTTATCAATTTTGATCCAATCCATATGAGGACTTGTGATATTTCATTTTGATCCTTATGGTAAGGTCCTAAATGTTCGCATCAAGAGGAACTTTGCGTTTGTGCAATTTGAAACTCAGGAGGAAGCTACAAAGGCCTTGGATAGCACCCACATGAGCAAGATACTAGACCGTGTTGTCCTATAGAGTATGCCCTTAGAGATGATAAAGTTGCCGATGGAGCTGAGAAAAGTGTCGGACAAACCTCTGTGTTAGTTATAGTTGCAGGTAATGTTGGTAAGGTCTTTAATGTTTCTGCCTCTGTTATGAATGATGCATGGATAATTGATTCGGGTGCTACCGACCGTATGACTTTTGATTCTAGACAAGTCCGAACCTTACAACCATCAACCAAATCATGTGTGTCCACTGCCAATGGTGATCCTGCCACCGTTACTGGTGAGGGTCCCATATTTCTCACTAAAAACCTAACCTTAGTGTGCTAGGTGTGTCATCCTTGAATTTTACCTGTTATTTGTTGCCCAAATAACTAATGCTTTATATTGTATTATGGTTTATTGTCTCTCCCATTGTGTGTTTAAAGATATTCAGACTCGGAAGATGATTGGTTATGAGGTTGCACACGGGAAGCTCTACTACCTGAATTTAGAATCTGAAAGTTCAAGCAATTTGAGTAAAGCTCTATTTGTGGAAGGATCCGAGGGGGAGAAGAAGATGCCACGCCCCGCTTCCCAAAAGGAATACAGAATACGAGTACGTGACAAAGCCCAGCAAATGATTTTCATTATTCATAAGCTGTAGGATCGACTCAGCATCATAACAAGAAATATAGTGAAATATACACAACCACGCATGCATGAATAATTTATTAATCAACAGAAAATATTTGAAACAAATATAAATATTCCAAATAAATTCAAGATCTGGATTAAAAAAGTAAAAACTTCGGGACTACAAGCCCGTTACAAGTTTCAAGTAGCAACAAAATCAAATAAATTCAAATACAAAATAATTAAAGCAAGTTTTTCCCAAGCGAAGCCTAGAATATTTGCTCACCAATTCCAGCAGGCAGTTGATCGCCAAAACCTGTATTTATCATGTAGAAGAAAATGGAGAAACAAGACAAACGCCCTTAGTGCAAGTTAGGGCCGCAAGTAGTACAATCACGGCTTTGAAAATAAGTGCAAGAAAGTATGAAACAAGATATGGAATCATGAGTATGCAACATGATTTGATAAGGATGCAACAAGTAGTGAAGTTCAAGAGACTAGCTAGCAAGTAAGATAACTCAAGTTACAGGATTGGGTAACAAATACTAATAGCAGGAACAAGTGGCAAGTGAGCATGTAATTGTATCAAGCATTAAGTAACAAGTATCACGTACAAGTAACAAGTAATAAGTAACAAGTATCAAGTAGGGTATCAAGTAGGGTAACAAGTCATCATCTTACTGGTAGCATGGTTAATTTAATTGTGAAACAAAGTGGTGCAGTAAATTCATGAATCTGGAATTCTACGACACAGCAGCAGTAAAACTACGATAAATCACAAACCATAAATCGGAATTCAATTCCTACAAAAGGGTAGTAAACTAGACATCTGGGGCTAAATTTCATGTTTAAAACTCAAGTCCAGATTCTGATGTTATCGGGGTCAAAACAACAAGCAAAGATAGCAGTAGCGACATATGTGAATTCTTTTATATAACAAGTGGCATGATAAATAACCATTATGACTCTAGATTAGTGTGTGATACAAATGTAATGGTTATCAAATTAGCAAGTCACATTTGTTTCTCCACTCAAAGGAAAGTAAAATAAACACATACATCATACAAGATGCATCTACAAGTCAAGGTGGTTCTTATTTCATGTGTTCAAATAATTAGGAGATAAAATAGATCCAACAAATTGTGAAACGAATATATCAACGAAAGATTGTGACTCTTATGACCATGGAGTTGATAAGGAATAAAATAAGATTATCAAACGATAAGCCAAAGGGGAGTCACAACTACGATCTTCTTACAGTATTTTTAAATAAAAGCTTGTACTAGAACAACAAATTGTACAAGAAGATACTTTCCTTGATTGGATGAGGGCATTGATCGACGATCGAGATCGGATGGATCGGATCGGTGCGAATCTTGATGGCGATCAAGATCAAGACAATCAGACAGCTGAGATCGCTCTGATCTGATCAAGATGATGGAGATCAGATCAGATCTGATGATTGTCACGATGTTGGTGAGATCGGATGGCTGAGATTCAAAACAACCTTTCTAATTCCTTCTCTTCTTGATCAACACAGCGACTGGTGGCGGGAGCTTCGACCGTGGCGACTGGCAGCGACGACTGTGGGCGGCGGTGCAGCGGCGAGACGGCAGCGACGTCGAGGCTCGACTGGGTGGTAACGGCAATCAGAAGAGGTGTCGTCGACGGCGGGATGGGCTTGATGATGATGCACCCATGAACAGGGCTCGGGGTTCAGTGACTGCAGTAATGGTAAAGGTCGGTGGAGCTTCGGGAATGAGCAGCAGCAGGAGGAGGCTGCGGCGGTGCTTTGGAGGAGCAGCGGCGATGGGTCACTGCACCAATGGTGGAAGACAAAGGGGGGTGCTGGCTCTGAGCAGGGGTGATGAAGACAATGGAGGTCGACTACGTGATGCAGGATGTGGTTGCTATGTTTCGGCGGGAGAACAGAAGAGGTGCGGCGACTGGGGGGTGACTGCGACGCACTTCGATAGTGTAACATCCTGAATTTTCATTTATAATTAAATATAAGTTTTGTTTGATTTCACATGTTTTGCACGTGCAAATTTATGTACATTTTTCCTTAAAAAAATTATTTATTTTTATGTCATGAACAAGTATTTTATTTATTCTCCTTTATAATTCCTATTAGTATCTATTATTAATTCTTAAAGGCGTAATTATTTAAATCTAGCCCATACTAATTAAATTAATTAAATAAATTAAGAGCCCATGGATTTTTAGCCCACTAAAATAAGCCCATTAGTTTATTCTCATTTAAATGGTACAACTTGTGGGGGAGACTTGTTTTTGTAACAAATAAATTAATAACACATGGACATTTAGCAACTAGGTGTGAATGGAGAGGCACGTGCATTTACTTTTTGAAAATTCGATTTTTTTGAAAATTCGAATCCGGCCTTGGCCACTTTTTTTTGAAAATTCGATTTTTTTTCCATTTTGTTATTTCTAAATAGTTTTAAGTGTATAAAAAAATTGAGAAAAAATATTAGAAATTTTCTAAAAATGCCTAGACTTCATGAAAACTTATTTCTACAACATTTGACTTATTAAATGAGAAATAGAAGCAATTTGAGAAAAAGAAATTGCTACAACTTTCTTAGAATATAATCTTGATTAATTAAAAGAAAACAAATATTTCTTTTTGAAAGAAATTTTGAGTAGAGATTTAAAATGAGATTTGTGAGATGGAAAATTTGAGTAAGATTAATGTGATTTCTTTTGCTTAATAAATGAAAGAATGACCTTGTGAATGCAAAGAAATTATGGGGATTTAAATTATGAATGTGGTAAATTAAAAAATGAATTGTCGTATTATACATGAAATCGTGCATGGAAACGAAGTGAAACATCATGATGAATTATGAGAAAATTTGTGAGTATGAATACTCTATTTTTATGAACATGAAATGAGATTAAAGACTAAAGTGTAGCTAAATTCTTATGCCGGCATTGAATAAATTCTTTTGAGATGAAATGTTGAAATGAAAGACCAAGTTTGGGTCATTTTTATTGATTGATGGTTAAGACCGGTATAGCGGAAGTGCTAACTCTAGGGTAATGATGTTATTCATGATTCAAATAACTAAGGAAAATACAATAGTGAAGATGTGATGAAAGTAAGAGACAAACACAAGTATGAGGGCCTCCAATTCACGGTGTGAGAATTTTCACAGGCTATCTACATGATGCATCATGTCATGACGTGAATCTATTTCCGGAATTATTGGGATCGTGGCGATACTTGTGGGGTGTTTAGTGACTATGTAGTGCCATTATCCCATGATGGAGGTTGAATTCTCCATCGGTTGTCTACATGATGCATCATGTCATGATGTGGGATTCCCCTCCATGCTATCTGGACATAGGCTGTAGCTCATAGGACACCTAAGATCCTTACCGTAATTACCGTAGTAGTTTAAGTCATAGCGAGGGATCCAACCCTACAACATGAAGTACGATTAAGGGCTTGCCCTCGGACCTATGTAGTATGGAATGCATAGAATCCGAACAAGTGCGCATTAGTGTCATCTACTGTAAATAATTGCATTAAGGATTAACTGCACATTCACACACGACATCAATAGGATAGTCCCCCTTAGCTTTGTTTATGACAAGTGTGTGCTTTCTAAGTAAGAGAAATTGATGTATTATATCCTAGCGTCAGTTGTATGCAACTGAGATGCCCACAGTTTCTATGCAAGATAAAGTGATTGAAAAGACTAAAGAATGAATGCTGCTTAAGGAAATGTTCAAGTTGTTGTTTAATTCATTAATTCATGTAATATATTGTAATTAATAATTCCGCTGCGTTGATGTAATCACTGTTGTATAAAAATTTTTAATTTCCTTGTAAAATTGTACGAAGTGAAGTGTAAAGATCCTATGGAACTTCGAATTAAGTCTTATTTGGAATTCGGGGTGTTAGAGGTAGACGGCGACACGATGAGCTACACCATCGAGGGGAGCTTGACTGAAGGATGAGGGCGAACGGAAGGCGCTCAGGACGGAGGGGGATGAGGGTGACAGGAAAGGTGGCGATGCACAGGGGGCTTCGGGAGTTTGAAGGAGGCAGAACAGAGATCGGGAGGGAGAGGGGGGGGGGAGGGGGGTTGAACCGGAGAACGAATGGGGGTTTGGCGGCTGTATAAACAGTGGATTAAGGTAGGGTTTAGTAGGGTTAGGGTTAGAGTTGATTAGGGTTATATAGTAGGGTTGCGGGTTTTGGGTTGTTGGGTATGAATAGGGTCCAATAAGAGTTATAGGATTTGGGTTTTTGGGTTTAAAATCCAATAGGAGATAATTAACTAGAATATGCTTTATAAAACATACTTATATATATATATATATATATATATATATATATATATATATATATATATGGGAAAAAGGGGTATGAGCAACTTGCTCATTTAGTAAATAAGCAATTGATGATGTGGCATACATGTGATTGGAAAATCTTTAAAAGAGTTAGTTGTCCAATGTATCACATGCATGCCACATAATTAATTATTCATTTACTAAATGAGCAAGTTGCTCATATCCCTTTTACCGTATATATATATATATATACACACATTAAGTCAAATAATGAATACAAATAAAATAAAGTATGTTCAGCTTAAAATAAAATAATAATAATAATAATTATAACAATAAAAATAATGATACTGCAAATAACAACACTAACAAAAATAATACTAATAATAGTAATAATAATAATATATGTATATCAAAATGCAAATTCAAGTTTAACAAATTTATTAAAATAATCCATACAATATATAGTATAAATAGTCGATCAATAAATTAAAATACACCGTTATTCGAAATAAGTATAATTTTCGAATAATAAAATGAAATAGAAAATTTCTTAGAAACCAGAATAATATTTTATTAAAATTCGATCAATCGAAAGTGTAATTGTTGGAAAAAAAATAAAAGCGAGAAGAAAGTTATAAAAATTTTAAATAGAGAATATACACTGAAAATACATTTATACGGGAACAGGGGTTACAGAAGAAATCAGAGATTTGGTTATGACATCGACATATAGGGCATGCTTCTTTTGTCTATTTAAATAAATTATTTTCATGTTTATTTTCGAAGTTGGATATTTCTACCTTTCGGTGTGATGTGTGTGAACTCACAAAAAGTCACCATGTCTCTTTTCTTCCAAATCTAAGTAAAAGTTCTCTCCCATTTATAATTGTTCATTATGATGTTTGGGGTCCATCCAAAAACACTACTTTTGGATGAGCAAAATGGTTTATGACATTCATTGACGACTGTGCTCGTATGACTTAGATTTTTTTGATGAAGTCTAAAAGGAAAGTTAGTGGTTTATTTCAGAAATTTCACAAGTGGGTTATGACGCAATACAAAGCGCAGATTCAAGTTCTTAAGAGTGATAATGGTGGCGAGTACCTAAGTTCATATCTGCAATAATATTTGGTGGACCACAGGAGATTCACCAGACTACATGCTCGTATACACCTCAACAGAATGAGATTGCAGATAGGAAAAAAAGACACTTTCTCGAGGTGGTCCGTGCTTCCCTTATTCACGGCAATATGACACTCATGTATTGGGGGAAAGCCCTTACTTCTGCTACATACTTAATCTTCCGAGTTTCCTGTAATGTCCTAAATTTCATCATGCCATTTTAGGCATTAACTGAAGCTGTGAATGCACCAACAGTCGTCAACTTGCCACCTCGTGTGTTTGGGTGTATCACATTTGTTCACCTGCAAACTAAGTTAACTCCTCGAGCTGTGCAATATGTTTTTGTGGGATATGCAACGAATAAGAAAGGGTATCGTTCCCACCAACTCAAAGGATGTTTGTGACTATGGATGTTGTGTTCCATGAAAATAAGATGTATTTTTCCTCTGAGGTTAAATTTCAAGGGAGTACTGAAGTGAAGTTCAGACTCTTACGTATGAAGAGCTGGTTACCATTCAGAGTGGACAATTGGATACAAGGGGTGAAAATGTGAATGTAAGTAGTGACGATCGCTCGAATGAAGATAATGTGGATGTAAGTAGTGACGATCACTCGAATGAAGATTTGGTTGAGGAAGAAGAACTCGATGAGGAACTGCAATCAGTGGGAGAATCCCTCCGCGGGGAACTGCAATCGGTGTCGAACCTCCTCGAAGATGAGCCATCGGGATCCATGCCATCGCTAGTGTCCTCTCCACCACCAACACCGTTAGAACCCCAAAACCAACCATCGTAGCTGCCCGAAGCTCCAAAAAGAAAACTCCCGAATCATACTACTAGAGGTGTCACAAAACCTACTTATGAGCCTGATCCCACTAGTAATGAAAAGTATCCCATGAGTCATTATGTGTCCACTCACCGATTGTCCGAATGAAATAAGTCATTTGTGAATCAATTATCTATTATATCTATTCCCAATAGTGTGTAGGAGCCTTAGTCAACTCAAGGTGGAAAGCAGCTATGGATGAGGAGATGAAGTCCTTGAAGAAGAATGAGACTTGGGAGATAGTCGAACTGCAAGCTGGAAAGAAGCCAGTAGGATGCAGATGGATTTATACGGTGAAGTATAAGTCGGATAGTTCAATAGAGCGATACAAGGCAAGGTTGGTTACCAAATGGTACACCTAAACTTATGGATTTGATTATGATGAAACATTTGCAAATGTGGCAAAGTTCAACATTATTCGAGTTTTACTATCACATGCTGCAAACCTTGACTGGCCGTTACAACAATTTGATGTGAATAATGCCTTTTTGCATGGGGAATTGACAGAAGATGTTTATATGGATGTACCACCAGGATCAAACAGACTCGTCCAACATAGTAATAAAGTGTGTCGTTTGAAGAAAGCACTGAATGGTCTCATGCAGTCACCAAGAGATTGGTTTGGGAGATTTACAAAATCAATGAGGACATTTGGATATTGTCAGAGTAATTTAGATCATACCCTGTTCCTAAAAAGGAAAGAATGTAAGATTACTGCTCTAATTATATCTGTGGATGATATGATAGTAACTGGATATGATCCTGAGGAAAGAAATGCACTACAGAGTTACTTGTCACAAGGGTTCAAAATGAAGGATCTTGGCCCTTTGATATATTTTCATGATATTGAAGTTTCTCGCTCTATAAAGGGTATATTTCTATCTCAAAGAAAGTATGTTCTTGATTTATTGAAGGAAACTGGAATATCTGCTTGTCAGCCTATTGATACACCGCTAGAAGAATGACTGAAACTTTGCAATGATCCAGATCAAGTACCATGTGATAAGGAAAGATATCAGAGATTAGTAGGATGGCTGATGTATCTTGCACATACGTGGCCGGATTTGTCATATGCCTTAAGTGTGGCGAGTCAGTTTATGTATGCACCTTGTGAACAACACATGAATATGTGATGAGAATTCTGAGATATATAAAGTTGCTCCAGAAAAATGGGTCTTGTTTGCAAAACATGGTCACATGAAGGTTAAGGCATATACTGATGCTGATTGGGCAAGATTTTTTGTTGATAGACGCTCCACTTCAGGATACTTTACTTTTGTTGGAGGAAATTTAGTTACATAGAGAAGCAAAAAGCAAAATGTCGTTGCATGTTCTAGCGCATAGGCTGAGTATCGCGGAGTAGCATTAAGTACAACTGAAGTTTTATGGTTGAAACTCTTGTTACATGATTTATGTTGTGGTCCTAATGAGCCTATTAAGGTGTAATGTGACAGTCAAGCGACATGTAATATTGCTGCCCATCTAGTTCAACATGATAGGACGAAACATGTAGAGGTTGATAGATTCTTCATCAAGGAAGATATAGATGAGAAAATTATTGAGATCTCTAAGGTGAAGTCAGAAGATCAACTTGCGAATATTCTTACCAAGGCCGATTTGAATCAACCCATCTTGAAATTTGTGGACAAGTATGCACTAACTTGAGGGGGAGTGTTCAAATATAGTAATAATAAATCTGTATATTCTGTTTTTAAAAGATTATGAAACAAATTCCTCAAATCTCTCATATCCTTAAGTTTCTCCTATTTATTGTACCTCTTCTCCTAGGGTGTAATGTATATATAAAGAGGTACACAGTAGAAGAAAATAATATAAGAAAATATGATTTTTTTCCCCAAAATCTGATTTCAATACATTTCAATACCTTTTTCTTTCTAACATGTGCAGATTTCTTTTGCATTTTGTAGAGCTGAGCCTCCACGGATGTCGAAGTTCCTTTCTTTTAGTTTTGCAGCTATGTTCCTCTAAGGCATTCAGAGCATCCTGCTTCTTGCTCTTTCTCCTATGTGTTAGGAATTTGAGCATATTGTTCAGTCTTTGATACAATCAACACAAACCACCAAGCAAAACTAGATCGCACCAATCATACAAAGCACACAAGAATTATCCACAGTATTTGAACGTTGCAGTCTCAATTCAGTAATTCTAGTGACGACTTACTAGATTATGCTTTAGGAACAATGGGCTTCCATACACTCGGTCGAGTTTTTCTGTTCCCACAAAGCTGGTAAAGGTTGTGATTACCCTACCCAATTCCACTCTTACCTTTCATTACCTTACGATGACAATCCCAAATTGTCAAAAATCCACCTCGAGCTGTGTACCTGTAGCCACGAGCATCAAGAGTCCCCAAGGATATCATATTCTGCTGTATCGAAGGAATATTCATGACCTCTTCTAGTGTAAACCCATTACAATTTGGCATCTCCAAGTCAACTGTTCCCTCACCCACTACTTCCCGTTCTCACACTATGGCCTATTGACGACTTGTAAGTAGAAAACATCTTCCTCTTGGAGCAAATATGAGAAGAACTTCTCGAATCAAGATACCAACTTGAATCCGCATTTGAAAAACTTGAAACCAGAAGACATAGGTCTTCAAGCCTAACTGGTTTACCTGAATCAGTTGCGCTGACTATATAAGCTTGTTCACCTTCTTTAGTAGCACTCTTCTGACTCAACCACTTGCGTCAATCTCTCTTGTAATGCCCAACTCCTCTACAATAGTGGCAACGAATCTTACCCTTGTGTGCCGCATCCCTTCCAATTGAAGTATCACCATTCACCGCAAAGCACCCTATTAAAATAGACCCTCCTTTATGAGTCTCCTTTCTCAGTTCATCTTCCTTCAGACCCTTAATCACTCCGGCTACTGTAAGTGCCTTCTTGGATGACTTCCCGTGTAGCATGGTAGTTATCAAGTGATTATAAGAAGTTGGCAGTGAATATATCAAGTTGAAAGCTTTATCCTCTTTGCTAAGATCATCAGCATTAATCGCCTTTAGTTCAGATATTACCTTATTGAACTCCACAATATGATCTTGAAGATGGGTACCTTCCTTCATTGAGAACCTAAACAGCTTCCTCTTCCAATACATCCGATCTAGCAACGACGACGCCGAGTAGTCAGATTTGAGTCTCGCCCACAGACTCGCCGCATTTGTCTCCTCAAAAATATTACAGTTGACTTCGTCCGCCAATTGCAACTGGATTAAACTCAAGGCCTTTAAACAAATCTCATCCCACTTCTCCTGATTCTTGTCGGTTGGCTTCTTCTCTTCTATGGCAATGTGCAAATCCTTCTGAACCAAAACATCATACATGTCCACCTTCCATAGATTGAAGTTGATCTTACCGTCAAACTACTTGATCTTCGTCTTTTGATTTGTCATCTCCTCCAAGGAACTTGAACAAACTCATGAACCTGAATGTTCTGATACCACTTGTTAGGAATTAGGGGATCTTGTTGAGTCTTTGACACAATCAACATAAACCACCAAGCAAGACTAGATCGCACCAATCACACAAAGCACACAAGAATTGTCCCGGTTGGGACTTTCGTCTTAATCTCGGGGTGAAAGAACCGATATATTATTTCAACTAGAGAAGATACAAGAATATTATAATTCTCACTACGACCCTCTCTCTAGCCTAACTGGAACATGGTTGCTGCTTACAATGGAGAAACTCTCTCACCCTCTCATATGAAGTACTCTCTTCTTCTATTCGGCACTTAATAGAATCATATTGTTCAAGGGGTCGTTTACATTATATTTATAGATCTAGAGAAACCCTAACTTAGATATCTTAATACAATAGCCATCTGATGTATACTGAAGAGATAAACATACAATTAGAGTCGTACGATCTAATTAGAAGACGAAGTGGGCTTAAATCGAATCAACAAACTCGCACCCGAAAATTCCATCAGTGCCACCGCAACTCCCAGACCATCATCCCGAGAAGGTGTCGGTCGACCGCACAGTCAACCGTCCCTTTCTCTATTGGCTACTACTGTTGCTGACTGTTTCTCCTTCTCTATGATCCTTCGTTTCGAACCCTCTACTTGTATCACCATCTTTTCTTCACACCGAACAAGTATGCAAAACATAAAACCCAACACTATGTTTCTTATTCTATTGTGATGTTGGTTTCTATTGTGTTGTAGGTTACTTTTATTTTTCGCTGGTGTTCTTAGCTATCTTGTTGGCTGTCTATGTTTATCTTCTGTTTGACCTGTTGTGTCTTTTTTTTTCGTGGGCTTGGATGTTATCAGCGCATCAAACCCATGCTTTAGGTATTTCCTACTTAAATCCCATGCTTTATGTATTTCCTACTTCTCTATTTATGTACTCTTCCCTGTTCTGAAGCTTATGTGTCCTCATACCCAGTTTGGGTGTTTAGTTTCTCAGGCTCATGTTCTATTTTGTGGTTGTTAATTGCATATGCTTTAAATATATATAGCAGGATTTTGATTCTTTGTGGCTTGCTGCTGTCTCTCCGACGATTCATCCTGCCCTTCGGTGCTGACTGAGGTCTGCCTGTTCTCGACTGTGATTCGATTGCCTTGTTTTTGGCCGCCTTTGTGTCCGATTCTACGCGTGTTTTGAGGCTTTCGAGTGTGATTATTCCCTTGATTATCCTTGTATCTTTCCTTGTTTCTATTCATCGAGTTGTTGTAGCCGGTAGCAAAAACCTTCTTTGCTGTATATGGCTTCTTTTTCATGGCGTTTGTGCCTGTGGTAGGGTAAAAATGGCTTGGGGCCCAACCAGGGCCCAATACAACTCTCACTCAAAAATGGTAGTAACAGCAGTTCGGCTTCGAGCCACTGCCGGGTCGGCGCCGAACCTCAAGTTCACCCCCACAGATCTGGTCTCCTCGTATCCGATGAGCGGCGATGGCCCTCGGCCTCCGATCCACGACAGCCCTCCGGGCCGTCCGCCCATCCTAGTGTAGGATGAAGATGACTTGGTGCACCCTACGCCACCAGATTCTCCCAGAAGCACAGAAGCCCCATGATCTGCCATGTAAGCTCCAAATACCACCAAGGGCTTTGCCGTGTCAGCCCTATACCACTCCCGGTACTGCCACGTCAGCCCTAAACCCCCTGGGCCTTCTGCCACGTCAGGCCCATGGGCTTTCGGGTTCAGACCCGGCCCCCAAGCGGATCCAAACCCGGTTGGAATTCTCTATAAATACTAGACCCTCACCCACCTTTTGAGGTAACCAATCTTTTGCCACTTAAATTCACCTAGTTATTGCAACTCTCTCACAGAGACTGACTAGATCGTCGGAGGGTCCGCCACCGGGATAAACCTCGGTGTTTCAGGGCCGTCTGCAGGTACACAAGACCTCGGATCCGAACCCTCTGATCCGAGCCGAGGCATCCATCCCACTCCGAGCCCATCGCAGGAGCCGCTAGGTCACTCCGAGGGTCGTCTGACAAGCAGCTTTCTCCTTCAATACAAATCGAGTCCGAACTCACACCTGGTGCATCCACACGTCTCCCAGAAATAAACCACATCAGGTTGGCGCCGTCTGTGGGAAACTACTTCAGAAGCCGACCCGAGCACAACCATCAAGGGACCTCGACAGCCGAGCTCTCATGGCCTCCAAGGGCAAGGGGGCTGCTTCCTCCGTCAACCGACGGGACTCGCCCCCACCAACCGCAAACGCCGGTCCACACACTTCAAAACACAGGGCTCCCCATCAGGGGTCCCAAAGGAGCGTCACCCGTCAAGTCCAGCCCGACCTCCGGTGGGTAATCGTCAACCGACAGATTAGCCGCAGCAAGGGAAGGGCCGCTTCCAACCCGGCCCTTAACCATCCAAGACCGCAGCCCGAGAGATGGAGGCCAGCACTCAGCTGCATCGGAAGGCAACCTTCAGACCGACCAAACAGGGTCGAGGGAGCCCCCATCACTCACAAGGAGTTCCAAGACTTCCGGAGAGAAATTCTCGGGGCCCTCCGACTGGCCCCCAGGGAGGAAGCCCTCCACTCCCAAACCGGATCGGATGCCGAGGCCAGCGTGTCGCGCCCGTCAACAATCCAGCCAGAAGACGATGGCATACTCCTAAGGCGCCTCCAAGAAATGGAGGATCGCCTCGATCATATAGGAGACGGCGACCAATGAGCGGCTCAGGGGTACAGACCTGTCCGTCCTCCCTTCTCCGCCCCCATCCTCCAAACGGAAATACCCAGGAATTTCCGACCACCTCAATTCGAGACCTACGACGGCGAGGGAGATCCCGCTGATCACATGGAGGGTTTCAAAACCCTCATGATGATTCACAGCGCCTCGGATCCCCTGCTATGCCGAGCCTTCCCCGCCACACTTCGGGGTCCGGCTCGTGAATGGTTCTCGAAACTCACTCCCGGCTCCATTTACTCCTTCGACCAGCTAGAGGGCAATTTTCTTGCCCACTTCGTCACCAGCCGGAAGGCGGAAAGGACCAGCGCCTCTTTACTTGGGCTCAGACAGATAGAAGGAGAGTCACTCAGAGTGTTCGTCCGGAGGTTTACCACGGAGGCAAGGTCGGTCTCCTCTCTTGATCCAGGCGTCGCCTCTGCGGCATTTCGGCACAACGTCCGTCATGGACAGCTGAAAGCTTCTCTGGCAAAGAGACCCCCCGTCGACTTTCCCGACCTCCTCAACAGGGTCGAGAAATATATTAGGGCAGAGGAGGCCCTTAGCCCCGAAGATGCTAGGGAGGCCACCGGGAAGGGAAAACGGAAGGCCGAAGAAGTCGAACCATCAAAGAAGACTCCGAGGGATGCGGGGGCCTTGAAGAAAATCCCGCCGGTCCCCCGCTTCGAGAGGTACACTCCCTTGACACATAACGTGTCCGCCATCCTCTTAGAAATCGAAGACAAAGGCATTGTTCGACTACCTCCCCGACCTAACAACAGCAAGAACCGAGATCAGCGCTTCTACTGCCGCTTTCACAGAGATCATGTGCACGAAACCGACCAATGCCGGGCCCTGAAAGACGAGATTGAGGAACTCATATCCAGGGGGTACCTCCGAGAATTCACCCAAGAAGTCCCACGGGATCGGCGAGATACTAGGAACCCGAGGCTCTCGCCTCCGAACCCTACGCCGAACCGCATCCAGGGTCGGGATCCCGAGTCCGAGGGAGCCACGGATACACCATTCATCTTGCACTGTGTCCACGGAGGGCCAATGGGAGGAGAATCGAATACTTCCCGAAAAGCCTTCATCCGAGAGGTGAACGCTGTCCAAGACAACCCCTCGCCCAAGCTACAGCCAATGCCGGTCTCATTCTCAGGGGAGGACCTCGAAGGCGTTCGCCTGCCCCACTGCGATGCCCTCGTCATTAGCCTCCACATGGCTAATTGTGAAGTTCGCCGAATCCTCGTCGACAACGGCAGCTCGGTTAATATCCTTTTCCTCGAAGCCTTCGAGAATCTCAAGTTACCTAGGGGCAAACTCAAGCTGGCCGGATACACCTTACATGGGTTCTCCGGCGTCCCTGTCGTGATAGAAGGGATTGTTACCCTCGACGTTACCGCAGGGTCGGCTCCCATCAAGAGGACCGAGTCTATGGACTTCATGGTGGTCAACGTCAAGGCGGCTTACAACGCCATACTCGGCCGACCCGGGCTATGCTCCCTCCAAGCGGTGCCTTCGGCTTACCATCTGAAACTTAAATTTCCCACCCCGCAAGGAGTCGGCATCGTCCGGGATAGCCAAGAAGCAGCGCGATCATGCTACATGACCACCGTCGGGGGAGGGGTGTTCCCCCTCGACGCCGTCGAGTTCAAACCAGAAAGGGACGGCCCTGCCCCCGGACCTGCCGTCGAGCTAGAGGAATTCCCATTTGACGCCGAGCACCTAGTGAAGTTCCTTGAGGGCCGAGCATAGGTTCTAACTTGGCTAGAAGTAAATCTTTTGTAAAGCTTTCGTATGTAAAGGGCCGTTTTAGCGGCCCTCCCTATCTTATACGAAAGAAATCTCTTTGTATTATACTCCAAACGACTCGGCAGATCCGATCTAATACCAGACAAGGGGATCCTCACCCAAGTCTTCTCCCCGGTACCATCCCCGACGCCTCGGTAGGTCCGACCCGACCTCAGGCCCGGGAGGCTTCACAACACCCCACGCCGATCCCTCACGGACCGACAGGGCCAAACCACGCTCCCTTCGTCATTTCTTACACTATCAACCAGAATAAAGAGTGAAATGAATTCCTTATTCATACTCCTTTATTGGGCTATGAGAAAACAAACAAAGACCGTTACAGAAACACTCCTCTCATCTCAAACTGTAGGAAGCCGCCCTCTCAGAGCCCCTCTGGTCCGACGAATGGCGGGATCACTCCAATCGAACAACTTGGAACTCTCTCCTTGTCATAATGGTCCTTCGGTTCGGCCACGGTCGACACACCGGCCACAGAACTCTGGGCATCAACGGGTCGCATACGCTCCATTAGCAGCAGCGCAGAGGGTACCACCTCTGCTCGCCGACCCCCCGAGAAAGGTGTCAAGACGCCCAGCATCGTCCAGTAACGGTGTATCTCCACCTCCTTTTCCACTATCACATCGCGAAGTAGCTTCTCAGAGGAGGGCCTCTGCACCGAGGAACTCGACATAGTATATCCGAGTCCGACACCCACGAGTTCCCGATCCACCATCGCCCTCCTCAGCCGGCTTGCCTCTTCACCAAGGGCTTCAGACATGTTCCTGTAATAATTAAAGGCCGCATCAGTGTTACGGGCTCCCTTACGGTACCGAACCAAAGTGGCCTCCAATGCCTCAACCTTGCTCCGGAGCCACGCCACGTCGGAACGACGGGGGTCCGCCTCGGGAAGGGAAGCCACAACCTACAAGAGAACCAACCAACTCAACACACATAAGCAAGGAGGTTCAGAAATATCCGAGGTCAAAACACTTGGCCGGTCAAAAATACTTTTTTATAAATTGAGCTGCTTCCTACAAAAAATGCGGTGGCCAGTCCGCGGAAGGCAAATACAATCGAGAGGGAGAAAAAAGAAAGATAAAACTATACAACTTATTTTCCCACCTCAGCATCGATCGGGTTCGCAGGAGGGTCGATAGCCTGGGTTATCAACGGGCCCTTCTTCGCCAGGAGTCTTCGGTGTCCCCTCGATCTCCATGTCATACTCAAAGTTGGACAGGTCGACGGTCGGGTAGAAGTGCCGCATATGACTGAGGGCCTTCGCGTAACACTCGTCCTGGGCCTTGATCACCATCCGCTGATCCGCATCCGTCAGCTCTTCCCTCTCCTTGGCGAACGCAGTCGTCAACTCCTCCTTCTCCTTGGCAAACTTCTTCTTCAAGGAGACCACCCTCTTCCCCCACTCCGCATCCCTTGCCTCGAGCTCGAGCTTCATCTGCTGCTCCCTCTTGTGCGAGCCATCGAGCTCGATCCGCATCTCCTTCATCTCCCGCTCGCTCTTATCCGCCCGAGCTCGCTCTTATGACAGGGACGCTTCGTAGAGGTTCTTTACGTTAGCCCCCTGCATACAAGCCTGCGACCGACAAGCACAGATAAGAAAAAGACTCCCGAAGCAAGATTAACAAGAGGGATAAGGTCGACAAGCTTACCAGCACGGTGGCCTGCGCTAGGCGCGTAAATGCCACCTCTACGGGCTCGCTCTCCATCACCTGGCGATCGCGAGGGGTCGCCAACTTCTCCACCACCTCAACGGTCTGGGCTTCCTCAGTCAGACAGTCGCCCATCCGAACCGACCAGTCCGGTGCCCACTATTGCCTCAACATCTCCACCACCGGGTCCTCTTCCTCGACCTCTACCAGGGGACCTTTCCCCTTGTCGAGATCGGGTGACCTCGCTTGGCCCTTGCCCCTCGAAAGGGCCACCCCCTTGCTCGTCTCCGAGCGAGTCCTCTTAGCCCTCGGCTCGAGCGGGGCCTCTGAGATAACTAAGGACGACTCCCTCGGCTTCGTCGTTGCATCCCCCTTCTTCTTCTCAACGTCCTCCTTCTTCATGGCGAGCCTCCTTGCCTTGATCGATGCTTCATCCATATCTACAGAAAAGGCCATTAAGAGCAATGAGCAAGAAAGTACGAAAAGATCGAGAGAAAAGAAACAACTACATACGCAGAACGGCTGGGCTCAGTCCAACGCTCTCCAGGTGGGCCTCCGTCACCTTCGTCCAATCGATACTAGGGGACAGACGGAGGCGCTCGACAAACCCCCACTCCTCGGCCGTCAAATCCCTTGGCCTCGGCGGTTGATAGCTCGGCTTGGAGTGGTTCCATCGAGTAGGAATGTCCCGGGGCTCTTCACTCCGGATCACCAGATATTTTTTCTTCCAATCCTTGATAGAGTCCGGGTGGCTGTGAACGACCTTCCCCTTACTCCGGGGGGAGATATAGTAAACACCCTCGGCCGCCGAGCTGATCATCAACATCGCTCGGAACACGTTCAACCGCAAGGGTACCTTTTGTTCCTCGCACATCAGTACAAAACAAATTATCTGCTTCCAAGAGTTCGGCCCATACTGTATCGGCGCCAAGGAGGCCCAGTTCAGCACTTCCCGAACAAACGGGTGGACTGGCAGCCTCAGTCCAGAGATGAAGGCATCCACTGGGAAGACGCAATACCAAGCAGATAGGGGATCGGTTGGGTGCAGAGTAGAGCTCGGCAGGCATCAATTCGTAGCCAGGACCTATGTGGTACGCCAGCTACAAAACCTCCAAGTCCCCACCCTCCAAGACGGTCGGAATCGCGTCCATCATCACCCTCTTCCGACTCGGCGAAGAGGCCTGCACGCCGAAGAGCTCCTTGTCAGATAGGTCGTCAGGATACTGACGGAAAGGCTTCGGCTGCACGGGTGAACCTGTCCACAAATTGCGGTAAACAGGCGCCTGGCTCGAACCACCAGTCCTCGGTCCTGCCTTCCTCGGAGCCTTCTTCCTCTTCTTGGTTCGCTCCGGCGAGGGAGTAGATAATGGCCCCAGACCAGTCGGCATGGAACTCGGACCCGCATCCTGAACTGTGGATCTCCTTACTGTGCCGCCCTCGCCTCCCTCCTCCTCGGAAGTCAACTCCAGAACACGGACGCCGTCCGAACCATCATTCGCTTCCTTCGACTCGCTACTCTCCACCACGAAGGGACGTCGGGAGCGTAACGGCCTCGCACCATGTACCTCCTCCTCCTCACCTACTGGTTCCTCCCACGAACCGAATCGGAAGGCTCCGCAACGTGTACTGACTCCTCCTCAAGCACGGGCTCCTCCCACGATGTCGATTTGGAGACAGGTTTCACTTCCCCCCTAGACGTCGACGCTGACGAGCCAGACTGAGCCCTATCCATCTGTGCCTAGACTAAATAGACTTACCAACTAACCTGGGGTCACTTCGGAAGGACAAGCCTAGTACAGCCAACTGGAGGGACGAGCGCTGAAGTGTTGGGAGATTTTTTGAAAAAGAAAGTCGCGAGAAAGAAGTGGGCGAAAGGGGGAGAGGGGGAATATTTATAGAAGATGAAAACGACTCCTCGATTTCCGCAATTACTGTTCACCTATTAATGTGCAACTACCGCCTAGAAAATCGCGCCACGTCCTCGAAACGTGCGCTGCTGACGTTAGCCAGTGCCAGGCTGGCAGTCTAACGCAGGGGTCGGGTCAGATGGGATATTCGGTGGAGAGAACATTTTACTTAAGATTTAAGGTGCCGTCCTTCGACAGACGCCCCGGGCTCCAGGGCTCGGTCGGTTCCCCTCTCACCCGCGAGCAGCTCGGGGCTTACAGCCTCGACAGCCGAAACCCCGAACTGTTCGAGGGTGAGACAGAAACCACCATCACTTGGAGCCCTATTGGAAGACAGATTGGCCAACCTCCAATTAGAGACGACCCATCTATCCGAGGCTCTTCAGCCCCAAGTCCGGAATGTGGTTGATGCCCCTCCCGTCTGGATCTCTCTCGGGCCAAACAACCATATCAGGGTCGTCTGACTCGAAAAAAGGATCCAGACGGCAGAGCCACCACCAATCCGAGGCTCCTCATCTATCGGTCCGAATTTCGGTCGTTACCCCTCTCGCCCTGATCTCCCCTGGATCTGGCTACCATATCAGAGCCATCAGATCCAAGGGAAGATCCGGGCGGCAGAGAAACTACCTCTCCGACACGACCGGGGGTAAAATTTTGCAAGAGACAGACGTCCGCCAGAGCAGACACCTCTGATGGCCAATAGACCACCCTTGCTGTGATCCAACCCACTGCGGAGGGAGGAGTACTTATAGCCTCCCCCATAGGACGTCCTTTATGACGTGGGGAAAACCAAACGACGGAAGCCCATGCGTCATGCATTTATTAGGCGGCGCAATTAAGGCCCCTGGGAAATTGGAACATCACACAGATCCCGGAGCGCCTTCAATGCTCCACAAAGACTGCGGGCTACCCTGCTCAACATTCCAAAGGCACAACGATTCGCCCCCACCGTTGCCGACCCATAACCCCTCGCCAGCTCGAGGCCAAGTCTAGTACCAGAGTAGTCATATCAGAGAGGCTCAAACGGCTCGTCGTCGCCCTTGACAACCCGTAATCCCTCGCCGGCTCGAGATCAGGTCTGGCACCAGGATAGTCTCCTCGGAAAGGCTCAACGACTCGCCCTCACCCTTGTTGACCCACAATCCCTCGCCAGCTCGAGGTCAGGTCTAGCACCAGGGTAGTCTTCTCAGGAAGACTCCACGGCTCGCCATCGCCCTTGCCGACCCGTAATCCCTCGCCAAGCTCGAGGTCAAGTCTGGCACCAGGATAGTCTTCTCAGGAAGGCTCAACGGCTCGCCAACGCCGTTGTTGGCCCGTAATCCCTCGCCAGCTCGAGGTCAGGTCTAGCACCAGGGTAGTCTTCTCAGGAAGGCTCCAAGGCCCGCCATCGTCCTTGCCGACCCGTAATCCCTCGCCAAGCTCGAGGTCAGGTCTGGCACCAGGGTAGTCTTCTCAGGAAGGCTCAACGGCTCGCCAACACCCTTGTTGGCCCGTAATCCCTCGCCAGCTCGAGGTCAGGTCTAGCACCAGGGTAGTCTTCTCAGGAAGACTCCACGGCTCGCCATCGCCCTTGCCAACCCGTAATCCCTCGCCAAGCTCGAGGTCAGGTCTGGCACCAGGGTAGTCTTCTCAGGAAGGCTCAACGGCTCGCCAACACCCTTGTTGGCCCGTAATCCCTCGCCAGCTCGAGGTCAGGTCTAGCACCAGGGTAGTCTTCTCAGGAAGGCTCCAAGGCCCGCCATCGCCCTTGCCAACTTGTAATCCCTCGCCAAGCTCGAGGTCAGGTCTGGCACCAGGGTAGTCTTCTCAGGAAGGCTCAACGGCTCGCCATCACCCTTGTTGGCCCGTAAATCCCTCGCCTGCTCGAGGTCGGGTCTAGCACCAGGGTAGTCTTCTCAGGAAGACTCCACGGCTCGCCATCGCCCTTGCCAACCCGTAATCCCTCGCCAAGCTCGAGGTCAGGTCTGGCACCAGGGTAGTCTTCTCAGGAAGGCTCAACGGCTCGCCAACACCCTTGTTGGCCCGTAATCCCTCGCCAGCTCGAGGTCAGGTCTAGCACCAGGGTAGTCTTCTCAGGAAGGCTCCAAGGCCCGCCATCGCCCTTGCCAACTTGTAATCCCTCGCCAAGCTCGAGGTCAGGTCTGGCACCAGGGTAGTCTTCTCAGGAAGGCTCAACGGCTCGCCATCACCCTTGTTGGCCCGTAAATCCCTCGCCTGCTCGAGGTCGGGTCTAGCACCAGGGTAGTCTTCTCAGGAAGGCTCCACGGCTCGTCATCGCCCTTGTTAACTCGTAATCCCTCGTCAGCTCGAGGTCAGGTCTAGCACCAGGGTAGTCTTCTCAGGAAGGCTCAACGGCTCGCCATCACCCTTGCCGACCCATAATCCCTCGCCTGCTCGAGGTTAGGTCTGGCACCAGGGTAATCTTCTCCGGAAGTCTCAAACAGCTCGCCATCACCCTTACCGCCCGACAGACTCTCGCCGGCTCGAGGATCGCTCTAGACAATCAGGACAACCCCCTCATGAAGGCTCAATGGTTCGCCACCCCATTTCTACATCCGTAAACACTCCTCCACGGCTAGCTCCCGCACCCCCGCAGGAGTGGGGGGCTTGTGTGGTAGGGTAAAAATGGCTTGGGGCCCAACCAGGGCCCAATACAACTCTCACTCAAAAATGGTAGTAACAGCAGTCTAGTTCGGCTTCGAGCCACTGCCGGGTCGGCACCGAACCTCAAGTTCACCCCTACAGATCTGGTCTCCTCGTATCCGATGAGCGGCGATGGCCCTCGGCCTCCGATCCACGACAGCCCTCCGGACCGTCCGCCCATCCTAGTGTAGGATGAAGATGACTTGGCGCACCCTACGCCACCAGATTCTCCCAGAAGCACAGAAGCCCCATGATCTGCCATGTCAGCTCCAAATACCACCAAGGACTTTACCGCGTCAGCCCTATACCACTCCCGGTACTGCCACGTCAGCCCTAAACCCCCTGGGCCTTCTGCCACGTCAGGCCCATGGGCTTTCGGGTTCAGACCCGGCCCCCAAGCAGATCCAAACCCGGTTGGAATTCTCTATAAATACTAGACCCTCACCCACCTTTTGAGGTAACCAATCTTTTGCCACTTAAATTCACCTAGTTATTGCTACTCTCTCACAGAGACTGACTAGATCGTCGAAGGGTTCGCCACCGGGATAAACCCCGGTGTTTCAGGGCCGTCTGCAGGTACACAAGACCTCGGATCCGAGCCGAGGCATCCATCCCACTCCGAGCCCGTCGCAGGAGCCGCCAGGTCACTCCGAGGGTCGTCTGACAAGCAGCTTTCTCCTTCAATACAAATCGAGTCCGAACTCACACCTGGTGCATCCACACGTCTCCCAGAAATAAACCGCATCAGTGCCCATCTTTTGTGGAGTTATTTTACTTCTTGTAAACATACTAGGTATGCCCGTGGGCACGTGCCTACGGCACGTATTCGAAACGATGCAACATATGAAAAATCATTTAAACAGTAAGAGATGATTTATATGGATGTTTTTTTTCTAGTAGACGTTGATGTATTAATGTACTCTGAAGTAAGATTATGGAGTGAGTTTGATGTTTATTGATTTGTATATTGCAGGATCATTTGTCAGTAGCTGAAGATTCAAAAATAATATTGTGAATCTACAACAGTAGTGGACCGAAAATTCCTTGTTATGTGTTGGTTGCTCAAGAAGAGATTTTTTTTTATTTGGCGTGACAATTCATTTTCTAATGCAAAGAACACCTCAAACTGCACATTTTTGAAAGAGCCCTGTGAACAGTAAAATATATGTACGGGTTTGTGAAGGATGATTTATATAGATGTGTATTTGGCAATAAACTTTGATGTACTCTGAAGTATGATTAAGTTGTTTATTGGTTTATATATATTGCAGGATCATTAGTCAGCAGTTCAGAATTGAAAAAAAGTATTGCGAATCTACAATAATATTGGATCGAAATTACATCCACTCCGAATTTGGAGCAAGCCATAAGTAGCAATTCATTTGCTGATATACTTATCGCCTCAAACTGCATGAGTTAATTCCCGATTGTCATATTTTTATGTAGTTAACCATGTATGATTTTAAAAAAGGTAAGAGAGAGAGAGAGCGAAAGTTTGTTGTGATGTATATATGAAGACCTTTTGTTAAATGTGATCAAGCACAATTACATCTCCATATGAATAAATTTATATCCATATACTGGAGAGTGTACTGCAAATTTGGTTTGAAACATTCTTGTTGACCCCCTTTTTTGATATATTCCAGTATATGAGATATTTTAAATTCTAGACAGAGTGATTAACAGGGACGACAATTTTTGATATATTTTAAAAAAATGTACATGCAGGTAAAACTAATAACATAGATGACAACATTAGGTCCAATTTGCCAAAATAATTACAGAGTGATTAACATAAAACACATAAACCCAACTATCAGAGATTTCACCAGTAAAATAGACAGTAACATAAAGAGAAAATGAAAGCATAACAAATATTCTGAGAACATGAAGATTGCAGATGAATAGACGACTAAACCCGCCATAATGAAAAGACCTGAAAAATCACGATCAAGAATGAAAAAATCTTTTTTAATGAAAAAGGAATCAATCAAGTCAAAACCAACACTAATAGTTTGTAGAAAATTTTATTTTCAAATCAATACCTTTCAAAATGAATGATGTACAAAAGAAATTTCCTTCAAACTGGACGGTTCGAACAAAAAATGCTTTCCATCACCCCCAACATATTTGCATAAAAATGCTCTTTATTACCATGTATGATTGATTTTTTAATTTTTACCACACCTACTTAAATAAATCCTTATTTCTATTCTAGAATACTAATAGGATTTTAGTAAAAAAATTGGCAATATCTCCCCTAAAATATTAGCCCTTTTACAGCAATTCCTTACGAAATTCTGCTAACAATTAAAAATATCACATCACAGAAAGTTAATATCAATCATCCCCAGGCCAATCCAAGCAACATTACACAGGCATCATATATATAGGACACTGGGGGCAAAAATTATCATATAATGCAATATGCAAAATAAAAACCAAGATTTCGTTTAAAAAAATAATGGATTTTTAGAAAAACATTTGAAAAACCACACACATAACCCAATACTCCATAACTTTGCGGGTACGGGTTTTAACATACTATATCCCATCACTATATATCATTATTTACATACTTTACTTAAATATTACACATTTTCTCGACTACCCTCATTATACATAACTTAAGTTCACAAAATACAACTAATAACTCATCCACCAACCCTATTACCGATGAAAGTAAAACTACCAAAAAAAAGAACATAAAAGAATTGTACCTGTAATGGAAAAAAACAATTTTGAATGTAAGTGGACAATTAATTAATTTGATAAAAACACAATAAAAAGCTTCACTTACTGTTTTTTCCAAGCCAACATCAACCTGTAAGATGTTAAAGTAAACATTATAATGTGAAGAACATAAAAGCAAGAATTTTTTGATCTGATATGAAAGAGTTATAGATGTCATAAAAAAAAGAGAAACTTACATGACCATATATAGTGATGTTATCCATTGATGTTGTTTAATTCTGATGAAGGACTTGATTAACTTTGACATTCTAATTACTTTAACAAACCAATCAATTACTTACATTAGCTAAAAAATTACACAGAATTTAGATAGCCAATAGATGAACCAGTTTTAAGCTAAATCAATCAATTACTTACATAATGTCACTCTAGTAATGTATTGAAATCGGCATAATTTCCAAATGATCTTCATCAGGCATGAACACAAACTCTCAGTCTCAAATATTATACTTGTATCATCTCCACATTAATTATTCATGTTAATCACAATTTCTTTAACTTGCAATTAAAATTCCAGCATCACTTCAATTTCACTGTATTCTTTTGGATTCCCATACAACATTTGCAATTGCAATTTGATTAGACTGGTTAAGAATCTTAGAATGGCGGATTGACAATTTTTTTATGTAATTTCTTTAACAAATAACATGCAATATAAAGTGACCGTTTTTTGACTATATCGACTAAGTTTGATAATAACTAAAGGCATAACATTCATACTTTTTTGTTGAATATGAACCTGCTATCAGTATGGACATAAACTTATGTATTCAACTTCTAAAACACAAATATTTGAAATCTAACTCATCACGGTGCATTGTTGAACATGTAACTCATCTTCTATATTCAGCTTCTGTATTCAACTAATCAACTTCTGTATTCAATTTCTATGTATTCAACCCATCAAAGAACTAATAAACTTCTGTATTCAACTTCTATATAATAAATATAACTCAGTGCACTTCTGATGATAATCTTACTCATCACAGAAAATATAAGAATGAATCAACTTGTACACAGTATTACAAAAAAATTGTACAACACAGTGCACTGTTGAACAACCTACTAAACCTACTAACTTCATCTCGAAATCTAACTCATCAACATTCAACTAAACATGTTCAAAATGAAGAAACAACATACCTTAGAATTCTGCGAGTTTGCGACTTCGCAAAATCATGAATCCTCCCTCATCGAAATCAAAGGCGGAAACACCTGTAAAATTTGAAATGATCAAAATTTTATCATCCAAAATTAAACTTTAGATAGAGACTAAAGTTAAACTGTATAATATGTGATTAAACTTAAAATTTTGAAATAATGTACGCAGGTAGGGAGAGTTAAACTATAAAAGCGAAGATATATCAAGCTTATCTAACTTTTGTAACCTAAGTTATGAAAGCTAGAAATAATCTGAAAGAAAGCTAGAAACATTTCAAATTAGTCAGATTGTTAATTACATTGTGTTCCCGTTAAATAGAAGACATGCCTTAGCAATTTTTTTAATATGATTGTTAATTACACGTTGTGTTCCTGTTCAATAGGAGACATGCCCTGTCAAATTGTTAATTGCACATGCTAAACCCTCAGCTACTATGGAAAATATGTTTTTCAATATGATTTGGCAATTTGTAAGTTTTCATCTACTATGGCACCTTATATGCTGCATTTGGCAATCTACAGGCAAACATAGACTAAAACCAAACAAAAGTATATTGTTTTGACCAATATTGTTTCTCAAAAAAAATTGACCTCATAGTAAATCTATAAACTTCAGTAAACTCACAACAGAATGTTAATCTGTTTCATGCTCAATAATGAAATAAAATTTTAGGTAAAGGAACAGAAATGATAATGTATAAATACAGTTTTCTACTTCCAACTGTCAATGCCTAATTCATTAAAATTCATTAAATAACACTTTTCACAATAAACATTGCAACTCCTTTCAATTCTTTAGGTTCTTTCTTGAAATTCTTTTAAAGTCTACCTGTAAGATCTAAAGGAAGAGTGTAGTTCAGCAATTTATGTCAGGGTTGTTTTAGCTTATCCTCGACAACTATCGGAATTTGCAGTATAAAGATCACAAATTCATAATAACCTGCCCCTGTGTATCTGATTAAATCTCCTAAGGATGATGAAATTTAAAAACATTAGAAATTGAAGCCTTAAAATTAAAATAACTGCAAGTGTGATACTTAATGAACATCAAAATTCTAACTTTTTAAACCAAGTAAATAAAATAGACAACAAAATGCCCTCCAACCAATTTCAATCTAAGATCCATCATCTAAATTTTGAAGACAAATCTGAAGATTACTGAAAACTCCGAACATATCCATGTAAAACCATTTTTTGTAACCATCTATAACTAAGAATTATGAGCACAGATTAAATTTAAAAACATTAAAAATTGAAGCCTTAAAATTAAAATGACTGCAAGTGTGAAACTTAATGAACATCAAAATTCTAACTTTTTTAACCAAGTAAATAAAGTAGACATCAAAATGCCCTCCTAACCAATTTCAGTCTAAGATCCATCATCTAAATTTTGAAGACAAATCTGAAGCTTACTGAAAACTCACAGTAAGCTGGGTATTTGTCACAGCAGGTGTGACCATGGTAATGAGATGTAGGCTTTCCAATCTCACAGTCGGTGTTTATCAAGTCTTTGCCTTCATGTAGTTAAAATCTATGAATTTCAGGAAGTGAAGAAAAATTAGCAGCTTGCAAAAACCTAGGTGTTGATGTCTGCATAAACTATAAGACTGAAGACTTTGTTGCACGGGTCAAATATGAGAGGGAAGGGTATGTTCTCTTTATCGTTTCGATGTCTGAATGCTTTGCTTGAGATCTCATTAAAGGTGGAAATTCACCTTGAAATCTGCTCTAAATCCATTTTCATATTCAAATATCGAATGCACACAGATATGGACAGTGTTACCCTCTCCTTCTGAATAGATATCTTAAAAGTAAAAAAAATGGTTAGTAGTATTACACAGATTGTTTTATTTGGATTAATTATATTTTGTACAGATGCATGTAATGGTTAGTACATACATTATATGTATCTTATTAGTTGCTTTCGTTTAAGAAGAGAAACAAAATAGAAAACCAATCTCATTTTACTTGCAAACATGTGTTGATTTGACTAATATCTTGAGTTGAGTTGGACTAATTTTAGAAATTTCTAAAATTAAGTGCTTTCATTTTAATATAGACAATAAATCATATTAAAAATCTAAATTATTAAGTATGACCTACATCATGAAAACTATTTAGAAATTAAATCTCGAAAGTGTACTTTTACTCATCTATAAAAGGATCACAAAATCAATTATTTATAAATTTTCTACAGTTAAATAATTTGTGGTTGTTAGAAGAGGTAAAATTACTAAAAAGTTTTCTGATCTTTTTTTTTCTTGAGTTTTTAATTCACCCAACAGGCCAACAACATGGATTTCCAACTTAAGTTGCTTAGATGGCCAGTCACGTTAAAATGAGAGTATCTGCATTTAGATACTTAGCACCTCAGATCCTAATATTTGTAATTGACTCAAATTACAATCTATTTTATCCAGTATAGTCACTGTCTCGTTAAGTTAACCATGAAAGAAATATTTGTATTTATATCCTTATCTGATCAACAGAAAGTTGCATCTCCTACTTAAAAGTCACTTCTACAGGTGTTGATGTGGTATCATTGGTGGCCCCTACTTGAAGCGAAATCTTGACAGCTTAGCCATTGATGGGAGACTTTTCATTATCGGTTGCATGGAAGGCATGACTACAGAAGTTGTCCTCTCTTATTTTCTTGCAAAAAGGCCTAATGTGCAAGGTATTGCAACTGTTAGCCCTGTAGTTTCAATTCCAGTTAATGATTTGTAATACAAATTGCACTTTCTGTTTACACCACTTTGAAATTTTTTTCTGTTTCTGCACAACTTATTGAGTCTATTTGTCAACTATATCTTAATAACATGTATAATTCAAAGCATGCAGAGTTTTCTTTGTCAAACTAAGAGAACTCTATTTAGCAAATGACAATCAATTTAGTTGAAACCTTCATATGTATATTCAGTGAACAACTGAGCTTTTTTTTTGTACTTTATCAAGAATAGGATTCCATATAGTTCACTTTTCTATTTCACTTGTTAGCAGGAGATTATCATGCAAAATGTCATTTACAAACTATTCACAGATTAAATTCGGACTACAACTCACCTAAATTACCTAGGTTTGCCCGTGGACAATTCTAACTACAATTCTAACAACAATTCACCTAAGCTACAATTCTAACTACCAGAGATGGGTCTTTCCCAAACAAAGCCTATAAGCTACAATTCACCTAAAAATCCAATCTATACATGAGAATTGAACATACATTGCAACTGGGCATCAACCTAATCTAAACTCTTTAAGCAAGAGGGAAATCTCTGGATTTTAGGTCTGCATTTTAAGCTCGGGCATGGAGGAACCCCACAATTCTCCAAGTTTATGTAGGTTGTTAAGGAGAGATGATATATATGTTAAAGGAAATTCTTTTGAGCCTAAGAAACTCTATAATGACAAAACAAAGAGTAGAATGCAGGCCTGTTAAATTCAAAAAAAAAATCCTATTGTAGATAAGATATCTCATGAACATTGACTAATGCTAAAATTTCACATGTTCTAAATTTGCAGTGTAAACTTGATGACTGTTAGAGTTTCCAAAAGGAAAAAGAAACTTTCGGAAACAACAGATAATATGCACATGTAAAAAAAAATATAGCATAATTAATTGAGTAATTGAGCAAAATCAGACAAACTGCTCAGATATCTCCCGAGTTAAGAAGAGATGCTATGATGTACAAAGCAGGATGCACATTGTATAGAAGGCTTGTGGTTGCTAGTCAAAGGATCAAAAAATACCTGCAAGTGGAATCCCGACATTTATAAGCAGATGAACCGAAAATGTGAAATGGAACTGAGAAGAACTCATTATATATTAATCCACAATAGATAGAAAATAATGCCATCAATAGGATTACATAGCGCCCCCCAAATGGCATCTCCATAAAACTGTCAGGTTTCTGAAAAATAATTGGATAAGTTTGTCAGGAAAGAATGCTTAAAGCAAGCACAAACTGAATTGAATGATGTAGTACACAAAATACAAAACAAAAAAAAACTACAGTTATTGTGTTCATTATAATTAAGAGATTAAAATACACCAACAAATTATATAGGAGTACTGTAAACCAAAACATGCATAAAATTTAACATTGATCTGGAAATTATCGGTGTCAAACTCGAACGGGCTCCCTTCTCTATCGGTGCTAAACAATGGAAATAATATACTATATAATAAGCACTCAGAGAAAGTTTCACACAATCGATGGAACACATACTATAATTTCTATTAAAACAAAGAAAAGGGAATAAGGCAATACATACAAATGATAAATTATCCTGAAAGATACTATCTGAATAATTTATGAATACTTTAGTTATGAATACTTTAGTTAACAAATTAACTAACTTGCCAAGCCTTCGAGGGAAGAGCTTCTCATTTGACCGAACCTTGTTCAACCTCTCTTCAAAAGGAGTGGCCAGTCAACCTTTTGATCCTACCACTTAACCTCTCTCGAAATGAACATCATCTTCATCAACATTACAGAAGAAAAATGGAAAGAACCAACACCTCCTATCACTCTCTTCAAAAGTTAAATATTATGGTTATTATTAATATTTCAGTTTGATTGTATATATTATGGTTATTATTAATATTTCAGTTCTGAAATATTAATAATAACCATAATAATAATAAACTTAATCTAATTAACCTATTTGAAAGTAAATATACAAAGAACAAAAAACTGTAAATTATGTTCGGTCGTCTATCTAAGTAACCAAGTCTAAAATGCAACTAACAAAGGTTCAACATCTAGGATATACTGTAAACAGAATGGTTTTGAAGAAAAAATACTATAAACATGATAATACCTAACAGTTGTGATTATTGTAAACATCTAATGTACATTATTAAACCTGTCTCAAATTTATGAAAATTTATACATTTCTACTCTCAAATTCAGGGCTTAAACTCTTCTGTCACGCCATTAATTAAACCTCGATAGCTCTTTCACGCAAAAATCCTTCTCAATTAACCTAAACCTTACAAAAATTCCTCTTTTTACCCCAAAATGCCAAAAGTATGTGAGATTTTAGGGTTTTCAACCATAAAGGACGAAACTTTCTAGAATAATTGATGATAAAAAGCAGTGTAATTAATAAAATTGATACTAAAATTGATGAAATCAAAGATAATACCTAACAAAATGGTGATAAATTACCTCAAAAGATAGCAAACATTTCTACACTCAAAATACTGTAAACAAAATCTGAAACATGATAATACCTAACAAACAGTGCTGACATAATTTCCAACGATCATTAACAATAATCACAACTGCAAAAAATCTCACCTGACCCATGATGAAGTCGAAATAATACCCCATCGGTCTGATCCATGAAAGCATTGAGAGTTCCCCTATCAAAAAAAGAAAGCATAGAGAGTTCAACTGATCTGAAAATCCTTTTCTTCATGCAACATTTGATGATAGATCATTTGCAAGATCAAAATTAAAAACTATGAAATCTTATATTCATGATAAGATAAATCACAGCAACTCAGCAACTTATTAATTAGACATCAGCTAGCAATCAAAATAATTTGCAACCGACCTAATTCCCAGTAACATCCCAGTAACTAATTTAATCTAATATAATCTAACATATAATATACTGTCCAAGCAACAATACAAAAACAAAATATCAACTACCTCAATCTATTTGATTCAACTAACACCAAATTCAACCAACTCAATACCAAAGCTCACTTATCGAAAGCAATTTCCTGAACTGCGTCGTCGCCTCGAGCTGTAAGGTCCCATCATCCGAGTAAACCCCGGCTACCGCAAAGCTCTCCAACTAAAAAAAACCACAAAACCAAACATCAGATTTACCAAATCCAAATCCCAAACACTCAGATCTAATTACCAAATCGACCAATCAATCAATCACCTTCTTCTCAATGGCGGAAGCGTGAATCGACTGAGGAAAGGCCTCAGCTTGCATCCCCTCCCTCCTCTTCTTCTGCAAGTTCTCCTCTCTCTTGCACTTCCAGATCTCCACCATGTTGTCCTCCCGCCGCCGCCGCCCCTCCTCGGCATCGACTGCGACATGGCTGATTTTGCGATTGGAAATTTGTGAATCGAGATTCGAAACCCTAGAAATTTGATCGAAGAAACCCTAAAGGTAGATCGACTGAAGTGTTGGGGGATTTTTTTTAGAGAAACTAGGTGGGATTAAGGGAGAGCGGGGAGAGAGAGGGAGAGCAGGGAGAAAAAGAGGGAGACAGCGAGAGAGATTAACAGGGATTAGGGATAGAGAGCGGGGAGAGAGAAGGGGGGGGGGTTTATTTTGGGGAGAGAGAGTGTGTGGGTTTTGAATTTGTGGAGTTTAAAATTTTGGGCGGGAAAATATGTTTTGTGATATTAGATCTCGTCCATTGATTTTGGGAGAGATTGAATGTGAGCCACTTGATAGCTTTATTTGTAATTTATTATATAGATTCCTGGTACATCTCTCCGTTATTTTAATATATATTATTTTGTTGGCTATTATCTTCGACTCAATCCATGCTATAAAAAATATATAAAAAAGATACATGGCTGTAGACTTGTCAAAATAGCTCCAGAGGACTGATAGCAGCAACATAGAGGCCAGAAAAATCTAGAAATTAGACAAGCATCAACTTCATTAGCTCCATTCTATCTTGGAACAAAGCAAGCAACACTCATCTGAACTGCATCTATCTAGCAAACCAAATAATATGAACTACACCAAAGACAGTCATTCCAAAGTAAAGCTAGCCAAATGTAGATTCTGTCAATCATCAATAATAATTATATCTGCATTGGAAAACAAGTGAAAAATGGGATAGAAGTTGTTAGAAAATACAAGGGCGATTGCCAATGCCTTGTTGAAATAAGGAGTTCACTACTAATGTGTCTAATTTATATATAAATATTTGTATTCATTTATTCATTAAAATTGCTTGTTTTCGTTGATATTGTCTATAATTCATCTTATTTCTATAAGATTTTAATTAATTAATTATTTTTGAAAAAATATTATTTTTGATGCAAAAAGTAAAGATTTGTGAAAAAAATCAACAAACAAAGTAAAAACAATGGATTTATCAATTTTTATTGTTTTGTTGAGTAAAAGTGCGATAAATAATTTTAGAAAGATTTTAATGAGCTATTATGATTTTTAGTTAGTTTAATTAATTTTAAACTAATTAATTTTATTTTATTTCAATCCTAAATTCTGGTCTTAATTTGTGTATGCAGTAGCACGTGCTTGCAAGAAAATGAAAAAGAAGAAGAAAAGGGTAAGAAATAATTATCTGGTTAAAGAATGAAGGAAATAGAAGAAAGGAGGGGAGTTTTCTACAAAAGCGCAAACCCTAATTCTCTCCCATTCCCTATAAATATGTGTCAAGGTGGAAGCACAAGTTGGGAGAGGTGACGGCTAATCAATTTCTTCAAATAAAAAAAAAAGAAAGAAAAGTCAGAGGAGAGACAGAACTCTCTCTCCGTCTCTTTTGGCGTGCGGCTCAACTGAATCAAGCAGGAGAGAGAAGAGGTGACTCAGCTGGCGTGCTGGCGTGGACCACACAACACAAGAGAAGCAGCAGGCTTCATTTGTGTGCACACCTGGCGACGAAAACGACAGGCGGGACCCACCCACACGCAGACAGCAGCGACCTCTGCGGGTGCTGACCTGGCGCAGTAACGCGCTGACAGGAGGGACCCATCCACAGGCTGACGTGGCTGTTTGAGAGCGACAGCGTGACGTGACAGGTTATGCTCTGACTCGCTGACGTGGCGACAGCTTTTGGCTTTGGCTTTTAAGACAGAGACAGAAGAGAGATAAAGGCTTGGACTCGATCGATTCTAGGAGTTCGGTTTGCATTTTTTTATATCTTTTTGTATCTCTTCTTCTCTAATTTTTATGATGCAATCCCAAATAATTTTTGTTAGTTGGAGATTGAATATGAACTAAATTTATTGTTCTAGAGGCTAAGATGTAGCCTAGTTTTGTAGAACACAATTTTAACTCATTATTATTATTCTATTTTTCCTAGTTGTGTTTTGATTTTTATTATTTATGCATACAATGGTGGATAGACATTTGTATGGTCTTTTAAATCATGAAGAGACCGAACTGGTGATTTGTGATTAATAAAAATTAAACACGTTATTGGAGGACGTGACCGTTAAGAAATCCAATTTTTTAATTAATAATTTGATGGATAGGCAAATAATTAGTTGAGAATAATTTTTAGACTACATGGATAGAGTGGTTAATATTTTTAGGATTTTGGTCTACAACTTGGAAAGATAATATTTTTATTCATAAGGAGTTATAATTTGTGTGTGTGATAAACGAGGTGAAATCAAGTGCCCGTAAAACTAATTTTACCATTAACAAATTACAAGAACTTCACAGTTTCACAGCCCTCTCCTTCTTCACAAATTTAGTTAGTTTTAATTAGATTAATTTAATTTAGTTGTTTTATCATTTATAAATTTCGATATTCCAAATAGTGATTAATCTACTAAATTCGGTACTCAATAAAATATCTAGTCCCTGTGGGTTCGACACTCTATTCACTTAAACTATACTATTTGTTGCGATATTCTACGCTTACAAATATTCACATCAACAACATTGTCTAATTAATTTATCATATTCTTAATTTATTAGACATTTGAAAGTATCTCACACACACAGATGTATTACTTCAAAACTTCATTCCTGTTATCTAAATATGTTCATTATTACATTTCAGTTGGCTAAATGAAAAATTCAGTGCTAGATATTAGAAATTAGGTATGCAAGATATTTTGTTTACAGTATTAGTATATGACGCATTAAAAAAAAGTCCTGGTATTCACCCTCCGTTTTCTAGCTCACCCCCCATTCTTAAGTTGCCATTTATAAATTAAAATTTTCAGACATATCCTTTTTAAGTTGTGGGGGTAAACTGTTTGCTCACCCCACCTTCCCTCCCAATTTCTTGGTTCCGCTCCCCCCATCCGCTTCCCCCATCCAAAACTAACAATTCTCATCCATCCACCCCAATTTTTTTTCATCTTTCTCCCTCCTATTGTTTTTTTAAATCACTTGGACTCTTCATCTTCATGCAACTCTCTAATGGAAGAAGTGGAAGAAGAAGAGGCAATGAGAATTCAAGAAGAATCTAATCAAATGGATTTTGAGTCACTTGAAGTCAATGAACATCAGGGTTTTGACAACTCACAAGCTACGGTATGTTAAATTCATCTTTTTAAGATTTATGATTCTAATCAACAGTCAAATTTTTTGGGGTTTGGTTCTATATATCTAAATTATAATATGGAGTCTAAATGTTGACTATGGTTTTTGTTTGAATTTTTATTGTTACCTTCTGAATGTGGTGTTTTCATTTTTTTGAGTTGTTGTTGTTACTTCCCCAACAAATGGGCAAATTCTAAGTTTCTGCTCGTGACCAAATGAAAAAAAGAGGGTTTCAACGGTTGGGGAAGATGGATTTTGAGATCAGAAAGAATGACAGAGTCGATAAAGAAAATTTTCTTTTATACGGGTTGCGTTATCAATGGGGTGCGCGCTCCAGATTTTCTGGTTTCTTACGGGAGGAGAGAACTAAATGGAGGGAACGGCTAGAAAACGGAGGGTGAATTCAAGGGCTCTAAAAAAATTGGGTAAGTGCTGACCAGTGTATGAAACCTGCCAGGATGTTTCTGTAAACACTTCATTTTGGTTTAATTAATGAATTTAAGTGAAAAAAAATTCTTTGGCATCAAAGACGAATCAACTAAGATTCCAGAACTTCAAATTCCTATTTAGTTAACTTAGGGATTCATTTTCTATGAACTTTTGAAGTACTCAACTGGAATTTGTCCTAAAACTTGAAATTCTGAAAATAATCCAGTCTTTGGGCTGAAGCAATGGTCAAATAAAAAGAAAAATTACCGAGATGTTGACAACAATATCAGTAAATTTTACAGTATGTACAACTTATAATATTTGTATTTTTAGTTAACTTATAGAAACCCTTAGAAAATTCTTCTTACAAAAGCAGTATGACATATGAATAAGCTTGATTATTGGGTCGCCAGCCCGCCAGTAATTATAGAGTTATATCTAGGTTTGATATAGGTTTGTGATTCAATATCAAAGAAAACGAATTGACTTTGGTTGGAGGTATGTAATATATAACTTTGTTTCCAAGTACTTACCGTTTTTCCAAATTGTTAAATATATGACTGACCACTATTATCCAAAACAGAATTTGATCGACCACATGAGATTCTTTGAGCTATTATCTGGCATGCAGTGATGCTAAATTTTCTTACCCTTTCATGTTACATGTTGCGGTGATGTTACTTTTTTAGCTGCTTTATAATGATGATATAATTTCTTAGTGACTGAGGGTCGAAATAAGAAGTATCGATAAGCGTCCGATTTAAGCACGGTTCGCAAAGCACCATATTAAAATTAAGACTGGACCATGCCAATGACAAAGTAAGTGGGCTGCATCTAGGTCCACAACCTCAATCCAGGCCACCAAAGATGGGCTGGGGGGGGGGGGGGGGGGGGGGGGGGGGGGGGGGGGGGGTTGGTATTAATTAAGTGGGTCCTACAAAATTAGCTAAATGATATGGTCAATCATCTATGACAGACCTATAAAAAGCACCCCACCTCCATTGGTAAAAGGTAATCAACATTTTTTCCCATTAAACCCAGTTTTCACTTCTGGTTACTAACTAGATCGTCTGAGGATCTGTCTCCTGGTGTTTCAGGCTATCTTTACAGGTTTTCGGTGGCCACTAGTCAATGCAACCACCACAACATCCAAAAATCACCTCATATACTAGACTCACATCAGGATCTGATCAACGGTGCGGATCTAAGTTTTCCTTAATCTCAAAGAACTCATTATCTGGTTGCTCCCACACAGAAAAAAAACAGCATCAGATTGGCGCCATTTGTGAGAAAACACAGATCTAGCTATGACCAAATGCCATGGTCCAAAGCTCCTCTAACCATGGCCCCGAAAGCAAAAAAAAAGGGCGACAGCTTTGATTCATCAGGTGGACCCCTTGCCTTCTCCACCAGTACACCCCTCCAAAAGTAGGGCTGTAACGCAAGGATCCCAACATCGGCATTCCGAACCTCAGTCAAGTCCCTATTGCTCTGCCGGTTGGAGACCCGAACTCTCCCTAGAATTTGATCTCTGGAACCTCATCAACAACTGACGACAACAGGAAGACCCCTGCCATCGGATCAAACAAACCCGCTCCCGAAATGAGGGGCATCATTCGGAGCACCAAGGAAGCCGAAGAAGCCTATCCCCTCGCCAGCAGAGGCCACGGGGATCACGGTCACCCCGCGGGTGGAGGAATGAGTGAAGCCCCACACCTGTCAGCTGCCAGTGCTCGAGGACCGACCGAGAGGGAGGACCCGTTACCAGGGCTGAGTTCCAGAACTTTAGGAATAAGATCTTGCAGGCCCTTCAATGGGAACTTGACAAAGACCACCAGCCAAGCAACCCTCTCACTGGTATCATCCATGTAGAAGAGTCCTATGGGTTCTTCCCATCCTAAGGACGTGAAGACGCTATTCTGAAGCAACTCTATGAGATGGAGGATCACCTCACCCGAATAGGGCAGGAAGAGAGGCAGCAAAACCAGGGGTACCGACCTCATCGGCCTCCATCGCCTCCTTTGTCCTTGAGGCACCCATTGCGAGAGACTTCAAGCCACCAAATTTTGGATCCTACCATGGTGAGTCTAACCCGACAGATCACATCGAGAGTTTGAAAACAACATTGACGACTATCAAGCTCTCAAGAATTCAACGAGGTCATCTTTCTAAGTTCATCAAAAAGGACAGAGTGGTGCCTCCCCCTCGAGATAAAGGCTCTGATAGGCATCCAGATAAGGGGCCCAAGCCACAAGGTTCAGAGATGATGGCGATCATCCACACGATACATGGTGGGCCGATTGGCAGAACAAATAACTCCACCAGGAAGGTAATCGTTCGAGAGGTGAACTCTGTACATAACAAGGCCTCATTGACCGCCAGGATGTGCCAGTGACTTTTCTAATAGTGATCTAAAAGGCATTCGAACTCCCCACTGTGACGCCCTCGTTGTAAGCCGCTACATGGCAAACCACAATGCCCACTGAATCCTAGTAGACAACAGTAAATATACTCTTTCTGGATACTTTTGAGAGTCTTAAGCTCCCTAGAAATAGCCTCAGGCCCGCCGGGTACATTCTATACAGATTCTCTGGGGTGCCCCCATACAAATTGAGGGAATAATAACCCTCGATGTGACAGCGGGATCTGCCCCAGCAGTCAAGGTGGCCTACAATGCCATCTTTGGGCTTCCCCGATTGGCATCCTTTCAAACCATGGATTCGGCCTACCATATGAATATGAAGTTCCCTAGTAGTGGGAGTCATTGTCTTCAAGGGTAGCTAAGAGGTAGCCCACACCTGCTCGATGGCCACGGTGAGGGGTTTGGTCTTCCCCTCGATGCTATAGAGCTCCCTTCGGAGAGAAGTGCGAGAGCTAGTTGACGAACTGCAAAGATCCCCTTTAGCGAGGAGGATAGCTCCAGAACTTTCAAAGTCGGTAAAGCGCTTCCCCCTAGCTAAAAATGGAATTGGCTGAGTGTATATGGAGGAACCGAGACCTGTTTGCCTGGTCAGCATCGGACAGGCCTAGCATCTCCGAGAACCTCATGATGCACAAACTAAGTGTCGATCTCAACATCAAGCCGGTTCAACAGAACCACCGTAAGTTCACCCTGGACAAGCATCAGGCTGTGAAGGAGGAGGTCGATAAACTCCTCACCGCCCATTTCATCCAGGAGGTCAACAACCTGGAGTGGTTGTTAAATGTTGTGATGGTGAAGAAGGTAAATGGCAAGTGGAGGACCTACATTGACATCACAGACTTCGACAAGGCCTTCTTCGAAGGATTCTCTTCCTCTCCCGAAACATTGACGCCCTCATCGATGCTACATCCAGGTACGAATTTCTATGATTCATGGACGCATTCTCCCTATACAACCAAATTCATATGTACCCTCCTGATATCCGGATGACCTCATTCATAACCGACGACTCTATTATTATAGTGTGATTTCGTTCAGATTGTGCCGTTCAGATTGAAGAATGCTGGTGCCACCTATCATAGATTGGTGAAAAAGTCTTCAAAGACCAGATTGGTCAGAACATGGAGGTCCATGTCGATGACATATTGGTCAAGAGCCTCGCGAGAGAGGACCATGTCGGGGATGTCGAAGAAGCTTTCGATGTTTTGAGAAGGCACAACTTGAGATTAAACCCGTCAAATTGCTAACTACCAGATCATCGATAGCCTCAAGAAACGCATCAGAGAGTCAGCCAAGGGGTTGTGGGTGGTGGAACTGCTCAGTGTGTCATGGTCCTACTAAACCACCAAAAGAAACCCTACAGACAGATCCCCCTTTAATCTTACCTATGGGGCCGAAGCTATCATCCCTTTTGAAGTCGGGATCCCGTCGCCTCGTATCTTAACTTTCGATGAAGAAGTCAATGCAAAACGTCATTGAAACAAGATCTGGTTGAAGAAACTGGGAGAAAGTCATCACTCAGATGAACATTTACCAACAAATGGTGGAAAGAATCTACAATAAGAAGGTCTAATCCATGAATATTTGAGTCGGGGACCTAGTCTTAAGGAAACTAGAAATCTTTTAGAGCCTCGGAAGAAGGGGAAGCTCGCACCCAACTGGGAAGCCACATACATGGTTGACGAAGTGATCCAGCCAAGCACTTACTGACTCAAAGACCTGGGGGGCAAGGTAGTACTGAGGACGTTTAACGCTGAACACCTCATGAAATTCGAAAGTGTATAACACTTTCGAAAAGACTTCCATGGAATATAATAAGTGCTCGGTCCAGAGGCATCCCAAAATTTTATGCAATGTAATAAGTGCTCACCCTAGAGGCAGTCTAACATTATCATCTCCATAAAATCCAATGAAAATGTAGATTCGACCCTCCGACTCAATAATTTTTGAGTAACAATTTCATTTCTGGTCATTAACTAACTTATAAGTTTAACAACACTTAATATAAGTTCGGATCCTCTTAGTGGTTCAGCCCTCATATTGTCATTTGAGTCTTAATAAAAGGCAAAAACTCTTGCAGCTCTTAACTTACCAAATGAATAGAAGTTCGTGTAAAGCCACAAGTGCAAACAAAAAGACATTTTATTGCGACAAGATATAAATTACATATCAGATTAAAAATTCAAAGTACACACTTGTTCAAGTACAACACACGAAGGGGCGGCTCTAGGAGGCTTCCTCATCGATTGGCATCCAGCCTCGGACTCATTCCTACTAAATCCAAACCAACGAAATGAGTACACACTTTCGGCAGATCGAGACCCTTGTGAACACTAGCCACGTTAGACAATCCGGCCACCCCTTTTTGGGCATCGACGGTGGTCCTTAGTTTGGTGTGAGTTCAGGATAAGGGGCATGTGTCGAGAGCCAGCTGCCAGAAGGATTCACTGAAAAATTCGAAACTCCAAACTTCACCTTCAAGCGATATATTTCCAAGTCCCTCTCCACGAGCATCTGCCTAAGGAGGGATTATGAGGACTAGTTGGCCTCCGAGGATCGCCCTCCTATCGACCCATCGAGAACATCCCCCTCGGCCTGGACCAGAGCCAGACCTGCGATAGGTGTTGCTTCCTTCAAACGCAAAAGCTTTTGTACCACACTTCGTGAACTCCTAATGTGCCACGAGAATGCTTCCTCCCAATCTCTTGCCTCCTTCCAAAGCTGAACGATGGTATTTTCCGCCTAACACAATTTATTGTGGAGGAACAGGAGTTTGGCTTCTCGAGTCCTACCTCCTAAGGCTCCAATCCCATGATCTAAAACAACAAAACAAAGTTCAAGTCTTAAGGATCGGATGAAGATGAGCAAACAAAAGCCAACAACAATTGAAATAAATGTTCGAAAGTGTTTCCATTAAATTCGGAACCAGTACAAAAGAACGGTGACCAGTTCGCAGTCGGAAAATACATTAAAGAAGTTAAAAAACGGAGCCTACGATTTAAGGAAGGAGCGCACCTCGTGAGCTACGTCGGGGGTGACCTCCCCCTCGGTAGGAGGAATCGAGGCCTCAACAACGACAGTCTGATCTTCCTCACCTTCTGAGGGCACTTCCTGGGGGGTGGGAGGACCTTCTTCAATCTGCATATTGATTAAAAATCCCTCGAGGTCGACTTCTGGGTAATAAGTAGTAATGGTTGACATGCATGAGGGCCATTTTGTAGGCTTTTTCCTCAGCCTCGAATAGCATATCCATGACCTATAGTCGGTCGGCCGCTAGTTCTTGGTCGCAGTCCTCCTATCGCTCCTTTTTGCTCCTCAGCACGACCCTATCAGTGTCCACTTTGAGGAGCTCGGCGTTCAACGCCTTCTCCCTTAACACTGCCTCATCCAACTTTTCCTTGAGCTCACTTTACTCCTTCTCGACCCTCGCGATGTGATGATCTTTGTTTTGGAGCTCCATATCGTGTCGGCCCTTCTGCTCCATGTGGTGAAGGGCCACCTGCCAAGAAAGGAACGACACTTAGAAAAATTTCAAAGGGACTAAAAGGAGCTGAAACCTTAAAATCAAATGCTTACCTCAATTATGGCCCTCGATGTCTTCATAAAGCCCAACTCGTAGGTTTTCGAGAAGAATGCCTTCCTATCTCGAGGAGGGGCGAGGAACGACAATGCCCTTGAGCAACCAAGGGGTCGAGAAAAGAGTCATCCACCTTCACTTGCCAGTCAGAATGCCAAGGTCCGTTAGTCTCCTTCCCGCCGACCTTTATAGCCTTAGGGTTTAAGGGAGGAAGAGGGGTGGGAGACTTCACCAGGTTGGTGATGTTCGTAGCCATGGCACTCGAACGTGGCTTGGGAGATCCGGGCTATGTGATAGTCAATGCCTTAGGCCAATTGGCCCCCTTAGCATGCTTCTCTGATTGCTATTGGAAGGATGAGGCAGACGCCCTCTTCTTCCTCTTGATGAACTCGGCAGGCTTCTTCTTGGCCAGCTCCTTTAGGTGGGCTTCGAAAACATCATTTGATATTTCTGCAGAACAAAGACAAAGGTTAAGGGTTAAACCATGTAAAGAAGGTCAAAAAAATAGAAACAAGACATACTAGAGTCGGTCGGGCTCAGCCCGCATCTAATCAGGGTGCTCTCTTGCATCTTCAACCAATCAACACTCCCTGTACCAAACGAGTGAATAAACTCCGCTTTCTTCTCCTGTAAGAAATCCTTCTCTTTCAAATATGGGCTTGGGTATGTCATACTTTCACTGAGTTGGGATATTCCAAGGAGTCGAGCTTCAAATGACTATGTACTTTGACTTCCAATCTTTTATGGAGTCAAGATGGTTGTGCACCACATTGTTGTCGAGCAAGGGGATAAGAAAAATCTGCCTTCATAGGCCTTGGTAGTACAGAGACCGAGGCACATCTTGAAGTACTTCATCCTCACGGGAACTTTCTTCTCCTTGAAAAGCATGCTGAAGGAGAGAATCTATTTCCAAGAGTTTGGCATATACTTCATGGGGCAAATCCCTGCCCACCTAAGCACCTCCTTTACGAATGGGTGGACCGGGAGCCGAAGTCCTAAAACAAGTGCTTCGGTTCGGAACATGTAATAGTGAAGGTCGAGGTCGTTGGTAGCACGGAGTCCGAGGCTAAGGATCAGAATATCGTACATATTCGAAATATAGAACGCTCACCAAAATAGAGTAAAGTCTTCCTCGACTAACTTATTGTGGATTCCGTCGGCCTCAATAGGCCTTCGGTTATGCGAAGGAGATGCTGGCTAAAGCCCGATTGTGATAATATGTTTGATGTCGTTGGGATACTTCCTGATAAGCATTAGTACTTGGAGAACCAGGCACCCCAAATCGGCTGGTTCAAAATCCCCCTTGATCGGTTCGTCCTCCCCTGGTATGGCAATCTTTTTCTTCTTCTTTAGCTTCAGCGCCCAAGACGGATAGGCATCTCACAATAGCCAGTGAAGAGGATGCCTTACTATCTCCCCTGAATGACTTACTCCTGTCCTAGAGGTCTCTGCTTGAGATAATAACTATAGCTTCCCCCTGCCCTCTCGCAGCTTATGTGACTCCCCCATCTTCTGAATCGCTCGATGAACCCTGTTCAAACATTACTATCGTAGCTTCGCTATTGTCTGATCGGGTCTCCAAAATGGGCTCTGACCATGATGTCGAGGCCAAGGCCCTCTAATTGCAATTGGTTTCTAGAACTGAGCTATTTGGCCGAACCATACACATAATGAAATATTTACTTTTCCTGTCATAAAAGATGCCGGGAACCAGTCGAAAAGATCGCCAAAAAATGAGAAAACACTCTACAGAGAGAAACCCCAAATGCTAGAGAAAGCAAAGTGGCGAAATGAGAGGGAGATGGGGGATATATAGAAGGGGAGACTCCTCAATTAGAAGGGGAGACTCCTCAATTACAAAACTAACATGTGGCCTAATCAAAACCCTCCACGTGCAGGCAAACCTATGACTTACATTGCACGATACGCTGGGTGCCTTGATATACTAAAAGCCAATGTGGTCTTCCATGTGGCCCGCACATGGCAACTGAGCCAAACCTAGAGTATCTTAGGAAATGGAAGTTCATGCCTTCGAAATGCCAACTTCAAAGAGGCTCGGATTCTCCTACTGCCTCGTCCCTCGGATTGTCATGCGAGGCATCCCCATATGGCATAAAATGCCTACCTCAAATAGGCTCGGATCTTCCTACTGCCACATCCCTTGGACTTTCATCTAAGGCCCTCTCAAACTGGCACGAAATGCCAACTTCAGAGAGGTTTGGATCATCCTACTGCCTCATCCCTTGGATTGTCATTTGAGACCCTCTCAAAATGATACAATACGCCAACTTCAAAGATGCTAAGATCCTCCAAATGTAACGCACTGAATTCCATACTCAAGAAATACATGTAACACCTTGTAAAATTGAGTGATAACAATTTTGCCCCTCGTGTGCACATGTATTTTGTATCGTTACGGGTAATATCCGTAGCGTATTTAATATAAATATCCTACGTATTTTGTATTTCGATTATTTATATACTTTTCTGTCATCTCAAAATTCATTTTTATCCTATTTTGAGCCAACTCAAATATAAATCCTAATCTTTGGTATTTTTACGTGTATTGCACGTGCTTACAATATACGTATCGATTACGTATGTTTTACCGTTATGTGAAATATCCGTAACATTATTAATATACATGTTCTACATATTTTGTATTTTGACTGTTTTTCGATCTCTCAAATTTATTTTGTATTGATACGTGCATTGCACATAAAATTTTGTGTACATATTGATCCCTAAAATTTTCTCAAGTCATGAATATTTTTCTTCTCATTTTTCTAGTCACAATTGTATGATTTATTTTAAATTAAAAACCATAAGGCCTAAATGCATTTCATAGCCCACTAAAATTAATTTAAAGCCCGTGATTGATTTTGTGTGCACTAAAATGTACATTTAAAATAATGCTAGTTTGGTACACTTTCCATGTGTAACACACATATCTAACCTAATAAAAATTAATAATAAAATTTGTATGAAGAGTGTGCACACACATTGACTACACATACACACGTTTCTTACCATGGTTGAGAATGAGGGAGAGTGGTGTGAGTTAGTGTGAAGTGGGGAGTTATTTTGGGAAGTGGGGAGCTATTTTGACCACACAACTTTTCTATAAATAGTCCCTACTTATGTTATGAACAACAAAACTCAAAATAAAAACAAAAGAGAGAAAGAGGGAGAAGAGCTTGCAGGTTGTGATAGGAAGAGGCCGGCCATTTTTAGGGAGCTTGGAGTTTTGGAGCATTACTTTCTAGGAGTTTTACTACTAGGAATTTTACATTTGAGGTGGGTGTTTCTTTAACTTTCTATTATAGTTTTATTAGTAGAATGATTGACATGCGTGAATTGTTACATGCACGATAACTTATATAGATTGAACATTCATGTTTAGATTATTGGTTGTTGACTGATTGTGTGAAGTTATGATATGATTGATTTAGGGGCATTTTCATAAGGTTCTATTTTGAGTTGTAGTTGCACTTCAAAAATCATAACTATTAAACTTGATGGAATCTAGAGCTAAAATTTTTATAGGAGCATCTCGTATATGTCAAGAACATCTCCTTAAAATTTTATAATTTTTGGATACCGTTTACTATTTTAATAAAATCCAAACATAAGACTGGTTGGCAATTGTCTAGTTGCTGAAAATTTATACACATTTTGGATTTTGTTCATTTCAACATCTTAAATGAAGTATTTTGAGGAAGGTCAAAAATAATAACTTAAAGGAGACTCGTTAACCTTTCTGTAAAGTCCAAGAGATCAATTTTTCATAAAGAATTGAATTTATAATGCATTTTACAAAATTGAACAGTGGCAACATTTCGACCCTACTGTAGATTTTGAAAAATTCAGGGTTATAGACATAATATTTTGGGGACATTTATAACTACAAATTTATAGTAGACTTTTATACCTTTAATTTGATCTAAAAATACAAAGTTTCATGAAGTATAATTTTCTATGATTTTTACAAGTAGCATGAGCTGCAGTTTTCGGGATTTTGAACCTAATGTTTTGCAAATGAATTTAGACGAAGTAATTGAGGATGATTTTAGATGATCTTAACTATAAATTTGTAGTAGACTTATTTATAATTCCTATGAAACTAATGAATCTATTGGATTAGTATTGGAATTTATATGATTTTTTTCAATACCATTGGGTTGATATCTTTTATCTAGTTGTCCTAAAACTTTTACAACGTATAAAATTGGATTTAAAATTGGATGAAAATTGGAATGTTAGTAAGATGTACCTATGAGAAATTAAGAGGCATTTAATTATCTTGTCAAGGGTTGTATTATGAGGTTTAATATGTGAATTAAGGATAAAATGTGGGGATTAGGTTGAATATAAAAATGAAGTTTGGAACTATATAAATAATAATTTACTTTTTGATTAAGAAGCAAAATTTGATTATTTTGACTAGTAAGTATTTTAAAGGTTTTATAATTTGGGTTAAACTCAATCTAGAGTTAATTTGAGTTTGTCAAAGATTAAAATTGGAAGTGAATATCATATTGTTTTAAAAAAGAATCTAATAAATGAAATTACAACTTCGTTGAGAATCCTATTAGAAGGGGGTGAATAAACCATCTATTTTTACATAGAGAATGTTGATGTGAAATGTTGGATAAGACTATGAAACTAGTTATACAAATAACTGAGTTGTGTGAACAAGGGAATAATTGGGTATGTGAATGAATGAAATTTCAAAATGTGAATAATGAGGGTGTGATAACCCATGATGTTGTGAACATGAATTATGTTTATTCTAGAGGCTAAGTGAGACCCAAAGTACTAGCAAAGTGATGAAAGTGATTATTGATATTTGAGAAGTGGCCAGTATAGGCCATCGTTCTCGGTATATTGTTTAAGTCCGGTAGGAGGGTAAGCTAGCTCTATGTGGTATTATTATTCATGTTTAAGTTTAAGGACAGACACTAGAAGGAGATGTGATGAAACTTAGGCAAACGTAAGTGGGGTGCATCTATATAGTCTGACGGTGGACTCCAAGACTATAGACCCAGTTTGACGGTGGACTCCGGGACTGTGGTTGCTTGCGAGGTGAGATGATCCTTAATTAAATTTGGGACCACAATTGATCTGACAGTGGACTCCAGAATCATGAATAGTCGGGCGGATGGGAGGCCAATCTCCAATGTATATGTATATACTGGGGCTAGAGGGGCACTTGCGAGATGTTCGCACGACGAAGATTCTGTATAGTTTGACGGTGAACTCTGAGACTGGAATCTATACTCGTGGAATGTCTAAACCTTGCTTTTGGCGAGGGATTGAACCCTATATTGTGGAGTACGTTAAGGTCTTGCCCTCAGATCAATGTAGTATGGGATGCATAGAATCCGAACAAGTATGCATTAGTGTCATCTTAGTGTGAATGTCTGCATTAGGCATTAAGTTCAAATCATACACTGACACGACTAGGATAGTCACTTTTCCTGTTTGCATTCAAGTTTGTGTTTGTTAAAGTGGAAGAATCACTGTATTATAGCATTGAGTCATTTATATGCAACTGACGTGCCCACAGTTTCTTGGTTGCAGGATTAGACTTGACATGGGCTTGAAGTCACTATGATGAGTTGTTACAAGATTGATGAATTTCATATTTGAAGATTGGATTGTATTTGTTTAATTCCACTGTGTTGTTGTAAAGATCATGTTGTAAATAAAAAGTTTTAAATTTCTTGTAAATTTGTACGAATTTGAAGTAAAAGATCATGTATTTGCAACATACCTGTGTTTGGAATTCAGGGCGTTACAATACATGACTCATCCAGAATCTTTTACTTCAATTTAGTACAAACACAGTACAAATTATAGGAAAAATTTTAAAACATTAATACATCATTGTTCATTACAATTATCAGAGAATTTCACACAATAAATTACAACTTGTTCCAAAACTCAAGCTTCGGTCTTCCACAAGTCCGCAACAAACCGAAGTCTATACCATCCACTAAACACAAATCCTGCAAAATCTTCCAAAATGTGTGCACGTCAGTTGAATTCAACCGAGACAATGCAAATAACAATAGCAATCTTCTAATTCTCAACAACCAAAAGATTTAACAAATAATAATAATGAGGAAAGCAAACCGATTCTCAGTGTAACAGTGTATGCCATGATCCTGGAAATATAATGCATAAACAAATGCACACAATGCTCATTTTTAATGCATGCTTGTTTGGAATTCTATGTTGCCCATGCAACATTGGTTCCGAATGCAAGCTGCTAACGTTTCTCCTCATTTCAGGTTTAATCCCTCAAAATGCAAAACTTATATCTATGACAAAATTCAAGATTTAGAAATCCTATGAGTATTGGCTCTAGCACCGGATTACTAGAGATCAATCTCGATCTGTAGATCATCCTGGAGCCTACTTCATCTCTCGTCTCAGAATTTTGGAGAATATCTCACTCTGCAGGTCATCCCAAAGCCCTCATCACACAAACATCCCATGTTGCACTCGTCCCGGAATATTGGATATCATTCTCACTCCGCAGATCATTTTAGGGCATATTTTATCCCACGTCCTGAAATACTGGGATTATCTCACTTTGCGGACCATCCTGGAGTCCTCTGCTCACGTTTGCTCTTGCTTCGTCACAACTCTTTTCTAGTACATATCCTTATAAACAAATATAAACAATTACTGCCTAGAGCTAGCATCACTCTACCGGCCTGAAGACAACAACACTAGGAATACTAGCCCAACCTGGCTAGTTTCTACATTCAATGAATCAGAACCTGTCGGTATCTTGGGTCTTGCTCCGCCTCTAGAAACCCATAGAACTAGGACATCACATCGATTCATATTCCAGGGTTTTCTACGACAAACCCTAACTTGTTAATGTAATCCCAATATCTAAAAATTATTAACTACTAAGAATCTCTAAGTCAAAACTCATTATAAGTAGATTCATTCACATCTCAAGTCCATCTATTAGTCATCACACGACTAGCAAATCTCTTATAAATCTTGATCTCACCCCTAATTAATTTCATCTCTAAATCTCAATTTATTTCCAAATAATAATAGGTTCTATTATTTTATTTGATTTAATAAACAACTCATATTTGTCAATTCTTAAAAATTAATCCAGCTAGTCTACAACTAGTTATAATTCGATCAATTTTTTTTAAAAACACTCCTTAACTAATATTGATTCTCTCTTCACAAATATTAATGAGTATTATTACTATATGTTGTTTTGATATATCATTCTTGTTTATCAACTATTAAAATGAATAAAAACGAGCTAGACTAAAGAACTATTTTAAATTTAATAAATGTATCTACATCTTAACTCAAATGCACCCTAACTTAATTAAAACTCCAAACCCTAGCTTAAACAAAATCAAATTCCATCTAAACATAAACCCATGCCAATCTCAAGTCCAAACCCAAAATCCACCTAAGTCTAAACCCAACCCGACTGAACCCAAGCCTTACAAAGCCTCAAACCCGAGCTCCAACAAACCAACCCTAAGTCGATCTGAATCCTTCCCTAGCCTGAACCTGAATTCAGCCTGGCTCAAACCCGAGCCTGATCTCTGGACCCAACATGACCCGAGTCCTCCTAGACCAAACCCAAATCCCAGCTCAACCCAACCTGAGTCCTCCCAGTCCCGAACCCGAGCTTCACTTGGACCCGACCCGATCCTATCTAGAACCAGACCCGGTTCCCACTCGGGTCTGAACTCATCTAAACCCGATAAAAACTTAGGTTTTAAACCCCAATTAAAAACCATAATTTTCCAGCAATAATCAAGTCAAAAAAAACTGTGATTTAACCATACAAAAATTGATATTTTTATGCACTTAAACGTCGCTAAATCTTCATGTTATTAATCAATATCAATACACAACTCTACCATCATCTATAACATGACATAAGAATTTAAAGATGAGTCTTTTATTCATTTGATGTTCATAAAAATATTATACAACAATTTATCATGCTTTTCTTTTATTAGAACAAACAAGACAAAATCTATCATGCTTTCTATCTCATACTACGAAGGATCTAACAAACATGTATCTATATTCATCATCACAATAATCAAGACAAGTATTTTAGAAAAAGTCCTAGCATGCTCTCTACATAACAACAATCTAACATGCTACAAAATTTAAAACAACAATAACAATAACATTTCAAGAGAAGAGAAGAACACCCACCTTTCATGTCTAATTTCTTAATCAACAGCCTCCAAAAGTCTTTCCTTTTTTCCAAAACCCTAGATCACTCCAAAAAGAAACTAAAGTGAGAGAGAGGCTTTCTCTCCCTCTCTATTTATTAGTCCGGCCAACACCCCCTAGAGTTAGGGTTTTGTGTGCTTTTGTGTTGGACTGGGCTTTTATTTGTTTGTTGGTCCAAAAATATTCTCTTATTATTGAATACAAATTTAATTAGTATTATAGCCCATTACAAACTCCTTCCAATAAAATATAATAATAATAATAATAATAATAATAATAATAATAACAAAATAAGAAAGAGAAAGTGCTACCAACACATGCAAAAACACGTATGTGGCACGTGCTAATTTGTAACCAAAAATAATAACAATAAAAATGGTATTTTATTTTTGTGGGGTATTACACCCACTGCCTCTTCCCTCGGATTGTCATCCGAGGGCCTCTCAATGTAACGCCCCGGATCCCCATTACTGGAAACCTGTGACACAACAATAATCTTTTCCTTCGAATGCATTTCAATACAGTAATAACACGGAAATTTAAAAACTTTTTATTGCCAAATAAAGTCATTACATCATTAATTACCAATATTATTTTGTTCTTGAAGAAGAAATATAAATTGCATCATCTATTACATTATCATTACAACATTAACATGTTCTGCAACAAGGAATACAATTACATCAACTTATTATAAACAATTACAAACACCACTAGTCCTCGCTACCAAGAACGGTAGTCAACTGGTCCCTCTGGAAGCTCCACCGAGTGGTTATGCTGTCTCCCGGAGAGGCGTCCTATAGCTCAAGTCTTCTGCTGCGCGACTCTGATTATTCTTCACCTGTTCAAATGGTAGGTAAGTATACTGCTCCTCCCCTAGGATGCCCTGCTCATCTTGAGTTCCTCCGCACTCGCGACTGTACAACCCGCACCTAAATTGAGTGGGCACGTCAGTACGTATACTGACGCAATGCTGATTAAAACAGCGATCTTCAACCTTGCACAGCCACAATCCATCTTGAATGAGAAAGGAAACATGCACCCTAATTTTCTAGTGTCTGTGTATGTCATGACCTGAAGTCTAATGCATAGTAAGCAGATGCCATAACATATGCACTTATTCTAATGTCAGCAGGACTTTGGACATGCATGCATCTCATACTACATACGCTCCAAATCAAGTCGTCTTCTCCATTTTAGGGTTTCGAACCCTCGTCATGCAATACATTCTACTATTGTACACTTTCTGTTCCCGATAATTTGTAACCCCTGTTTTCTATTTTCTGTATTTTTTGGTGTATTTTTTCTTTCTGTGTATTTATTCTCATTGTATCTTTTTTTGACCGTGTATTGGATCTTTATTTTCTATATATATATCCATTTATTTGATTTGTCGCCTTCTTGAGTTCTTGATTCTATTGTCTCCGTATTGCTTCATCTCTGTTTGATCGAGCCATTATTTTATTATCCCCATTATTCTAATTGTTCATGTCCTATTATTTACTCATTTTGTTTCCACCTGTTTATTGGATCTATTATTATTTTTCCCAAACTCTACATGCTCTTGGATCCACTACTCCTATACACCAATACCCAATAACTCTATTAAAACTATTACCCACATCTCCTACAAATCCCCAATACCTGATACCCAGTCACCACTTAAATCCCTAATATAACTACCCTATCTATATATTACTGCATATACCCCCCATGTTCAAGCAAACCCTAGCCGCCTATCTCATCCCCCCGTTCTCCCCTCTCTCTCTCTCTCTCTCGCCTGTGCAGTCGACCCCCTCGGCGACCACCCTCTTCGCCCTTCTCCCTCTCTCTCTCCGACGCAGGCAGACACAGCCAGCAAGGCACCTCGACAGCGCTGCCAGACCCCGATGTTTTCCTCCCCTGCCTTCCTACTGCACAGCTAGACCGCAACCCTGCATCGCTATGCGTCCTCCTCCCTGCTCGCGACCGCAGCATCGGCAGCAGCATCGCGATACCTCAGCACTGCCGTGCTGTGTGCTCCTCCTGACTGTAGCGAGCCGCCATGACCACAAAGCATCAACAGCACCGCGCTGTGCTGTTTCTGCCGACTGCAGTCCGCCACTCTCCCTCTCGCTGTGATCATCCCCTCCGCTGCCCTATCTAGTGTGCATGTGTTGGATCTCGTGAGTTGTGTTCGAAGTCTGTCATTCATTGTGTTCGTGCCGGGAATCTATTCCCATTATTCTTGTTCTTGTTTCGTCGTTTTCGTTTTCATCAATGAGGCAAGTAACTTGTATTCTCTTTGTTGTGTAATACAAATACTAAATACCGCCTGTATTGTAGGTTTGTTCTAGAGACAATTCTGGTACAAAACCCCTGTTATATCTTATCTCTATGTGTTGATTTTCACGTAGTTGTCTCATTACACACACGACATGAAATAACTTAGGGATAATCACTTCTTGATGTATACATGCATGTGTTGTTCATATGATATCGTATGCTTGGTTGTGTTATTTGTAGTATACTTGTTGTAGACGTGTTAAATACCCTATACCATGTTGCTTGGACATCTAGTATACCCTATTTCATGTTTGGTTATGATTTGGATGTGTTTCATATGATCTAGTTGAATTTATGCATGAAGAATAATTCTGTCCTTGTTGTTACCGCATTTTTTTCCAGTAATTTAGACCCTATTAAGGTCAGTATATGAAAATTATTTGTGAATATGAATTATAGAGAATTCTGTCTACTTTTCAAAGTTTCTTACAGATCTCAGTTTCGACTTATGAGTTGTAAGTTATGACTATTTTACTGCAGATGTGTTTAAAATTCCAGATCTAGTTTTATATGAATTCTGTATGGTTAATTATTTTTCTACTGATGTTAATGATAATATTTTGATCCAATATTTGGCTGAGTATAACTAGACCTGATTGGGATTAACTCCTAATTTATGTGGATTTAATTGATAACTTTTATAAACTATTCCATACTTGCAAACAACTACTATACTTGCATAATTTTCATACTGTTCAGTAAAGAAACACAATTTTGACCTGATTCTACTTGCTTTTTATAAAAACTTTGTGAATATGAATTGCAGCCTATTGTATCTATTTTATAACCCTTACGGATCTGGATTTCGATTTATATTTTGTAAGATATTTCTGTTTTAGTACTGCAGTGTTTATGATTTCAGATTTACAAAACTCTGTATCTTGTTGCTTTCTGATTTTAGTTGACTATTCTATCTATATTGGAAAATTATGGAACTTTATTTTCTGTTACTAAACATACTAGGGAATACTCCAGATATTTTGTGGATTTAATTAGTATGTTCTTATGCTGTTTTCCTGTTTATGAATACAAACTTCTGATTTCTGGCTGAACATGTTTTCTGGATACAAATCAGTTTTGAGTCATGTTTTTGTGAAATACCATAGGACTTATATATATTTGCTGGATTCGACCGGAAGTCTATTTTTTAGATTTTCTGACGGATCCAGATTTGCACATTTGTAGCAACGAAAATTCGAGATTTAGTGCAGTACTGTCTTGCTGTCCTGAACTAGAATTTTCATTGTTCTATCCTTTTATGAGTCGTCTTTCATCTGTACATACTTATCTTTCAATCTGAACCCGTTACCGATTTATACCATGTTATTCTTGCTCTGTTTTGTGACACCTACCTGCCGATATGATAATAATAACAAAATAACCAAGCCGGGGTTAAGGGAAAGATCTAGTAGTGGATAATATAGAAATGTGTACTCAGAACGGGGCCCGTGTTCCCCACAGGATTATCTGTTACGTGTTCATGACTACATGATACACGACTCTGTCTGTCTGATTACCTGACTGCACACTCCCTATAAGAAGATGTACTCAGAAGAGAACCCGTAGGTTCTATCTGTTTGTCTGGATGTGCATCTGATATCTATTTGTCTGATACCTAAGTACACGGCCCTATAGAATCCTTTAAGAAATCTAAACGTAGCTTGTTTGAATATAGAAACCATATGGTAAAAGTTTGGGACGCATGAAGTGCTACCTAGATAGAAATAAATACAAGACTTGACATAACCTGTCATTCAGTATTCCTTTTTGGGAAGCGGGGCGTGACATAAGTACAACATGATTGAGGAGGTTACAAAAATTTTGGGAGTCCCCGTTTACCACTAATAACCGGCGTACCGAACCTCATTCAAAAGCCATGACGAACTTACAGATACACCGCACCATACCCATGGCGTCGAAGATCCACAATGGCTCGTTCGTGTCCACCAACATTGAACAAGGGAACATCCCGTTCTTATTAAGGTACCTCAGGAATTAACAGAGCGAGATACGGCTCCCGTGTTCTCAACTAATGAGAAGACACAGTCCGTATCCCTTTGACAGGAAGAGACAACCCTGGTTATCAACGCCTAGTGCTGGCCCTTAGAACAAGTCGAATTATAAGGAATCACCCATAACACCAACTCGATTCTCAAGCAAAAATGACAAATAATTAATTAACAGTGTTACCAAAATTATGCTGTAAATTCAAATTTTGCACAACATTTTAAAACAATGCTTGAGCCTGACTGGTCTGTTAAATAGTAACTAATCACGGCGAATCTACATTCATCGATTGTCAACACCTCTGTAGGTCCTCGACCAAAGTCCATTGATTGTGACTCTCAGCGAGCAGTGCAACGGCGCCAGAAAGGGGTATCTCATACCCGACAAGTGAGGTGAAACACGCACAATTTAATAATATCTAGTCGCTGACAGACCTAGGGCATCAACACATTCTAGACGAGGTAGATAATTAGATCAGACCATTCACTGGCAACAAGTAGGTCAAAACCTCCAATCATATTAGACCCAACCTACCAATCCCAAACACCGACGACCCAATCTCCACCGTTCGCCACCACCTCTGACTCGGATCACATTCAGTATCTCGGCCCGCGATCAGTTACCCATTGGGTAAGAATTCTTCGTCACACGAGGGATGGCTCTCCAGTTCTCGAGGCAAAAGAATCCAATTTTTGCCTAAGAGTTGTTAGTCCTAGGGTAATACCTTACCTTAGACGATCCCTCAGACAACTCAAATCAAGCAACTATTGATTCTTGGTTTTGATGATTACAACACAGGGCAAAGTTGTTGTGATACCTCTTATATATTGCAAGTTGTATCAATACCATGTATACACAAAGGCAAAGTGTACAAACGAAGCTCTCAAAGCAAATTGATCAAGAAAGCTACAAGGTTCTAAAGCTCAAGATTGATCAAGCAAGCTTCAAATACAAAGACAAAGGCTAAAGCTTATCTCAAGACTCAAAACTCAAGACAAGACCTATGCTTCAATGTGTTATATTAAATGTCTTGTAAAACAATTGTAATTTTTCTTTTTTGAGTCTTAGATTAATGTAACAGCCTTGTCACACACACACACTCACACATTTTTATAATTGAGTGTTTTTCAAAAGATTAAAGGTCAAAACAGTTTGAATTAGATCAGCTGTTGAGTACCAGTCGATTGCCTTATGGCACCAGTCGACTGTATCAGTACGAAACTATCTGAACTCTTTCAAACTCTAGCCAGTCCACTCATCATGGCAACCCAGTCGACTGTTCAAGTCGTTTCAACAGATCTCTGATTTCAAAACTTGTTTTTCGATTTTCAAAAGATTATATCTATTTTAAATCAGTTTTATAAACTGATTTACAACATTCAAGGGATTCCTCTCTATAAATAGAGCCTAGGAATCACCATTGAAAGGTTCTAAGCATTTGAAAGAAACTTTAAGTTAATTGCTTTCAAAAGAACAAGTATTCAAACTAGCACTCTAATCTTCTAAGTCTTGGTTCTCTGATTTTCATCGTTCTGGACATTAAATTCGTTTTGGACTGAATTCAGAAGTTGACCGAATAGCCACTTACAAAAATCACAATCACAAAACAAGGCTATAGGTTGATTGTAACTTTTTATTGTTTTCTTTTCACTCTCGGTGTGAGAGTGATCCTCTCGGTTGGAGAGTAGGGCTTTAGGTTGTAGAGTCAGGTTTTCACTCTTGGTGGAAGAGTGGGTTTGCTCTCTCTAGTTGTGAGAGAGGTCTACGGGTTGGACAAGGTTGTTGTCTAAACGCCGTATAGTATTCTTGTATTTTTTCAAGAATAGTGGAAAATCTCAAGTGGGTTGCTTTGGGACTGGATGTAGGTCGGGACGACCGAACTAGGATACATCGTGTGTACTCTGTGGTTGTATTTCTCTGAACTTGCATTTTCTTTACTTGCTTTTTAATTACTCTGTGAAACTTGTCTGGATAGTCGACTTCCTCTCCTATTTAAGTCGACTGGTCAGACTGGTATAACATACTCTTCAAAAACTTGTCTGGCAAGTCGACTGGTTTTCGCTATAATTCAACTGATCAGACTCGTCTAAAATACTCTTCTAATCTGATGCCTCAGTCGACTTAAATCTCTTTTCAAGTCGATTGAACAGAAGAAAAAGTTCAATTTTGTTTTTAATTTTTATACAGCATTATTCACCCCCCCCCCCCCCCCTCTAGTGTTTCTTGCCTTGCCTGCATAATCCAACACTTGGTATCAAAGCCTAGTTGAGTTCAATGGCAACTACTTCTAATGCAAATCAATACCATGAAGGCCAATCTACACAAAGGCCACCCCTCTTCGATGGAACCAATTACAACTATTGGAAGTGTAGAATGAAGATCTACCTTCACTCAATCAACTATGAGATATGGAACATGACGGAGATCGAGTACACCGCTCCTAGCATTCCATATGCACAATGGAACGATGACATGAAGAGCCAAACAATGAACAATGCAAAGGCGATGAACGCGCTATTTTGTGCCCTTACAAAGGAGGAGTTCAACCGTGTGTCCAATGCAACAACCGCACATCAAATTTGGCACACACTCGAGGTAACTCATGAAGGCACAAATAAATTAAAAGAATCTAAAATATCTATTCTTGTTCACAGGTTCGAGATGTTTCGCATGAAGGAGAACGAGAATGTGTCTGAGATGATTACAAGGTTCATGGACATTACAAATTCACTTGTGGCGCTTGGCAAGACGTACACTTAAGCCGAAAGACGTACACTTAAGATGTACACTCTCTTCTCCTTGTTCAGAAAGTAAGCCTAAGATTTCGTGCACTAACCCCCGAATGGGAGGAGAAGACCACAGCCATAGAAGAGGCCAACGATTTAACACAACTCTCTCTTGAGAATCTTGTGGGAAATCTTATGGAGTATGAGGTACAACTTGAAGAACGCAAGAAGGATCTAGAACCTCAACAATCAAAGAAGAAGACACTAGCATTCAAAGCCATGTCGGACTCCAAGGATGAAGAAGAAGATGAGGAAGAGATAGCCATGTTCACGAGAAAGTTCAAAAAGTTCCTAAAGAAAGGTAAATTTAATTCAAAATCTAAGGATACTAATGAACTTCCAACTTGTTTCAGGTGTAACAAAACAGATCATATGAAGAAGGATTGTTGACTAGAGAACGCTAAATCTAAAGGAAAGGCTTCCAACTTTAAGAAGGATAAGTACACAAAGAATAAGTTCATGAAGAACAAAAAGGCATACCAAGCAACTTGGGACGATAGCGACTCTTCATCGGAAGAAGAAAATGAAGAGACAAACGAGGTTGCTAACGTTTGCTTTATGGCATCTCAAAATCAAGTAAGTGATGATTATGATTCTAATGATTTACTTGATGCTTTCAATGAGATTTTTCTAGAGCTTAAGAAAGAAAAAAATTAGAGTTAAGAACTTGGAGAAAGTAAATCAAACATTTTCCTAAGAGAATCTTGACCTTGATAAAGAAGTGAAATCTTTAAATTCTCGTCTTTCTAGTTTAGATATAGATCTTGTGTCTTTAAAGAAAAATTATGAAGAGATATCCAAGAATGTAGCTAAATTTAATAAATAAAAGGAGAATTTAAAAGATGTTCTCCAAAATCAAGTGCAATCCAATAAAAGGTTTCGACTTGATTTTCAAAAGTGTCATGAAAAACCTCATGTCTCTAAGAATACTAGTGCAAATAAATCTGTATCTATTTCTAATATTAAGAATAACTGTATGAGTTTTTTGAAAAGCCTAAAACTGTAAGTTTTAATGATAAAGGTAAATCTATAGTTCGGACCAGTCGACTGAAACCAAGTATCAGTCGCCTATCCAGAGGTTCTGAGTTTCATTCAAAGAAACGAAAACCTCTGATAAGTCGACCTACTCTACCTCCCAGTCGACTAGATTTCAGTAACAGTCGACTGAAAGGTTCGATAAAGTCGACTGGACAGAGCAAAAATATATGGGTTCCAGTCAATCTGAGTCCGAAAGATAGAATTACTTACATTAATTCATACATTCTTTCTATTTGTAATTCTGTTAATTATATTTCTATATTTGGTGAAAAATCAAACTCTCTTTGGATTTGGTTTTCCATAAACTAATTTCTTTTGGACCCAATGAAAAGGGTACCATATTCACATTGAAAATTTTATAGGTACCTAAAAGAGATCAGTGGATACTTGACAGCGGATGCTCAAAGCACATGACTGGTCATGCCAACCTCCTATCTTCCATACAAGAAATTGATAGAGGAATGGTCACATTCAGTGACAACAACAAAGGAAAGGTGATTGGAATAGGCATGATCAGTAAGCACACTAACCCTTCAATAGAAGATGTTTTTCTAGTTAGTGGACTTAAGCATAAGTTGTTAAGTATTAGTCAACTATGTGATAAGGGATATAAAATCATGTTTGAAAAAGATGCATATTTAATATATGACTACCATGCAGAATATAATTTTTCAAGGATTTAGGAAGAATAACATTTATGAATTGTGTTTAAAGTCATATGATTTTTCGAATGATTTCTGCTTACTAGCTTCTAATAATGATTATTGGCCATGGCATAAGCGATTTGGCCATGTGAATATGAAATCTCTTGCTAAATTGTCTAAGTACAACCAAGTTAAAGGGCTACCAAGACTATCCTATAAAAAGGATAAGTTATGTGATGCATGTCAACTAGATAAACAAATTAAACCTACTTTTAAAACAAAATAAGTAATTTCTACTAGTAATTAATCCACATGAATTTATTTGGCCCAACCAGAGTTGCTTCTTTAAATAAAAGTAGGTATGTATTTGTTTTAGTTGATGATTTTTCACGATTCACTTGGACTATCTTTTTAAAACATAAGAATGATGCCTTTGTTGAATTTGCTAATTTTTGTAAACGAATTCAAAATCAAAAGTCTCTAACCATAGTCACTATTAGAAGTAATCATGATGGAGAATTTGAGAATGAAACGTTTGCAGAATATTGCAACAAGAATGGTATAACTCATTCATTTGCATTTCCTAGAGCTTCACCACAAAATGGAGTGGTCGAAAGAAAGAATAGGACTTTGCAAGAATGTGCACGTACCATGCTTGTTGAAAGCAATTTACCTAAGTTTTTTTAGGCTGAAACCGTTGCTACAGCTTGTTATGTTTTAAATAGAATTTTGATTAGGCCTAAACTTATGAAAACATGTTACGAGCTATTTTTTGATAGAATTCCTAAAGTATCTTACTTCAAAATATTTGGATGTAAGTGTTTTATTCTGAACACTAAAGATAATTTAGATAAGTTTGATCCTAGATCTAATGAGGGTACCTTTATAGGATACTCAAATAGGAGTAAGGCATATAGGATCTTCAACAAGTCAACATTGACTATTGAAGAATCCATGCATGTTGCATTTGATGAATCTCTGCCTTCATCAACTTTAATTGAAGATGATGAAACTGATTCATCACCTTTAAATAAGGTTATTACATCTTTAGAGCAAACTACCCTTGTGGATAGGTCACTGATAAGGAAATCAAGTCGACCGATGTGAATCAGTCGACTGATGGACTAGTCAAGTCAACTGATCCTGTTGTGATGTCTCCAACTTTACCAAAATCTTTTGTTGAAGTTAAAGATCATCCTCATGACTTAATAATTGGTGAAATTTCACGTGGTATTCAGACAAGATCTCATGTTAACATGATTTCTCACATGGCTTTCTTGTCGGATTTTGAACCGAAGAATATACAAGAAGCTTGTGAGAATGAATTTTGGATGAATGCCATGCAAGATGAGTTAAACCAATTTATAAGGAATGATGTATGGGATTTTGTTTCACGACCTCCTGGTCATACTATAATTGGTACTAAATGGGTATTCAAGAATAAGTTAGATGAATCAGGACAAGTCATTAGGAACAAAGCGAGACTAGTTGCTCAAGGGTATAATCAAGAAGAAGGCATTGATTTTGATGAAACATATGCTCCTGTTGCTAGACTAGAATCAACTCGTATTTTATTATCTTTTGCTTGTTTTATGAACTTTACACTTTTCCAAATGGACGTGAAAAGTGCTTTCCTTAATGGGTTTATAAAGGAAGATGTTTATGTTAAGCAACCAACTGGTTGCGAATATGAACAATTCCCAAACCATGTTTTTAAATTGAAAAAGGCTTTATATGGTCTTAAACAAGCACCTCGTGCTTGGTATGATCGATTGAAGACTTTTCTTTTAGAAACGGGTTTTGAAATAGGTAAAGTAGATACTACTTTGTTTATTAGGAGAACTGAGACCGATATTTTGATCATACAAATATATGTAGATGACATAATTTTTAGTTCTACTAATAGTAATCTATGTCAAGAGTTTGCTAATACAATGAAAAATAAGTTTGAGATGAGTCACATGGGTGAACTCAATTATTTTCTTGGACTACAAATTAAACAGTCATCAAATGGCATATTTATTAATCAAGGAAAATATGCTAAGGAATTACTCAAACGATTTGGCATGGATAGCACAAGTAGTAAGACCACACCTATGCCTACTACAACTACCCTTAACAAAGATGAATTAGGTAAGAGTGTCGATCAAAAACTCTATCAAGGTATGATTGGCTCACTCTTATATATAACTGCTAGTAGACCAGACATTATGTTTAGTGTATGTTTGTGTGCTAGATATCATTCGAGTTCTAAAGAGTCTCACTTAAAAGCTGTAAAACGTATTTTAAGATATATTAAAGGCGCGTCTGAGTATGGTTTATTTTATCCACGCAACGATAATTTTCAACTTTTGTCATATATCGATGCGGATTTTGCCGGTAGTAAAACTGATCAAAAAAGTACTAGTGAAACATGTCACTTTTTGGGACATTCCCTAGTATCTTGGTCCAGTAAGAAGCAAAATTTGGTATCCCTATCTACCACAGAAGCAGAATATATCGCTGCAAGTTTGGCTTGTGCCCAAATTTTGTGGATGAAACAAACCCTATTAGACTATGGTATTTCATTTTCGAAACCTGCTATAATGTGAGACAATACCAGTGCCATTAACTTATCTAAAACTCCGGTTCAATATTCACGTACAAAACACATTGATATTAGACATCATTTTCTACATGATCATGTTTTAAAGGGAGATATTTCTTTAGACTTTATTTCCACTGATAAACAAGTATCAGATATCTTTACAAAACCACTTAAGGAAGACCCTTTTATCACTTTAAGAAGGGAACTAGGAATTTGTAGTTTTCATGATGTTTCTTGAAATTTTAACTGTGGTAAGTCGACTTAAAACTCTATTTCAGTTGATTGACCAAGTATTTTTTTTCGTTATATCTATTTTCTGAAGTTTTTTTTTTTGCTCTAGAAAGTCGACTATGAACAGTAATCCAGTCGACTGCCAGTTGTATTTTTACTATTTTCGTTTATCTATTTTTTCTCTTGACTAAGTCGACTGCCCTAACCATACAGTCGACAGTCGCAAATCAGTTTTCTTCATATTCGAAATTTGGCACTTCTTTTGAGGCGACTCTTTTACCCTGTTTTCACCTTTGACCAATCTCGTCCCTCGATGTTCTTTAGATCTGATCCTAGCCCTTCACCCTCAAGTAAAAACCCTAACTTCTCACCTTTCCACCTCGTAAGAATACACCTTGTATCCTCTCAGCCATTTCAGCTCGTCGGTCTTCTGCATCTAGTTCATCTCGTCCTTGTGCTGATTTTGATGATCCTAGGAGTCTTTACACTTCTGTCAATTATATCATGGATCGTCAAGACGCTCTTGAAGCCAGTCTTTCCCATCTCACTCACTTGTTCACCTCTCAGTTTCCTCCTCCCTCTCAAGGTGCCCAAGATGACGATGAAGAAGACTGATTAGCTGCATTTTATTTTTTGTATTTTTCTACTTTTTTTGTATTTTCTATTTTTATGTAGCCGTTTGAACAATGTATTTCAAATTTCTATGTATAGCTTTGCTTTTGCTATGTGTTTATTATGTTGCAAATGCTCCTTTGTGTTTACTATTTTTCCTCCTATTTTTTGTTGATGACAAAGGGGGAGAAAAATAGCTATCTGTGTATGTTTGTGTATTTTGTGCATGTTTTTCAACATATGCATATTGTACATTAGTTAGGGGGAGTATTGAGCATGTGTAATATTTCTATTATTGTAAGCTATTGTGTTGTCATCATTAAAAAGGGGGAGAATGTTGATTCTTGGTTTTGATGCTTACAACACAATGCAAAGTTGTTGTGCTACCACTTATATATTGGAGGTTGTATCAATACCATGTATACACAAAGGCAAAGTGTACAAACGAAGCTCTCAAAGCAAATTGATCAAGAAAGCTACATGGTTCTAAAGCTCAAGATTAATCAAGCAAGCTTCAAATACAAAGACAAAGGCTAAAGCTCTATCTCAAGACTCAAGACTCAAGACAAGACCTATGCTTCAATGTGTTATATCACATGTCTTGTGAAACAATTGTAATTTCCCTTTTTTGAGTCTTAGATTGATGTAACAGCCTTTTCACACACACACACACTCACACATTTTATAATTGAGTATTTTTCAAAAGATTAAAGGTCGAAACAGTTTGAATTAGATCAGCTGTTGAGTACCAGTCGATTGCCTTATGGCACCAGTCGACTGTATCAGTACGAAACTATCTGAACTCTTTCAAACTCTAGCCAGTCCACTCATCATGGCAACCCAGTCGACTGTTCAAGTCGTTTCAACAGATCTCTGATTTCAAAACTTGTTTTTCGATTTTCAAAAGATTATATCTCTTTTAAATCAGTTTTATAAACTGATTTACAACGTTCAAGGGATTCCTCTCTATAAATAGAGCCTAGGAATCACCATTGAAAGGTTCTAAGCATTTGAAAGAAAGTTTAAGTTAATTGCTTTCAAAAGAACAAGTATTCAAACTAGCACTCTAATCTTCTAAGTCTTGGTTCTCTGATTTTCATCGTTCTGGACATTGAATTCGTTTTGGACTGAATTCAGAAGTTGACCGAATAGCCACTTACAAAAATCACAATCACAAAACAAGGCTATAGGTTGATTGTAACTTTTTATTGTTTACTTTTCACTCTCGGTATGAGAGTGATCCTCTCGGTTGGAGAGTATGGCTCTAGGTTGTAGAGTCAGGTTTTCACTCTTGGTGGAAGAGTGGGTTTGCTCACTCTAGTTGTGAGAGAGGTCTACAGGTTGGACAAGGTTGTTGTCTAAACGCCGTAGAGTATTTTTGTATTTTTTCCAGAATAGTGGAAAATCTCAAGTGGGTTGCTTGGAAACTGGATGTAGGTCGGGACGACCGAACCAGGATACGTCATGTGTACTCTGTGGTTGTATTTCTCTTAACTTGCAGTTTCTTTACTTTCTTTTTATTTACTCTGTGAAACTTGTCTGGACAGTCGACTTCCTCTCCTATTTAAGTCGACTGGTCAGACTGGTATAACATACTCTTCGAAAACTTGTCTGGCAAGTCGACTGGTTTCGCTATAAGTCGACTGATCATACTCGTCTAAAATACTCTTCTAATCTGATGCCTCGGTCGACTTATTTCACTTTTCAAATCGACTGAACAGAAGAAAAAGTTCAATTTCGTTTTTAATTTTTATACAACACTATTCACCCCCCCCCCTCCTAGTGTTTCTTGCCTTGCCTACAGGATCCAACAGCAACTACTACCCACATGTTAAAACATTTAACACATGATAGAATCAAATATTTTAAGCATATAAATGCTACAAATTCACAAATCCAGCACTTGGAGTAAAGCAAAATGAACACTCCACTTCTATTGGCCTAAATCTGCTCTGATATTAGAAAAATCATAACTTCTAATCCACACATTGGAATTACATGAATTGATACTTTTTGCCAGGCTAAGAATGTCTACTTCAATTCTTAAGTTGATCATTTTCTCAGATTCAAAACACATAGTTATAGAAATCCACAAGTTTACTGCTATGCCAACAAAGTTTTCTCAATTTCTATATCAACTCATACACATCTCCTCAACTTAGAAAATTCATAACTTTCATGATACAAATTGGAATTGCATGATCTTACCCATTTTTGAAAGCTAAGCTGTGTTTGGTTCGTTATTTTGAAAACACATTTTAAACTTAGGTTTGTAAAAAAAATTATAAATGAGTTTTCTGAGATTTTAAACAACAAGGGTTTGTTTGGATAACTGTTTTTAGAAAACAGTTTTTTGAAAATGAGAAGAAAGGGAACATGATATTTTTTGGGGGAGATGAAGAAAAGGAGAAAGAAATTTATAAAACAGTTTTTTGGAGTTTTCTAAAAATGGGTTTTAAAATGAGAATTTTTCAAAAAAAAAATTAGAAATGATTTTCCGAAAACACCTATACAAACACGATTTTTAGATTTTAAAATTTCAAAAACTGAAAACAGGTTTAAAAACCCTAAACAAACAGAAAGACTCTATACTACAAGTCTGCAGTTAACCATTCCTTCAGATTCAGCCAATTAGATACTATAAAATCTCTATATTTAATCAGCTGTACACTTCTTCAATGCAATTGCTGCGTCTTGCTAATAACATAAAAACCCGCTCATTTATCGGAATTACGCGATTCTATAGAAATCTGGGAGTGTCAACTACAACTTCCTAGTTGATCACATTCTCAATTTCATCCATTTAAGCACTGGAAAACCCCTATTTCTCATTAGGTGTACGTAGGAAAATGAGTTACTCTACAAAAACAAAATTCTTTTATTATGATTGGTTCTGTCCTAAACTGATACTCTCTACTACAAAATTCTTTTATTCTGAATTTTTTAGAAAGCTAATACTCTCTACTACAAATCTCTAGTTTATAATTCTTTCAGATTCTCAACACACAAATCCAGAATTTCACAAATTCACTGACTAGTTAGAATCTGAACTAAACTAAACATGCAGTAATCAAAAATTAATATCAATGCAACCATACCTCCAATTATTATGAAACTTAAGATTCTGGAACTACACATATACAAGTTCATTATTCCCAAAAATCTCTTCAAAACTCAAAATATTCAAAGAGTTATACCCTTTTGAAATTAGTAGAAAATCAATTCTGTTTTCAAGGCAGTGTGCAAACACTCTCTTGCAATACAATTTTTAAAGAGCATCAAACAATATCTGAAAATTCTGAAACTTAAGGAATATGATCTAGAAACATAGAAAAATAAATATTTCATTGCAAGATTCAAAACCCGAAAACAATTAAAATTATTTGAACCTCAGGTTTTGAACAAAACAGAGCCAGTTTGGCTCAGGGACCTGTCGACCAAAACCTAATTTCTTAAAATAGCAAATAATTTCAGAAAAATATGAAATTTTAAACGGGACATTGTTAACATATATAGGAACCACTAGAAAAAGTTTGGGCTCAAGATATCGAACCAATTCCATGATACGAGTTTTTTAAATATCACCCCAAAACAGAAAATAGCTAGTTCCACACGACATCATAATAAAAAATAATTATATTAGGGTTGAGAGAAAGTAAGCCTTGTCTTCAAGATTTCCTCCTTGATCACCCTCCAATTTTGTAGTAGAACTTCCTTCTCTTTCTCTTCTCTTTGTTCTCCTTCTTGCTTATTTTCTCTTCTTCTCCTTTGAAAATGAGAAATGTGAGATATAAAGAACATATGGGATTTTTATTGTATGAAATGATGGGGGGGGGGGGGGGTGAGGTGTAAGAAAATGGAGAAGGGGGAAAATAAGGTGGCCGGTTTTGGGAAGAGAGGGAGGACAAGTGGCATGAAAACACAATAATTTACAGCAAAACCGTGGTTGATTCATGAAGATTTCTTCATTGCAAACTCTAGGGCATTGGATCGCTTCAAGATGCAGCCAAGATCAATCAAGAAGATTAGGGTATGAGTCTTATACACTCTAACAAATTTATATACATACATATACTTACATATTTGTATATATACTTATACACATATACATACATATACTTACATATTTGTATATATACTAATACACATATACATACATGTGGTATATTTATATATAAAATCCAATTCAATAATTCAAGAAAATGTATACATAGGATTATATATATAAATACATACATATACATATACGTATAAAAATACATACCAATATTCTTACATATATATTATATATGATCCAAACAATATACATTCATTCATATAATATTTATACATAGACTTATATCCATATATACAAATAAAGTTATTTATTTTTAAAATATAAGACTATATTTTATATAAAAAAATATGTTTATTCAAAAGATTGTTTTATTAAAACAATCGGAACAGTATACAAAATTTAATTGAGAAAAATATCCCAAATATTTCTTATCTGGTCAGAATACATAGAATATCTAAAAATTCCTTAATTAAGAAAATTAATATTGAAAAATATACAATCATGTACAATTCCTCAAACGTGCATGGTATATTATGCAAAATAGCTATATGCTGTTTTACAGGGTGTTACACTCAAAATGGCACGAAATGCCAACTTCAAAGAGGCTCAGATCTTCCTACCACCTCGTCCCTCGGATTGTCATCTTATGCCCTCTCAAAATGGCACGAATGGCCACTTCAAAAAAGCTTGGATCCTCCTACTGCCTCGTCCCTCAGAATGTCATTCGAGGACCTTTTAAATGGCACGAAACTCCAACTTCAAAGTGGGCTCAGATCTTCCTACCGCCTCGTCCCTCGGATTGTCATACGAGAAATCTTCATATGGCACGAAACCCCAACTTCAAAGAGGCTCGGATCCTCCGACGGCACCATCCTTTGGATTGTCATCCGAGGCCTCTCAATATGACGCGAATCACCAACTTCAAATAGGCTCAGATCCTCCTATTGCCTCATTCCTCTGATCGTCATTCGAGGCCCTCTCAATATGGCATGAAACGCCAACTTCAAAGAGGTTCGGATCCTCCTACTACCTCCTCCTTCGGATTGTCATCTGAGGCCCTCTCAAAAGAGAGCGAAACGCAAACTTCAAAGATGGGCGGATCCTCCTACAGCCTCATCCCTCGGATTGTCATCCGAGGCCCTCTCAAAATAGCGCAAAATGCCAACTTCATTTCGGCTTCAGATTTCTGAACCTCCTATTGCTTCAGATTTTCAAACTAGCATCTCGGCTGTGGATTGTCGAACATCCCATTGCTTTGGGTCACTAAACCCTCATCTTGGATTCGGACGGCCGAACCCCCATTTCAGGGGCTCAGATTGTCATCTGAGCCCCTCTACTCATTACATGTAAGGCAAAAAGTTTTTACGCTGAATCAATACAAAGCATATATTCTGGACAGCAAGACGTTGATGTACCAAAACAGATATTCCCGTTGCTACATGAAGGAAAAACTGGATCCGTCAAAAGTTTTAGAAACTAGACTCTCTGCCGGTTCCAACGCATATACACACAACATATTGAAAACACCAAAACTAGGTGTAAAATCTTATTCTTTACTGCGTTTATGTTCAGGCAGAAATTTAGAGTCATCCTTACAAGTACATATCGGGTCTGCAACTTCATCAAATAATTTCATAAAAAATCAGGGTGATTCCTAATCATGTCTATTCTCAAATAGATTAATTTCAAATTTTAATTCTACTGTTAATATTTTTTTCATTAACCATTCATGTTGATATACATATAATTGTGAATCTGAAAATTTAGACATAGTAGTACTAAAAGTTTGATATCTAGCAGATTAAGAATTGGAATTTAGATCCGTCGAACGTTCTGAAAAGTAGATTCACAGAGTTATAATTGTTGTTTACAAAGTTCCATTAAATTCCTACAGAAACTGGTTCAAATATTTAATGCAAAATGAGGGAGACAGCAGGCCAGCAAATAGATAGATATGAATTGGGAATAATTTAAACATGTAAACATGCAATTTCATGGCAATAAAGTAACTAAAGCTCTATTTAATTATCAGCATGCAATTTCAACATTAACGTGAAATTTCATAATAATGGCAATTAATTCATGAAGAACATATTCAATCGGGAACATTCCAAACATCAATCAATTCTATATCATAGATCTAATTGTTTTCATGTATTATGTACATATGCAATGTACAATAAGACATGGGTTTGAGTCAAAGATATTGGCAAGAAAAGAGAATTATCACTTGGTTTCGCCGATGAATCCGTGATAATTTCTTGAAAAAATAATAACAAATATAGATGTGAATATTGGATTATGAACTACTTGCGGGAATCAACAAAATTCTTGAATGCGAATTAAAAAAAGGGTTCAAGAAGACTTGCCTTATACGATTAATCTGAATATAAGAATAACTGGATTAGGATCCCGACCGCAACGATACATGTACAAAACACGTACAGAACTATAACCATGTGCTCTCTACGTGCACCACAACAGCATGCAACCCACATGCACGCGAGAGACAGCAACAACATGATCTGCAACGGCGGCACTGGCAGCGGTCGGGGCGTCGACGAGTGATAGTCGATGGGGATGCGGTGATCGACTGCGTGCAGGCGATCAGGGATGGGTACAGGTGGTGGTCGCGGTGCCGCGGGGGAGGTAGTGGTTGGCTGGGGATGGTGGCGACACTGACTGTGGTGAGGGTGGTGTCGAGGTCAGAGGGCAGTGGAAATGGAGACAGGGATGGGGTTGACGTGGTGGCATAGGCAGTGAAGGGTGCAGGTCCAGGAGAGCAGGGTGATGTGGTGGTTGAAGGAGGTTGTCGAGGATAGGGAGAGGGCTCGGGGTGCTGGCGTCGGTGGCTGTGGGGTGCAGTCGAGGGTTGGCTGCAATGGGGCGATGAGAATGAGGAGGAAGACGCTGAAGGTGGGCGGGAGTGGGCATCAATAAGTGTAGTGGCGATCAGAGGAAGAAGAAGTCGTTGGGGGATTAGGCGGCTGTGTGAAGGAGATAATTAGGGTTAAGTATGATTAGGGTTAAGGGTTAAACAAAGTGTATATAGAGTTAGGGTGGGTTAACGGGTTTCGGGTTATAGGTTTAAGGGGTTCAAATTCAATAGGAAAAATAAATAGGATTAATATAGATCTAATTGGAGTATTCAAGATGCAAAAACTTAAATAGGATGAACAACAAAATTTTTCAGGGTTCAACAGAAAATAAAATTAAATAGATTGGAAGAATAAACCGAATTGGAAGCAAAACTAATTTTATTATCAATTAGCAAAATTACAAAGGTTCAGAAAAGATGAAGAAGAAAAGAAATGAATAATAATACAAAGAAAACCAACAATTGGAAACAGGTGTTACAAATCCTACCCACCTAACAAGAAGAATTTCGTTCTTGAAATTCATACAAGTGGAACATAGGGTAATCCCGAAAAGAAAGAAAAAACAAAGAAGCTACTCGAACATATGAGGGAACTTCTCTCGGATCTCCTCCTCCAACTCTCAAGTCGACTCACCCGGCGAGTGAGGACGCCAAGAAACTCGAACCAGTTTGATGACTCTATTCTTCAATGGCCTTCTCTCGTCCGTCTAAGATAGAGACTGGCCGAATCTCACAGGACAAGTCTGGCCTCACGGACAACTCCGAGTAGTCAAACACATTACTATCATCCCTGATGTACTTCCTGAGCTGGGAGACATGGAATGCATCGTGAACTCCAGACAGTACCGGGGGTAGAGCGAGCTTGTAGGCCACCTTGCCTACTCGCTCCACAACATCGAATGGCCCAATAAATCTTGGACTTAGCTTGCCCCCACCACCAAAGCAGATGATGCCTCTCCATGGTGACACTTTGAGGAACACATGGTCCCCCGCTTCGAACTCCAAAGGCCTTCGACGAACATCTGCCCATTTCCTCTGCCTATCCCGGGTAGCTTGCAAATTCTTTCTGATCTGAGCCACTGCATCAACAGTCTTCGTGATCAACTCAGGCCCCAAAAGTTTCCTTTCGCCGATGTCATCCCAACATACCGGCGACCTACACTTGCGCCCATATAGAGCCTCAAATGGTGCTGCCTTTAGACTCACTGATAACTGTTGTTGTATGAGAACTCGGCCAATTGCAGGTCCTCTTCCCACGAACCCCAAAAATGGAGTACGCATGATCTCAGCATGTCTTCCAGGGTCTGAATCGTCCTTTTCGACTATCCATCTGTCTGTGGATGGAACGATTTACTGTAGCTCAATTTAGTGCCCAAGCTCCTTTGAAGACTCTCCCACAACTGGGACCTGAATCTTGTATCTTTATCCTATACAATGCTGACAGGAACTCCATGCAGTCTCACAACCTCCTAAACGTATTTCTCAGCCAGACTCTCAGTGGACTGACCCACTCTGAAAGGAATGAGTGAGCACTCTTCGTCAATCGGTCTACTATCACCCAGATAGCATTATGACCCTTGGGACTTCTCGGTAATGCTGTTACAAAATCCATCATGATGTTCTCCCATTTCTATTCTGGGATTGGAAGAGGTTGCAAAGTCCTGCGGTCCTCTGATGCTCTACCTTCACTTGCTGATAGATCAAACACTGTGACACAAACCTTGCCACAGCTCGCTTCATATCGTGCCACCAAAAGTGCTGCTTCAAATCTCTATACATCATCGTGCCTCCAGAATGAATAGAATAGTGAGACCCGTCTGAATGAATGATCAAATCAGTTCTCAAGCCTGCTTCCACTTTACTTCGGAACTTCTGCAACTGCTGATCGCCTGCTTGGGATTCCTTGATCTGCTCTACCAGTGAAGACTGCAACTGCAACAACATGCACTGCTATGTAGAACCAGGAAGTATTACATCTAACTCTAGCATTCTCATATCCTCCACTATTTCCTTCTGCTTGGTAAGGAACATAGCAGCAGGTCTTCTGCTCAAAGCATCAGGTACCATGTTCACCTTGTCCGGGTGATACTGCAAGTTGATGTCATAATCCACCACCAGCTCTAACCATCCTCTTTGTCTCATGTTCAACTCCTTCTGTGTGAACACATACTTGAGACTCTTGTGAGCTGTGAAAATCTCGATTCTATCCCTAAGCAGATAATGCCTCCATAACTTCAGAGCAAAAATCACGGCCGCAAGCTCCGATATTGCATAGGGTAGTTCTTCTCAAGTGACCTCAACTGCCTAGATGCATAGGCGACAACTCGGTCTCGCTGCATCAGCACTGCTCCTAGACCTCTACCCAAAGCATCACAGTGGATCACAAAACTGCCCAAACTGTCGGGTATAGTCAGTACAGGTGCTGACGTCAACCGACCCTTCAATTCCACAAAAGCTTCATCACAAGCCCCATCCCAAACAAAATTCTTCTCCTTCTTCGTCAAATTGGTCAAAGGTCTAGCTATCTTTGAGAAATCCTAAACGAATTTCCGATAATACCTTGCCAATCCAAGAAAGCTTCGCACTTCCGATGCTGACTTTGGAACCGTCCAATCATTAACCATAGAGATCTTCGACGGATCAACAGAAACACCATCACTGGAGATAATATGACCCAAAAAGGCAACACGGTCCAGCCAAAACTCACACTTACTGAGCTTCTCATACAAAAGGATCTCCCTCAAAGTCTGCAAGACAACCCTCAAATGCTCTGCATGATCTTCCCAGTCTGAGAATACACCAAGATGTCGTCAATGAAGATCACGACAAACTTGTCTAAAAATGGAGAGAATACCTTGTTCATCAAACTCATGAACATTGCTGGTGCATTGGTAACTCCGAACGGCATTACGAAGAACTCGTAATGCCTGTACCTTATCCGGAACGCCGTCTTCTAAACATCCTCTGACTTCACCTTCACCTGATGATAACCAGAGCGGAGATTCAACTTCGAGAAAACTGAAGCAACCCCAGTTGGTCAAACAGGTCGTCAATCCTCGGCAATGGGTACTGATTCTTCACAGTGACATTATTCAACTCTTGATAGTCAATGCAGAGTCGACGATTGTCATCCTTCTGGTTGATGAACAAAACTGAGGCTTCCCAAGGCGAAACACTCAGCTGATGAAACCCTTATCCAACATATCCTGGACTTGCACCTTCAGTTTTGCCTATTCAACTGGTGTCATGCACTACGGACTCTTCGAGATAGGTGTCGTACCCGGCAAAACATCAATACTGAACTCCACATCTCGGTCTGGTGGTAACCCTAGTAATTCCTCTGGAAAGTCATCAAGGAAGTCCCGCACAACCAAGGGTGCAACATCTCCATTATGCACAACAACTCAGGTGTAGCAGCTGTCAGGTTCATCGAGCTCTTGACACACCCAAGCGGTGTCTCACCTGCATGAAACTCAAACTCTTGGTGTCCTGGAAGACTAAAAGTTACCTCCTTCTCTCGGCAATCAATCACGGCATGAGTAACACCCAGCTAGTCCATCCCCAGAATAACATCAAAACCAGAATTGGGGATCACAATAAGATCATCCTTGAATTCCACACCACCTATCAGCAACGGGCTTTGCTTGCTCAGCCTAGAACAGACAATGACACCTTCACCTGTGGTGATGTCCCAAGCAGCGGGCATGGCGTCACTTGCCAAACAATGCTGACCAAAAAAGTGGGAGGAAACAAAGGAGTGGGTAGCACCGAAGTCGAACAGAACATGAGCAGGAAGAGAAAAAATTAATATGACACCTAAAAGATGATCAAAAAATAAGAATAAAAGTGAATGCAGGACCAAAGCAAGAATAATTGAATTTAAAGAAATAAATAGAGCATAAATAGAAAGAATGGATGACACCGGAATCAAAAAAATGTGGGTACGAAAAGGATGAAATTATACCCAATAAGGAATCAATGAATGAGAATGAGTGGAAGGGATGAAAGAAAATAAGAATGAAGGAACTGAATATAAAGGGATCAATAAGATTAGTACCCAGATTATGTTGGTTGTTACATGTTCATGTGATCAACGTGGTGCACATATTGTTAACTTGGCTAGAGCCTAACCTGACTAACTTATTAGCCAAACATGACTAATACATTGGCCAAACCTTGGCTCTGATACTACTAAAACCTCTGTCATGCCCCACTTCCAAAATTATAGAAATACAAGCGCATAAAAAAGGCCCAATGAATGATGTAAACACCATCCATAAGCTATACCAGTCTAACTCAACAACATGAAAAATAATCACAACCACACAAGAGCAAATAATCACATAAATGAAGAATAACTACAATAATCAAAGAAATAATCCATAACATAATATCCAACATCTGGGATAAAACAAACATCGGGTCATAAAAGCCCAAAAACAAAGTCCAATAACAATAACAATGTTCAAGGGAAAAAGCATAAAGAGATAATCAATGCAGTCTATTCTTTTGAGCTCCATTCGCTCACCAAGTCCTTCGGGTGTTATTCCTTAAATACCTGCAAACTCGTGATCTAAAGTAGAAAAATAATGTTCGTCAGAGCAAGTCACGGACAGCAAGTAGTGGAAAATAGATAACAATAAAAGCATGGTATATCAAGAATAAGAGACTGGATCAAAGTCAAGGAACAACAATAACTGTTGGCGATAAAGTCAATGGTCTATATTTAATTATGCAATAACCAATAGTTACAATTCATGATCAATATCGATGACAATATACAGGATCAAGCATGCAATGTCAATCTAGGGTTATTATTCATTTTATTAACCTATCTAATGTACGAAATACTATGTCCCATACCACAGGTTCACTGCATGCAAATAGTGATCGTTTTAGACTGTGATGGTGAAATCTACAGATAAGGTACTCAGCATCAATAAACAATAATTAACAATCGATAATTAACAATCGATACTCCACCTTCCATGACCTAATCAGTGTAAACAATAAGGGCCCTTACCGAGTACAGTCTCTAATTATTCACTACAAAATCAACCCTTAATACTCCAGCTTGTTAATATTTTATTATATCCTAATGTGAGCATGCAAGAAGATGTCAATGTTGTGTAATGCAAGGTGTGACTAATTCTACTCATTACATGTAAGGCAAAAAGTTTTTACACTAAATCAGTACAAAGCATATATTCTGGACAGCAAGACGTTGTTGTACTAAAACAAAGATTCCCGTTGCTACAGGAAGGCAAAACTGGATCCGTCAGAATTTATAGAAACTAGACTCATTGCTGGTTCCAATGCATATACACACAACATATTGAAAACACCAAAACTAGGTGTAAAATGTTATTCTTTACTGCTTTTATGTTCAGGCATAAACTTAAGAGTCATCTTTATAAGTACATATTGGGTTTGCATATTCATCAAATAATTCTAAAAAAAATCAGGATGATTCCTAATCATGTCTAGTCTCAACCAGATTAATTTCAGATTTTAATTCTACTGTTAATATTTCCTTTTTATTAACCATGCATGTTGATATACATATAATTACGAATCTGAAAATCCAGACTGAGCAGTACTAAAAGTCTGATATCTAGAAGATTAAGAATCGGAATTCAGATCCGCCAAATATTCAAAAAGGTAGACTCACAGAGCTACAATTGTTGTTTAAAAAGTTCCATTAAATTCCTACAGCAACTGGTTCAAATATTTATTGCAAAATGAGGCAGACAGTAGGCCAGCAAATAGATAGATATGAATTGGGAATAATTTAAACATGTAAACATGCAATTTCATGGCAATAAAGTAACAAAAGCTCTATTTAATTATCAGCATGCAATTTCAACTTTAATGTGGCATTTCATAATCATGGCAATTAAATCACGAAGATCATATTCAATCGGGAATATTCCAATCATCAATCAATTCTATAGCACAGATCTAATTGTTTTCATGTATTGCGTGCATATGTAATGTACAATAAGGCATGGGTTTGAGTCAAAGATATCGGCACGAAAAGAGAATTATCACTTGGTTTCGCCGATGAATCCGTGATAATCTCCTGAACAAATATTAACAAATACAGATGTGAATATTGGATTATGAACTAATTGCCGGAATCAACAAAATTCTTGAACGCGAATAAAAAAAGGGTTCAAGAAGACTTGCCTTATACGATTAATCTGAATATAAGAATAACGGGATTAGGATCCTGATGGCAACGATACACGTGTAAAACACGTACGGAACAATAACCACGTGCTCACTACGTGCACCACACAGCACGTGCAACCCACGTGCACGAGAGAGACAGCAACAACAATATCAGTAATGACAGCACTGGCGGTGGTTGGGCGGCGACGAGTGGCAGTCGACGGGGGTGCACAGCGGTGATCGACTGCGTGCAGGCGATCGGGGATGGGTACGGGTGGTGGTCGCGGTGCCGCGTGGGAGGTAGTGGATGGTCGGGGATGGTGGCAGCGCTGACTGTGGTGAGGGTGGTGTCGAGGCTAGAGGTGGCAGTCGAGGTCGAAGGGCTATGGAGATGGAGACAAGAATGGGGTCGACGTGGTGGCGCAGGCGGTGAAGGGTGCAGGTCGAGGAGAACGGGGTGCTCCGATGGTTGAAGGAGGTTGTCGAGGATTGGGGAGAAGGCTCGAGGTGCTGGCATCGGTGGTTGCGGGTGCAGTCGAGGGTTGGCAGTAGTAGGGCGATGAGGATGAGGATGAAGATGATGAAGGTGGGCGGGAGTGGGCTTCGATGGGTGCGGAGTCGATCAGAGGAAGAAGAAGGCATTGGGGGATTAGGCGGCTGTGTGAAGGAGGTAATTAGGGTTAAGTATGATTAGGGTTAGTGATTAAACAGTAGAGTGGGTTAATGGGTTTCGGGTTATAGGGTTAGCGGGTTCAACTTCAATAAGAAAAATAAATAGGATTATGATGAACCAAATATTATTCACTTTTAGGAGCAATAATCTTAAGGCAATTAGACATTTAAATACTCTATATGTGGTATTTATGCTTCTTTTCTCTTTTTCCATAGGAAACAACCAAAAGCAGCAAAACGAAGCAGATTCCAGACTAACACAGACTGAGAGGATGATATACAGGGAACAGCAGAGATCAGTCGACTGACTCTTCAACCAGGCGACTGGGCAGAGAGTTTGACAAGGCTCGGCACAATCGACTGATCCCCAAGACAGTCCACTGGTACGCGGCGAGTCAGAAGATAAAGAGCAGATGCATCCTCATCCAAATCTGAATCACAATTAAGTTATCCAAACCCAGGTGTTTTCTGTGAATAACAACTTCTCAAACAATCAAAGCAAGAAGCACGTGGTGAGCAGATAAGGAAGGAAAGAAGAAAAAGAGAATGAAATAAACGGCTGATGAGGATAAGGAAAGAAATAACAATAGAAGAGGACTTCTCTGCAAAAAGTACAAACCCTAATTCTCTTCTCTTGTTCTATAAACACCAATCAAGAAAGAAGCGAAACTCTCTCTCGCTCTCTGACTTTCTTCCGCACACACCATCAGCCGAATCACAAGAGTTCCTAAACGATCAAGCCATCAACAAAGAGCAGCACGGCATCAACATAGAAGGAGAAGAAAGGAGATCAAGTACTAAAGAAAAGAACGGCCGGTCGACTGTGTGACAGCCAACCGACTGTTTGACCGAACTACATCAGTTTATTCCTTCTCTTTCTTATTCTTTTATGTTAACCATGTATTCAAACTTGTTGATTAGTAAAAGTATTATTATGTGGAACTAATTTCATAGTTGGGTAGATTGAAGCCGTAGTTATGTAGTGCTATATTCTTCTGAATTCTTCTATTTTACTTATTGATTGAATCTGATTGAATTGATATAGATTTATGATAATCAAATTTGTTCTCAAAGTTCTGAGAGCAGTCGACTGAGGTGAGAGCCAGTCGACTGACGTACAGAACTTGAGAATATCAAGTTTGCATCACCATCTATCTGAATCTGTTATATGAGCATATTGAGACGACCCGTATCTCGTGCCCATAACCTGTAACAAGGGAATCTTTAGGGGTTCTTGGTTCAATCAACTTAAGGGATCTAGATCTGATACCAATTTCTAGAACCTTGAGTGTTTGTTCGTTTCCACTGATCTTATGTTTTCTTTAAGTACAACTTAGTAGATACCATGCTAAACACTTAATGAAAGAAACGAATTAGAGTAGATACCATGCCTAATTCTTGGCTTAGGGAAACAGTACTTTAAGGAGTAGATACCATGCCCTTGAAGAGAACAAACATGAGTAATAAGAAGAAGTTCAGAAGGTTAATTAGCATTATTGACTATTGGTGGATATCTAAACCCAGCTACTTCATACATACTTGTGATTCAACACTTCTTAATTTAGTTTTAATCTTTTTATTTCTTTTAGACTCTTAAAGCAACTCTTTATAATTCTTAGTCTTTTTATTGATTAGTAAGTTAAAGTCTACAATCTCTGTGGGATCGACCCTTACTATTGCTACGCTTTTCCAAACGATTCGTGCACTTGCGAGGTTTATAATTTGTGTCTAGTTTTGTCTATTTATTTAGGTAACTAGATTGTACAACAAGTTTTTGGCGCCGTTGCCGGGGATTGTCTAGTATTTTAACTTATAGTTCAGTAGAAAGTTTTTATTTTTCTTTCTTTCTTTTTAATTTTATTATTAAGTATTTTTCTTTTAGGTTACAGAATTTTGGTGGATGCACGGAAGGAGATCACTTCGTCCAGAGCTACTACCAATTGACGCAGAAACAGAACGCACTTTGCATAGATTAGGTCGACTGACTGCGACCAACCAGTCGACTGTTACACGAAATCAGTCGACTGCACAGAGACCCAGTTCACATACAGCAATGGCTGAGGAAATGCCAAATCGAGTGCCAATGTAGGACAAATTCACGCCTAAGAACATTGAACAACCTTCCTGCATTGCGTATCAACCTAATGTCACAGGGAACATGCATCTATCTCCTCAGTTACTTAGTATGGTTCCCCACTTTAGTGGCAAAACAGATGAAGAGCCTCATCTCCATTTACAAGACTTTTTCGATCTTTGCAGGACACAAAGCGTCCAAGGGCTTACCCCCGAACAAATCAGGTTAATCTTGTTTCCTTTTTCTTTAAAACTTAATGCTAAACTATGGTATAATTCTTTGGAACCAGGATCAATAAACTCATGGGAGTAATTGGCGACAAAGTTCTTAAAAGAATTCTTTCCAGCCCAAAAGACCAAACAGCTAAAAAGGGAGATTCAACTCTTCCAACAAAAGGATGGAGACTTATTTTTCGAAGCATGGAAGGATTTCAAGAACAAACTTCTCAAATGTCCTACACACAACATGCCTCAAGATGATCAAGTACAAGCTTTTTATGAAGGTTTAAATGATACTAACAAGGCAATTGTGGATTCAGCTTGCAACGGGATCTTAATGAGGAAAAGCGGTGAAGAGGCCATAGAACTATTTGAAGAACTCAGCGAGAATTCACAACAATTCTCAACAAGGAGGGGCCCTTCGAAAAAACAGGGAGTTTACGAAATTTCTAATAGCAATAACCTTCAATTAGAAATGGTAAACATGAATAAGAAAATTGATATGCTTGTTAATGCAATGTCGATGATGGGTGGAGTTAAAAATCAAACAAATGAAATTTGTACAATTTGTTCTCATGTAGATCATACCACTGATACATGTTCCATGTCTTCTTTCACAGATCTGGAGCATGCAAACTATGTTGGTCGAGGAGTGTTTCCACCAAAGAACAATCCATTCTCAAATACATACAACCCAGGGTGGAGGAACCATCCAAACTTCTCCTGGAGCAATAATCAGAATAATCAAGGGACTCAATTCACACAAGGACATGCACGGAACTTCCAAATGGGAAGTGGGATTGATAGGCCAGTTCAAGAACAGAAGAAGTTGGATTTTGAATCCACTGTTCTTCAATTGCTCCAACAACAACATCAAACAACCAACCAACAAGGGCAAGCAATTCAGAAGTTGGAAACACAGATTGGCCAAATTGCTAAAGAATTAAGCGAACGAAAGGCAGGGGAACTTCCATCACAAACTATACCAAACCCTGGAGGCCAAGAACAGCTCAAATCAGTAACAACTCTCAGAAGTGGTAAGATAATTGAAAACAAAGTTGGAACACACACTGAAGAAACAGAAGAACAACCATCAAAAGTTTTGGGTTCCAACAAGGTAAGTGAAAAAGTAAGAACAGTTGTGCCACCATTCCCTCAAAGGTTAGTCAAGCAAAAGAAAGAACAACATTTATTTGACATCTTTGAAACTCTCAGAAAGGTTAGGGAGGATGTGGCTTTGACAGAAGAAGTGAGCGCTGTCTTATTAAGGAAATTACCTCCCAAATTAAAAGACCCAGGTAGTTTTACCATTCCTTGCAGGATTGGTGAGCACTTTTTTGAGAAAGCATTACTAGACTTGGGAGCAAGCATCAATCTTCTTCCTTACTCTGTTTACGAAAAGCTGGGATTGGGGGAACTCCAACCAACATCCATCACATTGCAGTTGGCGGATCGCAGTATCAAAAGACCTAGAGGTATTTTGGAAGATGTCCTAGTTCAGGTAAACGATTTCATTTTGCCTGCTGATTTTGTTGTGTTAGACATGGAGGACTCTTCAATCCATCTTCTCTACCAATCATTTTAGGTAGGCCCTTTATGAGTACGGCGGATATAAAAATTTGTGTTAAAAAGGGTACTATAAGTATGAAAATAAACGGAGAGAAAGTTGAATTCAAAATGTTCGATACGCTTAAATTGCCACATGATGATCATGAATGCTATAATGTTGATGTGGTGCAGGATATTGTTGACCAAACATTTCAGGTACATAGCGTTGAACCACTACAAGCCACAATTACACAATCTCTCACTTTATCTAATGTTGAACAGGAGTACGATGACTGGGGGATTGCAGAGACAATACATCACCTTGAAACCCCACAGTTATACTCAGGTAAGTTTGCACCTGTGTTTGAAAAATTAGTGACTGATGACATTTTTGTTTCTGCAGGCAAGTCGACTGGTGGACTATACAAGTCGACTGGTGGACCAGACAAGTCGACTATAGGACAGGATGAGTCGACTGCACCGAGACTTCCAGACATAGAGCTTAAGCAGTTGCCCGACCATTTGAAGTATGCACACTTAGGCGAGAACCAGACGCTACCTGTGATAATTGCTGCGAACCTGAGTGCACAGGAAGAAGATAAGTTGCTGAGGGTATTACGAGAACACAAAAGCGCAATAGGATGGACCATAGCAGATATCAAGGGAATAAGTCCATCCAAATGCATGCATCGAATACTCCTTGAAAAAAACGCAAAACCAAGCAGGGAAGCACAGAGAAGGCTTAATCCAAACATGAAGGAAGTGGTAAGAGCAGAGATTCTGAAGCTACTAGATGTTGGCATCATCTACCCTATCTCAGATAGCAAATGGGTAAGTCCTATACATGTAGTGCCTAAGAAAAGTGGAGTCACAGTGGTGACAAATGAAGAAAATGAACTTATCCCGACAAGAGTGACCAAAGGATGGAGGGTTTGCATTGATTACAGAAAATTGAATAACGAAACCAGGAAAGATCACTTCCCTCTTCCTTTTATTGATCAAATGTTAGAAAGATTAGCAGGGTATAGTCATTATTACTTTTTAGATGGTTATAGTGGCTATAATCAAATTGCTATTGCTCCAGAAGATCAAGAAAAAACCACTTTTACATGTCCTTTTGGTACTTTTGCATACAGGAGGATGCCCTTTGGATTGTGCAATGCACCAGCAACATTTCAAAGATGCATGATGAGTATATTTTCAGACATGGTGGAAAGGTTCATTGAGGTATTTATGGATGATTTTAGTATTTTTGGATCTTGTTTTGATGAATGCCTTAACCATTTGCAGCTTGGACTTAAGAGATGTGAAGAATACAATTTAGTGCTGAATTGGGAAAAGTGCCATTTCATGGTACAACAAGGTATTGTGTTGGGACATGTGGTGTCAAAAAGAGGCATAGAGGTAGACAAAGCCAAAATCGATATAATATCAAAACTACCCCCTCCCACTACAATTAAGGGTGTTAGGAGTTTTCTTGGACATGCAGGGTTCTATAGAAGATTTATAAAAGACTTCTCAAAAATCTCCAAACCCCTTTGTGACTTGTTGGCTAAGGATGTTGAGTTTGTATGGACAGAAGAGTGCACAAATGCTTTTAATACATTGAAAAATCTTTTCATTTCTGCACCTATTGTCATGGCACCAGATTTGGAGCCATCCTTTCGAGCTCATGTGTGATGCAAGTGATTATGCCTTAGGAGTTGTTTTAGGTCAAAGAATCAATAAGAAACCCCATGTTATTTACTATGCTTCTCGAACTCTAAATGATGCACAGCTAAATTATTCCACTACTGAAAAAGAAATGTTAGCTGTTATTTTTGCTGTAGAGAAGTTTAGATCATATTTGATTGGTTCTAAAGTTATTGTTTTCACTGACCATGCTGCTTTGAGATATTTATTTGCGAAAAAAGATGCTAAGCCTAGGTTGATCAGATGGGTGTTGTTGCTTCAAGAATTCGATCTTGAGATTAGAGATAAAAAAGGAAGCGACAATGTTGTTGCAGATCACATGTCCAGGCTACTGCAGGAGGAAGAAAGAATTGTGCCGCCACTTAATGAAAATTTCCCAGATGAACATCTATTTGAAATAAACATATCATCGGGACAGTCGACTGGTAACAGGACCAGTCGACTGGTATCTCACTGCTCAAAATTTCCATGGTTTGCTGACATTGTAAATTATCTCACTGCTCATGTTTTTCCTCCAGGTATGACAAGTCAGGAACGAAAGAGACTGGTGACTATGTGCAAGCACTATTATTGGGATGATCCTTACTTGTTCAAATTTTGCCCTGATCAAATTATACGAAGATGTGTGGCAGAAGAAGAACAGATGAGCATTTTACAACATTGCCACCAATATGCATGTGGAGGACATTTTGGACCAAAACGAACAGCACTCAAGGTATTGCAATCTGGATTTTATTGGCCTAAAGTATTCAAAGATGCTTTTTCTTTTTGCAGGTCTTGTGACAAATGTCAAAGGACAGGCAACATCTCTTCTAGAAATCAAATGCCACTGCAAAACATCCAAGTGATCGAGCTTTTTGATGTTTGGGGAATCGACTTCATGGGTCCCTTTCCTAACTCATTTGGTTATTTATATATTCTTGTTGGTGTGGATTATGTGTCTAAATGGGTCGAGGCTGTCCCCTCAAAAACTAATGATCACAAAGTTGTTGTCAAGTTTTTGTAGGAGAACATTTTCACTAGGTTTGGTACACCACGAGCAATAATTAGTGATGGAGGGAGCCACTTCAATAACTTTCCGTTTGCTTCTTTGATGAAGAAATATGGTATCACACATAGAGTGGGCACCCCATATCATCCTCAAACTAGTGGACAGGTGGAGATCAGCAACAGAGAAATCAAGAGCATTTTGGAAAAGACAGTCAACACAAGGAGAAAGGATTGGTCGCTGCGCTTGAACGATGCATTGTGGGCCTACCGAACAGCTTACAAAACTCCCATAGGCATGTCACCATACCGTTTGGATTTTGGAAAAGCTTGTCATCTACCAGTGGAGTTGGAACACAAAGCATATTGGGCCATCAAAAGGTTCAATTTTGATATGAAACAAGCAGGTGACAAAAGAAGGTTGCAACTGAATGAGCTTGAAGAGTTGAGGCACGACGCATACGAAAATGCAAAATTGTACAAGGAAAGGACAAAGTTGTACCATGACAAACAGCTAGCAAGGAAGGAGTTTTATGAAGGACAGAAGGTATTGATATACAACTCAAGATTGAGACTTTTTCCAGGCAAGCTTATGTCACGATGGTATGGGCCATACATTGTCACGAGAGTCTTTCCACATGGTGCATTGGAGGTTCATAGCCAAGAGAAGAATCAAACATTTAAGGTGAACGGGCATAGAGCGAAGCCATACATAGAGATGAGTCTAGAACTGCAAGAGGAAGATGTGAATCTTCAAACCATTCAATACATCGCATGAACTCATCATGTCTAGCTGAAGACAGAAAACACAGTGCTTATTGGGAGGCAACCCAATTTTTCAGAGGAGTATTTACACTTTCCCTTTATTTTCTTTTCGTTATTTATCTTTTATTATTTTTATTCTCTCCTTACTAGATGATGACACATGCCTATTTTTCCATTTTCTTTCGAACATTGAGGACAATGTTCCATCTAAGTTTGGGGGTATTAGGGTTATTTAATTTTAGAGTTTTTTGAAATTTTTTTAGGATAAACAATTTCTTATAAAGTAAGAAGAAGGATACTTATTTACTTTAGGATTGTTGAGCTTCATAAATTCCTTGCAAAATTATATGAGTCATGCGATTATACATAATAAACAAATGTGATACTTTTTCTGGTGATTATTCCCTTTAGATCTAGTCCTAAACAGAGTTTAAGTAAATAGAGTGATAAAATATATATATATATATCTGAATAAAGTCAATCTACTCCAATGTTTCGAGTGCTTAGTAACTAGGGGTGTTCATCACCAATGTTTACCTTTACGTCAAACGGCAACTTGAAATATGAGTATGCAAAGCACTTTAGAGTTTGTGACTTGCTGAGTAACCGGGTGGATTCATCACCAATGTTTCGCATTCGCGTAAAAAGGCAAGTGACAACTTTAGAGAAGAGACTATAAAAAAAAAAAAACAAAAAAAAAAAACAAAAACAAAAACAAAAAAAAAACTCTAGTTTGCTACTCGGTTTGTAGTAGAGAAAAGGGATAATCACAGATTAAGTAATTACATACTATAGCTATAATTAATTGCATGACAAGTGTGGTTGAGTTTGGAGTTATGAATAAACAATTGCACTAGAGAAAGTGGGGATGTTTAATTTTACTTTATCTGAAATTGTTTATACCTTTCTATGTTGATGATCACATAATAAGAATTCTTGGTGGATGAGTCTATAGTTATTAGTATCTCCTTGTTCATAAATTCACTCTTTGCTTGAGGACAAGCAAATGCTAAGTTTGGGGGTATTTGATGAACCAAATATTATTCACTTTTAGAAGCAATAATCTTAAGGCAATTAGACATTTAAATGCTCTATATGTGGTATTTATGCTTCTTTTCTCTTTTTCCATAGGAAACAACCAAAAGCAGCAAAACGAAGCAGATTCCAGACTAACACAGACTGAGAGGATGATATACAGGGAACAGCAGAGATCAGTTGACTGACTCTTCAACCAGGCGACTGGGCAGAGAGTTTGACAAGGCTCGGCACAGTCGACTGCTCCCCAAGACAGTCGACTGGTACGCGGCAAGTCAGAAGATAAAGAGCAGATGCATCCTCATCCAAATCCGAATCACAATTAAGTTATCCAAACCCAGGTGTTTTCTGCGAATAACAACTTCTCAAACAATCAAAGCAAGAAGCACGTGGTGAGCAGATAAGGAAGGAAAGAAGAAAAAGAGAAAGAAATAAACGGCTGATGAGGATAAGGAATGAAATAACAATAGAAGAGGACTTCTCTGCAAAAAGTACAAACCCTAATTCTCTTCTCTTGTTCCATAAATACCAATCAAGAAAGAAGCGAAACTCTCTCTCGCTCTCTGACTTTCTTCCGCACACACCATCAGCCGAATCACAAGAGTTCCTAAACGATCAAGCCATCAACAAAGAGCAGCACGGCATCAACATAGAAGGAGAAGAAAGGAGATCAAGTACTAAAGAAAAGAACGGCCGGTCGACTGTGTGACAGCCAGCCGACTGTCTGACCGAACTACATCAGTTTATTCCTTCTCTTTCTTATTCTTTTATGTTAACCATGTATTCAAACTTGTTGATTAGTAAAAGTATTATTATGTGGAACTAATTTCATAGTTGGGTAGATTGAAGTCGTAGTTATGTAGTGCTATATTCTTCTGAATTCTTCTATTTTACTTATTGATTGAATCTGATTGAATTGATATAGATTTATGATAATCAAATTTGTTCTCAAAGTTCTGAGAGCAGTCGACTGAGGTGAGAACCAGTCGACTGACGTACAGAACTTGAGAATATCAAGTTTGCATCACCATCTATCTGAATCTGTTATATGAGCATATTGAGACGACCCGTATCTCGTGCCCATAACCTGTAACAAGAGAATCTTTAGGGGTTCTTGGTTCAATCAACTTAAGGGATCTAGATCTGATACCAATTTCTAGAACCTTGAGTGTTTGTTCGTTTCCACTGATCTTATGTTTTCTTTAAGTACAACTTAGTAGATACCATGCTAAACACTTAATGAAAGAAACGAATTAGAGTAGATACCATGCCTAATTCTTGGCTTAGGGAAACAGTACTTTAAGGAGTAGATACCATGCCCTTGAAGAGAACAAACATGAGTAATAAGAAGAAGTTCAGAAGGTTAATTAGCATTATTGACTATTGGTGGATATCTAAACCCAGCTACTTCATACATACTTGTGATTCAACACTTCTTAATTTAGTTTTAATCTTTTTATTTCTTTTAGACTCTTAAAACAACTCTTTATGATTCTTAGTCTTTTTATTGATTAGTAAGTTAAAGTCTACAATCTCTGTGGGATCGACCCTTGCTATTGCTACGCTTTTCCAAATGATTCGTGCACTTGCGAGGTTTATAATTTGTGTCTAGTTTTGTCTATTTATTTAGGTAACTAGATTGTACAACAGATTAATATAGATCTAATTGGAGTATTATTCAAGATGAAAAATTTAAATAGGATGAAAAACAAAATTTTTAGGGTTCAACAGAAAATCAAATTAAATAGATTGGAAGAAAAATAAATTTTATTATCAATTAGAAAAATTACAGAGGTTCAGAAAGGATGAATAAGAAAAGAAATGAATAACAATACAAAGAAAACCAACAATTGGGAACAGGGGTTACAACAGGATTAGGCCGTGACAAAGCTAGTGGGCCGCATTTAGGTAGCATTGGTATTAAAACCCGAAACCCGGACCCGACCCGGACCCGACCCGTACCCGGCGTTGGACCGGAACCGACCCGATCTAATTTGGGTAGAGTATGGGTCCTAAATTACTACCCGTTGAAATTTCGGGTAGGGTCTGGGTCCCCTAAAAATGGAACCGACCCGGACCCGGACCCAGACCCGCAATAAAAAAATAAACAAAAAACGAAGCGGACCCGACCCGGACCCGACCCGTTACCCGTTAGATAAATATAGAGGTAAAGGTTAATCAGTGACGGGCTTGTAGTTGCGACTTCTGGAGCGGGCTTTGTTCTTGGGAGTGGCCATACATAGTTCAGAAATCAGATAAAAAAACCATCTTCAGAAATCAGATAAAAAAACCAGTGTCATACATAGTTATAATTTGCATATCAATCTACTTGAGCTGCTTTGAGAATATAGGAAACGTACTGCATTGAAATCAAAAGAAAATTAGATTTCTTAAGCTTTCTCTTCTTGCTGTCAGAAAATATCCAGAACCCTGTTTTCATTTCAGATTATCTTATTAGCTGTATCTTTAGTTCTTATCTGAAAACTGAACAAACCTTTTAGCATTTATAGTACATAACGTTGTTTTTGTATATGTGAAGGTATGGCATTTTAGAACTTCATCAAATCCTTTCATATCTTGTGTCTTTCATTCTCCAAAGCCTAATATCATTTACTGTTCCAAACCTGAGCTCATTTTGTTTTCATACATAACTTAGAGAAACACTTAAATGATGATTATGATTCTTTTGTGCCTTTGAACTGTGGTTCTATAGTTAAAAGCATGATTTTCATCCAATTTTGAGATAATAGAACTGCTTCAAAACTTTTAGATAATGCATTTGTATATTTGTATACTAATGCTTTCTATTTGAAGTGATATGATGATTGTTAAAATGTGACCTGGGTTTCAATTTGATACTTACCCTGTATCAGGGGCTAAATATCACACTAGTTTATATCTGCATTTGTTGTTGTATTTCTGCAGTGTGTATCAGTTTATGATACATGTATGTATTAGTCTTTTTGACAATCAATTACGGGTGTCTGGTTAATGGCTTACTCTTATGCATCTAGAAAGAGGACCCATTGATCACTTTTATGATTTAGCTAGGTTTTAAGTTTAATGATATACAGACAAGTTTATTTAATAGGATTAGCCGCGGTATGGTAATACTTTGCCTAGGTTGGAGGCTGTTGTTGACAGAGTTATAGACCACATTTGCAGAGGCAGAGTCTTCTTAATGTCCACTATTGATCATCATTGTTTCTTTGCACGGCACTCACTTATTATGGTGCTTTAAAGACCCGGAACCGAACCGGACCCGTGATTAGAAATAGGACCCGGACCCGGACCCGAAAGCGAACGGGTAACATTTCTTGTGGGGAACCGGACCCGGATCCGGACCCGGACCCGAATTTCATGGGTCTGAATCCGGGTCCAGTATTTGGACCCGTCAATGACCGGGTCCGGGTCCGGGTATTGAGCTACCCGACCCAACCCGACCCGTTACCAGTGCTACATTTAGGCCTACCACCTCAATCCAGCCCGCCAAAGTTGGGCTAACAATCAACCTAATAAAGGTGAGACGTCTGAGGATTAGTGGCTCTGGTACTGTTTGTAGGTGATATTTTATGATACAGTTTCGATCAGGATTCTACAACTTTCATATAGAACTTCGTGCAGATTCTATCTTTTTGGCTAGAATGATAATGCTGAGAACCTGTGGCTGCATTCGGTTGGCGAAAAATTATTTGCAAACCATGCCATAGTTCGGTCCTGGTTAATTTTCTGTTGTGAACCTATATCTCTCTATTCATGCGTTTCTTCAGAAGTATCTCCTTTTCCTTCTAGATGAGGTGAAGCTCTATGGTTTTATGGTTACCAACTTCCATACTGAATAGGCATAATTTACATTGATCATACAAAAATTCTCTCTTGGGATGTCTGAGCCCAACTCACCAAATGTTAATCATCATGTGTATTAACAGGTATGTGGTGATGGTGAAGATAGACCTTGGACAATGTCACGAGCATCAAATTGCGGTAAGTGTCTAACTACAGTCTCGTTCATTAGCTTTGGTTACCAATTTGCCTTCCATTGTGAACATATGATCTCACACAACAAAGATACCCCGCACTCCAAGCTAGCTGTATCATAGAGGGTAGTTATTTATCACTCGAGTTACGCCATCCTATAAAAGAAAAAAAATTTCTTGGAAATCAGGGCAGGATGCACTCATCTTTGATTCTCTCAAAGCCAATGACTTGGGTGTGCATAAAAGATATATGTGACAACGACCGAGTGCATTGGCAGCCTTGTTTTCAACTCCCTTTTTATGCCGAAAAGTATATGAATATTCCTGGAGAAATTCAACCGATCGGCCATGTCTGGGTCTCAAGTTATGTTGGGAGTTTATAAACTTCAAGGCTTCGGGGTCAGAAAAGATAATGAATTCTTGTGGCAGAAGATAGTGACGCAAGTGCTTTAAAGACTATTTCACCACATAGAATTCCTTATCATAGGTTCAATAATTCTGTTTTGCTGCATTTAATTTTTCGCTGAAATAGGCAATGGGGTGATTTTCTTGGCTAAGAACGCTACTTAAGACAATACCAGAAGCATCGCAAGTCACCTCAAAGACTTTTGAAAAGTCAGGTAACCGCATAAAAAGAGTTTGGACCAATTATTTTATTCTCATTAAATGCTTTTGTGGAAGCTGGTGTCCAAACAAACTCACCTTTCTTCAAACAGTCTATTATAGGAGCTATTATGCTACTGAAGCCTTGTACAAATCTTCTGTAAAAGGTTGCGAGTCCAGGAAAACTTCTGACATCTCTAATATTACGGGGCTTGGGCCAATTGATAATGGCTTTCACCTTCTCTGGATCAACTGATACACCTTTAGCAGACACTATAAAATCCAGAAAGATGACCTTGACCGTAAGGAAAGTACATTTAGTGAGGTTAGCATAGAGTTATTCTTTCCTTAAGACACTACAAACCTACCTCAGATGTTCCAAATGACTCACTACAGATCATCTGTAGATGAGAATATCATCAAAATATACAACAAGAAATTTTCCAATGAACGAATGGAGGATTTGAGTCATAATTCCTATAAATGTACTCGAGGCGTTGGTCAACCCAAAAGGCATAACCATCCATTCATATAAACCATCTTTGGTCTTGAAAGCAGTCTTCCATTTGTCACCTGGACAGACACGGATTTGATGGTAACCACTCTTAAGATCATTCTTAGAGAAGATAGTGGCACCAGCCATCATGTCTAGCGTATCATCCAGTCGTGGAATGGAAAAATGGTACTTCACTGTTATCTTGTTAATTGCGCGACTGTCCACACAGATATGCCAAGTTCTGTCTTCCCTTGGCATTAAAAGTGCAGGGACTATGCAAGGGCTTAGATTTTCTCGGATGAAGCCCTTCTTGAGAAGTTCATCAACTTGTCGCTTGAACTAAGCATGCTCAGTTGGGTTCATTCGATAATGCGGCAAGTTGGAAAGACTTGCTCCCGATACCAGATCAATAGCATGTTGAATGTCACGCAATGGGGGTAGTTGGTTGGGGAGGTCTTCGGGGAAGACATCAGAAAATTCCTGAAGGATAGGAACAACTTGAGGAGGAATTGGCATCACAGCTTTCTTGGGGACTTCTCTAGTGGCGAGAAAAAAGACTAGTGCCCCTTCTTGTAGCTTTTGACTTAGTTCTTTAATGCCTGTTGCCGCTTAAATCGGTGTGGGGGCAAACAGATAGATTTATAGATTCTTGGGATGTTGAATAGTCAAACCTGAAACCTTTCTACTGGATTTTGACTGCGATCTCCCACCGTTAACCTGCAAAAAGTGCGAAACACTGGGGTCGATCCCGGCGATGCACCCTCCGACGCTCAAGTCAGTAATCAGAAAGACTATGAATGAGCTTTGATTGGCAAAAGATTGATTACCTTGTAACAGTAGGGGATAGGGGGTATTTATAGCCGCCTTAAGGACTAGTTTCGGGATAAGATCAAATCCCTACTTCCCAGTGAATGGATAGGAGGAATCAGGGTCGTTGATTAAGGTTAATCATGAACCCTAATTCCATCCAGCTGGACCGGGTTTCTTGCGGGACGGAACCCGCACCCAGTTAAGGTGGATCCGTTCGTGGATTGTTGGACCTTACAAAAAAGGACCCGGTACCCATTTCAGACCCGTTTTTAGGTGAAATTACCATTTTACCCCTGAGGTTTAAGATTCATACCTGATTCGGACGGTTCCGATTTAACCCTATTTTTAGCCATATCACGAGCCCCCCACTCCCGAAGACTGAGTTGATCAGCCTTTGAGGAGTAGTTTTACTGTTTTAATGGCTTGCGGAGTTGTATCGGAGTCTAAATAAGGGGCGTCGAATCTTTGTATGAAGTATTATGGTGACTTTCAGAGTTAGTTGCGCGCTCAAGGATGTTCTTGAGCTCTCCTGAACTTTTGGTGATTTCTCTTAATTTTTACTTATTTTTCGGTCCATTTATTTAATTTTGCGAAGCAGTGATTTATTGTTCGGGGGCATTAATTAATCATTCTAAGCAATAATTATTTTTTCAGGGACTCAAAAATATTTTCCCGAATTTAAATTATTTTTTAGAATTTTTAATTAATTTTCCTGAATTTTTAATCATTTTTAGCAATTTCTAAATAAATAATTCGAATTCATTAAATAAAAAATAAATTTTTATTACTATTTATGACGTAGCGCAATCTGGGTTGCCTATCTCGCATCAGCGCGGAGTTCCGAGAGATCGGATGGCTCGTGTCGCTCAGCACTATTTTCTCCACGTAAGCAGTTCGGATCGTCAGTTGCTCGGATTCCGAGCGACGTGGTTCGGCGTTGTTTTCTCCATATGAGCAGCTCGGATCGCCAGTTGCTCGGATTGGGATTCCGAGCGACCGGGGTGATCTGGGCCGTTCATCATGGCGCGAATCACGAGGTAAGAGGTTTAGATCACGAGGAAACGCTATCTTGTCGTTTTGTGATCGTGGCGTGATCTGAGCCGTCTGATTAAGATCTTACACAATTGTTGAGGAGAAACTTGTTTTTCTCCAATACGCAGCTCGGATCGCCAGTCGCTCGGATTTGGATTCCGAGAGACGTGGGGCGATCCGAACCGTCCTTTTATAGCTCGGCAGAGTGCCTCGGCGGTTTAGAGGAATAGTCGAGCGGTGTGGCTGAGTCTAAATCATCACCCTTATGAACCGTCGCTTCTCTTTACTTTGTCGTTTAGCCTTCTTTAACGGGCTTGAGGGGGGCCCAAGAGTCGCAACTTTACATCACAAAGCCCAAGAGTCGCTTCTTTACTACAAGTTTTCACCTCCCCCATTCTTTATCTCATTCTTTCACTTTCACTTTTACTTTCACTTTTACTCTTGCTAGCGGTGTTTTTGCTCTCGAGCGGCGCTGCTAGCTTTCGTGGCATGGCGAGTTTGGACTCCGGCGATCTTTTCCGGCCATACACGTCACTTCAAGGTTAGTCTTTCCCCCTTCTTCTTGAGAATGGCTAGAATTTCTTCTGGGGATGAGACCTCCACCTCGGACCGAGACACCGGCCGAGCGGTAGTGGCGAAGCCGAGGAAGGGGAAGGAAGTGGTTGATCCGGTCGGGGATTCGACGATAATTGAGACTCCGAGGGGGGTAGGAGAGCTGGGTCGGCTGCCGTCCGCACTGTCTAGTGTCAGGGGGGTGAGGAGTTACCCCGAGGACATCCTAGAGAAGGTGGTGCACGGGATGGCTTCGGCATATGAGGAGAATAATCCGAGGGATCCTTCCGAAGTGGATGAGATCCCCTCAGTCTTCACCGAGGTAGATCTGCACCGGATCAGGAAGGGATTCCGCATCCCGAAGGAGTACGTCCTACTACTCCCCGGTCCCGGCTTTCGAGCATGTATGGGGACGTCGGCAGACACGTGCGTCTTCCCATACGACGCACTTAACGCCGGTCTTCGGCTACCACTGCATCCCTTCGTGGTCGAGGTTCAGCAGTGGTACGGCCTGAGCCCGGTTCAGTTTATGCCGAACATGTGGTGGCATGTCATCGCCTTCGTCCTTCAGTGTCAGGCGGTCGGCGTGCAACCGCAGCTCATTCTGCTTCGGAGCCTCTATCGCATCTGCCAGATAAGCAAAATGGAGGATCGGTATTATCTGTTGCCAAGGAGGGAGGTGAAGTTGATCGAGAATCTGAACTCGATCAAACACTGGAAGGAGAAGTATTTTCTCATCCGTGGTCCCGAGCCGTGGGGATTCCCGACGTTGTGGAAAGACGGGGTGCCGAACTGGGCGAAAGAAAGAGCCCGTGCTCACAAGGGAGGAAGAGGAGGCAGGTGGTGAAAATCCTTGGACTTCCGACCCTCGGTTGGAAGGATATCACTGAGGGGGTCTTGTTTGGTGGAGGTCTCAGTCCGATCGACCCCAGTACGCTCTCTTTCTTTTTTCTTGCTAGTCTGAGTCTTTTAGTGTTTGTTTTTTCTAACCCTTTTGCTCGCTTTTTTCTTTGTATGCAGAGACCCCCGGTATGGATTACAAGGCATTGATGACCAAGAGTCGCGCGGCAAAGGACACGGACACAAGGAAGAGGAAGAGGACCACAACAGGGCCTCTTTCAGGTCGGACAGCACAAGTCCCCTCTGCACCCTCGGTCGTTGTGGAGCCAGTGACGGAGGCTCTTTCGGAACTGCCCTTTAAGGCCCCTTTGGTCGAAGCCCCGGGTTCGTCGAGCGGGGCATTCTCTGCCAGCGCAGCTCTGGCTTTGGAGGTGCTGCCACTTATTGCCGAGGCGGAGGCCATCCTCACCGAGGAGCACAAGCGTCTCTTCATCCCCGACTGGAGGGTGATGAAGGTAGACAGTTTCCTCGGTGACTCGAGGATGTGTATGCAGGCGGTGAAGCACCTGCCGACCCCGAAGGTTCGTGTCGCGCTGAAGGCCGGCACTATGGGCGACGATGCCCTGGAGATTGTTCGAAATACTATGTCGGTAAGTGCAAGTTGATTATGACAACCCAAAAAATTTCCTTAGTTTTTTGTCCGGTTTTAATCGTTTCTTTTCCATCGTTTTGCTCGCAGACTCTCTGCCACTTCAACTATGTGCTCAAGCAGTTCGCTGAGTAAGAGAAGGAGATGAAGCTGGCGAACGATCGGGAGAGGTCGGAGCGCTCCAAAGCGGTCAAACTATTCGAGGCCGAGCAGCGACTCTCGGCTTCGCGAGCGGTCGAGGTGGGGGCCCTCAAGAAAAAGCTCTCCGAAGCATTGAGGCACTCTGCAGCTGAGACTGCCAAGGTCGAGGCATTGGAGAAAGAGAGGGCTCACCTCGAGGATGAGCTGGCCAAGGCCCTGAAGGCGTCTGAAGAGGCACTGAATGGCCAGGCGATGAAGGTTGTCGAGGCAGAGAAGGCTGTTCGGGATGAGGCCGAAGCCCACATGATGACAAACATGGAGCAGGCTTACGCCCGAGCGCTGAAGCACGTGGCGGCCCGCATCCCCAGCTTTGATAGCTCCTCGTATTACTTCTACGATCCCCTGGAGGGCAAGGAGCTGTTGCCTTTGGCGGAGTTCGAGCCCGAGCAAGAGGCCGAGGAGGACGCCGAGGACGAGGTGAACGTCGGGGGAGCGCTCGTCACTGTGCCGAGTGAGGATGTCTCGGAGCAGTGCCATGAGGTGGCCCCCTGACTTACTCGCCTCTTTTTTTTGTTGTTTTTTTTTGTTGTAATGCCGAACTGCAGACTGGCCACCGCTCTCATGTACTCTTTTTGGATTTTAAGGAAAACAACTAACTTTTTGAGACTTTGGCCAAGTGTTTGAGATTTCAAGTGTTGCGAATGCCTTTTTGTTGAAAATTTTGCTAAGTGTTGAAAACTCCTTTTGCTCTTTCTGTTGATATGTTTTCACTTCTCAGGTCGTCGAGTCGAGTCCAGCAGCTGAAGCCTCTCGTCTTCGGGTTGACTTGAAAGCAACAAAGCTGGCCCTCTCCCACAGTCGACAGTGCTTTCTCAAGAGCGAGTTGGAGCTGGATCATCTCAAGGTGACGCTGGCGAAGTGTCTTTCCGAGTTGAAACAACTAAGGAAACGTACTTGCGAGGTTCGCCTTGAAGGTGAGGTGGAGTTGCTCCGGAAGGTGCTATTTGATGTCACGGAGGAGAGGGGCAAACTGCTGGCCGAGGTTCACCACTCAAAAATAGTAGAAGAAGAGCTTTCGGCGGAGGAAGAAGAATTAGCAGAGATGGTGGGCAAGTTGATGGCCGAGCGCGACGAGTTGACGGCGGAGGTCGATGAGTTGAAGAGGATTACAGTCGACAGGAGCATCGAGGTTTCTCATCTCCGTCGAATTATTGCCGACAGTTTTGGTGCTGAAGGCTCCTCTCAACTTTCTCGCTTCAAGATAGCCGTGAAGGACGATTCTCTAAAGCAACGAATAGTCGAGCTAGAGGCAGAGGTTGCTCGCCTCAAGCCCCATTCGGGACCGATCAACGTCAAGAGCACTTCGTGTACCCGTGAAGAGAACGAACGAGGGATCTCGTTTTACGAGCTTGCAACTCGTTCGCCTGTTGCTCGGCGAAGTCCAGGGGATGCTCAAAGTGGTGTGGCTGTCTCGTCGTGCGAAGCTTCAGCCGGAGCAACACTGAGAGACACTACCATGCTCACTAGTTTGGGGATCTCAACGAGTGCGGGATCGCAACGACAAGGTGTGCGGTGTCCCCGCCTGTCTCTTAAGAGGAACATCCCCCTTCCTAAGAGTCGCTGAAGTAGTCTTGTAATTTTAGCTTTTCGAATCTTGTAACTCGTTGTAGATAAGAATAGCTGGTCTTGTGATCCGAGTTTCTTTGAACTTTAAACTTTATAGAAGTGAAGGCTTTGTTTATTCCTCTATGCTTGTGTGTTGGCGTGTTCAGTTAGTCCCTTATGGTTGTAAGTGTTTCTGAAGGGCCGACCATTTCTAGCTCGCTTAAGAGCACGGAGTAGGAGTGGGGCCTTGCCAAACTTTTAAACTTTGAGGGACGTGGCTTCATCGGATGTGATCATTTGTAGACCTTGTGCGGATCTTGATGTAAAAGACAGGGTGGATCACGAGAAAATGCTATCTTGTCGTTTTGTGGTCGTGGTCAATCAGAGCCGTCTGATCGAGATCTCGCATGGATCTCGACGTAAAAGATGGTGTGGATCACGAGAAAATGCTATCTTGTCATTTTGTGGCCGTGGTCCACTCTGAGCCGTCTGATCAAAGATCTTGCACGAATTCTGAGGAGAAAGTTGTTTTTCTCCAATACGCAGCTCAGATCTGCAGTCGCTCGGATTTGGGTCCCGAGGGACGTGGGGCGATCTGGGCTGTTCATCACGAGATCTGGCGCGAATCTTGATGTGAAAGAGGGTGTGGATCTCGAGAAAATGCTATCTTGTCGTTTTGTGGTCGTGGTCCAATCTAAGCCGTCTGATCAAGATCCTGCACGATTGTGGAGAAGAAAGTTGTTTTTTTTCAATATGCAGCTCGGAATGCAAGTTGCTCGGGAATGTATGCCTAAATATCTTCACCAGTTATCCAGCCAAGTGAAGCAATGTGGCATTCATTCAAGCACTCCAAGTATTCTTCTCCCATGTCTAGTATAGTCGTAGAAATTTCGTCAGTTACCCAGTCCAGTGGTCTGGATTCCGAACGCATCGTTCGAGCAAATTTCAACGGTTGTGGGAGCAATTCCGAATGGCGAATCACTTCTAGCTTGCTTAAAAGCGAGCTTGCAAAGCGAAATCGAGCCAAGTCTTGGACTCCGATCACATCGTTCGAGTAATTTTCAACGGTTGTGGGAGCAATTCCGAATGGCGAACCACTTCTAGCTTGCTTAAGAGCGAGCTTGCGAAGCAGAATCGAGCCAAGTATTAGACTCCATACACGTTGTTCGAGTAATTTTCAACGGTTGTGGGAGCAATTCTGAATGGCGAACCACTTCTAGCTCGCTTAAGAGCGAGCTTGCGAAGCAGAATCGAGCCAAGTCTTGGACTCCAAACACGACGTTTAAGTAACAGCAATTAAAGGCCTTAAATAGAGAGATAAGAACAATCACAAGAGAATTATCACGGGAAAGAATTTCTTTATTGATAACTGTTAATCAGTTGCTTCTAAGTTGCAAGCCGTTATTACAATGAGAAAATAAAGAAGTAAGTACAAAATAAAAAAACAGAAATGGCTCGACATTTGAAGGTACTCCGAGAGGCGTTCAGGCGCTCTCTTGGTACTTCAGTAAATGGTCGGCATTCTAAGTTCTTGGTATCTCTCTGCCTTCAAGGTCTTTAAGACGATACGCTCCGGGCCGAACCACCTTGGTGATCTTCTAGGGTCCTTCCCAATTCGGAGCTAGCTTACTCTTTTGGCCAGGGAACGAGACAGCTAGCTTTCTAAGTACCAGGTCCCTTCCTTGAGATCAGTGGGACATACCCTTTCGTTGTAGGCCTGCTCAATTCTTCTTCGGTAATTTTGCTGGCGAATTGAAGCTCTTTCACGGAGCTCATCAATTAGGTCCAAATTCGCCCAGAGCTCTCTGGCGTTCTACTCTTCATCATAGGCAATAAGGCGAGGTGATGGCAAGCCAACTTCCAAGGGGATTACGGCCTCGAACCCATAGGTGAGGTTGAAGGGTGACTCTCCTGTGGGGGTCCGTTTCGTAGTGCGGTAGTTCCACAGTATGTTCGAAAGTTGTTCCGCCCATAATCCTTTGGAGGACTTATCTAGTCTCTTCTTGATGCCGGAGAGGATCTGCCTGTTGGTATTCTCCGCTTGGCCATTGGACTGGGGATGGGAGACGGAGGAGAAGCGTTGCTGAATGCCGAGGTCTTCACATAAAGATCAGAATGCTACCCCTGTAAACTGTGTTCCATTATCTGTTATCAGGACCCGAGGTACACCAAACCGACAAATTATATTTCTCCAGAAGAACTGCAGCACTTTGTTCTCAGTAATGGTAGCCAATGGCTTGGCCTCGATCCACTTGGAGAAATAGTCGATTGCCACGACGAGGAATTTGAACTAGCCTGGAGCTGGTCGGAATGGGCCTAACAAGTCCATCCCCCACATTGCGAAGGAAATCGAGCTTGAGAGAGAGGTGAGTTGTGCTTGGGGTAGGCGGTGGATTTTGAAGAACTGCTGATAAGGGCTACATTACCGGACATGTTGCTCGGCATCTCAAAGTAGGGTAGGCCAAAAATACTCGAGTTCAGAACTTTCCTGGCGAGGGACCTGGACCCTGAATGTGCTCCGCCTATGCCTTCGTGGAGTTCTTGCAAGGCGTACGATGCTTCTTCCGGGGAGAGGCATCTCAAGTAGGGTCTGTCTTCTACTTTGGTATAGGAGCATTTGTACAAGACTCCTTCAACAAGGGTGTACCGCTCTGCTCTCGTTCGGATTCGGCGGGCCTCTTTTGGACCTTGGGGAAGGGTCCCATCCCTGAGGAATTCTATCAAAGGCTTCATCCAGTCGTCCCGGAGTTGGACGGACAGCGACTCCATCGAGTCGGGGGCTTCTTCTTCTATGCTCGGTCTTAGGAGTACTTCGATGAGGACGGTCTGCTCGAGACCTTGGAGGGAGGAGGAGGCCAGTTTGGAGAGGGCATCTGCTTGGGAGTTCTCTTCTCTAGCGATCCGCTGGATTAGTGCCTCTTCGAATGAAGCCATGAGACTTTGGACCTTAGCTAGGTACTTAGCCATTCGGGCGTCTCGCGCCTCGTACTCCCCTAAAACTTGATTCACCACCAGCTGTGAGTCACTGAATATTCGGATACATTGTGCTCCTGCCTTGCGAGCCATACCCAGGCCTGCTATTAGGGCTTCATACTCGGTCTTGTTGTTGGAAGCTTTAAAGTTGATACGGAGGGAGTATTGGAAAACGAAGTCATTTGGACCTGCCAGGATGACTCTGGCTCTGCTCCCTTCGGCACAAGAAGAGCCGTCTACATATACTGTCCAGATAGGTGGCCCATTTACGGCTTGACTCACTTCCAGGATGGTGCTCTCTACAATAAATTCAGCTAAGGCTTGAGCCTTGATTGTGGTCTGAAGCTGATAGGATATGTCATGTTGACTCAGCTCGATCGACCATTTCGTTAGACGCCCGGATGTCTCGGGCTTGTGCAGAACTTGCTTGAGCGGCTGGTCGGTAAGAACGACCACCGAATGGGATTGAAAATATGAGCGAAGCTTCCTGGCTACCATAACCAAGGCATATGCTATCTTCTCCAATCTTGGATAGCGGAGCTCGATGTCTTTGAGGACCTTGCTCACGTAATAAATAGGTTTCTGGGCCTTGTCTTTTTTCCTCACTAGGACGGCACTGAGGGTTTGCTCGGTGGCAGCGAGGTAGAGGTAGAGTATTTTCCCGGGAATAGGCTTGCTGAGGAGTGGGGGATTGACCAGATAGACTTTCAGTTGGTCGACCGATTCTTGCTGCTGTTAGCCCCACTCGAAGCCCTTAGCCCCCCTGAGGGCTTTGAAGAAAGGAAGACACTTCTCTCCTGACATAGACAGGAAGTGCCCTATGGCCACGAGGCGTCCTGTAAGCTTCTGGGTCTCTTTCACACTTGTAGGAGGAGCCATATCTAGTATGGCTTTGATTTTCTCGGGGTTGGCATCGATCCCTCTTTGACTGACCATCAAGCCTAGGAACTTACCAGACGAGACCCCGAACGCAGACTTGTTCGGGTTTAGTCTCATATTATGCTTCCTCAACACGTCGAAGGCTTCTTGTAGGTCGGCGACATGGTCGGACCCATGGATACTTTTGACTAGCATATCATCAACGTACACTTCCATATTTCGACCGATCTGATTCTGGAAGACCTTATTGACTAGGCGCTCGTAGGTGGCACCGGCATTCTTGAGCCCGAAGGGCATCACTCGGTAGCAATAGAGACCTTGATCAGTGACGAAGAAGGTCTTCGAGATGTCCGAAGGGAACATTCTGATCTGGTTGTATCCGTAGAAGGCATCCATGAAGCTCAGCAGCTCATGACCCGAAGTAGCATCGATTAAGGTATCTATGCTGGGGAGAGGGAAAGGATCCTTAGGGCATTCCTTGTTCAAATCCGTGAAGTCAATGCAAATCCTCCAACTCCCGTTGGCCTTCTTGACCATAACAATATTAGAGAGCCACTTGGGATAGTTGACTTCTTGTATAAACCGGGCTTTGAGGAGCTTGTCCACTTCTTCCTTGATGGCCTGTTGGCGCTCAGTGGTGAATTTGCGCCTCTTCTGTTGGACCGGTTTGGACCCCGGAGCAACACTTAGGTGGTGGACGAGGAGGTCTTCGGAAATACTGGGCATGTCAACAGCTGACCAGGAAAAGAGGTCATGGTTCTTTCTGATGCATTGGACTATGTCGGAACAGGGGGCAGAGGGGAGGGTCTTGCTGATGAAGAACTTGCAGTTCGGATCTTGCTCTAAAACAGCACTTCCTCCAGCTCATCTACGGGTTCGGACATAGGCTGAGTGTTCCCTTGGGGAATCTCGAGAGTCTCGAGGGAAAGGACCGGTCCCCCGGTGGAGGTCATGTAACACTTGCGAGCCATCTCCTGACTACCCCTTACTTCCCCCACTCCTGCCTGGTGGGGAACTTCATTTTGAGATGATAAGCCGAAAGAACGTCCTCCAAAGCAGCAAGGCCAGGTCGGCCTAGAATCACATTGTAAGTAGCTGGGATGTCGACGACCATGAAATCCATTGGCTCCGTCCGGGTAGTAGGAGTTTTGCCAGTGGTTATGTCCAGGGTGATCACCCCTTCGATAGTCACTGGCACTCTCGTGAACCCATGGAGCTATAGCCTGCGGGCTTGAGCCTGTCCCGCAATAACTTGAGTCCTCGGAAGGCAGCTAGGAAGACGATGTTGACAGAACTGCCATTGTCCACCAGAATCCTCTCCACTTTGAAATTAGCCATGTGGAGGTTAATTACCAGAGCGTCATAGAGGGGTGTTCGGACACCCTCTAGATCTTCATCCGAGAAAGTAACCGGGACTCCGAGGCCTTTCGGAGGGGGTATGTTGTGCACTGAATTGACCTCCCGGATGAAGGCATTTCAAGAGGAGTTAGAGGTTCCTCCCATTGGACCTCCATGGATGAGGTGCAAGACGCGTTCTTTTTCAAACTCTGGAGTCTCATCGCACCTTTTGGGAAGCTTGTTAGCCCCCTAGGGGGAGGAGGAAGATCAATTCAGTCCTTTCTCACAAACTTGGACAGCTGCCCTCTTTGAATGAGGGCTTCGATTTCATTCTTCAGGGCCCGACAATCATTGGTGTCGTGGTCGTGATTCCGATGATATCGACACCACTTCTCCTTGTCTCTCTTCTTCCCGGTGGTATTCATCTTCGGGGTAGGAGGCAGAACTCCCTCTTTCTCGACTTCCATGAGGATAGTTGAAACATTGGTGTTGAGAGGGGTAAACTTCTCAAATCTGGGAGGCGGGCGGCACTGACCCCCATTGTCCTTCAGGAGCTTCTTAGCTCCTTCATCTTCGGCTGCCTTTCTCTTGGTTCCGGAGGAAGACCCCTCGAAAGTGGGGCCATGTTTAGCTTCCTCTGCCCGAATATACTTCTCGCTTCTGAAAAGAAGGTCGGAGAAGTCTCGTGGGGGCTTTTTGGCTAGGGAGGACCCGAGGTTGGAGTTGAGGACATTGGAGTGGAAGGCGACTGCAGCAACCAATTGGTCGAGGGAGGCATTGGACCGGGCTTTCGTGGTGAACCGCTTGACATAATCTCTTAGTTTCTTACCCTTCTTCTGATTGAGGAAGAGTAGTGAAATACTAGTCTTCTCGGTTCGGCAGCTGCTCATGAAGTGGGTGACGAAAAGGGTCTCAAATTGTTCAAAGGAGAATATGGAGGATGGGGCTAGGTGGGAGTACCATTCCCAAGCCGGACCCTTGAGAGTAGCTGGGAAGGTCTTGCACAGTAGAGCATCGGAAGCTTGGTGGATCAACATGAGAGTTTTGAAACTCTCGATGTTATCTACGGGGTCTGACTCCCCCGTATAGGTCTCGAACTGTGGGGCCTTGAAGTTGGCTGGAACGGGTGCCTCCATGATGGTTCGAAAAAATGGGGGTCTGCTCGGACGGAGGGTCCTTCCTCTCAGATCTTCTTCTCTATCCAGTTGGCTGAGGTGCCTCTCCATCTTGTGGAGACGGCGGTAGACCACATCATCCCTTCGACGGTACCCCGATGAGCCTCTGGACTCATCTTTGTATGAAGGGGAGCGTGGAGTTTGTCGATGGTAGCTAGGGGAATGGTGAGGACTAGGGATGTGATGGCGGTGGCTCGGAGCTCGAGGAGGAGTTGGGGACCGATGGCGAGGACTTTGGACCGGAGGAGTGGGGACCTTCTGAGCATTGTTGTTGTTGTTCGGTCGGAGATTGAGGGCCTGCAGGATTGTAGCCTGGAACTCTTGGAATTCGGCTCGGGTGATAGGTCCGTTCTTGTCCCTCTGGGGCTGCCGACTAGCGGGAGAACGATGTCTTCTTCGATGGTACTCAGGGGAATCCCTCCGCCTCCTATGAAGGGGAGACCTCCTGTGATCTTGGCGACGAGGAGATCGCTCATTTAGACGTTCTGAGCAGGTGGCTCCTTCACGGGCCCGCCTTTCATCCAAACGGCGGTGAAGGTCCTCTTCTTTCTGTCGGTTGATAAGGATGTTACGGAGGTTTTCAGAGGGCCGGGGGTTGTGAGATGCCATTGAGTTGGTTGATGGGTTATGTATGGAGACGTGGTCACGGTGAAGGGGTTGCTTCTGAGGAGGAGGACGAGAAGTTCCAATACAGGTGTTCTGGGGCCCAGCTGGAGCCCGCTGGTGCTGAAGGTTCTGAAGAGGAGGTTGTTCCTGCTGCAGAGGCTGATCAGGCTGAGGAGGGAGTTGTCCCTTCTGCTGGACGGTTTGGAGGGGAGCCTCCTGTTGTGGCTGAGGAGGAGTGGGCCCACGGTTGGACCGTCTGGATCTCAGTTTCCTTGGAGGCATGGCTGGAGGTGATCTAAACCGATGGAAGAAGATGGGGTGATATTCGTTGTTCCCACAGACGGTGCCAATCTATTGCCACTTAAATCGGTGTGGGGGCAAACAGATAGATTTGTGGATTCTTGGGATATTGAATAGTCAAACCTGAAACCTTTCCGCCGGATTTTGACCGCGATCTCCCGCTGTTAACCTGCAAAAAGTGCAAAACACCGGGGTTGATCCCGGCGACGCACCCTCCGACACTCAAGTCAGTAATCAGAAAGACTATGAATGAGCTTTGATTGGCAAAAAATTGATTACCTGGTAACAGTGGGGGATAGGAAGTATTTATAGCTGCCTTAGGGACCAGTTTCGGGATAAGATCAAATCCCTACTTCCCAGTGAATGGATAGGAGGAATCAGGGCCGTTGATTAAGGTTAATCATAAAGCCTAATTCCATCCAGCTGGACCGGGTTTCTTGCGGAATGGAACTCGCACCCAGTTAAGGTGGATCCGTTCGTGGGTTGTTGGACCTTACAAATAAGGACCCGGTACCCATTTCAGAGCCGTTTGTAGGTGAAATTACCATTTTACCCCAGAGCTTTAAGATTTGTACCTGATTCGGACGGTTCCAATTTAACCCCATTTTTAGCCATATCAATGCCAATATAAGAAATTCCTTTTTCTTTCTTGTCAGTGGGTTTAAAAGCCACTGGACCTGTTCGTGGCTGGGAAGGATTAAACATTATCCTTTTGCTGTTGTGCTAAAAGACACACTGATTGTGTCACGCCCCGCTTCCCAAAATACGGGAATACGAGTCCGTAATGAAGGCCTAATGAATGATTTTAACATCATCCATAAGTTGTATCAGTCTTAACTCAACAACATGAAAAGAAATAATCACAACCATGCTGAAAAACATAATCACATAAACGAGAATAAAATCCAATAACCAAATCTGGAATACAAGAACTTACCAAATAGCTCGAGAATATGCAATGCAGTAACAGTTTGACGAGTTCCTTTTAGTTACCCATCACTGTACCTGTATAACATAACTCAAAAGAAAGAGGAAGAGAACCCGTTAGAGAAAGCTTCGGGCGACAAGTAGTAGGAAGCAGTAAAATAAGAAATAAAGGACTATATAACAAGAACAAAAATTGCAACGATATCGGAGTCAATAAATGATAAACGGTAACAAAATTAAAAGTTGATAATCAATAATTCAGAAATTAGGAATCAATGTTTAATAACCAGTATTCAGTATTAGTGTCAATATTCAGTGTTCATTTATGTCTATAAGTTTTTTATCAATCCTAACTAATGCACGTACTACTGCGTCCCATACCACAAGTTCGGTGCATACAAAACAGTGTTCGTTTTAGACTTCGTGGTGAGATCTACAGAGCGTGCACTTAGTGTAACAAGATAACAAGATAACATGATAACAAGTTCGCAAGTACTACAAGATAACATGATAACAAGCTCACAAGTATTTCTCCACCTTCCATGTCAATATTCCATGTAAACAAGAAGGACCCTACCGAGTACATTTTCTGAGATTATCCACTACTAAGTCAACCCTTATTACCCCGGCTTGTTACCATTTTATTAACAATCAGTTATGCACATGCATGTGATCAATATGGGTGATGATATCAATACTCATGCAATAGGTACAATCGATGAGCCCGGTAGCACTAGTACAATTTCAAGATGATATCAAGACTATACAATACATGAAACATACATGGTCCAATTTATTAAACACAGTTTATATGCAAAACATAACAATATATGGACTAAGTGTACTACAATTTCATGTGCAAGGTTTTAAATTTCTATGTCAGGAACTGGGTCGAAACCTCAATACAAAGTCAAGCAAATGACAAGGCAGAATATGTGAATGTTCACTAGTACAATAAATTTACGGTTTGGGATTGAAGTCAACAATAATAGCACGATGAAAAGACTATGAATCAATAACTTGGTACAATAAATAAACAATGGAGTTCAATTAGATATGATATTCAATTTGATTACTACTTGCCGGATTTCAAAGAGTGTTTTCTTGAACTAGAAACAATAAAAATGAGTTCGAGAGATGCTTGCCTATTAGGAGACGATTCTGAAAATAAAGAGAATAACGGGATAAGAATCCAAACGGCGACACGTGCACTCACACATGCACAACTAAGCAACCAACCGTAAGAGAACACTCCACAAAACACCAAACGGCCAATTAAACATAAATTCCCCCTTTCACAAAACCAAACAGCAAACAACGAATCTACTCCTCCACAACAGCAAACAGCGATCAGCCCACACAGCAACAGAACAGCAAACATCTAGCACACAAGACACCAACTCAACAGTAGCCCAACCGCAAGAATGGCGGCAAGAAGTGGCTTCGGTGAATGTGGTGGAGGCAGCGATCGGAGTGAGGTGAGGAGCGGTGACAGGGTGGTGGTGCACAGGATAAGGGTCGGCAGGAGGCAGAGCCGGTCGATGAAGGAGAGGAGTGATGCAAGCGTAGGGTCCTGAGGTCGTCGACGACGGGAGGAGTGCGGAACAGAGAAGGAGGTGGGAGTCGACGAGGGGAGGTCGAGCGGGGCTGTGGAGCTACGGAGCTCAGCAATGGCGACAGCGGCGGGCGGAAAGCTCAAATGGGAGGAGGGCAACTGAGGTAGGGGATGACGAGGTGAAGAGGTCGATGGGGTACGACTGAAATGGCGAGGAAGGGAGGACAGCGGCACAGGGGGTTGCGATGGTTGACTGGCAGCGAGGAAGAGTCGAGGTTGGAGGGGAGGGTCTTCAACGAGGTGGCAGTGCTAAGACGTGGGGGTGCTATTGAAGGGGAAGACGAAGAGGCAGTGAGAGATGCAATGGCGATAACGATGGGGCGGAGGATCAGGCGAAGGCAGGCGGGATGGCGAGAGGAAGAAGAAGGTATTGATGAGGAGCGGTTCGGTTGGGTTCTCTGTTTTTGTTTCGAAACAGGGGAAAAGAGAAAGAGAGTGGGAGAGAGAGAACAGGAGAGGGGTTATTAAAATAATAATATAATATAATAGTGGGTAGTTGAGATAGTGGGGGTTGTAGTTACAGGAGTGTGAAGAGTGGGGGAACGTGAAGAGATTGAGCGCGTGAGTATATAGGATTGATTCTATACAAATACATATGGGTACTGGATTTAGATTTGGGCTTGGTTTGTGGGCATAAAACAATTTAATAAATTAGTTATAAGATTGGGCTAAACTTTGGGCTCAGGTTAGATATTAATAAATAATGAAATCAAAATATAAAATTGGGCTTTAGATGATGGGCTTCAATTTAAATAATTAGATAATATAATATAGATCAAAACTGGGCTTTAACAAAAATAATAATAACACTAATAATAACACATCTCTATAATAAAAATAATAATAAAATAATAGTAACAATAATGATAATAACTGTGATAATAATAATGCTGATAATAATATTAATAGTAATAACAATAATAATAATTGTAACAAAAATAATAATGATAATATGTATCAAAGTAGGATTTGAGATTAACAAATTAATTAAAATCCAAATAGTAATAATATAGCATATAAATAGTCAATCAATTATGAATAGAAAATACATCGTTATTCAAAATAAATATAATAGTCGATTATAAAACACTTGGTAAAAGATCCGAAACCAATTTAGCACAAAATAGGTTTATAAATAATCAAAATACAGAAAATATTCAGGAAATACGTATTTACGGGAATGGGGGTTACAGATTGGAGCGGCCAAAAATAGTTACGTCATGGTCAAACAACCACGGTCTACCAAGAATGACATGGCCTACATCCATGGTCAACACATCCCACCAGATTTTATCCTTGTAGGCGTTAAAGTGAATGGGGACTAAACAGCGTTGGTTGACTTGCATCGATGTAGCATCAATCCAAGTTACTTTGTAAGGGTGGCGATGTGATTCAGCTTTAAGGCCAGTCATGGAAATGACGACAAAAGATACAACGTTGGCCCAACTACCGCTGTCTATGATCACCTTGCAATTCTTATTGCCTATCTTGGTGAAGGTGTGAAAAATGTTAGTGCGCCTCCAATCATCTTATTCTTTTTGCTGGGAGAAAACGCATTTAACAACTGATAGACTGGGAAAAGGCTAAAAATTGATGCAGTTGAGGTGATTATACTCATCAACATTGTCAAATTCAGCACTATCGTTGACTTCGTAGGTGTACTATTCGGTGTCGGATTCTTCGTTGTCAAGGACGGGATTGCCGTCCACGGTGGCTACCTTGACTGGGCTAGAACAGTTGGCTGCAACATGTCCATAGCCTTGGTGTAACCCCTGTTTTCCCAAAAATATATTTTTGTGTATTTTCTGTATTTTAAAAATTTTTGCAAAATTATTTTTTTCCCAATTTTCAAATTCTTTTGTCAAAATGTAGTTTTGAATCTCCTATTAAAATTTTTTGTTGAACAATAATTTTATTATAACTATTTTATATGAATTTTACATTTTAATACAAATCTTTTTTATTATTATTATTACTCTGATTTCTGTTATTAGTACTATTATTATCTTTATCACTTTCTTATTATTATTATTGTTAGTATTATTATTATTACTGTTGTTTTCTTTACTACTACCAGTATTATTATTTTATTGTATTACATTTTGATATTATATTAAAAATCCCATTTCTTGATTTATATATATACATTAATTCGTATTTTTCTTAATGGATTTAGTTAACCCTATAATCCTATTTAAAACCCATTGGATATTTCCTTACACCCAATTTAATACCCATTATATCCAAACTACCCTACCCGTTTACATCTTTACCCAGACCCGGTTATTTACCTACACCCGAAACCCAATAAGAAGCCCAACCCGATATCATCTATTCTCAGCCAGACCCTATACCTCCACTTATATATTTGCGCCTGTTCACCTTCTTCAGAACTCAGCCGCCTCTTCGTCTTCCTCCCGCTCATCTCTCCGCTGCATTTCCTTCCTGCTTTCCGCCTTATACCCCATCTCTTCGGCGTGCTCCCCCGTTCTCTCCTTCGCCGCATTGCTGTCTCACCCAGCGATAGCACATAGCCGCCAGCCTGTGCTCCTCCCACTCTCTCCGTCACCAACAGCCAGTGCCAGCACCCCAGACCACCGCGACTCCACCCTGTGACAGCACAACACCTCAGTGCGGTGCTCTTCCTCCATCGTCAGACCAGACCAGGCCGACAGTAGCGCGCCTCCTTGCGCTAGCTTCCTGCTGTTGCTCCTCCATCGTATCCTGCTGTCGTGCCCGTGTGCCGATCGTCGTCGGCCTTGCCTGAGCGCCGCCATGCAACCAGACAGCCGAACCCATTGGCTTTGTCGTTGTGTGGAGTTTGGATGGATTGATTTTGGGTCGTCGATCTTCATCATGATCATCATCATCATGGGTTTTGATCTCTTTGTTTGGAGCCGTTCGATTGGATCGTGATCTCATCCAACATCTTAATGATTGCTTTGATTATTGACCGTTGGATCGCATTATCATGATCTTGGGGTTCTTTGATTTTTTTTGATTGGTGGCCGTCCGATCGCCTTGATCTCTTGATCTCATGATCTCAGCCGCCCGGTCGTGTCTGTGATCGATTGTTCTTTGGGTTTGTGATCTTGCTCGTGGTCGTTCGTTCGTGGTGTCGTGTTCATGCCCGGGAATATGCCCTTTATTCTTGCTCTTCGATCCATTGGATTCATCGTCTTTCAGGCAAGTAACTTGTAATCCAATTCATTTGTTTGATACAAGTCAAAAAGTTTACCTATAGTGTAGTTGGGTCTAGAGACGAATCTTGTTTGTGATATGCTTGATGGGTTTTGTCTCTATTGTGAAAATTTGACCATAGATGACTCATGACACAATATGGACATGAATCAACTTAGGATTTGTCCGTTCTTGATTTTGATCATGTATGTGAGACTTGTGTGTGAATTCGTGTTTTGATTGAGACCCATGATATATATTTGGTGTGGACATGTTAATAATCCTAATTCATGATTTTTAGACACTTGGTAGACTCAATTTCATGTTTGGGTGTGTTTGGATCAATTTTTTTGAATCTATGTTGATTTCGTTTTTAAGGGAAAAATCTGTAGTTTGTCGCTGATCTGTTTTGTTTGCTGTTTTGGACTATCTTGAACTCAGTATCTTAATTTCGGTATAAAACATGAGTTTTAGATAATTTCGTCTACTTTCAAACCCCTCTGACCTTGCTTGATTTTGATTTCGTATGACTGAGTTATGACTGTTTTAATACAGAGGTGTCGATCTTTTCTAGATTCTATTTTTGGGTAATTTTGATAACAAACTATTTTCAAGAACCATGCTATACGTATTATTTTGATTTGAAACTTTGGTCAGTGTTTCTTTATTAAGTTAGGGAAATTTTGGTGAATTTTATTGATAAGTTCTATGTGATGTTTCATGCTCGTTTATAAAATCTTTACGTGCTGTATTTTGATCGCTGTTCTGTAAAGAATCATATTTTCACTATGATTCCTTATACTTTATGAAAAATGTTTGTGAAATGTGAAAGTTAGTATATTTTATCTATTTTCATATCCCTTTGGCGGAATTAGATTTCGTTTCACTGGTTGCGAGATATCTTAGTTTTCGTACAGCAGTGTTGGGATTTCCAGATTTGCTAAAGTATGTTTTCTTGATGCTTTCGTATTTTTGATGACTGATCTATTCTTACTAGAATATTATGAAACTTTATATTTTGATTCTAGACATATAGGGGAATACCCCATATTTTTCCTGAATTTAATTGAGAGGTTTTGATGCAGTTTTTCTGACTGAGAATTCGTTTTCCTGATTTCTGACTGAACATGTTTTCTGTTTTCGAACCTGTTTTGAGTTATGATGTTGTGAAGTACTATGTGACATATTTGTATTCGCTGTATTCGTGTGGATGTCTATTTTCCAGATCCTTCGACGGATCCAGATTTGCATTTCTGTAGTGATAAGAATCACTGTTTTAGTATTGTACTGTCGTACTGTCTTGAATATGAACATACATTGTTTTGCTCGTTTATGTGACTGTATCTCATCTATGATTGTTTATTTGATTCGCTGAACCTGATACTGATTGTACCATGTTAGTTTGACACTATTTCGTACACATCATGCATGTTTGATGACCATAATAAAAATAACCAAGCCGGAATTTCTTAAGGGAAGATCTAGTAGTGGAAAATATGGAAACGTGTACTTAGAAGGGAACTAGTATTCCATACTATTACTGTTACTGTTACTGTTATCTGACCATGTCTACATTACTTCCTATAGGAAGGTGTAGAGGAGAAGAGAACCACTAGGTTCTTACTGTTACTGTTACTGTTACTGCTACTGCTACTGTTACTGTTACTGATACCTGAGTACACTGCCCCATTATGGTCCACTATGAAATTTAAAAGTGAAACTGTTTGTTGTAGCAACCATGTAGTAAAAACCGGAATGCATGAAGTGCTACCTAGCTAGTAATACACACAAGACTGTAAGAACATAAAATTGATACTGTTAAACTGAATACTGTTAAACTGAATACTGTTGGACTGAATACTGTTAGACTGAGACTGTTGGACTGATACTGTTATACTGTTATCCTGATTCACTGATATATTGAGTTTACTGTTACTAGACACTGTTAGTTGCCATGTGACACTGCCTTTGACATAAAACAATGGTACTGTTAGTATACCATGCTAGTTGACTTCCATGCTATTAGTTAGTTTTTCCATGTGCTTGTATCCTACATTATTTGTGACCCACGACTTGCAATTGACGGGTACTTGTTTTCTTCTTTTCTCCTTCTTCTGCAAATTTACTAATTGCAGATCAGGATGGACGTCTGCTAGATGGTATTGGTGAGATGATGTATCAATAGTGGAGTTTCTGTTTTATTATTATTATTATTTGTTGCTTGAACTGGAATAAAAGTGTATTTGATTACTTGGATATTTATTTGTATTTGGGCAATGTGGCCCAGGATATTTAATTTGTCCAGACTCTGATTTATTTGAGAATATTGTATTTTGTTTCAAGTAAATTCTGTTGGTATCTCGTTTCAATTATGCATGTTGGTTGATATTTTTGCTTCTGACTCTGATTAATTCTGTGATGTGTTGTAAAGATTCTTGAACAGCTTATGGATGATGAGAATCATTCACTGGGATTTTGTTACATATTCGTATTCCGTATTCTTTTTGGAAAGTGGGGCGTGACTGGGTTTTTAGTGGTATCAGAGCCCAGGTTTTGCTAACGTATTAGTTTCCTAATATATTAGACAAGCTTGGCTCGATCTGGAATCTGCTCAACATTTCACCAACCATGCATGCATAAATGAATCATAATCAACATTGATCTGGATACTAGTCTTATTCCATCCATTTTGATCCTTTCTTATTCAATTCCTTGATTCCTTGTTTCTTCCGTCCCTTTTAGTCATTCTCATTTGTTGATTTCTTATTAGGTATTGTTTCGTTTTTTCCGTACCCATATTTCTTTGATTCTTTCATTTATCTTCATTTGTTGACTCATTTTGAGTATCATGCTAGTTATTCTTTTTCTGCCATATTCAATAGCAGTTCCCTTTAACACCCTAGACAACATTATCAACAAAACTAAAGTTGTGCAATTTAAAACTGACGTTATAAAAGTTTATAAGCTACAGGCATGTAGAAACTCTCACTCTTATATATAGTAGCAGAGTCAACAGATAATAATTTAGAGATAATGAAAGTGAAATTCGATAGACTTAATTACCTGAAAAACTTACCAACTATGGACATGGAGGAATGTTGGTTGAGAAGAGGAATGGTAGAGGAGGCTTGTAACCTTGAAGAAGATGAATCAATAGAAGAAAGAAGGATAATAGTCGGTTTCACACCTTGTCTTAAAGTTTCACACATTCAAGACATTAATACAGAGACAACACATTCTCTTTGTTTGATTTTTTTTCATTCACCAAATCATTCCTTTTTACAGTAACCCATGCCTTTATATAGGCTACTACCACTCACGCATACTCACACACACACAACTGCACACAACTACCTACTAACTGCACACACACAACTAACTGCATACACACACACACACTGACTGCACACATACTGACAATTGACTGCATAACTGCTACATAACTGCACACACACAACTGACTGTACTGCATACACACACACTAACTGCATAACTGATGCCCACATTACATAATGTGTATAACTTGTTAGATTTTTTACCTAAGTATTGTAGGGATGCTTAACTTTTACAGCCTCTTGTTATGGCGGCATCCAGTGTCAATATATGTGATGTCGAAATAGCTGTAATACAGTTTCATTCCGAACAAATCTGTCCCCTACAAAATATATTGTGTTATTCATACTGTATCAGTAGTATACACTTTAGTTTTTAAGAGTGATATCATGCCTAATTTTATAGATAGTATATACAAACCTCTCACATCCTCTTGAACTAGTACTAGTTTCGACTAGTACTAGTACAGAGAAACAGTTTCCATTTGACTATTTTCCCTTTTTATCATTTCTCATTTCAACTTGTTTCAACTTGCTATTAATCTTTTTGTTGAGTTTCCCTTTTGGTGTATTCTTTTATTCAGCATTTCAACTTGCCATACTCATTAAACTTTCTGGCTTCAAGAACTGTGTGTTTATACCTCGATCTATTCAAGAACTGGCTTCAAGAACTTTCTGGCTTCAAGAACTGGCTTCAAGAATTTCTTTCTTTCTACAAAAATTTGATTGGTACCAACAAACCTCGATCTATTGAGCTCGATTGGTCTCACCTTTATGGCCTCCAAACACATGATCTTTCTTCACTTGAAGCTCCTTTCACTCTTGAAGAGATTAAGTCAGCAGTGTTTGCTCTGAAAAGCGATTCCGCCCCAGGACCCGATGGGTTCCCTGCCTTCTTCTTTCAAAAATTCTGGGACTTTCTTAAGTTTGATCTTCTCAATATGTTTCAAGACCTTCACCAGGGTTGCTTGTCTTTTGATAGGATCAATTACGCTCACATTGTGCTTATTCCCAAGATTGCTGGAGGCCACCTGGTCTCTGACTTTAGACCTATTAGCCTCATCAACACCTCCTTCAAAATCATCATGAAAGTTCTTTCTTCCCGTTTAAGCTTAATCATCTCTCCTCTGATCGACCCCGCCCAATCGGGCTTCATCAAAGACCGGTTCATTCTCGATAGTGTGGCTTCAGCCCAAGAAATCATTTCTCATTGTCATAGATCCCAAACGGAGGGCATCCTTCTTAAGCTTGACTTTCAAAAAGCCTATGATAATGTGAACTGGGATTTCCTTCTAGACATCCTTGTGCATAGAGGTTTTGGTCCTAAATGGATCTCCTGGATCAAATCCAGCTTATTCGCAGGGACCTCTTCCATTTTCATCAACGGTATGGAAGGTCACAAGTTTAAGATCAAATGTGGCCTCCGCCAAGGAGACCCGCTCTCTTCTCTTTTATTCTCTCTCGTCATCGATGTTTTTAGCAAACTCCTTCGGAATGCTTGGCATTTGAACATGATTGAAGGTCTCGGTAGTTCCCCCTCTTTTGTTGGAGTACTCAACCTCCAATTTGCGGACGATACCATTATTTTCACCAAACCAACCAACCACTCTCTTCGTAACCTTAAACTGCTTCTTTATTGTTTTGAAATGGCTTCCGGATTATCTATCAACTTTAATAAATCCTCTGTCCTCTGGCTGGGTTGATCTCCCAACCGACAGTTAGAAATCTCCAATTTTTTCAATTGTCCAATTGCGTCCTTTCCTATCCTCTACTTGGGGGTGCCCCTTCGCTGGGGGAAGTTAAAAAGAGCCGATTGGTTTCCCCTTATAGATAAAGTTGAGACCAGGCTGAATGTTTGGTCTGGCAAAACCCTATCTAGAGGTGGTAGATTGACCCTTGTTAACTCTGTGATTTCTGCCTTACCTCTTTATCTTATGTCTTTTTATTTCTTACCCTCCTGGGTTATCAAAAGGATTGATCAGATTAGAAGTAATTTCTTCTGGTCTGGATCCTCCTCTTTTAAACCAGGATCTCATCTGTGTCAGTGGAAACTTGTTTGTTCTTCTAAGGAAGAAGGAGGTCTAGGTGTTTTGGACCTTCGTAATCACAACATTGCTTTACTTGGTAAATGGTTATGGAAACTCCATATTTCCGATCATTCACCTTGGATTTGTTGCATCAAAGATTATCGTTCTATCTCTAATAGTTGGTGGGAATTTCCCGAGAGGATTAATCCTCGTGCCTCCCCCTTCTGGAAGGGTGTTTGGAAAGCTTCACCCGCTTTTCGTTGCAGTATCTATCATACCTGTAGTGATGGTAGTAGAGCTAAATTTTGGACCGATCTTTGGGTAGGAAATACCACTTTAGCTTCTGCTTTTCCTTCCCTTTTTCGCCTGGCTGCTCTCCCATCAGCTTCGGTGGAAGATTCCTTTTCTTGGATCAATAATTCTCGTAATTGGAGTATTCCTTTTACGATTATCCTCCCTGAATCCTTACTAGAGTCTTATAATGATCTCATTCAATTGCTAGAATCCTATGTTTGGAGGTCTTCAGAAAGCATTGCTTGGCGATGGTCGCCTTCGGGCACCTTTTCGGTAAAATCCTTTTATGACTTCCTGAACTCTAGAGGAGTCTTATCTCCCATTGCCAACTTCTTTTGGGACTCGAGGGTGCCCCTGAAAGTGAAGATCACTTCTTGGTTGGCCTTTAATAATAAATTGCTCACCGTGGATGTACTTAATCATAGAAACTTAGCTTGGGGACAACTATGTGCCCTTTGCACCCAGCACTCGGAAAACGTTGATCATCTTTTTGTTCAATGTCCTGTCATCTCTCCGTTATGGAAGATTTGCTCCCTTGCGTGGGATTCGGGGCCCTTACCCCCTGTTTTAGGCTCTGTTTGGTTGTCTAAGCCTTCGAACTCGTCGTTTCGAAGTGCTTGGATGTTGTCAATTCATACCGTCATTTGGGTCATTTCGAAAGAGAGGAACTCCCGAGTTTTTCAACATCGGGCTTCTTCTACTTCCGCGATAGTTGATGATTTTTTATTTCTTTTCTATCTTTGGGCTTCGGGTTTAAAACCCAAAGACTTCGACTCCAATGTTTCTAAAAGATTATTTCACGCAGTCCATTGTCAGTGTACCCTTAATGCTTTATAATTTTGTTTTTCCGTTATCTCTGTTCTTACCTTTTCTCTTCTTCTCCTTACCTTATTTGCAGGATTAATCTTCTCCCTAGGGGAGCTATTGTCTCTTTGCTTCTTGCTAAGATGATGCTATGTTAGTGGAGAATGCGTCTGGTATTTCCTGGGGTTTTTGTGAGGCTTTTGCCTTCCCCATCTGTGGGATGTTTTGCCCTGATTTTAGCTACTTTTCTTTTGATGCTATGGCATTTATTTTTGTACTCAGTACTTATATTTCTTTCTCTTAATCTTATCTATGGATGCTTATGTCATTATCGCTATTGCTTGTTTTTTCTCTCTAGCTGTGTATGTTTTTCCTGAGTGGTTTGTGTACTATTTGCTTATTGTGGTTGCATCAGAGATGATGGGCAGCTTTTTCTTCCCCATCCTGCTCTTTTGAATGACTGGTTATTTGAGTCTTTTTGTTTTGGTCTCCCTTGTGATTCTGAGCATGTTGTTTATTAGCAGCTGGGTGGTTGCTTTTTATTTTGCTCATGTTTCTTTTTGCCTGTGGAGAGTATACTTCTAGCTCTGTTTTGTTATCGGTTTAGGGATGGCATTCTTGCTTCCCTTTGGTTTGGTTTGAGAACAGGCTGCTGGTGCTCTTTTTTTGGCTGTTCTCTTCCCTCTTCTGATGTTGTTTGCCCTCCCTCTTGCTTGGTTCTTCCGGTTTGAGGTGCTTTCAGCAGCCCTTTTCTGTCGAGATTCTCAGAGGAGTAGCACTGTTGAGGATGATTGCAGCTTCTTTGAGGAGGATTATCTTGTTGAGAGTTGTTGTTGTAGCTTTGTCTTCGCATCGGATGGTCTCCTTCCGCGCTCCAGCTGTTGGTTATGTTTATTATTGCTGCCGGCCGTGACTGGAGCCTCCCTAGCCTCGACGTTTAGCATCTCATTTGTTTTGCTATCTCTTTGTTTCTTTCTTGTATTTCTTTCTTATTGCACTGTTATCTGTTTTCATTTTACTGCTTGTAAAATTGACTTTTGATTTAGTTTTTATATATTATTATTCTGTTGGCTGGGGTTGCAAGACCCTATCCGTTTCATCAAAAAAAAAGAACTGTGTGTTTATCAAGGACTGTATAAGGGGACTTCTTCCATAAGTTTCACTATAAAATTTAAATTTGAGTACAATTTACAGTCCTTCAATATGATTCACAAATGATTCTCTCAAACATTTATTCTAAGACTTCGTTGTTACAGACACCATCAGCATATACAGAGACTGTCAACACACCATTTGATAAACTCATTCCTGGAAACTATATTCAATCATACGCTTATTCGGTCTGATACATAAAACACCAGCAACAAAGACTACATACATCAATACCGAAACCAACAGTAAAAAGCAGATAAACACATACTACCAAAAGGAACAACCACAAATAGCTTGTGCATGGATCATCCCTTTAATGAAGACAGCACCACCACGTTCTTCCCACTGCATATCCCTCTCTTCCTCCCTCTCTCTTTCTCTATCTCCTTTTCTATCTCCTCCCTTTCCTCCTCCCTGCCTATTTCCCTCTCTCTCCTTCTCCCCTCGCTCCTCCTCCCTCCCCCTTTCCCTCTCTCCCTTCCCTCGTTTGCTCTCTTCCTCTCTACCTCTCCCTCGTTCCCTCTCTTTCCCTCTCCCTTTCTCTCCCCCTTCCTAATCCCCCCCCCTCCGCCCTCTTCCTCCTTTTTCCATTGCAAGACCCATGTTGGTAGTATAACACTCTCATTTTGCGCCATCACAACCTCCTCAACAACTCCTTACTCACCTCATCCCTTTTGCCAGCTCCAGCCTCATCATCGCACTCAACATCAAGATCTCTCCTTCCAAAAATTGTGGGTGGTTTGTCCTTGCCGACGCAGTGAACCCAAAGAACTCAATTTGTCCTCTTGAAGCAATCTGACTAAAGGGGAAAAACCTCGGTTTCCAAAACACATCCCCTTTACTCACTTCTGTATTCATTGTCAATGTCATGTTCGGATAAACCACCTGAATTCTACCGGTGCCTCTTAGTACTACACCGTACTCGGTTGCTTGTGGGTTGAAGTGAGGGGCAACCATGGATCCAGTTGTAAGATTTACATAGTAGACTCAGACATCTGAGTATTGCAATGCACGGTAGTCGTGCTGATCAAGTTCCGACCAACCATAGTGCTTTCTAAAGCTAGGGTCATGATCAAAGAGGTTGTAAGAGTCCGGTTCTCCAACTGGACCAGATGACTTCTTGTTTTTTAGATTAGCCTTGGATGGAATTGAAGAGTCTCGTCAACAACCAAGGTCTGTATTCTTGGTTCGATTCTTCTACTATGTCACTATTGGAGTACACTACCCAGCGTTAGCCCCCACCTTGAGGCAGGTGAGGTGGCTGCCTCAGAATCCAATTTTTTTCACAATTTTAGGAGGCCCCAAATTTGTATTCCTCTTATAAATATAGGCACGTATTTTGCACGTAAAAAATTATATTGTTATTAGGGACCCCAAAAAATAATCATTTGGGTCTATCACCTCGGGCCCCCGGGAAGTCAGGGCCAGCCCTGACAATACCCTTTGTGCTTTCTTTAACTTTGAGTATAGAAGTGAAGATAAATGATGAGGCTAGTCAGCCGGTTCACTTATAATATATACTATTGGCCCAGCCGTGCGACTACCTGTTAGTGCCCGCCCCCACTTCCTCTGTAGTGATCGGGAGGCAATGTGAATACCATTTGTGTACTGAAATATAACAATCTGAATTTTCAATAAGCAGATTAACTACATTTCACTATGTATAGCATGTTTTAATTCTTGCGTAACATGAGATTCTAGGGCCGGCCCTGGGCTTGTGCGACTTGTGCAGTCGCACAGGGCCATTAATGAGGAGGCCCGTTGGACGTCATATATAATTAATACAAATTTTATTTCAACTTTAGCACAAAAGTCAATTTGTTTGAGTGGTTAAGGGAATATACTTTAAATCTAATGGGTGTAGGTTCGAACCTTGCTATCGATTATTATTATTATTATTATTATTATTATTATTATTATTATTATATATATACTAGGTTTGCCCATTGACACGTGCCTACGACACGTCTTTGGAATGGTACACCTTGTTTGATCATATAAAATAGTTTTGGAGGTCCAGTAAATTAATTGAAGTAGCAAACATATTATATGAGAAACTTTGGGAGTCCAAACATATTATATGATTTTTTGAATTTTTTAAATTATTCTAAAATTTTTAAAATTTTTAATTTTTTAAGTTTTTTAATTTTTAATTTTTAAAATTTTTATTTTCTTAATTTTTTAAATAGAAGAGGGAGGGAGAGAGGGAGAAAAATAAAAATAAAAATAAATATAGAAGTTGTTTTGGGTGGGGGATTTGAATTTGAGTTTTGGGGGAAAACTTTTGGGGGCGAAATATGTTTTGTGATGTTAGATCTGAGCCTTTGATTTTTGGGGAATTGAAGGTGAGCCACTTGATAGCTTTCTTTGTGTTTTATTATATAGATATATATAAACCCTGTTACGCCCTGCTTTCCAAAATACGAAAATACGAGTACGTAACGTAGGCCCAGCGAATGATGTAAACACCATCCATAAGTTGTACCAGTCTAAGTCAACAATATGAACAATAAACACAACCACACAAGTAAATATAATCACATGAATTAAGAAAAACTTCAATAATAATGATATAATCCAAAATAATATCCAACATAATATCCAATATCTAGGGAAATAAATAATGTCATGCCCCGCTTTCCAAAAATATGAAATACGAGTACATGACATTGGCTCAACGAATGACTAACGTCACCCATAAGTTATTTATCCGATCAACTCAACAATATAATCAATACAGAACAATTGCACAGGAAATAATAATAGTCTCATCAACAATAATACTTGGAATGAAGCAATAGGAAAAATCCAAATATAATAAACCAGCGTCTGGAAACAATAATAACAATATTCGGGTCAAAAGCCCACAATACAATGAAATAACAATGGTTCAATAATTAAGTCTTCATGACAAAACAATAATCTATTAAGCGACGATGTTATCAATTCCTTCACCAATGTTGTTCTCCCAATCCATTAGGCAATTCTCCATCAACACCTGTAAACACTTCCTTTAAAAAGATGAGAAAAATTGTCCTTAGAGTAAGTCATGGACAGCAAGTAGAGAAAGCAAGAAATAATGGAATAACAATATAACAATGAATTCAATGGATCAATAGAAATCAATAACATGGGACAATAACAATAATCAATATCATGATAAACGATACAATAGTTGTAAACAATGACTCAATAATCGATAATAATATTCAATGATCAATATCAATAACACTTAGCCAATAATTGATATCAATAGGAACAATGATGAACAATATGCGATGTCGATGTGGTGTCAATTCTTAAGTCTATTAATCATTTTAATCCTAACCAATGTAGTACTTCTTGCGTCCCATTTATTTATCACATGGTTGTTACATAGAAACAAGTTACGCTTAGGCTTAGTGGTGAATTTTATAGATCATGTAGTCGGTAATGATATACAATAAGGACCGATGATTTAATAACCGATGACCGAATCAATTGAGATACTGTAATCCGTAATCTACAATCAACCGATGATCGATAGACCGATAAATAGGGAAACACGGGCCCCTCTTTCGAGTACAGTCCCTATATTGTTCATCACTAAAGTCAACCCTTAAAGCCTGGCTTGTTAATTATTTTATCGATACAACAATACAATATGCAATTTGAGACATGAGATGAACAATGGTATTAATAGGGAAACAATAGGATGGTAACATTGAATAGGACGATTAAAATGATGACAATAACTCATTAGGATCATACAATGCATCATACATACTTTAATTCATGCAATACTATGATATAGGAATAATTAAATTAAGAAAAACTGGAAGATGAAATTCTGGAAATAAAAACACAGTAGTAGTAAAACGAGCATAATGTTTGCTACACAACTCGGAATTCAACGATTCAAGATGTTCTGAAAACTAGAAACATAGGGCTACAACTCTTATTCAGAAAGTTATTTATTTTGATATCAAATACTGGGTCGAAAACATCGGCAAATTCCAGACAACAACAACATACAAATTTTTGGGTATTTTTCATGAAATAATTTAATTTAAACATGATGGGTATCAATTCTTTTAGTCGATAAATTTTATGATTAGCATGATGAATGCAATAACATGATAAATAAAATTAGAAACACATGCATACACTTATTTAACATCAATCAAAACAACAATCGATCAATCAAACATACAACCTAGCAATTATTTCTACAATAATTTAATTGTGTCGTGACCATATGCATAACCCTATTAACGATACTATATGAACACATGAAAGATTCAATCTTTGGAGTCAAAAGTGGCACGAAGTTAAGACTATTGGGGTTAGCTCGTGTAAACCCTCAATAGACCCAACGAAAGATAATCAATACAATGATACGATAAACGATTAGGATCTACTTGCGGAGTTTCAATAAAAACTTGAATTTGATTCAATAACAATTCAAGAGGAAAGTGACTTTGCCTTATAGACGATGAAATTGAATACCAAGAATAACGGGATGAGAATTGTAGAACCCCGTATTTTCAAATATTATTTTAATTATTTGAAAATGAATTTAAATGATTTTTGAGGATTTAATAAATATTTTCTAAGAAAGTTATCTTTTGTACACGTGCAAAATACGTGCAAATGACTTTTGAGAAGCTTGAAAATTTTAGTTTTCCTTATGAAAAATCATTATTTATTATTTGAGAATTATTTAATATTTTTCCAGATTTTTCAGAAATTAATTATGCCTATTTGCAATTTTTGAGAAAAGAAGGACTTATTTGCAAAATTGACAATTTTGAGGGTTGAAGTGCAAAGTGTATTTGCTGGACTTTCCGATCAGTACTTGTTGAGGTTTGAGAATATACTTTTCTATTAGATCCTAATTTAAATGATATTTGGTTTATTTTTCAAAGAAAGGAATTATATATGCAAGATGTATTTTGAAAAGGAGTATTTTGTAAAGAGGGAATAAAAACCCTAATATTTCTATCCGGCATATTTAAGGGAAATTCTTTTCCCAGCCGTCATTGAGTATATTCAGAATATTGGGATTTCTTTGAGGAGCAAGAAGAGATTCTTGGATCTAGCAAAAGGAGGAAGCTTTTGTGGACTTTTCTTCAAAACAAGGTGAGTGGATTGTTTTGTTTTGTTGTTTTGTTTGCTTTGCTTGTTTGTTTGTCTTGATTGATGAATGACGTAAGATCTTGTTATGCTTGTTTGTGATCATTATGCCATTATTTTGTTAGTCTCATTGTATGTAAGATATGGATCTATTAGTTGATAGGGAGGATGAAAACTTTTATTGTTACTTGGATCATGATGAGAGAAATATTAAGATTTGTTGAGGATATGTTGATTTTGAGATCGTATTGTTGGGAGATATACTAAAAATTGATGGTGTTATGACCAGATGATAAACATCTAGATCTGATGGTAATAGTTCAGATTTTGATTAGTTATGAAAGAAGTTTTGTTGAGAAAACCCTAATGGGAGAATTGAGAATTAAGATCATGAGAATATGAAATTTGAGTATTTGAGTGATTGAGTAATGTAACCATGATGGAGATTATTGAGAGATGTCTATTGGCCTGGATACAATTAATTTTTATGATCAGTGAATCTTTAGAAAACCCCTGGTTGATTTGTGTTCGGACCTATTGTTGGGAACCTGTAGCCGACAGTCGACTGGACCATACAGCAGTCGACTGGCACGAGCCTGTTGTGAATTTTTAGTCTTTGAGGTTTGTTCGGGACAGTCGACCTAGACTGTGGTCAGTCGACTGGTCCTCTGCTTGTAATTTTGTTCAGTTCTTTCGGGACGGTCGACTGATAACTTACCCAGTCGACTGATCTTTCCTTAGTTTATTTTTGAGAAATGTTGGATTATGCCCTCTGGACAGTCGACTGATCTGATGTGCAGTCGACTGGTCCTGAAGGATCTTTGTATTTGATTTGAGATATTTTGTTTAGTGTTTGGGATGTTTTGTTCAGTAATTGATTTTAAGACATTTATTCAGTATTTGATTTTGAGATGTTCAGATAAGAACATGATTTTTAGATCTTTTGTTGAGCCACTTGTTAAGTGGGAATTTGTTCAGATATTTGTTTTTGAGTCTCTAGAGGTAAATGACCCTAGTATACCGGTGTTGAGATATTTGTTCAGTTATTTGTTGAGGCCCATTGAGGCGAATTTTCAGTTATTCAGATTTTTAGTCCGGTTGGGTACACTACTCAAGGAGATTTGTTCAGTAACCCAAACTAATAAGGACAGGCATCAGTAGTGTCATGACGGATGAGAACTTGAGTTATGCACCTCAGTATGGCTTTTGATGTAGGATTTAATCTCCAGAATTATCCAAGTAATTATCTTGTGATGTGTGATTTATCTCCGGAATTATCCAGGTAGTTAACCTGAGATGTGAGGTATTTCTCCTGAATTATCCAAGTAATTATCTTGTGATGTGAGATTGAACTACGGAATGATCGGAGTCGAGGCGACGCTTTTGGGGTATTATTGTGATAAGGAATCTATGTTTAGATGTGGGATGATCTCCTGAATTATCCAGGGAAAATACCTGTGATGTGGGATCAATCTCCGAAATTATCAAGCATGGGCAAATTATCATAGTGTATCTTCATCTCTTAGTAGTCATCGTTGTCAGCATGTAGTCATGATGTTTTCTTGAATCACTCTTATGCATTTGGATTTCCTGTTTTTACACACTTGGCTTTTGGTTTTGGTATCACCCATTATTCTCTGTCGTTACTCCATACTTTATTGTTTGATTATTATTGTTGGACATTATGTTTTAAGCTCATTTATGTTATTTGTTGTTTTGTTGCCACTCACACCATTTTGATGGCTGACCCCTTTAGTTTGGGGGTTAGGGTTCAACTCTAGCCTCACATGTTGCAGGTTATTGCTTAGGTCGAAGGTTGGAGGCTTGAGTGAGAAATTTGAGAATATTGGATTATTTAGTGATTTGTGTAAAGCTGTAAAGTATAATTGAGATCATTTTGAGTTGTAAACAAAAAGAAACATTTGTGTTGAGATGATTAGACTTCCGCTGTGATATGTAATAATTGTTGTAATAAAGAAGAAAAATTTTAGTGGTGTTGTTGGTGTTTATTGTTCTATTGAAGTGGATTACTGGGATTTCGCCACTTATTTTCTAAGCTCTCATATTAGAAATTTGGGGCGCTACAGAGATTGGTATCAGAGCTCTGCTTCAATGTAATAATAGACATAGTATGACAACCAACCTAGGTGTGGACACTAGAGAGTGAGTGCCTAGGTGTGGACATCAGAGTGTGAGTATCACATAGAATTAAATTATGATGTTTGGTTTGAAATTATGGTTTGGGGTATGGTTATGGCTTCGCCATAGGGTAATGATTTGAGTTTGAATTGTGTGTGTTACTCTAACTTTACCCTCGTTTTGCAGTAATCACGATGGTTGCACCCAGAGGTAGAAATGGTGGCAATAATGAGGATGGATCTGGTAGTTCCCGAGGGAATGGGATCGACCTTGAAGCTGAATTCGCTAAGGTTTATCAGACCTTGAACACATTGATGGCACTCAATGTGGCGCAGCAGCAGGCGCAGCAGCAGAATCCGTAGCCGAATCATGGAGCTGGGCATGGATTGGTGAATGCCGACCCCATCAAGCAGATCGAATCCTTTAAGAGGATGAGGCCGCCAGTCTTTGAGGGGCTAGCTGATCCAATAGCAGCAGACGATTGGATTCGGAAGATGGAGACGATCTTCGAAGTATCGGAGACTCCAGCAGCTAGTAAGGTGAAGTTAGCTTCTATGCAACTTGACAAAGACGCTGGTGTCTGGTGGGAGTCACTGAAGAGGACTCTGGGAGATCAGCCTTTGACATGGGAAGCTTTTCTGGAGGAATTCAGAGATCGTTTCTTTCCTCTTGATGTTCAGGAGAAGAAGGCGACTGAGTTCATGAACCTTCAGCAGGGGAGCATGACTGTTCGGGAGTATGAGACGAAGTTCGCTCAACTTTCAAGGTGCACCAGAGTTGGTCATGGATGAAGCAAAGAAGGCCAAAAAGTTTGAGCAGGGCTTGAGGCCGAACTTGAGGTCAAGGATGGTTCCGTTGGGTATCAGGAGATTCGAGAAGCTGGTCAGGAGGGCCGCGATGACTGAAGAAGATATGGAACTGTTTCAGAAGAAGCAGGAATCATGGAACCGAAACAAGAGGCCAGCATCAGGCCAGAGTGGGAAGGGATTCCCCGCGAAGCAGGCAAAGTTCAGTGGACCGGTGCAGAAGGCGCCTGGAGCTCAGGGAGTGACCTGCTACTACTGCAAGGAAGTAGGACATTACAGGTCAGCATGTCCGAAGTTGGCAGAGCATGTTTGTTCTCAGTGTGGGCAGACTGGACACTCAAAGTCCCATTGTCCACAACTGAAGAAAGATGGTTCGGGTGGAAGCAAAATCCCGAAGAGGCAAGGGCGAGTATTTGCATTGACCGAGGAGGATGCGAGAAACTCGGAAGATGTAATACAGGGTATGCAGGAATTTTGATTTCTTTCATTTTTGAATCAGTGTAATGAATAAAAGCTTTTATTTCAGAACAATTTAAGATTGAGTATCATTCTTATTGTAACAGGAGTTGTTTTAATAAATGGAATTAAAGCAAAGGTTTTGTTTGACACTGGTTCATCGCATACTTTTGTATCGCCAAGTTTTGCAAAGATCTTAGGTTTGGAACCTAAGCTATTTCCAGGCAGAGTTTTGTCGGTGGCAACGCCGTCAGGTGAAGAGCTAGTAGCGGATCGATATTACGAGGGCTGTGATATCGAGATTGGTGGAAGGATGTTCGGCATCGACTTGATCGAGCTACAAGTGTTGGGAGTGGATGTCATCGTCGGCATCGATTGGATGGCTATATATGATACCACAATTGATTGCAAGCAGAAGGAGGTGTTGGTGAAAGCACCAGGTGGACCTGCAGTAACTTTCCAAGGGAGGCAGAAGATCCCGCAGGTGGCTGCAATGGTATTTAAGAAGTCTATTGCAGATGAAGTCAAGAGCATTCCGGTGGTTCGAAAGTTTCCTCAGGTGTTCTTGGATGATTTTCCAGGATTACCGCCACAGAGAGATGTGGAGTTTAGCATCAATGTTCAGCCGGGGAGTGCGCCGATTTCCAAGGCTCCGTACAGGATGGCACCTGTAGAGCAGGATGAAGTGAAGAAGCAGATTGAAGAGCTTTTGAGCAAAGGGCTTATCAGACCGAGTTCATCTCCGTGGGGAGCGCCAGTGTTGTTGGTCAAGAAGAAGGATGGGTCGATGAGGATGTGCATTGACTATCGGGAGTTAAATAGGGTGACTATTCAGAACAAGTATCCGTTGCCGCGGATTGATGATTTGTTCGACAGACTTCGAGGAGCAGCGGTATTTTCGAAGATTGACTTGAGGTCAGGGTATCATCAGGTGCGAGTCAAGGAGGAAGATGTGAGCAAGACAGCTTTCAGGACTCGTCATGGGTTGTATGAATTCTTGGTGATGCCATTCGGGTTGACGAATGCGCCAGCAGTTTTCATGGATATGATGAATCGGGTGTTGAGGCCATTCATTGATTCCTTTGTGGTGGTCTTCATCGATGATATTTTGGTATATTTGAAGTCGGAAGAGGATCATTCTAAGCACTTGACAGCGGTATTACAGACGTTGCAGGAGCACAGCTTGTATGCCAAATTGTCGAAGTGTGAATTTTGGAAATCTGAGGTAGCTTTTCTTGGTCACATTCTTTCTAAGGAGGGAGTGGCTACTGACCCTCAGAAAGTGGAAGCAGTGAAGGATTGGCCCAGGCCGACGTCAGTGAAGGAAGTGAGAAGCTTCTTGGGATTAGCTGGTTACTACAGGAGGTTTATTCAGGGGTATTCTCATATTGCAGTTCCATTGACAGGTTTGACCCGGAAGAGTGTGGCATTTGTGTGGACAGATAAGTGCGAGGAGAGTTTCATTGAGTTAAAGGAAAGGTTGACTACTGCACCCATACTAGCATTGCCGCAAGCAGGGAAGGATTATGACATCTACAGTGATGCATCTCTCAGAGGTTTGGGATGTGTCTTGATGCAAGAAGGCAAGGTCATTGCCTATGGTTCGAGGCAGTTGCGTCCGCATGAGAAGAATTATCCGACGCATGATTTGGAGTTAGCAGCTATCATATATGCCTTGAAGCTATGGAGGCATTATGTCTATGGTGAGAAGGTCAATATGTACACTGACCACAAGAGCCTGAAGTATATTTATCAGCAGAGGGATTTGAATCTTCGTCAGAGAAGATGGTTGGAGGTATTGGAAGACATTCGTCCTGAGATCAAGTATCATCCGGGCAAGGCGAATGTAGTGGCTGATGGACTTAGCAGGAAGAGTAGTTTGTCAAGGTTGATCACTACTCGAAGAGAGTTGGCAGCAGAGATCGATCAGGCAGGTATCGAGGTGGTACTGCGAGGTTTAGGGGCATCTTTGGCTCAGTTGAGACTGCAGCCGTCCTTGAGAGAAAAGATTGTAGAAGGCCAGAAATCAGATTCAGAGATCCAGAAGATGTTGCAGCAGGTTGCAGAAGGCAAGTTATCAGAATTTCGTGTCCAAGATGGAGTTCTTTGGTTGGGTGAGAGGTTGTGTGTTCCAGATGATGCAGAGTTGAGAGAGAGTATCTTGCAGGAGGCACACAGCACATTGTTATCAGTTCATCCAGGAGGTACGAAGATGTACAGGGACATCAAACCACATTTTTGGTGGTCTGGCATGAAGCGAGATGTAGCAGATTTTGTGGCAAGGTGTCTGACTTGTCAGCAGATCAAGGCAGAGAATCAGAGACCTGGAGGTTTGTTACAGCCATTACCCATTCCGGAGTGGAAGTGGGAGAATATCAGGATGGACTTTATTACGGGTTTGCCGAGGAGTTCGAAGGGCAATGACTCGATTTGGGTTGTTGTGGACCGATTGACTAAGTCGGCACATTTTCTAGCCATGAAGATTACTTGGTCGATGGAGAAATTGGCTGAGTTATACATTGGAGAGATTGTGAGACTTCATGGAGTTCCTGTTTCGATTGTGTCTGACAGAGACGCAAGGTTTACTTCGAGGTTTTGGAAGAGCCTACAAGCAGCTTTGGGCACCAGGACTGATTTCAGTACAGCTTTTCATCCGCAGACAGATGGTCAGACGGAAAGGGTGAATCGAGTGCTGGAAGACATGTTGAGAGCTTGTGTTATGGACTTTGGTGGTAGTTGGGAGAGATACTTGGCATTGGTTGAGTTTGCCTATAACAATAGTTACCATGCAAGTATTGGGATGGCACCTTATGAGGCTTTGTATGGGCGGAGGTGCAGGACACCTGTATGTTGGTATGAGGTTGGCGAGAGGCAGATGTATGGTCCTGAGATCGTGCAACAGACGTCAGAGCAGATTGAGTTGATTCGCAAGAGGTTAGTTGAAACTCAGAGTCGGCAGAAGAGTTATGCTGACACGCGACGAAGAGATTTGGAATTTGAGGTTGGGGATGCAGTTTTTCTCAAGGTTTCTCCGACCAAAGGAGTGATCAGATTTGGTAAGGGTGGCAAGTTGGCGCCGAGGTATATTGGTCCGTACAGGATCGTGGAGCGGATTGGCAAGACCGCATACAGATTGAAGCTTCCAGAGGAGTTGGCTCAAGTGCATGATGTGTTTCATGTATCATTACTGGGGAAGTATGTGGCCGATCAGAAGCATCAGTTGGTAGAAGTTCCTGAGGATCTACAAGTGAACTTGAGTTACAAGGAACAGCCTGTTGAGATCGTTGATCGTAGGGAGAAAGTCCTTAGGAGCAAGGTGATACCTATGGTCAAGGTATTGTGGAGGAATCAACAGTTCGAGGAGGCTACTTGGGAGCCAGAGGATCGCATGCTGAATGATTTTCCTGAATTGTTTGAATGAATGTATTTCTTGTATGAGAATAGAATTCTTTGAATGAATGAACCATTGAATGATATATGATGTATCCTTTTATTTTGATTGTGATGTTATATGGAATTGTTGGATTTTGTTCTATATATGAAATATTGTTTCCTTTTGTTGGTATGTGTTGTGAACTCATTAGTAGTAGTTCTGAGGACAGAACTCTTCTAAGGAGGGAGTGATGTAGAACCCCGTATTTTCAAATATTATTTTAATTATTTGAAAGTGAATTTAAATGATTTTTGAGGATTTAATAAATATTTTCTAAGAAAGTTATCATTTGTACACGTACAAAATACGTGCAAATGACTTTTGAGAAGCTTGAAAATTTTAGTTTTCCTTATGAAAAATCATTATTTATTATTTGAGAATTATTTAATATTTTTCCAGATTTTTCAGAAATTAATTATGCCTATTTGCAATTTTTGAGAAAAGAAGGACTTATTTGCAAAATTGACAATTTTGAGGGTTGAAGTGCAAAGTGTATTTGCTGGACTTTCCGATCAGTACTTGTTGAGGTTTGAGAATATACTTTTCTATTAGATCCTAATTTAAATGATATTTGGTTTATTTTTCAAAGAAAGAAATTATATATGCAAGATGTATTTTGAAAAGGAGTATGTTGTAAAGAGGGAATAAAAACCCTAATATTTCTATCCGGCATATTTAAGGGAAATTCTTTTCCCAGCCGTCATTGAGTATATTCAGAATATTGGGATTTCTTTGAGGAGCAAGAAGAGGATTCTTGGATCTAGCAAAAGGAGGAAGCTTTTGTGGACTTTTCTTCAAAACAAGGTAAGTGGATTGTTTTGTTTTGTTGTTTTGTTTGCTTTGCTTGTTTGTTTGTCTTGATTGATGAATGACGTAAGATCTTGTTATGCTTGTTTGTGATCATTATGCCATTATTTTGTTAGTCTCATTGTATGTAAGATATGGATCTATTAGTTGATAGGGAGGATGAAAACTTTTATTGTTACTTGGATCATGATGAGAGAAATATTAAGATTTGTTGAGGATATGTTGATTTTGAGATCGTATTGTTGGGAGATATACTAAAAATTGATGGTGTTATGACCAGATGATAAACATCTAGATCTGATGGTAATAGTTCAGATTTTGATTAGTTATGAAAGAAGTTTTGTTGAGAAAACCCTAATGGGAGAATTGAGAATTAAGATCATGAGAATATGAAATTTGAGTATTTGAGTGATTGAGTAATGTAACCATGATGGAGATTATTGAGAGATGTCTATTGGCCTGGATACAATTAATTTTTATGATCAGTGAATCTTTAGAAAACCCCTGGTTGATTTGTGTTCGGACCTATTGTTGGGAACCTGTAGCCGACAGTCGACTGGACCATACAGCAGTCGACTGGCACGAGCCTGTTGTGAATTTTTAGTCTTTGAGGTTTGTTCGGGACAGTCGACCTAGACTGTGGTCAGTCGACTGGTCCTCTGCTTGTAATTTTGTTCAGTTCTTTCGGGACGGTCGACTGATAACTTACCCAGTCGACTGATCTTTCTTAGTTTATTTTTGAGAAATGTTGGATTATGCCCTCTGGACAGTCGACTGATCTGATGTGCAGTCGACTGGTCCTGAAGGATCTTTGTATTTGATTTGAGATATTTTGTTTAGTGTTTGGGATGTTTTGTTCAGTAATTGATTTTAAGACATTTATTCAGTATTTGATTTTGAGATGTTCAGATAAGAACATGATTTTTAGATCTTTTGTTGAGCCACTTGTTAAGTGGGAATTTGTTCAGATATTTGTTTTTGAGTCTCTAGAGGTAAATGACCCTAGTATACCGGTGTTGAGATATTTGTTCAGTTATTTGTTGAGGCCCATTGAGGCGAATTTTCAGTTATTCAGATTTTTAGTCCGGTTGGGTACACTACTCAAGGAGATTTGTTCAGTAACCCAAACTAATAAGGACAGGCATCAGTAGTGTCATGACGGATGAGAACTTGAGTTATGCACCTCAGTATGGCTTTTGATGTAGGATTTAATCTCCAGAATTATCCAAGTAATTATCTTGTGATGTGTGATTTATCTCCGGAATTATCCAGGTAGTTAACCTGAGATGTGAGGTATTTCTCCTGAATTATCCAAGTAATTATCTTGTGATGTGGGATTGAACTACGGAATGATCGGAGTCGAGGCGACACTTTTGGGGTATTATTGTGATAAGGAATCTATGTTTAGATGTGGGATGATCTCCTGAATTATCCAGGGAAAATACCTGTGATGTGGGATCAATCTCCGGAATTATCAAGCATGGGCAAATTATCATAGTGTATCTTCATCTCTTAGTAGTCATCGTTGTCAGCATGTAGTCATGATGTTTTCTTGAATCACTCTTATGCATTTGGATTTCCTGTTTTTACACACTTGGCTTTTGGTTTTGGTATCACCCATCATTCTCTGTCGTTACTCCATACTTTATTGTTTGATTATTATTGTTGGACATTATGTTTTAAGCTCATTTATGTTATTTGTTGTTTTGTTGCCACTCACACCATTTTGATGGCTGACCCCTTTAGTTTGGGGGTTAGGGTTCAACTCTAGCCTCACATGTTGCAGGTTATTGCTTAGGTCGAAGGTTGGAGGCTTGAGTGAGAAATTTGAGAATATTGGATTATTTAGTGATTTGTGTAAAGCTGTAAAGTATAATTGAGATCATTTTGAGTTGTAAACAAAAAGAAACATTTGTGTTGAGATGATTAGACTTCCGCTGTGATATGTAATAATTGTTGTAATAAAGAAGAAAAATTTTAGTGGTGTTGTTGGTGTTTATTGTTCTATTGAAGTGGATTACTGGGATTTCGCCACTTATTTTCTAAGCTCTCATATTAGAAATTTGGGGCGCTACAAGAATTTCGGAGCAACAAACTCACGAACTCACGAAGCACATTCACACTACGTGCACAAGAAACCAAAGCAACAATAGCAACACTACACGTGCAACGCATGTAGAAAACAACACAGCAAAACTCCAAAACCAATAGCGGACAGCGAGATCAATGCTAGCAGCAACTCGGCGAGTCGTGGCTGCGGCTCGCCCGACTCCGACCGGCGGCTGACGACGGCGAGGTCGGAGAGCAAGGGGCGGCATCGAGCAGTGGTCGCTAGCCGCTGGTGTCGACGAGACAGAGAACAGTCGGGGGGAAGAATCGATGGCCTGCTGTTATCGACGGGAAAGGGAAACAGCGGTAAGGGGTCGACGGGACAGGGCTCACGAGACTAGTGGCGACTGGAGCAAGAGGACAAGGTGGCGGATCGGAGAGTGCAGTCGAGGAGGGCGACTAGGGGAAGAGGACGAGGTGCTCTATTTCGGACAAAAAACAGAGGAAGGAGAGACTCGACGAAGGTGGTGGAGGTCGAAGGCGATGAGGGGCTTGGTGTTGGGTTTCGGCTTCTGTGCTGCAGTCAGTAGGGGCGAACGAGGCGGGTGGGAGGAGGAAGATGGAGGAGAATCGCAATGGGTTCGGGAGGCGATGGGTTCACAGGGTGGTGGAGGAAGACGAGGATGGAGATGGGTGACGGTGAAGGAGGATGAGCGGGAGTGGGTTTCAAAAGGGGCAGGGGAAGAGAGAAGGTACAGGTTGAGAGGTAGGGGAGGTTGAAGATGCACAGTAGGGATGAAGGGGGTTCAACAGTATGGGGAGGGGCTTGGCGGTTGTGTATGCACAGTAGGTAGGTTAGGGTTAGGGTTATTAGGGGGGGTTATAATAGTATATATAGGAAAAGTGTGGGTTATTGGGATATTGGGTTGTTATCCCATAAGGAGAAGTGGGTTTAAAGGGTATGGGTTTCTAGATCCAATAGGAGAAAGAGAATAACCAAAAAAAAAAAAATAGGATTATATAACAAAATGTAATTTGTATTACAATATATAAATAATTTAAAATAACTACAAATACAATTAATAAATAGAAATAGATTTTTAATAAACAATCAAAAGTAGTAATAATAATAACAATAATAATAAATAGTAACAATAATAATAACAATAATACTGGTAACAACAATAATGTTTAAAAAGAGAGAAAAAATTTCCTTAGAGCAAGTATATTAACATCTGATAATGACATACACTGAGAACACCAAAGTTAATCGTCAAATAATTTTCCTCCTTGATATACAAAGCCAGTTTTTCATCAGAACTAAACAACAACATCTGTCTGCTTTCTCACTGCTTCCTACAATGGTTAACATCACTATATGTGGCCATATAAGTTTTCTTTTTTTGTATGACATCTACAACTTATTCATACTAGTAATTTATACGTGCGATGCACATCTTAATAAATATAGTTTTTACAGTAAAAATTTAGATGTAGTCTTGGTTTGAACCTAAGACCTCCTTTATGATAGTTATGCACGTGCATTACACGAGTTGATAGATTTATAAATCACACGATGGCCTTCTCCCATTATAATATTAGAGATTAGATCTATCAATTCTTTCTTTTATATTACTAACATTATAATACTTACTTTCATATGTTGTATCGTTCCGAAAACGTGTCGTAGGCACGTGCCCACGGGCAAACCTAGTATGTCTATATATGCTAATGTGAGATAGGATCTTTTCCTACCTTTTTTGCTAGTCTTAAAAAAAATAAAAATAAAATAAAAATAAAAACCTTCTATATGCTTTAGCGGACCCAAAATGACAATTTTATACACTAAATCATTAATACCTCACTTTTTTTTTTCTTTTTTTCTAATCTTTATAAAAGTTCGCATGCAACTAAAATCTGCAAATTACGGTGGGAAAACATTTAGGATATACTATACCACTATATGAGACCATATTAATAAAATCAATACTACCAACTCAACTTCCCCCTCCCGCGGAAAAGAAATCACTGCAACAAGTACATTAAAATCAAACCTAAGAAATTATGATCTGCCACTGTCCAAATAACCGCAACACGGTTAGTTCAAAATTAGCACAACATAACATAAAATTGATGAAGAATGTATGCTTTTATCTCTTTGGCTATCTTGACCTCCCGATTATCTGCACGCACCATGAATCTCCTTCGGACAAACTTAAAGTTTTTCGTTTGCCAGAGAATTAAATTTTGATAATCTATTATCTGCCAAATTACTAATTCAAAAACAACTTTATATTGGACTATTTTTGTGTCAGCATGAACCCCTAATTGAAACCTATATAACAAAGTAAATGTTTTCTTTTGAACAAAAACCTACATATTAACCTCTCGCACCACGAGTTGAAATTGTTTTCAATAACATTAAAAGATATCCAACATTATATCAGAGAAGAGTAATTCAAACTGCAGAGATCATTTTGGCAGCAACAGGTTACAACTGACAGAGGGTTATATTAAACGAACTGATCCATCAAAGATTCAACAGCAAGTGAAATATCTATAAAAAAAATGACTTCAGTGTCAACTTGTTTTCCAAGACAACAAATTATAACCAGACATGAAGAAACTCTGAAAGAAAATGACACCTGATAGTAATTTTGCCCTCTCCCTACAACTTTAGCCATAAACATTTTCTTGATCTGTGTTGCTGCTTATTTTGGTGTGGGAACAAACAGATGGTGAGTTAATATTTGATAAAAACTACTAAAAATCTGACCCTTGATCATTGCCATGAAATGCAGTTATAGCTGCTGAGATTGAATCTGGATCAATGATTGAACACCGTGATCTGGATTTGATGGTTGCAGGCGCGATCGATGGACCTGCAAAAAGCCTGAAACACCGGGGTAGCCCCGATGACAGACCCTCTGATGCTAAAGTCATAACCAGAGAGAGAAATAGAGTTTGAGAGAGAAACTGTTAATTACCTTCTGACTGTGGAGGGGGAGGGTATTTATAGGCCTGAGAAATATATCAAGAGATCGACATGAATCCATTGGATCGATATAAATTCCTTATCTCCTGTTTGAATCTCTCACTCAATAGATAAGCTCTTTTGTTTGGGGACTAGAGATTTGACTCGAAGTCTTCATGGATAGGGACTCTCTTAGTAGGCCTAATCTGTCATTTTTAAGAGCTTGAAAGTGGCTCATGTCTTGTAGAAGAGCCTGAAGAAGGACCAGTCCTGTTAAAAATGTCTGTTATGGTTAATCTGCCTGCAGAAGCTTTGAGATCTGTGCTGGAATCGTAGGGCCCTGATTTGCTGCGATTTTTACCATTATCACAAGCCCCCCACTCCCGAAAGACAATTTTCTTAGCTTTCGAGGGTAGTTCGCCTTAGAATTTTGGAATACAATCTTAGCTTTTAGGATGCTTGAAGATACCTGGAACTGACAATGGCTTCAGAAGGCAGCGAATAATTTCCTGGATTTTCCTAGAATTTTCCATATTTTTTTGGATTTTCCCAAATTTTTCTAAAATTTTTAATAACTTTCCCAATTTAAAAATCATTTTTTCGATATTTATAATTAATAAACCCAATTTTTAAATTATTATTTAGAACTTTTAATTAATTTTCCCAATTTAAATAATTACTTTTGGGGTTTTAATTAAATTTTCGAAATTAAGAAGAAATTCGGGGCCTTTTGGCGAAGTTACCAAACTCATCACGCTTTTAAAGCGATCAGAGGCGTTGATCAAGATGAGCTTGCGCGCTGATGTGCTTGAACGACGGTGATGAGAGGGATCTGATGAGGGGGTAGTGGTGGCAATCGGGTCGGGTCTGGTCGACCCCGTGCGGGTCAAACCCAAGTCAGGGCGGGTTCGGGTCGAGTCGAGGGCTTAACCGGGACCGGTTGGAAAATGGTAGGGTCGACCCGGTTGACCCATGAACCCGAATTGGTCGAACTCGTTACGGGTTGATCCAGGTCGCGAGTTGGCCCGGTTAAGATTTTTTTATTTTTTATTTTTTTCAACTAATATATATATATATATATATATATATATAAAGTGTGAAAGAAAATTGTACATGCTATTCTTTTGAACTTCTATGATTTTTTTACAAAATTTTTAAATATAATCTGCTCGCTAGATGTTCTTCTTCTTCTTCTTCTTCTTCAATTTGCTATTGTTGTTGTTGTTATTCTTCGGGCAAGTTGCTTCCACTTGTTGACGTGTTGACCCCGATTCCTTGAGTCTTATCTTCAGCCTTCATCCAATCTTTCATGCACTCGAGTATCTCCAGAGATTGGGGTTACATGCGACTCCTGTAATCTGTTCGAACCCTGTCATTTGTAGAAAATGTATTTTCTGAACAATCTGCAGAGACATGAGGAGTTTAGTAGATCATTTGCTATATGTTTAAGAATATTATAAACATGTTGATGTTCTTTTCACCATTATAGCACATCAATCTTAGCATTAAAACTCTTACAATCTTGTTGATTATAGCATTTTAATTAATACATTCAGTTGATTAGCCCTAGATTTTTTTTGATTGAATTTGAGCAAGTAATTAAAAGTGGCATCGTCTAATTAACTCTTACCCTTACCTCTAAAAGTTGAATAAGAAGAAGTAATTATACTAGTTGTACTACTAGATGCAAAAGTTTTATCATAATAATCATACAAGTTTTTCAATGTCGATTCAAAACTAACTAACAATTTATCGCAATCAATTTTAGATTCATCTCCAAGTAAAGTAAAATACATTTCAAGCAAACTCCTCGTACCCGCTAATTTGATACGACGATCCATAACTGTAGCAATACAATACAACATAGGAGGACTAAAATAATTCAAAATTTTAGTGTATGCGAGTTTAACAATATCACCAATGTAAACGTCATCAATCATTTCTTGAAAAGTTTGCATTATAGCAATCAGTAAAATAAAATTACTACTAGAAGTAGAATCATAAGATTTTAAAAATTTTAAAGTTACGGTTTTAAAATGTTCTAAAAATCGTAACAAAGATTCTGCATAATACCATGATTGTTCATTCTTTTGAAAATTTTCCAGATTTTTGCAAGATAAAAATCATTTATACAAGTTTTATATTGAGTAACAATATTTATTAAATCAAAAGTAGAGTTTCATCAATATTTAACATCATTAGGAAATTTTCTAAAATGTACACCTTTAAGCTTACACCTTTTTTAATTGTTGAAGCATAGGGCCAATTAAAGCAATAAAATGTACACAATTTCTAATGTTATGCACAAATGGTTCGACTACTTTTAATGCATCTTGAACACATAAATTTAAATTGACATGCACATCTAACGTGAAATTTTTTTAAATATGGAGGAGCTAATTGTGCTTTTAATGTACTAATCGAAGCATTGTTGTTAAAAACATTATCAAAACTAATACAAAAAAATTTATCATGAATATGAAAGATATCACGAATTTCTAAAATACGATGTGCAATTACTAAACCACTATGGGGATACGGCAAAGCTGCAAGTGATATGATCAACACTAATACAAAAAAATTTGTCATGAACATAAAAGATATCATAAATTTCTAAAATACGATGTGCAATTACTGAACCACTATGGGGATACGGCAAAACCGCAAGTGATATGATCCTCTTTTGAATCATTCAATCACTATCGATCCAATAACAAGTTATGTCCATCATTGGAATATCGTTACAACCTTTTCAACAATTGGAAGTTAACGACAAGTTAAACTAAATAAAATTACAATTAAACCGTCTTTCATTTCGTTGTAGAGTTTAAAACAATCGGATTTGAGTGTGTTTCGTGGAATTCTTCTAAAATGTGGATTTAGTACATTTTGGTTAAATGCCTCAACATTACTACTCTCATAATATGAAAAAGGTAACTCATCCTTAATAACTAGTCGGGCCATTTCCCGTCTAACATTTTCGGGATCATATGGGTAACTATCTACATGTCCGGTCCTAGGGTGAATTTTTTGTTGGCCGGATTGGTTTTCTAATAGATCTTTGTGTACATTATGTATGTGTCATTTAATTGTAGTCGTTCCCTCACCCTTTTTCCATATGTATCTCTTAAAACAAGTTTTACAAACCTTATGTCCTACACCTGGATTATCCTCTTCGGGGATATAGTCATAATATTTGTGTCAATCACTAGTTTTTTACCTAGTTTTTCTACTACTAGTGGGTTCAGTTTGTTGTGTTTGTGTGTCAACATCATGCATTTCTTCATCTACTTCGTGTGTAGGGATATCGTGAGTTTCTACTATAGGATTCGGTGTAAATTCGGATTCTATTTGTGGGACTATTGTAGGCCGACGTGAAGAACCGCTGGAATCTTGTCCACTTTGGCTACGACCGCTACCTCGTGATCTAGACATAGTAATAGTGTATGTGAAAAAAATGATTTCCAGTGTTTTACTAGTGTATGTAAAATAATACAAAACAACCTAGAAGGTATATGTTAAAAAATAAAAGCTAAAAATAATAGGAGGGTTGAGAGAGAGAAAAGCAAAAAACCAATAAACAAATATGATACAAAAATTTAGAACTACAACAAAAATCAATTTAGTAGGAGGATTATGGAATTTTAATACCGTACTTCACATATAATCGTATATAGAAATGAGAGAGAAAATAAAAGCAGAAGTAGACGTAGTCGATTGAGAAATGTAGTTGACATAGTCACGTAGTCCGGTAGTCATTGAAAGAGAAAAAGAGAGATAGCTTCTTTGTTGGAGGAGTTGAATTAGACGTATTTGAGAGTTGAATCAACACAATTCGATACGATCGAAAATTTTCACTTCTTTGTTGCTTGCTTCTTTGTTGAAAAAACTTGATTGAATTGAGTAGTAGTAGTAGAGAGAGTAAGGTGTGAAAACTTTAATACTGAATTAAGGGGTTATTTATAGGGAACCCCCCCCCCACACACACACACACACACACACACACACACACACACACACACACACACAAAACAAAAAACAAAAAACAAAAAACAAAAACAAACAAAAACAAAAAAAACCAGCCCCAAAACAGAGCCAACGGCTTTCTAATTCTGAGTTTTAGACCGTTCGACCAGTGGGTCAAACGTTTGACCCGTTCGGGACAAACGGGTCAAAACCTGCGGGTCGAATGTGCGGGTTGCGGGCAGGGTTTGACCTGGTCATTCGCGGGTCCAGGTCGACCGGGTTGGATTTACGAACTTGGCGACCCAGGTCAACCCATATCGACCCGCGGGTTCAACCCAGACCCGAGCCGCCTAATTACGGACCAGATTCGAGTGGGCGGGTTGCGAGCGAGTTTCGAGTCAACTTGACCCGGTTGCCATCACTATGAGAGGGTGATGTGGAGACATCGGGGATGTCAGTCACACCCCAGCTCGTCCGTTGAGTGGGATTAGATGGCTGTGAAGGCACTACGATGGCAATGGCGAGTGGAACTATCTGAGGCGTCCATCACACTGGAGAGCAATTATCTGGATGATCTAACGACTTTTATTCTCTTTCGGACCCCCTAGCTTAGCCGACAGTTTGGCCGAGCTATGGCTATTTGATTTTGGCCGAGCTATGGGATGACTTCACTGAGCTACCTCTTTATTCGATGTTAAGAGCTATTCAGCTTATTGTCGAGCTATGGGAGAGGCGTCGTGGTCGAGCTATGAAGGAGCTGGCGAGCTATGGGTGTTGGCGAGCTACAACGCGATTTTGGTCACCGTTTTGTCGAGCCACGATCATCTCGCCTGCTGCGAGCTATGAGCTCATGATTTTCTTGCCGAGCTACGAGCTATGAGGTCCTAGGAATTTTTGTTGTGCTGCGAGCTATGAGCTCATGATTTTCTTGAGCTCTTTGCCGAGTTATGAGCTTCGCCGACCCAACTCTACAAGACAAGCTCATTGTTTGAAATTTTTTTCTCCTTTACTGTTTGATTTTTTTTTTTAAACTTGGATTTCGCAAGGAGCTTGTCTTGTAGAGTTGATTCATCTTTGACGGAGTTCCTCTCTTGAGTGCTAGGATTTTTTTGGATTTAATCACCTCTTTAGAGTTTGATTTGGTTTGAGCTTGATTTTGCTTCTTTAGGGTATGAACAAAATTATACATATATGTATTTATATATATGTGTGTAAATGCACACATACACCCAAAGCTTACTTTATATCCATTGGCTTTAACACAACAAATAGCATTTTTTGATGAATCATGGCTTCCCATGCTTGTTAACTCGTTCTGTGGGATAAGCGCATCGTCGCTGACCAAGTGTCATGTAACACCCAGCAAAATTGAGTTATGACATTTTTTTCCAGGGTGTTTTTTTTTTAAGGAAAAGGTGGAATATGGCCACCCTGTTTCATTAATAAGAACTTAACGAAATAAACCCAGAGTACTGGGCCAGATTACAAACTACAGACAGAAAATAAAATATATATGAAGCAACATGACCCGTACAAGCAACAAATCCCTCCAACAACCCTGGAGGGTGGGCCGACAAACAAGCTCGGTCCAGCAAAATTGAATGTACGTCAGTTTCGCTTCGTACACTGCCTCACGGCACATGTACACCCACCTGAAACAAGTCTGGCAGGATTTTATCACCCGCCGAGCTGTACCTTCTCCTTGCTGGGGGACCCCATCTTTGGGGCCAAGCCCCGCATGCAGAGTTTTGTCAACTGCCAAACTCTGTCTACACCTCCTATCCTCCCACAATCTTGCAATAAGCATTCCCTCACCAAAAATCGTAGTCAAGGAGGGAGTCATGAAGATGATACCTTCACCTCTCTCACGCCCTTGCTATCTCCAGTGATTTCTCACAAATACAGGCCAACACCAACATAGAGTAGTGAGGAGCAACATCTTCACTCAGTCACTCTCTCACGCTCTCTCTCTCTCTCTCAATCAGAAAAGCAATACAAGACCCAGCTGATTGAAGTATCACCCTCTCCTCTCGCCACAACATAGAGTATTTTGTACGGTTATGAGTAATATTTGTAACGTATTTTTATATAAATGTCATACGTATTTTATATTCTGACTATTTATATGTTTTCCATTCTCTCAAAACTCATTTTTCCTATTTTTGAGCCAACTCAGACATTTAATTTTAATCTTCGGGTTTTTGCGTGAATTGCACGTGTTTTCAATACACATGTCGATTATGTAAATTTCACCGTTACGCAAAATATCCATAACATTATTAAAATAAATAGTTTCGTATATTATATTCCGATTATTTATAAACATTTTCCTGTTACTCAAATCTATTTCGTATTGGAATATTTATTTTTATGTGTGCATTGCACGTAAATTTTCATGTACATTTTATTTCTAAAATTTTCTAAGAATCATGCACATTTTTATTCTCATTTTATTTGTCACAAATGTATAAATTTTTTTATTAAAAAATCCATAGGCCTAAAGTGTATTTTAAAGCTCACTAAGAAAATTAATTTAAAAAGAGGCCCATGATTTTATTCTACACTTTAAATGTACACTTTTAAATTCTACACACTTGTCCTGTAACAAACACCTAGCCTAATAATAAACAAATAAAATTAATTTAAAAAATGAGAAGTGTGTGCACGTGTGTGCAACCCAAGAGACTTGGCCAGCTGTGCATGGGAAGACGAGACGGTTGAGTGAGTTGAATGGTTAGTAGTGGGATTATTAGTGAGGCAATCAAAGTAGTTAGTGGATAATTAATCACATTAATTAATCAATCTTCCCTTATAAAACAACCCAACCCTTCCTTTGGTTTCATCAGCAAAACAAAAGCAAAATTAAAAAAATGAAGGGGTGCATGTTGCTGCCGAAGCTTGCTGGCTTTGGTTCTTCTTTTGGGCGTGGATTTCGAGGCACACTTGGAGGCTTCTTGGGGTTGTTTGCTAGGGATTAATTAAATCCTTCATATGGGTGGGTGTTTCTACATGCTTTCTAATTTGTGTATAGAATTCATGCTTAGAAAATTCATGTTAGAATTGTATATGTGTTTTAAATTGTTTAACTTCTAATGTTTTTATATAATGCATTTTGTATTCATATCTAGAAATCTAGTAGTTGATGAATGTGGAAAATTGCATGAAATTTACATTGTAGAATTTATGTGTAGTTAAAACTTCAAGTTATGTTAAAATTGTAATATAATGTGATTGAATTTCGTAGATAAATTGCAAGAGTGTTTAAATTGTACTTTGATTGTTGTAGATTATAATTTTGGAGAGAATTTCTCTATCATTTCAAATTGCATTGAAAAGAAATATATATATATATATGTGTGTGTGTGTGTGTGTGTGTGTGTGTGTGTGTGTGTGTGTGCGCGTGCTAGTGGAGTAGTGTGGTGAATTATACAAGGTATATTATGTATAAAAGTTCTAAAAATTGCTATTTACATTTGTTGCATATAGAATTACTTTATTATAAATAAAATCAACATGAATTCGTTGCTAGAATTTTATAAACGTGTTATATGAACAAATAGATTTGATACAAATGATAGAAATCAATTTGATTGATGGAAATCAGATAGCTTAGTTATATGAATTCTATCTCATATATTATCAGTTGTGATGCTTGGGCTTGGTGGCTAGCGGGTGCACCTGGCGTCGCCACATGGCGCCTGGGGCAGTTCTCTGTGGTCGCGGGTTCGAGCCTGGGTTGGCACTTCTTTTTTTTATTTTTATTTTAAATTCAAAGAATGGATTTTTACTATAAAAATTAACTCAATAAATTCCTTATCAAAATGGCTCACTGATTGAGCGGTGACTTGGCTCACTGTTAGCTCTGGGTTCGAGCCCAGGTATCCTCATTTGGAAGTTTTATTTTATTTTTGAGATTTTAGAAGTTTTAAAAATTTAGAAAAATCATATAAATACTCTAGGATATTATTAGATCACTTAAGAATCATTTTACAACATTCTAAGAGATATTTTTGAGAAGTAAACATCATGTTTATTAAATTAGATGAAAAATTGAATTATGAAAATGTACATGATTGAGATTTTAGGAGTTGGTTTATAATAAACTCAACACATGATTAGTAGATTAAAATTGAAAATTTCTAATGATTAATCTTGTATTAAAAAATGATGTTTTATTCTTAAAGAATTTTGTATTGAGAATAAATGAATGTGAAAAAAAAGGTTTTTAATCAAAGAAACTTTGTAGTTATTTAAAGTGAATTGTTGGTTGTGTGATTAACCATGAAGTGTTTACTTCATGATTGATAACTAAGAATAAATAAAGAAATTGAATAAAATATGAATACATGAATTCGAAAATATGAATAATGAGGGCATGATTGACCCAAGTTGTTGATTGTTGCCGCTAAATCTGGTGTGGGGGCAAACATATAGAATTTGTAGATTCTTTGGGATGTCGAATAGTCAAACCTGAAACCTTTCCGCCGAAGTTTGACCGTGATCTCCCGTCGTTCACCTGCAAAAAGTGCGAAACACTGGGGTTGATCCCGGCGACGCACCCTCCGACGCTCAAGTCAATAATCAGAAAGATTATGAATGAGCTTTTACTGGCAAAAGATTGATTACCTGTTAACAGTGGGGGATGGGGGGGGTATTTATAGCTGCCTTAGGGACTGATGCGGTTTATTTCTGAGAGACGTGTGGATGCACCAGGTGTGAGTTCGGACTCAATTTGTATTTGAAGGAGAAAGCTGCTCGTCTGACGACCCTCGGCTGACCGGGCGGAACCTGCGGCGACCTCGGAATGAGGCGGAGATCTGGGCTCGGATCAGAGGGTTCGGATCCGAGGTCTTGTGTACCTGCAGACGGTCCTGAAACACCGGGATTTGTCCCGGTGGCGGACCCTCCGACGATCTAGTCAGTCTCTGTGAGAGAGTAGCAATAACTAGGTGAATTTAAGTGGTAAAAGATTGATTACCTTAAAAGGTGGGTGAGGGTCTAGTATTTATAGAGAATCTCAACCGGGTTTGGTTCCGCTTGGGGGCCGGGTCTGGATCCGGAAGCCCATGGGCCTGACGTGGCAGAAGGCCCAGGGGGTTTAGGGCAGACGTGGCAATACCAGGAGCGGTATAGGGCTGACGTGGCAAAACCCTTGGTGGTATTTGGAGCTGTCATGGCTGATTGTAGGTCTCCTGTGCTTCTGGGAGAATCGGAGGGCCTAGGCTGTGTCAGGTCATCCCCATGCTTTGCCAGAAAGGGGGGACGGTCCATGGGGCTGTCACGGATCGGATGCCGAGGACCACTGAGGCTCGTCGGATACGAGGAGGCCAGTTCTGTGGGGGTGAACTTGAGGTTCGGCGCCGACCCTGCAATGGTTCGAAGCCGAACTAAATTGCTATATTTACCTTTCTTGAGTGAGAGTGGTATTGGGCCCTGGTTGGGCCCCCCAGGCCATTTTTACCCTACTACAGGGACCAATTTCGGGATAAGATCAAATCCCTACTTCCCAGTGAATGGATAGAGTGAATCAGGGCCGTTGATTAAGTATAATCATAAACCCTAATTCTATCCAGCTGGACTAGGTTCTTTGCGGGTTCGAACCTGCACCCAGTTACAGTGGATCCGTTCGTGGGCTATTGGGTCTTTGGAGAAAAGACCCAGTACCCATTTCAGACCTGTCTATAGGTGAAATTACCATTTTACCCCCGAGCTTTAAGATTCATGCCCAATTTGGATGGTTCCGATTAACCCTATTTTTAGCCATATCACGAGCCCCCCACTCTCGAAGACTGAGTTTGATCAGTCTTTGAGGAGTAGTTTTACTGTTTTAATGGCTTGCGGGGTCGTATCGGAGTCCAAATGAGGGGTGTCGAATCTTTGCATGAGGTATTATGGTGAGTTTCAGAGCTAGTTGCATGCTCAAGGTTGTTCTTGAGCTCTCTCGGACTTTCGGTGCTTTTTGTTAATTTTATCTATTTTTTCGGACCATTTATTTAATTTTGCGAAGTGGTGATTTATCGTTCAGGGGCCTCAATTAATTATTCCAAACAATAATTATTTACCCATGGGCTCAAAAATATTTTCCCGAATTTATAATTATTTTTTAGAATTTTTAACCAATTTTCCCGAATTTTTAATCATTTTTTGCAATTTTTTAAATAAATAATTCGATTTTAATAAATAAAAAATCAATTTTTATCTCGATTTATAACGTGGCACAATCTGGGCCTTCCATTTTGCTTTAGAGCAGAATTCTGAGAGATCGGACGACTCATGTCGCTCGGCACTATTTTCTCCTCGTAAGCGATTCGGATTGCCAGTTGCTCAGATTCCGAGCGACGTGGTTCGGAGTTGTTTTCTCCATATAAGCAGCTTGGATTGCCAGCTGTTCGGATTGGGATTCCGAGTGACGTGGGGTGATCTGAACCGTTCATCATGGCGCGAATCACGAGGTAAGAGGTTCAGATCACGAGAAAATGCTATCTTGTCGTTTTGTGGAGTGGCGTGATCTGAGCCGCTCATCATCTTCCGGCGCGAAATTTGAGACAATCTGACGGTTGGGGTTGCTCGGTGGTATTTTTCTTCAAATGTGCAGCTCGGATCGCCAGTTGCTCGGATTCCGAGCGACGTGCCTCACCGCTACTTTCTTCATGTGAGCAGCTTGGATCACCAGTTGCTCGGATTCTGAGTGACGTGGGTCGATCTGGGCTATTCATCACGAGATCTAGCGCGAATCTTGATGTGAAAGGCGGTGTGGATCTCGAGAAAATACTATCTTTTCATTTTGTGGTCGTGGTCCAATCTGAGCCGTCTGATCAAGATCTTGCACGATTGTTGAGGAGAAAGTTGTTTTTCTCCAATACGCAGCTCGGATCGTCAGTTGCTCGGATTTAGATTCCAAGGGACGTGGGGCGATCTGAACCGTTCATCACAGGATCTAGCGTGGATCTTGATGTGAAAGACGGTGTGGATCTCGAGAAAATGCTATCTTGTCGTTTTGTGGTCGTGGTCCAATCTGAACCGTCTGATCAAGATCTTGCACGATTGTTGAGAAGAAAGTTGTTTTTCTCCAATACGCAGCTTGGATCGCCAGTCGCTCGGATTTGGATTCCGAGGGACGTGGGGCGATCTGAGACATTCATCACAGGATCTGGCACGGATCTTGATGTGAAAGACGGTGTGGATCTCGAGAAAATGCAGTCTTGTCATTTTGTGGTCATGGTCCAATCTGAGCCGTCTGATCAAGATCTTGCACGATTGTTGAAGAGAAAGTTGTTTTTCTCCAATACGCAGCTCGGATCGCCAGTCGCTCGGATTTGGATTCCGAGGGATGTGTGGCGATCTGAGCCGTTCATCACAGGATTTGGCTCGGATCTTGATGTGAAAGACGGTGTCGATTTCGAGAAAACGCTATCTTGTCGTTTTGTGGTCGTGATCCAATCTGAGCCGTCTGATCAAGATCTTGCACGATTGTTGAGGAGAAAGTTGTTTTTCTCCAATACGCAGCTCGGATTGCCAGTCGCTCAGATTTGGATTCCGAGGGACGTGGGGCGATCTCAGTCGTTCATCACAGGATCTGGCGTGGATCTTGATGTGAAAGATGCTGTGGATCTCGAGAAAATGCTATATTGTCATTTTGTGGTCGTGATCCAATCTGAGCCGTCTGATCAAGATCTTGCACGATTGTTGAGGAGAAAGTTGTTTTTCTCCAATACGCAGCTCGGATCGCCAGTCGCTCGGATTTGGATTCCGAGGGACGTAGGGCAATCTGAGGCATCGCTCGATAGCTCGACAAAATGCCTCGGCGGCTCGGAGCTAGAGGCATACCCAAGCGGTGTGGCCCAGTCTGAATCGTCGTCCCTCTTATGAACCGTCGCCGCCCTTCTTTACTTTGTCATTTAGCCTTCTTTAACGTCTTGAGGTGGGCCTAAGAGTCGTCACTTTACGTTACAAAGCCCAAGAGTCGTTTCTTTTACTATAAGTTTTCATCTCCCCAATCCTTTATCTCATTCTTTCACTTTCTCTTTGCTAGCGGTGTTTTTGCTCTCGAGCGGCGCTACTAGCTTTTGTGGCGAGGCGAGTTTGAATTCTGGCTTTCTTTTCCGGCCATACACGCCATTTCAAGGTTAGTCTTTTCCCCTATCTTTGAGAATGGTTAGTGTAATACCCTGAATTTTCATTTATGAAAATCATTATTGTGTATTAGTAGGGGGTATTCATCACCCTCTCGCAATTTTGCAGTATAAGACTTTATAATTATTTTCATTGCATAGACAAATGAGTATATGTGTGTGTGTGTGTGTGTGTGTGTGTGTGTGTGTGTGTGTGTCCTCCATTTGTTTTTATTAAAGCCCATTTTCTTTAATGAACATAAGTTTCTTTTATAGCCCAATTTAATTTATTTTTTATAAACTAATTTGGTCCATTAAATAAAGGCCCATGAATTTATTTTCTCTTTTAAATACAACTTGTAATGTAGACAAATTTTATAGATTACTTTTATAAAGAATAAAATGTACAACTTTTAAAATGGGGGACTATTGGAGATACGTGCATTTCATGTGCACGTGTTTTGTGCACCATGTGAGGCCGGATGGGATTATGAGGGAAAAGAAGAGAGTGGAGTTTGTGGGAGGTGGTTTTTGTGATCATGGTTGGTTATTACAACTTCTCCTTGAATCCTAGCCTTTGTTTCTTAACTCCTAGATCAATCCTAGCCCTCTATTTATCCCAAAATTTAGTATAAATACCCCCCCCCCCCCCCCCCCAGCCTAGTTATTCTTGCACTCTTTATTCTCCAAACCTATAGGAAGAAAATACAATTATTAGTAGTGAGTTATTAGTAGGAAGTGAGAATAAAAGATTAAGAGAGTGGGTCTTGTGTGTGCTTGCAACAAGGAGGCCGACTACTAGGAGCTCTCGGGTTGCACTTGAAGGCTCGGGATTGGACATCAAGGAGGAGGAGGAGCACTCGTTTGGCAAGCTCGAGAAAGACTCTTTTCGTTTAGGAGGTGTTGTGAATCTTTCTCTCCAAATAAGGTGGGTTGGTTTTCTATATTTCTAATTAGATACCATGTTAAGGGTGATTGAAATGATAATGCATGAAAGAAACTAATAAGAATATGCTTAATTGGAAAAAGGATTTGCTAGTTGATTAAATTGATTGCTTGATAGATGCATGTTATCTTGTCATGAATCTTAAGTTGTATGCGAATCGTTTTGTAGTGATGGAATATATGAATTAGAATTGTTGTTAATATCAAAACTAAGCACAAAATGCTAGTAGATGAAATTGTTTGTTTTGTGAGTTTAGTTGGACTTTCGTGATATTGATTGGAATGAATAAATTATAATATGTTTTTGGGTTTATGAAAGAGGGAAAAACAGGGAATTAGTAGCATGCAAAATTTTTAATAAAAAGTTGTGTGAGGAATGTCAAAATGATTTATGAAAATAGTAGCATGCAATTTAAATTAATTGTATGAGACATGTGTGTTTAATTACTGAAAAAATTATTTTAAAAATAATGGAGTGTTAATTTACGTTAAAATATACATTCTGGAGATTTACATGGTTTTTAGTGCAAGCAAAACAAAAATATGAGCTTTTGAACATCAAAATGTTCTAATGAAACAGAGAGTCGAATTAAATAAAATTCAAGTTATAGTTGTGACAACCTGGGCCTATAGCTTAAGTGGTCGGTGAGCCCTTTAGCGCTACAGTAGTGTGGGCGTGTTGTCTTGAGGTCGCTGGTTCGATACCTGTGTCCACCCTTTTGTTTGCGTTTAAAAAACTAATTCAGATCCGAACATAGGGTATATAACTCTCTGTCTCCTCTTTATATCGCTAAGCGCAAACAGCCAGTTGGCTAGTGCGTGCGGCTGACTTCTTGAAGGTTGCGGGTTCGATTCTGGCTATGGTCAGAATGTGTTTTTTTTTCAAAAATGATTTTTATGGGTTTTCTTGATGTATAAAAATTTCCGAAAAAAATACGGTTATTATTCTAAAATCATATACGAATTATGAAAATTAATTGAAAGTGAAAATGAAATAAAGTGTATTTTGGAAGTAAAACTGTATTCGAAACTATGCTTTCATACTCGTATAATTTCATAAAAATGCATGTTTTTACGAGGTGATTAAGATAAGTATTAAAAAGGAAAATTGATGGAAAGAAAATATAAACGTGAATTTTGTATGGATTATTTTGCTAAAGAGTAGCATGACAATGGTAATTTTGTGAATATTCACTTTGACTAAATGTTTCGTAAGATGATTTTAATGTGGAAATAAATGTCGGTTATGGAATGCATGATTTAGAATTGAACTCCATGTATGATTAATGATTCATGAAAAGATTGGAAATTATGTAATTGAAAAAGAGAAATGTTCTTGAGTACGACAACTCAGATATGTGAATTTGTGAATTGAAATTGAAAATTAGGGTGTAGCCAAAACTCACACCGGCAAGTGAAAAGTGATAAAATATGATAATTAAAAGTGAAAAGACCAAGTTTGGGTCATTGTGAAATGAAAGAAATAAGACTGGTATTGGTGAGAGGGCTGACTCTAAGAGATTAATTTTGTTCATGATTTCATTAAATTATGAATTAGTACATAGTGAAGAGGTGATGAAAGTGAAAGAAAAACACAAGTATGGGGGCCTTGAGTCTACGATGTCGGTGTGATTCACAGTTTGTCTTCACGATGCGTCGTGACATGACGTGGCACTACTCCAGAATTATCGGAATCTTGGCGACGCTTGTGGGGTGTTTGGTGACTGCGAGAGGATCGTGTGCCATGAAGGAGGCTGAATTGTCCATAGGTTGTCTTCACGATGCGTCGTGACATGACGTGGGATTCCCCTCTAGTGTTTCTGTACATGAGCTCGTACTCATAGGACATCTAGGATACTTACCGTAGTTACAGTAGTAGATTAAGTCATGACGAGGGATTGAACCCTACAAGATGAAGAACGATTAAGAGGCTTGCCCTCGGACCTATGTAGTATGGGATGCATAGAATCCGAACAAGTGCGCATTAGTGTCATATAGTATAAATAACTGCATTAAGGACTAAGTGCACAATCACAACACGACATCAATAGGATATTCCCCTTAGTTTGATATGTGAACAAGTTTGTGGTTGTTAAATATAAAAAATCAATTATACTGTTTCCAGCATAGAGAGGATGGCCGTGTATAATATTCGTCGGTTAAATAAACTGACGTACCCACAGTTTTGTATGCAGGATAAATGACATGATAAAGATTAAAGGAGAACGGATGCTTAGAGATTATTCAAATGTTGTTGTAATTTCATTCATATAAATATTGTAATTTTGCTTCCGCTGTAAATTGTAAAGTGTAAAGATTTCTTGTAACTCTGATGTAAAGTGAAATATTTTAATTTCCTTGTAAAATTGTACGACAGAAGTGTAAAGGTCCTGTGGAATCTCGAATTCAGTTGTATTTGGAATTCGAGGTGTTACAGTTAGAATATCTTCTGGGGATGAGACCTCCACCTCGGACCAAGACTCCAGCCGAGCGGTAGTAGTGAAGCCGAGGAAAGGGAAAGAAGTGGTAGATCCGGTCGAGGTGTCGACGATAGTTGAGACTCTAAAGGGCGCGGGAGAGCTGGGTCGGCATCCGACCGTTCTGTCTAGTGTCGGCGGAGTGAGGAGTTACCCCGAGGACCTCCTGGAGAAGGTGGTGCATGGGATGGCTTCGGCGTATGAGGAGAACGACCCGAGGGACCCTTCCGAGATGGATGAGATCCCCTCAATCTTGATCGAGGCAGATCTGCACCGGATCAGGAAGAGATTCTGCATCCCGAAGGAGTACATCCTGCTACTCCCTGGTCCCGGTGTCTGAGCATGTATGGGGACTTCGGCTGACACTTGCATCTTTCCCTACGACGTGCTGAACACCGGTCTCCGGCTGCCACTGTACCCCTTTATGGTCGAGGTGCTGCAGTGGTACGGTCTGAGCCCGGTTCAGTATATGCCGAACATGTGGTGGCATGTCATTGCCTTTGTCCTTCAGTGCCAAGCGGTCGGCGTGCAACTGTAGCTCATTCTGCTTCGGAGCCTCTATCGCATCTGCCAGATGAGCAAGATGGAGGATCGGTATTATCTGTCGCCGAGGAGGGGGTGAAGTTGATCGAGAATTCGGACTCGATCAAACACTGGAAGGAGAAGTATTTTCTCATCCGTGGTCCCGAGCCGTGGGGCTTCCCGACGTTGTGGAAGGACGGGGTCCTGAAGTGGGCGAAGAAGGAGCCCGTGCTCATTAGGGATGAAGAAGAGACGGTGGCGAAGATCCTCGGACTTCCGACCCTTAGTTGGAAGGATATCACCGAGGCCGTCTTGTTCACTGGGGGTCTCAGTCCGATCGACCCTAATACGCTCCCCTTTTTTTTCTAACTCTTTTGCTCAGTTTCTTCATCGTATGCAGAGAGCCCCGGCATGGACTACAAGACATTGATGGCTAAGGCTCGCGCGACGAAGGAGGCAGAGACGAGGAAGAGGAAGAGGACCACGGTGGGGCCTCATTCTGGCCGAACGGCAAAGGTCCCCTCGGCACCTTCAGCCATCGTGGAGCCGGTGACCAAGGACCCTTCGGAAATGCCCGTTCAAGCCCCTCCGGTCGATGCCCCGGGTTCGTCGAGCGGGGCGTTCACTGCCAGCGTGGCTCTGGCATTGGAGGTGCCGCCACTGACTATCGAGGCAGAGAGAATCCTTACCGAGGAGCACAAGCATCTCTTCGTCCTCGATCGGAGGGTGATGAAGGTGGACGGATTCCTCAGTGATGGGGGGATATGCATGTAGGCGGTGAAGCACCTGCCGACCCAGAAGGACCATGCCGCGATGAAGGTCGGCTCCGTGGGCAACAACGCCCTACAGATTGCTCGGAACACTATGTCAGTGAGTATGAGCTAGATATGATAACAAGTTAAAAATTTTCCAAGTTTTTTCGTTCGGTTCTAATCGTCTATTTCCCCTCATTTTGCTCGTAGACCCTCTGCCACTTCAGCCACATGCTCGAGCAGTTTGCCGAGCAAGAGAAGGAGATGAACCTGGCGAATGATTGGGAGAGGTCGGAGCGTGCCAAAGCGGTCAAGCTGTTCGAGGCCGAGCAGCAACTCTCGGCTTTGCGTGCGGCCGAGGTGGGGACCCTCGAGACAAAGCTCGCCAAGGCGCTGAAGAACTCTACAGCCGAGACTGCCAAGGTTGAGGCACTGGAGAAAGAGAGGGCTCACCTTGAAGAGGAGTTGGCCAAGGCCCTGAAGGCGTCCGAAGAGGCGCTGAATGGCCAGGCGATGAAGGTAGCGAAGGCCGAGCAGGCTGTTCGGGATGAGGCCGAAGCCCACATGATGGCAAACATGGAGGAGGCTTACGCCCGAGCGCTGCAGCATGTGGCGGCCCGTATCCCCAGCTTTGACAACTCTTCGTACTACTTCTACGATCCCATGGACGGCGAGGAGCAGATTCCGCTGGTGGAACTCGAGCCCGAGCCAGAGGGTGGTGACGCCGAGGAGGGTGCCAAGGACGAGGGGAACGTTGAAAGAGCAATCGTCCATGTGCCGAGCGATAATGCCTCGGAGCAGCGCCATGAGGTGGCCCCTTGACTTAGTCACCTTTTTTCTTGTTTTTTTTGTTTCTTTTGTTTTGTTGTAACGCCGAACTGCGGACTGGCCACCGCTCTTATGTACATTTTGAAATTTAATGAAACGACTGGCCAAGTGTTTGAGATTTCAAGTGTTGTGTTGTGAACATCTTGTTATTGAAAATTTCTTTAAGTGTTGAAAACACCTTTTGCTCTTCGTGTTGAGAACGCAAGTGTTGTGAACACTTTGAGAATTTCGCTAAGCGTTGAAAATACCTTTTGCTCTTTGTGTTGATGTGTTTTTGCTTTTCAGGTTGTTGAGTCGAGTTCAGCAGCTGAAATCTCTCGTCTTCGCGCTGACTTGAAAGCAGCGAAGCGGGCCCTCTCCCGCAGCCGAGAGTGTTTTCTTAAAAGCGAGTTGGAACTGGAGGATCTCAAGGCAACGGCGAGAGAGTATTTCTCCGAGTTGAAACAACTACGGAAGTGAGCTCGCGAGGTTCGTCTTGAAGGCGAAGTGGAGTTGCTTAGGAGGACGCTATTTGATGTTACAGAGGAGAAGGGCGAACTGCTGGCTGAGGTTCACCACTTGAAGATAGCAGAAGAGGAGCTTTTGGCGGAGGAAGATGAGTTAGCAGCTACGGTGGGTAAGTTGATGGTCGAGCGTGACAAGTTGACGGCAGAGGTCGACGAGTTGAAGAGGGTTACGGTCGATAGGAGCATCGAAGTTACCCATCTCCGTCGAATCATCGCCGACAGCTCTGGCGCTGAAGGGTCTGCTCGGCTTCCTAGCTTCAAGGTAGCCATAAAGGATGACTCTCTAAAGCAATGTATTGTCGAGTTAGAGGGGGAGGTTGCTCGCCTAAAACCCCGATTGGGACCAGTCAACATCAGAAGTACTTCGTGTACCCGGGAAGAGAGCGAGCGAGGGATTTCGTTCTATGAGATTGCGACTCGCTCGCCTGCGGCTCAGCAAAGTTCTAGTGATGCCCAAAGTGGGGTGGCTATCTCGTCGAGCGAAGCCTCAGCCGGCGCAACGTTGAGAGACACGACTAAGCTCGCTGGCCTAGGGACCTCAACGAGTGCGGGATCGCAACGACAAGGTGTGCGCCGCCCCCGCCTATCTCTCAAGAAGAACATCCCTCTTCCTAAGAGTCGTTGAAGTAGTCTTGTAACTTTAGCTTTTCAGACCTTGTACCTCGTTGTAGATTGGTCTTGTAATTTGAGTTTCTTCGAACTTTAAACTTTTATAAAAGTGAAAGCTTGTTTCACTCCTTTGTGTTTGTGCTGGCGTGTTCAGTGGATCTTTTGTGGTTGTAAGAGTGTTTCTGAAGGGAGGACCATTTCTCGCTCGCTTACGAGCGAGGAGTAGAAGCGGGGTCTTGCCAAACCTTGAACTTCGAGGGACGCAACCCTATCTGAGGTGCCTATCCGAAGGTTTCGCATGGATCTCGGTGTAAAAGACGGTGTGGATCTCGAGAAAATGCTATCTTGTCATTTTGTGGTCATGACCCAATCTATGCCGCTCATCATAGCGCAGATCACAAGGTTAGAGGTTCAGATCACGAGAAAATGCTATCTTTTCATTTCGTGGGCGTGGCGTGATCTGAGCTGTCTGATCGAGATCTTACACGAATTTTGGGGAGAAAGTTGTTTTTCTCCAATACGCAGCTCGGATCGTCAGTCGCTCGGGAATGTATGCCTAAATATTTTCATCAGTTATCCTGCTAAGTGAAGCGATGGGCATTCGTTCATGCACTCCAAGTATTCTTCTCCCATGTCTAGTATAGTTGTAGAAATTTCGTTTGTTACCCAGTCGAGTGGTCCGGATTCCGATCATGTCGTTTGAGCAAATTTCAATGGTTGTGGGAGCAGTTCCGAATGGCGAACCACTTCTAGCTCGCTTACAAGCGAGCCTGCGAAGCGGAATCGAGCTAAGTTTTGGACTCCAAACACGTCGTTCGAGTAAATTTCAACAGTTGTGGGAGCAATTCCGAATGGCGAACTACTTCTAGCTCACTTACAAGCGAGCCTGCAAAGCGGAATCGAGCCAAGTTTTGGACTCCGAACACGTCGTTCGAGTAAATTTCAACGGTTGTGGGAGCAATTCCGAATGGCAAACCACTTCTAGCTCGCTTAAGAGCGAACTTGCGAAGCAAAATCGAGCCAAGTTTTGGACTCCGAACACGTCGTTTGAGTAAGAGCGATTAAAGGCCTTAAATAGAGAGATACAAATAATCACAAGGAAAATATGGGAGAAAAGAAGTTCTTTATGGATAACTGCTAATCGGATGCTTCTAAGTTGCAAGCCGTTATTATAATGAGAAAGTAGAGAAGTAAATACAAATAAAATGATAGGAATGGCTCGATATTTGAAGGTACTCGGAGAGGCATTCAGGTGCTCTCTAGGTACTTCAGTAAATGGTCGGCATTCCATGTTCTGGGTATCTCTCTGCCTTCAAGGTCCTCTAGACGATACGCTCCGGGACGGACTACTTTGGAAACTTTGTACGGTCCTTCCCAATTCGGAGCTAGCTTACTCTTTTGACTAGGGAACGAGATAGCTAGCTTTCTGAGGACCAAGTCCCCTTCCTTAAGATATGTGGGATGAACCCTTTTGTTGTAGGCCTGCTCAATTCTTCTCCGATAATTTTGCGGGCGAATAGAAGCTCTTTCACATAGCTAATCAATCAAGTCCAAATTTGCTCGGAGTTCTTTGGCATTCTGCACTTCATCATAGGCAATTAGGCAAAGAGATGGCAGACCAACCTCTAAGGGGATTGCAGCTTCGGACCCATAGGTGAGATTGAAGGGTGACTCTCCTGTGGGGGTCTGTTTCGTAGTGCGGTTGTTCCACAATACTTTTGGAAGTTGTTCTGCCCATAAGCCCCTGGCCGACTTATCTAGTCTCTTCTTGATCCCAGAGAGGATCTGCCTGTTGGCGTTCTCTACTTGGCCATTTGACCGAGGATGGGAGACGGAGGAAAAGCGTTGCTGAATGCCAAGGTCTTCACACAAAGATCGGAACACTGTCCCTGTAAACTATGTTCTATTATCTGTTATTAGGACCCGAGATACGCCAAACCGACAAATTACATTTCTCCAGAAGAACTGCAGCACTTTGTTCTCAGTAATGGTAGCCAATGGCTCGGCCTCGATCCACTTGGAGAAATAGTCGATTGCCACGATCAGGAACTTGAGCTGGCCTGGAGCTGGTGGGAACGGGCCTAACAAGTCCATCCCCACATTGCGAAGGGAATCGGGCATGAGAGAGAGGTGAGTTGTGCTTGGGGTAGGCGACGGATGTTGGAGAACTGTTGACAAGGGCTACATTGCCGAACATGTTGCTCGGCATCTCGAAGTATGGTAGGCCAAAAATACTCGTAGTTCAGCACCTTCCTGGCAAGGGACCTTGACCCTGAATGGGCTCCGCCTATGCCTTCGTGGAGTTCTTGCAAGGCATACAATGTTTCTTCCGGGGAGAGGCACCTTAAGTAGGGTCTGCCATTTACTTGGGTGTAGGAGCGTTTGTACAAGACTCCTTCGACAAGGGTGTACCGCTCCGCTCTCATTCGGATTCGACAGGCTTCTTTAAGGTCTTCGGGAAGGACCCCGTCCCTGAGGAACTCTATCAAATGCTTCATCCAGTTGTCCTGGAATTGGACGGGCAGTGACTCCATCGAGTCTGGAGCTTCTTGTTCTATGCTCGGTCTTAGGAGTACTTCGATGTGGACGGTCTGCTCAAAACCTTGGAGTGAGGAGGAGGCCAGTTTGGAGAGGGCATCTGCTTGGGAGTTCTCTTCTCTAGGGATCCGCTAGATCAGTGCCTCCTCGAATGAAGCCATGAGACTTTGGACCTTAGCTAGGTACTTAGCCATTCGGTCGTCTCGCACCTCGTACTCTCCTAAGACTTGATTCATGATCAGTAGCGAGTCACTGTATATCCGAAGACGTTGTGCCCCTGCCTTGCGAGCCATACCGAGGCCGGCTATAAGGGCTTCATACTCCGCTTCGTTGTTGGAGGCCTTAAAGTTGATGCGGAGGGAGTATTGGAGAACGAAGTCATTTGGGCCTGCCAGAATGACCCTAGCTCCGCTCCCTTCGGTGCAAGAGGACCCGTCTACATGTACTGTCCAGATGGGAGGCCCGTTCGTTGCTTGACTGACCTCTGGGATGGTGCTGTCAACAATAAATTCAGATAAGGCCTGAGCCTTGATTGCGGTCCGAAGCTGGTAAGATATGTCATGCTGACTCAGCTCGATCGACCATTTCATCAGACGGCCTGAGGTCTCGGGTTTGTGTAGGACTTGCTTAAGCGGCTGGTCGGTAAGAACGACCACTGAGTGGGATTGGAAATAAGGGCGGAGCTTTCTGGCTGCCATAACCAAGGCGTATGCCATCTTCTCCAATCTTGGATAGCGGAGCTCGGCATCCCGAAGTATCTTGCTCACGTAATAGATAGACTTCTGAGCCTTGTCTTCTTCCCTCACTAGAATAGCGCTGAGGGTTTGCTCGGAGGCAGCTAGGAAGAGGTAGAGTGTTTCCCCGGGATAGGCTTGCTGAGGAGAGGGGGGTTGACCAGATAGGCCTTTAGCTGATCGAACAACTCTTGCTGCTGTTGGCCCCACTCGAAGCCCTTGGCCCCCCTGAGGGCCTTGAAGAAAGGAAGACACTTTTCTCCCAACTTAGACAGGAAGTGCCCTATGGCCGCGAGGCGCCCTGTGAGCTTCTGAACTTCTTTCACACTTGTAGGAGGAGCCATATCCAGTGTGGCATTGATCTTCTCGGGATTGGCTTCGATCCCTCTTTGGCTAGCCGTGAAGCCTAGGAATTTTCCCGACGAGACTCCGAATGCACACTTGTTCGGGTTGAGCCTCATATCATGCTTCCTCAACACATCGAATGCTTCTTGGAGATCGGCAACATGGTCCGCCCCATGGATGCTTTTAACTAGCATATCATCAACATACACTTCCATGTTTCGGCCGATCTGATTCTGGAAGGCTTTATTGACTAGGCGCTGGTAGGTGGCACCAGCATTTTTCAGCCCAAAGGGCATTGCCCTGTAGCAATAGAGCCCTTGATCGGTGACGAAGGAAGTCTTTGGGATATTCGGGGGGAACATTCTAATTTGATTGTATTCGGAGAAGGCATCCATAAAGCCCAGCAGCTCATGACCCGAAGTAGCGTCGATCAGGGTGTCGATGCTGGGGAGAGGGAAAGGATCCTTCGGGCATGCTTTGTTTAGGTCCGTGAAGTTGATGCAAATTCTCCAGCTCCCGTTGGCCTTCTTAACCATAACAACATTGGAGAGCCATTCGGGATAGTTGACTTCTTGTATGAATCGGGCCTTGAGGAGCTTGTCCACTTCTTCCTTTATAGCTTGCTGGCGCTCAGGGGCGAATTTGCGCCTCTTCTATTGGACCGGTTTGGACCCCGAAGCAATGCTTAGGTGGTGGACGAGGAGCTCCTCGAAAATTCCTGGCATATCGGCAACCGACCAGGCGAAGAGGTCATGGTTCTTCCTGATGCATTGGACTATGTCGGAACATAGGGCAGATGGGAGGGTCTTGCTGATAAAGAACTTGCGGTTCGGATCTTGCTTGGAAAAAAGCACTTCCTCCAGCTCATCTACCGGTTCGGACATAGGTTGGGCGTTCCCCTGGGGAATCTCAAGAGTCTCGAGGGAGAGGACAGGACCCCCGGTGGAGGTCCTGTCACATTTGCGGGCCATCTCTTGACTACCTCTTACTTCCCCTACACCTGACTTGGTGGGGAACTTCATTTTAAGATGATAAGCCGACAGGACGGCCTCTAAAGTAGCTAGGCTAGGTTGGCCTAGAATCATATTGTAAGCAGCTGGGATGTCGACGACCATGAAATCCATTGGCTCCGTTTGGGTAGTAGGATTTTTGCCAGCAGTTACGTCGAGGGTTATTACCCCTTCGATAGTCACTGGCACTCCCGTGAACCCATGGAGCGTGTACCCGGTGGGTTTGAGCCTGCCCCACGGTAACTTGAGTCCTCGGAAGGCCACTAGGAAGAGAATGTTGACAGAGCTACCATTGTCTACCAGAATCCTCTCCACTTTGAAGTTGGCCATGTGGAGGTGGATTACTAGTGCATCGCAATGGGGGGTTCGGACACCCTCCAGGTCTTCATCCGAGAAACTGACCGAGACTCCGAGGCCTTTGGGAGGGGGTATGTCGTGAACCGAATTGACTTCTCGTATGAAAGCCTTCCCAGAAGAGTTAAAGGTTCCTCCCATAGGACCTCCATGAATAAGATGCAAGATGCGTTCCTTTTCAAACTCGGGAGTCTCATCGCGCCTCTCCGGGCGCTTGTTAGCCCCCCTGGGGGGAAGGAGGGAGATCGACTCGGTCCTTTCTCAAGAATTTAGATAATTGCCCCCTCTGGATAAGGGCTTCAATTTTATTCTTCAGAGGCCGACAATCATTGGTGTCGTGGCCGTAGTCTCTATGATATCAACACAACTTTTTCTTGTTCCTCTTCTTGCCGAGGGTATTCATCTTCGGGATAGGAGGCAGAACTCCTTCCTTCTCGACCTCCATGAGAATAGTAGAAATGTTAGCATTAAGGGGGGTAAACTTCTCAAATCTGGGAGGCGGGTGGCGCTGGCCCCCGTTGTCCTTCTGGAGCTTCTTAGCTCCCTCTTCTTCAGCTTCCTTTCTCTTGGTCCCGAAGGAGGACCCCTCAAAAGTGGGGCGATGTTCAGCTTCCTCAGCCCAGATATACTTCAAGCTTCTGAGAAGAAGGTCGGAGAAGTTTTGCGGGGGCTTCTTGGTTAGGGAGGACCGAAGGCTTGAGTTGAGGACGTTTGACTGGAAGGCTACAGCGGCGACTGATTGGTCGAGGGAGGCAATGGACCTAGCTTCCACGGTAAACTGCTTCACATAATCTCTCAGCTTCTCACCCTTCTTCTGACTGAGGTAGAGTAGCGAAATACTAGTCTTCTCGGTGCGGCGGCTACTCACGAAGTGGGTGACGAAGAGGATCTCAAATTGTTCAAAGGAGAATATGGAGGATGGGGCAAGGCGAGAGTACCATTCTCGGGCCGGACCCTTAAGAGTAGCTGGGAAGGTTTTGCACAGTAGAGCATCGGAAGCTTGGTGGATCAACATGAGGGTCTTGAAGCTCTCAATGTGGTCCACGGGGTCTGACTCCCCAGAGTAAGTCTCAAACTGCAGGGGCTTGAAGCCTATTTGAACGGGTGCCTCCATGATTGTTCGAGAGAAGGAAGGTCGGCTTGGACGGAGGGTCCTTCCTCTCAGCTCTTCTTCTTTATCCAGTTGGCCGAGGGGCCTCTTCATCTCGTGGAGACGGTGGTAGACCGCATCGTCCCTTCGATGGTAGCCAAGCAAGTCTCTGGACTCGTCTTCGTAAGAAGGGGAGCGCGAAGTTCGGCGATGGTAGCTAGGGGAATGACGAGGACTGTGATGGCAGTTACTCGGAGCTTGAGGAGGGGTTATGGACCGATGGCGAGGACTTTGGACCGGAGGAGGAGTGGGAACCCCCTGAGCATTGTTGTTGTTCGGCCGGAGGTTGAGGGCCTGCAGGATTGTAGCCTGGATCTCTTGGAATTCAGCTCGGGTGATAGGTCTGTTATCGTCCCTCGGGGGCTGCCGACGAGCGGGGGAACGATGTCTTCTTCGATGGTACTTAGGGAGCTCTCTCCACCCCCTGCGAGGAGGGGACCTCCTGTGGTCGCGACGACGAGGAGATTGCTCATTTGGATGTTCCGGGCGGGAGGCTCCCTCACGGGCACGCCTTTCATCCAAACGGTAGCGAAGGTCCTCTTCTTTCTGTCGGTTGAAGAGGGTATTGCGGAGGTCTTCAGAAGGCCGGGGGTTATGAGATGCCATTGAATCGGTAGAAGGGTTGCGTACGGAGATGCGGTCTCGATGAGGAGGTTACTTCTGAGGGTTGGGACGAGAGGCCTCTGTGCTGGCATTCTGGGGCCCGATAGGAGCCCTTTGGGATTGAAGGTTCTGAAGAGGAGGTTGCTCCTGTTGCAGGGCCTGATCAGGCTGAGGAGGGAGTTGCCCCTGTTGTTGGACGGTTTGGAGGGGGACCTCCTGTTGTGGTTGAGGAGGAGTGGGGTCCACGGTTGGACCCTTTGGATCTCAGTTTTCGGGGAGGCATGGCTGGAGGTGATCTTAACCAAGGGAAGAGGAAGGATTGCTATTCGTAGGTATTCACAGACGGCACCAATCTGTTGCCGCTAAATCGGGTGTGGGGGCAAGCAGATAGAATTTGTGGATTTTTTGGGATGTCGAATAGTCAAACCTGAAACCTTTCCGCCGGAGTTTGACCGTGATCTCCCGCCGTTCACCTGCAAAAAGTGCGAAACACCGGGGTTGATCCCGGCGACGCACCCTCCGACGCTCAAGTCAGTAATCAGAAAGATTATGAATGAGCTTTTACTGGCAAAAGATTAATTTCCTATTAACAGTGGGGGATGGGGGGTATTTATAGCCGCCTTAGGGACCAGTTTCGGGATAAGATCAAATCCCTACTTCCCAAATAATAGATAGAGTGAATCAGGACCGTTGATTAAGTATAATCATATACCCTAATTCTATCCAGCTGGTCTGGGTTCTTTGCGGGTTCGAACCCGCACCCAGTTAAGCGGATCCGTTTGTGGGCTATTGGGTCTTTGGAGAAAAGACCAGTACCCATTTCAAACCCGTCTGTAGGTGAAATTACCATTTTACCCCCGAGCTTTAAGATTCGCGCCCAATTTGAATGGTTCCGATTTAACCCTATTTTTAGCCATATCATTGAACATGAAAGATGTTGATTCTAGAGGCTTAGTGAGACCCAGGCACCGGCAAAGTAATGATAATTGATTAAGTGAATTTAAGAAAAGGCCAGTATGGGCTATCGTTCTCGGTATATTGTTTAAGTTCGGTAGGAGAGTAAGCTAGCTCTAGGTGGTATTATTTATTCATGTTTACACTTAAGGATAGGCACTAAAGGGAGATATAATAAAACTTTGGCAAACATAAATGGGCGCCTATATAGTCTGACGGTGGACTCCGGGACTATAGGCCCAATTTAACGGTGGACTCCGGGACTGTGGCTTCTTGCGATAGAGATGAACCCTAATTAAATCCAAGTCTATCATTAATTTGACGGTGGACTCCAGGATCATGAATAGTCGGGTGGATGGAAGGCCGTTCTCAAGTGTATATGCGTATACCGGAGCTAGAAGGGCACCTGCGGGATGCTCGCACGACGAGAATTCTGTAAGGTTTGACAGTGGACTCCGGGACTGAAATCCGTACTCGTGGAGTGTCTAAACTTTGATTTTGTTACCGAGTAGCTTTTGCATGGCGAGGGATTAAACCCTTTAATGTGGAGTACGTAGGTACTTGCCCTCGGACCTATGTAGAATGGAATGCATAGAATCCGAACAAGTATGCATTAGTATCATTGTAGTATAACATCTGCATTAGGCATTAAGTTATATCATACACTGACATGTTTAGGATAGTCACTCTTTTACATTTTATTGTGCATTCAAGTTTGTATTTGCTAAAGTAAGAGAATCGTTATATTACAGCATAGTGAGGATCGTTGTTTATAGCATTGCGTCGGTTGTAAGCAATTGATGTGCCCACAGTTTTCCAGTGCATGGCTTGGATTGGCAAAAGACATCAAGATGAATTGATGTTGTTGATTATTTCCATGTTGAGATGTTAAAATTGTATATATATCAAGTTGTATTCTTTTTAATTTCCGCTGCGTTGATGTAAAGAACTTGTTGTATAATAAAAAAATTTAATTTCCTTGTAAAATTGTACGAATTGAAGTAAAAGATTCTGTTGAACTACGAATTACATGTAAATAGAATTCGGGGTGTTACAAGTCATGTCGTTCACTTGTATCGTTGGATTGCTCTTTCGTCGACCAAACGTTCTGTTATTTGCTTGTTTTTTCTACCATGCATTTCACTGTTAGACATGGGTTTGTTGGTCTGCAAGCTAAACGCTTTTACAGTTGAATCTTGCGTATGTAGCTGACCTAGAAGAGCTGTAGCTGACTTGCAGTTTGATCCCAGCAAGTTTGTTGAGACAACTCTGAGAAAGGGTTGGTCGTAGAGCTTGTCGTTTGCGCCTAGCAAGCATGTAGAGAACTCTGTGACGGAGTCAAATGTTTGAACTTGCTATTTGCGCTCAGCAAGTTTGTAGAGATAACGCTTGGACGGAGTTGGGTGTTGTACTTTTTGTTTGTTCCCAATAAGTTTGTAGAGACAACTCTTGGACAGAGTTGGGTGTTGAACTTATTGTTTGTTCTCAACAAATTTTTGGAATGGCAACTCTTAGACGGGGCTGGTATTAGACCTGTTCTTTTGTGTCCAGCAAATTTGGAGACAACATTGAGATGGAGTTGAACGTTGAACTTGTTGTTTGATTCCACCAAGTTTGTAGAGAAAACTCGGTGGCGGATTTGGATGTTGAACTTGTTGTTTGCACCCAAAAAGTTTTGTAAGAATAACCTTATGACTAGGTTAAGTGTTGAACTTGTAGTTTAATCCCGACAAGTTTGGAATGACAATTCTGTGACAGAATTGAACGTTGATCTTGTTGTTTGTTCCCAACAAGTCCGTAGGGGCAACTCTGAGATGGAGTTGGGCGTAGAGCTTGCTATTTGCACCTAGCAAGCTAGTAGAGAACTCTACGATGGAGTCGGATGCTTGAACTTGTTGTTTGCATCCAGCAAGTTTATAAAGACAACTGTGAGACCGAGTTGGTTCTTTGAACTTTCTGTTTGCGCCTAGTAAGTTTTGAGAGGCAACTCTTTGATCAAGTAGATGTAGAGCTTGCTATTTGATCCCGACAAATTTTGAGAGGCAACTCTTTGATCGAGTTGATGTAGATCTTGCCGTTTGATCCTGACAAGTTTGGAGAGGTAAATTTTTTATCGTGTTTATGTAGAGCTTTCCGTTTGAACACAACAAGTTTAGAGTGAATTCCATGATGGAGTTGGATGTTTGAACTTACCGTTTACACCCGGCAATTTAATAGAGAACTCTATGACGGAGTTGGATGTTTGAACTTACTATTTGTGCCCAGCAAGTTTGGAGAGACAACTCTGAGACCGAGTTGATTGTAGAGCTTGTAATTTTCTCCCGGCGAGTTTGGAAAGAACTATATGACGGAGTTAAACATTGAGCTTGTCGTTTGATCTCGGCAAGTTGGAGAGACCACTCTGAGACCGAGTTGATTGTGGAGCTTTTCGTTTGCTCCTGACAAGTTTCAAAAGAACTCTATGACAGAGTTAAACGTTGAACTTACCGTTTGATCCCGGCAAGTTTGGAGAGACAACTCTGAGACCGAGTTGATTGTGGAGCTTGCTGTTTGACCTCGGCATGTTTGGAGAGGCAACCCTAGCCCGACGTTAGGTGACAAACCTATTGCATGAAGTTATGGGGTTGTTGGAAGGACTCAAGCGAAGAGCGGTGAGCAAGACATTGAAGTCATTGTTCTGAGTCAACAGGTCACTGATGGAGCTCGAGTGGTGATCAGAGCAGTGAACTCGTTGCATGGAGTCAACGAGAAGTTGAAGGAACCTGAGCAAAGAGCAATGAATTGAACTCGTTGTTTGGAGTCAACGAGTGGTTGACGGAGCTCGAGCGTAGTGCAAGGTGTTGAACTCTTTGTTTGGAGTCAACGAGATGTTGAAGAAACCTGAGCAAAGAACGAGGCATTGAACTCGTTGTTTGGAGTAAACGAGTGGCTGACGGAGCCTGAGCGAGGATCAACGCGTTGAACTCGTTGTTTGGAGCTAATGAGCTGTTGATGGAGCCTGAGTGAAGATCAAGGTGTTGAACTCGTTGTTTGGAGTCAACAAGTTGTTGATGGAGCTTGTGCGGAGCGCAAAGTGTCGAGCTCGTTGTTCGGAGTTGACGAGTTTTTGATGAAGCTCGAGCAGTGAGCGGAGCATTGAAATCGATGTTTGAAGCTAACGAGTTGCTGATGGAGCTTGAGCGAAGGGCTAGGCATCGAACTCGTTGTTCGGAGTTGACGAGTTGTTGGTCGGAGGAACTCAAGTGGCGTGTGAGCGCCAAACTCATTTTATGAGCGAATGAGTTGTGGGTGTTCTGAATCTTCTTAATATTGAAGTGAAGTCACTTGTACATCGAATGAGGTCCTCGGGACATTGAGCTTGCTCTCCTTCATGATGTGCTGCACTTGACGGTGTTAGGACTCGTCCGTTTGAGTGGCGCTTCACGCTAGACGGAGTTGGAGCCAGCTAGGGTAAAGGTGGTAGGATAAACTTGGAGTTTGCCCGCCTAAGGGAGACTTATCTTGAATTTTATCGTCAAAAGTTGAGGCGACCTTGGAAAGCTGTTAACTGGCAGGAGGCCTGTGAAGAGGTTTGCTTCTCTTAGGCGGAGCATCCCTTTAAGTGTGTAGCTGGAGAATGACTTGCAGGACAGTTTGTTGTACAGTGTTTGCAAGACTTTTGTAACGATTCTTAGGCATGAAATGTAGACTCATTGTAATTCTGCAATTGTAATGAGACATGTTGTGATGCTAAATCTGACTGCATAGATTTGCGATAGTTTTGTGATTTGAATAATTCTCTTCATATGCTTGATCCTTGTTGTGTAACTTGTCGTTGAGATTGATGGATCGTCGAATGGGTTCTTTGTAGCTAAATAACAGGGCCTCAAGTCTATTGTGTATAGCTAACAAACTGTTGACGATGTGCGTAATGTTTGACGGAGTTTAGAACTTATCCGTGTTGTACTCAGCTAGTTGTAGGAGCAACTCCGAGGAGAGTTGTTTTCCAAACTTGTTGTATGGGTCCTCTAACAAATTGTGACAATCGCATCGAATGACAAGTTGAACTCCAAATGTAGTTTCTACAAGTTTTATTAAAGTAACTACAATCCACGATTTTGGACCTCTAATCGGTCTTTAAGGAATTTTAACTATTTTCAGGAACAGAGCGAATGGCGAGTTGAACTCATAATGTGCTTGGTTGCAGGTTGTTAAAGTAATTCCAGGCCATGGGTATGGATTCCAAACTTATTACTTTAAGTATTAACAGGTTGCAGGAGCAGATGAAATGGTGAGTTGAACTCTGGACTTACTTTATCGCAAGTTGCTAAAGTAAAATCGAGCCATGGGTTTGGACTCCGAACCTGTCGTCGAGGCTTTAACGGATTGCAGGGGCAGATCAAATGGCGAAGCAAATTCTGAACTTGCTTTGTTGCAAATTGCTAAGTAACTTCGAGCCATGGGTATGGACTCTGAACCCGTCTTATCATGAGCTTTTAATGAGTCTTTGGTGCCGTTGTTGGAGTATGCCAGGTTTTTAACTCATTGTATGCATCCGTTGAGTTGTACAAGAATTTTGCAGAAATTAATACAAAATTTTATTGGAAAATAAAACTAAGTGACGGCTCTAGTGGCTGGCTATTATTATATCCAGTGACCTGTAGTGAAAGCAGTTTTTATTGAGAAGTAAAACTAAATGGTTGCTCTAGTGGCTGGTCTTTATTACAAATTGAGAAAAAAATGCTACTACTACTAAGAGATGATGTTTTAGACGCACTCGTTCACCTTCATAAGGTGCACTATTTTTCAAGTCCCTCCTGCTATCTCCCTGCCCCCCAGGTCTTCAAGTTGATGAGCCGTTAGACGAACAACTTGGTAGACCTTGCCTAGACTTGCCTATTTTGGAATGAGCCTCCCATTGTTTCGCATAGAGAATGGGAGATCTTCGAATTTGTCAATGTGTTTAATCAGGATTATCTCTTTCCGTTTAATGAGCAGAGTGGCTTCGGGCGAGGGGACGGGGGATTCAAGATTATTACTATGTTGTGATGAGAACGAGTTTGGATCTGATGAGAGATGATTAGGCAGGTTTGACTGTTCTTGGCAGGGCTGTTTATGGCAGTGGCTTCAAGCTTGTTCACGAACTTGGAGTTACTGTGATTACTTTCCGGTGGTTGTTCTATGGCGTCGAGGGGAAGAACCGAGCCCCCCATTGTAGCGGTGTAGCATGATCGTGCTGCCTGTCGGCTCCCTATAACTTGGCCTACGCCAGTAGTTGTCGGGACTTCATTTTCATGTGGAAGGCGGAAGCAACTGCATGGAAGGCCGCTAGGCCAGGGCGGCCGAATATTGCATTGTATGCCACTTTGACGCCGACTACCATAAAGTCCAGTACTTCTGTTCGAATAGCAGGAGCTTTTCCTGCTGTCACATCAAGTGTGACAACTCCTTCTATTTGAACGGGTACACCGGAGAATCCGTGGAGTGTATAACCAGCTGGCTTGAGTCAGGCTCGAGAGAGCTTGAGGCCATTGAAAGCGTTCATAAAAAGGATGTTTACTGAGTTGTCATTGTCTACCAGGATGCAGCATACCTCATGAATCACCATGCAAAGGTTTATAACCAGTGTGTCGCAATGAGGCGTTCGGACAACTTCTAAGCCTTTGTCGGAGAAAAATATTGGGACCCCGGTTCTCTTGGGGCAGGATGTTATTTACAGAGTTGACTTCCTTGAAAAATGCTTTGCGGGATGAGTTAGAGTCTCCCCTCATCGAACCTTCGTGTATGGAGTGAAGAATGGTCATGTGTTCTGAGTCTCGTGATTCGAAGGGCCTCTCTTAATGCTTATTAGCCCGGAGGGGTTTCGGCGTTGTTGTTTGGTTGGACAAATTGAGAGAGATAGCCCAGATGAATCAGGTCTTCAAGTTCTTCTTTGAAGGCTCGACAGTTGTCAGTAGTGTGTCCATGATCTCTGTGAAATGCGCACCACTTATTTTTGTCTCTTCTCTTACTAGACATTGACATCTTAAGGGGAGGACGAACTATTCCGTCATTCTCAACAACCATGAGGATGGCTGATACGCTTACATTGAGAGGAGTGAACTTATCAAAGCGTGGTGCTGGAGATGGACGGCGCTGATCGACATCGTCTTTCTGAAATTTTTTGGGTCCTTCCTCGTTTGTATTCTTTCGTTTGTTACTGGAAAATGAATCGTTCTTGCCTTGAGGATAAAGAGCTTCCTCGACCTAATATACTTGTTACTCCATTCTAGGAGCTTAGTGAAATTTTTGGGGGTTTTTTTTTTGCGATGGAGGCTTTCAAGTCATTATTAGTGACGTTGTGGTGGAAAGAGGAAGCCGCCACTGACGAATTTAAGGAGGAGATGGACCTTGCTTCGGCTGTGAAGCACTTGACAAAGTCTTTCAGCAGTTCTCTGTCTCTTTGCTTCATTTCCAATAGGGAAGCACTTGTTTTTTCAGCCTTGCGGCTAGTAATGAAGTGCGAAATGAAGAGCTCTTCGAGCTGGTCGAGGGAGAATATTGACTTCGGAGTGAGGTGGGAGTACTATTCCCTTGCCGATCCTTTCAAAGTTGTAGAGAATGTACGGCACATGAGCACATCGGTGGCCTTATAGACCATCATGAGTGTTAAAACTCTCAATAATGTCCACCGCGTCTAATTCTCCATGGTAGGATTCAAATCGAGGAGCTTTGAAGTCTTTTGGGATGGGTGCATCGAGAATGGTTTTGCTGAAAGGAGGTCGATTGAGGCAGTAGACCCTGCTAGAGCGGTTTCCCTCATTCTTCATCTGTTCTAGACGATCTTCTATCTCTCTGATACAACGAAGGACTTGGTCGTCCTTCCCCTTGGATCCAGTTGAGCCGGCAGATTCTTCTTGGGAGGGGCTAGCCTAGATCTTGACTGCCTTGGATAGCTCAGAAGATGTCGAGCTTGAACTTTTTCAATTCGGCTGTAGTGACTGGGCCATCTTTCTCTTTGTTCCGCTCAAGAAGCTTTCGACTCTCATGAGTCGGGCTTCTTATTGCAGTGCGCCCCCTGTGAGATGAGGATTGCCTTGATCTCTGTCTAGGAGAGTTCCTTCTCCTGTTTGCCTAACATTCTGAGCAGGAGGCCTCAGTTTGGACACGCCTCTCGTCCAAGTGAATTCATAGACCAGTTTCTTAATGCCTGGCACTGATGATATGGCAGAGATCTCTGGATCCCTGGGAGCCTCGCGAGGCCATTGAATCGGTTGAAGCATTATGGACTGAGATACGATCGTACAGAGGATGATGTTCAAGACGGCTTTGTCGGGAGCTCCCCGTTGCCTCTCCGTTGAGCAGGAATTGGATTTTCAAAAGGATGAGCCGGTTGACGAAGAGAGTTGGTGCTTAAGGCTGTCACTCTACCTCTTAGTCTTTGTGGCATGACGGTAAGTCTGATTTGTGTAGATCCCCACAGACGGCGTCAATCTGTTGCTGCTTATTTCGGTGTGGGAGCAAACAGATAGTGAGTTAATATTTGATGAAAACTACTAAAAATCTGACATTTGATCGTTGCCGTGAAAGGAGGTTATAGCTCCTGAGATTGAATCTTGATCGTTGATTGAACACCGTGATTTGGATCAGACTGTTGCTGATGAGGCCGATGGACCTACAAAAAGCCTGAAACACCAACGACAGACCCTCCAACGCTCAAGTCAGAACCAGAGAGAGAGAGAGTTTGAGAGAGACTGTTGATTACCTTCTGACTATGGAGGGAGAGGGTATTTATAGATCTGAAAAACATATCAAGAGATCGACATGAATCCATTGGATTGATATGAATTTCTTATCTCCTGTTTGAATTTCCTCACAAGAGATAAGCTCTCTTGTTTGGGAATAAAAGATTTGACTCAACATCTTCATGGACTAGGGTCTCTTAGTAAGCCTAATCTGTCACTTTTTATAGGCTTGAAAGCGGCATGACTTGTAGAAGAGCCTGAAGAAGGCCTGGTCTTGTTAAAAAGACCTCTTATGATTAATCTGCCTACAGAAGCTTTGAAATCTGTGCTGGAATCGTAAGGCCCTAATTTACTGCGCTTTTTACCGTTATCAATCTGAAAACTCTAACTAGATAAGATTCATTCAACAAGCCGTTAAATATACACAGCAGGCATTCAATGGCATGAATGGCATCAGTCTCTTGAGATAGAGAGAGCATGAAGGTATATCTATAATTTCTTTATACATTCAATGGCATCAGTCTCTTGAGGTAGAGAGAGCATGAGGGTATATCTATAATTTCTTTCCGATAAAATTAAGCGAAACGTTACAAGTAGTGTTAATAGTTTTTTGTGTTGTTGGTAGACAGGTACCGTTAATAATTGACACAACATCAGTAAAACACTTTCTGATTGTACGAACGGTTTAAGTACAAGGTGAGGAAAGAAAACTGAAATGGAGCTTGACCCAAGAGATAGATACACATCCAAGAGCAACATAATTAGAAGGTTCAAAGAAAAAAGTTCAAATAGAGGATTTTATGAGCTTTAGAAACATGGCACATTTTCCTTTGTGGTGATGAAGTTGCATGTGGAATAGATGGATGCTGCAGCAGCCGTCACTGCATATCCCCTCTCTACAAGCTCTGATTTCTTCTGGCCACTGAAAAATAGAGAACAGTTTGCTTAGTGATATAACACTTTAACCAAATAACCAACTTTTGTGCCCAGAGGTTTCTAAAACAACCAACTTCTACTGCTACAATTTTTCCTTGGTCCAGACCCATTAGAGTTCGGGCTCAATTCGACTATTCATGATGGAGACAATTGTCGAACACCCAAGGAGATGAAGAGTAGAGTGGTTTGTTGTGTATAAGCGGTGTATCTGTTATCGTTCTTTGGAAATTCTCTTTGTAATCCTACCCTTATTGAATGTTTGAGGGGTGACTTTTTCCCTGTAATAATATTGCGGGGTTTGTTGAGTTATGTTCCTATAAAGAAACAAAATAGGGTGGCCATATTCTATCTTTAAAATAAAAATAAAATTTTATAAAAAAAAACTTTGACCAAGTGAAAGCTAGTTTATGTCATTTATCTCAGATCCTCAAGCCGTGGGTTCTGCTTGTCTATTACGTGTACAATGAAGAAGTACTATTATCACATAATCTTGGTGAGAAAGAAAATTGCAGAATGTTAAAGGATCCCTGAAGCAAACAAACCTGAATTCAGCTGCAAGTAACTCATTGGGATTTGTATTGAAAAATTTCAGACCTCCTTCACAGTGTGACTGCATATCTTGCACTTGTTTCAACCAATTCTCCTATAAATAACAAGAATTATCATTATCAATTCATAAAGTAGAGGGTTTTTCTCCTTTCTGTAAAGCTAAGAAAGGTGAGGAAATTCTGAACTACAAGATATTTTACAAAGAGAGATAATGTCCAGATAAGCACGATCCAAATACACTAATCTTTGGAGTGCACTTTTGATACAATTTTATACATCTATTAAAATTGGAAAAAATACAATTAAAGGACCTCCTTTCTATATTTAGAGCTTCGTTTTCACAGCTAGCATAATTTTGCACTCAAGTTAAGATTTGCCAGTAAGATTTTGGAGAAGGATAGATCAACGACAGCAAAATAGTTCCATTTTTTATTTTCTCTACTTTTTTTTGGCAGAAATGATGGAAACATCCAAAGAAAGGACTAATTTAACAATTATATTATGAATATAAAATCTCAAGCCTCATCACAACTTCAGAGTTTTTGTAGAGGTGGGAAGTTTAACAATATATCAAAGTCTACTAGGTTCAATTCCTTGTGTGTATCCGACAACAACAACACAAAGCCTTTTTTCCAACTAGTTGGGGTCGGCTACATGAATCATGGTCTTCCATTCTGCTTGGTTTAGCGCAATATCTTTTATAAGGTCAGAACCTATCATATCTTTTTTCACCGTTACCACCCAAGTTAGTTTAGGTCTTCCTCTATCCCTAACTCTACCCTTTCTAACGGAGGCACTACTAGGTCTACGTGTGACATATCCAAACCACCCGAGGCGATTCTCTCTTAACTTATCTTGGATTTGAGCTACCTTTAGCATGTCTTGTATATGCTCGTTTCTAATTCTATCCTTATTTTACCACACATCCATCTTAGCATCCTCATCTCTGCTACCTCATTTTTTGGACATGTTGCTTTTTTGTTACTCAACACTCTGCTCCATACATCATTGCTGGTCTAACAGCCGTCCTATAAAAATTTTCCTTCAACTTCAAAAGTATACGTTTGTCAAATAAAACACCACTGGCACTTCACCACTTAAGCCACCCTGCTTGAATCTTATGTATAACATCTTCACAAATCTCCCCATCTCTTTGTATAATCGAGCCTAAATATCGGAAATGGTCTCTCTTAAGTATCTCTTGGTCATCAAGCTTTACTAGTTCCTCAGTTGTGTTCCGAATATCACTAAAATTACACTCCATATACTCTGTTTTAGTTCTGCTTAATTTCTAGTCTCTAGCTTCCAAAGTTTCTCTCCACGATTCTAATTTAGCATTGACTCCTGCTCTAGTCTCGTCCACTAAGACGATGTCATTGGCAAAAAACATACACCAAGGCACCTCATCTTGTATTCCTCGCGTCAATTTATCCATAACCAAAGTAAAGAGGTAGGGGCTTAAAACCGAACCTTGGTGTAAACCTACTGTAATAGGAAAATCGATGGTCTTTTCTGTAATTGTTCTAATTGTGGTTGTTGCCCCTTCATAGATATCTTAATTACCTCAATATACCGAATAGTTACTCTTTGATTATTTAACACCCACCATACTATGTCTATAGGGACTTTATCATATGCTTTTTCTAGATCTATAAAACCCTATGTAGATCTTTTATATTCTCCCTATATTTTTCCATAAGTCTCCTCAGTACATAAATTGATTCCATTGTGAAACCTCCCAGGCATAAACCCAAACTGATTCTCAGACACTGTAGTTTTTAGTCTCATTCTATGTTCGATCACACTCTCCCAAATTTTCATCGGATGACTCATTAATTTAATCCCTCGGTAGTTTGAACAACTTTGTATATCTCCTTTACTTTTTATATAGGTACTAAAATACTCTTTCTGCATTCATCGGGCATCTGCTTAGTACTCAAAATTTCATTAAATAATTTTGTTAGCCAACTCACTCCTGAAGACACTTCCAAACTTCAATGGGTATATTATCCGGTCCTAAAGCTTTTCGTATTTTCATCATTCCTAGAACATTTCGAACCTTCAAGGTCCTAAATCTACAGAAAAATATATGCTCTCGACTCTCCCTCGAGTCCTCTATATTTAAGTTGCCCACAACCTTTTCATTTAAAAGTTTTCAAAGTAATTTCGCCATCTTTCCTTAATTTCCTTATCTTTTACTAAGACTCTTGAATCATCGCTCTTAATACACCTAACTGTATCCAGATCTATTATTTTTCTATCCTTTTGTTTAGCAAGCTTATAAATGTTATTTTCTTCTTCTTTTGTTTCTAATTTTGTGTATAAATCATCATAAGCTTTTTCTTTTGGATCTCTTATTGCTTTCTTAACTTCTTTTCTAACGGTCTTGTATCTCTCCAAATCCTCTTCATTTCTAATCTTTTGTCATATTTTGAAGGTTGATCTTTTTTTCCTCACAAGTGGCACCATGTTTCTTTATTTAGCAACCTTTTACCTTTAGATTCTCCAAGTAGCTCCTTTAAAATTTCTCTTATGTATATAGCCATTTTAGTCCACATCATATTTGTCTCCCATTCCCAATTCCATGAAGCTCCTTTAAGGAATTTTTCTCTAAAAACTTCCACTTTATCTCCGTTCAAGTTCTACCACCTAATTCTTGGGTTCCTAGTCTCCTTTCTTGCACATATGTGTTTTCCACTCTTAACATGCAATACCATTAATCTATGTTGTGAGGTTAGACACTCCTGGTAAAACTTTACAATCTTATTATTTACAGAAAGAAAAAGAAACTGACAAACTAACTAGTACCGTTATATTTAAGGTACATATCAAGGGATAAATTTTGGGATAAAGGTTTTGTTATTGTTGTTGTATCAACGGGTAAATTGATATGGTGCCCTTAAGATAATTCAAGAGATACTCACAAGGTGTTTGCCCTCCTCATACAGTGATTTGTCCATCTGACTAAATATAGATTTCCATCGCGCCATGTGCATATCCAAAACTTCCTTTTTCAAACATCCTCTTTCACATGAATGACTAAAGTGGTCCTCATTTTCCTGATTATCAGATATCTCTTTTGATAATAGGTAAGGAAGTTCAGTCTGAATTACATTACGTACTCTCTTCTTACTCCTTCTCAATGCTGCATTAGCCAGATACACACATCAATACATAACATGTACTAATTATATACGTCCAAAATCATAGTTTTCACAAAAAATACAACTTCACCTGCAAGCCTTCCTTTTATATCCTGCTGTAGAAGATCCAACCACTGAGAAGCGACCGAAGCACCTGTACATAAAGAAAAAAAAACTGGGCATCATATTTGTATTTCAAGTACCATTTTTTTTTCAAAATTTATTTGTTTCTTTGAAGTTAAGCCAATCTACCTTTTAATGACAGAGAAGCAACGGCATCTTGGCTTGTCGATAGAGCATCATTGGAAACATTGCTAACATTTTCCGATGCCATAGTGACAGCTGGCGAAAGCTTCAAAGCAAGAGTGTCATCATCATATTCTGAGCTAAACTTTGCAATGGAATAATTCTTTTGGTATAATGATCCACCAATATAAGAGTCACTCATGGTTTCTCTATACTTAGAGCTAGAAAGAAAAGATGGCCTATAATGAATTTGGCTCTCAGTCTTTTCGGACTGAATTATGGCTTCTATTATAGAATTGACCTGCTTGCTATTCCTGACATGCTTAATGATTCCTGGGTTTAGCCCTGAAAGAAGTCCGCTAGGAGCAGTTATCTTTGCATACTTGTTTACCTGTTCCCTTTTTGTCATGTCAGTCTTTTTCTTGAGCTCTTCTTTTCTCCTTTTAGGTTGATGATCCCTGGGCTTGGAGAGAAGAATGTTTCCATGTGAAGATGAGAGGAAACCGTTCTTCTTCATAGCATTCCACTTTCTCAGTGGCTCACTCTCTTCTAAAGGTCCAGTTGTGCTACCGCATTCCGAGGCATCTGTAGACCCTACCTGTTCCAAATTTTTATAGGGATGAAAAGGGTTGTAGTTGAGATCCAGATTGAGGACTGACGAGGAGTTGTTCTCTTTGGTTTGTTTCAGCGAAAGGTTCTCACTAGGTTGAACACTTTGGACAGGGCCTAAACTCAAAATTGTATCAGATTTTGTTTCAAGAGAATGGTTGCTTGTCGTTATTTGTACAGGTACTGAGTGCAAGGAGGAAGACATGTCGGTGATTTGTGATATCGCTTCTTCATTGCTGGCTTCTGTTATTATTGAGCATTTCTTGATCCCTGGGGTACCGAATCAATTCAGTGAACTAGTATAGACAAGGAACGAAAGATATGGAGATAATCTAGCTCCTTGTGGGAACACTAAGTACAGTATGTTTGAAGAAGTAGCAGAACATTCTTTACTCAAAGAAGGAAAATATACGTTGTTTTGAACAAAAAGGGATTAAAAAACATGTGGAAACATGAACCTGAAGCAATAAGATCATAAGCAATAAGATCATAGCATCCTTCCTGAAGCCCGGAATTCATTTTGTTGTACTGTTTATTCAATCCTTCCTGAAGACCGGAATTCTTCTCTAGCCTTTCAAATCTCTGCAGGAGCTTAACCAGTTTGGATGCCGAGTGGGGACCAGTCATCATGTATGTGCATATGTAAAAAGCCTTCTAAAGCAGCGCTTTTAGTCCCCATTATCGCTTGCACTTCCTAGAGCACTTTAGCCCCGGTTTTGAATTTACGTTGAATATCGTCTTCAAAGTATGTCCTTATAGTGTTCTTATAGTATTCTTATATTTTAGAATGTTAATTCTGTATATATCTTTACTAGAAACACTAAAATATCCTTTCTGCAATGAATTTTTCTTAACTTATTTATTGAATTATTAACTTATTATTTTCTTTATTTTATTAGTTTAAAAATTAACAAAGCCTCGGCACTTTATTCTGGTAAAGGCATATAAGCTTAAGCCCTTCCTTCCGGCTTTCTGCTAAGATGCTGTTTTGTTCTCTCAAGGACCCAAGGGTAACCGTAAGAAAATAAACAGAAATGAGAATAAAAGGATGACAAAGATGAATTAGAAGAAAAATGGCAAAGACAAAATGAAAGGATGAAGGAGCAGAGATCAAGATGTTAAGTGGGACAGCATCGACTTAAACCGGAAGCAAAAAAAGAATATTGAGAACAAGAGGAATTTGAAGAGTTAAGGTCTACATATTAAGACCACATTGGGGATTAATTTATGACCACATCAGCCAATATAATACAGGATCCTATATGATATTTCTCACCAAAAACCCAAATAAAAACAGGATCCAGGTTGGCTGATATATTTAAACAGTAAAATTGCCCAAGTCAATACAATATGGGTGAATTGTTTTGCCATGTCGTAGCAGGGTACCTCTAATAATGATATATTGGGTGTATCAGTTGATATTTTATCAACTTGGGTAATTGTGTTTCTAATAATGGATCAACAGGTCTTGCTACTATATCAGTCATAGGGTTGGATTTAACTGTGCATGATAAGACTAATCTTTTCTCAGCCCTTAAATAAATGCCTTCAGTCGTGAGGTAGTTGAATGGAACATCTACCATATCTTCAGAGGAGGTTGCTTTCATAGATCCTACTCCTTTCTTGCTGCTAGCTATTGACTATCCAGTATCCACCGACAAATGCTTCTACAAAGGAACCAGATCTTCTAGTAATTGAAAGATTATCTAGCGTGAGACAACTGAAGAAAGAGAAAGAGATGGAAGTAACTGCTCCAATAGGCAAATCTCTTGCTAAACACCAAACTTGAAGTTGGAACAAGAAAATCAATCAACTTGGGAACTACCAGTTTACTACTGTAAATTGATTCCAGGGTCAGGTTTAGAAATTTGTCGATGACCTACCCGTTCGCTATATTGCAATCATTTGAGAGCCAACTTCCAGAACTAAAACTCCCTTCCTATCACCAATCTGATACTAGTTTGTGATCTCTTACAATGAAGTCTTCATCTAACAATATCAAGTTTGCGAATTGAGAGAGATTCCTTCAACACCAAATACAAGTTCAAACCCACGATAAGTGAAAAAGCAAGACTTCATGGTTCAATAATGTCTAGAAAAGTCAATCTTTGTTAATGAATCAAAGTTCATTTTCTGGAGGGAAAAAAAAAGTAATAAGTAGATTATCTCATTTTACATGTACTAGAGGAAATTCGGTTGTCCTTATGTGACAATGCCATCTTCAATATTCTTCAGAGAGAAGATATCCATGGTAATGAAAGAAGCAAGAGCCTCTCTACTTGACCAAATCTTACCTAATTAGCTGTACCTGATCACTATCTATCAGCCTGTCTACATTCTCCTTGATGTGATGATCAAGGTTCAAGGTGGAGTTATGCGGAGATTGAAGACAATCTGATGTGAACCAAACCAAAAAAGAGAATTTGGAGATCTCCAATGTATCAGATCAAGCCAACTGGGCATGACCGAGTTTGCTACACTTAGGTTTAACCGAGAACCATGGCCTCAAGCAAGTAAAATTTACTGGATCAGTCAACTGGTTGAGAAGTTGAAGGTTGTTCAAAGGATATTTCCCATGTTGAGTTTCGGATAGTTTTGGTTGCAGCTTGATATTTGAGTTTCAGAATGGATTCCTAATTGAATCAGGAATAAATGACAGCTTGGTCTCTAACTTATATATCCTAATCTTAACTTTTATCTCAAACTTGACTTATCTTTATATCTCTAATCTCTAATCTTATAATGGGAGAGTTAGAGAGTTAGAGTTGTCATTTGTAGACAACCCGTAATTTGTAAACAATCAACCATCTAATCTCAACCATTTATTTTTAAGTGGGAGTTATATTAACCATTCATTTACATAACTATTGTTAATTACCATAATACCCTCAAAGTTTAAATTTATTTACAACAGAATTATTTACAAAAGTGTCACTCATAAAAAATAAAAGTTAGTGCCACTATGGGTAATTTGTAAAGAGTATGTGATGAGTAAAGAGAGATCTCAAGTTCGAGGCCAGATTACATTTTAGTATTTACTTTTAAAATTATATTTATTAGGACGTGCAAAGCACGTGCAGTTTACTAGAAATAATATTATAATGGAAGAGTTGGAGTTGTCGTTTGTAAACATATCAACTTTCGTGTATCGCACGTAAATAACTAATATGAAGGAGGTCACAGGTTCCAAGCCAGACTATATCAAAGTTTTTACTTATTTAAATATATGTTCATTAAGACGTGCATCGCCCGTGTAAATTACATTTAATGCCTATTTATTATATATCAAAGACACTCATACTAAGAGAGAAACTGTATAAGGTTAACTCCCTCGGAATTTTGAGACATCCCATGAAATCTTTGCATATATAATAGACGTCATCTCTTTGACTATTTCACCTTTCTACTCTTTGCTCTATATTCCTCTAATTGAAGTATGAGTGTTCACAAGATAATCCTGCTAATCCTACAAATCTTATCATTTCTTTAGGAAATATACATGAAGTTGATTATAGGGAATTTTGAACATTGTCCATAAAACTACAATTTTTCTTCAACATTATATATTGCATTGTGGAAATTTGCCTCAGAATTCTATCTAGTTGACCTACATATTCTAGACAAGGTTCTAAGGACATATATGGAGCTCAACAACATGGAAAACCCTATTGTACTATTTTTTCCGTCTCTGAGACTGCTGTTCAATCAACTGAGATGTCGGGATTTGCTCCCGGGATAGAATTATGCAGTAAGCAGTTGACTGAGCATAATCTTTTTTTTCCTTGAGTATTTGATCTCTTTAAACTTTAATAAGAGAAGGCCTAGTGGTTAATTTCATTCAATCAAATTCCATCTGTTATATCTGTTTGATGAAGGGTTCTAATCCACTTGAACTCTTCACAAGTTTAGTCTTGTTGATTATTGCACATAAAACTTCTTTGATGTTTCTCTTCCTGGCTAAAAAAAATTACGTAGTATTGATCTGTTTCTCCTTGCACTCAATATGATAATTGACACATCACAGTAATATTGATCTCATTAGAATTTTCGGTGATTACATCACATTAGCATAGAAAAGGGTTCAGAATACCACCTTCCATATCATTAGCTCTTATAAACAAAACATAAATGATTTTCTCCAAGTGGCTCATCTGATCAACAAGTGAGTAAATGAATTGATGACTTACACAAAAATGCCCTACTACCAACAAGTGTTTTTTTTTCCAAATCAAATCGTCTATATTTGAAAATATCACAAACAAATACAACAACTAAATATCACAAACAAATACAACAACTGCTATGTATTTATGTAAGCTAACATGGCTAGTACAATTAGCTATCAAGAATCCAGATAAACTCAAAAATCATAAAACAATATTACAAGTAAAAGTTCTGAAATATCTTATCAAATTCAACAAAATTATGCTTACGATTCAAATTTAAAAATCACATCACCATCTTCTATTAAATTGTAAATTACATATATATCAAATTACCATTGTAGATACCAACTTACATTTGCTTCAAATAATAATTGAATCTACATATAAATCAAATCATTACATATGTAAACTTTTACCTACAAAATAATCTTTCATTCAGGACACAAATTGGGTCCATTACAACCACTCTCCTCTACATTTATTTTTAAATAAAAAGTTCTTCTTTTTGAATAGGGTTTGATAATAAATCTCAAACTTGTGACCTATTTACTCACTATTTACATACTTCACAAATTTCCCCGAATCCCTCTCCTTCTACCAATCAACCTTTTCTAGCTACGAAAGCTAGTTTGCAGGAAACCAAAATCTACAAACTTATCAGTTAATTGGATTTAAACTATCACCACCCAAAACTCAAACTGGGTAACTGTCATTCAATGAAAATAATAATAATAATAATAATAATAATAATCCAAACAAAGAATAAAACGAAACCCACCTCCTAATTGAAGAACCGACCCGATATCCCGCATCTTCGCCATCTTCTCCGAACCCTCTTCGATATTCCTCTAAAACCCAAATACACAAAAACATAAATGAAATTAGCAAATCAAGAAATGGCGTGGGTATCTAGGAATTGAATCGAATCGAATCGAATCGAATTAAATTCGGGAGTTCAAAATTCAAAAACCTGGGATGGATCTAGGATCTGAGATGGTTGTTGCTGCATTGGCTTGAAAACCCAAGAAGCCCGCCGCTTTATAGTGGTAGTGAAGGGCCCCGAGAAATCGGAGTTGGTGGGGGTTTTAAAGGCGATAATTCTTTTGAGGAGAGAGAAAGAGAGGAGGGAAAAAGAATAAATAATTATAGCAGTTCTCTTTCTTTCACTCTCCTAATTAAATAGATTTATACTCTCAAAATAAATTAAATAGATTTAATTTCATTTTAATTTCAAAAATATCTATCCATTAGCATTGGTATTAAAACCCGAAACCCGGACCCGACCCGGACCCGACCCGGACCCGGCGTTGGACCGGAACCGACCCGATCTAATCTGGGTAGAGTATGGGTCTTAAATTACTACCCGTTGAAATTTCAGGTCGGGTCTGGGTCCCCTAAAATTGGACCCGACCCGGACCCGGACCCGGATCCGCAATACAAAAATAAACAAAAAAACGAAGCGGACCCGACCCGGACCCGACCCGTTACCCGTTAGATAAATATACTGTCAAAAACACTGCATATATTTTCTTGTGACATGCATACTTCAGAAACACTGCATATATTTCCATATATTGTCTTTGTAGAACAGAACCATTCCACTTCCAGTAGTTGCTACTACTATTTTTGACATGAATACCATTCAATCCAGTAGTCCATTGAATGCATTATAACACAGATCCAGTTTGTATGTAGTGCTGAGCCGGGCTTGTTCAGAATCACTTGAAAATGATTTATACATGAACTGGATTTACGTTTGTTAGTACCTTCTAAAATTTTGGTTTGTATGTAGCTTTTAACAAGTTTTGATGAGTTTTATCCCTCCATCAACTAAGAAAAAGGCAACTTTTCTTACATAATTTCTAGTCATTAAATAAATGAATGGCTAAACTCATTGAAATCTTTTAAACTTTTATTTCTAAGTAGGTTTAGATTTATATTCTCCAGCAGGTGGATTTTCAGTTTTGATGATTGTTTGTTCATTATGAAGTATCTCACCGTTGTTCCATTTCGATTAGTACTCTAGCTAACCCATTATCATGTAATATTGTGTTATGCTTTAAAGACCCGGAACCGAACCGGACCCGTGATTAGAAATAGGATCCGGACCCGGACCCGGACCCGAAAGCGAACGAGTAACATTTCTTGTGGGGAACCGGACCCGGACCCGGACCCGAATTTCATGGGTCTGAGTCCGGGTCCAGTATTTGGACCCGTCAATGACCGAGTCCGGGTCCGGGTATTGAGCTACCCGACCCAACCCGACCCGTTACCAGTGCTACTATCCATCGTCTCAAAAAAAAAAAATTCTAGAGAGAGAAAGAGCTCGATTTCTCTTCTATGTATGTGGGCCGTTGGATCTCAACGGTGTCTTTTTGTTAGCTTTTGGGGGGTTTCAAGTTCAAATCAGGGGTGGGTGGGCCTTCCCTCCTCTTCTCGGACGATCTTGATTTTCGCACCACTGACAAGTTTAAATTAGTGGTGGCAATCGGGTCGATCGGACCTGGTCAGATCGGACCTGGTCAGATCGAACCCGTGCGGGTCCAACCCAAGTCAAGTAGGTTTGGGTTGGGTTGAGGGGCTTAACCGGGCTGGACTGGGCCGGGTCGGAAAATGGTAGGGTCGACAAGTGAACCGGTTACGGGTCGTTACGGGTCGTGGGTTGGCCCCGCTGAGAATTTTTAATTTTTTAATTCTTTTTTCAACTAAAAATAATTATATATATATATATATATATATATATATATATATATATAATAAAAAGAAAGCTATCAAGTGGCTCACCTTCAATCCCCTCAAAATCAAAGATCCAGATCTAACCCCCAGCCCCGGTCGTGGGTTGGTCCCGCTGAGATTTTTTAATTTTTTAATTCTTTTTTCAACTAAAAATAATTATATATATATATATATATATATATATATATATATATATATATATAATAAGAGAAAAGTGAGCCTCATATAGAGTATGAGGAAATATTCCTCATACAAAGTGATTATACTCACTTGGTGGGGCCATTATGGAAGATCCAATCCGTCCATCATGTTTATCATGCTAATGGATGTATGTGTAGAAAAAATTAAGTGGTTTGGAGGTCATTCACTCATGCATCATGTGGTTGAAAAATGAATGATTTCAACAGTACTATAAATCGAACCACAAATTAGACCTACATAATGCATGGATGAATGACCTCCAAACAACTTGATTTTTTCTACACTTACATCTATTAGCATGATAAACATGATGGACAGAGTGGATCTTCCATAATGACCCTACAAAGTGAGTATAATCACTTTGTATGAGGAAAATTTCCTCATACAAATATGAGGCTCACATTACTCATATAATAAAACAAAAAGAAAGCTATCAACTGGCTCACCTTCAATCCCCTCAAAATCAAAGACCCAGATCTAACCCCCCCCCCCCCCCCCCCCCCCCCCCCAAAAAAAAAAAAAAAAAAAAAAACAAACCAATTACTTTATTACTATCTCTCTCTTCTCTCCACTTTTTTCATATTTCTCTCTTTTTCTCTCCTTATTTCTCTCTCTCCCATTCTTTCTTTATTTACTTAAAAATTTAGATTTTAAGATTTTAGGCTTGTAAATTTTCAGAATTTTCATATTTTTTTATCGCACATGTTATATTGAAAATAGCAAATATCTCTTCAATATTTAAATTTCATCATTTTCCACACTTAAAGTTCTAAAAAGTTAGATTTTGCATCCCCATTTATAATTATTTTTCAACATATACTAATGGAAACATGGACTTTTATTTACAACTAACTATTGTCATACTGTTCGAACTTGAGCTACATAACTGTTGTTTTACTATTTACAGGGCTTTTCATGTTTTGTATCGTTCTGCAGACATGCCGTAGGCACGTGCCCACAGGCAAATCTAGTATATATATATATATATATATATATATATATATATATATATATATATATATATATATATATATATATATAAATTGTAATAAGAGTCAAAGAGTGAAAGTATGAAAGAAAAATTGTATATATTATTCAATAGAGTCAAAGAGTGAAAGTGTGAAAGAAAATTGTATATATTATTCATTTGAAATTCTATGAATTTTTTACAAAATTTTTACATATAATTTGTTAGCTAGATGTTGGTCTTCAATTTGTTGTTGTTGTTGTTATTCTTCTTCGGGCGAGTTGCTTCCACTTATTGACGTGTCGACCCTGATTAATTGAGTCTTATCTTCAGCCTTCATCCAATCTTTCATGCACACGAGTATCTCTAACGATTGGGCCTTCGAACGATTCATGTAATCTGTTAGAACCCTGCTACTTGTAAAAATGCACTTTCTGAAGTAACTGTAGAGACACGAGGAGTTAGTAGATCTTTAGCCATATGTTTAAGAATATTATAAACAAATTCATCTTCTTTCCACCATTGTAGCACATCAATCTTAGCATTCAAACTCTCACTATCTTGTTGATTATACTAATTTAATTCACTCGGTTGATTAGTCCAAGGTTTTTTGATTGAATTTAGTAAGTAAATTAAAAGTGGCATCGTCTAATTACTCTTACAATTACCTCTAGAAGTAGAAGAAGCAGAAATAATTATACTAGTTGTACTACTAGATGCAAAAATTCTATCATAATAATCATACAAGTTATTCAATGTCGATTCAAAATTAGCTAAAAATTCATCGCAATAAATTTCATATTCATCTTCAAGTAAAGTAAAATATATTTCATTCAAACTCCTCATACTCACTAATTTGATACGAGGATCTATAACTGTAGCAATACAATACAACATAGGAGAATGACTAAAATACTTCAAAAATTTAGTGTATGCGGGTTTAACAATATGACCAATGTAAATGTCAACAATCATTTCGTGAAAAGTTTGCATCATAGTAATTAGTGAAATAAAAATACTACTAGAAGCAGAATCATAAGATTTTGAAATTTTCAAAGTTGCAGTTTTAAAATGTTCTAAAAATCATAACAAAGATTTTGCATAATACCATGATTGTTCATTCATTTGAAAATTTTCATATTTTTTGCAAGACAAAAATTATTTATACAAGCTTTATATTGAGTAACAATATTTAATAAATCAAAAGTAGAGTTCCATTGGTGTTTAACATCCTTAGGAAATTTTCTAAAATATACACCCTTAATCTTACACCATTCTTTAAATTATTGAAGCATAGGGTCACTTAAAGCAATAAAATGTACACAATTTCTAATGTTATGCACAAATGGTTCGGCTATTTTTAATGCATCTTGAACACATAAATTTAAAATATGACATACACGTTTAATATGAAAAATTTTAAACATGAAGGAGCTAATTGTGTTTTTAATGTACTAATCGATACATTGTTGTTAAAAGCGTTATCAAAACTAATACAAATTTTTTTATCACGAATATAAAAGATATCAAAAACTTCTAAAATACGATGTGCAATTACTAAACCACTATAGGGATACGGTAAAGCTACAAGTGATATGATCATCTTTTGAATCATCCAATCACTATCAATTCAATGAAAAATTATGCACATCACTGAAATATCGTTACAACCTTTTCAACAATTGGAAGTTAATGATACTCTACAAGTTAAACTAAACATAAGTACAATTAAACCGTCTCTCATTTTGTTGTAAAGTTTAAAACAATTAGATTTGAGTGTGTTTTGCGAAATTCTTCTAAAATGTGGATTTAATGCATTTTGGTTAAATGTCTCAACGTTACTACTCTCGGAATATAAAAAATGTAACTCCTCCTTAATAACTAGTCGGGTCATTTCCCGTCTAACATTTTCGGGATCATATGGGTGGCTATCTACATGTCCGGTCCTATGGTGAATTTTTTGTTAGCCGGTTTGGTTTTCGAATATATCCTTGTGTACATTTTGTATGTGTCATTTAATTGTACTTGTTCCCTCATCCTTCCTCCATTTATAGCTCGTAAAAAAGTTTTACAAATCTTATGTCCTACACCCGGATTATACTCTTCGGGGATATAGTTATAATATTTGTGACAATCACTAATTTCCCCCTAGTTGTTCTCCTACTAGTGGGTTTGGTTTGTTGTGTTTGTGTGACAACATCAAGCATTTCTTCTTCTATATCGTGTGTAAGGATATCGTGAGTTCCTACCATAGGATTCGATGTAAATTCAGGTTCTATTTGTGGAACTATTGGAGGCCGACGTGAAGAACCGGTGAAATCTTGTCCACTTTGGCTACAGCCGCTACCTCGAGATTTAGACATGGTAATAGTGTATGTAAAAAAAAGCGATTTCTAATATATTACTAGTGTATGTGAAATAATACAAAACAATCTAGGAGGTATATATATTACAAAATAAAATCTAAAAAATAATATGAGGGTTGAGAGAGAGAAAAAAGCAAAAGAAAAAAGCAAAAAACCAATAAAAAAATATGATACAAAAAATTAGAACTATAAAAAAAATCAAGACAATAGGAGGGGTTGTGAAATTTTGATACCGTATTTCGCGGATAATCGTATATAGAAATGAGAGAAAAAATAAAAGTAGAAGTAGACGTTGTCGATTGAGAAATGTAGTAGAAGTAGCCACATATTCCGGTAGTCGTTGAGAGAGAGAGAGAGAGAGAGAGAGAGAGAGAGAGAGAGAGAGAGAGAGAGCTTCTTTGTTGGAGGAGTTGAAGTAGACGTAATTGAGAGTTGAATCAACACAATTCGATACGATCGACATTTTTCACTTCTTTGTTGCTTCTTCTTTGTGGAAAAAACTTGATTGAATTGAGATTGAATTGAGATCAAATTGAGTAAGGTGTGGAAATTTTTAGATTGAATTAAGAGGATATTTATAAGGGAAAACCCAAAAAAAAGCACAAAAAATAGCCCCAAAACAGAGCCAACGGCTCTCTATTTCTGAGTTGCAGATCGTTTGACCCGTGGGTCGTTTGACTCGTTCTAGTCAAACGGGTCCAAAACCATGGGTCGAACGTGCGGGTAAAAAATGCAAGCAGGAATGGCTGCGAAGCCTTGCAAGCGAGTTTGACCTAGTTAACGGGTTCACTGGTCGTGTCGAGCGAGTTGGATTTATGAACTTGGCAACCCGGGTCGATCCGGATCAACCCGCGGGTTCGACCTGGACCCAAAATGCCTAATTGCGGGCCGAGTTCGAGTGGGTGGGTCGCGAGCGAGTCGCTGGTGAACCTGACCCGGTTGCCATCAGTAGTTTAAGTACACTAGTAATTACACATGCAATGCGCGTCTTAATAAATATATATTTTTAAAGTAAAACTCTGACATAGTCTGGCCTCGAACGTGAGACATCTTGTATATTAGTTATGCATGGACGATACTAGTGTTGGGTTGTATACAAACGACAACTCCAACTCTCCCATTATAATATTAGAGATGGAATGCACTGTCACGCCCTGCTTCCCAAAAAGGAATACAGAATACAGATACGTGACTAAGTCCAGCGAATGGCTTTCACCATTCATAAGCTGTAAGGATTTTTTCAACATTTCACATGAATAAAAGAGGAATAATCAAGGAAAAATCAATCACGCATGCATGAATAAATTAACATAACCAACAGGATTACTCGAAAACAAGGATACTTAATCTCAAATAATCAGATCTGGAAACGAGTCACAAATTCTGGGACAAAATGCCCAATACAAAATCCATGTAACGACAATTACAATTTATTCAAAAACAGGAATGAACTCAAGCAAGAAGTTAGCCAAGCCTAGAATACTTGGTCACTTACTCCCTCGGGCAGCTGGTCACCAAAGTCTGCAAGTTTAATAAATTGTAGGAAGAGGGAAAAGAAACAAAACGTCTGTCAATCCAAGTTACGGGCCGCATGTAGTGCAGGCAACAAGTACAAAAAAAAAACAGATAAGAAAATGCAGAGTAGCAGCAAGAAGCAAGTACTGAAATAAGCATGGAAGGAACGTGACAGCAAAGTAGAGCAACTAACTCTAAAACCAAGGAAAAGAATCAAGTGATATGATTAGATAACAGGTTTCAGGCAACATGTAACAGGTGTCAAGTAGCATGTAAGCAGGTAAACAAGTAACAGGTGTCAGGTAGCATGCAAGAAGGTAAACATGTAACAAGTGTCAGGTAGCATGCAAGCAGGTAAACATGTAACTGGTGTCAGGTAGCATGCAAGCAGGTAAACATGTAACAGGTAATAGGTTCATGAATCAGGTAGTAACATAACCGGTTCATGAATTAACAGGTTCATGAATCGAATAATAGTATAACATGTTCATGAATCAAATAGTTAAACAAGTTCATGAATTAGGCATAAAGTGGGAAACACGGGTCCCCCTTCCGAGTACACTTATATATATTGCCCACTACTAAGGTCTTTCCCTTAACCCCGGCTTATTATTTATTATTATTATCAAAGCAGGCATATACGTTCACAAAATAGGGCAAGAAGAATATGGCAAGAACAAGAGACAGGTTCAGGTCGGACAGAAACATGCACGGGTGACAAACAACTCATAATAGGCTAGGACAACGAGACTTTCAATTCTGGACAGCAAGACACGACTGCACCAAAACCAAGATTCCCGTTGCCAAAAGAATGCAAACCTGGATCCATCAGAAAATCTAGAAACTAGACTTTCAGCCGAATCCAGTGCATATACACAAGTCATATATCAACAACAGAAATAGTGTTAAAAATAGCATTTCACACAGAATTCATGTTCAGCCAGAAATTGCAAAGTGTATTTATAAGCATGAAAATGGCATAAAAACTTAATGATTAAATCTAAGTAAAATTTGGAAGATTCCTGAGCATTTCTAGTATCCGCAAATAAAATTCTATAAAATTCCATTACAAATAGCATAATCAAATAAATTCGGAAAACAGTAAGATACAACAAGTTTATGAATCTGAAATTTTAGACACAACAATACTAAAACAGTGATAGATCGCAAAGTATAACTCGAAATCCAAATCCATCAAAAGGGTTGTAAAATAGACACAACATGCTACATTTCATATTCACAAAGTTTAAATCAAAAGTGATTGGAAATAAGTTGAAAATAGAGTTTTTCACCGAACAACATGCAGTTTGGAAATGTATTGGTTTGTTCACAAGCATGGAATAATTTATAAAAGTCATTAAATAAATCTAAAAAAATTAGGGGTTGATCCCAGTCATATCTAGTCATACCCAGAAAAATATTGAATCCAAATTTTACCTTTAACACCAGTTTTAAAATAAATAACCATACAACAAACTCATAAAATAGAATCTGAAAATTTCAACACAGCTGCAGTAAAATAGCAATAACTCACACATCACAAATTGAAACTGAGATATGTCGAAAGTTCTGAAAAATAGACAACAAGGTCTACGAATCATATTCACAAAATAATTTAATTTACTGACCTTAACAAGGTCTAGAATACCGAACCAAAATGGGACAACAGCAAAACGAAATCTCTTCTCATGCATTTAATCAGACAACTCATATGCAATGAATCCAAATTAAGGTATGATGTAAAATATGATATATTAGATATTCAAAACAATATGGTATGGGTATTTAACAAGTCCATTACAAGTCCACACATCTAGTACACCAAGCATGCAACAAATACACAACCTATCATAGATCACGAAGAACATATACACATGTATCAAAAGTCTATCTAGATCTAGTTTATTTTCATGTCGTGTGTGTGACAACTATGAATATGGATCATGACTACGAATGGATCAAACGAACGAGGCCAAGATTTATCAAAAGATCATCATGAGAACGAACACAAAAATATGCAAGACTACATGTGGTATTTTGTACTTGTATACAAGTAGAAATTTATACAAGTTACTTGCAGTAGGGTAGATGATGAATCCGACGAATTGAGAATAACAGGAACGGATCCCGGGCAACGAGCACAATAACATGGATCTTGATGTTGAAGAAGATGATCAAGACCACGATTGGATGGCTAGATGGGCTTGAAGGTCAATCACAGGCACAAAAAAGGAAACGATAGCCGGGGGGTGTGCTTTGTGATGGGAGGACGACGACGGACAGGTGACGCGACGGCGGGAGCGACGATGTTGGAGTGGGGGAGGCCGAGAGGGGGAGCATCGTAGGGTGTTGCTGGCTTCGGGAGGAGAAGGGGAGGAGACCGAGGGGCGTGCTGTCGTGGGCACAGGGCGACTGTAGAACCCCGTATTTTCAAATATTATTTTAATTATTTGAAAAATGAATTTAAATGATTTTTGAGAATTTAATAAATATTTTCTAAGAAATTTATCTTTTGTACACGTGCAAATGACTTTTTTGAAGTTTGAAAATTTTAGTTTTCCTTATGAAAAATCATTATTTATTATTTGAAAATTATTTAATATTTTTCCAGATTTTTCTGAAATTAATTGGTACTATTTGCAATTTTTTAGAAAAGAAGGACTTATTTGCAAAATTGACAATTTTTTAGGGTTGAAGTGCAAAACGTATTTACTGGACATTCCGATCAGTATTTGTTGAGGTTTAGAAATATATTTTTCTATTAGATCCTAATTTAAATGATATTTGGTTTAATTTTCAAGAAAAGGACTATATATGTGAGATGTACTTTTGGAAAGGACTATTTTGTAAAGTGGGAATAAAACCCTAATATTCTATCCGGCATATATAAGAGAAATTCTCTTTCAGCCGTCATTGAGAAAGAATACAGATTTTTGGTGATTTGGATTTTGAAGAACAAGGGAGGATTCTTGGATCTAGCAAGGAGGAGCTTTTGTGGATCTTTTCTTCAAATCAAAGGTGAGTGGTTTGTTTTGTTGTTTTGTTTTGCTTTGCTTGTTTTGTTTGTCTTGATTGATGAATGACGTAAGATCTTGTTATGCTTGTTTGTGATCATTATGCCATTATTTTGTTAGTCCCATTGAATGTATGGTATGGATCTTTTATTTGTTATGGAGGATGAGAACTCTTGTTGATATTTGAACCATGTATGAGAAAATATTAAGATTTGTTGAGGAAATGTTGATCTATGAGATCGTATTGTTGGGAGACATATTAAGAATTGATTTTGTTGTGATTAGATGGTAAACACCTGGACCTTATGGTTGTAAATCAGATTTGGATTAAGATATGGAAGACATTTTGTTGAGAAAAACCCTAATGGGAGGATTAAGAATTGAGATCATGAGAATATGAGATTGGAGAAATTGATTGATTGAGTAATGTAACCATGATGGACATTATTGAGAATTGTTTATTTGCCTGGATAAATTAAATTTTATGATCGATGAATATTTAGAAAACTCCGTTTGATTTGTGTTCAGACCTATACTTTTGTAAGTCTGTAGCCGACAGTCGACCGGACTGCGAAGCAGTCGACTGGTACGAGCCTACTGTGTATTTTCAGTCTTTGAGTTTGGTTCGGGACAGTCGACCTAGACTGAGGTCAGTCGACTGGTCTTCTGTCTGTAATTTTGTTCAGTCCTGTCGGGACAGTCGACTGATCTTTCCTTAGTTTATTTTTGAGAAATGTTGGATTATGTCCTCTGGACAGTCGACTGATCTGATGTGCAGTCGACTGGTCCTGTAGGATCTTTGTATTTGATTTGAGATATTTTGTTTAGTGTTTGATTTTGAGACATTTGTTCAGTATTTGATTTTAAGATATTTGTTCAGTATTTGTTTTTGAGATGTTCAGTTAAGAACATGATTTTGAGATATTTTGTTGAGCCACTTGTTAAGTGGAATTTGTTCAGATATTTGTTTTTGAGTCTCTAGAGGTAGGTGACCCTAGTATACCGGTGTTTATTCAGTTATTTGTTGAGGCCCATCGAGGCAAATTTTCAGTTATTCAGATTTTTAGTCCGGCAGGGTACACTACTCTAGGAGATTTGTTCAGTAACCCAAACTAATAAGGACAGGCATTAGTAGTGTCATGACGAATGGGAACTTGAGTTATGCACCTCAGTATGGCTTTTGATGTAGGATTCAATCTCCTGAATTATCCAAGTAGTTAACTTGTGATGTGTGATTTATCTCCGGAATTATCCAGGTAGTTAACCTGTGATGCGAGGTATTTCTCCTGAATTATCCAAGTAATTATCTTGTGATGTGGGATTGAACTATGGAATGATCGGAGTCGAGGCGACGCTTTTGGGGTATTATTGTGATAAGGAATCTATGTTTAGATGTGGGATGATCTCCTGAATTATCCAGGGAAAATACTTGTGATGTGGGATCAATCTCCGGAATGATCAAGCATGGACAAATTATCATAGTTTATCTTCATCTCTTAGTAGTCATCGTTGTCAGCATGTAGTCATGATGTTTTCTTGAATCACTTTTATGCATTTGGATTTCCTGTTTTTACACACTTGGCTTTTGGATTTGATATCACCCTTTATTCTTTTGGTTGTTACTTCATACTTTAGTGTTTGATTATTATTTGTTGGATATTATGTTTTAAGTTCATTTATGCTATTGGTTTGAATTGTTACCACTCACACCATTTATGGCTGACCCCGTAGTTTTGGGGTTAGGGTTCAACTCTAGCCTCACATGTTGCAGGTTATTGCCTAGATTGGAGGTTGGATGCTTGCGTGGGCAATTTGAGATTATTAGATTATTTAGTGATTGGTGTAAAACTGTAAAGGATATTTGAGATCATTATTGAGTTGTAAATAAAATATTAATTTGTGTTGAGATGTTTAGACTTCCACTGTAATTGTAATAATTGTTGTAATAAAGGAAAAAAAAAAATTTAGTGGTGTTGTTGGTGTTTATTGTTGTATTGAAGTGGATTACTGGGATTTCGCCACTTATTTTCTAAGCTCTCATATTAGAAATTTGGGGCGCTACAGCGACGGCGACAGGGGGTGCGAGGGTGGTCGCGGCAGGCAGGGGGGCGGCGCAGCGGTGGGAGTAGCCGGCGGACGGGTAGGTCGGGATGCAGTGAGAGGGGGGAGAGAGAGATGAGTTGAGAGATTAGAGTTTAGGAGATAATGACTGTAGATAGGAGTACAACAAATTTTGTTGGGATTTTAATGGGATTTTTGGCAAGTAGGATTTTGAGGAATCAAGAGAATATATGGGGAAAACATGATCTGCTTGTTAGGCAGATATGGCAAACGTGAAGAAATATCTGAGGGAGACTGGGTAAAAGAAGATGGTATTGGGTAGCGGGTTAGGATCCAGTAGGATGGATAGTAGGGTTTAAATAGGATAGACTGGGTAAAAACCAATTCCAATAGGGCAGAAACAAATGAATAAACAATTAGGCCAAGAATGAGATAAATTAGAATCAACAAATCATTCAGAGATAAATAATTGGCAGAAAATTTGAATTGAAATCACAAACGAAAAAAATAATAGATGAACTTATATTGAGAATGAAGAAACAATACACGGTCCAGAAGGATGAAAGAATACAATCAAATAGAATACACTGAAAAGATAAATACAGTACAAAAATACAAGAAACGGGATACAGGAGTTACATGCACGTTGTGAAATTTTCCGTCATGTAATGGTAAAGGGCATATCATTTATATCCTAATAATTAACAAACACACTCCCGTAGAGGGAAGGCCATTTTTGTACAGAGTTAAGAAATTCAAACTTTTGGTTGCTCTGAAAAAAATTGTACCACTAGAACAAAACTTCAAAGTTGTGGTAAGAATTGAGAATTCAGCATTTATTTAGCAAGATACGTGAACATGTGAGCCTTGACAGTTTTGATGAGTTCACAGTGGAACATATTGTATTGTTGAATTTGTCTTCATATGTTATCTCCTATTAAGTTGGACAAAAATTAAAAGTTTAAAGCTAAAATGCAAATAAAGTAGTTTGTGTTACAAATATAAATAAATACTATTAAAATATAAGGAGATAGATGAACGAATTTCTTATTTTTTTACTTTACTTTCTCATAGGTGTACTGCTCTACCTATTTATAGCGTTATAAAGGACCTCATAAATTACAAAAGAGAAGTATAAGAGGTGGGAGAATTGGGAGAAGTGGGAGAACAGTTACAAAATAATGGAGATAGTGGGGGGTGGTTACAAAATCATGGAGATGGTAGTCATCCACTAATAACATTTACAACACTGTCCCTTAGATGTCCACCATTTCTAATACTCTCTCACAATGTTCAACATTCAATAATTGTTGTCTCATTAAAACCTTGCTGAGGAAAACCCAGTGGGAAAAAAATGAAAGAGAAAGAGTACAACATTCTACATGATTATTGAATTAATATTTGATATGAACAATGTTGCCTTGTTAAAATCTTTACTAGGAAAAATCCAGTGGGATAAAAACCTAGAAAAAGAAAAAGATTACAACATGCATAGCATGCTTCATGATGCTTTCTCCAATTAATTACTCCCCCTGATAACAATAACCCCTTACATTGTTTGATGATAGATTCTACGCATACCAATCCCATATACAAGTTTCTGAAACATTGCCATTGGCTGAGACTTAGTGAAAAGGTCAGCTAGGTTGTCACTGTAACGAACTTGTTTTACTTCTATCTCATTTTCTTCTGAAGTTCGTGAGTGCAGAAGAATTTTCGTGATATGTTCTTGGTCTGGTCTCCTTTAATGAAACCTTCTTGAATCTGTGTTATACATGCAACATTGTCTACGAAAATAATGCTCATAACATCTATAATAGAAGGTAACTGACAAAAACTACGAATATGATGAATTAAAGATCTCAACCATACACATTCACGGCTAGCTTCATGAAGTGCTAAAATTTTAGAGTGGTTAGATGAAGTAGATACTAAAGTTTTTTAAGTAGAATGCCAAGAAATAACAGTAATACCACTAAGATATACATAACATGTATAAGATTGACCCTTATGAGGATCAGGGAGAAATCCTGAATCTGCATAACCTACAAGCTTGGTATTTTTAGGATTATAAGAATAATATAAACCTAAGTCAGTAGTTCCATATAGATATCTTAAAATAGGCTTGATGCCAGTCATTGCCTTTGAGTTAGTGCAGATTTATATCTAGCAAGCAAATTCACAGAAAAATAAATATTCAGTCTAATGCATTGTGCCAAGTACAATAGAGCATCAATAGCACTTAAGTATGGTACTTCATGTCCCAATACTTTTTCGTTTTCCTCTTTAGGACGGTATAGATATTTCTTTATGTCCAAATATCAGACTACCATGGGCGTATTTATAGGTTTGCCTTGTCCATACCAAACCTTTTTAAAACCTTCTCGATATATTTGGACCGATAGAATAATATTCCACTAGAATTTCTTTTAATCTGCATGCCGAGACAAAATTTTGTTTTCCAAAGATCTTTCATTTTAAATTCCTTCTTCAAGTAGTCAGCAGTTTTCTCGAGCACTTTTTGAGTCTCGATTAAATTTATATCATCCATAGAAACCACTACTATTGTAAATCCATATAAATTTTTATTTATAAAAATGCACAGGAAAATTGGATTGTTTAGATATTTTTCCCTAAACAAGTACTCACTAAGACGATTGTACCACATTCTTCCAGATTGGTTCAGGTCGTATAATGAATGTCTTGAATGAATTAAGTACGTACTCTTTGATTTTACTTTGGGTAAAGTAAATCCTTCTGGGATTTTCTTATAAATATATGTTTCTAAGTCTCCATATAAATAAGCACTTTCAACATCCATGAGTCTCATATCTAAATTTTCAGAAACTGCTAAACTTATCATATATCTAAAAGTTATTGCATCCATGACGGGGGAGTATATTTCCTCATAATCAATCCCAAGTTTCTGTGAGAAACCTTGTGCCACAAGTCGTGCTTTATATCTAGTAATTTCATTACTTTCATTTCTTTTTCTTACAAACACTCATTTGTAACCTATAGGGTTAACATCCTTTGGGGTTGGTACTATAGTTCCAAATGCACCACGTTTATTGAGAGACTCCAATTCTTCCTTGATGGCATCTTTCCATTTTTTTCAATCTGCTCTTTGTCGAAATTCATTTATAGTACATGGTTTGGTATCATCATCATCATTGTCGTTTGATACTTGTGTAGCTACATTATATGTAAATATGTCATTGATGAGTGTATTTTTCTGTCCCACATATCTCTTGAGTTAGTGTAAAGTGTAGAGATCTCTTTATTATTAGGTACCTTTGTCTCTTCTAGGACTTCCAAAGTCTCTTCGGTGACATGTGTCTTTTCTAAGACAATAACTTCTTCTGGAGTTTTAGAGAGAGTGGATTTTTGCATAACCTCTTCTCGAGTGAAATGACTAACTTCTTCAGGAGTGTTATTTGAGCATGTTTTCTCATTTTCCTTTTCCGATGAGCATAGTCTTTTGAACATATAGGCCTGCCTCGCTTCTGTCGTGTTGTAGAATCATTTGTTTTCATGTTTGAGTTATGTTCTACAGAGACAATAACTCTAGCAGGTGTATTCATAGCTGGCACGTGTGACTTGGTCACTTTTACTGCATCATTAAATGCATCAGGTAATCTATTTGCAATTTCGTGTAAGTGCAATATCTTCTATACTTCAGCATCAGGTAATCTATTTGCAATTTCGTGTAAGTGCAATATCTTCTATACTTCATTCTCACATTGTGAAGTACGTTGATCTAGATGAGACAGAGTGAAAGTATTCCACGTTAATTCTCGTTGTTCTGCTAGAACGGAATGTTATGCAGAAACAATGTGTAACCCTCTGATTCACATGTACATATTTTCTGTGTATTTCTTTTATTCGATTATCTATTTTTTTGGACTTATTAGCATGCACTATATTATCTAGTTTATTAGTCCATGTGAAGGTCCATATTCTTTTGCTCGTTCTAAATTATTATTATCTAGTTATTTATTAAATTGTGTGAAAGCTCAGACTCTTTACCTAGTCCACTCTAAATTATTGAGAAAAACTTATGATTTAATCCCAACCCTTCATTCCCAAAAATCTAACCCAAGATAATCCTAGCCCTTCACTAACTCACTCCACTCTTTTAAATACCCACTAAACTCACTCCACTCTCCATTAACCAAATCCTATTTACTACCTTTATTAATCCCCTCATCACCTTCCCTAATCACTTCATCTCAATTAAAACCATCAGCCTCCAACTTTCCATTCTCAACCTCTCTCATCTTCAACCCAATAGCACTCCATCACCTTCAAACCTAAACTCCACTTCATTTAAACCCTAACCCCACTGCCACCTTTATCCCACACATCACCACCATCAGCCTCATCATCCTCACCCAAACTCCACCTCCATGCACTCCATACCCAAATAGCCAACACCAACCTCCATCCACTCCATACTCAATAGCCAACTCCACTTCCATCGTCTCCATTCCCGACCTCCTTTCAAACCCAAACTCCATTCCCGAACACCACTGCCTCCACCCCAACCTCCACTTCTTCTACCCCATTCCCGAATATCTCAAACACCACCACCATCATCCCACACTCCTTCCACCATCAATACCCAACACCTCACACCACTTCCTTCATCAAGACCTCCATCTCATCTTCATTCTCGAACTCCATCTCCTTCCACCATCAACCTGAACAACCTCATCAACAGCCCCATCACCCTCAACCCCGCACTCCACCACTAAAACCCGAACTCAACCATTCCCGAACAACCTTTCAAACCAAAACTCCATCCCCAACTTCATACCTGACAGTCACACCACCTCACCTTCAACCCAAACATCATCTTCATCCCGCACACCTAACCTTCAACCCGAACTCATCTTCAAACTCGAACCCGACTCCTTTTGCCATTAACGTTGTTGTTGTCCTTGTCGCTGTAGTTGTTGTCCTCTCTTGCCGAAAGCGGAGCACGAATTGGAGCACAAGCGACGAACCACGGAGTTTGTGTGGCAAGCATTCTTTTTGTTGACTCATAGCAAGTAGTTCCACATTGATTATCCAAACCATAGTATTATCGAATTCTAGTTCTTTTCATACCCTTGTTAATCTATTTGAATCTTGAACCGAGTGTTATATTCTTGTGTTGAATTGTTCCTTAGTGATGTCTCTCCTAAATCGGATTCGTAGAAAAATCTCTACAATCGTCCTTTCGATGATTATCATATTGCATACACTAGTTTATAATCACAACTTTATATGAATATCATGTCATATAATTTATTTTCGAATGAATTGATGTGCATTGTTAAAATTATTGCATGTTAGAACTTTATAAATTCATGTTTGTGAATAAATGTAACGCCCCGAATCCCAAATACACTGAATTCGAGATGTTCTACAGGATCTTTTCACTTTCTTTAGTACAATTTTACAAGGAAATTCAAACTTTTCACTTTACATCAGAGTTTACATCAATATTATATTTACATTGCACAGCGGAAGTAAAATTTACAACAATGAAACATATATATACAACAACATTGTATCATCTTTAAGCATTTGTTCCTCTTTAATCTGTATCAAGCCATTTACCTGTATATAAGACTGTGGGTACGTCAGTTTATTCAACCGACGATCATTATACACGGCCATCCTCTCTATGCCGGAAATAGTATAACTTATTTTCCATATTTAGCAAACACAAACTTGTCACATTTCAAACTAAAGGGACTACCCTATTGATGTCGTGTTGTGATTGTGCACTTAGTCCTTAATGCATTTATTTATGTTAAATGACACTAATGCACACTTGTTCGGATTCTATGCATCCCATACTACATAGGTCCGAGGGCAAGCCCTTAATCGTTCTTCATCTTTGTAGGGTTCAATTCCTCGTCATGACTTAATCTACTACTGTAACTACGGTAAGTATCCTAGATGTTTTCTGACCTACGAGCTCATGTCTAGGCACTCTGGAGGGAATCCCATCGCTGACATGACTCGTCATGCAGACATCCTGTGGTAATTCAGCTCTCACCATAGACATGACACCACCCGTAGTCTTCAAACATCCCACGAGCGTTGCCACCGGGACGGTACTCTGGAGCAGTATCCTCACCCAGACTCATCATGGGAATTCCTGGGATACGCTCTCGCCGCTATCCAATGGCCCTCATACTCAATGTTTTTCTCTTACTTTCATCACATCTTCACTATGTACTAGTCCTTAGTCTTATTAGAATCATGAACAAAATCAAAGCTCTAGAGTTAGCCTCTCCACTAAACCGGACTTATTCATTCATTCAACATGACCAACCTTGGTCTTTCATTTCAATAATTCATTTCAATTTCTTTTCAATTACCGGGGGAGACTTAGCTACTCTTTCATTTCAATTCCAATTCACAATTACTAAAATAATCTGAGCACTTCCAGCTCATGAGTTCATTTCATAATCTCAACAGATTTTCTTTTTCATGTCCATAGTTCCACAATTATATAACTTTCATAATTCAAATAATGATTCACTTCATTTCTTGTATAAAAGAGTTCATGCAAAGATGATAGAGTTTACTGTCATGACCAATATTCATATAAAAATCACAATCTTTATCATAAAACAATTCAAGGAATCTCAGATATGTCAAAAAGTACTCTGAACAGTCGACTTGGAGCTCACCCAGTCGACTTGTTTAGTCAAATAAAGCTCTTCAATAATCGCTCGGGAGAGTCGACTGTTGCATATGGTCAGTCGACTGTTCCGCAGCATTCAAAATCTCACTTATCATGTGCAGGGCAGTCGACTGTCGTTCAACCCAGTCGGCTGTTCTGCAGAGTGCAATTATGCAATTTCTCAGGTTCAATACAGTCGACTGTTCCACACATCGGTCGACTGAACAGGTTAAAATCCCAAATTAAGGAATCCTTCCTTCATTCTATTCACACCATAATTTGTCGCACTATTCTCCAACGAGAATAATTCACATTTCATAGTTGTCACATTATTCTCAAAATGAGAAATGCTTTACCTCACTAACGAATATTTACAATTCATATTTTTCATACTATTCCCAATTAGGAATAAATCACATCCATCACATAATATCACTTCAATCTTTACTATATTAATCTTCTTCATTTCAAGTTCTTTTGCAAAGTATAATTTTCCCAAAAAATACACTCATAAAACCATAGTTCTAATTACACATTTTATTCTCAAATCACCTTTTATTTCATGCAATAATTCCCAAATCATGTTTATAAAATCCCATGTGTTTTTAGAAGAATAGAACATTCAAATTTATAAAAATTCATCAGCACCAGTCGACTTATACTGTAGTAAGTCGACTGTCCAGAGGGAAAAATATTCACGATTTCAAGAAAATAACATAAGTTGACTTGTAAAACATAAGTCGACTTAAAGGAGGGCATAAGTTGACTTAAAGGGTCCTAAGTCGACTTACCAGGGAATCCTTTTTCGACATTTCTCAACAATTAATGCCACTAATCTCTTTATTAGCAAACCACACATTAATTCTCTGTCTTTAACCTTTTACCAAACATACTAATCCATCATTCATTTCAATATAACACAAAGATCCATTTAATCATGTGAAGTAGCAATGCCAATCTACTAAATTTGTGTACATAATTTGTGATGTAGAATAATGAGACTTTCTTTAACAATCCATTGTTATAATTAATCCATACAAACTTAGATTCTTACTCATCAAATCACATACAGTTGCACACCCACATTCCAATCAATTCATAGGTCAATTTTCCAATTAAGAGTGTACTCTTATTAATATTTTTCATGCATCATTCATTTAATTTAATCTAGCATGTATTCCTAATTAGAAATACGGAAAATTTACCCACCTTGTATGGAGAGAACAAAACACAATAGCAACAAAGTCCTTTGCAAATGAGTGCACCTCCTCCTAGACGCACGCACACAAGCTCCAAAAGCACCACCGGAAGCTCCTACTTGAATAGCCGGCCCTTCTCCTCCTTGGTAGAATGCAAGCACAATCCCACTCACAACTCAATCTTTTTAACTCACAAACTACTACTAGATAATACTATTAGACTATAGATTTGGAAAGGATATTAAGCACAAAATAACTAGCCATGGGAGGGGGTATTTATACTAAAAATCAAATAGAATGGAGGGCTAGGATCAATTAGTTGGTTGCAAGATGGAGGGCCAAGATGGAAGTAGGAGTTGCAATAACCACCCATATCCAAATAACCACCACCATGATCACCATAATAATTTTTGAATCTTCCTCCAAAAGAAGCATTCCCTGCCTAGGGAAGAATGTGCATATTGCACGTGTACGTGTAGTGCACGTGCATGCAACTAGGACCAAAATTGTACATTTAATTTTGTAAAAAAATAAAATAGTCTTTTAGATTGTATTCTACATGACAAGTTGTGTATATAAAAATAGATTAATCCATGGGCTTTAGTTTATGGGCCAAAATAGTTATTTTAAAATAAAATAAATAAATTACATTTTGGGCTTTAAGAAAAAGGCTTTTTAATCTTAATTAAAATAGGGCTTTAGTACAAAATAATTAAAAGCACAAATTAAAATATCTTTACTCATCTTTGAAGAAAATATTAACCAAAAATATTGCACGTGCACACTACGTGCAAAATAAATAATTTTTCATTAATTGAAAAATCAGGGTATTACAATAAAGATATTCCTAGATATATTTCTTGTACTTCTGATTTTCTACCCTACAACTGTAATTTTGTAATGAGGTTACCGAGGTTTCCGTAGCCAACTTAGACTTATATATATGCTTACTTTAGCTTTTTGAGTGTAGAATCTAGAACTTTTTACGGTTTCTTAAATTGAGTTGTAGGATGTGAGATATTGAGGATTTAGTGCAAGTGCATCTAAATTAGCACTATCACATTTACCCGATACCCGGATCCGACCCAGACCCAACCCGGACCCGACATTGGACTAGAACCGACTTGATCTGTATGGGTCCAGGTATGATTCCTAAAATAAGACTCGATGCACTTCTGGGTCCAGGTCCGAGTCCGGGTTCGCTCAAAATAGAACCAACCTGGACTCGGAGCCGTTAAAAAATACCCCAAAAAATATAGAATTTGAATAATAGGGTTATGGGGATATACATGTAAATAGTAATTGTTGAAGATACATGTGTAAATATAATATTTATTCATATACTTAAGTGCAAAATTTTTGGAACCGTAGGGTATCGGGTGCAAAAATACTTAAGTGCAAATATTTATTCCCCGCTACCCGATCGGTAGATTTTTTTAATTAGGACCCAGACCCGAATCCGGACCTGGTTCTCGCAAGTTTGGGTCCGGGTTCAGGTCCAATTTTTGGACCCATGAGGTACCATGTCCGGGTCCGGGTAGTGGGGGAGCCGACCCGATAGGACCCGATACCAGCTCTAGTCTAAACTTCCAGATTGTTGTTTAAAAGTATCGTCCCTGTAAATCAAGTACTACAGTTGATTTGTAAGCATTAGAATATAACCCTATGTTGCTGCTTGTGCACCGAACCTGTAAAGAACAAATTGGTAGGAATATATACTGGACTTAGAATTCATCAAGTGATTAGACGTTGGATTCGGAAGAAAGTTTACTTTCTAGAGCATATGATGGAATTAGATTTGCACTCTCATAGTAGTGGGAAAGAAAGTTTTGTGAAGATGAATACTACTATTCATATTTGTAGTTAGTGTTCCTTGATTACTATATGTTATTATTCTTCTATTAATGACTTGCATCGACATAGGAGGTTTTCTCTATATCATGTATTTACATTCATCTCTTGATAATCTCTTGATAACTTCCATTGATACTACCGACTGCACCGACCACATATTCATGATAAAAGAACAAAAGAATGACAAACCGGGGTTATAAAGTGTATGACTTAGTAGTGAACAATATAGAAGAGTATACTCGGAAGGAGAATCGTGTTTTCCGTATTACTGATTACATGATTCGTGATTTATGATTACTGATTACTGTCACAAGAATACCCGAGTACAAAATCTTATAGACTTCACTATTTAAGCTCAAACGTTTACTTGATTGTTATGCAATCGAACCTGTAGTATGAGACACAGGCTTGAGTGCAATAGATAGGTTAATGAAAATAGGTAGACTGACGTTACATAATTGACACTGATCATTGACTTATATACTGACTATTGATTACTGATCACTACAATACCGATTGCCAATTATTGATGCAGATACCGACTGTTGATTACTGATTACTGCATTACCGATTACCGATTAATTATATTTTATAGTCATGATTTTATTTTCTTATAGTCACCATGTAGACATTGCATTGTGCATGATCATACCGTTCCAGTACCTACATTGCAATCCCTGCTTTTTTCCATGTTATATTTTACTATTTTTCTATCGTACTACTTGATACTACTTGTTGTCCAAATCTTGCTCTAACGGACATCCACCTACCCCAGATGACGTTTATACAGGTACCGATAACGAGATAGCGGAGGGACTTGATGAACAGACTTTCAAGACGGCCATGATGAAGTTGCTTTTGTTATCTTATTTCCTATGTAGCTAGTCATAGCGAACTATTTTTTGTAGTGGATTTCTTTCAGTTTATTATGTCCTTGGACATTTTGACCCAAAGTTTATGTATATTAGATGACGATTACTTTTCTAGAGTTATTTCTATTACTGTTCATGTGATCATCATTATTACCTGCGTGGATATGCTTTATTGTTGAGCTTATGACTGTACAGGTTATGGATGATGTAAGTTGGAATGCATGTATCATTCACTGAACCTTAGTTGTATACCCGTGATTTCGTATATTAGGAAGCAGAGTGTGGCACAATGTGTTCTTCAGGAACTTTCTTATCTCCCCTAGTTGTAGGAATACTATCTCATCAAAGTGATAAACCTCAAAACGGGCAGTAAACACATCTCTTATCACTGGTTTTAAATACCAAATAATAGAGAGTGAGTCAAAATCTACATAAATCCCAAATCTGTGTTAAGGGACCATTTTAGAATGCTGAGAATGTGGAATAGGAACTTGAACTGTACAACCAAACTTACGCAAATGAGATATATTTGGCTAATTACTAAGCACAAGTTGTTGTGCAAAGAAATTTTGATATGTTGTTGGGTCTAAGTCTTATAAGCATTTATGCATGCAGTACAACATGTCCCCAAGCACTCATAGGTAATCTAGGCTACATTAGTAAAGGTTTAGCAATAAGTTGAAGACGCTTAATCAATGATTCAGCTAAGTCATTCTGTGTGTGAACGGGATGTTCAACATCAATCCTTATCGATGAACAATAATTATCAAAAACCTGAGATGTGAATTCAACAACGTTATCAAATCTAATAGACTTAATCGGATGGTCAGGAAAATTGGCCCTAAGTTTGATGATTTGAGCCATTAGATGAGAAAAAAACTCTATTTCTAGTAGAAAGTAGGAAAACATAGGACCAACGAGTGGATGCATCAATTAGGACCATGAAATATCTAAAAGTTCCACTAAGAAGATTTATAGTGCCATAAATATCACCTTGTATCCTCTTGAGAAATGATGGCAATTTAGATGCAACCTTAAGAAAAGAATGTTTGGTGACAAGTTTACCTTATGAACACGGGATATATAAGTACCCATTAGCTATAGTCAAATGAAGGTTTGCTAAGAAATATCCATATGAGTTATCTATTATTTTTCTTAACATAGTGTTCTCAGGGTGTCCTAACCTATCATGCGAAAGAGTTAAGATCTTAGAATCTCTAAATTTAGTGTTTGATTTAAGCTTCTGGCTCATTACGGAGTGTGATTCAACATTTGAAATTATTGTGCAGTATAGACCAGAGGAGAATGCACTTAACTTTTCTAGTATGAGTTTCTGACTTCCAACACTAGTAATGATGTACAAGAATTCTTTCTAATCTTCGCATATAGTTTCAATGTGATACCCATTAATTCTGATGTCTTTGCAACTAAGTTGAATTTCTTCCGGAATTGCTGGAAAATAAAGCATCTTTAATGAATATATAGGTACCATTTATTATTTTTACAGGTCTAGGGATGGTGGATACTTGACATGGATTATACACTAATTCTGAAACAAATTTCTGATTTTTCAATATAGTATGTGTTGTGCCAATGTCTACCAGACATTGATTATCTTCAGTTTCATGCATTCCATGATCTATACCTCTAAAATAAGATAAAAATTAAAATATTACTTAAGAAGGAAAAAAAATAACTCGACCATTCAAAGTAAAGATAATATATTATCACAAAATAAAAATAAACAATTCTCTAAAAACAAAAACTAAAAACTCAGTTTAATAAAACGATAACAGCTGTTTTTAGGTCTTCAAGACCCAACTTGGTGGTTCAACCAATTTTGCTTCAAATGATTCAATGTTAACAGATTGGCTGTCTCTTCAAAGAAATCTTCAAGATTCCAGTTTGTAGATCCCCTTAGCATATTAGCATCATAATTTTTCATCAACTCTTTATCATCCAGCATATTTATCTCTGCAGAATTGATAGAAGCCTTGTATTGATCTACCACATATTTTGGTGCACGATAGATCCATGATAAATGTCCACATTTTCCACATTTATAGCATGTATCGTCTGGATACTTAGCAGGATTGTTTGATAGATTTTGATTCTTCTCAATATGGGGGATATACCTCTTCTGGTGGTTTTTGAACTTTGCATTATTTGGACCTTTATAACCTTCTCTATTAGAGTAATTAATATGTCCACCTCTACTAGAGGAATTATTGTATCCACCTCTTCTAGAGTAATTATTTCGTCCACGTCCCCTACCTCTGCCTATGATTTTAGAAAAGTTATCATTTGCTTCAGGAATTGCCATAGACCCGGTTGGTCTTGAATTATGATTCTTAACTAAAAATTTGTTAATAAGGAGACATTTTATCAGTTCAAAATACTTAGAAAATCATCGTTCTCGATACTGCTATTGCAGGAGAATATTCGTGACATGTAGAAAGAGTTTTTTTTCTATCATTTACTAATAAGTAATTGTTTCACCACACAATCTCAAACAAGAAACAATACTAAATAAAGCAGAGTTGTATTCATAAACAATCTTATGATCATAGAATCTCATATTCAGCCATTCATTTTGAGCATTGAGTAATATGACCATCTTCTGGGGATTATACCTATCATTTAGGGATTTCCAAATACCCAAGGGATCTTCCTAAATCAAATACTCATTTTTCAGATCATCATGTATACGATAATGCAGAAAAATGAGAGCGGATGCGTTGTCCTCCAGGGTACCTTATTTCCTTCGGCAATTGTATCACCAAGTTTTTTCGATCGCAAATGGATGCTAGCATCCAATTGTTATGATAATTAATTTTCACCATTGACCGCAAGAGCCTTAAAGTCGAATTTAGCAATGTTCGACATCTTTTCAATAACTGAGATAAAATATATATATATTAGTAAATACATGAAAATAAGGAAATAAATAAAAAATTGTTAATTGAAGTTAGAACTTTAACTGATAGCTCTGAACTTTGGGTTCATGATTCCAATACCTAATTTGTTCATAGAATTTCATGCTGTGTCAAGACATTAAGATTACTTTTGAATATAAAGAAATCAGGTCCTAATCTAATTATAATATAAGAACTTCGGGTTTGAATATATATATATATATATATATATATATATATATATGGGGAAAATGAGCATGAACAACTTGCAAATTTAGTAAATGAGCAATTGATGAGGTGACATGCATGTGATTGAGAAATCCTAAAAATAATTAGTTGTCAATGTTTCATATGCATGCCACATCATCGATTGCTAATTTAGTAATGAGTAAGTTGCTCATATCCCTTTTACTGTGTGTGTGTATGTGTATGTGTGTGTGTAGGGCGGTGATCAGGTGCGAACCAATTCGCACATGTTCACGTGTGAACTCGCGCTTGCACCTGTCTGATCATGATCATGATCATGATCATGCAAGATCGAATTCTAATATATATAATTTTTAGAATTTCAAATTCTAATATTAAAGTAATAAAAACTTTGAGTTTCATTATATAAAACTTCGGATTTATATATGAAATTAAAAGTATGGAATGTTAGTATCTAAAATAAAATACGTAGGGAGCTTCTAGTTCGAATTAAATTGAAAAAATAGAACTTCAGTATCTAAAATAAAATAATGACAGAGCTTCTGGTCCAAATTATTAGACTAGTTTATGTTTATCTGATTATCACAAAATTTCTATATGATTCTGCAGATGTATAAAAGAATGTCATATAAAATTTTCAGAAATTGTCAACAAGTTGGATTTAAAGTTATTTAAAGATAATAAGGAATTATTTTCTCACAAACCTACCGTTGGATCGATCTGAATTTTGTATATGTTTTTCTCCAATATGTTATGCTCCTGCTGTCAAAATTTGAGGTCGATCGGACTTCGTGAAGGCACTCAGTTGGCTAGAATATTGTGTTGATAACGTGTTACAAATATAAATAAATACTATTAAAATATAAGGATATAGATGGACAAATTTCTTATTCTTTTTCTGTACTTCTCATAGGTGGAGTGCTCCACCCATTTACATGGTTACAAAGAACCACATAAGTTACAAAAGAGAGAAGTAAAAGAGGTGGGAGAAGTGGAAAAAGTGGGAGAGGAGTTACAAAATAATGGGGGGGGGGGGGGGGGGAGGGGAGGGGGTTGGGTTTACAAAATCATGGAGAGGGTGGTCATCTACTAACAACATTTACAATAGTTTGATGTTTTAGTGGGCAACTTCCTACGACATTGTTTTCACGATCCGCTTAATCATGGAGAAACTCAATTTTAAAATTGATTTTTGCACTTCTGGCAAGTCGAGGTGAAAATTTGCTAGTGTAAAATTGGCTTTCCAAAGCTAGACTTGGGGCAGGTGAACGATGAGAATTGGAGGAATTCGATCTCATTGTAGAGTCTTCGATATAAGTTGTTTCTCAAATAAAATAGTATTAACTATAGTATAATTGCAAGACATGTTGTATGAGAAATTGGTGCTAGAAAATGGTCCGAAACTTTAATCATGAACCATTTAACATGTTCCTCTTACCAGTACCAAATGAGCGTGTACCTAAAGTAAAAATTACTAGTAATCTACACGTTCAATGCACGTTTTAAATTTTTAATTTTTTTTAGATATAGTTAATAATAAGACGTAATCTGACCTCGAACCTGAGACTTCCCTTTACTCATCACATACTATTTACAAAATTACCCCTAGTGACAAAACTTTTATTTTATATGAGTGTCATTTTTGTAAATAATTATGTCGTAAATAAATTTGAACTTTGAGAGTATTATGGTAACCAACAGCAGTTGAGTAAATGAATGGTTAATATAACTTCCATTTAAAAATAAATGGTTGAGATTTAATGGTTGAATGAATGTCTACAAATTACATATGATCTATAAATGACAACCCCAACTCTCCCATTATAATATTAGAGATAACAGTTGTCTAATGCAAAAAGGAACATCTCCTTTTGGAGTATATTAGAGAGTTCAAAAAATCTGTTTTCAAGTTATATTCCAATTGTTAATGTTAATGATGATGAGGACATGAACATTTTCTTGTCAGGACCGATCCAACAATTATTGAGACCTAAAGCGAACTCCGAAATGAGGCATTTTAAAAGCTTATAATAATATTTTGTTAAAATTAATATATTTTTATTTAAATGTTATATTTTGGACTTTTTGAGGTGCAAAATTATTTATTATATTATTGTAATCAATTTTATTTAACATTTAGAAACACCAAAAGTGGCACCTTTCCGTGCTATTGTGAACAAATTTCACATTATTCCACAAAAACTATAAAGTAGACCTGAACCGTAGGAAAATGTAAACCAAAAATCTCCTTTTTTTGGCAATTTCAAGATTATGTACTTTTAAGAACATGTTCAGAATCCGAATCGAATCCGATCCGATCAAATCAAAGACCGATCATTAGATTGAGAGAGAGAGAGAGAGAGAGAGAGAGAGAGAGAGAGAGAGATGGGTATACCAGCACTGCAAGAAGTGGGAGGGTCCTTTTGGAGATCCTTGAGCTCCTTCAGGATGCACTTGGATGCCATGGCCTAAGACCTTCGAAAACCAAACCCTAGATTAGTTCAGAAGATGAGATAGAGAGAAAGAGAGAGAATGGAGGTGCTACTTTTCTTGGATTTCTATTAACAAAGCGGTGGTTTGGGGAGGGCGAATTGGGAAAGAGGCCTTTATTCTTTAGAGCAAAAGAAAATGGAGACCTAAAGCCCTAGTTTTGGTAGCTTTGGATTTGGGTCGACCCCGTTTTCTGTCTTTATTATTGTCTTTACGTAGATTAGTACCTTGTGCTGTTGCTGTACAATCTATTATTACGTATCATTATAGGATATCCAATTCTCTCACGAGATGATGAAAAGAAAATGATTGTTGTGATGGTGCGCGAAATGAATTGAGGACTTAAGAGCATCCACAGTCGTTTTTCTCATATGCTATAAAATGGCAGCTATAGTAATAGCAATTGGATGAGGATCGTGCCGTGGTGCTTTGCTAAATTTTTCTCATTTGGATTAGAGATGGGATATGATATCCCGTCCCTCTCTTTTTAATTTTAAAAAGGCGTAGGACGGTATATGTTCTTTCGGACGGGGAATCATTCCCCGTTTCTCAACAAAAAAAAAGGTGGAAAAGCTTCGGACGGGGTATCATACCCCGTCCTTAAAATCCGGCCGAAAGCACCAATTATTCATGGCGTGGGTGTGAAGTAGATCATTTTGTTCATACTTTTGGTGTGAGAAGACCATAATACCCCCATGGCTTTCAACTTGAAGAACACTATAAATTTCCTACATGACTATGGATTGAATGCATCAATCTTTGCTCTCGGCATTCTTCTGAAAAAAAAGAAATAGCTTGCTTGCTCTCGGCTATTATAATCTCCTCTTCAAATTTCTTAATACTTATTGTAATCAAGATACATAAAATTTGGAATGTCTTCTTCAATCAAGCGATTTATTGGAAAGGTTAAATCAAAGCATTCGTCGGGGTCCGCATCATCACAGTCCGCACCGTCACAAAACAGGAACGAAGAAGAAACAACTGCGCCTATCAATGCCAGCGATCCATCACAGTGGGTAAAAGTTTTCGATGATGGACAGCACATTTGCAAACTGATTACGGATGAACCTATAGGTGGATTTGTTAATTTCAGAGGCAATTGGAAGGGACCGATTAAAGCCTACATGGTACTTTGCAATGTTCCTATAATAAAGCAGCTCATCGACAATGCGGGTTGGTCCCGTTTTTTTACTATTGATACAGAGAAGTCGTCTACGCGTCTTGTTGAGGCTTTGGTTGAGAGATGGTAGGACACGACCCACACTTTTCACCTTCCTGGCGGTGAGTTGGGATTTACCCCGTTAGACTGGGCAATGCTAACGGGTTTATCTATTGGAATCGGTCCGTTGCTGCCATGTAACGACGATGCATATCCTTTTGAGGTTGTCCAGTCTAGTTTCTTTCCAGAAATTACACCGGAAGATTGGAAATCTCACTGTATACGTATCTCTTTTCTAAAGAAGTATTTTGTGAAAGATTGGATAGATGCAGCTATAGCCGATCCTGCAGTGGCAATGAAAGTTGGCAGAGCTTTCTTTATGTATTTTGTGGGTGAGTTTCTTCTACCCAATGCGTCCGGTGCAGTGAGATGTGGTTTCCTTACTGCATTTGAAGATTTGAATGTTGTTGGTATGTATGATTGGGGTAGTCCATCTTTGGCATTGCTATATATGTTTTTGGATGCTTGTAGCTGACTTAAATTGAAATCATTTCACGGCCCGTGGCAAGTACTAGAGATAATCTTAATAATTAATGTTCTTTATTTTGTTACAATATTTAAAATTAAAAATAATAATGTTCTAATTTTTAATCTGTCACATATTATTATATGTGTTTGTTTCAGTACTGGGCATATGAATACACAAGCATTTGTACACCAATGTGTAAGCGAGACGTAAACTTTGCAGTCCATTTACAAAATGCGGATATCCGACCAAAAATATCACGTTGGAATCGCAGTAATTTGGATGAAACAAGTTGTGATCTGATACGTTACAATATAGGAATGGCCCGGAGTCAGCTAGAGATGAGATCATCAGCATCTATTATATGGCAACCCTATGATGGAACCAAATATGAGAACGAGTATGATGTTCAATGTGCGATGATCTTATCCCGCAACCGCTGTATCTTCATGCACGATAGTCAGGTAATAATATATACAGTTATTCAATTAATACTTACTTAACTTATTTTTTTTAGCGCTAATTATAGTTTAAATGCAGGGTGTCCGGTACCTCGGTGACCGATGTTACCGGCAAGTAAATGGCATTATTGCTATCCCATCAAATCCTCCTAAGACCATGTCTAGAATGAAAGCACATGAGATCTGCAGGCCGATTGATGCTTCTAGACTGGTCTCTCTTGTTCCACAAAGGGTATATGATCAGTATTGGGCGAAGGTTTCAATTGGTCCTATTATGCCTAAACTGTCGCATGGTGCTAACGATGATTTCATAGGAGCAGCTGGTTGCAGCGATCCATCAACCCATTTGCCATATCCAGCACCTCCTTATTATATGTCCACACAATATATAGCACCACCGGTGCTTGAGAGACCAACCTTGTTTGGTCAGCCCTTAGTTGAAGCACCCATATTCACGGGCGGTACAATAACAGAAAATCTTAGTCAGGATACTTTTGAGTTTTAACTACGCGGCGATCAATCATACGTAAGAATATGAGTCAATTTGTAAAATCTGCAGCTGGTTTATGAAAATTTTGTTTATTTATATATTTCTACTTTATTTGTAGGAGGAGCTGTACAGACAATGGCAGGAACTATCGAGAAATAATTGTCTACTGCAAAAATTTATTATTGACAAAATGGTGCTATGAGAATCAGTTTCGCCGATAGCAACATCAGGAAGGCGATCGATATCGAGGCATCGCCCTTCCACATCGCGGCAGATAGATGGTTCGGAGGAATCCACGCGAACTCCTTCATTTGTGCCAAACACACAAAATGATTAGGAATATTATTAGTTTGTGTTATCTTAAAATTATGTTGTATGGGTCTCTTCGAAAAATGTAATGTTATCTTAAAATTAATTTGGTAATTAATCTTAATGAAGTGGAGAAGAATGGTCAATGCACGCCAACCTAGACTATAGATTCCATGCCTCTTTTTCAATCATTAACCCTTTCACGTGAAGAGTCTTCCAAACTTTCAAGAATTGGGGTACATTTTCACGTGAAGGGGTACCACTTTCTTCTCTATTTAACAAACTCCAATCTTTGAACTACGAACAAACCATCATTCCCTACAACTCTACTCCTTCAACATATTCTTATCATCTCAAAAATGTCTCAATTCTCTTCTTCTTCAACGTCCACTGACTCCTCCGATGAATGGGATGAAGAAGACGATGTGGCAATCATGTTCAACAGGCGCATGCAGCAAAAAGCTTTGGGTAATCTCGCTTCACAACGAGATTTGCATCGCCGTTATATTCATCGCGAGAGAGTTGAAGGCCATAACCGGTTGATGCGGGATTATTTTTGCGACAACTCTATTTACCCCGATTCTATTTTCCGTCGGCGATTTTGAATGCGTCGGCCTCTTTTCATGAGGATACTTGAAGCATGCGTTGGTTATGATCAATATTTTCAACAACGATTAGATGCTACAAACGCCCCTAGCTTGTCACCAGTACAGAAATTAACAGCTACAATGCGGTATTTAGCGTATGGATCTTCTGCTGATGCAGTCGACGAATATGTCAGAATCGGGGAAACTACAGTACTCAACACAGTACATAAATTTTGTTTAGCAATTGTTAATATTTTTGGTCTGCAATATACAAGAAAACCCAACGCAGATGATGTAAACAGACTCCTCGAAGAGAATAAAAATCGTGGATTCCCGGGTATGTTGGGTAGTGTAGATTCCATGCACTGGGTTTGGAAAAATTGCCCTGCAGCTTGGCATGGTCAGTATACAGGTCATGTCCGTGAACCAACAATTATACTTGAAGCAGTTGCGTCCTATGATCTCTGGTTTTGGCATTCATTTTTTGGCATGCCGGGAAGCAATAATGATTTGAACGTACTTAATCGATTAACATTATTTAATGATATTCTTAATGGTTGTGCACCTCCTGCTAATTATGTTATAAACAATCATCAATATTCCATGGGGTACTATTTGGCAGATGGAATCTACCCACCGTTGGCTACTATAGTCAAAACCTACACTGCACTTGAGACACAAAAAAAGAAAAAAATTGCTCAAATGCAAGAAGGTGCACGTAAAGACGTTGAACGAGCATTCAGAGTTTTACAGGCTAGGTTTGCGATCGTAAAAAAAGGGCCAGCTCGAATGTGGGATGCAGATAGTCTCTCTTATATAATGAAGACTTGTATTATTTTACATAATATGATTGTGGAGGATGAAAGAGACGAAGGTATACATGATTATGACTACGAACAAAATTTATCAACTACATTCGTAACACCTAATACAACTTCTCCAACAGAACAGACAGCTCGTTTGGCATGGAGCGTTGTTTTACATGATCGACAGCGGCATCATACGCTTCGACAAGATTTGGTTGACCATATTTGGAACGAATTTGGGGAAGCCGATTGATAAAATGTAATACTTTCTGAATTATTTATTTAGATTTGTAATTTTTCTTATTATGAATGGTCTCTTTTTATGTTTTCTCCAATGTGGTACTAACTTGAATGTCCTTTGAAATTTATTATTTCGTACTTTGCATGATGGAAAAGTTATATTTCATACTGTTCTGAATTGCATGCTGGTAAAATTGTTATTATTGATGTGTACACATGAAACTACCTATTTAATACATTAAAATTAAAACTGAATACGTCGATAGTAAATTATGAAACCGGAATTAATGTAAAATTGACGATACAAATTGTTGACTTCTTAAAACTCTTACAGAAATAAATAGCCTTACATTTTAATCCCTAATGAAACCTCTTTTTTTCATGATTTGACGTTGTCTACAAATAAAATAATAACGGTGCTCATGAGGATATTTTGTCAGATCCAACCCCATTATTCGATCTTCCTCGACTTGCTCTTTCATATCCTGGTCTTTTTTTTTCAAAGCAAGTTTCAATTGCGTCGCTTCTAATCCACGTCCTTGTGTCTCAATATAGCAGAAATTAAATCTTCTCGTCTCTTCAAGCATAGCCTCGTCAGTACCATCGGCTTTATTTTTCGCTTTCTTTTTTTCTGCTTTGCGCCTGGGTGGTCGGGACAGTGGTGTAGAGGATTCACCTCCCGCCGCTACGTCGGAGTTGGGAGAGTCAACATTTAGAGGTGTATGTTGATTGCTACTAGCATCAGGTGATTGTGTTCCAATGCCATACTCGAAGACAGTAGTCGTACGCAGAGAAAATTTGGGTAAATCTTTTAGTAATTGATAACATTCTTCAAATCGGAAAGCTTTTCCAGTAGATTGCATGTATTCCGTTCTTACTTCCCGTATCTAGAAAAAAGAAAAACAAAACAACACTTATTTAAAAACTCTAATAACAATGCATTCAAAAAGGAATAATTTTAAGATTCAAATAAATATACCTTGTCAGCCTCCGTAGTTCCGCTCGTTGCTCTGTTTGTAACACTCGCCAATTTAGCAGCAAATAGAGACACATCTTTGGAAATAATGTGAAATCTACTACTAAGCAATGCCGACGTTCGATCCATCGGACTGCCTAAAATTGCTTTGAAGGTGTTGAATATACGATCCCAAAATTGGCTACCCGATTGGTCCACACCAACTGTTGGATCTTGACTAGTTGCTATCCAACTCTGTGAAAGAATAACATCTTCACTTGTTGTATAGGCTCTCCCTCTTGATCCCCTGGTTAGAGCTGCCATTGTTGCAAGAAATTTTTTCTCAGGATTAGCTCTCGGTGTGAAGTAGGAAGACTAGTTTGCTTGGTTATGATTTTTGCTATTAATTTTTTTTACACCCCGGAGTCATATTTATACTGATTTTTTGATGGACGTTGTTAAATTAATAGCCGTTGAGATATGAAAAAAGAGGCGTTGAAGAGAACGAAGAGCCGTTGAAGAGAACCGTTGGAGGGCAATTTAGGAAAAAAAAAAGATGAACTAAATCTCCAAAGACGGGAAAACATATCCCGGACGGGGTATGTTTCCCCGTCTGAGGAGAGATTTTAAAAAAAAAAAGGAAATTGGGAGGGACGGGGTTTGATACCCCGGCCGAGGGTATCATTCCCCGTCTGAGGGAATATTAAAAAAAAAATTTTTTTTTTAAGGGGAGAGATGGGGTATCATATCCCGTCCAGGGTATGTATCCCCGTCTGACCATTTAAAAAAAAAATAATTTAAAATTATTAAGACGGTATATGTTCTTCCGTCTCAATCGATTAAATAATCATTAAATCGGAGCGACAGGATATGATATCCCGTCTTTTATAATTTGAGAAATGATATTTCGTTTCTCATATTTGAGAAACAAGAATAGAAGGTTTGTCATAAAATGGCAAAATGAGAAACCGTTGCAGACGTTCGTTTGCTATAATATGGCAAAATGGCATTTATGAAAAACGACTGTGGATGCTCTAACATTGTTCTTAGTGCATTTATTGTTTTGATAAAGGAGGACTTAACAGAAATAAATAAATAAATAAATAAATAATTCAATCAACCGGAACATGTTCTTAGTGCCAGAAAAATATTTTACATCTGCAAATACTGTCCAAAATTTCTTAGGCAACATAGTGCTTCCAAATGTAAAGAAATTTAGCAATAAATGCTGTAAATGCAAAATCAAGAAGTAATACAAGTAATACTCAATTATGAGGCATATGCTAGGATCACAATAGAGCTACCGTTTACACAAATGTGTTTAAAAATAGATGCTTCAATGCTCTACCACTTTGGGTCAAATTTTCACTTTCTCTTGATGAAGCTCTTAACATCCCAAAATTTCTATTTATCAATTTAATGGAGAGATGCTGGGATTCTCCTTTCTACTTCTGGTTCTTTTAAGTTAGCTCTGCATATGGATTTATGGTTGATGGTGGACTAAGATATCCATTTTACTATATTACTTGGAACAACCGTGCACAGTGAAATGCAAATCTTCATTCGGTTGCTGAGTTGGACCAAACTGCCCTTTAAAGCGACAATATATCATAGGGGATGGATTGAGGATGCATTACAAAACATTAATGCTATAACGGCATTTTTTTTGAGCAGCTAGGATGCACTACAAAACATAAATCCTATAACGGCATTTTTTTGGGGTTGTCCCGGCATTTTAAATGCAGGGATAGTCTGTAGCGGCCGGCATTTCTGATAACGCCGCTAGAAATATCGCTATAACGTGCGTCGGGACAAATTGGGGGTCTATCTCGGTTTTTTTGAAGCTGCTATAGCCCCTAGCTACCCCAACGTATTAAAAATGTCGGGTAGGTGATTTTTTTGATTTTTTGGTTTTTTTTATTTTAATTTTAAGATATCCCGGCATTTCAAATGTCGAGATAACTTTGTTCTATTTTTTTATTTGATATGGCTAAAAATGAGATTAAATCAGGATCGTTCAAATCGGGTGCGAATCTTAGAGCTCTCAGGGGTAAAACAGTAATTTCACCTACAAACGGGTCCGAATTGGGAACTGGGTTTTTCTTCAAATCCCAATAGCCTGAAAACGGATCTGTCCTATTGGGTATGAGTTGCAACTCGTTACAAACCAATTCAGATGGATAAAAAGTCATTCAAATTTGTGATTATCTCTAAGAAGCAGTTTCAACAGTCTTTCTTATCATGAACTGAGTTTAAACTCTATAACTTATCCAAAAACACTGGGACATAGAGATAACTGATTATCTCTAAACTGTCTCTTATGGCGACTACAAATATCCATCTCCCCGCTACAGTAACAAGGTAATCAATCTTTTTCCACATAAATCTCTTCCATAATCTTCCTGATTACTGACAAGAGCGTCGGAGGGTTCGTTGCTGGGATCCATCTCGGTGTATCGAACTTTTTACAGGTTCACGACAGCGGCAAGAAACCAGTCAAAACGCCGATGAAAGTCGACAGGTTTGCTTATTCGTTTTCTCGAAGAATCCACAAATTCATCTATTTGCTCCCACACCAAAATTAGTAGTAACAGATTGGCGTCGTCCGTGGAAAAGGAAAAGCATTCCAACCCTATTTCATCAGCGAAAGTAGTTTCAAGCTATGCCTCCATAGAAGGGAAAGGCGACGGTCTCCAACCGCAGAGTCACTCCCGCTCCTTATCCTCCTCCACTTCATGAGGTCCGACCTCAACCTGTCCAGCAAGTCCAGCAACTGCAGCCTGGATAGCCTCTGTAATGCCCCGATTTTCATTTATGAATATTATTTTATTTTGCACGTAGTGTGCACGTGCAATTTTTGGTAGTGTGAAATCTTATAATTATTTTTCATTATGGATGATGTGTGTATATGTGTTCTTTAATTATTTTTATAAACCCAATTTTCTTCAAATGAACATAAGCCTTTCTTTTTAAGCCCAAATCTAAATTATTTGTAAAACTATTATTTTGGCCCATTAATTAAAGCCCATGAGTTATTTCGATTTTAATTACAACTTGTAATATAGAACATCTTTTAAAGATGATTTTTATAGAAAATATAATGTACAACTTTTTTAAATGGAGGACTAATGCATGCACGTGCATTGCACGTACACGTGCAAAAGCACCATATGTAGGCCGGTTTTGACATGGAGGGAAAAGGGAAAAAATAGTGGAGTCATGGGTGGTGGTTGCTTGATCATGGTTGGTTACTACAACTCCCCCTTGAATCCTAGCCTTTTATTTCTAACTCCTAGTTTGATCCTAGCCTTTCATTTACTCCAATTTTTAGTATAAATACCCCCCTAGCCTAGTTATTCTTGTACTCTTTATTTCTCCAAAACCTATAGTAGAAAATACATTGTTGGTAGTATAGTAAGTGAGATAAAAGATTGAGATTTGTGTGTGAGGGAGTTGTGCTTGCATCAAAAAGAGAAGGCCGACATCAAGGAGCTCGGGTTGGCATCTTGGAAGGCTTGGGTGCACATCGAGGAGGAAGAGGAACGCTCCTTTGGCAAGGACTCTTGTTTAGGAGGCGTTGCAATTTGATTTCTCTCCAAATTAAGGTGGGTTATTTTCCATATTTCTAATTAGATACCATGCTAAGGTGGGTTATTTTCCATGTATCCAATTAGAAAGCATGCTAAGATTGAATTGAAATATTAATGCATGAAAAAGATTAATAAGAGTACATTTTAATTGGAAAAATGGCTTATTAGTTGATTGGAATGTCGATAAATGGCTTGTATGTGATTCCATCATCAAACTTAAGTTCTGTGTAAAATAATTTTAGCTATGGATTGCTTGAAGAAAAATTCATCGTTAGCATCAAAAACTATATGCAAATATTAGTAGATGAAAATATTGTTTTATGTGCTTGAATGAACCTTTTGTGATAGTGTTGTAATGAATGACTTAAAATATATTTTGTGGGTTTGTGGAATGAATATAAACAGGGAATCGATATAGAGAATATTGATGTTAAAATTGGATAAGAAATGTCAAAAAAGAAATGTGGTAGTAGTAGCATACAATTTAAACTAATTGTACGCAAAATATGTGTTTAATTATTGGAAAAATTATTTTTTAAATTACTGGAGTATAAATTATTATGAGAATAATTAATCTAGAAATTTACAGTAAGTTTAGTAAAAGCAAAACTCAAATGCGAGCTTTTGAAACATCGAAATGTGCTATTAGACAGAGGGTTGATTTAATTAAAATGCAAGTTGTATTGAGACAACTTGAGCCTATAGCTCAAGTGGTCGGGAGGCTTCTAATCGCTACAGTGTGCGGTTGGGTTCTCACAGGTCGATGGTTCGATTCTTGTTAGCACCATATATTTTGTTGCGCATTTAAAAAATTAATTAAGCTTCAGCCGAGAGCATTTAAAGCTCTTAATCCCTTTATATTGATTGGCGCGATCGGCCTAGTGGTCAGAGCGTGCGGCTTGTTTCCCTGTGGTTGTTGGTTCGAATCCTGGTCTCGGCCTGTATTAAACTTTTCGAAAAAAAATGATTTTTGATTGTTTTGATGTTTAAAAATTATGAAAAAAATATTATTATTATTCTAAAATTATGTGGGACTTATGAAAAAATAAATTGGGATTTATTAAAATGAAATAGAGTATATTTTTGAGAACAAAGGTGTAATTGGAACTTTGGTTCTACACTTATATTTTGTGAAAGTTGTAATTTGCAAAAGAACTTAAAATAAAGTGCTAGAAAGGAAATATAAATAAGAAAGAAAATATATGAAGTGAAGTGGTATGAATTATTCTTATTGAAGGATAGTGTGATAATTATGAGTTGTGAATATTCATTTTGATGATATGATTGGTGATATGATTTTTACTGTGGAAATAAATATTTGATGAAATGCATGCACGATAATTGAATTCCATGTTTGGTTATGGACTCATGAATAATTTAGAAATCATGTGATTGGAAAAGAGAATGTTATTGAGCATGAAAACTCAAACATATGAATTGTAAATTGAAAATGAAAATTAGAGTGTAGCCAAAACTCACACCGGCAAGTGAAAGTGATGAATTATGATTATTGATATTGAAAAGACCAGTTTGGGTTATTGTGAAATTTAAGAAATAAGACCGGTAGTAGTGAGGGGGCTAACTCTAAGAGATTGATTTTGTTCATGATTTCATTAAATTTAAGGATTTAGTACATAGTGAAGAGGTGATGAAAGTGAGAGAAAAACACACGTATGAGGGCCTCGAGTCTACGATGTGGGTGTGATCCACAGAATGCATGCTTGATGCGTCAAGACATGGCGTGGGCACTACTCCAGAAGATCGGGATCTTGGCGACGCTTGTGGGATGTTTGGTGACTGCAAGAGGATCGTGTGCCATGAAGGAGGCTGAATTGCCACAGAATGCATGTTTGATGCGTCAAGACATGGCGTGAGATTTCCCTCCAGGTTTTCTGTACACGAGCTTGTACTCATAGATCATCTAGGATACTTACCGTAGTTACAGTACTAGATTAAGTCATGACGAGGGATTGAACCCTACAAGATGAAGAACGATTAAGAGGCTTGCCCTCGGACCTATGTAGTATAGGATGCATAGAATCCGAACAAGTGTGCATTAGTCTCATGTAATATAAATAACTGCGTTAAGGACTAAGTGCACAATCACAACACGACATCAATAGGGTATTCCCTTTAGTTTGATATGTGACAAGTTTGTGTTTGTTAAATATGGAAAATCAGTTATACTATTTCCGGCATAGAGAGGATGGCCGTGTATAATGTTCGTCGGTTGAATAAACGGACGTACCCACAGTTTTGTATGCAGGATAAATGACATGATAAAGATTAAAGGAGAACTGATGCTTAGAGATTATTCAAGTGTTATTGTACCTTCATTATTTAAATGTTGTAAATTTGCTTCCGCTGTAAAATGTAAAGCGTAAATTTTCATGTAACTATGATGTAAAGTGAAAAGTTTTAATTTCCTTGTAAAATTGTACGAAAGAAGTGTAAATATCCTGTGGAATCTCAAATTCAGTTGTTTTTGGAATTCGGGGCGTTACAGAGTGGTATCAGAGCTATGCTTCACACTTGTACAAATTTATAAGGAACGACACCCTTGAAGTGGACATTAGAGTGTGTGTTTGAGTCTAGAGATTTAAATGTAAGTTACTTACATTTGTGTTGCTCTATGACTTATGCTTCTTCCTCCCTATTTCTAAGATGGCTGATCACTTCGACCTTGCTGGAGACGACATTTGGCATATCATCCAGGAAGATTATTATCCTAGACAAGCAAATTCCGAGGAAGAGTACTACTCAGGGCAAGCAGATTCTGACGGAGAAGAATGACCTGAATCCCGAGAGATCACCCTACCTCCGGATTCATCTGATGGCTCTTTTGACGAAGAAGAAGAACCAGTTCCAAGTAGTCTTGTGATATCTCTTCAGAGGCAGGTAGAAACACTGCGGGAGAGAGTCGGATTATTGGAGGCTCAATTGGCAAAGCGTAAGGACGACTTTGCAGTTCTCAGTCATCGTGTATGGGAACTCGAGAAGAGGAAGAATATGACCGATGTGCTGAAGGAAGAAGTTGATGAACTACGGGGAGAACTTTGAGAAGCGAAGAGAAACCGTAGGAGTTAGACTGTTATTTCTTTTCCTGCTTATTTAGTGAACTGTTACGTAATGAGTGTGTATTATGTAACAGGAGAACTTTATTTGAATAAAATGAAAGCTGTTGTTTTGTTCGATACTGGATCCTCTCATACTTTTGTGTCTCCTAAATCTGCTAAAGTGTTGGGAGTTGAACCGAAGATTTTTCCAGGCAAGATCTTAGCAGTAGCTACTCCATCAGGGGAGACTTTAACCACTAATCGGTACTATGCGGATTGCGAGATTGGATTGGGGACAGAATCTTCAGAATTGATCTGATCGAGCTGACTATCTTGGGAGTCGATGTTATCATTGGCATTGATTGGATGTCGGTGTACAGTGCAAGCATCGAGTGTAAGACCAAGACGGTAACAGTGAAGGCTCCAGGTGGACCTGAAGTCACTTTCCAAGGGAAGAAGAAATGTTCTAGGCTGGTGGCAGCTATCTGCAAGGAAGAGATTCCTGTGGAAGTGCAAAGGATTCTTATGGTTCGGGACTATCCGACTGTGTTCTTGGATGATTTTCCTGGGTTACCCCCGCATCGTGATGTGGAGTTCAGCATCACTCTTCAACCAGGAAGTGCACCCATTTCTAAGGCACCGTATAGGACGGCTCCAGTGGAACAGGATGAGGTGAAACGGCAGATTGAGGAACTGTTGGAGAAAGACTTTATTCAACCTAATGCGTCACCTTGGGGAGCACTAGTGCTTTTGGTAAAGAAGAAGGATGGATCGATGAGAATGTGTATCGATTACCGAGAGCTTAATAAGGTCACTGTTCAGAATAAGTATCCTATTTCCCGAATTGATGACTTGTTCGATCGTCTACAAGGAGCAGCTATTTTTTCCAAAATAGATCTTCGATCAGGATATCACCAAGTTCGAGTGAAAGCTGAAGATGTGCACAAAACTGCATTTAGAACTCGAAATGGGCATTACGAATTCTTAATTTTGCCATTTGGAGTGACGAATGCACCCGCAATCTTCATGGATTTGATGAACAGAGTTCTGAGGCCATTCATTGATTCTTTCGTTGTGGTGTTTATCGACGATATCCTCGTGTACTCCAAGTCAGAAGAGGAGTTTACCGAGCATCTGGCAGTAGTTTTGAAGAAGCTGGAAGAGCAGAAGTTGTATGCCAAGCTATCCAAGTGCGATTTCTGGAAATCTGAAGTGGCATTCCTAGGTCACATCCTTTCTAAGGAGGGAGTGGCAACTGACCCTCAGAAGATAGAGGCAGGGAGAGATTGGGCAAGGCCTACTACAGTGAAGGAAGTCAGAAGTTTTCTTGGATTGACTAGATACTACAGGAGATTCATTCAAGGTTATGCTCAGTTAGCCGTACCACTTACTAGTTCGACCAAGAAGAATGTAAACTTCAAGTGGACTGAACAATGTGAGGCGAGCTTTCAGGAGTTAAAAGAGAAGCTGACTACTACACCTATTTTGGCTTTGCCTAGAGCAGGTGTTAAGTATGATGTTTACAGCGATGCTTCACATCGTGAGCTTGGTTGTGTCTTAATGCAAGAAGGAAGAGTAATCGCTTATGGGTCCAGGCAACTAAGACCGCATGAGAAGAATTACCCAACTCATGATCTGGAGTTGGCTGCGATTATCTTTGCTTTAAAGCAATGGAGGCACTACGTGTACGGTGAGAAATTGAACATGTACACGGACTACAAGAGTTTGAAGTACATATATCAGCAGAAGGATCTGAATTGAGGCAGCGGAGATGGTTGGAAGTGCATGAGGACATGCGACCTCAGATCAAGTATCATCCTGGGAAAGCTAATATTTTTGCTGATGCACTTAGTCGCAAGAGCAGTTTCTCCAGTTTGATTACAACTCATAAGCATCTGATGGAGGAATTGGATTGAGCAGGTATTGAAGTTGTCTTGCAAGGATTGGGAGCATCTTTAGCTCAGTTGAGGCTTCAGCCTACACTGAATGGAAGGATCTTTGCATGTCAGGAGGTTGATACTGATATCTTGGAGATGAAAGAGCAGGTTGGTGCTGGCAGGTTGCCCGGATTTCAAATCAAGGATGGAGTGCTGTGGTTCGGAGATAGACTATGTGTTCCAAATCAGGCGGACTTGAAAGAGAGTATTCTTCAGGAGGCACATGCTACTTTTTTGTCGGTATATCCTGGGAGTACTAAGATGTACAAAGACATCAAACCGCATTTCTGGTGGTCAAGTTTGAAGCGGGATGTGGCTGAATTTGTGGCGAAGTGTTAGGTTTGTCAACAAGTCAAAGTCGAGAATCAGAGACCCGGAGGTCTATTACAGCCGTTACCTATTCCGGAATGGAAGTGGGATAACATCAGTATGGATTTCATTACAGGATTGCCCAAGAGTCCTAAAGGCAATGATGTGATTTGGGTTATAGTCGATCGACTAACCAAGTCCGCTCACTTCTTGGCGATGAAACTCACTGCTTCGATGGACAAGTTAGCTGAGTTGTATGTTGGCAAAATCGTCAGGCTTCATGGTGTTCCGTCAACTATTGTGTCTGATCGAGATGCGTGGTTTACTTCGCATTTCTGGAGGAGTCTTCAGACAGCTTTAGGTACCAAGATGGATTTCAGCACTACTTTTCATCCGCAAACCGATGGGTAGACCGAGAGAGTCAACCGTATTCTTAAGGATATGCTTCGGTGTTGTATACTAGACTTTGGAGGCAGTTGGAAAAGGTATTTACCCTTGGTAGAGTTTGCCTACAACAACAGTTTTCAGACTAGCATCGGGATGGCGCCGTACGAAGCTCTGTATGGCAGAAAGTGCAGGACACCTATTTGTTGATTTGAAGTTGGGGAGCGTCAATTGTTTGGGCCTGAGCTTGTGCAGCAAACCTCTGAGAAGATTGTTCTGATCAGGAAAAGGTTGGTAGAAGCTCAGAGCAGGCAGAAAGGCTATGCAGACAACCGGAGAAGGGACCTTGAGTTTGAGGTAGGTGATTTCGTCTTTCTGAAAGTATCGCCTAGTGAAGGTGTGATTCGATTTGGAAAAGGTGGGAAGTTAGCCCGGAGGTTTATAGGCCCGTACAAGATATTGAAAAGGATCGGAAAAACTGCTTACCGACTTGAATTACCGGAAGAGTTGCCTCAGGTGCATAATGTCTTTCATGTGTCTATGCTGAGAGGTTATATTCCAGATCCAAGTCATCATTTGCCTGAAGTGCCGGAAAGTTTGCAATTGGATCTCAACTACATCGAGTCTCCTGTCGAGATTGTTGATCGTCGAGAGAAATTCTTGAGGAATAAGACGATACCGATGGTCAAGGAAGTCTGGAGGAAACATTTGGTTGAAGAGGCTACGTGGGAGTCTGAGGAGAGGATGTTGAAAGATTATCCTGAGCTTTTTGCTTGATTTGTATTTTTGTATTTTTTTCTTGTGCTTGTTGTGAGTGTTTTGTTTCTTGCTCTTGACCATAGTTCCGGGGACGGAACTATTCTACGGAGGGAGTGTTGTAATGCCCTGATTTTTATTTATGAATATTATTTTATTTTGCACATAGTGTGCACGTGCAATTTTTGGTAGTGTGAAATCTTATAATTATTTTTCATTATGGATGATGTGTGTATATGTGTTCTTTAATTATTTTTATAAACCCATTTTTCTTCAAATGAACATAAGCCTTTCTTTTTAAGCCCAAATCTAAATTATTTGTAAAACTATTATTTTGGCCCATTAATTAAAGCCCATGAGTTATTTCTATTTTAATTACAACTTGTAATGTAGAACATCTTTTAAAGATTATTTTTGTAGAAAATATAATGTACAACTTTTTTAAATGGGGGACTAATGCATGCACGTGCATTGCACGTACACGTGCATTGCACGTACACGTGCAAAAGCACCATATGTGTAATACCCTGATTTTTCAATTAATGAAAAATTATTTTATTTTGCACGTAATGTGCACGTGCAGTATTTTGGTTGAATTAAATCTTATAATTATTTTTATTGTGATGTGTATAATTATATAAATATGTGTTTTCAAATTTTTTTTATACAAAAGCCTTTTCTTTAAATGGATAAAAAGCCTTATTTTAAAAGCCTTTTTCTTAAAAAGCCCAAAATGTAATTTATTGATTTTATTTTAAAGTAACTAGTTTGGCCCATAAACTAAAGCCCATGGACTATATTTTTACACAACTTGTCATGTAGAATACAATTTAAAAGACTATTTTATTTTTATACAAAATTTAATGCACAATTTTGGGCCTAGTTGCATGCACGTGCACTACACGTACACGTGCAAAAGGCATACCTTCTTCATGGCCGGTTGTGCTTTCTTTTTGGAGGGAATTCAAAAGGTTTAATGGTGATCATGGTGGTGGTTATTTAGATGTGGGTAGTTATTGTAACTCCTACTCTCATCCTAGCCTTCCATCCTACAACCAACCAACTAATCCTAGCCCTCCATTCTAGTTGATTTTTAGTATAAATACCCCCTCCCATGGCTAGTTATTTTGTGCTTAATATTCCCTTCCAAATCTATAGTCTAATAGTATTATCTAGTAGTAGTTGTGAGTTAAAAAGATTGAGTTGTGAGGGAGATTGTGCTTGCATTTTTCCAAGGAGGAGAGGCCGGCTAGTCCAAGGAGAGGAGCTCGGGTTGGTGCTTGTGGAGCTTGTGCGCGCATCGTCTAGGAGGAGGTGCATCTCGTTGCAAGGATTTTATTGCAAATTGTGTTCGTTTCTCTCCATACAAGGTGGGTAAAATTCTCCATATTTCTAAAGTAGAAATGCTTGTTAGAATGAATGAATGATAGTGAGTTTAATTTTCCTTATTTCTAATTAGGAATGATGCTAGTATGATTTTGAGACATGATGCATGAGAAATACTAATAAGAATGCATTTTTAATTGGAAAGTTAATCTATAAATTGATTGGAATGATTATGAATAACTTGTATGTGGTTTTATTATTAAAATTGAGTTGTGGGTAAAGATTTCCCTATTCTAAAGTAGAATTGCATGCTAGTTTAATTAGAAATTTGAAGTATGAAATTGATTAAGAAAGAGCACACTTTAATTATGACTTTCTTGAATGATTGAGATGTGAACATGCAAATTGATAAGTGGTTATATATATTGTGATGTACATGATTTGACTAGAAGCATAGATTGATTAATGAAACCACATTTGTTACTATCAAAGAACTACACACAAAGTTAGTAGTTGAGTTTTACCATTCCATGTGTTAAATAGATCCTTGGTGTGATATGGGTATGAATAAATTCAAATATGAGTTGTATGTAGATAAATGATTAAAATCAGTGGATTAATGTGAAATGTAGTGACAAAAAATTTAGATTACTATGAGGCAAAGAAACATCAAAAAGAGGACAATAGTAGTGTTAGAATGTATACTTTGAATTAATGGTTTGAAAATATGTTTTATTATTACAAAAAAAATTATTTTACTCACACTGATATATAAATTATGTGAAGTAGAATAAATCTGGAATTATACAGTACATTTTGATGAGAGCAAAATGAAATAAAGATTAGTTGAACATCGAAACGTTGTAATAACAGAGAAAGTTGTCTTAAATTACTTTCGAGTTGTACCTATGACAACCCGAGCCTATAGCTCGAGTGGTCGGAATGCCTTTGGTTGCTACAGTAACGTGCGGGTGTCCTTGAGGGTTGCTGGTTCGAATACTACTGGCACCAAACTTTTTGCATTTTGAAAAAAAAAATAAAATGAACAGGCCGAGAGCTCTTATGGCTCTCTGCTGCTCTTTATGTCGACTGGCGCAAACGGCCCAGTGGCCTAGGCCTTCGGCTGTGTCCTTGGGGTGCCAGGTTCGAATCCTACCCTCGGCAAGAATGAAAAAAATTATTTTTTGGGGTTTTACTTGTCAAAAAATTATGAAAAAAATATGGTTATTCTCCTAAAAATGTAGGGGACTTTATAAAAATAATTTGGGGATTAGGTGAATGAAATAAACCATGATTGTGAATAAAAGGCATAAATAGAACTATGGTTCTAGATTATATACTTTGTGAAAATTATAACTTATATGAATAATTGAAATGAAGTATTAGAAGATGATTTGGCAAAAAGAAACTTTATGGTGTGACATAATGCAATTTATTCTCACTTGAGAATAATGTGGAAAAAAAAATATGAATTGTGAATATTTGTTAGTGATGTGAAATTTTGATATGAAGTGAAAATTGATAAAGTATATGAAATTCATGTATAGTCATGGACTATTGAACAAGTTAGAAATCATGATTGGAAAAGAGAAATGCTATTTTGAGTATGATAACTCAACATAATGAATTTATGAATGGAAATGCTCATTGTGAAAATTGTGAATTGGAATTGAAATAAAAGAGTAGCTAAGTCTCCCCCGGCATTTGGAAATGAAATGAAATGAAATGAAGTTGAAAAGAAAGACCAAGGTTGGTCATGTTAAAATGAATGAATAAGTCCGGTTTAGTGGAGAGGCTAACTCTAGAGCTTTGATTTTTGTTCATGATTTTAATAAAAACTAAGGATTAGTACATAGTGGAGACGTGATGAAAGTAGGAGAAAAACACGAGTGAGGGCCATCGGATTTGCGGCGGAGAGTATTTCACAGGTTCTTCACGATGAGTCGTGACATGACGTGGATACGACTCCAGGGTACCGTGGCGGCGGAGAGTATTTCACAGGTTCTTCACGATGCGTCGTGACATGACGTGAATACGGCTCCAGGGTACCGTCCCGGTGGCAACGCTTGTGGGATGTTTGGTGACTGCATGAGGATCGTGTGCCATGAAGGAGGCTGAATTGCCACAGGTTCTTCACGATGAGTCGTGACATGACATGGGATTCCCCTCCAGGTTTTCTGTACATGTGCTTGCACTCATAGATCATCTAGGATACCTACCATAATTACAGTAGTAGATTAATTCATAACGAGGGATTGAACCCTACAAAGATGAAGAACGATTAATTACTTGCCCTCGGACATATGTAGTATGGGATGCATAGAATCCGAACAAGTGCGCATTAGTGTCATGTAACATAATTAACTGCATTAAGGATTAAGTGCACAATCACAACACGACATCAATAGGGTAGTCCCTTTATTTGAAATGTGATAAGTTTGTGTTTGTTAAATATGGAAAATTAAGTTATACTATTTCCGGCATAGAGAGGATGTCCGTGTATAATGATCGTCGGTTGAATAAACTGACGTACCCACAGTCTTATATGCAGGTAAATGGCTTGATAAAGATTAAAGAGGAATGGATGCTTAAAGATTATACCATGTTGTTGTACATTTATTTAATTGTTGTAAATTTTACTTCCGCTGTGCAAATGAAAAGTGTAATATGGATGTAAACTCTGATGTAAAGAGAAAAGTTTAAATTTCCTTGTAAAATTGTACTAAAGGAAGTGGAAAGATTCTGTAGAATATCTCGAATTCAGTGTATTTGGGATTCGGGGCGTTACAATATGTAGGCCGGTTTTGACATGGAGGGAAAAGGAAAAAAAATAGTGGAGTCATGGGTGGTGGTTGCTTGATCATGGTTGGTTACTACAACTCCCCCTTGAATCCTAGCCTTTTATTTCTAACTCCTAGTTTGATCCTAGCCTTCCATTTACTCCAATTTTTAGTATAAATACCCCCCCCCCCCCAGCCTAATTATTCTTGTACTCTTTATTTCTCCAAAACCTATAGTAGAAAATACATTATTGGTAGTATAGTAAGTGAGATAAAAGATTAAGATTTGTATGTGAGGGAGTTGTGCTTGCATAAAAGGGGAAGGCCGACATCAAGGAGCTCGGGTTGGCATCTTGGAAGGCTTGGGTGCACATCGAGGAGGAAGAGGAATGCTCATTTGGCAAGGACTCTTGTTTAGGAGGTGCCCCAATTTGATTTCTCTCCAAATTAAGGTGGGTTATTTTCCATATTTCTAATTAGATACCATGCTAAGGTGAGTTATTTTCCATGTTTCTAATTAGAAAGCATGCTAAGATTGAATTGAAATATTAATGCATGAAAAAGATTATTAAGAGTACATTTTAATTGGAAAAATGGCTTATTAGTTGATTGGAATGTCGATAAATGGCTTGTATGTGATTCCATCATCAAACTTAAGTTGTGTGTAAAATAATTTTAGCTATGGATTGCTTGAAGAAAAATTCATCGTTAGCATAAAAAACAATATGCATATGTTAGTATATGAAAATATTGTTTTATGTGCTTGAATGAACCTTTTGTGGTAGTGTTGTAATGAATGACTTAAAATATATTTTGTGGGTTTGTGGAATGAATATAAACAGGGAATTGATAAAGAGAATATTGATGTTAAAATTGGATAAGAAATGTCGAAAAGGAAATGTGGTAGTAGTAGCATACAATTTAAACTAATTGTATGCAAAATATGTGTTTAATTATTGGAAAAATTATTTCTTAAATTACTGGAGTATAAATTATTATGGGAATAATTAATCTGGAAATTTACAGTAAGTTTAGTAAAAGCAAAACTCAAATGAGAGCTTTTGAAACATCGAAATGTGCTATTAGACAGAGGGTTGATTTAATTAAAATGCAAGTTGTATTGAGACAACTTGAGCCTATAGCTCAAGTGGTAGGGAGGCTTCTAATCGCTACAGTGTGCGGTTGGGTTCTCACAGGTCGATGGTTCGATTCTTGTTAGCACCATATATTTTGTTGCGCATTTAAAAAATTAATTAAGCTTCAGTCGAGAGCATTTAAAGCTCTTAATCCCCTTTACATCGATTGGCGCGATCGGCCTAGTGGTCAGAGCGTGTGGCTTGTTTCCCTGTGGTTGTTGGTTCGAATCCTGGTCTCGGCCAGTATTAAACTTTTCGAAAAAAAATGATTTTTGATTGTTTTGATGTTTAAAAATTATGAAAAAAATATTATTATTATTCTAAAATTATGTGGGACTTATGAAAAAATAAATTGGGATTTATTAAAATGAAATAGAGTATATTTTTGAGAACAAAGGTGTAATTGGAACTTTGGTTCTACACTTATATTTTGTGAAAGTTGTAATTTGCAAAAGAACTTAAAATAAAGTGCTAGAAAGGAAATATAAATAAGAAAGAAAATATATGAAGTGAAGTGGTATGAATTATTCTTATTGAAGAATAGTGTGATAATTATGAGTTGTGAATATTCATTTTGATCATATAATTGGTGATATGATTTTTACTGTGGAAATAAATATTTGATGAAATGCATGCACGATAATTGAATTCCATGTATGGTTATGGACTCATGAATAATTTAGAAATCATGTGATTGTAAAAGAGAATGTTATTGAGCATGAAAACTTAAAAATTTGAATTGTGAATTGAAATTGAAAATTAGAGTGTAGCCAAAACTCACACCGGTAAGTGAAAGTGATGAATTTTGATTATTGATATTGAAAAGACCAGTTTGGGTCATTGTGAAATGAAAGAAATAAGACCGGTAATAGTGAGGGGGCTAACTCTAAGAGAATGATTTTGTTCATGATTTCATTAAATTTAAGGATTTAGTACATAGTGAAGAGGTGATGAAAGTGAGAGAAAAACACAAGTATGAGGGCCTCGAGTCTACGATGTGGGTGTGATCCACAGAATGCATGCTTGATGCGTCAAGACATGGCGTGGGCACTACTCCAGAAGATGGGGATCTTGGAGACGCTTGTGGGATGTTTGGTGACTGTAAGAGGATCGTGTGCCATGAAGGAGGCTGAATTGCCACAGAATGCATGCTTGATGCGTCAAGAAATGGCGTGGGATTCCCCTCCAGGTTTTCTGTACACGAGCTTGTACTCATAGATCATCTAGGATACTTACCGTAGTTACAGTAGTAGATTAAGTCATGACGAGGGATTGAACCCTACAAGATGAAGAACGATTAAGAGGCTTGCCCTCGGACCTATGTAGTATGGGATGCATAGAATCTGAACAAGTGTGCATTAGTGTCATGTAATATAAATAACTGCGTTAAGGACTAAGTGCACAATCACAACACGACATCAATAGGGTATTCCCTTTAGTTTGATATGTGACAAGTTTGTGTTTGTTAAATATGGAAAATCAGTTATACTATTTCCGGCATAGAGAGGATGACCGTGTATAATGTTCGTCGGTTGAATAAACTGATGTACCCACAGTTTTGTATGCAGGATAAATGACATGATAAAGATTAAAGGAGAACTGATGCTTAGAGATTATTCAAGTGTTGTTGTACCTTCATTATTCAAATGTTGTAAATTTGCTTCCGCTGTAAAATGTAAAGTGTAAAGTTTTCATGTAACTCTGATGTAAAGTGAAAAGTTTTAATTTCCTTGTAAAATTGTACGAAAGAAGTGTAAAGATCCTGTGGAATCTCGAATTCAGTTGTTTTTGGAATTCGGGGCGTTACAGCCTCTCCCTCAATCCGTCCAGCAACCGCAGTCTGGACAGCTCCTTCCTCAGCAACCTCAGCCCCAGCAGGCCCTTCAAGGGCTTCAAGGGGCTGCCGCGGGACCCTCCCGCCGAAGTCACCAGAGGCAATCTCCTCATCATAACCATGTCTCGATACATAACCCCTCATCCGACTCCATGGAATCTCACAGTCCTTCAACGCCAAAGGACCTCCGACACATTATTATCAACTGGCAGCATAGAATAGATCTTCGGACCCGCTTGGATGAGAGGCGGACCCATGATGGGAATCCCCGCCGTGAACATCAAAGGGGTCCAGCAATTCGGTCCCTTAGAGCCCGATCCCCCTATAGACCAGACCGCAGAAGATCTAACTTTCCTAGGAGGCGGAAGGAGTCACCCCAGCGTCGTCAGAGGAGGAGTCGCACTCCAACCGGTCGACCCACCCCAGGGGACCACCAAGGTCGGGAGGTGCCTGTCACAATGGCGGAATTCCAGGACTTTCAAGAAGCCGTCCTGCGGGCCCTCAATGTCGCTCCTAACCGTGATCAGTGAGCGCCCAGTCTTCAACCTGCCCCAAGCTATTGCCGTCGTACTCCCAGTCCTCAACCTGCCCGAGTTATCACCGTCGCACTTTCAATCCCCTTCCGTATGAGGATGAGTCCCGGGGCTGAGCAAGATACGATTGAAGGGAAGACTCGTGCTACCGCCATCTCCACGAGATGGAGAGCCTCTTGGACAACTTGACAGAGAAGAGGAACACGGGCGAAGAATTTCTGCCCGAGCAGGCCTCCGTTCTCCTGAACCATCATGGAAGCACTAGTTCCAGAGAACTTCCAACCCCCTCACTTTGAGTCATATAACGGGGAGTCAGACCCCGCTGACCACATCGAGAGTTTTAAAACTCTCATGATGATCCACCAAGCTTCGGACGCGCTCCTGTGCAAAACCTTCCAAGCCACGCTGAAATGAAGGGGACTGCGAGAGAATGGTATTCTTGACTCGTCCCGGCCTCCATCTTCTCCTTTGATCAGTTCGAAGGGCTCTTCCTTACTTAATTCGTGAATAGCCATTGCGCTGAAAAGACAAGCACCTCTTTACTATTACTCCATCAAAGGAAGGGCGAGAGGCTAAGGGACTATGCTAAACGTTTTACCGCTGAGGCCCAATCCATCGCCTCCCTAAACTAGTCGGTGGCCTCTGCTGCTTTCCAATCCAACGTCACTAACGACAACCTTAGGGCATCCCTTACCAAGAAGTCTCATTGGGATTTCTCAGAACTCCTGCTTAGGAGTCAGAAGTACATCCGAGCGGAAGAGCCTCTTAACCGCCCCACTCTTGAGGGATCATCTTCGGGAAACAAACGGAAGGACGCTGAAGAGGAAGGAGCTAAGAAGCTCCAGAAAGACAATGGTGACCAGCATCGCCCTCCTTCCCGCTTCGAGAAGTTTACTCCACTCAACGCGAGTGTTTCAGCCATCCTGATGGAAGTCGGGAAAGAAGGTCTCCTTCCACCACCTTCGAAGAAAAGGAACAGAGACAAATGGTGCCGCTACCATAGGGATCACGGCTACGACACAGATGACTGTCGAGCCCTCAAAGATGAGATCGAGGCCCTTATTTAGAGGGGACAACTTTCTAGGTTCATCAGGAAGGACATGGCAGATCCTCCTCCGCCCCCAAGGGGGCTAATAAGCGAACCAAGCGGCACGCTAAGACCCCGAAATCCGAAGCAGAAGCCGTCCTACATCTCATACACGGAGGCCCAATGGGGGGAGATTCAAACTCCTCCTGAAAAGCCTTCGTCCGGGAGGTAAATTCTGTGTAGAACCATCCTCCCTCCAAGGGGCTTGGGGTCCCTGTTACTTTTTCAGATAGAGATTTGGAGGGCATCCGAACGCCCCATTGTGATGCACTGGTAATAAAACTCCATATGGCCAACTTCGATGTACGCTGGGTCCTGGTTGACAACGGAAGTTCGGTCAACATCCTTTTTCTAGAGGCGTTCCAGGGTCTTAAGTTGTCCAGGGATCGACTTAAGCCCGCCGGTTACACTCTCCATGGGTTCACAGGGGTGCCAGTGACGATCGAGAGTGTCATAACTCTCGACATAACCGCTGGCAAAGCTCCAATCACCCGAACTGAGCTGATGGATTTCATGGTGGTAGATGTGAAGGCTGCTTACAACGTCATCCTGGGCCGACCAGGCCTAGCTGCTCTTCAGGCCATACCCTCAGCCTACCATATGAAGATGAAATTCCCCACCACAACAGGGGTGGGAGAAGTCAGAGGGAGCTTGGAGGTGGCTCACAAATGCTACATGATTTCGGTAGGAGGGCCGGTCCTCTCCCTTGAAGACCTTGAACTCCCCCAAGGGAGTAGCCAACCTATATGAGAGCCGTTCGACGAGCTGGAAGAAGTGGCCTTCTCAGAAGGAGATCTGACCAGAACATTTTAGATTAGTAAAGTCCTTCCCCTTCCCGCTAGAACCGACATTATCCGATGTATAAAGGGGAATCGCAACCTGTTCGCTTGGACTACGATGGATATGCCTGGGATATCCGAAGAGCTTCTTATGTATCACCTTAGTGTTGCTTCTGGAGCCAAGACTGTTCAGCAAAAGCAATGCAAATTTGCTCCCGAGCACCAGTAGGTGGAGAAACTCTTGAATACCCGGTTCATACAAGAGGTCAACTATCCCGAATGGCTGTCCAATGTCGTGATGGTCAAAAAAGCCAACGGAAGCTGGAGGATATGCATTGACTTGACGGACCTAAACAAAGCCTGCCCCAAAGATCCGTTCCCGCTCCCGATCATCGATGCTCTAATTGATGCCACCTCCGGCCACGAACTCCTAAGTTTCATGGATGTATTTTCTGGGTACAACCAGATCCGGATGTTCCCTTTTGACATTCTGAAGACCTTGTTTGTAACCGACCAAGACCTATACTGCTAATGGGTCATGCCCTTCGGGATAAAGAACGCCGGTGCCACTTATCAATGCCCTGTTAACAAAGTCTTCAAATAATAGATAAGCCGGAACATGGAGGTCTATGTAGACGACATGTTGGTGAAAAGCATCAGCAAACGGGATCATGTCTCCGACCTTCAGGAAGCCTTTGATGTGTTAAGGAGACACTACATGAGATTGAGCCCGAACAAGTGTTCCTTCGATGTCTCATTCGGTAAATTCCTTGGGTTCATGGTGAGCCAAAAAGGCATAGATGCCAACCCCGAGAAGATTCAGGCCATACTCAACATGGCTCCCCTCTCCAGTGTTAAATACATGTAGAGACTCACAGGACGCCTCGCGGCCATAGGGCATTTTCTCTCCAAGTCTGGGGAAAAATGTCTCCATTCTTTAAGGCCCTCAGAGGGGATAAAAGGCTTTGAGCAGGGGCAACAGCAGCAAGATTCCTTTGATCAGCTCAAGGCCTATCTAGTCAACCCCCCACTCTTGAGCAAGCCAAAGCCAGGGGAAGTCCTCTATATATACCTCGCCACTTCGGAGCAAACTCTCAGCGCTGTTCTGGTAAGAGAAGAAGATAAGACGCAGAAGCCAATCTACTATGTGAGTTAGGTCCTCGGGGACGCCGAACTCCGTTATCCAAAGCTAGAAAAGATGGCTTATGCGTTAGTCATGGCAGCCCAAAAACTTTGCCCCTACTTCCAGTCTCACTCGGTGGTCGTTCTTACTGACCAGCCGCTCAAACAAGTTCTCTACAAGCTCGAGACCTCGGGGTGCCTTATGAAGTGGTCCATGGAGTTGAGCCAACATGATATCAACTATCAGGCCCGAACTGCTATCAAGGCCTAAACCCTAGCATAGTTCATAGTAGAGAGCACAATCCTTGACGCCAGCAAAGCGATGGAAGAACCCCCATTCTGGACTGTGTATGTTGATGGGTCCTCGTGCACCGATGGGAGCGGAGCTGGAGTCATCCTGACTGGCCCTAAAGATTTCGTTCTCCAATACTCACTCTGTATCAACTTTCGGGCATCCAACAACGAGGCTGAATATGAAGCCCTTATAGTGGGCCTGTGTATGGCTCGCAAGGCTGGGGCCATGCGTGTCAGGGTATTCAGTGACTCGCAGCTGGTACTGAACCAGGTATTAGGGGAATACAAAGCGCGAGATGGTCGCATGGCCAAATACTTGGCCAAGGTCAAAGAGATACTGGCATCTTTTGAAGATGCATAACTCCAGCGAATCCCCCGAGAAGAGAATGCGCAAGCGGATGCCCACTCAAAGCTTGCCCCCTCTTCACTCCAGGGGCTCGAACAAACCATCTTAATAGAAGTTCTCTTGAGACCTAGCATCAAGGAAGAAGGTCCTGAACCGATGGAGATGCTGCCCCTAGTACTCAGGGAGAATTGGATGAGGCCCCTGCTCGAGTTCCTTAAATATGGGATCATCCTTCCAGACCCTAGAAAGGCTCGAAAGATTAGAGCCAGAGCCGAGCGGTACACGCTCATCGAGGGGGTCATGTACAAACGCTCTTACACTCATGTGGACGGCAGACCCTACTTGAGATGACTCTCCCCCGAGGAAGCCCAATATGCTCTAAAGGAGGTCCATGAAGGGATGTGTGGAGCTCACTTGGGGGCAAGGTCCCTCGCCCGCAAAATCCTAAATTATGGATACTTCTGGCCCACTCTCCTTAGCGATGCCAAACAACACGTTCGCCAATGCGGCTCCTGCCAAATATTCTCGACAATCCGCCACTTACCACAAGCCCAGCTCTCCTCTTTATCCAGTCCAACCCCTTTTGCAGTGTAGGGAATGAACTTGCTCGGGCCTTTTCCTTCCAACACCGGGCCAACTGAAGTTCCTTATCGTGGCAATCGACTACATCTCTAAATGGATCGAAGTCGAGCCTCTAGCGACGATCACAGAGAACAGAATTGGAAGAACATTATCTGCAGATTCAGTGTGCCTCGAATCTTGCTAACGGACAATGGGACTCAATTTATGGTGGCAGCCTTTCGCAATTTTTGTACAGACCTTGGTATCCAAAAACACTTCTCCTCGATCTCCCACCCGCAATCTAACGATCAAACAGAGAACGTTAATCGGCAAAATCTCTCCAGCCTGAAAAAGAGACTGGACAAGTCTGCTAAGGATTTATGGGTCGAACAACTCACCAATGTGCTCTGGAGCTATCACACTACTAAGAGGACCCCCACAGGAGAATCTCCCTTCAACCTCACTTACGGCTCCGAAGCCGTCATCCCACTAGAAGTCAGTCTACCTTCGCCCCGCTTGATTGCCTACAACAAAGAACAAAATGTGAACGAGCTTCACAACAACTTGGACCTCAACGATGAGATTCGGGAGAGATCATCCATCCGACAAGAAATTTATCGACGTAGGATTGAGCAATCCTATAACAAGAGAGTCCGCCTTACTAATCTCAAAGAAGGAGATTTGGTACTCAGAAAGCTATCAATTTCTTTTCCAAGTAAGAAAGGCAAGCTAGTTCCCAATTGGGAAGGACCATATAGGGTCTCCAAAGTTGTCCGACCTGAAGCTTATCAACTTGAAGATCTGGGAGGCAAGAGAATGCCGAGGACGTGGAATGCGGAACACTTGTTGAAGTACGAAGAGGGTGTTCGAACACCTCTCCAAGCAACTTCAACTCCTAGAGTGTTCTGGAAGCATTTCTCTAAAAAATTTTCCTATTCAGTTAATTTTTTAAATTGTAATAATGGCTTGCAACTCAGAAGCAACCACTTAGTTATCTTTAATAAAAAGCAATTTCCTTCCTCAGAAATGCTATTGTCTTAATGTTCTGCTTGTCTTACCCCGAAGCATACACTCTAAATGTTAAACTCTCTAAACAATAAGTTCGGAGTCCAATACTTGGTTCGATGCCGCTTTAGCTACTTGTGAACGAGCGAGTACAAAGTAATTCACCATTCAAAATTGCTCCCACAACTGTTGAAACTCTCTTAACGACAAGTTCGAAGTCCAAAACTTGGTTCGATGCTACTTTAGCTACTTGCGAACGAGCGAGTACAAAGTAGCTCACCATTCGAAATTGCTCCCACAACTGTTGAAACTCTCTTAACAACAAGTTTGGAGTCCAACACTTGGTTCGATGCTGCTTTAGCTATTTACGAACGAGCGAGTACAAAGTAGCTCACCATTCGGAATCGCTCCCACAATCGTTGAAATTCTCATGCGAAAGTTAGCAAAACACAAATTCTTTGAAGAAGCTCATTACCAGATCGAAAAATGCGATATATTATTCCATCAAAATTGAAGATACAAGTCTTATTCAAGACCAAAAAGTCATACAAGACAAAAAGATTACAAGATTGGAGATACAAGTCTTATTCTAGCCCTAACTTCTTCTAGGGAGGGGAACACTCCTATTAAGCGATACACGAGGGCGGCAAGCACCGTGCTGATCTCGCCTCATCTCCACGGAAGTGTCTACGCCAGTGAGCCGAATCACGTAGTCGGCAGCCAAGAGTTTAACAGTTGCCCCGACAGATGCCCCACTCGACGAGCCGGCCACTCCACTTTGCGCATCACTTGGATTCTGCAAAATAGGAGGTGAATGAAGTGCTAACTCGTGGAACGACCTTCCTTGAGTATACTCACCCTGAGGGCAGGAAGTGCTCCTGACGTTGCTCCCATCAGAAAGCCATCGCAGACAAAGATTCTCCGCATCTAGCTCGACGACCCGCTCTTTCAGAGAGTCATTCGTCACTTTGATCTTCAAACGAGGCAATCATCCCGAACTACTCCCTTGCAAGACCTCAGAGATAGCCCTTCGAAGGTGTGCCGACTTTAGACACTTCTCGAGCACCATGTTCTTTAATTCGTCTCTCTTGGATCTCACCTCAAATAAAGAGTGTTGATGGAACTTGTGCCTCAAGCCTTGGATGACGGACATCGAGGGGCAGGACTCCTCGCCTTCGGGTGGCACTTCGCGAACCCTCTCCTCAAGGCGCCTCATCTCGATGTCTCGACGAGCCACGGTCACCCTTAAATGACCGAACTCTTTCTCTGCTCTATAATGCATCTCTCGAGACCGAGCTAGCTCCAACTTGACGATGCCTAGCTTAGAACGGAGTCGTGGCACCTTGCTATCCGGGGAAGTTGACGAAAAAGAAAGTGTAAATCTCTTAAGTCCCAATAGCCAACATGACGATACTATGTCTAAATGAAGCTACTATGAGACGGTTCGAAAGCAAAACAAACCCACAAAAGTTTCGAGACATCACAACACTTGTCCACAAAACAGTTTTTCATTAAATTTCAGCGAGAAATACAGGAAGCGGTGGCCATTCCGCTATAAGGCATGAGTACTAAAGCAAATAGAAACAGAAGAACGAGTGCGGATACAGAAGTCAAGGAGCCACCTTGGGGGGCTACTCCGCGATCGCCTCCGGCACCTCCACGATAGCCGACTGAGGATTCGCCACAGCATCCTCCTCTTCTTTTCCTTCTTCTTCTTCTTCTTCTTCTTCTTCTTGCCCTTCTCCGGCGCCTTCTGCTCCCTCGGCTACTTTGCCTGGAGAAGGGTATACAAGTTGTACCCCGAGCTGTCAAAGCCGGGGATACGAGTTTCCACATGTTTGAGGGCTCAGGCGTAAGACTGTTCCATGTTCGCGCGCATATGCACTTTCACCTTAACCCGAATCGCCTCCGCAGCTGCTGCTACCACTGCCTCCCACTCCCTTGCCGCGTCCTCGACAGCCTTTGCGACCTTCTTCTTCTCCTGGTCAGCCCTCTTCTTCTCCTTGTTTGCCCTGGCTGCCTCCTGAGCCGTCTGCTCGTTTGCCTTCACCAAGGACGACTCGAGGAGGCTAATCTGAGCGGCCCGAGACTCCGACAGGCGCTGCTCGGCTTCGTACATCTTCACAGCATTGGCTCTCTTCGACCAATCTTTGTCGCTCATCGCTTTGAGCTCTTTTGTCTACTCGGCGAACTACTCTAAAAGGTGGCTAAAGTGGCACGAGATCTATAAAGAGAAACTAAAAGTTTAGCACAAGGAAAACTTAGATTTTTGGAGAACCCAAAAAGTTACTCACCGACATCGTCAGCTTAGTAATCTTGAGGGCATCGTCGCCCACAGTCCCCGCCTTCGACGTCGCTCGATTTTTCGGGGTCGGCAAGTGATAGATTGCCTGCATGCTCATGACGGAGTCCCCGAGGAAGCCGTCATGCTTCATCACTCGCCAATCGGGGACGAAGAGCCTCTTGTGCTCCTCGGTAAGAATTGCCTCGGCATTGGTGGTAAGGGGTGTTGGATCCTATAGGCAAGGAAAATAACACTAGAGGGGGGGGGGGGTGAATAGTGTTGTTTAAAAATTACTTAAGAAATTGAACTTTTTGTACTGTCCAGTCGACTGAGAATAGAGATACAGTCGACTGTTGCATTAGAGTAGAAGAGTATCTTACTGAAGAGTTACTAGTCTGATCAGTCAACTTAGCACGGAAATCCAGTCGACTTACCAGACATGTTTTCGAAATAAAACACAGAAAAATTAAAATTGCAACTTGAGAAAATACAACCAGCACAGAGTCAATCACAGAGTACACAACGATGTATCCTAGTTTGGTCCTCCCGACCTACATCCAGTCCCCAAGCAACCCACTTGAGATTTTCAACTATTCTTGAAAAAAGTACAAGAATACCCTACGGCGTTTGATAACAACTATGTCAAACCCGTAGAACTTTCTCACCACTAGAGAGAGCAAACCCACTCTACACCCAAGAGTGAAAAACCGACTCTACAACCAAGAGGACCAACTCTCCAACCGAGAGGACCACTCTCACAACTCGAGAGTGAAAAACAACAACAAAAAGAGTTTACAATAACCTATAGCCTTGTTTGTGATTTGTGCTTTTGTATAGTGGCTATCAGGTAAACTTCTGAAATCAGTCTAAAACGAATTCAATGTTATACTAGACTGAATTTCAAAGAACCAAGACTTAGACAATTTGTATGCTTTTGAAATGCTTGTTCTTCTTAAAAACAAAAAGCTTGAAACTTAAAGAAATGCTTGAAACCTTTTTAAAGTGATTCCTATACTTTATTTATAGAGTGAGAATCAGAGGGACGTTGTAAAACAGTTCCCTAAACCATATTAAAACGGATAGAAAAGGATTTGAACTTCAAAAACAAGTTTTAAATTTAGAAAAACTGTTGAAACGACTTGAACAGCCGACTGGGTTGCCATAATGAGTCGACTGGCCAGAGCTTGTATGAGTTCAGACAGTTTCGTACTATGACAGTCGACTGGTTCCAAGGAACGGTCGACTGGTACTCAACAGATGAACTTATTCAAGCTTGTTTTGACCTTTTAATTTTGTAAAACACTCAGTTATTAAAAAGTATGTGTGAGTGCGTGGGTGACAAGGCTGTTACAAGTTTCTAAGACTAAAAGAATGAAAATTACATTATTACAAGACACTTTTTACAAAACATTTGAAGCACTTGAATCTTGTCTTGAACTTGAGTCTTTGACTTGAGCTTGAGCCTTTGTCTTTATATCATGAAGCTTGCTTGATCAATGTGGCTGGAGCTTAAATCTTTGTGGCTTTATCAATTACTCTTGAAAGCTTCATTGGATTGTTTTGCCTTTGTGTATTCCACCGTAGTATTTGACTTTGACACACCCTGCAAGAGATATGTGATAGAACAAATTTGTATTGTGTTGTACTCATCAAAACCAAGAATCAACATTCTCCCCCTTTTTTATGATGACAACACAATAACTTACAATAATAACAATTACATATCATGAAGTCATACAAAATTGAAAGATATATAAAATATAAACATGTATGCTCCACCTAACTAATGTACAACAAGCACACAAGTAATAATATGCACAAAAACATGCATAAGATAAAGCATGCACCAAGACAAAGCATGCACCAAAAACAAGCCTTTTGTCCCCCTTTGACATCAACAAAAACAAAAAAAAAATAGAAGGAGGGAAGAAACAAAACATAATGTAAATCATTACATAACGAACAAAGCATTGCATAACCAGAACAAATTAATACATAGAAAATGAAGTACGGGGTTGCAAATACTACATAGAAGTGAAATACATAAAGTATAAAAAAATTACAAAAAAAAACAGAAAATACATCAATTTAGTTTTCTTCTTCGTCATCAGACCCTTGAGAGGCAGGAGGAGGAGGTGGAAATTGTTGAGTGAACAAATGGGTAAGGTTAGCAAGGCTAGCCTCAAGGTTATCTTGTCGACCAAAGATAAGATCGGTACGATCCATGAGATAATTAACCGAAGTATAAAGACTCCCAGGATTAGCAAAAACAGCTCTAGGACGAGAAGAACTAGACGCAGAAGACCTACGACCTGAAGTGGCTAAAGGATTAGGAGGGACATTCCGTCAAGGAGAACTAGGAGGAGTGTTAAGAATCTTCATACGAGCTAAACTCGCACGATCAAAAGATTCATAATGAGTGAAAACACTAGACTCAGAAGTAAGATCAACTTCATAGAAGTTGAAGACATGAGTAAGTATTGCACCAAAAGGAAGGAATAAGGTGTGGGCCTTATGAAGACGACTGAAAATGACCCGACTCCAATTTATTTGGATATTGCCAAAAATTGCATAGACCGCTTGTTGCAGCTCATGGGAAAATTGATCGTAACTCCCCGTTTTAGGGATAATGTTATACGACAAAATTCTTGCAACTAGCTTAACAAGTGGAGTAACTAATTTGTTAGTCATTGGGGGACCGCGATTTGGCAAGTAAATTTTGGAAAAAATAGAGTTGTCATCCATTTCAATCTCCCCTAAATCTAACCCGTCATGAGGGATACTCAGGATAATCCCTAATTTTTCAGGAGTTAGTTTCATGCGAATATTTTTCACCGATGTCATAAAAAATATTTATCTACCATCCTCGGAAGTGACAACTTTCATATTTGTATAAAACAAATATATAAGTTATGGATAGTAATATGGTTGATTGACAAGAGAAAGCAAGTCAAATAACCCACATTGTTCAAACAATGTGGCTAAGGGGAACCTATCTAAATCAGGAAAATTGACAAATCTCCCGGAAAGATAGCAATTTGACATATGATAAAAAAAATTCTCATTGAGATGCGGATTCCTCAAGTATTGAAGGTAATTTTGTGAAGATTGACCTTCTTCTACATTGGAACCTCTTGCTCTCTTGGGAGGCATAGTAAAACTCTAGAAAACTTAAAGAGAGAGAGTAAGAGCTTTACCCAAAATGACAAGAAAAGGAAGCTAATAGCTTCAAGAAGCACGAAATTGATTCCAAAAACGGAAAATGTACTCAAAATCTAGAGGAAATCTGGAATCTACGGGCTTCAAATCTCTAGAATCTCCAAGCACTAGGAGCAGCCGACCAGTCTTCTACTTGAAGGAGAGATAGTGAAAAGGGGAAAAGTGAAAAAGAGGGGTAAAAAAAGGGTTTTACTAAGGAGTAGAGGGCTGAGATGAAATCTGGAATGAATGGAGGGTTAGGATCAGCCAAGGGTTAAAGAAAGATAGAAAATTGCCTCAGAAATGTGACGTTTCGAATCAGAAAAACAAACTGATGGAACGACAGTCGACTTGTTTTTTTAGGATCAGTCAACTTAGTTGAGAGTAATTAAAACCAAACCAAAAACATCAAGTAATACTTCTGGCAGTCGACTTGGTACTGTATACAGTCGACTGTCCAGAACTTAAAATTCAGCCAAAAGAAAAAAAAAGTTGACAACGAAAAATACTTTGTCACTCGGCTGAAAATTATTTTTAAGTCGACTTACACAAAATAAATATTTAATAAATATCATGAAAACAACAAATTCCTAATTCTCTTCTAAAGTTGATAAAAATTTCTTCCTTAAGTGGTTTGGAAAATATATCTACTACTTGTTTATCAGTAGAAATAAAATCCAAAATTATATCTCTCTTTAAAACATGATTACGTAAAAATGATGTCGAATATCAATATGTTTTGTACGTGAGTGTTGAACCGGATTTTTAGATAGATTAATAGTACTGGTATTATCACACATTATAACAGGTTCTGAGAATGAAATACCATAATCCAATAAAGTTTGTTTCATCCACAAAATTTGGGCACAAGCCAAACTTGCTGCAATATATTCAGCTTCTGTAATAGATAGGGATACCGAATTTTGCTTTTTACTGCACCAAGATACTAGTGAATGTCTCAAAAAGTGACAAGTTCCACTAGTACTTTTACGATCAGTTTTACTACAAGCAAAATCAGCGTCACTATACAACAAAAATTGAAAATTATTGGTGCATGGATAAAATAAATCATAGTTAGATGTGCCTTTAATGTATCTTAAAATACGTTTTACAACTTTTAAGTGAGACTCTTTTGGACTCGACTGATATCTAGCACACAAGCATACACTAAACATAATGTCTGGTCTACTAGTAGTTTTATATATGAGTGAGCCAATCATTCCTCGATAGAGTTTTTGATCGACATTCTTACCTAATTCATCTTTGTCAAGTGTAGTAGTAGTAGCCATAGGTGTGGTCTTACTACTAGTGTTATCCATGCCAAACCGTTTGAGTAATTTCTTAGCATATTTTCCTTGATTAATAAATATGCCATTTTGTGACTACTTTATTTGTAGTCCTAGAAAATAATTAAGTTTACCCATGTGACTCATCCCAAACTTATTTTTCATGGTATTAGCAAACTCTTGACAGAGATTACTATTAGTAGAACCAAAAATTATGTCATCGACATATATTTGTATGATTAGAATATCTGTCTCTATTTTCCTAATAAACAATGTAGTATCTACTTTACCTATCTCAAAACCAGTTTCTAAGAGAAAAGTCTTTAACCGATCATGCCGAGCACGAGGTGCTTGTTTATGGCCATATAAAGCCTTTTTTAATTTAAAAACGTATTTTTGGAATTGTTCATGTTCGAAACCGGGTGGTTTCTTAACATAAATATCTTCCTTCATAAAACCATTAAGAAGAACACTATTGACATCTATTTGGAAAAATGTAAAATTCATAAAACATGCAAAAGATAATAAGATCCTAATTGATTCTAGTCTAGCAACAGGAGCATATGTTTCATCAAAATCGATTCCTTCTTCTTGATTATATCCTTGAGCAACTAATCTAGCCTTGTTCCTAACGACTTGTCCTGATTTATCAATTTTATTCTTGAATACCCGTTTGGTACCAATTATAGTATGATCAGCAGGTCGTGGAACTAAATTCCATACATCATTTCTTATAAATTGGTTTAATTTATCTTGCATGGCATTCATCTAAAATTTATTCTCACAAGCTTCTTGTATATTCTTGGGTTCAAAGTCCGACAAGAAAGCCGTATGAGAAATCATGTTAACTTGAGATCTTGTTTGAATACCACGTGAGATGTCACCAATTATTAACTCATGAGGATGTTCTCTAACTTCAATAAACGATTTTAGTAAAGTTTGAGTCATCACAACATGATCAGTCGACTTAACAAGTCCATCAGCCGACTGATTCACGTCAGTCGACTTAATATCCTTATCAGTCGACTTGTCTAGGGTAGTTTGCTCTAGTGATTTAATAACATTATTTAAAGGTGATGAATTAATTTCATCATCTTCAATAACAGTAGATGAAGGCAAGGTAACATCAAATGAAACATCTATAAATTCTTCAATAGTCAAGGTTGACTTATTGAAAATTTTATATGCCTTACTCCTATTTGAGTATTCAATGAAGATACCTTCATTAGATCTAGGATCAAATTTATCTAAATTATCTTTAGTGTTTAAAATGAAACACTTGCATTCAAATACTTTAAAATAAGATACTTTAGAAATTCTTTCAAAAAATAGTTCATAACAAGTTTTCTTAAGCTTAGGCCTAATCAATATTTTATTTAAAACATAACATGTTGTAGAAACAGCTTCAGCCCAGAAGTACTTAGGTAAATTGCTTTAAACAAGCATAGTACGTGCACACTCTTGCAATGTCCTATTCTTTCTTTCGACCACTCCATTTTGTGGTGAATCTCTAGGAAATGCAAACAAATGTGTTATACCATTCTTGTTGCAATATTCTAAAAATGTTTCATTCTTAAATTCTCCACCATGATCACTTCTAATATTGACTATGGTTAGAGATTTTTGATTTTGAATTCGTTTACAAAAATTTGCAAATTCTTCAAAAGCATCATATTTATGTTTTAAAAAGAAAACCCATGTAAATCTTGAAAAATCATCTACTAAAACAAATACATATCTACTTTTATTTAAAGAAGCGACTCTAGTAGGACCAAATAAATCCATATGGATTAATTCGAGAGGCCTACTAGTATAAATCATTTCTTTTGTCTTAAAAGTAGATTTCACATGTTTTCCTAGTTGACATGCATCACATAACTTATTTTTCTTAAAAGTAGTCTTGGCAGTCCTTTAACTAGGTTGTACTTAGACAATTCAGCAATATTTTTCATATTCACATGGCCAAATCTCTTATGCCAAAGCCAAGAATCATTGTTAGAAGTTACTAAACAAAAATCATTAGAGAATTCATTGGTTTTTAAACATAATTCATAGATGTTGTTTTTCCTAAATCCTTGAAAAATTACATTTTGCATGGAAGAATCATAAATTAAACCTGCATCTTTTTCAAAAACAATTTTATATCCTTTATCACACAATTGGCTAATACTTAACAGATTATGCTTAAGACCACTAACAAGAAAAACTTCTTCTATAGTAGGGGTAGTGTTCTTATCGACCATGGCTATTCCAATAACCTTCCCTTTGTTATTGTCACCGAATGTGACTATTCCTCCATCTATTTCTTGTATGGAAGAAAGAAGGTTAGCATGCCCAGTCATATGCTTGGAGCATCCGCTGTCAAGTATCCAACGTTCTCTTTTAGGTACCTATAAAATAATCATTGTGAATATGGTACCCTTTTCATTGGGTCCGAAAGGAATTAGTTTTTGGAAAACCAAACCCAAAGTGAGTTTGATTTACCACCAAAAGTAGGAATATAATTTATAAAATTACATACATTAAGAACACAAGAATTTATATAAGTAATTCTATCATTTAGACTTAGATTGACTGGAACCCAAATGTTTTTAGTTTGTCCAGTCGACTTTATTTACCTTTCAGTCGACTGTTATGAGAAGCCAGTCGACTGGGAGGTGAAATTGGTCGATTTATCTAAGGTTTTGGTCTCTTTAAATAAGAATCCAAACCTCTGGACAAACGACTGAAATTAGGGTTCAGTTGACTGGTCTGAACTACAGAATTACTATTTTCATGGAAAACAACAGTTTTTTGTTTTTCAAAAAACTCATATAATTTGTTCTTAAACACTAGAAATAGAGTCAGTCTTATTACTACTAGTATTCTTAGAAACATGATGATTTTCAAGAGACTTTTGAAAACCAAGTCCAAATCTCTTATTGGATTGAACTTGATTTTGGAGAACTTCATTGAAATTCTCCTTTCCTTTGTTAAACTTTGATACATTCTTGGATATCTCTTCACAATATTTCTTAAGAGATACAAGATCTATATCCAAACTAGAAAGTCGAGAATTTAACGACTTGACTTCAATATTTAAGTCAAGATTCTCTTGAGAAAGTGTTTGATTGACTTTCTTTAAGTATCTAACTCTAATTTTTTCTTTCTTGAGTTCTTGAAAAACCTCATTGAAAGCATCTAATAAGTCATTTGAATCAAAGTTATCACTTGCTTCATTTTGTGTGGCCATGAAACATACGTTCGCAACTTCGTTTGACTCCTCATTCTCTTCTTCCGATGAAGAGTCGCTATCGTCCCAAGTTGCTTGATATGCCTTCTTGTTCTTCATATACTTGTTCTTTGTGTACTTGTTCTTCTTGAAGTTAGGAGCTTTTCCTTTTGATTTCACATTTTCTAATGGGCAATCATTCTTCATATGACCTGTTTTGTTACACTTGAAACAAGTGGGAAGTTCATTAGTATCTTTAAATTTAGAATTAAATTTACCTTTTCTAAGAAACTTTTTGAACTTTATAGTGAACATGGCTATCTCTTCTTCATCTTCTACTTCATCTTCGGAGTCCGACATGGCCTTGAAAGTGAGTGTCTTCTTCTTTGCTTGTTGAGGTTCTAGATCCTTCTTGTGTTCTTCAAGTTGTACTTCATATGCCACAAGATTTCCACAAGATTCTCAAGAGAAAGTTGCGTTAAATCGTTGGCTTCTTCTATGGCGGTGGTCTTCTTCTCCCATTCGGAGGTTAGGGCATGAAGAACTTTCCTCACCAATTCTGCTTAAGTGTACATTTTTCCAAGAGCCACAAGCGAATTTGTAATGTTGGTGAACCGTGTTATCATATCTGACACATTCTCGTTCTCCTTCATACGGAACATCTTGAACCTATGAACAATAACAGATATCTTAGATTCTTTAACTTTATTAGTACCTTCATGAGTTACCTCGAGTGTGTGCAAAATTTGATACGCCGTTGTTGCATTGGACACATGATTGAACTCCTCTTTGGTAAGAGCACAGAATAAAGCATTCATCGCCTTTGCATTGTTCATTGTGTTGCCCTTCATTTCATCGTTCCATTGTGCATAAGGAATTGTAGGAGCAGTTTATTCTGTCTCAGTCATGTTCCAAATCTCATAGTTGATGGACTGAAGGTAGATCTTCATTTTACACTTCCAATAGTTGTAATTTGTTCCATCGAATAGGGGTGACCTTTGTGTGGATTGGCCTTCATGGTATTGGTTTGCATTTGAAGTAGATGCCATTGCACTCAACCACGCTCTGATACCAAGTGTTGGATCCTTTAGGCAAGGCAAATAACACTAGAGGGGGGTGAATAGTGTTGTTTAAAAGTTACCTAAGAAATTTAATTTTGTACTGTCCAGTCAACTGAAAATAGAGATACAGTCGACCGTTGCGTCAGAGCAGAAGAGTATCTTACTGAAGAGTTACTAGTCTGATCAGTCGACTTAGCGCGGAAATCCAGTCGACTTACCAGACAAGTTTTCGAAATAAAACACAGAAAAATTGAAATTGCAAGTTGAGAAAATACAACCACCACAGAGTCAATCACAGAGTACACAGCGATGTATCCTGGTTCGGTCCTCCCGACCTACATCCAGTCCCTAAGCAACACACTTGAGATTTTCCATTATTCTTGAAAAAAGTACAAGAATACCCTACGACGTTTGACAACAACTATGTCAAACCTGTAGACCTCTCTCACCACTAGAGAGAGCAAACCCACTCTACACCCAAGAGTGAAAAACTGACTCTACAACCAAGAGGCCTACTCTCCAACCGAGAGGACCACTCTCACAACCCAAGAGTGAAAAACAACAACAAAAAGAGTTTACAATAACCTATAACCGTGTTTGTGATTTGTGCTTTTGTATAGTGGCTATTAGGTTAACTTCTGAGATCAGTCTAAAACGAATTCGATGTTATACTAGACTGAATTTCAGAGAACCAAGACTTAGACAATTTGTATGCTTTTGAAATGCTTGTTCTTCTCAAAAACAAAAAGCTTGAAACTTAAAGAAATGCTTGGAACCTTTTTAAAGTGATTCCTATACTCTATTTATAGAGTGAGAATGAGAGGGACGTTGTAAAACAGTTCCCTAAACCATATTAAAACGGATAGAAAAGGATTTGAACTTGAAAACAAGTTTTAAATTTAGAAAAACTGTTGAAACGACTTGAATAGGCGACTGGGTTGCCATAATGAGTCGACTGGTCAGAGCTTGTATGAGTTCAGACAGTTTCGTACTATGACAGTTGACTGGTTCCAAGGAATAGTCGACTTGTACTCAACAGATGAACATATTCATGCTTCTTTTGACCTTTTAATATTGTAAAATACTCAGTTATTAAAAAGTATGTGTGAGTGTGTGGGTGACAAGGCTGTTACAAGTTTCTAAGACTAAAAGAATAAAAATTACAATATTACAAGACACTTTTTACAAAACATTTGAAGCACTTGAATCTTGTCTTGAACTTGAGTCTTTGACTTGAGCTTGAGCCTTTGTCTTTATATCTTGAAGCTTGCTTGATCAATGTGGCTTGAGCTTAAATCTTTGTGGCTTGATCAATTACTCTTGAAAGCTTCATTGGATTGTTTTGCCTTTGTGTATTCCACCATGGTATTTGACTTTGATACACCCTGCAAGAGATATGTGATAGAACAACTTTGTATTGTGTTGTAGTCATCAAATCCAAGAATCCACAAGGGGCGGCCCCTCAAGCGCTAGTGCAGCCCCAAGGGTGAAGTCCTTGGTGGAAGGGTCTGAAGGGGCAGACGGGATAAGAGCAGCGAAAGGGGCAGACGGAGTAGGAGAAGGGGGTTCCTAGTCAACCATCGGGGATGCCACCGCCGACCCTTTCGCAGCTCGATTAGACGATGGCCCTGCTGTTGTTCTCTTCCGCTTCTTGTTATCAGTAACTTTCCCACCAACTCCCCTTCGATCAAACAGCATTGCTCGAAAGTCCATATCGGGAGCCTCTACAGAAACAAAAGCCAAAAAAGTTAGCACACGATGAAAGCAGTATTGGAAATAAAAACAAAGGCAAACATCTGAAGCATACTGGGATCGATCGGACTGAGACCCCCACCGAAGAGAACCTCCTCGGTCATATCCTTCGAACTTAAGGTCAGACGACTGAGGAGTTTCGACGCGACCTTATCTTCCTCAAGGTCAACACGGGCTCGGATTTCGCCCACCTCGGCACATCCTCCCTCCATCTCATGGGAAAGTCCCACGGTTTGCTACCTTGGATCAAAAAGTATTTCTCCTTCCAAAATTTGATGGAGTTCGGGTTGTCGATCAGTTTAATACCCCACCGATGCGACAAGTAGTACCGGTACACTATTTTGCTTATACGATTGATTCGATAGAGACTTCGGTGCATGCTGAGCTGAGGCTTGGCCCCCACCGCTTGGCACTGAAGTATGAAGCCAAGGACATGCCGCTACATGTTCGGCATATATTGAACCGGAATCATCCCATACCACCACAACACCTCGATTACGAAGGGCAGTAAGGGTAAACGGAGACTGGCATTCAGCGCATCAAAAAGGAAGACGCATGTATCTGGCGAAGTTGCCGAACATGCTCGGAACCCTGGACCGGGAAGGAGGAGAGTAAACTCCAACGGTATCACGAAGCTCCTTCTGATATGCAGCAGATCCTTCTCTGTAAGAACCGAGGGGATGTCGTCAACCTCGGAGCGCTCCCTTGGCCTGTTCTCTTCGTACGAAGCCAACCTCCCATACACAACCTTGGCCAGAAGGTTGTCGGAGTATTCTCTGACCCTGCCGAGGCTAGACAGAGTGGACGACATCCTGCCCAACTCTCTCGCTCTCTGCACCCCCTCCACTATCGTCTCCATTATCACCGACCCAGCTACCTCCTTCCTCTTGTCCACCGCAGGGGGGGCTACCAGCGGCCGATCACTTCCTTTGTCCGAGATGGAGGTCTCACTCCCAGATGATGCTCTACACATCTCGTAAAATATATAAAATAAAATATGTATATTTACCTTGATGTGACAGCAATGGTCGGAAAAGATCGACAGAAAATGCTAACGATTGGCCGCGAACGCTAGTTGAGCCACCCAGCAGTGAATTTTTTCTCCAAAGAGTAAAAAGAGAGAGTAAGGATATGAAGGATGTGGTGGTGACTTATAGTAGAGAGAGGGGGCGCCGCTTGGGCTTCCGAGAGCTTTGGGCCCCCTGAACCACCAGAAAAGCCCATCAGAAGGCTAAACGACAGAATTCGTAAAGGCGTGAGCACGATACGTCACCAAAAACTCATTGACCAGTAATATCACCTCGTGATTCGTGCCTGATCTTCATCAGATGGCTCAAATCACTCCATGACCCTCGGATCTACATTCCGAGGATCCGAGCAACTGAACTGGAAAATGGAGAAAGATATCGCCTCGTGATTCACGCCTGATCTTCATCAGACGGCTCAAATCATGCCACGACCCTCAGATCTACATTTCGAGGATCCGAGCTGGAAAATGGCGAAAGATACTGCCTCATGATTCGTTCATGATCTTCATCAGACAGCTCAGATCACTCCACGACCCTCGGATCTACATTCTGAGGATCCAAGCTACCGAGCTGGAAAATGGCGAAAGATATCGCCTCGTGATTCGTGACTGATCTTCATCAGACGGCTCAGATCACTCCACGACCCTCAGATCTACATTCCGAGGATCCGAGCTGGAAAATGGCGAAAGATATCACCTCGTGTTTCGTGCCTGATCTTCATCAGATGGCCCAGAATGTGCCACATAGCTCGAATCCATATTTCGAGGATCCGAGCTACAGAGCTAGAAATGGGGGAAAACACTTACCTCTAGATGCGTGCACCTGATCGAAGCGCCCAGATCATGCCACGTCACCTAAGAGCCAGATCCACCGCATGATCATTCCGAAATTCACGCCCATAACATGATCAGCGCTCCAGATTGCGCCACGTCGATTAATTCTTTTATTTAAATTATTAATTCGAATTAATTGTTAAAAAATTGCAAAAAATAATTACAATTCAAAAAAATTAATTAAAAATTCTAAAAAATAATTATAAATTTAGGAAAATATTTTTGAATTCCTGGATAAATAATTATTAATTAGAACGATTAATTAATACTTTTTGAAAACAGATTGTTAATTCGCAAAATTGGATAAATAATTCAAAAAAGAATTTTAAAATTAGAAAAAAATTAGAAAAATCCAGAAAAGTTGCAAAATCATTTTGAACACCTTACAAGCTCAGGCCGATGCCGTTACACCTCGAGCAAGATCCAAACTCCCTAAAGAACTCCGATAAAATCTCGTACACCATTAGAACAACAAAACAACTCCTCAAAGGCTGTTGAACTCAGTCTTCAGGAGTGGGGGGCTTGTGATATGGCTAAAAATGGGATTAAATCGAGACCATTCAAATCGGGTGCGAACCTTAGTGCTCTCAGGGGTAAAATGGCAATTTCACCTACAAACGTGTCCGAATTGGAAACCGAGTTTTTCTTCAAAGCTCAATAACCTGAAAATGGATCTGTCTTATTGGGTATGGGTTGCAGCCCGTTACAGACCAATTCAGATAAATAAAGAGTAATTCAAATTCGTGATTATCTCTAAGAGGCAGTTTAAACAGTCTCTCTTATCACGAAACGAGTTTAAACTCTATATCTTATCCAAAACACCGGGACATAAAGATAACTGATTATCTCTAATTGTCTCTTAAGGCGATTATAAATACCCCTCTCCCCCCCCCACGGTAACGAGGTAATCTTTTTCCACATAAAGCTCTTTCATAATCTTCCTAATTACTGACAAGAGCGTCGGAGGGTACATCGTCAGGATCCATCCTGGTGTATCGAACTTTTTGCAGGTTCACGGCAGCGGTAAGAAACCAGTCAAAACTCCGGTGAAAGTTGACAGGTTTGCTTATTCGTTTTCTCGAAGAATCCATAAATTCATCTGTTTGCTCCCACACCAAAATCAGCAGCAACATTATGAATTAGTTTTCCAGTGTTTTTTGGAAAAATGCTAGGATAAATTGTTATTATTAATTGTTTTTTTCATCTAAAGAACTATAGAACGACATTAACAATAGAAAGAACATTAACAAACCAAAACTATGTTAAGCATCAACAATGACAACAACAACAACAACAACAACAACAAGAGGTAATATGACAAACGAGGAAATTAAACAGAAAATAAAATGAAAAGAATTAATCTAACAACAAGCAAAGCAGAAACACTTAATCTATAGATGGATAGGTATATGGCATACATGGAATTTACATGCACAGAGAAAGTCTATTACAAATGTTCTATACACAAAACATTATATCGTTATAATGCTTATATTCACACATTCAAACTCTCACTAATTTAATAAGGCACTAATGTATGTACAATACACGCTGAATCTATCACCTACGGCTTGTTGGAGTCAATGAGAGCCAAATCCTGATTAATTTTGCTGTCAGTTCGTAACAGTGTCAACCAATATTCCACCTGAAAAAGAAAGAACATTAACAAACCAAAACTAACTTGGAACTACACTCAGTAAATGTATTGTTATTATATAAGGATGCATGACACCGATAACTCATACACAGGTAGGCATAACTGTATAAGGCTAATTTTATCAATGACTTCACTCGCATATTACAGCTACAACAACTAAAATCACAGAATATGTATGTACTTGTACTTTGGAAAATCGAGGCCCAAAGATTAGAATTCTCAACGCTTTTTTGGAAAAGTCGAGAATGTTACTTTCTACGAAGAATGAAGGTATAAATATAGTTCACAAAAACCAGACCTTTCCTGCTGGAAGTGTACTCTTACAGTTTATGAAATTGTAAGAAGGGACATCAACAGCACGACCATTTTTCAAGCTCTCCAAACAACAAAACAATTTGTGTGCGTCAAAGGCATTTGCACATAAAAGATTAGAGGGTGGGAGGTGGATAGAGCCAATCTAGGGAGTAATCCGGAATCTAGTTCGAGTTACGATCCAGAAATAATTAATAATGAGTATACTTCTTTGGAATGTTAAAGGCATGGGAGGGCGGGGTAAGCGAGAAATGGTTAATGATGTTATCCACACATCCAAGGTTGAAATTGGTGGTCTTCAAGAGACCAAACTGTCTCATAATACCAGACATGGGAGGGAATACAATTACTGGTTGAAAAATTCGCTGATTTGATGGTGCCTTAGGAGGCATCGTCATCGGTTTTAACTCTGATGCATTCACTTGCCTTGATGAATTCATTGGAAAATTCTTGTTATCAGTCCTACTCCAACGCAGGTCGGATAATTGGACTCATACAATCACAGTGGTGTACGGCCCAAACATGGCCTCCACTAGAACAACATTTTGGGCAGAATTACATGTAATCCGTGCTCGCTAGCAGAATCCCCAGGTTGTTTGGGGGGGGGGGGATTTTAACATCACTAGATATGCTTTTGAACATAGGGACAGAGGCTCTAGTCACTCTGATAGAGAAGAGTTTAACACACTCATCACAGATCTCAAAGGGGTTGACATCCCTATCACTGATAGACCTTTTACCTGGTCTAATATGCAATCATCCCTTATTATGGCTAAATTTGATAGGGTTTTGGTCTCACTCGACTGGGAGGCCAAATTTCCTCTAGCTTGGGCCAAATCCCTTCCAAAACCTACTTCTGATCATGTCCCCTCTGTCCTGTCTACTGGTGAAGTGCTACTCAGGAAAATGACCAATTTAGATTCGAAAAGGCATGGTTGGAAATCTAGGGTGTCCATCGCATGGTTAATGAGATCTGGAATTGCCTAACCAGTGGGGCAAAAGCAGTGGCTATCAGGTGTGAAAAAGTGGGAAGACTGTGGTCTAAACTCAGATAATGGAACTGAACTAGATTCGCGGCAATTTGGAGGACTAAAGACACCCTTTTGGAGGGCATTGAGGAACTACAAAAAATGGAAGAGACTAGAGACCTCACCCAAGATGAGCGGAACAGGCTGTTGCACTTATGAGAAGACATTGAAAATCGATACAAACTGGAAGATATCAAATGGCAACAATGCTCTAGAATCTCGTGGCTCAAAGAGGGAGACGCGAATACAGCCTTCTTCCATCGGATGGCCAGTGCTCGGCACAAATATAACCTTATTCACTTGCTTCATACAGAAATCAGTATACTACAAGAAGACGGCGATATCAAATAGGCCTTCTAAACCCACTTCAAGAACTTGTTTGGATGAAAAGCGGACTAAAGAGTCCCACTCGAGTCAAAATTTTGGCAAAATAAATCTAAGGACCTAGATCATGCTCTACAGTCCATTGAAGCTCCTTTCCTTGAGGAGGAAATTAGGGAGGTGGTTTCGCAACTCGGAAAGGATAAAGTACTAGGCCCAGATGGTTTTCCGATCCTCTTCTATCATACCTTCTGGGAGGAAATCAAAGACGATAATTTGAACCTTCTGGCCAAATTCTACGACCATTGACTAAGACTGAGTAGACTTAACTATGTGAAGTTCATTTTGATCCCAAAAAAGGAAGACTCCTGACGGGTAGGTGATTTCCACCCTATTAGCCTCCTCAATTGTTCGGTTAAAACCATCACAAAGCCCCTTGCTAACAGACTGGGAAGGTGATGGATAGACTTATCAGTCGTGACCAATTTGGATTATTAAAGGCAGATGCATCATGGACTGCGTAGCTACGGTAGAAGAAATTATCCATCAATGCTACATCTCAAATGCTGGGAGCTATATCCTCAAGCTTGATTTTGAGAAGGAGTATCACTCAATGAAATGGGACTGTCTTTTAGAAGCACTTGCAGGCAACGAATTTGGTGACAGGTGGATCAGATGGATCTGCAACTGTCTCACCACTAGCAGGACGGCTATCATGGTGAACGGAATGGGGCAATTGTTTTCTTGCAAACGCGGCCTACAATAAGGACACCCTCTATCCCCCTTCTTTTGACCATTGTAGCAGATGTTCTGAAAAATATGATGGTTAACTACAGACATACTGGTTGGATCGCTCTTGTGGCCAGTGGACATAACCGCCCGGGTTATTCAATCCTTCAATATGCAGACGATACTCTCCTTTTCAAAAATGGAGATATCGGGGAGATAAACATTTTCACAGGAATCCTATACAATTTTGAAGCGTGGTCTGGGCTCAGAGTTAATTTCCATAAAAGTGCCCTCATTCCCATTGCCATATCCTTAGAGGAGGCAATGGAGCATGCTTCCATTATCAAATGCATGATAGAGACTCTCCCCATTAAATACATGGGACTCCTGCAGAGACCAGGCAAGCTTAAGAAGGCAGATTGGTTGCCTATCATTGACCCGGTCAAGAGCAGACTAGCGGGATGGAAAGGTAAGTCATTGTCAATGGGAGGGAGAGTGACTCTCATCAACTTAGTCCTCTCGAATCTACCAACTTACTATCTTCCCTTCTTCAAAATGCCATGATGGGTCACCCAGAAAATTGATAGCATCTGAAAGTAATTTCTTTGGAGGGGTACAAACTCATATAGGGGTGGTTAGCACCTCATTCGATGGGAAAAAGCATGCATAAAGAAAATACATGAAGGACTGGGTATTACTGATCTTCGAGATATGAATCTTCCACTTTTTGGAAAGTGGTCGTAGAAAGTCTTTCACCCTAACGGCAAAGGGATGCAGGATTTTGTCCGGGCCTATCTACATGGGAATGTGACATGGAATTTGGGATTCAGGGGGGTTCTACGTGTCTCTTGGTTCTGGAAAAGGATTGCCAAAGCCTATGATTCGTTTAATAGCTGCGTAACGTCCTATATTGGTAACGACAGGCTTACCAGATTCTATTGGGATAAATGGTGTGGGGATCACACACTTAGAAACCTATTCCTAGAACTTTATGCACAAGCATCACATCCACATTGCACACTAGCCAAAACTTGGAAAAGATGCTCATGGAAACCAGCTTTCAAACAAGCCCTTGACCAACGTTCCCGCACTTGCTTTGGGATCACAGGCTCATATTGCCAACTTAGGAGTTAAATGATCCCAGGGACCAGATAGGAAAACCTGGGCACTTGAAAAAAAGTTGCATCTTCGCGGTTCGATCACTATATAACCGCATTCATTTCAGAGGCTGTAGACCAAAATGGTCGGCAATTATCTGAAAAGCAATAACCCCACTTAACGTGAAAGTCTTCCTATGGTTAGTCCTCAACAACGCAATTTTGACTAGAGAGAACCTTGTCAAATGCCAGCCGAATATCGATACCTCTTGTGGTTTCTGCAATATATCCACCGAAACCAAAGATCATGTATTTTTGGAATGTCACAGGAGCAAAACAATCATCGTTGATGTCCTTAGGTGTCACGCCCCGCTTCCCAAAAGAATATGGAATACGGATACGTAATAAAAGCCCAGCGAATGATTTTCATCATCTATAAGATGTTCAAGAAATTTTAACAACATGCACGAGAAATATGCAGAGTCGGAAGCGATTTATCAACCACATGCACATAATGAGTCAAAATACCATCACGAATACTTGAAACCAAATACTTAAATCTCAAATAGTCATGATCTGAAAAAAGTACAAGTCTTGGGTCACATCGCCCAAATACAAGAAATAAATCCAATTCTCACAAATACAAGAATAATCCAAGTCTCACGAATACAATTATTGTTCAATCACGATACATGAAATAATAATAAAACAAGCAGCACTAATACTTCAAGTCTCCAATACCACCTTGAACCTGTTCTTCATAATCTGCAATTCATCGAATACAGAAAAGAGGAAAAGAGAAAACATAAGTACCCGTCAATTGCAAGTCACGGGTCACTTATAATGTAGGATACAAGCACATGGGAAAACTAACTAGCACATGGTATAAGTATGATGTCAAGTGTAAACAACTAGCATGGTAAAAGTGTCAAGTGTACATGGTACAAATCAAGTGTCAATTAATCAAGTATCCTATAAACATGCATTAAGTGTCAAGTGTCATATGTTCATGTATCAAGTTTCAAGTCTCATGTAAACAAGTCTCATGTAATCATGTAGTCATGTATCAAGCAAACATGTATCATGCTCACGTATCATGTTCAAGTATCATGTTCAAGTCTTGTAGTGAATTACTATCTAGGTAATACTTCATGCAGCCCATACTACATGGTTGCTACAACAAAACAGTTTCGCTTTAGATTTCATAGTGGACCATAAAGGGCAGTATACTCGGGGACAAGCAAGTAATTAAGCTCCAAGCTCCAAGTACCATGTATCATGTAATCACGTGTCAAGTAGTGCAAGTGGCAAGTATCTTGTCTTGCGTGCAAGTATCAAGTAATCATGTCAAGTATCACGTAGGATCAGTGGATCCCCTTCTAAGTACACATTTCTAAACTATTCACTATTAGATCTGTCCCTTAAACCCCGACTTGGTTATTTTATTATTAATGTCAAACGAGCATGTATATGTGCAAATTATATCAAGAATTGTATGGCATGATCATGTGATAAGTGCAAGTAGCAAACTAAACATGTACAATTATAAGGTATCTCATAAAAGACTAAAATAAATACATCTCAAGTTCAGGACAGCAAGACCGTGTTGTAGTAAAACAGTGATTCCAAGGGTTACAAACAAGCAAATCTAGATCCGTCGAAGGATCTGGATAATAGACATCCACACGCATCCAGCGAGCATAATTAAGTCACATACTAGTTCACAACAACACAACTCAAAACTGATTTGAACACAGGAATTAGGTTCCGCCAGAAATCAAGAAAACGAATTCCAGAGCATGAAAACAGCAAGAAAACACAGTAAATAAATCCACGAAAAATCTGGGGTATTCTCCTATATGTCCAGAATCAAAATATAGAATTTCAGAATTTTCCAGGAAAGATAGATAAGTCATCAAAAATAAGAAAGCATCAAGAAAACATAGTTTAGCGAATCTGGAAATCCCAACACTGCTGTACGAAAACAAAGATATCTCGCAACCAGTGAAACAAAATCCAATTCCGCCAAAGGGATATGAAAATAGATATAATTTACTAACTTTCACTTTTTACAAAGAATTTTCAAACAGTAAAAGAAATCATAGTGAAAATAGAGTTCTTTACTGGACAATAAGCAAAATACAGCATGTATAGATTTTAGAAACGAGCATGAAACACCACATAAAAATTATCAATTAAATTCATAAAAATTCTGGGTGGTCCCCAATATCATAAAGAAACACTGACCAAAATATTGGATGAAGATAATATGTATAGAATAGTTCTTGAAAATAGTTTGTTAACAAAATTAACCCAAAACAGAATCTAGAATAGATCGACACCTCTGTACTAAAACAGTCATAACTCAGTCATACGAAATCCAAATCAAGTAAAACCAGTGGGGTTTGAAAATTGACAAAATTATCTAAATTACATATTTTGTACAGGAATCAAGATACTAGCTGTAGCAAGGACGAAAACAGTAATCAAAACAGAATCTCCAAAATTTACAGATTTCACACTTCAAATCAAGAACATCCTAACTTCAAGAATATTGATCCAAACACATCTAAACTTGAAATAAAACCTACCAAGCATCTAAACATCATGCTTTAGGGTTATTAACATGTCCACACCTATTATTTCACATGGGTCTTAATCCTAACATAAATACACACAAATATTCACATACATGTCAAAAACCAAGAATTGGGCAAAGCCTAGGTTATCACATATCAAGATTTGTGTCATGAGTCATCTACGGCCAAAATATCACAATAGAGACAAAACCCATCAAGGAAAACACAATCTTAGGTTGTCTCTAGATCCAACTACACTATAGGTGAACTTTGGTACTTGTATCAAACAAATGAATTAGAGGACAAGTTATTTGCCTTATTTTGGGGATGAAGAATGATGCAAATAATCCTAGAAGCAAAATCCACGAACAAAATCTGCCTGAACCATCGGGAATAGTCAACACAGGCGCTGACGTTAATCTGTTCTTCAACTCAACAAAAGCTCCATCACACTCATCAGACCAACAAAACTTCTAATCCTTCCCAGTCAACTTAGTCAACGGTCCTGCTATCTTCGAAAAATCCTGGACGAACTTCCGATAATAGCCAGCCAAACCAAGAAAACTCCTGACCTCCGAAACAGACTTGGGAATAGGCAAATCCTTCACAGTCTCAACCTTCGCAGGATCCATAGAAATACCATCGCCAGAAACAATGTGCCCCAAGAAAGAAATCCTGTCGAGCCAAAACTCGCACTTGCTAAGTTTCCCATAGAGCTGATTCTCTCTCAAAGTTTACAGAACCACTCTAAGATGCTCAACATGATCTTCCTAATTCCGAGAATACACCAAAATATCATCAATAAAGACCACCATGGATCTATCCAAGAATTTAGAGAAAACCCGGTTCATAAGACTCATGAATACAGTCGGCGCATTCGTAACTCCGAACGGCATCACAAGATACTCATAGTGCCCGTATCTAGTCCTGAAAGCAGTCTTCTGTATATCTATAGCCTTCACCTAACTTGGTGATATCCAGAACGAAGATCCAACAAATCATCTATCCTGGGCAACAGATACCGATTCTTCACAGTAACTCTGTTCAGTTCTCAATAATCCATGCACAGTCGACGACTACGATCCTTCTTGTCAACAAAAAGGATCGGAGCACCCCAAGGCAAAACACTAGGTCAGATGAAATCCAAATTAAGTAACTGCTGAATCTGCATCTTAAACTCTGCTAGCTCAACCGGTGCCATCCTGTAGGGACTCTTCGATATCGGCTCTGTTCCAGGCTGAACATCAATACCGAATTTCACTTCCCTATCAGGGGGTAAGCCAGGCAACTCATATGGAAAAACATCTAAGAAATCCCGAACTACTAGAGGCGCAGCCTCACAGCCTGAATGCAACTCCATCGCACAAATCTCCTGATCAACTGCAGCTCGGCCAAGGGAAGACTCCTCGGCGTGGAACTCAAACTCTGTGCAATCTGGAATCCGGAACACAACCTTCTTGGCACGGCAATCAATAACGGCATGGGTTTTACCCAACCAATTCATACCCAGAATAACATCGAATCCCGAATTCCCAATTACAATCAGATTGGCTTTGAAGTCTGCGTCCCCAATAACAACGGAATATTGCCTGCACTCACGGGAACAACTGACAACTCCACCACCTGTCACGATGTTCCAAGCCTCTGACACGTTGCTGTACTCCAACTGGTGGTGAGCGACAAATCGAGAGGAGACAAAAGAATGGGTTGCCCCAGAATCAAACAGAACAAAAGCAGGGGAAGAGCACACAAGCACAATACCTAAGACAGAAAGCAAAAGAGACAAAGAAAAGAATGGTTGACACCAGAATCAAAAAGATATGGGTACGAGAAGAATGAATTCATACCCAAGAAGAGATCAATCAAAGAGGATGACAGAAAAAGACAAAAGAATCAAGGAATCAAAGAATGGAATAAGAAAGGGCAAAAAAGAATGGAATAAGACTAGTATCCAGATCAATGTTGGTAATAATTGATTCATTTATGCATGCATGGTTGGTGAATGTTGCGCAGATTTCCAGTTTGAGCCAAGCTTGCCTAATATATTAGTTGCCTAATTTATTAGCCAAACCTGGCGCTTTGATACCAAATCGTGTCACGCTCCGCTTCCTAAAAGAATACGGAATACGAATATGTAACAAAAGCCCAGCGAATGATTTTTATCATCCATAAGCTGTTCAAGAAATCTTAACAACATGCACGAGAAATATACCGAGTCGGAAGTGATTTATCAACCACATGCACATAATGAGTCAAAATACCATCACGAATACTTGAAACCAAATACTTAAATCTCAAATAGTCATGATCTGGAAAAAACACAAGTCTTGGGTCACATCGCCCAAATACAAGAAATAAATCCAAGTCTCACAAATACAAGAATAATCCAAGTCTCACGAATACAATTATTGTTCAAGCACAATACATGAAATAATAATAAAACAAGCAGCACTAATACTTCAAGTCTCCAATACCACCTTGAACCTGTTCTTCATAATCTGCAATTCATCGAATACAGAAAAGAGGAAAAGAGAAAACATAAGTACCCGTCAATTGCAAGTCACGGGTCACTTATAATGTAGGATACAAGCACATGGGAAAACTAACTAGCACATGGTATAAGTATGATGTCAAGTGTAAACAACTAGCATGGTAAAAGTGTCAAGTGTACATGGTACAAATCAAGTGTCAAGTAATCAAGTTTCCTATAAACATGCATCAAGTGTCAAGTGTCATATGTTCATGTATCAAGTATCAAGTTTCAAGTCTCATGTAAACAAGTCTCATGTAATCATGTAGTCATGTATCAAGCAAACATGTATCATGCTCACGTATCATGTTCAAGTATCATGTTCAAGTCTTGTAGTGAATTACTATCTAGGTAATACTTCATGCAGCCCATACTACATGGTTGCTACAACAAAACAGTTTCGCTTTAGATTTCATAGTGGACCATAAAGGGCAGTATACTCGGGGACAAGCAAGTAATTGAGCTCCAAGCTCCAAGCTCCAAGTACCATGTATCATGTAATCACGTGTCAAGTAGTGCAAGTGGCAAGTATCGTGTCTTGCGTGCAAGTATCAAGTAATCATATCAAGTCTCACATTGGATCAGTGGATCCCCTTCCGAGTACACATTTCTGAACTATTCACTATTAGATCTGTCCCTTAAACCCCGGCATGGTTATTTTATTATTAATGTCAAACGAGCATGTATATATGCAAATTATATCAAGAATTGCATGGCATGATCATGTGACAAGTGCAAGTACCAAACTAAACATGTACAAGCAAGTAGCAAACTAAACATGTACAAGTGTAAGGTTTCTCATAAAAGATTAAAATAAACACATCTCAAGTTCAGGACAGTAAGACCATGCTGTAGTTAAATAGTGATTCCAAGGGTTACAAACAAGGAAATCTAGATCCGTCAAAGGATCTGGAAAATAGACATCCACATGCATCCAGCGAGCATAATTAAGTCACATACTAGTTCACAACAATACAGCTCAAAACTGATTTGAACACAGGAATTAGGTTCAACCAGAAATCAAGAAAACAAATTCCAGAGCATGAAAACAGCAAGAAAACACAGTAAATAAATCCACAAAAAATCTGGGATATTTCCCTATATGTCCAGAATCAAAATATAGAATTTCAGAATTTTCCAGGAAAGATAGATAAGTCATCAAAAATAAGAAAGCATCATGAAAACATAGTTTAGTGAATCTGAAAATCCCAACACTGCTATACTAAAACTAAGATATCTCACAACCAGTGAAACGAAATTCAATTACGCCAAAGGAATATAAAAATAGATATAATTTACTAACTTTCATATTTCACAAAGAATTTTCATACAGTAAAAAGGAATCATAGTGAAAATAGAGTTGTTTACTTAGGGATGGCAAGTGGGCAGGGTCAACCGGCGACCTGCCCATTGAACTCGGCCTGTGGAAGGGTTAGGCGGGTTCGGGTCGAACCCTTGTACAGTAAAGGGTCGACCCGGGTCGTCGAAAACGTGAATCCAACCCGTGTAACCCGACCCGCAAACCCGTTTAAAAATCCACAACCCGCCGCAAACCCGTGGGTCGACCCGCGGGTTACGACCCGTTGGACCCGTTCGAGTCGAACGTTCGACCCGTCACGGGTCGACTGTTGACCCGCCGGTCAAACAGGCCGTTGGGGGGGTTGCTGTACAACAGAGAGCCATTTGGCTCTCTTTTAGCCGTTTTTTTTGTTTTTTTGGGTTTTTTTTATTTTTAGCCTATAAATACCCCCCAAAACCCCATAAAAAAAATCACACCTTACTCTCTTACTCTTTCTACTACTATAACTCATTTCTAAGAAATTTTTCAACAATTGAAGTATTCAACAAGCAAGTATTCAAGGCATATACACGATCAAATTTCGATCATATCGAAATCAAAATTCAACAACGTCTTCAACTCTTCAACCCTCGTCCAACTCCAAGTGATCAAGTCTTCAATTCTCCTTCAAGAATCAAGCACTCCTCAACTCTTCAATTCCGGAATCGCTTATTTCTAGTTATACTTCTATTCTTATTTTCACGGATTTTTTTTATATACGCGTATCCACAGTGAACGGTATCAAATTTCATACCTTTCTCGTTATTTTATTTTTGTGTTGTAGTTGTAATTATTGTTGGTTTTTTTATCTTCTCTATCTCAACCCTCTTGTTTTTTAGATTTTTTTTAATTAACTGTTCCTACATTGTGTAGTTTTTTTTACATACATTACTATATTATGTCTAGATCACGTGGTAGTGGTCGTAGCGGGCAAGATTCCTCTTCCTCTTCCCGTAGGCCACCAATTGTCCCAATTAGCGAGCTCGCCCAAGAGTACCATGATCCTCCTACCCAACAATGCAGTGCACACGACGAGTTTGTAGGTGACATACAATTAGAAGAAGAAGAAGAACAACAACAACCAACCGAAACCACACAACCCCGTAGTAGTAGGAAAAGTAGAGGAGAAAGTATTGATTGACATAAGTTTTACAATTATATTCCGGACGAACAAACTCCGGGTATAGGTTTGAAAGTTTGTAAAACATGTTCTAAGGCATACAAATTCAAGAGGGGTGACGGCACCAGTACAATTAGTAAACACATCCAAAATAACCATAAAGACCTTCTTGCTGACCTACAAGGCCAACAAAAAATCAACCCTAGGACCGGTGTAGTTGATAGCCACCCTTATGATCCCGATCTTGTTCGTTGGGAAATGGCCCGATTAGTCATAAAGGAAGAGTTACCATTTTTCTATCCCGAGAGTAGGGACTTGGAAAGCTTTAATCTAACGGCCTTAAACCCTCATTTTAGAAGAATTCCGAGAAATACTTGTAAATCGGATTGTTTTAAAGTGTACAATGAAATGAAGGACGCTTTGATTGCAATTTTACGGAGTTTGACTTGTAGAGTTAGTTTAACTTCAGATTGTTGGACGGGTGTGAACAATATTCCAACGATGGGAATAACCTGTCATTAGATCGACAATGATTGGATTTTTCAAAAAAGAATCATATCACTTGCGGCGTTGCCGTATCCTCATAGTGGTGCTGAAATAGCAAACCGTATTTTAGAAATTTGTGATGTTTTTCATATTCGCGATAAAATTATGTGTATTAGTTTTGATAATGCATCTAACAACAATGTAGCAATTACTAATTTAAAATCCATATTAAACCCTCCATCTGACAATATTTTTCATGTTAGATGTGCATGTCATATTTTAAATTTATGTGTTCAAGATGCATTAAAAATAGCCGATCCATATATAGTTAAAATTAGAAATTGTGTACATTTCATTGCATTAAGTCCTAGCGTATTTCAAGAATGGAAAAATTGGTGTCAGATTTCAAATGTACCCTTTAGAAGATTTCCAAAGGATGTTGGACACCGATGGAATTCTACTTTTGATTTACTACATATTCTTACCGAATATAAAGCAGTTGTAAATGATTTTTGTATCGCAAAAAATATGCCAAATTTTGAAATGACTCCCACCGATTGGTTTTATGCCGAATCTTTGTTGAAATTTTTAGAACCTTTTAAAACCGCAACTTTAAAATTTTCTAAAACATATGAATCTACTTCTAGTAGCATTTTTATTTCAATAGTTAGCATGATGCAAATATTTAACGAAATGTTAAATGATACTTATGTTGGTGAGATTGTAAAACCCGCATACAAAAAATTTTTGAAGTATTATTTTCCTCCTCCTATGTTGATTTGTGTTGCTACCGTTATGGATCCTCGTATCAAATTAGAAGGTACGAAGAGTTTGATTGAAATGTTTTTTGCATTTCTTGGAAAAAATGTAGAAAAAGTAATTGATTGCGCTACTTTTTAGTTCAGTTTGAATCTACATTGAATAACTTGTATGATTATTATGATAGATGTTTTGCTTCTAGTAGTACAACTTCTGTAGTTAGTTCTTCTTCTGCTACTTCTAAAGGTAAGGGTAAGAGTATATTTGATGATAGAACATTTAATTTACTTACACAAATTCAATCAAAAAAACCTAGGACTAATCAACCATATGAATTAAATTGGTATAACCAATAAGATTCTGAGCATTCTTCTTCTCCACTAGATATTTTACAATGGTGGAAAGACCATGAACACACTTTTAGTATTCTGTCAATTATGGCTAAAGATTTACTAACTCCTCCTGTCTCTACAGTTGCTTCTGAAAGTGCATTTTCTTCAAGTAGCAGAGTTCGAACTGATTACAGGAATTGCTTGAAGCCCGACACGTTAGAGATGCTCGTTTGCATAGAAGACTGGCTGAAGGCTAAAGATAGGACACAAGGAAAATCACTATCAACGTCCACAAGTTGGAGCAACTCGCCGGAAGAACAACAACAACAACAACAACAATAGCTTTGCTTGTAATAGCAACTCAACCGACACGTTAGAAATTGTATTATATCTTTGCTTGTTATGTTAAATTAGAAAAATTGAAGTCAATTAAAATTGTATATAAGAAATATGTTAGTGTATAAAACATATTTGTGAATTGATTTCTTCATTTCATTAGAAATTGTGAAAATTGTATAACTTAAATTCATATGAATAATATTTCAATATTTTTTGCCAATTTCACTCTTTCAATCTTATTATTATTATTATTACGATTTTTAATGTTTATTAGTATTAGTATTATTATTATTATTACTATTATAATTATTATTTTAAGTTAAAAATATTTTGAAAAAAAAAACAATCTATCTAAACGGGCCAACCCGCAGGTCGACCCGACTCGACCCGGGTTAGACCCTAAAGGATTCACGGGTTGGGCGGGTCGCCTAAAACAACTTTCGGCCCGGCCTGGCCGGCCCGGTTAAGTCGCCAAACTGGCCCGAGCCCGCCCAAGTCAGGGTCCAACCCGGGCGGGTTTGGCCCGGCCCGGCCCGTTCGACCCGAATGCCAACCAGTATGCATAGATTTTAGAAATGAGTATGAAACACCACATAAAACTTATCAATTAAATTCATCAAAATTCTGGGTAGTCCCTAATATCATATAGAAACACTGACCAAAATATTGGATCAAGATAATATGCATAAAATAGTTCTTGAAAATAGTTTGTTAACAAAATTAACCCAAAACAAAATCTGAAATAGACCGACACCTCTGTACTAAAACAGTCATAACTCAGTCATACGAAATCCAAATCAAGCAAAACCAGTAGGGAGTTTGAAAATAGACAAAATTATCTAAATTTAATATTTTGTACAGGAATCAAGATACTGGCTGTAGCATGGACGAAAGCAGCAATCAAAACAGAATCTCCAGAATTTATAGATTTCACACTTCAAATCAAGAACATCATAACTTCAAGAATATTGATCCAAACACATCTAAACTTGAAATAAAACCTACCAAGCATCTAAACATCATGATTTAGGGTTATTAACATGTCCACACCTATTGTTTCACATGGGTCTTAATCCAAACATAAATACACACAAATATTCACATACATGTCAAAAACCAAGAATTGGGCAAAGCCTAGGTTATCACATATCAAGATTTGTGTCATGAGTCATCTACGGCCAAAATATCACGATAGAGACAAAACCCATCAAGGAAAACACAATCTTAGGTTGTCTCTAGACCCAACTACACTATAGGTGAACTTTGGTACTTGTATCAAACAAATGAATTAGAGTACAAGTTATTTGCCTTATTTTGGGGATGAAGAACGATGCAAATAATCCTAGAAGCAAAATCCATGAATAAAATCTGCTCCAAGCATGAATCCAAGCAACTACGAACAAAACCCTCTCACCAACGAATCCCTTGATGCTACGAACAAAGTGGAAAGCATCCACTTTGAGAAACACCACGAAGAGAGAGTTTGGGGTTCAAAAAGTTGCAAACTTGATGATGGTGGTGGTGGTTTGAGGGTTCGGCAAGCAAGGAGAGGGCAAGGAAGGTCGGGTATGATGGGTAGGTGGTCGATGGTGGAGATGGCCGGAGCTAGGGGGCTCGGCTTAGGGTTGTATGGTGTTCGGCTGCTGTGTGAGGGGGGCTCGGGTTAGGGCAGATCAGGCCAGGAGAGAGAGAGAGAGGGAGAGAGAGGCTAAGGTTTGTGTTAATGGGCTTTTATTCATAGGGCTTGAATGTGGGTTAGTGGGTTGTGGGTATTTGCATGTAGTAATAGGTATACAAATGGGTAATAGATATTGGGTCAAATACCAATAGGAAAACAATTTAGAGTGAATTCTATGGCTCTTGAAAAATCTTATTAGGAGTTAAAAATCATGGGAAAGGAAAAATACCACCAAAATTCCACCACAACACCAAGAAACAATAAAATAAAGATAACGAGACCAAAAATGAGGAAATGATCAAAATGACGGAAAATGATCAAAAGAGACGAACAATCAAGGAGCTCAGAATGAAATAAAACGAATATATATTGAAATCAAATCCAATATACGGTTCAAAAAATACAAGGAAGAATTTTTTTTTACCAAAAATGAAACATAAAGTCAAAAATACATAAAGTGAAAAACAGGGGTTACAATAGGGCTCTTGGAACTTCTGAGTATCACAATAAGTTTGAGAAATTGTGGATCAACTCGAAATTCGCTTATGAGAGACGCATTAGGAGAGAAGCTTGGTATATCACAATAGCTGCTACGACCTGGGTTCTTTGGTTAGATAAGAATAATTATTACTTTCATGGGACTAGTAATAGTATTTCTAGTAATTTAACTCACATTATGCATCTCATTTCTTTTCTGGGCTACATCCAATCACTTTCCACATTGAGGAGTACAATGACGATGAGATTGAGATCGGTCCTATACTGAGCTGAGGGAGGCTTCCGTTGTTATGTACCTTTGATGGATCCCCACTCCCTAAGGTCTATAAGGGGGATTTCGTAGGGTTGTTGTACTTGTGATGTTTACTTTTGTATGTTACTATGTTTGTCTAGGGGTGGCAATAGGGCCGGGCTAGCCAGGGCCCGGCCCGGCCTGCTCGGTCCTCGACCCGGCCCTGCCCGCCCAAACCTGAGTTGAACTGGGGCCAACCCGCCCAACCTAGGCCATTCGGTCCGGTCCGCCAATTTCTCCAACAAAACTGAATCCGGCCCGCCCGCAATCGGCCCGGCCCACTCAGACCTGGGACTGGGTTGAACCGGCCCGGGTCGGCTCGCGTGCTGACCGTTCGGGATTTTATGTTTTTTTTCAAGTTTTTTTTTAAAATATTGTGTAATTACTAAAATACCCAATGGATCTATACTAGCTAGTTTTTAGGGGTAATTTGGGAAATTAAAAAAAATGCATATTCTATATATATAACCTCTTTTCATTCAATTCTCTTCACAAATTAATTCAACCCTCTCTATTATCTCTTATCTCTCTCAACAAATCAACAACAATCAACAACATTCAACTACTCTCTTGTAAGGATCAACATCAATAACATCAACAAAATCCAACAACAATCAACAACAATCAACAACTACACTACAAGCTCGCAACTCTTCCTACCTTCATTCTTCAATCTACATTCTACACTCAAACGGTATTTTTGTATTTATATAATTTTTAGAATTATCATTGTTGTTTGTTCTCATTTGTGTCTCTTAATTAGATTGAGTCTGTTGTACTTCTTCTTCTTCTTTTTAGATTTTTTTAAAAATATGGAAAACATACACTAGTTTATTAATTTAATTTTTGTTGTTGTATTGAAATATTTGTTCTTTTTTTAGAATTTTTTTTATTAACATACACCAGTCTATAGTAGAATTTTATTTAAATTTATTTATTTTGTAGAATCATTTTCAATAACATACACTAGTTTATCTATCTTTACTTGTTTTGTAGAATTAAATTTTAAAACATACACTAGAATTAATTTTTTAAACATACACTACAATTTTTTTTTATAGATACACTAGAATTTTATTAACATACACTAGTTTAGATGGCATATAACCGATCACGTGGTAGACATAGTAGCTAAGAGTCCACTAGTAGTCGTCGCATTCCTTCCATTCCAACTCCATATGTAGAGAGTGAAGATACACTTACGAATTATGATATTATTCCCGATTTTCATGAAACACACACGGATCAAGTAAAAGTGGAAGACATAGAACCACAACCATCGAAATAAGCCTCTTCTCAATCCCGTAAAATGAGAGGGAACACTTTCGAAGTACACAAATATTTTGACTATGTTCCTTCACAAAATGATAAGAGTGTGGGACTAAAAATTTGTAAGAAGTGTCAAACACCCTATAAGTTTAAAATAGGATCGGGAACGGGTACACTTAAATGTTACTTAAATAAATGTGAACCCATAATTTGTAAAGACAATCTCACACAACAAAAAATACACCCTAAGACCGGTCAAGTAGATAGTCAATGCTACGATCACGATATCGTTCGTAGGGAAATGACTATGTTAGTAATTAGAGATGAATTACCTTATTCATTTGGTAAAAGTAGGAATGTAGAGATTTTTGCACAAACCGCATTAAATTCCCATTATAAAGAAAATGCTAGGAATGTAGTTAAGGTTGATTGTAAATTAGTTTACAATGAGACTAAGGATTTTTTAGTAGTAACATTAACATCACTAAACACTAGAGTTTTTTTGACATCGGATGAGTGGGTAGAAGCAAACGGCGTACCAATGATGTGTGTAACATGTCATTGGATAGATTCCGATTGACAACTTCAAAAGAGAATAATTTTATTTAGATTTGTTAGGTACCCACATAAGGTTGAAATAAATGCTACACATCATGAAAGCATGTAATAATTTCGGAATTTTCGATAAAGTTTTTCCCATTGGTTTTGATAACGCCTCTAATAATACTAAGGCAATCGCTATTTTGAAAATTACATTAAATCCTATAGAACCGGAAATTTTTCATGTTAGGTGTGCTTGTCATATTTTAAATCGTTGTGTACAAGATACACTAAAATATGGATACGATAAAATTGAGGCAATAAGAAAATGTGTTCATTTTATTACGTTGAGTTGTCCTATATATCAAGCTTTTCATGATTGCTATCAACTTAGGGGAATTGTATTTAAACGTTTTCCTAAAGATGTTAGACATCGTTGAAATTCTACTTATGATTTATTAGGTGGTGTTCTTCACTATCGTTTTAATCTTAGAGAATATTGTGTTGCAATGGGTATGCAAGATTGTATGTTAGATGATGATTTTTGATTTTTTACCGATAGCTTGTATAAATTTTTAGAACCTTTTAATAATGCTACTTTACAAATTTCAAAAATATATACATCTACATCTAGTGGTATTTTACTTGCAATTGTCACTATGATGATAACAATTAAAGATTTGATAAATGACCATTTTATTGGAGAAATAGTTTATGCCGCTTATATTAAAATTTTAAAATATTTTCATCCACTTCCTATGTTATATTGTGTTGCTAGTGTAATGAATCTCATAATTAAGTTAGAGGGCATAAAAAATTTAATTGACACTACAAAAGAAAGTAGCTTTCCCGGCGGTTTTTTCCGTCTATACCGGCGTTTTTTTACGCCGGGGAAACTTTCACCGGCGTTTACAATAACGCCGGTCCAACTGCCGCCGAAGCGGGCGTCGCTGAAACGAAGGGTCCTACACCGGCGTTTTTGGGGGACACCGGTAAATACTAGGACTACACCGGCGGTTATAAAACGCCGGTGTATGTCCATTTCTGGGTGCCGTGTTTGTGTGCCTATATACATACGCCGGCGGTCGTAAACCGCTGGTATTTATCCATTCACCGGCGTAAATAAAAACACCGGTGTATATGGAAAGTATACCGGCGGTCATAAAACGCCGGTGTATGTCCGTTTCTGGGTGCCGTGTTTGTGTGCCTATATACATACGCCGGCGGTTGTAAACCGCCGGTATTTATCCATTCACCGGCGTAAATAAAAACGCCGGTGTATATCGAAAGTATACCGGCGGTCATGAAACGCCGGTGTATGTCCGTTTGTAAGCGCCTGTTTTTCCCTGTTTACGAACACCGGCGCGACTAAAAACGCCGGTGTAGTTATATATACCGGCGTTTATAAAACGCCGGTATATACCTGTGCCGTTACAGCTGAAAACTTTCACCGGCGTACGTTGAAACGCCGGTGTATCATACACTCCAACAATTAAATTATATACACCGCCGTTTTTTAAAACGCCGTTTTGGCTATGCCCGTTTATTTTCGATACTCCGCTTTTCCGTTCGATTTCAATTCACAGTTTCATTTACATAACCTGTAAACTAATTCTCACAACTGATTCGATCAATTTCGTTGCATACTACTGCGCAAACCACAGCCAAACACAAGAATAATTAAAGATAATCAAGTTTCACACGTGTCATATCAACGTCCAAATTCATTGATTAATTAACAATGTCATAATTAACAAATTAATATAGAGACTAACATCCAAAATATCTAAACAAACCAGTCTGACAAATATCCAAAATATCCCAAATTCAAAGTATGACATAACTCTCATAAAAAAAACCAGTCTGACATAACAACGGCAAGGAGGAGGACATAAGAACAACAACCATACAGCAAGGAGGACATAAGAACAGCAAGGAGGACCGCAGATTCATACCCCTCGAGTAGCTTCAGCTCTGATCATCTGCATTTCCTTCATCTTGACGACCACTCTGTGAATAAAAAATAATAGTTTAATTGAACAGTAGATCACAATACAGAATATACATATTTTTTGAACTTGTAAAAAGAACTACCTGTGTCTCGAATTATAAGATGAAAGTGCCAACTGCAAATGGAATTGTTAATGCTATATACAGAGGTAAAATAATTACATTGCAATGCTAAAAATTTCGTACTTAATTTTGTTTTTAAATATATCTAAAATAACAAAACAAATGAAAATTCAGTATCTAACTTGAAACCTTTATATTCTCCTCTGATTGGGAATATCAACTATCTAAAACAATAAAACAAATGAAAATTCAGTATCTAAGCATGTCCTTCATGGATTGTTCAGACAATCCATGAAACTGTCATCGTGGACGGAAACCAAATATAAGAAAAATAAGAAAAAATAAGATAGGGCTCATATCAAGTGTATTTTTAGGAAACTGTCATCGTGGAAGGAAACCAAATATACATAGAAGCCAGAAATGGAAACAGAAAGAAGAAAGGTAGAGACTTTGGATACACCAGGCTACCATAGCGGCATTTTCCTCATCTCTCTCTCATCCCTTGTTTCCCTTCAGCACACGAACAGAAAGAGACATCAGCAACCACCTTAAGAGCGACAAGAACAACAATAATAATAAATTATTATGAACAAGATGTCTCTATATGGGTTTCCAGTTCTCCACTCGAGCCCACTCTTTCTAATCACAGCCCAATTAAGAACATAGACCACATCCACTAAACAATCCAATCATAGCCCAGTCAAAATTTGCCATCCTGGATCTTAATGAAATACGCTTCATTAACAGTGAAAGAAAATGAGGATGCTAGCAGCATACTTAGTTTGGAAGTGAACCCATTTTTGTTCAAAAATCATGCCAAAGATGGCAATCAGCTTCATTAACAGTATCTGAAAATGAAAATTTCCATTAACTGAGCTTATATGTTGCTCTACTAATTCACTGTGCCCAACTAAATCTAAAACCCAATTGTTGTGCGTATCCGGAGGATTTTGGCATACGTACCTATAGCATCCTCAGTTCACAGTAAACCCGTTTTGCTAAAAAAAACATGCCAAGATCACAATCAGATGCATGAAAATAAGCTTCACTATCAACAAAAGAAGAACTGAGAATGCTATGCAGCATACTTAGTTTGGAAGTGAACCCATTTTGTGTTAAACAATAAGGTTACATTGACAGTATCCGAAAATGAAAATTTCTCCATTATCTGAGCTTATATGCTGCTCTACTACTTTTTCAGCACCAACTATATCGCAAAACCCAAGTGTGGTGCATATCCGGCCGGATAATTTTGGCATGCGTACCTATACAATATCCTCAGTTCACAGTGAACCCATTTTCGGTATAAAAACATACATGCCAAGAAGACAATCAGGTGCTTGAAATGAGCTTCACTAACAGTTAGTGAAAATGGGACCATAGAATAGCTTAAGAAGACCATCAGGTTTGTGAAGTAAGCTTCACTAACAGTGATAGAAACTGGGGATGCTATGCAGCATACTCATTTTGGAAGTGAACCCATTTGGTGTTAAAAAAACCGGTTACATTGACAGTATTTGAAAATGAAAATTTCTCCATCATCTGATGACCACAGTGAACCCATTTTTGGTTTAAAAACATACATGCCAAGAAGACAATCAGGTGCTTGAAATGAGCTTCACTAACAGTTAGTGAAAATGGGACCATACAATAGCTTAAGAAGACCATCAGGTTTGTGAAATAATCTTCACTAACAGTGAAAGAAACTGGGGATGCTATGCAGCATACTCATTTTGGAAGTGAACCCATTTTGTGTTAAAAAAACCATGCCAAAGATTGTAATCAGGTTACATTGACAGTGCCCGAAAATGAAAATTTCTTCATTATCTCAGCTTATATGTTGCTCTACTACTTTTTTAGCCCAACTATATCGCAAAACCGGCCGGAGAATTTTGGCATACGTACCTATACAATATCCTCAGTTCACAGTGAACCCATTTTCGGTATAAAAACATACATGCCAAGAAGACAATCAGGTGCTTGAAATGAGCTTCACTAACAGTTAGTGAAAATGGGACCATAAAATAGCTTAAGAAGACCATCAGGTTTGTGAAGTAAGCTTCACTAACAGTGATAAAAACTGGGGATGCTATGCAGCATACTCATTTTGGAAGTGAACCCATTTGGTGTTAAAAAAATCGGTTACATTGACAGTATTTGAAAATGAAAATTTCTCCATCATCTGATGACCACAGTGAACCCATTTTTGGTTTAAAAACATACATGCCAAGAAGACAATCAGGTGCTTGAAATGAGCTTCACTAACAGTTAGTGAAAATGGGACCATACAATAGCTTAAGAAGACCATCAGGTTTGTGAAATAATCTTCACTAACAGTGAAAGAAACTGGGGATGCTATGCAGCATACTCATTTTGGAAGTGAACCCATTTTGTGTTAAAAAAACCATGCCAAAGATTGCAATCAGGTTACATTGACAGTGCCCGAAAATGAAAATTTCTTCATTATCTCAGCTTATATGTTGCTCTACTACTTTTTTAGCCCAACTATATCGCAAAACCGGCTGGAGAATTTTGGCATACGTACCTATACAATATCCTCAGTTCACAGTGAACCCATTTTCGGTATAAAAACATACATGCCAAGAAGACAATCAGGTGCTTGAAATGAGCTTCACTAACAGTTAGTGAAAATGGGACCATAAAATAGCTTAAGAAGACCATCAGGTTTGTGAAGTAAGCTTCACTAACAGTGATAGAAACTGGGGATGCTATGCAGCATACTCATTTTGGAAGTGAACCCATTTGGTGTTAAAAAAACCGGTTACATTGACAGTATTTGAAAATGAAAATTTCTCCATCATCTGATGACCACAGTGAACCCATTTTTGGTTTAAAAACATACATGCCAAGAAGACAATCAGGTGCTTGAAATGAGCTTCACTAACAGTTAGTGAAAATGGGACCATACAATAGCTTAAGAAGACCATCAGGTTTGTGAAATAATCTTCACTAACAGTGAAAGAAACTGGGGATGCTATGCAGCATACTCATTTTGGAAGTGAACCCATTTTGTGTCAAAAAAACCATGCCAAAGATTGCAATCAGGTTACATTGACAGTGCCCGAAAATGAAAATTTCTTCATTATCTCAGCTTATATGTTGCTCTACTACTTTTTTAGCCCAACTATATCGCAAAACCGGCCGGAGAATTTTGGCATACGTACCTATACAATATCCTCAGTTCACAGTGAACCCATTTTCGGTATAAAAACATACATGCCAAGAAGACAATCAGGTGCTTGAAATGAGCTTCACTAACAGTTAGTGAAAATGGGACCATAAAATAGCTTAAGAAGACCATCAGGTTTGTGAAGTAAGCTTCACTAACAGTGATAGAAACTGGGGATGCTATGCAGCATACTCATTTTGGAAGTGAACCCATTTGGTGTTAAAAAAACCGGTTACATTGACAGTATTTGAAAATGAAAATTTCTCCATCATCTGATGACCACAGTGAACCCATTTTTGGTTTAAAAACATACATGCCAAGAAGACAATCAGGTGCTTGAAATGAGCTTCACTAACAGTTAGTGAAAATGGGACCATACAATAGCTTAAGAAGACCATCAGGTTTGTGAAATAAGCTTCACTAACAGTGAAAGAAACTGGGGATGCTATGCAGCATACTCATTTTGGAAGTGAACCCATTTTGTGTCAAAAAAACCATGCCAAAGATTGCAATCAGGTTACATTGACAGTGCCCGAAAATGAAAATTTCTTCATTATCTCAGCTTATATGTTGCTCTACTACTTTTTTAGCCCAACTATATCGCAAAACCGGCCGGAGAATTTTGGCATACGTACCTATACAATATCCTCAGTTCACAGTGAACCCATTTTCGGTATAAATACATACATGCCAAGAAGACAATCAGGTGCTTGAAATGAGCTTCACTAACAGTTAGTGAAAATGGGACCATAAAATAGCTTAAGAAGACCATCAGGTTTGTGAAGTAAGCTTCACTAACAGTGATAGAAACAGGGGATGCTATGCAGCATACTCATTTTGGAAGTGAACCCATTTGGTGTTAAAAAAACCGGTTACATTGACAGTATTTGAAAATGAAAATTTCTCCATCATCTGATGACCACAGTGAACCCATTTTTGGTTTAAAAACATACATGCCAAGAAGACAATCAGGTGCTTGAAATGAGCTTCACTAACAGTTAGTGAAAATGGGACCATACAATAGCTTAAGAAGACCATCAGGTTTGTGAAATAAGCTTCACTCACAGTGAAAGAAACTGGGGATGCTAGAGAATGAGGATACACCAGGCACCAGCCTATGCACCATCCTCAGTTCATGGAAGAAAAATACGAATAGGGCTCATAGCAAGTGTAGTTTTAACTGGAATTGTCATCGTGGAAGGAAACCAAATATAGAAGCCAGAAAGAGGAATGGTAGAGAATGAGGATACACCAGGCTAACATAGCGGCATTTTCCTCATCTCTCTCTCACCCCTTCTTTCCCTTCTCCACTCCAACTCGTCTCTTTCTAATCACAGCCCAATTAAGAACAATTGTTCACAGTCACTGCTAAAGAAACATATATGCTCAGATTATGAAAAAATTATATGCTCAGATTATGGAAATTTTCAGTCACTGTTAAAGAAACTAAGTAGGCTACATAGCATCCCCAGTTTCCTTCACTGTTAGTGAAGCTTGTTTGGAAAATTGTTCACTCAAACATGCCCCTTGTTTCTGAACTCAAACATGACATTAATAAACATCTTTTCTAATAATGGCTACACTTGTGGAAGCTCTCTCTAAGCCTCAATTCTTCAAGGTTTTGTTGCCTACTTCTTTACAGAAGTTGGTACTCCATTCTCCTCTCTTTAAAGAAGAATAGAGTACCAGCTTCTGTAAAGAAGTAGGCAACAAAACCTTGATGAATTGAGACTTAGAGAGAGCTTCCACAATTGTAGCCATTATCAGAAAAGATGTTTATTAATGTGATGTTTGAGTTCAGATACAAGGAGCATGTTTGAGTGAACAATTGGGTTTTGAATGGAGATTGTAGTCATAGATCAATTCTTGATGGAATAAAAATACGAATAGGGCTCATAGCAAGTGTAGTTTTAACTGGAATTGTCATCGTGGAAGGAAACCCAATATAGAAGCCAGAAAGAGGAATGGTAGAGAATGAGGATACACCAGGCTAACATAGCGGCATTTTCCTCATCTCTCTCTCACCCCTTCTTTCCCTTCAGCACACGAACACATAGAGACATCAGCAACAACAGCAAGAGCGACAAGAACAACAACCATAATAAATTATTATGAACAAGATGTCTCTATATGGGTTTCCAGATCTCCACTCCAACTCGTCTCTTTCTAATCACAGCCCAATTAAGAACAATTGTTCACAGTCACTGTTAAAGAAACATATATGCTCAGATTATGAAAAGTTTTCATTTTCAGATACTGTTAAAGAAGCTGATTTCATGCATCTGATTGCAATCTTTGGCATGGTTTTTTTAACACAAAATGGGTTCACTTCCAAAATGAGTATGCTGCATAGCATCCCCAGTTTCTTTCACTGTTAGTGAAGCTTATTTCACAAACCTGATGGTCTTCTTAAGCTATTGTATGGTCCCATTTTCACCTCCTCCAAATCAGTACAATGTCATCTATACCAGGTTATGTGCCAAAATGGGATTGGGCATACGATGCAAGGCCGACAAGTATTAGTTGTTTGTGAGTATGCAGTAGGATGCAGCTATGAACATGGGCTCATATCAAGTGTAGTATTACGGACTGTCATCGTGGAAGGAAACCAATTTAATATAGAAGCCGTATATGGAGCCAGAAAGAGGGATCGTAGAGAATGAGGATACACCAGGCTAACATAGCGGCATTTTCCTCATCTCTCTCTCATCCCTTCTTTCCCTTCACCACACGCACACAAAGAGACATCAGCAACAACAGCAAGAGGGGATTGGTCCAACAATAAGTGTAGATTATAATAAACGAGATGTCTCTATTTTGGGTTTCCAGATCTCCACTCCAGCCCTTTCTCTCTAATCACAGCCCACTTAAGAAACATAGACGAAATGCGACATAGACGACAGCCACAATGCAGACTCACAAACACTAGTACGTGTCTTTCATGCATTCAAGTAACATAATCTCTTTAAAAATACCAATTTCAAGACTTACCGATGTTTTTTGACAGTGGGCGGCGTGCCACCCTCACTCTCATATGTTTGCCTGCCACTATTATTTAGTGGCTGCTCATCCCCATGGCTCTCGTTGCCATCATTTATATTTACCCTCTTTCCACGCCTCGGCATGTTGTACCTGTCAAGGATCCGATAACTTGGTTCAAATGATAGTTTGGTTCAAATGACACTAAGCATAGTTTAATGTAAATAATACCAAGCAGTAGAAAATAGAAAGACAATTAAACCAGTGTATTAAATTCATAATGAACATATTCGAAATTACAGACATAATATTACAACAAGATTTAAGACATAAAATTACAGACATATAATAAACTTGCATAAAAAATCATGTAAACTACAATACGACATCTTCCAGTACATCGCCCTCTTCTCCATCCTTGCGGAGCCAAGTCCCGCAAATTCCAAGATCGGTTGTGTTTACATCAAACACAGGAAACTCAGAAGCAATGTAACTGTTCATGTCTTCACCGTCTTCATCGTCTGAAGTATCGCCCAGTTGGAATACATCTCTTGGTTGCATAGGGATAGCCACATACGATTTTGGCAGGGTTGGATCTGCAATGTAGAACACTTGTTGGACTTGGGATGGAAACACAAATGGCTCATGGCTAATGTGTGTACCGATGTGAATCAATTTTGAGAAGTTCACAACTGTGAAGCCAAGCTTGTCCTTGTTGTTAGCAAAATTCCTATCAAACTCAGCCCAATCCCCACGAAATAAGACAACACGGAAATGGCCAAAATAATTCAACTCAATGATATCCGTGAGCACTCCATAGTAATCGAGATCCCCATCTACAGGCCTCGTGTCCGATTTGGAAGCATAACTTCTAGTCTTAGACGTCACTACCATTCCACTATTTTGAGACTTCAAATTAGATTCACGATCCTTAGTACGAAATCTAAAACCATTGAATATGTATCCTCCGTATCTTTTGGCCATCTGATAGGGACCTTTGGCAAGTACTTGTATTTCAGATGACGCACCTTCAGGACCCAAAGAATGTACCTATTAATTTTGCGCAAATCGTATCAACACCATAGAAAATATAGATATAATAAAGATTAACTTGCATAACTGTAATTCACCTACATGAGATTCAAACCACTTATGAAATTTTTCATTCATCAGCTTGTTTTGCTCACGTGGTGGTAGTCTTCTTGGTCTAGCCCTTCGTTTGATGTCCCTGACAAATTCGCTAAAAAACAAGCAATTGAAATTAGGAATAAGAAAAGTATCAAAAATATCGAACTCCGCGGTTTTCACTGTATTCGATTTACATTTAAAAGCAACTTACTTTCGAAATGGTTCCACTGATGCATGATGGTCTAGCACATATCGATGTGCCTGTTCCCACGCTAAGCTATCGAGCTCAAATGCATCAACTTTACCAACAGTGGTGCCAGCGGTATCAAAAAGATATTGTGCACCATCAAGGTTGGAAATGTCTGGATTTCTACGTGGTCTACTGGAAGATGTCTCCACACCAGGCATATACCTGGAAAAAAAATGTGAGCACTCCTCTGATAGATATCCCTGGGCTATTGACCCTTCAGGATATGCTCTATTTTTCACATAACCCTTTAGCCGGTATAGGTACCTGAACATGTACAATTAATAAACTAGAGCGGATTAGTGGATTAAAAGAAATGAGCTTTTGAAAATTCAATTTCGTAAGATGAACGAATTATTTTACCTCTCAATGGGGTACATCCACCGATAGTGAACAGGACCACCGATTCTGGCTTCACCAGCAAGGTGGATTATCAAGTGAATCATAATAGTGAAAAACGATGGAGGAAATATCATCTCCATTTTACTAAGTGTCAATGCCGCCTGCTGCTCCAATTGGTCCAGATCTTCAACACGAAGCATTCTTGAGCAAATACCTTTATATATGCTACAAAGATCTTTCAGGACAGTAGTGACTTGCTCACACATTGAAGACCTTAGGGCCACAGGAAGGAGATCCTGCATTAGGATGTGGTAGTCGTGTGACTTTAGCCCCTGAAGCCTCTTCTCTTTAAAGTTGACACATTTTGCCATGTTAGAAGAATAGCTATCGGGGACTTTCAGTTCAAGTAGTACTTTGCAAAACAACTCCAACTCCGATTTTGACATTGAATAGATTGCAGGAGGTAGGAGCACTTTCCCGTTCGGCAATTCTTCTGGGTGCAACTCATGTCGGATGCCCATTGACTTCAAATCAAGTCGGCTCTTCAGATTGTCCTTTGTCTTCCGATCATCTCCCATAACTGTTCCTATACAATTCTCACCTATATTTTTGCCGATATGCATCACATCTAAATTATGTCTCAGTAAGTTGAATTCCCAATACGGCAACTTGAAGAAAATACTCTTCTTCTTCCATGCACCTAAACTCGTCAAGTTTTGATCCTCATCCTCGCCATATAGATCGGTCTCCTCATCTTGCTCCGGCCTTGCCCTTTTCTTGCCCTTTGTCCTGACTTCTGGTTCCTTTCCATATTTGAATTGATGACCATCTACCCGCCTCAAAATATCTGAACCAGAGGAAGACCCAGGAGCATGTTCCCACTCGTCGGTACCATCAAATGTCGCTGCCTCTGCCCGAAATATATGTGTGTCAGGCAACCATCTCCTATGACCCATATAGCAAAACTTTCTGTCATTGTACAACCACCTTGAACTAGTTTGGTCAGCACAACATGGACATGCATAACGTCCTTTAGTACTATATCCAGATAAATTTGCATATGCTGGAAAATCATTGATGGTCCAAGACAACACGGCACGAAGAGAAAATGTTTCTTTAGCCACAGCATCATAGGTTGGAACACCCACCCACAACTTCTGAAGTTCATCTATTAACGGTTGTAGGTACACATCTATATCATTTCCAGGACCTTTCGGTCCAGGAACTATCATGGACAAAATAAATGAGGACTGCTTCATGCATTTCCAAGGCGGCAAATTGTATGGTATCAACACAACCGGCCATATGCTGTATGTACTACTCATTTGCCTGAAAGGGTTGAAGCCATCACTAGCTAGTCCAAGTCTCACATTTCGAGGATCTTCCGCAAAATTAGGATATCTTTCATCAAATCTTTTCCAAGATTGAGAATCAGCAGGATGTCTAAGAATCCCATCATTAGTGCGGCCTTCAGCATGCCATTTCATATCAGAAGAAGTTTTCGTGGACATAAACAACCTTTGTAACCTAGGGATCAGAGGAAAGTAACGCAATGTTTTGGCAGGCTTCTTTTTCCTACTTCGCTTAGTAGATCCGCTGGCTCCCTCGTCTTGATTTGGTCTTTCTTTCCATTTCGAAGAACCACACACTTCGCAATTATCCAGACTTTCCTTACCACTCGTGAAAATCATACAGTCATTTGGACATGCTGCTATCTTCTCATATCCTAGATCGAGAGAACTTAGGAATTTATTGATTTTATAGGCTGAGTTTGGAATACAGATTTCAGGAAATGCTTCATTCAACAATTCAAGTAGCATAGTGAAGGACTTAGCAGACCACCCGTTTAAACATTTAATCTGAAATAGTCTGACAATGAATGAGAACTTAGAAAATTTGGTGCAGTCGCGGTACAACGGGATACTAGCATCTTCAAGTAACTTAGCGAAGGATTCTTGCTGCTTATTATTTTCATGGGTGGGGCCAGACATTTCCTCGTCCACCCCACCACCAATCTGGTTTGTTTCTATTGACTCATTGTGAACTTCGGTTGTTGGGTCATTGGTGTGGAAAGGAACATTATGATTCCCCATGGCATCTTGTAACAAAGCATGCATCTCATCGGGAACGCTTAAGTCTTCGTTCACTAAGGGCTCAGCCTCATTTTCTAATACAACCGGACGAACAGGAGCTGCCGTATGATCCTCTCCATGACAAAACCACCTTGTGTACCCTTGAAGAAAACCGTTGACAGCCAAGTGTGTATGTACTACGTCACATGTCCTCAGCATACAATTTGTACAGCGAAGGCATGGACAAAGGATTAGGTTGGGATCACGGGAATGTCGTTTGGCAAAGATAATAAAATCTTTAATACCATCACAGTACTCCTTGGATAATCGTGGTTTACTAATCCAACTTCTATCCATTATATCAATAGCACACAGTCTGAAATTAAAATTTTATATATTAAATAGTAATAACAATAAAAGGCATTTTGTATATTAAATTTCACCTATTTGAAAATCAACCCTAGCTGCAAATAAATGAACGATATAAACTCTAACTGTAAAATAAAGAAATTGTGGCTCCAAAAAATGTACAAAAAAAAACTACTTCTTAATACAATCTACTCTATTCACCAAACCCTAAACGACCTTTTGTGGAAATGATCACAACCACCTTAGACGGTATTTTATCACACACCCTGTGTTCGAGCATAAAAAAAATCGACTATAGTCTCCCCTGTATTTGGCTTTCCGTTCAAGGAGATGATGATGGTAAAGGGTATTTTGCTGATGAAGAGGAATCGGCCGAATAATGAGTGCGTCCTGTTGTAACTACGGTAACAAGAAGATCTGATGACTCATGAACTATTCTGTTCATGACTACTAATAATCACTTATCTCATAATAATAATAATAATAATAATAATAATAATAATAATACTAAACAAAAGAAACAGTAAAAGAAAAATTAAAATGTCTAGTATGTAAGCATATATTTTGCAGACTGAACCAATTGTTGTACATAGCCGGAGAATTTTGGCATAGAGCTATAGCATCCTCAGTTCACAGTGAACCCAGTTTGGTCAAAAAAACATGCCAAAATGACAATCAGATGCAGGGGATAAGCTTCAATTAATTAACAGTGAAAGAAACTGGGGATGCTATGCAGCATACTTAGTTACGAAGTGAACCCATTTTGTTAAAAAACCATGCCAAGGATTCCAGTCAGGTTACTTTAACAGTATCTGAAAATGAAAAATTTCCCATTATCTGAGCTTATATGTTGCTCTACTACTTCTTCATCCCAACTAAATCTAAAACCCAATTGTAGCCGCATATCCGGCCGGAGGATTTTGGCATACGTACCTATACCATCCTCAGTTCACAGTGAACCGATTTTGGTAAAAATAATTCATGCCAAGATGACAATCAGATGCATGAAAATAAGCTTCACTAACAACAAAAAAAGAAAATGGGGATGCTAGCAGCATACTTAGATTGGAAGTTAACCCATTTTCGTATAAAAAACCATGCCAAAGATTGACAATCAGGTTACTTTAACAGTATTTGAAAATGATAAATTTTCCATTATCAGAGCTTATATGTTGCTATACTACTTCTTCAACCCAACTAAATCTAAAACCCAATTGTTGTGCGTATCCGAAGGATTTTGGCATACGTACCTATAGCATCCTCAGTTCACTTAGTCTGGAAGTGAACCTATACAAACTGGGGATGCTATGCATGCAGCATACTCATTTTGGAAGTGAACCCATTTTGTGTAAAAAAACCATGCCAAAGATTGCAATCAGGTTACTTTAACGGTATCTGAAAATGAAAATCTCCCATTATCTGAGCTTATATGTTGCTCTACTACTTCTTTAGCCCAACTAAATCTAAAATCCAATTGTTGTGCGTATCCGGCCGCAGGATTTTGACATACGTACCTATAGCATCCTCAGTTCACAGTGAACCCATTTTGGGTAAAAAACAATCATGCCAAGAAGACAATCAGATGCATGAAATCAGCTTCATTAACAACAAAAAAAAACGGGTATGCTATGCAACATACTTAGTTTGGAAGTGAATCCATTTTGTGTTAAAAAACCATGCCAAAGATTGCAATCAGGTTACTTTAATAGTATCTGAAAATGAAAATTTCCCATTAACTGAGCTTATATGTTGCTCTACTAATTCACTGTGCCCAACTAAATCTAAAACCCAAGTGTGGTGCATATCTGGCCAGAGAATTTTGGCATACGTACCTATACAATATCCTCAGTTCACAGTGAACCCATTTTGGGTAAAAAAACAAACATGCCATGAAGACAATCAGATGCATGAAATCAGCTTCATTAACAGTAAAAGAAGATGAAAATTTCCATTATCTAAGCATATATTTTTCTATTAATTCTTCATCTCAACTAAACCGTTCATGCTAAGGAAATCAAACACGTAACAGGCATATATTTTTCATTATCTAAGCATATTTTTTTCATGCCAAACTGAAAAAAGCTGCCTTTTTTGGAAAATAAGGAAAATCAAGAGATCATACCGAAGAGAGAGGGAGGGAGCGGGGCGACGAGGGCGGGGGCGTAGGAGAGAGAGAGAGAGGGGGCGACCGCCGATTCACCTCCAGATCGAGAGAGGGAAGAACGAAATCGAAAAGGACGAAGGGAATAAGGGACGATTTCGAATGGTCGAAGGCCGTCGAAGAGGACGAAGCGGCGGAGACAAATGCGCGGGAAATAGAGCGGGGAAGGAGGGAAAGGAAGCGCCTTTTTTCGCTTTTTTTTGGGGGGGGGGGTAATGGGTAAATGGCGAGCGAACGATTAGGGTTCGCGGGTTTTATTCCCAGTTATTCACCGGCGTTTTAATTGGAAACGCCGGTGAATGTGCCAGTATATTCGCCGGCGTTTATAATAAAAAACGCCGGTGAATAATAAACTTCACCGGCGTGTTCAGCTAAAACGCCGGTGAATACTAACATTCACCGGCATTTTAAATCGACCGCCGGTGTATGACCATCCCATCTGGTGCCCAATTCCTACTGGCTCCCTACCCCGGCGCTACTAGTAAAACGCCGGGGAATAATCGCCGGGAAAGCTACTTTCTTTTGTAGTGTGAGATTTTTTATACTTATGCTCCATACGATGAAATACAAGATTTTGATCATGTTATTTTCACTACAAATTTTGAGAATGTTTTGACTAGTTCATATGATAGTTACGATAGACTTTATTCAACTAACACATCACAATCACAAAATGTTAGTTCTTCTTCTTCTACATTATCAAAGGGAATAGGTCTTGCAGCTAGTAGTGTTTTAAAACTCATAAAATCAAAAAAACCAAGAACCAATTCACCAAATGAGTTGAATTGGTAAATTGCACAACCTCCCATTGATGATGTAGTAATGTGTTTTATTTTTGAAAAACCAATGAAAATATTTTTACTATTCTTTCTCGTATGGCTAAAGATTTGCTAACTATACCGGTGTCCACCGTTGCAGCGGATAGTATTTTTTCTCTTGGTGGCAGGATTATGCGCCCGAATAGGAATCGCTTGACATCAAAGAATTTGGAGATGTTAGTATGCGCCGAAGATTGAATGAGAGCGGAAGAAAGGACCCAAAATTTACATGAAGCACACAATGGTTCAACAAGTAGCGACGAATGAACATCTAGTACAATGAATTCTAAATATTTTGGATAATGAACTCTAAATATTTGGGAAATTTAGGGAGATGAGTTTCTATATTTAGGTTAAGTAGAAGTGCACGACAATAGTCCACTGCCTTCTCTTTAATCTAAATAGAGGTCATCTCGATCTCTAAATACAAATGTTCCCCTCATACTGTAAGTTGATAAAATTTATATGAAATGTTACAAATCTATTTGATTGTATATTAAACTTTGTAATTCATAAAAATAATTTAATTTATGAATATCTCTTTTATCTATATGTTATTAATAATTCTTAAAAATTTTCCTTCTTTGTCTTTCTAAAAGTTTTAATAAATAAAAACGAATTCGTCCCGGCCTGGTCCCTGAGCCAGGGGCCAAGGTCTAGGTCCGGGCCGGCATTTCACCGGTGAGGTCCGGCCCACAAATTATCTCAGCCCAGCCCTGGGTAATAACCCGCGGGTTTCGACATGGCCCGGCATGCTAGGCCCGAATGCCACCCCTATTTGTCCCACCCTTTCTTGTTCGGGGAAGGCCATATATTTTGTTTTTGTACTTTTTAACTCTTTATTTACTCTAAGTTTATTTTGTTAACATCTTATTAATAAAACTTGGTGGCCATACTGTGCATTTTTTTTCCAAAAAAAAACATATAAAATCACAATGTAAGGAATATATATATATATATATATATATATATATATATATATATATATATATATATATATATATATATATGAGCAATGCTCCATTGCAAACGGGTCTGGTTGCACAGACCCGTGCGAACGACATTGCTGGCCATTGGATCAAGTTCATCTTGATCCAAATGTCGTAATCGAGTCCCACCCGTTGAATAAACCTAGGCCGTTGTTTGGAACAACGACCTAGGTTGTTTGAAACAGCAGCCTTTTATAGCCTAGGCCGTTGTTTGGAAACAACGACCTAAGTTATAAAACGTCGTTGTTTCAGACAACTCGTTAAATGAACCTAGGTTGTTGTTCCAAACAACGACCTAAGTTGTTGAAAACAACGGCAATTTATAGCCTAGGCTATTGTTAGTATAAAAGGCCGTTGTGTTAAACAATGGCCTAGGTTTGTACTTTTTATAACCTAGGCCGTTGTTTTCAAATAATGGCCTATGTTCAAATTTGGGAGTGAGAGAGAGAGAGCGAATGAGGCGAGGAGTTATTTGGGACGACATTCCCAAATTACCCCTCACAACTTAAGTGATATGGGGATGATGGGCGGGCTCGATCACGACCACTTGATCCAATGGCCTGCAATGCCGTTTGCACGGATCTATGCAAACAAACCCGTTTGTAACTGAGCATTTCTATATATATATATATATAGATATATAACTCCTCTGCCATTGCCTATCCCATGCCAGGAATTCGGCCACAAACCGGGTAAGGAGGGTTGCGTTAGGCAGTTGACAGCCAGCATAAAACTTTGTCAAATCCTATGAACATGAATCATAATCATATATGCGTAAACGCTAGAACATTCCCTGGAAGCGATGCATTGTGCCTGCTTTCGGGTGCTTCAAAAAATATACAAGGGGCATCACACCGGCAACCGAGTGCGGTGAAAAATTGGCAAGGGTTCCTGCATCAATCTGGACGTATGCGGATAAAGAAGCTAGTCCAGAAAAATAGACTAAGGTTAGCGACTTGGAATATAGGAATACTGAAAGGCAAATGCATAGAACTAGTAGATACTATGATTAGAAGGAATATTAATATAGCTTGTTTACAATAACAAAGTGGGTAGGGGAGAAAGCTAAAGAGATAGATTGTTTTAAATTATATTATACCGGTAAAATTAGAAATAGAAATGGAGTAGGAATATTAGTAGATAAGAAATTCAAAAGAGATTTAGTAGGTGTTAATAGAAAAGGGGATAAAATAATACAAATTAAGCTCGTATTAGAGAAAAACATAATTAATATCACTAGTGCTTACGCACCCCATGTAGGATTAGATACACAAACTAAAAATAAATTTTGGGAAGATATGGATGAGATAATTTAAGGAGTACCCTTAAGTGAGAAACTATTTATAGAAGGAGATTTCAATGGACATGTAGGAGAAGATAACATGACATATGAGAGGGTGAATGAAGGACATAGATTTGGAAATAAGAACGATGGTGGAGAGGCTCTATAGATTTTGCGGCTTTGTATGATCTTATACTCGCAAATACTTATTTTAGGAAGATGGAAGAATATTTGATAACCATTAAAAATTGGACAAATAAGAGCCAGATTAATTTTTTCACCACTAGAAAGGTGGATCGCTTGACATGTAAAAATTTTAAAGTTATACTGGGAGAGTATCTAACCTCACGACATAGATTAATGATATTGGATGTTAAGATTGGAAAACACATATATGCAAGGAAGGAGACTAGGAACCCGAGAATTAGGTGGTGGAACTTGAAGCGGGAGAAACTAAAAGTTTTTAGAGATAAAGTCCTTAAATGAGCATCATGGAATTGGGAAGGAGAGATAAATATGATGCAGACTAAAATGACTACATACATAGGAGAAATTTTAAAAGAGGTACTTGGAGAATCTATGGGTAGAGGGTTGCTAAATAAAGAAATATGGTGGTGGCAAGAAGAAATCCAAAATATTGTGAAAGAAAAAAGAGCAACCTTCAAAATATGGCAAAAAATAAAATTGAAGAGAATTTGGAGAGATATAAGACTTTTAGAAAAGAAGTTAAGAAAGCAGTAAGAGAAGCAAAAGAAAAATCTTATGATGATTTATACACAAAATTAGGAACAAAAGAAGGAGAAAATAACATTTATAAACTTGCTAAACAAAGAGATAGAAAAACAAAAGAACTGTACACAATTAAGTGTCTTAAGATTGATGATTCAATAGTCTTAGTAAAAGATGAGGAAATTAAGGAAATATGTTGAAATTACTTGGATAAGTTATTAAATGAAAATGATGTGGGCAACTTAAATATAGAGGACTCGAGGGAGTGTCCAGAGCATATATTTGTCCGTAGAATTAGGACCTCGGAGGTTCAAAATTCTCTAGGAATGATAAAAACAGGAAAAGCTTTAGGATCAGATAATATACCCATTGAAGTTTGGAAGTGTCTTGGGAATGTAGGAGTGAGTTGGCTAACAAAATTATTTAATGAAATTTTGAGGACTAAGAAGATGTCTGATGAATGGAGAAGAGTATTTTAGTATCTATATATAAAAATAAAGGAGGCATACAAAGTTGCTCAAACTATTGAGAAATTAAATTACTGAGTCATACGATGAAAATTTGGGAGAGAGTGATCGAACATAGACTGAGACTAGAAACTATAGTGTCTAAGAATCAACAATGGAAGCAATTTATTTACTGGGGAGTCTTATGAAAAAATATAGGGAGAATAAGAAAGATCTACATATGATTTTTATAGATCTAGAAAAAGCATATGATAAAGTCCCTATAGACATAGTATGGTGAGTATTAAATAATATAAGAGTAACTTTTCGGTATATTGCGGTAATTAAGGATATGTATGAAGGAGCAACGACCACAATTAGAATAACCAGGAGAGACCAATGATTTTCCTATTACAGTAGGTTTAAACAAAGGTTTGACTTTAAGCCCTACCTCTTTCCTTTGGTTATGGATGAACTGACACAAGGAATATAAGATGATGTGCCTTGGTGTATGCTTTTTGCCGATGACGTCGTCTTAGTGGACGAGACTAGAGCAGGAGTCAATGTTAAATTAGAATTGTGGAGAGAAACTTTGGAAGCTAGAGGTTTTAGTATAAGCAGAACTAAAACAAAGTATATGGAGTGTTAATTTAGTGATATTCGGAACACAACTGAGGAAGCCGTGAAACTTGATGGTCAATAGATACCTAAGAGAGACCGTTTCCGATATTTAGGCCCAATTATACAAAGAGATGGGGAGATTTTGAGAAGATGTTATACATAGGATTCAAGCAAGGTGGCTTAAGTGGAGAAGTGCCAGTGGTATTTTGTGTGACAACCGTATACCTTTGAAGTTGAAGGAAAAATCTTATAGGACGACTATTAGACCAGCAATGATGTATAGAGCAGAGTTTTGGGCAACAAAAAAACATGTTCAAAAAATGAGTGTAGCGGAGATACAGATGCTCAGATGGATGCGTGGTAAAACAAGAAAGGATAGAATTAGAAATGAGCATATACGAGACATGCTAAAGGTAGCTCCAATCTAAGATAAGTTAAGAGAGAATCGCCTCAGGTGGTTTGGACATGTCACACATAGAACTAGTAGTGCCCCGTTAGAAAGAGTGATTTGATAAGTATTGAGGGTAGAGTTAGGGGTAGAGGAAGACCTAAACTAACTTCGGTGGAAACAGTGAGAAAAGATATGATATCTTGTGCCTTAGAGAAGATATTCTGCTAAACTGAGTAGAATGGAAAACCAGGATTTATGTAGCCGACCCCAACTAGTTGGAAAAAAGGCTTTGTTGTTGTTAATATATATATATATATATATATATATATATATATATATATATATATATATATATATAAAATAAAACACAAAGGAAGCTATCAGAAAGCTATCAAGTGGCTCTCATTCAATCTCCCCAAAATCAAAGGCATATATCTAACCTCACAAAACACATTTTTCTCCCAAAAGTTTTTCCCAAAACTCAAATTCAAATCCCTCCTGATGATGGTAAAAATCGCAGCAGATCAGAGCCGTACGATCTCTGCACGGATCTCAAAGCGTCTACAGACAGATTAGGCATCACAGGCCTATTTTACAGGTCTGGGCCCACTCCGAGACATGGGCTTCTTTCAAGCCCATAAAAAGTGACAGGCTAGGTCCACTAAGAGAAACACCTAGCCCATGTTGGCTAGGAGTCAAATCTCTTATTCCCTAACAGGGATATCTTATCTCTTCAGGAGGGGAGACATGGAAGATCCAACGGTCAGGATTCGATCTCTAGAATGTCTCTCAGGCCTATAAATATCCCTCCCCCTTTAGTTGCCAGGTAATCAACAATTCACCAGTTTTCACTCTCTTACTTTCTCTCTTTTTGGTTCTGACTTGAGCGTCGGAGGGTCTATCGGCAGGGGCCACCCCCCGGTGTTTCAGACATTTTGCAGGTCTGTCGGTTGTATCATCCACCGTCGAATTCAGATCACAGAAGGTCAATCAACGATCTAGATTCATTCTCAGGAGCCCTAACATTTTATAATGGCCATGGCACAGGTTTGACTTTTAGTAGTTTCCATCATTTATGAATTCACCATCTGTTTGCTTCCACACCGAAATAAGCAGCAACAGATTGGCGCCGTCTGTGGTAAACTACACAAGTAAGATGTAATGCCCCGGATCCTCACTACCGGACATCCGTGACATCACCAAGATCTTTGCCTTCAGATGCATCTCAACACAGTAAATAACACGGAAATTTGAAAACTTTTTATTGCCAAATAGAATTATTACATCAATAATTACAAATATCAATTTGTTCTTGAATAAGGAATACAAATTACATAACTCATTACAACTGATTACAAAAACACACTCAGACTCCTCTTGCGAAGCTATCAGTTGTCTTCCAGACCGGCAATCGATTGGTCACTACCGAAATCCCGCTGAGTGGTCTATCTGTCTCCCTAGGACTTGCCCCTATGCTTGAGCCTTCTACTGCTTGACTCTTGACAATTTTGCACCTGCTCGAATGGTAGGCATGTACATTGCCACTCCACTTGGATGCCCTGCTGGTCTGGCCTTCCTGCCCTCTCGACCCGATATCCAGTACCAAATTAAGTGGGCACGTCAGTAATTCTACTGACGCAATGCTGATAAGAAAAACAGTGATCTCCAACTATCACACCCATAATTTAGCTTGAAAGGAAAAGAAACGTGTATCCTGATTTTCTAGCGTTCGTGTATGCCATGACTTGAAGTCTAAAACAAAACACAGAGTACAGAAACAGATGCCTTAATCTAATGTCAGTGAGACTCTGGACACACATGCATCCCATACTACATGTGCCCCAAATCAAGTCGTTTCTCCAGTTTCAGGGATTCGAACCCTCGCTGTGCAATGAATTCTAATTTGGTCCACTTCCTGTTTCTGATAGTATGACATGGTTGAGGAGGTATAAAAAAAGGACATAATTTTAGTCGCTACCCCGTTGTCACCAATAACTGTTGCATCGGACCCTCCTTGAAAGTTGTAACGAACTTATAGATATACACGCAGGATATCCATTGCGTAGAAGATCCATTATGATCCGTTCGTGTCCACCAATATAGAACATGACGGCCTCGAAGGTCTAAAACCCCATATCTGCCAGGAAATCGACATCCTATTCTTACCATGGTACTTCAGGAATCAACAGTGCAAGATACGCACAGCAGCACGTATCCCTAATGACATGAAGAAACAACCCTATAGTATCACCGCCTAGTGCTAACTCTCAGAACGAGTTGGATTATAGGGAATCACTCCTAACACCAATTCGGAATTCGAGCGAAACAATAAAGAAAAACCTAATCAATGCAGTACTGAAACATGTTGTTACCCAAAATATACACGGTGTCGATCAAACAATGTCGAGCCTGACTGATCTGTCAAAATAACAATTATCACGAGAATCACCTCCACTGATTCCCAATACCTTCACTGGTCAGCGACCAATTAATCCTGACCCATGACCCTCAGTGAGTAGTCCAATGGCGCCCCAAGGAAGCAATATAAATCTGAATGAAGGTAAGCACACACATAACCAACAATTCTGAACATTGACAGAGTCAGGCATTGAGACACCAAACACAAACCGACAAGAGCTATAACCCAACTCACTCATGTCCACCATGAGCACTAACCATAGGAACTTGTCTAAGTTCTAAATGAAATGCTAAAAAACATTATTAAAACATGATAGCTCATGATCACCACACTGCGGTATGCAGAGCATTCCCATCAATTATCCGATGAAACAGTTCAAGAAATAACAGTAGCTGTAACCCATGCTATGCTCATCAGAAACCAACATACTCAGAATTTCTAGAAGGGTAGGGAGATCCACTGCAATCCCCTAGTGGACGACTCCCTCACATTCTTTAAGGAGCTCAAGTCCCTAAGTCAACTTAGGCTTTTAGTCCGAACACAGGTTGCTAACTTGCAACGTCCACAACTTCCGATACACAATTTAGAATTTCTTGATATCACCTATTCTGGAAAGATAAGACCCTAGTCTACAACTCTCTAGTTGATCATTTCATCAAATTCAATCATCTTGACACCTAATAACCCTTATATACTCTCAGCAGTATGTTCCTTCTTGCACTCGCTGCACCTTCCCAACATCATAAAAGTTTGCTCACCAATCGGAATTACTCGATTCCAGGGTTTATGGAAAGGTGTGAGTGTCTACTTCAACTTCCTAGTTGAACACCTCCTCAGATTCATTCATTTAATTCCTCAAAAATACCAAAATCCATCAGGTGCACAAACAGGACAGTTTTGGTCTTTCTAGCGAGTACTGCATTGACTAAGACCGAATTTGTTCCATTTTCGGTAAATCATAACTCTCAACTTACAAACTGGAATTAAAAAATTCTAGATGGGTTAGCAAGCTATGACTCCCTACTAAAAATCTCTAATTGGCCAGTCGTCCAAATTTTTAATAAATAAGTTCAGGATTATCCATCTTTACAGACTAGCCAACTTGTACTAGGCTGAACGTATCCCACTTTGAAATTCAATAATAAATCAACCATAAGTCCAATGCTCATGAAATTTGAGATTCTCTATCTGCACATATACCATTTAATTGTTTACAAAATTCACATTCAAATTCATTTCACACAATGATCTACAACTCCTCAAACATAGCAAGATTCAGTTGTTCTCTTTCAGCAGGGTATTTACTACTCCTCACTAAATAGTTTTGAAACCTCATCAAATGACCTCTAAAAACTCTAAAATTTGGGAATCATCAAATAGACTCAGACCACAAGCTACTCCCAAAATTTCATAGCATGATCATACATACACAACTAGTTATGACTTTTTGAACTTCAGCCAAAAAGCAATCAGCTTCAGCTCTGGCCTCTCAGACCAGCTGTACTCCACAATTTGTTTGAGGTATCAAAAGACCTCGAATAATTATGAAATTTTAGAATATAGTTTTGAACACATACAAGAGTGTCCAAAAAAAAATTTAGTTCAAAATACGCAACCCACACTGAGTTACCAATCCGGAAAGACAACACTTTTTCACACAGCATCAGCAATTTTGGCTGCTCACTGTCCTGACTTGGACCAATTGTTTGGGTTACTAAATTGCATCCAAAAATTACGAAAAAATCATGGATACTCTACATACATAGAAGAACAACTTTCCAAAATTTGAGCTCATAATTCAGCGCCATTTGGGAACAAGAAATTCTCAAACATACCCTCACAATCATGCTACTTAACAAAACTCATAAAAGAGTTATTTTTACTATACAACTTATCTTTTCCTAGCACTTCACATACTCAAAAATGGTAAAAAATATTCATAGGTAGTACTACTTATCTATTTCATACCAAAAAGTAAACACTAAGTTGTAGAGATAAGAGATCACCCACATGAAGTTTGCAAATGAACCTCCTTGCTCCTAGCCTTGCTTGCTTGTTTGTTTTCCTTTGCTCCTTGCACTTGTATTGCTTGGCCAACACTTCTCCTACAATTCTTCTCCTCCTTCTCTATTTCAAGACTCCACCTTTCTTCCTCTCATTCTCTTCTCCTCTTTTTTTTTTTGAAGGAAAATGGAACAAGAAGAATGAATGAGAAGGATGGAATGAGGTATTTATAGGAGATGGAGAGTTAGGGTTTCTTGGAGAATGGCCAGCCAAGTGTAGGGAGGAAATGGGAGGGAGTGAAGTGAATGGTGAGATGTGGAACCAACTCATCTTCTAGAAACTCATGGGAAAGTTCTTGGAAGCTTCATGGAAACACCTTGGAAACTTCTCTTTCACCCAAGTCAATATCCACATGGTGATTTGTTTCCATCATTGGATCTCATCAAGATCAAGCTATGATCATATGATGCTAGGGTTCCTAACCCTAGGTTAGGTCAAGGAACCCTAGGTCACCACACCCTAGGTTACCAGACCCTAATGCACAATTCCAATGCATATTCAATTCAAGCACTTAGCTTAAATTAAAATGACAATATATATAATTTAAAATCTACAAAAATCCATGTTTTATAGAAATTATATTTTTCTCCCGAAAATTGTCTGGTCAAAACAATCGGGACAAAACCACAGTTTAGTCGAGAAGATATTCCGAGTTTACCTCATCGAGTCCAGAACAGCTCATATGTCTGAAATCTCTCAATTAAAACTGATAATTGTTAGAAAAATATATAATCGTGTGCAATACACAGACGTGCACGGATTACTATGCAAAAATAGCCATATGCTATTTTGCGGGGTACTACATAAGACTTATCGCCTTGCTACAATGACTAAGAGGTAAAGGGGCGGCCTCCAGCCGTCGCACTACCACTCTTCGTCAACCAGCTCCTCCTATGGAAGATTAGATTCCTCCTCAGCAGTCACCCCAACAGCCTAATCACTCTCCTTCCAACGGAGAGGCACCGGGGGGCTCCTGACAAAACCGTCCTGAACAACATCCTTAGTACGATCGCATCTCAGTCCACAATGCTTCAACTAGATCCCAAAAGAAGGACAACCAAGTCCTTCGCCGTATCCAAGAAGTAGAAGATCGCCAAGAACAGATGGAGAATGAGAGAAACTACTCCAACAGGGCCTACCGCCCAAATCAACGTCCCTCAGCAAAACCATCCTCGATGCATCCGTTCCAAGAAACTTCAAAGCTCCTCAATTCGAATCCTACAATGGGGAATCATACTCGACGGATCACATCGAGAGCTTTAAAACACTTATGATGTTCTATAACGCCACCGATGCACTCATATGTCGGATATTTCCCACTACACTGAAATGATCAGCTAGGGAATGGTATTCACGTCTGACACTCGAATCCACATTTTCTTTTGATCAGCCTGAGGAACTCATTATTGCACACTTCGTTACTAGCCAGAGAGCTGAAAAGACCAGCGTCTCCCTGCTAGAACTGAATCAAGAGATGAAGAACTACTAAAGGACTTCGTCAAGCATTTAACAACTGAAGCAAGGTTAATTTCTGCCTTGAACACTTCAGTCGCAACTACAACTCTTTCGCCACAACAGCACTAGCAAAGACCTGAAAGCCTCCCTCGCCAAAAAGCCACCCAAAGTTTCACTGCGCTCCTGAAAAGAAGTGATAAGTATATCAGGGTCGAGAAAGCTCTCTTTCCTCAAGGCAAGAATGACTCATCTTCCGGGAACAAACAGAAGAACACAAGCGAGGAAGAACTCAGGAAATTTCAGAAAAATGGTGCAAGTTCACGCCGCCCAACTCTAGCGTCACGCTTCGACAAATTCACTCCTCTCAATGCAAGCGTATCAGCCATCCTCATGGAAATGTAGAAGGATGGAATAATCCACCTTCCCCTCACGATGTCAACATCTAGCAAAAGAAGAGACAAAAATACGTGGTGCACATTCCACAGAGATCATGGACACACTACTGACAACTTTCCAACCCTTAAAGAAGAACCGGAAGCCCTGATTTGCAGGGGCTATCTCTCCACCCTCATTCAGAAAGACAACGAGCCAAAAATCCTCCATCCTGGAGGGCTAATAAGCGGTCAGTAGAGATCATGCGTGTCGCAAGACTTTGAACACATAACCATCCTCCACTCCATTCATGAAGACCCGATAGGGGGAGATTCCAACTCCTCCCGCAAAGCTTTCGTCAGAAAATTCAACTCCATAGATAACATTCTGCCTGCCAAATGCACTGGGATCCCGATATCTTTCTCCAACTAGGACTTAGAAGGCATCCAAATACCTCATTGCGACGCATTGGTCATAAACCTTTGCATGCTAACTCATGAGGTACGCCGCACCCTGGTGAACAACAGCAGCTCAGTAAACATTCTCTTCATAGCCACATTTCAGGCTCTCAAGCTCTCTCAAGACCGACTCAAGCCAGCTGGTTATACACTTCATGACTCCTCTGGTGCACCTGTCCAATTCGGGGGAATTGTCGCACTGGACATAACAGCAGCAAAAGCCCTCGCTATTCAAATAGAAGCAATGGACTTTATGGTAATCGATGTTAAAGCTGCAAACAATGCTATATTCGGCCGTCCCGGCCTAGCGGCATTCCATGCAGTTGCCTCCGCATTTCACATAAAAATGAAGTGCCCAACAATAGCTGGCGTAGGCCAAGCTGTAGGAAGCCAACAGGCGGCACGAGCATGCTACGCTGCTACAATGGGGGGCTCCATTCTCCCCCTCGACGCCATAGAGTCACCGCCAAAAAGCAGTCACAATAATTTAAAAACTGTAAACGAGCTTGAAGCCTCTGCCATAACCAACTCTATTAAGAACTTCCAAACCTGACACCTCATCTTTCACCAGGTCCAAACTAGTTCTCATCATAACACAATAATAAACCTAAATCCCTCGCCTGAAGCCACTCCACTTATTCAGCGGAGACAAATAGTCATTCCTAAACACATTGGTGCATAAGAAGATTCCTCTTTCACTATGCAAAATAATGGGGGGCTCCCTCGAAAAACAGGCAAGTCCAGGCAAGGTCTACCAAGTTGTTCACCTGATGGCTCATCAACTTGAAGACCCGGGGGGGGCAAGGAGATATCAGCAGGAACATGGAAAGTGGAACACCTTGTGAAGTACAACGAGTTGGGTGCCAAACTTGTACACAAAAACGGCACCAAAATTGTTAAAAGCTTCCTACGAGATGGGTTCGGAGCTCACGTCCATAGTGCAAAGTTACTACAACAATTTACAATGAAACAAGTTCAGAGAGCTTCGCCATTCGATCTGCTCCTACAACCTGTTAATTCATCAAAGCAAACAACGAGCTAAACTCCTAACCTACGCTTAGAGCGGCGCTAAGCACTCGTTACAAGCTTTCCTCAACACAACTTCGGAATCCAGAACTCGGGTGTTGCAGCGTGCAAACATGCACGTTTAGAACACAACTCACCAATCGATCTGTTCCTGCAACTAGTTGAACTTACTTGGAGGATCTGAAACAATGAGTTGAGTGCCATACTTATACATTTAAGCAGCACCAAGCACTCGTTGCGAGTCTCCTCTTAAGACGAATTCGGAGTCCATACCCATGGCTTGACAGGGACTTTAACAATTTACAATAACGCAAGTTCACAGTGCACTTCGCTATTCGATCTGCTCCTGCAATCTGTTAACGCCTTGACGACTGGTTCGGAGTCCATGTTCATGGTTCAAAAGAGACTGTCAATTTGCAAAGAAGCAATTTCATAGTGCGCTTTACCATTCGAGCTGCTCCTGCAACCTGTTAATACTTAAATTAACAAGTTCTGAATCCATGTTCATGGTTCAGAGTTACTCTCGCAACCTGTAATGACACACGTTCAGAGTTCAACTCGCCATTCGATCTGTTCCTGCAACTAGTTAAATTTTTTCAAAAACAGATTAATAGGTCCAAAATCATGGATCGAAGTTACCATATCAACACTTGTAAAAAGCAGCACTTGGGGTTCAACTCTCCATTCGATGTGACTCTCACAATCTGTCAGAGGCCCCATACACTAAGTTTGGAAAAAAACTCTCCTTCAGAGTTGTCCCTACAACTAGCTGGGTTCAAGACGGAGCAATGCTAAACTCCGTCATACACCGTCGACAGTTCTTTAAGCTATACGCAACAGACTTGAGGCCTTGTTATTTAGTGACAAAGAACCCGTCGATGACACATCAACCATGATAGCAAGGATCAAGCATATGAAATGATACCAGCAAATCACAGAACTATCACAAACTTGTATGATCAGATTCAGTAGCACCACAGACGCAAATAGAAAATGGCTAGTCCAAAGTTTAACTCTCCCAAGAGCAGCTCATACGGTGTATCACAGGAAAAGACACCGGCATGTAGAAGAATTCTCATTCCAAAAGCTACAAGTCTCGTTACAACAAGAAAGTTACAATGACTCCACGATTCATGTCTAAGAATCACTACCGAAAGTCCTGCGAATACTGTACAACATACTGTCATGAAAGCTATTCTTCCAGCTATACACACTGGAGAGATGCTATACCTAAGAGAAACCGAACTCCTCGCCGGCCTCCTACCAGCTAACAGCTCCATAGGGCCGCCTCAACTCTTGATGATAACATTCAAGACAAGTCTTCCTTAGATGAGCAAACTCCAGATGTATTCGACCACCTTCACTTGAGCAACCTCCAACTCCATCTCGCGTGAAGCGCCATGCAAACGGGAGAGTTCCAACTTCGTCAAGAACAGCATATCACAAAGGAGGACAAGCTCAGTGTCCCGGGGAACTTCATTCAATGTACGAAACTACTTGTCAGTAAAGAGAATAATGTAATCATCTCAACGCTGAATAAACACAAGTGATTTCACTTCCACACTAAGAAGATTCAGAATACCCACAACTCATCCGCTCTAACAATGAGTTCGGCGCTCCACGCGCCACTTGAGTTCCTCCTGCCAATCACTCGTCAACATCGAGTAACGGGTCCAACACCCCGATCTCTGCTCGCTGCTTGAGCTCCATCAGCAACTCGTTGGTCCCAAATAATGAGTTCAGCGCTCTGCTCGCCTCTTGAGCTCCATCAACAACTTGTTTGTCCCAAACAATGAGTTTAGCACTCTGCTCGCCGCTTAAGCTTAACAAACAACTCGTTGGTCCCAAACAACGAGTTCATCGCTCTGCTCACCGCTTGAGCTCCATCAACAACTCGTTTGTTCCAAACAATGAGTTCACCGATCTGCTCGCCGCTTGAGCTCCATCAACAACTCGTTTGTCCCAAACAACGAGTTCAGCGCTCTGCTCTCCGCTTGAGCTCCATCAACAATTCTTTTGTCCCAAACAACGAGTTCAGCGCTTCGCTCTCCACTCGAGCTCCATCAATAGTTTGTTGGCTCCAAACAACGAGTTCAGCGCTCTGCTCGCCACTTAAGCTCCATCAACAACTCGTTGGTCCCAAAAAATGAGTTAAGCGCTCTGCTCGCCGCTTGAGCTCCATCAACAACTTGTTGGTCCCAAACAATGAGTTCATCGCTCTGTTCATCACTTGAGTTCCATCAACAACTTGTTTGTCCCAAACAACGAGTTCAGCGATCTGCTCGCCGCTTGAGCTCCATCAACAACTCGTTTGTCCCAAACAACGAGTTCAGCGCTCTGCTCTCCGCTTGAGCTCCATTAACAACTCGTTGGTCCCAAACAACGAGTTCAGCGCTCTGCTCGCCGCTTGAGCTCCATCAACAACTCGTTTGTCCCAAACAACGAATTCAGCGCTCTGCACGCCGCTTGAGCTCCACCAACAACTTGTTTGTCCCAAATAATGAGTTCAGGGCTCTGCTCGCCCGTTGAGCTCCATCAACAACTCGTTTGTTCGAAACAACGAGTTCAGCGCTCTACGCCGCTTGAGCTCCATCAACAACTTGTTTGTCCCAAACAACGGGTCCAGTGCTCCGCACTCTGCCTGGGCTCCATCAACAACTTGTTGGCTCCATGCAACAAGTCAAATGCCTTGGTCTTCGCTCAAGCTCTACCAAATAGCTCGTTGGTTCCAAACAATGAGTTCAACACCTTGCTTTATGCTTGAGCTCCGTCCATAACTCATTGGCTCCAAATAATGAGTTCAATGTTCCACTCTACGCTCATTGGCTCCCCACAATGAACTTGCCGGAGCCAAACAACAAGTTCAAGCTCAAGTGCATCTCATAGCTCTCCCTACAAACTCATCGGGATCAGACGAAAGTTTCTACATCAACTCCATCAAGGAGTCTCCCCTACAAACTCGCTGGGATCAAAATGGCAGTTTCTGCATCAGCTCTATTTCAGAGTTGTCTCTAAACTCGTCGGAGTCAAACGACAGTTTCTGGACCAACTCAATCAAGGAGTTGTCTCTACACGCTTACTGGGCACAAACAGCAGGTGCAACATCCAACTCCGTCATAGATCCATCTCTAAGATTGTTGGGAACAAACAACAAGTTCAACACACAGCTCCACCACGAGTTGCCTCTACAAACTCGCTGGGATCAAACGGCAGTTTCGATACCAGCTCTATCTTAGAGTTGTCTCTAAACTCGCCGGAGTCAAACGACAGTTTCTGGACCAACTCAATCAAAGAGTTATCTCTACATGCTTGCTTGGTGCAAACAGTAGGTACAATGTCCAACCCCATCACAGAGTCCTCTACACGCTTGCTGGGCACAAACAGCAGGTACAATGTCCAACCCCGTCACAGAGTCCTCTACACGCTTACTGGGTGCAAACAGCAAGTTCAGCACTCAATTCTGCCATCGAGTTCTCTCCAAACTTGCCGGGAACAAACAGCAAGCTCTACGTCAACTTAGTCAAAGAGTTATCCCTCTAAACTTGCTGGGCACAAACGGCAAGGTTGAACGTTCAACTCTATCTCTAAGTCGTCTCTCAATGCTTCTGGGAACAAACAACAAGCTCTACGTCAACTAGGTCAAAGAGTTGTCCCTCTAAACTTGTCGGGCGCAAACGACAAGATTGAACGTTCAACTCTATCTCTGAGTTATCTCCAAACTCGCCGGGATCAAATGGAAAGCTATACATCCGCTGTATTTCAGAGTTGTCTCGAAACTCGCCAGGGTCAAATGGCAATTTCTACGTCAACCCTATCTCAGAGTTGTCTCTACACGCTTGCTGGGCACAAACAGCAGGCGCAACGTCCAACTCCGTCGCCGAGTTCTCTACACGCTTTTCGGGCACAAACGGCAAGCTCAAAATGTTCAACTCTGTCCCGGATATGCCATAACAACTTTTTGAGATCAAACAACAAGTCTGTAACAGCTCTCCTAGCACAGCTATTGATATACGTACAAGATCCACCAATCCACGGTGATGGAGTAAAAAGCTGGGTATACACATATAAGTAATTATACATATATATATGAGTTGTTGCATATACATGACAATAAATTTATGTATAAAATTTTTTAATGCACACCCAAGCCCAAAAAACTTCAAAAATTTCCACAAATCTCCAAAAGCTCAAAAAGTTGCAAAAATGCAAAAGCGCATATACAAAAACACTTACTGTATCATAAACAAAGGAGGTTTGATATTGGATAAATTTGGAACGGGTCAGGTTTGCAACCCAAACCGCAAGCAAATCAAGAAGAACTCAAAAGAAACGCAAAAGGGTATTAACGGGTCGAATCCAAACCTGTTATCCAAAACCGCAACCCTCCTACTACTTTCCTTCTTCCTCTTCGTCCAACAGATCTTCCCGCCAAAAAATTCCAAAAGCAGTGCTCGACTAAAACACCCAAACTCGACTGAACAATGGCCATGCTCCGATTCCAAGCGCCGCTTCGTCAAGAGCCCCGTCGAAGGTCCTGGTCGACAACTCTCCGTGAAACAGAGCTCGACCGAAAACAGAACTCGAACCCAAAAAAATCTAACTCCTATTGCTCGGCGAGGTGGCTATACCCATAGTTCAGCGAACTCGTAGCTCGGCAAGAGCGTCGACAATCTCCGTAGCTCGGCAAAGTGCTCAAAGGCCATAGGTCAGCGAGAGCTCGAGCTCCGTAGCTCGGCGAGACCCAAACGGCCATAGCTCGGCGAGGTGGCTATTCCCATAGCTCAGCGAACTCGTAGTTCAGCAAGAGCATCGACAATCTCCGTAGCTCGGCGAAGTGCTCAAAAGCCATAGGTCAGCGAGAGCTCGAGCTCCGTAGCTCGGCAAGACCCAAACAGCCAAAGCTTGGCAAAATGGTGATAGCTCGGCGAGAGCTCGAGCTCAGCGAAGCCACGACGACAGCCAAATGCGAGAGCTCAATAGCTCGACCATGCCATGCTACCATAGCTCGACAGTAGCGAGTTATCGCCATAGCTCGGCGAAACAGGAGCTTAATAGCTCGGTCAAAGCTTCAATTCCTCGTAGCTCGCCGAGAATAGCTCCCCCAGCATGGAGAAATGTCGTCTCCATAGCTCGGCCAAAGTCTCTACCGCCAATCTCCGAGCTTTCACTTCGTCGAAACCCACAGAGTCTAAAAAACAGAGCTCGACCAACTCGACCGACACCTCAATGCTCTGTAGCTCGACAGAGTGCACGGAGTAGCTTGATGCTCCCGAAGGGCGACAGAGCTCTGATGACTAGACGCCCCTGCAGCTCAGCAAGACTTCGAAAGCTTGGTGAGTTGGTTTGCTGAGCTGAGGGGGGATGAAGACGAGCTACAACTGCGGGATCTTCCAGAAATCGATGTTGGCTTGTGATTAACGCTCAAGGTTTTTTGGCCCTTGATAAAAATCGCTCAGCCGTCCGATCTCCTCAGCGCGCGAGCCAAGCTCCGATCTGCGTCCCAGATCGCTTCAAAACCCGAGTCAGGATCCGATAATCTAGAAAATCATTTTAAAATCATTTTTAATTCGAAAAGTTAATTAAAAATTCAAAAATAATTATTTAAATTCCGAAAAATAATTAAAAATTCCAAAAAATAATTAAAATTGAATTTATTAATTTATAAAATTCGAAAGAGTGATTTTGAGATTACAGGACATTCCATAAAATTCGGAGAAATCTGAAGAACTATGGAAATATTCCCAGAGAATTCCAGAAAATTCAGAAAAAATTGAAAAAATATGGAAAATTCTAGGAAAATATTCAGTGCCTTCAAAAGCCACAGATCAGTTCCAGGTATCTCCGAACACTCCGACTGCTAAGATTATTCGACAGATTCTAAAAATAAGACCTACTACTTCCCGAAAGCCATGAAAATTGACTTCCGGGAGTGGGGGGCTTATGATGATGGTAAAAATTGCAGCAGACCAGAGCCATACGATCCCTACACGGATCTCAAAGCGTATACAGGCAGATGAGTTATCATAGGCCTATTTTACAGGCCTGGCCCCACTCCGAGACATGGGCTTCTTTCAAGCCCATAAAAAGTGACAGGCTAGGCCCACTAAGAGAGACACCCAGCCCATGTTGGTTAGGAGTCAAATTTCTTATCCCCTAACAGGGATATCTTATCTCTTCAGGGAGGGAGACATGAAAGATCCAACAGTCACGATTCGATCTCTAGAATGTTTCTCAGGCCTATAAATTCCCCTCCCCCCTCTTCAGTCTCCAGGTAATCAACAATTCACCAGTTTTCACTCTCTTACTTTCTTTCTTTCTGGTTCTGACTTAAGTGTCGGAGGGTCTGTCGCTGGGGGCCACCCCCCAGTGTTTCAGGCATTTTGCAGGTCCATCGGCCGTATCATCCACCGTCGAATTCAAATCACAGGAGGTCAATCAACGATCCAGATTCATTCTCAGGAGCCCTAACAGTTTATAATGGCCAAGGCATAGGTTTGACTTTTAGTAGTTTCCATCATTTATGAATTCACTATCTGTTTGCTCCCATACCGAAATAAGCAGCAACACCCCCAAAAGAACTCCTTTATTTATTTAATTATATATATATATATATATATATATATATATATATATATATATATATGTACTTAAGGAAACATAGACTTTTATACCCCAATTTATAATTATTTTTCAACATATACTAATGGAAACATGAACTTTTATTTACAACTAATTATTGTCATACTATTCAAACTTGATCTACATAATTGTTGATTTACTATTTACAAGGCTTTTGATATGCTGTATCGTTCTGAAGACGTATTGTAGGCACGTGCCCACGTCCAAATCTAGTATATATATGAATTAGAACCAATTACATGTTGAACTAAGATAAGTATAAGAGGCACTTAATAAGCATATTATGGAAGAATCATAAAGAAGGAGATACCACAGTTCCAAATATAAAAGACAGTTACAATTACTCCACCTTACACACAAAAAATGTTCCCTTCATGCAGAGACGATGTAAGTTACCTAGATGATCAAAGGAATTTTTTCCCAAACTGCCCCACTTTTTGAAAGTTTTTCCCCAACTATCCTACTTTTGTTTTTAATTCCCAAACCATCCCACTCGGTCTTTGAAAGACCGAGTTTAGTTAAAACTAACTCGGTTTTTCAAAGACCGAGTGTTAGTTTTGGATTTTTCAAATTCTAACACTCGGTCTTTGAAAAACCGAGTTATTTTTAACTAAACTCGGTCTTTCAAAGACCGCGCGGTCATTTTGGTAAATACTTTCGAAAGCGGGTTAGTTTGGTAAGTACTTTCAAAAAGTGGGTTATTTTGGTAACAAGTTCGGTTTGTAGAAGGAAAAAACACCAATTAAGAACTAGAGACCATTTAATTATGTAACAAATGTTACATAATACTAGCAAACCACAAGCACCAACTTGATTATTTGAAAACTATGTCTAATATTAAACTATTTTAAACTATTATTGTATAATCAAATTAAACTTTATCGGAACCTAACTAATAGTAATAACACTTTACACTAGTTAAAACACAATATGAACAGAGAAATATGAAATAAATGAAAATAGTGAATATTATAGTTAACTATGAATGTCAATAATAATTACTTAACAACCACATTTTAATATTAAACATAGAAAAGGGAGTTCCTGACCTAGGCCACCATCTTTTTCGGAAATTACTCTTTTCCTTCCATAGACTTTGCGTCTTAAATTTTATGAATCTAAAAAAATATTGTAATTTGTTAAGTGTTTGCACTTTTAACTTTAGAACTGTAACCATTTATAGTATGTTTCCCTTCAAAATTTAAATTCCTTTAGTGTTGCACAGTCAGTAGAAAAATTCTGGGCCAAAAGATGGAAGCTACTTATACCGAAACTTTGGCAAATTGTCCTCTTGAAAATCAATTTGGAGTAACCACAATAATCGAGACAAGGAATGCTATACGGTTCCAGATTCTACTTCTCGGGGTGGACATGAATGATTGGACCAGCATACATACAAATCATTATATAAGGAGTATTAATGTAGAATTTTGTCATAATATATATGGAGTTTGTGTGTATAACATTCTAGAGTTCTAGATCCAAGCTGGATTCAAATTTTCTTTAATCTTACCTATTTCTGACAAAGATCTATCTTTGTAAGCATGTGTCGCCAACTCAAGTTGAGTCCACTGACATATATGTTTATGGAACATCAAAACATGTATGCACAAGTAGGTTGCTGCAAAATTTTATTAAATTCCTTAATTAAGTAATTTAAAAGAAACTAACTTAAACTAATTTCATGACCTCTACATATTTGGTAACAAAAAAGTGATGCATATTTTACTGAGAATTTTCAAGATTCTTTAAGGTAAAAAAGGAAAAAGAAGAAGATTGACATTGTTACGTCGTGTGAGTACTTACAATCATTCATGTCCACCTTGAGATGTAGAATCTGGAACCGTATAGCATTCCTTGTCTCGATTATTGTGGTTGCTCCAAATTGATTTTCAAGAAGAAAATTTGCCAAAGTTCCGGTATACGTAGCTTCCATCTTTTGGCCCATAATTTTTCTACTGACTGTGTGCAACACTGAAGGAATTTAAATTTTGAAGGGAAACATACTATAAATGGTTGCAGTACTAAAGTTAAAGGTGCAAACACTTAACAAATTACAATATTTTTTTAGATTCATAAAATTTAAGACGCAAAGTCTATGGAAGGAAAAGAGTACTTTCCGAAAAAGATGGTGGCCTAGGTCAGGAACTCCCTTTTCTATGTTTAATATTAAAATGTGGTTGTTAAGTAATTATTATTGACATTCATAGTTAACTATAATATTCACTATTTTCATTTATTTCATATTTCTCTGTTCATATTGTGTTTTAACTAGTGTAAAGTGTTATTACTATTAGTTAGGTTCCGATAAAGTTTAATTTGATTATACAATAATAGTTTAAAATAGTTTAATATTAGAAATAGTTTTCAAATAATCAAGTTGGTGCTTGTGGTTTGCTAGTATTATGTAACACTTGTTACATAATTAAATGGTCTCTAGTTCTTAATTGGTGTTTTTTCCTTCTACAAACCGAACTTGTTACCAAAATAATCCACTTTTTGAAAGTACTTACCAAACTAACCCGCTTTCGAAAGTATTTACCAAAATGACTGCGCGGTCTTTGAAAGACCGAGTTTAGTTAAAAATAACTCGGTTTTTCAAAGACCGAGTGTTAGAATTTGAAAAATCCAAAACTAACACTCGGTCTTTGAAAAACCGAGTTAGTTTTAACTAAACTCGGTCTTTCAAAGACCGAGTGGGATGGTTTGGAAATTAAAAACAAAAGTAGGACAGTTTGGAAAAAACTGTCCTACAAATCAAAGTTGTATTCATGAACTCGTGATAGTTGCTCCTCAGTCAAATCAAGTCAAATCACGATAAAAGAAATCCTACGGTTGCATGACAATGTGTATAAATGAATAAGATGTTGACAATTGCAAGCCTCAAATAATTTTTTGAAAACTAAAACACGATAATAAAGATGAGGTTAATTTACTTGATTCACAAGAACAACACGTCGGTCGTGAAGTTGTTCGATGATCATATCACATACCGTCTTCTTTCCTGAAGCTGCACCACCATCAACTCCTGCAGCGAACAAAACAAGAAGAATTAATGCAGTTGAAGAGAATGTAAACTGAAGATTGATTATACGTGTAACTCAAAAGCGGTTTAGAAATTCTAACCAATTACAAAGGGTTGCTTTCTGATACTTTCATTTGTTGAAGTCGATTGTTGATATGTTCCACGCTTCACTTTTTCGGCAGGATTATCAATGCGAAGTCCAGAAAGGTGGAAGTCGTTCGCAGTCTCCAGAAAATCATTACCCATATTGTCAGATATCTCAAAACAGATCATTACCCAATTGAACCCACATGAATTTAAACACAATGGTTCAAACATAACCCGAAAAAATAAAGAAAAAGTAAAGACACCTCAAAGGTATTTAACTCATCCATTAAAAGATGGGACTAGGAGCACATAGCAAACCTTTGTAGAATGCAGTTAGAATTAAGTCATATCTCATACTTGGTGTTATGATCGAATAACAGGCATGCTTTCACATAAATGATTTCTCAAAAGTATTAGTTATAAATTCCATGATTTCATAATGATGATGAAGATAGTAAGATAAGCAACATAATGAAATGGTAGTTTCCCTGTGCCATATACTAATTGTATATGGAACTCTTGTATGCATGTTTTGTATTTGATTCCCTCCACTTTCCTAATTAAGAAAATGGAAAGACAATGTACAACCAAAGCCATCCATAGTAATGTATATGATTATGATACCCACGACAAGGTGGAACAAATAGGATTTGCTTCTTTATTATCTAATCAAGTCATTAGGAAAGGTTGAAATTCAGTAAGTCATCTTAAGTAAATGATTTTAATCAAGCAGAGAATTTGAATTACCTCGAAATTTGAGGGTCTGATTCTATTTATAGATGTTAAGTATACTATGACTTGCTCGATTGGAATGTGTTTTATATTCTAATTAATTAGCCACGGTCATCATCGACTTGATTATTTAACTTCAACTTACTGCAAGTTACTGTTTTATTTGATCTAGTCAAAAATTGATGCCGTGCTAGTTACCTGGACAATTAGGTATTAGAACCAAATTAACCTTGGCTATTAGGAAAAGAAGCTATCAATTTGTAAACATGTATCTTCAGATGATATATGGATGGAATCAAATAACTTGTGTGGTGATTTGTTTCATTGTTGGTGGAAAAAAATGTTTTCCTACTAATTATTACGGGGTAAAAAGCAGAAAAATACCTCATATTGTCACTAACTCTGCAGTTATACCTCATTAACCTAATTATATCATCATCAAATATTGAATTTTTTAGAATAATTATACCCCTTACCAGGTAATTTGAAAGAAAATACCTCAAAGTTCCACTGCAGTTATATACCTAATCTTTTTCTTTCCACTTATATATACCCTAATAGTACCGTCATAGTAGTTTTTCAGCTTGTAGTGTTCAAAATGAATCAAAGCTAGACTAAAAATGGAGAAGAAGAAGGGTAAATGATTACTAAGGTGGACAAAAATTGCAATTTCCAATGAAATCATTCATTCCCACCACTTCTTGGTTGCACATGCTGCTCGATCTTCAGCTATCCCTGCATAATATTAGTGATTTGCCCTCTTGTCAGATTTTCCTCACTCAGATTGGGCAATAGTAGTATAAAACATTAAGTAATTAGTGAGGAAATTAGTATAGGAGAGAGAGAGGGAGAGAGAGTGAGAGAGAGAGAGAGAGAGAGATATTTTGGAGCTAGGGTTTGAGAGAGGGAGGAAGACGATGGAGATCAAGCTAGGGTTTGAGATACTACGACGGGGGGCACGGTGGCGGGAGGAGGGGGTTTGGAGAACGAATTTGAGTTGAGTTTGAGATATTACGACGGGGGGCACGGTGGCGGGAGGAGGGGGTTTGGAGAGATGAGTTTTAGAGGGAGAAATGAAATAATTGGGAATGAATGTAACACCCCGAATTCCTAATAAGACCGAATTCGAAGTTCCGCAGGATCTTTACACTTTTCTTCGTACAATTTTATAAGGAATTAAAAACTTTTATTACAACAGAGTTTACATCAATGCAGCGGAATTATAAATTACAACATTTATACATAAATTGAATAATAACTTGAATATTTCTTTAAACATCAATCAATTTTTAGTCTTGTCAATCACTTTATCCTGCATGGAAACTGTGGGTACGTCAGTTGTATACAACTGACGCTAGGATATAATACATCAATTTCTCTTACTTAGAAAGTACACACTTGTCACAAAACAAACTAAGGGGGACTACCCTATTGATGTCGTGTGTGAATGTGCACTTAGTCCTTAATACAGTTATTAATATTTACATGACACTAATGTGCACTTGTTCGAATTCTATGCATCCCATACTGCATAGGTCTGAGGGTAAGCCCTTAATCGTACTTCATATTGTAGGGTTCGATCCCTCGCCATGACTTAAACTACTACAGTTACTACGGTAAGTATCCTAGATATTCTATGAGTTACGAGCCCATGTCCAGACATCCTAGAGAGAATCCCATGCACTGACACATGACTCATCATGCAGGCATCCTGTGGTCAATTCACTTCTGCCATGAACCATGGCACCACCCGTAGTCACCAAATACTCCACAAGCGTCGTCACCGGGACGGTATACTGGAGTAGTATCTATGTCCTAATCATGACGCATCATGAGGACATCCTGTGAACACTCTCACACCGCCATTCCAATGGCCTTCCAGGCTTATGTTTTTCTCTTACTTTCAATACATCTCCACTATGTATCTAAATCCTTAGATAATTGAATCATGAATAAAAATCAACACTCTAGAATTCAGCGTTATCCCTACACCGGTCTTAAAAATATCAATCATTATCCATGACCCAAATTTGGTCACAATTTATCACATTCCTCTTTTCAAAACTTTCATTCTTGCCGATGTGAGGACTTTGCTAAAATTCTAGTCTAAATTCTCTTTTCATGTTCATTGTACTTGTTCACAAATTTTACAATTCATCATGTTTCTTTTCAATCAATTTTTCATGCACAACTTGCATATTCTTAGATGATATGGCTAAAAATAGGATTAAATCGGGGCCATTCAAATCGGACAGAAATCTTAAAGCTCAGGGGTAAAACGGTAATTTCACCTATAAACGGGTCTGAATTGGGAACTGAGTCTTTCTTCAAGACCCAATAACCCACGAACGGATCCACCTCAACTGGGAACGGGTCCAACCCGAAATAAACCCGGTCCAGCATGATAGAATTAGGGTTTCTGATTAATACTAATCAACGGTCCTGATTCACATCTATCCTTTCACTGGGAATTAGGGATTACATTCCTAATCTGATCACAGGAATTACATTCCTTATCTGATCACAGGGATTACATTCCTAATCTGATCCCTAAGGCGACTATAAATACCCCCCCATCCACCACCATTAAGAGGTAATCAATCTTTTGCCAATTTACGCTCTTTCATAATCATTCCTGATTACTGACTTGAGCGTCGGAGGGTGCGTCGCCGGGATCAACCCCGGTGTCTCGCACTTTTTGCTGGTGAACGGCGGGAGTCAATGGATAAACTCCGGCGGAACAGGTTTTAGGTTTGCTATTCAAGTTTTCCAAGAATCCATAAATACTATCTGTTTGCCCCCACACCAGATTTAGCGGTAACAGATTGGTGCTGTCTGTGGAAAACAAATGAATAGCAGCCTCCCCTCTTCCCGTTGGTCAGATCTTCTCCAGCCATACCTCCTAGGAAAGTAAGATCCAGAGGGTCCAACCGTGGACCCAACCCCGTTGATCAGCAATAGGAAGTCCCCATCCAACCCGCTCAGCAACAGGGGCAACTTCATCCTCAAGCCGAGGACCCTCTCCAGCAGGACCAACCTCCTCTTCAGAATCTGCAACCCCCTAAGGGTCCCCCCGGGGCTCAGAATGCCGGTGCGGGGGGCTCACGTCCTAATCCTCAGAAGCAACCACTCCATTAGGACCGCATCTCAATACACAATGCCTCTACGAATTCTATGGCCTCCCACAATCCCCGAGTTTCCGACCTTTGCAATACCATCCTCAATCGGCAGAAGGATGAGGATCTTCGCTGCCATTTGGATGAAAAGCAGGCCCGAGAGGGAGCCTCCCGCCAGCAACGTCCGAATGAGCGATCTCCTCACCGCCGAGACTACAGAAGGTCCCCTACCCGAAGAGGGCGGAAAGAGTCACCCGAGCACCATAGGAGAAGACCCCACTCCCCTGCCGGTCGGCAACATCCGAGGAACGATGATGCACCCATCACTCGTACCGAGTTCCAGCAGTTCCAGGCGACTGTTTTGCAAGCCCTCAACCTCCAACCCAACAACAACAATGCCCAAAGGGCTCCTACCCCTCCACGGGTCCGAAGTCCTCACCATCGGTCCATAACTCCTCCTCCGGCTCCTAGCAACCAACAGCACATGCCTAGCCCCCGCCGCTCCCAGAGTCACCGTCATCGTAGTCCCCACTCTCCTTCCTATGAAGACGAGTCCAGAGGATCGTTTGACTACTATCGGAGGGACGATGCTCTCTACCGCCGTCTCCACGAGATGGAAAGGCACATCGGTCGAATAGACAAGGATGAAGAGTTAAGAGGAATGACCATCCGTCCGAGCAGACCTCCCTTTTCCCGGACCATCATGAAGGCTCCTATCCCAAGAGGTTTCAAACCCTCGCAGTTCGAAACTTACTCGGGGGAGTCGGACCCCATGGACCACATCGAAAGCTTTAAGACCCTCATGCTAATCCACCAAGCTTCCGATGCCTTGTTGTGTAAGACCTTCCCCGCCACTCTTAAGGGTTCGGCTCGGAAATGGTACTCCTGCCTCGCCCTGTCTTCCATATTCTCCTTCGAACAGTTTGAAACCCTCTTCATCACCCATTTTGTGAGTAGCAGACGCACGGAGAAGACCAGCATCTCGTTACTCCAGCTCCGCCAGGAGAAGGGAGAGAAGTAGAGAGACTATGAGAGGAGGTTCACTGCAGAGGTTAGATCCATCGCCTCCCTCGACCAGTCAGTTGCGGCGGCTGCCTTCCAATCAAATGTCCTCAACTCTAACCTTCGCTCCTCCCTTGCCAAGAAGCCCCCGCATAATTTTGCCGACCTCCTTCTTAGGAGCGAGAAGTACATTCGGGCCGAAGAAGCCGAGAATCTCCCGGGCTTTGAGGAGACATCTTTCGGGAACAAACGGCAGAGCACAAGCGAAGAGGGGTCCCAAAAATCCCAGAAGGACGGCAATGGACAGCGTCGCCCGACTCTTTGTTTTGAGAAGTTGACCTCCCTCATTGCTAATATATCAGAAGTTCTTATGGAGGTGGACAAGGAAGGGCTACTCTATGCTCCCCCAAGAATGAATACACCCGGCAAGAAGAGGAACAAGGATAAGTGGTGCCGCTTTCACAGGGACCACGGCCACGACACGGATGATTGTCGGCCTCTCAAGGAGGAGATCGAAAAACTCATACAGCGGGGACACCTGACCAAGTTCGTCCAAAAAGAGGGGGCCGAGCTTCCCCCTTGAGGAGCCTACAAACGAACAGAAGGGCCCGCCGAGCTTCAAGACTCAGAATCTCCCAGCTCCTCCCAAGAGGTCTTCACCTTATTGTAGAAGTAGGATCCTGATTTTCAATAAGGCCGATGCTTGTAACCCGGCTAATAGCATGTAGTAATGGCTCGCCCTATTGAAGCGACCACTTAGTTTATTTCAATAAAACTTTAAATCTTTTCATTGAAAATTATTGCTCTTGCTTCTCTATCTCTCCAAGTTATGACTCGCTAAATGGTGAGTTCAGAGTCCAGCTTCTTCTACATGGCTGCTCCCGCAACTTACTAATCTTTAAAAACGAGTTCGGAGTCCAACACTTGGCTCGATTCCGCTTCAAATAACTTGCTCTTCAGCGAGTTAGAAGTGGTTCGCCATTCGGAATTGCTCCCACAACCGTTGATACTCTCCTAAACGACGAGTTCGGAGTCCAACACTTGGCTCGATTCTGCTTCGGATAACTTGCTCTTAAGCTAGTTAGAAGTGGTTCGCCATTCGGAATTGCTCCCGCAACCGTTGAATCCCTCTAACGACGAGTTCGGAGTCCAACACTTGGCTCGATTCTGCTTCGGATAACTTGCTCTTAAGCGAGTTAGAAGTGGTTCGCCATTCGGAATTGCTCCCACAACCGTTGAATCCCTCTAATGACGAGTTCGGAGTCCAACACTTGGCTTGATTCTGCTTCGGATAACTTGCTCTTAAGCGAGTTAGAAGTGGTTCGCTATTCGGAACTTCTCCCACAACCGTTGATTCTCTCACTTAAATAGCGAGTTCGGAGCTCACAACTCTCTCCTAGAGTTGCTCCTCAAACTCGTCTTCCAAATGGCTATCCCCCAGAGCCGAGCTCTTTACTCCGCTCACCTCCAAGGCGGACCTCTTCTTCACAAGTTCGGAGCTCACAACTCCCTCCTAGAGTTGCTCCTCAAACTCGTCTTCCAGATGACTCACTCTTAGAGCCGAGCTCTTCACTCCGCTCGCCTCCAAAGCGGACCTCTTCTCAACGAGTTCGGAGCTCACAACTCCCTCTTAGAGTTGCTCCTCAAACTCTTCTTCCAGATGGCTCTCTCTTAGAGCCGAGCCCTTCGCTCCGCTCACCTCCAAAGCGGACCTCTTCTCAACAAGTTCGGAGCTCACAACTCCCTCCTAGAGTTGCTCCTCAAACTCGTCTTCCAGATGGCTCACTCTTAGAGCCGAGCTCTTCACTCCGCTCGCCTCCAAAGCAGACCTCTTCTCAACGAGTTCGGAGCTCACAACTCTCCCCAAGAGTTGCTCCTCAAACTCGTCTTCCAGATGGCTCTCTCCTAGAGCCGAGCTCTTCACTCCGCTCGCCTCCAAAACGGACCTCTTATCGACGAGTTCGGACCTCACAACTCTCTCCTAGAGTTGCTCCTCAAACTCGTCTTCTAGATGGATCTCCTAAAAGCCGAGCTATTCACTCCGCTTACCTCCAAGGCGGACCTCTTCTCAAACGAGTTCGGAGCTAAAACTTTCTCCTAGAGTTGCTCCTCAAACTCGTCTTCCAGATCGCTCTCTCCCAGAGCCGAGCTCTTCACTCCGCTCCCTCTAAAGCGCACCTCTTCTCGACGAGTTCGGAGCTCACAACTCCCCCCTAGAGTTGCTCCTCAAACTCGTCTTCAAGAAGACTCTCTCCTAGAGCCGAGCTCTTCACTCCGCTCGCCTCCAAAGCGAACCTCTTCTCACCGAGTTTGGAGCTCACAACTCTCTCTTAGAGTTGCTCCTCAAACTCGTCTTCCAGATGGCTCTATCCTAGAGCCGAGCTCTTCACTCCGCTCATCTCCAAAGTGGGCCTCTTCTAAGCGAGTTCGGAGCTCAAAACTCTCCCATAGAGTTGCTCCTTGCACTCACTTCAAAGAATGGATCTTCCCATGGCTTGTACGAGGATCTTCCTAGCACATCTTCTCCACCCCTAGGAGTAGAGCTCCTCTTCAAAAATCTCCAAAAATAGAGAGCACATCACCAGGCCTCGGAGCTCTTCACCTCTCCAAATATGCCGACCCCCTTCCTCGTTTATATTCGACCTCTCCTCCGTCGTCGAGCTCCGCCAGGGCCGAGCTCCAGTACGCCGAGCTACCGAACAACTTGGCCAAGCAACCGAGCCACTGGGCCCGGAGAGTTGCGACGTTCAAGACAAGAACTAGTCAAAACACTCAACTCCGTCACTCGGCAACCAGCGCCTCGACGTGCCACCGAACCGCCGTTCTACCGAGCCGAGGTGCCGAGGTACCGACCTCCACATATGGAGAAAAATGCCGGCGAGCTAGTTTCACCGTCGGATTGTCTCAAATTCATGTCCGAATTTGATGAGCGGCTTAGATCGTGCCACGTCTCTACAAAACGACAAGATAATGTTTTCTCAAAATTTGAGCCTCTTGTCTCGTGATTTGCGCCATGATCGTGATCAACCATCCAGATTGAGCCGCGTAGCTCGGATCTGAAATCTGAGCTACCAATCTACCGAACTGCAAAGTGGCAAAAAATGTGCCTCAAAATCCGTGCTCAGATTCGCCGAACAAGCAAGCAGATAAAGAGGAAGTACGAAAAAGAGGCTAACGGGTCGGGGTCGGATCCGATACCCACGATCCGACCCATACCCTTCTTGGCTTCTTCATTCTTTTCCTTCTTCTTTGGTTTCCTCGCCAAAAGTACCCAACACTTCTCCTCTTCTTCACTGTGCAAAAGAACAAGGCAGAGGAGAGAACCCGAATGCCTCTCCTCCCCTTCTTCTTTCTTCTCAGGGCCGAGCTCTGCAATGGCCGAGCTACCGAGCCGAGGTGCCGAGGTACCAACCTCCACATATGGAGAAAAAATACTGCCGAGCTAGTTTCACCATCAGATTATCTCAAAAACGTGCTAGAACATGATGAACGGCTCAGATCGCGCCACGTCTCCACAAAACGACAAGATAACATTTTCTCAAAATTTGAGCCTTTTGTCTCGTGATTCGCGCCACGATCGTGATCAACCGTCCAGATTGAGCCACGTAGCTCGGATCTGAAATTCGAGCTACCGAACTACCGAAGTGCAAAGCGGCAAAAATGTGCCTCAAAATCCGTGCTCGGATTTGCCGAACAAGAAGCAGAGAAGAAGAAGAAGAAGAAGAAGAAGAAGAAGAAGAAGAAGAAAAGAAAAAAAAAGTCGGGTTTGGACCCGTTAGGGTCCCAAACCCGAACCCACCTTCCCTTCTTCTCCTCCTACATTTGGCGCCAAAACTAAACAAAAAGTCAGCTTCTTCCTCCTGAAACGAATTCCCACCAAAAGAAAAACCCAACCTCTTCTTCGAAGCTCAGAGCCAAAAACTTCCTCTTCACCGAGCTCGAGGCCACCTCGACGAGTCTCCGAGCTCACCGTCGAAGCTCTCTCCTTCGATGGTCCGCCACGCCTCTACCCCGACGAAGCTCATCTCCACATAGAGCTCCATTCCTACCTGCACAAGCACCATCGCTGCTATTAACGAGCTTCGAGCTCGAACTCCCGACCAAGCTCCGCCGTGGCCGAGCTCCCCCACCATGCTTCTCGTCGAACCCAATTCTCCACGGTGCCGAGCTCCCTTGTCAAAGCTCCAAGCTCCTCTTCTTCACCACTTCCGCCGAGCTCCGAGCAAAACCATCACAGGCTTCTTCTTCCTCTGGCTTCGTCCCAAGCTCGACATATTCCAAAGCTCGAGCAACAGCTCGTCATCTCCATGACCTTCGCAAAGGAGCTCCCCATCCACTGCCTCCGAGCGTCCCTCTTCTCCTTGCCGAACTCCAACCTCCATGAATGCCCCGTCGAGCTCCATCACCTCTGAGTTCGAGAAACCAATCATCGAAGCTCTCCCACGCCGAACTCCTCTCCGAGAAACGAGCTCCAAGCTCTCTTTCACGAGCCCCATTCATCGTCGAGCTCTATGCCACTTCAGCCGAAGCCCCAAGCTCCTCTTCTTCACCACTTCCTCCGAGCTCTACTCCCCCAAGCTCCGTCATTAAGCTCTCTCTCTCCAAAGCCCCACTCACCTCCAACGACGAGCTCGTCTCCACACCATCGAGGCTATCCTCCCAAAACGCCGAGCTCGAAACTCCCCTTTCTCGCCGAGCGCCTCTAGCGCCGAGCTCCTCATCAGGCGAGGTCGGAGAGGGGGCGAGGCCTAGGTCGAAGACGGGTGGGGTAGGAGGATTCAGTCGAAGACGAAAGAAGAAGCAAGAAACGAAGACGAAGGAGAAGAAAGAAGAAGAAGAGCATGGAGAATGAGCAGAGAGAAAGAAAGAAAGAAAGAAAGAAAGAAAAAAAAGAAAAAAAGAAAAAAAATGCCACATGGCATTGCCACGTGGCATCATCTAGAAGGGTCGGCAGATCCAAGTCGCCGAGCCGAGGTGCCGAAGCACCGACCCTGTAATTGGAGAAAAAACCCGCCGACCCATACAATCCGTCCGATCTTCTCAAAATTCACGTCACGACACGATCGACGTCCAGAAATGCGCCACATATCCAGAACGTGATCTGCTTTGCGATGCGCGCGCATCTGATCATGATCGACGCTCAGAAACTTGCCACATGTCCAGGTAATATTTAATTAATTAATTAATTAATTTATTTGTTTTAATTATTTAAAAAATTAGAAAAAATATTTAAAAAATCGAAAAAAATTAATTAAAAATTCTAAAAATAATTATTAATTCAGAAAAATTATTTTTAAATTCTGAAAAAAGTAATTATTAAATTAGAATAATTAATTAATATTTTCGATAATTAATTATTTAATTTGGAAAATGAATAAAAAATTCAAAAAAATGAGAAAAAATTCAGAAAAAATCTGGAAAAATCACCAAAAATCCAGAAAATTCTGAGGATATTTTTGGGTATTTTACAAGCCTAGAATAACACCGTTACACCCCAAGCAAGATTCCAAACTCCCTTAAGAATACCGATAAAATCCCGTACGACATTAGAACAACAAAACTACTCCTCGAAGACTGTAAAACTCAGTCTCCAGGAGTGGGAGGCTCGTGATATGGCTAAAAATAAGATTAAATCGGGGCCGTTCAAATCGGACAGGAATCTTAAAGCTCAGGGGTAAAACGGTAATTTTACCTATAAATGGGTCTGAAATGGGAACTGGGTCTTTCTTCAAGGCCCAATAAACCACGAACAGATCCACCTCAACTTGGAACGGGTCCCAACCCGAAATGAAACCGGTGCAGTAGGATAGAATTAGGGTTTCTGATTAATACTAATCAATGGCCCTGATTCATATATATCCTTTCACTGGGAATTGGGGATTACATTCCTAATCTGATCACTGGGATTACATTCCTTATCTGATCACAGGAATTACATTCCTAATCTGATCCCTAAGGCGACTATAAATACCCCCCATCCACCACCATTAAGAGGTAATCAATCTTCTGCCAATTTACGCTATTTCATAATCATTTCTGATTACTGACTTGAGCGTCGGAGGGTGCGTCGCCGGGATCAACTCCGGTGTCTCGCACTTTTTGTAGGTGAACGGCGGGAGTCAACGGACAAACTCCGGCGGAACCGGTTTTAGGTTTGCTATTCAAGTTTTCCAAGAATCCACAAATACTATATGTTTGCCCCCACACCAGATTTAGCGGTAACATTAGACAATTTCACATTAAATTATACTCAATAATTTATAAGTCAAAATCTCAATTTTGAGCTCTTCGCAATTTTCTCTATGTTCAACAAGTATTTGTATCTTTAATTACAGAAAGAATCATATCCAAAAAAAAATCTTATTAATTCTTCTTCTCAAAATTCTAATCATAATAAGTTAAACGTTATAGAAACACTTTTCATGAATAATTCAAAATTCAAAAATCAACAATCAGCATAGTTCAGTCGGCTGTGGAAACTGGCCAGTCGACTGTCCCGTGAAACTTTAAAAACTCAAGAACATACAGTCAGTTCAGTCAACTGTGAAAAAATGGCCAGTCGACTGTCTCGTGAAACTTCAAAACTCAAGAACAGACAGTCAGTTCAGTCGACTGTGGAAAAATGGCCAGTCGATTGTCCTGTTAAACTTCAGTTCACAGACGAAAGTCTATTGCTAAACAAAATTCGAAATTTAACACTTGACAGTCGACTGTCGACTCTAGTTTGGTCGATTGTCAATTGTAACAGGTTGCAGTTAAAGTGGTTCAAAAATACATTTTTGATTTCGACATAGAAAATTTCTTTTTAGAAGAATCATTAAGCAACATATTCCCCTTTTATTCACAATGTGTTCAAACTCTTATTATTTTTTTTCCCATTCTTTAACAAAATCAAGTTCTTAATTTAGTTCTATTTTACAAATTATTCATTTTCTTATGTTTCAAAAGACAATCTAGATAATAAATCAAATGACTACATCACTACTTGCATATGGGAAAAGAAACACACTTTTATCACAATTTAATCTACTAATATTCCATGAATACTAATTTAAATTCCATAATTTAGCCATAAGCACAATTTTCACATATTGTATCTTTCATTTCATGCATAGACAATGTTTCACAAAAAATCACAATTCATCCATTTTAGCAAGCAAGTAAACTACCAAGTCATCACACACATACTCAATTACACATTCTATTTATTCTACCACTTTTTCATATAGATTACTTTGGTGTTCTTTTTCTCTAATCTCCTTAAAGAAAATGCATGGAAGTTTTCTATTCATTCTTAACACAATCACAATGTCAATTCCTAGCATGGTATCTAAAGTAGAAGTTCGAGAAATCAGCCACCTATTTTGAAGAAACACAAATGAAAATAACTCCTAGAAATTTCCTTGAACAATGGCGATCCGTATCCTCCTAGATTGTGCCACAAGTTGCCTTATCCTCCTTGTGTTTGATGGAACCCGAAGCTCTCCTTGCTCCCTGGTGAAATGGCCGGCCTCCGATTGAAAGGGATACACACACAAATGCACACTCAGTCTTTTGTTCACAACTCTCAATCTTTTTCTCACTTTTTGTTTGTTTGTTTCTTTCTCTTTTTAACAAATTTTTCAAGTGTGTTGCATGAAGAAATGGAGGGGGTATTTATACATTTTTTAAAGTGAAATGGAGGGCTAGGATTGATCTAGATGGTTGTGGATTAGGGACTAGGATGAACTAGGGAGTTAAAGAAACTACCCATGAACACAAACCACCTCTTCCACTACACCAACTCACCCCTCTCTCTCTTGCTATTTCCGGCCTACCCCATGCTCCACCCAAGACACGTGCTAGTGCAATGCACATGTCACACAACACACCCCTAGTTACTAGTTGTACATAATTATTTAATTAATTGTCTACAAAACTAGTCTATACTACAAGTTCTAACAATTAAGAGGGAATTAAACTAGTGGGCTCAAATTAGAGGGCTTTAGAACCCATGGGCTATTAATTAAAATAAATAATTTATTAGTGTAGGCTAAGAATAAGCAATTAGGTCTAGAATTTAAATAGACTTTTTAAAATAAAAAGAGAAGGATTAAAATATTTGTTCATGTTATGAAAATAAATAATTTTCTACGGAAAAATGCACATGAATTTGTACGTGCAAAATACGTAAAAATCAACAAACTCTTATTTAATTAGAAGTTAAAAATTCAGGATGTTACAGTGAAAAAGGGAAATGAAATACTCAGGGGAAAACTAAGAATTTGGGGGGGGGGGTCATATCCCAGTGTTTTTTGTAAACACGACAGGATAGACCCTCCGTACCCCGACTTTTTATATAAACGTCGGAAAAAATAACCATGATAGAGTGGGTTGAAAGTATGAAAACTCTATTCGAGCGTAAGGGTGACAATCGGATCGTTCGGGTTTGGGCGGGTCGAAACCACTCGGGTCAGCCAGATTCTCGGTTGGGCCCGGGTCGAGTTGGGAAGTTAATCGGGCTGGGCCGGGCAGGGTTTGAAACAGAAAATTTTGACCCAGCCGACCCGCTGTAATGCCTCGAATCCCATTTACATGTAATTCATAGCACAACAGGATCTTTTACTTCAATTCATACAATTTTATAAGGAATTTTAAACTTTTCATTATACAACACTGTTATGTTTACAAAATACACAGCGGAAGTTACAATAAAGAAATATACAACTTTAACATTAGACAACTTTAATCTGAAAATAATCATCAGCATCAATTCATCTTTATGCCTTTTTGCCAATCCAAGTTCTGCACTTGAAAACGTAGGCACGTCAGCTGTATAGAACTGACGCAATGCTATAATACAACGATTCTCTTACTTTAGCAAACACAAACTTGAATGCACAATGAAGTGTAAAAAGTGACTATCTTAAACATGTCAGTGTATGATATGACTTAATGCCTAATGCAGATGTTTACACTACGATGACATTAATGCATACTTGTTCGGATTCTATGCATCCCATACTACATAGGTCCGTGGGCAAGACCTTACGTATAGGGTTTAATCCCTCGCCATGCAAAACCTACTATGGTAACAAAAGTAAGGTTCAGACATCCCACGAGTACGGATTCCAGTCCCGGAGTCCACCGTCAAAACTTACAGAATCATCGTCGTGCGAACATCCCGCAAGTGCCCCTCTAGCCCCAGTCTAAGCATATACACTGGAGATCAGCCTCCCATCCGCCCGACTATTTATGATCCTGGAGTCTACCGTCAAATCAATCATAGTCCCGGATTTAATTAAGGCTCGTCTCACATCGCAAGCAACCACAGTCCCGGAGTCCACTGTTAAATTAGGTCTATAGTTCTGGAGTCGACCGTCAGACTATATAGATGCGCCCCATTTACGTTTGCCCAAGTTTAATCTTCTCCTAGTGCCTATCCTTAGGTTTAATTATAATTATCACAACCTAGAGCTAGCTTACTCTACCGAACTTAAATCAACAAACAAGAACACTAGCCCACACAGGCTACCTCTCAAATTTCTTTATTCACAAATTTTCGGTTATCAAGGGTCTCGCCTAGCCTTTAGATTCCAACAACCATCTCATTATAGAGATCAATTAGGATATATCTAACCTCAACATAGTTATTTCATTCATTAACCATCATTTCTTCTTTATCCTCTTTCTTTATGTTTATTGATCATGAAGTATTCAACTTCCTATAACAACTTTCAATAACAATTTATCAAATCAAATTCTTGTAATAGTTTCTTGGTTAACAAGCCCAACGATTCACTTTGATACTTCTCAATGTTCTTTTGATTAATACAACCTTTTTCCATGTTTGTCTATACTTTAAGTATATTAATACAAAATCCCTTTTGAGATTAGATCACTACTTCTTAATACAAATCATTTTAAGATTAATCTCTAGAAATTTCCAATTTTAATATCCTAATCATGTATTTGATTTTAATGTTAAACCACTCTTAAAATCATTAATCATGTATATTTTCTTTTAAAACTTGAACCCAAAGACTTATCTACTACATGAATATGACTTTTAAATTCTCAAAACATCTCTTAGAATAATATGAAATAATTCTCAAGTGTTATAATAATATTCTATAATATTTCTATGAAGTTTTCCCATTTTAAAAACTTGAATAATCACAAAATAAAAAATAAAAAATCCCAAATGTATTCAACAGGATTCGAACATAGAGCCAACAGCAAGCCAAACCACAACCCAAACCAATGAGCCACTCGCTGTCTGTGATAAAAAGCTCTCTGGGTTGTTTTTGTAACCCAGCGACGCTGCTGGATTAATTCCAAAAAAATCATACAAGAGCAGAGGCTCCTAGGCTCGAACCCGCGACCAAAGCGACCCATAGGCGCGACACGTGGCAGCGCCAGGTGTGCTGGCGCCTGCGCTTGCCACAAGAGCCAAGCGCCATTCTGATAACCTATGCACTTTAATCCTTTAAACCCAATTCTTTGATTTCATCTCGTTTTTATTTATACGTCTATTATCATTTCTATTGTTTCCCTCATAAATAGTACCACTAAATTTTGTTTCTAAATTTCCCGAATTGCTTTTTCATTGATTTCATCTATATTAAAGTGAGATTCTACACATATATATTTAAATTGGGGTTCTTTGGAGAAACTTCATAAACATATATTTTTTGTTAATTTATCAAGACTACCCTTTTTATAACCACTACATGAACATATTTTAATCTAGTGATTATTCTAAATTGTTGGGAAATTCTCACTATCATTTCAAACATTAATCCACCCCCTAACTTTGTATGATTTTTTAGTCACAAATTTTACATACCCCTACAATTTAAATGCATGACCTCCTCATTACAAAACTCTCTAATAAAGTTATGGTGTAACAACATAACAATCATGATTCTTTATCTGGCATGCATTAATTCTCATGTTTTATTATCACTAAAAAAATTTAGATAGCAACACAACATGCATCACAAAAGTAGCTAAAGAACTCATACTAATTATCAATTTCAAGGATAAAATACCTACACATGCATTCTATAATAATTTAGAAAGCAAAAGAGACACCCACATTTTCTTGATGCAAATTGTAAATAGAACTCTTAGAAAATTGCTCCAAACTCCAACACAAAAGTGCCCTTCTCATCCTTAGAAATGCCCACCTAAATCTCTTCTCTCTTCTCTCTTTTAATTTTTGTTTGATTCTAAGTGTGTGTTCATGTTTAAGGAGGGGGGTATTCATAGGAGTATTATGTGGTTGAGATGACTCACACTACTCAAATAACTACCCACTCTCTCACATACTCCCTCCACTCTCCCCTCTCTCTTTTAATGGCCAGCCAATGCTCCATGTGCACTACACGTGCACGTGCACCCTATGTGCACACACTTCTCATATTCTTTTATTAATTGTTACTAAATTAAATGTAGGTGTATGTTACATGATAAGTGTTTTAGAGTTTGAAGTGTTCATTTAAAGGTAGAATTAAACATGGGCCTCATTTTGTAATTAATTGCTAGTGGGCTAAAAATAAATTTTAGGCCTAATGGATCTGATTAAAAATAAAATATCACAAATGTGAGAAATAAAATTAGAAGAAAAGTGTGCATAACTCTAGAAAATTTTAGGGACTAAAATGTATAAAATTTTACATGCAATGCACGTGCAAAAATATTAATATTTAATTTATTTTTCTAGGATGTTATAGCGAACACATTCTGGTCAGACCCGTTTCAGGGTCGGGTCGGGTCAGGTCGGGTCGTGGGTTGATCCGGTATATTTATGTCATGCCTCCTTCCCAAAAAGGAAATACAGAATACGGATACATGACTATGCCCAGCGAATAATTTTTATCGTCCATAAGCTGTTCAGAATCTTTACAACATCTCACAGAATTAATCAGAGTTGGAAGCAAGAAAAGTCAACCAAGCATACATATACAAATCAAAACCAACAAAATTACTTGAAACAAAATATATTAATCTCAAATTAATCAGATCTGAATAAGTCAACAATCCTGGGTTACATTGCCCAAATACAAATAATCCAAGTAATCAAGTACATTTATTCAAGTAGCAACATGATATAATAATAATAAATGCAAAACTCCAGTAATAGTATCTCATATCACCAACTCCATCAGGCAATTAGTCATCCTGATCTGTAATTTAATAAAATTGCAGGATGAAGAAAAAGAAAATAAACTTCCGTCAATGCAAGTTACGGGCCGCTTGTAGTGCAGGATACAAGTACATGGGAAAGGTAAACAAATAGCATGGAATAGGCATGATAATAAATTAGAACAAATAACATGAATCATGAACATAATCAAGTAACAATAGGTGTATATAACATGTAACAAGAAACAGGTATCATGCAAGCGGGTGAACATGTGACAGGTATCAAATAGCATATACATGTAACCATGTATCAGGTAATTATGTAACAGGTGTTATGTCATGTCAAGTCTTGTATTATTACTAACTAGGTAGCACTTCATGCATCCCAGGTTTTACTACATGGTTGCTACATTCAAACAAGTTACGCTTAGATTTTGTAGTGGAGCCCATAGGGCAGTTTACTCAGGGATCAGGATAACAGGAACAGGAGCAGGTAAGTATGCATATCATGCATCAGGTAACAGGTAATCATGCAACAGGTAGGACTACGTCCCCTCCAAGTACACCTTCTCATAAGGAAGTATGTAGTTGGGTAATATGTGGGAAACACGGGCCCCCCTTCTGAATACACCCTCTCATAAGGAAGTATGTAGTCAGGAATCAAAATCATGCATGATCATATAACAGGTAACGGGACCGTGAATCATGTAATCATGAACACGTAACAGGTAGGGAACACAGACCTCTTCTTAGTACTCATTTCTATATTTTACACTACTAGATCTTTCCCTCAACCCCGACTTGGTTATTTTGTTATTATTAACAAACAGGCATGTATGTGTCACAAATAGGGCAATAATAGCATGACATGATCAAGTAACAAGTTCAGGTTGCAATATAAACATGTACAGGTGAAAGATGACTCATAAAAGAATAGAACAACGAAAATTCTAGTTCAGGACAGCAAGACAGTACTGCACTAAAACTGGGATTTCCGTGGCTAAAAACATGCAAATATGAATCCGTCAAAGAATCTGGAAAATAGACTCCCGGCCGACTCTAGCAAATATATATAAGTCATATAGTATTTCACAAAAAAAAGTCTCAAAACTGATTTAAATCCAGAAAACACGTTCAGCCAGAAATCAGAAGATTGCATTCAAAGTCAGGAAAACAGCATGAAAACTCATTAATTAAGTCCACGAAAAATATGGGGTATTCCCCTATATGTTTAGTATCAGAATATAAAGTTTCATAATTTTTCAATATAAATAGTTTAGTCAACAAAAATCAGAAAACATCAAGATGCAGTAGTTTTGTAAATCTGGAATTATAAATGCTGCAGTACGAAAACAACAATATCTCACAAACAATAAATCGAAATCAAAATCTACCAAAAGGGTGATAAAATAGATACAGCAGGCTAACTTTTATTTTCACAATTTTTTTACAAACAGTAAGTAGAATTTGGTCAAAAATTAGGTCTTTTACTGAACAATATGAAAATTCTGCATGTAAAGTAATTGTTTGGAAACATAAAATGGTTTGTAAAACTCATCAAATAAATCCATAAAAATTCAAGGTTAATCCTAATCAGGTCTAGTTATAGTGTGCAAAATATTGGATCAAAATAATACTTTTAACAGCATGATAAAAATAGATTACTCTTCAGAATTCATAGAAAACACAATCTGAAAATCTTTCTACACCTCTGTAGTAAAATAGACATAACCCACAACTCGTAAAATGAAACTGAGATCCGTCAGAAAGGGTTGGAAAATAGACAGAATTATCTACAAATTATGTTCACAAAATATTTTTAAATACTGGCCTTAATAGGGTCTAAATACTGATCAAAATCAAGGTAACAGAAATTTCAGAATTTCTTCTTCGAACACAAAATTATCTAGTTCAAGTAAAACTCATCCAAATCAAACCAAACATGAAATATAGTATACTAGATGTCCAAACAACATGGTATAGGGTATTTTGCAAGTATTCGATAAGTATATCACACATAACACATCAAGCACAGATATATCAAAGTAGCATGAACATATACATCAAAAGTGGTCAACCCTAGGTTGTTTCATGTCATATATGTCGTGAGGCAACTATGGTCAAATCATCACAATAGAGACAATAGATAACAGAGAATCCACACACAAATTATCTCTAGAACCCAACTACACTATATGCGGTATTTAGTATTTGTATTACACAAAGAAAAGAATACAAGTTACTTGCCTTATAACCGACGATAAAAACGGCGAAAAGTAAGAATAACGAGAACAGATTCCCGGAGCAATGAACACAACGAATGGTCACGAATCCACGAACCAACGAACACACAAGCAATGAACTCAATGAACACACGATCTCAAGGAACCCAACACGCACACAAAGAGGGAACGTGGAACGTCGAGGTGCATGAGAAGAAGCACGTGCACACCACACAAACACCACAGCAAGAGGGAATGAAGGCACAGTCATGGCAACGGTAGCGGCTAGGGAAACACTGTAGAGTTGCTGCGGTGCTCGCTGCGCTATCGGGGAACCAGGCCACAGTCGCCGCAAGGAGGGGAAAAAAAGACGGGGATGGGCATAGGGAGCATGGCTGGAGCTAGGTGAGGTGCGGCAAGGTGGGGGAAACCAGAGAGAGGTCTGACATGCTCAGGAGAGAGAGAATTGGAGTGGGGCAGTGTAGTCGAGATGAGGGAGCACACAGGGAAAGGGCAGCTGTAAGAAGCAAGTCAGGGTGCAAGGTTGGGAGGCTGTTAGGCTTTGCTTGGTGAGGAGGTGAACAATCAGTAGGCAATGGGTTAAATAGGGAGACAAAGTATTAGGGTTTTGGTGGATTAGGAGTCGGCTAAAAGTAAACAGGGTACAAACGGGTTGCGGGTTTAGGTGCTAATGGGTAGAGGAATAGGGTAACGGGTAGAGTTAGGTATATGGTTATTAGGTGTATTAGTAGGTTACCAAACAGGGTATGAATGGGTATTAGGATGAATGTGGATTTAGGTATTAGTGGATTCAAAGAGAATTAGAATAGGGTTAAAGGGTTTAAAAAGCATATAGGCATCTAACAAAAGATCCAATAAAGAAGGGGAACAAGATGAATCAATTAAAATGAGACATGAATAAATAAAAACAATAGGGACCAAAAACGAAACTCGATCAAGCAGAGATGGACGAAGACAGATAATTGAATCAAAAGATCAAATAAAGGGACGACAAATCAAATAAATGAATATATTGAGAATAAAGATCCAATATACGGTCCAAGAAAAGGTACAAGGAGAGAAATACACCAAAAAGAAAAATACACCCAAAAAAATACACAAAATGGAAAATAGGGGTTACGATTTATTTATTTAATTTCTTTTTGAACTTAACTTTTTTTTAAAATACAACAAGTAGAACTGTATAAGAGAAACAAATTTGTATTTATTATTAATTTCAACCTCTATGAAATTTTTACAACTTTTTTACATACAAATACAAGTAATAGAAACCCAAAGAACATACAATATTTCTTGAATTACATTTACATGTTTTAGGGGATAATCAGAATCTAGAGTTCGAGATAGCCTAGAGTTAGATTGAAAAGAGGACATTGGACTACTGTCATGCACCTTTACTTAACCTAAACCTAGGATCTCATCACCCTAAATTCCCTACTCTTGTTGTTGGACTTCAGGCGAGTTTCTTCTAGTCGTTGATGTAGATGTCATTTTTCCTTGAGTCCTATCTTCAACCTTCATCTAATCTTTGATGCACACGAGCATCCCTAACGATTCGGCTTCAAGCGATTCATGTAATCTGTTAGAACCCTGTCACTTGTAGAAAAAGCACTTTCTGAAGCAACTGTGGAGATAAGAGGAGTTAGTAGATCTCTAGCCATATGTGAAAGAATAGGAAAAAATATTTTTATGTTCTTTCCACCATTGTAACACTTCAATCTTAGTACTAGAACTCTCACTATTTTGTTGATTATACCAATTTAATTCATTAGGTGCATTAGTCCAAGATTTTTAAGATTGAATACGTGCAAGTAAATTAGCAGTAACATCTTCTAACGTACTCTTACCCTTACCTCTGGAAATAGAAAAAGAAGAAGTAACTACACTAGTTGTACTACCAGATGCAAAAGTTTATCATAATAATCATACAAGTTATCCAATGTCGATTCAGTTCTAGCTAAAAAATTATTACAATTATATTCAGAATCATCTCCAAGTAAAGTAAAAAATATTTCAATCAAACTCCTCGTATCCGCTAATTTGATACAAGGATCCATAACAATAGCAATACAATACAACATAGAAGGAGGATTTAAATAATTCAAAATTTTAGTATAAGCATGAACAACAATATCGCTAGTGTATTCGTCTGAAATAATGTCTTGAAAAATTTGCATCATAGTAATTATTGAAATAAAAAAACTGCTAGAAGTAGAATCATAAGATGTAGAAAACTTTACAGTTGCAGTTTTAAAATGTTCAAAAAATTGTAACAAAGATTCGGCAAAATAACATGATTGAGGAGTCATTTAAAAAAAATTCATGTTTTTTTACAAGACAAAAAATCGTTTATAATATCTTTGTATTAAGTAACAACATTGAGTAAATTGAAAGTAAAGTCCCATCAGTGTTTAACATCTAGAAAATTTTCTAAAATGTATGATTATAAGTTTACACCATTCTTTAAATTTTTGAAGCATGGTACCACTCAAATCAATAAAATATATACAATTTCTAATTGCAATTATATATGAATTTACTACTTTCAATGCATTTTGTACATATAAATTTAAAATATGACACACACTTCTAACATAAAAAATTTCATTACATGGAGGAGCTAATTGTGTTCTTAATGTACTATTCGAAACATTGTTGTTAGATGCATTATCAAAACTAATAGTAATTTTTTTAATCACGAATATAATATAAATCACAAACTTCTAAAATACGTATTGCGATAACCATACCACTATAGGGATACGGAAAAGCGGCAAGTGATATGATTCTCTTTTGAATCATCCATTCACTATCTATCCAATGACAGGTTATGATCATCATCGGAATATCATTACAACATTTTCAGCAATCGGAAGTTAACGATACTCTACAAGTTATAGAATACAAGAGTGCAATTAAATCAACTCTCATTTCGTTGTAAAGTTTAAACGTCTTGAGTGTGTTTCTAGGAATTTTTCTAAATTAATGATTTAGTGCATTTTGGTTAAAAGACTCTACATTCCTACCGGAATAGGAAAAATGTAACTCATCCTTAATAATTAGTCGGACCATTTTCTGACGAACAAGTTCGGGATCAAAGGGGTGGCTATCTATTTGTTCGGTCCTAGGGTCGATTTTTTGTTGTCCTTGTACGTCTTGTACTAGTGCGGGGTGTATATTTAAAATGTGTCGTTTAATTGTATCCGTTCTCTCACCCTTTTTTCATTTGTAACTCTTGCTATAAGTTTTATAAATCTTATGTCCTATACAAGTATTCTCCTCGTCGATGATAAAATCATAAAATTTGTGTCAATCACTAGTTTTCCCTATAGTTTTTCTCCTACTAGTGGATTGTGTGGATTCTGTTTGTTGTGTTTGTGTATCAACATCATGCTTTTCTTGTTCTATGTCGTGTGTCGGAACATCGTGAGAACCTATGTTTAGCATGGAGTTATATTCGGGTTCTAATTATTAATTTTTTGGAGGCCAACGAGGAGAACTAGTGGAATCTTGTCCACTTTGGCTACGGCCACTACCTCGTGATCTAGACATGGTAAATGATTTGTAGTAGTAATGTATGTAAAAATAATAATTTCTAATGTTTTAATAGTGTATGTGAAAAAATACAAAACAATGTAGGAAGATATGAGTATGGCTACAATAGGAGGGTTGAGAGAGAGAGAGAGAGAAGTGAAAAAGCAACAAACAAATATGAAAAAAATACAACTACATCAAAAATCAAGAGTTGGGAGGGTTGTGAAATTTTGATACCGTACTTCACGAATAATCGTATATAGAAATGAGAGAGAAAATAATAATAAAAGTAGACATAGTCGCTTGAGAAGATCATGTACTCGTAGAAAAAGAGAGAAACTTTCTTTGTTGAGGGAGTTCGTAGGAGACGAAGTTGAGAGTGTTGAATCAACACTGATTCGAATCGATCGAAATTGTGCACTTCTTTGTTCCTTGCTTCTTTCTTGAAAAAATTTGATTGAATTGAGTAGTAGTAGTAGAGAGAGTAAGAGAGTAAGGTGTGAAAATTTTGATTGAATTTAGGGTCTTTTTTATAGGCCCCCCTCCAAATATATATATATATATATATATATATATATATATGTATGTATATATATAATGAAATGAAAATAAATAATAAATAAATAAATAAATTAAAATTAAAATAAAAATCCAAAAAAAAAAAACCCGGCTATTCTTCAACGTTTGACCCGCGGGTTGATCGTTCGTCCCGTTCGAGTCCAATAGTTTTGACCCGTTCAGGTCCAACGGTTCGAAACTTGCGGGTTGGTGGGCGGGTTTCGAGCGGGTTTGACCAAGTCAACGGGTTGGCGGACCGAGATCAATGTGTCGAAACCCATTTTTTCCAACCCGGGTCAACCCAATTAGGGTTTCGGGTTCGACTTGAACCCGAATCGGGTCGAGGCTAGTCGAGTTAAGCGTGGCGGGTTGCGGGCAGATGCCATCTCTATCCGGGCGTTTTGTATAAATGCCAGGATAGATGTGGCAGTATGTAGTGATGCAACATGCATAACTTGTGCACAAGCACTTGAAGCCATCTTTCACATTTTCTTTGAATGTCCCCCTGCTGTGCACGTTTGGACCCACTACAATTCCAAGCTACATTTTGACACACTACCTTGCTCTATTCTTGAAAGTTCTTGCTCTTGGTGCTTGAGATATGGAGTTCAGCATTTACTTACTATTGTTGTGTGCTGGACAATTTAGCTAGAAAGAAACTCTATAGTTTTCAAATATTATACTTCTTTTTTATTATTGTGGTTGTGATATAGGTAAAAATAGAACCAAATCAGGACCGTTCAAATTAGTTATGAATCTTAAAGTTCTCACGGGTAAAACGATAAATTTTACTAGAAACGGGTCTGTAAAAGGGAGTTGAGTCTCTTTCAATCCTAGCTATCCAAAACTGGTTTGTCAAACCGGGTTGTCATAACAACCCAACATAAAGGTGTTCATGAATATCTAAAAATCATTTTAAACTCATAATTATGCATAAGAGATGGTTCAAAAATCATATCTCTTCACAAGAGAAGAGTCCTATCTCTATCTCCACAACCACTTCTATCCCTTCATGAGGAAGAAAGTCAACTAACCATATCTCTTTGCCAAGAGAAGGTAACCGATCATATCTCTTCATCAAGATGAGAATAAACAACTCTATCAAAACATCGGGAAATAGAGATAAATCATTATCTTGAAACTGGCCCCCTAAGCAGCTATAAATACCCATGACTACAGAGCCAGGTAATCCGTATTTTGCAACTAAAAATCTCTCATACATTTCTGAGTTCTAACTTGAGCGTTGGAGGGTTGGTCGCTGGGCTAGCCCCGGTGTTTCACCATCATCAGCCATATCAGATCCAACGGTTCAAACGAGTCAGATTCAGGAGTCAATATCAGTTCGAAATAGTCAATATCGACGACAACTAAAAGATGAGTTGTTTTTATTGTTTCTAAAAGAATTCACAATATCTATTTGCTCCCACACAGAAAAAAGCAGCAACAGGTTACTAACTCAGGATTCTGGTTTTCTCTTTAGGCTACTAATGTAGGGGACAAGAAGAAGCAAAGCTACTAGGAGAGCTTCAGGCAGTGAATGCTATGGACACGGTGAGGATAGGATCAGCTTCCAACCCTATATTATGTGAGTAGTGGAGACTATGGTGATTATATCTTTGGCTGAGAGTAGTATCTGGTAATGAATTTTTTGGAGGTTATAAATCCTTTTTTTTAATGGATGAATGAACAGTAACTATCCACTGTCTGTACTGATAACTCAACTTTAGCATGTATCGCTTTGATCTAATTTTGCTTAAGGTTTTATTTGAGAGGGGAGTTTTGAAATGAATAAGTAGAGGTGTATGGAACTAGTCCTCTACACTGTTTTCACCCTTAATGATAATGCCATTTCCTAACTCTTATACTCTCTCATATTGCCCTATATAGAACTTAGTTTAACATGCTTCTATGTATATTTGCTGACAGTTAGTCATATTAATATATGGTTCTGAGCCAGACCAGGCCAAGGTTTACCTTCTTCACCCATAAAAATAAATATTAAAATTTTTTTTTTGCTGGGATTCTAATTTTAAATTAAATAGATCCGTCCATTTTAAATTAAAAAAAAATACATAGTAAGAGAAAATATTCTTCGCGCATATTTTTGGGCGATTTCGCCCGGAATTCTGATCCCGTTATTCTATTTAATTATATCTGCAATAATAGGCAAGTCTCTTCTTGAACATTTTTTATTGTTTGTGTTCAAGATTAATTGATCTCATGCAAGTAGATCCGTCCATTTTGTTATCAAAAATCTGTTTTTGACAATTCCGTTAAGATTATCGAGGGTTTACACGAGCTAACCCGACATACTCTTAACTTCGTACTATCTCTTTGATCTATAACCCAGTCCTCAATATTTCATGCATATGAACAATTAAAATGACTAGATTTATGCTTAGAACTGCTTGATGAAATGGACATGTTAAATTGAATGTACTGAATCGGTCTTTAATTAATGAATTGACACCATGACTGTAATAAATGTATCTTGAACCTTAGAAATTGCATGTTGACACCTAGGATTCACTTGATTACAAATTTGCATGCTTTATATGATCATATGATTTATTTATTTGCCTATTCATGTTAAGACAATTGCTGGCCTGCTGTATGTTTCATTTTGAAATAGATTTTTGACCATAGTAATGACTTAATTTGAAAGAACTTACTAAATATAAAATGTAGCCCTTGATGTCTAGATAATTTTTTCTCTGGTCTGGATTTAAATTCTAATATGTCATCTGTTAGTTATCATCATTTTGCTACAACTGTGTTAGTAATTTCAGATCCATAATTTCATGCGTTCTCTGCTTTTCTATATTTTATTTGACCGTGTTAATAGTACAAGAAAAATCTGAAATAATTTGTGCTGGACCTAGACATGTATAGGTACCACCCAGAATTTATATAGATTTTATTAATGAGTTCTCTGACCCGAAACAATTAGTTGAACACAACCTACTGCATGCAGCCTGAACTTAAAATCTAATTAGAATAGTGTTTTCACCCTAGTTCCTATACCTTTTATATAACTTAATTATACTCGTTGGAACCGTGTGGAAGTCTATTTTCCAGATCTTTCGGCGGATTAAGTTTTGTTAGTTTGTAGTGACCATAATCCATGTTTTGGTACAGCAAGGTCATGCTGTCATGATTTTGGGAAATGTGTTTATATGACTTGTTTGCCCATTGCTTTGTCTGTAACTCTTAGAATTAGTCACACATAGTAATGAACAACATTGACACCCTCTTGCATGCTCACATAGGATGAAATAAAATGATAACAAGCCCGGGTTATATAGGATGACTTGGTAGTGAACAATCAGAGACTGTACTCGGTCGGGCCCTACTGTACTGACTGTACTGTATGGCCATAAACACTGCTAGAGAAACACTGATACTAAACATTGAACACTGATTTCTGGGCCGAGTACACAAACCGTGAATTCACCATCAGTCTAAAGCGTTCACCATGTGTTGCGCGGAACCTGTGGAATATGACGCAGTAGTACGTGCACTAGATAGACTAATAAAATACTTTATAACCTGCATTTCCTGCTTGATCCTGATATCACTCATTACATGCGTGATTTACTATAGATCTTTGATTATATTGCCTACTCTTTGCTTTATTTCTTGTCTTTGACCATGTCCTTATTCTTTGATATTCATGTTTTCTTTATCCTTTGTTTTCTCAACTTGCCGCCCATGACTTGCTCTAAGGGCATTCCTTTATTTCTTTTTAGACTATGAATTTACAGGTGCTGAAGGATCTATTCTTGAAGGAATTGGTGAGAACTTTTCTAGAGATGGATCCAGTCCCCGCTCCTTAATTTTACTTATTGTTATTTATTTCTTGAATATTGTTATAACTTGTACTTTGTTTTGGGCTCTATGACCCGTAGTTTTTGTTTTGATCCCGGATGTTGGATATTTATACTGTTGGTTTATTTCATTATTATTGGAATTCATCTTGTTTCATGTGATTATATTTTCCTGCATGGTTGTATCTTGTTGTTTTTATTGCTGAGTTAGTCTGGTACAGCTTATGATGGTGTTTACATCATTCACTAGGCCTACGTTACGTACTCGTGTTCCGTATTCTGGGAAGCGGGGCGTGATAGGGTTTTTAGTGGTATCAGAGCACAGGGTTGAGTAATATATCAATCAAACATAACTATATTTACGAGGGTCGGCTTTGATTGGTATATTAGTCATGTTTGGCTCTAACCGGGTCGACTCAGTGATTTGCACACCACGATAATCACATGAATGCATGTATAATAACCAACATATGATCTGCGTATTGACCATCTTTTGATCGTGTTTCAGGCTATGGCTTGTTGGAATTCTTCTTCTCACTCAGGGGATCAGCAGCTGGACAACGCTGCTATTCTCCAGACGATTCAGCAGATGATAGCTCTTCAGCAGGAGCACAATGAGCTAGTGAGAGCCACTTTGGCAGCCAATAAGAATGTTGCTGGACCTGTACCTGGGCGCCTGCCACCTAGGCCTGGTACGGTAGTGGATTTCATGAGGCTGCACCCGGATATGTTTTCGGGTACTGAGTCTCTGTTGGAAGCCAAGCAATAGCTTATCTGGACGGAGCAACTGCTGGTCGCTGCTCGTGTTGCTGAGGCAGATCGTGTGGATGTGGTTTGCATCAGTTGGTGGGTCTCGCTCATATCTGGTGACGGGTTGAATCCGAGAGGATGCCGTGACCCATTGATTGGGCCACTTTCTCTGAGAGCTTGATGGCGAAGTTCTTTCCCAGTATCACCAAGGTAGAGATGGAGCGACAATTTGTTTCCCTAACTCAGGTCAGCTGGATAATGTTCTTAATTGTCATTTGTTGTTGCCTACTTCACTTGTGACTGTATTAATTTGAGCATTATCTTAATCAGGGAACCCGTTCTGTGGACGAGTATGCTGCAGAGTTTACTCGTCTCAGTTGCTTCGCCCCTACCCTCATTGCCACTGATGAGGCTCGAGCTAGTCATTTTCTGTCGGGCTTGAACTTTTCCCTCCAGGACCGTTTGGCTGCTCTTCAGCTTCGTACTTACTCCGATGTTCTGGATGTGGCTCGGATCCAAGAGCAGAATCTTAGCAGATCTAGTGTTCTTCAGAGGACGGTTTCGCACCCCGATGCACCTCGGCCTTCCGGAGAACCTATTCGGAGGCCAGTTCCGTCCCCTCTTGCGAAGGCACAGCCGTACGCACCTGTTGTCCCGAGGAATGTTGAGACTTGTGGCTATTGCCATAAGACTAGGCATTCACAGCGGGACTGCAGGAGGGCCAACCAGCAGTGTTTAGTGTGTGGGAGCAATGAGCACATGGTTCGTGACTGTCCGAGTAGCAGAGGTTTTGCACACGGTTCGTGACTGTCCGAGTAGTAGAGGTTTTGCACATGGTTCGTGACTGTCTGAGTAGCTAGGAGCGCCGATGCGTGTGGCTCCTAGAGGAGGTTCCTTTGCAGAGGCAAGTCTTTGATCAGAGGCGTGTGGCTCCTAGAAGAGGTCAGGTTGGTGGTTGTGGTCAGGCTTATAACCTGATAGCCGAGGAAGCGGAAGTTGCTGTTGGAGTGGTTGCAGGTATATCACAGTAGTTGTATTTTCTTTTCTTTCTTTCAGTTTTCTGCATGTTATTGTTATTTTTATTTTCCCTCCTTTGTACAATTATTCGTGTATATATCCTGCTGGCACCTTAATCTTTGTTTGATCTTCTTCTAGGTGTGATTTTAGTCTTCTCTCTCCCTGCTAATGTGTTGTTTGATTCGGGTGCTACCTACTCTTTCATTTCTGCTCGCTTTGTCGATCAGCATGGTTTGGCTTGCGATGCTATGCCCGCAGCTTATGATGTCACCACAGGTGGAGAAGTCGTTGTCTGTTCTAGGGTTTGCAAGCGGAGTCCATTGTTGATTGGTGGTGTGGTTTTCTCGGCAGATTTGATTGTGATTCCCAACTCCGGTTTTGATGTCAATCTGGACATGGACTGGTTGGGTGTTTCTTGTGCCGTGATTGATTGTTGTGAGAAGAAGGTGACTTTCAGGCCTTCTGGTTAGCCAGAATTTGTTTTCCATGCGGGTGAGACACCGTCAGGGCGTGTCAAGAACTCGTTGGATCCCGAGGTTGTTTTTCTTGCATCGCTGGGTTCTGATAGGGTTGTTGCGCCTTTGGTTGTGTGGGACTTCCTTGATGTGTTTCCCACGGAATTTCCTGGTCTGCCGCCAGTCCGAGATGTGGAGTTCAGCATTGATGTTCTGCCTGGTACGACCCCTATTTCCAAGAGTCCGTATCGTATGCAACTGGTTGAATTGACAGAACTGAAGGTGCAAGTTCAGGATCTGCTTGATAAAGATTTTGTCAGACCTAGTGTTTCGTCGTGGGGAGCCCCAGTTTTGTTTCGTCGTGGCTTTGCGTGGACTACAGGGAATTGAACAATGTTACCGTCAAGAATCGATATCCATTGCTGAGGATCGATGATTTGTTCGACCGGCTGGGTGGTGCTTTGGTGTTCTCAAAGTTGGATCTGCGAGTCAGGGTGAAGTTAGAGGATGTTCAAAAAATGGCTTTCCGAACGAGATATGGGCATTACGAGTTCTTGGTGATGCCTTTCGGAGTGACTAATGCACCTGTAGTGTTCATGAGTTTGATGAACCGTGTGTTTTCGCTGTTCTTGGATCAGCTTGTCGTGGTTTTCATTGACGACATACTAGTGTACTCGGGGAACAGGGCAGATCATGTCGAGCATTTGAGGGTGGTTCTGCAGACTTTGAGGAAGAACTAGTTGTATGGGAAGCTCGATAAGTGTGAGTTCTGGTTGGATCAGGTTGCTTTTTTTGGCCATATTATCTCCGGTGCTGGTGTTTCTGTGGATCCGTCGAAGATTCAAGGATTGGCCTATTCCGAAATCTGTTTCTGAGGTGCGGAATTTCCTCAGTTTGGCTGGTTACTATCGGAAGTTCGTTCAGGATTTCTCCAAGATCGCTGGACCCTTGACCAGTTTAACTAGGAAGGTGCAAAAGTTCGTCTGGGATGAAGCTTGTGATGAAGTTTTTGCCAAGTTAAAGCGTTGGTTGACGTCAGCGCTAGTGCTAATTGTACCTGACAGTTCGGGTGGTTCCATGATCTTTTTTGATGCTTCGGGGAGAGGTCTGGAAGTAGTGCTGATGCAGTAAGGCAGGGTTTTCGCTTATGCATCGAGACAGTTGAGACCTCATGAGAAGAACTATCCTACACATGATCAGGAGCTTGCTGCTGTGATCTTTGCCTTGAAGTTGTGGAGGCACTATTTGCTTGGGGATAGAGTTGAGATTTTCACAGATCATAAGAGCCTCAGGTATGTGTTCACGCAGAAGGAGCTGAACATGAGGCAGAGAAGATGGCTGGAGTTGATGGTAGATTTTGACATCAATTTGTAGTATCACCCGGGCAGAATTAATTCGGTCCCAGATGCTTTGAGTCGGAGGCCTGCCGCTATGTTCCTCACTCAGCATAAGGAGCTAGTAGAGGACATGAAGAGGCTAGAGTTGGATGTGTTGCTTCTCGGATTAGATCGGCAGCTTATGTTGTTGCAGTTGCAGTCATCCTTGGTAGAGCCGATCAAGGCATCTCAGGGGAGTGATCAGCATTTGCAGGAGTTTCGGAGCAAAGTTGAAGCTGGTTTGAGATCTGATTTGGTTGCCCATGCTGATGGGTCGCTTCGGTTTGGCTCTAGGTTGTGTGTACCTAGAGGAGAAGTTAGGTAGAAGCTACTCGAGGAAGCTCATCGGTCCCCGTATTCTATCCATCCTGGTTGTACCAAGATGTACAGGAACTTGAAACAGCATTTATGGTGGCATGGTATGAAGCGGGATGTGGCTCGATTCGTTGCCCAGTGCCTAATCTGTCAGCAAGTAAAGGCGGAGCATCAGAGGACCTCAGGACTTTTGCAATCCCTTCCTATCCCTGAATGGAAGTAGGAGAATATCACGATGGACTTTGTGAGAGCTTTGCTGAGGAGTCCTAAAGGTCATAACGCCATCTGGGTGATAGTGGATCGGCTGACGAAGTGTGCTCACTTCATTCCTTTTCGTGTGGGTCAGTCCACGGATAGTTTGGCCGAGCAGTACGTTCAGGAGGTTGTTTGTCTATATGGAGTTCCTGTCAGCATCGTATCGGATAGGGATACAAGATTCAGGTCTCAGTTCTGGGAGAGTTTGCAGAGGAGCTTGGGTACTAAGCTGAGCTACAGTACAGTGTTCTATCCTCAGACGGATGGGCAGTCAGAAAGGACAATTCAGACCCTGGAAGACATGTTGAGATCTTGCGTTCTTCAGTTTGGTGGTTTGTGGGAGGATCATCTTCACTTGGCTGAGTTCTCTTATAATAACAGTTATCAGGCGAGTCTTAAGGCTGCTCCATTCGAAGCTTTGTATGGGCCCAAGTGTAGATCGCCAGTCGGTTGGGATGATATCGGCGAGAGGAAGCTTTTAGGCCCTGAGTTGATCACGAAGACAGTTGATGCCGCGGCTCAGATCCACAAGCATTTGTAGGCCGCTCAGAATCGGCAGAAGAGGTGGGCTGATTGTCGTCGGAGACCTCTATAGTTTGAGGCAGGCGAGCATGTGTTCCTCAAGGTATCGCCTTGGAAAGGTGTTATCCGTTTCGACGGTAGAGGCAAGTTGAGTCCTCGATTCATCGGTCCATTCGATATTGTTGAACGTGTGGGAAAGGTAGCTTACAGGCTCGTGTTACCACCAGCTTTACCAGGTGTCCATAATGTATTCCATATTTCTCAGCTCAAGAAATACATCAGAGATGACAGTCATGTGGTTGACTACTCAGACTTGTTTGTGTGGCCGGATTGTCCTGTGAAGTTCGACCCGTCTCTATCTTATACCGTCGAGAGAAGGTGTTAAAGAATAGAGTCATCAAGTTGGTTCGAGTTTCTTGGGATCCTTGCTCGCCAGGGGAGTCTACTTGGGAGTTAGAGGAAGAGATTCGAGAGAGGTTTCCTCATTTGTTTGAGTAGTGGTTGCTTGTTTTGTTTTGCTTGTTGTTTCGAGGTTTGCCCTATGCACCTCTTGTATGAATTTCGAGAACGAAATTCTTCTTGTAAGGTGGGTAGGATTTGTAAGCCCTATTTTCAGATTTTATTGTATTTTGTATTCTTTTGATTATTGTATTTGAATTCATTTATTATGCTGCATTTTGTCTTCTTTTGGGTTCTTTTATTCTCTCTTGATCAATCTGTGTTCTTTTGATTGGCTTATGTTCTTTTGTGAATTTTGCTCTTTTCTATTTTGAATTTGATTTGTTCTCCTTTTTGTTTCATCTAATTGCATTTGTTTCTCTTTTTCGAGCAAAAACCGATACCCAGAACCCACAATATATCGACCCAAAACCCAAATTTCTTGATCCCTATAAATACCCTATTAATTAAACCCTAATTAATACCCCTCTCTCTCTCCGCCGCTTTCTCTCTCCCCGTATCCTTCTTTCTCACTGTTTTCCGCTGAACCCAAAACCCAACCGTAAACCCTTACCTCCTATCGCCAACCGACCACCCTTCACCACCGTCACCACCACCGTCACCGTCTCCATCCCCTCTTCATCTTCATCACCGTCGCTTGTCCCCCGTCCTCGTCACCCCCACCACCGAAACCCATTACCGAGTTCACCATTGCCGTAAACTACCTCACCTTCTTCCTATTCCTTTTTCGTGCACCCTTATCGCCCGCATCATCTCTCGCCGTGCCTGTGCAGCCCCCTAGCACCTCCGTTCGAACCCCGGAGTCCCTAGTGCCATCATCTCTGTTTTCAACTGCGAAAACAGAGTTTGTTCTTCGCCGGAGTTGTCGTCGCCACCGTCGCTACCTGACCGTGCTGCCTTCTCCTTTGTCGTGGTCGCTTTCGCTCCGCCACAGCAGCCACTTGTCGCAGTCACTGCGCCAGTCCACCGTTCTCTCTCTCTCTATCTCGCTGTCGTGAGGAAGGAGGTGATCCGCGATTGGGTGGATCCGCTGTTTCGTGTTCTACCGCAACAGATCCCGCTTCACTGTCCCCTATTCGGTTTGGATCCGGTGTGAGGCAGAGATCCTATTGGTTCGTTTTGGTGTTTCGTATTCTGTGCGCGCCAGATCCGAGTTCGATGTTCTGTGTTCTGTCCCCAATATTTCCTGCTTATGCACAATTAAAATGACTAGATTTATGCACAGAACTGCTTGATAAAATGGACATGTTAAAATCGGTCTTTAATTGACGAATTGACACCATGACTATAATAAATGTACCTTGAACCTTAGAAATTGAATGTTGACACCTAGTATTCACTTGATTATAAATTTGCATGCTTTATATGATCATATGATTTATTTGTTTGCCTATTCATGTTAAGACAATTGCTGGACTGCTGTATGTTTCATTTTGAAATAGATTTTTGACCAAGCTAATGACGTAATTTGAAAGAACTTACTAAACATAAAATGTAGCCCTTGATGTCTAGATAATTTTTCTCTGGTCTGGATTTAAATTCCAATCTATCATCTGTTAGTTATCATCACTTTGATGCAACTGTGTTAGTAATTTCAGACCCATAATTTTATGCGTTCTCTACTGTTCTATATTTTATTTGACCCTGTTAGTAGTACAGGAAAAATCTGAAATAATTTATGTTGGACCTAGACATGTATAGGTATCACCCAGAATTTCTATAGATTTTAATAATGAGTTCTTTGACCCAAAACAATTAGTTGAACACAACCTACTGCATGCTGCCTGAACTTAAAATCAAATTAGAATAGAGTTTTCACCCTAGTTCCTAAAATAATTAAGGTAGGTAGTTGAACACAACCTACCTTAATTATTTTTCATATCTTCGGGCGGATTCAGTTTTGCTAGTTTGTAGTGACCATAATCCATGTTTTGGTACAGCAAGGTCATGCTGTCTTGATTTTGAGAAATGTGTTTATATGACTTGTTTGCCCCATGCTTTGTCTGTAACTCTTAGAATTAGTCACACATAGTAATGAACAACATTGACACCCTCTTTCATGCTCACATAGGATGAAATAAAATGATAAAAAGCCGGGATTATATAGGATGACTTGGTAGTGAACAATCGGAGACTGTACTTGGTCGGGCCCTACTGTACTGACTGTACTGTATGGCCATAAACACTGCTCGAGAAACACTGATACTGAACATTGAAAACTGATTTCTGGACCGAGTACACGAACCGTGAATTCACCATCAGTCTAAAGCGTTCACCGTGTGTTGCGCAGAACCTGTGGAATGGGACGTAGTAGTACGTGCACTAGATAGACTAATAAAATATTTTATAACCTGCATTTCCTGCTCGATCCTGATATCACTCATTACATACGTGATTTACTGTAGACCTTTGATTTTATTGCCTGCTCTTTGCTTTGTTTCTTGTCTTTGACCATGTCCTTATCTTTGATATTCATGTTTCCTTTATTCTTTGTTTTCTCTACTTGCCGCCCACGACTTGCTCTAAGGGCACTCCTTTATTTCCTTTTAGACCAAGAATTTACAGGAGCTGAAGGATCTATTCCTGAAGGAATTGGTGAGCAACGTTTCTAGAGATGGATCCAGTCTCCGCTGCTTAATTTTACTTATTGTTAGTTACTTCTTGAATATTGTTATAACTTGTACTTTGTTTTAGGCTCTATGACCCGTAGTTTTTGTTTTGATCCCGTATGTTGGATATGTATACTGTTGGTTTATTTCATTATTATTGGAATATATCTTGTTTCATGTGATTATATTTTCCTGCGTGGTTGTAACTTGTTGTTCTTATTGCTGAGTTAGTCTGGTACAACTTATGGATGGTGTTTACATCATTCGCTGGGCCTACGTTGCGTACTCGTGTTCCGTATTCTGGGAAGCGGGGCGTGACAACTGTCTAGTTGTGTTGAACTACAATTTTCGTTGTTCTATCCTTTTATGTTCTGTCTTTCATCTGTACATGTTTAACGTTCTTCATGCCATGTTATTCTTGCCCTATTTTGTAATGCATACATGCCTGTTTGATAATAATAATAAATAATCAAGTCAGGGTTAAGGAAAAGATCTAGTTGTGGAAAATATAGAAATGTGTACTTGAAAGGGGGCCCGTGTTTCCCACCTGATTATCTGTTATCTGTGATATGATTACCTGACATGTGATTCTGATTATCTGTTATCTAATTCCTGACTACATACTTCTTACGGGAGAGTGTACTCATAAGGGGGCCCAAGTTTCCCAACTGTTACTGTAACCCCTGTTTTCCCAAATTCGTATTTTCTGTGTATTTTTGGTATTTTAAATTTTTGTAAATTATTTTCCTGCTTTCAAATTCTTTTTCTTAAAATGTATTGTTGGATATTCTATTAAAATCTGTTTTCGATCAATAACTTTTTTTTGTAAATATTTTCTATGATTTTTATATTGTAATACAATTCTTATTTTTGTTATTATTATTTTTATTATTACTACTACTCTTATTATTAGTACTATTACTAATTTTATCATTTTTCTTATTATTATTATTGTTATTAGTATTTTGGATATTATTGATGTTTTTGACTAGTTATTAAAAATCTAATTGTATTTACTAATGGTATTTGTAGTTATTTCAAATAAACTCTATAGTGTAATGCAAATTACATTTTTTTATAGATCATATTTTTATCTAATATTTTTATAAATATTTTCTATTGGATTTAATAATCCTAAAACCCTAATTCTATTCTTATTGGATTTTAATACCCTTTTATTTTTCAAAACACAAATCCATTATCCAATACCCATTAACTCTAAATTACCCAATGACTACCCCACACCCTATCACAGACCCAAACCCGTTATCACCCCCACCTAACCCATTTCCTTAACCCCTACCCGAAACGCCATATATCTGCCGTCACCCTAAAAACCCTACTTCACCAACCTATATATACCTGCACCCATGCCTGTTCATCTTCCCAAACTTCCCCAACCACCTTCATCTTCCTATCTCCCTCATCCTCCTGTACCCCCCGTGCCCTTCTCCTTTGGCCCGCCCTGTGCCCCTATCACTCTGCAGTCACGATGCACACTGGTGCACTGCCTGCCCTCCTTTTGCAGCGACAACCTGCAGCTCCCCATAGCAGACTCCAGCACAACGTCTCCAGCCAGTTGTGACACACTCGGCGACCCCTTATCGCGACTCCTCCGATGACAGCATCCACGGTAGACTGCAGCTGCATGTCCGCCATCGTCCTCCCATCGCAGTGCGTCGTGCCGACCCCTTGACCACCGTCAGCCTTGCCCCACACTACCGTCAGAGCCAAGCTGAGGCCCCATTGTCATGGAGTTATTGTTTATATGGGGGTTTGATCATCTTCGATTGTGGGCCATCGATCATCATAATGATCATCATCATGCTTGATTAGATGTGGGCCGTCCCATCTCCTCTTGATCATCATCTTGATCATCACCATCGAGGTAATCTTGGTCGTTCGATCGCGATCATCATCAACTTCATCATCACCTTGATCTGGACCGTCCGATTTTGTTGATCTTGATCGTCATCGTGATCCGTTTGTTGGGTTCTGTTCGTGGATTGGTTCGTGAGTCATTCGTTGGTATCGTGTTCGTGCTCGGGAATCTGTTCCCGTTATTCTTGCTTGGTGTAATTTTCATTATCTTTCAGGCAAGTAACTTGTATTAAATTCCTTTGCAAATACAAGTACTAAATATCGCCTGTAGCATAGTTGAGTTCTAGAGACAATTCATTTGTGAATCCCCTTATTGAAATTGTCTCTATTGTGATAATTTGACCATAGTTGCCTCACGACACATGACTTAAATTAACCTAGGGTTGACCACTTTTGATGTATATGTTCATGCTATCTTGAGATATCTGTGTTTGATGTGATATTCGTATTATACTTGTCGAATACTTGTGAAATACCCTTTACCATGTTGTTTGGACATCTAGTATACTACATTTCATGTTTGGGTTAATTTGTATGAATTTCTTATGATCTATGTTGTTTTGTGTGTGAAGAACAAATCTGTATTTTTCTGCTACCCTGATGTTGGTCAGTATTTGAAAATATGTTGTGAACATGAACTGTAGAGAATTCTGCCTATTTTCCAACCCTTTTGACGGTTCCAAGTTTCGATTTACGGTTTGTGAGTTATGCTTATTTTACTACTGAGGTGTAGAAAGATTTCCAGACTGCGTTTCTATGAATTCGGAAGAGTAATCTATTTTATTCTGATGTTTAAATTATTAATTTGATCTGAAATTTTGCTCAGTACTTCTATACCTGATTGGGGTTTACCCAGAATTTTGGTGAATTTATTTGAGGAGTTTTACAAATTTTTTCATGCTTGCAAATAAAAATTTTACATGCAGAATTTTACTACTGTTCCGTAAAGAACTTGATTTTCGACCTATTTCTACCTGCTGTCTCTAAAATGTTTCTGAATATGAAAGTTAGCCTACTGTTTCTATTTTATTAACCTTTTGGCGGATTTGGATTTTGATTTATGGTTTGTGAGATATTGCTGTTTTCGTACTGCAGCGTTTACAATTTCAGATTTACAAAACTATTACATTTTGATGTTTTCTGATTTTTGTTGACTAAACTATTTATATTGAAAAATTTTGAAACTTGATTTTATGTTACTAAACATATAGGGAAATATCCCAGATTTTTTGTGGATTTAATTAATGAGTTTTCATGCTGTTTTCCTGATTGTGAATACAAAATATTGATTTTTGACTGAACACATTTTCTTAATTCAAACCTGTTTTGAGTTATGATTTTGTGAATTACTATATAACTTATATATGTTTTCTGAATTCGGAAGGGAGTCTATTTTCAAGATTCTTTGATGGATTCAGATTTGCATTTTTTTAGCAACGAGAATCCCTGTTTTAGTACAGTAGTGTTTTGCTGTCCTAAATTAACATTTGCATGATTCTATTCCTTTATGAACTGTCTATCATCTGTACATGTTTATCTGTCACCCTGAACCTATTACATGTTTATACCATGCTATTCTCATTCTGTTTTCTGCATATACATGCATGTCTGATAATAATAATAAATAACCAAGCCGGGGTTAAGGGAAAGATCTAGTAGTGGGAAATTATAGAAATGTGTACTTGGAAGGGGCCCCGTGTTTCCCATACTGAGCATCTGTTATACTGTTATACTGATTACCTGACTACACACTTTCCTATCAGAAGGTGTACTCCGAGGAGGACAAATAGGTTCTGACTATTACTATTACTGATTACCTGACTGCACACTTCCCTATAAGAAGGTGTACTCGGAGGAGGACCACTAGGTTCTGACTGTTACTATTACTACTACTGTTACTGTTACTATTACTTCTACAGTTACTGTTACTGATACCTGAGTACATTGCCCTATATGATCCCCTATGAAATCTACGACGAAACTGTTTAAATGTAGCAACCATGTAGTAAAAGAATGAATGCATGAAGTGCTACCTAGATAGTAATAAACACAAGACTGTAAGAACTGACATCTGTTAACTATTATCCATTACATGCTACTGATCACTGTTACCTATTACTGTCTGACTGTTATCTGATACTGTTAACTGATACTATTATCCGTACACCTGTCTACATACTGTTGACACTTGACACATGTTACTTATTCCTGTTAGTATACCATGCTAGTTGATTCTGTTTTCTTGATTCAGGTTAGACATTATATTTTGTTGATATGACTATACCATGCCATGTTTGTTCTGTTATTACTTTATATTTGTCATTTATCCCATGTACTTGTATCCTGCACTACAAGCGGCCCGTAACTTGCATTGAAGGGAGTTTATTTTTTTTTCTATCCCTGTAATTGTTAAATTACAGATTTTGGAGAACAGGTACCAGATGGTGTTGGTGATATGGGTTATTAGTGCTGGAGTTATTATTATTATTTCTGTTACTTATTTGAACAATTGTATTTGATACTTGGATTTATTTTGTATTTGGGCAATGTGATCCAGGATATTGACTTATTCAGATCTGGATTATTTGAGATTATAATATTTGGTTTCAAGTATTTCTGTTGGTATATTTGATTCGATTATGCATACTTTGTTGATTCTTTTGCTTCTAACTCTGATTATTCTTGTGAGATGTTGTAAAGATTCTGAACAGCTTATGGATGATGAAAATCGTTCGCTGGGCTTTGATCAGAGGCATGTGGCCCCTAGAGGAGGTCAGACTGGGAGTCGTGTTCAGGTTTATAACCTGACAGCTGAGGAAGTAGAGGTAGCTATTGGAGTGGTTGCAGGTATATCACAGTAGTTGTACTATTTATTTTCTTCATTTCAGTTTTCTGCATGTTATTTCCTACTTTTGTACAATTATCGTGCATATATCCTGCTAGCATCTTATCTTTTGTTTGATCTTCTTTTAGGTATTATTTTAGTCTTCTCCCTTCCATCTCATGTTTTGTTTGACTCAGGTGCTACCTACTCTTTCATTTTCTCCCGCTTTGTTGATCAGCATAGTTTGGCAAGCGATGCTATGCCCACAGTTTAGGATATCACCATAGGTGGAGGTGTCATTGTCTGTTCTATAGTATGCAAGCAAAGCCCGTTGCTGATTAGTGGTGTGGATTTCTTGGCTGATTTAATTGTGATTCCCAATTCCGATTTCGATGTCATTCTGGGCATGTACTGGTTGGGTGTTTCTTGTACCATGATTGATTCTGAGAGAATAAGGTGACTTTCAGGCTTCCTGGTCAATCAGAGTTTGTGTTCCATGCGGGTGAGACACCGTTTGGGCGTGTCAAGAACTCTATGGACCATAAGGATGTTTCACTTGTGTCGTTGGACAGTAATGGGGATGTTGCACCCTTAGTTGTGCAGGACTTTCTTGATGTCTTTCCCGAGGATTTGATCGGTTTACCGCCAGACCGAGATGTGGAGTTCAGCGTTGATGTTCAGCCAGGTACAACGCCTATCTTGAAGAGTCCATATTGTATGGATAAGGGTTTCATCAGGCCTAGTGTTTCACCTTAGGGAGCCCCAATTCTGTTCGTCAACAAGAAGGATGGCAGCCGCAGACTTTGCATTGACTATAGAGAGTTGAATAATGTCACTGTAAAGAATCGGTACCCATTGCCGAGGATTGACGATCTGTTTGACCAACTGAGAGGTGCTTCGGTGTTCGAAGTTGGATCTTCGTTCCGGATATCATTGAGTTAAAATGAAGTCAGAAGATGTTCCGAAAACGGCTTTCTGAACAAGGTACGGGCATTATGAGTTCTTGGTGATGCCTTTCGGAGTTACTAATGCACTGACTGTGTTCTTGAGTTAGATGAATAGGGTGTTCTCGCCGTTCTTGGATCAGTTTGTCGTGGTCTTCATTGACAACATATTGGTGTATTCTCGGAACAGTGAAGATCATGCTATGCATTTGAAGGTTGTTCTGCAAACTTTGAGGGAGAACCAGCTGTATGGGAAGCTCAATAAGTGTGAGTTCTGGCAAAGTGTGGGAAGCTCAATATTTGCACCCGGGCAAAGTGAACTTGGTGCCTGATGCTTTGAGTAGGAGACCCGACGCTATGTTCCTCACTAAGCAGAAGAAAATAGTGGAGGATATGAGAAGGCTAGAGTTGGATGTGTTACTTCCTGGATTAGCTCAGCAGTTCATGATGTTGCAGTTTCAGTCTTCTTTAGTGGAGCAGATTAAGGAAGCCCAAGTGGGAGACCAGCAGTTGCAGAAGTTCCGTAGTGAAGTGGAAGCCAATTTGAGGACTGATTTGGTCATTCATGCGGATGGGTCGCTTCGTTTTGGCTCTAGGTTGTGTGTACCTAGGGCAGAAGTCAGGCAGAAGCTACTTGAGGAAGCTCATCGGTTTCCATATTCTATTCACCCATTTGGTACTAAGATGTACAGAGACTTGAAGCAACATTTCTGGTGGCATGGTATGAAGAGAACTGTGGCTAAATATGTTTCTCAGTGCCTGATCTGTCAGCAGGTGAAGGCAGAGCATCAGAGGACCGCAGTACTGTTGCATCCTCTTCCAATCCCAGAGTGGAAATGGGAGAATATTACGATGGATTTTGTGACAGCATTGCCAAGGAGTCCCAAGGGTCATAATGCTCTATGGGTGATAGTGGATTGACTGACGAAGTGTGCTCACTTCATTCCTTTCCGTGTGGGTCAGTTTGCGGAGAGTTTGGTTGAGAAGTATGTTCCGGAGGTTGTTCGTCTGCATGGATTTCCTGTCAGCATCGTATTGGATAGGGATACGAGATTTAGGTCTCAGTTCTGGGAGAGTCTGCAGAAGAGCTTGGGAACTAAGTTGAGCTACAATATAGCGTTCCATCCTCAGACAGATGGGCAGTCAGAAAAGACGATTCAGACCTTAGAAGACATGTTGAGATACTGCGTTCTTCAGTTTGGAGGTTCGTGGGAAGATCATCTTCACTTAGCCGAGTTCTCATATAGTAACAGTTACCAAGCGTGTCTCAAGACAGCACCATTTGAGGCTTTCTATGGGCGCAAGTGTATATCGCCGGTCTGTTGGGATGATATTGGCGAGAGGAAGCTTTTGGGTCTTGAGTTTTATCATGAAGACAGTTGATGCCGTGGCTCAGATTCGGAAGCACTTGCAGGCTGCTCAGGAAAGGCAGAAGAGATGGGATGACTGTCGTCGTAGACCTCTAGAGTTTGAGGCAGGCGAGCATGTGTTCCTCAAGGTATCGCCTTGGAAAGGTGTTATCCAATTTGGAGGTGGGGGCAAGTTGAGTCCCCTGTTCATCGGTCCATTCGATATTGTGGAATGTGTGGGCAAGGTAGCTTACAGGCTCGCGTTGGCACCGGCTTTAGCGGGTGTCCATAATGTATTCCATGTTTCTCAACTCAGGAAATACATCAGGGATGACAATCATGTGATTGACTACTCAGATTTGTCCGTGAGGCCGGATTTGTTCTGTGAAATTCAGCCAGTTTCTATCTTAGACCGTCGAGAGAAGGTGTTGAAGAATAGAGTCATCAAGTTGGTTCAAGTTTCTTCGAACCCTCACTCGCCAGGTGATTCGACTTGGGAGTTGGAGGAGGAAATTCGGGAGAAGTTTACTCATTTGTTTGAGTAGTATTTTGTTTTGTTTCGGGGTCGCCCTATGTACCACTCGTATAAATTTCGAGGGAAAAATTCTTCTTGTAAGGTGGGTAGGATTGTAACCCCTATTTTTTTGTGTTGGATTTTATTGTATTTTACTTTCTTTTTCCTTATCACTTTATCTGAATTTTCTTTGAATAATAAATCTTTCTTTTCTTTGGGATCATTTATTCTCTTTTGATCATTCCGTACTCTTTTGGCTTGAATTCTGCTATTTTTGGTTCACTGCAAAATTTTACTCCATCGTGTTTTGAGTTTAAATTGATCCGCTATATATTTATCTCATCGTCTTCTATTTATTTGTCTCCTTTTGGAGCCTAAACCCGTACCCTAAACCCATTAACCTGCAATCCAAAACCCCAACTTCTTAATTACCGTATAAATACCCCTATTAACCCTAGATATATATTAACCCTAATATCAATATCCCTCTCTCTCCTCCACCGCTCTCATCTCCCCTCACCCTGACCCTGCTTCTTCCCAAACCCATCACCTTCAACCGCTCGCCTTCTCGTTCTTCGACCACCACCTCATCACCCTTCCACCATCCACGACCCTGCCTTCATCCTTGCTCCGCCCATGCTACCACCATCTCGTCGCCCTGCCGTCCTCATCCTCCCCTCATCTTTGCGTACCCATCGCCAACCGAACCCCTTATCTCCACTGAACCCAGCCACCTATCAACCCTTTGTCACTAACCCCTTATCTCCACTGAACCCAGCCACCCGTCGACCCTTTGTCACTTTCCACCCACCTCGGCCCCTTCCGCTATCCCCGCAATCACCGCAGACCCCCTCATCTCCATCATCAACGTCCCGAACCCCGGCATTCCTTTCCTCTATTTTGGTGAAGAGAAACAGAGCATCGGCTTCGATCGCCCTCCGTCCAGTCCCATCGATGCTGTCACTTCCTGACCGAAAGCACCTGTGCTGCCGCCAGTCACCCCCGATCACCCTTAAGTTCACCGCAATCGCCGCCGATCCCCACCGCTGTTCTTTCTTCCTTTCCCCATCACTGTTTGGTGTTCGGGTAGAGGATTGACCAGGGTTGGTTTTGCTGTGTTTGGTGTTTTGGTTGGGATCCGGTGTTTGATGTTTGGATTAGAGATCCGATGTTACTGTGTGTGTGTGTGTTTGCACGGGCTGGTACGTGTTCTGTACTTCATGATCGTGGTTCGTCGCCCGGGATTCTCATCCCGTTATTCTAATATATTCGGATTTATCGTCTAACAGGAAAGTCTCTTCTTGAACTTGTTGATTGTTTGGTTCAAGATTTTTTGATCTCTGCAAGTAGATCTCAATCCTTTTTTTTCATATTGCTATTTTAATTCTGTTAAGTATATTGAGGGTTTACATGAGCTAACCCGATATATTCTTAACATCGTGCCTACATCTTTGATCTAAAACCTAGTCCCCCTTGTACATTGCATATGCACATTTACATGAAAAATAACTAGATCCATGTTATAGGATTATTTGATGAATTTAATATGTCGATTGAATTTGATTTAATGAATTGATTACCATGACTGTGAAATTGCACCTTGAATCTAGAAATCTGTATGTTAAACATCTAATAGCACTTTGATTATTAATTAGCATGAATTATATGTTTGTATGATGAAATTATTGCCTATTCTTATCAAACTATTTTCTGGCCTGCTGTTTGTGTCTTTTTGTATCAGATTTTCGACCTTGTTACTTTTGTAATTTGAAATAACTTTCTGAATATGATTTATAGCCCTAAGAGTCTATTTTTCAAAACTTTTGGCGGATCTGAATTTCGAGTTATAATCTGTGGGATATCCAATTTTTTGTACAACTGTGTCTGGATTCCAAATTCCCAAATTAATGCGTAAATTTCTGATTTAGAAATGAATAGAACATGATAACAGTAAAATAAAAATATGAGATTAATATGACTGAGACTAGACATGTGTAGGAACAACCGTGAATTTTTGTATATTTAATTCATGAGTTTTCTAACCTGTTTCATATGTACTTATATAATTCACAACTTGCTGCCTGAACATAAAATCTGGAAAGAATAGGAATTTCGACCTAGTTTCTGTAGCTTTTATATATCATGTATATATTTGCTAGAACTAGAAGACAGTCTATTTTCTAGAATTTATGATGGATCCAGATTTATATTTCTGTAGTAGCGGTAATCTGTATTTTTGTACAGCTACGTCGTGCTGTCTAGATTGTGTAATTTGTGTATAATTAATATGTTTGCTTCCTGATTTGTCTAACGAGTAAAATTAGTCACACCTAGCATAATACAACCTTGAAACCTTCTTGCATGCTCACATAGGATGAAAATAAACCATTAACAAGCTGGGGTATTATGGGTTGACTTGGTAGTGAACGATCTGAAAAGGCCTTTTTGCTTGCATGGTTTATTACATGGAAGGTGGAGAAATACTTGTCATTGTGTGATCACGCTATTACGATATCTTGTCATCTTGATACCGAGTACACGATCCGTGAATTCACCATCAGTCTAAAGCGTTCACTGTTTGCTTGCACCGAAGCTGTGGTATGGAACACATGGGACGCAGTAGTGCGTGCACTAGATAAATTAATAAAATGATTAATAACCCACATTTGTCATCTCATGCTTGTTCTTGTATATTGTCATCAATATAGAACTCTAATTGACATTACTAATTACATTCATGTTTAAATAAAGACCTCTGATATTATTGCCAATCTTCGACTTTGTTATTGATATTGATTCCGTCCCTTTTCTTTTGATATGCCATGTTCCATTATTCTCTGTTTTCTCTACTTGCTGTCCATGACTTGCTCTAAGGACATTATTTTCTTTCTTTTTTGATCAAGAACTTACAAGTACCGAAGGATCTCTACCAGTAGGAATTGGTGAGCAACCATTCTAAAAGATGGAACTAGAGATTGCGCTGCTTAATTTACTTTATTGCTAGATTTATTTCTTCTGAACATTGTCAGACATTATACTTTGTTTTGGGCTTTTGTCCAGTCGTTTATTTATATTTTCTAGATATTGGACATTATGTTGGATATTATTTTGGATTATTTCATTATTATTGAAGTTTATCTTTGATTCATGTCATTATATCTTTCTTGTGGGGTTGTGTTTATTGTTCATGTTGTTGAGTTAGTCTGGTACAACTTATGGATGGTGTTTGCATCATTCGCTGGGCCTACATTACGTACTCATATTCTGTATTTTGGGAAGCGGGGCGTGACAAGGTTTTGAGTGGTATCAGAGCCCAAGGTTGGAGAATATATCAGTCAAACATGACTAACTTTATGGAGGTTTGGCTTTGATTGATATATTAGTCAAGTTTGGCTTTAGCCGGGTTAACTCATCGATGTGCACACCACGTTGTTAACATGAATATATATAATAACCAACATATAATCTGGGTACTGACCATATTTGATCGTGTTTCAGGCTATGGCTCGTGGAACTTCTTTCTCTTCCCGCCTGAGAGATGAGCAGCCAGACAATGCTGCTATTCTTCAGACAATTCAGTAGATGACGGCCCTTCAGCAGGAGCACAATGAATTAATGAGGTCCACTTTGGCAGCCAATGGAGTTGTTGCCGGACCTGCACCTGGGCCACTGCCACCAAGGCTTGGTACAGTAGCAGATTTCATGAGGCTGCGCTCGGACAAGTTTACAGGCACTGAATCGCCGCTGTAGGCCGAGCAATGACTTATCCGGATGGATCAACTGTTGATCGCTGCCCGCGTTGCTGGCGTTGATCGTGTGGATGTGGTTAGCATCCAATTGGTGGATCTCGCCCAAATCTGGGGGCAGGCTGAAATTGAAAAAATGGCGAGACCCATCGAGTGGGCTACTTTCTCAGAGAGCTTCATGACGAGGTTCTTTCCCAGTGTTTCCAAGGAAGAGATGAGAAACGACTTAAATGTCATTGTTGTTGCCTACTTCACCTGTGACAATATTAATTTGAGCATTGTCTTAACCCACGGAAACCTGTTCCGTGGACGAGTATGCTGTAGAGTTTACTCGGCTCAGTCGCTTTGCTCCCACCCTGGTAGCCACTGATGAGGATAGGGCTCGCAGATTCTAGTTGGGCTTGAATTTTTCCCTCCAGGACTGCATGGCTGCTCTTCGGCTTTGTGCCGAGGGGGCTGTATGTAATACCCCGAACTTAAGATTATATATATATATATATATATATATATATATATATATATATATATATATATATATATATATATATACTAGATTTGCCCGTGGGCACGTGCCTACGGCACGTCTTCGGAACGATACATGTAAACAGTAAAACAATAATTATGTAGCTCAAGTTTGAATAGTATGACAATAATTAGTTATAAATAAAAGTCTATGTTTCCATTAGTATATATTAAATATAATTATAAATGGGGATATAAAATCTAACTTCTTAGAACTTTAAGTGTGGAAAATAATGAAATTTAATTGTTGAAGAGATATTTGCTATTTTCAATATAACATGTGCAATAAAAAAAAACATAAAAATTCTGAAAATTTACAAAACTGAAATCTTAAAATCTAAATTTCTAAGTAAATAAAGAAAGAATGGGAGAGAGAGAAAGATAGAGATAGAGAGAGAAAGAGAGAAATATGAAAATGTAAAGAGAGAAGAGAGAGATAGTAATAAAGTAATGAGTTTTTTAGGGGGGAAATTTTGGTTTTGGGGTTTGAAATTTTGGAGGAAAAAAGTGTTTTGTGAGGTTTGATATAGGCCTTTGATTTTGGGGGGGATTGATTGTGAGCCACTTGATAGCTTTCTTTGTAATTTATTATATATATATATATATATATAATAAAACACAAAGAAAAGCTATCAAGTGGCTCTCCATCAATAGTAAGAAAATTAATGATGTAGATCTAAGCTCTCAAAAGACATTATTTCCCTCAAAAGTCAAATTCAAATCCCCCCCCCCCCAACACACACACACACACACACACAAAACAACTCCTTTAATTATTTAATTATTTGTCTTTCTCTCTTTCTCTCTTTCTCTCTCCTATTCAGATCAGTTTGCTTCCTCTATTTCCCAAACCAGAGAGCTCCAATTTCTCTCTCTCTCCCCTAGGTTTTTTAAGCAGCTAACTCCAAATCCCTAAAACCATTTTCTTAAACCTTTGCTTCCATTCCCTTGGCGAAGCCTCCATCATCCTCTCAAACACAAATCTCAAAGCAAATCCAAATCTAAATCCAGTGTCGAACCCCAATAAAGAGGTCATCGCTGATATCTGATTTGCGGCTGATTCCGTATCGACGACTCCCTTCCACCAAATCTAGTGCGCATATCAACCGACTCCGTATCCGCGACTCCCCTCCACCGAATCGAGAGCCTCTATATGCGATGCGGCGACTCTAATTTCATCTCATTAACCGAATTCTCATTCTATTTTTTTATTTTGTGTGTGCAGAGAATTACTCAGTTTTTTGCTGACTCGAATTTTGTGTGTGCATGGGATCTAAGTTCAGAAAGGTATGATTGTTTTGGGTTTAAATTTTTTTAATTTGGTGATTTATTTGATAAGTTTTTTATTGGTTTTGATTTAAGGTGTACGCAAGTGAGAGATGGATTATTTGGTGGCCTCAATTTAGGCTTCCAAATCATAGTAGGATATGTAAGCTGATCAGCAAACTAAAATAACTTGGCAAATATGCAACATTAATTTCTTTACTACAAGAGAATATACTATCGTGAAGTGTTCCCTTCACTGGTTATTAGAAACCATGGATAACATAACATATAAGAACTTTTAGTGTATGTTTGGAATTGATTTTTTTTATAAAGGTGCAATGTGGAGACAAAGTTGAGATAAGAAATGATTAGCTTGCAGTAGAGTTTTGAGAACTTCATGTATTACGTTTTGGTTAAAATAATAATAAGAGGTATTTCAATTGCAAACTGAGTCTCAGACTAACAAATGTTTAGGTTATTGGTATTGTAGATATGTTCACACTTGCATTTGGGTTACCATTGTATTTAGACATACTCATAGTGGTTATGGGATTAGAGTAAGATCTATAAAATCAATATGATCATGTCCTTGCATAACTATTACAAGCATCTAAAAGTGATGCGGAAGTTAAGAAAAACTCTATGCAGTGTTTCTGACAAACTATATGCATTCCAGGTATGTTCAAGCTAATGATTAAGAAGACGAAGGTTGAGCTTAAAGGTAGATATGCTGCTTCCCCATATAATATGTTTCCTACTTCAATTAATTTATCCAGGACCTCTAAAATAATTTATGTAATCAAACCAGGTGCACCGTTCCGAAGACGTGCCGTAGGCACGTGTCAACGGGCAAGCCTACTATATATATATATATATATATATATACTAGGTTTGCCCATTGACACGTGCCTACGGCACATCTTCGGAATGATGCACCTTATTTGATCATATAAAATAGTTTTGGAGGTCGAGCAAATTAATTAAAGTAGCTAATATAGAGCAAAAAACATATTATATGATTTTTTTTTATTTTTTAAAATTTATTTTTAAAGTTTTTAAAGTTTTATTTTTTTTAGTATTTTAATTTTCTAAAATTTTTCAAATTTCTATTTTCTTAATTTTTTGAATAGAAGAGGGAGGGAGGGAGAGAGAGAGAGAAGAAAAAAAATTAAATAAATATAGGAGTTGTTTTGGGTGGGAGATTTGAATTTGAGTTTTGGGGGGAAATAGTTTTGGAGGTCGAGCAAATTAATTAAAGTAGCTAATATAGAGCAAAAAACATATTATATGATTTTTTTTTATTTTTTAAAATTTATTTTTAAAGTTTTTAAAGTTTTATTTTTTTTAGTATTTTAATTTTCTAAAATTTTTCAAATTTCTATTTTCTTAATTTTTTGAATAGAAGAGGGAGGGAGGGAGAGAGAGAGAGAAGAAAAAAAAAATAAATAAATATAGGAGTTGTTTTGGGTGGGAGATTTGAATTTGAGTTTTGGGGGGAAAATATGTTTTGTAAGGTTAGATCTGGGCCTTTGATTTTTTTGGGGATTGAAGGAGAGCCACTTGATAGCTTTCTTTGTGTTTTATTATATAGATATATATAGAGGAAAATCTTCCCTTGAGCACTCCTTTCCGTGAGCACTCACCCTTTCAGCCATCGTATGGATGATCCAAACCGTTCACATTGATCTAAACGTCTACATTATATATATATATATATATATATATATATATATATATAGGAAAATCTTCCATTGAGAACTTCTTTTCATGAGCACTCACCCTTCTAGCCATCGTATGGATGATCCAAACCGTTTACATTGATCTAAACGTCTACATTAGTCTAAATATGTAAAATCAAGTAATTTGAAATTCATTTGCTCATTCATTGAAGTGTTACAAAAATTGTATGGCCGAATATCGTTTTTTTATAATGACATGATGGATGGGGAAACGAAATTCAAATTACTTGATTTTACATATTTAGACTTATTTAAACGTGTAAATCAATGTGAACGGTTTGGATCATCAATGCAATGGCTGGAAGGGCGAGTGCTCACGAATGTAGTGCTCAACCGAAAGGCCCCATATATATATATATATATATATATATATATATATATATATATATATATATATATATATCGGGTTTGTGCAAACAGACTCGTTTGCAATGGAAGAAAACTCATATATATATATATATATATAAAATAAAACACAAAGAAAAGCTAACAAGTGGCTCTCCTTCAATAGTAAGGAAATCAATGGTCCAGATTGAACCTCACAAAAGACATCCCCGTCCCCCCCCCCCCCCCCCCCCCCAAACAACTCCTTTATTTATTTAATTATTTCTCTCTCTCTCTCTATCCTATTGAAAATAAAAAATTTAATAAAAAATTTTAAAATTTTGAAAATTTTTAAAAAATTTAAAAATTTAAAAAATTAAAATAAAATTTAAAATAAAAAAACTTAAAAACTGTAAATTTTTTTAAAATGATTCAAAATTTTCACAAAAAACCAAAAAATTTTAATTTTTTAAAAAAGATTTTTAAAAAAAATAAAAAAATTAAAAATTAGAAATTGAAAATTTTGAAAATTTGAAACTTTGAAAATCAGAAAACAAATCCAAATACAAATTCAGTGTCGAACCCTAATCAAGAGATCGTCGCCGATATCCGATCCGCCGTATTAGCGACTCCCCTCTACCAAATCGAGCGCGAATATCAAGCGGCTCCATATCGGCGACTCCCCTCCACCGAATCGAGAACCTCTAGATGCGATGCAAAGAATCTAATTTCATCTCATTAACCGAATTCTCATTCTAATTTTTAATTTTGTGTGTGCACGGGATTACTCAGTTTTTTGCTGACTCGAATTTTGTGTGTGCATGAGATCTAAGTTCAGGGATGTATGATTGTTTTATTTTTTGGTTAATTTTTTTTAATTTGGTGATTTATCTGATGAGTTTTTTATTGGTTTTTATTTAAGGTGTACGCAAGTGAGAGATGGATTATTTGGTGGTCTCACTTTGGGCTTCCAAACAATAGCAGGACAGGTAAGCTGATCAACAACCTAAAATAACTTGGCAAATACGCAACATTAATTACTTTACTACAAGAGAATATACTATCGTGAAGTGTTCCCTTCACTGGTTATTAGAAACCATGGATAACATAACATATAAGAACTTTTAGTGTATGTTTGGATATATAGGATTGGGATAACTGGAGTTTACCAGTGAAGGGTGTAAACTCTCCACTCAAGAAAGACACCTAAAGTAAATTTGTTATTGATCCATGTTGATTTTTTTTATAAAGGTGCAATGTGGAGACAAAGTTGAGATAAGAAATGATTAGCTTGGATTAGAGTTTTGAGAACTTCATGTATTACGTTTTGGTTGAAATAATAATAAGAGATATTTCAATTGCATACTGAGTCTCAGACTAACAAATGTTCAGGTTATTGGTATTGTAGATACCTTCACACCTGCACTTGGGGGTTACCATTGTATTTAGACATGCTCATAGTGGTTTTGGGATTAGAGAAAGCTCTATAAAACTTATATGATCATGTCCTTGCATAACTCTGCAAGCATCTAAAAGTGATGCCGAAGTTAAAAAAAACTCTATGCAGCGTTACTAACAAACTATATGTATTCCAGGTATGCTCAAGCTAATGATCAAGAAGGTGATGATTGAGCTTAAAGGTAGATATGCTGCTTCCTCATATAATATGTTTCCTACTTCAATTAATTTGCTGGACCTCTAAAACTATTTATATGATCAAATCAGGTGCACCGTTCCGAAGACGTGCCTTACGCATGTGTCAACAGGCAAACGTAGTATATATATATATAGAGAGAGAGAGCAATCTTCCATTGCAAACGCAAATGTTGTGCAAACCACTTAACCCATCATTTGCAATGACAGGTTAAGGCAAAACACATAACCCGTCATTGCCAATGACGGGTTATGTGTTTTGCCTTAACTCGCTATTGTCAATAGCGGGTTAGGTGGTTTGCACGTTTGCAAACGCTACAGTAGCATTTGGAATGTAAGATTCCTCAAATTAATTGAAGTAGCAGACATATTATATGAGGAAGCAGTATATCTACCTTTAAGCTCAACCATCGCCTTCTTGATTATTAGCTTGAACTTATGTGGAATGCATATAGTTTGTTAGAAACATTGCTTAGAGTTTTTTTTAACTTCAGCACCACTTTTAGATGCTTGTAATCATTATGCAATGACATTATCATATAGGTTTTATAGAGCTTACTCTAATCCCATAACCACTGTGAGCATATCTAAATACAATGGTAATGCAAGTGCAGGTGTGAAGGTATCTACAATACCAATAATCTAGACATTTGTTTGTTTGAGACTCAGTTTGCAATTTAAATACCTCTTATTATTATTTCAACAAAAATGAAATACATGAAGTTCTCAAAACTCTAATCCAAGCTAATCATTTATTTTATTTCCACTTTGTCTCCCATTGCACCTTTATAGAAAAAAATCAAAATGGATAAATAACAAATTTACTTTAGCTGTCTTTCTTGAGGGGAGAGTTTGCACCCTTCACTGGTAAACTCCAGTCATCCCAATCCTATATATCCAAACATACACTAAAAGTTCTTATATATTATATTATCCATGGTTTCTAATAACCAGTGAAGGGAACACTTCACGATAGTATTTTCTACTGTAGTAAAGAAATTAATGTTGCATATTTGCCAAGTTATTTTAGGTTGCTGGTCAGCATACCTGTCCTGCTATGGTTTGGAAGCCCAAATTGAGGCCACCAAATAATCCATCTCTCACTTGCGTACACCTTAAATCAAAACCAATAAAAAACTCATCAAATAAATTACTAAATTAAAATTTTTTAAACCCAAAAATAAAATAATCATACCTCTCTGAACTTACATCCCATACACACACAAAATTCAAGTCACAAATAACTGAGTAATCCCCTGCACACACAGAGTTAAAAATTAGAATGGGAATTCGGTTAATGAGTTGAAATTAAAGTCGTGCATCACATATAGAGGCTTTCGATTCGATGGAAGGGAGTCGCCGATACGGAGTTGCTTGATATTTGCACTGGATTTGGTGGAGGGGAGTCACCGATACAGAATCTGCAGTGTATCAGATATCGGCGACGACCTCTTCATTGGGGTTCGACATTAGATTTAGATTTGGATTAGCTTTGAGATTTTCAAAATTTCAAATGTCAAAGTTTCAAAATTTCAAAATTTCAAATTTTGAAAATTTCAAAATTTCAAAATTTAAAATTTAAAATTTAAAATTTTTAATTTTTTTTACATTTAAAAATTTTAAAATTTTTAAAAGTTTTAAATTTTTTATTTTTTAAAATTTTTTTAAATTTTTTAATTTTTTAAATAATTTTAAATATTTTAAAATATTTTAAATATTTTAAATATTTTAAAATATTTTCAATATTTTAAATATTTTATAAGTTTTTGATATTTTTGATATTTTTGAAAATTTTTAAAGTTTTTAAAATTTAAAATTTAAAATTTAAAATTTTATTGTTTTATTGTTTTTCTATTTTTTATTTTTTTTAAATTTTAACTTTTTTTATTTTCTTAATTTTTTGAATATGAGAGAGACAGGGAGAGAGAGAGAGACAGAGAGAATTAAATAAATAAAGGAGTTGTTTTGGCCGGGGGGGGGGGGAGGAATTGAATTTGAGTTTTTGGGAGAAACTTTTGGTGGGGAAAATGTGTTTTGTGAGGTTAGATATGGGCCTTTATTTTTGGGGGATTGAAGGAGAGCTACTTGATAGCTTTCTTTGTGTTTTATTATATAGACTATATTTGCCCATGGGCACGTGCTTACGGCACGTCTTTGGAACGATACAGCATATGAAAGTCTTGTAAACAGTAAAACAAAAATTATGTAGCTCAAATTTGAATAGTAAAACAATAATTAGTTGTAAATAAAAGTCCATGTTTCCATTAGTATACGTTGAAAAATAATTATAAATGGGGGTGTAAAATCCAACTTCTTAGAACTTTGAGTGTGGAAAATGATAAAATTTAACTGTTCATGAGATATTTGCTATTTTCAATGCAACATGAGCAAGAAAAAAATTGCATAAAAAATCTGAAAATTTACAAACCTGAAATCTGAAAAATATAAATTTGTGTGTGTATGTGTGTGTGTGTGTGTGTGTGTGTGTATGTATGTATGTATGTATGTATATATATATATATATATATATAGAGAGAGAGAGAGAGAGAGAGAGAGAGAGAGAGAGAGAGAGAGAGAGAGAGAGAGATAAATAAATAAATAAATGAAGGAGTTGTTTTAGGAGGATATGAATTTGAGTTTTGGGGGGGGGGGGGAATTTTGGGCGGGAAATTATGTTTGTGATGTTAGATCTGGACAATTGATTTCAACCCTATTGAATGAGAGCCACTTGATAGCTTTCTTTGTGTTTTATTATATAGATATATATGAGGTTTCTTCCATTGCAAACGGGGCTGTTTGCACAGACCCGTTGCGAACGGCTATCTGAGCTATTGGATCCGTACTAGGTTGTTTTTTGTGGTTACTTTGCCTTAGACCGTCATTGGCAACGATGGGCTAAGTTATAATTTTTTTAAACCGTCGTTGCCAATGACGGTATTAAGGCAAAATATTCAATTTTTTTGAACTCTATAGTCTATATCTCACTCTCACCCTTCTCTATCTATCTTCTTCCCCGATCCAAACTTAATCCCCACCGAAACTGACCCCCTCTCACTCTGGTGACTCTTCTTCTCTCACTTCACTCTCTCACTCAGCATCATTTCCTCGTTGGCACTCTCTCCCTCTCTTCCGAAGCATCTCCCCCAATCCAAAACCCTAACCCAGCTGCTGCTCCTCATCCTCCTCCGTCCACTCCTGCCGCTCCTCCTCCATTCCCACACTCTCTTTCACTCCCAATCTCTCCTCCTATTTTCGAAATCACTCATCTTCCAATCTTCGAATGCAAATCGGAACCCTAGTTCGTCGACAACACCTAGATTGGAAAAATTTGCAGTAGTAAGGTATTGACTTCTACCTTACTAATGACTTCTTAGTTGTATTCGTGATATTTTTCTAGTTTTTTTGTCTTTTTCTAATTACTTGAATTGATTAAATTAGTCCAATAATTTTGTAGATGTAATATTTTGATGATTTTAGACGTTGGAGTTTTAGTCATAGTTGTAATTGTAGTTGTTTGCTCAAATTGTATATTTATTCGTATTTTTAGTTGTTCGATATTAGTAAAACTACATAAACTATCCAAAAAAATTCAAAACATTGTGGGTAGGTCGGACTTTCACTACACAAGCCAACGTAACTTGTAGAAGTGATTTTCGACTCACAGTTTGAGAGAAACGGCCGTGTATCGCTTTTGGTGTACAAAAACAAAAATAAAGTTGTACACGGCCATATCTCGCAAACCTTGAGTCGAAACTCACTTCTACAAGTTGCGTTGCCTTTTGTTACATGAATTCGACCAAGTTGCAAAGTTTTTGAATTTTTTTATGTCGTTTGTGCGGTTTTCTGATGTTGCTCGAATAAGAACAAATAAAGTAAGAAATTTAGTATGGTTACACTAGAAAACCCTACATACGACATCCAAAAATTACGCAACTTTACGAGTAGGTTGGACTCACATAACACAAGCCACTGTAACTTGTAGAAGTGATTTTTGATTCACGGTTTGAGAGATACAGACATGTATTGCTTTTGGTGAATACAAACTAAAATAAAGCGCTACACAGCCATATCTCGCAAAATTCGAAACTCACTTCTAGAATTTGCGTTGCCTTGTATTACATGAATTTGAACAAGAACAAATAAAGTAAGAATTTTTTTAGTACAGTTACACTAGAAAACCCTACAAATAACCTCCAAAAATTACGAAACATTGCGAGTAGGTTGGACTGACATAACACAAGCCATTTCAACTTGTAAAAGTGATTTTCGACTCACGGATTGAGAGATACGGCCGTGTATCACTTTTGGTGAACAGAAACTAAAATAAAGAGGTACACGACCATATCTCGCAAACCGTGAGTCGAAACTCACTTCTACAAGTTGGGTTGCCTTGTGTTACGTGAATTCGACCAAGTTGCAAAGTTTTTGAATATCTTGATGCCTGTTTATGTGGTTTTCTAATGTTTCTCAAAAAGGACCAAATAAAGCAAGAAATTTTTTAGTACGGTTACACTAGATAATCCTACAAACGACCTCCAAATATTAAGAAACATTGCGAGTTGGTTGGACTCATATAACACAAGCCACCGAAACTTATAGAAGTGATTTTTGACTCACTGTTTGATAGATATGGCCGTGTATCGCTTTTGCTGAACAAAAACTAAAATAAAGTGGTATACGGTCGTATCTCGCAAACCGTGAGGCGAAACTCACTTTTACAAGTTGTGTTGTCTTGTGTTACGTGAATTCGACCAATTAGCAAAATTTTTGAATTTTTTGATGCCGTTTGTGGGTTTTCTCACGTTTCTCGAACAAGAACAAATAAAGAAAGAATTTTTTTAGTATGGTTACACTAGAAAACCCTACATGACCTCCAAAAATTATGAAACTTTGCGAGTAGGTTGGACTCACGTAACACAAGCCACCGCTACATGTAAAAGTGATTTTCGACTGACATTTTGAGAGATACGCCCGTGTATTTTTTTGGTGAAGAACTAAAATAAAGAGGTACACGACCGTATCTCGCAAACCGTGAGTCGAAACTCACTTCTGCAAGTTGCGTTGCCTTATATTACGTGAATTCGTCCAAGTTGCAAAGTGTTCGAATTTGTTGATGCCGTTGTACGGTTTTCTCATATTTCTCGAACAAGAACAAATAAAGTAAGAATTTTTTTGTACGGTTACCCTAGAAAACCCTACAAACACCCTCCAAAAATTTTGAAATATTGCGAGTAGGTTGGACTCACATAACACAAGCCATTTCAACTTGTAAAAGTGATTTTTGACTCACGGTTTGAGAGATACGGCAGTGTATTACTTTTGGTGAACAGAAACTAAAATAAAGTGGTACACGGTCATATCTCGCAAACCGTGAATCGAAACTCACTTCTACAAGTTGTGTTGCCTTGTGTTACGTGAATTCGACCAAGTTGCAAAGTTTTTGAATATCTTGATGCCATTTGTGTGGTTTTCTCATGTTTTTCAAAAAAGACCAAATAAAGCAAGAATTTTTTATTACGGTTACACTAGAAAATCCTACAAACGACATCCAAATATTAAGAAACTTTGCGAGTAGGTTGGACTCATATAACACAAGCTACCGAAACTTGTAGAAGTAATTTTTGACTCACTATTTGAGAGATACGGCCGTGTATTGCTTTTGGTGAACAAAAACTAAAATGTAGCGGTACACGGTCATATCTCGCAAACCATAAGTCGAAACTCACTTTTACAAGTTGTGTTGCCTTGTGTTATGTGAATTCAACCAAGTAGCAAAATTTTTGAATTTTTTGTTGCCGTTTGTGGTTTTCTCACCGTTTCTCGAACAGGAACAAATAAAGTAAGAAGTTTTTTTAGTACGGTTACAATAGAAAACCCTACATGACCTTCAAAAATTACGAAACTTTGCGAGTAGGTTAGACTCATGTAACACAAGCCACTGCTATATGTAACAGTGATTTTTAACTCACGGTTGTAGAGATATGCCCGTGTATTGCTTTTGGTGAAGAAGAACTAAAATAAAGCGGTACACGGCCGTATTTCGCAAACCGTGAGTCGAAACTTACTTCTACAAGTTCCTTTGCCTTGTGTTACGTGAATTTGATCAAGTTGCAAAGTTTTTTATTTTTTTAATGCCATTTTTGCGGTTTTCTCATGTTTCTCGATCAAGGACAGATAAAGTAGGAAATTTTTTAGTACGGTTACACTAGAAAACCCTACAAACGACCTTAAAAAATTATGTAACTTTGCGAGTAGGTTGGAATCACGTAACACAAGTTACTGCAACTTGTAGAAGTAATTTTCGACTCACAGTTTGGGTGATATGCCCGTGTATCACTTTTGGTGAACAAGAACTAAAATAAAGCGGTGCACGGCTGTATCTCGCAAACCGTGAGTTGAAACTCACTTCTACAAGATGTGTTGCCTTGTGTTACGTGAATTTCACGAAGTTGCAAAGTTATTGAATTTTTTGATGTCGTTTGTGCAGTTTTGCTCACGTTTCTCGATCAAGAACAAATAAACTAAGCATTTTTTTAGTACGGTTACACTAGAAAACTACAAACGACCTCCAAAAAGTACAAAACTTTACGAGTAGGTTGGAATCACGTAACACAAGCTAACACAACTTGTAGAAGTTTGTTTTATTTCACAGTTTACGAGATACAAATTTGTACCGCTGTATTTTGTTTTTTTTACCCAAAGCGATATACGACCGCGTCTTGCAAATCGTTTGTCGAAAATCACTTCTATAAGTTGCATTAGCTTGTGTGGAGTTAGTCCGAACCACTCGCAAAGTTTCAGAATTTTTGGAGGCCATTTTTGCATTTTTTATATCATTCATCGTAACCACAACAACTTAAATAAGTAATTTCTAAAATTTTGAGTACGAGAACGTAGAAAACCTCATAAATAGCAACCAAAAATTCGAAACTTTGCGAGTAGATTGAAATCACCCCAAACAAGCCTACACAAATTGTAGAAGTAAGTTTCGACAAACGATTCGCGTAATACGGCTGTGTACCACTTTATTTTGGTTTTTGTAGACCGAAAGCGATACACAGCCATATCTTGCAAACCATTTATCAAAAATCAATTGTATAAGTTGTGTTGGCTTGTGTGGGGTGAGTCTGACCTATTCGAAAAAGTTTTACAATTTTTCCTTGTCATTTGTGTATTTTTTCACATTTTTTCTTTGTTTACTGTTGATAGAGTAATGGCTTATCAATTAACCTTATATTTATTGTTGGCATAGAAAATGAGTAGAATGAGATGACCGAGAAGCCCTTCTGGTAGCGCTAGTGGCGTACCATTTACAGAGGTAAGATTGATTATTATTATTAGTTTAAATATGAATATATAACATTGTTTTTATAATAACAAGATTTGTATTTGTCCTTGTAGGTTGTTTGTCGTCATTCTTCATTTGTCGAGGGCGGTCCGTATTCTTCTGTCGGACTTACACCTCCAGGACCAGTGGACTCAAGCGTACTCGCGTTGCAACCCATACATAGATCCTAAGTCATGTGGAATGGGTCCGTAAAGAAGTGTAACTTCCGGAAGCACGCAGTTATTCCCATGGACCCCCGTATTGCTTCGTACTTAGTCGAAGTCAGTTTTTACGGAGCTCGATTTATGGGGGGTGTGAAGCTTGATCATCCTTTACTTACAGCTCTTGTGGAGCGATGGAGGCTGGAAACCCACACATTCCACCTACCGGTAGGAGAGATGACCGTCACTCTCCAAGATGTAGCAATGATTATTGGGCTTCCTATTGAAGGGGTCACCGTGACGGGTGTAACGCCCCTGCCCCTAGCTCAGACAATTTATACCATTTATAAGACAAATTAGATAATATGTAGTACAACTGCCCACCACAGGCTGCCTCTCAAAAGTTGGTTAACCGATTAGGTGACTCTTGATCCTTGGCTATTACTATTTATATTATATTATTCCCTTTTTAATTCTGATATGGGATAATTTCTTACCCATTTTCTGAGAGCACACACAGTGGATCTCTCTGATTCTCTTTCTTAAATCCATCAGGTGGGCCCATTACCTTAAGCCACGTCATCAGGCTTACCAAACAACAACAACATCATGCTGTTACAAACCACGTGGGCCTCCAATTTTTAATTCATTTATTATTCAATTCCTTTTTATTTTACCGTCATGTATTAATCCAAATAGTTAACATACTTTATTAACATATATATATACATATATATCATATTATACTATTTTTGAAAATTTACGGGGTGTTACAACGGGAAACAAGGACTTTGACCGAGTGGAAGTTGTTCGTGATTTGCTTGGTATCGACTTGGAGGTGACGTTGGATAAAAAGAAAGATGATGTTGAAGATATATGAAATCGTCAAAGATATTCTGTCAGATCATGATCCAGATGTAATAGAGCAATCCATAGACCGGGCTAAAAGTGATGCTGAAAATTCTTTTTGGGATGAAGTATTCGAGGGTAAATCACTCCGACTTAGTTGGTTGAAATACCAATTCGAGGATTATTTGACAGATGATTCATATGAGGAAGCCGTGCGGTACTATGCATGTGCATACATATTCAGTTTGATGAGGGATGTGATCTTCCCAAACTCATTCGGTGCGAGTATGCCACTCATGTATTTACCCTTGTTAGAACAGTTCAGTACAGGCGGCTGTTACAGTTAGGGGAGTGCAGCCTTAGCGTCATTGTATAGGAATTTGTGTGTATGTGCATTAGGTTCCGTACAAATGGGTGGCTCGATGGTTTTGTCACAAATTTGGAGTTGGAGCAAATCCACATCGGTCGTCCCCGTATAATTGAGCCAACACCGGATTGGTTTGCCGAAGCACCGTATGCAAAGAATGTTGGATCCTATATGCATGGCAAATAACACTAGAGGGGGGGGGGGGGAGGGGTGAATAGTGTTATGTACAAAGTAAAAAATAATTTAAACTTGTGGCAAATGTTAAGTTGACTGGAAAGGAAAGCTAGTCCACTGAAATGCCAGATAAAAGAGAGTTAATCAATTGAAGAACAACGAGTCTATTAAGTTGACTTAATAACGGAACAAGTCGACTGATCAAACATAGACTTACAATAAAGTGCAACAAAATTAAAATTGCAAGTTAGAGAAATCAAACCACAAAGAATCAACAATGCTAACATGGCAATATATCCTGGTTCAGTCCTCTCAACCTACGTCCTGTCCTCAAGCAACCCGCTTGAGATTTTCCACTATTCTTGAAAAAATACAAGAATACCCTACGACCTTTGACAACAACTATACCAAACTCGTAGACCTCTCTTACTATTAGAGAGTGCAAGACCCCACTCTACAACCTAGAGTGAACACTGACTCTACACCAAGTGCCCTTCTATCCAACCGAGAGGACCACTATCACAGACCGAGAGTGAAACAACAAAGAAATAGAAGATTACAACACCTAAAGCCTTGATTTTTGAGTGTGCCTTTTGTATAGAGGCTATAGGTCAACTTCTAATCGCAGTCTTGAACTTAATTGTTGTTATGCAAGACTAAAATTAGAGAACCAAGTCTAAAGAATGAGAGTACTCGAAATTTTTAAGTTCTTTTTTACAAATAAAAGCAAAGACTTGATAAAAGCATTGAGTTAACATTTTCCAAGTTCATTCTAAACTCTATTTATAGAGTAAGAACTCCAAGGATGTTGGAAAACGGTTCACCAACTGCCAACAAACGGCCGAAAAAATTTGAGTTTGAAAATCAAATTTTAAATTTCAGAAAACTGTCAAAACAGCTCGAACAGTCGACTGGATTGCCAAGGGAGTCGACTGGTTAGAGCTTGAGTAAGTTCAGTTGGTTTCGTACTTGAGTAGTTGACTGCTTATCGAAGTATGTCGACTGGTACTTTGACAGCTAAACTTATACAAGCTTGAATTTGACATTTTGATTTTTAATAATCTTTATTTTAATCCTAGGGGATGTGTGAGTGTGTGCATCAAGGCTATTACAAGATTTCTTAGACATATAAAAAAATAAAATAAGTTTACAAGACACTCTTTTGAGCTGATCACTTTGAAGCTCTGAACAACCCTTGTCTTGTATCTTGATCTTGAGTCTTGATTTAACAATGTTATCTAGTGATTTAACAATTTCATCAAAAGAAACATGCATAGATTCTTCAATAGTCAAAGATGACTTATTGAAAATTCTATAAGCCTTACTCCTATTTGAATATCCAATAAAGATACGTTCATTAGATCTAGCATCAAATTTATCTAGGTTATCTTTTGTATTTAATATAAAACACTTACAACCAAATACTTTAAAATAAGAAAATTTAGGAATACGTTCAAAAAACAACTCAAAACAAGTCTTCTTAAGCTTTGGCCTAATTAGTATTCTATTTAAAACATAACATGCTGTAGACACAGCTTCAGCCCAGAAGTATTTAGGAAAATTACTTTCAACAAGTATGGTACGTGCACATTCTTGCAAAGTCATATTCTTTCTTTCAACCACTCTATTTTGTGGTGAAGCTCTAGGAAATGCAAAAGTATGTGTTATATCATTCTTGTTGCAATATTCTGAAAATGTTTCATTCTCAAATTCTCCACCATGATCACTTCTAATAGTGACTATGGTTAGAGATTTTTAATTTTGAACACGTTTGTAGAAATTTGCAAATTCTTCAAAGGCTTCATTTTTATGTCTTAAAAATATTCTTGAATAATCATCGACTAAAACAAAATACATATCTACTTTTATTTAAGGAAGCGACTCTAGTAGGATCAAATAAATCCATATGGATCAATTCGAGAGGCCTACTAGTAGAAATCATTTCCTTTGTCTTTAAAGTGGATTTTAATTGTTTCCTTAGTTGACATGCATCACACATTTTATCTTTCTTAAAAGATAATTTTTGCAGTCCTTTAACTAGGTTATTCTTAGAGAGTTTAGCGATATTTTTCATGTTTACATGTCCAAATCTTTTATGCCAAAGCCAGGAATCGTTGTTCGACGCAATTAAACAAAAATCATCCGAAAACTTATTTTTTTTAAACGAAGTTCATAAATGTTATTTTTTCTAATACCTTGAAAAATCACATTTTTCAAAGACGAATCATAAATGAAGCATGCATCTTTTTCAAACACTATCTTATAACCCTTATCACATAACTGACTAATACTTAACAGGTTATGGTTTAAACCACTAACTAAAAATACATCTTCAATAATAGGAGTAGTATTCTTACCAACCATACCTATTCCGATGACTTTTCCTTTGTTACTGTCACCAAAAGTAACGGTTCCTCCATCTATATCTTGAATGGAAGAAAGCAAGTTTGCATGGTCGGTCATGTGTTTAGAATATCCACTATCAAGTATTCATCGTTCCCTTTTAGATGCCTACAAAATATTATTTGTGAATATGGTACTCTTTTCATTGTGTCCGAGAAAGATTAGTGTCTGGGAAACTAAACCCAAAGTGAGTTTGATTTACCACCATATGCAGGTTTAAAATTAACAGAATTACAAACATTATTTACAAAGGAATCATGTAAGAAATCCTTTCATTTAGACATAAATTAACTGGAATCCATATATTTTTGCACTGTCCAGTCAACTTATTTTTACCCAAAAGTCGACTGTTTTGTGTATTCAGTCGACTGGGAGGTGAAACTAGTCGACTTATATGTGGTTGTTGTCATTTCGAATAAGACTTCATCCTTTTGGACAGGCTACCTATTTGAGGGGCCAGTTGACTGGTCTTTTCGGAAAACTTTTCATTTTCATGATTAACAAGAATTTTTGGCTGTTCAATGAAATCATATAACTTATTCTTTACACTAGAAGAAGAATAAATCTTATTATTACTAGTGTTATCAGAAGAATGGTCTTTTTCAAGAATTTTTTGAAAACCAAGTCCACATCTTTTATTAGACTGAACTTGATTTTGAAAAACTTCATTTAAATTCTCTTTTCCCTTATTGAACTTAGATACATTCTTAGATATCTCTTCATAATTCATTTTCAAAGATATAAGATCTATATCCAAGTTAGAAATACGAGAAGTTAAAGACTTGACTTCAACTTGTAAATCAAGATTTTATTGAGAAAGAGTTTGATTAACTTTCTCTAGATTCTTACCTTTTATTTTATCTTTTTTTAATTCTTGAAATTTTTTATTAAATGCTTCTAATAAATAACTAGAATCTATATTATTACTTACATCGCTTTCATTTGCCATGAAGCACACATTTGCAACTTCGTTAGATTCCTCATTTTCTTCTTCCGAAGATGAATCACTATCATCCCACTTTGCTTGGTAGGCGTTCTTGTTCTTCATGTACTGGTTCTTGGTAAATTTGTCCTTCTTGAAGTTTGAGACTTTGCCTTTACATTTTGCATTTTCCAAGGGACAGTCTTTCTTCATGTGACCTATCTTATTGCATTTGAAACAAGTAGGAGATTCATTAGTATCCTTTAATCTAGAATTAAATTTACCTTTGCGAAGAAATTTCTTGAATTTTCTTGTGAACATAGCCATTTCTTGATCATCATCATCATCATCATCTTCTGATTTAGACATAGCCTTGAAAGCAAGAGTTTTCTTTTCGGCTTGTTGCGATTCTAAGTCCTTCTTGCGTGCCTCCAATTGTACTTCATAAGCCATTAGATTTCCAACAAGATTTTCAAGAGAAAGTTGTGTTAAATCATTGGTTTCTTCAGTTGCAGTAATCTTCTTTTCCCATTCGGGGGTAAGAGCACGAAGAACCTTTCTCACCATCTCTGATTGCGTATATGTTTTGCCAAGGGCCACTAGGAAATTTGTGATGTCGGTGAATCTTGTTATCATCTCTGATTCATTTTCATTCTCCTTCATTCGGAAACATCTCGAACTTGTGAACAAGAACAAAATTTTTAGATTCCTTGAACTTATTTATACCTTCATGTGTTACCTCGAGAGTATGTCATATTTAGAATGCCGTTGTTGCGTTTGACACAAGGTTGAATTCTTCTTTGGTAAGTGCAGAAAAGAGAGTATTCATCGCCTTTGCATTGTTCATGGTATCACTCTTCATATTGTCAGTTCATTAAGCATAGGGAAGAGTAGGCACTGTACACTCCGTCTCGGTCATGTTCCAAATCTCATAGTTGATGGATTGTAAGTAAATCTTCATTCTACATTTTCAGAAGTTGTAGTTTGTTCCATCAAAGAGAGGCAACCTTTGAGTAGATTGACCTTCGTGGTATTGATTTGTATTTGAAGTAGATGCCATTGCGATTAACCAGGCTCTGATACCAAGTGTTAGATCATGGGGAGGGGGGGTGAATAGTGTTATGTACAAAATAAAAAATAATTTAAACTTGTGGCAACTATTAAGTCGACTGTAAAGCAAAACCATTCGACTGAAATGCCAGATAAAAGAGATTTAATCAACTGAATAACAATGAGTCTGTTAAGTCGACTTAATAACAGAATCAGTCGACTGATCAAACACAGACTTACAATAAAGTGCAACGAAATTAAAATTACAGGTTAGAGAAATCAAACCACAGAGAATCAACAATGCTAACACGGCGATATAACCTGGTTCGGTCCTCCCGACCTATGTCCAGTCCCCAAGCAACCCACTTGAGATTTTCCACTATTCTTGAAAAAAATATAAGAATACACTCCGACCTTTGACAACAACTATGCTAAACCCGTCGACCTCTCTCACCACTAGAGAGAGCAAGACCCAACTCTACAACCTAGAGTGAACACTGACTCTACACCAAGAGCCCTTCTCTCTAACCGAGAGGACTACTCTCACAGCCCGAGAGTGAAACAACAAAGAAATAGAAGATTACAACACCTAAAGCCTTTATTTTTTAGTGTGCTTTTTGTATAGAGTCTATAGGTCAACTTCTAATCGCAGTCTTGAACTTAATCGTTGTTATGCAAGATTGTAATTAGAGAACCAAGTCTAAAGAATGAGAGTAATTGAAAGTTTTGAGTTCTTTTTCACAAATAAAAGCAAAGACTTGATAAAAGCATTGAGTTAACTTTTTCGAAGTTCATTTTGAACTCTATTTATAGAGTAAGAACTCAAAGGACATTGGAAAACGGTTCACAAACTGCCAACAAACGGCAGAAAAAATTTCAGTTTGAAAATCAATTTTTAAACTTCAGAAAACTGTCAAAACAGCTCGAACAGTCCACTGGGTTGCCAAGAGAGTCCACTGGTCAGAGATTGAGTAAGTTCAGTTTGTTTCGTACTTGAACAATCGACTTCTTATCGAAGTAAGTCGATTGGTACTTTGACAGCTGAACTTATACAAGCTTGAATTTGACATTTTGATTTGTAATAATCTTTATTTTAATCCTATGGGATGTGTAAGTGTCTGTATCAAGGCTATTACAAGATTTCTAAGACATATCAAAAAATAAAATAAATTTATAAGAAACTCTTTTGAGCTGATCACTTTGAAGCTCTGAATAACCCTTGTCTTGTATCTTGATCTTGAGCCCTGAAAGCGTTAAGTACACACAGCAAGAGATATGAAAAATAGAACATATGTGTATCGTATTGTAGTCATCAAAATCAAGAATCTACAAAGATGTTGCCTCCTTTAGGAGTGTATTAGGCAAGAAAACACACATGGGTCGATAACCCACGCACATCTCTCACGTAATATAGAGATGAGTTGGATAATTTGCGCAACAAGTTCGTCAATTGGGTTCTGTACACCACCGATAGGTTGGAACAAGTTCCACTAGTATGTTTGGCTAGCGAGCTTTGGTTGACGGCTGCCCCACTTGTCAACTTTTCTGCTGTGAAGTTCCGATATCCGGATAGAGTGATGCGGCAATTCGGATATCAGCAGAAGATTCCTGAAGCCCGCTCGTACGAAAAAATTACACGAGGTGAAAGGAATGGGTCGCGTGCCCAACTTCGACTGGGCAGATTTTCATCGGGTAAATGTGGCCAATTGGAACACCTTACGCTATCAGATAAGACCCAATATGTTGTATATTGCTATAACTTACGATAACTCCTTCCAAGAGTTGTATATGACGTGGTACAAGTGCATTACAAGATTGTATGTATCTCCACAATCCGCCGTACCAGTCGGTGTCTAGATTTCAATTCCCCCAACCAAGGAGGAACCACCACTGGCATATTCCTCTTCGCAACCAATGTATCAACCGAAGGTGTCAACTTACCAGAACATGGTAAGTCTAACTTTACATATTTTCATATATTTCATATGCATGTATTGTTATTTGAAGACGTAATGATTATATAGATCATGTTGTTTAATTTGTAAATTTATACCTAATGTAGATTGAAAACACATGGGACACTGTTCAGATAGTTGCTTGTACACTAAAGAGTGGGGTACCCAAGAGCATGAAGGATATTACGGGCGATTCTTAAACAGTGTCACCGCACTCTTGAAGATGTAGGTGATTGGTTTTTATGGACTCTTATATACTCTACAAGTCGTATTTGATCATATCATAAATATACCCTTTTATAGATTTCATTTTTATAAAGTAGAACTCTGTATCGGTTGAAATGTGCACAACTAAAACTGCAATGTGGAGGACTGACAGTCGACCGACCAATGTCGACAGTCGACTGTCGGGATCTTGGCTGAAGTATTTTCTTGAGTCTCGAAATTTCTTGCGGGACAGTCGACTGGCTTCCTTATACAGTCGATTGTCTCTGCTCTGAATTACTGTTTTCTTTAAGTATTGGATTTTCATGCGGGACAGTCGACTGACCACTTTACACAGTCGACTGGTCTGCTCTGATTTATGTTTTCTTAAAGTTTTGGATTTTACACGGAACAGTCGACTGACCCATTTTTCCAGTCGACTGCCTCTGCACTGTTTTGATGTTTCTTGAAGTTTTGATGTTTCCAGTCGACTGCCTCTGCACTGTTTTGATGTTCCGTACATTTTTAATACATTTTTTCTATGCTTTTGTTAATTATGTAGATGAATTGAAGCGGGTGTGCGAGGAAAGTCGGCTACGTATGTAAATTTTTTTATGTAAATATTCATTAAATTTGTATCTTGGGTTTACATATTTATATTCGATTTTGTTTGTTATAGTTTGTGTATGAAAGTTTTATTGTGGGCCGTTGTTGTTGTTACGGAATGAGATTGATGTATGCTGTAACGATTTTGGATTATCATATTGGTGTACGTACCCCGCATACAGTTATTTGGATAAAAATTTTGTAATATGGAGAATGATGTATGCTGTGTTCATTGATGTATGGTGTGTTAATTGTTTGTGTTTTTTTTCAAACATAACTTGTAACGCCCCTGCCCTGAGCTCGGACAATTTAAACAATTTAGAAGACAAATTAGATACTATGTAGTACAACTGCCCACCACAGGCTGTCTCTCAAAAGGTGGTTAACCGATTAGGTGATTCTTGATCATAGACATTAGTATTTATATATTATTTTTATTAATGTTGAAATCTGATATGTAGTACCCCATATTTTTAAATATTATTTTTAAGAGTTACAAATGAATTAAAATGAATTTTAGAGAATTAATAAATATTTTCTAAAGATTTATCTTTTTACACGTGCAAATATTTTCTTGGAAAGTTCAAAGTCAAAAATTATTTTGTCGAAAATCATTATTTATTATTAGATATTATTTGTGAATTTTCTGGACTTTTCTGACATTTGTTGGAGCTATTTGCAAATATTACAAAAAGAAGGACTTTTGTGCAAAATTACCAAATGGGGGTGAAAACTCTAGATTTTTGGGCTGGGTAAAATGCCTAGTCAACTCAGGGTTAAAAAAGTTTACTTTTTGTTTTGATGAATTTGATTTATTTTACAAGTTTTGATAATGGAGGATCTTTTTGCAAAATTGCTATTTATAGGGATGAAAATACAAAATTTGTTTTCTTGGTTTCTCAAACAGTGCCGACTGACTTTATAATGGTTGTTTTTTGTTTTTAAGTCTCAAATAAATTTGTTTTATCAAGTTTCCAAGTATATGGATCTATTGATGTAAAGTTATATTTAAAAGGAGTATTTTTGCAAATGTGTTCAAAACCCTAATTCTCTTGATTTTCGGCCTATTTAAAAAGTGGAGTGCAGCCATCTTTCGCTGCACAACACAAAGGTTTTATTATTATTATTTTCTTGAAGATTTAAAGAGAAGATCTTGGATTTCTTGCAAAGGAGAGACTTTTCTCATGTTCTAATTTGTCTTCGTTTGATCTCTCCAACAAGGTGAGTGACATGTTTTGTTTTGTTTTGTTTTATGAATGTTGTATGTAGTGTTTCATCCATTAGAAAACATGCTAGGGTTTTGATATGAATACATATGGTGGATTGGATGAATTGATAAGTTAAAATTGGATCTTTTGTAAAAACCCTAGTTATTTGTGAGTAGAATTGCATGTGGATGATTTTAGATTGTAGGAGAACCTGATATAAATTCTGAGTAGGCTAATTCTTTTGGATTATTGCTGATTTGAGTGGATAAGGTGAATGTTATGCATAAATCGATTACAGATGAGATTTTTGACTATTGGTGAGTTGGATGAATGCAACTTGGCCATATTAATGATAAATTTGTTTTTGTTCATGAATTAACTATTGAGAATAATTGAGATTTCGTTTGAGGAATTTTGAGAAGGGGTAATGGATTAAAAGACCGTGTCTTAAGGATTTGAGTTGTGATGACTAGATTTGTGTTTGATACATTTGACTGAATTGGGGGATTTTATGATTTGTGAAAGGTTTTACTTGAATTTGGATTTCTCAAATACTAAGATTTAAATCTGAATATGTTGTTATTTCTAATCGATGGATTTTTGATGTTTTCTTTGATGCACGAACATGCACAAACAATTTACATGAATATCTTACTTCATTGTTTTTGAAGAAATTAAGTCTTTATGTGTTTTCGAAGGATTTGACTATATCCCAACTTATTTTGGTATTGATAAAGTTTGGAATATAAAACGAAGTTATTTTGATGTATGATTGATTCTTAAAAACTCTACTTTTGATATATGCACATATTCATGTTTTATTTTAAAGAAATTCATCAAAAAGCTATTTTATCAATTCAGGTCGTTTTGATTGGTTTTTATGGACTCTTATATACTCTACAAGTCGTATTTGATCATATCATAAATATACTTTTTATAGATTTTGTTTTTATAAAGTAGAACTCTGTATCGGTTGAAATGTGCACAACTAAAACTGCAATGTGGAGGACTGACAGTCGACCGACGAATGTCGACAGTCGACTGTCGAGATCTTGGCTGAAGTATTTTCTTGAGTCTCGAAATTTCTTGCGGGACAGTCGACTGGCTTCCTTATACAGTCGACTGTCTCTGCTCTGAATTACTGTTTTCTTTAAGTATTGGATTTTCATGCGGGACAGTCGACTGACCACTTTACACAGTCGACTGGTCTGCTCTGATTTATGTTTTCTTAAAGTTTTGGATTTTACACGGAACAGTCGACTGACCCATTTTTCCAGTCGACTGCCTCTGCACTGTTTTGATGTTTCCAGTCGACTGCCTCTGCACTGTTTTGATGTTCCGTACATTTTTAATACATTTTTTCTATGCTTTTGTTAATTATGTAGATGAATTGAAGCGGGTGTGCGAGGAAAGTCGGCTACGTATGTAATTTTTTTTATGTAAATATTCATTAAATTTGTATCTTGGGTTTACATATTTATATTCGATTTTGTTTGTTATAGTTTGTGTATGAAAGTTTTATTGTGGGCCGTTGCTGTTGTTACGGAATGAGATTGATGTATGCTGTAACGATTTTGGATTATCATATTGGTGTACGTACCCCGCATATAGTTATTTGGATAAAAATTTTGTAATATGGAGAATGATGTATGCTGTGTTCATTGATGTATGGTGTGTTAATTGTTTGTGTTTTTTTTCAAACATAACTTGTAACGCCCCTGCCCTGAGCTCGGACAATTTAAACAATTTATAAGACAAATTAGATACTATGTAGTACAACTGCCCACCACAGGCTGTCTCTCAAAAGGTGGTTAACCGATTAGGTGATTCTTGATCATAGACATTAGTATTTATATATTATTTTTATTAATGTTGAAATCTGATATGTAGTACCCCATATTTTTAAATATTATTTTTAAGAGTTACAAATGAATTAAAATGAATTTTAGAGAATTAATAAATATTTTCTAAAGATTTATCTTTTTACACGTGCAAATATTTTCTTGGAAAGTTCAAAGTCAAAAATTATTTTGTCGAAAATCATTATTTATTATTAGATATTATTTGTGAATTTTCTGGACTTTTCTGACATTTGTTGGAGCTATTTGCAAATATTACAAAAAGAAGGACTTTTGTGCAAAATTACCAAATGGGGGTGAAAACTCTAGATTTTTGGGCTGGGTAAAATGCCTAGTCAACTCAGGGTTAAAAAAGTTTACTTTTTGTTTTGATGAATTTGATTTATTTTACAAGTTTTGATAATGGAGGATCTTTTTGCAAAATTGCTATTTATAGGGATGAAAATACAAAATTTGTTTTCTTGGTTTCTCAAACAGTGCCGACTGACTTTATAATGGTTGTTTTTGTTTTTAAGTCTCAAATAAATTTGTTTTATCAAGTTTCCAAGTATATGGATCTATTGATGTAAAGTTATATTTAAAAGAAGTATTTTTGCAAATGTGTTCAAAACCCTAATTCTCTTGATTTCCGGCCTATTTAAAAAGTGGAGTGCAGCCATCTTTCGCTGCACAACACAAAGGTTTTATTATTATTATTTTCTTGAAGATTTAAAGAGAAGATCTTGGATTTCTTGCAAAGGAGAGACTTTTCTCATGTTCTAATTTGTCTTCGTTTGATCTCTCCAAAAAGGTGAGTGACATGTTTTGTTTTGTTTTGTTTTATGAATGTTGTATGTAGTGTTTCATCCATTAGAAAGCATGCTAGGGTTTTGATATGAATACATATGGTGGATTGGATGAATTGATAAGTTAAAATTGGATCTTTTGTAAAAACCCTAGTTATTTGTGAGTAGAATTGCATGTGGATGATTTTAGATTGTAGGAGAACCTGATATAAATTCTGAGTAGGCTATTTCTTTTGGATTATTGCTGATTTGGGTGGATAAGGTGAATGTTATGCATAAATCGATTACAGATGAGATTTTTGACTATTGGTGAGTTGGATGAATGCAACTTGGCCATATTAATGATAAATTTGTTTTTGTTCATGAATTAACTATTGAGAATAATTGAGATTTCGTTTGAGGAATTTTGAGAAGGGGTAATGGATTAAAAGACCATGTCTTAAAGATTTGAGTTGTGATGACTAGATTTGGGTTTGATACATTTGACTGAATTGGGGGATTTTATGATTTGTGAAAGGTTTTACTTGAATTTGGATTTCTCAAATACTAAGATTTAAATCTGAATATGTTGTTATTTCTAATCGATGGATTTTTGATGTTTTCTTTGATGCACGAACATGCACAAACAATTTACATGAATATCTTACTTCATTGTTTTTGAAGAAATTATGTCTTTATGTGTTTTCGAAGGATTTGACTATATCCCAACTTATTTTGGTATTGATAAAGTTTGGAATATAAAACGAAGTTATTTTGATGTATGATTGATTCTTAAAAACTCTACTTTTGATATATGCACATATTCATGTTTTATTTTAAAGAAATTCATCAAAAAGCTATTTTATCAATTCAGGTGGTTTTGATTGGTTTTTATGGACTCTTATATACTCTACAAGTCGTATTTGATCATATCATAAATATACTTTTTATAGATTTCGTTTTTATAATGTAGAACTCTGTATCGATTGAAATGTGCACAACTAAAACTGCAATGTGGAGGATTGACAGTCGACCGACCAATGTCGACAGTCGACTGTCGGGATCTTGGCTGAAGTATTTTCTTGAGTCTCGAAATTTCTAGCGGGACAGTCGACTGGCTTCCTTATACAGTCGACTGTCTCTGCTCTGAATTACTGTTTTCTTTAAGTATTGGATTTTCATGCGGGACAATCGACTGACCACTTTACACAGTCGACTGGTCTGCTCTGATTTATGTTTTCTTAAAGTTTTGGATTTTACACGGAACAGTCGACTGACCCATTTTTCCAGTCGACTGCCTCTGCACTGTTTTGATGTTTCTTGAAGTTTTGAAATTTCATTCTGGACAGTCGACCGATGACTTTTTACAGTCCACTGCTACTACTTAGATTTATTTTCTTGAAGTGCTGGTTTTTCACCCTGGACAGTTGACCGACTCCAGTTTACAGTCGACTGTTACTGATGTTTTCTTGAGTTATTCTAATGTTCTTTAAACGATTGATTCTTTAAATGTTTTTGGATCTATAACTTACTATTCTAAATATTATCCTTTCTACAGAACATATGTTTTCAAGATGTTTTGGAATTTTATAAAAGATTGGGTTGGTTGATTGGAGAAGTTTCTTCATATGATCGATTTGACGATGGATTTGTGAGTTTTGGTCTTGATGATATCTCTAGGAGTTCAGTGGGAGTCCTGTGAACCAGCAGTTGAGATATGTTGATTTAGACCCGTTGGGTCGTGGGGTTGTTGTTGAGTATTTAAGTCCGGTAGGATACACTAACTCTAGAGATGGGAATTTTTTGTGTTTTAATAATAATCAACTTAAGGACATGCACTAGTGGGGATGTGATGGAACTTGGGAAACGTATGTATAGGCTCATGGTTTTGTTCGTCCAACGGATGCTTTCCAGGACTGTTTGTTGTTCTGTCTCGAGTGGACATTTGTATGTTCGCGTGTCGATGGTTTGCAAGCCTATTCACAGAGCATGCAGTGTGCATTCGCGTGTCGAGGGTCGACAGGCCTATTCACGGAATGTACCTGGTGTATCTTCACATCGAGGGCCCTGCAAGCCTATTTGTGGGGTACACGGTTGGGAGGTGATCCTCTAATTTTTGTGCTATCTTACATGATGCTTGCGCGTCGAGTGCTGTGGTGCCTATTCGCGGAGTATTCTGGATCTTGTTTCCATCACCGAAGTAGGATTAGTTCCATAACGAGGGGTGTAACCCTATAAAGTGGAGATCCTTAAGGGCTTGCACCGGACCTATGTACTATGGAATGCATAGAATCCTACAAGTGTGCATTACAGAGTCAGCATATAGAGATTGTGTTTTCTTGACTTGGTTTTTATGCTTGTGTTTTCTTGTTTTTCCTATACTTGACACTTAGTCTAGATTCACTTGATGTTTTCGTGTTTCATGGTTATTCCCTAATTCATTTACTCTTGTCTATTTCCTGTTGTTAATGAATCTATGCTCTATTTATGTTGTTTGTTTTTATGTCACTCACACCGTTATGGCTGACCCATGTAGTTTTGGGGATTTGGGTTATCTCTAGCCTCATGTTTTATAGGTAGGTACTTATAGGTTGGGGTTTAGGTACTTGAGATAAAATGATGTTATAGGGCTTATGTAATTTGTAAAAGAAAGTGTTGTAAAAAAAGTTTGTAATTCAAGGTGTTTTGTATTTCGCTGTGTTTTGTAAATAATTGTTCTAATAAAATTTGAAATAAAAATTATCTGCTTTTTTGGCTATGTTTACTATTGCAATTGAAGTTGATGCTAGGAATTGTGCCACATATTTCTGAGATATCATATTGGAAATTCGGGGCGCTACACGATATGGGACTAAATCCCATACCTCTCCCCTGTTCTCTCACTCATCTGCCATGAGAAGACAGCATGTCAAAGGAGGAGGTGGGCCCCAGGAATGGCCACGTCATCATTAATTGATGGCACAAGCAACAGCATTATACACTTGTTGTTTCTTCTCCCACGTGGGGGCCCCCACTTCAAATCAAACTTCAACATATTTACATATATGCCATCCATGGATATATTAAACCAAACAGCCACTATTCCATATATATATATATATATATATATATATATATATACACACACACATACTATACATATTATACTTTGAAATTTATAGGGTGTTACACACACCTCCCCTTAAGAAATCAGCGTCCTCGCTGAGCACGTGCAAGCTCAATCTACTGCAGAATCTACTTTCTAGCCAATGTGGAGTGGAGTACCCTGATTCTGCTAGCTGCACCGTACCCCGATTCTGCGGGTTGTCCATTATTTTAGGCCGCAACCTCTCTCCCTCTTAGGCATACCTGTACATCTGCTAGCTCCATCTCAGGCATACATCTCACCCACTATTACCCACACTCGGTATCGAAAGTCAGCTCTGATACCATTTGTAATGCCCATGCCCCGAGCTCGGACAATTTATACAATTTTGAAGACAAATTAGATACTATGTAGTACAACTGCCCACCACAGGTTGCCTCTCAAAAGGTGGTTAACCGATTAGGTGACTCTTGATTATAGGCATTAGTATTTATATATTATTTTTATTAATGTTGAAATCCGATAGGGACTAAATCCCATACCTCTCCCTTGTTTGCTCTTTCATTTGCTGTGAGAAGACAACATGTCAAAGGAGGAGGTGGGCCCTAGGCATGGCCACGTCATCATTAATTGATGGCACAAGCAACATCATTATACACTTGCTGTTTCTTCTCCCACGTGGGGCCTTCCACTTCAAATCAAACTTCAACATATTTACATATATGCCATCCATGCATATATTAAACTAAATAGCCACTATTCCACACACACACACACACACACACAGATATATACACATATATATATATATATATATATATATATATATATATATATATATATACTATACTATACATATTATACTTTGAAATTTATGGGGTGTTACACACCCCCCCCCCCTTCGATTTTAGTTATTGTGGATCGTCTGACCAAATCGGCTCACTTCTTGTCCATGAAGATTACTTGGACAATGGAGAAGTTAGTAGAGTTGTACATTGATGAGATTGTAAGACTTCATAGGCTCCCAGTATCGATAGTTTCCGACCGAGATGCAAGATTCACTTCGAGGTTTTGGCAGAGTTTGTAGGTAGCTTTGGGTACTCGAACTGACTTCAGTATTTCTTTTCATCCACAGACCGATGGTCAGACGGAGAAAGTGAATCGGGTACTATCGGATATGCTGAGGGCTTGTGTCATGGATTCTGGTGGCAGTTGGGAGAGGTACTTGACGTTGGTTGAGTTTACTTATAACAACAGTTACCATGCAGGTATGGGTATGGCGCCGTATGAGGCTTTGTACGGGAGAAAGTGCAGAACGCCCGTCTATTGGTATGAAGTTGGTGAGAGGCAAATGTTTGGGCCCGAGATTGTGCAGCAGACATCGGAGAAGATCGAGTTGATTCGTAAGCGGTTGGTTGAGGCTCAGAGTCGGTAGAAGAGCTACGCGGATACTCGGCGTAGAGATTTGGATTTTGAGATTGGGAATGCAGTGCTCCTCAACGTGTCTCCGACTAAAGGGGTGATCAGATTTAGGAAGGGAGGCAAGTTGGTGCCACGGTATATTGGGCCATACAAAATTTTGAAGAGAATTGGTAAGACGGCATATAAGTTGGAATTACCGGAGGAATTGGCACAAGTGAATGATGTGTTCCATGTGTCGATGTTGAGGAAGTATGTGCCGGACTAGAGTCATCAGTTGGCAGAAGTGCCCGAAGGTCTACAGCTGAACTTGAGCTACAAGGAGTAGCCTGTGGAGGTCGTTGACCGTCGAGAGAAGGTGTTGAGGAATAAAGTGATACCTATGGTCAAAGTATTGTGGAGGAACTAACTGTCCGAAGAAGGACTTTCCCGAGCTCTTTGTATGATTGTATTCTTTTGCTTGAATTGTAATTCCCTTTGAATAATGGTGTTCTTTAAATTGTATTTCCATTTATGCAACTGTACTCTTTTGACTTGAGATTGTCTATCCCTATTAGCGGTAGTTCTGAGGACAGAACTATTCTAAGGAGGGAGTGATGTAACACCCTAGATTTTTAAATAATGCTTTTGAATTAATAAATGAATTAAAATGAAATTTTGGTGATTTAATAAACCTTTTCTAAATTTTACCTTTTTGCACGTGCAAACACTCTTCTTGGGGAAACGCAAAGTCAAGAATTTTGTTTAGAAGTCCTAATATTTGTTAGTGAATATTAATTTCAAATTTTTTGGATTTTATAAATCACTCTTGGTATTCTTCGCAAATATTGATAAATGAAGGGTCTCTTTGCAAATACTGCACTTGTAGGCAAAATTTCAAAATCAATTTTTTTTTTAATGGCTGAAGTTAAGGCCGATCAGATCTGGAGAGATTGAAGGGATTTAAATCCTGCCTTATTTGATTTATCTAACTACCTAATATAATGACTCAATATGTGTAAAGATATCTTTCAAGAGATTATTTGCAAATCTTTCTGGCTATTATATACTGCAGCAGCCGCCCCCATCCCTGGGGTGAAATCAAAATTTATTTTATCTTCATATTTCTTGAGTTGGAGGATTGGATCTTGGGGTTCTTGCAAAAGGAGGAGAAGGGCTTTCTTTTATTCCTTTTCCTTCAAGTTGATCTTCATTAAAAGTGAGTGGTACTCTACTCTTATTTTGTTATACTGTTGATGATAATGTAGTTGATACATGCTAGAACAATCGTATATTGGTGAATGAATAATTTTAAAGGTAAGATATATGATTAAAATAGGAAATCATGAGTAATCTTTGTGCAGGAACAATTTGTGATCTGTAGAGACTTAGTAATATCAATGAGATATTGGATCTCTAATTGTTGATTGTGTGAAAATGGATAGTTAATGAGTAGATGAAATAAGAGTGTATTCTGACTTCAGGTTACTGTTCATACCTAGGGTATTTGTTTTGAAATTTCCATTGAATTAAAGCTTGATCAATGGTGGAGTTTTGAGTACACAAAAACTGATTAACAATAGATCGGCAGGTATAGGAAGATCATGAGATGTGGATTTTGATGATAAAGAATCGACATTTTAGTGCAGATTGAGTTTAACAAATTTCAGTCTGTGCATAGTTGAAATAAAATTTTTTTTGGAGACTTTGTGCATGTTTCCGATTGTATTTTGACAAATATCAGGACTAGAGTAATAGAACAACTTGAGTTTGATGCTTACATGTACTTTCGATCGATATATTTGCACATTTCAAGAAGTAATTCTGTCAAACAAAACTGAACCTGCAAATCAAGTTGCATATGCATATTTCGGTTACTGTTCATAGCTGCAAGTTCGGTTTGAGTTTTTTTTCAAGTAAAACTTGATTTTTTTTATTTGGATTTGAATATTGAGCAGGATAAAAATATTAGACATGGACTGATATGTTTATAACAATCTTAAGATACGGATTTTAGTAGGAGAAATCAAAAGTTTAAGCAAGGATTGGATTTAAATTCTAGGGTCTGTATGCACAGACTAAAAATTGAATTTTATGAGGTTTTGTGCATGTTTTGATTGTTTTTTTCTTCTTTTCTTGGGCAAATACTGAGACTGAGATCAGTTATAATACACAACACTCATTTGTGATGGACTGAGGTCAGTTTCACTTGGATATTGCCTCTTCCATCAAATTCTTATTTGTTCTAAGTGGACTTTTTCTTTCTTTTCTTCTGGGTCTGTCAAAGGGCAGACCGAAACTTGGGTTTCCAGATTTGGGAAGTTTAGATTGGATTCTGATCTATGCTAGAACTGAGAATGAATTGAGCACTATACCTCTCATATACTTTGGTTCTTGTTAGTCTTAATGAATTGTATTTATATACAGATATACACATCTGCAGATATGCCTGATTGTGAGAGTTTTAATTTGAAAATTGCTTTCCTTTAAGAAACTGTTGGAGACTTGGATTGGCTTATGCACTACTGCTTGGCCTAGATGTAGTTGACATCCCTAGGATCTTTTTAATCACTAGAACTCATGTTTTGGAAGTTTAAACACTCGGGTCAGTATGAGAGGCACGAAATTTAAAGCGGCTATAGACATTGAGTATCTCTCTTCAAGTTTTGGTTTTTTTTCCTCCTTTTTTCAATACTGTTGGTTTTGAGAAGAATTCGATTTGGCATATGGATTGCATTGTTTTGGTCAAGAGGTAATGGAACATCTCAGGGTATTGATTGCTTGAAATTGTGTTTTCTGAAGCTTCATACTATGTATCAGCTGTGAGAAAATTTGAATTTTAAAGCTACTGTAGACAGTGAGTATATCTCTTCAAGTTTCTATACTGTTTCTTTTTGTGTGTATAAATTCTTTAAAACAATGTGATAATTCCAGATTTCTTAACAAAATATATATATACATTGAGTATCTCCCTTCGAGTCTTTCTTATTTCTCTACTGTTTGAAGATTTCTTAACAGAAATGTGTAGACATTGATGATTATAGATGCAATTTGAATTTGCATTGATTAAGGGAATTTCTCACTATAAAAAAGTTGACAATGAAATAAAGTGATTAAATGGAAGATTCGTGTTAACATTTGAGTTGTGAGTCACTAGAGATTGGGCAGGACCCTAGTACACCGGCAGTTAAGGTTTTGTGATTTATGGCCAGTTTGGGCCTTGGTGTTGTTCAGTTGAGTTCAGTCCGGTGGGGTACGCAAACTCTAGGAGACTCGTGTTTAATTAATTGAACTTAAATAACCTAAGGACAAGCACTAGTTGGAGATGTGACGAAATATGAGCAAACAGGGTAGGGGGGCCTCTTATGGTCTGCGATGGGAGATAGTTTCACTGATTATCGGGGTGTGAGGCACTTGCGATGTGGTTGGTCTTCCTGATTATCGGGATCGAGGCGACGTCCATGGGATATTTGCGTGATGAGGTACCATGTTCTTTGCGGTGTGAGTTTCATTACCTGACCTTCGGGGTTCGAGCACTTGCATTGGGGGATTGATTCCACTGATTACCAGGTCATTGACTAGATACTCACGGGATGTCTAAATCATAAAGTAATCACCGTAGTAGGATTAGTTGCATAGTGTGGGATCGAACCCTATAAAGTGGAGGACGATAAGGGCTTGAACTGAATCTATGTGGAGTGAGGAATATAGCTTCGACAAGTATGCATTAGATATTCATCATATGCATTTGGGTTTTTCTTGACTTGTTTTTATGCATGATTGTTCCCTGTTTTCTTACACTTGACACTTAGACTGGTTCACTTGGTGATTTAAGTTTCATTTATTGTTATTATTATTTCTTTTTTTTTACATGCAAATATGTTGATTATGATTCTGTTCTTTACGTTTCATTTAAATTGTATTTCCTTGATTATCATTCACACCGTTATGGCTGACCCCTATAGTTTTGGGGGTTAGGGTTATCTCTAGCCTCGTGTTTTACAGGTAGGTACTGTTAGTATGGAGATTGGGAGCTGGGGGGTAGAATGCTTTCTGTTGTCTTGCATGTTGAAAAAAAAAGAAACTGAAAGTAAATGTATAAGGGTGGAACTGTGCTGTAAGTTAAAATCTATTTCAAGGTATTTGATTTCCGCTGTTCTATAAAAAGAAAAAAAAAGGGGAATGATGTAATAAAAGTTTAAATTTTCCTGTATTTGTACTATGTTTATAATTACAATTGATGTTGATGCTGGGAATAGTGCCGCACGTTTCTAAGTTTATTTATTAGAAATGTGTAACACCCCGTAATTTTCAAAAGAGTATAATATATATATATATATACATGTTGATAAAATGAAGTGGCTGTTTGGTATAAATAGCTATGGCATTTGTGTAATAATTTGAAAAAGGAAACAGTGGACGTATGGAGGGGGGCCCACGTTGAAGTATAACAACATGGAGCTGTTGACTTTGGTTAAGCCACACTAGTGACATGGCATTGCATTGAGGCCCACTCGAAAAATGATTGCTGCTGTGAACTCTCAGATGAGAGAGAGAACAGGAGAGAGGTAAGATTAAATTGTCCCATATCGGGATTTCACTTGAACAAAATAATATATAAATATAATATCCTATGATCAAGAGTCACCAATTCGGTTAACCACCTTTTGAGAGGCAGCCAGTGGTAGGCAGTTGTACTACGTAGAATCTAATTTGTCTTCTAAATTTTATAAATTGTCTGAGCTTGGGGCAGGGGCATTACACATGGTATTAGAGCCGACATTCGGCACCGAGTGTGGGTAAGAGTGGGCGAGATGTATACCTGGGATGGAGCTAGCAGATGTACGAGTGTGCCTGAGAGGGAGAGAGGTGGCAACCTGAAATAATGGACCACCCGCAGAATCGGGGCACGGTGCAGCTAGCAGAATCAGGGTACTCCACTCCACATCGGCTAGAAAGGAGATCCTACACTAGATTGTGCATGCCCCGTGCTCAGCGAGGACGCTGATTTATGAAGGGGGGTGTGTGTAACACCCCGTAATTTTCAAAAGAGTATAATATATATATATATATATATATATATATATATATATATATATATATATATATATATATATAATATGTTGATAAAATAAAGTGGCTGTTTGGTATAAATAGCTATGACATTTGTGTAATAATTTGAAAAAGGAAACAGTGGACGTATGGAGGGGGGCCCACATTGAAGTATAACAACATGGAGCTGTTGACTTTGGTTAAGCCACACTAGTGACATGGCATTGCATTGAGGCCCACTCGAAAAATGATTGCTGTTGTACACTCTCGGATGAGAGAGAGAACAGGAGAGAGGTAAGATTAAATTGTCCCATATCAGGATTTCACTTGAATAAAATAATATATAAATATAATATCCTATGATCAAGAGTCACCAATTCGGTTAACCACCTTTTGAGAGGTAGCCAGTGGTAGGCAGTTGTACTACGTAGAATCTAATTTGTCTTCTAAATTTTATAAATTGTCTGAGCTTGGGGCAGGGGCATTACACATGGTATTAGAGCCGACATTCGGCACCGAGTGTGGGTAAGAGTGGGCGAGAAGTATGCCTGGGATGGAGCTAGCAGATGTACGGGTGTGCCTGAGAGGGAGCGAGGTGGCAACCTGAAATAATGGACCACCCGCAGAATCGGGGCACGGTGCAGCTAGCAGAATCAGGGTACTCCACTCCATATTGGCTAGAAAAGAGATCCTGCACTAGATTGTGCATGCCTCGTGCTCAGCGAGGACACTGATTTATGAAGGGGGGTGTGTGTAACACCCCGTAATTTTCAAAAGAGTATAATATATATATATATATATATATATATATATATATATATATATATATATATATATATATATATATATATATTTATATATTTATATAATATGTTGATAAAATAAAGTGGTTGTTTGGTATAAATAGCTAATGCATTTGTGTAATAATTTGAAAAAGGAAATAGTGGATGTATGGAGGGGGGCCCACGTTGAAGTATAACAGCATGGAGCTGTTGACTTCGGTCAAGCCACACTAGTGACGTGGCATTGCATTGGGGCCCACCTGAAAAATGATTATTGCTGTACACTCTCGGATGAAAGAGAGAACAAGGGAGAGGTAAGATTAAATTGTCCCATATCGGGATTTCTCTTGAATAAAATAATATATAATTATAATAGCCTATGATCAAGAGTCACTAATTCGGTTAACCACCCTTTGAGAGGCAGCTTGTTGTGGGCAGTTGTACTACATAGTATCTATTTTGTCTTCTAAATTGTATAAATTGTTCGAGCTCGGGGCAGGGGCGTTACATAACTTACCCCATCGTCCACAACAATGGGTTAGGGTATTTACCTAAAATTTGTTCACAATTGAAGCAAGTGAGCTTAAACACTGGAAAAAGTTTTCAACTTAAAACGTTATTGGCGATAACGGGTTAAGTGAGCTTAAACCGTCATCCACAACAGCGGGTTAAGTTGGAAGGTTTTAGCAGAACTTGATCTAAAAGAGTTGAATTTTCATCCACAAAGAGCAAGTAAAACTAGACAAATTATTCAACTTAACCCGTTATTGGTGATAACAGGTTAAGTGAGCTTAACATGTCATCCACAACAACGGGTTAAGTTGGAAGATTTTAGCATAACTTGGTCTAAAGAAGTTGAATTTTCATCCACAATAAGCAAGTAGAACTGGAAAAAACATTCAACTTAACCCGTTATTGGTGATAACGGGTTAAGTGAGCTTAACCCGTCATTCACAAAAATGTGTTAAGTTGGAAGATTTTAGCAGAACTTAACCCGTCATTCACAAAAATATGTATTAAATTTCACTTTATTCATATCCTCAACTATATTCATTCTCATATTAATCAATTCATCTTACTCTTGTAGGTATCATTCATGAAAACTCAATTTATTCTTTTCTTTATTCAAAATCTCTTTCTCAAAATATTTCTTTATATTCTTATAACAAGAAGTAACTCCCTTCAACTTTCATTAACAATTTAATCACTTATAGCATTGTATGCAACATCAAAGTATTCTTAATCAAAGATGAATAACTATATAATCTCAACAAGAGGAATCCCATTGTATCTCAAATTTTTATCTTCCTTTAATCAACCAAGATTCACATTTTAAAATAAAATTTCGAGTTCTTCAACACATTATTTAACGTGAAATCCACTTTCCATTTTCACAAAATACATCAAAATATTGTAGAAACATTTTATAAAGTTTAGATAATATTTTAGAGGAATAATAAAAAAATTTCCAAAATTTTATATGCACTTGAAAACTTATAAATGTGCAAAAAATCGAAAATGTATTAAAAAGGGCCAGCCAGGGTTCGAACCCACAACCCCCAGCTCTACTACAGTAACCATCCTAAACCACACCCGAAGACCAGTTTGTCCAATAGCAGCTACTGATGAGAAGGAAAATCTATGGCCTTATGTACAGGCTTCTGTATTTTTGGTGAAAGTCAGACTTGTAAATAAAAACAGAGCCTCTTTAAAACTCGAACCCACGACAACTAAGAGACGCCTGAATGGCTACCCCTTGAGCCATTGCTCAGATCACAACATATATGGAGTTTAAATCCTCAAATATTTAATCTCGGCTGATTCATTTCTTTTAAAAAATACATGTACTCGATTTTTACTTGTTCCGTCAATTAAATACGGTCAATCTATATGCATTCTAAAATAATCAGAGAACAATATACTGAATTCTAATGCAACAATAAGTTCACACAATTTAAAATTTCTATCATTTGAAGAGTGACTCAATTATCACTATAATTTATGAAATGTCAATTCTGCTTCAATAGATATCTTCTTCTATGACAATTAGCAATATGATAATTTTTCTTCATGGTCAACTAAATTCGTATTTCAAAAAAATATCTACTTCTCTAAAGAGAACACAAATTAACATTTCACATGCTAATTTACACAATTCCTAAACTTCAATTTCCAAAGTCTATTTTAATTAACAGGCATTTCACTCAAAATTTTAGAATTTCTTCTATCACACACATCACAATCAATGAGAGTAAATTAACCATTCTACATTAACAATTTAAATTTTAGAGTATCTACAAATGCAGTTACTCAATAAATTAGAAAGTATAAAGGAACACCCACCTAATAGGAGAGTAATTTTCTTCCAAAAGCTAAAAGCAAGCACACAATATCTCCATCGAAATCCCAAAAGCCAAGCACAAACGCCCCGAAATCCACAGCAAGCCTCTCGCGAAAAGACACCCGAACTCCCTTGGCGCTCTGATTCTTTTTTCCCCCCTCACTGTTGGTTACTTGGTAATGTAGATTGGATTATGTATGAGATGATTAAGTCTTAGGAGTTATTTATAAGGCTTTAAGCAGTTACTCTCTACTTCCCATTTTTCTCTCCACTACCCCCATGACCCATGACCTGGTTGTAGAACACAACGTTCACGCCACTACACCCATGCCCACAAACACGTGCACGTGCAGTGCACAAACACACCTCTATTCTTTTTTTATATAATTTGATTAATTAATGGCTCTTAGTTATATCCTAGGTATATGTTACAGAACAAGTGTAGGAAAAGTGCACAAAATAAATGTAGAATTTATTTGTGGCTTCTCATTGGGCTTGGTTTATTTATTTAATTTATTCTAGTGGGCTTAGAGTCTTCTATTAGGCATATGGGTTCTAAATAAGAAGTAGATAATTAAAGAGAAATAAAAAGAGAACTTATGCATACAAAAAAAATATTTGGAATGAATGATGAGATGAAATGGCACGTGCATTGCACGTGCAGAAAAATAACAATGTATTTTGATATAAAATTTTATACGGGATGTTACAGAACTTTTTGTTTGGAGTCAACGAGTCATTAATGGAGCCTGAGCAAAGAACAAGGCATTGATCTCGTTGTTTGGAGCCAACGAGTTGTTGATGGAGCTCGAACGGTGAACATACCATTGAACTTGTTGTTTGGAGTCAACGAGTTGTTGATGGAGCTCGAGCGAATAATAAGGTATTGATCTCGTTATTTGGAGCCAACGAGTTGTTTATGGAGCTGAAGCAAAGTGAGCAGAACATTGAACTCGTTTTTCGAGGTCAACGAATTGTTGATGGAGCGCAAGCGAAGAGCAAGGTGTTGAACTCGTTGTTTGGAGTCAACAAGTTGTTAATGGAGCTCGGGCGGTTAGCAGAATATTGAACTCATTATTTGGAGTAAACGGGTTATTGATGGAGTGCAAGCGGAGAGCAAGACGTTAAATTCGTTGTTTGGAGTAAATGAGTTGTTGATGGAGCCTGAGCGAAGAGCAAGGCGTTGAACTCGTTGTTTGGAGTCAAAGAGTTGTTAACAGAGCCTAAGCAAAGAGCCAGTCATTGAACTTGTTGTTTGGAGTCAACAAGTTGTTTACGGAGCCTGAGCGAAGAGCAAGGCATTGAACCCATTGTTTGGAGTCAACAATTTGTTGGTAGAGCCTGAGAGAATAGAAAGACATTGAACTCGTTGTTTGGAGTCAACGAGTTATTGATGGTGCCTATGCGGGGAGCAAGCTGTTAAACTTGTTATTGGGGGTTAACGAGCTATTGACGGAGCCTGGGCAGAGAGCGGGCTGTTAAACTCATTGTTGGGAGTTAACGAGATGTTGATGGGGCTCGAGCGGCATGCATATAGTTCAACTTGTTGTTTGGAGTCAACGAGTTGTTGATGGAGCCTAGGCAGGGAGCAAGCTATTATACTCGTTATTGGGAGTTAATGAGCTATTGATGGAACCTGGGGGAGAGCAGGGCATTGAACTCGTTGTTTGGAGTCAATGAGTGGTTGATGAAGCTTGGGCTGAGAGCAAGGCGTCGAACTTGTTGTTCATAGTCAACAAGTTGTTAAGGGAGCTCGAGCGGTGAGTAAGGTGTCAAACTCGTTGTTTGGAGTAAACGGGTTGCTGATGGAGCTCGTGCGGTGAGCAAGGGATTGTACTCGTTGTATAGAGTAAACAAGCTGTTGATGGAGCTCGAGCGGTGAGTGATGTATTGAATTCATTGTTTGGAGCCAATGAGTTGTTGATGGAGCTCGAGCAGGGAGCAGAAGGTCAACCTCATTGTTTGAATTCATCGAGTTGTTGGAGGGGCATGTTCAAAGTCTTATTGATATTGAAGTGAAGTTCTTTGTGTTTGTTGAACGTTGAAGTGATTATGTTATTTTCTGTGTTGAACAAGTAGTCGTGTACATCGAATGAGATCTTCGGGACATCGAGCTTGCTTCTCTTCCTAATGCGCTATGCTTGACGGAGTTGGGACTTGTAACCCTCACTTCCAATTTTTCAGATTTCTTTTTCTTGTAATTCTTTTCTTTTCTCAATTCCTGTAATCAAAGTTATCTAATAATAATTTTGTTTTGTTCTTCAAGCCAATTGTATTCTTTTAGTCAATCAAATTTATTTTTCTTTTAGCTGAGTCCTACAAATTCTTGTACATCTTATTTAATTTTGGTTTGTGGACTATTCTAATTAAACCACTATAATCATGATTGTTTCTTATTGAATTCTAAACCCAATTCTTTAGCCTAGCTCAACCCAAAAGCCTTACTATTAAAAGTCCATTGATTATTTATTTTATTTAATGTTGAGCCCAACAACTGAAGCCCAGCCCAATTCCACCCTAACAAATTCCCTATTTGTCTCATCACAATCTCATGATCAGGTTAAACCCCCTGATCTCCACTAACTGCACAATCTACCATATTTCCTCTTAACCACTCATCTTTATTAACCCCCTAACTAATCACTTAATTAACTACTGCTAATCACCATCAGCTACCTAATCCCAACCCCCCTCATCTTCTTCTTCCTTTGTTAGATCCCTACCCAACCCCCCGACCGTCTTGCTCCACCTTCGGCCTCCACCTTTGCCTCACCATCTCCACCTTCTACCCTTGCTAGTTGACCGCCACCTCCGATATCCTCATCCATTCGCCCTACCTCCACCACTCGCAGCAACCAAAGCTCCCTCAGCCCCGAGCGCCACTACCGTCACCCTCGCCCCTTCATCTCCTCCGCCCTCGTTAACATCGCCGCTGCAACTCATCCTCACGCGACCAAAACCACCACCACCTGCAACCCATCACCGCCCTCGCCGTGCTCATCCTACACCTCGTCGCCATCCATCCTTGACCTCCACCGCATAGCCCCTCATTGTCATCCCCTGCACTGAACATCACCAACAACTCCACGCTTCACCATCCCACAGTCGCTACACCCGAAGCCACCCTTATCGAATAGTTGCCTCCTCGACGCCTTATCGCCGACCATCCTCGTCGCCACACACCCCATAATTGCCTGCATTCCTCCTTACTATTGCTCCTGTTTCCTACCCTCAGCGATGCCGAAGCACCTCGACAGTCGCCCTCAACCGTGCAACCTGCCAATGACAACAGTCGGCTCCTCACCACCCGAAACCACTGTAGTCGCCTTGCTGTTCTTGTTGCTATCTTGCTCGTCACCGAAGCTGACAATTTGAAACCTAAAGCTCTTCAACCCTTTCTCTTCAAGAATCATTTTATATCCACAAGTAGTTCCCATTTCAATTATCATATTTTATTCTCTTGATACATTTTAAAGAAACTATTATGGACTCATCTGCGAAACCAAGTAGTAGTTTTCATTTCGTGCTATATCCTTGTATCTAATCCAAGCCGTGTCATTGTTTTCATATGCATACTCCACACCGTACAATGTACATGTATAAGTTAGTCTAGTATATTTTGATTGTTTGCATTGGATTGGTATGACTATTGTTGAAAATTCTAGACCGTAGAAATGATGAGTTTCTATCATGATAACCATAGAAATGCACCCGAAATACTGGACATGAATGCTTGTAAACTCTCATGTTAGAATACGTGTTTTGTATATCTCGATTGTTGATAAATAAAATTTATCATGTCACTGTCTTACAGTCTAGTCTGTGTTGTATAGAGTTTTTGACACTGTTACTATTAGAGTTAGATAATATTTATAAATGGAAGTCATAACCCTCAGAATCTATTTCCCAGAACTTTTTACGGATCTAAATTACGAGTTATAAACTACAAGTTATCACATTTTTAGTACTCCTAGGTTTTGATTTCCAGGTTGTCGTTTATAAGTGTATCGATATGAATTGTTAATTAAAATAAAATGTTAATAGTTGAATTAGAACTTGAAATTAACTAATTTGTTACTAGACATGATTAGGAGTCACCTTTATATTTTTATAAGATTAATTGATGACTTCCTCTACTCGTTATGCATACAAAAACATGACCTTAGATTGATGCTAGAGCACTAGTTTAGTAAATAACTAGAATTTTGACCTTGTTAAAGAAAATATCAATTAAAACTTATTAAAGAAGAGTTGTAGCCCTGTGTGTCTGGAATCCAGACTATCTGACAGTTTTGCAATCTGACTCATGGATTGTGAGATATTCATATTCTCGTGGAGTTATGTTTAAATTCCAGAATACAGTCTTAAAATATATTACCGTGTTTAATTAATTGAAACAGTAGATTAAATTAAGAATTCAGACCTGAGATTAATCGTGTTGTTTCTAAATACCGTTAGATACAAGATTATGATTTTTATAAGTTTATTTAGTGATTTTACACCCAACTTTCATATATAAGAATTTGACCCTGACATGCTGTTTGAACATGAAACTAGTAAAAAATGGAACTTTTCACCTGGCCACTGTGTTTATAATATAACATGTGAATATGCATTGGAACCGGCAGGGAGTCTGTTTCTAGAACCCCTGACAGAACCTGATTTGCTTCCATGTAGCAGCAAGAAAGTTGACTTTTGTACAGAAACGTCTCGCTGTCCAGAATTGCCTTCTTTATGTTTAAATTATAAATTTGTTTAAACCTTGCATTGCACTACATATCATTCATTGTACATTCATTGATACCTCATCGATATCGTTTCTTAATACCCGTTCCATCGATTGCACATTCATGCTAATAAATTAATAACAAGCCGGGGTAATAAGGGTCAACTTAGCAGTGAACGATCAAAGACTGTACTCGGATGAGGGGTCCGTGTTTCTCTATATTGTTATTGTCATCGTGTATTGTACTGTGGACAAATTCTCTTTATTGATCGTTGATTGTGGATTCTCGTTATTGATTATCGTGCCGAGTACATGATCTGTAGAGTTCACCACTATAGTCTGAACGTTCACTTGCTTGTATACATCGAACCTGTGGTATGGGACACAGAATTACGTGCATTAGATAAGGTAATAAAACATGATAGACCTAGGATTGACACTTGCATTCATTTCGGTTATTGTTTTCAACTTGATTCATGTTGTATTTGTTATTGTTGATCGTTGAATTGTTGATTATAGACCTTGACCTTGTTATCGATATTTTCGTTGGCAAATGATTAAATTCTAGTTCCTTGTTTCTTTATATTTATATGTCCGGTTTAATTGTTCCTTGCTTATTACTACTTGCTGTCTGTGACTTGCCGTAGCGAACATCCCCCCCCCTCCTCTGGGCACTCTAGACTATGAGCATGCAGGTACACAAGGAGAATTGTCCGGAGGACTTAGTGAGAAAACCTTGTAGGGATTGGAGCTAAATTATTGGCCTATAATAATTATCTCATCCATGTTATTTAAAATTCCAGTATTGTTGTTATTATCGTACTTTGTATTTTGGGCTTTGATGACTCGAAGTTTATTTTTTTTTCCAGATGTTGGTTATTTTTGAGACATTTATGGATTATTTATGTTATGTGATCCCATTATAGAATGCGTGGTTGTAATTGTACTTCATATTGTTGAGTTAAATATTACAGCTTATGAATCATGCAAATAATTCGCTGGGTCTTTGTTACGTGCTCGTTTTCCCGTATTTTGGGAAGCAGGGCATGACATGACTAGTTCGTTTGCATGGTGCATTACCCGAGAAGAATTTAGAGCTTGCTCAGTTGAAGGTGGTAGGAAAGACTTGGAGCTTGCCCGGCTAAGGAAGGCATGTCTTGAGTTTTATCGTCAAGAGCTGAGGCGGCTCTGGGGAGCTTGCTAGCTGGCAGGAGGCATGTGAAGAGATTTGTGAGCATGGACCACCCTAGAATTTTAAATAATATTTTGCAATTTATAAATGAGTGAAAATGAATTTTTGTGATTTAATAAATATTTTTCTAAAATTTATCTTTTTGCAAGTAAAAAACACGCGCAAATATTTTTCTTGAGAAACACAGAGTCAGAAAATTTATTTGGAAAATCTATTATTTATTAGTGGGTATTTATTATAAATTTTCTCGATTTTTATGAATAATTTATGACATATTTGTAAATATTAAAAAATGAAGGACTTTTATGCAAAATCGCCACTCGGAGTAAAAACTCCAAATTTCGTTTTCTGGGCTGTGCATATTGGTTGGAAAAATCAGGAGAGTGAGGGGATTTAATTTAATTTAATTTTAAATTGAATTGATTAAATAATAATTGGAAGAATCCATATATGTAAATAAATAATTTTCTTGAGGAGTATTTTTGTAAACTTGTGAAACCCTAGAGGACCAAATCCCGTCCTATATTAGGGGTAGCAGTCTCTATTCTCTATTGTGAAACTCAAAATATATTTTCTCACTATTTTCTTAGTGTTTAAAGCTTGGATCTTGGACTTTGCAAGGAGGAGGGGGCTTTTCTTTACTACTACTATTGTTCTTCATTTTTGTCTTCTTTGAGGTGGGTGATGCTTTCTTACTTCTTGTTTGATATATGATTGTAAATTATTCAAGTATAATGTTTGAGAAGTTGCATGATTATGAAATATGATGGGTGAATATAGATTTTAATGAATGAATAATTAATCAACATCTTCCATGAAGAAATATGAATGTATGAGTAATTTTCTATGCTTAAATAGTTGATGAGTAAAATACACAAAGATCTTCACTTTCTTATGCCATGCTTGAATAATCATGTTTGAAATGAATGTGTATAAGATTTGTAGAATTAACATCTAATTAATATAGATCTAAACATTGCTTATGTGAGAATTTCTTGATTTGTGGATTCATATCATGTACATATAAGATGCAAATTTGAATAGTGAAGCCATACATGAACATGGATGAACCAAGAACCATTAGTTGCTGTTTTCCCTATGTATTCGTTGTTTTTGGATTGAAGATAAAGGATTTATTATTGTTTTGGATTTAAATTGAATGAGAGATGAAAGAACTAAATGTTGAGTTGGATGGATTGAGATATTTTGAGCAACGAATGTATAATTCAAGAGTAATCTCAATTTTAAACATGTTTGAGTGTGATATTCTGTATGGGAAGAGATCTTGACTGCATTTTGTGGTTTTCAAGTATTTATACGAAAAGTCTCTTTAAACATCTTCTTATTCGAGTTATAATTTCAAGATTTGAGATTTTTATGAAATTCATGAGGATTTCATTTGATATATGAATTGTGTTGTTTTTGCCCAAGATTCACTTGCTTTATCTCAGGTTTCATCATTTGGAATTGTGTATTCGAAGTTTTTAACATGTATCAGTTTTGATTGAAGCTATGAAGTTCTTGGCTGATTGCAGACTGCGCGCCAGTCGACTGCGCAGTCGACCGCAATGCTGTTGGTCGACTGCAGTTCATTTGAACGCGCAGGTGCAGTCGACTGTCATGCAAGGCTGTCGCCAAGTCCTTCACCAGGAGTCGACTGCAGTTTCCACACTATGGCTGTCAGTTGACTGCCATGAATTTGAATTTGTTGGTTTCTTTGAAAGTTGTCGGTCGACCGCAATTTTTACTATTCTATGTGACAATCAACCGTCATGCTCTTTTTTTCTACCAAATATCTATTTCTTTAGCGATTGTTTCTTCGCATTTGCAAAAGATAGTTTCTCTATTTTTCAAGTGATTAAGCATAGATTACACCACTTTCCGAGAGTGTATATTTATAAGTTTTTAAACATGGTTTAAGTTCTATTTTGTGGGATCTAGATAGTATATGTTTTTGAACTTAAAGAGCATTCTATTTCAAGTTTATTCTCAAATATTTGTTTCAGTTTTATTTGAGTTAGTTTCATTTTTTTGGATAACTATGTGGATATGGTTGTACATAGAGGTACTTGGTTTTGACTATTGGTTTTGAAGGAAATTCTTGTGATGAGTTATATGATTTTGGAATTTCACATTACAAAGAGATGTTTGAGTTGATGTTTTTGAGACTCTAGAGGTTGAGTGGGACCCTAACATGTCGGCGGTTGAAACTTTATGGATATTTTGGCCAGTGGGTTCTTGTTGTTGAGTTAGTTAAATTAAGTCCGGCCGGATCACCAATTTCGGGGGGGGGGGGAGTTGTGATGAAATAAGAACAAACATGGGTAGGGCGCTCATATAACCGGACGGTGGAAGATAGTCTCAGGAATTACTGGGGTGTGATCACAGACGGTGTGGGATGAATCTTCAGGATTACCGGGGGTCGAGGCGACACTCATGGGATATTTGTGTGATGAGGTACCATTGGCGGACGGTGTGGGTTTCAATTTTCGAAATTATCGGGGTGTGAGGGTGTGTACTTAATATCACGGACGATGAGAAAGTTGATTCTCAGGGAATATCGGGGCATGGCACTAGATACTCACAGAATACTCTAAATTTTAAAGTAATCACCGTAGTAGGAATAGTTGCATAACGAGGGATTAAACCCTATATAGTGGAGAATGATAAGGGCTTGCACTGGACCTATGTATAATGGGATGCATAGAATCCGACAAATATGCATTAGTAATCATCATGTTTATTTGTGGTTTTCTTGACTTATTTTATGCATGCTTGTTTTCTGTTTTTCTTACACTTGACACAACCTAACTTCACTTGATGTTTTATGCTTCATTTATTGTTTTATGTTCCATCTATTATTTCCATGTTGTTCATGTACTATTAGTATCATTGTCATGTATCAATCATTATTGTTTGTGATCGTGAGGCTGGAAAGTATCACTGTTACTATAGTTGACGTCAGTTGCATTTAACTGACGTGCTCACTTTTCATTCAGATTTTGCAGGACTACAGTTATGGGTAAAGTTGAATTAAGAAAGAGCTTGGAGTTAACTGAAAATTGTAATACATCATGTTGTAAAGAATTGTAATCTAAAATGTTTAAATTCTGCTGTGTTGTAAAGAGTTGATGTAATAAAAAGTTTTAATTTTTCCTGTGTTTTGTACTATGTTTATAATTGCAATTGAAGTTGATGCTGAGAATTGTGCCACTTCTAATTTTATTTATTGGAAATCTGGGGCGCTACAGAGTTGGTATCAGAGCAAGTTTCAATAGTAATGTTAAACATGGTGGAGGGAATGAACCTAGGTATGGACACTAGGGCGTAAGTACCTAGTAGTGGACATTAGAGTGTGGGTATTAAAACATGAAACTAAAACAAATGAAATGGTTTGGGTATGAAAAGACTTCTGCAATGGGCAGTTGGTATGAATGTGATTTATGTTGTGATGCTGTAACATTTTTACGTGTTTGGCAGTATTTAGTTAAATGGCATGGCCCAGGACCAGGAATGGTGGGAATGATGATAGGGATGAAGGTTCCCACGGGGCTAGACTTGATCTGGAGACGAAGATTTCCTGGGTGTATCAGACTCTGAATGCATTCATGGCAGCAAGTGCGACTAGGAATCAGGGGGCAGGGCCTGTACTTATTAATGCAGACCCAATCAAGCAAATGGAGTCTTTCAAACGGATGAAGCCACCAGTCTTTGAAGGGAAAGAAAATCCCAATGAAGCTGATGACTGGATCAGGCAGATGAATATGGTTTTTTAGGTTTCAGAAACACCCGAGGCCATAAGGTGAAATTGGCGATGATGCAGTTGGAAAAGGACACCGATGTTTGGTGGCAGTCAGTGAAGAGGACTTTTGGGGATGAGCAGGTGACTTGGGAAGTTTTTCTTAGAGTGTTCAGGGATCACTATTTCCCCTTGGACATTCAGGAGAAGAAGACGATGGAATTTCTGAACCTGCAGCAGGGTAATATGACTGTATGTGAGTATGAGACTAAGTTCACGTAGCAGTCGAGTTATGCATCGGAGCTGGTTGTTGATGAAGTGAAGAAGTCCAGGAAATTTGAGATGGGCTTGAGGCCGAATCTAAGGTCCCGAATGATACCGTTGGGGATCAGGAGGTTCGCAAACTTGTCAGGAGAGTAGCCATGACCGAGGAGGACATGGATCAATTCCAGGAGAAGTAGAAAACCTGGAACAAGAACAAATGGCCAGCAGTAACAAATCAGATTGGGAACAGGTTTCCGGAGAAGATGGGTAGATTTGGTAGACCCGTGCAGAAGGCAGCTGCAATTTAAGGAGCGACTTGCTATAATTGTGGAGAGGCGGTTCACTACAGGGCAAATTGTACCAAGCCAGCAAGGAGTCTGACTTGTTTCCTGTGTGGGTGAGAGGGTCATACCAAGCATTTTTGTTTGCAGTTTAAGAAGGGTGGTGCGAATGGGGGCAAATTTCAGTTGCAAGGGCGAGTGTTCGCATTGACTGAGGAGGATGCGGGTAACTCAGAAGATGTGATCCAGGGTATGGAAGAATTTTAATTTATTTATTGGATGTATTCAATAAGACTTTGTTTAAGAATAAAATGAAGTTTTGAGTATCATTCTTCATGTAACAGGAATGTTTTGATTAATGGAATAAAGGAAAAGGTTTTATTTGATATTGGTTCTTCGCATACATTTGTGTCGCCCAATTTTACTAAAGCTTTAGGTGTGGAACCCAGGATTTTTCCGGATAGAGTCTTGTTAGTGGCAACTCCTTCAGGAGAGGAATTGATTACTGATCGGTATTACGAGGGTTATGCTATAGAGATTGGTGGAAGGCTTTTCAGAATCGATCTCATCGAACTACAAGTTTTGGGGGTAGATGTGATCATGGACATTGATTAGATGGCAATTTATGATAATTGAATGCAAGAATAAAGAAGTTATAGTAAAGGCACCGGGAGGACCCGCAACAACTTTCCAAGGGAAGAAGGGGAACTCGAAGATGGTTGCGGTTATATCGAAGTTGTTGATTCCAGAAGGAGTCAAGGAGATTCCAGTTTTCAGAGATTTTCCTACGGTGTTCTTGGAAGATCTTCCGGGGTTACCGCCGCAGCGATATGTTGAGTTTTGCATCAATGTTCAGCAAGGAAGTGCTCCAATATCTAAGGCTCCGTACAGAATGGTGCCTGTAGAACAGGATGAGGTTAAGAAGCAAGTTGAGGAAATGTTAAGTAAGGGGTTCATCAGGCCAAGTGCTTCACCATGAGGTGCACCAGTGTTGCTAATAAAGAAGGGGGATGGGTCAATGTCATGCCCCACTTCTCAAAATACGGGAATACGAGTACGTAACGAAGGCCCAGCGAATGATGTAAACACCATCCATAAGCTGTACCAGTCTAACTCAACAATATGAATAACAATCACAATCACGCAAAAGAATATAATCACACAAACGAAGAACAACTTCAATAATAAATGAAATAATTTAAAACATAATATCCAACATCTGGGATAGAACAAACTCCGGGTCATAAAAGCCCAAAACCTAGTACAAAATCGATAACAATGTTCAAAGGGAAAAATAGCATAAAGATAATTCAAGCAGTCAGTTCTTGAACTCCATTCTCTAAAATTGTTGCTCACCAAGTCCTTTTGGTATCACTCCTTCGGTACCTGTAAACTCGTGATCTAAAAATAGAGAAAATAATGACCTTAGAGCAAGTCACGGCAGCAAGTAGTGGAAAACAGAGAACAATAAAAAGCATGACATATCAAAAATGAATAACTGGATCAAAGTCAAGAACAAAAACAAAGATTGGCAATAATGTCAAGGGTCTATGTCAATTTATGCAATAATCAATAATTACAACTCAAGATCAATATCGATGAAAGTATACGGGACCAAGCATGAAATGTCAAATGAGTGTTATTATTTTTTTTATTAATCTATCTAATGCACGTAGTACTGTGTCCCATTCCACAGGTTCGGTGCATGCAAACAAGTGAGTGTTTTAGATTGTGATGGTGAAATCAACAGATCATGTACTCGGTTCAGTAATCAGTAATTAGCATTCAATAACAGTAATTATCAATCAGTAAACAGAATCCATGGCCATCAGTCAGTAATAGTAATGAGTCAAGCAGTAAGGGGCCCTACAGAGTACAGTCTCCGATCGTTCACTGCCAAGTCAACCCATAATATCCTGGCTTGTTATCATTTTATTTTATCCTATGTGAGCATGCAAGAAGATGTCAAGGTCGTGTAATGCAAGATGTGACTAATTCTACTCATTACAGGCAAGGCAAGAAACATTTATACTTAAACAATGGAAGACATACAATCTGGATAGTAGGACGTTACTGTACAAAATTGGGTATTCCCGCTGCTACAGAAAGGCAAACCTGGGTCCATCAGATGTTCTAGAAACTAGACTCTCTGCTGGTTCTAGCAAATATACACACGATATATAAAAATCACAGAAACTAGGTTTAGATTCTTATTCTTTACAGATTTTACGTTTAGGCAACATGTTATAGATTGTGTTCACATATATATATCGGGTCTGAATACTCATCAAGTAATTCCACAAAAATTCAGGGTGATTCCTACGCATGTATAGACTCAGCCAAATTAATATCACATTTTAATTTTACTGTTAACATGTTCTTTTTATTAACAAATCAGGGTGATACGCAAATAATTGTGAATCTGGAAATCCAGACCTAGCAGTACTAAAAGTCAAATATCTAGAAGATTTTATATTGGAATTCAATTCCGTCGAATGGAAATTAGACACATGGAGCTACAATTCATGTTCACAAAGTTCATTCAAATTACTGCAGCAACATGTTCGAAAATTTAATGCAAGAAGAGAAAGACAACAAGCCAGAAAATAATTTAACATGAATTGGTAATAATTTCATCATACATGCATACAATATAATGGTAATTAATTAACAAAAGTTCTATTTAGTTATTAGCATGAGATTTCAACATTAACGAGACACTTTTACAATCATGGCAATTTATTTTTAAAATCATATTCAATCGGGAACATCTCAAGCATCAATCAAATCTATACTTAGTTCTAGTTGTTTACGTGTATGACGTGCATATGCCATGTGCAATAGGGAATAGGGTTCGAGTCAAAGATGATGGCATGAAAAGAGATTAATCATTTGGTTTCGCCGATGAATCCGTGATAAACTCTTGAACAAAAATGAATACTGATATTGTCATGCCCCGCTTCCCAAAAAGGAGATATGGAATACGGATACGTGACTAAGTCCAGCGAATGGCTTTCACCATTCACGAGCTATCAGGATCCTTACAACGAGTACAAGTATAAACAAGAGATAAATAAGAGAAATAGTCAACCACGCATGCATAACTGAATTAATATAGTCAACAAGATTTACTTGAAACAAAATAAATGAACCTCAAATAAATCAAGTTAGGAACAAGTTATAAATTCTGGGTTAAACTGTCAATACAAAATTCATGTAGCAATTACATTTATTCAAGAATAGCAGAAAAGTAAATTATAGCAAGAACTCGAGCAACTAGAATCTTTCATCACCAACTCCATCGGGCTCTGATCATCAAAGTCTGCAATTTAACAAATTGCAGGAAGAGGAAAAGGAAACAAAACGCCCATCAATGCAAGTTACAGGCCGCTTGTAGTGCAGGCAACACGTACAGGAAAAGATAAACAGATATAGAGTAACAGCGGAAGCAAGCATAGAATAAGCATGGAAGGGAGTTACTAGCAAAACAGAATGACTAATATAAATAAGGAAAAAGAATCAAGTAATATGATGTGTAGTACTCCAGATTTTTAAATATTTTTTTAAAATTTATAAATGAATTAAATTGTTTGAAGATTTAATAAATATTTTCTGAAAATTTATCTTTTTACACGTACAAAACACGTGCAAATATTTTCTTAAAAAGTTCAAAATCAAAAACTATTTTAGGAAAACTCATTAATTATTATTAGATATTATCTGTGAATTTTCTGGATTTTTCTGACATTTATTGGACCTATTTGCAAATATTACAAAAAAGGACTTTTGTGCAAAATTACAGTTGGAATGAAAACTTCAGATTTTTAGATTTTTGGGCTGGGCTTGATGCCTTGTCAACTCAGGGTTAAAAAATTTACTTTTTGTTTTTATGAATTTGGTTTATTTTGCAAGTTTTGATAAAAGATGAATTTTTTAGCAAAATTGCCATTTAGAAGGACAAAAATGCAAAATCGTTTTCTGGGTTTCTCAAACAGTGCAGGCTGGTTATAGGATGGTTATTTTTGATTTTAAAACTCAATTAATTTATTTTTATTTAGTTTCCAAGTGTAAGGATTTATATATGTAAATATATATTTAAAAGAGGTATTTTACAAATTTGTTTACAAACCCTAAAAACCTATATTCCGGCCTAGTTAAAAAGTGGAGTGCAGCCGTCTTTTGCTGCACAACACAAATAATTTTATTATTATTATTTCTTTGAGTTTTAAAGAGAAGATCTTGGATTTCTTGCGCAGGAGGGATTTTTCTTGTTCTTTATTAACTTCGTTTGATTTCTTCAACAAGGTGAGTGACTTGATTTTGTTTTCTTATTGTTCTATGTATGTTATACGTGTTGATCTATTTATTGTAAGCATATTAGATGATGATGTGAAGATATAATGAATTTTGATGTGTGGATGAATTAAGTGTTAAATCTTTTCTTGAAACTATGCTATTAATAATCAAAATCCTAATTTGATGATTTGTGATTGTTAAAGAACCTAATAGAAATCATGGGTGTGTTGTTCTACTTTATAATCATGTTGATTTGTTGCATAAGGTGAATTTTATGTTGGTTATTGCATAATAAAATGAGCAAAATTCAACTTTACTGTGTGTATATTGATACATGCTCTGTTATGGATTTATTGCAGAAGAACTTGATAAGAACTTGCTGTTTATCACATATATTCCGGGGTAATCTGATGTTAGTAAGTGTATGTTCAATTGATGAGTCCAAGAGGAATTTTTGAACAAAAAAGGGGGACCTTACTGTTGGTACATATGTACACATGGTTGATATTCCTGATGAAGAAAAACTTGATGATTAGTTGTTGTAATTGCTTATATTCATGGGTAATTTGTTGTAATCAGTAGTGTATGTGTATAACAAGATGTAGAAGGTTTTGTTGGATCGAAGAGATGAAGTTTTGAAGTATTGGAAGGAGTGGCTTGCTTTGAATCTGTGTGTAATCAGCCAAAGTTGGGTTTGGGTGTTTTGCAAAGCTTTCGATTGATTTTTGATTTGTTTTTGTTTATGAGATTGTTTTAAACTTCATACTATAATTATACTATGGATTCTAAATGTTTTACTGATGCACCAATACACCCATATACACTTTCACTTTCCACATTCACTGATTTTGAAGATATTGTAAAATTTTGATGGGTTTTGATTGGACTCTAATTATTTTGGCACTAAGATGGCTTAACACATTTTACTACTCTTATCTATCAGGTTTTTGTGTTTAAACTGATGCTAGTTCCTATACATATAACTAGTCATATTCGAGTAAGTTTAATGATGCTTGAAAGACCTAATTCACTTATCAACCGTCAAGAAACTAGTTTACATTTTGATTAAGTAATAAGTTGCTTGAAGTTTGGGTTGAGTATTAGTTTCTATAAGCTGCAGATTGCTACTTCTAAATCATGCATATACTGCCTGTCAGTAAAAGGAAATTTTCCATTTCTTCTAACCTGCATATGTTTCAATTCAACAAAAGTTCATTTCCTATATCCTGCATATAGTGTATCTGATATAGTGTGTTTGCTATATCCTGCATATAGAGTTGCCGGAAGAGTTTTCTTAGGTGCACAATGTCTTCTACGTGTCTATGCTGAGAGGGTACATTCCAGATCCTAGTCACCATTTGCCTGAAGTGCCGGAGGATTTGCAATTAGATCTGAGTTACATTGCGCTTCTGGTTGAGACTGTCGATCGTCGAGAGAAAGTCTTGAGGAATAAGACGATACAGATGGTCAAAGTAGTCTGGAGGAACCAGTTGGTTGAAGAGGCTACTTGGAAAACTGAGGAGAGGATGATGAAAGATCATCCTGAGCTCTTTGTGTGATTTGTATCTTCTTTTATTTTCTTTCATATATCTTTGTTGTATTCCTGTTTTCTCACTCTTTATGTATAGTTCCGGGGACGGAACAATTCTAAGGAGGGAGTGTTGTAGCACCCTAATTTTCATTTATGAGATTTTATGATTTTACGTGTTTTGCACGTGAAATTTTATTTGTATAATTTCTCGTATAAAATATTTCTTATAAAGTATTTGTTCCTCTTTATTTTCCAAAAATTATTCTCTTTAAAAGCCTAATTAAAATCTAAGTCTAATTGTCTCTTTTAAGCCCACTCTATTAATTAATTAATTTAATTATTTTAAGCCCATGGTTAAATTGGCCCAATTGGTGAGCTTATTTAACTTAGTTCTCTATTAAAATGGTCTAACTTGTAGTGTAGACTCTTTTCATAGACAATTAATTTTTGTCACATGAACAAATTTGTAAATGGGGGACACTAGGTGGCACATGCAAGCAATGGAGTGTGCATTGCACACCCTTTTCACCCATGGCCGGATAGGATAGGAGAGAGTGGGAGAGATGGAAGTGGTGGAGAGGTGGTTGTTCATCATGGGTAGTTTCTATAACTCCATAATGCATCTTGGCCTTTAATCTCTAACCATTTGATCTAATCCTAGCGCTCCATTCACCCTAAAAATTTGTATAAATAGACCCCCCCTACACTAGTTCTCCTTACACCTAAAGCTGAAAAAGAAAGAGAGAAAAGATACAAGTAGTAAGGCAAAAGATTGCGGAGTTGTGAGTTGAAAAGAGTGAGTGTTTTTGTGTGAGTGCTTCAACCAAGGAGAGGAGGCCGGACTGCAATAGGGGAGGCTCGGGTTCTAGCTTGCAACAAGGAGGAGGTGGCTTTCGTGGTTTGATCTAGGAGGAGAAGGCCTCACTCGTTCGTTGTAGGAGATCTCTAGGAGTTTATTTGGTTTTTCTCTCCATTTATGGTGGGTGGTTCTCTTAAACTTCTAATTAGACATCTTGCTAGGATGTGGTTGATAAATTAAGAAGAAACTCAACTATTTTTAACCATGCGTTATGAAAATGAGACAAATTGCTATTAGTTTGAATGTATGTTAAAAGATTGTTAAATTGATTGCAAAAATTATGATTGTTAATGTAGAGTTTACCATGCTACCATGCTCTATTTGTTGTTTTGTGCTAAATTAAGATTACATGCTTGTATGTTGAATAATTGAAGAAAAAACTATGGAAATTTGTGATTTTGATTGTTTGAGTTGTTAATTGGCATGAAAAAGGAAATTTATTACTGAGATAATTGTATATTGTTAAGAAAAATATTATATGGGACCTAGGAAAATTTTAAGTGTAATTTATAAGGAGAATATGCTTATTTTTTCCTAAATTCGAAAATTGAAGAATAAAATAAAGTAAAGAGCAAATTTTTGTTTTGTATCAAAAATCAAATTTTAATCTACTGATATGCTGTACTGAGATGAAAAATAAAATCTGGAGTTTTTGAATAAATTTGGAGAAGAATAGAACTCAAAAACATTCTTTTTTGTAAAAATTCGAAAAGAACAGAGACCTAGATTATAAACCCCGTAGTCTAATAACATATCAGACTAGTCACTTGGCCATATTGGTTAGACGGTGCATTTGGGTTCGGTTACTGTAGCCGCGGGTTTGGGCTTGGTGGTCTTAGGGTTCGAAACTTGGTGTGAGCCTTTTGTTTTCCCCTTTTTCAAAAAATTCGAAAACCGAGACACACACTTCATCTTAAATTAACCCCCAGTCTGTATCGATGTGACGCCTTGGCTGTTCCGGCTTTCGGTGGCGGTTGGTTACCCTTTGGTCGTGAGTTCGACCCTGGCTTCGGCAGGAATTGTAATTTTTTTTTTTGATTTTTTGGGTTTTAAAAATTGATTTGTGGCTTATAAAAATTTGAAAAAAATACTACAATTATTCTAAAATTATGTGGACTTACTGAAAAATATTTGGGGCATGATTTTGACTAAAATAAAGATGGTTTAGAAGCAAAGAATTAAGTAGAATTGCATGAAATTGATATTTGTATAAATATGAAAAGTGATTATTTTCGTGAGAAGATTACAGTAAGTTATAAAAGAGGAGTTTGAATGAAAGAAAATTTAAGTGGGTTATCTATGGACTTTATTGCCTAATTTGAATATCGTATATGAGTGGAAAATACGACTTTATGACTATTGAATTAAGTAAAGGTAAGAAACTATAGTATGAGAATCTAATGTGCTTATTGAAAAGAAATTTTGAGCATGAAATAGGAGAATTGAAATTGAACTTGTTATGTGAGTTTTGATTCATAGAAAGGAATGGGAATCATATTAATTGTGAAAAAGAACTTATGAGTATAAAGACTCAATTTTTTGATTGTGAATTGAAATTGAGAACTAGAGTGTAGTTAAGCCTCATACCGGCATTGAAAAGAAATATGTTCAAATAAAATTTGAAATGAAAAGACCAGGATTTGGGTCATGTTGAATAAATGATAAAGACCGGTATAGTGGAATGGCCAACTCTAGAAAATTGATTTTGTTCATGATTCAAATAACTAAGGACTACACATATAGTGGAGAAGTGATGAAAATAAGAGACAAACACGAGTATAAGGGCCTCGGAGCTACGGTGTGAGAATATTCATAGGCTGTGTTCACGATGCGTCGTGACATAACGTGGATATTTGTATTTGAGTTTATTTAAATTCCTGTTGTTACTTGAAACTTGTAACGGGCGTGTTGTCCCGAAGTTTTACTTATTGGTCAAGATCTTGTATTTATTTGGGAAGTTTATATTTGTTTAAATAATTTCTGTTGATTAATAATTTATTCATGCATGCGTGGTTGAGTATATTTTGTTATATTTCATGTTATGATGTTGAGTTGATCCTACAGCTTATGAATGGTGAAAGTCATTCGCTGGACTAAGTCGCGTACCCGTAATCCGTATTCCTTTATGGGAAGCGGGGCGAGACAACAAGATTTACTTGAAACAAAATAAATGAACCTCAAATAAATCAAGTCTAGAACAAGTTTTAAATTATGGCTGTAATGCCCTGATTTTCATTTATGAAAATTATTTATTTATTTTGCACGTAGTGTGCACGTGCAATTTTTGTAGTATGAAATCTTATAATTATTTTTCATTATGGATGATGAGTATATATATATGTATATGTGTTCTTTAATTATTTTTATAAAGGCCCATTTTTCTTCAAATAAACATAAGCCTTTCTTTCTAGCCCAAATCTAATTTATTTAATTTCTTTATATAAAACTATTATTTTGCCCCATTAATTAAAGCCCATGAGTTATTTTTATTTTAATTACAACTTGTAATGTAGAACATTTTTTAAAGATTATTTTTATAGAAAATATAATGTACAACTTTTTTAAATGGAGGACTAATGCATGCACGTGCATTGCACGTACACGTGCAAATGCACCATGTGAGGCCAGTTTTGACATGGAGGGAAAAGGGAAATTTGAATGGAGTCATGGGTGGTGGTTGCTTGATCATTGTTGGTTACCATAACTCCCCCTTGAATCCTAGCCTTTTATTTATAACTCCTAGTTTGATCATAGCCTTCCATTCACTCCAAATTTTAGTATAAATACCCCCTCTAGCCTAGTTATTTTTGTACTCTTTATTTCTCCAAAACCTATAGTATAAAATACATTGTTAGTAGTATAGTAAGTGAGTTAAAAGATTGAGATTTGAGAGTTGTGAGTTGTGTTTGCACCAAGAAAGGGAAGGCCGGCATCAAGGAGCTCGGGTTGGCATTTTGGAAGGTTTGGGTGCACATCGAGGAGGAGGAGGAACACACTTTTGGCAAGGAATTTTAGGAGGTGTTGCAATTGTATTTCTCTCCAGCTAAGGTGGGTTATTTTCCATATTTCTAATTAGATATCATGCTAAGGTGGGTTATTTTCCATATTTCTAGTTAGATACCATGCTAAGGTGGGTTATTTTCCATATTTCTAATTAGATATCATGCTAAGGTGGGTTATTTTCCATGTTTCTAATTAGATAGCATGCTAAGATTGATTGAAATGATAATGCATGAAAGAGATTAATAAGAGTACACCTAATTGGAAAAATGGTTTGTTAGTTGATTGAACTGATGCTAAATAGATTGCATGTTATTCCATCATGAATTGTAAGTTGTGTGTGAATTGTTTATGGCTATGGAATGCTTGGATTAAAATTCGTTATTAGCATCAAAACTAAATGCAAATGCTAGTAGATGAAATTGTTGCTTTATGTGCTTCGATGGACTTTCATGATATGAGTTAGAATGAACAAATTAAGATACATTTTTGGGATTATAAACGAAGGATAAATAGGGAATTAATATAGGGAATAATAATGTTGAGTTGTGTAAGAAATGTCAAATGAATTATGAAAAGAATAGTACACAGATTTAAATTATATTTTTGAAAAACCCCGCAGTACAGTCGACTGCTATGTGCAACAGTCGACTATTCTGATCATTGATTTCAAGATTAAAAATATTGCAGGCCAGTCGACCGATACATTTAACAGTCGACTTCTTTTTGAAGTTTTCCATTATTGCGGAAAAGCCGATTGACCATTTCGACAGTCAACTTTCCTGAAGTTTTCAAGTAAATCTGCCTCTTTTTGTGAAACAATTGATATGACTTGTAGCCTAGTATAAATGAGTACAACTTATGAGAAATTATTGGGAGTTACTAGAATGAAATAAAGCGTGTTTTTGAAAGTAAAAGTGAAATTGGAACTATAGTTTTTACACTCGTATAATTTCATAAAAATGTGTTGTGACAAAGAAATTGAGATAAGTGTTAGAAATTGGAAGAAAGAAAGTATATGTTATGTATGAATTATTCTTGTTGAAGAATAGTGTGACATTAATGAGTTTGTGAACATTCACTTTGATTAGACATTTGTGAAATGATTTTAATGTGGAAATACATGTTGGCTATGAAATGCATGATAATTGAACTTCATGTATGGTTATTGAGTCATGAAAAATTTGGAAATCATGTGATTGGAAAAGAGAAATGTTATTGAGTATGACAAACTCAAACATGTGAATTTGTGAATTGAAATTGAAAATTAGAGTGTAGCCAAAACTCACACCGGCAAGTGAAAAGTGATGAATTATGATTATTGATATTGAAAGGACCAGTTTGGGTCATTGTGAAATGAAAGAAATAAGACCGGTAGTAGTGAGAGGGCTAACTCTAAGAGATTAATTTTGTTCATGATTTCATCAAATTTAAGGATTTAGTACATAGTGAAGAGGTGATGAAAGTGAGAAAAACACAAGTACGAGGGCCTCGAGTCTACGATGTGGGTGTGATCCACAGAATGTATGCTTGATGCGTCAACACATGGCGTGGGCACTACTCCAGAAGATCGGGATCTTGGCGATGCTTGTGGGATGTTTGGTGACTGCAAGAGGATCGTGTGCCATGAAGGAGGCTGAATTGCCACAGAATGCATGCTTGATGCGTCAAGACATGGCGTGGGATTCCCCTCCAGGTTTTCTGTACACGAGCTTGTACTCATAGATCATCTAGGATACTTACCGTAGTTACAGTAGTAGATTAAGTCATGACGAGGGATTAAACCCTACAAGATGAAGAACGATTAAGAGGCTTGCCCTCGGACCTATGTAGTATGGGATGCATAGAATCCGAACAAGTGTGCATTAGTGTCATGTAATATAAATAATTGCGTTAAGGACTAAGTGCACAATCACAACACGACATCAATAGGGTATTCCCTTTAGTTTGATATGTGACAAGTTTGTGTTTGTTAAATATGGAAAATCAGTTATACTATTTCCGGCATAGAGAGGATGGCCGTGTATAATGTTCGTCGGTTGAATAAACTGGCTACCCACAGTTTTGTATGCAGGGTAAATGACATGATAAAGATTAAAGAGGCACAGATGCTTAGAGATTATTCAAATGTTGTTGTACATTTATTTAAATGTTGTAAATTTGCTTCTGCTGTAAAAATGTAAAGTGTAAAGTTTTCTTGTAACTCTGATGTAAAGTGAAAAGTTTTAAATTCCTTGTAAAATTGTACGAAAGAAATGTAAAGATCCTGTGGAATCTCGAATTCAGTTGTGTTTTGGAATTCGAGGCGTTACACTGGGTCAAACTGTCCAATACAAAATTCATGTAGCAATTACATTTATTCAAGAATAGCAGGAAAGTAAATTATAGCAGGAACTCCGGCAACTAGAATCTTTGACCACTTACTCCATCGTGCAGCTGATCATCAAAGTCTGCAATTTAACAAATTGTAGGAAGAGGAAAAAGAAACAAAACGCCCGTCAATGCAAGTTATGGGCCGCTTGTAGTGCAGGAAACAAGTACAGGAAATGATAAACAAATATAGAGTACTAACAGCGGAAGCAAGTATAGACTAAGCATGGAAGGGATGTACTCACAAAACAGAATGACTAACATAAATAAGGAAACAGATTCAAATAATATGATGAGATAACAGAGTGCAGGTAACATGTGACAGGTAACAGATATCATGCAAGCAAGTAAACATGTAACAGGAGTCGGATAGCATGTACAGGTAAACATGTAACATGAGTATGCAAGTGATCATGTTATTCTCAAGTCTTGTATTTAATTCTATCAAGGTAGCACTTCATGCGTTCCAAATTTTACCACATAGTTGCTACTTACATGCAATTTACGTTTAGATCTAGTGGTGGGTTTTTATAGGGTCGTGTACTCAGGTGTCATATAACAGGTACCAGGCACGAACCACGTAATCGTAAATCGCGGCATCATGTAATCAGGAACATGCATGAATCATGTTGTCATGAAATCATGGCATCATATAATTAGGTAGTAATAACACGCATGAATCATGTAATCACAAAATCATGGCATCATATAATCAGGTAGTAATAACATGCATGAATCATGTAATCACAACATCATGGCATCATATAAGGGGAAACACGGCCCCCTTCTGAGTACACATACCTATATTGTCCACTAGTAAGGTCTTTCCCTTAACCCTGGCATGGTTACTTGTTATTATTATCAAACAGGCATATACGTGCACAAAACAGGACAAGAATAACATGGCATGGACTAGGGACAACTTCAGGTTGGAACATAAACATGCACAGGTGATAGACAACTCGTAAAAGACTAGGACAACGAAACTTTTAGTTCTGGACAGCAAGACACACTGCACCAAATCTGAGATTCCTGTTGCCACAGACATGCATATCTGGATCCGTTAGAAAATCTAGAAAATAGAATCTCGACTGAATCCATCACATTTATATAGTCATATAATAATTACAGAAGCAGGGCTCAAAACATAAATTTATCCAGAAAACGTGTTCAGCCAGAAATCACAATGTTGTGTTCATAAATAGGTAAACGACATAAAAACTTACTGATTAAATCCAAGAAAAATCTGGGGTATTCCGTAGTATGTCTAGTATCAGCAAATATAATTTCATAATATTCCAACATAGATAGTTTAGTCAAATAAAATCAGAAAAAAGTAAGATAAAGCAAATTTGCAAATCTGAAACTCTAAACACAACGGTACTAAAATAGCAATAGATTACAAAGTATAAATCAAAATCTAGATCCGTCAAAAGGGTGATAAAATAGATACAGTAGGATACACTTTATATTTACAAAGATTTTACAACAACAACTAGAATCAGGTTGAAATTATGGTTCTTTACTGAACAGCATGAAAATTCTAGAAGTATAGTAGTTGTTCACAAATATAGAATAGTTTATAGATGTCATCAAATAAATCTACAAAAAATTGGGGTTAATCCCAGTCAACTCTAGTTATACCCAGCAAAATATTAGATCAAAATCTTATGCTTAACATCAGTATTAAAATAAATAATTCTACAGAATCCACATAAAACCGAATCTAGAATTTTCTACACATCTGTAGTAAAACAGCAATAACTCACAACTCACAAATTGAAACTGAGATCTGTCAGAAATTCTGGAAAATAGACAACAGTGTCTATGATTTATATTCACAAATAAATTTGATTTACTGAACTTAATAGGGTCTAAAATACTGAACAAAAACGAGACAGCAGCAAAAACAGAAATCCTCTTTTGCATTAAATCGACTAGTTCATATGCAACTAATCCAAAAAAAAACAAACACAAGCATGGTGTAATAGATGTCCAAATAGCATGGTATGAGGTATTTAACAGGTCTACAACAAGGTGTAATACGACTAATATATCATGCATGCATGATTCATACAACATGTAACGGATCACGAACAACACATATATGCAACAAGAATTAATTATTTCTAAGTTATTTTCATGTCGTGTGTGTAACAAAGGACGACTACGGATGGATCAACAAATGGAGACAGGATCTAACAATGGTTTCAGGAGAATGGATCTTGAAACAACTACACTACATGCGGTATTTAATACTTGTATTATACAACAAAAAGGAATACAAGTTACTTGCTTTGAATTTGACGACGGAAATGAAGCAAGAACGAGAATAACAGGAACGGATTCCCAGGCACAAACTTAATAACAACGAACCCAACATGCGTAACAAACACATGCACACAAAGAGAGAGAGGAAGAGAGAGTCGGCACTGCGTTGGGAAGACGGCTGAACGGCACCACGGCTGATGCTGCTGTCTGTGGCTATCTATCGTCAGAGGGGAGGCATAGCACAGGGGAGTGGGGGTCGCTGCTGGCAGTCGCGACGCCGGGAGGAGGAAGGGCAGGGGAGCGGAGCTGGTGTCTTCTGCTTCAGCTTCGGGATGGAACAGCACATGGACGCAAGGGGTGCGTCGGGCTGTAGGGTTTAAGAGGTCGGACGGGGTAGAGGTCAGGAGAGGAGAAGCTCGGGAGGATGGGTTTGGAGTAGGGGATGACAGGAGGTAGGGGGTGAGTAGTAAACAGTGGCTAAGGTTTTTAATTGGGATATCCATATTATAGGTATATTGTCACGCCGCACTTCCCAAAAAGGAAATACGGAATACGAATACGTGACTAAGCCCAGCGAATGATTTTCATCATCCATAAGCTGTTCAGAATCTTTACAACATCTCACAGAAATAATCAGAGTCGGAAGCCAGAAAAAGTCTACCAAGTATGCATAATCGAATCAAATATACCAACATAAATTTACTTGAAACCAAAGTATAATATAATTCCAAATAAATCAGATCTGAAGGAGTCAATATTCTGGGTCACATTGCCCAAATACAAAATATATGCAAGTATCAAATACAATTGTTCAAGCAAGCCACAGAAATAATAATTAATAACTCCAGCAGTAATATCTAATATCACCAACACCATCTGGTACTTGTTCTCCAAAATCTGCAATTTAACAATTACAGGAATAGGAAAAAGAAAACAAACTCTCGTCAATACAAGTTATGGGCCGCTTGTAGTGCAGAATACAAGTACATGGGGAAGAATAACAAATATAAAATAACAGCAGGAATAAACAAGCAAGGTATAAGTGTGTCAGCAGAAATGTAATATCTAACATGAATCAAGCAAATAGAATCAAGCAATATGGTATACTAACAGGTACAGGTAACATGTATCAGGCATCAAGCAAACAGGTAAACAGGTAAATATTTAACAGGTAAACAGGTAATTTGGTATACAGGTAACAGGTAAACAGGTAAACAGGTAAACAGGTAAACATGTAACAGGTAAACAAGTACAGGTATAAGTATCATGTCACAGGTATCAGGTTATGTCAAGTCTTGTATTATTACTAACTAGGAGCACTTTATGCGCCCCGATTTTTATCACATGGTTGCTACATTCAAACAGTTTCGTTTAGATTTCGTAGTGGAGTGCATAGGGCAGTGTACTCAGGGATCAGGATAATAGGAAACAGGAACTGGTAGAACCTAGTGGTTCTCTTCCGAGTACAAATTCCTACAGGGAAGTATGCAGTCAGGTACAGGAACAGGCAGAACCTAGTAGTTCTCTTCCGAGTACATCTTCTTATAGGGAAGCATGCAGTCAGGTACAGGAAACAGGAAGAACCAAGTGGTTTTCTTCCGAGTACATCTTCCTATAGGGAAGCATGCAGTTAGGTACAGGTAAACAGGATCATGAATCATGTAGTCATGAACACGTAACAGGTAGGACGCAGGTCCTTTTCTCAGTACACATTTCTATATTTTCTACTACTAGATCTTTTCCTTGACCCCGACTTGGTTATTTTATTATTATTAACAAACAGGCATGTATGTGTCACAAACAGGTCAAGAATAACATGATATAAACAAGTAACAGGTTCAGGTTGCAAGATAAACATGTTCAGGTGGAAGATAACTCATAACAGGAAGATACAACGAAAACTCCAGTTTAAGAAAGCAAGACAGTACTACACTAAAACTGAGATTTTCGTTGCTACAATAATGCAAATCTGAATCCGTCGAAGAATCTGGAAAATAGACTCCCTTCAGAATCCATCAAACATATATAATTAATATAGCATTTCACAAAATCAAGTCTCCAAATAGGTTTGAATCCAGAAAATACGTTCAGCCAGAAATCAGAAGTTTGTATTCAAAGTCAGCAAATCAGCATGAAAACTCATTAATTAAATCCACGAAGAATCTGGGGTATTCCACTTTATTTATAGTAATATAAAAACAAGTTTCATAATTTTTCAACAAGAATAGAGTAGTCAAGTAAAATCAGAAAACAACAAGACACGACAGTTTTGTAAATCTGAAATTACAAACACTGTAGTACGAAAACAACAATAACTCACAAACTATAAATCGAAATCCAAATCCACCAAAAGAGTAATACAATAGATACAGTAGGCTAACTTTCATATTCACAAATATTTTACAACAAGTAGAATTAGGCCGAAAATCAGATTCTTTACTAAACAGTAGTAAAATTTTGTATGTAAAATCTTTATTTGCAAGCATGAAAAGGTTTGTAAATCTCCTCAAATAAATCCACCAAAATTCTGGGTAAACCGCAATCAGGTCTAGAATTACTGAGTGAAATTTCAGATCAAAATAATAATCTTAACACTAGAATAAAAATAGATTACTTTTCAGAATTCATAGAAAATGCAGTCTAGAAATATTTCGACACTACTATTGTAAAATAGGCATAACTAAAAAACCGTAAATCAAAACTGAGATCCGTCGAAAGGTTTGGAAAATAGAAAGAATTCTCTACAGTTCATGTTCACAAAATATTTTCAAATACTGACCTTAATAGGGTCTAAAATACTGAACAACATCAGGAAAACAGAAAAATACAGATTTGCTCTTCATACAAAATTTAACATAGTTCACACGAAATTCATCCAAATCGACCCAAACATGAAATATAGTGTTCTAGATGTCCAAACAACATGGTATAGGGTATTTTACAAGTATTCGACAAGTATCTCATGAATAACACATCAACCACCACGATATCACAAAATAGCATGAAAATACACATCAAAAGTGGTCAACCCTAAGGTAATTCACGTCATGTATGTCGTGAGACAACTATGGTTGAATCAACACTATAGAGACAATATAAACAAGGAGTTTCACACACAAATTGTCTCTAGAACCCAACTACACTACATGCGGTATTTAGTACTTGTATTTGCAAAGGAATTTAATACAAGTTACTTGCCTTAACCGACGATGAAAATGACTCCAAGCAAGAATAACGGGAATGGATCCTAGGCACGAACTCAACACATGGATCACGAACACAATCCAACGAACAGATCACGATGACGATGAAGATGAAGATCAAGTGAACAACTAGATCAAGACTGATGAAGATAAAGATATCCAATGGCTAGATCCAAGAGCGATGATGATCATGATCAGATCAGATCGGAAGGAATAGCACGAATGAGATCAAGATCAAGATCAACAATCAAATGGACTGCCAGAATCAAAACCAAGGGGACATGATCATGATGATCAAGATGATTACGATGATCGACGGCTCGCATTCAAAGTGATCAACTCACTTTGATCAACAGCAACCCAATCACACGGCAACCACCTAGGGACTACACTGGCAGTTGAGATGTCACACAGGGGCAGCACGACGGTGGGACGGCAAAACGACGGCGACACGGCAGCGAGCGACGGTGACAGGAGGTCACTGCTGCCGTTGTTGTTGTAAGGTTGTGCTGCTATCAACTAGGGAGCATCGGGGGTTACGACAGGAAGAGGCACAACACGGGGGCTGCACCAGGGTTGTTGCGCCGCTGTGAAGGCTGACGGGATAGGAGGAGAGCGTCGGGGATGAGGGCGCACAGGGGGATGGGTTCACAGGTCGAAGAAGAGGAGGAGAGGCTCTGGCACCGCGGGGTTGCGAGGGCGGCGTGAGCAGGCAGAGGATCGACAGAGAGGAGCAGCATTGGGAATATCGGGGAAGAGAGGCGGAGGTCAGCACAGGGATGAGGAGGGTTCGGTCGACGAGCGAAGATGCAGGGAGAGAGGACGAGAGGGAAGACTATGAGGACAGGGAGGTGCTAGGGTTGGATGGAGGTGGCGGCACAGGGTGTATATGGTGAATAAGGTTATATGCAGGAGAGAGATATAGGGTATATGGCAGCTAGGGCCGAAGGTAGGAGAATAGGGGGGTTAACCGGTATTGGGCTTTAGGTAGGTACGGTTAAACGGGTATAGGTAAATGGGTAATGTAATTAGGCTTACGGGGTGATATATAGTTATTGGGTATTAAAATCAAATAGAAAAATTAAAATAATCAATATAATTTAGGTTTATATAACAAAATAAAATTGTACTACAATACGGAATTTATTTGAAATAATTACAAGTACAATTAATAAATAAAAGTAGATTTTTAATAACCAGTCAAAAATATCAATAATAATAATAATAATACTAATAACAATGATAATAATAAGAAAATGGAAAATGGTAAAATAATACTGGTAATAATAATAATGAAAATAATAATAACAAAAATACGAGTTGTGTTACAATATAAAAATCATAGAAATAGATACAAATAAAGTTATTGATCGGAAACAAATTTTAATAGGAGATCCAACAGTAAAGTTTGACAAAAGAAATTGAAAGCGGTAAAAATAATTTACGAAAATTTTAAATAAAAAAAATATACGAAAAATACGTATTTGGGGGAAACAGAGGTTATATATATATATATAGGGATAGAATATAGGGTTAGGGTGATAATGGGGAAGATATAACAAGGTATTGGGTTGGAGGGTTTATTAATGGATCCAACAAGATAGGTTACAAGGTAATAATTGGATCATGAACAATAAAAAATAGAATTAAACAATTCAATTGGAGACAATTAATTGGAAAGAAAAAAAATTTAAATCAAATCATGAAAATACTCAAAATAGAGTCAAATTCAAAACAGGTAGATTTATTATTGAGAACGAAGAACAAATACATGGTACAGAAGAAACGGAAGAGTACAAAATGAATAAATACTCGAAAAAGACAATACACCCAAAATACAAGAAAATGAAAAACAAGGGTTATAAATATGAATTGGAATTAAGAGTTACTTGCGGAAACAATATACATCTTGAACACAAACAATAGAGGGGTTCAAGAAGAGACTTGCCTTTATACGATTTGTCCAAATATAATTGTAACCCCTATTTTTCATTTTATGTATTTTTGGATGTTTTTTTTAGTGTTTATTCATATTGTATCTCTTTTCGAACCTTGTTTTGGATCTCCATTCTCAATATATTCATCTATTCGATTTTTTTTGCCTTTATTTGATCTTCTTAATTCAATTGTCTGTCTATTTAATTCATCTCTGGTTGGTCGAGCTTTTATTTTTATCCTCATTATTTTAATTGTTCATGTCCTATTTTAGTTGTTCATTTTGTTCCCGTCCCCTTATTGGATTTTATTATTAAAAATCAATGGCTTTCTAAACCTTATAACCCTATTCTAATTCCCTATTGGATCTATTTAAAACCATAAAACCTAATACCCATTTGCTTCACATCCAAACCCAACAACTACACTCATTATAACCCGTTACCCTATTATGACCCCAACCCGATTACCCACAACCCATTAAGCACCTAACCATAATTCTATCAGCATACATATGAATACCCATATTATTGCACATGTTCATCTTCTAAACCAGCTGCTTTCCCTACCTCATCCTTGTACTCCCGATCACCCTGACACCCTACTCAGCCGCCTACTTCTAAAACCACATCCCCTGCCTGGTGTTTACCCTACTCCCGACCATTACCCTGTGCTCTCCCGTCCATTCCCTACCTGGAAACCCCCCGAGAACCTCAGCGCTTCCTCTGCCTTCCCACAGTGATGCCGGTGAGCACCTGCAACAGCAAGCAGCGCCTTCAGATGGTCCCCCGCCTCCTATCGCACAGCCAGAGCAGCGATAGCCAGAGCACAGCAATCGTAGACATCGTCAATAGCATCGACAGCTGCCACTGTCACTGTCGTCGTCGTTCTCCCCTCGCCCATTCAGCCGTTCCCTCGTGCACACCTGGTCTCTCTCTCCCCCCTTATGTGCGAGTGTTGCTTTGCTTGCGTGTGATCTCGTATGCTCGTAGTTCGTGTGTTCGTTCGTGAGTCGTTCGTTGAGTTCGTGCCCGGGAATCTGTTCCCATTATTCTCGTTCTTGCACCATTTTTGTCGTTGACTATAAGGCAAGTAACTTGTATTCTTTTTGTTGTATAATACAAGTACTAAATACTGCCTGTAGTGTAGTGGTGTTCTAGAGACAATTCTTATGCAAAACCCTGTTATATCTTATCTCTATGTGTTGATTGTCCATAGTCGTCTTTAGTTACACACACGACTTGAAATTTAACTTAGATCTAATTAATCCCTATTGCATATATGTATGTTGGTTGTGAACCATAATATGATGTGTGAATCTTGCATGTTTGACGTGTTACTGGTAGTATATCCTGTGTAGATCTGTTAATCACCCTATACCATCTTGCTTGGACATCTAGTATACCCTATTTCACACTTTATTATGATTTGGATGTGTTTCATATGATCTAGTTGATTTTATGCATGAAGGATAATTCTGTCCGTATTGTTACCCCATTTTTGTTCAGTATTTGAAACCTTATTAAGATCAGTATATGAAAATTATGTGTGAATATGAATTATAGAGAATTCTGTCTACTTTCCAGATTTTCTGACATATCTCAGTTTCGATTTACGAGTTGCAAGTTATGGCTATTTTACTATAGATGTGTAGAAAATTGCAGATTCTATTTTATATAAATTTTGTATGGTAATTTATTTTTATACTGATGTTAAAGATAATATTTTGATCCAATATTTTGCTGCGTACAACTAGACTTGATTGATTAACCCCTAAATTTGTGGATTTAATTAATGTATTCTATAAACTATTCTATACTTTCAAGCAACTACTATATTTGCATAATTTTCATACTGCTCAGTAAAGAAACTTAATTTCGACCTGATTCTATTTGTTGTTTATAAAAACTTTGTGAATATGAATTGTAGTCTGCTGTATCTATTTTATCACCCTTTTGACAGATCTGGATTTTGATTTATATTTTGTAAGATATTGCTATTTTAGTACTGTTGTGTTTATGATTTCAGATTTACAAAATTTCTACATCTTGCTGCTTTCTGATTTTACTGGACTATTCTATCTATGTTGGAAAATTTGAAACTTTATTTTTTGATACTAAACATACTAGGAAAATACCCCAGATTTTTTATGGATTTAATCAGTATGTTTTGGTGCCATTTTTTCTGTTTATGAATACAAACTTCTGGTTTCTGGCTGAACACATTTTCTGGATACAAGTCTATTTTGAGCCATGCTTTTCTGAAATACCATATAACTTATATATATTTGCTGGATTCAGCTGAGAGTCTATTCTCTAGATTTTCTGACAGATCCAGGTTTGCATGTTTGTGACAACGAGAATCCCAGATTTGGTGCAGTACTGTCTTGTTGTCCTGAACTAGAATTTTTGTTTTCCTACCCTTTTATGAGTTGTCTTTCATCTGTACATGTTTATCTTTCAATCTGAACCTGTTACTTGTTTATTCCATGTTATTCTTGTCTTGTTTTTGTGACACATACATTCCTGTTTGATAATAATATCACATAACCAAGCCGAGGTTAAGGGAAAGATGTAGTAGTGGATAATATAGAAATGTGTACTTGGAAGGGAGCCCGTGTTTCCTACATGTTATCTGTTATCTGTTATCTGTTATCTGTTACGTGTTCATGACTACATGATGCACAATTTTGTTATCTGATTACCTGACTGCACACTTCCCTATAGGAAGCTGTACTCAGAAGAGGACCCATAGGTTCTGTCTGTCTGTATCTGTATTTGTTATCTGTTATCTGATACCTGAGCACACAGCCCTATACAGTCCAGTACGAAATCTAAACGAAACTGTTTGAATGTAGCAACCATGTCGTAAATGGATGGGACGCATGAAGTGCTACGTAGATAGGAATAAATACAAGACTTGACATAACCTGACATCTGTTATCTATTTACCTGTTGCATGATATTTGACATTTGTTACATATTACCTGTACCTGTTAGCACACCATGTTACCTGATTATGTTTTCTGATTCATGTTGGATGTTCTATTTTTCTGTCATATCTACTCCATGTTATGTTTGTTTCTGCTGTTATTTCATATCTGTTTATTTTATTCCTATACTTGTGTTTGCACTACAAGTGGCCCGCAACTTGCATTAACAGGCATTTTGTTTTCTTTTCCCCCTTCATGCAATTTATTTAATTGTAGATCATGGTGATTAGCTACTCGATGGAGGAGGTGATATGAGATTCTAGATGCTGGAGTTTTGCTATTACTATTTCATGTTGCTAGTTTGAATAAATGTATCTGTTATTTGGATTATTATTTTGTATTGGGAAGTATGACCCATGATTATTGACTTGTTCAAATATGGTTTATTTGAGATTATTAACTTTTATTTCTAGTAAATTCTGTTGGTATATTGATTTATTTATGCATGAGTGGTTTATTTCTCCTTGTTTACTTCTTGTTTATTCCTGTGAATATTGTAAAGATTCTGATAGCTTATGAATAGTGAAAGCCGAATCGTTAGATTTAGTCACATATCCGATTTCCGTATTTTCTTTTTGGGAAGCGGGGCGTGACAAGGTTTTTAGTGGTATCGGAGCCCTAGTTTGGCTAATGTATTAGTTTGACTGATATATTAGGCAAGCTTGACTCGATCTGGGATCGGCAAAACAGTACACAGACCATGCATACATGAATAAATTATAACCAACTTTGATCTGGATGTTGATTGTTTTTGATTTTGTGTATAGCATGGCTCGCTGAGGTTCCACTTTCCGCCCTCAGGAAGATCAACCCAAACTTGAGGCCGTTACCAATGTATTGGAATGGTTGATCAATATGCAGCAAAACCACAGTGACCTGGTGATGGCTGCTTTGGAAGCTGCTCGGGTTCCGCCTCCTGCTGTGCCTATGCAAGCAGCTCTCCCTCCTCGTCTCGGTACAGTTACAGATTTCATGAGACTGCATCCTGATAGATTCTCGGGCACTAAGACGCCTTCGGAGGCCGAACAGTGGCTGATCTGGACTGAGCAGTTGCTTTTGGCAGCAAGAGTTACTGATGCTGATAGAGTGGATGTGGTAGCCATCCCAGCTGGTGGATCTGGCCCACATTTGGTGGAGATCCGAGTCTGAAAGGCTCGAACGGCCAGTTACTTGGGCCACATTCACTAGGAGTTTCTTGGAGAAATTCTTCCCTAGCAGTACTCAAGTTGAAATGGAGCAGTAGTTATTGGCCCTGAAATAGGTTGGTTGTTATTCTATTTTGGAATTTTGTTACATATTGTCCATGCAATGTTGTAACATAAGGCTTTTTTGAAACAGGGCTCCAGATCTGTGGATGAGTATGCAGCAGAATTTAACAGACTTAGTCACTTCGCAGCCATTCTTGTGGTGAACGAAGAGGACAGGGCTCGTAGATACACGTTGGGACTTGAGCGAGATATTCGGGTGGAGCTCGTCTCCCTTCGCTTGCGTACTTATGCTGAGGCTCTTGAGGCAGCTCGAGCTCAGAAGCAGGCTCGTGGCAGGTTGACTCCTCCCCATTGGACTGTTCCGCACTCTATTGTGGCTAGGCTTTCTGGTCGGCCAATTCGGAGACCTGTCCCTGCCCATCCTGTCAGGGCGACTCCCTACTCTTCTGCTGTTTCCCCGAGAGATAGTTTTTGCGACTTCTGCCAGTTGGCTGGGCATGATTGCATGAATTGTAGGTGTGTCAACTGCCAATGCTTCAGATGTGGTGCTACTGACCATTCAGTACGGGACTGCCTGTACCAGTGGATGGCTCTTCCAGTCGGGGGTCCAGTTCAGCAGGTAGCCCCAGCTCGTGGTTTTGCCAGGCCACCGCTTCCCTTGCAGTGCCAGATTTTCGGTCAGAGGACCGCTGTTCCCAAGAGAGGTTAGGTTTTCAACCTGACTGCTGCAGATGCTGAGTAAGCAGTGGGTGTTATTGTAGTTATATTTTGCATTTTTTTATTTTTGTTGCTTTCCTTTATTTTTTCCATTTGTCTTGCATTATTCTTTCATATTATCTTTCTGCATTGTGTTTTCCTCACCCTTGATCATCAATTCTTTCCTCGTGCTTTTGATTCTATTTTAGGTGTTGTCCTTGTTTTCTCTTTTTCTGCTCATGTTCTTTTTGATTCCGGGGCACCCATTCCTTCCTCTCTTCTCGGTTTGTGGCTTACCATCAATTGGTGTGCAGCATCATATCAGAGGCTTGGAACATTGTAACAGGTGGCAGTGTTATCATTTGTTCCCGGGAGTGTAGGCAGAGTCCCGTAGTTATTGGCGGCATTGATTTCAAGGCTGACCTGATTGTAATTAGGAATTCAGGGTTCGATGTGATTCTCAGTAAGGGTTGGTTGGGTGAATCCCATGCCTTCATTGATTGCCGTGCCAGAAAGTTGTATTCCGAATCCCAGGTCGCGCAGAGTTTGAGTTCGATGCTGGGGAGATGCCCCTTGGCTGAGCTAAGACTGTAGTTGATCAGGAGGTTTGTGCGATGGAATTGCATTCAAACTATAAGGCTACACCTCTAGTAGTGCGGGAATTCTTAGATGTTTTTCCAGAGGAGTTGCCTGGCTTACCCCTTGATAGGGATGTAGAGTTCGGTATTGATGTTCAGCCTGGTAAGGTGCCAATATCGAAGAGTCCCTACAGGATGGCACCGGTTGAGTTAGCAAAGCTTAAAGTACAGATTCAGGAGTTGCTTGATTTGGGGTTCATCAGACCCAGTGTTTCACCTTGGGGTGCTCCAGTCCTTTTTGTCAACAAGAAGGATGGTGGTCCTCGACTGTGCGTTGATGTAGCGCCCCGATTTCCAATACTGGAAAAACCGAGACACGAGCCAAGACCTTTTCTTCAATTAGTCACAATACACAGAAAAACAGGAGAATTTAAAACTTTTCATTCGACACTCAATACATTACAAGTCTGAACATTATACAACTGCAATGCATTACGATAGAGTTACAATATTACCTTTACATTTCCAAGTGTTACAACCTTCAACAAATTACATCAGAGTACAAGGAATGAAGAACAACACTTGGTAACTCTCACTTGAGTACTTCTCAACTAATAGATAATCAATACATATACTGCAGCGGAACTAAACATAACACTGACTCCTTGCTTTCCTCGCCTTGAGTCCTCCTGAATCTCGCCTTTATACTTCGGCGATCCAGTATCTATGGAAGTGGGGACGTCAGTATTCACTGACGTTTAAAGGCTGATCATATAGCAGCGAATCTCCCAAACAACATACAAAATATAGCAATGGTGTTGGTGTAGTTTAAGTATTCGTGAGTGCTATGACTAGACTCTAATGCGATATTTAAATAGAACTAGGATGCTTCCTATTCTAATGTCAGCGAGTCTGCGAAGCAACATGCAGCCCATACTACATGCGACCCCATCTCAAGCCGTTTCTCCATATATAGGGATTTGAAACCGCGTTATGAACTTCTAATTGGACACAACCTGTTCCTGACACCTACACGTGACTGATGAGGTTGCAGATGTGGTCATGTGCCACTGATGCAGTACGCCAGTGGTGTCTATGTTCGCCACTGCTTATAGCGCCCCGATTTCCAACACTAGGAAACTGTGACACGAGCCAAGACCTTTGCTTCAATTAGCCACAATACACAGAAAAACAGGAGAATTTAAAACTTTTTATTCAATACACAAAGTGTTACAAGTCTGAATATTGTACAACTGTAATACCTTACAATAGAGTTATAATATTACCTTTACATTTCTAAGTATTACAACCTTCAATATCTTACATCAGAGTACTTCTCAACTAATACATAATCAATACATATACAGCAGCGGAACTAAACATAACACTGACTCCTTGCTTTTCTTGCCTTGAGTCCTTCTGAATCTCGCCTTTGTACTTCGGCGATCCAGTACCTATGGAAGTGGGGACGTCAGTATTCACTGACGCTTAAAGGCTGATCATATAGCAGCGAATCTTCCAAACAGTATACAAAATATAGCAATGGTGTTGGTGTAGTTTAAGTGTTCGTGAGTGCTATGACTAGACTCTAATGCGATATTTAAATAGAACTAGGACGCTTCCTATTCTAATGTCAGCAAGTTTCCGAAAGCAACATGCAGCCCATACTACATGCGACTCCATCTCAAGCCGTTTCTCCATAAATAGGGATTGGAACCCGCGTTATGAACTTCTAATTGTACTCAACCTGTTCCTGACACCTACACGTGGCTAATGAGGTTGCAGATGTGGTCAAGTCCCACTATTGCATTTCGCCAGTGGTGTCTATGTTCGCCACTGCGACCCGGCCAACCGGACCTCTCTCCAAATAGACGAACCCAACGTATCGGGCGTCATTCCAAAATCAACTATAGGGTTTCGCAAGCACAGGGTAGCACGAAACCTACCCTATGGCACCCTCTGGGGTATCGCAAGCGCAGGACTGCACAATGCATCCTGTGGCACCCCCAGCCATTGTACTTCAGGAATTAACAGCGCGAGATACGCAACCTGTGTCCTCAACTTGTGAGACGGCACCGTACGTATCCCTTTGACGGGAAGGTACAACCCAATACACCACCTATGATCTGCCTCAAGGGACGAGTTAGTGTAAGGGGCCCCCTACCACTGACTCCTCTCTCCCGACAAAAGTGTTTAAATAAACTGATCCTTGTAAGTCACTATCCTAATGATGTCCCTGACTCGAACAATCCTAGGGGTGACAATATTATAAACACAACATGCTAGGCCTTTAATTTAGGCTTCGCAAGACAACTCTGCTAGGCCGCTCAACCTAGACTTACCAGAATCCCTCAGGATCCGGCTCGTGGCTCATCGATCCACGACTTTGGCCGTGCGAATATACACGCATGCCATTACCCTAGACTTGGATTCTGTCTATACTCCGGTCCTCGATTAACCTACCCTGGTTAAGATTCGACGGTACACAAGGAGTGACTCCTCCACAGTTCCTTAGGGTAAGAAAACATATGTCTTGATGGTCGATAGCCCTTAGGGTGGTAACCTCACCCTAGACGAGCACAACGAACTGTGTACTAGCTAACAAGCTATACACGAGTAACAACCACATACGAGCCAATTAAGCTACGTATGAAACCATAACTACCTACGAGCCAGGCGGGCCTCGTAGGAGGTAACCACGTACATACCAGCCAAATAAGCCGCGTATGAGACCAACAGCTACGCACGGGCCGGTCGGGCCGCGTACGAGACAACAACCTTCATACGAGCCAACTAATCTACGTATGAGACCCACGGCTACGTACGGGCCAGTCGAGCCACGTACGAGCACAACCACGTGCAAACAACCATACAGGTAATCAATCTTAAAAGCAACCAAACGTGCTTACTAGCAAACTTAATCTTCTATTATTAGAAGCAACAGAAGAATCTACTAGTAGTCTATGATCGGTATTCTGCTAAGGAAAGTCCGAAGGCGACATAACAGCCTTTATCGAACTAACTATCACTAGTGGTCTTCCCGATCTTATTACTTCGACCTATAATGCCTTAGGCATGACATACGCTCGTAAGCATCTTCCTACGGTCATCCAATTACAAAACAGAACTACTCATCATCACACTCCTAAGTATGAATGTGATTTCGCTTGTGCTTACATCGAGCTTAAGCATAAAATCACTACGACCTAGACATAGAGTCTACTATAGTCAAGTGAGCGTGAAAGCTTACTACTTATCTTGACTAATCACCATTACATGAACATGGATAGGTAACTAATATAACATACAACATTCCAAGGCATGGTAGGTAGTCCAACATTACTCCTACAACGTTCTAAACATGCATTTGAACTTTAGCATGGTATAGAACACAACATAAAATCACCACAACTAACCATGGGTAGTTCCTTTACTCTAAGCATGAATATCATAGTATGGATGTCATTAACTTAACATGCTCAATAATTAGCATGATACCTACTTACTTAGCATGGATCATGATCATCTACTAATATAGCATGAACAACACTTATCTAAGCATGGGTACCATGTAAACATGAGTATTCATATAACCTAGCATGATATACGACTTACTCACAATCTAAACTAGCATGACATACAACTTACTTGTAATTAAGCTAGCATGGTATAGATAAAACTAGCATGGTATATCACTTACCTACAATTTAAGCTAACATGGTATATCACATACCTACAATCAAACTAGCATGGTAGGTAATTTTATTATGGATCTTACAACATCCTAAGCATAATGAAATTAATCCAAGCATGGTAGGAAACTCTTAGATTGCATCCTACAACATTCTAAGCATAAATAGATTAATCTAAGCATGGTAGGAATTTTAGAATTTATCCTACAACATCCTAAGCACAAATAGGCTAATCTAAACATGGTAGGATATTTTTAGAAACAATCCTACAATATTCTAAACATAAAGCATGGTAGGATATTTTTAGAAGCAATCCTACAACATTCTAAACATAAAGCATGGTAGGATATCTTTAGAAATCATCCTACAACATTTCAAGTATAAAAGCATGATAGGATATTTATAGAAACAATCTTACAACATTCTAAACATAAAGCATGGTAGGATATCTTTAGAAATCATCCTACAACATTTCAAGTATAAAAGCATGATAGGATATTTATAGAAACAATCCTACAACATTCTAAATATAAAGCATGGTAGGATATTTTTAGAAACAATCCTACAATATTCTAAACATAAAGCATGGTAGGATATTTTTAGAAATCATCCTACAACATTTCAAGTATAAAAGCATGATAGGATATTTATAGAAACAATCCTACAACATTCTAAATATAAAGCATGGTAGGATATTTTTATTAGGCATCCTACAACATTTGAAGCATGGGTATTGCTTCTAAACATTTTTAGAAGTGATCCTACAACATTTGTAGCATGAATATGGCTTCTAAACATTTTTAGAAGTGATCCTACAACATTTGTTGCATGAATATTACTTCTAGATATTTTTAGAAGTGATCCTACAACATTTTACTACTACTACTACTCCTATTTCAATCAAAACATAACACACAATTATCTACTACTACTCCTACTTCATTCTTATCAAGAACATAACATACAACTTACTATTACTAATTTATGGACATAAACATCTATACTACTTACTGCTACTTCTTCCTTTAATCATCATACTATCACTTTATATCAACCATACTACTACTTTATTTAATCACCCATACTACTACTACCTTATTAATCAACATACATGCTACTACTACCTCATTTAATCACATACTACTACTTTATATTTTAGCATGCTACTACTTAGTTGCTTACTAATCTTTATTATTACTAGTGATAAAAGAAAGATTATTTTTATTTTATTTTACTTTACAACTAGTAAATATGAAAGAAAAGATCTCTTTTTATTATTTCTACAACTAGTGATTAAAAGAAAGGACCTTTTTAATATTTCTTCAACTAGTGATTAATAAAAAGAAAAGATCTTTTTAATCTACAACTAGTGATTAATAAAAAGAGAAGATCCTTTTTATCTACAACTAGTGATTATTAAAAAGAGAAGATCTTTTTAATCTACTACTAGTGTTTAGTAAAAAAAGAAAGATCTTTTTAATTTTACAACTAGTGATTAATAAAAAAAAAAAGAGAAGATCTTTTTAATCTACACTAGTGATCAATAAAAAGAAAAAATCTTTTTATTCAATAAAGAAAATTACAACAACATATGTTTATTTATTATTAGTCCAAGTTCCATAAAAGTCCTACAACCAACAATGGTTGTAAAAATGTTCATATGCCAATTCCTACAAGTCCTACAACCCTCAATCGGTTGTATGTTCAAGTCATATACAATATGTCTTTTAGTCCACAATCATACATAGAACAACAATTACAATGTTAAAGATGTGATCTTTATATGTTTTTAGTAGTTACTACTACTACTTTCTTACTTTTTATTCAACATTCACAACAACACAACAACACACCCATCAAAAACAAAGAAAACAAAACAAGAAGGTGAGAAGAAGAAGTCAAGCAACAAAACAAACAAACAAACAAACAAACAAACAATCAAACAAAGAAGTGTGAATAAACTCCCACCTTAGTATCTATTGGAAGGACTTGCTTGCTAATCCTTCTCCTTCCCCTAGCTTTTTAGAAGGCTTCTAACAACCTACAAAACAAAACTCTCAAGTTAACTTTGTTCTCTCTTTCTTTTCCTTTCTTTCTTTCTTTCTTTCTTTTTGTTTTCTAAAATGAGAGAATGAGGAGAATGAGGGGGTGTTTATAGGAGAGACTAAGAGGTGGTAAGTGCACCACATTGGCACAAAATAACCCCAAGGGGGGTGGCCGGCCATGCTCCTAGGGGGGAGGAGTATGGTGTAGGGTGGTGAGGTGGAGGGATAAGGTTTCTAGAAGGGTTTTTAGCTTTTCTCATGCATACAATCCTTCTTTTAAACCTCTTAATCAACCCTAACCTTCTAATTAAGTAGCCATGACAAGAGTAAGTATATTGACCAAAAGTATACACTACATACTTGTATGATGTACTAAGTACATACAATTTTATGTATGTGTACATGTATGTGTATACAAAAATATTCCTTATAAAATTCCCATAAAATAGTTTAATTTAGAAAATAATAGTAGAATAAATTTTATTATTAATTCGGGGGATCGCGCTATCAATTGGATGTGCTTCGGATGCGTATCGACCGATAGATGCGCGTAGACACTGTTTGTGGGCAACCCGGCGAAAAATCACCAAAATAATCTGATTTTAGAATTAAAATGTAATTATAATAAAATAATAATAAAATATTAATTTATATGAGTTAATATCCGTCCGGGATATTACACTGCTACCCGGCCAACCGGACCTCACTCAAAACTAGACGAACCCAACGTATCGGGCGTCATTTCAAAATCCAAATCATAGGGTCTCGCAAGCGCAGGGTAGCACGAAGCCTACCCTGTGGCACCCCCGGGGTCTCGCAAGCGCAGGACTGCCCAATGCATCCTGTGGCACCCCAAGCCACGGTACTTCAGGAATTAACAGCGCGAGATACGCAACCCGTGCTCTCAACTTTTGAGACGGCACCGTATGTATCCCTTTGACAGGAAGGCGCAATCCAATAACACCACCTAGTCTGCCTCCAGAGACGAGTGAGTCGTAAGGTGCCCCCTACGACCGACTCGTCTCTTCCGGCAAGGGTTTAAGTAATGATCTTTATAAGTCACTATCCTAATAATGTCCCTAACCCTGAACACTCCTAGGGAGGACAATATTATAACCACAACATGCTAGGCCTTAAATTAGGCTTTCCAAAGCAACTCTACTAGGCTGCTCAACCTAGACTTACCGGAACCCCTCAGGATCCGGTTCGTGGCTCATCGATCCAAGACCTCGGCAATGTGAATATATATGCATGCCACTACCCTGAACTTAGATTCCGTCTATACTCCGGTCCTCGATCAACCGACCCTGGTTAAGATTCGACGGCACACAAGGAGTGACTCCTCCACAGGTCCTTAGGGTAAGAAAACATATGTCTTGATGGTCGACAGCCCTTAGGGGAACAATATCACCTTAGATGAGCACAACAACTGTGTACTAGCTAACAAGCTATGTACGAGTAACTACCACATACGAGCTAATAAGCCACGTATGAAACCATAGCTACCTACGAGCCAGGCGGGCCTCGTAGGAGATAACAACATACATACCGGCCAAATAAGCCGCGTATGAGACCAACAGCTACGCACGGGCCGGTTGAGCCGCGTACGAGACAACAACCTACATACGAGCTAATTAAACTACGTATGAGACCCACAGCTACATACGGGCCAGTCGAGCCACGTACGAGCACAACCATATGCAAACAACCATACAAGTAATCAATCCTAGAAGCAACCAAAAGTGCTTACTAGCAAACTTGATCTTCTATTATTAGAAGCAACAGAAGAATCTATTAATAGTCTATGATCGGTATTCTACCAATGAAAAACCGAAGGCGACATAACAATCTTTATCAAACTAACTATTACTAGTGGTCACCCAAATCCTTATTACTTCAACCTATAGCACTTTAAGCATGGCATACAATTGCAAGCATCTATCCACGACAATCTAATTTTGGTACATAACCTAACCACCAACCATAACACTGCTACAATGTTCTAAACATGGTAGGTTAGTTAAACAAAAATCCTACAACATTATAAACATGTATAATGATTCCTACTACAATCTAAGTATAGATAAATGAATCTAGCATGGTATACAACTTTCCTACAAGCATGTAAGCATGGATAAATTAATCTAGCATTATATACCACTTATCTAAACATAGATAAATTAATCTAGCATGGTATACTACTTTCCTGCAATCATCTAAGCATAGATAAATTAATCTAGCATGGTATATGCTTTCCTACAATTATCTAAGCATAGATAAATTCATCTAGTATGGTATACTACTTTCCTACAATCATCTAAGCATAGATAAATTAATCTAGCATGGTGTATGCTTCCCTACAATCATCTAAGCATAGATAAATTAATCTAGCATGGTATATGCTTTCCTACAATCATCCAAGCATAGATAAATTAATCTAGCATGGTATATGCTTTCCTACAATCATCCAAGCATAGATAAATTAATCTAGCATGGTATATGATTTCCTACAATCATCTAAGCATAGATAAATTAATCTAGCATGGTATATGCTTTCCTACAATCATCTAAGCATAGATAAATTAATCTAGCATGGTATATGCTTTCCTAAAATCATCTAAGTATGAATCTTATTAAGCATGAATGACTACTAAGCATGAATGTCTTACTAAGCATGGATAACTACTAGTATGAACATACAACATTCCTAAGTATATATATATATATACTTCTAAACATGGTAAGTAATTTTAGCATTTATCCTACAACATTCTAAGCATGTATGTCATTCCAAAACATGGTAGGTATTTTGGCATGAATCCTACAACATGTATATCATTCCTAAACATGATAGATAATTTTAGAACAAATCCTACAACATCCTAAGCATGAATATCACCCCTAAACATGATAGGAAATTTTAGAATAAATCCTACAACATTCTAAGCATAAATATACACTTAGCATGGTATACATCATTTCTAAACATGGTAGGTATTTTTAGAATAAATCCTACAACATTCTAAGCATAAATATACACTTAGCATGGTATACATCATTCCTAAACATGGTAGGTATTTTTAGAATAAATCCTACAACATTCTAAGCATGTATAGATGCTTAGCATAAATAATAGTTAAGCATGATACTCACTAACTTAGCATGAAGCATGAACATCTACTATCTTTATTGAAACATAACATCTGATATAATTTTATTTGAACATAAACCTCTACTAAAACTTTATTTAAACATGAACATCTAATACAAAGTTATAAACATCTACTAATGCTACTTATGAACATTTACTACTTTACTTAAAACATGAACATCAACTACTATTACTTTATTTTAATCATGAATAGCCACTAACATTTTACATATCATAACCATCTACAACTACTTCCTTTTAACATTTACTACTACTACTACTTTATGTTAACCATGAATATAACATAAACATCTACACTATCTACTACTACTACTACTTTATTTTATCATGCTACTACTTAATTGTCTACTAGTCTTTATTAGCATTTATTTATTACTAGTGATCATAAAAAGAGATCTTTTTATTTATTCTACAACTAGTGATTTATATTAATTTCTTTTTTATAATTAGAAATAACATCTAATTTAGGTTCTTTTTAAGATTATAAAAGAAAACAACAATAATAAAAATAAGGTGAGAACCTTCATTTGGTTCAACCAACATATGCTTATCTTTTTAGTCAAAGTCCAATACAAGTCCTACAACCAAAAATGGTTGTATAAAATGTTCATATGCTTTATGTATAGTTCATATCAAGTCCTACAACCCCAAACGGTTGTATGTTCAAGTCCATATGCCTTATGTCATTTTAGTCCACAAAACAACTACTACTACTACAAAGATTCAATCTTTATGTGTATTTAACACTACCATTTGTTTCTTTTCTTTTTATGTGGTTATTACCTTTAACCATTCACAAACATACAAAAATAAGTACCACATACAACAACATCATCACCATAAACCATTCTCAAAGAACAAAAGAAACAAAACAAGGAGGATAAGAAGAAGAAGAATCATCAAAACAACAATACAAACAAACAATCAAACAAAAGAGAAACCCCCACCTTAATCTTCTTAATGGAAGAACTAGCTTGCTACACTTCTTCTTCCCCTTAGCTTCTAGGAAACTTCTAAACCTACAAAGAAAACTCTCAAGTTAGAATGGTTCTCTCTTTCTTTTCCTTTCTTTCTTTCTTTCTTTTTGATCTTTCTAAAATGAGACAAAGGTGGAGGAAGGGGGTATTTATAGGTGGGAGAAAGGGTGGAAAGTGCAAATGTGCATGCACACATTTGCAAAAAGGACATCCCACATTTTGGGGGCCGGCCATACCTATGGGGAGGTGGAAATTGGTGGAGGTAGGATGTGGTGGAGGTATTATGTGAGTATGGTGTTATGTGAGGGTTTCTAGAAGGGTTTCCTTAACCTCTTCATGCACACTTAACCTAGGTTAAATACTTATAAACCCTAACAATCTAATAGGTTATGTCATACAAAGACAAGTGTTGTCCAAAAATACACAACACACAATTTGTATAATGTACTAATCGACATACTACATGTATGTGCGCATATATGTCTGTATACCGAAAATCTTTGCATAATCCGTATAAAAATAATTTAATCGCAGAAATAATAATAAAATAAATTCTATTATTAGTTCGGAAGATCGCGGTATCAATTTGGTACAATACGGATGTATACTGACTGATATCTGGGTACAGATAATGTCTATGAATAAAACGGGTGAAAATCACCAAAATATTCTAATTTTAGAATTAAAACAAAATAATAATAAAATAATAATAAAATAATAATTTATTCACGGTAATATCCGTCCGGGATATTACAGTTGATTATCAGGAACTGAACAGTGTTAATGTGAAGAACCGGTATCCATTGCCCAGGTTCGATGACTTTTTGATCAGTTGAGCAGAGCAGTTGTTTTCTCAAAGTTGGATCTTCGTTCTGGGTATCATCAGGTCAAAGTGAAGGTGACTGATGTACAGAAGACTGCATTTAAGACCAGATATAGGGAGTATGAGTATCTTGTGATGCCGTTCGGCATCACGAATGCGCCAGCTGTATTCATGAGTCTCATGAACAATGTCTTTTCCCAATTCCTGGATATATTTGTGGTGGTCTTCATTGATGACATTCTGGTGTATTCTCGGGATCAAGAGGATCACTCTGAGTATCTCAGGTTGGTCCTGCAGATTTTTAGGGAGAATCAGCACTATAAAAAACTCAGCAAATGTGAGTTTTGGTTTAACAGAGTTACCTTCTTCGGACACATTATCTCGGGCAATGGTATTTCTGTGGATCCGTCCAAGGTTGAGGCTGTGAAGGATTGGCCAGTTCCTAAGTCAGTTTCAGAGGTGAGGAGTTTCCCTGCTCTAGCTAGCTATTATTGGAAATTCATCCAAGATTTCTCGAAGATAGCAGGACCATTGACTAAGCTGACAGGGAAGGATCAGAAGTTCTGTTGGTCTGAGGCTTGCAGTGAGGCTTTTGCTGAGTTGAAGAGCAGATTGACGTCAGTGCCATTGTTGACTATTCCAGATGGTTCAGGCAGATTTGTAGTGCACTGTGATGCTTCGGGCAAGGGTCTTGGAGCAGTTATGATGCAGAAGGGCCGAGTCGTTACTTATGCATCGAGGCAGTTGAGGCCGCATGAGAAGAACTATCCGACTCATGACTTGGAGTTAGCGGCAGTAATCTTTGCTTTGAAGCTATGGAGACATTATGTACTTGGAGACCGAGTGGAGATCTTCACAGACCACAAAAGTCTCGATTACGTCTTCACCCAGAAGGAATTAAACATGAGGCAAAGGCATTGGTTGGAACTTATGGACGATTATGACATCAATTTGCAATACCATTCTGGTATAGTGAATTTGGTGTCCGATGCTTTGAGCAGGAGACCGGCAACTATGTTCCTAACTCAGCAGAGAGATTTAGTTGAGCAGATGCAGAGGTTGGAGTTGGGTGTGTTGTTGCCGAGTTCTGATCGAAGTTGTTTGGTGCTTCAGCTTCAGTCGTCTCTTGTTGATCAGATCAAGGAGGCTCAGGCTGGTGATATGCAGTTGTAGGGTTTTAGAGCAGAAGTTGAGGCCGGTTCCAGAACAGATATGGTTATTCATGTTGATGGATCGCTTCATTTTGGCTCCAGTTTGTGTGTTCCGAAGGGTGAAGTTCGTCAGAGGTTGTTTGAGGAAGTCCACCAGTCATCGTGTTCTATTCATCCTGGAGGTACTAAGATGTATCGGGACTTGAAGCATCATTTCTAGTGGCATGGTATGAAGAGGGCTGTGGCTCAGTTTGTAATTCAGTGTTTGATCTACCAACAGGTGAAGGCAAAGCATTAGAGGTCCGCCGGACTTCTTCAACCGCTTTCCATTCTGGAGTGGAAGTGGGAACACATCAGTATGGATTTTGTGACTGCTTTGCCAAGGAGTCTTAAGGGTCATAATACCATTTGGGTGATTGTCGACCGATTGATGAAGAGTGCTCACTTCATTCCCTTCCGAGTCGGACAGTCTACTTAGAGCCTAGATGAGAAGTACATGCAAGAGAACGACAGACTTCATTAGGTTCTAGTCAGTATTGTATACGATAGGGATACGAGATTCAGGTCTCAGTTCTGGGAGAGTCTTCAGAGTAGTTTGGGGAGTAAATTGAAGTACAGTACAGCTTTTCATCCCCAGACTGATGGACAGTCAGAGATGACCATCCAGACTCTAGAGGACATGTTGAGATCATGTATGCTGCAGTTCGGTGAATCATGGGAGGACCATTTGCATCTCGTAGATTTTTCGTACAATAACAGCTTTCAGGCCAGTCTTAAAGCTGCACCGTTCGAGGCACTTTATGGGAGGAAGTGCAGATCACCAGTGTGTTGGGATGACATTGGTGAAAGAAAGTTGTTGGGTCCGGAGTTGATCACAAGGACAGTGGATGCGGTGACTCAGATCAGGAAGCATCTTCAGGTAGCCCAGGATAGGCAGAGGCGATGGGCTGATGTCCATCGGAGAGCTTTGGAGTTAGAAGTTGGTGACCATGCTTTCCTAAAGGCATCACCTTGGCGAGGAGTCATTCGGTTTGGTGATGGGGGCAAGCTCAGCCCTAGGTTTATTGGACCGTTTGATATTGTGGAACGATTAGGCAAGGTGGCCTATCGTCTTGAATTGCCGCTAGCTTTATCAGGAGTGCACGATGTTTTCCATATCTCACAACTCAAGAGATATATCCGCGATGACAGCCACGTGATCGACTATTCTAAGTTGACCGTGTGGCCAGATTTGACTTGTGACAATCCGCCAGTTGCAACTTTGGATCAGCGGGAGAAAGTGCTTAAGAACAAGGTCATCAAGCTGGTTCGTGTTTCTTGGAATCCTCACTCCTCGGGTGAGTCGACTTGGGAGTCAGAGGAGGAGATTCAGCAGAAGTTTCCTCACCTGTTTGAGTAGCCTTTTGTTTTGCTCTTTTTTTTTCTTTTCGGTGTTACCCTATATACTTCTTGTTAGAATTTCAAGGACGAAATTCTTCTTGTTAGGTGGGTAGGATTTGTAACCCCTGTTTTTCATTTTATGTTTTTTTGGATGTATTTTTTTTTAGTGTTTATTCATATTGTATCTCTTTTCGAACCTTGTTTTGGATCTCCATTCTCAATATATTCATCTATTCGAATTTTTTCGCCTTTATTTGATCTTCTTGATTCAATTGTTTGTCTATTTAATTCATCTCTGGTTGGTTGAGATTTTATTTTGATCCTCATTATTTTAATTGTTCATGTCCTATTTTAGTTGTTCATTTTGTTCCCGTCTTCTTATTGGATTTTATTAAAACAAACCAATGACTTTCTAAACCCTATAACCCTATTCTAATTACCTATTGGATCCATTTAAAACCATAAAACCTAATACCCATTTGCTTCACATCCAAACCCAACAACTACCCTCATTATAACCCGTTACCCTATTATGACCTCAACCCGATTACCCACAACCCATTAAGCACCTAACCCTAATTCTATCTGCATACATATAAATACCCAAATTATTGCACCTGTTCATCTTCTAAACCAGCCGCTCTCCCTACCTCATCCTTGTGCTCCCGATCACCCTGAAACCCTACTCAGTCGCCTACTTATAAAACCTCATCCCCTACCTCCTATTTACCACACTCCCGACCATTACCCTATGCTCTCCCTTCCATTCCCTACCTGGAGACACCCCCGAGCACCTCAGCGCTTCCCCTGCCTTCCTACAGCGACGCCGTTGAGCTCCTGCAGCAGCGAGCTGCGCCTTCCCGGTAGTTCCCCGCCTCCTGTCGCGTAGCCAGAGCAGCAACGACCAGAGCACAGCAGCCGTAGTCAACATCAGCAGCATCGACAGCAGCCAATGTTGCTGTCGTCGCCGTTCACCTCTCGTCCATTCAGCCGTTCTTTCGTGCACGCATGGACTCCCTCCCCACCCCCCACCCCCCACCCCCTTGTGTGTGCGAGTGTCGCTTTGTTTAAGTGTGATCTCGTGTGCTCGTAGTTTGTGCGTTCGTTCGTAAGATGTTCGTTGAGTTCGTGCCTGGGAATCTGTTCCCGTTATTCTCTTTATTACTACGTTTCCGTCGTCGACTATAAGGCAAGTAACTTGTATTCTTTTTGTTGTGTAATACAAGTACTAAATACTGCCTGTAGTGTAGTGGTGTTCTAGAGACAATTCTTATGCAAAACCCCTCTTATATCTTGTCTCTATGTGTTGATTGTCCGTAGTCGTCTCTAGTAACACACGCGACATGAAATTTAACTTAGATCTAATTAATCCCTGTTGCATATATGTATGTTGGTTGTGAACCATAATATGATGTGTGAATCTTGCATGTTTGACATGCTACTGGTAGTATATCCTGTGTAGATCTGTTAATCACCTAATAACATGTTGCTGTGACATCTAGTATACCCTATTTCACACTTTGTTATGATTTGGATGTGTTTTATATGATCTAGTTGATTTTATGCATGATGGATAATTCTGTCCGTGTTGTTACCCCGCTTTTGTTCAGTATTTTAGATCCTATTAAGTTCAGTATATGAAAATTATGCGTGAACATGAATTATAGAGAATTCTGTATACTTTCTAGATTTTCTGACAGATCTCAGTTTCGATTTACGAGTTGCAAGTTATGGCCATTTTACTATAGATGTATCGAAAATTCTAGATTCTGTTTTATATGAATTCTGTATGGTAATTTATTTTTATATTGATGTTAAAGATAATATTTTGATCGAATATTTTGCTGAATACAACTAGACTTGATTGGGATTAACCCCTAAATTTTGTGGATTTAATTAATGTCTTCTATAAATAATTCTATATTTGCAAACAACTACTATACTTGCAGCATTTTCATACTGTTCAGTAAAGAAACATAATTTCGACCTGATTCTATTTGCTGTTTATAAAAACATTGTGAATATGAATTGTAGTCTGCTCTATCTATTTTATCACCCTTTGGATGAATTTGGATTTCAATTTATATTTTGTAAGATATTGCTGTCTTGGTACTGTTGTGTTTATGATTTCAGATTTACAGGATTTCAACATCTTGCTTCTTTCTGATTTTACTGGACTATTCTATCTATGTTGGAAAATTATGAAACTTTGTTTTCTGATACTAAACATACTAGGGAATACCCCAGATTTTTCTTAGATTTAATCAGTAAGTTTTGGTGCCATTTTTTTCTGTTTATGAATACAAACTTCTGATTTCTGGCTGAACACATTTTCTAGATACAAATCTGTTTTGAGCCATGCTTTTGTGAAATACCATATGCCTTATATATATTTGCTGGATTCGGCTGAGATTCTATTTTCTAGATTTTCTTACGAATTCAGGTTTGCATGTTTGTGACAACGGGAATCCCAGATTTGGTGCAGTACTGTCTTGCAGTCCTGAACTAGAATTTTCGTTGTCCTACCCTTTTATGAGTTGTCTGTCATCTGTACATGTTTATCTTTCAATCTGAACCTGTTACTTGTTTATGCCAAGTTATTCTTGTCCTGTTTTTGTGACACATATATGCCTGTTTGATAATAATAACAAATAACCAAGCCGGGGTTAAGGGAAAGATCTAGTAGTGGATAATATAGAAATGTGTACTTGGAAGGGAGCCCGTGTTTCCCACATGTTATCTGTTATCTATTATCTGTTACGTATTCATGACTACATGATGCACAATTCTGTTATCTAATTACCTGACTGCACACTTCCCTATAGGAAGGTGTACTCAGAAGAGGACCCGTAGGTTCTATCTATCTGTATCTGTATCTGTATCTGTTATCTGTTATCTGATACATGAGCACACGACTCCATACAGTCCACTACGAAATCTAGACAAAATTTTTTGAATGTATCAACCATGTGGTAAATGGATGGGACGCAAGAAGTGCTGCCTAGATAGGAATAAATACAAGACTTGACATAACTTGACACCTGTTATCTGTTTACGTGTTGCATGATATTTGACATCTGTTACATATTACCTGTACCTGTTAGCACACCATGTTACTTGATTCTGTTTTCTAATTCATGTTGGATATTCTGTTTTGCTTTCATATCTACTCTATGTTATGTTTGTTTCCGTTGTTATTTCATTTCTGTTTATTTCATTCCTGTACGTGTGCCTACACTACAAGCAGCCCATAACTTGCATTGACAGACATTTTGTTTTCTTTTCCCTCTTCCTTTAATTTATTAAATTACCGATCGTGGTGATCAGCTGCCCGATGGAGTAGGTGATATGAAAATCTAAATGCTGGAGTTTTTCTTTTACTATTTCCTGTTTCTAGTTTGAATAAATGGATCTGTTATTTGGATTATTATTTTGTATTGGGCAGTATGACCTAGGATTATTGACTTGTTCAGATATGGTTTATTTGAGATAATTAACTTTTGTTTCAAGTAAATTCTGTTGGTATATTGATTTATTTATGCATGCGTGGTTGATTTCTCCTTGTTTACTTCCTGTTTATTCCTGTGAATGTTATAAGATTCTGATAGCTTATGAATGGTGAAAGCCATTCGCTGGACTTAGTCACGTATCCGTATTCCGTATTTTCTTTTTGGGAAGCGGGGCGTGACAATAATAGAATAACGGAATGAGAATCCCGACAGAAACAAAGCACATGTAAACTATGAGCACACACGTGCTCAGAAAGCAACACCAGAGTAGATCAAAACAGCAAACAACAAACGCAAGAGAATCCAACTGCAACAGTAGAAACAGTAAGACTGACAGCAACAACGGCGAGTGGAAACGGTGGCTGCGGTGGTTGCCGGCACCGGCAAAAGCAAGGAAAGCGGTGATGGTTGACGGAGGTCAACTGGCTTGCAGTCGAAGGCAGTGACGGGTCGCAGGGATGAAGACAGGACATATGGCTATCGGGGTGATCGACTGCGAGGCAGTCGATGGGACATTAGGGCGGGGCTTGAAGGTGGTCGACGGTGAGAGGTAGTGCTGGCGATGTCCACAGAGGTGGGCTGCGGTGAGGAGGTGGGGTCTATGGTGGTGCACTGGTGGAGCGCAGCAGCGACAGGTGCTAGCGAGGTGTGCGGCGAGGATGAAGACAGATGGCAGCAGTGGTCGAGGACGGGGTGGAGGTTATGGTGAGCGGGATGGGGAGGATGAGGACGAAGATGGAGGTGGAAGAGGAGGCTGAGGATGGAGAGCAGCTACGAGGGCGTAGCAGGGTTGGGTTTCGGAACAAAGGCAAAATAGAATACGGGAAGGATAAGAACAGGGAAAAAGGGTTTGGCAGCTGAGGGGGTTAATAGCGTTACGTTTGAATAGTAATTAGGGTTAGGGTAGGTTAGGTTTAAATAGGGAGTAAGGTAGGGATGTTGGGTTAGCGGGTTTCGGGTCGGAATCCAATAGGAAAATAATATGGTTTTGGGTTAGATCCAATAGGAGAAAAGAATAAATAAATAAAAATAGGATTTATAATTAGATTAATTGGGGATATCAACATGCAAAACTTTGAATAGGAAGAACAATAAAATTTTTAGCAGAAAAAAATAAATAGATCGGGAGACAAAAATTGAGTTGGAAGCAAATAATAAATTCTATTATTAAATGAACAAATTACAGGGGTTCACAGATAAATAAATAAATAATAATACAAAGAAAAATACAATCACTGAAAATAGGGGTTACAAATCTTACCCACCTTACAAGAAGAATTTCCTCCTCGAAATTCATACTGGTGGTACATAGGGCAACCCCGAAAAGAAGAGAAAACAAAAAGAAGCTAGTCGAATAGATGAAGGAACTTCTCCCGGATCTCTTCCACCAAATCCTAGGTCGACTCACCCAGCGAGTGAGGATTCCAAAAAACTCTAACCAATTTGATGACTCTATTCTTCAATACCTTCTTTCGTCAGTCTAAGATAGAGATTGGTTGAATTTCCCAGAACAAGTTTGGCTTCACGGAAAACTCCGAGTAGTCAATCACCTGACTGTCGACCCTGATGTACTTCCAGAGCTGGGAGACATGGTATTGGACACCAGCCAGTGCCGGGCGTAGAGCAAGCATGTAGGCCACCTTACCCACTCGCTCCACAACATCTAATGGCCCAGTAAATTGGGGACTCAGCTTGCCCCCACCACCAAAGCAAATGATGCCTTTCCATGGCGACACTTTGATGAACACATGGACCCCCTCTTCGAACTCTAAAGGCCTTCAATGAATATCTGCCCACTTTCTGCCTATCTTGGGCAGCCTGCAAATGCTTCCTGATCTGAGCCACGACATCAACTGTCTTCGTGATGAACTCAGGCCCCAAAAGTCTTCTCTCGCCTATGTCATCCCAACAGACCGGCGATATACACTTGCGACCATACAAAGCCTCAAATGGCACTGGCTTGAGACTCGCCTGATAACTGTTGTTGTATGAGAACTCGACCAAGTGCAGGTGATCTTCCCACGAACCTCCAAACTGAAGAACGCAGGATCTCAACATGTCTTCCAGGCGGACTGTCCATCTGTCTGTGGATGGAATGTTGTATTGTAGCTCAACTTAGTACCCAAGCTCTTCTGCAAACTCTCCCAAAACTAAGACCTAAATCTCCTATCTCTATCCGATATGATGCTGACAGGAACACCATGTAGTCTCACAACCTCCTGAATATACTTCTCAGCCAAACTCTCAGTGGACTGTCTCCTTCGAAAGGCAATGAAATGGGCACACTTCATTAATCGGTCTACTATCACCCAAATAGCATTATGACTCTTGGGACTTCTTGGCAACGCTATCACAAAATCCATAGTGATGTTCTCCCATTTCCACTATGGGATAGGAAGAGGTTGCAATAGTCCCACGGTTTTCTGATGCTCTGCCTTCACTTGCTCACAAATCAAACACTGCGACACAAGCCTTGCCACAGCTCTCTTCATACCGTGCCACAAAAAAATGTTGCTTCAGATCCCTGTACATCTTAGTACCTCCTGGATGGATAGAATAAGGAGACCGATGAGCTTCTTGAAGTAGGTTCTGCCTGACTTCTCCTCTAGGTACACACAACCTCGAACCAAAACGAAGTGACCCATCTGAATGAATGATCAAATCAGTTCTCAAGCGTACTTCCACTTTGATTCAGAAGTTCTGCAACTGCTAATCGCCCTGCTTGGGCTCCCTTGATCTGCTCTACCAAAGAAGAATGCAACTAAAACATCATGAACTGCTGTGTTAATCCAGTAAGTATCACATCCAACTCTAGTCTTCTCATATCCTCCACTATTTCCTTCTTCTTGGTAAGGAACATTGGAGCAGGTCTTCTACTCAAAGCATCAGGCACCATGTTCACTTTGCCCGGTTGATACTGCAAATTGATGTCATAATCTGCCATCAACTCCAACCATCTCCTCTGCCTCATGTTCAACTCCTTATGTGTAAACACATACTAGAGGCTCTTGTGATATGTGAAAGTCTCCACTCTATCCCCAAGCAGATAATGTCTTCATAACTTCAAAGCAAAAATCATGGCTGCAAGCTCCAGATCATGCGTGGGATAGTTCTTCTCATGAGGCCTCAACTACCTAGATGGATAGGCGACATTCGGCCTCGACGGATCAACAGAAACACCATCACCAAAAATAATATGACCCAGGAAGGCAACCTGGTCCAGTCAAAACTCACACTTATTGAGAATCCCATACAGCCGGTTCACCCTCAAAGTCTGCAGAACAACCCTCAAATGCTCAGCATGATCCTCCCAGTTCCGAGAATACACCAAAATGTTATCAATGAAGACCATGACAAACTGATCCACAAACGGCGAGAACACCCTGTTCATCGAACTCATGAACACTGCTAGTGCAATGGTAACTCCGAAGGGTATCACCAAGAACTCGTAATGCCCATACCTTGTTCGGAATGCCATCTTCTGAACATCCTCGGAATTTACCTTAACTTGATGATAACCAGAACGGAGATCCAGCTTCGAGAAAATAGAAGCACCTCCCAGTTGGTCAAACAAATCATCAATCCTCGGTAATGGGTACTGATTCTTCACAGTGACATTGTTCAACTCTCGATAATCAATGCAGAGTGTGACTGCAATCCCTATTGTAACCCCTGTATTTTCTTTTCTTGTAATTTTGTATGTATTTACTTTTCCTGAGTATTTATTCTGATTGTATTCTTTTATCCTTTCTGAACCATGTAATTATTTCTTCGTTCTCAATAAAATCCATCTATTAAGTCATCAATTCAATTATGTGATTTTCAAACTTCTTGATTCAAATTCTTATGCCAATATTTAATCTCTTGATGAATTGTTTAATTCTAAATTTATTTGTTTCATGGCCTAATGGTCTATTAATTGACTTCCTACCCTGTTGGATCCAAATTCTAACACCATCTACCCTATTTAGACCCTAAACCCTATAATCTGCCATATTGGATCCTAAACCTGCTACCCAGTACTCTCTTTTACCCAGTCTCCCTAAAATTTCTCCCTCACATTCTCTATATCTGTCTAACAAGCAGATCTTGCTCCCTATTATCTCCCCTTGATTCCTCAATCTTAACTTACCAAAAATCCCATTATAACCTAACTAAAATTTTTCTCTTTACCCTACAGTCATTATCTTTAAATTAACCACTCTCTCTCTTTCTCCAACTCCCCCTCTCTATCCCCTTCACTGCATCCTGAACCCCCACCTAGCCCCGTCAACCTGAGCAGCCACCACCTGCCATCACACCACCCGTCGCACCTCCCCGTCTCGACCGCCGCGCCATCCCGACGCCTGTGCTGCCCACGCCAGCAACCCCCCTGCTCGGCCTTCATCCTCCAATGCCGAACTCCACCACCCGCAACCTCTACCCTTCACTGTATCCCGCATTTCCATCGTCGACGATCCCCACTTCCGCCGCCTGCTGCCGCCCCACTGCACGTGTGCAGACGTCGACTTCTCATCCCGCAAGCTTCTCTGCTTGTTCGTGCGTCGTTGTACTTGTGTTCGTCGCCCGGGATCCATTCCTGTTATTCTTTCGTCGGATTCATCGTCTACACCCAAGGCAAGTAACTTGTATATTAATTTGTTCGTATACAAGTACAAAATACGGCATGTAGTCTCGCTCTCATTTTTGTGTTCGATCTCATGATGATCTCTTGATAAATCTTGATCTCGTTTGTTTGATCCATTTGTAGTCTTAACCCATCATAATATGTTGTCACACACACTACATAAAAATAAATTAGTTCTAGATAGACTCTTGATACATGTATATATATTCTTCGTGATTTATGGTATGTTATGTATTTTGTTACATGATTGATGTGCTAGATGTGTTATCTCGTTGTAGACATATTATTACCCATGCCATGTTGATTTGAATATCTAATATATCATGTTTTACATCACACTGTAATTTGGATCTATTGTAGATGAGTTGTTTGATAAAATGCATGAAAGAATTTCATTTTTGCTGCTGCCCTGATTTAGTACAACAATTTAGACCCTGTTAAGGTCAGTAAAATAGACTATGTTGTGAATATGATTTGTAGGCCCCGATGTTTATTTTTCAGAACTTTCCACGGATCTTAATTTCAACTTTTGATGTGTGAGTTTTCGCTGTTTTAATGTAGTTTTGTCGTAATTTTTGGATTCTGATTTATAAGGTCGCTGCATGCTTAATCATTTTAAAACTGATGTTAAAAGTAAAATTTGGACATAATATTTTTCTGGGTATGTCTAGACATAACTGGGATCAACCCCTAACTTTTGTGGAATTGTTTAATGAATTTTATAAATTATTTCAAGCTTATGAAACTAATCATATAATTGTCAAACTGCATGTTGCTCAGTAAAGAACTCTATTTCCAACCTGATTCCATCACTTTTGATTTAAACAATGTGAATATGAAAAATATCCTGGTATGTATATTTTACAACCCTTTTGACAGATTGAATTCCGAGTTGTATTTTGAGATTTAGCGCTGTTTTGGTACTGTTGTGTCTAAAATATCAGATTCATAATCTTGTTGTATCATTCTGTTTTCCAAATTAAATTGGCTATGCTATCTGTAATGGAATTTTTAGGAAATTTTATATGTTGCTGCTAGACATGCTAGGGAACCTTCAAGATTTTTCCTAAATTTAATTAGTGTGTTTTAATGCCATTTTCATGCTTACAAATAAAACTTTGCAATTTCTGGCTGAACATGAATTCTGTGTAGAACGCTGTTTTGAGCCCTAATTCTATAGTTGTTATATGATTTGCGTATATGCGTTGGATTCGGCAGAGAGTCTAGTTTCCAAATTTTCTGACGGATCCAGATTTGTATTCCTGTGGCAACGGGAATCTCAAATTTTTTGCAGTAATGTCTTGCTGTCCAGAATTGAAAGTCTCGTTGTCCTGGTCCATTATGAGTTGTTTGTCATCCGTTCATGTCTTCTATTCAACATGAGCTTGTTCCTTGTTTCTTGCCATGTTTTTGTTTTCCTGTTTGTGGACGTATATGCCTGCTTTAATAATAATGACAAGTAATCAAGCTGGGGTAAAGGGTAATATCTAGTAGTGGAAAATATAGAAATGTGTACTTGTAAGGGGGCTGGGTTTTCCACTTGTTACATGTTACATGATATGGCGAAAAATGGGGTTAAATCGGAACCATCCAAATCGAGCACGAATCTTAAAATTCAAGGGTAAAATGGTAATTTCACCTACAAACGGGTCTAAGATGGGTACTGGGTCTTTTCTACGAAGGCCCAATAACCCACGAACGGATCCGCCTCAACTGGGTGCGGGTCCCAACCCGCAAGAAACCCGGTCCAGCTGGATAGAATTAAGGTTTTTGATTGTATTTAATCAACGGCCCTGATTCGCTCTATCCTTTCACTGGGAATTAGGGATTTCATTCCTAAAATTGGTCCAAAGGCGGCTATAAATACCCCCATCCACCACCATTAAGAGGTAATCAATCTTTTGCTAGTAAAAGCTCATTCATAATCTTTTCTGATTACTGACTTGAGCGTCGGAGGGTGCGTCGCCGGGATCAACCCCGGTGTATCGCACTTTTTGCAGGTGAACGGCGGGAGTCAACGGTCAAACTCCGGTGGAAAGGTTTCAGGTTTGGCTATTCGGTATCCCTAAGAATCCACAAATTCTATCTGTTTGCCTCCACACCAGATTTAGCGGTAACAGATTGGCGCCGTCTGTGGAAAACCACGAATAGCAACCCATCCACTTCCAATCGGTCATATCATTTCTAGCCATGCCTCCCCAAAAACTGAGATCTAAAGGGTCCAACCGTGGACCCACTCCTCCTCAACCACAACAGGAGGTCCCCCTCCAAACCGTCCAACAGCAGGGGCAACTCCCTCCCCAGCCTGATCAGCCCCTGCAGCAGGAGCAACCTCCTCTTTAGAACCTTCAATCCCAAAGGGCTCCGCTCGGGCCCCCAAAATGCTGGTGCAGGGACCTCCCGTCCCAATCCTTAGAAACAACCCCTTCATCGTGACCACGTCTCCGTGCACAACCCCTCTACTGATTCGATGGCATCTCACAACCCCCGAGCTTCCGAAGACCTCCGCAATATCCTTATCAATCGGCAGAAAAAGAAGAGGACCTTCACCACCGTTTGGATGAAATGTGGACCCGTGAGGGAGCCTTCCGCCAATAACGTCCAAATGAGTGATCTCCTCGTCGCCGAGACTATCGGAGTTCCCTCCTCACAGAAGACGGAGAGAGTCTCCTGAGCACCATAGAAGAACTCGTTCTCCTGCTGGTCGACAACCCCTGAGGAATGATAACGCATCTATCACCCGTGCTGAATTCCAGCAATTCCAAGCAACCATCTTGCAAGCCCTCAACCTCCGGCAGAAACAACAACAATGCTCAAAGGGTCCCCACTCCTCCTCAAGCTCCGAGTCACTGCCATCACAGTCCTCGTCATCCCCCTAGCTACCATTGCCGAACTCCACGCACCCCTTCTCACGAAGACGAGTCCAGAGGCTCGTTTGGCTACTGTCGAAGGGACGATGCGTTCTACTGTTGTCTCCATGAAATGGAGAGGTGCCTCGGCCAATTGGATAAAGAAGAGGAGCTGAGAGGAAGGACCCTCCGTCCAAGCTGACCTCCCTTCTCTCGAACCATTATAGAAGCGCCCGTTCCAATAGGTTTCAAGTCCCCGCAGTTTGAGACTTACTCTGGGGAGTCAGACCCTGTAGACCACATAGAGAGCTTCAAGACCCTCATGTTGATCCACCATGCTTCCGATGCTCTACTGTGCAAGACCTTCCCAGCAACTCTAAAAGGTCTGGCCCGAGAATGGTACTCTCGCCTTGCCCCATCCTCCATATTCTCTTTTGAACAATTCGAGACCTTCTTCGTCACCCACTTCGTAAGTAGCCGTCACACCGAGAAGACTAGCATTTCGCTACTCTATCTCAGTCAGAAGAAGGGTGAGAAGCTGAGAGATTATGTGAAGCGGTTTACCGCGGAAGCTAGGTTCATTGCCTCCCTCGACTAGTCGGTCGCTGCAGCAGCCTTCCAGTCATATGTCCTTAACTCAAGCCTTCGGTCCTCCCTAGCCAAGAAGCCCCCTGCAAAACTTCACCGACCTCCTTCTCAAAAGCGAGAAGTATATTCGGGCTGAGGCAGCTGAACATCGCCCCACCTTTGAGGGGCCTTCCTCTGGGAACACGAGAAAGGCAGCCGAAGAAGAGGGAGCTAAGAAGCTCTAGAAGGACAATGGGGGCCAGCGCTGCCCACCTCCCAGAGAAGTTCAACCCTCTTAACGCCAACATTTTCACTATTCTCATGGAGGTTGAGAAGGAAGGGGTCCTGCCTCCTGCCCCGAAGATGAATACCCCTATCAAGAAGATGGACAAAGAGAAGTGGTGCCGATACCACCGGGACCACGGTCATGATACCAATGATTGTCGCGCCCTGAAGAATGAAATTAAGGCCCTCATTCAGAGGGGTCAGCTGTCTAAATTTTTGAGAAAGGACCGAGTTGACCCTCCTCCTCCCCCCAGGGGGGCTAACAAGCGTCCTGAAAGGCGCGATGAGATGCCCGAGTTTGAAGAGGAACGCATCCTGCATCTTATTCATGAGGCCCCATGGGAGGCACCTCCAATTCTTCTCGAAAGGCTTTTATACGGGAAGTCTATTCAGTTCATGGCATACCCCCTCCCAAAGGCCTCGGAGTCCCGGTCACTTTCTCAGATGAAGACCTGGAAGGAGTCCGAACCCCCCATTGCGACGCGCTAGTGATCAACCTCCATATGGCGAATTTTAATGTGGAGAGGATATTGGTGGACAATGGTAGCTCAATTAACATCCTCTTCCTCGTGGCTTTCTGAGGACTCAAGCTATCGCGGGACAGGCTCAAGCCCGCCGGCTACACGCTCCATGGGTTCACGGGAGTGCCAGTGACTATCGAAAGGGTAATTACCCTCGATGTAACCGCTGGCAAAACTCCTACTACCTGGACAGAGCTGATGGATTTCATGGTCGTCGACATCCTAGCTGCTTATAATGTAATTCTAGGCCGACTTGGCCTAGCTGCTCTAGAGGCCGTCCCGTCAGCTTATCATCTTAAGATAAAGTTCCCCACCAGGGCAGGAGTGAGGGAAGTAAGAGGTAGTCAAGAGATGGCCCGCAAGTGTTATATGACCTCCACCAGGGATCCCGTCCTCTCCCTCGAGACTCTTGACATTTCCCAAGGGAACGCCCAACCAATGTCCGAACCGGTGGATAAGCTGGAGGAAGTGCTCTTTTTCGAGCAAGATCCGAACCGCAAGTTCCTTATCAGCAAGACCCTCCCATCTGCCTTATGTTCCGACATAGTCCAATGCATCAGAAAGAACCATGACCTCTTTGCCTGGTCGGCTGCCGACATGCCAGGAATATCCGAGGAACTCCTCGTCCACCGCCTAAGCGTTGCTCTGGGGTCCAAACCGGTCGAACAGAAAAGGTGCAAATTTGCCCCTGAGCGCCAACAAGCCATAAAGGAGGAAGTGGACAAGCTTCTTATGGCCCGGTTCATACAAGAAGTCAACTACACCGAATGGCTCTCCAATGTTGTTATGGTAAAGAAGGCTAACGGGAGCTAGAGAATTTGCATCGACTTCACGGACCTGAACAAAGCTTGCCCTGAAGATCCATTCCCTCTCCCAAGCATCGACACCTTGATCGATGCCACTTCGGGCCATGAGCTTCTCAGCTTCATGGATGCCTTCTCCGGGTACAACCAAATTAGAAGATTCCCGCCGGATATCCCAAAGACCTCTTTCGTCACCGATCAAGGGCTCTATTGCTACAGGGTAATGCCCTTCGGGCTAAAGAATACCGGTGCCACCTACCAGTGCCTAGTAAATAAAGTTTTCCAGAATTAGATCGGCCGAAACATGGAAGTGTATGTTGATGATATGCTCGTTAAGAGCATACATGGGGCCGACCATGTCGCCGATCTCCAAGAAGCATTTGATGTGTTGAGGAAGCATGATATGTGGCTCAACCCGAACAAGTGTGCATTCGGAGTCTCATCGGGAAAGTTCCAAGGCTTCATCGTCAGCGAAAGAGGAATCGAAGCCAACCCCTGAGAAGATCAAAGCCATACTGGACATGGCCCCTCCTAAAAGTGTGAAAGAGGTTCAGAAGCTCACTGGTCGCCTTGCAGGCATAGGACGCTTCCTGTCTAAGTCAGGGGAGAAGTGTCTTCCTTTTTTCAAAGCCCTCAGGGGGGCTAAGGGCTTCGAGTGGGGTCAGCAGCAGCAAGAATCGTTCGATCAGCTAAAGGCCTATCTAGTCAATCCCCCTATTCTCAGGAAACTTATCCCCAGGGAAACACTCTACCTCTACTTAGCTGCCTCCGAGCAAACCCTCAGTGCTATCCTTGTATGGGAAGAAGACAAGGCCCAGAAGCCCATCTATTACGTGAGCAAGGTATTTCACGATGCCGAGCTCCGGTACCCAAGATTGGAGAAGATGGTGTACGCCTTGGTTATGGCAGCTAGGAAACTCCGCCCTTATTTTCAGTCCAACTCGGTGGTCGTTTTTACCGACCAGCCGCTTAAGCAAGTTCTGCACAAACCCGAGACCTCCGGCCGTCTGATGAAGTGGTTGATCGAGCTGAGTCAGCATGACATATCATACCAGCCTCGGACCGCAATCAAGGCTCAAGCCTTAGCTGAATTTATTATTGAGAGCACCATACCAGAGGTTAGTCAAGTAGCAAACGGGCCTCCTATCTGGACAGTGTATGTAGACGGGTCCTCTTGCACCGAAGGGAGCGGAGCCGGGGTCATTCTAGCAGACCCAGATGACTTCGTTCTCCAATACTCCCTACGCATCAATTTTAAGGCCTCCAACAACGAAGCGGAGTATGAAGCCCTTAAAGCCGGCCTCGACATGGCTCACAAGGCAAGGGCACAACGTCTCCGGATATTCAGTGACTCACAGCTGGTTGTGAACCAAGTCTTAGGAGAGTACGAGGCACGAGACGACCAAATGGCTAAGTACCTAGCCAAGGTCCAAAGTGTCATGGCTTCATTCGAAGAGGCCCAAATCCAGCGGATCCCCAGAGAAGAAAATTTCCAAGCAGATGCCCTCTCCAAATTTGCCTCCTCCTCCCTTCAAGGTATCGAGCAGACCGTCCTGATTGAAGTGCTCCTAAGATCGAGCATAGAAGAAGAAACCCCCGACTCAATGGAGTCGCTGCCCGTCCAACTTCAGAACAACTGGATGAAACCTTTGACAGAATTCCTCAAGAATGGGCTCCTCCCCGAAGACCCTAAAGAAGCCCGTCGAGTCCGAACGAGAGCGGAGCTGTACACCATTGTTGAAGGAGTCTTGTACAAACGCTCCTACACCCAAGTAGACGGCAGACCCTACTTGAGATGCTTCTCCCCGGAAGAAGCCTAATATGCCTTGCAAGAACTCCACGAAGGTATAGGAGGAGCCCATTCAGGGTCGAGGTCCCTTGCTAGAAAAGTGTTAAACTGCGGGTACTTCTGGCCTACTCTCCTATAGGATGCCGAACGGCATGTCCGTCAATGCAGCTCCTGTCAGCAGTACTCCATCATTCGGCGCCTACCCTAAGCTCAACTCACGTCTCTCTCAAGCCCGATTCCCTTCGTAATGTGGGGGATGGATTTACTAGGCCCGTTTCCACCCGCTCCCGGTCAACTCAAGTTTCTAGTCATGGCGATCGACTACTTCTCTAAGTGGATAGAGGTTGAGCCATTGGCTACGATCACTGAGAACAAGGTGCTGCAGTTCTTTTGGAAAAATTTTATCTGTAGGTTCGGCGTGCCTCGGGTCCTAATAACAGATAATGAAACACAGTTTAGGGGGGTCTCATTCCGATCTCTGTGTGAAGACCTCACCATTCAACAACGGTTCTCCTCCATCTCCCATCCTCAATCAAATGGCCAAGTGGAAAATGCCAACTGGCAGATCCTCTCCGGTATCAAGAAGAGGCTAGATAAGGCGGCCAAAGGCTTATAGGCGGAACAGCTTCCCAACGTGCTGTGGAACTACCGCACTATGAAATGGACCCCCACAGGTGAGTTCCTATTCAATCTCACCTATGGGTCCGAAGCTGTGATCCCCTTGGAAGTCGGTTTACCATCTCCTTGCCTTATGGCTTATAAAGAAGAGCAGAATGCCAGAGAGCTTCGGGCGAATTTGGACTTAGTTGATGAGCTCTGTGAAAGAGCTTCAATCTGCCAGCAAAACTACCAAAGAAGAATTGAGAAGGCCTACAACAAAAGGGTCCATCCCACCAATCTCAAGGAAGGGGACTTGGTCCTCAGAAAACTAGCTATCTCCTTCCCCAGCCAAAAGAGTAAGCTAGCCCCCAATTGGGAAGGACCCCACAAGATCACCAAGGTAGTTCGGCCCGGGACGTTCCGTCTTGAAGACCTAGAAGACAAAGAGATACCCAGGACTTGGAATGCCGACCACCTACTGAAGTACCAAGAGAGCGCGTTAACGCCTCTCTGAGTAACTTCAAGTGTTGAGCCATTCCCATCTTTTCACTTGTATTTTGCTCCTTTATTTTTGTCATTGTAATAACGGCTTGCAACTTAGAAGCAGCCGATTAGTAGTTATCAATAAAGATCTTCTCCCCATATTTTTCTTATGAATTATTTTTATCTTTCTATCTAAGGCCTCTAATGAAATTTACTCAAACGATGTGTTCGGAGTACAAAACTTGGCTCGATTCTGCTTCGCAGGCTTGCTCTTAAGCAAGCTAGAAGTGGTTCGCCATTCGGAACTGCTCCCGCAACTGTTGAAATACACTCAAACGACGAGTTCGGAGTCCAAAACTTGGCTCGATTCCGCTTTGCAAGCTCGCTCTTAAGCGAGCCAGAAGTGGTTCGTCATTCGGAATTGCTCCCGCAACCATTGAAATACACTCAAACGACGAGTTCGGAGTTCAAAACTTGGCTCGATTCCGCTTTGCAAGCTCGCTCTTAAGCGAGCCAGAAGTGGTTTGCCATTTGGAATTGCTCCCACAACCGTTGAAACATACTCAAACGACGAGTTCGGAGTCCAACACTTGGCTCGACTCTACTTCGAAAGCTCGCTCTTAAGCGAGCTAGAAGTGGTTCGCCATTCAGAATTGCTCCCACAACTGTCGAAACGTACACAAATTAAATGTTCGGAATCCAAGCCACTTGGCTAATAACCGACGATGTTTCTACAACTAGACTAGACATGGGAGAAGAGTACTTGGAGGAGCTAACTTTTGGTTCTTATGGTTCGGTTAAAGTTGAACTAATCCCCAAAAAAAAGCTGCTCTCCACTGCAAGAAACTGCCTTCTCTTACAAATTCGCGAGTTAGAGGTTCGAAGCAGTGCTCGGCACTACTCCCGTACCTCGCTCTTAAGCACTCCAAAAATAGTCCAACCTCACAAGTAATACGACAACACATGAATGAACAAGACACAAGTCCAAGGAAAAAGCCTCACTTCTATAAAGTTCGAGGAGACAGTGCAAGACAACTTTTCTTTACGGCGAAGTTACAAGAGTTAAAAAGCCAAAACTACAAAGCCGACTCAAGCCACTTAGACAAAATACAAACCTCGGAAAACAAGAAATCTTTAATGCCTCCTAGGCACAGGGATGTTCCGCTTTAAAGATACCCGGGGACGGCGGTGCCTGACCTCGGAGCTCGACCCCACACCGGCAAACTGAGACGTATCTTCGGCACTGCTCCTAACAGTTGTGCCGACGGACGCTCCACTCGATGAAATTGCCACACCACTTTGGGCGTCCCCCGGACTTCGCTGAGCAATAGGCGAATGGGTTGCGAGCTCGTAAAACGAAATCCCTCGTTCACTTTCTTCACGAGTGCACGAAGTGCTCCTGACGTTGATCGATCCCGGATGCGGCTTGAGGCGAGGCACTTTCGCCTCTAGCTCGGCTATCCGTTGTTTCAGAGAGTCGTCTTTTACGTCCACCTCGAAGCGAGGTGATACTGCCTCTAGCTCGGGAAGCCAGGACGGCTGGTAATGATTCGGCGGAGCTGAGTGACTTCGATGCTCCTATCTACCGTGGCCCTCTTCAACGCGTCAACCTCTGCCGTCAATTCGTCGCGTTCGGCCATCAGCTTGCCCACCGTCGTTGTCAACTCCTCTTCTTCCGCCAGGAGCTCTGCCTCCACTATCTGCAAGTGGTGAATTTCGGTGAGCAGGTCGTCTCTCTCCGTTGTCATCTTCGACAAAGAGTGTCGGAGGCACTTAAGCCTCAGGCCATTAGTGAAGGCTGTCGACGAGCCATTATCCTCATCTACGGGGGTCATCTCAGCGAGCCTGCCCTCTAGTCGCCGAATCTCGATGTCTTGCCGGCCTAAGATCAGCTGCAAATGGTTCCGCTCACTTTTGGCTCTGCACAATCCAAACTCAACTTCATATAGGCACTCTCGGGATCTGGTCAAACACAACCTCGTCGCCGCTAAACCGACCTCGGACCGCACCTCCTCCCCTGAGTTGGTGGGACTGAAAACCTGGGTCACCTCGGCGAGCTGAAAAGTTCAATGCAAACAACGAGAACACTCAGTAAATATTCGCGAATGTGGTTCACATCCAACCACTGAACAAGACTACGTGTACATAGATAAGACTAAAACCTTTTTTTATGAACACTTAGTCGAATTTCAAGGAAATGTTTGGACAGCCACTCAAAAGAAAAACACAGGGTCGAGCCCAAAAAGGTATATGTTCATTCATCACAAAAAGAATGCGGTGGCCTGTCCGCAATTAGGCAGTTTATTTAAAAGTACAAAAACAAAAGAAAGCAAATGAAGTCAGGGGGCGACCGCTTTCCCGGGGCGATGAGATTGGGCCGGGTCGGACTCTCCCGAAGGTGCCAACATCACCAGCGGAGTCACCGTGGACCCCTCCCCTGGACTTCGCCGACGACCTCGACCTCGGGGTCATCTTCGTCGTCCTCTCCTTCCTCCTCCGACTCGGGGTCGAAGCCGTCGACGTGGTCCGGGAAGAGCCACCATCCGGAGTAGTCAACCTCAGGATAGCGCTCCGACACCTACGCGATGGCTTGAGCATATGCCTTGGCCACATTGGTAGTAAGGAAGCCCTGTGCCTTCGCCATGGTGGCCGCTTCGGCTTCCTTCACCACTGCAGCCTTAGCCTCCACCGCCTCGGCCTGCTGCTTGGCTTCCTCATTATGCCGAAGGAGATTGCCCTCGAGCTTCGTGACGAGGCCCTCAAGGTACTCGAGCCTCGTTGCCTTTCCCTTGAACTCGACCTTCAATTTGTCAAGTTCGTTAGCAAGTCGAGCCTTCTCAGCCCAAGCTCGGTCGGCCTCCTTCTTGAGGTCCTTCTCCAGCTCCGTCAACTTCTCCATGAGATGACCGACGTGGATGGTTATCTGCAGCAGAACAACAAAGAACGAAAGAAGTTAGAAAACCAAGTGTGCAAGTCGTCAACAAAGCGAAAATCAATACTCACCGATACAGCCGAACGAGCAATCTCGATGGCATCGTCGCCCGTGAGGCCGGCGTCCATGGCGGCTTGATCCTTCGGCATTGCCAGGTGCTTCACCGCCTGCATGCTCGACGTCGAGTTGCCGAGGAATCCGTCGAGCTTTCGAACTTGCCAGTCTGGAACACAGATCTTCTTGTGCTCCTCTGTAAGGAGCACCACAGCGTCCACCGTCAGCAGGGGCACCTCCATCCCGAGCGCAACGGTGATCGGGAACTCGCCTACGTTGGCCGATGGTGAGGTTGCTGCCGGAGCCCATCCCGGGGTCGCGCCTGATGGAACCTCCACTTCCGGAGCAGTGTGGGCGACCTTCTAGGGCTTCAGAGCCATCACCTTGGTTGCGACCCTTTTTCGCTTCTTAGGCCCTTTACTCCCGAGGGCAGCCCTCTGTGCTAGCACCATGTCGTAATCCATGGTCTCTGCATCAAGTAAGGGATTGGTTAAAACAAGTTGTGATTAGCAAAATAATAGGGAAAAAGAAAACATAGATAAAGCTGCGTACTAGGATCTACGCAGCAGAGCCCTTCCCTAAAGAGAACGTCTACGGTTAATTCTCGCTAGTCAAACTTGGGCCGGTCGAGAAGGGCCCGAACTGCATCTTCTTCATCGGGATGGAGCACTAACGACTCCCTCTGTAACGCCCCGAATCCCAAATACACTGAATTCGAGATGTTCTACAGGATCTTTTCACTTTCTTTAGTATAATTTTACAGGGAAATTAAAACTTTTCATCATACATCAGAGATTACATCAATATTACACTTTTCTTTTGCACAGCAGAAGTAAAATACAACAATTGAATAAAAGTACAACAACATGGTACAATCTTTAAGCATCCATTCGTCTTTAATCTTTAACATGTCATTTACCTGCATATAAGACTGTGGTACGTCAGTTTATTCAACCGACGAACATTATACACGGACATCCTCTCTATGCCGGAAATAGTATAACTTAACCTTCCATATTTAACAAACACAAACTTGTCACATTCAAACTAAAGGGACTACCCTATAGATGTCGTGTTGTGATTGTGCACTTAATCCTTAATGCATTTATTTATGTTACATGACACTAATGCGCACTTGTTCGGATTCTATGCATCCCATACTACATAGGTCCGAGGGCAAGCCCTTAATCGTTCTTCATCTTTGTAGGGTTCAATCCCTCGCCATGACTTAATCTACTACTGTAACTACGGTAGTGTCTTAGATGACCTATGAGTGCAAGCACGTGTACAGAAACTGGAGGGGAATCCCACGTCATGTCCCGATGCATCGTGAAGAACCTATGGACAATTCAGCCTCCTTCATGGCACACGATCCTCATGCAGTCACAAAACATCCCACAAGTGTCACCACAGGGACGGTACCCTGGAGCAGTATCCACGTCATGTCACGACGCATCGTGAAGAACCTGTGAAATACTCTCCGCCGCCACGGTACCCTGGAGCCGTATCCACGTCATGTCATGACTCATCGTGAAGAACCTGTGAAATACTCTCCGCCGCAAATCCGATGGCCCTCACTCGTGTTTTTCTTCTACTTTCATCACGTCTCCACTATGTACTAGTCCTTAGTTTTATTAAAAATCATGAACAAAATTAATCTCTAGAGTTAGCCTCTCCATCAACCGGACTTATTCATTCATTTCATCATGACCAACCTTGGTCTAATTTCATTTCATTTCATTTCCTTTCTCAATGCCGGGGAGACTTAGCTACTCTATTTCAAATTTCATTTCACAATCTTCAACTTATAAAATTTCCATATTGAGTTCTCATACTCATATGTATATTCTCTTTTCAATCCATGATTTCTCATTTTGTTCACAAGTCCATCATTGCACATAAGTTTGCATATACTTATCAATTATCACATCAATAATTCCACATTACTAAACAATATGCACACTTCATATTGTTCCACAAGTGAGAAAATAATTGCATGATATCATATAACCACATTTCTTTTTGCCAAAACTCTTAATGTTCCAATTCACTTATTCTTTCAAGTTATAGTTTCATACCAATAATCCATTTACATCCATATGTCTATATATGCATTTTGACTCCAAACCATAGTTAAAATTTATTCAAATAATACCCAAATCATTCTTATAAAATTTCCTACATTTTTATGAGAATTACCATATTTTTTTTACATTTTTTGGACATCTAAAACTCCCAAAAAAATTACTTTTTATATATGCCGAGGGTGAGAATCGAACCCAGGCACAACGGAAACAGAGCCAAGAGCACCCGCCATGTGGCCGAACTGTGCTAGCGATATAAAGGGGGCGAATTTAGTATATATTGCTTTCGGGTCGAAAGTTATATACTTTCAAATTGTGTGAAAGAAAATGTTGTGGACACAGGGATTCGAACCGTTAAACCCAGAGAAGCCAGCCGCACTCAGTGACCGCCTGAGCTACTAGCTCAGGTTGTCACGATACCCAAAAAAACCCATATGAGTCATTTTGGTACTGTTTTTAAAACAACTCGATGTTTAAATTAATCTTGGTTCATATTGCCTTTGTAAAAACTACTGAAAAATTCCAGATTAAATCCTCTTCACATGATTTTCATAACAGCAAGTATAAAATAATTTTTTTGCACTAAAAACATAGTTTTTTCCACACAAATCAATGTATTGTTCATTAAGACTACTATATTTTTTATTTTCGACATTGAATAATCAATTAGTATTCTAATCCCTTTTAATTCACAATTTTTCTTATGATAATTCACTGTTATTAATTCTTATTCAACAAACGCATATATTTTGGATTTATCCATACCCATATCAACATAAAGGTCTATTTAGCACATGAATAGGTAAAACTCAAAACTACTAATTTTTGAGTAGTTTCTTAATGATAACAAAGTAGTTCCATTAATCAATCTATGTCACAATATATATAATCACTTATTTAAATTACATAATCACATCTCAATCATTCAAGAAATTCACTCTTTTCAAATTAAAATGTACTCTTTCTTAATCAATTCCATGTTTCAATTTTACAATTAACAAGCATTCTTATTCATGCATCATGTCTCAAATCATACTAACAACATTCTTAAGGAAGTTTAATCACCATCATTGCTTCATACTAATAATCATGGAGAATTCTACACACAATTAATTTTAATACTAGAACCACATATAAATTAATCACCACAATTCAATCAATTCATAAACTAACTTCTCAATTATAGTGTGTTCTTCTTAGTATTTTTCATGCATCTTTTGATAGTTAAATCTAACATGGATCTCTACTTTAGAAATATGAAAGGTTTACCCACCTTGAATGGAGAGAAAATAAACACACAAAGCAACCAAGTCCTTGCAAATGAAAGCACCACCTCCTAGACGACGCGCGCACAAGCTCCACACACACCAAGCAACCCGAATGCTCCTTCTTGCAATGGCCGGCCTCCCTCCTTGGAACAAGCAAGCAATCCCACACAATCTCTCTATCTTTATAACTCACACTATTACTACAATAAGACTATAATTTGGAAATATGTAATTGCATATGAAAATAGCCATGAGAGGGGGGGGGGTATTTATACTAGAAAACAAGTGAAATGGAGGGCCAAGATTGATTAGGTGGTTGAAAGATTGATGGCCAAGATTAGAGTAGGAGTTATAAAAACTACCCACACCTATACAACCACCTCCATGAACACCATGACCATTTTTGAAAATCCCTCCAAAAAGATGCAAACCGGCCCCATGGAGGAAGTGTGCAAAGCACGTGTACGTGAAGTGCACGTGCATGCAACTAGGACCAAATTTGTACAATTTAATTTGTACAAAAATAAAATAATGATAAATTAGTCTTCTACATGACAAGTTTAATTTAAAAAAATAGATTAATCCATGGGCTTTATTTATGGGCCAAAAATAGTTCTTTAAAAATAAAATAAATAAAAATGCATTTTGGGCTTTAAGAAAAATGGCTTTTCATTAAATTAAAATAATGCTTTCTATTTATTAAAGAAAAGGCTTTTGTATAAAAATAACTTGAGAACACATATTTAAATATTTATACACATCTAAATAAAAATAATTCAACCAAAATATTGCACGTGCACACTACGTGCAAAATAAATAATTTTTTCATTAATTGAAAAATCAGGATATTACAGCACTCCCTCCTTAGAATAGTTCCGTCCCCGGAACTACAATCTAGAGCGAGAAACAAATACAACACACACAATAAGAACAAAAGATACAAAAACACAATCAAGCAAAAAGCTCAGGATAGTCCTTCAACATCCTCTCCTCAGATTCCCAAGTAGCCTCTTCAACCAAGTGGTTTCTCCAGACTACCTTGACCATCGGTATCGTCTTATTCCTCAAGACTTTCTCTCGACGATCAACAATCTCGACAGGAGACTCGATGTAACTCAGGTCTAACTGCAAACCTTCCGACACTTTAGGCAAATGATGACTCGGGTCTGGAATATAACCTCTCAGCATAGACACATGAAAGACATTGTGCACCTGAGACAACTCTTCCGGTAATTCAAGCCGGTAAGCAGTTTTCCCGATCCTTTTCAATATCTTATACGGGCCTATAAACCTCGGGGCTAACTTCCCGCCTTTGCCAAATCGAACCACACCTTTACTGGGCGATACCTTCAGAAAGACAAAGTCACCAACCTCAAACTCAAGGTCCCTTCTCCGGTTGTCTGCATAGCTTTTCTGCCTGCTCTGAGCTTCCACCAACCTTTTCCTGATCAGATCAATCTTCTCAGAAGTTTGCTGTACAAGCTCAGGACCAAACAACTGACTCTCCCCACCTTCATACCAACAAACAGGTGTCCTGCACTTCCTGCCATACAAAGCTTCGTACGGCGCCATCCCGATGCTAGCCTGAAAACTGTTGTTGTAGGCAAATTCTACCAAAAGGTAAATGCCTTTCCCAACTGCCTCCAAAGTCTAGTATACAACACCGAAGCATATCCTCAAGAATACGATTGACTCTCTCGGTCTGCCCATCGGTTTGCGGATGAAAAGCAGTGCTGAAATCTGTCTTGGTACCCAAAGCTGTCTGAAGAATCCTCCAGAAATGCGAAGTAAACCGCGCATCTCGATCAGACACAATAGTTGACGGAACGCCATGAAGTTGGACAATCTCACCAACATACATCTCAGCTAACTTGTCCATCGAAGCAGTGAGTTTCATCGCCAAAAAGTGAGCGGACTTGGTAAGTCGATCGACTATAACCCAAATCGCATCATTGCCTTTAGGACTCTTAGGCAATCCCGTAATGAAATCCATACTGATGTTATCCCACTTTCATTCCGGAATAGGTAACGGCTGTAATAGACCTCCGGGTCTCTGATTTTCGGCTTTGACTTGCTGACAAACCTCACACTTCGCAACAAATTCAGCCACATCCCGCTTCAAACCTGACCACCAGAAATGCTGTTTGATGTCTTTGTACATCTTAGTACTCCCAGGATGTACCGACAAAAGAGTAGCATGCGCCTCCTGAAGAATACTCTCTTTCAGGTCCGCCTGATTTGGAACACACAGCCTATCTCCGAACCACAGCACTCCATCCCTGATTTGAAATCTGGGCAACTTGCCAGCACCAACCTGCTCCTTCATCTCCAAAATATCAGCATCAACTTCCTGACTTGCAATAATCCTTGCATTCAGAGTAGGTTGAAGCCTCAACTGAGCCAAAGATGCTCCCAATCCTTGCAAGACAACCTCAATACCTGCTCGGTCCAACTCTTCAATCAGATGCCTCTGAGTTGTAATCAAACTGGCCAAACTACTCTTGCGACTAAGTGCATCAGCAACAACATTAGCCTTTCCAGGATGATACTTGATCTCAGGTCGCATATCCTCGAGCACTTCCAACCATCTCCGCTGCCTCAGATTGAGATCCCTCTGCTGATATATATACTTCAAGCTCTTGTGGTCCGTGTACATATTCAACTTCTCACCGTACACGTAGTGCCTCCATTGCTTCAGGGTAAAGATAATCGCAGCCAACTCCAGATCATGAGTCGGGTAATTTTTCTCATGCGGTCGTAGTTGCCTAGACCCATAAGCGATTACTCTTCCTTCTTGCATTAAGACACATCCAAGCCCACGATGTGAAGCATCGCTATAAACCTCATACTCAACACCTGCTCAAGGCAGAGCCAAAATAGGTGCAGTAGTTAGCCTATCTTTCAACTCCTGAAAGCTCGCCTCACATTGCTCAGTCCACTTGAAGCTCACATTCTTCTTGGTCAGTCCAGTAAGCAGTACAGCTATCTGAGCATAACCTTGAATGAATCTCCTGTAGTATCCGGTCATCCCAAGAAAACTTCTGACTTCCTTCAATGTAGTAGGCCTAGCCCAATCTCTCACTGCCTCTATCTTCTGAGGGTCAGTTGCCACTCCCTCCTTAGAAAGGATGTGACCTAGGAATGCCACTTCAAATTTCCAGAAATCACACTTGGATAACTTGGCATACAACTTCTGCTCTTCCAACTTCTGCAAAACTGCTGCCAGATGCTCCTTGTGCTCCACCTCTGACTTGGAGTACACGAGAATATCGTCGATAAACACCACGACGAAAGAATCAATAAACGACCTCAGAACTCTGTTCATCAAATCCATGAAGATTGCGGGTGCATTCGTCACTCCGAATGGCATAACTAAGAATTCGTAATGCCCGTGTCGAGTTCTAAATGCAGTTTTGTGCACATCTTCGGTTTTCACTCGAACTTGGTGGTAACCTGATCGAAGATCTATTTTGGAGAAAACAGCTGCTCCTTGTAGACGATCGAACAAGTCATCAATTCGAGGAATCGGATACTTATTCTGAACAGTGACCTTATTCAGCTCCCGGTAATCGATACACATTCTCATCGATCCATCCTTCTTCTTTACCAAAAGCACTGGTGCTCCCCAAGGTGACGCACTAGGTTGAATAAAGCCTTCTCCCAACAGTTCCTCAATATGTCGTTTCACCTCATCCTGTTCCACTGGAGCCATCCTATACGGTGCCTTAGAAATGGGTGCACTTCCCGGTTGAACAGTGATGCTGAACTCTACATCACGATGTGGAGGTAACCCAGGAAAATCATCCAAGAACACAGTCGGATAGTCCCGAACCACAGGAATCCCTTGCAATTCCACAGGAGTCTCTTCCTTGCGGATAGTTGCCACCAGCTTAGAACACTTCTGCTTTCCTTGGAAAGTGACTTCAGGTCCACCTGGAGCCTTCACTGTTACCGTCTTGGTCTTACACTCGATGCTTGCACTGTACACCGACATCCAATCAATGCCAATGATAACATCGACTCCCAAGATAGTCAGCTCGATCAGATCAATGCCAAAGATTCGATCTCCAATCACAATCTCGCAATCAGCGTAATACCGATCAGTGGTTAAAGTTTCCCCTGACGGAGTGGCTACTGCTAAGATCTTGCCTGGAAAAATCTTCGGTTCAACTCCCAATACTTTAGCAAATTTAGGAGACACAAATGTATGAGAGGATCCAGTATCGAACAATACAACAGCTTTTATTCCATTAAGATAAAGTTCTCCTGTTACATAATTCACACCATTACATAACAGTTTCACAATATGAACGGGAAGAAGAAATGACAAAAACCACACTAAACATCAGCCCTCGTACCAGAGATAACCTGATCTGCTTCCTCAGCGTCAGCCTCCGTCAAGGCAAACACTCGCCCTGACTGGTACGGCCTCTTCCCAGACTGCTGCATTGGTGCATTGCGATTACTGTTCCGTGGCTTGGAGCATTGAGACATGAAATGTCCCGTCTCACCACAGTTAAAGCAAGTCACCGCAGGAGGTCTCACCACATTGTTTCCAGGTCCTCCAGCCACACCAACAGCATTCCCCCCTGTCGGTTTGAACCTCTGTGCAGATGGTTGTCCCTTGAAACTCCCCGAATGTGCAGGCCTCTTGCCAGTCTGCCAGTTGTTCCTCCGGTTCTGAACAACATGGAACTGCTCCATATCCGCCTCCGTTGCTGCAACCTCTTGACCAACATGTCAAATCGCCTGACACCAAGGGGTATCATCCGGGATCTCAAGCTCGGCCTCAGTCCATGCTAGAACTTGCGAGCCTTCTTCGCCTCATCCACCCCCAGTTCTGGAGCATACCTAGAGAGCTGAGTAAACTTAGTCTCATACTCCCTCACTGACATGCTGCCTTGCTGAAGTGACAGAAATTTCATCGCCTTCTTCTCCTGGACGTCGGAGGGGAAATAGTGACTACGGAATTCTTCCAGAAATTCCTCCCAGCCAAGCACTATACCTCCCATGGTCCTCTTCATGGATTGCCACCAAACCGCCGCATCCTTCTCCAGCTGCAAAGTCGCCAACTTGACCTTGCTACCCTCAGGGGTCTCTAGCACTTCAAAGATTGCTTCCACTTGACGGATCCAGTTGTCAGCTGCATCTGGGTCTGACTTTCCCTCGAATACAGGTGGTTTCATTCTCTTGAACGATTCCACTAGCTTAATCGCCTCGGGCACTGGATTCGCCGGCCCCCTACCTTGGTTCATAGCCACTGCATTAAGCGTCTGGTAAACCCTTGCAAGTTCGGTCTCCAGATCCAATCCTTCACCATTCCTAGCTCCTCTTCTCGACATATTCTGATGCAAAAGATCCATTAAATTCGAAGTATAAGACAAGAACTTAAATCAACTTGCATTTCATTGAATTCCAAAGTTTATACATTCGAATTAAAACATTTTTGACATCAGGATAGAAGATAGTAGAAACTAAGACAATCTAATCCCTACGGGTCCCCTTCGCTGCTCGAAGTTCTTCCCGTAGTTCATCAACTTCATCCTTCAACACATCTGTCAGGTTCTTCCTCTTCTCGAGTTCCCAAACCTGATGACTTAGAACAGAACAGTCGACTTTTCGCTTCGCCAGCTGAGCCTCCAACAATCCGACTCTCTCTCGCAGCGTTTCCACCTGCCTCTGAAGAGATGCCACAAGCTAATCGTCGCCTCCAGCAGGGTCAAAGTGATCAGCCATCTTATAAAATAAGGAGGAAGAAGCATGAGTCATAGAGCAACACAAATGTAAATCACTTACATTTAAATCTCTAGACTCAAACACACACTCTAATGTCCACTTCTAGGGTGTCGTTCCCTATAAATTTGTACAAGTGTGGAAAGTGTAGAAAGCGTGGCTCTGATACCACTCTGTAACGCCCCGAATCCCAAATACACTGAATTCGAGATGTTCTACACGATCTTTTCACTTTCTTTAGTACAATTTTACAGGGAAATTAAAACTTTTCATCATACATCAGAGATTACATCAATATTACACTTTTCTTTTGCACAGCGGAAGTAAAATACAACAATTGAATAAAAGTACAACAACATGGTACAATCTTTAAGCATCCATTCGTCTTTAATCTTTAACATGTCATTTACCTGCATATAAGACTGTAGGTACGTCAGTTTATTCAACCGACGAACATTATACACGGCCATCCTCTCTATGCCGGAAATAGTATAACTTAACCTTCCATATTTAACAAACACAAACTTGTCACATTCAAAGTAAAGGGACTACCCTATAGATGTCGTGTTGTGATTGTGCACTTAATCCTTAATGCATTTATTTATGTTACATGACACTAATGCGCACTTTGTTCGGATTCTATGCATCCCATACTACATAGGTCCGAGGGCAAGCCTTTAATCGTTCTTCATCTTTGTAGGGTTCAATCCCTCGCCATGACTTAATCTACTACTGTAACTACGGTAGTGTCTTAGATGATCTATGAGTGCAAGCACGTGTACAGAAACTGGAGGAGAATCCCACGTCATGTCACGACGCATCGTGAAGAACCTATGGACAATTCAGCCTCCTTCATGGCACACGATCCTCATGCAGTCACAAAACATCCCACAAGTGTCACCACAGGGACGGTACCCTGGAGCAGTATCCACGTCATGTCACGACGCATCGTGAAGAACCTGTGAAATACTCTCTGCCGCCACGGTACCCTGGAGCCGTATCCACGTCATGTCACGACTCATCGTAAAGAACCTGTGAAATACTCTCCGCCGCAAATCCGATGGCCCTCACTCGTGTTTTTCTTCTACTTTCATCACGTCTCCACTATGTACTAGTCCTTAGTTTTATTAAAAATCATGAACAAAATTAATCTCTAGAGTTAGCCTCTCCATCAACCGGACTTATTCATTCATTTCATCATGACCAACCTTGGTCCAATTTTATTTCATTCCATTTCCTTTCTCAATGCCGGGGAGACTTAGCTACTCTATTTCAAATTTCATTTCACAATCTTCAACTTATAAAATTTCCATATTGAGTTCTCATACTCATATGTATATTCTGTTTTCAATCCATAATTTCTCATTTTGTTCACAAGTCCATCATTGCACATAAGTTTGCATATACTTATCAATTATCACATCAATAATTCCACATTACTAAACAATATGCACACTTCATATTGTTCCACAAGTGAGAAAATAATTGCATCATATCATATAACCACATTTCTTTTTGCCAAATCAACTCTTAATGTTCCAATTCACTTATTCTTTCAAGTTATAGTTTCATACCAATAATCCATTTAGATCCATATGTCTATATATGCATTTTGACTCCAAACCATAGTTAAAATTTATTCAAATAATACCCAAATCATTCTTATAAAATTTCCTACATTTTTATGAGAATTACCATATTTTTTTACATTTTTTGGACATCTAAAACTCCCAAAAAAATTATTTTTTATATATGCCGAGGGTGAGAATCGAACCCAGGCACAACGGAAACAGAGCCAAGAGCACCCGCCATGTGGCCGAACTGTGCTAGCGATATAAAGGGGGCGAATTTAGTATATATTGCTTTCGGGTCGAAAGTTATATACTTTCAAATTGTGTGAAAGAAAATGTTGTGGACACAGGGATTCGAACCGTTCAACCCAGAGAAGCCAGCCGCACTCAGTGACCGCCTGAGCTACTAGCTCAGGTTGTCACGATACCCAAAAAAACCCATATGAGTCATTTTGGTACTGTTTTTAAAACAACTCGATGTTTAAATTAATCTTGGTTCATATTGCCTTTGTAAAAACTACTGAAAAATTCCAGATTAAATCCTCTTCACATGATTTTCATAACAGCAAGTATAAAATAATTTTTTTGCACTAAAAACATAGTTTTTTCCACACAAATCAATGTATTGTTCATTAAGACTACTATATTTTTTATTTTCGACATTGAATAATCAATTAGTCTTCTAATCCCTTTTTATTCACAATTTTTCTTATGATAATTCACTGTTATTAATTCTTATTCAACAAACGCATATATTTTGGATTTATCCATACCCATATCAACATAAAGGTCTATTTAGCACATGAATAGGTAAAACTCAAAACTACTAATTTTTGAGTAGTTTCTTAATGAAAACAAAGTAGTTCCATTAATCAATCTATGTCACAATATATATAATCACTTATTTCAATTACATAATCACATCTCAATCATTCAAGAAATTCACTCTTTTCAAATTAAAATGTACTCTTTCTTAATCAATTCCATGTTTCAATTTTACAATTAACAAGCATTCTTATTCATGCATCATGTCTCAAATCATACTAACAACATTCTTAAGGAAATTTAATCACCATCATTGCTTCATACTAATAATCATGGAGAATTCTACACACAATTAATTTTAATACTAGAACCACATATAAATTAATCACCACAATTCAATCAATTCATAAACTAACTTCTCAATTATAGTGTGTTCTTCTTAGTATATTTCATGCATCTTTTGATAGTTAAATCTAACATGGATCTCTACTTTAGAAATATGAAAGGTTTACCCACCTTGAATGGAGAGAAAATAAACACACAAAGCAACCAAGTCCTTGCAAATGAAAGCACCACCTCCTAGACGACGCGCGCACAAGCTCCACACACACCAAGCAACCCGAATGCTCCTTCTTGCAATGGCCGGTCTCCCTCCTTGGAACAAGCAAGCAATCCCACACAATCTCTCTATCTTTATAACTCACACTATTACTACAATAAGACTATAATTTGGAAATATGTAATTGCATATGAAAATAGCCATGAGAGGGGGGGTATTTATACTAGAAAACAAGTGAAATGGAGGGCCAAGATTGATTAGGTGGTTGAAAGATGGAAGGCCAAGATTAGAGTAGGAGTTATGAAAACTACCCACACCTATACAACCACCTCCATGAACACCATGACCATTTTTGAAAATCCCTCCAAAAAGATGCAAACCGGCCCCATGGAGGAAGTGTGCAAAGCACGTGTACGTGTAGTGCACGTGCATGCAACTAGGACCAAATTTGTACAATTTAATTTGTACAAAAATAAAATAATGATAAATTAGTCTTCTACATGACAAGTTTAATTTAAAAAAATAGATTAATCCATGGGCTTTATTTATGGGCCAAAAATAGTTCTTTAAAAATAAAATAAATAAAAATGCATTTTGGGCTTTAAGAAAAAGGGCTTTTCATTAAATTAAAATAATGCTTTCTATTTATTAAACAAAAGGCTTTTGTATAAAAATAACTTGAGAACACATATTTAAATATTTATACACACCTAAATAAAAATAATTCAACCAAAATATTGCACGTGCACACTACGTGCAAAATAAATAATTTTTTCATTAATTGAAAAATCAGGGTATTACACCCTCACTCGCTTCGTCACCTCCTCCACCCAACCGCACGGTATGGGCCACGCCTCGTGACCCCGCACTATGAAGTACTTGTCGTGCCAGTGCTTTATGGAGTCAGAGCAGACGACGAGCTGAGCTCCATGCCTCGAGGCCAAGTAAGACCGAAACTCAGACTGGTTCTACTGGTGGAGCCGGTAAAGCGTCCGGAGCACCCTCAACTCCGGCTTGATCTCGGCTGCTTGGCAGTGGAGCACGAACCCATTAATGACTCTCCACGCATTCGGCATAAGTTGAATGGGGCTGACCCCAAACCACCTAAGCACCCGAGTCGCGAACGGGTGGAGAGGAAGCCGAGCACCAACGATAAAGGCATCGATCGGCCAGAAACACATGGTTAATAGCAACAGCGAATTGGCCCTAACCCCGGGACCCGGCAGTATCAGTTCGTACTCCTCTGAGATTTGGAAACAATTCCGGATCGCTGCCAGGTCCTCCTCGTTGAGGATGGAAACTGAGTCGTCTGCCTCCGAGGTCTCTCTTGCCGCATTCTCCTCGATGGTTCGCCCCCTCCCGTGAACTATGCGCTCGGCATGCTCCTCCGGAAGTTCCCGAACCCTATGGAGCCCTATCAGCGCCCCTGGCAACCTGCCGAACTCCCCCATACACTTCGGATCTTCCACTATTATGTCTCGGCCAGATACCCTCTTGCCCATGTTGGTGCGAACTGTCTAACTCGGGGACGGTGCTTAGCTAGCAGAGGGGGAGGGCTCGGAAACAGGGGAAAGAGACATTTTTTGAACTTGAAATAAATAAAGTGTAAGTTACCTTGAAGTGACTGACGCGGTCGGAAAGATCACCGGAGTACTATCGATGATTGCCGAAATCTCTCTCTATTGAAAATAACCGCCTGAGTAAAAAATCGGAGCAGTGAAAAATGAGAGGGGGGTTGGCCTTATAGAGGTTGACACACAAAACGAAGATCTTGGGCTTATAAAAAGTCTCATGTCAGGCCCATTTACACTAAGCGACAAAAAGACCTATACCGTCACATTAATAACCATGCCAAGTCGAACGGTCCAATTAATGGCGAACGGTCAAAGTCATCAGAAGGTCAATTCATCAGGGTAGCCTGTCATCTTTTAGCCAAAAAATCCTCACTCCTGGACCTCGGCACGCCTTGCCGAGCGCTCTTGGCACCGACTCCCAAATGAAGAAAAAATTCTCGCTCTTGGTCCTCGCCACGCCCTGCCAAGCGCTCTCGGCACCGACCCTCTTACATGGAAAAAATGGACCTCAGCACGCCTTGTCGGGCGCTCTCGCTACTGACCCTTTTACATGGAAAAAATGGAGCTCGGCACGCCTTGCCGAGCGCTCTTGGCACCGACGCCCAAACGAGGAAAAAAATCTCACTCCTGGACCTCTGCACGCCTTGCCGAGCGCTCTTGGTATCGACGCCCAAATGAGGAAAAAATTCTCGCTCTTGGTCCTCGGCACGCCTTGCCGAGCGCTCTTGGCACCGACCCTCTTACATGGAAAAAATGGACCTCGGCACGCCTTGCCGAGCGCTCTTGCCACCGACCCTCTTACATGGAAAAAATGGACCTCGGCACGCCTTGCCGAGCGCTCTTGGCACCGACGCCCAAACGAGGAAAAAATCCTCACTCCTAGACCTCGGCATGCCTTGCCGAGCGCTCTTGGCACCAACGCCCAGACGAGGAAAAAATTCTCACTCCTGGACCTCGGCACACCTTGCCGAGCGCTCTTGGCACCGACGCCCAAATGAGGAAAAAATTCTCACTCCTGGACCTCGGCATGCCTTGCCAAGCGCTCTAGGCACCGACGCCCAAACGAGGAAAAAAATCTCGCTCTTGGACCTCGGCACGCCTTGCCGAGCGCTCTTGGTACCGACCCTCAAACATGAAAAAAATCACTCCGAATTTCGGCAAAGATACGCCGAACCCCCACTGCACCTCTGTAGCCCGGCCAAGGTGTCTTCGCTCTTCGACAGAAGGTGCAGAACCCCCACCGACTTCGGCCTCCTTCGTAGCATGTGTTCGGGGGGGGGGGGGGGGGAGGGGCAGGGGGGGTGGGGGGTCGGCAACGATGCCAAAGCATCTAAGCCACGGAACGGAGAATTCACTCCACCAAAGCAACCTCAGTCACTAGATCTCCCCAAAACTCGCGCCCAATGATGATGAAGGGCCCAGATCCTGCCACGTCATAAATAATATCGAGTTATCTATTTAAAAAACTGCGAAAGAATGATTAAAAATTCAGGAAAATTAATTGGAAATTCTAAGAAATAATTATAAATTCGGGGAAAGATTTTTGAGCCCACGTATGGATAATTATCGCTTAGAATAATTAATTAATACCCCGAACGATAAATCGCCACTTCGCAAAGTTAAATAGGTGGCCCAAAAATTAAATTAAAAAAAAATCACCATAAATTCAGGAGAGCTCAAATAACAATCTGGAGCGCACAACTAACTCAGTAAATCGCCATAATACCTCCTACCAAGATTCAGCACCACTCATTCGAACTCCGATACAACTCCGCAAGCGATTAAAACAGTAAGACTACTCCTCAAAGGCCGATCACATTCAGTCTTTGGGAGTGGGGGGCTCGTGCTATGGCTAAGAATGGGGTTAAATCGGAACCATCCAAATCGGGCACGAATCTTAAAACTCAAGGGTTAAATGGTAATTTTACCTACAAATGGGTCTAATATGGGTACTGGGTCTTTTCTACGAAGGCCCAATAACCTACGAATGGATCCACCTCAACTGGGTGCAGGTTGCAACCCGCAAGAAACCCGGTCCAGCTGGATAGAATTAGGGTTTCTGATTGTATTTAATCAACGGCCCTGATTCGCTCTATCCTTTCACTGAGAATTAGGAATTTCATTCCTAAAATTGGTCCCAAAGGCAGCTATAAATACCCCCCATCCACCACCATTAAGAGGTAATCAATCTTTTGCCAGTAAAAGCTCATTCGTAATCTTTTCTGATTACTAACTTAAGCGTCGGAGGGTGCGTCGGAGGGATCAACCCCGGTGTATCGCACTTTTTTTAGGTGAACGGCGGGAGTTAACGGTCAAACTCCGGTGGAAAGGTTTCAGGTTTGGCTATTCGGTATCCCTAAGAATCCACAAATTCGATCTGTTTGCCCCCTCACCAGATTTAGCGGTAACATTACATGAGTACATGATACATGATCCTGATTACCTATTTACCTTATTACCTAGCTACATACTTCCCTATAGGTAGGTATACTCAGAAAGGGACCCATAGGTCCTACCTGATACCTGATTACCTGTTATATAATTACATGAATACATGATATATGATCATGTTTGCCTGTTTACCTGATACCCGAGTACACGGCCCTATACAATCCACTACGAAATCTAAATGCAACTTGGTTGAATGTAGCAACCATGTGGTAAAATTTGGGACGCATGAAGTGCTACTTAGTTAGGATTAAAAATGAAGACTTGAGAATACCTGATCACTTGCACATTCCTGTTACATGTTTACCTGTACATGCCACCTTACACCTGTTACTATTTTACCTACCTGCATGCTACACGATACCTATTACATGTTACCTTCGCCATGTTATCTAATCATGTCACATAATTCTGTTCCTTGGTTCTAGAGTTAGTTGCACTATTTTTCTGTCACATTTCTTCCATGCTTATTTCAGTACTTGCTTCTTGTTGCTACTCTGTATTTTGTTTATCTGTTTTTCGTACTTGTTTCCTGTACTTCATGCGGCCCGTAACTTGCATTACGAGCGTGTTGTTTTCTTTTTCCCTTTTCCTGTAAATTGTCAAATTTGCAAATTTTGGTGACCAGCTACCCGAGGGAGTAAGTGACCAAGTGTTCTAGGCTTGGCTAGAGTTCCTGCTTGAATTATTTTTCCTGTTTTGAATAAATTGTATTTATTGCTACTTGGTTCTTGTATTGGGCATTTTGTCCCATAACTTATGACTTGTTTCCAGATCTGGTTTATTTGAGATTAACTAATTTTGTTTTCAAGTAATTCTGTTGGTTATATTAATTTATTCATGCATGCGTGGTTGGTTATTCCTGTTTATTTCTTGTTTATTCCTGTGTATTGTTGTAAAGATCCTTACAGCTCTTGAATGGTGAAAACCACTCGCTGGACTTTATCGCGTATCCGTATTCTGTATTTCTTTTTGGGAAGTAGGGCATGACACTTCTTATTAACGAACAAAATTGGAGCTCCCCAAGGAGAAATACTCGGCCTGATAAAAACTTTATTCAACAACTCCTGAACTTGCACTTTCAGTTCCACCAATTCAACCGGTGCCATGCGATATGGACACTTCGAGATAGGCACCGTTCCCGGCTGAACATCAATGCTGAACTCCACTTCTCGGTCTGGCAGCAACAAGAAAATTCCTCTGGAAAGACATCATGGAAGTCCCGCACAACCAAGGGTGCAACATACCCATCAGTGCACAACGACTCAAGCGCAGTAGCCTTAGGGTCCAACAAGTTCTTGGCACGCTCAAGCGATGTCTCACCGGTATGAAACTCGAACTCTGGTTGCCAAGGAAGCTTGAAATTCACCTACTTCTCTCGGCAATCAATCACAGCATGAGAAACACCTAACCCGTCTATGCTCAGATTAACATCAAAGCCATAATTGGGGATCACAACAAAATCAGCCACGAAAACCACACCACCAATCCGTAAAGGGCTTTGCTTGCATACCTAAGAATAGATAATAACACCTCCACCTGTGATGATGTCCTGAGCTGCGGGCATAGCGTCTCTTGTCAAACTATACTAATCAACAAAGCGGGAGAAAACAAAGGAGTGGGTAGCACCAGAATTAAACAGAACATGAGCAGGAAGAGAGAAAACTAAGATGACACCTAAAAGATGATCAAAGAATGTGAATGTGATGCAAGCAGAATATATGCATGACTAATTATGCAAAAGGAAAAGGAATAACATGCAGAAATAAAAGAATGGATGATTCCATAATCAAAAGAATATGGGTACAAAAGGAATGAAATCATACCCAATAAGGAAACAAGGAATGGAAGGGACAAAAGACAGTTAGAAAAGAAGGGACTGAATATAACGGGACCAAAAGAATCAAAAAGATTAGTACCCAGATTATGTTGGCTATTACATGTTCATGAGATCAACGTGGTGCGCATATCATGGAGTTAACCTGGCTAGAGCCAAACCTGAATAACATATTAGCCAAACATAACTAACAAATTAGCCAAACTAGTGCTCTGATACCACTAAAAAACCTGTCACGCCTCGCTTCTCAAAATACGGGAATATGAGTACGTAACGAAGGCCAAGCGAATGATGTAAACATCATCCATAAGCTGTACCAGTCTATCTCAAAAATATGAATAACAATCACAACCACACAGGAGAATATAATCACACAAACGAAGAACAACTTTAATAATAAATGAAATAATTCAAAACATAGTATCCAACATCTAGAATAAAACAAACTACGGGTCATAAAAGCCCAAAACAAAGTACAACATCAATAACAATGTTCAAAGGGGAAAATAGCATAAAGAAAATTTAAGCAGTCAATTCTTGAGCTCCATTCTCTAAAATCGTTGCTCACCAAGTTCTTTTGGTATCACTCCTTCGGTACCTGGAAACTCGTGATCTAAAATAGAGAAAATAATATCCTTAGAGCAAGTCACGGATAGCAAGTAGTAGGAAACAGAGAACAATAAAAAGCATGGTATATTAAGAATGAAGGACTGGATCAAAGTCAAGAAATAAAATAAGGATTGACAATAATGTCACGGGTCTATGTAAATTTATGCAATAATCAATAATTACAATCCAAGATCAATATCGATGACAGTACAGAACCAAGCATGAAATGTCAAATGAGGGTTATTATTCATTTTATTAATCTATCTAATGCACGTAGTACTGTGTCCCATTCCACAGGTTCGGTGCATGTAGATAAGTGAGTGTTTTAGACTGTGATGGTGAACTCAACAGATCATGTACTCGGCCTAGTAATCTATAATTAACATTCAATAACAGTAATTATCAATCAGTAAGCAGTAATCCATGGCCATCAGTCAGTAACAGTATTCAGTCAAGCAGTAAGGGGCCCTACCGAGTACAGTCTTCGATTGTTCACTACCAAGTCAACCCATGGTACCTCGGCTTATTATAATTTTATTTTATCCTATGTGATCATGCAAGTAGATTTCAAGGTCGTGTAATGCAAAGTGTGACTAATTCTACTCATTACAGGCAAGGCACGAAACATTTATACTAAAATAATGCAAGACATACAATTTGGACAGCAGGACGTTACTATACAAAAATGAGTATTCCCGCTACTATAGGAAGGAAAACTTGGATCCGTCAGAAGTTCTAGAAACTAGACTCTCTACCTGTTCCAGCGAATATACAAAGGATATATAAAAATCACAGAAACTAGGTTCAAATTCTTATTCTTTACAGATTTTACGTTCAGGCAACACGTTGTAGATTGTGTTCACATATATGTATCGGGTCTAAATACTCATTAAGTAATTCCACAAAAATTTAGGGTGATTCTTACACATGTCTAGTCTTAGCCAAATTAATTTTACATTTTATTTTTACTGTTAACATGTTCTTTTTATTAACAAATCAGGGTGATACGCATATAATTGTGAATCTAGATATCCAGACCTAGCAGTACTAAAAGTCAGATATCTAGCAGATTATATATCAGAATTTAATTCCGTCGAATGTTCTAGAAAGTAGACACATGGAGCTAAAATTCATGTTTACAAAGATTACTCAAAATACTCCAACAACAGGTTTGAAAGTTTAATGCAAGAAGAGGCAGACAACAGGTCAGAAAATAATTTAACATGAATTGGTAATAATTTCATCACACAAGCATGCAATGTCATGGTAATTAATTAACACACGTTCTATTTAGTTATTAGCATGAGATTTCAACTTTAACGAGACACTTTTACAATTATGGCAATTTATTCTTGAAATCATATTCAATCGGGAACATCTCAATCATCAATCAAATCTATAACATGGATTCTAGTTGTTTACATGTATGAAGTGCATATGCCATGTGCAATAGGGACTAGAGTTCGAATCAAAGATGATGGCACGAAAAAAGATTTATTACTTGGTTTCGCCGATAAATCCGTGATAAACTCTTGAACAAAAACAAATACAGATATGAATTGGAATTAAGAGCTACTTGTGGGAATCTATAATCATCTTGAACACGAATAATATAGGGTGTTCAAGAATAGACTTTACTTTAAACGATTAGTCTGAATATAATGGAATAATGGGATGAGAATCCGGATGGCAACATGTGAGCATGTAACATGTCATCATGTAACAGGTATCATGTTATGTCAAGTCTTGTATAATTACTATCTAGGTAGCACTTCATGCATCCATCCTTTTACTACATGGTTGCTACATTCAAACAAGTTATGTTTAGATTTAGTAGGGAGTTCTATAGGTCATGTACTCGGGTATTCACAGGATCATAAAACTTTGTCGGTAAACTTGGTCGGTAATAGAAAATTAACTTGGTCGGTAACTTGGTCAGTAAACTTGATCGGTAAACTTGATCGGTAACTTGATCGATAACAAAAAATTAACTTGGTCGGTAAACTTGATCGGTAACTTTGTCGGTAAAAGTTTCATACGGGAAACACAAGTCCCCTTCCGAGTACAGGCTCCTATATTGTCCACTACTAGATCTTTCTCTTAAAACCTGGCTTGGTTATTTGTTATCATTACCAAGCAGGCATATCCGTGCACAAAATAGGGCAAGAATAACATGGCATGAACAAGTAACAGGTTCAGATCGGAATACAAATATGCACAGGTGAAGAACAACTCATAAAAGATTTGGACAACGAAAATTCTAGTTCAGGACAGCAAGACAATATTGAACTAAATCTAGGATTTCCGTTGCCACAAACATGCAAATCTGGATCTGCTAGAAAATCTAGAAAATAGACTCTCGGCCGAATCCAGCAAATATATATAAGTCATATGGTATTTCATAAAAACATGAGTCAAAACTGAATTGAATCCAGAAAATGTGTTCAGTCAGAAATTAGAAGTTTATATTCAAGGAAAGGAAAACAGCATGAAAACTCATTAATTAAATCCACGAAAATTCTGGGGTATTCCCGTATATATGCAGCATCAGAATATAAAGTTTCATAATTTTTCAATATAAATAGTTTAGTCAACAAAAACAAGAAAGCAACAAGATACTACAGTTTTGTAAATTTAGAATCTCAAACACGGTAGTACTAAAAAAGCAATATCTCTCAAAATACAAATCGAAATCCAGATCCTTCAAATGGGTGATAAACTAGATACAGTAGGATAACTTTTATATTCACAAATATTTTACAAACAGCAAGTAGAATTAGGTCGAAAATGAGGATCTTTACTGAACAGTATAAAAATTTTGCATGTATTGTAATTGTTTGGAAACATAAAATGGTTTGTAAAACTCATCAAATAAATCCACAAAAATTCAGGACTAATCCCAATCAAGTATAGTTGTATTGTGCAATATATTGGATCAAAATAATACTTTTAACATCATGATAAAAATAGATTACTCTTCAGAATTCATAAAAAACAAAATCTGGAAATCTCTCTACACCTCTATAGTAAAATAGACATAACTCACAACTTCTGAAACGAAACTAAGATTTATCAGAAGAGCTGGAAAATAGACAAAATTATCCACAGTTGATGTTCACAAATATTTTTAATTTACTGACCTAAATAGGGTTTACAATACTGATCAAAATCAAGGTAACAGAAAATACATAATTATTCTTGGAACATAAAATCGTATAGTTCATGTAAAACTCATCCAGATCAACCCAAACATGAAATATAGTGTACTAGATGTCCAAACAACATGATCTAGGGTATTTTGTAGGTCCACGACAAGTTATAGCACGAATAACACATCAAGCACACGATATCACAAAATAGCATGCATATATACATCCAAAAAGTGGTCATCCCTAGTTGTTTCATGTCATGTACATCGTGAGGCGACTATGGTCGAATCAACACAATAGAGACAATATATAATAGAGGATTCACACACGAATTGTCTCTAGAACCCAACTACACCAAGCGGTATATAGAACTTGTATTACACAAAGAAAAGAAAACAAGTTACTTGCCTGAGAGACGACTACGGAAACGACAAAGCAAAGAGAAAAATAGGAACGGATTCCCGGTCAACAAACTCAACGAACGAACGAAACACAAACACAAAGACGAACCCACGAACTACAAAACGAGAACCACTCCAACCAAATAAACTCGTGCACGGGAGATGCACGAGCAGACCACTCAAAACACCAACAGCAAGAACCACAACAAGGGGACAGCACGGCGACGGCATGGCGACGGGGCGCTGCACAACACAGGAAGAGTTGCCTGCTGTTGCTGCTGAAGGCGATGCAGGGAGGCACCGCTAGCTGTTAAGGGGCAGGTCCGTCACGATAGGGAGAGGGAAGACAGGGCGTCGGGTTGCTGCACTGGCTGTCATTGGCTACTGAAGTCGGCAGGGGGCACAGGGCGCACATAGGGAGAGTGAACGGAAGGAGGTGAGCGAGAGATGCTGTAGACGATGGAGGGACACAGGGGGTGCGGTGCTGCAACACTGGGGTTTCTGCATCGCGGAGGTCGGGAGAGAGCAGGGGACACCGAGGGGTGGCTGAGTCGGGGGTAGAGGATGGACGGAGAAGGAGAGCGATGGGAATGGGTTCTGAAGAAGGGAAAGGCAACAGGTAGGGGAAGGCAGCTGGTTGGGAGGAGGCAAACAGGTGCATGGGTGTTGGGTATATATATACATATAGGTTTATGGTTAGGGTAAACTACAGGTGAGGCTTTTGGGTCGTGGGCTAGGGGTGTTAACGGGTATGGGTAGAGGTGTATAACAGAGTATAGGGTTTTAGGGTTAAATGGGTGTGGTTAATTATGTGGGTTATTAACAGGGTAATGGGTATTAAGGTGTATTTGGGTTTAAAATCCAAAAGAGGTAAAATAACCAATAAAATAGAGATTTTCAACAAAATATAATTTGCATTGTAACATAGAATTTATTTGAAATGACTAAAATATAATTTATAAATAGAACTAGATTTTCAAACAAACAATCAAAGTAATAATAATAACAACAATAATAACAATAATCATAATAATCATAATAATAATAATAATAATAAATAAAAATAATAGTAATAATAATAGTACTGACTAATTATAATAATAACACAAATAATAGGATTTGCATTATAATATAAGACTCATTTGAAAATAATAATAAGTACAATAAATAAAAAGAACAAATTTTAACATGAGATACAAAATATTTTTGAAATAAAATGAATTTAAGAAAACGAAAACTTTTATAAAGAACCCAAACCCAGATAATACACAGAAAAAGAAAATACACCCAAAAAACAGAAAACGGAAAACAGGGGTTACAATCTTGCAGGAAGCACACAGTACCGTGTTGTCAGTACATCCTGGAAGTACAAAAATGTACAAGGACATCAAGTAGCACTTTTGGTGGCCATGAGTGAAGAAGGATGTGGCAGATTTTGTGTTAAGGTGTTTGACTTGTCAGCAAGTCAAGGCAGAAAATCAGAAACCTGGAGGCTTGTTGCAGCCGTTGCCTATACCAATGTTATTATACTTGAAACAAATCCAAGCAATACTTGAAACTTCTAGGGATTTAAGTGTCAAAACCCCTACTCCTTATCTCATTTTCTCTCCCCCTCTCATCCACCGACCTATGCTCTTTCTTTGTCCTTCCCATTTCGGCAACAAAAGGAACCCACCCCTTCTTCCATGGCTGAAACCCAATTCCACCCTATATCCATCTCATTTTCACCCAAAAATCTTCACCTCCATCTTCTGCTATTCTACCCTCCATCTTCTTCTACTACTTTCTTCATGGGATGAAAAAAGAGAAAGAGAGAAAGAGGGTTTTTGATTTTGCTTGTAGGTTCTTGGAGCAAGAGTAGAAGTTGAGCAAGAGGAGGAGAAGAAGCATTCAAGAGCATGGAGCTTGAAGATTCTTCAATCAAATTTGTGGGTGCTCTCAGCTCCAATGTTATTATTTTTGATTATGATGTTGTGTGGAATGTTAATAATAACTTAATAGCATGTTTGCATGCTTGGGAAATTACAAACAAATGTTTGTAGGTAGTAGAATTGATGCCTTGGTTATATATCAATGTATTGTGGTATGGTGTTGAAATTAAAGAATTTCTAACTTGCAAATAGCATTGAGTCTAGGCCTAATTTTTTGTGTGGCATGTGATACTATTAGTATAGAGCATATTCAATTTATCTCATAATTTTTGGAGTTCATTTAGATAGCTCAAGCAGGTGCTTCATTTCAAAATAGTGAGCAAGGGAAAAACTGGCTATTTTCTGTTTTTAGAGTGATGTTTGAAAATTTGTATCTTGGAATTGGTGTAGTATCTTGAGTTCAAAATTTTTGTAGAGATCCTTACATGTGTCAACAACCATGGTTTCAAATATCATATTTTTCAGAATTTATTTGATACTAGATTTGCCCCTGGGCACGTGCCTACGGCACGTCTTCGGAACGATATAACACACGAAAAGCTCTGTAAACAGTAAAACAACAATTATGTAGTTCAAGTTTGAATAGTATGATAATAATTAGTTATAAATAAAAGTCCATGTTTCTATTAGTATATGTCGAAAAATAATTATAAATGAGGGTGTAAAATCCAACTTCTTAGAACTTTAAGTGTGGAAAATGATGAAATTTAACTGTTGAAAAGATATTTGCAATTTTCAATATAACATGTGCAACAAAAAAACAAAAAAATTCTGAAAATTTTACAAACCTGAAATATTAAAATCTAAATTTCTAAGTAAATAAAGAAAGAATGGGAGAGAGAGGGAGAGAGAGAAAGAGAGAAATATGAAAAAGTGAAGAGAGAGGAGAGAGATAGTAATAAAGTAATGAGTTTTTTAGTTTTTTTTTTTGGGGGGGGGGGGGGGAATTTAATTTTGGGATTTGAAATTTTGGGCGGGAAAATATGTTTTGTGAGAATCAATTTAGGCCATTGATTTTAGGAAAGATTGAATGAGAGCCACTTGATAGCTTTCTTTGTAATTTATTATATAGATTTCTACAAAAATTCATTTGGTCGACTGGTTGAGATGGCAAACTGGCTCCTCCATATTTCAAGCTGAAGTTCAAACAATTTTATTGATTTTCGGGTATAGAATTTGACAATGCAAATTTTTTTGTAGCATCATATATGTATCTAGATCATGTTTCTAAAGTTTCAGAATTGTTAGACATTCATTGATGCTCTTTAAAAATTGTATTGCAAGAGAGTGTTTGCACACTGCCTTGAAAACAGAACTGATTTTCTACTAAATTCAAAAGGGTATAACTCTTTGAGTATTTTGAATCTTGATGAGATTTTTGCTATAATTGGAGTTGTACATGTGCAGTGCCTGAATATTAAGTTTCATTATATTTGGAGGTATGGTTAAATTGATATTGAATTTTGACTACAGCATGTTCAGTTCACTTCAGATTTTAACTAGTCAGTGAATTTGTGGAATTCTGTATTTATGTGTTGAGAATCTGGAATAATGATCAACTAGAGATTTGTATTAGAGAGTCTTAGCTTTCCAAAACATCTTGAATCATGCAATTACAGTTTGTGGTTTGAAAGATATGATTTTTCTAAGTTTGGGACAGAACCAGTCCTAATAAAAAGACCTTGTTTTTGTGGAGAAACTTATTTCCTATGTACACCTGATGAGAAATAAGGGTTTTCCAGTGTTTTGATAAGTTTTAATGAATGAATCTGAGGATGTGATCAACTAGAAAGTTGTAGTAGACACTTCCAGCTTTCTATAGAATCCAAAATTGCATAATTCCGATAAGTGAGCACATTTTTATGTTATTAGCAAGATGCAGCAAATGCATTGAAGAAGTGTACAACTTAGAACATATTTGGATTTTATAGCATCTAGATGGCTGAATCTGAAGGAATGATCAAATAGAGACTTGTGGTATAGAGTCTTATCTTTCCAGAATGGGTAAGATCATGCAATTTTAATTTGTATTTTTAAAGTTATAAATTTTGCAAGGTGCAACAACTGCATTTCTTTGAACTGCTTATTATTAGCAGATTGCTAAGGGGTTTTCTTACTTTAATTGGCATAAATTGGGATAGTTGTCAACTTGATAAGTAAAGTAGAGGATTATACCTTTCTATAGGATCTGGAATCATCATATTTGGGTTTGTAGATGAATTGAAATTGAATTTTCTACATGCTACAGGATTATGGCTATGAGCTGATTTGAGTTTTTAAGATGTTGAATAATTATCCCTGTTAAGCACTTCATTTGGAACCGAGATAAGATTCTTTGTGCTTAGTACTCATGGTAGAGCTATATGGTCGATTTGTTGTATGTGGAGCTCGTATCTAGTATAGCTTGGACCTAGTATATGGTTGTTGATACCCTCAGACTATCAACCCAATCGGCTAGTATTGTTGTAATACCCCAGATTTTTAAATAATGTTTTTAAGATTAATAAATGAATTTAAAATTATTTTGGTGATTAAACAAATATTTTTCTGAAAATCTATCTTTTTACACGTGCAAAACACGTGCAAATATTTTCTTGGAAAGTTCAAAGTCAAAAATTATTTTGGGAAAACTCATTATTTATTATTTGAGATTATTTGAGATTCCTCTAGGTTTTTCGATAATTATTGGACCTATTTGCAAATATTACAAAAAGAGAGACTTTTGTACAAAATTATCACATGGAGTGAAAACTCTAGATTTTTGGATTTTTGGGCTGGTTATAATGCCTAGTCAACTCAGGGTTAAAAATTTTACTTTTGTTTTGATGAATTTGATTTATTTTACAATTTTCGATAAAAGATGATCTTTTTGCAAAATTGTCATTTTGAGGGGTAAAAGTGCAAATTTGTTTTCTGGGCCTTTTAAACAGTGCCGGCTGGCTTTATGATTGTTTTTTTTTGTTTTTAAATCTCAAATAAATTGTTTTTATCAAGTTTCCAAGTATATGGATCTATATAAGTAAAGATGTGTTTTAAAATGAGTATTTTTGCAAATGTGTTCAAAACACTAAAACCTTGGATCCCGGCTTATTTAAGGGTGGAGTGCAGCCATCTTTCGCTACACAACACAAGGGATTTCATTATTTTATTTTCTTGGAGTTTTAAAGCAAAAGATCATGAATTTCCTGCGAAGGAGGGATTTTGCGTATTGCTTTATTATCTTTGTTTGATCTTTTCAACATGGTGAGTGACATATTTTATTTTGTTTTGTTTTATATATGTTGTATATGATGATCTATCGATTACAAAGCATGCCAGGAGTTTGTATGATGATAAGTGAAGTTTTGATGAGTAGATGAATTAAAAGTGAATCCTTTGAAAAAACTATATTATTGATAATTGAAACCCTAATTTGTTGACTTGAGATTGTTAAAGAACTGAATAGAATCATGAGTAGGTTGTTTTCCCTCACACATTTGTGGTTTTGACTTGTTGAGAAGTGTTGTATGAAGGTATTGCATAAAGTGGATAAAAAGATTACCTTTACTTGGGTATAAATGCACAACTCTACTTGGGTGGTTTTCGTTGAGTAGAAACTTGATTAGTGATTGTTATGATGCTTATATGCATGGACAAATTACTGTGAATGATTGTGGATGAGTTTAATGGCTATTGAATCTAAGAATCAAGTCTTGGAGTTTTGAGAAAGGGGTTTAGATTTGGATCTATGCATTATGATCAATTTGGGAATTTCGTGATTTTGTGAAGTTTTTACTTGAAATTGAAGTTGCTCAAATACTAAGTTTTAATCTGAATATTTTGTTATTTTTTATTGATGGCTTTGCGAAGTTTTCTTGGTGCACAAACATGCACAAACATTTTTACATGAATATCCTATTTTGTGGTTTTGAAGAAATTGAATCCTTGTGTGTTTTATGAATTTTTATTATATCTTAACTTATTTTGGCATTGATATGGTTTGGAACATAATACGAAGTTATTTCAAAGTATAATTGATTCTTAAAAACTATATTTTTGAAGATGTATATGTTCATGTCTTATTTTTGAAGAAATTCAACAAATTGATAGTTTTATTAATTTGAAATGGTTTTGATTTGTTTTCGTGGACTCTTATATACCCTACAAGTCATATTGGACCATATCAGAAATGTACTTTTTACATATTTTGTTTTTATAAAGTAAAACTCCGATCGGTTGAAATGTGCACAAACTAAAACTGCAGTCTGTATATACAACAGTCGACTGGTAAGTTTCGACAGTCAACTGTCGCAATCCTGGCTGCAATGTTTTCTAGAGGTTTTGGATTTTTAGGCAGGATAGTCGTCTGACCACCTTATACAGTCGACTGTCACTACTCAGATTTGTGTTTTCTTGATGTATTGGATTTCCATGCGGGACAATCGACCGACCACTTTTCACAGTCGACTGCCACTGCTCTGATTTATGTTTTCTTAAAGCTTTGGATTTTATGCAGGACAGTCGCCTGGCTACAGTATGCAACCGACTGCCACTGCACTGCTTGATATTTTCTTGAGTTTGGATTTCAGCGGGACAGTTGACTGACTACCCTATGAAGTCGACTACTACCGCTCTGACTGATGTTTTTTTAAGTTTTCTGATGCTTCTTTTTATCGATTGTTCCTTCAATATTATATTGTTTTAAAATATATTTTGCTACAGATTAAAAAGGTTTTACAGAGATTTATTTTGGAGCTTTAAATGTATTCTTTTAGACCTCATTTGAGTTATACGTGTTTTCAAAGGAATTGATATTTCGTGCTATTTTACAGCATAAAAATATGATTTTAAGTTATTTAATAGATTTAATATTTATTTGGATTCTGGAATTTTATATAAGATTTAGGTTTTTGTCGATTTAAGAAGTTTCCTCATACAATCATTTGGACGATGGATTTGTGAGTTTTATTGAAAGTTTTGGTCTTGATGGATGAGTTGTGATTTCTCTAGGAGTTGAGTGGGAATCCTGTGAACCGGCTGATGAGATTTGTTGATTTAGACCAGCTGGGCCTTGGGGTTGTTGTTGAGTATTTAAGTCCGGCATGATACACTAACTCTAGAGATGAGACTTTTTGTGTTATAATAATAATCAACTTAAGGACAGGCACTAGTGATGTGATGGAACTTGGGAAACGTGAGTGTATGCTCTTGGTCGGTTAGTCTAACGAATGCGTTCCGGGACTATTAGGACATTTGTATGTTCGCGTGTCAAGGGTCTGCAGGCTTATTCACAGAGCATGCAGGGTGCATTCGCGTGTCGAGGGCCGGCGGGCCTATTCACGGGTTGCACTCGGTGTATCTGCACGTCGAGGGCCTAGCTAGCCTATTCGTGGGGTACACGGTTGGGAGGTGATTCTCCATGTTTTAGAGCTATTCTTACATGATGCTCGCACGTCGAGGGTTGTGGTGCCTATTCGTGGAGTATTCTGGATCATGTTTTCCATCGCCGTAGTAGGATTAGTTGCATAACGAGGAATTTAACACTATAAAGTGGAGATCGTTAAGGGCTTGCACTGGATCTATGTAGTATGGAATGCATAGAATCCGACCAGTATGCATTAGAGAGTCAGCATATAGCATTGTTGTTTCTTGACTTGGTTTTATGCATGTTGTTTTCTGTTTTTCCTACACTTGACACTTAGTCTAATTTCACTTGTTGTTTTCATGCTCTACTATTTACTATCTTTTATGCCTTTATGCTTTCATGCTTTACTTATTGTTATTCCTCATTTCATTTATTCTTGCTGTTAATACATGTTGTTGATGACTCTTTGCTTTATATTTTATTTATGTTGTTTTCTTTTGATGTCACTCACACCGTTATGGCTGACCCCTGTAGTTTTGGGGGTTAGGGTTGTCTCTAGCCTTATATTTTCCAAGTTGTTGCTTATAGCTTTGGGATTTGGATGCTTGAGATATAATTGATGTTATGTCTTATGCAAATTGTAAAAGATGTGTTGTATAGAAAAGATTGTAATTCAAGGTGTTTTGTATTCCACTGTGTTTTGTAAATAATTAATGTAATAAAAGTTTGAAAGAAAAATTATCTGTGTTTTTGGCTATGTTTACTATTGCAATTGAAGTTGATGCTGGGAATTGTGCCACGTATTTTTGAGATATCATATTGGTAATTTGGAGCGCTACAAAGATTGGTATCAGAGCATGCTTCAATGGTAATAATAAGCATAGTATAAAAATAAACCTCGGTGTAGACGTTATAGCGTGAGTACCTTGGTGTGGACATTAGAGTGTGAGTATCACATAAAATTAGAACATGATGTTTTGGTTGGAGGTATGGTTGAGGTTTTGCCATAGGGTATGGATATGGATGTGAATTGTGTCATAATGCTCTAACTTTACCCTCAATTTACAGTATTCAGTAGAATGGCAGGACCCAGGACCAGGAATGGTGGTAATGGTGATGGGGCAGAAGGTTCCCATGGAGCAGGACTTGATCTTGAGACTGAGATTGCCAGGGTGTATCAGACCTTGAACACATTCATGGCAGCTAATATAATGCAGAATCAGAATCAGACTCAAGGGGCTTGGCCAGTGTTTGTTAATGCTGATCCGATCAAGCAAGTTTAGTCCTTCAAGCGGATGAAGCCGCCTGTGTTTGTGGAGCAGTCTGATCCAGATAAGGCTGATGATTGGATTAGATAGATGGAGATGGTCTTCGAAGTCTTGGAGACTCCAGTAGTCAATAAGGTGAAATTGGCTGCAATGCAGTTAGAGAAGGATGCTGGCGTTGGTGGTAGTCAATGAAAATGACCTTTGGAGATCAGCAAGTAACTTAGGAGGCTTTTCTGGATGAGTTCAGGGATCGTTTCTTTCCTCTGGATATTCAGGAGAAGAAGGCAACAGAATTCCTGAATCTACAGTAAGGCAGCACGACAGTGCACGAATATGGGACTAAGTTTGCTCTGCTGTCAAGGTATGCACGGAAGCTGATTGTGGATAAAGAGAATAAGGCCAAGAAATTCGAGCTGGGCTTGAGGCCGAATTTTAGATCGAGGATGATTCCATTGGGCATCAGGAGGTTTGATAAGCTGGTCAGGAGAGCAGCTATGACAGAAGAGGACATGGATCAGTTCCAGAAGAAACAGGAGGCCTGGAATAGGAGTAAGAGGCCAGCAGATAGTCAGAGTGAGAAGGAGTTCCCAGCGAAGCAGGGCAAGTTCAGTAGGCTAGTGCAGAAGGCACCCGCAATTCAAGGTGTGACTTGTTTCAACTGTGGAGAGGCAGGTCATTATCAGGCAACATGCACAAAGCCTCGGAGGGCGCAGGTTTGTTATCAGTGTGGTCGTGAAGGGCATCGCAGACCAAACTGTCCACAGTTGAAGAAGGATGGTGCAGGCAAAGGCAAAGTTCAGAGGCAGGGATGAGTGTTCGCATTGACTGAGGATGATGCGGGTAACTCAGGGATGTGATCTAGGGTGTGCAAGAATTTTGAACTCATTCATTTATGTATTAAGTAAAGCTTTGTTTGAGAATAAATTGGAGATTTGAGTATCATTCTCCTGTAACAGAATTTGTTTTGGTTGATAAAATAAAAGCATATGTTTTATTTGATACTGGTTCTTCGCATACATTTGTGTCGCCCAATTTTGGCTTAAGTCTTAGGTGTGGTACTTAAGGTGTTTCCAGGCGGAGCCTTGACGGTGGCAACACCATCAGGGGAAGAATTGATTGCTGATCGATATTACGAAGAATGTGATATCGAGAGTGGTGGGAGCTCATTTGGTATTGATCTCTTTTGAGCTGCAAGTTTGAGGTAGCTTTTCTTGGTCATGTCCTTTCTAAGGAGGGAGTGACCACCGATCCTCGGAAGGTTGAAGCAGGATGGTTGAAGGTCATAAGCTAGATGTAGAGATTCAGAGGTTGTTGCAGCATGATTCCGATGGCAAGATATCAGAGTGCGCAGCAGAAGGTTTTTCCTGAACTTTTGTATGATTGTATTCTTTTGTATGGTTGTGCTCTTTGAGTTGAATTGTATTACATTTTTTAGATTATATTCTCTTGTGTAATTGCATTTCTTAAACTATCTTCGTTTATGAGGTTTCATTTCCTTTTGTTTATTTTTGGTTAGGACCCTATTAGTAGTAGTTCTGAGGACAGAACTATTCTAAGGAGAGAGTGATGTAATACCCCAGATTTTTAAATAATGTTTTTAAGATTAATAAATGAATTTAAAAGGATTTTGTTGATTAAATAAATATTTTTCTGAAAATTTATTTTTTTACACGTGCAAAACACGTGCAAATATTTTCTTGGAAAGTTCAAAGTCAAAATTATTTTGGGGAAACTCATTATTTATTATTTGAGATTATTTGTGATTCTTCTAGATTTTTCCGATAATTATTGGACCTATTTGCAAATATTAAAAAAGACGGACTTTTGTGCAAAATTACCACTTGGAGTGAAAACTCCAGATTTTCAGATTTTAGGGCTGGGTATAATGCCTAGTCAACTCAGGGTTAAAAAGTATACTTTTGTTTTGAATAATTTGATTTATTTTACAAGTTTCAATAAAAGGGGATCTTTTTACAAAATTGTCATTTTGAGGGGTAAAAATGCAAATTCATTTTCTGGGCCTTTTAAACAGTGTCGGCTGGCTTTATGATGGTTATTTTTGTTTTTAAATCTCAAATAAATATGTTTTATCATATTTTCAAGTATGTGGATCTATATATGTAAAGATGTGTTTTAAAAGGAGTATTTTTGCAAATGTGTTCAAAACCCTAAAACCTTGGATCCCAGCCTATTTAAGGGTGGAGTGCAGCCGTCTTTCGCTGCACAATACAAGGGATTTCATTATTTTATTTTCTTGGAGTTTTAAAGCAGAAGATCTTGGATTTCCTGCGAAGGAGGGATTTTTCGTATTGCTTTATTATCTTCGTTTGATCTCTTCAACAAGGTGAGTGACATATTTTGTTTTATGTATGTTGTATGTGATGATCTATCGATTAGAAAGCATGTCAGGAGTTTGAATGATGATATGTGAAGTTTTGATGAGTAGATGAATTAAAAGTGAATCCTTTCAAGAAACTATATCTTTGATAATTGAAACCCTAATTTGTTGACTTGAGATTGTTAAAGAACTGAATAGAAATCATGAGTAGGTTGTTTTCCCTCACATATTTGCTGTTTTGACTTGTTGAGAAGTGTTGTATGAAGGTATTGCATAAAGTGGATAAAAAGATTACGTTCACTTGGGTATAAATGCATAACTCTACCTGGGGGGGTTTCGTTGAGTAGAAACTTGATTAGTGATTGTTATGGTGCTTATATGCATAGAAAAATTATTGTGAATGATTGTGCATGAGTTTAATGGCTATTGAATCTAAGAATCAAGTCTTGGAGTTTTGAGAAAGGGGTTTAGATTTGGATCTATGCATTATGAACAATTTGGGGAATTCGTGATTTTGTGAAGTTTTTACTTGAAATTGAATTTTCTCAAATACTAACTTTTAATTTGAATATTTTGTTATTTTTAATTGATGGATTTGCGAAGTTTTCTTGGTGCACAAACATGCACAAACATTTTTATATGAATATTATATTTTCTGGTTTTGAAGAAATTGAATCCTTGTGTGTTTTATGGATTTTTATTATATCTTAACTTATTTTGGCATTGATATGGTTTGGAACATAATACGAAGTTATTTTGATGTATAATTGATTCTTCAAAACTCTATTTTTGAAGATGTACATGTTCAAGTCTTATTTTGAAGAAATTCAACAAATTGATACTTTTATTAATTTGAAATGGTTTTGATTTGTTTTTGTGGACTCTTATATACCCTACAAGTCATATTTGACAATATTAGAAATGTACTTTTTACATATTTCATTTTTATAATGTAAAACTCTGTATCGGTTGAAATGTGCACAAACTAAAACTGCAATCTGTAGGCACGACAGTCGACTGGTAAGTTTCGACAGTCGACTGTCGCGATCCAGGCTGCAATGTTTTCTCGAGGTTTTGGATTTTTAGGCGGGACAGTCGATTGACCACCTTATACAGTCGACTGTCACTGCTCAAGTTTGTGTTTTCTTGATGTATTGGATTTACAAGCGGGATAGTCGACTGAACACTTTTCATAATTGACTGCCACTGCTCTAATTTGTGTTTTCTTAAAGCTTTGGATTTTACGCGGGACAGTCGACTGGCTACAGTATGCAGCCGACTGCCACTGCACTACTTGATATTTTCTTGAGTTTGAGTTTCGGCAGGACATTCGACTGACTACCTTATGAAGTCGACTACTATCGCTCTTACTGATGTTTTCTTGAGTTTTCCGATGCTTCTTTTGATCGATTGTTCCTTCAATATTATATTGTTTTAAAAGATGTTTTGCTACATATTAAAACGGTTTTACAGAGATTTATTTTGGATCTTTAAAAGTATTCTTTTGGACCTTATTTGAGTTATACGTGTTTTCAGAGGAATTGATGTTTCGTGTTATTTTACAACTTAAAAATATGATTTTCAGTTATTTAATAGATTTAATATTTATTTGGATTCTAGAATTTTATATATGATTTGGATTTTTGTCAATTTAAGAAGTTTCCTCATATAATCGTTTTGACGACGGGTTTGTGAGTTTTATTGAATGTTTTGGTCTTGATGGATGAGTTGTGATTTCTCTAGGAGTTGAGTGGGACTCCTATGAATCGGCAGATGAGATTTGTGGATTTAGACCAGCTGGGTCTTGGGGTTGTTGTTGAGTATTTAAGTCCGGCAGGATACACTAACTCTAGAGATGAGGCTTTTTGTGTTTTAATAATAATAATCAACTTAAGGACAAGCACTAGTGGAGATGTGATGGAACTTGGAAAACGTGAGTATACGCTCATGGTCTGTTAGTCCAACGGATGCGTTTCAAGACTGTTTGTGTCCTGTCTCGAGAGGACATTTATATGTTCACATGTCGAGGGTCTGCAGGCCTATTCACGGAGCATGTAGGGTGCATTGCGTGTCGAAGGTAGGCGGGCTTATTCACGGAATGTACTCGATGTATCTGCACGTCGAAGGGCCTCGCAAGCCGATTCGTGGGGTAAACAGTTGGGAGGTGATTCTCCATGTTTTAGAGCTATTCTTACATGATGCTTATATGTGGAGGGCTGTGGTGCCTATTTGCGGAGTATTCTGAATCTTATTTTCCATCACCGTAGTTGGGTTAGTTGCATATTGAGGGATTTAACTCTATAAAGTGGAGATCGTTAAGGGCTTGCACCGGACCTATGTAGTATGGAATGCATAGAATCCGACCAGTATGCATTAGAGAGTCAGCATATAGCATTGATGTTTGTTGACTTGGTTTTATGCATGTTGTTTTCTGTTTTTCCTACAATTGACACTTAGTCTAGTTTCACTTGTTGTTTTCATGCTCTACTATTCACTATCTTTTATGCCTTGATGCTTTCATGCTTTACTTATTGTTATTCCGCATCTCATTTATTCTTTCTATTAATACATGTTGTTGATGACTCTATGCTTTATGTTTTATTTATGTTGTTTTCTTTTGATGTCATTCACACCGTTATGGCTAACCCATGTAGTTTTGGCAGTTAGGTTTATCTCTAGTCTCATGTTTTACAGGTTGTTGCTTATAACTTGGGATTTGGATGCTTGAGATAGAACTGATGTTATAGCTTATGCAAATTGTAAAAGATGTGTTGTAAAGAAAAGATTGTAATTCAAGGTGTTTTGTATTTCGCTGTTTTGTAAACAATTAATGTAATAAAAGTTTGAAATAAAAATTATTTGTGTTTTTGGCTATGTTTACTATTGCAATTGAAGTTGATGTTGGGAATTGTGCCACGTATTTCTGAGATATAATATTAAAAATTCGGGGTGCTACAATTGTAATTGAATTCTTCCACCTCGAGAACTGGATAGTCATCCCTCGTGCGCCGACAAACTCTTACCCAATGGGTAATTGATCGCGGGCCGGGATACTGGATGTAATCCGAGTCAGAGGTGGTGGCGGACGATGGAAATCGGGTCGCCAGCATTTGAGTTATTGGACCAGGTCAGATCCATTTCTGACCTAGGTATTATTGAAAATATTTTATGATCGGTGTATTTGTCACGCCCTTCTTCCCAAAAGGAATGCGGAATACGGTGCACGACAAAGTCCAGCGAATGGTTTTCACAATCCATAAGCTGTAAAGATCTACTGAACTCAGCATAAAAGTAAATATAGCAATATACTCAATCACGCATGCTTGAACAATTATTAATCAACAACATTTATTTGCAAGAGTATAAAATTCCATACAAATACAAGATCTGAATCAAAACATACTCCGGGGACTACAAGCCCATTACAAGTCTCAATGTATCAACAAGAATGAAATAACTCAAAAAAACAAAACACAAAACAGAATTTTCCTATGCGAGGCCTAAAACCATTGCTCACCAACTCCTTTGGGAAGTTGATCACCAAAACTTGCTCATATAGAAAATGCAATGAAATAGAAACACAGGAAAATAGAATGCCCGTTAGTTGCATGTTCCGGGCCGCAAGTAGTTCAAGTAGGAAAAGTGGAAATGGAAAATATGAAATAAAAACAGGAAGTACCAACAGGGAGGGAAAGAAATAGTAGATGACAGTTTACAAATAATAGGAAACAGTAGTAGGTAAACAGTAAAGGATAACAATAACAGTAGAGGATAACAGTAATAGTAACAGGGTGTGTCAGTGAAAACAATTATTCTTAAGTCTATTATTCATTACTATCTAGGTAGCACTTCATGCGTCACAAAATTTACCACATGGTTGCTACATTTACAGAGTTTCGTTTAGATTTCATAGTGGAACCTATAGGGCTGCATAACAGTAACAGTAAACAATAACGGTGTCATGGATCATGTAATCATGTATCCAGAGAAAAACAGAATAGTAATAGTAAACAGTTCGGTATCATGGATTATGTAATCATGCATCCACAGAAGAAGAAAAAGTTGGTGAAACACTGTACCACGGTAAACAATTGGGAAAACGAGTCCCCTTCTGAGTACACATTTCGATATTGTCCACTACTAGATCTTTCCCTTAAACCCCGGCTTTATTAGTTTTTATTCTTATTAAATAGGTGTGAACGAACACAAACCGGACCAAAAAGACATGGCACGAACAAGGGACAAGTTTAAGTCAAAAAGGAAACATATACGGGTGACAAAACAACTTATAACAGTTAGAACAATGAAACTTCAAGTTCTGGACAGCAAGACGTTACTGCACCGAAACCGAGATTCCCATTGCCTCAGGAACGCAAATCTAGATCTGTCAGAAAATCTAGGAACAAGACTCTTTGCCGAATCCAGCACATATATACAAGTCATACATCAGCCAAAGTAACAGGGTCTAAAACAGCATTTTATACATTCAGCCAGAATATGCAAGGTATTGTTCATAAGCATGAAAAGAGTCTAAAAATATCATAATAAAACTTGAGAAAAATTTGGAAGTGTTACCGCAGAATCTGGTGTGGGGGCAAACATATAGTATTTGTGGATTCTTGGGGAAACTGAATAGTCAAACCTTAACTTCTTCCACCGGAGTTGGACCGCTGACTCCCGCCGTTCACCTGCAAAAAGTGCAAAACACTGGGGTTGATCCCGGTGACGCACCCTCCGACGCTCAAGTCAGTAATCAGGAGAGATTATGAGAGAGCGTAAATTGGCAAAAGATTGATTACCTCTTAATGGTGGTGGATGGGGGGTATTTATAGCCGCCGCTGGGATCAGATAAGGAATGTAATCCCTAATTCCCAGTGAAAGGATAGATATGAATCAAGCCGTTGATTAGGATTAATCAGAAACCCTAATTCTATCCCGCTGGATCGGGTTTGCTGCGGGTTGAAACCCGCACCCAGTTGGGATAGACTCGTTTGTGGGTTACTAGGCTTTCGGTAAGAAGACCCAATACCCACTTCAGACCCGTTTGTACGTGAAATTACCATGTTACCCCCCGGCTTTAAGATTCGCGCCTGATTTGGACTGTTTTGATTTAACCCTATTTTTAGCCATATCACGAGCCCCCCACTCCTGAAGACTGAGTTTGACCAGCCTTTGAGGAGTAGTTTAACTGTTTTAAATGGCTTGTGGGGTTGTATCGGAGTCCAAATTGGATGTGTCGAATCTTTGCACGAGGCAGTATGGTGATTTTCCGTGTTAGTTGCGCACTCTAGGTTGTTTTTGAACCCCTCTGGTTTTTCAATATTTTTCTTAACCTTTATCTATTTTTCGGTTCATTTACTTAATTTTGCGAAGTGTTGGTTTGTCGTTCGGGGGTTTTAATCAATTATTCTAAGCAATAATTATTTTCTCAGGGGCTCGAAAATGTTTCCCTGAGTTTGTAATTATTTTTTTAGAATTTTTAATCAATTTTCCCGATTTTTAAATCATTTTTTCGCAATTTTTTTTAAATAAATAAAACAATTTTAATAAATAAAAATTAGTTTTTAATACCGAATTATGATGTGGTGAGATCTGGCCTGCCCATCTCGTGCGGGCGAGGATTTCTGGAAGATCAGTCGGCCAAGGTTGCTCGACACCATTTTCCCCGTACGAGCAGCTCGGATGACTAGTTGCTCGGGTTCCGAGCGATGTAGTTAGGCGTCATTTTTCTTCGTGTGAGCAGCTCGGATCGCCAGTCGCTCGGATTACAGTTTCCGTGGGACGTTGGGTGATCTGAGCTGTCCATCAGGTCAGAACGCGAATCTTGAGAAGATCCAATGGCTTTTATTGCTCGACTTTCTTTTCTCCGTGTGAGCAGCTCGGATCACCAGTTGCTCGGATTCCGAGTTACTTCCTCGTGTGAGCAGCTCGATTTTCTTGTCGCTCAGATTTTAGTTCCGAGGGATGTGGAGCGATCAGAGCCGTTGGATCACGGTGCAGATCTCGAGGCAGGCACGGTTCTCGAGAAAACACTATCTTGTCGATTTGTGGGCATGGCATGATCTGAGCTGTTCATCATTTTTGGCATGATTTTCGCAACGATCCGACGATTGGGATTGCTCGGTTACATTTTTCTTCAAATGTGTAGCTCGGATTGCCATTTGCTCGGATTTCGAGCGACGTGACTATGTGGTATTGCGAGTAGCTCGGAATTCTGGCCGGTCAGATTGGGATCCTGAGTTACTTTCTCAGCTCAGATCACTTGTCGCTCGGTCTTTTGCTCCGAGGGACGTATAGCGATCTGGGCCGTTGGATCACGGCGCAAATCTCGAGGGTAGGCTCAGTTCTCGAGAAAATACTATCTTGTCGTTTTGTGGAGGTGGCATGATCTGAGTCGTCTGATCGAGATCCTGCACGAATTTTGGGGAGAAAGTCGTTTTTCTACAATTCGCAGCTCGGATTGGCAGTTGCTCGGTTTCCGAGCGTCTTCTACGTGTAATCAACTCAGATCGCTTGTCGCTCGAGCTTTGGTTCCGAGGGACGTGGAGCGATCTGGGCCATTGGATCATGGTGCGAATCTCGAGGTAGGCTCAGTTCTCGAGAAAACACTATCTTGTCATTTTGTGGAGGTGGCACGATCTGAGCCGTCTGATCGAGATCTTGCACGAATTTTGGGGAGAAAGTCATTTTTCTCCAATTCGCAGCTCGGGTTGGCAGTTGCTCGGTTTCCGAGCCTCTTCTACGTGTGATCAACTCGGATCGCTTGTCGCTCGGCCTTTGGTTCCGAGGGACGTGGAGCGATCTGGGCCATTGGATCATGGCACGAATCTCGAGGTAGGCTCAGTTCTCGAGAAAACAGTATCTTGTCATTTTGTGGAGGTGGCACGATCTGAGCCGTCTGATTGAGATCTTGCACGAATTTTGGGGAGAAAGTTGTTTTTCTCCAATTCGCAGCTCGGATTGGCAGTTGCTCGGTTTCCGAGGAAGCGTGGTCCGATCTGAGTTCTTTTTGGCTTGAGGTGCAGCCGAGCGGAACGACTCATACCGAACCGTCGTTACTTCTCGTGAACGGTCGCCGTTCTTTGCTACTTAGTCGTTTGGGCTTTTATAACGCCTTGGGGGGAGGCCCAAAAGTTGCGTCTTTACGTTAGAAAGCCCAAGAGTCGTTTCTTTTACTACAAGTCTTCACCCCCCTCACACTTTTCCTCATTTTTCACTTTTCATTTCTTACTTTCACTTTTACTTCCTCCTAGCAGAGTTTTCGCTCTCGGGTGGTGCTACTAGCTGTCGCGGTAAGGTGCTTTCAGATTCCGGCGATCTTTTCCGGCAATTCACGTCACTTCAAGGTTAGTGTCTCGCTTTATCCTTAGAAAATGGTTAAGTTTTCTTCTGAGGATGAGACCCCCACCTCGGACCAAGACATCAGCCGAGCGGTGATGGTTAGGTCGAACAAGGGGAAGGAGATCGCCGAGCCGATCGAGGTGACAACGGTTAGGCCGAGCAAGGGGAAGGAGGTTGCCGAGCTGATCGAAGTGACGAAGATAGTCGAACATCCGAAGACGGCGGGTGAATTGGGTCGGCACCCGTCTGTCTTATCTAGCATTGGGGGTGTGCAAAGTTACCCTGAAGACTTGTTAGAGAAGGTGACTGTTGTGCAATCTAGATACCCAAATTAATAGATAAACTAGACACAAATTAAAAACCTCGCAAGTGTACGAATCGTTTATAGAAGCGTAGCAATAGCAAGGGTCGATCCCACAGAGATTGTAGAAATTAACTTACTAATCAATAGAAAATGTGAGAATGATAAAGAGTTGTTCTAAAGGTCTAAAAGAAATGAAAAGATTAAGATATACTGAATCACAAATATTTATTAAGTAGTTGGGTTTAGATCTCCACCGATAGTCAATAATGCTAAGTTACCTTCTGAACTTCTTCTTAGTACTCATGTTTGTTCTCTTCAAGGGCATGGTATCTACACCTTAAAGTAATGTTTCCCTAAGCCAAGAATTAGGCATGGTATCTACTCTAATTCGTTTCTTTCATCAAGTATTTAGCATGGTATCTACTAAGTTGCACTTAAAGAAAACATAAGAACAGTGGAAACGAACAAACACTCAAGGTTCTAGAAATTGGTATCAGATCTAGATCCCTTAAGTTGATTAAACCAAGAGCCCCTAAGGATTCCCTTGTTACAAGTTATGAACACGAGATACGGGTCGTCTCAATATGCTCATATAACAGATTCAGATAGATGGTAATGCAAACATGATATTCTCAAGTTCTGTATGTCAGTCGACTGGCTGTCACCTCAGTCGACTGCTCTCAGAACTTGAGAAAAAGTTTGATTATCATCAATCTATACCAATTCAATCAGATTCAATCAATAAGTAAAGTAGAAGGATTCAGAAGAATATAGCACTACATAACTACGGCTTCAATCTACCCAACTATGAAATTAGTTCCACATAATAATACTTTTATTGATCAATAAGTTCGAATACATGGTTAACATAAAAGAATTAGAAAGAGAAGGAATAAACTGATGTAGTTCGGCTAGATGACTCGGCTGGCTGTCACACAGTCGATCGGCCGTTCCTTTCCTTATGCTTGATCTCCTCTCTCCTTCTTCAATACTGATACCGTACTGCTCTTCACTTGATGATTCAGAAAGTTGTGTGATTTTGTGATTCGGGAGCCTCCGCGTATATATCCAGAATAATGCTTCTTGGTTGGTATTTATAGAACACGGCTAGAGAATTAGGGTTTGCACTCTTCTTTATATAGAAAAGTCCTTTTCTTTTATTTATTTCCTCCCTTATTGCTCTGTGTGTTATTTCTTTCTCTTTTCTTCTATTCTTCCTTTTCTGTTCTGATTTGGATTAGATTTGGACGAATCTTCAAATATCTTATCTTTCAACTCTGCCGCCTACCAGTCGACTTGTCAGCGAACCAGTCGACTGTGCTGAGACTTCTGAAGATTTCATAATTGATCATACAAGTCGACTGTGCTTTGGAATAAGTCGACTGCAACGAGCGGCTGTGGAAAATCAACTTCTCTGTCCAGTCACTGCTGTGGGGAACCAGTCGACCGATGATCTGCAGTTTTCTGTGTATCATCCTTAAAATCCTGAATCTGCTTCGTTTCTCCGTTTTAGGCTGTTCCTTATGGAAAAGAGAAAATAAGAGTTAAATACCACATATAGAGCTTTTAAATGTCTAATTGCATTAAAATTATTTCTCCTAAATGTGGATAATATTGTGTTCATCAAATACCCCCAAACTTAGATTTTGCTTGTCCTCAAGCAAAAAGTGAACTTATGAACAAGGGGAAAATAATAGTACTCTCAACCAAGCATTTTTTATTATGTGAGCATCAGCAAATTAAACTATAAACAATTTCAGATAAAGTAAAATTAAACATACCCACTTTCTCTAGTGCAATTGTTTAGTCATAATCCCCAAACCCAATCATATTTGTCATGCAATTAATTTTAATTATAGTATGTAACAACTCCATCTGTGATTATCCCTTTTCTCCACTACAAACCGAGTAGCAAACTAGAGTTTTTTTTTTTTTTTTTTTTTTTTTTTTTTTTTTTTTTTTTTTTTTTTTTTAAGTCTCTTCTCTAAAGTGTTCACTTGCCTTTTTACGCGAATGCAAAACATTTGTGATGAATCCACCCGGTTACTCAGCAAGTCACAAACTTTAAAGTGCTTTGCAAACTCATATTTCAAGTTGCCGTTTGACGTGAAGGTAAACATTGGTGCTGAATACCCCTAGTTACTAAGCACCCAAAACATTGGAGTAGATTGACTTTATTCAAATATATATATATATATATATATATATATATATATATATATATATATATATATATATATATTTTATCACTCTATTTACTTAATCTCAATTTAGGACTAGATCTAAAGGGAATAATCACCAGAAAAAGTATCACATTTGTTTATTATGTATAATCACATGACTCATATAATTTTGTAAGGCATTATGAAACTCAACAATCCTAAAGTAAATAAGTATCCTTACTATTACTTTATAAGAAATTGTTTATCCTAAAAAAAAATTCAAAAGACTCCAAATATAACTAACTAATACCCCCAAACTTAGATGGAACATTGTCCTCAATGTTCGCGCAAAGCTTAAAATATAGGCATGTGTTACCATCTAGTAAGAAGGAGAGACTAAAAATAAAAAGATGAATAACGAAAAGAAAATGAAAGGAAAGTGTAAATACTCCCCTGAAAATTGGGTTGCCTCCCAATAAGCGCTGTGTTTTCTGTCTTCAGCTAGACTTGATGAGGTCATGCCATGTATTGAATGGTTTGAAGATTCACATCTTCCTCTTGCGGTTCTATGCTCATCTCTATGTATGGCTTCGCTCTATGCCCGTTCACCTTAAATGTTTGATTCTTCTCTTTGCTATGAACCTCCAATGCACCATGTGGAAAGACTCTTGTGATAATGTATGGCCCATACCATCTTGACATGAGCTTGCCTGGAAAAAGTCTTAATCTTGAGTTGTATATCAGTACCTTCTGTCCTTCATAAAACTCCTTCCTTGCTAGCTATTTGTCATGGTACAACTTGGTCCTTTCCTTGTACAATTTTGCATTTTCATATGCGTCGTGCCTCAACTCTTCAAGCTCATTTAGTTGCAATCTTCTTTTGTCACCTGCTTGTTTCATATCAAAATTAAACCTTTTAATGGCCCAATAAGCTTTGTGTTCCAACTCCACTGGTAGATGACAGGCTTTTCCAAAAACCAAACGGTATGGTGACATGCCGATGGGTGTTTTGTAAGATGTTCGGTAGGCCCATAATGCATCATTCAAGCGCAGCGACCAATCCTTCCTCCTTGTGTTGACTGTCTTTTCCAAAATGCTCTTGATTTCTCTGTTGCTAATCTCCACCTGCCCACTAGTTTGAGGGTGATATGGGGTGCCCACTCTATGTGTGATACCATATTTCTTCATCAAAGAAGCAAATGGAAAGTTATTGAAGTGGCTCCTTCCATCACTAATTATTGCCCGTGGTGTACAAAACCTAGTGAAAATGTTCTCCTGCAAAAACTTGACAACAACTTTGTGATCATTAGTTTTTGAGGGGACAGCCTCGACCCATTTAGACACATAATCCACACCCACAAGAATATATAAATAACCAAATGAGTTAGGAAAGGGACCCATGAAGTCGATTCCCCAAACGTCAAAAAGCTCGATTACTTGGATGTTTTGTAGTGGCATCTGATTTCTAGAAGAGATGTTGCCTGTCCTTTGGCATTTGTCACAAGTCCTGCAAAAAGAAAAGGCATCTTTAAATACTTTAGGCCAATAAAATCCAGATTGTAATACCTTGAGTGATGTTCTTTTTGGTCCAAAATGTCCTCCGCATGCATATTGGTGGCAATGTTGTAGAATACTTATTTGCTCTTCTTCTGCCACACATCTTCTTATAATTTGATCAGGGCAAAATTTGAACAAATAAGGATCATCCCAATAATAGTGCTTGCACATAGCCACCAGTCTCTTTCTTTCTTGACTTGTCATACCTGGAGGGAAAACATGAGCAGTGAGATAATTTACAATATCTGCAAACCATGGAAAATATGAGCAGTGAGATACCAGTCGACTGGTCCTGTTACCAGTCGACTGTCCCGGTGATATGTTTATTTCAAATAGGTGTTCATCCGGAAAATTTTCATTAAGTGGGAGAATTCTTTCTTCCTCATGCAGTAGTCTGGACATGTGATCTGCCATAACATTGTCACTTCCTTTCTTGTCTCTAATCTCAAGATCGAATTCTTGAAGCAACAACACCCATCTGATCAACCTAGGCTTAGCATCCTTTTTGGCAAACAAATATCTCAAAGCAGCATGGTCAGTGAAAACAATAACTTTAGAACCAATTAAATATGATCTAAACTTTTCTACAGCAAAAATAACAGCTAACATTTCTTTTTCAGTTGTGGAATAATTTAGCTGTGCATCGTTTAAAGTTAGAGAAGCATAGTAAATAACATGGGGTGTCTTATTGATTCTTTGACCTAAAACAGCCCCTAAAGCATAATCACTTGCATCACACATGAGCTCGAAAGAATGGCTCCAATCTGGTGCCATGACAATAGGTACAGAAATGAGAAGATTTTTCAATGTAATAAAAGCATTTGTGCACTCTTCTGTCCATGCAAACTCAACATCCTTAGTCAACAAGTCACAAAGGGGTTTGGAGATTTTTGAGAAATCTTTTATAAATCTTCTATAGAACCCTGCATGTCCAAGAAAATTCCTAACACCCTTGACTGTAGTGGGAGGGGGTAGTTTTGATATTATATCGATTTTTGCTTTGTCTACCTCTATACCTCTTTTTGACACCACATGTCCTAAGACAATACCTTGTTGTACCATACAATGGCACTTTTCCCAATTCAGCACTAAATTGCATTCTTCACATCTTTTGAGCACAAGCTGCAAATGGTTAAGGCATTCATCAAAACAAGATCCAAAAATGCTAAAATCATCCATAAATACCTCGATGAACCTTTCCACCATGTCTGAAAATATACTCATCATGCACCTCTGAAATGTAGCTGGTGCATTGCACAATTCAAAGGGCATTCTCCTGTATGCAAAAGTACCAAAAGGACATGTAAAAGTGGTTTTTTCTCGATCTTCTGGAGCAATAGCAATTTGATTATAGCCACTATAACCATCCAAAAAGCAATAATGACTATATCCTGCTAATCTTTCTAACATTTGATCAATAAAAGGAAGAGGGAAGTGATCTTTCCTGGTTTCGTTATTCAGCTTCCTGTAGTCTATGCATACCCTCCATCCGGTAGTCACTCTAGTAAGGATAAGCTCATTTTCTTCATTCTTCACCACTGTGACTCCACTTTTCTTAGGCACTACATGTATAGGACTCACCCACTTGCTATCTGAGATTGGGTAAATGATTCCAACATCTAGTAGCTTCAAAATCTCTGCTCTTACCACTTCCTTCATGTTTGGATTAAGCCTTCTCTGTGCTTCCCTGCTTGGTTTTGTGTTGTCTTCAAGAAGTATTCTATGCATGCATTTGGATGGACTTATTCCCTTGATATCTGCAATGGTCCATCCTATTGCACCTTTGTGTTCTCGTAGTACCCTCAGCAACTTATCTTCTTCCTGTGCACTCAGGTTCGCAGCAATTATCACAGGTAGCGTTTGGTTCTCGCCTAAGTATGCATGCTTCAAATGGTCGGGCAGCTGCTTAAGCTCTTCGTCTGGAAGTCTCGGTGCAGTCGACTGGTTCTGTCCACCATTCGACTTGTCTGTAGAAACAAAAATGTCATCAGTCACCAATTTTTCAAATACAGGTGCAAAGTTACCTGAGTATGACTTTGGAGTTTCAAGGTGATGTACTGTCTCTGCAATCCCCCAGTCATCGTATTCCTGTTCAACATTAGATAAAGTTAGAGATTGTGTAATTGTGGCTTGTAGTGGTTCGACGCTATGTACCTGAAATGTTTGATCAACAATCTCCTGAACCACATCAACATTATAGCATTCATGATCATCATGTGGTAATTTAAGCGTATCAAACATTTTAAACTCAACTGTTTCTCCGTTTATCTTCATACTTATAGTACCCTTTTTAACACAAATTTTTATATCAGCTGTACTCATAAAGGGCCTACCTAGGATAATCGGTAGGGACGATGGCATTGAAGATTCTTCCATATCTAACACAACAAAATCAACAGGCAAAATAAAATCGTTTACCTGAACTAGGACATCTTCCAAAATACCTCTAGGTCTTTTGATGCTGCGATCTGCCAACTGCAAAGTGATGGATGTTGGTTTAAGTTCCCCCAATCCTAGCTTTTCATAAACAGGGTAAGGAAGAAGATTGATGCTTGCCCCCAAGTCTAGCAGTGCCTTTTCAAAGAAGTGCTCACCAACCCTGCAAGGAATGGTAAAACTACCTGGGTCCTTCAATTTAGGAGGTAGTTTTCTTAATAATACAACGCTCACTTCCTCTGTCAAAGCCACATCCTCCTTAACCTGAAATGTTCTTTTGTGAGTACAACAGTCCTTCAAAAATTTGGCATAGGAAGGAATTTGTTTAATAGCATCAAGTAAGGGGATATTAATTTCTACCTTTCTGAGAGTTTCAAAGATGTCAAATAAATGTTGTTCTTACTTTTGCTTGACTAACCTTTGAGGGAATGGTGGCACAACTGTTCTTTCTTTTTCACTTACCTTGTTGGAACCCAAAACTTTTGATGGTTGTGTTTCTGCTTCTTCTGTGTGTGTTCCAACTTTGTTGTCAATTATTTTACCATTTCTTAATGTTGTCACTGCCTTGAGCTGTTCTTGGCCTCCAGGGTTTGGTATAGTTTGTGATGGGAGTTCACCTGCCTTTCGTTCGCTTAATTCTTTTGCAATTTGACCAATTTGCATTTCCAACTTCTGAATTGCTTGCCCTTGTTGGTGCTTGTTTGATGTTGTTGTTGGAGCAATTGAAGAACGGTGGATTCAAAATCCAACTTCTTCTGTTCTTGAACTGGCCTATCAAACCCACTTCCCATTTGGAAGTTCCGTGCATGTCCGTGTGTGAATTGAGTCCCTTGATTATTCTGATTATTGCTCCAGGAGAAGTTTGGATGGTTCCTCCACCCTGGATTGTATGTGTTCGTGAAGGGATTGTTCTTTTGTGGATACACTCCTCGACCTACATAATTTGCATGCTCCTGATCTGTGAAAGAAGACATGGGACATGTATCAGTGGTATGATCTACATGAGAACAAATTGCACAAATTTCGTTTGTTTGATTTTTAACTCCACCCATCATCGACATTGCATTAACAAGCATATCAATTTTCTTATTCATGTTTACCATTTCTAATTGAATGTTATTGCTATTAGAAATTTCGTAAACTCCCTGTTTTTTGGAAGGGCCCCTCCTTGTTGAGAATTGTTGTGAATTCTCACTGAGTTCTTCAAATAGTTCAATGGCCTCTTCACCGCTTTTCCTCATTAAGATCCCGTTGCAAGCTGAATCCACAATTGCCTTGTTAGTATCATTTAAACCTTCATAAAATGCTTGTACCTGATCATCTTTAGGCATGTTGTGTGTAGGACATTTAAGAAGTTTGTTCTTGAAATCCTTCCATGCTTCGAAGAATAAATCTCCATCTTTTTGTTGGAAGAGTTGAATCTCCCTTTTCAGCTGTTTGGTCTTTTGGGCTGGAAAGAATTCTTTCAAGAATTTTGTCGCCAATTGCTCCCATGAGTTTATTGATCCTGGTTCCAAAGAATTATACCATAGTTTAGCGTTAAGTTTTAAGGAAAAAGGAAACAAGATTAACCTGATTTGTTCAGGGGTAAGCCCTTGGACGCTTTGTGTCCTGCAAATATCGAAGAAATCTGGTAGATGGAGATGAGGCTCTTCATCTGGCTTGCCACTAAAGTTGGGAACCATGCTAAGTAATTGAGGAGATAGATGCATGTTTCCTGTGACATTAGGCTGATACGCAATGCAGGAAGGTTGCTCGATATTCTTAGGCGTGAACTTGTCCTGCATTAGCACTCGATTTGGCATTTCCTCACCCATTGCTGTATGTGAACTGGGTCTCTGAGCAGTCGACTGGTTTGCTGCAACCAGCTTACCTAGTCTGTGCAAAGTGCGTTCTGTTTCTGCGTCAATAGGTAGTAGTTCTGGACGAAGTGATCTCCTTCCGTGCAACCACCAAAATCCTGTAACCTAAAAGAAAAATACTTATTAATAAAATTAAAAGAAAGAAAATAAAAACTTTCTACTGATCTGTAAGTTAAAATACTAGACAATCCCCGGCAACGGCGCCAAAAACATGGTGTGCAATCCAGATACCCAAATTAATAGATAAACTAGACACAAATTAAAAACCTCGCAAGTGTACGAATCGTTTATAGAAGCGTAGCAATAGCAAGGGTCGATCCCACAGAGATTGTAGAAATTAACTTACTAATCAATAGAAAATGTGAGAATGATAAAGAGTTGGTCTAAAGGTCTAAAAGAAATGAAAAGATTAAGATATACTGAATCACAAATATTTATTAAGTAGTTGGGTTTAGATCTCCACCGATAGTCAATGATGCTAAGTTACCTTCTGAACTTCTTCTTATTACTCATGTTTGTTCTCTTCAAGGGCATGGTATCTACACCTTAAAGTAATGTTTCCCTAAGCCAAGAATTAGGCATGGTATCTACTCTAATTCGTTTCTTTCATTAAGCATTTAGCATGGTATCTACTAAGTTGCACTTAAAGAAAACATAAGAACAGTGGAAACGAACAAACACTCAAGGTTCTAGAAATTGGTATCAGATCTAGATCCCTTAAGTTGATTAAACCAAGAGCCCCTAAGGATTCCCTTGTTACAAGTTATGAACACGAGATACGGGTCGTCTCAATATGCTCATATAACAGATTCAGATAGATGGTAATGCAAACTTGATATTCTCAAGTTCTGTATGTCAGTCGACTGGCTGTCACCTCAGTCGACTGCTCTCAGAACTTGAGAACAAGTTTGATTATCATCAATCTATACCAATTCAATCAGATTCAATCAATAAGTAAAGTAGAAGGATTCAGAAGAATATAGCACTACATAACTACGGCTTCAATCTTCCCAACTATGAAATTAGTTCCACATAATAATACTTTTATTGATCAACAAGTTCGAATACATGGTTAACATAAAAGAATTAGAAAGAGAAGGAATAAACTGATGTAGTTCGGCTAGATGACTCGGCTGGCTGTCACACAGTCGATCGGCCGTTCCTTTCCTTATGCTTGATCTCCTCTCTCCTTCTTCAATGCTGATACCGTACTGCTCTTCACTTGATGATTCAGAAAGTTGTGTGATTTTGTGATTCGGGAGCCTCCGCGTATATATCCAGAATAATGCTTCTTGGTTGGTATTTATAGAACACGACTAGAGAATTAGGGTTTGCACTCTTCTTTTAATAGAAAAGTCCTTTTCTTTTATTTATTTCCTCCCTTGTTGCTCTGCGTGTTATTTCTTTCTCTTTTCTTCTATTCTTCCTTTTCTGTTCTGATTTGGATTAGATTTGGACGAATCTTCAAATATCTTATCTTTCAACTCTGCTGCCTACCAGTCGACTTGTCAGCGAACCAGTCGACTGTGCCGAGACTTCTGAAGATTTCATAATTGATCATACAAGTCGACTGTGCTTTGGAATAAGTCGACTGCAACTAGCGGCTGTGGAAAATCAACTTCTCTGTCCAGTCGACTGCTGTGGGGAACCAGTCGACCGATGATCTGCAATTTTCTGTGTATCATCCTTAAAATCCTGAATCTGCTTCGTTTCTCCGTTTTAGGCTGTTCCTTATGGAAAAGAGAAAATAAGAGTTAAATACCACATATAGAGCTTTTAAATGTCTAATTGCATTAAAATTGTTGCTCCTAAATGTGGATAATATTGTGTTCATCAGTGACGCAGGGCACGGCTCCGTCATACGAGGAGAATGATCCGAGGGACCCTTCCGAGGTGGATCAGATCTCCTCAATCTTGACCAAGTCGGACCTGCATCGGATCAGGATTGGGTTTCGGATACCCAAAGAATACGTTCTTCTACTCCCCGGCCCCGGTGTCTGGGCGTGCACACCTACTTCGGCCGATACTTGCGTCTTCCCGTATGACGCACTAAATGCTGGACTTTGGCTGCCACTGCAACCTTTCGTAAACGAGGTGCTGCGGTGGTTCGGCCTGAGTCCCACTCAGTTTATGCCGAACATGTGGCGACACGTGATCGCCTTCGTCCTTCAGTGCCAAGAGATTGGTGTGCAGCCGGAGTTAGTCATACTTCGGAGCCTCTACCACATCTGCCAGATGAGCAAGATGGAGGAGAGGTACTATCTGTCACCGAGGAAGGGCGTGAAACTGATCGAGAACCCGGACTCGATCAAGCACTAGAAAGAGAAGTACTTCCTCATCCGTGCTCCCGAGCCGTGGGTCTTTCCGACGTAGTGGAAGATCGGAGTTCCGAAGTGGGCGAAGAAGGAGCCCGTGCTCACTAAAGAAGAGGAAGAGGTGGTGGAGAAGCTCCTCGGTCTTCCAACCCTTAGTTGGAAGGACATCACCGAGGAGGTCTTGTTTCGTGGGGGGCTTAGTCCGATCGACCCTAGTATGCTTTTCTCTTCTTTTCTTGCTTCAGCTTTATCTTTTGGTTAAAATTTTCTAACTCCTTCTGCTCGGTTTTTTCAGAGGCCCCCGGTATGGATTACAAAGGATTGATGGCCAAGGCTCGAGCGGCGAAGGAGCAGGAGTCGAGAAAGAGGAAGAGGACTGTGGCCGGGCCTCAGGGGGGTCGACCCGCGAAGGCCCCCTCGGCACCACCGACCGTCGTGGACCTGGTGGCCGAGGTGCCTTCGGGTGCGCCTGACCTCACTCCCTCGGAGACGCCCGCCAAAGCTCCACCGAAGGCACCGGCTCAAGTCGATCAGGTTGACGCGCCCAGGTCGTCGAGCGGAGCATTCAACATGAGCGCGGCCTTGGCTCTAGAGGTCCCCCCTCTCACCGCCGAGGTCGAGAAGATCCTTACCGAGGAGCACAAGCGCCTCTTCGTCCCCGACTGGTGGGTGATGAAGGTGGACGGGTTCCTCGGAGACGGGGGCATCTGCATGCTGGCGGTAAAGCACCTGCCGACTGCCAAAGACCGAGCCGCGCTGAAGGCGGGTACCGTTGGTGACGATGCTATGCAGATCGCTCGGAACACCATGTCGGTGAGTATCAAAAACTTCTATAAAATTTTTCCAAGTTTTTTCGCTCAGGCTTAATAGTTTCTTGTGTCACTGGAAGACCCTATGCCATTTCAACCACTTGCTCGAAGAGTTTGCGAGCAAGGAGAAGGAAATGACCGTGCTGAACGATCGGGAGCGGTCGGAGCGTGCCAAGGCGGTGAAACTGCTCGAGGCCGAGCAGTTGCTTTCCGCTTCGCGCGCAGCCGAGGTGGCCGGTCTTAAGGCGAAGCTTGCCGAGGCGCTGAAGCACTCGGCCGCCGAGGCTGCCAAGGTCGAAGCTTTGGAAAAGGAGATGGCTCGTATCGAAGAGGAGTTGTCCAAGGCACTGAGGGCGTCGGAGGAGGCTCTGAGCAGCCAGGCGTCGAAGGTGGCGACCGCGGAACAGGCGGTTCGAGACGAGGCCGAGGCCCACATGTTGACAAACATGAAGGAGGCGTACGCCCGAGCGCGAAAGCATGTGGCCGCTCGCATCCCCGGGTTCGTCGGCTCCTCCTACTACTTCTACGACCCCGTAGATGGGGAGGAAGAACTGCCTCTGGTCGAGCTCGCCCCCGGGCAGGAGGGCAAAGATGTCGAGGACGAGGTGGGCACCGAGGGCGCGATAGTCACCGTGCCGAGCGATGACGCTTCGGAACGACATCATGAGGTTGACCCCTGACTTAGTCGCCTCTACTCATTTTCTTTTTTTTCCTTTTTTGTAATGCCTAACTGCGGACTGGCCACCGCTTTTGTTTAAATTTTGGATTTTCAATGAAACTACTTCCCTTTTGAAATCTTGGCCAAAAGTTTCGAGATTTTGCAAAGTGTTCAACACTTTTTGCTCGTGTTGTGACCTCAAGTGTTGAAGACTTCTTTTGATATTCCTTCACTTTTCATGTCGAGTCGAGTTCAGCGGCTGAGGTTTCTCGCCTACGTACTGAATTGAAAGCGGCAAAGCGGGCTCTCTCTCGCAGCCGAGTGTGCCTCTTCAAAATCATGTTAGATCTATCAGAGGTCAAGGCAATGGCGAGAGGCTATTTTTCTGAGCTAAAACAACTACGGAAGCGATCTCGCAAGGTTCTTCTTGAAGGTGAGGTGGAGTTGCTCCGAAAGGCGCTATTCGACCTTACTCGAGCGGAAGGTTACCTTGTGGCGGAAGTTCAAGATTTGAAGATAGTTGAGGAAGAACATTTGGCGGAGGAAGACGAGTTAACTTCGGCAGTGGATAAGTTGATGGCCGAGCGCGATGAGTTGAAGGCGAAGGTCGACGAGTTGAGGAGGGTTACGGTCGACAGAAGTATCGAAGTGACCCACCTTCGTCGAATCATAGCCGATAGCTCTGGCGCTGAAGGCTCTGCTCGGCTTCCTCGCTTTAAGATATCTGTGAAAGACGACTCTTTGAGGGATCGGATTATCGAGCTCGAGGAGGAAGTCGCTCAACTTAAGCCTCAGCCGGCAAGAATCAATGTTCGGAGCACGTCGTGTATGCGCGAAGAGAGTGAGAGGGGAATCTCTTTTTACAAGCTCGCGACTCGTTCGCCTGTCGTTAGGCGGAGCCCGGCCGATGCTCAAAGCGGGGTGGCTGCCTCGTCTAGTGGCACTTCGGTTGGGGCTACGGTCAGGGGAAGCACCGAAGAGGCGTCTCGGTCCGTTGGTCTACAGACTAGCTCCGAAGTTAGAAGACGCCGTTCCCGAGTGTCTTTGAACCGAAACATCCCCATTCCAAAGAAGCGTTGAATAAGTTGTAATTATTCTTCTTTGAGTTTTTGTAGCGCCCTGTCTCGGTCTTGTAATTTGGGTTCCTTTGCCGAACTTTTTAATGAAATAAAAGCTCGTTTTCTTTCTGATGCTTGTGTTGGATGTGCAAGTTCTTTTTTTCCCATGTCTAGTCTAGTCGTGGACATTTCGTGTGCATCGATGGTCGTGGGAGCAATTCCGACTGGCAGACCACTTCTAGCGAGATTTCGAAGCGGAGTCCAGCCAAGTGTTCGACTCCAAACTCGTCGTTTGAGTTTGTTTCAACGGTTGTGGGAGCAATTCCGAATGGCGACCTGCTCCTAGCTTGCTTAAGAGCGAGCTTGCAAAGCGGAGTCGAGCCAAGTGTTGAACTCCGAACTCGTCGTTTGAGTTTTTTTCAACGGTTGTGGGAGCAATTCCAAATGGCGACCCGCTCCTAGCTTGCTTAAAAGCGAGCTTGCGAAGCGGAGTCGAGCCAAGTGTTGGACTCCGAATTCGTCGTTTGAGTTTGTTTCAACGGTTGTGGGAGCAATTCCGAATGGCAAACCGCTCCTAGCTTGCTTAAGAGCGAGCTTGCGAAGCGGAGGCGAGCCATGTATTGGACTCCGAACTTGTCGTTTGAGTTTGTTTCAATGGTTGTGGGAGCGATTCCGAATGGCGACCTGCTCCTAGCTTGCTTAAGAGCGAGCTTGCGAAGAGGGGTCGAGCCAAGTGTTGGACTCCGAACTCATCGTTTGAGTATGTTTCAACGGTTGTGGGAGCAATTCTGAATGGCAACCCGCTCCTAGCTTGCTTAAGAGCGAGCTTGCGAAGCGGAGTCGAGCCAAGTGTTGGACTCCGAACTCATCGTTTGAGTTTGTTTCAACAGTTGTGGGAGCAATTCCGAATGGCGACCTGCTCCTAGCTTGCTTAAGAGCGAGCTTGCGAAGCGGGGTCGAGCTAAGTGTTGGACTCCAAACTCGTTGTTAGAGTATAAAGAAGGTAAAAACAGGGAGATACAAGCAATTCACAGGTAAGATTTGAAGAAAAATGTTCTTTATTGAAAACTAATAGTCGACTGCTTCTAAGTTGCGAGCCGTTATTACATTGGAAAAATAAAGATGCAAAAGTAAAATTACAAGTGGAGAGGAACGGTTCGACATCTGACGGTACTCAGAGAGGCGTTCATGCGCTCTCTTGGTACTTTAAGGGATGGTCGACATTCCAAGTCCTGGGAATCTCTCTTCCTTCGAGGTCTTCTAGACCGTAAGTTCTGGGCCGAACCACCTTGGTGATCTTGTAAGGTCCCTCCCAATTTAGAGCTAGTATGCTCTTCTGGCTGGAAAATGAGATAGCTAACTTTCTGAGGACCAAGTCCCCTTCTTTGAGGTTGGTGGGACGGACTTTCTTATTGTAGGCCACCTCGATCCTCCTTCGGTAGCTTTGTTGGCGGATCGAAGCTCTTTCACGGAGCTCATCAATCAGATCCAAATTCGCTCGAAGCTCCCTGGCATTCGGCTCTTCTTCATAGGCAATTAGGCGAGGAGAGGGTACACTGACTTCCAGGGGGATCACAGCTTCGGACCCATAGGTGAGATTGAACGGCGACTCTCCTGTGGGGATCCATTTCGTAGTGCGGTAATTCCACAGTACGTTAGGGAGCTGATCCACCCATAAGCCCTTAGCGGACTTATCTAGCCTCTTCTTAATACCGGAGAGGATTTGTCGGTTGGCATTTTCTACTTGACCATTCGACTGTGGGTGGGAGACGGAGGAGAAGCGTTGTTGGATTGCGAGGTCTTCACATAGAGCTCGGAATGCGGCCCCTGTAAATTGTGTTCTATTATCGGTTATGAGGACCAGAGGGACACCGAATCTGTAGATGATGCTCTTCTAGAAAAACTGAAGGACTTTGTTCTCGGTGATTGTGGCTTAGGGCTCGGCCTCTATCCACTTCGAGAAGTAGTCGATGGCCACGACTAAAAATTTGAGTTGGCCGGGAGCTGGTGGAAACGACCCTAGTAAATCCATCCTCCACATTGCGAAAGGGATCAGACTTGATAGGGAAGCGAGGTGAGCTTGGGGTAGGCAACGAATGTTGGAGTACTTTTGACAAGAGCTGCATTGCCGAACATGTCGCTCGGCATCTTGTAGGAGGGTAGGCCAGAAATATCCATAATTCAACACCTTCCGAGCAAGGGATCTGGACCCTGAATGTGCTCCGCCTATGCCTTCGTGAAGCTCTTGTAAGGCATATGTGGCTTGTTCGGGGGAGAGGCACCTCAGATAAGGTCTACCGTCAACTTGTGTGAGGAGCGTTTGTACAAGATCCCCTCAATAAGGGTATACCGCTCCGCCCTGGTTCTGACTCGACGAGCTTCCTTAGGATCTTCAGGGAGGAGCCCATCCCTCAGAAATTCTACTAGGGGTTTCATCCAATCATCTTGAAGTTGAACCGGCAGTGACTCCATCAAATCGGAGGACTCTTCTTCTATGCTCGGCCCCAGGAGCACTTCAATCAGGACGGTCTGCTCGAGACCTTGGAGGGAGGAAGATGCTAACTTGGAGAGGGCATCTGCTTGGGATTTTCCTTTCTGGGGATTTGCCGAATAAGCGCTTCTTCGAATAGAGCCATGAGATTTCGGACCTTGGCTAGATACTTAGCCATTCGGTCATCTCGCGCTTTGTACTCGCCCAAGACTTGGTTCACAACCAGCTGAGAGTCACTAAATATACGGAGGCGTTGTGCCCCTGCTTTGGGGGCCATTCCGAGACTGGCTATAAGGGATTCATACTCCGCTTCATTGTTGGATGCCTTAAAGTTGATGCAGAGGGAGTATTGAAGAACGAAGTCATCTGGGCCCGCCAGAATAACCCCGGCTCCACTCCCTTCGGTGCAAGAGGATCCATCTACATATACCATCCAGATTGGAGGTCCATTTGCCACTTGACTGACTTCGGAAATGGTGCTCTCAACTATGAATTCGGCTAAGGCTTAAGCTTTGATTGCGGTCCGAGGCTGGTATTATATATCATGCTAGCTCAATTCGATCGACCACTTCATGATACGGCTAGAGGTCTCTGGCTTGTGCAGAACTTGCTTCAGCAGTTGGTCGGTAAGGACGACCACCGAGTGAAACTGAAAATATGGGCGAAGCTGATGGAACTGCGATGAAACCCAGGACCACGGATTGGTGTGCGTATCGATCATAAAAGCTTAACAGATTTAATACGTGATCTAACCCTTTATAGCGGAATCTTGGGTTCACGAATTATACCTACGATGAGAAGAAGACGATAGTTTCTAGCAACCTCGAGCCGTCAGCGACCCCAAGATCTTCTGCACGTATTCCTTCCTCGGGTTGGACGTCGTGTGGGCGACGGTCTACCAACCTTTCTTCTCCTTGGCTGACCTCTCTTTCTCACCTTACGTGAATCACGAATTTAGAGAAAACTTCTTATCTCTGATAATTATATGACGGCCAGAGAATAGAGGATATATATATAAGGCTACGGCAGGGACCATGAGGAGAAATTAGGGTTAGGTTTCCTAACGAATCTGGGTATCCCGTGTTCAGCCCGAACACACAACCCAGGCCCATTAACAATAGCTCGGTCCACTAAAGAGCTATTGTTGCACTACCTTCCTAATCCCAAATTATATTTATGGGCTCCTTTTATTATATGCTCGTTCAGCTCCCCATGTTAAGATATCGAATGTCCGTCGATCAAATTAAGTTACTGACAACTATATTGATCAACATCTTTTATCCTTAAGTAGTACCACTCAACTTTATTTGTCATGTCGGATGTAATCCACCTGCAGGGTTTACATGACAATCCTTATGAGCTCCTTAAGGGGACATCATCAACCCGACGTATCGGGACATGGATTCCTTTTACAATCAACAACCCATCATACATACAATGCTATTACCCAATTCATAGAGGTTGTTGATCCATAATGAATCTCACTCTTTTATGAGTCAAAGTAATGCACACTGCATATACATGTCTGTTATTATATCTGGATTAAGAGCATAAGCATCCATAATAACAGAGGTGTTTGTTCTCTTTTATAGTCAGTACAAAGAGAACAACCTCAAGTGGTCCTGTTCAATACACACAAAGTGTACTAGTGTAAACCTATAGTCAAGATAGACTAATACCAGATTACAATACAACCTTTCCAATGGATTGTCCAAGTCCGTCTAGGTTGTGAACTATTTATATATTCCATAGGGAACTATTTAATATGATCTTCTGTGTGTCTCCTCACACCATATTATCAACCTTATAGAATATCAGATACTTGCATTAATATTATAATAAAAACAATATGCAAACATATGCCCATATGATTCTCATTCAAAAAAAATAAGGAAATAAAGTTAATACAAAAGTGATGCTTTCAGTATATAACCCTAACAGAAGCTTCCTAGCTGCCATAACCAAGGCGTATGCCATCTTCTCTAGCCTTGGATAACGAAGCTCAGCATCACGAAGTACCTTGCTTACGTAATAAATGGGCTTCTGAGCCTTGTCTTCTTCCCTCACCAAGACAACGCTGAGGGTTTGTTCGGAGGTAGCTAAGTAGAGGTAGAGTGTTTCCCCAGGGATAGGCTTGCTGAGGAGAGGGGGGTTGACTAGGTAGGCTTTAAGCTGATCGAATGAGTCCTGCTGTTGCTGACCCCATTCGAAGCCCTTAGCCCCCCTGAGAGCCTTGAAGAAGGGAAGTCACTTCTCCCCTGACTTGGAAAGGAAGCATCCTATAGCTGCGAGGGGCCTGGTTAGTTTATGAACTTCTTTCACATTTTTGGGAGGAGCCATGTCCAGTATGGCTTTGATCTTCTCGGGGTTGGCTTCGATACCTCTTTAGCTGACCATGAAGCCTAGAAATTTCCTGGACGAGACTCCGAACGCACACTTGTTCGGATTGAGCCTCATATCGTGTTTCCTTAATACATCGAATGCCTCCTGTAGATAGGTGACATGGTTGGCCCCACGGATGCTCTTCACAAGCATATCATCAACATATACCTCCATGTTGCGGCCAATCTGATTTTGGAAGACTTTGTTAACGAGGTTTTGATAAGTGGCTCCTGCATTCTTCAACCCGAAAGGCATCACCCTGTAGCAGTAGAGGCCCCGATCGGTAACAAAGGAGGTCTTCGGGATGTCCGGGGGGAACATGCGTATTTGATTGTATCCGGAGAAAGCGTCCATGAAGCTGAGAAGCTCATGGCCCGAAGTGGCATCAATAAGGGTGTCGATGCTTGGAAGAGGGAACGGATCTTTGGGGAATGCTTTATTCAGGTCGGTAAAATCGATGTAGATTCTCTAGCTCCCGTTGGCTTTCTTTACCATCACAACATTTGAGAGCCATTCGGGATAGTTGACCTCCTGTATGAACCGAGCCTTAAAGAGCTTGTCCACTTCTTCTTTTATAGCTTGTTGGCGCTCGGGAGCAAATTTGCGCCTCTTCTGTTGAACCGGTCTAGACCCCGGTGTGACACTCAGGTGGTGGACGAGGAGCTCTTCTGAGATTCCAGGCATGTCGGCAGCCGACCAAGCAAAGAGGTCACAGTTCTTTCTAATACATCGGATTATGTCCGAGCTTAGGGCAGATGAGAGGGTCTTGCTGATAAAGAACTTGCGGTTCGGATCTTGTTCAGAGAAGAGCACTTCCTCCAATTCATCCACCAGCTCGGACATTGGTCGGACACCATCTTGGGGGATTTCAAGAGTTTCGAGGGAGAGGACTAGACCCCCAGTAGAAGTCTTGTAGCATTTGCGGACCATTTCCTGACTGCCTCTGACTTCCCCTACTCCTGCCCGGGTGGGGAACTTCATCTTGAGGTGATAAGCAGAAGGGACGGCTTCGAGAGCAGCTAGGTTGGGCCGGCCCAGGATGACATTATAAGCTGCGGTGATATCAACGACCATAAAGTCCATCGGCTCCGTTCGGGTAGTAGGAGTTTTGCCAGCGGTTATGTCTAGGGTGATCACCCCTTCGATAGTCACTTGCACTCCTGTGAACCCACAAAGCGTGTAGCCGGTGGGCTTAAGCCTGCCCCGGGGAAGTTTGAGTCCTTTGAAAGCATCGAGGAAGAGGATGTTAACGGAGCTGCCATTGTCCACCAGTATCCTTTCCAACTTAAAATTCTCAATATGGAGGTTGATCACAAGTGCGTCGCAGTGGGGGGTTCGGATGCCTACCAGGTCTTCATCTGAGAATGTGATGGGTACTCCAAGGCCTTTAGGGGGAGGTGTGCCGTGAACCAAATTAACTTCTCTTATGAATGCCTTCCGATAGGAGTTGGAGGAGCCCCCCATTGGGCCCCCATGAATGAGGTGTAGGACACGCTCCTCTTCGAATTCGGGTGTTCCATCACGTCGTTCAGGATGCTTGTTAACCACCCGAGGAGGAGGAGGAGGAAGGTCGGTTCGGTCTTTTCTCACAAATTTGGCCAGCTGCCCCCTCTGGATGAGGGCCTCAATCTCGTTCTTCAGGGTCTGGCAATCATTGGTGTCGTCGCCATGGTCTCAGGTGATAGCGGCACCACTTCTCTTTGTCCCTCTTCTTGCCAGGGGTGTTCATCTTCGGGGCAAGAGGTATCACCCCTTCCTTCTCGACTTCCATGAGAATAGTGGAAATGTTGGCGTTAAGAGGAATGAATTTTTCGAATCTGGGGGGAGGGCGGCGTTGTCCGCCATTGTCCTTCTGGAGCTTCTTGGCTCCCTCTTCTTCACCCGCCTTTCTTTTGGTTCCGGAGGAAGGCCCCTCAAAGGTGGGGCGATGCTCGGCCTCCTCTGCCCGGATATACTTCTCGCTTTGGAGAAGGAGGTCGGAGAAGTTCTGCGGGGGATTCTTGGCGTAGGAAGACCGAAGGCTGGAGTTGAGGATATTCGACTAGAATGTTGCTACAACGATCGACTGGTCGAGGTGAACCTTTTCACATAATCTCGCAGCTTCTCACCCTTCTTCTGGTTAAGATAGAGTAGCAAAATGCTGGTCTTCTCAGTTCGGCAGCTACTCACGAAGTGGGTGACGAAGAGGGTCTCGAATTGCTCGAAGGAGAATATTGAGGATGGGGTGAGGCGAGAGTACCATTCCCGGGCCGGACCCTTAAGAGTAGCGGGGAAGGTCTTGCACAGCAGAGCATCGGAAGCTTGGTGGATTAGCATGAGGGTCTTAAAGCTTTCGATGTGGTCCACGGGGTCGGACTCCCCGGAATAAGTCTCGAACTGTAGAGGCTTGAAGCCTATTGGAACCAGCGCCTCCATAATGGTACGAGAGAAAGGAGGTCGGCTCGAACAGGAGGGTCCTTCCTCTATTTCTTGGAGACGACAGTAGACAGTGTCATCCCTTCGACGATATTCAAATGAGCCTCTGGACTCGTCTTTGTACGAGGGAGAGCGGGGGCTACGACGATGGTAGCCTCGGGAGTGGCGAGGAATAGGAATTTGCTGGGGGTTGCTAAGAGCTGGAGGAGGAGTTAAGGACCGTCGGCGAGGACTTTGGATCGGGGGAGGAGTGGGGACCCTCTGAGCATCATTATTGTTGGGTCGGTGATGGAGGGCTTGCAAAATGGTTGCCTGGAATTGCTGGAATTCGGCTCGGGTGATAGGAGCATTATCATCCCTCGGTGAGCGAGGCCTTCTTCTATTGTGCTCGGGGGACTCTCTCGTCTTCGGTGAGGCGGAGACCTCCTATGTTCTCGGCGATGAGGAGATCGCTCATTTGGATGTTGTTGGCGGGAGACTCCCTCTCGGGCCTGCCTTTCATCCAAACGACGGCGAAGGTCCTCTTCCTTATGTCGATTGTTAAGGGTGTTGCGGAGGTCATCGGAGGCCCGGGGATTGTGAGACGCCATGGAGTCGGTAGAGGGATTGTGCACGGAGACGTGGTCATGTTGAAGAGGTTGTTTCGGAGGATTGGGATGGGAGCCCCCTGCACCGGCATTTTGAGGCCCGGTCTGACCCCGAGGGGGTTGGAGGTTCTGATAAGGAGGTTGGTCCTACTGCGTGGCCTGATCATATTGAGGAGGAAGCCCTGCCGGCTGGACAGTCTGGAGGGGGATCTCCTGTTGTGGTTGAGGAGGAGTGGGTCCACGGTTGGACCCTCTGGATCTTAGCTTTTGGGGAGGCATGGCTGGGCGGATCTGACCAACAGGAAGAGGGAAGGCTGCTATTCGCAGATTCCCACAGACGGCGCCAATCTATTACCGCTGAATCTAGTGTGGGGGCAAACAGATAGTATTTGTGGATTCTTGGGGAAACTGAATAGTCAAACCTTAACTTCTTCCGCCGGAGTTGGACCGCTGTCTCCCGCCGTTCACCTGCAAAAAGTGCGAAACACCGGGGTTGATCCCGGCGACGCACCCTCCGACGCTCAAGTCAGTTCAGGAGAGATTATGAGAGAGCGTAAATTGGCAAAAGATTGATTACCTCTTAATGGTGGTGGATGGGGGGTATTTATAGCCGCCGCTAGGATCAGATTAGGAATGTAATCCCTAATTCCCAGTGAAAGGATAGATATGAATCAAGGCTGTTGATTAGGATTAATCAGAAACCCTAATTCTATCCCGCTGGCCCGGGTTTGCTGCGGGTTGAAACCCGCACCCAGTTGGGATGGACAAGTTTGTGGGTTACTGGGCTTTCGGTAAGAAGACCCAATAACCACTTCAGACCCGTTTGTAAGTGAAATTACCATGTTACCCCCTGGCTTTAAGATTCACGCCTGATTTGGACGGTTTCGATTTAACCCTATTTTTAGCCATATCAGGAAGGTTCCCTAGCATTTCTAGTCTCAAGATATAAAATTTCATGAAATTCCATTATAGGTAGCATAGTCTATTTAATTTGGAAAATAAGGTAATGCAGCAAAACTTGAAATCTGAAAGTTCACACACAGCAGTACTAAAACAGTGATAATTCACAGAATACAATTCTAAATTTCAATCTGTTAAAAGGGTTGTAAAATAGAAAAATCATGCTACATTTCATATTCACAAAGTTTTCATAAAAAATGACTAGAATCAGGTTGAAAACAGAATTCTTTACTGAACGGCATGCAGTTTGGAAATATTTCGACTAGTTTCTCAAGCATGAAATAAGTTATAAAAATCATTAAATAATTCTACAAAAATTAGGGGTTGATCCCGTCATGTCTAAACATACTCAGAATAATATCAAGTCCAAATTTTACTTTTAACATCAGTTTCAAAATAATAACTCATACAGAAATCTTAAAATTCGGAATCTGGAAATTTCGATACAACTACAGTAAAACAGCGATAACTAACACCTCAAAAATCGGAATTGAGATTCGTCCAAAGTTCTGGAAAATAGACATCGAGGCCTACGAATCATGTTCACAAATTAATTTATTTTACCGATTCAAACAGGATCTGAATTGTTGTATCAAATCAGGTCAGCAGTAAAAAGGAACTTCTTTTATGCATTTTATCAAACAAGTCAAATACAATAGATCCAATTTAAGATGTAATGCAAAGCATGGTATATTGGTCACTCAAATCAACATGGCATGTGTATTAACAATTCCACAACGAGATAGTACATCTAACACATCATTCATGTAACAAAATCTACAATATACGGTATGTTATGAACTAGCACATACACACCAAGATTTTCATCTAATCCAATTTATTTCCATATAGTGTGTGACAACTTATTGTGAGATAATCTTGGTCATGAGATGAAGGAAACGAATCAAGCGAACAAGAATATGATTTACAGGGATTAACAAAAGAGTACAAAACAAACATGCATGCAAGACTACTTACGGTATTTATGTATGAAGAACAAAATAACATAAAATCTACTTGCCCGATTGGATGATGATCATGATGATGTTGAGAATAACGGGCGAGCATCCCGACAGGAACAACACGTGCAACCACGAAAGCATGAACGATACACGTGCAAACGAATGGACCCACAAAACACGTGCACTCTACGTGCAAAGCAACACAGCAAGAGCATAGCAACAACAATATTCAATCACAACAGAAAAGGCATGGGAGGCCCACGGAAACAGCAACACCCACGACGGCAGCGATGGCACTGATTGGATCCAACGGTGGCAACGTTGGCTGGCTGCGATGGCGAGGCCTTGATTGCGGTGGTCGAGCAGGGTAGCGATGGGGATCTGCGATGAGGTTGTCGACCAGCGGTGGTGGTCGACAGTCGGGGGTGAGCTGTCGAGACGAGGCCAGGGTCAGAGGGTTCACGGCGGTGGACGGGTTTTGATGAGGAGGAGCGGATGAGGTCGACTGTGGGTGAAGAACAGGGACGAGCGGTATGGGTGCTGCGAGGGGCTTAGAGATGACTGGAGGAGCAGTCGGCAATGGCAAAAATTGGTGGGGGATGACCGAGGGGAGAAGACGAGTTGGCAACATAAGGAGATGGCGAAGGTGATGGTCGAGGATGGGCTCGATGAGGAAGAGCAAGGGCTCGGACTGTGGTGTGCTCCGTTTCCGGAGCAGAGGAGAAAGGGGAGTCGACTGTGTGTGGGGGGGGGGACTCGACGGTGGGAGACAGAGGGGCAACAGGTGACGAGGAGAGCGAGATGGGTTCAGGGGTTCGAGGAGAAAGAAGACGGGATGGATATCAACAGTAGGGGTAAGGGGAATGAACAGTGGCAGCTAGGGTTTGTAGGGTTAGGGTTTAGGGTTATTATAATAGAGTATTTATAGGATTAAGTTGAGATATTGGGTTATTGGGCTAATGGGTAGGATCCAATATGGAGGAGGGTTAATGGGTAATAAATGAGTTTAAATTCAATAGGTAAAATAATTAGGATTATAGGGTTTATAAAACATACATATATACTTGTACATTAAATCATGAACAAACAAAACCAATAATAGTAGTAATAATAATATTAGTAATAGCAATAATAATAATAATAATGGTAATAATAACAATAATAATAATAATATAAATATCAAAATATGATTTAAGTCTAACAAATTCATTAAAATCCAAATAGTAATAACATATTAGATTTGGGCTAAAATATAAATAGTCGACCAATTGGAAATCGAAAATAAAGTTAAAATACTCCATCATTCAAAAATAAATATAATTGTCGATAAGAAAATATTTTAATATAAAATCCAAGCCGAATTTAATAAATACTGAATTTATAAATATCAAAATACCAAAAATATTCAGAAAATATGTATTTACGGGAATGGGGGTTACAATCCTACCCACCTTACAAAAATAATTTCGTCCTCGAAATTCAATTGAGGCAGAACATAGGACAAGGCAAAAGCAAACTTGTGGGGTAACAAAACAGAGGACTAGAGGAAAAGAAATGAAATGGTGGCAACACCAGAATAAGAAAGAAGTTGATAAGAATGATATCAAATATTGAATTAATGCATGGTGATGAATGGAATGCAAGAAAAGAAGTAAACGGTATCAAGAAAAGAAATAACACAAGACTTGTGAGATAACAAAGCAAGAAGATGAAGGAGTAAGTAGAACTAAAATCGAGGAGAGAATGGATAGGGAAGAATCGAACCAAGCAATGAGTCAATGAATGAAGATGAATACAAGGAATGGAAGAAGCAAACAATGCAGGAAAGAAGCAACAAGAAAATCCTGGGACCTGTGGGTTGTGGGCCCACCACACTTCCGCTGCGCCACTCTGATCGGAAAGACACTGTCATCAGCGCCTATTAGCTCCAGCAATCTTCTTCATGGCTCACCATATCATGACACGTCCAAGCGGTATCTCTCTGGCATGAAGTTCGAACTCTTGGCAACTTCAGATTCTGAACACTTCCTGAGATCCTGGGACTCTACATGCACATCTCGGAGCAAAAAATGACACTTCCTCTCCTGGTGATAATCCAAGCCGCAGACAAGTCGTAGTAGATCCAGTGATGCCGATTGACGAACCAAGCAGAAAGAAAGGAATGAATAGAACCAGAATCAAAAGAACATGGATACGGGGAGAATGAATTTATACCCAATAAGGAATCAACCAATGAGAGAGACTGAGAAATACGAAAGAAAACAAGGAATCAAGGAATTGAATAAGAAGAGAACAAAATGAATCGAAAAAGACTAGTATCCAGATCAATTTGATTATCAATTTTTCATGCAATGGCATGGTCTGTTAATAGTTTAGATAATCCTGATTGAGTCAAGCCTGTTTAACGTATTAATCAACTAACACATTAGCCAAACCTAGCTTTAATACCAACAAAAAACCATGTCGCGCCCCACTTCCCAAAAGGAATACTGAATATGATACGCAACAAAGTCCAGCAAATGGTTTTCACCATCCATAAGATGTAAAGATCTACTCAACTCAGCATAACAGTAAATATAGAGTATACTCAATCACGAATGCATGAACAATTATTAATCAACAACATTTATTTGAGACAATATAAAATTCCAAACAAATACAAGATCTGAATCAAAACAAACTCCGGGACTACAAGCCCATTAAAAGTCTCAGTGTATCAACACGAATGAAATAACTCAAAAAAACAAAACACTAAGCAGAATTTTCCAATGCGAGGCCTAAAACCTTTTCTCACCAACTCCCTTGGGGAGTTGATCCCAAAAACCTGCTCATATAGCAAATGCAAGGAAATAGGAAGACAGGAAAACAGAATGCCCGTTAGTTGCAAGTTCCGGGCTGCAAGTAATACAAACAGAAAAAGTGGAAATGGAAAATATGAAACAAAAACAGGAAGTACCAATAGGGAGGAAAACAACAGTAGATGACAGTTTAAAAATAACAGGAAACAGTAGTAGGTAAATAGTAAAGGATAACAGTAACAGTAACAAGGTGTGTCAGTGAAAACATTTATTCTTAAGTCTATTGTTCCTTATTATCTATTTAGAACTTCATGCATCCCAAAATTTACCACATGATTTCTATATTCAAACACTTTCGTTTAGATTTTTTAGTGGAACCTATAGGGCTGTGAACTCGGGCAAACAGTAACAGTAACAGTAAACAGTAATGGTGTCATGGATCATGTAATCATGGATCAATAGAAAAACAGAACAGTAACAGTAAACAGTAATGGTGTAATGGATCATGTAATCATCCATCCAGAGAAAACAGTTGGTGAAACACTGTATCACGGTAAACAATTGGGAAAACAACTCCCCTTCTGAGAAGACATTTCTATATTGTCCAATACTAGATCTTTCCCTTAAACCCCAGCTTGATTAGTTGTTATTATTAAACAGGTGTGAACGAACACAAACATGGCCAAAAAGAAATGGCATGAACAGGGGACAAGTTTAAGTCGAAAAGGAAACATATACGGGTGACAAACAACTTATAACAGTTAGAACAACGAAACTTCCAGTTCTGGACAGCAAGATGTTACTGCACCGAACTGAGATTCCATCAGAAAATCTAGGAACTAGAAGCTTTGCCGAATCCAGTGCATATATAAAAATCATAAATCAGCCACAGTAACAGGATCTAAAACAGCGTTTTATACAGAGTTTACGTTCTACCAGAATATGCAATGTATTGTTCATATCCACGAAAAGGGTCTAAAAACATCATAATAAAATCTGAGGAAAATCTGGAAGGTTCCTAAGCATATCTAGTCTCAACATTTAAAATTTAACGGAATTCCATTACAGTTAGTATAGTCTATTTAATTTGGAAAACAAGGTAACGCAGCAAAACTTCAAATCTGAAAGTTCAGACACAGCAGTACCAAAACAGTGATAATTTACAGAATATAATTCTAAATTCCAATCCATCAAAAAGGTTGTAAAACAGATAAATCAGGCTACATTTCATATTCACAAAGTCCTTCATAAAAAAGGAACAGAATCAGGTTGAAAACAGAATTCTTTACTGAACAACATGCAGTTTGGAAATATTTTGACTGGTTTCACAAACATGAAACAAGTTATAAAAACCACTAAATAATTCTAAAAAAAGTAGGGTTTGATCCCAGTCATATCTAAACATACTCAGAAAAATATCAAGTCCAAATTTTACATTTAACATCAGTTTAAAAATAATAACTCATACAGAAATCTTAAAATTTGGAATCTGGAAATTTCGATAGAACTGCAGTAAAACAACGATAACCCACACCTCAAAAATCGGAATTGAGATCCGTCGAAAGTTATGAAAAATAGACATCGAGGTCTACGAATCATGTTCACAAATTAATTTATTTTACTGATTCAAACAAGGTCTAACTTGTTGTGTCAAATTAGGTCAGCAGGAAAAAGGAACTTCTTTTATGCATTTTATCAAACAACTCAAATAGAATAGATCCAATTTAAGATGTAAAGCAAAGCATGGTATATTGGTCACTCAAATCAAAATGGCATGTGTATTAACAATTCCACAACGCGATAGTACATCTAACACATCATTCATGTAACAAAATCTACAATATACGGTATGTTACGAACAAGCACATAGACACCAAGATATTCATCAAATCTAATTTATCTCCGACAACTTATTGTGAGATAATCATGGTCATGAGATGAAGGAAACAGATCAAGCGAACAAGATTATGATTTTTGGGGATTAACAAAAGAGTACAAAACAAAGATGCATGCAAGACTACTTACGGTATTTAACTTGTATGAAGAACAAAATAACATACAAGCAACTTACTTGATTGGATGATGATCGAGATGATGTTGAGAATAACGGGACGAGCATCCCGAAGACAACAACACGTGCAACCACGAAAGCATCAGCGATACACGTGCAAACGAACGGAACCACGAGACACGTGCACTCTACATGCAAAGCAACACAACAAGAGTACACCAACGGCAAGATTCAATCACAACAGCAAACACAAGGGAGTGTTGGATCCTATAGGCACGGCAAGAAACACTAGAGGGGGGGTGAATAGTGTTGTATAAGAAATTATTGCGGAATTGAAAGTTTTCTTATGTCCAGTCGAATGTAAATGAGATATCAGTCGACTAGGGCATCAGAGTAGAAGAGTATTTTGAGACTAGTCTGATAAGTCGACTTAAATAGGAGAGAGAGTTGACTTGCCAGAAGAGTTTTTAAGACGATTGTTGTGACAGTCTGATCAGTCGACTTAGGATGGAGATCCAGTCGACTTATCAGAAATATTTCGAGTAAACTGAAATGCAAGTAATGAAAAGAGTTCAAAGAGATACAACCACAGAGATACCAATCACAGAGTACACACGATGTATCCTGGTTTGGTCCTCCCGACCTACATCTAGTCCCCAAGCAACCCACTTGAGATTTTCCACTATTCTTGAAAATGTACAAGAACACCCTACGGCGCTACACAACAACCTTGTCCAACCCGTAGTCCTCTCTCACCGCTAGAGAGAGCAAACCCACTCTTCCACCGAGAGTAAAAAACTGACTCTACACTCTAGAGTCCTACTCTCCAACCAAGAGGAACCACTCTCACAACCGAGAGTAAAAGAAAACAATAAAGATGTTTACAATCAACCTATAGCCTTGTAGTGTTTGTGATTTTGCAAGTGGTTATTCGGTCAACTTCTGAAATAAGTCCAAAACAAAATCGGTGTTATGCTGGAATGAAATCAGAGAATCAAGACGTAGAGAATTTGAAAGCTTTTGAACTCTTGTTCTCTTTTTGAAAATAAGGACTTGAAAGCTTATCAAAAAGAGAGTGTATTGGTACCCTTTTCCAAGTGATTTCTAAACTCTATTTATAGAGTTAGAATCACTGGACGTTGAGAAACATTTGTACCAACTATCAACCAATGGAAATAAATCTTTTGAATTCGAAAAATCAAGTTTTGAAATCAGTAAACTATCGAAACGACTTGAACAATCGACTGGGTTGCCGTTATGAGTCGACTGGCCAGAGTTTAAAGAAAATCATATAGTTTTGTACAGATGCAGTCGACTGGTCCATAACGGCAGTCGACTGGTACTCAACAGCTGATCTAGTTTGAGTTGTTTCGACCTTTAGATTTTGTAAAACACACAGTTATAAAATTATGTGTGAGTGTGTGTGTGACAAGGCTGTACATCAATCTAAGACTCAACAAAGAGAAAAATTACATTTGATTTTATAAGACACAAAATAAAAGACATTTAAGCTATGGTCTTGACTTGAGTCTTGAGTCTTGAGTGAAGCTTTATCCATTGTCTTTGTATGATGCTTTGCTTGATCATTCTTCAGCTTTAGAACATTGTGATTTTCTTGATCAATTTGCTTTGAGGCCTTTGTATATCATATATGATAAACTTTGATACAACCTGCAATATATGAGAAATAGCACAACAAACTTTGCATTGTGTTGTAATCATCAAAATCAAGAATCAACATTCTCCACCTTTTTGATGATGACAACATAATAGCTTACGATAATGGAAATAAATATTACACATGCTCTCCCTATCAAATGTACAACATGCACAAAGATATGCTACTAAACATGCATAGGTTTAAAAAACATGCACAAAGATATGCTACTCAAAACAGCACATAACAAAGCAACACATACTAGCTCTTTTTCTCCCCCTTTGTCATCAACCAAAAACAAAAAATGGGAGAGAAAAAAAATATATAGCAATGCAAGAGAACAAAAGATAACAAACAATGCCAAGTTTATACATGGAAACTTAAAAGACAAAGTTCAAAAGATTACAGAATAGTAGAAAATACATTAAAATAAAAATAATATTACTTAATCAGTCTTCGTCATCTTCATCTTGAGCATCTTGAGAGGGAGGAGGAAACAGAGAGGTGAACAACTGAGTGAGATGAGAAATACTTGCTTCAAGAGCATCTTGACGATTCATGAGAACGTCTTGACGATCCATAATATAATTAACATAAGTGTAAAGACTTCTTGGATCATCAAAATCAGCATGAGGACGAGATGAACTAGAAGTAGAAGACCGATGAGCTGAATTGGCTAAGGGGATAGGAGGTACATTCCTAGAAGGAGACCTAGGTGGAGAATTTAGCAACTTCATATGTGCTAAACTAGCACGATCAAATAAATCAAAGTGTTTTACAACATCCATCTCCAATTCGAGATCAACATCATAAGCATAGAAAACGTGAGTGAGTAAAGCACCAAATGAAAGAAACGAAGTATGAGCCTTAGCAAGACGTTTAAAGATGACTAGAGCCCAATTTATTTTAATATTGTCGAGTATTACATAAACAGCTTGTTGCAACTCAAGAGAAAACTGATCATAACTCCCGGTTTTGGGAATAATGTTATATGGCAGTATGTGTGGAACTAGTTTAGCAATAGGAGTAATAGAACGATTGGTCATAGGAGGACCATAATTTGGCAAAAATTTTAGAAAAAATGGAGTCATCGTCTATATCAACATATCCTAAGTCACACCCTACATCAGACAAACTCAAAATAAGACTAAGTCTAGCTGGGGAGATTTTCATACATTTATCTTTGACAGACGATAAAATAAAAATCTCATTACCTTCCGAAGTAGTAATCTTCATATTTGTGTAAAACAAATATATTAGGTGAGGATAGTAAGATGGTTGATTGACAAGAGACAATAGATCAAATAAACCACATTGCTCAAACAATGGGGCTAGAGGGAACCTATCTAAATCCGGAAAATTCACAAATCTACCCGAAAAATGATAATGGAACAAATAATGTACCATTTATCAATGAGATTCGGATTTCTCAAAAATTGAAGATAGTTTCTAGATCCTTTTCGTTCTTCTACATTAGAGGAACGGGATCTTTTGGGGGCCATAACAAAAAAAATCTTAAAAATCAAGAGAGGGAAAGAGTCTAAGAAAATATACCGACAAAGAGGTAGCAAAGAGAAGTAAAGAACTTCAAGAGATCTTCTGAGAGTCACTTGAAATTGAAAGGGAGCTTCAATCTGGGGTTTCAAAATCCTTGAAATCGCTAAGCAGCAGCAGCCGACTTAAGAGCTCGGTAGAGAGAGAGAGTTAGGGTAAAAATGAAAGAATGAGAGTAAGGAGTTAGGGTTTTTACTTTGAATGGACGACTGTGATGAAGGCAAGGGAGTATCAAAGGCTCAGATCGGTCAAAGGGTAGCAGTAAAGTGAAAAAAATCACCTCAAAAGATGTGTCAATTTTTGAATTTGAAGAAAACTGATTCGCGACAGTCGACTGGTTTTAGAGGGCAGTCGACTTAGTCGAGAACAAAATAAAAAACGAACATAGTACTAATACAACTGGTCAGTCGACTAGGTGCTGTTCACAGTCGACTGTCTAGAGCATAAAACTGAGACAAAAACTTAGAAAAATAAAGATACTTGGCAGTCGACTGAAAATTACTCGTAAGTTGACTTACCAGAGAAAAAATTCAAGAAACATCATGAAAATTACAAATCCCTAGTTCTCTCCTTAAGGTGATAAATGTGTCTTCCTTAAGTGGTTTAGTAAAGATGTCAGCTATCTGTTTATCACTAGAAATAAATTCTAAAGAAATGTCTCCCTTTAAAACATGATCACGTAAAAATTGATGTCGAATATCAATATGTTTCGTACGTGAGTGTTGAACCAGATTTTTAGATAAGTTAATGGCACTGGTATTATCACATATTATTGATGGTTTTTCAAATGAAATACCATAGTCTAATAGGGTTTGTTTCATCCACAAAATTTGGGCACAAGCCAAACTTGCAGCGATATATTCAGCTTTTGTAGTGGATAGGGATACCGAATTTTGCTTCTGCACCAAGAGACTAGTGAATGTTCCAAAAAATGACATGTCCCACTAGTGCTCTTGCGTTCAGTTTTACTACCGGCAAAATTCGCATCACTACATGACAAAAGTTGAAACTTATCGGTGCGTAGATAAAATAGACCATATTCAGATGTGCCTTTAAGGTATCTTAAAATATGTTTCACATCTTTTAAGTGAGACTCTTTAGGACTTAACTGATATCTAGCACACAAATATACACTAAACATAATGTCCGGTCTACTAGCAGTTTTATATAAGAGTGAGCTAATCATACCTCGATAGAGTTTTTTATCAACACTTTTACCTAATTCATCTTTGTCAAGGGTAGTGGTAGTAGCCATAGGTGTGGTCTTACTACTCGTGCTATCCATGTTAAACCATTTGAGTAATTCCTTAGCATATTTTCCTTGATTAATAAATATGCCATTTGGTGTTTGTTTAATTTGTAGTTCAAGGAAATAGTTGAGTTCACTCATGTGACTCATCTCAAACTCATTTTTCATGGTATTAGCAAACTCTTGACAGAGATGGCTATTAGTAGAACCAAAGATTATGTCATCTACATATATTTGTATGATCAAGATATTTGTCTCTATTTTCCTAATAAACAGGGTAGTGTCTACTTTACCTATTTTAAAACCCGTTTCTAAAAAGAAAAGTCTTCAATCGATCTTACCAAGCACGTGGTGCTTGTTTAAAACCATATAAAGCCTTTTTCAATTTAAAAATGTGGTTTGAAAATTGCTCGTGTTCGAAACCTAGTGATTGCTTAACATAAATATCTTCCTTTATAAATCCATTAAGGAAAGCACTTTTAACATCCATTTGAAAGAGTGTAAAATTCATAAAATAAGTAAAAGATAATAAGATACGGATTGATTCTAATCTAGCAACAGGAGCATATGTTTCATCAAAATCTATGCCTTCTTCTTGATTATACCCTTGAGCAACTAGTCTAGCTTTGTTCTTAACAGCTTGTCGTGATTCATCTAACTTATTCTTGAATACCCATTTGGTACCAGTTATAGTATGATCAGGAGGTCGTGGAACTAAATCCAATACATCATTCCTTATAAATTGGTTTAACTCATCTTGCATGGCATTCATCCCAAACTCATTCTCACAAGCTTCTTGTATATTCTTTGGCTCAAAATCCGACAAGAAAGCTGTGTGAGAAAAATATGTTAACATGTGATTTTGTCTGAATACCATGTGAAATGTTACCAATTATTAAGTCATGAGGATGATAGCTAACTTCAACAAAAGATTTTGGTAAAGTTGGAGACATCACAACAGGATCAGTCGACTGATTTACAGTGGTCGACTTGACTTCCTTATCGGTCGACTTATCCGCAAGGCTAGTTTGCTCTAAAGATGTAATTACTTTATTTAAAGGTGATGAATCAGTTTCATCATCTTCAATTAATGTCGATGAAGACAGAGATTCATCAAATGCAACATGCATGGATTCTTTAATAGTCATTGTTGACTTGTTGAAGATCCTATATGCCTTACTCCTATTTGAGTATCCTATAAAGATACTCTCATTAGATCTAGGATCAAACTTATATAAATTATCCTTAGTGTTCAGAATAAAACACTTACATCCAAATATTTTGAAGTAAGAGACCTTAGGAATTCTAACAAAAAATAGCCCATAATATGTTTTCTTTAGCTTAGGCCTAATCAAAATTCTATTTAAAATATAACAAGCTGTAGCAACGGCTTCAGCCCAAAAATACTTAGGTAAATTGCTTTCAACAAGCATGGTACGTGCACATTCTTGCAAAGTCCTATTATTCCTTTCAACCACTCCATTTTGTGGTGAAGCTCTGGAAAATGCAAACGAATGAGTTATATCATTCTTGTTGCAATATTCTGCAAACATTTCATTTTCAATTTCTCCACCATGATCACTTCTAATAGTGACTATGGTTAAAGACTTTTGATTATGAATTCGTTTACAAAAAATTAGCAAATTCTACAAAAGCATCATTCTTATGTTTTAAAAAGAAAGTCCAAGTGAATCGTGAAAATTCGTTTACTAAAACAAATACATACCTACTTTTATTTAAAGAAGCAACTCTAGTAGGGCCAAATAAATCTAAGTGGATTAATTCGAGCGGCCTACTAGTAGAAATTACTTCTTTTGTTTTAAAAATAGATTTAATTTGTTTACCTAGTTGACATGCATCACATAACTTATCCTTTTTAAAGGCATAGTCTTGGCAGCCCTTTAACTAGGTTGTATTTAGACAATTTAGAGATTATTTTCATATTCACATGGCCAAAACGTTTATGCCATAATCAAGAATCATTATTAGAAGCTACTAAGAAAAAATCATTCAAAAAATCATATGCCTTTAAACATAGTTCATAAATGTTATTTTTCCTAAATCCTTGAAAGGTTATATTTTGCATGGTAGAATCATAAATTAAGCATGCATCTTTTTCAAACATGATTTATAACCCTTATCATATAGTTGGCTAATACTCAACAAGTTATGCTTAAGTCCACTAACTAATAAAACATCTTCTATAGAAGGATTAGTGTACTTAACGACCATACCAATTCCAATGACTTTTCCTTTGTTGTTGTCACCAAATGTGACTGTTCCTCCATCAATGTCTTGAATGGAAGATAGGAGATTGGCATGACCAGTCATGTGCTTTGAGCATCCGCTGTCAAGTATCCAACGATCTCTCTTAGGTACCTATAAAATATTTAATGTGAATATGGTACCCTTTTCATTGGGTCCAAAATAGATTAGTTTTTGGGAAACCAAACCCAAGAGTTTGATTTTCCACCATATGCAAAAATATAATTAGCAGAATTACATACAGTAAGCATATATGAATTAATATAGGCAATTCTATCTTTCGGACTCCGGTTGATTGGAACCCATACATTTTTGCTCTGTCCAGTCGACTTTATTATACCTTTCAGTCGACTGTAAGGAAGTATAGGTCGAATTATCTAAGATGTTTGTCTCGTTAAATGAGACTTAGTACCTCTGGCCAGGCGACTGATGAGTGGGTTCAGTCGACTGGTCTGAACTATAGATTTGCCTTTATCATGAAAACTTGAAGTTTTATTCTTTTCAAAAAACTCATACAGTTTATGCTTAACACTGGAAATAGATGCAGTTTTATTTACGCTAGTGTTCTTAGAAGCATGAGATTTTTCAAGAGATTTTTGAAAACCAAGTCCAAACCTTTTATTGGACTGAACTTGATCTTGATGAACATCATTTAAATTCTCCTTTCCTTAATTAAATTTAGATGCGTTCTTGAATATCTCTTCATAATCTTTCTTTAGAGACACAAGATCTATATCTAAACTAGAAAGACGAGAATTTAAAGATTTCACTTCTTTATCAAGGTTAAGATTATCCTGAGAAAGTGTTTGATTAACTTTCTCCAAGTTCTTAACTCTAAATTTTTCTTTTTTTAGCTCTTGAAAAATCTCGTTGAAAGCATCAAGTAAATCATTAGAGTCATAGTCATTACTTACTTGATTTTGATACGCCATAAAACACACATTAGCAACAACGTTTGTCTCTTCATTTTCTTCTTCCGATGAAGAGTCTCTATCATCCCAAGTTTCTTGATAGGCCTTTTTGTTCTTCATGAACTTGTTCTTTGTGTACTTGTCCTTTTTGAAGTTGGACGCCTTTCCTTTAGATTTCACGTTCTGTAGTGGGCAATCCTTCTTCATATGGCCTGTTTTGTTACACCTGAAACAAGTTGGAGGTTCATTAGGTTCCTTAGATTCCTTAGATTTCGAATTAAACTTACCTTTCCTTAGGAACTTTTTGAACTTTCTCGTGAACATGGCAATCTATTCCTCATCTTCTTCTTCTTCTTCTTCTTGGATTGTTGAGGTTCTTGATCCTTCTTGTGCTCTTCAAGTTATACCTCATACGCCATAAGATTTCCCACAAGATTCTCAAGAGAAAGTTGTGTTAAATCGTTGGCCTCTTCTATGGCGGTGGTCTTCTTTTCCCATTCGGGTGTTAGTGCATGAAGTACCTTCCTCACCATCTTGGCTTGAGTGTACGTCTTTCCAAGTGCCACAAGTAAATTGGTAATGTTAGTGAACCTTGTAATCATCTCAGACACATTCTTATTCTCCTTCATGCGGAACATTTCAAACTTGTGAACAAAAACAGATATTTTAGATTCTTTTACTTTAGTTGTTCCTTCATGAGTTACCTCGAGTGTGTGCCAAATTTGATGTGCGGTTGTTGCATTGGACACACAGTTGAACTCCTCCTTTGTAAGGGCACAAAACAGCGCATTCATCGCCTTTGCATTGTTCATTGTTTGGTTCTTCATGTCATCGTTCCATTGTGCATATGGAATGGTAGGAGCGGTGTACTCGGTCTCTGTCATGTTCCATATTTCATAGTTGATGGACTGAAAATAGATCTTCATTCTACACTTCCAATAGTTGTAATTGGTTCCATCCCATCGAAGAAGGGTGGCCTTTGTGTAGATTGGCCTTCATGGTATTGATTTGCATTAGAAATAGTTGTCATTCCACTCAACCAGGCTCTGATACCAAGTGTTGGATCCTGTAGGCAAGGCAAGAAATACTAGAGGAGGGGGTGAATAGTGTTGTATAAAAAATTATTGTCACGCCCCGCTTTCCAAAATACGAGAATACGAGCATGTAACGAAGGCCCAGCGAATGATTATGCATCATCCATAAGTTGTACCAGTCTAACTCAACAATATACAAGTGAAACAACCACGCAGGCAAATAATATAATCAAATAAACAATAAATAAACTTAAAGATAATCATGAAATAAATTCATCAATTAATAATCCAACATCTGGGATAAAACAACTTACGGTCATAAAGCCCAAGAATACAAAGTATGATAAAAATAAAATACAATAAGCAAATAAAAAAGATAACTAAGTAGTCTAAAGTCCAGCTCCAATCTTCAGAGAGTTTGCTCACCAATGTCTTCTGGTACGGCTCCTTCGGTACCTGTTAATACTGGATCTAAAAAGAAAGAAAAGAGAGCCCTTAGAGCAAGTCATGGGCAGCAAGTAAAGAAAACAAAGGATAATGGGAAAACTTGAATATCAAAGAATAATGACATGGTCAAAGTCAAAGACAAAACAAAGGGCAAGCTATAATATCAAAAGGGTTACAATAATCACACATGTAGTGCGTGATCTCAAGTCGAGTTCAATACGAGATCAAGTGTGCAGGTTATTAGTCATTTTATTAGCCTATCTAGTGTACGTACTACTGCATCCCATACTACAGGTTCCACACAAGCACAGTCATCGTTTTAGACCGATGGTGAATTTACGGTTCATGTACTCGGCGTAATTAGATGACGTGATAAATAAGATAGTGAGATAACGAGATAACGTGATAAACAAGATAGCGAGATATTGAGTTAACGTGTTAATCTTCTTCCAAGACAATCTCCTCCTTCTATGTCAAGTATTCATGCGAGCGAGAAGGCCTTTCTAAGTACATTTCCCGATCGTTCACTACCATGTCTACCCAAAATATCCCAGCTTGTTATTAAGTCATTTTCATCCTATGTGAACATGCAAGAGGGTGTCAATGTTGTATGTTACTATGTGTGACTAATTCTAAGCATTACAGACAAATTACGAAGCAAACAGGTCAAATCAACACACATCACGTGATCAGGACAGCATGACCTTGCTGTACTAAAACATGGCCACAGTCACTACAGAATAGCAAAACGGAAACTGCGAGAAGATTTGGAGAATAGACTTCCATACAGTTCCAACGAGTATAATTAAGGTATATAAAAGTCATAGGAACTAGGGTGAAAGTTCTAATTAAATTAGGTTTTATGTTCAGTCAGCATGCAGTAAATTATGTTCTATTAATTAATTCGGGTCTGAAAACTCATTATTAAAATTTATAAAAATTCAGGGAAGTATCTATACATGTTTTGGTCCAGCATGAATTATTTCCGATTTTTCTTTTACTGATAGCAGGGTCAAATAAATAAACGACAGCAGAATACGTATGAAATTATGAGTCTGAAATCACTAACACAGTTGCAGTAAAGTGATGATATCTAACAGATGGCAAATTGGAATTTAAATCCAGAGTAGGAAAAAATTATCTAGACATCAAGGGCTACATTTTATGTTTAGTATGTTTTCTCAAATTATGTCACTAACAGGGCTAAAAATCTAATTTAAAGTGAAACATACAGCAGTCCAGAAAATCAACTTAACATAAAAGATAATAATTAATTCACACGATCACATATAGCATGCAAATTGTCATTCAAAGCAATCCTAGGTGTCAACATGCAAATTCTAAGGTTTAAGATACATTTATCATGGTCATAAAGTCAATTCTTCAATTAGATCCAATTCTAGCATGTTCAATTTCAATGTCCAAGTCAACAAGTAATCCTATGCATGAATCTAGTTGTTTATTATGCAAATGCATGAAATATTGGAGAATAGGTTTAGATCGAAGAGAAGCACGATGTTAAGAGTATGTCGGGTTAGCTCGTGTGAACCCTCGATAATCTTAACGGAATTGTCAAAGCAGTTTTTGATAAATAAAAGGACAGGATCTACTTACAAGAGATCAAAAAAAATCTTGAATATAAATAAATAAAAGGGTTCAAGAAGAGACCTGCCTGTTATTGCAGATATTAATAAAATAGAATAACGGGATGAGAATCCCGGGGGAAAACTCCCAAAAAAATGCATAAAGAATCAACAACAACAGCAAGATCCAAAAGTAATTCCTCACACCAGATCTGGGCAGAACACAGGACACCGGAACTGGATCTGATATGCACAGAACACAGAACACCAATTCCAGCCAATAGAATCCTCTGCCTCACATCGGATCCGATCCAAAATAGGGGACATCAACTCGGGATCTGGCGTGGCAGAACACGAAACACCGAGATCAGCCAATCAGATCTCTCCTACACACCGGATCCAATCCCAAACACGCAATGATGATCAAGATCCAATGCGGATGGAACACAAAACACCAAAACTAACCACTAGGATCACGTCTTCTACCTTCGGATCAGAGAGAGAGAACGCATGGGAACTTGTGGCGGCGCTAGCGACGGATGGCAGGGTATGGGTGCGCGACGGGCGATCGCGACGGCGGCACACTGGTCGGGAGGCGACGCAATGGCGAGGGCTCCGACGGCGTCTCTGTTTTTTGCTCAAAACAAAGGAAGACGATGTATGGGCTTCGATGGATCTTGGACAGCGACGGCAACGCAACGGGGATCAGCGATGGTTACGGGGAGGATAAGGGACGATGACGAGGTGGATGAGAACTGTTGGCGATCGTGGATGGGTGCAAGCGAAGCAGAAGTGGCGATGGGTTCAGGCGGGAGACTTTGGGTTTGAGCGGGTTGTGAAGACGACGAGGTGAAGGTGGTTCGGTGGTTGGATGCGAGGCGGTGGTCGGAGAAGACGGGAGGAGCGACGGGTGACGGGCGATTAGGTTCGGCGGTGGGTTAACCAGGGAGAGGGAGAGCGGGAGTTGGAGAAGGGATGAACAAGGAGAGGGTTTTGGGTTTAACAGTAGCAAGGGGTTAGGGGATAGAGGCTGAGGGTTTAGAATAATAATTAGGGTTAGGGTTTTAATTAGAAGATTTGGGTATTTATAAGGAAAAGATAGGATATTGGGTGTTGGGCAATTGGGTATACAATTCAATAAGTAAAATACATTTTTATGAATATAATGGATTAATATAAACCCAAATACAAGAATAAAATATTTGATAAAACGCGATTTATAACAAAATGCAATTCATATCACACTACATGAATTATTTAAAATTGAAGAAGCACGATTATTAAATAAGAATTGATTGATTTGTTCTAATCATAATAAGCAATCATACTAACAATAAGAATAGTAAAATAATAATATTAATATGAAAATTTTATATTAGTAATTACAATGAGAATAAAAATACTAACAATAGCAATAGGAATTATCACGGTAATACTATCAATAATTAAAAATAGGAATTCGTTGAAATAATTCCAATCAGTAACAATATTTTGAGGGTTAAAACATCATCAGTTGATCAAATAGAAATGGAAACAAGGCTTATTCACAATAATTATAATTATTGTTTTAGAAAAATGTTTTAACAAAGAGCTCAAACGAATTTAACAATAAAAATTTTTTATAAATCTCGAAATACAAAAACTACTCATGAAAATACGTATTTCCCAAAATAGGGATTACAATTATTGCGGAATTGAAAGCTTTCTTCTGTCCAGTCGACTGTAAAAGAGATATCAGTCGACTGGGACGTCAGAGTAGAAGAGTATTTTGAGACTAGTCTGATAAATCGACTTAAATAGGAGAGACAGTCGACTTGCCAGAAGAGTTTTTAAGACGATTGTTATAACAGTCTGATCAGTTGCCTTAGGATGGAGATCCAGTCGACTTATCAGAAAGATTTTAAGTAAACTGAAATGCAAGTAATGAAAAGAGTTCAAAGAGATACAACCACAGAGATACCAATCACAGAGTACACACGATGTATCCGGGTTCGGTACTCCCGACTTACATCCAGTCCAAAAGCAACCCACTTGAGATTTTCCACTATTCTTGAAAATGTACAAGAACACCCTACAGCGTTAGACAACAACCTTGTCCAACCCGTAGTCTTCTCTCACCACTAGAGAGAGCAAACCCACTCTTCCACCAAGAGTGAAAAACTGACTCTACACCCTAGAGTCCTACTCTCTAACCGAGAGGAACCACTCTCACAACCGAGAGTAAAAGAAAACAATAAAGATGTTTACAATCAAACTATAGCCTTGTAATGTTTGTGATTTTGCAAGTGGCTATTCTGTCAACTTCTGAAATCAGTCCAAAATGAAACCGATGTTATGCTGGACTGAAATCAAAGAATCAAGACTTAGAGAATTTGAAAGCTTTTGATCTATTTTCTCTTTTTGAAAATAAGGACTTGAAAGCTTATCAAAAAGAGAGTGTATTGGTAACCTTTTCCAAGTGATTTCTACACTCTATTTATAGAGTTAGAATCCCTGGACGTTGAGAAACAGTTGTACCAACTGTCAACCAACGGAAATAAATCTTTTGAATTTGAAAAATCCAGTTTTGAAATCAGTAAACTGTCGAAACGACTTGAACAGTCGACTGGGTTGTCGTTATGAGTCGACTGGCCAGAGTTTGAACAAGACAGTTTTATACAGATGCAGTCGACTGGTCCTTAACGGCAGACGATTGGTACTCAACTGCTGATCTAGTTCAAGCTGTTTTGCCCTTTAGATTTTGTAAAACACACAGTTATAAAATTATGTGTAAGTTTGTGTGTGTGACAAGGGTGTACATCAATCTAAGACTCAACAAAGAGAAAAATTACATTTGATTTTACAAGACACAAAATAAAAGACATTTAAGCTATGGTCTTGACTTGAGTCTTGAGTCTTGAGTGAAGCTTTATCCATTGCCTTTGTATGATGCTTTGCTTGATCATTCTTCAGCTTTAGAACATTGTGACTTGCTTGATCAATTTGCTTTGAGGCCTTTGTGTATCATATATGATAAACTTTGATACAACCTGCAATATATGAGAAATAACACAACAAACTTTGCATTGTGTTGTAATCATCAAAATCAAGAATCAACAGGGAGGCCCACGGCAATAGCAACACCCATGACGATAGCGATGGCGCTGGTTGGATCCAACGGTGGCCGGCGGCATTGGCTGGCTGCGGTGGCGAGGTCTTGACTGCGGTGGTCGAGTGGGGCAGCGACAGGGATTTGCGATGAGGCTTTCGACCAGTGGTGGCGGTGTACAGTCGGGGATGAGCAATCAAGATGGGGCCAGGGTCGGAGGGTTCAGGGTGGAGGACGGGTTTTGACGAGGAGCGAATGAGGTCGAATGTGGGTGAAGAACAGAGACGAGCGGGATGGGTGCTTTGAGGGTCTCGGAGACGACTGCAGTAGCAGTCAGCAATGGCGGAAGTCGATGGGGGTGACCGGGGGGAGAAGACGAGTTGTCAACACAGGGAGATGGCGAAGGTGATGGTAGGGGAAGGGCTAAATGAGGGAGAGCAGAGGCTCGACCATGGTGGTGTGCTCCGTTTTCGCAGTAGAGGAGAGAGGGGAGTCGACTGTGTGGGGTGATCGATGATGGGAGACGGAGGGGCAACAGGTGACGAGGAGAGCGTCATGGGTTCAAAGGTTCGATGGAGGACGATGCAGAAATTCAGGGTTAAAGGAGGAAGAAGACGGGATGGAGATGAATAGTAAAGGTAGGGGGAATGAACAGTGGCGGCTAGGGTTTGTAGGGTTAGGGTTTAGGGCTATTATAATAGAGTATTTATTGGATTAAGTTGAGATATTGGGTTATTGGGCTAATGGGTCGGATCCAATAAGGAGGAGGGTTAAAGGGTATTAAATGAGTTTAAATTCGATAGGAAAAATAATTAGGATTATAGGGTTTATAAAACATACATATATATACATGTACATTAAATCATGAACAAACAAAACCAATTATAGTAATAATAATAGTAGTAGTAATAGCAATAATAATAATAATAATGGTAATAATAACAATAATATTAATAGTAATAATAATATAAATATCAAAATATGATTTAAGTCTAACAAATTCATTAAAATCCAAATAGTAATAACATATTAGATTTGGGCTAAAATATAAATAGTTGATCAATTAGAAGCAGAAAATAAAGTTAAAATACTCTATCATTCGAAAATAAATATAATCGTCGATAAGAAAATATTTTAATATAAAATTCATGCAGAATTTAACAAATACTGAATTTATAAATATCGAATTACAGAAAATATTCAGAAAATAAGTATTTACGGGAACGGGGGTTACAGTATTAGTACCCTAGGTCTGTCAATAAGTCAGGTGTTGATATTTATGTATGTTACCTCTATTGCCGGGTGTAAGGCTTCCGTAGGGCCATGGGCCGGAGATTTCTTCTAGGACCAACAGGGGTACGGCAAACGATGAGTGTCGACTCGCTGGGTTATTAATTTGACAGACTAGTCAGGTACCAATTGTTTGATAAAACATCGTGCATGATTGTGGGTGACAAACTTATTTTCAATACGTAAACTGTTATCTAATTCAGTTTCTTTACTTTTCTCTTAAAGACCGAGTTGTTCTTATGGGTGATTCCCTATAATTCGACTTTTTCTAAGGGTCAGCATTAGGCTGTGATAACCAGGGTTGTCTCTTCCTTTCTACGGGATACGAGAGCCGTATCTCGCAATGTTAATTCTAGAAGTGTAGTGGTAAGAACGGGAGAGTTCCTTTCGGATAGGGGGATTAGACCCTCGATGCCGTCATGTTCTTATGTTGAGTGGAACCGAACGGACCATGGGACTGTTGTCCAGTGGATCTGTAAGATCGTCATGGCATTTGGTGTGATCCAAACCGAATTGGGACACTATTGGCAAATGGGGACACCACTGTGTTTATCAGTAATAACTGTAGGATTTACCAACCACATTGTATTTATCAGGAATAGGTTGAGTACAATAGTAGAATGCATTGCATAGCGAGGGTTCAAAACCCTGAAACACGAGAAGACGGCTTGATTTTGAGCATATGTAGTATGGGATGCATGCGTGTCCAAAGTCTTGCTAACATTAGACTAGGTGCATTTATTTTTTGTACATTGTGTACTATGCATCAGACTTCATGGCATACATTGACACTAGGAAATTAGGATGCACGTTTCTACTTTCATCAAAGGTTTGTTATGAATGCTAGTTGAAGATCGATGATTTCTTATCAGCATTGCTTCAAAATTTGTACTGATGTGCCCACTCAATTAGGTGCTAGATACCGGGTCGTTAGTGCAGGAGTACTCAAGACAAGCAGGGCATCCAAGTGAAGTAGTTATGTACCTATCCACCATTCGAGCAGGTGCAGGAATATCAGAGTAGCGAAACAAAAGGTTTGAGCTACAAGGCGCATCTCAGGAAGCAGATTGACCACTCAGTGGTGTTCCAGTGGAAGGTTAGTTAACTACCGATCTGAAGGGCAGTCGAATGTTTGAGTGGTATTTGTAATACTTTAATGTAATTTGTATTCCTTGTTTAAGAATAAGATAATGATTGTAACTAACGATGTAATGACTTCATTTGGCAATAAAAAGTTTTTAAATTTCTGTCTTACTGTGTTGCGATGCATTTGAAGGAAAAGATTTTGGTTTGTGTCACTGATTTTCGATAGTGGGATCCGGGGCGCTATATGGTATCAGCGCTGACTTCAAAGTGCAGTCTAACACAGTAGGAAATTAGACTTGAAAGCAACATAAATTGAGTTTAGTTTGGCAGATAGGATGATCGTAAATCATATGGTAGCACTTTTCAACTTATGATTATGATCTTCCTATATCTGAACCAGTCCCAGTGTATTTCATTACTTACTAACAAGCTTGGTGCAACCGGAAATGCAGCTGTAACTGGACATCAATGGAGGCAAACCTGCAACTGGATATCGGAAGGCAAGTATGCAACCGAATATCTAGAAGGCAAATCTGCAACCAGATGTCAAAAATAAGCAAAATTGTAACCTGATGTGCAGGTAACAAGTCTACAGCCGAACAACAAATGAGAGTGAGTCGCAACACAGGAGTTGAGGAAGAACAATAAAGTCGCACAGACGACTCAATATCGAGACTAGAGTTCGTAATGTACCAAGGAAGGCACTGGTAGAAATCAATAGAAACCAGACGCCATCACCAGGAACTAATCAAGACTAGGCTCAAGGACGGATCTGCAAATGACCAATTCAATCATTTCTAGAAGCGGCAGAGTTCTCCAAAGTCAACTTATGATCAAACAACTGCCAGAAGCACGCCGAAGAGGAAAACTCGCCAGCCAAGGGACGATCATGTCAAATATTCAGCAAAATCATCACTGGACCTACTAAAAGGACTAAAGCGGTGATTCGTGCATCGACCATTTCTAAGGAGGGAGTGGTCACCAACCAGCAAAAGTTGCAATCAAGGCATGAATCGACATAACTGGTGGACAAGAACAAAGCAAAATAATGCGACCGTTGTATACTCCATAGCAGAAATAGAAGAATATCAACATCAAATTCATAATGGACCATCCAGAAGGGTGGAGAACAACAAATTCTATTAGGTAGAAGACCAGTTTGTCGAGAATATCACTCGAGAAACTGGAGATGGTTCAAGGAATTATCTCAGGAACCATTGGTGATTGTGTTCTGTTTTCCTCTTCGCTAGCGTCGTTCTGAGGACAGAACGATTCTAAGGAAGAAGCAATGTAACACCCTGCAAAATAGCCCATATCTATTTTGCATTATAACTCGTGCACAGTTGAGAATTGCACACAATTATATTTTTTTCTAATAATAATTGATTTTAATTAAGGAATTTTCAGATATATTATATATTCTGAACCCGATGAGGTATTTTAGGGATATCTACTCAATTAAATTGTGTGTATTTTTCCCATTGTCTTAACAAGATAATCTTTGGGACAAATAGTATTTTTATAAAATATCTATATAATAAAACACAATGAAAGCTATCAAGTGGCTCTCATTCAATAAAATTGAAATCAATGGTTCAGATTTAATCTCACAAAATATATTTTCCCGCTCAAAAGTTCCCCCCAAAACAACTCCTTTATTTATTTATTTATTTATTCCTCTCTCTCTCCCTCACACATTCTCTTTCTCTCACTCACTCATTCTCTCTCTATTTACTCATAAATTTATATTTTCAGATTTCAAGTTTGTAAATTTTCAGATTTTTTATGTATTTTTTATTGCTCATGTTACATTGAAAATAGCAAATATCTCATCAAGAGTTAAATTTCATCTTTTTCCACACTCAAAGTTCTAAGAAGTTGGATTTTACACCCTCATTTATAATTATTAGTCAACATATACTAATGGAAACATGGATTTTTATTTACAACTAATTATTGTTTTACTATTCAAACTTGAGCTACATAATTGTTGTTTTACTGTTTACAAGACTTTCATATGTTGTATCATTTCGAAGACGTGTCGTAGGCACGTGCCCACGGGCAAATCTAGTATTCTTATATGCTACAAATAAATATTTTATTTGTAAGCATGTATATATATATATATGTATGTACATTTTGATTGGATTGTATATGATATATGTACATGAATACTTGCATGCATTTTTATATGTATATGTATGTATATATATATATATATATATATATATATTTAATTGAATTGTAATGAATTGGCTATATGTTTGTGTATGTATATAAGTATATATAAGTATGTATGAATATTTAATAAAAGTGTATGTATATGTGTATATATATATACCAGTGTTCTAAAAGTCGCTAGGCGGTAGTTGGGCGGCCGATGGGGGTCTAGTGCCTAGACCTTGTAAGCGGGGGCTAAGCGGCTAGGCGCTAGGAATTTTTTATTTATTTATTTATTTATTTTAGTTTAGTTTATTTTTGCCCCAATTTATCTGTTGGTTTTGTTTTGTTGTTCCATCATGCATTATCATGCTCTTTATTGCTCCTCATTCTTAATCTTGGGTTTTTCTCCTTGCTATTGCAAGATGAGCTTTAGATAGTCTAAAAGACAATTGCATCAAGGTGTTGGTTTTGGTAACAGATTTGGGTAGAGCATTGATTTGTCAGGATAAGGTATTACTTCCCATCAGAATTTTTAATGTCTTAATTTGATGTATCGAGAAAATAAACTATTGTACTAGTTCTGGTCTATCTCTTTTGAAATATGGATTGACTTATCCTTTCATAATAAAAAACATCGGTAGATTTGATATCTTGGAGGTAAACAGTGTTGTACTAGTGGTTTTCAATGAACTCCAACTTACAATTTTTAATGTTAGGTTGTGTGTTCTTCTATGAAAACAATTTTGGGGAAAAATTAAAAAGTCATCTCTTCCTAATCTGATGATTGTCTAAATATGTAGTAGCTATATAAGTATATATATTTTTCAATATAGGAAGATTGTTGTCATCCCGTTTCATTGATAAGTTGATATCGGAACAATAAAGCTAAATCCTCAAGATGAAAACAACAACCAGACCACACCTACTACTACAAGTAAAAGACACTACCTAAGAACTATTACTACTACTACTACTACTACTACTACTACTACTAATATGAAATAAGTCTCTAACTCCTTGTAGAATCGAAAATTATTTTTAAACGGGTCCGGATTGGGTCAGATCGGTTTAAGCTCTATTTTATGATCCGGGTCCGCCTAGGCCACCCAGACCTGTCGAGACCTACCTAGACTCGCCTGGACCAGTCCCAATAAGCCAAACCGATTTTTTCAAATGCCTAGGGCCTAAGAAAGTCGCCTGGGGACCACCTAGTGCCTAGGCGACCGCCTAGACCAATTTTTAGAACAGTGATATATACTTTTATAGTGGCGTGGAAGACTCACACCAAATCATAACTCTTCATGACTCATCTTAATGATAACCTAGGTTGGAGATTTATTCCTAGTGCAAACAAATCCAAGCAATAATGAAAACTTCTAGGGATTTAAGTGTCCAAATCTCTACTCCTTATCTCATTTCCTCCCCCCCTTTCATCCACCGACCTGTGCTCTATCTCTTTCCTTCCCATTTCGGAAGCAAAAGGAACCCACCCCCTCTTTCATGGCCGAAACCCAATTCCGCCCCATCTCCATCTCATTTTTCACCAAAAAACCTTCACCTCCATCTTCTTCTACATCTTCTACCATCCATCTTCTTAAACTACTTTTTTCATGGGATGAGAAAAGAGAAAGAGAGAAAGAGGGTTTTTGATTTTGCTTGTAGGTTCTTGGAGCAAGAGTGGAAGTTGAGCAAGAGGAGGAGAAGAAGCATTCAAGAGCATGGAACTTGAAGATTCTTCAATCAAATTTGTGGGTGTTCTCTTAACTCCAATGTTATTATTTTTGATTATGATGTTCCGTGGAATGCTAATAATAGCTTAATAGTATGTTTGCATGCTAGGGAAATTACAAACAAATGTTAGTAGGTAGTAGAATTGATGCCTTGGTTATATATGAATGTATTGTGGTATGTTGTTGAAATTAGAGAATTTCTAACATGCAAATAGCATTGAATCTTGGCCAAATTTTTTTGTGACATGTGGTACTATTAGTATAGAGCATAATAAATTTATCTCATAATTTTCAGAGTTCATTAGATAGCTCAAGCAAGTGCTTCATTTCAAAACAGTGAGCAAGGGAAAAACTGGCTATTTTCTGTTTTTAGAATGATGTTTGAAAAATTATATCTTGGAATTGGTGTAGTATCTTGAGCTCAAAATTTTTGTAGAGATTCTTACATGTGTTAACAACCATAGTTTCAAATATCATATTTTTCAGAATTTATTTGATATTTCTACAAAAATTCGTTTGGTCGACTGGTTGAGATGGCAAACTGGCTCTCTCCATATTTAAAGCTGAAGTTAAAACAATTTTATTTATTTTTGGGTATAGAATTTGACAATGCGAATTTTTTTTGTAGCATCTTATATGTGTCTTGATCTTGCTTCTAAAGTTTCAGAATTGTTAGACATTCATTGATGCTCTTTAAAAATTGTATTGCAAGAGAGTGTTTGCACACTGCCTGGAAAACATAACTGATTTTCAAATAAATTCAAAAGGGTATAACTCTTTGAGTATTTTGAATCGTGATGAGATTTTTGGTGTAAAAAGAATTGTATATGTGTAGTGCTTGAATATTAAGTTTCATTATATTTGGAGGTATGGTTGAATTGATATTGAATTTTGACTACAGCATGTTTAGTTCACTTCAGATTTTAACTAGTCAGTGAATTTGTAGAATTCTGGATTTATGTGTTGAGAATCTGGAATAATGATCAACTAAAGATTTTTAGTAGAGAGTCTTAGCTTTCCAAAACATCTTGAATCATGCAATTGCAGTTTGTGGTTTGAAAGATATGATTTATCTAAGTTTGGGACAGAACCAGTCCTAATAAAAAGACCTCGTTTTTGTGGAGAAACTTATTTCCTGTGTACACCTGATGAGAAATAGGGGTTTTTCAATGTTTTAATAAGTTTTAATGAATGAATCTGAGGATGTGATCAACTAGGAAGTTGTGATAAACACTTCTAGCTTTCTATAGAATCCAAAATTGCATAATTCCGATAAGTGAGCACGTTTTTATGTTATTACCAAGATCAAGCAAATGCATTGAAGAAGTGTACAACTGAGAACATATTTGAATTTTATAGCATCTAGATGGCTGAATCTGAAGGAATGAACAACTAGAGACTTGTAGTATAGAGTCTTATCTTTCCAGATGGGTAAGATCATGCAATTTTAATTTGTATTTTGAAAGTTATAAAATTTTCAAGGTGCAACAACTGCATTTCTTTGAACTGCTTATTATTAGTGAATTGCTAAGGGGTTTTCTCACTTTAATTGGTATAATTTGGGATAGTTGTCAACTAGATAAGTAAAGTAGAGGATTATACCTTTTTATAGGATCTGGAATCATCATATTTGGGTTTGTAGATGAATTGAAATTGAATTTTCTACATGCTACAGGATTATGGCTATGAGTTGATTTGAGTTTCTAAGATATTTTATAATTATCCCTATTAAGCACTTCATTTGGAACTGAGATAAGATTCTTTGTGCTTAGTACTCATGGTAGAGCTATATGGTCAATTTGTTGTATGGGGAGCTCGTATCTAGTATAGCTTGGACCTAGTCTAGAGTTATTGATACCCTAGGACTGTCAATCCAGTCGGCTAGTATTGTAATTGAATTCTTCCGCCTCGAGAACTGGATAGTCATTCCTCGTGCGCCGACGAGCTCTTACCCAATGGGTAATTGATCGCGGGCCGGGATACTGGATGTAATCCGAGTCAGAGGTGGTGGCGAACGATGGAGATCGGGTCGCCAGTGTTTTAGTTATTTGACCAGGTCAGATCCATTTCTGACCTAGGTATTATTGAAACTATTTTATGATTGGTGTATTAGTACCCTAGGTTTGTCAATAAGCTAGGTGTTGATATTTATGTATGTTTCCTCTATTGACGGATGTAAAAGGCTTACCTAGGGCCACGAGTCGGGGATTTGGTCGAGGACCAACAGGGGTATGGCAACCGATGAGTATCGACTCGCCAGGTTATTAATTTGATAGACCAGTCAGGGATAAATTGTTTGATAAAACATCGTGCATGATTTTGGGTGACAAACATATTTTCAGTAAACTGTCATCTAATTCAGTTTCTTTACTTTTTGCTTAAAGACCGAGTTAATCTTAGGGGTGATTCCCTATAATTCGACTTATTCAAAGGGCCAGTACTAGGCAGTGATAACCAGGGTTGTCTCTACCTATCAACGGGATACGGAAGCCTGTTTCTCGCTCTGTTAATTCCTGAAGTGTCGTGGTAAGAACGGGAGAGTTCTTGTCGGATAGGGGGATTAGACCCTCGAGGCCGTCATGTTCTTATGTTGAGTGGACATGAACGGACCATGGGGTTGCTATCTCATGGATCTTCGGTCCCATAGATATGCAATTTTGTATCTGTAAGATTGTCACGACATTTGGTGTGATCCAAACCGGATTGGGGCACTAGTGGCAAACGGGAACACCACTATGTTTTGCAGTAATAACTGTAGGATTCACCAACCACGTTGTATCTATCAGGAACAGGTTAAGTACAATAATAGAATGCATTGCATGGAGAGGGTTCGAAACCCTGAAACTGGAGAAGATGGCTTAATTTGGAGCCTATGTAGTACGGGATGCATGTGCATCGAAAGTCTTGCTGGCATTTGACTAAGTACATTTGTTTTCTGTACGTTGTGTACTATGCATCAGACTTCAGGTCATGACATACACTGACACTAGGAAATTAGGATGCATGTTTCTGTTTTTATCAAAGGTTGGTTTTGATTGCTAGTTGGAGATCATTGTTTTCTTATCAGCATTCTGTCAGTATATGTACTGACGTGCCCACTCATTTAGGTGCTGGATACCGGGTAGCGGGTGTAGGAGGACTCAAGACAAGCAGGGCATCCAAGTCGAGTAGTTATGTACCTATCTACCATTCGAGCAGGTGCAAGAATATTAGAGTAGCGAAGCAAAAAGTTTTAGCCACAAGGTGCATCTCAGGGAAGCAGATTGATCACTTAGTGGCGTTCCAGTGGAAGGTCAGTTGACTACCGATCTGAAGGGCATGCGAATGTTTGAGTGGTATTTGTAATACTTTAATGTATTTTGTATTCCTTGTTCAAGAACAAGATAATGATTGTAACTAATAATGTAATGAATTCATTTTTGTAGTAAAAAGTTTCTAAATTTTCATGTTATTTCTGTGTTGAGATGCATTTGAAGGAAAATATTATGGTTTGTGTAACGGATTTCCAGTAGTGGGATCCGGGGCGCTACCGAATTGGCACAAGTGCATGATGTGTTCTATGTGTCAATGTTGGGGAAGTATGTGCCAGATCAGAGTCACCAGTTGATGGAAGTGTCCGAGGGGTTGCAGCTGAACTTGAGCTACAAGGATTAGCCGAGATTGTGGTCGTCGAGAGAAGGTGTTGAGGAATAAGGTTATACCTATGGTCAAGGTATTGTAGAAGAATCATTTGTTCGAGGGAGCCACTTGGGACCCGGAGGATCGTATGAAAAAAAACTTTCCCGAACTTTTTATGTAATTTTCTTCTTTTGCTTGTAATTGTTTTGTCCCTATTATGGGTAGTTCTGAGGACAAAACTATTCTGAGGAGGTAGTAATGTAACACCCTAGAATTTTAAATAATATTTGGAAATTTATAAATGAATTAAAATGAATTTTTTTGATTTAATAAATATTTTTCTGAAATTTATCTTTTTGCACGTGCAAAACACGAACAAATATTTTTCTTGACAAAGTTAGAAAATATATTTGAAAAATATAATATTTGTTAGTGGGTATTAATTATAAATTTTCTAGATTTTTATGAATAATTTATGACATATTTGCAAATACTCAAAAAAGAAGGACTTTTATGCAAAATCGCCACTAGGAGTAAAAACTCCAGATTTCGGTTTTCTGGGCTGTGCATATTGGTTGGCCAAATCAGGAGAGTGAGAGGATTTAATTTTATTTTATTTTAAATTAAACTAATTAACTAATAATTGGAAGAATCCATATATGTAAATAAATAATTTTCTTGAGAAGTATTTTTGTAAACTTGTGAAACCCTAGAGGACCAAATCCCGGCCTATATTAGGGGAAGCAACCGCTATTCTCTGTTGTGAAACCCAAAATCTATTTTCTCATTATTTTCTTGTAGTTTAAAGTCTTGATCTTGGACTTTTGCAAGGAGAAGGAAGGGGGTTTTCTTTACTATGGTCTAGGTATTGTGGAGGAACCAGTTGTTCGAGGAAGCGACTTAGGAGCCAGAGGATCGTATGAAGAAAGACTTTCATGAACTTTTTAAGTAATTTTCTTCTTTTGCTTGTAATTGTTTTGCCCCTATTAGGGATAGTTCTGAGGCCAGAACTATTCTAAGGAGTGAGTAATGTAACACCCTAGAATTTTAAATAGTATTTTGAAATTTATAAATGAGTTAAAATAAATTTTTGTGATTTAATAAATATTTTTCCGAAATTATCTTTTTACACGTGTAAAAAACGTGCAAATATTTTTCTTGAGAAACACAAAGTCAGAAAATCTTTCTGGAAAATCTAATATCTATTAGTGGGTATTAATTATAATTTTTTTTGGATTTTTATGAATAATTTATGGCATATTTCCAAATAACTCAAAAATGAATGACTTTTATGCAAAATTGCCACTTAGAGTAAAAACTCCATATTTTGGTTTTCTGGGCATATTTCGGTTTTCTGGGTTGTGCATATTGGTCGGACAAATTAGGAGAGTGAGGGGATTTAATTTAATTTTATTTTAAAATGAATTGATTAACTAATAATTGAAAGAATCCATATATGTAAATTAATTAATTTTCTTAAGGAGCATTTTTATAAACTTGTGAAACCCAAGAGGATCAAATCACGTCCTATATAAGGGGCAGCAGCCGCTATTCTCTGTTGTAAAACCCAAAATCTATTTTCTCATTATTTTCTTGGAGTTTAAAGCTTGGATCTTGGACTTTGCAAGGAGAAGGAAGTTGTTTTTCTTTACTACTACTATTGTTCTTCAATTTTGTCTTCTTTGAGGTGGATGATGCTTTCTTACCTCTTGTTTGCTATATGATTGTAAATTATTCAAGTATAATGTATTATTAGAAGTTGCATGATTATGAAATATGATGGGTCAATATAGATTTTAATGAATGAATAACTGATCAACATCTTTCATGAAGAAATATGAATTTATTAGTAATTCTCTATGCTTAAATAGTTGATGAGTAAAATATACAAAGATCTTCACTTTCTTATGCCATGCTTGAATAATCATGTTTGAATTGAATGTGTATGAGATTTGTAGAATTAACATCTTATTAATATAGATCTAAACATAGCTTATATGAGAAGTTCTTGATTTCTGGATTCATGTCATGTACATATAAGATGCAAATTTGAACAGTAATGTCATACATGCACATGGATGAACAAAGAACCATTGGTTGCTGTTTTCCTTATGTATTTGCTGTTTTGGGATTGAAGATGAAGGATTTATTATTGTTTTGGATTTAAATTGAATGAGAGATGAAAGAACTAAATGTTGAGCTGGATGGAATGAAATATTTTGACCAACGAATGTATAATTCAAGAGTAATGTCAATTTTAAACATGTTTAAGTGTGATATTTTGTATGTGAAGAGATCTTGACTGCGTTTTGTGGTTTTCAAGTATTTATACGAAAAGTTTCTTTAAACATCTTCTTATTCGAGTTATAATTTCAAGATTTGGGATTTTTGTGAAATTCATGAGGATTTGATTTGATATATGAACTGTGTTGTTTTTGCCCAAGATGCACTTGCATTATCTTAGGTTTTCATCGTTTGGAATTGTGTATTCGAAGTTTTTAACATGTATCAGTTTTGAGACAAGCTGTAAAGTTCTTGGGTGGTTGCAGACTGCGCGCCAGTTGACTGCGAGGTTGATCGCAGTGCTGTCGATCGACTGCAGTTCATTCGAACGCGCAGGTGCAGTCGACTGTCACGCTAGGCTGTCTACAATTTCTTCACCAGTAGTCGACTGCAGTTTCAATACTATGGCTGTCAATCGACTACCATGAATTTGAATTTGTTGGTTTCTTTGAAAGATGTCGGTCGACCGCAATTTTTACTACAGTATGTGACAGTCGACCGTCTAATTTCCTGCAAATTTTTTATTTCTTGAGCGATTGTTTCTTTGCATTTGCAAACGATAGTTTCTCTGTTTTTCAAGTGATTAAGCATATATTACACCACTTTCTGGGAGTGTATATTTATAATTTTTTTAAACAGGGTTTAAGTTCTATTTTGTGGGATCTAGAAAGTATATGTTTTAGAACTTAAAGAGCATTCTATTTCAAGTTTATTCCCCACTATTTGTTTTAGTTTTATTCGAGTTAGTTTCATTTTTCTGGATAACTATGTGGATATGGTTGTACATAGAGGTACTTGGTTTTGACTATTAGTTTTGAAGGAAATTCTTGTGGTGAGTTATATGATTTTGGAATTTCTCATTACAAAGAGATGTTTGAGATGATGTTTTTAAGACTCTAGAGATTGAGTGGGGCCCTAACATGCCGGCGGTTGAGGCTTATGGATATTTTGGCCAGTAGGGCCATGTTGTTGAGTTAGTTGAATTAAGTCCGACAGGGTACACCAACTCTTGGAGGGGGGGATTGTGACTTAACTAATAATAATAAACCTAAGTTGTGATGAAATAAGAGCAAACATGGATAGGGGGCCTCATATGACCGGACGGTGGAAGATAGTCTCAGGAATTACCGGGGCGTGATCACGGATGGTGTGGGATGAATCTTCGGGATTACCGGGGGTCGAGGCGATGCTCATGGGATATTTGTGTGATGAGGTACCATTGGCAGACGGTGTGGGTTTCAAGTTCCAGAATTATTGGGGTGTTAGGGTGTGTACCCAATATCACAGACGATGGGAAAGTTGATTCTCAGGGATTACCGGGGTGTGGCACTAGATACTCACAGAATACTCTAAATCTTAAACTAATCACTGTAGTACGAATAGTTTCATAACAAGGGATTAAACCCTATAAAGTGGAGAACAATAAGGGCTTGCACCAGACCTATGTAGAATGTGATGCATAGAATCTGAAATGTATGCATTAGTATTTGTGGTTTCCTTTACTTGTTTTATGCATGCTTGTTTCCTATTTTTCTTACATTTGACACTTAGCCTAGCTTCACTTGATGTTTTATGCTTCATTTATTGTTGTTTTATGTTCCATCTATTATTGTCATGTTGTTCATGTACTATTATTATCATTGTCATGTATTAATTATTACTGTTTCTGATTGTGAGGCTAGAAAGTATCACTGTTACTATAGTTGACGTCATTTGCATTTAACTCACGTGCCCACTTTTCATTCAGATTTTGCAGGTTTACAGTTATGGGTAAAGTTGAATTAAGAAACAGCTTGGAGTTAACTAAAAATTGTAATTCATCATGTTGTAAAAAATTGTAATCTAAAGTGTTTGAATTACGTTGTGTTGTAAAGAGTTGATGTAATAAATAGTTTTAATTTTCCTTGTGTTCTGTACTATGTTTATAATTGTAACTGATGTTGATGCTGGGAATTGTGCCACTTATTTCTAATTTTATTTATTGAAATTCGGGGCGCAACAGAGCATCCTCATATTTTGTAGCCTAAAGAATAATTTGCAGGACAACTTGTTGTATAGTGTTTGCAAAACTTTTGTAGCGATGCTTAGGAATGAAACATAGACTCATTGTAGTTTGATGCTTGTACTATGACCCATAGTTTTATACTTGTACATATTTGTAGTGGCCCTGGATCCGAATACATAGATTTGTGATGGTGAATTCTTTCATATGTTTGATCCTTGTTGTGTAACTTGTGGTAGAAGTTGACGAGCCGTCGACGGGGTTCTTTGTAGCTAAAGGAACAAGGCCTCGAACTTGTTATCTATAGCTAATGAACTGTCGATGGGATTCGCATGATGTGCGTAGTGTTTGACAGAGTTATAAGTTGTCTGTCTTGTACCCAATTAGTTGTAGGAGCAACTTTGCGGAAGAGTCCTTTTCCAAATGTGTTGTATAGGTGTTTAGCTATTTGTAGGAGCAACTCTGAGAGCGAGTTATTTTCCAAACTTGGTGTATGGGTCCTCCAACAAATCGTGAGAGTCGCACCGAGTTATGATTTGAACTGCAAATGTTGCTTTTACAAATTTTATTGAAGTAACTACAATCCACGATTTTGGACCTGTAATTTGTCTTTAAGGAATTTTAACTAGTTTCAGGAAAAGATCGAACGATGAATTGAACTCTGAATGTGGTTAGTAGTAGGTTGCTAAAGTAACTCCGAGCCATTGGTATGAATTCCAAACTTGTTAGTTTTGTACGAGCAGATCGAATGACAATTTGAACTTTGATCTTGCTTTGCCGCTAGTTGCTAGAGTAACATCGAGCCATGGATAGGGACTCCAAACCTGTCGTTGATGCGTTAATGGATTCTAGGAGCAAATCAAATGGCGAAGCAAACTCTGAACTTGCTTTGTTGCAAATTTCTAGAGTAACTTCAAGCCATGGGTATGGACTCCGAACCCATCTTATAAGGATCTTCTAATGAGTTTTTGGTGCCTTTTAAGGAGTAAGCTTGACATTAACTCATTATATGCATCCGTAAAGCTGTATAATAATTCTGTAAAAAATAATACTAAATTTTATTGGAAAATAAAACTAAGTGTTTGACATTTATTATAAAATATTGAAAATATATAGAGGAGGCAGGTGTTAAGTGCCCTTGTTGAAATTCATGAGGTGTTCCACTTTCCAAGTTCCTGTTGATATCTCCTTGCTTCCCGGGTCTTCAAGTTGATGAGCCGTTAGGCGAACAACTTGGTAAACCATACCTGGTTTTGGAGCGAGCCTCACAATGTTTTGAATAGAGAATGAGAGATCTTCAGGTTTAGCAATGTGTTTTGGCAGGACTAGTTCTTTCCATTGAATGAGCGGAAAGGCATGTGGCGGGGTTTCAAGTTTATTACTGTATTCTGCTGAGAACGAATTTGGACTTGGTGGGAGATGATTTGACATGTTGGGAAGTTCTTGGCAGGCTTTTCTATGGCAATGGCTTCAAGCTTGTTCACGGACTTTGGGTTACTGTGATGGTTTTCTGGCGGTAGCTCTATTGCGTTGAGGGGGAGAACTGAGCCTCCCCCCATTATAGCAGTGTAGCATGCTCGTGCTGCCTATTGGCTCTCTACAATTTGGCCTACGCCTGCTATTGTTAGGAAATTCATCTACATGTGGAGGTGGAGACAACTGCATAAAAGGCCGCCAGGCCCGGACGATCAAATATAGCGTTGCATGTAGCTTTGACGTCTACTACCATGAAGTCCGGTACTTCCATTCTAATAGAGTTGGTTTTTCCTGCTGTCACACCGAGTGTGTTGATCCTTTTACTTGAATGGGGACACCGGAGAATTCCTGGAGTGTATAGCCGGCAGGCTTGAGCCAGTCCCGGTAGTGATTGATGCCATTGAAAGTGTTCATAAAAAGGAAATTCACTGAGCTGTTGTTGTCCACTAGGATGCAGCGTACCTCATGATTCACCATGAAATGGTTTATGACCAATGCGTCACAATGAGGTGTTCGGACACCTTGTAAGTCCTTGTCAGAGAAAGATATTGGGACCCCGGTGCTCTTGGCAGGCAGAATGTTATGCACTGAGTTGACTTCCTTGACAAATGCTTTACAGGAGGAGTTGGAATCTCCCCACATCAGTCCTCCATTAATAGAGTGAAGATGACACATGTTCTGAGTCCTGCGATTCGGAGGGCCTCTCTCGACGCTTATTAGCCCCCGTGCCAAAGGGGTTTTGGCGTTGTTGTTTTTCTGAACAAAATGAGAGAGATAGCCCCGGCGAATCAGCCCCTCAACTGTTTCCTTAAGTTCTCGGCAGTTTTCAGTAGTGTATCCATTGTCTCTATGAAATGCGCACCACTTGCTCTTGTCTCTTCTATTGCTAGCTGTGGAAATCTAGGAGCAGGGAAGATTTTTCCGTCATTCTCTACTTCCATGAGAATGGCTGATACGCTTGCGTTGAGAGGAGTGAGCTTGTCAAAGCGTGGTGCTGGAGGGGGATGGCGTTGACCTGCACAGTCTTTCTGAAACTTCCTGGGTCCTTCCTCGCTTTCATTCTCCGTTTGTTCCCGGAAGGTGAATTGATCGTGCCTTGAGGATAAAGAGCTTCATCAACTCTAATATATTTGTCACTCATTTCTACGAGCTTGGTGTAATTTATAGGTGGCGTCTTTGCAAGGGAGGCTTCCAGGTATTTGTTAGTGACGTTGTGGCGGAAGGCAACAGTCGCCACTGACGAATTTAAGGTGGAAGTAGACCTTGCATCGGCTATGAAGCGCTTGACAAAGTCTTTTAGCAGTTCTCCATTATTTTGCTTTAATTCCAACAGAGAGACACTTGTTTTTTCATCCTTGTGCTATGAAGAACTCCTCGAGCTAGTCGAAGAATAATATTGACTTCGGAGTGAGGCGGGAGTACCATTCTCTTGCTGATCTTTTCAATGTTGCAGGGAATGTTTGGCACATGAGCGCATCGGTGGCGTTGTAGACTAGCATGAGAGTTTTAAAACTCTCAATATGGTTCGTCGGGTCAGATTCACCATCGTATGACTCGAATTGAGGAGCTTTGAACTTCTTAGAAAACAGTGCATCAAGGATGGATTTGTTAAAAGGAGGTCGACAGGGGCGATAAATCTTGCTGTAGCGGTTCCCTTCATTCCTCATATGTTCCAAGCGATCTTCCACTTCTTGAATGCGGTGAAGGACTTGGTCGTCCTTCCTTAGGATACAACTTTGTCGCTAGATTTTTCTTCTCTTGAGCACCGACTCTGATCTTGACTGCCTTGGATGGCTCGGAGAATGTCGAGCTTGAAGTTTTCTAGTTGAACCCTAGTCACTGGATCATCTTTCTCTTTGTTTCTCTCAAGATGCTTTTGACTCCCACGAGTCGGACTTCTTTCTACAGTGCGCCCATTATGATAGGAGGAGTGTCTTGATCTTGGCCTTCGGGGGGAGTTGCTTCTCCGGTTTAGTTGACGTTCAAAGCAGGAGGCCTCGGTTCAGGTGGGACTATCGTCCAAATGGATTCATAGGTCGGTTCCTTGTTGGCTGGCATTGATGATTTGACGGAGATCTCTTCAGCCCCAGGGACCTTGCAAGGGCATCAAACCACTTGAAGGATTATGGATTGAGATATGGTCATGCATAGGGCGCTATTGATGACGGCTTTGTGGGGAGGCCCCCCAGTGCCTCTCCATTGATATGAGCTTGATTAGGCTATTGAGAAAGATCCATCTGTTAAGGAGGAATTGGGTCCTCCACGGGAAGAGCTGGTTAACGAAGAGAATTGGTTCGACGACATGAGGCCAATGCTTTGCCTCTTAGTCTTAGTGGCAAAGTGATAAGTCTAATATGTGTAGTTTTCCGCATACTGCGCCAATCTGTTGCTACTTATTTTGGTGTGGGAGCAAATAAATAGTGAGTTTATATTTGAAGGAAACTACTAAAGATCTAACCTTTGATCGTTGCCGTAAAAAGTAGTTAGAGCTCTGATGAGTTGATCTGGATCGTTGATTGAACACCGTGATCTGAATCCGACGGTTGCTGACCCGGATGATGGACCTGTAAAAAGCTTAAAAACCGGGGCTGGCCCTGGCAATAGACCTTCCGATGCTCAAGTCAAAACCAGAGAGAGAAATAGAGTTTGAGAGAGAAATTGTGAATTACATATTATCTTTTGATTGAGGATGTCACGCCCCACTTTCCAAAAAGAATACAGAATACGGGCACGTAACATTAGCCCAGCAAATGATTTTTATCATCCATAAGCTGTTCAAGAATCTTTACAACATTCACAAGAATCATCAGAGTCGGTAGCAAAAGTATCAACCAACATGCACATATGAACCAAAATATCAACAAGAGTACTTGAAACCAAATACATTAATCTCAAATAGTCATGATCTGAATAAGACAAATATCCGTGGTCACATTCCCCAAATACAAGAATAAATCCAAGTACATAATACAATATTGTTCAAGCAAGCTACAAGAAATAAAAATAATAAAATTCAGCACTAATACTTCATGTCACTAATACCGTCTGGAACCTGTTCTCCAAAATCTGCAATTTAACAATTGCAGGAAAGAGGAAAGGAGAAACAAGTCCCCGTCAATTGCAAGTTACGGGCTGCTTGTAATGCAGGATACAAGTGCATGTGGAAAACTAACTAATAGCATGGGATAAGCATGATGTCAAAATAAACAACTAATATGGTAAAGTGAATAAGTGTAAATGGAATGAATCAAGTGTCAAGTAATCAAGTATCATGTAAACATGCATCAAGTGTCATGTATCAAGTCTCATGTAAACAAGTCTCATGTATCATGTAGTCAAGTGTCAAGCAAGCATGTATCATGTTCAAGTATAATGTTCAAGTATCATGTTCAATTATCATGTATCAAGTATCATGTTCAATTATCATGTATCAAGTCTTGTAGTTATTACTGTCTAGGTAGCATTTCATGTAGCCCACCTTACATGGTTGCTACAACAAACAGTTTCGCTTTAGATTTCAGAGTGGGCCATAGAGGGCAGTGTACTCAGGGACAAGTCAAGTAATCGAGCTCCAAGCTCCAAGTATCATGTATCATGTATCATGTAATCACGTGTCAATTTGTGCAAGTGGCAAGTATCGTGTCTTCCGTGCAAGTGTCAAGTAATCACGTGTCAAGTATCATGTCTCAAGTAATCACGTAGGATCAGTGGATCCCCTTCCGAGTACACTATTAGATATGTCCCTTAAACTCCGACTTGATTATTTATTATTAATTTCAAACAAGTATGTAGATGTGCAAAAAATATCAAGTCTATCATGGCATGGTCATGTAACAAGTTCAAGTTGCAAGATAAACATGTACAAGTGCAATATATCTCATAAAAGAATAAAATAAACAAATCTCAAGTTCAGGAAAGAAAGACCATGTTGTAGTAAAACAGTAATTTCCAGTGTTACAAATAGGCAAATCTAAATCTGTTGAAACTTCTAGAAAGTAGACTTCCAACAGAATCCATCGAGTATAAATAAGTTATATAGTATTTCACAACAACATAACTCAAAACTGATTTGAATTCAGAATTTAGGTTCAACCAGAAATAAGGAAAACGAATTCAAGAGCACGAAAACAGCATGAAAACTCATTAAATAAATCCACTAAAAATCTGTGGTATTCCCCTATATGTCTAGTATTAGAATATAAAGTTTAATAATTTTCCAGTAAAATTAGATCAGTCATAAAAAATCAGGAAACATCAATAAACGATAGTTTGGCAAATCTGGAATTCCCAACACTGCTGTACGAAAACTATAATATCTCGCAACCAGTAAAACGAAATCCAAATCCGCCAAAGGGAGATGAAAATAGATAGAATAAGCTAACTTTTATATTTCACAAATATTTTCCATACAGTAAAAGGAAATAGGGTGAAAATACGATTCTTTACAGAACAGCGAGCAAAATATAGCAAGTATAGCTTTCATAAACAAGCATGAAACGGCGTATAAAACTCATCAACAAAATCCAAAAAAATTCTGGATAATCCCTAGATAAGTATAGAAAAACTAACTAAAGTTCTAGATCAAAATAATATGTGTAGCATAAGCATCAAAATAATTCAGTCATCAAAATCATCAAGAAACGAAATCTGGAAAAGATCTACACCTCTGTAGTAAAACAGTCATATCTCACACAGACGAAAAAGAAATCAAGTAAGGTCAGAGGGGTTGGAAAGAAGACAAATTATCTGACCTTAACATGGTCTCAATTACTGATCAAGACAGAATATCGGTAAAATACAGAATTTCCTCAAAAACCAAAATCGACATAGATCCAACGAAACTTTGTCCAAACACAACCAAACATGAAATCGAGTCTACCAAGTGTCCAAGCATCATGAATTAGGGTAATTAACATATCTAAAACAAGTCTATCACATGGATCTCAACAAGTACCCAAATTCTCACAAAAATCCCACATACATGATCAAATCAAGAACGGGCAAAACCTAAATTGTTTCATGTCAATTTTTGTGTCGTGAGGAAACTATGGTCAAATCACTATAGATAAAATATCAACAAGGGGTTTCACACACGAATTGTCTCTAGAACCGAACTACACTACAAGCGGTATTTTTGACTTGTATCATACAAAGGAATTTGAGTACAAGTTACTTGCCTTAATCGAAGACGAAAACGAAGAACACCAAGAATAACGGAAACGGATCCGGACAACAAACAAAACCCACGAACGAAAATCCATGATCCAAAGCAAATCACGAATCACACACGCACAAACCCACGAACGAATAACCACACACACACACTCAACCCCGATAGTATGAGGAAGAGAGAGGGAACCGAGGGATTTTTTTTTTCTTCTGGTGGTGTCTAGGAGTATGCACTGCATGGGAATAGGTAATTATATATGAGGGGAGATTAGGGTTTGGGTACAGGGGGGAGCGACTCAGCATGTGGCAATCGGGTGGCTTGTATGCATGAGTTTTTGTATGCACGGGTTGGGGGGGGGGGCATGCACAAGGTTTCGGTAGGTATAAACAGGTAAGAATTTGGTGAAGTTTGAATTGGGAAAGTAATAGGGATTTATATTAGATTAAATAAATGGGTATAAGTTGTATGGATTCTGGGGAAAAACTAATAGATCATGGCTTTTGGTAATAGGATCTAAGTTGGGTGGAATAATATTAGGTGGGTTTTGGGATTAATGGGTAATTGGGTTTAAGTTAATGGGTATGGGTTTAAATGGGTTCAATAAGAAAAATACAATAACTAATAAAATATATTTTTTTATAAATAATATAATTTGCATTAAAAGTATAGAGTCTATTTGAAATAAGTACAAATATAATTAATACATAAAATGAATTTTTAATACACATACAAAAACAACAATAATAACAATAATAATAATAGGCCATGATAAAAATAATAATAGTACTACTAATAATAGTAATAGTAATAATAATAGAGATTAAAGTAACAATATCAAAAATAAGATTTGTAATGTAAAATTCATAGAAATAGGTATAATAAAATTATTGATTGAAAATAGATTTTAATAGAAGATCCGTCATTACATTTTCAAAAATAATTTGAAAATGGAAAATTAATTTACAAAAATTTTAAATTCCGAAAATACACAAAAAATACATTTTTGGGGAAACAGGGGTTACAGCGGAGGGTTAGGGTATTTATAGGCCTGAGAAATAGTTCATGAGATTAATATGGATCCGTTAAATTAATATGAACCACTTATCTCTTGTTGATTCTCCCCCTTAAGAGATAAGACTCTATTGTCTGGAGATAAAAGATTAGTCTTAGAACCCTCATAGACTGGGTGTCTCTCCTAGTGGGCATAATCTGTAACTTTTAATGGGCTTGAAAGTGACCCATGTCTTGTATATGAGAAGGCCTGGACCTTTTAAAAAGGCCCATTATGAATACTCTGCCTGTAGAAGCTTTAGGATCAGTGCTGGAATCATACGACCTTGATTTGCTGCGGTTTTTACCATTATCATTGCACTTGAACTAAGTTGAAATCCTAAACCAGACTCCTCTTATTTCTAAATTAATGCAACTTTTTTTAAAATACTTTAATTTATTTATTTCATTTTGAGGATACAGCTAACTTGTTATTTGACATATTAATTAATGGATGCAAATCCTTCCTACATATGTGGTTATCTATTATCGACTTGCTCACTATAATAGAATTTCCATAAGTTGTGAGCCATATATACTATTAGAATATAGTAATTAATATTTGAGAAATATTAGAGAATTAAGATAGTAAGTAATATTGGAGGAATATTAGAGAATAATATTATTAGCAAGTAATATTGTTGAGTGATGCAATTCCTAAGTTGGGGAATAAGTTTTGTAAGCCTATAAATAGGCATCATGTTTCTTTAAGTAAAATCAATCAAGTATTATATTTTTCTCTGAATATTTTAGAAGGCATCAAAGCCTCTACTTTCATCAGGCTTACTCTATTTTCCTTCTTATCAGCGAGGTGGAGTAGTTCTGGCTATCATCAGAATCACTCCACCTCCCATCGCCGCCATCTACCACATCTCCAAACCTCCTCACAAGCAACATCATCTCCTGTCGTCGTCATCCTCCATCGTCATTTTCGTCCTCATAGTTTGTGGTCGACATCATCTCCTGCTATTTTCATCCACCATCATCGTTGTCGTCCTCAGAGTTTGCCTCCGCCTCATTCATCATCGTGCAAATCAAATCTCGGCGCTATCATCTCCAAAGTTAGATTCCATTTCCGTATTTTTCTACCCCAAGACAGACAAACTTTGATGATGTCATGAGTTGTTGTTATTGTTGCGCTTTCGGGCTATCCTGTTGCGGTTGTTTTGCTGTTATGTTTTTGCTGCTGCTGTAAAACTGATTTCCTAGAGCTCCAGGAAACCGTTCGTGACGTATGACCACTCATTTAGAAGAAGATTCGAAGACTGACATCTTTCATTTAGAACAAAGTTTGAGATTCATCCCCATTCATGTTAGAAACAGACACGCAAGTTTCTACATGGTGTTGTTATTTCTGCTATTTTCCCATTCTATTGCTGCTATTTCAGTAAATTAGGCTTTTCCAATTCTATAGAATCATTTGTGACGTATGACTACTTGTTTCGAAGATGAATCGACGACCTAGAACTTTCGTTCAAAACTCGGGACCTTATTCATTCATCTTCCGGGTCAAAATAGGCTTGCAAGTACTCTGACTGCTTATGTCCAAATATATAGTGTCTTGCGATTCGTGCCTTATTATGAATTTTAATGTTGATCTGATTGGCTTTGTATTACGTGTTGATTATGATTTGTGTTAGTTCATTTTTTTTTCTAATTCGATTTGATTGTATCAAGTCAAATCTAAAGGATAAGATGATGGAGAAAGGAAAGAATAAAGAACCATTTTAGTTCGAATCATGTTTCTTTTTAGAAGGAGATAAAGAGAGAAAGAGAAAAAGAAAGAGTAAGAGAAAGAGAGTCGAGGTGATCTAAAGAGGAGGATAATGTTGACTCTATATTTGGTGTGTACACAACTTGCACATGTGTATCTAATGATTTCATCTAAGATCTTTACATGCCAATATGGAATGACACTAAAATAAATAACAAGATCTTCAAAATCAAAGTAAAATGAAAAGAATAATGCAAATGTGAAAGACTCCAAAATATTGATAAAGATTCATCAAGAAGAAAAATGTGATTGATTCCCTGAAAGCAAGAGCATCACTGATTATTTACTGTTTTTTTTTGTGAGTGATAAATATGTAAACATATCTTTGGAAAATGATGAATTTATGGAACGAATATAAAGTGGATTCACCGAAATATATAGAATGGAAAAGGTTTCGGTCGACTACATTGCAGTTGACTACACATGCTAGTCGACTATCAATTACAATTGATATTGATGCAGTCGACTATCAATCCATCTCGACCTTGATCTGGAGAAAATGACAGTTGAATGGGTAGTCAAGTGCAATTATAGTTGAAACTGGTGCAGTCGACTGTCATTTCCTCTCAACATTGGTCTGGAGGAAATTATAGTCGACTGTCCAAATTAGTAGTGGACCGCCCAAATTAGCAGTCGACCGTAACTTGCCCAAATTCATATTTGATTTTTCTTTTTACATTTGTGGAAATGAATGATCTCAAACTCTTTAATAGAGAAGAACCCACGGAGTATTCTTCATCTCTGTTGACTCATATACTTCAGAACTTATCATTTGCTAAAGATCAATTGAGAAGAGCACTTCTGATTATTTTCTTAGTCAGGACTTCAATCTTGCTTTTTCACTTTATTTTCGCTTTGGATTGAGGCGGTTTACCGGGCTTTGTTGTGTTGTTTAGATCGTTAAATTAATAACTCATCTGAACACAAATTAAAACCTCGCAAGTATACGAATCAATAGAGTAGTAAAAACAAGAGTCGATCCCACAGAAGATTGTAAGTGAATAACTGACTAATCAGATTCTAAGATGCAATAAACAAGTGAATCGTGGGTTGATTCAAGATTTGATGATTAACAATAAAACAGACTAAATTCGCAGAAAATAATAAACTAATAGAAAGTAATGGTGAGAGAAAGTTAAGGCTTTTACATCCACCACTAACCTTCCTCCTAAACCAATAACCTATGCATACTACAAGATAAATCACTGATGATGAAATCTTCCAACCTACATGATTTGGTCCACTTCTTGAAGCTATGGATTTTTAAAAGCAACGAATTAAGGTTTGGTCCACTTCTAATCCTTTTCTTCCCTCAAGGGATCTTGCATGTTATCTAATAGGTTGTTCCTTAAGTGAGCATGTGCACAATGAAAATCGACAAATACATAAATTCTAGAACATTGTATCTATTCCGGTTATTCATGATAATTAATACCGAACGATGTACTATCGAAACCATCCTTGTTACTTCTTTGAACCCAAGACTTGGTCATCTAAAGATTCATATAACAAAACCAGTTGTAGAGGTTATCATATGGTGATCAAGCATAAAATAAACTCAACAGCATTAACAATAAAAACAAGTATTAATTATTCAAACCATCACATGAATATCTTGCAAACAGACAAATATTAAAGTTTAGAAATCATGACTAGGCCATCAATTAAGCCCCAACAATCGAAAAAATTAAAAAGACTAGATGCCAACTTCTTCGTTCAGTCCCTCTATTGACGTTTGATCCAAGCTTCCCCTCCAAGCCTCCAAGATCTATGATAACCCTAGAGTTCACATCATCCTTTATATATAGCACCGAAAGAAACCCCAAAATGGTAAAAATAATTACAGCCAAATTGGACCCGAAACCTACAACCCGAATTTCCTATTCTTAAATTTCTATGCACAGTTGCAGTAAAATGAACTTTCCCAGAGCTACAGAACTTTCTTCGTGACGTATGACCACTCGTTTCAAAGAAGACTCGAAGGCCGATATACTTGATTTAGATGACACTTTTCCATATTCTGGATCAAAACAGCTCTGAAAATTTCTGAGTGGTTGATGACTGGCTGATTTTCTTTTGTATGCTCGGAATCCTTCTTTTGCAACTCTTGGTCGTTTTATCTGCAAACAAAGAAACTATCATTAATTGTTACACTTTAGAGAGTTTAAGCGCTAAAATTATGAAGTTTGCAGGAAAAAATATAAACATTTAAGACCCAACAAATACCTCCAAACTTAGAACATTGCTATTCCCTAGCAAAGTAAAGAAAATAAAAATAAAAATAAGACTAGACTAAACTAACTCACTTATCCAAGAATCAAGATTGCATTTAGCGTATGCAACATGCCATTAAACCCGTAGGTTACCCTAGTGGACGAGTATTGTCGCGTGAGGGTTTCTAGCGATGATACCCACAAACATAAAAAAGAAATCCTAAACCTTCCAAGGTGTTGTCTCAGAGAACTCACCAAAATACAGCTTTGAGCTTGAACCAAGCGTTAAAATAGGCCTAGAACCTTACTCAAGTGTTAATCAAGTTCCAAATGTACTATACTGAAAGTGTAGTGTGTGGCAACCATTGTCAATGCAATATAGTCATGATTGAAATTAACAAGCTCAGTTATGTTTCAACTCTAAAATCTTACCAAGACATACACTCCCAGTAATTAAGATATTTGGTTCACTCATGATTTTGTGAGAGGAATGATTTTACATTGTAACAGATAGCTCACATAAATTATGCATGCATAGAATGCTCTCTTTCTTTTTTTCTTCTTTTCTTTAGAAAATCCGATCTCATGAACAATATGAATTACTTGAATGAATGAAAGAAAACCACATGCTTACTTTTTCTACCACATCTCCACCCATCTGATTGACAAAACTTTTAGGATCAAATATTTGCTTTAATTCCAAATCTGGTGCCCTGACAATAGAAGGGACAAGAATAGTATTAGACACATGAATTTCATAAATAAGTGCATACTTACCTGGATATGGCTTAGGAGTCTCAAGGTAGTGCACAATCTCATTGATAAGACAATCAGCATAAAAAAAATCATGCTCAACTCTTGGCAGTGTAAGACTGTGAGATATGGCGGACTCTAGTGGATGAACGTTGTGCACCTAAAATACCCAATCTACAATACTTGGAAGTGCATCAATGTTAAAGAAATCATGATCGCAATGTGGTAATTTTAGTGTACCAAACATCTTCAATTCTATCTTTCGGCAATTTATTTTCATGCTAATAGGACCCTTTTTAACACATATTTTTGTATCAGAAGTACTCATAAAGGGTCTACCTAGAATAACGGGCAAAGAGGATGGCATATGGAGTTCCATATTCAGCACAACAAAATCAGCATGTAACATAAATCCATTTACCTGAACCAGGACATCCTCTAAAATACCTCTAGATCTCTTGATGCTTCTATCAGCAAATTGCAATGTGATCGAAGTTGGTTTTAGTTTACCCAACCTCAACTCTTTATTGAAGGAATAGGGCAATAAAAAGAATAGAGAAAAATGTTGATACTTGCCCTTAAATCAAGTAATGCTCTTTCAGAGATGATCACCAATCCTACAAGGAATAGTAAAACTACCTGGATCTTTCAATTTATGAGGCATTTTTCCCAACAACAACGCACTTACTTCCTCAGTTGAAGCAACCTGCTCATGAACCTGAAATGATCTTTTATGAATACAACAGTCCTTTAAAAATTTAGCATATGATGGAATCTATTTAATAGCATCAAGTAGGAATGTAGATTTCTAGCTTTCTAAGATTTTCAAAGATATCAAGTAAATGTTGTTCTTTCTTTTGCTTGACTAACCTTAGAGAGAAGTGTGGCAATATCACCTTTTTATTCAGACTTACCTTCTTAGATGAATCCATGATTTCAGGCTATTTTGATATTTTCTCATTTGTTCCTACTTTGTTATCAATGATCTTGCCGCTCCTTGGGGTTGTCACGGCCCTTAGGATTTGGTATGGTTTGGGAGGGGAGCACACCTGCCTTTCTTTCACTTAATTCTTTGGCTATTTGCTCCATCTGTGCTTCCAATTTTTGAATAGCTTGACACTGAATGTTGCGTGTTTGTTGCTGTTGCTGCAACAATTGAAGTACAATGCTTTCAAAGTCTAGCTTCTTTTGTTCTTGAAGTTGTTGGACTTGCGTTTGAGCTTGAAAATTGCTTCCTTGTTGATAGCTTCGTTGTTCCCTTGTAAATTCTGAACATTCTACCCGTTGCTCCATGAAAATTTTGGATGATTTCTCCACCCTGGATTGTAAGTAGTGGAGAACGGGTTGTTCTTTGGCTGGTAATTTCCTAATTCCAAGAAATTGTCATGAACCTGATATGTAAAAGAAGAAATTGGACACATTTCAGTTGTATGATCGGAATGAGAACAAATATCACATACCTCAGCTTTTGAAGTTTTATTGATGCTCAAGGAAGATATTGCGTTGACAAGCATGTCAATATTTTTGTTCATAATCATAATCTTTGTATGCACACCATCATTACTAGAAAGTTCGTAAACTCCTTGTTTCTTAATAGTGCATTTTCCTCTTGTTGAGAATTGCGGCGAGTTTTCACTCAATTCTTCGAATAACTCAGTAGCTTCCCCACCACTCTTATTTATCAGGATCCCATTACAAGTTGAATCTACAATAGTTTTATTAGCATCATTTAAACCTTCATAAAAATCTTGTACCTAATCAACCTTAGGCATGTTATGAGTAGGACACGTGTGAAGTTTGTTCTTAAAGTCCTTCCAGGCTACAAAGAATAAGTCACAATCCTTATGTTGGAAGAGTTGAATCTCCGTTTCAGCTACTTGGTCTTTTGGGCAGGGAAGAACTCTTTCAAGAACTTTGTTGCCAACTGCTCCCGTGATTTGATGGATCTTGGTTCCAAAACATTATACCATAATTTAGCATTATATTTCAATGAAAATAGAGATAGAGTTAACCTTATTTGCTCGGGAGTGAGGCCCTGGATACTCTATGTTGCAACGATCAAAGAAATCAAGCAGGTTAAGATGAAGATCCTCGTCTTCTTTGCCACTAAAATGGGGAATCATACTAAGTAGTTGTGGTGAGAGATGCATGTGCCCAGCAACATTAGTTTGAAAAGCAATACAAGAGGGTTGTTCAATGTTCCTAGGAGTAAACATATCCTGCATTGAGACTCTATGATGTACTACTTCGTCACCCATTGTTGTTAGTATAATAGAAAGTAATTTTTTTATAAAAAAAAGTTATACCTTTTAAAATAGAATAGCAAGTTAAAATAATTAAACAATCCCCGACAACGGAACCAAAATCTTGTTGTATTGTTTAGATCATTAAATTAATAACTGAACTAAATACAAATTAAAACTTCGCAAGTATACGAATCTCCCGCCCACTCCTGACTGTCGAAGCCCATCACCATTTGCACCGCCGTCGCCTTCCCCGTCGTCGTCCCTCACTCTATCGCCAAATCCCCACCCCAAATCCATTTCCTTCCTCCCTATCCCTATCCCACGTGCCCCCTACTTGTTGTCATCATGCCGCCGCTGCTTGTCGTCCCCTATCTCTCCTTCGCCCGCTCGCTAAAAGGTATCACTTTTAACCATAATTTCATTTTCAATTTCTATAGAAATAATGAAAATTGATTGTTGGATCTAATCTCTAATTTCCCCAATTAGCTCTAGTTCAATTTTAATTTCAGTAGTAATATTTTTTTTTTCATTCTGATTTTTTTACTAGAAGGTACCTGTTGTTTTCATTCTGAATTTATTTTAATTGCAACTATAGTAAGTTAACATTACATGAAGGTATGTCTTAACTGAAATGGTTATATTTGGAGGTATAGTAAGATAACCCTACTATGTAATTATTGAAATCAATTGAATTTGTGGATGATTTGGACTGAATTATTTTATTATTTTGCTTGATTATTGGAATGAATTTGTGCTCTAAAGTATTTTTCTACTGTTTATTATGTTTGACTTATGGATTTGTGGAAGTTAGAATGAACTCCTCAAATTGATTGTGAAAACTACATGTATTTTGATAAACAACAAACACCACCAAAAATAAAAAAAAGTAAAAAATAAATAAATAGCCTATCTCGGCGTTTATAAATGCCGAGATAGGCTATTTAATGAAAAAAATAAAATAAAATAAAATAAAATAAAATTATCCTATCACGGCATTTAAAAACGCCGTGATAGATAATAAAGCTACCCCGGTATTTGCAAACGCCGGTATAGCCCTTTTGCATCCCTGGCAGGGGTATCCCCGGCGCTTGCAGTGGCATTTTTTGAAATGTTGCATGTCTCAAACCTGGCATTTAAAAACATTGGGATTGGCCCAAAAAAAATTTGGGAATGCCTTCTTCATTTGTAGTGCCCTAACAATAGAAAGAATTAAAAACTCCTGATGACAGCTTTTTTGTTCGATCCTCTTTTGAAGTTTGATCCAAGCTTCCCCTCCAAGCCTCCAAGATCTAATGATAACCCTAGAGTTCATTGGCCTCTAAATATAGCACCCAAAGAAACCATAAAAAAATAAACACAATTACAGCCAAATTGGACCCGAAACCCGCAACATGAATTTCATGTTCTCAGATTTCTGTGCACAGTTGCAGTGAAATTAACTTTTAAAGAGTTACAAAACTTCGTTCATGACGTATGACCACACCTTCCAAAGGATACTCAAAGACCGACATCTTTGATTCAGAAAAATAGTTGAGATTCATCGATCTTCTAGGTCAAAACAGCTTTGAAAGTTTTTGACTTGTTGATGACTGGCTGATTTTCTTCTCATTGCATTGTTTCATCTTTTTCTCTAGCTCCAAGTTCTTTGTGCTACTTGTATTTAAGTCCATAGATCATAACAACTTCTTTCTTTGTCTTTTGTATGCTCGGATTCCTTCTTTTGAAAATCTTGGTCGTTTTGTCTACAAACGAAGAAACTATCATTAATTGTTATATTTTAGAGAGTTTAAGCACTAAACTTATGAAGTTTGCAGGGATAAACTATAAACATTTAAGACCCAACATACTTATATATAGAAGTCCTGTGGGTGTAATAGGAATCTCTACCTAAATATTGAGGACTCATTATACGGGATTTAAGCTAAGATGTGTGGAAGATCTGTATGTCTCATTTTTTGCAGATGCTTGGAGAAAAATTGTGGAATGTTTCCATGAACAAAATTGATGTTCTTGTCAGTGATGGAAAGAAGTTAATTACCAAAACAGAACTTGCACTAAAAAATGCCAACACCGAAGCCATGAACTCACCATATATAGGCTTGAATAATGAAGAACTCATGTGATGTCGACGTAACTGCAAAACTGGATATGAAATCTGAAACAACTTAACAATGCATCATGAGGGAACAACATCAGAGGTAAAAGAAAATTTGATTTGATGTTATTATAAGTTTTATGTGTTTTGCATGCTTTCAGGTGAAAGTATAAATCAGATGTTGGTCCGCTTTGAAGTAATCACCCATGTGCTTGGAAGCTTGGGTAAGGGCAGGGACGATGACCGAAAGGTATGAAAAATCATAAGATGCCTTTTGCCTGAATGGGATATCAAAGTTGCCACCATGAGGGAAATACACAAAGGAAAATTGGTTGATTACCACAACTCTCAGGGTAAACTCAAGACCTAAGAAATGGATATGGTAGGGATAAAAAAGTATGGACAGAATATTGAGATCATACCCAAAACATAAGAGAATACCTTTGCTTTAAAAGCTGCTACACTCTTTCACTCAAACTCCGATTCAGACAACGAATCATTCGACGAAGATATTGAGCTCCTAACGAAGAACTTCAATAAGTTTCTCAAAAACCATAAACATTGTAGATACCAAGGAGGGAGAGACAAAGGTAAGGAAGATGCATGCTACAAATGCAAAAATTCCTGACACATCCGTGCCAATTGCCCTCTCAATCAAGACAGGAACAAATCAGACAATACAAACTCTAACTACAAAAAGAAGGCATTGAAGGAAACTTGACTTAACTCCAATTCAAGCGATAATGAAGACGATCAATATGAGCAAGAAAACATGAGATTCGCTTTTATGGCTCTTGGAGATGATGAGGACCCATCGTCACTTCAAGAAGAGGTAATCGAAAAACACACTTATGATGAATTATGTGAAATTTCTTTTAATTTAAAGGATTATGCTAAAAAGTTCAGTGGTGAACTTAAGAAATATAAATTAATGCCTGACGGATCACATCACTCATACATGCTAAAAACGAGAAATCAAAAAATACCAATTATTTAATTATTGGAAAACTTGAGTCATTTAGAAAAGATCATGAATTGTTGGTACAAGAAAATGAACGTTTAAAAGAATAAATTCAAAAATCTCTATCGACAAATAACGAGAATGAAAAGTGATCCATGAGAAAAATGTACATATTGCTAAGCTTACTACTAAATTTCGTAACTGCAAAAAGAAATTTGATGAATTGGTGGAAGGTTGTAAAGAAGCTCTTCAATAAAATAAACAACTTTATAATGCACTCGATAATCTTCGTTGAGATACCAAAGATGATGATCGTACAATAAAAGGACTTTGTCACAAAATAATTGATCCCGAAGCAACTATTGAAAAATATGAAAAGAGACCCACTTATTTTATGACAAAGCAATCAAGGACGGGCCTATGATGAAAAAGGGCTTGGTTACAACAATTCACCAAAACGTCAATTTCTAAAGCAATCTTCTCATACACATGCATAATTATTCAAACGTATATGAACCAAGACATAATAATATCACCTGTAATTATTGATGTAGATTATCATATATCTCTTATAATTGTGCTTTGAAAATGAATACTAACTTTGTTTGGGTTAGAAAGACTAACAATGCAAGTGGTGATACCAAAAGTCACATCTACTCATATTGATAGAGATTTCACAAAAAAAACAATCCTTGAAGAAAAATGACATATTAATTTGGGTTGCCAATGATAAAATGGCAGATTTCTTACAAACCTATTAAGAAGTGATTGTCAGGTAACAATGGTAAAGTTAAAATTGTAAACCATAACTATTTTTAATTAATTCGTCTTTGTCTCATTTATGATGATTTTACGTATTAGGAGCAAATTATTTTCACATATGTTTATATTCATGTATATTTTATTTATTTTACCATGTCGTTTGAAAATCATGCTTTATTATCATATTTAAATTTGGATTCATATTCTCATTTCATATTACTACTATTTTTTCAAGCCACTTGATTTAGTGTCCTTTATTTGCCCTCTATTCTTATTTTGATCTCCTATGGAGTTTTGCATTTTTTTTTACATGGTGCATATAAAAAAGGGGATGAGTTTTGAACAATGAAATGAGAATGATTTTAATTGTTGTCATGATAATTTATATATGAACTACTATACATGTGATTTACGTATTAATACATACTAAATTAGATATGTTCTTCTTGATAAAACATAATATGGCCTGAAGCAAGTACGTCGAGCTTGGTGTTGCTGCTAATTTTGTTGTGGGAACAAACAGATAGTGAGTTTATATTTTGAAGGAAACTACAAAAGATCTAACCTTTGATCATCGCTGTAAAAAGTTGTTGGAACTCCTGAGATTGGATCTGGATCGTTGATTGAACACCCTAATCTGAATTCGACGGTTGCTGACACGGTCGATGGACCTACAAAATGCTTGAAACATTGGGGGTGGCCCCAGCGACAAACCCTCCAACGCTCAAGTCAGAACCAGAGAGACAAAGAGAGTTTGAGAGAGAAAGTGCTTATTATCTTCTGACTGAGGAGGGGAAAGGGTATTTATAGGTCTGAGAAACAGTTAGAAAATTGACATGAATTCTTTATCCCCTGTTGATTCTCCTTATTAATTGATAAACTCTCTTGTTTGGGGATAAGAGATTTCCCTTACAGCCCTCATGGGCTGGGTGTCTCTCTTAGTGAGCCTGGTCGCTTTTAATGTGCATGAAAGCGACCCATATCTTGTAAATAAGTCTGAAGAAAGGTTGAACCTGTTAAAGAGGCCTGATATGGTTAATCTGCCTATAGAAACTTTAGGATTTGTGCTGGAATCGTATGTTCCTAATATGTTGTGATTTTTACCATTATCATAAGTCCCCCACTCCCGGAAGACAATTTTCTTGGCTTTCGGGGAGTAGGTTGCCTTGTTTTGGAGTTCTGGAGTACAATCTTAGCTTTCAGGAACGATTAGAAATACTTGGATTTGATCAGAAGATTCTAGAGGCAGCGAATATTTTTCTGGACTTTTCTAAATTTTTCTGGAATTTTCCATAACTTTTTTAGATAATAAATAATTTTTCCTCAATTGAAAATTGCTTTTTGAAATTTTTTTTATTAATAGTTTCAATTTTTAATTAATTTTCGGAATTTTTTTGTAATTTTCCGATTTCAATAATTACTTTTAGAATTTTTAATTAAAATTTAGAATTTTAAACAAATTTTTCGGGATTTTTATTGATTAATCAGCTCAGCGCAATTTTTGAAGCGATCTAACACGTAGATAAGATCCATGCTTGCCCTTTGAGTGAATCGAACGACTATGATGAAACTGCAATGATGAGGGGGATGTGGCCTGATCCAGAGTACTGATTTTGTGCCAGCTCGCTCATCTGAATGATCAAGCGGCTGGCATTTGAAGCAAAGCGAAGGGGGTGAAGGCAGAAACATCGCGTAATCTTCTACGTCCATCTCAAGCAAGCCCGACCATCCTGGAGATCTGTTACGCCCTGCTTCCCAAAACTACGGAATGCAAGCACGTGACATGGCCCAGCGAATGACTTGCGTCATCCATGAGCTGTTATCGATTCAACTCAAGAATATAAACAGGAAGTAATACAACCTCGTATGCATTAAAAGAGTAATCACATGAATAACAATACCTGGAATTTAAGCATAAAATAACCAACATAATAATAATCCAATATCTAGAATCAACAATAACAATATTCGGGTCAAAAACCCACAAATACAAAAATTAACAACATTGTTCAATCATTAAAGTTCTCAAAATGAAACAATAATTATTTAAGCGGCGCAGCAAAAACAATTCTTTTACCATTGTTGCTCTCCTACTCCGTCAAGAAAAACTCCTTGATTACCTGTAAGTTGTTCATCTAAAAGAACGGAAAATATGTCCTTAGAGCAAGTCGGGACATCAAGTAGAGAAACAGAGAAACAATGACATTTACGGTATAACAATGAATTCAATAAACAATAGAGTCAATGGCAATGAACAGTGGCAAAATGGTAACCATGCAATATACAATAACGATGATTTATAACAATAACGGTAAGCAATAACGATAACACTATTCGATAACGATAACAAAATGCAATGACAATGCGATGAAGTCTTAAGTCTATTATTCATTTTAATCCTAACTAATGCACGTACTACGGCATCCCATAGTACAGGTTCGATGCATACAATCAATTTCATTTCGACTAAGGTGGTAGATTCTATAGGTCATGTACTCGGCACAATAACGATAATGATAAAAATAGCAATTTCTTGTAAATTAACAAAAACAATAGTCAGCACAATAATCCTAAAATAATACACGAAGAATTGGGATACTGTGGTCAGTAATCCAACAATAAATTGATAGCACTAGCCGAAACAATACTTTGGGAAACAATGCCTACATTCCCGAGTACAGTCATTATATTATCAACTACCCTAGTAAACCCTTAATCCCGTATTAGTTAACATTCTTTATTCAATTAACATGCAATACTAATAGGAGACAATAGGGACAGAAATATCAATGGGAAACAATAATGCGATTAATAAGGGACACTAGAATGATGACAACACAACTCTAAGATCATGCAATGTACTCTATACAATCAAATACACCAAATTCAACATTATAGATTTAATTATATATTATTAAACATAGAAACTCAATTCTGGACAGCAGTAGGTTACTGTACCAAAATAAGAATTTCCGTTGCTATAGGATAGAAAATGTGGATCCGTCAGAAGTTTGAGAAACTAGACTCCTACCCAGTTTCAACGCATATTTAAAGTCCAAATTCCGACAACAGTAGCTAGGTGAATTTCAGTGTTCTTTACAGGTTATTGTTTCTGGCTGGTTATCAGTATCAACTAGTTTCAGTTGTAACAGTAGTGAATATTCATTGTAAAAATCAGTAAAAATAATTTTCATTACCCTAAGCATGTTGCCTATCGATTTGTAAATTATCATGGTAATATTTGATCATTAGTTCACATAATTCATCAGTTTAACATGGTATGTGCATAAATCTGAAAATACAGCGCAACAACAGTAAAAAGGTCATAAATCATGCAATATAAGTCTGAATTCAAAAATTCTGGATGTTCTGGAAACTAGAAACATAAGGCTACATTTCATATTCAGAAAGTTATTGATTTTGATGGCATTATATAGGTCGAAACAGCATGACAATGTTCAGGTTGGCAATAAATTTCAGGGTTTCAACATATTCTTCATGAATCAAATGATTAAAATATTATGAATTATGAGTTAGGGGTTAACAATTATAAATCGCTACAAGTTACGTCTATGTGAACATGGTATCAAGATGTATATGTTGGATCCTGTCGGCAAGGCAAATAACACTAGAGTGGGGGGGGGTGAATAGTGTTGTATAAAAATTAATTAAGAAATTGAACTTTTCGTTCTATTAAGTTGACTGAAAAGAGATATCCAGTCTACTGAAGCGTCAGATTAGAAAAGTATTTTACTGAGAGTTACGAGTCTGACCAGTCGACTTATAGCGGAAACCAGTCGAATTTCCAGACAAGTTTTTGAACTAAAACTTAACAAAATTGAGATTGCAAGTGAAGAAAATATAACCACAGAGAGAGTCAACCACAGAGAACACAGCGATGTATCCTGGTTTGGTCCTCCCGACCTACAACCAATCCCCAAGCAACCCACTTGAGATTTTCCACTATTCTTGAAAAAGTACAAGAATACCCTACGGCGTTTGGCAACAACTATGTCAAACCCGTAGACCTCTCTCACCACTAGTGAGAGCAAACCCACTCTACACCCTAGAGTGAAAAACCGACTCTACAACCAAGAGCCCTACTCTCCAACCGAGAGGACCACTCTCACAACCCGAGAGTGAAAACAAGAACAAAAAAGAGTTACAATAAACCTATAGCCTTGTTTGTAATTTGTGATTTTGTATGGTGGCTATTAGGTAAACTTCTGAAATCAGTTTAAAATGAATTCCATGTTATACTAGACTGATTTTCAGAGAACCAAGACTTAGTCTTCATGAATTCCATGAACTTGAGTTTTTGACTTGAGCTTGAGCCATTGTCTTTATGTCTTGAAACTTGCTTGATCAAATGTGACTTGAACATAGATCTTTGCAGGTTTATAGATTCTCATGAAAGCTTCATTGGATCAACTTTGCCTTTGTGTATTTCACCATGGTATTGTCTTTGATACATCATGCAATATATATATAGGTGGTAGCACAACTTTGCATTGTGTTGTAGTCATCAAAATCAAGAATTAACATTCTCTCCCTTTTTGATGATGACAACACAATAGCTTACAATAATAATAATTAAAAATGCTCCCCCTAACAAATGTACAACATGCACAAGTTAGAAATATGCACAAAACAAACACATCCTTTTCTCCCCCTTTGTCTTTAACAAAAAAAAAGGAGGAAAGAAACATTGCAAAACCATAACAAATTTATATAAAGGAAATTGAAGTACATGGATTCAAATACTGCATAAAAGTGAATTACATAAAACATAACGAAAAATTACAAAAAAAAATAGAAAATACATCAAGTAATTTGTCTATCAGTCGACTTAGTACTACTTTACATAGTTGACTGTCTAGAGCATAAAATTCAGTAAAATAGACAACGAAAAATACTTGGTCAGTCGACTGGAAAAAAAAAATTAAGCCGCCTTACACAAGTTAAAAATTCAAGAAATATCATGAAAACAGCAGATTCCCAGTTCTCTTCTAAAGTTGATAAATGTGTCTTCCTTAAGTTGTTTGGTAAAGATATCTGCTACTTGTTTATCAGTAGAAATAAAATCCAAAGATATATCTCCCTTTAAAACATGATCGCGTAGAAAATAATGTCTAATATCAATGTGTTTCAACAGCTAAAACCTAGTACCTAGTACCCTAGGATTCATAGACATATACATACTAAAACCTAGTACCTAATAAAGGCGATTCAAAGATGATTTTCAACAGCTTTCTTCTCCGGCCTTCTCCAGTCAGATCCGGTGGCTCCTCACCATTTCGACCCTCCTCCCCTTCATTAATCTTGGTCAGCTCTCTCTCCTCTCTCGACCCATCTCCTTGTTTTCTCCTCTCTCTTTCGCAGCGGCTTTCGTCCCTCTCCATCCACATCCCTCCTCCGGCTCTCTCCCCGCCGTCTCCCTGTCTTCGGCTCGATCAGAGTGGCTTCTCCCTGTCCCAGAGGAGACTACGCTCTTCTCGTTTGCTTCCTATGGTGGTGCTCCCGCCGCCTACAGTGGCTCCTGAGCCATCACTGTCGAGTGCTACATCCCGTAAACCCCCCTGTTTTGTGCCTCCCTCCGGTGGATCCCACTCTCCGACCGCTCTCCTTTTCATCCTTGCTCTGTGAGTTTATTCCCGGTGGTTCCGCCTAACCCCCATTGTGAGTATTTCAACTTTTCTTGTAGCGTGTGCGGTTTCGTATTCTGTGAGTATTACTGCATTATTGTATGCTGGGTGTGTTGTTGGGTCTTTGATAGTGCATTGCTGTATCTTGTGTGTGCGTTTCCGGATTTCCTGTGTTGTGGCACAGCTTGTGGATCTAGTGTTGTTTCTTAGAACTTTTCTTCTCTTCCACCGGTGGCTCCGTTCCGTCAGTGTTTGGTTTCAGCGCTTTGCTGTAACATGAGCATCAGTGCGCTCGAGTTCAGATATCTCTATTATTCTTCTCTTATTGAATCTTATCTCATTCCTTTTCTCTCTATTTTGAGGGAGTTTTTTGCCCCCTCAGGCTCCACTGTTTAGGTTCTTGGTGGTGGTATTTTAGTGCATTTGGAACTGTACTGCCTCTATTTTATTGTACAGTGTCCTTCTTTGCTGGTGAACTTCTATGGAATTTTTGGTTAGCTTTCTACCATGCATCTCTCCGAGAATGATGCTAGGTCTATAAGTTTTATGCCGGATATAGAATTGCAGAGGGAGTTGTATTCTCCTCATTTCGATATTTCATATCTTTCTCAGGGCTCTCCAATCTTCACTAATTCCTCCTCTTATTGTAGGCCCATCTCCCCTTTGGTTTGTTTCAGGTGCCTCCTTCCCGGGCAATTTAAACGTGATTGCGTGAATAAAATCAGGTGCATTTTCTGTGATAAGTTTGGTCATTCGCGCAGTATATGTTTTTCTCTTCAAAAACTCCTTGGTTTTCCTAGGGGACATCTCTTACCGGCCAAACTTCTCTCCTTTCTAAACTACCCCCTTTTAAAGCGCAAGCTCCATGCTAGCTTGGCTAGGAAGTTCAGTCTTGTATCTGGAAAGGATCTCAACTCCTTGGCAATTGTGTCTTGCACAACCTGCACTCTTTTCCCCTCAAGCTTTCTCTGTTTTGTGTTAACTCTTCTTTCTCCCGTTCTCCCTATCTTACTAACTCCATCCCAATAGCCTCTTCAGTTGATTCCAGACTGCTTTTTCCATCTTATTGCATCATCAAAGATGTAGCTAGCAGGTCTGACCCTGCGGCAGATTTGCCCCCATTGGTGAAGGTCATCCCTCCCACCGTCAAGCGGAAATATAATAAGAAAATCTATTATAATTTGCAGAATCGGGTGAGCGCTCGTATTCTGACAAGGAAAGCAGTTTCTGTGTCGGATCTTCGGCTTCCGCACAGTTGAGTCTCGGCTGCTCTTGGCCATTTGCGGTGTAGGCAGTCAGGGCCTTCTTTTTTTTGTGTTGCTAGAGTTTCCTTGAGCTTCTGTCTCGTTTTCTGCTCTGTTAGTCCAGCCTTCCCCTACTTTGTGAGTGGTCAGTGCTCAGAGCCTTTGCTTCTTGCTAGTGTCAGCTCCTTGTGCCTTGTGGAAGCGAGCCGTAGTGTGAGTTTGCAATCCTCTTGGGTGCGACAGGGCGCTTGTCTTCATTCTTAGTTTTCCTGGCTTCTAGCACAGTCCCCCTTATCGAAGTAGTTTCTATTTTTGTACCGTAGTTCTATTATTTACTTGCTTGTCTGTCGCTTATTGTTTTCTTTGTTGTTTTCCTCTTTCTGTTTTACAGTTTGTAAAACCATTGTAACTTTATTTGTATTGCTATTGTTTTTATTGATTAATATATTTTTTGATGGCTGGAGTCTTTTGGCTCTATCCGATATATCAAAAAAAATATCAATGTGTTTTGTACATGAGTGTTGAATTGGATTTTTAGATAAATTAATGGCACTTGTATTATTACACATTATAGTAGGTTTTGAAAATGAAATACCATAATCTAATAGGGTTTGTTTCATCCACAAAATTTGGACACAAGCCAAACTTGCAGCAATATATTCAGCTTCTGTAGTAGATAGGGATACTGAACTTTGCTTTTTACTTCACCAAGATACTAGTGAATGTCCCAAAAAGTGACAAGTACTGCTAGTACTTTTATGGTCAAATTTACTACTAGCAAAATCTGCATCACTATACGACAAAAGTTAAAAATTATCGGTGCATGGATAGAATAAACCATACTCAAATGTGCCTTTAATGTATCTTAAAATGTGTTTCACGGCTTTTAAGTGAGACTCTTTAAGACTTCACTGATATCTAGCACACAAACATACACTAAACATAATGCCTGGTCTACTAGCAGTTATATATAAGAGTGAGCCAATCATTCTTCGATAGAGTTTTTAATCGACACTCTTACCTAATTCATCTTTGTCAAGTGTAGTAGTAATAGCCATAGGTGTGGTCTTACTACTAGTGCTATTCATGCCAAACCATTTGAGTAATTCCTTACCATATTTTCCTTGATTAATAAATATGCCATTATGTGACTGCTTTATTTGTATTCCAAGGAAATAATTGAGTTCACCAATGTGACTCATCTCAAACTCATTTTTCATGGTATTAGCAAACTCTTGATAGAGATTACTATTAGTAGATCCAAAAATTATGTCATCAACAAACATTTGTATGATTAAGATATCGGTTTCTATTTTCCTAATAAACAAGATAGTATCTACTTTACCTATTTCAAAACCAGTTTCTAATAGAAAAGTCTTTAACTGATCATACCAAGCACGAGGTGTTTGTTTAAGACCATATGAAGCCTTTTTCAATTTAAAAACGTGGTTTGGGAATTGTTCATGTTCGAAACCGGGTGGTTACTTAACATAAACATCTTCCTTAATAAAACCGTTAAGAAAAGAACTTTTAACATCCATTTGGAAAAGTGTAAAGTTCATAAAACATGCAAAAGATAATAAGATCCTAATTGATTATAGTCTAGCAACAGGAGCATATGTTTCATGAAAATCTATGCCTTCTTCTTGATTATATCCTTGAGCAACTAATCTAGCCTTATTCCTAACGACTTGTCCTGATTCATCTAACTTATTCTTGAATACCCATTTGGTACCAATTATAGTATGATCATGGGGTCGTAGAACTAAATCCCATACATCATTTTTTATAAATTGGTTTAATTCATCTTGCATAGCATTAATCCAAAATTCATTCTCACAAGCTTCTTGTATATTCTTCGGTTCAAAATCCGACAAGAAAGCCGTATGAGAAATCATGTTAACATGAGATCTTTTTTGAATACCACGTGAGATGTCACCAATTATTAAGTCATGAGGATGATCTTAAACTTCAACAAATAATTTTGGTAAAGTTTGGGTCATCACAACAGGATCAGTCAACTTAACTAGTCCATCAGCCAACTGATTCACATCAGTCGACTTGACTTTCTTATCAGTCGACTTATCAGCTGGGGTAGTTTGTTCTAGTGATTTAATAACGTTATTTAAAGGTGATGAAACATTTTCATCGTCTTAAATAACAATAGATGAAGGGAGAGATTCATCAAACGAAACATGCATAGATTATTCAATAGTCAAAGTTGACTTATTGAAAATTCTATATGCCTTACTCCTATTTGAGTATCCAATGAAGATACCTTCATTAGATCTAGGATCAAACTTATCTAAATTATCTTTAGTGTTTAAAATGAAACACTTGCAACCAAATACTTTAAAATAAGATACTTTAGGAATTCTATCAAAAAATAGTTCATAACATGTTTTCTTAAGCTTAGACCTAATCAAAATTCTATTTAAAAAATAACACGCTGTGAAAACAGCTTCAGCCCAGAAGTACTTAAGCAAATTGGTTTCAACAAGCATAGTATGTGCACACTCTTGCAAAGTCCTATTCTTTCTTTCAACCACTCCATTTTGTGGTGAAGCTCAAGAAAATGAAATGAATGTGTTATACCATTCTTGTTGCAATATTTTGAAAATGTTTCATTCTCAAATTCTCTACCGTGATCATTTCTAATAGTGACTATGGTTAGAGATTTTTGATTTTGAATCCGTTTACAAAAATTTTCAAATACTTCAAAGGTATCATTCTTATGTTAAAAAGAAAACCCATGTGAATCTTGAAAAATCATCTATTAAAACAAATACATACTTTTATTTAAAGAAGCGACTCTAGTAGGACCAAATCAATCCATATGGATTAATTCGAGAGGCCTACTAGTAGAAATCATTTCTTTTGTCTTAAAAGTAGATTTGACTTGTTTACCTAGTTGACACGCATCACATAACTTATCCTTTTTATAGGATGGTCTTGGCAATCCTTTAACTATGTTGTACTTAGACAATTTAGCAATATTTTTAATATTCACAGGGCCAAATCTCTTATGCCAAAGCCAAGAATCATTGTTAGAAGCTACTAAGCAAAAATCATTCGAAAAATCCTTTGATTTTAAACATAACTCATAAATATTATTTTTCCTAAAGCCTTGAAAAATTATATTTTGCATGGTAGAATCATAAATTAAACATGCATCTATTTCAAAAATAATTTTATATCCCTATCACACAATTGGCTAATACTTAACAGATTATGCTTTAACCCACTAACAGGAAAAACTTCTTCTATAGTAGGGGTAGTGCTCTTACCGACCATGCCTATACCAATAACCTTCTCTTTGTTGTTGTCACCGAATGTGATTGTTCCTCCATCAATCTCTTGTATGAAAGAAAGAAGGTTAGCATGACCAGTCATATGCTTAGAGCATCCACTGTCAAGTATCCAACATTCTCTTTTAGGTACCTATAAAATAAATATTGTGAAAATGGTATCCTTTTCATTGGGTCCGAAAGGGATTAGTTTTTGGGAAACCAAACCCAAAGTGAGTTTGATTTTCCACCAAAGCACGAATATAATCTACAAAATTACATACATTAAGAACATATGAATTTATATAAGTAATTCTATCTTAAGACTCAGGTTGACTGGAACCCAAATGTTTTTGCTCTGTCCAGTCGACTTTATCGAACCTTTCAGTCGACTATTACTAGAAGCCAGTCGATTGTGAGGTGAAATTGGTCGACTTATCTGAGGTTTTCGTTTCTTTGAATAAGACTCACAACCCCTGGACTGGCAACTGAAATTTGGGTTCAGTCGACTGGTCTAAACTACATAATTACTCTTTTCATGGAAAACATCAGTTTGTGGTTTTTCAAAAAAACTCATATAATTTATTCTTAACACTAGAGATAGAATCAGACTTATTACTATTAGTGTTCTTAGAGACATGATATTTTTCAAGAGACTTTTGAAAACCAAGTCCAAATCTCTTTTTAGTTTGAACTTGATTTTGGAGAAACTCATTTAAATTCTCCTTTTCTTTGTTAAATTTAGATACATTCTTGGATATCTCTTCATAATTTCTTTAAGAGATACAAGATTTATATCCAAATTAGAAAGTCGAGAATTTAAAGACTTGACTTCAACATTTGAGTCAAGATTCTCTTGAGAAAGTGTTTGATTAACTTTCTCTAAGTTTTTAACTCTAAATTTCTCCTTCTTAAGTTCTTGAAAAATCTCATTAAAAGCATCTAATAAGTCATTTGAATCAAAGTTATCGCTTACTTCGTTTTGTGTAGCCATGAAGCATACATTCGCAACTTCGTTTGTCTCTTCATTCTCTTCTTTCGATGAAGAGTCGCTATCGTCCCAAGTTGCTTAATATGCCTTCTTGCTCTTCATGTACTTTTTCTTTGTGTACTTGTCCTTCTTAAAGTTAGGAGCCTTTCCTTTGGATTTCGCATTTTCTAATGGGCAATCATTCTTCATATGACCTATTTTTTTACACTTGAAACAAGTGAGAAGTTCATTAGTATCTTTAAATTTGGAATTAAATTTACCTTTCCTTAGAAACTTCTTGAATTTTCTAGTGAACATGGCTATTTCTTCTTCATATTCTTCTTCATCTTCGGAGTCCGACATGGCCTTGAAAGAGAGTGTCTTTTTCTTTGATTGTTGAGGTTCTAGATCCTTCTTGCGTTCTTCAAGTTGAACTTCATATGCCATAAGATTTCCCAAAAGATTCTCAAGAGAGAGTTGTGTTAAATCGTTGACCTCTTCTATGGTGATGGTCTTTTTCTCCCATTCGGGGGTTAAGGTACTAAGAACTTTCCTCACCATTTCGACTTGAGTGTATCTTTCCAAGAGCCACAAGAGAATTTGTAATATCCGTGAACCGTGTGATCATATCTGATACATTCTCGTTCTCCTTCATGCGGAACATCTCGAACCTGTGAACAAGAACAGATATCTTAGATTCTTTAACTTTATTAGTACCTTCATGAGTTAACTCAAGTGTGTGCCAAATTTGATACGCCGTTGTTGCATTAGACACACGATTAAACTCCTCTTTGGTAAAAGCACAGAATAGAGCTTTCATCGCCTTTGCATTGTTCATTGTGTTGCCCTTCATTTCGTCGTTCCATTGTACATAAGGAATTGTAGGAGCGGTGTACTCTGTCTCCATCATGTTCCAAATCTCATAGTTGATGGATTGAAGGTAGATCTTCATTCTACACTTCCAGTAGTTGTAATTGGTTCCATCGAATAGGGGTGGCCTTTATGTGGATTGGCCTTCATGGTATTGGCTTGCATTATAAGTAGTTGCCATTGCACTCGACCAGGCTTTGATACCAAGTGTTGGATTCTGTAGGCAAGACAAATAACACTAGAGGGGGGGTGAATAGTGTTGTATAAAAATTAATTAAGAAATTGAACTTTTTGTTCTGTTAAGTCGACTGAAAAGAGATATCCAGTCGACTAAAGCGTCAGATTAGAAGAGTATTTTACTGAGAGTTACGAGTCTGACCAGTCGATTTATAGCGAAAACCAGTCGACTTTCCAGACAAGTTTTTGAACTAAAACTTAATAAAATTGAGATTGCAAGTGAAGAAAATACAACCACAGAGAGAGTCAACACAGAAAACACATCGATGTATCCTAGTTCGGTCCTCCCAACCTAGATCCAATCCCCAAGCAACCCACTTGAGATTTTCCACTATTTTTGAAAAAGTACAAGAATACCCTACGGCATTTGGCAACAACTATGTCAAACCCATAGACCTCTCTCACCACTAGTGAGAGCAAACCCACCCTACACCCTAGAGTGAAAAACCGACTCTACAACCAAGAGCCCTACTCTCCAACCGAGAGTGAAAACAACAACAAAAAGAGTTACAATAACCTATAGTCTTGTTTGTGACTTGTGATTTTGTATGGTGGCTATTAGGTTAACTTCTGAAATCAGTCTAAAATGAATTCCATGTTATACTAGACTGATTTTCAGATAACCAAGACTTAGAGAATATGTATGCCTTTTAAAAAGCTTGTTCTTCTCAAAAACAAAAAGCTTAAAACTTAAGAAAGTGCTTGGAACCTTTTCATGGTGATTCCTATACTGTTTTTATACAGAGGAATCAGAGGGACGTTGTAAAATAGTTCCTAAAACTGTATTAAAATGGATAGAAAATCATTTGAATTTGAAAAACAAGTTTTTAAATTTAGAATACTGTCGAAACGACTTGAACAGACGACTGGGATACCATAATGAGTCGACTGGTCAGAGCTTGTATGAGTTCAGACAATTTTGTACTAAGACAGTAGACTGGTTCCAAAGAACAGTCGACTGGTACTCAACACGACCTTTTAACTATGTAAAACACTCAATTATTAAAAGATATGTGTGAGTGTGTGAGTGACAAGGCTATTACAAGTTCATAAGACTCAAAGAATAAAAATTACAAATGTTACAAGACACTTTATACAAAATATTTGAAGCTTGAGTCTTGTCTTGTACTTGAGTCTTGTCTTGAACTTGAGTCTTTGACTTGAGCTTGAGCCATTGTCTTTATGTCTTGAAGCTTACTTGATCAAATGTGACTTGAACTTATATCTTTGTAGTTTGATCGATTCTCTTGAAAGCTTCATTGGATCAACTTTGCCTTTGTGTATTTCACCATGGTATTGTCTTTGATACATCCTGTAATATATATAAAGGTGGTAACATAACTTTGCATTGTGTTGTAGTCATCAAAACCAAGAATCAACAGTATAATGTCAATAACCTTACTAATCACAATCAACTAATACACCATCATCAATCATTTGAACAATCAATACTAGTATGCAATCTACAATAGTTGTGTAATGTCATGACATGAAATGTCATAATAATCCCTATTCCTATATTCAATAATTAGCTACATGAATGCATGCAAGATCTCTATAAATCGAAAGCAAAAAGACGGCACGAAGTCAAGACTACTACTTGGATTCGCTCGTGTAAATCCGTAGTATCCCAAAGATGAACAACAATAAACAATATACAATAATCAATATGGATCTACTTGCGGGATTCAATAAACAATCTCGAATACGATACAATACAATTCGAGAGTTAGATGACTTACCTTTAGAACAACATTAGATTAATCCGAATATGTGAAGAATAACAAGATTGGAATCCTGGCGACACGGCGACGAGCAATGATCACGATGATCACGATCGGGCACGGATCTTAATGGGATCAAGATCGGATGTCGGACAGGCTGAGATTGAAGATCAAGATTAAGATGATGATCACGATCGCGAAGATCAAAAGAGATCTGACAGTTGAGATCAAGATCTTGATGATGATGATGATGGTGATCAATGCAAATCCAACAACCAAGATCAACGGATCAAGAAGTGATCACGATCGATATGATCAACGATCAGACGGCTGTGATTGGATCGGCTGAAGCTTGATGGTGCAAATAGAGAAGCTTGGGTGGAGCGATGGTCGGAGGCAGGGGCGATCACAAATGGGGAGGCAACATCGACGGCGGTGCTCAGGGCAGCAACGTCGAGGGAGGTGGACCAGGAGGAGCGAATGGCAGAGGATGAAAAACTTGACAATGACAGGGGATGGGTGTTGGAAGTGGTGGTCGCGACTGGGGCGACGACAGGTGGTGGCTGAGGGGTGAGCAGCATCGGGGTTCTTCGGTAGCGGCGCGAGGTGATGGAGGGCAGCTCGAATTTGGCTGAGAGGGAGTCGACGAGCAGGATGGGTTAGCGGTGAGGTGAAGGAGGAAGACGAAGAGGCAGGTGGTTGCTCTGTGATGACGACGGGGTGCGAGGATGTTGCGGGATGCGGAGTTCCAACAGTTCGATGAGGGGGGCATTGTAGTTGAGGGCAAGCTCGACGATGATGTTGGGTTCTTCTGCTTCGGAGGATGACAGGGCTAGGGAATGACGACGGGGAGGTGGCAAAGACGATGAATGTAACTGGAGGCTGTTGTCGAGCGGCGGCTCGCGAGGGGGAGCACGAAGAGGAAGACGATGAGCCAGGGAGGGTGAGCTTAGTTCGACGAAGACGAAGGGGAGGAGGGAGTTTCTCTGTTTCGGTTGGGGGAAAACAGATAGGAGAGAGAGGAAGGGGGAAAGAGAGTGTCGGGAGGGGGGTTATTAAAATAATTATAATATAATAAATATAATAATTATAATATATAATAATGTGGAGAGGTTATAGGGATAGTGGAGAGATATGGGGAATTGGGGTTATGGGATGTGAAGGGTGAGAGAGTGTGAGAGGTTTTGTTGATCTACTCAACACACAAATATGAGGGGAATTGGGTTTGGATTAACATGGGCTTTATATTTGGGCTTCACAAATAAAATAATAATTTTAGAAAGAATAAAAAATTGGGATTCAAAATTAAATAATTATACAATACAAGATCAATCGAAATTAATGGGCTTTACAAAAAATAATAATACTAATAATAATATTATAAGAATAATAATACATGACAAATTTTGGTTCAACATATTCATGGAAATAATAGAATAATAATAATAATAATAATAAGATAAGGTTTGACTCATCAATTTTATATTAAAATAATCCAAACGGAAAAAATATATAATCGGTCAATTATAAAATGGAAAGTGAAGTTAAAATACACTATTATTTGAAATAACAAACCCTTTTGTTTAGAAAAGATTTTAAATAGAAAAAAAAATTAACAAATAATAATCAAAATACATAAAATATTCGGAAAATACGTATTTACGGGAACGAGGGTTAGAAGATCTGATGGTTGTAATCGAATGTGGGAACCCCTCAGCTTGGCCGACCATTTCGCCGAGCAACTGTTCATCTTCTTATTTTTGATTTCTTGTTTCTAGGCAACCTAGGCGTTGGGTGAGCTACAAGCTCGGTGGGCTCGTCTTGGTCGATGCTAGTTCATCATCGGCATCATTTTGGGCTTGCTGCATTCTTGCCGAGCTATCTTGTGGGCAATCGAGTTATTTAGTGAACGACAGGTCTTTGATGAACTTGCTTTTGGAGATGGAACTCGGCTAGCTTGTCTCGGTGAACTCGTTTTGGGCTTGCTTCGGGCGAGCTGTGAGCTTGGTGGACTGCTTTTCGGTGATTTGGAGCTCGGTGACTTAAGGCAACAGATTTTCGACCTTAGCGAGTTTGGAGCTTGGCAACTTGAGGCAAAAGTTTGTCAACCTCAACGATCTGGAGCTCAGTGACTTAGAGCTCAACGACTTGAGGTAACCGATTGTCGACCTCGGCGAGTTCAGAGCTCGGCCACTTGAGGCAACAGTTTGTCGACCTCGGCAACTTGGAGCTCGGCAATTTGAAGCAACAGATTTTTGACCTTGACTTGTTCGGAGATCAGTGACTTGAAGTAATAGATTGTCGACCTCGATGACTTATAGCTCGGCGATTTGATGAACTCTTCAAAGTAGCTCGCCGAGCTAGGGAGTTAGTGAGTAGGGCTTCGGGTTTTTGGAACTGTGAACCCTTCGAAGTTGAGCTATGGAGTTGGGTATATGAATTTCAGGTTTGGGATTGGTGTCTTGTTGGATTTCAACTTAAAGTCCTCTACCCCTTGGGTTTTTTTAACCCAGTTATTTACTTTGTTTGCAGTTGGAGCTTTTGTGAAGCTTGGGTTTTGTTTGTCTTTGTCGCTTCAAGCTTCGTGTTTTTAGTCGGCTTGGAGCTCAGAAGCTTGCAGTTCGATCGTCTCTTTGGAGTTCATTTCATAGCTAAGGTAGGAGGTGTTAACTTTCTTGGATGTGCTAGTGTTTGGGTTTGATCACCTCATTAAGACTTGAGTTGATGTATGGTTTGGCCAAGGTTGTTTATGGCGGAGATTGGAGGTTCTGAGAGAGTTAAAGTTTCTGTTCGGAGGTTAGTATGGGGTTTTTAGAGCTACAATAACTTGATCACCTTGAAACTTGGTTGTATTCAGTTTCTTTTTGTTGATGGTGATTTTTGGGCCCACCAAGTTTTTGTTGATTGATCTACCCCCATTGAATTCAAGACTGTAGGATATTCCTTAAATTTTTGCCCACCAAGTGTTTGTTGAGTGGTCTATCCCATCGAATTGCTCTTTTGTCGACCAAGCATTGTGTCGTTCACTTGTTTTGTTGATGTAACATTTCGTTGTTGGGATATTGCTCTTGTTGATTTGGGCATAGAGTGCTTCGACCGTCGGATCTTGTGGATGGCTGAGATGTCACCACATGGCAGTTTGACCTTGGGGGTTCTATAAATAGGACTCAATTCCACCCCTATCTTGCTCGTTTACCTCATTCACTTTCTCTCTCTAGGAATTTTTGAGAGCTTCTCTTTCAAGAAACTGTGGTAATTTACCGGGCGGTGTTGGTGGTTTGACTAGTGTCTTGACGGTGGTGTTAGCGGCCATTGTAGATTCAGTGTTCTTGTGACTTCGATTAGGTAATCCATCACGATCATTGTCCATTATGTCTAGCATTTTGTTCAACAATTCTTCTTCTGTTGCGGTTAATTTAGAGATAGATGGTAAAATTGAATCTAGCAGTTTCACTAAAGAAGGGAAGGGGAAGGATGTAGTCGGTCGTTCGACTATTGTGGAGACGGTCGTTAAGCCTGAGAGAGATAGGGGATGTGCACTTAAGACACCGTTGTTTCTAGTTCTCAAATTGATTAAGGAATATCCCGTAGTCGATCGATATTTCTTTAGGAATGACATGGAGTATGTTGATCCAGACCCAGTGCACAGCACTGAGGCTAACTATGTCATCAATATTCTTACACAGGAAGAGCTTGCCGTGATTAGGGCGGCCTTCGGGATTCCCTCAGAGTACAGGTTACTCTTACTAGGTCCTGGAGTTAGGGCATGCTACACGATGTCGGAAGAGTACTGCTTCTTTTCTTGCAATGCCTTTTACACGGGGCCTCACATTCCTCTTCACCCATTTGTTAGAGAGATGCTCAATTGGTATAGGCTGAGTCCAACATAGCTGATGCCAAACGCGTGGAGGCATGTGGTGGAATTCGTCCTACAATGTCGTAGGCTCGGAGCGGAATCGAGTTTAACTGTGTTCAGGAGACACTTCAGGATCGTTCAACATAATAAAATGGAGGAACGATGGTACCTTAGCCCTCATAACAATCAAGGGGTAATCTGTTCCTAGCTAGATTAGGTGTTGGAAGGCGAAGTTTTTCATTTTTCAAAGTGCTGAGCCGTTGGGGACTCCAACGACATGGAGGAAAATAGTTCCAACGGCGTTGAGGGTGGTGTTGGTGGTGACCATGGAGGAGAAGAGTGTTATTGATGCTCTTCCTGCTTTGATGGTGTTGGCATGACGAGATACGACCGACAAATTACTCTTCAAAGGTGGTCTTAGCCCGGTTTATCCTTGTACGGTTTACTACTTTTTCTTACTTCCATACTATGTTTTTTTATTTATATCTTCGCTATTTTGCATTGCTTTTACTTTGCATCTCAAATTTTCATCTTTTCGTGTTTCACTTTGTAGGGAAAGCAGGTATGGATTTCGAAGCTTTGCTGGTGGAAATAAAGGTGCTTTGCTACAAGAGGACCGATGAGCCTAAGAAATGCAAGATGTAGGCAAGCCATCCTCCTTTTTCCTAGGACCCATTTGCCCCGGCCCTCACTGTTCTGACCGAGTCGACTTCGGGGGCGCAGCCTGATGCCACGCCTATCCCTTTGATCTCCTAGATTGGGGAAATTCTTAGCGACGATAGGGAGGTGGTTAATGAACCTGACTGGAGCATGATGTAGCAAGAGAGCTTTCTCTGCAACTTTGCTGCTTGCTTGGCAGGATCCATCACTTACCCACTCCCCTAATCGGGAAAGGCTGAAGATGGAGCCCCCCGAGAGATCGGTCCTAGAGATTGCGCGGGCACAGATGACGGTATGTTCTAGTGTTTTTTGAAATTTGGTTTTTATTTCTCCTGTTTACAGTATGATGTCTTGACCATTTCCATCTTATTTCAAATGGCATGTCACTTCGGCCATTTGGTAGATTTCTATGCCACCGAGGAGAAGAACCTTAGGGCGCAGGTCTCTCGTTCTAAAAGGGACAAGAAGAAGGTCGTCAAGGAGTTGAAGATAGAGTTGGGGACATTGAAGAAAAAGGAAGAGGAGGCGTGTCTTGAGATGGAGGTGTCGGTGAAGAGGGAGGAGGCATCGGCGAAGAGGGAGGAGACCCACCTCAAGGTTGAGGCGTCAAAGAATAGGGTGGCTGACCTCCCGCTTGAGTTTAAGAAGGCATGGGCTAATGTGGCATTGGAGTTGAAGGCCGGAGTGGCCAAGGTGGAGGCAGAGGTGAATGCCAAGCTGGAGGGCGTGATCAACAAGTCCAATGCACGGGCTATCTCACATGTGGTGGAGCACGTTCTCGGCTTGCCTAGGAGGGCTACCACGTGTTACTTCATCCCAGAGAGGCTCTTGGTGGAAGTGGAAGCAAGGAGGATGGTGGTGAGGGAGACACTCCCACAGGGGACACGAGGAGTGGTTTGGAGAATAACAAGAGGAAGGAGGCGGGGGCTCCTTGTCATTGATCCGCTGAAGCAAGTGGATGCTTGATGTGCCCTCTTATGATTTTTAGGTTTTATTTTGATTTTGTATGACGCCATGTTGCAGACTGACCATCGCACTTTGTATCTTCGTTTTAGTATATGAAAGATTTTTTCTTGCTTTGTCATCGCTTGTGTATTGAGCTGGTATGCTTTGGAGTGACTCTTGATTGCAACGCTTAGTTCTCTTGGTTATGATGCTTAGTTGCTTGTCTACGTCATTTGTCTTTTCGATGTTGAGATAACTCTTTTGGTCCTTCTCGTTGGCAGATGATAGAGGGATTGGTGGAGAAACCCTGAGGTGATGAAGTTAAGCAACTTTGAAAAGGTTACGCATAACGCAGTTAGTTCTCGATCGCTTGTGTAATCAGTTGGAAGACTAGTGGTTGGATATCGTTTGCCTCTAGTCGGTACTAATTTAGAGGGACTGTGAGTTAGTCATTCTACGCATTGATCGCCTTATCAGCATGCCCTTGCCCCCCCCCTCCTCTCTCACAGACAATGTTGGGGAGTATGCTATCCTTTTAGAAGTTCTCATTGAAAAGGATTCAGAGATATAATGTTCTTCAGGCGAAATTCAGCGAGCTACGAATGGCTAGCACTTCGTGCATTGTTAGTGTGAAAATGGCATAATGGCTGGTGGAGCTGGGTCGACTATTCGAGGAACGGGCTCGATTGCATAGGTAGCCCCTCGTCAACCAGGCAATGCTCAGAGTAGGGTGACTGCCTTGTCAAGTTTGGCTTCTATTCATGTAGGATCGTGCATTGGGTCATGGTCCACAAACTCCATTCACGTGATCGGTGCATTCTACCATAGATGTAAGCGGCCCGGGGAAGGCGATACCTGCTAAGAAAACTGCTAGGAGGCTTGTGTCTCTTAGGAATAACATTCCTCGTCCACACAGCCGGAAAGACGGTTTGTATGTCATATTTTAAGATTACTATGCCACTTAATGTGGTGGCATGGCTCTGTAGTGATGCTTCTACTTGCAGACTTATTGTAATTAAATATGAATTGGTGATAATCCTGTGATTTGTAGACAAACTTGTCGTTTGTGCAATGAAGAACTCTTTCATGTGCTTGGTCCTTGATATGTAATTTGTTGTGTGAAATTGATGAACCTTTGACTGAGCTCTTGTGAAGAGTGAGGCCTCAAACTTGTTGTTTGTAGTCAGCGAGTTATTGACAGGGCTTAAGCGATGTGTGTAGCATTTGATTGGGTTGGAAATTGTCCGTTTTGTACCCAGCTAGTTGTATGAGCAACTCTAGGGAAGGTTTAGACTTCGTACTTGTTGTATGGGTGTTTAACTAGTTGTAAGAGCAACTCGAAGGGAGAGTTGTTCTCCAAACTTGCTATATGGGTCCTCCAACGAATTGTGAGAGACTCATCGAGTGGCGAGTTGAACTCTGAAATGTGCTTTTTGGAAGTTTGTTGGAGTAACTACAATCTATGATTTTTGACCTCTAATCTTTCTTTACGGAATTTTAACGAGTTTCAGGAACATATCGATTTGCGAGTTGAGCTCTGAACGTGCTTGGTTGCAGGTCGCAAAAGCAGCTCTAAGCTATGGGTATGGATTCCGAACTTGTTAGTTTCGGGTTTTAACAGGTTGCAGGAGCAAATCGAATGGCGAGTTGAACTATGAACTTGCTTTGTTGCAGATTCCTATAGTAACTCCGAACCAAGGGTGTGGACTCCGAACCTATCGTCGAGGCGTTAATGAGTTGCAGGAGAAAATCGAATGGCAAGTTAAACTCTGAACTTACTTTGTTGCATATTGCTAGAGTAAATCCGATCCATGAGTTTGGAATTCAAACTCGTCTTATGAGGAGTTTTAATGAGATTTTAGTGCTGTTTTTAGGTATAAGTATTACGTTTAACTCATTGTTTGCTTCCATATAATTGCACAAATCTTTAAAAAGATAAATGAGTAATTTTAATGAGAAACTAGTAGCAAAAATGGTCTTTATTGAAAGAGAAACTAAACGACTGTTCTAGTGGCTAGCCTTTATTAGATGTTAAGAAAATCTGCTGCTACTACTAAAAGATGACATTTTAGATGCCCTCGTTGTACTTCTTAAGGTGCTTGGTACTCCTTGTTCTTGAAATCTCTGACCCTTTGTTGGAATATGTTCCTTCATATGGCTGATCTTTCTCATACCCCTTCAATGATATCGATATTGGCTCAAAGATTGTTGGAGTTTTGTTCTTCGTTGAAGAGAAGAAAATGGGGAGATGGTAGTCCAACTTCCAAGAGGATAAGTTCTTCTGAGCCGTAGGTGAGGTTGAATGGTGACTCTCCTGTTGGGGTTCGCTTTATGGTTCTGTAGGACCATAATACACTTGACAATTCTTCGACCCATAATCCTCTTGCGGCTTCCCCCACTCTCTTTTTTAGGCCATCTAGAACCCGTCAGTTTGCATTTTTGACTTGGTCGTTAGTTTGGGTATGTGAGACAAAGGTGAAGCATTGAGTAATCCAAAAAATCTATGCAGAACAGGCGAAAGACTTTCCCTATGAACTGTGTTTTGTTGTTTAAGATTAGTAAGTGGTCAATCCCAAATATGCAAATATTGTTCTTCCAAAAGAATTGTTGAATTTTCTGCTTGGTGATAGTTGCTAGTGGCTTCGCCTCGACCACTTTGTGAAGTAGTCGATGGCTACCACTAGGAAACTTCTTCGGCTAGCTGCTGGTGGAAATGGTCCAAGCAAGTCTATTCCCCACATGGCAAAGGGGATAGGACTTGACATAGAACTGAAGATTGCCTGGGCTCCTCGTTTAAGGGCCAAATGCTTCTGAAAAAAATCACCTTGGCTAACATATTCTTGCGCATCACTGAGTAGTGTGAGCCAATAATACCCATGGTTGATTATTTTTCGTGCGAGGGACCTTGCTCATTCATGGCAACTACCGATTCCTTCAGGTTGTTCTTTGATGGCATATTTTGCTTCTTCATGAGTGGGGTATCTCAAGTAGGGCATGCCGTCAACTAGAGTGTATGACCATTTGTACTGGAGTCCTTCTATGATAGTGAAGCTTTCAGCCCCTGTCCGAATTTCCTTGCTCCTCTATGATCTTCAGGGAGGAATCCCTTGACGAGGAAATCGTTCAAGTGCTTCATCCAACATTGTTTGGAAATTTGGGGTGTGACAGCCATGCTCTCCAACTCTTCCTCCTCAATGCTCGGCTTGAGAAGGACCTCAATAAGTACCATGCGGTCAAGCCCATCAAGAAATGAGGAAGCTAGCTTGGAGAGGGCATCTGCTTGCTTGTTTTTGCTCCCAAGGAAAGCGAGTGACGTTGTCCTCTTTGAACGTCGTCGGAAATTTCTTCACTTGTGACAAGTACTTGGCCATACGGATGTCTCTGGCTTCATAATCACCTTGGACCTGATTGACGACTAATTGAGTGTAGCTAAACATCTCTATTCTTTGTGCTCCTGCTTTGTGTTCTAATCGGAGACCGACGATCAGTGCTTCGTATGTGGCTTCATTATTGGAGGTGGGGAAGTTGAGGCGTAGTGAGTATTGGAGAGTGAACGTATCATGTCCAGGCAGGATGATCTTGGCTCTGCTTCCTTCGAGGCAAGAGGACCCATCTACATATACCTTACAAAGCGGGGGGGTTTCTTCATCCTCTGTAGAGTCAGGAATAGTGGTTTCAACGATGAATTCGGCCAAGGCTTGGGCCTTGATAGGCCATTCTTGGACGGTATCTAATATCGAGTTGACTCAGTTCGTTGGACCACTTCATTATTCTTCCAGAGCTTTCAGGTTTGAAGAGCACTTGCTCGAGTGGCTGGTCTGTGAGGGTGCACAGAGAATGTGCTTGGCGGTAGGGGCGGACTTTGCGAGCAGTTGTGACCAACTCATAGGCTATCCTTTCCATCTTAGAGTAACAGAGTTCTGCGTCATGGAGTACCTTGCTCACATAATAGATCGGTTTATGAACCCTGTCTTCTTCTCTAACCAGGACAGCGCTGAGAGTTTGGTCTGAGGTGGCTAGGTAGAGGTGAAGGATTTCACCTGGCTCGGGCTTGCTTAGGAGCAGGGATTGATGAGGTATGCTTCAAGTTGTTCGAAGGCAATTTTTTGTTTCCCCCCCCCCCAAAAAATTGTTTCGCACCCTATAGGACTTTGAAAAATGGTAGACATTTCACCCCAGACTCAGAGAGGAATCCGCTGATGGCGGTGAAGATGCCGATAATTTTCTGCACTTCCTTTGTCTTAATTGTGGGAGACATGTTGTGAATTGCTGGATCTTCTCGGTATTAGCTTCGAATCCCTTTTGACTAACCATAAAGCCCAAGAATTTTCCAGATGGTACCCCAAAAGCACATTTTGAAGGGTTCAATCACTTGTTATGCTTGCATAGTTCTTCAAATGCTTCTTGGAGGTCGGTAATGTGGTCTTCTTTTCGGAGACTTTTGACTAACATATCATCCACGTTCACCTCCATGTTCCTGCCAATTTGACTTTGGAAGTCCTTATTTACCAGACATTGATGAGTAGCGCCAGTGTTTTTCAGGCCAAAAGGCAAGACTCGGTAGTAGTATAGACCCTGATCTGTTATGAAAGATGTCTTCCGGGTGTCAGGTGGAAATATTTGGATCTGATTATACCCGGAGAATGCATCCATGAAATATAGGAGTTCATGCCCCGACATGGCATCAGTTAGTGTGTATGCTTGGAAGAGGGAATGGATCTTTGGGGCACGCCTTATTAAGATATGTAAAACCTATGCACACATTCTCCACTTACCGTTAGCTTTCTTCACCATCACCACATTTTCTATCCATTCTGGGTAGCTAACTTCTTGGATGAAGCGTGTGGCTAGGAGTAGCCATTTGGGAGTGAATTTGCGGTGCCTTTGTTAGACAGGCTTGGCGCCCGGGCTCACAATAATGTGGTGCATGATTAGGTCTCCAGAGATTCCTTGCATGTCGGTTGCGGTCCAGGCGAATAAGTCTTAATTTGCTCTTATGCATGCAACGAGATGCTCCTTGAGTTAGAGAGGAAGGGTGTTGCTCACACAAAAACTCTTGGTTTGATCCTCTTGAGAAAAAGAGATTTCTTCCAATTCATCCACAGGCTCTGAGTTTATGTGGCGTTTCTCTTGCGGCAGTTCGATGCATCGAGTGGAAGGACCGAGCCACCCATTGTGCAATGTAGCATGCTCACACTGCCTCTTGGTCTCCAGCAACTTAGCATAAGCCTACTATTGTAGAAAACTTCATCTCCATATAAAATGTGGAGGCAACTGTGTGGAAATATGCTACGCCTAGGCAACCAAATATAGTGTTGTACGGAGCTTTGATGTTAACTACCATGAAATCTAATGCCTCTGTTCTGGTTGTAGGGGCTTTTCCAGCTGTCACATCGAGTGTGATGATTCCTTTGACCTGAACAAGTGCACCTGAGAAGCAGTGGAATGTATAGTCTGCTGACTTTAGCTAATCCCGGGAGAGCTTGAGGGCATCGAATTATAACCAGTGCATCGCAATGAAGCATTTTGATGCCCTTTAGATCTTTATCAGAGAATGACACTGGGATGTCCAAGCTCTTTGTAGGTGGGATGTTGTGTACCGAGTTGACTTCTCTTACGAAGACTTTGCGGGAGGAGTTGGAATCTCCCCCCATTCGGTTGGCTTGTCCTGGCGCTTATTAGTCCCCCCGGGCCAGAGGGGTTTTGGCATTGTTTTCTTTCCAAATGAATTGGGAGAGGTAGCCTCGACAAATCAGAACTTCAAGTCCTTCTTTGAGGGCTTGATAGTTGTCGGTGATGTGTCCATGGTCTATGTGAAACCCGCATCATTTGTTCATATCCATTCCCTTGCTGGCTGTGGTCATCTTAGGAGGATGACGGACTATTTTGCCTTTTTCAACTGCCATGAGGATGACAGACATACTTTCATTCAGGGGAGTGAAGTTTTCAAAATGTAGTGTTGGAGGTGGACGGCGTTGACCTGTGCCATCTTTCTGAAACTTCTTAGGTCCTTCCTCACTTGAATTCATCCGTGTGTTCCCGAAAAGCGACTCTTTTCCTTGAGGATAAAGAGCTTCCTCGGCTATGATATATTTGCCACTTCTTTCCATGAGCTCGGTGAAATCTTTAGTAGGCTTCTTCGCAAGGGAGGCCTTCAGTTCTTTATGAGTGCCTTTGTGGCGGAAGGCAGTAGCCGCCACTGATGGGTCTGGGGAAGAGATAGACCTTGCTTCGACTGTGAAGCACTTGACAAAGTCTTTCAGCAGTTCTCTGTCCTTTTTTTTCAATTCCAACTGGGTAGCACTTGTTTTTTCAGCCTAGTGGCTAGTAACGTAGTGCACTTTGAAGAGCTCCTTGAGCTGGTCGAAGGAGAATATTAACTGTGGAGTGAGGCAGGAGCACCATTCCCTTGTTGATCCTTTCAAAGTTGCATGGAATGTTCAACACATGAGCGCATCGGTGGCATTGTAGACCACCTTGAGAGTTTTGAAACTCTAAATATGGCCCGCCGGGTCAAATTCACCAATGTATGATTCGAATTGGGGGGCTTTGAAGTTCTTAGGAATGGGTGGACCAAGGATGGGTTTGCTGAAAGGAGGTCAACTGGGGTGGTAATCCCTGATGGAGTGGTTTCCCTCATTCTTTATTTATTCTAGGCAATCTTATACTTCTCAGATGCGGTGAAGGACTTTGTCATCCTTTCTCTTGGATCTAGTTGAGTCGCTAGATTTTCTTCTCTCGAAGAAGTAGAGCATCGACCCTGATCTTGAGTACCTCAGATAGCTTGGAAGATGTCATGCTTGAAGTTCTCAAATTCGGCCCTAGTGACTGGGGCTTCCTGCTATTTGTTTCTCTCAAGATGCTTTTGACTCTCATGAGTCTGGCTTCTTTCTGCAGTGCACATCCTATGAGAGGAGGAGTATCTCGATCTTGGCCAAGGAGAGTTGCTTCTATGGTTTACTTGATGTTTTAAGCGGAGGGCCTCGGTCCGGGTACGCCTCTTATCCAAACAGATCCAAGGGTCGGTCTCTTGTTGTCTGGCATTGATGATTTGGTGGAGATATCTTGACCCCCGAGGACCTCACGAGGCCATTGAAATGCTGAAAGGATTATGGAATGAGATATGGTCGTCCAGAGAGACTATTCATAATGGCTTTGTCCGGAGCCCCCCCAGTGCCTCCCTGTTGACAGGACCTTGACTATGCTGTTAGGGCAGATCCGACTGATGAGGAGGATGGGGTCCTCCATAGGAGGAGCTTCTTGACGAAGAGAGTTGGCTAGACGACTCGAGGCCACTGCTTTCCCTCTTAGTCATAGTGGCATGGTGGTAAGTCTGAACTGTGTAGTTTCCCATAGACGGAATCAATCTGTTGTTGCTTATTTTGGTGTGAGAGAAAACAGATAGTGAGTTTATATTTTGAAGGATACTACAAAAGATCTAACCTTTGATCATCGCCGTAAAAGTGGTTGGAGCTCCTGAGCTTGGATCTGAATCGTTGATTGAACACCTTGATATGAATCTGACGGTTACTGACGTGGTCGATGGACCTACAAAAAGCCTGAAACACCGGGGTTGGCCCTGCCGATAGATCCTCCGATGCTCAATTCAGAACCAGAGAGAGAAAGAGAGTTTGAGTGAGAATGTGTCAATTACCTTCTGACTGAGGACGGGGGAGGGTATTTATAGGCCTGAGAAACAATTAGAAGATTGATTAGAATCCATTTGATTGACATAAATTCTTTATCCCCTGTTGATTCTCCCCTTTAAGAGACAAACTCTCTTATTCGGAGATAAGAGATTTGACTTACAACTCTCACGGGTTGGACGTCTCTCTCAGTGGGCCTAATCGCTTTTAAAGAGCTTGAAAACGGCTCATGTCTTGTAGATAAGCATGAAGAAGGTCGTAACCCCTGCTTTCCATTTTGTGTATTTTTTGGTATATTTTTCTGTTTGGTGTATTTCTTTCATTGTATCTCTTCATGGACCATGTTCTGGGATCTTCTTTTTCAATATATTCATCTATTTGAATGTTGTCTCTTTATTTGATTTTCTTGCTTCAGTTATCAACCTATTATTTCGCCTCTGTTTGATCGAGCTATTGTTTTTTATCCCCTTTATCTAAATTGTTCATGTCCATTTTATTTACTCATTTGGTTCCCCATCTCTTTATTGGATTTTTATTATTTAAATCAAATAGCCATTATTTCTATTTGGATCCATTAAACCCAAAACCCAATTAAAATCTGAATACCCAAACTAAACCGATTATTTGAGCTACTCAAACCCATTAAGCCTAATACACCAAAACCCTCAACTCACCTGATTACCCAAACCTGTGCTTATACCCGTCAGCCCATCTCTAAACTCTGACTCCATATGTATTTATACCCATTCAATACCCAACTATTCATCTCCATTTTCAGCTGCCCTACCTCCTTAAACCCATCCCCTTCAACCTATCATCTCCCGATCAACCCCTCCCCCCCCCACCTGTCATCATCTTCCTAGCACACCCCGACCTTGCCTTGTGTTTCCCTGTCGTGCCTGCAGCCCCGTGCACTCCCCTCTCCCTGTCATTCGGAAGCAGCAGCAGCGGCACAGCGACCGCGCTGTGCTTCTCCCCCTCTGACGCTAGGCAGCAACAAGACAGCAGCCGCTACCATCGCCGGGACCTGCTGCAATCATCTCTCCCCTCCGACTCTCTTGGTTGCTCATGCGAGAGTTTGCACGTGTTAGTGCATGGTTGCGGGTTTAGTTCGTTGTTCGTGAGTTTGGTCCGTGGTTGCGTCGTTCGTTCGATTGAGTTTGTGTTCCAGGAATCCGTTCCCGTTATTCTTGATCTTCGTTGTTTTCATCGTTGGCTAAGCCAAGTACCTTGTATTCTTTTCTTTGTGGAATACAAGTACTAAATACCGCCTGTAGAGTAGTTGGATTCTAGAGACAATTCGTGTGTGAATCCTCTATTATATATTCTCTCTATTGTGTTGATTCGACCAAAGTTGCCTCACGGCATACATGACATGAAACAACTAGGGATGACCATTTTTAGATGTATATATGCATGCTATTTTGTGATATCGTGTGTTTGATGTGTTAATCGTGCTATAACTTGTCGTGGAATTGCAAAATACCCTATACCATGTTTTTTTGACATCTAGTACACTATATTTCATGTTTGGGTTGATTTGGATGAGTTTTACATGAACTAGATGATTTTATGTTCGAAGAATAATTCTGTGTTTTCTGTTACCTTGCTTTTGATAAGTATTTTAGACCCTATTAAGGTCAGTATATGAAAAATATTTGTGAACATTCCAACCCTTCTAACGGATCTCAGTTTCGATTTACGAGTTGTGAGTTATGTCTATTTTACTACAGAGGTGTAGAGATTTTCAGATTTTGTTTTCTATGAATTCTGAAGAGTTATCTATTTTTATCATAATTTTAAAAGTATTATTTTGATCCAATATTTTGCACAATACAACTAGACTTTATTGGGATTAACCCTGAATTTTTTTGGATTTATTTGATGAGTTTTACAAACTGTTCAATGTTTCCAAACAATTACTATACATGCAGAATTTTCATACTGTTCAGTAAAGAACCTAATTTTCAACCTAATTCTACTAGTTGTTTGTAAAATATTTGTGAATATAAAAGTTAGCCAACTGTGTCTTTTTTATCACCCTTTTGGCAGATTTGGATTTCGATTTATGGTTTGTGAGATATTACTGTCTTCGTACTGCAGTGTTTATAATTCCAAATTTACAAAACTACTGCATCTTGATGTTTTCTGATTTTTTCTGACTAAACTATTTATATTAAAAAATTATGAAACTTTATATTCTGATGCTGCACATATAGGAGAATACCCTAGATTTTTCGTGGATTTAATTAATGAGTTTTCATGCTGTTATCCTGACTTTGAATACAAACTTCAGATTTCTGGCTGAAGGTGTTTTCTGGATTCAAATAAGTTTTTAGACTTGTTTTTGTGAAATACCATATGACTTATATATAGTTGCTGGATTCGTCCGAGAGTCTATTTTCCAGATTCTTTGACGGATCCAGATTTGCATTTTTGTAGCAACGGAAATCCCAGTTTTAGTGCAGTAAAGTCTTGCTTTCCCAAACTAGAATTTTCGTTGTTCTATTCTTTAATGAGTTATCTTTCATCTGCACATGTTTATCTATCAATCTGAACCTATTACCTATTTATACCATGTTATTCTCACTCTGTTTTCTGCACATACATGTCTGTCTAATAATAATAACAAAATAACCAAACCGGGATTAAGGGAAAGATATAGTAGTGGATAATATAGAAATGTGTACTTGGAAGGGGGCCCGTGTTTCCGATCTGATTATATATTATGTGGTACGATTCTGTTATCTGAACCCTGACTATAGGAAGGTGTACTCAGAGAGAACCCTTAGGTTCTATCTGTCTGTCTGGATCTGCATCTGATATCTGTCTGTCTGATACCTGAGTACACGGCCCTATATAGTCCCCTACGAAATCTAAACATAATTTGTTTGAATGTCGCAACCATGTGTTAAAAACCTCGGACACATGAAGTGCTACCTAGATAGTAATAAACACAAGACATATAAGAACATGACATCGGTTATCTGTTTATTTGTATCTTTTAGCTGACATCTGTTATCTGATAATCTATTATCTGTCTGACTATTATCTGACACTATCATCTGTATATGTCTGCATACCACTTGACACTTGACACATGTTATCTGTATTTGTTAGTATACCATACTATCTGATTTGTTTTCCTGATTCATGTAATATATTATATTTCTGTTAATATGCCTATTCCATGCAATGTTTGTTTCCGCTGTATTTAGATTTATCATCTTTTCCATGTACTTGTTCCTGCACTACAAGCAGAGCGTAACTTGCATTGATGGAAGTTTGTTTTTCTTTTTCTTCTTCCTGCAATTTATTAAATTGCAGATCAGGGTGATCAGCTGCCACAAGGTGTAGGTGATCTAACATGCTAGTTGCTGGAGTTTTTGCTATTATTAGTTCATGTTGCTATTTGAACAATTGTATTTGATACTTGGATTTATTTTGTATTTGGGCAATGTGACCCAGGATATTTGACTTATTCAGATCTGATTTATTTGAGATTATTATATTATTTCAAGTAAATTCTGTTGGTATTGATTCGTATATGCATGCTTGGTTGACTTTTCTTGGTTCTGACTCTGATTATTCATGTGAAATGTTGTAAAGATCCTAACAGCTTATGGATGATGAAAATCATTCGCTGGACTTAGTCACGTATCCGTATTCCATATTCTCTTTTGGGAAGCGGGGCAAGACAAGATTTTTAGTGGTATCAGAATCCAGGTTTGGCTAATGTATTAGTTTAACTCATATATTAGACAAGCTTGGCTCGATCTGGGATTGGCTCAACAGTTCACAAACCATGTGTACATAAATGAATTTTAATCAACATTGATCTGGATGCTAATTGTTTTTGATTTTGTGCTGACCATGGCTCGTAGAGGTTCTACTTCTCATCTTCAGGATGATCATCCCGAATTTGAGGCCATCACCAATGTGTTGGAACGGCTAATCAATATGCAGCAGAACCATAGTGACTTGGTGATGGCTGCTTTGGAAGCTGCTCGGGTTCTGCCGCCCGCCGTGCCTATGCAGGTAGCTCTTCCTCCCCATCCGGGTACAGTCATGGACTTCATGAGGATGCATCCCGACAGGTTTTCAGGCACTGAGATACCTTTGGAGGCAGAACAGTGGTTGATCTGGACTGAGCAACTGCATTTGGCAGCTAAATTTGCTGATGCTGATAGAGTGGATGTGGTAGCCATCCAGCTGGTGGACCTGGCTCATATTTGGTGGAGGTCCGAGTTCGAAAGGCTCGAGCGACCGATCACCCACTTTCACTAGGGGCTTCTTGGAGAAGTTCTTCCCTAGCAGCACTAGAGTTGAGATGGAGCAACAATTCCTGGCCCTGGAACAGGTTGGTCATTGTTCTATTATTGGAATTTTGTTAGATATTGTCCATGCAATGTTGTAACATCAGACTTTCTTGAAACAGGGCTCCAGGTCTGTGGACGAGTATGCAGCTGAATTCAAGACTTAGCCGCTTTGCAGCCATTCTTATGGCGAACGAAGAGGACAGGGCTCGTAGATTCATATTGGGGCTTGAACGAGAGATTAGGGTGCATCTTGTCTTCCTTCGCTTGCGCATTTATGAAGAAGCTCTTGAGGCAGCTCGAGCTCAGGAGCAGGCTCGTGGTGGATTTTATCCTTTTCAGTGGACTGTTCTGCACTCCTCTGTGGTTGCTAGGCCTTCTGGTGGGCCTATTCGGAGGCCTGTCCCCGCCCGTCCTGTCAGGGCAGCTCCTTACTCTTCTGCTAGTTTCCAGAGGGGTGGTTTTTGCGACTTCTGCCAGGTGTCTGGGCCTGAGTGCAAGAACTTTTTTCGCACCAGCCGCCGATGCTTTAGGTGTGGTGCTACTGACCATTCAGTTCGGGACTGCCCGCAGCAGCAGCGGATGGCTCTTCCAGTCGGGGACTAGTTCAACAGGTAGCCCCAGCTCGTGGTCCTGTTAGACCACCACTTCCTCCTCAGCACCAGATTGTCGATCAGAGGACCGCTATTCCGAGGAGAGGTCAGGCTTTCAACCTGACTGCTGTAGATGCTGAGTCAGCTGAAGGTGTTTTTGCAGGTATTTTACTTTGTTGTTTTGTTGTTCCTCTTTTTGCTTCGTTCTTTTTGTCTTGCTTTATTCTTTCCTGTTATCTTCCTGTATTGTTTTTCCTCACCCTTGATCATCTATTCTTTCCTCCTTATCTTTTTTATTCCTTCTCAGGTATCGTCCTTGTTTGCTTTTCCCTGCTAATGTTCTTTTTGATTCCGGGGCAACCCATTCTTTTGTCTCCTCTCAATTTGTGGCTCACCGTCAGTTGGATTGCAGCAGCATGTCAGACGCTTGGAACATTGTGAAAGGTGGTGGTGTTGTCATTTGTTCCCGGGAGTGCAGGCAGTGTCCCGTGGTTATTGGGGACACAGATTTCAAGACCAACCTGATTGTAATTGGGAATTCAGGATTCGACGTCATTCTCAGTATGGATTGGTTGGGGGAATCCCACATCATTATTGATTGTCGTGCCCCAAAAGTTGTGTTCCGACTCCCAAATCGCATAGAGTTTAGTTCCATGTTGGGGAGTCTTCCCTTGGCCGAGCTAAGACTGCAGTTCATCATGTGGATTGCGCAATGGAATTGCATTCAGGCTGTGAGGCTGCGCCTCTAGTAGTTCGGGATTTCCTGGATGTTTCTCCAGAGGAGTTGGCTGGCTTACCCACTGATAGGGATGTAGAGTTTGGTATTGAAGTTCAGCCTGTACGGCGCCGATATCGAAGAGTCCCTACAGGATGGCACCGATTGAGTTAGCAGAGCTTAAGGTGCAGATTCAGGAGTTGCTTGATTTGGGGTTCATCAGACCCAGTGTTTCGTCATGGGGTGCTCTAGTCCTTTTTGTCAACAACAAGGATGGTAGTCGTCGACTGTGCGTGGATTATCGGGAACTAAACAGTGTTACTGTGAAGAACCGGTACCCGTTGCCCAAGATCGACGATTTATTCGATCAATTGAGTGGAGCTGCTGTTTTCTCAAAATTGGATCTTCATTCCGGGTATCATCAGGTCAAGGTGAGGGCGACTGATATACAGAAGACTGCATTCAGGACCAGATATGGGCACTATGGGTATCTTGTGATGCCGTTCGGGGTCACAAACGCGCCTGTTGTATTCATGAGTCTTATGAATAGGGTTTTTTCCCTGTTCATTGATAGATTTGTGGTGGTCTTCATTAATGAAATTTTGGTGTATTCTCGGAATCGGGAGGATCATGCTGAGCATCATAGAGTGGTTCTGCAGACTTTAAGAGAGAATCAGCTCTATGGGTAACTTAGTAAGTGTGAGTTTTGGCTCGACAAGGTGACCTTCTTGGGGCACATTATCTCGGGCGATGGTATTTCTGTGGATCCTTCGATGGTTGAAGCTATGAAGGATTGGCCAGTTCCCAAGTCAGTTTCCGTAGTGCGGAGTTTTCTTGGTCTCGCTGGCTATTATCGGAAATTCGTCCAAGATTTTTCGGATATAGCAGGACCGTTGACTAAGCTAACAAGAAAGTGTCAGGCCCCGCTTCCCAGAAGAGAATACGGAATACGGATATGTGACTAAGCCCAGCGAATGATTTTCATCTTCCATAAAATGTTCAACAATCTTTACAACATTTCACAACAATAATCAGATTCGGAAGCAAAAGAATCAACCAACATGCACATATGAATCAAATAGATCAACATAAATTTACTTGAAATCCAAAATATAATATAATCTCAAATAAATCAAGTCGGGACAGCTAATAATATCCTGGGTCACATTGTCCAAATACAAATAAATCCAAGTATCAAATACAATTGTTCAAAAGCAACAGATAATAATAATAGCAAAAGAAGTCCAGCACTAATATTGCATTTCTCCAATACCATCGGGCAAACGACCATCCTGATCGGCAATCAATAATTTGCAGAAGATGGAAAAAGAAAACAAGTACCTGTCAATGCATGTTACGGACCGCTTGTAATGCAGGATACAAGTACATGGGAAAAACTAACTAATAAAAAATATAAAATAACAACAGAACAACATAGCATGGTATAAATGTGTTAACAGAAATGTGAAAACTAACATGAATCAGGAAAACAAATCAGATAGCATGGTATACTAACAGATATAGATAACAAGTGTCAAGTGTCAAGTTTCAGATGGTATGCAGACAGATATACAGATGGTAGTGTCAAGAAGATAGTTAGACAGATAACAGATAATCAGATAACAGATATCAGATGAACAGAAACAGATAACAGATAACAGATGTCATCTTCTTATAAGTCTTGTGTGATTACTATCTAGGCAGCACTTCATACAGCCCATCTACATGGTTACTACATTCAAATAGTTTCGCTTTAGATTTCATAGTGGAGTCCATAGGACAGGGTACTCAGAGTTCAGACAGACAGATATCAGATAAACAGATCAGACAAATAGATAGAACCTAGTGGTTCTCTTCTTCTCTACACCTTCCTATAGGAAGTAATGTAGACAGGGTCAGATAACAGAGTCGTGAATCATGTAACCATGAACACATAACAGATAGGGAACACGGGCCCTCTTCTCAGTACACATTTCTATATTTTCCAATACTAGATCTTTTCCTTAACCCCGGCTTGGTCATTTTGTTATTATTAGCAGACAGACATGTATGTACAGAAAACAGAGTGATAATAGCATGGTATAAACATGTAACAGGTTCAGGGTGACAGATAAACAGGTACGGATGATATACAGTTCACAAAGGAATAGAACCATGCAAATGTTAATTCAGGACAGTAAGACACTACTATAATAAAATAGGCATTCCCGTTGTTACGAACATGCAAACCAAAATCCGTCAAAATTTCTACAAAATAGACTCCCAATCGAATCCAGCGAATATAAATAAGTCATATTGTATTTCACAAAATCATAACTCGAAACAGGTTTGAATCCAGAAAACACGTTCAGCCAGAAATCAGTAAATCGAATTCACAGTCAGGAAAACAGCATCAAAACACTTCAAATAAATCCAGGAAAAATCTGGGGTATTCCCCTATATGTCCAGCATCAAAATATAAAGTTTCATAATTTTTCAGTAAGATTAGTTTAGCCAAAAAAAAATCAGAAAACATCAAGAACAGACAGTTTGGGAAATCTGGAGTTCCCAACACTGCTGTATGAAAACAGTAATATCTCGCAAACCGTGAAACAAAATACAGATCTGTCAAAGGGAGATTAATATAGACAAAATAATATAACTTTCATATTTCAAAAATATTTTACATAAAGTAAAAGAAAATAGGGTAAAAATACAAATCTTTACAGAACAGCAAGCAAAATACACCAAGAATAGCTTTCATAAACAAGCATGAAATGGCGTATAAACTCATCAATAAAATCCAACAAAATTCTGGGTAATCCCTAGATACATATATAAATACTGACAAAAGTTTTAGATCAAAATAATATGTGTAGCACAAGTATCAAAATAGTTTAGTCATCAAAATCATCAAGAAATCAAATCTGGAAATGAACTACAACTCTGTAGTAAAACAGTCATATCTCACACATACAAAAACGAAATCGATCAAGGTCAGAGGGGTTGGAAATATGATGAATTTCTCTACAAATCATGTTTTATACTCAAATTAAGATACTGAACTTAATATGGTCTCAATTACTGATTAAGACAGACCATCGACAAAACACAGAATTTCCTTTAGGAACAAAACCAACATGAATCACACGAAACTTGGTCGAAATATCACTAAACATGAATTAGAGTCTACCAAGTGTCTAAAAAAAATGAAATAGGGTATACTAAATGTCAAAAACAAGTATATCACATGGATCTAGCAAACGCACAAATTCTCATAACTAACTCACACATTCGATCACATCAAATAAACGGTAAATCCTAAGTTGTACACATATCATATGTGTCATGAGGCAACTACAGTCAAGTTTTCACTATAGAGACAATATCAACAAGGGGATTCACACACAATTTGTCTCTAGAACCCAACTACACTACAAGCGGTATTTAGTACTTGTATATGCAAAGGAATTTAATACAAGTTACTTGCCTTAACCAATGATGAAAACGAAGAACACCAAGAATAACGGGAATGGATCGCGGCAACGGACGAAACCAACAAACGGAAAATAACCCAACAACGAACAAATACCTGAACGAAGCAACCAACCAACACGAATGACGAACCACGAACCCACGAATAAAACTCGAGAATCTCACCAACAAATTACCCGTGCACGAGAGAGGCACGAGCACACCAGCACAACCAGCAAATCAACAACGAGGGAACGACGGCATGGCGAAGACGACGGTGACTACAACGACCGTGGCTGCTGCTGTCGTAGGTGTTGTTGCTGCCGGAGAAGGACAGCACGTAGGCGTCGGGATGTCGCTATGGGGAGGCTGGCATCGGCTGCTGCAGTGGCTGCGCGTCGGAGGGACGACAACCAGGGCAAGGGGCGACAGCGGCGGACGAGGGCAGGAAGAGGAGGATCGGGAGACAGGGAAGTTGATCGGGGTTTCGGTATGGTGACGGAGAGGTGGAGAACGGAGGCGGTTGGGGTGCACAGGGAATAGGTAGGAGGGATCGGGATAGGGTTTCGGAAGCAAGGAGAGGTATGAGGTCGGGATAGGCAGCCGTATGGTAATATGGAGAAGATGAAGAGTTGGAAAAGTAACTATATATAGGATGAGATAGAGTAAGGGTTTCACATAGGAGCTAACGGGTATCCAGGCTAATGGGTTTCGGCTTATGTGTAGGGTTTGGGTAATTGTTAGGGTATTTAGTATGGGGTTTGGGTATTGGATTGATTATTGGGTTTTGGGGTTGAATATAAGAGTTCAGATTAGGTTTAAAATTATGTTCGAAGAATTAGAATACAATAGGAGATGGAAACGACGAATAAACAAAATAGGGCATGAGAGATCAAAATAAAGGGGATAAAAATAAGAGTTTGATCAAATAGAGATGAACAACAAGACGGACGATAAGAACACACTAAAAGAAGACAAAGTAAATAAAATGAAATATATGTTGGAAATAAAATCCAATATACGGTCCAAAGAGATACATGAAGAAATACAAATACCCAAAAAGAAAAATACACCCAAAAATACACAAAATGAAAAACAGGGGTTACAATCCTACCCACCTTACAGAAAGAATTTCGTCTTTGAAATTCAAGCAAGAAGATACATAGGGTAACCCCACCACAACCAAAAGAACAAAACAAAAGCTACTCAAACAAATGAGAAAACTTCTACTGAATCTCCTTCTCCAGCTCCCAAGTTGACTCACTAGGCGAGTGAAGATTCCAAGCAACATGAACCAACTTGATGACCTTGTTCTTAAGCACTTTCTCCCGCCACAATAGCAACTAGCGGAATCTCACAAGTCAAACCCGGCCGAACGGACAACTCAGAATAGTCGATCACGTGGCTCTTATCTCGGATATATCTCCTAAGTTGTGAGACATGGAAAATATCGTGCACTCCTGATAAAGCTGACGGCAATGCAAGACGATAGGCCACCTTGCCTACTCGCTCCAAAATCTCAAACGGTCCAATCAACCTAGGGCTAAGCTTGCCCCCACCACCGAACCGAATGACACCGCGCCAAGGCAATACCTTAAAGAAAACATGGTCACCAACACCAGACTTCAAAGCTCTCCGATGGACATCGGCCCATCGCTTCTGCCGATCCTGAGCTGCCTACAAATGTTTCCAGATATGAACCACAGCATCAACTGTCCTGGTGATTAACTCCGGATCCAACAACTTCCTATCACCAATATCATCCCAACACACTAGCGATCTGCACTTATGCCTATAGAGTGCCTCAAACGGAGCAGCTTTAATACTAGGTTGAAAGCTATTATTGTACGAGAACTCTACGAGATGCAAATGGTCCTCCCATGACCCACCAAACTGAAGCATACAGGACCTCAACATGTCTTCAAGAATCTGAATAGTTCGCTCTGACTGTCCATCAGTTTAGGGATGAAAAGTTGTGTTGTACTTTAATTTACTCCCGAAACTATTCTGAAGACTCTCCCAAAACTAAGATATGAATCTCGTATCCCTGTCGGATACAATACTAACTGGAACCCCATGAAGTCTAACGATCTCTTGCATGTACCTCTCAGCTAGGCTCTCAGTAGACTGTCTGATATGAAAAGGAATGAAGTAAGCACTCTTCGTTAAATGGTCGACAATCACCCAAATAGCATTATGACCCTTAGGACTCCTCGGCAAAGCGGTCACAAAATCTATAGTGATATGTTCCCACTTCCACTCTGGAATAGGAAGTGGTAGAAGAAGTCCAACAGTCCTCTGATGCTCTGCCTTAACCTACTGGCAGATCAAACACTGAGCAACAAACTGAGCCACAGCTCTCTTCATACCCTGCCATCAGAAATGAAGCTTCAAATCCTGATACATCTTAGTACCGCCAGCATGGATAGAAGACTGGTGTGCTTCCTCAAGCAACCTCTGACGAACTTCACCCTCCGGAACACATAATCTGGACCCAAAATGAAGCGATCCATCAGCAAGAATAACCAAGTCCGTCCTGGCCCCAGACTTAACCTCAGCTCGAATCTCTACAACTGTGCATCACCAGCTTGCTCCTCTTTAATTTCATCAATAAGAGACAACTGCAGCTGGAGCGCCAAACAACTCCGACCAGAACTCGACAACACAACATCCAACTCCAACCTTCACATCTGTTCAATCAAATCCCTTTGCTGAGTCAAGAACATAACTGCCGGTCTCCTGCTCAAGGCATCTGGCACAAAGTTTACTTTACCAGGATGGTATTGCAAACTGATGTCATAATCGGCCATAAGTTCCAACCAACACCTTTGCCCCATGTTTAACTCCTTCTGGGTGAAGACGTTTTTGAGATTTTTGTGGTCTGTAAAGATCTCCACTCGGTCTCCAAGTAAATAATGTCTCCACAGCTTCAAAGCATGGATCACTACCGCTAACTCCAAGTCATGAGTCACATATTTCTTCTCATGCGGCCTCAACTGCCTCGATGCATACACAACAACTCGGCCCTTCTGTATCAAAACTGCTCCAAGACCCTTACCAGAAGCATCACAGTGAATTACAAATCTGCCTGAACCATCTGGAATTGTCAACACAGGCGCTGACGTCAATCTGTTCTTCAACTCAACAAAAGCCTCACTGCAATCATCAGACCAAAAAACTTCTGATCCTTCCCAGTCAGTTTAGTCAACGGTCCTGCTATCTTCAAAAAATCTTGGACGAATTTCGATAATAGCTAGCTAAATAAGAAAACTCCTGACTTCTGAAACTAACTTGGGAGCAGGACAATCCTTCACAGCCTCAACCTTGGCCGAATCCAAAGAAACACCATTGCCTGAGATAATGTGCCCCAAGAATGAAACCTTATCAAGCCAAAACTCGCACTTGCTGAGTTTCTCATAGAGCTGATTCTCTCTCAAAGTCTACAGAACCACCCTAAGATGCTTAGCATGATCTTCCCGATTCCGAGAATACACCAAAATATTATCAATGAAGACCACCACAAATCTATCCAAGAACTGAGAAAAGACCTGGTTCATAAGACACATAAATACATCAGGCGCGTTCGTGACCCCGAACGGCATCACAAGATACTCATAGTGGCCATATCTGGTCCTGAAAGCAGTTTTTTGTACATCAGTCACCTTCACTTTGACTTCATGTTACCCAGAATGAAGATCCAACTTCGAGAAAATAGTAGCCCCACTCGACTGGTCATACAAATCATCGATCCTAGACAACAGATACCGATTCTTCACAGTAACACTGTTTAGTTCCCTATAATCCACACACAGTTGACGACTACCATCCTTCTTGTTGACAAAAAGGACTGGATCACCCCACGGCGAAACACTGGGTCTGATGAACCCCAAATCAAGCAACTCCTTAATCTTCACCTTAAGCTCTGCTAGCTCAACGGGTGCATCCTGTAGGGACTCTTCGATATAGGTGTCGTATAAGGCTGAACTTCAATACCGAATTCCACATTCCTAACAAGGGGTAAGCCAGGAAACTCCTCTGGAAAAATACCCAGGAAATCCTGAACCACTAGAGGCTCAACCTCACAGCCTGAATGCAATTCCATCGCAAAAACCTCCTGATCAACTGTAGCTCGGCCAAGGGAAGACTCCCCTGCATTGAACTCAACTCTGCACGATCTGGAATCCTGAACACAACCTTCTTGGCACAGCAATAAATAATGGCATGGGTTTTACCCAACCAATCCATACCCAGAATAACGTCGAATCCCGAATTCCCAATTACAATTAGATTGGCTTTGAAATCTGCGCTATCAAAAATTACGGGATACTGCCTGCACACCCGGGAACAAGTGACAATTCCACCACCTGTCACAATGTTCCAAGCCTCCAACATGGTGCTACACTCCAACTGATGGCGAGCCACAAATCGAGATGAGACAAAAGAATGGGTTGCCCCAGAATCAAAAAGAACATGAGCAGGGAAATAGCAAACAAGGATGATACCTAAGGTAGAATCAAAAGACAAAAGAAAAGGAAAGGTTGAACATGGGTGAGGAAAAACAAATGTAGAAAGATAAAATGGAAGAAACAAATGCAAGAGAAAAGAAAAGAAGTAAAAGAAAGACAACAAAACAACAAAATAATAAAAGCAAAATATACCTGCCACAACCTTTTCAGCTGACTCTGCATCTGCAGCAGTCAAGTTGAAAGCCTGACCTCTCCTCGGAATAGCGGTCCTCTGACCGAAAATCTGGCGCTGAGGAGGAAGCGGTGGCCTAACTAGATCATGAGTTGGGGCAACCTGCTGAACGGGATCCCTGGCTGAAAGAGCCAACTGCTGCTGCTGCTGCAGACAATCCGAACTAAGTGACCAGCAGAGCCACACCTAAAGCATCGACGGCTGGCGTGAAAATAGTTCTTGCTCTCATGCCCAGACACCTGGCAGTAGTCGCAAAAACCACCCCTCGGGAACCCAGCACAAGGGTACAGAGCTGCCCCGATAGGACGGCCAGGAACAGGGCTCCGAGTAGGACCACCAGAAGGCCTAACAACAGTAGAGGAGTGCGGAACAGTCCGCTGAGAAAGAGCCAAACTACCATGAGCACGGGTTGCCTCAAGAGCTTCTGCATAAGTGCGCAAGCGAAGGGAGACAAGCTACACCCTAATCTCACGCTCAAGCCCCAAAATGAATCTACGAGCCCGATCTTCTTCGTTCGCCACAAGAACGGCTGCGAAGCGACTGAGTCTAGTAAATTTAGCTGCGTACTCGTCCACAGACCTGGAGCCATGTTTCAAGAAAGTCTGATGTTACAACATTGCATGAACAATATGTAACAAAATTCCATTACTAGAAATAACGACCAACCTGTTTCAGGGCCAAGAGTTGTTGCTCTGTCTCCACTCTAGTGCTGCTAGGAAAGAACTTCTCCAAGAAGCCCCTAGTGAAAGTAGCCCAAATGATCGGTCTTTTGAGCCTTTCGAACTCGGACCTCCACCAAATATAAGCCAAGTCCACCAGCTGAATGGCAACCACGTCCACTCGATCTGTATCTGCAACTCTAGCTGCCAAAAGCAGTTTCTCTGTCCGAATCAACCACTGTTCAGCCTTCAAAGGCATCTCAGTGCCTGAAAACTTGTCAGGATGCAGCCTCATGAAATTTGTGACTGTACGCAGACGGGAAGGAAGAGGTGCCTGCATAGGCGCAATGGGCGGAGGAACTCGAGTGGCTTCTAGAGCAGCCATCACTAAGTCACTATGATTTTGCTGCTGATTAATCAACCGCTCAAGCACAGCAGTGACAGCCTCAATCGGATCAACCTGCGACTGGGAAGTAGAACCTCTGCGAGCCATAGTCTGCACAAAACCAAAACAATCAGCATCCAGATCAAGGTTGATAACAATTAATTCATTTATGCATGCATGGTTGGTGAAATGTTGAGCCGATCCCAGTTCGAGCCAACCTTATCTAATATATTAGGTGATATGGCTAAAAATGGGATTAAATCGGGACCGTTCAAATCGGACACGAATCTTAAAGCTCAAGGGTAAAACAGTAATTTCACCTACAAACGGGTCTGAAATGGGGACTAGGTTTTTCTTCAAAGCCCAATAACCCATAAACGGATATGTCTTACTGGGTACGGGTCTCAACCCGTTATAAACCAGTTCAGAAGGATAAAGAAGAATTCAGATTCATAATTAACCCCTAAGAGGTGGTCTTAACCGCTTCTATCCATTCACATTGGAAGTAGAGATATGTTCTTATCTTGAAACGGATCCCTAAGGCGACTATAAAAACCCCTCTCCCCCCACCAAAAGAATGTAATCAATATTTTCCAATTAAAGCTCTTTTATAATCATTCAGATTACTGACAAGAGCGTCGGAGGGTGCGTCGCCAGGATCCATCCCGGTGTATCGCACTTTTTGCAGGTTTGCAGCAACGACAAGAAACTGGTCAACAATTTGGTGAAGGTCAATAGGTCAACAGGTTTGCCTAATTCGTTTTCTCAAGAATCCATAAATTCTTTTGTTTGCTCCCACACCAAAATCAGCAGAAATAGGTTAGCACCGTCTGTGGGAACCGAAAAAGCAACTCGACCTAACTTCATCAGCGAGACTAGTTTCAAGCCATGCATCCAAAAGAGAAGGGGAAGGCAGCGGTCTCCAGCCGAAGAACCACTTCTCTTCCTTCTCCCTCTCCTCCAGCTCAAGGTGCTCCTCTTCAATAGGCCCCTCCTGGGTCTCGGGGGGCTGCCAAGGGGGACTCCCGTCGGAGTCGTCCGAAGCAACATCCTCCTCATAACCATATCGCGGTACCCAATCATTCAGTTGAATCTATGGCTTCTCAAAGCCCTCCCGAGCGGGGTCTTCGTCAAGTGATTGCCAACCGCCAAAAGGGGGTCGACCTCCGAACTCGCTTGAATGGATGGCGAGCCCTTGGGGGAGTCCATCAACCTGAGCGCCCAGGAGCCTCAAGAGTCTGGACCCCCCGCCGACCGAGGACCAGAAGATCCCCTCTCCCAAGGAGGCGAAGAGAGTTCCCTCAGCGTCATCGGTGGAGAACTCATACTCCAGTAAGCCCAGCCACACATAGGGACCGTCAAACTGGAGAGGCACCACTCACAAGGGCAGAGCTCAAACAATTTCAAGAGGCCGTTCTACGGGCCCTCAATGCCGCTCCTAACAACGAGCAACGTGCACCTCGTACATCTCCAAGCTACCATCCACAGCCCCAGTCCACCCTCGTACGAAGATGAGTCTTGGGGCTCGGCAAGATATGATCGAAGAGAAGACTCGGTCTACCACCGTCTTCATGAGATGGAGAGGCACCTCGGCCGAATTGACAGGGAAGAAGAGCAACGGGTGATAAACCTCCACCCGAGCAGGCCTCCATTTTCCCGCACCATCATGGAGGCCCCCGTCCCAGAAAACTTCAAGCCATCTCACTTCCAGTCATATACCGGAGAATCGAACCCTGCGGATCACATAGAGAGTTTCAAAACTCTCATGATGATCCACCATGCTTCAGACGCCCTCATCTGCAAGATCTTCCCTACCATGCTGAAGGGGCCTACGAGAGAATGGTACTCTCGACTCACCCCGACCTCTATCTCTTCATTTGATCAGTTCGAAGGGCTCTTCCTTACTCATTTCGTGAGTAGCCGCCAGGCCGAGAAAACAAGTGTATCTCTGGTGACCCTCAACCAAAGAAAGGGTGAACGCCTAAGGAATTACGTTCAATGCTTCACCGCCGAAGCCCGGTCCATTCCCTCCCTCAACCAATCAGCAGGCTTTGCCGCATTCCAGCACAACGTCACTAATGCTCGCCTCAAGGCATCCCTTGCCAAGAAGCCTCCTCGGGACTTCTCAGAACTCCTACTTGGGGTGGAGAAGTACATACGAGTGGAAGAGGATCTCAACCCCCCTACTCTTGAGGAATCATCTTCCGGGAACAAACGGAAGAATACGAGCGAAGAGGGGTCCCAAAAATCCCAGAGGGATGGCAATGGCCAGCGCCGCCCTACTCCTCATTTTGAGAAGTTCACCACCCTCATTGCTAATATATCAGAAGTTCTTATGGAGGTGGACAAGGAAGGGCTACTCCGCGCTCCCCCTAGAATGAATACCCCCGGCAAGAAGAGGAATAGGGATAAGTGGTGCCGCTTTCACAGGAACCACGGCCATGACACGGATGATTGTCAGGCTCTCAAGGAGGAGATCGAAGAACTCATACAGCGGGAACACCTGACCAAGTTCGTCCAAAAAGATGGGACCGAACTTCCACCCTGAGGAGCCTACAAGCGAGGAGAAAGGTCCGCCGAGTTCCAAGATTCCGAATCTGGGGCCGTCCTTCACCTCATCCAAGGAGGTCCAATGGGGGGAGAACCAAACTCCTCCCAAGAGACCTTCACCTTATCGTAGAAGTAGGATCTCGGTTTTCAATAAGGCCGATGCTTGTAACACGGCCAAGAAGCATGTAATAATGGCATGCCCGACTGAAGCGGCCACTTAGTTTATCTCAATAAAACATAGCATTTTTTTATTGAAAATTATTGCTCTTGCTTCTTCTCTCTCTCTCTGAAGTCACATCTACGACTCGTTAAATGGTGAGTTCAGAGTCCAGCTTCTCTTACACGGCTGCTCCCATAACTTACTAAGCTCCAAAAATGAGTTTGGAGTTCAACACTTGGTTCGACGTTGCTTTCGCCGCTTGCAAACAAACAAGGGAGGGGCAGTTCACCGTTCGGAATTGCTCCTACAACTCGTTAACCCCCTCTAACAACAAGTTCGGAGTCCAAAACTTAACTCGATTCCTTTTCAACTACTTGCTCATAAGAGAGTAAGAAGTGGTTTCGCCATTCGGAACTGCTCCCACAACTGTTGAATCTCTTTAAACGACGAGTTAGGAGTCCAACACTTGGCTCGACTCAGCTTCGACTACTTGCTCATAAGCGAGTAAGAAGTGGTTCGCCATTCGGAACTGCTCCCACAACTGTTGATTCACTCTTTTAAGCGACGAGTTCGGAGTCCAACACTTGGCTCGATTCCTCTTCAACTACTCGCTTCAAAGTGGGTAAGAAGTGGTTCGCCATTCGGAATTGCTCCCACAACCGTTGATTCTCTCACTTAAACAACAAGTTCATAGCTCAACTCTCCCCTAGAGTTGCTCCTCAAACCCGTCTCCCATACGGCTCTCTCCTCGAGCCAAACTCTTCGATCTGCTTGCCTCCAAAGCGGACCTCTTCTCGACGAGTTTGGAGCACAACTCTCCCCTAGAGTTGCTCCTCAAACTCGTCTCCCAAATGGCTCTCTCCTAGAGGCAAGCTCTTCGCTCTGCTCGCTTCTAAAGCAGACCTCTTCTCGACGAGTTCGGAGCACAACTCTCTCCTAGAGTTGCTCCTCAAACTTGTCTCCCAAATGGCTCTCTCCTAGAGTCAAACCCTTTGTCCCACTCACCTCCCGAGTGGGCCTCTTCTAAGCGAGTTCAGAGCTCAAAACTCTTCCCTAGAGTTGCTCCTCAAACTCGTCTCCCAAGACGGCTCTCTTCTAGAGCCAAGCTCTTCGCTCCGCTCGCCTCCAAAGCGGACCTCTTCTCGACAAGTTCGGAGCTCAGGCTCTTCCCTAGATTTGCTCCTCCCACTCACCTCCAAGAATTGATCTTCTCATGGGTCTTACGAGGATCTTCCTAGCTCATCTTCTTGACCCCTAGGAGTGAAGCTCCTCTTCGAAGATTCCGAAGACCAAAACACTCCTCAAGACAAAGATGTTGCGGGACTATTTTGACCATGAAAAAGGGTGATTCTTCAAACCATTTCTGAAGAGAACTTGTAGAACGCCGAGTTAGCTTCAAAACGAGGGGTTGCACGCCCCGATCAGACCTCTGTAGCATCAGGAAAGTGGATCGTAACATAGCTACGCCGAGCTACCAAGGTGCCCATTCGGGGAAAGATGCCCCCAAGCCACAACGTCGAGCTACCGAGCTACAACGCCGAGCTACCGGGGCACCGACCTCTGTATTGGGGAAAAATGACTTCATCATCATGATTCGCGCCTGATCACAATCAAACGGCTCATATTTTGCCACGACCACAAAACTACAAGATCACATTTCCTCGTGATCTGAGCCTCTTGCCTCGTGATTCGCGCCATGATCATGATCAACTGTCCAGATGGAGCCACGTAGCTTGGATCTGAAATTTGAGCTACTGAGCTACCGAACTGCAAAATGGCAAAAAATTCGCCTCAAAATTCTTGCTCGATCACGATCAACAGCTCGGATTCGCCCATAACCAAACAACAAAAAAAGAAAAAGAGATAAAGGGGCTAACGGGTCGGGTTCGGACCTGCTTTGGACCCAAACCCACAAAAACTCCTCTTCTTCAAAACCCCTGAACCCAAAAGCCTCGATGTCGACCACTCCATCTCCTTTGTCGAGCCGTCTCCGAGCTCCAATTCACCGAGCTCCAACTACCATCAAGCACCGATGCCCCCCTCCATCAGCAAGCGCTTTGCCGAGCTCGCCTCTCCCTCCATCGAGCTCTGAAGCTGAGCTCCTCCATTCATTTTCATCGAGCTCCAGTGGCGAGCTCCCATTCTCTGACATCGAGCTCTACCATGCCCTCGCCGAGCTCAAGCTACACTGAGCTCCTCTCCACCACTGTGTCGAGGTCTCCTTCACGAGCTCACCTCCAACTCAGAGCTCCGAACCCATCATCAAGCTGTTGCCAACGTCTCCACTGTCGAACTGCTTCACCACCTCAAAGTTTGAGAAGCTCATCACCGAACTCAAGCTCGCGACCAGGCTCCGCCATGGCCGAGCTCCACTTCACCGAGCTCCAACCTCAGTCTTCGCCGAGCTCCCCATCCTGAGCTCCAATACCTACCGTTAAGCTCTGCTGCCAAATCCACAAGCTTTGAACTCGAGCTCGCGGCTAAGCTCTGCCATGGCTGAGCTCCACTTCGCCGAGCTCCCCATCCTGAGCTCCAAAACCCATCATCGAGCTCCGACGTCGAGTCCCCTCCGTCGAGCTCCGCTACCGAACTCCACAAGCTCCGAGCTCGAACTCGCGGCCATCTCCTCGCCATGCCGAGCTCCACGAGCTCCGAGCTCGAACTCGCGGCCATCTCTTCACCAACTCCGAGCTCCTACACCAAGCTCCTCGTCGAATCGTCAAACCCATCGCTCGAGATCCTCCCCTTACGATGAGCTTCGTCTTCGTTCTCCGCACCAGTCGAAGACAGAGTCGACGTCGAGGATTGAGAAGAACTAATGAAGAAGTGCAGAGGTATAAGACAGAGGAGAGTGGGAGAGAAAAAAGAAAGGAAGAATAGATAGAGCAGGAAAAAAAAAAGGTGTGCCACGTGGCGATCAATGTCTGCGTTGACCACGCCACGTGGCATCCTCTGGGGGGTCGATGCCGGTTGCCGAGCTACCGACCTACCGAACTGCACATGTGGAGAAAAACACTGCCGAGCAACACTAGCCATCCGATCATCTTAAAATTCGTGACACGACATGATCGACGCCCAGAAACGCGCCACGTGTCCAGAAAATGATCCGCTTTGTGATACGCGCCATTTGATCATGATCGACGTCTAGAAACACGCCACATGTCCAGGTAATATTTAATTTATTTATTTATTTATTTATTTAAATTAATTATTTTTAAAAAATTGAAAAATTAATTAAAAATCGAAAAAATTAATTAAAAAATTCTTAAAATAATTATTAATTCGGAAAATTATTTTAAAATTCTGAAAATAATAATTATTAAAATAGAATAATTAATTATTTAATTCGGAAAATGAATAAAAAATGAGGGAAAAATCAGAAAAATTTGGAAAAATCACCAAAAATCCAGAAAATTCTGAGGATATTTTTGAGCATTTTACAAGCTCAAAATAACACCGTTACACCTCGAGCAAGATCCGAACTCCCTTAAGAACTCCGATAAAATCCCGTACGCCATTAAAACAACAAAACTACTCCTCAACGACTGTAGAACTCAGTCTCCACGAGTGGGGGGCTCGTGATATGGCTAAAAATGGGATTAAATTGGGATCGTTCAAATCGGACACGAATCTTAAAGCTCAGGGGTAAAACCGTAATTTCACCTACAAACGAGTCTGAAATGGGGACTGGGTTTTTCTTCAAAGCCCAATAACCAATAAACGGATCTGTCTTACTGGGTACAGGTCTAACCCGTTATAAACCAGTTTAGAAGGATAAAGAAGAATTCAGATTCATAATTATCCCTAAGAGGTGGTCTTAACCGGTTCTATCCATTCACACCGGGAAGTAGAGATATGTTCTTATCGTAAAACGGATCCCTAAGGTGACTACAAAAACCCCTATCCCCCACCATAAGAAGGTAATCAATACTTTCCAATTAAAGAACTTTTATAATCATTCAGATTACTGACAAGAGCATAGGAGGGTGCGTCGCCGGGATCCATCCCGATGTATCACTGTTTTTGCAGGTTTGCAGCAGCGGCAAGAAACTGATCAAAAATTTGGTGAAGGTCAACAGGTCAACAGGTTTGCCTAATTCGTTTTCTCAAGAATCCACGAATTCATCTGTTTTCTCCCACACCAAAATCAGCAGCAACATTAGGCAACTAATACATTAGCCAAATCTGGGCTCTGTTACCACTAGAAACCTTGTCACGCCCTGCTTCCCAAAAGAGAATACGGAATACGGATACGTGACTAAGCCCAGTGAATGATTTTCATCATCCATAAGCTGTTCAAGAATCTTTACAACATTTCACAAGAATAATTAGAGTCGGAAGCAAAAGAATCAACCAATATGCACATATGAATCAAATAGATCAACAGAAATTTACTTGAAATCCAAAATATAATATAATCTCAAATAAATCAAGTCTGGATAGTTAGTGATATCATGGGTCACATTGCCCAAATACGAATAAATCCAAGTATCAAATACAATTGTTCAAAAGCAACAGATAATAATAATAGCAAAAGAAGTCCAGCACTAATATTGCATTTCTCCAATACCATCGGGCAAACGACCATCCTGATCGGCAATCAATAATTTACAAGTACATGGGAAAAACTAACTAATAACAAATATAAAATAACAAAAGAACAACATAGCATGGTATAAGTGTGTCAATAGAAATATGATAACTAACATTAATCAGGAAAACAAATCAGATAGCATGGTATACTAACAGATACAGATAACATGTGTCAAGTATCAAGTGTCAGATGGTATGCAGAGAGATATATAGATGTAGTGTAAAGATGATAGTCAGACAGATAACAGATAATCAGATAACAGATACAGATAACAGATAACAGATGTCATGTTCTTATAAGTCTTGTTTGATTACTATCTAGGTAGCACTTCATGCAGCCCATCTACATGGTTGCCACATTCAAACAGTTTCTCTTCAGATTTATAGTGGAGTCCATAGGACAGTGTACTCAGGGTTCAGACAGACAGATATCAGATAATCAGATCAGACAGACAGATAGAACCTAGTGGTTCTCTTCTTCTCTACACCTTCCTATAGGAAGTAATGTAGACAGGGTCAGATAACAGAGTCGTGAATAATGTAACCATGAACACATAACAGATAGGGAATATGGGTCCTCTTCTCAGTACACATTTCTATATTTTCCAATACTAGATCTTTCCCTTAACCCTGGCTTGGTCATTTTGTTATTATTAGCAGACAGATATGTATGTGTAGAAAACAGAGCAATAATAGCATGGTATAAACATGTAACAGGTTCATGGTGACAGATAAATAGGTACAGATGATATACAGTTTATAAAGGAAAAGAACCATGCAAATGTTAATTCAGGACAGCAAGATACTACTGTACTAAAACAGGAATTTCCGTTGTTACAAACATGCAAACCAAATCTGTTGAAAGGTCTAAAAAATAGACTCACAACCAAATCCAGCGAATATAAATAAGTCATATTGTATTTTACAAAATCATAACTCAAGACAGGTTTGAATCCAGAAAACACGTTCCACCAGAAATCAGTTTATCGAATTCACAATCAGGAAAACAGCATCAAAACACTTTAAATAAATCCAGGAAAAATCTGGGGTATTCCCCTATATTTCGAGCATCAAAATATAAAGATTAATAATTTTTCAGTAAGATTAGTTTAGCCAACAAAATTCCGAAAACATCAAGAAACGACAGTTTGGCAAATCTGGAGTTCCCAACACTGTTGTACGAAAATAGTAATATCTTGCAAACCGTGAAACGAAATCCAGATCCGTCAAAGGAAGATTAAAATAGACAAAATAATCTAACTTCCATATTTCAAAAATATTTTTCATACAGTAAAAGAAAATAGGATAAAAATACAAATCTTTACAGAACAGCGAGCAAATTACAGCAAGTATAGCTGTCATAAACAAGCATGAAACAGCGTATTAACTCATCAATTAAATCCACCAAAATTCTGGGTAATCCCTAGATAGATATAGAAATACTGACCAATGTTTCAGATCAAAATAATATGTGTAGCACAAGTATCAAAATAGTTTAGTCATCAAAATCATCAAGAAATGAAATCTGAAAATGAACTACACCTCTGTAGTAAAACAGTCATATATCACACATACAAAAACGAAATCGATCAAGGTCAGAGGGGTTGGAAAGAAGACGAATTTCTCTACAAATCATGTTTTATACTGAAATTAAGATACTGGCCTTAATATGGTCTAAATTACTGATCAAGACAGATCATCGACAAAATACAGAATTTCCTTTATGAACAAAACCAACATGAATCACACGAAACTTGGTCGAAATATCACTAAACATGAATTAGAGTCTACCAAGTGTCCAAACAACATGAAAAAGGGTATACTAAATATCCAAAATAAGTATATCACATGGATCCAACAAACGCACAAATTCTCATAACTAACTCACAAATTCGATCACATCAAATAAACGGTAAATCCTAAGTTGTACTCATGTCATATGTGTCATGGGGCAACTATGGTCAAGTTTTCACTATAGAGACAATATCAACAAGTGGATTAACACACAATATGTCTCTAGAACCCAACTACACTACAAGCGGTATTTAGTACTTGTATATGCAAAGAAATTTAATACAAGTTACTTGCCTTAACCGATGATGAAAACGAAGAACACCAAGAATAACGGTAACGGATCCCGTCAACGAACGAAACCCACGAACAGAAAACAACCCAACAACGAACAAATACCCGAACGAAGAAACCAACCAACACGAACGACGAACGACGAACCCACGAATAAAACTCGAGAATCTCACCAAAAAATAACCCGTGCACGAGAGAGGCACGAGCACACAAGCACAACCAGCAAATCAACAACGAGGGAACGACAGCACGGCGAAGACGATGGCAACTACAATGATTGTGGCTGCCGTTGTCGCAGGTGTTGTTGCTGCCGGAGAAGGACAGCACGCAGGCATCGGGATGTCGCTGCGGGGAGGTTGGCGTCGGTTGCGGCAGTGGCTGCGCGTCGGAAGGACGATAACCAGGGCAAGGGGCGACGGCGGCGGATGAGGGCAGGAAGAGGAGGATCGGGAGACAGAGAAGTTGATCGGGGTTTCGGTATGGTGATGGAGAGGGGGAGAACGGAGGCGGTCGGGGTGCACAGGGAATAGGTTGGAGGGATCGGGATAGTGTTTCGGAAGCAAGGAGAGGTGGGAGGTCAGGATAGGTAGCTGTAGGGTAATATGGAGAAGATGAAGAGTTGGAAAAGTAACTATATATAGGGTGAGATAGAGTTAGGGTTTCACATAGGAGCTAACGGGTATGCAGGCTAATGGGTTTCGGGTTATGTGTAGGGTCTGGGTAATTGTTAGGGTATTTAGTATGGGGTTTGGGTATTGGATTGATTTTTGGGTTTTGGGGTTGAATATAAGAGTTCAGATTTAGGTTTAAAATTATGTTCGAAGAATTAGAATACAATAGGAGATGGAAACGACGAATAAACAAAATAGGGCATGAAAGATCAAAATAAAGGGGATAAAAATAAGAGTTTGATCAAACAGAGATGAACAACAAGACGGACGATAGAATCAAGAACACACTAAAAGAAGACAAAGTAAATAAAATGAAATATATGTTGAAAATAAAATCCAATACGGTCCAAAGAGATACAAGAAGAAATACAAATACACAAAAAGAAAAATACACCCAAAAATATACAAAATGAAAAATAGGGGTTACAGGAAGGATCAGAAGTTTTGTTGGTCTCAGGCTTGCAGTGAGGCTTTTGCTGAGTTGAAGAGCAGTTTAACGTCAGCGCCTGTGTTGACTTTTCCGGATGGTTCTTGCGGATTTGTAGCTCACTTTAATGCTTCGGGTAAAGGTCTTGGAGCAGTTCTGATGGAGAAATACCGAGTCGTTGCTTATGCATCAAGGCAGTTGAGGCCGCATGAGAAGAACTATCTGACTCATGACTTGGAGTTAGCGGCAGTGATCTTTTCTTTGAAGTTGTGGCGACATTATTTGCTTGGGGACCGAGTTGAGATCTTTTCAGACTACAAAAGTCTCAAGTACGTCTTCACCCAGAAGGAGTTGAACATGATGCAAAGGCATTGGTTGGAACTTATGGCCGATTACCACATCAGTTTACAATACCATCCTGGTAAAGTAAACTTGGTGCCATATGCTTTGAGCAGGAGACCAGCAGCTTTGTTCCCAACTCAGCAAAGGGATCTGATTGAGCAGATGCGAAAGGTTGGAGTTGGATGTGTTATTGCCGAGTTCTGATCGGAGTTGTTTTGTGCTCCAGCTGCAGTCGTCTCTTGTTGATCAGATCAAAGAGGCTCAAGCTGGTGATGCACAATTGCAGGGTTTTCGAGCTGAGGTTGAGTCTGGTTCCAGAACGGACATGGTTATTCATGCTGATGGATCGCTTCGTTTTGGGTCTAGGTTATGTGTCCCGAAGGGTGAAGTTCATCAAAGGTTGCGTGAGGAAGCCCACCAGTCATCGTGTTCTATCCATCCTGGAGGTACTAAGATGTATCGAGATTTGAAGTTTCATTTCTGGTGGCATAATATGAAGAGGGTTGCGGCTCGGTTTGTATCTCAGTGTTTAATCTACCAGCAGGTTAAGGCAGAGAATCAGAGTAACGCCAGAATTCTTCAACTGCTTTCCATTCAGGACTGGAAGTGGGAACATATCACTATGAATTTTGTGAACGCTTTACCGAGGAGTCCTAAGGGTCATAATGTCATTTAGGTGATTGTCGACCGATTAACGAAGAGTGCTCACTTCATTCCCTTCCGTGTCAGAAAGTATACTGAGAGCCTAAATAAGAAGTACATATAAAAGATTGTCAGACTTCATGGGGTTCCAGTCAGTATTGTATCCGACACGGATTCGAGATTTAGATCTTAGTTTTGGGAGAGTCTTCAAAATATTTTGGGAAGTAAATTTTAGTACAGTACAGCTTTTTATCTCCAAACTGATGGACAGTCAGAGAGGACCATCCAGATTCTTGAGGACATGTTGCGGTCTTGTATGCTACAGTTTGGTGGATCATGGGAGGACCATTTGCATCTCTTAGAGCTCTCGTACAATAACAGCTTTCAGGTCAGTCTTAAAGCTGCACCGTTCGAGGAACTTTATAGGTAGAAGTGTAGATCACCAGTGTGATGGAATGACATTGGTGAGAGGAAGTTGTTGGGTCCGGAGTTGATCACCAAGACAGTTGATGTGATGGTTCAGATAAGGAAGCACTTGCAGGAAGCTCAGAATAGGCAGAGGCGATGGGCCGATGTCCATTAGAGAGCTTTGGAGTTTGATGTTGGTGACCATGTTTTCCTAAAGGTATCGCCTTGGAATGGTGTCATTCGGTTCGGTGGTGGGGGCATGCTTAGCCCTAGGTTTATTAGACCTTTTGATATGGTGGAGCGAGTAGGCAAGGTGGCTTATCATCCTGCATTGCCGCCAGCTTTATCAGGAGTGCACGATGTTTTCCATGTCTCACAAATTAGGAGATATATCCGAGATGAGAGCCACATGATCGACTATTCTGAGTTAACCGTGCGACCAAATTTGACTTGTGAGATTGCGCCAGTTACTATTTTGGATCGGCAGGAGAAAGTGCTTAAGAACAAGGTCATCAAGCTGGTTTGCATTTCTTGGAATCCTCACTCGCCAGGTGAGTCGACATGGGAGCTGGAGGAGGAGATTCAACAGAAGTTTCCCCATCTGTTTGTGTAGCTTTTTGTTTTGTTCTTTCTTTTTTTTTCGGGGTTACCCTATGTACTTCTTATTTGAATTTCAAGGACGAAATTCTTCTTGTTAGATAGGTAAAATTTGTAACCCCTGTTTTCTATTTTGTATATTTTTGGGTATATTTTTCTTTTTGGTGTATTTCTTTCATTGTATCTCTTCTTGGACCATGTTTTGGGATCTTCTTTTTCAATATATTCATCTATTTGAATAGTTGTCTCTTTATTTGATTTTCTTGCTTCAGTTGTAAACTTATTATTTCACCTATATTCGATCAAGCTATTGTTTTTTATCCCCTTTATCTAAATTGTTCATGTCCATTTTATTTACTCATTTGGTTCCCCATCTCTTTATTGAATTTTTATTATTTAAATCCAATAGCCATTATTTCTATTGGATCCATTAAACCCAAAAACCCAATTAAAATCCTAATACCCAAACTAAACCTACTGTTTGGCCAAACCTATCAAGCTTAATACACCAAAACCCACAACTCACCTGATTACCCAAACCAATGTTTATACCCATCAGCCCATCTCTAAACCCTAACTCTATATGTATTTATACCCATTCAATACCCAACTATTCATCTCCATCTTCAGCCGCCCTACCTCCTAAAACCCATCACCTTCAACCTCTCATCCGACTGCCTAGCACCATCTTCCGATAAACCCCCACCCCCCTATCACCATCTTCTGATCCTCCTGCACCTCCTAGCACCCCCGCAACCTTGCCCTATTTTTCCCTATCGTGCCTGCACCCTCATGCACTCCCCTCTCCCTGTCTTTTGGCAACAACAGCAGCGGCACAACGACTGCACTGTGCTTCTCCCCCTCCGACGTCAGCCAGCATCACCGACAGCAGCCACTGCCGTCGCCGGGACCCACTGCCATCGTCTCTCCCTCTCGCTCTCTTGGTTGCTCGTGCGAGAGTTTGCACGTGTTAGTGCGTGGTCGCGAGTTTAGTTCGTTGTTAGTGAGTTTGGTCCGTGGTTGCGTCGTTCGTTCGGTTGAGTTCGTGTTCCGGGAATCTGTTCTCGTTATTCTTGATCTTCTACATTTTCATCGTTGGCTAAGGCAAGTAACTTGTATTCTTTTATTTGTGTAATACAAGTACTATATACCGCCTGTAGTGTAGTTGTGTTCTAGAGACAATTCGTGTGTGAATCCTCTGTTATATATAGTCTATATTGTATTGATTTGACCATAGTTTCCTCATGACATACATGACATGAAACAACTTGGAATCCATTTTTGGATGTATATATGCATGCTATTTTGTGATATCGTGTGCTTGATGTGTTATTCGTGCTATAACTTGTAGTGGACTTGCAAAATACCCCATACCATGTTGTTTGGACATCTAGTATACTATATTTCATGTTTGGGTTGATTTGAATGAGTTTTACATGAACTAGATGATTTTATATTCGAAGAATAATTCTGTGTTTTCTGTTACCTTGCTTTTGATCAGTATTTTAGACCCTATTAAGTTCAGTATATGAAAAGTGTTTGTGAACATGAACTGTAGAGAATTCTGTCTATTTTCTAACCCTTCTGACAGATCTCAGTTTCGATTTACGAGTTGTGAGTTATGTCTATTTTACTACAGAGGTGTAGAGATTTTCAAATTTTGTTTTCCATGATATCTGAAGAGTAATCTATTTTTATCATAATGTTAAAAGTATTATTTTGACCCAATATTTTGCACAATACAACTAGACTTGATTGGAATTAACTCTGAATTTTTTGTGTATTTATTTAATGAGTTTTACAAACCGTTCTATGTTCCCAAACAATTACTATACATGCAGAATTTTCATACCGTTCAGTAAAGAACCTGATTTTCGACATAATTCTACTTGTTGTTTTTAAAAAAATTGTGAATATGAAACTTAGCCTACTGTGTCTACTTTATTACCCTTTTGGTGGATTTGAATTTCGATTTATGGTTTGTGAGACATTACTGTTTTCGTACTGCAGTGTTTATAATTCTAGATTTACAAAACTACTGCATCTTGATGTTTTTGATTTTTGTTGAATAAACTATTTATATTGAAAAATTATGAAACTTTATATTCTGATGCTGCACATATAAGGGAATACTGCAGATTTTTCGTGGATTTAATTAATGAGTTTTCATGCTATTTTTCTGACTTTGAATACAAACTTCTGATTTCTGGCTGAAGGTGTTTTCTAGATTCAAATCAGTTTTGAGGCTTGTTTTTGTGAAATACCATATGACTTATATATAGTTTCTGGATTCGCTAGAGAGTATATTTTCCTGATTCTTTGACAGATCAAGATTTGTGTTTTCGTAGTGACGGGAATCCCAGTTTTAGTGTAGTACTGTCTTCCTGTCCTTAACTAGAATTTTCATTGTTCTATTCTTTTATGAGTTATCTTTCATCTGTACATGTTTATTTTTCAATCTGAAACTGTTACCTGTTTATACCATGTTATTTTCACTCTGTTTTCTGCATATACATGTCTGTCTGATAATAATAACAAAATAACCAAGCCCAGATTAAGGGAAAGATTTAGTAGTGGATAATATATAAATGTATACTTGGAAGGGGGCCCGTGTTTCCCATCTGATAATCTGTTATGTGGTACAATTCTGTTATCTGAACCTTGACTACATTACTTTCCTATAGGAAGGTGTACTCAGAAGAGAACCCTTAGGTTCTATCTGTCTGTCTGGATCTGCATCTGATATCTGTCTGTCTGATACCTGAGTACACGGCCCTATATAGTCCCCTACGAAATCTAAACATAATTTGTTTGATTGTAGCTACCATGTGTTAAAAACCTCGGACACATGAAGTGCTACCTAGATAGTAATAAACACAAGACATATACGAACATGACATCGGTTATCTGTTTATCTGTATCTTTTAGGTGACATATGTTATCTGATTATCTATTATCTGTCTGACTATTATCTGACGCTATCATCTGTATATCTGTCTGCATACCACTTGACACTTGACATATGTTATCTATATTTATTAGTATACCATGCTATCTGATTTGTTTTCCTGATTCATGTTATATGTTATATTTCTGTTAATATGCCTATTCCATGCAATGTTTGTTTCTGCTGTATTTAGATTTATCATCTTTTCCATGTACTTGTTCCTGCACTACGAGCATCCCGTAACTTCCATTGACGGAAGTTTGTTTTTCTTTTTCTTCTTCCTGCAATTTATTAAATTGCAGATCAGGGTGATCAGCTGCCACAGGGTGTAGGTGATCTAACATGCTAGTTGCTGGAGTTTTTACTATTATTAGTTCATGTTGCTATTTGAACAATTGTATTTGATACTTGTATTATTTTGTATTTGGGCAATGTGCCCATGATATTTGACTTATTCAGATCTGATTTATTTGAGATTATTATATTATTTCAAGTAAATTTTGTTGGTATTGATTCATATATGCATGCTTGGTTGACTTTTCTTACTTCCGACTCTAATTATTCTTGTGAAATGTTGTAAAGCACCTAGCAGCTTATGGATGATGAAAACCATTCGCTGGATTTAGTCACGTATCCGTATTCCATATTCTCTTTTGGGAAGCGGGACGTGACAAAGGCCAAACCTGTTAAAGTGTCCCACTATGGTTAATCTTTCTGTAGAAGCTTTAGGATTTATGGTGGAATAGTACAACCCTGGTTTGCTGTGATTTTTAACATCATCACTTGGTATGAGTGTTTGAGCCTGTTTTCTATGTACATGGGTTTCCCAAAAGGAAAAGTAAACACTACATTTATTATCAAACACTATCTTAAAGATATTCTGATTGTTCAAATTTTTGTCGACGGTACCATTTTTGGGTCTACTAATGAGAATATTGCAAGGAGTTCTAAATGAAAATGCAGAATGAATTGAGATGAGCATGATGGGTGAGTTGAACTACTTTCCTGGTCTTTAAGTAGAACAAAGAAAAGCCGAAATCTTCATAAATCATTCTAAATATGCAAAATAATTGGTTACGAATTTTGGATTGGAAAGTGCAAACACATACAAAACGCTGATGACTACCACTACGAAACTCTCCAAGGATGACAATGGTAAAAACATTTATATTTCTACCTATCGTGGTATGATAGGAAGTTTACTTTGTATTACTGCATCTCGTCCTAATATTATGTTTAGTGTTTGTCTATGTGCACGTTTCCAATCATATCCAAAACAATCATATTTAGTTATCATTAAGCGTATCATTCAATACCTTAAAGGTACTCCAAATGTATATATTTGGTACCTGAAAAATAGAAATCCTTCTCTTGTAGGATACTTAGATGCAGATTATGCTGGGAGTCTCTAGGGGTGGCATTCGGGCCTAGCGGGTTGGGCCGGGTCGAAACCCTGCGAATTTTTACCTGGGTCGGGCTTTCACGGACCGAGCTGGGAGGAGGTGCAGGCCGAGCCATGGCGAAGAAATGACGGCCCAGACCTAGCTCCTGGCACGGGCCGGGCTAGATGATGATGATGATGGTGATGATGATGATTATTATTATTATTATTATTATTATTATTATTATTATTATTATTATTATTATTATTATTATTATTATTATTATTATTATTTATTTTTTATTTTTTTTAACAAAGACAAAGGGGAAAGAAAATTGTCCAGAATTGTCAAGAAAATATAGATAAAAGAGATATTCATAAATTAAATTTTTTTTATGAATTACAAAGTTTAATATATAATCAAATAGATTAGTAACATTTCATACAAATTTTATCAAATTACAATATGAGGGGAACATTTGTATTTAGTGATCGAGATGACCTCTATTTAGATTCAAGAGAAGGCATTGGAATATTGTCGTGCACTTCTACTTAACCTAAATATAGAATCTCATCCCCCTAAATTTACCAATTATTTACAATACATTATCCAAACTTCATTGTACTAGATGTTCATTCGTCGCTACTTGTTGTGTCATTTTGTGCTTCATGTAAATCTTCGGTCCTCTCTTCTGCTTTCATCCAATCTTCGGCACACTAACATCTCCAAATTCTTTGATGTCAAGCAATTCCTATTCGGACTCATAATCCTACCACCAAGAAAAATAATATTTTCTGATGCACCGGTTAACACCGGTGTAGTCAACAAATCTTTAGCCATATGAGAAAGAATAGTAAAAATATTTTCATTGGTTTTCCAAAAATAAAACACATCTACTACATCATTAGTGGGAGGTTGTGCATTATACCAATTCAACCCATTTGGTGAACTGGTTCTTGGTTTTTTTGATTTTATGAGATTTAAAAAACTACTAGTTGCAAGACCATTTCCCTTTGATAATATAGAAGAAGAAGAACTAACATTTTGTGTTTGTGTAGTATTAGATGAATAAAGTCTATCGTCACTATCATATAAACTAGTCAAAACATGCTCAAATTTTGATGTGAAAACAACATGATCAAAATCTTGTATTTCATCATGTGGAGCATAAGTATAGAAAATCTCAATTAAATTTTTTATGCCCTCTAACTTAATCATGTGATTCATTACACTAGCAACACAATATAACATAGGAAATAAATGAAAATATTTAAAAATTTTAATATAAGCGGCATAAACAATTTCTCTAATAAAATGGTCATTTATTAAATCTTTAATTGTTGTCATCATAGTGATAATTGCAAGTAAATTACCACTAGATGTAGATGTATATGTTTTTAAAAATTGTAAAGCATCATCATTAAAAAGTTCTAAAAATTCATACAAACTACCGGCAAAAAACAAAAATCATCATCTAACATAAAATCTTGCATACCTATTGCAATACAAAATTCTCTAAGATTAAAACGATAGTGAAGAACAACACCTAATAAATCATAAGTAGAATTCCAACGATGTCTAACATCTTCAGGAAAACATTTAAATACAATTCCCCTAAGTTTACACCAATCATAAAAAGCTTGATATATTGGACCACTCAACGTAATAAAATGAACACAATTTCTCATTGCCTCAATTTTATCGTGTCAATATTTTAGTACATCTTGTACACAAAGATTTAAAATATGATAAACACACCTAACATAAAAAAAATTCGGTTCTATAGGATTGAATGTAATTTTTAAACTAGCGATTACCTTAATATTATTAGAGGCATTATCAAAGCAAAAGCAAAAACTTAATCAAAAATACTGAAATTATTTAATGCTTCCATGATGTGTGTGGCAATTATTTCACCTTTATGTGGGTACCTAACAAATCCGAATAAAATTATCCTCTTTTGAAGTGACCAATTGGAATCTATCCAATGATAGGTTACACACATCATTGGTACGTCGTTCACTCCTACCCACCCATCTGATGTCAAAGAAACTCTAGTGTTTAGTGATGTTAGTGTTGCTACTAAAAAATCCTTAGACTCATTGTAAACTAATTTAGAATCACCCTTAACTACATTCCTCTCATTTTTTTTAATAATGGGGATTTAATGCGGTTTGTGCGAAAGTCTCTACATTCCTACTTTAACCAAACGAATAAGGTAATTCATTTCTAATTACTAACTTAGTCATTTTCCTACGAACGATATCGTGATCATAGCTATGATTATCTACTTGACCGGTCTTATGGCGTATTTTTTGTTATGTAAGATTGTCTTTAGAATTTTTTGGTTGAAGTTTATTTAAGTGACGTTGAAGTGTACCCGTTCCCGATCATATTTTAAGCTTATTGGGAGTTTGACACTTCGTACGAATTTTTAGTCTTGCACTCTTATCATTTTGTGAAGGAACATAGTCATAATATTTGTGTACTTCGGAAGTGTTCCCTCTTGCTTTACGGGATTGGGAAGAACCTTGTTCCGATGGTTGTGAATCTATATCTTCTACTTTTACTTGATCCTTGAGTGTTTCATGAAAATCAGGATTACTATCTTAATTCATAAGTGTTTCTTCAGCCTCTACATATGGAATTGGAATGGAAGGAATACGACGACTACTAGTGGACACTTGGATACTATGCCTACCACGTGGATGGTTAGATGTCATCTAGACCAATGTATGTATGTTTTGAATGTTAAAACATTATTTCTAGTGTATGTTATAAATATTAATTCTAGTGTATGTTTTAAAATGAATTCTATGAAATAAGTAAAAATAGATGAACTGGTGTATGTTATAGAAAATAATTCTACAAAGAAATACTATAAAAAGGTTTATGTTAATAAACAAAATCTAAAAAATAAGAAGAAATATCTCAGCAAACAACAACAATTAATTGGAATAACTAGTGTATGTTTATCAAATTAAAAAAAATCAAAAAAAAGAAGAAGAAGAAGAAGAAGAAGAAGTACAACAAAACCCAATCTAATTAAGAGAAATAAATGAGAACAAACAACTATGTTAATTCTAAAAACTATACAAATACAAAAATATCGTATGATAGTAGAATGTAGATTGAAGAGTAAAGGTAGAGAGAGTTGAGAGCTTGTAGTGTTGTTGCTGATGTTGTTGATTGTTGTTGGATGTTGTTGATGTTGTTAATGTTGATCAAACCAAGAAAGTAGTTGAATGTTGATGATTGTTGTTGATTTGTTGACAGAGTTAAGAGATAGTAGAAAGAGCTGAGTGAATTTGTGAAGAAAATTGAATGAGATGTGGTTGTATATATAGATTAAGATTTTTTCTGAATTTCCTAAAATACCCCTAAAAATAGCTAATATAGATCCGTTGGGGGGTATTTTAGTAATTACACAAACACAATATTTAAAAATAAAATTCCGAAAAAAGAAAACTCAGAAATTTCCAACGGCCGGCCCATGGCTGGTTCAACCCGGTCCCAGGTTTGACCGGGACGGGACGGGACGGTTATGGGCTGGGCCAAATTCGAGTTTTTTTGGGTTTTTGCTGAACCAGATCTGCATGTCAATTTTTGACGGGTTGGCCCCGGTTCAGCCCGGTTTTGGGTTGGGCGGGCCAGGTCGGGCCGCTCCCGGGCTCGCCCGGCCCTAATGTCAGCCCTAGGAGTCTCACTGATGAAAAAGTACAAGTAGCACATGTCATTTTCAAGGGAATTGTTTAGTATCAGGGACTTCAAAAAAGCAAAAGTCTGTTGCGTTATTCACCGCCGAAGCTGAATATATAACTACAAGATCATGTTGTGCACATGAATTATGGTTGAAACATACATTGGAAGACTATAAGGTGTTTCTCAATCATATTCCAATTAAGTGTGATAATACTAGCACTGCTCACATGACTAAGAGCTCTGACCAACATAGTTGAACAAAGTATATAGAAATTTGTTACCATCTCATTAAGGATCTTTTCATTAAAGGTGACATCATTGTTGAACATGTTTTGACTAATTTGCAGTTAGCAGACATTTTTTCAAAACCATTGGTTGAAAAACAGTTTCATGATTTACAAGTTGAATTGATTGTTATTCATATCTCTGCTTGATGAATTTATTTTCAAATTTTCTATGTATTTTTTTTTGGTTGTGTTAATCTTGAAAAACAAAAGGACAGGAAAACAAAAGATCTGGATACAATTAGGTGTATTAAGAGTGAGGATTTAAGAGTCTTAGTAAAAGATGAGGAAATTAAGGAAAGAAGGCGAAACTACTATCAGATGTTATTAAATGAAAAGGTTGTGGGCAACTTAAATATAGAGGACTCGAGGGAAAGTCAAGAGCATATATTTTTCCGTAGAATTAGGACCTCGAAGGTTCGAAATGCTCCAGGAAAGATCAAAATAGGAAAAGCTTTAGGACCAGATGGTATACCCATTGAAGTTTGTAGGAGTGGGTTGGTTAACAAGATTATTTAATGGGATTTTGAGGACTAAGAAGATGCCTGATTAATAGAGAAAGAGTATTTTAGTACCTATATATAAAAATAAAGGAGATATACAAAGTTGCTCCAACTACCGAGGGATTAATTTAATGAGCCATAAGATGAAAATTTAGGAGAGAGTGATCGAATATAGACTGTGATTAGAAATTACAGTGTTTAAGAATCAGTTTGGATTTATGCATGGGAGGTCAACAATGGAAGCAATTTATACACTAAGGAGACTTATAGAAAAAATATAGGGAGAATAAGAAAAATCTACATTTGGTGTTTATAGATTTAGAAAAAGCATATGATGAAGTCCCTATAGAGACATAGTATGGTGGGGGTTAAATAAAAGAAAGCGTAACTCATAACAACTAAATAACCCTACACTGGCGCTTTTACCCCGGCTCTCACGAAACGCCGGGGAAGAAAGAAAATTATTAAGAGAAAATGAAAACAGCTTTATTTACCTCGGCATTTCATATAAAACGTCGAGATAGGCATATGTACCTCGACGTTTGATAAGAGACGTCGGGTTGTACTCTTTAATTAACTTCCCCCTTCGATTAAATTCATTATCTTTTGTTTCTTTCTCTCTCCTGTTTACGTGCGCAACCCTAGCTCCATCGCCGCAACCCAAATCCAATGATCCCCGTACTCATCTCCTCCGGCGTGCTCCCGGCCGTATTCTCTCCGGCATCCTCGTCGCCCTTGCCCGCCATTTTTTTCCCCCTCTCTCTAGCTCTCAAACCCTAGCCGCAACCCACATCCAGTGATCCCCGCGCTCGTCTCCTCTGCCGTGCTCCCCGCCGTTGTCTCTCCAGCATCCTCATCGCCCTTGCCCGCCATCTTTCTTCCCCTCTCTCTAGCTGTCAAACCCTAGGTATGATTATTTCCAACTTTTAATAATTTTTTTATTTTTTAATGAAATTGTTTGGGATTGTGTGCTGAATAATCTGTGATTGTGGAGTATTTTGGGATTTGAGAATGTGTTGGAATTTGAGAATGTGGACTAATTAGGGTTTGTTGTATTTGTTAATTCGGATTATATAATGTTAGAGAGGATTAGTCTAAATTCCTCAAACCTCACTGTAACTTCAATGTTGATATACTACAAGGCATGCACAAGTTTTGGTCAGAAAAAGAAGCTTGGCTTTCAGGTGTATGTTGAACGATAAATGCAACTGTTTAGCAAAATAAGGATATATTTAACTCCCTCGATTTTGAAGTTTTTGTGTGGTGGAAGGTCATTTCACATGTTTTCAAATCTGCTCATATTCAAGTTTTGGTGAGCAAATTTTAATTAAACATACCATTACAAACAACAAGTTTTGGTCCGAAAAATCTGTTCTCAACTTGCAGGGATAAATCTAAACCCCTCAACCTTTACTAATACTTCAGAAATTTCTATGTAGTGGCAGGTGTGTATCACTATTAGAGAAAGCCTTTCCAGGATGAGATATTACTTTTCACGACTTAAGCACTCCATTACTTGTTTGTGTTACTTGTTCTCCCTTAACTCCTTATTTGAACTTTCCCTTAGTAATATGTGTGTCCTGGATTTATATAGCCCTGGTGATGACATTAAATATGTGTGTCCTGGATTAATATAGCCCCGGTGATGACATTAATTCTACTTGGAAGTCATACTATTTGACATACACTTATAATAAACACATTCAACATGACACTAAGTAACTTGTCAAACTCCTAATGGGATTACTATATACAGTCTAGAATAACCTTCCTTTTGTCTTTTCCCGTGTTGAAATTGTCCATAGCTAAATTTTATTAGGTGTAACAATAATAATTTCACACTATGCATGGGCAATCAACATAGTGAGGTAGATGCTATCAAAATTTTAATTTATGAAATTTTATTTTCAGATTTAGTGATATTGTTGAAATGGATAAAAGTTGGATGAGCAAGTCACGGTTATCAAAGGATTATCGGGAAGGCGTTAAAGATTTCATTATTTTCGCCAAGAAAAATTCTCGTGATCCAAATTTGATTCTTTGTCCATGTCAGCGATGTACAAACTATCATTTGAAGACATGCGACGAAGTTGAAACACATTTGGTGATCAATGGTTTTCTCCAAGGGTGCTCACAATGGTTTTGCCATGGAGAGCATGCCCCGGCGATTCCGGTTGGACCGGGTGTGTTAGAAGATGAAGACAAGCTCATAGTAAATGACGACTTAAGTGTGGCCGATGAGATGCAAGATTTATTACGGGATGCATTTGGAATTCATAACAATCCAGCACACTCCAACAGTCCAACAACACAAGCCCATAATGAGTCAATAGTAACATTAGACATTAGTGTTGAAATGGAAGAGGAAAGACAAGATCCTGAAATTAATAAAGAATATGAAGCATTTACTAAGTTAATGGGAGATGCTAGTACACCTTTGTACCGTGGTTGCTCAAAATTTTTGAAATTTGCATTTATTGTTAGACTATTTCAGATAAAAACTTTAAATGGGTGGCCTGCTAAGTCCTTCAACATGCTACTTCAATTGTTGAATGAAGCATTTCCTGATATCTGTATTCCAGAATCATCCCATGCTGCCAAAAAATTTCTCAAGTATTTTGATTTAGGGTATGCTAAAATTTTAGCTTGCCCATTTGATTGTATGCTCTTCAGGGGGGGTAAGGAGAGACTCCAGAATTGTGAAATATGCGGAACGTCGAAATGGAAAGGAAAACCAAATGAAGGCCAAGAACCTGATGATCCAGCTAAAACAACTAGGAGAAAGAAGCCTGCAAAAATTTTGATATATGTTCCTCTAATTCTTAGGGTGTAAAGAATGTTTATGTCCTTTAAAACTTCTTCGGATATGAGATGGCATGCAGAATGTCGCAAGAATGACGCCGGGTGATTCTCAATCTTGGAAAAAGTTTGATGAAAGATATCCTAATTTTGCTGAAGATCCTCGCAGTGTGAGACTTGATTAGCCGGTGATGGTTTTAACCCATTTAAGCAAATGAGCAATACATATAGCATATGGCCCGGTGTGTTAATTCCGTACAATTTGCCCCCTTGGAAATGCATGAAACCTTCATCATTTATGTTGTTCATGATAATTCCAGGACCGAAAAGTCCAGGAAATGATATAGACGTGTACCTTCAACCATTAATAGATGAGCTTCAAAAATTATGGGAAGGTGTTCCAACCTATGATGCAAAAGCTAAAGAAACTTTTCGTCTCCGGGTTGTGTTGACTTGGACAATCAATGATTTTCCTGCATATGCTAATTTATACGGTTATAGCATCAGAGGGCATTATGCATGTCCATATTGTACTAATGAAACAGTTTCAAAATGGTGTATAATGGTAGAAAATTTTGCTACATGGGTCATCGGAGATGGTTGCATGACACACATATATTCAGGTCAGAAACATCAACATTTGATGGGTTGCAGGAGTGGGGACATCTTGACAGGGGCAAATGTGTCTAGACGATTACAAGATCATAATTTCAATTATGGTAAAGAACTAGAAGTCATCAAGAAATACAAGAAAATGGCAAGGGATAAGGACACCGACTTATGCGATGCAGATGAATGTGACAACATGGTTGATTTAGGGTCATGGAAGAAGAAGAGCATTTTTCATAGTTCCGTATTAGGAATTCAACTCACTACGTCATAATTTAGAAGTGATGCACATTGGGAAAAATATTGGCAAAAATTGTATAGGAACAGTCATGGGGGATGATCGGAAGACAAAGGACAATCTTAAGTGTCTCCTTGATTTAGTTATGATAGATATACGGCATGAGTTGCACCCAGAGTACTTACCTAATGGCAGAGTTCGTCTCCCTCCTGCAATGTATTCAATGTCAAAAAGGAGTTGGAACTGTTTTGCAAAGTGTTACAGGAACTCCATTGCTTTCTTCTCGACATCAGATGGAAAATAGTGGCCGCAGAACTCTTCCAAGAATTCCTCGCAGCCGATAACACCATTTCCCAAAGTCTGCTTCATGGACTGCCACCATACAGCTGCATCCTTCTCAAGCTGCAGTGTTGCTGGCTTCACCTTGCTACCTTCTGGAGTTTCCAGGACTTCAAAGATAGTCTCAATTTGCCTAATCCAATTGTCAGCTGATTCTGTGTTTGACATCCCTTTAAACACTGGTGGTTTCATCCTATTGAATGACTCCACGAGTTTGATCGCCTCAGGAACTGGATTTGCAGGCATCCCCCTATGGTTTTGGTTCATGGCTACGGCGTTGAGGGTCTGATAGACTCTAGCTAACTCTGTTTCCAAGTCGAGTCCACAGCTGGGCCTTTCTCCATTCCTTGATCTTCTTCCAGTCATGCTCTAATTCAAAAGATCCATTAAATTCGAAGTAGAAAACATGAATTTAAATCAACTTCTTCATTTCATTCAATTCAAACTTTGTACATTCAAATTTAAAAACATCGTCTGACATCAAGTGAAAAACATTGAAAAGATACAACATTCTAATTTCTACGGTTCCTCTTGACTTTCCTAAGCTCTTTCCGTAGTTCTGCCACTTCTTCCTTCAATACATCATACATGTTCTTTCTCTTCTCGAGTTCCCAAACACGATGACTGAGGGTTGCAATATTCCCCTTACACTTTGCACACTACACCTGCAATAGGTCTGCTCTCTCCCTCTGAGTCTCCACCTACCTCTGAAGAGACTCGATGAGACCTCCCGGAATTGGCTCTTCCTCGTCGGAGGAAATGTCTGATGAGTCCGGGGGTGGAGTGATCTCTCGGGACTCGAGCCATTCTCTTTCATACTCCTCGGGATCTTCTTCATCGGAATCTCCTTGTCTGGGGTAGTAGTCCTCTTCAATTATGTGCCAATCTTTTCATGCCCCGCTTCCCAAAAGAGAATACGGAATACAGATACGTGGCTAAGCCCAGCGAATAACTTTCATCATCCATAAGCTGTTCAAGAATCTTTACAACATTTCATGAGAACAATCAGAGTCGGAAGCAAAAGAATCAACCAAGCATGCGCATATGAACCAAAATACTAACAAGAATACTTGAAACCCAAAATGTATTAATCTCAAATAATCATGATCTGAATAAGTCAAATATCCTGGGTCACATTGCCCAAATACAATAAATCCAAGTATCAAAATACAATTGTTCAAAGCAAGCTACAAGAAATAATGATAGCATAATCCAGCACTAATACTTCATCTCACCAATACCATCTCGAACCTGTTCTCCAAAATCTGCAATTTAACAATTGCAGGGATAGGAAAAAGAAAACAAACTCCCGTCAATGCAAGTTACGGGCCGCTTGTAATGCATGATACAAGTACATGGTAAAAAACTAGCTAATAATATGGAATAGGCATGATAACAAAATAGAATACTAACATGGCAAGATGAACAAGTACAAGTAGCATGTATCAAGTGTCAATTGAACAAGTATCATGTAAACAAGTATCAAGTATCACGAATCAAGTATCATGAAATCAAGTAACAAGTAACAAGTGTCAATTAGTCAAGTACAAGTGTCAAGTATTATGTTCATGCATCAAGTCTCATGTATCATGTAATCAAGTATCAAGTAAGCATGTATCATGTTCAAGTGTCATGTATTAAGTCTTGTAGTTATTACTATCTAGGTAGCACTTTATGTATCTCATACCGCATGGTTGCTACAACAATCAATTTCGCTTTAGATTTCATAGTGGACCTTAGAGGGCAGTGTACTCAGGAACAAGTATCAAGTAAACAAGTAGTATCAAGCATGAGTCACGTAATCGTGAACACATGGCAGCAAGTAGTATCAAGCACGAGTCACGTAATCGTGAACACGTGGCAGCAAGTAGTATCAAGCACGAGTCACGTAATCGTGAACACGTGGCCACAAGTAGTATCAAGCACGAGTCACGTAATCGTGAACACGTGGCAACAAGTAATATCAATAATGAATCATGTAGTCATGAGACATGGCAACAAGTAGTAACAAGCATGAATCATGTAGTCATGAGACATAGCAACAAGTAGTAATAAGCATGAATCATGTAATCATGAAACATGGCAACAAGTAGTAACAAGCATGAATCATGTAATCAAGAAACATGGCAACGAGTAATGGGAAATACGGGCCCCCTTCTGAGTACACATTTCTGAATTATCCACTATTCAATCTTTCCCTTAAATCCCGACTTGATTATTTATTATTATTATCAAACAAACATTTATGTGTGCAAAACATCTCAAGAATAACATGGCGTGATCATGTGACAAGTTCAAGTTGCAAGATAAACATGTACGGAAGCTCATAAAAGGATAAAATAACCAAATTTCTAATTCAGGACAGCAAGACCATACTACAATAAAACTGAGATTCCTGTTGCAACAAGCATGCAAACCTGAATCCTTCGAAAGGTATAGAAAATAGACTCCCGACCGAATCCAGCGAACATATATAAGTCATATAGTATTTCATAAAAACATAACTCAAAACTGATTTGAATCCAGAAAATACGTTCAGCCAGAAATCAGTAAATCGAATTCAAAGTTAAGAAAACAGTATCAAAACACCTCAAATAAATCCAGGAACAATCTGGGATATTCTCCTATATGTCTAGTATCAGAATATAAAGTTTCATAATTTTCCAGTAAGATTAGTTCAGTCAATAAAAATTAGAAAACATCAAGAAACGATAGTTTGGCAAATCTGAATTCCCAACAATGATGTACGAAAACTGTAATATCTCGCAAACCGTGAAACGAAATCCAAATCCACCAAAGGGAGAAGAAAATAGACAAAATAAGCTCACTTATATTTTTCATAAATATTTTTCATACAGTAAAAGGAATTAGGGTGAAAATACAAATCTTTACAGAACAGCGAGTAAAATCCAGCAAGTATAGTTTTTATAAATCAGCATGAAACGGTATATAAAACTCATCAATAAAATCCACAAAAATTCTAGATAATCCCTAAATACGTGTAAAAATACTGTCCAAAATATCATATCAAAATAATTTGCTTAGCACTAGTATCAAAATAGTTTAGTCACTGAAATTATCAAGAAACGAAATCTGGAAATGAAATACACCTCTGTAGTAAAACGATCATATCTCACACATACGAAAACGAAATCGATTAAGATCAGAGATGTTGGAAAGAAGACAGATTTATCTAAAAATCATGTTTAATACTGAAGTTAAAATATTGACCTTAATATGGTCCAATATCGACAAAATACAGATTTTCCTTCAACAACAAAACCAACATAAATCATACGAAACTTGTTCCAATCACAATCAAACATGGTATAGATATTACTAAGTGTCCAAACATCATGAAATAGGGTCTATGGCATCTCCACAATAAGTATATCACATGGATCCTAATAAACACACAATTCCTCATAATTATCCCACAAATATAATCACATCAAGAACGGTCAAAACCTAAGTTATTTTATGTCAAATTTTTATCGTGAGGCAACTATGGTCAATAGCACTATAGAGACAACACTCATCAAAATACATCACACACGAATTGTCTCTAGAATCCAACTGCACTACAACCGAAATTTATGACTTGTATCATACAAAGGAATTGAGTAGAAGTTACTTGCCTGAGAGACGACGACAGAGTGAAAACGGAGAAAGAACAAGAATAACGGAAACGGATCCCGGACACGAACACAACGAACGGATCACGAACGGATCACGAACACACGATCACGAACAAGATGAAGACGATCGAGATCACGAACACAATCGGACGGCTGAGATCGAAGATCAAGATCAAGATGATCGGATCTAATTGAACGATCAGATTTTCCTGATGGTGCAGATAATGATGAAGATCAAGATCGACCGATCGAATGGCTGCGATCAAAGGAAATTGATAATCATCATGATCGTGACGATCAAGAAGAGATCGGACGGCTAGGATCTAATCGGATGATCAAGAGGAGATCGGCGGCCCACATCCAATCAATCATGATGATCAAGACCCAACGGACGGCCAAGATCAAAACCAAGGGAACATGATCATGATGATCACGACGATCGACGGCTCACAATCAAAGGATCAAAACCAAGCCAAACAGCAATGGCACTGTGCTGGCTTGGCGGCAGACGGTGAGCGAGGGTGCAGCGGGGACTGCTGGCGACAGGGTGAGGGTCGTGACTGGGCTTCGCAGCTGCTATTGTCGAAGAGGAAAACAGGGTGGTGCAGCGGAGTCCTCACAGGCCCCGCGCACAGTAGTGGTGCTGCTGTCGGTGTCGCGGGGTGGTGCGACGCGAGGGCATCGGGAAAAAGGGTCGGCTGATGGCGGAAGACGAGCACAGGGGGCTGAGCTGTGTCGCTGCCTACGTCGGAGGAAACCAGGGCTAACGCTGGTCACTACAGTTGCGGCGACGATGACGCTGCAGTCGTGCCGGAAGGAGAGGGTGGAAGGAGGTCGGGAGAAGGATGAGAAGAGGAAGCGGCTATAGGGCGGCTGAGGTGCATAGGGTATAGGGGGAGACGAAGCGGCTGTATAGGTTTAGATGGGTATATATATGGATAGGGAAAGTTCAAGGTTAGTTGTGAGTTGGGATACGGGTTGGGGGTAAGTGGCTAACGAGTATTAGGGTAACTAAACATGGTAGGTGTAATAGGGTACAGATGGGTAATAGGGTTAAGTTAATTGGTTTTGGGGAATTAAATATAGGGTTTTAATAGAATATAGGGTAAAATAAAACAACCAAATAATAAAAATATACAATTAGGACTTTATAAAAATATTAATAATAATAATAAAATAATAACAATAATAATAATAATAATAATAGTATAAAAATAACAACAATAATAATAATACTGATAACAATAATAATAATAAGAAAAAAAATGATGAAAGATAATAATAGTAATAATAATAATAGTTGTTGCCGCTAAATTTGGTGTGGGGGCAAGTAGATAGTATTTGTGGATTCTTAGGGAAACTGAATAGTAAACCTGTATACCTGTTCCGTCGGAGCTTTGATCGTCGCTCCCGCCGTACACCTGCAAGAAGTGCGAAACACCGGGGTTGTTCCCGGCGACGCACCCTCCGACGCTCAGGTCAGTAATTAGGGAAGATTATGAAAGAGCGCAAAAACTGGAGAAAGATTGATTACCTCTTAATGGAGATGGATGGGGGGTATTTATAGGCGTCTTAGGGACTGGATTAGGAATGTAATCCCCGTGATCTGATAAGGAATATACTCCTTGTAAACAGATTAGGAATGTAATCCCTAATTCCCAGTGGAAGGATAGGCATGAATCAGGGCCGTTGATTAAGATTCAATCAGGGACCCTAATTCTATCCCTCTGGATCGGGCTTTCTGCTGGTTGAAACCCGCACCCGATTGAGGTGGATCCGTTTGCTGGTTATTGGATCTTTAACTAGAAGATCCAGTACCCATCTCAGATCCATTGGTAGGTGAAATTACCGTTTTACCCCTGGGCTTCAAGATTCATGCCCGATTTGGACGGTTCCGATTAAACCCCATTTTTAGCCATATCACGAGCCCCCCACTCCCGAAGACTGAGCTTGATCAGCCTTTGAGGAGTAGTTTTTAATGGCTAGTGGAGTTGTATCGGAGCCCAAAATGGAAGGTTTTGAATCTTGAAGGAGGTAGTTTGGTGATTTTTCAAGTGGATTGGACTCTGAGTCGCTCCTGAGCTCTCATGGTCATGTGGTGTTCTTGCAGGAATATCCTTTTAACTTTGCGAAGTGTCAATTCATCGTTCGGGGGTCTTAGATAATTGTTGTTGGCAATAATTATTTGTTTGGGGGCTAGAAAGTGCTCCCCCAACCCTACAATTGCTTTCCAGGAGTTCTTCCTTAATTTCCCGAATTTTTAATTATTTTTTCACGATCTCTTGGTGGACGGCTCGGCGGTTTTCCTTTGTTGTGTGGCATACATGCTTGTTTCACACTTCCGACCCATTCCAGCGCTCGCTGCCCAGGAGGCCGAGGTCGGTAGGTGGTTCGGCACCTTTTTCCGAAGAGGAGGGAGACCTTGGCTAGGTTGTGAGTGCTGAGAGGGAGTTCGGCGAGGTCCGAGGTCCAACTTTTCCCCGTAATAGGGTCGGTGTCAAGAGCGCTCGGTAGCTGGTGCCGAACCCTAGTTTTCCCCCGTAACAGGGTCGGTGTCAAGAGCGCTCGGCAGCTGGTTCCGAACCCCAATTTTCCCCCGTAACAGGGTCGGTGTCAAGAGCACTCGGCAGCTGGTGCCGAGGTCCAACTTTTTCTCCCATAACGGGGTCGGTGTCAAGAGCGCTCGGCAGCTGGTGCCGAGGTCCAACTTTTCCCCTGTAACAGGGTCAGTGTCAAGAGCGCTCGGCAGCTGGTGTCGAACCCCAAATTTCTCCCGTAACAGGGTCGGTGTCAAGAGCGCTCGGCAGCTGGTGCCGAGGTCCAACTTTTCCCCCATAACGGGGTCGGTGTCAAGAGCGCTCGGCAGCTAGTGCCGTGGTCCAACTTTTCCCCCATAACGGGGTCGGTGTCAAGAGCGTTCGGTAGCTGGTGCCGAGGTCCAAATTTTCCCCCGTAACAGGGTCGGTGTCAAGAGCGCTCGGCAACTGGTGTCGATGTCCAACTTTTCCCCCAAAACGGGGTCGGTGTCAAGAGCGCTCGGCAGCTGGTGCCGAACCCCAAATTTCCCCCGTAACAGGGTCGGTGTCAAAAGCGCTCGGCAGCTGGTGCCGAACCCCAAATTTCCCCCGTAACAGGGTCGGTGTCAAAAGCGCTCGGCAGCTGGTGCCGAGGTCCAACTTTTCCCCCATAACGGGGTCGGTGTCAAGAGCGCTCGGCAGCTGGTGCCGAGGTCCAACTTTTCCCCCATAACGGGATCGGTGTCAAGAGCGCTCGGCAGCTGGTGCCGAGGTCCAAATTTTCTCCCGTAACAGGGTCGATGTCAAGAGCGCTCGGCAGCTGGTGCCGAGGTCCAACTTTTCCCCCATAACGAGGTCGGCATAACGAGGTCGGTGTCAAGAGCGCTCGGCAGCTAGTGCCGAACCCCAAATTTTCCCCGTAACAGGGTCGGTGTCAAGAGCGCTCGGCAGCTGGTGCCAAGGTCCAACTTTTCCCCCATAACGGGGTCGGTGTCAAGAGCGCTCGGCAGCTGGTGCCGAGATCCAACTTTTCCCTCGTAATAGGGTCGGTGTCAAGAGCGCTCGGCAGCTAGTACCGAACCCCAAATTTCTCCCGTAACAGGGTCGGTGTCAAAAGCGCTCGGCAGCTGGTGTCGAGGTCCAAATTTTCCCCCGTAACAGGGTCGGTGTCAAGAGCGCTCGGCATCTGGTGTCGAGGTCCAACTTTTCCTCCATAACGGGGTCGGTGTCAAGAGCGCTCGGCAGCTGGTGCCGAACCCCAAATTTCCCCCGTAACAGGGTCGGTGTCGAGAGCGCTCGGCAGCTGGTGCCGAGGTCCAAATTTTCTCCCGTAACGGGGTCGGTGTCAAGAGCGCTCGGCAGCTGGTGCCGAACCCCAAATTTCCCCCATAACGGGGTCGGTGTCAAGAGCGCTCTGCAGCTGGTGCCGAGGTCCAACTTTTCCCCCATAACGGGGTCGGTGTCAAGAGCGCTCGGCAGCTGGTGCCGAGGTCCATAACTTGTCATTTTTTGGCGTAGGAGTTGGTGGCTTCTAAAACGTCTGACAGCTCTGACAGATGAGACTTTCATTTAATGCAGTGACCTCTGAGCTTCTGTCAGATAGGACAATAATTAATGTGGCGTACGGCTTGGCGTGACTAACAAGGTGACGATTGAGGTCGCATTTGTCATTTTGTGTGAATGGGCCGGTAGTACAAGCCCATTAACCTTGTTTTGCGCGCTCTTCTCTATAAAACCTCACCCCCTTCTCTCATTTCTCACTTCTCTTCTCTTTTGCTCAGACGATCTTTTGTGCTTAAGCAAGTACTTCCGGCGGTCGACGTTCGTTTTCTGGCGATGTTTTCCAGCAGCTAACCTTTCAAGGTAACTTACACTTAGTTTATTCCATAAACTATGTCTCTTGCTTCTGTCTCCGAGTCGATCTCTTGGTCCGAGCCCTCCCTTGAAGTTTTCGAAGATTCAACTCCAACTAAGGGCAAGAAGGTGTTCGGAAAAGATTCGATTGTGGAGGATCCGAAGCGTATGGGGGAGTTCGAAAGACTGCCGGGGCAGCTGACCGGGCTTCACAGAGTTCGGGAGCTTCCAGAGGATCAAGCCGAGCGAATTGTCCACGGAAGGGGGAGGTCCTTCGAGGAGAATGCAGCGAGGGAGACAACGGAGGCGGACGAGACAGTGTCGATCCTTCGCGAGGAGGACTTGGGAGTGATCCGGGGCTGTTTCCAGATCCCGGATGAGTACGAGCTCATGTTGCCGGGTCCCGGGGTTAGGGCCAACTCGCCGCTGCCAGTGACCATGTGTTGCTGGCCGGTCGACGCCTTCATCGCCGAGGCTCAGCTGCCTCTCCATACGTTCGCTGTCACTGTGCTGAATTGGTTCGGGGTCAGCCTCATCCAACTCATGCCGAACACATGGAGACTGATAAATGGCTTCGTACTTCACTGCCAAGCTGCAGGGATCGAGCCGCAGCTGAACATGCTTCGGACACTCTATCGGCTACATCAAGGGAACAAGTCGGAGTACCGATATTATTTAGCTCCGAGGCACGGCGGCAGGCTCGTCATATGCCCCGACTCCATCAAGCATTGGCGAGAGAAGTTTATGATAGTACGGAGTCCGGAGGCCTGGCCGATCCCCTCCGGTTGGGTGGAAGGGGTGCCGAAGAGGGCGAGGGCGCTGCCCAAGCTTCGTGTTGAAGAAGAAGAGGCAGTCCAGACTCTTCTTGATCGGCCGAAGTACGATTGGAAGGAGCTGACTGAGGACGTCCTGTACAAGGGAGGGCTCTACCGCGTAGATCCCAGTACGCGGCCTCTGTTATGTTTTGTTTTTCGTACCTTACTTCTCGTAATTTGTATTGTGCTAACCGATTTTGTTTTTAATGCAGAGACGATGGACTACGATGCGGTGCTAGCTTTGAGGGCAGGCCTCGCCAGCAAGGCGCCGAAGAAGCGCAAGAGGGTCGTGATCAAGTTGCCGACCCCAAAGACTCCGAGGATCGCTGCCTCGGTCGAGGAGGTGGAGACCCTCGACAGCCCGGTCGCCATCGGTGCAGGGACCTCGGCATCGGCTGGGGTCAGCGAGTTCCCTATCGCCGCAGCCCTCGGAATGACGATGCCGCCGCTGACGGTGGCAGCCGAGGAGCTCCTGACGGAGGAGCATAAAAGGATCCACATTCCAGACTGGCAAGTCCGGAAGCACGATGGATTCCTTGGCAACTCACTGGCGAGCATGCAGGCCGTCAAGCACCTCACCACGCCGAAGGACCGAGCCGCCATGGAGGCCAGACGAGAAGGCAACGATGTCATCGAGATCGCCCGTTCGGCAGTTTCGGTAAGTGTTGGATTTTTGCCGCTGTTGAATTTCTTTAGCCATAATTTTTCTAACTCTTTCAGTCCTTCTTTCTTTGTCGCAGATCATCGTCCACTTCGGACATCTCACCGAGAGGTTGACAGCTCTGGAGAAGGAGCTGAAGCAGGAGTCCGACCAGGCTCGGAACGAGAAGGCTCGGAGGGGGAACGAGCTCGATAAGCTTCGCGTCGAGCACGAAGGGAGGGCTGCGAGGATCGAGCACCTCAAGGCCGAGGTGGCGAAGCTGGAGGGTGACCTTCTTCTTCAGAAGGAGGAGGCGGCCAAGCAGTTGGCCGAAGCTGAGGAGGCCAAGGCAGCTGCGGTGAAGGCGGTAGAGGACGCGACCTTGGCGAAGGCGCAAGGATTCCTCGCCCAGAACATGGCCAAAGCATATGCCGAAGCCATTGCCCGGGTGACGAAGGAGTACCCAGAAGTGGATATCTCAGGATGGAGGCTGTTCCCGGGCCACGTCGAGGGCTTCGACCCCGAATCAGAGGGGGAAGAAGGGGAGGATGAAGCCAAGGCCGAGGTTGAAGTCACCGGCGAGGTCCCCAGCACCATGGTTACCCCGTTGGCGGTGGTGCCCCCCTCGGAGAAGTCGACCCCCACTCGCTCTCGCCGCCCAGGGAAAGAGGTCACGCCTTGACTCCGCTCTTCTTTTCTTCTGTTTTTGTTTTTCTTTCTTTTTGAAATGTAATGCCTAATAGCGGACTGGCCACCGCCGTTTTGAAATGAATGAAAAACCAATTTTTGGGTTTGGCTCTGTCTTTTTCGTTCGATTGTGTCTTTTCTGTACTTGAGTTCAAAGTTTGTTCAAAAATTCTTGAAGTGTTGGACTTCGGCAGTGTTTGAAATTTTGTTGTCTGTCTCGACTTCTTTTCAGCTCGCGGTGGTAGCTCAAGACGTCGAGCCCGCTCGCTCGGATGACAACACTCGGGCCGAGGCTGGCTTAGGGGCAACGAGGTTGTGCCTGGCGAGGTGCCGAGAGCGGCTCTATGAAGTCGAGCTCGGATTGCGCCGAGCCAAAAGCGAGCAGAACCATCTTCAACTTGTCCTAGGTCGGCGAGACATCGAGATCCGGTGTCTGGAGAGCAGGATCGCCAATATGACTCCCACAGGAGAGGACGAGGGTTCGCCGACCGCCTTCAGCAACGAGCTTCGGATCCAGTGCATTTGGCACAATTTGTCAAAAATAACGGTAGAGAGGGACGACCTGCTTTCCGAGATCCGCCACCTGCAAACTGTAGAGACGGAGCTTTGGATGGAGGGAGAGGGGCTGACGGCCGAAGTGGCCAAACTGACGACCGAACGGGACGAGCTGACGGCCGAGGTCGATGCACTGAAGAGAGTGACAGTAGACAAGAGTATCGAAGTCACTCATCTTCGCCGTCTCATAGCCAGTCATTCGGGTGTCCCGGACTCCGCGATACCCCCTCGCTTCGAGGTCGACGTAAAAGATGACTCTCTGAGGGAGCGGATTTCCGAGCTAGAGGCGGAGGTCGCTCGCCTGAAACCACGCTCGGGGCCAATCAACATCAGGAGCACTTCGTGTACTCGCGCGGAGATCGATCGAGGCATCACGTTTTACGAGCTCGGGACCTGCCAGCGCATCTGCCATCCTAGTCCAAGGGACGCGCAAAGCGTTGTGGCCATTTCGTCGAGCGGAGCATCCGTCGGAGCTGCTACTAGGAGCGGTGCCGAGGATTCGTCTCAATTTGCTGGATTGAAGTCGAGCTCCGGAGATAAACGTCGTCACCCTCGAGTGTCTTTGAAGCGGAACGCCCCGGTGCCACGGAAGCGCTGAAGACCTCGTTTTTGGGAGCTTTTGTATTTAGCCTAAGTGTAATAAGTCGGCATTGTAACTTTCACTTTTCAACGCCTTGTAATCTTTGTTGTATGGAAGAGTCGCTTCGTACGGCGTCCCAATTATTAATAACATTTTTTTTTTCAAACTCGCATGCTTCTTGTAGCTTTGTGTGGTTGTTTCGTTTATGACTGTGTTCGACATGCCGAGGCCCCTGAGTTATTCTTTTGCTCGTGTGGAGGTCGGCGACATCGGCATTCGGCCGGTGGTGCCGAACTGCACTTCGATCACTTGGACTCTGAACCATCGTTCGAGTAGTTCAACGGTTGTGGGAGCAATTCCGAATGGTGAACTACTTCTAGCTCGCTTAGAAGCGAACTTGAAAAGTTGAATCGAGCAAAGTATTGGACTCCGAACCATCGTTTGGGTAGTTCAACGGTTGTGGGAGCAGTTCCGAATGGCGAACTACTTCTAGCTCGCTTAGGAGCGAACTTGCGAAGTAGGATCGAGCCAAGTGTTGGACTCCGAACCATCGTTTGAGTAGTTCAACGGTTGTGGGAGCAATTCCGAATGGCGAACTACTTCTAGCTTGCTTAGAAGCGAACTTGCGAAGTAGAATCAAGCCAATTGTTGGACTCCGAACCATCGTTTGGGTAGTTCAACGGTTGTGGGAGCAGTTCCGAATGGAGAACTACTTTTAGCTCGCTTAGGAGCGAACTTGCGAAGTAGGATCGAGCCAAGTGTTGGACTCCAAACCATCGTTTGAGTAGTTCAACGGTTGTGGGAGCAATTCCGAATGGCGAACTACTTCTAGCTCACTTAGAAGCGAACTTGCGAAGTAGAATCGAGCCAAGTGTTGGACTCCGAACCATCGTTTGAGTAGTTCAGCAGTTGTGGGAGCAGTTTCGAATGGCGAACTACTTCTAGCTCGCTTAGGAGCGAACTTGCGAAGTAGGATCGAGCCAAGTGTTGGACTCCGAACCATCGTTTGAGTAGTTCAACGGTTGTGGGAGCAATTCCGAATGGCGAACTACTTCTAGCTTGCTTAGAAGCGAACTTGTGAAGTATAATCGAGCCAACTGTTGGACTCCGAACCATCGTTTGGGTAGTTCAACGGTTGTGGGAGCAGTTCCGAATGGCGAACTACTTCTAGCTCGCTTAGGAGTAAACTTGCGAAGTAGAATCGAGACAAGTGTTGGACTCTGAACCATCATTTGGGTAGTTCAGCGGTTGTGGGAGCAATTTCGAATGGCGAACTACTTCTAGCTCGCTTAGAAGCGAACTTGCGAAGTAGAATCGAGCCAAGTGTTAGACTCCGAACCATCATTTGAGTGAAGAGTTAAAAGCAGAGAGGTATAGACAATAGTAAAATATGAAAAAACTTTCTTTATTAATGACTAATGGTCGGCTGCTTCTAAAGTTGCTAGCCGTTATTACAAAAAAATGAAAGAAAATCATGACAAGTAATAGGAGAGGAACGGTTCGACATCTCGAAATACTTAGAGAGGCGTTGGTGCTTTCTCTTGGTATTTTAAAAGATGGTCGGCATTCCAAGTCCTGGGGATCTCCCTGCCTTCGAGATCTTCTAGTCTGTATGCGCCGGGGCGAACTACTTTGGAGATCTTGTAAGGTCCCTCCCAATTTGGGGCCAATTTGCTCTTCTGACCCAGGAATGAGATGACTAACTTCCTGAGGACCAGGTCCCCTTCCTTGAGGTCCATAGGGCGGACTCTCTTGTTGTATGCCGACTCGATCCTTCTTCGGTAGCTTTGTTGACGAATGGTAGCTCTTTCTCGGATCTCATCTATCAGGTCTAGACTTGCTCGGAGTTCTCTGGCATTTTGCTCTTCTTCATAAGCTATTAGACGAGGAGAAGGTATTCCGACTTCTAGGGGGATGATGGCCTCGGACCCATAGGTGAGATTAAATGGGCTCTCTCCTGTGGGGGTCCGTTTTGTGGTGCGGTAGTTCCACAACACGTTGGGAAGCTGATCAACCCATAAGCCTTTGGAACATTTATCCAACCTCTTCTTAATGCCGGAGAGGATCTGACGGTTAGCATTTTCAGCTTGGCCATTCGATTGGGGATGAGAAACGGAGGAGAACCGGTGTTGGATTGCAAGGTCTTCGCATAGAGCTTGGAAGGCAGCCCCGGTGAACTGGGTTCCGTTGTCTGTTATCAGGACCCGAGGGACGCCGAATCGACAGATAACGCTCTTCCAAAAGAATTGAACAACCTTGTTCTCGGTTATCGTGGCCAAGGGTTCGGCCTCTATCCATTTTGAGAAGTAGTCGATCGCCACGACTAAGAACTTGAACTGCCCGGGAGCCGGCGGAAATGGCCCTAGTAAATCCATCCCCCACATTGCAAAGGGTATCGGACTTGATAGGGAAGTGAGTGGAGCTTGTGGGAGGCGTCGGATGTCGGAGTACTTCTGATAGGAGCTGCACTGCCGAACGTGTCGTTCGGCGTCTCGTAGTAGAGTGGGCCAGAAATATCCGTCATTCAACACTTTGCGGGCTAGTGCTGTAGAGCCCGAATGTGCCCCGCCGATGCCCTCATGAAGTTCTTGCAGGGCGTAGTCGGCTTGTCCGGGGGAGAGGCATCTTAGGTACGGCCTACCGTCGACCTGTGTGAAAGAGCGTTTATACAGGATGCCTCCGATCAGTGTGTAACGCTCGGCTCAGGTTCTCACTCTTCGAGCTTCCTTGGGATCCTCGGGGAGGAGTCCATCCCTTAAGAATTCGACGAGGGGTTTCATCCAATTGTCTTCGAGCAGGACAGGTAGCGACTCCATAGAGTCGGGAGTTTTGTCCTCTATACTTGGCTTCAGAAGGACTTCTATCAAGACGGTCTGCTCGAGACCTTGAAGGGAGGAGGAGGCTAGTTTGGAGAGGGCGACCAGACAGGTGGTCCCTTCATTGTTTGGCTGGACTCGGGGATGGTACTCTCAACTATGAATTCTGCTAAGACCTGAGCCTTGATCGCGGCCCGAGGCTGATAAGTTATATCGTGCTGGCTCAGCTCGATAGACCACTTCATAAAGCGTCCCGATGTCTCTGGCTTGTGGAGGACCTGCTTCAGCGGCTGGTCGGTGAGAACGACCACCGAATGGGACTGAAAGTACGGGCGAAGTTTTCTTGCGGCCATTACCAGGGCATAAGCCATCTTTTCTATCTTCGGGTAGCGGAGCTCGGCATCCCGAAGTACCTTGCTCACATAGTAAATGGGCTTTTGAGCCCAGTCTTCTTCCCTTACTAAAACAGCACTGAGGGTCTGCTCAGAGGCTGCCAGGTAAAGATAGAGGGGTTCGCTAGGAATTGGTTTGCTGAGGAGGGGAGGATTGACGAGGTAAGTCTTAAGCTGGTCGAAGGACTCATGTTGCTGTTGTCCCCATTCGAAACCTTTAGCCCCCCTGAGGGCCTTGAAGAAGGGGAGGCATTTCTCCCCTGACTTCGAGAGAAAATGCCCTATGGCGGCCAAGCGGCCTGTCAACCTCTGAACTTCCTTAACATTCGTAGGGGGTGCCATGTCTAATATGGCCTTGATTTTCTGTGGGTTTGCTTCAATTCCTCGCTGGCTAACCATGAAGCCGAGGAACTTTCCCGATGAGACACCGAACGCACACTTGTTCGGATTGAGTCTCATGTTGTGCTTTCTCAGAACATCAAACGCCTCTTGGAGGTCGGTTACTTGGTCAGGACCTCGGATGCTTTTTACAAGCATGTCGGCAACATACACTTCCATATTACGGCCGATTTGAGCTTGGAAAACTTTGTTGATGAGGTGTTGGTATGTGGCTCCGGCATTCTTCAGACCGAAGGGCATGACCCTGTAGCAATAGAGGCCCTGGTCGGTCACGAATGAGGTCTTCGGGATATCCGGGGGGAACATCCGGATCTGGTTGTAGCCTGAAAAGACATCCATGAAGCTTAGGAGTTCATGTCCCGAGGTGGCATCAATCAGAGTGTCAATACTTGGAAGAGGAAAGGGATCCTTGGGGCAGGCCTTGTTGAGATCAGTAAAATCAATACAAATCCTCCAAGTCCCATTGGACTTCTTCACCATTACTACATTTGACAACCACTCGGGATAGTTCACCTCTTGTATGAACCGGGCCTTCAAGAGCTTGTCCACCTCCTCTTTTATGGCTAGCTGGCGCTCGGGGGCGAACTTGCGCCTCTTCTGCTGAACCGGTTTGGACCCCGGAGCAACGCTGAGGTGGTGGACTAAAAGCTCTTCGAAAATTCCGGGCATGTCTGCAGCTGACCAAGCGAAGAGGTCTTGGTTCCTTCGGATGCACTGTACAATGTCCGAGCATAGGGCGGACGGGAGGGTTTTGCTAACAAAGAACTTGCGAGTTGGATCCTGCTCAGAGAAGGGCACTTCCTCCAACTCATCCACTGGCTCGGACGTCGGTCGGGCAGCATCTTGGGGGATTTCCAGAGTTTCTAAGGAGAGGACTGGTCCGAGAGTAGAGGTCATATAGCACTTACGGGCCGTTTCCTGATTGCCCCTTACTTCCCCTACCCCGGCCCGGGTGGGGAATTTCATCTTAAGATGGTATGCTGAAGGAACGGCTTCCAGAGTTGCTAGGCCGGGTCGGCCTAGGATGACATTGTAAGCTGCAGGGACATCCACAACCATAAAATCCATCGCTTCCGTTCGGGTAGTAGGAGTTTTGCCAGCGGTTACGTCGAGGGTGATTACCCCTTCAATAGTCACTGGCACTCCCGTGAACCCATGGAGCGTGTATCCGGCGAGCTTGAGTCTATCTCGGGAGAGCTTTAGGCCTTTGAAAGCGGCGAGGAAGAGGATGTTAACGGAGCTGCCGTTGTCTACTAGGATCCTCTCCACTTTGAAGTTTGCCATGTGGAGGCTGATGACAAGTGCGTCACAATGAGGGGTGCGGACACCTTTAAGATCTTCATCTGAGAACGTGACGGGCACTCCGAGGCCTTTGGGAGGAGGGGTGGCTCGGACCGAGTTGACTTCCCTTATAAATGCCTTCCGAGAGGAGTTTGAGGAGCCCCCCATTGGCCCCCATGAATGAGGTGGAGGACTCGCTCTTCCTGGAAGTCGGGCGTCTCATCCCGTTCCGGACGCTTGTTAGCCCCCCGAGGCGGGGGAGGAAGTTCGGCTCGGTCCTTTCTTACGAACCTGGTCAGCTGCCCCCTCTGGATGAGGGCTTCTATCTCATTTTTCAGGGCCCTACAATAATTGGTGTCGTGGCCGTGGTCCCAATGATAATGGCACCACTTCTCATTGTCCCTTTTCTTGGCGGGGGTGTTCACCCTCGGAGCAGGAGGTATGATCCCTTCCTTCTCAACTTCCATCAGAATGGTAGAGACATTAGTGGTCAGGGGAGTAAACTTCTCGAATCTGGGGGGAGGTCAGCGCTGGCCGGGATTATCCTTCTGGAGCTTCTTGGCTCCTTCCTCTTCTGTTCCCTTTCTCTTAAACCCGGAGGAAGACCCCTCCAAGTTGGGGCGGTGCTCGGCTTCTTCGGCCCGAATGTACTTCTCACTTCGGATGAGGAGGTCAGAGAAGTTCTGTAGGGGCTTCTTGGCGAGAGAGGAGCGGAGGTTGGAATTGAGAACATTAGATTGAAATGCCGCTGTAGCGACCGACTGGTCGAGGGATGCTATGGACCGGGCTTCAGCTGTGAACCTCTTCACATAGTCTCTCAATTTCTCACCCTTCTTCTGGTGGAGGTACAGTAGCGAGATGCTGGTCTTCTCAGTTCTACGGCTACTTACAAAATGGGTGACGAAGAGGGTCTCGAATTGCTCGAAGGAGAATATTGAAGACGGGGCAAGGCGAGAGTACCATTCTCGAGCTGGACCCTTGAGAGTTGCGGGGAAGGTCTTACAGAGAATCGGAAGCTTGATGGATGAGCATTAGGGTCTTGAAGCTCTCGATGTGATCAACGGGGTCAGTCTCCCCGGAGTAGGTCTCAAATTGATGGGGTTTGAAGCCGATCGGCATAGGTGCATCCATTATGGTTCGGAAGAAAGGAGGTCTGCTAGGACGAAGGGTCCTTCCTCTAAGTTCTTCTTCTCGGTCTAACTGACCCAAGCACCTCTCCATCTCATGGAGAAGGCGGTACACAGCGTCATTCCTTCGACGGTAATCAGCTGAGCCTCTAGACTCGTCTTCGTACGAGGGAGAGCGGGGGCTACGGCGTCGGTAGCTCCTGGAGCGACGAGGACTTGGAGTATGTCGGGAGTTGCTAGGAGCGGGAGGAGGAGTTGGGGACCATCGGCGAGGGTTTCGGACCGGAGGAGGAAAGGGGGACCGTCGGCGAGGACTTCGGACCGGAGGAGGAGAGGGGATCTTGGGTGCATTGGTGTTGGGACGGAGATTGAGAGCTTGTAGGACGGTCGCTTGGAACTGCTGGAACTCGGCACGGGTGATGGGTGCCTCATCGTTCCTAGGCTATTGCCGGCCTGCAGGGGAGTGTGGCCTTCTTCGGTAATGCTCGGCGGACTCTCTCTGCCCCCTTCGGTTAGGAGACCTTCTGTATTCTCGGCGGCGAGGAGATCGCTCATCCGGACGGTGTTGGCGGGAGGTTCCCTCTCGGGCCTACTTTTCATCCAGATGGCGGCGAAGATCCTCATCCTTCTGCCAATTGAGGACGGTGTTGTGGAGATCGGAGGCTCAGGGATGATGAGAGGCCATAGAGTCCGAAGAGGCATTGTGGATGGAGACGTGGCCGGATGGAGGGGCTGTTTCTGCGGATTGGGACCCTTAGGAGGTTGTTGGTTCTGAGGAGCAGGCAGGCCCTGTTGGAGTGGGTCCTCCGCTTGAGGAAGGGGTTGCCCCTGCTATTGAGCTGGTTGAGGGGGAACTTCTTGTTGCTGATCGAGGTTGGGTCCTCGGTTGGACCCTCGGGATCTGACTTTCCTAGGCGGCATGGCTGGAGAAGATCTGTTCAACGGGAAGAGGGGAGGTTGCTATTCGTTAGTTTCCCACAGACGGCGCCAATCCGTTGCCGCTAAATTTGGTGTGGGGGCAAGCAGATAGTATTTGTGGATTCTTAGGGAAACTGAATAGTAAACATGTATACCTGTTCCGTCGGAGCTTTGATCGTCGCTCCCGTCGTACACCTGCAAGAAGTGCGAAACACCGGGGTTTTTTCCGGCGACACACCCTCCGACGCTCAAGTCAGTAATCAGGGAAGATTATGAAAGAGCGCAAAAACTGGAGAAAGATTGATTACCTCTTAATGGAGATGGATGGAGGGTATTTATAGGCATCTTAGGGACTGGATTAGGAATGTAATCCCCGTGATCTGATAAGGAATATACTCCTTGTAAACAGATTAAGAATGTAATCCCTAATTCCCAGTGGAAGGATAGGCATGAATCAGGGCCGTTGATTAAGATTCAATCAGGGACCCTAATTCTATCCCTCTGGATCGGGCTTTCTGCTAGTTGAAACCCACACCCGATTGAGGTGGATCCGTTTGCGGGTTATTGGATCTTTGACTAGAAGATCCAGTACCCATCTCAGATCCATTGGTAGGTGAAATTACCGTTTTACTCCTGGGCATCAAGATTCGTGCCCGATTTGGACGGTTCCGATTAAACCCCATTTTTAGCCATATCAATAGTAATAGGAACAATAATAGAAATCAAAGTAATAATATCAATAATAAGATTTACAAATAAATTATCGGTCGAAAATAGATTTCAAAGCAGAAAACTAATTTACAAAAATTTTAAATACAGGAAATACACAGAAAATACATTTTCGGGGAAACCGGGGTTACAAATCATCATCACCTGCTGGGTCGTGGTGGTTCGCCATCTTTAGAGAGGGAGAAGAAGAAGCATCAATCATAGAGCAATACAAATGTAAGTAGCTTACATTTAAATCTCTATACCCAACTCACACTCTAATGTCCACTCTAGGGTGTCCTTCCATATAAATTTGTACTACTTGGAAGCGTGGCTCTGATACCACTCTGTAACACCCCAAATTCCAAATAAGCTTGAATTCGAAGTTCCACGGGATCTTTACACTTCACTTCGTACAATTTTACAAGAAAATTAAAACTTTTTTTTTTTACAACAATGATTACATTTACGCAGCAGAATTATAAATTACAATATGATACATGAATTAAATAACTTGAACATTTCTTTAAGCAGCATTCATTCTTTAGTCTTATCAATCACTTTATCCTACATAGAAACTGTGGGCACGTCAGTTGCATACAACTGACTTTAGGATATAATTCATCAATTTCTCTTACTTAGAAAGCACACAATTGTCACAAACAAAGCTAAGGGGACTATCTTATTGATGTCGTGTGTGAATGTGCACTTAGTCCTCAATGCAGTTATTTATGTTAAATGACACAAATGCGCACTTGTTCGGATTCTATGCATCCCATAATACATAGGTTCGAAGGCAAGCCCTTAATCGTTCTTCATCTTGTAGGGTTGATTCCCTCGCCATGAATTTAACTACTACGGTAAGTATCCTAGGTGTTCTATGAGTTACGAGCTCATGTCCAGACATCCTGGAGAGAATCCCACATCATGACATGACGCATCATGCAGACATCCTATGGACAATTCGCCTCCGCAATGGAACGATGGCACTACGTAGTCACCAAGCACCCCACAAGCATCTCCACGGTCCCGATATCCTGGAGAAGTACCCACGCCCAGACATGACGCATCATGTGGACATCCTGCGAACACTCTCACACCGTAGATTCGAGGCCCTCATATTTGTGTTTTTCTCTTACTTTCGTCATATCTTCACTATGTGTCTAATCCTTAGATAATTGAATCACGAATAAAATTAATACTCTAGAATTAGCGTTACCTCTACATCGGTCTTAATATCAATCATTAACCACGACCCAATCTTGGCATTTTATCATCACATTTCTCTTTAAAAAATTTATTCATGCCGATGTAAGGAGTTAGCCAAACTCTAGTGTCAACTCGTTCCATGTTCATCAAAATGATAGTTCATATTCAAAAATTCCATATTTCATCATGTTTCTTTTACTTCATTCTCCATGCATATTTGCATAGTTTTAAACAACAATCTCATATTTAATCTTACTCAATTTTTTCATGTCAAAAATCTCATTTTAGATCTCTACACAAAAATTCTTTCAAAAAGAAATATTTGTTTTCTTTAATTAATCAAAATTATATCCGAAGAAACTTTATTAATTTCTTCTTCAAAATTACTTCTAATTCCCATTATACTAAGTCAAATATTGTAGAAATAATTATCATGAAGTCTAGGTATTTTTGGAAAGAATTATAATATTTTTTTCTCATTTTTATATTTCTTAAAATACAAAAAAAAAAATTAAGTTAAAAAAATCGGAATTTACAAATAAAAGGCCAAGCCGGATTCGAACCCAGGTCAAACCCCCCGCCCATGAACAGTAACCGACCCAGAATGCACTTGTCAACTAGTAAGACCAGAGTGACTAACCGATATAGAATAGGCTTGGGGTATATTTAAAGTATGGTTTTCGGTTTTTAATTAAAATCGAATTTTATGAAAAAATAGTGTCTCTTAAGAGACTCGAACCCAAGACCAAAAGCTCCGCTCAGCTACAGTAACGCACCCAAAACGCACCCGAATACCAGTAGGTCTTTGAGTGACTAACTGATATGAAATCTAATTAAATACTTTTGTATAAACTGCACTGAGTCTAGTTCTTCTTTTAGTAAATTCGATTTTTCTCAATTAATTTGTACTTATAAAAATATAGATCTTTTCCTGTAATGCCCCGATTTTTCATTTATGAAAAATTATTTCATTTTGCACGTAGTGTGCACGTGCAATATTTGGTTGAATTAAATGTTATGATTATTTTTATGAGTATAGATTTTTTAAAGCCTTCTTTCAATTAGACAAAAAGCCTTTTCTTTTTAAAAGCCCAAAGTTAATTTAATTTATTATTTTTATAATAATTATTTTGGCCCATAAACTAAAGCCCATGAGTCAATTTATTTTTAAATACAACTTGTCATGTAGGATACAATTTGGAGATTATTTTTATACAAAATAAAGTGTACAAATTTTGGAGACCAAGTTGCATGCACGTGCATTGCACGTACACGTGCAATATGCACATTCCTATGCATGGTCGGGATTGCTTCTTCTGGAGGGAAACCAAAATTTGAGTGGGATCATGGTGTGGTGGTTACTTGATTATGGGTGGTTAGTATAACTCCTCCTTAAATCTAAGCCACTTGTTCCTAACTCCTACTTCAATCTTGGCCATCCATTCTCCTTGATTTTTAGTATAAATACCCCCCCCCCCCCCCCATGGCTAGTTATTCTTGTGCAAATTATTTTCTCCAACCTATGGTTCAAAATACTTTATCTAGTAGTTATTTTAGTGAGTTAAAAGATTGAGAGAATTGTGTGGGTTTGTGCATCAACCAAGAAGAAGGAGGCCGGCTTTCAACAAGGAGTGCTCGGTTTTTTTGGTGTGCTTGGAGGTTCGTGTGCGCGCATCTAGGAGGAGAAGCATTCGGTTGCAAGGACATTCGTCTAGGAGGTTGCTAGTTGTACTTTCTTCAATAAGGTGGGTAAATTTTTCCTATTTCTAAAGTAGGAATGCATGCTAGTTTAATTAGAAAGAATGAAGCATGAAAATGATTAAGAAGAGCACACTTTAATTGGGAAAAATGACTTCTTGAATGATTGAAATGTGGATATACAAATTTATATGTGGTTCTATTATTTGAGTTGTATGTGAATTGAATATGATCATGGATTGATTGAAGAAAACACATTTATTGCCATCAAGGATTACATACAAAATTTAGTAGATTAATAATGCTATTTCTTGGGTTAAATAGATCCCTTGTATTAATGTGGGCATGAATAAATTAAAATATGAGTTTGTATGTTGGATAAATGATTAAGGACAGAGAACTAATGTGAAAGTTGTTGATAAAGAGATTAAAATGCTAATTGCTAGGAAATGTCGAAAAGAGAAGAAAATGTGGTAGTGATAGTTCATATTTTGAATAAATTGTATGAAAATATGTTTTAATTGTTGAAAAAATTATTTTTTTCTTACTGATATGTAAATTAGACAAGAAATAATCAATCTGGAATTTTACAGTAATTTTTCATGAAAGCAAAATGAAATGAGGACTAGTTGAACATCGAGACGTTTTAACAACAGAGAAAATCGGTCCAAAAAGAATTTAAGTCGTACTGTGACAACCCGAGCGCGTAGCTCAAGTGGTCACAGTGTGCGGTTGGTTTCCCTGTGATGACCGGTTCAAATCCCTGTGGCACACATTTGTTTCACAAATTTTGTTAAAATGTATAGAAATCGGAGGCCGAGAGTATTTAATACTCTCAGCGCCTCTTTATACCGCTGGCGCAAGTGGCCGGTTGGTCTGTGCTTTCGGCTGTGTTCTCCCTGGTACTGGGTTCGATTCTTGACATCGGCAGTTTAGGGAAATTATTTTTTTTTTGTGTTTTGGTGGTCCAAAAATTATGAAAAAAATATGACTATTCTTCTAAAATTATATGGGACTTTATAGAAATAAGTTGGGAATTATTTGCATGAAATAAACTATGATTTGGGGATAAAATGCATAAATAGAACTATGGTTCTATATGTTTATTGTTGTGAAATTATAACTTGCAAAAAGAAATTAAAATGAAGGATTAGAAGATTAATGTGGCAAAAAAAAGGAAGAAATTATTGTTGTGATGTGATGCAAATTATTCTCATTTGAGAAAAGTGTGAGAATTATGAAGTGTAAAGGTTCACTTTTGATTGAATAATTAGTGATGTGGGTCCTTATGTGAAAATAACATTTCATGAGTTACATGATGAATAATTGAGTTTTATAGTTATGGAATTTTGAACGAATTAGAAATCATGATTGAAAATCTACCTTGATTATGAAAATGAATTTATGAGTGGAAATGCTCAAATTGAAAATTGTGAATTGGAATTGAAATGAAAGAGTAGCTAAGGTTGCGTTTGTTTTAATATTTTGAATTGAGTATTCTAAATATGATATTCTGAATATGATATTCTGAATAGAGATATTCTGAATATGAGTCTAAAAGCTGTTTGTTTAGCCTATATTCTGAATATTGATATTCTGAAAGCTGTTTATCTGAAAAAGAGAGTTTGGAAGCTGTTCGGTTATATTTCTTGCTGAAAACTGTTATGTGAAAGCTGTTTTTCTGAAAAAACGAGTTTAAAAGCTGTTCTATTATAATTTGTGCTGAAAACTGTTATCTGAAAGCTGTTTTTCTGAAAAAGAGAGTTTAAAAGCTGTTCGGTTATATTTCTTGCTGAAACCTGTTATCTGGAAGCTGTTTTTCTGAAAAAACGAGTTTAAAAGCTGTTCGGTTATATTTCTAGCTGAACACTGTTATCTGAAAGCTGTTTTTCTGTAAAAACAAGTTAAATAGCTGTTCGGTTATATTTCTAGCTGAAAACTATTACCTGAAAGCTGTTTTTTCTGAAAAAGACAGTTTAAAAGCTGTTCTGTTATATTTCTTGCTGAAAACTGTTATGTGAAAGCTGTTTTTCTGAAAAAACGAGTTTATAAGCTGTTCGGTTATATTTCTAGCTGAAAACTATTACCTGAAAGCTGTTTTTCTGAAAAAACGAGTTTAAAAGCTGTTCGGTTATATTTCTTGCTGAAAACTATTATGTGAAAGCTGTTTTTCTGAAAAAACGAGTTCAAATGCTGTTCTGTGATATTTCTAGCTGAAAACTGTTACCTGAAAGCTGTTTTTCTGAAAAAACGAGTTTAAAAGCTGTTCTATTATAATTTGTGCTGAAACATGTTATCTGGAAGCTGTTATTCCTGAAAAAGGTAGTTCAAAAGATGTTCTGTTATATTTCTTGCTGAAAACTATTATGTGAAAGCTGTTTTTCTGGATAAACGAGTTTAAAAGCTGTTCTGTTATATTTGTAGCTGAAAACTGTTATCTGAAAGCTGTTTTCCTAAAAAATCGAGTTCAAAAGCTGTTAGGATTATATTTTTTGCTGAAAACTGTTATCTGAAAGCTGTTTTCCTCAAAAATCGAGTTCAAAAGCTGTTCTGTTATATTTCTTGCTGAAAACTGTTATCTGATAGCTGTTTTTATGAAAAAACGAGTTGAAAAGCTGTTCTGTTATATTTCTAGCTGAAAACTATTACCTGAAGGCTGTTTTTCTGAAAAAACGAGTTTAAAAGCTGTTCGGTTATATTTCTTGCTGAAAACTATTATGTGAAAGCTGTTTTTATGAAAAAACGAGTTTAAAAGCTGATCTGTTATATTTCTAGCTGAAAACTGTTATCTGAAAGCTGTTTTTCTGCAAAAGAGAGTTTAAAAGCTGTTCTGTTATATTTCTTGCTGAAATCTGTTATCTGGAAGCTGTTTTTTTGAACCAGACCAGTTGAAAAGCTGTTCTGTTATATTTCTAGCTGAAAACTGTTATCTGAATTTACCTGATCCACTTTCGTGTGTTCCTGGCTGGCTTCGTAAAGGACTCCTTTGGAATCCCCTACATATCAATTATATCAAAATTAACTTACGATGGTGCTAACTATATTGAGGGCATGAACTTCGACTTCTTGTTTTCACATACAGGCACCCCAGAACTTGAGTATTATCCTTCTGCTGTTGCTGCCTGCAATGCCTCCCTACCAACCGATTCTCAATTTACCTGATGGGCACCTGAATTTGCAGTTTCTATTGGGTATCTCCTCGACTTGTGTTGCGCCGTAGACTGATCTACTGCTGCACTTTGTGCTTACCTACAATGTGGGATTGTGCATGTATCTGGATGTAGTAAGACAGGTCCAAACTGTTGTTGCTGACTTCTCTCCACTTGCGGCTACTCGGAAAGATATTTCCCTGGGATGATGGGTCTCTCCCTCTCTGTCTCTGTCTCTCTCTCTCTCTCTCTCTCTCTCTCTCTCTTATGAAATGGATTTCTGGTTGTGGCTCGAACAATGAAGATATTTTGTACCCTTTTATTAGATTAATGCAATGTAAATAAGAGTTTGTGTCATGAATCATGACCCATTTGGAGTTCCCCTTCTGTCTGTTGTTAAAATTTTGCACCTCCAGTTGTAAGGACTGGATTGCTTGACAAAAAATTCTGCCCTAAAAATCTTTTTCACTGAATTTCGACTGGTGAATCATCGAACTTATATGAAATAATCATCTAGTATGAAGTATAAACATGAGATATTACAATCCAAAGTCGTGTAAGCTCTCTCTATTACAGTTTCAAACATGACTCAGTTGTTTCCTCTCTCTCTCTCTCTCTCTCTCTCTCTCTCAATACAACGTCCTGCCTTCAAAATGTTCTTTGCAGTCTCGGTTCCAGTAGCAGTATAGGATGACACTGTACTCTAGTAGAACAGTTTCAATTCACAAAGATTGCTTGATTTGAACCTACAGGAGTAGAAAGTAATATTCTTGGTCAAGATTGCGGGTCTCCTCCGGCTTTCAAGTTAATCAAAGGTTGGATGGCCTTCACAACAATCGTCATATTCGGTCTGAAATCAGCTTCGTATTGAACACAAAGTGCTGCAACTGCTGCCATCTGAACATAACCAGACATGCAAAAAATATGAATATCAGATCCCTGAGAAAATCACTGAAAAAACTTCATACACTGGATTATGTCCAACAATTACTATAACAAGTTACAAGTTTGGAACATGATTTGTGAGATAGAAATGTGCATATCCAATATATTGGGTAATAATATTGGAAAGTAATTTCATAATTATGTGAGCTGGTATCTTGTATGTGTACTCTTCTAAGGATAAATAGTAACTACTAATGACTTGATATTTATTTCTGAAGGAAATAAACACAAGTTAGATCTTTAATCGGAGAAGGAAAAGTAAACCTTGGCTACGGCCTTTGGTGGATAGTCATTGACTATCTTCGGATCCACACACTGCTTAACTTTGTCTTCACTCAACCTCGGAGTTGCCTGTATCAGTCATAAGATAAAAACTTTAACAACATATAAAAGATGTTAGATGGTATAATATCAAAGCAGCAAGCCAATACCCAAGTAACAAGACTCGGTTGTCCTGTAGGCATTGTGTGATCCACGGGTTTTCTTCCAGTTAAAAGCTCTAGAAGAATGACTCCGAAACTATAAAGATCGCTTTTCTGAGTCAGACAACCTGTCATAGCATACCTGGAAGATTCTAATAATCAGAACAAGTGTGTCAGAAACTACAACTGTAAGTGTTATACTACACAACAATTCACCTGCGCTTCAAAGTCAGAATCAGAATCCTGCGCTTCAACCTGCACTATTTGCTCATCATTTCCAGACAACAGGTTTAGCTTTTATGTTTGCGATCATTATATAAATTGGGGAGTGATGTTGATTGTATCAAAAGGAATTTACCTGATGTACTCTGAAGGCAAATCTCAAGTTCTTCAAGTCCTTTAAAGAACCTTTGACTGTTTTTAGGAAAATCACTACACACAAATAAATAATCAGAACAATAACAATTGTACAGATAGCAAAACTTAAAAGGTGTGAAAAATTATACCTTAGGATGAATTCCTTTAAAGACCCTGTGACTTGCTCTGCCAGACTGCCAGTGGTTGAGTCGGTTACCTACAACTCTTCCATCACAACCTACCAAAGAACAGTACTTACTAGTACCCATCTGAGTATTGTAGGAGTAACTATCACATTAAACAAAATCTTACTCCATCGCCACCCATTCTCCTAGTTGTGGATGCAGTATAACATGCTCCATTAGGGCCACCATAAGTCACACTTCAGAAACATAATCAACCTCATCAACACTTAAAACCAACGAAGCTAAATAAAGCTCAGCTAGGATTAATTCATCACAAGTCACTCCTACAAATCATTATATAAATGATTCGTAGTGTGCAACTTCAGAAACATAATCCATCTCATCATCACTTAAAACCAACGTTAGAAAAACAAAGCTCAGTTAGGTTTAATTCATCACAAGTTGTGACTAATATATAAACCATCAGTTTTGCCTTAAAAATCTCTCACCATGTTCTGACCTGTATACCAACCATCAGAAATCTCAGAAATCTCGGAAACCAAATGAAATCAAGTGCATTGTGCACCCATCTTTTTTGCAACAAGATGAAACAAGATGAAACAAGATGAAATCTCAGAAACAAGGTGAAAAAACACTCAAAACATGAACTGCCAACTGAGGATACTGTTCTCAGAGAAAAGGAAACAAAAATTTGAATCAAAATGATTCAAGCCAAAAAGCATCATTCCTCCCATCTTTTTGCACAAATAAGGATTCACATATCCTGATGTGCCATCATAATACAATTCGCATGCTCAGAGAACAAAGTAGAATCATCTCAATACAATTGCAATTCAACTGTGCAAAACTGATGCATCATAATACATGAGAACAAGGTGGTTTGTTTGTTCCAGCTTGATTTTTTCGGAAACACTTTTCAGATAAACTGATACCCCCCCCACTAGTAATGAGCATAAAAGCACCAATCTTCCCTTCTAAATGACACAAATAAGGATTCAAAATTCTTGATGCATCATAATACAACTTGCAGCATCAGAGAACAAAGTAGAATCATCCAAATACAAGTGCAATTCATCTCCACAAATCAGATGCATCATAATATCTGAAAACATGCTGGTCTTTTTGTACCAGGTTTTTGTTTTTTTTTTCCAGAAGTAATAACCTGAGCTGCCTCTTTCACATGCTTTCTCTTCAGACTTATATTAAATTAAAGTGTATATTACCAATGTGTTGTATCTTTATTTATCAAGAAATTATTGTGCATTAGATTATGATTTCAGAAGTAAAGTTCAAAGAAGGAGCATCCAAAAAATGCATCTCAAGTCAGTATGCAGCCACCATTTAAGACAAGTGTGTAGTAGTATTTGTAATGATCAACGCTTCAAGACAATAGAATATGTCTCCAGAAACAAAGTAGAAACCATGAGCAGCCAAAGATAAACCATGAGCAGCCACAGGCAAAGTTGAAACCAAGATTTGTATTTATCAAGGATTTACTGAGGTGAAATGCGACACCAAAACAAAATTGAAACCATAAGTAGTGAAAATTCATGAAGCTGTATACAGAAACAAAGTAGAACCATGCTCAGTTCCAAAATTTGTGGCATGAAACAAAGTAGAAACATCTGTATATATCGATATTCTGAATTGAGTTTTCAGAATAGGGTATAAACAAACGCCTTTTCAGAATATTACATTCTGAATATGGCGCTCAAAATATCAAAACAAACAGAACCTTTAGTGTAGTATGATGCATCTAAGTGGTTGATCATCTTTAGTGTAGAAAATCATTGCTTGAGAGAGAATATCAAGAAGGTTTGTTGTCCTAACTGTGGCTTTTCTACTGTGAGTAAAGATACTGCCATTCCCAGTGAAGTGCATAAATTCCGAACTGAGAAAGCAAGGCTCAAAGCAGAGGTGGGATAAATTTGAAGATAGATGAGATGGGTCTATTTGAACTGAGATTAATAATTCCTGTAATTTCCTAGGATATTATGCAGTTTCCTACAAATTACTGTCAGTTCCTACATTTTGGTTCATATATCAGAGGCAAATTTTTTTTTTTTGGATGAGATCAGAGGCAAATTTAGCCCGAAATATTCTGTCACAGAGAAATAAAAAATGAAAATTTGCACAAAGTGAAAAATTGAAGTTTTTTATTGTAAAACTCTACTGCCCTGGTCAAGATCCATATGAGAGTTGATGTAGTAGTGACTCAGTCCCTTTGCCTGTAGCTGTACAGCTCTCAAAAAAAATTCAGGAGATTAGTAAATTTATCTCAATTTTAATTGAGAAATTCACTGACCATTATTTGTTTCATCAACATTAAAACCATACCAGTCACAAAATATTAATTCATAAACAAGGCTAGAATGACCATCATATCATTTCTTGAATTTCCTCTCTTTCATTTACTGAAAAGAAAGAATATTAAGACAAGTGTGTAGTAGTATTTGTAATGATCAACGCTTCAAGACAATAGAATATGTCTCCAGAAACAAAGTAGAAACCATGAGCAGCCAAAGATAAACCATGAGCACCCACAGGCAAAGTTGAAACCATTTAGATTTGTATTTATCAAGGACGTACTGAGGTGAAATGGGAAACCAAAACAAAATTGAAACCATAAGTAGTGAAAATGCATGAAGCTGTATACAGAAACAAAGTAGAACCATGCTCAGTTCCAAAATTTGTGGCATGAAACAAAGTAGGAACAAAATTTGTGCCTGAAACAAAGTACTTGAAACAAATTTTGAACCTGAAACAATGTACAGACATCTGCATATATCAAGCATTGCTGGCAATGCATATGAAGGTGTGAAGCATGAAAGTGTTGGTATCATCATAACCATTTCTCAGAAACGGATAACCGGGTAAGTGCTCAAAGCCTGAGCACCCAAGTAAAAACCAACTGACCAACCATTAAAACTCTTCCAGATTATGGTATGGTATTTATATGTCTATAACTCAAAGCAATATAGATCAAACCTGATTCATGACATCTCAAATTCAGATGAATATGTGCTCCAGGAGCTTCTAAGTGTAGTATGATGCATCTAAGTGGTTGATCATCACAGCCATAATATCCAAAGGATAACCAAAAACATGACTTAAAGCTTAAGGAATATTAATGATAATATCCAAAGGATAAACCAGGAGTTGGCGTTTGTCCCACCAGAACTTCTGTTTGGAAAAACTCTAAAAAAGCAAATTCAGGGCTAAAACGACATCATCTTCGTACGGTTTAAAAAACAAATTCAAGGCTAGCCCAAGGCTGAAAACTCTAAATTCATCACGTAAATAAATGATTCATAGTGTGCAACTTCAAAACATAATCCATCTCATCATCACTTAACACCAACGAAGTTAAATAAAGCTCAGTTAGGATTAATTCATCACAAGTCACTCCTACAAAACATTATATAAATGACACTCATAGTGTGCAACTTCAGAAACATAATCCATCTCATCATCACTCAAAACCAAAGAGGATAAATAAAGCTCAGTTAGGATTATTTCATCACCAGTCAATCCTACAAAGCATTATATAAATGATTCATAGTGTGCAACTTCAGAAACATAATCCATCTCATCATCACTCAAAACCAAAATTAACAAATAAAGCTCAGATAGGATTAATTCATCACAAGTCGCTCCTTCGAAGCATTATATAAATGATACTCATAGTGTGCAGCCTCAGAAACAAAATCCATCTCATCATAACTCAAAACCAACGAGGAAGAATAAAGTTCAGTTAGGATTAATTCATCACCAGCCACTCCTACAAATCATTCGATAAATGATACTCATAGTGTGCAGCCTCAGAAACAAAATCCATCTCATCATAACTCAAAACCAACGAGGAAGAATAAAGTTCAGTTAGGATTAATTCATCACCAGCTACTCCTACAAACCATTCGATAAATGGTTCATAGTGTGCAGCCTCAGAAACAAAATCCATCACATCATAACTCAAAACCAACGAGGAAGAATAATGTGCAACACCTGTACAACAATGAAGTGCTTGGTAAAGACGACATCTCAAAAAAAAAGAGTAAAAAGCTTAAAGGAAGATCTGCATGCTGATTATTTATATTAGTAATATTGCAAAGATACAAACATATCCAAATGACATCGATGCCTCGCATCCCAGCTACGAATCAGTTCGAGAAATGGATATGCTGAAAATGTGTACATTCAAAAATACATTACTGTATAGCATTCCACATTGCTAGGGCGATTTCATCTCTTTTGCTATTCATATGTCTCAATTGGGAAGATGATAAATCCAAATCTTGCGATGTGGATGCTGCATCTTCGGTGTGTTGGTGATGTACTATTGTTTCGCCACCGAGTTCCACTAAAAAAGGATCGTTTCGTGAGTGCAGGCATATAAAATTATGAAGTGCACAACAGGCTGTGACCATCATAACTTGTCTGGTATAATAATAGTTTGGCATGTTCTCGAAGATGGTAAACCTCTTCTTGAATACACCGAACGTTCTCTCAATCACATTCCTTAACCTAGCATGTTGTTTGTTAAATAGTTGTCTGGAATGGGTTGGTGCATGGTTGGCCCCTTGATAGTCCTGTAAATGGTATGGCTCACCACGGTACGGTGCCAAAAACCCGGGCATATTGGTATAACCACAATCCACTAAGTAGTACCTCTCGTACGGTGGGATTGGCAACAGTTTTTGTGCTAATGCAGTATGCATTACACGGGAGTCGTTGGCACTGCCTTCCCATCCCGCGTAAACAAATGTGAACATCATGTCAAAATCACATGCTGCCAATACATTTTGACTTACAATACCCTTGCGAGAGCGACAAGCGTTGGCTCGGCTAGCGGGAACTGTAGCTTTTATTAATGTCCCATCAGCAGCACCAATAGCTCCCTGCAGATTAATAATTCGAATAATACATATCCCAAATCTAAACTTGGAAAACAATTTAATAATACATGATGCAATCAGGGTGGCGCTTTACCTGAAACCACGGGTAAAAATCCTCTGATCCACTGATTCTGTGATGTACGGTTGTATAATCAGGAGGTTGGATCAGGAGTGTGGCTGCTCTTGCCATACCGTTCAGGACAATACTAAAGTGCTTTTGGATTGTTTGGGTTGAGTGGTTAAACGCGGTACGAACTAGTCGCATTCTTGCACTATGACCGACAATAAACAGGAAAATAGCCACGCTTTCCTCGAAAGTAACTCGCTTATGGCTTGAAGACTCCGCTGTTCCCTCGCAGAGGTTCCTTTCTCGCAGGAAAGCACACAAGGTCATAAAACAATCCTGGTTCATACGGAATATATCATGAAAGTCGGCCTGGGAACCCGCTAACATATTTTCCAGATATTCACGTCCCGTTTGCTTTTTATTAGTGGATCTTGTACGGTCAGGTTCTTCAGGTTCTTCTATTTCTTCACATAAATAGTCAGCTATCAACACTGCAGTCATCACCTCTTCGACCTCGTCACTACTGGATGAAGAAATATCCATAACAGAGGATGCAATTCCAGTAGTGACTCACTATAAAGAAGAGGATAGAAATCAGTTTGGGGCATTCCAATATCAAGTGCACACAGTATTAATAATACGAATGTATGTAACGAGATTTACAGAATCACAAAACAACATATTCAGAGATGGCAGGATTCCACAAGCCTGTGCAATTGAATTAAGATTACAAGGTATACTACTACTAGCAGATCTATTCTAGGAATTATTTTTAAAATATAACATTACAAATTTAAATTTAATTATGTAAGCAATTTGTTCATCCTAAAAGCCGTCATATTACAATCAACCGCAAACAAATATGGAAATAATGTTAAGAATAGTTCTACAACATGATTTATTCAACCCATTACGCTGAATGGGATTACTACAGGGTGGCCCAATAACGGACCGCCGCCTCCTGATGGGCTCGAGACATACGAAGGAAACCATGAGCAAAGTTGGGATTTTGAAAGAGGTAGGTTGTAGCTCTTACGGCTACAATCGGATCAAGCCCTGTCATCGATTCAATTACATCTTGGCATTGATCCTGTTCGGGGAATACAGGATTACTTGAGGGAGTGCTTTCCACTTCATTTTTATTCATGTACCTCCCTCTTTTTTCCGTTTGAGCTTGCTTAGCTACATCAAGATATTCCGACATCTTGGACAACATTGATTCGCGGCCACTTGATGCAGTAGATTTTCTTTTGCGTGAACCAGACCCCGTACCCATTGGGACATCACCAGACTCATCAATCACATTTACGTGTGATTGTTGGGGGTGGCCAAACTGATAGTTCATCCGCCGCGCCTCCACATCCTCGAACCCCCCTTGTGTGGAGGCCCTTGCCACATTGCCCTGGGCTACCGATTCCTCGAATATTTTGGTCAATGCATCATAATGTGGCAACCCCTTATTTTTGTATTTTTCTGCAGCAGGATGCATCTATTCACAGAATATGTTGTTACTATGCTAGTATATCAATAAATGATTAAGTATAATAAACAGGATTCACAACCAACAAATCAAATTTTGAGATTATATATATTAACCTGAATATATTGTTTCCAAACCGGATCCTCACAAGTAACGGTTTGGTTGGCTTCATCCCAACCGAAACCACTCTGTTGCCTCATTTTGTGAAACACCCCCCATTCTGATTTAAGTCGTCCATATTTCGACCTCAGTTGACCAACCGAGAATGTACGCCCAGACGTAGAATTCATTATTTGTTCAAAATTAGACCAGGTTCTACCATCGAATGTGGTGCTCCTTAACAAACCATTGTCAACTGCCCCCTCCATAAGGCTGATAAAATCAGCTGTAATACGAGAAGTCCACAGCCCATAATCTTCCTCCACTGCCTTCCCCTTTCCCCTACCCGCATTACTCATCTAGCATGAACAAACATCCAAACAAAAAAAAAAAAATTTGCCAAATTCCTTCAATTAGTTTAACAGCTGATCGGGTAGCCCTAGTTTGCAAATAGCAACCGATTACACCCTAAAAACTCTCAACAGTGAATTCGGCTACATTACTGTGCAGTGTGCACCTCAATCCCAAAAGCTGTTCCGGTACCAAATGCAATTAAAAAGCACAGTAAATTGGTAAAGAAAACCAACCAAATAAATAGTACAATCGCTGTCTTCATACCTTTGATTGGATTTGGAGAAGGATGAAATTGTCAGCACAGGATTCAACCTTGCGTAGTGCTTTGATTCTCCTTGCCCTTCGATCCCTAGCTTTTCTCCGATAGGCAGCACGGGTGGTGCAAACCATTTACCCCCTACCAAAACCCCTCAACCCCTCACCAAGTCGACCGCAAAAACCAGTCCGGTAGCGAAGTCGCCGGCGGCGTCCTCACACTTTTCCGTTCGATTTCACAGTGGAATCGTTCGGGAATTCGTTGATTTGGGGTGGGTGGGGGGGGGGCTGGGGGAAGAGAGATCAGATCTGGGATCTTCGAAGGAGGGGGGAGACAATGGAGTCGACGAGCTCTCGTGGGTGAGTAGAGAGAGAGAGCATCTGAGTGAGAAGAGAGCCGACAATGGTTGGGGAGACACTGTTTTGAAGAGAGGAGGAAAGGTTGAAGACGGGTACGAATGGAGAACCAGATCTGGAACTTGAGGAGAGAGAGAGAGAGGTCGTGAAAGAGAGAAGAACCAGATCTGGAACGTGAGAAGAGAGAGAGAGAGAGGTCGTGAAGGAGAGAAGAACCAGATTTGGAACGTGAGAAGAGAGAGAGAGAGGTCGTGAAGGAGAGAGCACGTGAGTATGGTTGAGAATTTGGAGAATACAAGGGATATCGATATTCTGAATTGAGTTTTCAGAATAGGGTATAAACAAACGCCTTTTCAGAATATTACATTCTGAATATGGCACTCAAAATATCAAAACAAACAAACTCTAAGTCTCCCCCGGCATTTGGAAAGAAATGAAATGAAATATTGAAATGAAAGACCAAGGTTGGTCATGTTTGAATGAAATGAATAAGTCCGGTTTAGTGGAGAGGCTAACTCTAGAGCTTTGATTTTTGTTCATGATTCTAATAAAAACTAAGGATTAGTGCATAGTGAAGATGTGATGAAAGTGAGAGAAAAACACGAGTATGAGAACTAGGGTTTACGGTGCGGGTGTGTGAGCCACAGAATGCATGCTTAATGAGTCAAGACATGGCGTGGGCACAACTCAGTAATGATCGGACTCTAGCCACGCTTGTGAGATGTTTGGTGACTGCAAGAGGATCGTGTGCCATGAAGTGAGGCTGAATTGCCACAGAATGCATGCTTGATGAGTCAAGACATGGCGTGGGATTTCCCTCCAGAATTTTCTGTACACGAGCTTGTACTCATAGATCATCTAGGATACTCACCATAATTACAGTAGTAGATTAAGTCATGGCGAGGGATTGAACCCTACAAAGATGAAGAATGATTAAGAGGCTTGCCCTCGGACCTATGTAGTATGGGATGCATAGAATCCGAACAAGTGCGCATTAGTGTCATCTAATATAAATAATTGCATTAAGGACTAAGTGCACAATCACAACACGACATCAATAGGGTAGTCCCTTTTAGTTTGATATGTGACAAGTTTGTGTTTGCTAAATATGGAAAATAAGTTATACTATTTCCGGCATAGAGAGGATGGCCGTGTATAATGATCGTCGGTTGAATAAACTGACGTACCCACAGTCTTATATGCAGGTAAATGGCTTGATAAAGATTAAAGAGGAACAAATGCTTAAAGATTACTCAATGTTGTTGTATATTTGTTTTCATTGTTGTAAAATTTTACTTCCGCTGTGCAATGTAAAGTGTAATATTGATGTAAACTCTGATGTAAAAAGAAAAGTTTAAATTTCCTTGTAAAATTGTACTAAAGGAAGTGTAAAGATCCTGTAGAACATCTCGAATTCAGTGTATTTGGGATTCGGGGCGTTACATTTCCAGAATATTATTTCTTTGAAAAATAGTAACTTATATTTTCTTAGATTGTCAAAACTCATTTTTAAACATGTAGTAGACTATTTCTCTTTAGTTCCTTGAAAAGGTGTAACATTAATACATTTTCGACATTGAAGAATTCCTTTTTAGATGAATCTCAACATATTCCCCTTTCATTCACAGTGTGTTCATACAATTTCTCTTTTAACATAATCAAAGCTCTCAACTTAGTCTTATATTTACAAACTTTATATTTACAAACTAATCATTTCCTTATGTTTCAAAGAGACCACGTAAATGATAATCTAGTGAATATAATATTACTCGTATAGTGCAATTAGAACTCAATTTCATTAGTAATCAATTTATGTCATAATCCATGGATATTAGTTTGCATTCTACAATTCGTTCATAAGTACAATTTTTCACATATTGCATTCTATAACTCATTCACAATCACAATTTTCATATAAACATGATTCACCAATTCATATGTATTCTAGCATGCAAACACATTAACAAACATCATAATAAATCCTAATTAACACATTCCAATTCATTTTACTAACTTTTCATGTAGATAAACTAGAGTTTGCTTTCCTTCTTACTAGTCTCTTCAAGCAAGTAAATAGCAACTTTTCCTACTTGTTTCTAACATATTCATAATTTAAAATCTTAGCATGGTATCTATGTTAGGTTTGATAAATTGCCCACCTTATTGAAGAAACAATAAAAACTTCTACGAAACTCCTTCAAAGCACGAATGGTTCCCTTCTCCTCCTAGTTTGGTACAAATTTCGAGCCTTCTCCTCCTTGCTAGTGTGAAACCCGAGACCTCCTCCTTGATGCTATTGGCCGGCCTCCAACGTTGCAAAAGCACACAAATACACAACCTCTCAATCTTTTACTCACACTACTCTTTCTTTTCCTCACAATTGTTTCTTTTTCTTTTCTCTTCTCTTGAAAATATTTCTAATGCATGTCATGAAGAAGACAAGAAAGGTATTTATACACAACTCAAGCTCAAATGAAGGGTTGAGATAAGTTTAGATGAAAGGCTATGATGCACTTGGGAGTTAGAAGAACTACCTGTAGTGCCCCGAATTCCTAACATACGAACTCGTGACACTCTCCAGGATATTTCTTCAAATGAATCACAACACAACAAAAATTACAGGAAATTAAAAACTTTTATTACATCAAATTGTTATTACAAAGTCCAACGATTACAACAACTACAATTAATTGTTACAACAAGAATGTACAAATAAAATTGGACAGTAACTTTCACTTGGATGCTTTCCCCTGCTAGAGCTTTCCCGCGATGCCAAGTCAGCAATCCTGCACTGATAACTGTGGGCACGTCAGTTGATTACAACTGACGAAATGCTATATTCGGCTATCCTCTCTACACCATAATATAACGATTCCAATCTTAACAAGCACAAATAATATTTGATGCAAAGAAAAAGTGATGTCAAACAAGTATCGGTGTATGCCATGGCCTAAACTAATGCACACACTATGCACACATGCTCCTAAGGATAATGCACTCTAGGTTGAAAGATATGTATCCCATACTACACATCCCCCATCCAAACGATATTCTTCGGTTTAATGGGGCTCGATCCCCCGCTATGCATCCTACTTTTGTGCTCTCTCCTGTTTCTGATTCTAGTGATGGTGAGGTTGCAGGCTTACCCTATCATCATTAGTGGTGTCCAATTCTCATGTTTTATCCACTATGCCTGGGATTCCAGTCGCAGGCTTACCCTACGTGACTGGTCAGTCGCAGGCTTACCCTGCGTGACTGAAATCAAATCGGCTGACCCGATATGTTGTAGGCTTACCCCTGCGTAACTGTAACCAAATCGGCTTACCCGATATATTGTCTCCCCAGACCTCACCAAAAGCTGATATACGGGCATCAGGGCTCCCCGCCGGAAAACTTAGGATCTTTCCCGTAGAGTCTTGCTCTGTGGGGACTTCCTCTAAACTTCTTGCCTGCATCGGTCAACAAAAGACATGACGGATATAAGGTTTCCCCAACTCCGCTACACTTGTCCTTACACTAGAGCAGAACTTTCAGTCGAGAAGACATCCCCCTGACAGGAGAACACCCTCGCTAGTGCCTGTCCTTACAATCAACCAAGACTCGATCTAGCCCTACCAAAATCCACACCTTTCCCTAAGTTAGGTGATCTATCTACCATAACCAATCCCTAACTTGGAAATCTACTTTGCTTGCCATAACTAACTAGTTCAGTTCCATTTGCATACTCTTTCTAATTAGTCACCCTTATCATTAATGGATCTCAACCCATCCCTCACTAGGGCTCAACTAGCCCTCAAGTCCGGCCCAAGGGTTGACCCGCCTCGGCCCACACTTGGCACGAACCAACGACGAACCGACTCCGTCGATTGCCGCAACCGTCATCTACGCTTGGAGTTCGATCACAACCTCGGCCCAACCAACAAGTAGCTCCCGCTAAACTTAATGCTCCACGGTCTTTGACAAGTGGTAGCTCCAAACACAAACCATGGAATCCATCCATGCACGGTGAGTACGTCGGTGCACGAGCCATATCCTCCAATGTCTTCGATGCGACACGGGTCTTATTCTACCCGTCTAGGTGTGTCAACAAGACTTAGTCCTAGAGTCTCAAAACTCAACCAACGTACCCCCAACAAGGTATACCACACTAGGAGTAAGTCCTAACCCATGAATACCCAAAAGGGGGTTCTAAGAGTCCTAAAAACGACAATTTAAGATTCTAAACAGCAAGCACTCCCTTGGCGTTTATGCCAAAACGGAATCATTCCCGGTCCCATTCCCCTGAAGAATCGTTATCGGCCACTCCCCATGCTTCTACTCAAAGTAGAAAGCAAGTACAAGCACACAATGGGCATGAATTTCATCCCAAAGTTGTTTACAACAATACCCCAACATCCAATACAATTTCCACTCCAAAAAATTGAACAATGTTGTCTATATTGGGGTCTACAAGCAACTATGGGCTACTCCTAGCAAGAAACTTTAGATAATTTAAGTCCTAACCCAAGTACACATCTAGGACATGAGTCTTGACCTCAGATAGCAACTCTAAGCCAACAAGATACAAGTTTAGGCTCATCAAAATGATCATGGTGCAAAACAGTAAGATCTAAGATTTACTGTGTTTCTGTCGTCACTTATAAAAATCATATAAAATCGCACACTTATCCAAACCATGGTATCTCGGTCAATCCAGAAAGGTCTATGTGTCTACTAAGACTTCTTAGTTTCAAGTTCCATCACACAAGGTCGTTTACAAGGTCTTACGGTCTCATCATTAACAAGGGTACAGACTTCTAGAATAGCAGATCAGACCAACACAGTCATGGGATAAAAATCCATTTAAAATAGCATATGGTGTCAGATCATCATGAAATTTTATAACCTAGTTCCTGACACATGATGTTACAAAACATCTAAAAATCAAGTGATTCTACCAAGTAGATTTTCAATTATGTCCTTTTGAATGTCATCCAAAAACAGGATAGTAACAACAGCAGTTCTGTTTACTAAAAATATCTAGCTCAGTTTGCATGATTTTATTGACATAGCTACGGTAGTCCAAATCTCATGAAATTTGAAAAATAGGTCTTAGATACATCCAAAAATGACATACTAAAATTTCAGATCATTCCCATAAGTATGCAGTGAGATACAAGTCATTCTTTCCACAATAATAACAATAAAAACTGCTTCTTTCAATTCTGACCAGCATGCTAGTTTGTAATTTATTTTAATAGCAGGAAAAATCAAAAAAATCCATAAAAACTACTGAAGGTGTACAACACCTATATTATCATCCTCTAAAAATCTCAAATCAAAATTCCAAGTGGTGTTCATGCAATGAGCTACGGACTGACAACAAAAATTCAGTCTTTTAACAGGATTTTGTGATTTGGATTACTTAGCACAAAACGAGTTATTTAAGTTCATTGTTGGGAATGCATGTCATTTTTCAGTCATCACAAACACCATTCAATCAAAAAAACAAACATAAGGTTAGAAACACCCACCCTGCTTGTAGCTTGTTCTTTTGCTTGTAGGTCCTCCTTCTTGACTCCTCTAGATCTCCTTGCTTCTCCTCTTGCTTTGGCCTTCTCTCTTCCTCTCCTTGTCTTGTTCTTCTTCTTCTTACTCCAAATTAGTAACTAGGTCCTTCTAGTTATTGTATAAGTGTAATAGAAAATGGTTTAGGAGTAGAAAATGAGAAAAATGAAGTTAGGATGAGATGGGGGATTAAATAGAGTGAGAAGGGGCTGAATTTGGTTGGTTTCTTGTGAAAGGGGGGTCTGAGAAGAGGTTGGGGGCTGCATTGGGCAAGAGGGAGGAGGAAACATCTCATCAGCTAAGGAATTGGGGTGTTTGGCAAGTGGAGTGTAAGAGAGGATAAACTCACATCATGAGTCAATTGAAAAACCCTAACCCTAGCTCCCATTCTTCCCCTCCCTTTCTAACTTGGCTGGCCAACCATGGGCTTGACCCATTTTTTTTATTTTTTTATTTGTTTTGTTTGTTTCATCTTGTTACATTGGGCTTCACAAGCCCAAACTCAAAAGATACACACACACACACGCACACGCACACGCACACGCAACGCACACGCACACACACACGCACACACACACACACACACACACACACACACACACACACATATATATATATATAGTTGTAGGTTATTAGTAAGAAAAATAATTTCTTTAACCAAAAATATAATTGTTATAACTAGTAGAATCTAGTTTGTTTATAAGACGTATTCGTCAAAAATTAGGGTTGTTACACTACCCATGATCACATAACCACTCTTCCACTCTCTCCATCACTCCCACATCCACGACCAAGTCCGGCCACCCCTTTCTCATTCAAAAATCACGTGCTTGTGCAATGCACGTGCCACATTATGCATACTGCAAACTAGTTTGTACATTAAATTGTTAATTTACTTACTATTTGATCAATTGTGGAGAGACAGGACACTACAAATCTCAATGCCCCATGTCGCGAGATGTCGCCCGAAATGGACCGCCGCTGCAAGTTGGGAAGAAGCCGTACCAGCAGGGGCGAGTATTTGCCTTGACTGAGGCCGACGCTGAAGAAGTGGATCACGTCATTACTGGTACGGGGGCAGATGTTTAGAAGTTTCTGTTGTTCTTTTTCCCTGTTTTATTTAGTAAGAACTGTTATGTAATGAGAGTGTGTTATGTAACAGGAGAACTTTTATTAAATGGAAAGAAAGCTATTTTCTATTTGATAATGGATCCTCTCATACTTTTGTATCTCCTAATAGCATGATAATTTTGCTATTATCATTGGCATTGATTGGATGTCAGTGTACAGTGCGAACATCGAGTGCAAGACCAAGGAGGTAACAGTGAAGGCTCCAGAAAGTCCTGTAGTCACTTTCCAGGGAAAGAAGAGATGTTCATATTTGGTGGCAGCTATCAGCAAGAAGAAGGTTCTAGTGGAGGTGCAGCAGATTCCAGTGGTTTAGGATTACCCGACGGTGTTCTTGGAAGAATTTCCCGGGTTACCCCTGCATCGTGATGTAGAGTTCAGCATCACTATCCAGCCAGGGAGTGCACCTATTTCCAAGGTACCGTACAGGATGGCACCTATGTCTCTGTAACACCCCTGCCCCGAGCTCGGACAATTTATACAATTTATCAGACAAATTATTTCTAGTATAGTACAACTACCCACCACAGGCTGCCTCTCAAAAGGTGGTTAATCGAATTGGTGACTCTTGATCATAGGCAATTATATTTTAATATTATTTAATTCTTTGCAACTCCCGATATGAGACTATTTCTCTTCACAAATCATGTTCTCTCTTCGAGAACAACACACACATAGAAGGTCACATGGGCCCCAGCCTTGGGCGCCACATCATCAGAGAGAAGACCAAGATAGCAGACGTTATCTTTCTCTCCTTTCATAACCGGTGGCCCCCACGGTGATGTCAGCTGACGTCACCGAAAGCACAGCACTCTATGCTGTTCATTTATACCGTGGGCCCCCTCCTCCTATACATTTTAACATATTTACATATTATGACATCAATCCATTTTAATACACACATATATATACCATTATATGTTTAGAAATTACGGGGTATTACACCCCCCCCCCTTCAGAAATTAGCGTCCTCGCTGAGCACGGGGCATGCACAATCTAGTGTAGGATCTCCTTTCTAGCCGATGTGGAATAGTGTACCCTGATTCTGCTAGCTGTATAGTACCCTAATTCTGCTAGTTGTACAGTCCCCTACCTGGGCGACCTGTCCCAACCTCGCTCCCTCTCAGGCATACCTACCAGTACATCTGCAAGCTCCATTCAGGCATAACCACCAGTCTGTACTCACACTCGATGTCGAAAGTCGGCTCTGATACCACTATGTAACACCCCAAATTCCAAATAAACCTGAATTCGAAGTTCCACACGATCTTTACACTACACTTCATACAATTTTATAAGGAATTTAAAACTTTTATTACAACAGAGTCTTTTACATCAACACGTAGCGGAAAAATAAATACAACAATGATAAATGTACAATTGTAACAATTTTAGCATGTAAGTAATCATCAGCATCAAAATTATCTTTATATCTTCTTGTAAATTCCAAGTCCTGTATATAAAACTGTGGGCACATCAGTTGCTTACAACCAACGAAATATTATACATGGCCATCCTCGCTACGGCGAAAGTATAACGATTCTTAAATACTTTAACAAACACAAACTTGATCACAAAACAAAGCTACAAAGGGACAATCCTATTGATGTCGTGGGTGTTGTGCACTTAATCCTTAATGCAGTTATTTATATTAAATGACACTAATGCGTACTTGTTCGGATTCTATGCATCCCATACTACATAGGTCCGAGGGCAAGCCCTTAATCGTTTTTCATCTTATAGGGTTGGATCCCTCGTTATGAGTTAAACTACTACGGTAACTACGGCAAGTATCCTAGATGTTCTATGAGTTACGAACTCATGTCCAGACAACCTGGAGGGGAATCTCACATCATGACATGATGCATCATGCAGACAACCTATGGACAATTCGCCTCCGTCATGGAACGATGGCACTACGTAGTCACCAAACACCACACAAGCATCGCCACGATCCCGATAATTCTGGAGATGTATCCACGCCATGACATGATGCATCATGTAGGTAGCCTGTGAATACTCACAACGTAGATCCGAGGCCCTCATACTTGTGTTTTTCTCTTACTTTCGTTACATCTCCACTACAGTATAGTCCTTACATTTTTAGTTTGTTTGAAGAGAACATTATCATAACCCAGAGCTAGCTTACCCTACCGGACTTAAACCAACAGAAGAGACAGTCAACCCAACCTGGCTACTTCTCAAGAGATGCTCAACCCACACTAGTTATCTCTCAAAATCATTAATAAACTATCGGTCACTAGGGTCTCGCCCAGCCTGTAGATTCCAATAACTATCTCTTTCTAGAGATCAACAATATTTCATTTTCAAACTCCAAATAACAATTCAATTTCTTTATTCAAAATCTCTTTCTCAAAAAGAAACATTTTTTTATAAACTTATAACATAAAGTATCTCGTTTCGACTTCTTTTATCAATTTAATCACTTATAGCATTGTGTGCAATTCAAATAATCTCTTAATCAAATGTTAATAATCATAAAATCTCATCGAGAAGAAATCTAATTGCATTCCAAAACTTCATCTCTCTTTAATTTATAAGAGTCACATTTTTAATCGATAAAATCGAGTTCTTTAATGTAAAATCCCCTTTCAATTCTCACAAAATATATCCAAATATTGTAGAAGTAATTTTTATAAAGTCTAAACATTTTTAGAGAATTAAATAGAATTTTTGCCGATTTTTAAAACTCTAAATAAATCAAAAATCGAATTTATATTGAAAAAAAATACAAAAACTCAAAAAAAAGGCAGAGGGCCAGATTCGAACCCAGGTCCAAACGACCTGCCTATGAACAGTAATAGACCCAAATCGCACCCGAAGACCAACTGGCCGAGTGACTAACTGATAAGAGGAGGGATCGAAATATACTTATATATATACTTCCGGTAATTTGAATTAAAACCAAATTTCACTAAAACAGAGTCTCTATTAAGACTCGAACCCAGACCAGAGCCTCCGCTCTGCTACAGTAATGGACCGAAATCGCACCCGAAGACCAACTGGTCTTGAGTGACTAACCGATATGAAAAGAGTTAAATTCTTTAAGTATAAACTGCACTGTATTTAATTCTTCCTTTAAATAACTCAATTTTTCAATTGATTTGCGCTCACTCAAAATCTAGATCTTTTTCCAGAATGTGTTCTATCAAAATACAGCATAGTATATTTATTACTTTTTTTTTTGACAGTGTAACAAAAGCTTCCTCCCAAATTGTATTAGAAAACACATATAATCAAGTTTCATATAAAGTATTGTCTTTCATCAAAACATCTTTATAAAAATTCCTATACTCATAGAATATATACTAATGAGATTAATTCCACATTTCTTTACCACATTAGCATCAAAAATTCATTTTCATATATGTTGCATTATTTTGACTATTAATCTAACATGCATCAATTCTCATTCCAACAATTCACCAAATGATATTTTCTTTTCCTTTTTCTTTTTCTATTTTAACAAGGTCATAGTTATTTACTAAATCACAAATATCAATTCAACACATCATGACACAATTAAATTAAGATCATGCTATCTACTTTTACTATACCAATCAAAATTTAACGATTAAATTATATATTATCTAGCATGCAACCTACTCCTAATTTAGAACAAATTTTAGAAACACCCACCCAAGAAATAGGATTCTTAGCAATTGAACTCCTAGAATGAAGAGCTCCTAGTAGCAAAACTCCTTCAAAAGCTCTAAGAGAACTCCACTTCGCCTCTTCGAATTCCGTGCACAAGGAAAAGACCCCAACTTCCATTTCGGCCAAGCACAGGGAAAGTACCTCCTTCTTTTCATATACATATATGTATATATATCTACTTATCTATGTATATATATATACATATTTATATATATAAGTACATAAGTAATATAAAGGTGAGGATGTGGAGAAACAACAGTGGACTTGGTTGGTGGATGTCTTCGGATGTGGCAGAGAAGGAGAGAAAGCACTTATCTCAATTATACTTCATATATATATATATATATATATATATATATATATATATATATATATATTCACATATGTTTATATTCACATATTTTGAAGGGTGAAATGAATGGAGAAGGCAACAGGAAAATGGCTGGATGGTGTTTTTTTTTTATTTCGGCAGAGGCATGAAGAAAGAAGGGGGGATGAGAAGAGCGTGTATTAAGGGGTAATTATATAAGAAATTATGTGATGGTTATAATAACTACCCCCCATCACTTAACTCCACTACGCACACATGCAAATTAAAAATATACATTTTTCCCTCCATTCCCAAATCAGCCGGCCTATCATCTCATGTGCATAACCACGTGCACGTGCGTCGCACTTGCACACACTTTGCAAAATTAATTATTTTTATTTAATTAAAAATATGTTTTTATATATATAATATGCATATAAAATTAACTTAATTAAAAATTATACTTTTTTATACACAAATAAAATAAACACACACACACACTTCAAAATTTTATTTTGAAAAGAATACGCCTAAATACGTGCACCGCAAACACGTGCGTCGCACGTAAAATATCAAAATACGAAATCACATTTTTCAACGGAAAAATATTTAAAGATAATCGAAATACAACATAAGAAAAATATCTTTAATGTACACATTCGATAATGTACCCACGTACATTGAAAACACGTGCACGGAGCGTATAATAATATTTAAATCAAAATAGGAAAGAAATGAACTTTCGTTTATAAAACGAATTCGAATACATAAAATAAATCATTGTAATACATAAAAAATATTTCACGTATCGGTGGAAAAATACGTAATCGATACGTGCATCGATAATATGTAAAAAATACGTAAAAACACAAAGATTGGAATTTAATATTTGAGTTGACTTAAAATAGAATTTTAAGAATACTAAAAATGCATAAATAGTCGGAATCCAAAATACGTAGTGAAACACATTACTGATATTACCTGTAATGGTGCAAATACACGTGCGTAACACACGAGGGCAAAATTGTCATTTCCAATTTTGCGGGGTATTATACTCTTCCCCCCTTAGAACAGTTCTGTCCTCAGAACTCACTAAGGTAAAAATTGTATTTTATACACACCAAAAAAAAAATATCATTACTGTATATAGTAAACTGCAAACATTAAGAAAATAAATGTAGTATAAAAATAAGCAATGTGGAATAACAAGACAAACTCTATATAAGAAGACTATGAGTATCAAAATTTATAAGAACGGAACAAGAAAACTAGAAAAATAGCATAAGGAAAGAAATGTGACAGAACAATAGGATAGATTGAGAGAAATTTTCATACAAAAATAATATTAGGTAAAGCATTAGATAAAAGGAAAAATAAACTTAGTCATTAATTGTCGAATAGTTCAGAAAACAATGCAATAAAGAGAAACATAGTCAATAGATAATTTATAAATTGGTTTAGTAGTTAAAATTTATCAAAGTAATAAGCGGTAGAATGATCAAAATTGCAAACTGATTTGGTATTGTATGACAAAAATTAAATCAGCAATTTAAGAAAAGACTATTGGATAAGAGTTCGAAAAAATAAACGAGAATGAAATTTAGTTAAAAGTATAGAAAACATAAAATAATTTTGTATACCAATAATATAATTTGTAAGGTAATTATAATAATTATACATACGATTTAAAAATTAAAGATATAAAAGGCATACATCGAAATACTTTCGAGTTGTCAAGTAAAGCAAGAAAACCAACATACAAAATTATATACGTACATGGGCGTAAAAATCATAGGGTAGAACAGCCAATATTATGACATGAAAATTATAAATGGTCAATAGGAGTAAAACAACACATTATAGTAGTAAAAGTAATAACATATCATTGAAATAATGCGAAAACTAATCATATAGAAATAACTTACGAATCGAAGAAAAAGTATAAATACTAATTTTATTTTTTGTTAGGTAAGTAGCCACCAAATCTATGATAAGTTAGTAGCAAAATAAAATATGATAAAGTGGTATGACATGCTAACTCATGTAAAGATTCAAAATAAAGAAGAAGACAGCAAGATAGTTGAGATTAAGTAGTAAATATGTAATTAGGATAGATACAGAAATCAGTATAAATAATATAATACTAAGTTGTAAAATATTGTTTAATAGTATAAGCTAATACAAAAATAGAATAGGGGTAAGTAAATATTATAGAAAACAAAGTAGGGGTTATCAAAGTAGAAAATTTTCTCCTGATGTAGGTTCACCTTATTGGTATCCAATTGCAGGCTTGCCCCCTGACCTCAAGTTGTAAAATTGCCTCTACGACATCCGATTGCAGTTTGCCTTCTGGACTTTCGGTTGCAGACTTTGCCTCCCCGACGTCCAGTAGCAGTTTTCCTCCATTGACGTCTATTTGCAGATTTGCCCGCTCGACATCAGGTTGCACCAAAACGGAAGATGGAAAGATGTAATCTTCCATATACACTTGGATATTGGGTGTTTAATAAAGTATGATGTTAAGTTTGAAATCAGTGATATAAAAATAGGAGTAAAAGAAAGTAACATGATGATATGTCAAAATAGATATATAGGATATATCAAACATAAATGATACTAATTAGTAGTAACGAAAAACATTAAGACGAAAATAGCGTAAAGTATATTCACGAGCTGAAAATGCAAATGAAAACGATAATTATGTAGTGTATGTATTATATTGAAGAAGCATAAAACCACAAAATTAATGAGTAGCGATTAATAGTACAAGTGAATATAACAAAACAAATTAGCAAATAATATGTAATAACAATAGTATCGAATGTAGACAATAAAACAAAATGGTGTGTCATATTCATATAGGTAGAAATTTTCAATCTTGTTAAAAATATACTGATATATATAAGACAATATAAGGAAATAGAAAAATATAATACCACAAAATCAAATCATATAAAATAAATATACATAAGCAAAAATTCATAAGCAAAATTCAAAATACAATAGAAATAATAAATGAAGAAAATAATAGTTGCAATATTAATTTAATAAGTGGCAATAAAATACGTAAAGTAATAGCAAATATAAACGGATAAACATAAAGTTACATAAAAATACGAAGGACAAATTTTTAAGATTGAAAGATAGATAAAACAAGTTTAAAGATAAAGACTAAGGAAGATAGACAAAATAATACATATCCAAATGATTTAGTAGTATAAGAAAATATTTATTTAAAAAATATTGAATGTGGAAAAAGTACTATGATAAAAATTCACGAAGAAAAAATTTGAGAGGGAAGTGTGTCTACGTGTAAGGTAGCATGAATGACGGTTCAAACCAACCACGCTTTCACTGTGCCACTCTGATACCAAGGGGAAATGTGCTCGTATACAATCTCATATCAATGTATACGAAAAGAGCGTCATGAACGTGAGTTCCATAACTTCATCATCCATGACTCCAGCCATCCAATAGGGAAAACGAGGAGAAAACATCAGTGTATAGAGCAACATAAATGTAAATCACTTACATTTAAATCTCCATAAACTGAACTCACACTTCTAGTGTCTACCCTAATGTGTCGTCCTTGTAAATTTGTACTACTTACTGAAGCGTGGCTCTGATACCACTCTGTAACACCCCTGCCTCGAGCTCGTACAATTTATACAATAAATACAATTTATCAGATAAATTATTTATAGCATAGTACAACTGCCCATCACAGGCTGCCTCTCAAAAGGTGGTTAACCGAATTTGTGACTCTTGATCATAGGCAATTATATTTTATTATTATTTAATTCTTTGCAACTCCCGATATGGGACTATTTCTCTTCACAAATTATGTTCACTCTCCGAGAGCAACACACACACAGCAGGTCACGTGGGCCCCAGCCTTGGGTGCCCCTTCATCAAGAAGACCAAGACAGCAGACGTTGTCTTTCTCTCCTTTCACAACCGGTGGCCCCTACGGTGACGTCAGCTGATGTCACCGAAACCACAGCACTATGTGCTGTTCTTTTATATCGTGGGCCCTCCTATACATTTCAACATATTTACATATTATGCCATCAATCCATTTTAATACACATATTTATATACTATTATATGTTTAGAAATTACGGGGTGTTACATTAAGATTCTTGCGAAAGGTCCCTATAAAATGGTTAGAAGATTCAGGGGATACATATACAATGGCTTCAGATTTCATACTAAGGATCGTGAATGTTATTTGAAGTCCCAGAATAGTGGAATTGTAGTCACGTCAAAGACTAGAAGTTATGCTACTAGGGAAGACGTGAATCCTATAGATGAAGATGTTGAATATTATGGGGTGCTCACGGATATCATCGAGTTGGATTATTACGGTCATTTTCGGGTAGTCTTATTTTGCGGGGAATGGGCTGGTTTGGATAAGAATTATCCCAAAAACAAGGATAAATTAGGTTTTACAATTGTAAACTTCTCAAATTTGATTCACATAGGTATACACATTAGTCATGAGTCATTTGTGTTTCCATCCCAAGTCCGTCAAGTGTTTTATGTTGAAGATCCAGTTTGCCCCAAATCTAACGTTGCACTTATTATGTAACCAAGAGATGTATTTCAGTTGGGCGACACTGCAAATGATGAGAACGATGATCCCATGAACAATTATATTGCTAATGAATTTCCAATATTTGATGTAAACATAACAGATGACAACAGTAGTCCTAATTGGCTCTGTACGGGTGAAGAGCCAGGAGATGTCTTGGATGATATTGTATTATAATAATCAAAATTCTCTGTTCTGGTTTGCAGTGTATCCTGTACAATTTTGTGTTTATGCCAGCTAGTTGATGTTTATGAATTGCATTGCATTTTATCGTTACATATTTTTTCATATCAAGCTTCTCATGTATTTGTAGCTTTTTATGTATAGATCTATAGTTAGATTAAAAATTATTATTTGTTTTTTATTTCACCTCAAATTTATTATTTGTATAAGATTGACCTTTTTGTTAATTATATTAATATGATGCTTTTTTGTAAGTGAAAAATGCCGAACCGAAATACAAAAAGGGCTCCCTCGCCAACTCCAAGCTCGAGGGATGTGCAGGGACAGTCTCCAGAAGAGACTGAAAGTCAATTTGAGATCGGTGAGGGGAGTGCATCGACAATAAAAATAGGGGACCGACGAGGATGGGAGACGTCTGGAAGCGTTCACCGGATGACAAAATTGTCGTGACAATAATCCATGCAAATCAGTCTGTGGGCAAGGATGCAGCTACATTCTCTAATTTCATAGGGGTAATTACAAGAAATGGGTAAATACTTCTATTGTCTTACGACAGATGGTCCAAAATTTCGGCGACGTCTAAGGCAATTGCCATCAATACAATCAAGGTGTTTCCTTTTCTTTTATTTATGCATGTCAGAAATAGAAGTACTCTTTTATACCTATGCTTTCTATGTATACCTGCAAAATAGATAACCTCAGAGAAAATAACTAAGTATAAAGTGATTGTAATTGACTAATAAATTTACTACATTACTTGTTCCCGATCCTATATATTTGCTAATCTAACATATTATACAGCAAAAATTTCAATACCCCGACAATCTTGATAAGAAATGGTTGAATAAGTCTATGGAAAAGAAGTGGGGAGACTGGAAATGTGAGATAAAAGTGGCATTTTTCGATCAAAATAAGTCCGCAGCCAAGAATGCATGAGTTGTCCCCCCCTAATGTTAATCCTTCCGATTGGCACTACCTTGTTCATGTTTGGAGTTCTCCAGAGGGAAAGTATTCATCTTAATATTACAATTATTGCATTTGACTTTTTTAACTAATTTTGAATGAGTTGTAATTATCTGAAATATGCAGACAATGTCTGAAATTGGTTTGGCAAGTCAGGGACAACAGGAGGTATTGCACACTACTGGAACTAGCAGCTTCGCTGTAGTTTGTGAGAGATTGGTAAGTGTTAAGTGTTTTTTTGTCACCAATGAATATACAAAGATTATAATGTTTCTTATGGTTGTGATTTATTAATATAAAGGTTGAGGAACGCGGTGCAGACAAGTTCGGCGATCTAGATTTCTTTAACGCTATCCACAAGAAATCAGATGGCCAATTTGTTTCCACAACATCTGCGATGATATCGGTAATTTTTCTTCATGATGTATGCGTTCTTTTATTTGTTAAGTCACTTTGAAGTAAACATATCTAGTTTTTTGCCAATTTGTATTTTATCATAGCACTACCAGAGTCAAGTATGCCGAACTGTCTTCCACAATGGCCTCTGACTCTACCACATCTTCCTTTGACACATTATCACTTAAGCGTCATGCTTTGAATGCAACAAGAGGCCCAGAGCGCCCTGGCCGCGTGCATGGAATGGGTTTAGGTCCAACGGCCCACTCAAGTCTTCGAGGCTCAGGCGTCTGCTGAGGATGTAATACTCTAAACTTTCATTTTAATAAAATATTGATTTTTCACGTGTTGTGCACGTCCAAATTTCATGTGTATATTATTTATTTATTTTATATATAAAATTTTATTTTTAGTATGAACAATTATTTTCCTTTACCTTTCTAAAAAGCCTATTTTTAAAGCCTAAAAACACTATTTTATTTATTAAGCCCACTTTAATAATTCTTTATTTTTATTCTCTTGGCCCACAAGCCTAAACCCACTAATTGTGAAGCCCACAAATTTAATAAATCAATTATATGGTCACACTTGTCATGTAGAGACAAATGGTGAACATTTTGATTAATTAAATTATACAAACTTCTAAATAGGGGTACTAGGTGACACGTACAATGCACACTAGTTGGAGGCCGGGTATGGGCTTGGATGATGGGGAGTGTGGGTGAGTGTGCATGGGTGGTTACTTTGTGTGTGGGTGGTTGCTACAACTTCCTCTCCTATCCTAGTCATTCATCCTATAACTATCCAATAAATCCTAGCCCTCCAATCTATTCTAAAATTAGTATAAATACCCCCCTTCATACTTGTATTCTACACTAAAGCAAATATTGAAAGAAGACATTATATATGAGATATATATTAGTGTGTGAGTGTGAGTGTATGTGTGTACCCCATTGGAGGCCGGCCATCATATCACTTGGAGCTCTCGATTTTTGGCAAGGGAGCAAGGGAAGGAGTTCGTTGCACCGCAATCTAGGAGGCGGAGGCACTCTTTCGCATTCTAGGAGGCTCTAGGAGATTTCTTATTGGTTTTCTTCAAAAGGTGGGTGTTTCTCATGACTTCTAAAGTAGGAATCATGTTAGGAATAAATTGATTGTGTTATTATAAAGTAATTAGTTGAGATGAAATACATGTTTTTCCTATTTAAAGTAGAATTGAGAAACTAGCAAATGTGTGTTATTGTGATGATTAGATTTATTTGGAAGTGTATGTTCTCACTCTTTATAGCTTTAGAATGCATGTTAGTTATGCTAAATTGCAATTATGTGAAATTCACTAGTAAGAAATTAAACCATGCTTATTGATTTAAAATGCTAAGTAGAATAGTGTGCTAAAGATGAATTGATAGAAATAATTGTTAATAGATAAACTGAAATTCCCCATTGCTATACATATCATGTGAAAATTTTGAATAAATGAAAAAGAATGCCCTTTTTGGATACGAATAATTGAATGTATTATGTGTAGATTAATTAATAAAAATGGAAGTTTTTACTCACTTATAAAGTTGATTTTGTGCTCTAAAAATATTACAGTTATCAATGTGTAAGCAAACATCATTGTAGTGAATTTTGTGTGAGAAATCATCCTTATTTATGAACAATTATGTAATAGTTTTCAAATGTCGAAATAATGTTCATAAAATGCAAACTAAGGCTAAATTCATGTTTTAAAAGAGGGGAAAATACCTTTAAATATACTTGTTATTATTAAATTAAATGTATTTTTATTCAGAACTTTTTTGTTTTCAAAAGAGGAGAAAAAGAGACAAATTCGCTTTTGAGAAATTTTGAAGTATAGCTTTGAACAGAGAATTAATATCAAAACCTATTTTAAATACCTTCCAATCGATATGTCCACTTAGACCAACTGGTCGAAAGAGACTTGGGTTCGCTACAGTAGTCAGAGGTATTGAGTTTGATACCCCGAGGCTGTGTTTTATTTTGTTATTTTTGTTAAAAATCCAAATCACCGAGAACAGAACACATAAGGCTTATAACCCCTAGTTGAATCGACTTGCGGCTTTGGCCCGTTGGTCTTGTGCACTGTCTGTCTCACCGTTGGTCGCTGGTTTGAATCTTGGTGGGTTTTGGAGTTTAGAAAAAATGTTTTTTTTTGAGATTTTTGAATTGAATTGAATTTTTAAAATAGAATAAAAATCAAAAAATTATGGATTAATTACTAAAAATATTTGGAACCTATTAGGAAATATTTATACAACTTTTGATGAAGTGTGAATAAGAAATTGGGGTTTTTGCAAGAAAGAGCTCATTTTTTAAATTAAATTACTCTTTTAGACAAAAGAAAAATAAATGAAAATTTTCGGTTATAAAAGAGAAATTTTTGAAAGTTGTGACTCGTGTGATTAAATGGAATTAAAAAAATGTGTTTGTAGTAAGATTTTGAAATGTGAATAATAGATTTGTGGAATACATTAATTATTGGTGATTATTAATTGGAAATTGACTCTTGCATATAGATTGCATGTGAAATTGAATTTTTGATTGTGATGAGTTGTGAATACATGAATACTATACTTTTGAAACATGAACTGTGATTAATCAGGAAAAAATCTTATGAGTATGACATTGTAATTATGAGTTGAAATTGAGAATTATGGTATAGCCAAGCCTTATACCGGCAATGAAAGAATTGTGAAATGATATTTTGAAATGAGAAGACCAAGATTGGGTCATGTGAAATTAAATGAATAAGACTGGTATAGTGGGAGTTCTACACTCTAAGAGTTAATTTTAATCATGATTCAATAAAACTAAGGATTAGATACATAGTGAAGATGTGATGAAAGTAAGAGAAAAACATTGAGTATGAGGGCCATTGGATTGGCGGTGTGAGAGTATTCACAGAATGTCCCATGATGAGTCATGATAGGATGTGGATACTGCTCCGGAGTACCGTCCCTGTGGCGACGCTCGTGGGGTATTTGACGACTGCGGGTGGTGTCATGTCTTTGGTAGGAGCTGAATTATAATAGGATGTCTGTATGATGAGTCATGTGTCAGTACGTTGGGATTTCCTCCAGGGCGCCTAGACATGAGTTCGTAGGTCAGAAAACATCTAGGATACTTACCAAAGTTACAGTAGTAGATTAAGTTATGGCGAGGGATTGAACCCTACAAGAAGAAGAACGATTAAGGGCTTGCCCTCGAACCTATGTAGTATGGGCTGCATAGACTCTGAACAAGTGCGCATTAGTATCATATAATATAAATAATTGCATTAAGGACTAAGTGCACATTCATAACACGACATCAATAGGATAGTCGCTTTAGCTTTATTTGTGACAAGTTTGTGGTTGTTAAGAAATGAGAATCGTTATACTGTTTCCGGCATAGAGAGGATGGTCATGTATAATATTTCGTCAGTTGAATGAACAGACGCGCCCACAGTTTTATATACAGGGTAAAGATGCTTGACAATTGAAGTATACATACTGCGCAAGACTATTTTAATGTTGTTTCATATAAATTATTGTAAAGTTGCTTCCGCTGTGATTAAAGTTGCTTCCGCTGTGATAATGTACAAGTGTAATGTAACTCTGATAAAAAAAAGTTTCTTTATTTCCTTGTAAAATTGTACAAAAGAAGTGTAAAGATCATGTGGAACTCGAATTCAGTTGTATTTTGAAATTCGGGGTGTTACAGAGGATCCGAGAGATGAGGAGATACGCTTTCTAAGGTAGGGTTGTCACAGCTTCAAGAGGTTGTTGTAGCTTTGGTGAGGCAACAAAATCTCGAATTAGTCATTCCAACACAGGTTAGAATTGTAACTTAGAATATACACTTGAATAGTTTAAATATCAAAGAAACATCGATGAACTAAGAAGTGTAGGATGATATATAATGAACTTGCACGAAACTTGATTTTAAATATTAAAACTAGTTAATTGTAAGGTAAATAGACAATGAAACTTCATTCATCCAGTACTGGTCATATGATTTTGACTTAACTATTCGTAACTGGGGAGTCTGCACAGGGTCAATGCAGTTCAAAATGTTTGAATGGTTTATGCCATGAAAAAGCAAGGCAACTGCAAATATGAGACTACTTATCGTTTCGCGGGAGATTTTATGAGGATAGTAAAAATTGCCTATGTATCTTAATCCCACCTTGGTACTATATAACATAAAAGGACAGTTACATATATATGCTGTGTGTGCGTGTGTATATGTGTTGGAAATCGGTTCCATCGTATTCTACTCATCAAGACGTATAAAATGATGTACTCACATGTCCAAAACGGATTTCAAATGAATGAAATATTCGCCTCCGAAGTTAGCTTATTAAAATGAAGAATTGGACTTTTGTTTGATATGTGACATTGAAAGTTAGTCCCATATCCAAAAGAAGCAAAAAACAAATGATGTTATCAGTTAAAAACTGGGCCAAAGGGTTGTGCCCTTAGGGGTACGAATATTTTCTCCGGAAGGAGAACACACCCAACTTGGGCGTCGGTGTGAAACACACGCGCCCGCCCGGCCCGGACCCGACTTGGGCTTGGGCTTAAAACAGTAAACTTATTTTTTCAAAAACCGTCAAGGGCTTAGGGCTATAAATAGGACTGGATTTTGATCCAATCGAGTCCAATTTACATCTTCCCTACCACCCTGTATCAGTTTAGATATCACAAAACCCGCTGTCACATCCTTTCTCGCTCGAGTCTTCATTATTCTAGTATAAGTTAGTGGAGTTCTGACTGTTGTTTGTTGGGAGACGATTGCCGAATAACCTGTATACACCGTAGCAGTGGCAAAATAAACGTCTTAAGGACATTGTTTTCAACAAGCCTCGGTCTGTCTATTTCTCTTCACCGTATTCAATGTCGGAATTGAAGATAACTTATCTTCTTTTTGTGTTTTGTGTACAATAGACGCGGTTTGCGAAACAGTCCATTTAATTCACGATTATCAAGATTCGAATTGAAGATACCATATCGTCCTTTTGTTCTTTGTTGATAGTGAATTATACTGTTTGAGAAACAGTATAATTATTATTAAGTTCGAGTAGGAATTTAATTCATTGTTTTTAATTTTTCATTAAAAATTAATTTTGTCAACTTAAGATATAACAATATGCCTCCTTTATGAGACTTGTTTATGTGGTGAGTTGGTGGTTTGGTTTATCCTCTTTGAGGATGTTTTTGGTATTTTTGTAACCACCACTCTTCTGAGTATGTATGAACTCTGGTTTAGTTTTTATGTTATTTTGGCTGGGGTCCTCGGATCTCATCCCTTCTATCAAAAAAAAGATATAACAATATGATACACTAGAAACATTACAGAGATCATCCATGTTTCCGTTATGTGTGTGTGTGATACACTAGAAACAGCAAAAAGATCATCATGTGCGTGTGCGTGCTCAAACAGCAAAAAGATCATCATGTGCGTGTGCGTGCTCGTGTGTAATTTGCATATTTGATTTTGTTTTCTAACATTGCATTTACATCAACTGAACAGTCCTTAATTTTAGTAGGAAGGTGGAGTATGGCGTTTTTGTCTAACTAAAGTGTTTTTAGGAGGAAGGCTTTTCTCCTCCAAGTGCTTTTGTCCATTAACTAAATTGTTTTTTCTCCTCCAAGTGTTGACGAGCAAGTGTTGTCTCCAGAGGTCATTTTTACATATTCATAGACTTAGCAAAAAAAAGTTTGGCGGATAATGGACAATTTATTTATACACTTATACATAAATGATAAGGTTGCTATTAGAAATAAGATGCATCGAAAAAGTAACATATACCTATTGAGTATAGGAGTGAGAAACTCGGAGTAACATATACCTATTGAGTATAGGTGTGATTACACATATACATAATTCATAGCAACGGTAAAAGCCAGAATGAAGAGCGACAACCAAGTCTGCTCACATACTAATAAAATCGCGCACATAAACACTCAGAAATGGGAATAGTAAATGGATACATATGTTGTATCCAATTCAGAGAATCAAATTGATGAATAACTTGCACCAATTCAGAGAATTATTTCAATGAATTGATGAATAACTTCGTGCAAATTCTTTCAATGAATTCAGCATGTCATCTCGATAACCTGCACCAATTCAGAGAATTAAATAATTTTACTGTTCTTCCATTTGGATGTGGTTGCTTTAGCTAGCTGCTCTTTATACAAATTGATATAAATGTAGTAACCTTCCAAGAACTGAATTTGGCTTTGACTGCAATTCTTATATTAACAAGAGATATCCCTGTTTATTATGACGATGAATGTACTGTCGTGTGCTATTTATGCATAACATGCATTTTATAGCAAACAACAAGCTGCAACCGTTTGCTATTTATGCATAAATAGCTACAGAAGATTGCTATATAAGGCACAAGATATAGCTATATGCATAATATACGAGACGAAACTTGAAGTTGCGTCCTACGAAAAATAATAATTTTTTAATTCTTCAAATGCAACTTCAAGTTGCGTCCGACGACTTTTTATATAAAAAAAACATTTAATAAAAACAATGGAGGGGCCCAATAAAAACAATTAACCTAGGACTCCTTGGACGCAACTTGATGTTGCATCCAACGGAGGGGCCCACTATTTTTTAATTTTTTTTTAAACTTCAATAACATTTTTAATTAATAAAAAAATCATAAAAAATTCTAAAAATTCGTCGGACGCAACTTGAAGTTCCGTCTGAACTTTTTATATATTAAATTGGTAAAAAACACCAATCGACGACTGCAGCGAATTGGCCAAATGCTATATGCATTTTTTAAACAATGACGACTGTGGATGCTCTAACAGGCGTAACTGTTTACTATTGAAATCAGATTTTGGGAATAAACACTATTTCTTATTCACTATTCATATGCTCAATAAATCTATATATATATACAATGGTTACTTGGAGAAAGGGTACAATGATTGGGAGAAGTTTAAGGGATTAGAGAAGATACATTTCCTAATCTGTATTAGACATATTTATTCCATATATTCCAACAATCCCCCTCAAGTTGGTGCGTAGATATTGAGCATGCCCAACTTGTCTACAAATTTCACGAAGAGCCGATTCGAAACTGCCTTGGTGAGAATATCCGCAAGTTGATCTTCTAATTTCACTTTGGAGATCTCAATAATTTTCTCATCCAATTTCTCCTTGATGAAGAATCATCCACCTCTACATGTTTCGTCCTATCATGTTGAACTGGATTGGCTGAAATATCACATGCTGCTTGACTATCACAATACACCTTCATAGGTTCATTCGGACCACAACCTAGGTCCTGCAACAAGAGTTTCAGTCATAAAGCTTCCGATATACTTAGAGCTACTCCGTGATACTCAGCCTCTACATTAGAGCGTACAGCAACATTTTGCTTCTTGCTTCTCCATGTAACTAAATTACCTCCTAAAAGATAAGGTAACCTGAAGTGGAGCGCCTATCAATTATAGATCCTGCCCAATCAGCATCAGTATATGCCTCAACCTTCAAGTGACCATGTTTTTTAAATAGGACCTCCTTTCCTGGACAGACTTAATATATCTCAGAATTCTCATCACTGTATCCATGTGATGTTCCTGAGGTGCATGCATAAACTGACTTACCACACTTAAAGCATACGCTAAATCTGGCCGTGTATGTGCAAGATACATCAGTCATCCAACCAATCTCTGATATCTTTCCTTATCACAAGGCACATAATTAGATTCGTTGCAAAGTTTCAATCCTTCTTCTAACGGTGTACCAATCGGCTGACAAGCAGACATTCCAGTTTCCTTCAATAAATCAAGAGCATACTTTCTTTAAGATAGAAATATACTATTTCTCGAGCGAGAAACTTCAATACCAAGGAAATATCTCAAAGTGACCAGATCCTTCATTTCGAACTCTTGTGACAAGTAGCTCTTCAATGCAGTTCTCTCATCAGGATCATTCCCAGTTACTATCTTATCATCCACATATATAATGAGAGCAGTAATCTTACCTTATTTCCTTTTCAAGAATAGGGATGATTTGAATTACTCTGACAATATCCGAATGTCCTCATTGATTTTGTAAACCTCCCAAACCAAGATCTTGGCGACTGTTTGAGACCATATGGTGTCTTCCTCAACCAACACACTTTATTACTGTGTTGGACTCGTCTATTTGATCCTAGTGGTAGAACCATATAAACCTCTTCAGTCAATTCCCCATACATAAAGGCATTCTTCACATCAAATTGTTCCAATGATCAGTCAAGATTTACAGCAAGTGACAGTAGAACTCGAACAGTATTGAACTTTGCCACAGGTGCAAATGTTTCTTCATAATCAATTCCATAAGTTTGAGTGTACCCTTTGGCAACCAGCCTTGCCTTGTACCGCTCTATCGGATCATCAGGCTTATACTTCACCGTATAAATCCATCTGCATCCTACCGGCTTCTTTCCTGCTGGTAGTTCGACTATCTCCCAAGTTTCATTCTTCTTTAAGGACTTCATCTCCTCATCCATAACTACTTTCCACCTTGGATCGGCTAAGGCTTCTTGCACACTATTAGGAATAGATACAATAGATAATTGATTCACAAATGACTTATTTGATTCAGACAATCAGTGAATGGACACAAAATGACTCATGGGATACTTGACATTACTAGTGGGATCAGGTTCATAAGTAGGTTTTGGGATACCTCTAGTAGTATGATTCGGGAGTTCACTTCTTGGAGCTTCGGACAATGACGACGATTGGTTTTGGGGTTCTGACGGTGCTGGTGGTGGAGATGATACTAGCGGTGGTATGGATCCCTACGGCTCATCTTCTAAAAGGTTCGGCACTGATTACAGTTCCTCGTGGAGATCTTTTCTTTCAACTAAATCTTCTTCCGCCTCAACCAAATCTTCATTCGAGTGATCGTGATCGTCAATACTTACATCCAGTTTTTCACCTATTGTATCCAATTGGTGACTTTGAGCGGTAAGCATTTCGGTAACGCCCCGAATTCCAAATAAGACCGAATTCGAGATTTCACAGAATCTTTACACTTCATTTCATACAATTTTACAAGGAAATTTAAACTTTTCATCATACATCAAAGTTCTTTACATTTTTATACACAGCGGAAAATAAAATGAATTACAACAATGAAAATAATACACAACTTGTACAACTTTATCAATGTAATTAATCAACACCATCATAACATCTTTACTTCTTCATGAAAAAACCCAGTTCCTGCATAATAAGCTGTGGGCACGTCAGTTACTTACAACTGACAAAAATGTTATACTCGGACATCCTCTCTATGCCGTTCATATAACGATCTCAATACTTTAACAAACCACAAATTGAATACAAAAATAAAGTGTTAAATGTGACTACACTAAACATGTAAGTGTATGCGATGCCTTAATGCCTAATGCAGATATTTTACACTAAGATGACACTAATGCATACTTGTTCGGATTCTATGCATCCCATACTACATAGGTCCGAGGGCAAGCACCTACGTACTCCATAATAAAGGGTTCGATCCCTCGCCATGACAAACTACCCAGTAATAAAACAAAGTTGGGACATTCCACGAGTACGGATCCCAGTCCCGGAGAACCGCCGCAGCAAATCCCCCGCCCAACTGTTATAAAGACTCCTCGTCGTGCAAACCTCCCGCAAGTGCCCTCTAGCTCCGGTATACGTATATACTTTGGAGTACAGAAAACTATCTGCCCGACTAGGCATAGTCCCGGATTTAAAATAAAAGTTCGTTTCCTACGAGGCAACCACAGTTCCAGAGTACACCGCCCGACTGGGTCTATAGTCCCGTGAACCACCGCAGCAAATCCACCGCCCGACTATATAGAGTGCTCCACTTACGTTTGCCCAGATTTACTACATCTTCACTTATGTGCCTAGTTCTTAAGTTCAAGACATAAATCAATTTATCATACCTAGAGTTAGCTTTACCCCCTACCGGACTTAATCACAAATACCGAGATAGCACCATGGCCATATCTTAAAAATATAACTCAATTCTTTTTATTTCCACAATGCCATTACCCGAGGTCTCACTAACTCTAAATCACAACTTTTCATGTACAAAAATCTATGGGTACTCATACCCTTCAATAATCATGTCTTAAACTTAAATATTCTCATCTTCAACTTATTCACAAATGATCAATGTCTTGCCTTAACACTTATTCACAAAGTGATCATTGTCTTATCTTGACACTATTCATGATTCATTTATTCATTCATAATCTTTAGAAGCAATAATTCTTTTCATGAACATAAATTCATCACTTGAAATCTTATTAGCGATTTAAGCTCAAATAGCAATTTATATCTTAACCCACATCGAATATTTCTTAAATCAAATAAGTGTATAATCTCATCAAGAGAAATCAATTCACATGAATATTACTTTAAATCTCATTTGCAAATTAAGTTCATATAAAAATTTTCACATCAAGTATTCTTACTCAACCAAAATAATTAATAAATCTCACTTAGGAGAAAAGTCAATTGCATTGTCGAAAACCTTTAATCTTCTCATAATTCAAAAATCAAGTGAGAGAATTTAAATACTCAAACCCAAATCAGAGAACACAAATACTCATACCCAAGTCAGAGAAGCCAAGCTCTAAAAATGTTTTCAGACTCCAATGTCAGAGAACATAATACTCAAACCTGAAGTTAGAGAAGCCAAAGTTCTCAAAAATGTTTTTAAGTCCCAAAGTCAGAGAACATAATACTCAAACTCAATGTCAGGGAAGCCCAACTCAAAAAAAAAATTGTTTTAAGACCCCAAAGTCAGAGAACATAGTACTCAAACCCAATGTCAGAGAAGCCAAAGGCTCGAACCCAGAACCAGTAAGGAAATAGCCCAATGCCAAGCCACAAGGCCAAGAGCGCCCACAGTAAGGATGTCAAAAAATAGGTTTTATATGCTCAACGCACCTCTAATACTCTCTGTTAAACTCCTATGCTTCGGAAAAACCAATTCACAACTCAAAATAAGCGAACTCATGCACTCCAAAAATTATCTGAGAACAGTAAAATAAATTATAGTGCAATAATAGCTTCACACAATTGAAAATTTTCACCGTGTAAAGAATAACCCAATTTTTGCTAAATCTTGCAAAATGTCAATTTTACTCAATAAATCTATTTTTCATGTCAAATAATAATACGATAATTTTCCTCTTGGTGAATAGGTACATAAAATTTCTACTCTTCAAGAGTGAAACATAAGTCAACAATTCATATGCCAAAATAACACAATTTTAATTCTTTTAAGTCTATCTTAATCAACATGAGCTCTACATAAATTTTAGAGTATTTACTAGCACACATATCACAAATCATGAGAGCATCTAGACAATTCTAAAATAGCAATTCAGTTTTTAAGATAATCTACACATACAACTACTCAATAATTTAGAAAGTATAAAGGATCGCCCACCCAAGAAATATTGATTTCTTGCAATTTGCACTCCTAGAATGAGAGCTCCTAGAAAATCTGCTTCGCCTCCTCGAATTCCGCACACCAAGAGAAAGCTGCCATACTTCATTTCGGCTACATGAACAGCAAGAGCACCCCAACTTCAACTTTCAGCCAAGAAAACAAGAAACACTCCAACTTCACTTTTCTCTAACATATATATGTATATATTCATATAACTATATATGCTAGAATAGGCTAGGTGTTGATATGGCTAATAATGGGGTTAAATCGGAGTTGTTCAAAGTGGGCACGAATCTTGAAGTCGCAAGGACAGGATGGTAATTTCATCTACAAACGGGTCCGAATTGGGTACCGAGTCTCCCCTCTTAGACCTGCTGGCCCATAAACGGATCTGATAAGCAGAGAACAGGTCTCAACCCGTTAGGGACCAGATCAACAGGATAGGAGCAGATCCCGGCTTGTCCCTATCTTGAGGGGATGGTTGTAACCAACCCCAACCAGCCACACCGGAAAGTAGGGATTCACCCTTATCCTGAAAAAAGATCTCCATGACGACTATAAAAACCCCCCTACCTCCTACTGTTGATGGTGATCACTCTTCGCACACTAAAGCTCTTTCTCTTCACTTTTTCTTTGTATTGACTTGAGCGTCGGAGGGTTCGTCGCCGGGATCCATCCCGATGTCACGAACATTTGTGCAGGTTCAAGGGAGCACAAAGGAGTCAACTAGTCAGCAAGGAAGAAGAAGAGTTTCGCCTGTTCGAGTTCCTCACGAACCTACAAATCTCATCTATTGCCCCCACACAAGAATCTAGCGGCAACAGGGGTGAATGTGTATTAGGTGGAGAAATCAGAGAGTTGGTGGATCGGCTTGGTTGGCTTCAGAAGTGTACAGAGGACCCCCCCCCCCCCCCCCTTCATTCATTTTTGCATTGCTGATGAAAACCAATGAGTTGGTTGGGTTGAATGTGATTTATTATTCATTAACCACGTAATTGCCCACTAAATCCCACTCATCCCTTCCTCTTCCTACTCTCCATATCTTCATCTCCTAAACTCTCGATTTGGCTTCTCATCTTCTCTCACCTAATGCACGTGCACGTGTTGTGCACTAGCACACACTTCACGTTTAATTATTTAAAAACATAAACTACATATATACATAATACGTATGTGAAAATTTGTTTAATAATGTTTCATACAAAAATAAAATAAACATACGCACTCTCCAAAATTTATTTTGAAAACGGATACGCTCAAATACGCGCACCGAAGCAAATACGTGCGTCGCACGTAAAATATCAAAAATACGAAATTGACTTTATTAATGGAAAAGATATTGAAATATATTCGAAAACAACATAAGAAAAATATATTTATTAATTTTATATATTCCACGACGTAATTGCTACGTACATAGAAAACACGTGCATTACAGGTACAAAAGTATTTAGATCAAAATTGCGAGAAAAATAAATTTCCATTTTATAAAATAGATTTGAATACCAAAAATAAATAATTTAAACACATAGAAAATATTACACGTAGCGGTGGAAACACATAATCGATACGTGCATCAAAAACACGTAAAAAGCACGTAAACCCCAGAGATTGAAAATTTAATATTTTAGTTGACGGAGAATGCATAAATAGTCAGAAATCACAATACATAATGAAAACAAGTTATAAATATTACCAGTAATGGTATAAAATACACGTGTGTAACACACAAGGGCAAAATTGTCATTTCCAATTTTGCAGGGTGTTACACTCTCCCCACTTAGAATAGTTCTGTCCCCAGAACTTGCTAGGGTAAAGGTTCTATTTTGTACACGCCAAAGAAAATATCTTACTGTATTTAGAAAATTGCAAACTTTAAGAAAATAAATGTAGTATAAAAATACGCAACGAGGAAAGACAAGACAAACTCTATATAAGAAAACTATGAGTATAAAAATTTTATAAGAATGGAACGAGAAAACTAGGAAAATAACATAAGAATAGAAATGTAACAAAATGACTTTAGAAAAATTTTTATACAAAAATAATATTAGACAAACCATTAGATAAAAGAGAAAATCAATTAAGTCATTAATTGCGGAATAGTTCGGAAAACAACGCAATAAAGAGAGACATAGTCAATAGGTAATTTATAAGTAGATTTAGTAATCAAATTTCATCAAAGTAATAAGCGACAGAATAGTAATATTGCAAAACTGAATTGGTATTGTATGAGCAAAATTTGAATTTAGCAATTTAAAAGAAGACTATTTGAATAAGAGTTTGAAAAATAAACGATAACAAAGTAAAGTAAAAAGTATAGACAACATAAAAATGATTTTGTATACCAATAAAATAATTTGTAAAGTAACTATAATAATTATACGTACGATTTGAAAATTAATGATATAGAAGGCATACATCGAAATACTTTTGAATTGTCAAATAGAGTAAGAAAACAAACATACAAAATTTATATACGTACATAGGCATTAAATTTATAGAGTCAAACAACCAATATTATGACATGAAAATTATAAATAGTTTGTAGGAGTAAAACAAAACATCATAGTAGTAAAAGTAATAACATATTATTAAAATAGTGCGAAAACTAATCATATAGAAATAACTTACGGATATAAACACTAATTATTATTTTTTTTTAGGTGAGTAGACACCAAATCTATGATAAGTTACTAGCAAAATAAAATACGATAAAGAGGAATGAAATGCTAGAAGATTCAAAATACTAGGAAGAAGATAGTTGATATTAAGTAGTAAATACACAAGTAGGATAGAAATCAGTATAAATAATGTAATGCTAGGTTGTAAAATATTATAAAATAGTATAAGCTAGTACAAAAAATAGAATAGTCGTATGTAAATATTATAGAAAATAAGTAGGGGTTATCAAAGTAGAAAATCTCCTTCTGGTGTAGTTTTGCCTCGTTGGTGTCCAACTGCAGACTTGTCTCTACGATCTCAAGTTGTAGAATTGCCTCTGTGACATCTGATTGCAGTTTACCTTCTGGACATTCAGTTGCAGATTTTGCCTCCCCGACGTCCAGTTGCAGTTTGCCTCCATTGACGGCTAATTGCAGATTTGCCCTCTCGACATAGGTTGCACCAAAATGGGAGATGGAAAGATATATGTACTCTTGGATATTGGGATGTTTAATAAAATATAGTAATATGTTTGAAATCAGTGATATAAAAGTGGACGAAAATGTTGCAAATAAAGTAGGAAATTATGATGATAAAATATTAAAATAGATATACTTTAAATATAGGATATACAAAATTTGTAGTAATGAAAATGACTTGTAATATTAAGACGAAAATAGTGTGTAAGCCCAATTTTCAGATTTTATTGTATTTTGTATTCTTTTGATTAAGTAATTGAATTCATTTGTTATGGAGCATTTTGTCTTTTCTTGGGTTCTTTTGTTCCCTCTTGATCAATCTGTGTACTTTGATTGGATTCTGTTCTTTTGCAAATTTTGCACTTTTCTATTTTGGATTTGATTTGTGCTCTTTTTTGTTCGTCTCATCTCATTGCATTTGTTTATCTCTTTTTAGAGCCAAAACCGATACCCAGAACCCACATAACCTCAACCCAAAACCCTAATTTCTTGATCCCTATAAATACCATATTAATTAAACCCTAATATCTATCTCTCTATCTCTCTCTCCACCGTTTCTCTCTCCCCGCACCCCTATTTCCCTCTTTCTGTTTTCGCTGAACCCAAACCCAACCGCAAACAACCCCCGACCCCCATCGCTCCTATCGCCCTAACCTATCTCCGTGCACCCCCATTGCCATCGTCGTCTCTCGCCGCTCCTTTGTAACCCCCTAGAGCCGCCGTTCGAGCCCCGGAGTCCCCTAGCACCGTCGTCCACTATTTTCGACCGCAAAACAGAGCTTTCGCTCGTCGGAGTTGTCGTCGCCACCGTCACTACCCGACCGTGGTGCTGTCGCCTTTGCCGTGGTCGCATCGTCGAGCCGTCAGCCGCACAGTAGCTGCCGTGTTCTCTCTCTCTCCTCGCCAAAGGTAGAAGATGACCAGTGATTGGTCGGATCCGCTGTCCCGTGTTCAACCACGCTAGATCCCTCTTGCTGTCCCCTATTTTGGATCGAAACCGGTGTGAGGAAGAGTTTCTATTGGGCTGATTTGGTGTTCTGTGTTCTGTGCGCACCAGATCCTGTCTTGCTGTTCGGTGTTCTGTCCCGATCCGGTGTAGGATTTGCTCTTGGATTTTTGCTGTTGCTGTTGGTTCTTCGCACGTGTTTTTTGGAGATTTCTCCCTAGATTCTGATCTCGTTATTCCTATTTAATTATATCTGCAATAACATGCAAGTCTCTTCTTGAACCCTTTTTATTGTTTGTGTTCAAGATTATTTGATCTCATGCAAGTAGATCCGTCCATTTTGTTATCAAAAACTGCTTTTGACAATTCCGTTAAGATTATCGTGGGTTTACATGAGCTAACCCGATATACTATTAACATCGTGCTATCTCTTCGATCTTAAACCCAGTCCCCATTGTTTCATGCATATGCACAAATAAATAACTAGATTCATGCTTAGAACTGCTTGATGAAATGGACATGTTAAATTGAATGTACTGTATCGGTTTTAATTGATGAATTAACACCATGACTGTGATAAATGTACCTTGAACCTTAGAAATTACATGTTGACACCTAGGATTCACTTGATTACTAATTTGCATGCTAGATGTGATCATATGATTTATTTATTTTCCTATTCATGTTAAGACAATTTCTGGACTGCTGTATGATTCACTTTGAATTAGATTTTTAACCATGCTAATGACATAATTTGGAAGAACTTACTAAACATAAAATATAGCCCTTGATGTCTAGATAATTTTTCCTTGGTCTAGATTTAAATTCCAATTTGTCATCTGTTAGATATAATCACTTTATTGCAACTGTGTTAGTAATTTCAAACTCAGAATTTCATGTGTACTCTGCTATTCTATATTTTATTTGACCCTGTTGATAGTAGAAAAAAAATCTAAAATAATTTAGGCTAGACCTAGACATGTATAGGTATCGCCCAGAATTTTTATAGATTTTATTAATGAGTTCTCTGATCTGAAATAAATAGTTGAACACAACCGACTGCATGCTGCCTGAACTTAAAACCTGATTAGAATAGCGTTTTCACCCTAGTTCCTATACCTTTTATATACCTTAATTATACTCACTGGAACCGTGTGGAAGTCTATTTTCCAGATCTTCTGGCAGATTCAGATTTGCTAATTTTTAGTGACCATAATCCATATTTTGGTACAGCAAGGTCATACTGTCCTGATTTTGTGAAATGTGTTTATATGATGTGTTTGCCTCTTGCTTTGTCTGAAATGCTTAGAATTAGTCACACATAGTAATGAATAATATTGACACTCTCTTGTATGCTCACATAGGATGAAAATAAATTGATAACAAGCCGGGGTTATATGGGATGACTTGGTAGTGAACAGTCGGAGACTGTACTTGGTCGGGCCCTACTGTACTGACCCGTACTGTATGGCCATAAATACTGCCTGATAAACACTGATACTGAATATTAAACACTGATTACTAGGCCGAGTACACGAACCGTGAATTCACCATCAGCCTAAAGCGTTCACTGTGTGTTGTGCTGAATCTGTGGAATGGGATGCAGTAGTACGTGCACTAGATAGACTAATAAAATAATTAATAAACTGTATTTCTCGCTTGATCCTGACATCACTCATTACATGCGTGATTTACTGTAGACATTTGATAATATTGCCTGCTCTTTGTTTTGTTCTTTGTATTTGACCATGTTCTTTTTTCTTGATATTCATGCTTCCCTATTATCCTTTGTTTTCTTTACTTGCCGCCCATGACTTGCTCTAAGGGCACTCTTTTATTTCTTTTTAGACCATAAATTTACAGGTGCTGAAGGATCTATTCCTGAAGGAATTAGTGAGCAACATTTCTAAAGATGGATCCAGTCTCTGCTGCATAGTTTTACTTGTTGCTATTTATTTCTTGAATATTATTATAACTTGTACTTTGTTTTGGGCTCTATGACCCGTAGTTTTGTTTTGATCCCAATTGTTGGATATTTATACTGTTGGTTTATTTCATTAATATTGGAATTCATCTTGTTTTATGTGGATATATTTTCCTGCATGGTTGTACTTTGTTATTCTTATTGATGAGTTAGTCTGGTACAGCTTATGGATGGTGTTTACATCATTCGCTAGGCCTACATTACGTACTCGTGTTCCGTATTTTAGAAAGCGGTGCATGACAGGGTTTTAGTGGTATCAGAGCCAGGTTGAGTAATATATCAATCAAACATGACTATCTTTAGGAGGGTGGCTTTGATTGGTATATTAGTCGAGTTTGGCTCTAGTCGGGTTAACTCAGTGATTTGCACACCACGATAATCACATGAATACTTATATAATAACTAACATATGACCAGGTACTGACCATCTTTGATTGTGTTTTAGGCTATGGCTCGTGGGAATTCTTCTTCTCACTCAGGAGATCAGCAGCCAGACAATGCTTCTATTCTCCAGACGATTCAGCAGATGATGGCTCTTCAGCAGGAGCACAATGAGCTTATGAGCCACTTTGGCAGCCAATGGGAACGTCACTGGACCAGCACCTGGGCCTCTGCCACCTAGTCCTGGTACAGTAGCGGATTTCATGCGGCTGCACCCGGACAAGTTTTCGGGTACTGAGTCGCTGTTGGAAACCGAGCAATGGCTTATCCGGATGGAGCAACTGCTGGTCACCGCTTGTGTTGCTGAGGCGGATCGTATGGATGTGGTTTGCATCCAGCTGGTGGATCTCACTCATATATGGTGGCGGGTTGAATCCGAGAGGATGCTGTGACCCATTGAGTGGGCCACTTTCTCTGAGAGCTTCATGGCGAAGTTCTTTCCCAGTGTCACCGAGGCAGAGATGGAACGACAATTTGTTTCACTAACTCAGGTCAGCTAGATAATGTTCTTAATTGTCATTTGTTGTTGCCTATTTCACTTGTGACGGTAATAATTTGAGCATTATCTTAATTATGGAACCCGTTCTATGGACGAGTATGTTGCAGAGTATACTCGGCTCAGTCGCTTCGCCCCTACCCTCGTTGCCACTGATGAGGCTCGGGCAAGTCATTTTCTGTCGGGCTTGAGCTTTCCCCTCCAGGACCGTTTGGCTGCTCTTCGGCTTCGTGCTTATTTCGATATTCTGGATGCGGCTCAGATCCAAGAGCAGACTTTTAGCAGATCTAGTGTTCCTCTGAGGACAGTTTCGCACCCTGTTGCAGCTCGACCTTCCGGAGGACCTATTCGGAGGTTAGTTCCACCCCCTCCCGTGAGAGCACAGCCGTACGCACCTGTTGTTCCGATGAATGTTGAGACTTGTGGCTATTTCCATAAGACTGGGCATTCACATCAGGATTATAGGATGGCCAACCGGCAGTGTTTAGTGTGTGGGAGCAGTGAGCATATGGTTCGTGACTGTCCGTGGAGCAGAGTTTCTGCGCCGGTTACTTGTGCTGCTCAGCTAGGAGCGCCGACGCGTGGTCAGGGCAGGCCGTCTCTTCCTCCACAGAGGCAAGTCTTTGATCAGAGGCATGTGGATCCTAGAGGAGGTCAGGTTGGTGGTCGTGGTCAGGCTTATAACCTGACAGCCAAGGAAGCGGAAGTTGCTGTTGGAGTGGTTGCAGATATATCACAATAGTTGTACTTTCTCTTCTTTCTTTCAGTTTTCTGCATGTTATTTTTTTTCCCTCCTTTGTATAATTATTCGTGTATATATCCTGCTGGCTCCTTATTCTTTATTTGATCTTCTTCTAGGTGTGATTTTAGTTTTCTCTCTCCCTGCTCATGTGTTGTTTGATTCGGGTGCTACCCACTCTTTCATTTCTTCTCGCTTTGTCGACTAGCATGGTTTGGCTTGTGATGCTATGCCCGCAGCTTGGGACATCACCACAGGTGGAGGTGTCGTTGTCTGTTCTAGGTTTGCAAGCAGAGTCCGTTGCTGATTAGTGGTGTGGTTTTCTCGGCGGATTTGATTGTGATTCCTAACTCCGGTTTTGATGTCATTTTGGGCATGGACTAGTTGGGTATTTCCTGTGTCGTGATTGATTGCTGCGAGAAGAAGGTGACTTTCAGGCTTTCTGGTCAACTAGAATTTGTTTTCCATGCAGGTGAGACACCATCAGGGCGTATCAAGAACTCGTTGGATCCCAAGGTTGTTTCTCTTGCGTCACTGGGTTCTGATAGGGTTGTTGCACGCTTGGTTGTGCGGGACTTCCTTGATGTGTTTCCCAAGGAATTGCCCGGTTTGCCGCCAGTCCGAGATGTGGAGTTCAGCATTAATGTTCTGCCTGGTACGACCCCTATTTCCAAGAGTCCGTATCATATGGCACCGATTGAATTGGCAGAACTGAAGGTGCAAGTTCAGGAGCTGCTTGATACGGGTTTTGTCAGACCTAGTGTTTCGCAATGGAGAGCCCCAGTTCTGTTTGTCGGTAAGAAGGATGGAAGCCGCAGGCTTTGCATGGACTACAGGGAGTTCAACAATGTTACTGTCAAGAATCGGTATCCATTGCCGAGGATTGACAATTTGTTCGACCAACTAGGAGGTGGTCCGATGTTCTCGAAGTTGGATCTACGTTCTAGGTACCATCAAGTTAGGGTGAAGTCAGAGGATGTTCCGACGATGGCTTTCCGAACAAGATATGGGCATTATGAGTTCTTGGTGATGCCTTTCGTAGTGACTAATACATCGGCAGTGTTCATGAGTTCAATGAACCGTGTGTTTTCGCCGTACTTGGATCAGTTTGTCGTGGTTTTCATCGACAACATATTGGTGTACTCGCGGAACAGGGCAGATCATGCCGAGCATTTGAAGGTGGTTCTGCAGACTTTGAGGGAGAACCAGCTGTATGGGAAGCTCGATAAGTGCGAGTTCTGGCTAGATCAGGTTGCTTTTCTTGGCCACATTATCTCCAGTATTGGTGTTTCTGTGGATCTATCGAAGATTTTTGCGGTCAAGGATTGGCATATTCCGAAGTCTGTTTTTGAGGTGTAGAGTTTCCTTAGTTTGGCTGGTTACTATAGGAAGTTCGTTCAAGATTTCTCCAAGATGCTGGACCCTTGACTAGTTTGACCAGGAAGGAGCAGAAGTTCGTCTAGGATGAAGCTTGTGATGAAGCTTTCACCGAGTTGAAGCGTTGGTTGACGTCTGCGCCTGTGTTGATTGTACCCAACAGTTCGGGTGGTTTTGTGATATTTTGTGATGCTTCGGGGAGAGGTCTAGGAACAGTGCTGATGCAGCGAGGCAGGGTTGTCGCTTATGCATCGAGGCAGTTGAGACCTCATGAGAAGAACTATCCTTCGCATGATCTGGAGCTTGCAACTGTGATCTTTGCCTTGAAGTTGTGGAGGCACTATTTGCTTGGGGATAGAGTTGAGACTTTTATAGATCACAAGAGCCTCAAGTATGTGTTCACGCAGAAAGAGTTCAACATGAGGCAGAGAATTGGCTGGAATTGATGGTAGATTTTGACATCAATTTGCAGTATCACCCGGGCAGAGTTAATTCAGTGCCGGATGCTTTGAGTCGGAGGCCTGCTGCTATGTTCCTCACTCAGCAGAAGGAGCTAGTGGAGGACATGAGGAGGCTGGAGTTAGATGTGTTGCTTCTCGAATCAGATCGGCAGCTTATGTTGTTGCAGTTGCAGTCATCCTTGGTAGAGCAGATCAAGGTAGCTCAAGAGAGTAATCAGCAATTGCAGGAGTTTCGGAGTGAGGTTGAAGCTGGTTTGAGATCTGATTTGGTTGTCCATGCTGATGGGTCGCTTCAGTTTGGCTCTAGGTTGTGTGTACCTAGAGAAAAAGTCAGGCAGAAGCTACTCGAGGAAGCTCATCGGTCCCCGTATTCTATACATCCTGGTGGTACCAAGATGTACAGGGACTTGAAACAGAATTTCTGGTGGCATGGTATGAAACGGAATGTGGCTCGATTCGTCACCCAGTGCCTAATCTATCAGCAGGTGAAGGCGGAGCATCAGAGGACCGCAAGACTTTTGCAACCCCTTCCTATCACTAAATGGAAGTGGGAGAATATTGCGATGGACTTTGTGACAGCTTTGCCGAGGAGTCCTAAAGGTCATAATGCTATCTGGGTGATAGTGGATCGGCTGACGAAGTGTGCTCATTTCATTCCTTTCCGTGTGGGTCAGTCCACGGAGAGTTTGGCCGTGCAGTACGTTCAGTAGGTTGTTCGTCTGCATGGAGTTCATGTCAGTATTGTATCGGATACAGATACGAGGTTCAAATCTTAGTTCTGGGAGAGTTTGTAGAGGAGCTTGGGTACTAAGCTGAGCTACAGTACAGCATTTCATCCTCAGACGAATGGGCAGTCAGAATGGACAAATCAGACCCTAGAAGATATGTTAAGATCTTGCGTTCTTCAGTTTGGAGGTTCATGGGAGGATCATCTTCACTTGGCCGAGTTCTCTTATAATAATAGTTATCAGGCAAGTCTCAAGACTGCTCCATTTGAAGCTTTGTATTGACGCAAGTGTAGATCGCCAGTCTGTTGGGATGATATCGGCGAAAGTAAGCTTTTAGGCCCTGAGTTGATCACGAAGGCAGTTGATGTCGTGGCTGAGATCCGCAAGCATTTGCAGGCTGCTCAAGATCGGCAGAAGAGGTGTGCTGATTGTCATCGGAGACCTCTAGAGTTTGAGGCAGGTGAGCATGTGTTCCTCAAGGTATCGCCTTGGAAAGGTGCTATCCATTTTGGCAGTGGAGGAAAGTTGAGTCCTCGATTCATCGGTCCATTTGATATTGTGGAACGTGTGGGCAAGGTAGCTCATAGGCCCGTGTTACCGCCAGCTTTAGCAGGTGTCCATGATGTATTTTGTCCTGTGAAATTCGACCCGTCTCTATCTTAGACCATTGAGAGAAGGTACTAAAGAATAGAGTCATCAAGTTGGTTCGAGTTTCTTGGGATCCTCGCTCGCCAGGGGAGTCTACTTGGGAGTTAGAGGAAGAGATTCGGGAAAGGTTGCCTCATTTGTTTGAGTAGTGTTCGTTTTGCTTTGTTTTGCTTTGTTTGTTTCGGGGTTTGCCCTATCACCTCTTGTATGAATTTCGAGAACGAAATTCTTCTTGTAAGGTGGGTTGGATTTGTAAGCCCTACTTTCAGATCTTATTGTATTTTGTATTCTTCGGATTAATGTATTTGAATACATTTGTTATGGTGCATTTTGTCTTTTCTTGGGTTCTTTTGTTCCCTCTTGATCAATCTGTGTACTTTTGATTGGATTCTGTTCTTTTGCGAATTTTGCCCTTTTCTATTTTGGATTTGATTTGTTCTCCTTTGTGTTCGTCTCATCTCATTGAATTTGTTTGTCTCTTTTTGGAGCCAAAACCGATACCCAGAACCCACATAACCTCAACCCAAAACCCTAATTTCTTGATCCCTATAAATACCCTATTAATTAAACCCTAATATCTATCTCTCTCTCTGCCATTTCTCTCTCCCCGCACCCCTATTTCCCTTTCTCTGTTTTCGCTGAACCAAAACCCAACCGCAAACAACCCCCGACCCCCGTCGCTCCTCCGATCGCCCTTCACCACCGTCACCACCTTCACCACCGTCACCACCTTCACCATCTCACCATCGTTGTCCCCCTTGTCCTTGCCATCCCCATCACCGAAGCCCATCCACCGAAAGTTCACCATTGCCGTAACTCCCTCACCATCGCCCTAACCCATCTCCGTGCACCCCCATTGCCCTCGTCGTCTCTCGCCGCTCCTTTGCAACCCCCTAGTGCCGCCGTTCGAGCCCTGGAGTCCCCTAGCACCGTCGTCCACTATTTTCAACCACAAAACAGAGCTTTCGCTCGTCGGAGTTGTCGTCGCCACCATCACTACCCGACCGTGGTGCCGTCGCCTTTGCCGTGGTCGCGTCGTCGAGCCGTCAGCCGCACAGTTGCCGTCGTGTTCTCTCTCTCTCCTCGCCAAAGGTAGAAGACAACCAGTGATTGGTCGGATCTGCTGTCCCGTGTTCGGCCACGCCAGATCCCTCTTGCAGTCCCCTGTTTTGGATCAGATCCGCTGTGAGAAAGAGTTTCTATTGGGCTGATTTGGTGTTCTATGTTCTGTACGCACCAGATCATGTCTTGTTGTTCGGTGTTCTGTCCCGATCCGATGTGGGATTTGCTCTTGGATTTTTGCTGTTGCTGTTGGTTCTTCGCACGTGTTTTTGGGATTAGATCCGTCCATTTTGTTATCAAAAATTGCTTTTGATAATTCCGTTAAGATTATCGAGGGTTTATACGAGCTAACCCGACATACTCTTAACATTGTGCTATCTCTTTGATCTTAAACCCAGTCCCATTGTTTCATGCATATGCACAATTAAATAACTAGATTCATGCTTAGAACTGCTTGATGAAATGGACATGTTAAATTGAATGTACTGGATTGGTTTTAATTGATGAATTGACACCATGACTGTGATAAATGTACCTTGAACCTCTGCCTTCTACTGATTCAATGCTTGACTTTCTTTGTAAAAAAATTTTACCCTTCTTATTTTGTAACAGGGATCGAAGACTGTAACTAATTGGACCTTCAAGTTGTTCTCCACCATGGCATTCCATACACATCATCTATTCTTGGATTTGACCCTATTCAACGGCTTTTAGCTATTGGAACACTGTGAGCTATTAATTTATCATTTTGTTTTCTCTCTGCTTAATATTCCTTTTATTATAAGGTAGTATATACATTTAAGTAACTAATTTTAGATAACTGGTATTGTCCTTTAATTCCCTTCCCTTTAAAATCCTAGGTTCTTTCCTTTGGATATAAGAATTCTTTTAGAAAACATATTGTTTGTTACACTTTTGTGGAATGATGTCTAATGGATTTATGGTGAAGATAGTGTCTCTTTTAGTTAAGATGAAGAGTTGGGAAGAATATCCTCATAAAATTTGTTTATTTTAGGTTGTTAGGAACATGTACATATTTCTACGGGTTGTGATGTAGCACCCCGAATTCCAAAATACAACTATATTCGAAGTTCCACAGGATCTTTACACTTCTCTTCGTACAATTTTACAAGGAAACTTAAAACTTTACTTTACATCCGAGTTACATTTACATTTAAACTTAAACAACAGAAGCAATTTACAATATTTACATAAATAGATGTACAACACTTGAAATATTCTTTAAACTGCTTGCATACTTTAATCTTTGTCAATTCCTTTATCCTGCATAAAGACTGTGGGAACGTCATTTCATTCAACTGACGAGATATTATACACGGTCATCCTCTCTATGCTGAAATAGTATATCGATTTTCAATGCTTAACAAACCACAAACTTGTTCACAAACAAAGCTAAGGGGACTATCCTATTGATGTCGTGTTGTGATTGTGCGCATAGTCCTTAATGCAATTTATTATTATTATTAGATGACACTAATGCGCACTTATTCGAATTCTATGCATCCCATACTACATAGGTCCGAGGGCAAGCCCTTAATCGTTCTTCAACTTGTAGGGTTCAATCCCTCGTCGTGACTTAATCTACTACTGTAACTACGGTAAGTATCCTAGATGTCCTATGAGTTACGAGTGTAATGCCCTGATTTTTATTTATGAGAATTATTATTTTGTGTCATTAATTTGTACGTTTTGTGCACGTACAATCTTGTGATATAAAATTTTTATAATTATTTTCATTACGTAAACAAATGAGTATACATATATATATATATGTCTTTTCTATTGTTTTTATTAAAGCCTATTTTTAAACAAACATAAATACTCTTTTATTTTGAGCCCAACTTAATTTATTTTGAATATAGCTAATTTGGCCCATTAAATAAAGGCCCAAGAATTTATTTTCTCTTTTTATTACAATTTGTAGTGTAGACAATTTTTTTATAGATTTTTATAAATAAATGTACAACTTTTTAAAATGGGAGACTATACAAACACGTGCATTGCACTAGCATGTGTTTGTGCACTTTTTCATTGTGGCCGGATGGCAGAGGAGGGAAAAGGAAAAGAAGTGGAGTTGTGGGAGGTAGTTTTTGTAGTCATGGTTGGTTACTACGACTTCTCCTTGAATCCTAGCCTTTATTTCTTAACTCCTAGATCAATCCTAGCCTTCTATTTGTCCCAAAATTTTGTATAAATACCCCCCCCCCCCCCCCCCCTAGCCTAGTTATCCTTACACTTTTCATTATCCAAACCTATAATGAAAGAAAACAATTGTTAGTAGTAGATTGTTAGTAGGAAGTGAGAGTAAAAGATTGAGAGATTGAGAGTGTGTGTGCTTGCAATCTAGGAGGCTGGCTACATCAACATGGAGCTCTCGGGTTGCACTAGGAGCAAGGAGGAGGAGCACTCGTTTGGGCAAGCACAATCTAGGAGGAGAATGGCTCATTCATTTAGGAGTTGTTGTGTGATTTCTCTCCAAATTAGGTGGGTGGTTTTCTATACTTCTAATTTAGATGTCATGCTAGGAGTGTTGAAATAATGATGCATGAAAGAAACTAATAAGAGTACACTTAATTTGAAAAATGACTTGCTAGTTGATTAAATTAATGCTTGATAGATTGTATGTTAACTTGTTATGAATCTTAATATTGTGTGCAAATTGCTTGTAGTTATGGAAATATTGAATTGGGATTGTTGATAGCGTCAAAATTGAGTACGAAATGCTAGTAGATGAAATTATTGTTTTATGTGCTAAATGGACTATCATGATATTGGTTCAAATGAATAAGATTGTTCTATGCATTTGGGTTTATGAAAGAGGGAAAAACAGGGAATTATATTTATAATGTGAATTTTTAATACCAAGTTGTGTTGAGAAATGTCAAATTGAATTATGGAAAGAGTAGTATGGAATTTAAATTATTGTATGAGAAATGTGTATTAAATTACTGAAAAATTATTTTAAAAATATTGGGGTGTTAATTTAAGTTAGAATATACATTCTGGAGTTTTACATGGCTTTTGGTGCAAAGCAAAATAAAGATAAGGATTTTTGAACATCGAAATATTTTAATAAAACAGAGAACCGAGTTAAATAGAATTCGAGTTGTGTATGTGACAACTTGAGCTCATAGCTCAAGTGGTCGGTGAGCCTTCTGGCGCTACTGCAGCGCGGCGTGTGGCTCTGTGGTCGCTGGTTCGATACCTGAGTCCACCTTTCTTTTTGTGTGTGATTTAAAAAAAAATACCAATCACCGAACAGAGAGTATATAACTCTATGTCTCCCTATTCATATCGCTGAGCGCCTTCGACCAGTCGGCTAGCACGTGCAGCTGTTTTCTTAAAGGTTGTGGGTTCGATTCTGGGTGTAGCCAGAATATAATTTTTTGACAATTTGATTTTTGGGGGTTTTCTTGATGTATAAAAATTCTGAAAAAAAATACCGTTATTATTCAAAAATCATATACAACCTATGAAAATTAATTGGGGGTTATTGGACTAAAATAAAGTGTATTTTTGAGGTAAAATTGTATTCGAAACTATGGTTTCTTACCTTTATAATTTCATAAAAATGTGTGATTTCACGAGGTGATTAAGATGAGTATTAAAAAGGAAAATTGATGGAAAGAAAATATAAATGTGAATTTTTGTATGGGTTATTATGTTAAAAGAACAGCATGACAATGGTGATTTTGTGAATATTCACTTTGACTAGATGTTTTCGTAGTATGATTTTAATGTGGAAATAAATGTTGGTTATGGAATGCATGATTTATAATTGAACTCCATGTATGATAATTGACTCATGAAAAGATTGGAAATCATGTAATTGGAAAAGAGAAATTTCTTGAGTATGACAACTCAAATATGTGAATTGTGAATTGAAATTGAAAAGTAGGGTGTACCCAAGACTCACACCGGCAATGAAAGTAATGAAATATGATAATTGAATTGAAAAGACCAAGTTTGGGTCATTGTGAAATGAAAGAAATAAGATCGGTGTTAGTGAGGGTGCTGACCCTAAGAGATCGATTTTGTTCATGATTTCATTAAATTAAGAATTAGTACATAGTGAAGAGGTGATGAAAGTGAGAGAAAAACACAAGTATGAGGGCCTCGAGTCTACGATGTGGGTGTGATTCACAGTTTATCTTCACGATGCGTCGTGACATGACGTGGGCACTACTCCGGATTTATCGGGATCTTGGCGACGCTTGTGGGGTGTTTGGTGACTGCGAGAAGATCGTGTGCCATGAAGGAGGCTGAATTGTCCATAGGTTGTCTTCACGATGCGTCGTGACATGACGTGGGATTCCCGTCCAGTTTTTCTGTACATGATCTCATTACTCATAGAACATCTAGGATACTTACCGTAGTTACAGTAGTAAAGTAAGTCATGACGAGAGATTGAACCCTACAAGATGAAGAACGATTAAAAGGCTTGCCCTCGGACCTATGTAGTATGGGATGTATAGAATCCGAACAAGTGCGCATTAGTGTCATGTAATATAAATAACTGCATTAAGGACTAAGTGCACAATCACAACACGACATCAATAGGATATTCTCCTTAGTTTGATTTGTGAACAAGTTTGTGTTTGTTAAGTATGGAAAATCATTATACTGTTTCCGGCATAGAGAGGATGGCCGTGTATAATATTTGTCGGTTGAATAAACTGACGTACCCACAGTTTTGTATGCAAGATAAATGGCATGATAAAGATTAAAGAAGAACTGATGCATAGAGATTATTCAAATGTTGTTGTACTTTCATTTGTATAAATGTTGTAATTTTGCTTTCGCTGTAAAGTATAAAGATTTCTTGTAACTCTGATGTAAAGTGAAAAGTTTTAAATTCCATGTAAAATTGTGCGAAAGAAGTGTAAAGATTCTGTGGAATCTCGAATTCAGTTGTTTTTGGAATTCGGGGTGTTACAACGAGCCCATGTCCAGACAACCTAGAGGGGAATCCCACGTCGTGACATGACGCATCATGCAGAGCCTATGGTCAATTTAGCCTCCGTCATGAATCATGGCACCACCCGTAGTCAATCAAACATCCCACAAGCGTCGCCACGATCCCGATAATTCCGGAGTAGTGTCCACGCCAAGACTTGACTCATCAAGTAGGCAACCTATGAATCACTCTCACACCGTAGACTCGAGACCCTTATACTTGTGTTTTTCTCTTACTTTCATCACGTCTTCTCTATTGTTTGGGCCTTAATTGTATGAATCATGAACAAAAATCAATTTTTAGGGTTAACTCTTTCCTCTATACCGGTCTTAACCATCAATCAACGCATTTGATCCAAACCTGGTCTATCACCTCAAATATCATATCAACATTTCTTTTATTGCCGGTATGAGGCTTAGCTACCCCCTAGTTCTTAATTTCAACTCATAAACACAACATTGAGTTCTTCCATACTCATAAGTTCTTTTCATGATTAACAAAAATTCTCATTCCATGTTCATAGCATTCATGTATTTATATCCATAAGATCTTTTATAACTCAATCAAACATTCACTTTCAATTTCATGTACACTATCATGCACAAATGAATGAATTCAATTTTCCCAACTAGTCACATTCAATAATTTGTGATTTCCACATAATTCTCTTACTCTTATATTAATCCATACTAATTTCACAAATCCATACTTTTATTTCACAAGTCACAATTTCTTATTACTAAGTCTCATTTTGAATTTCTTGGGTCTTATTTTATGTTCTATGTCCATAGTTTCGACATTGAGAACGATTTACATTTCTACATAATTCAAGAATTTGATTTTTCACAAGACAACTAATTTCTTTGTTCTTTTACTCATTAATCAACCTACAACTTTTTTAGGATAGAAAATCTCATATTTCTATATTAGTATAACTTAAATTCAAACAAACAATTATCCATGATGCATTTAATTAATTATTTGTCTCACAAGCACAAAATCTCCATATAGCATAACTCATAAACATATAGCATGGTAAGATGATAATTTCTAACACTTTAAATTCTCAATTTAGCAATCATTTATCAATCATTCTCTATTTTACCATTTCATCTAAAAAACAACAATAAGTCCAAATCACTTAGTTTACTCTTAGCAGCAATTTATTCCTAGCATGGTAACTAGATTAGAAGCATGAAAAACACCCACCTTATTTGGAGAGAAAATCAAAGAAGCTCCTAAGGAATCTCCTACAACAAATGAACAAAGGCTTCTCCTCCTAGATCAAGCCACAAGACACCTCCCCCTTGATGCACTGCTAGAAACCGAGCCTTCCTCCTTGGAAAAACCGGCCACCACTCCTTGGATGAAGAACACACTAGCACTCAATCTTTTCACTCACAAAACTCCCCAATCTTTTGTCTCACAACTTGAATTTTGTTTCTCTCTTTCTATTCTTTTCTTTTAGGTGTAATGAGAGTTAATGAAGGGGGGGTATTTATACAAATTCTTAGGGTGAATGGAGGGCTAGGATTAGATCCCATGGTTAGAGATTAAGGGCTTAGATGAAATAGGGAGTTATATAAACTACCCATGATGAGAGTAACCACCTCCATCTCTCCCACTCTCTCCATCACCATCCGGCCTACCACAGAATTGGTGTGCATTGCACACCTTAGTGCATGCACAAACTTTCTAGTGTCCCCATTATTAAGTTGTACACATTTAATTAATCAATTGCCTACTAAATGTGTCTACATGACAAGTTACGGCAATTTAAGAGATTAATTAGTTGTGGGCTTCAAAATAGTGGGCTCAATTCCAAGGGCCAATTAAAAATAATTAAATAATTAGGATGGGCTCAAAATAGAGAAATTAATTTTAGGCTTTATAAAATAGGCTTTTATAAGAAAACAAAGAGAAAGAATTATATTTATTTGTTCATGTTATAAAAGATAGTTAGTATAAGAAAATACATCCAAGATTGCACGTGCACAACACGTAAAATCAACAATTTCACATTAAATGAAAATCAGGGTATTACATGTGATCAGTTTAGGGGAGCAGGGGTGCTCTGAAACCACGATTAAATAAATCTTCTGCAATCTATTTTCATACGTGGTGGTTGATACTTGATAGGGAAATACTAAAAAATAAAACAAGTCTTAGAAATATCAGACTTATATGAACCCAGCGACAAAATAAATTAGCTTATTATCTTTTTTCGAATCCCACTCACAACAAAGCCCCTGTTTTGTTTTTTAACGTATTATCTAAGAAATACTAAATTTTCTATTATGAAATAAAGATTTCAGTTTTATAAAAAATTAAAAATCTAAACTCACTTACAGCCTGATTCAATCTTCACGATTTCTAGCTTATTCCTGTTTTATGATGTCATTTCCATTCCTATCTTATACCCTTTGGTTCTCTGTTGCAGCTCCAATTTCTTTTCTTTTCTTTTATTAGGTTTCTGTTCGGTTCTTTATCTTTTGGCTGAGGTTTAATGTCATTTTATTCTGCTACTTTTTTGTGCCTTTAGCCTGGTTTCTATTAACTCTGTGACTGTATATGTATTTTTTGGCTGGGGTTCTATCTTTATGTTAAGATAAATCAGAGAGAATGAATACAATACTGAATATTGAATTGAGAAATAACTGAGTATAATATCTCCTATATATAGGAGAAACCAAATACAAAACTAACCAACTACTCAATGTGGGACTATAATCTCTAACACCCCCTCTCAAACTCACGATGGGTCAAACAATGTGAGTTTGCCTACTAAGTGTCGGAATCTCTGAACAGTATGGGATTTGGTGAAGAAGTCTGCAGTCTACTGGGAAGAGGTAACAGAATGGAGAGAGAAGGTCCCTGCCTCAAAATGCTCACAAACATAATGACAATCAATCTCAATATGCTTCGTTCGTTCATGAAAGGCCGGGTTGCTTGCAATGTGCAATGCACTCCGGTTATCACAATAAAGTAGAGTAGCTCCTGTAAGAGTGACACCCATATCTGATAATAGCCAACGAACATGAACAATCCTCTAGTAGTAGCTGCCATTGCTCTGTACTCAGCCTCGGTGGAAGAACAGGCAACAACTGCCTGTTTCTTGCTCCGCCATGAGATCAGTGAATCACCAAGAAATAGACAGAAACCTGTGGTAGACCTTCTGGTAGTCGGATCACCTGCCCAATCTGAATCAGAATATGCACTGAGCTCTAGTTTGGATGTAGAAGGCATGAATAATGAGCGAGTGATAGTGCCCCGAAGATATCTGAGGATCCGAAGAAGAGCACCGTAGTGAACTGATGTAGGAGCGGAAACAAACTGACTGACAATACTAACTGCATGAGCAATATCAGGTCTGGTCATGCATAAGTAGACAAGCTGTCCAACAATCTGCTTGTATCTAGTGGGATCAGGAAGGAGCTCACCATCTGTGGGACGAAGCTTCATATGAAGCTCTAAGGGTGTATCGGCTGATCGACTATCAGAGAGACATGCAGCGGAAATAATATCTGATATGTATTTCTGCTGAGAAATGAGTATCCCCTGAGATCCATGAGCAATCTCTAAACCCAGAAAGTAATGTAGCTTACCAAGGTCTTTCATATGAAACTGCTGGTGAAGGTATTTCTGTGTGGATACAATGCCGGCAGAGTCATCCCCAGTAATGATCATATCATCAACATTTACCCTCCTTTGCGATGATGACCGCATAAACATAGAATGGTCCTGAGAACTCTGATTAAAACCAACCTTGGTGATGACAAGGCGAAAACACTCAAACCAGGCTCGAGGGGCCTGCTTCAAACCATATATAGCCCGACGCAGCTAGCAAATATGACGAGGAGTATGGAGGCCAGGAGGAGGATCCATATAAACAACCTCAGATAAGGTACCATGAAGAAAAGCATTCTTCACGTCCATCTAGTATAATGGCCATTGGCAGATGGCTGCAACAGCAAGAAGGGTGCGAACAGTAGTCATCTGTGAACGGGAGCAAAGGTCTCGTCATAGTCAATGCCATGCTCCGGAGTAAACCCTCGGGCTACTAGACGAGCCTTTGTGCCGCTCAATAGATCCATCAGGTTGATATTTGACCTTGAAGATCCACTTGCAGCTAATAGGCTGAACGCTCTCTAGTAGAGGAACAACATCCCAAGTGCCTGTCTGATAAAATGTACTGAATTCCTCTGCAATGGCTTTTCTCCATTCAGGATATTGAATTGCGTCTTGATAGGTTCTGGGCTCACGTGTAGAGTGTAGCAGTGAGATATGCATGAAATTGTGGTGAGTAGGAAGCTAGGGTGGCAAAACCAAATTGGTTAGAAGGATCAGTGGCATCAGGTGTATAACGTGCCGGAGGAATACCAGAAGTGGAACAGGTAGACTGACGAAGAGGTGGTGGACTGACAGGGTGTGGGGGTGAGGACGGTGGAGTAAGTGCAAGTGTCGATGGGGAAGTAGGTGGGATGGGTGCTGGCTGCTGTGGGGATGCAGGTGGAGTTTCGGTAGGGGGAACAACAGGTGTAAGGACTGCAGGAGATGTGAATGGAGCCAGATGAGAGGGATCAAAAGGAATGCGGGAAGATAAAGTCGGGGGGCTAGCAAAAACTGGGGAATCGAGAAATCTAGTATCCTCAGGGGGGGTCAGGTTGTAAGGGGAGTCTTCCACAAAGGAGACATGTCGAGAAATGCGGACACGATCGGCTGATGGATCAAAACAACGATAACCTTTGTGTTCAGGACTGAGACCTAGGTGAACGCACTTAGCAGCACGAGCGAAGAGCTTCGTGCGCTCAGTAGGAGGGAGAAGGACATAACAGGTGCATCCAAAGGTACGGAGCATACTGTAGTCGGGAGGTGAATGATAAAGAGCCTCGTAAGGCATCGTACCAGCTAGGGCAGACGAGGGAGTAATGTTGATGAGACTAACAGAGGTCATGATAGCTTCAGCCCAGAAAGAACAAGGAGCAAAAGAGGAGTGTAAAAGAGCGTGAGCTGTCTCAAGGATGTGACGATGCTTGCGTTCAGCTACACCATTCTGCTCATGTGTGTGAGGGCATGATTGCTGAAATAGGATGCCGTGAGACTGAAGGATTGATCTCATAGTGGTGGAAGTGTACTCACGTGCACCGTCCGATCGAAAATTCTTAATGCGCACACCGAACTGAGTGTGAATCATAGTTGTAAAGAACTGGTAAATATCAGGTATGTTAAATCGCTGACACATAAGAAAAACCCATGTATGTCTAGTGAAGTCATCGATGAAGGCAACATAATAGAGATAGCCTTTCCACAAGGGTACGGGAGAGGGTCCCCATATGTCGGAATGAACAAGTTGAAAAGGGTGAGTGGTTTCAGAAGTTCTTTTGTGACTAAAGGGAAGGGCAATGTGTTTGTCCAAATGACAATCCTGACAATCAGATAAATATTTAAAAGTGAGAGAACCAAGGGCACCACTAGAGCTATAGTCTGAAGTCGTGATGCGCTAATATGACCTAAATGTTTGTGCCACAGATCAGCATAAGAGGAAATAATACCGGCAAAACTAGAAGGAGAGTGATGTGCACGAAGAAAATCTAGATAATATAGACGATCATGACGACTAGCACGCCCAAACTCCTCACCAGTGGAGGAATCAGTAATAGAACAACCTAAAGAGTCAAAAGTAACGACAAGACCACTATCGCACAACGAACTAATAAAAATAAGGTTTATTGATAAATGAAGAGCATAGAGAACATATGGTAATGTGAGAGTGGGAGATTTAATTGTCCCTGAGTGTGTAATAAGAAGTGGTGAGCCATCAGCTGTGTGTAGAGATGGAGAGTGAGAGGGAAGTGTTGTGCAGGTGGTGAATAGTGTCTGATTACTAGTGAGATGATGTGATGCACTAGAATCTAAAATCCAGAACGAATTCATACCGGGAGTGGTAGAAGGTGCAGGAGCAGAGGAGTCAGCATTGATAGACTGACCCATGAGCTGTAGTTCCAGCTGAGTGAGGCGTTGCTGAGTATTAGCCCAATCAGCAGGAGACGGCAAGGCCGGAGTGACGGGCATGGCTGAGGATGTGAGGAAAGAAGCAATGCGAGGAGAAACAAGACTGGTGCTGCTATGACTGAGAGCACAATGTGGAGGGAGATGCTGCTGGTGCCTGGATCGGGGTAGGGGTAGGGCGGTGCTACCGGTGGCGGAAATAGAGGTGGTGTATGGTGATGAGTGATGTAAGGAGAAGGTAGGAGGTCGGAGGAAGACTGAAAATGGCGCTGCTGCTTGTTGAATCTGGAGGAGGAACGAGAGGTGGTTGCATCGGGGAAATCAGTGGAGGCGGAAATATGTGGGAGAGACTGAGATGCCATCAACAAGTAGTACCTGTATATATATAGAGACTGAGATGCCATCAACAAGTAGTACCTGTATATATATATATATATATATATATATATATATATATATATATATATATATATATATATATTTGATTATTTTTTTTCGGTTTTTTATTTTCTCGATTTTTTTTTCGACTTTTTTTTCGATCCTTTTTTTTTTTGAGTTACAACAGAAGTAGGGTTCAAGTTGTAACGGGTAATGGGTGTCGGGTAGGGTTACAATAGAAGTAGGGATCTGGATCTGGATTTCAGAATAGAAGTGGGGTTACCCATGGCGGCTCGGGATCGGCGATCTGACGAGGAAGGACGATGGCAGGTTGTGGGAGAGGTGGGAGCACAAGTAGGAGAGGAGATCGGCAGGTTGTGATGGGTTGCCGATGGGTGGCCGATCGGTTGTGCAGGGTGGCAGGTTGTGGGAGAGGTGGGTTGCCGATGGGTGTGAAGAAGACGATCTGCAGTGTCGAATCTGTAGTGAAGACGATGGGAAGTTGTGCAGGGCGGCAGGTTGCCGATCGGAGTGAAGAAGACGATCTGCAGTGTCGAATCTGCAGTGAAGAAGACGATGGGCTTTTTTTATTTTTTATTTTTTTTCGGAAAAAAAAAATTCTATAACTTTGGCTATTGGAATTTGAGGATTTTTTGATGGAAAAATTTTAAGCGAAGAAAATTTGAGTAATTGGCTCTGATACCATGTTAAGATAAATCAGAGAGAATGAATACAATACTGAATATTGAATTGAGAATTAACTAAGTACAATATCTCCTATACATAGGAGGAACCAAATACAAAACTAACCAACTACTCAATGTGGGACTATAATCTCTAACACTTTATATGAATGGATGAAACCTGTTACGGTATGTCGTGTGGTATCTCGTCACATGACAGTAAGGAGTGAGAATACAAACCTTCAATTAAAAGCCAGACCACAAAGCACATTCGATGAGTTGACATGTCCTCACACTTTTATGTGCGTGGGTCAGGTTTGAATCCAACCTAAAGCGATTATTTGGCATGACCCCATCTTTTTCTGGGCTTCTAATTCATTAGAAAACAACCAAACCATATCTCCACCATATCTCAACTTTCCAATTGACATGCACATATCATCTTGAATTTCCTCTGAACGTATATATTTCCATATGAGACTAGTAGGACTAGCCCCAGGAGTGAACAAACACATGAACTGAATTAATTAGATTGAGCCACAACACTACAAAAAAGAAGTCAAACCTGGCGTTTGTTGCCCATTCCCGGCATTTATAAACGCCGGGGTTGGTCCCCCTGGCACTTCGAAAAGCACCGCCGCAAACGCCGTGCTTTCCCCCGCCGGGGTTGCCAAACACTTTCCCCGGCATTTTCAAACGCCGGGGTATATACCGGCGTTTCCAAAACGCCGGGGTATGTTGATTTTATTTTTTAATTTTATTTTTCCTTTAAAAGACCTATCCCGGCGTTTGAAAACGCCGGGTAGGGTGTTTTTTTTGTTTATTTTTTTGTTTTTTTTTTATTTTTTTTATTTTTTTTTTGGTAATCGATATGAAGCAAAATTATGATTGCCCAGTGTTAGTTGCATGCCTCTTGAGGTGACACTCAGACCAGTTCATGAATGGACTGAGACTCAACACAAATATATTAATACGAGTCTGTTGGCTACTATCGCGATGACTATTCATAACAAATCATACACAGAGCTAGCGATGGTATGATACTTAAGATATTGCATAACATATATGCTTGAACCGCAATGAGTGATTGAGGTGCAAATTACATTTCTTCAGAATAATCAAATACAAACAATGCCTGCATCATTCAATCACTCGTGTTTGGAGTCAGTTCACGAGTACGTGAACAATTCCGACAAATTCTTGGAGTTCGAATTGCATTGGAATCTCTAGTCCAATACCATTTTGTTAGATTACTCTTGCATAGCCTGAGCACACGATTAACACAGTTGAAGGACTAATAGTCGCATTACTTCTTCTAACTTCATGCATCCAATAGCTTTTGTGCCTGTAAGCAAAAAATACAGATGAAATAACTAGCGATAATAAAGTGAAGTTTGGTTTATAGGAGGCAATAATAAAGTGAAGATCCAAATCTAATTAATAATATATATGCAATGATTCATGTGTTTATGTGTACATTCTCAACTTGATTACATGCAATAGCAGTTGCAATTGCTAGGCAGCACCTGCAACTATAGCTACAAGTGCAAAATGAGAAGTTAGTTGTTAGTGATAATATTATCACTAACAGCTACTGGGATCTGAGGTCTGAGCAAGCACAACTACTGGGATCTGAGGTCCCAAATATGTTCAGGCTATGTCCACAAACATGCTATGGTGATTATGTTCATATCTTAGGAATACAGTAGAACAGATACCGTATCAAGGCAAAGTAAGCAAGTAATGAGGAATATGATGAGCATGTGACATGGATAAGGAGGAATTTAATTAAACACTTCCCATGCTTGGTGAATATAACAAAGACGTATAGACAATAGATTAGATACAACTATACTAGGCTTGAGGATGTCATCATGGCTTACCAATTGTCTTAGGAATCAATTCACATTCTGCAGGAAGTGAGTTATCAATCCCGAAGAGGTCAACCTATTACCCTCAATTTGGTTATCTGTATAAGATCAGAATTACCACGCAATTGTTTTTAGTACCAAGAAATTCTCTAACAGCTAAATCCCGAAGATTTGATATCATGATCTTATACAAATCTTCGATGGATGGGGTCGCTCTACATATATATAAATTACCATGCAAACAATACGAAATAGATTTTTAGTACCAAGAAATTCTCTAACAGCTAATGCAGACAAATTAAATAGTAAGGGTTATCAAACCATCCCAAACATACGAGTAATACTAATCATAATAACCCAAAATATATGAATAACAAGTAATACTAATCATAATCAGCATTTCATTGACATTCTAGCCAAATTCTGTCAATAACCAATTCATTTTGCCAATCAATCATGTCAATAACCAATTAGGATATTGTTGCATAATACTGTTTCAGAATGCATAGAGATTTCTGATATGGACATGCTCAAGTTTTCTGCATACCCTTGGTTTTCTTTAATCATATACTGTATAAGAAATATTGTTATAATATAACATAATGATAAGTATAAAAATTATACCAAATGATAACAAATAAGGTTTTAAAAAAACAAAAAAAACAAAAAAATTGATCCAATTATGAGTATGAACTGATACCAAATGATACCAAATGATACACAAGTATTACTGAAATTAATATCCAACCTGTAGCTAACATTGGATGTCATGTACATGTTGTAAGCTACTTAACAGAGCTTACTATACATAATTGCATTGAAGAGCTCAAGAGGTATGCACTAACTCTTTCAAAACGAACATTATATTAGCTCCAAAGAGGCAAAAATTAAAGGAACAGGGATGAACATTATATTAGCTCCAAAGAAGGAAAAATGCTAACTAGCCTATTATCATGTGGCTGCATGTGTTTTTCTCTTTGTAGGTGGGAAATTTTACAGCTAAATTTGTAGAATCTAGTTTACAGAAAAAATGATTAAAAAAGATAAACGGAACTGGTTCGAATTCAATTTTCAAGATACTTGGAGTTTACAGGGTAAACAACTCTCAAATCAACAAAAACTAACAACTTCTTGGAAATTAAGAGATTATATTAGGTTAAATAAGTGAAGCTAATAAGATTTTAATACTTACAAGATGGGACAATCCCACCTACTGGGTACGTCTAGCTAATTCGTTGTTGGGGGGATCACGTTCACCGACTCCCTGTTCATTCATCTAGGATCTCTATCACCTTGCTATACAATGCAATATATATATATATATATATATATATATATATATATATATATATATATATATACTAGGTTTCTAAGTCGAAAAAAATATATATACACATGGACATACACCCAAAAAAATATTCATCCACACACATACACAACCAGTAGGAGACAAACAAATTATTAAAAATATTTAAGCGACAACTCTATATAAATTCTAACCGGTAGGAACCCAAATTTCATGTAAAAAGAAAAGGAAATCAACAGTAGTTAGTCACCTTATGCCTCTTAGCACACAAGTAGAATGCAACAGCAGTATATACGGGCCGATTGGAATCAGTGTTTGCCCTACGAGAAGCTGGCAAGGCAGCTAAAAAGCGATCTCTGTAGCTGAAAGCAAAATGGTTTTGACTGAATGTTAATAACAATGCAAATTGCATAAATTCTTTGTCAGGATTCTTTTGAAGTATACAATATGACCGAGTGTGAAAATATCAAAGGCAGTGTAACCATAAAATCAACCAGAAACTAGTGAATGGTACAAAGAAATTTCCAATATGTCTGGTCTGCTTAGGATAGGATACTCGATACAACAAAAAGACTATTATTGTGTTTGAGTATTACAGGTATTTGACAAGAGGATGTAGGTGAGGGGAACAAAAAGTAGATTAGTAGTAAAAGTTGTCAGAGTAGTAATATTGTGAAATTACAAAGAATTATATTAATACATTCAAACAACTAGTCTAGTATTCATCTAAATTGTAATTGAGGTGGTATTAGGTCAACAAATCAACAAACATCTCAAGAACACTATTTCCGTCGGTCCTAAATTTTCCCATAACCTCGTATTTCTGTTTTTATGTTTGGATTACTTCCTGTCTCTAAAAGGTAGTAAATATCCCTAATTACATATGAAGAACAACCTACATGCAAAAAGTTTACAAGCATTGCAGAATAATACAAACTAATCTTTGATTCCTACGGATTGAACACAAAGTGTATGCTTAAATCTCAATTTTACCAATATGATTCGTGAACTAGAGTGCACCTATTGTCCCTCTTTTTTGCCTAAGAGAGTTTCTATTGTGTGGTAGATATATCTTTAGGGAACACCTTCATGAGGAGTTAAAAGTGGTAATAATCTTTCTCTACATATTGAATTATCTCATAGTTTACTGTTATTGGTTTTCCATTTAAGAATTCAGTGTTCTTGTATGCTATCTTTCCTAAGTAATCATGTTCTTGATTCATCGTGCGATTAGTTGATCTCTCCAATCATAACATGACATCAACGATAGTTGATTGCAAATCTAGAAAGAATCGAAACAAAACAAAACTAGATCCAAGACATTCTACTTGTTCAAACTAGCTTTCATCTAAATACAACATGAGAAGAAAAAAAAACACAATCAAAAGGGCTAACAGAAAAAGATTCAATTGGTATCATCAACACTCGCAAATTAAGAATGAAATAAAAGAGAGCAACAATCATACAATTTCAATCCCTTTGCACAAAAGAGACTTATGTAAATCGAAAAGTTAAATATGCAAAAGGAGTAATGAGTAAATCCATACATAGGGTTTCAGAAGTAGAGAGGTGGTAGAGGATCACGATCAAGCAATGAGTGTGAGAGGGCGGCGACAGAAGCGAGAGCGAACGGTAGAGACAGAAGGGAGAGCGAGTGGCGACGGCTAGTGCGAGAGCAAGTTGCGACGGCGGCGGGTGGGAGATCGAACGGCGACGGTGGCGGAAGGGAGAGCGAACGGTGATGGCGGCAGAAGGGATAGAAACTGGGGGGTTTCGGAGTTGAAATAGGGTTTGGCGAAGAGGGGGATTCAGGAAATAGGGTTTCAGAGTTGAAATAGGATATCGACACGGATTTAGAGGAGAATTTTGGCGAAAAGGGGGATTTTGGGGGCGAAATTAATAGAGCGAAGAAAGAGATTTTGGCGGCGAAATTGAGCGTGTTCAGCAAAATAAAGAGTGCAGTTGGGAGTTTTTGGGTATATTAATATACCCTAAACCCGGCGTTTCCAAACGCAGGGATTTTAATAGCCCGCTGGCATTTATTAGAAAACGCCGGGGATGTCCCGACGAACCTACCCAAACGCCGGGGTGGGTTTTCACAGATATTTTGTAGTGCAACTGTAATACCCTAGTATGTAATAATTTTCTTACAAATATATATATATATATATATATATATATATATATATATATATATATATATATATATATGGATATGCTCAGTTGAAAACGGGTTTGTTTTCACGGGTTGGAAAACACGAACCTGAGCCATCGGATCGATCATGATCGCGATCAGCGGCTCAGATCGAGCCCGCCCATCACCCTATATGACTTAAGTGGCGGAGGGTTATTTTGAAAATTTCGTCCCAAATAACTCTTCGCCTGATTTGTTTTGAAAAAAATGATATAACCTAGGCCGTTGTTGGGAACAACGGCCTAGGCTATAAAATTTCTATAAATTTTCATAGAAATTTTATAGCCTAGGCCGTTGTTCCCAACAATGGCCTAGGTTATAAATATTGAAAACAAGACCGTTGTTCCAAACAACGGCCTATGATTCAATTTTTTATAACCTAGGCCGTTGTTCCCAACAACGGCCTAGGTTATATTTTTTTTTTAGAATCTGTTCAGCGAAGAGTTATTTGGGACGAAATTCCCAAAATAACCCTCCGCTCAACAATTGAAACGGGTTATGGGGAGGCAGATCTGAGCCGTTGATCACGATCATGATCGATCCGATGGCTCAGATCGCTATTTTCCAAACCCATGAAAACAAACCCGTTTTCAACTGAGCATATCCCATATATACATATATATATATATATATATATATATATATATATATATATATATATATATATATATATAACAATGCATTGTTATTTTTAGCATGCACTATTATTTCTATGTTTATTTTTGTTTGGCATATCCATATGGTTAATTGTTTTTTTCTTTTTACCTGAAATGCTTTTTTTTTAAAAAGCCCATCACTTTCTTTTCTTAAGGCCCTAATCCAACATGGTTATCCATAGGTTAAATGTAAATAAATAAAGTTTTAGGGGGGTAAAAGTAAAAAGGGGGACACCTAAGCTTCCTAGAAATTTCCACACACACCCACACTTCTCCCCTTCTCTCTTCTTCTGGTCGGCAACAAACAGCAGCCCCCTTCACCCTTTTTTTCTATATATATGATGTTAAGAAAAACCCTAGTTCACTTTTCATTTGCTCTTTCTTCATACTACTAAAATCCTAGCCTAAACTTTCTTCTACTCTTTTCTATCTTCCATATTCTCTCTCTCTCTCTCTCTCTCTCTCTCTCTCTCTCTCTCTCTCTCTCTCTCTCTCTCTCTCTCTATATATATATATATATATATATAATTCCTAGTAGAATTGTGTTCATAGTAAACTAAAAGTAAGGAAGGATCAAGGGAAGCAAGGAGGAGAAGGCAATTGGAGACTTTGTCACTAAATAGAAAGTTGGTACTTTTTCTTTACCTCCTGATTATTTTTGTGACTTTTTATATAGAAGTTATACTTGATAATGTTGTGGATTGAAAGTAGTAAAATTTGTTAGAAGATATGCTTGTTATAATTAGTTATTCTTGTTAATATGATATTGGTTAAAGATATTAAATACTTTAGTTTATACAAAATAAACATAGGAAGAAAAGAAATAGAATTGGAATTATTGAATACTTGCTTACTAATCATGCTCTAGTCTTGGACAAATTAATCAATGGTTAAAAATTATGTTTGAAATGGTTAAAGTACTATATTATATATATACTAGATTTGCCCGTGGTCACGTGCCTACGGCACGTCTTCGGAACGATACAAAACACGAAAAGCATGTAAACAGTAAAACAATAATTATGTAGCTCAAGTTTGAATAGTATGACAATAATTAGTTATAAATAAAAGTCTATGTTTCCATTAGTATATGTTGAAAAATAATTATAAATGGGGGTATAAAATCTAACTTCTTAGAACTTTAAGTGTGGAAAATAATGAAATTTAATTGTTGAAGAGATATTTGCTATTAAAAATTCTGAAAATTTACAAAACCGAAATCTTAAAATCTAAATTTCTAAGTAAATAAAGAAAGAATGGGATAGAGATAGAGAGAGAGAGAGAGTGAGAGAAAAATATGAAAAAGTAAAGAGAGAATAGATAGATAGTAATAAAGTAATGAGTTTTTTAAGGGGAAAAATTTGGTTTTTGGGTTTGAAATTTTGGAGGAAAAATGTGTTTTGTGAGGTTTGATATGGGCCTTTGATTTTGGGGGGATTGATTGTGATCCACTTGATAGCTTTCTTTGTAATTTATTTTATATATATATATATATATATATATATATATATATATATATATATATATATATATATGGGAAAAAGGACTATGAGCAACTTGCTCATTTAGTAAATAAGCAATTGATGATGTAGCATACATGTGATTGGAAAATCATTAAAAGGGTTCGTTGTCCAATGTATCACATGCATGCCACATAATCAATTGCTCATTTACTAAATGAGCAAGTTGCTCATATTCCTTTTACCCTATATATATATGTGTGTGTGTGTGTGTGTGTGTGTGTGTGTGTGAAATAGTCACAAGTCATGTTCTATCCTAGACAAATAATCAATTGCTTGTAAGAATATATGTGTAATAATAGTAAAAGATAGAATTGTTAGTATTGTAAACTTAATTAGTAGTTAGTATGGTTTAATTAGTTTGTGACCTTTAATAAAAATTAATGTCGAAATGACTACTTATAATAGTCACCAGTAGTTGTAGTAATAGTAGCAGTAGTAGTAGTAGTAGTAGGTACTAGTAATAGTAGCAGCAGTAGTAGTAGTAGTGGGTACTAGTAGTAGTAGTAGGCAGTAGTAGTAGTAGGCAGTGGTAGTAGTAGTAGTGGTAAGTAGTAGTAGTAGTAGTAGTAGTAGTAAGCAGTAGTAGTAGTAGCAGTAAAGTAGTAATTCAAAGTAGAAGTAGTAATTCGAAATAAAACCTGCAGTCACTTAAAGTAATAGTAGTAAAGTAAATAGTAGTGAAAGCCAAAAGTCACACGCTTAGCTAACTAAAATTTAAGTTAGTATAATAACGGTAGTAAGCTAGGAAAGCCACTTGAAGATGTATACTGAGCTAACCAAAAATTCATGATGAGTAAAGTAGATTGTAGTAAGGTGAAGAAGAGATGATAGGCATTAAAGACTTTATTAAGAAAGTATGTATAAGTTTATGCAAATGGTGGTAGTATGCATAAGTATATGCATATGATGGTAGTATGCATAAGTTTATGCGTATGGTGGTATTCGGTGCCTTAAGTGCACTAGTATTGATACGCATATAGTGATATCTAGTGCACTAAATGCCCTTTGTTATATATATAAGTAAATGCATATTAAGTACACTAGTTTAAGATATGTCAATGGAAAGTAGCTAAACCAACTCTTAGCTTAATCCGATAAATTGAATTGAACCCATACTCAAGTTAGATAACTTGTTATAAGACAAGACTAACCTTGGATCTAGATTTAAATTACCTAATAGCCAACTATCATTGAATAAGAAACTAAATAGAATATATTAAGAATAAGAATAAATTAAATAGGAAATAAAGGATAACAATGTTAATAAGATCGCATGACCAATAAAATAAAGACAGGCACTAGTTGGGAGTGTACTCACCTGTCAAGGGGACACGTGCAACGTCATCTCATCTGGGCATGTGTAGTGTAGTCTCAACTGTTGATTCTTGAGATTTAGTGATAGAGATGTCGAAATCTAGAGGAATGGACCCTTATGAGTACGTTTATGTTCTAAGTTATCTATATGAACAATGAGCTAGAGTAAAACTCTCAGTCTCTGGCGGAGTAGGGAAAGACTTGCCGATTCGCCCTATGTTCGGATAATTTATGGTAGAGTCCGGGTGCGGAGAAAGACCACCGATTCTGACAGGATTGCAGTTGAACTGAATGATCACCAGCCTGTCGGGAGTGGAGAGAGACCACCGGCCGGCGGAGTGGAGAGAGACCACCGATTCCGATAGATCGGGGTGATCACCGACTTTCGGGAGTGGAGAAAAACCACCGATCCGATGCAGTAGACGAAAAGACCGTATTTAGTGCAGCTCTACCAGTCACAAAATAAATGTCAGGAACAGGGAAGAGTACAAGAATAGGTTTGCATTACGAGGGAGTGAACCCTATAATCTAAAGTACGCTCAAGCTTGACTAGGATATATGTAGTATGAGATTCATATATTTCCGAATCAAGTATGCATTAGAATAAGAGCATCGTGTGCATTTGAATTGTGCATTAGTTCCTAGATCATAACATACACCAACATCCCTATTACATGATTTCCACGTTTCTTTCTTTCTGCATTAAGGATTGTTCGTTGAGGCTTAGGAAATTGCGGTTTTCATCCATTTTGCGTCAGTTGTATTCAACTGACGTGCCCACAGTTTGTTTGTAGGAATTGATCATGGGAACAAAAGAATTTTTGGGCCGTGGAGTATTCCAAGTGGAAACCAAATTTTCCTGAACAATGTAAGTTATAAATTTCCCGTAATTTCTTTTCTATGTTGTGTACTCATTTGAAGCAATGATCTGGGGTTGTGTCACGAGTTTCCTGTATGTGGATCTCGGGGTGCTACAACAACAATTTGAATTGAGCATGGCAATCAGAAACTCTGTAAATGCAAATTGAATCAGGCAACCTGATCCAAGCATACCTTGAATTTATGAAACCTGAAAAGAAGATATGGTGAGGATGGATCCCGATTGACTATTTACTTATTAGGATAATTGATGATATGATATAAGATGAGCAATAAATATTACGCCTTCCAATTACATACAAAAAATCTTATGACAGGATACCTGGAAGCTTGTGTCGTATTTTTTGAGAATAAACAAGCATCTGATGGTTTATATTTTATATTTTTATTTTTAAAATTTTATTTAATTTAAATAAGTGGAATAGAGAGAATAATTGGAAGTAAGTCAGCCAATACTTGCCACTATAGTTCAGTTAAGTTTTTGCATCTCTACAATATTGTGGAATATATTTATGGGCATATTCAGAATGGCATCCCATAAATACCCCTCTCATATGAATATTATCATATTTACTCCTAACAATGTGAGCATTAACCATATATATCCCTTAGTTTATAAGATAATTGGGATGGAGATTTAGATTGAGATTGAGACTGAGATTGAGATTTGAGGTTCAGGGATGAAGTTGATAATGTGGCTGTGAGGTTTGAATATTATTTGTGGAGATGGATTCGGTTGAAGGTGGTGGTTGGGTAGCAGAAATACAGTAAAGTTGGGTTGCCAGTAGGAATTGGTAATTGATAAAGACGAAGATGAGGAAACATCAAGAGAAATTTTTGCAGACAATTGTCGAAACTAAAAAGCATCCAGGAACCAGCATCCCATAATCGAATCTGACACAGGCACCAGCATCCCATATGGTAGTCATGTGACTTTAGACCCTGTAGTTTTTTCTCCTTATAGTTAACACATCTTGATATATTAGATGTGTCACGCCCCGCTTCCCAAAAAGGAAATACGGAATACGGATATGTGACTAAGCCCAGCGAATGATTTTCATTACCCATAAGCTGTTCAGAATCTTTACAACATCTCACAGAATTAATCAGAGTCGGAAACAAAAGAATCAACCAATCATGCACAATTGAATCAAATAGATCAACAAAAATTTACTTGAAATCCAAAATATAATAAAATCTCAAATAAATCAAGTCTGGACAGTTAATAATATCCTGGATCACATTGTCCGAATACAAATAAATCCAAGTATTAAATACAATTGTTCAAAAGCAACAGATAATAATAATAGCAAAAGAAGTTCAGCACTTGATATGGCTAAAAATAGGATTAAATCGGGACCGTTCACATCGGACACGAATCTTAAAGCTCAGGGGTAAAACGGTAATTTCGCCTACAAACGGGTCTGAAATGGGAACTGGGTCTTTATTCAAAGCCCAATAACTCATGAACGGATCCACGTCAACCGGGTACGGGTTCCAACCCGCTGCATGCCCGATCCAGCAAGATACAATTAAGGTCCCTGATTAGATCTAAATCAACAGCCATGATTCACATCTATCTTTTCACTGGGGATTAGGGATTAAATTCCTTAACTGATTGCAGGGAATATACCTTATCAGATTACATGCCTTATCTGATTACGAGGAATATTCCTTATCTAATCACGGGGATTACATTCCTAAAACCAGTCCCTAAGACGCCTATAAATACCCCCCATCCATCTCCATTGAGCGGTAATCAATATTTTCCCACTTTACGCTCTTTCTTAATCATTTCTGATTACTGACTTGAGCGTCGGAGGGTGCGTCGCCGGGATCCCCCCCGGTGTCTCGCACTTTTTGCAGGTTAACGGCGGGAGTCAACGGTCAATCTCCGGCGGAACAGGTTAGGTGTTTGCTATTCAGGTTTTCCTCGAACTCACAAATTCATCTGTTCGCCCCCACACCGAATTTAGCGGCAACAGATTGGCGCCGTCTGTGGGAAAACCATACGAATAGCCTCCGCCTCTTCCTCGTCGACTAGCTCTTCTCCAGCCATGCCTCCTAGAAAAGTCAGATCTAGAGGGTCCAACCGCGGGCCCAACCCCGCCGATCAGCAAGAGGTAGTCCCCGTCCAATCCGCTCCGCGGCAGGGACAACCCCCGCCTCAGGTGGAGGACCCTCTTCAACAAGATCAGCCTCCTCTTCAGAATCAGGAACCCCCCAAGCGTCCCACCGGTCCTCAGAATGCCGGTGCGGGGGGCTCCCGCATGAAGCAACCTCTCCATCAAGACCGCGTCTCCATACACAAAGCCTCTACGAATTCCATGGCCTCTCACAATCCACAAAACCGGCAGAAGGTGGAGGACTTACGCCACCATCTAGACGAGAAGCGGGCCCGAGAGGGAGCCTCCCGCCAGCGACGTCTGGGTGAGCGATCCCCTCACCGCCGAGACTACAGGAGATCCCCTGTCCGAAGGAGAAGGAGGGAGTCCCCCGAGCATTACCGAAGAAGGCATTCCCCCGCGGGTCGGCAACAGCCCAGGAACAATGAGGCACCAATCACCCGTGCCGAGTTCCAGCAGTTCCAAGCAATGGTACAACAGGCACTCCACCTCCGTCAAAACCCTAATGAGCCGAAGGCCCCGTCCCCTCCTCCAGTCCGAAGCCCTCGCCGACGGTCCCCATCTCATCGTCCCGCTCCTACCAACTCCCGGCGTACCCCAAGTCCTCGTCGCTCCCGAAGTTACCATCGCCGTAGCCCTCTCTCTCCCTCCTACGAAGACGAGTCTAGAGGCTCGGCTGATTACCGTCGGAGGGACGACGCCATGTATCGCCGTCTTCATGAGGTAGAGAGGCGCCTGGGTCAGATAAACCGAGAAGAATAGCTCAGGGGGAGAACTCTTCATCCTAGCAGACCTCCTTTCTCCCGAACCATAGTGGATGCACCTGTGCCGTTCGGGTTCAAACCTCCCCAGTTCGAGATTTACACCGGAGAAACTGACCCCGTTGATCACATAGAGAGTTTTAAGACTCTGATGCTCCTCCATCAAGCTTCTGATGCCCTCCTCTGCAAGACCTTCCCCACAACACTGAAGGGCCCAGCTCGAGAATGGTACTCCCGCCTCGCACCGTCTTCCATATTCTCCTTCGAGCAGTTCGAAACACTCTTCATCACCCACTTCGTGAGTAGTCGCCGAGCTGAAAAGACCAGTATTTCGCTACTCTACCTTAACCAGAAGGAGGGTGAGAAGTTGAGAGACTATGTGAAGAGGTTCACAGCTGAAGCCAGGTCTATAGCTTCCCTCGACCAATCCGTCGCAACGGCCGCCTTCCAATCCAATGTCTACAATTCCAGCCTCCGCTCCTCTCTTGCTAAGAAGCCTCCACAGGACTTTGCCGACCTCCTTCTCAGGTGTGAAAAGTACATTCGGGCCGAAGAAGCCCTCGACTCCCTTGCTCTGGAGGAGACATCTTCCGGGAACAAACGGAAGAACACAAGTGAAGAGGGGTCCCAAAAATCCCAGAAGGGCAACAATGGACAGCGTCGCCCGACTCCTCGGTTTGAGAAGTTCACCCCCCTCATTGCCAACATATCAGAAGTTCTTATGGAGGTGGACAACGAAGGACTACTCCGCGCTCCCCCTAGAATGAATACCCCTGGTAAGAAGAGGGACAAAGATAAGTGGTGCCGCTTTCACAGGGACCACGGCCACGACACGGATAATTGTCGGGCTCTCAAGGAAGAGATCGAAGAACTCATACAGCGGGGGCACCTGATCAAGTTCGTCCGAAAAGAGGGTGCCGAGCTCCTCCCCTGATCATCACCTCTTCCGAACGAACAGAAAGGCCCGCCGAGCTTCAAGATTCAGCTCCTCCCAAGAGGTCTTCACCTTATTGTAGAAGTAAGATTCTGATTTTCAATAAGACCGATGCTTGTAACTCGGCCAACAGCATGTAATAATGGCTCGCCCTATTGGAGCAGCCACTTAGTCTATTTCAATAAAACTTTACATCTTTTCATTGAAAATTATTGCTCTTGCTTCTCTATCTCTCCGAGTCGCGACTCTCTTAAATGGTGGGTTCGGAGTCCAGCTTCTTCTACATGGCTCCTCCCGCAACTCACTAAACTCTACCGATGGTTCCGGAGTCCAACACTTGGTTCGATTCTGCTTCGAATAACTTGCTCTTAAGCGGGTTAGAAGTGGTTCGCCATTCGAAATTGCTCCCACAGCCGTTGAATAACTCTACCGATGGTTCCGGAGTCCAACACTTGGTTCGATTCTGCTTCGAATAACTTGCTCTTAAGCGGGTTAGAAGTGGTTCGCCATTCGAAATTGCTCCCACAGCCGTTGAACTTTTCTAACGATGGTTCCGGAGTCCAACACTCGGCTCGATTCTACTTCGCAAGTTCACTGTTAAGCGAGCTAGAAGTAGATCGCCATTCGGAATTGCTCCCACAGCCGTTGAATAACTCTAACGATGGTTCCGGAGTCCAACACTTGGTTCGACTCTACTTCGAATAACTTGCTCTTCAGCGGGTTAGAAGTGGTTCTCCATTCGGAATTGCTCCCACAACCGTCGACTCTCTCACATAAGCAGCGAGTTCGGAGCTAAAGCTCTCTCCTAGAGTTGCTCCTCACACTCGTCTCACAAATGGCTCTCCCCCAGAGTCAAGCTCTTCGCTCTGCTAACCTCAAAGAATGGGTCTTCCCATGGCTCTTACATGGGTCTTCCCAGCACATCTTCTCCGCCCCTAGGAGTGGAGCCCTTCTTCAAAAATACCCAAAAACCAAAACTCTCCTCAACCTCATGAATACAAGGATGTTGCGGGGCTATTTTGACCCTGAAGGAGGGTGAATCTTCATCTCGCTCCTAAAGAGAAGTTGTAGATCTTCGAGTTAGCTCCGAAACAAGGGGTCGCACGGCCCGAGCCGACCTCCGTAGCACCGGGAACATCAAGAAGAACTCTGGAGGCAAAATCTGGGGTCCGGCACCCGCTGCCGAGCGTTCTTGCCACCGACCGTTTTACGGGCTTGAGGTCGGCACCATTCTAGCTCGGCACCATCCGCCGAGCACCCGTGCCACCGACCGTTTTACGGGCTTGAGGTCGGCACCAATTCAGATTGGCATCATCCGCCGAACACCCGTGCCACCGACCGTTTTACGGGCTTGAGTTCGGCACCCATTCTAGCTCGGCACCATCCGCCGAGCACCCGTGCCACCGACCGTTTTACGGGCTTGAGTTCGGCACCAATTCAGATCGGCATCATCCGCCGAACACCCGTGCCACCGACCGTTTTACGGGCTTGAGTTCGGCACCAATTCAGCTCGGCATCATCCGCCGAGTACCCTGGCCTCCGACCGTATTACGGGCTTGAGTTCGGCAGTCAAGATCTCCAAAAAATTTCCAAGTCTCAAGCCTCGGCACCAGCTGCCGAGCGTTCTTGCCACCGACCGTATTACGGGCTTGAGTTCGGCAGTCAAGATCTCCAAAAAATTTCTAAGTCTCAAGCCTCGGCACATTCGAGTTCGGCACCAGCTGCCGAGCGTTCTCGCCACCGACCGTATTACGGGCTTGAGTTCGGTAGTCAAGATCTCCAAAAAATTTCTAAGTCTCAAGCCTCGGCACAGTTGAGTTCGGCACCAGCTGCCGAGCATTCTTGACAACGAGTTCGGAGCTCGCAACTTTCTCCTAGGGTTCCTCCTCACACTCGTCTCCCGAATGGCTCTCTCCCAGAATCAAGCCCTTCGCTCCGCTCGCCTCCGAAGCGGACCTCTTCTCAACGAGTTCGGAGCTCGCAACCCTCTCCTAGAGTTCCTCCTCACACTCGTCCCACAAACGGCTCTCTTTTAGAGCCAAGCTCTTCGCTCTGCTCACAGGACGGGTCTTCCTAGCACAAGGGTCTTCCTAGCGCAGCTTCTCCATCCCTAAGAGTGGAGCTCCTCTTCCAAAATCCCCAAAACCGAACACATTCCCCAACTTCATGAAGACCAGGATGTTGCGGGGCTATTTTTACCATGAAGGAGGGTGAATCTTCATCCCACTCCTAAAGAGAAGTCGTAGATCGTCGAGCTAGCTTCGAAACAAGGGGTAGCACGCCCCGAGCCGACCTCCGTAGCACCGGGAATATCAAGAAGAAATCTGCAGGCAAAATTGGAGTTCGGCACCCGCTGCCGAGCGTTCTTGCCACCGACCGTTTTACGGGCTTGAGTTCGGCACATTTGAGTTCGGCACCAGTTGAGTTCGGCACCTGGTGCCGAGTGTTCTTGCCACCGACTGTTTTACGGGCTTGAGTTCGGCACATTTGAGTTCGGCACCAGTTGAGTTCGGCACCAGCCGCCGAACGCTCTCAGCACAAGACCCACAAAAAAAAAAGGGAGGAGAGCACAAGGGGCCGGGTTCGGACCATTAAGAGGACCCGAACCCAAACCAAACCGCCACGTCACCCCCTCCTTCTCTCTCCTCCTATGTTTGGCGCCAAAACCCAAGCAAAAAACCAAACAAAACAAACCAGGGGAACAAAAACAAAAACGCAGGCTCGTCACCTTCTCGCGAGCTCAACCATGCCTCCAGCTTCATGGCCGAACCCATCTTCGCGCGAACTCGACCTCGCCGGCCACCTCCTCCATCAAGCTTCACTCCATCGCCAATGCCGAGCTCCGACCACAACTGAGCTCTCCTCAACTTCGACACCACCGTGCCGTCGCCAACTCTTCACGAAGCTTCATCAACCTCCATGGCCGAGCTCCATCTTCATCAACCACCGACGCCGAACTCGCACCTCCATCTTCAAGCACAGCCCCCATCGCCGAGCTCATAGTCTCCGCCACCTGCAAGAGCTTCGAACTCATCACGAAGCTTCATCTGCCGAGCTCGCTTCGTTGGCGAGTTCATCTGCCAAGCTCGCATCGTCGCCGAGCTCGTGGAGCTCGATAGTGACGACTGCGAGTAGGGGGGAGCTTGAGGAGATGTCGGAGCTCGGCATCGCGGTCACCCATGGCGAAGCTCCATGCCCGACGAGCTCGCCACCTCCTTCGCGGAGCTCTACCGTCGCCGCCCATCCCCATGGCTCCGACGAGCTCCGCCGAAGCTAGCTCCTCCATCGAGCCCACTTCCTCGACGAAGCTCCGAGCTCCATTCGATGACCACCGTCGACGAGCTTCACCTCCGAACTCACGCTATGCCTTCGCCATCTACTTCCGACGAGCCCCCTCTTCATCGAGTTCGAGGCCGTCTCGACAAGTCTCCGAGCTCACCGTCGAGGCTCTCTCCTTCGACAGCCGAGCTCATCGCTGCCGAGTGTTCTTGCCACCGACCGTTTTACGGGCTTGAGTTCGGCACATTTGAGTTCGGCACATTTGAGTTCGGCACCAGTTGAGTTCAGCACCCGGTGCCGAGCGTTCTTGCCACCGACCGTTTTACAGGCTTGAGTTCGGCACATTTGAGTTCGGCACAATTGAGTTCGGAACACTCTCAGTACAAGACCCCCGAACAACAAAAAGGAAAAAGAAAACAAGGGACCGGGTTCGGACCCATTAAGGGGACCCGAACCCAAACCAAACCCACTTTCCCTCCTTCCCCTCCTACTTTCGGCGCCAAAACCAAAAAAAGCAAAGAAGAAAACCCAACTTTCCTTCGAAAGCTTCTAACGGCAGCCGTCTCCACCTCCAGCAAAGCTCCGACCCACCACATGCCGAGCTCCACCGCCATGGCCGAACGCCTCCATCGCCAGCTTCACTCTCCACCGAGCTCAAGAAGTTATCGCCGAGCTCCTTCCTCGACGAACCCACGGGAGAGCTCCACTCCCCCATCGCCGAGCTCGGCCCATCTCTGAGCCGCCTTCATCGTCGAAGCTCCGAACACCACCTCCTTCAACCTCGGGCTCCGCCGAACCCGTCTTCGCGCGAACTCGATCTCGCCGACCATCTCCTTCTCAAGCCACCCCGTCGTCAACCTCCACAAACGTCAAGCTCCTTCAAACACTGAGATCACCGCCTCGTCGAGCTCTACGTATTCTTCCCCGAGCTCCAAAAGCCCGAACTCCTCTTCCTCACGCCGCCGAGCACTGTCGAGCTCACCACCTCCGTCGAGCTTGAGCTACTCTCGACGAACCCATGAGCTCCGAACCACATCCGCCGAGCTCCACTCCCCAAAGCTCCGTCGAGCTCTTCTCCCTCGCCGAGCTCGCCCAACCTCGCTGGCCTCCACGCTCGAGCGCGTCACCTTCGAGCGCCCCGAAGAGGCTAGCGACGCTCCACGATCGTCAAGCTCCGCTCGCCGCTCAGGTTGCTCGAATGATGGGGACTAGCTCGGAGAAGGGATCGAAATGAGGCGAGTTCGAGGGGCGAGAGGCGAGGTTCGACGAAGAAGACGAACGAAGGAGAAGAAGAAACAGACCTGGCGCGAAAAAAAAAAAAAAAAAAAAAAAAAAAGTTGAAGGAGAGAGAAAGTCAACGTTGACTTCGCCACGTGTCGTCCACGTAGACTTCGGCCACTTTTTGCCGAGCACTCATGAACCACCGACCATGTTACACCAAAAAATGGTCTTCCCTTTCTCCTCCCGATGCGCGCTCGCTTGATCGTGATCAACGCACACGATCGCGCCACGTGTCCAGGTAATATTAAATTTATTTATTTATTTATTTATTTGTTTTAATTATTCAAAAAATCCGAAAAAATTTTTAAAAATCGGAAAAAATTAATTAAAAATTCTAAAAATAATTATTAATTCAGAAAAATTATTTTAAAATTCTGGAAAAATAATTATTAAATTAGAATAATTAATTAATATTTTCGATAATTAATTATTTAATTCGGAAAATCAATAAAAAATTCAAAAAAATCTGGAAAAATCACCAAAAATCCAGAAAATTTAGAGGATATTTTTGGGCATCTTACAAGCCCAGAATGACACCGTTACACCCCCGAGCGAGATCCTAAGTCCCTTAAAGAACACCGATAAAATCCCGTACGCCATTAGAACAGTAAAACTACTCCTCAAAGGCTGATCAAACTCAGTCTCTAGGAGTGGGGGGCTCGTGATATGGCTAAAAATAGGATTAAATCGGGACCGTTCACATCGGACACGAATCTTAAAGCTCAGGGGTAAAACGGTAATTTCGCCTACAAACGGGTCTGAAATGGGAACTGGGCCTTTATTCAAAGCCCAATAACTCATGAACGGATCCACGTCAACCGGGTACGGGTTCCAACCCGCTGCATGCCCGATCCAGCAAGATACAATCAAGGTCCCTGATTAGATCTAAATCAACGGCCATGATTCACATCTATCTTTTCACTGGGGATTAGGGATTAAATTCCTTAACTGATTGCAGGGAATATACCTTATCAGATTACATGCCTTATCTGATTACGAGGAATATTCCTTATCTAATCACGGGGATTACATTCCTAAAACCAGTCCCTAAGACGCCTATAAATACCCCCCATCCATCTCCATTGAGCGGTAATCAGTATTTTCCCACTTTACGCTCTTTCTTAATCATTTCTGATTACTGACTTGAGCGTCGGAGGGTGCGTCGCCGGGATCCCCCCCGGTGTCTCGCACTTTTTGCAGGTTAACGGCGGGAGTCAACGGTCAATCTCCGGCGGAACAGGTTAGGTGTTTGCTATTCAGGTTTTCCTCGAACTCACAAATTCATCTGTTCGCCCCCACACCGAATTTAGCGGCAACAGCACTAATATTGCATTTCTCCAATACCATTGGGCAAATGACCATCCTGGTCTGCAATCAATAATTTCCAGGAGAAAAAAAAAGAAAACAAGTACCCGTCAATGCAAGTTACAGGGCCGCTTGTAATGCAGGATACAAGTACATGAGAAAAACTAACTAATAACAAATATAAAATAACAACAGAACAGCATAGCATGGTATAAGTGTGTCAACAGAAATGTGATAACTAACATGAATCAGGAAAAAAATCAGATAGCATGGTATACTAACAGATACAGATAACATGTGTCAAGTGTCAAGTGTCAGATGGTATACAGACAGATATACAGATGGTAGTATCAGATGATAGTCAGGCAGATAACAGATAATCAGACAACAGATATCAGATAAACAGATACGGCTAACAGATAACAGATGTCATGTTCTTATAAGTCTTGTGTGATTACTGTCTAGGTAGCACTTCATGCAGCCCACCTTACATGGTTGCTACATTCAAATAGTTTCACTTTAGATTTCATAGTGGAGTCCATAGGGCAGTGTACTCAGGGTTCAGACAGATAGATATCAGATAATCAGATCAGACAAACAGATAGAATCTAGTGGTTCTCTTCTTCTCTACACCTTCCTTTAGGAAGTAATGTCACAGGGTCAGATAACAGATTCATGAATCATGTAACCATGAACACATAACAGATAGGGAACACGGGTCCTCTTCTCAGTACACATTTCTATATTTTCCACTACTAGATCTTTCCCTTAACCCCGGCTTGGTCATTTTGTTATTATTAGCAGACAGACATGTATGTGCAGAAAAACAGAGTGATAATAGCATGGCATAAATATGTAACAGGTTCAGGGTGACAGATAAACAGGTACAGATGCTATACAGTTCATAAAGGAATAGAATCATGCAAATGTTAATTCAGGACAGCAAGACACTACTGTACTAAAACAGGAAATCCAGTTGCTAAAGAAATATAAATCTGGATCCATCAAAGAATCTGGAAAATAGACTCCCAACTGAATCCAGCGACTATAAATAAGTCATATCGTATTTCACAAAATCATAACTCAAAACAGGTTTGAATCCAGAAAATACGATCAGTCAGAAATCAGTAAATCGAATTCACAGTCAGGAAAACAGCATCAAAACACCTCAAATATATCCAGGAAAAATATGGGATATTCCCCTATATGTCTAGTATCAGAATATAAAGTTTCAAAATTTTCCAGTAGAATTAGTTTAGCCAACAAAAATCAGAAAACATCAAGAAACGATAGTTTGACAAATCTGAATTCCCAACACTGCTGTACAAAAACTGAAATATCTCGCAAGCCGTGAAACGAAATCCAAATCCGCCAAATGGGGATGAAAAAAGACAAATTAACCTAACTTTCATATTTCATAAATATTTTCCATACAGTGGAAGGAAATAGGGTGAAAATACGATTCTTTACAGAACAGCGAGCAAAATGCAGCAAGTATAGCTTTCATAAACAAGCATGAAATGGTGCATAAAACTCAGCAATAAAATTCACCAAAATTTTGGGTATTTCCTAGATAGATATAGAAGTACTGACCAAAGTTTCAGATCAAAGAAATATGTGTAGCACAAGTATCAAAATAATTTAGTCGTCAAAATCATCAAGAAATGAAATCTGGAATTGATCTACACCTCTGTAGTAAAACAGTCATATCCCACACATACGAAAACGAAACCGAGCAACGTCAAAGGGGTTGGAAAGAAGAAGAATTCCTCTAAAACTTATGTTTTATACTGAAATTAAGATACTGACTTTAATATGGTCTAAATTACTGATCAAGACAGATTATCAACAAAACACAGAATTTCCTTTAGGAACAAAACCAACATGAATCACACGAAACTTGATCGAAACATAACTAAACATGAATTAGAGTCTACTTAGTGTCCAAACAACATGAAATAGGGTATACTAAATGTCCACAACAAGTATATCACATGGATCCAACAAACGCACAAATTCTCATAACTAACTCACATATTCGATCACATCAAGTAAACGGTAAATCCTAAGTTGTACTCAGGTCATATGTGTCGTGAGGCAACTATGGTCAAGTTTTCACTATAGAGACAATATCAACAAGGGAATTCACACACAAATTGTCTCTAGAACCCAACTACACAACAAACGAAATTTAGTACTTGTATATGCAAAGAAATTTAATACAAGTTACTTGCCTTAACCGAGACGAAAACGACGACGAGCAAAGAGCAAGAATAACGGGAACGGATTTCCGGACAATGAACAACGAACGGACTCACGAACACGGCATGCAACTACGAACGGAAACACCAACGGAATCACGAACACACCAATACCCGCAAGCACCGAAACACGTGCCAAACAACACACGTGCTACAAGAGAAAGAGCGAGGAAGCAACGGCAGCAGGCGTTGTTCGTTGTTGATGTTCTGTCTCGCTGTGGGCTGAGCACAGAGGGGATTGCAGGCTGCTGCGGAGTTGTGGATTGGGGAGAGCACACAGGGTAAAGGGTCGAAGGAAGGGGTACATGACGTAGGGCGAGAGAGGGAGTACAGGAGTTCGGTGGTCTTGGGTTGCGGCTGAAACATGAGGGAGAGAAGAATAGGGCATGCAATGTGTATATATAATAGGGAGTTTAGGGTTAGGTTAAGTACAGATCGGGTTGGGCTTTTTGGGTGCAAACGGGTAGTTAGGTTTATAGTGGGTTCGGGTGTGTACTAGAGCAGATTAGGGATATGGGATCCATTGTAGGAAACTATATAGAGTATATGGTTAATGAAGTGTATGGGTTTGGGGATATTTGGGTCTGATGATGGGTATAAGGAATATAATTGGTTTATAGAGGTGGTTAAAACATATCTATTAGTAAGAAATGGGTTAATTTGGTTTGGTTAAGTGGATCCATGGGTAATATTAATAGGTGATGTGGATATTAGAATGGGTTGAAAAAAAATAAAAATTAAGGAAATATTGTGATCAAGAAATAGATATAATAAAAATGAGACGGCACAAAAAAATAGAGAAATAAAATAGGGCACAAATAAATAAAATAAAGAGAATCACAAATAATGGCTCGATCAAATGGAGACGAACAAAAGAGACCACAGGATCAAGAATTCAAATAAAAAGATGATAAACAATAAAATAAATATATTGAAACAAAAGGTCCAATATACGGTCCAAGAAAAAGATACAAGAAGAAAAACACCAAAATGAAAAATACACTCAAAAATATACAAAATGAAAAACAGGGGTTACAAGATGAATAACCATCAGGGACCTTAAGATCCTGTAATACTTTTCAAAACATCTCCAACTCGCTTTTTGACATTGAGTAGATTGCAGGAGGAAGTCGTACTCTACCATTGGGTAATTCTTCAGGGTGCAACTCATGCCTTATGCCCATTTCTATTAAGTCAAGGCGAGACTTAAGATTTTCTTTTGTCTTCCGGCCATCCCCCATAATTGTTCCTATACAATTTTCACCAATGTTTTTTTCATGATGCATCACATCAATGTTATGGCGCAAGAAGTTGAACTCCAAGTACGGCAACTAAAAAAATACTCTTCTTCTTCCATGATCCTAAACCAATAGGACTATCACATTCATCTGCATCACATTCATCAGTGTTCTGTTGCTCATCTCTAGCTCGCTTCTTGGCATTTTAATGACTTCGGGTTTCTTTGACAAAGTGAACTGCTGGCCTTCTAGCCGTCTTAACACATCTGACCCAGAATTAACTATAGGAGCATGTCTCCACTCATCAGTACCATCAAATGTCATTGTTTCTGCCCTGAAAAAAATGTGTGGTAGGCAACCATCTTCTATGACCCATGTAGCAGAACTTTCTTCCTTTATATAGCGACTTTGAAATAGTTTGCTCAGCACAACAAGGACAAGCATAACGACCTTTCGTGCTATAACCAGATAAATTTCCATATGCAGGAAAATCATTAATTTTCCAAGTCAAGGCAACCCGGAGACGGAAAGTTTCTTTAGATGTTGCATCATATGTTGGAACACCCTCCCACAATAGTTGCAGTTCATCAATCAACAGCTGCAGATACACATCTATGTAATTTCCAAGAGATTTTGGTCTAGAAATTATCATGGACAAAATGAAGGATGACTGCTTCATACACAACCAAGGGGGTAGATTGTATGGAATTAACACAACGGGCCATATATTGTAGGTGCTGCTCATTTGCCTAAATTGGTTAAAACCATCACTGGCCAATCCATATTTCACATTCCGAGGATCTGCAGCAAAATCAGGATATCTTTCATCAAGATTTTTCCATAATTCGGAATCAACTGGGTGCCTGAGAATTCCATCATTCTTGTGACCTTCCGCATGCCACCTCACATCAGAAGATGTCTTAGATGACATGAACAGCCTTTGTAGCCTAGGAATTAAAGGAAAGTAACGCAGTATTTTTGCCTGTTTCTTTTTCCTATTTTTTGTAATTTGGTTCATCAATTTGCTCTTCCTCCGTCGGCGTTTTCACCCATTTTGAAGTACCACATACTTGACAATCTTCGAGAGTCTCCTTATCCCCCCGGAATAGCATACAATCATATGGACATGATGGTATTTACTCATAGCCTAAATCAAAATGCTTGAGGAATTTCTTTGTGGCCTGGGCTGAATTGGGGATACAGATTTGAGGAAAAGCTTCATTCAACAATTCAAGAAGCAAAGTGAAGGACTTAGCAGACCACTCATTTAGACATTTAATCTGAAATAGTCTGACAATAAATGAAAACTTAGAGAACTTGTGACAATCACGATACAGAGGAGTATTTGCATCTTCTAACAACTTATGAAAGGCTTCGTATTCTTTATTAGTTTCAGGACTGGGCATTTCTTCTGCCACCCTGTCGCCTTGATGTGATGTTTCTGCTGACTCGTTCTGGACTTGATTGATTGTATTATTTATGTGAGCTTCAAAGTTGTGTAATCCCAATCCATCCCGCACTAAAGAGTGCATTTCATCAACAATACTTAGATCATTTGTGATAAAGACTCATCTTCATTCACAACCGGACTAGTAGAAACTAAACGAGCAGACTTTCCATAAAAAAACCAATGTGTATACCCTTGTAGAAAACCATTGCAAATCAAGTGTGTCTCAACTACGTCGCACGTCCTCAAATCACTGTTTGAACATCGGACACATGGACATAAAATCTTGTTCGGATCAGGAGAATTGATCTTTGCAAAGTTAATAAAATCTTTAACACCATCCTGATACACCTTAGATAATCGTGGCTTATTAATCCAACTTTTATCCATTTTAAAGAATGAGTCAATCTGAAATATAAGTATGCCAGTATCAACATCATGACTTTTTCTTTATCCTAAAACCATGATGAAAGTGAACAATACAATGATGAAAGAGAATAAGCTTTTTAAGGAACTTCAATTGTACACAAAATTAGATAATATACATTTTTAGTACAAAATATTTAATTGTGTTCACTAAATTTCAATTGTATATGAAAAAAAAAAAACCTAAATCAAATTAGCTTATTGATCAATATAGTGTTAAAGATATTAAATTTAGTTTCACTTGTGTGCATATAGAAAAAAGTGAAAAATGAGTAAAATCCAGATCATGAAAATTTAGTTTACTGAATTTTTTTATGGAGTTATAATACTATAAATATCTTTTATGGAGGAAGTCATACTCTGCCTTGAACTCATTTAAACTCTAGTCGAACTGTTAAACTAAGTAAACTAGGAGAACTAAGAATATTATTCTGTCTCTTGTTTACTACTAATTTGTTTTGTCTGGAGCAACTGGCTCATCCAGTTGACCAATTGCTCTAATGATATGCTATCCATATATGGCTATGCTAATGAAAGAGTAGACTTGGGAGCAGAAAAGTTTTGTCAGGATATAGATACTAACAATCATCAAGTACAAGAAGTGGTCATTTATGGGTAACATAACAAGCCAATTGTCATTGTTTTAGGCATTTCATAATGTCAACCAGAAACAAATTGCCGACTTGTCAATAACTTCTGTCATGTAACTCTTAGACCTATACAGCATCTAATCAAATAGCTTCTTAATCTATTGACAATTTAAATTTCACTAAAGAAAGGACCAAAACTAAAGATTTCCTTAACAAGAAGAATATGAATTTGAAAAGATGACTATATGCTTCTATCATATTGCAACTAATCTTAGTTTGATGGTCATGTCATCACTTAACTAACACCTACGGTATTAGAATCTATCATGTACATGTCCAAAATCAGTGTCGTGTCTGGTTAAATAATGTACATGTCGGATGGCAGATGTCAGAAATATATCAGATAAGTGTGCACATTTAGTAAATGCTAGTGTCATGTTGTATTAAAATATAAGTCCTAAACGTGCTCTAAATAACACTTATATAATGTTATGTATGACTATTATTTTAGTAACTATGGATATTAAAACATAAATTAGTTAGTCATTGGCACTCCACCCAAAACACCAAAAGTATGCACCTGATTTAAATACATTTGGGTTCATATTTTTGAGTCAAAATGTCAGAGGAGGACATGTCAGGTTCCACTCATCCAAATGCATGATGGGTTGATGAGATATATCAATTTACTTTGAAATAAAGATGAATAGGCTATTTATTTTCAATATTGGTGTCTGCTACCTTTGAGGATGACATGTCTGGCATTTAAAAGAAATCACACACAACCACACCCCAAAACAACAAGAATATATCAACCTGATGAATGTCAGGGCCAAAACTTCAAACAATTGCAAATTTCAAAGCTACCTACATTAAATATTTATTTTAAAAAACTCTTCAAATGAAATAACGACAACTATGATAGTCAAATCCTTGCAATTCTCACATCTTTGCTTCAATTTACATTAAGGAAGAATCATATTCTGACTGACCTAGGATGATATATGCACTTTTTGCTCAAACAACTTACATAGCCAGGTCATGTTGCTCTCTTAAATAAAAATTCATTATTCCTACCACCAAACTATACCACTTTGTTGAGATATCTAACACTCAACAAGTGAACCGTATCGAAATATGAAATTTGATCTATTGACAAACCATCGAAATATGATCCTCCATATCATAAAACAATGACCAATTATGTGCCAACAACAACATGGGACTATGATAACTAAATTTTGACATGAAATTTCTCTTCCAAAATGAACTCATCCTTACCCAAAAACTCGAGGCTAATAATATAAGGATCCCAAAACCCTACATTTTAAACCTCATAGCATCATCGAAGCCTAAGTGCCTAACCCAATATCCCACTTTTTCTTAACCAATAATGTTGGATTACTATAACCCACTACATAATTATCAACAACATGCTTACAATTGATAACCAAACAACAAAATAACTCTGCTAAAATCTCTAGCAATCAATGAATCAAAAACCCACATCGAAATTGACAACCATTATCAAAATCCCTAGAAGAATTAAGAAACCCATATCATTTCTATCAAAAATAACCAAAAAGCGATTACCTTTAGACGATTACGGCTTCCAAGATTAAAACTTTTTAGGAAATTTTGGGGAGAGGAATTTGATGTGGGTTTGGATGGTTTTTCTTATTTCTTAGCAGTGAAGAAGAGGGGGAGAGGGGACTGAGAAGGAGAGGGGGAGAGTGGCGAGTGGCGAGATTGAGAGGCGAGACTGAGGAGAAGGGGTTGAGATTGAGTGGCGAGATTGAGTGGTCAGAGAGAGAGAGAGGTCGCGAGAGAGAGAGGAGACGGAGGATTTAGGGTTAGAAGAGTTTTTTTGGAGGGAAATGAATAGTTATGGTGGGAATTGGCAAAATACGCTACCCTATCACGGCGTTTTCAATCAAACGCCGTGGCATATATCCCAATTAACTAGCGCAAAGATACGGCCGTCTATCACGGCGTTTTACATTCATAAACACTGTTATATATCATATATATAATGGCGTTGTATATAAACGCCGTCATAAACATTCGATATTAAAAATATATATATAACAACGATCTATCCTGGCGTTTGGGTGTACACGCCGGGATAGATATGCTGTTATAGCCATTACGATTAGTAGTGTCTTCAATATATGTAGTGTAGTTGGGATGCATATGTGAATCAGTATTAATAGTCAAAATATCATAATTGCACTTACATGCGCATATGATTAGTAATATTAAAGATTATTATTACTATTAATCTGGGAGTTCAGTAAAATGCATTTACCTATAGCAGTATGTATCCTAAATAATGACTTAAGTGTCCCAAATTTAATAAATAAACTAGAATTAACTGAGCGCAATCAGGTCATGACTCATGACCTTGCATGTAGGCATGGTCACATTCTTCCTGGATCCCATTGGCAGATTATTAACACTAAAAGCCACGTAACCAATAAAACATTGAGTAATGCTTTAGCCACTACCAATTTCGTTACCATTTTCTTCACTATCTTAGGTGACATACTTTTATTGGAGAGTTTCCCCACCTACCCTATCTTCCTCTATCTATTGGAGTATACCACCTAAGGTAGTGAAGTGAAATGTAGTGAAATTGGTAGTGGATGTAGCATTACTCTAAAACATTTGAATAAGTTAACTACTTTCAAATGGAAGCTCATTAATATTAGTGCGTTTAGATTACTATCATTAATTGCTTTGATATTTGTTGACGTTCAAATACTGGCTAGTTAGCAGGTTTATTTTGTGTTCATCGGTTCAAAACCGAACCGAACCGAACAAAACCGAACCGAACCGAACTTTTCGGTTTGGTAAAATTGAAACCGAACTCCGAACCGAACATGTACATTTCGGTTTTAACCGAACCGAACGGTTCGGTTAATAACCGTACTAACCGAACTTAAAAAAATGATTTCAGTTTTGAATGTTTATATTAGATTCTGAGTGAAAGATTCATTATTCAATATTCATTAAGCAAACAACAACCAATTAGCATTGTACTCATAATTTATACACTACAAAATTAAAGTAATAACTAGCAAAAAAACTTAATTTACAAGTTACAAATGATTACAATTTACAACCAATCAACTATATAAGCTTATATTTTACAATTTGAAATTACAAATTTCTGACTTTCTGTAACACTGTTGTTGTTTGCAGGCCTCATCTGAGTCATCTCAACTCTCAAGCACACCAGAACAAATGAACAATCAGCAAATGAGCAAAAAACTTGAGCCTGCAGCACCAATCAAAACGATCAGCAATTGTCAATATATTTTTTTTCAAAATAAATTTTCAAAACAATCAGCAATTGTCAATATAAGCACAGTACTTGTTCAATAACATTTGCTTGAGACTGTTCAATAAACAAACATAGATCACCGCTTCCTCGCCACCATATTGCTCCAGCCTCCTCCAGTGCTCTCTTCATATCTTCTTTTTGTTACTCGCTCATCGTCAAATTTGAACCTGAAAATGACATTTAGAATTGCTGTTCAGATTTTATGCAGAACGGGGTATGATTGTGATTTCTTGCGCTATACTCCTAACAGTTGGGGTCTGCTGAGTGTAGGATCAGGATTTTGGAGTTTAACTAGTTCGCTATTTACTATATCTAATCTTATATGGTTCCAGTTCATCATTCTGTTTTCACAGTAAAACTGTTAAGATCATTTCCTAGCTGAACAAGCACTTAAACTTTACATATACTATACATTGCAGTTGAGATACCCTTATATGTTTCAGTCATATGCAATGTATCTGAAGTATGAACAGCCCTGGGCCACAACAGTGAAGTAAGTTGATGACCTTCTAATAGAGTTGGTTCAATCACATGGCTCATATCAATGAACAAATTCTGCAGCATGTTGGCCAATGCAACACTGCTTCAGCTGCTGATAAATTTTTGGCTACCTGAAGAATCAGATCATATGAACCCTACTTTCACTTTTTGGTTACTTTTTTCTTTCACTTACTGTAATGTGCTAATGCAGTTCCCTTCATTTTCTTTCCTTTCCTGTACATTTTGGGCTAATGGCCTTGACAATTACATTTTTTTAAAAGCGAAGGAGGTAGGAGTAATGTACTAATGTAAGTTAATAGAAACCCATATAAAAACCTACTCAATGAAGGATTGCAGTCTAAACCCAAAATCCACCTGATCCTCAAATAGTATCCTCTCAAATACAAGCCTCCGGTTCCAAATTTGGAAAATTTTATTTATCAACCGACCTGGCCCGACCAATGCACAAACACTACCAACAAAAAACTATCATCCCAAATCTCTGTGGTTCGTTTCATCACCCTTCACCTCTATTCAGATTTACAAAGTCACATCCTTCGTTGATAGTTAATTGTTAATTGATATTCTTTACGACAGGCATTTTGTTAAGTTTAACCTTAGTCAAACTCCTTCAACTATAAGCCTTCTACTCAATGGCATCCTCAACATTCTCTAATACACATACAAATAAAATGTCTAATGGGTGTTCGACCTTCCTAACCTATTGCCACATTATCTAACATTCCGAGTTGTATATAAATCAAAGCTTTTTAAATTTTAGATTAATTAATGTAAAATACGAGTTTTGTTTACCTTTCACTCTTTGTTCGTAGGCTGGACGATCACGCATCATCAGAGCCGCAGCCTCCCCATTCAAGGGATCTGAAGGATTTGGGTACAACAGAAGTTGTGGAAGGAAAATTTCAAACACATTAACAAGATCTAGGAAAAAATTTTAAAAATACCAAAATGTTAAGAAAACAACCAAAATCATCCATAACGAAGAAGAAAATTTACCAAGCATTCCCTGTCTACAATAACTAATGTACGATAAATAAAAATGAGTGATAAGCATCTTTACCAAACATGGGGCTCCAAGTCTGATTAATGACATCCAAACATACCGAACCCGACATAAAATTAGATCGAGTGACACTATCATAAGCATATAATCTATTTCTACAGTCATCTACTAAACTCTTTAAGAGACTAGCTCATAATCAATGCTTCTAACTTCAAACCACTCACATTTCATCAACATTCGGATGGTATATCTTGTTAACAAAGCCAATGGATGGAGATTTGTAAGGATAAGAATCTGGCAACTCCACCCTTATCTTCCATACCCCCCCTTGATAAAGACCTGGTCCAAATCCACCAATTGTCAACACAAAGTACTCAAATGTTTCATAACAATTAAACTAACCAAATAACAAGATAAGAAGAGCAATCCGATCAAAACCAAGTAGCGAACAAACTCAATTACATCTAAAATATCTAAAATTCAATCATTAAAAAGTGAAGGGTAAGGAGTTTATACTGTCATTAGGGCCATGGAAGTCCACATGAAACTCCTGCATCGCATCATTGATCATCTCCACCTTGTAATCACTCATCATCCTACATAATTTTATTAAAAAACAAAAAAAAAAGTCAGAAAAATCAGGGGAAAAAAATGTTTTAAAAAGGGAAATCAAAGGGAATGAAAAGGGTGGTTGAGAAAGTTCACAGTTTCATCAAGTCCATCTCTCGGCGCTTGCTAGTGTGCGAGTCGTGCGACTGTGCGAGGAGGGATGGAGATCGGGAGTCGAGAGCCGATGACGTAGATCGACTGATCGAGAGTCGAGACCGTCTAGGGTTAAAGGAATTGAGAATTGAGAGAGAGGAGAGGAATGGATCTGTGAAATTGAGAGTGATTTGGAGATGAGCCTTGGCCGAATTAATAGATTGAGAAGGAGAAGTGGAGAAGGAGAACTCTGGAGATTCATCATTAATAGATAGTTGTACACTTGTACTTGAGAAGTGAGAACGTCGGTGGTGAAGAGTGAAGTCACTGAAGTGGAGAAGAAGTTGAGCAGTCAAGGGTTAGGGCATCGGTTTTGAGTTTTCGATTTCGGCTGAAGTAAAGGGGGAAGGAGAAGGGGCCGAAGGGGTATAGGTTATTAAATATTAATCTGAGAAGGAAAAAAAAAAAGTTCGGTTTTTTTTTCGGTTCGGTTTTTTTAGAACCCAACCAAAAACCGACCCGAACTCTCTAACAAAACTACGGTTTGGATCAAAACCGAACCGAAAAACCGAAAAACCAAACCAAATTGATAAATTTCGGTTCGGTTCGGTTCGGTCATCGGTTTTAACCGAAGTATGTGTTTTGATACAAATACTTGACATAGATGTTCCAGTGCCTCATATTGGGAACAAATTGGTGCTAAGCATATATTGGAGACAACAATCACAATTTTTGTCAATTTGTTGGCTATGCCAATTCATTTTTTTCATTTATATTTGCAATTATCACATTCAGTTCTGTACATCCAACTCTTTCTTAGTTGTTCTGATTGCTGCCTGATCTTTTAGCTACATTCTGGCACAACTCCATTATACTTGCACATTTATTTGATCTCTGGTCTGTGGGGACGATTACAAATTAATTTAGTTTTTCGTCAGTCAAAATTTTGGAGAAACTTCGAATTGCAATTATTGGAGACAGGGCCGGTCCTAAGATTTTTAGAGCCTTGTGCAAAAAAATAAATTGGACCTTCTTTACATATTCCAATACTAATTTTAGTATTAAATTGATTTCAATGTCATGTATATAAACTTATAAATATTATACGAATTCAATTGAAAAATATAAGTAGCGTACATTCTATATCAATCATAATCTTATATAAATTCATTTAAAAATACCTTTCAAGTTGCAAAATCTTAGTATCTTCAAAAATCTCTGAACTCTCTAAAATTCCAGCATCTTGTAGGAGTTCCATGAGAAAACCTTAATAAACAAAACAGCAAAACATCAAATTTAGTAGTTTAGATGCATATCAGTAGATTAAATACACGACATAATGTATCATTTAAAAAATGATCGTCTCACATGTTTAGATGCAAAATCACCAAGTATGGTACTTGTATCATTTTTTTTTCTAAAAAACCAGTTTCAGTAGACTTTAAAGCTAGTCCATTTAGTCTTTCTTGTGACATTGTCGATCTGAAATAAGATTTCAATAATTTTAATTTGGAAAAACTTCTTTCTGCAGACGCAACAATAACAGGTATAGTCAATAAAATTCTATAAGCAATGAATGCATTTGCAAAATAGTCTTGCTTTTTTAAAAAGTTTAGTATATCAATAGCTGTCTTTGTTTATTTTGGTAAAATCTCTCGTAAAAATTTTAGTTCTCCAAATAAATCATTTTCGTAAAGATCAGAAAACATTTCATGTCTTAGAACAATTCAAGATGGTCGCAACATGTTTTCAACTAGGTATCGTCTAATGAATTTAACTTATCCGAGCTAAATCAAAATCCAGAGATATCTTCATATGCTTTATATTGATCAAACATTTTCTTAAGTGAACCAATAGCTCGATCTACAATATAATAAAAATAATTAATTTTAAAAGATTCTTCAGACGATTGTTTTGGCTCGTTTTCTATTCTGAACTAGATTATCAACATGTTCATTCATATTGTGACCTAAATCATTCACTAATTCATTTTCTTTTGAAGTTTCAACTACGCTTTCTTGTTCTTTAACAAAAAATTTATTAAGGGCTCCTTTTTTAGATTGGGTTAATTGTTTCAGCCTTCTTTTTTTCTTAAGTTTCTAATAACCAGATGCATATTTTTTAGGAAACATTTTTGTAATAAAAAACTATGTCTAGTAATGAAATTAGTTAAGTTGAAACAAAACAACCTGATTGAAGTCGTAAACAAATCTGATGTGTGAATTTGCTTTAGAATCTCCTGAAGTAAGCCTGCAAGAATAACAAGGCACTTTATCCATCAAGAAACAGAAGTCACATAATATAAATTATCTACCACAACTGTCACTATAACTCTGGAGTTTAGGTCCTTAGGTGCAGTGGTAGGGTTATTTCACTTGATATCAGGCCATCAGGGCTATGCAGGTCACAGGTTTGATTTCGCAATTTCTGTATTGAAAACAGATTTTTAAAATAACAAATAAATAGCATGCTACATAGAGCAGGTTTTAACCCTCAAAAGGGTGCTCTGCGGGTGTGTTAGCATATAAATGAAAATCTAATTGAAGTGTAGTTGCAGTATCATTTCGCAGAAGAAAGGTAAACATGAAAAGGTTGCGATTGTTGAAGGATATGCACACATCATTTCTGCAACATCATTTCGCACTTCGCAGAGTGGGATCTTGTTGAAGAAAGGTCAAAGACTCCAAGGTATAGACTTAGGACTTGCTAGAAATGATACTGCAACATCATTTCGCAGAAGAAAGCTTATAAAAAAAAAAAAGATGAGATCAGCAAATATGGTATTTGTAACTTACCTTTCCTCGATCTTGGTCACTTTTGTGTTTTCTTGTTTGAAGGATTCCAATTGCAAGTTGCTGATGATCCTTTCAATGAGGAAGAATCTATGATTCTTATGCTTCCACGGTTCCACCTAGTGATAACTGGCCAGATGAAGATTTTCTATAGAATTTTTTTGAGTAGATCAAAAGATTTCTAGGAAGATGAAAAGATTTTTTTAGGAAGATGAAAATGTTTTTTTTGAGTAGATCAAAAGATTTCTCAGTTGAAGAAAAATTTTAGGCCTCATTGTAACTCGGCCTTTATTATAATTGGACATTTTTTTTCCGATAGAAAGAATGGGAAAAAATAAAATGGGCCTTCATTTTAACTATGCCCTGTGCAACCGCACAGGTTGCACAGGCCCAGGGCTGGCCCTGATTCATCTTGAGGTTGCAAAATGAGCAGTTCTTCAGCAAAAGAAAAATTGCAATCACTTAATGTAAATCACCCTAGGGGGGTTGAATAGGGTGATTGTGCAGAAATTTAAAAAAATTAAATTAAGTTGCAAAGAAAATGAGAAGAGATAGAAAAAACAAACACAACAAGCACAAGTGACACAGCAATATAACGTGGTTCGACCCCCAGGTCTACGTCCACACTACCTACTTGTAGCAATTCTCTCCCACAAATGTTCCACTATACTCAAACCCTTGTACAGTAATTCTCGGATTCAGGCCGAGAGACCTATTGCACCCACAGGACTTCTAAGACAAGCCCCGTCAATCTCACCAAAGTGGAAGAAAAGAAAAACTCAAGATCTTTGATGATCCTGACTGAAGAAAACAAATAAGTATCACACATTCGGATTGATTGTTGAACTGATTAGTTCAGAAGATTTTTCTCAGAGGAATAGGTGAGGAATATGCAGTGGGTTCGTCCATATATGTAGAATGTGAATTGTATCTCTCAAAAATAGAAACGATAAATTCCAAAAAAAATAATCAGCACGAGGTACGGTCGACCGCAAAAAGGGACAGTCGACCGTTCATCTTTTAATCGAAAGTTGAAAGATGAATGATCGACTGTCTCATCATTTTAATAGCGATGAGCGGTCGACTGACGTGCGGTCGACCAACAATGTGGTACGGTTGACCACAATTGTGTTGATTGTGACGAAACCACTTTATATTCTTACCATAAACTAATCAATCAAGAATCAATCAATTACATATAAAATCCTCACAAATACGGAAAGGAAGAAGCTGATCTTCCTGGCTTTCTTGGACATTAATCAACATGTACTCTTTTTGAACAACTTCTTCTTTTGCTTGATTTTACAATTCTTCTATATTACTTTCCTTCTTTTGCTTGATATTCAATCTTAGTAGCTTCATATTGATTTATTTATTCCTAAAAATCTGAAAATCTCAACTGAAACTTGTTAGTATTTTTAAGCACGTTTTGTGCACACCAAACTAAGGGTCAACAATATCCCTCTTTTGGTGTGAACAAAACATACCTTTGAATATTTTTTAAAAAACATATAAATACTCCCCCTTAATCCAATACTTCCTGTATCAAAATATTTCATAGTGTAGATGAAGAAAGAAGATGTAGACTAAAACATTCAAGAGAGATTTTCAGTATTTATTTTCAATAATTTTCAGTTAAAACATTCAAAAAGATTCTCCCCCTTTTTGGAACACACTAAGAGCGGACTAGAAATGATAAATGATGTATAACATACTCCCCCTAAATTTAGTACTTCCCCTAAATTCATGCATGGAAAATATAGATTAACATACAATAAAAATGTAAGTGAAGAACAAACATGAGAATAAGCAATTTTGGGGAATATTACATTTTTGAAAAACAGAAGGAAAATCTTCTTACATGATACCATTGATCGCGAGACTCTTTGATATACAATGAGAGCTCTTCATGGTATCATAGAATTGAGATTTACCCAATACAAATGAGAGACATAGAGCAATAGATAAAAAAATAGATTTCAAGAGATTAGAAACCATAGAAGAACTGTAAATAGATTTTCCTTAGACACCAAAAGTAAGAAGAAAAAAACAAGCCAGATTTTTTTTTTAAAGACAGGGGCGAAACCGGTCGATCGCAAGGATTCTAAAAATCCTGTTGAATAGACAGTGAGAGAACCGGTCGACCTAACGGTCGACTGCAAAGAATTTTAAAGCCCAGTTGTGGATTAAACAAAAAACAGAGAGGAAACCGATCGACCCCACAGTCGACCGCAAATCCAATAAAAACATTTTGGCGACTGTAAAAAGACAGGAAAAAGAACGGTCGACTACTCAGTCGACTATACGCTTTTGCAGGCGAAGTGTCGACCGAAAACATAAATTAAGCAGAAATATCAATAATGTTTAATTCACTTTTCAAAAAATGAAATTGTTTTTCATCTAAGGGTTTAGTAAAAATATCAGCAAGTTGAGAATTAGTGGAAACATATTCAAGATTAATATCTCCCTTTTGAAAATGATCTTTAATAAAGTGATACCGAATTTCTATGTGCTTTGTACGACTGTGTTGATCAGAATTTTTGGTCATGTGAACAGTGCTAGTGTTATCGCATTTAATCGGAATATGATCAAGAAATACCTTGTAGTCTTCTAAAGTGTGTTTCATCCATAATACCTGCGCATAGCAGGATCCGACTGCGATATATTCTGCTTCAGCAGTGAAGAGAGTTATAGAATTCTGATTCTTGGATGCCCATGAGACAAGGCAGTCCCCCAAGAAGTGACATATACCGCTCGTATCCGCTAAACTCCCAGCATAATCTGCATCGGAGTATCCTGCAAGAGAAAAGTTTCTATTTTTCAGGTACCAAAGTCCGGTAGTTGGTGTGCCTTTAAGGTATCGAATAATACGCTTAACGGCAACCAAATGTGATTCTTTGGGACACGATTGAAAATGCACGCATAAACAAACACTAAACATGATATCTAGACGAGATGCAGTAATGTGAAGCAAACTACCAACATACCACGATAGGTAGAAATATCAACATTGTTACTAGATTTCATCCTTGGAAAGCTTAGTAGTAGTTGCCATAGGTGTTTTGTAAGCATTGGCATTCTCAGGACCGAACTTTTTGACTAGTTCTTTTACATATTTGGATTGATTTATGAAGATGTCATCCTTTCGTTGTTGTATTTGAAGCCCAAGAAAGTAGGTTAGTTCTTCCATCATACTCATTTCAAATTCATCCTGCATTTGCTTTGAGAATTCCTTGTAAAGATTTTCATTAGTAGATCCAAACATAATATCATCAACATAAATTTAAACAATTAAAATATCTTTAGAAACATATTTTATAAATAGTGTAGTATCTACTTTCCCTTTAGAGAAACCTATGTGAATTAAAAACGAACTTAGTCAGTCATACTAAGCACGAGGAGTTTGCTTCAAACAATACAAAGCTTATTGGGAATTGGTGTTAGTGGAGATTTAATAGGGATAGTGGAGAGAAATGGGGAGATTTGTATGTTGATAATTGGATTTGGGTATGGTAGGACTAATGGGTTAACGGGTTTGGGTATACAAATGTGGACTTGGGTTTTGGGTTGGCTAAAAAATAAATTATGGGCTTCAATAAAATAAATAAATATGAATTAGAAAATAAGAATAGGCTAAGTTGGTTTGGATTAAGAGTTGGGCAACTCACAAACAAAATCAATTGATCAAATAATAATTATAAGAAAGAGTTGGGTTCACAGAATAAATAAATAGACACAATTATAGACTGGATTAGGAGTTTGGACTAGATGAAATAATCGAATATTCAAAAGAAGGAAATCGAATTCAAAAGGATAGTAGGATTTGTTTGGAAAATTGAAATACAAGAATACGAAGAAAAGAGAAATTAAAATCTATATAAACGGGAACGAGGGTTACACTTATCATGGAGGAAGTTAAACTCTATTTCTTATCCAAAAATACCGGGAATTAGAGATAAATGTGTCACGCCCCGCTTCCCAAAAACATGGAATACGAGCGCGTGACGAAGCCCAGCGAATGATTTTAACATCATCCATAAGCTGTAGGATTGACTCAGCATCATAACAAGAATATAACAAGATTTATATATAACCAAGCATGCATGAATAATTTATTAAGCAGCAGAAAACAATTGAAACAATAATAATATTCAAATAGTTTTCAAGTCTGGAACAAAAAGAAAAACTCGGGAACATCAGCCTGTTACAAGTTCTTAAGTAGAAAGAATAAATAATTCAAAAAAAACAAACATTCTAAGCAAGTCTTTTCTCCACTTGAAGACTAAATCCTCTGCTCACCAATTCAAACAGGTAGCTCATCACCAAAGTCTGCTTAATAAATATAAAAAGGGAAAAATAGAGAAAACAAGAGAAAATGCCCTTAGTGCAAGTTAGTGCCACAAATAGTAAAAACGAGTACAAGTAATGTGGAACAAAAATTGGAATCAAGAATATAACAGAGATACAACAAGTAGTAGAAATTCAAGAACTAGCTAGCAAGAAGGACAGCCCAAGTAAACAGGCTGGGTAACAAACACTAATAGTTGATCAAGTGACTAGTGACATATAAGAGTATCCAACATCAAGTGACAAGTATCGAGTATAAGTGTCAAGTAACGAGTCTCAAGTCTAGTGTCAAGTTGTCAAGTACAAGTATCAAGTTGCACGTGTAAAGTATTATATTCAAGTATCAAGTTTCATGTATCATGTAGTCAAGTATCAAGTAAGCATGTATCAAGTTCAAGTTTCATGTTCAAGTCTTCAAGTATCAAGTAAACAGGTATCGAGTTCAGGTCTCATGTATCAAGTCTTGTAGTTATTACTATCTAGGTAGCACTTCATGCATCTATCTTTTTACTACATGGTTGCTACAGTCAATGCAATTTCGTTTAGACCTACTGGTGGATTTTATAGGGCGGTGTACTCAGGAAACAATATTCGATAATGACAGATGACCGAATCAATCAAGATACTGTAGTTAGTAATCTACAATTAATCGATAACCGATATGACCGATAGACCGATAGACCGATAGACCAATAGATCGATAAATAGGGAAACACGGGCCCCTCTTCCGAGTACACTTGCCTATATTGTCCACTACTATGGTCTTTCCCTTAAACTCCGGCTTGTTATTTATTATTATTATTAACCAAGCATGAAAGTGTGCGAAAAAAGTCAAGTAATCATGATCGTGAACATGGAACAAATTTGAGATATTTATATAGCATATTCGAGGGTCAACACGAATCAAAATATCAACAACAACGAAAATCTCAAATCTGGACAGCACGACGTTGTTGTACCAAAACTGCATTCCCGTTGCTAAAAGATAGCAAAAGTGGATCCGTCAGAAGGTCTAGAGACTAGACTCCTACCCGGTTCCAACGCATATAATTAAGATACATGAAAGTTGTAGTAACATATGTCAAAACGGCAAACTATACTGCTTTTATGTTCAGCCAGAATTTGTGAATCTAAGTTTAAACATATGAAATAGGGTTGAAATATTACAATTAAATTCTGAGAAAAATTGGAGATGTCCTATAGGGTGTCCAGCAATAGTATATAAAATTTCAAGTCAAACGCTTACTGTTAACATAGTTAAATTAATTTGCAAACTAAAGATGTGCAGCAGTTTTGTGAATCTGCGACTACCGACATAGTTGCAGTAAAACTACGATATCTCCTAGACCATAACTCGGAGTTCAAAAATTCTGGATGCTATCGACATCTAGACATCTAGAGCTACATTTACTGTTCAGTGCTCTGGTTCAGATTCTAAGCTTAAAAGGGTCAAAACAGCAAGTGAAGTTCAGGACAACAACATGTGGGAATGTCTTACGCGTATAGGTTGCATGATAATTGGTTGTTAGGCGTCTAGATTAATGTGTGATACATATACGGGGTAATGGTTATCAAAACAGCAAGTAACATTTATTTATCAACTCAAATGGGTGCAAGTTCATCACATACAAGATATAATACATATCTACCATCTAGGGTTCCTTAATTTCATATGTTCAAGTATCTAGGTGATAAAATGAGTCCAAGTAGTTGTAATATAACAATAAAATTATTGTGACTCTTAAGATTATGGGATTGATGAGGATTAATATTTGATCAACAACGACGAGTCAAGGAGGAGTCACAACTACTAACTATTTGCGGTATTTTCAAATTAAATGCTTGTACTAGAACAAAAATTTGTACAAGATGAATACTTGCCTTGATTGACGACGATTAGATCCGCTAATTGAGGAAAACGGAATTGAAAAACCCCGGACGAAATCTCCCAAAAGCACGTACGAAGCACGCTCAAGAAATCGACAGTAAACAGTGAACCCCCACACCGAATCAGCCCAGAACAGCGGACAGCGACACAGGACCTGCTGCGCCAAAACACGGGACAGCCAAACGATCCAATGGGACGCCTCCTACGCAGCGGATTGGGGCGAACAGGAAACACCTTCTTTGGATCTGCCATGGGTGAACACGAAACAGCGAATTGACCAATCGCTGGTCGTCTCCTTCCTCACGACAGCAGTGAGCGGGAAAGGGTGCGACGGCGCAGGGCAGCGCTGTGGCGATGTCGAAGACGACGAGCGGCGACGACTGGCAGCGGGATTGGCGGTGCGACGTCGAGAAGCGACGCAGCGACGGTGATTGGCCGTTGCTCTGTTTGTGGGTTCGAAACAGAGGATGAGAGCGGGGGTGCCGCGATGCGATGGAGGTGGAAAGGAGAGGGAGGCGATGGGTCGGAGGTGAGGCTAAGTTGATGCGAGGGTGGAGGTGACGGGATCAGGTGAGAGGTTGAAGACGGAATGGGTTTCCGGAATTTGGGTAATGGCGGAGGAGACGGGAGGATGATGGTGGATGCTGGCAGTGGTGATTGATGAGGGGAGTGGCTAGGTGGTGGTCGGAGGTCGTGGGTGATCGGAGGGCGAGGAGGTGACGGGATCGGAATTTGGGTTGCAATCGAGTCTGGGGAAGAAGACGGAAGGGAGAAGAGAGCGGCGGGTTTGTTTTTAGGGTTTGCACAGTAAAACTAGGGTTAGGGTTCGTAGGTTAGGGTTTATATAGCTAGGGTTTTGGGTTAATGGGTATTTGGGTAGCGGTTTTGAGGGGGATCCAACTGGAGATTTGGTCAAAATTCATTAAAAATGGGGAAAAAGAGATAGATGGAATGAATAGTCCATTTCTACATGAAGAACGACACAAAAAGAGTAGAACGAACAATACAATTGAATTAGATATTGACACCAAAAATTGAGTTGAAACTAAAGGATAATTTTATTCGAACTGGAACAAAAATATAGGGCCTCAAATTGAATACAAGAATATCAGAAATGAAAATACAGTAGAAAAAATACAGATACTGGAAATAGGAGTTACAAAATGATTATCTCGAAACTGGTCCCAAAGACGACTATAAATACCCCATACCCCCGTCAGAATCAGATAATTAGTATCTTTCTCTAAATAAGCTCTTTTATAATCTTTCAGATTACTGCCTTGAGCGTCGGAGGGTTCATTGCCGGGATCAATCCCGGTGTTTCAAACTTTTTTGCAGGTCAGCAACAGCATTGAGAACGGTCAAATCGGCAAGTAGTAAAAATGTTAGTTTTTATTGGTTCCAAAAGAATTTACAAATCATCTGTTTGCTTCCACGCCAAAATTAGCAGCAACACTTTCGTTTCCTTTTCTTCAACTTCCTCAAATGTATTTAAAATTTAAATTATTTTCTTCTAAATTTAAAAAAAAGAAACATAATTTTCAAAAATTTAAACACTTAAATAATTGATAATGAGTATATTATGCATGAAATTATCCAAATTATGTAAATTGACGCACGGTGGCTTAATGACAAATATTGATAGTGGAGGATGGCTGATTGATGACAGAAAAAGAATCAGTGGGTTCCTAAAATGGAGTTGGTCAATTAAAATTGGTCTTTTTTTACATTTTACTTATATATATTTTTAATTAAAAAAATTTAATACTTTTTGGGCATTTTAACCTATTTTTAGAAGAGACAACTTGACAATTATTCGTGTAACTAGTAATTTACACGTGTGAATGTATTAATAAATATAGTTTTTTTTAGTAAAAATTCAGACGTAGTCTGGGTTTGAACCTAAGATCTTATGCATGTGCGTTGCACGCATTGATAGATTTACAAATGACACTAAGGCCTTCTCCCATTATAATATTAGAGATTTACATGTGCGATGCACGTCTTAATATATATAGTTTTTTTTAATGTAAAAATTCAAAAGTAGTCTGAATTTGAACCTATGACCTCCTTTATATTTGCTATGTACATACGTTGCACGCGTTGATAGATTGACAAATGACACTAAGCCTTTCACCCATTATAATATTAAAGATTAGAGATTAGAGATGAGAGATTGATATACTCATAAACATCATTACATTCCAAAGTAAAAAATTATAGATAACATTCACCTATATTACATAAACAAATATAAAATATCTGATTTTTATTGTTGTACAAATCTTTGGACAAGCCGTATGAGGAAAAATTTGCCGTACTGCCCTCTTTTTTGAAAATAATTAGTGACTTGTCCTACTTCCCAAAACAATTGGCGATATGCCCTTGTTTAGGACACGTCAGCAACAAACGTTATTGGAAAAAACGGCATAAGTTATTTCGATGCCGTTCTTCCCAATAACGGCATCTCTTTTTAAAAAAATTGTCATGCCGTTATTGGGAATAACGGCATAGTCTATTTTTGTTTAAAGATCGTACAGTATCAATTATGACTCGAGAGAGAATTGCAAATTGAAAATAACTGATGTCGTTCTCTTAGAGAATGGCATAGATTATACTGATGTCGTTATTGTGAAGAACGACATCAGTTATAATCGTTTTGCACAGCTTCCTATAATCAAAAAACCCCTTCTCCTCTCTCCTACCCCTTCTGATTCGTAAACTTCTCTCTCTCATCACTCCTGTTACCCACAAACCCTAGATCCCAAAATCAAAAAATTCCAACCATTTGAGTCCTCTAAAATTCCATACATCCTACCTCCTTACTCCCACTCTCATTTGCAGTCTTCATCCACAACGAAATTTTTGCTAGTGATTTTTTGGTTTAATTTGAAGGTATTATCATTTTAACCTTATGTTTGATTTTTATTCCAATGTTATGTTTATTGTGAGTAGTGAATAACTTGAATATGTTTTAATTTTTATGCATAAGTATGGCATTTGATATCCCTATTTGGTTATATTATGGGGGTGAAGTAATTAAGGATCCGAAAATTGGATATTCTTATAGTGATGTTGAACCGGTAATTATTTGGGCTACCCCCAACTTTACATACGCAGAATTAATAGATAAGATATATGAAGTCACCAATTGGGATAGAAGTGAAATGAGTTTGAAACTCAGAGGCCGTTATTCTGCTGGTAAAGGGGATGGGCAGTATTTCATGTTGGTACACATAGACAGTGACAGTTTTCTGAGGTCTATGTTGCTTAGACCTCGGAAAACTGTCACTACACGAGTATAGTTCATCCAAATATAGTTGAGTTATATAGTTGAGTTATATATCGATCAAACGAGGCTTCCAAATACTACACGAGTTGTTATCGAAAGCCCAAGGCCCACAAGGACTTTGAAACCATCTGCAGAGTCACACGCAAGGATTTCAAATACAACTGGAGATACTAGCACAACTCCAACGGAATCTGTTTCCTCCGAATACGAGCAGGTACATCCGACCTCATTGCCACAAAATTTTGTGGTAGCTGGCATTGCTATGGAAGACTTTGACAATGCCGTTGTAAATAATGACTTGGTCGAAGAGGAAGAAGATGAGGTACGCAGTCTCGAGGATGATGATGAGGAGATTGCCGTTGAAGCTCCAGTTGTTGAAGTCAATGTTGATGTGCTGGTTAACAATGCCCGCGTGTTGCCAAGTCAGGACACAAGTGCAGCGATGCGTGGATCGCAATCAAGTGAATGGATGTCCCGTGCCACCATACATGAACATGGACAGTCTTCCATTAGTTCTTCCAACTTGGATGAACTCTTCATAGGTTAAAGATTTCCAACCAAAGAAGCTCTACAACATCAAGTGAAGATGTACGCCGTGAAGAACCACAGAGAATTCGTGACGGTAAAATCAGATCGTTGTCTATACCATGTGAAATGTAAATACGCGTACATCAACCATTCAGCCGAGGAGATTGCAGAAAATCCATCACTTCAAAATATAGTTGGTTGTCCATGGCGCTTGCGTGCAATTGTTCCCAAAGGCCGTAATTATTTTGTGGTGAAAAAGCTTGAAGGTGTACACACATGTGTGAATCCTACATTGACTCAGGATCACAGCAAAATTGACTTGACGGTCATATCGTTGGTCATAATGGATACTCTGAAGGAACAACTCTCAATAACACCAAGAGCCATAATTGGCTTAGTGAAGGATAGGTTCCATTACACAATATCATATTGGAAAGCTTGGAAGGAAAAATATAAAGCAATTGAGAAACTATATGGTTCTTTTGAAAAAGCGTACACTAAATTACCATATCTACTCAATGCAATTCAAGCTTCAAATTCGGGTACGGCTGTACATTGGGCGAAGATTGCGACTGGTCCGGTATAGAAACATTTAAGGGTATTTTTTGGGCATTCGGTCCTTCCATCGAAGGATTTAAGTCATGTAGACCAGTTATAAGTGTAGACGGCACTCACTTGTACGGAAAATATAAAGGCTGTTTGTTAATTGCAGTTTCACCAGACGCAAACGGGAGGTTATTTCCGTTTGCGTTTGCACTGGTTAACGGTGAAAGCATAGAAACATAGACATGGTTCATGAACTGTATTCGGTGCTTTGTTACAGATCGTGAAGGTTTTTGTGTCATTTCTGACCGACATGCCGGTATTTTATCAGCAATGGAAAATGAGTTTGGTACATGGAGGGGAACCATTTGCATATCATCGGTACTGTATGCGGCATTTTGCTAGCATTTTTCATAAAAAATTTGGTTCCAAATTTTTGATGAATAAGTTGACGGTAATTGCGTGTCAAAATCAGTGGAAAAAGTACGAGGAAAATATGACACAACTTGAAGCTAGCAATGCTGATGCGGCTAACTGGGTGAAGGAAAAAGCGATTGAGAAGTGGGCACTTACTGCCGATGGTGGGCGTAGATTTGGTATAATGATAACAAATCTGTCCGAAGTGTTCAACTCGGTTCTAAAAGGTGTTTGTAGCTTACCTGTCACCGCAATTGTAGAACAGATATTTTTCCGTCTAAACATGTACTTCACCGACCGTCGTGAAGCCGCACAGACACTTATCAGTGAAGGTAAACTATGGGCACACCGGATTCAAGACCTAATTGATATCCACCGTGAAAAATCCAATTTACATGAGGCAATAATGTTTAATAATCGCGATGGTGTTTTTGGGGTGAAAACGGGCATTAGAATGGATGGTGGATATCAAAAAGGTGGATATTGGCATACGGTGGACCTAGAGGGCCGAACTTGTACATGTGGCAAACTCCAACTGATCCACGTTCCATGCTCTCATGTGTTAGTGGCATGTGCTTCACGTGTGCTTGATTATCAACCGTACATTGATGTCTTCTACTCTACGGATTCGTTAGCAAAAATATAGGCACCAACTTTCAATCCTATACCAGACGAATCTTATTGGCCTACCCAAAGCGCAACGGTACTTATAGTTGATTCTAGTCTTCGTTGGGTGAAGGGGAGGCCTAGGAGTACTCGCATCCGCAATGACATGGATGCTCGAGAAGGTGGGAGTAGCGGAAAAGTATGTTCAAAATGTGGTGTGAGGGGACACAATAGACGGAGTTGTAAGAATGTACAAAGTGTGGGGACTTCACAATCTACCCGCACTTGAATATTTTTCTTGTTATTGTATGTTAGTTATGTCTCCTCTTTTGTAAGTGTTTGTATGAAATTATAAAGTTGTTTTTATATGTTGAGCAATTTAAGTTTAAATTGTTTGGAATGAGATTTGTTGTATGACTGGGTGGTGGATATAGTTAAATTTGTTGTAAATAAACAATCACAACAAAATATGCACAGAAAACATGCACAACTGTTCAAACAACAGATGTCGTTCTTGTGAATAACGGCATTTTCTTTCTATGCCGTTATTCTCAAGAACGACTGTGGAGACAGAAAGTTTGGCAGAAATCTCAAATTTTGAAATTTTGATGTTTAACTGATACCGTGATTCTGAACAACGGCACAATTAATAGATGTCGTTATTTTTGAAAACGGCAGGATTTGAAGTTGCTGTTATCTTGGATAACGGCATACTTATGTACATCTTCAGATATGCCGTTATCTTGGAGGGCAGGGGGTTATACGAAGTTCGATAACGGCATCAGTTTAGGATGTCGTTAATTTGAATAACGACTGTGGAGACAAAAATATTGGCAGCAAACTCTGACTTTGCTAATTTTCCCTCTATGCTGATGCCGTTATTCGCAATAACGTTACAGGATTAAGATGCCGTTATTGCAAATAACGGCATCTTTTATTCATGTTTTTCACATATAGACATGCACAAACCAACTCCTTCTTCAATTCATTGATGTGCATGTTTTCACATCCTACATCCAGACTTCAATTCAATTCAATTCAATTCATCAATTTTCAATTCATCTTAAATTTTCACAGACCAACTCCTTCTTCTTCACATACTAGATCAAGACTTCTTTGTGTCAATTTAATTCAATTCATCAAGTTTCAAAAGATTTCATAATAATAAAGTCTCAAAACATGCACAACTAAAAATAAGGAACCATACTTAAACACTTCTTTGTGGCAATTTCACAGACTCCACAGACTTCTAAATGCACATCAAGTTTCAAAACATGCACAACTGAAATCTTTCAAAACATGCACGTCAAACTTAAATATACTTAAACAATTCATCAACTACATAGCATGCACTACATAAAGTCTATAATTACTAAAATACAAGAAAGATCAATATTACATAAAGTTTTCTTCAATTTAACTCGGCGTGAACTGTTGGGGTGGTCTCCTCCTTCGAGCCGGGACTTTCCGCGTACGTTCCCGGGTCTCTTGCGTTGTGGGTTCACTTGGACCAACTCCTTCTTCTTCATCACCTCCTCCTACTTCAATCTCTGGATTTGCCAATTCGCTTTGCGTAGGAGGAAAGCGAACGGTCTTATCCCTTCGTGGATGATGTGACGGAATTTGAGGTTGAGTTTGAGGTGCGAAGGGATCTCCTAATTCCAATGCTTGCTGTGGTGGAGGTGGAGCTTGGCTAGCGCTAGGTCGAACTTGTTGAGTTGATACTTCGGTCGACCGCATAAGGTCATTGAAACGTGAACCATCTCCAACCTCTTCAAGAGAGGTACGACAATTGCACAGGAGGTCTCGTGCCAATTCTTTGCATGCCTTATTGGCGTTGCTCTTCAAGACACTCGCACATTTCCTCGCCATGTCCCATGTGTTGTCGATCTATAATAGTAAACCAAATTAGACATAATTAAAGAAGGATAAGTAAAATTCATCGAAATAAATGTAATTGACCAAACAAACTTATTTACCATTAGACGGTATGATGAAGCTTTTGGTTGATACATGAGTTGCGATGATGAATGTGCGGATGGTGGTTCAACTTGGTGCGCGGGTATCGGTTGTTGGATACCCGCGGGAAGATCCGTTTTCGGCGCAACATACAACCTTGTGATGCGACGGTACCATGCCATATAAGCTGTTTGCATTGATCCGTCGTACGGCTGTACAATACCCTCTACTACCAACTCGTACCTCCGCTCATTCCAACATCCTACATGAGCATGGTGGTGATCGGCCCAATCCATATTTGATAAACGACCTTGACCCGTGATGTTGTGAAGTGTACGGTCGAACAATGAGTTTACGGGGACTGGCTGTTGTGCATTGAATTAGCGAAGAATACGGTCAGGGTAATAAAACTCCACAACTGAGAAGTTTACAAGTGGAGCTAATTTCAACTACAACTGATTATTGACAGTGCAGCCTATCATCTGTGTACGGGGTCCAATTGACGAACTCTTCTCTCAACTAATCGAGTTCGTCCCTGTAATAGGTGAGGACACCACGCGGGTTATCCCTCTATGTACGCTTCCCTGTCCGGTAGGCACCGAGAGGAGCTCTCAGCACAAGATTTTTCTGTAGTACTCTCCAACTTTCTGACACTACCGTGACACGGTCGGCCGAGGTGTATTCGTTCCCAACACCATATTTGCAAGATAGACATTAGCCCGGTCATTTGGATCGACCCCATCGAACAGTTACATAGAGCACGGTAGAGGGAGGCCAGAGCCGCACTTTCTCAACTATATCGGCCGGCTGTCTGCAGGTCAGCAATGAGTGGAAGGTACATGAGGTGCACTACATCACCTGAAGAGTTAGGAAATAGAATCCCTCCAATCATCGACAATAGGTAAGCGCGGGTATAGTTCTGGAGTTGGATGTCCGTCGGCACTTCTGGCAATCGATTAGTGAACTGATCGTTAAGGTATGAACGTCTAATGGATTCCTCAATGAATATTCCGTGGTCCTCATCAGGCACCTCCAAGCCAAGATAATCTCGTACCAATGTTACCTTGTTGAACATCAAGTTGCCGGTGACGGCCACCCCATCAATTGGAAGACCCGCAATCACGGCTACATCTTGTAGCGTGACCGTCATCTCTCCAACCGGTAAGTGAAACGTGTGTGTCTCCGGCCTCATCGCTCCACAAGTGCGGTAAGTAGGGTGTGGTCACACTTGATTTTCGCCAGCTTTGACATCCCGTAGAATCCGCTGCTAACCAAGTAATTTTCAATACGGGGGATCGTCGGCATTATGGTGTGCATTCGGAAACTCATCTTCTCTACATGTCCAGTCCAAACAGCCTGTGATCTATGGTCTTCTTGCTGATATAGAACGGTAGAATCTATTGGACCCGGATGTCCCCGTGGTCCATACGAAGAACTAGAAGAAGCACCAACACCATGGGAAGAAGATGGTTGTGTAGGATCCATTGGCCTGTCAACAATAACAACCACTAATCAACAACAATTTTAGAAAAAAATTTTGAAAATAAACTAAGTATAATTCATCACAAACTCGTTATTCCTCAAATCCGAATCATTCATAACATTGTAAAAAAATGGATTTTATAAACTAAGTATGAATTTTGAACTACTTGCAATCATCATATCACTAAGAATCCATAATATTATTTCTAAAATTACTACTTAAATAACACAAATCTAGATTACTTGTACTATACTACCAATGCACACATCTATCATCTATCAAAATCAACTTTACAAAAAAAATTTAGGGTTTTTGGAAACTTACAATAATTTCGGATTCGGATTGATTTGGCACTCTCAATGAGAGATTGAAGAGTAGACTCTAAGTACAAATCAATTAAATACTTGGGATTTTAGGAATTTTTTTTTTTTGGTGGGGGGGGGGGGTTAGGGATTTCGGAGTCGGAATTGAGAAGGAAACAATCGCAAGGGATTAGGGGGAAGAAGAAGGGTTTTTCGATTATAGAAAGCTGTGCAAAACGATTATAACTGATGCCGTTCTTCACAATAACGGCATCAGTATAATCTATGTCGTTCTCTAAGAGAACGGCATCAGTTATTTTCAATTTGCAATTCTCTCTCGAGTCACAATTGATACTGTACGATCTTTAGACAAAAATAGACTATGTCGTTATTCCCAATAACGGCACGACAATTTTTTAAAAAGAGATGTCGTTATTGGGAAGAACGGCATCGAAATAACTTATGCCGTTTTTCCCAATAACGTTTGTTGCTGATATGTCCTAAACAATGGCATATCGCTAATTGTTTTGGGAAGTAGGACAAGTCACTAATTATTTTCAAAAAAGAGGGAAGTACGGCAAATTTTTCCCGTATGAGCTGATCTTCAACCACACTATATTGAGGAACCACCACAAAACTTGTTATGCTTCTCCTTGCCCCAATACACTCCAATATTACATCTTCCCCACAAGTTTAACCCGTAACACGCACTTTGGTAGGGATAAAGGTGCACGTTGAAATTGAGCTTCCAACCTTCTGCTCACAAGCCGAGAGGCTGACCAGACCATGTTAGCACTAGTAGATTCTTTACAATTATAGTTCAAAGTCTTTGGAAACCCAACCTCCATCGCTTGTGTCTAAGTTGGGAATGTCATTTGTAGGTAACATATCATTTGTAGATATTATTCAACCATTTATTTTAAAGTGGGAGTTATATTAACTATTCATTTACTGAATTGTTATGACTTACAATAATACCCTCAAAATTCAAATTTGTTTACGACATAATTACTTAGAAAAATGCCACTCACATAAAATAAAAGTTTGTGCCGCTAGGGATAATGTGTAAAGAGTATGTAATGAGTAAAAAGATGTCTCAGATTCGAGGCAAAATTAGTCGTATTCACTATATAATTTTTTTAATTAGAACGTGGAATGCAATGAATGCGCAAATTACTATTTATTTTTTAATAAGAACGTGCAGTGCAAATTACTAGTCTTATATAATGCTTAGCTAGCGCATTTGAACAACTCTTCATTAGTGAGAAAGATATCCGAGTGCTCGAGTCCAGCATACCCCACTCCCCTATTAGACAACTATGCGTGCAGCTCGCACGCAGTCTCCCTGGGAAATTGTAAACACTTGCTCAGCATATTACAAAGACTCCATTTTTGTTCCTCTTATTGAAATGGTCAGATTTATACTAAAGTACATATCGTGAATCAGCATCTTCTTTTGACTAATGTGGTTCAGTACCATGCACAATCTAAGAAAGTCCTTATAGTTACAACCATCTCCAACTCCAGCTATAATAGTTCGGTACAAAATCTCAAATCTACTGCGCAATATTTAATACAATCTGATTCAACTCATCTTATACCTTCAAGTGTTATTAGAAATGGTTAGCAAAATATCCAAATAAAAACTTGAAATGCATTTCTTACACTTGCAACCCTATCAAACCAAACACTGAACTCAGATTGCTTTAATAGTAGTCCTCTTTTGAGGTAAAGCTTTAATGATAGTGGCAAACTGAATAAAATATTTTCCTTCAAATGATGCTAGCAAAAAAATTATCAAGCACAGCCCCAATACATGCTTACAAGAAACTAACAATGGAAAACCGTATTACAATAATGCCATATAGGTTTACAAGCTGTTGACATTCCCCGGTAACATAATTCTCAAGAAGATAATTTACTTAGTTCTGCTTCCAATTAAAATACTCATGAATGAGGACCTAAGCTATAATTTGCAAAATTAAAACAAGGAGGGGAAATGTTATAATTTGTAAACAGGGGTAATCCCCAAAAGATAAAAGCATTTTCTCATGACGACGGCGGTTGCTTCCAATAACAACAATCTGCTCGTCTCTTCTGGCTGTCCAACAACCTGCAAAATTTCATGAAATCTTGACTAGTAAAAAACTCGAGCAGTGCATGAAGAAGTGAAGCATAGGCAAGGGTACGGGTATGAGATCAGGACACGGCTAAATATGGTAGGAACTGCATCTTTTTTATTATAAATATAGTTTAAATTATAATTTAATATATCAAAATCAACATAACAAAGAGAATCCATACTTAGCCATACACAGGTCGAAAATGATCCCATAAACCTATTCCCCAACACAAACTTTAAATCAAACATAAACCCTACAAATCAAACATAAACCTTATACCCAAAACAAACCAAATCAGCAAAAAAAATATGCCAAATGATCACAAATCAAATAAGAGAGGCAATATGTAAAGAGAGAGAAAAGATCACTTGAGATTCCTTGAAGCAAAATCCTACTCGTGAAAAAGGTCGTCAAAGTTTGCTCAAGAAAATCCTGGTTGAGATACATCTTTGAAAGAGAACCCCTCTTGAAGAGACAGAAGATCAGAAAGCGGAAAGGCTTTTGTTTGCTTTTCTTTCCACGAAGCAATCAAATAATATTGTCTTGTTTTCTTTTTTTCCTTTCCCCCTAGTATTTGGGTTAGCAGGTCAGACCCGTTATTGCCAGGCCGATACACAATTTCTACTCTAAAAAAGAAGTCGTGATTCCTTGCTGCACACAACATCGAGCCAGACGTGTACGCATACCAGACAGGTGTCGGACAGAGCTTCGTCAGCTAGTTACATGAAGTACCCGTCTTATAGGTATGAAGTACCCGTCTTATAGGTATGAAGGGTATGGCTAGTTACATGAAGTACCCATCTTCTCTCATCTTAGAAACCAAAGGTGAGAATATCGGTATCTATGGGTTGATCACAAGTCGAAACATGGTTAGGGCACTTATGTGTCATGAGCTTATACTAAATTTGGTTAATATGAATCTCGTAACCTTTTCTGATATATTTGATAGTCGCCAATTAAAAAGAGAAATTTTCTCAATCTTTGTTATAGCCATTGCGGCCACGGAAGTAGCTATTGGGCTACCTATTGTTTCGTCGATCCACCATAACAGAAAATCAACTCATATCAATCAACCGAATTTGTTGAATAATTAATCATAAATCATATAATCGTAATTATCCATTATATAAATAAAAATAATATAATATATATATTATATTTATTTATATTTATCTTATCATTCAAAAAGACCCTGCACAATTAATAATCTCAAACTGAACTTTTACACACCCGCTTCGCCTATATATTAAGTTCTATATATATATATATATATATATATATAATTGCACACATTTCTACGAGTAGCATATAATCACATAAGGAGGTAGTTGTGCTGCTTCATCTAAAGAATAATCAACATCGTCGTATCGCGTGAACAGCATGTGCCTAAATATCCCGTCAGGTTTAGACAAGATATGCACATAAATGTAATATGCACAATGTAACATTCCCATGATCCATAAAGGGACAATCAAGGCATAGGAATATGTGTTGACCTTTTTAGCACAGGCACTGTATGTATTTTTATATCCCTAATTATAAACTATTGATTCTGTGGAATTATTGTGAATCATTTTAAAAACATTAGTATTACATTAAAGGGAGAAGTACAATACTTGCGCTCTTTATAGCACTCATTTACAACAAGCCATTAAGAGACTTGTTCAGCTCAATGTATTACAATTTTACAATTTTCATCCACTCCCACTGTCTACATAGTAACCAAGCAAAAACTAAAGAATGGAGACACATGTAAAAACCGTGGTTCGAACAGCTAATGAAACAATCCTTTGTACTTATCACAAGAGTACCCCACCTGCAATAATGCATGTCCCCCTTTTTTCCCACTTTTACTTCTAGTAGATGGTTGACATAATTTCGACTTACATGTGTTCTTGAGATTTAATTAGTGGTTGACTCTAAGTGGATGGTTGTTACAACTCCAACGTTAAAATATGCCATTATGATTATGTTGTCTTACAAACATTGGCAGACCATACAAAGCGTGGTTGAGTTTCAAATTCAAATTTGCCACCAGATCTTTTATAATCTTGAGGATTTTTTAAGATCTTTTTAAATTTGATAGAATATTCTTTTTTTTTAATGGCAACAAATTTGCGTAATCTTAGGGATTAGTTTTTTTTATTTAATATTAAGTTAGGGGTGCATAAAGAATTATTAAGCTCACAGTGTTTAATTAGGGTGTTTTCGTCCTCTTGGAGGTACATGGTTGTGGACCGAAAATACCTCCTCTTGCTTAGTTATATACTAGATTATAGAGATTATTACTACCCAAGTAGGTATGACCTTATATGCATTGTTGCCTGGGCATGCAGCCCAAGGTTATAAATACCAGATATCATATTAGTAGGAAATTTATAGGACGGATATTAGATATTGATGATGTTCAAAAAATATAAGGCTGCCATTATGGACAAAGATATATATCCTAAATGTGATTTAGACAACCTTTACATATATTATATTTATTTATCACAACTACAAACTACCAAACTAATGTAAACTTAACCCTAAATCGAGAATTTCCAAAAATATTAAAAGATTAATTTTACCAAAATGTAAAGCAGATTAAGTTAGAAATCATAAATATTAATTGGTTTGATAGATTTTCAAGATATGAAATACTGTAACAAGCCCAATTAAAGATTCAGTTCTAACAATCAATAATTATACCTAATTGCGACTGCTAAGTAAGTTATTCAATAAAGATTTGTACTCTAACTAGCAGATAGAAGCACACACGCTCAATATTTGTGGACAACAGTAAATTTAAATAATATCCTAGAGACGATAAAGCAGTATCACAATTAACGGAGAAATGAAAAGAGTTTACCGATGTCGATGAACGAGTCATAATGGGGCAGAAACGAAGCTGACGTCGGTGCTCGAGATGGCAGTTGCAGCTAGCGACGGGGTACGCCGGTGGCTGGTGGTGGTGCCAACGACGGTGGACGCGCCGGTGGGGGTCGACGACGGCGTGAGAGTCGACGACGGCGACTGAAGGAGAGGTGGTCTGTATTGGGTGGTGGCAGTGGCGGCGCTGGTGGGGTTTTCGAGGACGGTGAATGTGAGGAGCGGGATCGAAGGGCGAGGGGGATTAGGGTTTCGATCTGAAGTGGGTTCGAAAGATGGAGGCGGTGGTCAGAGATGGAGGTCAACGAGGTGCATCGGGGAAGGAGTCGACGCTGAGGAGGAAGGGAAGAGGAAGAGTCGGGGTGTTGGGTTTAAGGGCTCTACGGAAAGGAAGAAGTGGAGCGGCGGCTAGGGCGGTCGTCAGGGCGAGAGAGAGAAGAGCTAGGGTTTGGGTTTGGATGCAATGGAGAAGAAGGAGAAGGGGGTTAGGGTTGACTTTGAGTTGGATTTGGGATTAGGATTTTGGGTTGAATTGATTTGGGGATTTGGGGTATAGATTAGAGCTTCTCACAAACCCTAAAATTTTCTTAGGATTTCTCATATACCCTAATAATTCTCTCAATTGTCTCACACAAAAAGAGGGATGAAGAGTAATAACTCAACACAATATTTTTTTTAATCAATAATAGTATTACTTCTCAATATTCTCTAACAAATCCAAAACAAATCTAAAATAAATCTCTCAAACAAATTCCTCAAATAAACTACATATGGCTAAATCTCAAAATAAAAATAAAACAGAACCGATGTCCTCATCATTCTCTCCGGTGGGAGAGGGCTCGACCCAGTCGAGTCAAAACGAGTGATCCTGTCATAGTGCTCCAAAAGTTCTGGATCCAAGCGTTGGAGCTCTTCACGATCAATCCAAGTGTCATCCGACTTTGGCTTGTTCTTTCACCTCACCAAATATTGATGAATACCATCATCCCTAGTATAGATTATCTGATCATTTAAAATATTATCCAATTTGTCTGTCGGTGGGTAAGTAGTATTAGATAAAGGGAAAAATATGAAAATCTCACCATTAAGCTACAGGATCGGCTCATCTATAAGAGAATTTCTAGGGTCAAATTTTGGACATTCATATAGTAGTAGATCCTCAATATTGAAAGTCTTACTTATGCCAAAACTTTCAGGAGGGTCAACGACATAGGCAATATCATTAATTTTATGCAGAATTTTAAATGGGCCTGCAACACGTATCTTCAATTTCTTAACGGTTCCAGCTGAAAACTGTTCCGGACAAATCCGAACCATCACTTCGTCACCAGCATCAAAAGTTTTAAATTTTCTTCTAGTATCTGCTATTAACTTGTAGTTAAAATTATTCTTATTAATTTCCTTAAAAATTTCTCTATACAAATCATGAATGTGGGATGCAAATGTGGATGCAGACTCTGAGACTATTATGTTCTAACACATGGACAAAATCTATAGGCTACCAAGTGACTTGGAAAGGAATAGGCGACTCAGGTACATTCAATGAAGGTGATTGGATCGACCGAATACAGTGGAGAGGCTGGTCATCCTCTTCACTGAAGTTATCACTTACATGAGGTTCATAGGTAAACTTATTGTCCCGTTCATCAGCAATGACAGTGATACCTTCTACAATGTTGATCCTACTGGGGCTGGGACAGTTGCCAGCAACATGGCTGTATCCCTTGCATTTATAGCACTTAGTGAGAGAATCAATCTTAAAGTAGTTTCCTTTCAGTGTTCTTATCTGTGTTGTCATTTCTAAGTGAATAGGGATTTGAAATAGGCTTGCTTGGGTAAGACTTGCTGAGGTGCTGAGAAGAGGGGGCTCAGGTCTAGAGGACCCAGTAGAGGTCATTCTAGAGGAATGATCTCTCGAATCGCTGAACTGTAGGGAGAAGTTGTTGTAAGGAAATCCATATGGATGACAAGAGCATAAGTTGCTGCCAATGAATCCATATTTCTATGAATTAGCTCGTTTCTAAGATTGGCTCGTAGTCCAGCATTGCACCTAGAAAGGGTTTGTTCTTCGCTCTCTTTGCCTAAAGCATTGCACCGAATGAGAAAGTCAACGAACTTATCCACATACTCTTGGGTGAATTTGCTTCCCTGATAGAGTTGATTCCACGAATCTAGTATTCGGGTGTGGAAAGATAGGGGCACATATCTCTCAGTGAGCTTCTCTTTTATGGCCTTCCACGTGGCTATGGGTGGCAGACCTCGACTTCTACGGGCATGTTCAAGATTGGTCCAATGTTGATGAGCTTTACCAATCAATTTTATAATGGCAAATTTAACCTTCAGGGCTTCGCTCATGACAAACCACACGAAATAGTGGTCCATGGCACGGATCCAATTAAGATAAGCTTGGGGTGTCATACGACCTTGATGTTCTTCTTGTATTGCTCATCAGGATCACGATCTTGACGTCGGTCGTCACGATCATTCCCTTGAGGGATCTAACAATGAAGCTCAGGGGCAACATTTTGATTCAATTCCACTTTCTCAAACCTCTGATTGATATTGATAAGAGTAGCTTGAATGGCAGCGAGGGTAGTGGAAATATCAGAGTTGTCCATCTCAGTTCGGGAAGGGAGTCGCAGAATTCTAGGATTCCTGATGGGGTGGTTTGGGAGGGGCAAGAATTGTTCTTCGGGATTTGTGACGGTGCTGCGAAGACGCATTCACTAACGGTAAAAATTAGGGGTCGTGGGGACGTGTTTCCTGAAATTTGGGGGCAGCGTGTCATAAATGCACTCGAGGGTCTTTTTATTTTTTTATTAATTTGAAATGATCTAAAAAAAATTTAAAAAAAAATAAAAAGACCTTAAAATGATCCTAAATGAATGCAATAAATGATGCCTAAATAATGCAAGAACTAGGGTTTTAAGAACCTTCGCTCTGATATCAAAATGATGTAAACTTAACCCTAAATAGAGAATTTCCAAAATATTAAAAGATTAAGTTTACCAGCACGTAATGCAGATTAAGTTAGAAATTATAACTATTAATTGGTTTGATGGATTTTCAAGATATGAAATAGTATAACAAGCCCAATTAAAGATTCAGTTCTAACAATCAATAATTATACCTAATTGTGATTAGCAAGCAAGCTATTCAATAAAGATTTGTACTCTGACCAGCAGATAGAAGCACACATGCTCAATATTTATGGACGACAGTAAATTTGGATAATATCCTAGAGACAATAAAGCAGTATCACAAATAACAGAGAAGTGGAAAGAGTTTACCGATGTGGTGGCGCTGGTGGGGTTTTCGAGGACGGTGAGGGTGAGGTGCGGGATCGAAGGGCAAGGGGATTAGGGTTTTGATCTGAATTGGGTTCGGGAGATGGAGGCAATGGTCGGAGATGGAGATCGACTAGGTGCTTCGGGGAAGGAGTCGACGGCGAGGAAGGGAAGAGGAAGAGTAAAGGTGTTGGGTTTAGGGGCTCGGCGGAAAGGAAGAAGTGGAGTGGCGGCTAGGGTGGTCGTCGGGGTGAGAGAGAGAAGAGCTAGGGTTTGGGTTTGGATGCAGTGGAGAAGGAGAAAGGGGGGTTAGTGTTGACTTTGAATTGGATTTGGGGATTTGGGTTTTTTTAAATTGATTGGGGATTTGGGTTATAATATAGAGCTTCTCACAAACCCTAAAATTTTCTTAAGAATTCTCACAAACTCTAATAATTCTCTCAATTGTCTCACACAAAAAGAGGGATGAAAAGCAATAACTCAACACAATAATTTTTTAATCAATAATAACATTACTTCTCATTATTCTCAAGGCCTAAATATAGGCTCAAAACAAATTGAACAAATCTCAAATAAATCTAATACAAATCTCTCGAACAAATCTCTCCAATAAACTACATATGGCTAAATCTCAAAAATAAAACAGAACCGATGTCCTCATCACAAAAACAAGCAATATAATTGTTACAACCAAAATATCGACAATCACCATGTGCAATATTATACATATAAGAAAATATCTATATTAAAGATTAAGAATACTATATATGAAATTTATATAAGAATAAACAAGTTAAACAGATAAAGTATGATTGCGCTTACCTAGTTAAAGAAATTATGTAGTGGCAGAAACGAAGATGAATGAAAATGCAGAAACAACAGTGAAGGCGAAAAAGAAAGTGGTGCGGTCAAAGAAAAAGGAGGAAGCAGATAAAACAAAGCGAATCAATTTATTTATAAAAAAATAATTTTAACTTTTACTACGTAGGGATGGGTTTCAAGACTTACTTTATGTATAATTTACTTCTTTTTCCAATTGGGTTTGAATCCAAATTCAAAATTATCCAAGTTGGTGTTATTTCCCATTTATGGCCTGATAAGGGTTTCGGCGTTATACTGGATATCAAGCATCGCCCAATATTAGTAAAAAAGTTATCTGTTTAAGAAATGATATTTAATATGAGGAGCTTTCATAAGCATTATAACGGCAGTATTGGCCATTATCTTAAACACTAGACAAGACCCACTGTCACCCTAGTGCTTAACTAGGAGGGACTAATGAGTTGTTTACACAATGTAAGCAAAAGCAGATGCATGTTTCATCTCGATATTACAGTATCAGAAGTAAATTATTTTCAATGCTAGCAATCCTTGGATAAGTCGGAAAAATATTAATTGGATATTATATCCAAGAATTTGATTAAAGATAATGAAATAGGGGAACTTTCTTTATGTAGCTGGGTTCATAGCTGAAAAAACAAACTAAAGTCAATATTTAAACAGGCCAAAAAGTATTTGTTTGCTAGATTTTAAATCCAATAGAAAATAACAAAAATTATCATCTATGAAGTCACTATTTTATGTCCTAATCTATATTTGAGGAAAGGGAACCTCATACTTGTAGTAGGAATATTTCTTCAAATAGAGTAGTTGTACTCATATAGTGAAACTTTATATGGGTGGTCCGCACTGTTCATTATGTATCCAATGTCAGACGCATGTGTACAAAAGATCAAGTCATTAGAAGGCTTCTTGCCCATGCATCGCATAGTGCCAATTTGTTATATTGAAAAGCCATTCATTTTGCAACCACATAAAGCATGGCTTTATGGATGAAAGATTTTCAAACCACAAGATATGTTAAAGGTATACATAATAAAACATAACAATCAAAATGAACGGACCGGATCGTTCCAGGGTGTTCCACCAAGTAATTATAAATATTCTATATGAGAAAATTGCCTTCTTCAAGTATGAGGCTCCCTTTCTCTCTATTTTTTTGTACCAACTTATAAAGGGAGAGCTGTTCCATTAGGTCTTATCTTTTATTGCAACTTAAAACTTTTCCGTGGGTCTACCACTAATTTGCTTTTACGTAACTGCGACAGATCCTATTTAAGAAATAATCCAACATAAGTTATTGAATTTCCAGCTAATTAAGGTCCCAATATCGATGAAGACTGACTGTACGGACCTTATGAAGATGCAATGTGTAGCGAAAATTTAAATAAGAAATAATGGATTAATTGGGACAAAATTGATAATTATTTGCAAAGGTTTTAAAATCATTGAGTTGAAAGATCACTATCTGCTAAATGGAATTACATTAACCTAGACATAATGCGAGCGCAAACTCCACGTGCTTTTAATTGCCAAAATATCTAATATCAAAAGTCAAACACTCATTCCGGTTTCTTCTATTTCCAACCACGAGATCTTGACAAATAAGAAAATATACTAGTTGTACACTAGGCAGTTAAAATTGGTTTTCGGAACTAATCAGTCTAGGAGCGATTAGTGATTAATCGGGTTATCAGTAAAAAATCGGGGATAAAATCGGAAAAATCGTGCATATATTTATATTATTATTATTTATATTATATATATATGAAAAAAATGATATAAAGATCTTAAATTTAAATTTTATTTGTCGTTTATTTAGTATCTATTTGTTATTAAAATGTATATTTGTCTTAAATGCAGATAATTGAGAATATATGGAATGAGAAGATTTGCAGTGGTCACAAGACGTAATCTTGCGCAAGTTCATTTTCTTGACCCAAAGAAAAAGTGATGCAATGTGATTCTTGTAAAAATGCAATGTAATTTTTAAGTTATCATTTTTTGTAAAACTATAATGTATTACTTTGTATTAATGCATAAAATTTTCAATAGAATGTATGAAATGTGGATACCACAACCATATGGAACTTCCAGATTTTATATGCACCTCTCACAAAAATGTAAACAAGAATAACTTACTGTCCTACTTGGCCCCTACTTGGCAGCTGATAGATACTAGCAATAACTTACTAAATATATGTCAGTGATGTCACTTACTAAATATTTACTAAATACAAAAATAAATTTAACTTACTAAATACTTACACTAACTTAGTAAATACATACACAAAAATGTAAACAAGATTCCAAGAATAAGAACTAACCAACTAAATAGTAAATACATGTCCCTACTCCCTACTTGATACTTACAGTGTGTAACTAAGTGTGTAACTAACAGACTAACATTGAAAGAAGAAAAAGAAGAAAAAAAACTAAGTGCCTAAATGAGGAGCTGCCACAGTTGTTAAAAAAATTATAAAAAAAACGCAGTTGATACTTGTTACTTAGTAACTTACAGTTGAGACTTGAGAGAGAGTGAGGGGCTGCCACAGTTGAGACTTGAGAGAGAGAGGAGCTGCCGCTGAACTGGAGGAGAGAGAGGAGAGAGATGAGTTGCCGAACAGGAGGAGAGAGAAGAGAGGAGTTGTCGAACTGGAGGAGAGAGAAGAGAGAAAGGAACTGAAAGGGGTTAGGTTTTCGATTTTAGATCTCGATTTGGAGGAGAAAGAAGAGAGAGGGGAACTGAAAGGGGAGATTGAAGAACGAGTTGAAGTGGAGGGGGGTTGCGGGTCTGAGTTGGAACGGGTCGGGTTTGAGTGGAAATAAAACCCAAATTAAAATATGGCGATTAATCGGATTTACAGATTATCGGCATATCGGCCGATTAGTCAAAAAATCGGCCGATAATACCGATTTAATCGCTGGAACCATATTTCACAAATATCGGCTGAAAAATAATCGGCGGATTCCCGATTAGCGATTGATTGGCGATTAATAGCTGATAATCGCCGATTTTAACTACTTAGGGTGTACAATACAAATGCTTGGCTAAAAAAATGCAATTTCAATCACAGTATTAATTTATTATTCAGGAAACATATTGTGAGCTAACAGAACAACATACCTTGCAATTAGTATAAAACCCTGTGAACATTTCAGATAAATTGAACAGGTACTCGCATATGACATTTGGTAGGAGATTGTCGCAAGCCTCCTCAACTACCTGGATAAAGCCCATTAACAAAAAGCAAAGTAGCAAATCAGAGGACCCAAAATATCATCTAAATGTCTATGGAAAACTAAATTATACTAATATGTGCCATTAACACGAAACAAAAAATTTGTATGCTATGTACCTATCTGGCACAACAATATGCCCGAATCTAGAAGATTGAAAAAACTAAAACTATATAACTTAAAGATCAATTCAATGCATTTGGAGGAAGCGCCCGTGAAAATACTGAAAGCAAGATAGCTGAACTGACTTGCATATAGAAATTGAACCAAGATTTGATAGAGAAGAAGGTTTTAAAAAATATGATTTCTAGGTGCCCTACAAAGCACCGACACTTGCATATTCCCGTACTCATGTCAGATATGTGACGGAACACAGCCCTGACACATCAAGATAGGGACAAATCTTAGGTATGGCCCTGACACATTTTGGGGGTTCAAGTGATTGGAATTAGATTCTTCATGGTGTGCTAGATAATAAATGTGTCGACTTGTATAGATATTTGCTGACTTTTGTTATCTACTTGCTAATGAAAATTAGGTTTTTCTTATCTTGATCATATCTGCATTCTCTTTAAATTAATTTTTGACCATTTGCATTGTTACGGCACTTTCTTATCAACTTACTCAGCATAGCTGAATTGTTCATCAAATTCTTCTACAGCATTTAGCTGACACATCTAATTTTTTGCTTCGTTGCATCTAATGTTGCACTTACATATAATTAGTGATACGATTATAGCATTCAAATCAAATGTTGCACTTACATATAATTATCTGATTTCCCAAGATTTTCTCAGGTAAAAAATAGAGTAAAATAATTCCTTATTCCTTTGGACGTGTAATAAAAGCACTTTTGTGGATCAACCTTTTGGCTGAATTGAACTACTGCCACCATATATATGGATGTGTAACTGTAACCCCTGGTTCCATTTTTGTATTTTCCTTTTGTATTTTTATTCATTGTACTCTATTTATCAAATTTTGAACTCTGTATTTGATTTCTCCCTTTTAATAAAATTCAATTGTTGCTTCGATTCAATTTGTTCCAATCTGATTAAATTGAGTTTTTCCTGTCAACCCTAAATTGTATTCTTTCTTGAAATTGACTTATTCTAATCCACTAATTCATGGCCTAATCAATTTATTTAATTCTCTTCCCCTATTGGATCCAACCCATCTATCTTATTTACCCAAACCCCTATTGGATACTACCCATTAACCCTAAACCCTATTTAATCCTATATAATCTAACCTACCCCTACCCTAGAACCCTAACCCTACTCTTGTTGTAACCCCGCCGCTCTAACCCATCTCCTTCCTCCCGCTCATCTTCCTCGCTTGAACCCATCTCGCCGACCCTCATCTTCAGCCGTTCCTCTTCCTCCCTCACCTTCGCCCCTACCCTCATCGAACCTCCGAGCCTTCGAACCCATCACAACCACCACCACTGCATCCCCTCATCGAACTCCCGACTTTCCCTATTTTCTTCCAAAACAGAGGAGCACTGCCGAAGTCCATCGCCGCCTTTCCAACCACCACAGACCCCACCTCCGTCCTCGACTCCCTCTCCTTACACCTCACCACCATCCCCTTGCCGACCCTTTCTCTGTTTCATAACAAAACAGAGCATCGTTGTTTCCTCGAAGTCCTATTCTCGTCGACTCTCCCCGTCGACTGTCGCAGCCGTCCTCCATCCAGTTGACCGCCTTCCTCCTCCGTAGTCGCCGCCTAGCCCCACGGTCGAGCCGCGATCCCCGCTGCTCCCTCTCTTCCCCATTGCGTTGTTGCCGCTGTGTGGTGAGATCCGCCGTTTGCTGTGTGTGAGACTTTGTTGTTTGCTGTTGTGTCTTGTGCACGTAGTGTGCACGTGCTTTCGTGGTTGCACGTGTTGCCGTCGGGATGCTCGTCCCGTTATTCTCATTATTATCAGAATCGTCGTACTATGAAGCACGGATACGGGTACGGGGTGCGGGTACGATACGACACGGGTACGGGGATACGTAATTTTATAAAAAAGTAAGATACGGGTGCGTTGTGGGTACGTTAAATATAAAATAATTTATATTATATTTATAGATACAAAAATATTTTTCTTGTTAAAAATTTAAACATTTAAACCATTTCATAGAACTATAAGAATACATTATAATTATGAGCATTTTAGAGAAAAGAAATGATAGTCTAACTATCAAATCTTTGGGTAGTATTGTTTTGTGTTTGACCATAATTGTAAACAACAAACTTTTGCAATTACTCTAGGACCCCACGCATTTATCTAAAAATAACTGTCTAAAAGTTGTGAAAAATACATTTAAAAAATTGGGTGCTCCTTGGGTACGCACCCGGGAGTACCCAAGGAGTATTGGCACCCAATACGCACCCGACACAGGGTACGTTGACCATTTGAAAGTATCTGTGCTTCCTAGTCGTCGTATCTCAGGCAAGTAACTTGTATGAATTTTCTTGTTCCTCGTACAAGCATAAATACTGCAAGTAGCTCTCCGTTATAACTTGTTCTTCATGTTCTTACTCGTTAATCTTGGCCCTATTCGTTGTTTTGGTTCTATCAATTCCCATGATCGTAACAGTCAACCGTTCGTTATTACACCCATTTCACACAACAAGTTAGATCTAAATATCCATCAAATTATTTGGCTATATGAATTTAAGAGCCACCTTGACTTATAGACGTTTGGTTGTAATATGCATGTGTTAATATTGCTTTTCATTTTGCTATGAGTTGAGAATAGGCATGGGTGCTGTTTAAATGCTATTAATCCCTGATTGTATCACACATTAATCTAGATCCATGCTAGTTAATAAACATGTCACATTTCATATAAAATAAACTACTTATGGTGTTGTCCTGATCTTGCTTGATAATTTCGATTCTGTTAATGACTAAATCTTGAATTAATTTCTGAATAAGAATTGTAGCCCTATGTGTCTAGTTTCCAGAACATCTGATAAAATCGAATTCCGAGTTATACTTTGTGAGTTATCGCTGTTTTAGTACTGTTGGGTCTGGATTTCCAGATTTACAATTTCACTATGTCACCCTATTTTACAATTTAATTTAAACATGCTATTAGTAATAAAATATCGTGAAATTTATTTGGCTGAGACTAGACATGCAAGGGAATCACCATTAATTTTCCTGGATTTAATTAATGAGTTTTCAGATCTAATTCATGCATGTAAACACAACTCTAATAATTCTGACTGAACACAAAATCTGTGTAGAATGTTGATTTGAACCCAGTTGTTGTAGCTTTTATATATCATGTTTATATGCGCTGTAACCGACAGAGTCTAGTTTCTAGAACTTCTGACGGATTCAGATTTGCATTCCTGTAGCAACGGAAATTCCAGTTTTGGTGCAGCAACGTCCTCCTGTCCAGAATTGAAATTCGTGTTGTTCTTATTAATTATAAATTGTGTTGTCATCCGAATATGATTTCTACCCAACTCGAACTCGTTTCCTATTTTCTATCATGTTTACTTGCCCTGTTTGAGCACTTCCATGCTTGTTTGATAATAATAATACGTAACAAGTCGGGGTTTAAGGAAAAGACCTTAGTATTGGACAATATAGGTAAGTGTACTCGGAAGAGAGCCCATATTTCCCACTTGATACTTGGTTCATGGACTAGTTATATTATTATTTGATTCATGAACTAGTTACTATTGATTCATGAACTAATATATTATTATTTGATTCATGGACTTGTTATTACTTGATTCATGAACTAGTATATTATTATTCGATTCATGGACTTGTTATTACTTGATTCATGAACTTGTATATTATTATTTGATTCATGAACTTGTCATGTTATTACTTGACTCATGAACTAGTTATATGATTATCCGATTCATGAACCTGTTTGCTTGATACATGATACCTGAGTACATAGCCCTATAAAATCCACCACTAGGCTTAAACGTAACTTGTTTGTATGCAACAATCATGTGGTATATATATGGGACGCATGAGTGGTGCATTAGTTAGGATTAAACCATAGACTTAATAATAACATGTTTACCTGTACACTTGTTTCTTGTCTCGCATGCTACTTGATATCTGTTACACATTACATGTTCACTTGTTACATGATTCCACTACTTGACTCAGCTTGCTTGCCTGCAAGTTTCATCAGACCCTATTATCTGTTGCATTCCTACCATGTCATGTTGCATATCCTTGGTTCCGAATCTCTGTTTCATACCTTTCTTGTATTTGTTCCTATACCTATTGCTTGTACTACTTGCGACCCGTAACTTGCACTAACGGGCGTCATGTCTCTTGTCTCTCTATTTTCTTCCACACGTTAAATGTACAGGTTTCGGAGATCAATTACCTGCATGAGTGGGTGAGCAGACATTCTAAGCTTCGATTGGGATGAACCATGCTTTAGTTTACTTGTGCTTTGAGTTTATTTATTTTCTTGTTGCTACTTAAACTTTCATGTTGCTACTTAAACTTGTAATGGGCTTGTTGTCCCGAAGTTTTACTTTTGATCCAGATCTTATATTTATTTGAGGATTATGTATTGTTTTTCAAATAATTATGTTGATTATGAGTTTTGTTTCATGCATGCGTGGTTGTATATTCTTTTATATTCCTGTTATGCTGTTAAGTCGATCCTTACAGCTTATGAATGGTGTAAATCATTCGCAAGGCTTTGTCACGTACTCGAATTCCGTATTCCTTTGGGAAGCGGGGCGTGACAGTAATGAAAGCACTTTTGGCTGAATTTAACTATTGCCACCATCAGTTGCCATCCAAACATACTGGGTTTTGGTGGATCAACCTTTTTCTTAGGATAAATTATCCGTTATTCCTTTATCATCAGTTGACATCCAAAATTACTGGGTTTCAATGGATCAACCTTTCTATAATAATAAATTATACTTTATCAAACCACGGGGGGTAGTAGAATTAACATCCTTGACAAAAGAAAACAAAAAAAGTATTGAAAAGACTACAAAAGTAAATTCTCTAGTAGGAAAGGAGAATACCTCCACAAACTGGATGAGATGAAGTCCCAAGTTGCGCTCGTCTTCATGATCCAGCACAATTGTACCAGTCTAGAAAAATGAAGAAACACCATTACTATGCTATACGATAGAAGAGCAGATAGTAGACAAAAAAACTAGCATGTTCAATGGAGAAATTTTTGATTTGTAAAACAAATAAATACCTTCAACAGCTCTTTAATATCTTTACCGGATTTCCTAATGATGGAACATATTCGAGCATGAGCATACAACAAATAGACAGCAGTATTACCCTGTTAATGAATGAAATCATAAGTAAGAAGATAAGTCACAGTAAGTTTCCCAAAGTAAATGTCTACATCCTCGGATAATATCAGATCCAATAGCCAGTCACTTAGCTTATGGGGATAGATTACTGGCATCATGTGGAAAAGTGTCGGGTAAAGGAAACTGACTATAATATAAAGTGCAAACACTAGGACATGTGGCAATAGAACTCGCTTTAAGAATTTAAGTGTGGCTCCCATACAATAAACAAAGAAAGAAATTCAAAGAAAGGAGGAAGATTCTGTGTGTGTGTGTCTGTGGGTGGTGGTGGTGTGGGGGGACCTTGTCAGCTAGCATCTGCTCAAAACTGAATGTGTAGCCCGTTGTCCGGTTAGTCTTCAGATCTGCATACCTGTTCCAGGAGCAAAAAATAATTTAGACTTGCAACAAAGACGTGCTCATGTAAATTTATGTCAACAATATAATCTAAAGGGAAGTAGGTAAATAAGATTAACAAACAACGCTCTTTTACAATATTCAAATTTTGATTATATGGTAAAAAGATAGATTGTTCTAAATCAAACACATATGATCACATTAGTCACAACATTATATTTGTGAGAAGACTTATTCTCTGATTATCTAGAGAATAAAAAAAGTTATTTTATTTTATATTAAAATCTGATGATGTTAGAAGTGATTATGAACAATAAGCAGTTCTAATAATAAGTATACCATATCAAATGCAACATTACATTGATATTAATTGATACTTAAGAGTTGGGGTTGTACATATTGTGGACAAACATCTATATAATAAAACACAAAGAAAAGCTATCAAGTGGCTCTCCTTCAATAGTAAGGAAATCAATGGTTCAGATCTAAGCTCCCAAAAAATATTTCCCCCCCAAAACTCAAATTCAAATCCCCCCAAAACAACTCCTTTATTTATTTAATTCTCTCTCTCTCTCTCTCTCTCTCTCTCTCTCTCCTCTATTCAGATCAGTTTGCTCCCTCTATTCCCCAAACCAGATAGCTCCAATTTTTCTCTCTCCCCTAAGATTTTTAAGCCGCTAACTCCAAATCCCTAAAACCATTTGCTTAAACCTTTGCTTCCATTCCATTGGCGAAGCCTCCATCGTCCTCTCAAGCGCGAACCTCAAAGCAAATCTAAATCCAAATCCAAATCCAGTGTCGAACCCCAATCAAGAGATCGTCGCCGATATCTGATCCGCTGCTGATTCCGTATCGACGACTCCCCTCTACCGAATCGAGAGCCTCTACATGCGATGCGGCGACTCTAATTTCGTCTCATTAACCGAATTCTCATTCTAATTTTTAATTTTGTACAGGGAATTACTCCGTTTTTTGCTGACTCGAATTTTGTGTGTGCATGAGATTTAAGTTACTGTTTTATTTTTGGGTATAAACTTTTTTAAATTTGGTGATTTATTTGATGAGTTTTTTTTATTGGTTTTGTTTTAAGGTGTACGCAAGTAAGAGATGGATTATTTGGTGACCTCAATTTGAGCTTCCAAACCATAACAGGACAGGTAAGCTGATCAGCAACCTAAAATAACTTGGCAAATATGCAACATTAATTTCTTTACTACAAGAGAATATACTATAGTGAAGTGTTCCCTTCACTGGTTATTAGAAACCATGGATAACATAACATATAAGAACTTTTAGTGTAAGTTTGAATATATACGATTGGGATGACTGGAGTTTATCAGTGAAAGGTGCAAACTCTCCACTCAAGAAAGACAGCTAAAGTAAATTTGTTATTGATCCATTTTGATTTTTTTATAAAGGTGCAATGGGAAGACAAAGTGGAGATAAAAGAAATGATTAGCTTGGATTAGAGTTTTGAGAACTTCATGTAGTACATTTTGGTTGAAATAATAATAAGAGGTATTTTTATTGCAAACTGAGTCTCAGACAAACAATTGTTTAGATTATTGGAATTGTAGATACCTTCACGCCTACACTTAGGTTACCATTGTATTTAGACATGCTCATAGTGGTTATAGGATTAGAGTAAGTTCTATAAAACCTATATGATCATGTCCTTGCATAACTATTACAAGCATTTAAAAGTGATGCTGAAGTTAAAAAAACTCTATGTAGTGTTTCTAACAAACTATATGCATTCCAGATAAATTCAAGCTAATGATCAAGAAGGCGATGGTTGAGCTTAAAGGTAGATATGCTGCTTCCTCATATAATATGTTTCCTACTTCAATTAATTTGTTGGACCTCTAAAACTATAACTATTTTATGTAATCAAACCAGGTGCACCGTTCCGAAGACGTGTCGTAGGCACGTGTCAACGAGCACACCTAGTCCACTTAAAAATCTTAACCACACATTTGAAACTCCAATATATATCAACCATCCACTTAAACTGAACCATCAATTTAAATCTCAACCTCACGTTTAAAACTCCAAGCCAAATTCAGTCATCCACTTAAATCTCATCTACATATTCCAAAAACATCAACTGTATATCAGCTATGATTAGCCACTCATGTGCATTGCAAGTACTAAAACTGGTAATTTTCAAGAATAAATGTAGAATTGTAGATCAATAAGAAAAAAGTAACAAAAGGGCCTACTTGATGGCACCATAGCCAACTGCTTCTGCAGTCTTTTCAAGCTCTTCATCAGTCCACTCTCCCATTTTACCTGATCAAGACATTGAATCATTAAGAACATGCAAGATACTTGAATTTGTTATATTATTTTTAATAGTTTTTGAAAGGCTAAATTACAGATTACTACTATATACTTTTGGCATTTTTCACATAGTTACCCTAAACTTGCTTTAACCCCCTTAAAACTTTCATTTTTCTCCAAAAGTGTAAGAATTATCAACCTCAGACTTGTATCTAATTTCAAGAAACTACCTAGCATTTTTTTTCAAAAAACTACCCTATATTAGGCAGTTATCTGTAAAAATAAAACTGTGAGGGGGTTACACATATTAAAGCATGTTTAGGGTAATTATCTGAGAAACTCCAGAAGTATAGGGTAGTATCTGCAATTTAGGCTTTTTTGAAACCATATCCTTCAAATGATAAATAAAATTAAAAACAATTGCAAAGAATAAACTCATTTAAAGATGCAGGTCATATTTGAAAACAAATTGATTGAGCAGACCAAACTAATTACCATTCTCCTCAAGACGTGTCTTTAGTTCAGCCTTACTTCGATCCTTTGCTTCATCAAGTAAGTCTACTAATCGAACAACTTCTGAACTACGAGTTCTAAACCGCTTGCCATCTGATCCAAGGACAAGACCAAACCCAACATGGTTTACCTTCGGACATAAATTGCTCTCGGCATCTGGAAGCCAACCAGCTAGTCTAGCAGCCTGATATATATAGTAACAATCTCAAAATTGCAAGCATAATTAAATTAAGCAAAAAATTATATAATGTATGGTAATAATGGGTGTCGATGAAAGTTCGAGTGGAACTCATTCTTCCAAGGAAAGAAACCACTTCAGTAATGCATTCTTTGGATGATCTCATCAACCACACTGCGTGTCTTTTTAAAAATAACAATTAGACTAAATTTTGTTTACCCATAAATTAAGTGATTTCCAACTACACACTATTTCCAGCCAAAGAAAAACTTAGTAGATATGATTTATAGGTTAGAAGTTCAAAAACCGCTTAGCTCTCATTCTGTAACTATTTTATTGTACATAGCTCGACATGCCTGGTGCTCTGAACATCTACCGAAATATTTAAATGCTCTGCCTGAGAATTCTGTACTAATCTACTTAATACCCATTACCAATAATACATTCTGGAGAAACAGTTTATGTGAATTAGGAATAAGTGCATATATCGTGCAGCAGTCAATTGCATAAACATAGAGAATATATACAAGATATTCAAAATGAGATACATACACTGAAAACCATACTAAAATGTAGTTGTTGACCAATATCTGTAACATATATTATCCACTCTGCTTTCTCTATGTTAAGGCGATACCTACAAAAAATTAAACCTCAGATAATAAGTTTAAACACAAATTTGCCCACTTCGATGGAGCACCAAGCAGCAGAAACTATAACGACATGCAACTAGTACCAGTGAAGCTACGTGTACATTCGATATGTATATATAGAGAAATCTTCGGTTGCACACTACTTTGGTGAGCACTCACGAACTAGAGACCCTATGAAAAATCCGAACAGCTCATACTGTTCTATATGCCTTAGATAGCCTAACAATAAAAAATCAAGTAATTTGAAGTTCATTTGCCCATGATTTACATCATCACAAAATTGTATGGCTGAAAATTCTAACAACATGATGGATGGGCAAATAAACTTCAAATTACTTGATTTTTTATTGTTAGGCTATCTAAGGCATATAGAACAATATGAGCGGTTCGGATTTTTCATAGGGTCACTAGTTCGTGAGTGCTCACCAAAAGTAGTGTGCAACCGAAGGGGACTCTATATATATATATATATATATATATATATATATATATATATAGCAATGTTCCATTGCAAACCACTGAATCCGTTGTTGGGAACAATGGCTGCAGGCTTAATATAACCGAAGCCGTTGTTCCCAACAACGGCCTAGGTTATAACATAACGGCTTATGTTTATAACCTAGGCCGTTGTTGAGAACAACGGCCTAGATGGTTTTCACGCGTTTATATGCGTTTGCAATGGAGCATTGCTCATATATATATATATATATATATATATATATATATATATATATATATATATATATATATAGGGAAAGCTTCGGTTGTGCACTACCTCTAGTGCACACGGCGTGTGCACTAGGCCTTCGGGCGTTCATATCGACGATCCGAACCGTTAACATTGATCTACACATCTAAATTAGTCTAAATATGTCAAATCAAATCATTTGAAATTCATTTACCCATCCATTGAAGTGTTACAAAATTGTATGGCTGAAAATCATTGTTTTTTATAGTCACATGATGGATGGGCAAATAAATTTCAAATGATTTGATTTTACATATTTAGACTAATTTAGATGTGTAGATCAATGTGAACGGTTCAGATCGTCGATATGAACGCCCGAAGGCCTAGTGCACACGCCGTGTGCACTAGAGGAGTGCACAACCGAAGCTTTCCCTATATATATATATATATATATATATATATATATATATATATATATATATATATAGAGAGAGAGAGAGAGAGAGAGAGTAATTGGGTGTGTATGGGTTGGGTACAAGTCATTCAGTTAGGGTAAGGCTCGGGCGGACAAGATGTGATACCCAAACAAGATCCAGAAACAAAATTGTTTAAACTTTAAAAAAGAAACTAGTTTAGGTTTTAAAAAATAGTACCCATCCTTGATCTTTCTTTAGATTAGGCAGCAGTGTAGACCTGACTCAATTTATATTACAGTCAAGCCCCTTATATTTCCAAAGCTGTTGTTTGATTAAAAACTAATAATTGTAATTCACCATTAATAACTTAAAAGCAACGCATCGAAGAAATAAGATTGTTCAGGTATCCGATGGTGGTGGCATTTTGTCATCAACTAACCAAAGAGCAGCTAAATCAGTCGAGGCATAGTTGAATCCTCCGTCCCTTTTCTTAACAATTAAAGGAATTTTTTGGCCTTCTATAAATATCACTTGGGCACCTTCACTTTCCTTAATCAATCCTTTCTCTTCAAATTTTTTCAAAACATCTTCAATATACCCATTATAAAAGCTTTCACCCTGAAAAAGAAACAAAACAATATTGCTTCACTTTCCCATGCCAAAAAGAAATACACAATTACTTGACAGGTGATCAAAAGAATAAAAAAATTACTATTTAATTATTAGTTTAGGCAAACAAAATTAAATTCTAATAAATAAAAGTTTTTAAAAAAAATTGGGTATACAGAAATGCATATTCTGGAGAATTCATCCAGAAATCGAGGTGTCAATTTACTTCTGATTTTCACTTCATCAATTTGAAGGTATGTGATTATAATGCTCGTATAGATGAAGAAAGAGTTCAGGGTATAGATGATGTTCTTTTCCATTAGTATATTTGTTCGAAATTCAACTTACCCACAAACCAGCCAACTTGAATGTAGATGTTCAAAAGTTTTGACCAGATAATATAATACTTGTCTATATTAGCAATGGCATGTGACATGTGACAGCTACTTCAAACTTTTGCTATTGGCAAGTAGTTAAATTTTATTTAAGACTCAGTGGAAAACATTTATTTGGCTAAATTTGAAAAAACACCCCTCCACTATATGCATTTCTGAAAGAAAAAAAACACCCCTCAATTTTTATTTTTTGAAAATCACCCCTTAACTTTTTTTTCTCAAGATACAGAGTTAAGGGGGCTTTTTCAAACATTAATGACAGTACATCGGTGTTTTTTATATTACAAATAAAAGTTCAGGGGTGTTTTTTTATATCATTAACATAGGGGTGTTTTTTACTTTTTTTTATATCATTAACATAGATCAGGTAGTTTTTTCAAACGAAAATTTGGTGGACCATTCTGAGAAAATAATTGAGGGGTGTTTTTTTTTCAAAAAAAAAAGTTGAGGGGTGTTTTCAGAAACGCATATAGTGAGGGGTGTTTTCAGAAACGCATATAGGGAGGGGTGTTTTTCAAATTTAGCCCATTTATTTAAGACCACTTGTAACTTAATTCATTGATCCAGGAAAATGTCAAACATTTGATTAACAAAAACAGAAATGTCATCATTAGAATTACAAAAAAACACATAATTCTGTAATCCTACAAATAGAGTAATGTGTCATTTATACAATACAAAATGAAAAAAACTTTCTACAGTCCTGTCACGCTATTAGTGGTTGCCTCATGCATGCTCGGTAGAAATAGTTAATATCAGTAGGATGTCCGGGAATCTAAGGGAAATATAGATAAGCAGATAGATATATATATCTAGGATATAGGGAATCTAAGGGATAAAAAATGTGTGTTCATCTATTTAATGACGTATAGCTAGGATGTACAACATTTAAGGGATATATAGATATATAGTTAGTATCTACGATATCTAAGGGATAAAGACTTGTTAAGATCTACTTATCTATAATTATTGGAAAACCTCTCGAACAACCCATTCATGGGTTGATTAAAGGTCACTAAAAAGTAGTAATAACAATTTTGTACCCACGGGATTTGAAATGGGAATTGTGAAAGGTCTCAATTCCTTTCCAGGTGTCTATTCTTTTCTAAGCACGCCCAGTTATTAAAAAAGTGGTAAACTCATATTTCGAAATTGAAGGAAAGTTTGTGTAATATAATAAGATAGTGTGGTTTCAGTAAGTTATATGCTTCATAGTGATTATAAAAAATTAACTAGCTTTTCAGGGGTAATAGTCAATTTACAGTATTTAATGGAGGGTGTCTCTTAAAAACCATATTTGTTTTAATGGATCAAAATCAGTAGTAAATTCTAATGTGCAGAATGTATGTACCCGAACAATTACGCATGCAGAGCATTGCCAAAAACAAATTATGTAATTCAAAATTCTTAAAAGTTAAAGACCAAAGAGTTAAAAGAAAAAAGAAAAAAGTACAGATGCATATCATACAAAGTACAGATGCATAACTATGATGATGACCAACAATATACTTATTTGTATATAATTTATAATGACGTAAGCTAATAGAAACCAGAATCAAATTAATGATTAGTTCCTAAAGTTCAAATAAAGCAGGGATTATGAGGATACTAGATCCAGAGACATCCCACTTCAGCTACAGAGAGTTGCACACTGAAACTAGTGGAGTACCTTTTCCTCCAAATGGACTCCAAGACGCTTATACACCAATTCAAATTCTTTGCGACTGATGTCACATATGGTTTTCCATGCATCACGATACTTGCGATACTCGGATTTCCCTTCCTGATGACAAGGGAAAAGAAATGACACAAGTTTTTAAAAAAACCTTTGCGAGGAAAAAAAGGGTTCGCCAAAGAACTCTATAACATGCATGATAATAAAAACATCAGCCATGTTATAAAGAACATAGTAACACCAAAGGATTTGCACCCTGATTTTATTGCATATAACAATATTATATATAAACCACGTAACAAGAGAGGAATATTCACCTGTAGCCGAACTACTGCCACTTGCGCCCTCTCCTTGAAGGAAGAGTCGTCATCAAACCTCCGTTTTGAAGCCTTATAAAATTCCTGAAAAAGATATTCATTTAAACAATATGAATACTGTAAATCTGTAACATTTAATCTGAAACCATCAACTTCAAAGAACAAAAATTTCCTTATAACTATAGAAAAAGAAGGGGCAAAAAGATAATGTTAAGGTTAACAGATGTTGTAGGTTAGATAGACTGTGTCAGTGTTCTAAAGGTCGCTAGGCAGTAGTCAGGCAACCGATGGGGGCCTAGAGCCTAAACCTAGTAAGCAGGAATGTTTTACCAAAATGACCCACTTTTTGAAAATATTTACCAAACTGACCCACTTTTGAAAGTATTTACCAAAACGACCCACTCCCTTAACTCAGTTAGCGACCCTAGTGAAAATAGGGACGAAAACTGAGATAGCATGTATAATTGACTTTTTTCTTCAGGTTTCACCACTTGGGAAAAAACCTGAAGAAAAAAAAAGCCAAGTATATACTTGCTTTCTCATTTAGCGACCTTGTTTTCACTAGGGTCGCTAACTGTGATAGTGAGTGTCGATTGAGAATTCACTTAATACCACACTCGCCATCTCAGTTTCTTTTTCTCCTATCACTATCCACACTCCTCCCACTCTGAAACCCTAGTGGCCCAAATTTCATCCCCGTTCTACCCAGTATTCGTGTGGTATTTGTTCATAACTCTTGGTATTTGATTTTTGGTTAATTTTGATGTAGGGTTAGATTTAGAATTGTGAGTTAATTTGAGATGTGTTTAACAATAAATTGAGTGTTTTGGATATACGAATTATGCTTACATTGTACTAAGTGTAGATGATTTGTACTAAATTTATTTGTGTAATTAACCTAAAATAACCTATATTGTACTAAGTTAGTGTTATTCGTGTGTTTGTACCACAATTTGGAGAAAAATACTAAGTTTACACTCGCTATCTCAGTTAGTGAGTGTGTTTGTACCACACTCGCTAACTGAAATAGCGAGTGTATTGGCTTGAATTGTTTTTAAAAAAATCATTGGGTTTAGACTCGCTATCTCAGTTAGCGAGTGTGTTTGTACCACACTCGCTAACTGAGATAGCGAGTCTAAACCAAAATATATTTTTCTTCAAGTCAACACACTCGTTATCTCAGTTAACGAGTGTGTTTGTACCACACTCGCTAACTGAGATGCGAGTGTATTGGCTTAAAGAAAATATAACTGGGTTTAGACTTGCTAACAGAGATAGCAAGTCTATACTTTTTCTCCAAAGTGTGGTACAAACACACGAATAACACTAACTTAGTACAATATGGGTTATTTTCGGTTAATTACACAAATAAATTTAGTACAAATCATCCAACACTTAGTACAATGTAGGCATAATTCATATAACCAAAACACTCAATTTATTGTTGAACACATCTCAAATTAACTCACAATTCTAAATATAACCCTACATCAAAATTAACCAAAAATCAAATAGCAAGAGTAATGAACAAATACCACACGAATACTGGGTAGAACGAGAATGAGATCTGGGCCACTAGGGTTTCGGAGTGGGAGGAGGGTGGAGAGAGATAGGGGAGGAACAAACTGAGATAGCGAGTGTGGTATTAAGTGAATTTCCAATTGACACTCGCTATCTCAATTAACGACCCTAGTGAAAACAGGATGGCTAACTGAGATAGCGAGTGTATACTTGGCTTTTTACTTCAGGTTTTTCCCCAAGTGGTGAAACATGAAGAAAAAAGCCAATTATACACTCGCTATCTCATTTAGCGTCCTTATTTTCACTAGGGTCGCTAACTAAGTTAGCGAGTGGGTCATTTTGGTAAAATACTTTCAAAAGTGGGTCAGTTTGGTAAAAAATTCAGTAAGCAGGGCCTAGGCACTAGGCGATTTTTTTCCCTATTTATCTCTTGGTTTTGTTTTGTTGTTTCACCATGCATTATCTAGTTCTTTATTGCTAACCATTCATACTCTTTATCTTTCTCCTTGCTATTGCAGGATAAACTTTAGTGAGTTCACGAAGACAAAAATATTTAAGGAAACAAAAAATATGCAGATTGAAAGCAATGAAATTTAGCAACTAATTTAAGTACACGGAAAAAAATTTAAACAAATAGTGAGCAAGGTTATGAAAACCAATGAACTGCAACACACATACGCGACGACAGCGTCGACATGGCCGCAGAGGTGGGGGGGACTGATGTCGGGTAACAACAGCAGCGAAGGCAGGGCAGCAGGGGGTGCCTAACGTCAGGAAGTAAGGGGTGGGGAGGCAAGGGGTGGCTGACGTCAAAAAGGAGAGTCGTCGCTTCTTATTCTTCTTCTTGCATCGGGATTGGGGTTGGGGGTTTGCCATTTAGGATGGGAGATGGAAAGGGAGGAGGCCCAAAATGAGAGGGAGGATGAGAATGGAGATGAAGACGAAGATTGGAGATTGGAATTGGGAGTAGAATGGAGATTGAAGATTGGGATCACAATTGGGAATTTGAGGATTAGATCTGGAAATTAGATTAAACGGGTCTAGGTTGGATCGGGTCGGGTTAAGCTCTATTTTTTTTATTCGGGTCCGCCTAGATCCGTCTAGCCTGCCTAGACCCGCCTAAGAGGCCAACCCGATTTTTTCAAAGGTCTAGGGCGCCTGGGATGGCCTAGCGCCTAGGGCGGATTTTGAGAACAGTAGACTGTGTATGACCAGAACTCAATGAGTGTCAAGGATCATTTTGACAAATACTTGTCCCTACAGAATGAGAAGTGGGTGTCCCTATGCAAAGTCTGAAATTAGAGGAGCATATACATTATGTTAGGTCGAGGACTATCTATTAATCTAGTACCTTGCCTGCAACTTCTAAATTTAGGTTGATGAAGGATCAGAAACTTGAATTATGACGGGTCTCTACTAATAGCTAGGCTTGCAATGATACAGCTACCACACTAGTTATCATAGTTATCATATGCCCCCCCCCCCCCCCCCCCCCCGAAAAAAAGGAGACAACAAAGGTTTTGATAGGCTTTATTGAAGAGTGACAGCAACTTAGAAACTGATTTCTCAAAGCAAACCAAATGTATGAAGTTGTACACTGCTATACTTGACAAAAGATATAACAACATTATAAACATTTTTTTCATAAAATATGGGAAAGAAACTCCATGGATTTTCTAACCCAAAGCAAAGGGGGACAAAATTACAAAATATGTGAATATAATATTCTTTTTAAGTTTATTCAAGTATAAGAAACTTTCCAGTTCTTCCTTAACAGACAAGCTAGGAAAGAGATCTTCCATTTTCTAAAGAAAAGTAATTCATTTATGTATAATATTTTCTTGAATTTTTAAACAAAGCCATACAGTCTGTGCAAATCCTTACTGTCTGTATACTAACAGTTGCAACTAGAAGAAAAGTGCCATCGTATGACCCCATGTCAGACATTTTTTAAAACACATGCTCAAAGCCTTGAGTTGGTAATGTGTGGTTATGGTATTCAATATCCAGCAACAAAGCTCAAATTTAATGGCATGTGTTTACATAAGTAATTCCTAATGTACTTATTGATCAGAGGCATCAGTGTTTATGCAATTGTTCAAGAATTTAAGGTCCTAAACATGAATGACTTGAGAGAAAAGTAAGTCATGACTATCTGTAGTATCTACTCACTCCGATATTGTATACAATCTCCTTATTCCAACATAAAATGCACGTATCATTTCAAATACTCACAAAAAGTGAGTGTTTTACTTGTGAGTGCCAAGACAAGCAAACTCTCCCGGCTGCTCTGTGATACCTGATTTCACTTATCTCTAAGTAGAGATAATGCTAACAGCTTCAATTGAGGAGATTTAGTGAAAAATCAGTTTGCTCCCCCAAAATAATGTGAAAATAATGTTTAGACAATTTCTGCAATTACATATTCAAGGTGAGACAAATTACATTTCACCATGCCTAACTAATTACCATCCTATAGAAACAAATATAAAATATATATGGTTTTCTACACACCTGCAAATCTCCGATGGCTTGCTCCCCAGCATCTTCCCAGTTGGGGAACATTTCAAATAGATACTCAATCAACATTCCAAACTGCGGAGAATAAACAAAAAACCCGTAATTCTCCAACAATGAAAGGAGTGCAAAGTAAATGAAATAATATTGAACAGTACAACTACAACTGGAGATAACAAACTAAAGTTGTCACATATGGAGCATGAATACTGATATGGGTGCAGGTAAGACATGATACGGGTTATAGGATACATGGTTTAATAAAGAATAAGGGTATGAATAGTTGAATAGTTGGTGGATATGTTAAATACAACGTATTATATATATATATATATATATATATATATATATATATATATATATATATATATATATATATATATATTAATGAAAATTATACATCTTGTTAAAAGTGCAAGCGCTTAAGAATTTCATAATAAATCGAAGTAATGACAATAAGCACTTCTGGAGAGAAAATTTGATGATTTAAATATAAAGATATACTTTATCAGCGTTCGAGCAAATTTGTAAACAACAAATTTTCAATTTTACACTAGTGCCCAATAATTGTGTCCAAAAATTGTAAGAACATATTAAACCCCCAGAGTACCCAACGAGTACTGGCACTCTATATGCCCCAACACGGGTATGTCAGCCTCCGGAGACGTACTCCGGCTTCCAAGGTTGTCAGTACCTAGCAAACCTAAAATGAGTGTTGTAACACAGTAACTCTAAATAGAAAGGACCCTTTTATAGTGGAGCCCAACGTATTTTGGACACTTCATATGTGACCTAAACTTTATAATATATCTTGTTATGTTGGACAGTCCTAAACATATTTTAATCACATAATCAAAACATTTCCAAAAAAACAATATTTCGTGTACTTCGGTTAATTACTTGTGTATGGACAGTGGATCATTTGAAATGGACCATGAAGTATGAGTACTTCGCTGGGGGCATTAGATCTTTTAAGAATGGAACACCATTGTTCAGGTGTTACAATCAGGTAAGAAAAATAGCTATGCAAACCAGAGCTCAATTTCCTGCATCTGTACCCGTACTCACTTGTACCAGAAATACCCACAAGTCCCCGTGAATTTTTTATTTATTTTTACTTCTGTTTTTTTGTTCTTTTTGGGTTATAAAAGACGAAAAGTACATTTTGGGGAAAAGAATATTGGGTATTGGTTTGGGCATATATTGTTAAAAGGGTTTCTACTAGTAATACTTCATAAATTGTAATAGGTTAGGATTTGGAAACAGAAGGATAAGCAATTAACATACTGATATTTTATTAAATTAAATATAGGCACCCGTGGATAAACCTAACACGACCTGACCTACAAATAAATGGATCAAATTGGGTACAAGTCAACTTCAAAAAATATACTCAAAATGAAGTCCTGTACTTGGACTGCTTGGGTACTATCTGCGGGGAACCGACCAGAGGAATTATAGTATCCCTTTGCCATACTCTATAACAATTTGATGTGTCTCGTACCCATGTCGTGTCATGTACCTCTACCTGTATCCATGCTACCACAAGTACCACGAAATTGTACGAAAAAAAAGATGTAAATTTTTTTGTCATAGGCAGATACAACGACTTTTCAGAACAATTTCAAAAAGCTATTTGCAAAATGTTTAACAAATTCACATAATAAATCATGCAAGTTCTACACTAAGCATTTCATCCCAACCATTAGTTCATTATTATAATTCTTCAAAAAATTTGCCCGTTCCACATTCACAAGGTTTTGCAAAACGTCAAGTAGAACAGTATCATTGATTGGCTTTTTAATTATTTTATAAACCAGAAATTGATTACTGGTACCCCTCAACTTTATTGGAAACAAACATGTACCATAGTGTATCATTATAGCCTGAAAGAAAATCCCATGAATCCTTCCAGATATTCAATTTAGTTACATAGGCTGACCTACCATAACAGCCAAATAAAGAGGCTATGATAGGGTAACATATTTCATCACGGAATCACTCGATTAGCTAAGTGCAGAACAAATTTGAAAGAATCCTCGTTTCGTGAAATTAAAGAAAATCAAATTTGAAGAAAAAGTCAAAATGCCTCAAACACATATTTTAAGACAAAAAAAAGCCGACAGAAACAGTTGTTCATGGAATGTGGTATTAACGAGACCCAAATATTCATCCAGAGCTAAAAGTATCAAAATCATTATGTATCTTAGCAATCACATAACAAAATCCATTTGATAAACTAGTTATCAGTACGAAATAAGATCAACACTTCAGGCATGTGGAACATTTTAAGAAAATTAATAAATGGCCATGGAACTTCATATAAACCAGTAACCAAAATAACCTGCAATATGATATGTGGTCCAAAAGGTCACTACAACAATTAATCCAAATTTGCATCCATTTTCGGTAATCATAATTCAGCAAGTAAACTTACACATTTAAGCATTTACAGTCAGATTTAACTGACAATGGTTCAAACTGAGAGTAATTGATAAGATTGTTTTCAAATGATCAGATTCACTGTTTTATATAGATGCAATAACAGAAGAGAAGCATGTCCAATCTGGAAGGCTGGGATATATTCAAAACCAAGGTTTGAAAACACGGTTTTCCATTTCGGTTCTGGATTTTCTAAAAATGATACATCTCGGTTGGATTAAGTAGTCTTGTTCAGTTTTGTTCTGAGTACCACTTTCCTTAGTTTTGTCCCTTTTTAATAGATTTAGTTACTTAGTTGTATATATATATATAGGAAAATCTTCCATTGTGCACCACCCCTTCGTAAGCACTCGGCCTTCCCGCCTTCGTATCGACGATCCGAACCATTCACATTGATCTACACATCTAAATTAGTCTAAATATGTAAAACCATATCATTTTAAATTCATTTGCTCATCCATGTAACTATAAAAAACAATGATTTTCAGCCATACAATTTTGTAACACTTCAATGGATGAACAAATGAATTTCAAATTATTTGATTTTACATATTTAGACTAATTTAGATGTGTAAATGTGAACGGTTCGGATCCCCAATGACGGGGTAAGGCGTTTGCACGACATTTGCGTTTGCAACAGAAGATGACCCTATATATATATATATATATATATATATGGGAAAAAGGGGTATGAGCAACTTGCTCATTTAGTAAATAAGCAATTGATGATGTGGCATACATGTGATTGGAAAAGCATTAAAAGGGTTAGTTGTCCAATGTATCACATGCATGCCACATAATCAATTGCTCATTTACTAAATGAGCAAGTTGCTCATATCCCTTTTACCCTATATATATATATATATATATATATATATATATATAGAAGAATTTAAATGTAAATGGTTAATGTATATCTGAAATATAACCCACTCTCTGCATAAAACCAGACTGAAGCAGGCCCATTTTCATTTTGGGATACACTATACCAAGTTGACTGAACCAGACCAAACTGAGCCAACGAAACTGAGCCAGAACCTGGACAAGCCCAGTTCAGTTACATCTGGGCCCAACCCATCCCAACCCCAACAAAACGAAAGCCTTGTAACTAAGCCCTAGCCCTAACTTCTCACCTATTGTAAACTCATCCCTAGAAAAGATCCGCCACAAGCTCTTTCTGTCGTTCACTTCAATCAAGATCAGTGATCTACTCCATGTTAAATGATGAAAATGAAGACAACAAGAAGTAAAGAGTATTACGACAATGATGAAGAGAACGATTCCCTTCACGTCCTTTTTTTTTCTATTCTAAAACTAATGATGTTTATCTCCAAATATTTTCATTGATCTGAATGATTTCTCCTTTCTTTATAATTTTTTTTCTTCTTTTTGGCTGCTGAAGACAAGTATCGGCCAAGTTTTGCTAGGTTCCTAGCGAAACTTCAACGAAACTTCAAGTTTCAGTCGAAGCTATTCGAAACCGATTTCCATGGGATGGTTTCAAACCGCACCACTTTGAAACCGATCCAAAACTCCCTATATCAATACATTGGGCAAAACCTAGAACCTTAAAACAATCATAACTTGGTATATTCGGGTTATATCTAATAGGAGACTTTCGACACATGCAGTTTTAGCTATTACTCGAGCATCATCCATTTCATAAATTCATAACAATATTCACATTTATCTATGTTCTCAATGCATCATATAGTTCACCAGTCCATATGTTGCATTAGTGAAAAATGATATAGTAGAAACAAAAGGACATGTCTAGTATACATCAACACAACCCATTCTTTGTTGAGTTATATGCAGAGATGTAATTACCTGTGTGCCCCAATCACCAACATGGTTCCGTCGAAGAACATCAACTTTAGCAAATTCCAGCATTCGAGCTAGAGTGTCTCCGATAATTGTAGACCTTAAATGCCCAACATGCATTTCTTTCGCAATGTTAGGTGAAGAAAAGTCAACCACTGCTCTTTTAACTGATAATATGGGTGCCCATGTTTCGATACCATTCAACAACATGTTTTGTATACTCTGCACTAGAAAATACACCTTATTAGGATAAGAAAATAACTATTCAAGTTTAGCTCTAGATATAATGGACTTGACTCTGCTGTTTATTTTAAATAAAAACAACCTGCGCCACCCATTTGTCTGACAAAACTATGTTTACAAATCCTGGTCCTGCAACAGATGTTGATTCAATTATTTCATTTGGTGGGACATTTCTCGCAATAGCCTGCAAAAAATAAATAATTATGCAACATCTATAAATTAAAAAAGCTAAAAATAATAACTCTCAAGCACTTGTTTAGAAATTAAAGTTGTATCAGTGAAAAAAACCTGTCCAATAGAATTTGGATTTTTGAATTCTGTTGATTTTCCTCTGATCTTAGACCACAACCCCATTGCATTGTTGCTGCATATTAAAGTTGTATCAGTAACAAAACCTGTCCAATAGAATTTGGATTTTTAAATCTATTGATTTTCCTTTGATCTTAGACCACAACCCCATTGCATTGTTGCCGCACAACAAATCTATTGATATCAAGACTTTAAACATAATAATGCAAATCAAAACATACATCTGAAAATTTCATGTAATTAAAATTATAATTAAATCTTTTGATGATATTTTACTTTCCTACGACCAGTAAAATTGGAAGTGGCACAACTGTAACTGATTACAAGAAAAGATTGAACAGAAACTGAAGATAACTTGTTAATTATTATTTCATCTTTTCGTACCTATAACTACTCAACTCAACAACACTTTAACACTGCATAAAAGATAAACATCATACCACTGGTAGTCGCCAAACTTTTGAGTGCAAATTCCAACTGTTGGCTCTATGCTTCCATCAGTAGGGAATGTAGTTTGAAGTGAGGATCTGAGTAGTCTCCAAAGTTGCTGCTTCACACTTCCAACTCTCTCTCCCATCTATAATTCAATTGAGATACACCAAACAATCAATGGTAATGTCATCTGAAAAGCATGCAGGACAAACAAACTAGTTTTCACCACTAATACAAAAAGAAGTAAGATATACATACTATCCTCAACACTTTGAATTGATTTTTTTGACAAACACAAGCAAATTTGATGTACACACTTTGATTAAATGGGAAGAATTCTCATCATTAAACTCTATTAGATATTTAGATATGCCCAAACCTTTGTTTTCCTTTTTCAAAATTTAGTTTGAATATGGGTTTTATCTATTTGTTTCTCTAAATGTTTATTGGGTCATCACTATTGTAGTGTCACTAGTACTCCTTTCCACTACAAATTTCATCATCAAACATGTTGTGGTCATTTTCTTTTAATATGTCATTCATTTCATCTGCACTAATTTCTCAAAACATGCAAAACCCAATCACTCACATTATCAGTTGGTTGCACCTCCGCCCGCACAGACGAAGAAGATGCCTCGCTACTCATTGCTGACATCAGCACAGCCCTGTTCCTCAAAACAAAACTCCTCGACGTTACTCTAAGTAACCTGTCTAGTCCCAACGATAAACAAAAACACATAATTACTCCTACCCAGTAATCAAAACCAAATCTTTCTACCATTTCCCATAAAAACACACATTAAAAAAAACACAAAAAAAAAAAACTTTTCCTTGAAATTGCATAATCCTGCCAGAGGGAAGAAAAGAACAAGTAGAGAGTGCGGCCGTAAACATTATCAGTATTGATGACAACTACTACTATATATATCAGAACGTTATTCCTAAATCCTATAATCTAGGGTTTCCAAAACAGGAAACCAATGGTGATATTTTTGCCCCAAATTTGAGGATATGGCTGCTAAAAAGTTGGGGCTTTAGAATCAGACCCGACCCGGTTGGAAGTTTTGGACCCGATTCATTAATTAGACCTAGTTTTGAATGGGGGTTGAAGAGGGGAGAAGAGATGGTGTTTACCGGCGATCTCCGTCGTGTCGCCGCCGCAATTGGGGGGTTTTGGTGCAGATGATGACGGCAGAGTGAGGCAGGGGAAATCAGGGTTTTAGGCTTTTATATGACGAGGTTGGTAAATGGATCAATAGGATGAGACCCATTTTAAAAAGGACACGTGCATGCTATGTACAACATATGTAGACCCAGTGGCTCGTATTATTTATTTATATCTCAAGCCAATAGGACTAGCCTTTCTTTTTTCTCTATTTTGAAAAAGATACGGGACAGCAATAATAGGAGTTCAAACTTATCTTACCACGTACAGACTACACCTTAAACTTAATAAAACAAAATTAAAAAATATACAAAATACAAAAAACTCTTCATCTCCCCAAATCCCCCCAACCCATCCTCGCCCAAAACCCACCTGTCACCGTTCGCAAATCCGCCCCAATCCAAACCGTCGCCATTGCCTTCCACCAGTCCCCCAAATATAAATCGTCCCCGTTCGCCTATCCTTACCGTCGTCCCTAACCCAAAACTCAACCGTAATTGTTCCTCGTTCGCCAGTCCGCCCAAATCCAAGCAGCAGTTGTTCGCCATACCCCAAATCCTCGCCGAGATTAAGGTATTCAAAAAGTTGTAAGATCCTCTCTTATTTTTGGTTATTTATTTATTATTTTTTAGAATATTAAGAATATGAGATTAAGGTATTGATCAAGTTGTGACATCCTCTCTTATTATTTATATCTTAATTTTGGATTGTATATATAGTATAATTATTTGCTAAAGAGATGAAAATATTTGATGAATCTAAGAGTAATGTCTAAAGATCCTTGGGTTTATTATGTGTGCATTCGTCTTCCCATGTTAAATTCTTCAATCTTGTCTCTATTTACTATATGCAGTCATCATGTTTGATAAAATGCATGAATGAACTGAAATATGTTAGTTGTAGGAGTCTGCTGTGTGGTGGGGGCATATGGAACTCAAGTGGATGTGTTTTAACTTTGACCTAGCGTTATCCTGTGCAAATTGCACAGACTAAAAAAATTTTAATGAACTCATAAAATTATATGGAACTCTTAAAAAGTGTGCGAGAATTGAGAGAAATTAATTCTTCAAGTGTATAGTTTAGTGAAATTTATCCTAAAAAATATGCTCATAGTTCCGGCCTTTGTATACATCATGATCGGCAACAGTCAGGCCTTGGCCCGTCTCATCTCAACCCTCCCCTCCCTCCCCTCCCCCTCCCAAATTCACACCCTATTCATATGCCTTATCCCTCATCTCCCGTGTCTCAATTGTCTTCGACCGCAGCGACGTCCCCTTCTCCAATATCCTCCTCCACCTATCCGTTTGCCTCACCCTACTCTCCACCATCTACCTCCATACCAAATCTCATTCTTGGATTCGATACTATAGTCATCCCAATCTTCAACCCGTACTCTTCCCCAAATTTAAATTTCAGGATTTCAAAAACACAAATTAAAATTTGAAAAGAAAATGAGGTAGTAAATTAGAGTTTCAAAAATTAGTACATACACCATACATAGATACAATTGATTTAGTTGAGCAAAATTTTTCAAAACCATTTTTTCACAAACACATTGTGTGCTACATAGACATTTCATCGAACACTTAATGAGCAAAGCACAGTTCTAGTAATTAAGTTCCATATTTATAGGTTTGGGGCTTTTATATTTTTTTAATGAAAATGTGCGTAATGCACGTGTTAATAAATGTGATGCGCACGTGTTTAGGAAGTGTGAATCTCTACTTTTGCTCTCCTTTCTCTATTTCAAAATGGGAAAAGGAAAGAGGGGTAGGCCTATTAGCTTAAGATATAGTATAATTTGATTAGGGATTTATACACCAACCTTCGAAATATAGGGTTCAGTAAGATGCTAATCGATGTAAGAAGGTTCAAATTTGGGTTCGGAATTATCTTGATTACAACTATTTTCTCATTTGTGGTGCACACAAGGTGTTTGTGAAAATGCTCAAAAGACCTTTATAATTATTTGGCATTATTTTGATTCAATTTGGTCATTCAAATTACCTTCTTTCAAGTTCTGTCTTGCCGACAGATTTTGGATGACTGACGAATGTAAATACAGAAGGTAAAAGTCTACTACTCAGCAATTACGTTTTTCGAGTTCGATTGTTTCCTATGTAGTGGTTTCTCAATACTGATGAACTTTGTCCTATACTATATCTTTTGATCCATGCTCCAGTTTTATGGCGAGCATCTGTTGCCATTATGTAGGCATGCAGAAAGGGGGTGCTTCATCATGCGCATTGTATTAAAATGATTGATGTAAGTCTCTTAAGCTCAAAACAATACATATGTTTATATTTTTTATTACTAGCATTAGCACCTTACCAAAGTTCATTGAGGGTGTTTTCGAAAAGGAAACCTATATCTTGATGAAAGTTGCTTTACTGTTGTACTTCAATTTTGATTAAAGTTGCTTTCTTTTGCTGCAGTCTCAGCAATTTTTCTACTCAACATTGATCTATGATATAATTACTGTATTAGATTCTTACTTGATAAACTATGAAGATATATATAATCGTCCGATTAAATATTGTTAAAATTAATTATTTTTTAAAATTATGCATATATACTATTATATATATTATACTATTATGAGAGAGAGTCCTTCCTCTATCTATACTATTATTAAGCAAAGCCTTATTTTGCTGGCTTTTTACTATTATACCCTCACAAACATAAAGGGCTAAAAAAATATATAGAGGTCAAAAATGTAATTTGCATGCCTAATAAATCTATACTATATCAAAACCGGGTTGAATTAAATCTATACTATCAAAAACCGGGTTGAATTAAAGGTGAACAATAAAAACCGGGTTTAATTACTACACTGATAAAGGTGAACAATAAATATAGTCATGCACTCATTAATTAAATTGTGTGATTACTAGAAAGGTGCCTACTACAAGGTAATTAAAATTCATTCATACCCACTCATACCTCTTCATCCCCTTTATTAACAGTAACCCATTCTTCAGAATGCAGCAGCAAGCGCAGCAAAGGCAGCAAGCTTTGATGCAGCAAGCTCTTCTTCAGCAACAGCAATCGCTCTATCCTCATCTCATCGCTCCTCCTCAGGTCTTAAAAACTTTCCATTTTCTAGGTATAAAGTTTTGATCTTTATTAGATTCCAGTTTAGGAAAGGTATAATTTTCAGCGAATTATGTAATTTTTTTCATATTTGCTGCATTTATCTATCTATACTATTATTAAGCAAAGCCTTATTTTGCTGGCTTTTTACTATTATACCCTCACAAACATAAAGGGCTAAAAAAATATATAGGGGTCAAAAATGTAATTTGCATGCCTAATAAATATATACTATATCAAAACCGGGTTGAATTAAATCTATACTATCAAAAACCGGGTTGAATTAAAGGTGAACAATAAAAACCGGGTTTAATTACTACACTGATAAAGGCGAACAATAAATATAGTCATGCACCCATTAATTAAATTGTGTGATTACTAGAAAGGTGCCTACTACAAGGTAATTAAAATTCATTCATACCCATTCATACCTCTTCATCCCCTTTATTAACAGCAACCCATTCTTCAGAATGCAGCAGCAAGCGCAGCAAAGGCAGCAAGCTTTGATGCAGCAAGCTCTTCTTCAGCAACAGCAATCGCTCTATCCTCATCTCATCGCTCCTCCTCAGGTCTTAAAAACTTTCCTTTTTCTAAGTATAAAGTTTTGATCTTTATTAGATTCCAGTTTAGGAAAGGTATAATTTTCAGCGAATTATGTAAATTTTTTTCATATTTGCTGCATTTATCTATCTATACTATTATTAAGCAAAGCCTTATTTTGCTGGCTTTTTACTATTATACCCTCACAAACATAAAGGGCTAAAAAAATATATAGGGGTCAAAAATGTAATTTGCATGCCTAATAAATCTATACTATATCAAAACCGGGTTGAATTAAATCTATACTATCAAAAACCGGGTTGAATTAAAGGTGAACAATAAAAACCGGGTTTAATTACTACACTGATAAAGGTGAACAATAAATATAGTCATGCACCCATTAATCTATACTATTATCAAGCAAAGCCTTATTTTGCTGGCTTTTTACTATTATACCCTCACAAACATAAAGGGCTAATAAAATATATAGGGGTCAAAAATGTAATTTGCATGCCTAATAAATCTATACTATATCAAAAGCGGGTTGAATTAAATCTATACTATCAAAAACCGGGTTGAATTAAAGGTGAACAATAAAAACCGGGTTTAATTACTACACTGATAAAGGTGAACAATAAATATAGTCATGCACCCATTAATTAAATTGTGTGATTACTAGAAAGGTGCCTACTACAAGGTAATTAAAATTCATTCATACCCATTCATACCTCTTCATCCCCTTTATTAACAGCAACCCATTCTTCAGAATGCAGCAGCAAGCGCAGCAAAGGCAGCAAGCTTTGATGCAGCAAGCTCTTCTTCAGCAACAGCAATCGCTCTATCCTCATCTTATCGCTCCTCCTCAGGTCTTAAAAACTTTCCTTTTTCTAAGTATAAAGTTTTGATCTTTATTAGATTCCAGTTTAGGAAAGGTATAATTTTCAGCGAATTATGTAATTTTTTTCATACTTGCTGCATTTAGTTGCTGTTGATTTTGAAGAGGTTAAGTGTTTATAGCTCAATTTGAACTTGGATATGAGTTTAACTTCTTTGTGTATGGTAGATTTCCAGTTATGATATGGTAGATTTTAAATATTTAACAGTTATTTTCTATTCACATAATGGGTTCAACTTCTTTGTGTGTGTGTGAGTAGTTGGGCGGCGGGCGGTGGGGATGGTAATATACATATAAGTTTGAAGAGTTCAAGGACGGAAGAGGATGCACTTCAACTGTGCCATTTCAAATTTTAGTTTGTTGTACATAATAAAAATAACTCAAATCTTCTATGACAAACTACTAACAAAGCAGTTGCTCAGATTCCAGCAAAACATGTTTTACAAATTGCGATAATAGTTATACAACGACTGATTTGCAATTGCTCAGATTCCAGCAATTCATGTTTTACTAACAAAACATGTTTTACAATTGCTCAGATTCCAGCAAACGTTTTCTATTCACATAATTCATCGGAACCGGACGGATTTAATATTGTAGAGGTTGCCTACAACGGGCCACGGTCTTGGGACGGGCGGTAACTGGACCCGAAACCGTTTGTAGAGGAAGAGAAGGGAAGTGAGGATGGCAACGGTGGAGATGGATATTGAGAGAGGTGAGAGATACATTTCAGAAGAATTTTGAACAGAGAAGGTTAGGAGACTTGGAGAAACATGTATATATATATATATATATATATATATATATATATATATATATATATATATATATATAATATAGTTTAATATAATTAAAATTGAGAGGTGATATCGGAGTAGGTGAGGGCAAAAATCTTATGTAAATAGATCTCTTATTATTTTTTCTATTAATTTTGTTTATTATATGTTGGGTTAATGCTTAGGAAAGATACTATTAATTAGCTCAAGACTACTAAGCACAAAACAAGGTGAAACTCAAGAAAGGTGTGACATCTATCTATTTTGAATAGCTGCATCTATTTTTTGAAGAGTTAAGTGGTTTTAATTAGTGGAAAAAGAATTCTATGGTTTGGAGCATATATATATATCTATAACTATTATAATTGGAGAGATGGGGTTGTAAACAAATAAACAATTTTTTATTCATTAGTGTGTGTGTGTCAACACGTGCAGCGCACGTGTTGGTAGATTTTTTTTGTCCTTTTTATTCCCCCTCCCCATTTTCCCCACGTGCATCGCACGTGCATTACACTAGTTAAAATAGAGCGAGGAGAGGAAAAGTAGAAAACTAACACGTGCTAACACATAAGAAAAAAAGAAGTAGAAACAGCCTATCCTCACCGTCGTCCCTAACCCAAAACTCAACTGTAATCGTTCGTCGTTCGCCAGTCCGCCCAAATCCAAGCAGCATCCGTACGCCATACCCCAAATCCTCGCTGAGATTAAGGTAATCTGAAAGTTGTAAGATTCTCTCTTATTTTGGATTATATATTTATTATTTTTTAGAATATTGAGAATATGAGATTAAGGTATTGATCAAGTTGCAACATCCTCTCCTATTTTGTATTGTATATACTAGTAATATACACGTGCGATGAACGTATTAATTTTTTAATAAAAAATTAAAGTGAAAACTCTGATTACACGTGCGATGCATGTCTTAATAAATATGATTATATATTTTTAGAAGTAAATGTGAAGACTATAATGGGAGAGTTGAAGTTGCACGTATGTTGCACGTAAGTAGGTAGATTTACAACTCCAACTCTTCCATTATAATAGTTATTATATATTATATTATAGTTAGATAGATATAGATAGATAGTAATTTACACACGTGATGCACATTTAATATGTTTTTTTAAAAATAAAGTAAAAAAATATGACATAGCGAGGACTCGAACCTGAGACCTCCTTTATATTAGTTATGCAGGTGCAATGCACATGTTGGTAGATTGACAAATGACACTAAGGTCTTCTTCCATTATATTATTAGAGATAGTATAATTATTTGCTAAAGATATTAAAATATTTGATGAATCTAAGAGTGATGTCTAAAGGGGGTACTTCATCCTTTGGTTTATTATTTGCGGCTTCGTCTTCCCATGTTAAATTCTTCATTCTTATCTCTACTATACGCGCTCATCGAGTTTGATAAAATGCATGAATGAACTGAAATATGTTAGTTGTAGGAGTCTGCTGTGTGGTGGAGGCATATGGAACTCAAGTGGATGGGTTTTAATTTTGAGTTTGATTAGGGATTTATACATGAATATTCGAAATATAGGGTTCAGTAAGATGCTTATAGATGTGGGAAGGTTCAAATTTGGGTTCGGGATTATCTTGATTACAATTATTTTCTCATTTGTGGTGCACACGAGGTGTTTGTGAAAATGCTCAAAAGACCTTTATAATTGTTTGGCATTATTTTGATTCAATTTGGTCATTCAAATTACCTTCTTTCAGGTGTTGTCTTGCCGACGAATTTTGGATGGTTGACAAATGTGGATATATAAGGTAAAAGTCTACTACTTAGCAATTACCTTTTTTGTGTTCGATGGTTTCCTATGTAGTGGTTTCTCAATGCTGATGAACTTTGTCCTATACTATATCTTTTGATCTATGCTCCAGTTTTATGGCGAGCATCTGTTGCCATTATGTAGGCTTGCAGAAAGGGGGTACTTCATCATGCGCATTGTATTAAAATGATTGATGTAAGTCTCTTAAGCTCAAAACAATACATATGTTTATACTTTTTATTATTATCATTAACACCTTACCAAAGTTCATTGAGGGTGTTTTCGAAAAGGAAACTTATACCTTGATTAAAGTTGCTTTACTGTTTTACTTCAATTTTGATTAAAGTTGCTTTCTTTTGCTGCAATCTCGGTAATTTTTCTACTCAACATTGATCTATAATATAATTACTGTATTGGATTCTTATATGATAAACTATGAAAATATTTATAATTGTCTGATCAAATATTGTTAAAATTAATTATTTTTTAAAATTATGCATACTATTATATATATTATACTATTAAGAGAGAGAGTCCTTCTTTTATTAAAATAGAGCAAGGAGAGTAAAAGAAAATTAGCACGTGCTAACACATGAGAAAAAAAGAAGAAGAAACGAACATGTATGTGCTGTCAATTTACAAAATAAAATAAAATAATAAAAAAAACAACTGCTCGCCTTCTGATGTTGATTATGTTGCATTTGACAGGGAATGATTTAAGATAGAAGGCTTGATTTGAGAGGGAAAGCAGTTAAGAAGCACACTATGGAGAAGGAGATAGCAGAGTACATTAAGGAGGAGTCCAAGAAGAGCCACATCCCCTCCTATTACTGCATTGTAAGCTCAACTTCGGTAATTATTTGACGTTTTTTTCTTTGCTTTAGAAATATAGAATGATGTTAATTTGTAGATGTGAATTTGTTAATTTGTAAATGTGAATTTGTTAATTTGTAGATTTGTCATCTTTAATTATATTGTGATTGAAGTTAAGAGGCATCTCTAAATTTAGGGATCTAGAGTTTTACTATGTCTTAGTGTTGTGTCGGTGTTGAATAGGGTCACCTCCCTTCTTTAATGACTTTTATATTTTTGTTTAAGAACTAAAGTTACTGTGCATGTACATGATAATAAAATAATAGGAATTAATGAAATCACGCTTAGTGGTTTCAAAGAATATGACCGAAATAGATAAAAATATCATTATTTGGGTTTTCCAGACAAGAATAGCACATGTTATTAAATAAGATAAACTGAAAAAAAGATACACTGCATATCATCATTGTATTGTTGAAGTTCCATATAATTTTATGAGTCTGTTAAAAGTATTTTAGTCTGTGCAATTTGCACAGGGTGACACTAGTATTATATTACTAGATTTGCCCGTGGGCACGTACCTACGGCACGTCTTCAGAACGAAATAGCACATGAAAAGTTTTGTAAACAGTAAATCAACAATTATGTAGCTCAAGTTTGAATAGTATGACAATAATTAGTTGTAAATAAAAGTCCATGTTTATATATATATATATATATATATATATATATATATATATATATTATAAAAGCGAGAATAAATCTGTCCATATGAGATCTGATCCATCCATCTTATTTTACTTAATCTATAGATATAATTTTGGTCATTCATATGATTTATATCACGAGTAAATATTGACCGTTGATTAATAGAAGTAAATATAATGAAAACCCAGGAGTAAATTTTGCCCATCCGATGTTATTAATTAATCTCTCATTTCCTACGAGAAAAATCCAATAGGAACGGTGGGTTAATCCTCCCAAAACTCCCTAATAACCCTAACTAGGGTTTAATCCCCAACTGTGGCGATGGACGGCTAGGATCAGGTTGGCGAAGGTCAGCTGTTCAAGATCGATTTCGATGACGAAGGAGTAGTGCGCAGCGTGAAGGAGAGGGTGGCGGAGAAGCTGGAGGAGTTCATCGGCGATTACTCCGATGGATTACATCGATGGCACTCTCGTGGTATGATCCATTATTCTTCAATAAATCCTTTATTAAAAGTTTGGCTTTTGTAATTTGTAAATTGTTAAATATTTATTGATATGCATATTTAGGAAACTGAGCCTCCCCAATCCGAAACCCCCAATCCGTCCGATCCCCCTAACCCTAATATCTTCCCTCCAACACCTGCCGCCGTTGTTCACGCCATCTTTCCTTCCCTCCGAAATCCCCAATTTCCGAACCTTAATTTCCCCCCTAACCCTAACTTTCCTCCAAACTCTAGCACAGAGTTGTTAAATTGATACTGTCACCACATTCATAACATAATTAAGGTTACTTTTTTGCTATTTTAGTTACTAACTATAGATTTGTGATTTTTGTGCATTAGGATGAATGCTAATTTTTGTCTAAGGAACATACAATGGATCTTATCTGATGCAATTCTGTATGGATCAGTTCAAATTCAGAGATTATCTTAACCAAGTTAATATGGATTAGTTGTTTTGGTAGGTGGCATCATGTATTTTGATTCGATGGTATTGAGAATAAGTGAGGATAGTATTTATTCCGCTACTATGAAGAGTTGTTTTTAGGAAGCTGAAAACTAATATTCTGATATCTGGTTGTTTCTTATTAATTAGTTTTCCTGTTTTTTTTATTTCGTAATATAAAGTGCCTTTTTATTATATAGCAAATCAGTAGTTGTTATTGCAGTAAGTCAATAATTTAGGGTTGTTATTTTCTATTTATAGCTGGAACTAATAGCAAAATGAGAAACTTGTCAATGGTTTTTGCTACCATTATACATGACATTGCTAAGAATTTTCCTTTTAATACTCTCATTCATGCACTATCACTGTAGTTGGGAAAATGCTTCAAAGACAATAAAATGAAAGTCGATTAAAAAGACTGTGCTTCTTAGACTACATTTGATGTGCGAGATCTATACTGAAGATCTTATTCAGATCGCTGGTTCGTTGTAGGCAACCTTCGATGAAGAATTGTTGATAAGAAACCGTAAAAACATCTGAACGAAGTGTGAAATCAATTTAAGAAGGTGTGAAATCTGTACAAAAAATTAGGAACACACATTAGGGAAAGGTTGATTTCACACATTCTTAGGTTATAATAATATATATTATGCGTACATAACACAATCATTTAAGCTAAATACCAAATTTGTATGATCAATTAATTTTTTAAAATAATTAAAATAAAATTGTAAATAAAATGAAAGATTTAAATATATTTTTTAGTTAAAAAATGTAACAAAAATTAGATACACCAATCCATCCTGTCGATACTGATCCCGATCCCAATCCTAAAATTTTGGCAATCGGATTATGTTCTCGGAACCGAGATTTAAAACCTCGATTAGGACTCTTCCTTACCAAAAAGGAAAAGAAGAAGATATATAAAATACTATACATTTACAAAAATATTTTTTTTTACAAAACCACACCTAGAGTCATGAACCATGATCCAATAATTGTTAATAAAATTAAGTAGTAGCAAAATTTACCTGTGGTTTGAGATCTCGATGAACCACCCCTTGGAGGTGGCGAAATGCAACAACATTCAGTATTTGTACCATCACAGCTTTTGCATCGTTTTCTGAGTATTGCCTTCCCCTAAATACAACAAGATACTTGATTACGATAAACTATCTAAATATAGCAGGTGAATGTGCATTAGATTAGTATACAATAATAAAAGTGAGGCAGGTGCAACACCTTGAAAGTATTTTCTCTAAAAGCTCTCCACTTTCGCATAATCTGAAAAAGAATTAAGGTGACAATATCCGAAAGGCTAATGCCAGTGTTAAGTTGATGTCCAGTTATAAACATAATTTTTGTAAATATCTTATTCAATCATTTACCAAAATCTTTGATTATAAGCTTCTACCTTATAAATTTTACAAGAAACAGAATAAAGACATCCCATAGGCAGGTGGTAGCATAAGGTATTTGAAATCAAAAAAATACAAAAGATATGGATAATGCTATACAGATTAAACATCACTTATTGAATGAGAATCTAACACAAAGGTCACTTACTCCATTGTTATATACACATTGTCTTTGTCTTCATAAGCATGCAATTGAAGTAGGTTTTTATGACCGGTTAAGGCTTGCAAAATCTTCACTTCTCTTCCAACATCCTCGATTGCGATTGTCGTAGTCATCTGTCAAGAAAAGAGCCATGTCCATGTAGTAAAGACCAAACTAAAATTTATAAGCAAACAATTAATTCCATTAGATCAACTGATCAACAATATGGACATATGGAATTAAGAATAAAATACAGAACAAAAACTAGCAAATTAGATGCTGCCCAACACAATTATTATATACTTAGTCAAGGTTACCAATTTAACCATAACTATCAAACTGACAATTATTTATGAATCAAACATTTAATACTGGTTAATTCGGCTTTTGTGATGAGCTATATAAATCCTTTTCCTTTATTCAACTTTGTTAATTTCAAGGCCAAACACGACTTCCAAAAGTTAAAAACACAACAATTAGCAACACAACCTGAGATATAAACGGACAAACCAATAGGGGGTAAAAAAAACAAGCATATTTTTCAAATCTTGCCCCAAAATTACACTTTTTTGAAGGGAAAACAAACATATTTTAAAACAATTAGGCTATTATCACTAATTACCCAAAAGCTTACTACATTTTACTGTAAAATACCTCAATCCGCATTTTATTATCAAACTACACTAAAATATATTTTATTTGTGAATTTTGGTGTGTTTTTGACTGATTTTTGTCCTTCATCAAAATTCGTTTTTGGACAGGTAATAGCAGATTTATTGACGATTTTTCCAATTGGTAAGGATCAAAATCGCTACTTGTCTTTATTTTCTTCTGAATTTTGCCTTTTTTGGTAGTAATTTTGGGTTTTCGTGTCGATTAATTATGGTGTCTTTTTTGGTTTGTAGCTTTTGGACTTTTAATTTTTTATTGCGTAGATTTTAACGTTATTAGGAAAGTATAATTAATGTAAAGGAACCAATTGGGGTCGTGGACTCCGATTTTTTTTAGCAATTTTGATAAGATCTCGACCGAAAAGAGTGATGAATTTGTTGAAGGTGGGTTCTATTTCACTTTGATCTATAAAGTTAGGGTTTTTATTTTGATATTTGCATTATAAAGTTAGGGTTTTATCTATTTACAGAATTGTCATTGGTGGGACATACAAAGTACAAATCCTGCGTTATCAGCCGAGAAGGGCTTAATTCAACAAGTTACTGAAAGGGAGAAGAGTGATGTTCAAGTTGGTTCTCAAGAGAATAACGGGGAAAAGCATGTACTTGTTATAAAAAAAAAGTGTTCAATAATTTGCTGAGGGTGGAGGGGATTTGGAATTGGATCTTTTAGCTTTTGTTCTAATTGTAGTGTAGAAATTAATTATTTTCTTCACATTTTTTTTCTTCACTTTGTGTTCTTGCATATGCAACCATCAATTTATAATATGCATTAAGATATTAGCATGAATGTGCATTCAAGTGTAAGTTGAAGGCTAAGTAGTTAAAATCCCCGATTACACCCGATTAATCGCCCGATTAATCCCCGATTAATCGCTAATCGGAGGCTAAGCGATTATATTTTTAGCGATTTATAATATTTTAATAGTTAGCAATTTAATCGGGTATAATCGGCACATTAGTGGTTAATCAGCCGATTTTAAGTGGCCGACTAACCGATTAAATCTCCTCTAATTTTCATGCTCGTTTGCATTATTTGGGCTCAATCCGGCCCAAACTCAAATTCAAATTCAAAATTCAAATCCCTTCTGGTCCTCTGAGAAACCCAAACCTGACATGTCACCGCTCTCTTCTTCTTCCTCGCGCAACCCCAAACCCAAACTGATTCTCTTCTTCTTCCTCGAGCAAATCAAAACCCGACCCGCCGTCGCTCCCCCTGCTCCGTCGCATACTTGACCCGACCCGCATCTGTTGCACCTCCTCCTCTTGCTGCTCGCGTTCCTCTCCGATTGTTTTTGTTTGATGGAACCTACCAGCAAACCTGACCCGACCCACATCCAAAATCCAAACTCAACTCAAACCTTGTACTCTTTCTTTTTCTCTATAACTCTATGTTCTTATTTGATAATCTTATAAAAGTTTTATGTTAGGATTTAGCGTTGATACATAATGAGCATTTCTTTTTTTAATTATATATATATCGATTTTTACAATTTAATCCCCGATTAATCCCCGATTAACCGATTAATCATTAATTACTCCTAGACCGATTAGTTCCAAAAACGATTTTAACTGCCTAGGTTGAAGGAGCACTTTTCAGTTATCTAACATTGAGCAGTGTGTTAGATTATGTTGAGGAGGATACCAAAAACAAAAACAAAAAAATGCATGAACTACCCGTGTTCCGTAAAGAATTATTTGTAAAATTTATTGTTAAATATGATTGATGTCATTACCTATAGAAATTGGTTACTTAATGAGTTTAAATTTTTGTACTCAACTACTTCAGAGTTTGAGTGTTGTAGCGTAAAGATCTACTCATTAATTGGTCACTTAATGAGTTAAATTTTTTGTACTTTGCAACTATTAAGAGTTTGAGTGCTACAATGCAAAGATCTACTCATTTGATGATTAATGAGTTTCATACTAAATCTCTTACCTTTAGATAATACTCTTTCTTTCTCTTTTTTTCCCCTTATTTTTTTTCTCTTTCCTTTTGTAAATGATTCCCCTTTCGAATAGGAGATATGTTGAAACTTCCTAGATAGGTTACCAATAAATGCAGTTGAGGCCAATTCATATTTAGCAGGAGTATCGCAATGATCTACATAAAGTTATTGTGGTTTCAACATACGTATCATTACTTTTTTGGTAGTCTAAATTGTAATTACTTGTAATGCATTGTCTTATTTTGATATTTTTTATTTTTTCATAATGTTTTTACCTACACAACGTGCACTTGTTGCACTGTTCAATTTCAACTAGTATGTATATATATATATATATATATATATATATATATATATATATATATATATATATATATATATATATATATATATATATATGGAAATGCTTCATTGAAAACGGGTCTAGTTTTTGCAGGTTGGAAAACAGCGATCTGAGCCGTTGGATCGCTCTTTATCGTGATCAGCGGCTCAGATCGAGCCTGCCCATCACCGGTTTCACTTGATCAGCGGAGAGTTAATTTAGGAATTTCGTCCCAAATAACTCTTCGCCTCACGGATTCTAAAAAAATGAATGAACCTAGGCCGTTGTTGGGAACAACGGCCTAGGTTATAAAAATTGAGAACATAGGTCGTTGTTCGGGACCTAGGCCGAACAACGACCTATGTTCTCAATTTTTATACCCAACAACGGCCTAGGTTAATTCATTTTTTTAGAGCGAATCAGGCGAAGAGTTATTTGGGACGAAATTTTCAAAATAACCCTTCGCCACTTAAGTGATAACGGGTGATGGGCGGAGGTGATCTGAGCTGCTGATCATGGTCAAGAGCGATCCAACGGTCCAGAACGCTGTTTTCCAACCTGTGAAAACAAACCCATTTTCAATGGAGCATTTCTCATATATATATATATATATATATATATATATATATATATAATACAAAGAAAGCTATCAAGTGGCTCTCCTTCAACCCCCCCCCCCCCCCCCCCCCAAACATCACAAATCAAAGGCCCTTGGAAATCTTTAAAAGGGTTAGTTGTCCAATGTATCACATGCATGCCACATAATCAATTGCTCATTTACTAAATGAGCAAGTTGCTCATATCCCTTTTACCATATATATATATATATATATATATATATATAGAGAGAGAGAGAGAGAGAGAGAGAGAGAGAGAGAGAGAGAGAGAGAGAGAGAGAGAATAATTAAATAAATAAAAGAGTTGTTTGGGAGGATGTGTATTGCGATATTAGATATGGGCCTTTGATTTTTGGGGGGGATTGAAGGAAAGCCACTTGATAGCTTTCTTTGTGTTTTATTATATAGATATCTATATATTATGCTAATAGGAAAGAGAGAGTGTACCCTGTACCCCATCTCTCATTTCTCTATTTTGAATATGGGTGTAAAATGAAGAATCCAAAATTGTCCCTCTTTTTGAAAGTTTCCCCAAACTGCCCTACTTTTTTTAAAAATTCTCCAAGCGCCCTACTCGCTTTCTGAAAAAGCGAGTTTGGGATAAATCCAATCGCTTTTTCAGAAAGCGAGTAGGGCGCTTTGGTTTTCACTTGCCTAGACTCGCTTTCTGAAAAAAGCGATGAGATTTATCCCAAACTCGCTTTTTCAGAAAGCGTGTCGATTGGGGCTTTTTAGCCCCCATGCTCGAATTTCAGATCTCACTTTCTTTTTCAACTCTCTGTCTTCCTCATCATCTTCTAACCTCGAAACCCTAACATATTTCATCTTAAAATTTCTTCGATTAACCCAAAATTCCTCGCATCTCTCATCTCGTTTCGACGTCACTTAATCTTTCCCAACCCTCTCACCTTACACTCTCAAAACCCTAAACCCATCTTCCGAAAGATCCATATTTTGGAATCTTGATAAACTTGAAGAGGATAGCAACTTCAACTCTTCTACCCATATATCTACGGCTATATCCTTCCAAATAAGCTTGTGAATGTATGATTTATATCACCTATTATTTTGTACATTTTTGTAGGTTTTGTTTGTGGGTAGATAATAATTCGTATATTCGTATAAATATACATAGGTATGGATTACGGTATTCCTATTTGGTTATACTTTGGTGGTGAAATAATTCATGATCCAAAGATAGGTTGATGTTATGGTGTCGTTGATCCTGAAATAGTTTGCGCACCTCGTACCATTACATTGGCAGAAATAGTTGAGAAAATGTATGAAGTTACTAATTGGGATAGGGTACGCAGTAGGAAAAGGAGATGGTCAGTATTTTATGACAGTGTCCGTATCTACTGATAATGCTATGAAGTCAATGATTGCTAGGAAACTTGATCCCAATTGTACTTGGTCTGCATTGGAGTTATATATTCAGCAAATCCAAATTATGAATGCTCAGCCACGTGATAATCCTAGTTCAAGCTTCGTACGAGAAGTACCAACACAGTAGATGAGGTCTAATCCCGTTCAAACTTCACAAGAAAACTCACTGTCCCCACAAGAAGACACGTTCACAAATACAACAAGCCCGGATTCTACAGATGTTGAATTGTCATGTCAACCTAGTCTGGTGCATGACTGTTCGAAATGACCCTTTATTTGAATTATTTCAAAATGCTACCATTAACAACGACCTATTAGATGATGATAAAGAAGAAGAAGAAACAGACGATGAAGTTAATGAGAGTGTAGAAAATGATGATGGGGACGAAGATGATGAATATGCAAATGTAAACAAAAATAACAGCAGGTCTAATAAAGTGAGAGCGACTGATAGCTATGCCAATATTAACGCTCATGTTACCGAGGAGATGACACAAGGTGCTAGAGTACATCAAGTTCTACAAGAGTCGTCTGGTTCACCCAATATAGACGAATTGTACATTGGACAGGAGTTTATAAGTAAAGAGTCGATTCAGCAGGCTGTGAAGCTATATTCTATCAAGAAACATCGTGAATTCGTCACATTGAAATCTTCACCGACACTGTACACCGTTAAATGTAAATTGATACCTAGAAAATGTACAATTGAGGAAATGGTGCAAAATCCCCCAGTAGTAAGTGATGGTGGCTGCTGAGAAAGCAAGGATCTCAATACTACGACTCGCTTTCTGAGAAAGCGAGTTTAGGCAAAAAACATACCACTTCAAGTTGCATATGCAGTCGACCCTGTATACAATTTTGCCTACAATACACTTCAATCATTTCACCACAATACACTTCAACAATTCTCAACCCTTCAATCAATTTCCCACAAATACACTTCTACCAATTCACTACAATACACTCTGCCATTTCTCAACACTTTCATAGCACACAAACACAAACTTGAAACAATCACACTCAATCATAACACAAACACAAACATTCAAAACAATGAAACAATCACACTCACACACCCCATACGAAATTACATTGCTTTATACATTCCAAAATTATAAAAGTTTACAAATCCACTTCACGACATTGAAAGATACATTACAAAACATTGAAACATTAATACCAAACACGGATTGGGTGTAAAGAAAGTGGGAGGTCTCCTTTGCCTTTTAGCACGCTGTGAAGTGGCGTGGGTGACACTGGACAAGGGAATCGGATCCTCTTCAATCTCATGTTGTGTCCCTTCAACGTTTTCTTCAATCTCATCCCCTTCAGCTTCTTCTTCGGAGTTGTTTCTCGAATGATGTGGGGGTCTATGGACAACTTTCTTCCGACGAACACCACGCTGACTAGTTCGATGTGCTGAAGTAGTTAGTATAGCATCAAAATTTGCTCCCTCGCCTACAACATCAGCTTGTGCACGACACGACGTAATCATCTCGCGTGCAAAGTCCTTCATCGGTTCCGCGACATTACTCCTCAACACAGCAGCACATTTTTTAGCCATAGTCCAAGTCTGGCCCATCTACAAAACATGAGAAGTTGAAATATTAAATACAGTGCATATGTATATATAAACCAAAATTTTAGAAAAATATTAAAAGAATACAACAAAACTTAACAACTTACGATTTTATGAAGAGTCGATGCCTTCGGTTGAAACATAGGTAATTTCATTGAATGTTCATCTACTGGTTCGGCTGCTGATCGACGAATCGGGACTACCACACCAGAAGGAGTCTGCACCGTGGGAGAGCTATAACGTCTAGTCATTCTCTCATACCAAGCCATGTAAGTCGCATGCATTGATGCATCAAACGGAGGAATGTCACCAATGATTTCGTCGAACCGGTGCTCTTCCATCTCTCAACATATGTAGCAAAGCATGCGGCCCAATTGTGTCCGGATTGTCGACCCATTCCAGTAATAGAATGCATATCGGCATTGAATGGTTCAACAACAGGAATACTTTGAAGTAGACCAAACTGATGTAGCACTCTATTAGCGTAGTAGAATTCGACTGTGCCAAAGTTGATTAGAGGTGCCTTTGTCAGCCACATATCGCGCCTATACAAGCAAATAGGCGGTAGTCGATCCACACGCGCCTCTGTGTAGGGCTACCACACGACGCAATCATCTGCCAACCTACCCAATTCATCTCGAAAGTACGTCTGGCATCTGTTGAGGTTGGCCGTCGATGTGAGATTGCCGGACTAGTAAACACTGAGTGGAGGTAACATGTGTTGGTCCTCGGGGAGATGGCTGCAATTCGATGATTGCCTACGCACTACGGGCCGACCAACATGGATACGCTCCCAACTCCAAACATGAAGTAAGATCATTGGTTCATTCATCTACACGGAACCAAGACTGCAGTTACACAAACTCCTGTACAGAGACGCCAATGCGGCACTACCCCAACTGTACTGTTCGACTCTTCGAAGATCGATAATCAATGGTAGGTACATCAACGACACCGAATGACAAGTCGAATTTGGGAACATTACGCCGCCAAATAATGTCAAGATGTACGCCCTGCAATAGCACTCAACCTTGACCTCAGTGGAATCTTCATTCAATCTATTCTTGAAAGTCTCCTTCAACCACTTCAAGCGAATGAACTTTCCATTTACTGCCCCCGTTTCGACTTCAAAACCAAGGTATTGTTCCACAAGATATACCGGCTCGAATTCCATCGTACCGGTCACTGTCTGCTCATCGACTAGAAGACCGGTGAGTACGAAGACGTCCTGTAGTGTTACAGTCATCTCCCCAACTAGCAGGTGGAAGGTATAGGTTTCAGGCCGCCATCTCTCAAGAAGTGTTGTAAGAAGAGGACGATCACATATGATGGAGCTCATCAGTCCAATACCATATAACCCTCAGTCCCGTAGAAGCTCGTGAATTCGTGGGTGCATAGAAAGTGGATGACCCCCCTAAATGTACACTCCTTAGATTCGCCTTTCCACACGGCCGTCGAACGGTGATGCGATTGGAGCATAAGCAGTGTAGGGTCGAGGGGACCTGGACCTCCAGGAGGAACATAAGATGACGAAGAAGGGGCTGATGAAGAAGGGCCCGCCTCATTTGGATTAGTTGAGACCTACACAACAATAAAATTTAAATCAATAGACCGATATTACATTTTATTGTATAATAATCAAACTAATCGAATAAAAACAATTATTCACTTACATTAGTACGCTCGGTACCACCATGATCACGACCACGTCCACCGCGAGGAGGTGGGCTAAAAGAAGTACGTGGTCCGTCGCCTCGAGTATTTGGAGGTCTACTACTCCATCCTTCTCCCACATTACCCATCGTGTGTGCCATTTATAATAAACGAGAATACACTACATGTTACGCCCCTCTTCCTAAAAAAGAATACGGAATACGGGTGACTAAGCTCAGCGAATGATTTTCATCATCCATAAGCTGCCAGGAATCTTTACAACATCTCACAAGAATAATCAGAGTCGGAAGCAAGAAAAGTCAACCAAGCATGCATATATGAATCGAAATACCAACAGGAATTTACTTGAAACAAAATATATTAATCTCAAATAAACCAGATCTGAATAAGTCAATATCCTGAGTCACATTGCCCAAATACAAAAGAATCCAAGTAATCAAGAATAATAATAACAAAACTCTAGAAACTAGTATTTCATATCACCAACTCCATCTAGCAGCTGATCTCCAAAATCTGCAATTCAATAAATTGTAGGAAGAGGAAAAAGAAAACAAACTCCCGTCAATACAAGTTACGGGCCGCTTGTAGTGCAGGATACAAGTACATGGAAAAGATAAACAAATAGTATGGAATAGATATGATAAAAAAATGGAACAACTAGCATGAATCATGAACAGAATCAAGTAATAACGGGTGTATATAACATGTAACAGGTAACAGGTATCATGCAAACAGGTGAACATGTAATATGTATCAAGTAGCAGGTACAGGTAATCATGTGTCAGGTAAGCATGTAACAAGTATTCATGTATCAGGTATTATGTCATGTCAAGTCTTGTATTATTACTAACTAGGTAGCACTTTATGCATCCCATGTTTTACTACATGGTTGCTACATTCAAACAAGTTGCGTTTAGATTTCATAGTGGAGTCCATAGGGCAGTGTACTCAGGGATCAGGAAAAACAGGAACACAAACAGGTAAGCATGCATATCATGCATCAGGTAACAGTTAATCATGCAACAGGTAATCATGCAACAGGTAAGACTACGTCCCCTCCAAGTACACCTTCTCATAAGAAAGTATGTAGTTGGGTAACAGGTCGGAAACACGGGCCCCCTTCTGAATACACCCTCTCATAAGGAAGTATGTAGTCAGGAATCAAAATCATGCATGATCATATAACAGGTAACAGGATCGTGAATCATGTAGTCATGAACTCGTAACAGGTAGGGAACACGGGCCCTCTTCTCAGTACACATTTCTATATTTTCCACTACTAGATATTTCCTTTAACCTCGGCTCGGTTATTTTGTTATTATTAGCAAAAAGGCATGTATGTATCACAAACAGGGCAAGAATAGCATGATATATATAAGTAACAGGTTTAGGATGAAGAATAAACATGTTCAGGTGAAAGATAACTCATAACAGGATAATACAACGACAATTCTAGTTCAGGGCAACAAGACAGTGCTGCACTAAAACTGAGATTTTCCGTTGCTACAAACATGCAAATCTGAATCCGTCAGAAAGTCTAAAAAATAGACTTCCGACCGAATTCAGTGAATATATATAAGTCATATAGTATTTCACAAAAAACATGAGTCAAAACTGAATTGAAACCAGAAAACATGTTCAGCCAGAAATCCGAAGTTTATATTCAAAGTTATGAAAACAGCATGAATACTCATTAATTAATTCCACAAAATTTATGGGGTATTCCCATATATGTATAGTAATATAATATCAAGTTTCATAATTTTCCAACAAAAATAGTGTAGTCAAGTAAAATCAGAAAACAGCAAGACACAACAGTTTTGTAAATCTGGAATCGCAAACACTGCAGTACGAAAACAGTAATATCTCACAAACCATAAATCCAAATCCAAATCCGTTAAAAGTTTGATAAAATAGATACAGTACGCTAACTTTCATATTCACAAATATTTTACAAAAAGCAAGTAGAATTAAGTCGAAAATCGGGTTCTTTACTGAACAGTATGAAAATTCTTCTAGTATATTAACTGTTTGGAAATATTGAACGATTTGTAAAACTCATCAAATAAATTTACAAAAATTCAGGGTTAATCCCAATCAGGTCTAGTTATACTGTGCAAAATATTGGATCAAAATAATACTTTTAACATCATGATAAAAATAGATTACTCTTCATAATTCATAGAAAACAAAATTTGAAAACTTCTCTACACCTCTGTAGTAAAATAGATATAACTCGCAACTCGTAAATCGAAACTGAGATCCGTTAAAAGGGTTAGAAAATAGACAGAATTATCTACAGTTCATGTTCACAAAATATTTTCAAATACTGACCTTAATAGGGTCGAAAATACTGATCAAAACGGGAAAACCGGTAAAACTGAAAATATCTCACATGCACAAAATCAACTAGTTCGCATAAAACTCATCCAAGTCATAACCAAACATAAAATATAGTATACTAGATGTCCTAAACAACATGGTATGGGGCATTTCATGAGTCCATAACAAGTCTATCATGAATAACACGAACGAGCACATAATATTATATGAACAACACGCGTATATACAACAAGAAGTGGTCAACCCTAGGTTAATTCATGTCATATATGTCGTGAGGCAACTATGGTCGAATCAACATAATAGAGACAAGATCAACAAGTGGTTTCACACACGAATTGTCTCTAGAACCCAACTACACTACAGATGGTATTTAGTACTTATATTACACAAAGAAAAGAATACAAGTTACTTGCTTGAGAGATGACGACGAGAACGGCGATGCAAAGAGAATAACGGGAACGGATCCCGAGCATGAACACGATGAACGGATCGAATGGACCAATCACGAATCCAAAAACCAACGAACGAGATGATCACGAACAAGATCACGAATATAATTGGACAGCTAAGATCGAACAAGATGATCAGATTAGAACGGACGGCTAGATCTCCTTGATAATGAAGATGATGATGATCAAGATCGATCGACGATCGGACGGTTCAGATTGATCCTGATGTTGATGATGATCAAAATCAATCGGATGGTCCAGATCAGATGATGGAGATCATGATCATGATGATCAAAGAAGATCCGACGGCCCAAGATCAAAGTGATCACAACCTAGACAAACAGCAACCACCAAGGCTCGGAGGCTGTCGATGGTCGGCGATAAGGCACAGGGCGACGCGACGAGGTTGCGATGGCGGAGCGACGGCAATGGAGGGTGCAACTGGCTGCCGCTGCTGCTACGACTGTTGCTGAGTGGTGCAGGGGGATTGGGGGTCGCGAGCAGGGAGGCGCGACTGGGGGGTCACGACTAACGCTGGCTGCTGAAGGGCATCGCGATTGGGGCATTGCGTTGCGTCGCTGCTGGAGTCGCGACAGAAGGAAACCAGGGCACTGTGTTGGGGTGCTCACAGGGGTGCTGAAGCGGCTGGGGCTGACTGTGGAAGGAGAAGGGAGAGGGAGATCGGAGGGGACTGCTGTGGAGGGTGGTCGGCAGTCGATGTGCACCGGGGAGAGGGTTGTGGAAGGAGGTCGGCTGAGTAGGGAAAGAGGAGGGGAGGCACAGGGGGCTGGCGAGGGATGGGTTAATAGCGGCTGAGGGGTTTAGAAGGATGGGCGGCTTAGTATAGGAGATGGAAGATGAACAGGCGCATAACAATAGTTGGGTATATATATAGATACATGGTAAGGGAAATTAAGGTTAGGGGTGTTGTTGACGGGTTGGGGACATGGTATTGGGTAGTAGGGTTTGGGTATATATAACGGGTTTGGGTTTATATAAATGGGTATGGGTATTATATATGAAGAGATGGGTTTAGGGTATAATGGGTGTGGGTGCTATTGGGTTATAGGGTAGTTGGGTTTAAAAAAAGAAATCCAATAAAATAAAAATGGGTATTAGGAAAATACAATAACTAACAAAAATATATAATTAGGATTTTATAGAAATATTAATAATAATAATAAAAACAATAATAATAACAATAATAATAATTATAGCAGAACAATAATAATAACACGAATAATAGGGTATAAAACTCATCGTAAATAGTTACAAAAATTATTGATTAAAAATAAAATTTAGTAGGAGATCCGACAATACATTTAAGAAAAAGAATTTAAGAACGGAAAAAAATAATTTAAAAAAATAAAAAATCCGAAAATATACAGAAAATAAGTTTTTTGGGAAAACAGGGGTTACACTACAACTTAAATAAATTGTTGTTAACTATACAAAAATATATAACCTACATATATCTACATATATATCCAATTTTTACACTATATACCTACATATACTCAAAATGGAATATACTATATACCTACATATACTCAAAAATTTATAACCTACATATAAACAAACATGTTCGATAATAATGCTTAATTAACCGAAAATTAAAAATCCAATGTTAATGCTTCAAATTTTGGGTGATTTTGAAGATCCAATATTTACTTGGAAAATCAAAAAATTTGGGTGATTTTGGGTCGAATTAACAAACATACAATGTTAATGCTTCAAAATTAACACGAAATTAAGTTTGAGAAATATACCGTTAAAGTAGGGTGATTGAATAGGTAGATAGTGAATAGAAGGTCAAAGAAGCTCCTTCAACCGCACTCGTTACCCCCAAGAACTCTTGGATATTGGGATTTAGGGTTTTTGGGTTAATCGAGGATGAGATATGTAGATGAGAGAAGTAAAAAATCAAAACGAGATGAGAGATGCGAGGATTTTTTGGGTTAATTAGCAAAATTTTGGGTTAATCGACGAAAACGAGATGAGAGATGTTAGGGTTTCGGGGTTAGAAGAGGAGGAGGAAGACAGAGAGTTGAAAGAGAAAGTGAGATCTGAATTCAAGCCTGGGGGATAAAAAAGCCCAATCGACACCCGCTTTCTGAAAAAGCGATTGTGGGATAAATCCCATTGCTTTTTCAGAAAGCGAGTCTAGGCAAGTGAAAACCAAAGCCTCACACTCACTTTCTGAAAAAGCGATGGGATTTTTCCCAAAATCGATTTTTCAGAAAGCGAGTACGACGTTTTAGGATTTTTTAAAAAAAAGTAGGGCCGTTTGGGAATAACTTTCAAAAATATGGACAGTTTGGGAAAAAATTCTAAAATGAACAGGACAGTCCGTCGTCCGTTCGAGTTCGGCTCGAAAAATGGCCCAACCGTGGAACATCCGAACTGTTATACGAACCGAACTTGAACAAATTATTAGGTCCGATGTTTCACCGAGCTCGAGCCGGACATAAGTTCGTCTGAGTATTATTGTGGTCTGATGCTTTACCAAACTGAGTCCGGACTATAAAAATTTTGTCCAATCTAGACCGAGCCAGACATAAGTCCGTCCGAGTAAAATTTCGGTCCGAGCTTGAACATATGACTGTCCGGTCCCGTCCGGTCCGATTTACAGCCCTAATTTTGAAATAGAGAAAGGAGAACAAAAGAAGATATATATGTGCAAATCACACAAACGCCCAACAAAACTCCATTACTACACCCACACGCCGCTTCATCTTCATCCCCACTCTTCTTTAAAAATAAAAATAATAAAAAAACCCTCGCATCCCTCATGTCACCCCCTTCTCCTCACCCCGCAAGCCGCTCGCCGCACTCATGCAATTCCCTCCACCTCACGACGCACACCGCTCACCATGCCGCATGCCGCTCTCCATGCAATGAAGGCTCTCCACACATCTTTTAACTTCTTAATTAAAAGATGAGCAAATCTCTCAACCCCCTTCTCTAGTTGTCATCATCTTCAACCCATTTCCTCCATTTCGATGCTTGGTCCTTCATCTCCCTCATCAATTGCCCACATTCTCAAACCGGAGCACCTCCTCTCAAACTGCACCACTACCCATTTCCTAGTTCTTGAATTGGTGCCCGTTTGAGAGCTTCACATATGAGCTCGGGTCCGATTTGAGCTCAGTCCTTTCTACAATGGTAAGTGTTTTTTTTTTAATTTTAATAAGTAATCTGAAGAGTCTTTGGGTTGTTAGAGGTGTAGATGTAACCCATGTTTCCCATTCTTTTTCTCAGATTGCATTCTTGTAATTCTTCTTTTTCTAATTCTTGTAATCGTTATTTAATTTTGATATCTCGCTATTCTTTGAACCAGTCCATCCGATGATTTCAAATCATAAACCTTGATTCTATCTTTTTATGTTCTGCATCATATTTGAGTCGAGCCTCTTGTCGTCATCATTGTGATTTTTTTACCTTTCATATATATATATATATATATATATATATATATATATATATATATATATATATATATATATATATATATATATATATGGGAAGTCTTCCATTGTGCACCACCTATGGTGCACACGGCGTGTGCACTCGGTCTTCCCACCTTCGTATCGACGATCCAAACCGTTCACATTGATCTATACATCTAAATTAGTCTAAATATGGCAAATCAAATCATTTGAAATTCATTTGCCCATCCATTGAAGTGTTACAAAATTGTATGGCTGAAAATTATTGTTGTTTATAGTCACATGATGGATGGGCAAATGAATTTCAAATGATTTGATTTTACATATTTAGACTAATTTAGATGTGTAGATCAATGTGAACGATTCAGATCGTCGAATAGAAGGCAGGAAGGCCGAGTGCACACGGAGGGATGGTGCACAATGGAAGATTTTTCTATATATATATATATATATATATATATATATATATATATATATATATATATATATATAGGGAAAGCTTCGGTTGAGCACCCCTCTAGTGCTCACCGCGTGAACCCTAGGCCTTCGGGCGTTCATATCGAAAATCCGAACCGTTCACATTGATCTACACATCTAAATTAGTCTAAATATGTAAAATCAAATTATTTGAAATTCATTTGCCCATCCATCATGTGACTATAAAAACAATGATGTTCAGCCATACAATTTTGTAACTCTTCAATGAATGGGCAAATGAATTTCAAATGATTTGATTTTACATATTTAGACTAATTTAAATGTGTAGATCAATGTGAACGGTTTGGATTTTCGATATGAACGCCCGAAGGCCTAGTGTTCACGCGGTGAGCACTAGAGGAGTGCTCAACCGAAACTTTCCATATATATATATATATATATATATATATATATATATATATATATATATATATATATATATATATAGTGCTCTTAATTGTGTGCACTAACATTTGAATGTTAGTATTTTTTTCATTGTGGATTACCCATTTTCCCCCAACCCCATTTTCGTGCCCAGATCCACAAATCTTTCCATTTCCTTAACTGCATATACACCTATCAAATTGCTATATTATTAAACCCTAACTTCAACCTAATCTATTCTCCATCAGCCGTGCTACCTCTAATCTCCTTCTTCGATTCTCATTGCCTTTTAAACCTATCTCACTCCCTCTCTCCTACTCCCTCTCGTGCTCTTTTCCTGCTCCTTGGTGCCTCCACACAGCGCACCAGCTGCAACCTCCCGAAGTGCAGCCACCAGACGCAAGCAGTACCACCCCTCCTTGTGCAAGGTTCCAGCCAGCACCCAACTGCTTCAGACCCAAAGTCAGCAAGCAACCATTGTCGCAGCCATGCCTTCGTCGCTTTGTTCGTCACATGTGTTCGTGCGAGTTCGTGCCTTGTTCGCGTGCTTTAGTTCGTGGGTTCGTGTTCGCGGGTTTTCGTCATCGTCTTATAATCCCCACAAGGCAAGTATCCTTGTACGAATCTTTTTGTTTTTCCGTACAAGCATTCTTTGAAATACAGCAAGTAAGTTTATCGTTGTGACCCAATTCTCATGCCTTATACGTTGATGATCTTGACCCCTATCCGTTTTGGATTGTTTATGTTAATTTTGTATTCGTAAAGATCACGAATACTTCATTATTGCATCCATTACACGAACACGAATTAGATCTAGATATTTATCTATGTGAATATATGCCCATGAATAACTAAGAGGTATAGAATGTTTTGTTGTAGATGATCTTACAGTTACATCGTATGTTAATCATTCTTCCCATCTTAATGAGATTGAGAATAGACATGACATATTAATTTGAATACCTGTTAAATTCTGATTGATATCGTACATCGATTTGGATCCATCGTGTTTATTATTAATGCTATAATCCATAAGGGGGAAAAAACACTGCTGTCCTGATTTGGCACGACGAATTAAATCTTGTTAATGTCAGAATAATGACTAAGTTTATAAACATAAAATGTAAGCCCCTGTTTCTAGTTTCCAGAAGATCCGACGGATCTGAAATCCGATCTGTGATGTGCGAGATATCCCATTTTTAATGCTGCTAGCTTTAGATTTCCAGATTTCTAATTTAAGATGTATTAACATGTTTATTAATTTAAAAGTCAGATTAATAGTGTAATTATGCCATGATAAATTTCACTTCATTGCTTAACATGATTAGAAACCTGATTATAAATTTTATAGAATTTTTAGATGGATTTCTTACTGCTCTATGAATATAAGAATTGTACCATAAGTTTCTGCCAGAACAGGAAATTCGTAAAGAACAAACTAATTGACTTAGTTGCTTTTATCGAAATGTTGAATTTAAATATACGTTAGAACTGGTGAGGAGTCTAGTTTCTGGAAATCCTGACCGATCTTGAGTTGCTTTTATGTAGCAGCGGGAATTCCAGTTTTGGTGCAACAACGTCCTGCTATCCAGAATTGGAGTTATTGTTGTTTCAATATTGATAAGTTTGTTTATGGCACCCGAACATGTTTTTCCGCCCAGTCTGAACCTGGTTTTTGTCCCTGTCATGTTTACCTGTCCCTGATTTTGAACATTCATGTCTGTTTTGGTAAAAAGAATAAGTATCAAGCCGGGGTTTAAGGTAAAGATCTGGTAGTGGACAATATAGGCAAGTGTACTCTGAAGGGGGCTCGTGTTTCCCATTTGTTATCTGTTTATCTGTTTACATGATTACCTGACTGTATTCTTTCCTATAGGAAGGTATACTCAGGAGGGGTCCCGTGGGTCCCACATGTTTGCATGAATAAATGATTACATGATTCATGAGTCTATTTATCTGTTTCGGTTTATCTGTCTATCAGTTTATATGATGCCGGAGTACACGGCCCTATGGAATCCACCGCTAAATCTAAACTTAACTTGTTTGTATGCAACAACCATGTGGTATGGGACGCATGAGTGATGCATTAGATAGGATTAAATAAAAGACTTAAGAATAATATGTTTCACCTACATATTCTTGTCACCTGTTTCACATGTTTATATGATATCTGTTACAAGTTTACATGTTTATCTATTAGCTGATCCTGTTATCTGATCATGTTTACTTGCTTACCAGTTTATTTGACCCTATTTACCTGTTGCATTACTTTCATGCTATGTTCTGTGCTCTTGATTCTTTTTTACCTTTTTCATGTACCCTTTCTGCTTGTAATACTTGTGGCTCGTAGCTTGCACTAACGGGCAGATTATTTTCCTGCTTCTATGTTTCTTTTGAATTGATGAATTTACAGGTTTTGGAGACCAGTTACCTACAGAAGTAAGCGATCAAGTGTTCTAAGCCTTTCAGATTTAGATCTTTTGTGCATTAGTTTATTTCTGTATCGAGTTTATCGGTTTCTTTTGTTCACAAAGTATACCTGCGGTGAGAAGAAGACGACAGCGACCCCAAGATCTTCTGCACGTATTCCTTCCTCGGGTTGGACGTCGTGTGGGCGACGATCTCCCAACCTTTCTCCCTTGGCTGACCTCTCTTTCTCTCCTTACGTGAATCACGAGATTTGAGAAAAAAATCTTATATTTCAGATTGTTAATCACGGCCAGAGAAAATAGAGGCTATATATAAGGCTACGGCAGGGACCATGAGGAGAAATTAGGGTTAGGTCTCCTAACGGATCTGGGTATCCCGTGTTCAGCCCGAACACACAACCCAGGCCCATTAACAATAGCTCGGTCCACTAAGGAGCTATTGTTGCACTACCTTCCTAATCCCAAATTATATTTATGGGCTTCTTTTATTATATGCTCGTTCAACTCCCCATGTTAAGATATCGAATGTCCGTTGATCAAATTAAGTTACTGACAACTACATTGATCAACATCTTTTATCCTTAAGTAGTACCACTCAACTTTATTTGTCATGTCGGATATAATCCACCTGCAGGGTTTACATAACAATCCTTATGAGCTCCTTAAGGGGACATCATCAACCCGACGTATCGGGACATGGATTCCTTTTACAATCAACAGCCCATCATACATACAATGCTATTACCCAATTCATAGAGGTTGTTGATCCATAATGAATCTCACTCTTTTATGAGTCAAAGTAATGCACACTGCATATACATGTCTGTTATTATATCTGGATTAAGAGCATAAGCATCCATAATAACAGAGGTATTTGTTCTCTTTTATAGTCAGTACAAAGAGAACAACCTCAAGTGGTCCTGTTCAATACACACAAAGTGTACTAGTGTAAACCTATAGTCAAGATAGACTAATACCAGAATACACTACAACCTTTCCAATGGATCGTCCAAGTCCGTCTAGGTTGTGAACTATTTATATATTCCATAGGAAACTGATAATATGATCTTCTGTGTGTCACCTCACACCATATTATCAACCTTATGCTACTTGATACTTTGTAATTGAGCATGTTTGACCCGGAGTTTTATTGTTTCTCCATATCTTGTTTTATTTGAGAATTTTGTATTTGATAACAAGTAACTCTTGTGATTATGAGGTTTGATTCATTCATGCGTGGTTGTATCTTTCTGTTTACTGTTGAGTTGATCCTTACAGCTTACGAATGATGAAAATCATTCGTTGGGCTTGTTACGTACTCGCATTCCGTATTCTTTTGGGAACCGGGGCATGACAGGTTTTCAGTGGTATTAGATCAAGGTTTGGGCTTTTGCCGAGTTTGGCTCTAGCCAGGTTTAACTCAACAATAGGCAGGCCTTGCGAATCACATAAACAATTGATAATCAACTAGATCTGGATACTAATTGATTTGGTTTTGTGCAGACCATGGCTCGCAGGATTGCTTCTACTTCCTGACCCCGAGATGAGTGGCCAGAAATTGCGGCTGTCACTCAGGTGCTGCAACAATTGGTTCAGATGCAGCAAGAGCATAACGAGTTAATGAGGGCTGCATTGGAAGCTGCCAACCAAAACCCTGTTGTGCTCGCCCAAGTAATTCGTCCCCCTCGCCCCAGTACTATTGCAAATTTTATGAGGCTGCACGACAAGTTCTCGGGCACAAAGATGCCACTGGAAGCTGAGCAGTGGTTAATTCGGACGGAACAACTACTGCAGGCAGTAAGGAATGCCGATGTTGACCAAGTGGATGTCATGAGCATCCAGCTAATGGATCTTGCCCACATTTGGTGGAGAGCCGAGACTGAGAGGCTTGAGCGGCCTATTACTTGGGCTACCTTCACCCAGAGTTTCTTGGAAAAGTTTTTCCCTAGCATTACCAAGGTGGAGATGGAACAAAAGTTTCTCTCTTTGAAGGAAGGGGCTAAATCTGTGGATGAGTATGTTGCGGAGTTTACCAGGCTCAGCCGTTTCGCAACCACTTTGGTGGCGAATGAGGAAGATAGAGCCCAGAGATTTCTGTTGGGACTCGACCATGATATCCAGGTGCACTTGGCTGCTCTCCGCCTTTGCACGTATGCTGATGCCCTTGAGGTGGCTCAAGCTCAGGAGCAGACTCGCAATAGGAGGGTTCATTCTCAACGGGTTGCACAGCACCGTGCTGCTGCTACTGCTAGGCCCACTGGAGGACCGATTCGGAGGCCAGCCCCGGCCCCTACTGTCAGGGCAGCTCCCTACCTGCCTGCTAATCCACGGAGAGACGTGATTTGTACTACTGCCAGGTAGCTAGGCATGTCCGTAAGAACTGTAGGAAGGCCAACCGTCAATGCTTCACATATGGAGATAGTGACCACTCGATTCGAGATTGCCCTCAGAAGAGGAATGGCCAGCCCACAGGCGCACCAGCTCATGGTCAGATCAGGCCACTGCTTCCCCCTCAGCAGCAAATTGTTGGTTAGAGGACCGCAATTTTTGACTAATTATTCATTACCCTCGTTTTTTTTACTCAACCATAGGTATCATCTAATTTCTTTCTCTCCCTGCCCATGTTTTGTTTGATGCTGGTGCGACTTATTCCTTCATCTCTTCCCATTTTGTGGATCAGCATCAATTGGCGAGTAGTATTATGCCGACAGCTTGGAATATTACTACAGGTGGTGGTGTTATCGTTTGTTCCAAGGAGTGCAAGCAGAGCCCTATATTGATCGGTGGTGCAGATTTCAAGGCCAATTTTATTGTGATCGAGAATTCTGGATTCGATGTAATCCTTGGGATGGATTGGTTAGGTGATTCCCATGTCGTTATTGATTGCAGAGCTAAGAAGGTTGTGTTCAGGATTCTGGGTCGTCTGGAGTTTGAGTTCCATGTCGGTGAAACACCACTTGGGCGTGTCAAGAATGCGGTTGATCAGGAAGCTTGTGCATTTGAGTTACATGCGGTCAGTGAGGTTGCGCGTATAGTTGTGCGGGAATTCTTATATGTATTTCCGGAGGAATTGTCCGGGCTACCCCCAGACCGAGAAGTGGAGTTTGGTATTGAAGTACAGCCGGGTACGACACCGATATCGAAGAGTCTCTATAGAATGGCACATGTCGAACTAGCAGAGCTGAAAGTGCAAGTCCAGGAGTTGTTGGACTTGGGTTTTAACAGGACCGGTGTTTCGCCATGGGGATCTCCAGTTTTGTTTGTCAACAAGAAGAACGGAAGCTATAGGTTTTGCATCGATTACCGGAAGCTGAATAATGTTAAGCGAAGAATTAGTATCTACTGCTAAGGATTGATGATGTCACACCCCACTTCCCAAAAAGGAATACAGAATACGGATACGCGATAAAGTCCAGCGAATGGTTTTCACCATTCAAGAGCTGTAAGGATCTTTACAACAATACACAAGAATAAACAAGAAATAAATAGGAATAACCAACCACGCATGCATGAATAAGTTAATATAACCAACAGAATTACTTGAAAACAAGAATGCTTAATCTCAAATAAACCAGATCTGGAAACAAGTCATAAGTTCTGGGAAAAAATGCTAAATACAAGAACCAAGTAGCAATAAATACAATTTATTCAAAACAAGAAAAATAATTCAAGCAGGAACTTTAGCCAAGCCTAGAACACTTGGTCACTTACTCACTCGGATAGCTGGTCACCAAAATCTGCAAATTTGACAATTTGCAGGAAAAGGGAAAAAGAAAATAACATGCCCGTCAGTGCAAGTTACGGGCCGCATGTAGTGCAGGCAACAAGTACGAAAAACAGATAAACAAAATATAGAGTAGTAACAAGAAGCAAGTATTGAAATAAGCATGGAAGAAATGTGACAGAAAAATAGAGCAACTAACTCTAGAACCAATGAACAGAATTAAGTGACATGATTAGATAACAGGGCACATGTAACATGTAATAGGTATCGAGTAGCATGCAGGCAGGTAAACAAGTAACATGTGTCAGGTAGCATGTACAATTAAACCTGTAACAGGAATGTGCAAGTGATCAGGTATTCTCAAGTCTTGTATTTAATCCTAACTAGGTCGCACTTCATGCGTCCCAAATTTTACCACATGGTTGCTACATTCAACCAAGTTGCGTTTAGATTTCGTAGTAGATTGTATAGGGCTGTGTACTCGGGTATCAGGTAAACAGGCAAACATGATCATATATCATGTATTCATGTAATTATATAACATGTAATCAGGTATCAGGTAGGACGTACGGGTAACCTTCTGAGTACACATTCCTATAGGAAAGTATGTAGCCATGTGTCATGCCCCGCTTCCCAAAAAGGAATACGGAATACGGATACACGACAAAGTTCAGCGAACGATTTTCACCATTCATGAGCTATAAGGATCTTTACAACAATACACAAGAACAAACAAGAAATAAACAGGAATAACCATCCACGCATGCATGAAACAAATTAATATAACCAACAGAATTACTTGAAAACAAAAATACTTAATCTCAAATAAACCAGATCTGGAAACAAGTCATAAGTTCTGGGACAAAATGCCCAATACAAGAACCAAGTAGCAGTAAATACAATTTATTCAAAACAAGAAAAATAATTCAAGCAGGAACTTTAGCCAAGCCTAGAACACTTGGTCACTTACTCCCTCGGATAGCTGGTCACCGAAATTTGCAAATTTGACAATTTGCAGGAAAAGGAAAAAAAAAACATGCCCGTTAGTGCAAGTTACGTGCCGCATGTAGTGCAGGCAACAAGTACGAAAACAGATAAACAAAATACAGACTAGCAACAAGAAGCAGGTACTGAAATAAGCATGGAAGGAATGTGACAGAAAAACATAGTAACTAACTCTAAAACTAAGGGACAGAATCAAGTGACATGATTAGAAAACAGGGAACAGGTAACATGTAACAGGTATGAAGTAGCATGCAAGCAGGTGAACAAGTAACAGGTGTCAGGTAGCATGTACAGGTAAACATGTAACAGGAATGTACAAGTGATCAGATATTCACAGGTCTTTTTTTTTAATCCTATCTAGGTAGCACTTCATGCATCCCAAATTTTACCACATTGTTGCTACATTCAAACAAGTTACATTTAGATTTCGTAGTGGATTGTATAGGGCCGTGTACTCAGGTATCAGGTAAACTGGTAATCAGGTATCAGGTATTCATATAATTATATAATAGGTAATCAGGTATCAGGTAGGACCTGCGAGTCCCCTCCTGAGTACACCTTCCTATAGGGAAGTATGTAGCCAGGTAACAGGTAATCAGGATCATGTATCATGTAATCATGTAACATGTAACATGTGGAAAACACGGGCCCCCTTCCAAGTACACATTTCTATATTTTCCACTACTAGATCTTTTCCTTAACCCCGGCTTGATTACTTGTCATTATTATTAAAGAAGGCATATATGTGCACAAATAGGGAAAGAGAAGCATGGCAAGAACAAGAGATAGGTGCAGGTTGGACAGAAACATGCACGGGTGACAAACAACTCATAATAGACAAGGACAACGAGACTTTAAATTCTAGACAGCAGGACAATGCAGCACCAAATCTGAAATTCCCGTTGCCACAAGAGTGCAAATATGGATCCTTTAGAAAATCTAGAAACGAGACTCTCAGCCGAATCCAGTGCATATATACAAATCATATAACAACTAAAGAAACATGGCTCAAGACAGCGTTTTATACAGAATTCATGTTCAGCCAGAAATCGCAAGATTTTATTTATAAGCATGAAAATGGCATAAAAATATATTAATTAAATCTAGGAAAAATCTGGAAGGTTCCCTAGCATGTCTAGTATCAGCATATAAAATTTCATAAAATTCCATTACACATAGTATAGTCAATTTAATTTGGAAGACAAAATGATACAGCAAATTTATGAATCTGAAATTTCAGACACAGCAGTACCAAAATAGCGATAATTCACAAAATACAACTCAAAATTCAAATCTGTAAAAAGGGTTGTAAAATAGACATACTAGGCTATATTTCATATTCACAAAGTTTTAATCAAAAGTGATTTGAATCAGGTTGAAAATAACGTTCTTTACTGAACAACATGCAGTTTAACAATTATATGATTAGTTTCACAAGCATAAAATAAATTATAAAAGTTATCAAAAAATTCCACAAAAATTAAGGGTTGATCCCAATCATGTCTAGACATATCCAGAAAAATATTAAGTCCAAATTTTTTTTTAACATCAATTTTAAAATAATAGATCGTGTAACGATCGTATAATTTAGAATCTGGAAATTACGACATAGCTGCAGTAAAATAGCAATAACTCACACATCAAAAATCAAAATTGAGATTCGTTGAAAGTTCTAAAAAATAGACATCGAGGCATACGATTCATATTCACAAAATAATTTATTTTACGGCCCTAAACAGGATCTAAGTTACTGTACTAAAACAGGGCAGCAGCAAAAACGAAATTCTTTCATGCATTTAATCAAACAACTCATTTTCAATAGATCCAAATTAGGATATGATGTAAAACATGATATATTAGATATTCAAGTCAACATGGCATGGGTATTAACAAGTCTACAACGAGATAACACATCTAGCACATCAATCATGTAACAAAATCCATAACATACAATAGAACACGAACAAGTATATATACATCAAGAATCTATCTAGATCTAATTTATTTTCAATTAGTGTGAGTGACAACTTATAATGAAGGTTCAAGACTACGAATGGATCAAACGAATGAGATCAAGATTTATCTAGAGAACATCATGAGGACGAACACAAAAGCGAGAGCACGACCACATGCGGTATTTTGTACTTGTATAAAGTGCAAAACAATATACAAGCTACTTGCCTTGGTGTAGACGATGAATCCGACGAAAGAATAACGTGAATGGATCCCGGAAGACGAGCACAACCACGACAACATGTGTGGATCCCAACGCATGTGCAATACACTGGCACGAACTCCAAAGCACGTGCAACAACAAGTTGGCAACAACAAGGATGGTTGTGACAACCACGGTGACTGGGGCGGAGCACAGGGTGATGCTCAAGATGACTGAAGGTGGTGGCACAAGGGCTGGCTGGTGGCAAGATGGTGGCAGCGTCGAGGACAGTCGATAGGGATCGGCATCGACTAGGGGCGAGGGAAAGCAGGCGAGGGTGTGAGCAGGATGCGCTCAGAGGAGGGCGCGACGACTTCGGTGATGGGTTGAAAAGGGTCGATGGGGAGATTCGACGCCAAAACGGGGACGACGAGGTGACGAGGAGATGGGTTGCTTTGGAGGGACGATGAGGCGGTGGTGGAGAGGTGAGGATGAAGACGATGGAGGGTCGACTGCGGTAGGACGAGGACGAGGAGGCAAGGGGTTCGATGGGTGCAAACCGGAGAGAGAGAGGAGTCGGGAGGTAGGGGATGGGGGGTTTACACAGTATAGCGGCTAGGGTTTAAGGTGATTAGGGTTAGGGTAATTAGGGTTAGGAGAAGATTAGTATATATAGGGTGTTTGTCACGCCCCGCTTCCCAAAAATACGGAATACGAGCACGTAACATTGGCCCAGCGAATAATTTTCATCATCCATAAGCTGTTCAAGAATCTTTACAACATATCACAATATAATCAGAGTTGGAAGCCAGAAAAGTCAACCACATGCACATATGAACCAAATGCCAACAAGAATACTTAAAATAAAATATATTAATCTCAAATAGTCATGATTTGAATAAAACAAATATCTGGGGTCATATTGCCCAAATACAAAGAATACAAGTAACAGATACATTGTTCAAAATGAGCAACAAGAAATAAATGAAGATAGCAAAAAGCTCCAGCCAACTAGAACTTTAGATCACAAACTCCATTGGGCAGCTGATCACCAAAATCTGCAATTAATATTGCAAGAGAGGGAAAGAGAAAACAAGTACCAGTCAATTGCAAGTTACGGGCCACTTATAATGTAGGATACAAGTACAGGGGATAGATTATTCTAAGTAACAAGCATGGCATGGTATAAGTGTGTCAACAGAATTATAATATCTAACATGAATCAGGAAAATAGAAACAAGTAGCACGGTATACTAACAGGTACAGGTAACATGTATCAAGTGTCAAGTAAATAGGTAAACAGGTAAACATGTAACATATATCAGGTAACAGGTATACCGGTAAACAGGTAATCATGCATCAAGTGTCACGTTTCAAGTCTAAAGTAAACAAGTCTCATGTATCATGTAGTCATGTAAGCATGTATCATGTTCAAGTATCATGTTCAAGGATCATGTATCAAGTCTTATAGTGATTACTATCTAGGTAGCACTTCATGCATCCCTGTTACTACATGGTTGCTACAACAAACAGTTTCGCTTTAGATTTTATAGGGGACCATACAGGGCAGTGTACTCAGGGACAAGCTCCAAGTATTATGTAACCATATATCATGTAAACAAGCTCCAAAACCCAAACAAGCTCCAGTGTCATGTGTGTACGTGTCATGTATATCGTGTTAAGCTCCAATAACCACTAGGTTCTTCCGAGTACACGTTTCTGCACTATCCACTACTAGATCTTTTCCTTAACCCCGGCTTGGTTATTTATTATTAAGTCAAACAAGCATGTAGGTGTGCAAACCATATCAAGTATATCATGTCAGAATCATGTAACAAGTTCAAGTTGCAAGGTAAACATGTACGTGTGCAAGATATCTCATAAAATAACTAAAATAAACAAATCTCAAGTTCTGGACAGCAAGACCACAAGCAAATTTGGATCTGTCGAAGGATATGGAAAATAGACTTCCATACGAATCCAGCGAATATAAATAAGTCATATACTAATTCACAAAAACATAACTCAAAACTGGTTTGAATACATAAAATAGGTTCAGCTAGAAATCAAGAAAATGAATTCAAGAACAGGAAAATAACATGAAAAGTCAATAAATAAATCCAAGAAAAATCTGGGATATTCCCCTTTATGTCCAGTATCTAAATAAAAAGTTTCATAATTTTCCAGCAAAAGTAGATCAGTCATCAAAAATAAGAAAGCATAAAAAAACATAGTTTGACAAATCTAAAATTCCCAACACTGCTGTACGAAAACTAAGATATCTCGCAACCAGTGAAACGAAATCCAGTTCTGCCAAAGGGATATGAAAATAGATAAAATATACTAACTTTCACATTTCACAAATTTTTTTCATACAGTAAAAAGAATCATAGTGAAAATAAGGTTCTTTACAGAACAGCGAGCAAAATACAGCAAGTATAGATTTTATAAACGAGCATGCAACATCACATAAAACTTATCAATAAAATTCACCAAAATTCTGGGTAATCACTAACTAGATAAAGAAACACTGACCAAATTTTTGGATCAAAATAACATATGTAGCATAGTTCTTTAAAATAATTTGTCATCAAAATTACCGAAAAACAGAATCTGGAAAAGATCAACACCTCTGTACCAAAATAGTCATAACTCAGTCATACGAAATCAAAATCAAGCAAGGTCAGAAGGGTTTGAAAATAGACAAAATTATCTAAAACTCATGTGTTATACCGAAATTAAGATACTGGCTTTAGCACATTTCAAAACAGCAAACAAAACAGAACAGCGACAAAAATACAGATTTTCCCCTTAAAACAAAATCAACATAGATTCAAGAAAATTGATCCAAACACGTCCAAATATGGAATAGAGTCTACCAAGTGTCTAAAAATCATGAATTAGGGTAACTTACATGTCCACGCCAAGAATTTCACATGGGTCTCAACCAAAACACGAATTCACACAAAAGTCTCACATACACGAACAAAATCAAGAATTGGCGAATCCTAAGGTAATTCATGTCCATATTGTGTCGTGAGTCAATCTATGATTAAGTTTTCACAATAAAGACAAAACCCATCAAGGAAAACACAAACAAGAATCGTCTCTACACCCAACTACACTATAGGTGAACTTTTGGACTTGTATCAAACAAATAAATTAGAGTACAAGTTACTTGTCTGAAAGACGACGAATTCAACGGAGAGAAGGAGAATAACGGGAATAGATTCCCGAGGCACAAGCACAACACACGGATGGATCACGAACAAGAATCACGAATCCAAAGAACAATCGATCACAGACACGATCGGATGGCTGAGATTCAAGGGATCACGATATCAAGGCGATCGGATCAGATCGGACGACTCTGATCGAAGATCAAGATCAAGATCGAGATCGAAATGTGATCAGCATCTTGATGATGAAGATGATGATCGGATCAGATCGACGATCGGACGGCTACCAATTAAAGTGATCAAGAACTTCAAGATGATGATAATGCGATCAACGGTCCATAATCAAAGTGATCATCAAGATGATGGATGAGATCATGATTCAATCGAACGGCTCCAAACAAAGATGATCAAACCCTCCATGATCAATATGATCAAGAGATCAACAGCTCAGATCCACTTGATCGAAACTCACATGATCAAGAATCCAACGGACAGCTCACAATCAAAGAGACCAAAACCCATGATGATGATGATCATGATGCGATCAACGGCTCACAATCAACTTGATCAAACAAACCAACAACCCATCAACATAACACCAAGCACTGGCTCCGACTTTTGGTGGCACAAGGCGAATGACACCGGGATGAAGTGGCGAGGCGGCGGTACGCTCAGGTTGGCGCGGCCAGGGCGGGGGTTGGCGTGCTGCAGTTGCGCGGAACCACAGGGCGGAAGGCGACTGACTGGGTGGTCGGGAGATGGCTTGGGGGGGGTTAGCTGTGGTCGGGATGGTGCAGGAGGACAGGGGAGATGGGAGGCCAGGGAGGTGCGCTGCAGCGGAGGGGAGAACGGGAGAGGGTGCTGCAGGGGATGGACGGGGTTGTTGAGCAGCGTCACGAGGCTGGGCAGACGGAGAGAGGCTTGCACGGTGGAGAGCATGAGGAAGACAGCTAGGGAAGCGATTGTGAAGCTTTCGGGAAGGTGGACGGCTTGAAGGAGAGACGAGTGGGAGGAATGAGGCCTGGGGATGAGAGCGGGAGTAGTTGAAGAGTCGGAAGGGTAGAGGCGGCTGGGAAGATGGGTTCTGATGAATAGGGTAAACGCACATAATATATATAGGGTGACATTGGGTGACGGGTCTTAACGGGTAATGGGTTGGGTAGTTAGGTGGGTTACGGGTTGAGTTTAAATAACGGATTAGGGTATGGGTTAAAACAGATCCAATAGGAGATGTTGGGTTTTTAAACCCAATAAGAATAGGGTTAAGTAAAATGGGTATTTAAATACAATATAGGGTTTTAAATTCAATAAAATAACAAATAAAATATTGTTGATAATAAAATGTAATTTGCATTACAAAAATAGAGTTTATTTAAAATACTACAAATACAATTTGTACATAGAAATAAGTCGTTAATAACCAGTCAAAACTAATAACAATAATAACAATAATAATAATGAGATTTTTATTACAATATAAAATTACATAAAATAGTTACAAATAAATTCATTTGATCGAAAATAGATTTTAAAATAGAAGATTCAAAAAAATACTTTTTGACAAAAGAATTTGAAAACCGGAAAAATAATTTGCGAAAATTTTTAAAATACAGAAAATACACAAAAATACATTTTTGGGAAAACAGGGGTTACAGTGTTTTAGGGTATTGGGCTATTGGATATTGGGTTTAAAATCGAATAAGAGGTATAGGATTATAGGGTTTTAGGGTAGGAGTGGATCCAACAGGGTAGGAAACAAATGATAATTAATTAGGCCATGAATATAAATAAATTTAGAATTAAACAATTCATCCGAAGACAATAATTTGATAGAAATATTTAATCAAGAAGATTGAAAGCCATAAAACTGAATCGAAGGCAAGATAGGTGGGTTTTATTAAGAATGAAGAAACAATTATAATGTTCAGAAAGAACAGAATAATACAATCAGAATAGATACTCAGAGAAAAAATAAATACATACGAAAATACAAGAAAGGGAGATACAAGAGTTACACCAGGTAATCAGGTAAATAGGTAATCAGGATCATGTATTATGTTATCATGTAACAGGTGGAAAACACGACCCCCTTCCAAGTACACATTTCTATATTTTCCACTACTAGATCTTCTCCTTAACCCCGGCTAGATTACTTGTCATTATTATTAAAGCAGGCATATACGTGCACAAACATGCCAAGAAAAACATGGCACGAAGCAAGGAACAAGTTCAAGTTTGATAGAAGACATGAACGAGTGACAAACAACTCATGAACGGGTGACAAACAACTCATAATGGACTAGGACAACGAGACTTTCAATTCTGGATAGCAATACGTTACTGCACCAAATCTGAGATTCCCGTTGCCACAGGAATGCAAATCTGGATCTGTCAGAAAATCTAGAAACTATACTCTCAGCCAAATCCAGTGCATCTACACAAGTTATATAACAACTACAGAAATTTCAAAACAGCGTTCTACACAAAATTCATGTTCAGCCAGAAATTGCAAATTTTTATTTATAAGCATGAAAACAGTATAAAAATACACTAATTAAATCTAGGAAAAATATATAAGGTTTCCTAGCATATCTAGTATCAGCATATAAAATTTCATAAAATTCCATTACAGATAGCATAGCCAATTTAATTTGAAAAATAGAATGATACAACAAATTTATGAATCTGAAATTTTAGACACAGCAGTACCAAAACAGCACTAAATCAAAAAATACAACTCGGAATTCAAATCTGTCAAAAGGGTTGTAAAATAGACATACCAGGATATATTTCATATTCACAAAATTTAAATCAAAAGTGACTGGAATCAGGTTGGAAATAGAGTTCTTTACTGAACAACATGCAGTTTGACAATTATATGATTAGTTTCACAAGCATAAAATAATTTATAAAAGTCATTAAATAGTTTCACAAAAATTAGGGGTTGATCACAGTCATGTCTAGACATACCCAGAAAAATATTAAGTCCAAATTTTACTTTTAACATCAGTTTTAAAATGATAAAGCATGCAACGACCTTATAAATCAGAATCTAGAAATTATGACACAGCTGCTATAAAACAGCGAAAACTCACACATCAAAAATTAAAATTAAGATGCGTCAAAAGTTCTGAAAAATAGACATCGGGGCCTACGAATCATATTCACAAATTAATCTGTTTTAATGACCTTAACAGGGTCTAATTTGTTGTACTAAATCAGGGCAGCAGCAAAAACAAAATTCTTTCATGCATTTTATCAAACAACTCATCTACAATAGATCCAAATTAGGGTATGATTTAAAACATAATATATTAGATATTCAAATCAACATGACATGGTTAATAACAAGTCTACAACGAGATAACACATCTAGCACATCAATCATGTAACAAAATACATAACATACCATAGATCACAAAAATTATATATACATGTATCAAGAGGCTATCTAGAAATGATTTATTTTCATGTAGTATGTGTGACAACTTATTATGATGGATCATGATTACGAATGGATCAAACGAACGAGATCAAGATTTATCAAGTGATCATCATGAGAACGAACACAAAAATGAGAGCGAGACTACATGCAGTATTTTGTACTTGTATACGAACAAAATAATATACATGTTACTTGCCTTGGGTGTAGACGATGAATCCAACGAAAGAATAACGGGAAAGGATTCCGGGCGACGAACACAAATACGACGACGCACGAACAAGCGGAAAGCTTGCAGGATGAGAAGTCGACGGTGGCACACGGGCAGTGGGGTGGCTGTAGGCGGCGGAAGTGTGGATCGTCGGTGGCAAAAATGCAAGATAAAGTGAAGGGTAGAGGTTGCGGGTGGTGGAGTTTGGCATTGGAGGATGAAGGCTGAGGAGGGGGGTTGCTGGCATGGGCGGTACAGGCATCGGGACGGCACGGCAGTCGAGAAGGGGGAGGTGTGATGGATGGTGCGACGGTGGCTGCTCCAGTCGATGGGCTAGGCGGGGGGTCGGGATGCAGTGAAGGGGAGAGAGAGAGGGTGAGTTGAAGAGAGAGAGAGAGAGGTTGATTAGGAGATAATGACTGTAGGGAAAAGAGAACAATTTTAGTTAGGTTATAATGGGATTTTGGATAAGTTAGGATTTGAGGAATCAAGGAAAGATAATGAGGAACATGATCTGCTTGTTAGGCAGATATGGAGAACGTGAGGGAGAGATTTGAGGGAGACTAGGTAAAAGAGGGTACTGAGTAGCGGGTTTAGGATCCAATAGGGCGGATTATAGGGTTTAGGGTCCAAATAGGGTATATTGGGTTAGAATTTGGATCCAACAGGGTGGGAAGTCAATTAATAGACCATTAGGCCTTGTAACAAATAAATTTAGAATTAAACAATTCATCAAGAGATTAAATATTGGCAGAAGAATTTGAATCCAAAAGATTGAAAATCACAGAATTGAATTGACGACTAAATAGATGGATTTTATTGAGAACGAAGAAACAATCACACGGTTTAGAATGAACAAAAGAATACAATCAGGATAAATACCTAGGAAAAATAAATACATACAAAAATACAAGAAAAGAAAATGCAGGGGTTACAGATGACTTGTTTGATCAACTAGGGGGTGCTTCAGTCTTTTCGAAGCTGGATCTTCGTTCTGGTTACCATTAGGTCAAAGTGAAGGCTGAGAATATCCAGAAGACAACTTTTCGGACGAGGTATGGGCATTATGAGTTATTGGTGATGCCGTTCGGAGTCACCAATGCACCGGTAGTTTTCATGAGCTTGATGAACAAGGTATTCTCTCCTTTTTTGGAAAAGTTTATGGCCGTGTTCATCGACGACATCCTGGTGCATTCCAAGAACCGGGAGGATCATGCTGAGTATTTGAGAGTGGTCTTGCAGACGCTGAGGGAGAATCAGCTATACGAGAAGCTCAGTAAGTGCGAGTTTTGGCTCGATCGTGTTGCATTTCTGGGTCACATCATATCAGGTGATGGAATTTTTGTGGTTCCATCCATGATTGAAGCAGTTAGGGATTGGCCAGTGCGTAAGTCAGCTTCTGAAGTGAGGAGTGTCCTTGGTCTAGCAGGCTACTATCGAAAGTTTGTCCAAGACTTTTCTAAGATTGCCGGACCTTTGACTAAGCTGACTGGGAAGGAGTAGAAGTTTGTTTAGGATGGATCATGTGATGAAGATTTTGCATAACTGAAGAGCAGATTGACATCAGCGCTCGTGTTGACTATTCCAGATGGTTCAGGAGGGTTTGTGATTCACTGTGATACTTCTGGCAGAGGTTTCGATGCGGTACTGATGTAGAAAGTCAGTCATTGCCTATGCATCTAGGTAGTTAAGGTCGCATGAGAAGAAATATCCCATGCACCACTTGGAGCTTGCCATCGTAATCTTTTCCCTTAAGTTATGGAGCCATTACTTACTTAGGGATAGAGTTGATATTTTCACTGATCACAAGAGCCTCAAGTACGTGTTCACGCAGAAAGAGCTGAACATGAGGCAGAAGTGATGGTTAGAGTTGATGGCTAACTTTGATATCAACCTATAGTATCACCCCCAATAAGGTGAACTTGGTACCCGATGCACTGAGTAGGAGATCTGCTGCCATGTTTCTTACTCGGCAGAGGGAATTGTGGGAAGATATGAGGAGACTGGATTTGAATGTGGTTTTACCCAGTACCGAGCGGTAGTGTATGATGCTTCAACTACAGTCTTCATTAGTGGAACAGATCAAGAAGGCCCAATCGGGCAATGAGCAATTACAGGAGTTTCGAGCTGAAGTGGAAGCAGGTTCAAGGACTGATTTGGTTGTTCACTCAGATGGATCACTTCTCTTTGGGGCTAGATTGTGTGTCCTAAAAAGTGAAGTCCGCAGAAGTTACTTGAAGAATCCCACCAGTCATCTTATTCTGTTCATCCTGGAGGCACGAAGATGTATAAGGACATGAAGCAACATTTTTGGTGGCACGGCATGAAGAGGGCAGTGGCAATATTCAGTTCTTAGTGTTTGATTTGTCAGCAAGTGAAGGCAGAGCATCAGAGGACGACTGGACTCCTTCAACCTCTTCCTATTCCGAAATGGAAATGAGAGAATATCACCATGGACTTTGTGACTGCGTTGCCTAGGAGTCTCAAGGGTCACAATGCCATTTGGGTTATTGTGGATATGCTGACGAAGAGTGCCCATTTCATTCTATTTAGAGTTGGTCAGTATACTGAGAGTCTAGCCGAGAAGTACATGCAGGAAATTATGCATCTATATGGAGTTCCTATCAACATTGTATCCGACTGGGATACGAGATTCAAATCTCAGTTCTGGGAGAGTCTTCAGGGGAGTCTTGGGAGCAAGTTTAACTACAGTACAACTTTCCACCCACAGACAGATGGACAGTCAGAAAGGACAATTCAGACTCTGGAAGACATGCTGAGGTCATGTGTCCTCTAGTTTGGAGGTTCTTGGGAGGACCATCTGCACTTGGTGGAGTTCTCGTACAACAACAGTTACCAGGCAAGTCTCAAGGCAGCGCCGTACGAGGCACTTTACAGTCGGAAGTGCAAATCACCAGTATGTTGGGACAACATTAGCAAGAGAAAACTTTTCGGGCCAGAGTTGATCACGAAGACTATTGATGCAGTGGCTCAGATCAGGAAGCATTTGCAGGCAACACTGGACAGATAGATGAAGTGGGCCGATAGTTATCGAAGGCCATTGAAATTTAAGGCAGGAGATCATGTCTTTCTCAAGGTTTCACCGTGGAGAGGTGTCATCCGCTTTGGAGGTGGGGGCAAGCTAAGCCCCAGGTTTATTGCGTCGTTTGACATTGTGGAGCGAGTAGGCAAGGTAGCTTACAGACTCGCACTGTCACCAGCCTTGTCAGGGGTTCATGATGTGTTCCACGTCTCATAGCTGAGGAAGTACATCAGAGACGAAAGCCATGTGATTGACTATTCGGAGTAGTCTGTGCATTCAGACCTATCTTATGAAGTCCAACCGGTTGCCATCTTGGATAAGCGGGAGAAGGTATTGAAAAACAAGGTTATCAGATTGGTTCGAGTTTCTTGGAATCCTCACTCGCCGGGTGAGTCGACTTGGGAGCTTGTGGAAGAGATCCAGAAGGAGTTCCCTCATCTATTTGTTTAGTCTTTTGGGATTACTCTTTGATCCACCGGAACAAATTTCGAGGATGAAAATTTTCTTGTAAGGTGGGTAGGATTGTAACCAATGTTTCCCATTCTTTTTCTCAGATTGCATTCTTGTAATTCTTCTTTTTCTAATTCGTGTAATCGTTATATACTTTTGATATCTCGTTATTCTTTGAACCAGTCCATCCGATGATTTCAAATCATAAACCCTGACTCTATCTTTTTATGTTCTGCATCATATTTGAGTTAGGACTATTGTCGTCATCATTGTGATTTTTTACTTCTCATTTCTATATATATATATATATATATATATATATATATATATATATATAGGTAAATGTATTCATATAGATTTATATATGTGTTCATTTAGATTTATTTAGTGCTCTTAATTGTGTGCTATTATGCACTAACATTTGAATGTTAATATTTTTTTCATTGTGGATTACCCATTTCCCCCCTACCCCGTTTCCGTGCCCAGATCCACAACTCTCCCCATTTCCTTAACTGCCTATGCACCTATCAAATTGTTATATTATTAAACCCTAACTTCACCCTAATCTATTCTCCATCTGCCGCACTACCTCTCATCTCCTTCTTTGATTCCCGTTGCCTTCTAAACCCATCTCACTACCTCTCTCTCCTACTCCCTTTCGTGCTCTCTCCCAGCCCCTTGGTGCCTCCACACAGCGTACTAGCTGCAGCCTCCCTGTAACACCCCAAAAAACTTTTTTTCTCCAAATTCAATTCTTTCAATTTCTATATCACTTTAAACATAAACTAAGAACGTTATATTTCAAGGAAAATTTTGGCAGAGTCTCCCCTGTAAATTTTGCCCCGAAACACAGATAGCTTACGGAATTCTGCTCAAAATTCCGTAGCTCACAATACACACAATAATTTCACGGGTTCCCCAGGCCAAAATGAGCAGATACACACAGGCAATATAATATAATGCTCTGGGGGCCAAACTCATAAAGGATTATCAAATATCAAATAAAAACTATAAATTTCTTTGAAAAACGAGGTAAAATTTTAGAAAAATCCTTGTAAAACCTACCACAGAGCCCGGTACTCCACAACGAGATGAGTACGGGTCACAAACATACCATACCACCTCACACTATACTCATCATTATCATATTCATGCTTATACATCCATAATACAATTTAGATCATAAATTTTACTATTCACATAACTAATTAGTACAAATTTTTAAAATAAAACTTTATCCTACCAATCCACGCCTCACCTCTGCACTGATGAGAACCTGTAACAGTAGGGGATCTAGGGTAGTCCTCAGACTCCCCTAACCCCCAAACACTAAGGGGTTAGCCATTTCTGGTGTGAGTATAGTTGTTAATCTAATAAAAAATTAAAATAGTATAAAGAAAATAATTTAAACTTACAAATACCAAGTTAAGATAATGCTACCCGAATCCTGAACACAACAACATCATCAATACGACGATATATCAAATACTTTGCCAATCCTGCATTCAACTGTTTAATTATCCATAACTTCCCACATTTCATAATATACTTCACATCACCCTCGTATATATATTCTTATTTTACATCCGCAAAGTACGAATACACATACAATCCATTACTTTTCAATTTAAATGCTCTAACCCAAATATTCATTCTTCCACCAGTATCGTCATAATAGCATTATATGAATATACTATATGATGTTATTACTCCTTTCATTAATAACCATTTGTATGAATACAACTCATAATACAACATACTCTCTTAATAACCATTTCATAACTAATCTCATAATATGGGTATTTATTTTATTATGCCCTAACAAGTATCACTTCTTACAAATGCTTTTATTCTCATAATACCACATGTATTCATGTCTTATGACGCAAATATAACATCTTATTGCTTATTGCAATGCTCTCACATCTCATCACATCATTAACACATTATTGATAGAATGCTTATACTCATTACAGCGAAAACTTGTTTTATAGCCCATTCCCATTTCATTATACCACTTTAGTAATTTCTTTTTCTTACAAACAATAAATCTTATTATCATTTTCACTTAATCCCCAAACACAATTTGGGGCCACAACATATCACACCCCATAGCCGATAGCTTGGGTAATAATCACTGCACCTCAAACACATAGTTGGGTAATATCACATCACGTCTCAAGCCGATAGCTTGGTTATTAATTCACTTCAATCACTTATCATCTTCACTTTATTTAATTCTTCATTTCCATTAATCATTACCACTATCATACCAACTTACCCTGCGAATTATGCCAAGGCAGGTAGTTCCCACCATTTCCACAGAAATAGCGAGCAGATAGTTCCTTGACACAATTCCAAGGTACAACTCATATCAATCTGTATTTTACTTTAATGATCACATATATAATACAATTACTTCGTACTATTCATAAGAACACATGTCTCTTTTATTATTCCATTCTAAATTAACCACTTACTGCATTTATCACTTCTTTCCATACACTCACTCATAACTTGTTTTCCTTCACATTTACTTCATTCACAACCACTTTCTTTCTCATCCACAATTCACATTTCACTATCCACTTTCTTTACTACCACAATTATTATTAACACTTATTTATTTTATTAGTTTGTCGACCAGTGAGCCACAGTATCCCAACATACTGAAAGCCGACAGCCCAGTAAACACGCGGTCCGATGCTCTCCCAGAGTCTTACTCGTTCGAGGCTACGTCTTCCTCCTAGCCGAACTAGCGAGGGAACACAACACTCCTAGTCCCACTAGGGTGCCTCCTCGCGACGTCTGTCATCGAGGGAAAACCACAATCCCCTAGTCCCACTGGGGTACTTCCTTCCAGCCGAAGCCAGCGAGGTAAGCACTCACCACTAGTCCCACTAGGGTGCTTCCTCGCGACATCTGTCATCGAGGGAAAAACCACAATCCCCTAGTCCCACTAGGGTACTTCCTCCCAGCCGAAGCCAGCGAGATAAACACTCACCACTAGTCCCACTAGGGTGCTTCCTCGCGACATCTGTCATCGAGGGAAAAACCACAATCCCCTAGTCCCACTAGGGTACTTCCTCCCAGCCGAAGCCAGCGAGGTAAACACTCACCACTAGTCCCACTAGGGTGCTTCCTCGCGACAGCTGTCATCGAGGGAAAACCGGGCCTCAAGCCGATAGCTTGGGTGATAAAAATCACTTACCCCAAACATAGTTTGGGTCCACTATTCCCAAGCCGGTCCTTGGGCGTTATGAGGTCTAGCCTAAATCCCCAGGATTGCTGTAGGTACTGGTCAACAAAACCATTTGTTATCTCATCTTTTCATCTTATTAAATCAACACGAAGCATCACAGCTTTTAATTAAACAATTGCCACATTCTTAGCTTTAATCATGTGAATTAATAACATCTTTTATTAACACTTACCATCTTACCTTTTATATTGCATTTGATGCACATCTGATGTCCACGATATAATTATCATCTCAGTAGATCACATATATACATACACCAAGTCATTTAACATATAAACCATCACATCACCGTAATACACATTATGAATGCCCCATGTTATTTACCACTTTATTGAATCACATATAAACATACACCAAGGTACAATATTAATAAAAGAACTACATTAGGTTATCCCATATCGTAAAAGTATCAAAATAGATAATTCATCATATTGTAGTATCATACTATTGCCCATTAATTCACTTCGAACCTAATCAAAATGTAAGCATGTACCCAATTATTAATTTCATCAACCATTGCATCACACGTCATAATCATCTATATATATATATATCACAATTACACACACACATGCGGGTTTTCCAGAAAAAGGGGTCAAAACCACTTATTTCATCTAATTAAATCTTATAATATCTAATTATAGCATACTAGCTTATACACCATGCTCCATGTAATTATAATTACCTATAGGGGCCTATATGCCCCAAAACAGGCACAAATCATGCACTGGATAAAAATGTGCATAAACAATCTAATATAATTAGTTTTTATACTTCAACACATCACATTAACCCATACTATAGATTTTATATATTTGAAATAATCACTTTCACCACATATCTCAAAAACCCATTTGGATCCTTAAAAATTCGTATTTTCAGCAAAAATCCACTTTTGGGCATAACTCCCACAAAAACATATCAAAAGGCCACGAAATTCGGCCACAATATAAAATATTTATAACACAACATACTCACCTTGACGGATCGAGCCAACGATGTCCGACGTCCGTCCTGTAGCCAGTCGAAGTTCGACTTTTTCCACCTAATTGAAAAATTATAGAATCGATTAGTTTAAAGCTCAAAACTCGACCTACGGACCTCCAAATTTGAATCCGTTTTCACCCACGCGTCACAAATGACATATGTAGGCGAGCTATATCAACGGATTTCAAATTCGAACCCCGATGCAAAAACTCACATATTGATCGGAGGCTTTCTAATAGGAAAATTTCCTACTTCCTAATTTCTTCAATCCCTTCTTCCTAATTTCCCAAATTAGGGTTAACACCAATAAGGAGACTCATCTACACCTCCAAATTCATCAAATTCTCACCTCTATATCGCTCGGGCATTTCACCGAATACCCGGCGTGCACAAAATTTATACTTTCATTCTCCATCTTTTCCGTTAAGTTCTAAGTCTACAAAATCCCTTCTAAATTCATATTAATACTCTCACACCACTCCACAACCTCCCATACGTTTTCTAAACACGCTAGAAGCAAGTTTCTTAATTCACTTCACATATTCTAAAATTTGGCTTTATGCCAAAATTAGAACTTCATGATTTCACCATGATATACACTAATCTTAACTTCTAACATGTTCTATATAATCTCTTTTACAAACCCAAAATCCTAATTTATTAACAACTTAACAATCCACTAATTTCTCAAATCTACCACTTCCAACATCTCTAAATCTCTCTACCATAATAATCCTACTCCATAAAAATTAATCCAACTCAATTTTATACAATAAAATAAAAAGGGATATACCTTTTCGAAATCCTTTCGAAAATCCGACACTTCCACGATGTAGAGAACCCTTCAATTAGCTTAGTTCCCAATTTAATTGAAAAATCATGGAATAGATCGATGGATTTGGATGTTGGGAGGTCCGGCCGAATGGGGTCGATTCTTTCGGCTGGAAGGATCGAAACCAGGAAGGATAGGGAAAAAGGAGAAGAAGGAAGAGAGGAGGGGTTTTGGGGAAATATTATATTATTAATAATATAATTAGTATGGGATAATTGCATATGAGCCCCCAATCTTCAAAATATTTCAAATAAACCCCAACTCTATTCTTTATTAATACCAACAATACAAATACATTAAAATTGTCTCATAATAATCCTCCAAACTATAAAATAAAAATAAAAATAAACAATATCTCTTCACATAAAATTTCAACTCGTAGCTCCAATATATCAATAATACCAATCTACCACAAATATCCATACCAGTATCAATAAGACATCACTTAAAATAATTCTCACCCCTACAAAATATAAAAATGAATATTTTCGGTATTTTAAAATCCGAGGTGTTACAGCCTCCCGAAGCACAGCCACCAGATGTAGACGCAAGCAGCACCACCCTCCTTGTGCAAGGTTCCAGCCAGCACCCGGCTGCTTCAGACCCGAAGTCAGCAAGAAACCATCGTCGCAACCGTGCCTTCATCGCTTTTTCGTCACGTGTGTTTGTGTTTCCGTTCGTGCGAGTTTGTGCCTTGTTCGTGTGCTTTAGTTCGTGGGTTCGTGTTCGCGGGTTTTCGTCATTGTCTTATAATCCTTGTAAGGAAAGTATCCTTGTACGAATATTTTTGTTTTCCTGTATAAGCATTCTTTGAAATACCACAATTAGGTTTATCGTTGTGATCCATTTCTCATGCCTTATACGTTGATGATCTTGATCCCTATCCATTTTGGTTTGTTTCCGTTAATTCCATATTCGTAAAAGATCACGAATACTTCGTTATTGCATCCATTACATGAACACGAATTAGATCTAGATATTTATCTATGTGAATACATGCCCATGAATAACTAAGAGGTATAGAATGTTTTGTTATAGGTGATCTTACGGTTACATCGTATGTTAATAAGCATGTAGACATGGTGATATGGCTAAAAATAGGATTAAATCGGGACCGTTCATATCGGACACGAATCTTAAATCTCAGGGGTAAAACGGTAATTTCACCTACTAATGGGTCTGAAATGAGAACTGGGTCTTTCTTCATGACCCAATAACCCACGAACGGATCCACCTCAACTGGGTACGGGTCCCAACTCGAAACACACCCAGTCCAGTAAGATAAAATCAAGGTCTCTGATTAATCCTAATCAATGGCCCTGATTCACATCTATCTTTTCACTGGGGATTAGGGATTACATTCCTTATCTGATTACGGGGATTATATTCCCTATCAAATTACGGGGATTACATTCCTAATCTGATCCCTCAGGCACCTATAAATACGCCCCATCCATCTCCATTAAGTGGTAATCAATCTTTTGCCAGTTTTACGCTCTTTCATAATCATTCCTGGTTACTGACTTGAGCGTCGGATGGTGCGTCGCCGGGATCAACCCCGGTGTCTCGCACTTTTTACAGGTGAACGGCGGGAGTCAACGGTCAAACTCCGGCGGAACAGGTTACAGGTTTGCTATTCAAGTTTTCCTAAGAATCCACAAATACTATCTGTTTACCCCCACACCAAATTTAGCGGTAACAGATTGGCGCCATCTGTGGGAAACAAACGAATAGCGGCCTCCCCTCTTCCCGCCGGTCAGATCTTCTCCAGCCATGCATCCAAAACAGAAGGGGAAGGCAGCGGTCTCCAACCGAAGAACCACTTCTCTTCCTCCTCTCCCTCCTCCAGTTCAAGGTGCTCCTACTCAACAGGCCCCTCCAGGGTCTCGGGGGGCTGCCCAGGAGGGCTCCCGTCAGAGTCATCCGAAGCAACATCCTCCTCATGACCAAGTCGCGGGTCCCAATCCTTCAGTTGAATCTGTGGCCTCTCAAAGCCCTCCCGAGCGGGATCTTCGTCAAGTAATTGCCAACCGTCAAAAGGGGGTCGACCTCAGAACTCGCCTGAATGGATGGCGAGCCCTTGGTCGAGTCCATCAACTCGAAAACTTAGGATCTTCAAGAATCCGAACCCCCCGACGACCGAGGACTAGAAGATCCCCTCCCCTGAGGAGGCAAAGAGGGTCCCCTCAGCGCCATCGGCGGAGAACTCATTCTCCAATAAGCCGAGCCACACATAGGGACCGCCAAGCTGGAGAGGCACCGGTCACAAGGGCAGATCTTCAAGACTTCCAAGCGACAGTCTTAAGGGCCCTCACTCTCGCCCTAAAGAGCGACCAGAGGCCACCTACTCATGAGCCGGCTAGGAGCCACCGCCTTCACACTCTCAGTCCTCGTCCTTCTCCAAGCTACCATCGCCGCAGCCCCAGTCCATCCTCGTACGAAGATGAGTCCCGGGGCTCGGCAAGATATGATCAAAGAGAAGACTCAGTCTACCGCCGTCTCCACGAGATGGAGAGGCGCCTCGGCCGAATTGACAAGGAAGAAGAGCAACGGGTGATAAACCTCCGCCCGAGCAGACCTTCATTCTCCCGCACCATCATGGAGGCCCCCATCCCAGAAAACTTCAAGCCGCCTCACCTCGAGACGTATACCGGGGAGTCGGACCCCACAGATCACATAGAGAGTTTCAAAACTCTCATGATGATCCACCATGCTTCAGACGCCCTCCTCTGCAAGATCTTCCCTGCCATGCTGAAGGGGTCTGTGCGAGAATGGTACTCTCGACTCGCCCCGGCCTCCATCTTCCCCTTCGATCAGTTCGAAGGGCTCTTCCTTACTCATTTCGTGAGTAGCCGCCGAGCTGAGAAAGCAAGTGTATCTCTGGTGACCCTCAACCAAAAAAAAGGTGAACGCCTAAGAGATTACGTTCGACGCTTCACCGCCGAAGCCCGGTCCATTCCCTCCCTCAACCAGTCAGTAGCCTCTGCCTGCATTCGAGCGCAACGTCACTAATGCCAACCTCAGGGCATCCCTTGCCAAGAAGCCTCCTCGGGACTTCTCAGAGCTCCTACTTAGGGTGGAGAAGTACATACGGGCGGAAGAGGCTCTCAACCCCATTGCTCATGAGGATACATCTTCCGGGAACAAACGGAAGAACACAAGTGAAGAGGGGCCCCAAAAATCCCAGAAGGACAGTAATGGCCAGCGCCATTCGACTCCACGTTTTGAGAAGTTCACCCCCCTCATTGCTAATATATCAGAAGTCCTTATGGAGGTGGACAAGGAAGGACTACTCTGCGCTCCCCCTAGAATGAATACCCCTGGCAAGAAGAGGAACAAAGATAAGTGGTGCCGCTTTCACAGGGATCACGGTCACGACACGGATGATTGTCGGGCTCTGAAGGAGGAGATCGAAGAACTCATACAGCGGGGGCACCTGACCAAGTTCGTCCAAAAAGATGGCGCCGAGCTTCCCCCCTGAGGAGCAAACAAGCGAACAAAAAGTCCCGCCGAGCCTCAAGACTCAGAATCTCCCAACTCCTCCCAAGAGGTCTTCACCTTATTGTAGAAGTAGGATCTTGATTTTCAATAAGGCCGATGCTTGTAACTCGGTCAACAGCATGTAATAATGGCTCGCCCTATTGAAGCGGCCACTTAGTTTATCTCAATAAAACTTTACATTTTTCATTAAAAATCATTGCTCTTGCTTCTTTTCTATTCTTCGAGTCACATCTACGACTCGTTAAATGGTGAGTTCGGAGTCCAGCTTCTTCTACATGACTGCTCCCCCAACTCACTAAGCTCAAACAACGAGTTCGGAGTCCAACACTTGGCTCGATTTCGCTTCAAATAACTTGCTCCTAAGCGAGTTAGAAGTGGCTCGCCATTCGGAATTGCTCCCACAACTGTTGAATCCCTCTAACGACGAGTTCGGAGTCCAACACTTGGCTCGATTCCGCTTCAAATAACTTGCTCTTAAGCGAGTTAGAAGTGGTTCGCCATTCGGAATTGCTCCCACAGCCGTTGAACCCCTCTAACGACGAGTTCGGAGTCCAACACTTGGCTCGATTCTGCTTCAAATAACTTGCTCTTAAGCGAGTTAGAAGTGGTTCGCCATTCAGAACTGCTCCTACAACCGTTGATTCTGTCACTTAAAAAGCAAGTTCGGAGCTCACAACTCTCTCCTAGAGTTGCTCCTCAAACTTGTCTCCCAAATGGCTCTCTCCTAGAGCCAAGCTCTTTGCTCCGCTCGCCTCCGAAGCGGAGCTCTTCTCATCGAGTTCGGAACTTACAACTCTCCCCTAGAGTTGCTCCTCAAACTTGTCTCCCAAATGGCTCTCTCCTAGAGCCAAGCTCTTTGCTCCGCTCGCCTCCGAAACGGACCTCTTCTCATCGAGTTCGGAGCTCACAACTCTCTCCTAGAGTTGCTCCTCAAACTTGTCTCCCAAATGGCTCTCTCCTAGAGCCAAGCTCTTTGCTCCGCTCGCCTCCGAAGCGGAGCTCTTCTCATCGAGTTCGGAACTTACAACTCTCCCCTAGAGTTGCTCCTCAAACTTGTCTCCCAAATGGCTCTCTCCTAGAGCCAAGCTCTTTGCTCCGCTCGCCTCCGAAGCGGACCTCTTCTCATCGAGTTCGGAGCTCCAACTCTCTCCTAGAGTTCCTCCTCACACTCGTCTCACAAATGGCTCTCTCTTAGAGTCAAGCTCTTCGCTCCGCTCGCCTCCGAAGCGGACCTCTTCTCAACGAGTTCGGAGCTCACAACTCTCTCCTAGAGTTCCTCCTCACCCTCGTCTCACAAATGGCTCTCTCTTAGAGTCAAGCTCTTCGCTCTGCTCACCTCAAAGGATGGGTCTTCCCACGGCTCTTACGTGGGTCTTCCAAGCACATCTTCTCCGCCCCTAGGAGTGGAGCTCCTCTTCAAAAATCCCCAAGACCAAAACTCTCCTCAACCTCATGAATACAAGGATGTTGCCTGGCTATTTTGGCCATGAAGGAGGGTGAATCTTCATCTCACTCCTAAAGAGAAGTTGTAGATCTTCGAATTAGCTTCGAAACAAGGGGTCGCACGCCCCGAGCAGACCTCCGTAGCACCGGGAACATCGAGAAGAACTCTCCAGGGACCTCGGCACAAGCTGACGAGCGTTCTTGCCACCGTCCATGTTACATGGAAAATTGGACTTCGGCACAAGTCGCCGAGCGTTCTTGACACCGACCATGTTACATGGAAAATTTGGCCTTCGGCACAAGCTGCCGAGCGTTCTTGCCACCGACCATGTTACATGGAAAAATTGGACCTCGGCACCCCTTCGCCGAACATTCTTGACACCGACCATGTTACATGAAAAAATGGGACCTCGGCACCCCTTCGCCGAACATTCTTGACACCGACCATGTTACATGGAAAAATCGGAACTCGGCACCCCTTCGCCGAACGCTCTTGGCACCGACCCACAAACATGGAAAAAACTCACTCCGCACCTCGGCAGGAGATCCCGAACCCCCCTGGACTTCGGCCTCCTTCTTAACACATATTTGGAGGGGGTCGACAACGTCGCCGAAGCAACTTGCCACCAGAACTTAAATAAGAAAAATTCTTTGCCTCAAAATCCGTGCTCGGATTCACCGAACAAGAAGCCAAAAAAAAGGGGGGGAAACGGGTCGGCAGTTGGGGTTCGGACCCGTTAAGGATCCATACCCGAACCCTACTGCCACGTCGCCCCCCTCTCCTTCTCCATATTCCCGCCAAAACCAAATAGAGCAAAACCCAGCGACCTCTTCTCTTCTTCACTGCACCAAACACCTCCTTCAACCCCCGACCCCGTCGACACCAAACTTGACACCGAGCTCCTCCTCCAACGGCTAGCTCCACTCCGCTCGTCGAGGTCGTTCGCCACCTCCATCTTCGAGCACGTCTCCCATCGCCAAGCTCACAAAGTCTCCGCCACCTGCAAGCGCTTCGAGCTCATCTGCCGAGCTCGTTTCGTCACCGAGCTCATCTGCCGAGCTCGTCTCCACTCGCCATCAGCTCCCTCCTCGAGCTCCGCCATGGCTGACCACGATGCCGAGCTCCGAGCTCCGTCATCTCCTCAAGCTCCGTCGAGCTCCCACCTCGAGCGAGCTCCACCATGGCCGAGCTCCACCTTCGCCGTGCCTCCCCTTCGTCGAGCTTCTTCCCACCGAGCTCATCGACTGAGCTACAAGCTCCGACGTCTCCCTCATCGAGCTCCATTATCTCCGAGCTCACCATCAACCTCCGAGTTCAGTCACCTTCCTCGACGAACCCACCATCTCCAATGCCGAACTCAGCCCATCGCGAGACCAACTCCGATGAGCTCCATCACCGAGCTTCAAAGCTCGCCTCCATTTGCCGAGCCCCTTCTCCTCGAAGCCCCAGCGACGCCCTCGGAGGCGAAGATGGAATGGGAGATGGAGTCGGGGTCGGAGGCGTCGTTGGGTCGAAGGAAACGAAGAAGAAGGGAGGAAGAAGGAAACAGAGGAGAAAGAAGCAGCGGAGAAAAAAGAAAAAAAAGAAGTCAACGGTTGACTGCCACGTGGCGTCCACATGGACTTCGGCCACTCTTTGCCGAGAGTTCTTGGCACCGAGCATGTTACACCAAAAAAATGGCCCCCTCTCCCTCCTCCCAATGCGCGCTCGCTTGATCGTGATCAATGCATACGATCGCGCCACGTGTCCAGGTAATATTTAATTAATTAATTAATTAATTTATTTATTTGTTTTAATTATTTTAAAAACAATCTGAAAAAATATTTTAAAATCGGAAAAAATTAAATAAAAATTCTAAAAATAATTATAAATTCAGAAAAATTATTTTTAAATTCTGAAAAATATAATTATTTAATTAGAATAATTATTTAATATTTTCGATAATTAATTATATAATTCGGAAAATGAATAAAAAATTCAAAAAAATGAGAAAAAATTCAGAAAAATCTGGAAAAATCACCAAAAATCCAAAAAATTCTGAGGATATTTTTAGGTATTTTACAAGCCCAGAATAACACCGTTACACCCCCGAGCAAGATCCAAACTCCCTTAAGAACACCGATAAAATTCCGTACGCCATTAGAACAACAAAACTACTCCTCAAAGACTGAAAAAACTCACTCTCTAGGAGTGGGGGGCTCGTGATATGGCTAAAAATAGGATTAAATCGGGACCGTTCATATCGGACACGAATCTTAAAGCTCAGGGGTAAAACGGTAATTTCACCTACTAACGGGTCTGAAATGGGAACTGGGTCTTTCTTCACGACCCAATAACCCACGAATGGATCCACCTCAACTGGGTACAGGGTCCCAACCCGAAACACACCCAGTCCAGCAAGATAAAATCAAGGTCTCTAATTAATTCTAATCAACGGCCCTGATTCACATCTATCTTTTCACTGGGGATTAGGGATTACATTCCTTATCTGATTACGGGAATTATATTCCTTATCAGATTACGAGGATTATATTCCTAATCTGATCCCTCAGGCGCCTATAAATACCCCCCCATCCATCTCTATTAAGAGGTAATCAATCTTTTACCAATTTTACGCTCTTTCATAATCATTCCTGGTTACAGACTTGAGCATCGGAGGGTGCGTCGCCGGGATCAACCCCGGTGTCTCACACTTTTTGCAGGTGAACGGCAAGAGTCAATGGTCAAACTCCGGCGGAACAGGTTACAGGTTTGCTATTCAAGTTTTCCTAAGAATTCACAAATACTATCTGTTTACCCCCACACCAGATTTAGCGGTAACACATGGCATACTGATTTGAATACCCGTTAAATTCTGATTGACATCGTACATCGATTTGGATCCATTGTGTTTATTATTAATGTTGTAATCCAAAAAAAACACTGTTGTCCTGATTTGGCACGATGAATTAAACCATGTTAATGTCAGAATAATGACTAAGTTTATGAACATAAAATGTAGACCCTTGTTTCTAGCTTCTAGAACATCCGACGGATTCGAAATCTGATCTATGCTGTGCGAGATATACCATTTTTAATGCTGCTAGCTTTAGATTTCCAGATTTCTGATTTACGATGTATTGACATGTTTATTAATTTAAAAGTCTGATTAATAGTGTAATTATGTCATGATAAATTCCATTATGTTTCTTAACATGATTAGAAACCTGATTATAAATTTTATAGAATTTTTATAAGAATTTCTTACTGTTTTATGAATATATGAATTGTACACTAAGTTTATGCCAGAACAGGAAATCCGTAAAGAACAGACTAATTGACTTAGTTAATTTTATCGGAATGTTGAATTTAAATATACGTTAGAATCGGTGAGGAATCTAGTTTCTGGAACTCCTTACTGATCTTGAATTGCTTCTCCGTAGCAACGGGAATTTCAGTTTTGGTGTAGCAACGTCATGCTGTCCAGAATTAGAGTTCTTGTTGTTTCAATATTTATAAGTTTGTTTATGGTACCCGAACATGTTTTCTGCCCAGTTTGAACCTAGTTTATGTCCCTGTCATGTTTACCTGTCCCTGATTTTGCACATTCATGTCTGTTTTGGTAAAAAGAATAAGTATCAAGCCAAGGTTTAAGGGAAAGATCTGGTAGTGGACAATATAGGTAAGTGTACTCGGAAGGGGGCTCATGTTTTCCCATTTGTTATCTGTTTATCTGTTTACATATTACCTGACTGCATTCTTCCCTATAGGAAGGTGTACTCGGAAGGGGCCTCGTGGGTCCCACATGTTTGCATGAATACATGATTACATGATTACATGAGTATGTTTATCTGTTTCGGTTTGTCTGTTTATCAATTTATGTCTGAGTGTACGGCCCTATGGAATCCACAACTTAATCTAAATGTAACTCGTTTGTATGCAGCAACCATGTGGTATGAGACGCATGAGTGATGTGTTAGATCGGATTAAATAAAAGACTTAAGAATAACATGTTTTACCTGCATATTTCTGTCACCTATTTCACATGTTTATCTGATATCTGCTACAAGTTTACATATTTATCTATTACTTAATCCTGTTATCTGATCCTGTTTACTTGATTACCAGTTTATTTGACCCTATTTACTTGTTGCATTCCTTTCATGCTATGTTCTGTGCTCTTGATTCTTGTTTCCTGCTCTGTATTCTTATTTACCTTGTTCCTGTACCCTTTCTGCTTGTAATACTTGTGGCCCGTAGCTTGCACTAACGGGAAGATTATTTTTCTGTTGCTCTGTTTCTTTCGAATTGATAAATATACAGATTTTGGAGACCAGTTACCTGCAGCAGTAAGCGATCAAGTGTTCTAAGCCTTTTAGATTGGGATCTTTTGTGCATTAGTTTATTTCTGTATCGAGTTTATCAGTTTCTTTTGTTGCTACTTGATACTTTGTAATTAGGCATGTTTGACCCGGAGTTTTATTGTTTCTCCAGATCTTATTTTATTTGAGAATTTTATATTTGATTTCGAGTAATTCTTGTGATTATGAGGTTTGATTCATGCATGCGTGGTTGTATCTTTCTGTTTACTGTTGAGTTGATCCTTACAGCTTACGAATGATGGAAATCATTCACTAGGCTTATTACGTACTCGTATTCCGTATTCTTTTGGGAAGCGGAGCGTGATAGTAGAGTTTGTGGGTTTAGTGTTGGAAATTTGGAGAGGGAGATTTTTGTGTTGTGATGCTATGTAATTTATGTGTTCGACAAAAAGCGTTAAGTGTAATTTTAGGGTGAATGGAAATGAGAACGGTGATTGGGAATTTGATTTGATTATCATGAGATTAGTTGTTCATGCCTTCGTTGGGATCATAAATCGTGTTTTGATGATGAGTTCTTTATTGATAGTGTTGTAGGCGCTTGAGTTTTTATGGGAGCTAATTTATTAGCATTATTATACTTTACTTTATAATATATTATCTGGTTATATGAGGATACTTATGTGAAGATGATAATGAAGATTTCAGTCATTTCAGTAGGAATGATATTCATAAGTTTATCCCAATTCTCTCCAATTTTTTAGGGACATCTATATAATTTTATGAGTCCCTTAAAACTTATTTAGGCTGTGCAATTTGTACAGGGTAACGCTAGTCTATATCTTATACTAAAGGAGAGAGGATCTACCCCTTCTCTTATTTCTGTATCTTGAAATAGAGAAAAGAGAGTAAAAGTAGAGATTCATATTTAACTAACACGTGCACTACTCACGATGTTATTAAAAAACAAAACAAAATAAAAACATCAATCCCTCAAATACAGTATCTTCCCCTCTCACTTTTCCAATCTAAAAAAAATCTCACTTCTCCCTAACCCCCCCCCCCCCCCCCCCCCCCCCCCCTCAACTTTAGTATTATTCAATTGTATACATAATGGCTTAGTTAAACCATCTGCTTATGTGAGGATGATAATAAAGATTTCAATAATTATGGTAGGAATGATATTCATAAATCTCCCAATTCTCTCACATTTTTTGGAAGTCCTATATAATATTATGAGTTCAGCAAAACTATTTTTGGCTATGTAATTTGCTCACGGTAACACTAATTATATTATATCTATATCTCTAATCTCTAATCTCTAATATTATAATAGGAGAAGGCCTTAGTGTCAATCTATTACTTTCCGTGCATCGCACGTGCAACTCCAATTCTCCCTTTATACACTTTAAATCTACCAACTTACGTGCATCATATGTACAACTCCAACTCTCCCATTATACTCTTTATAATATTACTTTAAAAATATATTTATTTATTTACATATGCCTCACACGTGCTATATTATATTACTTTAAAAACTATATATTTATGAAAATGTGCATCACACGTGCTAAATATTAGTCTTATACTAATAGGAGAGAGAGTCTACCCCATCTCCCATTTCTCTATTTTGGAATAGAGAAAGGAAAGAAAAAATAAGGATTCATATTAAACTAACATGTGCACCACGCATGATTTTATTAAAAAATAAAAATGAATAAAATCTCCAATCCCTCAAATAAGTCTTCTCCTCTCACTTTCTCAATCTAAAAAAAAATCTCACGGTTTTAAATTTGCAAATAGAGGTGTTGCTGAATACACTGTAATTGACAAATGGCAAAACCACCGTAAACGATAATTTGGGAAAATGATGGACATAGGTGTGTTGTTGCATGTTTGGTGCTCTGCACGAACATGAGAGATAACGAACATTAGAGATACTATATGCATTAAATCACTTTAATTTATGTTCTGACGATCTCTTTGTTTATAGAACAATTCAATTAATTTTTAAAAAAATATTTGTTCTGATAGGTCGATGATGATTTTATATCAAGTTTTCGTATAGTCTATTTTATATCGGTTCTCTTGCTTATTTTTTTATTATAAATTGAGTTGTAGACTTGTAGCCTGTAGCTCAAATTTATATAAATTATAATTTCTTTATTTATTTTAATAAACAAATTTAGCAAAATAAAATTATTGTAATCATTAATTATAGCGTCCGCTTCAGTAAGACTTAACTCACTCAGCATCATTATTCAAACAAGGAAAAAAATCAATTAGCAAACTTTCCCGTGGCAAGATAATTGGCACAAAACTTGTTCTCACGGAAGATATGCTTGAAAGAGGTGATAGAGAACTCCTCCATTAAAGCTCACTAGTAATCTGCAAATAAGATATGCACGTTCGAATCAAAAAAATTTATAGAATAAATAATAATGTGTAATCTGACATGAAATCTGAGACATCACTTTATTCATACATACTCTTTACAAATTACTTCCAGTGATACAAACTTTTATTTTATATAAGTGACACTTGTGTAAATAATTATGTCGTAAATAAATTTGAACTTTGAGGGTATTATGATAACTGATAACGGTTGAGTAAATAATGGTTAATATAACTCCCACTTAAAATGAATGGTTGAAATTAGCTGGTTCATTGCCTACAAATTACAATCCCAACTCTCCTATTATAATATTAGAGATTACATCTTGATGAATGCGAACCATTAGAAAGTCATCTTTTGGACTAGGCCATCATGAATAATCAAGTGAAGAGATTTTAGTCCAAATGCGTGGGTGCTTGTTCGTGCTTGATATCAATTATAACTTATAAGTGCTATTTTTTTCCTTTCATTTTAAAGCAATGTCGTACACCGCACGTACACCGCACGGACACTCTGGCAATAAATCTCATAATAAAAGAATGATGCAAGTGGGAATTGAACTCCCGACATCCTGCTTACTAGCTAAGAGCATCCACAGTCATGTGATATTTTGCCATTTTATGCATTTTTTACCTTTTTGAATGCTGCAGTCGTGTGGTAATGTAGTATCCCATATTTTTAAATATTATTTTTAAGAGTTATAAATAAACTAAAATAATTTTTGGTGATTTAATAAATAATTTTCTGAAAATTTATCTTTAAACACGTGCAAAACACGTGCAAATTTCAAAGTCAAAAATTATTTTGTGAAAAATCATTATTTATTATTAGATATTATTTTTGAATTTTTTGAATTTTTCTGATATTTATTGGACCTATTTGCAAATATTTAAAAAAGAATGACTTTTGTGCAAAATTCCAAATGGGAGTGAAAACTCTAGATTTTCAGATTTTTGGGCTGGGTATAATGCCTAGTCAACTCAGGTTCAAAAAGTTTACTTTTTGTTTTGATGAATTTGACTTATTCTACAAGTTTTGATAAAAGATGATCTTTTCGAAAAATTGCTATTTGAAGGGATGAAAATGTAAAATTATTTTCTGGGCTTTTTAAACAGTGCCGGCTGACTTATTAATGGTTGTTTTGATTTTTAATCTCAAATAAATTGGTTTTAACTACTTTCATAGTATGAGGATCTATTTATGTAAAGTTATATTTTTAAAGGGAGTATTTTGTAAATATGTTCAAAACCCTAATTCTCTTGATTTCCGACCAATTTAAAAGGTGGAGTGCACCCGTCTTTCGCTGAACAACACAGAATTTTATTACTATTATTTCGTGAAGATTTAAAGAGGAGATCTTGGATTCTTTGCAAAGGATGGATTTTTCGTCTTGCTTTGTTATATTCATTTGATATCTCCAACAAGATGAGTGACATGTTTTGTTTTGTTTTACTTTATGTATGTTGTATGTGATGATCTATCTATTAGAAAGCATGCTAGGGTTTTGATATGAATACATATGGTGGATTGGATGAATTGATAAGTTAAAAATTGGATCTTTTGTGAAAACCCTTGTTATTTGTGAGTAGAATTTGCATGTGAATAATTTTAGATTGTAGGAGAACCCAATATAAATTGTGAGTAGGCTATTTCTGTTGGATTATTGCTTATTTGATTGAGTATGGTGAATGTTATGCATAAATTGATTAAAGAGGAGATTTTTGACTATTGGTGAGTTGGATGAATGCAACTTGGCCATGTTAATGATAAATTTGTTTTTGTTCATGAATTAATTAACTATTGAGAATAGTTGAGATTGAGTTTGATAAATTTGTTTTTGTTCATGAATTAACTATTGAGAATAGTTGAGATTGAGTTTGAGAAATTTTGAGAAGGAGTAATGGATTAAAAGACCATGTCTTGAGGATTTGAGTTGTGATGACTAAATTTGGGTTTGATACATTTTGACTAAATTTGGAGATTCGTGATTTTGTGAAAGATATTACTTGAATTTGGATTTCTCAAATACTAAGATTAAATCTGAATATTTTGTTATTTTCAATTATGGATTTGTGAAGTTCTTTTGGTGCACAAGCATGCACAAACGTTTTTCATAAATATCGTATTTTTGTTGTTTAAGAAGAAATTGAGTTTTATGTGTTTTCGAAGGATTTGACTATATCTCAACTTATTTTGGTACTGATAAGGTTTGGAATATAAAACAAAGTTATTTTGATGTATCACTGATTCTTAAAAACTCTAATTTTGATATATGCACACATTCATGTTTTTATTTTGAAGAAATTCATCAAAACGCTATTTTTATCAATTCAAGTGGTTTTGATTGGTTTTTATGGATCTTTATATATCCTATAAGTTGTATTTGATCATATCAAAAATATACCTTTTACAGATTTGGTTTTTATAAAGTAAAACTTCGTATCGGTTGAAATATGCACAACCCAAACTGCAGTTTGTAGGTGTGACAGTCGATTGGTATGTTTCGACAGTCGACCGTTGCTACCTGGCTGCTGTGTTTTATCGTTTTCTTGAAATCTCGTGCGGAACAGTCGACTAACCCATTTTTCCAGTCGAATGTCTCTACTCTATTTTGATATTTTCTCGAAGTGTTGGATTTTCGCTCTGGACAGTCGACTGATGACTTTTACAGTCGACCGTCAATACTTAGAATTTATTTTCTTAAAAATGTTGGTTTTTCGCTCTGGACAGTCGACCGATGACCTTTTATAGTCGACTGCTACTACTTAGAATTATTTTCTTGAAGTGCTGGTTTTTCGCTCTGGACAGTCGACCGACTTCGCTTTACAGTCGACTGTTCCTGATGTTTACTTGAGTTATTTTGATGTTATTTAAACAATTGATTCTTTAAATATTTTTGGATCTATAACTTACCATTCTAAATATTATTCTTTCTACAGAATATATGTTTTGAAGATATTTTATTGTTGGATTTGGATTCTGGAATTTTATAAAGGCTTGGATTTTTGTTGATTGGAGAAGTTTCTCCATATGATCGTTTTGACGATGAATTTGTGAGTTTTGGTCTTATCAACATCTCTAGAAGTTGAGTGGGAGTCCTGTGAATTGGCAGTTGAGATTTGTTGAGTTAGACCTGGGGGGTCTTGGTTTGGTTGTTGTTGAGTATTTAATTCCGGCAGGATACACCAACTCTAGCGATGGGGATTTTTGTGCTTTAATAATAATTAACTTAAGGACAGGCACTAGTGGGAACGTGATGGAACTTGGAAAACGTAAGTATAGGCTCATGGTTTGTTTAGTCCAACGGATGCGTTCTAGGACTGTTTATTGTTCTGTCCCGAGAGGACATTTGTATGTTTGTGTGTCGAGGGTTTGCAGGCCTATTCACGGAGCTTGCAGGGGGCATTCGCGTATCGAGGGTCGGCAGGCCTATTCACGGAATATACTTGGTGTATCTGCACGGCGAGGGCCTTGCAAGCCTATTCGTGGGGTACACAATTTAGGGGATGAATCTCCGGTTGTTTTTGAGCTATCTTACATGATGCTTGCGCATCGAGGATTGTGGTGCCTATTCGCGGAGTATTCTGGATCTTGTTTCCATTACCGTAGTAGGATTAGTTTCATAACGAGGAATTTAACTCTATAAAGTGGAGATCGTTAAGGGCTTGCACCAGACCTATGTACAATGGAATGCATATAATCCGACAAGTATGCATTAGAGAGTCAACATATAGAGATTTTGTTTTCATGACTTGGTTTTATGCTTGTGTTTTTCCTGTTTTTCCTACACTTGACACTTAGGCTAGATTCACTTGATGTTTTCATGTATTACTATTTACTATCTTATATTCCTTGATGTTTTCATGCTTTACTTATTGTTATTTCTCATTTCATATAATCTTGCTATTAATACATGTTGTTGATGACTCTATGCTTTATGTTTAAATATGTTGCTTTGTTTTTATGTCATTCACACCGTTATGGCTGACCCCTGTAGTTTTGGGGGTTAGGGTTATCTCTAGCCTCATGTTTTACAGGTAAGTGCTTATAGCTTGGGATTTGGATGCTTGTACTACGAAGATAATAGAGCTTGTGTAAGAATTGTAAAAGATGTGTTGTAGAAAGAAAAAGTTTGTAATTCAAGGTGTTTTGTTTTCCACTGTGTTTGTAAAGATTGTTGTAATAAAAGTTGAAATAAAAATTATCTGTATTTTTGGCTATGTTTACTATTGCAATTGAAGTTGATACTGGAAATTGTGTCGCGTATTTCGAAGATATCATATTGAAAATTCGGGACGCTACAGGTAAATATGCATATTTTGCCATTTCCGCTACAATAGAATGCTATATTTGAAGGAAAATATAACAATATGCATATTATAGTGAACGAAACACGATGTCGTCCCAAATATTTTATAATATTTTTAACCCATTGGACAAAACATGATGTTTCGTCCGATGAAATTAGATTTTTTTAAATTAAAAAAAAAAACCTAACAATAATAACAACAACAAAGCATTTTTTCCAATTAGTTGGGGTTGGCTACATAAATCCTGGTTTTCCATTCTGCTCAGTTTAGCGCAATATATTTAAAAAAACCACAGAAAAGAAAAATCCACGTGGTCAAAACATTATGTTTCGTCCAAGAAAATAAAATGGAGATTTTTTTTTTGCAATTTTTGTCATTTTTGAATTCTATGGGTTAAATTGTATATGATTTTCTATGGATTGAATTAATTGGGACGGTTGAATTGATATGAAAAAATAGCACCTAAATATTAAAAGAAAAACAAAAATCCACGGACGAAACATGATGTTTCGTCCAAGGGAATGGAGGGCTTTTTGGCACATTTCTTTGCATTTTTGGGATTCTATGGGTTGAATTGCATATGATTTTCTATGGATTTTTGATTTGGATGGTTTGATTTACCTAAAATAACACCTAAATTAAAGGGGAAAAAACCAAAAATCCCAGATGAAACACCATGTTTTGTCCGAGAGTTTTGCTCATTTGCAAAAGCGTCGGACGAATCCGACAAAAAATATATATTTTTCATTTTTTTTTTGTTCCAACGAAACATCATGTTTTGCTCGTTCAAATTTTCTCCAACTTTGCTATTTTTTGCCATTTCGTCACTGCAGCAAAACAATCAAATGATATTTCTATTTATACATTTTACCATTTTTTAGCATGCACGACTGTGGATGTTCTAAGAGGCTTATCCTTATACTATAATGTCACTTGCTATAGGTGCTAATTTGATAGGTACTAGGTTTACCCGTGGACACGTGCCTACGACACGTTTTTTGAACGATGCAATATATGAAAAACACTGTAAACAGTAAAATATATGCAATTCTATTTGACTAACAAATCACTTAAGTAACATTTATATGCAATACCATCTGGTTAGTGACTACACGATAAGTTATAAAAAATAATTAGAATGTCGTAAAATAATTACATACTAAAACAATTAGGGGTGGTTTGGCTGGTTATAAAAAAATGAAGAGAGGGAAAAGCACTGTAGCGAAAGCAATTCCTTTGATTTGATTTCTTAAAAATAGCTTTGGTTGAATATAGATTTACTGTAGCAATAATTAATTGTTAGTTTTGTTTTGGTTGTAGTAATACTGTAGCGAAAGTAATTTAAAACACTTTTTAATTTTTTGTTTACATGAAATTAATCCAAAATTAGGGATTAATTAATTTTATTTAAGCTTAATCCCTAATATTTTGGATGAGTTAATTAATCTTAATTAGATTGAAACTAATTAACTTTTAATCCTTAAATTTTAATTAATTAAAAAAAGACTAAATCTTTTCTTAATTAAGATTAGTGTGATTTTAATTAGTCTTTTCTTAATTAATTAAAAGTTGGGATTAAAGGTTAATTAATTTCAAAACTCAAACAAATATCAACTACTTCACACAATATAAAGTATAAATCTGAATGTGGCTGCTGTAGCGACAATAACAGGTACTTTAGGTACTGTAGCTACAGTAACTACAGTAACAGGTACTGTAGCTACAATAACGGTCGGGATAATGTCTTTTATAAGCATAAATCTAAATCATTAATTTGCTTTCAATTGAAGTAAAGCCACTTGATAGTTTTCTTTTGTTTTATTATATAGATTGTCATTTCTATAAATTCAAGATATATGCCGTGGGCATAAACTAATATTGTTATAGGCCTCTTGGAAGTTGTGTATAATCCATTCAAATTCCCAACAATTCAATTTGGGCCTCCATTTTAGAAGCCACGACCCAAGATATTCTCAAATTTCACTAATCCATATTACCATAGTAGATCGTGCTAGTCCATATGCATTCATTAATTGAATCCGAGCTACAACTACAACTCCTTTCAAAAATTTTGAGCTACAACTCTTTTATGATACTCTCTCAATCCCGCAATGTAAGTATTTTTAGTTTTCTACACTCATATTAAGAAACACCATGGAGGCGTTTGGTACAAGCTGATGTTTTTTTTATTCTCAGGAATCATAAATCTTGGGAATCATAAAACATGTTTGATAGGTCTTAAACATCTCTGGGAATCTTAGTTGAAAACTTAATTTTCTATATTTGGTTGAGCTAAATATTTCCTGAGAATTCTAATCTTATTGTCCAAAATATCCCTCTTATCTTTAAATAAAAAAACAAACTATTTGATGAAATACCCGAGTAAAAAAAATGATGCAAATCTGGGCCACAAAATAAAAACAATTTTAAGTGGTAATATGACTTAAAATTGAAAGAGGACAATATATTTGTAGGATATCAAAATTTTTGCTTGGCATTAAGATTTTTTATTTGTCGCTTTACGGGTATTAGGAGATATTAAATCCTAACCCTAATTTCTCTTTGTTCTTATTCTCATAATTATCAATAGTTATCAGTACTGTATAAGCCATATCCCTTTGTAACCGATGTCCTATATGTGAAGCTAATTTGCAGGCTGCAGCTTTTCTTTTTTCCCCTAAAGCATACATTTCATCTTAGCAAGGGCACTCTTCTTTGTTACCGAATGTTCCCGAAGGAACACACAGACACTGGGCACAACACTTGTTGCAGAAGAACAAACATGGTTTCTGGTGTGAAGTCGCTGAACACCTGAACTCACATGCCGCTGCACATTCTGCATATTTCAAACACAAACCCATAGTTATCGTTATGGCACCTTTGCAAAATAATCACTAATATTCGAAGACAAGATAAAAGATTAACAAGATTATTCGTTTTAAGTAATGAGCAGCTGTAGCGATCCATACGGTCTGGACGCAGGGATCCTTCTCCGCCAACCTGAAATTGATAGAACATTAATTATTAAAGTTTGTAACTGCTATTAAAAACTTGGTGTTACCAAATTAGTTAATTTTATTCTTAAGAAAATTTGCTACAAACCAAACAGTTGCTCCTCCTCTTCTTTGTCGATGGAGGAGATTGGGGAAATTAGGATTTATTTATTTGTTGATGAACGGGTGCTCGAATTTTTGGGGGAGAAAGAGGATGAACGGGTGCTCGGATTTTTGGGGGAGAAAGAGGGGATGGGTTTATTTGGGAGGAAAAGGAGAAGAAATATGAAGATCCAGGTTTAGGTTTTTTTTTATATTTTATTTTAAGGGCAAAATTGTAATTTTAAAGAAATAATATTTTTCCCAAGCACTTGGGAATCTAAGAATCCCCCACCAATGGGAAAATTTTTGTGGGAATTTTGGCAAAAAAAATCCCAAGAATCTTACAGGGGTGTATTGGATTGGAATTTGAAAAGAATTTAAAAGAATGTGAAGATCCTAGTGTATTCTATTAGGATTTTAAAGGAATTTATAAAAATCACAGTGTATTCAATTGAGACTTTAAGTGATTCTATTCAATTCTCGGTGTATTCAATTGAGATTTTAAATGACCCCATTCAATTCTCGGTGTATTCAAAAAGTTAATGATTTTGATAGAATTGAGAATTTGGAGGATTTAGATGGAATTTAGGGTCCGAGGTATAAATACCAAAAGCCTTTGCAATTCTCACATTTTCTGTAGAAACTTTCAAGCCATTGGTGAGTATGGTTTTGTTTCCTGTACATATGCCCCAAATTATCCCCAAATAATCCTAAACCCTAATTCCCTGCTCTCTCCATCGTCTTCTTCCTCCTCTTCTCTACCTCCCGACACCCTCCTCTGCTGCTACCCCACTCTCCTCTACCTCCCGACCTCCGATCCCCACGCAGAGGCCTAATTTAACCCAAACCCTAATTCAACCCAACCACCGATCCCCACGCAGAGGCCTCCATCCGCCTCCTGAAAGACAATGGAATCAATTTCAATCAAAATCAATGCGATGGAGTTGATTCAAAAATATTCTCAAGATTGCTATGGCATAAATTGGTTTCTCGTTGCAGGTACAAGACGAAGTGGATAACGTTCCATGGTTTGTATGATGTGGCCTATATAGTGAAACTGTTAACTGGAAGACCTATGGTGCAGAAACAACGAGTATTGATTTGATGAGGAGATGTGGTAGAGTTATGATGCCTAACGGGAGAGTTGATGCTCCTTATAGATCTCTTGCTCCATGACTTTGGTTACCGGGTGTTATTAGTTATTATTATTTTATGCTATTCCAGAATGTTAAAACAACGAGTATTGAGTTGATGGACTCATCAATAACTCTCTCATGTAGGGCTATTTTTTTTGTTGTTACTTTTGTTTATGTGGGTGTCCTTCTAGTATTTCAGAAAAAGCTTATGAGAATGATATTTTTATGACTTGCGAGGTTCCTTGATATTTATTGGTACTACTCTTATGAGAATGACAATCTTGTGTAGGAAATGAACTAATTATAAAGTTTATTTTCAATGAATTCCTTCAAATTCCATCAAATTCATAATAAGAATTCCATCAAACAATTTTAACATCCTTATAAATTCCAGTCAAAGTTTTAGGTGAATTCTCCATAAATCCCTTAAATACTGTGATTCTCAATTCTTTTAAAATCTTTTGAAATCTCAATTCAATACACCCCTGTTAGTTTCCTAGTAATCTGAATTTAAAAGCTAGCATACCAAACATGGGAAACTAGATTCCCAAGTTAAGATTACCAGAAAACAAAAAATAATCTCCCTACCAAATGCCCCCCATATGGAAAAATTTGCCGTACTGCCCTCTTTTTTGAAAATAATTAGTGACTTGCCCTAATTTCCAAAACAATTAGCGATATGCCCTTGTTTATGACACGTCAGTAACAAATGTTATTGGGAAAAACGACATCAGTTATTTCGATGCCGTTCTTCCCAATAACGGCATCTCTTTTTGAAAAAATTGTCATGCCGTTATTGGGAATAACGGCATATTTTATTTTTGTATAAAGATCTCTAAAGTATCAATCGTGACTTTAGGGAGAAATGCAAAAATTGAAATAACTGATGCCGTTCTCTGAGAGAACGGCATAGATTATACCGATGCCATTTTTCACAATAACGGCATCAATTATAATCTTTTTGCACAGGTTCCTATAATCGAAAAACTCTTCTTCTTCTCTTTCCACCCCTTATGATTTGTAAACATCTCTCTCTCGCATCGCTCCTGTTACCCACAAACCCTAGATCTCAAAATCAAAAATTCCAACCATTTGAGTCCTGTAAAATTCCATACATCCTACCTCCTTACTCCCACTCTCATTTGGAGTCTTCATCTACAACGAAATTTTGCTAATGGTTTTTTTGGTTTAATTTGAAGGTATTATCATCTTAACATTATGTTTGATTTTTATTTCAATGTTTTGTTTATTGTGAGTAGTGAATGACTTGAATATGTTTTAATTTTTATGCATAGGTATGGAATTTGATATCCCTATTTGGTTATATTATGGGGGTGAAGTAATTAAGGATCCGAAAATTGGATATTCTTATAGTGATGTTGAACCGGTAATTATTTGGGCTACCCCCAACTTTGGTTACGCAGAATTAATAGATAAGATATAAGAAGTCACCAATTGGGATAGAAGTGAAATGAGTCTGAAACTGAGAGCCCGTTATTCTGCTCATAAAGGGGATGGGCAGTATTTCATGTTGGTAACCATAGACAGTGATAGTTCTCTGAGGTCTGTCTTGCTTAGGACACTTCATTCAAGTTGTGGTTGGAATATAGTTGAGTTATATATCGATCAAACGAGGCTTCCAAATACTACAAGAGTTGTTATCGAAAGTCCAAGGCCCACAAGGACTTTGAAACTATCTACAGAGTCACACACAAGGATTTTAAATACAATTGGAGATACTAGCACAACTCCAACGGAACATGTTTTCTCCGAATACGAGCAGGTACATCCAACCCCATTGCCACAAAATATTTTGGTAGTTGGCATTGCTATGGAAGACTTTGACAACGCCGTTGTAAATAACGACTTGGTAGAAGAGGAAGAAGATGAGGTGCGCGGTCTCAAGGATGATGATGAGGAGATTGCCGTTGAAGCTCCAGTTGTTGATGCCAATGTTGATGTGCCGGTTAACAATGCCCGCGTGTTGCCAAGTTAGGATACAAGTGCAGCTATGCATGGATCGTAATCAAGTGAATGGATGTCCCGTGCCACCGTACATGAACATGGCCAGTCTTCCATTGGTTCTTCCAACTTGTATGAACTCTTCATAGGTAAAAGATTTCCAACCAAAGATGCTCTACAACATCAAGCGAAGATGTACGCCGTGAAGAACCACAGAGAATTCATGACAGTAAAATCAGATCGTTGTCTATACCATGTGAAATGTAAATACGCGCCCATCCACCATTCAGCCGAGCAGATTGCAGAAAATCCATCACTTCAAAATGAAGTTGGTTGTCCATGGCGCTTGCGTGCAATTGTTCCCAAAGGTCGTAATTATTTTGTGATGAAAAAGCTTGAAGGTGTACACACATGTATGAATCCTACATTGACTCAGGATCACAGCAAAATTGACTCGACGGTCGTATCGATGGTCATAATGGATACTCTGAAGGAACAACTCTCAATAACACCAAGAGCCATAATTGGGATGGTGAAGGGTAGGCTCCAATACACAATATCATATTGGAAAGCTTGGAAGGCAAAACATAAAGTAATTGAGAAACTATATGGTTCTTTTGAAAAAGCGTACACTAAATTACCATATCTACTCAATGCAATTCAAGTTTCAAATCCTGGTATGGCTGTACATTGGGCGAAGATTACGACCGGGCCCGGTATAGAAACATTTAAGGGTGTTTTTTGGGCATTCGGTCCTTCCATCGAAGGATTTAAATCATGTAGACCAGTTATAAGTGTAGACGTCACTCACTTGTACGGGAAATATAAAGGCTGTTTGTTGATTGCGGTTTCACCAGACGCAAACGGGAGGTTATTTCCGTTTGCGTTTGCACTGGTTGAAGGTGAAAGCATAGAAATGTGGACATGGTTCATGAACTGTATTCGGTGCTTTGTTACAGATCGTGAAGGTCTTTGTATCATTTCTGACCGACATGCCGGTATTTTATCAGCAATGAGAAATGAGTTTGGCACGTGGAGGGAACCATTTGCATATCATCAGTACTGTATGCAGCATTTTGCTAGTAATTTTCATACAAAATTTGGTTCGAAGTTTTTGATGAAGAAATTGAAGGTAATTGCGTGTCAAAATCAGTGGAAAAAGTACAAGGAAAAGATGGCACAACTTGAAGCTAGCAATGCTGATGCGGCTAATTGGGTAAAGAAAAAAGCAATTGAGAAGTGGGCACTTACTGCTGATGGTGGGCGTAGATATGGTATAATGACAACAAATCTGTCCGAAGTTTTCAACTCGGTTCTAAAAGGTGTTCGTAGCTTACCTGTCACCGCAATTGTAGAACAGATATTTTTTCGTCTAAACATGTACTTCACCGACCGGCGTGAGGCCGCGCAGACACTTATCAGTGAAGGTAAACTATGGGCACCCCGGATTCAGGACCTAATTGATGTCCGCCGTGAAAAATCTAATTTACATGAGGCCATAATGTTTAATAATCGCGATGGTGTTTTCGGGGTGAAAACTAGCATTAGAATGGACGGTGGATATCAAAAAGGAGGACATTGGCATACGATGGACCTAGAAGGCTGAACTTGTACATGTAGCAAATTTCAACTGATCCACGTTCCATGCTCTCATGTGTTAGCGGCATGTGCTTCACGTGCGCTTGATTATCAACATGCACAGAAAACATGCACAACTGTTTAAACAACAGATGCCGTTGTTGTCAATAACGACATCTTCTTTCTATGTCGTTATTCTCAAGGACAACTGTGGAGACAGAAAGTTTAGCAGTAATATGAAAATTTGAGATTTTGATGTTTAACTGATGCCGTGCTTCTGAACAACGGCAAACAGAATTGATGCCGTTATTTTAGAAAACGGCAGGATTTGAAGGTGCCGTTATCTTGGATAACGGCATACTTATGGACATCTTCATATATGCCGTTATCTTGGAAGGCAGGTGGGTAATACAAAGATGCCGTTATCTTAAATAACGGCATTGGTTTAGGATGCCGTTAATGTGGATAACGACTGTGGACACAGAAATATTGGCAGCATACTCCATATCTCCTGATTTTCCATCCATACTGATGCCGTTATTTGTAAGAACGTTACAGGATTAAGATGCCGTTACTGTCAATAACGATATCTTTTATTCAGGGTTTTCACTTCACAGACATGCACAGACATCCAGACTTGATCTGTGCATGTCTTGATCAATTCAACAATTCACAGACATCCAGACTTCAAAATCAATTCAATTCAATTCAATTCATCAATATCCAATTCATCTTACAAATTTAACTTAAAAATTTACTAACTTACAAATTCACATGCTTTCCTTCACAAACTTCATCAAGTTCACAGACTTAAAAATTCCAATGCTTAAACATACTTCACAAACTTAAAATTTTTCAACCAGATTTCATCACAAACTTTTGCACAAAATTTTGCACTGACTTCACATGCTTTCCTTCACAAACTTCATCAAGTTCACAGACATGCACAGATTTGCACAGATACACAGATACTGCACAGATACTTCATCAAGTTCACAGACATGCACATATACATCAAGTTCATCAATTTTTCATTAAGTTTATCAAGTTCATCCATATTTCACAGACTCTTCCCTCCAGTATGCACATCAAGTTTCAAAAAATGCACAAATGAAATCTTTGAAAACATGCACATCAAACTTAAAAATACTTAAACAATTCATCAACTACATTGCATGTACTACATCAAGTCTATAATGACAAAAAAATAATAAACATCAATAATACATAAAGTTTTCTACAGTTTAACTTGGCGTGAAATGTTGGGGTGCTCTCCTCCTTCGAGCCGGGACTTTCCGCCTACGTTCTCGGGTCTCTTGCGTTGCGGGTTCACTAGGACCAACTCCTTCTTCGTCATCACCTCCTCCTACTTCAATCTCGGGATTTGCCAATTCGCTTTGCGTAGGAGGGAATCGAACGGTCTTACCCCTTCGTGGATGATGTGATGGAGTTTGAAGTTGAGTTTGAGGTGCGAGGGGATCTCTCAATTCCAATGCTTGTTGTGGTGGAGGTGGAGCTTGGCTAGCGGTAGGTCGTACTTGTTAGCGTTGCTCTTTGGTTGACCGCATAAGGTCATTGAAACGTGGACCATCTCTAACGTCTTCAAGAGAGGTACGACAATTGCACAGGAGGTCTCGTGCCAATTCTTTGTATGCCTTATTGGCATTGCTCTTCAAGACACTCGCACATTTCCTCGCCATGTCCCATGTGTTGTCGATCTATAATAGTAAACCAAATTAGACATAATCAAAGAAGCATAAGTAAAATTCCTCCAAATAAATGTAATTGAACAAACAAACTTATTTACCATTAAACGGTATGATGAAGCTTTTGGTTGATACATGGGTTGTGATGATGAATGTGCGGGTGGTGGTTCAACCTGGTGCGCGGGTATCGGTTGTTGGATACCCGCGGGAAGTTCCGTTTTTGGCGCGACATACAATCTTGTGATGCGACGGTACCATGCCATATAAGTTGTTTGCATTGATCCGTCATACGGCCGTACAATACCCTCAACTACCAACTCGTACCTCCGCTCATTCCAAGATCCTACATAAGCACAGTGGTGATCGGCCCAATCCATGTTTGGTAAACGACCTTGACCCATGATGTTGTGTAGTCTACGATCGTACAATGAGTTTATAGGGACGGGTTGTTGTGCATTGAATTGGCGAAGAACACGGCCGGGGTAATAAAACTCCACAACTGAGAAGTTCACAAGTGGAGCTAAGGTCAACCACAACTGATTATTGGCAGTGCAAATCGGTGGTAGACGTTGCAGCCTATCATCTGTGTACGGGGTCCAATTGACGAACTCTTCCCTCAACTGATTGAGTTCGTCCCTATAATAGGTGAGGACACCACGTGGGTTATCCCTCCATGTACGCTTCCCCGCCCAGTAGGCACCGAGAGGAGCTCTCAGTACAGGATTATCCTGTAGAACTCTCCAACTCTCTGATAGTACTGTGACACGGGGTCGGCCGAGGTGTATTCTTTCCCAACACCATATTTGCAAGATGGACATCGGCCCGGTCATTTGAATCGACCCCATCGAACAGTTACAGAGTGCACGGTAGAGGGAGGCTAGAGCCGCACTTCCCAACTATATCGGCCGGCTGTCTGCAGGGCAGCAATGAGTGGAAGGTACATGAGGTGGACTACATCACCTGAAGAGTTAGGGAATAGAATCCCTCCAATCATCGACAGTAGGTAAGCACAGGTATAATTCTGGAGTTGGATGTCCGTCGGTACGGCTGGCATCCAATTAGTGAACTCCGCATCAAGAAAAGCACGTCTAATTGATTCCCCAACCCATATTCCGTGATCCACTTCAGGCACGACCAGCCCAAGATAATCTCGTACCAAAGCTACCTTATTGAACATCAAGTTGCCGGTGACGGCCACCCCATCAATTGGAAGACCGCAATCACGGATACATCTTGTAGGGTGACCGTCATCTCTCCAACCGGTAAGTGAAACGTGTGTGTCTCCGGCCTCCATCGCTCCACAAGAGCGGTAAGTAGAGCGTGGTCACACTTGATTTTCGCCAGCTTCGACATCCCGTAGAATCCGATGCTTACCAAATAATTTTCAATACCGGGGATCGCCGGCATGATGTTGTGCATTTGGAAACTCATCTTCTCTACATCTCCGGTCCAAACGGCCTGTGATCTGTGGTCTTCTTGCAGAAATAGAACGGTAGGGTCTAATGGACCCGGATGTCCCCGTGGTCCAAATGAAGAAGTAGAAGAAGCACCAACACCATGCGAAGAAGATGGTTGTCTAGGATCCATTGGCCTGTGAACAATAACAAACACTAATCAACAACAATTTTAGTAAAAGAATTTTCAAAATAAACTAAGTATAATTCATCACAAACGCGTTATTCCTCAAATCCGAATCGTTCATAACATTGTAAAAAAATGGACTTTTATAACCTAAGTATGAATTTTGAACTACTTGCAATCATCATAATGACAACGTAACCCCCCCCCCCCCCCAAACAAAATATCTCTCCAAATTCTTTGTTTTCCTAACAAAATGAACAATTCCACATTTCTCAACAATTCAATATTTTGTAAAACCCTACATCACTAACAATACATAATATTATTTCCAAAATTACTACTTCAATAACACAAATCTACATTACTTGTACTATACTACCAATGCACACATCTATCATACTATCAAAATCAACTTTACAAAATACAAATTAGGGTTTTTGGATACTTACAATGATTTCGGATTCGGAATGATTTGGCACTCTCAATGAAAGATTGAAGAGTACACACCCAAATACAAATCAATTACACACCCGAAGATTTTAGGATTTTTTTTAAGGGTTTAGGGTTTTCGGAGTCGAAATGGGGAAGGAAAGAATCGCAAGGGAAAAGGGGGAAGAAGAAAGGTTTTTCGATTATAGGAACCTGTGCAAAATGTTTTTAACTCATGCCGTTATCGTGAAAAACAGCTTCAGTATAATATATGCTGTTCTCTTTGAGAACGACATCAGTTGCTTTCAATTTGCAATTCTCTCTCGAGTCACAATTGATACTGTAGAGATCTTTAGACAAAAATAAGCTATGCCGTTATTCCCAATAACGGCACGACACTTTTTTTAAAGAAGATGCCGTTATGGGGAAGAACGGCATAGAAATAACTGATGCCGTTTTTTCCAATAACGTTTGTTGCTGACGTGTCACAAATAAGGGCATTTCGCTAATTGTTTTGGAAAGTAGGGCAAGTCCTTAATTATTTTCAAAAAAAAGGGCAGTACGGCAAATTTCCCCCCCATATGTTAGTGTAAAAGTGATAAATATGAGGGTCTGTTTGGTTCAAAAGATGGGAGGGGAGGGGAGGGATTTTAATGGAGGGGAGGGAAGGGGTGGGAAAGGGAGGGGAGGGATTTAATGAAAACTTTGTTTGGTTCAAAGGAGGGGAGGGGAGGGAAAATAATAATTTTCTTGTTTGGTTCACAAGGGGAGGGAATGGATTTTATAATAAAATTACTTTTATACCCCTTTACATATAATAAGAAATTCATACAACCACTTCATACAATAAGAATTAAAACAACAACGAATTAGAGAAATTTAGGATAAATTTTAATAAACCATATACACTTTTCAGAAGTTTAAAACCACTCATTTTTTTGTTTTGGTTTGGCATACTTTGAACAAAATTAATTAAGGTTCATATAATCTGCTTTAAAAAGTGGCATGATTTATAAAGTTGCCCCACCTACTAATACTATTGATTAAGGAAACAAACACCAAATAAAGTTCATTGGTAGCAAATAGGAGGTATCTTCCCTGATGAATGACTAGAAAGCAACAAAAAATGGATAGCTGAAATACTAAAAGAACCTCAAAGTATGACTAATAGATGAGTCAGCATACTTACTGCAAATAGCTCACTTTTGGTATGCGAATAATAATTCTCACATTTACATAGTGCCAATGCAACTCCAATCCTACACAGCAGAACTAGAAGATTTCTCATTTTAGGCAATCGCTTCCCTCATCCGAACTTCTCCAGAATTCCATATTCTTCTTTCGACAACATACTTCTTTTTATATAAGTTACAACTTACAGGTATAACTTTCAAACTATATTATATAAAATAGGGAAACAAATAGTCGGCTACTAGTAGGGAGAAAGAGAGAGGTTTTTTATTATATTTGGATTTAGCTTTAAAGGACAATTTAGTTTAGCCACTTTAAAAAATTAGCCATATTTTCTCTTCCCTCCAAATCCTCCCACTTTTGGAAATAGGGAAACAAATAGTCGGCTACTAGTAGGGAGAAAGAGAGAGGTTTTTTATTATATTTGGATTTAGCTTTAAAGGGCAATTTAGTTTAGCCACTTTAAAAAATTAGCCATATTTTCTCTTCCCTCCAAATCCCTCCACTTTTGGAGGGGAGCCAAAATTAGCTCAGGAGAGGTGTTGCACCCCCCATTTTCCTCCCCTCCCCTCCTAAAAATTGAACCAAATAAGAAAATTATTAAAAAACTCCTCCCCTCCCCTTCCCTTCGTTCCCCTCCAACCAAACAGGGCTATTGTAAAATATCAAACTTGCTATCCTCTTAAATGCGCTAATAAATTTTTCGGGTGAAAAATTAAATGATAACACAAAGGTCAAAAATTACAAGTCTTAATCATTAATGCACATCTCAAAATGTCAAAGGTCAAGATATTGCTTTAGGAAACCTAAAATGACATATTGTTGGGAAAAAAAAGCCAAAATGACTTATATTACAGGATGTGGTGAATATATATCGCCCAATACCACTTCCACCTTTAAAATGACCGGATCAGACTAACATGCACTGTAATCTGGAGGAAATAGAAAATACTCATTAGTTGAGATACAAAATTGCAAGAAATATTAAAAGAAAATTTATTAACCCATTTAAAATGTATTTTACAACACTTTGAACCAACAATAGAGGCAAAGTTTGGTTAATTTATTTCTCGAACTTAGTTCTATCATTACAACATTTCCATATGAACCTGAATATCATTGATCCCAACAGGGCTAAGTTTATCACTCACATCTGTAATGTCATTATTTTCGGACTTGTCTCATGGGTTGAGTGAAAACATGTGTGACACTTGTGCTCAACGGCTAGTATTTAATTAAAGGCAGCTTGCTTTACTCAATACAGCAGGTTTGAATCTTGCAATCCGAGTGATTTCTCTTGCCGTCACCAAACTATTAATCTCGTAAGTTCCTTCATATGTATATATTGGCTCTAAATCACAGAATATCTGCAGTTGGAATAGGAAATTAATTAACTAGGAAGTGCTTTCATGATCATTCTAATAAGATTTCACTCTTCTCTTATCAGATAAACGAGCAGATTACATCTAGTACGGTATGATCTGTGACAAAATTCTGTCAGAAATATAATAAAATAAATCATTTTGTAGTTTATACTGTGAATGTGAAAGTATCCTGCTTTATACTTTATAGTTTATGCATTTAGTACCCACACTGTTGACTGTATTACTGCAAGGATATATTTCACAACATCACCCTCAACAGGGGGTTTGACACCAAACAACCCTCATTTTTTTCTCACATCGATTAGCCACCATGTCTAAAATAGTGCATAGTTTAATCCCACATCGGTTTAAGAATTAGTTTACCTTTTGTCATCTCATATATATATAGGAGGCATTGTATTCAGTTATATTACTCCAAAAAAGTATTATTATTTCTTTCTATATACTGTACGTTAATATGACATTAGAGCAGGAAAATTATACCAAAAAAATTCAGTACTTTTATTATTTTTTATGTTAAAAAAACCTGGCTGGTGCTTCTTCCTGACTTCTTCCCACCCTAACCCACTACCCATAGCCGAAGGTGTCTCTCACTGTGTGGTCAGCAACAACGTCATAGAGCGGGTCACTGGACGCAGAGAAAGCTCTGAAGGAAGAAACCATTGGCGAGTCCTACTCCATCTATGAAGAGGAAGATGCCTATAGTAAATCTGGGGTGTCCCCTAGCTTCCTAGCTTGATTCTTTCTTTGCTTCTGTAGCTCAGTGCATCCGCACTAAACCGTTGGCAAGTGCTACTCCATCTACTATGAAGTGGAAGAGGCCTATAGTAAATATGGAGTGTTCTCTAGCTCCCTAGCTTGATTATTTCTTTGCTTCTGTCGCTCAGTGCATCATCACTACTGCTCCTGACAAACTTTGTGTCTCACTTTCTCTCTCTCTTGCTCGGTGTGCTCGTTACTCATCTGATCCAGCCACCACCTCATCATCTCCAAAAAGGCAAAAACCCTAACCCACAAACCCTAATCCCCACCCTCTCCTCATTTCCACTATCGCCACCCACAACCTCATCACCTACATCAGTCCCCTCCCATCCTCTCCATCACAACCACCCTCTCCTTATCACCATCACGCAGCCTCTTTTCACCTCCATGGTCGCTGCCGACAAACCCATTGCCACCAACCTTCATCATGATCCACATCCACAACCCTCTCCTCCTCCAAACCCGCAACCCACCTCCATCCCATAACTAGATCCTTAAAATGTAACATTCCAGAAAAATAAAAATTAAATTTTCATATTTACACGTGCATTGCACGCGCAAATTTTAAGCAATTGAGTCCATAAAAATTTTTCTAAGAATTATGCATATCTATTCTCATTTTATTTGTCCCATCTAAGTTATTTATTTTTTTATTTTAAATTCATAGGCCCAAATCTATTTTAAAAGCCCATTTGAAGTTAATTGCAAAATAGAAGCCCATGATAAAATTCTATATTAAATACACTTCTAAAATTGTCACCATACTTGTCATGTAACAAACATATACAATTGGACTATAAACAAATAATTAAATGAATGAGAGTGTGTGCATGTAGAGTGCACGTGCACAAGTGTGCACATGTGGAAATCCAAAGGGTTTGCCTGCTAGAATGGAAAAAGGTGGGGGTTTGTGGTTTTGTTTTCATGAGTGGGTATTTATTTTGATAATGAGTATTTAATTTGGGTAGTGGGTGTCTCTTCATTAACCCAAATACCCTATAAATACCACCCCTTACTTCATGAACATTGCACCAAAAGTCAAAGGAAACAAAAGAAAGAAAAAAAGAGAGAAAAGAGAGAAAAGAGAGAAAAGAGAGAAGGAGCTTTTGGTGTTGGCAAATTGCTAGGAGGTGAAAGCTTACTTGGTTGGATCTAGGAGCCACTTGTAGGAGTTTTCTTCCACTTGTTCTTTCAATAAGGTGGGCATTTCTTTTTTCCTTTCTAAAATATAGTAGTATGCATGTGTAGGAAAGATTGATTCATAAAATTGATATTTCATGCAAGTTTTAGTTAATTTTGTGATGCTATGTGATGATGTTATTTAAAATGTTTATAGAAATGAAATATGAAAAGAAATGCATGCTAGTTGAAAGATCGTGTAACGCCCCGAATACCAAAATACGGTAATTCGTAGCTCAACAGGATCTACACTTCACTTCGTACAATTTTACAAAGAATTTTGAAACTTTTATTACAACATTGTTCTTTTACATCAATAACGCAACGGAAAATAAATGAAGTACAACATGATAAATATACAATTGTAACAACTTTAGCATTTAAGTAATCATCAGCATCGAATCCATCTTTATATCTTCTTGTAAATTTCAAGTCCTGCATGTTGATTCTTGGTTTTGATGATTACAACACAATGCAAAGTTGTTGTGCTACCTCTTATATATTGCAGGTTGTATCAATACCATGTATACACAAACACAAAGTGGTCAAACGAAACTCTTAAAGCAAATTGATCAAGAAAGCTACAAGGTTCCAAAGCTCAAGATTGATCAAGCAAGCTTCAAAGACAAAGACAAAGGCTAACGCTCCATCTCAAAACTCAAGACTCAAGACAAGACATATGCTTCAATATGTTATATTACATGTCTTGTAAAACAATTGTAATTTTCCTTTTTTGAGTCTTAGATTGATGTAACAGCCTTGTCACATACACACACTTACACATCTTTATAATTGAGTGTTTTTAAAAAAAGATTAAAGGTCGAAACAGTTTTAAAAAAGATTAAAGGTTGAGTACCAGTCGACTGCCTTATGGAACCAGTCGACTGTATCAGTACGAAACTGTCTGAACTCTTTCAAACTCTGGCCAGTCGACTCATCTTGGCAATCCAGTCCACTGATCAAGTCGTTTTGGCAGTTTTCTGTTTTTAAAACTCGTTTTTCAAAATCAAAATCTTTATTTTCGTTGGTTAACAGTTGGTACAACTGTTTCTCAACGTCTAATGATTCTAACTCTATAAATAGAGTATAGAAATTACTTGGTAAAGGTTACTCTCTTCTCCAAGCATTTGAAAGAAAGTTTAAGTTTATTGGTTTCAAAAGAACAAGCATTCAAACTAGCACTTTAATCTTCTTAGTCTTGGTTCTCTGATTTTCAGTCCAATATAGCATTGAATTCGTTTTGGACTGAATTCAGAAGTTGACCAAATAGCCACTTACAAAAATCACAATCACAAAACAAGGCTATAGGTTGATTGTAACTTTTTATTATTTTCTTTTCACTCTCGGTTGTGAGAGTGGTCCTCTCGGTTGGAGAGTAGGGCTCTAGGTTGTAGAGTCAGGTTTTCACTCTTGGTGGAAGAGTGTGTTTGCTCTCTCTAGTGGTGAGAGAGGTCTACGAGTTGGATAAAGTTGTTGTCTAAACGCCGTAGAGTATTCTTGTATTTTTTCAAGAATAGTGGAAAATCTCAAGTGAGTTGCTTGGGGACTGGATGTAGGTCGGGAGGACCGAACCAGGATACATCGTGTGTACTCTGTGGTTGTATTTCTCTGAACTTGCATTTTCTTTACTTGCTTGTTAATTACTTTGTGAAACTTGTCTGGACAGTCGACTTTCTCTCTTATTTAAGTCGACTGGTCAGACTGGTATAACATACTCTTCGAAAACTTGTCTGACAAGTCGACTGGTTTCCGCTATAAGTCGACTGATCAGACTTGTCTAAAATAATCTTCTAATCTGATGCCTCAGTCGACTTATTTCTCTTTTCAAGTCGACTGAAGAGAAGAAAAAATTCAATTTCGTTTTTAATTTTTATACAACATTATTCACCCCCCTCTAGTGTTTCTTGCCTTGCCTACAGGATCCAACACTTGGTATCAGAGCTTGGTTGAGTGCAATGACAACTACTTCTAATGCAAATCAATACCATGAAAGTCAATCCACACAAAGGCCACCCCTCTTCGATGGAACCAATTACAACTGTTGGAAGTGTAGAATGAAGATCTACCTTCAGTCCATCAACTATGAGATATGGAACATGACGGAGACCGAGTACACCACTCCTACCATTCCATATGCACAATAGAACGATGACATGAAGAACCAAACAATGAACAATGCAAAGGCGATGAACGCGCTATTTTGTGCCCTTACAAAGGAGGAGTTCAACCGTGTGTCCAATACAACAACCACACATTAAATTTGGCACACACTCGAGGTAACTCATGAAGGAACAAATAAAATAAAAGAATCTAAAATATCTGTTCTTGTTCACAAGTTCGAGATGTTCCGCATGAAGGAGAACGAGAACGTGTCTGAGATGATTACAAGGTTCACGGACATTACAAATTCACTTGTGGCGCTTGGAAAGACGTGCACTAAAGCCGAAATGGTGAGGAAGGTTCTTCGTGCACTAACCCCCGAATGGGAGAAGAAGACCACCGCCATAGAAAATGCCAACGATTTAACACAACTTTCTCTTGAGAATCTTGTGGGAAATTTCATGGCGTATGAGGTACAACTTGAAGAACGCAAGAAGGATCTAGAACCTCAACAATCAAAAAAGAAGACACTAGCATTCAAAGCCATGTCGGACTCCGAGGATGAAGAAGAAGATGAGGAAGAGATAGCCGTGTTCACGAGAAAGTTCAAAAAGTTCATAAGGAAAGGTAAGTTTAATTTAAAATCTAAGGATACTAATAAACTTCCAACTTGTTTCAGGTGTAACAAAATAGGTCATATGAAGAAGGATTACCCACCAGAGAAAATTAAATCTAAAGAAAAGGCTTCCAATTTCAAGAAGGACAAGTACACAAAGAACAAGTTCATGAAGAACAAAAAGGCATACCAAGCAACTTGGGATGATAGCGACTCTTCATCGGAAGAAGAAAATGAAGAGACAAACGAGGTTGCTAACGTTTGCTTTATGGCATCTCAAAATCAAGTAAGTGATGATTATGATTCTAATGATTTACTTGATACCTTCAACGAGATTTTTCTAGAGCTTAAGAAAGAAAAAAATTAGAGTTAAGAATTTGGAGAAAGTAAATCAAACACTTTCGCAAGAGAATCTTGACCTTGATAAAGAAGTGAAATCTTTAAATTCTCGTCTTTCTAGTTTAGATATAGATATTGTGTCTCTAAAGAAAAGTTATGAAGAGATATCCAAGAATGTATCTAAATTTAATAAAGGAAAGGAGAATTTAAAATATGTTCAACAAAATCAAGTGCAATCCAATAAAAGATTTGGACTTGGTTTTCAAAAGTCTCTTGAAAAACCTCATGTCTCCAAGAACACTAGTGTAAATAAATCTGTATCTATTTCTAGTGTTAAGAATAAACTGTATGAGTTTTTTGAAAAGTCTAAAACTGTAAGTTTTAATGATCAAGGTAAATCTATAGTCCAGACCAGTTGACTGAAACCAAGTATCAGTCGCCTGTCCAGAGGTTCTGAGTTTCATTCAAAGAAACGAAAACCTCAGATAAGTCGACCTATTCTACCTCCCAGTCGACTGGATTTCAGTAATAGTCGACTGAAAGGTTCGATAAAGTCGACTGGACAGAGCAAAAATATATGGGTTCCAGTCAATTTGAGTTTGAAAGATAGAATTACTTACATTAATTCATACATTCTTTCTATTTGTAATTCTTTTAATTATATTTCTGCATTTGGTGGAAAATCAAACTCTCTTTGGGTTTGGATTCCTATAAACTAATCTCTTTTGGACCCAATAAAAAGGGTACCATATTCACATTGAAAATTTTATAGGTACCTAAAAGAGATCAGTGGATACTTGACAGCGGATGCTCAAAGCACATGACTAGTCATGCCAACCTCCTATCTTCCATACAAGAAATTGATGAAGGAACAGTCATATTCGGTGACAACAACAAAGGGAAGGTGATTGGAATAGGCATGATCGGTAAGCTCACTAACCCTTCAATAGAAGATGTTTTTCTAGTTAGTGGATTTAAACATAACTTGTTAAGTATTGGCCAACTTGATGATAAGGGATATAAAATCATGTTTGAAAAAGATGCATGTTTAATATATGACTCTACTATGCAAAATGTAATTTTTCAAGGTTTTAGGAAGAATAACATTTATGAATTGTGTTTAAAGTCATATGAGTTTTCGAATGATTTCTACTTAGTAGCTTCTAATAATGATTCTTGGCTATGGCATAAGCGATTTGGCCATGTGAATATGAAAACTCTTGCTAAATTATCTAAGTACAACCTAGTTAAAGGGCTGCCAAGACTATCTTATAAAAAGGATAAGTTATGTGATGCATGTCAACTAGGTAAACAAATTAAATCTACTTTTAAAACAAAATAAGTAATTTCTACTAGTAGGCCTCTCGAATTAATCCACATTGATTTATTTAGCCCTACTAGAGTTGCTTCTTTAAATAAAAGTAGGTATGTATTTATTTTAGTGGATGATTTTTCACGATTCACTTGGACTTTCTTTTTAAAACATAAGAATAATGCTTTTATTGAATTTGCTAATTTTTGTAAACGAATTCAAAATCAAAAGTCTCTAACCATAGTCACCATTAGAAGTGATCATGGTGGAGAATTTGAGAATGAAACGTTTGCAGAATATTGTAACAAGAATGGTATAACTCATTCATTTGCATTTCCTAGAGCTTCACCAAAAAATGGAGTGGTCGAAAGAAAGAATAGGACTTTGCAAGAATGTGCACGTACTATGCTTGTTGAAAGCAATTTACCTACGTATTTTTGGGCTGAAGTCGTTGCTACCGCTTGTTATGTTTTAAAAAGATTTTTGATTTGGCCTAAGCTTAAGAAAACATGTTATGAGCTATTTTTTGATAGAATTCCTAAAGTATTTTACTTCAAAATATTTGGATGTAAGTGTTTTATTCTGAACACTAAAGATAATTTAGATAAGTTTGATCTTAGATCTAATGAGGGTATCTTTATAGGATACTCAAATAGGAGTAAGGCATATATGATCTTCAACAAGTCAATATTGACTATTGAAGAATCCATGCATGTTGCATTTGATGAATCTCTGGCTTCATCAACTTTAATTGAAGATGATGAAACTGATTCATCACATTTAAATAAGGTTATTACATCTTTAGAGCAAACTACCCATGCAGATAGGTTGACTGATAAGAAAATCAAGTTGACTGATGTGAATCAGTCAACTGATGGACTAGTCAAGTCGACTGATCCTGTTGTGATGTCTCCAACTTTACCAAAATCTTTTGTTGAAGTTAGAGATCATCCTCATGACTTAATAATTGGTGATATTTCACGTGGTATTTAGAGAAGATCTCATGTTAACATGATTTCTCACACGTCTTTCTTGTCGAATTTTGAACCAAAGAATATACAAGAAGCTTGTGAGAATGAGTTTTGGATGAATGCCATGCAAGATGAGTTAAACCAATTTAAGGAATGATGTATGAGATTTAGTTCCACGACCTCCTACTCATACTATAATTGGTACCAAATGGATATTCAAGAATAAGTAGATGAATCAGGACAAGTTGTTAGGAACAAATCTAGACTATTTGCTCAAGGGTATAATCAAGAAGAAGCCATAAATTTTAATGAAACATATGCTCCTGTTACTAGACTAGAATGAATTCGTATTTTATTATCTTTTGCTTGTTTTATGAACATTACACTTTTCCAAATGGACGTGAAAAGTGCTTTCCTTAATAGGTTTATAAAGGAAGATGTTTATGTTAAGAAACCACCTGGTTTCGAACATGAACAATTCCCAAACCATGTTTTTAAATTGAAAAAGGCTTTATATGGTCTTAAACAAGCACCTCGTGCTTGGTATGATCGATTGAAGACTTTTCTTTTAGAAATGAGTTTTGAAATAGGTAAAGTAGATACTACTTTGTTTATTAGGAGAACCGAGACCGATATTTTGATCATACAAATTTATGTAGATGACATAATTTTTGGTTCTACTAATAGTAATCTATGTCAAGAGTTTACTAACACCATGACAAATGAGTTTGAGATGAGTCACATGGGTGAACTCAATTATTTCCTTGGACTACAAATTAAACAGTCACCAAATGACATATTTATTAATCAAGGAAAATATGCTAAGGAATTACTCAAACAATTTGGCATGGATAGCACAAGTAGTAAGTCCACACCTATGGCTACTACAACTACCCTTGACAAAGATGAATTAGGTAAGAGTGTCGATAAAAAACTTTATCGAGGTATGATTGGCTCACTCTTATATATAACTGCTAGTAGACCAGACATTATGTTTAGTGTATGTTTGTGTGCTAGATATCAGTCGAGTCTTAAAGAGTCTCACTTAAAAGCTGTGAAACGTATTTTAAGATATATTAAAGGCACTTCTGAGTATGGTTTATTTTATCCATGCACCGATAATTTTTAACTTTTGTCATATAGCGATGCGGATTTTACCGGTAGTAAAACTGACCGAAAAAGTACTAGTGGAACCTGTCACTTTTTGGGACATTTCATAGTATCTTGATGCAGTAAGAAGCAAAATTTGGTATCCCTATATACCACAGAAACTGAATATATCGTTGCAAGTTTGGCTTGTGCCCAAATTTTGTGGATGAAACAAACCCTATTAGACTATGGTATTTCATTTTCAAAACCTGCTATAATGTGTGACAATACCAGTGCCATTAACTTATCTAAAAATCCGGTTCAACATTCACGTACGAAACACATTGATAATAGACATCATTTTCTACTTGATCATGTTTTAAAGGGAGATATTTCTTTAGACTTATTTCTACTGATAAACAAGTAGCAGATATCTTTACAAAACCACTTAAGGAAGACACTTTTATCACTTTATGAAGAGAACTAGGAATTTGTAGTTTTCATGATGTTTTCTGAAATTTTAACTTTGGTAAGTCGACTTAAAACTTTATTTCGGTTGACTGCCAAGTATTTTTCGTTATATCTATTTTCTTGAGTTTTTATGCTTTGGAAAGTCGACTGTGAACAGTAATCCAGTCGACTGCCAGTTGTATTTTTGCTATTTTCGATTATCTATTTTTGCTCTCGACTAAGTCGACTTCCCTAATTATACAGTCGACTGTCGCGAATCAGTTTTCTTCAGATTCGAAATTTGGCATTTCTTTTGAGGCGACTCTTTTACCCTGTTTTCACCTTTGACCAATCTCGTTCCTTGATATTCTCCAGATTTGATATTAGCCCTTTACTCTTGTGTAAAAACCCTAACTTCTACCTCCTTCTTTTCACTTTACCCCCCACTGTCTCTCTCCCTTCCGAGGTCTCAAAGTCGGCTGGTGCTGCTGCTCTTTGGCGATTTCAGATCTTGAACCCAAATCAGAGCTCTACTTCAGTGGATTTCCCCATTCCGAAGTCCTATTTCCTAAGATCAGTGCCTCTATTTTACTCTCTTTGTTGGTATATCTTCTAAGACTCTTTCCCTATCTTTATTTTTAGAGTTTTTGAGTAATGGCTCCTAAAAGATCCTGTACCTCTAATGTAGAGGAGGGACAATCCTCAAGAGACTATCTTCAGTACTTAAGAAGTCCTAGTCTTATTGATAAATGGTACGTTATTTTTTCAATTATCATTTTTCCGGGTAGATTTGTAAACTTTCGGGATCTTGATAGGTTTCCTCTAGCCCCATTGTTTGAACAATGTGGGTTATTTGATTTATTGTCTTTAGTAAACCAACCCTCTTACTATCCTCACCTTATATATTTGTTTTACACAAATATGAAGGTTGTTACATCGGAGGATGGTAGTGAGATATTTATTCTATCTTCTGTCAAAAATAAACGCTTGAGAATCACCCATGCTAGATTAAGTCTTATTTTGGGTCTGTCTGATGAAGGGATTGATTTAGGAGATGTTGAGATGAATGATGACACCATATTGTCAATAATTTATTTGCCAACTCAAGGTCCTCCTATGACCAATCAATCAATTACTCCTATTGCCAAGTTAGTTGCATGCATACTGTCATATAACATTATCCCCAAAACAGGGAGTTATGATCAGTATTCTCATGAGTTGCAACTAGCCGTTTATGCAATTTTTGGCAATATAAAAATAAATTGGGGTCAAATCATCTTTAATCGTCTTAATAAGACTCATTCTTCATTTCTTCCTTTTGGTGCTTCACTCACTCACATCTTCTTCGCTTATGATGTTGATATCGATTCGGAGACGAGTGTTGTAAAACACTATGAGTCCTTTGATCGTGCAAGTTTAGCACGCATGAAACTTCTCACCTCTTCACCTCGTAGGAATACACCTCCTATTCCCTTAGCCACTTCAGCTCGTCGGTCTTCTGCTTCTAGTTCATCTCGTCCTCATGCTAATTTTGATGATCCTAGGAGTCTTTACACTTCTATCAATTATATCATGGATCGTCAAGAAGCTCATGAAGCCAGTCCTTCCCATCTCACTCACTTGTTCACCTCTCAGTTTCCTCCTCCCTCTCAAGGTGCCCAAGATGACGATGAAGAATATTTATTAGCTGCATTTTATTTTTTGTATTTTTTTTACTTCTTTTGTATTTTCTGTTTTTATGTAGTCGTTTGAACATTTCAAATTTCTATGTATAACTTTGCTTTTGCTATGTGTTTATTATGTTGCAAATGCTCCTTTATGTGTACTATTTTTTCTTCCTATTTATTGTTGATGACAAAGGGGGAGAAAAATAGCTCTCTGTGTATGTTTGTGTATTTGTTGCATGTTTTTCAATTGTGTATGTTTGTGTATTTGGTGCATGTTTTTCAACATATGCATATTGTACATTAGTTAGGGGGAGCATTGAGCATGTATAATATTTCTATTATTGTAAGCTATTGTGTTGTCATCATCAAAAAGGGAGAGAATGTTGATTCTTGGTTTTGATGATTACAATACAATGCAAAGTTGTTGTGCTACCTCTTAAATATTGTAGGTTGTATTAATACCATGTATACACAAAGGCAAAGTGTTCAAACGAAGCTCTCAAAACAAATTGATCAAGAAACCTACAAGGTTCCAAAGCTCAAGATTGATCAAGCAAAGCTTCAAAGATAAAGACAAAGGCTAAAGCTCCATTTCAAGACTCAAGACAAGACCTATGCTTCAATGTGTTATATTACATGTCTTGTAAAACAATTGTAATTTTTCTTTTCTGAGTCTTAGATTGATGTAACAGCCTTGTCACACACACTCACACATTTTTATAATTGAGTGTTTTTTCAAAAAGATTAAAGGTCGAAACAGTTTGAATTAGATCAGCTGTTGAGTACCAGTCGATTGCCTTATGAAACTAGTTGACTGTATCAGTACGAAACTGTCTGAACTCTTTCAAACTCTAGCCAGTCGACTTATCTTGGCAACCCAGTCGACTGATCAAGTTGTTTTGGCAGTTTTCTGTTTTTAAAACTCATTTTTCAAAATCAAAATCTTTATTTCCATTGGTTGACAGTTGGTACAACTGTTTCTTAACATCTAGTGATTCTAACTCTATAAATATAGTGTAGAAATCACTTGGTAAATGTTACTCTCTTCTCCAAGCATTTTAAAGAAAGTTTAAGTTTATTGGTTTCAAAAGAACAAGCCTTCAAACTAGCACTCTAATCTTCTTAGTCTTGGTTCTCTGATTTTCAGTCCAATATAACATTGAATTCGTTTTGGACTGAATTCAGAAGTTGAACGAATAGCCACTTACAAAAATCACAATCACAAAACAAGGTTATATGTTAATTGTAACTTTTTATTGTTTTCTTTTCACTCTCGGTTGTGAGAGTGGTCCTCTCGGTTGGAGAGTAGGGCTCTAGGTTGTAGAGTCAGGTTTTCACTCTTGGTGGAAGAGTGGGTTTGCTCTCTCTAGTGGTGAGAGAGGTCTACGAGTTGGACAAAGTTGTTGTCTAAACGCCGTAGAGTATTCTTGTATTTTTTCAAGAATAGTGGAAAATCTCAAGTGAGTTGCTTGGGGACTGGATGTAGGTCGGGAGGACCGAACCAGGATACATCGTGTGTACTCTGTTGTTGTATTTCTCTGAACATGCATTTTCTTTACTTGCTTGTTAATTACCCTGTGAAACTTGTCTGGACAGTCAGCTTTCTCTCTTATTTAAGTCGACCGGTCAGACTGGTATAACATACTCTTCGAAAACTTGTCTGGCAGGTCGACTGGTTTCCGCTATAAGTCAACTGATCAGACTTGTCTAAAATACTCTTCTAATCTGACGCCTTAGTCGACTTATTTCTCTTTTCAAGTCGAATGAACAGAAGAAAAAAATTCAATTTCATTTTAAATTTTTATACAACACTATTCACCCCCCCCTCTAGTGTTTCTTGCCCTGCCTACATGATCCAACACTGCATATGAAACTGTGGGCACATCAGTTGCTTACAACCGATGCAATATTGTAAATGGCGATCCTCACTATTCTGTAATATAACGATTCTCTAATACTTTAACAACTATAAACTTGAATGTAAATAAAGTGTTAAAAGTGACTATTCTAAACATGTCAGTGTATGCGATGCCTTATTGCCTAATGCAGATGTTTTACGCTAAGATGACACTAATGCATACTTGTTCGAATTCTATGCATCCCATACTACATAGGTCTGAGGGCAAGCACCTATGTACTCCACATTAAAGGGTTTAAGTCCTCGCTATGATAACTACCCAGTAATAAAAAAAAGTTTAGACATTCCACGAGTACGGATTCCAGTCCCCGAATCTACCGCCCGACTATACAGAATTCTCATTGTGCGAACATCCCGCAAGTGTCCCTCTGGCCCCGGTATACGCATATACACTAGAGTACGACCTACTGTCCGCCCGACTAATCATGATCCCGGAATCCACCGCCCGATCAATTATAATCCTGGATTTAATTAAGGCCCGCTTCCATCGTAAGCAACCACAGTCCCGGAATCCACCGCCCGACTAGGTCTATAGTCCCGGAGATCCACCGCCCGACTATATAGAGGCCCTCCACTCACGTTTGCCCAAGTTTACTACATCTTCACTTAGTGCATAATTCTTAAGTTCAAGACATGAATAAATTATAATACCTAGAGTTAGCTTTCCCTCCTACTGGACTTAAACAAAAACACCGAGATATCCTATATAGCCATATCTCAAATCAATCAATTAATTCAACATGTGCCGGTACCCGGATCTCACTAAACCTCAAGATCACAACCTTTCATGTTCTATAATTTATGGGTACTCATACCCTTCAATATTCATGTATTAAAATTTCACTTGATTCATATCTTCAACTTTATTCATTCTCATACTAATCAATTCATCTTACTCTTGTAGCTATCATTCATGAAAACCCAATTTATTCATTTCTTTATTCACAATCTCTTTCTCAAAATATTTCTTTATAATCTTATAACATGAAGTAACTCACTTCAACTTTTATAATCAATTTAATCACTTATAGTATTGCATGCAACTCAAAGTATTCTTAATCAAAGATGAATAACTATAGAATCTCATCAAGAGGAATCCAATTGTATTTCAAATTTTTTTATCTTCCTTTAATCAATTCTTTTTCAAACAACACTTTTGTTTTTATATTTTAACAAAACTTGTGTCCTCATTCAAAATTTCCAAATTTCATAGTAATACATGCCCATAAATTTGTTTCAAATATCAACTTCATTTCACTTTTATTTAGAATAAAACTCAAACTTAAAATTCTTCAATTTATTGCATTTTTAAAATTTGAAGCCCAACTCAACTCATAAAGAAAAACATACCTTTTATTAAAAATATTCTTTCAGAACCATATAATAAAATCTCCAAAATTATGTTCTTCTCACACTTCCATTAATTTCAAAAACATATCAAGTGAAAACACATAAAAAAGGGCTGTAAAAATAAAGTCAGAGCCTCCCCACAGGCTCGAACCCAGCGTCAATAATAAGAAAGCCCTACGCCCAAACCAATGGGCCGAGTCCGCCCAAGGAATAAAGTGGACATACATTTTTAAATACTCAAGGTTACCTTATCTCATTCTATTAAAAAAAAGTTTTTTGAAAACCAACTGAACGTCACCCACACTCGAACCCACGCCAACTAAGAGGCGCCTGAACGCCTACCCACCGAGCCATTGCTCAGATCACAACATATGTGGAGTTTAAATCCTCAAATATTTAACCTCAGCTGATTCATTTTTTTTAAAAAATACATGCATTCAATTTTTACCCGTTCCGTCAATTAAATACGGTCAATCTATACGCATTCTAAAATAATCAGAGAACAATATATTGAATTCTAATGCAACAATAAGTTTACACAATTTAAATTTTCTATCACGTGAAGAGTAACTCAATTATCACTATAATTTATGAAATGTCAATTCTACTTCAATATATATCTTCTTCTATGACAATTAACAATATGAGAATTTTTCTTCAAGGACAATTAAATTCATATTTCATAAAAATATCTATTTCTCTAAAGAGAACACAAATTAACATTTCACATGCTAATTTACACAATTTGTAAACTTCAATTTCTCAAGTCTACTTTAATTAACATGCATGTCACTCAAAATTTTAGAGTTTTTTCTATCACACACATCGCAATCAATGAGAGTAAATTAACCATTCTACATTAACAATTAAAATTTTGTAGTATCTACACATGCAACTACTCAATAAATTAGAAAGTATAAAGGAACACCCACCTCTAGATAGAAATTTCCTTCCAAAAGCTAAAAACAAGCACACAATATCTCCACCGAAATCCCAAAAGCCAAGCACAAACACCCCGAAATCCACAGCAAGCCTCTCACGAAAAAGACACCCGAACTCTGCCTTTCCTCTCATTGTTGGTTACTTAGTAATGTAGATAGATTAGATAATGTGAGAGTGGTTTAAGTGCTTAGGGGTTTATTTATAAGGCACTAGGTAGTTAATCCCCACTTCCTACATTTTCTCTCCACTGCCTCCACAACCCATGACTTGGTCAGTCCTCCCAACGTTCAACACCACTACACCCATGCACACAAACACGTGCACGTGCAGTGCACAAGCACATTTTTCTTATTTTTATATTTTTATATTTGTGTACTTACTAGTTGTTACAAGACATGTGTAAGAATGTGTACAACTAATTGTAGGATTATCTTAATGGGCTTCTCTTGTGGGGTTGGTTTATTTTTATTTATTTAATTTATTCTAGTGGGCTTAAAGTCTTCTATTAGGCCTATGGGTTCTAAATAAGAAGTAGACAACTAAATGAGAAAAATAAATGAAAGGATATCATGCATAACTTAAATAAATTTTAGAATGAAAATAATGAGATGAAATTGTACGTGCGTCGCACGTAAAAATAATTGTTCAAATATGAAATCGATCTTATCAACGGAAAATATTTATAGATAATCGAAATACAATATAAGAAAAAAATATATTTAATATACACATTCAATAATGTAATCAATACGTACATAGAAAACACGTGCACCACACGTATAAAATATTTTAATAAAAATTAGAAGAAAAACGAGTTTACGTTTGTAAAACAAATTCGGACACGTCATAAAATAAATAATTGAAACACATAGAAAATATCACCCGTAACGATACAAAATACATGTGCGTAATACACGAGGGGCAAAATTGTCATTTCCAATTTTACGGGGTGTTACAGATTGTCATGTAGATAAGTTGGAAGAGTTGTTGTGATGTTATTGGGTGCATAGTAGTACATCATGTTTAGATTCAATGAATTGGGGATAAATTCATACACAAGTTAATTTATGTAAAGAAAGTTGCTGTTTTAAGTTTTAGTTGCACTTCAGAAAATTATGTCTAATAAACTAGAAGGAATCTAGAGCTAAAATTTTTATAGGAAAATCTCGTAAATGTCAGGAACATCTCTTTAATATTTCATAATTTTTGGATGTCGTTTACTATTTTAATAAAATCCAAACTTAGGACTGGTTGGCAGTTGACTAGTTGCTGGAAATCTGTACACATTTCGGATTTTGATCATTTCAACATCTTAGATGAAGTAATTTGTGAAAATTCAAAACTAAGAAATTGAAGTAGATGATTAACCTTTCTGTAAAGTCTAAGAAATTAAATTTTCAGAAAGAACTGAATTTATAATTAATTATACAAGATTGTACAAGTGGTAATATTTCAATAATTCGACCATACTGTAGATTTCGAAGAATTCCGGGTTATAGATACAATATTTTGGAGCAAATTATAACTAAGAAATTGTAGTAGACTCGTATACCTTTATTTTGATCTAAAAAACACAAAATTTTATGAAGTATATAATTTTCTATGATTTTTACAAGTAGCATGAACTGCAGTTTTCTGATTTTTAACCTACTGTTTTGCAAATGAATTTAGACGAAGTGATTGAGGATGATTTTAGATAATTTTCACTACAAAGGTATAGTAGACTCATATATGACACTAATATATCTATCTTTTGAATAGAATTGAGATTTATAATTGAAATATAGATGAATATGAAAGGGGTTTTATTAATCAAAAGAATTTTTGATTTGGAAAATATTCTTGAAGAATAAATATATGTGAAAAGGAGTTTTTGTTAATCAAAGAGACTTGGTAATTTATTAAAATGAATTTTTGGTTGTGTGATCAACCAAGAAGTGTTTGCTTCATAGTTGGTAAATAAGAATGAATGAAAGGATTGGAATGAAATATGAATACATGAAATTGAGAATATGAATTATAAGGGTATGAGTACCTCAAGTTGTTGAACATGAAAAAAATATTGATTCTAGAGGCTTAGTGAGACCCTGGTACTGGCAAAAGTAATGTAAATGATTATTGATTTTGATAAAGGGCCGGTATGGGCTATCGTTCTCGGTGTATGGTTTAAGACCGATAGGAGGGTAAGCTAGCTCTAGGTGGAAGTATTTATTCATGTTTTTAAATTTAAGGATAGACACTAGGAGAAGTTGCAATAAAACTTGGGCAAACGTAAATAGGTTGCCTCTATATACTATGACGGTGGACTCCAAGACTATAGACTCAGTTTGACGGTGGACTCCGGGACTGTGGTTGCTTGTGATGGAGATGAGCCTTAATTAAATCCGGAACTATGATTGGTTTGAAGGTGGACTCCAGGATCATGAATAGTCAGACGGATGAGAGGTCGTTCTCCAGTGTATATGCGTATACCAGGGCTAGAGGGGCACTTGCGGGATGTTCGCACGACGAGGATTTCCGTATAGCTTGACGGTGGACTCCAAGGCTGGAATCCGTACTCGTGGGATATCTAAAAACTTGATTTTGTTACCGAGTAGTTTTTCATGGCGAGGGGTTAAACTCTTTAATGTGGAGTACGTAGGTGCTTGCCCTCGGACCTATGTAGAACGGGATGCATAAAATCTGAACAAGTATGCATTAATATCATTGTAGTATAACATCTGCAGGTATTAAGTTATATCATACACTGACATGTTTAGGATAGTCACTTTTTACACTTTAATACGCATTCAAGTTTGTGGTTGCTAAAGTAAGAGAATCGTTATATTACGACATAGCGATGATCGCTATTTTATAACATTCCCTCGGTTGTAAGCAGCTGACGTGCCCACAGATTTTTCAGTGCAGGACTTGGATTGGCAAGGACTTAAAGATGACTGATGCTAAAGGTCATTTTCGAAGCCATTGATGTTAGAGTTGTAAATATTCTATGTTGTATTTTTATTTAACTTTAACTGTGTAATTCTGAAACAAACAATGTGTATAATGAAATATTTTAATTTCCCTGTAAAATTGTATGAATTGAAGTAAACGATCCTGTTGTATTACGAATTACATGAAAATGAAATTCGGGGTGTTACATAAAATCCAAATCAATATAGATATGAAACGAACCAGGCCAAAACTGAACCAAAACCCATATCCAAATCCAATTTGGCCTTGAATCACCCAAACCAAACCAATCCAGACCGGACCCAAATATGAACCAAATCAGCCCAAATCAGATCCAAACCCGACTACCCACCAAGTGCTTGGTGATATGTGATGCTCCGTGATGTGTTCAAGTTCTTAATTCCCTTTCCAATCAACATTTCTCCTTCAGATCCGTCTTTATCTTTAGATCTAATCTAGCTATGATCATCTCCTCCAATGACGACCGATCCTCCTCTGTTGATGTCGGAGAGCATGACCACCAAGAATCTCTCTGGTCATGGTGACGGTTGCCGCTTTAACACAAAGTATTGCACTTGTTGTCACAGTCGATCTCATGAGCATAAAATGTGTTAAAAATGTCTCGGTCGTTCCCCTTCTACTCAGTTTTCCATTGTCGAACCTTCTTCTTCTACTGCTGCTCCTACAGATGTGCCAACCTCCTCCCAATATACCATTTCTGCAGAAGAGTATCATACATTACGTAACTTGATGTCTCATCTTTCCGGTAACTCTGTTCACTCAAGTAATGCTTGTAATGTTTGCTCACATCAGTGGATAGGTGCTTCAAATACATGTCACCTTTATCACTTTCTTCATTTTCTTTGCTTCCAAATTATCACGTGCGTGTTGCTGATGACTTACATGTCACTGTTGAAGGGGTAGGAGATATCTCCATTTCTTCGGATATTTCTTTTAAATATATTTTGCGTGTTCCAACATTTCCTAATAGCTTATTTTCAGTTCCTAAAATTTGCAAAGATTTAAACTATTCAGCAATATTTTCCTTCTCATTGTGTGTTTCAGAATATTACAACTAGTAAGATGATTGTCGCCGGTTGTGAACAACATGGGTTATACATCTTGGATTCTCCAGTCTCGACTTTTAGTTCTTCTGCTGATCCTGCATTGTGGCACTGAAGACTGGGACATCCTTTCTCTAATACTCTCAAGCACTTAGGTTTCCAGGTGTGAGTCTTCTTTTACATTATCTTGTGAATCCCGTGAGTTAGGTAAACATCATAGAGTTCCTAGGTAACGTAGTGAACATTTATTTGATTTGATTTAGTGCACTCTGAAGTTTAGGAATTTGTTGGTTTTTCCATGTTTAATGTAACATCGTTATTTTATTACGTTTATTGATGATTTCTCTTGCATAACATAATTGTTTCTCTTGAAAGATCGTTCTGAATTGTTAAAAATTTTCAATAATTTTTCTTTGAGATAAGAACATAATTTGACACTACTCGTAAATGTTTTTGTTCTGATAATGCTAAGGAACCTGTTCAGGTTTTTAATATATTTTTTTTCTTAACATGGAGTAATACACCAAACTTATTGCGCCTACACTTCTAAACAAAATGGAGTGGCAGAACACAAAAACCAATATTTACTTAACATTGCTCGCTCTCTAATGTTCGAAATTAAGGTCCCAAATTATTATTGGAGTTTTTCCTTTCTTACTGCTTGTTTACTTATCAACTGTATGCCTACTCATATTGTTCAAAATCAATCTCCATTCAAACTGGTATTTCCCTTTAAAGAACCATTTTCACTATCACCTCGTATTTTTGGTTGCACATAATTGTAATCCCTGTTCCCGTTTATACGGATTTGTATTTTTTCTTTCCCTGTATTCTTGTATTTAAATTTTCCCTTATAATTTTTTCTACTCTTTTGGAGCTCAATTTTATATTCTTTCTATAATTATTTGTGAATCCCAAATGTAAAGCCCAAGTCTACAAATCCAAAACCAGATTTATATCTATTGGATCCCAACCAGTTAACCCATTATCCTACTATACCCAAATTCAACTATCCGTATACAAAACCCCTCACATTCCCCCACTCTTCACATCCCGTAATCCCATAACCCCCACTCTCTCATAACAACCCATTATTATATTATATTTAATATTTATTATTATTATTTATTTATAAACCCCCTCCCGTTCTCTCTCTCCCACTCTCTCTCCACGCCACCCTCTATCTTTCTCTCTCCTCCTTCTCCCTCTTTCTCTGTTTCGAAACCGAAACAGAGTTGCCCTTCTCCATCGTCTTCCTCGTCCCTCCTACTCACCCCCGACCTTGTGCCCTCCTGCACCTCTGTCCTCGCCACCTTCAACCTCTGCACCCTCCACCATCTCGCCTGCCCCTCATAGAACCCAACCACCCTCCTCCTCGTGCCCCTGCACCGCACTAGCGACCCACCATTGCCATCCACCTATGAGTTGCAGACCACCGCATCCTGCAACCTCCTCGCACCCCGTCGTCCCTCCTTCTCATCGCCATCGAGCTCCACCAAGCTCCACCGCCAGTGCCCAAGTTTCCCCGTTGCTGAGCCCCGTCTTCCTCCTCGTCTCCCTTGTTCACCACTCGATCATCCCATTGCTTTTCATCCTCAGTCGCCGGCAACACCCCGTCGCTCCTCGACCTCCAGCTCCGCTCACCTCCCGCTGGAGCGCCGTCCATCGCACTTCATCATCGATAGCCATTTGCAGCACTACCCTCATCGCCCTCACGGTCGACCACCGCCTGCAGCCACCTCCTCCCTACCGTTGACCAACACCACTGAATGCCAGCGCGCCACCCCGAGTCGATGCCCCTGCCTCCGGCCGTCGCTACACCCGATCACTCAAGCTCCTTTGTTCTGGGGTTCAGCCAACAGTACCCTTGATCAAGCTCGGCCATCCGATCTTATCTCATCATCATTCTCGATCTGGCCGTCCGATTACATCTCATCATCATCATCACCATCAGGCTTGAATCTGGACCCTTGATCACCTTGATCGTGACCGTCAGATATCCCTTGATCATCGCGATTGTGATCATCATCTTGATCTTGATCTTCGATCTCAGCCATCAAATTATCCGATCTTGATCCTCATCAAGATCCGTGCCCGATCGTGATCATCTCATCAAGTTTCACTTAGTTCGCGATCGTCGTTGTGTCGCTGGAATTTCGATCCCGTTATTCTTAATATTTCGGATCTAACGTCATTGTTAAAGGTAAGTCATCTCACCATCGAATTGTATTGTATCGTATTCGAGATTGTTTATTGAATCCCGCAAGTAGATTTATCTTGATTATCGTATATCTGCTATTGTTATCTATCGTTGGGATACTATGGATTTACACGAACAAATCCAAGTAGTAGTCTTGACTTCGTGCCGTTTTTTGCCTCCGATTATAGAGATCTTGCATGCATTCATATAGTTAATTATTGAATATAGGAATAGGGATTGTTATTGTAATTCATGTCATGGCATTACACTACTATTGTGGATTGTATGCTAGTATTGATTATTCACATGATTGATGTTGGGGTATTAGTTGACTGTGATTAGTACGAGTCTGGACATTATACATATTAATACCATGTTCACATAGACGTAATTGCTGTGATTAATATTGTCAACAACTATTGCATATTGATTGAATAAAGAATTGTTAACAAGCCGGGGTTTAAGGGTTGACTGTAGTAGTGGACAATATAAGGACTGTATTCGGAGGAGGGGCTCGTGTTTCCCTAAATACTGTTAACGGCTATTGTTTTATCGATGGATTGTGGCTTACGGTAGTAACCCAATCTATCGTGTATTATATCAGGGCCAGTTATCGTATCTTGCAGTAATTATTGAATTGCAATTATTGAATATTGATTATCGTTGCCGAGTACATGAACTATAAAATCCACCACTAAGTCTAAACGTAACTTGTTTGTATGTAGCAACCATGTGGTAAATACATGGGACGCATAAAGTGCTACATTAGTTAGGACTAAAATGAATAATAGACTTAAGATTGTCATCGCATCGTCATTGCATATTGTCATCATTATTGAACAGTGTTATCATTATTGCTACCCCTATTGACATCGCTTATTGTTATTGATCATTGTCATTGCACATTGCATTGTTATCATTTTGCCATTGTTCATTGCCATCGATTCTATTGTTTATTGAATTCATTGTTTTACCGTAAATGCCATTGTTTCATTGCTTTCTCTACTTACTGTCCACAACTTGCTCTAAGGACATATCATTCTCTCTATTTAGATGAACAACTTACAAGTAATTAAGGAGAATTTCCTGATGGATTAGGAGAACTACAATGGTGAAGAATGGATTGCATCGTTGCTTAATTGATTATTGTTTTGTTATGAAGACTTTAATAATTGAACTCTATTATTTCTTTGTATTGTGGGTTTTTGACCCGAATATGGTTATTGTCGTTCCAGTGTTGGGTTATTATTATATTTGGTTATTTCATGCTCAAATTCCAAGTATTGTTATTCATGTGATTATCCTTTCATTGCATGCGTGGTTGTATTGCTCTTCGTTATATTGTTGAGTTAAATTGATAACAGCTTATGAATGACGCGAGTCATTCGCTGGGCCAGTGTCACGTGCTTGCATTCCTTATTTTGGGAAGTGGGGCATGACATATTTTGTTCAAAATCCCAGCCCAGTCACTAATAAACTTAACCCGTGTACTCCTAAATATATTTTTTTATATTCACGTTTTTCGAAAGGTTATCTTTGCTATTGTCCTTCACCAAAAAAAAGGTTAACCTCAACGGATGTTTAATTTTTTGAAAACAAACATTTTTTTAACAAACTCGTTTCAAAACTCCTGATTTACCAAGGGAAGTTATAAAGAGTTTTGATTTCCCACAGTCCCCGCTACTTCAAGTTCATGTACGGAAATGAAAAAATATTTTGGACGCGATCATCTTAGCGGCATTCTCTGTTGTTCAACCAGTGCCAACTATGGTAATATCCCTAACACAAATAATTTACCTATCGCTCATTGTAAGGCTAAACGTACTTGTACTCACCATCCTATTGCCAAGTTTGTTTCTTTTTATAAATTGAACATATCTTTTCGAGCATTTACCTCTTCTTTGAATTTTATCTCTATTCCTATGAATATTTAGAAAGCACTCAAGCACCCTGGGTGGACTGCAGCCATGAAAAAAGAAATGCAGACTCTTCAACAGAATGATACTTGGTAGTTGGTTCGTCTTTCTGTGGGTGATAATACAGTTAGTTATAAGTAGGTATTCATAGTCAAACATAATCCCGATGACACAATTAAACGACTTAAAGCCCTCCTTATAGCTAAAGGATATACACCAGAATTTGGAGTCGACTATGCAGAGATATTTTCTCCAGTTGCGCAACTCACATCTGTTTGGGTTCTTATCACTCTTGCCTCAAATTGTTCATAACCTCTTCATAAGCTTGATGTCAAGAATGCATTTTCGAATTGAAGAGGTGGTGTATATACAACAACCTCTTGATTTTGAGCGACAGGGGAAGAATCGTGTATGTTTGCTAAAAAAGTCTATTCATGGCCTCAAAAGTTTCCTTGGACTTGGTTTGAAAAGTTTGACAAGTTGTGTGCTCTTATGGATTCTCTAGAAGTAAGGTAGATCACTCTCTTCACAATAGGAAGCAAAGACATTGTTATCCTATTAGTCTATGTTGATGATATCATTATCACAAGCAGTGATTCACAAGGTATTGTAGACATCAATTAGCAGTTAGCACAAATCTTTCAATGAAGGATCTCGGCCCGCTTCAATACTTCCTTGGCATTGAGGTTGTACGCACGAAGGATGATATCTTTCTTTTACAAAGAAAATGTCCTTGATATTCTTAATGAGACAAGAATGTTGGGACGCCTCAGTGACACCTACGGATCCTTATATAAAGCTGTCATTCTCTAATGATGCATTGTTCTCTGATCCAGAACGATATCGCAGTCTGGTTGACAAATGTAACCCCGTTTCCGCTTATACAAAATTTTCTGTATTCTTGTATTTTATTTGTCTATAAATTATTTTCGTTCCTGATTGTACAGATTTTTATTTTTCTTTGCTCTGTATTCTTGTAATTCAATTTCCTTATAAACTCTTTTTATTTGTTTAAATTCATTTTTTTGTACACCTTCTATTTGATTGAACCCAAGCCGCATGTAAAATTTTTCATTCTCTTTAACCCAATTACATTCATTTGAATATTCAGTTATTTTGTTTAAGCCCAAATTCCTAATCCATTCTCCGATTGTACTTTCTAATTGTATAGATTGTTATCGGTATTCTTATCTCTTCTTCAATTCTTGAATTCCAATTATTCTAAATAAATTCTACCATTGTTTTGAACTCAATTGCTTTCATCAGATATTCGATTATTATGTTAGAACCATGAAATCCTAATCCATTCTTTAATGTCATTATTTGATTACTTGTAAATTTGTTTATTCTTTTTGTAAACCCAAATACTATTCATTCTACAATCTATTCCCTCTCTTGTTAATTATATATTATAAAGCCCGAATTAGATTTCACTCTATAATCCTAATCCGTTCTATTAGATTACTATTATTGTTATTTTTGATTATCTTCAATTATTTATATTCAAGCCCAACTTCAAGCCCACATTTGAATACTCAAACCCATTAGCCCATTCTTTGACCCAAGCCAATCTTCAATCAAACTCCAACTGCATAACTCCCCCATTATCTCTAACTAATCCCTATTATTAATCACAACTACTCCATAATAACCACCACTAACCCCCCCACTTCCTAATCCCCCTTATTCCCCACTAACATCACAACAAAAACCCCAATTATCTCCTAACGACCCCCCATTAATTCTCCTAATCTCATCCCCTCTCTTAATCATCATCATCTTCTTCTCTCTCACTCATCTTGAAACCCACCTCCTTCTCCAACCAGTCGCTCGTCATCACCACTGCGTCTGACCTCCTCCGTGGTGCCAACCATGACCACCGCGAGCACTGCAGCTCCCCCTCACCATCATCTTCTGCACCGAACTTGTAACACCCCGAATTCCATTTACATGTAATTCGTAGTACAACAGGATCTTTTACTTTATTTCGTACAATTTTACACGGAATTTAAAACTTTTTATTTACACAAAAATGTTTATTACAGAGTTACAAAGCAGAATAAAATACAACAAGAATTACAACTCTAATATCAGTAGCTTAAATATAATCTTTATCATCAACCGTCTTTAAGTCCTTGTCAATCCAATTAAGCCCTGCACTAAAAATTTGTGGGCACGTCAGTTGCTTATAACCGACGTAATGTTATAACAACGATCCTCTCTATGTTGTATTATAATGAAATCTCTTACTTTAACAAACGCAAACTTGAATGCATATAAAAGTGTAAAGAGTGACTGTCCTAAACATGTCAGTGTATGCATATGTTTACGCTAGGATGACACTAATGCATATTTGTTCGGATTCTATGCATCCCATACTACATTGGTCCGAGGGCAAGCACCTACGTACTCCACATTGTAGGGTTAGATCCCTCACCATGCAGCATACTACGATGACTACTACAAGCTTTAGACACTTTGCAAGTATTGGCTCTCGCCCTTGGAATACTGGAGACCAATCCCTTTCCGTGGATCATTCTGTGGCACTTACGTCAATCGTCCCGGAATACTAGGGATCGTCTCACTCTGCAGGTCATTCTGGAGCCCTCATTGCACAAGCATCCCATGAGCGTTGCTCTCGTCTCGGAGTACTGGAGACCGTTCCCACTCTGTGGATCATTCTGTGGCCCTTACGTCCATCGTCTCGGAATACTGGGGACTGTCTCTCTCCAAGGATCATTCTGGAGTCTATAACTTACGTTTGCACTCATTTAGTCATATCTCCAACTAGTGCCTATCCTTAAGTTTAAGTTATAGTTATTAAAAACTAAAGTTTAGCTTACCCACCGGTCTTAAACAAAATACTGAGACAGTCAACCCATACTGGTTACTTCTCAAAATTAATTTTTCATTTTCATTTCTTTGCCAGTACCTGGGTCTCACTAAGCCTCTAGAATCAACATCTTTTCATGTTCAACAACTTGGGTACTCACCCCTTTGTTACTCATGTTCTCAATTTTCATGTATTCATATTTAATTCAAATTCTTTCATTCCTTCTTATTTATTCATCCATAAGTTCAATCTCAACCTATTCATTTTCACAATACACTTTTCATATTCATCAAAACTTTCTCAATAAAAGTTAATTAAGATTAAAACATAATCTCTTAAAAATTCATCATCTGAAAATTCACCCCATCATTTTCCTTTGAACTAATTCTTAACATCATTAACCACATATATATTTTTCTTGAGTTCACATCTCATATAAGCATGAATATGATCTTTATTTTTCTCAAAATATAACTTAAAACAGCCAGAATATATTTTCAATCACGTCATTTAAGTATCATTTGCAAAACAATAAATTCAAAGTCAGAAAACTACATTTTATGCCATTTGGAGAAATCATAGAAAATTATATACTTCACGAAACTTTGCGTTCTTTATACCAAAATAGAGGTATACAAGTCTACTAAAACTTCTTAGTTATACGTTTCCTCAAAATACTGTATCTATAACTATGAATTCTTCAAAATATATAGTATGGTCGAAATACTGAAATATTGTCAATTGTACAGTCTTGAAAATTCATTATAAATTCAATTCTTTGTGAAAATTTGATTTCTTAGACTTTTAAGAAAGGTTAATGAGTCTACTACAATATCTTAGTTTTGACTTTTCTCAAATTATTTCATTTACAATGCTGAATTGATCAAAAACCGAAACGTGTACAGATTTCCAGCAACCAGCCAACTACTAACCTGTTCTGAGTTTAGATTTTATTAAAATAGTAAACGACCTCCAAATCTTATTAAATTTTAAAGGGATGTTCCTAACACGTACAAGATGCTTCCAAAAAAGTTTTAGTTCTATATTCAACTATTTTATTAGATACGATTTTCTGATGTGCAAACAAAATTCAAAACAGTAACTTTTCTTGGCATGAATTAGTAACTTTGTGTACAAATCTATATATTCATATCATTTAATTTAACCATGATGTACTACCATGAAATAAAACAACATCAATGAACTTATTTTCATGATAATCTTATAATTAGCATGCATTTTCATTCTAAATATCATTATTACAATTTAATCACTACTCATATGCATATTAATTTCATATATCAATTTACCTACACATGCATGATAATATAATTTAGAAAGCTTAAGAAGACACCCACCTCAATGAAGATTCTAATGTAGAAGAAGACTCCTAGAAGTTGCTCCTAGCTCTAAGAATGAGACTTCCTTTTCCTCCTAGCAAGCTCTCCTTCCTCCAAGCAAGAACTCAAACAACTCTCTCTTTCTTATTTTCTTTTCTTTCTTTTCCTCTCTTTCTTTTCTTCTCTTTTGTTTTGATTCTAGTGTGCATTATTCATGAAATAGGAAGGGCTATTTATAGGGCTAAATGGGTGAATGAAGAGACACCCATTACACAAAAATAAATACTCATTATTAAAATTAATCACCCACTCACCATTACTACACAAACCCTCACCTCTTCTCATTCCTTCATGAATTGGCCAACTCTTGGATTTCCCACATGTAAACACTTCTCATTCATTTGTTTAATTATTAATTTATAGCCTAGATGTATATATTTGTTACATGAAAAGTGTAGGATTAAAAGTGTTTATTAAAAATGTAGATTAACTAATGTGCTTTTCTTTTAAATAATTTTTCTAATGGGCTTTAAGATGATCTTTAGGCCTATGAGTTTTAATTAAAAAACAAATAATACATTTATGATTAGAAAATGAGAAAAAAAGTTCTCATGACTTAATAAAATTTTAGGAATAAAATGTGCATGAATTTTACATGTAAAATACTTGCGAAAGAAAATAATAAATATTCGAAATAAAATAAATTCGGGAGAATGGAAAATATTCATAAACAATAAAAATACGTAAAATATTCATATGTAATGAGTATTTATTTTGTATGAACATATGTTCATATGTAAAATATTCATATTAATAGTATTACGGATTTTTCACGTAACGAAAAAATATACATAATCGACATATGTATCGAAAACACGTGCAATACACGTAAACACAAGGATTAAAATAAATGTTTGAGTTGGCTACAAATAGGATTGAAATGAGTGTTGAGAAAACAGAAAACATATAAATAATTAGAATATAAGATACTTATGACATTTATATAAAAATACGTTACGAATATTATTCGTAATAGTACGAAATACACGTGCGTAACACACGATGGCAAAATTATCATTACTCAATTTTTTGCGGGGTGTTACAGAACATCACCAGCAATTCCACCCTACACCCCCGAGTGGCCTGTAGCACCTCCACCACCTCCTGCGAGCCCTCTGCCATCACAGCAGTTCCGAGCACCACTGTAGTCACCACAAGCACCCCCTCGCTGATCACAACCGTCCCCTCCTCGAGTCCGAACAGCAGAACCGCATCAATGCCTGCCCAACCCCGATGCCTTGACACTGCCTTCTGCCATTGCTGCGAACCCGAGCTCCTGCCACCTCACGATGACCTCCTCCACCATCGAACCTGAAGCCCCTCACCACTGCACCCGCTGCACTCCTTCCACCACCGCAGCACCCTCGCCACCATCAAATGCACCCCGACCGTCTCTCCATTGATGCCTCCCTCATCTTTCTCACACCGTAGACCTCCTTCTTCGCTGCCCTGCCTCACCCCGACTTCCTCCTCCCACCCTTGAGCATCTACAACTGCAACCTCTTGCTACTATCTACCGTTGATCACCGCATTCGAGCACCACCACATGATGCCACCTCGCTGCTATCTCGATGCCCTGCAGCTCCCGTGGCCTGTATCATGACCCCTGCCGGCCCTCTCCATCCTGGCAGCCATCGAACAGCCACCCCGACTGCCAGCTCCACCAGCACCCGACGCCGTTGTCTCCTCTCATGCCCATGCGTGTCATTGAATAGCATGCACAAAAACCTGAGCCTCCTCACTGTTGCTGCTTGTTGTGTTGCAGCCTCCTCTCTGCAACCAGCAGATTCACCTCGCCGCCTCACCACTTGCTACCATCTCCTCACCGCAACACTGACGTCGCTGTCTTGCACCTCGCTGCCTTGCTGCTTGCTTCCCCTGGCTGCCTCAACCACCACTGCAGGCTACCTCCCTTGTATGCACCGGCAACCTCCTCCTACAGCCAGCAACCCTGAATAGACCCCTTCCTTGTTGCTGCACCCCGACCATCTCGCCATTGCTGCCTTATTGCTTCTCCTCTGCTCGCTGCCCTTGTACTGTGCTAGCTGCTGTGTTTCCCGTAGACCTGTTGTCCATAGACTGCTTTCGCCATTGTCAGTGTCACTGTTGTGCTGCCTTCTCGCTCTTGCTCGCTATTTGTGGTGCCGACGTCGCTTCATTTCTTTCCGTGGTTCTCACCATGTTCGTAATTGGCATCTAATGGCAAGTATCTCTTATACATTTTTATTGTTTTGTACAAAAATTTTATTTAACCTCCCGCAATTAGTATTCATGTTTGATTATTGTGTTTTGAAGCCCGTAACCGTCCATGTTCATGAAAAATGTTCTTTATAAGTTTCAATTGATTGAACCATCGTATTTGAAATCCTTCCATGTGTAAATTAGTCGTTATATATTGCATTGAATCAATCCAATTGCCTCTGTGATTCGATGTCCATCAAAAGATCGTAAACATCAATTTGTGTGTTTCTGCCCTGCTGTTTGTTCTAACTCGTAGTAAGATTATGACCTAGTTACAGTTCAAATCAATTAGAAATTTATAAATAAAAATTGTAGCCCTCTGAATCTAGTTTCCAGAACTTCTAACGAGTCTGAATCTAGTTTCCAGAACTTCTGACGGATCTGAAATCTGATTTATAGAGCACTAGATATACTAATTTTAGTACTACAACCTCTTTGTTTCCAGATTACTGATTAGAAGTACATCATCATGATTTATTGACTAAAACAATGTGTTAACAGTAGAATAAGGACTTGAAATTTACCAGGTTGTTACTAGACATGATTATGAGTCACTTTAAATTTTTTATAAGATTTTTAAATGATTTTACAGTTGATTTATATATATAATAACCGTGCACTGAGTTGCTATTTGAATAGTAGTACAGTAAAGAACTGTCTGGTTGACCTAGCTATTATATCTATAATGTATCATTTGAATATACATTAGAACCGGGATGAAGTATATTTTTTGGAACCCCTGACGATACCTGATTCACTTTCTTGTATCAACGAAAAAGTGGATTTTTGTACAACAACATATTGCTGTCCAAAATTGTAACTTCATGTCCTTGATTGTAAATATATCTATTTTCTTACATTTAATTAATTGAACATGTATATCATGCATTGCATAGCCCTTGATACATCCTTGATCCTGCTCTGATACTGTTCTTATTGATTGTATGTCCAAGTTACCGATCATGTTACCGTTCGTGTTTACCGATCCTGTTTACTGTTCATGTACACTTATAGTAAAAGCATAACAAGCCGGGAAAATAAGGGTATGATGTAGTAGTGAACAATATAGGAGAGTGTACTCGGAAGAGGACTCGTGTTTCCCGTGTTACATGTTTATCGATCAAGTTACCAATTAAGTTTACCGATCAAGTTTTATAGTCATGAAAAGACCCGAGTACATAACCCTATAGAATTCACCCCTAGAGTCTAAACATTAACTTGATTGTCTGCACCCAAACCTGTGGTATAGGACGCAAGATTGCGTGCATTAGTTAGGATTTATAAAAGAATGCTAGACATGAGATTAATATAGAGCACGTACATGCTTCCTGTTTACAAGCTACATGATTCCAGTTATATGATTCTTATGTACACGTCTCATGATTCCGTTTATATGTTACATTATTTCAGTTTACCAGTTACATGATTCCTGTTTATGAGTCTAGTTCACTTGATCCCTGTTATATGTTTGTATTTCTCGTTACATGACTTGTTTTTCCGTGTACATGATTCCTTGTTCTTGTTTACTCTTGCTTGTACTACTTGCGGCCCGTAGCTTGCTCTAACGGGTACCATCCATCATTCTTTTGAGTAAATATTATATAGGTTTAACAATGGGATACTGAAGGAACATTGCAAACTATTTACTGCATTGTGCATTCTTGGAATTTTGTAAGTTCTTGTATCCCAGATATGGGTTATTGTATTATATTCTTGTTCCTGTGATTATTATTATATCATTGAGCTTACTGGTATTGTACAACTTATGGATGATATGAGTTGGTATACTATATCATTCGCTGGGCCTCAGTTACGTGCCCATGTTTTCCTATAACGGGAAGCGGGGCGTGACAACAAATTCATATATCTCTCAGTGACAAGGCCGGATATTGTCTATGCAGTTGGTTGAGTTAACCAACTCATGCATGCATCGACCATTACTCATTGAGAAGCAGTGGTTCACATTCTTCACTATCTTAAGAAGGCCACAGGGACAAGAACTTCTCTTCAAGCCTGATGACTCACTTTCTTTACGAGGTTATTCTGATGCTGACTGTAGGATCAGTTGATGATAGACACTCAAATAGTGGGTACTTTGTACTCTTGGAAAGAATATGATATATTGGAAGATCAAGAAGCAGTCTGTTGCCGGTCGCTAAATCAAGTGGAGTATTAATACCGAGTCATCGGGCATTTTGTCTCTAAAGTTTTATAGTTAAGATCTCTTCTTCGAGACTTAGCAATCCCATTATCATCTTCAATTCCACTTTACTGCGACAAGCAAGATGCTATGCATAATTATGAAAATCCAGTGTTTCTTGTGCGCACAAAATATACTGAAGTCGATTGTCACTTTGTTTGTGATGAAAGAGAGAAGAAGGTGATTTCATTCTCATATGTCCTTAGCTTCGTCTATGCACCATCTTGAAGGAGATTGTTAAGGTAATGTTTAGTTTAGTCTCATATTGGTAGAATAATTAGTTTACTTTTTGTCCTCTCTTATATATAGTGGTGGCATTCGGGCCTAGTGGGCCGGGCCGGGCCGAAACCCCACGGGTTTTGACTTGGGCTGGGCTTTTGCGGGTCGAGCTGGGAGGAGGTGCGGGCCGGGCTGGGCCATCCCACAGCTGGGAAATGCCAGCCCAGACCTGGCCCGTGGCTCGGGGGCCGGGCCGGGTTGGTGCGGGCCGGGCTAGATTTTTTTTTTTTTCAATGACAAAGGAGAAGGGAAATTGTTCAGAAATGTCAAGAACATAAAAATAAAAGAGATATTCATAAAGTAAATTGTTTTTATGAATTACAAGTTTAATATATAATCAAATAGATTAGTAACATTTCATACATATTTTATCAAATTACAATATGAGAGGAACATTTGTATTTAGAGATAGAGATGACATCTATTTAGATTAAAGATAAGGCATTGGACTATTGTTGTGCACTTCTACTTAGCCTAAATATAGAATCTCTTCCCCCTAAATTTTCCAATTATTTACAATACATTATCCAAACTTCATTGTACTAGATGTTCATTCGTCGCTACTTGTTGAGCCATTGTGTGATTCATGTAAATCTTGGGTCCTCTCTTCTGCTTTCATCCAATCTTCGGCGCATACTAACATCTCCAAATTCTTTGATGTCAAGCAATTTCTGTTCGGGCTCATAATCTTGCCACCAAGAGTAAAACACTTTCCGATGCAACGGTTGACACCGGTGTAGTTAGCATATCTTTAGCCATACGAGAAAGAATAGTGAAAATATTTTCATTGGTTTTCCAAAAATATAACACATCTACTACATCATCAAGGGGAGGTTGTGCACTATACAAATTCATCTCATTTGGTGAATTAGTTCTTGGTTTTTTTTTGATTTTATGAGATTTAAAACACTACTAGTTGCAAGATCCTTTCCCTTTGATAATATAGAATAAGAAGAAGAACTACATTTTATGTTTGTGTAGTGTTAGATGAATAAAGTCTATCATAACTATCATATAAACTAGTCAAAATATGCTCAAATTTCGTAGTGAAAACAACATGATCGAAATCTTGTATTTCATCGTGTTGAGTATAAGTATAAAAAATCTCAATTAAATTTTTTGTGTCGTCTAACTTAATCATGAGATTCATTACACTAGCAACACAATATAAAATAGGAAGTGGATAAAAATATTTTAAAAATTTAAAATACGCGGAATAAACAATTTCTCCAATTAAATGGTCATTTATCAAATCTTTAATTGTTGTCATCATAGTGACAAGTGCAAGTAAAATACCACTAGATGTAGATGTAAATGTTTTTGAAAATTGTAAAGTAGTATTATTAAAAAGTTATTAAAATTTATACAAACTATTAGCAAAGAATCAAAAACCATCATTTAACATACTTGCATACTCATTGCAAAACAAAATTCTCTAAGATTAAAACGATAGTGAAGAACTACACCTAATAAATCAAAAGTAGAATTCCAATGATGTCTAACATCTTTAGGAAAACGTTTAAATACAATTTCCCTAAGTTGACAAAAATTATGAAAAGCTTGATATATTGGACCACTCATCGTAATAAAATGAACACAATTTCTTATTGCCTCAATTTTATCGTGTCCATATTTTAGTACAACTTGTACACAAAGATTTAAAATATGACAAGCACACCTAACATGAATTTTTTTTGGTTCATAGGATTTAGTGTAATTTTCAAACTAGTGATTGCCTTAGTATTACTAGAGGCGTTATCAAAACCAATAGAAAAAACTTATCAAAAATATCGAAATTATTACATGCATCCATGATGAGTGTGACAATTATTTCACCCTTATGTGGGTACCTAACAAATCCAAATGAAGTTATCCTCTTTTGAAGTAGCCAATCGGAATCTATCTATGACATGTTACACACATCATTGGTACGCCGTTCACTCCTACGCACTCATCTGAAGTTAAAGAAACTCTAGTGTTTAGTGATGTTAGTGTTGTTATTAAAAAATCCTCATCCTCATTGTAAACTAATTTATTATCACTCTTAACTACATTTCTAGCAATTTTTTTTATAATGGAGATTTAATGCGGTTTGTGCAAAAGTCTCTACATTCCTACTTTTACCAAACAAATAAGGCAATTCATCTCTAATTACTAACTTTGTGATTTTCCTACAACGATATCGTTATTATAGCTATGACTTTCTACATGACCGGTCTTAGGGTATTTTTTTTGTTGTATGAGATTTTCATTAGAATTTTCATTCCCGATCCTATTTTAAACTTATAGGGTGTTTGACACTTCTTACAAATTTCTAGTCCTACATTCTTATCATTTTGTGAAGGAACATAGTCAAAATATTTGTGTACTTTGGAAGTGTTTCTTCTTATTTTACGGGATTGAGAAGGGCCTTATTCCGATGGCTGTGGTTGTAAGTCTTCTATTTCTACTTGATCCGTGGTGTTTCATAAAAATCAGGAATACTATCATAATTCATAAGTGTTTCTTCACTATCTACATATGGAATTGGAATGGAAGGAATGCGACGACTTCTAGTGGACTCTTGGCTACTATGTCTACCACGTGAACGGTTAGATGCCATCTAGACTAGTGTATGTATGTTTAGAATGTAAAAAATGTATTTCTTGTGTATGTTCTAAAAATTAGTTATAGTGTTTGTTTTAAAAATTAATTCTACAAAACAAGTAAAGATAGATAAACTAGTGTATGCTATATAAAATAATTCTACAAAAAAAAAATACCGTCAAATAAAAATCTATTATAAACTAGTGTATGTGAATAAACAAAATCTTAAAAAAAAGAAGAAATATTTCAATAAAACAACAACAATTAATTGGAATAACTAGTGTATGTTTAACAAATTAACAAAAAATCTAAAAAGAAGAAGAAGAAGAAGTACAACAAAACTCATTCTAATTAAGAGAAATAAATGAGAACAGACAATTATGCTAATTCTAAAAGTTATACAAATTCAAAAATTCCATATGAACGTAGAATGTAGATTGGAGAATGAAGGTAAAGACAGTTGAGAGTTTGTAGTGTTGTTGATGTTGTTGATTGTTGTTGGATGTTGTTGATGTTGATCAAACCAAGAAAGTAGTTGAATGCTGTTGATTGTTGTTGATTTGTTGAGAGTTGAGAGATAGTAGAGAGAGTTAAGTGAATTTGTGAAGAGAATTGAATGAAATGAGGTTGAATATATAGATTATGGATTTTTTTGAATTTCCCAAAATACCCTAAAAAACTAGCTAGTATAGATCCGTTGGGGGGATATTTTAGTAATTACACAAACATAATATTTTTAAAAAAATTCTGCCAAAAAAAGAATGAAATTCCAACGGTCAGCCCACGGGCTGGTTCAACCCGGTCCCGGGTTTGGCCGTGCCGATTACGGGCTGGGCCGATTTCGGGTTTTTGTGTGTGGATTTTTTGGAACGGGACCGTCATTTTTTGACGCGTTGGCCCCGGTTCAGCTCGGTTTTGGGCGGGTCGGGCTGGAGGGCCGGGCCAGTCGCGGGCTAGCCCGGCCGTAATGTCACCCCTACCTATATATATGAGGCATTGTATTCAGTTATATTAATCCAAAAAATATATTTTTTTTCAATCCATACTATACATTAATATCTATCAAATGCAAACCACATCCACACCCTATATGTATTTTTTTGTGATTAGCATATGCTTATTCTGATTCTGCCCCTTATTACATTTAATCATTGCTTATCTAAAGTTAACTGAGATTAGTAATCAAACCTATCTTTCTTATATATATATGAGTGGGAAGAAAATGAAGAAGATGAGGAGTCTAGAGGTCAGAGGGAAATTGTTCAAGGAGATGAAGTTTTATTTTTTTACCATTTATGCTAAAATTAAATCAGCCCAGCCCCAGTCCCACCCCTACAAAAAAACTTTACCATATTAATGAGAGGCAAAGGTGTATTTTTCAATGCTATTAGGGTGGTTTCTAGAAAATTTAAGGAGGGTGGCTAGTCGAAGTGAAAAAAATATAAGGGTGGTTTGCTATCAAACCCCTAAGTTGAGGTGGTTTTGTGAAATTTATCCTTGTTACTTATAATCATAATTCGAAAAAAATGTGATTGTGCACGTGCTAAACTATTCACTATTTTTAAGTTTGGAAATATAAAGAAAAGTTAAGGCATTGTTCACCGCGCAGTGAAGTTTTTGGAGAATATGATGCTGATCAGTAAGGTTTAACGCATAAGTGTGCACATCTCAGACATTGTATAACTGAAAATTCTTTATTTTTCTAACAACATTGTGGATGGGACTAAAAACGAATGACAAATGACTTGATTTTACACTCTTGTGCTACGTAGGCATGTAGAACCATACGAACAGTTAGAATTTTTCAAGGAGGGAGTGTATCAACAGGTTCACATATGAGGCCCCAAATTTGTTTAACTCTCTCACTTTTAACATTCTCCCAGAATATCATTCTTCTTCACCACAGGACCATATTATATTAAGTAATCTACTTACAGAAATCAAAAGATAAGAACTTGAACCTTTGCCACTAGAAAGTCGGACAAGATTCCATTTCCGCCCAATAATTCACGGCCAAGCGAAAGCGTCTCCCATGCTCTTAGGGATATCCATGCCTTGAAGAATGAAGATGAATCAATATAGTGAAGAAAGTACGCATGCAGTAGTTTTGATATTTAAAATGAACTTGTAAGACCATCTCCAACGGAGACTCGCCAAACCTATGAAATCGCCAAAATAGCGAGAAAATTCCAAAAATTTCTTTCCAACGGGTTCACCAATCGACTTGCGGATCTGGAGATTTGAGAATCGCTCACGATCCGCTCGCCAGATCTGGCGATTTTCGAAATGGAGGATCCACTCGCCAAATCTCTTTCCTCTCTTGCCACCGGAGATCAGGGGACTCCCAACGGTCTTTATCGACCAAACTCCTCCAACTGGTGATCTCGAATGCAGCTGATTTCCTTCATCAGGTATCTTCTTCTTCTTCGGGTTCATCAATTTGTTCAAATTTTAGTTTTTCCTCGCTCTTCAGATTTTATGTTTTTTGTTTTTTTGATTGATGATGAAACTTCAGAATTTTAGTTGTTCCACTGTATTTAGCTGTTCAAATTTTAGTTGTTCCAGTGTATTGGGTTTTGTGTTAGTGTATATGGGATTGAGGATGAAACTTGAGAATTGAGATAGTATGTTGAGTTTGTGTATGTGTTTGTCAAATAAAAGGGGAAATTGTGTATGTGTCTATTCTCTCAAACTCGTCTGGTGGAAATCTCAAGAGGAAGTTTTGTGAGGAGAGTACCTTAGCAAAAATTTCTAGTTCAAATGCTAGTAACACTGAGGAGCTTCAGTTAACAAGAGAGAATTTGGCTCCAGCCAGAAAAAATTGTTTGATGGAGGAATCTGATCTTTACAATGCTTTACCCACTCCAGTTGAGTAGGATCCACAAGTCCAGATTTTTCACAATGCATTGGATACTGTGGCCAGAGTAATAACGAGCAATGCCTAGAAAATGCTAAGAGACATACTTTATACTGTGAAAAGCACATTCCAAATTTTTTGAAAGTAGTGGGGTTTTGGTACAGACAAGGAGCCAATTCCGTCAGAAAATAATGCATTGTCCACATTGGTGATACACAAGGAAGCCCACGACCCTGAGCTGGCCATTAAGTGCAAAATCTGTACTGCTAAGTTCTCTGATGATATCAGACTTGGTACTCATTGGAGTGAAATTTAGAATCTGAAAGCAGTGGGGTTTTGGTACAGACAAGGAGCCAATTTCGTCAGAAAATAATGCATTGTCCACATTGGTGATACACAAGGAAGCCCAAGACCCTGAGTTGGCCATTAAGTGCAAAATCTGTACTGCTAAGTTCTTGGATGATCAAAAACTTGGTACTCATTGGAGTGAAATTCAGAATCTAAAAGCAGAGGGGTTTTGGTACAGACAAGGAGCCAATTCTCTCAGAAAATAATGCATTGTCCACATTGGTGATACATAAGGAAGCCCAAGACCCTGAGTTGGCCATTAAGTGCAAAATCTGTACTGGATGAAGTATTAAGTATGAAGTATGAAGTATTACCAGAAAATCTTTATTTGAAAGCAGCCAAACTTTGCAGTGAGCTGAATATTCAAATAGGTTGTCATCAAGAAGGGTTTATCTGCCCCAAAGGTTGCAAAGCTCTTCCTGAACTCTGCAGATCTCTTTAATTCATATTAAGGACTTGTATCATTGAAGGAAAAATTGAGGCTCAAAATTCTACTGCACATCTCTTTAATTCATATTAAGGACCTGTATGATTGAAGGAAAAATTGAGGCTCAAAATTCTATTGGGTATGGGCCAGGGCCATGAAATGCCAACGGTTCAAATTTTATGCAAATTTACATACATAAGCATGTAAAACAGCCATATGAAGAAGAAAATTCCTCTAGTTGTCGAAGTTTGCAGATAGTTTCTTTTTGTTCTTCTAATGTTAATGTTAATGTCATTTTAAAAAAACATTATTGTAACTATTTTTTAGTAAATAAAAATTTAAACATTTATGGCTAGCCAAAATAGATAACATGGTTGGAGTGTGAGCTTTTTTCGCTAGCCAAATTATCCATTTGTTATCTATTTTGGCTATTCTAGCTAACCAAAATATCTAGCGTGGCCTTTGCCAAGCTAGCATGACCAGTAGTCAACTTTCCACATTCATACAACTTACAAAGGCACCAGCCAACAAGAAACGTTGCTTGAATATTACCAAGCATGCGAACGAGTTTTTCTTGGTTTAACTGGAAAGCTGCCAATGGAGCTCCGAATCGCTTTCTCTATTAAATACCTTAAAACATTTATGTTATTGATATGGGTCAGATGACGTGGCCCCTCCTAGGCCACAGGATCCCCTCAAGATTCGCACTTCCGTGATCATCAGGTTAACCAGGGGTCAATCGAGCCTCCACCGCCTTAGGCCTGTATGCAAACGGGTCCAACCCGGCCCAGCAGGCTCCCAGACCCGTTTTCCCTGCCTATAAATTCAAGACCCCCTTCCTCACAAACAGGTGATCAATCTTTCCCCTCTAAAAACCCTAGCTACTGTTACTCTTCAGTAACTAACTAGAGTGTCGGAGGGCCTGCCACCGGGATCAACCCTGATGTTCCTAGGCCGAGTGCAGGTACACGAGACTTTTGGATCTGAGCCTCCAGATCCGAGCCAAGCATCCGACCTCCACCTCACTCCTGCCTACTCCCGAGCCATTTCCTCAGCTGAGGGTCGGGCGTATAGCCAGTACCGAAGCTTCCACTTTAAAAATTGAGTGAACTCACACCTGGTGCAGCCACCCCCAAAAACAAACCGCATCAGGTTGGCACCGTCTGTGATAAACCGGTACGTACCTCAGTCCGATCCCTGCCATTAATGGCATCCATTTAATCCGAGCTCGTATGGCACCCAAGCCCAGAAGAGCTGTCAGCTCTACACGTCCTCAGGACGCTCCTCCTCAGACGTCCCCGCCGACACTCATGGATCCAACCATCTGAGGGTCAACCTCAGACCTGGACCGGGCGCTTCTCGCTCGGTCGCAACTGACCTTCATTGGGTCATTCAGGATAGATAGGCCAGTCGAACTAGGGGAAGGGCTGCTTCCAACTCGGCCCTGAACCATCCCAGGCATCCGTCCCAAGAGCGGGAGCCAGCGCTCAGTCGCACCAACTGGAGGCCGCCACCCCAACGCGACCCAGCCGGACGGGCTCCAGTCACGCACCGTGAGTTTCAAGACTTCCGGAACGAGATCCTGGAGGCCATCTTAGGGACCCTTGTCAACGAGATGCTCCACCGCTCTTACGCGCGGTCGGATACCGGAGCCAGCCCGTCTTGCGGCCTGACAGCCCCGCCAGAGTATGACGAGGACGTCCTAAGACGCCCCCATGAAATGGAGAATCACCTCGACCACTTCGGGAACAACGGTGCGAGGCCGGCTCAGGGTCATAGGCCGACCCGACCTCCTTTCTCCGCTGCAATCCTACAAGCAAAAATACCCCGGAATTTCCGACCTCCCCAATTCGAGACCTATGACGGCGAGGGTGATCCTGCTGATCACATGGACGGTTTCAAGACCCTCATGATGATTCACAGTGCTTTGGATCCCCTCCTATGCTGTGCCTTCCCTGCCACCCTCTGGGGTCCGGCTCGGGAATGGTTCTCTAAGCTCGTCCCCGGTTCGATCTATTCATTCGACCAGCTGGAGGCCAATTTTCTGGCCGACTTTGTGACCAACAGGAAAGCTGAGAAGACAAGCGCGTCCCTACTGGACCTCCGACAGAAGGAAAGGGAGTCACTCCGGTAGTTTGTCCGGAGGTTCACCACGAAGGCGAGGTCGGTCTCCTCCCTCGATGCTGGGGTAGCCTCGGCGGCGTTCTGGCACAACGTCCGGCACGGCCAGCTGAAGGCATTCCTGGCCAAGAAGCCTCCCCTCGATTTCCCTGACCTACTCAATCGGGTCAAAAAGTACATTCAGGCCGAGGAGGCCCTAAATCCAGAGGACGCCAAAGAGGTCCCAGGGAAGGAGAAGCGCAAGGCCGACGAGGCGGAGCCAGCAAAGAAGGTCCCAAAAGATGGGACCATCATGAAGAGGGTCCCTCGGATCCTGCGCTTCGAGAGGTACACACCACTGACACAGAACGTGTCGGCTATCCTCTTAGCAATCGAGGATAGGGACCTCGTCCAGATGCCCCCTCGACCGACCAGCAACAAGAAAAGGGATCAGCAGTTCTGCTACCGCTTCCACCGGGACAATGGTCACGACACCGACTACTGCCGAGACCTGAAGGACGAAATTGAGGCCCTCATCCAATGAGGGTTCCTCTGGGAATTTACCCGGGAAGACGCCCGGGACCGAAGAGACACAAGGAACCGGAGGCCTTCTCGTCCTCCTCGCACCCGCAAATCGCGTCCTGAGCGGGACCTCGAGCCTGAAGAGACCGGAGGTCAAGCCATCCTACATTGCGTCCATGGGGGGGCCATGGGAGGAGAGTCCATCACTTCCCGCAGGGCATTCGTCCGAGAGGTAAATGCCGTCCGGGGTCTCCCTTCCCCCGAGGTTCAGCAGCTCCCTGTCTCTTTCTTAGGGGAAGACCAGGAGGGGGTCCACCTCTCACATTGCGATGCGCTCGTCATCAGCCTTTTCATGGCGAACTACGAAGTCCATCGGATCCTCATGAACAACAGGAGCTCGGTGAATATCCTCTTCCTGGAAGCGTTTGAGAATCTCAAACTTCCCTGAGACAAGCTGAAGCCAGCCGGGTACACCCTACACGGGTTCTTCGGCATCCCGGTGCTAATAGAGAGGATCGTGACCTTGGATGTCACCGCCGGTACGACCCCTCAAAGATGGACCGAGTCGATGGACTCTATGGTTGTGAACGTCAAGGCAGCTTACAACGCCATCCTTGGCTGACCGGGACTCTGTACCCTCCAGGCTGTTCCTTCAGCCTACCACCTATGGTTGAAGTTCCTCACTGAGTCAGGTGTCGGGGTCATCCAAGGGAATCAAGAAGCAGCATGATCGTGCTATATGACGGCAGTTGGGGGCGGTGTGTTCCCCCTAGACGCCGTCGAGCTGCAGCCCGAAAGAAGCCAACTTGAGCCTGAGCAGGCGGACAAACTAGAAGAAGTCTCGTTCGAGACAGGGGACATGTCAAAATGGTTCCGCGTGAGCTGCTCCCTCGCGCCCGACCTCAAGTCCGACCTAATCGATTGCTTTGCCGCAACGTCGACGTCTTCGCTTGGAAGCCCTCTGATATGCTCGGGATCTCCGAAGATCTGATCGTGCACAAACTAAGTGTGATCCCTGGCTCGAAGCCGATTGTCCAGAAGTGATGTAAGTTTGCCCCGGAGAGGCAGCATGCAGTGAAAGTAGAGGTAGACAAGCTCTTGTTTACCCGGTTCATCCAGGAGGTCAGCTACCCCGAGTGGCTGGCAAACATCGTGATGGTCAGAAAGGCAAGAGGGAGCTGGAGGATCTGTATAGATTTTATCGACCTCAACAAGGCGTGCCCCAAAGATCCGTTCCCTCTCCCCAGCATCGATGCTCTGATCGACGCAACGTCGGGTCATGAGCTCCTCTCCTTCATGGATGCCTTCTCAGGCTACAACCAGATCCGAATGTTCTATCTGATATAGCCAAGATGTCCTTCGTCACCGACCAAGGTCTTTATTGCTACTGGGTTATGCCCTTCGGGCTGAAGAATTGCGGTGCTACCTATCAGAGGCTCTTTAACCGAGTCTTCAAAGACCAGATCGGTCGCAACATGGAGGTATACGTCAACGACATGCTCGTCAAAAGCCATTGGGGTCAGGACCACGTCGCCGACCTGGAAGAAGCCTTTGGCATCCTTCGGACCTACAATATGAGGCTCAATCTGGCGAAGTGTGCATTCGGCGTCTCCTCGGGAAAATTTCTTGGGTTCGTCGTCAGCCAGTGCGGCATCGAGGCGAACCTCGAGAAGATCCAGGCCATAATAAACATGACCCCTCCCAGAAACATTAAAAAGGTACAACGGGTCACGGGAAGACTGGTGGCCATCGGCCGTTTCCTCTCTAAGTTCGGAGAGAAGTCCCTCCCGTTCTTCAAAGCTTTGCGCAGAACCGGAGGCTTCGAGTGGGGTACTCAGCAGCAGGAGGCGTTCGCCCAATTGAAAGAGTACCTCGCTAATCCTCCTCTTCTAAGCAAGCCCGAACAGGGCGAGCCCCTCTAGCTTTATCTCTCGGCCTCGAAAAATGTGCTCAGTGCTGTTCTCGTTCGAGAAGAGGACGGAGTCCAAAAGCCACAGTACTTGTGAGCAAGGTTCTGTTCACGGCCGAGACCAGATACGCAAAAATGGAAAAGGTGGCATACGCCCTGGTTATGGCCGCGCGAAAGCTCCGCCCCTATTTCCAGGCGCACTCAATTCAAGTCCTCATGGACCAGCCTCTGAAGGTCGTACTCCACAAGCCCGAGAGCTCCGACCGACTGGTCAAGTGGTCGATCGAGCTCAGTCAATACGACATCGGCTATCAGCCAAGAACGGCCATCAAGGGACATGCACTCACCAAGTTCATCACGGAATGCACCATCTCCGAGCAACCCGAAAGTGGAGAGGCCGACCAGATGTGGGAAGTTTACTTCGACGACTCTTCCTGCGAAGCGGGGAGTGGTGCGGGCATCATTTTGCTAAGACCTGACAGCTTCCTTCTCCAATATTGCCTCTGCCTCAATTTTCCAACCTCCAACAATGAGGCCGAATATGAGGCCATGATCGCCGGGCTCACCTGGCACATCAGGTAGGAGCCAGACAGATCAGGGTTTCTAGCAACTCTTAGCTCGTGGTCAATCAGATCACCGGAGAGTACGAGGCCCGTGACGATCGGATGATCCGCTACTTGGCCGTGGTCCAGCAGCTCTTGGTCTCCTTTGACGAGTCTGTAGTCTTAAGAATTCCAAAAGAGCAGAACGCCCAGGTCGATGTCCTGTCAAAGTTAGCCTCCTCATCCTTCGAAGGTTTCGACCGCACCATTCTGATCAAAGTACTCCTAAAGCAGAGTACCGACCACGCCGAGACCCTCTGCGTAGAAGACGGAGCTCAGCCTGACGATTGGACCACTCCCATCAGAAAGTTTCTAATCAAAGGAGAGCTCCCCAAAGACCGAGCCGAGGCAAGGCAGACCAGGGTCCGTTCGGAGAGGTTCGCCATGATTAGAGACCCTCTTCAAACGGTCGTATACCACGATGGACGGAAGGCCCTACCTCCGCTGCCTAACCCCCGACGAAGCAAAGTACGCTCTCAAGAAGCTTCATGAAGGAATCGGCGGGTGCCATATGGGAAGCTAATCGCTTGTGTGAAAGGCTCTGAATTATGGGTACTACTGGCCCACGATGCTGCAAGATGCCTTGGCCCTGGTCAAAAAGTGTGGTCCTTGTCAAAGGTTCTCCTCGGTGAGAAGGGCTCCGCAAGAAAATCTTTGCTCCCTGGCCAGTCCGACCCCTTTTGCTATGTGGGGGATGGACCTGGTAGACCCATTTCTGAAGGCAACATGCCAAAGAAAGTTTCTGATAGTAGCAATCGACTACTTCACTAAGTGGATCGAGGCCGAGCCCCTGGCCACGATCACCGAGCAGCAGACCCAGCAGTTCTTTTGGAAACACATCATCTGCCGATTCGGGATTCCACACATACTCATCACAGATAATGGGACTCAGTTCGCAGGTAAAATTTTTCAAAAGTTCTGCGAGGATCTCGGGATCCAGCAACGCTTCTCTTCGGTATGCCACCCACAGTCGAATAGTCAGGCTGAGATTGCAAACCGCCAGATCCTTGATGGTTTCAAGAAACGACTTGATAATTCTTCCAAGGGGTTATGGGTCGATAAGCTGTCGAGCATTCTCTGGGCCCATCGAACGACGAAGAGAATCCCCACGAAAGAGTCGCCATTCAATCTGACATACGGCACGGAGGTAGTAATTCCCCTCGAGATCGGGCTCCCTTCGCCCCGAATCATGGCCTTCAATGAAGTAAGCAACTCGGCGTAGCTGCATGCCAATCTGGACCTCATAGACGAGGTCAGAGAAAAATCTACCGTTAGAAGAAACACATACCAGTAGAGGATCGAGAGGTTCTACAACAAAAGGGTGCGTCCCACCGACATCAAGTTAGGGGACCTCGTCCTCCGAAAGCTGGTGGTGTCTAACCCCGGCCAAAAGAAGAAGCTGGCCCCAAACTGTGATGGCCCGTACAAATTTTCTGAGGTTGTACGCCCGGGCACGTACCGCCTCACCGAATCGGAGGGCAAGGCTGTCAAGAGGCCCTGGAACACAGAGAACCTCATCAAATTCCTCGAAGGGGAGGATTAGCCTCTATAGATACCCCCATGTAAATCATCAAATGTAACTGGCACGCTATGCCTTGTTTTGTAATGTCAATATGATGTAATTATGCCAGATTTCTTAAAACAAGCTTTGGCTCTATGCCACCTTTCTTAAAACAAGCTTCGGCTTTATGCTAGCTTTCTTAAAAACAAGTCTCGGGCTCAGCGTTCTGATGGATCCACGAGCCACAAAAAGCTTCTTTTACAAGCTTAGGGCTCGGACTTCGGATGGAACTGCGAGCCATAAAAAGCTTCTCTTACAAGCTTAGGGCTCGGACTTCGGATGGAACCGCGAGCCACAAAAAGCTTCTCCTACAAGCTTGGGGCTCGGCGCTCGGATGGCACCGCGAGCGACAAAAAGTCACTTCTAAGGTATGGGGGCTTGGCATCGACCTCGAGCAAGGCCTTGGCCTTTTCAAGCCAAGCGACCTTTACGCTCGGCGACGACCTTCAGCTACGCTCATAACAAGCTTCTCTAAGGTATGGGGGACTCGGCATCGACCTCGAGCATGGCTTGGGCTTGTTCAAGCCCTGCAGCCTATCGCTCGACGATGACCGCCAGCCACACCCATACTATCTACCCGAGAACAGGTATGGGAGCTCGATGTCGACCTCGAGCAAGGCCTTGGCTATTTTAAGCCATGCGACCTTTACGCTCAGCGACGACCTTCAGCTACGCTCATAACAAGCTTCTCTAAGGTATGGGGGCTCTGCATCATCCTCAAGCATGGCTTGGGCTTGTTCAAACCCTGCAGCCTATACGCTCAACGATGACCGCCAGCCACACCCATACTATCTACCCAAGAACAGGTATGTGAGCTTGGTGTCGATCTCGAGCAAGGACTTGGCGTTTTCAAGCCATGCGGCCTTTACGCTCAGCGACGACCTTCATCTACGCTTATAACAAGCTTCTCTAAGGCACGGGAGCTCGGGACTGACCTCGAGCATGGCTTGGGCTTGTTCAAGCCCTGCAGCCTATGCGCTCGGCGATGACCACCAGCTACACCCATGCTACCTACCAAAGAACGTGCATGGGAGTTCGGCGTCTACCTCGAGCAAGGCCTTGGCTTTTTCAAGCCAAGCGACCTTTACGCTCGGCGACGACCTTCAACCACCATACTCAAAAGTTTTTTATTAAAGATTTAGGGCGCTCGTCCTCAGGAAAATGCCCCGGGCCCCTAGATCTTTGGTCAACCCACCTCTCACCCACGAACAACCCGGGGTTAACGACCCTTAGAGCCGAAACCCCAAATTGTTCGAGGGCGGCAGGGGAGCCACCGACCGTGGACCCTCGCCCAAAAGAATTCTCGGGCTCCCGAACCTTAGTCCACACACCTCCCACACGCTAGAAATTTTGGACAGATCCCCGAGGTCTAGGACCTTGATCTACCCAAAAAATGCTAGAGATGGCAGGGGAGCCACTGATCCAGGACTCACAGCCAAAAAATTCTGTGGTTGGGCACCCGCCTTCGGCAAGCACCCAAGGTTCTCCACCCGGGGTCAACCAACCTTTCACCCCCTGAAAACCCAGGGTAAGCAGCCCTCAGAGCCGATACCCCCAATTGTCAGCGGTTGGCAGGCGAGCCACCGGTGAGGAGAACCCACGGTTTCTCTGATGAATTTCTGATGGGGGGTGGGGGTTATATAGCCCCCCTGAGAAGCTCATTAATGATATCGAGAAGTCCAAACTGTGGAAGGTGAAGCGTCACCATTAATTTTTATCAGAAGACGAAACGTCTCTTATTGAAGGCTGCATGCGAAGCATAGCGGTTTGGCTCCCGAGCATGGCCCCGACCTCAGCGGCAACCTCAAGCAAAGGTCCCATTCGACAAGGGTCTCAAGCTACGACCCTACCTGTCTCGCTTAACAAGTTGCCTAAGTAAAGAAATCGAAGTCTTATTACTCATAGAGCGCTAGAAACGGCCACACAATACAATGAAAAGTTTACAAATCGCTCATCGCTCGGCTTAAAACTCAAACTCGGTTCTTCCCACGGGATCCTTCCTGTGCTCAGCCAGTCTGGTCAGTGAGGGCACCCTGGCAATGGAGCTTTGCACGTTGGCAGGCTGGGCCATCTCCAAGAAAAAAGTCGGAGAAGGTCCTAACACGAAATTGCTCGCTTCCTCGACCAGACCGGTGCCTAGCATGAGCTTCAGCCTATGGATCTCCAACTCTTTCTCTACAACAGTCTCATGAAGAAAAGACTCCGAAGCCAGTCGCCCACTCGAGGCATCCGAGATCGACCAGTTCGTCTCAACTGCCCACCAGTCCCGATCGGCTATGACCTTCTTCAGGCGAGTGACCTCCAAGCTGAGCTTTCTAGACTTATTCATAAAGTAATTCACTGTGGCCTCTCGATCTCGAGCTTGCTTACGGTGGTGAGCCAGAACACTCTCCATGGCCCCCAGTCCAGTTCGGACCCAAGAGACCTCGGCAGAACCAAGGTCGGTGCCAAGGACCTTATGCATCTATCAAAAAGACAGAAAAAACAACAAGTCACAAAAAAGGCGAAAAAGCACAAGTAATAGAACATCGGCCAAAAGTTTCTTCATTTATAAATTCAAAATTTTTCTTATTACAAAAAAGCGGTGGCCAGTCCGCGTCGGCAATTACGAGCAAAAAAGAAGGAAATTCCTAGACTAATGTTTAGGAGGGGGCGACACCTCTTCTTCAGCCTGGTCGCCCTCAGCCTCCAGTCGAGGGTCTCCCTGCTCCTCGTTCTCCCCACCGCGGGGCATCAGCGGAAGCTCAGGAAACTGCCACCCGTAGTGGAGATGGCCGATCCGAAGTCCGGATAGATATGTAGGATATGCTCCTTGGCCTTGTTATAGGCCTCGTCCTGTGAGGAGATCAGGGTTTCCTCCATGGTGATCGCCATCTCCTTGCTCTCCTTCTTGGCCTTTGCCTTGAAGTGCGGCAGCTCGTTTGCATGATGCTCCGTGATCGAGACCAGCTGGGCTTGGGCGACCGCATAGGCAGACTCCGCTGCCGTCAGCTTGTCCTTCAGCTGGGTGGCTTCCCAAAGATAGTGCTCGACATTCTTCTTCTTAATGACGATCTCTTTCTCGACGGCACTTATGAAAGTGCTGCACATGCTGCATTTCCTGGCCGAGGAGGATCAAGTTAGAAGAATTCTTTGCAAGCTAAGACAAAAACGCAAAAGGAAGATTTATCATGAGGTGGGCCTACACGAATCGCATGTAGGTTGTATCAGCCGTCTCCACTACCAGGTTCATGCGATCCTATTCCGTGGCGAGGTGCTCCACCACCTCCATCATAACTGGGCCCTCGAGGAGCGTATCCCCTGCCTTGACCCCCCAGTCGAGGGCATACAGCCTCATGCCCTGTTGATCCATCATCTCCTCGGCGTTCGATCGTAGTGGCGGAAGAGGCCCCTTCGCGACCTCGGCAACCTTTTTATCGCTGGAGCTCGCTCCCGGGTCTCTCATCGACCTCGACGAATGGTGGTGGTGCTTCTTCGCCCTCTTCGGGGCCGACTCCTTGGGCCTTGGGGTCACAGCCTGGCTGGTCCCCGCTCCCGAGGCGGCCTTCTTCGCCAGATTGGCCCTCTTCTTGGCTGCCAGGGCTACTATGGCATTCGGTTGTTGAGCTCCTTGGCAGACATCTCTACAAAATGAAAAAGTAAAAATGTTAACACGAAGGCAGAAAGAAAAACGAAATGGGAACAAAACATACTAGAGTCGGTTGGGCTCGGTCCGGCTCGGGCGAGCAGCAGCTTCGTGATGCGAGGCCACCTGATGTTGTGCCCCTCCATGATCTTATCAACCTTTGCCCATTCCTTTTCGGCCAAAACTCTGCACTTCGGGGGCTTGTGGTTCGGCCTTGCAAAATTCCAAACCGTTGGGATTTTCCAAGGTTTCTCGCTCCGGACTATGAAGTACTTCTCCTTCCACCCCTTTATGGAGTCCAGATGTCCGTGCGTCACTCTCTTATGAGGACGCAGCGATAGGTAGAAAATTCCCTCCTGGTCCCCGAGCGAGCTCATCCCCAGGATGGCACGGAAGTAGGTGAGCCTCGGCTTAATCCCCTTCTTCTGACACTTCAAAATAAAACACACTAAGTGCTTCCAAGAGTTGGGACCGTACTGCATGGGGCTCAGCTCCCCCCAACTTAGCACTCTCTTAATGAACGGGTGCAGTGGAAGTCTCAACCCAGAGACAAACGCGTCCTCAGGGAACATATAGAAACTCGACTCTAGCGCGGTAGTCGGGCAGATGCCTGGGTTCGGCACAAGTAGCTCAAACTCCTGTGGAATACAATAGGCCACCCTCAAGATGTGCAAGTAGTCCCTCTGCAAGGTGCACTTCACGCTGTCCATCTTGATCATGGACCGGCTCTTGTCCCGCAGCAGTGAAGTGTACGCAAGAAGATCCTCCACGTCGTCAGGGTACATCCTGATCGACTCTGGATTTTTCCTAGAAAGATGGGGGTACTTGAACCTGGAGCCATACTCATATTTTTCCTTCTTGGCCGGACTATCGGGCCGTATCCACTTCCTTTTCCTCCTTCGGGGGCGAGGCTTCCTATCAGGGGAAGGGGTGTCTAGGGGGGGCAACGGTGGGAGGTCTGTCTCTTCCTCCTCTACCTCTTTTGTGGTCCCTCCGACCTCGCCATGTTCGCTACCACCTTCAGTCCCTTGTTCGGACCCCTCCCGACCATTGTCCTCCTCAACCTGCTCCTCTTACCCCGGGTCTCCTTCCCCGGGCTCATTCTCCTCATCAACAAACTCCTCCCCAGAGTATCCCTCCTAATGCTCACTCTGCTTAACAGGGTCCCCTTCCGGTCCGCAAACTCGTAAAGGAGCCACACTATAAACTACAACAGGCTTGTCTCCCGACCCTCCAACTTTTAGAACCTCCTTCACTTGAAAGTCATCCGACGACCAAGATATCGAAGACGAGTGAACTTCCTCCTCGGCGCAACCTGAAGAGACTGCCTCGGAGCCGGACTGAGAGCGTGACATTTTAAAATAAAAATACTAACCTGTTTCATCGGAGAACGTAAAGATCAACGAAAAGTGGTCACCGGCGGCTTGCGAGAAAATTTCTGTCGTCAAGAGAATGAAAGCAAAGTGAAGAAATGGGGTGAAGGGAGGGGGATTTATAAGCGGAGATGAGACTCCTCGAATTCCACAAAGAGATCTGGCTGTTTGATCTTCATCATTAAGATCTAATGGCAACTAAGATCTTGATGACGTCAGCCTAGAGCACAAAAATACCTTCTTACCCTCGGCTCTGTCGACCAACGCGGCGGCTCGGTGCGTAGGGTCAACTTCTTGGGTACTTCACCTTTTTTCACCACCCAAGTTTCTCTCAACGGCTTGGGGCTCGACGCTCGGATGTCACCGCGAGCCACAAAAAGTTTCTCTCAATGGCTTGGAGCTCGACGTTCGGATGTCACCGCGAGCCACAAAAAAGTTTCTCTCAATGGCTTAGGGCTCGACGCTCGGATGGAACCGCGAGCCATAAAAAAGTTTCTCTCAACGGCTTGGGGCTCGACGCTCGGATGTCAGCACGAGCTACAAAAAGTTTCTCTCAATGGCTTGGGGTTCGACGCTCGGATGTTACCGCGAGCCACAAAAAGTTTCTCTCAACGGCTTGGGGCTCGACGCTCGGATGTCACCGCGAGCCACAAAAAGTTTCACTGAATGGCTTAGGGCTCGACGCTCGTATGTCACTGTGAGCCCCAAAAAGTTTCTCTTAAACGGCTTAGGGCTTGACGCTCGGATGTCACCGCAAGCCACAAAAAGTTTCTCTTAAATGGCTTAGGGGCTCGACGCTTAGATGTCACCGTGAGCTACAAAAAGTTTCATTCAATGGCTTGGGGCTCGACGCTCAGATGTCATCGTGAGCCACAAAAAGTTTCTCTCAATGGCCTGGAGCTCGACGCTCGGATGTCACCGCGAGCCAAAAAAAAGTTTCTCTCAACAGCATGGGGCTCGACACTCGGATGGAACCGCAAGCCACAAAAAGTTTCTCTTAAACAGCTTGGAGCTCGATGCTCGGATGTCACCACGAGCCACAAAAGTTTTGTCTCAACGGCTTGGGGCTTGACGCTTGGATGTCACCGTGAGCCCCAAAAAGTTTCTTTCAATGGCTTGGGGCTCGACACTCGGATGTCACCGCGAGCCCCAAAAAGATTCTCTTAAACGGCTGGGGCTCGACGCTCGGATGTCACCGTGAGCCACAAAAATTTTCTCTCAACAGCTTGGGGCTTGATGCTCAGATGTCACCGCGAGCCCCATAAAGTTTCTTTTAAACAGTTTGGGGCTCGACACTCGGATATCACCGTGAGCCACAAAAAGTTTCTCTCAATGGCTTCGGGCTCATCGCTCGGATGTCACCACAAGCCCCAAAAAGTTTCTCTTAAACGGCTTGGGGCTCGACGCTCGGATGTCACCGTGAGCCACAAAAAGTTTCTCTCAACGGCTTGGGGCGCGACGCTCGGATGTCACCGTGAGCCACAAATTATCCCCCAACAAGCGAAGGGGCTCGTCTCCCAACCATCGACGCTCGGCAAAGTGACCTCCTACCCCTAAGATTTCGACGTCCCCTTGCTTTTCCAACAAGCGAGAGGGGCTCGTCTCCCGACCCTCAATGCTCGGTAAAGCGACCTTCTACTCCTAAGATCTCGACGTCCCCTTGCTTTCCAACAAGCGAGGGGGCTCATCTCCCGACCCTCGATGCTCGGCAAAGTGACCTCCTACCCCTAGGATCTCGACGTCCCCTTGCTTTTCCAACAAGCGAGGGGGTTCGTCTCCCGACCCTCGATACTCGGCAAAGCGACCTCCTACTCCTAAGATCTCGACGTCCCCTTGCTTTTCCAACAAGCGAGGGGGCTCATCTCCCGACTCTCGATGCTCGGCAAAATGACCTCTTACCCCTAAGATCTCGACGTCCCCTTGCTTTTCCAACAAGCAAGGGGGCTCTTCTCCCGACCCTCGATGCTCGGCAAAGCGACCTACTCCTAAGATCTCGACGTCCCCTTGCTTTTTCAACAAGCGAGGTGGCTCATCTCCCGACCTTCGATGCTCGGCAAAGCGACCTCCTACTCCTAAGATCTCAACGTCCCCTTGCTTTTCCAACAAGTGAGGGGGTTCATCTCCCGGCCCTCGACGCTTGGGAAAGCGACCTTCTACTCCCAAGGCCTCGACGTCCCCTTGCTTTTCCAACAAGTGAGAGGGCTCGTCCCCCAACCCTTGACACTCGGCAAACCGAGCTCCTACTCTTCATCACCCGATACCCCCCGTGACTCCAAGAGGGGATCCCCTCCATCCTATCCCGCTGACCTCTTCAGGAAGATACGGATCTCGTTCTTCACCGTACACACCACTCTGCTCTTCCTACAGAGGTAAAAAACCACTCCTACACGGCTGGATTATCCAGCCCTCTAGGAGTGGGGGGCTCCTGATATGGGTCAGATGACGTGGCCCCTTTTGGGCCACAGGATCCCCTCAAGATTTGCACTCCCGTGATCATCATGTCAATTAGGGGTCAAACGGGCCTCCACCGCCTTAGGCCCATATGCAAACGGTTCCAATCCGGCCCAGCAGGCTTCCAGACCCGTTTTACCTGCCTATAAATACAAGACCCCCTTCTTCACAAACAGGTGATCAATTTTTTCCCTCTAAAATCCCTAGCTACTGTTACTCTTCAATAACTAACTAGATCGTCGAAGGGCCTGCCACCAGGATCAACCCCGGTGTTCCTAGGACGAGTGTAGGTACATAAGACTTTCAGATCCGAGCCTCCAGATCCGAGCCGAGCATCCGCCCTCCACCTCACTCCTGCCTACTCCCGAGCCGTTTCCTCAGCTAAGGGTCAGGCGTATCGCTAGTACCGAAGCTTCCACTTTACAAATTGAGAGAACTCACACCTGGTGCAGCCATCCCCAAAAACAAACCGCATCAGTTATGTTAGTTTTGGTTAAGGTAAATCAAATTCAAATAAAGGCATTACAATAGTATTCAAGTTGTACCGGTGGCACATGTGGAGGGGTTGCCATGCAACCATAACTCGAGCTACAGCAAGAACCTGCTCAAGGCAAAGAGAAATTAGCTAATTTAAAAACTGAACTCCAGCATCAAAAGAATTATTAAAATTAATGCATTTGGAACAGAATGGAACAACATTAAAAAGATAAAGGAATTAAAAACTATAAGTAAATAGTAAGTCTGACATCGCATAGGCATTATTGTTGACCTTAAGTTTGGTGTGCACAAAATATATCATTTACAACTAATATTTTCATTTGAGATTTACAGGATTTACAGGAAAAAGAAAATCAAAATAAAGATCCAAAATGATTTGCAATCAGGCAAAAGAGGCATGTATTAAAGAAGATTGCAATCATCAAAGAAAAGAAGCATGTGTCTCAAACATCAAGAAAGCCAGTAAAATTAGTCAATTTATTTTTATTTATGAGAGGATATAATATGTAAAGTATTATTGATTAAGAATTAGTTTTGGAAAAAAATATAAAGTGGATTCGCCAAATAAAAGTTAAATTTTCACGATAGCGGTCGACCGTACGATATGTCGGTCGACCGTGACAACAGTATAGTAGAACGCTTGTGCCGGAGAATTGCTAATTCTATTTCTTTTGCTTTACACATTTTATTTAAGATTTTATTTTCCGCAAAATCACCCTATTCACCTCCCTTAGGTGATTTACAGTTGTATCAGATTGATGTGCTCATTAATAGCTTAAAAGTTTGAGCAAAAGGTCCAATGGCCAAAATCCTTTCTCCCGAAAACTTGTACACATCGGAGCCATTCATCTCCAATGGAACAAGTCTAAAATGTTCACCTTATTTTGATGGAAAATGTTATGATGTTTGAAAAATTTGTATGTCTCATTTTTTACAGATATTTGGAGAAGAAGTATGGAATGTTTGCGTAAACCAAGTAGGTATCCCCGTTAGTGATGGAAAGAGGTCTTTCACGAAAGCTGAACTAGCATTGAAAACTGCATATTCCAAGGCTATGACATCACTTTATGCAGGTCTGAATAATGAAGAGGTAATGCGATATGGGTGAAATTGCAAAACGGCGTATGAAATCTTGAACAACATGCTAAAACGGTATGAAGGAACTGCATCTGAGGTAAAGACAAAAGTTAATTTATGTTTTTATTAGTTTGATGTTTTTCGTATGCTTTCAGGAGAGACCGTAGATTAGATGCTAGCCCGCTTTGATATTATCGCACATGAACTTGAAAGCTTAGGTAAGGGGTTAGATGATGACCGAAAGGTCGGAAAACTCATAAGCTGTCTCACACCTGAATGAGATATCAAGGCTATTATAATGAGGAAGACACTTGAAGAGAAATGTTTTGACTACTACACATTTCAAGGGAAATTGAAGATGTATGAAATGGAGATGGGCAAAACCAAGAGGTACCGACAGAATATTGAGATTATACCAAAAACTGAGAAGACCATTGCCTTGAATGCAGCAACTTCATGTTCATAGTTAGATCATGAAGTATCTTACAAAGAAATTGCGTTATTGACAAAAAGATTCAAGAAGTACATTAATTGAAAATTTGACCGATCCCAAAGAGAAATAGATAAAGAGGACATATGTTACAAATGTAAGAAGCCAGGACACATCCTCGCAAACTATCCCCTCTCGCAGGATAGGAACAAGGATTATCATCACTTTAACTCAGGATTCAGAAAGAAGTCATTAAAGGAAACATGACTAGATTCAGACTCTAGCGATGAAGAGCAAGAACACGACGACTTTAAATTTATGGCTCTTGGGGATGGTGAGGTGCAATCACCACTCCAAGAAGAGGTAATTGAATAACCCACCTATTGTAACACCCTAGATTTTAAAATCATGTTTTTGAGATTAATAAATGGACTAAAATGATTTTTTGGTGATTTAATAATCATTTTTTGTGAAATTTATCTTTTTACATGTGCAAAACACGTGCAAATATTTTTTTGGGATGTTCAAAGTCAGAAATTATTTTTGGGAAACCTATTCTTTATTATTAGGTATTATTTAAGAATTTTTTGGAATTTTCTGATATTTATTTGGCATATTTGCAAATATTACAAAAGATTGGCTTTTGTGCAAAATTACCATTTAGAGTAAAAACTCCAGAATTTTGGATTGTTGGGCTGAGCATGATTGCTAGTCAACTCAGAGGTAAAAGTTTTACCTTTTGTTTTAAAAGACTTAGTTTATTTTGCAAATTTCTTAAAGAAGGGTCTTTTTGCAAAATTGCCACTTAGAGGCAAAAATTAATTTCGTTTTTCGGGGTTTACAAATAGTGCCGGCCAAAATTTGATCAGTTATTTTGATTTTTAATCTAAGTTGAATTGGTTAATCTAATTTTCTAGTATAAGGATTTATATATGTAAAGATATATTCAAAAGGGATATTTTGAAAAATCTATTCAAAACCATAATAACCAATTTCCGACCTATTAAAAGGGAGGTGCAACCATCTCTTTGATGTACTACACAAGGGGTTTTCTTTATTATTGATTTCTTTGAGTTTCGAAGTGAGGATCTTGGTTTTCTTGCGAAAGGAAGGATTTTTCTTATTCTCTTTATTATCTTCGGTTGATTCTTCAATAAGGTGAGGGACATATATTTGATTTGCTGTTGTTATATGCATGTTGTATGTGATTATTTGTCTATTAGAAAGTATATTAGGGATTGTATGATGATATGTTGAATTATTGATGAGTGGATGAATAAAATTGAATCTTTTCATGAAAATTATGCTATTGATGATTAAAACTACATGTAGATGACTTGAGATTGTAGAAGAACCTAATAGAAATCATGGGTTGTTGTTTTGTATCATATTCTTGCTGATTTGACCACCTATTATGAGTTGTATAAGGTAAATTGCATATAAGTGAATAAAGTTGAGTTCTTTACTGCTAGTATGCATATACATGTACTGTTTTGATTTTTGATGAAGTAAAACTTGATTAATACTTGTTGTAATTGCATTTATTCATGGGTAAACTATTGTAATCAGTGGGGTATGTGTATAACAATTTGTAGAAGGGTTTTTGGATCGAAAAGAGATCAAGATTTAATGTTTTGAAGAAGGGTTTATTTTCAGGTCTGATGGTGTATGGCTGAAAACTTGATTTTTTGAGTTTTATGAAGCTTTTGATCGAAATATTATTTGATTTGACACTGAATTTGATTTGACACTGAGATTGAATTGAAACATTTTGCTACTCAAATTGATGGATCTTGATGATTACTGATGCTTAACTTATATATATATATATATATATATATATATATATATATATATAGGGAAAGCTTCGGTTGTGCACTCCTCTAGTGCACTCCTCTATTGGAAAGCTTTGGTTGTGCACTCCTTTAGTGCACACGGCGTGTGCACTAGGCCTTCGGGCGTTCATATCGACGATCCGAACCATTCACATTGATCTACACATCTAAATTAGTCTAAATATGTAAAATCAAATCATTTGAAATTTATTTACCCATCCATTGAAGTGTTATAAAATTGTTTGGCTGAAAATCATTGTTTTTTATAGTTACATGATGGATGGACAAATGAATTTCAAATGATTTGATTTTACATATTTAGACTAATTTAGATGTGTAGATCAATGTGAACGGCTCGGATCATCGATACGAAGGCGGGAAGGCTGGGTGCACACGAGTGCACACGGAGGGGTAGTGCACAACCGAAGCTTTCCATATATATATATATATATATATATATATATATATATATATATATATATATGGCAAAATTTAAAAAAACAGCACAAAAGTTTAGATCTGTTTAAAAAAACAGCACAAAAGTTTCACTTTTTAAAAAAACAGCACAATCTTTAAATCTCAACTGACAGAGTTAACAAACTGTTAACTTGTTTATACGTGCACTGCACGTACGTACGTAAAAAGTCCAAAATACCCCCCATATACCAGCAACAAAGCAATAGAGAACGGCAGCAGGACTTCGAGCTTGGCAGACGCTGGTGGTCGGCGTTGCAGACGGGGCGCGTCGTCTGGGGTCGGCGGAGCAAGGGGGTGGCCGAAGTGGCGGGGGAACGCCGGAGGAGTGTTGGGGAAGATGGGTTTTTGTGGATTTGGGTTTTCGGGTGCTGGCGTCGCCGGGGGTTTTGGGTGTCGATCGAAACGGAAGAGGAGAAGGGGACAGGGGGGTCTGGTGGCCTGGGCGAGGGCGGCGCTGGTGGCGCGGGGTGCCGGCGATCGAAACAGGGAATGAGGAAAGTCGGTTTTGGGGTTTTTGGAAGCTTCGCTAATGGCGGGATTGAAGGAGAGTCGGGGGTTTGTCTGAGCGGTACGTCGATGAGGAGGCGACGGCCAGGGGAAGTCGATGGAGGTGGGGACTTGGTCGGAGGTTGATCGGAGAAGAAGCAGTGGGTTGAGCGGGAGTTGTATGGGGTATTTTGGACTTTTTACGTACGTACGTGCAGTGCACGTATAAACAAGTTAACAGTTTGTTAACTCTGTCAGTTGAGATTTAAAGATTGTGCTGTTTTTTTAAAAAGTGAAACTTTTGTGCTGTTTTTTTAAACAGTTCCAAACTTTTGTGCTGTTTTTTTAAATTTTGCCATATATATATACTCATGTACACTGTTTTGAAGAGTTTTGTGAAAAATTTGGTTTTTTATGATCTTGATGAGATTTTGATTAGTTTTATAAACTCCAGTATGTTATACAAGTTGTATTTACTCATCTCAGGAAGTTTATTTTCCAAATTTATGATTTTACAAAGAATAAATGAAGTATTAGTAAAAAGGTGCACGAATTTCAAAGCTGTCATTTTTCGAACATGACAGTCGACCGCTCTGTTTTGAACTAAGAATGTCGGTCGACTGTCAATTCTTGGGTTTTTGGATTTTGGCTTGACAGTTGACCGTTCGCTTTTGAACTGGTTTTGACAGTCGACTGTTAGTGTCTTGGCTGATTGGTTTTGTTGAGTTTTCTTCGTTTTTTTTGAACGATTGTTTCTTCGATATTATGGATTATTGATGTACTGTTTTAGATGATGTTTTTACTTTTTACTACAGAATACAATATTTTACAGAGAGTTACATTTTGATTATAATAGAATTTAAATTGTGTTATATGACTTTATTAAATGAAAGATATATGGTTTTCGAAGGAATTGATGTTTTGTGATATTCTACGACTTCAAAATATGATTTTCAGCTATTTAATAGATTTAATATTTCATTTCAATTCTGGAATTCGTGAGTATTTTAAATGAATTTGGATTTGTTGATTTTTAAAAAGTTTTCTTAATATGAGAGTATTAATAATGTTGTTAAGAGCTTTAATGAAAGATTTTGTGTTGATGGTTGAGTTGTGAGTCTCTAGAGGGTGAGTGGGACCCTAGTACACCAGCAGTTGAGATTTTGTGGTTTGGCTAGTTGTGGCATTGTTGTTGATCAGTTGAGTTATGTCCTGTAGGGTACACCAACTCTAGGAGATTCGTAATTAATTAATTAACTTAATAAGATAAGGACTGACACTAGATGGTGATATGATGAAATGAGTGCAAATATGGGTTATGGTCCTCAGTATGATCTGCGGTGTGAGATAATCCCCAAAATTATAGAGGTGTGAGTGAAATAGTCTCCGGAATTACCTGCGGTGTGGAATTGATCTCTGGAATTATCGGGGTAGAGGCGACGCTCATGGGGTATTCGTGTGATGAGGCTCCATAGCTTGCAGTGTGGGGTATTCTCGAAGATTCCCAGATGTGAGTGAAATAGTCTCCAAAATTATCTATGGATAGAGATTGACCTCCGAAATTATCGGGCATGTGCTAGATACTCACAGCTTATCTAAATCTCATAGTACTCATCGTGGTAGGATTAGTTGCATAACGAGGGATTTAACTCGATAAAGTGGAGAACGGTAAGGGCTTGCACCAGACCTATGTAGTATGGAATACATAGAATCCGACAAGTATGCATTAGAGAGTCATTATACTGCATTTGTATTTTTTTGACTTGGTTTTATGCATGTATGTTTTATGTTTTCCTACACTTGACACTTAATGTAGTTTCACTTGATGTTTTCATGTTTTATTTATTGTTATTTCATATTCCACTCGTTATTACTATTGGTATGCATTGATTGTGACTTTATTCTTTATGTTTTATTCATGTTGTATTTCTCTTGATGTCACTCACACTGTTATGGCTGACCCATGTAGTTTTGGGGGTTAGGATTATCTCTAGCCTCAAGTTTTATAGGTCGATACCTATAGCATTGGGATTTGGATGCTTGTGGTAGAATGATAATGTGGCTTATGTAAATTGTAAAAGAATGGATTTGTAAAAGAAAAGAATTGTAATTCAAGGTGTTTAATTTTCCGCTGTGTTTTGTAAAGAAATGATGTAATAAAAGTTGAAAAATTTATCTGTGTTTTGGCTATGTTTACTATTACATTGAGGTTGATGCTGAAAATCGTGCCACGCATTTCTGAGATATTATATTAAAAATTCGGGGCACTACACCTATGATGATCTGGTTGACATGTGTAATGGCTTAAGAGATTATGTAAAGAAACATAGTCATGAGTTGAGACAATATACGCAAATGTCTGATGAATCACATGACTTTTGCATTGCTAAAAACTAAAAGTGGAAAAATAAAAATTCCTTGATTATTGAAAAATTTGAGTCATTTACTTGATTATTGAAAAATTTGAGTCATTCAGGAAGGATCATGATGTGTTGATAGAAGAAAATAGATGTTTGAAACAACAGATTCAAAAATCCATAACAATACATAATTAAAACATAAAGGTATGAGAAATCTACTTATATTGCTAAACTCACCGATGATCTAAATGAATGCAAAATAAAATTTGACGAGGTAGTGGAAGGTTGTAAGGAAGCACTCGAACAAAATAAGATACTTGATGCTACTCTAGATACTATTCATTGGAACACTAAAGAAGATGAGAAAACTAGAAAAAGACTTTGTAATAGAATAATTGAGCTTGAAAAGATTGTTGAGAAATATGAATGACCCAATTATCTTATGAAAAGTAATTCAAGATCATATCATGATAATCGAGGAATTGGTTACAATGAGCCACTACAACGTCAAAATAAAAAAAACCTTATCACACACGTGTATAGCTACTCAAATAAACACAAATATGAGCATAGGTTTTCAAATGTGCATGATCCAAGGCATAATCATATTACATGTCACTACTGTTGTAAATTAGGACACATATCTTATAATTGCTCATTAAAAAGGAATACTAACTTTGTTTGGGTAAATAAGAATGCGTGTGTAGGAACAACTTCTACTTGGATACCTACTAAATTTAATGTAGGTGAATCAACGTTTTCAACCTAAAAGATCGTAGATTCCTTAATGGTGGATGCTCAAAACTCATGACTAGTTACAACAACATAATATGCTTCTCTATCAAGGGAAAAGAGAAGGATATTGGTTTTTCTGATGAGTACAACATTGGCCAAACTATAAACGGTAAACCAATTTTGATATTGCATTATAAACTTTCCGTAAGTTATCCAAAATATTGTCCATCCGTATATAAAATGCATACACTAGAAAATAGTTATTTCTGTTTACTTCATATGTCAATAATTTGAAAAATATTTATAAATTTCTCAGTAGTAATATGTAATAAAACTATTACACTATGCCCTAGATATATGTAAGGAATCTTCTATTACATCTCTTTAGTTGCACAAAACCCATAGAGATTTGTTATCACTTCATCGAAGATCATTTGCAAAAGGGAGATGATGTTTTTCGAATATATTTCAACGAATTTGCAATTAGCTGATATATTTAAAAATCATTATAGGAAAAACACTTTCATAATTTTAAGAAGAGAAATAAATGTCGTTGATATTTTTGCATAATTTTTCTTTCGACTTTATACATGTTCTTATGACTAAAACAGTTCAAAATAGTAGGTCGGTCGAGTACATGTGTAACACCCTAGATTTTTGAATAATGCTTTTAAGATTAATAAATGAATTTAAAATTATTTTTTGTGATTTAATAAATATTTTTTCTGAAATTAACATTTTTACACGTGCAAAACATGTTCAAATATTTTCTTGGGAAGTCCAAAGTCAGAATTTATTTTGGGAAAACCTGTTATTTGTGAGTAGGTATTATTTATGAATTTTCTGGATTTTTCTGATATTTATTTGACCTATTTGCAAATATTACAAAAAGAGGGGCTTTTGTGCAAAATTTTCACTTGGAGTAAAAACTCCAGATTTTTCAGATTTTTGGGCTGAGAATGATGCTTAGTCAACTCAGAGATAAAAAGTTTACTTTTTGTTTTAATGGATTTGGTCTATTTCGCAAGTTTTGTTAAAGAAGAGTCTTTTTGCAAAATTGCCATTTTGAGGCCAAAACTTACAAAATTATTTTTTTGGGTTTACAAATAGTGCCGGCCAGTGTTAGGTTCGTTATTTTTGTTTTTTTAATTTAAATTTAACTGGTTTATCTAATTTTCAAGTATAAGGATTTACATATGTAAAGATATATTCAAAAAGGGATATCTTACAAATCTATTCAAAACCCTAATTAACCAAATTCCGGCCTATTTAAAAGGGAGTGCAGCTGTCTCTTTGCTGCACTACACAAAGGATTTTCTTTATTATTATTTTCTTGGGTTTCGAAGCGAAGATCTTGGTTTTCTTGCGAATGGAAGGATTTTCTTATTCTCTTTATTATTTTGGTTGATTCTTCAATAAGGTGAGTGACATATGTCTGTTTTCTTATTGTTCTAAGCAAGTTGTATGTGTCGATTTGGCTATTAGAAAGCATGCTAGGGATTGTATCTTGACATATTGCACTATGAATGGATGTATGATTTAAAGATTGGATCTTTCATGAAAACTATGTCTTGAAGATTAAAATTTTCATATGGATGAATTGGGATTGTTAAAGAACCTAATAAAATCATGAGCATGCTATATTCTTTCATATAATTGCTGTTTTGTTATGTCGAGTTGTTTGATGAGTAATTGAAAAATTGAATAAAACCTAACATACTGTTGAGTATATATGTATATACACTCTGTTTAATAAATTTTTGGGTGTGCAAACTTGATTAGTTATATGTTGCAAGTGCTTATGTCCATGAGTAAGTTGCGTTGTATCATGTTCTTGTTAATCTGACTGCATATAACAAGTCGTATGTTGTAAAAGTGCACAAAATAAACAGAGTAGGGTCTTCATTGTGTACATAGGCAAATATGCTCTGTTTTAGATTTTTGATGAACCAAAATGGATTAAAACATGTTGTGGTTTTATACATTTCATAGGAAACTGATGTGAGGGGTTGCATATGTGTTTAATGAATTACAAGAGGGGTTTATGGATCAAAGAATCAAGTTTTAAAGGTTGGGGATGAGTATAAGTTTTCCGGTCTGATGGTTTTTGGCCAAAACCTTGTTTTCGTGATTTTTATGAAGTTTTCGATGGATCTTTGAGTTGTTTTGATTCTGAGTTGAATTGAGACCATGTGCCACTCTGTTTGATGAATTTATAGCTTTATCTGATGCTAGAACACACTCATATACATGTATGCACATTTACAATTCACAGTTTTTGAAGATTTTGTGATTTTGATGAAGTTTTGATTGGATTTCAATTGTTTTGATTTTGAGATGAGTTTAAACATTTTATTACTCCTAATTGATATATTTTGATACTCAAACTGATGCCCAAACACCCTATGCCCATATATACATATATTCATTATTTTTTTTTGAAGAATTTCATGAGAATATGCTCTTTTGTGAAATTGATGTGATTGTGCGCTGTTTTATAAACTCATATATGTTATACAAGTCATATTAAACCATCTCAGGAAGCTAGTTTTGCAAATTTAAGATTTTACAAAGAACTATAGTTGTACTAGTAAAACATGCACAAAATTTTAAAACTGCAGTATGTTGGCTTCGACAGTCGACCGTTTCATTTTTGAACTGAAGACGGCAGTCGACTGTCAGTTCTTCAAATCTGTATTTTCACATGACAGTCGACCGGCCATTTTTTTGAATTGGCTTCGACAATCGACTGTCAGTGCTTGGCTGATGTTGTTTTTTTTTGAGTTTTTATGTTGTTTTCCTTTAACGATTGATTCTTCGACATTATGGATTATTGATTTACTATTTTAGATGATGTTTTGCTATAGATTATAGTATTTTACAGAGAGTTGTATTTTAATTATAATAGAATTTAAGTCGTATTCCTATGACCTTATAGAGTGAATTATATATGGTTTTCGAAAAAATTGGTGTTTCATGATTTTCTACAATTTCAAAATATGATTCTCGGCTATTTTCTGGGTTTAACCCTGTATTTCAATTCTCGATTTTGTGAGCATATTGAACGAACTCAGATTTTATTAACCTAAGAGGTTTTCATTAATGTAAACGTTTTGTTGATAAACATAAGAGTTTTCAATTGAAAGTTTTTGATGTTGATGTTCGTTTTGTGAATTTCTAGGCGTTGAATGGGATTCCTGTGTACCAGCAGATGAGATTATGTAAATTTTGACCAGTGGGGTTATTAAGAGTTGTTTTGTGGAATTAATTCCGACAGGGTGCACTAACTCTAGAGATGGGAAATTTGTGTTTTAACAATAATTAACTTAAGGATAGGCACTAGTGGAGATGTGATGGAACTTGGGAAACGTAAGTATATGCTCTTGGGGTTTTTTTGTCCAACGGATGCGTTCCAGGACTGCATGTTGTTCTGTCTCGAGAAGACATTTGTATGTTCGCGTGTCGAGGGTCTGCAGGCCTATTCACGGAGCACGCAGGGTGCATTCGCATGTCGAGGGTCAGCGGGCCTATTCATGGAATGTATCTTGTGTATCTGCATGTTGAGGGTTTTGCAATCCTATTCATGGGATACACGACAGGGAGGTGATTCTCCAGTTTGAGCTATTCTTACATGATGCTTGCACGTCGGGGGTTATGATGCCTATTCGCAGAGTATTCTAGATCTTGTTTCCATCACCGTAGTAGGATTTGTTGCATAACGAGGGATTTAATCCTATAAAGTGGAGAATGATAAGGGCTTGCACCTGACCTATGTAGTATGGAATGCATAGAATCCGATAAGTATGCATTAGAGAGTCATCATATAGCATCTGTGTTTTCTTGACTTAGTTTTATACAGGTTGTTTTCTGTTTTCCTACACTTGACACTTAGTCTAGTTTCACTTGATGTTTCCATGTTTTATTTATTGTTATTTCATTTTCTATTCGTTATTACTATTGATATGTGTTACTTGTAATTTTATTCTTCATGCTTTATTTATATTGTTTTTTTCTTTTAATGTCGCTATCACCGTTATGGCTGACCCCTGTAGTTTTGGGGGTTAGGGTTATCTCTAGCCTCATGTTTCACAGGTAGGTACCTATAGCATTGGGTTTTGGATGCATGTGGTAGATTGATGTTGTGGCTTACGTAAATCATAAAATAAAGTGTTGTACAAGAAAGAAATTGTAATTCACGGTGTTTAAAATTTTCCGCTGTGCTTTGTAAGAATCGATGTAATAAAAGTTGAAAATTTTATCTGTGTTTGGCTATGTTTACTCTTACATTGAGGTTGATTCTGGGAATTGTGCCATATATTTCTGAGATATTATATTGGAAATTCGGGGTGCTACAGAGATTGGTATCAGAGCATGCTTCAATAGTAGTGATAAACATAGTAAAAAAATAAATCTAGGTGTAGACATTAGAGCGTGAGTACCTAGGTGTGGACATTAGATTGTGAGTATCACATAGAACTAAATTAAGATGAAATGGTCTGGGGTATGATGAGGTTTTGCATTGGGGTATTGATGTGAATATGAACTACGTTGTGATGTTCTAACTTTTCCATCATTTTGCAGTAATCAATATAATGGCAGAACCTAGGACCAGGAATGGTGGAAATGGTGATGGGGCTGAGGGTTCCCATGAGGCAGGACTTGATCTTGAGACTGAGATTTCCAGGGTGTATCAGACCTTGAACACATTCATGGCAGCTAATATCACACAAAATCAGAATCAGAATCAAGGGTGTATCTCTAGCCTCATGTTCCACAGGTAGGTACCTATAGCACTGGGTTTTGGATGCATGTGGTAGATTGATGTTGTGGTTTACGTAAATCGTAAAAAAAGTGTTGTAAAAGAAAGAAATTGTAATTCAAGGTGTTTAAATTTTTCCGCTATGCTTTGTAAGAATTGATGTAATAAAAGTTGAAAATTTTATCTGTGTTTGGCTATGTTTATATTACGTTGAGGTTGATGCTGGGAATTGTGCCACGTATTTTTGAGATATTATATTGGAAATTCGGGGTGCTACAACATGATCGACTGTTCTCCTCATAAGCAGTTCAGTCGACCGCCCGGCTGACTGTCCCATATACTGACAACTCCCTGTCACAAGTGCTCTTTTGGTCGAAGGTGGAACGGTCGACCATCCTGCTTTCTGCTAGATTACTTTATAGTCTTCCTCTCTCTTCTTCTGCATAGCGGTTGACAGCTCATTGAACCAGTTGACCGGGTGTATCGGCTGATTAGATCTTAAATTGTTTCCTTCTCTCTATGACAAGTGGGGACCGCTCTTCTAGTATAAATACTCCCTCCTCCTTCCCTAAGCCTCCACGAAACCCTAGCTCTCTTTCCTCCAAACCCATCGATTCTCTTTCATCTTTCGAAAATTTTACCCCCAAATTTAGTGAAATTCTCTGTCGTCACTTGTTCTCTATGGCTTCCAACGGGGAATCGTCCAAATCCAAGGGTAAGAAAGTTGTTACCTCTAAAATTGTTGTAAGGGATGGTATATCGTTTGGAAGTTTAAATTGTGCTGATATTTACTTTAGCTCTTGCCTCCTCTGCAGTTGTATCTAGTCTCCCAATCGATTTAGGATCATTAGGCACTCAAATTAGTAGGATGGTGTAACTCCTGTATTCCCCTTCTTGTATTTTCGTACGTATTTATTTTTCTGATTATCTATTTGATTGTATTCTTTTGTTCATTCTAAACCGTGTAATTGTTTCTTCGTTCTAAATAAAATCCATTCATTTTTGTCGTCAATTTAGCTTTGTGATTTTCAATCTTCTTGATTCAATTCTTTCTGCCAATTATTTATCTCTGGATGATTTGTTGATTCTAAATTTATTTATAATTCATGGCCTAATTGTCTATTATTTTATTGTCTACCCTATTGGATCTGGTTTCTATCCCAATCTACCCTGTTTAAATCCTATAATCCGCTCTACCAATACCCTCTTTTACCCAGTCTCTCTCAAATCTTTCCTCACGTTCTCCATATCTGCCTAACAAGCAGATCATGTTCCTCATTATCTCCCCTTGATTCCTCAAATCCTAACTTGCCAAAATCTCCTTAAAATCATAACCAAGTTTGTTATATCTCCCTCTATTGTCATTATCTCCTAATCAAACCCTAATCAACAACCTACTTTTTTTTCTCTCTCTATCACGTCCTTCTTCCCAAAAAGAGAATACGGAATACGGATACATAACTAAGTCCAGGTACTGATTTTCATCATCCATAAGCTGTTAGGATCTTTACAACACTTTACAAGAATAATCAGAGTCGGAAGCAAGAAAAGTCAACCAAGCATGCATATATGAATCAAAATACCAACAGAATTTACTTGAAACAAAATATATTAATCTCAAATAAATCAGATCTGAATAAGTCAATATCCTCGGTCACATTGCCCAAATACAAAAATAATTCCAAGTATCAAATATATTTGTTCAAATAGCAACAGGAACTAATAATAATAACAGGAAATCATGATAGCAAAACTCTAGCACTAGAATCTCATATCACCTACACCATCTGGCACCTGATCTCCAAAGTCTGCAATTTAATAAATTGCAGGAAGAGAAAAAAGAAAACAAACTCTCGTCAATGCAAGTTACGGGCCGCTTGTAGTGCAGGAACAAGTACAGGAATGGATAGACAAATATAAAATAACAGTAGAACAAACATAGCATGGAATAGGCATGTCAACAGAGTAGAACATAATCAGAAAAATAGAATCAGGTAGCATGGTATACTAACAGGTACAGACAGCATGTGTCCAGTGTCAAACAATATACAGACAAATATACAGATAGCAGTGTAAGGTAACAGTCAGACAGTAACAGATAACATTGTCAGATAACAGTCAGATGATAGTAGATAACAGTGTAACAAATGTTAGTTCTTACACTCTTGTGTTTAATTACTATCTAGGTAGTACTTCATGCGTCCATCCTTTCACCACATGGTTGCTATATTCAAACAATTTATGTTTTAGATTTCGTAGGGAATCATATAGGGCCGTGTACTCAGGTATCAGTAATCAGATAGTAAGAACCTACTGGTCCTCCTCCGAGTACACCTTCCTATAGGAAAGTGTGCAGTCAGGTAATTAGTAACAGTAATTAGACAGTAAGAACCTACTGGTCCTCCTCCGAGCACACCTTCCCAAAGGGAAGTGTGCAGTCAGGTAATCAGTAGCAGCAATCAGACAGTAAGTGTAATATCCCGGTCGAATATTACATTTGTATTATAATTATTTTTAAAATTAAAATATTTTTATGGAAATTTCTTGGTTTTACTAAACAAAACTTATCTGTATATATATACTAGTAAGTAAATATATGTATTGTATCGGTTTTGTGCACTTGTACAAAATCCTGTAAAGTGGGTTTTTGAGAAAATGTCTGTAAAATCTCAGGCTGGTATTAAAAATTATTATTTTATTTTGTATTTTCAGAATTGAAATATTTTTGATGGATATTACCCGGTTTTGTTAATAAACATTATCTATGTATATATACCAGTCTGTATACATCTGTATTTTATTAAATTGGTAGTGAAATCTTCCGAGCCGGTAATAAAATTATTTTTATTATTATTTCTGAATTAAAATATTTTTGGTAGAGATTATTCGTTTTACCTAATAAAAGTTATTTGTATAGACAGATATACGTACGTATATGTACTATATCGATTTCGTACGTTTGTACGAAATCATGTAGTATGTGATTTTGGGTAAATACCTTTTATTTTTGATCCATCATGATCAAATGAAGGGTGGGGATTAGATTGGGTGTTGATTGCAATTTTATTGGGTGTTGATTGCAATTTTAATTTACAAATAAAATATTTATTTGTTAACCCACAATGAGAGAGACACTTGGCTCTCTCTCTACCACATCTTTCTCTCTCCCTCTCCTACAAATTGGCCGGCCAACACAAGAGGGCAAAAGCCCTCTTCCATTTTTGTGTTTCTTCATCTCTTTCCCATCTCATTCTCTCTTCTTTACTTAGTTTTATTTTATAAAAAAAAAGATTGAGAAGAAAGAAAAGAAAGAGAGATAAAAAAAAGAGGGGTTGAGTTCATGGGTTTCATTTCTTGAAGTGTTCTTGAGGAGCAAGAACAAGGAGCAAGGAGGAGAAGGCAAGCTACTTATTCTTACACGATTGGGTGGGGGGGTCCCAACTCTTATTGTTTGCTATTATTATTGTTATTGCTTATTATGTGAAGAGATTGGACTAATTCCATGTTCATATGAGTAGTATGGATTGAAAGTGTTTAAAAGTCAAAGTTTGAAGTGGTAGAACACAAAATAAAGCGATAAAGATTCAATCGTTGTAGTTGTAGGGTTAGAATTAATTAACTATGTTAAAGTAGGAATTTTGACTCCAAATTAATTGGAGGGGTACTCATATGCGTTGTTACCACGCTCAAATTTTTGTAGATTTTTTCGAGCTAGTTTGATGGGTGAAACAAACCGTTTTCCCAAAACAGTGAAAATTAAGCAAAAACAGAAACTCGCTGTTTTGGGTTAATTTTTGTAGTGTGTTAAAGGGGCTGTAATTAGGAGTTCCTTACGGAATTTGGAAAGGTGATCAACTAGGAAGTTTTAGTAGACATTCTCACCTTTCCAAAATGTCCTTTTTGATTAGATTCCGATAAGTGGTACAAAAGTTATGACCATTCCAAAACACAGCAGCCAGCTTTTGGCTGAATGCTTACTGTTTGGATTGCTTGATGTTTTTGCACCTCTTATTGATTGAAAAAGTGATAAACTAGAGAGTTGTAGTAGAGTCTCTCAACTTTCCAAAATGTCCTATTTTGTTAGATTCCAATAAGCGGAGCAAAAGTTAGGGGCTTTACAAAATCTCAGCACCTGGCCTTTTGGCTGAAAGCTCGCTATTTGCATTGTTCGAAGTTTTTGCACCTCTTAATCACTGAATTTGGGAAAGTGTTCAACTAGACAGTTGTAGTAGAGTATTTCAACTTTTTAAAATGGCCTATTTGGTTAGATTCCAACAAGCGGAGTAAGAGTTATGGCTTTTACAAACGACAGTAGTTAGCTTTTAGGCTCAGAGCTCGCTGTTTTGATTACTTGATGTTTTGTACCCTCATACTTACTGAATTTGGGAAAGTGTTCAACTAGAGAGTTGTATTAGATTTTCCCACCTTTCCAAAATGTCTTATTTGGTTAGATTCTGACAAGTGGAGTAGGAGTTATGGCTTTTACAAACCACAACAGCCAGCTTTTGGCCTGAGTGCTCGCTGTTTTGATTGCTTGATGTTTTGTACCCTTTTACTTACTGAATTTGGAAGAGTGATCAACTAGAAAGTTGTAGTAGATGTTCCCACCTTTTCAAGTTGTCCTATTTTGTTAAATTTTGACAAGTAGAGCAAAAGTTACAAGCTTTAGAAGTTTCAGCTTTGTTGAATTTCTGCAGTTTGGTTAACTGTTTGCGTGTGTTTGACGGATTGGATTTTGAATTCCTTACAGAATTTGAAAAAGTTTTCAACTAGAGAGTTGTATTAGGTGTTCCCATCTTTTCAAAATGTCTAGTTTCGTTAGATTCCAACAAGTAGAGCAAAAGTTACCAGCTTACGAAGTTTCAGCTTTTTGTTGAAAATCTGCAGTTTGGTTAACTGTTTGCGTGTATTCGATGGACCGAATTTTGAATTCCTTACGAAATCTGAAAAAGTATTCAACTAGAGATTTGTAGGAGATGTTCTCATGTTTCTAAAAATTCTAATTTTGTTGAATTCTGATGAGCGTAGCACTGTTTGCTTCTAGGGTGTTAGAAGGCTTTGTATGTCGCTTTCAGGTTTTCATTGGTAGTATGTTTATATTAGGCTGTTAGAAGATTCGTATGTTGCTTCTAATTATAAAAGATCAAGTTTTTGTTAGTAAGCTTATACACTAAATTCTAGTTCATGTTACTAAAGTTGTTGTGAATTGTTTGTAGTCTGAATCATGCACTTGATTATGAGTAACAAGTATTCTTTGTGCCCATAAGTCATGTAATAAGTATTGGTCCGTATCATACGTAGCTCACCTAGCTCGTATGTAGTTGTTTGTTCATGCGAAGCTCATTAGGCTCGTATGGAGTAATTATCTTGAATAGATAAGCGATGAGTGGAACCGAGGAGATCTTGTGAAGTCTAGGTTGAGTCTTGGTAGATTGTGTCAACAATTGTTACTCTCTTGAAGAGGGACATGTGCGGTGCTTTTTCATGATAAGTTGGAAGCACAGGGACATGTCTCGCTCATTTGAATCTTTTGGTTCCGTCTCATGGCAAGTTGAGAGTACGAATCTAGGTTGAAAGTATCTTGTAGCTCGTATGGCCCCATTTGATTGGTTAGGGTTAGTGACATCGTTAGGGTAGTAACTGTTAACCATTTTTATCTATGAATTGCTAAAGGGTGAAAGTTGGTGTTAGGGGTGATACCTTATAATTTGACTTCTCCTATAGGCCGACACTAGGTGGTGTTATTGGGATGTATTCCCTTGTCAAAGGGATACGGGCGGTGTTTTTTCATGATTAGCTGGGAGCACGGGATCCGTATCTCGACTGGTAATTCCTGAACTTCCATGATAAGAACGGGAGGTTTTCCTAGGGAAATATACCCTACGATTCTGTCAGGTTCTATACCTTCTCATGACGAGTTGAGGGCACGGAAGGTTGGCTAGTATCTTGTGGTTTGTGTTGGCTTTTGAGCGAGGTCTGGTTCGCCAGGCAATAGTGAAAAACGGGTACACCACTATTGTACTGCACTAGCAGAACTAGACCGTACCTGCAATCTCATCAGTCATGTAGTATTGTGTCAGGAACAGGATGGGTACAAAGGTAGAATTCATGACGTGGGTTCAAATCCCTATATATGAAGAAACGACTTGATATGGGGCGTATGTAGTATGGGCTGCATACTGTTCCAGAGTCTTGCTTGCATTAGAATCAGTGCACCCTTACATTAGTTAATCCTGCATTAGATTCTAAGACATAGCATACACTGACACATCAATTATATATACACGTTTCTCTTTTCATCAATCTGTTTGTTTAAAGTTGAGAATCGCTGCTAGTCATCACCCTTAAAGCATCAGTATTTGTACTGACGTCCCCACTTCAATAGGTACTAGATTGCAGAGCTACAGGTACAGGATTCAGGAGGACTCCAGGCAAAAGAAGCAAAGTGTTGATTTTATTTCAATTATAATATATGTTGTAATTTATTAACTGTTGAGAAGTATCCAAGTGAAGTACCAAGTGTTATGTATTATTCATTGTACTCTGATGTAATTCTTATTGAAAGTTTGTAACACTTGGGCTTATATGGCAATATTGTAATACTGATGTAATGTATTGCAGTTTTATAACATTCGGACTTGTAATAAATTTGTGTTGAATAAAAAGTTTTAAATTTTCTGTTTTTCTGTGTATTGTGGCTAATTGAAGGAAAAGATTTCTGGCTTATGTTACGGTTTCCAAGTATATGGAAATTGGGGCGTTACAGTAAGAACCTACTGGTCCTCCTCTGAGTACACATTTCTATATTTTCCACTACTAAATCTTTCCCTTAAACCCTGACTTGGTCATTTATTATTATTACCAGACAGGCATGTGTGCATGTAAAACAGAGTAAGAATAGTATCGTATAAACAAATAACAGGTTAAGGGTGAAAGGCAGGCATATACAGATGATGGACAACTCATAAAAGAACAGTGCAACGAAAATTCTAGTTCAGGACAGTAAGACAGTACTGCACTAAAACAGGGATTTCCGTTGCGACAAACATGCAAACCTGGATCAGTCAAAGAATATGGAGAATAGACTCCTAGATGAATCTAAAAATTATATATAAGTCATATGGTATTTCACAAAAACATAACCCAAAACAGATTTGAATCCAGAAAACGTGTTCAGCTAGAAATCAGAAGTTTGTATTCAAAGTCAGGAAAACAGCATGAACACTCATTAATTAATTCCACACAAAATCTGGGGTATTTCCTAATATCTTTAGTATTAGAATATAGAATTTCATAATTTTTCAACATAGATAGAATAGTCAAGTAAAATCAGAAAACAGCAAGACACGACAGGTTTGTAAATCTGGAATCATAAACACTGCAGTACAAAAACAACAATATCTCACAAAATACATATCAAAATCCAGATCCGTCAAAAGGGTGATAAACTATATACAGTAGGATAACTTTCATATTCACAAAGATTTTAGAGACATCAAGTAGAATCTAGTCGAAATTAGGTTTCTTTACAGAACAACAAAAGAAATCTGCTAGTATAGTAGTTGTTTATTAGTATAGAATAGTTTGTAAAAATCATCAATTAAATCCACAAAAATTCAGGATTAATCCCAATCAAGTATAGTTATATTGTGCAAAATATTGGATCAAAATAATACTTTTAACATCACGATAAAACTAGGTTACTCTTTCGAATCCATAGAAAACAAAATCTGGAATCTCTCTACGCCTCTGTAGTAAAATAAACATAACTCATAATCCATAAATCGAAACTGAGATCTGTCAGAAGGGTTGGAAAATCGACAGAATTCTCTACAGTTCATGTTCACAAATATTTTTAATATACTGACCTTAATAGGATCTAAAATACTGAATGAAAATGGGGTAACAGAAAATACAGAAATGTTCCTCATGCACAAATCAACATAGATCATACGGAAATTGTCCAAATCGTAACCAAATATGAAATATGGTGTACTAGATGTCCAAACAACATGGTATAGGGTATTTTTCCAGTCCACGAAAAGTATAGCACGAATAACACATCAAGCACACGATATCACAAAATAACAGCATATATACATCCAAAAAGTGGTCATCCCTAGTTGTTTCATGTCATGTCATGTATGTCATGATGCAACTATGGTCGAATCAACACAATAGAGACAATATATAACAGATGATTCACACACAAATTGTCTCTAGAACCCAACTACACTATAGGCGGTATTTAGTACTTGTATTACACAAAGAAAAGAATACAAGTTACTTTCCTGAGAGATGACGACGAAAACGAAGCAAAAGCGAGAATAATGGGAACGGATTCCCAGGGCACGAACACAACGAACGACATCAAACCCAATGAACATAACCATGAGCACGGCGAAGAATCACGAACACACAACATGAGCACTCTCACGCTCGCACCACAACGAGAGAGCGAGAGCGAGAGGAAGAGACGATGGCAATGATAGAGGCTTCGCTGTCGCTGTTTGCTGTTGCAGTCAGGAGAGGAGCACCGGAAGGAAAGCTACTGCGTCAGGGTGCTTCGTTGGCGTTGCACAAGGGAGACAGCACGAGGCATTTAGGTAGAGGACGGCATAGGGGAAGGACGGAGAGGTGGAGATGCGGGAGCAGGTGGTTCGGAGTTCGAGAGCAGGAGAGAAGGGAGGGAGAGGGCAGTGCAGGAGGTCGGATGATGGGTTAATAGGTGAACAGGATAGCATGGGTTTAATATATATGTATTTAGAGAGTAGGTTTAGGGGTGAGGTATAAGGGGATGACGACTGGCGGGTTTGGTTAGAAATGGGTATGGGTATGGATATAAGGATCCAGAAGCAATATAGGGTTATGGGTTGATTAAAATAGGACATAGGGTTCAATAAAAGAATATAGGGTTTGGGAAACAATAATAGATCCAATAAAAATAAAAATTGAGATGATCCAAAATAATTAGATGGGCGCAAATTGGATAAATAAGAGGGCATGAACAAATAAAATAACATGGATCAAAATAGAGCTCGGTCAAACAGAGACAACACAAAAAGAGACAATAGGATCAAGGAGATCAAATAGAAGACGACAAAAAAAATAAATGAATATATTGAAACAAAGATTCAATATACGGCCAAAAAGAGGTACAATAAGAGAAATACATCAAAAAGAAAAATACACCCAAAAATACATAAAATGGAAAACAGGTGTTACACTCTCCAACTCACCCTCTCTCTCACCCTCTTCCCGTCCGTCACCCCCGCCTTCCGGCCACTACCGCCCATCGCCCCTTCTACCGTCGCACCCCCTTGCGATAGTCACGCCCCAACGTCGCATCGCCCTGTGCGCCCACGCCAGATGCCCCCTCCTCGGCCTTCATCCAATCCTGCAAAGTAACCCCGATGCCACCTTCCATGTGCCGTCCCTCGCCGTCGTCTTCCACCGCCGAGACCCCCATTGCCGATCCAGCATCTCATCACCGTTCTTCCACCTGCCGTCGCCCACTGCCCGTGTGCTGCCGCCGACATCGCAATTCCGCAAGCTTTCGTGTTCGTGGATCGTGTGTGTGTTCGTTGCTCGGGATCCGTTCCCATTATTCTATTCTTCATGTTGGATTCGTCATCTTCACCCCAAGGCAAGTACTTGTATAATATTTTTGTTTGTATACAAGTACAAAATACCGCATGTAGTCTTGCTCTCGTTTTTGTGTTCGTTCTCATGATGATCTCTTAAAATCTTGATCTCATTCGTTGATCCATCCGTAGTCATGATCAATCATAATAAGTTGTCACACACACTATATGAAAATAAACTAGATCTAGATAGATCTCTTGATGTATATATATCCATGTTCGTGATCTATTGTATGTTGTGGATTTTTGTTGTGTGATTGGTGTACGATATGTGTTATATAGTTGTGGATTTGTTAAATAACCATGCCATGTTGACTTGAATATGTAATATATCATGTTTTGCATTATATTCTAATTTGGATCTATTGCATATGAGTTGTTTGATTTAATGCATGAGAGAAATTTTGTTTTGCTGCTGTCATGATTTGGTTTAATGTTTTAGACCCTGTTAAGGTCAGTAAAATAAATTATTTTGTGAATCTGATTCGTAGGACTCAATGTCTATTTTTCAAAACTTTCGACGGATCTGAATTTCTATTTTTGATGCGTGAGTTATCGCTGTTTTACTGCAGCTATGTCGAAATTTTTAGATTCTGATTTATAAGATCGTTGTATGTTTTCTTATTTTAAAACTGAAGTTAAAAGTAAAATTTGGACTTAATATTTTTCTGGGTATTATTAGACATGACTGGGATCAAACCCTAATTTTTGTAGAATTGTTTAACGACTCTTATAACCTATTTCATGATTGCCAAACAAATCAATATACTTCCAAAAATGCATGCTATTCCGTGAAGAACTCTATTTTCAACCTGATTCCAGTCACTGTTGATTAAAACTTTGTGAACATGAAATATAGCCTGTTATGTCTATTTTACAAACCTTTTTACTGATTTGAATTTTGAGTAGTATTTTGTGATTTTGCGCAGTTTTAGTACTGCTGTGTCTAAAATTTCAGATTCATAAATTTGCTGCATCCTTCTGTTTTCCAGATTTATTCGACTATTCTATTTGTAAAGAATTTTTATGAAATTTTATATGCTGAGACTAGATATGCTAGGGAACCCTTCAAATTTTTTCTAGATTTAATTATGGTGTTTTTATACGTTTTTCATGCTTATAAATAAAACTTTGTATTTCTGGCTGAACTTGAATTCTGTGTAAAACACTGTTTTGATCCTTGTTGCTATACTTGTTATGTGACTTATGTATATGCGCTGGATTTGGCTAAGAGTCTAGTTTCTAGATTTTCTGACAGATCCAGGTTTGCATTCTTGTGGCAACAGTAATCTTAGATTTGGTGCAGCTATGTCTTGCTGTCCAGAGTTGAAAGTCTCGTTGTTCTAGCCTATTATGAGTTATTTTGTCACCCGTTCATGTCTTCTACCCAACTTGAACTTGTCCCTCATTTCTTGCCATGTTATCTTGCCCTGTTTGTGCACGTCCATGCTTGTTTTAATAATAATAACAAGAAATCAAGCCGGGGTTAAGGGAAAGATCTAGTAGTGGAAAATGTAGAAATGTGTACTCGGAAGGGGATCCGTAGATCCTACTTGATACTTGATACTTGATACTTGACATGAAATACTTGACACAAAATTCTATACACGAAATACTTGACACTTGATTACTTGACACGCGACTACTTGATACTTGCTACCTGAGTACATGGCCCTAGATGATCCACTACGAAATCTAAATGCAACTTATCTGAATGTAGCAACCATGTGGTAAAATTTGGGACGCATGAAGTGCTACCTAGATAGGATTAGATACAAGACTTGAAAATAACATGATCACTTGCTCATCCTTGTTACTTACTTGAACATACTACTTGACACTTGTTACTTGTTACTTGTTTGCACGCTTCTTGATACTTGATACTTGTCACATGCTACTTGCACCCTATCATCTTATCATGTTACTTGATTCTGTTCTTGATTAAGAATTAGTTGCCATATTTTTTTGTCACTTCTTTTCCATGCTTACTTCAGTACTTGCTTCTTGTCGCTACTCCGTATATTCTTTATCTGTTTTCCGTACTTGTTGCCTGCACTACATGCGGCCCATAACTTGCACTGACGGGAGTTTTGTTTCCTGTTTCCTGCAAATTGTCAATTTGCAGATTTCGGTGACCAGCTGCCTGAAGGTGTAAGCGACCAAGTGTTCTTGGCTTGGCTAGAGCTCCTGCTTAAGTTATTTCCTGCTTTTGAATAAATTGTATTCCCTGCAACTTGAATCTTGTATTGGGCATTTTTGTCCAAAAATATATGACTTGTTGTTTCCAGATCTGATTATTTGAGAATTTTGTATTTGTTTCAAGAAATTTTGTTGATCATATTAATTTGTTCATGCATACGTGGATAATTATTTCATGTTTATTCTTGTTTATTCTTGTGTATTGTTGTAAAGACCCTTACACCTCATGAATGGTGAAAGCCATTCGCTGAACTTCTATCGCGTATTCGTACTCCGCATTCCTTTTTAGGAAGCAGGGCATGACAGATGGTTAGAATTCTTAAAGATTTTGGGTGGGAAGATTATCTCACCACTAACAGTACGCACTTCGAATCTTTAACTCAACAATTCTATGCAAATCTAGATGGTTTTAAGGACAACGATTTAACCCTCTCATCAATCGTTCTTGGAAAACATGTTAAAGTTACTCCCTCATACCTACGTTCTCGGTATAACATTCCCGATGGTGAATTTGAAGCCTATAACCTTGATTTCAACTCTCTTGAATATAAACTGGGTCATGACAAATATACCGTCGAATCATTAATTATTAAACCCGATTCTCATCGTTTGACGCCCTTCCCCTACCGATTTCACAGACAATGCCCGTGTTCTAAATAAAATTGTCAATGCTAATATTCGCCATAAAGGAAATGATAAAACCGCAATCAGAGTCGATTAATCATTCCTAATCTTTCTTATCTTGGGTGAATACAAATTTTACATCTCCACTTTCATTATTGACACCATGAATCAAGCTACTTCTCGTAATCGTTCTCCTACCTTTAGCTTTCTCATCTACAACTTGGCTATTGATTCTCGTATTACCGTTGGAAATTACCTTCTTAGCAAAGCCCCATTGCCGATACTTCCTCAACAAATGGGTATTGATGTTTCGCTTGGTCAATGGGCTCGTCGCCGCTAAGCCCAACTTGATCGCCAAGCTGAACAAGAACAACAACCACAACAAGCACCCTCTTCATCCTTTTCTCGTCTCAAGAATGCTACTCCTCCATCGACTTCATATTTTTTTGACCCGTGCTCAATTCGCTTCTCATCAAAGACAAGCATACAACTACTCTGTCAAAACCATCTAATACAAGCAGGAGAACGAGGACTGGGAACTTCTTCCCCCTCCTTCCGATGAAGAGGTGACTGATGAGAGTGATGAAGATGATGATGAAGACGATGACGACGATGATGATGAGGAATAGTTTTAATGTTTATGATGTTGTACTTTTTGACATATGGAGTCTCTTTTGTATGCTTAAATGTGGTTTCTCTTTAGAAGTTTATTTTGTAACATCTCTATTATGAAATTGAATGCAGTCACTTGCAATGATTATCATGTTAACCTACATCTCTGTGATAGTTCTTTGAATGCATTACCTCTTTGATTGTCATCCCCAGAATAAATCACTTTTAAAGATCATAATGTGTGATATATGAGTGATAAATCATTAGGATCTATTATGATTTTTGGGACGGTCGACTGCCCGGTCGACCGTGCCATCTTCTGTCATACTATTCCATACATGATTTTGTTTCCTTCCTCCCTCAGTATTCTTTTGGTGTGTTCCAAAAAGGGGGAGAAATTTAGAATTTAATTTATGTTTACATCTCTCATCTATGCATAGAAATTTCACTTAAATTGAACATATTAAAATCACATTTCAAATCCACATTTTGCAAAACCTTCAAATCTCAACTCCATACATTATATATTCGTGCACCGTGAGCACACATTTATTTTCAAACAAGTTTTGGCTTTTACATATAGGATGCATTATGAAAACAAATTTATTAAATTCTCATGTGTGCATGAATTTAGGGGGAGTATTGGACTAAAGGGGATCACTTAACTTTTTATTATTCTTAAATTCTAAGGTATATTTTGTTCACGTCAAAAGGGGTAGATTTTTGACCTTAAGTTTGGTGTGCACAAAACATATCATTTACAACTAATATTTTCAGTTGAGATTGACATGATTTACAGGAAAAAGGAAATAAAAATGAAGATCCAAAATAATTTGCAATCAAGCAAAAGAGGCATGTATTAAAGAAGATTGCAATCATCAAAGAAAAGAAGCACGTGTCTTAAACCTCAAGAAAGCTAGTAAAAATAGTTTATTTATTTATATTAATGAGAGGATATAATATGTAAAGTATTGTTGATTGTAGAATTAGTTTTGGAAAGAAAATAAAGTGGATTCGCCAAATAAAAGTTAAATCGGCATGATAGCGGTCAACCGTACGATATGTTGGTCGACCATGACAACAGTCGATTGCCCATCTCGTTCAAAAAAAGAGTCAGTCGACCGGTCACCCTTCGACATTTTAGTTGAAGAGTGAACGGTCAACTGCTTAATAAAGAGGTCGACCTCACTCGTACAGTTTTGACTATTTCAGAAATATCTTTTCATTTTTGGAAACATACATTTCATCGCTTTATAAATAGAGTCGAATTCACTGAGTATTCTTCATCCCTTACAATCATAGTTCTTCTGAACTAATCATTCAATCAACGATCTGAGTGTGAGAGATTTTATTATTTTCTTCAGTCATGATCGTTAAAGATCTTGAGAGTTTTTCTTTTCTTCCACTTCGGTGAGTTTTGCGGGATTTGTTTGTACAAACCCTGCGGGTGTAATAGGTCTCTCGACCTGAATTTTGAGAATCACTGTACAAGGGTTTAAAGTATAGCGGAACGCTTGTGGTGGAGAATTTCTACAAGTAGGTGGTGTGGATGTAGACCTGATGGTCGAACCATGTTATATCGCAATATCTTGCGTGCTTACTTTGTTTACTTTCTCGAACTCTATCTCTTTACTTTATGCATTTTATTTAAGTTTTTAATTTCTGTACAATCAGCCCATTCACCCCTTGGGTGATTTACAATTATCACCATTTTCGACTATATAAATGACCAAATTTGCTTCTTGTCAATGAATTCCGACAATATTCAAATGGAAAAAATACTTTAAAAAAGTCTAAATTTGAAAAAGAAACCCCTTGAACTATCCCCTCTATGCAGAAAACATCACTGAACTTTGTTTTGCGCAGAAAACCGCACTCAAGTATAGTTGCAAAAAATTCACTCTGACGGCATGATCTTTCTGCTAAAGATGGGTGGGGTTTTTGAAAATAATGAGAAAGATACATGATGTTTTCTGAACCAACTTCCAAAGCTGAATGTGGTTATCTAATACAAGCAGAAAAGTTAGATGTGTTTTTTTGAAAATAAACTTCAGGGTTTTTTTTTGCAACCATACTTAAGTGTGGTTTTTTGCGCAAAAAAAGTTCAGTGAGGTTTTCTGCATAAAAGGGATAGTTCAAGGGGATTTTTTCAAATTTAGCCTTTAAAAAATTCACAATTCTAGACAATGAACAGAAAGGACAAAAGAAGCTAAATAATAAATGGTGGAATTGGATCTCTAATTTTGAGCAAGTATAAAGTTCACATTACGCAGTTGAGGGATGCCTTAGTAGAATCAACCATTACAAATATTGGAGTCCCCAACTTCTATTAACAACAATCACCCTCTATAAAGATCATGCTGTGGAAGGTCTTGAAAAAAAAACATCTAAGTAAAACCTTTGATATCTTCTCTCGGCAAAAGTGAAACTTACCATACTCATTTTTAGTCTTAGAGACCAAATTAATCCTAACTCCGCCATTGCTTGTTTTAAGCCAAGAATTCGATCACAAACTGGGTAAGAAAGCAGGTTGTGTTAGGCAGTTGACAGTCAGCATAAAGCTTTTTCAAACCGTTTGTGTAACACCCCGAATTCCAAATAAGACTGAATTCGAAGTTCTACAGGATCTTTACACTTCTCTTCGTACAATTTTACAAGGAAATAAAAACTTTTATTATATCAGAGTTACATTTACATTTACATTTAAACAGTGGAAGCAATTTACAATATATTACATAAATAAAAATACACAACGCTTGAATCATTCTTTAATCATCAATTCCTCCTTAGACTTTTTCATGCACTTTATCCTGCATAGAAACTGTGGGCACGTCAGTTGCTTACAACTGACTAAAGATTATACACGGCTATCCTCTCTATGCCGAACAGTATAACGATTCTCAAATACTTAAACAAACCACAACTTGATCACAAACAAAACTACAAAGGGACTATCCTATTGATGTCGTGTTGTGCTGTGCACTTTGTAATACCCTGAATTTTTATTAATGAGAAATTGTTGATTTTACGTGTTGTGCACGTACAAATTTTTGTATGAATATATATATATATATATATATATATATATATATATATATATATATATATATATATATAATGATTTTCTATAACATGAACAAATAATTATTTTCCTTCCTTCTCTTTATTTTAAACCCCATTTTTAAAAGCCTAAACTTGTTTTTCTAATTTAAGCCCACCATAATTAAATGTTTTATTATTTGACCCATGAGTCTTAAGCCCACTATTTTGAAGCCCACAAACTAATTAATCTTTTAATTGTCATAACATGTCATGTAGACACAATTAGTAGACAATTGATTAATTAGTTTTGTACAACTTAATAGTGGGGGGACACTAGGAGGCATGTGCAGTGCACTAGAGTGTGCGTTGCACACCTTTTCTAGGAGTGGCCGGATTTGAAAAAAAGAGAGAGGGAGAGTGGATGAAGTTGTGGAGGGTAGTTATGTGATCATGGAAGTTGCTACAACTTCCCAATCCATCTTGATCCTTGATCTCTAACTCCTTGATTGAATCCTAGCCATCTATTCTCATCCTAAAATTTATAAATACCCCTATATTTCTTCTCATTAGTTCACTAAACAATTCATTAAGAGAGAAAAGATTAAGAGAGGAAAAGATTGAAGAGTAATAGGGAGTAAAAGATTAGAGTGTGAAATTTTGTGTGTGTTTCCAACCAAGAGGAGGCCGGCCAACCATTCAAGGAGCACAAGAAGGTTCGGGTTCCAATCTTTCAAGGAGGAGAAGGCAAATTGCAATACATTCTAGGAGGAGAAGGCCACTTTCTTGCATTCTAGGAACTTTCAATTCGTTTGTCTCCAATAGGTGGGTGTTTCTCATGCTTCTAAATTTTAGATGCCATGCTAGGAATGATGTGATAAAATAGTTAAAGAGAAATCAAGAAATTCTAGTCTCATGTTTGATAAATTAGAGATGGAATGATAATTTAGAGAATGATTGTGAAGATGATTGCTAATTGATAAATGTGTGAAATTGAAATGCTAGAATCTATCTTATTGTCATGTTTTATGTTTATAAATCATGCTATGTGAAGAAAGTTGTGCTTATGAGACATAAATTGATTAAATGCATCATGTGTAGTTGATTGTCTAAAATAAAGTTTCATTATGGTAGAAAGATGAAAACTTGTGTTCTAAAAATATTATTTTGTGGAAACCTCGATAATAAATAATATGAAAATTGTGATCTTATTTTCAATGTCAAAAATATATCCACAATCTACTCTAAATTGCAACCTGGTGCAATTGACAGTCGACCGAATTCGAGTCGACAGTCGACTGTCAGGTAATAAATTTCGGATTTTAGTTATAGAACAGTCGACCGACTATATTGTAGCAGTCGACTTCCCTGGTTATTTGTTTTGAGTTTTAAAATATTTACAGAACAGTTGACCGATTATATTGTAACAGTCGACTGCCCTGATCATTTTATTTTCGAGTTTTAAATCATCGCAGAACAGCCGACTGGACATGTTTTAACAGTCGACTGCCTTGAAGTTTCAAATAATATCTGGATTTTCGTGAGATAATTTTCTATGATCTGTGGCCTAGTATAAATGAGAATTTGAGATTACTTTTGCAAGAAAGAACTTATTTTAATTATTAACTTAAATTGTCTTTTAGATAAAGAAAATTATATGGATTGTTTTAAGGAATTTAAAAATGAGATTTTGTAATGAGAAATTTGAAAAGTGTGAATCGTGAAACTAAGTGAAATTGTGAATTGTGAAATTAGTATGGAATAAAATAAAGATTAAGAGAATTATGTGGAAATATGAACTAGTGAATGTGACATGTTAGAAGAATTGAATTTTAATTATTTACATATGATATTGTACTTGGAAATTGAAATTAGATGACATGATGAGTTATGAGGAGTATTATGAATATGAATACATGAATACTATGAATATGAAATGTGAATTATGATTAATCAAGAAAGAGGACTTTATGTTTAGGGAAACTCGATGTTGTAATTATGAGTTGAAATTAAGAACTAGGGTGTAGCTAAGCCTTATACCGGCAATAAAAGAAATATTGAGATAAAATTTGAAATGAAAAGACCAAGAATTGGGTCATGTAAAATGAATGAATAAGACCGGTATAGTGGGAATGCTAACCTTAAGGGATTAATTTTGTTCATGATTCAATTAAATTAAGGACTAGATACATAGTGAAGATGTGATGAAAGTAAAAGAAAAACATGAGTATGATGGCCATTGGATTGACAGCATGAGAGTATTCACAGGATGTCTCATGATGCGTCATGAGTAGGACGTGGATACTGCTCCAGAGTACCGTCCCGGTGGTGACGCTCGTGGGGTGTTTGGTGACTGCGGGTGGTGTCATGTCTATGGTAGGAGGTGAATTACCACAGGATGCCTGCATGATGAGCTCATGTGACAGTGCGTTGGGATTCTTTCCAGGGAGCCTAGTCGTGAGTTCATAGGTCATAGAACATCTAGGATACCTACCATAGTTACAGTAGTAGATTAAGTCATGGCGAGGGATTGAACCCTACAAGATGAAGAACGGTTAAGGGCTTACCCTCGAACTTATGTAGTATGGGCTGCATAGATTCTGAACAAGTGCACATTAGTGTCATATAACATAAATAATTGCATTAAGGACTAAGTGCACATTCACAACACGACATCAGTAGGATAGTCCCCTTAGCTTTGTTTGTGAACAAGTTTGTGGTTTGTTAAGTGTTGAGAATCGTTATACTGTTTCCGGCATAGAGAGGATGGCTGTATATAATATTTCGTCAGTTGAATGAACTGACATGCCCACAGTTTCCATGTAGGGTAAAGCACATAAAAAAGACAAAAGAGGAATTGATGCTTAAAGATTTTTCAACTATTATTGTATTTTATTCGTTGTTGTAAAATTTGCTTCGCTGTATAAATATTAATGTAAATGTAACTCTGATGTAAAGTAAACTTTTATTTCCTTGTAAAATTGTACGAAGAGAAGTGAAAAGGTCCTGTGGAACTTGAATTCAGTATGTTTTGGAAATTCGGGGTGTTACACACTTAGTCCTTAATGCAGTTATTTATATTACATGACACTAATGCATACTTTTTCGGATTCTATGCATCCCATACTACATAGGTCCAAGGGCAAACCCTTAATCATTCTTCATCTTGTAGGGTTCAATCCATCGCCATGACTTAAACTGCTACGATAACTACAATAAGTATCCTAGATGTTCTATGAGTTACGAGCTCATGTCTAGACAGCCTGGAGGGGAATCCCACGTCATGACACGACGCATCGTGTAGATATCCTGTGGACAATTCAGCCTCCGTCATGGGACATGATTCCACCCGCAGTTACCAAACACCCCACAAGCGTCACCTGTGGTACGGAGAGATTGTAGATAAGAGAATACTTGACCAATCAATTGGTCAAGCATGAGAATCACCCACCTCTAATGGAGAGAAAATCAAACAAAAACTCCTAGGGATCTCCTACAATGAACAAGTGAAGCCTTCTCCTCCTAGATCGAGCAACCAAGTTGACTTCTCCTCCTTGCTTGTAATGTAACCCGAGCTTATGAAAGGATTATCGCAAGTCAGAAGAAAGATGTAGAGATTCAGAAGATGAAGGAACAGGTTGGTGCTGGCAGGTTGTTGAGTTCCAGATCAAGGATGAGGTGCTGTGGTTTGGAGAGAGGCTGTGTGTTTCGAATCAGTCGGACCTGAAAGAAAGTATTCTTCAGAAGGCACATGCTAATCTTTTGTCTGTACATCCTGGGAGTACCAAGATCTATAGGGACATTAAGCAGCATTTTTGGTTGTCAGGTTTGAAGCGGGATGTGGCTGAATTTGTGGTGTGAGATTTGTCAACAAGTCAAAGCTGAGAATCAGATACTAGGAGGTCTATTGCAACCGTTACCTATTCCGGAATGGAAGTGGGATAACATCAGTATGGATTTCATCACGGGTTTACCCAAGAGTTCCAAGGGGAATGATGCGATTTGGGTCATAGTCGATCGACTAATCAAGTCCGCTCACTTCTTAGCGATGAAACTCACTTCCTTGATGGGCAGATTGGCTGAGCTGTATGTTAGTGAGATCATCAGGCTTCATGGTGTTCCGTTGAACATTGTGTCTGATCGAGATGTGCGGTTTACTTCGCAAATCTGGAGGAGTCTTCAGACAGCTTTGAGTACCAAGACGGATTTCAGCACTGCTTTTCATCCACAAACCGATGGGCAGACCGAGAGAGTCAACCGTATTCTTGAGGACATGCTTCGGTGTTGTGTACTAGACAATGGAGGCAGTTGGGAAAGGCATCTAGCTTTGGTGGAGTTTGCCTATAACAATAATTTTCAGACTAGTATTGGGATGGCGCCGTACGAAGCTCTGTATGGCAGGAAGTGCAGAACACCTGTTTGTTGGTTCGAAGTTGGGGAACAACAGATGTTTGGGCCTGAGATTGTTCAGCAGACCTCTGAAAAGATCGATATGATCAGGAAGAGGTTGGTGGATGCTCAGAGTAGGCAGAAGAGCTATACAGACAACTGGAGTAGGGGCCTTGAGTTTGAGGTTGGTGACTTTGTCTTTATGAAGGTTTCACCTAGCAAGGGTGTGATTCGTTTCGGCAGAGGTGGGAAGTTTGCCCCGAGATTTATAGGCCCGTATAAAATATTGAAAAGGATCGGGAAAACTGCTTATTGGCTTGAGTTACCAGAAGCGTTGTCTCAGGTGCACAATGTCTTTCATGTGTCTATGCTGAGAGGTTACATTCCAGATCCCAGTCATCATTTGCCTGAAGTACCGGAGGGTTTGCAGTTGGATCTGTGCTACATTGAGCTTCCGGTTGAGATTGTTGATCGTCGGGAGAAAGTCTTGAGGAATAAGACTATACCGATGGTTAAGGTAGTCTGGAGAAACCAGTTGGTTGAAGAGGCTACTTGGGAATCTGAGGAGAGGATGATGAAAGATCATCCAGAGCTCTTTGAGTGATTTGTATCTTCTCTTCTTTTCTTTCTTATCTCTTTGTTGTATTCCTGTTTCTCATTCTTTATGTGTAGTTCCGAGGACGGAACTATTCTAATGAGAAAGTGTTGTAACACCCTAGAATTGATTTATGAGATTTTGTGATTTTTACGTGTTGTGCACGTATGATTTCATTTGTATAATTTCTCGTATGAAATATTTTTATATCGTAATTGTTCTTTTTATTTTTCTAAAATTATTCTCTTTAAAAGCCTAATTTAAATCTAGGCTTAATTATCCTTTTTAAGCCCACTATATTTATTAATTATTTAATTATTTTGAGCCCATGGTTAGTTTGGCCCATTAGTGAGCCTATTTACTTTAATTCTCTTTTGAAATGGTCTAACTTATGTAGACTCATTTCATGGACAATTAAATTTGTCACATGAACAAATTTGTAAATGGGGACACTAGGTGGCACGTGCAAGCACTAGGGTGTGCATTGCACACTTTCCCCCATAGGCCGGATTGTAGATGGAGGAGTGGGAGTGATAGAAGTAGTGGAGAGGTGGTTGTTCATCATGGGTAGTTTTCATAACTCCCTACTTCATCTAGACCATTGATCTCTAACCATTGGATCTAATCCTAGCCATACATTCATCCTAAAATTTTGTATAAATACCCCTCCCTATACTCTTCATTCTCACACTTAGAATTTTTGAAAGAAAAGAATAGAAAGAAAAGAAAGAGAAGAAATTTTAGTGAGGCAAAAGATTGAGGAGTTGTGAGATTGTGTGCTATTGTGTTCTTCATCTAAGGAGGAGGCCGGCATTTTCAACGATCAAGAAGAGGGCGGCTCGGGTTGCTTGCATCACTACAAGGAGAGGCACAACTTGGTGGTTGATCTAGGAGGAGAAGGCCTTGTTCATTCGTTGTAGGAGATTCTCTAGAAGTTCTTTGGATTTTTCTCTCCATATAAGGTGGGTGTTTCTCATGCTTCTAAAGCTAGATACCATGCTAAGAATGTTTTGATAGAATTGTTAATGAAAACTTAAGTGAAATTGGCCTATGGTTGCTTATGTAGAGATGAATTGGTAATTTAGAAGATGTGTGTTGAAGTGATTGCTAGTTGATAAATTATGAGTCAAAATGCTAGAAGATATCATGTTTTGCCATGCCAGATATTAAAGAACCATGTTGTGTGAAGAAAATCTATATATATAAGACAAAACTGAATGCTTCATGTGAAATTGATTTGGTTAATTGTGAGTGATCGCAATGTAGCAAGAAAGGAAAATTTTGATGTTCTAAGTTAATGTGATGGATTAATAAATGAAAAAAAAGGAATGAAATATTTTTGTAAAAATTTGTATTTCAAAATGTGTGCAACTATGATTTGTTCCCAATGTCGAAATTATGGACATAGAACATAAAATAAGATCAAAAAATGCATGTTTTATTAGTAAATAATGATTATAAAAATACTGGCTTGCTGTAAACTTATACATTTTGGAATCTGGAGATTTTTTGACTCAAAAAAAGAAGAAAAAGAACTAAAAACATTTTTGGAATTTGAAAAACCTAGTAGCTTCAGTCGACCGATTATATTGAAACAGTCGACTGCTCCGAGTATTTGTTTTCGAGTTCAAATCTTTGCGGAACAGTGACCAGTTATATTGACAGAGTCGACCGTCCTGATTATTTGTTTTCGAGTTCAAACCCTTGCGGATCAGTCGACCGACTACATTGTGACAGTCGACTACCATGACCATTGATTGTCGAGTTGTAAATCCTCACAGAACAGCCGACTGTCCATGTCCTAACAGTCGACTGCCTTGAAGTTTCAACTAATATCTAGATTTTTGTGAAAGAACTTTCTATAACCTGTGGCCCAGTATAAATAAGTATTTGAGACTATTTTTGGCAAGAAAGAACTCATTATTTTTATTAGTTCAAATTGTCCTTCAATAAAGAAAAATACATGCCTTGTTTAAAAGAGTTTTGAAATGAGTTTTGGCAATAAGAGTGTAAATTTTTGATAAAATGATAGTACGGTAATTTCATGGTGGTTGAATGAGCTATGAATGTGATAAGTTAGAAAAATGAATTCTTTTGTTTTTGCATGAGTTTGTACATGAAAGTGAAATTGAATGTTATGATGAATTATGAAAGATTTTATTAGCATGAATATACAAATTCTATGAACATGAAAGGAAAATTATTGTTGATCATGAAAAAGACTTATTGACTGTGAAAACTCAATTTTGTGATTGTGAATTGAAATTGAGAACTAGAGTGTAGTTAAGCCTTATATTGGCATTGAAAAGAGATATGTTGAAATGAAATTTGAGATGAAAAGACCAAGATTGGGTCATGTTGAATAGACGATTATGACCGATATAGTGGAAAGACTGACTCTAGAGAATTGATTTTATTCATGATTCAAATAACTAAGGATTAGATGCATAGTGAAGAGGTGACGAAAATAAGAGAAAAACACGAGTATGAGGGCCTCGGAGCTACGGTGTGAGAATATTCACAGGCTGTCTTCACGATGCGTCGTGACATGACGTGGATATGTCTTCAAGAGTCCGTACCGCAGGCGACGCTCGTGGGGTGTTTGGTTACTACGGGTGGTGTCATGTCCCATGGCAGAGGCTGAATTGTCTATAGGTTCTTCACGATGCGTCTTGACATGACGTGGAATTCACCTCCAGGCTTCTGGACATGAGCTCGTAACTCATAGAACATCTAGGATACTTATCGTAGTTACAGTAGTAGTTTAAGTCATGACGAGGGATTGAACCCTGCAAGATGAAGAACGGTTAAGGGCTTGCTCTCAGACCTATGTAGTATGGGATGCATTGAATCTGAACAAGTGCGAATTAGTGTCATCTAATATAAATAACTGTATTAAGGACTAAGCGCATCGCACAATACGACATCTATAGGATAGTCCCTTGTAGTTCTGTTTGTGATCAAGTTTTTGGTTTGTTTAAGCATTTGAGAATCGTTATACTTGTTTCGGCATAGAGAGAATAGCCGTGTATAATATTTCTTCGGTTGTAAGCAACTGACACGCCCACAGTTTTTATGCAGGGTAAGGTGATTAACAAGAATAAAGAATGCATGCTGATTAAAGAATGATTCAAGTGTTGTACATTTCAATTTATGTAAATTGTTGTAATTTGCTTCCGCTGTAAATATGTAATGTAATTGTAAACTCTGATGTAACAAAAAAATTTTATTTTCTTGTAAAATTGTACGAAAGAAGTGTAAAGATCCTGTGGAACTTCAAATTCAGTCTGTTTTGGAATTCGGGGTCTTACAGAGGGTGAATGGAGGGCTAGGATGAGTCCAAATGGTTAGGGATCAGGGGTCTAGATGAACTAGGGAGTTATAGAAACTACCCATGATGAAGCAACCAACTCTCCACCTCTCCCATCTCTCCTTCTCTCCCATGCATTATCCGGCCTAGGTACAAAAGTGCACAATGCACACTCTAGTGCATGCACATGCTAACTAGTACCCCCCTTTTACAAGTTTGTTCATGTGAATTAATTAATTGTTCACTAAACTTGTCTACACTACAAGTTAGATTAACAAAAAGAGAAATTAAGTTAAATGGGTTCACTAATGGGCCAATTAACCATGGGCTCTAATAATTTAATTAATTAATTAATTAAGATGGGCTAAAAAAGACAAATAGGCCTAGAATTTAATTAAGCTTTTAAAAATAGTCTTTTTGGAAAATAAAGAGAAAAATTTCTTGTTCATGCTATAAAGAAATATTTTTTATAAAAGAAAATATACATATGAAATTATACGTGCAAAACACGTAAAATCACAAACTCTACATAAATAGAAATTTAGGGTGTTACAACACTCCCTCCTTAGAATAGTTCAATCCCCGAAACTACACTTAAAGACTGAGGAACAGGAATACAATAAAGAGATAAGAAAAGGAAAGAAAAGAAGATACAAATCACACAAAAAGCTCAGGATGATCTTTCATCATCCTCTCTTTAGATTCCCAAGTAGCCTATTCAACCAACTGGTTTCTCCAGACTACTTTGACCATCGGTATCATCTTGTTCCTCAAGAATTTCTCCCGACGATCGACAATCTCAACCGGAATCTCAATGTAACTCAGATCCAATTGCAAACCCTCCGGTACTTCGGGCAAATGGTGACTAGGATCTGGAATGTACCCTCTCAGCATAGACACATAAAAGACATTGTGCACCTGAGACAACTCTTCCGACAACTCCAACCAGTAAACAGTTTTCCCATTCCGCTTCAGTATCTTGTACGTTCCTATGAACCTCGGGGCCAACTTCCCACCTTTGCCAAAGCGAAACACACCCTTGCTAGGTGAAACCTTCAGAAAGACAAAGTCACCAACCTTAAACTCAAGGTCCCTCCTCCAGTAGTCTGCATAGGTCTTCTGCCTACTCTGAGCATCCACCAACCTCTTCCTAATCAGATCGTTCTTTTCATAGGTCTGTTTCACAATCTCAGGCCCAAACATCTGCCACTCTCTAGCTTCGAACCAACAAATAGGTGTTCTGCACTTCCTGCCATACAGAGCTTCGTACGGCGCCATTCCAATACTAGCCTGAAAACTGTTGTTGTAGGCAAACTCCACCAGAGCTAAATGCCTTTCCCAACTGCCTCCAAAGTCTAGAACACAATACCGAAGCATATCCTCAAGAATATGGTTGACTCTCTCAGTCTGCCCATTGGTCTGAGGATGAAAAGCAGTGCTGAAATCCATTTTGGTACCCAGAGCTGTCTGAAGATTCCTTCAGAAATGCAAAGTAAACCACGCATCTCGATCAGACACAATGGTTAACAGAACACCATGAAGCCTGAAGATCTCTTCGACATACAGCTCGGCCAACTTGTCCATCGACAAAGTGAGTTTCATCGCCAAGAAGTAAGCGGACTTGGTTAGTCGATCGACTATGACCCAAATCGCATCATTGCCCTTTGAACTCTTGGGCAAACCCGTGATGAAATCCATACTGATGTTATCCCACTTCCATTCCGGAATAGGTAACGGTTGCAATAGACCTCTGAGTTTCTGATTCTCGGCTTTGACCTGCTGACAGATCTCACACCTCCCCACAAACTCGGCCACATCCCGCTTCAGACCTGACCACCAGAAATACTGCTTAATGTCCGTATACATCCTGGTACTCCCAGGATGTACTCACAAAAGAGTAGCCTGTGCCTCCTGAAGAATGCTCTCCTGCAATTCTGCTTGATCCGGAACACACAGCGTCACTACAAGCCATAACACTTCATCCCTGATCTGAAACTCTGACAACTTACCAGCACCAAACTGCTCCTTCATCTTCTAAGTCTCTGCATGTTCCTTCTGACTTGCGATAATCCTTTCATTCAGCATTTGTTGAAGCCTCAACTGAGCTAAAGATGATCCCAAGCCATGTAGAACAACTTCAATACCAGCTCGATCCAACTCCTCTGCAAGATGCCTCTGAGTTGTAATCAAACTAGCCAGACTGCTCTTACGGCTAAGTGCATCAGCAACAACATTAGCCTTCCTAGGATGGTACTTGATTTCAGGACGAATGTCCTCAAGTATTTCCAGCCATCACATTTGCCTCAGATTCAGGTCCTTCTGCTGATAGATGTACTTCAAGCTTTTGTGGCTCGTGTACATGTTCAGCTTCTCACCATACATGTAATGTCTCCATTGCTTTCATGTGAAGATAATCGTAGCCAACTCTAGATCATGAGTCAGATAATTCTTCTCATGCGGTCTTAGTTGCCTAGACCCATAAGCAATCACTTTCCTTTCTTGCATTAAGACACAACCAAGCCCACGATGTGAAGCATTGCTGTAGACATCATACTCAATACCTGATCTAGGCAAAGCTAAAATGGGAGCAGTTGTCAGCCTCTCTTTCAACTCCTGAAAGCTTGCCTCGCACTGCTCAGTCCACTTGAAGTTCACATTCTTCTTGGTTAGACCAGTGAGCAGCACGGCTATCTGAGCATAGCCCTGAATGAAACTCCTATAGTATCCAGTTAGCCGAAGGAAACTCCTGATTTTCTTCACTGTAGTAGGCCTTGCCCAATCCTTCATAGCCACTGTCTTCTGCGGACCAGTTGACACTCCCTCCTTAGAAAGGATGTGACCTAGGAATGCCACCTCAGATTTCTAGAAATCGCACTTGGACAAATTGGCATACAACTCATGCTCCTGAAGCTTCTTCAAAACTGCTGTCAGATGCTCCGTGTGATCCTCCTCTGACTTGGAGTACACAAGGATATCGTCGATAAACACCACGACGAAAGAATCAATAAACGACCTCAAAACTCTGTTCATCTTATCCATGAAGATTGCAGGTGCATTCGTCACTCCAAATGGCATAACTAAGAATTTGTAATGCCCATGTCGAGTTTTAAATGCAGTCTTATGCACATCTTTAGTCTTCACTCGAACCTGATGGTATCCTGATCGAAGATCTATTTTGGAGAAAACAGCTGCTCCTTGTAGACGATCGAACAGGTCGTCAATTCGGAGAATGGGATACTTATTCAGAAGTGACCTTATTCAGCTCTCAGTAATCAATGCACATCCTCATCGATCCATCCTTCTTCTTTAACAACAGCACCGGTGCTCCCCAAGGTGACGCACTCGATTGAATAAAGTCTTTCTCCAATAGTTCCTCAATCTGCCGATTGATCTCATCCTGCTCCACAGGCGCCATCCTATACGGTGCCTTGGAAATGGGTGCACTCCCTGGCTGAATAGTGATGCTGAAGTCTACATTACGATGCGGGGGTAACCCAGGAAAATCTTCTAAGGATAATTTCGAACCACTGGAATTTGCTGCATCTCTACAGGAATCCCCTTCTTCTTGCTGATGGTTGCAACCAAACCAGAATATCTCTTCTTCCCTTGGAAAGTGACTTCATGACCACCTGGGAGCATTCACTGTTACTTCCTTGGTCTTGCACTCGATGCTTGCACTGTACACCGACATCCAATCAATGCCAATGATAATATCAACTCCCAAAATATTCAGTTCGATCAGATCAATCCCGAAAATTCTATCTCCAATCTCGATCTCGCAGTCTGCATAGTACCGATCAGTGGTTAAAGTCTCCCCTGATGGAGTAGCTACTACCAAGACCTTGCCTAGAAAGACTTTCGGTTCGACTCCCAAAACTTTAGCAAACTTAGGTGATACAAAAGTGCGAGAGGATCCAGTATCGAACAAAACAACAGCTTTCCTTCCATTCAAATAAAGTTCTCCTGTTACATAACACACACTCGTTACATAACAGTTCACTAAATAAAGCGGGAAAAAGAGAAACAACAGAAAACACTCCTAAACATCCTCTCTCGTAACAATTAATCAGGGTGGTCAACTGTAAAAGTACAGTAGGTCGACTGTTCTATGAAGATTTAAACTCGAAAACAATTAATCAGGGTGGTCGACTGTAAAAGTACAGTAAGTCGACTGTTCTGTGAAGATTTAAACTCGAAAACAAATAATCAGGGCGGTCGACTGTAAAAGTACTGTAGGTCGACTGTTCTGTGAAGATTAAAATAAAAAACAAATAATCAGGGCGGTGACTGTAAAAGTACAGTAGGTCGATTGTTCTGTGAAGATTTAAACTCGAAAACAAATAATCAGGGCGGTCGACTGTCGATTGCACCAGGTTGCTATTTAGAGTAAATCATGGATGTATTTTCGACAGTGAAAAACAAGAATCACAAATTCAAATTATTCCTAATCAAGGTTTCCACAAAAGATTATTTTTAGAACACAAGTTTTCATCTTTCTACGTTGGTGTTGCTTAAAATTAGACAATCAAATTTTCATGGTGCATTTAATCAATCATTCGTTTCATAGGCACAACTTTCTCAATAAAGCATATTTCAAAAACGTGATAGATTCTAGCACATTATATCACAATTTTAGCAACTAATCAATCAACTGGTCAAGCATTCTCTTATCTACAATCTTTCTTCTCAAAATAAGCAAACATGAGGCTAAATTACTTAGTTTCTCTTTAGAAATTTTATCAATTCAAACCCTAGCATGATGTCTAAATTAGAAGCATGAAAATCACCCACCTCTAATGGAGAGAAAATCAAACAAAAACTCCTAGGGATCTCCTACAATGAACAAGTGAAGCCTACTCCTCCTAGATCGAGCAACCAAGTTGACTTCTCCTCCTTGCTTGCAAAGCAACCCGAGCTTATGAAAGGATTATCGCAAGTCAAAAGAAAGATGCAGAGATTTAGAAGATGAAGGAACAGGTCGGTCCTGGCAGGTTGTCCGAGTTCCAGATCAAGGATGAGGTGTTGTGGTTTGGAGAGAGGCTATGTGTTCCGGATCAGTCGAACTTGAAAGAAAGTATTCTTCAAGAGGCACATGCTACTCTTTTGTCTGTACATCCTGGGAGTACCAAGATGTATAGGGACATTAAGAAGCATTTCTGTTGGTCAGGTTTGAAGCGGGATGTGGCTGAATTTATGGCAAGGTGTGAGATTTGTCAACAAGTCAAAGCCGAGAATCAGAAACCCGAAGGTCTATTGCAACTGTTACCTATTCCGGAATGGAAGTGGGATAATATCAGTATGGATTTCATCACGGGTTTATCCAAGAGTTCTAAGGGCAATGATGCGATTTGGGTCATAGTCGATCGACTAACCAAGTCCGCTCACTTCTTAGCGATGAAACTCACTTCGTCGATGGGCAAATTGGCTGAGCTGTATGTTGGTGAGATCGTCAGGCTTCATGGTGTTCCGTTGACCATTGTGTTTGATCGAGATGCGCGGTTTACTTCGCAATTCTGGAGGAGTCTTCAGACATCTTTGGGTACCAAGACGGATTTCAGCACTGCTTTTCATCCACAAACCAATGGGTAGACCGAGAGAGTCAACCATATTCTTGAGGACATGCTTCGGTATTGTGTACTAGACTTTGGAGGCGGTTGGGAAAGGCATCTAGCTTTGGTGGAGTTTGCCTATAACAACAATTTTCAGACTAGTATTGGGATGGCGCCGTACGAAGCTCTGTATGGCAGAAAGTGCAAAACACCTGTTTGTTGGTTCGAAGTTGGGGAACGACAGATGTTTGGGCATGAGATTGTGCAGCAGACCTCTGAAAAGATCGATCTGATCAGGTAGAGGAGAAAGCTAAAGAGATAGATGGTTTTAAATTATATTTTACAGGTAAAGTTTGAAATAGAAATGATGTAGCAATTTTAGTAGATAAAAAATTCGAAGGAGATGTAGTAGGTGTTAATATGAAATGAGATAGAATAATACAAATTAAGCTTGCATTAGGGAAAAATATAATTACTATCATTAGTGCTTATGCACCCCATGTAGGATTAGATGCACAAGCTAAAAATAAAATTTGAGAATATATGGATGAGATAATTCAAGCAGTACCCTTAAGTGAGAAATCATTTATAGGAGGAGATTTCAATGGACATGTAGGAGAATATAACATAGGTTATGAAAGGGTGCAGGGAGGACATGGATTTGGAAATAAGAACGATGGTGAAGATGCACTTTTAGATTTTGTAGCTTCGTATGATCTTATACTAACAAATAATTATTTTAGGAAGTTGGAGGAATATTTAATAATCTTTAAAAGTGGGGCAAATAAGAGCCAGAGGTCTAGATTGATTTTTTCATCACTAGAAAGGTGGATCGCGTGACATGTAAATGTTGTAAATTTAAACCGGGAGAGTGTTTAACCTCATAACATAGATTAATGGTGTTGGATATTAAGATTGGAAAACACATATGTGCGAGGAAGGAGACTAGGAACCCAAGAATTAGGTTGTGGAACTTGAAAAGAGAGAAACTAAAGGTTTTTAGAGATAAAGTTCTTAATGGAGCATCATGGAATTGAGAAGGTGAGAAAATTATGATGTGGACTAGACTACATACATCAGAGAAATTTCAAAGGAAGTTGTAACCCTTATTTTTTTATTTTGGATTTTATTGTTTTTTATTTTCTTTCTCTTGATTATTGTATCTGAATTTTCCTTGAATAATTAATCTTGCTTTTCTTTGGGCTCATTTATTCTCTTTTGATCGTTTGGTACTCTTTTGGCTTAAATTCTGCTATTTTTGGCTCACTACAAATTTTACTTCTTGTGTTTTGAGTTTAAATTGATCCGCTATATGTCTATCTCGTTGATCTATATTTGTTTTTCTCTTTATGGAGCCTAAACCCGTACCCTAAACCTATTAACCCGCAACCCAAAACTCCACATCTCAATCTCCTATTTAAATACCCCTTAAAAACCCTAATATTTTAATCATTCTCTCTCCATCCGCCGCTCACCCTCTCTCTCTTCCCCATTCCTCTGTTCCAAGCCTGCACCCTTCAAACCCTTCGCCAGCTCCTCCGATCGCCATCCCGACCACCTCGTCGCCACCTCATCATCACCCTAGTTCCCTCGAGCCCTGCACTCGCCCCGTCACCTCGTCCTCGCCTCCCATCCAATCCCCCATCGCCTTGCCTCCGCTGAACCCATCCCACCTCGATCCTGTCCGCTGTCCCCGCAACCACTGGAGACCTCCCCCGTCATCATCATCATCGAGCTCTGAATGCCCGCTCCTCCTCTGTTTCGGTAAGAAATAGAGCACTGATCGAGCTCCCCGCCATCCCTCATCGCTGCTGTCGCTCCTTGACCGGCAGTGCCCCGTTATCAACACCCCCTGATCACCTCGAGTGCACCGCAGTCGCCGGCGAACCTCGCCGCTGCTCTCCTTCCCTTCTCTGTGTTGCCGTTTGTGAAGGAGGAAGGGATTTGGTTTTCTGTGTTTGGTGTTTAGTTGGATCCGATGTTTGCCATTTTGTGTGAGTGTTTGCATGTAGTTCGTACGTGTTCCGTGCTTCGTGTTCGTCGTTCATCTCCTAGGATTCTCATCCCTTTATTCTACATATTCAAAATTATCATCTAACAGACAAATCTTTTCTTGAACCCCTTTATTGTTTGTGTTCAAGATTCTTTGATCTCTGCAAGTAGATCCCAATCCTTTTTATGATATTGCAATTTGAATTCCGTTAAGTATATTGAGGGTTTACACAAGCTAACCCAATATATTCTTAACATCGTGCCTACATCTTTAATCTAAAACCTAGTCCCCCTTGCACACTGCATATGCACGTTTACATGAAAAATAACGAGATCCATGTGATGAATTATTTGATGATTGAATATGTCGACTGAATTTGGGTTCGAAATGCTCTACGAAGGATGAAAATAGAAAAAACTTTAGGACCGGATGGTATATCCATTAGAGTTTGGAAATGTCTTGGGGATGTAGGAGTGGGTTGGTGTCACGCCCCGCTTTAGATTATATGAAAACATGGGCACGCAACTGAGGCCCGGCGAATGATATAAGTATACCAACTCATACACCCATAAGCTATACAATATCAACAAGCTCAAAAATAAAATAATAATTACAGGAATAAGAATATAATACAACAACCAATATATGAGATCAAGAACTTACAATAAGTCTGAGAATAAACAATCCAGTAAGTAGTTCGCTATGTTCCTTCAGTATCCCATTACTGTACCTGTATAACATTAACTCAAAAGGAAGATATAGTAACAAGCAAAATACGAACAGGAAACAAGGCACAACTGGGAAGGCAATAAAAACTAGAAATTCAAATATGGAACAACCATGATAACGAGTAACAATATATATAACAAGAGAGAAACAAGAACTGGGCAAGAAGGGAAACAAGAACTGGCGATGCAATTATACTACAACATAATCAAGTGTCATGCAAGTGACAAATGGAACAAGTCTTAAAATATAACCAATCGGGAATAAGGAATCATGTAACAGGAAACATGTCGTGTAAACAGGAATCATGCAACTTATAAACAGGTAACATGTAACTTGTAAGCAAGAATCATGTAATCTTGTAAACAAGTATCAAGTAAACTTGTAACAGGTAACATGTAACTTGTAAACAGGAATCATGCACGTGTTCAGTATTAATCTCAAGTCTAACAATCTTTTATAAATCCTAATTAATGCATGCAATCCTGCGTCCCATACCACAGGTTCGGGTGCATACAATCAAGTTAACGCTTAGACTTTAGTGGCAAATTATACATGGTAAAGTACTCGGGAAATCATGTAGTCAAGTGGTAGATTTTAGAGGTGGCCCTTGTCATCCCGCGATGTGGCACTTAGTTCTACATGACACTTAGTTCTATATAACTTGTAAGCATATAACATATAACATAAACGTGTAATCAGGTAATAAATGCTAGAGATTGCCCTAATAGATTCTAGAGGTGGCCCCCCGTCGTCTCGTGACGTGGCACTTAGTTTCATGTAACATTTAACAGAAATTATTCTGGAAAACACGGCCCCTTCCGAGTACAGTCTCCTATATCATCCACTACTAGCTCCTTATCACCCAGGCTTGTTATTCCTTTACAATAATTAAACATGAACATGAGACAATGAGAACGGGTATCAGGACATGATCAAGGAAGTATCAAGGGCTATGCAAGGCATGGAATGTATTTGAATTCATAATGCAAGGAACAAACATATTTATATTTAAAGTCCTGAAAATACGAATACTGGACAACAAGAGATTGCTGTACAAAAATTAACTTTCCCGTTGCTACAAGAAAGAGAATTCAGTTCCGTCAGTAGTTCTAGAAACTAGACTCCCTGCCAGTTCCGACGCATATTCACACAACATATTATAGTCATAACAACTAGGTACAACAGTTGATCCTTTATTGGTCTAGTGTTCTGTCAGCAGCTTAGGGTCAAGTTCTCATATGTAAAAATTAAATGTAAATTCATTTAAAAATCTTACCAAAATTATAAATCAATTCCTAATCTTGTGTAGTAACATTCCAATCAATATCAAGTCTTTATTTTACTGTTAACACAACATTTTGGTAAATAAATCATGGTAGTGTACTTGTAACCAGTAATCTAAAATCAGAAACCATACAGTACTAAAAATGTGATAACTTGCAGCCTACAACTCGGAATCTGGATCCGTAAGAAGTTATAGAAACTAGATCATAAGGCTACAACATTAATTTATAAAGTTCTAATTGATTTAAAATGTAACTAGGTCCAAATCTCACTGCGAGTAAGAACAAACAACAGGTGTAACGCCCCAAATTCCATTTACATGTAATTCGTTGCACAACAGGATGTTTTACTTCAAATTCACACAATTTTATAAGGAAATTAAAATTTTTCATTATACAACATTGTACTTATATCAACACAGCGGAATTTAAAACAATACAACATGATATACAATAATAAAAAATATTTCAATCTTATAACAGCTCATCATAGTGACTCTACGTCCATGCCAAGTCCAGTCCTGCAAGTAGAAAACTGTGGGCACATCAGTTGCATACAACTGATGCAATGCTATAAAACAACGATTCTCTTACTTTAGCAATCACAAACTTGAATGCACAATAAAGTGTAAAAAGTGACTATCCTAAACATGTCAGTGTATGATATGACTTAAATACCTAATGCAGATTTACACTATGATGACACTAATGCATACTTGTTCGGATTCTATGCTTTGATTTACACTAGAATCTTGATTTAAATTTCATATGCATGCTTTGATTTAATTATCAACCACCTCAACTATTTCTCCAACTAATATATTTGTATTCATGAAAATACTTAAGCAGTGCTTTAAATTTTGTACTCTACAACCAATTTACTTGTAGCGCCCCAAATCCCCTTACCGGGAACCTGAGACCCTACTCCAGGAGTCGAACTTCAAAATAGCCACAATCACAGAAAGTACAGAAAAATTTAAAACTTTTATTCAATATAAATGTTACATTTACAAGTGTTACAATGTCCAAATAAAAATTACAATATTTACAACAATATAACAGTACTTGCATATGTCCCTTGGATCCTTGGACTAACTGAGCTCTGTAGTACCTGTAGTTTGGCTCCGGATACCTACAAGGTGGGGAACGTCAGTGCTTCGACTGACGCAAAGCTGGTGATAACATCAATCCTCTAAAATTCAATCACAACCAATAATTTATGCAAAATAGAAAGGTGAAGTGCCAAAACAAGGGTTTAGTGGATTCGGGTTCTAGTGCAGTGTTATGACATGACCTTATGACTAGATGTAGCAAACTCACATGCCTGAGGCTAATGCAAGCAAGACTTTGGAGCACGAATGCATTCCATACTACATACGACCCCAAATCTAGCCATCTTTCTCCACAATTTAGGGATTCGAACCCTCGCCATGCACCCTACTCTTGTACTCACTCCAGTTCCCAATAGATTGTCCATCGCCCAAGGAGGTTGCAGTAGGTCAGTCTAGTTCCGCCCCTGCCGTGCCCAAGTAGTCACCGTCAGTTGGTACCCGCATACGGACTTCCTCAGAAAGCTGCGTTGAATCCGGTCCCTCGACCAATTGATTCCCCACGTCCACCTATGGACTTATGCATGCGCGTTCATCCCAGATCGGGTCATGAACTTATATATACCAAAACACAAAAAAACCCCTGCACATAGGGACGTGAGCACCTCGGGAGGTCAAATCCTTCGGGCCTCCGTTACCTTACCCCGGCAAAGCTTTGGGAATTAACAGATCGAGATACAAGCCGAGGACTCAATCCATGAGTGCCGAAAATGTATCCCTACGACTGGAAGGTACAACACCGACTATGGTTTATTAGGACTAATGCAATTTCCCAACCCCTTAATAAGTCATTCTAACCGCTGCCTTACTCTAATTACTTCGGGTAAAGATAAAACTGCATCCACACTTACCCATCAACCTCCGGTCCTGGCGATACCGGTCCGGTTCGCTCCTTCCCCGGCTTGGAATTGTCCAGCATTATGGCCTACTCTCGCCGTTGCCCCGGCTGTGAATGTATGTTCGCCCTTGTGAACTTACTTCACTGGCACGCTCGGACATCCTACGCTTGACAGAAGTTTATAATGTAGGGTTGACAGGTGCAGGGTATCCCTTACCCTAGTGACTAACTCGAGTCACACATCCCACTCTGGGAGTCAACAACCTCAATAACAGATATCAACCATCCCAAGACAAGAGTCATCAACTCTGATAGTTCACACGGAACCATGTCCTCACAATGCTTAGTCGAAACCAAGACTAAACGACCTACGAGCCCAATCTGGAAGGGTGAGTTCCTAGGCTAAAACTTCTTAGTTGATCCTGAACTCAAATTCAACCATTTAAGTCCTCAAAATAGTCTCTCAAGCTTCAGCCTGCGTGCTTCCTGTGCACGAGCTGCACCTTACCAGTAGCACAAAACTATACTCGTTCGTCAGAACGTCACAAAACCAATTTCTATAGGAGGGTGTGGGTGTCCTCAACAACTCTCTAGTTGGTCATGAGTCCAATTTCATCCCAACACACTCATCTCTCACTGATGCACCAATTTTCACAATGGGTCTCCCCAATTCAGAGCACTCAGATCCACTCTAGGTCTCTGTCCAGTCTTACAAAATCATAGTAAATCAACCCTTTACTGTAATTGCCTAAAATTGGTCTTGTTGGAAAGATCTAGGTATCTATTACAACTTTCTAATGAATCAGGTTCTCAAAATGTGCTCTTAAGGAGTCTCAAATGCCCAATCTCTACAGGGTATCGAAACTGGCTGAAACCAGTATAGTGCATACTCATAAAATCATATCAAATTCCACACTCATCCAAATGACACAAAATTTATGGTGATGAAACTAGAGATCATAATAAACAATATGCAAAAGACCCCATGTCAAAAATCCAAATATACAGTGAGTTCTATCTATTTCAATTTAGCACAGAAACCATCAAGTTCTTTAGTTCAGCTTCAGCTGCTGATTAAAGCTCGATTTTTGTCAGGACTATAAACTCATACAAATAATTTCTTTATTTTTTTATGGAATCTAAATGCATGCAGGAACATAGGGTAAAAATTTCAGAAGAAGAGCATACTTCAATAAATAATGAAAATTCCTACAACATTAGTCATTTGTTTATTATTTGCTGAATCTGCCTTACGACACAGTTGCATCTGACGATTTTATTAAAATATCAAATGACCACAGAAAAATATGAAATAAATCACCAACTATCCACACATGCATATGAACAAACCCGTAATATCTCATGGTCTATATCTTTGTAGTTTGCTCTCGGAAAAATCTACAAAATGACATTCTGAATCAGTTTTCTAGTTTCAGTTCTGATTTCAACTTCCAACTCTTAGATGATCATTCTAGTACATCCTATCATACATGCATGCAAGAAAAATCAATTAAAAGACAAGAAATGAAGGTTTAGAGAAACTCCCCACCCTTGGTTGTTGTAGAGGAATTGATCTTCTCAAGCTTCCTTCCTTGAAAAATCTCTCCTTGAGTCTTCTTCTTCACTCTCTCTTCTTCCTCTCCTATTTTATCTTGAAGGGGTTTCTAAAATTTCCAGAGCAAAGTGGTGGGAAAGGGTGGAGAAATGAAGGAGAAGGGAGGGGGGGGGGGTATGACCGGTTTTGAAGCTAGGGGTAGTCTTAGGGTGTTGGTGGTTTTGGGATCAAAACCATGGCTTGTAGCCCATTGGTTTGTGGTTGTTGTGATGGCTACCCAAATTAACTTAAATGGGTTCTAACGAGTGCGAGATGAGTGGTTTAACGAGTGCACGCAATATATATCCACTGTAGTATCATACAGTATTATATTTTCATGGGCGTCGTACCGAAAACTAGCATTTATACTCGTATCGGTCCTCCACGTTCTCATGCATCTTTAGAATGCAATCCTCCCATGAACCGTCCCGTAACCCTAACTATACACCACGATAGCAAAATCGATCCATAATACTGCAATCAGACGCACACATACTGACAATATACATACCTATATATATATTCAGGTATCGTACAAAACGGGGTGTTACATTACTAACTCATACACATTTCTTATTTTTAATTTTAATTCACAACTCATTGGTATGAATGTGATTTTTAATTCCCAAACATATGACCCAAAACAGTGAGAAGTTGTTTTTAATTGCTCAAATAATATTTTTAAATATATGAATTTTTCTCGAATTTTTTTAAAAAAAAACCTAAAAATATATAAAAGGTTTTATATACTGTGCATAGTTAGAATCGAACCCGAGACCCCAACCTAGCGCAGCACCACGTGGCAGCGCCAGGCGGGCTGGCACCTACGTTAGCAACAAAGGCCAAGTGCACTTCCCGAACATATAGGGTTTTAATTGTTTTTAACCCAAACTATCTGTTTTTCTTTAATTTTAACCTCTCATTCATTTTTCCCTTTTTATTTGTTTCCCTCAATTTAATAGCTCATAAAAATATATTTACAAATTTCCAGAAATGATTTCTCGTTGATTTTATCCAAATTAGAGTTAATTTTTACATACATATTGTAAATGGTAATTTTTGAGAACTTTCATAAACATATATATATATATATATATATGTATATATATATATATATATATATATATATATATATATATATATATATATATATATATATATGTATATATATATATATGTATATATATATATATATATAATTATCAAGACCACCTTTTTGTAACCACTAATAAGAACTTATTTTAGCAATTTTATGGAGAATTCTCATCTTTCCATTTAATTATTATTTCCCAATATTTATACAATTTCTTATGCATAAATTAACAACTTTATGTATAAATATAACCAATTGACACAATCTAATCATGACATACTACTATGCACCCCACAACACCACAACATGCTCTAAATAAAAATCCAATTTTTTAACATGGCCATTCTATAATGAATCTTTCAACTAGCATGCATTAATTTATCATATTTCATTACTACTAAAAATTTTAGATAACAACACAACATGAATCACAAAAGTAACTAAATAACTCAAACCAATTATCTATTTCAAGCGTAAATTACCTACACATGCATTCTACAATAATTTAAAAAGTAACAGAGACACCCACCTTGTTTTGATGCAAATGGAAATTAGAACTCCTAAAAAATTTGCTCCAAGATCCAACACAAAGCTAGCCTCCTTCTCCTCCTAGCAAGCAAAACTGAAAGCTCTCTCTTGCAAAAATCGGATTCTCTCTTTTCTTTTTTTCTCTTTTGTTTTCTTTTAGTTTTGTGTGTTCATGTTTAAGGAGGGGGGTATTTATAGAAGTATTGTGTAGCTGAGAAGAGTCTTGCTACTCAAATAACTACCCACTCACTCACCCACACACCCCACTCTCCCCTCTCCATCTCATTGGCTGGCCAAGCATCCCTAGTGCAAACACGGGCACGTGCACCCAATGTGCACACACTACTCATTCTATTTTATTAATTGTTATTTATTTAAATGTAGGTGTATGTTACATGATAAGAGTACTAGGATTAAAAGTGTATTTATAATATAGAATTAATTATGAACTTCTCTTTTTAATTAATTTTTTAGTGGGCTAAAAATAAATTTAGGCCTAATGGGTTTAATTAAAACAAATAACACCAATGAGACAAATAAAATGAGAAGATATATTGTTCATGACTCTAGAAAAATTTTAGGGACTAAAATGCATAAAATTTTAAGTGCAATGCACGTGCAAAATATAAAAAATTAATTTGAAAGAACGAAAAGCACTCAAAATACAAAATACGTAGAACAATAATGTTACAGATACTTCACGTAACGAAAATATACGTAATCGATACGTGTATTAAAGCAGTTCAATTTACGTAAAACATAGAGATTAGAATTTATATTTGAGTTGGCTCAAAATAGGTTTAAAAATGAGTTTTGAGAAGACGAAAAATGTATAAATAATTAAAATTCAGAAATAGGATATCTATATAAAAATGCGCTACAGATATTACCCGTAACAGTACAAAATACACGTGTGTAACATACGAGGGCAAAATTGTTATTACTCAATTTTACGGGGTGTTACAACAGGGTAGAAGCACACGTTGATATTTACGATCTTTTGATGGGCATCGAATCACAGAGGCAAATGGGTTGATTTGATTCAATATATCGACTGATTTAATCATGAGAAGACCACAAAGTATGAGCAATACGATGGTACAAGTAATGGGTTTCAAAATAGGATAATCAGTTATAAATATTAATTGAGGGAGGTCAAATAAAATGCGTGTAGGGAACAAAAAAAATGTACAAGATAGTTGCCTTCTACGGTGTTTGCACGTGCGATGAGAACACAAGCGAGAGTGATGGCAACAACAAAGTTAGAGGAAGAGATGGAGACAACAAGGCCAAGAGCAATGATGACACAATGGTAAGAGCGACAACAGCAATGCAGCTAGAGCAACAGCGACAACAGCAAGAGATGACAGTGAGCACGGCAAGCACAACAGCGACCGTAGCAACCACAGTCAGAGACAACAACAACAATGGTAAGGGCATCAAGGAGAAGTCGATGGCTGTGGGTGGAAGGGAGAGGCAGAGCAGCGAAGGTGGCAGGGTGGCATGAGGATGATAGAGGTAGTGGTTGTTGGAGGAAGGCGGTGCACGGGGTGAGGTGGCGATGGGTTGTAGGGTCGAGCCAGCGGTGGTCGTAGTGCTGTCGAGGAGCGACAGGGATCAGGGAGTGCGTCGAGAGTGTGCAGGAGACATCTAGGATGGAGAGCAGCGGTGTCGTGGTGTTCGAGGGCGGAGAAGTTGAGGCTGGTGGTGGTGAATGCAGTGATGGTGTAATGTCCCGAATTCCATTTACATGTAATTCATAGCACAACATGATCTTTTACTTCAAATTCGTACAATTTTACAAGAAAATTAAAACTTTTAATCATACAACATTGTTCTTTATATCAACGTAGCGGAATTTAAAACAATACAACATGATATACAATAACAAAAATACTTTCATAGTGACTTTATGTCCATGCCAAGTCCAGTATTGCAACTAGAAAACTGTGGGCACGTTAGTTGCATACAATTGATACAATGCTATAAAACATCGATTCTCTTACTTTAGCAATCACAAACTTGAATACACAATAACGTGTAAAAGGTGACTATCATAAACATGTCGGTGTATGATATGTCTTAAATGCCTAATGCAGGTTTACGCTGCGATGACACTAATGTATACCTGTTCGGATTCTATGCATCCCATTCTACAAAGGTCCGAGGGAAAGCACATATGTACTCCACATTATAGGGTTAAATCCCTCGCCATGCAACCTACTACGATAACTACTACAAGATTTAGATATTCTGCACGTACCTAGCCCATGCTCTCTATCCACAAATAATTCCGAAGACTATTTCACTCACATATGGAAATCTTCAAGAATACCCTATAGTACCCTGTATTTTTAAATACTATTTTTGAGATTTGAAAATGAATTAAAATGATTTTTTGGAGATTTAATAAATATTTTTTGAAGATTTATCTTTTTTTCACGTTCAAAACACGTGCAAATATTTTTTTGAAGAGTTCAAAAGCCAAAATTTATTTTGTGGAAAATAATTAATTATTATTTGGGATTAATTGTAATTTTTCTAGATTTTTTGATATTTATTGGACCTATTTGCAAATATTACAAAAAGAAGGGTCTTTTTGCAAAATTGTCATTTTGAGGGATGAAAGTGCAAAACTATTTTTCTGGACTTTTTAATTAGTGCCGGCTAGAAATGAATGGTTTATTTTGTTTTTAAATCTCAATTTAATTGGTTTTATCAAATTTCCAAGTATAGGGATCTATTTATGTAAAGATAAATTTTAAAAGGATTATTTTGCAAATATGTTCAAAACCTTAATCCTTCAATTTCCGGCCTATTTAAAAGATGGAGGGCAGCCATCTTTCGCTGCACAACACAAGGTTTATTATTTTTATTTTCTTGGAGATTTAAAGAGGGGATCTTGGATTCTTTGCAAATGAGGGATTCTTCATCTTGCTTTTTTACATTCGTTTGATCTCTCCATCGAGGTGAGTGATGTAAATTATTTTGTTGTTTTGTTTTAGGTATGTGGTATGTGGTGTTTCATCTATTAGAAAGCATGCTAGAGTTTGGTATGAATATGTATGTTGGATGGATGATAAAATTGGATCTTTGAGAAGAACCCTAGTTGTTGTGAGTAGAATTGCATGTGGATGATTTTGGATTGTAGGAGAACCTAATATAAATTTTGAGTAGGCTATTTCTTTTGGATATATTGCTAATTTGATTGAGTATGATGGATGTTATACATTAATTGATTAAAGAAGAGATTTTTGGACTATTGGTGAGTTGGATGAATGCAACTTGGCCATGTAAATGATAAATTTTGCTTATGGATCAACTATTGAGAATAGTTGAGTTTGAGTTTGAGGAATTTTGAGAATTTTGAGAATTTTGAGAATCAGTAATGGATTAAAAGACCATATCTTTAGAATTTGAGTTGTGACGACTAAATTTTGTGATTTATACATTTTTGATTAAATTTGGAGATTTGTGATTTTGTGAAAGATTTCACTTGAATTTGGATTTACTTAAATACTAAGTTTGATATTTGAATATTTTGTTATTTTAGTTTATGGATTGGTGAAGTTTTCTTTGGTGCACGAACATGCACGAATGTTTTCATGAATATAGTATTTTTGTTGTTTTAGAAAAAATTGAGTTTTTATGTGTTTACGAAGGATTTGACTATATCTCAACTCATTTTGGTATTGATATGTTTTGGAATATAAAACAAGGTTATTTTGATGTATGATTGATTCTTAAAAACTCTAATTTTGATATATGCACACCTTCATGTTTTTATTTTGAAGAAGTTCATCAAAAAGCTATTTTTTTCAATTCAAGTGGTTTTTGAATGGTTTCAATTGCAGGGTGCATTCGCGTGTCGAGGGTCGGTAGGCCTATTCACAGAATGTACCTGGTATATCTGCACGTCGAGGGCCTTGCAAGCCTATTCGTGGGGTACACGGGGTTGGGAGATGATTCTCCGGTTGTTTTGGAGCTATCTTACATGATGCTTGTGCGTTGAGGGCTGTGGTGCCTATTCGCGGAGTATTCTGGATCTTGCTTTCCATCACCGTAGTAGGATTAGTTGCATAACGAGGGGTTATCCCTATAAAGTGGAGATCGTTAAGAGCTTGCACCAGACCTATGTGCTATGGAATGCATAGAATCCGACAAGTACGCATTAGAGAGTCAGCATATAGAAATGTGTTTTCTTGACTTGGTTTTATGCTTGTGTTTTCCTGTTTTTCTACACTTGACACTTAGTCTAGATTCACTTGATGTTTCCATGTGTTACTATTTACTATCTTATATTCCTTGATATTTTCATGCTTTACTTATTTGTTATTTCTCATTTCATATATTCTTGCTGTTAATACATGTTGTTGATGACTCAGTGTTTTATGATTTAATTATGTTGCTTTGTTTTTATGTCACTCACACTGTTATGGCTGACCCCTTTAGTTTTGGGGGTTAGGGTTATCTCTAGCCTCATGTTTTAGAGGTTGTTGTTGCTTAGAGCTTGGGGTTTGGATGCTTGAGATAAATTGATGTAATAGAGCTTTTGTGTAAATTTTGTAAAAGAAGTGTTGTAAAAAGAAAGTTTGTAATTCAAGGTGTTTTGTATTCCGCTGTGTTGTAAAGATTGTTGTAATAAAAGTTGAAATAAAAATTATCTGTGTTTTTGGACTGTATTACATTGAAGTTGATGCTGGGAATTATGCCACGTAATTTCTAAGATATTATATTGGAAATTCGGGGCGCTACATACCCCACACTGCAAGCAATGACGCCTTACTACACACAGACATCCCATCAGCGTCACCTCGATCCCGATAATTCTGGAGATCAATCCTACACCACAGGTAATTCCGGAGATTATTTCACTCACACCTCGATAATTCCGAGGATTATCTCACACCGCAGACCATCCTGAGGCCCTTATACTCATGTTTGCCCTTGTTTCATCATGTCTCCAACTAGTGCCTGTCCTTAATTTTAGTTAAAATCATCACAACCTAGAGCCAGCTTACCCCACCGGACTTAAATCAACACGAGAGAAGGTTTGCCCAAGCTGGCTACTTCTCAAGAGAAACTCAACCCACACTAGTTAGTTCTCAAATTTTCATCATTCACAAATGCCGGTTACTAAGGGTCTCGCCTAACCGCTAGATTTCAACAACCATCTCACTATAGAGATCAAAATATGTTATAAAGAACCTCAACATAGACGTTTTAATCACCATCATTGTTTCTCTTTATCCACTTTCTGCATATTTATATATCAAGAAGTATTCAACTTCTATAACAACATTCAATAACAATTTCTTCAATCAAATTCTCTTAGACAAATCCTTGGTTAACGAACCAAATCATTCACTTTAATAATATTCTATGCTCTTCCAATTAATCACCATTTCCCAATACCAAAATTCTTATGATTAATCCCTAGAAGTTCCTTATTTAAATCACATTCTTATACTTTGATTTTATTTTAAACCAACCCTTAAAATTCTTTAAACATATACATTTTCTTGAATTCAAATCTCATCTAATACATGAACATGATCTTTAAATTCTCAAAATATCCCTTAGTGTAATGCCCCTATTTCCCTATACCGAGAATTCATGACACGAGCAAGAATCTTTTCCTTCAATTAGCCACAATACACAGAAAAACAGGAAAGTTTAAAACTTTTTATTCAACACCAATGTATTATAAGTCCGAATGTTATAAAACTTCAATACATTACAGTGTTACAATAATGTCTTACAAGCCCAAGTATTACAAACTTTCAATAAATTTACATCAGAGTACAACAGATAATAAATAACACTTGGTACTTCACTTGGATGCATCTCAACATTTAATAAATTACAATTGAAATAATAAACAACACTGTGCTTCACGCTTCACTTGCCTGGAGTCCTCCTGAATCTTGAACCACTGGTACCGCAATCCAATACCTAATTGAGTGGGGATGTCAGTACATATACTGACGCAAAATGCTTATTACTAGCAGCAGAATCTTAACTTTAAAACAACAGATTGATGAAAAGAGAATGTGTATTATAATTTGATGTATCAGTGTATGTTATGACTTAGACTCTAATGCAAGGTCAACTAATGCAAAGATACACTTATTATAATGCAAGCAAGACTCTGGACAGTATGTAGCCCATAAATACATACACCCATATCAAGCCATTTTTTCATATTTAGGGATTTGGACCCGTGCCATGAATTCTACTCTTGTACTCAACCTGTTCCTAAAGATTACAATTTTACTATGCAGATGGTCTGGGGTTCTTTCTCTAAACGACAGTGATCACCCTATTCGCTCAGATCTATGGTCTTTCTCCACCTCTGCTAGGATCTATGGTCTCTCTCTACTCCTGATCAGGCCGGTAATCACGGCTCTATCAAGATCTGTGGTCTTACTCCACTCTTAAACAATAACCTGTGAGGTTGCAGTTAAACAACCTAGTCCCGCTATTGCAGTCATATGGTGGTGTCCTTGTTTGCCTCCATTTCCCAGCGTACCAGACCTCTAACGAACCCAAAATTCATACGAGTACTTCAGAAATTAACAGCTGAGATACGGATCCCGTGCTCCCAACTCGTGAGAAGGCACAAACCGTATCCCTTTCACAGGAAGGGTAAAACCAATAACACCACCTAGTGCTGGCCAATAGGACAAGTCGGATCATAAGGTATAACCCCTAATACCAACTCTTCCTTTCGGTGAAATAATAGATAAAATGGTTAAGTAACAATAGTTACAAGTTACTACCCTAACGATGTTACTAACCCTAAACAATCCGAGGGATGACAACATTGTTAACACAACATGCTAGGTCTCAATCTAGACTTTGAAAGATAACTTTGCTAGGCATTCAACCTAGACTTCCCGAGATCACAATGGATCCCGCTCACAGCCTATCGATCCAAGACCCCGACAATGCGAACTTACTTGCTTGCTACTATCCTGAACTTGGATTTCATCTATGCTCCTAGCCCGCGATCTACCTATCCCGGTTAAGATCTGACGGTGCACGAGGAGTGACTCATCCACAGTCCTCGAGGAGTAAAACAGTTACACGTCTTGATGGCCGATGACCCCTAGGGTAACTATATTATCATAGACAAGCCGAACAAGCCACGTACGATTCAATAAGCTACATACGAGCCAAACAAATCACATACGAGCCAAACGAGCTACGTATTAACTAAACAACTACATACGAGTTAATCAAGCTACGTATGAGACAAAACAATGCTAATAATTAGCACAAGACATTTCCCAACATGAAACATGAATCATGAGCACATAGGAATACATCTAGATCCTAAACGAGTGCTTAAATAGGGAAAAAAACCTCGAACACTTCAAACAGCGAATCAGCTCAAAATTAAGCCACTGCTGAAATCTCGTAAAATTCACTACAAATGCTATGCTAACCAAAATCTAACAAAATTAGACTCTATAGGAAGGTAGAAACCTCTACTATAATTCTCTTGTTGACGACTTCCTCAAATTCAGTGAACAAAAGGTTAGAAAAGCCCTTAACATCTCAACAGTGAACTCAGCCAAAAAGGCTGTCACGCCCCGCTTCCTAAAATATAGGAATACGAGCACGTAACGAAGGCCCAGTGAATGATTATACATCATCCATAAGTTGTAATAGATTAACTCAACAATATACAAGAGAATACAACCACGCAAGAGAAATGTAACCACATAAACAATGAATAAACTCCAAAATAATCATGAAATAAATAATAATTCAATATCTGGGATAAAATAAACTTCGGATCATAAAATAACGGAATACAAAGTATGATAAAAGCAATACAATAAGCAAATGACAAGAGATAGCTATAGTAGTCTAATGGTCCAGCTCCGATCTTCAGAGAGTTTGCTCACCAATTTCTTCTGGTATTGCTCCTTCGGTACCTATAAACTCTTGATCTAAAAAGAGAGAAAAGAGTGTCCTTACAGCAAGTCGTGGATAGCAAGTAGAGAAAAACAGAGGAAAAAGGAAGCATGTATATCAAAGAAAAGGGACAGGATCAAAGTTAAAGAACAAAGCAAAGGCAGGCAATAATATCAAAGGTCTATAGTAATCACACATGTAATAAGTGATGTCAAGTCAAGTTCTATACAGGATCAAGAATGCAGGTTATTACTCATTTTATTAATCTATCTAGTGCACGTACTACTGCGTCCCAGTCCACAGGTTCGGCGCAAACACATAGTGAACATTTTAGACTGATGGTAAATTCTCGGTTCCTGTACTCGGCCCAGTAATCGGGAATTTACGGGATGTACGGGATGTTCAGGATGTTCGGGATGTTCGGGAATTAGCTGGTGAGGGATCCCTACCGAGTACAGTCTCCGATTGTTCACTACCAAGTCAACCCATATTGCCCCAGCTTTTTATTAGTTTATTTTAATCCTATGTGAGCATGCAAGAAGGTTTCATTGTCATATGATACTAAGTGTGACTAATTCTATTTGTTACAGACAAAGCAAGAAGCAAACAAGTCATTTACACACACATCACATGATCAGGACAGTATGACCATGTTGTACTAAAACATGAATTACTACTACCACAGAAAAGCAAATCTGGATCCGTCAGAGGTTCTAGAAACTAGACTCTCTGCCGGTTCCAGCAAATATATATGAGACATATAAAAGATATAGAAACTAGGGTGAAAACTCTATTCTATTCAGATTTTATGTTCAGACAGCATGTTATCAATTGTGTTCACCTATTTGTTTCAGATAAGAAAACTCATCAAATAAATCTATAAGAATTCTGGGAAGTTCCTACGCATATCTAGGTTCAGCCTAAATTATTTCAGATTTTTATTTTACTGTTAGCATGGTCAAATAAATTATAGAATAGCAAGATACGTATGTATTTGTGAATCTGAAAATTCTGACACAGCTGTACTAAAATGATGATATCTAACAGATTACACATCGGAATTCAAATCCGCAAAAGAATAGTAAACTAGACATCTGAGGCTAAATTTCATGTTCAGAAAGTTATTTCAAAAATAACAGCAACATGGCCGAAAATCTGGTTCAAAATGGAACACACAACAGTCCAGAATATATTTTGATATGAATAGGCAACAATTAAATTATACAACCATACATTTCATGCAAATTAATAATCAAAGTGTTCTTAGGTGTTTAACATGCAAAATTTCAATTTCTTAGATACAATTTCACAGGTATGGTAATCAGTTCATCAGATCAAATCAATCGAACATGTATACAATTCATCAAACAAGTATACAATATGGATCTAGTTATTTTTATGTAATTGTGCATATGCAATGAACAAGGGGGACTAGGTTTTAGATCAAAGAGAGCGGCACGATGTTAAGAATATCTTGGGTTAGCTCGTGTAAACCCTCAATAGACTTATCGGAATTGTCAAATAACCGCGTGATATGGAAAATGACTGGATCTACTTGTAGAGATCAAAGGAAATCTTGAACAAAAAAGAAATACTACTTCAAGAAGAGACTTGTCTGTTAGACGGTTAATTCGAATAACTGGAATAACGGGATAAGAATCCCGGGCGACGAATCAAAGCACGGGCGAGACACGTGCAAAATCCCAAATAGCAACTTAGAGAACACAACCAGCACACCACAATGGATCCCTCAAGACAGCAAATCCCCCTACCAACCAAACACCAAACACCGAACCAGCCAATATCGGATCCCCGTCTAGGCAATATAACAACCACCAGAGGCAGATCCCCTACACCAAAAACACCGAACAACGAAATTGCCCACTGCTGCATCACCTTCTTCTTCACTTCGACAGAGAGAGGAGGAGAGAGAGCCGGAGAGGGTACGACGATGTTTGGCTGCACTGCGGTCGTGAAGCGACGGAAGCGAAGACGATGGCGCTGCGGTCGAGGAGTGACGGTAACGACCAATGGTGGCGCGACGAGCAAGCTCTGTTTCGCTCGAAAATAGGGGAGACGAGACATAGGGGGGGTGTGTTTCGACTTGGATGGCAAAGATGATGAGGAGGAAGGGTTCTGTGGTGGATGCGGCGGTGCACGGAGGGCGAAGATGACGACGGCAAGGATGAGACGACGAGGAAATGGGTTCGGCAATGGGGAGGAAGTTCGAGCGGGAGATAGGCGATGAGATGGAGATGATGATGGGGATGAGAAGGCGGGGATGGGGATATGAGGAGCGACGAGGAGATGGTGATGACAAGGGTGGTGGTTCGGAGACGGGAGGAGCGACGGGCTAAGGGCAAATGGGGAAACATGGAGAGAGGTCGGAAGGGATGAAGATGGGTGAACAGTAACGGGGTAAAGGGTAGCACAGTACAGGATATTGACGGCTAAGGGTTAAAGAATGGATAGGGGTTTAATTAAGAGAATAGTATATATATAGGGGAAAAAGTGAGATATTAGTTTATTGTGTAATTGGGTATCAAACCCATTAAATAAAATAGATTGTATATGAACATAATTGATCAATATAAACCCACATACAAAGAATAGGATATCTGATAAAATATGGTTTATAACAAAAATACAATTTGTATCACATTACATAAATTATTTGAAATAATTTAAAACACAAATATTAAATAAGAACGGATTTGTTTTAATAATCGACTGACAGAGAAAATAATAATAACAATAGTAATAATAAATAATTCCAAAACAATAAGAATAATAATAACCATGTCAATAAAATAATAATACTAATAATATCAATTAATAATAACAATAACAATAAGAATAAAATCACTAACAGCAACAATAGAAATTATCCGAGCAATATCATTATATAAAAATAGGAATTTGTTGAAATAGTCCAATCAGAAATTATATTTTTGATTTGAGTTAAAAAGTAAATAGTTGATCAAGTATAAATAGAAACAAAGTTTATTCGAAATAATTATAACTATGGTTTAGAAAAATGCTTTAACATGAAATTCAAAACGAATTTAACAAATAACAAATTTATAAATATCGAAATACAGAAAAATACTCCGAAAATACGTATTTGCAGAAATGGAGGTTACAAAGGCAGACTACTGTTGAACTTGTAAAATTCATAACTCTTGATACTTTTATCAGAATCCAACAAAATAATACTTTTTTAGAAAGGTGAGAACATCTACGACAACTCTCTAGTTGACAACGTTCTCAGATTCAGCCAACAAAGGGCTAGGAAAACTCCAAACTCTCAAACAGTGAACTCAGCCAACAGGAAGCTACTGCTGAAACTTGTAAAATTCATAACTCCTGCTACGCTACACTTTTTAGAAAGGTGAGAATATCTACTACAACTCTCTAGTTGAAAACCTTCTCAGATTCAGCCTACAAAAGGTTTGAAAAACTCCAAACTCTCAAATAGTGAACTCTGCCAACAGGAAAGCTATTGCTGAAACTTGTAAAATTCATAACAGATGCTACGCTTTTCAGAATCTAACAAATTTGGACTTTTTAGAAATTTGGGAACCTCTTCTACAACTCTCAATTTGACAACCTTCTCAGTTTCAGCCAACAAAGGACTAGAAAAATCCCTAACTTCTAAACAGTGAACTCAGCCAACAGGAAAGCTACTGCTGAAACTAGAAAAATTCATAACAGATGTATGCTTATCAGAATCTAACAAAATTAGACTTTTTAGAAAGGTGAGAATATTTACTACAATTCTCTAGTTGACAACTTTATCCAGTTCTAAGTGTACAAAAAGTTATATTAGTTTGAAGTCCAGCTTTTTACTAAAAAACAGAGTAGTTTAAGGAAAGCTACTGTCGATCTTGTAAAATTCATAACCGATGGTACAATTATCGGAATCCAACAAAATTAGAATTTTTAGAAATGTGGGAACCTCTACTACAATTTCCTAGTTGACAACTTTCTCAAATTCCTTATAGAACTTAAGTTATACATTTTCAAACGCATAATAAAAATATTAAAACATCAACTTAAAGATTGAATCTTTATCGTTTGTTTGTTAATTTCTTCACTTCAGGTTTTTATGCAAATTGTTCTATTTCACAACCATTGATATGCACATGTAATTAGTCCAAGTTCTTCACTTTTTTAACATATAACAACAATAAGAAAAAAATAACAAACAAAAGATGAGAAACCCCTACCCAAAACTTGTAGGAAGAACTTGGTTGCTCTTCTCCTTCTTGTTCTTACTCCTCTTCAAGAAAAACCTAAACAAAATAAACCATTCTTTTCTTTTGATTTGATCTCTCTCTTTTCTCTCTTTCTTTTCTTTTTTAATTATTTTTTCTCTCAAGAACAAGTAAAATAATAAAAAGAAGAAATATGAGAAGATGAGGGAGTGAGATGAGAATGAAGTGAGATGAAATGACGTGCAATGGGGCTTGGCTTTGAGGATTGGCTGGCCAATGGCTTAAGAAGGAGGGAGAGGGTGAGCTTGTGGGTGAAAAAGAGCCAAGTGTCTTCATTTTTGTGACATAACAATTGAATATTTTGTTTGCAAATCAATATATTGCAATCTACACCCTAATCCAATCCTAGCCATTCAATTGATCATGATTGACAAAAATAATAGATATTTTTCCAAAATCACATACTACATAATTATGTAAAAACGTACGAAATCGGTATGATAGATATACGTACGTACATATATATACGGATAATTTTTATAAGTTAAACTAAACAATCTTTACCAAAAATATTTTAATTCTGAAATAATAATAAAAATAATAATTTTTAATATCAGACCGGAATATTACATATATTTTCTCAAAAATGCATATTACATGATTTTGTACAAGTGCACAAAATTAATACGATACATATATATACATACTAGTATATATATATATAACTTTTATTAGTTAAAACTAAGTAATTTCCATAAGAAATATTTTAATTTTAAAAATAAAATAATAATAATATAATATAAGACCGGGATATTACACTTAGAATATTATAAAATAATTCCCAAGTGATCTAATAATATTTTAGAATATTTCTATGAATTTTCCCAATTTTTAAATCTTGTAAAAGATCCAAAAAATGTAACACCTCGTAATTTTCAAAGAGTATATATATATAATAATATATGTAGAAAGTAAAATGTAGGCTGTTGGAATATATGCCAATGGCATGTTGGTAATTATATTGAAGTTGAATAGTACATGGGGGCCCACGTTGAAGAAACAAAACAGAAAAAAGGGTCGTGCTGTGTGTGCTTCATTTGTGGTGACATCATCTCTGGTGACGTGGCACTTGGAATTGGTGCTTTCCGTGTACAATTGGCTAAAGAGAGAGAGAATGTGAATGAATTTAATCCCACATCGGGAGTAAACATGAATATAATAATATATAAATATAATTGCCTATGATCCAGAGTCACCAATTCGGTTAACCACCTTTTGAGAGGCAGCCTGTGGTGGGCAGTTGTACTACATATATCTAATTTGTCTTCTAAATTGTATAAATTGTCTGAGCTAGGGGCAGGGGCGTTACAAAAACAAAATTAAAACTCAAAAGGTGGTCACCCGGATTTGAACCCGAGACCAACAGTGAGCCAACCGCCTAACCATCAGACATTTTTTTTGTGAAGGAAAAACCCTTCATTTCTTTATGTAACCCAAAATCTTCATTTGATTTAATTCCAATTTTTTTAAATAGAGGATAGAAGCCTCCTGAGCTCGAACCCGCGACCAAACACACCCCAAGCGACACGTGGTAGCTCCAGGCGCGGTTTTGCCTGTGCTAGCCACAAAGCCAAAGCACTCCACTGATCATATAGGGGTTTAAATCCTTATAACTCAGTTATCTGATTAATCTCATATTTTACTCTTTCAATTATTTTTGATTTCTAATCTTCTCCCAAATTAATATTACCAAATTATATTTCTAAACTTCCAGAAATACTTCTTTACTAATTTTACCCACATTAGCATAAAATTGTTCACAAGTTAACTCAAATAATTATTTTTTTAGAAATCTAGTATTCATATGTTGCAATTAGAAGAAATTAACTGCTATCATGAAAATATATATACTTACTTTTACAAATTCTCATCCCCATTGATTCGATAATCCTCCTCTAACAATTACACAATTTCTTGTGCCTAATTAACAACTTTTGTACATATAAATGCACAATTACTATAATTCAACCCTGACATAATATTTGTGCCTAACCACTTCAACATACTAATGAAATAGAATTTTAATTCAGTAAACCTAATTATTTCATGATGAAACTTTCATTTAGCGTGCAACAATTTACATATTTCATTTCTACCAAACATTCTAAATAACAACACCATACGCATCACAAAAATTTAACTAAAACTCATAGAAATATCAATTTCAAGCATCAAATTACCTACACATGCATTCTATTTTAATTTAGAAAGCAAAAGAGACACCCGTCTTATTTTGAAGAATTTACCAAGAAGATAAAACTCCAAAATGTCTTCCACTTCTCCTCCTCGAAAATCATGCCCAAGGAAGAAAAATCCCCAGCCAAAGCATTTCGGCCAACAACAGGAGGAATTGCACTTAGTTTTTTTTGTTTTCGTTTTGTTTTGTTTCTACTTATGAAGACCAAAAGAATGGGGTAGTTTTATAAAGGGTGATTAATTAAGTGGATGGTTAGTTAACTTCCCACTAATCCCGTCACCTCCACTCAGCTAAAGACCCAGTCAAACAATCATGGGAGCTGGCATGATTTTTGGTGCGCAATGCACGTGTCCAGAAGGCAAACTGCAATCGGATGTCGTAGAGCCAATTCTGCAACTTGAGGTCGAGGAGGCAATCCTGCAGTTAGATACCAACGAGGCGAACCTACACCAGAAGGAAATTTTCTACTTTGATAACCCCTACTTTGTTTTCTATAATATTTACTTACCACTATTCCATTTTGTACTAACTTATACTATTTTATAATATTTTACAACCTATCACTGTATTATTTATACCGATTTCTGTATCTATCCTACTTGTGCATTTACTACTTAATATCAACTATCTTTTTCCTAGTATTTTGGATCTTTTGGCATTTCATACCGCTTTATCGTATTTTATTTCGCTATTAACTTATCATAGATTTGGTGGCTACTCACCTAACAATATATATATATATATCTTATTATTTATATGTTTTGTTTACGATTCATAATTTACTTCTATATAATTGGTTTTTGTGATGTGTTATTGCTTTTACTACTATAATGTCTTGTTTTATTCCTACAAACTATTTATAATTTTCATGTCATAATATTGGTTGTCTCACTCCATAATTTTCTCCTATATACGTATATAATTTTGTATATTGGTTTTCTTGCACTAGTTGACAATTCGAAAGTATTTCGATGTATGCCTTCAATACCGTTAATTTTCAAATTGTACGTATAATTATTATAGTTACCTTACAATTATTTTATTACTTGGTATACAAAATTATTTTATGTTGTTTATACTTTTAACTAAATTTCATACTCATTTATTTTTCAAACTGTTATCCAATAATCTTCTTTTAAAATTGCTAATTCAATTATTTTCCCGTAATATACAATACCAAAATCAGTTTGCGATTTTGATCATTCTACCGTTTATTACTTTGATAAATTTTGACTACTAAACCTATTTATAAATTATCTATTGACTATGTTTCTCTTTACTGCATTGTTTTCCGAATTATTCCACAATTAATGACTAAGTTAATTTTTCCTTTTATCTAATGGTTTACCTAATAATATTTCTGTATGAAACTTCTTTCAATCTATACTATCTTTTATGGTCACATTTTTTTTCTTGTGGTATTTTCCTAGATTTCTTGTTCCATTTTTACAAATTTTGATACTCATAGTTTTTCTTATATAAAGTTTATCTTGTTCTTCCACATGCTTATTTTTATACTACATTTATTTTCTTAATGTTTACAGTTTTCTATATACAATAATGATATTTTCTTTAGTGCATACAAAATACAACTTTTACCCTAGTGAGTTCTGAGGACAGAACTGTTCGGGGGAGGGAGGAGAGTGTAACACCCCGCAAAATTGAAATGACAATTTTGTGCTCATGTATTACGCACATGAATTTTGTACCGTTATTGATAATATCCGTATTGTGTTTCACTATGTATTTTGAATTGCAACTATTTATGCATTTTCCGTCTTCTTAAAATCCTATTTGAGTCGACTGAATTATAGTACTTCAATTTCTGTATTTTTACGTGCTTTATATGTATTATTGATGCACGTATCGATTACGTATTTTTTCATCGCTACGTGTAATATTTTCTATGTGTTTCAATTATTTATTTTATACATTCAAATTCATTTTATAAACGAAAATTTATTTTTCTCCTATTTTGATTAAAATTCTTTTGTATGTGCGGTACCCATGTTTTCTATGTATGTAGTGATTACGTTGTGAAATTATATAAATTAATAAATATATTTTTCTTATATTGTATTTTGATTATCTTTAATATTTTTCCTTTGATAAAATCAAATTTCTTATTTTGATATTTTACAGGCGACATACGTCTTTTCGGTGCACGTATTTGGGTGTATTTATTTTCAAAATAAATTTAAGTGTGTGTATGTTTATTTTAATTGTGTATGAAAAACTATAATTTTTAATTAAACTAAAATTTATATGCATCTTAAATATTATATACATATGTTTTAAATTAAATATATATACATGTGTATGAGTGAAGTGTGTGCAAGTGCAAAGCACGTGCACGTGTGTATGCATGAAAATGGCCACCGGTTGTTCCTTGGGATGGAGGGAAAAATGAGTGATTTTGATTTTGTGAGTGCTGTTAGTGTTGTTAGTGGGGAGGTGTTTTTAATAACTATCTCCATAGCTTCTTATATAATGCCCCCTAAATTCACATTTCTCCTCATCCTCCCCTTCTTCCCTCTCTGCCGAAATCAAAACCAACCCCCTTCCTCCTTTCCCTATTGCTCTGCCGAAATCAGCCCAACTAACCATCCAACATCTCACTTTGCTTTTTCTACTCACACCTAATACATATATATGTATATATGTACCGACATTTCCCTATGCTTCATGTCTCTGCTGAACATCATCCAGCAACCCCTTTTGATTTCTCCACCTAGTCACCATACCAATATATATGTTTTCTTATTCATACACATATAAGCATGTATATATGTAGATATATTCATATGTGTATATGAAAATGAAGTGGGCTTGCTGTTTTATCTTGCTCTGTCGAAATAAGATGTTGTTGTTCCTGTTGCTTGCAGAATGGAGATTGGTGCTTTGCTCTTTGTGCATGGATTTTGAGGAGGCTAAATTGGAGTTTCTCTTGGAGTTTTTTTCTAGAAATTTTACTTCTACTCCTCTTCTTTGGATGAGTGTTTCTTAAATCCTTTCTAAATTTATGAGTATGATGCTTAGATAATTTTGGTAAATGTAGTATGAGTAGTTAAAGTTATATTACCTTTATGTGATGCATATTGTATAGGTATCTAGAAATTTAGTAGTTGATAAATGTAGAAAAATGCATGCAAAATGAAAAATTACAATGTGAAACTGCTATGTAGACAAACTACAATTTTATTAGAGTACTTTAAGTTGATGTCATTGGAGTATACCATGATTAGATTTTGTAGATGGTTTGTATGTGTATATGAAAGGGGTAAAATTGTGCCTTATTTGGGATAAATTACAATTATATAGAGATGTGAAAATTTCTCCATCAACTCACATAAAAATTAGAAGACAAATACATTCATGCTATTTTGCTATAAAGAGTAGTAGTGTTAATTAATGTGTATAAAAGTTCTCATAGATTACTATTTTGAATTTATTGGATATGGACTCACCTTATTATAAATAAAATCAGCATAAAGTCGTCTTTGGAAATGTAGACTAGTATTTTATGAACAAATATTTTTGAGACAAAAGGTAAAAATCAAAAATTATGAATGAGTTAAAATACAGAAGAAAACAGAGAGTTGGATTATAAAGAACCCCACTCATTTCATATCAGTTAGTCACTTGGACCAATTGGTTATCGGGTGCAATTTGGGTCTGTTACTGTAGCATAGCGGAGCTTTCGGGCTTGGGTTCGAGTCTCTAAAAAGACTCTTTTTTTCTAAAAAATGATTTTTACTCAAAACCAAAAGCCAGACTTTAAGGGTAATTCAAGTTCCCAATAGAATAGTTAGTCACTCTTGGACTCACTGGTCATCGGGTGCACTTTAGTGCGGTTACTGTTCATAGAGCGGGGGTTTGACCTGGGTTCGAATTCGACTTTGCCCATTTTGTTTACTTTTGTGATTTTTTGGTATTTTAGGTTTTTAAAGTGCAATAAAAATTGGAAAGAAATACTAATATTTCTTCTAAAATTATTTAGGCTCTATAAAAATTATTTCTACTATATTTTGATATAATTTGTTCTAATTGAAAGGTGGTTTCACTTTAAAGAACTCAAATTTATCGATTAAAAGAATTAGAAGTGATTTTTATATTGAAAATGTGATTTGTATAATTTAAGAGAAATGAAAGTTTGGAATGCACTTAGATTCTCCTTAATGAGATTTTATGATTATTACTACTTGATTAAGATTATTTGAATTGCACTCAATGCTATAAGTGATTAAAATGATAAAAGAAGTCGAAATGTGATACTTTACGTTATGAGATTATAAAGAAAAGTTTTTCTTTGAGAAAGAGATTGTGAATAAAAGAAATTGAATTATTATTTGAGATTGAATGCAACATATTGTTGATTTCTAGAAAGAGATAGTTGGTGGAATCTAGAGGCTAGGCGAGTCCCTAGTGACCGGCAGTTTTTATTAATGAATTTGAGAGCTAACTAGTGTGGGTTGAGCATTTCTTGAGAAGTAGCCAGTGTGGGCTGACTGTCTCTTTTGTATTTGGTTTAAGTCCAGTAGGGTAAGCTAGCTCTAGGCTGTGATGATTTTCTTCTAAAGCAAACTAAAAATGTAAGGACTACACTATAGTGGAGATGTGATGAAAGTAAGAGAAAAACACAAATATGAGGGCCTCGGATCCTCGGTGTGAGAGTGTTCACAGGATGTCCACATGATGCGTCATTTCAGGGCATGGATACTTCTCCAGGATATCGTACCGTTGGCGACGCTTGTGGGGTGCTCGGTAAATACGCAGTGCCATCGTTCCATGGCGAAGGCGAATTATCCATAGGATGCCTGCATGATGCATCATGTCAGTGCGTGAGATTCTCTCCAGGATGTTTGGACATGGGCTTGTAACTCATAGAACACCTAGGATACTTACCGTAGTTACCGTAGTAGTTTAACCCATGACGAGGGATTTAACCCTCCAAGATGAAAAACGATTAAGGGCTTGCCCTCAGACCTATGTAGTATGAGATGCATAGAATCCGAACAAGTGCGCATTAGTGTCATTTAATATAAATACATGCATTAAGGACTAAGTTCACAGCACCCACGGCATCAATAGGATAGTCCCTCTATAGCTTTGTTTTGTGATCAAGTTTGTGTTTGTTAAAGTATTTAAAAATCGTTATACTTTCGGCATAGCAAGGATGGCCGTGTATAATATTTCGTCGGTTGTAAGCAACTGACGTGCCCACAGTTTTATATGCAGGACTTGGAGTTTACAAGAAGATATAAAGATGAATTTGTACTAATGATTACTTAAATGCTAGAGTTGTTGCAATCGTATATTTATCATTGTTGTATTTTATTTATTTCGCTGCGTGTTGATGTAAAAGACTATGATGTAAATAAAAGTTTTAAATTCCTTGTAAAATTGTACGAAGTGAAGTGTAAAGATCATGTGGAACTTCAAATTCAGACTTATTTGGAATTTGGGGTGTTACAAGTCAAGCGTAGCACACATCGCTAAGACTACTCTGACTGTCGTGAGTCGAACCACTGGTGAAAATATTTTATTGAAGTTGATACCTTCTTTCTGAGCATATACTTTCACCACCAATCTTGCACGATACCGCTCCACTTGGTCATTTCCATCGCGCTTGATCTTGTAGACCAATTTGTTGCCGATGGCCTTCCTTCCTTATGGTAGCGTAACAAGATCCAATGTCTTGTTCTTGTGTAGAGCTTCAATTTTTTCCTGCATTGCTGTCATCCATAGGGATACATCCGAGCCTTTGATTGCCTCCTGGAAGGATGATGGCTCCCCGTCCTTTGTTAAAACACAGTATGCAACATTGCTCTCCGTAACATACTCCGAGTGCCAAGTTAGCAGTCTTCTCTCACGAGTCGACCGACGAACTTCTGGAGCCTCGGACTCGACTGCTTCTTGTATATTGTGCTTTGGTGATGCTTCAGAAGAAACTGGATCTTCATTTGGTTTATCTTCCATCTGAACTGTAGTAGTCTCTAGATTCTCCTTTGACGTGCTATTGCTTCCATCTTTCTTTTGTAGCTGATCTTGTACAAAGATCACATCTCTGTTGAAATACCCCAAGAACATGTACCTCCTGGATTTCGGATCCAGCTTCGTTCTTTCTTGGGCATTGTACATCACGTATGTGGGACATCGAACCAATGTAAAGTAAAGTAATTTCCCAGCTTGCCAGTCCACATCTCCATCAGTGTCTTCAGCTCAATTTTCGTTGATGGCGACCGATTTATGACATAACAGGTGGTTCTGGCTGCTTCTGCCCAAAAAGAGTTGGGCTGACCTACAGTCCGTAACATAGCTCTTATCTCTCTGCAAGAGTCCTATTCATCCGCTCTGCCACGCTATTTTGATGAGGTGTATATGGGACTGTGAACTATCTTGTAATACCTTCTTACTTACAGTGCAAGAAACTCGCCGTCTGTATACTCTCTTCCATTTTCTGTTTTCAAGCACTTGATCTTCTTCCCAGATTCAAGTTCTCCCTGTGCTTTGAAGTCTTTGAACACTGGAAACACATCTGACTTCTTCTTGATTGGATACACCCACAATCTCCTAGAGTAATCATCAATGAAAGACACAAAGTATTTTGCTCCTCCTAGGGACATTTCTAGTGATTCCCATACATCAGAATGAATCAAGTCTAGAATGCATTTACTCCTGGCTTCAGATATGCTGAATTGCAATCTATGCTGCTTACTTGTAACACAATGCTCACAATATGGTAGATTCATCGATTTAAGCCCAGGAAGCAGCTTCCGGTCAAAGAGAATCTTCAAACCGCGTTCAGACATATGGCCTAGTTTGAGATGCCACATTATTGTCGACTCTTCTCCCTTGCTGATCGATGTGATATACGCATCAGCTTCCTGCAGTGTTTCTCCATTAAGCATGAATAGATTTACTGCGATCTTTTCTGTCTTCATGACCACAAGCGCGCCTTTGACAATCTTCATGACCCAATTTTTGACATGGGTCTTAAATCCAAGGCTATCTATTTGTCTCAAAGACAATAGATTATTCCTCAAGCCCTTCACATGTCGTACCTCCTGGATGGTGCGAACCATACCATCAAACATTTTAAGCTTGATGGTACCAATACCAGCGATTTTCAAAGCATGATCATCACCCATGTGAACAGAGCCTCCCGAGATTGGTTCGTATGTGTGGAACCACACTCTCCGAGAAGTCATGTGCCATGTTACTGCTGAGTCAAGTAACCAGACGTCGGAGAAATGCTTTCTGCCTCCAACCACCATTGTTGCCTCCCTGTATAGAACTTCACCATCATACCGGGTACTTGCCACATTACCTTGAGCATTTGATGACTCAGGGTCTCCACTCTTCTTCTTGAATCAACAATCCTTCTTGAAGTGCCCTTTCTTGCCACACTTGTGGTACTTGTAAGTCTTCTTACTTCTTGACTTTAATCTGCCACGATTCTGACTCCCACTGGGGCCATGTAACCCCTATTTTTCCAAAAATTTATTTTTGTATATTTTCTGTAATTTAAAAATTTTCTAATTTTTTTTTTCCGGTTTTCAAATTCTTTTGTTAAAATGTATTTTTTTGGATCTTCTATTTTAAAATATGTTTTCGATCAATAAATTTATATACAACTATTTTCTATGATTTTTATAATATAATAAAAATTCTTATTTTGTTACTATTACTCTTATTAGTATTATTGTTAGTATTATTATTTTTGACTAGTTGTTAAAAATCCATTATATAAATCCCTATTCCCATTTATAACTAAACCCACCCAAAACCCATTATATTCTAATCCCCAGATTCCATGCAAGCCTTTAAAACCCATTTAATAAACTTCCTATTATCTATCCCCACCATAAAAATCCCTTGCCTAAACTACCTCCTACCGAAACCGACCCTTCACCTAATTAAATCCTACCAATATACTTTCCTATTCCTTAGAGCATCTGCAGTCGTGGGCTAAATATCTAAATTTTAAAAAAATTTCAAAAAAAAAGAGCTACAGTCGTCGTCCAAATTTGTAAAATTTGGATGTACGATGAATAGTGCCTTGCCAAATATAGCAGACGATTTGGCCAAATGCAAAATATAGCTAACGGTCAATTTTCTTTCGTCCTTGAAAATTGACGAAGGAAAATATCCCGTCGCTTAAGTTTTTTTTGAAACGGAAGATAAACAATGGGGCGTCGTTTATTATAAAAATAATAATAATAAAAAAATGTCAGAGACGAAGCATTATACATCGTCAATTCCCTTTAGCTAGATGCCAAAAAAAGATTGACGGTAATTAATCTACCGTCCCAGGCCAAAAAGTGATTTTTTTTTTTGTCTTTTAGTGCTTAAAAAAAAGTTAAAAAAAAAAAATACGACGAGAGATAATCGATCCTCCGGCCATATTTTAGCTTGCAACGACTGCAGCGGGTAGCCATATTTTCTATTTCCAAAAGCCAAATACCCAAAATTTAGCTTAGAACGACTACAGATGCTCTAAATACTTACCTATACTACACACCCGGTTTGCATCCCAGGAGCACACCCGCCCACTTCTTTTCTCTCCTGTAGCCGCCACCACATATGCACCCTCCCATCCTTCTTCTAACTATATATATACGTATCTTTATGTAACCAAAACCGTTCATCCTATTATTTCTTTTTTTTCCCAAACCCTGGCGCCGTGCTTCATTTCTCCTGTTTTCTCTTCATCGGCCGTTTCGCGCTCTTGTGCTCTTGGGTTTTTATTGCGCGTGCTCGAGTGCGCGTGTGGATCGTTCGTGAGTTCGTGGATTTTCGTTCGTGGAAAATTCTCCTACTTTTGATTTGCATCGTTCTTCATCTCCATATTACGGTAAGTAACTTGTACTACAATTCATTTGGTTTGATACAAGTCAAAAAGTTCACATATAGTGTAGTTGGGTCTAGAGACAACCAAAATTTGTGTTTTCCTTGATGGGTTTGGTCTCTATTGTGATAAATTGGCCATAGATGACTTATGACACCAATCTTGATAGGATAATGACCTAGGATTTACCCAAAACTTGATTTTTAGTCATGTATGTGAATGGTTGTATGAATTGTGTTTGATTGAATGCCCATGTGAAATAATAGGTGTGGACATGTTAGTAATCTTAAATCATGATGTTTAGATGTTTGGTAGGTTGTATTTTAAGTTTGGAGGTGTTTGGATCAATATTGTGAAAGTTATGATGTTCTTGATTAGAGGTGTGAAATCTGTATTTGCTGCTTGTTCTAATTTGATTGATGTTTTCGTCCATGCTACAGTCAGAATCTTGATTCCAAAATAAAAAATGAATTCTAGATAATTTTGTCTATTTTCAAACCCCACTAGTTATACTTGATTTGAATTTCTTATGACTGAGTTATGAACGTTTCGGTACAGAGGTGTCGATCTTTTCCAGATTCTGTTTTTGGGTAATTTTGATAACAAACTATTTTCAAGAACTATTCTCTACATAATATCTTGATCTAATATTTTGGTCAGCGTTTCTTTTTGAAGTTAGGGACTATCTAGATTTTTGATGAATTTTAAAGACAAGTTTTATGTGGTGTTTCATGCTTGTTTCTAAAATCATCTTGTGCTGTATTTTGCGCGCTGGTCAGTAAAGAATCCTATTTTCACTATGATCCCTTATACTGTATGAAAAATTCTTTGTGAAATATGAAAGTTAGTAAAATCTATCTATTTTTATATCCTTTGGCGGAATTAGATTTCGATTCATTGATTGCGAGATATCTTAGTTTTCGTACAGCAGTGTTGGGATTTCCAGATTCGCTAAACTATGTTTTCGTGTTGTTTTCCTATTTTTGATGACTTATCTATTTTTCCTGAAAAATTCTGAACTTTATATTTTGATTCTGAACCTATAAGGGATTACCCCAGATTTTTCGTGGATTTATTGGATGAGTTTTGATGCCGTTTTCCTGATTGAGAATTCGTTTTTCTGATTTCTAACTGAACATGTTTTCTGGATTCAAACCTGTTTTGAGTCATGATGTTGTGAATTAATATATGGCTTAATTATACTCGTTGGATTCGTGTGGATGTTTAGTTTCCAGATCCTTCGACGGATCCATATTTGCATTTCTGTAGAGACAAGAATCCCTGTTTTAGTACTGATCTATTTTGCTGTCCTGATTATGAACATAGACTATTTTGCTCGTTTATGTGACTCTATATTATCTAAGCACGCTGATTTGTTTTCCTGAACCTAATTCTGATTATACCATGTTAGTTTGACACTATTCCGTACACATTCATGCATATTTGATAACCATAATAAAAGTAACCAAGCCGGGGTTTAAGGGAAAGATCTAATAGTGGATAATTCAGAAACGTGTACTCGGAAGGGGGCCTGTGTTTCCCATTACTTGTTGTCATGTCTCATGATTACTTGATTCATGCTTGATATTACTTGTGCTATGTTTCATGATTACATGAATCATGCTTGATATTACTTGTGCCATGTTTCATGATTACATGAATCATGCTTGTTATATTATATGCCGCCATGTTTCATGACTACATGATTCATGTTTGATATTACTTGTTGCCATGTTAATTGACTACATGATTCATGCTTGATACTAGTTGTTGCCACGTGATCATGACTACATGACTCGTGCTTGTTATTACTTGTTGCCACGTGATCATGACTACATGACTCGTGCTTGATACTATTTGTTGCCACGTGATCATGACTACATGACTCGTGCTTGATACATATTGTCACTTGTTCACGATTACGTGACTCGTGCATGATACTTGTTTACTTGACTCTTGATATATGCTACATGATACTTGATCACTTTGCCGTGCTAGTTGTTTATTTTGACATGATGATTATACCATGCTAGGTTTATTACTTAGATTTACCCATTTCCATGTGCTTGTATCCTACATTATTTGTGACCCGCGACTTACAATTGACAGGTACTTGTGTTTTCTCTTTCCCCCTTTCATGCATTCGTTGTATTGCAGATTTTGGAGGACAGGTTCCCGACGGTATTGGTGACATGATGTACTAGATGCTGGAATTTTGCTATTATTATTCTTGTTTCTTATTTTGAACAATAACTGTATTCATGTATTTGGATTTATTCTTGTATTTGGGCAATGTGACCCTGAATTTATTGTGTACTTCAGATCATGACTATTTGAGATTAATATATTTTATTTCAAGTATTCTTGTTGGTATTTGGTTCATATGTGCATGTGGTTGACTTTTCTGCCTTCCGACTCTGATAAATTCAGTGATGTGTTGTAAAGATTCTGAAACAGCTTAAGGATGATGATAATCATTCGCTGGGCTTTTGTTACGTACTCGTATTCCGTATTTTTGGGAAGCGGGGCGTGACAGGCCATGTTCCGTTGATCTTCCTCTCATCACCATCAAAGCTTCCACTTGCTACGAACTTCCCTGTCTGTCTTCCTTGTTCTTGCGCCTGGTCTCTTCTTGCAGAACAACAGCTGCAACTTGTTGAAGACTAGATGACCCGTCAGGATATTCTTCGTCAGGTTGATGATGAGTTGATCATATGAGTCAGGTAGACTTTGAAGTAGAAGCTCCGCACGTTCAGTTGTCTCCATTTTGCAACCCATTGATGTAAGTTGCAAAAATATAGTGTTCAGGGTGTTGATGTTGTAACGGCCCGAATTCCAAATACGACCGAATTCAAAGTTCCACAGAATCTTTATACTTCACTTTGTACAATTTTATAAGGAAATTTGAACTTTTTATAATACAACAGAGTCCTTTACAATTATTTACACAGCGGAAGGTATAATGAAGTACAATAATAAAAAATTAACAATTGCAACATCTTTAACTTTTAAAGGAATCAACAGCAGCATATCAACTTTATATCTTCATGAAAATCCAACTCGTGCATATAAAACTGTGGGCACGTCAGTTGCTTACAACCGATGAAAATGTTATACACGGCCATCATCTCTATGTCGAAAATATAACGATCTTAATACTTTAACAATCCACAAACTTGAATGCAAATAAAGTGTTAAATGTGACTACTCTAAACATGTAAGTGTATGCAATACCTTAATGCCTAATACAGATACTTTATACTAAGACGACACTAATGCATACTTGTTCGGATTTTATGCATCCCATACTACATAGGTCCGAGGGCAAGCACATACGTACTCCACATGAAAAGGGTTCAATCCCTCTCCATGACAACTACCCAGTAATAAAAGAAAGGTTTAGACATTCCACGAGTACGGATCCTAGTCCTAGAGTACACTGCCCGACTGTTATACAGACTCCTCGTCGTGCGAACATCTCGCAAGTGTCCCTCTAGCCCCGGTATACATATATACACTGGAGTACGACAAAATATCCGTCCGACTACGTATAGTCCTGGATTTAAAATAAAAATTCGTCTCCATCAAAGCAACCTTAGTCCCAGAGTACACCGCCCGATTGGGTCTATAGTCCCGAAGTACATCGCCCGACTATATAGAGTGCCCCACTTACGTTTGCCCAGGTTTACTACATCTTTCCTTAGTGCCTAGTTCTTAAGTTCAAGACATGAATAAATTATCATACCTAGAGTTAGTTTTACCCCCTACCGAACTTAATCACAAATACGAGATAGCTCCATGTCCATATCTCAAAAATATACCTCAAATCTTTTAATTCAATAATGTCGATACCCGAGGTCTTACTAAACTCTAGATCATAACCTTTCATGTACAAGAATCCATGGGTACACATACCCTCCAATAATCATGTATTAAACTCAATATATTCTTATCTTCAACTTATTCACAATTTAATCAATGTCTTATTGTAACACCCCGAATTCCAAATAAGACCGAATTCGAAGTTCCACATGATCTTTACACTTCATTTCGTATAATTTTACAAGGAATTTAAAATTTTTATATAACAATGATTACATCAGAGTCTTTTACATCAATACGCAGCGGAATAAATAAAATACAACAATAATAAATGTACAACTGTAACAACTTTAACATTTGAATAATCATCAGCAACAATTTCATCTTTATATCTTCTTGTAAACTCCAAGTCCTGCATGTAAAACTATGGGCACGTCAGTTGCTTACAACCGACGAAATATTATACACGGCCCATCCTCGCTATGTCGATCAGTATAACGATTCATAAATACTTAAACAAACCACAAACTTGATCACAAACAAAGCTACAAAGGGACAATCCTATTAATATCGTGTTGTGTTGTGCACTTAGTCCTTAATGCAGTTATTTATATTACATGACACTAATGTGCACTTGTTCGGATTCTATGCATCCCATACTACATAGGTCCGAGGGCAAGCTGTTAATCATTCTTCATCTTGTAGGGTTCAATCCCTCACCATAACTTAAACTACTACGGTAACTACGGTAAGTATTCTAGATGTTCTTTGAGTTACGAGCCCATGTCCAGACAGTCTGGAGGGGAATCCCATGCACTGACATGAAGCATCATGCAGGCAGTCTGTGGATAATTCAGCCTCCGTCATGGAACGATGGAACCACCCGTAGTCACCAAACACCCCACAAGCGTCGCCACCGGGACGATAATTCCGGAGTAGTGCTCACGCCATGACATGACGCATCAAGCAGGCAGTCTGTTAAACACTCTCACACCGCCAATCCGATGGCCCTCATACTCATATTTTTCTCTTACTTTCGTCACATCTTCACTATGTATCTAATCCTTACAATGTTTGTTTTAAAAGAAAATCTTCACAACCTAGAGCTAACTTACCCTACCGGACTTAAATCAAAACAGCAGAGACAGTCAGCCTACTTGGCTACTTCTCAAGAGATGCTCAACCCACACTGGTTAGCTCTCAAAATTATAAATAAAACTGCCGGTCACTAGGGCCTCGCCTAGCCTCTAGATTCCAACAACTATCTCGTTCTAGAGATCAACAATATTTCATAATCAATCTCAAAATAATATTTCCATTTCTTTTATTCACAAACTCTTTCTCAAAAACATTTCTTTTATAATCTCATAACACAACACAAGTCAATTCAACGTCTTAATCAATTTAATCACTTATAACGTTGTATGCATTTCATATAATCTCAATCAAGTATTAATAATCATCAAATCTCATATTTGATCTTACTCAACTATCACATGTCAAAAATCAAATCCGAACTCGAGAAAATCCATCAGTCAAGACAGTGGCAGTTGACTGTTAAAAGTGGCCAGTCGGCTGTTCTACGAAACCTCAAAACTCAAGAACCAAAAGCCAGTTTAGTCGACTGTGGAAAAATGTCCAGTCGACGGTCCTGCGAAACTTTGAAACTCAAGAACACAGTCAGTTCAGTCGACAGTTGACAAAGGGTCAGTCGACTGTCCTGCGAAACTTCAAAACTCAAGGACCAATAGCCAAGACAATAACAGTCGGCTGTGGAAAAGTAGTCAGTCGACAGACAAAATCCGAAGTTTAATACTTGACAGTCGACAGTCGACTCTAGTTCGGTCGACTGTCGCTTGCACCAGGTTACAGTTAGAGTGGATCATGAATATATTTTCGACATTAAAAAGCAACGATGATTTCTTCACAATTTGACAACACACTTCCACAAAATGGTGTTTTATTAAAAACTCAATCTTTCAATTGATTTGTACTTCTATAAAAATATAAATAATTTTCCTAGAATGTGTCTTTGAAAAACAATATTGTACATGTTCGCAAATTCATAAGTTTCTTATTTTTGCAATATAATAAAATCTTTTTTCAAAATGCATAAAAATACATATAATCAATTTTCCCAATAAAATATTGTCTTTCATCAAAAACTTTTCTATAAAATTTCTTATACTCATAAATAAACTAATAAGACAAAATCTGTCTTTCTTTATCATATTAGCCTTCAACGTCATTTTCCATACATATTGCATTATTTTCTACTACTATTCTAACATGCATCAAATATCATACCCCCAATTTTCTAAATGATACCATCATTTAATTTGACACAAATTTTAATTGCTTATGCGAATCACACCATCAATTCACACCTCATGACATAAAATAGTTAAGATTAAGCAATCTACGAATTAGCATATCAATCAATTTTAACAAATCAAATTTCCACATTAACTAGCATGCAAATCTACTCCTACATTAGAAAGGATTTAAGAAACACACACCCAAGAAAATTTAATTCCTAGCAATTACTCCTAGAATGAGAGCTCCTAAAAACTCCGCTTTGCCTCCTCAAAATCTGCACGCAAGAAAACTCCATTTCGGAGAAATGCAAAGCAGCAAGAGCATCCTTCATTTCGGCAAATGCAATACCAAACAGCAAGCCCACTTCATGTCATCACCATTTTCGGCAAGCCACATCTTCAACTTTTTCATATATATATATACATATATATATATATATATATATATATATATATATATATATATGTGTGTGTGTGTGTGTGTGTGTGTGTATATATCTGCACAGATATATATACAATTTGAATGGTAAGAATTAAAGGTAGGTGGAGAAAGCAAGGTGGGGTTTGCTGGCTTGATCTGATTGCTTTCGGTAAAGTCAGAGAAGGACAAGAAGGAACGGAGGGGAGGAGGGTATGAGTATATATATACATTTATATATATATGTATACACATATAGTATGGTGGATAAATGGAGAAAGCAAAGACATGGTGGAGAAAAACATAGTGGACTTGACTGGATAATGATTTTTGGTAGAGCAAAAATGAAGAAGGATGGGAGGGATGAAGAGAACGGTAGGGGAGGTGGGTATTTTATAAAGAGACCAGTAGAGTAGTTATTAAAACTACCTCCCACTAGCAACATCATTCACTCCTCTCTAATCCACTCACACATTCAAAAATTTCTATTTTTCCCTCCACCCAAGAACAGTACTGTTTCCCTCACATTTCAAGCCCAAAACACGTGCACGTATGTGCACTAGTACATACTTCACAATTTAATTATTTTAAAAACATAATTATATATACATAATATGTACGTAAAAATTAGTTTAATTAAAATCTATAATGTTTCATGCACAAATAAAATATATACACACTTCAAAATTTATTTTGAAAAAAATTACGCTTAAACTCGCGCACCGAAAGAAACACGTGCGTCGCACGTAACATATCAAAAATAGGAAATTCAACGTTATCAACGGAAAATGTTAAAGATAATCAAAAATACAATATAAAAAATATATTTATTAATTTATACATATTTCATACGTAATCTATACGTACGTAGAAAACACGTACATTACACGTAAAAAGTATTTTAATTAAAATAAGGGAAAATGAATTTCCGTTTATAAGAATAGATTTGAATACCTAAAATAAATAATTTAAATACATAGAAAATATTACACGTAGTGGTGGAAATGCATAATCGATACGTGCGTCAAAAACAAGTAAAAAGCACGTAAAATACCAAGATTGAAATATTATATTTTTGTTGACTCAAAACAGGATAAAAACCAATACAGGAAATGCATAAATAGTCGGAAAACAAATTATGTAGTAAAAACACGTTACAAATATTACCAGTATCGGTACAAATACTCGTGCGTAACATACAAGGGCAAAATTATCACTTTCAATTTTGCGGGGTGTTACACTTATCTTAGCATTACACATGATTTATTTATTCATTTAAAATTCAAAATAAAACAATATTTCTTTTCATGAACATAGATTCATCCACTTTAAGTCTCATTAGAAAATTTAAGCTCATATAATATATCTCATCCCACATCAAGTATTTCTCAAATCAAATAAGTGTATAATCTCTTCAATAGAAATCCATAACATGGTAAATATTTTTCTCTTCTTCTCAAAATAAAATTCATATACTCAATTAAACAATTTTGAAATCAATACTCATTTTCTATCTTAATTCCTCTTTTTATTTCTCACAATATACATGAAAAATTCTAAAACTATTTTTAATAAATTCCTTATCATTTTATAGGAATATTATATATTTTCCCCAAATTTTATTCACATTAAAACCCCTTAAAGTTATTAAAACATCAAAAAAAATAAAAATGAGCTCACTGGGTTTCGAACCCAAGCCCAACCGCACCAACAGTAAGCGCCCAAAGTCACCACCGCAAGCCATAAAGTCCATATTACTTGGCTGCCATAATACCATATCGAAATCCCTAAATATTCACTTTCGGGTTTCGGATTTTTTTAAACGAAATCAAAAATAAAATGTGTCCAACAAGTTTCGAACCCGAGACCTCCGCAAGCTACAGTACTGACTAGTGGTGCACAGACTAACTAGTAAGTCCAAGTGCAATTACTGATACAAGTTACACTGTTTGGCTTTTGTTCAATTTTTCTGTTAATCAATTATCTTCACAAAACTCTATTCTTCATTTGATCTAATCTTTCATTAGACTATAATTAGTTCATCTAGACTGAATTTACTTTCTAACAGTAACTAATAAATTCATTATTCATATTTTAGACAAAATATCTAAATTTCAAATTTATTTCTTTTCTTTTAAGAACATGATTTGTATTTCTTCAATTTAATCAAACTAGCAATTGTTTCCTCATTTGTTTGAGTAGTGGTTGTTTTGTTTTGTTTTGCTTTGTTTTCTTTCCTTTTGGGGTTACTCTATGTATCTTCTTTTTGAATTTCGATGACGAAATTCTTTTTGTTAGGTGGGTAGGATTGTAATCCCTGTTTTTTGTTTTTTGTATTTTTGATGTATTTTTTCCTCCTTCTTGAATATTTGTACTCTCTTGTATTATTTCTGGACCGTATATTGGAGTTCTTTTTAATATATATTCATTTTTGGCTCAATCTTGATCTTTTGTGATTTATTTTCAGTTCCATAATTTGTTCTTGATCATTGTTTTTATTTTCGCTCTTCATTTGTGTCTTGCTCTCTTTATTTGTATCTTTGGGTGCTCATAGTCATTTGGTTGCTCATCCTATTCCTAATCCTATTATTTGATCCCTAATTGATTACCACTGCCAAATTAAATCCACAATCCTATTTGGAATCCTATACACATTGATCCTAATCAAATCCTGTTAGACTAATCCTACTACTCCTCCTAATCTACCCACAACCCATTAACCCAATACCCATCTCATACTGAACCTTAAACTCAAACCCTATATAAACTCATCTCATTAAAACCCTAACCCTACTTCAATACCCCGGCCTCTTCCCTTTCTTCCCTGCCCTTGCGCCGCACACCCCGACACCTCCGACCTGTCCTCCTACCGCCTGCACCCCAATCCCGACGCCAACCATCAGTGCCGACCACCCCTATCCAGTGCCGACTCCACCCTATCCGACCTCCATTACACCCGAGCACCTCCATTTTCCATCACCTATCTCTCTCCGTCCTTCTGTCGTCGACCATCAGCGGAAACCAGAGCGCCAGTGGCCAGCCGATGCCCCGACCCCCATTGCTCTCTCTCTCTCTCTTGCTTTGCGAGTTTGCGCGTGTTGGAGTTTTGCACGTGCGAGTTGTTCATTATTCATGGATTTTTATTTGTGGGATTGTTCGTTGCCGGGATCCGTCCCCGTTATTCTTGGTGTTCTCTTCGTCTTCGTTTAAGGCAAGTAACTTGTACTCAAATTCCTTTGTATGATGCAAATAAAAAAATACCGCTTATAGTGTAGTTGGGTTCTAGAGACAGCTCGTGTATGTGTTATTTTTGATGGGTTTTGTCTCTATTGTTCTATTTGACCATAGTTACCTCGAGACACAAAAATCGACATGAAAACAACTAGGTTTGACCGTTCTTGATCTATTCATATATGTGAGATAATTAGGTAAAATTATGTGTTTGATGAGATCCATGTGATACGATGGTTGTGAATATGTTATATACTCTATTTCATGATGCTTGGACACTTAATAGACTCTATACCATGTTTGATTGTAATTGGAACGAGTTTCGTGTGGTTTATGTTGGTTTTGTTTTCAAGGGAAAATCTGTATTTGTCGATGATCAGTTTTGATTTGTATTTTAGACCCTGTTAAGGTAGAATTCTTAATTTTTGTATTAGACATGAATTGTAGAGAAATTTGTCTTCTTTGCAAACCTTCTGACCTTGATCAATTTCGTTTTCGTATGAGTGAGTTATGGCTATTTTACTACAGAGGTGTATTCTATTTCCAGATTTTGTTTCTTGATGATTTTGATGATTAAACTATTTTGATACTAGTTCTAATTATATTATTTTGATCTGAAACTTTGCACAGTATTTCTATATCTATTTAGGGATTACCCAAAATTTTGGTGGATTTTATTGATGAGTTTTATATGCCGTTTCATGCTTGTTTATGAAAGCTATACTTGCTGTATTTTGCTCGCTGATCTGTAAAGAATCGTATTTTCACCCTATTTCCTTTTACTGTATGGAAAATATTTATCAAATGTGAAAGTTATCTTATTTTGTCTATTTTCATTTTCTTTTAACGGATTTGGATTTCGTTTCACGGTTTACGAGATATTACAGTTTTCGTACAGCAGTGTTGGGAATTCCAGATTTGTCAAACTATCGTTTCTTGATATTTTCTGATTTTTGTTGACTGAACTAATTTTACTAAAATATTATGAAACTTTATATTCTGATACTAGACATATAGGGGGATTACCCTAGATTTTTCCTGGATTTATTCGAGGAGTTTTAATGCTGTTTTCCTATCAATGAATACGATTTACTGGTTTCTTGCTGAACATGTTTTCTGGGTTCAAATTAGTTTTGAGTTATGATTTTGTGAAATACTATATGTCTTATATATAATCGCTGAATTCGTGTGGAAGTCTATTTTCCAGAATTTTTGATGGATTCTGATTTGGATTTCTGTAGTAACGGGAATCACTATTTTAGTACTGTGCTGTCATGCTGTCCTGAATATGAACATACACTGTTTTGCTCGTTTATGTGACCATATATATTCTATGCATGTTTATTTGTTTCCCTGAACCTAATACTGATTGTATCATATTAGTTTGACACTATTTCATGCACTATCATGTCTATTGATAGACATAATAAAAGTGATCAAGCCGGGGTTTCTTAAGGGAAGATCTAGTAGTAGAAAATATGAAAACGTGTACTTAGAAGGGAACTAGTATTCCATACTGTTACTGTTACTTGTACTACTACTGTTGTTGTTATTCATACTGCTACTGTTACTGATACCTGAGTGCACTGCCCCATTGTGGTCCACTATGAAATCTAAAAGTGTAACTCATTTGTTGTAGCAACCATATGTTATATTTTGGGGTGCATGAAGTGCTACCTAGCTAGAATACACACAAGACTGTAAGAACATAAGACTGATACTGTTAGACTGATACTGTTGGACTGATACTCTTATACTGTTACACTGACATACTGAGTTTATTGTTACTGGACATTGTTAGTTGTCATATGACACTATACTTGACATAGTCATTTGTACTTTTAGTATACCATGCTAGTTGACTTTGTTTTACTGATTCATGCTAGTCATTACTGTTGATGCATTATTCCATGCTATTTGTTTATCTTTTCCATGTATTTTTATCCTACATTATAAGTGTCCCGTAACTTGCATTGACGGGTTGTCACGTCCCGCTTCCCAAAAATATGGAATACGAGTGCGTGACGAAGCCCAGCGAATGATTTTAACATCATCCATAAGCTGTAGGATCGACTCAGCATCACAACAAGAATATCACGAATATATATACAACCCAGCATGCATGAATAATTTATTAAGCAACAGAAAACAATTGAAAACAAATAATAATGTCCACATAGTTTTCAAGTCTGGATCAAATGTAAAACTCGGGAACGTAGCCCGTTACAAGTCTTAAGTAGCAAGAATAAATAATTCAAGAAAAACAATTAATCTCAACATGTCCTGTCTCCACTTGAAAGCTAAAATTTCTGCTCACCAATCCTAGCAGGTAGCTCGTCTCCAAAGTATGCTTAATAAATATAAAAGAAAAAACAGGGAAAAACAAGAGAATATGCCCTTAGTGCAAGCTAGGGCCACAAATAGTAAAAACAAGTACAAGTAATGGGGAACAAGAATTGGAATCAAGAATGTAACAAGGATACAACAAGTACTGACTAAACCAAGAACTAGCTAGCAAGAGGGACATCTTAGTAAACGGGCTGGATAACAATTGCTAATGGTAAAACACATGACAAGTGAACCTGTAGGGGTATCTAACGTCAAGTGATGAGTCTCAAGTCTAGTGTCATGCAACAAGTTATCAAGTCTCAAGTAACAAGTTGTCAAGTATCAGGTAACACGCATCAAGTTCAAGTTTCAGGTTTCAAGTTTCAAGTATCAAGCAGTCAAGTATCGAGTAAGCAGGTATCATGTTCAAGTCTTGTAGTTATTACTATCTAGGTAGTACTTCATGCATCCATCTTTTTACTACATGGTTCCTACAGTCAATGCAATTTCGTTTAGGCCTAGTAATGGAGTCTATAGGGCGGCGTACTCAGGTATCAAGTATCAAGCAAGTGATCAACCATGGTTTCTAGAGATGGCCCCCGTAGGCTCTAGTGGTGGCCCCCGTCACCATGACGTGGCACTTAGTTCTACGTGGCACTTAGTTCCATGTGATCTCAAATATATATCATGTAATCATATAATGGGCTCTAGAGGTGGTCCCCGTAGGCTCTAGAGGTGGCTCCCGTCACCATGACGTGCCACTTAGTTCCATTTAACATAACATTATGGGAAACACGGGCCCCCTTCCGAGTACACTTACCTATATTGTCCACCACTATGGTCTTTCCCTTAAACCCCAGCTTGTTACTTTTATTAATTCTTATCAAGCAAGCATGCAGGAGTGAAAACAAGGTACGAGAAAGTGGTGGGAACATGTGTCCAGCGAATTACATAGTTAATGTGTTCAGGCAGAATTTATGAATCGAAGTTTAAACATGCGAAATAGGGTCGAAATATTGTTAATTAATTCTAAGAAAAATTGGGAATGTCCTATAGGGTGTCCAGCAACCCCATATGAAATTTCATGTCCAACGCTTGCTGTTTACATAGCTAAACTAATTCGCAAAGTAAAGGTGTGCAGCAGTTTTACGAATCTGTGCCTACCGACACAGCTTCAGTAAAACTGCAATAACTCCTAGACCGTAACTCCAAATTCGAAAATGTTGGAGTCTAACGACATCTAGACATCCAGGGCTACATTTTCTATTCAAGTCTCGAGTTCAGATTCTAATGTTAAATGGGTTGAAACAGCAAAAGAAGATTCAGGACAGCAACATGTGAGAATAACTTGCTAGTATAGATTTCATGGAAATTGTTATTAGGCGTCTAAGTTATTGTGTGATATAAATACATGATATTGGTGGTCCAAATAGCAAGTAATAATTATTTTCCAAGTCAAATGGTTGCAAGTTCATCAAATACAAAATATACCATGTGTCTACAAATTTAGGGCTCCTTAATCTCATGTGTTCATGTGTTCAAGGGGTAAAAGAGTCCAAGTAATTATAATTTAATACAATGAAATTTTTGTGACTCTTAGAATTAAAAAATTTTGGAGGATTGATATTGATCAACAACGATAGTCAAGGAGGAGTCACAATTCTAATTATTTGTAGTATTTCTCAAAGGATGCTTGCACTAGAATAATTAAAATCGTACAAGGGATATTTGCCTTAATTGACGACGGTAGATCCGATTGTTGAAGAAAATTGGATCTAAAAATCCCGAAAGAAGTCTCCCAAAAGCACGTGTGAAAATCAACCGTAGATCGAGTTTTCCCCCACACCGGATCGGCCAGAACAGCAAACAGCGAGCCGGGATTCGCTGCGCCCAGAACACGGGACAGCGAATGCAGCCAATGGGTGAGCTCCTCCGCAGCGGATCTGATCCAAACAGGGGACAGCGATCTAGGATTCGCTGTGGGTGAACACGGGACGGCGATCGGAGGGCACGAATCTTGGCACGATCCTACGGTCGAGATCAAATCCCGCCAATTTCTCCTTTCTTCTTCTTCATTCTCTTCTTCGAAGAACCAGTGAGCAAGAGAGAGGGAAGGTACGATGGCGCAGGCTGGCTCGTCGACGGCGCGTCTACGGCGACACGACGAAAGGAGGTTGCGACGGCGATAGCGGCGCAGCGACGGCGAAGCTGGCCAGGGAAATGGCGCTCTGGTCATGGTTTCGAAACAGGGGAGGAGTGAAGGGAATGTGTTTGGGTTCGGGGTGTTGGCGATTGATGGTGGTGGTGTTGTGGAGTTGACGAGGTGACGGGGTGGTGACAGGCGATGGGTAATGGCAAATTGGGTTCGGGAGGTGGTAAAGGCGATGGGTTCGATGGTGAAATGGGTTTCGAAGTCGATGGTTGGGGACGACGGTGGTTGGTGGTTGGTGCTGTGGTGGTGATGTGGACAAAGGCGATGGTGAGGGAGATCGAAGGTGATGGTGGGAGGGACGATCGGAGGGCGATCGAAGGTGGGAGATTGGTTTCGAAATCGAAGGAGAAATAAGCGGAGGTGGAAGATGGAGAACGGCGGGGGTTGATTGGGTCTACACAGTAAATGGGGTTGGGGTTAGGGTTAGGGTTAGGGTTAGGGTATAGGGTTAGGGTTATATAGATAGGGTTTCGGGTTATGGGTGTTGGGGTATCCGTTTCGAATAGAATCCAATAGGAGATTTGGTCAAAATGCAATAAAATGGGGAATAAAGAGATAAATGAGAAGGAATAGTCAATTATTCATGAGGAACGACACAAAGTGCACACAAATGAATTCGATAAAAGGATGAAAAATTGAGTCGAGACAAAAATAACGATTTTATTCAATCTAAAACAAGTTACAGGATCTCAAATAGATGAGAGAGTACAATGAGGAAAAATACAGTATAAAAATACAAATACGGGAAAACAGGAGTTACACGGGTACTTGTTTTCTCTTTTCTTCTCCTGCAATTATTAATTGCAGATCAAGATGGTTAGCTGCCTGACGGCATTGCCAAAATGAGATATTAGTGTTGGATTCTTGCTTATTAGTATTACTATTAATGTTGCTCTGAATAATGTATTTTCTGTACTTGGATGATTACTTTGTATTTTGGGCGATGTGACCAAGGTTTTTGTCTTGTCCAGATCTGATTTATTTGAACTCAATGTATTTTGTTTCAAGTAAATTCTGTTGGTTTATTAAATCAATTATGCATGTGTGGTCGACACTTTTGCTTCCGACTCTGATTATATTGTGAGATGTTGTAAAGATTCCTGAATAGCTTATGGATGATGAAAATCATTCGTTGGGTTGAGTCGCATATCCGTATTCCGTATTCTTTTTGGGAAGCGGGGCGTGACAAGGCTTTTAGTGGTATTAGAGCCCGAGTTTGGCTAATGTATTAGTTTCCTAATATATTAGACAAGTTTGGCTCGATCTGGGATCGGCTAAATATTTCACCAACCATGCATACCTAAATGAATTATTATCAACTTTGATTCTGGATGCTAATTGTTTGATTTTTGTACAGCTATGGCTCGTGAGAATTCTTCTCAGCTCGATCCGGTTGAGGTTGTCACTGCTGTGCTTGAGCGGCCAATCAATCAGCAGGCAAAACCACAGCGGTCTAGTGATGGCTGCTCTTGAAGCTGCCCGGGTTTCGCCTCCCGTTGTGCCTGTGCAGGCAAATCTTCCGCCTCGTCCAGGAACAGTTACGGATTTTATGAGGCTGCATCTCGACCGTTTTTCCGGCACTGAGATGCCTTTGGAGGCTGAACAGTGGTTGATCCGGACCGAGCTCTTGCTCTTGGCGGCACGTGTTGCCGAGGCTGATAAGGCAGACGTGGTTTCCATCCAGCTGGTGGATGGCTGAGTCCGAGCAACTTGAGAGACCTATTGCTTGGACTACTTTCACTCAGGGATTCTTGGAGAAGTTCTTCCCCAGTTGTACTCGAGTTGAAATGAAACAACAATTCCTGGCCCTAAAACAGGTTAAGTCATTATTGTATTTTGGAATTTTGTTACATAATTGTTCAAACAATGTTGTAATATGGACATCTTGAAACAGGGTTCCAGGTCAGTGGATGAGTATGCAGCTGAGTTTACTAGACTTAGCCGCTTCGCTGCCATTCTTATGGCTACCGAAGAGGATAAGGCTCGTAGATTCACAAATGGGCTTGAGCAGGATATCAAGAGGCATCTTTTCTCTCTCCGTTTGCGAACTTATGGTGAAGCTCTTGAGGCAGCTCGAGCTTAGGAGCAGGCTCGTGGTGGTTTGGTTCCTTCTCAGCGGACTGTTCCGCATCCTGCTGCTAGGCCTTCTGGTGGTCCTGTTCGGAGGCCTGTCCCAACCCATCCGGTCAGGGCAGCTCCGTATCCTTCTGCTGATTTGCAGAAGGGTGGTTTTTGCGACTTCTGTTAGATGTCTGGGCATGAGCGTAAAAATTGTTGGCACGTCAACCGCCGGTGCTTCAGGTGTGGCGCTGCTGATCATTCAGTATGCGATTGTTCACAGCAACAACAGGTGGCTCTTCCAGCTAGGGGTCCTGTTCAGCAAGCATGCCCAGCTCGTGGTCCAGTTAAGCCTCCGCTTTCCTCCTCAGCATCAGATTGTCGGTCAGAGGACCGCTGTTCCGAGGAGAGGTCAGGCTTTCAACTTGACTACTGTAGATGCTGAAACAGCTGAAGGAGTTGGGGCAGGTATCTTTTTGCTTTTTGTTTTGTTGTTGTTGTTTTGCTTTCTCTTTGTTTCTTTCTTTTGGTCTTGTTTTTCTTTCTTTCTGTTATCTTTCTGCATTGTTGTTTTCCTTACCCTTGATTGTCGCTTTTTCTTTCTCCTTGTCTTTTGCTCCCTTAGGTGTCGTCCTTGTTTGCTCCTTTCCTGCTCGTGTTCTCTTTGATTCTGGGGCAATCCATTCTTTTGTCTCCTCACGATTTGTCGCTCGCCATCAATTGGAGTGTAGCAACATGTCTGAGGCTTGGAACATTTTGACAGGTGGTGGTGTTGTCATTTGTTCCCGTGAGTGCAGGTAATGTTCCGTTGTTATTGGGGACGCAGATTTCAAAGACAACCTGATTATCATTGAGAATTTAGGATTCGACGTTATTTTGGATATGGATTGGTTGGGTGAAGCCCATGCCATTATTAATTGCCGTGCCAAGAAAGTTATTTTCAGAATTCCATTGGCGTGAATTTTTGCAGCTGTACAAAATCGCAACAAGTAGTATAGTTTTAGTGAATAGAGTGTCGAACCCACAGGGACTAATTATTTTTATTGAGTACCGATATTACTAGATTAATTACTATTTGGAAGATCAAAATTAATAAAGAAGACAACTAAATTAAACTAATCTAAAAATCTAACTAACTTAATTAAAGGGTGTGGAATCTGATATTTTTGTAATTTGTTAATGGAAAAATTAATTCTAGGGCTTTTGACTTCACCTAGTTAATCCCACACAATTTATAACTCAACATGAATAAAAAGATTATTCTTCCATGTTGTAGACCGAAATCCTCAATTTATTCAATGCTTTCTCTCGAACAACACCAAAAATATCTCCAACTAACAGTTTGTCATATCTCTATGCAAATTTAATTAATCGAGGACTCATTAAGTTCTGTGGATTTCTTAGCAGTCACATCAATCGTGGTAAATCATCTCTAATTTTGCTCAATCAATGGTGTTTAATTTTATAGTTCTAAATCACAAATTACCTCTCGATCTCTCCATGATCCAATAAATCATACAAATGTCTGTCCACCAATTGTACGCATTACGATCAAAAATCAAACACACAACCATGGAAAAATAGAAAAATAATACGGAATTAAAATTGTATTTTCAAAATTAGGCTATATCAAAGCCCTAGAAAAATAATATTTAGTTCATAATAAATTTATTGCAACTAACAAATATTCTTCTGGATTGCATTATAAAATTAGACAAAGAAAAGAGATAGAGAAAGAACAATTTTATATAAAAATATCGCAAACCGAACTCCTAGAAAACCGAGCCCAAGCCGAATCCGTTCTCTCTCTTCTCTCTGTCTTGTTGTTTCTGAATTCCGATCCGCACAGTTGAAGTCACGACCTCGAGTGGGTTCCGCCCGTCAGCGCCAGAGTGTGCCAGGTCAACACCCTCCTCTGTCTGTTCTTCGAGTCGCACATGCAAAGGAGCAGGCACCTGGGTTTCGGTGCGCCAAGTCAGCAAGTCGCCGTCACGTCAGTCGCTGTCACATCAGCCGCTGTCACATCGTCTTGCCTTGAAAACCGTGCACCAGGAGCTATCCCTGTTTTGCGCCAGCAAGAGCATGCCCACGTCAGAGCCCAAGTGCCACGTCACCTGCCGTCCTGTTGCTTCTCTCGGAAATCCCGCTGCACAGGCTAAACACAAAATGCCTCCTCCTTTACTTTTCGTCTCTTTTATTATTTTTTTAATTTTACTTTGTATGAATAGAGGTTAGCCGTCGCTCTTCCTCTTCGTTAAGCGCTCTTTTTTTTTCTCTCTCTTGGTCTTGTATTTATAGGCAGAATTAGGGTTTACTTTTGCAGAAAAACCCCCTCTTCTTCATTTATTTGCTTCCTTCATGATTTGCTCTTTATTTCTTTCTTCTTTTTCTGCTATTTCTTTTTCTTGAAAACACGTGCTGCATACACAAAATAAAATCAGAAATTATGGTTTTGAAAATAAAATTAATTAGCTTAAAATTAATTAAACTAACTAAAAATCATATTAGTTAATTCAAACCCTTTTGAAATTGTTTATTGCACTTTTAGCTTAATTGACAATTAAAAATTCTATTTTGCTTTTCATAAGGCCAAATTGTAAAAATTAAAATTCAACAAAACAATAAAAATTAATAAATCAATATGTTTGTTTTGTTCATTGATTTTTACCAAAAATCTTCACTTTTTGCATCAAAAATCTTATTTCTTCAAAAATAATTAATTATTTGAAATCTTATGGAAATAAGATAAATTATAAACAAGATAAACGAAAACAAGCAATTTTTATGGGTAAATGAATACAAATATTTGTATAAAAATTAGACACATCATCCAGATCGAGCAGAATTTGAGTTCCATGCCGGGGAGTCTTTTCTTGGCCGAGCAAAGACTGTAGTTGTACAGGTGGATTATGCGATGGAATTGCACTCAGGCTGCGCCTCTAGTAGTTTGGGATTTCTTGGATATTTTTCCAGATGAGTAGCCTGGCTTACCCCCTGATAGGAAAGTGGAGTTCGGTATTGATGTTCAGCCTTGAATGGCACCGATATCGAAGAGTCCCTACAGGATGGCATCAGTTGAGCTAGCAGAGCTTAAGGTGCAGATTCAGAAGTTACTTGATTTGGGTTTCATCAAACCAAGTGCTTCACCGTGGGGTGCTCCGACCTTTTTGTCAACAAGAAGGATGATAGTCATCGACTGGGTGTGGATTATCAGGAACTAAACAGTGTTACTGTGAAGAACCGGTATCGTTTGCCTAGGATCAATGATTTGTTTGACCAGTTGAGTGGGGCTACTATTTTCTTGAAGTTGGATCTTCATTCTGGGTATTACCAAGTCAAGGTGAAGGCTGCTGATTTACAGAAGACTGCATTCAGGACTAGATACGGGTACTATGAGTGTCTTGTGATGCCGTTCGGGGTCACTAATGCGCCAACTGTATTCATGAGTCTTATGAACTGGGTCTTCTCTCAGTTTTGGGATAGATTTGTGGTGGTCTTAATTGATGATATTCTGGTTTATTCTCAGAATCGGGAAGATCATGCCGAGCATCTTAGAGTGGTTCTGCAGACTTTGAGAGAGAATCAGCTTTATGGGAAACACAGCAAGTGCGAGTTTTTGGCTCGAAAAGGTTTCTTTCTTGGGGCACATTATTTCTGGCGATGGTCTTTCTGTGGATCCAGCCAGAGTTGAGGCTATGAAGGATTGGTCTATTTTTAAGTCAGTTTTCGAAGTTCGAAGTTTTCTTGGTCTTACGGGCTATTATTGGAAATTCGTTCATGATTTTTTGAAGGTTGCAGGGCCGCTAACTAAACTGATAGAAAAGGATCAGAAGTTTTGTTGGTCTGGTGAGTGCAATGAGGCTTTTGTTGAGTTGAAGAACAGATTGACGTTAGCGCCTGTGTTGACTATTCCAGATGGTTCAGGCGGATTTGTAATTCACTGTGATGCTTCTGGAAAGGGTCTTGGAGCAGTTCTTATGTAGAAGGGCAGTGTAGTTGCGTATGCATCGAAGCAGTTGAGGCTTCATGAAAAGAACTATCCTACTCATGACTTGGAGTTAGCGGCAGTGATCTATGCTTTGAAGCTGTGGAGACATTATTTACTTGGAAACTGCGTGGAGATCTTTACAAACCACAAAAGTCTCAAGTACGTTCTCACCTAGAAGGAATTGAACATGAAGCAAAGGCGATGGTTGGAGCTTGTGGCTGATTATGACATTAGTTTTGCAATACCATCCTGGTAAAGTAAACTTGGCTCCAGAGGCTTTGAGCAGGAGACCGGCAGTTATGTTTCTTACTCAGCAGAGTGATCTCATTGAGCAGATGAGGAGGTTTGATTTGAAGGTTTTGTTGCCGAGTTCTGGTCAGAGTTGTCTTGCGCTCCAGCTTCAGTCTTCTCTTGTTGATCAGATTAAGGAGGCTCATGCTGGTGATGCACAGTTGTAGGGTTTTCGAGCTGAGGTTGGGTCTGGGTCCAGAACAGACATGGTTATTCATGCCGATGGTTCGCTTCGTTTTGGTTCCCGTTTGTGTGTCCCTAGGGGTGAAGTTTGTTAGAGGTTGCTTGAGGAAGCTCATCAGTCCTCGTATTCTATCCATCCTGGAGGTACTAAGATGTATCGAGATTTGAAGCTTCATTTCTGGTGGCATGGTATGAAAAGGACTGTAGCTCGGTTTTTTGCTCAGTGTTTGATCTGTCAGTAGGTTAAGGCAGAGCATCAGAGAACCGCTGGATTCCGGAGTGGAAATGGGAACATATTACCATGGATTTTGTGACCGCTTTGCTGAGGAGTCCTAAGGGTCACAATGCTGTTTGGGTGATTATCGACCATTTGACGAAGAGTGCGCACTTCATTCCTTTTCGTGTCGGTCAGTCTACTGAGAGCCTAGCGGAGAAGTACATGCAGAAGATTGTCAGGCTTCATGGGGTTCTAGTCAGTATTGTATCCGATGGGGATACGAGATTCAGATCTCAGTTTTGGGAGAGTCTTCAGGCTAGTTTGGGGAGTAAGTTGAAGTACAGTACAACTTTTCATCCACAGACTAATGGACAGTCAGAGTGGACTATTCAGATTCTTGAGGACATGTTGCGATCCTGTATGTTGCAGTTCGGTGGATCTTGGGAGGACCATTTGCATCTCATAGAGTTCTAGTACAATAATAGCTTTCAGGGTTAGTCTTAAAGCTACACCGTTCGAGGCACTTTATGGACGTAAATACATATCACCAGTGTGTTGGGATGACATTGGTGAGAGACAGTTGTTGGGTCCGGAGTTGATCACCAGGACAGTTAATGCTGTGACTCAGATCAGAAAGCATCTTCAGGCAGCTCAGGATAAGCACAGGCGATGGGCTGATGTCCATCGAAAGGCTTTGGAGTTTGTTTTTAGTGACCATGTTTCTTAAGGTATCACCGTAGCGCGGTGTCATTCGGTTCGGTGGTGGGGGCAAGCTTAGCCTTAAGTTTATTGGACCGTTTGAGATTTTGGAGCGAGTAGGCAAGGTGGCCTGTCGTCTTGCTTTACCGCCAACGTTATCAGGAGTGCACTATGTTTTCCATGTCTCACAACTCAGGAGATATATCCGCGATGATAGTCACGTGATCAACTACTCTGAGTTGACCGTGCGGCCGGATTTAACTTGTGAGATTCCGCCAGTTGCTATTGTGGATCGGCGGGAGAAGGTGTTTAAGAACAATGTCATTAAGTTGGTTCGTGTTGTTTGGAATCCTCACTCGCCTAGTGAGTCGACTTGGGAGCTGGGAGAGGAGATTCAGCAGAAGTTTCCTCATTTGTTTGAGTAGTGGTTGTTTTGTTTTGTTTTGCCATGTTTTCTTTTCTTTTGGGGTCACCCTATGTATCTTCTTTTTGAATTTCGAGGATGAAATTCTTTTTGTTAGGTGGGTAGGATTGTCACCCCTGTTTTTCGTTTTTCGTACTTTTGATGTATTTTTTCTTCCTTCTTGAATATTTGTACTCTCTTTTATTTTTCTGGACCGTATATTAGAGTTGTTTTCAATATATATTCATTTTTGGCTCAATCTTGATCTTTTGTCATTTATTTTCGGTTCCTTGATTTGTTCTTGATCATTGTTGTTATTTTCGCTCTTCATTTGTGTCTTGCTCTCTTTATTTGTATCTTTGGGTGCTCATGGTGATTTGGTTGCTCATCCTATACCCAATCATATTGTTTGATCCCTAATTGATTACCAATGCCAAATTAAATCTACAATCCTATTTGAAATCCTATACACATTGATCCTAATCAAATCCTATTAGACTAATCCTACTACTACTCCTAATCTACCTACTACTCCTAACCTATTAGATTAAACTCAAACCCTATATAAACTCATCTCATTAAAACCCTAACCCTACTTCAATACCTCGGCCTCCGCCCTCTCTTCCCTGCCCTTGCGCCGCACACCCCGACACCCCCGACCTGCCCTCCTGTCGCCTGCACCCCAATCCCGATGCCAACCATCAGCACCGACCACCCCTATCCATTGCCGACTCCACCCTAGCCGACCTCCATTACACCCAAGCACCTCCATCTTCCATCACCTATCTCTCTCCGTCCTTCCATCATCGACCAGCAGCGGCAACCGGAGCGCCAGCGGCCAGCCGACGCCTCGACCCTCATTGCGCTCTCTCTCACTCTCTTGGTTTGCGAGTTTGCACGTGTTGGAGTTTTGCACGTGCGAGCTATTCGTTGATTCATGGATTATCATTCATGGGATTGTTCGTTGTCGGGATCCGTTCCCATTATTCTTGGTGTTCATTTCGTCTTCGGTTAAGGCAAGTAACTTGTACTCAAATTTCTTTGTATGATACAAGTCAAAAAATACCGCTTATAGTGTAGTTGGGTTCTAGAGACAACTCGTGTGTGTGTTATTTTTGATGGATTTTGTCTCTATTGTGCTATTTGACCATAGTTGCCTCACGACACAAAAATCAACATGAAAACAACTAGGTTTGACCGTTCTTGATCTATTCATATATGTGAGATAATTTGGTGAAATTATGTGTTTGATGAGATCCATGTGATATGATGGTTGTGAATATGTTATATACTCTATTTCATGATGATTGGACACTTAGTAGACTCTATACCATGTTTGATTATAATTGGAATGAGTTTCGTGTGGTTTTGTTTTCAAGGAAAAATTTGTATTTGTCGATGATCAGTTTTGATTTGTATTTTAGACCCTATTAAGGTCAGAATTCTTAATTTTTGTATTAGACATGAATTGTAGAGAAATCTGTATTTTTTCCAAACCCTCTAACCTTGATCGATTTCGTTTTCGTATGAGTGAGTTATGACTATTTTACTACAGAGGTGTATTCTATTTCCAGATTTTGTTTCTTGATGATTTTGATGATTAAACTATACTAATCCTAGTCCTAATTATATTATTTTGATATGAACCTTTGCACAGTATTTCTATATCTATTTAGGGATTGCCCAGAATTTTGGTGGATTTTATTGATGAGTTTTATACGCCGTTTCATGCTTATTTATGAAAGCTATACTTTCTGTATTTTGCTCGCTGTTCTGTAAAGAATCGTATTTTCACCCTATTTCCTTTTACTGTATGGAAAATATTTATGAAATATGAAAGTTATCTTATTTTATCTATTTTCATATCCCTTTGATGGATTTGGATTTCGTTTCACGGTTTACGAGATGTTACAATTTTCGTAGAGTAGTGTTGGGATATCCAGATTTGCCAAACTATCGTTTCTTAATGTTTTCTGATTTTTGTTGATTGAACTAATTTTACTGGAATATTATGAAACTTTATATTCTGATACTAGACATATAGGTGGATTACCCTAGGTTTTTCCTGAATTTATTTGAGGAGTTTTAATGCTGTTTTCCTATCAATGAATACGATTTTCTGATTTCTGGCTGAACGTGTTTTCTGGGTTCAAATCAGTTTTGATTTATGATTTTGTGAAATACTATATGACTTATATATAATCGCTGAATTCGTGTGGAAGTCTTATTTCTAGATTCTTTGATGGATTTAGATTTAGATTTATGTAGTAACGGGAATCACTGTTTTAGTACTGTACTGTCATGCTGTCCTGACTATGAACATATACTGTTTTGCTCGTTTATGTGACCATATACAATCTATGCATGTTTATTTGTTTTCCTGAACCTAATACTGATTGTATCATGTTAGTTTCACTATTTCATGCACTATCATGTCTGTTGATAACCATAATAAAAGTGATCAAGCCGGGATTTCTTATGGGAAGATCTAGTGGTGGAAAATATAGAAACATGTACTTGGAAGGGAACTAGTGCTCCATACTGTTACTGTTACTGTTACTTTTACTTTTACTGCTACTGTTACTGTTATTCTTACTGCTACTGCTACTGTTACTGATACCTGAGTATACCGCCCCATTATGGTCCACTACGAAATCTAAAAGTGGTACTATTTGTTAGTAGCAACCATGTGCTATATTTTGGGGTGCATGAAGTGCTACCTAGCTAGTAATACACACAAGACTGTAAGAACATAAGACTGATACTGTTAGACTGATACTGTTGGACTGATACTGTTATACTGTTACACTGATATACTGAGCTTACTGTTACTGGACACTGTTAGTTGCCATATGACACTATACTTGACACATTCATTTGTACTGTTAGTATACCTTGCTAGTTGACTTTGTTTTACTGATTCATGCTAGTCATTATTGTTGATTCATTATTCCATGCTATTTGTTTACCTTTCCCATGTACTTGTATTCTACATTATAAGTGGCCCATAACTTGCATTGACGGGTACTTGTTTTCTCTTTCCTTCTCCTGCAATTATTAATTGCAGATCAGGATGGTCAGCAGTCCGACGGCATTGGCAAAATGAGATATTAGTTCTGGATTCTTGATTATTAGTATTACTATTATTGTTGCTTTGAATAATGTATTTTGAGTACTTGGATGATTACTTTGTATTTTAGGCGATGTGACCCGGGATTTGTCTTGTCCAGATCTGATTTATTTGAACTCAATGTATTTTGTTTCAAGTAAATTCTGTTGGTTTATTAATTCAATTATGCAAATATGGTCGACACTTTTGCTTCCGACTCTGATTATATTGTGAGATGTTATAAAGATTCCTGAACAGCTTATGGATGATGCAAATCATTTGCTGGGTTGAGTCGCGTATCCGTATTCCGTATTCTTTTTGGGAAACGAAGCGTGACATTCTTCATTTGATCCAATCTTTCATTAGACTGTAATTAGTTCATCTAGAATGAATTTACTTTCTAACAGTAGCTCATAATTTCGTAATTCAAATTTTAAACAAAATATCTAAATTTCAAATTTATTTCATCTCTTTTAAGAACATGATATGTATTTCTTCAATTTGATCAAACTAGCAACTGTTTATCTCTTACAACCAATTAAATAAATCTTGGTGAAACAATTTAACTTCACAAAAAATGCATTTTCTTAACCACAAGGATAATCTTAACAAATTTTCGTACTATTTTGACATGTACAAAATAACAAGCATATTAGTATGATTCATGGCATTCATTCTTTTGTTTAATATTCTTCTTTCTAATTATCATGATGGCAAATAGTAATTTAATCACAACAAGATTACTTTCATTCATAACATACTACATTAGCATGGATTATGTCTACATACATCACATCAATTCAATCTATACTACTCATTTATTAATTTTAGCATGCATTTCCTACATCGAGAAAGAAAAAGATCACCCACCTCTAGAAGTGTTGAAATATTCCCTAGCAATTGAACTCCAAGAAGGCCTCCAAGCACCCTCCTCGAAATCCGTGCTCCAAAAGGGAGAACCAAATTCCCAGCAAGGCATTTCGGCAGCACACAGCACAACACTTTTTTTTATTATTTGCTTTTACTGATTAGGATATGGGGGTGAGGGTATTTTTATAAAGGTTAAATTAATTAAATGTTAACTAATCCACTGACACACTTAAGTATCCACTATTCCTAATTAATTACCCCACCAACCATTCAACCCCTCCACTTCTCCACCTCTCCACATACTTAACTCCTGCCCTCTTTCTATAACCAATCTCCACCCTTTCACTCAAAACACGTGCACGTGTTGTGCACTAGTGCACACACCCTCACAAAATAAATACAAATCCTATAATTTTAATATGTGTATTAAAAGTTATTACACGTCATGTGTGAGTCCATGCATAACTAAAGATGAGATTTAATTAATGAGCTTGTCATGTGGGCTTGCTTTTTTAAATTAATTTAATTAGTCTAGTGTGCTAGAATATATTTTTAGGTCCATGGGTTTAATAAAAGGCTAAAAAAGACTTATGCATGCTAAAATAGTAAATGAGAGTAAGAAAAATGAAGATGGAAAAATTAACACGTGCATCGTACATGCAAAAATTGAAAAATGTATTTAAATCAAAATAGGGGAAAATAAATTTCCGTTTTATAAAAATAGATTTGAATACCTAAAATAAATAATTTAAAAACATAGAAAATATTACACGTAGCGGTGGAAACACATTATCGATACATGCATCAAAAACACGTAAAAAGCACGTAAAAATGCATAGATTGAAATTTAATATTTTAGTTGATTTAAATAGAATAAAATATACAGGGAATGCATAAATAGTCAGAAATCACAATACGTAATGAAAATACATTACAATATTGCCAGTAATGCTACAAAATACACGTGCATAACACACAAGGGCAAAATTGTCATTTCAATTTTGCGGGGTGTTACACTCTCGCCCCCTTAGAATAGTTCTGTCCCCGGAACTCGCTAGGATAAAGATTGTATTTTGTACACGCCTAAGAAAATATTATTATTGTATATAGAAAACTGCAACATCAAGAAAATAAATGTAATATAAAAATAAGCAATGTGGAAAAAACATGACAAACTCTATATAAGAAACTATGAGTATCAAATTTCATTAGAACGGAACAGGAAAACTAGGAATACAGCATAAGGAAAGAAATGTGACAAAAGACAATGATGGATTGAGAGAAATTTTCATACAAAATAATATTAGGTAAACCATTAGATAAAAGGAAAATAAACTTAGTTATCAATTGTGGAATAGTTCGGAAAACAGTGCAATAAAGAGAAACATAGTCAATAGATAATCTATAAGTAGGTTTAGTAGTCAAAACCTTTCAAATTAATAAGCAATAGAATAATAAAATCGCAAAACTGAATTGGTACTGTATGACAAAATTTGAATTAGCAATTTAGAAGAAGATTATTGAATAAGAGTTTGAAAAATAAACGAGAATGAGGTATAGTCAAAAGTATAGACAACGTAAAATGATCTTGTATACCAATAAAATAATTTGTAAAGTAACTATAATAATTATACATACGATTTGAAAATTAAAGATATGGAAGGCATACATCGAAATACTTTTGAATTGTCATGTAGAGCAAGAAAACAAACATACAAAATTTATATACATGCATAGGCGTAAATATTATAGAGTGAGACAACCAATATTATGACATGAAAATTATAAATAGTTTGTAGGAGTAAAACAAAACATCATAGTAGTAAAAGTAAAAACATATTATTGAAATAGTGCGAAAACAAATCATATAGAAATAACTTATGAATTGAAGAAAAAGTATAAATACCAATTTTTATACCAAAAAGTATAAATACCAATTTTTAGGTGAGTAGACATCAAATCTAAGATAAGTTAGTAACAAAATAAAATACGATAAAACGGTATGAAATGCTAAAAGATTCAAAATACTAGGAAGAAGATGGTCGATATTAAGTAGTAAATACACAAGTAGGATAGAAATCAGTTTAATTAATATAATGCTAGGTTTGTAAAATATCATAAAATAGTATAAGCTAGTACAAAAATAGTATATGGGTACGTAAATATTACAGAAAACAAAGCAGCGGTTATCAAAGTAGAAAAATCTCCTTCTGGTGTAGGTTCGCCTCGTTGGTATCCAACTGCAGACTTGCCTCTACGATCTCAAGTTGCAGAATTGCCTCTATGACATCTGATTGCAGTTCGCCTTCTGGACATTCGGTTGCAGACTTTACCTTCCCGACGTCCAGTTGCAATTTGCCTCCATTAACGTCTAGTTGCAGATTTTCCCTCTCGATATCAGGTTGCACCAAAATGGGAGATGGAAAGATGTAATCTTCCATGTACTCTTGGATATTGGGTGTTTAATAAAGTATAGTATTATGTTTGAAATCAGTGACATAAAAGTGGATGAAAAAGTTGCAAATAAAATAGGAAATTATGACGATAAAATATTAAAATAGATAGACTTTAAATAAAAGATATACAAAATTTGTAGTAATGAAAATGATTTATAATATTAAGACGAAATAGTGTAAAGCATATGCACGAGATGAAAAAATAAATGAAAACAATAATTATGTAGTGTATGTATTATATTGAAGAAGCGTAAAACTACAGAAATTAATGAGTAGCGATTAATAGTAAAAGTGAATATAACAAAACAAATTAGCAAATAATATGTAATAACAATAGTATCGAATGTAGATAATAAAACAAGATGGTAGGTCATATTTATATGGGTAGTATATTTCAATCGTGTTAAAAATATATTGAAATATATAAGATAATATAAGATATAGTATCATATAAAATGAATGCACATAAGAAAATTTCATAAGCAAAATTCAAATTATAATAGAAATAATAAATGAAGAAAATAATATTTGTAATAATACGAAAGTAATAACAAATGTAAACGGATAAACATAAAGTGACACAAAAACACGAAGAACAAATCTTTAAGATTGAAAGACAGATAAAACAAATTCAAAAAGATCAAGACTATGGAAGATAGACAAAATAATAGATATTCAAGTGATTTAATAGTATTGAAAAATGTTGAAAAATACTAGGATGAAAATCCACGAAAAAAATAATTTGAAAGGGAAGTGTGTCTATGTGTAATGTATCATGAATGTAGGTTCAACCAACCATGCTTCCACTGCGCTACTCTGATACCCAGGGAAAACATGCTCGCATACAATCTCACATCAATGTATACGAGGAGTGCATCATGAATGAAGGTTCAATAGCTACTTCATTCCTGACTCCAGCCATCCAATAGGGAAAGGGAAGAAAAAACATCAGTGTATAGAGCAACACAAATGTAAATCACTTACATTTAAATCTCGATAAGCTGAAACTCACACTCTATTGTCCACACTAGAGTGTCGTTCCTTATAAATTTTTACTACTTATCAAGCGTGGCTCTCATACCATCTGTAACACCCCGAATTCCAAATACGACCAAATTCAAAGTTCCAAAGGATATTTACATTTCACTTCGTACAATTTTACAAGGAAAATTGAACTTTTTACAATACAACAGAGTCCTTTACAATTAGTTACACAGCGGAAGGTAAAATGAAGTACAATACTGAAAAATTATACAATTGCAAAATCTTTAACTTTAAATAAAACAACAGCAGCATATCAACTTTATATCTTCATGAAAATCCAACTCCTGCATATAAATCCATGGGCACGTCAGTTGCTTACAACTGACGAAAATGTTATACACGGTCATCCTCTCTATACCGAAAATATAACGATCTTAATACTTTAACAAACCACAAACTTGAATGCAAATAAAGTGTTAAATGTGACTACTCTAAATATGTAAGTGTATGCAATGCCTTAATGCCTAATGTAGATATATTATACTAAGATGACACTAATGCATACTTGTTCGGATTCTATGCATCCCATACTACATAGGTCTGAGGGCAAGCACCTACGTACTCCACATTAAAAAGGTTCGATCCCTCGCCATGACAACTACCTAGTAATTAAAGCAAGGTTTAGACATTCCACGAGTATGGATCCCAGTCCCAGTACACTGCCCGACTGTTATACAGACTCCTTGACGTGTGAACATCCTGTAAGTGCCCCTCTAGCCCCGGTATACGTATATACACTGAAGTACGACAAACTATCCGCCCGACAACGTATAGTCAAGGATTTAAAATAAAAACTCGTCTCCATCGAAGCAACCTCAGTCAGTGGCGGAGCCAGACGATTCAAAATGGGGGTCCCAAATTTTTTTTCCCCGGGTATCGACATAATTGAGTCTTTAATAAGAGGTGGATTAGACTTGGGGGTCCCAAATTTTTTTTAACTGGGGGGGCCAATTAAAAATTTTAGTCTATATTAGGGGGTTTTACAAAATTTTTGGTCTATATTAGGAAGTTTTACAAAATTTTTGAGGTCCCAAATGTCCCCCCTCCCTCCTTCCTCCCTCCGCCACTGACCTCAGTCCCGGAGTACACTGCCCGACTGGGTCTATAGTACCGAAGTACATCGCCCGACTAAATAGAGTGCCCCACTTAAGTTTGCCGAGGTTTACTACATCTTCTCTTAGTGCCTAGTTCTTAATTTCAAGACATGAATAAATTATCATACCTAGAGTTAGTTTTACCCTACCGGACTTAATCACAAATACGAGATAGCTCCATGGTCATATCTCAAAAATATATCTCAAATCTTTTAATTCAATAATGCCGGTACCCGAGGTCTCACTAAACTCTAGATCACAACCTTTCATATACAAGAATCCATGGGTACACATACCCTCCAATAATCATTTATTAAACTCAATATATTCTTATCTTCAACATATTCACAATTTAATCAATGTCTTATCTTAGCATTGCACATGATTTATTTATTCGTTTACAATTCAAAATAAAACAATATTTCTTTTCATGAACATAGATTCGTCCACTTTAAGTCTCATTAGCAAATTTAAGCTCATATAATATATCTCATCCCACATCAAGTATTTCTCAAATCAAATAAGTGTATAATATCTTCAAGAGAAATCCATAACATGGCAAATATTTTTCTCTTCTTCTCAAAATAAAAGTCATATACTCAATTAAACAATTTTGAATTCAATACACATTTTCTATCTCAGTTCCTCTTTTTATTTCTCACAATATACATGAAAAGTTCTAAAACTATTTTTAATAAATTCCTTATCATTTTATAGGAATATTATATATTTTTCCCAAATTTTATTCACATTAAACCCCTTAAAATTATTAAAACATCAAAAAAATTAAAAAATGAGCTCAGTGGGTTTCGAACCCAAGCCCAACCGCACCAACAGTAAGCGCCCAAAGTCACCACCGCAAGCCATAAAGTCCATGTGACTTGGCTGTCATAATACCATACCGAAATCCCCAAATATTCACTTTCGGGTTTCGATTTTTTTTAAACAAAATCAAAAATAAAATGTGTCCAACAAGTTTCGAACCCGAGACCTCCGCAAGCTACAGTACCGACTTGTGGTGCACAGACTAACCAGTAAGTCTAAGTGCAATTACTAATATCAAGTTACACTGTTTGGCTTTTGTTCAATTTTTTCTGTTAATGAATTATCTTCACAAGACTCTATTCTTCATTTGATCTAGTCGTTCATTAGACTGTAATTAGTTCATCTAGACTGAATTTACTTTCTAAAAGTAACTCATAAATTCATAATTCATATTTTAGACAAAATATTTAAATTTCAAATTTATTTCTTCTCTTTTAAGAACATGATATGTATTTCTTCAATTTAATCAAACTGGCAATTGTTTATCTCGTACAACCAATTAAATAAATCTTGGTGAAACAATTTAACTTCACAAAAAATGCATTTTCATAACCACAAGGAAAATCTTAACAAATTTTCGTACTATTTTGACGTGTACAAAATAACAAGCACATTAGTATGATTCATGGCATTCATTCTTTTGTTTAATATTCTTCTTTCTAATTATCATGATGGCAAATAGTAACTTAATCACAACAAGATTACTTTCATTCATAACATACTACATTAGCATGGATTATGTCTACATACATCACATCAATTCAATCTATACTACTCATTTATTTATTTTAGCATGCATTTCCTACATTGAGAAAGAAAAAGATCACCCACCTCTAGAAGTGTTGAAATATTCCCTAGCAATTGAACTCCAAGAAGGCCTCCAAGCACCCTCCTCGAAATTCGTGCTCCAAAAGGGAAAACCAAATTCCCAGCAAGGCATTTCGGCAACACACAGCACAACACTTTTTTTTATTATTTGCTTTTGCTGATTAGGACATGGGGGTGAGGGTAGTTTTATAAAGGTTAAATTAATTAAATGTTAACTAATCCACTAACACACTTAATTATCCATTATTCCTAATTAATTATCCCACTAACCATTCAACCCTTCCACTTCTCCACCTCTTCACATACTCAACTCCTGTAACCGATCTCCACCCTCTCACTGAAAACACGTGCATGTGTTGTGCACTAGTGCACTCACCCACACAAAATAAATACAAACCCTATAATTTTAATATGTGTATTAAAAGTTGTTACATGTCATGTGTGAGTCCATGCACAACTAAAAATGGGATTTAATTAATGGGCTTGTGTTGTGGGCTTGTTTTTTTAAATTAATTTAATTAGTCTAGTGGGCTAAAATCTATTCTTAGATCCGTGGGTTTAATAAAAGGCTAAAAAAGACTTATGCATGCTAAAATAGTAAATGAGACGAGGAAAAATAAAGATGAAAAATTAACACGTGCATCGTACGTGCAAAAATTGAAAAGTGTATTTTAATCAAAATAAGAAAAATAAATTTCCGTTTTATAAAAATAGATTTGAATACCTAAAATTAATAATTTAAACACATAGAAAATATTACACGTAGCGGTGGAAACACATAATCGATACGTGCAACAAAAATACGTAAAAATGCATAGATTGAAATTTAATATTTTAGTTGATTTAAATAGAATAAAATATACGGAAAATGCATAAATAGTTAGAAATCACAATACGTAATGAAAACACATTACAATATTATCACTAATGGTACAAAATACACGTGTGAACACACAAGGGCAAAACTATCATTTTCAATTTTGCTGGGTGTTATAGATGTGGTCTGTCACCGATGTCGATTCCGCTATTCGAAGAGTGTACACTCTTCTCTTTAAGAAGATCTTATTGTGAAGTGACTTGGTCTCGTACAATCTCGTCAGAGTATCTTAAATCTCCTTTGTTGTCTTCTTTTCAGCCATACTAGATAGCACACCATCAGCTAGGGCCAAATGCAGATCCGCAATTGTGTTGTCATCCATCTCGTTCCACTTGTCATCGTCAGTGATCTCCGTGGGTCTATTTTCGATTGCTGCCAAGCGATTGTCCTTCCTCATGATCGCCATGATCTTCATTTTCCACAACGACAAATTGCTTCCATTGAATTTCTCAACATCGAACTTTGTTGTAGTCGACATTTCTACTTCACCGCTGACAACCAAAGCTTTGATACCACTGTTAGGAAAGTTATGGGCAAAAACTACCACACAACTAAAGTGAAATTGAGAAAATGAAAAATAAGGTGGACACGGATATTTTACGGGGAAAACTTCCAAAGGAGACGAGTAAAAACCACGGGCAAGGCAGTAGAATTTTAATATTGAAAGTAGGGATTACAACACCTTCTCTCTCAAAATAAGGAGAGTATAATTTTCACTCTCTCTTATAATAGGATAAATACTCTCACAAATTTGAGGAAAAATATAAGTATACAAATTATTTCTAAGGGGACACAATTTTATCCCTCTTGAGAACACTCTTGTACTGCTCTATTTACGTAAACCCTCACTCTTTCTTTTCCTTTAATCCTCACTCTTCCTCTGCAGCTCTTCCTCCCAATGCCTTCCTTATTTATAGAAGTGGGAGAGGAGAGACGTCTCAGACTCACCTTCCCCCCTTGTTTCCTTTTTCTTTCGTTAGTGCCCATTTTGTCAATAATGTGGGGCTGTCGGCACCGAACTCTCCATTTTTCCAAAATAGGCCCACCTTTGTTCACATTTAGTGGGGCCCTCGTCCACCTTTGTTGACAATCAGGGACATAGTTTAGGCACCAGCAAGTCCAGTGAGCATCAAATGAGGAGGCCAACTGGTGGTAGTGGAGGTGGCGATAGGTAACCTTGTTATAGTTAGTTACTAGCACTTTCAACATGAAAGGTATCTTGTGTTCATAGTTTGTAATACATAGTGTAATATTAGATTAAAAATTCTGAGGAATCAGGTCACACTGGAAGAGCTAGCTACCACCCACCGCTGATTCTTCAACATCAGTCGGTTCGGACCTCCACTTAGTTTCACCCAAGCTTCATTCTGGTCAATGAGAAAAGGTGACTGTTTATTCTATTGAAAATAATGGAAGAATTCTGTACGTAAGAACAAAGAGAAGCTAACTCGTCTTTGAAATTAAGTTGTTCTCTTTATCTTTCAGAAAAAGGAGCTAACTCGTCTTGCTTGAAAGAAAGAAGACATACCTCGACTTGCCCCAATTATCTAATTATTAATTCCAATATAAGACTAAAATAAAGAGATGGAAGAAAAGTTGGTTAACATGACCAGCAAGTCAACACCACTAGAATGCTCTTAAATTCAGACTACTGATTTTCTTCACTTTTCTTTTCTTTCCTTTTTATTTATTAATTTTTTTGTTTTGTAGACATGTTAATGACAATTACTTAACTTACCCAACTGAGGAAAAACTGACGCTGGTGTTGTTTGAGGAAAAGCAACAGAGTCATCCAATGCTGGAAACCCAATGTGTGAACTCATATTTTCAATGGATTTATCACCTGTAAGGAAGCCGAAAACAATTTTAATTTTGTGATGTATGTATATATAAAAATCCCTGGTCAAGAAGTCCAATTATAGTTCCCCAATAACAGCATCTTCTATATTAGTTAGCGCATTATCAGTTTTCATTCTTACTAGACAAAATTAGACGATATTATCAAAGAAGTTACAAAGATAATAAAAAACTAGTAAGAAGATGATCGGCATAAGTTAATTGATTGAGCACTACAACTTGAATCGAGATATGATTCCACCTTTTCCTTCAAAAAAAAAAAAAAAAAAAACCTTGAACCGAGATATATACATGGACACAAACACGTAAAGAAAATGTTTATATAACTTGTAAATGTGTCATTCAGATAAGATAGTTCAATAGATTTCTCTGGGAACATATATTCGGACAAAACAATTAACTTAGTGTCAGCTCACAGACACTGCAGAGTACCACTTGATAGAAAACTATTAATTTCAATTACATATTAGCAATGCCAGACTGATTCAATTATAGTATATGCTTTTCCTAAACAGATTTCAGTCCCCTTTCTAAATAGCATAGATAAAGTTAACAACGATATTGGGAAAAGGTTTTATTGGATTGATTATAACCGAGTACAATATCTCCTATATATAGGAGAGAAGCAAAGCTAATCTAATACATATTCCGATATGAGACTAATAATCTAATATAACATCTAACACCTCTCTCAAACTCACGGTGGGTCGAACAGTGTGAGTTTACCTACCAAGTATTGAAATCTCTAAACAATGTAAGATTTGGTGAAGAAATATGCTGTGTGCTAGGAAGAGGTCACAGAATGAAGTAAAATGGTCTTTGCCTCAAAACGCCCATGAACATAGTGGGAATCAATCTCTATGTGCTTTGACCGCTCATGAAAGACCGGGTTGCTTGCAATATGCAAGACACTTTTGTTATCACAGTGAAAAGAAGTAGTTCCTGTAAGAGTGACACCCATATCTGATAACAACCACCGAACGTGAACAATCTTTTTAGTGGTAGCTGTCATCACTTTGTACTTAGCCTCTGTGGAAGAAAATGCAACAACTACCCATTTCTTGCTTCGCCATGAGATTAGGGAATCACCAAGAAATAGATAGAAACCTGTGGTAGACCGTCTAGTAGTAGGATCACCCGTCCAATCTGAATCAGAATATGCACTAAGCTCCAGTTTAGATGGAGAAGGCATGAATAAAGAGCGAGTGATAGTGCCCTGAAGATATCTGAGGATCCGAAGAAGAGCACTATATTTGACTGGTCGAGGAGCTGAAACAAAATGGCTGACAACACTGTCTGCATGATCAATATCGGTTCTGGTCATGCATAAGTAGGCATGTTGGCCAGCAATATACCTATATATAGTGGGATGGGGAAGTAGCTCACCATGTGTGGGACGAAGCTTCACGTGAAGCTCTAAGAGAGTATCAGCTGAACGACTGTCACAAAGATATGCAGCGAAGATAATGTCTGATGTGTATTTCTGCTGAGAAATGAGTACCCTCGATATTCGTGGGCAATCTCTAGACCCACAAAATAGCGTAGTCGGCCAAGATCCTTCATATGAAACTGTTTGTGAAGGTATCTTTAAGTAGATGCAATGCCTGTGGAGTCATTCCCAGTAATAATCATATCATCAACATATAGTAGTAGAAGTACCCTCCTGTAACCCCCCCCACACACACACACTATTCAGACAATTTTTACTATTTTTAGAAGACAAATTAGATACTATGTAGTACAACTGCCCACCATAGGCAGCCTCTCAAAAGGTGGTTAATCAATTAGGTGATTCTTGATCATAAGCAATTTTATTTATACTCAATTAATTTTTGTATACTCCCGATATGTGATTACTTTTTAACCAATTCTTCCCCAAATCCTCCCGTGTACATAGTGAAAGCCTATGGCCCATCTCACATGTGCCACGTCAGCCCCAAGAAGACAACACCTTTGCTGTTCTTCTCTTCCGAAATATCAAATCCCGAGGTGGGGCCCCCTTTGGGAGATGACGTCACCACCTTCACAAATCCAACAGCCAAATGCTGTTTCCATACCCGTGGGCCCCCCTTAACACCTTCTCTCTTTCCCATTTTAATTAAATAACAAATCAGGCCACTCCCCCATTATATATATATATATATATATATATATATATATATATATATATATATATATATATATATAGGGAAAGCTTCGGTTGAGCACTCCTCTAGTGCTCACCGCGTGAACACTAGGCCTTCGGGCGTTCATATCGAAAATCCGAAACGTTCACATTGATCTCCACATCTAAATTAGTCTAAATATGTAAAATCAAATCATTTGAAATTCATTTGCCCATTCATTGAAGTGTTACAAAATTGTATGGCTGAAAATCATTGTTTTTATAGTCACATGATGGATGGGCAAATGAATTTCAAATGATTTGATTTTACATATTTAGACTAATTTAGATGTGTAGATCAATGTGAACGGTTCGAATTTTCGATATGAATGCCCGAAGGCCTAGTGTTCATGTGGTGAGCACTAGAGGAGTGCTCAACCTGAGCTTTCCCTATATATATATATATATATATATATATATATATATATATATATATATATATATATATATACTAGATTTGCCTGTGGGCACGTGCCTACGGTACGTCTTCGGAATGATACATGTAAACAGTAAAACAATAATTATGTAGCTCAAGTTTGAATATTATGACAATAATTAGTTATAAATAATAGTCTATGTTTCCATTGGTATATGTTGAAAAATAATTATAAATGAGAGTATAAAATCTAATTTTTTAGAACTTTAAGTGGAAAATAATGAAATTTAATTGTTGAAAAAATATTTGATATTTTCAATATAACATGTGCAGTAAAAAAAATATAAAAAATCTGAAAATTTACAAAACCAAAATCTTAAAATCTAAAATTCTAAGTAAATAAAAAAAAATAGGAGAGAGAGATAGAGAGAGAGAGAGAGAGAGAGAGAGAAAGTGAGAAATATGAAAAAGTAAAGAGAGGAGAGAGATAGTAAAAAAGTAATGAGTTTTTTAGGGTGAAAAGTTTGATTTTGGGTTTGAAATTTTGGAGGAAAAATGTGTTTTGTGAGGTTTGATATGGGCCTTTGATTTTGGGGGGATTGATTGTGAGCCACTTGATAGCTTTCTTTGTAATTTATTATATATATATATATATATATATATATATATATATATATATATATATATATCTATATATATATATATATTATATTTTTTGAAAATACGGGGTATTACATACATCCCACCATTAGAAATCAGCGTCCTCGTTTAGTACGGAACACACATCTAGTGTAGGATCTGCCTTTCTAGCCGATGTGGTGTCTTCCTCGATCACGGAGATCAATCACTCTCAACACCGTAGATCATCCCTGATCTCGGAGATCAGTGACTCTCAACACCGCAGATCATACCCGATCCCAGAGATCAATGAATCTCAACACCGCGGATCATACTGAGGCCCTCTTCCACACCCGGTGTCGAAAGTCGGCTCTGATACCATTTGTAATGCCCCGCCCCAATACTCAGACAATTTTTATTATTTTTAGAAGACAAATTAGATGCTATGTAGTACAACTGCCCACCACAGGCTGCCTCTCAGAAGGTGGTTAACCAATTAGGTGACTCTTGATCATAGGCAATTTTATTTTATACTCATTTAATTTTTGTATACTCCCGATATGGGATTGCTTTTTAATCAATTCTTCCCCAAATCCTCCCGTGTACACAGTGAAAGCCCATGGCCAATCTCACCTGTGCCACGTCAGCCCCAAGAAGACAACACCTTTGCTGTTCTTCTCTTCCGAAATATCAAATCCCGAGGTGGGGCCCCCTTTGGGAGATGACATCATCCCTTCACAAATCCAATAGCCAAAGGCTATTTCCATACCCGTAGGCCCCCCTTAACACCTTCTCTCTCTCCCATTTTATTTAAATTACTAATCAGGCCACTCCCCCATTATTTTATATATATATATATATATATATTTATATTTATATTTATTTATTTATTTATATATTATATTTTTCAGAAATACGGGGTATTACACCTCCCCTGCGGTGTTGACCGCATAAACATAGAGTGGCCCTGTGAACTCTAACTGAAACCGGCCTGTGTAATGACACGGCGAAAGCACTCAATGCAAGCTCGAGGAGCCTATTTCAAACCTTATATAGCTCGCCGTAGATGACAAACATGACGAGTGTTGATTCTTGGTTTTGATGACTACAACGTAATGCAAAGCTGTGCTACCACCTATATATATTACAAGATGTATCAAAGACAAATACGATGATGCAATACACAAAGGCAAAGTTGATCTAATGAAGCTTTCAAAAGAATCGATCAAACTACAAAGATCTAAGTTCAAGTCACATTTGGTCAAGCAAGCTTCAAGACATAAAGACAATGGCTCAAGCTCAAGTCAAAGACTCAAGTTCAAGACAAGACTTAAGTGCTTCAAATATTTTGTATTAAGTGTCTTGTAACAATTGTAATTTTTATTCTTTGAGTCATAGAATATTGTAATAGCCTTGTCACACACACACTCACACATATCGTTAATAATTGAGTGTTTTACAATTAAAAGGTCGAAACAAGCTTGAATACGATCAGCTGTTGAGTAGCATTCGACCATTCTTCGGAACCAGTCGACTGTCTTAGTACGAAACTGTCTGAACTCATACAAGCTCTAACCAGTCGACTCATTATGGCAACCCAATTGATTGTTCAAGCCGTTTCGATAGTTTTTTGTTTTTAAAACTTGTTTTTCAAATTCAAAACCTTTATTTCCGTTGGTTGACAATTGGTGCAATTGTTTCTCAACGTCCAGTGATTCTAATTCTATAAATAGAGTGTGGAAATCACTTGGTAAAGGTTACTCATCTTCAACAAGCTTTTCAAGTTTTTATTTTTCAAAAAGAGAACAAAAGTTTCAAAGCATAAAAATTCTCTAAGTCTTGGTTCTCTGAAAATAAGTCTAGTATAACATTGAATTCGTTTTAGACTGATTTCAGAAGTTGACTTATTAGACACTATACAAAATCACAAATCACAAACAAGGCTATAGGTTATTGTAACTCTTTCTGTTATAGTTTTCACTCTTGGGTTGTGAGAGTGGTCTAAGGCTCTTGGTTGAAGAATTGATTTTTCACTCTTGGGTGCAGAGTGAGTTTCAACGGTCTTGACATAGTTGTTGTCAAACGCCGTAGGATATTCTTGTACTTTTTTCAAGAATAGTGGAAAATTTTCATGTGGGTTACTTGGGGACTGGATGTAGGTCAGGAGGACCGAACCAGAATACATCGCTGTGTTCTCTATGGTTGACTCTCTCTGTGGTAGTATTTTCTTCACTTGCAATCTCAATTTTGTTAAGTTTTTGTTCAAAAAGTTGTATAGCAAGTCGACTGGTTTCCACTATAAGTCGACTGGTCAGACTCGTAACCCTCAGTAAAAATACTCTTCTAATCTCACGCTTTAGTCTACTGGATATTTCTTTTTTGTCCACTTAACAGAACTAAAAGTTCAATTTCGTAATTAATTTTTATACAACACTATTCAACCTCCCTGTAGTGTTATTTTCCTTGCCTACAGGATCCAACACTTGGTATCAAAGCCTAGTTGAGTGCAATGGCAACTACTTCTAATGCAAGCCAATACCATGAAGGCCAATCCACACAAAGGCCACCCTTATTCGATGGAACCAATTACAACTATGGGAAGTGTAGAATGAAGATCTGCCTTCAATCCATCAACTATGAGATTTGAAACATGACGGAGACAGAGTACACCGCTCCTACAATTCCTTATGCACAATGGAACAATGAAATGAAGGGCAACACAATGAACAATACAAAGGAGATGAATGCTCTATTTTGTAATTTTACTAAAGAGGAGTTTCATTGTGTGTCTAATGCAACAATGGCGTATCAAATTTGGCACACACTCGAGGTAACTCATGAAGGTACTAATAAAGTTAAAGAATCTAAGATATCTGTTCTTGTTCACAGGTTCGAGATGTTCCGAATGAAAGAGAACGAGAGTGTGCGGATATGATCACAAGGTTCACGGATATTAAAAATTCTTTTGTGGCTCTTGGAAAGACGTACACTCAAGCCTAAATGGTGAGTAAAGTTCTTCGTGCCTTAACCCCCGAACGGGAGAAAAAGACTACCGCCATAGAAGAGGCCAACGATTTAACATAACTCTCTCTTGAGAATCTTGTGAAAAATCTTATGGCATATGAAATTCAACTTGAAAAATGCAAGAAGGATCTAGAACCTCAACAATCAAAGAAAAAGACACTCACTTTGAAGGTCATGTCGGACTCCGAAGATGAAGAAGAAAATGAAGAAAAAATAACCACGTTCACTAGAATGTTCAAGAAGTTTCTAAGGAAAGGTAAATTTGATTCCAAATTTAAAGATACTAATGGACTTCCCACTTGTTTCAAGTGTAACAAAACAGATCATATAAAGAAGGATTGCCCGTTAGAAAATGCGAAATCCAAAGGAAAGGCTCCTAACTTTAAGAAGGACAAGCACACAAAGAACACGTACATGAAGAACAAGAAGGCATATCAAGCAACTTGGGATGATAGCGACTCTTCGTCGGAAGAAGAGAATGAAGAGACAAATGAAGTTGCGAAAGTATGCTTCATGGCTACACAAAACAAAGTAAGTGATAACTTTGATTCAAATGAGATTTTTCAAGAACTTAAGAAAGAGAAAATTAGAGTTAAAAACTTAAAGAAAGTAAATCAAATACTTTCTCAAGAGAATCTTGACTTAAATGTTGAAGTCAAGTTTTTAAATTCTCGACTTTCTAATTTGGATATAGATCTTGTATCTCTTAAAAAGAATTATGAAGAGATATCCAAGAATGTATCTAAATTTAACAAAGGAAAGGACAATTTAAATGAAGTTCTCCAAAATCAAGTTCAAACTAATAAGAGATTTGGACTTGGTTTTCAAAAGTCTCTTGAAAAACATCATGTCTCTAAGAACACTAGTAGTAATAAGTCTAAATCTATTTATAGTGTTAAGAATAAATTATATGATTTTTTTGAAAAACCACAAACTATTGTTTTCCATGAAAAGAGTAGTTCTGTAGTTCAGACCAGTCGACTGAACCCAAATTTCAGTCGTCTGTCCAGAGGTTCTGAGTCTTATTCAAAGAAATAGAAACCTCAGATAAGTCGACCTATTTCACCTCCCAGTCGACTGGCTTCTAGTGACAGTCGACTGAAAGGTTCGATAAAGTCGACTTGATAGAGCAAAAATATTTGGGTTCCAGTTAACCTGAGTCTAAAAGATAGAATTACTTATATAAATTCATATGTTCTTAATGTATGTAATTCTGTAGATTATATTCGTGCTTTTGGAGGAAAATCAAACTCACTTTGGGTTTGGTTTTCCAAAAACTAATCCCTTTCAGACCGAATGAAAATGGTACCATATTCACAATAATTTTTTTATAGGTACCTAAAAGAGAACGTTGGATACTTGACAGTGGATACTCCAAGCATATGACTGATCATGCTAACCTTCTTTCTTCCATACAAGAGATTAATGGAGGAACAGTCACATTCGGTGACAACAACAAAGGGAAGGTTATTGGTATAGGCATGGTCGATAAGAACACTACCCCTACTATAGAAGAAGTTTTTTTTGTTAGTGGGTTAAAGCATAATCTGTTAAGTATTATTAAATTGTGTGATAAGGGATACAAAATTGTTTTTGAAAAAGATGCATGTTTAATTTATGATTCTACTATGCAAAATGTAATTTTTCAAGGCTTTAGGAAAAATAATATTTATGAGTTATGTTTAAAATCAAATAATTTCTCAAATGATTTTTCTTAGTAGCTTCTAACAATGATTCTTGGCTTTGGCATAAGAAATTTGGCCATGTGAATATGAAAAATATTGCTAAATTGTCTAAGTACAACCTAGTTAAAGGACTGCTAAGACTATCCTATAAAAAGGATAAGTTATGCGATGCATGTCAACTAGGTAAACAAGTCAAATTTACTTTTAAGACAAAAGAAATGATTTTTACTAGTAGGCCTCTCGAATTAATCCATATGGATTTATTTGGTCCTACTAGAGTCGCTTTCTTAAATAAAAGTAGGTATGTATTTGTTTTAGTAGATGATTTGTCAAGATTCACATGAGTTTTCTTTTTAAAACATAAGAATGATGTCTTTGATGTATTTGAAAATTTTTGTAAACGGATTCAAAATCAAAAATCTCTAACCATAGTCACTATTAGAGGTGGTCATGGTGGTGAATTTGAGAATGAAATGTTTTCAGAATATTGCAACAAGAATAGTATAACACATTCATTTGCATTTTCTAGAGCTTCACCACAAAATGGAGTGGTTGAAAGAAAGAATATGACTTTGCAAGAGTGTGCACGTACTATGCTTTTTGAAAGCAATTTGCCTAAGTACTTCTGGGCTGAAGCTGTTTCGACAGCGTGTTATGTTTTAAATAGAATTTTGATTACGCCTAAGTTTAAGAAAACATGTTATGAACTATTTTTTGATAGAATTTCTAAAGTATCTTACTTTAAAGTATTTGGTTGCAAGTGTTTCATTTTAAACACTAAAGATAATTTAGATAAATTTAATCCTAGATCTAATGAAGGTATCTTCATTAGATACTCAAATAGGAGCAAGGCATATAAAATTTTCAATAAGTCAACTTTGACTATTGAAGAATCTATGCATGTTTCGTTTGATGAATCTCTGCCTTCATCTACTATTATTGAAGATGATAAAAATATTTCATCACCTTTAAATAACGTTATTAAATCACTAGAACAAACTACCCTAGCAGTTAATTTGACTGATAAGAAAGTCAAGTCGACTAATGTGAATCAGTCGGCTGATGGACTAGTTAAGTCGAATGATCCTATTGTGATGACTAAAACTTCACCAAAATCATTTGTTAAAGTTAGAGATCATCCTCATGACTTAATAATTGGTGATATCCCACGTGGTATTCAAACAAGATCTCATGTTAACATGATTTCTCATACGGCTTTTTTGTCGGATTTTGAACCGAAGAATATACAAGAAGCTTGTGAGAATGAATTTTGGATGAATGCCATGCAAGATGAATTAAACCAATTTATAAGAAATGATGTATGAGATTTAGTTCCATGACCCCTTGATCATACTATAATTGGTACCAAATGGGTATTCAAAAATAAGTTAGATGAATCAGGAAAAATCATTAGGAACAAGGCTAAACTAGTTGCTCAAGGATATAATCAGGAAGAAGATAGATTTCGATGAAACATATGCTCCTGTTGCTAGACGAGAATCAATTAGGATCTTATTATCTTTTACATGTTTTATTAATTTTACACTTTTACAAATGGATGTTAAAAGTGTTTTTCTTAATGGTTTTATTAAGGAAGATGCTTATGTTAATGTTTCGAACATGAACAATTTTTAAACCACGTTTTTAAATTGAAAAAGGCTTTATATGGTCTAAAACAAGCACTTCGTGCTTGATATGATCGGTTAAAGACTTTTCTATTAGAAACTGGTTTTGAAATAGGTAAAGTAGATACTACATTGTTTATTTAAAAAATAGAGACCGATATCCTAATCATACAAATATATGTAGATGACATATTTTTTAGATCTACTAATAGTAATCTCAGTCAAGAGTTTGCTAATACCATGAAAAATGCATTTGAGATGAGTCACATGGGTGAACTCAATTATTTCCTTGGACTACAAATAAAGCAGTCACATAATGGCATATTTATTAATCAAGAAAAATATGCTAAGAAATTACTCAAACGGTTTGGCATGAATAGCACTCGTAGTAAGACCACACCTATGGCTACTACTACTACACTTGACAAGATGAATTAGGTAAGAGTGTCGATCAAAAACTCTATCGAGTGATGATTGGCTCACTCTTATATATAACTGCTAGTAGACCAGACATTATGTTTAGTGTATGTTTGTGTGCTAGTTATCAGTCAAGTCCTAAAGAGTCTCACTTAAAAGCTGTGAAACACATTTTAAGATGCATTAAAGGCACACCTGCATATGGTTTATTCTATCCACGTACCGATAATTTTCAACTTTTGTCGTACATTAATGCGGATTTTGCTGGTAGTAAAACTGACCGTAAAAGTACTAGCGGTACTTGTCATTTTTGGGACATTCACTAACATCTTGGTGCAGTAAAAACCAAAATTCAGTATCCCTATCTACTACAGAAGCTGAATATATCGCTGCAAGTTTGGCTTGTGGCCAAATTTTGTGGATGAAACAAACCTTATTAGATTATGGTATTTCGTTTTCAAAACCTGCTATAATGTGTGATAATACCAGTGCTACTAATCTATCTAAAAATCCGGTTCAACACTCACGTACGAAACATATTGATATTCGACATCTTTTTCTACGTGATCATGTTTTAAAGAGAGATACAACTTTGGATTTTTTTTTTCTACTGATAAACGAGTAGCAGATATATTTACCAAACCACTTAAGGAAGACACTTTTATCAACTTTAGAAGAGAACTAGAAATTTGCTGTTTTAATGGCATTTCTTGAAAATATATTTTGCTTAAGTCGACTTAAACGTCTTTTTCAGTCGACTTATAATGTATTTTTGTTGTTCTTATTATTGTTGAATCTTGTGTTCTGAATAGTTGACTGTATACGTAACCAGTCGACTTACAGAAAGTTTTTACTTGATGTTTCTTTTAGTTTAATTTTCTCTCGACTAAGTCAACTGGTATGAAAACTAGTCGACTGTCGGGACATCACTTTGGTTTTTCTGATTCCGAATCGTCACTTAAACTGAGGCATCTATCTCTCTTTTTACCCTCTTGTCGATCTAGACCCTTCATTCAAACCTGCTCTTAATCTAAGCCGTACACTCTTAGTAAAAACCCTAAATCTCTTACCCCTCTTTTTCACTTTTCCCCTTTTTCACTTTTGCTCTCTAACACCCTCAGTCGGCTGCTCTTGGTGTTCTTGGCGATTTCAGAAATTGAAGCTCTTGGATTGAGATCTCCATCCAGATTTAAGTTTCCTTTCCCTTTCGAAGTCTGTTTCGAGTCTCTTGAAGCTATTTTGCTTCTTTCTCTCATTGTTGGGTAAAAATCTCTTGATCTTTCTCTCCTTTCTAAGTTTTCTAGAGTTTGGTATCATGCTTCCAAAGAGAGCTCGTAGTTCCAATGTAGAAGAAGGTTAATCATCCCAAAACTACCTTCAATACTTGAGTAATCCGAATCTTGTTGAAAAGTTTTTCATCATATGTAAAATTGCTATTTTTCCGAGGAGATTTGTCAATTTTCCTGATTTACATAGGTTCCCCTTAGCCCCATTGTTTGAACAATGTGGGTTATTTGACTTGCTTTCTCATGTCAATCAACCTTATTACTATCCACAACTTATATATTTGTTTTATACAAATATGAAAGTTTCCACTTCTGAGGGATGGTAGCGAAATATTTCTCCTTACATCAGTGAAACATATTTGCATGAAACTAACCTCTGTAAAATTAGGGATTATCTTGAGTATTCCTAATGAAGGGATGGATTTAGGGGAAATTGAAATGGATGACGACTCTATATTGTCCAAAATTTACTTGCCAAATCACGGTCCCCCTATGACAAATAAGTCAATTACATCGCTTGCTAAACTTGTTGCAAGAATTTTGTCGTATAACATTATCCCTAAAACGAATAGCTACGACCAATTCTCTTTTGAATTGCAACAAGCGGTGTATGCCATTTTCGGCAACATCCAAATTAATTGGAGTTGAATCATTTTCAATCATCTCCATAAGGCTCATACTTCTTTTCTTCCTTTTGGTGCTTTACTTACTCATATCTTCAAATTCTATGAAGTTGATCTTTCTTCTGAGTCTAGTGTTGTCACTCTTTATGAGTCTTTTGATCGTACAAGTTTAGCTCGTATGAAGATTCTTAACTCTCCTCCTAGGTCTCCTCAAAGGAATGTTCCTCCTATTCCTTTAGCCACTTCAGGTCGTAGGTCCTCTGCCTCTAGTTCGTCTCTTCCTAGAGCTGTTTTATCCGATCCTGAGAGTCTTTATCATTCTGTTAACTATCTCATGGATCGTCAGGACACTCTTCAGGCCATTATTGCTCACCTAACCCACTTGTTCACCCACCAATTTCCACCTCCTCCTCCTGCCTCCCAAGGTGCTGCAGATGAATACGAAGACTGACTTGATGTATTTTCTATTTTTTTTGTTTTTGTTGTAATTTTTCATTATGTTTCATGTATTTCACTTTTATGCAGTATTTGAAACCATGTACTCCAATTTCCTTTGTATAAATCTATTATGGTTTCGCAATGTGTTTGTTCTTTCTGCAATGCTTTCCATTATATTATTGTTTCTTTCCTCCTTTTTTGTTGGTGACAAAGGGGAGAAATGGTTGTTTTGTGCATATTTCTAACTTGTGCATGTTGTACATTAGTTAGGGGGAGCATTTTTAATTATTATTATTATTGTAAGCTATTGTGTTGTCATCATCAAAAAGGAGGAGAATATTGATTCTTGGTTTTGATGACTACAACACAATGCAAAGTTGTGCTACCACCTATATATATTGTAGGATGTATCAAAGACAAATACCATAATGCAATACACAAAGGCAAAGTTGATCCAATGAAGCTTTCAAAAGAATCGATCAAACTACAAAGACCTAAGTTCAAGTCACATTTGATCAAGCAAGCTTCAAGACATAAAGACAATGGCTCAAGCTCAAGTCAAAGACTCAAGTGCTTCAAATATTTTGTATTAAGTGTCTTGTAACAATTGTAATTTTTATTATTTGAGTCTTAGAATGTTGTAATAGCCTTGTCACACACACACTCACACATATCGTTAATAATTGAGTGTTTTACAAAAAGTTAAAAGGTCGAAACAAGATTGAATAAGATCAGCTGTTGAGTACCAGTTGACCATTCTTCGGAACCAATCGACTGTCTTCGTACAAAACTGTCTGAACTCATACAAGCTCTGACCAGTCGACTCATTATGGCAACCCAGTCGACTGTTCAAGCCGTTTCGACAGTTTTCTATTATTAAAACTTGTTTTTCAAATTCAAAACCTTTATTTCCGTTGGTTGACAGTTGGTGCAATTGTTTCTCAACGTCCAGTAATTCTAACTCTATAAATAGAGTGTGGAAATCACTTGGTAAAGGTTACTCATCTTCAACAAGCTTTCAAGTCTTTATTTTCAAAAAGGGAACAAAAGTTTCAAAGCATAAAAATTCTCTAAGTCTTTGTTCTCTGAAAATAAGTCTAGTATAACATCGAATTTGTTTTAGACTGATTTCAGAAGTTGACCTATTAGCCACTACACAAAATCACAAATCACAAACAAGGCTATAGGTTAGTGTAACTCTTTTTGTTGTCGTTTCCACCCTTGGGTTGTGAGAGTGGTCATCTTGGTTGGAGAGTAGGGCTCTTGGTTGAAGAGTCTGTTTTTCACTCTTGGGTGTAGAGTGGGTTTGCTCTCTCTAGTGGTGAGAGAAGTCTTCGGGCTTGACATAGTTGTTGTCAAACGCCGTAGGGTATTCTTGTACTTTTTTCAAGAATAGTGGAAAATCTCAAGTGGGTTGCTTGGGGACTGGATGTAGGTCAGGAGGACCGAACCAGGATACATTGCTGTGTTCTCTGTGGTTGACTCTCTCTGTGGTTGTATTTTCTTCACTTGCAATCTCAATTTTGTTAAGTTTTAGTTCAAAAACTTGTCTGGCAAGTCGACTGGTTTCCGCTATAAGTCGACTGGTCAGACTCGTAACCCTCAGTAAAAATACTATTCTAATCTCACGCTTCAGTCTACTGGATATTTCTTTTCAGTCGACTTAACAGATTTAAAGGTTCAATTTCGTATTTAATTTTTGTACAACACTATTCACCCCCTCTAGTGTTATTTGCCTTGCCTACAGGATCCAACAATGAGGTGGTGTGGTAAGACCAAGTGGAGGCTGCATGTAAACAACCTCAGATAGAGTACCAAGAAGAAAGGCATTCTTTACGTCCATGTGGTATAACGACCACTGATGGATGACAGTAATGGCAAGGAGAGTGTGAACTGTAGTCATCTGTGAAACTGGAGCAAAATCTCGTCATAAACAATGCCATGCCCCTGAGTAAATCCTCGGGCAACCAGAAGATCTTTGTGCCACTCATTGGAGCCATCGGGTCGATATGTGACCTTGAAGATCCACCTGCAGCTAACAGGCTTGACGTCCACTGGTAGCGGAATAACATCCCAAGCGCCAGTCCGATCAAATGCACGAAATTCCTTTACAATAGCTTCATGACACTCGGGATATCGAATTGCTTCCTGATAGATTCTGAGCTCATGTGTGGAGTGTGTGGAGTCTATAGCAGTGAGATATGCATGGAACTGTAGGGAGTAAAAGGCAGGTGTATAACATACCGATGGGATGCCCAAAGTGGTACGTGTAGACTGACGAACCGGAGGTGGATGCGCAGGGTGTGGAGGTAAGATCGGTGGTGATGTAGGTGGTGTTAGTGCATGTGGCTGTGGGGATGCAAGTGGTGTGGGTGCACGTGGCTGCGGTGATGTAGGAGGTATGGGAGGTGCCTCAGTCTGAGAGGCAATAGTCTTAATGTCTGTGTGAGATGGAAGAGGAGCTGAAGGAGTGGGATCAAAGAGAATGCATGAAGATGTGTCCAGGGAGGCAGTCGAAGGGACCGGAGAATCGGGAAAACAAGTATCCTCAGGAAAGGACATGTCGTAAGGAGATTCTTCTACAAAGGAGACATGTCGGAAAATACGGACACGATGCGCTAAGCCATCAAAACATTGATACCCTTTGTGCTCGGAACTGATACCTAGGTGAACACTTAGCAGCATGGGTGGTCAGCTTCGTGCGCTCAGTGGGAGGGAGAAGGACGTGACAAGTGTACTAAAAAGTATGAAGCATACTGTAGTCAGGTGGTAAGTGATGAAAAGTCTCAAAAGGTGTCGTAACCCCTGTTTTTTATTTTTTGTATTTTGGTTTATTTTTCTTTTCTTGTGTATTTGTACTCTCACTTGTATTTTTCTGAACCGTATATTGAGTTGTTTCAATATATTTTCATTTCTTTTCTCATTCTTGATTTTGCGAGTTATTTTCGATTTCTTGGTTGTTCTTGTTCATGGTTGTTGTTTTCGCTCTTTATTGTTGTCTCGTTCTCTTTATATGTATTTTTGGGTGCTCTTGGTGATTTGGTGGTCTATCCCATTCCTAATTCTATTCATTTTGATCCCTAATTGATTACCAAAGCCAAATTACCCAATCCTAGTTGAATCCTATTCATTTTGATCCCCATTTGTCTTATTGGATTAATCCTATTACCACTCCTAATACCCATTAACCCAATACCCATTAACCCACAACTAAACCCTATATATAAATCTCTCTCCCTCTTTTCTAAACCCTAACCCTAACCCTAAACTACCCGTCCTCCCTACCTCTCTTTCTCTCTCCCGATTTGTTGCCCCCAACCCGACAGCCCCCAGGCCGGTGCCACCACCTCCAGGCCGCTGACAACCCACCTCCGGCTGCTCTCCTCCCGGCCACACCCCAACACCCGAGCCACTTCTCCACTACTTCCCGATCCTTTCCCCTCGGCACATCTCCTATACCACTGCATACTCCCTCGTCCCTCTCTCTTGAGTGGTGCACGTGCACGTAAGTTGCACGTGAGTTGTTGATTTGTGGATCTTCGTTTGTGGATTCATTGATTCGTAGATTTTTGTTCGTGATTTTTGTTCCTTACTCTTGGATCTCGTTGTTTTTCATCTTCGGTTAAGGCAAGTAACTTGTACTCCAATTCATTTGTTTGATACAAGTCAAAAATACCACCTATAGTGTACTTGGGTCTAGAGACGACTCTTGTTTGTGTTAGGATTGATGGGTTTTGTCTCTATTGTGAAAATTTGACCATAGATGACTTACGACACAATATGGACATGAATGAACTTAGGATTTACCCGTTCTTGGTTTCGATCATGTATGTGAGATTTTTGTGAAAATTCGTGATTTTGTTGAGACCCATGTGATATATTTGGTGTGGACATGCTAGATACCCTAAATTATGATGTTTAGACACTGGGTAGACTCGATTTCATGTTTGGGTGTATTTTGAACAAGTTTGGTATGAGATATGTTGAGTTGTTGTTAAAGGGAAAAATCTGTATTTGTCGCTGATCTATTTTGTTTGCTGTTTTGGACTGTCTTGAATTCAGTATCCTAATTTCGGTATAAAACGTGAGTTTTAGAGAATTTCGTATATTTTCAAATCCTTCTAACATTGCTTGAATTTTTTTTCGTATGACTAAGTTATGACTGTTTTACTACAGAGGTGTCGGCCTTTTCCAGATTTTGTTTTTCGGTATATTTGATGACAAATCATTTTAAAGAACTATGCTACATATATTATTTTGATCCAAAGCTTTGTCCAGTGTTTCTTTATCTAGTTAGAGATTACCCGGAATTTTGGTGTATTTTATTGATGAGTTTTATGTGATGTTTCATGCTTGTTTATGAAATCTATACTTGCTGTATTTTGCTCGCTGTTCTATAAAGAACCCTATTTTCACTATGATTCCGTTTGCTGAATGAAAAATGTTTGTGAAATATGAAAGTTAGTTTGTTTTATCTATTTTCATCTCCTTTTGGCAGATTTGTATTTCGTTTCACGGCTTGCGAGATATTTCAATTTTCGTACAGCAGTGTTGGGAATTCCAGATTTGCCAAACTATCGTTTCTTGATGTTTTCTTATTTTTGACGACTAAACTAATTTTACTAAAATATTATGAAACTTTATATTTTGATTCTAGACATACAGGGGAATACCCCAGATTTTTTTTGGATTTATTTGAGGAGTTTTAATGCCGTTTTTCTGACTGTGAATTCGTTTTACTTATTTTTGGCTGAACGTGTTTTCCGGATTCAAACCTGTTTTGAGCTATGATGTTTTGAATTACTATATGACTTAATTACATTCGCTGGATTCGTATGGAAGTCTATTTTCTAGATTCTTCGATGGATCTAGATTTGTATTTCTGTAGCGACGAGATATACTGTTTTAGTACTTTACTTTCTTGTAGTCCTGAATATGAACATACGCTGTTTTGCCCGTTTATGTGACTATATATTATCCATGCATATTTATTTGTTTCCCTGAACCTAATACTGTTTATACCATGTTAGTTTGACCCTATTTCGTACACATTTATGCCTTTTGATGACCATAATAAAAGTAACCAAGTCGGGGTTTAAGAGAAAGATCTAGTAGTGGAAAAGCATAGAAATGTGTACTTAGAAGGGGGCCCATGTTTTCCATCTCATTATCTATTATCTGTTTTGTGATCTTGCACAATTTTGATTATCTGTTACCCAACTACATGCTTCCTACGAGAGGGTGTACTTGGAGGGGACTTAGTCCTATCTGTTGCATGATCGTCTGTTATCTGTCTATCTGGATCTGATATATGATATCTGTCTGAACCCTGAGTACACGCCCTATAAGATCCCCAACGAAATCTACAAACATAACTGTTTTGAATGTAGCAACCATGTGATAAAAGGATGGCACATGAAGTTCTACCTAGTGAGTAATTAATACAAGACTTATAAAAATCTGAATCTGTATCTGTATCTGAAATCTGAAATCTGAATCTGAATCTGTTATATGTATCTGGCTATCTGTTATCTGATTATCTGATTACTGGTTATCTGTCTGACATTATCACTTGACACCATATTTGACACTATCCGTATATCTGTCTGTATGACTTTTGACTTTGACACTTGACACATGTTAGTATACCATGCTAGGTCTGTTTCTGCTAATATTTAGATTTGTTTAGTTTTTCCCATATACTTATATCCTACATTATAAGTGGTCCGTAACTTGCAATTGATGGGTACTTGTTTTTTTTCCTTCTTCTGTAAATTTACTAATTGCAGATCTGGATGGTCAGCTGCGAGATGGTATTGGCGTGATGATGTATTAGTGCTAGATTTTCTGCTTTATTATTATTATTTGTTGCTTGAACTTGAATAAAATGTACTTGATTACTTGGATATTTATTTGTATTTGGGCGATGTGACCCAGGATATTTGACTTGTTCAGAATTTGATTATTTGAGATTATTATATTTGGTTTCAAGTAATTTTTGTTGGTATCTTGCTTCAATTATGCCTGGTGGTTGATACTCTTGCTTCCGACTCTGATTATTTTTGTGATATGTTGGATAGATTCTTGAACAGCTTGTGGATGATGAAAATCATTCGCTGGGCTTTTATCGCGTATCCATATTCCGTATTCCTTTTTGGGAAGCGGGACGTGACAGGGTGTTTAGTGGTATCAGAGCACCAGGTTTGGCTAATGTATTAGTTGCCTAATATATTAGACAAGCTTGGCTCGAACTAGGATCTGTTCAACATTTCACCAATCATGCATACATAAATGAATGTATACCAACTCTGATTCCGGACGCTAATTGTTTTTGGTTTTGTGCAGACTATGGCTCGCAGAGGTTCTACTTCTCAGTTGCAGGTTGATCTGATTGAGGCTGTCACTATTGTGCTTGAGCGGCTGCTTAATCAGCAGCAAAACCACAGTGATCTTGTGATGGCTGCTCTTGAAACTGCCCGGGTTCTGCCTCCTGTTGTTCCTGTGCACGCAAATCTTCTGCCTTGTCCAGGAACAGTTATAGATTTTGTGAGGCTGCATCCTGACTGTTTTTTCGGTACAGAGACGCCTTTGGAGGCTGAATAATGGTTGATCAGGACTGAGATGCCTTGTCAACATTCATCGGACCTAGTGTTTTGCCTTGGGGTGTTCAGGTCCTTTTTGTTGACAAAAAGGATGGTAGTCGTCGATTGTGTATGGATTATCCAGAACTGAACAGAGTTACTATGAAGAATCGGTATCCGTTGCCCTGAATCGATGATTTGTTTGACCAGTTGAGTGGGGTTGCTGTTTTCTCGAAGTTGGATCTTCGTTCTGGGTATCACCAAGTCAAGGTGAAGGCTGCAGATATACAGAAGACTGCATTCAGGACTAGATACGGGCACTATGAGTATCTTGTGATGCCGTTCGAGGTCACGAACGCACCGGCTGTGTTCATGAGTCTTATGTACCGGGTTTTCTCTCTGTACTTGGATAGATTTGTGGTGGTCTTCATTGATGATATTTTGGTGTATTCTCGAAATCGGGAAGATCATGCTGAGCATCTTAGAGTGGTTCTGCAGACTTTGAGAGAGAATCAGCTCTATCGGAAACTCAGTAAGTGCGAGTTTTGGCTCGACAGGGTTTCATTCTTGGGGCACATTATCTCAGGCGATGGTGTTTCTATGGATCCGGCCAAGAATGAGGCTGTGAAGGATTGGCCTATTCCCAAGTCAGTTTCAGAGGTTAGGAGGTTTCTTAGTTTGGCTGGCTATTATTGGAGGTTTGTCCAAGATTTTTGGAAGATAGCAGGGACCGTTGACTAAATTGACTGGCAAGGATCAGAAGTTTTGTTGGTCTGATGAGTGCAATGAGGCTTTTGTTGAGTTGAAGAACAGATTAACGTCAGCACCTGTGTTGACTATTCCAGATGGTTCAGGCAGATTCGTAGTTCACTATGATGCTTCTGGTAAGAGTCTTGGAGCAGTTTTGATGCAGAAGGGCCAGAGTCGTTGCGTATGCATCAAGGCAGTTGAGGTCGCATGGGAAAAACTATCCTACTCATGACTTGGAGTTAGCGGCAGTGATTCATGCTTTGAAGCTGTGGAGACATTACTTACTTGGAGACCGAGTGGAGATCTTTATAGACCACAAATTCTCAAGTACTTCACCCAGAAGGAGTTGAACATGAGGCAAAGGCATTGGTTGGAACTTATGGCCGATTATGACATTAGTTTGCAATACCATCCTGGTAAAGTAAACTTGGTGCCTGATGCTTTGAGCAGGAGACTAGCAGTTATGTTTCTTACTCAGCAGGATGATCTCATTGAGCAGATGAGGAGGTTGGAGTTGTATGTTGTGTTGCCGAGTTCTGGTCGGAGTTGTTTGGCGCTCCAGTTTCAATCGTCTCCTGTTGACCAGATCAAAGAGGCTCAGGCTGGTGATGCGCAGTTGCAGGGTTTTCGAGCTGAGGTTGAGTCTGGGTCCAGAAAGAACATGGTTATCCATGCAGATGGTTCGCTTTGTTTTGGTACTGGTTATGTGTCCCTAAGGGTGAAGTTCGTCAGAGGTTGCTGGAAGAAGCTCATCAGTCTTCGTATTCTATCCATCCCGGTGGTACTAAGATGTATCGGAATTTGAAGCTTCATTTCTGGTGGCATGGTATGAAGAGGGCAGTGGCTCGGTTTGTATCTCAGTGTTTGATCTTCCAGTAGGTTAAGGCAGAGCATTGAGGACCGCTGGACTTTTTCAACCGCTTCCTATTCCATAGTGGAAGTGAGAACATATTACTATGGATTTTGTGACCGCTTTGCCAAGGAGTCTAAGGGCCATAATGCTATTTGGGTGATTGCCAACCGTTTGACGAAGAGTGCTCCCTTCATTCCTTTTCGTGTCGGTCAGTCTACTGAGAGCCTAGCTGAGAGGTATATGCAAGAGATTGTTAGACTTCATGGGGTTCTAGTTAGTATTGTATCCGACAGGGATACGAGATTCAGATCTCAGTTATGGGAGAGTCTTCAGAACAGTTTGGGGAGTAAATTAAAGTACAGTACAACTTTTCTTCCCCAGACTGATGGACAGTCATAGCGGACTATTCAGATTCTCGAGGACATGTTGAGGTCCTGTATGCTTCAGTTTGGTGGGTCTTGGGAGGATCATTTGCATCTCATAGAGTTCTCATACAATAACAGCTTTCAAGCCAGCATTAAAGCTGCTCCGTTCGAGGCACTCTATGGGCGGAAGTGCAGATCGTCATTGTGCTGGGATGACATTGATGAGAGAAAGTTATTGGGTCCAGAGTTGATCACCAAGACAGTGGATGTTGTGGTTCAGATCAGGAAGCATTTGCAGGCAGCTCAGGACAGACAGAGGTGGTGGGCTGATGTCCATCGGAGAGCTTTGGAGTTTGGTGTTGGTGACCATGTTTTCCTTAAGGTATCGCCGTGGCGCGGTGTCATTCAGTTCGGTGGTAGGGTAAAGCTTAGCCCTAGGTTTATTGGACCGTTTGAGATTTTAGAGCGAGTAGGCAAGGTGGCCTATCGTCTGGCATTGCCGTCAGCTTTATCAGGAGTGCACGATGTTTTCCATGTCTCACAATTTAGGAGATATATCCGAGATGAGAGCGACGTGATCGACTATTCTGAGTTGTCCGTTCGGCCGGATTTGACTTGTGAGATTCTGCCAGTTGCTATTGTGGATCGGCGGGAGAAAGTGCTTAAGAACAAGGTCATCAAGTTGGTTCGTGTTGCTTGGAATCCTCACTCGCCTGGTGAGTCGACTTGGGAGCTAGAAGAGGAGATTCAGCAGAAGTTTCCTCATTTGTTTGGGTAGTTTTGTATTGTTCTTTTGGTTGTTTTGGGGTTACCCTATGTATCTTCTTTTTGAATTTTGAGGACGAAATTCTTTCTGTTAGGTGGGTAGGATTGTAACCCCTGCTTTTCATTTTTCGTATTTTGGTGTATTTTTCTTTTCTTGTGTATTTGTACTCTCTCCTGTATTTTTCTGAACCGTATATTGAGTTGTTTCAATATATTTTCATCTCTTTTCTCATTCTTGATTTTACGAGTTATTTCCGATTTCTTGGTTGTTCTTGTTCATGGTTGTTGTTTTCGCTCTTTATTGTTGTCTCGTTCTCTTTATATGTATTTTTGGGTGCTCTTGGTGAATTGGTGGTTTATCCCATTCCTAATCCTATTATTTTGATCCCTAATTGATTACCAAAGCCAAATTACCCAATCCTAGTTGAATCCTATTCATTTTAATCCCCATTTGTCTTATGGGATTAATCCTATTACCACTCCTAATACCCATTAATCCACAACTAAAACCTATGTATAAATCTCTCTCCCTCTCTTCTAAACCCTAACCCTAACCCTAAACTACCCGGCATCCCTACCTCTCTTTCTCTCTCGCGATTTGCGGCCCCCAACCCGACAGCCCCCAGGCCGGCGCCACCACCTCCAGGCCGCTGACAACCCACCTCCGGCTGCTCTCCTCCCGGCCACACCCCAACACCCGAGTCACTTCTCCACTACTTCCCAATCCTCTCCTCTCGGCACATCTCCTACACCACCGCATACTCCCTCGTCCCTCTCTCTTGACTGGTGCACGTGCATGTAAGTTGCACGTGAGTTGTTGATTCGTAGATCTTCATTCGTGGATTCGTTGATTCGTGGATTTTCGTTCGTGGGTTCTGCTCCTTACTCTTGGATCTCGTTGTTCTTCATCTTCGGTTAAGGCAAGTAACTTGTACTCCAATTCATTTGTTTGATACAAGTCAAAAATACCACCTATAGTGTAGTTGGGTCGAGAGACTACTCTTTTTTGTGTTAGGTTTGATGGATTTTGTCTCTATTATGAAAATTTGACCATAGATGACTCACGACACAATATGGACAAGAATTAACTTAGGATTTACCCATTTTTGGTTTCGATCATGTATGTAAGACTTTTGTGAAAATTTGTGATTTGGTTGAGACCAATGTGATATATTTGGTGTGGACATGCTAGATACCCTAAATTATGATGTTTAGACACTGGGTAGACTCGATTTCATGTTTGGGTGTGTTTTGAACAAGTTTGGTATGAGATATGTTGAGTTGTTGTTAAAGGGGAAAATCTGTATTTGTCGCTGATCTATTTTGTTTGCTGTTTTGGACTGTCTTGAATTCAGTGTCCTAATTTCGGTATAAAACATGAGTTTTATATAATTTCGTCTATTTTTAAATCCTTCTGACCGTGCTTGATTTTGTTTTCGTATGACTGAGTTATGACTGTTTTACTACAGAGGTGTCGACCTTTTCCAGATTCTGTTTTTCGGTATATTTGATGACAAATCATTTTAAAGAACTATGCTACATATATTATTTTGATCCAAAACTTTGGTCAGTGATCCTTTATCTAGTTAGGGATTACCCTGAATTTTGGTGAATTTTATTGATGAGTTTTATGTGATGCTTCATGCTCGTTTATGAAATCTATACTTGCTGTATTTTGCTCGCTATTCTGTAAAGAACCCTATTTTCACTATGATTCCGTTTGCTGAATGAAAAATGTTTGTGATATATGAAAGTTAGTTTTTTTAATCTATTTTCATCTCCTTTTGGCAGATTTGAATTTCGTTTCACGGCTTGCGAGATATTTCAGTTTTCGTACAGTAGTGTTGGGAATTCCAGATTTGTCAAACTATCGTTTCTTGATGTTTTCTTATTTTTGACGACTGAACTAATTTTACTGAAATATTATGAAACTTCATATTTTGATTCTAGACGTATAGGAGATTACCACAGATTTTTTTTGGATTTATTTGAGGAGTTTTAATGCCGTTTTTCTGACTGTGAATTCGTTTTACTGATTTCTAGCTGAACGTGTTTTCCGGATTCAAACCTGTTTTGAGCTATGATGTTTTGAATTACTATATGACTTAATTATATTCGCTGGATTCGTATGGAAGTCTATTTTCCAGATTCTTTGACGGATCTAGATTTGCATTTCTGTAGCGACGAGATATACTGTTTTAGTACTTTACTTTCTTGCAGTCCTGAATATGAACATACGCTATTTTGCCCGTTTATGTGACTGTATATTATCCATGCATGTTTATTTGTTACCCTGAACCTAATACTGATTATACATGTTAGTTTGACCCTATTTCGTACACATTTATGCCTTTTGATGACCATAATAAAAGTAATCAAGCCGGGGTTTAAGAGAAAGATCTAGTAGTGGGAAAGCATAGAAATGTGTACTTAGAAGGGGGCCCGTGTTTTCCATCTGATTATCTATTATCTGTTTTGTGATCTTGCACGATTTTGATTATCTGTTACCCAACTACATGCTTCCTACGAGAGGGTGTACTTGGAGGGGACTTAGTCCTATCTGTTGCATGATCGTCTGTTATCTGTCTGTCTGGATCTGATATCTGATATCTGTCTGAACCCTGAGTACACGTCCCTATATGATCTCCTATGAAATCTACAAACGTAACTGTTTTGAATGTAGCAACTGTGTGATAAAAGGATGGCACATGAAGTTCTACCTAGTGAGTAATTAATACAAGACTTATAAAAATATGAATCTGTATCTGTATCTGAAATCTGAATCTGAATGTGTTATATGTATCTCGCTATCTTTTATTTGATTATTTGATTACTGGTTATCTGTCTGACATTATCACTTGACACCATATTTGACACTATCCGTATATCTGTCTGTATGCCTTTTGACTTTGACACATGCACATGTTAGTATACCATGCTAGGTCTGTGTCTGCTATTATTTAGATTTGTTTAGTTTTTCCCATGTACTTGTATCCTACATTATAAGTGGCCCATAACTTGCAATTGACGGGTACTTGTTTTCTTTTTTCTTCTCCTGCAAATTTACTAATTGCAGATCAGGATGGTCAGCTGCCAGATGGTATTGGCCCGATGATGTATTAGTGCTGGATTTTCTACTTCATTATTATTATTTGTTGCTTGAACTTGAATAAAATGTACTTGATTACTTGGATATTTATTTGTATTTGGGCGATGTGATCTAGGATATTTGACTCGTTCAGAATTTGATTATTTGAGATTATTATATGTAATATCCCGGACAGATATTACCGTATATAAATTATTATTTTATTATTATTTTATTATTATTTTGTTTTAATTCCAAAATTAGAATATTTTTGCGATTTTCACCCGGTTTATTCTTAGACATCATCTGTACCCAGATATCAGTCAGTATACATCCGTATTGTATCAAATTGATACCGTGATCTTCCGAACTAATAATAAAATTTATTTTATTATTATTTCCGAGATTTAATTATTTTTATGCGGATTATGCGAAGATTTTCGGTATACGGATATATATACGCACGTACGAGTAGTATGTCGATTAGTGCATTATACGAATTGTGTGTTGTGTATTTTGGACAACATTTATTTTGCTATGACAAAACCTAGTAGGGATGGTTAGGGTTTGATTAGGAGGTTAAATCTAGGGTTACAAAGACATAAGGGATTAAAAATTCTTCTAGAAAACTTCTCCTCCACATCAACCTCCCCTCACATAACACCTCCCCCACATTCCCCCTTCTCCCTAGGTGAGGCTGGCCCCCATTTCATGGGAGGGGGTTTTTGCAAGAGCGTGTGTGCCCATTTACACTTTCCACCCTTCTCTCCTCCTATAAATACCCTCCTTCTCCTCCTTCTCTCATTTTAGAAAGATCAAAAGAAAGAAAGAAAGAAAGGAAAAGAAAGAGAGAACAAAGGCTAACTTGAGAGTTTTGTTTTGTAGGGTGTTAGAAGCTTTCTAAAAGCTTAGGGGAAGGAGAAGTTTTACTAGCAAGTTCTTCCTACAAGTAAAATAAGGTGGGGGTTTCTTCATGCTTCCTTGATTGTTTGTTTGTTTGTTTGTTTGTTTTGTTGTTTGACTTCTTCTTCTCATCTTCTTGTTTTGTTTTCTTTGGATTTTGATAGGTGTGTTGTTGTGTGTGAATGTAGTAATAAGTAAAAGAGAAAAAGTAGTAGTAGTGACTACTAACACATAAAGATCACACCTTTATTATAGTAGTTGTTGTTTGTGGTTATTGATTGGACTAAAATTCACATATGGCATATGGACTTGAACATACAACCACTTAAGGTTGTAGGACTTGGATGAGAACTACACATAAGCATATGAATACATTTTTACAACCATTGTTGGTTGTAGGACTTTTATGGAACTTGGATTAATAATAATAAGCATATGTTTTGTTGTAATTTTCTTTATTGAATAAAAAGATCTTTTCTTTTTATTAAACACTAGTTGTAGAAATATTAAAAAGATCTTTTCTTTTAATCACTAGTTGTAGAAATAATAAAAAGAGATCTTTTTCTTTCATAGAGTAAAATAAAATAAAAATGATCTTTTCTTTTATCACTAGTAATAATAAAGACTTGTGAGCAACTAAGTAGTAGCATGCTAAAATATAAAGTAAGTAGTATGTGATTAAATGAGGTAGTAGTAGCATGTTAATTAAATAAAGTAGTAATAGTATGTTGATTAATAAGGTAGTAGTAGTATGGTTGATTAAATAAAGTAGTAGTATGTTGATTAAAGGAAGAAGTGGTAGTAAGTAGTATAGATGTTTATGTCCATAAAGTAGTAGTAGTAATAGATAGTTGTATGTTGTGATTTTGATAAGAATGAAGTAGTAGTAGATAGTTGGGTGTTATGTTCTTGACTAAAATAAAGTAGTAGTAACGGTAGATAGTTGTATGTTGTGCTTTTGATTAAAATGGAGTAGTAATAGTAGTAGATGATTGTAGATGTTTATTTTGTGCTCATAAAGTAGATACCATGCTAAGATTATATTAGCATAATGTAGATATGCTTAGAATGTTGTAGGACTTTTTCTAAAAATATACTATCATGTTTTCATGCTTAACTAGTTGTAGGATGCCTTCTAAAAATATCCTACCATGTTTCATGCTTAGTTAGTTGTAGGATTTCTTCAAAAAAATATCCTACCATGTTTTCATGCTTAGTTAGCTGAAGGATTTCTTCTATAAATATCCTATCATGTTTAGAATGTTGTAGGATGTTTTATAAAAATATCTCATCATGCTATATGTTTAGAATGTTGAAGGATTATTTCTAAAAATATCCTATCATGCTTTATTCACTCTAAAAATATCTAGCATACTTAATGATGTTTAGAATGTTGGGGGAGTAATTCTAAAATTGCCTATCATATGTAGGAATGACATATATGTTGTAGGTTTCCTTCTAAGATTACCTATCACATTTTTTAAGCTTAAAATGTTGTAGTATGCTTCCTAAAATTAACCATCATGTTTTAGGAATGCTATTTCATGTTAGAATGTTGTAGGACAAATTCTAAAGTTCCTACCATGTTTAGATTAGCCTATTTATGCTTAGGATGTTGTAGGATTAATTCTAAAATTCCTACCATGCTTAGATTAATCTATTTATGCTTAGAATATTGTGGGATGCAATCTAAGAGTTTCCTACCATGTTTAGATCCACTCATTTATGCTTAGAATGTTGTAGGAATCAATCTAAGAGTTTCCTACCATGCTTGGATTAATTTCATTATGCTTAGGATGTTGTAGGATCCATAATAAAATTACTTACCGTGTTAGTTAAATTGTAGGTATGTGATATACCATGCTAAGTTAAATTGTAGGTAAGTGATATACCATGCTAGTTTTATCTATGCCATGCTAGATTAATTACAAGTAAGTTGCATACCATGCTAGTTTAATGGTAGGTATGTGATATACCATGCTAGTTTAATTGTAGGTATGTGATATACCATGCTAAGTTAAATTGTAGGTAAAGTGATATACCATGCTAGTAAGATCTATGCCATGCTAGCTTAATTACAAGTAAGTTGTATGTCATGCTAGCTTAATGGTAATTAAGTTGTATGCCATGCTAGTTTAAATGAATGCTCATGTTTACATGATACCCATGCTTAGATAAGTATTTATGTAGATGATCATGCTTAATCATTATTCATGCTAAGTAAGTAGGTGTCATGATAATTATTGATCATGTTGAGTTAATGATATCCATACTATGATATTCGTGCTTAAATTAAAGAAACTACCCATGGCTAGTTGTAGTGATTTTATGTTATCTTCTATATCATGCTAAAGTTCAAATACATACTTAGAACGTTGTAGGGTGAGTGTTAGAATTACCTACTATGCCTTGGGATGTTGTTTGTTCCCACTAGTCGAGTTGTGGTGATTAGTCATGATAAGTAGTAAGCTTCCATGCTCAAATTATAACCTATGCTTGACTATAGTGGACGTCATGTCTAGGTCGTAGTGATCTTCGTGCTTGAGCCCGATGTAAGCATAAGCATTAATCACATTCATACATAGGAGTATCATGGTGGTTGTGTTATATGATTAGATTGTCATAGGAAGATGCTTGCAATTGTATGCCATACTTAAAGTGCTATAGGATGAAGTAATAAGGGTCGGGAAGACCACTAGTAATAGTTAGTCTGATAAAGGCTGTTATGTCACCTTCGGTCCTTCATTGGTAGAATACCGACCATAGACTATTAGGAGATTCTTCTGTTGCTTCTAATAATAGAAGATCAAGTTTGCTAGTAAGCACACTTGGTCGCTTTTAAGATTGATTACCTGTATGGTTGTTTGCATATGATTGTGCTCGTACGCGGCTCGACTGGCCCGTATGTAGCTGTGGGTCTCATACGTAGCTTATTTGGCTCGTATGTAGGTTGTTGTCTCGTACGCGGCTCGACCGGCCCGTGCGTAGCTGTTGGTCTCATACGCAGCTTACTTGGCTGGTATGTACATGGTTATCTCCTACGAGGCCCGCCTGGCTCGTAGGTAATTAGTATTTCATACGTAGCCTATTGGCTCGTATGTGGTTGTTACTCGTGTATAGCTTGTTAGCTAGTACACAGTTTGTTGTGCTCGTCTAGGGTGATATTACCACCCTAAGGGCTATCGACCATCAAGACATATGTTTTCTTACCCTAAGAAACTGTGGAAGAGTCACTCCTTGTGTACCGTCGAATCTTAACCATGGTAGGTGGATCGAGGACCGGAGTATAGACGAAATCCAAGTTTAGGGTAACGGCATGCATATATATTCGCACTGCCGAAGTCTTGGATCGATAAGCCACGAACCAGATCCTGTAGGGTTCTGGTAAGTCTAGGTTAAGCAGCCTAGTAGAGTTGTCTTGGAAAATCTAAACTAAGGCCTAGCATGTTGTGGTTATAATATTGTCCTCCCTAGGAGTGTTCAGGGCTAGGGACATTATTAGGGTAGTGACTTATAAAGATCATTACTTAAAACCTTTGCCGAAAGAGAGGAGTCAGTTGTAGGGGGCACCTTATGACTAACTCGTCCCTTGAGGCAGACCAGGTGGTGTTATTGGGTTGCACCTTCCTGTCAAAAGGGATACGTACGATGCCTTCTCACAAGTTGGGGACATGGGTTGCGTATCCTGATTGTTAATTCCTGAAGTGCCATGACAAGGCGGGCGGAGCTAGGGGGGATGGACCCCCGGAACTCCGTCAGGTCCTATACCAAGAGGGCGAACAGGCCATGGACTACGGTCCGACCAGGGGGCGACAGGGAGCTCCCCTGTTAGCAGTATCCCCGACGGTTCGTCCGGCGAACAGGCCATGGACTACGGTCCGACCAAGGGGCGGCAGGGGGCTCCCCTGTTAGCAGTATCCCCGACGGTTCGTCAGGTTTTTGAGTGAGGTCCGGTAGTCGGATAGCAGTGGCAACATGGACACCACTGGCGAACTGCATTAGTGGGACTTGACCACGTCTGCAACCTCCTCAGTCACGTTGTATCTGTCAGGAACAGGTTGTGTACAATTAGAATTCATAACGCGGGTTTAAATCCCTATATATGGAGAAAACGGCTTGAGATGGGGCGCATGTAGTATGGGATGCATGTTGCTTTAGAGACTTGCTGACATTAGAATAGGAGCATCCTAGTTCTATTTAAATATCGCATTAGAGTCTAGTTATAGCACTCATGAACACTTAAACTACACCAACACCATTGCTATATTTTGTATGTTGTTTGGGAGATTCGCTGCTATATGATCAGCCTTTAAGCATCAGTGAATACTGACGTCCCCACTTCCATAAGTACTGGATCGCCGAAGTACAAAGGCGAGATTCAGGAGGACTCAAGGCAAGGAAAGCAAGGAGTCAGTGTTATGTTTAGTTCCGCTGCAGTATATGTATTGATTATCTATTAGTTGAGAAGTACTCAAGTGAGAGTTACCAAGTGTTGTTCTTCATTCCTTGTCCTCTGATGTAAGATGTTGAAGGTTGTAATACTTGGAAATGTAAAGGTAATATTGTAACTCTATTGTAATGTATTGCAATTGTACAATGTTCAGACTTGTAATACGTTGGGTATTGAATAAAAAGTTTTAAATTCTCCTGTTTTTCTGTGTATTGTGACTAATTGAAGAAAAGGTCTTGGCTCGTGTCACGGTTTTCCAGTATTGAAAATCGGGGCGCTACATTATATTTGGTTTCAAGTAATTTTTGTTGGTATCTTGTTTCAATTATGCATGTTGGTTGATACTCTTGCTTCCGAATCTGATTATTTCTGTGATATATTGGAAAGATTCTTGAACAGCTTATGGATGATGAAAACCATTCGCCAAGCTTTTATCGCGTATCCGTATTCCGTATTCCTTTTTGGGGAGTGGGGCGTAACAGTGTCATACCAGATTGGGAAGATGAGGGAGTGATGTTAATGAGTCTAACAGAAATCCTAACAGCATCAGCCAAAAATGATGAGGAACAGAAGAGGAGAGTAAAAGAGTGTGAGCTGTCTCAAGAATTTGACGAGGCATGTGTTCAGCTACACCATTCTACTCATGTGTGTGGGGACAGGAATTCTAAAAAAGTATGCTGTGATACTGAAGAGTCGATCTCATAGTAGTGGAAGTGTACTCCTGGGCACCATTTGAACGAAAAACCTTGATACGCACACCGAATTGAGTGTGAATCATGGTCGTAAAGAACTAATAAACATTTGGAATCTCAGATCGTTAGCGCAAAAGAAAATCCCATGTATATCGAGTGAAGTCATCTATGAAGGCAACATAATAGAGATAACCTTTGCTAGAAGGTACATGAGAGAGTCCCCATATGTCAGAATGAACAGGTTAAAAAAGGATATGTGGTTTGAGAAGTTCTTTTGTTATTAAAAGGAAGTGCTATGTATTTGGCCAACTGACAACCCTGACAAACAGACATACGTGTAAAAAAAAAAGATTGCAAAGGACACAACTACGGGCTAAAGTCTTGAGACGAAACTCACTAACATGACTTAAACGTCTATACCAAAGATCAGCATCAGATGACATAACAACAGCAAAGTTAGGATGAAATCAATGTGCATGAAGAAAATCGAGATGATATAAATGAACCTGTCGACTAGCATGCCCAAACTCATGTCCAGTGTGTGAATCTGTAATAGAACTTATAGAATAAAATGTAACGAAAAGACCACCATCGCACAAAGCACTAATGGAAATAAGGTTCATAGATTACTAAGGAGCATAAAGAACATAAGACAATGTGAGAGTGGGAGAATAATAGATCCTGAGTGTGTAATGGGAAGTTGTGAGCCATCACCTGTGTGAAGGGATAGCGAGTGAGAGAAAAGTTCAGTGCTGGTGGTGAGTAATGTATAATTACTAGTAAGATGATGTGATACACCAGAATCTAAAAGCTAGTAAGAATTCATACCAGGAGTAATAGAGAATGCATGAGCAGAGGAGCCAACATTGACAGACTGACTTAATAACTGGAGTTCCAGTCGATCGAGGCGATGCTAAAGATTGACCCAATCAGTAGGAGATGGCAAAGCTGGAATAACGGTCATGATAGAAGAAGTAAAGGAAGAAGTACGGCAAGGAGGAATTGGACTGGTGATGCTGTGACAGGGATGAGGATGATTATGTTCCTGTTGTCAGGTTCGTGATGTTGCTACTATTGCTGGTGTTAGAAGAAGCGGTGGAGCATGGATAGGAAAGATGATGTTGTTGTCGATGCCGGGATTATGGATCAGTGAAGAGGAAGATGCCGTAACTGGAAATTCAGTGGAGACGGAAAGAAATTGATGAAACTGGGGTTCTATTAGAGAAGTACACATTACTGTTAATGGGTATTCAGAAGTCAAAGGAGGAGGGAGGACTTTGATGTTGATGTTGTCTTCGAAGTAGGAGATTCTGCCTTTGCAGTCAGGGTAAGGAGGAAATTGAATGTTATCGCCTTTGCTGTTGATTTTGCTGCTCTTGGTTGTTGATAGAGTATAGAGATTATGGATTATGATGTAAGTAGGGTTAGGGAAAAACATTAGGGTTAATACTCTGATACAATGATAAAGTTGACATAAATATTGGAAAAAAGTTTTACTGGATTGATTATAACTGCGTAAAATATCTTCTTTATATAGGAGAGAAGCAAAGCTAATCTAAGATATATTCCGATATGAGACTAATAATCTAATATAATATCCAACAAACACAAACATTGGACAAAGAGAAATGACGTACATGCAAATATGTGTTGGTAGTAGGTACTATCCACACGCACTTAGGGGTGGTTCGGTTGGTTGTAAAATAAATCAAGAGAGGGATAAACACTATAGCGAAACCTATTCCTTGGATTTGATTTCTTGAAATAGCTTTGGTTGGAAGTAGATTTACTGTATGAGGAATAGTTTTACATGAATGATTAGCTTTGTTTGAGTTGTAAGAAAATTTTAGCGAAAATAATTTAAAATAAATTTTTAACATTTTGTTTTACATGTAATTAATCTTAATTAATTAGGGCTTAATCTTAAAATAATTAGAGATTAATCCGAAATTAATTAAATTAGGGCTTAGTTTTAAATTAATTAGGACTTAATCTTAATTATGAAGCTTAATCTTAATTAAAATCACACTTAATTTTGTAAAATGGCTTTAATTGATTTTAGATTATGTGTGCATAATCTCCTATTAACTGTTCCTAAATTAATTAGGATTAAGTGTGCCTAATTTCGGATTAAGCGTGCATAGTTAATTAGGCGTTAGGTGCAGCCAACTTGATGTGGAGGGTTTTAGTCCCACATCGGAAGAGGAGAGGGGGATTGATTTGTTCAAATAGGATTTTGTACTTCAAGAAGAAGACAAACGCAACAACGGTCAAAAAGTACACATTTGTGTATTACTCTGGCTACTTTAGTACACAAATTTTTTTCCCTACAACCAACCAAACTTTAGCATTGTCACAACCCAACTGACAAATAGAGAAATCCTCTTTAGATACGCAGAAGAGAACTAATAATCAGATACAAACTACTATAGCATTGTCATAACCCAAATGACAAATAAAGAAATCCTCTTCAGATACGTGGAAGAGAACTAATAATCATTTCTACACCATTCTCAGTCTATAGTTATAAATCTCTAAGTGGAACATAATTAGAGCCAGAAAACAATAACTGGACGTTTATAGGACGCAGTAAAATAAAGGCACCCTCCACAATCATGGAGGGTGACTTGTAAAATAATCATTTCTACACCATTCTCAGTCTATAGTTATAAATCTCTAAGTGGAACATAATTAGATCCAGAAAACAATAGCTGGATTATTATAGGACGCAGTAAAATAAAGTCACCCTCCACAATCACGACTACAACTAACAAACCAAGGTCACACCAATACTTCAACATTGTTCTAATTACTCATCTAAGTACACAATTCCCTAAGAAGTTTTTCATTAAATTCATTTTATTAATGTCACGCTCCGCTTCCCAAAATTCGGGAATACGAGCACGTAAGAATGGCCCAGCGAAATATTTATACATCATCCATAAGCTGTAACAAATTAACTCAACAATATACAAGAGAATACAACCACGCAAGAAAAGAATAACCAGATAAACAATGAATAAACTCCAAAATAATCATGAAATAAATTCACGAAATAATATCCAATATCTGGGAAAAAGTAAACTTCGGGACACACAAGCTCGGAATACAAAGTATAAAATCAATAACAATATTCAAAGGGAAAAACATAGCATAAATATGATTCAAGCAATCTAATCTTGGACTCCATCTTCTAGAATCGTTGCTCACCAATTCCTTCTGGGAGTATTCTTTCAGTACCTGTAAACTCGTGATCTAAAAAGAGAGAAAATAATGTCCTTAGAGTAAGTCATGGACAGCAAGTAGAGAAAATAGGAAATAATAGGAACATGGTATATCAAAAAGAAGGGACAAGATCAAAGTCAATAGCAAAGTTCAAAGATTGGCAATAATGTCAGGGGTCTATATTTAATCATGCATTTAATTAGCAATGTCAATTTAAATTCTATCTTGGTGATGATATACATGATCAAGCATGGAATGTCAAATGCAGGTTATTAATCATTTTATTAACCTATCTAGTGCACGTACTACTGTATCCCATAATGTTCCATACCACAGGTTCGGTGCATAGAAAAAGTGAACGTTTTAGACTGATGGTGAACTCAACAGATCGTGTCCTCAGCATCGATAACGATAATTTACAAGCAATAATTAATAATCAATCATTTACCATCGATACTCCTTCCAATTAATATTTCTCCTCCTTCCATGTCAAGTGTTCATGTGAGCAAGAAGGCCTTTACCGAGTACAGTTTCCGACCCATAATACCCCGGCTTGTTATTAGTTTATTTTCATCCTATGCGAGCATGCAAGAAGGTGTCAATGTTGTATGATACTAAGTGTGGCTAATTCTACTCATTACAAGCAAAGCAAAAGACATTCTAACTAGAACAACACAAAAATAATTTAATATGAATAAGTAATAATTACATCATACAAGCATATAATTCATGATAATTAGTAAACAAAGTGCTATTTGATGATTAACATGCAGTTTTCTAGATTTATGATGCAATTTACAATCATGGTAATTAGTTCATCAAATCCAATTCAATGGGAAAGATTCAATTCATCAAATAATTCTATAACATGGATCTAGTTACATTCATGTGTTTCGTGCATATGCAATGTACAATAGGGACTAGGGTTCAAATCAAAGATAGCAGCACAAAGTTAAGAATATTGGGATTAGCTCATGTAAACCCTCAATATACTCAACGGAATTCAAATAGTAATATGATAAAAAGGATTGGAATCTACTTGCGAAGATCAAAGAAATTCTTCAACAAAACAATAAACAAATTCAAGAAAGAGACTTGCCTTTTAGATGAGAAATTCGAATATAAAGAATAACAGGATGAGAATCCCGGGCAACGAACCACGAAAAACACGTACACTCTACGTGCAACACCAACTTAGCAGAACAACCCCAACACAACCAGCAAGTAGCAAAACCCAACTCCCAAACACCAAACGACGTAACCAACTTCCTTCACCCGCACACCAAACAGCGACGACCAAGGAAGGGGGAACGATGGTGGGGTACGGTGGTGACTCGAGCGGCTCGACGGGTGCTCTGGTGGCTGACGGCGGGCTCTCACGGTAGAGGAGCGACGCAACGACAAGGGACGATAGGGAAGATGATACTCTGTTTCTCCCCGAAACAGAGGAGGAACAGGATGGCGGGGTTTTGGAGCTCTGGACGTCGACGACGAGGCTGAGGGGGATGCGGTGAAGGGGAGAAGATGATCGGAACGGTGGGAGGGGGCGATGGGGGTTCGAATGGGTGCAGGCGATGGGTTTGGATGGCGAGGGATCGATGGGATGAAGGGAGGTTCGAGCGGTGGACGAGGGCTAGGGTGAAGGCAAAGTCGATGGTGGGTCGGCTGGCAGTGGGTTGATGGGGAAACAGAGAAACGAGGAAGAGAGAAAGAGAGAGGGTGAGCGGTGGAGGAGAGATAAGGATTAGATTAGGGTAATTAATATTTAGGGTTAATGGGTATTTATATGGTAATTTGAGATATAGGGTTATTGGGTAATTGGGTTTTAGATCCAATAAATGAAAATAGATAGGATATGAATATAACGGATCAACATAAATCCGAACACACAAGAATAAGGTATCTGATAAAATACGATTTATAACAAAAATATAATTTGTATTACATTACAAAAATTTATATGAAATAACTACAAATACAATTATTAAGTAGAAATGGATTTTTAAGAATCAATCAAGAGTAATAATAATAACAATAATAATAATAATAGTAATAATAATAACAATAACAATAATAACAGTAACAAAAATAATAATGGTAATAACCATCATAATAGTAATAATAATAATAATAATAATAATAATAATATCAATAACAATTATAATAATAACAACAGTACTAACAATACTAATGCTAATAAAAATAAATTAACAATAATAATACTGATAATAATAATAGTAATAATAATAATACAATAAAATAATAATAAGGGTAAATAACATAATAGGAATTGGATTTAACAAATTTATTAAAATAGTCAAAATATGAATAATTGATCAATTAGGATTATAAACCAAAGTTAGAATACACCACTATTCGAAAATAAATATGATTTTCAATTGGAAAATACTTTAATATAAATCCAAGCTGAATTTAACAAATACTAAGTTTATAAATGTTGAAATACAGAAAATATACTCAGGATATATGTATTTGCAGGAACGGGGTTACAATTAATATAATCTACCATCAAATGATAGAGTTTTAATAATCTTCATATATGCTATATGACAATACTGCCAAATCTTTTGTATGCCAACTTACTATGTTCAACAAGTCAAAATCTCACATATCCGTACCACTCCATAAGGATTACATACAATATGACCCATGTAAAAATTACATTTCGTACTCTACAAATAATCTATCAAAACAAAAGAGCCTCTCAGTCTTCCAATTCTAGAAAACTTCTTTGTCTCTCCGTTGCATCCATGTAGAGACCATACACAGTAAATATCACTTCTTAACTAGCTCAACTGTTCTAAAGTGACAATAGAACCAAATTCTTTGATGCCTCGTAAAACCAGTCAACCTTTGTTGAAAATTTCCAAAAAATAGCAGAATAGAATGTAGGGAAGATTGAAAAGTTCGTTGGTTTGGTTAAAATTTCAACCTAATTTAGAAGGTGAGAAAGTCTTTTAACCTTCGTTGGCACTTCACATCTAAACAAGAAAGTGTTAAGGTTTCTTAACAAAAGTTAATATTACAGAGAGGAATCAGAGGCCAAGGAGGGAGCTGAAGAAGCCAAGGCATTTGGAAGATTTTGAAATGGTGTAATGTGCACGTGAAATTTAAAGGAGAAAAAGGCGGGAGTGAACAGTGTACACTGAGCTTGGTAAATAACAGCCTATAAATAGTAGAGATTGTAATAAGAAATGTAACGAAGATATTTTGATTCCCCTTTTCCCAGTCTTAATTCTTCTACAACCTTCTATCTTGTTCTTCCCCAATTCCTCCAATCCTCAAACCCTAGTTCTTGTAATTCAATTGTTTTCAGTTCAATTCTAGCTCAAAATCTTTGGTGATTGTCTGTGAAGTTTGAAGTAGGGATTTAGTAGGATTCCTGGTGTATCAATTGGTGCTTTCATAGTCTTGAATTCAGAATGTTGGATGGGCATCGATTGATTGACGAGATGCCTAGATGGCGAACTTGGATTGATGAAGCAGTCATTGAACAGTGCGAGTTAGGGAAGCATCACAGTGAACAGCTCTAGAATGTAGCGACGTCAATCTCAGATTTGGTTCACAAATTGACGATTCTTGATGGGAAACTCAATCAATAGCAGCTTCAGATGCGCTTTGTTATGGAGCCATAACATCCACTCGCTGTTGGGAATTCTTCTTATTCTAGTAATCAAATCCCTGTTCGCAATCCCAGACTGGATTTTCCAAGATTTGAAGGAACTAATCCAACGTGGTGGTTGTTCAAAGCTAATCAATTTTTTGTATATCACAAAACACCCGAAGAAATCATAGTGTCCTTTCATATGGAGGGTAAAGCTTTAGCATGGTTCCAATATACGTTTCGTAATGGCAAATTTGTGAATTGGGAAGCATTTGTGCGAGAATTGGATACTAGATTTGGTCCACCAGCTTATGTGGACTATGCAGTGATGCTTTTTAAATTGAACAAAACTTCTGCAGTAGCTAAGTATTTGGAAAGGTTTGAAGTGTTGGTTAATAAAACAATGGGTTTAGGATATAACCTGATCTTGAGTTGCTTTATTTCGGGGCTTAAATATGAAATTAAGAGAGCTGTATTGTCCCATAAACCCTAATGTTTGTCAGATGCAATTGGTTTGGCCAAGTTGCAAGAGGAGAAATACTTGGAGGAGAGGTCAGCTAGAGGGAAGAATGTTACCAATAAGGGTTTTTAACATGTATGTCCCTAACAAATATGTGAATATCACATATACCCCTCACAAATGTGTATTTTCACATTTACCCCTAATAATGTGTATCCAACTCTGAGTAATCCCTTAAGTTAAAACTACTTTAAAAACATAAAAAATGTATGAAATATATTGTTATGTTTAATATATTTTATGTAAAATGACTGGAATACCATTCCTCTGCTAGTTAAGCTTATTCTTCTTACTTTTAATAAACTAAATCGTCTATAAAATCAATTGAAATACATCAATCCTTCCCAAATTTTCGTCGGTTTTCTTTATAAATGGACAAATTTACAGTGCATTTTTATAATTTCATTTTCTTCATCATGTTTTCTAGCCAAATTCGCCACCAATCTTATAAGTTTCAAATACACATACTTTGAGGTAACTTTTAGGGGTAAATAAGAAATTAGCTCATATTGTTGGGGGCATATATGAAAATACACATTTTTGAAGGGCATATATGATATTAGCATATTTGTTAGGGGTATACATGTTAAAAAACCAACCAATAAACCTCCATGGATGCCAAAACCTAGTACCTTACCTCCATTACTACCCACTCCAAATACTACTGCAGTATCAAATTCACAACCTAAGTTAGAAGACCTTTTATTAAGAAAATTCCATCCGCAGAGTGGGCATTGAGAAATGAAAAAGGCCTATGTTTTAATTGTGATGAGAAGTATGTTCTAGGGCATCAATGCAAACAACAATTCTTTATGCAAATAGCTGATAATGAGGAAGAGGAGTTGGATGAAGCTGTGCAATCAACTGAGCAGTATGAACTTCTTACTGATCAAACACCTGAGATTTCCTTCCAAGCACTAGTTGATCAAGTTACTTTGAGAACTTTTCAAATACAAGGTACTATTAATGGGCAACCTGTGCAAGTCTTTACTGATTTGGCGAGCACTCACAACTTTATTCAAGAAAGAGTAGTAAGATACTTGAATCTACCAGTATAACCTTGTCAACATTTCAAAGTCATAATATAATTTTTATAGGTTTTTTAAATAGGTTTTCAGATCCGTTATATACATGTAAATTTTCCCCTAAACTATTGTTAGAACACTAGACCAGTAAAGACCAGAACTTTTGATCTAGTAGCAGTTCAATTCGTTTAGAGCAATTTAAATAGAAGTTGTAGCCCTCTGTGTGAGGAATTCATACCACTCGACGGTTCTCAATCCGACTTGTAGAATGCAAAATATTTAAGTTTTACTACTGTACTCTCAAAATTCCTGATTTGTTGTTTATAATTACACTGCCATGTTAAATTAATTGGAACTGCAGGATAACTTAAGAAGTTAGACCTGAGAATTTTAAGAATGTTAATTACCAAAGTCATGAACTTAATTATAACTTTTGCAAGAGTTTTAGTTAAGTTTTTAGATGAATTATCTATATAATAACTTGATGCTAAGTCGCTGCCTGCACAGTAATCTCATAAAGAACTAGCTGGTAGACCATGTTTCTGTAGTTGAAATGTATCGTGTAGATATGCGTTGGAACCGACAGGGAGTCTATTTCTAGAACCCATGAAGGAACCTGATTGGCTTTCCTGTAGCAACGAGAAAGTGAGTTTTTGTACAACAACGTTGTGCTGTCCAGAATTGTATGTTTATGTTTTTAAAATATAAACATGTTATTTTCGTATTTAATAATTGAATTGATACAGTAGATAGATTGAATGACTTTATATCATGTACTGCACGGTTCATTATTGCAACTGTTTCACTGATTATACCGACTGCCTGTATACCGATTACATGTATACAATTGAATCACATTAAAAGAATGACAAGCCGAGAAAATAAGGGTACGACCTAGTAGTGAATATTATAGGGGACTATACTGGGAAGGGAGCTCTTGGTTTTCCTACCATTACTAAATAACTGAATGACTGAATAACTGAATGACCAAATAACCGAATAACTGAATAACTGAATAACTGAATGGCTGAACACTGTATATTTTTCATTGAATATTGATACAGAATACTGAATGACTGAATAACTGAATAACTGAATCTTGTTTTCTTGTCTACATGTTTTTTTGAGTACATGACATATAACATTCACCATTAGAGTCAAAACGTTACATGATTTTATAAACCCGAACTTGTGGTATGGGACGGAGGATTGTGTGCATTAGTTAGGACTGATGAAATGGATAGACTTAAGATTTACACTGAGCACATGCATTTTCCTGTTACCAATTATATGATTACTATTTACGAGTTTTCATGATTTCTGTTTACATGTTACATGTTTCAGTCGACTAGTTTCATGATTCCTGCTCATAAGACAAGTTACGTGATTCCCGATTTCATGTTTGTATTGCTCGTTACATGTTTTGTTTCCTGTATACATATGGTTCCCTGTTCCTTGCTATATTCCTGCTATTGTTTTATTTTTCTTGTACTGCTTGCGGTCCGTTACTTGCTCTAATGGGTGTTCCTCTTCCCAACTCAAGATGATGAATTTATAGGAGTGAAAGAAGAATTGCCAGAAGGAATTAGTGATCAAGTGTTCTTTGGAACGGAGATGAATTCCAGCCTGCTTTACTTGCTTTATATTATGTTTCTCAGTTCATTTTGCATTACTGCAAACTTTGTATTTCAGTCTTTGTTGCCCCGAAGTTATTTACTTTCCAGATGTTGGTTATGTATGAGAAACTTCATGGATTATTCATGTTTATGTATGAGAAACTTCGTGGATCGGCATCAGTTGGAGTGCAGCATCATGCCAGTGGCTTGGAACATTGCTACATGTGGCGGTGTCGTCGTATATTCCCGGGAGTGTAAGCAGAGTCCCGTGGTTATTGGTGGTGCAGATTTCAAGGTTGAACCTGATCGTAATTGGAAATTCTAGATTCGACATCATCCTCAGTTTGGATTGGTTGGGTGAGTCCCATGCTGTCATAGAATGTCGAGTCAAGAAAGTTGTATCCAGAATTTCAGGTCGTGCAGAGTTTGAGTTCCATGTTGGGGAGACACCCCTTGGCCGACCTAAGACTGCAGTTGATCAGGAGGCTTGTGCTATGGAGTTGCACACAGGCTGTGAGGCTGCACCTCTAGTAATGTGGGAATTTTTGAATGTGTTTCCAGAGGAGTTGCCTGGGATACCCCCAGATTGGGATGTGAAATTCGGTATTAAGGTCTAGCCAGGTACTGTGCTGATATCGAAATGTCCCAACAGGATGGCACCAGTTGAGCTAGCAGAGCTGAAGGTGCAGATCCAAGGATTGCTAGATTTGGGATTCATCAGGCCCTGTGTTTCACCGTGGGGAGCTCCATTCCTATCTGTCGGCAAAAAGGAAGGAAGCCACAGACTGTGCATTGATTACCGGGAACTGCACAGTGTTAATGTAAAGAACCGATATTCGCTGCCCAGGATCGATGACTTGTTTGACTAATTGGGTGGTGCGTCAGTATTTTCAAAGTTGGATCTTCGCTCAGGGTATCATTAGGTCAAGATGAAAGCGGCTGATGTGCAGAAGAAAGCCTTCAGAACATGGTACGGGCATTAGGAGTTCCTAGTGATGCCTTTCGGAGTCACGAATGCGCCAGCTGTGTTCATGAGTCTGATGAAAAGGGTCTTTTCCCCATTTATGGACAGATACGTGGTGGTCTTCATAGATGATATTCTGGTGTATTCTTACATTCGGGAGGAACATGCTGAGCATCTGAGGTTGGTTCTACAAACTCTGAAGGTGAATCAGCTCTATGGGAAACTCAGCAAGTGTAAGTTCTTGCTTGACCGAGTTACCTTTTTGGGTCATACCATCTTGGGTGAGGGAATCTCAGTTGATCTGTCCAAGATTGCTGCAGTGAAAGATTAGTCAGTGCCTAAGTCAGTTTCCGAGGTGAGAAGTTTCCTTGGACTAGCAGGATATTATCGAAAATTCGTCCAAGAATTTTTGAAGATAGCTGGACCACTACTAAGCTGACAGGGAAGGATCAGAAATTTATCTGGGATGGGGCTTCAAATGAAGCTTTTGCAGTGTTGAAGAGCAGATTGACGTCGGTGCCAGTGTTAACTATTCTGGATGGTTCATGTGGATTTGTTGTTCACTGTGACGCTTCTGGCAAGGGCCTTGGTGCAGTGTTGATGCAAAAGGGCCGAGTGGTTGCCTATGCATATAGGCAGTTGAGGCCACATGAGAGAAACTATTCGACTCATTATTTGGAATTGTCAACGGTAATCTTTGCTTTGAAGCTGTGGAGACCCTATTTACTTGGAGACTGAGTGGAAATCTTTACTAACCACAAAAGTCTCAAGTGTGTTTTCACCCAGAAGGAATTGAACATGAGGCATAGGCGTTGGTTGGAGTTAATAGCCGACTATGATATCAATCTGCAATATCACCCCGGTAAGATTAACTTGGTGCCAGATGCTTTGAGCAGGAGACCAGTTGCCATGTTCCTGATTCAGCAGAGGGAACTGGTTCAGCAGATGAGGAGGTTGGAATTGGATGTGATCTTGCCGAGTTCTGATCAGAGTTGCTTGATGCTTCAGTTACAGTCGTCTCATGTTGAGCAGATTAAAGAGGCTCAAGCTGGTGATAAGCAGTTGTAGAGATTCAGAGCAGAGGTTGAGGCAGGTTCCAAAAAAGATATGGTTGTTCATGGAGATGGATCACTTCGTTTTGGGTCCAGGTTGTGTGTCCCAAAGGGTGAAGTTCGTCAGAAGTTGCTTGAGGAAGCCCACTAGTCTTCGTACTCTATTCATCCCGGTGGTACTAAGATGTACCGGAACTTGAAACTTCACTTCTGGTGGCATGGTGTAATACCCTGAATTTTTATTAAATGTAAAATTGTAGATTTTACATGTTGTGCACGTGCAAATTTGTGTATAAATATTTTTTTCTTATGAAATGATTTTATATATAACATGAGCAAATAATTAATTTCTTTCATTCTCTTTTTTTCTTTTAAGCCCATTTTTAAGAAGCCTAAATTTGTTTTTCTAAATAAAGCCCAACCAAGTAAATTAATTATTTTATTTTAAAAGCCCACTATTTTTGAAGCCCATGAATTAATTACTCTTTTAAACAACTTGTCATGTAGACACTTTTTTGTAGACAATTAGTTAATTTATAATGTACAACTTTAATTACGGGGACACTAGTTGGGACACGTGTTTGCACGTGTGTGTGCATTGCACACCATTTCTTGGCCAGAAATGCTTAGGAGAGAAGTGGGGGTGTGGGTTAGTGGAGAGGTGGTTTTTAGTTCATGGGTGGTTGCTACAACTTCCCATTGTATCTTAGCCATTGACCTACAACCATCTAATGCAATCCTAGCCCTCCATTTCACCCTAAAACTAGTATAAATATCCCTCCCTTATGTGCAAACAACACTAAGATTTTTAAAAGAGAGAAAGAAGTATATAGGAGAGTAAAAGATTGAGAGAGAGTAAAAAGATTGAGAGCATTAGTTGTGTGTGTTCCATCTTGGACGCCGGCCCATCATCAAGCACAAGGAGGAGGCTCGGGTTGTACCAAGGAGCAAGGAAGACGAGCATCTTGCAACACAATTTAGGAGGAGATGGCTACTTTGTTGGATTCCAGGAGACTCTAGGAGCTTTTCATTTCGTTTTCTCCAATAGGTGGGTGTTTCTCATGCTTCTAAATGTAGATGTCATGCTAGGAATGATTTGATAAATGGTTATAGAGAAATCAAGAAATTATAGTATCATGTTCGATAAATTAGAGATGGAATGATAATTTAGACAATGATTGAGAGATAATTGCTAATTGATAAATGTGTGAAATTGAAATGCTAGAATCTATCTTATTGTCATGCTTTATGTTTATAAATAATGCTATGTGAAGAAAGTTGTGCTTATGAGACACAAATTGATTGAATGCATAATATGGAATTAATTGTTTGAATTGAAACAATTTTATTGTAGAAAGATGAAAACTGTGTTCTAAAATATTATTTTGGGGAAACCTTGATTTTAAATAATATGAGAATTGTGATCTTATTTTCAATGTCAAAAATATATCCATTGCAACCTGGTGCAATCGACAGTCGACCGGATTCGAGTCAACAGTCGACTGTCAAGTAATAGATTTCGGACTTTTGTTATGGAACAGTCGACCGACTATTGTAACAGTCGACTTCCCTAGTTATTTGTTTTGAGTTTTTAAAACGTTTACAGAACAGTCAACCGATTATGGTATAACAGTCGACTGCCCTGATCATTTTATTTTCGAGTTTTTAATCTGTGCGGAACAGTTGACCGATTATAGTGTAACAGTCGACTGCCCTGATCATCTTTTTTTTGAGATTTTGAATCATCGCGGAATAGCCGACTGGCCATGTTTTAACAGTCGACTGCCCTGAAGTTTCAAATAATATCTATATTTTGTGAGATAATTTCTATGACCTGTGGCCTAGTATAAATGAGAATCTGAGACTGTTTTTGCAAAAAGGAACTTATTTTAATTATTAACTTAAATGGTTTTTTTTATAAAGAAAATTGAATGGATTGTTTTAAGAAATTTAAAATGATATTTTGGTAATGAGAAATTTGAAAAGTGTGAATTGTGAAACTAAGTGAAATTGTGAACTGTGGAATTAGTATGGATTAAAATAAAGATTAGGAGAATTATGTAGAAATATGAACTAGTGAATGTGACATGTTAGAAGAATTGCATTTTAATGATACTTTACTTGAAATATTGAAATTAGATGACATGATGAGTTATGAAGAGCATTATGAATATGAATACATGAATACTATGAATATGAAATGTGAATTGTGATTAATCATGAGAAAAAGACTTTATGAGTATGAAAACTCGATGTTGTAATTATGAGTTAAAATTAAGACCTAGGGTGTAGCTAAGCCTCATACTGACAATGGAAAAAATGTTGAAACAATACTTAAAATGAAAAGACCAAGATTTGGGTCATGTGAAATGAATGAATAAGATCGATATAGTGGGAGTGCTAACCCTAAGGGATTGATTTTGTTCATGATTCAATTAAACTAAGGATTAGATACATAGTGAAGATGTGACAAAAGTAAGAGAAAAACATTGTGTATAAGGGCCATTGGATTGGCGGCGTAAGAGTATTCACAGGATGTCCCATGAAGCGTCATGATAGGGCGTGGATACTGCTCCAGAGTACCGTCCCGGTGGCGATGCTCGTGGGGTGTTTGGTGACTACAGGTGGTGTCATGTCTATGGTAGGAGCTGAATTACCACAGGATGCCTGCATGATGAGTCATGTGTCAGTGCGTTGGGATTCCCTCCAAAGCACCTAGACATGAGTTCATAGGTCATAGAACATCTAGGATACTTACCGTAGTTATAGTAGTAGATTAAGTCATGGCGAGGGATTGAACCCTACAAGATGAAGAACGGTTAAGGGCTTGCCCTCGGACCTATGTAGTATGGGCTGCATAGACTCTGAACAAGTACGCATTAGTGTCATATAAACAGAAATAATTGCATTAAGGACTAAGTGCACATTCACAACACGACATCAATAGGATAGTCCCTTTAGCTTTGTTTGTAAACAAGTTTGTGGTTTGTTAAGTATTGAGAATCGTTATACTGTTTCCGACATAGAGAGGATGGCTGTGTATAATATTTCGTCAGTGAATGAACTGACGCGCCTACAGTTTTACATGCAGGGTAAAGATGCTTGACAAATTGAATTATACATGCTGCTCAAAGATTGATTTAAATGTGGTTTCATGTAATTACTGTAAAATTGCTTCCGTTGTAATAATGTAAAGGTGTAATGTAACTCTGATGTAAGAAATGTTTCAATTTCCTTGTAAAATTTTAAGAAAGAAGTGTGAAGATCCTGTGGAACTCCGAATTCAGTTGTATTTTGGAATTCAGGGTGTTACACATGGTGTGAAGAAGGTCGTAGCAAGATTTGTGTCTCAATGCTTGATCTGCCAGCAGGTGAAGGCAGAGCATCAGAGAACTGCCGAACTTCTTCAACCTCTTCCTATTCCGAAGTGGAAGTGGGAACACATCACGATAGATTTTGTGACCACCTTACCGAGGAGTCCCTAAGGGTCATAACGCCATTTGGGTGATTGTGGACAGACTGGCAAAGAGTGCTCACTTCATTCCCTTTAGAGTCGGACAGTCTACTGAGAGCCTAACAGAGAAGTACATGCAAGAGATTGTCAGGCTTCATGGGGTTCCACTCAGTATTGTATCCGACAGGGATACGAGGTTCAGGTCTCAGTTTTGGGAGAGTCTTCAGAGTAGTCTGGTGAGTAAACTAAAGTACAACACAACTTTTCATTCTCAGACAAATGGGCAGTCAGAGAGGGCCATCCAGACTCTAGAGGACATGTTGAAGTCATGTGTAATACAGTTTGGAGGATCTTGGGAGGACCACTTGCATCTTGTAGAGTTCTCATACAATAACAACTATCAGGTCAGTCTTAAAGCTTCACCGTTCGAGGCACTATATGGTCGGAAGTGTAGATCACCAGTGTGTTGGGATGACATCGGTGAGAGGAAGTTGTTGGGTTTGGAGTTGATCACCAGGACTGTTGATGTGGTGGCTCAGATCAGGAAGCACATTCAGGCAGCACAAGACAGGTAGAGGAGATGGGTAGATGTCCATAGGAGAGCCTTGGAGTTTGAGGTGGGTGACCATGTCTTCCTTAAGGTATCGCATGGAGAGGTGTCATTCGGTTTAGTGGTGGGGGCAAGCTAAGCCCCAGGTTCATTGGGTCGTTTGATATCGTGGAACGAGTTGGCAAGGTGGCCTATCATCTTGCATTGCAAGTGACTTTATCTGGGGTGCACGATGTCTTCCATGTCTCACAACTCAGGAGGTATATCCGTGATGAAAGCCACCTGATCGACTACTCGGAGTTGTCCGTGCAGCCGGATCCGACTTATGAGATTTTGCCAATTGCTATTTTGGACCGGCGGGAGAAGGTGCTGAAGAACAAGGTCATCAAATTGGTTCGAGTCCTTGGAATCCTCACTCACCGGGTGAGTCGACTTGGGAATTAGAGGAGGAGGTCCAACAGAAGTTTCTTCATTTACTTGTGTAGCTTTTGTTTTTGTGTTTGTTCCTTCTTTTTCTTTCGGGGTTACCCAATGTACTTCTTGTTTGAATTTCGAGGACGAAATTTTTCTTGTTAGGTGGGTAGGATTTGTAACTCATGTATTCCCCTTTCTTGTATTTTCATATGTATTTATTTTTTTCTCTGAGTATCTATTCTGATTGTTTTCTTCCGTTCTTTCTGAACCATGTAATTGTTTCTTCGTTCTCAATAAAACCCACCTATCTTGCCTTCGATTCAATTTTATGGCTTTCAATCTTCTTGATTAAATATTTGTATCAAATTATTGTCTTCGGTTGAATTCTTTAATTCTAAATTTATTTATATTCATGGCCTTATTAATTATCATTTGTTTCCTACCCTGCTGGATCCAATCCTACCCTAAAACCTTATAATCCTATCCTCATATTGGATTTTAAACCCAATACCCAATAGCCCAATACCCTAAAACACCCTATATCTACTAATCTTCCCTAATTACCCTAACCCTAATCACCCCAAACCCTAGCCGATATACTGTGTAAACCCCCCATCCCCTACCTCCCAACTCCTCTCTCTCTCCCGTCTGCACCCATCGAACCCCCTTGCCTCCTTATCCTCGTCCTAGCGTAGTCGACCCCTCATCGTCTTCATCATTGCCTCTCCACCACCACCTCATTGAGCCCCCGCAACCCTCAACAACCCATCACCGTAGTCGCTTCGCCCTCCTCCGAGCGCATCCCGCTTACACCCTCGCCTGCTTTCCCTCGCCCCTAGTTGACAGCCGATCCCTGTCGACTATCCTCGATGCTACTGCCGTCTCGCTGCCAGCCAGCCCTCGTGCCACCACCTCCGTTCGTCCTGAGCATCGCCCTGTGCTCCGCCCCAGTCACCACGGTTGTCGCAGCCGTCCTTCCTGTGCCAACTTGTTGTTGCACATGCTTTGGAGTTCGTGCCGGTGTATTGCACGTGCGTTGGGATCCGAACGTGTTTTCGTGTTTGTGCTCTTCGTCCGGGATCCATTCCCGTTATTCTTTAGTTGGATTCATCGTCTAGACCCAAGGATACCGCTTGTATATTGTTTTTGCTCTTTAAACAAGTACAAAATACCGCATATAGTCGTGCTCTCTTTTTTGTGTTCGTCCTCATAATCTTCCCTTGATAAGTCATGATCTCATTCGTTTGACCCATTCGTAGTCTTGACCCGTCATAATAAGTTGTCATTCACACTACATGAAAATAAATTTGATCTAGATAGATTCTTGATATATATATACTTGTTTGTAATCTATTGTATGTTGTGGATTTTGTTACATGATTGATGTGCCAGATGTTTTATCTCGTTGTAGACTTGTTAATACCCATGCCATGTTGATTTGAATATCTAATATATCATGTTTTACATCATACCCTAATTTGGATCTATTGAAGATGAGTTGTTTGATTAAATGCATGAAAGAATTTCGTTTTTGTTGCTGCCCTGTTTTAGTACAGCAATTTAAATCCTGTTTAGGCCAGTGAAATAAACTATTTTGTGAATATGATTCGTAGGCCTCAGTGTCAATTTTTCAAAACTTTTGACGGATCTCAATTTCAATTTTTTATGTGTGGGTTATCGTTGTTTGACTGCAACTGTGTCGAAATTTCCAGATTCTGAATTATACAATCATTACACGATCTATTATTTTAAAACTGATGCTAAAAGTAAAATTTGGACTTAATATTTTTCTGGGTATGTCTAAACATGACTAGGATCAATCCCTAATTTTTGTGGAATTGTTTAATGACTTTTATAATTTATTTCATTCTTGTAAAACTAATCATATAATTGTTAAACTGCATGTTGTTCAGTAAAGAACTCTATTTTCAACCTGATTCCAGTCACTTTTGATTAAAACCTTGTGAATATGAAATATATCCTGGTATGTCTATTTGACAACCCTTTTGACAGATTTGAATTTCGAGTTGTATTTTGTTAATTATCGCTGTTTTGGTACTGCTGTGTCTAAAATTTCAGATTCATAAATTTTCTGTATCATTCTGTCTTCCAAATTAAATTGACTATACTATGTGTAATGAAATTTTATGAAATTTTATATGCTGATACTAGACATGCTAGGAAACCTTCCAGATTTTTCCTAGATTTAATTAATGTATTTTTATTCCATTTTCATGCTTATAAATAAAACTTTGCGATTTCTGGCTGAACATGTATTCTGTAGAAAACGTTGTCTTGAGCCCTGTTTCTGTAGTTGCTATATGACTTGTGTATATGAGCTGGATTCGGATGAGAGTTTAGTATCTAGATTTTCTGACGGATCCAGATTTTCACTCTTGTGGCAATGGGAATCTCAGATTTGGTGCAGCATTGTCCTGCTGTCCAGAATTTAAAGTCTCGTTGTCCTAGTCTATTATGAGTTGTTTGTCACCCGTGCATGTTTTTGTCCGACCTGAACCTGTCTCTTGTTCTTGCCATGCTTTTCTGGCCCTGTTTGTGCACATATATGCATGCTTTAATAATAATGACAAGTAATTAAGCCGGAATTAATGGAAAGATCTAGTAGTGGAAAATATAGAAATGTGTACTTGGAAGGGGGCCCGTGTTTCCTACCTATTACATGTTACATGATTACATTATATATGATCCTGATTACCTGTTTACCTGATTACCTGGCTACATACTTCCCTATAGGAAGGTGTACTCAGAAGGGGACCCGTAGGTCCTACCTAATACCTGATTACCTGTTATATAATCATATGAATACATGATATATGATCCTATTTACCTGTTTACTTGATACCTGAGTACACTGCCCTATACGATCCACTACGAAATCTAAACGCAACTTGTTTGAATGTAGCAACCATGTGATAAAATTTGAGACGCATGAAGTGCTACCTAAATAGGATTAAATACATGACCTGTGAATATCTGATCACTTGCACATTCCTGTTACATGTTTACCTGTGCATGCTACCTGACACCTGTTACTTGTTCACCTGCTTGCATGCTACTTGATACCTGTTATATGTTACCCGTGCCTTGTTATCTAATCATGTCACTTGATTCTGTTCCTTGGTTTTAGAGTTAGTTGCTCTGTTTTTCTGTCACATTCCTTCCGTGCTTTTTTCAGTACTTGCTTCTTGTTGCTACTCTGTATTTTGTTTATCTGTTTTTTCGTACTTGTTGCTTGCACTACATGTGGCCCGTAACTTCACTGACGGGCATGTTGTTTCTTTTCCTTTTTCTTGCAAATTGACAAATTTTGCAGATTTCGGTGACCAGCTGCTCGAAGGAGTAAGTAACCAAGTGTTCTAGGCTTGGCTAGAGTTCATGCTTGAGTTTATTTCCTGTTTTGAATAAATTGTACTTATTGCTACTTGGATCTTGTATTGGGCACTTTGTTCCAGAACATATAACTTGTTATTTCTGCATCTGGTTTATATGAGATTAAGTATTCTTGTTTTTAAGTAATTCTATTGGTTATATTAATTTGTTTCATGCGTGCGTGGATGATTATTCCTGTTTATTTCTTGTTTGTTCCTGTGTATTGTTGTAAAGATCCTTACAGCTCATGAATGGTGAAAACCATTCGCTGGACTTTGTCGCATATCCGTATTCCATATTCCTTTTTAGGAAGCGCGGCGTGACAAACTGAATGGCTGAACACTATATATTGTTTATTGAACATTGATACAAAATACTGAATGATGAATAACTGAATAACTGAATCATGGTTTCGTGTCTACAAGTTTTCCCGAGTACATGACCAATAGCATTCACCACTAGAGTCAAAATGTTACATGATTGTATGCACCCGAACCTGTGGTATGGGACACATGATTGCATGCATTAGTTAGGACTGATGAAATGGATAGACTTAAGATATACAACGAGCACATGCATTTTCCTGTTACAAGTTATTTGATTCCTATTTACAAGTTTCCATGATTTCTGTTTACATGTTACATGTTTCAGTCTACTAATTTCATGATTCCTGCTCATAAGACAAGTTACGTGATTCTCGATTTTATGTTTGTATTCCTCGTTACATGATTTGTTTCCTGTATACATATGGTTCCCTGTTCCTTACTATATTCCTGTTCTTGTTTTATTTTGTTTGTACTATTTACGGCCCGTTACTTGCTCTAACGGGTGTTCCTCTTCCCAACTCGAGATGATGAATTTACAGGAGTGGAAGAACAATTGCCTGAAGGAATTAGTGATCAAGTGTTCTAAGGAACGGAGATGAATTCCAGCCTGCTTTACTTGCTTTATATTATGTTTCTCAGTTCTTTTTGAGTTACTGCAAACTTTGTATTTCGGGCTTTGTTGACTCGAAGTTATTTACTTTACAGATGTTGGTTATGTATGAGATACTTTATGGATTATTCATTTTTATGTGATATTTTATTGCATGCATGGTTATTATCATCTTTTATATTGTTGAGTTAAATTGTTACAACTTATGGATGATGTACCCATCCTTCGCTGGGCTTTAGTTGCGTGCCCGTGTTTCTGTATAATGGTGTAACGCCCCGAATTCCAAAATACACTGAATTCGAGATTCCACAGGATATTTACACTTCTTTTGTACAATTTTACAAGGAATTTAAAACTTTTCACTTTACATCAGAGTTACATAGAAATCTTTACACTTAACATTTTACAGCGGAAGCAAATTTACAACATTTATATAAAGGTACATCCACATTTGAATAATCGCTAAGCATCATTTATCCTTTAATCTTTATCATGTCATTTACCCTGCATACAAAACTGTGGGTACGTCAGTTTATTCAACCGACGAACATTATATACGGCCATCCTCTCTATGCCGAAAACAGTATAACTGATTTTCCATATTTAACAAACACAAACTTGTCACATATCAAACTAAAGGAAATACCCTATTGATGTCGTGTTGTGATTGTGCACTTAGTCCTTAATGCAGTTATTTATATTAAATGACACTAATGCGCACTTGTTCGGATTCTATGCATCCCATACTACATAGGTCCGAGGGCAAGCCTCTTAATCGTTCATCATCTTGTAGGGTTCAATCCCTCGTCATGACTTAATCTACTACTGTAACTACGGTAAGTATCCTAGATGTTTTCTGACATACGAACTCATGTCTAGGCGCCCTGGAGGGAATTCCCAATGCACTGACACATGACTCATCATGTAGGCATCCTGTGGTAATTCAGCTCCTACCATAGACATGACACCACCCGCAATTGTCAAACACCCCACGAGCGTCGTCACCGGGACGGTACTCTGGAGCAGTATCCATGCCCTATCATGACTCATCATGGGACATCCTGGGATACTCTCTCGCCACCAATCCAATGGCCCTCATACTCAATGTTTTTCTCTTACTTTCATCACATCTTCACTATGTAACTAATCCTTAATTCTAATGAAATCATGAACAAAATCAATCTCTTAGAGTTAGCCCTCTCACTACTACCGGTCTTATTTCTTTCATTTCACATGACCCAAACTTGGTCTTTTCAATGTCAATAATCATATTTCATCACTTTTCACTTACCGGTGTGAGTTTTGGATACACCCTAATTTTCAATTTCATTTCACAACTTCATATATTTGAGTTGTCATACTCAATAATAATTTTCTTTTCCAATCACATGATTTCTAATCTTTTCATGAGTCAATAACCATACATGGAGTTCAATTATACATCATGTATTTCATAACCAACCTTTATTTTCACATTAAAATCATATCACCAAATATATAGTCAAAGTGAATATTCACAAACCCATTATTGTCACACTATTCTTTAACAAGAATAATTCATACAAACTTCACAATATATATTTTCTTTCTTTGTTATTTTTCCTTTCTAGTACTTATTTCAAGTCCTTTGCAAAACACATTTTTCACAAAATATACGAGTGTAGAACCATAGTTCCAACTACACTTTTATTCCCAAAATATACTTTATTTTATCCCAATAACTCCCAATTAATTTTTCATAAGTCACACATGATTTTAGAATAATAATAGTATTTTTTTCCATAATTTTCACACATCAAGAAACCCAAAAAATCACTTTTTCACAAAAGTAACATTCTGGCCAAGGCCAGGATTCGAACCAGTGACCCAAAGGAAACCAACCGCACGCTCTGGCCACTACGCCACTTGTACCGTTCGATATAAAGGGGGATTAGAGTCTTAAATGCTCTCGGGATAAAAAAAATAATTAAATTTTATAACGCACACAAAAGATTGGGGTCCTCAAGCATCGAACCCGCGATCCAAGGGAGACCAACCGCATGCGCTGTAGCACTAAAGAGTCCCCAGACCACTTGAGCTATAGGCTCAAGTTGTCTTGAATACAACTCGAATTTTAATTGAATCAATTCTTTGTTCAATAGAACATTTCGATGTTCAAAAGCTCTCATTTGAGTTTTGTTTTTACCAAAATTCTTGCAAATCTCCAGAATATTTATTCAAACAATATTTGACATTCCAGTAATTTAAAAAAATGAATTTTCTAGTAATTAAACACATATTTTTCATACAATTAATTTAAATTGTATACTACTACTATCACATCTCATTTTGACATTTCTTATACAACTTAACATTAATACTTCCTATATTAATTCCCTATTTATCTTCCTTTTATAAACTCAAAAACATATTTTAAGTTACTCATTCTAAACATTATCACGAAAGTCCATCTAAGCATATAAATCAACAATTTCCTCCTACTAGCATTTGTACTTAGTTTGATACTAACAACAAATTTTAATTCCCGCATTCCATGGCTACACACAATTCACATACAACTTAAGGTTCATGACGGAATAACATGTAATCTGTTTAGCATCAATTCAATTAACTAATAAGCCCTTTTTCCAATTAAGTGTACTCTTATTAATCTCTTTCATGCATTATCATTTCAATCAATCTTAGCATGATATCTAATTAGAAATATAGAAAATAACCCACCTTATTTGGAGAGAACAAATTTTGCAACACCTCCTAAACAAAAGAGTCCTTCGCGAGCTTGCCAAAAGAGTGTTCCTCCTCCTCCTTGATGTGCACCCGAGCCTTCAAAAGATGCAATCCGAGCCTTCCTTGTGATGATGCCGGCCTTCCTTTGATTGCAAGCACAACTCACCCACAATCCCTCAATCTTTTATCTCACTTACTACACTACTAACAAATGTATTTTCTACTATAGGTTTTTTGGAGAATGAAGAGTGCAAGAATAACTAGGCTAGGGGGGTATTTATACTAAAAATTGGAGCAAATGAAGGGCTAGGATCAATCTAGGAGTTAAAAATAGAACGCTAGGATTCAAGGGGAAGTTGTAGTAACCAACCATGATTTAAACAATTACCACCCATAACTCCACTTCTTTTTTTCCTTTTCCCTCCATTCAAAACCGGCCCATAGTGTGCTTCATGCATGTGTACGTGCAATGCACGTGCATTCAATAGTTCTCCATATAAAAGTTGTACATTTTATTTTTTATAAAACTAATATTATAAAAATATTCTACATTACAAGTTGTAATAAAAAAAGAAATAGCACATGAGCTTTATTTAATGGGCCAAATAATGGTTTACAACAAATAAATTAGATTTGGGCTAAAAAGAAGGCTTATGTTTATTTGAAGAAAAATGGGCCTTTATAAAAACAATTAGAGAACACACACACACACACACACACACACACACACACACACACATACACACACACACACACACACACACACACACATATATATATATATATATATATATATATATATATATATATATATATATATATATATATGGGTAAAAGGGATATGAGCAACTTGCTCATTTAGTAAATGAGCAAGTGATGAGGTGGCATGCATGTGATACATTAAGTATCTAACCACTTTTAGGATTTTCCAATCACATGCATGCCACCTCATCACTTGCTCATTTACTAAATGAGCAAGTTGCTCATATCCCTTTTACCATATATATATATACACACACACACACACACACACACATTATCCATAATGAAAAATAATTATAAGATTTCATACTACAAAAAATTGCACGTGCACAATACGTGCAAAAATAAAATAATAATTTTATTACAACTGGAAAGCGGGGCGTGACAGATGTACATGTAAATAGTAATTGTTGAAGATATATGTGTAAATATAATATTTATTCATGTTCTTAAGTACAAAAATTGTTGAAACCATAGGGTATCGGGTGCAAAAATACTTAAGTGCAAATATTTATTTCCCGCTATCGGACTCGACGGGTACACTTTTTTAATTAGGACCTGGACTCGGACCCGATTCTTGCAAGTCCGGGTCTGCGTCCAAGTTTTGGACCCGTGAGGTACGGGGACGGGGTCCGGGTAGTGGAGGACTCGACCCGGTAGGAGCCGATTGCAGCTCTAATTGCTTTTGATCTGAACATAATTTTTATATAAGCCATTAGTTTCATCTATCTCTTAAATTCTAATTATTAAAAAAAATTTGACCCCATTAAATTTTAGTAAACCCTGTCTAGTTTTCACTTTGCTATATCTCTATTATTTTAATGGGAGGGTATTACCAAACAAACTCCATTTGTAACCAGATAAATACGTGCATTGTAACCCAACAAACACGTACAATGCACATACATAACTAATATAAATAAGGTCTTAGGTTTGTTGTCAGACAACATCAGATTTATATATATATATATATATATATATATATATATATATAAAGTTGTTTATCGCACGTGTAAATTGTTAGTTAAAAATATAATGTCAATTGGGGGTTGTATAGAATTAGCTAAATTTTATGGAGATAATATCACAAATGCTACACCTATTATCAAATCTACTACTTTTCTCTTTACTACCTTAGGTGGTACACTATTAATGGAGGTTACACTACAAAAAAATAGTTTTACACCGGCGTTTCTACTCCGGCATTTTGGTAGAAACGCCGCTGTAAGAACAAGTTAACGTAAAGAAACAAAAAAATCCAACTCTACATCAGCGTATCTGAAAAACGCCGGCGAATGTAGGTATACACTGGCGTTTTTTTGTTGAAACGCCGGTGTAGGTTGCGGATAAGTGAAAATACTCTCGTCTCTCTCTCTCTCATTTTACTTTAATCCCTATTTCCCCCCAAATTTTCACTCTATCTCTCTCTCTCCATCTCCCTCCTCCCATCTCTGCCCCCATCCCTCCCCGCCGGCCTCCTTCCCATGTCTGTCCACAAATTCTCCCTCGACCCCGCCTCCGGCCTCCTCTCCGTCCACCTCGACCGCCCCTGCCTCACCCACTACAATCGCAGCCCTGTCCGCTTCGACCAGACCATCAATGCCAACCTCACCTTCGGATCGCTGAAGGCCATCAAGGGCTTGACCCAGGAGGAGCTCTTCCTGTGGCTCCCATTAAGGAGATCCTCGTCTCCAATTCCAAGTCGGGGGTGATCCTCTTCGACATCGGCGTCGTGCACAAGCAGCTGTCTGTGTCGACTTTCGAGGAGCTGCCCAACTGCAGCGAGGAAGAAAGTGAGTCGGTTGAGATAGGTTTTGATTTGATTTGGAAAATTTTGAGGGTTTGGGTGGGTTTGTGGGGGTGAACTGGAGCGATTGGTGGATAAATTTGGGATTTCGATGGAGGGGTTTTGGATTTGGGGAGGGGTTTGAGGTGGGTTTTGATTTGATTTGGGAATGGTTGAGGTTCTATTGATTTGGAGTTATGGTCTTGGGTTCCTACCCCGTCGTCGGCCCTTACCCTATCGCCGCCCCCTCCCCCGCCGTCAATGTGGATAGCTTCGCTTACCAATCTCACTTCCGACAAAACCCTAGCCAAATTATTCTCAACCGTAAGTCCACTTCTCCGTCTTCTAAAATGACTTGATAAAATCAGTTTTTAGGTACTTAGATTTTCAATTTAGGGAAATTGATGTTAGGTTTAAATCATTTGTCAAGTATCAGATGGCTTTATGTACATATTTTATTCGTGAGTAGTTTTATGTAATTTCAGTTCTAATGTATTACTTGTGACTAGTTTTCTTTTCAAAAATTGGGTAGCTTTTTATGATGCAGATCATATCTAACAGTAAAAAAATTCAACTTGAATGTCATCCAATTTCAAATGGGAGTATTTGCATTGTGGATAGATTAATGCTTAGTGTACTCAACGTTTATGGACTCAAAATGGACGTATGTGGAGCCCGTATAAATGCACATCTTTCGTTGATCGTCTTTGGGCTCCAAATCGTCCCTCTTGTGTACATTTTGAGCCTACAAAAATGGTGTACAATTAGAACTGCCCTTATGGATACTTAATCTACTATCATTACGTATGAAAATTTGACTATTGAATTGTGCAGTACAATGGATGTAGTTGGAAAGGAGGGAAGCTTAAACTGGAAAGGGCTAAGGAGCATTATCTTGAACGGTTGAAAAGGGAGTGGACAGAAGATGAAAAACTTATGTCTGAAAAGCCTATTGTTCCCGTTGTAGAGAAAGTTGCGGATAATCCTAAACTAACACGTGCAAATATGGAGAAGATGGAAATGCGAATTTTCTTTCCTAAACTAAGAAAGGTAAGATTTGAATGCTTTGTTATCTTTGATTTTTCCCGAATGGAAAAGATTGTGTCGATGCTGAAACATGTTCTTGCATATTGTGGACTTATTGTGCTAATGTAGAAAAGCAGCCATAGGTGGTTGTCAAAAACGTATGGCAGTTGATGTCCTTGAGATGAGTATGTTCCATTCCATTTCCAGTTCCTACATAATTTGCTGCAGCTAAATTGACCACAAATTTTACTTTAACAGTATGATGTATTTTGCACCTTATTTTGTAACTTTTGATGTTGTTCACTAAACATTGCTAATAGTTAAGTCAAGCAGCAACTTTTGTTGCTGCAACTCCACTATTGTCCATCCAAGTAATAACCCCTTAAGTTTAAGCATAACGTGACGAAACATCCCCACATCTCTATATTTATTCCATTGCAATCGTGAATATTGTAAGTTTGTAACTTTTGAACATCTTTTGAAATGTATGCTTACATTGGTTAAGATATGGTTCACTCCTAGTGAGATTGAGTTGTCAATTAATAAATGTGCATAACTACATATTGTGGTATGTCTTCATACTTTTTTAAATATATACTCAGTTATGGTCAGCTATATGGTTAAGCTTGACAATGTGGATATATAAGATTGGTTTGGGGTCTTCAATGTAAGGAAATATAATTAGTTCTGGTTATTTCCCGAGAAGGATGTGTGTGACTCTCCTGCCAAAATATAAGCTTCAATGAACAGATGGTGATAATAGTTCGGAAAGTTCTTTTGGGCATACTCAACGTATGTTATTGGATTGTTTTACTTGATTGTCTGATTTTCCTCATCTAATAAACCAGCTTCATCTATCTTGCAGTGAAGGGAAACTACTTCAGGTTAGCGTCAAATGTATGTTACTGGATTGTATGATTTGAAACTCTTGTTTCAAGTTAGTGCAGCTTCACGAGTTGCTTTTTGGTCTAAATTTAGAGATGTGATGGATAATGTATCTAAAGTTGCACACTATGATTTTTTTAGGAGTGACTAGTGATGGAATTTTTTTTATCTAAATTTTATATACAATTATATCATGATGTCTAGATGAGTATCAGTTTCTAAGATAATGTTCATGCTTGTTGCTTGGGTTTGAAAATGAGATTGTTCTTTCTCATTGGTTTTAAGTGATATTGAGATGGATTATGTAACTGAAGTTGCATACTATGATTTACAGAGGAGTGACTAGTGATGAAATAATCCTGTTTGAACTTATGTTGTGGTTTTAATTGACAGTTATCTCATGAGTATTATAAAAGTATAAGTTTCATCTCAGTTTGTATCTTGTTTGCCTGAATTTGACAGTGAAAATAATCTTTTTCACTCTCTGTAACTTAATATTTTGAACTCCATATTTTGGTTATGAATGTGATGAGATCACATTATTATGTTTATGAGATTACAATTTGATGATATTATACTATTATGCTTCATTCATATTTTAGGGATTGAAGATTTTCAGAATCTATGCAATGATGAACTTAATTTGGGTCGCTTTTAGTTTTGCAATTGATTTTGATTGTAAGAGTGCTGAAGGGGGTTTTTTTTTTTTTTTAAATATATATATATATATATATATATATATATATATATATGTCTACCCCGGCGTTTTTTATAAGCGCCGGGGTAGCTTTGAGCAAAACTGGATAGCTATACCGGCGTTTTAAAAACGGCGGTGTAGGTTATGGTCGAAAACTGAAGTTCCAAACGAAACCACCCTTTCGTTGGCGTTTTTTCAACCGCCGGTGTAGTTTTAATCTATACCGGCATTCGTAAAAAACGCTGGTGAATGTCCCTAACATACAGCGACACATGATTCATCGACACTTGCACCGGCGTTTTATACGCCGGCGTTTAAAAATGCCGGTGAATGTGAAAAAAATGCCGGTAAAGACTTTTAGTCTTGTAGTGTTATCGTAGAGTAGGTGATAGAAATATTCAATAATAGTGTGTCACCTAAGATAATAAAGATAAACGTAGTAGATTTGGTAGTCGGTGTAGAAAAGATTTGTTGAACTCCCATCGTTTAAATCTCCCATCGTTTAAATCTCCCATCTTTTTCATATCTAATTTCATTAAAAAGATTTGCAAATAAGTCATCCGGTGGTTGAGAAATTATATGTAAAACTTTTCTCTATATTTTTACAAATGTTTGAACTGAATTAGTCCACAACTAAGTGGCAGACTTAAAAAGAAATCCACTTCAAATACTTATTAATCTTACTTGATTAAAACATTATACTAAATCTTAGTAATCAATTAATAATCAAGTAAGAGGTATTTTAAGTATGAAAATACCATAATCTACTTTAATCCGGTCTTATGATGTCATGTAAAGAGGCAGATAGACAGAAATGGGCAAAACCACTAATGGAACAGAGGGCAGAACCCAAAGAACCAAAAAAGTATTGGGTAGGGTTTCTCGAGAATAGGTAAATTGGGTAGGGTTTACTCAAATTTATCCTGTACTGGTATACAAGAGTACAATACTGCATGCATATATATATAAAAGAAAAACAAGAATTTAAATTCGCATGTGAACAATTGGATAAGAATCTCCTTCTAGATGTGAAGTATGTTGAATATGAAATTAGGATTTATGCTTTGGCGTCTATTATTTTGCTCAAAACATTATATTCTAAATATTCTGAATACCTAGCACAGGGCCGACCATGATTTCCCGGGGGCTCGAGGCGAAAGACCCAAATAATTAATTTTGGGGTCCCTAATAACAATATAATGTTTTTAACGCGCAAAATATGTGTCTATATTTATAAGGAAAATACAAATTTGGAGGCCCCAAAAATTACAAAAAATCTGGGGGCCTGAGGCGGCCGCCTCACTGGCCTCAAGGTAAGGGCTGACCCTAACCTAGCATACTGCTCCCAGACAGTGTATATAGATAATACCGACTTGATGGGCTTATGGGCGAAACAAGGTTGTCCAATAAGTCTACGTTTCTGATATTCATGACCAGATCTTATGAATATAATAATATATTTATATTGGAATATATGCGTAAGAGCCCTAAAATCTCAACAATCTCCTCATATATTCCAAAATGATTATATTCTCATGTTGAGTTTGTAAATGATCTATAGGCATGTTCAAAGATAATTCAGACAGATCAATATCAAGTTGGGAATGTAACACCATTTTAATTAATAACCTGTTCGGAAAAACAATATATTTTTGCCCACTTCATAAGCATTAAGTTTTGAATGCATGACTCACAAAAACATATAATCTTGTCAACATAATGTGCAAAATAATAATCAAGTTAACTATGATCAAGAAAACTAAATGAATGACCAAACATGGGCAATGGAGATAACTAAATCAGTTTTGAATTGAAATACTGAACTGAAATAATTGAGATGTTTAAAACTTATCAAAACTTATCAAAACTTCAAAACTTAAAGGAGTAGAGTTTTGAAATAGTTTGTTTAAAATCATATTTGAAGTTTCACCCTCAAACAAACTATCTATTCTGAAAAATAAATAAATAAATGATGAAGCTACTCCTTCATTCCACTATTGATGCCATCACCCTAATCGAGTAAATCATCATCATTTGGGTTGAAGTTGATATTATCGTTTAAATCTCCCATTTAATACCTGTAATCTATAAAGTTCAACAAAAAATATAATCATGTGTAGGCCTAAATGCCCATTATTTTTGGACTAATCTCTTAATTTATCCATAATATCTTTTGATAATCCATCTATAATAGCTTAATTAAAGTTTCATTAGTCTAACTCTTTGGCGAGTCCTCGTGTGCACACTTGGGCTTTTGGGCCTTCTCATTTGAAAACAGACAAACAAGGTTTTGTTTGATAGTATATAGTTGTGCATGTAGTGAGATAAGGTTTAGGAGAGGATGGATAAGCATTGATCATGCTTAAGGAGGTGACGGGTAGAACGGAGGTGTTTAGGAGAGGATGTGTAAGCATTGATCATGCTTAAGGAGGTGACGGGTGGCACAGGAGGTGCAAAGAGGAATGAAGTTGATTGGATAAAAAAAGGTTAATGGTGACTCGGAAAGTTAGGTGTTGTGAACTCGTGAATCAGTCATCCCTCAGTGTAAATAGGTTTTTCAGCATCATTACGAAACTCAATAATTCAAAAAAAAAAAAAAAAAAAAAAAAAAAAAAAAAAAAAATCACGTAAGAACGTAAGATGTAAATAGGAGCAATCCTAATTAAAGTAAGGGTTTGCTCTTATTGTTGTGTTGTTATTCTTTTTGGGTATCATTTTCTTCTTACCATGATTAATTTCTTATTTTAATGTTGATTTTGTTAAATACTTCTCTAATCCAACTATTGAGTAATTATTTAATTCCTATTACGCAACTGAGTCGAACAACCCGCCTTAGGGGGGTAAGTCCTAAAAAATTCTAGGCTCGGATTGGGGGATACTCGTACCCTTATTGGACTGTTTTGAGGGTTAAGTATGTCCTCGGCATGCGATGGTATTACCTGTATTGTGATAGGTTCATTTCGGCAGTTATGTTGCTCAGTTCCTTTCTGATTAATGATTGATGATTATTAATTGTGATTGAGAAGATTTCACAACTAATCTGTTATTTATTGTCCATCTTGTTCTTATTTTACCATTGTTATCTTTGTAGCACGCACGTGGTGCAACCCCTTACCGGGAAATTTGTGCTCGCCCCTTGTCTCGCAGTTTCAGGATTACAGTAAGCGAATGTATACAAGCTAAGTAAGAGGGAATATGTTGGAGTAGCATAAAAGGCAACCCGAACGGCGATGAAAATTTTTCTTTTTTAAAAGGATAATGTACTATTTTTTATATATCAAAGGACGATGTAATGTTTATGATAAATGAAGTATTGTTCTCTACAATTTTTTGATGGTTAGTTTCTACCATTTCTACCTGTATCATACCCTTCATACGCTGCTGATATGGGTAAATTGGAGCCACATTATCCCAACACATCTTAAAGCTTCTAAGGGCCGTACTGTAATTTCAAAACAACAATAGGCCTGCTAGAAAATCATGGGCCATCTTCAGGTCCGTCAGCTCAACCAGATCCACAATTATGGCGTACTTACAATCCAAAAAGAAGTGGATATCCAGTAATTATGGTTGTTAGTCATATTCCCCCTAAACACAGATTAATAATGAATTCTATCCATTCATTATGAGAATCTCTTACTGAATCTTAAAAGATACATTTTCAAGTCTACATTTTATAACTAAATCCTAGCCAATAAATACTATCCCCCCATAAATCAGTAAAAAGTAATCAATATTTCTCCACTAAAAAATTCTAATCATTATTTTGTGTTATTGAAGCGAGCATCAGAGGGTCTTACATCGGAATCACCTTCTATGTGAGACTTTTTGTAGGACCCCAGATGTTTTCAGCTGTGCAGACCCAGATCTAGGGTGTTCCAACAATCCATATCAAGATCTTCGCATTCCCAACCGTCCAGATTCAGATCCAGACATTTCCAGCCAAAAAGATCAATGATTTCACATTTAATAAAAGAACTCATAATCTGATTGCTCCCACAACAAAATTAGCAGCAACAACTGTGACATTTTTAAACAGGTGTGTTACATCTCATATCCATGCTATTATATGTATTTCAATGATTGAACGCAAATTAGGAATTTCAATTAGAACTCAATATTTGACTTAAAAAAGGATTCACTCATGTTCAAGATAATAAGTAGTTAAACTCAAAGAATCTAGTACAGATCTAAATCATTCATAGCAAGGATGTCAAAATAAAACAAAGCGTGCATCATTATCTATACTGCTATCTTCTTTCATAACAAGAATAATTCTTTAAGATAGGAAATAGAGTATAGATCTTATAGTTGCTAAATCCTTAGAACCACACATGTTTCCTATTAAAATAATTAATCCATCAATGAACGATTTAAAGATAACAACAATTATCAAATTTGGAATAATTATAAGGTTACCTTCAAATGAACATGTTATCAAATTTGGAATAACATTAAGACAAATCAATTATCGCAAAACATATCTACCGTAACCTTCTATGTCTAATTTTGGAATAGCTAATGACCAAACATCTTATAAGAAACAATAATATCATCGAGTTTGGAATTATACAACATTAAATATAATTGTCATAACTCCACTAGACTATCTAGGCACTTTTGATCACTAATGATGCTTATCAGTGTAAACTGTTATTCTATATTGGCCCTTTTCTACATATCCAAAGGTCACTAACTCAATTAACTTACTAAAACTCAAAACATATAAATTAATAGGACATCACCCCTAAGTCATTTAAGTGAGTGATTAGTATTGTTCTTTTTTATTACAAGTTTTATGGGTATTCAATCTCATACCCCACTTGTTTTAAGTGTTAAATCTTCAGTTGGTCCTTTGAGGACATCAACCACATTATCATTGGAGCAAATATCGAGTAATTGAATATACCTCTTTTTGTGAAGAAAATATAACTTGTCTTGTCTAAGTTGTATATTCATTTTTTTTCATGTTAAAGATAAAATATGTTGCTACTGCCATAACAGACTAATTATTATTATAGATAGGTGCTGAGCTTATAGAAAAGTTTTGCAAAGAATTTCCAATAATAGATCCTTTATCCATTCAACCTCATCCCTGTAAAAGAAAATGGAAAATAACTTGGAATCCATCGATGATTCAGCAATAGTAGACTGCCTTTTGAATTTCCAAGCAATTGCGTTACCACCCAACATGAAAACGTACCCTGTGGTTGATCGGACATCCCCTAAATCTAGTCCCTAAGAGGCATCAGAATAGCCATCAAGGTCAGGTGGATGTCCACAGCAGTATAGTGCATAGTTTTGTGTACCAACCAGGTAGCACATCAGGCTATCAAGGGCATCCCAATCCCCATTACTTGGATTGCTAGTGAAGTGACTCAGCATACTTACCACAAATGCGATGTCTAGTCTTATGCACGTCATAGTTTACATTAGACTACCAATAAGTTTAGAGTATTCTAGCTGACGAACTTGACCACCTAGATTATGTTCTAACCATGAAGTATTGTAGTAGCTAAGATATTTCTATCATTGTATCCCTACTGAAGTAATAGAGGCTCTCTGTAGTGTGACTGACTAATAGATATACCTTTCTAGTTGATGTCAACTTTCATACACAAAATTGTGTTAACCAATCATAGGTCTTTCATGTCACATGCATTTGTTAAAGTTAGTTTGACGTCTTTCACTATGTGAATGCCACTACCACAAATCAACAAATCACCAACACACAAGAAAATTAGAGTAACCTTATTAGATTAGAATGTATAAACATTTATCATACAAACTAGAAATAAATCCTATCTTTTTAATAGTCGTATCAAACTTCTAAAGCCATAATTATGTGCGTATTTCAGACAATACAGAGACTTTATTTGTTTACACACTTTATATTCTTGACCTTGCATGACAAAACAATCAAGTTGTTTCATGTATATTTCTTCATTATGGTCGCCATCTAAGAATGTTATTTTTGCATCCATTTCATGAATAACAAAGTTTTTAATAGATGCAAGGGCTAGAATGATCATAATGGTAACTTGATTGCAAACAGGTGAATAGACATCAAAATAATCAATACAATGCACATTAGGTAAAACTCTTGGTCACTAGACAAGCTTTAAATTTGTTAATGCTATTATCATGATTTAACTTCTTCTTAAATACACATTTACAGTTTATGGCCTTTGCTCCTTTTGGTAGGTCTACCAAAGTCCAAGTGCCATTCTGCAATAGTGAATCCATTTCATCATTTATCGCCTTTCCCCATAAGCATGAATCATTTGATCATATTGCCTCATCATAGAAGGTTGGATCATTCTCTAAGTAATAGGTGACAAAGTCACTTCCATATTCTACGTATTTTATGACTTGTGGAGGTTCTCTTATTTTTCTTCTTGACTTTCTACTGTCAAACTAGGATCTATGTCCATATTGGAATTAACATGTTTAGTCTCTAATTTAGAGTATATTACAGGCTCTGTGGATCCAGATAAGTTCATGCATCTGTCCTTAAGAAGAGAATTTTCAAAATAAACGACATCTCTAGACTTCATGAAAGAAATATTTGATAGATCTAAAAATCTATTAGCAGCAATATCTTCACCTGGACCAAAATATATGCATGTTACAGTTCTTGTTTCTACTTAAGATATTATAAGGTCAAAAATTTAATATATGTGATACATCCACAAGTTCTTAAGTGATTAAAGTGATGTAGATGTTTGTGCCAAATTCGTAAGGTCTAGTAGTGAGTTTGGCATGTAGAAGTGTCCCGCCCTGCCTTCCAAAAAGAGAATATGGAATACGAATACGTGACTAAGTCCAGCGAATGATTTTCATCATCCATAAGCTGTCAAGATCTTTACAATATTTCACAAGAATAATCAGAGTTGGAAGCATGAGAAGTAAACCACGCATGCATATATGAATCAACATACCAAAAGGAATACTTGAAACCAAAATATTATAATCTCAAATAATCCATATCTGAATAAGTCAATATCCCAGGTCACATTGCCCAAATACAAATAATTCAAGTAATCATGATAAATTTGTTCAAGATAAGCAACAAAAAATAAAAATAGCCAAATTCCAGCAGTTAGTATCTTATGTCACCAACTCCGTCTGGCAAATGTTCTCCAAAATCTGTAATTTAATAAATTACAGGAAAAGAAAAAAGAAAACAAACTCTCGTCAATGCAAGTTACGGGCCGCTTGTAGTGCAGGCACAAGTACATGGGAAAAAGGATAACTAATAATGTGGAATAGGCATGATAACAAAATATAACAACTAGTATGGCAAGACAAACAAGTATAAGTGGCATATAACAAGTGTCAAGTGAACAAGTATCATGTAATCAAGTAACAAGTATCATGTGTCAAGCGAACAAGTACAAGTAACGGGTAGCAAATAACAAGTGAACAAGTATCAAGTATTATGTATCATGTACAAGTAATCAAGTATCAAGTGTCAAGTGATCATGTTCAAGTCTTGTATTCATTACCATGCATCCCAGGTTTATACCACATGGTTGCTACATTCAAATAGTTTCGCTTTATATTTCATAGTGGATCATAGAGGGCAGTGTACTCAGGGACAAGCTCTCAAGTAATCAAGTATCAAGCTCCAAATACCAAATAACAAGCTCCAAATAACTAAATAACAAGCTTCAAATAACCAAATATCAAGCTCCAAATACCCAAATATCAAGCTCTGTGTCAAGTGTGCTAGTCTCAAGTAATCACGTGTTAAGCTCCAAATAACCAAATATGGTCTATGAATTCTTTTTCGAGTATGTGTTTCTATATTTTCCACAATTAGATCTTTCCATTTAAACCCCGGCTTGGTTATTTATTATTATTATCAAACACGCATGTGCATGTACAAAACATGGCAAGAATAACAAGGTATGCACGTAACAAATTCAAGTCGCAAGATAAAAATGCACGGGTGAAAGACAATACATAAAAGATGAGAACAACGAGAATTCTAGTTCAGGACAGCAAGATAGTACTACACGAAAACTGGAATTCCCGTTGCTAAAAACATGCAAACCTGGATCCGTCAAAGAATTTGAAAAATAGACTCCCAACCAAATCCAGCGAATATATATAAGTCATATGGTATTTCAGAAAAACAAGTCTCAAGTTTGAATCCAGAAAATACGTTCAGCCAGAAATCAGAAGATTGTATTCAATGTCAGGAAAACAGTATGAAAACTGCTTAATTAAATCCACGAAAAATCTGGGATATTTTCTTATATGTGCGGCCTCAGAATAAACAATTTCATAATTTTTCAATATAAATAGTTTAGTCAACAAAAATAAGAAAACAACAACATACGGTAGTTTTGTAAATCTGGAATTATAAACACTGCAGTACGAAAATAGAAATATCTCACAAACCATAAATCGAAATCCAAATCCGCCAAAAGGGTGATAAAATAGACACAGTAGGATAACTTTCATATTCACAAATATTTTACAAAAAGCAAGTAGAATTAAGTCGAAAACCAGATTCTTTACTGAACAGTATGAAAATTCTGTATATATAGTAAATTTTTGGAAACATAGAACGGTTTGTAAACTTCATCAAATAATCCACCCAAATTCAAGGTTTATCCCAATCAGGTCTAGTTATACTATGATCAAAATAATAATTTTAACATCACGATAAAAATAGATTACCCTTCAGAATTCATAGAAAACAAATCTGGAAATTTCTCTACACCTCTGTAGTAAAATAGGCATAACTCACAACTCGTAAAACAATGCTGAGATCTGTTAGAAGGGTTGGAAAATAGAAATAATTATCTACAGTTCATGTTCACAAAATAATTTCATATACTGACCTTAATAGGGTCTAAAATACTGATCAAGAGCAAATTAAGAGATAAATACAGAATTATTCATCGAACATAAAATCTTCTAGTTCATGTAAACTCATCCAAATTAACCCAAACATGAAATATAGTGTACTAGATTTCTAAACAACATGGTATAGGATATTTTGCAAGTCCACGAAAAGTTATAGCACGAATAACACATCAAGTACATGATATCACAAAAATAGCATGCATGTATACATCCATAATGTGATCATCCCTAGTTTTTTCATCTTATGTATGTCGTGAGGCAACTATGGTCGAATCAACACAATAGAAACAATATATAACAGAAGATTCACACACGAATTGTCTCTAGAAACCAACTACACTACATGCGGTATTTAGTACTTGTATTACACAAAAAAAAGAATACAAGTTACTTGCCTAGAGACGACGACGGGATGGAGCAAGAGCAAGAATAACGGGAACGGATTCCCGGGCACGATCATGATGAACGGATCGAAAGAACACAACGAACGGATCACGAACCAATCACGAACACACGAACAACGAATCTGCATGAGATGGTCACAATCACGATCGGATCAGATGGCCAAGATCAAGAGATCAAGGTCGAGATCATCTGATCAGATCGTACGGACAGATCTCCTTGATGATGAAGATGATGATGATGATCAAGATCGATCGATCGAACGACTACGATCAAAGGAAGTTGATAATCATCATGATTGTGATGATCAAGAGGAGATCGGACAGCTCATATCTAATCAAGCATGATGATGATGATCATGATGATTGATGGTCTAGATTCAACATGATCAAAACTCCATGATCAACTACACATGCCACTGGATGGTGAGACGACGACCGGTGACTGGGAATGCAGCGAGGGAAGCACGCTGCGGCTGCCGTTGGCCACTGTGCTTGCTGTTGGGCATCGAAGGGGAAACAACATAGGGAAAAAAGGGGTGTTGGGGCTGTCGAGGAGGGGATGGGGTTGGCTGTGTCGCGAGGTGGTCGCGATAGGGGGCTCACGGAAGATGGAGAAGGGGTGAATTGGGGTTGTGATGGTGCTGCAGAAGACAGGGAGGGATCAGGAGGCTGTTTACGGAGCACAGCACATAGCAGCGCAACAGGGAGGAGGCTCTGGTGCTGCTGTCGAGGTGCTCGGGGAGGCTGCAGTCGCTGCTGCTGAGCGGCATCGCAATGAGAGGAGGGCAAGGCGGAGATAGGGAGGTGACGGGGGAAACGGAGATGATCGGAAGAGAGATCTGAGCTGGAGGAGGGAGATGAAGCGGCTGTTGGGTTGGATGAAGAATAGGGGTAATAGCATGGGTATAAATAGATGAAGTTTAGGGTTAGGTTAGGTGATAGGCCGACGGGTATCGGGTAGGGATATAAATGGGTAATAGGGTTTATAAATTGGTATGAGTATTATATATGAAGAGATGGGTTTAGGGTATAATGGGTGTGGGTGCTATTGGGTTATTGGGTATGGTTTAAAATCCAATTTGGGATAATAGGGTTTAAAATCCAATAAAATAATGGGTTTGGGTTTTTGTGGTTAAAATCCATTAGGGAAATAAAAATAACCAAAAAAAAGTCTAATTAAACTTAGATAAATTTTGGGGACATTATAAAGCAAAAATTTAGTAACAATAATAATAATAGTAACAGTAAAAATAATAATAATAGAAATCAAAGTAATAATAACAATAATAAGCTTTGTATAAAAATCATAGGATATAAATAAAATTATTGATAAAAAAATAGGCTTTAATGGAAGATTCAAAAATATATTTTAACAAAAAGAATTTGAAAGTGGAAAAATAATTTACGAAAATTTTAAATACACAGAAAATACGTATTTGTGAAAACATGGGTTAGAAATCCTACCCACCTTTCTTTCTGTTGGTTCATCTTCACTGGATTGCGTTCGATTGCCCGCTCACTGTGGTATCGGTTTATGGTCCATCTACCGCAGACCGGAGGGAATAATTCTGGAATGAATTCTTCTCTTTCCAACATTCCATTATCGGTTTTTGGATCTTTTGTGGTGACCTTAATGTCACCAGATGCTCTGCTGATAGATCAGGAGAGTTTCACTATTCGTCGTATTCGTCCTGCTTTAATGAATGCATCCAACACCTCCAATTGACAGATCTTCTGCTCAATGGTAGAGCATTCACTTGGACCAATATGAGGTCTCCTCCAACCTTAGCTAAGTTTGACTGTTTTCTGGTCTCCTGGGATTGGATAAATTGCTTTCATAACTCTTTTGTATCAGCTTTACCCAATCCCTCATTAGATCATGTTCCCATCTCGCTATCTTCTGACTTTAACTTCTCTAGACCGCAGAAGTTCTGTTTCGAAAAATTTTGGTTACAAGATCAAACCTTCGTCAACCGCGTATCACGGAATGTCTTTCAGCTATCTCGGGTTCTTCCGGTTTAGGCCGTATTCTTATTAAGTTGAATGCCATTAAATATGGTAGCAAATTGTGGCACTCCAAAAGATATGCCTACAATAACTTTCTTAAAAGAGTTTTCCTCTCGACCATCGAATCCATTGATCTTTTGGAAGAAGTGAGGCCCATCTCTGAGCCTCTACGTTCTCAGCATGCATCTTGTAAGAGATACTTTGCAGAACTCCTTCACAACGACCACATTAAATGGGCTCAACGCGCCAAATGTCGGTAGCTCAATGATGGTGACGGTAACACGGCCTTCTTCCATAATTTTGCATTGCACAAGCAAAGATGCAATAGAATCTCCTCAATCATAGATAATGATGTTGAGTTATCTTCGAACTCTGACATTCATGCTTCTTTCCTTCACTTCTTCAAAGATCGCTTAGGTTCGACTAAACATCGTTGTATCCATCTAGACTGGCAACAACTGTATGGTCAGTAGTCTCATGACCTTTCTAGTCTGGAAGCTCCTTTCTCTCGGGAAGAGATCAAGAGGGCGGTGTTTGCTTTAAAAAGTGATTCGGCCCCTGGCCCGGACGGCTTTCCAGCTTTCTTCTTCCAAAATTTTGGGATTGTCACAAAGACGATCTCTTCCAAATGTTTTCTGATCTCCATTGGGGAAACTTTTCCTTCTATAGGATCAATTACGCACACATTGTTCTTATTCCCAAATTTTTAGGGGCGAATTTGGTCCCCAACTTTTGTCCGATTAGCCTCATCAACTCTACCTTTAAGGTAATCATGAAAGTGCTATCGACTCGTCTTAGTTCCATCATCTCTCCCTTAATTGATGCCATGTAATCTGGTTTTATTAAGGATCTTTTTATTCGTGATAGCGTGGCTACGGCCCAAGAAATCATCTCAGATTGCCACAATACTAATTCGGAGGGCATCCTGTTAAACTAAACTTTCAGAAAGCTTACGATAACGTAAGCTGGGACTTCCTCTTTGAAACCCTTCTTCATCGTGGATTTGGCCCGAAATGGATTGACTGGATCAAATCTAGTCTTTTGCTGGAACTTCATCGATTATTATTAATGGTACGGAAGGCCACAAATTCAAGTGTAAACGAGGGCTGCGTCAGGGAGATCCTATTTCCTCCTTGCTTTTCACTCTGGTAGCGGTGTCTTTAGCAAACTCCTTCGCAACGCATGGGACACAGGTGTCATTGAAGGACTGGGCAGTTCTCGTAGTTTTGCTGGTGTTTTGAACCTTCAATACGCTGATGATACTATTATCTTTGCGAAACCGGACAGGTGCTTTTTACGCAACCTGAAGCTACTTATTTATGTCTTTGATCATGCGTCGGGACTCGCCATCAACTTCTAAAAGTTTTCAGTCATTTGGCTGGGGGGTTCCCAAAATGAGCAATCGGAGATTGCTCAGTTCTTTAATTGTGGCTCTGCCACATTTCCTATCAATTATCTTGGGATCCCATTGAGATGGGGTAAACTTCTCAAAGCGGATTGGATGCCGCTTATCGAAAAGGTCGAGTCCAGACTGAACAGATGGTCTGGAAAACACCTGTCTCGAAGAGGCAGACTTGTTCTCATCAACTTCGTTCTGTCTTCTATCCCTCTCTACATGATGTCTTTCTATTTCCTCCCTACTTAGGTCATTAAAAAAATTGACCGTATCAGAAGGTATTTCTTCTGGTCTGGTTTGAAAGAGTATAAGGCAGGTTGTCATCTTTGCAACTGGAAGCTTATCTGCACTTCCAAGGTAGCTGGTGGCCTAGAGGTCCTTAATCTTAGACACTAGAATTTAGCTCTTTTAGGCAAATAGCTTTGGAGATTTCTTAAAAAGGAGCAACTGTCTTGGGTGCGCATGATCACCTCCAATTGTTTTTCCCGAAACTTTATGACTGATTTTAGCGCTAGTCTTCCTCGTAAATCATCTGCATTCTGGAAAGGGGTGTGGAAGGTTGCCAAACCATTTCAGTGCGGCTTAGTTCACCTTTGCGCTATCGGAACTGGGACTAGGTTCTGGCTTGAATTGTGGTTTGGGAACATCAAACTATCCCATGCGTTCCCTAACCTCTTCCAAATGGTGGCCAACCCCGCTGCTAGGGTGGCGGATTACGTGATCATTAGCAATAACCAAAAATTCTGGTCCATTCCGTTCTCAATCGTTCTTCCCCCGAATCTTCAGATTAAACTGCAAGAGTTGTTTAATAGTATTAACCTTTACCAATGGTTCCCGGCTGATGATTTCAAATGGAGATGGACCACAGATGGTAATTTCTCTGTGAACCCTTTATAAGTTTCTCAATTTTGGGGGCACAGAGGCCCCATATGCCAAAGCCTTATAGAGCAACTGTGCATCGCTTAAATCGAAAATCTTATATTGGCTCGCTCTGAATAATAAGCTTTTGACTGTTGAAGTCCTAAATAAGAGGAATTTAGCAGTTGGTCAGCTGTGTGTTTTCTGTGCTAGCTACCTCGAAGACGCGGAGCACTTGTTCCTTAAGTGTGTGTTTATACAACCTCTGTGGTTGATTGTGGTCAGGGCCTGGCAAGCACAGAGCCTGCCGGAAGTGTTCTCTTTGTGCTGGAGATTCCCTTCCCCGAGGAAGTAGTTTAGTAATTCATGGTTTCTTTCTGCTATGGTTATTATCTGGGTTATTTGGGCAGAGCGGAACAAACGTATCTTCAAACATACTACTTCTACGATTGATAACATCATCGATGAGTTCTTTTTTTATTTTAAATTTTGGCCTTCCACTTTACCAGTAGAAAAAGTGGCAGCTCTGCATTTACATCGCCTAGACGATGCTTTTTATTTTCTTCGCGCTAATATTTCTTTTTAGTAACTTTTTTCTCTCTTAATTTATTTTTCCCCTTGCCTTGCAGAGCTGAAGTTACGGGTTAGCCCGGAGGAGTCTCTTTTGTAGGATCAGCTACTTGGCATTTTTGAGGCGGTGTTTTTTGCCCCCTTTGGTAGTTTGGCAACCAGCCCTTGCTATGCTTTTCTCTGAGATGTGTGGTATTTTGTTTTGGTGGTCTTAGGTGGCTCCTTTTGGTTGCAGGCAGGCGCTCCTTGGGAGGCCTGATATCTGTTTGTTCTAATCGTACTTCGAGCATGCTAACTCTCTCCCTTGGGTGCATGTTAATTTTAAACTCTTATGTTTAAGTAGTTTTGGTCCCCTCTATTTCTTATATGGTATTTGGTTGCGCTTGATTACGGTTTTGCATCTCGCTTTGTGTGCGCACTGCTTTTTTCCTGACCCTATTTTCGAGGGTCAGTAGTACTGCAACATTAGTTTCTTTTGGTTGTGATGATCGATTGTAGCAGGGTTTCTCCTGATGTTTTGTTTTGAGCCCCGTTCGAGGTGTAGGATTCAAGGTTTTAACCATTATGCTCGTTATCTAGAGTTTGGAGTGGAGCTCTGGTGTAAAGCTTCATTGTGTGGATCTGATGTGGTTGATCCTTGTTTTCTCACTGACGTTAGTGTTCGGTTTTGGTTTGTTTGCGGTTTGCTCGTGCAGTACTCTCTTTTGTTGAGGACATTTTAGTCCTTCGTTTTTGTGCTTCTGCCACTATGGATTTTGGTCTATAAGAGTTGTTTGGTCTTTTCTTTTTCTCCGCTTTCCAGAGTTTGCGTAGCAGCGAGAAGGTTACACCGGAGCTACCTGCTACTCTGTTTGGTTCGGAGTCGGGGACGGTTCCCCGTTTGGCGAGCGTTCTGTTTCCTTAGGCTTAACCAGCGTGACTCTCCCCCTTTCCCCTTCGCGAGGTCCATCTTGCTACCTTGATGGTCATCTGCGGTTTGCGGCTTTTTGCTTTTCAACCGCCCTTTATTGTCTTCCTGCGGGGATTTAGGCGACCGTCGGCTGTTTTCGTTGAATTTTAGGCAGCTTCTGGGTTTGGTATTGTTTAGCTTCTTGAAACTGGTCTCGATTCTTCCTGTTTTGTAATTTGTTTATAAAGTAGCGTTTGCGCCTTGTTTTACCTCTTGTAAAATGAGTGTTTTGTATTCAACGTTTCTTTTGTTAATATATTATTGGTTGGCTGGTGTCGCAAGGCACTATACTGTTCCTTAAAAAAAGAAATCCTACCCACCCTACAACAAAATTTTGTCCTCGAATTTGCTTTGGCAGTACATCGGACAAGGCAAAAACAAACTTGGGGAAGGAACAAAATGGTGGCAACAACAGGATAAGAAAGAAGTGGATAGCAATGATGTCAAATAGAGTGCAAGGAAAGGGATTAAACAATATCAAAAGAAGGGAAACTACACAATATAACGAAGCAAGATAGGGAGTAGGTGGAATTGGAATCAAAGAGAAAGGACAGGAAAAAATTGAATCAAATAATAAATGGGTGCATGATGGCAAAATGGAATGCAAGAAAGAAGTAACCGGTATCAAAAATGAAGAAGAAATAACACAAGACTTGCAAGATAATAAGGCAAGGAGATGAAGAAATAGATAGAGCTGCAATCGAAGAAAGGATGGACAAGGAAGAGATGAACCAAGCAATCAATCAACGGATGGAGACGAATGCAAGGGATGGAAAGAAGCAAACAATGCAGGAAAGGAGAAACAACAAGAGAATCATGGGACTTGTGGGTTATGGGCCCACAAAGCTTCTGCTGCACAACTTTGATCGGGAAGACTCTGCCAATAGCATCCAGCGATGCCGACTGACGGACCAAGCAGAAAATAAAAGAATGAATGGCATTAAAATCAGAAGGATATAGGTAAGAGAAGAATCAATTCATACCCAACAAGAGGTCAATCAAAGAAGACGAAGGAAAAAGACGAAAGAATCAAGGAATCAAGGGATTGAATAAGAATGGATAAAAAAGAATGAAATAAGACTAGTATCCAGATCAATGTTGATTATAATTTAATCATGCATGCATGGTCTGTGTTCTACTGTGCTGATCCCAGATTGAGCCAAGCATGTCTAAAATATTAGTCAAACTAATACATTAGCCAAATCTGGGCTCTGATATCACTAAAAAATCTTGTCATGCTCCGCTTTCCAAAAAGAGAATACGGAATACGAATATGTGACTAAGCCCAGCGAATGATTTTCATCATCCATAAGCTGTCAGGATCTTTACAACATTTCATAATAATAATCAAAGTCGGAAGCAAGAGAAGTAAACCAAGCATACATATATGAATCAAAATACCAATATGAATACTTGAAACCAAAATAATATAATCTCAAATAATCCAGATCTGAATAAGTAAATATCCTGGGTCACAGTGCCCAAATACAAATAATTCAAGTAATAAAGATACATTTGTTCAAGATAAGCAACAAAAAATAATAACAGCAAAATTCCAGCAGCTAGTATCTTATGTCACCAACTCCTTCTAGCAACTGTTCTCCAAAATCTGCAATTTAATAAATTGTAGGAAAAGAAAAAAGAAAACAAACTCCCTTCAATGCAAGTTACGAGCCGCTTGTAGTACATGCACAAGTACATGGGAAAAAGGATAACTAATAATATGGAATAGGCATGACAACAAAATATATTAACTAGTATGGCAAGACAAACAAGTGTAAGTTGCATGTAACAAGTGTCAAGTGAACAAGTATCATGTAATCAAGTAACAAGTATCATGTGTCAAGTGAACAAGTACAAGTAATGGGTAGCAAGTAACAAGTGAACAAGTATCAAGTATCATGTATCATGTACAAGTAATCATGTGTCAAGTGATCATGTTCAAGTCTTTTATTTATTACCATGCGTCCCAGGTTTATACCACATGGTTGCTACATTCAAATAGTTTCGTTTTAAATTTCATAGTGGATCATAGAGGGCAGTGTACTCAGGGACAAGCTCTCAAGTAATCAAGTATCAAGCTCCAAGTAACCAGATATCAAGCTCCAAATACAAAATAACAAGCTCCAAATAACCAAATAACAAGCTCTAAATAACCAAATATCAAGCTCCAAATACCCAAATATCAAGCTCTGTGTCAAGTAATCACGTGTCAAGCTCCAAATAACCAAATAGGGTCTACGAATCCTCTTCCGAGTACACGTTTCTGTATTTTCCACTATTAGATCTTTCCATTTAGACCCCGGCTTGGTTATTTATTATTATTATCAAACACACATGTGCATGTACAAAACATGGCAAGAATAACATGGTATGATCATGTAACAAATTCAAGTCGCAAGATAAAAATGCACGGGTGAAAGACAACACATAAAAGATGGGAACAACAAGAATTCTAGTTCAGGACAGCAAGACAGTACTGCACTAAAACTGGGACTCCCATTGCTAAAAATATGTAAAACTGGATCCGTCAAAGAATCTGGAAAATAGACTCCTGGCCGAATCCAGCGAATATATATAAGTCATATGGTATTTCAGAAAAACAAGTCTCAAAACAGGTTTGAATCCACAAAACACGTTCAGCCAGAAATCAGAAGATTGTATTCAAAGTCAGGAAAATAGCATGAAAACTCATTAAGTAAATCCACAAAATATCTGGTGTATTCCCCTACATGTGCGGCCTCAGAATATAAAGTTTCATAATTTTTCAATATAAATAGTTTAGTCAACAAAAATCAGAAAACAACAACATACAGTAGTTTAGTAAATCTGGAATTATAAACACTGCAGTACAAAAATAGCAATATCTCATAAACCATAAATCGAAATTTGAATCCGCCAAAATGGTGATAAAATAGACACAGTAGGCTAACTTTCATATTCACAAATATTTTACAAATAGCAAGTAGAATTATGTCGAAAATCAGGTTCTTTACTTAACAGTATGAAAATTCTGCATGTATAGTAATTGTTTGGAAACATAGAACGGTTTGTAAACATCATCAAATAATCCACCAAAATTCAGGGTTAATCCCAATTAGGTGTAGTTATACTGTGCAAAACCTTGAATCAAAATAATACTTTTAACATCACGATAAAAATAAATTACCCTTCAGAATTCATAGAAAACAAATCTGGAAATTTCCCTACACTTTTGTAGTAAAATAGACATAACTCACAACTCGTAAAACGAAAATGAGATCTGTTAGAAGGATTGGAAAATAGACATAATTCTTTACAGTTCATGTTCACAAAATAATTTCATATACTGACCTTAACAGGGTCTAAAATAACTTAGTAGAATTGATATGATCGCTATAGACGGTCCCACGCTAAACAAACGAATATCTCCTCTAGAAGGGATGAGGTCTTCTTTAGAAAGTAATTTTGTCCCATCTGCCAGAGCTTGAAGAATTCCCAACGGGCCGGCATATTCAGGCCCAATACGTTGTTGTATTGCTGCGGATATTTCTCTTTCTAAGCACACAATTACTAGTACCCCCAATTATGATTCCCAATATAAGGGTAAAAATGGGAAAAAATATCCATATGAGTCCATAGACTTCTTTTAAGGATTCCGACTGATCAAGAGCAAATTAACAGAAAAATATAGAATTATTCATCGAATATAAAATCGTCTAGTTCATGTAAAACTCATCCAAATCAACCCAAACATGAAATATAGTGTACTAGATGTCCAAGCAACATGGTATAGGGTATTTTGCAAGTCCATGATCAACTTGACAGATCTCCTTGATGATGAAGATGATGATGATGATCAAGATCAATCGATCGAACGACTACGATCAAAGGAAGTTGATAATCATCATGATTGTGATGATCAAGAGGAGATCGGACAGCTCATATCTAATCAAGCATGATGATGATGATCATGATGATTGACGGCCCAGATTGAACTTGATTAAAACTCCATGATCAACTACACATGCCACTGGATGGCGAGATGATGGTCAGTGACTAGGAGTTCAGCAAGGGAAGCTCGCTACGGCTGCCGTTGGCCACTGTGCTTGTTGTCGGGCATCGTAAGGGTAAACAACACAGGGAAAAGGGGGTGTCGGGGCTGTCGAGGAAGGGACAGGGCTGGCTGTGTCGCGAGGTGGTCGCGACAGGGGGCTCACGGAAGATGGAGAAGGGGCGCGTTGGGGTTGTGATGGTGCTGCAGAAGACAGGGAGGGATTGGGAGGCTGTCTACGGAGCACAACACACAGCAGTGCAACAGGGAGGAGGCTCAGGTGCTGCTGTCGGGTGCTCAGGGAGGCTGCAGTCGTTGCTGCTGAGCAGCGTCGCGATAAGAGGCGGGCAAGGCAGAGATAGGGAGGTGACGGGGGAGACAGAGATGATCGGAAGAGAGAGCTGAGCGGGAGGAGGGAGATGAAGCGGCTGTTGGGTTGGATGAAGAACAAGGGTAATAGCATGGGTATAAATAGATGAAGTTTAGGGTTAGGTTAGGTGATAGGCTGACGGGTAGCGGGTAGGGTATACAGATGGGTAATAGGGTTTATAAATGGATATGGGTATTATATATGAAGAGATGGGTTTAGGGTATAATGGGTGTGGGTGTTGTTGGGTTATTGGGTATGGTTTAAAATCCAATATGGGATAATCGGGTTTAAAATCCAATAAAATAATGGGTTTGGGTTTTTGTGGTTAAAATCCATTAGGGAAATTAAAATAAGAAAAAAATATATAATTAAACTTAGATAAATTTTGGGGACATTAAAAAGCAAGAATTTAGTAACAATAATAATAATAGTAACAGTAACAATAATAATAATAGAAATCAAAGTAATAATAACAATAATAAGATTTGTATAAAAATCATAGGAAATAAATAAAATTATTGATAAAAAAATAGTCTTTAATGGAAGATTCAAAAATACATTTTAACAAAAAGAATTTGAAAGCGGAAAAATAATTTACGAAAATTTTAAATAGACATAAAATACGTATTTGCGAAAATAGAGGTTACAAGAAGTCTATTTAGAATGTGATTTGCTATGAGAACAACATCCTCCCTGGTAAGCCAACAATTAAAAGCATAGTATTTAACATTTCATTCAATGTTCTATTTTTATATTTGGCTATTCCATTCGATTGAGGTGAGTAAGGAGTGCTAGTTTCTAGGATTATACCATGTTCATTACAAAATCCTTTGAATTCTTTAGATACATATTATCCTCCTCTATCACTTCTAAACCGTTCGATTTTTTTATCATGTTCATTTTCCATCCTTTGTTTAAAAATTATAGAATTTATGAAAGCTTCATCTTTCGATTTCATTAAGTAGATATGACAAAAATGTTAACAATCATCAATGAAAGTTATTAAATACGTTTTACCTCCTCTAGTTTGATTTTTTTTTATATATAAAGGAAAGGTGGAGTATGGCCATCAATTTTCATTAAAGAGAGTTTAACAAAATAGACCTAGAGTACTAGACTCAGATACAAGAATTACTAAGCAGGAAAAAATAACAACATAACTCCTCAACCAAAGCCTTGGAGGTTGGGACCAATCTAAAAACTAGAGTCAACAAAGTAACAACTTTCAATCTAACACAGTCCTGGAGGGTGGGTAATAGAGCACCGATCAATCGAGAGTAAGACCTATCACGATCTCCTCGTCGTTGTACTCCTCCTCCACTGTGAAAGCTCTGGTGATCCTTCCCATAGGCCCTGAAGCCGCAGCTGTAGCCCAAAAGGAAATTAGATGCATTATATGAGTTAGATTACCAGAAATACTATTACATGTTCCACGAAAGTAAAATGTATTTCTGTCTAGCCATAAAACTCAGGCCATAGTGGTGAATGCAATGTACCATGCTTCTTTCATGATATTTCTAATCGATACAGACCTGGGACCTACCCAAAACTCCTCATAGGAGTGTGGGTAAGTAGTAGTGCTGAGGGCTCTAAGGACCTTGGACAGCACCGATTTGCACCTATGGCATTCAAGACTCTAGGACCGCACTGCAAAAGCCACAATTGGTTCCAACGTGGGGGAAGTCTTTTATCAAGATTTTCTCCAGTTAAGATAGCATCATTTTGAACTAACTACAAGAAAACTCTAACTTTCAGGGGGGCTTTTGCCTTCCAGAGAATTGAGGACCAACTTGGTCGACAACCCCTAAGGTGAATACATTTATAAAAGGAGAGGACTATGAAGGATCCCGACTTCTCCAGCTCCCACGATTTCCGATCGGGGCCTTGTGAGCACCTCACTCCAGAATGTGAAATAAACTCCTGCACTGTAACTAATCTTGCTTGGGATTCCTAATTTAGGCGGGATTTGAAAGAGGGTCTCCATGACCCCTTTTTCTAGGCATTGTCTATAGATATGTGAGGTTGAGTGACAATCTGATAGAGGTCCGGGAAAAGCTCATGTGAGTGAGTTTCACACCATTTATCCCACCAGAACTTAGTCGTTAGGCCATTACCAATGAACGATGTAACTCCACTACAGAACGTATCATGATCTTTTGAAACGCCTCTTCAAAACCATGAGACCCTGGGGTCCACCCTGAACCCCCAATTACGTGAGCTTTTTCCTTGGAAGTAAGATTGGACGAAGTCTTGCCAGCCTTCACCATTCTAATGATATGTTTTTTTATGCCCCAATTCCCAAAATATGGGAATACGAGCATGAACATTGGCCTAATGAATGATGAGTACATCATCCATAGCTGTAACAGATTAACTCAACAATATGAAAAAGATCACAACCACGCAAGAATAAATAACCACATAAATAATGAATAAACTGCAAAATATCCATGAAATAAATTCATAAAATAATATCCAACATCTGGCAGAAAAGTAAACTTCGGATCATATAAGCTCGGAATACAAAGTACGATAAAAGTAACAATGTGGAAAAAAATAAATAACATGAATGAAATAACGATAGCAGTCTAATGATTCAGTTCCATTCTTTAGAAAGTTTGCTCACCAAGTCCTTTGGTCAAATCTCATCCTGTACCTGCATACTCATCAATTAGAGGTGGTGAAAAATTGTACGTTAGAGCAAGTTACGGACAACAAGTAGTAGAAGCAAAGAAGCAAAGATAATGTGGTTTAACAAGAAATAATGAACTACAAAAGAATTCAAACAATAACAGGGTTGATACTAAAATCAAAGGTCTAGAATTAACAATGCAATAAACAGTGATTGTAATCAACGATTTAAGGTCAAAATAATAATCATGCTCAAGAATGCAAATGTCAATCCTAGGTTATTAATCTTTTATTAAAATCCTTTCTAATGCATGTAATACTATGTCCCATATCACGGTTCGGTGCATGCAAACAGTGATTGTTTAGACTATAGTGGTTAACTCTACAGATGGTGTACTTGGCCCAATAACCAATAATTAACAATCAATAATCCACTATCAATAATCCAAAATCAATAACAATAATCAATTGAACGATAAATGACCCTTTCCCGGGTACAGTCTCTGATTGTTCACTACCAAATCGACCCTTTATTCCCCGGCTTGTTAATATTTTATTACAATCAAATGTAGACATGCAATGGGTAAAGAAGTTTCGAGGCGATGTCAAGGAGATGTCAAGGCTATGCAATGCATGGTATAACTAATTCTTTTCATTAGAGGCAAAATCAAACATAGATATACTTAAAAAAACATAATACAAACATTCTGGACAGCAAAGACATTATTGTACAAAAGTCAACTTTCCCGTTGCTACAGGAAAGAAAATCAGGTTCTGTCAGGGGTTCCAGAAACTAGACTCCCTTTAGGTTCCAACACATATTCACATGACATATTATAATTACAGTAGTTATGCATATAAGTTCATTCTTTCTTGGTTTCATGTACAGGCTCAATTATGAAAATTAAAAACCTAGCAGTGTTAAAAATATGATAACTTTCAGTTTATAAATCAGAATTTAGATCCGTAAAAAGTTCGAGAAAGTAGATTCAAATGGATACAAATGTTGGTTACAAAGTTCTACTTAATTATAATATAAATTAGGCCAAAAACTCAAGACAACATGGAATAAACAGTAGGCCACCAAGTTGGTTAATTATTTATTAGCAACAAACGATATACACATGCATAGAAATTCATAGCAATAATTAACAGGGAATTATACTCAGTCATAAGGGTGGAATTCTACTATCAACAAGACAAACCATTATTAACATAGCATGAATATTATATCCAATCGAAAAGCATTCAAATCATCATTCTTCTATATAACATGTTTGTAATCTATGTATTCGTGTAATGTATGCATATGACGATGTATAACAAGGCTTGGGTTTGAATCATGGGAAATGATACGAAAAAAGGACTACTACTTAGTTTCGCTGATGAATCCGTAATAGACTCTTTGAAGGGAATCACACAAATGAAATACGATAACGAAAATAGGGACTACTTGCAGAGATGAAAGACTACTTGCAGAGATGAAAGAAAATTCTTGAACTAGAACAACAACTTGGTTCAAGAGAAACATGCCTTTTAGACGACGATTCCGAATGTAACCCCTGTTTTTCATTTTCTGTATGTTTGGATATATTTTTCTTTTTTAGTATTATTCAGCTTGTATCTCTTTTTGGACCGTATATTGGATCTTCCTTATATATATATATTCATCTATTTGATTTTCGCCTTTATTTGATCTTCTTGATTCAATTATGAGCCTATTATTCCATCTCTGTTGATCGGGCCATTATTTTTTATCTCGATTATTTCAAATGTTCATGCCCTATTTTTTTTTATTTATTCATTTTTGTTCCTATTCTATTTTTCTTGATGGATGTATTAAACCCTAGATAACCCTATTCTCTCAAATCCCTATTGGATCTTTGATCCACTACCCGCAAACCCATTGGATCCCCATGTAGTACCCCGTATTTTTAAATATCATTTTAAAGATTTATAAATAAATTAAAATGATTTTTGGAGATTTAATAAATATTTTTCTGAAGATTTATCTTTTTACACGTGCAAAATACGTGCAAATATTTTCTTGAAGAGTTCCAAAGACAAAATTTATTTTTTGGAAAATCATTATTTATTATTTGAGATTATTTGTGATTTTTCTGGATTTTTCTGATATTTATTGGACTGATTTGCAAATAATTCAAAAAGAAGGACTTTTGTGCAAAATTACCAATTGGAGTGAAAACTCCAGATTTTTAGATTTTTGGACTTTTTATGATGACTAGTCAACTCAGGGTTAAAAATTTTACTTGTTGTTTTGACGAATTTGAATTATTTTACAAGTTTCGATAAAATGGGGATCTTTTTGCAAAATTGTCATTTTGAGGGATAAAAGCGCAAACTTACTTTTCTGGACTTTCAAATAGTGTCAGCTGGAAATAAATTGTTCATTTTGTTTTTAAATCCCAATTGGTTTTATCATGTTTCCAAGTATAGGGATCTATTTATGTAAATATATATTTTAAAAGGATTATTTTGCAAATATGTTCAAAACCCTAATTCTTCTAATTCCAACCTATTTAAAAGGTGGAGTGCAGCCGTCTTTCGCTGTACAACACAAGGTTTTATTATTTTTTATTTTCTTGGAGATTCAAAAAGGAGATCTTGGATTCTTTGCAAAGGAGGGATTTTTCGTCTTGCTTTGTTATATTCGTTTGATCTCTTCGACAAGGTGAGTGACTTGTTTTGTTTTATTTTGTTTTGTGCATGTTGTAAGTTATTTTTTTTTCTTGGAATGTTGTATGTGGTGTTTCATCTAGTAGAAAGCATGCTAGGGTTTTTGGTATGAATACATGTGGTGGATTGAATGAATGGATGAGTTAAAATTGGATCTTTTGAGAAGAACCCTAGTTATTTGTGAGTAGAGTTGCATGTGGATGATTTTAGATTGTAGGAGAACCTAATATAAAATGTGAGTAGACTATTTCTTTTGGGTGTTTACTGATTCGATTGAGTATGGTGAAAGTTATGCATTAATTGATTAAAGATGTGATTTTTGGGACTATTGGTGAGTTGGATGAAAGCAACTTGGTCATGTTAATGATAAATTTGTTTATGAATCAACCATTGAGAATAGTTGAGATTGAGTTTGAGGAATTTTGAGAAGGAGTAATGGATTAAAAGATCATGTCTTGAGGATTTGAGTTTTGATGTCCAGAATTGGATTTGATACATTTTTGATTAAATTTGGGGATTTGTGATTTTGTGAAAGATTTTTACTTGAATTTGGATTTACTCAAATACTAAGATTAATCTGAATATTTTGTTATTTTAGTTTATGGATTTGTGAAGCTCTTTTGGTGCACAAGTATGCACAAACGTTTTTCCTAAATATCGTCTTTTTGTTGTTTAAGAAGAAATTGAGTTTTATGCATTTTCGAAGGATTTTACTATATCTCAACTTATTTTGGTACTGATAAGTTTTGGAATATAAAACAAAGCCATTTTGATATATGACTGATTCTTAAAAACTCTAATTTTGATATATGCACACAATCATGTTTTATTTTGAAGAAATTCATCAAAAAGCTATTTTATCAATTCAAGTGGTTTTTGATTGGTTTTTATGTATCTTTGTATATCCTATAATTTGTATTTGATCATATCAGAGATATACTTTTTATAGATTTCGTTTTTGTAAAGTAAATCTTCGTATCGGTTGAAATATGCACAACCTAAACTGCAGTCTGTAGGTGTGACAGTCGACTGGTATGTTTCGACAGTCGACCGTCGCTACCTGGCTGCTATGTTTTTCTTGTTTCTTGAAATTTCGTGCGGAACAGTTGATTGAACCATTTCTCCAATCGACTATCTCTGCTCTGTTTTTGATATTTTCTTGAGGTGTTAGATTTTTGCTCTTGACAGTCGACTGGTGACTTTTATAGTCGACCGTCAACACTGTAGTACCCCATATTTTTTAAATACTATTTTTGGGATTAGAAAATGGATTAAAATGATTTTCGGGAGATTTAATAAATATTTTTCTAAAGATTATCTTTTTACACGTGCGAAACACGTGCAAATATTTTTGGTGTAAATATCTAATTTTATATTTTTAATAAATTCTCCTAGTTATAATAGAGTATATTCTAAATTTTGGGATTTTTCTGAGTAAAGAGACTATTTTTATAAATACCTCGAAAGAGAGGGGCTTTATGTAAAAGCCGTTTGGATCTCAAATAAATTATGAAAATTCATTTTTACTGATTTTTGGGCCTTCCATGGTCATCATTGAAATTAAAATATATTTAAATTTTATTTAGAGTTGATTTGGTAAAGATTTAAACAAATATGGTGTTTTTGCAAATATGAAATTTATGTTGAATCTTGTGCAGATATTTTTCTGGAAAGTAAAAGTCAGTTATTTTTATTGGAAAATATAATATTTATTATTAGATATTATTTCTGAATTTTCTGGATTTTTACGAATATTTTATGATGTATTTACAAATATTACAAAAAAGAAGAACTTTTGTGCAAAATTGCCACCCTGAGTGCAAATCCGAATTTTACTTATTTCTGGGCTGTTTTGGATTGCTGTAAAACTCAGTGGTAAAAGGATTTGATTTGGTTTTGATTTACTTAACTTATTTTAACTAAGAAAGGTTTATATATGTAAAGTAATAATTGTTAAAGGATTATTTTGCAAATATGTCTAAAACCCTAAGATCCTATTTTCGGGTATTTAAAACAAGAGAACGCAGCCGTCATTCACTGCACAACACAAAGATTTATTATTTTTGGAGGATTGAGATAAGGATCTTGGATTTCGCAAAAAGGGAAGGTTTTCTTGTTGGATTTCTTCATTTCAAGGTGAGTGACATGTTGTTTTCTTTTATTATGCGTATGTTGTATGCGAGTGATGTAAATTGTTTGTTGTTTTGTTTTTGTTTGTTCCTTGAATGTTGTATGTGAGTGATTTGTTGTCTTCTTTCATTTTGTGAATGTTATATGATGGACCTTGGATGTTGAATTCTATTTGCTAGAAAGCATGCTTGGGTTTGGTATGGATATGTATGTTGGATGGATGAAAATTGGATCTTTGAGAGGAACCCTAGATATTTGCATGTGAATAATTTTAGATTTGTTGGAGAACCTAATATAAATTGTGAGTAGACCTTTTCTTTTGGATTATTGATTTGATTGAGTATGATGGATGTGATGCATTAATTAATTAAAGATGAGATTTTTGGGACTATTGGTGAGTTGGATGAATACAACTTGGCCATGTTAAGGATAAATTTGTTTTTGTTCATGAATCAACTATAGAGAATAGTTGAGATTGAGTTGAGGAATTTTGAGAATGAATAATGGTTTAGAGGACCATGTTTTGAGAATTTGAGTTATGATGATTAAATTTGGGGATTTATACATTTTGGATTTAATTTGGGGATTTGTGATTTTGTGAAAGATGTTGTTCGAATTTGGATTTCTCAAATGCTAAGTTTAAATCTGAATATTTTGGTATTGATATGGTTTGGAATATAAAACAAAGTTATTTGATGTATGATTGATTTCTTAAAAACTCTAATTTTGATATATGCACACATTCATGGTTTATTTGAAGAAGTTCATCAAAAGTTATTTGATCTATTCAAGTGGTTTTGATTGGTTTCTATGGATCTTTGTGTATTCTATAAGTTGTATTTGATCATATCAAAAATATACTTTTAATAGATTTCTTTTTTTTTGTAAAGTAAATCTTCGTGACGGTTGAAATGTGCACAACCAAAGTATGCAGTCTGTAGGTCGACAGTCGACTGGTATGACTTCTCAGTCGACAGGCACGACCCGGCTGTTGTTTGCAATAGTATTTTTGAAATTTGGTTCTGGACAGTCGACTGATGACTTTTAACAGTTGACTGGTATCACTTAGAATTATTTTCTCAAAGTTATTGTATTTTTCACTCTGGACAGTCGACCTATACCCTTTTCAGTCCACCGCTATACTTAGACTTATTTTCCTAAAAAGACTGGATTTCTCTCCGGACAGTCGACTGGTGAGTTTTACAGTCGACTGTAAATACTTAGATTTTATTTTCTTAAAGAGGTTAGTTTTTCGCTCTGGACAGTCGACTGATAACCTTTGTAGTCGACTGGTTCTGATGCTTTTCTTAAGTTTTCCAGATGTTCTTTAAACGATTGATTCTTTAAATATTTTTGGATCTATAACTTACTATTCTAAATATTATTCTTACTATAGAACATATGTTTTTAAGATATTTCATTGATGAATTTGGATTATGGAATTTTATAAAGATTTGGATATTTGTTGATTGGAAGGGTTTCTCCCCTTGATCGTTTTGACGATGGATTAGTGAGTTTTGGTCTTGTTGAGATCTCTAGGAGTTGAGTGGGAGTCCTGTGAACCGGCAGTTGAGATTTATTGAGTTAGACCTGGGAGGGTCTTGGTTTAGTTGTTGTTGAATATTTAAGTTCGGCAGAATACACTAACTCTAGAGATGGGGATTTTTGGTGGTTTGATAATAATCAACTTAAGGACAGGCACTAGTGGGGATGTGATGGAACTTGGAAAAACGTAAGTATAGGCTCATGGTTTTGTTAGTCCAATGGATGCACAAGACTGTTTGTTATTCTATCTCGAGAGGACATTTGTGCGTTCGCATGTCGAGGGTCTGCAGGCTTATTCACGGAGCATGCAGGGTGCATTCGCGTGTCGAGGGTCGACAGGCCTATTCACGGAATGTACCTGGTGTATCTGCACGTCGAGGGCCTTGCAAGCCTATTCGTGGGGTACACGGGTTTGGGAGATGATTCTCTGGCTGTTTTTGAGCTAACTTACATGATGCTTGCGCGTCGAGGGCTGTGGTGCCTATTCGCGGAGTATTCTAGATCTTGTTTTCCATCACCGTGGTAGGATTAGTTGCATAACGAGGGGTTATCCCTATAAAGTGGAGATCGTTAAGGGCTTGCACCGGACCTATGTACTATGGAATGCATAGAATCCGACAAGTACGCATTAGAGAGTCAGCATATAAAGCTTATGTTTTCTTGACTTGGTTTTATGCTTGGGTTTTCCTGTTTTTCCTACACTTGACACTTAGTCTAGAATCACTTGACGTTTTCATGAATTACTATTACTATCTTATATTTCCTGATGTTTTCATGCCTTACTTATTTGTTATTTCTCATTTTATTTATTCTTGTTGCTAATACATGTTGTTGATGACTCAGTGTTTTATGATTTAATTATGTTGTTTGTTTTTATGTCACTCACACCTTTATGGCTGGCCCCTTTAGTTTTGGGGGTTAGGGATCATCTCTAGCCTCGTGTTTTACAGGTTGTTGTTGCTTAGAGCTTGGGTTTGGATGCTTGAGATAAATTGATGTAATAGAGCTTTTGTGTAAATTTTTTTAAGAAGTGTTGTAAAAGAGAAAGTTTGTAATTCAAGGTGTTTTTGTAAATTCCGTTGTATTTTGTAAATGATTGTTGTAATAAAAGTTGAATTAAAATTATCTGTATTTTTGGGCTATGTGTACTATTACATTGAAGTTGATGCTGGGAATTATGCCACTTATTTTCTAAAATATTATATTAGAAATTCGGGGCGCTACAAACACTTAGAATTATTTTCTTAAAAATGTTGGATTTTCGTTTTGGACAGTCGACCGACTCTGGTTTGCAGTCGACTATTACTGATGTTACTTGAGTTTTCCAGATGTTCTTTAAATGATTGATTCTTTAAAAGTTTTTGGATTCATAACCTTCTATTCTAAATATTATTCTTTCTACAGAACATATGCTTTCAAGATATTTTATTATTGGATTTGGATTCTGAAATTTTATAAAGATTTGGATTTTGTTGATTGGAGAGGTTTCTCCCTTTGATCGTTTTGACGATGGATTAGTGAGTTTTGGTCTTCTTGATATCTCTAGGAGTTGAGTGGGAGTCCTGGAACCGGCAGTTGAGATTTGTTGAGTTAGACCTGGGGGGTCTTGGTTTGGTTGTTGTTGAGTATTTAAGTCCGGCAGGATACACTAACTCTAGAGATGGAAATTTTGTGTTTTAATAATAACCAACTTAAGGACAGGCACTAGTGGGGATGTGATGGAACTTGGGAAACGTAAGTATAGGCTCATGATTTTGTTAGTCCAACGGATGCGTTCCAGGACTGTTTGTTGTTATGTCTCGAGAGTACATTTGTGTGTTCGCGTGTCGATGGTCTGTAGGCCTATTCATAGAGCATGCAGGGTGCATTCGCGTGTCGAGGATCGGCATGCCTATGCACGGAATGTACCTGGTATATCTGCACGTCGAGGGCCTTGCAAGCCTATTTGTGGGGTACACGGGTTTGGGAGATGAATCTCCAGTTGTTTTTGAGCTACCTCACACGATGCTTGCGCGTCGAGGACTGTGGTGCCTATTCGCAGAGTATTCTGGATCTTGTTTTCCATCACCGTAGTAGGATTAGTTGCATAACTATGGGGTTATCCCTATAAAGTGGAGATCGTTAAGAGATTGCACCGGACCTATGTACTATGGAATGCATAGAATCCGACAAGTACGCATTAGAGAGTCAGCATATAAAAATGTGTTTTCTTGACTTGGTTTTATGCTTGTGTTTTCATGTTTTTCTACACTCGACACTTAGTCTAGATTCACTTGATGTTTTCATGTATTACTATATCTTATATTCCTTGATGTTTTCATGCTTATCTTATTTATCATTTCTCATTCCTTTATTCTTGTTGATGATACATGCTGTGGATGGCTCTATGTTTTATGATTTAATTATGTTAATTTGTTTTTATATCACTCACACCGTTATGGCTGGCCCCTTTAGTTTTGGGGGTTATGGATCATCTTTAGTCTCATATTTTACAGGTTGCTGCTTAGAGCTTGGGGTTTGGATGCTTGAGATAGATTGAGATAATCGAGCTTGTGTAAAATGTAATAGAAGGTGTTGTAAAAGAAAATGTTTGTAATTCAAGGTGTATTGTATTCCGTTGTGTTATGCAAATGATTATTGTAATAAAAAGTTTGGAATAAAAATTATCTGTGTTTTTGGACTGTGTATAATATTGCAATTGAAGTTGATGCTGGGAATTGTGCCCCTTATTTCTAAGATATCATATTGAAAATTCGGGGTGCTACACCCCAAATCCCTATATTACCCAATACCCTGATCTGTTAAGCACCCACACCCGTTACCCCCCTTAAACCCTACCCATTACCTAATATATATTCACCCCCCTACTCAACCCTATTCACCAAAACCCTAACTGTTCACTTTTACCCTTCTCCTACCTCTCGTTCTGCACCACCCCCATGCCCTCTCCCGACCTCCTCTTATTCGCTCCTCCGCTCTGTCTCTCGACCACCCTCTTGCATTGCACTCAGCCAGTGACATCCCCGCAGAAGACCCCTGTCGCGCCGCCCTCCAGCCAGTCGTGACCTCCCGTCGCTTCACCCCATCGACCTAGTAGCCCCGACGCACTAGTGCCGCTCTGCCCTCCTCTTCCAGCGATGCTAGCGACCACCACCTCGAGAGACCTCCTCCCCTTCTCCTCTCCTGCAGCTAGCGGCGACACACAGCCCGCACCCCTGTGATGTGCTCCCCTCGACAGCAGCGCCGCTCCCCGTGTACACCTCAGTGGTTCTCTTTTGTATGCGTGTGTTGGAGTTCGCGGGCTCGTGGTTCTTTGTTCGTGAGTTGTGTTCATGCCCGGGATCCGTTCCCGTTATTCTTGTTCTTGCTTCGTCATTTTCATCGTCGTCTATAAGGCAAGTAACTTGTATTCTTTTTTTGTATAATACAAATACTAAATACCGCCTGTAGTGTAGTGTTTCAAGACCTATCCTGTGAATCCCTTGTTTGATCTTGTCTCTAGTTGTTGATCTACCCGTAGTTGTCTCGTACACACACCACATGAAATAACTTAGATCTAATTAATTCTTGATGTATACATGCATGTTGTTAATGATTTATGAGGTGTTGTATGATCTCATATGCTTGAGGTGTTAGTAGTAGTATAACTTGTTGTAAACATGTGAAAAACCCTATACCAAGTTTCTTGAACATCTAGTATACCGTATTTCATGTTTTGTATGATTTGGATGTGTTTCATATGGTCTATGTTGATTTTATGCTTGAAGAATATTTTTGTTTTTGCTTTTACCCCGTTTTGTTCAGTATGTTAGACCCTATTAAGGTTAGTATATGAAAATTATTTGTGAATATGAATTTTAGAGAATTCTGTCTACTTTCCAGGTTTTCCGACAGATCTCAGTTTCGATTTGTGAGTTGCGTGTTATGGCTATTTTACCACAGAGGTGTAGACAAATTACAGATTCAGTTTTATATGAATTCTGAAGGATAATTTATTTTTATACTGATGTCAAAGATAATATTTTGGTCCAATATTTTGCTGAGTACAACTAGACTTTATTGGAATTAACCCCTAATTTTTGTGGATTTAATTGATAACTTTTATAAACTATTCTTTACTTGCAAACAACTACCATACTTACAGAATTTTCATGTTGTTCAGTAAAGAACCTAAATTTCGACCTGATTCTACTTGCTGTCTATAAAAACTTTGTGAATATGAGTTGTAGCCTACTGTATCTATTTTATTACCCTTTTAATGGATCTGGATTTCGATATGTATTTTGTAATCTATTGCTGTTTTAGTACTGTTGTGTTTATGATTCCAGATTTACAAATTTGCTGTATCTTGCTGTTTTCAGATTTTTATTGACTATTCTATCTATATTGGAAAATTATGAAACTTGGTTTTCTGATACTAAACATACTAGGGAATAACCCAGATTTTTTTTAGATTTAATTAGTAAGTTTTTTTGCCGTTTTCCTGTGTTTGAATGCAAACTCCTAATTTATGGCTGAACATGTTTTCTGGATAAAATTCTGTGCTGTGTCCCATTTGTGAATTACCATATGACTTATATATATTTGCTGGATTCGGTCGGGAGTCTATTTTCTAGATTTTCTGACGGATCCAGATTTACATGTTTGTGGCAACGGAAATCTCAGATTTGGTGCAGTACTGTCTTGCTGTCCAAAACTAAAATTTTCGTCGTCTTAGGCTATTTTCAATCTTTTGTCACCCGTTTGTGTTCTTTATTCAAATTTTAATTGTACCTTGTTGTCTCTCCATGTTTCTTGACTTGTTTGTGCACATTCATGCTTGCTTGAATAATAATAACAAGAACTAAGTTGGGGTTTAAAGGGAAAGATATAATAGTGGAAAATACAGAAATGTGTACTCGGAAGGGGGTCTATAGATCCTACGTGATTACTTGATACTTGATACTTGGAACTTGACACGTGATACTTGATACTTGGAGCATGACACGTGATTACTTGACACTTGCTCAACTTGACACGTGATACTTGGTACTTGGAGCTTGATACTTGATACTTGATACTTGTCCCTGAATACACTGCCCTCTATGATCCACTATGAAATCTAAAACAAAATTGTTTTAATGTAGCAATCATGTGGTAAAAACCTGGGATGCATATAGTGCTACCTAGATAGTAATAAATACAAGATTTGAACATGATCACTTGACACTTGCTACTTGTTACATATACATGAGACTTAATTCTTGACACTTGTCACTCGTTACTTGTTTACATGATATTTGTTTACTTGACACTTGTTACATAACACTTGTATCCGCTCATCTTGCCATGCTACTTGTCCTGTTCTTCATTTGAGTTAGTTCCTCTATTTTGTATTACATCTTTCCATGCTATACTTGCTTCCGCTGTTACTCTATTCTTGTCTATCTTTCCTATACTTGTTCCCTGCACTACAAGCGGCCCGTAACTTGCATTGACGGACGTTTTGTTTCTCTTTCCTTTTTCCTTCAATTTGTTAAATTGCAGATTATGCTGATCAGCTACCCGATGGAGTAGATGATCTAAGATTCTAGTTGGTTGGAGCTCTTGCTATATCTATTTATTTCTTATTGCTTATCTTGAATAATTGTACTTGGTTACATGGATTATTTTATTTTGGGCTTTGTGTCCCAGACTTGTGTTTTGTTTCAGAGATGATTATTTGAAATTCAGTATTCTTGTTTTTTGTTTCAAGTAATCTTGTTGACTTTATTGATTCAGTTATGCATGCGTGGTTGGCTATTTCTCTTGTTCTCTCTTGTTTATACTTGTGCTTGTTGTGAAGATCCTGACAGCTTATGAATGATGAAAATCATTTGCTGGACTTAGTCACGTATCCGTATTCTGTATTCCTTTTTGGGAAGCGGGGCATGACACCAAATATGAAAGAATAACAGGAACAAGAGTCCCGACGGCAATACACGGGCAACGACGACAGCACGGGAAACAACAACAAAGAGAAAAACAGCAATGGCAACACAAAGCAACGACGGTAGCAATGAATGTCGAAGAGGGCAGCTTTGAGGGTGATCAGTTTCTGCGTCTCGAGTTTGGGCTACTGGCAGCGAGGGGCGGATGCAGTGGAAGTTGATGATGGATGGCGACGAGTGCAGCGGAATGAAGAGGATGAAGAGGATGGTCGGGGACTGGGGGCAATCGCTGGAGGAGAATGAAGGCAGTGGCAATGATGGTGATCTGCGAGGGTGGTGCTGGTGTGCTGGCGGTGAGGAAGGTGGTAAGGTGGTGCGGTAATAGTGGGGCGATGGCGCTAGCTGCAGGGTGGGTACTACGATTGCAGTGGTCAACAGCAAGGTAGGGGAGCAGCATTGATGAGGGGCTCGATAGGGTGGAGCAGGCGGGATGTTGTCGAGAGGTTGCAGGTTGCGGCAGCAAGGTAAAGGCAGGAAGGTTGATGATGAGGAGGGTTGCACGTTGGCGGTCGGAGTCGCTGGCGGTGGTGTGCTGTGGCGACGAGGGCAGCAAGGCAACTCAGGGAGGATGGTGGAGGGGGTTGAAGGTGGTAGCGGCGTCGGGGTTGTTGGTGGAGTTGACGACGGGGGCAGGGGCGATGAGGCAAGGTGGAGTTTCGGGGATGAGCGGGATGGCTTCGAAGATCGAGCAGAGAAGGAAGAAGGAAGTTAGGCGGCAGGGAAAGTAAAGATTTGATGATAATTAGGTTTAATGATAATTAGTATATATAGGGAATAAGGTTGTGGGTTTAGGGTAACGGGTTTGCGGGTTTTGTGTTAGGATCCAACAAGAAATGGGTTGGGTTATAGATAATTAAATAAGAATGAGATATTGGGTTTGGGTTAAGAGTTGGGCTACCAACAACAACAACAACAACAAAGCCTTTTACGAACTAGTTGGGGTTGGCAATATCTTCTGTAAGGTCACAAACTATTGTAAATTTTTCACCGTTTCCACGCAGGGTAGTTTAGGTCTTCCTCTACCCCTAACTCTACCCTCAATACTTATCAAATCACTCTTTCTAACGGGGGCACTACTAGGTCTACGTGTGACATGTCCAAACCACTTGAGACGATTCTCTCTTAACTTATCTTGGATTGGAGCTACCTTTAACATGTCTCGTATATGCTCGTTTATAATTCTATCATTCCTTGTTTTACCACACATCCATCTTAGCATCCTCATCTCTATTACACTCATTTTTTGGACATGTTTCTTTATTGCCCAACACTCTGCTCCATATATTATTGCTGGTCTAACAGCCTATAAAAAATTTTCTTCAACTTCAAAGGTATACGTTTGTCACACAAAACACCACTGATACTTCTCCACTTAAGCCACCCTGCTTGGATCCTATGTATAACATCTTCACAAATTTCCCCATCTCTTTGTATAATCGAGCCTAAATATCGGAAACGATCTCTCTTAGGTATCTCTTGGCCATCAAGCTTCATTACTTTCTCAGTTGTGTTCTGAATATCACTAAAATTACACCCATATACTCTGTTTTAGTTCTGCTTATCCTAAAGCCTCTATCTTCCAAAGTTTCTCTCAACAATTCTAATTTAGAATTAACTCCCGCTCTAGTCTTGTCCACTAAGACGATGTCATTAGCAAAAAGCATACATCAAGGCACCTCATCTTGTATTCCGCACGTCAGTTCATCCATAATCAAAGTAAAGAGGTAGGGGCTTAAAGCCAAATCATGGTGTAAAACTACTGTAATAGAAAAATCGCCGGTCTCTCCTGTGGTTGTTCTAATTGTGGTTGTTGCCACTTCATACATATCCTTAATTACCTCAAAATACCGAATAGTTACTCTTTTATTCTTTAACACCCATCATACTATGTCTCTAGGGACTTTATCATATGCTTATTCTAGATCTATAAAAACCATATGTAGATCTTTCTTATTCTCTCTATATTTTTCCATAAGTCTCCTCAGTATATAATTGCTTCCATTGTTGACCTCCCAGGCATAAACCCAATCTGGTTCTCAGACACTGTAGTTTCTAGTCTCGGTCTATGTTCGATCACTCTCTCCCAAATTTTCATCGTATGACTCATTAATTTAATTCCTCGGTAGTTTGAGCAACTTTGTATATCTCCTTTATTTTTATATTGGGTACTAAAATACCCTCTCTCCATTCATCGGACATCTTCTTAGTCCTCAAAATTTCATTAAATAACTTTTTTAGCCAACCCACTCCTACATCCCCAAGACACTTCCAAACTTTAATGGGTATATCATTCGGTCCTAAAGTTTTTCCTATTTTCATCCTTCCTAGAGCATTTCGAACCTCCGATGTCCTAATTCTACGGAAAAACATATGCTCTCGACTCTCCCTCGAGTCTTCTATATTTAATTTGCCCACCACCTTTTTATTTAATAACTTCTCAAAATAATTTCACCATCTTTCCTTAATTTCCTCATCTTTTACTAAGACTCTTGAATCCTCGCTCTTAATACACCTAATTGTATCCAGATCTTTTGTTTTTCAATCCGTTTGTTTAGCAAGCTTATAAATGTTATTTTCTCCTTCTTTTGTTTCTAATTTTGTGTATAAATTATCATAAGATTTTTGTGTTGCATTTCTTATCGCTTTCTTAACTTCTTTTCTAACGGTCTTATATTTCTCCAAATCCTCTTCATTTCTATTCTTTTGCCATATTTTGAAGGTTGATCTTTTTTCTCTCATAATATTATGGAGTTCTTCTTGCCAATACCATGTTTATTTATTTAGCAAACCTCTACATTTAGATTCTCCAAGTACTTCCTTTAAAATTTTTCTTATGTACGTAGTCATTTTAGTCCACATCATATTTATCTTCCCTTCCTAATTCCATGATACTCCTTTATGGACTTTATCTCTAAAAACTTCTAGTTTATCTCCCTTCAAGTTTAACCACCTTATTCTTGGGTTCCTAATCTCATTCCTTCCACATATGTATTTTCCAATCTTAACATCCAATACCATTAATCTATGTTGTGAGGTAAGAGTTGGGCTATCCACAAACAAAAATCAATTGATCAAAATATAATAGTCTGAATTAGAATTTGGGTTTGCATTTTAAAAATAATAAATCCAATAACATAAGTAAAGTGGTTTAAAATTGAGCTTTCGGTTAACTTAACTGGCTTCATATTAATAAATAATAATAATAAAAGATGGATTAAAATCTATGGACTTTCACAAACTAGTAAACAATCAAAGAAGGAATAATAATAATAATAATAATAATAATAATAATAATAATAATAATAATAATAATAATAATAATAATAATAATAAGATCATATAACAAGATAGGATTGTATTACAAATTGACTTTAATAGGAGATCCAAAATAAATATAAAATAAAATGAATTTAAGAAAACAGAAAATTTTGTAAAGAATCCAAACACAAAAAATACACAGAAAAAGATCTATAGGTGGAAATGAGGGTTACAGTTTTCCACCACCATTTACCAAGCAGAGCTAGTTTCATACCTTGCAAGTCGACAACACCCAATCCACCAAGTAACATCTTCATGCAGACCTTCTGCCACCTGATAAGATGATACCCTCCCCTATCAGCATCAGCACCTCTCCAGAGGAATCTCTTTCGAACTCGGTCGATCTGCTGGACCACCCATTTAGGAAATTCAAAGAATAACATGTAATAGGTTGGATGATTTGATAAGACCGAGTTGATAAGAGTAATTCCCCTACCAAGGGATAGGGATTTACCTAGGGGTGGCAACCGGGCTAGGCTGACCCGCGACCCGCCCACACGAACCCGCTATAATCCTGCTCGGGTCCGGTTGAACCTGCGGGTTGACCCGGGCTGGAAAAATCGTTAACTCAACCCGCTCGGCCCGACCCGCCCAACCCGTTGACCAAGTCAAAACCACCCGTCAACCCGCGGGTTTGGACACGAACGTTTGACCCGTGGGTTTTTTTGTCCTTTATATATATATATATATATATATATATATATTTGTATTTCTCCATATAAATACCTCCCTTATTTCAATCTAAAAATTTTCACACCTTACTCTCTTAGTCTCTCTACTACTAGTCTACTACTACTCAATTCAATCTCAATTAAATCAAGTTTTTTCAACAAAGAAGTAAGCAACAAAGAAATGAATAATCAATAATATATGCATTTTTTTCACTTTTATACAATTATACTTATTATAATTTTTTTAAAAAAGTGAAGTTGTCCAAAAAAATAAAAATCTAACCAGGCCAACCTGCGACCCGGCCCGATCCGAAATGGGTTCGACCCTAATGGGTTCGCGGGTCGACTGGGTCAAAATTTCCAATTTTGAACCCGGTTCGGCCCGGCCCGGTTAACCCACCGACCCAACCCGAACCCGCCCAAGTCAGACTTCAACCCTGGCGGGTCCGACCCAACCCGGCCACCCGAATGCCAGCCCTAGATTTGCCTTTCCAGCCTAAAAGTTTAGGCTCAACTCTATCAATGATAGGTAACCAATTTGCTTTCATCAGTTTACCTGGTCGAATCGGTAAACCCAGGTAATTGAGAGGGAACTCGTCTAGTTGGCAGTTCATGTCGGATGCGTGTAATTGCGCCTCCTCATCGGACATGACAATAGGGATAGGGCACTCTTGTGATAGTTAACCTATAGACTGGACCTTGCTTCAAAATAGTATAGAGCCCCTTTGAAAGAAATGGTTTTCCCTAACTCACCATTTGCAAAGAGTAATGTATCATCAACATATTGTAGGATTGTACATCCCGTTCTGTTTTGACCTTCAGCAACTGGGGCAATCCACCCTGCAAGGCTACAATTTTCTATCATGTATTTAAGGACATCTGCCGCGATAGCAAAAAAGGAGTGGGGATAGTGGGTCACCTTGCCTTAGACCTCTTCTACAGGAAAACAGAGATCCGGCTAAACCATTAACCATGATGGATTTTTTGCTCGTTGACAAAGCAGTTGTGAATCCATCTGATCCATCTAACCCCAAAGCTTCTACCCCTAAGAGCCTTGAACAGGCAGTCCCATTCAACAGAATTGTAAGCATTCTCAAAGTCGAGTTTTGGCATATAGCTCATACTATTCGATATGTGGCAGTGGTGGATTGCTTATTTTATAGTAGCCACGCAGCCTAAAATACATCAGACTTTGATGAATCCACATTGTTCCCGACTGATCAGACAATCCATCAGTTTTGTCAACCTATTGGCGAGGACCTTGGTGATGATTATGATCGAGCAATTGATGAGACTGATGGGTCGAAAATCTCCAACGTTGTGGGAGTCTTCTTTTGTTGAATGAGAACCACCTCCACAAAGTTGAGTCACTGCCCTCCAGAATAATTTCTTTGCTGCCAGATTTTGGCAAACCTTGTGCGATGGTTAGGATTCGAGGGTAATCTCAGATTAAATACACAGTGGAAAAATTACAAAAATTATCGAAACTTAGCCATGGATCCATGCAAAAACCATAAATCATGTTTGAAGTTATACCTTAAAGATGGATCTGCTGTCTCCACTGTATGCCGATCACAACACTGCAATATTGTGGTGCCTCTACGGTATTCACATGAACGGATCAAATCAAGCTTTCCCTCACGTCGCGGTGCTAGCTGCAGGAAGGGGATGTTCTTCACGATCTCTCTCTCTCACAATTTCTATGACCACTTGGGTTTTTCTTATGTATTTCTTTTCCATATATACATATCATACACATGGTTGCAGAAAATCAGCCCTAAGAGAGTAATGAGGCTGTTGGGCTCACAATCTAACCTGGGTCAGATTCGTGTGTGGGCTTTGAACTTTAGTTGGCCCACTTAATTTAATTAATTACCCAACCATGTCAGAAGTCCGAGTCTTACTAGGATTCCCAATTAAATTCAGTTCATGAATTTAAATCCAATTTCGATCTATTTTAAGTGTGTGACCCTGTAGATTCCCATTACGTTAACAGTAATACTAAAATCATATTCTAGTGTTACAAACAGTGAGCGGTTTCTAGCAATACATCACTGCTACTCAAGTAACGGGAATGCCAGAGATTTGACATAACCTATTCCTGACCAATTTTACCACGCATTCTAGTCCTTTTGTCTAGATATCTAATTAACCACAAGGCATAGTGCATGCCATCCTTATATAGTTCAATCTTTGGTTTCTTAATGTTCGAGTAGACTTACTAAAACAAATGAGCCTAATAGCTTATATTGACTCATTTGAGCACGGCTATGCATTTTGCATTCTCACTCAATCAAGGGGCCCATAGATTTTGCTCCTGTTATGTAAGAGGATCAAATCCAATCTAAGTCACTCACATCCCTCCACATGATTGTAGTATATCCAATAGTCGACTTTATAATCACCTTATTACATGCAACGTTTGACAACATTAAAACATATAACTTCTCATGTAAGGAATTATAGTGACTTCAAGTCAAAGGACTATGTACACCATGGTCACTAAGAGAACCACTTATCACACTCACGTAATGATCTATGCAACGTTCTCATGGTGGGACAGTCTAGTACATTATTACTCTAATATGTACCCATGTGAAGACTTGATATCTCATATCCATGACTCATGAGATATGGTCATCAGTCTATGCACATACTAGTCTCTATGTATTATTATTGTCCTAATTCACAATAATACTTGACTAGAGACATTTAAGAATAGTGTTCTGATTACAACCAATAGGATCTCACAATCAAGTCATGCACTTGATATCCCATGGTATTAACCCACTATTCCAAGGACTTTATTATGTTCATTTAATCACAATAAACAACACAATAAATGAAATGTCTCATATATGGAATAAATATCATGATACAATGTAAACTAGTAATGTCAATACATAACTGGCCTCTAGGGTATACACCAACATCGATTCCATTCCTGAGCCTAGATCTAAGCCTGTGAATTTTTTGCACCAAATTGCAGCAGCTTCTATACCTTGAGTAGGGAGTGAGTAACTTTCCATGACCAGGTGGTGAAAGCCCTGAACTTCTTGCCATGCTTTCTCAAACATGAATTTAGGTTTCTTCCTCGGATTATGCTCGCAAGATGATGGGATGATGGGCACATGATTAGAGGTTGGCTTCGGTAAGGATTTGACAAAGGCAAGCAGGGAATTTCACCTCCCAATCCAACAAGACAAGAACTTTGTCAAGTTTAGCCTTGATCGGTGTAGCTTGCATATTAAACCAAGTGAACAGTCCTTCTGAAATAGGGATGCCAACTAGTTCCAAGTTTGAAATAACCCTATTGAATTTTTCCCGATCCGATTTGCTAGAGCCCCTATCATGATGTTCAAAGGTGAACCTAGTGATGTTGAAATCACTCATTACCACCTATGGATAAAGCCACCGTGTTTGGATTGAGTGGGGTTTTTTTTTTCCAGAATGAAGCTCTGGAAGGTTGGTGATTCAAGCCGTAGACTATTGTGATAGTTTGGGTCCAATTGTACGAACGATGTGGAAGCCTGATAGATAACGATAATTCTCCTTGGATTTCATCAAGGCACAAAAAGAGGTTGGGGTTAAAACTAATAGCAATGCGTTAAGATGCCCCTGCCGACAGACGAATTTTCCATTCAGAAATCCTATACCCAGTAAGTCTCCTGAATCTAGAAACATGCGACAGTTTGGTCTCTTACAGACCAACGATGTCTACTTTGGAAGAGATGATACAATCTCTAACCATCTCCCGTTTCCCATGCCCGCCTAGAACCTAACATTCTAAATCAGCATTATCATTACTAACCGATTGGGACTTACGTGAGGTATTAGGATTGGCGTTAGCCACAAGAGTCGCCCTATCCGTTTCCCACCCTCTAATCTTATTTGGGAGTAAGGTGTTATGATCTGTATCACCCACCTCAAGACCACAAGTTTTGGTTAGACAGAAAATGTCAGTATGACATAAAGTTAAAAATAGATGATAACTAGTAATGCGTACCTCCACCGTCGGTCCTAGATGCCTTAGTTGCAGCTGCAGCTGCAGCTGCAGCTGTAATCTCTAGATAATCATCCAGAGACTCAGTATGGGTTCTCTTGTGCACTGTCTGAAGCTTGAAACCCCTAGTATGTCACTGTCCCTCGAAGTAGGGTTGTGTAATGCCCTGATTTTTCAATTAATAAAAAATTATTTATTTTGCACGTAGTGTGCACGTGTAATATTTTTGGCTCATATTTTCATCAAGAAGAGTAAAGATATTTCAAATTGTGCTTTTTAAATCGTTTTGTACCAAAGCCTTATTTTAATAAAAAGCCCTTTTTCTTAAAGCCCAAAATATAATGCATTCTTTTATTTTTAAATAACTATTGTTTTGGGCCATTTATTAAAGCCCATGGTTTAATTCTATTTTCTTCTACAACTTGTAATGTGGAACATCTCTTTTTTTAAAGATTTTTATTTTGTATCTTGTACAAGTTTCTTTTTATGGTGACTAGTGCTTGCACGTGCATTTCATGTACACGTGCATGAGCACACTTTTCTTGGCCGGATTGGGTAAGGAGTGGATGTGAGTCATGGGTGGTTAGCTAGAGTGTGGGTAGTTATTTCAACTCCCTAGTTCATTCTAGCCCTTGACCCTATAACTATCTACTAAATCCTAGCCTTCCATCTCACCCAAACTGATGTATAAATACCCCTCTCTCCCTAACATTTTCTACACTAAGATCTCTTGAAAAGAAGATATACATATACTATACTGTAGAATTGGTGAGTGAGAGTTCTCTTGGAGACCGATCACCTCTGCAGAAGAGCTTCGGTGTGGAGCAAGGAGCAAGGAGCAAGGAGTCGTGCAGTGCATTAAGAAGCTTTTCTGGATTTGGTTATTTTTCGTCAATAAGGTGGGTGTTTCTCAGGACTTCTAATGTAGAAACTATGTTATGGCTATGATGATTGCTACCATGCTTGTGGAAAGTAAGTTTAAACATATTAGATTGTCCTGTGTATGTTTATGATGAAGGTCGTGAGGGACTAATAATGTAGTAATGACACTGAAAGTAAGACTGGAATGGGCCTGTACAGTCGACTGTCACTTGGACAAGTCGACTGGTACGAGGCGAATGTTCTCTCATGATTGTTAATTTAATGGCGTACATGTGTACAAACAGAAGTGATAGTATGATTGCTAAATTCATATCCCCCATGTTATATATGATGGAGGAGATGTGAACGGATGAAAAAGAACTAGTGATAATTAGTAAAACTGGGAATAACCCGTACAGTCGACTGCTGATGTAAACAGCCGACTGAAATATCGAAGTAAATTATGAATAGTTCAGAATTCCATGAAATGAGGTATTTTTATGGTGGTGTTCTAGTGTGCTAAATTGAGATTTAGTGTTCATTTCTGCAAGTAAATGATGAGTAAATGAAAATGCATGTTTGACATTTCCTTGAGGAAAGAAAAATATTAGTTATGTGACATTCTATGTGGTGATGTTAGTGAATAGCTAAGAAATTACGTGTTTATGCAGCATGAATATATATGTTAATGTGACACAATGATGCATGTGTTGGAAGAACAGTGGGAAGATAATTCCTTAAATTGAAATTTAACCTGTTCAGCCGACTTAATGCAAGTGGCAGTAATAAAATGTACTGTTGAAACCCCAGGACAGACGACTGATTGAATGACAGTCGACTGTCACGTGAATGATATTTTGAACATGGAAAATTGCGGAGCAGCCGACTGGCCATGTGCAGCAGTCGACTCTCCTGAGCAGTCGTGAAGAACTTGATTTTTAACTGAACAAGTCGACTGGGCTTTCTCCAAGTCGACTGTCCAGAACACTTTGATACGTCAGAGATCTTATTTGGTTTATGTCAAAGTTGTGAATCTTATGGTTGATGTTGGTGAACTCTATTTGTTGTTACATGAATTTACATGAGATGAATCATAGATGTGAATTGAGAATTTAATGAACATGAAAGCTAAGATCATGATAAAGAAAGTCTGTAAGACTATTAAATGAATTATGAGTTGAAAATGCTCAAATTGGAAATTGTGAATTGGAAATTGAAATCAAAGAGTAGCTAAGTCTCCCCCTGGCATTGGAAATGAAATAAAATGAAATTTGAAAAGAAAAACCAAGGTTGGTCATGTTGAAATGAATGAATAAGTCCGGTTTAGTGGAGAGGCTAACTCTAGAGCTTTGATTTTTGTTCATGATTCTAATAAAAACTAAGGATTAGTGCATAGTGAAGATGTGATGAAAGTGAGAGAAAAACACGAGTATGAGAACTAGGGTTTACGGTGTGGGTGTGTGAGCCACAGAATGCATGCTTGATGAGTCAAGACATGGCGTGGGCACAACTCAGAATGATCGGACTCTAGCCACGCTTGTGGGATGTTTGGTGACTGCAAGAGGATCGTGTGCCATGAAGGAGGCTGAATTGGCACAGAATGCATGCTTGATGAGTCAAGACATGGCGTGGGGTTCCCCTCCAGGTTTTCTGTACACGAGCTTGTACTCATAGATCATCTAGGATACTCACCATAGTTACAGTAGTAGATTAAGTCATGGCGAAGGATTAAACCCTACAAAGATGAAGAACGAATAAGAGGCTTGCCCTCGGACCTATGTAGTATGGGATGCATAGAATCCGAACAAGTGCGCATTAGTGTCATCTAATATAAACAATTGCATTAAGGATTAAGTGCACAATTACGACACGACATCATTAAGATTTTTCCCTTTGCTCTATTTGATATGTGAACATGTTTGTGATCTGTTAAGAAATGAGAATCGTTATACTGTTTCTGGCATAGAGAGGATGGCCATGTATAATTATCGTCGGTTGAATAAACTGACGTACCCACAGTTTTATATGCAGGATAAATGGCATGTTAAAGATTAAAGAGGATCAAATGCTTAAAGATTTCTCAATGTTGTTGTACATTTGTTTCATTGTTGTAAATTTTACTTCCACTGTGCAATGTAAATGTAATATTGATGTAAACTCTGATGTAAAGTGAAAAGTTTAAATTTCTTTGTAAAATTATACTAAAAGAAGCGAAAAGATCCTGTAGAACATCTCGAATTCAGTGTATTTGGGATTCGGGGCGTTACAGGTTGGGAGTTAGGAAAAGTAGAGGGAACCATCTCCGGGGATAGAGAGGGTATATGCTCCTGAATCCTAGTCAAGGGTGGCTGAGAATCATCAACCATCTCCTTCTCAAAATCCAAATCCTCTTCCATATACAGATCATCATCTTCTAAGTTAAGACATTCATCTTCATCAATGGGAGGTGACTCAACATTAGACACTGTATTGGGCTCGAGAGTGATACTGTCGCAAAGAGCATCATGAATCAGCCCATCAAAAGCGGAAGTGATCACAATAATTCCTTTAGTAATCAGAGGCCTGTTAATTATATTACAATTTAGGGCCCATCTAAAGATAGCACAACTATGGACCTCATCTCAGGCCCAAGCCCACAAACCAACAACTCCTCATTTATATCATGTGCCTCGCACGTAGAGGCGATAGGCGGGAGATTTGGTGCCAATGCAATTTAGGGAGTCAAAGGGGGGGGGGCACGTGCAATGGTAGGGGTTGCCAAAGGGGACAGATCACGTGGCTTGGGGGCGGATTCCGAGGGGTTTGAGGGATAAAATGGTAATTGTCCCTCAATTTCGACTTTATCTTCTTCAAATTCCCACACCTTCTCATTTCTTCTTTGAAAAGATTTGCTTTCTTATTTCTTCTTTCCAGAGCTATGCTCTTTGTGCTCTAAGCTCTAACCATAACCACTGCCCTCTTCGTAGTCCATTTACCAATTACATGCAAGCCTTTACATGCGGTGGTTGCAACCACCACCGCTTTCCCCTATGCTTTTGCTTTTGCTTTTGCATTGCAACCACCACTGCTTTCCCAGACGCTTTTACTATAAAGCTTTTTGCTTTTATCTGATTTGAGTTTGGTGGTTTCTGAGCAAGTGACTCTGGTATTTGACTCGCTTTTTCAACTCCCTCCGGGCCATCGGATCCGGATCTGGATCTGAGATCCTGGCCCACCAAACTTCTAGGGTTGGTTGTTTTCTTCGTCGGCGGTGTTCAACCTCCTTAGCGGCTTAGATCAGATATCTGTGAGCTCTTTTGATCTCATACGCACCGTCTGTAGCGCCCCAAATTTTAAACACAAGAAATCTGTTACTCATCCAGAATCTTTTGCTTCAATACAATATAAATATAGTACAAAAATATAGGGAAATTTAAACTTGTATACATCAACTCTCTTTACAATGCACAATGAAATTATTACACAATAAATTATGACTTAATACAATATTTGAACTTCAGTCTTCACTAGAAACCTTGTCTTAACTCATCTCCACGCCACTCATTAACAAGAAACATGCAAAACTTACAAACTGTGGGCACGTTAGTTGAATGCAACTGACGCAATCTTATAGTAATAGTGATCTTCCAATTCTCAAGATACACAAACATGTTGCAAAATAATAAAAACAATAGAGATTAATAAAACAACAAAAAAATATAGTCTAAGTGTATGAGTACATGCCATGACACAGAAATCAAAATGCATAATACAAATTCATAAAAACAAATGCACACAATGCTCGACTAATGCATACTTGTTCGGATTCTATGCATCCCATACTACATAGGTTCGAGGGCAAGTCCTTAACGTTCTCCACATTATAGATTTTAATTCCTCGCCATGCAATCTTATAATGGTGACAAAAGTCAAGATTTAGACATCCCGTGAATATTGGCTCTAGTCCCAGTATCCATCCGCTCGACCATATAGAACCCTCAACGCGCAAACATCCTGTAAGCATCGCTCTATCCCAGAATAATGGACATTCGTCTCCCTTTTGCCTGACTATTCATAATTCCAGAGTACATCCGCCTGATCATTCATAACTCCAGAAATAATTGAGACTCGTCTCCACCGCATGACAATCACAGTCCCGAAATCCATCCGCCTGACTGTAACTATAGTCCTGGAATACATCTGCCCAACTATATAGAGCCCCCTACTCATATTTGCTGAATTTCCGTTACAACTCCCATTTGGTGTCTATCCTTAGATTCAAACATGAACAACTACTCCTGAGAGCTAGCTCACCCTACCGGACTTAAATCAACATCACTAAAACCACTAGCCCCACTTGGCTAAACCCCACCTTTAAATAATCACAACCTGCCGGTATCATGGGTCTTGCTTAGCCGCTAGAGAACTCACACAACTTAACATCACAACGTTCTACTATAGGGTTTTCTAAGTCAACCCTAACTCTTAGAACATTCACAAAACGGTTCATTCATAACACATTCTATCTTTTACTTATTCCAATCTAAATTAATTTGGTTCCAAAAATCTAAATTTTATACATAAAATTCTTTGAACAATCACATTCCCGGAATACATCTGCTTGACTGTAACTATAATCCCAGAATACATCCACCCGACTATACATGAAACTCCATATTTTTAAACCTAAGGTTCCATCAATTTAAAACTGAAACAGACCAATTCAAAATCTGAAATTTACACTCCTTAAAAATTGAAGCTATATGTTGTAACGCCCCGAATTCCAAATACATGTAATTCGTAGTACAAACAAGATCTTTTACTTCAACTTTGTACAAAAATACAAGAAATTTAAAACTTTTTTATTTACAACATCATTCTTTACAAAGCACAGCGGAAATAAATAAGTACAATACAACATATGATAAAGAAAGTTGTTCAATCTTGTGACATCCCTCACAGTGACTTCAGGTTCATGCCAAATCCAATCGTGCAACTAGGAAACTGCAGGCAGGTCAGTTGCATACAACTGATGCAATACTATAATACAGTGATACAGTGATTCTTCTACTTTAGCAAACACAAACTTGAATGCGAAACAAAATGTGAGAAGTGACTATCCTAAGCATGTCAGTGTATTATATGAACCTGATGCCTAATGCAGACACTTACACTTACAATGCAGTAATGTACACTTGTTCGAATTCTATGCATCAGCCTGGGTTGGCTAGCATGGAATACGAATAAGCTCTTCTTTCATTCCTATTGTTCAAATGCTTTCCCTTTGCTTCGGTTCCAGCTAGGACTGGTAGCATGGTCCTTCGCTCCTCTCTTCTTTCTTAGAGTCTACTTAACTGACTGAAGGGAAGTCACTCATTCAAACCTGCCTTCCCGCCCTATCAAGTAAGGTGGTCGAAGCGCATTAATAGGAGCGAAGCGTATTAATCACTTAATACTCTTAATTATACATACTTAAATGGAATACTACATAAGTCCGAGGGCAATCTCTTAACATACGCCTCATTATAGGGGTTCAATCCCTCGATATGAAGTCCTACAACAGTAACAAAAACAAGGTTCAGACATCCCACGAGTATGAACTCCAGCCCTGGAGTACACCGCCCGACTATACAGAATTTACCTCATGCAGACACCTGCAAGTGCCGCTCTAGCCCAATATATATTGGAGATCCGCCTCCTATCTGCCTGACTATTCATGACCCCGGAGTACACCGCCTGATCATTCACAATCTCGGATTTAATTAAGGCTCGTCTCTCACCTTAGCAATCTCAGTTCCGGAGTACACCGCCCAACTGGATCTATAGTACCGGAGTACACCGACCGACTATATAAAAACGCCACACTTACGTTTGCCCAGGTCTCATTACATCTTCTTTTTCTAGTGCCTGCCCTTAATTTAATTTTAGTTATCATGGCCTAGAACTAGCTTACCCTGCCGGACTTAAACTTACTCAACACATTTCAGGTGCATATTGACCATTTCACAAAATTTCATTTATCAAAATTATCGGACATTACGGGCCAGGCTTAGCTCCTAGAACCCAACCATCTCAACATAGAGATCTTCTAGATTAATCTTAACCTCTTCATAAAAATTTCTCATTCATTAAAAATCATTTGATTCTTTCATTCATTCTCTTTAAATTGCCCATTTCAAGATAACACATCTCAAAATCAATTTGACTTGATAAAACCCTCACAATATCGTGTGTTTATTTTCCAAAATACAGTCTTTATGTAACACCCCAGATCCCCGTTACCGGACATCCGTGACACAACCAGAATCTTTTCCTTCAAATGCATCTCAACACAATAAATAACACGAAAATTTAAAAACTTTCATTGCCATCAGAGTTATTACATCATTGGTTACAATACTATCTTGTTCTTCAACAAGGAATACAATTACATAAACCCATTACAACTGTTTACAAAAATATCTAGACTCTTCCTGTGAAACTAACAGATGTCATCTGGATTGGTAATCGATTGGTTACCGCCGAGCTTCCGCTGGATGGTCGATCTGCTTCCCAGGGGCTTGGCCTTCGGCTAGAGCCTTCCGCTGCGTGACTCTGATAATTCTGCACCTGCTCGAATGGTGGGGATGTACACTGCTACTCCACTTGGATACCCTAGTGTTCTTGGTTCTCCTGCACTCGCGACCCGGCATCCGATACCTAATTGAGTGGGCACGTCAGTAATCCTACTGACACAATACTGATAAGAAACATCGATCTCCAACTAGCACACCCACGAATCATCCTGAATGGAAAAGAAACATGCTTCCTGTTTTCCTAGTGTTCGTGTATGCCATTGCCTAAAGTCTAATGCATAATACAGAGTATAGAAATGGATGCACTTAACTAATGTCAGCAGGACTCTGGAAACACATGCATCCCATACTACATATGCTCCAGATCAAGCCATTCCCCCATTTTCAGGGATTCGAATCCTCGCCATGCAATATAGTCTACTATTGTACTCTTCCTGTTCCTGATAGATACAATTGTGGCGGGCTAATCCTGCAGTTACTCCTGCTAAATACAGATACAGTGGTGTCTTGTTGCCACTAGGGCTCCAAATCAAATTATACCAAATGCATGTGACGAACTTACTGATATACAACTGCATATCTATGGTACCAAAGATCCATGGGACAACAACCCCATGGTCGGTTCGTGTCCACACAACATAAGAACATGACGGCTTTGAAGGTCTAAGAACCCCCTATCTGACAGGAAGCTCCCGTTCTTACCACGACACTTCAGAAATCAACAGTGCGAGATACGCACAACAGCATGTATCCCTAATGACAGGAAGAGACAACCCTCGTTAACACCGCCTAGTAATACTCTTAGAACGAGTCAGATTATAGGGAATCACCCCTAACATCAATCCGGTCTTCAAGCGAACAATAAAGGAAACTGAAACAATGCAGTTTACTGATAACATGTTATTACTCAAATCATACACGGTGTCGTATCAACCGATGCTAAGCCTAACTGGTCTTGTCAAAATAACAGTTAATCACAGAAATCACATCCACCGATTCCCAATATCTTCACAGGTCATCGACCAATAACCCCAGCCCGTGACCCTCAGCGAGTAGCCAAATGACGCCCAAATGATGCAATATAATTTTAATGAAGGTAAGCACACACATACCCACCAATTTTTGACCATTGACAGACTTAGGCATCGAGACACTAATCAAAAATCGACCATAGCTATCTCCCAACTCACTCATTTCCACCATGAGTACTAAGCACATGAAACTTGTATAAGTTCCAAATGAAGTGCTAAAAACAACTTAAATTCAATAGCTCAAGGTCACCATACGGTGTCATGCAGAGAAATTCCTTATCAATCTTCCAATCATAAGTCGTTGTGGCGACTCAAGCTGCACTCATCAAAATCCAACAAAAATTGGTTTTCTAGAAGGTTAGGAGACACTACTGCAATTCCCTAGTAGACAATATCCTCGAATTCCCCATGGAGCTCGAGTCCCCTGAGTTAACAATGCTTGAAGTGTAACACCCCCAATTCCAAATTATGCTGAATTTGAGTTCCACAGGATCTTTTCACTTCACTTCGTAGAATTTTACAAGAAAACTAAAACTTTACTTTACATCAGAGTTACATTTACATTTACACTTTAAAAATGCGGAAGCAATGTTACAACTTTTACATAAATGAAATACAACAACACTTGAAAAATCTTTAAGCATCAATTCCTCCTTAGTCTTTTTCATGTATTTATCCTGCATAGAAAACTGTGGGCACGTCAGTTCATTCAACTGACGAAATATGATACACGGCCATCATCTCTATGCCGAAACAGTATAACAATTCTCAATACTTAACAAACCACAAACTTGTTCACAAACAAAGCTAAGGGGACTATCCTATTGATGTCGTGTTGTGAATATGCACTTAGTCCTTAATGCAATTATTTATGTTATATGACACTAATGCGCACTTGTTCAGAGTCTATGCAGCCCATACTATATAGGTTCGAGGGCAAGCCCTTAACCGTTCTTCATCTTGTAAGGTTCAATCCCTCGCCATGATTTAATCTACTTCAGTAACTACGATAAGAATCCTAGATGTTCTATGAACTACGAACTCATGTTTAGGTGCCCTGGAGAGAATCCCAACGCACTGACACATGACTCATCATGCAGGCTTCCTATGGTAATTCACATCCTACCATAGACATGACACCACTCGCAGTCGCCAAACACCCCACGAGCGTCGCCACTGGGACGGTAGTCTGGAGCAGTATCCACGTCCTACTCATGACGCATCATGGGACATTCAGTGAATACTCTCACGGCGCCAATCCAATGGCCCTCATACTCAATGTTTTTCTCTTACTTTCATCACATCTTCACTATGTATCTAGTCCTTAATTTAACTGAATCATGAACAAAATCAATCTCTTAGGGTTAGCACTCCCAATATACCGGTCTTATTCAATCATTTCTCATGACTCAAATCTTGGTCTTTTCATTTCAAATTTCATCTAAACATTTCTTTTATTTCTGGTATATTCAATCATTTCTCATGACCGAAATTTTGGCCTTTTCATTTCAAATTTCATCTCAACATTTCTTTTATTACCGGTATAAGGCTTAGCTACACCCTAGTTCTTAATTTCAACTCATAATTACAACATCGAGTTTTTCATATTCATAAGTTCTACTTTTTTATCATGATTAACAATAATTTTTATTTCATATTCATAGCATTCATGTATTCATATTCATAATATCCTTCATAACTCATCATGTCATTTGATTTCAATTTCTTACACAATCTCATGCATAAACAACAAATTCAACTCATGTCATTTGATTTCAATTTCTTACACAATCTCATGCATAAACAACAAATTCAACTTGTCCTATTCAATAGTTTACTCTTTCCACAAAAATTATCTTATTCTTGTTTTAACAATACCAAATCTAACATTCATACTTTCAATTTTTCCCATTATCAAATATCTTTTAATCAATACATTTTTCTTTATCCAAAGACAATTTAAACTAACAATTTATAGTAAGTTATTTCATGCAAAAATAGTCTCGATTTCTCATTTATACTAGGCCACAGATCATAGAAAATTATCTCACGAAAATCCAGATATTATTTGAAACTTCAGGGAAGTCAACTGTTAAAACATGGTCAGTCGGCTGTTCTGCGATGATTTAAAAACTCGAAAATAAAATGATCAGGGCAGTCGACTGTTAAACATTACCAGTCGGCTGTTCTGCGATGATTTAAAACTCGAAAATAAAATGATCAGGGCAGTCGACTGTTACAATATAATCAGTCTACTGTTCTGTAAAAATTTAAAACTCGAAAAAAAATAATCGGGGCAGTCGACTGTTACAATATAGTCGTTCGACTGTTCTGTAACTAAAATTCGGAAATTATTACCTAACAGTCGACTGTAATCCGGTTGACTATCGATTGCACCAGGTTGCAATTTAGAGTAGATCATGGATATATTTTTGACATTGAAAATAAGATCACCATTTTCATATTATTTATAATCAAGGTTTCCACAAAATAATATTTTTAGAACACAAGTTTTCATCTTTCTACAATAATGAAACTTCATTTTAGACAATCAACTACACATGATGCATTCAATCAACTATTTGTCTCATACGCACAAATTTCAACATAGAACTCAATTCAAAACATATAGCATGACAACATGATAATTTCTAGCACTTTAATTCACCATTTATCATCTGGCAATCACCTTATCATTCATTCTCTAAATTACCATTCCATCTCTAATTTAGCACACATGGGTCCAATTTCACCGAGTTGTTTCTTAGTAACTTTACCAAATCATCCCTAGCTTGGTATCTAGATTTAGAAGCATGAGAAACAGCCTTTGGAGAAACCGAAAATGAAAGCTCCTAGAATACAAGAAAGTGGCCTTCTCCTCCTAGAACGTATTGCAATTTGCCTTCTCCTCCTTGTTTGTATGGAACCCGAGCCTCCCTATGCTCCTTGGATGATTGGCCGGCCACCTCTAGGTTGGAACACACAATTTTGCACACTCTAATCTTTTGCTCACAAATCTCCTCCATCTTTTGCTCTCTTATCTTTTCTCTCTTAATCTTTTGTCTTAGAATTTTGTTTAGTGCACTAATGAGAAGAAAAGCTAGGGGTATTTATACACTTTTAGGATGAGAATAGATGGCTAGGATTTAATCAAGGAGTAAGAGATTAAGGACCAAGATGAGTTGAGAAGTTGTAGTAACTTCCATGAACTCAATAACTACCCCTCAACTCTAACCCACTCACCCTCTCTCTCTTGGCCACAACCCGGCCTCCTATAAAGGTGTGCAAAGCACACCCTAGTGTGTGCACATACCCCCTAGTACCCCCCATATTATTAAGTTGTACATTATTTATTAATCAATTGTCTACTAATTGTGTCTGCATGACAAGTTATGACAATTAAAAGATTAATTAGTTTGTGGGCATCAAAAATAGTGAGCTTTAGACTCATGGGTCAAAATAAATTATTTAATTTATTAGGTTGGGCTTAATTTGGAAAAACAAGCTTAGGCTTTTTTAAATGGGCTTAAAATAAAAAGAAGGAAAGAAAATAATTGTTCGTTCATGTTAGAGAAAATAATTTATAAGAAAATATTTATACAAAAATTTGTACATGCACAACACGTAAAATCAACAATTCTCATTTAATAAAAATTCAAGGTATTACAACACTCCCTTCTTAGAATAGTTCTGTCCCCGGAACTACAATTAAAGAGTGAGAAATCAAAACATAACAACAAAAGAAGATACTACTACAAATCAAGCAAAAGCTCAGGATGATCCTTCAACATCCTCTCATCAGATTCCCAAGTTGCCTCTTCAACTAACTGGTTTCTCTAAACTATCTTGACCATCGGTATCGTCTTATTCCTCAAGACTTTCTCCCGACGATCAACAATCTCAACTGAAAGCTCAATGTAACTCAGATCCAATTGCAAACCCTCTGGCACTTCAGGCAAATGATGACTCGGATCTGGAACGTAACCTCTCAGCATAGACACATGAAAGACATTGTGCACCTGAGACAGCTCTTCCGGTAACTCAAGCCGGTAAGCAGTTTTTCCGATCCTTTTCAATATCTTATATGGGCCTATGAACCTCGGGGCTAACTTTCCACCCTTGCCTAATCGGATCACGCCTTTACTGGGCGATACCTTAAGAAAGACAAAGTCACCAACCTCAAACTCAAGGTCCCTCCTCCAGTTGTCTGCATAGCTCTTCTGCCTGCTCTGAGCATCCACCAACCTCTTCCTGATCAGATAAATCTTTTTAGAGGTTTGCTGCACGATCTCAGTTCCAAACATCTGACGCTCCCCAACTTCGAACCAACAAACAGGTGTCCTGCACTTCCTGCCATACAAAGCTTCGTACGGCGCCATCCCAATACTAGTCTGAAAACTGTTATTGTAGGCAAACTCCACCAAAGTTAGATGCCTTTCCCAACTGCCTCCAAAGTCTAGTACACAACACCGAAGCATATCCTCAAGAATACGGTTGACTTTCTCGGTCTACCCATCGGTCTGTGGATGAAAAGCAGTGCTGAAATATGTCTTGGTACCAAAGCTATTTGAAGACTCCTCTAGAAATTCAAAGTAAACCACGCATCTCGATCAGATACAATAGTTAACGGAACACCATGAAGCCTGACGATCTCATCAACATACATCTCAGCTAATTTGTCCAGCGAAGCAGTGAGTTTCATCGCCAAGAAGTGAGCGGACTTGGTAAGTCGATCGACTATGACCCAAATTGTATCATTGCCCTTTGAGCTTTTGGGCAAGCCCGTAATGAAATCCATATTGATGTTATCCCACTTCCATTCCGGAATAGGTAACGGATAGACCTCCGGGTTTCTGATTCTCAGCTTTGACTTGTTGACAAATCTCACACCTCAACACAAATTCAGCCACATCCCGCTTCAAACCTGACCATCAGAAATGCTGTTCAATGTCCTTGTACATCTTAGTACTCCTAGGATGTACTGACAAAAGTGTAGCATGTGTCTCTTGAAGAATACTCTCTTTCAAGTCCGACTGATCCGGAACACACAGGCCTCTCTCCAAACCACAACACTTCATCCCTGATTTGAAATCCAGGCAACCTTCCTGCAACAACCTGCTCCTTCATCTTCAAAATATTAGCAGCTTCCTTCTGGCTTGCAATAATCCTTTCATTCAGCGTAGGCTAAAGCCTCAACTGAGCTAAGGATGCTCCCAAGCCTTGCAAGATAACTTCAATACTAGCCCGATCCAGTTCCTCTGCCAGATATCTCTGAGTCGTAATCAAATTGGCCAAATTGCTCTTGCGGCTAAGTGCATCGTCAACAACATTAGCCTTCCCAGGATGTACTTGATCTCAGGACACATCTCCTCAAGCACTTCTAACCATCTCCGCTACCTCAGATTCAGATCCTTCTGCTGATAGATGTATTTCAAGCTCTTGTGGTCCGTGTACATGTTCAGTTTCTCACCGTACACATAGCATCTCCATTGCTTTAAGGCGAAGATAATCGCAGCCAACTCCATATCATGAGTCGGATAATTCTTCTCATGCGGTCGTAGTTGCCTCGACCCATAAGCGATCACTTTTCTTTCTTGCATTAAGACACAACCAAGCCCACGATGTGAAGCATCGCTGTAAACATCATACTCAACACCTACTCTAGGCAACGCCAAAATAGGTGCAATAGTCAACTTCTCTTTCAACTCCTGAAAGCTCGCCTCGCACTGTTCGGTCCCCTTAAAATTCACATTCTTCTTGGTTAAACCAGTGAGCGGCAAGACTAACTGAGCATAACACTGAATGAACCTTCTGTAGTATCCTCTCAATCCAAGGAAACTCTTGATTTCCTTCACTATAGTAGGCCTCCCCAATCTCTCACTTCCTCTATCTTCTGAGGATCAGTTGCCACTCCCTCCTTAGAAAGGATGTGACCTAGGAATGCCACTTCAGATTTTCAGAAATCGCACTTAGATAACTTGGCATACAACTCCTACTCTTCCAGCTTCCTCAAAAGAGCTGCCAGATGCTCCGTGTGCTCCTCCTCCGACTTCGAGTACACAAGAATATCGTCGATAAACACCACGACGAAAGAATCAATGAACGGCCTCAGAACTCTGTTCATCATATCCATGAAAATTGCAGGTGCATTCGTCACTCTGAACGGCATAACTAAGAATTTGTAATGCCCATGTCGAGTTCTAAATGCAGTCTTATGCACATCTTCAGCTTTCACTCGAAATTGATGATATCCTGATCGAAGATCTATTTTGGTGAAAAGAGCATCTCCTTGTAGACGATCGAACAAGTCATCAATTCGGGGAATGGGATACTTGTTCTGAACAATGACCTTATTCAGTTTTCGGTAATCAATACACATCCTCATCGATCCATCCTTCCTCTTTACCAAAAGCACCGACACTCCCCAAGGTGATGCACTCAGTTGAATAAAGCCCTTCTCCAACAGTTCCTCAATCTGCCGTTTGATCCCATCCTGTTCCATAGGCCCCATCCTATACGATGCCTTGGAAATGGGTGCACGCCCTGGTTGAATAGTGATGCTGAACTCCACATCACGATGCGGGGGTAACCCAGGCAAATCTTCCAAGAACACAGTCGGATAATCCCTAACCACCAGAATTTGCTGCACATCTATAGGAATCCCTCTCTGCTTGCAGATAGCAGCCACCAAATCTGAACATCTCCTCTTACCTTGGAAAGTGACTTTAGGTCCACCTGGAGCATTCACTGTTACTACCTTGGTCTTGCACTCGATGCTTGCACTGTACACGGACATCCAACCAATGCCAATGATAACATTGACTCCCAAGATAGTCAGCTCGATCAGATCAAACCCGTAAATTCTATCTCCAATCACGATCTCGCAGTCCGCATAGTACCGATCAGTGGTTAAAGTCTCTCCTGATGGAGTAGCTACTGCTAAGACCTTGCCTGGAAAAACATTCAGTTCAACTCCCAAGACTTTAGCAAATTTAGGTGACATAAAAGTATGAGAGGACCCAGTATCGAACAAAACAACAGCTTTCTTTCTATTTAAATAAAGTTCTCCTGTTACATAACACACACTCGTTACATAACAGTCTACTAAATAAGCAGGAAAAGAGACAACAGAAAAAAACTCTTAAACACCCTCACTCGTACCAGTGATGACGTGATCCACCTCATCAACGTTAGCTTCAGTCAAGGCAAATACTCGCCCTTGCTGGTACGGCTTCTTCCCGGCCTGCTGAGTTGGTCCATTACGGATGACATCCTGCAGCTTGGGGCAATGAGACTTGTAGTGTCCTGTCTCCCCATAGTTGAAACAAGTCACAGAAGGTCTCGCCCAAGTATTCTGGGGTCTGCCCGCCACATGAACAGCGTTCGCACCTGTAGGCTTGAACCTTTGAGCCGGCGACTGTCCCCCAAAGTTGCCAGAAACTGCGAGCCTCTTCTTCACATTCCAGTTGTTCCTCCGATTCTGAACAACGTGGAACTGCTCCATGTCCGTCTCCGTGGCTGCCGCTCGTTTGACCAGCTTGTTAAACCTCCTGATACCGAGGGGTATCATCCTGGATCTCAGACTTGGCCTGAACCCATGCCCGAACTTTCGAGCCTTCTTCGCCTCTTCCATCACCAGTTCGGGTACATATCTAAAAAGCTGAGTGAATCTTGTCTCATCCTCCCTAACTGACACGTCGCCCTGCTACAGTGCTAAAAACTCCATGGCCTTCTTCTCCTAGACGTCCGATGGAAAATAATGACTGCGGAATTCCTCTAAAAATTCCTCCCAGCCAAGGACAACATCTCCCATCGTCCACTTCATCGACTACCACCACACAGCTGCATCCTTCTCGAACTGCAGCGCAGCCAACTTCACCTTGTTGCCCTCCGGAGTCTCCAAGACTTTGAAAATAGTCTCTACCTGTCGGATCCAATTGTCAGCTGGGTCAGGGTCTGACTTCCCCTCAAACACTGGTGGTTTCATCTGCTTGAATGATTCCATGAGTTTGATTGCTTCGGGTACTGAATTCGCAGGCACCCTTCCCTGATTCTGATTCATGGCAACGACATTGAGTGTCTGACAGACCCTCGCTAGACCCGTTTCCAAGTCCAGACCTTCTCCATTTCAACCTCCTCTTCTAGCTGTATTCTGATGCAAAAGATCCATTAAATTCGAAGTATAAACATGAATTTTAAATCAACTTCTCATTTCATTTAATTCCAAACTTTATACATTTGAATTTAAAACATTTCTGACATCAAATGAAAGTTTTAAGAAGATACAATAGTCTAGTTCCTACGGTTCCTCTTGGCTTCTCGAAGCTCATCCTGTAGTTCCGCCACTTTTTCCTTCAATACATCGTACATGTTTTTCCTCTTCTCGAGTTCCCAAACACGATGACTAAGAGTTGCAATATCCTCCTTGCTTTTTGCACACTATGCCTGCAGCAGCTCCGCTCTCTCCCTCTGAGTCTGTACCTGCCTCTGAAGAGACACACTAAGACTACTCGGAACTGGTTCATCCTCATCTGAGGAATCATCAGATAAATTCGGAGGTGGAGTGATCTCTCGGGACTCAGGCCATTCCTCTTTGAATTCTTCAGGATCCCCTTCGTCTGAATCAGCTTGCCCGGGGTAGTAGTCCTCCTCAACTATGTGCCAATCATCATCTCCAGGTGGGTCGAAGTGGTCCGCCATCTTAAAGAAATGAGAAGAAGAAGCATAAATCATAGAGAAACACAAATATAAGTCACACTCTCTAATGTTCACTTCTAGGGTGTCGTTCCTTATAAATTTGTACTACTGGAAGCGTGGCTCTGATACCACTCGGTAACACCCCGAATTCCAAATTATGCTGAATTCGAGTTCCACGGAATCTTTTCACTTCACTTCGTACAATTTTATAAGGAAATTAAAACTTTACTTTACATCAGAGTTACATTTACATTTACACTTTAAAAATGCGGAAGCAATGTTACAACTATTACATAAATAAAATACAACAACACTTGAATAATCTTTAAGCATCAATTCCTCCTTAGTCTTTTTCATGTATTTATCCTGCATAGAAAACTGTGGGCATGTCAGTTCATTCAACTGACGAAATATTATACACGACCATCCTCACTATGCCGAAACAGTATAACAATTCTCAATACTTAACAAACCACAAACTTGTTCACAAACATTGCTAAGGGGACTATCCTATTGATGTCGTGTTGTGAATGTGCACTTAGTCCTTAATGCAATTATTTATGTTATGTGACAGTAATGCGCACTTGTTCAGAGTCTTTGCAGCCCATACTACATAGGTCCGAGGGCAAGCCCTTAACCGTTCTTCATCTTGTAGGGTTCAATCCCTCGCCAAGATTTAATCCACTTCTGTAACTACGGTAAGTATCCTAGATGTTCTACGAACTACGAACTCATGTTTAGGCGCTCTAGAGAGAATCCCAACGCACTGACATATGACTCATCATGCATGCATCCTGTGGTAATTCACCTCCTACCATAGACATGACACCACCCGCAGTCGCCAAACATCCCATGAGCGTCGCCACCGGGACGGTACTCTGGAGAAGTATTCACGTCCTACTCATGACGCATCATGGGACATCCTGTGAATACTCTCATGCTGCCTGATATGGATAAAAATAGGGTTAAATCGGAACCGTCCAAATCGGGCGTGAATCTTAAAGATCAAGGGGTAAAATGGTAATTTCACCTACAAGTGGGTCTGAGATGGGTTCTGGGTCTTTTCTACAAAGGCACAATAACCCACGAACGGATTCGCCTCAACTGGGTGTGGGTCCCAACCCGCAAGAAACCCAGTCCAGCTGGATAGAATTAGGGTTTCTGATTGTATTTAATCAACGGCCGTGATTCACTCTATCCTTTCACTGGGAATTAGGGATTTCATTCCTAAACTGGTCCCAAAGGCGGCTATAAATACCCCCCATCTACCACCATTAAGAGGTAATCAATCTTTTGCCAATAAAAGCTCATTCATAGTCTTTCTGATTACTGACTTGAGCGTCGGAGGGTGCGTCGCCGGGATCAACCTCGGGGTATCGCACTTTTTGCAGGTGAATGGCGGGAGTCAACGGTCAAACTCTGGCGGAAAGGTTTCAGGTTTGGCTATTCGGTTTCCCTAAGAATCCACAAATTCTATCTGTTTGCTCCCACACCAGATTTAGCGGTAACAAGGCACCGTCTGTAGGAACCGAAGAATAGCAATCCTTCCTCTTCCCTTGGTTAAGATCACCTCCAGCCATGCCTCCTCAAAAACTGAGATCCAAAGGGTCCAACCGTGGACTCACTCCTCCTCAACCACAACAGGAGATCCCCCTCCAAACTGTCCAGCCATAGGGGTAACTCCCACTACAACCTGATCAGCCCCCACAGTAGGACCAACCTCGTCTTCAGAACCTTCAATCCCAAAGGGCTCCGCTTGGGCCCCAGAATGCCGGCACAGGGACCTCCCGTCCCAATCCTCTGAAACAACCCCTTCATCGTGACCACATCTCAGTGCACAATCCCTCTACTGATTCGATGGCATCCCACAACCCCCAAGCTTCCAAAGATCTCCGCAATATCCTTATCAATCGGCAGAAAGAAGAGGACCTTCGCCGCTATTTGGATGAAAGGCAGGCCCGTGAGGGAGCCTCCCGCCAAGAATGTCCAAATGCGCGATCTCCTCATCGCCGAGACTATCGGAGGTCCCCGCCTCACAGAAGACAGAGAGAGTCCCCTATGCACCATAGAAGAAGTCCTCGTTCTCCCGCTAGTCGACAACCCCTGAGGAATGATAACGCACCTATCACCCGTGCCGAATTCCAGTAATTCCAAGCAACCATCTTGCAAGCCCTCAACCTCCGACCCGACAACAACAATGCTCAAAGGGTCTCCACTCGCCCTCCGGTCCAAAGTCCTCGCCATCGGTCCTTAACTCCTCCCCCAGCTCCTAGCAACCGCCATCATGTTCCTAGTCCTCGTCAATCCCTAAGCTACCGTCGCCGTAGCCCCTATTCCCCTTCGTACGAAGACGAGTCCAGAGACTCATTTGCCTACTGTCGAAGGGATGATGCTGTCTATCATCGTCTCCACGAGATGGAGAGGTGCCTCTGCCAACAAGACAGGGAAGAGGAGCTGAGAGGAAGGACCCTTCGTCCAAGCTGACCTCCCTTCTCTCGAACAATCATGGAGGCGTCCGTTCCAATAGGCTTCAAGCCCCCGCAGTTCGAGACTTACTCTGGGGAGTCAGACCCAATGGACCATATCAAGAGCTTTAAGACCCTCATGTTGATCCACCAAGCTTCCGATGCCCTACTGTGCAAAACCTTCCCGGCTACTCTCAAGGGTCCGGCTCGGGAATGGTACTCTCGCCTTGCCCCATCCTCCATATTCTCCTTTGAACAATTTGAGACCCTCTTCGTCACCCACTTTGTGAGTAGTTGCCGCACCAAGAAAACCAGTATTTCGCTACTCTACCTCAGTCAAAACAAGAGTGAGAAGCTCAGAGATTATGTGAAGCGATTCACCGCGGAAGCTAGGTCCATTGCTTCCCTCGACCAGTCGGTCGCTGCAGCAGCCTTCCAGTCAAATGTCCTTAACTCAAGCCTTCGGTCCTCCCTAGCCAAGAAGCCCCCGCAAAACTTCTCCGACCTCCTTCTCAGAAGCGAGAAGTATATTCGGGCTGAGGAAGCTGAGCATCGCCCCACATTTGAGGGGTCTTCCTCAGGGAACAAGAGAAAGGAAACTGAAGAAAAGGGAGATAAGAAGCTCCAGAAGGACAATGGGGGCTAGCGCCGCCCACCTCCCAGATTCGAGAAGTTCACCCCTCTCAACGCCAACATTTCTACTATTCTCATGGAGGTTGAGAAGGAGGGGGTCCTGCCTCCTGCCCCGAAGATGAATACCCCTGGTAAGAAGAGGGACAAAGAGAAGTGGTGCCGATACCACCGGGACCACGGTCGCGACACCAATGATTATCGGGCCCTGAAGAATGAAATTGAGGCCCTCATTCAGAGGGGGCAGTTGTCTAAATTCTTGAGAAAGGACTGAGTTGATCCTCCTCCTCCCCCCAGGGGGCTAATAAGCGTCCTGAAAGGCGCGATGAGACTCCCGAGTTTGAAGAGGAACGCATTCTGCATCTCATTCATGGAGGCCCATGGGAGGAACCTCCAACTCTTTCCGGAAGGCCTTCATACGAGAAGTCAATTCAGTTCATGGCATACCACCTCCCAAAGGCCTCGGAGTTCCGGTCACTTTCTCAGAGGAAGACCTGGAGGGAGTCCGAACCCTCCATTGTGACGCACTAGTCATCAACCTCCATATGGAAAATTTTAAAGTGGAGAGGATTCTGGTGGATAATGGTATCTCCGTTAACATCCTCTTCTTGGCGGCTTTCCGAGGGCTCAAGTTATCGCGGGACAGGCTCAAGCCCGCCGGCTACACGCTCCATGGGTTCACGGGAGTGCCAGTGACTATCGAAAGGGTGATCACCCTCGACGTAACCACTGGCAAAACTCCTACTACCCAGACAGAGCCGATGGACTTCATGGTCGGCAACGTCCCTAGCTGCTTACAATGTGATTCTAGGCCGACCTGGCCTAGCTGCTTTAGAAGCCGTCCCGTCGGCTTATCATCTCAAGATGAAGTTCCCCACCAAGTCAGGAGTAGGGAAAGTAAGAGGTAGTCAAGAGATGGCCCACAAGTGTTACATGACCTCCACCGGGGGTCCGGTCCTTTCCCTTGAGACCCTTGAGATCCCCCAGGGGAATGCCCAATCTATGTTCGAACCGGTGGATGAGCTGGAGGAAGTGCTCTTTTCTGAGCAAGATCCGAACCGCAAGTTCTTCATCAGCAAGACCCTCCCGACTGCCCTATGTTCTGACATAGTCCAATGCATCAGAAAGAACCATGACCACTTCGCATGGTCAGCCGCCGACATGCCAGGAATCTCTAAGGAGCTCCTCGTCCGCCACCTGAGCATTGCTCCGGGGTCCAAACCGGTCCAACAGAAAAGGCGCAAATTTGCCCCCGAGCGCCAGCAAGCAATAAAGGAAGAAGTGGACAAGCTCCTCAAGGCTTGATTTATTCAAGAAGTCAACTACCCCGAATGGCTCTCCAATGTTGTCATGGTTAAGAAAGCCAACGGGAGCTGGAGAATTTGCATCGACTTCACGGACCTAAACAAAGCATGCCCTAAAGATCCATTCCCTCTCCCAAGCATCGACACCGTGATTGACACCACTTCGGGCCATGGGTTGCTCAGCTTAATGGATGCTTTTTCCGGGTATAACCAAATTCGGATGTTCCCCCCGGATATTCCGAAGACCTCCTTCGTCACCGATCAAGGGCTCTATTGCTACAGGGTAATGCCCTTCGGGCTGAAGAATGCAGGTGCCACCCACCAGCGCCTAGTCAATAAAGTCTTCTAGAATCAGATCGGCCGAAACATGGAAGTGTATGTTGACGATATGCTCGTTAAAAGCATCCATGGGGCCGACCATGTTGCCGATCTCCAAGAAGCATTTGATGTGTTGAGGAAGCACGATATAAGGATCAACCCGAACAAGTGTGCGTTCGGAGTATCGTCGGGAAAGTTCCTAAGCTTCATGGTCAGCCAAAGAGGAATCGAAGCCAACCCCGAGAAGATCAAAGCCATACTGGACATGGCCCCTCCCAAAAGTGTGAAAGAGGTTCAGAAGCTTACTGGTTGCCTCGCAGCCATAGGGCACTTCCTGTCTAAGTCAGGGGAGAAGTGTCTTCCTTTTTTCAAAGCCCTCTGCGGGGCTAAGGGTTTCGAGTGGGGTCAGCAGCAGCAAGAATCGTTTGATCAGCTAAAGGCCTAACTAGTCAATCCCCCTCTTCTCAGCAAGCCTATCCCCGGGGAAACACTTTACCTCTACTTAGCTGCCTCCGAGAAAACCCTCAGTGTTGTCCAAGTGAGGGAAGAAGACAAGGCCCAGAAGCCCATCTATTACGTGAGCAAAGTACTTCGGGATGCCGAACTCTGGTACCCAAGATTGGAGAAGATGGCATACGCCTTGGTTATGGCAGCTAGGAAGCTCCACTCTTATTTTCAGTCCCACTCGGTGGTCGTTCTTACCGACCAGCCGCTTAAGCAAGTTCTACACAAACCCGAGACTTCCGACCGTCTGATAAAGTAGTCGATCGAGCTGAGCCAGCATGACATATCATACCAGCCTCGAACCGCAATCAAGGCTCAAGCCTTAGCTGAATTTATTATTGAGAGCACCATAACAAAGGTCAGTCAAGCGGCAAAAGGGCCCCCTATCTGGACGGTGTATGTAGACAGGTCCTCTTGCACCGAGGGGAGCGGAGCCGGGGTCATTCTGGCAGGCCCAAATGACTTCGTTCTCCAATACTCCCTCTGCATCAATTTTAAGGCTTCCAACAACGAAGCAGAGTATGAAGCCCTCATAGCCGGCCTTAGCATGGCTCACAAGGCAGGGGCACAACATCTCCGGATATTCAGTGACTCGCAGCTGGTTGTGAACAAAGTCTTAGGGGAGTACGAGGCACGAGATGACCGAATGGCTAAGTACCTAGCCAAGGTCCGAAGTCTCATGGCTTTATTCGAAGAGGCCCAAATTCAGCGGATCCTCAGAAAAGAAAATTCCCAAGCAGATGCCCTCTCCAAATTGGCCTCCTCCTCCCTTCAAGGTCTCGAGCAGACTGTCCTGATTGAAGTGCTCCTAAGACCGAGTATAGAAGAAGAAACCCCCGACTCAATGGAGTCACTGTCCGTCCAACTTCAGGACAACTGGATGAAACCTTTGATAGAATTCCTAAAGGATGGGCTCCTCCCCGAAGACCCTAAAGAGGCCCGTCGAGTCCGAACAAGAGCAGAGCGGTACACCCTTGTTGAAGGAGTCTTGTACAAATGCTCCTACACCCAAGTGGACGGTAGATCCTACTTGAGATGCCTCTTCCCGGAAGAAGCCTCATATGCCTTGCAAGAAATCCACGAAGGCATAGGCGGAACCCATTCAGGGTCGAGGTCTCTCGCCAGGAAAGTGTTGAACTATGGGTACTTCTGGCCTACCCTCCTACAAGATGCCGAACGACATGTCCGGCAATGCAGCTCTTGTCAGCAGTACTCCAACATTCGTCGCCTACCCCAAGCTCAACTCACATCTCTCTCAAGTCCGATTCCCTTCGCAATGTGGGGGATGGATTTGCTAGGTCCATTCACACCAGCTCCGGGTCAACTCAAGTTTCTAGTCGTTGCGATTGACTACTTCTTAAAGTGGATAGAGGCTGAGCCTTTGGCTACGATCAATGAGAACAAAGTGCTGCAGTTCTTCTGGAGGAATGTCATTTGTAGATTCGGCATGCCCCGGGTCCTGATAACAGATAACGGAAACACAGTTCACGGGGGTCGCATTCTGATCTCTGTGTGAAGACCTCGCCATTCAGCAACGCTTCTCCTCTATCTCCCATCCTCAATCAAATGGCCAAGTAAAAAATGTCAACCGACAGATCCTCTCCGGCATCAAGAAGAGGCTGGATAGGATGACCAAAGGCTTATGGGCGGAGCAACTTCCCAACGTACTGTGGAACTACCGTACTACGAAACGGACCCCCACAGGCGAGTCACCATTCAATCTCACCTATGGGTCCGAAGCTGTGATCCCCTTGGAAGTCGGTCTGCTGTCTCCTCGCCTTATGGCCCATGAAGAAGAGCAGAACGGCAGAGAGCTTCGGGCAAATTTGGATTTAGTTGATGAGCTCCGTGAAAGAGCTTCAATTCATCAGCAAAACTACCAAAGAAGAATTGAGCAGGCCTACAACAAAAGGGTCCGTACCACCAATCTCAAGGAAGGGGACTTGGTCCTCAGAAAACTAGCTATCTCCTTCCCCAGCCAAAAAAGTAAGCTAGCCCTAAATTGGGAAGGACCCTACAAGATCACTGTTGCCGCTAAATTTGGTGTGGGGGCACACAGATAGAACTTGTGGATTCTTGGGGAAACTGAATAGGAAGACCTGTGTACCTGTCCCGTCGGGCGTCGATCGTCGCTCCGCCGTGCACCTGCAAAAAGTGCGAGACACCGGGGTTGTTCCCGGCAACGCACCCTCCGACGCTCAAGTCAGTAATCTGGCAGACTATGAAAGAGCGCAAAAACTGGTGAAAGATTCATTACCTCTTAATGGAGATGGGTGGGGGGTATTTATAGGCGCCTTAGGGAACGGATTAGGCATGTAATCCTTGTGATCTGATATGGAATATTCTTCCTGTGAACAGATTAGGAATGTAATCTGATAAGGTATATTCCCTGTAATCAGATAAAGAATTTAATCCCAAATCCCGGTGAAAGGATAGGCACGAATCAGGGCCGTTGATTAATATGAATCAGGAACCCTAATTCTATCCCTTCTGAGCTGGGTTTGCTGCGGGTTGAAACCCGTACCCGATTAAGGTGGATCCGTTCGCGGGTAAGTGGATTTTCGGGGAAGATAACCAGTACCCGCTTCAGACCCGTCAGAAGGTGAAATTACCGCTCTACCCCTGTGCCTCAAGATTCGTGATCCATCTGGACGGTTCTGATTTAGCGCCATTTTTAGCCATATCACGAGCCCCCCACTCCTAAAGACTGAGTTCGATCAGCCTTTGAGGAGTAGTTTAACTGTTTTAATGGCTAGCGGAGCTGTATCGGAGTCCAAATGGAGGGTTTCGAGTCTTAAAGGGGGTAGTAATGTGTTTTTGAAGTTGCAACCTGTTTTTAAGCATCTCTGAGTGTCCAACGGTCTTTATCTACTTTTTCGGATTATTTATTTAATTTTGCGATGTGTTAACCAGTCGTCCGGGGGCCCTCACGATACGTTCCAGGCAATAATTGTTTGTTCAGGGGTTCGAAAATATTACCCCGAATTTATAATTATTTCCTAGATTTTCCAGTGAATTTTCCCGAATTTTTGGTGATTTTTTCGCAATTTTTAAATAAATAAAACGATTAAAATAAATTAAAACTGATTTTAAATACCCATTTATGACGTGGCGTCATCAGAGCCCTTGATCAGAGCGCAGCGTGATTTTCGGAGAGATCCGGTGGTCCCTGTTCTTCGGCTCGCTTTTTCGCCGTATGTGAGGTTCGGTACCCCGGCACTCCGGCTCGGCGCCTCGGCACCTCGGTTCGGATGGTTCGGTGCTTCGGCTCGGCAGTTCCGAAGTACGTGGCATCATCTGAGCCGTCTATCTAAGCGCGGATCCCCGTAAAGCGCTATCTTGTCGTTTAGTGGACGTGGCCAAATCTGGACCGTCCATCATGACGAGCGCGCTTTTTGGCAAGATCCAACGGCTGATATGGGTCGGAGCGATTTTTTGCCATATACGAGGGTCGGTACCCCGGTACCCCGACTCGGCGCCTCGGCACCTCGGTTCGTATGGCTCGGTGCTTCGGCTCGGCGGTTCCGAAGTACGTGGCATCATCTGAGCCGTCCATCATGACGAGCGCGCTTTTTGGCAAGATCCAACGGCTGATATGGGTCGGAGCGATTTTTTGCCATACACGAGGGTCGGTACCCCGGTACTCCGGCTCGGCGTCTCGGCACCCCGGTTCGTTGGGTCGGTGCTTCGGCTCGGATGGCTCGACGGTTCCGAGGTACGTGGCATCATCTGAGCCGTCCATCTCAGCGTGGATCCCCAAAAAACGTTATCTTGTCGTTTAGTGGACGTGGCCAAATCTGGACCGTCCATCATGACGAGCGCGCTTTTTGGCAAGATCCAATGGCTGATATGCCTCGGAGCGGATTTTTGCCATATACGAGGGTCGGTACCCCGGTACCCCGGCTCGGCGCCTCGGCACCTCGGTTCGTATGGCTCGGTGCTTCGGCTCGGCGGTTCCGAAGTACGCGGCATCATTTGAGCCGTCCATCATGACGAGCGCGCTTTTTGGCAAGATCCAACGGCTGATATGGGTCGGAGCGATTTTTTGCCATATACGAGGGTCGGTACCCCGGTACTCCGGCTCGGTGTCTCGGCACCCCGGTTCGTTGGGTCGGTGCTTCGGCTCGGATGGCTCGACGGTTCCGAGGTACGTGGCATCATCTGAGCCGTCCATCTCAGCGTGGATCCCCAAAAAATGTTATCTTGTCGTTTAGTGGACGTGGCCAAATCTGGACCGTCCATCATGACGAGCGCGCTTTTTGGCGAAATCCAACGGCTGATATGCCTCGGAGCGGATTTTTGCCATATACGAGGGTCGGTACCCCGGTACTCCGGCTCGGCGTCTCGGCACCCCAGTTCGTTGGGTCGGTGCTTCGGCTCGGATGGCTCGACGGTTCCGAGGTACGTGGCATCATCTGAGCCGTCCATCTCAGCGTGGATCCCCAAAAAATGTTATCTTGTCGTTTAGTGGACGTGGCCAAATCTGGACCGTCCATCATGACGAGCGCGCTTTTTGGCGAGATCCAACGGCTGATATGCCTCGGAGCGGATTTTTGCCATATACGAGGGTCGGTACCCCGGTACCCCGGCTCGGCGCATCGAAGTTGACTGGCCGAGGCACAAAGGTGTGTGTTTTGGAGGAGGTGCTTCCTGAGGGGTCACCTCCTCGGCACTTAGTGGCTCGGTGGCTCGGCTGAGCTGTTCGGTAGCTCGGCTGGGCGAACCGATGGCAGGCAGCAAGGAGGGACGTGTGGCTGGATCTGGACGGTCCATCTTGACGCGCATCTCGAGGATGGGGTTCAGATCACGAGAAAACGCTATCTTGTCGTTTTGTGGGCGTGGCACGAACTGAACCGTCCATCAGATTTTGTCGCGAGTTTTAAGGAGATCCGACGGTGACTTCGTCTCGGAGCGATTTTTTGCCATATACGAGGGTCGGTACCCCGGTATCTCGGCTCGGCGCATCGAAGTTGACTGGCCGAGGCACAAAGTTATGTAGCCGGGGCGTCCTATGGCTTTCTAGTAGGTGGCCGAGACGTTGACTTGGCATTTTTAAGGGTCTCTTGCTCTGAGTAGGCTCCGTATTTTTTTCGCTTCCGCCTGTCGCTTTGGCTCCCTGTTAGGCTTTTTGCGTTTCCCAAGGAGGCCCAACTTGGAGGGGTTAAAAGCGCTCACTCTTACTCTCAAAGCTCACTTCTCACTTTTACCTCAAGTTTTTTACTTTAGTTCTCTAAGCGCTCTGCTAGCGGCGATTTCCTCCCCAAGGCGTTTCCGTTAGCTGTCGTGTGGGCCAGGCGATTTCCGGCAAGAGTACTCCGACCGTAGACGTCACTTCAAAAGGTCAGTTTACTTAGTCTGAATAATTTTCCTAGAGATGTCTCGAGTAGATTCGGGGAGTGGGGCTTCGTCTTCGGGCGACGAGAGTGCCGAGGAGAGGAGGAGGTCGGAGATTAGGAGGAAGGGTAAGCAAGCCGCTGAACCTTCTGTAGTCGAGACGAAGAAAGGGAAGAAGAAGAGGAGGGTAGAGACCCAATCCCCCATTGTAGAGGTGATTGTGGAAAATCCGAAGCAGGCAGGCGAGATAGGACGGTATCCTTCCGTCCCGTCCGGTCACTCGGGGGTCAGGCAGTATCAGGGGGACTTGCTAGAGAAGGCGATCTATGGGAAGTCCAAGATCGTCGAAGAGCCCAATCCGGAACTTGCCACCGAAGCGGATGAGCTCATCACTTTGGTATCCGAGGAGGACCTGCTCCGGGTTAGAAGGGCTTTCGCTATCCCTCCGGAGTACAAACTGATTCTTCCGGGTCCTGGGATACGAGCGAATTCTAAGTTGCCGTCTTCGGACATGTGCATGTTCGACGTTGACTCCTTTCATGCAGGACTGCGTTTCCCTCTGCACCCATTCATCCTCGAGATCCTCGGCTGGTATTGCCTCGTGCCAACCCAGTTCATGCCGAACACATGGCGCCATGTGAACGCCTTTATGCTTCAGTGCTACCGAGCTGAGGTGCAGCCGGATCTCACGGTCTTCCGAGGAATGTATCGAGTAAACCGTCAGCACAAGACGGAGTACCGATACTACTTGGGGCCGAGGAAGGGTGTCAAGATTGTAGAAAACCCTGACTCGATTAAGGGTTGGAAGGAAAAGTTTTTTATAGTGAGGGGTGAGGCGATCCGGCCCATCCCGACCCGTTGGAAGGTGGAGGTGCCGAATTTCGCACGCGCCGACCCTGTTTTGTCTGATGCCGAGGAAGAGGTGGCGAGGAGGATAATGGCCCTTCCGATACTGAGTTGGAGGGATTTGACGGAGGAGGTGTTGTTCGGGTGCGGCCTAAGCCCCATCAACTCGAGTATGCTCCTGACATCTCGTTTTTTTTTTTTTTTTCTTCTAAGTTTTTGGTTCGGCCTGCTAACTTGTCCCCCCCCCTCTCTTTTTTTTTGACTCGTTGCAGAAGGAATGAAGATCGACTTCAACTCCATGATGGCGGACAGATCTAAGCTGGCCGGGGGGAAGAAGAGGAAGAGGGCGGCTGCGACTGTTTCGTCGACCCCGGCACCTGCCGTCGCCTCGACCATCTCTCCGCCTCCCCCTGCTGTGGAGGTGCCCTCGGAAGTTATCGTCGCTGAGGAGCCCCCGTCTTCTTCGGTCCCTGGCGTTATCGAGGGGATCTTCGATGTGAACGCGGCGCTGTCGATCGAGGCACCACCGCTGACCCAGGCCGCCGAAGAGATTCTGACAGAGCAGCACAAGCAACTGTTTGTGCCGAATTGGCGAGTGAAGAACCATGACAGGTTCCTCGGCAATTCGCAGATGTCAGTGCAGGTCGTCAAACACTTGGCGACCCCGAAGGACAGGGCCGCGCTGAGGGCGGGGACGGTCGGTGATGATACCTATGAAGTCGCCCGGTCGCTCATTTCGGTAAGTGTATTGCAAATTTCTCTAAGTCTGCAACTCGGCATGTATTAGTGACTGTTGTCTCTGTAGGCCACTTGCCACTTCGGCCACCTCCTCGAGACATTTGCCGCGCAGGAGAAGGAGCTGAGGTCCGCCAGCGACAAGGACAGGTTGGCGAAGGTCAGGGCGGTCAAAGAGCTTGAGGCCGAGCAGAGGAGGGCTGAGGCCTTGGAAGTCCGGGTCGCGGATCTCGGGTCGGATTTGGAGAAGGCCAAGGAGCGGCTCGACGCGGAGTCTGCCAAGGCCGCCAAGGCTGCCGAGGACTTAGCTGCGGCGCTGAAGTCCTTGGCCGAGGAGAGAGCGGAGAAGGAGGCCCTGGCGACGAGGATCCGGGCCGAGGTGGAGAAGGAGGTCGAGGAAGAGGCGAAGAAGCACATGGCCGAAAATATGGAGAGGTCCTATCAGATGGCCCTCGACCACGTTCAGGAGCGAGTCCCTGGCTTCGAGCGGGTCGGCTATCAATTGTTTCCAACGCCGACCTCGGACGATGAAGGGGAGGAAGGCGAAGAGGACGAGGCTGAAGGCGAAGGCGAGGGAGGGCAGGATGGAGAGACCGTGGCAGATGGCCAGGTCAAGGGACCCTCCGTCGATGCACCTGTGGCTGACGCGGCGACGAAGGTGGACCCTTGATCCCCTCGGTTTTTGTAGTTCCTCTTTTTTTTGTTTCGGTCGTTGTAATGCCTTTTGCGGACTGGCCACCGCCTTTCAATGAATGAAAAGTATTTTGACTCCGGAATGTCTAAGTGTTTGGCTCGGTAATGAATGAAAAGTATCCAATGCTATCTCTTTCTTATTTCAGATTGCCGAGCTGGCTTGTAACACTTCGGCCGAACAGCGCCGAGCCGAGCTGTTTAAGCGATCTCGGGAGGATCGTCTCGAGGGTGAGGTTCACTTGACGAGGAAAATACTTTATAACTTGGAGATAAGGCATAGCGATGCTTTAGTTGAACTGCACCACCTGCAAATAGTCGAGGCCGAGCTATCTGCTAGGGAAGAGGAACTGGCTCGGATTTCAGCCGAACGGGATGGCTTGGTGAAGAAGGTGGAAGAGTTGCAGAGGGTGACTGTCGACAAGAGCATCGAAGTGACCCACTTGCGTCGCGTTATCTCTGACAGCGCCGAATACCCCGGTTCGGCGAAACTCCCTCGGTTTAAGGTGATAGTAAAGGATGACACTTTGAAAGATCGCATCGTCGAGCTAGAGGAAGAAGTCGCTCGGCTCAAGCCTCAGCCGGTGAGGGCCAACGTCCGGAGCACCTCGTGCACCCGCGAGGAGATCGAGCGAGGGATCACGTTCTATCAAGCGGCGAGCCGGACTCCCCTCGTAGGCAGGTCAGCCGCCGATGCCCAAAGCGGTGTGGCGGTGTCCTCAAGCAGTGCTTCGGTAGGAGCGACCGTCAGAGTTAGTGGTGAGGAGGCGTCCCGGTTCGTCGGCCTAGATTCGAGCTCGGAGGTCAAGAAGCGTCGACCCAAAGTGTCTCTAAAACGGAGTATTCCCCTTCCTCGGAAGTAACGGGCTGGTCGTGTCCCTGTGTTGTAATCCTACTTGCAAGTTTTTGCTGTTGTAATCCGCTTTGTAACTTTTATCCAACTTATTAATGGAATTGGAGTTGTTTTATCCGAATTGTCCTTGGCTGTCTTCTTATCTGTGCTATGGTTGTGTCAGCTAGAGTAGGCTTAAGACGAACCACGAGGCTGGTGTTCGCTTCGCCGAACTCCTCATCCTCGAATTTTCCTTTTTCGCTGCGTTTATGAGCCATAGGCTTGGTTTGGCTATTGAGGCGTAGTTGCTTCTCGACTGCGCCGACGTGGCTTGATCAGGAACGTCTGATGTTTGCACGGACCTCGAGGCGGGTCCGGTTCCCAAGAAAACAATATCTTGTCATTTTGTGGACACGTGGCTGAACGAGATCCGCTCATCACGCGCTAGCGCACTTTCTGAGGCGATCTGACGGTGGCTTCGCCTCGGAGTGATTTTTTGCCATGTACGAGGGTCGGTAACCCGGTACCTCGGCTCGGCGCGTAGTTGCTGCCCGATTGCACCCACGTGGCCTAATCAGGGACGTCTGATGTTTGCACGGATCTTGAGGCGGGTCCAGTTTCCAAGAAAACACTATCTTGTCGTTTTGTGGACACGTGGCTGAATGAGATCCGCTCATCACGCCCTAGCGCACTTTCTGAGGCGATCTGACGGTGGCTTCGCCTCGGAGTGATTTTTTGCCATGTACGAGGGTCGGTAAACCGGTACCTCGGCTCGGCGCGTAGTTGCTGCCCGATTGCGCCCACGTGGCCTAATCAGGGACGTCTGATGTTTGCACGGATCTTGAGGCGGGTCCAGTTTCCAAGAAAATACTATCTTGTCGTTTTGTGGACACGTGGCTGAATGAGATCCGCTCATCACGCCCTAGCGCACTTTCTGAGGCGATCTGACGGTGGCTTCGCCTCGGAGTGATTTTTTGCCATATACGAGGGTCGGTAGCCCGGTACCTCGGCTCGACGCGCGTGGGCTGTGATTTGTACCTAATCCTGGCCCGACCGAGGGTGAGTCAGAAAGACTGGGTCAAGTCGTCGGAGAGATCCGATCGTTGGATTAGTTTAGTTTGGGGGATGCTGGAGCAGTTTCGAATGGCGAGCTACTTCTATTCCGCTTAGGAGCGAACTTGCGAAGCAAAGCCGAGCCAAGTGTTGGACTCCGATCCATTCAACGGCTGCAGGAGCAATTTCGAACGGCGATCTACCCCCGGCTCGTCTATAGACGTGCCGAGGAGGAAGAGTCGAGCCGAGTGCTGGACTCCGAACCATCGTGTGGTTAGTTTAAGGGATGCAGGAGCAGTTTCGAATGGCGAGCTGCTTCTAGTCCGCTTAGGAGCGAACTTGCGAAGCAAAGTCGAGCCAAGTGTTGGACTCCGATCCATTCAACGGCTGCAGGAGCAATTTCGAACGGCGATCTACCCCCGGCTCGTCTATAGACGTGCCGAGGAGGAAGAGTCGAGCCGAGTGCTGGACTCCGAACCATCGTGTGGTTAGTTTAAGGGATGCAGGAGCAGTTTCGAATGGCGAGCTGCTTCTAGTCCGCTTAGGAGCGAACTTGCGAAGCAAAGTCGAGCCAAGTGTTGGACTCCGATCCATTCAACGGCTGCAGGAGCAATTTCGAACGGCGATCTACCCCCGGCTCGTCTATAGACGTGCCGAGGAGGAAGAGTCGAGCCGAGTGCTGGACTCCGAACCATCGTGTGGTTAGTTTAAGGGATGCAGGAGCAGTTTCGAATGGCGAGCTGCTTCTAGTCCGCTTAGGAGCGAACTTGCGAAGCAAAGTCGAGCCAAGTGTTGGACTCCGATCCATTCAACGGCTGCAGGAGCAATTTCGAACGGCGATCTACCCCCGGCTCGTCTATAGACGTGCCGAGGAGGAAGAGTCGAGCCGAGTGCTGGACTCCAAACCATCGTGTGGTTAGAAAATTTAAGACTGAGGTATGCGATAGTATCAAAAATATGAAAAACTTTATTTATTAATATCTAATGGTCGGCTGCTTCTAAAGTTGCTAGCCGTTATTACAATGAAAAAAGAACAAAGGAAAAATTACTAGCAGCAGGAGAGGAGTGGTCCGACATCTCGAGTTACTTAGATAGGCGTGGCTGCCTTCTCTTGGTATTTCAAAAGATGGTCGGCGTTCCAAGTCCTGGGAACTTCTCTGCCCTCAAGATCTTCTAGCTTGTATGCGCCGGGGCGGATCACTTTGGAGACTTTGTATGGTCCCTCCCAATTTGGGGCCAGTTTGCTTTTCTGTCCGGGGAAAGAGATGGCCAATTTTCGGAGGACCAGATCCCCTTCTTTCAGGTCGGTTGGGCAGACCCGTTTGTTGTAGGCGAGTTCGATTTTTCTCCGGTAACTTTGTTTCCGTATGGCTGCTCTTTCCCGGATTTCGTCTATCAAGTCTAGGCTCGTTCTGAGCTCCCTGGCATTCTGTTCTTCTTCAAAAGCTATCAAACGAGGAGAGGGTATCCCAACTTCTAGTGGGATGAGGGCCTCGGACCCATAGGTGAGATTGAACGGACTCTCGCCTGTCGGGGTCCGCTTCGTGGTTCGGTAATTCCACAACACATTGGGCAGCTGATCGACCCACAATCCCTTGGAGCACTTGTCGAGTCTCTTCTTGATGCCGGAGAGGATCTGTCGGTTGGCATTCTCGGCTTGGCCATTTGACTGGGGATGAGAGACGGAGGAGAAGCGGTGTTGTATGGCTAAGTCTTCACATAAGGCTCGGAAGGCAGCTCCAGCGAACTGCGTACCGTTATCTGTAATTACGACCCGAGGAACACCGAATCGGCAGATTACATTTTTCCAAAAGAATTGAACAACTCTATGTTCGGTAATTGTAGCCAGGGGCTCGGCCTCTATCCATTTCGAGAAGTAGTCGACTGCCACGACTAGGAACTTCAATTGTCCGGGGGCCGGTGGAAATGGCCCCAGTAAATCCATCCCCCACATTGCGAAGGGGATCGGACTTGATAGGGAGGAGAGTGGTGCTTGTGGAAGGCGTCGGATGTCGGAATACTTCTGGCAGGAGGTGCATTGCCGAACGTGTTGTTCGGCGTCCCGTAGGAGAGTGGGCCAGTAATACCCGTAGTTTAACACTTTGCGTGCCAAGGCTCTGGAGCCGGAGTGGGCTCCGCCGATGCCCTCATGGAGCTCTTGAAGGGCGTAGTTGGCTTGTCCGGGGGAGAGGCACCTTAGGTAGGGTCGACCATCCACCTGGGTGAAGGAGCACTTATACAGAATGCCTTCGACCAATATGTAACGCTCGGCTCGGGTCCTTATCTTTCGGGCTTCCTTCGGATCCCTTGGGAGGAGTCCGTCTCTTAAAAACTCGACGAGGGGCTTCATCCAATTGTCTTCGAGGGGGAGTGGCAGTGTTTCGACAGAGTTGAAAGCCTCGTCCTCTATGCTTGGCTTGAGGAGGACTTCTATCAGAACAGTTTGTTCGAGGCCTTGCAGGAATGAGGAAGCTAATTTGGACAGGGCGTCGGCCTGGGCATTTTCTTCTCTGGGGATTCTTCAGATGAGGGCCTCCTCGAAGAGCGCCATGAGGCTCTTTACTTTAGCCAAGTACTTTACCATCCTGTCATCGCGGGCTTCATATTCGCTGAGGACCTGGTTGACGACCAACTGAGAGTCGCTGAAGATCTGCAGGCGTCGCGCCCCTGCATTTCGGGCCATCCCAAGGCCGGCTATGAGTGCCTCGTATTCGGCTTCGTTATTCGAGGCTTTGAAGTTTATCCGGAGGGAGTATTGGAGGACAAAGTCGTCTGGGCCCGCGAGGATGACTCCTGCCCCGCTCCCCTCGTTGCAAGAGGATCCATCGACATATACCGACCAGACAGGCGGTCCCTTCATTGTTTGTTCGGAGTCGGGGATAGTTGTTTCAACTATGAATTCGGCCAGCGCCTGCGCCTTGATTGCGGTCCGAGGCTGATAAGTAATATCATGTTGGCTCAGCTCGATCGACCACTTCATGAGGCGGCCGGAAGTCTCTGGCTTGTGAAGGATCTGTTTCAGCGGCTGGTCGGTAAGAACGACCATCGAATGGGACTGGAAGTATGGCCGAAGCTTTCTCGCAGCCATTATCAGGGCGTAGGCTATTTTCTCGATTTTCGGGTACCGGAGCTCGGCGTCCCGGAGCACTTTGCTGACGTAGTAAATGGGCTTCTGAGTTCTTTCTTCTTCTCTGACTAAGACCGCACTAAGCGTCTGTTCGGAGGCTGCCAAATAGAGGTAGAGTGGTTCGCCCGGTATGGGTTTGCTGAGAAGGGGAAGATTGACGAGGTAAGCCTTAAGCTGGTCGAAAGAGTCTTGTTGTTGCTGCCCCCACTCGAATCCCTTAGCCCCCCTGAGGGCTTTGAAGAACGGGAGGCACTTCTCCCCAGACTTCGACAAAAAACGCCCAATGGCGGCTAATCGACCAGTCAATCTCTGAACTTCTTTGACGTTTCTAGGCGGGGCCATGTCCAGTATGGCCTTGATCTTCTCCGGATTTGCCTCTATTCCTCGTTGGATAACCATGAAGCCGAGGAACTTGCCTGACGAGACGCCGAACGCACACTTGTTCGGGTTGAGTCTCATATTGTGCTTTCTCAAAACATCAAATGCTTCTTGGAGGTCAGCCACGTGATCAATGCCTCGGATGCTTTTCACAAGCATGTCATCCACGTACACTTCCATGTTTCGGCCAATCTGGGCCTGGAATACCTTGTTGACGAGGCGCTGGTAAGTTGCCCCTGCATTCTTTAGGCCGAACGGCATGACTCTGTAGCAGTAGAGTCCTTGGTCGGTCACAAAAGATGTCTTCGGAATATCCGGGGGGAACATCCTTATCTGATTGTAACCCGAGAAAGCGTCCATGAAGCTGAGGAGCTCATGTCCCGAGGTTGCGTCAATCAGAGTGTCGATGCTCGGCAGAGGAAAGGGGTCTTTAGGGCAGGCCTTGTTTAGGTCAGTGAAATCAATACAGATTCTCCATGTTCCGTTGGACTTTTTCACCATTACTACGTTTGACAACCACTCAGGATAATTCACTTCCTGTATGAACCGGGCCTTCAACAATTTGTCCACCTCCTCTTTGATAGCGAGCTGACGTTCGGGAGCGAACTTGCGCCTCTTCTGCTGGACCGGTTTGGACCCCGAGTCAACACTGAGGCGGTGGACCAAGAGTTCTTCGGAGATACCGGGCATGTCTGCAGCTGACCATGCGAAGAGGTCTTGGTTGGCTCGGATGCATTCTACAATATCCGCGTATAGTGCGGATGGGAGGGTCTTGCTGACAAAGAACCTGCGGGTCGGCTCCTGCTCCGAGAAGAGTACCTCTTCCAACTCGTCTACCGGCTCGGAAGTTGGCCGAGCAGCATCTTGGGGGATCTCGAGTGTTTCTAAGGAGAGGACGGGTCCGAGGGTGGAAGTCATATAACACTTGCGGGCCTGCTCCTGATTGCCCCTTACTTCTCCCACCCCAGCCCGAGTGGGGAATTTCATTTTGAGATGATAGGCAGAAGGGACGGCCTCAAGGGCGGCTAGGCCGGGCCGACCCAAAATGACGTTGTAGGCCGCTGGGACATCTACGACCATGAAATCCATCGACTCCGTGCGGGTAGTAGGAGTTTTGCCGGCCGTGACATCGAGGGTGATTACCCCTTCAATCGTTACCGGTACTCCCGTGAACCCATGGAGCGTGTAGCCGGCAGGCTTGAGTCTGTCTCGGGAGAGCTTCAGCCCCTTGAAGGCGTCGAGGAAGAGGATGTTGACGGAGCTACCGTTATCCACTAAGATCCTCTCGACTTTGAAATTGGCCATGTGAAGGCTGATGACGAGTGCGTCACAATGAGGGGTGCGGACACCCTCGAGATCTTCGTCAGAGAAGGTGACGGGCACTCCGAGGCCTTTAGGAGGAGGGGTGGTTCGGACCGAGTTTACCTCTCTAATAAAAGCTTTCCGAGAAGAGTTCGAGGAGCCCCCCATTGGACCCCCGTGGATGAGGTGGACTCGTTCTTCCTCAAACTCTGGCGTCTCTTCTCATTCCGGACGTTTGTTAGCCTCCCGAGGCTGGGGAGGAAGCTCGGCTTGGTCCTTTCTCACGAATTTTGCCAACTGCCCCCTCTGGATAAGGGCCTCAATCTCGTTTCTTAGCGCACGGCAATCGTTGGTGTCGTGCCCATGGTCCCGGTGATAGCGGCACCATTTTTCTCTATCTCTTCTCTTAGCAGGGGTGTTCATCTTCGGAGCAGGGGGTAAGACCCCTTCTTTTTCGACTTCCATGAAAATGGCGGAGATGTTTGTGGTGAGGGGAGTAAACTTTTCAAATCTAGGGGAGGTCGGCGCTGGCCAGCATTATCCTTCTGGAACTTCTTTGGTCCCTCTTCTTCCGTTCCCTTCCTCTTAGACCCGGAGGCGGTTCCTTCCCAGTTGGGCTGTTCCTCGGCCTCCTCAGCTCGGATGTACTTTTCAGTGCGGAGGAGGAGGTCAGAAAAGTCGTGCGGCGGTTTCTTGGCGAGGGAGGAGCGGAGGTTGGAATTGAGGATATTGGATTGGAACGCCGCGGTAGCGATGGATTGATCGAGGGATGCGATGGTTCTGGCTTCAACTGTGAACCTCTTCACGTGGTCCCTCAATTTCTCCCCTTCTGTTGACGGAGGTGCAATAGGGAGATGCTGGTCTTCTCGGCCCTTCGGCTGCTGACGAAATGGGTGATGAACAGGGTTTCGAACTGCTCGAAGGAAAATATCGACGCCGGGGCAAGGCGAGAGTACCATTCTCGAGCCGGGCCTTTCAGAGTTGTAGGGAATGTTTTGCAGAGGAGGGCATCGGAAGCTTGATGGAGGAGCATCAAAGTCTTAAAGCTTTCGATGTGGTCAACTGGATCGGTCTCCCCAGTGTAGTTCTCGAACTGGGGAGGTTTGAAACCGAACGGAACAGGAGCATCTACTATGGTTCGGGAGAACGGGGGTCGGCTAGGACGTAGGGTCCTCCCCCTAAGCTCTTCTTCTCGGTTTATCTGTCCCAAGAGTTTTTCCACCTCGTTTAGACGGCGGTTCATGGTGTCATCTCTCCGACGGTGATCTGCCGAGCCACGGGACTCGTCTTCGTATGAGGGGGAGCGAGGGCTGCGGCGATGGTAACTTCGAGAACGACGAGGACTTGGGGTGCGTCTGGAATTGGTAGGAGCGGGTCGAGGAGAAGGGGACCGTTGGCGAGGGCTCCGTACCGGAGGAGGGGATGGGGGCCTCTGCTCATTGGGGTTCTGACGGAGGTTGAGGGCCTGTTGTACCATTGCTTGGAATTGTTGGAACTCGGCACGGGTGATGGGTGCCTCATTGTTCATAGGCTGCTGCCGACCTGCTGGAGAGTGCCTCCTTCGGTAGCGATCGGGGGAGTCCTTTCTCCCTCTTCGGACGGGGGACCTCCTGTGCTCTCGGTGTCGGGGGGATCGCTCTCGCTGGCGGGAGGCTTCCCCCCGAGCCCGCTTTTCATCCAGATGGTGACGAAGGTCATCATCTTCCGGGCGTTTGGGAGGGGCATTGTGGCGACCAGAGGCTCGGGGATGATGGGAGGCCATGGAGGCGCTGGAGGCGTTGTGGATGGAGATGTTCTCTTGGTGAAGAGGCTGTTTCTGGGGGTTAGGCCCCTTTGGATCAGGAGGTGGAGGGTTCCGTTGGAGCGGCTCTTCCATGGTAGGAGGGAGTTGCCCTTGTTGCTGAGCGGGATCAGGAAGGACTTCTTGCTGGTCAGGGTTGGGCGCTCGGTTGGAGCCCCTAGATCTAACTTTGCGAGGCGGCATGGCAGGAGAAAACCTATTCACCGGGAAGAGGAGAGGTCCCTATTCGTTAGTTTCCCACAGACGGCGCCAATCTGTTGCCGCTAAATTTGGTGTGGGGGCACACAGATAGAACTTGTGGATTCTTGGAGAAACTGAATAGGAAGACCTGTGTACCTGTCCCGTCGGGCGTCGATCGTCGCTCCGCCGTGCACCTGCAAAAAGTGCGAGACACCGGGGTTGTTCCCGGCGACGCACCCTCCGACGCTCAAGTCGGTAATCTGGCAGACTATGAAAGAGCGCAAAAACTGGTGAAAGATTCATTACCTCTTAATGGAGATGGGTGGGGGGTATTTATAGGCGCCTTAGGGAACGGATTAGGCATGTAATCCTTGTGATCTGATATGGAATATTCTTCCTGTGAACAGATTAGGAATGTAATCTGATAAGGTATATTCCCTGTAATCAGATAAAGAATTTAATCGCAAATCCCGGTGAAAGGATAGGCACGAATCAGGGCCGTTGATTAATATGAATCAGGAACCCTAATTCTATCCCTTCTGAGCTGGGTTTGCTGCGGGTTGAAACCCGTACCCGATTAAGGTGGATCCGTTCGCGGGTAAGTGGATTTTCGGGGAAGATAACCAGTACCCGCTTCAGACCCGTCAGAAGGTGAAATTACCGCTCTACCCCTGTGCCTCAAGATTCGTGATCCATCTGGACGGTTCCGATTTAGCCCCATTTTTAGCCATATCAATCACCAAGGTAGTGCACCCTGGAGCATATCGACTTGAAGATCTTGAGGGCAGAGAGACACCCAGGACTTGGAATGCCGACCATTTACTTAAGTACCAAGAGAGCGCTTGAACGCCTCTCCTTGTACATTAAATGTCGTGCCATTCCTCTCTTTCTTACTTCTTGTAATTTGCTTCGTTATTTTTTCGATTGTAATAACGGCTTACAATTTAGAAGCAGCCAATTAGCAGTTATCAATAAAGATTATCTTTTCCCATATTTTCCTTGTGGATTATTTTTATCTCTCTGTTTAAGGCCTTTAACCAAATACACTCAAACAACGAGTTCGGAGTCCAAAACGTGGCTCGATTCTGCTTTACAAGCTCGCTCTTAAGCGAGCTAGAAGTGGTTCGCCATTTGGAATTGCTCCCACAACCGTTGAAACTCACTCAAACGACGAGTTCGAAGTCCAAAACTTGGCTCGATTCCGCTTTGCAAGCTCGCTCTTAAGCGCACTAGAAGTGGTTTGCCATTCGGAATTGCTCCCACAACCATTGAAACTCACTCAAACGACGAGTTCGGAGTCCAAAACTTGGCTCGATTCCGCTTCGCAAGCTCGCTCTTAAGCATGCTAGAAGTTGTTCGCCATTTGGAATTGCTCCCACAACCGTTGAAACTCACTCAAACGACAAGTTCGGAGTCCAAAACTCGGCTCGATTCTGCTTTGCAAGCTCGCTCTTAAGCGAGCTAGAAGTGGTTCGCCATTCGGAATTGCTCCCACAACCATTGAAACTCACTCAAACGACGAGTTCGTAGTCCAAAACTCGGCTCGATTCCGCTTCGCAAGCTCGCTCTTAAGCGAGCTAGAAGTGATTCGCCATTCGGAATTGCTCCCACAACCATCGAAGCTTAAACGACACGCGTGAAATGTCTACAACTACACTAGACATGGGAGAAGAGTACTTGGAGGTGCTGAACCTTTGGTTCCCATGGTTCGTTTAAAGTTGAAGTGAGACATTATGTGCCTATAAGAAGAAAGATTGGCTTCTGATTTTGAGTAGTTGTTAAAAGTTGGAGGAGTTGTACTTGAATAAATGCCTACCAACAAACCAAACAAACCCAGAAGAGAAACAAACTTTCACTTATATAAAATTTTAGCGTACAAGAGCACTCAAGTTACAAGACCAAGTTACTACTACGAGGTGCTACAAAAACTCAAAGAAGCATAATCACAGCAACTTATTCAATGCTTCTTCAGAACGGGGACGTTTCGGTTCAGAGACACCCGGGGACGGCGTCACCTAACCTCGGAGATCGTGTCCAGACCAACAAACCGGGATGCCTCTTCGACCTGCCTCTAACTGTGGCCCCAACCGAAGCGCCACTGGACGAAGTAGCCACCCCACTCTGAGCGTCAACCGGGCTCTGCCTAGCGGCAGGCGAACGAGTAGCGAGCTCGTAAAGCGAGATTCCCCTCTCACTCTCTTCACGAGTACACAACGTCCTTCTGACGTTAACCCGTTCAGGTTGAGGTTTGAGTCGAGCCACTTCCTCCTCGAGTTCAACAATCCGATCCTTCAGAGTAGCGTCCTTCACAACTATTTTAAAACGAGGAAGTGGAGCTGATCCTGCGGCTTCGGAGCTATCGGTTGTGAGTCAACGAAGATGGGTCACTTTGATGCTTTTGTCGACCGTAACGCTCCTCAACTCGTCAACCCTCGCCGTCAGCTCATCACGCTCGACCATCAACTTTCCCACCACAGAAGCTAACTCCTCCTCCTCCGCCGAAAGTTCTTCTGCTGCTATCTTAAGCTGATGAACCTCCGCCAGCAGTTCGCCTTTCTCTGTCTCAGCGTTGAACAGCGCCTTTCAGAGCGATTCCACCTTGCCTTCAAGATGAACCTCGTGAGATCGCTTCCGTAGTTGTTTCAGCTCGGAAAAATACCCTCTCGCCGTTGCCTTAAGATCCTCTAGGTCGACTCACTCTTAAGGAAACACTCTCGGCTACGAGAGAGGGCCCGCTTCGCTGCTTTCAAGTCAGCACGAAGATGAGCAACTTCGGCTACCGAACTCAACCTGACTACCTGAAAAACGAGAGCATATCAACAAGAAGTACAAGAGGCGATGCCCAACACTTAGCCAAATTTCGAAAAAACTTCAGGTCAAAACACTCAAACACTTAGCCAAATTTGAAGGAAACTTCAGAGAGATGTCAAACAAAGGTTTTATTCATATCAAAAAAGCGGTGGCCAGTCTGCTACAAGGCAGTATAAAGGAAAAAAGAAATTTTTTTATAAAAGAGGATCAAGGAGCCACCTGCAGCGATGCCTCGGTGACAGGCATCTTGGTGGACGGCCCCTCATCCCCCGTCGCTCCGGCTCGGGGGTCGGCCACGACCTCGTCGTCCTCATTCACCGCCGCCACTTCGGCTCAGGGTCGGCTACCCCAGTCTCGGGATCGGCAGGGGCCCCGTTGCCTTGCTACTCGTCCTCCTCCTCCTCTTCCTCTTCCTCTTTGCCTTCTTCCTCGCCACCGGGCCATAGCCTGTACCCCAACCTTTGGAAGCCGGGGACTCGAGCCTCAACGTGATCGAGCGCTCTGGCGTAAGATAGCACCATATTCGCCGCCATGTGCTTCTTGGCCTCTGCCTCGATCTCCGCCCTCGCCTTCTCCACAGCCTCGGCTTGTTCCAACTTCGCCGCCTCCAAAACCTTCGCCGCTGCGGCCTTCTCCTCGGCCGCCTTGGCGACCTCCGAAGCAAGATTTTCCTTTGCTTGCGCCAAGGCCACCTCGAGGTCGGTGACCTGGGCTGCCAGAGCATCTGAGCGACGCTGTTCGGCTTCGAGCTGTTTCACAGCCCTCGTCCTCTCTGCCCGGTCCTTGTCGCTGAGGGCCTTCAGCTCCTTCTCCTGCTCGGAATACTCCTCGAGGAGATGGCCGAAATGGCAAGTGGCCTACATGAAGAAACAATTAGAACACCAAGAAAGCTGAACTAAAGACTTAGAAAATTTTCAAAGAAAATATTGAAACAGCATAGGGGACTTACCGACATGAGCGACCGAGCTACTTCGAGAGCATCATCACCTGTCGTCCCCGCCTTCAGGGCAGCTCGGTCCTTTGGGGTCGGCAGGTGCCGAACAGCTTGCATGCTCATCCCCGAGTCTCCCAAGAAGCCGTCGTGATTCTTCATTCGCCAGTTGGGGACGAACAGCTTCTTGTGGGCCTCGGTTAGAATAACCTCGGCATGTTTGGTCAGTGGCGGGGGCTCCAGCCCTAGCGCCGCGGAGACAGAGAAGCCCTCACCTACAGGGGTAGAAGGGGTCGGCTGGACAACAACGGCCGAGGACGGCTCCCGAGGAGAAGAAGTGACCACCGCCGAAGGTGCCTTGGTGGGTCGTCTGGACGAGGAACCCGTGCTCACCCTCTTCCTCTTCTTGCCGTCGCCGGCTTTGCTTCATTCTGCCATCATGCCCTTGAAATCCATATTCGGTACCTCTGTCTAAGTGAAGAGAAAATCAAGTTAGAAAAAAAAATGTACAAGGCATTAAAGAAAAGAAAATCACAAAAGTGAGATGTTAGGAGCGTACTCGGGTCGATCGGACTAAGGCCCGACCCGTGCAGCACCTCCTCGGTCATCTCCCTCCAACTCAACATCGGGAGACCGATCAACTTCACTGCCAACTCTGCCTCGGCCGGAGTCAACACTGGCTCGGACTTCGCATGCTTCGAAACTTCGTCTTTCCACCGGGTCGGGAAGTCCCATGCCGAGGGCCTCTTTATCAGGAAAAACTTCCCCTTCCACGACTTTATCAAGTCAGGATTCTCGATCAACTTAACTCCCTTCCGAGGCGATAGGTAGTAGCGACGCTCGAGCTTGCTCATCCTGTTGATTCGGTATAAACTTCAGAGGATGATAAGCTTCGGCTCCACTTTGGCAGTCTGGAATTAGAGTAGAAAGCCGAGCACGTGGCACCAAGTGTTCGGCATGAACTGTATGGGAGCCAGACCGAACCACCGAAGGACTACGGTCACGAAGGGATGAAGGGGGAAGCGCAGACCGGCGTTCAATGCGTCGTAAGCGAAGTCGCAGGTGTCCGGTGGGAAGTCGGTGTTCGCTCGCACTCCGGGGCCGGGGAGAACCAGCGTGTACTCCTTGGGGATGGCGAAATCCTTCCTAGTCCGGAGTAGATCCCGCTCGGTTAGGACCGAGGGGAGGTCGTCCACCTCAAAAATCTCCCTCGGGTCGTTCTCCTCATAGGTCTCCGCGCGACCAACGACAACCTTAGTCAGCAGCTCGCCGCTGTACTGCCTTATCCTGGCATGACCAGACAACACGGTCAGCATCCGACCCAGCTCGCCCGCCTGCCTCACTGTCTCCACCACCTCCTCAATTACCGAGGACCTAACAACTCCCTTCCCCTTCTCGTCGGCAGTGGACGACCCCACTATCTCCTTCCCCTTCCTCCGGTTTACCACCTCTCTTCCTTCTTCGTGACATCTCGAATAAATATTTAAGGCAAAGAAAACTGACCTTGATGTGACGTTCACGGTCGGAAAAAGTTCGCCGGAAATCGCCTGGCCTTCTCGACAGCTAGCGCAACCGCCCTTGAGCTTAGATCTCCGCTAGCAGAGCAACTCAAGAGCAAAAGTAAAAACTTTGAAGTAAAAGTGAAAGAATGAGCTAAGGGGTGGGGGTGTGAGAACTTATAGCCAAAGAAGGGCAACAATTGGGCTTTTGTAAACGGTTGGGGGGCCCATTAAGGGAGATGAAACGACAGAATACAGAAAGCTGCGATGGTTCAGAGGAAGGTCGCGTCGGTTCACTTCGCATCGCAACTCGGCGACTCGTAACTTGTCGAGCCACCGAGGAACTCTACCGTGCTACCGGGGTACCGACCTCCACATATGGAGAAAAATGCCGCCGAGCCACTTTCACCGTCAGATTGCCTCAATATTCGTGCCCAAATCTGATGATCGGCTTAGATCACGCCACGCCCACAAAACAACAAGATAACGTTTTCTCGTGATCTGAACCCACAGTTTCCAGATCCGCAGCATGATGAGCGCTCCATATCCAACCACGTGGCTCGACGACTCGTAACTTGCCGAGCCTCTGAGGCACTCTGCTGAGCTACCGGGGCACCGACCTCCACATATGGAGAAAAATGCCGCCGAGCCACTTTTACCGTCAGATTGCCTCAATATTCGTGCCCAAATCTGATGGTCGGCTCAGATCATGCCACGCCCACAAAAATACAAGATAACGTTTTTTCATGATCTGAACCCACAATTTCGAGATCCACACCATGATTAGCACTCCAGATTTAACCACGTGGCTCGACTACTCGTAACTTACCGAGCCACCGAGGCACTCTGCCGAGCTACCGGGGCACCGACCTCCACATATGGAGAAAAATACCACCAAGCCACTTTCACCGTTAGATTGCCTCAATATTCGTGCCCAAATCTGATGATCGGCTCAGATCATGCCACGCCCACAAAATGACAAGATAACGTTTTCTCGTGATCTGAACCCACAATTTTGAGATCCGCGCCATGATGAGTGCCCCAGATCAAGCCACGTGACCCAACGGTTCGACCCGAACTGCCGAGCTACCGAGGTGACCAGCCGAGCTACCGAACAGCTTAGCCGATCCACCAGGTGCTATGGAGAAGTGGACGAACTGCCAAGCCACCAGAGTGTCCAGCCGAGCTACTGAACAGCTTAGCCGAACCACCGAGCTACCGAAGCCCTCTGGCCAAAGTGCTGAAGTACCGACCTCCACATATGGAGAAAAATGACGCCGACCTACCCCAATCGTTGGATCGTGTCAAAAAACGTGCCAGAATATGATGAGCCGCTCAGATCACGCCACGTCCACAAAACGACAAGATAGCATTTTCTCGTGATCTGAACCCCATCCTTATGATTCGTGCCATGATGAACGCTCCAGATCTTGCCACGTAGCTCGGCAGCTCGCTTCGCATCGAGCTACCGAGCTACCGAGGACGACCTGCCGAGCTACCGAGGCACCGACCTCCGCAAGCAGAGAAATACGTTGCTGAGCCACTTCGGCCGTCCGATCCTCCAGAAATTCACGCCCAACGCTGATGAAGGGCCAAGATCGCGCCACGTCATAAATCAGATTAAGAAATTAATTTTTATTTATTGAAATCGAATTATTTATCTAAAAATTGCAAAAATTTGATTAAAAATTCAGGGAAATTAATTAAAAATTTTAAAAATAATTATAAATTTAGAAAAATATTTTGAGCCCCTGGGTAAATAATTATTGCTTAGAATAGTTAATTAAGACCCCCGAACAACGAATCACCACTTCGCAAAATTAAATAAATTTTCCGAAAAATAGATAAAAATTAAGAAAAATCACCAAAGGTTCAGGAGAGCTCAAGAATAACCTTGAGCATGGAACTAGCTCTGAAAATCATCGTAATATCTCATACAAAGATTCGACACCCCTCATTTGGACCCAGATACAACTGCGTAAGGCATTAAAACAGTAAAACTACTCCTCAAAGGTTGATTAAACTCAGTCTTCGGGAGTAAGGGGCTCGTGATATGGCTAAAAATAGGGTTAAATCGGAACTGTCCAAATCGGGCGCGAATCTTGAAGATCAAGGGGTAAAATGGTAATTTCACCTACAAGCGGGTCCGAGATGGGTTCTGGGTCTTTTCTACAAAGGCCCAATAACCAATTAATGGATTCGCCTCAACTGGGTGCGGGTCCCAACCCGCAAGAAACCCAGTCCAGCTTGATAGAATTAGGGTTTCTAATTGTATTTAATCAACGGCCCTGATTCACTCTATCATTTCACTGGGAATTAGGGATTTCATTCCTAAACTAGTCCCAAAGGTAGCTATAAATACTCCCCATCCACCACCATTAAGAGGTAATCAATCTTTTGCCAATAAAAGCTCATTCATAGTCTTTCTGATTACTGACTTGAGCGTCGGAGGGTGCGTCGCCGGGATCAACCCCGGTGTATCACACTTTTTGCAGGTGAACGGCAGGAGTCAACGGTCAAACTCCGGCAGAAAGGTTTCAGGTTTGGTTATTCGGTTTCCCTAAGAATCCACAAATTCTATCTGTTTGCCCCTACACCAGATTTAGCGGTAACACCGCCAATCCAATGGACCTCATACTTAATGCTTTTCTCTTACTTTCATAACATTTTCACTATGTATCTAGTCCTTAATTTAATTGAATCATGAACAAAATCAAACCCTTAGGGTTAGCACTCCTACTATACCGATCTTATTCAATCATTTCTCATGACCTAAATCTTGGTCTTTTCATTTCAAATTTCATCTCAACATTTCTTTTATTGCCAGTATAAGGCTTAGCTACACCCTAGTTCTTAATTTCAACTCATAATTACAACATCGAGTTTTTCATACTCATAAGTTCTCCTTTTTATTCATGATTAACAATAATTTTCATTTGATGTTCATAGCATTCATGTATTCATCTTCATAATATCCTTCATAATGCATCATGTCATTTAATTTCAATTTCATACACAATCTCATGCATAAACAACAAATTCAACTTGTCCTATTCAATAGTTTACTCTTTCCACAAAAATTCTCTTATTCTTGTTTTAACAATACCAAATCTAACATTGATACTTTCAATTTTTCCCATTATCAAATCTCATTTCAAATCTCTTTTAATCAATACATTTTTCTTTATCCAAACTAACAATTTATAGTATGTTATTTCTTGCAAAAAATAGTCTCGATTTCCCATTAATACTAGGCCACAGATCATAGAAAATTATCTCACAAAAATTCAGATATTATTTGAAACTTCAGGGCAGTCGACTGTTAGAACATGGCTAGTCGGCTGTTCTGCGAAGATTTAAAAACTCGAAAATGAAATGATCAGGGCAGTCGACTGTTAAACATGGCCAGTCGGCTATTCTGCGATGATTTAAAACTCAAAAATAAAATGATCAGGGCAGTCGACTGTTACAATATAATCGGTCGACTGTTCTGGAAAGATTTAAAACTCGAAAATAAAAAATCGGGGCAGTCGACTGTTACAATATAGTCGGTCGACTGTTCTGTAACTAAAATCCAAAATTTGTTACCTGATAGACGACTGTCGACTCTAATCCGGTCGACTGTCGATTGCACCAGGTTGCAATTTAGAGTAGATCATGGATATATTTTTGACATTGAAAATAAGATCACCTTTTTCATATTATTTATAATCAAGGTTTCCACAAAATAATATTTTTAGAACACAAGTTTTTATCTTTCTACAATAATGAAACTTCATTTTAGACAATCAACTACACATGTTGCATTTAATCAACTATTTGTCTCATATACACAAATTTCAACATAGAACTCAATTCAAAACATATTGCATGACAACATGATAATTTCTAGCACTTTAATTTGCCATTTATCATCTAGCAATCATCTTATCAATCATTCTCTAAATTACCATTCCATCTCTAATTTAGCACACATGGGTCCAATTTTACCTAGCTGTTTCTTAGTAACTATACCAAATCATCCCTAGCTTGGTATCTAGATTTAGAAGCATGAGAAACACCCACCTATTTGGAGAAAACGAAAATGAAAGCTCCTAGAATGCAAGAAAGTGGCATTCTCCTCCTACAATGTATTGCAATTTTCCTTCTCCTCCTTGTTTGTATGGAACCCGAGCCTCCCTATGCTCCTTGGATGATTGGCAGGCCACCTCTAGGTTGGAACACACACAATTTTGCACACTCTAATCTTTTGCTCACAAATCTCCTCAATCTTTTGCTCTCTTATCTTTTCTCTCTTAATCTTCTCTTAGCAATTTGTTTAGAGCACTAATGAGAAGAAAAGCTAGGGGTATTTATACACTTTTAGGATGAGAATAGATGCTAGGATTTAATTAAGGAGTTAGAGATTAAGGACCAAGATGAGTTGGGAAGTTGTAGTAACTTCCATGAACAAAATAACTACCCCTCAACTCTAACCCACTCACCCTCTCTCTCTTGGCCACAACCCGGCCTCCCACAAAGGTGTGCAAAGCACACCCTAGTGTGTGCACATGCCCCCTAGTACCCCCCCCCCCATTATTAAGTTGTACATTATTAATTAATCAACTGTCTACTAATTGTGTCTACATGACAAGTTATGACAATTAAAAGATTAATTAGTTTGTGGGCTTCAAAAATAGTGGGCTTTAGACACATGGGTCAAAATAAGTTATTTAATTTATTAGGTTGGGCTTCATTTGGAAAAACAAGCTTAGGCTTTTTTAAATGGGCTTAAAATAAAGAGAAGGAAAGAAAATAATTGTTTGTTCATGTTAGAGAAAATAATTTTATAAGAAAATATTTATGCAAAAATTTGTACATGCACAACACGTAAAATCAACAATTCTCATTTAATAAAAATTCAGGGTATTACATGAAGTCGATCAAGGTAACAGGTTGCCGAACTTGAAACATCCATATCTCTCAAGATATAATTAGGAATTGCTTAATATCACTCATTCTAAAAAGTTAAGACCCTACGCTATAACTTTGTAGTTAACCATTTCCTCAAATTCAACCATCTTGATACTATAAAAACCCAATACACTCTCAGCTGTACATTCCTTCCTGCACTTGCTGCACATTTCCAATGGCATAAAAATTTGCTCACTCATCGGAATTACTCGATTTTAGATTCTATAGAAAGCTAGGAGTGTCTACTATTCCTAGTTGGACACATCCACATAATCATCCATTAGAGTCCTCAAAAACAACAATTTCTATTAGGTGCACAGATAGACCAAAATTGATTCATTCAACAACAAAGTCTTAATCTAGACTAGATCTGCCCCAGTCTTTGGAAAATCATAACTTCCAAACCATAAATTGGAATTACATAATTCTAGATGTTTTGAAAAGCTATGACTCCTTTCTACAAATCTCTAGTTGATCGATCTTCCAAATTCTTTACACATGATTACATATTTTCACATCTTTACAGATCAGTCAATTTGTACTCAGCTGAACGTGGTCTACTTTGAAATTCAATAAAACATCTACCTTAAGTCCAAAGCTCATGAGATTTTAGATTCTTAATCCAAACATATACCATTTCTTTGTGTCCAAATTTTAAACTTAGACTCATCTTACAAAAAGAGCTGTGACTCCTCAAACATAGCATAAATTTTAGCTGCTCTTCAACAGGGTCTTTTTCACTTCACACTATTTATTTTTGAAACCCCAGCAAATGTCATCTAAAAATTCTAAAATTTGGGAATCATGAAGTAGACTCATAACAAAATTTACTGTAAAATTTTCATAACATTATAATAGATACACATGTAGTTATGACTAAATGAACTTTAGTCCAAAAACAGACAGCTTCAGCTACAACTTCCAGACTAGTTTCAATCTACAAATTCTTTGAGGCATCAAATGACCTCACAAAATTATGAAATTTAATACTATGGTTTTAAACACATACAAGAGTATCCAAAAAAATATCAGCTCAAAATACCCAATCTCTATTGAGTTATGATTTCGGAAAGTCATAACAAGTCTCATACAGTCAGCAGTTTTTTGACTGCTCTCTGTCCGAAATTGGACTAAGTGTTTGGATCATCAAATGGCCTCCAAATATTGTGAAAAAATTCATGGAAGCTCTAGATACATAGAAAAAAGAGCCCTAAAAATTTGAGTCCAAAATTCCCAACCATTTGAGAGCTAGAAATTCTCAAACGCACATGCTTGTACTTGTGTCTTTTACAAAATTCATGAAAAGAGATATTCTACCATACCAAATATTTTTTTTTTCTTTCTTAGCATGTCAATAACTCATGCATGATAATCAAGCTTCTCTTAGCTTCTACCACATGCTAAAATTACATAGATAAAAAAAAACTAATCTTTAGAATTTAGAGAATCACCCACCTTGTTGCAAGAAGACTCCTCCTTGTAATTTTTGCTTGCTTCCCTTTCCTTGCCTCTTGCCTTTCTAGAAGCTCCACAACTCTTCTCCTTCTTTCCTTCATTCTCTTTTATTTTTTTTGAAACAAACAAAACAAGAAGATGAGAAGAAGTGAGAAGATGAATGGAGGGGTTTTTATAGAATGAGGCTAGGGTTTGGGGTGGAGTGGGGTTGAGTGAAGATGAAAGGATGAGATGAAGACAACACAACACCCTAGAAGTTTCTTGGAAACTTCTCATTCCTTCAAAAGTCAACACACATGGTGAATTGTTTCCACCATTGGATCTTTGTCAAGATCCAAGCCATGATCACATGATGCCAGGGTTCCTAACCCTAGGTTAGGTCAAGAAACCCTGGGTCACCGTATAACCCTAACCCTAGTGCATAAATAGGCACGGTTATTCAATTTAATAATCATGCACCAAAACAATTCGATGACTAACTTGGTTTTAAATAACCAATATATATATATATATATATATATATTTAATCTTTCATCACAAAATAAAATATTATAAAGTTTACTCCTTAATTAGAATAATGTACACTATAATTTCCACCCAAGTGAGTTTTCCAAATTTATATTTGATTATCTCAATTATTCCAAAGCTAGCTCATTCAAAAAACAAGTATTCTTAAAGAATTCAAAATAATCATCTTGATATACTATTCAATATGTAAAATGATTTTACCCTCAAATAAAATTCTAAATTTGTACAAAATTATCTCAAAATACTCCATTAATATTCTAGTATGAATTAAATTCTGTAACGCCCCGAATTCCAAATAAGACCGAATTCGTTCCACAGGATCTTTACACTTCACTTCGTACAATTTTACAATAAAATTTGAACTTTATAATACAACAGAGCTCTTTACAATTCTTTACACATGAGGAAGATAAAAATGAAGTACAATAATGAAACATTATACAATTGCAACATCTTTAATATTTAAATAAATCAACAGTAGCATATCAACTTTATATCTTCATGAATAATTCAATTTCTGCATATAAAACTGTGGGCACGTCAGTTGCTTACAACCGACGAAAATCTTATACACGACCATCCTCTCTATGCCTAAAATATAACGATCTCAATACTTTAACAAACCACAAACTTGAATGCAAATAAAGTGTTAAATGTGACTACTCTAAACATGTAAGTGTATGCAATGCCTTAATGCCCAATGCAGATATTTTATACTAAGATGACACTAATGCATACTTGTTCGGATTCTATGCATCCTATACTACATAGGTTCGAGGGCAAGTACCTACGTACTCCACATAAAAGGGTTCGATCCATCGCCATGACAACTACCCAGTAATAAAGTAAGGTTTAGATCATTCCACGAGTATAGATCCCAGTCCCGGTGTCCACTGCCCGACTGTTATAACAAACTCCTCGTCATGCGAATATCCCGCAAGTGTCCCTCTATCCCCGGTATATGTATATACATTGGAGTACAGCAAACTATCCGCCCGACTACGCATAGTCCTGGATTTAAAATAAAAGCTCGTCTCCCACGAAGCAACCACAGTCTTCGATTCCTCCGCCCGACTGGGTCTATAGTCCCGGAATCCTCCGCCCGACTATATAGAGTGTCCCACTTACGTTTGCCCAAGTTTACTACATCTTCACTTATGTGCCTAGTTCTTAAGTTTAAGACATGAATAAATTATCATACCTAGAGTTAGTCTTACCCCCTACCGAACTTAATCACAAATACCGAGATAGCTCCATGGCCATATCTCAAAAATATAACTCAAATCAACAATGCCGGTACCCGGGGTCTCACTAAACCCTAATCACAACCTTTCATGTACAAGAATCCATGGGTAATCATACCCTTCAATAATCATGTATTAAATCTCAATGTATCCATATCTTCAATTTATTCACAATTTGATCAATGTCTTATCTTAACATTACTCATGATTCATTTATTCATTTACAATTCAAAATAAAACAATATTGCTTTTCATGAACTTAGATTCATTCACTTTAAGTCTCAATAGCAAATTAAGCTTATATAACAATTCATATCTCAACCCACATCAAGTATTTCTTAAATCAAATAATCTCATAAAGATGAATCAATTCACATGAATATTTTACTCTTCTTCTAAAATAAATGTCATATACTCAAATAAACAATTTTGAAATCAATAACTCATTTTCTATCTCATTTTCTCTTTTTATTTCTCAAATATTCATGAAAATTTCTAAACTATTTTTAATAAATTCCTTATCAATTTATAGAAATACTAGATATTTTTCCAAATTTTTATTTGCATCAAAACCTTTTCAAAAAAAATTAAAAACACCCAAAAATCAAAATGTGGACACTGGGCTTCGAACCCAAGCCCAACTGAACCACACAGTGAGCGCCCAAGGCCACCACCGAAAGCCACTAAGCCATTGTGGCTTAACTATCATGAAACCATATCGAAATCCCCAAATTATTGTTCTCGGGTTCTGAATTTATTTAAACGAAATCAAAATAAAATGTGTCCAACAAGTTTCAAACCCAAGACCTCCTGATAAGCACAACGACTTTTGGTGCACCGACTAACCAAGAAGTCCAAGTGCGGTTTCTGATATCAAGTTATACTAATATGCTTTTGTTCAATCTTACTGTTATTCAATTATCTTCACAAAATTCGATTTTTCATTTGATCTAATCTTTCATTAGACTGTAATTAGTTCATCTAGACTGAGTTTACTTTCTAACAGTAACCCACAAATTTATAATTGATATTTTAGACAATAATTCTAAATTTCAAATTGTTTTCTCTCACTAATGAAGCATGAATTGCATTTCTTTAATTTAATCAAAATAGTAATTTGTATCTATTACAAACAATTACATGAATCTATATGTACCAATTTAACTTCACAGAAATACATTTCTTTACCCCAAGGGAAATCTCAACCATTTTTCAAATAGTTTTTCTCTCAATTTCACACATAAATTTGCATTTTTCTCAAACTTGAAATTAAGAATCGTATTCATTGTAACTAGTTCATGCACTCATTTATACAAATTAGAATTTAGTAATAAAACCAACCATGCCTCTTAATTGTCCATGAGGAACTCAAAATCCTCTTATGCAAAAATTATGATTTTAGCATAACATGGCAATAAGCATAAACTAACACATTTCATGGCAAAAATTTAATTTGTTTTCTAATCATCATGATATCTAGACATATATTGAATACCACATTACTTCTACAATTTCATGGCACAAATAATCAACAAGAGGGTGTACTTTATAATCACATCATTTTAATCCATACTACTCATTTAACATTACTAGCATGCATTTCCTACATTTAGAAAGCACAAGATCACCCACCTCTAGAAGTGTTGAAATATTCCCTAGCAATTGAACTCCAAGAAGGCCTCCAAGCAACCTCCTCGAAATCTGTGCTCCAAAAGGGAAAATCAAATTCCCAGCAAGGCATTTCGGCAGCACACAGCACAAGACTTTTTTTTAATTTATTTGCTTTTGCTGATTAGGAGATGGGGGTGAGGGTAGTTTTATAAAGGTTAAATTAATTAAATATTAAATAATCCACTAACACACTTAATTTTCCACTATTCCTAATTAATTACCCCACTAACCATTCAACCCCTCCACTTCTCCACCTATCCACGTACTCAACTCCCGGCCTCTCTCCTTCTATAACCGATCTCCACCCTCACTCAAAACAAGTTCACGTGTTCTGCACTAGTGCACACACCCACACAAAATAAATACAAACCATATAATTTTAATATGTGTAGTCATGTGTGAGTCCATGCACAACTAAAAATGAGAATTGATTAATATGCTTGTCTTATGGGCTTGCTTTTTAATTAATTAATTTAATTAGTCTAGTGAGCTAGAATCCATTCTTAGGCCTATGGGTTTAATAAAAGGCTAATAAAAAGACTCATGCATGCTAAAATAATAAATGAGAGTAAGAAAAATAAAGATGGAAAAATTTGTACGTGCAAAAATTGAAAAATGTATTTTTATCAAAATAGGGGAAAATGAATTTCCATTTTATAAAAATTGATTAAATACATAAAATATATAATTGAAACACAAGAATATCACACGTAACGGTGGAAAATACGTAATTGATACATGCATCGAAAACACATAAAAGCACGTAAAAGTACAGAGATTGAAATATTATATTTTAGTTGACTCAAATAGGATAAAATCAATACGGAAAATGCATAAATAGTCGGAATCCAAAATACGTAGTGAAAATACTTTACAAATATTACCATCATCTGTACAAAATACATGTGCGTAACACACGAGGGTAAAATTGTCATTTTCAATTTTGCGGGGTGTTACAAATTCACTCTTAATCAAAATCATTCAAATTTAGCTTATAGCGCCCAAAATTTCATAATAGGAATTACGAGACACAATTCCAGAATCTTTACTTCAATGTAAACCAAACACGGCACAAAAATACATGGAAATTTAAAACTTTCTTTACATCAATACTCATTACAATGCACAGAGAAAAAATTACAACACTTTTAATACAACTCGAATCAACAAGTAAAATTTAGTCTTCTCTTAGTCCAAGCTTTAACTCCTGCTAAGCAACTCATTTGCAATCCTGCAAAATAAATTGAAAAGTGGACACGTCAGTTGAAAGCAACTAAAGCAATGCTGATAAAAGTAGCGATTCTCCAAAGTTTCACAAACACATACTTGTTGCACAAATAAAGTGATAATAAAGAATCATAAATTAACAATAAATACTAAAATGGCAAGAATAAAAATATGCGACAGGAAAACAACGAAATGCACAAGACACGGTTCAAGGAAAACACAAGTGCCTACGGTGCTTACTAATGCATGCTTGTTCGGATTCTATGTTGCCCATACAACATAGGTCCGAGGGCAATCCCGTAGCGTTCTCCACATTTTGGGGTTCGATCCCACGATATGCAACCTACCACCATGAATACTACGAGATTTAAACAAGTTACAAGTATTGGTTCTCGCCCTGGAACTAGAGGTCAGACTCTATCCACGGAACATCCTGGAGGCCTTCCCCTCTTGTTTGGGAACTCTTTTAGAGAGTACCTCACTCTGCAGGTCATCTTGGAACCCTCATTGCACAATTGTCCATGATTGTCGCTCTCATCTCGGAATACTTGAGATAATCTCACTCCATAGATCATCCTGGGGCCTCTCATACACTCGTCCCGGAATACTGAGGATCTATCTCGCTTCACGGATCATCCTGGAGCTGACATACTCACGTTTGCTCTTGTTTCATCATATCACCATCTAGTGCATGTCCTTATGTGTAAAAGGAGTAACTTGAGCCACCTAGAGCTAGCTCCACCCTATAGGACTTAAATCCAAAAACTAGGAACACTGGCCCTCCTTGGGTAATTCCTATAATCAAAATAATTCACTACTGGTAATCCTGGGTCCTGCACAATCTCTAAATGCACACAACACAAAATCCTCAACAATCTCTCTAGGGTTCTCATAATAACCCTGAATTTCAATATGAACCATCACTTAGTTCAATCATTAAAACATTCTTTCTTTTATTCATATGTGGAAACACTACTTTTCCATGAGTTCTCAAACATAATTTCATCGTCTCATTCAAGACCATCTCTTATCAAATATAAGCATTCATTTATCCACAATTACTCTATCATATATCATTCCTCATTTAGTAAGAAATTCACTTCCAGTAAGACCCCTACATTTATAGAAATAAAATAGTTTTCCAAACATCTTTATTGCCCATTTAAAATACTCTTTTCATATTTAAAAAAAACTCAATAAAATTTCTGGAATATCTATCAATTTAAAACCGAACATTTATCCTCTTTAAACTCTGAGAATAGTTCCTTTAAAATCTAAAATCTAATTGTTCAAAACCAACCAATTAACTTGTCAAAAATTGTGAGCTTTATTCATAAACATGTAGGTTTACGCCCTCAAAATTTGAAATTTATTCGACCAAGAATAAATCTAAATTACTCCAAAAAATACATTTTATTTAAGCTCCAAAAGAATTGTCTACAAATATAATGGGTATTTAATAAATCAATTATTCCCCCCCAAAAAAAACAACACAAACTCAGCACCAAGCGCAAGCGCCAACCAGTAAGCCTAACCCTGTAATCTGTCATTTTGATTCAGAGAATCAAGATGATTTGAGTCGAACCCGAACCCACTGTTCAATCTCTAACCCTTAATGGCCGAAACCCAATCTTCTCTTCAAACCCAATTTGTACTACCATATGTACTTCTATTTAGGTATAGCTCCTAGGATTTAAATTATAAAAATTTAATCCAATAAAAATCAGTGAATAAGACATCAAAAATCTCATCTTTAAATTAATCAAACATGGATTAAGATCAAAAGCAAGTTCTAATCAACCACAACAACATGCATGATCATTCAATCAACTCTATGGGTTAAAAACTCAATCTTTTCATACCCTAACATCATGTAATATTCAAGAATCATTCATTCATGCTCAACTCATATAAAGATTTGATTTTTACTCCATAACAGCAACTAGACTTCATATATTAATCAACTCAACAATTCATCTCATGGAAATATAAGAAATACATGCTATATACATCCATATATCCACAAATAAATATCCTAGCATGATACTACATCATCATGAACAAAAATAACACATCAAGAGAGTTAGAGATGACACCCACCTTAAAGAAGATCAATGAAGAACAATAATAATAAGAAAGAAAAGCTCCTCCTCCTCCTCCTCCTTGCGAAAGTCTAAATATCCAAGCTTCCAAAACTCCAAGAATGATAAAGAAAATAATATTTTGTGAACAAAAAAAAGAGAAAGGCTGATGCTGCTATTATAGGCCAGGATCTGCATTATTAAGGTATGTAGATCCCTAAATTTAAGTAGTTAATCAAATAAAATAAGGTAAGATTTTATGTCCCCCTAATCACCCTGATTTGTCCATCCCACATGCAGCCAAAGGGGTTTCAAAATTTGAATTTTGCCTCCAAGTGGTAATTTTACACAAAATTTCTTCACTTTGAAATATTTGCCAACATGCCGTAATTTATTCATAAAAATCTAGAAAATTTAGAATTATTATCTACTAATAAATATTAGATTTTCCAAATAAATTTTATGACTTTTTATTTCCCAGGAAAAAATATTTGCACGTGTTTTGCATTTGCAAAAATGATAAATTTTAGAAAAATACTTAGTAAATCACAAAAATATAGAAAATATATAGGTTGCCATAAATCTTTTGTTCATACTCTCGGTTATATAGCCAGGTTCTGGGAAATTAGGGTTTTAATCATAGTTTTGCAATTAAGTCCCCAACAATCCTAAAATTGCATCAATATATATATACTTAATAAAATAAAATTAAATCAAATTAGAGGGATAAAATTTCTCCCCCCAATCTCTCCAATTCCAAACTGGCCTACCAAAACAGTTCAACCAAATTTTGAATTCGAGTTTTGCCTCCAAACGATAATTTGCATAAAAGTTCTTTTCTTTCAAAGTATTTACAAAAATAGTTTTCTTATTCAGAAAAGTCCCAAAATTTAAAAAATACTCAATTATAAATAGGAGAATGTATTCAAAAATTCAAAAGTGGAATTTTCACCTTAATAATATTTGCTTATTTTTTGCACATGTGAGAATGTCAATTTTACAAAAACACAAAATAATTAAATAAATTAATTTAAAAATTATTTATTAATTCAAAATATTGGATTAAAAATTATGGGGTGTTACATAGCTAATAGGAGAAAATAAAAAAAAGTTTTTAAAATTAATAGTCCCTGCCCAGCGTCGAACCAAGACCCAGCAGCAACCCAAACTACCGCTTAGAACCATTGAGCCAACTCAATGTTGGTGGGAAAAAGGATCACCACATGATTACATACTCGAACTACATAAAGTACAAAAACTCAAAAATTTCGCTAACTCAATTGCTACATATTACTTTACAAATTCAGAATGAAATATTTCTAAGATGGTGTTTTTTGTACGAAATATAAACATATATCCCAATTTATTCTTGAAAAACATATGAATTGTTATCTAAATTGTATAAATTACTCATAGTCTTATAACTTAAATTAGATGAATAAGTATTCCTTACACAATTAGAGTGTGAGGAATATCTACATTACCAAATTGCATACAAGAAAATCGATATCATGGATTTATTATAAAAAAATCCTACTAGATAAAATTTCTATAAAACTCCTACACATACACACATTAATTTCATTATGCACAAATGAAATTTCTAGGGAAACTACTTCACATGCACATATGACTTCATCTTCATTTACACATTTCTATTTTAAACAAACACAATTTCTAAAAAAATAGAAGACTATGAAAACACCCACACATTATCATTTAAATGCATTCACATATAATCATGGATTCTACCAAAGCATTTAGAAAATATAAAAAAAAAAAACGTCCACCTCAAAGAGAACTCCTAGTAGTTGAAACCCCTACCAAAATGCTCCAAAATCCACTATCGAAAACCGCAACTCTTTCCTCCTAGCTCCTGAAAACAACAACAAGCCAAGCACAAATGTTTCTCCTTTTTTTCTTTCTTGGGATTCATTTTGTGTTTATATAAGGTTATAGTAGGGGTATTTATATAGGTAATTAGAGAGTGGTTTTAGCAACTAACTACCCACTAACCCACTCACACACCCACTCCCCCTCTGTAACACCCCATTTTTTTTTTTTTTAACTATTCCTTATTCAAATGACTTCTAACACAATCTATAACTTATATACACCAAGTCTAACTTGGAAAAATACTCATAGATTTTTATTAAAAATTTCGGCAGAGTTTCCCCAAAAATATTAGCCCTTGTACAGATATTTCTAACGAAAATCTGCAAACAATTACAAAAATCAAGGTAACTGTAATATATATCAATCCTCCCCAGGCCAAGTCATTCAACATCACATAGACAATAATATATACGGCTGTTGGGGCATAATCCGCATAATATGCAAGATACAATTTAAAAACCAAAATTTCTTTTGTAAATATATATGATTTTTATAAAAACTTTAGTAAAATCTTTCAAAAACCAACCACAGAATCCAATACTCCATAACGAAGTGGGTACGGGCGTTCATACTTCAGCACAACACTATAGATATATTACTTCTTACAGTTATACGCACAATCTTCCATAATACAATATAATACATCATTCTACTCCCATTTCTACATATAATACATACATGCATATATTCCATTTTACTACGAGCAAAAGTGTAACTACCAAACTACAAAAACTATCTCACCTCGCTGCTATCAAAATCTGCAAGAGAGTTAGGGTTGTCCACCCTTAGGGAGGGACTCCCCTAATCCCCAGAAAATAACAAGGGTTAGCCATGCCTGGTGTGAGTATAATTTACTAGTTAGCTAAATAAATTAAACTACATAAAGAAAATTGAAAGAACTTATGAATATCATGATAATAAAATTCAACCTGAAATCTGAATATAAAAACATCATAAAAGTGACTTTATACCAAAATACCATTTCTTTATTTTCATGTATAATCACATAATGCACTTACCTCTATTTTTCATACTTATTTATCCCCAAACTTCATTTACCATTCATTTTCATTGCATAACATCACACTCATTCAATCTTATAACATCTTCATATATATACTCATCACATAATTTCACATTTATTATAACACCCCAAAAAATTGAAAATGTCAATTTTGTCCCTCTTGTGTGTTATGCACGTGTATTTTGTACCGTTACTAGTGATATCTGTAACGCATTTCAGTATAAATATCACACTTATTTTGTATTTCAACTATTTATGCATTTTTTCGTTTTCTCAAAATTTATTTTATCCTATTCGAGTCAACTCAAATATAAAATCCCAATCTCTGTGTTTTTACGTGCTTTATACGTGTTATCGATGAACGTATCGATTACGTATTTTTCCACCGCTGCGTATAATATTTTCTAGTTGTTTCAATTATTTATCTAATGGCGTGTTCGAATTCATTTTTAGAAATTCATTTTTCTCTTATTTTAAGTAAAATATTTTTATACGTGCAGTGCACGTGTTTTCTCTTATTTTAATTGAAAGATACATATTTATTGAGAAATTGAAATTTTGTGAAAGAGTTTTTCAAACAGACATAAAGTATGAATTTATTTCACTTCCTCTTCATAATAGAGAATGGTTTTGGGATTATTTGTTATCGGGGTGGGTTCATAGCGCTGTGAATAGTGCATGTACTCTCGGGTTCGTGTCTTGAGTGGCTATGTTTTATTTGAAGTTCGATTTTTCCCGAAACACAGTACATCACAAATATAAAGTATTTGAGCAGAATTATATCAGCTAGCCACCTTGGACTTATTGGTCTTCGGGTGCGGTTTGGGTTTGTGATTATAGCTAGGGGGTGGGGGGGGGTTGGGGGGGGTTGGTCTTGGGGTTCAAATCCGACCACTGCCTTTTACTTTGTTTTAATATTTTTGATATATTTTGACTGTTCAAGAGTTTTAAAGGGCAATAAAATTTGGAAAAAAATTCTATTATTCCTCAAAAATTATTTAGACTTTATAAAAAATATTTCTACAATATTTTGACATATATTTGTGAGAATTAGAAGTGTTTTTATAATAAAACAATGGAATGAAGAACTTGATAATTCTTATTAAAATGTGGCTTTATATAATTAAAGAAAAATAAAAATTTCGGAATGCAATTAGATTTCTACTTGATGAGATTTTATGATTATTAACATTTGATTAAGATTATTTGAATTGCACACAATGATATAAATGATTAAATTGATATAGAAGTTGTAGTGAGTTACTTCATGTTTTGAGACTATAAAGAAATGTTTTCTTTGAGAAAGAGATTTAGAAAAAAAGAAGTAATTGAAGTATTCTTTTGAGATTGAATGTACGTATTGTTGATCTCTAGAATGAGATAGTTGTTGGAATCTAGAGGCTAGGTGAGAACCTTAGAAACCGGCAGTTGTTATTATGAATTTATGAGCTAACCAGTGTGGGTTGAGCATCTCTTGAGAAGCAGTCAGTGTGGGCTGACTGTCTCTTTTGTTTGGTTTATGTCCGGTAAGGTGAGCTAGCTCTTGGTTGTGATGATTTTCTTCTAAAACAAAATAAAAACTTAAGGACAGGCACTATAGTGGAGATGTGATGAAAGTAAGAGAAAAACACAAGTGTGAGGACCTCGGATCTACGATGTGAGAGTGTTAACAGACTATCTGCATGATGCGTCATGTCATGATGTGAATACATCTCCGGAATTATCATGACCATGGCGACACTTGTGGGGTGCTTTGTGACTACGTAGTGCCATCGTTCCATGACGAAGACAAATTGTCCATTGGTTTTCTGCATGATGCGTCATGTCATGATGTGAGATTCCCTTTCAGGCTGTCTGGACATAGGCTCGAAACTCATAAAACATCTAGGATACTTACCATAGTTACCGTAGTAGTTAAACTCATAACGAGGGATTCAACCCTTCAAGATGAAGAACGGTTAAAGGCTTGCCCTCGGGTTTATGTAGAATGGGATGCATAAGTTCGAACAAGTATGCATCAGTGTCATAAAATATAAATAACTGCATTAAGATTAAGTGCACAAGCACACACGACATCAATAGAATAGTCCATCTTCCTTTGTTTGTGATCAAGTTTGTGTTTGTTAAAGTATTAAATAATCGTTATATTTTTGGCATAGCAAGGATGGCCGTGTATAATATTGTGTCGGTTGTAAGCAATTGATGTGCCCACAGTTTCATATGCAGGACTTGGAATTTACAAGAAGATATAAAGATGAATTTGATGCTGATGATTATTTAAATGCTAAAGTTGTTACAATTGTACATTTATCATTGTTGTATTTTATTTACTTTCTGCTGCATGATGATGTAAAAGACTTTGTTGTAATAAAAATTTTAAATTCCTTGTAAAATTGTAAGAAATGGAGTGTAAAGAACCTGTGAAATTTTGAATTCAGGCTTATTTGGAATTCGGGATGTTACAGAGTGGTATCAGAGCCATGCTTCAATAAGTAGTAAAAATTTACAAGGACGAAACATTATGGTGGACATTAGAAGTGTGAGGTCAGTTTATAGAGATTTAAATGTAAGTGATTTACATTTGTGTTGCTCTATACACTAATGTTTCTCCTCCCTTTCCCTGTTGGATGGTTGGAGTCATGAATGCAAGTTCATTAACTACTTCATTCATGATGCGTTCCTTGTATTCATTCTTGTGAGATTGTATGCGCGCACATTTTCCATGTGTATCAGAGTGGCGCAGTGGAAGCGTGGTTGGTTTGAACCGTCATTCATGATACCTTACATGTAGACACACTTCTCTCTCAATTTTTCTTCGGGGTTTTCATCATAGTACTTTTTCAACATTTAATATTTTTCAAATAAATATTTTCTTATACTATTAAATCACTTGAATATCTATTATTTTGTCTATCTTCCATAGTCTTGATCTTTTAAATTTGTTTTATCTGCCTTTCAGTCTTAAAGTTTTATCTTTCGTGTTTTTATGTCACTTTATGTTTATCCGTTTACATTGCTATTACTTTACGTATTTTATTAAGGTTTAGATTGCCTTTTATTAAATTAATATCGCAACTATTATTTTCTTCATTTATTATTTCCATTATATTTTAAAATTTTGAATTTTGCTTATGTATATTCATTTTATATGATTTAATTTTGTGATACTACATTTTTTCATTTCCTTATATTGTCTTATATATTTCAGTATATTTTTGACAAGATTGAAATATTCTACTTGTAACCCCTATTTCTGCAATACGTATTTTCATGAGTATTTTTCTGTATCTCGATATTTATAAAATTGTTATTGTTAAATTCGTTTTGAGTTTCTTTGTTAAAGCATCTTCTAAACAATAATTGTAATTGTTACGAATAAACTTTGTTTCCATTTCCACTTGATCAACTATATGCGTTTTAACCCTAAAAAAATATTGTTACTGTTGGGACTATTTCCATAAATTCCTATTTTTATATACTATTATTATTTTGATAATTGCTATTATCGTTGTTTTTTTTTTTAAGGAAAAGGTGAAATCTGGTCACCATGTTTCATTAATAAGAAATTAACAATACAAACCCAGAGAGCTAGGGCCAGACAGTAAATAAAACATACGTGAAGCAACATGACCCGTACAAACAACAAATCTCTCCAACAACCCTAGAGAGTTGGCCGACAAACAAGCTCGGTCCAGCTAAATTGTAAGTAGGTCAGTTTAGCTTCGTACACTGCCTCCACGGCATGTGCACACCCACCTGAAACTAGTCTGGCAAGCTTTTATCACCCGTCGTCGATCCCTACCTTCTCCTCACTGGAGGGACTGCATCTTTGGGCCCAAGCCCCGCAGACCGAATTACGGCACAAGCACAGCAACCGTACCCTCCTACCATATCCACCAATCATCCTATAAACGCGCCAACAGCTCTCACAGGTGCTACCAAAGAGATAGCCGTGAAGAGGATACCTTCACCACTCTCACAATTGTGCTTTCTCCAGCGATTTCTCACCAAAAAACTATCTCGCTCACCCCACCAAAAACCACGCTCCAAGGGAGAGCCGTGGAGAGGATACCTTTACCTCTCTCATGCTCTTGCTTTCTCCGGCGATTTCTCACCATACAGACTCATCTCGACTCTTACTCCCAAACCGAGGAAAAGAGGCGACGTTGTAACGAAACAGTGGCCTAAGCTGGAGGAAGCTCAATAGCCTGATAGTAGGCACTGTGAAGACTGCACCGGCGACGTCGTTGGACACCCTAGAAGTTGAAACAAGTGAGCGCACAACGTGGAGGGACCCCATCTTCGGGCCCAAGCCCCACAATCGTGCAAACTTCACACTCCCCATCTCTTACAGCAAATCTTCCCCACCGCAGGTGTACCTGGATCTCCCCATTGTGAGAACTCTCCACCTTCAAAGTCGGGAAGCAATATAAGGCGCGGGGGGGAGTAGGCGCACCTCGCCATTGCCCAGATTCGAGCCGATCGCGACGAAAGGCACAGGAGGATGCTCTGGCACGATGAAGACGTCGCTCCGCTACCTAAGGAGGCACGATCAACATCCACGATCGGCGCGCTGACACACTCTGCAGTCGAAGTGCTATGGCACACCGTTGGATGAACTCTGAGATAGGGGGGGCACTACTCCGTGGGGACTAGTGACGGTGGCGGATCTCTGGGGGGATTCCGACGTGGATCTGACCACCTGGCAGCGTGGATCACCACAGTGGATCTGAACACCTGGCGAAGTGGATCAGAAGTGGGCTACCATTCGCCGTCGCGTGGGGGGAGGGAGGGTGGTACCAGACCGTGGGAGCTCCCCACCGTGGGAGTTCACCACCCCAACTACGTCCCCTTGCATCATCGGCGCGAGGAGCTCGCCAAATCCGACCTGTAGGTGGCACGATCTCCCCACCGTGGGAGCTCTCCACCTATGGTGTCGTTGAGCGACGTGATGGTGGTCCTTATCGTCCCCTGGCGGCCTCGGCGTGATGAGCTCGGCATTCGCAGGTCCTATCTTCGAAGCAGCGAGGCCCCGTCTTCGATCGGCTAGAGGAGGGTGCGGGAGGGAAGCACGGAGGGAGGAGGGCGACGTGGTGGTGGACCACTGCGACGGGGCGGCGGCGACAAGCCCTAGCCGCCGCCCCCGAACTTTTTCAGATCTAGGGTTTGCTTTTTTGAGGATTTGGGGGCTATTATCATTGTTGGTATTATTTATTGCTATTTTGTTATTCCTATTATTATTATTATTTTATTATTACTGTTGTCACTATTATTATTGATAGTCTTTTCATTCTTATTGGTTGATTGATATTACTAGTATTATTATTTTGTTTGACATGGTTATTTTAGTGTTCTTATGGTCATGGTGATTATTTATTATTATGATTGATTATTAAAATAAATCCCCTCTTATTTGATAATTGTGTTTATAATTGTCTCAAATATTTTATGTAACACAAATTATATTTTTCTCACATATCTTATTCCTTGTATTTGGATTTGTATTGATCAATTGTATTATATACAATGTATTTTATTTTATTGGATCTATACCCAAATACCCAATAGCCCAATATCCTATCTTTTTCCTATAAATACCCTAATCTCTTTTATTAAAACCCTAATCTATTATTATCCCCTAACCCTCAACAGCCTAACCCTCTCTCCCTGTTCAACCCCCCCCCCCCCATACTGTTCATCCACCCCTCCCGCTTTCTCTCCCTCTCCCTGTTTCCATCTAAACCCATCCATCGCCCATTTCTCGATCGCCACCTTCCTCCTCCCTATCGCCCTCGCCTGCATCCCCTGGCCCTCGTCGCCTCCAACTACCATCCCTGTCTCCATCTCCCCGTCCTCGTCGCCTTCAACCTCCTCCATTGCCGAACCCACTTCGCCACTAACCCATCTTCGACCTCGCCATCTCGTCCTCGTCGTCCCCCAGTCAACCTCTCCCCCTCCGTGCACCCCCTACATCCACCGCAGATCCCCTAGCACATCCTCGTCGTCGTCCAAGCCGAGCACCCAGTCGCGTCGTCTTCCCCTGTTTTCGAGCAAAAACAGGGCTTCGCTCGCCACCGTTCTCCTTGGTCACTGCGTCGCTTCCCGACCGCCAGTGACCAGCCGCCCTCGCCTTGTCATGGTGCCACGCCATCGCCAGCCGCCAGCATCGCCGGAGTTCCCCCGTGCTCTCTCTCTCTCTCTCTCTCTCTCTCTCTCTCTTTCGAAGGAAGGAAGGAGGCGAAATGTGATTGGTGGGATCCGCTATTCGGTGTTCTAGGCACAGTGGATCCGGTGTATTGGTGTTCTGTGTGTGTGCTTGGGATCCGCCCTGGTGGAGTTTTTGTGTTGTTTTGGTTTTGCACGTAGCTCACACGTGATCTTGTGGATCGTCGCCTGGGATTTCGATCCCGTTATTCTATATTATTTGAATCTGCAATTTAATAGGCAAGTCTCTTCTTGAACTAATATTTTGCTTTGTTCAAGATTCATTTGATCTCTGCAAGTAGATCCCGTCCTTTTTCCTATCATGCTGTATTTGACAATTCCGTTAAGTTTATCAAGGGTTTACACTAGCTAACCCGACATACTCTTTACATCGTGACACTCTATTTGATCTAAAACCTAGTCCCTATTGTTTCATGCATATGAACTTACATATAATTAACTAGATCCATGCTATCGACTTGTTGATGAATTTGTATACATGTTAGATTGATTTGATTGATGAATTAATACCATGCCTATGAAATATGCATGTTGACACCTAGGATCACTTTGATTACCGATTTGCATGTAATATATGATCGTATGATTTATTTGTTGCCCCTTTTATGTTAAGACAAATTCTGGATTGCTAGTTATTTCATTTTGAATCAGATTTTCAACCATGTTAATATCATAATTTGAATAAATTTCTGAACATGAAATTTAGCCTCTGATGTCTAGTTTACTACCTTTTTTGCGGATTTGAATTCCGATGTGTGGTTTATTAGATATCATCATTTTTTTACAGTTGTGTCGAAATTTTCAGATTCACAAATGCATGCGTATCCTGTTGTTTCTTAATTTAATTGACCATGCTAACAGTAAAATAAAAATCCAAAATAAATTTAGTTGAACCTAGACATGTGTAGGTACAACACATAATTTTTACAGATTTATTTGATGAGTTCTCTGACCTGAAACAAATAGTTGAACACAATTTACTGCATGCTGCCTGAACATAAAACCTGAATAGAATAGAGTTTTCACCCTAGTTCATGTGTCTTTTATATGCCTTAATTATATTCACTGGAACTGTTTGGAAGTCTACTTTCTAGACCTTCTGACGAATTCAGATTTGCTATTTTGTAGTGACCATAATTCATATTTTAGTACAACAAGGTCATGCTGTCCTGATAATGTGATTGTGCCAATTTGATGTGTTTGCTTCATGCTTTGCCTGTAACGCATATAATTAGTCACACTTAGTATCCTACAATATTGACACCCTCTTGCATGCTCACATAGGATAAAAATAAACTAATAACAAGCCGGGGTATCATGAGTAGGACTTGGTAGTGAACGATCAGAAAATGTACTCGGCAAGGCCTTATCATTATATTGTATTGGAAGGATGAGAAATATTGTATTGGAAGGAGGAGAAGTATTGATTCGAAGAATAAGTATTGAATGTTAATTATTGATTGTAAAACTACCGTCATCGACACCGAGTACATGATCCGTGAATTCACCATCAGTCTAAAATGTTCACTGTGTGTTTGCGCCGAACCTGTAGTATGGGATGCAGTAGTACATGCACTAGGTAGGCTAATAAAATGACTAATAACCTGCATACTTGATCCTGTATTGAACTTGACTTGACATCACGCATTATTTGTGTGATTATTGTAAACCTTAGATATTATTGTCTGCTCTTTGCTTTGTTCTTTGACTTTGATCATGTCCCTTTTCTTTGATATTTATGTTTCCCATATCCTCTGTTTTTCTCTACTTGCTGCCCACGACTTGCTCTAAGGACACTATTTTTCTTCTTTTTAGATCAAGGTTTTATAGGTACTGAAGGATTAATACCAGAAGGAATTGGTGAGCAAACTCTCTGAAGATCGAAGCTGGACTATTAGACGGCTTAGCTATCTTTTGTTATTTGCTTATTGTATTGGTTTTTATCATACTTTGTACTCTTGGGCTTTTATGACCTGAAGTTTGTTTTATCCCAAATGTTGGATTATTATTTAGTGAATTTATTTCATGATTATTTTGGAGTTTATTCATTGTTTATGTGGTTATTCTTTTCTCTGCATGGTTGTATTCTCTTGTATATTTTTGAGTTAATCTGTTACATCTTATGGATGATGTGTAATCATTTGCTGGGCCTTCGTTACGTACTCATACTCTCGTATTTTGGGAAGCGGGGCGTGACACTACTTATATAAGTATGACATGCCATTTTTATTTGCTAATTTGTTTTGTTATATTCACTTTTACTATGGATCGCTACTCATTAATTTTATAGTTTTACGCTCCTCTAATATGATGCATGCACCCACTATTTATACTTTATCTGTATTCTCAAATTTTAAATGTCTTTACATTCTTAGTTACTACATATATTTCTCCACTGATTTCTATATATGTCATATATTTCAGTATGCTACTATACATATCATTTCACCCTCATCAAATTACTACATTACCATTTTTATATAATTCTTTATGTTTATCGTCCTAATTTGCTAAACTACATAATTATTATTTTCATTTGTATTTTCCACTCGTGCATATACTTTATAATATTTTCATCATAATGTTATAAATCTTTTTCATTACTAAAAATTTTGTATACCATATATTTAAAGTCTATGTAATTTTGTCGTTATAATTTTCTACTTCATTTACAACTTTTTCATCCACTTTTATATCATAAGTTTCAAACATAACACCATATTTTATTAAACACCCAATATCCAAGTAGAAATGGAAGATTACATCTTTCCATCTCCCATTTTGGTGCAACCTGATGTCGAGAAGGCAAATCTGCAACAATACGTCAATGGAGGCAAACTGCAACTGGATATTGGGGAGGCAAAGTCTGCAATCGAAAGTTCAGAAGGCAAACTGCAATCGGATGTCGTAGAGGCAATTCTGCAACTTGAGGTCGAGGAGGCAAGCCTGCAGTTGGACACCCATGAGGCGAACCTACACCAGAAGAAAATTTTCTACTTTGACAACCGTACTTTGTTTTCTATAATATTTACTTACCACTATTCCATTTTTGTACTAGCATATACTATTTTTTAATAATTTACAACCTAGAATTAGACTAATTATCTTATTATTTATACTGATTTCTATATCTATCCTATTTGTGTATTTACCACTTAATCTCAACTATCTTGTTGTCTTCTTCTTATTATTTTGTATCTTTATATAAGTTAGCATTTCATACCACTTCATCGTATTTTATTTTGCTACTAATTTATTTTAGATTTTGTGGCTACTCACCAAAAAATAATAATAATAATAATAATAAAAATTTAAAAAAATCTTATTATTTATATATTTTGTTTACGATTCATAATATAACTAGATTTGCCCGTGGGCACGTGCCTACGGCACGCCATCGGAACGATACATCATATGAAAGTCTTGTAAACAGTAAAACAACAATTATGTAGCTCAAGTTTGAATAGTAAAACAATAATTAGTTGTAAATAAAAGTCCATGTTACCATTCATATATGTTGAAAAATAATTATAAATGGGGTGTAAAATCCAACTTTTTAGAACTTTGAGTATGGAAAATGATGAAATTTAACTATTGATGATATATTTGTTATTTTCAAAGTAACATGAGCAATAAAAAATTACATAAAAAATCTGAAAATTTACAAACATGAAATCTGAAAATATAAATTTCTGTGTAAATAGAGAGAGAGGGGCAGAGAGAGAGGGGGGCAGAGAGAGAGAGAGGGAGAGAGAGAGAAAGAAAGAAAGAAATAAATAAATAAATAAATAAATAAATAAATAAAGGAGTTGTTTTATGGGGATTTGAATTTGAGTTTTTTTTTTTTTGGGGGGGGGGGGGGGACTTTTGGGCGGGAAAATATGTTTTGTGAGGTTAGATCTGGACCATTGATTTCAACTCTATTGAATGAGAGCCACTTGATAGCTTTCTTTGTGTTTTATTATATAGATTAGTTTTATGTTGTTTACAATGATATGTTAATACTTTTACTACTATAATGTTTTGTTTTACTTCAACAAATTCTTTATAATTATCGTATCATAATATTGTTTGTTTCACCCTATAATTTTTATGCCGATGTATGTATATAAATTTTGTATGTTGGTTTTCTTTCTCAACTTGACAACTCGAAAGTATTTCGATGTATGCCTTCTATATCTTTCATTTACAAATCGTATGTATAATTATTATTGTCACGCCCCGCTTCCCAAAAATATGGAATACGAGCACGTGACGAAGCCCAGCGAATAATTTTTACATCATCCATAAGCTGTAGGATTGACTCAGCATCATAACAAGAATATAACCAGATTTATATATAACCAAACATGCATGAATAATTTATTAAGCAACAGAAAACAATTTAAACAAATAATAATATTCAAATAGTTCTCATGTCTGGATCAAGTGTAAACTCGGAAACAAGTCTTATACAGCAGAAGAAATAAATACCTTAAGGAAAGCAATTATTTAAACAAGTCCTTACTCCAAGCGAAACCTGAAATGTCTGCTCACCAATCCCAGCAGGTAGCTCGTCTCCAAAGTCTGTTTAATAAATATAAAAGGAAAAACATAGGGAAAACAAGAGAAAATGTCCTTAGTGCAAGCTAGGGCCACAAATAGTAAAAACGAGTACAAGTGATGGGGAATTGGAATCAAGAATGTAACAGGGATATAACAAGTAGTGGAAAGAACCAAGAACTAGCTAACAAGAAGGATAACTCAAGTAAACAGGCTGGATAACAAATATTAGTGGTAAAACAAGTGACAAGTGAACACATAGGGTATCTAACCTCAAGTGACACGCATCTAGTTCAAGTGTCAGGTATCAAGTCTCAAGTCTAGTGTCAAGTGTTATTTAAATGTCAGGTCTCAAATGTCAAGCTGTCAAGTATCAAGTAACAAGTTGTCTAGTTCAAGTTATCAAGTTCAAGTCTTGTGGTGATTACTATCTAGGTAGCACGACATGCATCCATACTTTTACTACATGGTTGCTACAGTCAAAGCAATTTCGTTTAGACCTAGTAATGGAGTCTATAGGGCAGCGTACTCAGGTATCAAGTATCAAGAAAGCCATGGTTCATGAATCGGAAATAAATAACAAGTTCACGAAGCAAGTTCGCGAATCCACAAGCAAGTTCAAGAACCGCACAATGGGTTCATGAATCAAACAAGTTCATGAGCCAAGTAACTAACTCCATGAATCGAACAAGATACAACAAGTTCATGAACTAAGTATTTGGGAAACACGGGCCCCCTTCCGAGTATACTTACCTATATTGTCCACTCTATAGTCTTTCCCAAAACCCGGCTTGTTACTTTTATTAATTCTTATCAAGCAAGCATACATGTGTAAAATGTTGTGATTTAATTCTAGGAAAAATTGGGGATGTCCTTTATGGTGTCCAGCAGCTACATATAAAATCTCGTGTCCAATGCTTGCTGTTTACACAGCTAAATTAATTTGCAAAGTAAACGTGTACAGCAGTTTTGCAAATCTGCGTCTACTGACACAGCTGCAGTATAACTGCCATAACTCCTAGACTGTAACTCCGAATTCAAAACTTTCGGAAGCTATCGATATCTACACATCCAGACCTACAATTTCTATTCAGGGCTCGGGCCCAGATTCAAATGATAAGGGGGTCGAAACAGCAAAAGGAAATTCAGGACAGCAACTCGTAGAATAACTTACTAGCGTAGGTTACATGGGAAGAAGTCATTCGGTGTCTAAGTTATTATGTAGCATAAATACATGATAATGGAGATCAAAATAGCAAATAGTAAATGTTTTTCAAGTTATAGGGTTGCAAGTTCGTCAAAAATTGAATGTGACATGTATCTACAAATTTAGGGCTCCTTAATTCATATGTCTATGTGTTCATGTGTTCAAGGGGTAAATGAGTCCAATAATTATAAATTAGATACGAGAAAATTTTGTGACTCTTAGAATTGTCAATTTGGAGGTTCAATATTGATCTACAACGAATTTCAAGGAGGAGTCACAATCTAACTATTTGTAGTATTTCAAGGTGCTTGTACTAGAACAATAAAATGTACAAGGATACTTGCCTTAGTTTGACGATGACTAGATTCACTTGTTGTAGAGAATTGGGTAGAAAAATACCGAAAGAAGTCCTCAAAAAGCGCGTGCGAAAAACTACAAGATCGAGTTTTCCCCCACACCGGATCAGCCCAGAACAGCGGGATCTGGTGCGGCAAAACAGGGAACAGCGGTGTCAGCCAATCGGATGGTTTCGGCGCAGCAGATCTGGCTGAACACGGGACAGCAGATCTGGGATTCGCTGTGGGCGAACACCGAACGACGATCACAAGGCACGGATCTTGGCGCGATCCAACGGTCCAAATTCGTCCCCGCCCTTTTCCCTTTCTTCTTCTTCTTCGTTCGCTGCTTCGAAACAGGGAGAGAGAGAGAGATAGGGACGGGGACGTACGGCGGTGCTTCGACGGTGGCACTACGTCGGGGAGCGACGCAGCGACTGTGGCACGGCGGAGGCACGAGGGTGACGGGAGGCGACGATGGCGGCGTCCTCTGTTCGGTTCAAAGAACAGGGGAGGAGTTCGGCAGTTTCTGGCGAACGGAGGGGATGGTGTTGGAGGCGGCGAGGTGATGGGAATATGGTCAGAGTCGAGAGTGATGGTGAGGGAGACGTCGAGTTTGGGTGCAACGAGTTGGGTGGATTTCGGAGTTTGGGGACGACGGTGGGGGGTTCTGTGGTGGTGGCGAACGGCGATGGAGTTTGTGGAGGTGGTGGTGCTGTGGGGTCGACGAGGCGAAGGTCGAAGGTGGCGAAGCGATCGGAAAGGAAATCGGAAGTGGGTTGGTTGGCGAAAAAGATGGAGACGAAGGAATCGGTGAGGAGAAGATTAGCGGCGGTGTGATTAGGTTAAAACAGTATTAGGGTTTGATTAGGGTTAGGGTAGGGTTTAAATAGTAGGGTTTGCGGGTTCGTGGGTTTTGGGGATCCGTTTCAAAAAGAGCCCAACAGGAGAAATGGTCAAAATGCACTAAAATGGGGATTAAAGAGATAAATGAGAAGAATTGGTCATTTCTTCATGAAGAACGACACAAAGTGAACACAAATAAATTCGATAAAAGGACCAAAGATTGAGTCGAAACAAGAATAACAATTTTATTCAAATAGAAATAAAATACGGGATCTCAAATAGATAAAAGAATACAATTGAGAAAAATACTATATAAAAATACAAATACGGGAAAACAGGAGTTACAATTATAGTTACCTTACAAATTATTTTATGATATTAATTGGTATACAGAATCATTTTATATTGTCTATACTTTTAACTAAACTTCAAGCTCGTATATTTTTCAAACTGTTATCCAATAGTCTTCTTTTAAATTGCTGATTCAATTTTGGGTCACACAGTACCAATTCATTTTGCGATTTTCTACCGCTTATTACTTTGATAAATTTTGATTACTAAATCTATTTATAAATTATCCATTGATTATGTTTCACTTTATTGCGTTGTTTTCCAAACTATTCCATAATTAATGACTTAATTTATTTTTCCTTTCTATCTAATACTTTACCTAACATTATTTTTGTATGAAACTTCTTTCAATCTATATTATCTTTTAAGGTCGCATTTCTTTTCTTATGCTATTTTTCTAGTTTTCTTGATCCGTTCTTATGAAATTTTGATACTCATAGTTTTCTTATATAGAGTTTGTCTTGTTCTTCCACATTCCTTATTTTATACTACATTTATTTTCTTAATGTTTGCAGTTTTCTATATATACAATAATGATATTTTTCTTTGGTGTGTACAAAATACAACTTTTACCCTATTGATTTATGAGGACAAAACTGTTCTAAGGGGGGCAGAGTGTAACACCTCGCAAAATTAGAAATGTCAAATTTGCCCCTCGTGTGTTACGCACGTTTATTTTGTACCGTTACTGGTGATATCTGTAACGCATTTCAGTAGAAATATCACACTTATTTTGTATTTCAACTATTTAGGCATTTTTCCGTCTTCTCAAAATTTATTTTATCCTATTTGAGTCAACTCAAATATAAAATCCCAATCTTTGTGCTTTTACGTTCTTTATACGTGTTATCGATGCACGTATCGATTATGTTTTTTTCCACCGCTACGTATAATATTTTCTAGGTATTTCAATTATTTATCTAATGACGTGTTCGAATTCATTTTTAGAAATTCATTTTTCTCTTATTTTAAGTAAAATACTTTTATACGTGCGGTGCACGTGTTTTCAATGTACGTATTGAATGTGTACATTAAATATATTTTTCTTATGTTGTATTTCGATTATCTTTAAATATATTTTCGTTGATAAAGTCGATTTCGTATTTTGATATTTTACGTGTGACGCACGTGTTTGCGGTTCACGTAGTGGGTATATTCTCTTTTTAAAAGGAAATTTTGAAGTATGTGTGTGTGTCTATTTTATTCATGCATGAAAACAATAATTTTTAATTAAACTAATTTTATTCTATATATGTATAGAAATATCTTTTAATTTAAATAAATAATTAATTTTGTGAAGTGTACACAAAGCACGTGCATGTGCACACGTGCGATGTGCACACCTCAAAGTGGTCGGCTGTTTGTTTGACTGAGTAAAAGGGAAATGGGTAGTGGGGTTAAGTAGTGGGAGGTGGTTTAATAACTATCACATAAACTCCTATAAGTAAAGCCTAATTGTACTCCATTTTCATCATAATCAAAATCAAAACTAAAAAATCTCAAAGCAGAGAATAGGCAGGGGAAGATAGGGGGGGGGGGGGGGGGGGGTGCTCGGGATTGCTAATTTTGGTGGAGGATTTGCTTGGCTTTTGTGTGGATTTCGGCTTGCTTTGGGGATTTTTCTTGGTACTTTTGAAGGGACTTGCTACTACTATATTCTCCATTGGGTGGGTATTTCTTAAATCCTTTCTAATTTTAGGAGTAGGTTGCATGCTAGTTGATATATAATTTAATTGTCGAATTTTGATTGAAATGGTAAATGTAGATTGCATAATCTTACTTTAATTGTGTCATGATATTGTGATTCAAATAAATGGCTAGAGCGTGGGCAATTTCTCTACTTCTAATATGGATACCATGTTAATAGGATTAATTTTGTGAATATGCTCAAGAAATTAATTAAAATTGTCATGTGATTGCTTAAAGAGACTAGTAGGGAAAATAAGAAAATTTTGATTGTGATTAGTGAATTAAAACTCATCACGGTGTCTTATTAATGAAATTCATGCTAGAATATCTATTTTTAATGAACCATGCTAGTGTGATGATTTTGTTTAAATGAATGGCTAAATTGTTATCCCAATTATGCGATGTTGATATGATAAAAGAAAAGAGAAAAATTGCTAGAACTCTTGTAGAATGGAAAGAGAATATGAACATACATTTAGTGGATTTATATTGGTGTTTTTGAGAAGGAATCATAGTTTATTACAAAATCAATAATGTATTCTGTAATATAAATTGGGAAGAAAACTTATCATAATGTCAAAAATAAGAGTTTTTAATTGCTGTTATACTGTATTTTTAAAGAATATATTCTGGAAGGGATTTTTAATTGAAAGATACATATTTATTGAGAAACTGAAATTTTGTAAAAGATTTTTTCAAACAGACATAAAGTATGAATTTATTTCACTTCCGCTTCATAACAGAGAATGGGTTTGGGATTATTGGTTATCGGGGTGGGTTTATAGCGTTGTTAACAGTGCATGTAGTCTCGGGTTCGAGTCTTGAGAGGCTCTGTTTTATTTGAATTTTGTTTTTTTCCCGAAATACAGTACATCACAAATATAAAGTATTTGAGCAGAATTATATCAGCTAGCCGCCTTGGACTTATTGGTCTTCGGGTGCGGGTTGGGTCGATTACTGTAGCTAGGCGGGGGGGTTGGTCTTGGGTTCGAATCCGACCACTGCCTTTTACTTTGTTTTAATATTTTTTGATATATTTTGAGTTTTTTAGAGTTTTAAAGTGCAATAAAAATTGGGTAAAAATTCTATTATCCTCTAAAATTATTTAGACTTTATAAAAAATAATTCTACAATTTTTTGACATATATTTGTGAGAATTAGAAGTGTTTTTTTATAATAAAACAATGGAAAGAAGAACTTGATAATTCTTCTTAAAATGTGGCTTTGTATAATTAAAGAAAAATGAAAATTTTGGAATGCAATTAGATTTCTACTCGATGAGATTTTATGATTATTAACATTTAATTAAGATTATTTGTATTGCACACCATGTTATAAGTGATTAAATTGATACAGAAGTTAAAGTGAGTTACTTCAGGTTTTGAGACTATAAAGAAATGTTTTCTTTGAGAAAGAGATTATGAAAAAAAAAGTAATTGAAGTATTCTTTTGAGATTGAATGTAACATATTGTTGATCTCTAGAACGAGATAGTTGTTGGAATCTAGAGGCTAGACGAAACCCTTAGAAACCGACAGTTGTTATTATGAATTTGAGAGCTAACCAGTGTGGGTTGAGCATCTCTTGAGAAGCAGCCAGTGTGAGCTGACTGTCTCTTTTGTTTGGTTTAAGTCCGGTAGGGTGAGCTAGCTCTAGGTTATGATGATTTTCTTCTAAAACAAACTAAAAACTTAAGGACATGCACTATAGTGGAGATGTAATGAAAGTAAGAGAAAAACACTAGTATGAGGGCCTCGGATCTACAGTGTGAGAGTGTTCACAGGCTGTCCGCATGATGCGTCATGTCATGACGTGGATACATCTCCGAAATTATCGGGACCATGGCGACGCTTGTGGGGTGCTTGGTGACTACATAGTGTCATCGTTCTTTGACGGAGGCAAATTGTCCATAGGTTGTCTGCATGATGCATCATGTCATGACGTGGGATTCCCCTCCAGGCTGTCTGGACATAGGCTCGTAACTCATAAAACAATTGGGATACTTATCGTAGTTACCGTAGTAGTTAAACTCATAACATGGGATTCAACCCTACAAGATGAAAAACGGTTAAGGGCTTGCCCTCGAATTTATGTAGAATGGGATGCATAAGTTTGAACAAGTGTGCATTAGTGTCATTAAATATAAATAACTGTATTAAGGTTAAGTGCACAAGCACACACGACATCAATAGAATAGTTCCTCTTTAGCTTTGTTTGTGATCAAGTTTGTGTTTGTTAAAGTATTAAATAATCGTTATATTTTTGGCATAGCAAGGATGGCCGTGTATAATATTGTGTCGGTTGTAAGCAATTGACGTGCCCACAGTTTCATATGCAGGACTTGAAATTTACAAGACGATATAAAGATGAATTTGATGTTGATGATTACTTAAATGCTAAAGTTGTTACAAATGTACATTTATTATTGTTGTATTTTATTTCCTTTCCACTGCGTGATGATGTAAAAGACTTTGTTGTAATAAAAATTTTAAATTTCTTGTAAAATTGTATGAAGTGAAGTGTAAAGATCCTATGGAACTTCCAATTCAGGCTTATTTGGACTCCCGAGTGTTACAGAGTGGTATCAGAGTCACGCTTCAATAAGTAATACAAATTTACAAGGACGACACATTATGGTGGACATTAGAAGTGTGAGTTCAGTTTATAGAGATTTAAATGTAAGTGATTTACATTTGTGTTGCTCTATACACTGATGTTTCTCCTCCCTTTTTCCTATTGGATGGCTGGAGTCATGAATGCAAGTTCATTAACTACTTCATTCATGATGCTCTCCTCGTACACATTCATGTGAGAATGTATGCGAGCACATTTTTCCTGGGTATCAGAGTGGCACAGTGGAAGCGTGATTGGTTTGAACCGTCATTCATGATACCTTACACGTAGACACACTTCTCTCACAATTTTTCTTCGTTGGTTTTCATCATAGTACTTTTTCAACATTCAATGTTTTTCAAATAAATATTTTCTTACTATTAAATCACTTGAATATCTATTATTTTGTCTATCTTCCTTAGTCTTGATCTTTTAAATTTGTTTTATCTGTCTTTCAGTCTTAAAGTTTTGTCTTTTGTGTTTTTATGTAACTTTATGTTTATCCGTTTACATTGCTATTACTTTACGTATTTTATTAAGTTTTAGATTGTCGTTTATTAAATTAATATTGCAATTATTATTTTCTTCATTTATTATTTCCATTATATTTTTAAAATTTTGAATTTTGCTTATGAATATTCATTTTATATTGATATGGCTAAAAATAGGGTTAAATCGGAACCATTCAAATCGGGCACAAATTTTAAAGCTCAGGGGTAAAATAGTAATTTCGCCTATAAACGGGTCTGAAATGGGAACTGGGCCTTTCTTTAAAGCCCAATAACCCATAAACGAATCTGTCTTACTGGGTATGGGTCCCAACCCGTAAGAAACCCAGTCCGATTGGATAGGAGAAGATTCAGATTTATGATTATCCTTAATCAGCAGTCTTAACCACTTCTATCAATTTACGTCGGGAAGTAGGGATTTAATCTTATCCTGAAACTGATTCCAAAGGCGGCTATAAATACCCCCTATCCCCCACTGTTACCAGGTAATCAATCTTTTTCCAATTAAAGCTCTCTCTTAATCATTCAGATTACTGACAAAAGAGTCGGAGGGTGCGTCGCTGGGATCAACCCCGGTGTTTCGCACTTTTTGCAGGTCAACGGCGAGAGGATCTTGGTCAAACACCGGTGAAGTCGTTCAGGTTTGACTATTCAACTTCCCTCGAATTCACAAATCTATCTGTTTGCCCCCACAACGATTTCAGCGGTAACAGATTGGCGCTGTCTGTGGGAAAACGAATAGCAGTCCAGCATTTTCCACCGGTCAGTACCACCTCCAGCCATGCCACTAAGGAAAATAAGATCCCAATGGTCCAATCGTGGACCCACTCCCATTCCTCCTCAACAACAACTACCGGGGGCTCCCCTCCAACCCGTCCAGCAACAGGAACAGCTCCCTTCTCAACCTAATCCGCCGCTACAGTAGGGGCAGCATGCTCTCCAAAATCTTCAACCCCAGTAGGCTCCACTCGGGCCCCAAAATGTTGGTATAGAGACCTCTCGTCCTAATCCTCAGAAGCAGCCTCTTCACCGCGATCATATCTCGGTACATAATCCTTCCACCAACTCCATGGCATCGCATAACCCTCGGCTTTCGGAAGATCTCTGCAACATCATAATCAACTGGCAGAAAGAGGAAGACCTTCGCCACTATTTGGATGAGAGACGGGCCCGAGAGGGAGCTTCCCGCTCAGAACGTCCAAATGCGCAATCTTCTTGCCGCCGCGACCGTAGGAGGTCCCCTCTTCATAGGAGGCGGAGGGAGTCCTCTGAGTACCGTCGAAGGAGGAACCGTTCCCCCGCTAGTCGGCAGGCCCCAAGGGACCAGAGCGGACCCATCAGCCGAGCAGAATTCCAAGAGTTTCAGGCAACAGTCTTGCAGGCCTTCAATGTCCCACCAAACAACAATAATATCCCGAGGATCCCCACTCCCGAGGCAGTTCAAAGCCCTCGCCATCGGTCCCTAAGCCCTCCTCAAGCTCCGAGCCACCGCCATCACATCCCTAGTCCTCACCAGTCTCCGAGCTACCGTCGCTGTAGCCCACGCTCCCCTTCGTACGAAGGCGAGTCCAGAGGCTCAGTAGGATACCGTCAAAGGGACGATGCTGTCTACTGCCGTCTCTACGAGATGGAGAGGCACCTCAGTCAAATCAATAGGGACGAGGAGCTAAGAGGGAGGACCCTTCATCCAAGCAGACCTCCTTTCTCCCGACCATCATGGAGGCCCCCGTTCCAGCAAATTTCAAGCCCCCGCAATTCGAGACATACACTGTGGAATCAAACCCCATGGATCACATCGAGAGTTTCAAAACTCTTATGATGATCCATCAAGCCTCCAATCACCTCCTATGCATAACCTTTCCGGCCACTCTCAAAGACCCGGCTCGAGAATGGTACTCCGATCTCGCCCCATCCTCCATCTTCTCTTTTAAACAGTTCGAGACCCTCTTCATACCGCATCGAAAAAATGAGTATTTCACTACTCTTCCTCGATCAGAAGAAGGGCAAAAAACTGAGAGACTATGTCAAGAGGTTTACCATGGAGGCCAGGTCCATTGCCTCCCTCGAACAATCGGTCGCTGCAACCGCCTTCCAGTTCAATGTCCTCAACTCGAACCTCCGGTCCTCCCTAGCTAAAAAGCCCCTACGAGACTTCTCCGACCTTCCTCTCATAAGCGAGAAGTATATCCGGGCGGAAGAAGCTGAACATCGCCCCACATTCGAGGGATCCTCTTCTGGAAATAAGAGGAAGACCGCTGAAGACGAGGGAGCTAAGAAGCTCCAAAAGGACAACGGGGGTCAGCGTCGTCCACCTCCCAGATTTGAAAAGTTTACCCCTCTCAATGCCAATGTCTCAACCATTCTAATGGAGGTGGAGAAAGAAGGGATCCTACCTCCTGCCCTAAAGATGAATACTCCTGGGAAGAAGAGGGATAAGGAGAAGTGGTGCCACTACCATCGAGGCCACGGCCACGACACCAATGACTGTCGGGCTCTGAAAAATGAGATTGAGGCCCTTATTCAGAGAGGGCAGCTCGCAAAGTTTATGAGAAAGAACTGGGTCAATCCACCTCCGCCCCCTAGGGGGGCTAACAAGCAGCCCGAGAGGCGTGAGGAGACTCCCGAATTCGAAGAAGAGCGCATCTTGCACCTCATCCACAGAGATCCAATGGGAGGAACCTCTAACTCATCTCGAAAGGCCTTCATCAGGGAAGTCAATTCGGTACACAGCCTCCCCCCTCCAAAAGGTCTCGGAGTCCCAGTTACTTTCTCAAATAATGATCTGGAGGGAGTCCGAACCCCCCACTGTGATGCACTGGTGATCAACCTCTATATGGCTAACTTCAAGGTAGAAAGGATTATAGTGGATAATGGCAGTTCTGTCAACATCCTCTTTCTAGAGGCCTTCCGAGGACTCAAATTATCAAGGGATAGGCTCAAGCCCGCCGGTTACACGCTTCATGGGTTCACGGGAGTGCCAGTGACGATCGAAGGTGTAATAACCCTCGACGTAACCGCTGGCAAAACTCCTACTACCCGAACGGAGCCAATGGACTTCATGGTTGTTGACATCCCAGCCACCTACAATGTGATCCTAGGTCGACCGGGCCTAGCTGATTTGGAAGCCGTCCCATCTGCTTACCATCTAAAAATGAAGTTCCCTACTAATTAGGCATAGGAGAAGTAAGGGGGAGTCAGGAAATAGCCCGCAAATATTATATGACCTCGACTGGAGGACCCGTCCTCTCCCTCGAGACCCTTGAAATTCCCCAGGGGAACACCCAGCCAATGTCGGAACCGCTAGACGAGCTTGAGGAAGTGCTCTACTCGGAAGAAGATTCGACCCCTAAATTCCTCATCAGCAAAACCCTCCCTTCTACCCTCTGCTCTGACATAGTCCAGTGCATAAAAAGCAACCGGGACCTTTTCGCATGGACAGCTGCCGACATGCCGGGAATTTCCGAATAGCTCATCGTCCACCTTCTAAGTGTCACTCCGGGGTCCAAACCGATTCAGCAGAAGAGGCGTAAGTTCGCCCCTGAACGATAGCAAGCTATAAAGGAGGAGGTAAAGAAGCTCCTCAAAGCCCAGTTCATACAAGAAGTCAACTATCCGGAGTGGCTCTCCAATGTCGTAATGGTCAAAAAAGCGAATGGAAGTTGGAGGATTTGTATCGACTTCACAGATTTGAAAAAGGCATGCCCCAAGGATCCTTTCCCACTCCCCAGCATCGACACATTGATCGATGCCACTTCGGACCATGAGCTGCTAAGCTTCATGGATGCCTTATCCAGATACAACCAAATCTGAATGTTCCCCCAGATATCCCAAAGACGTCCTTCGTCACAGATCAAGGACTCTACTGCTATAGGGTAATGCCCTTTGGGCTCAAAAATGCCGGTGCCACCTACCAACGTCTCGTCAATAAGGTCTTCAAAAATCAGATCGGGTGGAACATGGAGGTTTACGTCAATGATATGCTAGTAAAAAGCATCCTTGGGTCCGACCATGTCGCCGACCTCCAAGAAGCCTTCGACGTGTTAAGGAAGCATGACATGAGACTAAACCCGAATAAGTGTGCATTCGGAGTCTCATCGGGTAAATTCCTAGGCTTCATGGTCAGTCAAAGGGGGATTGAAGCCAACCCTGAGAAGATAAAAGCCATACTCAATATGGCTCCTCCTACAAATGTGAAAGAAGTACAAAAGCTCACAGGACGCCTCGCGGCTATAGGGCGCTTCCTCTCCAAGTTCGGGGAAAATGCCTCCCCTTCTTTAAAGCTCTCGGGGGCTAAGGGCTTCGAGTGGGGCCAGCAGCAGCAAGAGTCGTTCGACCAACTCAAAGCTTACTTGGTCAACCCCCCACTCCTAAGCAAGCCTATACCCGAGGAAACCCTCTACCTCTACCTCGCTGCCTCTGAACAAACTCTCAGTGCTATCCTAGTGAGGGAAGAAGACAAGGCACAGAAGCCTATCTATTATGTGAGCAAAGTCCTTAGAGATGCCGAGCTCCGCTATCCGAGATTGGAAAAGATAGCCTACGCCTTGATTATGGCAGCCAGGAAGCTTCATCCCTATTTTCAATCCCATTCGGTGGTCATCCTTACCGACCAGCCGCTCAAGCAGGTCCTATATAAACCCGAGACCTCCGGACATCTAATGAAGTGGTCAATTGAGCTAAGTCAACACGACATATCTTATCAGCCTCGGACTGCTATCAAGGCTCAAGCCCTAGCCGAGTTTATAATGGAAAGCATGATCCCGGAAGTAAGTCAAGCAGCAAATGGGTCACCCATCTGGACGGTGTATGTAGATGGGTCTTCTTGCGCTGAAGGGAGCGGAGCCAGAGTTATTCTGGCAGGCCCAGATGCCTTCGTTCTCCAATACTCCCACCGCATAATTGTAAAGCCTCCAACAACAAAGCTGAGTAGGAAGCCCTAATAGCAGGCTTGGGCATGGCTCGCAAGGCAAGGAGCGCAATGTGTCCGAATATTCAGTGACTCTCAGCTCATGGTGAATCAGGTCTTAGGAGAATACGAGGCACGAGACGACCGAATGGCCAAGTACCTAGCCAAGGTCAAAAGTCTCATGGCTTCGTTCGAAGAAGCGCAACTCCAGTGGATCCCTAGAGAGGAGAACGTCCAAGCAGATGCCCTCTCAAAACTAGCCTCCTCCTCCCTCCAATGCCTCGAGCAGACCGACCTGATCGAAGTTCTACTAAGGCCCAGCATCGAAGAAGAAGCTCCCGACTCAATGGAGTCGCTACCTGTCCATCTCGAGGATAACTGGATGAGGCCTTTTATTGAGTTTCTCAGAGACGGGAGCCTTCCCCAAGATCCTAAAGAAGCTCGCCGAATCCGAACGAGAGCGGAGCGGTACACCCTCGTTGAGGGAGTCTTGTACAAACGCTCTTACACCCAAGTAGATGGCCGACCCTACTTGAGATGTCTCTCTCCAGAAGAAGCCTTGTATGCCTTGAAAGTACTCCACGAAGGGATAGACGGAGCCCATCGGGATCTAGGTCCCTCGCCAGCAAATTTGCGGGGGCAGCATTCCGCTCCTTATGTGAAGACCTCGACATTCAGCAGCGCTTCTCCTACGTCTCCCATCCTCAATCCAATGGCCAAGTAGAAAATGCCAACAGGCAAATCCTCTCGGGCATCAAGAAGAGACTAAACAAATCGGCTAAAGGATTATGGGTAGAACAACTTCCTAACATATTGTGGTACTACCGCACTACAAAAAGGACCCCCACAGGAGAGTCGCCCTTCAATCTCACCTACGGTTCCGAGGCTGTGATCCCCTTAGAAGTTGGTTTGCCATCCCCTCGCCTAGTTGCATATAATGAAGATCAGAATGCCAAAGAGCTCCGAGCCAATTTGGACCTTATCGATGAGCTCCGCGAAAGAGCTTCGATTTGCCAAGAGAACTATCGAAGAAGAATCGAGCAGTCCTACAACAGAAGGGTCCGTCCTACAGATCTTAAGGAGGGGGACTTTGTCCTCAGGAAGCTAGCCATCTTGTTCCCCATCCAAAAGAGCAAGCTAGCCCCAAATTAGGAAGAACCATACAGGGTCTCCAAGGTAGTTTGGCCAGGAGCATATCGTCTTGAAGACCTCGAAGGCAGGGAGATACCAAGAACATGGAACACTGACCATTTACTGAAGTACCAAGAGGGTGTTTAAACGCCTCTCCAAGTACCATCAAATGTTGGGCCATTCCTATCTTCTTTTTATTTTTATTTATTTCTTTATTCTCCCATTGTAATAATAATCTGCAACTTAGAAGCGACCGATTAGCAATAATTAATAAAGAACTTCTTTTTGCATAATAATTCTCTTGTGGTCGTTTTATCTCTCTGTTTAATACCCCAATTGTGTTTTCTAAAACGACGAGTTCGGAGTCCAAAACTTGGCACGATTCCACTTTGCAAGCTCGCTCTTAAGCGAGCTAGAAGTGGTTCGCCATTCGGAACTGCTCCCACAACCGTTGAACTCTTCTAAAATAACGAGTTCGGAATCCAAAACTTGGCTCGATTTCACTTCAAATAGCTCACTCTTAAGCGAGGTGGAAGTGGTTCGCCATTCGGAACTGCTCCTACAACCGTTGAACTCTTCTAAAACGACGAGTTCGGAGTCCAAAACTTGGCTCGATTTTGTTTGAATAGCTCGCTCTTAAGAGATGTAGAAGGGGTTCTCCATTCGGAACTGCTCCCACAACCGTTGAACTCTTCTAAAATGACGAGTTCGGAGTCCAAAACTTGGCTCGATTTCGCTTCGAATAGCTCGCTTTTAAGTGATGTAGAAGTGGTTCGCCATTCGGAACTGCTCCCACAACCGTTGAACTCTTCTAAAACGACGAGTTCGGAGTCCAAAACTTGGCTCGATTTTGCTTCGAATAGCTCGCTCTTAAGCGAGGTAGAAGTGATTCGCCATTCGGAACTGCTCCCACAATCATTGAACTTTTCTAAAACTACAAGTTTGGAGTCCAAAACTTGGCTCGATTCCTGCTTCGCAAGCTCGCTTAAAAGCGATCCAGAAGTGGTTCGCCCTTTGGAACTACTCCCACAGCCATTGAACTCTTCTGAAACGACGAGTTCGGAGTCCAAAACTTGGCTCGATTCTGCTTCGCAAGCTCGCTCTTAAGCAAGTAAGAAGTGGTTTGCCATTCAGAAGTACTCCTACAACTGTCGACAAGCATAGATGATTAACAAAACACGCGGACACGTGCAAAAGTGGAAACAAGTTTAGTTTCTATAAAGTTTAAGGAACAACTCAGATTACAAGACCAGCTAATCGTCTCAACGACAAGCTGCAAAATTTGAAAAGCCAAAATTACAAGACTACTTCAATGCTTCTGAGGAAGTGGGATACTCCTCTTGAGCGACAAGCGGGGACGGCGAACATCCTGTCACTGCGACCCCGTACTCATTGAGGTCCCCAAGCCGGTGAGCCTAGTTGTGTTCCTAAGTGTTGCGCCGGCTGAAGCTTCGCTCGACGAACCGGCAACTCCACTTTGAGCATTCCCAGGACGCCCTGGGATGGGAGGCGAACGTGACGCTAACTCATGAAACGATCTTCCCTACGCACTCTTCTCTAGGGCAAGATGTGGTCCTGATGTTGCTCCTCTCCGCAAAACGTCGCAGCCGGTGAACCTCCATTTCTAGCTCAACGAGGCGCTCCTTCAGCTAATCATCAGTTACCTTAACTTCTAGGTGAGGAATTCTGCTCGTACTACCCACGTGAGGAGATTCAATGATAGTTCGCCGAAGCTGCGCCGTCTCCAAGCTCTTCTCGAGCACAACATTCTTCAGGCCATCTCTCTCTGCAGTGACGTCGAATAGCGCCTGCCGAAGCGACTCCACCTCCCCTTCGGGAGGGGCCTCTCGATCTCGTCTCTTTGGTTGCTTCAACTCGGAGAGGTGCTTCGCCAGCATTAGCTTGAGATGATCTAGTTCCAACTCGTTCTTGAGAAAACACTCTCGACTACGCGAAAGGGCCAACTTTGTCGATCCTAAGTCAGGTCGAAGACGAGAGGCCTCATCCTCTACCATGTTCGGCGATCCCTCGACCCATTGGCTCAACTCATCTGAAAAGCAAGAACACAACAACGCTGAGCTTAAGGAACACTTAGCAAAATTTCAAAACAAAGATGTTCTCAATGCTTGGTATTCTCAACACTAAGCCAATTCAGAGCAAAGGTGTCTTCAACACTTAACAAAACTTCAAGGACGACCTCAATACTTGGCCAAAATTTGAAAGTTTTCCAAACACTTAGTCAAAATAAGGAAATTTCATTCATACAAAAAGCGGTGGCCAGTCCACTACAAGGCAATACAAGAAAGAAGAAAATGAAAGTACAAAACAACTAAGTTCAAGGGGCCACCTTTGGTGGTAGCTCGGTGACAGGCTCCTCGGGGGTCGGCTCCCTTCCCTCTGCCGCTCCAGCTTGGGGGTCGGCCACGACCTTGTCACCCCTCCCTCTGCCACCACGACCTCGGGATCGGCCACAGGATCGTTGCCTATCTGCTCCTCCTCCACCTCGTCCTCAGCCTCTTAATCGGTTTCGGGGCCCTCCTCGTCAACCGGACCCCACATCCCGTATCCTGACCTGTCGATGCCGGGGACTCGAGCCTCGACGTGCTCAAGCGCAGTGGCATAGGACTGCTCCATGTTGGCCATCATGTGCTTCTTCGCCTCAGCCTCTATCTCAGCCCTAGCTGCCTCCACTGCCTAGTCCTTCTGCCGAACCACCTCCTCCAGGGCCCTCTTCGCCTCGGCCTTCTCCTCGGCTGCCCTGGCCACTTCCGATGTGACCTTCTCGTTCACCTGCGCCAAGGCTGCCTCCAAATCGGTGACTTGTGCCACCAAAGCATTCGAGAGGCATTGCTCCGCCTCGTACAGCTTTGCGACCTTCGCCCTCTCCGCTCGGTCTCTGTCGCAAGCAAGCTTCAGCTCCCTCTCCTGCTCGACATACTGCTCGAGAAGGTGGCTGAAGTGGCACGTGATCTATAAGAAGAAGCAATTAAAACGCTATGAAAGCCAAGCAAAAAACTTAGAAAAATTTTCAAATTTTCGAAATCAACTAAGAAAACTTATCGACATGGTCGTCCGAGCTATCTCTGGAGCATCATCGCCCGTCGTCCCCGCCTTCATCGCGACTCGGTCCTTTGGTGTCGGGAGATGACGAAGGGCCTGCATGCTTATAGCCGAGTCCCCCAAGAAACCATTGTGGTTCATCACCCGCCAGTTGGGGACGAATAGCTTCCTTTGCCCTTCGGTCAGAATGGCCTCGGCCTGCTCGGTGAGGGGCGGGGCCTCGAGCGCCAAAGCTGCCAAGACGGAGAAGTCTTCACCCGAAGGGTCAGATGGGGTCGGCTGAGGAAGACCAACAGCCGAGGCCGACCGCTGAGGAGAACCTAGGTCGACGCTCTCGACCGTGGCAGAAGACACCTTGGTGGGTCGGCCAGACGAAGGCCCCGCACTCGTCCTCCTCCTCTTCTTGGCTTCGGAAGCCTTGTTTCGCTCGGCCATGATTGCCCTGAAGTCCATGCTCGGAGCCTCTATCGAATAAAGAAAATAGAGTTAAGAAAATAAAATACATAAGGAACAAAAAGTAAACAAGAAAAAAGAGATGTCCGGAGCGTACTCCGGTCGATCGGACTAAGGCCCGACCCGTGGAGCACCTCATCGGTCATGTCCCTCTAGCTCAGGGTCAGGAGGCCGACGATCTGCGCCGCGACTTCTGCTTCGGCCGGAGTCAACACCGGCTCGGCCTTCGCCCACTTCGGCACATCTTCCTTCCACCGGGTAGGAAAGTCCCATGCCGAAGGGGCTCGGATCAAGAAAAACTTCCCCTTCCACGACTTGATAGAGTCTGGGTTCTCTATCAGTTTGATGCCTTTCCGTGGCAAAAAATAGTACCGGTGTTCGGTCTTGCTCATCCTATTGATCCGGTACAAGCTTCGGAGAACAACGAGCTGAGGCTCAACCTTCGCCGTTCGGCACTGGAGCAGAAACCCGAGCACGTGTCGCAACATGTTCGGCATGAACTGAATCGGGCTCAATCCGTACCACGGAAGCACGTCGATCACGAAGGGGGGAAGGGGAAAGCGCAGTCTGGCATTCAGTGCGTCGTAGGCGAAGATGCATGTGTCGGGCGTGAACGCCGTGCACGCTCGCACCCCAGGACCGGGGAGGATTAAAGTGTGCTCCAGAGGAATGACGAAGCTCTTCCGTATCCGAAGCAGATCCCTCTCGGGCAGAACCGAGGGGATATCATCTGTAGAACCCCGTATTTTCAAATATTATTTTTTTATATTTGAAAATGAATTTAAATTGATTTTTGGAGATTTAATGAGTATTTCAGAAACAAATTTATCTCTTGTACACGTGCAAAACACGTGCAAATACTTTTATGCGAAGTTTGAAATTTTAGTTTTCTTCATGAAAAATCATTATTTAATATTTGAGATTTATTTAGTATTTTTCCAGATTTTTCTGAAATTAATTGGAACTATTTGCAATTTTTGAGAAAAGAATGACTTTTTTGCAAAATTGACATTTTTAGAAGTTAAAGTGAAAAATGTGATTTTTGGATGTTTTGAACAGTATTGATTGAGATTTAGAATGTATATTTTCTTATAAATCCAAATTTAAATGAGTTTTGATGGAATTTCCAAAGAATGAGCCATATATGTAAATTGTATTTTTGGAAAGGATTATTTTGCAAAATTGCGGGTAAAACCCTAATTATCAATCCGGCATATTTAAGAGATTTTTCCCCCAGCCGTCATTGCTGGTAAAATACTGAATTTTGGAGATTTACTTTTGGTGGAGCAAGGAGCCTTTGGATCTAGCAAAAGGAGGATTCTTTTTCGTGGACTTTTCTCAAATTCTAAGGTGAGAGATATAGAAATTGTTTTGTGTTTGATTCATGTGAGTGATTTGTTTTGTTTGTTTGATTTTGTGAGTACTATAATTCGTCTTGTTGATTGATCTACGTGTACCAATATCATGATGTAACGATTGGATGTTGTGAACAATATAGATATTGTAATGTGGTATGAATCATGTAGAAATGGTGGATGAAATAGTAGATCTTTATTATTTAAATTGTTTACTAAAAGCATGTTGAGATTTGTGTATGAACACCTGGACATTAGATTCATAATTCAGATTTGATTTAGATTTGTGAAAGAAACTTAGATCTTGTAAAACCCTAATGAAAGGATTTGTGATTTAGAATATGAGAACTTAAATCTTGACTTATTGATGTTTTGAGTGATATATATACATATACCTGATGAAGATTCGTGGAGATTTATTATTTTCCTGAATACGAACTATTTTCATAACATTGATCATTAGAAAGCTTCAGAATTTGATTTTGTAATCAGACCTAATTTTTGGAATCTGTAGGCCGACAGTCGACTGGCCTACGGTGCAGTCGACTGGTACGAGCCTGATACTTTATTTTAGAATCGTTGAAAAAGGTTGTTCTGGACAGTCGACCTAACTCATAGGCAGTCGACTGGTCCCCTGAAGAAATTATTTTGTAAGAATTATTAGTCCTTTCTGGACAGTCGACCTATGACTCCTTTAAGTCGACTCACATACTTAGAATATATTTTGAGAAATTATTGGGATTTACCTCGGGTAAGTCGACTGATCCCTTCTTAAGTCGATTGTTATATGACTTAGTTTATTTTGTAAAACTTTGGATAATTGTCCTCTGGACAGTCGACTTACTTAAGTATAAGTCGACTGGTACTGAAGGATCTTTGTAAACTTTAGGGCTATTTCGAATGATTGATTTTCAGATAATCTAGTCTATACTTGACATTCAGTTCAGTATTTGATTGAGCATTTGACTTTGAGATATTCAGTTAAGTATTCAATTTAAGACATTCAGTTGAACCACTCGTTTAGTGGAACTTGGGTTTAGACTTTTGAGTTTGAGTCTCTAGAGGTGTGTGACCCTAGTATACCGGTGTTGAGTTGTTCGTTGAGGCCCAGTGAGGCAATTTAGTTATTTAGTTTTGAATTTAGGCCGGTAGGGTATATCACTCTAGGAAATTCGTTAAGTAATCAATTAACCCAAAAAGATAAGGACAGGCACTAGTGGTGATATGATGAACGGGAACATGAGTCAAGAACCTCAGTATGGCTTTCGGTGTGGGATTTAATCTCCGGAATTATCACAGTAGATTATTAGTGGTGTGGGATATGTCTCCGGAATTATCACAGTCTTGTGGTGTGGGACAATCTCCGGAATTATCCCGGTTACTATTGTGGTGTGGGATTGATCTCCGGAATTATCGGAGTCGAGGTGAAGCACATGTGGTATTCGTGTGGTGACGTGTCAATGTTTCGGTGTGGGATGATCTCCGGAATTATTCAAGTGAAATACCTTGGGTGTGGGATCCATCTCCGGAATTATAGGGCATGAGATACTATCCATAGTTTATCTTTTTCTCGTAGTAGTCATCGTGTTAGGATTAGTTCATAACATGCGGGGATTGAACCCTATGAAATGGAGACGTTAAGGGCTTGCACCGAACCTATGTAGAATGGGATGCATAGACTTCGACAAGTACGCATTAGAGAGTCTGCATATAGAGTATTTGTTTCTTGGCTTGGTTTTATGCATTTGGTTTCCCTGTTTCCTACACCTGACACTTAGTTTAGCTCCACTTGATGTTTTATGTTATCTGTTATTTCATTTTTCCCATATTCTTATTTAGTACCTGTTGTTTAAGAACTTATGAGGTATGATCTTTTATGTTGTTTGTTTGTTTTTATATCTCTCACACCATTTACGGCTGACCCCTTTAGTTTTGGGGGTTAGGGATCATCTCTAGCCTCACATGTTGCAGGTAGTTGCTTAGAGTTGGAGGTGGGATGCTTGAGTGGTTTTGAGATATAATTGTCTCGTAAGAGATTTGTGTAAATTTGTAATGATAGTTTCGAGATAAATTGGGTTGTAAATAAAAGAAAATATTGAGTTGAGTTTGTTTTGAATTCCGCTGTGATTTGTAATAGTTTATTGTAATAAAAGTTGAAAATTATTAGTGGTGTTGGTTATATTTAATATTGTATTGAAGTGGATCGCTGGGAATGTGCCACGTATTTTCTAAGATATCTTATTAGAAATTCGGGGCGCTACAGAGATTGGTATTAGAGTGACGCTTCAATGGTAATACTAAACATGACATAAAAATAACCTAGGTGTGGACACTAGAGTGTGTGTGCCTAGGTGTGGATATTAAAGAGTGAGTATCACATAGAACTGAATATGATGTTCTGCCTTTGGGATTCAATTGAGATTTTGCCAAAGGACATTGATATGAATTTGAATTTTGTGTGTGATGCTCTAACTTTTCCCTCGTTTTGCAGTATTCAAAATGGTTGCACCCAGGGGCAGGAATGGTGGCAACAATGAGGATGGGTCTGGTAGTTCCCGAGGGAATGGGATCGACCTTGAGGCTGAATTTGCCAAGGTGTACCAGACGCTGAACACGCTGATGGCATTTAATGTGGCGCAGCAGCAAGCTCAGCAACAGAATCCGTAGCCAAATCATGGAGCTGGACATGGGTTGGTGAACGCCGATCCTATTAAGCAGATTGAATCCTTTAAGAGGATGAGGCCGCCAGTCTTTGAGGGGCAAGCTGATCCAACAGCAGCAGATGATTGGATTAGGAAGATGGAGACGATCTTCGAGGTATCGGAGACTCCAGCAGCCAGCAAGGTGAAGTTAGCTTCTATGCAGCTTGAGAAAGACGCTGGTGTCTGGTGGGAGTCAGTAAAAAGGACTTTGGGAGACCAGCCGTTGACTTGGGAAGCTTTTCTGGAGGAGTTCAGAGATCGCTTCTTTTCCCTAGATGTTCAGGAGAAGAAAGCGACCGAGTTCTTGAACCTTCAGCAGGGCAGCATGACCGTGCGGGAGTATGAGACCAAATTTGCTCAACTTTCAAGGTATGCACCTGAATTGGTTGTTGATGAGGCAAAGAAGGCTAAAAAGTTTGAGCAGGGCTTGAGGCCAAGCTTGAGGTCGAGGATGATCCCGTTGGGTATCAGACGGTTCGACAAGCTGGTCAGGAGAGCAGCGATGACTGAGGAGGAAATGGACCAGTTCCAGAAGAAGCAAGATACATGGAACCGGAAAAAGAGGCCAGCATCAGGCCAGAGTGGGAAGGGATTCCCCGCGAAGCAGGCCAAGTTCAGTGATCCAGTACAGAAGGCACCTGCAGCTCAGGGAGTGACCTGTTACTACTGCAAGGAGGCAGGACATTACAGGTCAGCATGTCCGAAGTTGGCAAAGCAGGTTTGTTCCCAGTGTGGGCAGGCAGGACATACTCAGCCTCATTGTCCACAACTGAAGAAGGATGGTTCTGGTGGAAGCAAATTTCAGAAGAGGCAAGGGCGAGTATTTGCATTAACCGAGGAGGATGCTGGTAACTCGGAAAATGTAATACAGGGTATGCAAGAATTGTGAATTTTTATTTTGAATCAATGTAATAAATGAAACATTTATTTGAGAACAATTTAAGATTGAGCATCATTCTTATTGTAACAGGAGTTGTTTTAATTAATGGAATAAAGGCAAAGGTTTTATTTGACACTGGTTCGTCACATACTTTTGTATCGCCAAGTTTTGCAAAGATCTTAGGTGTGGAACCTAAGTTGTTTCCAGACAGGGTTTTGTCGGTGGCAACGCCGTCAGGTGAAGAGCTGATTGCGGATCGATATTACGAAGGCTGTGATATCGAGATTGGTGGGAGGTTGTTCGGCATTGATATGATCGAGCTGGATGTATTGGGTGTGGATTTCATCGTGGGAATTGATTGGATGGCAATCTATGATGCCACAATCGAATGCAAGCAGAAGGAGGTGTTGGTGAAAGCACCAGGTGGACCTACAGTGACTTTCCAAGGGAAGAAGAAGATTCCAAAGGTAGCTGCAATGGTATCTAATATGGCAAGTTCAGATGAAGTCAAGAGCATTCCGGTTGTCCGAGATTTTCCTTAGGTATTCTTGGATGATTTTCCAGGATTACCGCTACAGAGAGATGTGGAGTTTTGCATCAATGTTCAGCCGGGGAGTGCACCGATTTCCAAGGCTCCGTACAGGATGGCACCTGTAGAGCAAGATGAAGTGAAGAAGCAGATTGAGGAGCTGTTGAGCAAAGGGCTTATTAGGCCGAGTTTTTCTCCATGGGGAGCGCCAGTGTTGTTGGTCAAGAAGAAGGATGGGTCAATGAGGATGTGCATTGACTATCGGGAGTTGAATAGGGTGACTATTCATAACAAGTATCCACTACCGCGGATTGATGATTTGTTCGACAGGCTTCGAGGAGCAGCTGTGTTTTCGAAGATTGATTTGAGGTCAGGGTATCATCAGGTTCGAGTCAAGGAGGAAGATGTGAGTAAGACATCATTCAGGACTCGTCATGGACTGTATGAGTTTCTGGTAATGCCATTCGGGTTGACGAATGCGCCAGCAATATTCATGGATATGATGAATCGAGTTTTGAGGCCATTTATTGACTCCTTCGTGGTGGTTTTCATCGATGATATTTTGGTGTATTCGAAGTCGGAGGAGGAGCATTTTACGCACTTGACAGCGGTGTTACAGAAATTGCAGGAGCATAGCTTGTATGTCAAGTTGTCGAAGTGTGAGTTTTGGAAGTCTGAGGTAGCTTTCCTTGGTCATATCCTTTGTAAGGAGGGAGTAGCTACTGATCCTCAGAAAGTTGAAGCAGTGAAGAATTGGCCCAGACCAACGTTTGTGAAAGAAGTCAGAAGTTTCTTGGGATTAGCTGGATACTACAGGAGATTTATGCAGGGTTATTCTCAGATTACAGTTCCTTTGACAGGTTTGACCCGGAAGAATGTGGCATTTGTATGGACAGATAAGTGCGAGGAGAGTTTCCTTGAGTTAAAGGAAAGGTTGACTACTGCACCTATCTTAGCTTTGCCGCAAGCTGGAAAGGATTATGATATTTACAGTGATGCATCTCTCAGAGGTTTGGGTTGTATCTTGATGCAAGAAGGCAAGGTTATTGCTTATGGTTCAAGGCAATTGCATCCGCATGAGAAGAATTATCCGACGCATGATTTGGTAGCGTTGAAGCTGTGGAGGCATTATGTTTATGGTGAGAAGGTTAATATGTGCACTGACCACAAGAGCCTGAAGTACATTTATCAGCAGAAGGATCTAAATCTTCGGCAGAGAAGGTGGTTGGAGGTATTGGAAGACATTCGTCCCGAGATCTAGTATCATCCGGGCAAGGCGAATGTGGTGGCTGATGGACTTAGCAGGAAGAGTAGTTTATCAAGTTTGATCACTATTCGCAGTGAGTTGGCAGCAGAGATTGATCAGGCAGGTATCGAGGTGGTACTGAAAGGTTTAGGGGCATCTTTGGCTCAGTTGAGGTTGTAGCCGTCTTTGAAAGAGATGATTGTGGAAGGTCAGAGGACAGATTCAGAGATTCAGAAGATGTTGCAATAGGTTTCAGAAGGCAAATTATCAGAGTTTCGTGTCCAAGATGGAGTTCTTTGGATGGGTGAGAGGTTGTGTGTTCCAGATAATGCAGATTTGAGAGATAGTATCTTGCAGGAAGCACACAGTACATTGATATCAGTTCATCCAGGAGGCACGAAGATGTACAGGGACATCAAATAGCACTTTTGGTGGTCTGGTATGAAGCGAGATGTAGCAGATTTTGTGGCAAGGTGTCTGACTTATCAGCAGATCAAAGCAGAAAATCAGAGACCTGGAGGTTTGTTACAGCCGTTACCCATTCCGGAGTGGAAGTGGGAGAATATCAGCATGGATTTCATCACAGGTTTGCCGAGGAGTTCGAAGGGCAATGACTCGATTTGGGTTGTCGTGGACCGTTTGACTAAGTCGGCTCACTTTCTAGCCATGAAGATTACTTGGTCGATGGAGAAATTGGCTGAGTTGTACATTGGTGAAATTGTAAGACTTCATGGAGTTCATGTGTCGATTGTTTCCGACAGAGATGCAAGGTTTACTTCAAGGTTTTGGAAGAGCCTACAAGCAGCTTTAGGCACCAGAACTGATTTCAGTACAGCTTTTCATCCACAGACCGATGGTCAGACTGAGAGGGTGAATTGAGTGCTGGAAGATATGCTGAGGGCTTGTGTTATGGATTTCGGTGGTAGTTGGGAGAGATACTTGGCATTGGTTGAGTTTGCCTATAACAACAGTTACCATGCAAGTATTGGGATGGCACCGTATGAGGCTTTGTACGGGCAGAGGTGTAGGACACCTGTATGTTGGTATGAGGTTGGCGAGAGGCAGATGTATGGTCCTGAGATCGTACAGCAGACATCCGAGCAGATTGAGCTGATTCGCAAAAGATTGGTTGAGGCCCAGAGTCGACAGAAAAGTTATGCTGATACTCGACGAAGAGACTTGGAGTTTAAGGTTGGGGATGCAGTTTTTCTCAAGGTTTCTCCGACCAAAGGAGTGATCAGGTTCGGTAAGGGAGGCAAGTTGGCGCCAAGGTATATTGGGCCATACAGGATCGTGGAGCGAATTGACAAGACCGCTTATAGATTGAAGCTTCCCGAGGAGTTGGCACAGGTGCATGATGTATTCCACGTGTCACTTTTGAGGAAGTATGTGCCAGATCAGAATCATCAGTTGGTAGAGATTCCTGAAGGATTACAGGTGAACTTGAGTTATAAGGAACAGCCTGTTGAGATTGTTGACCGTAGAGAGAAAGTTCTCAGGCGCAAGGTGATACCTATGGTCAAGGTGTTGTGGAGGAATCAGCAGTTCGAGGAGGCTACTTGGGAGCCTGAGGAGCGCATGCAGAAGGATTTCCCTGAACTTTTTGCATGAGTGTATTCCTGTTATGTGATTGTAATTCTTTGAATGATAGTACTTTGATTTGAGTTGTATTTCTCTTATTTTGATTGAATTGTCATATGCAATTGTTTGAACTATGTTTCCATTATGAGTTGTTGATTTCTTTGTTGACATATTGTTTGGACTCATTAGTAGTAGTTCTGAGGACAGAACTCTTCTAAGGAGGGAGTGATGTAGAACCCCGTATTTTCAAATATTATTTTTTTATATTTGAAAATGAATTTAAATTGATTTTTTGAGATTTAATGAATATTTCAGTAACAAATTTATCTCTTGTACACGTGCAAAACACGTGCAAATACTTTTATGAGAAGTTTGAAAATTTAGTTTTCTTCATGAAAAATCATTATTTAATATTTGAGATTTATTTAGTATTTTTCCAGATTTTTCTGAAATTAATTGGAACTATTTGCAATTTTTGAGAAAAGAAGGACCTTTTTGCAAAATTGACATTTTTAGGGGTTAAAGTGCAAAATGTGATTTCTGGACGTTTTGAACAGTATTGATTGAGATTTAGAATGTATATTTTCTTATAAATCCAAATTTAAATGAGTTTTGATGGAATTTCCAAAGAATGAGCCATATATGTAAATTGTATTTTTGGAAAGGATTATTTTGCAAAATTGCGGGTAAAACCCTAATTATCAATCCGGCATATTTAAGAGATTTTTCCCCCAGCCGTCATTGCTGGTAAAATACTGAATTTTGGAGATTTACTTTTGGTGGAGCAAGGAGCCTTTGGATCTAGCAAAAGGAGGATTCTTTTTCGTGGACTTTTCTCAAATTCTAAGGTGAGAGATATAGAAATTGTTTTGTGTTTGATTCATGTGAGTGATTTGTTTTGTTTGTTTGATTTTGTGAGTACTATAATTCGTCTTGTTGATTGATCTACGTGTACCAATATCATGATGTAACGATTGGATGTTGTGAACAATATAGATATTGTAATGTGGTATGAATCATGTAGAAATGGTGGATGAAATAGTAGATCTTTATTATTTAAATTGTTTACTAAAAGCATGTTGAGATTTGTGTATGAACACCTGGACATTAGATTCATAATTCAGATTTGATTTAGATTTGTGAAAGAAACTTAGATCTTGTAAAACCCTAATGAAAGGATTTGTGATTTAGAATATGAGAACTTAAATCTTGACTTATTGATGTTTTGAGTGATATATATACATATACCTGATGAAGATTCGTGGAGATTTATTATTTTCCTGAATACGAACTATTTTCATAATATTGATCATTAGAAAGCTTCAGAATTTGATTTTGTAATCAGACCTAATTTTTGGAATCTGTAGGCCGACAGTCGACTGGCCTACGGTGCAGTCGACTGGTATGAGCCTGATACTTTATTTTAGAATCGTTGAAAAAGGTTGTTCTGGACAGTCGACCTAACTCATAGGCATTCGACTGGTCCCCTGAAGAAATTATTTTGTAAGAATTATTAGTCCTTTCTGGACAGTCGACCTATGACTCCTTTAAGTCGACTCACATACTTAGAATATATTTTGAGAAATTATTGGGATTTACCTCGGGTAAGTCGACTGATCCCTTCTTAAGTCGATTGTTATATGACTTAGTTTATTTTGTAAAACTTTGGATAATTGTCCTGTGGACAGTCGACTTACTTAAGTATAAGTCGACTGGTACTGAAGGATCTTTGTAAGCTTTAGGGCTATTTCGAATGATTGATTTTCGGATAATTTAGTCTATACTTGACATTCAGTTCAGTATTTGATTGAGCATTTGACTTTGAGATATTCAGTTAAGTATTCAATTTAAGACATTCAGTTGAACCACTCGTTTAGTGGAACTTGGGTTTAGACTTTTGAGTTTGAGTCTCTAGAGGTGTGTGACCCTAGTATACCGGTGTTGAGTTGTTCGTTGAGGCCCAGTGAGGCAATTCAGTTATTTAGTTTTGAATTTAGGCCGGTAGGGTATATCACTCTAGGAAATTCGTTAAGTAATCAATTAACCCAAAAAGATAAGGACAGGCACTAGTGGTGATATGATGAACGGGAACATGAGTCAAGAACATCAGTATGGCTTTCGGTGTGGGATTTAATCTTCGGAATTATCACAGTAGATTATTAGTGGTGTGGGATATGTCTCAGGAATTATCACAGTCTTGTGGTGTGGGACAATCTCCGGAATTATCACAGTTACTATTGTGGTGTGGGATTGATCTCCGGAATTATCGGAGTCGAGGTGAAGCACATGTGGTATTCGTGTGGTGACGTGTCAATGTTTCGTTGTGGGATGATCTCCGGAATTATTCAAGTGAAATACCTTGGGTGTGGGATCCATCTCCGGAATTATAGGGCATGAGATACTATCCATAGTTTATCTTTTTCTCGTAGTAGTCATCGTGTTAGGATTAGTTCATAACATGCGGGGATTGAACCCTATGAAGTGGAGACGTTAAGGGCTTGCACCGAACCTATGTAGAATGGGATGCATAGACTTCGACAAGTACGCATTAGAGAGTCTGCGTATAGAGTATTTGTTTCTTGGCTTGGTTTTATGCATTTGGTTTCCCTGTTTCCTACACCTGACACTTAGTTTAGCTCCACTTGATGTTTTATGTTATCTGTTATTTCGTTTTTCCCATATTCTTATTTAGTACCTGTTGTTTAAGAACTTATGAGGTATGATCTTTTATGTTGTTTGTTTGTTTTTATATCTCTCACACCATTTATTGCTGACCCCTTTAGTTTTGGGGGTTAGGGATCATCTCTAGCCTCACATGTTGCAGGTAGTTGCTTAGAGTTGGAGGTGGGATGCTTGAGTGGTTTTGAGATATAATTGTCTCGTAAGAGATTTGTGTAAATTTGTAATAATAGTTTCGAGATAAATTGGGTTGTAAATAAAAGAAAATATTGAGTTGGGTTTGTTTTGAATTCCGCTGTGATTTGTAATAGTTTATTGTAATAAAAGTTGAAAATTATTAGTGGTGTTGGTTATGTTTAATATTGTATTGAAGTGGATCGCTGGGAATGCGCCACGTATTTTCTAAGATATCTTATTAGAAATTCGGGGCGCTACATCATCGACCTCGGTAACCTCCCTCGGCTCATTCTCTTCGTATGTCTCCGAGCGACCGTAGACGACCCTTGTCAACAGTTCGCTGGTATACTGACGGATCCCCCCGTGGCCGGATATCTCCATCGGCAACCGACCCATCTCCCCTCCTTGTCTTATGGGCTCCACCACGTTTCGACGACCACAGACTGAGCCAACTCCTTCCCCTTCTCCTTGACAAGTGAAGAGACCGGTTCGGCCGTGGACGACCCTACTATCTCCTGCCCCCTCTCTCGGCTCAAAACCTCTCCCCCGTCCTTGTGAACAGCCGGGCATACTAGCTGCTGCTCACTCTGCCCTCCCGAGGAAGAAGCCTCGCTACCCGAGGGCGCTCTAGACATCTCGAAAAGTATATATATGGGATTGAAAATATATATACTAACCTTGATGTGACGTACTCGGTCGAAAAATCTTTGTCGGAAATTGCCTTGCCACACCGCGACAGCTAGCACAACCACCCTCGAACGAAAATCTCCGCTAGCAGAGCGATTCAAGAGCGAACGAAAATTCTGAGAGTAAAAAGTGAAAGATGAGAGACAGGGTGAAGGGGTGAGGACTTATAGTAAAAAGAGCTGACTCTTGGGCTTCGAATGCATTGGGCCCTACTCAAGCGCGTTAAGGGAGATTAAACGACGGAATGCAAAAAGGCAGGAACGATCTAGACCTAGCCACATTGCTCAGCAGCTCACGAAGCGTCGAGCTACCGAGGCACTCTGCCGAGCTACCGGGGCACCGACCTCCACTTTGGAGAAAAATGCCGCCGAACCCCTTGGGCCGTCAGATCATCCAAAGATTCGCCCCAAAAGTGGATGAGCGGCTTAGATATCGCCACGCCCACAAAACAAAAAAACACGTTTTCTCGTGATCTGAGCCACCTGCATCGAGATTTGCGCCCTGATGGACGCTCCAGATTTAGCCACGTTGCTCGGCAGCTCACGAGGCGCCGAGCCACCGAGGCACTCTGCCGAGCTACCGGGGCACCGACCTCCACATTGGAGAAAAATGCTGCCGAACTCCTTGGGCCGTCAGATCGTCCCAAGATTCGTGCCAAAAGTCGATGAGCGGCTCAGATGTCGCCACGCCCACAAAACGACGAAAACATGTTTTCTCGTGATATGAGCCTCCTGCATCGAGATTAGCGCCCTGATGGACACTCCAGATTCAGCCACATTGCTCGGCAGCTCACGAGGCACCGAGCCACCGAGGCACTCTGCCGAGCTACCGGGGCACCGACCTCCACATTTGGAGAAAAGTACCGCCGAACTCCTTGGGTCCTCAGATCGTCCCAAGATTCGCGCCAAAAGTCGATGAGCAGCTCAGATGTCGCCACGTCCACAAAACGACAAAAACACGTTTTCTCGTGATCTGAGCCTCCTGCATCGAGATTCGCACCTTGATGGACGCTCCAGATTTAGCCACGTTGCTCGGCAGCTCACGAGGCGCCGAGCCACCGAGGCACTCTGCCGAGCTACCGGGACACTGACCTCCACATTTGGAGAAAAATGACGCCGAACTCCTTTGGCCGTCAGATCGTCCCAAGATTCGCGCCAAAAGTTGATGAGCGGCTCAGATGTCGCCACGCCCACAAAACGACAAAAATACGTTTTCTTGTGATCTGAGCCTCCTGCCTCAAGATTCACGCCGTGATGAACACTCCAGATTTAGCCACGTAGCTCGGCAGCTCACGAGGCACCGAGCCACCGAGGCACTCTGCCGAGCTGCCGAGCTACCGAGGCACCGACCTCCACATTTGGAGAAAAATGTTGCTGAGCTCCATGAGCCGTCAGATCATCCCAAAATTCGTGCCAAAAGATGAAGAGCGGCTCAGATTTCACCACGTCCACAAAAGGAAAAAAATGTGTTTTCTCGTGATCTGAGCCTTGCGCATTGTGATTCGCGCCGTGATGGATTCTCCCGATTTAGCCATGTAGCTCGGCATCTCACGAAGCGCTGAGCTACCGAGCTACCGAGGCACCCTGTCGAGCTACCAGGGCACCGACCTCCACACGCGGAGAAAAGCGGTACCGAGCTACTCGAACTGTCAGATCGCTCAGATATTCACGCCTTTAACTAATGGACAGTCTAGATTGCGCCACGTCATAAATGGTATTAAAATTTTATTTTTATTTATTAAATTCGAATTATTTATTTAAAAATTGCGAAAAATGATTAAAAATTCAGGAAAATTAATTCAAAATTCTAAAAAATAATTATAAATTCAGGAAAATTTTTTTGAGCCCCTGGGAAAATAGTTATTGCTTAGAATAATTAATTGATACCCTCGAAAAATAAATCACTGCTTCGCAAAATTGAATAAATGATCCGAAAAATAATTAAAAAATTAAGAAAAATTGCCAAAATCCAGGAGAACTCAAGAACAATCTTGAGTGCACCACCAACTCAGAAGAACACCATAATGCCTCGTTTAAGATCTGAAACCCCTCATTTGGACTCCGATACAACTCCGCAAGCCATTAAAACAGAAAAACTACTCCTCAAAGGCTGATCAAACTCAGTCTTCGGGAGTAGGGGGCTCGTGATATGGCTAAAAATAGGGTTAAATCGGAACCATTCAAATTGGGCACGAATCTTAAAGCTCAGAGGTAAAATGGTAATTTCACCTATAAACGGGTCTGAAATGGGAACTGGGCCTTTCTTCAAAACCAAATAACCCATAAATGGATCTGTCTTACTGGATACAGGTCCCAACCCGTAAGAAACCTAGTCCGATTGGATAGGAGAAGATTCAGATTTTTGATTATCCTTAATCAGCAGTCTTAACCACTTCTATCTATTTACATCGGGAAGTATGGATTTAATCTTATCTTGAAACTAATCCCAAAGGCGGCTATAAATACCCCATCCCCCACTATTACCAGGTAATCAATCTTTTTCCAATTAAATCTCTTTCTTAATCATTCGGATTACTGACAAGAGCGTCGGAGGGTGCGTCGCCGGGATCAACCCTGGTGTCTCGCACTTTTTGCAGGTCAACGGCGAGAGGATCTCGGTCAAACTCCGGTGAAGTCGTTCAGGTTTGACGATTCAACTTCCCTCGAATCCACAAATCTATCTGTTTGCCCTCACACCGATTTCAGCCGCAACATATATGATTTAATTTTTTTATACTACATTTTTCCATTTACTTATATTGTCTTATATATTTAAGTATATTTATAACAAGATTGAAATATTCTACTCATATAAGTATGACATACCATTTTGTTTTATTGTCTACATTCGATACTATTGTTATTACATATTATTTGCTAATTTGTTTTGTTATATTCACTTTTACTATGAATCACTACTCATTAATTTTATAGTTTTACGCTCATGCATGCACCCACTATTTATACTTTATCTGTATTCTCAAATTTTAATTGTCTTTAAATTCTTAGTTACTACATATATTTCTCCACTGATTTCTATATATGTCATATATTTCAGTATACTTACTATACATATCATTTCGTTCTCATCAAATTACTACATTACTATTTTTATATAATTGTTTGTGTTTATCGTCCTAATTTGCTACACTACATAATTATTGTTTTCATTTGTATTTTCAGCTTGTGCATATACTTTACAATATTTTCGTCCTAATGTTATAAATCTTTTTCACAAAAATTGCGTGCGAGTAGTTTCTCGACCTAATTCCAAGGTGCATCAACTCATATCATACCATATTTTACTTTAATATCCATTCTCATAACAATCCTCATCACCTAATACCACTTATATTATTCTTCACATAATATATTTTACTTCATGTTTCACATTCCCAGTGCATATGACTTTACTTTTCATTCGTAAAATACATACACATTTTCTTTAACTTTTCATATTAATTTACATACATGATTCTTTCACTTTTCATATTCATTCCCATACATATTTTCTTCTATTTTCATAGATATTCACACACATACTTCCGTTATTTTTTTCACTCTCATTTCGTATTATACACTTCCTATACTTTCTCATATTCATTTCATATCTTGCACTTTATTTACTTTCTCTATTTCATCTTATAATATAACTTATTTTACTCTTTATTCTCAACTCATAACACACTTGCTTTAATTTTCCATTCTCATTTCACATCATATGCTTTGTCTACATTCTCATTCACACTCACATCATATGCTTTCTTTACTTTCTCATTTTCCTTGCATATTTATTCATTTTATTAATTTGTTGACCAGTGAGCCACAATATCCCAATATACTGAAAGAAGACAGCACAGTAAACACGAGGACCTCTACCTCCCCGGGGTCTTACGCGTCTGAGGCTACGTCTTCCTCCCAGCATATGCCAGCGCGGGAAACACGCACCCCAAGTAGAACTTGGGTACTTCCTCCCAGCCAAAGCCAGAGAGGGAAACACGCACCCCAAGGCTGATAGCCTGGGTAATAATCACCGCACCCTAGGCAAGCTGGGTAATAACTGAGCCTCAAGCCGATAGCTTGCGCAATAAAAACACGCATCCTAAACGTAGTTTGGGTAATAACCACGCACCCCAAGCCGGTCCTTGGGTGTTAGGAGGTCTAGCCCAAACCCCTAGGATTTCTGTAGGTACAGATCAACAAAATTTATTTATTATTATCATTTTCACTTCATCTTATTATCTCATATTATCACCACATAGCATATCATCTTTTATTTTAACAAATTGTTACATCTTTGACATTTACCAAGAGAATTATTATCTCATTTTGTTATCACATACTATCTCATCTTTTATTTTAACATATTAACACATATTCGGTATTCACCATATTATTTATCTTCTCATTGTATCACTTATATGCATACACAATGTTATTTACTTATAAAATTATCACATCATATTACTGCGTATCATGAATGCACCATATTATTTATTTTGTCACATCCTCATATATTATGAGTATACCGTATTATTTAGTTTATTACATCATGTTATCACACATTAATTTAACCCCAAACATCTCTATATCATACATTTACCAATTCAAAAATTTCAGCATTTATCATTTCACCTCTCATTATCACCTATATATCATAAATATGCACCTTATAAGTCAACACATCATAACCCATATATATATATATATATATATATATATATATATATATATATATATATATATATATATATCATTTCTATTTATCACCCGCATATTTTACGTATATCAAACCCCCATTTACTTCATATTACCATATATATACCCAATATATCCCCAATACACCAAATAATCTAAATCATGCAAATTCACCATGTAGCACAATGTTTCAACTTATTCAAATTCTGTATTTTCTAGTATATCTTTATCTGGCTACAACCAACACAAATCACATCGAATCAGTTTAAAACTTTATCACAACCTAAGGTATACCTGGTAAAATCATACTCACCTGAGGAAATTCGAAGACCGACTGTATAAGCTCTCCGCTATTTCCCCCCAAACTCGCCTCTCCTTCCTATTATCATATTTAACACTAATTAGGGTTTAAAATATTCAAATCACTCACAATTAACAATTAAAATCATTCTAATATATCACAGGCATTCCATCGAACGCCTGGCATGCACACGTTACATGCACGCATTCCTATTATTCCTAACTGGGTTTTATGCCCATAAAATCTTTTCAAAAATTATTCTAAATTATATCCCATAACTCACAGGGATTTCTATTGTCAATTTGCATCAATTACTACTACTATTATCTTTTAATTTCTAAGCCAACACCCTAACTATTTTCCAATTTAATTTCTATCTTCTTAATGCAAAATCTATCACTTTTACTATGAAGAGAATTGCCTATTCTCCTTGCTACAACATTTCACAGCCAAAAATTTACAAATCATGCAATCAAATACAATTTAAATAAATTCCAACTCACCGTAGGGTTGATAATATTAAAAACCAACCCCGTAAGGTCGAAGAGCACCCTGCAATTAGCCAAAACCCTAAAATAATTGAAAAAGAATTAAAGATTTGATGGGGTGAAGAAGCCCCAAGTTTTGGTCGTGAATGGGTTTAGGCCGAAAGGAAAGGGAGGGGGAGTTGCGATATGACGAAGTGAAGGGGAAGGGGAAGAAGAAAAAGAATGGAAAAATAATTATATGTAACACCCCGAATTCCAGAATACAACTGAATTCGAAGTTCCACGGGATCTTTACACTTCTTTCGTACAATTTTGCAAGGAAATAAAAACATTTCTTACATCAGAGTCACATTATACCTTTACATTATTACAGTGGAAGCAATTTTACAATAAATTACATGAAACAACATTTAAATCAATCTTGAGCAACATGTATACTTCAATTTGTCAAGTATCTTTATCCTGCATGTAAAACTGTGGGTGCGTCAGTTCATTCAACTGACGAAATATTATACACAGCCATCCTCTCTATGCCGGAAACAGTATAACGATTCTCAATACTTAGTAAACCACAAACTTTTCACAAACAAAGCTAAAAGGACTATCCTATTGATGTCGTATTGTGAATGTGCACTTAGTCCTTAATGCAATTATTTGTATTATATGACACTAATGCGCACTTGTTCAGAGTCTATACAGCCCATACTATATAGGTCCGAGGCAAGCCCTTAACCATTCTTCATCTTGTAGGGTTCAATCCCTCGTCATGACTTAATCTACTACTGTAACTACGGTAAGTATCCTAGATGTTTTATGACCTACGAACTCATGTCTAGGTGCCCTGGAGGAAATCCCAACGCACTGACACATGACTCATCATGCAAGCACCCTGTGGTAATTCATCTCCTACCATAGACATGACACCACCCGCAGTCGTCAAACACCCTACGAGCGTCGCCACCGGGACAGTACTCTGGAGCAGTATCCATGCCCTATCATGACGCATCATGGGACATCCTGTGAATACTCTCATGTCGCCAATCCAATGGCCCTCATACTCAATGTTTTTCTCTTAGTTTCATCACATCTTCACTATGTATCTAATCCTTAGTTTAATTAAATCATGAATAAAATCAATCCCTTAGGGTTAGCACTCCCACTATACCGGTCTTATTCATTTATTTCACATGACCCAAACATTCGTCTTTTCATCTCAAATATCATTTTCACATTTCTTTTATTGCCGGTATAAGGCTTAGCTACACCCTAGTTCTCAATTTCAACTCATAATTCATACTCATAAGATATTTTCAAGATTAATCACAATTCACATTTCATAAGCATCGTATTCATGTATTCACATCTTTCATAACTCATCACAATCAATAATTCAATTTCACGTGGACTTTATGCGTAAGAATAAGTTTCAACTAGTAGTAATCAATAATTCACTTATTCCACGAATCTATTATTCTCATTTCCATTCATACTACAAGCACAATTTATAAGTCCAATTGATTACACAAATCACAACTTTCAAAAATTCCTCATTACTAATTTTCATCTTTATAACTCTAAAAAAACCTCATTTATTTTTCCTTTGTTTAAAAGACAATTTAAATTTTAAAAAGAAATCATTTTTTGCAAAAAACCTCAATTTCTCAATTACACTTTATCAAAAGGTATACAAATTTTTCTCATAAAGTCCAAATAATTTTCAGTAATTATTCCATATTTTTCCTCAAATTTTAATCTATTTTTAAAACTCAAATTAATATTAAAATCCCAAAAAATATTTTTTATCTTTTTAAATCCAAACCCCCAACCGGATTCGAACCCACAACCAGCGGCCCAATAGACAGCGCACAAGACCACTGCGCCAAAGCCCCGAGGTGATATGACTAGGGGTTATTATCCCTATGTATCAAACCTCGGCATTCGGATTTTAACAAAAATAAAATAAAATGAAAAGCCTCAATATCGAACCCGAGACCCCTGACTAGCCCCCCCGCTACTGTAGCAAATGAAGACTCTACCGACCAAATGATCTAAGTGGCCATATCGATTTGAAGGTAAATTATTTGGGTTTTGAGTTGGTTCTCTGTTCATATCTACAATTTATGAATTCTCAAAACAAATTTGTCTCTTTTTCTTCTCTTTTGAAAGCAACTTTTTCCAGAATTAAAATACACATAAATCTACAGCAGCCAGTATTTTTATAAGCATTTTTAGCTCTTTAAAACATGTATTTTAGCCCTAGTCTGTATTCCATGTCCATAATTTCGACATTTGAAAACCATAGCACAACTCTTCATAATTAAAGTTAGGTTCCCACAAAAATTACTACGTTATTGTTCTCTTTCTTATTGACAATCTACCATATTTTTAAAACACAAAAATCATCTTTTCTAAAGAATAAAAATTCTATTTTTATCAACTAATTACACATGATGCATTCAATCAATTATTTGCAAATACAATCTTTTTCGTTTATTCTAACATTCATGTGGCACATACAAAATGGAGAATTCTAATACATAAATTAACAATTATCCCTTAGTAATCATTCCATCAATTTATCTCTAATATTACCACTCTGCTTTAATTAAACAAGCATGGTTCCAATTTCTCACTAGTTAATTCCTATAATTTCTTTAAAACATACCTAGTACGATTTCTAATATTAGAAGCAATGAGAAACACCCACCTCTTTGGAGAAAAACCAAATAAAAGCTCCTAGAGTCTCCTAGAATGCAAGAGAGTAGCTGTCTCCTCTTAAATTGTGTTGCAAAAGCTCTCCTTCTTGCTCCTTGTGTAAAAACCGAAAGCTTCCTTGTGCTTGATGATGGGGCCGACCTCTAGCTTGGGACACACAGCTCACACTCACTCTTTATACTCCCTTATGTATTTCTCTCCTATATAATTTCTTTCTTTCAATAATTTTTTTTTTGTGTAGTATGCATGAAGGTAAGGGGGTATTTATACTAGTTCTAGGATAGATTGTAGGGCTAGAATTTCACTAGATGGTTAGAGATGGATGGCTAGGATAGGAGGGAAAGTTGTAGCAACCACCCATAATTAAATAACCACCCATGCACACACACCCACTATCCCATTCCTCCTTAAGCATACACCCGGCCTCCAAGGTGTGCAATGCACACTACGTGCATGCACGTGCCCTCTAGTACCCCCTATTTGAAATTTGTACAATTTTAATTAACTAATTGTTCACAAATTGTGTCTATATGACAAGTGTGACAATTTAAATGAATAATTAAGTTTGTGGGCTTCACAAATAGTGGGCTTAGACTTGTGGGCCAAAACAATAAAATAACAAATTATTAAAGTGGGCTCAAAATAAGAAAACAATGTTTTAGGCTTTACAAAATAAGCTTTTTAGAAAAATAGTGGAAAAGAAAGAAATAATAGTTCATACTACAAAATGAAATTTTTATAAAAAGAAAATAAATATACATACGAAATTTTGCACGTGCACAACACGTGAAAATCAACATTTTTATTAAAATGAAAGTTTAGGGTATTACATTATAAGCTCTCATCTTGACATTTATTTTAAAATTTATTTTAGGTCCTTCAAGTTGTCTTCCATAATAAATTTTAATAAAAACCCCTCCAGCAAATAAAAAAATTAATTAAAGAATATATATATAATAAAATTGCATATTTATGCATAATAATAACAATAACAATAATATCTACACAACAAAAGAAATACAAACGACTATTTTAAAATTATTAAAAACAAAGAGATGTTTCACACTCACTCCAAAATGACCTGGTCAATACTAAGGATAGTGCAGCCAGTTTGAGTAATGGTGTGCAATGCACGTGTGCACGTGCTTGCACCTTTCTTATTTATTTTTTTTCTTTTTTTATTATTATTTTATTTCATTTTAAATTCTTATTTTTAATAAATACTTATATTAATTTTTCTTAACATTAACTTTAGTAAAATTAGATTAAATTAAGCCTAATGAAAAAAAAAATTCACAACTTTTGTAATAAAATAACATATTTAGCACGTGCATAGAAGAAAAAGCACGTGCAAAACACATGTGGAGAAATATTTAAAAGAAAATATTTTACGGTTGTTACATATGTCTCCAAATATGAAATTTTATTCACTCAAAAAATCTGAAATTACACCCTTCCGATACTAAAATTATAATGTACCAATCCTGAAATTATATTCCTCTAAATATGGAAGCGATTCATACCAAAACTTTAATATTTATGTTCACATCTAACAAATATGAAACTTAAACTAACAAAAATTTGAAATGTAAACTATCAAAATCTGAAGCATAAACTCTCAAAATTTGAAATTTGTAATAGTCAAAATCTGAAATTATGTGTTCCCAAAATCTGAAATGACATTCATTAAATATATAAAATCATGCATTTCTATAATTGAAACTATATCCCTTAAAAATCTGAACAGTATCCTACCTTATGCGAAATATTTACATACTCAAATCTAAAACTTTTAATATACGATTTCCAAGTCCATTAGCATTCGAAACTCACGATAATACAATCTGGAATTCATTCAAATGTGAAACTAATAAATTTGAAACTAACAATATTAAAAATCTGAAATTATGTAAATCTGAAACTTATTAAAATCTGAAACTAACGACTATAAAATCTAAAATTCAACAAATCAGAAACTTATAAAAAATTGGAAACTATCTATGATCAAAATATGACATTAAATAAATCTGAAAACAAACAATACTAGAAAATCTGAAATTAAAATGATCTAAAAATTCTGAAACTAATACAAATCTAAACTTTATTTCATTCTTAATAGAAAATCAGAAAATGAATTAATTCTACTATTCCCCAAATTTACTCCAATCCTAACCACTAATTACTCAAATTATAATCCAACAACAACCTACTCCTTCTACCTGAGCCTCACCTGCACATTTGAACTCGAGCTCCACTCCAAAACTCAAACCTAATTAAATCAAATCCTTCTTAATTAAGGCATATTCCCACTCAATCAACAGAAAACCAAAATCAATTCATAATCAGCTTAACCCGAGCCCACACTCTCAGGTCAGACATGCACACAGTAAAACCAGACCCAAAATGAAAACCACCCGATCTGTTTAACCTCAAATCAGACCAGAAATGGTAAACACTCCAAATTCAAACTTGATTAAAGCTTAATCTAAATCCAGTTAATTCTAAATTTGTACTTAATCCAAGCATAATCCAGAACTCAATCCAAATTCAATCGAAACAGACCCGCAACCTTTTATATGTGCAGTCCTAGTTGTATCCAGACCCGAAGCCCGCTTCAGACCCGTTAAAAAAATTAGGGTTTTATATTCAAATAGAAATCTAATTTTTTTTTTCTTGTAATTGAATTCATAATAATACATCAAAATTACGAACTCTATAAATTGAAACTTAAATTGTTAAAATTTCAATTTTTTTACACTTATAGCAGTTATAAACTCCTCACATAATAATCCATAATCAATACATACATAAACTATTATTATATCCAATTATGAATAACATGCTAATCCAAATTTTATATGTCATACGGAAGTTCTAGCATGCTTCCTAACTTGATCATTCATCACAGTATAAAAATCACATAAACAATACAAGAGAGTAGAAGAAACACCCACCTTAAACTTGAAATCTTTGAAAAATCCAAGATAGTTCTTCTCCAAAATTTTGCCAAGAAAGATGGCCTCCAAAAATAAAAAAGGAGAGTCTCCCCCTCCCCCTTATATTTTGGTCGGCCTCCTTCTAGGGTTAGGGTTTGGTTTATTTTCATTTAAGTCCTCCAAAATAATGATTTAATATACCATAACAAGATTATGTACTTCCTAACCCAACATAAATTTAATCAAATCTCTCCTATTCTCTTCATAGTTGGTCGGCCAAGTCCATGCCTCTAACTTTGGTTTTGGGCGTGGTCAGATTAGGCCTTGAGAGCCCAAACTAAATATTAAATACAAATTAAAATTCAATATTAGCCAATAAGTAAATATATAAAATAAGTAATAAACAAAAAATATATAAAAATAAGTGAAAATAAATAATAAGATTATAATAAATAAGTAATAAAATAACAATAAAATACAAGTACTACAATATATTATAATGCACATGCATTGCACGTACAAACATAGTAGTCATTGAAAAATAATAAAAAAAACCAATCAATTAAATTGATAATAACTAATAATTCAAAATAATATCATTTATTTTATGGGAAGTTACATCGTCAATTGACGAGTTGAGGACCCAGTCAGCAATTGGGGGTTGATCGGGAAGGAGCTGGTGAAGTTAGGGTTTGCACTCTCTAACACAGCCTCGAGCACGAAGGCAATGATGTATGCATCCTCGAATGAACGGGGGCTCTTCTTACACCACTGATGGCTTGTAGGAGGATCCCCTCGAAGGGCCCGTCCTCGACGCTGAGGTGAAGGTAAACGGTGATGATGATGGCGATTAAAGCTTGTTCGCTGGTGATCACTACGGTGATCACGAATGGGTGACACTTTAAGTTCATTTTTTCCATTCATCATGGGTGGGGAAAGCTATCGAGAGTCCCTAATCGGAACAGGTGGTGGTTCAAGGAGCGAAGACGATGGCGGAGGGGGAGGCTCAGGGCAGCATACCACCTCGTCGGGCCTGCAGCCCCTCATCTTAAGTTCAAATAGGTCCATCAACAAAATATAGGAAGGGAGTGAGAAAGGGGCAAGCAGTAGAGAAAAGGAGGTTGGGAGGGAGAAAGGCAGGTTGGGTGTGAGGATTGGGGGGGGGGGGGTGATGGGTCCGATGGCAATCACCGACGGGAGGGAGGGAAGGGGGGTAGGTGAGAGCACAAGGGCCAACTATATTTGCCTCTCTAAACTTTGTGTGAGACCTAACATGAGGGTAACTCATCCTTAAGTGTGTGTATACTGTCAAGGTTGAGCAGTCTCCACTTCATTGATGTTGTCTTTAGTTTGAAATTGTTTAAAACCAAAAATATCGAAGTGAATGAATTCTAGGAGCTGCGTGCTTCTAGTAACCGAGGTGAATGGTTTTGTAGTCAATTTAGTTTGAGCACAAACTTCACACTTGTAAAAAAACATTGCTTGAATCTAAAGGAATATTACAAGTTTTAGCTATTTATTGCATCTTTCGATAATTCACATGACCAAGTCTACGATGTAAGGTAATTGGATCGATTAAATTAACAGTGTTAACATGATTTAGTTCATTAGCTAAAGTTAATCTATATAGGCCATTTTCAAAATAAGCACAATCGAAATAATTACAATTAACAAAAAATATGGCGGCCCTACCACTAGTCACATGAAATGGCATTCCATGTTGCATATCTTAGTGATTAAAAACAATTTTTTAGCTAAACTAGGAATGTAAAAAGTATTCTGTAAAATTAAAATTTTACCCGAGGAGAGTTGTAGCTTAACTACTCATTTTTCAACAACTTTCATTTAGATTCTGTTTGCCATGGACACTGACTAATGGTCTTGTTGATTTGTTCCATAGCACTCATAGGCATCAACTGATGCGCATGAGTCAAGTATCCAAGTGCTAGGACCAACGCTAGTGCTTTCAAACAGTCAAGGATTGCGGTTCACCTTCTAGCATATTGAGATCTTCCACTTCTCCTTTTTGGAAGATTTCTTGGGTCTCCTACATTTAGCTGCCCAGTGTCCCCACTTGTTGCAATTCCTGCATCTACAACTTTCCTTCATTTAATTTGATTAGGTTTTATGTCATGCCCCGCTTCCAAAAAACACGGAACACAAGCGCATGACATTGGCCAGCGAATGACTTGCGTCATCCATAAGTTGTTATTGTACTCAACATTATAATAAGATAGATACAGCCACACATGCAATAAGAACAATCACATGAATAACAATACTTGGAATAAAATATGAAATAACCAAATACAATAATCCAACGTCTGGAAATAAAATAACAATCTCCGGGTCAAAAGCCCATAATACAATGTTAATAAATCTCATTACAAGAAGTCCAATAAAATAACGACCAATCTAGAAAGCAATAAATCTTCAGAAAGACTGTTTTCCAAGTCCTGCAGGTAACTCTCCTTGATCACCTTTGAATACCTCATCTAAAAAGAGGAGAAAATTGTCCTTAGAGAAAGTCATGGACAGCATGTGGAGAAAGCAATGAATAATGCAAATACGGTATAACAGTGAATTCAATAAAACAATAGGAATCAATAACAATGGACCATAGTAATAATCAATATCAATGGTAACAATGCGATGGGTATAACAATAAACGGTATTTCATTATTCGATGTCAATACTCAATGGTCGATGTCAATATCAATAACAATGTTCAATATTAATAGCAATGACGACATTCAACATGCCGTGTCAATATTGTGTCAATTCCTAAGTCTATTAGCTTTTAGCCTAACTAATGCACGTACTACTGCATTCCATACCACAGGTTCCATATATACAATCAATATCGTTTAGACCTAAGTGGTGTACTCTATAGATCATGTAATTGACAACAATAATCAATATTAAATAATCACGATTCAATATTCAATGCATGATCCGATAATTCAGCAACGATACAATACACAATAGATTGGGTTACCATCTCAAGCCATAATCAGTCCAAGATAATAGCCGAAAATAATACTTAGGGAAACACGGGCCCCTCCTCTCAGTACAGTTTCTACATTGTTCACTACTTAAGTCACCCTCAAACCTCGGCTTGTTAAATATTTTATTGATGCAATCAATTATATTATGCAATTAGAGAAATTTGATGAATGATGGTATCAATAGAAATCAAGAGTATGGTCAATAAGAGTGATGTAATAAGGGAATATCAAAAGTGCAATAGATCATGTAATGCATTTATCACAATCCAATTCAGCAATTATAGTGATATATACACAATCATATTAAGTAAACATGGAAAACACAATTCTGGACAGTAGTAGACTACTGTGCCAAAATCAAGTTTCCCGCTGTTATAGAAATCTGAAACTCAATTCGTCAGAAGTTCTAGAAACTAGACTTTCCAATGATTCCGACACATACTCACAATACAGATTCCGATAACAGTAGATATGTGAATTACATCATTCTTTACTGATTATAGGTTCTGACGGAAAATCGACATTTAGTTGTTACATTAGTGAAACCAGTAAAAATCCAAATTTTTAATCATCAAAAATATCCATTAAGTTCCTAATCTTGTTAACTAATAATCTGGAATTATTAGTGCATTATTCATACATTAACTTAGCTTTTTAATAACTCAAATAAGAAAAAATACATGAATCAGGAATTCTGAAAGTAAAAAGGCAGCAGTAGTAAAACACAATAACTCTTGCAATAAAACTTTGAATTCAAATATTTTAGATGTTCTGGAAACTAGAAACACATGGCTACAATTTTCGTTCAGAAAACTATAATTTTTTATGTCAAATGCTGGATCAAAAAGATCTCACAAGTTCCAGGAAAGCAGTGAAAATCAGGGTTTGACATATCTCATGAAATAAAAGTGATCCAAACATGATGAACTTCAACTCAATATTCAACAAATCTTAGATTCAGTATGGTAAACACAATGAAGAGTACATCCATACACTAGTTTAACATCAAATAAGGCATCAATCAATTATTCAAGCACAACAACCTAATAATCAATTTTACAATAGTTTACTTGTGCGGTGTCATGCATGAATAACTTCTATTATCAATACTACGTGAATCCATGAAAGATTCGATATTTTAGAGTCAATAATGGCACGAAGTCAAGAATATCTTGGGTTAGCTCGTGTAAACGCTCAATATACTCAATAGAAGATAAACAGTATAACAATATGATAAACAATTAGGATCTACTTGAGGAGTTTCAATGAAAGGCTCGAATACGATACAATAATGATTCGAGGGTGAAAAGTGACTTCCCTGATTTGATGAATACGGATGTTAAAATAGAATAACAGGATGAGAATCCCGGCGACAACGGCGACGATCGCAAACAATGCGAATCTTGATGTGCTGATCACGATTGGGTATAGATTTTGATGATGATCGTTGATCTATTATCAAGTTGATCATGCAATCAATGGCCAAGATCAAAAATCAAGATGATTAGGGGCGGTTAATGATCAAAGGCCATAGATCAAAGTGCAAGATCAGGCTCTGATGTTGATGATCGGCTGCTGACTGAGGCATCGAGTGGATGATCGGGAGGCAGACGACGGCGGTGGAGCATCGGGGATAGATTCAGGCAGATTTGTGGTTCACTGTGATGCTTCTGGTAAGGGTCTTGGTACAGTGTTGATGCAGAAGGGCCGAGTTGTTGCTTATGCATGAGGCAGTTGAGGCCTCATAAGAGGAACTATTCGACTCATGATTTGGAGTTAGCAGCGGTGATCTTTGCTTTAAAGCTGTGAAGACACTATTTACTTGGAGACCGAGTGAAAATCTTTACTGACCACAAAAGTCTCAAGTATGTTTTCACCTAGAAGAAATTAAACATGATGCAGAAGCGTTGGTTGGCATTGATGGCCGACTATGATATTAATCTGCAGTATCACCCTGGTAAGATCAACTTAGTACTGGATGCTTTGAGCAGGAGACCAGTCGCCATGTTCCTGACTCAGCAGAGGGAACTGGTTGAGTAGATGAAGAGGTTGGAATTGGATGTGATCTTGCTGAGTTCTGATCGGAGTTGCATGATGCTTCAGCTTCAGTCGTCTCTAGTTGAGCAGATTAAAGAGGCTCAGGCTGGTGATGAGCATTTGCAGGAATTCAGAGTAGAGGTTGAGGCAGGTTCCAGAACAGATATGGTTATTCTTGAGGATGGATCGCTTCGTTTTGGGTCCAGGTTGTTTGTCCCGAAAAGTGAAGTTCGTTAGAAATTGCTTGAGGAAGCCCACCAGTCGTCGTACTCCATTCATCTCGGTGGTACTAAGATGTACCGGGACTTGAAGCTTCACTTCTGGTGGAATGGTATGAAGAGGGCCGTAGCAAGGTTTGTGTCTCAGTGCTTGATCTGCCAGTAGGTGAAGATAGAGCATCAAAGAACCACCAGACTTCTTCAGCCTCTTCCTATTTCGAAGTGGAAGTAGGAACACCTCACAATGGATTTTGTAACCATTTTGCCGAGGAGTCCCAAGGGTCACAATGCCATTTGGGTAATTGTGGACAGACTGACGAAGAGTGCTCACTTCATTCCCTTCAGAGTCGGACAATCTACTGAGAGCCTAACAGAGAAGTACATGCAAGAGATTGTCAGGTTTCATGGGGTTCCAGTCAGTATTGTATCCGATAGGAATATGAGGTTCAAGTCTCAGTTTTGGGAGAGTCTTCAAAGTAGCCTGGGGAGTAAACTGAAGTACATCACAGCTTTTCACCCTTAGACCGTTGGATAGTCAAAGAGGACCATCCAGACTCTATAGGACATGTTGAGGTCTTATGTGTTGCAGTTTGGTGGATCTTGGAAGGACCATTTGCATCTTGTAGAGTTCTCTTACAATAACAGCTTTCAGGCCAGTTTTAAAGCTGCACCGTTCGAGTCACTATATGGTCAGAAGTGCAGATCTCCAGTGTGCTGGGATGACATTGGTGAGAGGAAGTTGTTGGGTCCGGAGTTGATCACCAGGACGGTTAATGCGGTGATTCAGATCAGGAAGCATCTCCAAGCAGCACAAGACAGGCACAGTAGATGGGCAGATGTCCATAGGAGAGCCTCAGAGTTTGAAGTTGGTGACCATGTTTTCCTTAAGGTATCGCCGTGGAGAGCTGTCATTCGGTTTGGTGGTGGGGGCAAGCTAAGCCCTAGGTTCATTTGGCCGTTTGATATCGTGGAACGAGTAGGCAAGGTGGCCTATCGTCTTGCATTGCCACTAGCTTTAGCTTTATCTGGAGTGCACGACGTCTTCTATGTCTCACAACTTAGGAGATATATCCATGATAAAAGCCATGTGATCGACTATTCAGAGTTGTCCGTGCAGCCGGATCTGACTTGTGAGATTTCGCCTGTTGCTATTTTGGATCGGCGGGAGGAAGTGGTGAAGAACAAGGTCATCAGGTTGGTTCGAGTTTCTTGGAATCCTCACTCGCCGGGTGAGTCGACTTGGGAGCTGGGGCGGATATCCAGTGGAGGTTACCTCATTTGTCTGTGAAGCTTTTGTTTTTTTTGTTGTTCTTTCTTTTCTTCCGGAGTTACCCTATGTACCTCTTGTTTGAATTTAAAGGACAAAATTTTTCTTGTTAGGTGGGTAGGATTTATAACACCTGTATCCCCTTTTCTGTATTTTTGTACTGTATTTATCTTTTCAGTGTATTCTATCTGATTGTATTCTTTCATTCTTCTGGACCGTGTATTTGTTCTTCATTCTCAATATAAATTCATCTATTGTTTTTGTTGTCTGTGATTTCAATCTTCTTGATTCAATTTTTCTGCCAATTATTTATCTTTGGATGATTGGTTGATTCTACTTTATTTCATTCATGGCCTAATTATTTATCTATTTGTTTTTGGCTTATTGGAACTGGTTTCTAACCCAGTCTACCCTGTTTAAACCCTATTACCCGCCCTATTGGATCCTAATACTCCCTACCCAGTACCCTCCTTGACCCAGTCTCCATCAATTTTTCCATCACGTTCTCCATATCTACCTAACAAGCAGATCATGCTTCCCCCTATCTTCTTTTGATTCTTCAAATCCTAACTTACCCCAAATCTCATTATTAAACTCCAACAAAATTTGTTATACTCCCATCTACAATTTTTTATCTCCTAAAACCTAGACTACAAACCCTAATCTCATCTCTCTCTCCCTCTGCACTCCCAACCAATCCCCCACCTTCCCGCCGTTGCGCCAATCACCACGCCGCCATCCGACTGCCGCGACCCTTGTCGTGATCCCCCTGGCAACCCCCCGACGTTGCACCGCCTGCACCCCCGCCATCTCCACCTTCTCCTCCTTCCGAAGCCAGCAGCAACCCCCCCCCCCCGTCGCCTTGCCGTCGCTGCCCCTATTCGTCGTCGACGTCCTCCCACCGAGTGCTGCCGTCGACCACCATCCGTCGGTGCACCACTGAGTCCCGCCATTTTTTTCCTATCCCGCAAGCGTTGTGATCGTGAGCATTGTGTTCGGGAGCGTTTGTGTTCGTGATCATTCGTGCTCGTCCATGTGTTGTGTTCGTTGCCCAGGATCTGTTCCCGTTATTCTCATTTTCATCGAATTCGTCGTCTCCACCCCTAAGGCAAGTAACTTGTATATTCTTTTTGTTTGTATACAAGTACAAAATACCGAATGTAGTCTCTGCTCTTGTTTTGTGTTCACCTCTTGATAAATCTTGGTCCATTCGTTTGAACCATTCGTAGTTTTGATCCATCATCATAGTGTCACACACACGACATAAAAATAAACTAGATCTAGATAGATTCTTGATGCATGTATATATGTTCTTCGTGATCTATGATATGTTGTGTATTTGTTGCATGCTTGGTGTATTAGATGTGTTATCTTGTAGTAGACTTGTTAAATACCCATACCATGTTTTTTTTAAAATATAATATATCATGTTTTGCATTATAATTTAATTTGGATTTAGTGCATATGAGTTGTTTGATGAAATGCATGAGAAGAGATTTCATTTTGCTGCTGCCGTGTTTTGGTTCAGTATTTTAGATCCTGTTAAGGTCAGTAAAATAAGTTATTTTGTGAATATGATTCTTAGGTCTCACTGTCTATTTTTTAGAGCTTTTGACAGATCTCGATTTTGATTTTTGATGTGAGAGTTATTGCTGTTTTACTGCAGCAGTGTTGAAATTTCCAGATTCTTCTTTACGAGATTGTTGTATGTTTATTTATATTAAAACTGGTGTTAAAAGTAAAATTTGGATTTAACATTTTCTCGGTATGACTAGACATGACTGGGATCAACCCCTAATTTTTATAGATTTATTTAATGACTTTTGTAATTCATTCCCTGCTTGTGAATAAACCAATATATTTCCAAACTGTATAATGTTCAGTAAAGAACTCTATTTTCAACCTGATTCCAGTTGTTGTTGATTAAAACCTTGTGAATATGAATTGTAGCATGCTTGTCTATTTTACTACCCTTTTGACGGATTTGGATTTCGAGTTATACTTTGTGGTCTATCACTATTTTAGTACTGCTGTATCTAAAATTTCATATTCGTAAACTTGCTGTATCTTTCTGTTTTCTGAATTTATTTGACTATACTATCTGTAATGCAATATTATGAAATTGTATTTGCTGATACTAGATGTGTTAGAGAATCTTCCATATTTTTCTTAGATTTAATTAGTGTGTTTTTATGTCATTTTCATGCTTATAAATAAAACTTTGTAATTTCTGGCTGAACTTGAATTCTGTGTAAAACGCTATTTTGAACCTTGTTGTGTACTTGTTATGTAACTTGTGTATATACACTGGATTCGGCTGGGAGTCTAGTTTCTAGATTTTATAACGGATCCAGGTTTGCATTCTTGTGGGAACGGGGATATTGGTTTTGGTGCAGTACTGTCTTGCTGTCTAGAGTTGAAAGTCTCGTTGTCCTAGTCTATTATGAGTTGTTTGTCACCCGTTCGTGTCTTCTATCCAACTTGAACTTGTTCCTTGTTTCTTGCCGTGTTTTCTTTCCTTGTTTGTGTTCATGCTTTCTTTAATAATAATAACAAGAAATCAAGATGGGGTTAAGGGGAAAGATCTAGTAGTGGAAAATACAGAAATGGGTACTTGGAAGGGGGTCCGTGTTTCCCACTTGCTTACTGGACTACATGCTTTCCCACAGGAGTGGTATACTCGGAGGGGATCCATAGATCATACTTGATACTTGATACTTGATACGTGATTACTTGACACTTGATAGTTGATACTTGATACTTGACAAGTGATTACTTGATACTTGATACCTGAGTACACTGACGTCTATGGTCCATTACGAAATCTAAACATAGCTTGTTTAAATGTAGCAACCATGTGATAAAAATTTGAGACGCATGAAGTGCTACCTAGATAGGACTAGATGCAAGACTTGAGAATAACATGATTACTTGCTCATACTTGTTACTTGTACAAGCTACTTGACACTTATCACTTGTTACTTGCTTGCATGCTACTCGATACTTGTTACATGCTACTTGCACCCTATTATCTTGCCATGCTACTTGATTCTATCTCTTGATTAAAAGTTAGTTATTCTACCTTGCTGTCACATCCCTTCCATGCTTACTTCAGTACTTGCTTCTCGTTGCCACTCTGTATATTCTTATCTGTTTTAGTACTTGTTGCTTGCACTACATGCGGCCCGTAACTTTCATTGACGCACATTTTGTTTCTTTTTCCCTTTCCTTGAAATTTGTCAAACTTGCAGACTTTGGTGATCAGCTGCCCGATGGAGTAAGTGACCAAGTATTTTAGGCTTGGCTAGCGTTCTTGCTCGAGTTTATTTCCTTCTTTTGAATAAATTGTATTCTGCTACTTGGATTCTTGTATTTGGGCGTTTTGTCCCAGAATATGTGACTTGTTTGTTTTCATATCTAATTATTTGATGAAAATTGTATTTTTTTCAAGTAATTTTGTTGGTTATAATAATTTGTTTCATGCATGTGTGGATAATTTATTCTTGTTACTTCTTGTATTTCTTATGACTTGTTGAAAAGATCCTTACAGCTCATGAATGGTGAAAGCAATTCACTGAACTTTTGTCACGTATCCGTATTCCGTATTCCTTTTTGGGAAGCGGGGCGTGACAAGAATAGTCGTCTCTGATTGCCCATCTGTCTATGGATGAAACGCAGTACTGTAGTTTAGCTTGCTCCCAAGACTTCCTTGAAGACTTTCCCAAAACTGAGATCTAAATCTAGTGTCTCTATCTAATACAATACTGACAGGGACCCCATGCTGCCTGAAAATCTCCTGCATATACCTCTCTACAAGGCTTTTCGTAGACTATCCCACTCTAAAGGGAATAAAATGAGCACTCTTCGTCAACCGGTCCACAATTACTCAGATGGCAATGCGACCCTTGGGACTTCTCGGCAATGCAGTCACAAAGTCCATGGTGATGTTCTCCCATTTCCATTTCGGAATAGGAAGAGGTTGAAGAAGTCTAACAGTCCTTTGATGTTCTGCTTTCACTTGTTGGCAACACTGTGAAACAATCCTTGCCACAACTTTCTTTATAACATGCCACCAAAAATGCAACTTCAGATCTTGATACATCTTTGTTCCACCAGGATGAATAGAATAGGGCGAGCGATGAGCTTCCTCGAGTAGCTTCTGCCTGACTTCCCCCTTCGGAACACATAGACAGGTCCCAAAGCAAAGAGATCCATCTGAATGAATAATCATATAAGTCCTTGAACCTACCTCCACTTCACCTCGGAACTTCTGCAACTGCTCATCATTAGACTGTGCCTCTTTAATCGGTTCCACCAATGACGACTGTAACTGAAGCATCGTAAATTTTTGAGTTGTACCGGGCAAAATCACATCCAACTCCAACCTCATCATCTCTTAAAAAAGCTCCTTCTACTCAGTTAGGACCATAGTAACCGGTCTTCTGCTCAGAGCATTAGGTACCAAGTTTATTATGCCCGGATGATACTGCAGATTGATATCGAAATCGACCATCAGTTCTAACCATCTCCTCTGTCCCATATTCAGTTCCTTCTGAATGAATACACACATGAGACTTTTGTGGTCAGTGAAAATCTCTACTCAGTCTCCAAGTAAGTAATGCCTCCAAAGCTTCAAGACAAAAATCACAGCTGCAAGCTCCTAATCGTGTGTAGGATAATTCTTCTCATGCGGCCACAATTTCCTATATGCATACATGAAAACGTTGCCTCGCTGCATCAAAATAGCACCTAAGCCTCTGCCTAAGGCATCACAGTGGATTACGAAACCTCCGGATCCATCTGGTGTTAATACAGGTGCTGATGTCAACCGATTCTTCAACTCAGCGAAGGCTCTGTCACATGACTCATCCCACACAAACTTCTGATCCTTCTTGGTTAACTTAGTCAACGGCCTGACAATCTTCGAAAAATCCTGAACGAACTTCTTGTAGTAACCTGCTAGTCCAAGGAAGCTTCGAACTTCTGATACTGACTTCAGCGACGGCCAATCCTTAACTGCAGTGATCTTAGACGGATCGACAGCAACTCCACCGAAATGATGTGGCCCAAGAATGCCACACGGTCCAGCCAAAACTCGCACATACTAAGCTTCCAATAATGCTGATTTTCTTTCAATGTCTACAAGACTACCATTAAGTGTTCAGCATGCTCTTCATGACTTCGGGAATATACGAGGATATCGTCGATGAATACTACAAAAAACTTGTCCAGGAAAGGAGAGAAGACTCGATTCATCAAACTCATGAATACAGCTGGAGCATTAGTAACTCCGAAGGGCATCACCAAGAATTCATAGTGCTCATATATTGTACGAAAGGCAGTCTTCTGCACATCCTCAGCTTTCACCTTTACTTGATGGTAACCAGAACGAAGGTCTAGTTTTGAAAATACTGAAGCACCTCCAAGTTGATCAAACATATCATCAATCCTTGGGAGTGGATACTGATTCTTCACAGTGACATTATTCAGCTCACGGTAGTCAATACACAGGTTGCGACTACCATCCTTCTTGTTAACGAACAGTACTGGAGCTCCCCAAGGAGGGACACTCGGCCTGATAAATCCTCGATTCAGTAACTCCTGGATCAGTTCCTTCAGCTCAGCCAGCTCTATGGGTGCCATTCGGTAGGGACTCTTAGAGATAGGAGCTGTATCTAACCGAACATCAATACTAAACACTACTTCACTATCTGGCGGTAGTCCCGACAACTCTTTAGGAAAAATATCCAGGAAGTCTCACAACCAACAGTGCAATTTTACCATCAGCACACACTTCTTCCATTACTCTAGCTTCCTGACTTACCAACTTCTTAACACGACCAAGCGGTGCTTCACTGGCATGGAATTCAAATTCCTGACGATCTGGTATCCGGAACACCACATTTTTCTCACGGCAGTCAATTACAACATGAGAAACTCTCAGCCAATCCATCACCAAGATGACATCAAAACCTGAATTGTTGATGATGATCAAATCGGCTTCAAACTCGACACCACCAATAATTAAAGGGCTCTGTTCACAAATCTGATAGCACACAATGACACATCCACCTGTAGTGATATTCCATACTGCTGGAATAGCATTGCTGGCCAAATGATGTAGGTTGACGAAGCAGGAGGAAACAAAGGAATGAGAAACACCGGAGTCAAAAAGGACATGAGCGGGAAAGGAGTGAACTAAGATAATGCCTAGAAAGAAGTCAGGGAATGAGAATACGAATATGCAAAATGTATGCAAAACAGATAAGCATGAATGGTTAACAATAGAAGAACAACATAATTGAATTGATAACAAAGCAAAACAATACAATTATAGGCATACCTGCAACCACGCCAATGGCGGCCTTAGAGTCCTCTGCAACCAGGTGTAGGCCTGACCACGGCCTCCAGAAGGACCTTATCTAGGAGCAGCTCTCCTCTGATCAAATACTTTCTTTTAAGGTGGGAGTGGTGTAGAACCCCGTATTTTCAAATATTATTTTAAATATTTGAAAAATGAATTTAATTTGATTTTTGGAGAATTTAATAAATATTTTCAGAAAAATTTATCTTATTACACGTGCAAAACACGTGCAGACACTTTTGAGAAGTTTGAAAATTTTAGTTTTCTTTATGAGAAATTATTATTTAATATTTGGGATTTATTTAGTATTTTTCCAGATTTTTTTTCTGAAATTAATTGGAACTATTCGCAATTTTTGAGAAAAGAATGACCTTTTTGCAAATTTGACATTTTTAGGGGTTAAAGTGCAAAATGTATATCCTGGACGTTTTGAACAGTATTGGTTAAGATTTAGAATTATATTTTACTTTTAAATCCTAATTTAAATGAATTTGATTGAATTTCCAAGACTAACATATATATGTAAGTTGTATTTTGGAAAGGATTGTTTTGCAAAAGTGTGGGTAAAACCCTAATATTCATTCCCGGATATTTAAGATAATTTTTCCAGCCGTCATTGCTACAATATACAGAATTTTGAAGATTTGTTTTGGTGGAGAAAGAAGAACTTTTGGATCTAGCAAAGAGGAAAGCTTTTCGTTGAATCCTCTCAATTCAAAGGTGAGTGACATTGTGTGATTTGTTTTGTTTTGTGAATGATATAAATTTTGTTTTATTGTTGATCCATGTATACGAGTGGCAATGTTGTTTGATTTGATATTGTGAATGATATAGATCTTGTATTGTGGTATGATTCATGTGAATAATGATTGTTGTTTGTACCATGTTGTGAAATCTACGGATAATTTGTAGATCCTTGTTTATAAAATCGTATTGCTAAAGGCATGATTAAGATTTGGGTATGGCTATGATCGGATGATGAACATCTGGATCTTATATAATGTGGATCAAGTTTTTATTGAGAGTTGTGAAAGATATTTAGTATTGAGAAACCCTAATGAAAGAATTAGTAATCTAGAACATGAGAACTTGAGTTTGACATTTGATGTTTTGAGTAATATATCCATAACGAGGATTAGTTGAGAATTGTCATTTTTCCTGAATACGAACTATTTCCATAAACAATGAATCTTTAGAAAAGCTCCAGTTTTGATTATTGTATTCAGACCTAAGTTATGAAAACTGTAGGCCAACAGCCGACTGGTCTAATTATCAGTCGACTGGTACGACCCTACTGATGTATCATTAGCCTTTTGAAAATCCGATCTGGACAGCCGACTGAGACCCCTGTCAGTCGACTGGTGTACTTAGAACTTTTTGTAAACTTATGTCAGTTTCTTGTCTGGACAGTCGACCGATGACTTCTTAAGTCGACTCATATGACTTAGTTTATTTTTGTAAAACTTTGGATATTGTCCTCTGGACAGTCGACTTACCACAGTATGAGTCGACTGGTACTGATAGATTTTTGGTAACTTGAGTGTTCTTTTGAATGATTAATCTTCAGATATTTTGGCCTATATTTTGTCTTCAGTTAAGCATTTGATTTTAAGATATTCAGTTGAGCCACTTTGTTTAGTGGAACTTTGCTTTAGACATTTGAGTTGAGTCTCTAGAGGTGTGTGACCCTAGTATGCCGGTGTTGAGTTATTTTGTTGAGGCCCATTGAGGCATTTCAGTTATTCAGTTTTGATTTTAGGCCGGTAGGGTACACCACTCTAGGAGATTCGTTGAGTAATTAAATAACCCACAAATAATAAGGACAGACACTAGTGGTGATATGATGAACGGGAACATGAGTTATGCACCTCAGTATGGCTTTAGATGTGGGATTTAATCTCCGGAATTATCCAAGTAACTTTCTTGAGATGTGGGATTTATCTCCGGAATTATCCAGGTAAATTACCTGCGATGTGAGATATATCTCCAGAATTATCCAAGTGGTTTGCTTGAGATGTGAGATTGGTCTCCGGAATTATCAAAGTCGAGGCGACGCACATGGCGTATTCATGTGATGATGTGTCAATGTTTAGATGTGGGATGATCTCCGGAATTATCCAGGAAAATTACCTGAGATGTGGGATCTATCTCCGGAATTATCAAGCATGGGCTAATTCTCACAGTTTATCTTTATCTCGTAGTAGTCATCGTGTTAGGATTAGTTGCATAGCGGGGGATTGAACCCTATGAAGTGGAGACGTTAAGGGCTTGCACCGAACCTATGTAGAATGGGATGCATAGACTTCGACAAGTATGCATTAGTGAGTCCACATATAGAAATTGTGTTTTCTTGACTTAGTTGTATGCATGTGGTTTCCCGGTTTTCTACACTTAACACTTGGTTGGTATCACTTGTTGTTACTCTTCTTGCTATCTTATATTTTATGTATTTTGGTTCACTATATGTTGCTTATGAATCCTTGCTTAAAGATTGTTTATATTGTTGTTGTTTTGTGTCACTCACACCATTTGTGGCTGACCCCTTTAGTTTGGGGGTTAGGGATCATCTCTAGCCTCATATGTTGCAGGTTGTTGCTTAGAGTTGGAGGTTGGATGCTTGAGTTGGTTTTTTGAGAAAAAGTGATTCACAAGAATTTTGTATAAAAGTGTAAAAGCAGATTTGAGTTAGTTGTGTTGTAAATAAAAAGAAATTTATGAGTTGAGATGTTTTTGAATTCCGCTGTGCTATGTAAAAGTTTGTTGTAATAAAAGTTGAAATTTTTAGTGGTGTTGGTTGTGTTTAATATTATATTGAAGTGGATTGCTTGGATTGTGCCACGTATTTTCTAAGATGTTATATTAGAAATTCGGGGCGCTACAGAGATTGGTATCAGAGCATGCTTCAATAGTAATACTAAACATGACATAAAAATAACCTAGGTGTGGACACTAGAGTGTGAGTACCTAGGTGTGGACATTAAATAGTGAGTATCACATAGACCTGAAACATGATGTTTAGCCTTTGGGATTCAATTGAGATTTTGCCAAAGGATATTGATGTGAGTTTGAATTGTGTGTGATGCTCTAACTTTTCTCTCGTTTTGCAGTATTCAGAATGGTTGCACCCAGGGGCAGGAATGGTGGCAACAATGAGGATGGATCGGGTAGTTCTCGAGGAACGGGAATTGACCTTGAGGCTGAATTTGCTAAGGTGTATCAGACTCTGAATGCACTAATGGCATTCAATTTGGAGCAAGCTCAGAATCAGCCGCAGAATCCGCAGCCAAATCTTAGAGCTGGACAGGGATTGGTTAACGCCGATCCTATCAAGCAGATCGAATCCTTTAAGAGGATGAGGCCGCCAGTCTTTGAGGGGCCATCTGATCCAACCGCGGCTGATGATTGGATTAGGAGGATGGAGACAATCTTTGAGGTATCGGAGACTCCGGCAGCCAGCAGGGTGAAGTTGGTTACGATGCAGCTAGAAAAGGATGCTGGTGTCTGGTGGGAGTCGCTGAAGAGGACTTTGGGAGAACAGCAGTTGACTTGGGAAGCCTTTCTGGAGGAGTTTAGAGATCGCTTCTTTCCCCTAGATGTTCAGGAGAAGAAGGCAACCTGAGTTCTTGAACCTTCAGCAGGGCAGCATGATCGTGCGGGAGTATGAGACCAAGTTTGCTCAGCTTTCGAGGTATGCACCAGAGTTGGTCATTGACGAGGCAAAGAAGGCCAAAAAGTTTGAGCAGGGCTTAAGGCCAAACTTGAGGTCGAGGATGATTCTGTTGGGCATCGGAAGGTTCGACAAGCTGGTCAGGAGAGCAGCTATGACTGAGGAGGACATGGACCAATTTCAGAAGAGGCAAGATACATGGAACCGAAATAAGAGGCCAGCATCAGGACAAAGTGGGAAGGGATTCCCAGCGAAGCAGATCAAGTTCAGTGATCCGGTGCAGAAGGCACCTGCAACTCAGGGAGTGACTTGTTATTACTGCAAGGAGGCAGGACATTACAGGTCAGCGTGTCCGAAGTTGGCGAAGCATATTTGTTCCCAGTATGGGCAGGCAGGACATTCTAAGCCCCATTGTCCACAATTGAGGAAGGATGGTTCAGGTGGAAGCAAATTCCAGAGGCAAGGGCGAGTATTTGCATTAACCGAGGAGGACGCGGGTAACTCGGAAGATGTAATACAGGGTATGCAAGAATTCTGATTTTATTTTTAAATCAATGTTATAAGTAAAACCTTTGTTTGAGAACAATTTAAGATTGAGTATCATTCTTATTGTAACAGGAGTTGTTTTAATTAATGGAATAAAGGTAAGGGTTTTATTTGATACTGGTTCATCGCATACTTTTGTATCGCCAAATTTTGCAAGGATCTTAGGTGTGGAGCCTAAGTTGTTTCCAGGCAGGGTTTTGTCGGTGGCAACGCCGTCAGGTGAAGAGTTGATTGCAGATCGATATTATGAGGGCTGTGATATCCAGATTGGTGGGAGGTTGTTCGGCATCGATTTGATCGAGCTGCAAGTATTGGGTGTGGATGTCATCGTGGGCATTGATTGGATGTCAATATATGATGCCACAATTAAATGCAAGCAGAAAGAGGTGTTGGTGAAAGCACCAGGTGGACCTGCAGTGACTTTCCAAGGGAAGAAGAAGATTCCGAAGGTGGCTGCAATGGTATCCAAGATGGCAAATTCAGATGAAGTCAAGGGCATTCCGGTTGTCCGAGATTTTCCTAAGGTGTTCTTGGATGATTTTCTAGGATTACCGCCGCAGAGAGATGTGGAGTTTTGCATTAATGTTCAGCCGGGGAGTGCGCCGATTTCTAAGCCTCCGTACAGGATGGCACCTGTAGAGCAGGATGAAGTGAAGAAGCAGATTGAGGAGCTGTTGAGCAAAGGGCTTATCAGGCCGAGTTCTTCTCCGTGGGGAGCGCCAGTGCTGTTAGTCAAGAAGAAGGATGAGTCGATGAGGATGTGCATTGACTATCGGGAGTTGAATAGGGTGACTACTCAGAACAAGTATCCACTGCCGCGGATTGATGATTTATTCGACAGGCTTCGAGGAGCAGCTGTGTTTTCGAAGATTGATTTGAGATCGGGGTATCATCATGTTCGAGTCAAGGAGGAAGATGTGAGTAAGACAGCTTTCACGACTCGTCATGGGCTCTATGAGTTTTTGGTAATGCCATTCGGGTTGACGAATGCGCCGGCAGTTTTCATGGATATGATGAATCGGGTTTTGAGGCCATTTATTGACTCCTTCGTGGTGGTTTTCATCGACGATATTTTGGTGTATTCGAAGTTGGAGGAGGAGCATTCTATGCACTTGACAGCGGTATTACAGAAATTGCAGGAGCATAGCTTGTATGCCAAATTGTCGAAGTGTGAGTTTTGGAAGTCTGAGGTAGCTTTCCTTGGTCATATCCTTTCTAAGGAGGGAGTAGCTACTGATCCCCAGAAAGTTGAAGCAGTGAAGGATTGGCCCAGGCCAACGTCTGTGAAGGAAGTCAGAAGTTTCTTGGGTTTAGCTGGTTACTACAGGCGATTCATCCAGGGTTATTCTCAGATTGCAGTTCCTTTGACAGGTTTGACCCAGAAGAATGTGGCATTTGTATGGACTGATAAGTGTGAGGAGAGTTTCCTTGAGTTAAAGGAAAGGTTGACCACTGCACCTATCTTAGCTTTACCGCAAGCTGGAAAGGATTATGATATCTACAGTGATGCGTATCTCAGAGATTTGGGTTGTGTCTTGATACAAGAAGGCAAGGTTATTGCCTATGGTTCGAGGCAATTGCGTCCACATGATAAGAATTATCCGACGCATGATTTGGAGCTAGCAGCTATCATTTATGCCTTGAAGCAGTGGAGACATTATGTTTATGGTGAGAAGGTTAACATGTACACCGACCACAAGAGCCTGAAGTACATTTATCAGCAGAAGGATCTTAATCTTCGGCAGAGAAGGTGGTTGGAGGTATTGGAAGACATTCGTCTGGAGATTAAGTATCATCCGGGCAAGGCGAATGTGGTGGCTGATGGACTTAGCAGGAAGAGTAGTTTATCAAGTTTGATCACTACTTAAAGTGAGTTGGCAGCAGAGTTTGATCAGGCAGGTATCGAGGTGGTGCTGCAAGGTTTAGGGGCATATTTAGCTCAGTTGAGGCTGCAACAGTCCTTGAGAGAGAGGATTGTGGAAGGTCAGAAATCAGACTCAGAGATTCAGAACATGTTGCAGCAGGTTTCAGAGGGCAAACTATCAGAGTTTCGTGTCCAAGATGGAATTCTTTGGATGGGTGAGAGGTTGTGTGTTCCAGATAATGCAGATTTGAGAGATAGTATCTTGCAGGAAGCACACAGTACCTTGTTGTCAGTCCATCCTGGAGGCACGAAGATGTACAGGGACATCAAACAGCACTTTTGGTGGGCTGGTATGAAGCGGGATGTAGCAGATTTTGTGGCAAGGTGTCTGAGTTGTCAGCAGATCAAAGCAGAAAATCAGAGACCTGGAGGTTTGTTACAGCCGTTGCCCATTCCGGAGTGGAAATGGGAGAATATCAGTATGGATTTCATCAAGGGTTTGCCGAGGAGTTCGAAGGGCAATGACTCGATTTGGGTTGTTGTGGACCGTTTGACTAAGTCGGCTCACTTTCTAGCCATGAAGATTACTTGGTCGATGGAGAAATTGGCTGAGTTGTACATTGGTGAAATTGTGAGACTTCATGGAGTTCCTGTGTCGATTGTTTCCGACAGAGATGCAAGGTTCACTTCAAGGTTTTGGAAGAGCCTACAAGCAGCATTAGGCACCAGAACTGATTTCAGTTCCGCTTTTCATCCACAGACTGATGGTCAGACGGAGAGGGTGAATCGAGTGCTGGAAGACATGTTGAGGGCTTTTGTTATAGATTTCGGTGGTAGTTGGGAGAGATACTTGGCATTGGTTGAGTTTGCTTATAACAGCAGTTACCATACGAGTATCGAGATGGCACCGTATGAGGCTTTGTACGGGCGGAGGTGCAGGACACCTGTTTGTTGGTACGAGGTTGGCGAGAGGCAGATGTATGGTCCTGAGATCGTGCAGCAGACGTCGGAGCAGATTGAGCTGATTCGCAAGAGATTGGTTGAGGCTCAGAGTCGGCAGAAGAGTTATGCTGATACTCGACGAAGAGACTTGGAGTTTGAGGTTGGGGATGCAGTTTTCCTCAATGTTTCTCCGACCAAAGGAGTGATCAGGTTCGGTAAGGGAGGCAAGTTGGCGCCAAGGTATATTGGGCCATACAAGATCGTGGAGCGGATTGGCAAGACAACATATAGATTGAAGCTTCCAGAGGAGTTGGCACAAGTGCATGATGTATTCCATGTGTCAATGTTGAGGAAGCATGTGCCAGATCAGAATCATCAGTTGGTAGAGATTCCTGAAGATCTACAGGTGGACTTGAGTTACAAGGAACAGCCTGTTGAGATCGTTGACCGTAGAGAGAAAGTTCTTAGGAGCAAGGTGATGCCTATGGTCAAGGTGCTGTGGAGGAATCAGCAGTTCGAGGAGGCCACTTGGGAGCCAGAGGATCACATGCAGAAGGATTTCCCTGAGCTTTTTGTATGAGTGTATTTCTTTTATATGATTGTAATTCTTTTGAATGATTGTACCATTGATTGAGTTATAATTCTTCTATTTTGATTATGTTGTCATATGCAATTGTTTGGACTATGTTCTATTTACGAGATATTGTTTCTTTTGTGAGTATGTGGTTTGGACTCATTAGTAGTAGTTCTGAGGACAGAACTCTTCTAAGGAGGGAGTGATGTAGAACCCCGTATTTTCAAATATTATTTTAAATATTTGAAAAATGAATTTAATTTGATTTTTGAAGAATTTAATAAATATTTTCAGAAAAATTTATCTTATTACACATGCAAAACACGTGCAGACACTTTTGAGAAGTTTGAAAATTTTAGTTTTCTTTATGAGAAATCATTATTTAATATTTGGGATTTATTTAGTATTTTTTCAGATTTTTTCTGAAATTAATTGGAACTATTCGCAATTTTTGAGAAAAGAAGGACCTTTTTGCAAATTTGACATTTTTAGGGGTTAAAGTGCAAAATATATATCCTGGACGTTTTGAACAGTATTGGTTGAGATTTAGAATTATATTTTACTTTTAAATCCTAATTTAAATGAATTTGATTGAATTTCCAAGACTAACCTATATATGTAAGTTGTATTTTGGAAAAGATTGTTTTGCAAAAGTGTGGGTAAAACCCTAATATTCATTCCCGGATATTTAAGAGAATTTTTCCAGCCGTCATTGCTACAATATACAGAATTTTGGAGATTTGTTTTGGTGGAGAAAGAAGAACTTTTGGATCTAGCAAAGAGGAAAGCTTTTCGTTGAATCCTCTCAATTCAAAGGTGAGTGACATTGTGTGTTTTGTTTTGTTTTGTGAATGATATAAATTTTGTTTTATTGTTGATCCATGTATACGAGTGGCAATGTTGTTTGATTTGATATTGTGAATGATATAGATCTTGTATTGTGGTATGATTCATGTGAATAATGATTGTTGTTTGTACCATGTTGTGAAATCTACGGATGATTTGTAGATCCTTGTTTATAAAATCGTATTGCTAAAGGCATGATTAAGATTTGGGTATGGCTATGATCGGATGATGAACATCTGGATCTTATATAATGTGGATCAATTTTTTATTGAGAGTTGTGAAAGATATTTAGTATTGAGAAACCCTAATGAAAGAATTAGTAATCTAGAACATGAGAACTTGAGTTTGACATTTGATGTTTTGAGTAATATATCTATAACGAGGATTAGTTGAGAATTGTCATTTTTTCTGAATACGAACTATTTCCATAAACAATGAATCTTTAGAAAAGCTCCAGTTTTGATTATTGTATTCAGACCTAAGTTATGAAAACTGTAGGCCGACAGCCGACTGGTCTAATTATCAGTCGACTGGTACGACCCTACTGATATATCATTAGCCTTTTGAAAATCCGATCTGGACAGCCGACTGAGACCCCTGTCAGTTTACTGGTGTACTCAGAACTTTTTGTAAAATTATGTCAGTTTCTTGTCTGGACAGTCGACCGATGACTTCTTAAGTCGACTCATATGACTTAGTTTATTTTTGTAAAACTTTGGATATTGTCCTCTGGACAGTCGACTTACCACAGTATGAGTCGACTGGTACTGATAGATTTTTGGTAACTTGAGTGTTCTTTTGAATGATTAATCTTCAGATATTTTGGCCTATATTTTGTCTTCAGTTAAGCATTTGATTTTAAGATATTCAGTTGAGCCACTTTGTTTAGTGGAACTTTGCTTTAGACATTTGAGTTGAGTCTCTAGAGGTGTGTGACCCTAGTATGCCGGTGTTGAGTTATTTTGTTGAGGCCCATTGAGGCATTTCAGTTATTCAGTTTTGATTTTAGGCCGGTAGGGTACACCACTCTAGGAGATTCGTTGAGTAATTAAATAACCCACAAATAATAAGGACAGACACTAGTGGTGATATGATGAACGGGAACATGAGTTATGCACCTCAGTATGGCTTTAGATGTGGGATTTAATCTCCGGAATTATCCAAGTAACTTTCTTGAGATGTGGGATTTATCTCCGGAATTATCCAGGTAAATTACCTGCGATGTGAGATATATCTCCAGAATTATCCAAGTGGTTTGCTTGAGATGTGAGATTGGTCTCCGGAATTATCAAAGTCGAGGCGACGCACATGGGGTATTCATGTGATGATGTGTCAATGTTTAGATGTGGGATGATCTCCGGAATTATCCAGGAAAATTACCTGAGATGTGGGATCTATCTCCGGAATTATCAAGCATGGGCTAATTCTCACAGTTTATCTTTATCTCGTAGTAGTCATCGTGTTAGGATTAGTTGCATAGCGGGGGATTGAACCCTATGAAGTGGAGACGTTAAGGGCTTGCACCGAACCTATGTAGAATGGGATGCATAGACTTCGACAAGTATGCATTAGTGAGTCCACATATAGAAATTGTGTTTTCTTGACTTAGTTGTATGCATGTGGTTTCCCGGTTTTCTACACTTAACACTTGGTTGGTATCACTTGTTGTTACTCTTCTTGCTATCTTATATTTTATGTATTTTGGTTCACTATATGTTGCTTATGAATCCTTGCTTAAAGATTGTTTATATTGTTGTTGTTTTGTGTCACTCACACCATTTGTGGCTGACCCCTTTAGTTTGGGGGTTAGGGATCATCTCTAGCCTCATATGTTGCAGGTTGTTGCTTAGAGTTGGAGGTTGGATGCTTGAGTTGGTTTTTTGAGAAAAAGTGATTCACAAGAATTTTGTATAAAAGTGTAAAAGCAGATTTGAGTTAGTTGTGTTGTAAATAAAAAGAAATTTATGAGTTGAGATGTTTTTGAATTCCGCTGTGCTATGTAAAAGTTTGTTGTAATAAAAGTTGAAATTTTTAGTGGTGTTGGTTGTGTTTAATATTATATTGAAGTGGATTGCTGTGATTGTGCCACGTATTTTCTAAGATATTATATTTGAAATTCGGGGTGCTACAAGTGGAGGTCTGCCCTAACCACGAGCATGTGCTCCCTGCGGAGCGGAACCTCCAACTGGTGCAAGGGGTCTGTTCCTTGGGCAGTCACGAACCATGTGGTCATTACTTCCACACAGAAGGCACTGGTGATTGGCTATCATGCAGTCTTTCCGCAAATGTCCAACCTTGTGGTAGTCATCACAATTCTAATTTAACCTTGGGGCAGCAGGTGAATATGGCAGTGTCCTCGCTGGAAGGGTCAGAACTGGCCTCCGAATAGGTCATCCAGAAGACCTAGCAGCAACAGAGTGCGGGACAGGCCGCAGATTGGCACACTTTCTCTTATGAGTTTGCTCCTGGATTCTAGCAGAATCCAGGATAACCGCATACGATCGGAGTCACAGGGTAGCAAGGCGGTCTTGAATTTCGATATCCAGACCCAACAATAATTGGAAGCCTCGATCTTCATCATTTTCCACCATGGAAGTAGCAAAGCGGTTCAGTCGAGTAAATTCCACAGTCGTCTACGGTCCGACTCCCCTGGGTTGAAGACGATGTTCAGTTTAATGTTGTTACATTATGAAATAAACATCGAAATTTGCAAAAATAAACACTATCCGGCGAACCTGGGTTAGCGAGACAAATTGTCGTTCCATTTCATCTTTAGTGACACTAGGAAAGAACTTCATGAGGAAGCTCTCTGTGAAGATGGCCCAGGTGATGGGTTGCCCCAGTCATCCAGTCTCTGCTCACCACAAGATGTGGGCAAGATCAACAAACTGGATGATCACGATATCCACCCAATCAACATCCAAAATCTGCACTGCCATTAAAAACTGCTCAGTCCGAATTAGCCATTTCTCGGCTTCAAGTGGAGTCTCTGTAATACCCTGATTTTCCTTAATCTATGAAAGATTATTTATTTATGATATGTTTGTGTAGCATGTTGTCTATTATTTCCCCACATGATGAATAAAGTATATTATTTTCTATAAAGCATTCTTCTTGAAGCCCAATGTTGATTTACTTATTAAAAATATTTATTTTGGCCCAAATGAACTTAAGCCCATAAATTTAACCTTTTATTTCTCTACGGCCCATTTTGTGTAACACTTTTTATGGATTATATTTTTTGTACAATTTTATTAGTGTGGGTGTGCATGCACGTGCATTTCGCATACACGTGCATTGAGCACTCTTCTTTGGCCGGATTGTGGGTAGAGTAGTGGCACCCATCATGGGCGGTTGTGTGGGAATGTGGGTAGTTTCTCAACTCCCTAATGCATCTCCACCTTTGATCTTGTAACTCCCCTATTAATCTTAGCCCTCTATTCTATCTTTCTCCTAGTATAAATACCCCTCCCTTTTTCCCTGTCTTTTTACATTAAGACTTTCTAAGATTATTATTGTAAGAGAGTTATTTGTGAGTTTGTGTGTGGGAGCTTTTCTGTGGAGACGAGCAGCATTGCTGAGGAGCTAGGTGTGGAACAAAGGAGCAAGGAGTACATTACCGTATTGAAGAGTTTTTGCGGGATTTTCGTTTATTTCTTCATATAAGGTGGGTGTTTCTCAGGACTTCTAATGTAGGAAATTATACTATGATTATTTGATTGCTACCATGTTATGAGAAGTGAATTGAATGTAGTAGAATTGCTTAAACATGCTATTGATATTGAGAACGGAATTGTCGGTACAGTCGACTGGCATGTGAACCAGCCGACTGGTACGAGACACTATTTTTCATAATGTGCTGATAAACATGTGTACAAATAGACATGATGGTGTGATTATTGTATGTATATTTTCCTATGACACATATGATGGAGGGAAGGTAAATGAATGAAAAGAACTAATGGTGACTAATAACTTAGAAGTGCCGGAGCAGTCGACTGATACTAGGGTTCAGCCGACTGGTACCGTACTGGAGTATGACTGTTTGGAAGTTCCATGAATTAAGATATTCTATTCTGTAAAGCTATTATGATGACTTGAGATTTATACCTTTATTATCATGAGAAAGTATGAGCAATGTGAACGCATGTTTAGAGTATTTTTCTCTAAAGAAAAGAGCATATTAGTAACTTGAAAATTCATGCTGTAATGCTACTGAACAATAAAGAGACCCCGTTTAGGGAATAGGAATTTATGTATATTGTAAATTGACATCATGACGCAAGTGCGTGTAAGAACTTTGAATAATCTCTCTAATTGAAAAATGGTTCTGTCCAGTCGACCGAATGCGTGTAGCAAGTCGACTGATCTGGACTTAGAAATTGTGTTGTTGAAATCTCCAGGACAGACGACTGATGGATGAACAGTCGACTGTCATGTGGACAACTTGTGAACCTGAAAAGTTACGGGACAGGCGACTGGTTGTGTACAACAGTCGACTATCCCGAGCATTTACGATGATACTGTATGTGACTGTATGAGTCGACTGGTGTTCTTCCAAGTCGACTGTGCAGAATAGACTTTGATATATTTGAATTCATGTTATTTACTGTTGGTAATTGTGAACTTTATGATTTAAGTCGATGGACTCTGTTTATGGCTGTATGAATTATGTGAAAGGGATCATAGATAAGAATTGAGAATTAAATGAATATATGGAATGTTAAATCATGATGAGAAAGTCTGTGAGACTCTAAAATGAATTATGAGCTGATGATGCTCAATTGGATATTGTGAATTTGAAATTGAACGAAAGAGTAGCTAAGTCTCCCCGGCAATGAATTGAAATGATGTTGAGAAATAGACCAGGTTGGTCACGTGAAATGAAATGATAAGTCCGGTTTAATGGAGAGGCTAACTTTAGAGCTTGATTTTTATTCATGATTCTAATGTAACTTTAATACATAGTGTGGAGGTGATGAAGGTGAAAGAAAAACATGAGTATGAGAGCTAGGGTACGGTGCGGGTGTGTGAGCCGCAGAATGCATGCTTGATGAGTCAAGACATGGCGCGGGCACAACTCAGTAATGATCGGACTTTAGTCACGCTTATGGGGTGTTTTGGTGACTGCAAGAGGAGTGTGTTCAGGGAGGAGGCTGAATTGTCGCAGAATGCATGCTTGACGAGTCAAGACATGGCGCGAAATTCTACTCCAGGGGCCAGGATACATGCTTGTACTCATAGAATCATCTAGGATATTCACTGGAATTACAGAAGTAGAGTAAGTCATGGCGGGGGATTGAACCCTACAAACAATGAAGAACGATTAAGAGGCTTGCCCTCGAACCTATGTAGTATGGGATGCATAGAATTCGAACAAGTGCGCATTAGTGTCATGTTAATTAAATAAATTGCATTAAGGATTAAGTGCACAATCATGACACGACATCATTAAAAGTTCCCTTTTGTTTTACATGCTTATTATGAACAAATTGTGATTCTGTTAAGAAATGAGATTCATTATACTGTTTCTGACATAGAGAGGATGGCCATGTATAATTATCGTCGGTTGAATAAACTGACGTACCCACAGTTTTGTATGCAGGATAAATTACACGTAAGAGGAATGGATGCATAAAGAGCTTATTATGTTGTTGTTCATTAATGTAAATGTTGTATATTTTGCTTCCGCTGTGTAAATTTAAATGTAAGATGTTGTAACTCTGATGTAAAAAGAAAAGTTTGAATTTTCTTGTAAAATTGTACTTAAAGAAAGTGAAAAGATCCTGAAGAACATCTCGAATTCAGTAATTTGGAATTCGGGGCGTTACAGAGTGGTATCAGAGCCACGCTTTTCTACGCTTTCACACTTGTACAAGTTTATAAGGAACGACACCCTAGATGTGGACATTAGAGTGTGGGTTTGAGTTTAGAGATTTAAATGTAAGTGACTTACATTTGTGTTGCTCTATGATTTATGCTTCTTCCTCTCTATTTCTAAGATGGCTGATCACTTCGACCTTGCTGGAGGCGACGACTGGCATATTATTGAGGAAGAGTACCATCCTGGGCAAGCAGATTCTGATGATGAGGAGTACCCTGAATCTCGAAAGATTACCCCACCGCCGGATTCATCTGACGATTCTTCTTCCGATGATGAAAAGGGACCAGCTCTGAGTGGCACTGTGGCTTCTCTTCAGAGGCAAGTGGATACCCTGAAGTATAGAGTTGGAGTTTTGGAGGCTCAGCTGGCGCAGCGGAAGGCCGATTTCTCTGTTCTCAGTCACCGAGTATGGGAACTTGAGAAGAGAAAGAACCTGACGGATGTGTTGAAGGACCAAGTGGATGAACTGCGGGATGAACTTCGAGCAGCGAAGAGGACCCGTAGAGATTAGATTGTCCTAGTTTCTATTTTCTTCTATTCTGATGTCAAAAATGTTTTAATTCGAATGTATAAACTTTGGAATTCAATGAAATGCAAGTTGGTTTAATTTCTTGTCATATACTTCGAATTTAATGGATCTTTTGCATCAGAATATGTCGAGAAGGGGGGCCAGGAATGGCAAAGGTTTGGATATGGAGACTGAAATTGCAAGGGTTTACCAGACGCTGAATGCATTGGCTGCAAACCAAGGAAGGGGACCGGTGAATCCAGTACCCGAGGCAATTAAGCTAGTGGAATCGTTCAAAAGAATGAAACCACCAGTGTTCGAGGGAAAGTCAGACCCAGATGCGGCTGACAACTGGATTCGGCAAGTGGAGACAATCTTCGAGGTGTTGGAGACACCGGAGGGTAGCAAGGTCAAGTTGACGACTTTGCAGTTGGAAAGGATGCGGCTGTTTGGTGGCAGTCGATGAAGAGGACCATGGGCGGCTTGTTGCTTGGCTGGGAGGAATTTCTGGAAGAATTCCGCAGCCATTATTTCCCCTCCGACGTCCAGGAGAAGAAGGCCATGGAGTTTCTGTCACTCCAGCAAGGAAGCATGTCAGTAAGGGAGTATGAGACTAAGTTTACTCAGCTCTCCAGGTATGCTTCAGAACTGGTGATGGATGAGGCGAAGAAGGCTCGCAAGTTCGAGCATGGTCTGAGGCCAAGCTTGAGGTCTCGTATGATACCTCTTGGTATCAGGCGATTCGATAAGCTGGTCAAGAGGGCGGCAGCGACGGAGGCGGATATGGAGCAGTTCCATGTTGCTCAGCACCAGAGGAACAACTGGCAGTCCGGGAAGAGGCCTGCACAATCGGGGAGTTTCAAGGGGCAACCATCTGCACAGAGGTTCAAACCGACAGGGGCGAACGCTGTCAGTGTAGCTGGAAGACCTGGAAACGATGTAGGGAGACCCTCTGCAGTCACTTGCTTTAACTGTGGTGAAGTGGGACATTACCAATCTCGATGTCTCAAACCGCGGACTGGCAATCACAATGTGCCAATACAGCAGACTGGGAAGAGGCCGTACCAGTCAGGGCGAGTGTTTGCTTTGATGGAAGCTGATGCTGAGGAAGCGGATCAGGTCATCTCCGGTACGAGGGTTGATATTTAGTGTGGTTTCGTTATTTCTCCTTCCCGTTATATTGTGAAACTGTTATATAATAGTGTGTATTATGTAACAGGAGAACTCTATCTTAATGGAAAGAAAGCTGTTGTATTGTTCGGTACTGGATCCTCTCATACTTTTGTGTCTCCTAGATTTGCTAAAGTGTTGGGAGCTGAACCGAAGATTTTTCCAGACAAGATCTTAGCAGTAGCTACTCCATCAGGGGAAACTTTGACCACTGATCGGTATTATGCTGATTGCGAGATTGTGATTGGAGATCGAATCTTTGGCATTGATCTGATCGAGCTGACTATCTTGGGAGTCGATGTTATCATTGGCATTGATTGGATGTCGGTGTACAGTGCAAGCATCGAGTGTAAGACCAAGACGGTAACAGTGAAGGCTCCAGGTGGACCTGAAGTCATGTTCCAAGGGAAGTTGAAGTGTTCTAAGCTGGTGGCAACTATCCGCAAGGAAAAGACTCCTGTGGAATTGCAAGGGATCCCTGTGGTTCGGGACTATCCGACTGTGTTCTTGGAAGATTTTCCTGGGTTACCTCTGCATCGTGATGTAGAGTTCAGCATCACTATTCAACCAGGAAGTGCACCCATTTCTAAAGCACCGTATAGGATGGCTCCAGTGGAACAGGATGAAGTGAAACGGCAGATTGAGGAACTGTTGGGAAAAGGCTTTATTCAACCTAGTGCGTCACCTTGGGGAGCACCAGTGCTTTTGGTAAAGAAGAAGGATGGATCGATGAGAATGTGTATCGATTACCGAGAGCTGAATAAGGTCACTGTTCAGAACAAGTATCCGATTCCTCGAATTGATGATTTGTTCGATCGTCTACAAGGAGTGGCTGTATTCTCCAAAATAGATCTTCGGTCAGGATATCACCAAGTGCGAGTGAAAGCTGAAGATGTGCACAAAACTGCGTTTAGAACTCGACATGGGCATTACGAATTCTTAGTTATGCCATTCGGAGTGACGAATGCACCCGCAATCTTCATGGACTTGATGAACAGAGTTCTGAGGCCGTTTATTGATTCTTTTGTCGTGGTGTTTATCGACGATATTCTCGTGTACTCCAAGTCTGAGGAGGAGCACACTGAGCACCTGGCAGCAGTTTTGCAGAAGTTGGAAGAGCAGCAGTTGTATGCCAAGTTATCCAAGTGTGATTTCTGGAAATCTAAAGTGGCATTCCTAGGTCACATCCTTTCTAAGGAGGGAGTGGCAACTGACCCTCAGAAGATAGAGGTAGTGAGAGATTGGGCTAGGCCTACTACAGTGAAGGAAGTCAGAAGTTTCCTTGGGATGACTGGATACTACAGGAGATTCATTCAAGGTTATGCTCAGATAGCTGTGCCGCTTACTGAGTTGACCAAGAAGAATGTGAGCTTCAAGTGGACTGAGCAATGTGAGGCGAGCTTTCAGGAGTTGAAAGATAGGCTGACTACTGCACCTATTTTGGCTTTGCCTAGAGCAGGTGTTGAGTATGATGTTTATAGCGATGCTTCACATCGGGGGCTTGGTTGTGTCTTAATGCAAGAAGGTAAAGTAATCGCTTATGGGTCTAGGAAACTACGACCACATGAGAAGAATTACCCGACTCATGATCTGGAGTTGGCTGCGATTATCTTTGCTTTGAAGCAATGGAGGCACTATGTGTACGGTGAGAAGTTGAATATGTACACAGATCACAAGAGCTTGAAGTATATATACCAGCAGAGGGATCTTAATCTGAGGCAACGGAGATGGTTGGAAGTGCTCGAGGATATGCGACCTGAGATCAAGTATCATCCTGGAAAGGCTAATGTTGTGGCTGATGCACTTAGTCGCAAGAGCAGTTTGGCCAGTTTGATTACAACTCAGAGGCATCTGATTGAAGAGTTGGATCGAGCAGGTATTGAGGTTGTCTTGCAAGGATTGGGAGCGTCTTTATCTCAGTTAAAGCTTCAGCCTACTTTGAATGCAAGGATCATTGCAAGTCAGGAAGTTGATGCTGATATCTTGGAGATGAAGGAGCAGGTTGGTGCTGGTAGGTTGCCCGGTTTTCAAACCAGGGATGGAGTGCTGTGGTTCGGAGATAGGCTGTGTGTTCCAGATCAGGTGGACCTAAAAGAGAGCATTCTTCAGGAGGCGCATGCTCCTCTTTTGTCAGTACATCCTGGAAGTACTAAGATGTACAAGGACATCAAACAGCATTTCTGGTGGTCAGGTTTGAAGCGGGATGTGGCTGAATTTGTCGCGAAGTGTGAGGTTTGTCAGCAAGTCAAAGCCGAAAATCAGAGACCCGGAGGTCTATTACAGCCGTTACCTATTCCGGAATGGAAGTGGGATAACATCAGTATGGATTTCATCACGGGATTGCCTAAGAGCCCTAAAGGCAATGATGCGATTTGGGTCATAGTCGATCGACTGACCAAGTCCGCTCACTTTTTGGCAATGAAACTCACTGCTTCGATGGACAAGTTGGCTGAGATGTATGTTGGTGAGATTGTCCGACTTCATGGTGTTCCCTCAACTATTGTGTCTGATCGAGATGCACGGTTTACTTCGCATTTCTGGAGGAGTCTTCAGGAGCTTTGGGTACCAAGACAGATTTCAGCACTGCTTTTCATCCACAGACCGATGGGCAGACCGAGAGAGTCAATCGTATTCTTGAGGATATGCTTCGGTGTTGTATACTAGACTTCGGAGGCAGTTGGGAAAGGCATTTACCTTTGGTAGAGTTTGCCTACAACAACAGTTTTGAGGCTAGCATCGGGATGGCGCCGTATGAAGCTTTGTATGGTAGGAAGTGCAGGACTCCTGTTTGCTGGTATGAAGTTGGGGAGCGTCAGTTGTTTGGTCCTGAGCTTGTGCAGCTGACTTCTGAGAAGATTGATCTGATCAGGAAAAGGTTGGTGGAAGCTCAGAGCAGGCAGAAAAATTATGCAGACAACCGGAGAAGGGACCTTGAATTTGAGGTTGGTGACTTCGTCTTTCTGAAGGTATCGCCCAGTAAAGGTGTGGTTCGATTTGGCAAAGGCGGGAAGTTAGCCCCGAGGTTTATAGGCCCATATAAGATATTGAAACGGATCGGGAAAACTGCTTACCGGCTTGAGTTACCGGAAGAGTTGTCTCAGGTGCACAATGTCTTTCATGTGTCTATGCTAAGAGGTTATATTCCAGATCCGAGACACCATTTGCCTGAAGTGCCGGAAGGTTTGCAGTTAGACCTGAATTACATCGAGACTCCTGTTGAGATTGTTGACCGTAGGGAGAAAGTCTTGAGGAATAAGACGATACCAATGGTCAAGGTAGTCTGGAGAAACCACTTGGTTGAAGAGGCTACTTGGGAATCTGAGGAGAGGATGTTGAAGGACTATCCTGAGCTTTTTGCTTGATTGTATCTTTGTATCTCTTGTTGTTGTGGTGTTTTCTGTTTTCTCGCTCTTGGCTGTAGTTCCGGGGACGGAACTATTCTAAGGAGGGAGTGATGTAATACCCTGATTTTCCTTAATCTATGAAAGATTATTTATTTATGATATGTTTGTGTAGCATGTTGTCTATTATTTCCCCACATGATGAATAAAGTATATTATTTTCTATAAAGCATTCTTCTTGAAGCCCAATGTTGATTTACTTATTAAAAATATTTATTTTGGCCCAAATGAACTTAAGCCCATAAATTTAACCTTTTATTTCTCTACGGCCCATTTTGTGTAACACTTTTTATGGATTATATTTTTTGTACAATTTTATTAGTGTGGGTGTGCATGCACGTGCATTTCGCATACACGTGCATTGAGCACTCTTCTTTGGCCGGATTGTGGGTAGAGTAGTGGCACCCATCATGGGCGGTTGTGTGGGAATGTGGGTAGTTTCTCAACTCCCTAATGCATCTCCACCTTTGATCTTGTAACTCCCCTATTAATCTTAGCCCTCTATTCTATCTTTCTCCTAGTATAAATACCCCTCCCTTTTTCCCTGTCTTTTTACATTAAGACTTTCTAAGATTATTATTGTAAGAGAGTTATTTGTGAGTTTGTGTGTGGGAGCTTTTCTGTGGAGACGAGCAGCATTGCTGAGGAGCTAGGTGTGGAACAAAGGAGCAAGGAGTACATTACCGTATTGAAGAGTTTTTGCGGGATTTTCGTTTATTTCTTCATATAAGGTGGGTGTTTCTCAGGACTTCTAATGTAGGAAATTATACTATGATTATTTGATTGCTACCATGTTATGAGAAGTGAATTGAATGTAGTAGAATTGCTTAAACATGCTATTGATATTGAGAACGGAATTGTCGGTACAGTCGACTGGCATGTGAACCAGCCGACTGGTACGAGACACTATTTTTCATAATGTGCTGATAAACATGTGTACAAATAGACATGATGGTGTGATTATTGTATGTATATTTCCCTATGACACATATGATGGAGGGAAGGTAAATGAATGAAAAGAACTAATGGTGACTAATAACTTAGAAGTGCCGGAGCAGTCGACTGATACTAGGGTTCAGCCGACTGGTACCGAACTGGAGTATGACTGTTTGGAAGTTCCATGAATTAAGATATTCTATTCTGTAAAGCTATTATGATGACTTGAGATTTATACCTTTATTATCATGAGAAAGTATGAGCAATGTGAACGCATGTTTAGAGTATTTTTCTCTAAAGAAAAGAGCATATTAGTAACTTGAAAATTCATGCTGTAATGCTACTGAACAATAAAGAGACCCCGTTTAGGGAATAGGAATTTATGTATATTGTAAATTGACATCATGACGCAAGTGCGTGTAAGAACTGTGAATAATCTCTCTAATTGAAAAATGGTTCTGTCCAGTCGACCGAATGCGTGTAGCAAGTCGACTGATCTGGACTTAGAAATTGTGCTGTTGAAATCTCCAGGACAGACGACTGATGGATGAACAGTCGACTGTCATGTGGACAACTTGTGAACCTGAAAAGTTACGGGACAGGCGACTGGTTGTGTACAACAGTCGACTATCCCGAGCATTTACGATGATACTGTATGTGACTGTATGAGTCGACTGGTGTTCTTCCAAGTTGACTGTGCAGAATAGACTTTGATATATTTGAATTCATGTTATTTACTGTTGGTAATTGTGAACTTTATGATTTAAGTCGATGGACTCTGTTTATGGCTGTATGAATTATGTGAAAGGGATCATAGATAAGAATTGAGAATTAAATGAATATATGGAATGTTAAATCATGATGAGAAAGTCTGTGAGACTCTAAAATGAATTATGAGCTGATGATGCTCAATTGGATATTGTGAATTTGAAATTGAACGAAAGAGTAGCTAAGTCTCCCCGGCAGTGAATTGAAATGATGTTGAGAAATAGACCAGGTTGGTCACGTGAAATGAAATGATAAGTCCGGTTTGATGGAGAGGCTAACTCTAGAGCTTGATTTTTATTCATGATTCTAATGTAACTTTAATACATAGTGTGGAGGTGATGAAGGTGAAAGAAAAACATGAGTATGAGAGCTAGGGTACGGTGCGGGTGTGTGAGCTGCAGAATGCATGCTTGATGAGTCAAGACATGGCGCGGGCACAACTCAGTAATGATCGGACTTTAGTCACGCTTATGGGGTGTTTTGGTGACTGCAAGAGGAGTGTGTTCAGGGAGGAGGCTGAATTGTCACAGAATGCATGCTTGACGAGTCAAGACATGGCGCGAAATTCTACTCCAGGGGCCAGGATACATGCTTGTACTCATAGAATCATCTAGGATATTCACTGGAATTACAGAAGTAGAGTAAGTCATGGCGGGGGATTGAACCCTACAAACAATGAAGAACGATTAAGAGGCTTGCCCTCGAACCTATGTAGTATGGGATGCATAGAATTCGAACAAGTGCGCATTAGTGTCATGTTAATTAAATAAATTGCATTAAGGATTAAGTGCACAATCACGACACGACATCATTAAAAGTTCCCTTTTGTTTTACATGCTTATTATGAACAAATTGTGATTCTGTTAAGAAATGAGATTCATTATACTGTTTCTGGCATAGAGAGGATGGCCATGTATAATTATCGTCGGTTGAATAAACTGACGTACCCACAGTTTTGTATGCAGGATAAATTACACGTAAGAGGAATGGATGCATAAAGAGCTTATTTTGTTGTTGTTCATTAATGTAAATGTTGTATATTTTGCTTCCGCTGTGTAAATTTAAATGTAAGATGTTGTAACTCTGATGTAAAAAGAAAAGTTTGAATTTCCTTGTAAAATTGTACTTAAAGAAAGTGAAAAGATCCTGAAGAACATCTCGAATTCAGTAATTTGGAATTCGGCGCGTTACAGTCTCAGTGCCTGAGAATTTATCTAGATGTAGCCTCATGAAATCTGGCACATTACCAGGTCTCGGTGGTAGTAACCCGGGTGCAGGTCCTGCGGGTTCCTTGTTGGCAACTTCAAAAGCTACCCTCATTAGCTCACTGTGTTCACGTTGTATCTGCATCATCTCAGCAACAGTGGGCTCTTCTGACCGATCATCCCCAGTTCGGGAAGAGGAAGCACCCTTTCTAGCCATGGTGTGCAATAAAATCAAATTGTTAGCATCCAGATTATAGGTTGGTTATCAATTATCCATGTGATTTATGTGTTGTACATATTGTTGAGTCAAACCGGTTAAACCCAAACTAATTAGGGTCTAACCTGGCTCTGATACCACTAAAAACCTTATCACGCCCCATTCCCGAAAACACGGAACACAAGCGCGTGACATTGGCCCAGCGAATGACTTGCATCATCCATGAGTTTTTATTGTTCAACTTAACAATATAAAAAGATAGATATAACCACGCATGCAATAAGAACAATCACATGAATAACAATACTTGGAATAAAATATGAAATAACCAAATACGATAATCCAACATCTGATACCACTAAAAACCTTATCACGCCCCGCTTCCCAAAAATACGGAACACAAGCACGTGACATTGGCCCAGCAAATGACTTGTATCATCCATAAGATGTTATTGTTCAACTCAACAATATAACAAGATAGATACAACCACGCATGCAATAAGAACAATCACATGAATAACAATACTTGGAACAAAACATGAAATAACCAAATACGATAATCCAATATCTGGAAACAAAATAAAAATCTCCGGGTCAAAAGCCCATAATACAATGTTAATAAACCTCATTACAAGAAGTCCAATAAAATAACGATCAATCTAGAAAGCAATAAATCCATAGAAAGACAGTTCTCCAAGTCTTGCAGGTAACTCTTCTTGATCACCTGTGAATACCTCATCTAAAAAGAGGAGAAAATTGTCCTCAGAGAAAGTCATGACAGCAAGTAGAGAAAGCAACGAACAATGGAAATACAGTACAACAATGAATTCAATAAAATAATATGAATCAATAACAATGGACAATTGTAATAATCAATATTAATGGTAATAATGCGATGGGTATAACAATAAATGATATTTCAATATTCGATGTCAATACTTAATGGTCGATCTCAATATCAATAACAATGTTCAATATCAATAGCAATGAAGATGTTCAACATGCAGTGTTAATATTGTGTCAATTCCTAAGTCTATTAGCTTTTAGCCTAACTAATGCACGTATTACTACATCCCATACCACAGGATTCGTATATATAATCAATGTTGTTTAGACCTAAGTGGTGTACTCTATAGATCATGTAATCGGCAACGATAATCAATATTCAATAATCACGATTCAATATTCAATGCACGATACGATAATTCGGCAACGATACAATACACGATAGATTGTGTTTACATTTTATCGATGCAATCAATTATGTTATGCAATCAGAGAAATTTGATGAACAATGGTATCAATAGAAATCATGAGTACAGTCAATAGGAGTGATGCAATAAGAGAATATCAAAAGTGCAATAGATCATGTAATGCATTTATCACAATCCAATTCAGCAATTATAATGAAATATATACAATTATATTAAGTAAACTTGGGAAACACAATTCTGGACAGTAGTAGACTACTGTACCAAAATCAAGTTTTCCACTGTTACTAAAATCCAAAACTAAATCCATCAGAAGTTCTAGAAACTAGACTGTCCAACGATTCCAACGCATACTCACAATACAGATTTAGATAACAGTAGATAGGTGAAATACATCATTCTTTACTGATTATAAGTTCTGACTGAAAATCAAATTTAGTTGTTACAGTAGTAAAACAAGTAAAAATCCAAAATTTAAAATTTCAAAAATATCCATTAAGTTCCTAATCATGTTAACTAATAGAATTTATTAGGGCAATATTTTAACATTAACTTAGCTTTTTAATAACTTAAGCATAAAGAAATACATGAATCAGGAATTCTGGAAATAATAAGGTAGCAATAATAAAAACACCATAACTCTTGCAATAAAACTTGGAGATAAATATTTTAGTTGTTCTGGAAACTAGAAACAGCAGTCTACAATTTACGTTTAGAAAGCTATAATTTTTTATGTCAAATACTGGGTCAAAAAGATCTCACAAGTTCCAAGCAGACAATAAAAATCAGGGTTCGACATATCTCTTGAAATAAAAGAGATCTAAACATGATGAACTTCAACTCAGTATTTAACAAATCTTAGATTCAGCATGGTAAACACATTGAAGAATACTTCCATACATTAGTTTAACATCAAACAAGGCTTCAATCAATCATTCAAGAACACCAACCTAATAATCAATTTTACAATAGTTTACTTGTGCGGTGTCATGCATGAATAATTTCTATTATCAATACTACATGAATGCATGAAAGATTCGATATTTTAGAGTCAATAATGACATGAAGTCTAGAATATCTTGGGTTAGCTCGTGTAAACCCTCAATATACTCAACTGAAGATAAACAATATAATAATACGATAAACAATCAGGATCTACTTGCGGAGTTTCAATGAAAGGCTCGAATGCGATACAATAATGATTCCGAGAGTGAAAAGTGACTTACCTAATTTGATGAATACAGATCATAAAATAGAATAACGAGATGAGAATTCTGGCAGCAACGGTGATGATCGCGAACAAAGCGAATCTTAATGTGATGATCACGGCCGGGTACAGATTTTGATGACGATCGACGGTTTATGATCAATTTGATCAAGCAATCAACGGCCGAGATCAAAGATTAAGTTGATCAGGGGCGGTTGATGATCCAAGACCAAAGATCAAGTGCAAGATCAAGCTCCGATGTTGATGATCGGTTGCTGACTGAGGCAACGAGGTGGATGATTAGGAGGCAGTCGACGGCGGTGGAGCATTGGGGACAGGGGTGGCGGCAGTGCAGGTGTCACTGCCGTGTGCGCGCTCAGGGGGAAGCAAGCGACGGGTGGACTCCAGCGAGGATGCAGGTGGTCTTCGTGGGGTTCTTTGGTGGAGGTCGGGTGAGCACACAATGGGGAAAGAGAAAGTGTTAAATAATGTTTAATAACTCGGGGGTTGTGATTTAGTGGGTATTTAGTGGAGGATAGTTGCACAGATAGTGGAACTGTGAGAGAAAATTTAGAGATGAACATGAGAAGTTAGTTTCTGCACGTTGAGAAGTGAGGGGGGTTTTAAAATGCAAGTCTATAGGGTTAAAATTATACAAATATACATGAGTATTGGGTTTGTGGGCTCAAAATAAAATAAACTAATTATTGGGTTGGGCTTCAAGTTAAATCATTAAATAATTGAATAATTGCATATTAGGCTTGGAATTAGAGGATATAATTAAAATGCTGAATTTCAATGTGATGGGCTGAATAAAATTGTAATGAAAAGGATATAAAGGATACATCAGGTTGGTTCAGAAAAAACATCAAAAATTTTATTTGAACCAAATACACAATACAATATATGAAGAAGACCAAAGATAAATATACAACAGGAAAACCGTATAATCGGTAACAGGGGTTACTTTTTAAGAGGTTGGGGAGTACTTGCTGATTTCTTTGAAAGAGGGGGCTTGACCAAAACTGACTTGAGAGCCCACTTTGATTGTTGCCTGTTCAAATAATTAGTTTCCCACTTGGGCTTGATGTCAGTCAAAGTTTTTCATCTTTCTCTGGTATTGTCTTTCAACATGATTAAGTGTTTTATCTCATCTAGATCAACCTGGAATTTCTTAAGATACAGTTATGTTCTAATCTTTTCCCAAAACTCAAACAATTTATAAGTAACAATACCAGCAAGCAATTTATCACAAATAGGAATCTCTTCGTTATTCAAATTACTTGCAATATCTTCTAAAATAGATACACGTGGGAAGAGAGACTTCCATTCCTAATACCTGAAACTTAGAAGTTGATCGATGTATTGCATTGTCGACAGATCCTCCTCAATTTCGAATTGCTTTTGCAGCTCCTTCCAAATTTCCTTCGCAGATGTGAACTTCCTGTAAGTTGCCACTAATTTCTGATCCAAGTAGCAGATCAAATACAAATGACCCATGTTCTGTTTGTTATCCCACTCATCCTTAGAAATTTCCACCTTTGCCAATTTATGTGTATGATATAATTTTTTTTCAAGTTTCATGATTCTGATTTGAAGTTCGACTCAATCTTTCTATGAATTAAACTCGGTATTGGTGAAGCCTATTAGTTTATGAGTTGTGACACCCATAATGATGATATCCTTAGGTGAGTTGGTAGCCATCTAGAATCCACACCAAGGTATGAGAGAGAAGAAGATTCGGGCTTTTATTTATTTATTTATAATTATTTTTGGGTTTTATTTTTTTAATTAAACAAGTAGGAGAAGAGAAGTTGCTTGCAGGTCGAGTTGGAGAGGCAGGCGTATTGGGTCAAGTTCAGGTTTTTTAAACCAAAGGCACGCCTAGGTTTAGATCGGTTCTGGTTCGGTTTGAGACAAAATCGAGACCAGTTTGGATAGAGTCTAGTTTGGTTAAATCCAAAGTCGTGACTGATCTGGTTCGGTTTAATGTAGGTGTAGACAGGGTCGGGTTTGACCGAGTCAGATTGGATGCAGGAGTGAACCAGAAAGCAGAGAAAGAGAAAGCTTAAGTTTTTTTAGAGAAACCCTAGCAGTAGTGGTGACGCGGTAGGGTACTGACCTTGTTGTCCTTCGGTTGCGATGGTGAGGTGTGACATAGGCGGGGGCTGGGCACAGTGTCGTTGGTAGCGCAAAGGGCTGCGCATAAGGTGGCCGAGGACGAAGGGGCAACAGCTAGTTGTAACCCCCATTCCCGACAATTAGTATTTTCCGTGTATTTTCTACAATTTTATTTTTTATAAATTTATTTTGTGCTAAATTCATTTTGGATTTTTATTGAAGTAATTTTTAATCGAAAATTTATTTATTTCAAATAGCAGTGTGTTTTAATCTTACTTTCTACATCTTATGGATCGGAAATTATATTTGAGCCCGAAAATAAATATATTATTATTATTATTATTGGATTATTTTAATAAAGTGTTAAACCTGGATACTATTTTTTGATGTAATTTTATTATTATTGTGATTATGATTATTAATTTTTATTTCTTGATTATCTATTTAAAGTTCATCTACTGAATTATTTTATTATTGTACTTGATCTAATTTTGTTGGTGATATCTAAATTATTTTTCAAGCCCCAATTTATATTTATTTATTTAATTGGATTAAAATTTTCGTTCATGAACTATTTTCTCTTTTTGTTGAGCTATCTATCTTGTGGATTTCATTTTATTAGATTGCAGGTATTTTATTTGAACCCTATTGTCTTCAAACCCCTCTCTTATTAAACCCTAAAACAATATTGCAGTTTGTTCTCAACCCAAACTCACTATTATTGGATCCTAACACAATAACCCAACTATCTACTTGTATTCTATAAATACAATCCTAATACAAACCCTAAAAATCTAAAAATACAATTTTCTAGCCGTCTTTCTTCTCCTTTTTCCTCTTTCTCTCTCCTCCCCCTTTCTCTCTCTCCGCTCAAGCCTGTCTGCCCCAATTCCCGACCACCTTCTCTGTTCGTCTTCTCCGGCGACACCCCCCCTCGTCGCCACTCACCATCAACGCCCAGAACCCCACCCTTGACCTCCTCCTCCTCAGCTCGCAACCACACAACAGCCCAATCGAAACCCCCTGCCTCTCTATCCCGTCGACCAACTCAGCCAGTGATGCCGCCATCAGCCAGCGATGCCATCGCCGTCGACATCAGCCAGGTCGTCGTCGCCGTCGACTCCGATCTCGAGTTCTCCTTCTTTCTACTGTTGTTGCAGTTTGTCTCTTGTTATTATTGGGTTCTCTTTAACACGTATTTTTCATGTGTTATATTATGTTGGTTCGTGGGTTCGTGGGTTCGTTGCTTCGGGATTCTCATCCTATTATCCTTTGTATTCAATTTCACCGTTTATAAGGCAAGTCACCGTCCCCTTGAATTTTACATTGAATTCAAATTCAAGTTTCATTAAAATTCATGCAAGTAGATCATATTCGTTATCATATCGCTGTATTGATCATCTTCGTTGGGTCTATTGAAGGTTTACACGAGCTAACCCCAATATTTTTGATATAGTGCCACTTTGACTCCAAAAATATTGAATCTTGCATACATCATATAGAATCGAGAATAGGGTTGTTCATATAATTATCACACAAATAAACTATTGTAGAGAGAATTGCTAGGTTATATGTTGTTTGATCGATTGATGGTTTATTGACGATAAATTGATGTACATTCGTGTTCTTCATATAAATTACCATGTTTTTATACCCTTCATGCTGATTAAGAAGTTTATCGACTAGTAGAATTGATACCCATATAGTCTAATTAATTTATTTGATGAAAACTACACAAAACCTGTTTATTGCTTGTTGGCCTGCATGTTGACTGCTAATTTTGAATCAGTAAATGATCTTAAAACAAATTACTTTCTGAATATGAATTTTATTCTTATCTTTCTAGTTTTTAGAACATCTTGAATTTTTGAATTCCGAGCTGTATAGCAAAAGTTATGCTTGTTTTACTACAGCTGTATTTTTACTTTCAGATTTTCAGTTTCTGTTATCTTTCATGTTCAAACAGTAAATAGGCTGATCAAATGATAAAATCTTGCTCTGAAAATTCCTAAATTGTTAGTAATCATGTTTAGGAGTCTAGAAAATATTTTTAATGAATTTAATATTGAGTTTTTACTGATTCTAAAAATAAAATAACATGATGTCGATTTTCAGCCTAAATATGAAATTTGAACAGAACAGTGTGTTTGACCTAGCTACTTTTGTCGGATTTTGAACTTTAAATATGCGTTGGAACCATGTGGAAGTCTGATTTCTAGAACATCTGACGGATTTACTTTTCGATTTCTAAAACAGCAGAAAATTGCATTTTTGTACAGACTACTCTTGCTGTCCAGAATTTTATATTTCAGTTTTTAATAGATTAACTATTCTTATATTGTACTATTGCATGAGTTAATGTATGTATATTGTATTGCATGATCCCAATGAGTTACGGTCATCTTTCTAATTGTCCTACTTCGTTTTACCATCCTATTGTTCCCTTATTGATACTATCGTTCACCGAAATGCCCGTTAATTGCATATTGTGTTGTTATATTGATAAATAATTAACAAGCTGAGATTTAAGGGTTGACTTTAGTGGTGGACAATATAGGTACTATACTCGAAGGAGGGGCCCGTGTTTCCCTAAATATTGTTCCAGCTACTATTTTATCGTGTGATTGTGGCTTACGACGGTAACTCAATCTATCGTGTATTGTATCGTTGCCGATGACCGAACCGTGTATTGAATATTGATTATCATTGCCGAGTACATAAACTATAAAATTCACTACTAAGTCTAAACGTAACTTATTTGTATGTAGCAACCATGTGGGTAAATAAATGGGACGCATTAAGTGCTACATTAGTTCAGATTAAAATGAAAAATAGGCTTAAGAATTGACACGACATCGACACTGCATATTATTAACGAATATTGGCTAAGTGTTATGATTATTGATCATTGATTATTGTTACAAAATATTGAATTATTGTTTATAGTCATTGAATCGATTATCATGATATTGATTATTGCTATCATGCCATGTTATTAATTCCTATTGATCCATTGAATTCCTTGTTATGGTGTTATTCCATTGTTCCCTGTTTTCCCTACTTGCTGTCTACGACTTGCTCTAAGGACAATTTTCTCTTCTTTTTAGATGAAGTATTTACAGGTGTTGATGGAGAATTGCCTGACGGATTGGGAGAACAACATTGGTGAAGGAATTGAAAGCATCGCCGCTTAATAAATTATTTTTTCATCATGGAGATTTAATTATTAGACTATTGTTATTTCATTGTATTGTGGGCTTTTGGCCCGAATATTGTTATTTTGGTTCCAGATGTTGGATTGTTATTGTACTTGGATATTATATATTGCTTCATTTCAAGTATTATTGTTCATGAGATTATTATTATTACCTGTGCAATTGTTATGTATTGATTATATTGTTGAGTTGATCGGATAAATAGCTTATGAGTGACGTTAGTCATTCGCTGGGCCAATGTCATGTGCTCGTATTCCGTATTTTTGGAAAGCGGGGCATGACACTAGGATTTCGGGGAAACCTATTTGTGGTGACTGCAAGGTAGGATACTGCCATTGCTATGTTGGTTGGCAGCGTCGGCGGGACCCAGGTGTGGCGGTGTAGTGGTGCAGGTTGGTGTTGTGGTCGGTGATGGCTGTAGGCTGTATCACTGCGTACTTAAGAGTATATATAATAATAATAATAATAATAATAATAATAATAATAATAATAATAATAATAATAGATGTGAGGGTAGTTGGGCCTATAGGTTGTTTCTATGGGCCTTGGTGTATGGTGTTTGGGCCACATGATGAGATAAGAAGAGTTGGTTTGGTTACACTCCACATGAGGTGGAGTGTAGGTGGGGCTCGGGGTGTGGTTTGGTGCTTGATGCACATGTTTATGTGTTTGTGCTGGCTGGTTGTGTTGTCCCACATCAGAGATTGCTTGGGAGAAATAAGTGTTTAAGCAATTAAAGCAATGATCAATTGGTACCTAATAAGCTATAGCACCTTTTCTGAGGCAAGCCTGTTGTTAGGATTTGTTTTGTTCATGTATGTGCACGTGTAGTCACGTGCGTAGCTGAGTCGGACTCGGAGAGTTACAAATGGTATCAGAGCTGACTTTCGACCCTGATTGTGGGTAAGAGTGGGTCAGAGGTACTCCTAAGATGAAGCTAGGAAAGTACAGATTCCGGGTAGGAATAGTACTGCTAGCAGAATCAGGGCACTCCACTCCACATCGGCTAGAAAAGTGATCCTTTGCTAGGTTGCATGTCTCGGGCTCAGCGAAGATGCTGAGTTCTTAAGGGTGGGTGTGGAACACCCTGTACTTAAGAGTACACACACACACACACACACACACACACACACACACACACATATATATACTAGATTTTCCCGTGGGCACGTGCCTACGGCACGTCTTCAGAATGATATAGCATATGAAAAGCCATGTAAACAGTAAATCAATAATTATATAGCTCAAGTTGGAATAGTATGACAATAATTAGTTGTGAATAAAAGTCAATGTTTTCATTAGTATATGTTGAAAAATAATTATAAATTGGGGTATAAAAGTCCATGTTTCCACACACACACACACACACACAGATATATATATATATATATATATATATATATATATATATATATATATAATATATAGAGAGAGAGAGAGAGAGAGAGAGAGAGAGAGAGAGAGAGAGAGAGAGAATTAAATAAATAAAGAAGTTGTTTTGGGGGAAAACTTTTGGAGGGGAAAATGTCTTTTGTGAGTTTAGATATGGGCCTTTAATTTTGGGGGGATTGAAGGAGAGCCACTTGATAGCTTTCCTTGTGTTTTATTATTTAGATATATAATAATTGTAATAATAATAATAATAATAATAATAATAATATATATATATATATATAGTAGGTTTGCCCGTTGACACGTGCCTGCGGCACGTTTTCGGAACGGTGCACCTGATTTGATTATATAAAATAGTTTTAGAGGTCCAGCAAATTAATTGAAGTAGCAAACATATTATATGAGGAAGCAACATATATATCTTTAAGCTCAACCACCGCCTTCTTGATCATTAGCTTGAACTTACCTGGAATGCATATAGTTTGTTAGAAACACTGCATAGTGTTTTTTTAACTTCAATATCACTTTTAGATGCTTGTAATCTTTATGTAAGGACATTATCATATAGGTTTTATAAAGCTTACTCTAATCCCATAACCACTATGAGCATATCTAAATACATTGGTAACGCAAGTGCAGATGTGAAGATATCTACAATACCAATAATCTAAACATTTGTTTGTCTGAGACTCAGTTTGCAATTAAAATACCTCTTATTATTATTTCAACCAAAACGAAATACATGAAATTCTCAAAACTCTAATCCAATCTAATCATTTCTTTTATCTCTACTTTGTCTCCCCATTGCACATTTATAAAAAAAAAATCAAAATGGATACATAACAAATTTACTTTAGCTGTTTTTCTTGAGTGGAGAGTTTGCACCATTCACTAGTAAACTCCAATCATCTCAATTCTATATATCCAAACATACACTAAAGGTTCTTATATGTTATATTATCTATGGTTTCTAATAACCAGTGAAGGGAACACTTCACGATAGTATTTTCTCTTATAGTAAAGAAATTAATGTTGCATATTTACCAAGTTATTTTAGGTTTGTAGTCAGCTTACCTGTCCTGCTATCGTTTGGAGGCCCAAATTGAGGCCACCAAATAATCCATCTCTCACTTGCGTACACCTTAAATCAAAACTAATAAAAAACTCATTAAATAAATCACTAAATTAAAATTTTTGGAAACAAAAAATAAAACAATCATACCTCTCTGAACTTAGATCCCATAGACACATAAAATTCGAGTCAGCAAAAAACTGAGTAATCCCCTGCGCACACAAAATTAAAAATTAGAATGAGAATTCGGTTAATGAGATGAAATTAGAGTCTTTGCATCACATTGAGGCTTTCGATTCGGTGGAGAGGAGTCGCTGATACGGAGTCGCTTGATATTCGCGCTCAATTTGGTGGAGGGGAGTCACCGATATGGAATCAGTAGCAGATCAGATATCGGCGACGACCACTTGATTGAGGTTCGATATTGGATTTGGATTTGGATTTTCTTTGAGAATTCCAAAATTTCAAATTTTCAAAATAAATGTATTAATTTTTTTAAATTTTAAAAATTTTAAAAACTTTAAACATTTTAAGAATTTTAAATTTTAAAATTTTAAAATTTTTTTTTTAAATTTAAATTTTTTATATATTTTTGATATTTTTTAATTATTTTAAAAGTTTTTCTAATTTTTAATTTTTTTAGTTTTTTAGTTTTTAAGTTTTTTTATTTTATATATTTTTTTAAATTTTTAAATTTTTATTTACTTAATTTTTGAATATAAGAGAGAGAGCGAGAGAGAGAGAGAGAGAGAGAGAGAGAGAGAGAGAGAGAGATAATTAAATAAATAAAAGAGTTGTTTGGGGGGGGATTTGAATTTGAGCTTTGGGGAGAAACTTTGGGGGGGGGGGGGGGATGTGTTTTGTGAGGTTAGATCCGAGCCTTTAATTTTGGGGGAATTGAAGGAGAGCCACTTGATAGCTTTCTTTGTGTATATATATATATATATATATATATATATATATATATATATATATATATATATTTGTAATAGATGTGAGGCTAGTTGGGCCTATAGGTTGTTTCTATGGGCCTTGGTGTATGGAGCTTGGGCCACATGATGAGATGAGAAGAGTTGGTTTGGTTGCACTCCACGTGAGGTGGAGTGTAGGTGGGGCCTGGGGTGTGGTTTGGTGCTTGTTGCATGTGTTTATGTGTGTGTGTTGGCTGGTTGTGTTGTCCCACATTGGAGATTGCTTGGGAGAAATGAGTGTTTAAGTAATTAAGTCAATTATCAATTGGTACCTAATAAGCTATAGCATCTTTTGTGAGGCAAGCTTGTGATGAGCAGTTGTTAGGATTTATTTTCTTCATGTGTGCGCACGTGCAGTCGCGTGCGTAGCTGAGCTGGGCTCGGGGCAGTACAATGGCAACGATCGATGCCAAGGAGGGGCGGCGAGATCGATGGAAGATAGGAAATGGGGATGACAACGACGAAGTTACGATGATGAATCAAATGATCTCTCTCTAACGGTATATATAAATTGCATATATAATGCTTCGAGATGGCGAAGGATGTTGAATACGAAATTAAAGTTTATGCTTTAGCGACTATTGTTTTGGTCGAAAGATTAAACCCTAGATTATTTTTTGATATTTAGCATACTACTCCCAGGCCATATATATAGCCAATACGGACTTGATGAACTTGTGGGTCACAAGTTTTTTCCAATAAGTCCACATTTTTTATATTCATGACCGGATCTTATATGTACATCACGTGTTGTATAGAACATAATAATATAGTTATATTGCAATACATATGTATGAGTTATATGACCTAAACACTGGAAACGTTCCCCTATAGGGTCCCCCTGAGATCAAGAGATCGTGTAGGGGTATGTTATCCGAACAAAATATAATGGCGATAACCATTGATTTACATGCATCATGTGTACTATTGACCAACAATTTATGTTCTTTCTTCTAAATAGTGATCTCTCAGTAAACAGATTTAATGACAGAGGGAAAAAGGGGGGAGAGGGGGTTGGAGAATTAACCCCTTAGAGCATCCACAGTCATGAAAGGTAAAAAAAATGGCAAAATACAAAAAATCGAAATAACAATTTGGGATTTTGCTGCAGTCATCAAATGCTAAAAAATAACAAAGTATCACAGATTTTGATCAGATGATTTCAAGTTCGTCCGATAAAATAAATTAAATTTTTTATAAATTTTTTGTGCTGAATAGTATATATTAATAATTTTTAATCTTAGACGAAACTTGAAGCTTCGTCGGAGGGGAAAAAAATCACCACGGACGAAACTTGAAGGTTCGTCTGTGACTAATTTTTTTTCCAGTTAACAACTAATTAAACGATTAATTATATAATTAAACCTAATTATCTAATTAATTATTTAACTAATTATCTAATTAAACTAATTAACTATCTAAACCATTTTATAAAATATCAGCCATTCCTCTCCGATGAAACTAGAAGTTTCATCCGATTTTTTTTTTTTTTTTGTTAATTCACAAAATTCCTCGAACGATAATATATATATTGTTATATCTTTCTGCCAAATATAGCAGTCTACTGTAGCGCAAATGAAAAAAAATGCATATATAGCATACGACTGCTGCGCCCTAAATGCTATACAATGCATAAAATGCAAATATACCATACGACTGTGGATGCTCTTAGAGTTCTAATAGTTTACCTCTTTACCCTCCCTCAAAATCTTCGACAAACCCCCTCATGCATATAAATATGTACCTAACACCTAGCGTAAATTTAAAAACTTCACTTTTTTTTTTACTGGCAAAAGGTAGGACTATCCTACCTCACAAAACAATATATAAGATTAGTAATAAAACCAAGAGTTTACAAAAGAATGTTGGTCGATTGCCAACATAGGAGTGTCGTGTGTACAACTAGGATCAACATGGCATAACACTGGGACGTAGAGAGGGCAGCGGACATCTGTCTTGCACCTCAACTAGCCCAATTATATGATCCAATCTCCAAGATGTACATCACAACAATCACGAACAAAACAGCCAGACCAACAATATCAAACCCAAAAGACAGAGTAGCAAATCAAAACAAAGGGCAAACATAGCCTCCAAAAACATCCAGCTTAAAATACAATTGCAGAGCGAAGAGTCATTCTCTGGATACACCGTCGCTAGGCTGGGAGTAAGCTGTTGCCGGCCTCATCAGATCACTGTCTCCTGTGGCGTGGAGCTCCTGCATGATCTTAGTCTTCTTCTTTGAATCCCCACTTGCATCTAGCCAAAGAAATAGCCAAAATTTAGTGTTAGCGATGAGATTCTCCACTGTAGTAGGTATGTTATGAAAAATAGATTCATTACGAGCCTTCCAAATACTCCAACAAGATGCAACAGTAACCATATGCCATGAGTAAGTAAACTTGTGCTTGTTGTGATCAAAACACCATTGTGTGAAGCAGTAAGTGATAGAAGTGGGGAGGTGTGGGATATCAAAACATTGCATGAAGTAATGCCATGTTTGAATAGCCATAGGGCATTGAAAGAAAATGTGGTAGGTGGTTTCCATCGGACATCCACAAGATGTGCATGTCGGATCACCAGCCCAACCCTTGGAAAGAAGTCGTGCTTTGGAGTTAAGTGCCTCCGAACTCAACAGCCAAATAAAGATTTTGCTTTTGAGTGGCACCATACTTTCCAAACACGCTCTGTAGAATGGAGTAATCAGCCCAGAGATGCTGAAAAACTGATAAGCTGACTTGACAGAGAAGGCTCCAGTGGCTGAGTGTCGCCAGTAGATAGTGTCTATACCGGAACTAGGCTGAGTGCCTTGGAGAAGCTGAAGGAGACATCTTTTTTCTTGGATGATACTGGTGGAGGTGGAAGAGTGCAAGCCAGGTTTCCAAATCCATCTTCCCTGCTGCATGAAGCCTTGGGTAATTAGGTTTGCATTCTTATTCCAAACTGCTTCAAACAGGGTAGGGAATAAGGTGGCGATGTTGTTGCCTTCGATCCACTTTGATGTCCAAAACTTGATGAGCTGACCATTTCCAAGTTTCTAGGAGATGCTAAGTTCGAACTGTTCCTTGAGCTTGAAGATACTTTTCCAAAAATCAGAGGCTTTGGCCGTGAAGATGAAAGAATTAGTCGCGGGCCTAAAGTAGAGAGATTTGATGACTTGAGTGCATAGAGATTGCTCTGAATAAAGTTTCCACCACCACTTCATGAGGAGAGCGTTGTTAAACTGATTAAGGTTAAGAATCTCTAATCCGCCCTGTCTTTTGGGCTGACACGCGCTTCCAACTTGAACAACAAGCGCCGGAAGACTTCGTGTCCCCTCCAACCCAAAAAACTTGCACTTAATTAATATCAAATAATCTACTACTTTACCCTTCTTAATGTTCATAGACAACTCTTGTTCATATTGTCCGATTAATACTTTTAGTTGTCAGTTGGTCCCCCTCGTTGAAAATTATCTGTTGGCTTCATCCTTGAATCGATCGATTGATGTATGCAATTAATAGTACATGCCCACATAGAAGAATAAATAATTCAGTGTTAGTGTAACTTCCTAGGTTCATGCACCTATTAGTCTAAGAGCCAAGAGTCATTCCCCTAGTTACAAACGAGTACTGCCACGGTTCTGCCTAGGGCTAAAGTTTTACCAGAAAGATTAGTTAGATGGAAGGTAACTTGGGATCATAAATATTACTGTATAAACTATTCCATCTTTCAATGTTTTCTATGTGAGGCTGAGGTAGTGTTCTTTTTCTTCTCTTATAAGAGATTTACCTCTTGTAAGAGGTGGTCCACCTCTTACAAGAGTTTTTTTGGCATTCTTTTTTTACCTCTTATAAAATATTTTTCTCAAAATCTCTTATAAGCCTAAAAGACTTCTAATAGCCTCTTTCAAATTCTTCTAAGACTTCTATCACTTAAAAACAATGTTCTAAAAAGCGGTAGGCGGCAGTCGGGCGGCCGATGGGGGCCTAGCGCCTAGACCTTGTAATCGGGGATTAAGCGGCTAGGCGGTAAGCGGTTTTTTTAATTAATTAATTTATTTGTTTATTTATCGATCTTTTGGGTTTATTTTGTTGTTATCCATTTTACTCTTTATTGCTACTCAATCTTACTATTGAACTTTTTCTCTTTGCAATTGTAGGATGGGCTTCACATAGATGAATCGGTGTATTATTGTATCGGTGAACATGAGGACTCTATCTTCTCCATATCCGATGTAAACCACAATGTGGCTGCTCATAAAAGAATACAAGTTCTAAAGAGAGAATAAATGTAAAGTTGATAGATGATCTCATGATATGCTTGATAACGATGAACAACTTTAACTAATAACCACACTTAAATCAGATAACTTCCTCCCATCTCATGACATGCTGTCCCATACTAAGTGGATTGGCCATCCATAGATTGCTTTGAAAAGATATGTAGATCTGGGTGACATTTTAGGAGCTGAAAATAGAAGATGAATAAATAGCTTCACTAATGAGGAAAAGCATACTACTTATAATCTGGTAGACTGATTGAGCCTTGAAGTTGTTGGCACATGATACTTCTTATAAACTTCCCCCTTCGGTGCATAACTTCACTTATTTGGCTGCATTAGTGATATTAAAGTCCATACTTGTAAGTTTTAACATGATTGCGGTGAGAGTGCGAATACATGTCAAATTATGCAAGATAAAAAAAAGACTAAAGATATGGTTAAATTTTATTAGGAGGAGAAAGTGAGAGCGGTGGATTTTTTTTACTTTTTTTTTAATTACTTAAGGCGAGAGCGGTGGTTTTTCTTTTACTTTTTTTTAAAAGTTACTTAAGGCCTAAGCGGGTCTAGTCCGCCTAGACCCGCCTAGACCGATTAAACGCCGCCTAGGTCCGATTTTAGCCGCATAGAACCCATTTCCGATTTTCATAAACGCCTAGGCCCTAGTCGAGGCGTTGGGGGGCCGCCTAGCGCCTAGGCGCCGCCTAGGCCGCTTTTTAGAACACTGCTTAAAAAGTGTATATTACCCCAAAGTCTATATTATAATTGTTACTAATTAAACTAGTTTATATATTAGTCTATAGTAGCTCGGAATATGCTCTCCTAGAAAAAGTGTAATCATATACGTTACTAATTATATATTATATTAACAATTGTCTGTTAATATAATAATTTTAATGATCCTTATGAACTAAAAATAATCAAGATATTGTTTACGTTCTAATTTCTCAAAACTTTGCATGCTCCTGTAGGTTTGTCCGAGTATTCATATCAATGGTTCTATCCTTTTAGCTAATTAATGAATTGACTTCAAAGGCCTAATAATATGTGCTTAGGATATATCTATATATCTATATATATATATATATATATATATATATAATGTTTATCCAAAAAGATGAACTCCCAACCTCTCGCTCAATAGTTAAAAAAAAAAAATTTGACTCCTAGACAATTGTTAATATAATATATAATTAGTAATATATATATATATATAATGTTTATCCAAAAAGATGAACTCCCAACCTCTCGCTCAATAGTTAAAGAAAAAAATTGACTCCTAGACAATTGTTAATATAATATATAATTAGTAACTCCAATTCTTTGATAATCAAAATCATATTGTTGTAGCTAGTTGATTTGTCCTATTATGATGCCACCATGTTCAAATCCTGCAGCTGACTAGGTTTTTTTTTTATATTACAGCTAAGGGAGAATTTATATTAGCCCATTGACCTTAAATTTTTTTAATCCAACTTCTTTGAAACAAATTATTTATATTTATACATACTAATTTTCATACTAATTAAAAGTCTATAGTAGCCCGGAATTATAATTGATGATTTACACTGATTTGTGAATTTAACTTCCCATTAAACTAGTTTATATATTAGTAATTTAAACTTATCTTTTCTTGTCCTTCATCTCACTATTTTTATACTTTGGAGAAATATAGACTTTGGGGTAATATAGGCTGTTGCAAGAGGTGAAAAAAGAACAGAAATCTCTTATAAGAGGTTCTTATAAGAGGTTATTTTTTTATAAAAAGAACACCTCAAAAATAGGCTCTTACAAGAGGCTCTAACTGTAAATCTCTTATAAGAGGTAACTATAAGAGGCAAAAAAAAGAACGGTACCTAAATTTCTTACACTTTTCTACACTTCTCTTCATAATCACATCCTACATGCTCATTAATAATTTATTTGAGTCCATCAATTAATTCTAAATCCACCTAGCAATTACTTAGTCCAATTAGCTATATATTACAGTTGGGAAATGCTACACCTGCATCAAATATTACTCCAAACTTACACCTTTTAATGATGTGGGACTCATTTTTGTTAAAAGACAAATCTAAATTAATGGGTAAGGGTGTCTCTTTGAAGAGACCCGGTTTGGTTTTAAACCCATAATCCATTTTGGATTACACAATACAAACTTGCAACATTCTCTTCTTCAAAGAATTGCTCCTCTCTCTCTCTCTCTCAAACTTTCTCTCTACAAATCAGTATATAACATCTTGGGCAAATCTCTAAAAGGCTTTAATTTATTGGGTAGAACATAATAAGTTTGTTTCTTTGAATACCTAAATACCGTTTTAAGGCGATAGTAGACTTATAGTAAATTGTGGGTGTCCCATGCCACATTATGTTTATAATACTGTGGGTGTCCCATAGGACAGTTTATACATACAATGTCAAAACCTCAAGCTAAATGAGTATTATTACCAAACTTTACCGGCACTTGTAACCGTAGAGGAAAGCATAACTCAAAGTGTTATGCTTTCCAGCTGACCGCTTGATGCAAATGCTGTTTATACTATGGGTAGATCTCCCGATGTTAACATTTTGGGTTACGATCATACTCATTGCTAAGAAGTTACTATCTATGAGATTCTACACCACTAATAGCATGTCTAATTATGACACTCAATTCGTGCATCATCAAGTCTACTATCGCGTTAAAACGGTATTTAGGTATTCAAAGAAACAAACTTATTATGTTCTACCCAATAAATTAAAGCCTTTTAGAGATCTGCCCAAGATATTATATACTGGTTTGTAGAGAGAGAAAGTTTGAGAGAGAGGAGCAATTCTTTAAAGAGAATGTTGCAAGTTTGTATTGTGTAATCCAAAATGGATTATGGGTTTAAAACCAAATTGAATCTATTCAAAAAAATACCCTTACTCATTAATTTAGATTTGTCTTTTAATAAAAATAGGTTCCACAACATTAAATGTAAGTTTAAAATAATATTTGATGTAATTGTAGCATTTCCCATTACAGTTATGCTGGTAAACTTTCGCCCCCTCAATTAAAAGTTCAAAGTAATGAAGTGCAATGCGCGTACTTGACACCTCTTGAAGAGATCATTCATGTAACATGTGGCCCTAATCTAAGCGATCAGCACAATCCTATTGAAGCATAACGGATGACGGAAGGGTGTTTGTTCTTGCAAAAACATATAGGCCTTGAACTGTTGACTGCATTTATTCCTGATGTTGTTGGTTGTTGCTGATCTATACGGGTCCGAGTCCGGATCCTAAAATAAGACCCGATGTATTTCTAGGTCCGGGTCCGCTAAAAATAGAACCGACCCGGACCCGGACTAAGACCCGGATCCGGACCCGGACCCGTTATAAAATACCCCTAAAAATATGAAATTTGAATAATAGTTATAGAGATATAAATATAAATAGCAATTGTTGTAGATATATGCGTAAATATAATATCTATTCATGTACTTAAGTGCAAAAATTGTGGAAACCGTAAGGTATCGGGTGTAAAAATACTTAAGTACAAATATTTATTTTTCGCTACTGAATCCGACGGGTAGATATTTTTAATTAAGACCCAGACCCGAATCCGGACCCAATTCTTGCAAGTCAGGGTCTGGGTCCAATTTTTGGACCCGTGAGGTTTTGGATCCAGATCCTGGTAGTGGAGGACCCGATCCAATAGAACCCGATAGCAGCTCTAATTTGCAGCTATCTTACTCTTGTATGATGCTGCTCTTTTGCAGACTTCTGGTTCTGCGTCCCCTTTAATCCTTTTTTGTGTGTTGCTGCAAATGGTACAATCCTATACCTAATTAATTAAACATCCTATAATGCTTATGTACTGTAATGTTAGTTTTATGATATGACTAGTAATAATCATGGTCTTAAAGATTGGGCAATCCACATCAGATCAGAATTGTTTTTCAAGTAGGCACTTTCATACAATTCCTAAATATCGGAATCAGCGAGATAACTCAGCGTTTAGCAATTTGATCGGATGGATCACTCTACTCCCACCCGAAACCACTGATTCTATGATTAAAAAGTTTCAATATTTAAATTTTCTATTCATATAGATCATCTTATACAAGAAATGAAGATGCAATTAAGTAATGAACATCATTTCATGTCGAGCTTATATATTTTTTCTTTTGTAAATAAAATTTATATCATTTGGTCTACCGATTTCAGTTATTCTAGTTTTATTCTACATTAATAAGGTTAGAATATAAATACTAAACCCTAAATTCTTAGCACAACTTTGGACTTCTGGTCTACCTATCAGAACAATCTAGATTAGAATCTCACCAATTGTGCGTATTAAATGTGGATTTAAAAATAAAAAGAAACAGATGCGTAATGTTTACCAGGTTTTAATATTAAAGGGATTAGTAATCTGCACGTGTGATGCACGTCCTAGTAATTTTTTTCTTTTTACAGTAGATATAAATACATAATCTGGTCTCGAACCTGTGACCTCCCTTTACTTATCACATACTCTTCACAAATTACCTCTAGTAGAATCAAATTTTATTTTATATAAGTGACGTTTTTGTAAATAATAATGACGTAAATAAATTCGAACTTTGAGGGTATTACGGTAACTACCAAAAGTTGAGTAAATGAATGGTTAATATCTCACACTTAAAAATAAATGATTGAGATTAGATGGTTGTTTTTCTACAAATGATAACTCCAACTATCTCATTATAATATTAGAGATTAGAGATATGAAGATGTTGGTTAGATTACGGAACAAAAAAAAAAAAAGAAAAAAGAAAAAAAGAAAGATGTAAAAAAAGAAGATGTTGGTTAGACACATAAGTGATAATAAATTTTTTAATATTTTAAACAGTATACTTTCCTTTAATTCCTTTCTATTGAAGGTAATTTGTGCCATCTTACAACGGAACTATATATTTTTCTGATTTACATACTATATTTTTATTAATCTATTATTTTATGCAGAAAGGAATTTTTATTGAAGATAATTTATTTTTACAAGTAAATTCTTTTGTTATATATATATATTGTTTTGTTTTGTTCTAGCGACTTCAGGGTCTATATATAGTTAGAGATATCTTTTCTAATAAACCGGAAAAGGCAAAATAAAATTTGTTTTAAAAATACAATATGTACAAATATACTTAGGGGCTTCTTAGAAAATTTTGATATATTTATAAGTTAAATGAATAGTTGGGAAAATCAAACAGGTTAAAGGGAAAAACTTTTTATCCATAGGGACCTAAAAATATGTACCCAAATTGCTTTCCAGTGATGCATGAAATGAACTTGAAATGATACCCTATTCTTTTTAAATCTTCCCGTTTGTAATCTAGCAAAAAGCATGATTCTTTAAAATAAATGTCGGCGTTTCAAAACGTCGTTGGGAGCATCGGGTATTTGATTTCAATCGATACCAATACCAACTTACAACTAAGACAGGAATATACGAGAATACAAGTCGGGGTTGAGGACATGCGCTTAATTCCGTCTGTGATCGTCACAGAGTTCGAGGAAGAGCATCATAAAATTAAGATTATTAACGAAAGAAAGAAGAGAGTGTCAATGTCGTTTAGAGGATCGTCGGAGTATTCATCGTGCTCTGAGGGGAGGAGCAAATATGCGCTGGAACTTGAAGATGAACCAGTACTGTTAGACGCAGTGAGGATTAAGCTGGGTCAACGGTTGAAGATGGAGAAGGGAAAAGCTTCGTGTGAGTTTCATCCGTTGGGTCAAGGCCAGAGTGCTCAAGAGCAAGGAAACAACGGAAAGCGGTTTGATTGGGAACAGCAGATCCTACAGAAGGAACAGGAGATAGTTGTAAAGTGAGGGGGGGGGGTCAATTCATTAGGGATAATAGGAGGCGCCGGCGAGGATATGATGGGTGACAGGTCGATACAAAGACAGAGATAGGTGACAGAGGAAGTGATGGGTGGCAGGAGAGTTGAACAGGTCGCGCTTCACGCGACAGAGACAGGTCATGGTCTTAGGGCTGAGAGGAGGTAGATAGCAGGACCCACAGCTGCAGAGGCTACTTTGTTAACTTTAACAAAAGGGCAGTTCCAACAGGCCCTTTAAACGGCGTTGAGGGCAGCATCACAGACCATTAACTTTATGGGGCCTGGCCAATGGGCTAGCGGCCCATCAAGGGAGGAAGGACTAAGTGCTCCAAGCCCACGTCTTATTACGAAGGGTCTAGACCGGCAGTCGATCAAGGAGGACTTACGGGGCTTAGTAGACGAGGAGGAAGAGATTCTCAAGGATGTAGAAGAAGGGTTGGTGGAGGAGGAGAAAAGTGGAGAGAGGGAAACGGTAGAAGGCAGTGAGGACAAGAAATAATTAGAGGAAAGAGGGGAGGAAGAAATAATTGTGGCATTAGATGGAGTGGGAGATGAAAACAATGACTACGATAGCAAACACGAAAGGTGGGCACAGCAAGTGAGAGACTTGGCTCCAGGGAAAGAGACTGGAGTAGAGATCGGGGCCGGGGGGGGGGGGGGGGGGGGGGGGCTTAAGGAGGCTAACAGGAAGAGAAAGAGGAAAATTGATAGGTGGGGGTCGAAGGAACCTAAGGAGGAGGACCTCATCCGATCGGCAGCCAAAGCAAAGGAACTAACGTCAGCCTGTAAAGGTTCATTCTCAATTTTAAATTGTATTTCAGATAGTATGCTTCTTTACTATGCTAGCATGTTAGTGGTTGACATGAGACTTACCACGAAAGAACAGTTGGACAAGGTCCATACGATTAGAGTCGAGGCATATAGGCAATGCCTGTAGCGACCTCGGTAGGTTTAGGGGTTAGATTGGTAGATTAAAGGGATTAAGTTTTTATGTCATACATTTTTTGGAATGTTAGAGGGTTACGGTCTATGGTTAAATGTAGATTGGTTAACGACATGGTCGCTAAGATAGAACCGATTTGTTGTGCGCTTCAAAAAACTAGGATTATCGACCCACAGATTAAGGATGTAGAAGGCCTTATATCTCTTAGAAACTTCCACTGGAGGTTCAAATCATCCAAGGGATCGTCGGGAGGGATTGCTTTAGGAGTATACTCGAACGTATTTGAGATCGTTGATGAATATGTGGGCAACTTCTCAGTGCCTATTAGAGTTATTAGAAAATCTGACGTCTGGGAACATATGATCACGTCGGTGTATGGGCCATACACCAAAAATCTTAGAGAGGGTTTCTGGAGTGAGTTAAAACTCATTCGACATAGATGGGAGGGACCGTGGGTGATTGGGGGTGACTTTAACATCACTAGATTTCAATACGAACACAGAGGGAGGGGGCGAGCAAAGGGGATAAATGTGATTTCAACTCCACCATCAATGACCTAGACCTTATTGTGTAACACCCCGAATTCCAAATACAACTGAATTCGAGATTCCACAGGATCTTTACGGTTCTTTCGTACAATTTTACAAGGAATTTAAAACTTTTCACTTTACATCAGAGTTAGATGGAATCTTTACACTTTACAATTCACAGCAGAAGCAAATTACAACATTATTATATAAAAGTACAACAATATTTGAATAATCTTTAAGCATCAGTTTTCCTTTAATCTTTATCGGATCATTTTCTCTGCAAACAAAACTGTGAGTACGTCAGTTTATTCAACCGACGGAAATTATACACGACCATCCTCTTTATGCCAGAAACAGTATAACGATTCTCATTTCTTAACAAAATCACAAACTTGTTCACAAAACAGAGCTAAAGGGACTATCCTATTCATGTCGTGTCGTGCTGTGCACTTAGTCCTTAATACAGTTATTATGTTATATGACACTAATGCGCACTTGTTCGGATTCTATGCATCCCATACTACATAGGTCCAAGGGCAAGTCCCTTAATCGTACTTCATCTTATAGGGTTCAATCCCTCGTCATGACTTAAACTACTATGGTAAGTATCCTAGATGTCTTATGATCTACGAGCCCATGCCCAGGCAGTCTAGAGGGAAATCCCACGCGCTGACATGACTCATTAAGCAGGCAAACTACGGACAATTTAGCCTTCGCCATGGAACAATGGCACCACCCGTAGCCACCAAAACATCCCACAAGTGTCGCCACCGGGACGATAATTCTGGACTAGTGCTCACGTCATGTCATGACGCATCAAGCAGGCAGTCTGTGAATCACTCTCACACCGCCAATCCGATGGCCCTCATACTCGTATTTTTCTCTTACTTTCATCACTTCTTCACTATGTGTCTACTCCTTAGTTTATTAGAATCATGAACAAAATCAATTCTCTAGAGTTAGCCTTTCCATTATACTGGTCTCAATTCTTTATTCAACATGACCCAAATCTTGGTCTCTTCATTTCAAATTTCATTTCAATTTGTTTCTTTCCAATGCCGGTATGGGGCTTAGCTACACTCTAGTTCTAAATTTCAATTCACAATTTCACAAGAATTCAACATTTCAAGCTCATAAGTTCATTTTTCATGATTACAACAGACTTTCCTTTTTCATGTTCATAGTATTCATAGTCATAAAACTTTTCATAAATTCAACAGAATAATTTACTTCACTTCATATGCGATTTCATGCAAAGGTAAATAAAATTCACTTTTCTAATCCGTCACATATAATCTCCATTATCAAAAAAATTTTCATGCAGTATATCTATGTGTTTATTTTTGTCACGGGACGGAAATTAAAATCTGAGACGTCAGAATAATATGGACAGTCGGCTCAAGACATAGCCAGTCGACTGTTCAGCTAAAGAAAATATTCAAGAAAAAATGCTCTGGATAGTCGACTGCCAACATGACCAGTCGGTTGTCCCGAAAAGATTTAAAATTCAAAAAGGATCTGGACAGTCGACTGTTACTCAGACCAGTCGGCTGTTCTGCAGGGTTTTAAACTCAGAAAGTTTTGATATTCAGGTCAGTCGACTACTTATGCCTATTCGGTCGACTGGTCAGCAATAAAAATGGAAGTATGGAAACGCTTCTTCTTCCCTTTCGATTAGTACACAACATTTCAGTTTAACTAAAATATGTTCATTTATCAACACTAACATGCAACTTTATTTGACTACCATCATTACACGCATGGTTTACAATTTAATGTAGAGATTCTCACAACTCGTATTTTTCACACAACCATGATTTCTAACAACATATTTTTTTTTCTTCTTACTCATTGTTTTTCTACAGAGATGAATATTAAGTCCAAATTAGCATACTAGATTAAAATCAAAATAACATAACATTAATCATATCATTCTATTGAGTTCACTCATTCGTTTCTTGCAATCGCACTTGTATTTCATTTTTATTCAAATCGTAGTAGTAACAAGAGCAATAATTTCACTTGTTTATTCATGCATAATTAGTACAAAGCTTAACATGGTGTGTTTCATTCTTTCAGACCAGTCGACTGTTCGACATGATCGGTCGACTGTACGGCTAGTTTTTCAATTTCTCAAAATGTTTTTAGTTCTTTTCCATTCATTCAAGTTTTCAGATGATGTATATAGCATGGGAGATTTCATTATAACAATCATTCAATCAATCTAACTTTACACACACATAATGACAATTCAATCTTAATCCTAGCATGATTTCTATTCTAGAAGTCATGAGAAACACCCATATTTTTGAAGAAACAAAGAGAAATCCCTTAGAGCTTCCTAGATTGCGATGCACGCCTCCTCCTTGCTCCTTGCCAACACCGAAGCTTCAAGTTGGGGTTGAATAGCCGGCCTCCAAGGGAACACTCACACTAGAAACTACTCAATCTTTTTCTTCCCAAAATTCTCAGTCTTTTCTCACTCTAATCTTTTCTCTCTTTAACAAATTTTTCTATTGTACTAAGATGAGAATAAACTATGGGGTTTTTATACTCAATTTTGGGTGGATTGAATGGCTAGGATTAGATCAACTAGTTAGAGATTAAGGGCTAGGATGAATTAGGGAGTTGTAGCAACTACCCATGATGAGATAACTACCTCCACACTACTCCCATCTCTTCCTCTCTCTCAAAACCGGCCCACTAAAGGGTGTGCAATGCACACTAGATTGCATGCACGCGCTACCCTAGTATCCCTCATTAAAAGTTTGTACAATTTTAATAAATTAAATTGTTCACATTTTGTCTCTTCATGATAAGTGTGGCCATTTAATTAATTTATTAAATTGGTGGGCTTAGGTTGTCGGCCAAACAACAAAATAGTAATAAATTAAAGTGGGCTAAAACAATTAATTAGTGTTTTAGGGTTTTTTTTTAGAAAATTAAGCTTTTTAGGAAAATAAAGGAAAGGAAAAATAATTGTTCATATCATCAAAAGAGATTTTGTATATAAAAATAAATAAATAATATACATATGAAATTTTCACGTGCACAACATGTGAAAGTCAATATTTTATTAAAAAGAAAATTTAGGGGTATTACATATTGAAATTCGAGCATCTTATAGGAGGTTCACATGGAATAACATGCAAACTAACCAAACTCTTGCTAAGCTAGATAGATTCCTGGTTTCGTCAAGGTCTATTCCCGTTGGCGAAAACTAGACCCATTCCAAGATTAACGTCTGACCATACACCACTCGTTCTTGAGATTGGAGTCACTAATCAGATTAAACTCCATCAGTTTAGATCTGAAAAGGCTTGGACCCTTAACAGTAACGTTAAGAAGATCATTGAGGAGTTGTGGGGAGGGTCTACCATCCGCACTGACGCGGTATCCACGTGGAACATCAAGATGGGAAGACTGCGTAAGCGCCTTAAAAGGTGAGCAAAAGAGGAACTAGGAGAGTCCCACTGAAAGAAAGAGTCATTGGGGAACAGAGCTCATGAATTGGAAGTTATAGAAGAGGAAAGGACTTTATTAAGGAGGGAATGAGAAGAATTGGCTGCTAACAGAGCGGAACTGCACAAAATTTGGGAATTTGAGGAGTGGTACTGGAGACAAAGATCGAGGGTGCAATGGCTCAAGGAGGGAGATGTCAACACGAATTTTTTCCATAAGGTGGCAAATGCTAGAAATCGTCAGAATAACATTGTCAGGCTTTTTGTGGAGGAGACTTGGACGGAGGAAGAAGCAATTATAAGACAACAGATTGATAGGAGCTTCAGAGAGTTGTTGGGAAAGAAGAGGACAAAAAGATGCAAACTTAAACCAGACAAGTGGGAGGAATCGAGAATTGATGGAAGTATTGGGATTGAAGATCCATTCTCAGAAGAAGAGATCTTAAAGGCAATTAAACGACTGGGACAGGATAAGGCATCAGGGCAAGATGGATTCCTGATTTTATTCTATAATCTATATTGGGACATCATTAAGAAAGATTTACTAGACATTTTTCAAGAAATTTATCTCGGAGTGGTGAGGGTCGATAGATTAAATTATGCAAATGTCATTCTTATCCTGAAAAAGACAGAAATTATCAGTGTGTCCGATCTCAGACCAATTAGTCTGTTGAACGAATCTTTCAAGATCATCACAAAAGTTCCAGCATGTAGATTGGCCCCAAACTTAAGGGATCTCATTGATGAGACGCAGAGTGGATTTATTAAAGGGCGGGATATCATGGATAGTATCGCGTCAGCGCACGAAATGGTGTTTAGAGGAAACAAGGATAAAATAGACGGTTTTCTGCTCAGGCTAGACTTCGAGAAGGCATACGATACGGTAGAATGGGATTGTGTTGATGAGACACTGAAGCTTAAAGAAATCAGGGCAAAATGGAAGATGTGGATAAGGATGTGTGTTAGAAATGGTAAATCGTTTATCCACATCAATGGAGTAGCTGATAGAGAAATTAGATGCAGAAGAGGATTGAGGCAAGGAGATCCACTATCACCGCTAATTTTCACTATTATTGCTGATGGACTGGCAGAACTAACTAGGAGAGGGAGGGAAGCAGAGCTGATCAAAGGAGTGGAGGTGAAAGGAATTCCAGTGTCGATGTCGATATTGCAATATGTGGATGATAACCTTATTTTTGGGGTGGCAAAGAAGGAAGAAGTTATGGCGATTAGAATATTACTGAGATGTTTTCATTTCTGGTTGGGATTAATGGTTAACCTTAACAAGAGTTTTGTGTTACATCTCTGTGGCAAAAAAATTGAGTCGAACTCGATTCAAATGACCGCAGCAGGGATGAGTTATGCACATGGAAAATTCCCACTTACATATTTGGGGACGTCGATAAGATCGGGAAAGATGCTGAAGGAGGGTTGGGGGGTGCTGGAAGAGAAAATAGAGAAAAAACTGGCAAAGTGGAAAGGAAAGTCTCTGTCATTAGAAGGAAGAATCACGCTTATCAACTCGGTGATGTGCAGCTTGCCGACATACTTGATGTCTATATATGAGATTCCCAATTAAGTGATTGAACGTATCGATAAAACCAGAAGATGATTTCCGTGGAAGGGCTCGAGGGAGGATAGTAAGGGGTTTGATCTAGTTAAATGGGGGAAGGTGTGTAAAAAGGAGTTTGGAGGGCTGGGTATTGTGAATCTCCGTGATATGAATATTGAACTACTAGCTAAATGGTGGTGGAAAGTGCAATATCGAAGAAAGTCTTGGTGGTACAATTGGTTCAATGTATATCGACATCAAAAGAAAGTCAGATATGGAGGAAGAAGCAAGCATGGAAAAGTTTCGTTTATGTGGAAAGGGATAGCAAAAGTGGGGGAGGTGTTTCATGCAAACACGAGATGCAAAGTAGGAAACGGGAGAGATACGAGATTCTGGAAGGACAAATGGTGTGGAGATAATACCCTCCAGGCACTGTTCCCGCTACTGGCTGAGAAGTCAGTTAATGTGGATGCTCTTGTGGCAGACGTTGGGAGGCAGGAAAGCCATAGGTTGGGGAAAGCGGGAGGTATGACGCTGGAGGTTCAGATTCAGGTTCAGAGCCTACAAAGAATGGTGGAGGAAAATTGGTACCCAGGCAATACAAGTGAGGACGGAAGAGAGTTGAAGCTCGGCACATCTACTACGTTTTCAGTCAGATCTATGTATGAGTTCCTTAATAACGGTGGGGTCAGAAACTTAAGAGCGGATATTATCTGGAAGACGAAATGCCCGCGTAAGATCAAGGCGTTCATATGGTTGGTGTTTAATAACGCTATTCTCTCCAAAACTAACATCAGGAAACACAACATTCCGATTAATCTTACGTGCCAGTGGTGCAATTTAGGGGAAGAGGATGTTAATCATATTTTCATTGCATGTCCTAAGGCGAGACTAACCTGGGAAACGGTGGGAATGGGTTCTGGTATGGTAGAGACACCCAGTTGTATTGAGGACCTGTGGGGTAGTTGGAGAATTCGTAGAGATGAACGACAATTGTGGGATAGTGCAGTTGCGGCTAGTGTTTGGAGTCTGTGACTAGATAAAAATTATTCTTGCTTTCGTAGCATAAACGATACTTTGCGTATGTTGTTGAATAAAATTTGGTCTCTAACCAATGATTGGACAGGTACGACAGGGACGAGGAAGAATCTGCGCATGGATAATGCGGGGTAGAACAGTGTTAGACTGCTGCTGGTACCGCCGTCCGCATTGACTACAATTTGAGGTGGTAGAGGAGGCGGGGGGTTCTTTTATTTTGGTAGCTTTACGAGTGTTGGGGAGTATGCACACTTGTAGATGTATTTTGTCCACTTGTTGGAGTACGAGTGTGATGGGTGTGGAGTTTGTAACTTTTATTTCTGTGTTTCGTTAACATTTCATTAATGAGACAGGTGACATTAATCACTTTTTATCAAAAAAATGATTTTGAGAATCATTAACAAATTGTGTGGACCGAAAGAGAGAAACAAACTCAGATCAAGATCAAGAAATAATGGAGACTATGAATGATCAATATTGGTGTCTCATGTCTCATACTGTCATGCACTCTTACTTCAAGCTTGTAGTTTTGACCTATTATATAGAATATTCCTCCAAAAGGATGGGAAAAGAAAAAAAATATGTGAAGTTCATTTTCAAATATCCTACTTCAACTTAAATAACATTTTTTTTAAAAAAATTCCATATTGACTCCAACAAATCAGATTTCAAACTAGTCTCTCGATTAACTTGAAAGTTATCACTCCGTACCTACTTTCGAAAAAAATCTCAAGTAAAGGATCTTATTATCTCAAAATAGTCTTTCTATCCTTGTGTTGTGATCATATTAATATCTTCTAGACCATTGGGTCCACTGCACTTACGTTTTTTCATCAAAATTAGTTCAAGGGATTAGAGCTTTCATTCGGTTGCATTTGGGCCTCAAATTGATTACCTCAAATTGATCATGTCTGTTCACATTACGATTTGATCAATGACCTAATATGAAAATAACGATTTGTGAAGTATTAATATGAAATTTCAATATTTAGTCGGTGAACTGTGTGAAAAAGAAAGAACTAAAAAAGAAAAAAAAAAAAAACCCTTCAAATATCCACTCCAAACACAAACATTAGACTTGGAGATGCTATCGGGTAGGGTCATCAATGATCTGGAGCCGGATCCGGTAACTCACGGGTCCAAAAATTAGAGTCGGAGCTAGACTTGCGAGAACCGTGTCCGAGACTGGGTACGGGTCCTGATTTATAAAATCTACTCGTCGGGTCAAGTAGCGGGGAATAAATATTTGCACTTAAGTATTTTTACACCCGATACCCTACGGTTCCAACAATTTTTACACTTAAGTACATAAATAAATATTATATCTACACATTTATCTTCAAATATTACTATTTACATTTATATCCCTATAACTCTATTATTCAAATTCCATTTTTTTGTGTATTTTTCAACAGGTTCGGGTTCGGGTCTGAGTCGGTTCTATTTTGAGCGGACCCGGAGCCAGACCCGGAAGTGCATCGAGTTTTATTTTAGGACCCGAACCCGGATAGATCGGGTCGATTCTGGTCTAATGTCGGGTCTGGATCGGGTCCGCATATCAGGTAAATGTGATAGTGCTAGTTAGACACAAATTCCACTTCAAATTAGTCATTTTCTGGTCCTATCAATCATATAGTGTCATGCTATCTAGCATACTAAAAGACTAATTATCACGCTCCACTTCCCGTTATACGGAAACACAGACACGTAACTGAGGCTCAACAAATGATATAAGTATACTAACTCATATCATACATAAGCTGTGTAATACCAGTAAGCTCAACAATACAATAATAGTCACAGGAACAAGAATATAATGCAATAACCAATATATGAGATACAAGAACTTACAGAATGCCGAGAATACACAATGCAATAGCAGTACATCAAGTTCTTTCAGTAACCCATCATCAGTACCTGTATAAACAATAACTCAAAAAAAAGATGGAGAGTACCCGTTAGAGCAAGCTTCGGGCGACAAGTAGTAGCAAGAAGTGAAACAATGCTGTACAGTATAACAATAAACAAGAAACTGGAATGATATCAGATGTCAATAAATGATAAATGATAATAAGATCAAAAGTCGATAATCAATGGTGCAATGGTCGATGATAGTAGTCAATAATCAGTAAAATAATAATCGATAAACAATAGTCAATAATAGAATCAATATTCAATAGTCAATGATGCATTGGTCAATAATCAACGATCGATAAACAATGGTCGATAAACAATAGTCAGTAATAGAATCAATATTCGATAATCAAAGATCGATAAACAATAGTCAATGGGGCCAATAGTCGATAGTCAATAATCAATAAACAATAGTCGATAAACAATAATCAATAATCAATAAGCAATAAATGAATAGTGGAATGAACAATAATCAATAATCAATAAATCAATAGTGTCAATTTTTAGGTCTATCAATCTTTTATTAACCTGTCTAATGCACACAATCCTGCATCCCATACCACAGGTTCGGGTGCATATAAATAAGTGAACGTTTAGATTATAGTGGTGAAATCTATAGATCATGTACTCGGTAACGATTATCAATAATGAGAATCCACAAACAATCAATAACGAGAATTTTTCCATGTACGATACACGATAACTATAACAATATAGGAAAACACGGGTCCTCATCCGAGTACAGTCTCCGATCGTTCACTACCAAGTCGACCTTTATTACCTCGGCTTGTTATTATTTTATTAACATGAATCATGAATATGCAATCGATGGAACGAGTGTCTTTAATAGCCTGCACTACTACATTAACTAATATTTCTTTCTAGAATTGTGGTCTGCTTGCTGGATGGATTTTCCCGATTAGTTCCAGTCCCAACATTGTCACGGCCAATAATCTTTCATGGGATGGAGTTTCTTGGTCGGCACATGTGATAAATGCAAGTGTATTTGACATATTTGAAATTTAATGGGTACAATCGATGAGAATGATAGTATTAATATAATATCAAGAAGGTATCAAGACTATGGAACACATAAAATATACATAGTTCAATTCATTAAATATGAAAAATAACGAATTTATATGTAAAAACGTAACAGTACAAGTTCTGGACAGCAGCACCTATTGGTACTCAAATTCCCTTTTCCGCTGCTACAGAATGCAAATTTGATTCCGTCAGAGATATTAAAAATTAGACTCTCTGCCAGTTCCAAGTCATATTCACACGAGACATTCTAATTACAGTAGCTATGCATATAAATTCATTTTTTACTGGTTTCATGCACAGTCTAAGTTCTGTAAATTATAACATTACATTACTAAAACAACAATAACATATAATCTATAAATCGGATTGAGAATCCGTGAAGATGTTCCGGATTCAATACTCAGTGTGCTACAATTTCTATGTACAAAGTTCTAAGTTTTAGTGTCAGGAACTGAGTCGAAACCGCAGTACAAGCTCAGGTAAGAGACATGGCAATATAATTGAATGTTTGATAATACAATAAATTAATGGTTCAAGATTTATATCAATAACAATGGCACGATAAGAAGAATATGAGTCGATAACATGATGCGATAAAGAAAATAATGAATCAATAATGGAATTCAATTAGATGCGATATTCAAATAAATAACTACTTGTCGGACATCAAGGAAAGTACTTGCACAAGAACAATAAAATGTGTACAAGAGATGCTTACCTGATATGGCGATGGTTACCGTAACACCACGTGTTAAGAATATATATATATATATATATATATATATATATATATATATATATATATATATATATATATATATATATATATATATATATATAGGAGGTGGAGTGTGGAATTATTGGTTGACGGGGGGCCACGGAAATAGCAGCTCATGCTGCTGTGAATGTTGTTGCTTTCTCCAAGTGCTGACATGAAGGAGGGGGGTCAGAGTGGGGCCCACCTGAATGTGATGGGTGAAGCATGCTTTCTGCTGTGTTTGTGCACTGAGCTGGCAGTGGGGCCCCTCGGGGGCTTCGGCTATGCTGGCTCACGAGGAAGAGAAAGAAAGGGTGTGGGAAATTTGTCCCACATAGGGGAGGATTGTGATTGATTATATATATATATATATATATATATATATATATATATATATATATATATATATGATTGCCTGGGATTATAGGTCACCAATCAGCTATAACACCTTTTATGAGGCAAGCCTGTGGTGGGCCGTTGTTAGAAAAATCACTGTTTCAGGCCGGGGTGTTACAAATGGTATCAGAGCCAACTTTCGACACCGATGTGGGTAAGAGTGGGGTGTGTCATGTATGCCTGTGAGGGAGTCATGGTCAGTACGCTGGCGGTGTAGCTAGGGACAGTACACCATGATTTGACTGAATCAGGTGTACGCCACTCCACATCAGCCAGAAAGGAGGATCTTGCACTACATTGCAAGTCTCGGCTTCAGCGATGATGCTGAATTCTTAAGGGGGGGTGTGTGTAACACCCCGTGTTAAGAATATATATATATATATATATATATATATATATATATATATATATATATATATATATTTATACATATATATATTTATATATATATATATATTATATATATATTTATATATATATATAATTAAATGGAGGTGTTTCATATAGAGTTTCTATAGGAGGTGGAGTGTGGAATTATTGGTTGATGGTGGCCCACAGAAATAGCAGTTGATGCTGCTGTAAGTGTTGTTGCTTTCTCCACTTGTTGACGTGGATGAGGGGGGTCAGAGTGGGGCCCACCCGAATGTGATGGGAGTAGCATGCTTTTCGCTGTGTTTGTGCGTTGAGCTGGTAGTGGGGACCCTCAGGGGCTTCGATTGTGCTGGTTCACGAGGAAGAGAGAGAAAGGGTGTGGGAAATTTGTCCCACTTCGGGGAGGATTGTGATTAATTATATATATATATATATATATATATATATATATATATATATATATATATATATTTAGAGTAAGTCTATTAAGAGCTAGGAAGCTCAGCCATCCGATCGATCTTGATCGCGATCGGATGCTGAGAATCACCTCCGCTTATCTTCAGATTGGGTGAGGGGTAAAAGGGGTATACTCAATCGATTGAGTATACCCCTTATCTCTAATCTTCCTTATCGATTCTCTCTTCTCTCCCGCTCTCTCTCGTTCCAAACCCTAATCGCTTCTCCCGCTCTCTCTCCCGCTCTCGAAGATCAAAGACGCTCTCTTCACAACCCTCTCTTCTCTTCTCACCCTATCTGAAGAGAGCGGCATCTTCGAAACCCTAATCCACCTCTCTTCGAAACACTAATCGATAAGGAAGTGAAGTCGAGCGCTCTTCTCTCCCGCTCTCTTTCTTCGTCACCTGTGTAAACCCCTATCTCTACCATCGACTGGATCTAGACTTCTCTTATCTTCAGATCTGTCGAGGGGTAAAAGTGGTATAATCAATTTCTCTGCTGTCGGTTTCGATTTCTCGGCTGTCGAGGGGTTCCTCTCTCATATTCCGGAGGGAAGTGTTTGACTCTCATAAATGCTTTTATGATATCTGCTTAATTTCTTGCATTTTCTTTCGGTTTTGTTTGTAGGCAATGATAAGATTGATTTTGATATTAGTTGGTTACAAAATTTTGGGGCATTGAAGTTATTGTTTTGAAGGGTATTTGGTTGTGTGCCATGATAATTATCCAAAGTTGAATACACATCTGGGGTATGAGCGGGAGAGTAGATGGTGAAGAAATGAAAGTATGGTGTTTGAATGTCCAATGACCTCAACACTAACTTTACATTTATGAGTTTTGAGACTAGCTCAATTCACCAAAATTTTTGGCACCGATGACTCACAATGGTTTAGGCAGTGATGCAAAGCACTTTATGATCTGAATAATTATTTCAATCATGTTTTAAGTATTCTTGATTATATATCTATCATATCCTAGTTGGTGCGGCACTCCAATGCAGCCCTACTTATGATTAGTGTTTTCTGAGCCTATTGGTTTTCTTTAGTCTATATATATTCATGAGTAAGTCTATTATGTGAGCTTGGCCGATTGATTGTGAGAAGATAAGAGATAGGGGTATTTGATTTTACCCCTTTTACCCCCAAACATTCTGAAGATAAGCGATATCAAATATGAGTCGTTCCATCGCAATCAATCGCGAACGAATGGCTAAAAACCCCCCGCTCCCGATAAGGCATTCAGTTCCCAAGCTCTTAATAGACTTACTCTATATATATAACACAGTTGATGATAAGCTCCGAACAACACAGACAGAACATGAAGTATCAAATTTTGTCAGCTCAGAACAAATACAAACAGATCATGAAGTATACAAAAAAACAATATTTTAGGCAGTGATGCTAAACACTTTATGATCTGAATAATTATTTCAATTTGTTGTATTTATTCTTGATTATATATCTATCATATCCTAGTTGGCACGACACCCCAATGCAGCCCTAGTTATGGATAGTGTGTTCTGAGCCTATTGCTTTTTTATTTGTTTATGAAAGACAGTTGATAATAAGTTCAAAACTGCAGAAACAGAGCATGAAGTATCAAAATTTGTAAGCTCCAAACAACAGAAAACTAGATTTTATAGTAACTGACGTTGGATGTGTATGTGTTGGGTACTCATCTAAGCCTTTTGGTCTTTGAGTCTCTCAAACTGTTTGTTGGTGTAGGCCGTGATGCAAAACAGTTTATGATCTGAATATTTACTTCAAGATTGTTGTATTTATTCTTGATTATATATCTATCATATCATAGTTGGCACGGCAGCCCAATGCAGCCCTAGGTATGAATAGTGTGTTTTGAGCCTACTAGTTTTATTTAAACCACATGTTCAGTGTCTGTTGTTCTGACACTATACCAAATTTGAAACTTCATGGCAAGCTTCTGTTTGTCTTGAACACACAAAATTTGATACTTCGTGTCCATGTTCAAAGAGTTCATTTTATGTATGTTCTGAGTGAACAAAATTTGATACTTCATCAATATGTTTCTGTTTGTCCTGGGCTTACTTCAAGTTGACAAAATTGGATACTTCATGATCTGCACTCGACAAAATTGGATACTTCAAGTTCTGTTTTTGTTTGTTCTGAGATTACAAATTTTGATACTTCATGATCTATATCTGATTGTTCTGAGCTAACAACATTTGTATACCTCATGCTATGTTTGTGTTAGCTCTGGATCGGCAAAAATTGATACTTCATAATCTGTCCGTGTTTGTTCTGGGCTGGTAAATTTTTTAAACCTCATGCTCTATTTGTGTTTGATCTGGAATGGCAAAATTTGATACTTCATGTTCTGTTTGTGTTAGCTCTGAGCATACCAATTTTGTCATACTTCATGCTCTGTCTGTGTTGGTTCTAAGCTTACAAATTTTGCATACTTCATGATCTGTCTGTCAGTTCTGGGCTGGCAAAATTTTTATACTTCATGCTCGCTTTGTGTTTACTCTGGACCGGCAAAAATTGATACTTCACATTCTGTTTGTTTTATTTCTGTGCTGGCAAATTTTGATAGTTCATGCTTTTTTGGTGTTGGTTCTGAGCGAGGGGAAAATTTAACACTTCATGAATTTTGAACTTCATGTTCAGCCTCTGTTTTCCTAAGCCTACCATATTTACTTGAAGATTTTTTGCGTTCTGAACCGACTATCTGTTTTAATTTATTTTGTCTTTTCCAGGTTCAATAATTTCAGTTTACTTTTGATTTCAGCTTGATTTCAGCATGATGTGCATCTTGGAGCCATTGAATACTGCAGTACGGGAAAATTTGATATTTGGAGCAAATCTAAATTTTTTCATGTACTTGTACGTTATTAAACAACTGGTGTTACCCTGTGCAAATTGCACAGCCTAATAGTTTTGAGTGACTCATAAAATTATATAAAACTTTTTTTAAAATGTGAAATAATTAAGAGAAACTTATGAATATCATCCCTACCGTAATTACTGAAATCTTCATTATCATCCTCACATAAGCAGATGGTTTAAAGAATAACTATCAAACCATAATGTTATCCAATTGAATATTACTAAAGCTAAAAAATGCATGCAATGAACTGAATAACCAACCAATTTATTTATACTTAAACACCCCTACAGCAAAAATTAACAATGTTGTTATTCTATAATAATCAATTGACATCAATATTAACTCATACAACATTTCTACACCTAATCATTCATATAAATTAAGACCAATCATTTCATGATAGTACATGTAAACATCCCCACTACTATAACCCAATAAAATCTTCAAAACTTTCATCACTTTTAGGTTTAATCCCTTTTTCATTTTAAAAAAACGGGGCTAATATACGTATTCATTTCATGAACATAATTACACATTAACCATAGTAATCACAAAGCAATCAACATTCTAATTTAAAAACATTTTTTTTTCAAAGAAATTTGCTGAAAACTTACTTTAACCATAGCTGAAGACAACCTTCTTTTCGATTCTCTTTGATCCTCCAACTCACCCACCTAAATTCAACCAACCAACCAACCAAAAAAAATATTAATTAATTCTCAAATTTTGATCGAAAATTGGGAAGCAATTAGGATCTTGGATCTCGGAATCTTACGGGTATAGCACTGCCACCGTGCTTATGTGGCAGGATGGTGGAGTCGTTGCCGTTGCGGTGTATTACTAAAGCTTAAAAGTGCATACAATGAACTGAATAACCAACCAAATTATTTATACTTGAACGACCCCTACACAAAAAATTAACAATGTTGTTATTCTACAATAATCAGTTGACATCAATATCTACTCATACAACATTTTTACAACTAATCATTCATATAAATTCAGACTGATCATTTCATGATTGTACATGTGAACATTCCCACTAACATGACCAAATAAAATCTTCAAAAGTTCCATCACTTTTAGGTTTAATACATTTTTCATTAAAAAAATGGGGCTAATATAGTTATTCATTTCATGAATATAATTACACATTAACCATAGTATTCACAAAGCAATCAACATTCTAATTTAAGAACAAAACTTTTTCAAAGGAATTTGCCAAAAACTTGCTTTAACTACAGCTGAAGACGACCGTCTTTTCGATTCTCGTTGATCCTCTAACTCACCCACCTAAATTCAACCTACCAACCAACCAAAAAAATATATATTAATTAATTCACAAAATTTGATTGAAAATTGGGAAGCAAACAGAATCTTGGATCTAGAAATCTTACCGGTAGAGCACTGCCGTTGCACTTATGTGGCAGGACGGTGGGGTCGTTTCCGTTGTGGCGGAGACCACGTGGATCACGGAGCCTCTCTGTGATCTGTTGAAAATTCGGGTTGAAATTAGAATTTGAGTGGAGTTTGGGGAAATTGGGCGTTTGTCGTATTTTATTATTCTTAGAAGAAACTTTACATCTTACACTTAACGATTTTGAGCTGAACTCATCGATAGTGAGGAACCCCATTCAATGTAAACATTTATATGAATGAATTTTTAACAAATTTAAGAGAGAAAAAGTTATATTAAAAGAGAACAAAATGTGGATATACATTGAATGACTTAATAGAAATTTCGCCGATTTCTGGAAAGCAAAGAAGATGCTCAGCTCTGATCTTCCCTGTTCAACAATAATACAGAATTTTAATTTAATATTACATATTTAATAAATCAATTAGATAAATCTAAATTATCAGTAAAAAATAAACATAAAAAATTGGAATTGAATAATCTATAATTTGGATACATATAGCTTATGATGTAAAAATCATGGTGAGTGATATGGATATTGCATACATAGAGCTTATGATGTAAAAATCATGGTCAGTGATATGGCTATTCCATTAGTGGCCCCACTGAGTGATTTTTGTTTTTGTACATCATTGGTCAATGCAAAGTGAGTTGCATTGTGATTGCAAGTAAGAAGTAATTGCAATTCATTTAGCAAATTTTTTTTGAGTAGCTATCCATGTGAGTAAATGGTAAATTCTTTTTACTTTTAATGTTGCAATTCAAAAGAGCAATTGCAACTCAAAAAAATCTTGCAACTTAAGTTGCATCAACTTTTTAATTGCAACCACAAAGGAACTCTTTTTGCAACGAATCAAACACACCTTTGGGAGGAATTTTTTTTTAAAAAATTATTTTGGTTTGAGATACATGATGATTCTCATTTATAACATACACTTTCATTTAAAATGAGATGGCCACTTTTGCCAATTTTGATCATCCTGATTCCATTTTACTCATCACCTACCATCAACATCTACCATATAGCTTTGGTTAACATTCAATTTGATAACTATTTAATCCTCCTCACTCCTCAAGTTTCCATCATCAATAAATATGATTAAAATAGTAAAGTTGAATAACCTCACTCCTCAAGTTTCCATCATCAATAAATATGATTAAAATAGTAAAGTTGAATAACCTAATATTCTGAATTGGTATGAACAAATTATTTTAGATGGTAGAAATTGATCAATACCTTAATATAAAAAAAATTATATATATATATAACCCAAAATAAGAGAGGATCTTACAAATTCGATTGCGGACGGCATCTTACAAATGCAGTTTTGGGCGAGGGGCGAGGGGTGAGGGGTGAGGGACTAAGGCGAGGGACGGTGACGGGTGACGGACTGGTGGATGGCGAACGACGACCGAATACAACAACGCTATTGTCAACCAAGTTATGCAATAATATCCTCAAATATAAAGAGAAGAAGACACGGTTGCTAAAAATAATATCAACAATTAATCTAACTAAGTGAAGAAGACACCGTGAAATAAGAAAGAATTTAAACTACTTGATGCATGGGTAAAAAACAATTAATCTAACCAAGTGAAGAAGACACAGTTGCTAAAAAAAATCAACAATAAAGAGAAGAAGAAACAGCTGCTAGTCATCCACACCAACCGAATACAACAGTGCTATTGTCTAACCAAGTTATGCAATAATATCCTCAAATATAAAGATAAGAAGACACAGTTGAAAAAAAATAAAAATTACCTAACTATGTTTTCATGATGCATTTCCTTCAACATCGAGATCTCTCTAATTGCATTACTCGGAACCCCCTCGTCTTCCTGCTCCAATCATATATTCTTCAAAGTGCATTTCCTTCAATTCGATCTAGTGCCTTATTCATAACTCCATAAGTCCCTTCCCCAATCTTCTCCACCATCTCATACGGTCAACACAAAATAATCATTCACATTTCCTTAAAAGTACTATTTCAAAAATATTTTCAAAAAAAATCAACAACCAATTGCATAGAGCTTCACCTGATCCATTCGGTCAAAACTTTGCTTCCGAAAAGATCCAAAACCTAACATTCAGTCAAACAACAAACCACAAACAAAGTGATGGCGAAAACTTTGCTTCCGAAAAGTATCAGGAACTCTTTTAACATCTTCATTTCTTAGTTGATTCCTGTCTCTGGAAGATCCCCGAGTAGTTCCTCCTGACCGTAACCCAGAAGAAGGAGAGGTCAAAGTCCTTTCATTTTCCATATTACCTTCACTGACTCGACCTTTTCCTCTGGTCCGAGACGAATTACGGTTCAGCCTCCGCCTTGATGAGTCATCCCCCAAATTTCCATCAACTGATTCCTTAGTGTGCTTTCCATCATGAGTAAGATCAGCATCTTCCTTAGTCATCTCATACATCCCAAGTACATAAGTTGAAGCATCGGTGAGTTCAGATCTTAACAACTCTCCACCATCTCCCCACAATTCATCTCCATGTGATACTTCTCTCCCGGTCGGCACCCTGATCAATTGACAATCCCTCATCACCAACCCTTAATCCATCTAAGCAGGAGGCATCCAAGAGCTGGCGTGACCTGCCTCTGCTTTCTTCTCTACCTCTCATGGATGAATGTTTGCTCTCTGAGAGAAAAGATGCATCCTTTTGGCTAACATTGGCCTCACCAAGGAAAACATTCAGTCAAACCTAACAAACCACAAACCAACCCATTCAAGAATCTAACAGAAACAACATCAAGAAGCAAAAACTGACGATCGGAGATATCCGACCGCCGAGGCAGCGAGAGGCGGCGACAGTGAAGTGATGGCTGCTGATGGAGGGCAGAGGCAACGATGGGCGGCGGCTAGGGATGGGCGGGTGAGGATATTTGGGTGGGTTTTGGGATAGGGAGGGTTAGGATTTGTGGGTTTGGGGGAGATGTGGTGGAAGGAAGTTTTTTATTTGGGTTTTCTGAATTAATTCATTTTTGACATTTGATGCGGGCTGCACGTGTTAATTATCACTTTTGCTCTTCTTTCTCTATTTCAAAATGGAGAAAGAAGAGAGGGGGTGAGCCTATTTGCTTAAGATATATATAAATGTACCATGCTGTAAAATGTTATTTATGTTTCAGTTCTTTGTATAGTGTCAGATGTCATGTACATTTCTTATGTTGTAAAGTTTTTGTGAACTATTACTTTGCAATTCTATGAAGATCCAATTTCTTCCAAATATTCAGTTCATTATTGTCTTGATGTAATGATTGAAATTCTGTGTATTTTTTGGATGTATTACACAGCATGGCGTATCCAATTTATTTTCATGCTCAGAAGTACCACAAACCGAGCATGATGTACCAAAATTTTGTAAGCTCTGAACTAAGACAGACAGAGCATGAAGTACCAAATTTTGTAAAGCTCAGAACAAATACAGACAGATCATGAAGTGTGCAAAATTTGTAAGCTGAGAACCAACACAGACAGAGCATGTAGTATGCAAAATTTGTATGCTCAGAAACAACACAGGCAGAACATGAAGTATCAATTTTTCCCAGTCCAGATCAAACACAAATAGAGCATGAAGTATGAAAATTTTAACAGCCCAGAACAAACACAGATAGATCATGAAGTATGCAAAATTTGTAAGCTGAGAACCAACACAGACAGAGCATGTAGTATGAAAAATTTGTATGCTCAGAAACAACACAAACAGAACATGAAGTATCAATTTTTGACAGTCCAGATCAAACACAAATAGAGCATGAAGTATAAAAATTTTAACAGCCCAGAACAAACACAGACAGATCATGAAGTATGCAAAATTTGTAAGCTGAGAACTAACACAGACAGAGCATGTAGTATGAAAATTTTGTATGCTCAGAAACAACACAAACAGAACATGAAGTATCAATTTTTGACAGTCCAGATCAAACACAAATAGAGCATGAAGTATAAAAATTTTACCAGCCCAGAACAAACACAGACAGATCATGAAGTAAGCAAAATTTGTAAGCTGAGAACCAACACAGACAGAGCATGTAGTATGCAGAATTTGGATGCTCAGAAACAACACAGACAGAACATGAAGTATCATTTTTTTTCCAGCCCAGAGCCCTTCACAAACAGAGCATGAAGTATATAATTTTTACCAGCCCAGAACAAACACAGACAGATCATGAAGTATGCAAAATTTGTAAGCTGAGAACCAACACAGTCAGAGCATGTAGTATGAAAAATTTGTAAGCTGAGAACCAACACAGACTGAACATGAAGTATCAATTTTTTTCCAGCTCAGAGCTAACACAAACAGAGCATGAAGTATACAAATTATCTTAGCTCACAACAATCATATACAGATCATGAAGTATCAAATTGTGTAATCTCAGAACAAACTCAAACAGAACTTGAAGAATCAAATTTTGTCGAGTGCAGATCATGAAGTATCCAATTTTTGTCAGCTTGGAGTAAGCCCAAAACAAACAGAAACATAACTTGAAGTATCTCTGGTTCGTCGCTAACGAACTTCTCGTTCTTTCTCTTCAATTCCTGCACCAAATGATTCATCAAATAGAAGAAAATTCAAGCACGTATGTGGCATGTTCCTGGAGAGTGTATGTTGAACATGGTTAAAACTTGTAGGCTCAGAACAAGTGTAACAGAAACCATAATGTCTTTCACTCGGAATAAAAAAATCATGCCGGCTCAGAAAAACACCACCATCAACTTTAATATCCGGTAAAACCATTGTTACAGATGCATTTTCAAAATGAAAATGAAAATTTGTAAGCTCAGAACCAACACAAACAGAGCATGAAGTGGCAAATAATTTCAGCTTCCCGACTCAAAACAAACCCAAAATGAACATGAAGTTGAACACCATCCAATAATCATGAAGTATGAAATCATGCATAAACTTTTCATCACTGCCGCATATTTAATCAAGTGTAAATGAGTCAAATTTGTAATTTTGAATTAGTCACTAGGACCGCTTTATTAAGGCACACCGGCTAGTGGCCAAGAACAAAATTCAAGTTGCATATACTTTTCATCATTGCCTACTAAAAGTGGAATTATAAACTATAAACCCAAAATTTTTTACCAACTTTTCAGGAACTAAATTGCTTATCGAGCATCAATTTTTTTTCATCAATAATTTACCTGCACACAAACAAGACAAAAGCGTTAAGTTAACAAATGTGCTATAATGTATTAAACTACAATAACGGTAGATATGTATGACACTTACCTTGCAAAAGCCACAGATATAAATCAATAAAGTTCATGCTATATTCGGATCATCCTCTGTTATAAGTTGCATTGTTGAAACTGTAGTAGAAGCTTGTGACTCATTTATAGTAGAGCTACACGATTAATGTTCACAAAATGAAATTAAGATTATACTATATAGAAAGAAAATAAAGTATAAACTTTATATTTAATTACTAACCTTTCCTTTAAAGGATAAGTACGACTATCATGATTAACAAGCTTCTTGCATAAGCAACACTTTCTTAGTGATTTCGCAGCCTTCTCCAATGCTTTCTCCTTACCCCCTTTGATGCGCTTCCCACCACCTTTGGTTTTTGCGATATCGGGTACTTGAATATGGACTGTTCTAGGTAGTGAACTAGTTGTTACTTGTTGTAATTCTTGGGGCATATCTTGTTGCAATTCTGCAACAACACCAACTAGTAATGTTTTCGCCTTTTGGCGCATCTCCTTTGATGAGCGAGCAATCCTCATCACTTTGTTGATTTCATTAGATAATTCCACCATGTCCAAATCTTGTAGACTACCGTAACTACCGATTATTTCAGCACTAGCATCATCATATACAATCTCGGTAGTTACAGAAGTGGTCCACCTCTTTAAAATATAACATTGAGACAGGGAATCAACAAACTCATTCCTCAATACCACAAGGATGTGTCTACAAGGAATTCTCTCCACTTCAAATTTACTACATGTGCAAGTCACAGCAATATCCATCCCCTTGTAGAACATATCTCTTGTTTTATCAGATTGTATCGACTTTTCCATTCTCTTGACAATATAGTGTCGCACACTACCATCGTCAGCTTTCATTAAAGATGCATAATTCAAGCTTTCAACTAGTTCAACCTGAAATATATGAAATTTCGATCTAGTGTACAGTTCATACATTTGGGACTCAATTTCAAAATCTGTTTGCAGCTTTGGTTTGGTATGCAGAGTGGTGTAGTCAGCTGCTAACTGATTTTGTCTTTGTTTCCTTATTTCCCTTTCAAATCTCGTCATAAATTCATGTAAAGAATTTTTGCTACTAACATATTTATCTACAAAAGCATTCATGCTTTCTGATCTTTGAGTTGTGCGGATTCCAGCAGTAAAAATATGCTTAGCATAAGCCGGTATCCACTTCTCACGAAGTAAATAAATGTCAGAAAGCCAAGGATTACCTGTTATTGGAATATGTATCAAGTACTAATAGTACAAAAAAAGGTTCAAACATAAGAATAATTTATTGAAACAACTAATACCTGCAATTTGCACATTAGCGTGCATTACGTCATTCCATCTCATCTCAAACTCTTCTGGGGTCTCAGATTCCCAGATGCAACTATGGAATGGAATGCTAAAATCACTATTCAAGCCCGGGCCACCAAGCTTATCGGGAAGCTTTTTAAGAATGTGCCACATGCAAAGCCTGTGGCTCGAACCAGGAAGTTACATGCGAATTGCATTATCCATTGCAGGATCTTGGTCTGTGATGATCACTTTTGGTGGAGACCCACCCATTGTTTCACCCCATTTTTGAAACAACCAAACAAAAGAATCGGTGGTCTCTTTATTTATAAAAGCCGCACCAAAATTGACAGATTGGCCATGATGATTAACTCCAGTAAACGGAGCAAAAACCAACTTGTATTCGTTGGTATCATATGTGGTATAAAAAATAAGCACTTCACCAAAATACTTGTAAGCCTTCCTGGCAATAGCATCAACCCATAATACATGGGTTAATTTGTTGTCTTCATCAACCTTGTAATGAAAACAGAAAGAAGGATTCATCTCTTTTTTCTCTTGGAAGTGATCCAGCAATATATTAACTTCATAAGGTCTCATACCATCCTTATCTCTTTGCAAGGAATTTCTAATGTCTTTTTCAGTACAATTAATGTTACTGAAACCTTCATTTTCTATTTTCATGAAGGACATAAACTCTGAAGTTCGTATGTTAGCCTCTTTGAAAGTACTGAGTAAACTTTTTTGTGCTTCAGAGACAGTTCTATTACATCTTAGAAATTGTTGCTTTCTAGGTGTGACACAAATATGGCTGTGCTCTTCAACAAACCTACGGATTGACCATCTCCCATCATCATCCCTTTGGATTCGTATTTGAGCCATACAATCTTCTTTCGTCACAACCCTTTTCCTTCTCTTGATCAAATTTGAAGAAGAAGATTCTTCATTATTGGGAACATTCACAACAGTTGTATCAACCGGCTTGCCTTGCTTTGAGCAAACAAACTGTTGTGAATATCTCTCCTTTGTGGTAGTATCAACCATCGTTGCAAACTTGCGTACTGAAAAATCACATAATTTTGCATATGTTTTATAAAATTCATATCTGTCTTCTAATGTTGCAAATACTAAACCAACAAATGGTTTAGAAGCATCATCAACGTCCCTCCAACTGGACTGAACATCTTGGCTTAGTAATTCTTCATTTTCAACCTCCATCCTTCATAGGAGAATGAGACAACAAAAATTAAAAATAAAGCTACAACTTTAAAATATCACAAACGAAAAAGTTCAACATAATACATTCTTGATATACAAGTCCAAATTTTTTTCTTTTACGGGAGAAACATTTAAATGGCCAACAACCTACAGCTTCCTACATGGATTTTACATGGAATTTGGGTGCTTATATGTATGTGTCATGTCCTATTAGCAGTGATTGAAGTAAATCTCGAAAGAAACAAAAACTATACTGCATATTACATGGATTTTGTGTGCTTATATGCATGTGTCACGTCCACATCTTAAAATTCCATTTACCAGTACGAATATTATTTTCTATTCTAAATGTACTAGTCCGAATACGTGTGAGAATATTATCAGAGCATAATTTATGCGCTAAAAATATAACAACAAACTAGAAGCATTTATAAAGGAAATAAAATTTGAATTCGAGATGAGAAATCGAAACCCTTGTCGCAGTTTGGGTTCTCCGTCGGAAGGAGAGAATCGAAACCCTTGTCGCACCTTAGAAGAGCGGGAGAGAGGAACCCCTCGACAGCCAAGAAATCGAAACCGACAGCCAAGAAATCGATTATACCACTTTTACCCCTCGACAGATCTGAAGATAAGCGAAGTCTAGATCCAGTCGATGGTAGAGATAGAGGTTTACACAGGTGACGAAGAAAGAGAGCGGGAGAGAAGAGCGCTTGACTTCACTTCCTTATCGATTAGGGTTTCGAAGAGAGGTGGATTAGGGTTTCGAAGATGCCGCTCTCTTCAGATAGGGTGAGAAGAGAAGAGAGGGTTGTGAAGAGAGCGTCTTTGATCTTCGAGAGCGGGAGAAGCGATTAGGGTTTGGAACGAGATAGAGCGGGAGAGAAGAGAGAATCGATAAGGAAGATTAGAGATAAGGGGTATACTCAATCGATTGAGTATACCCCTTTTACCCCTCACCCAATCTGAAGATAAGCGGAGGTGAATCTCAGCCGTCCGATCGCGATCAAGATCGATCGGATGGCTGAGCTTCCCAGCTCCCGATAAGGCATTCAGCTTCCCAGCTCTTAATTGACTTACTATATATATATATATATATATATATATATATATATATATATATATATATATATATAATTTCCTGGAATTAGAGGTCACCAATCAGCTATAATACCTTTTATGAGGCAATCCTATGGTGGGTCGTTGTTAGAAAAATTGCTGTTTTAGGCCGGGGTGTTACAATTAGGATGATAAGAAAAGCGGCAATGACGAAGATAACAAGGCAGAAAACGCAACAACGACGAGCAAGAACAAAAGAAATAATAGCAACAACAACAACAACAACAACAACAACAACAACAACAACAGCAAGAGATAGCAGCACCACAGTGCAGCACGACAGCAGTGAAGACAAGGAAGCAAAGGTGGTTGCGGGGATTGATGTATGTAGGGAGTCGAAGCGAAGGTGGTTGCGGGGGTTGATGTATGCAAGCATCGGTGGTTGTAGAGGAGCTGGGCTGCGGGTTTGAAGCTCAAGATGGTGTTTGGGTTGCTGCAGCAATGGCGGTTGGCGAAGGGGATGAAGAGAGGCTGTGGTGGAGCAACGACAGTAGCGAAGACAAGGAAGAAGGTGGGGCAGACAGCGAGGGGAGGATGTTTGGTCGCTCGGTGGTGCAGCGGCATGCAGGAGGAGGAGGACGAAGTGGTGAAGAGGCAATGGTGGTCGGGGTTCCATCGTTGCAAGGTGAAGAGGAGGGAGGCAGTGGAGGTGGGGCAACCGATGGTGGGGGAGGCAACAACAAGTTGGCAGTGTGGGATGCTGGTCGAGGTGCCGCGAGTGGTGGTTGGCGACGAGTGTAGCGAGAGCTGTGGGGGTGTTGTTGATGGTGGTTACGAGGTTGAGGAAGGGGGTAGGACGGTCTATCGATGGTTGCGGTGATTGCGGTGGCTGCAGCGAGAGGCGATCAGGCGGCGCTTGGGTTGGCGATGTTGATGGTGGTGAAGTGAAGTGGAGCTGCAGCGAGGAAGATGGCGAAGAAGGTAATGGGGATATGAAGAAGAAGGAAGGAGCTCGGGGTGCTAACGTCAGCAGTTCGAGACTGTGAGGTGCTCGAGATGCAGTTGCGGTAGGTGCTGCAGTGGTTGGAGGGTGGCGACGGTGTCGGTTGGCATCGAGGTGTTATGCGCGAGGAGCAGGTAGGAGGAAGAAGAAGGATTAAGGGGGGATTAGGCAGCTGATGAGGTGATTAAGATGGGATTAATTAGGAGATTAATTAGGGTAATTAATGTGAAGATGAGTAATTAGTGACATAGTGGAGTTAGGATTATATGAGTGATTAGTGGGGTAGTTAGGGATTTAGTGGGGGATGAGATTAAGGAGGAGATGGTGGAGTGCAGTTTAGGAGGTATTCAGGTAAGGTTGTATTTAGGTTAACGGGTTTGGGTTAGGCTCCAATACAATTTTTTTAGGATTTAAAGTGTGGTCTTGAGTTGGGCTTTAGATTTTTTTGTTCAGGTTGGGCTTCACATTCAAAAACATATCAAATAGTAATAACAATAGTATGGGTTAAAATTGGGCTTTACAAAAGAATAGATAATCAAGAGAAATATCGTAGAATGGAATATGATTTGGGTTTGGGTTTTCACAAAATAATGATATAATCAAATAGTATGGACTAGAATATTTTGGTTCAAAAAAAATAATAGACACAACTGAAAATAATAATTAAAATGGACTTAATAACATGAAATAAATAATACTAGTAAGATATGATAGAGTGGATTGGAATTTCAGGGTTCCACAAAATAATCGAATAAAAGCAAATTGGATTTAATAGAATGACAGTATTTATGTCAAATTTTTGGAATACAAGAATTGGAAGAGAGAGAAAAAGAGATACAAATGAAATCCATACAAACGGAAATGGGGGTTACACTAATTGAAACCCCTGTTTTTCATTTTATATATTTTGGAGTGTATTTTTCATTTTTGTGTATTTTTATCTCTATTGTATTTTTTTGGAACCGTATATTGGATTTGTTTTCAATATGTATTCATTTTATTTCTTTTTGAGCTTCTTGTATTGGTTGTTCGTCGTTTTTGTTCGTTTTCTTCATTTTGGATCTTTTCCTCGTTTTTGGACTCGTTATCTTCATTTTATTTTTCCATGGTGATGTGATGGAATTTTTGGTGGTGATTTCCCAAACTCATGATTTTTGACTCCTAATTAGATTTTTCAAGAGCCATAGATTTCACACTAAATTGTATCCCCATTTGAAATCTACCCAACACCCATTAACCATTTGTATACCTATTACTACATACTCATATCCACAACCCATTAACCCACTTTTTACCTCCTATATAAATACCCAAACCCCTTAAACCCTAACACTAATCTCTATTATCTCTCTCCCTCTCCTATTCAATCCCGGCCTCCCCCTATTGAGTACTCCCGGCTGCACCTCTCTCCCAGTCTGAGCCCCTCCATCATCCTACATCCGACCACCACACAATCCCTACACCCCATCCTTGCTAGTCGACTACCAAAGAGCACCACCACCATCAACATCAACCATCATCAATCTCTCTTTTGTGGTGTTTCTTGAAGTGGGTATTCTCCACTTTGATGGTTGCTTCAAGGAGATTCATTCGTAGGTGGAGTTTTTGTTCGTTGTTTGCTTGGATTCGCGCTTGGAGTGGATTTCGTTCATCGGTTTCTATTCTCTTCACATTAGGATCGTTCTCCATCTCCTACTAAGGCAAGTAACTTGTACTACAATTCATTTGGTTTGATACAAGTCAAAAAGTTCACATATAGTGTAGTTGGGTCTAGAGACGACCAAAGATTGTGTTTTCCTTGATGAGTTTTGTCTCTATTGTGATAATTTGGCCTTAGATGACTCATGACACATATCTTGATATGTGATAACCTAGGATTTGCCCAAATTTTGATTTTGAACCATGTATGTGAATAATTGTGTGAATTGATGTTTGGATTAAAACCCATGTGAAATAATAGGTGCGGACTTGTTAGTAACCCTAAATCAGGATGTTTAGATGTTTGATAGGTTGTATTTCAAGTTTGGATGTGTTTGGATCAATATTCTTGAAGTTATGATGTTCTTGATTTGAAGTTTGAAATCTGTATTTACTGGGTCATCTGTTTTGATTGCTGTTTTCGTCTATTCTACAGTCAGAATCTTGATTTCAAAATAAAAGATGAATTTTAAATAATTTTGTCTTTTTTCAAATACCACTGGTTTTGCTTGATTTGGATTTCGTATGGCTGATTTATGTGTGTTTTAGTACAGACGTGTCGATCTATTCCAGATTCAGTTTTTGGTTGATTTTGTTAACAAATTATTTTCAAGAACTATTCTATACATAATATCTTGATTTAATATTTTGGTTAGTGTTTCTTTATGATATTAGGGACTATCCAGATTTTTGATGAATTTTAAAGACAAGTTTTATGTAGTGTTTCATGCTCTTTTCTAAAATCATCTCATGCTGTAATTTGCGCGTTGTTCAGTAAAGAACTCTGTTTTCACTATAATTCTTTATACTGTATGAAAATTATTTGTGAAATATGAAGGTTAGTAAATTCTATCTATTTTCATATCCCTTTGGCGGAATTGGATTTCGATTCACTGGTTGCGAGATATCTTAGTTTTCGTACAGCAGTGTTGAGATTTCCAGATTCGTTAAACTATGTTTTCTTGATGCTTTTGTATTTTTGATGACTTATCTATTCTTCCTGGAAAATTTTGAAATTCTATATTTTGATTCTGGACATATAGGGAATTACCCCATATATTTTGTGGATTTATTTGATGTGCTTTCATGCTGTTTTCTTGTTCTTGAAGTTGTTTTTCTGATTTCTGGCTGAACCTAAATTCTCTATTCAAATCAGTTTTGAGCTGTGTTGTTGTGAATTACTATGTTTCTTAATTATACTCGTTGGATTCGTGTGGATGTCTAGTTTCCAGATCCTTCAACGGATCTAGGTTTGCATGTCTGTAGAGACCAAAATCACTGTTTTAGTACTGATCTGTCATGCTGTGCTGATTATGAACATACACCATCTTACTCGTTTATGCGACTCTATATTATCTATACATGCTGATTCATTTCCCTGAACCTAATACTGATTATACCATGTTAATTTGACACTATTTCGTACACATTCATGCATGTCTGATAATAATAATAAAAGTAACCAAGCCGGGGTTTATGGGAAAGACCTAGTAGTGGGAAAGCATAGAAATGTGTACTTAGAAGGGGGCCTGTGTTTCCCATATGATTATCTGTTTCTGACCCTGTCTACATTGCTTCTTATGTAAGAAGGTGTAGAGTAGAAGAGAACTACTAGGTTCTATCAATGACCCTGTCTACCTTACTTCTTATATGAAGGTGTAGAGAAGAAGAGAACCACTAGGTTCTATCTATCTGATCTGATATCTGTCTGAACCCTGAGTACACGGCCCTATATGATCCCCTACGAAATCTAAAGCGAAATTGTTTTGTTGTAGCAACCTTGTGATAAAAGTTGGGGCGCATGAAGTGCTACCTAGATAGTAATCACACAAGACTTATAAGATTATGGCATCTAAAATCTGAATCTGTATCTGAATCTGAATCTGAATCTGAATCTGTTATATGATTATCTGACTATCTGTTATCTGAATATCTGGTTATCTGTTATCTGTCTGACACTACTATGTGACGTATTACTTGACACTATCTGTATATCTGTCTGCATACTATCTGACACTTGACATTTAAATACTTGACATATGTTAGTATACCATGTTAGTTGACTCTGCCATACCATGTTAGGTCTGATTCTATTAACTGTTAGATCTGTTTAGTTTTTTCCATGTGCTTGTATCCTACATTATTTATGACCCGCGACTTGCAATTGACGGGTACTTGTTTTCTTCTTTTCCCCTTTTTCCTGCAAATTTACTAATTGCAGACCTGGTTGGTCAGCTGCTTGATGGTAATGGCGAAAGGATGTATTAAGTTGGAATTTTTGCTTTATTATTTTTATCATTGTTGCTTGAACAATGAATAAAAGTGTATTTGGTTTATTTGGATATTTATTCTGTATTTGGGCGATGTGACTCAGGATATTTGTTTTCTCCAGACTCTGATCTATTTGAGAATATTGTATTGGGTTCCAAGTAAATTTCTGTTGGAAAATTTGTTTCAATTATTCATGAATGGTTGTGCCTTTTGCTTCCGACTCTGATAAATTCTGTGATGTGTTCTAAAGGTTCTGAAACAGCTTAAGGATGATGATAATCATTCCCTGGGCTTTTGTTACATATCCGTATTCCGTATTCCTTTTTGGGAAGCGGGGCGTGACAGGGTTTTTAGTGGTATCAGAGCATCAGGTTTGGCTAATGTATTAGTTGCCTAATATATTAGACATGCTTGGCTCGAACTAGGATCTCCACAACATTTCACCAACCATGCATGCATAAATGAAACTTATATCAACTCAGATTCTGGGTGCTAATTTTTTTTGGTTTTGTGCAGACTATGGCTCCCCGTGGTTCTACTTCTCAGTCGCAGGTTGATCCGATTGAGGCTGTCACTGCTGTGCTTGAGCGGCTGATTAATTAGCAGCATAACCACATTGATCTGGTGATGGCTGCCCTTGAAGCTGCCCGGGTTCTGCCTCCTGTTGCGCCTGTGCAGGCAACTCTTCTGCCTCGCCCAGGGACAGTTACAGACTTTATGAGGCTACATCCCGATCGTTTTTCCGGCACTGAGATGCCGTTGGAGGCTAAACAGTGGCTGATCCAGACTGAGCGTTTGTTGTTGGCTGCTCGTGTTGCAGAGGCTGATCGGGTGGACGTTGTTTCCATCCATCTGGTGGATTTAGCTCATATCTGGTGGATGGCTGAGTCTGAGCGTCTTGAGAGGCCTATTGCTTGGGCTACTTTTACTCGAGGATTCTTGGAGAAGTTCTTCTCCAGTAGTACTCAAGTTGAGATGGAACAGCAATTCCTGGCCCTAAAATAGGTTAAGTCATTGTTCCATTTTGGATTTGTTATAATATTGCATGAATAATTATGAATGTTGTAACATGGACTTTCTTGCAACAGGGTTCCAGGACAGTGGATGAGTACGCTGCTGAGTTTACTAAGCTTAGCCGCTTCGCTGCCGTTCTTGTGGCAATCGAAGAGGATAGGGCTCATAGATTCATAAATTGGCTTGAGCAGGATATCAAGAGGCATCTGGTCTCTCTTCGTCTGTGTACTTATGCTGAGGTCCTTGAAACAGCTCGAGCTCAGGAACAGGCTCGTGGTGGTTCGTCTTATCGTTAGCAGACTGTTCCACATTCTGTTGCTAGGTCTTCTGGTGGTCCTGTTCAGAGGTCTATCCCAACCCATCCGGTCAGGACAGCTCCGTATCCTTCTGCTGGGTTTCCGAAGGGTGGTTTTTGTGACTTCTGTCAGGTGTCTGGGCATGAGTGCAAGAACTGTTTCCGTGCCTCTCGCCGATGCTTTAGGTGTGGCTCTACTGATCATACAGTGCGAGATTGTCCCCAGCCATTTCAGCAGATGGCTCTTCCAGCCAGGGGTCCTGTTCAGCAGGCAGCTCTATCTCGCAGTCCAGTTAGGCCACCGCTTCCTCCTCAATGCCAGATTGTCGGTCAGAGGACCGCTGTTCCGAGGAGAGGTCAAGCTTTCAACTTGACTGCTGCAGATACTAGTCAGCTGAAGGAGTTGTGGCGGGTATATCTTATTTTGTTGTTTTGTTGTTTCGTTCCTTTTGTTTATTTCTTTTAGTCTGGTTTTGCTTCCTTTTGTTTTTTTTCCTGCATTGTTGTTTTTCCCTCACTCTTGATCTTCTATGCTTTCTCCTTGTCTTTGATTTCTCTTAGGTATCATCCTTGTTTGCTCTTTTCGTGCATATGTTCTTTTTGATTCTGGGGCAACCCATTTTTTTGTCTCCTCTCGATTTGTTGCTCGCCATCAGTTAGAATGCAGCAACATGTCAGAGGCTTGGAACATCGTGACAGGTGGTGGAGTTGTCAGTTGTTCTTGTGAGTGCAGGCAATGTTCCGTGGTTATTAGGGATGCAGATTTCAAGGAAACTTGATTATAATTGGAAATTCAGGATTCGACGTTCTTCTTGGCATGGATTGGTTGGGTGAAGCCCATGCCGTTATTAATTGCCATGACAAGAAAGTTGTCTTCAGAATTCCAGATCGAGCAGAATTTGAGTTCCATGTCGGAGAGTCTTCTCTTGGTCGAGCAAAGATTGCAGTTGAACAGGTGGATTGTGCGATGGAATTGCACTCAGATGTGAGGCTGCGCCTCTTGTAGTTTGGGATTTCATGGATGTGTTTCCAGATGAGTTGCCTGGCTTAACCCCTGATAGGGAAGTGGAATTCGGTATTGATGTTCAGCCTGGAACAGAACCGATATCGAAGAGTCCCTACAGGATGGCACCGGTTGAGCTGGTAGAGCTTAAGGTGCGGACTCAGCAGTTGCTTGATTTGGGTTTCATCAGACCTAGTGTTTTGCCTTGGGGTGCTCCGGTCCTTTTTGTTGATAAAAAGGATGGTAGTCGTCGTATGTGCATGGATTATTAGGAAATGAACAGAGTTACTGTTAAGAATTGATATCCGTTGCCCAGGATCGATGATTTATTTGATCAGCTGAGTGGGGTTGCTGTTTTCTCGAAGTTGGATCTTCGTTCTGGATATCACCAAGTTCAGGTAAAGGTTGCAGATATACCGAAGACTGCTTTCAGGACTAGATACGGGCACTATGAGTATCTTGTGATGCTGTTCGGGGTCACGAACGCGCCGGCTGTATTCATGAGTCTTATGAACCGGGTTTTCTCTCAGTACTTGGATAGATTTGTGGTGGTCTTCATTGATGATATTTTGGTGTATTCTCGGAATCGGGAAGACCATGCTGAGCATCTTAGAATGGTTTTGCAGACCTTGAGAGAGAACCAGCTCTATGGGAAACTTAGCAAGTGCAAGTTTTGGCTCGACAGGATTTCTTTCTTGGGGCACATTGTTTCTGGCGATGGTATTTCCGTGGATCCTGCGAAGGTTGAGGCTGTGAAGGATTGACCTATTCCTAAGTCAGTTTCGGAAGTCAGGAGTTTTCTTGGTTTGGCTGGCAATTATCGGAAGTTCGTTCAGGATTTTTCGAAGATAGTAGGACCGTTGACTAAATTGATTGGGAAGGATCAGAAGTTTTGTTGGTCTGATGAGTGCAATAAGGCTTTTCTTGAGTTGAAGAACAGATTGACGTCAGCACCTGTGTTGACTATTCCAGATGGTTCAGGCAGATTTGTAGTTCACTGTGATGCATCTGGTAAGGGTCTTGGAGCAGTTCTTATGCAGAAGGGCCGTGTTGTTGCGTATGCATCGAGGCAGTTGAGGCCGCATGAGAAGAACTATCCTACTCATGACTTGGAGTTAGCTGCAGTGATCTTTGCTTTGAAGTTATGGAGATATTACTTACTTGGGGACCGAGTAGAGATCTTTACAGACCACAAAAGTCTCAAGTACGTCTTCACCCAGAAGGAGTTAAACATGAGGCAAAGGCATTGGTTGGAACTTATGGCCGATTATGACATCAGTTTGCAATACCATCCTAGGTAAGGTAAACTTGGTGCCTGATGCTTTGAACAGGAGACCGGCAGTTATGTTTCTTACTCAGCAGAGAGATCTTATTGAGCAGATGAGGAGGTTAGAGCTTGATGTTGTGTTGCCGAGTTCTGGTCGGAGTTGTTTGGCGCTCCAGCTACAGTCGTCTCTTGTTGAGCAGATTAAAGAGGCGCAGGCTAGTGATGCGCAGTTGCAGAAATTTCGAGCTGAGGTTGAGTCTGGGTCCAGGACGGACATGATTATTCATTCAGATGGTTCTCTTCGTTTTGGTTCCCGGTTATGTGTCCCAAAGGGTGAAGTTCGTCAGAGGTTGCTTGAAGAAGCTCATCAGTCTTCGTATTCTATCCATCCCGGCCGTACGAAGATGTATCGGGATTTGAAGCTTCATTTTTGGTGGCATGGTATGAAGAGGGCTGTTGCTCGGTTTGTTTCTCAATGTTTGGTCTGTCAGCAGGTTAAGGCAGAGCATCAGAGAACCGCTGGACTTCTTCAACCGCTTCCTATTCCAGAGTGGAAGTGGGAACATATCACCATAGATTTTGTGACTGCTTTGCCGAGGAGTCCGAAGGGTCATAATGCTATTTAGGTGATTGTTGAACGTTTGACAAAGAGTGCTCACTTCATTCCTTTTCATGTCGGTCAGTCTACTGAGAGCCTTGCTGAGAGGTACATGCAGGAGATTGTTAGACTTCATGGGGTTCCAGTCAGCATTGTGTCCAACAGGGATACGAGATTCAGATCTCAGTTTTAGGAGAGTCTTCTGAACAGTTTGGGGAGTAAATTAAAGTACAGTACAGCTTTTCATCCCCAGACTGATGGACAGTTAGAGCGGACTATTTAGATTCTTGAGGACATGTTGAGGTCCTGCATGCTTCAGTTTGGTAGTTCTTGGGAGGATCATTTGCATCTTGTAGAGTTCTCGTAAAATAACTGCTTTCAAGCCAGTATTAAAGCTGCTCCGTTCGAGGCACTCTATGGACGGAAAGTGCAGGTTGCCAGTGTGCTGGGATGACATTGGTGAGAGGAAGTTGTTGGGTCTAGAGTTGATCACCAAGACTGTGGATGCAGTGGTTCAGATCAGGAAGCACTTGCAGGCAGCTCAGGACAGGCATAAGCGGTGGGCTGATGTTCACCATAGGGCTCTGGAGTTTGTCGTTGGTGACCATGTTTTTCTCAAGGTATCGCCGTAGCACGGTGTCATTCGGTTTGGTGGCGGGGGAAGCTTAGCCCGAGGTTTATTGGACCGTTTAAGATTTTGGAGCGAGTAGGCAAGGTGGCCTATCGTCTCGCATTGTCGCCAGCTTTATCAGGAGTGCACGATGTTTTCCATGTCTCACAATTCAGAAAATATATCCGAGATGAGAGCCACGTGATCGACTATTCTGAGTTGACCGTTCGGCCGGATTTGACTTGTGAGATTCTGCCAGTTGCTATTGTGGATCGGCGGGAGAAGGTGCTTAAGAACAAGGTCATCAAGTTGGTTCGTGTCGCTTGGAATCCGCACTCGCGTGGTGAGTCGACATGGGAGTTGGAGGAGAAAATACAGCAGAAGTTTCCTCATTTGTTTGAGTAGTTTGCTTTGGTTTTGTTTGTTTTTTTCCCTTTGTTTTGGGGTTATCCTATGTATTTTTCGTTTGAATTTCGAGGACAAAATTTTTCTGTTAGGTGGGTTGGATTGTAACCCCTGTTTTTCATTTTATGTATTTTGGAGTGTATTTTTCATTTTTGTGTATTTTTATCTCTATTATATTTTTTTCGGAACCGTATATTGGATTTGTTTTCAATATATATTCATTTTATTTCTTTTTGAGCTCCTTGTGTTGATTGTTCGTCGTTTTTGTTCATTTTCTTCATTTTGGATATTTTTCTCATTTTTGGACTCGTTATCTTCATTTTATTTTTCCATGGTGATGTGATGGAATTTTTGGTGGTGATTTCCCAAACCCATGATTTTTGACTCCTAATTAGATTTTTCAAGAGCCATAGATTTCACACTAAATTGTATCCCCATTTGAAATCTACCCAATACCCATTACCCATTTGTATACCTATTACTACATACTCATACCCACAACCCATTAACCCACTTTTTACCTCCTATATAAATACCCAAACCCCTTAAACCCTAACCCTAATCTCTATTATCTCTCTCCCTCTCTTATTCAATCCCGACCTCCCCCTATTGAGTACTCCCGGCTGCACCTCTCTCCCAATCCGAGCCCCTCCATCATCCTACATCCGACCACCACACAATCCCTACACCCCATCCTTGCTAGTCGACTACCAAAGAGCACCACCACCATCAATCTCTCTTTTGTGGTGTTTCTTGAAGTGGGTATTCTCCACTTTGATCGTTGCTTCAAGGAGATTCGTTCGTGGGTGGAGTTTTTGTTCGTTGTTTGCTTGGATTTGCGCTTGGAGAGGATTTCGTTCGTGGGTTTCTATTCTCTTCACATTAGGATCGTTCTCCATCTCCTACTAAGGCAAGTAACTTGTAGTACAATTCATTTGGTTTGATACAAGTCAAAAAGTTCACATATAGTGTAGTTGGGTCTAGAGACGACCAAAGATTGTGTTTTCCTTGATGGGTTTTGTCTATATTGTGATAATTTGGCCATAGATGACTCATGACACAAATCTTGATATGTGATAACTTAGGATTTGCCCAAATTTTGATTTTGAACCATGTATGTGAATAATTGTGTGAATTGATGTTTGGATTAAAACCCATGTAAAATAGTAGGCGTGGACTTGTTAGTAACCTTAAATTATGATGTTTAGATGTTTGATAGGTTGTATTTCAAGTTTGGATGTGTTTGGATCAATATTCTCGAAGTTATGATGTTCTTGATTTGAAGTGTGAAATCTGTATTTACTGGGTCATCTGTTTTGATTGCTGTTTTCGTCTATTCTACAGTCAGAATCTTGATTTCAAAATAAAAGATGAATTTTAAATAATTTTTTCTATTTTCAAATACCACTGGTTTTGCTTGATTTGGATTTCGTATGGCTGAGTTATGTGTGTTTTAGTACAGACGTGTCGATCTATTCCAGATTCAGTTTTTGGTTGATTTTGTTAACAAAACATTTTCAAGAACTATTCTATACATAATATCTTGATCTAATATTCTGGTCAGTGTTTCTTTATTATGTTAGGGACTACCCAGATTTTTGATGAATTTTAAAGACAAGTTTTATATGGTGTTTTATGCTCTTTTCTAAAATCATCTCATGCTGTAATTTGCGCGCTGTTTAGTAATGAACTCTGTTTTCACTATAATTCTTTATACTGTATGAAAATTATTTGTGAAATATGAAGGTTGGTAAATTCTATCTATTTTCATATCCCTTTGGCAAAATTGGATTTCGATTCACTGGTTACGAGATATCTTAGTTTTCGTACAACAGTGTTGAAATTTCCAGATTCGTTAAACTATGTTTTCTTGATGATTTTGTATTTTTGATGACTTACCTATTCTTCCTGGAAAATTTTGAAATTCTATATTTTGATTCTGGACATATAGGGGATTACCCTAGATTTTTTGTGGATTTATTTGATGTGTTTTCATGCTGTTTTCTTGTTCTTGAAGTTGTTTTCCTGATTTCTGGCTGAACCTAAATTATGTATTCAAATCAGTTTTGTGCTGTGTTGTTGTGAATTACTATGTGACTTAATTGTACTCGTTGGATTCGTGTGGATGTCTAGTTTCCAGATCCTTTTACGGATCTAGGTTTGCATTTCTGTAGAGACCAGAATCACTATTTTAGTACTGATCTGTCATGCTGTCCTGATTATGAACATACACCATCTTGCTCGTTTATGTGACTCTATATTATCTATACATGCTGATTTGTTTCCCTGAACATAATACTGATTATACCATGTTAATTTGAAACTATTTTGTACACATTCATGCATGTCTGATAACAATAATAAAAGTAACCAAGCCAGGGTTTATGGGAAAGATCTAGTAGTGGGAAAGCTTATAAATGTGTACTTAGAAGGGGGCCCGTGTTTTCCATATGATTATCTGTTTCTGACCCTGTCTACATTGCTTCTTATGTAAGAAGATGTAGAGTAGAAGAGAACTACTAGGTTCTATCTGTCTGTCTGACCCTGTCTACATTACTTCTTATATGAAGGTGTAGACAAGAAGAGAACCACTAGGTTCTATCTGTCTGATCTGTTATTTGTCTGAACCCTAAGTACACGGCCCTATATGATCCCCTACGAAATATAAAGGAAAATTATTTTGTTGTAGCAACCATGTGATAAAAGTTGGGGTGCATGAAGTGCTACCTAGATAGTAATCACACAAGACTTATAAGAACATGACATCTGAAATCTGAATCTGAATCTGTTATATGATTATCTGACTATCTGTTATCTGAATATCTGGTTATCTGTTATCTGTCTGACACTACCATATGACGTATTACTTGACATTATCTGTATATCTGTCAGCATACTATCTGACACTTGACATTTAAACACTTAACATATGTTAGTATACCATGTTAGTTGACTCTGCCATACCATGTTAGGTCTGATTCTACTATTAGTTAGATCTGTTTAGTTTTCCCCATGTGCTTGTATCCTACATTATTTGTGACCCGCGACTTGCAATTGACGGGTACTTGTTTTCTTCTTTTCTCCTTTTTCCTGCAAATTTACTAATTGCAGATCAAGTTGGTCAGCTTCTTGATGGTAATGGCGAAATGATGTATTAAGTTGGAATTTCTGCTTCATTATTTTTATTAGTGTTGCTTGAACAATGAATAAAAGTGTATTTGGTTTATTTGGATATTTATTCTGTATTTGGGCGATGTGACCCAGGATATTTATTTTCTCCAGACTCTGATTTATTTGAGAATATTGTATTGGGTTCCAAGTAAATTTCTGTTGGCAAATTTGTTTCAATTATTCATAAATGGTTGTGTCTTTTGCTTTCGACTCTGATAAATTCTGTGATGTGTTGTAAAGATTCTGAAACAGCTTAAGGATGATGATAATCATTCGCTGGGCTTTTGTTACGTATCCGTATTCCGCTAGCAGCCCAGCACGGCTCAAACCAGGACCGAGTTGAACCGGCCCGGTCTGGTCCGGGATAACCCGCGAGCTTCCTTTTTTTTTGAAATTTTTATTTATTGATTTATTTTTTCCGAAATGTATGTATTGAAATATATATATATATATATATATATATATATATATATATATATATATATATATATTGCAAAATATATGTATACATGTATATATGCATATAGATATACTCTAAAATATTTTAAAATTTTATAAAAAATGAGTGTGGACATCAAAATTAATTGATCACTACTCATTACTCAATTTGCTAACCCCCACCCTTGCTATTTATAGTCAACTCTACCTCATCACTTCTCTCATCTCATCAATATGGGACTAAATTTTTTTTACTTCAAATGATCTTAGTTATATATATCTCTACTATCAAACTTTTTATGTAATATAGTTTCAGGTTGGATTTCTTGGCTAGAGCATGCAAATTAGTGTGCTGAGTTTGGGTTGGTTGTGGATTCGATCCTGAGAGGGCTTAGGTGATTTTGCTTTTGAATGAATTAATCACTTTTCTTGATCAAATTGATTTTTAGAAGCTATTTCTTTCTTTTATTTTATTTTATATTGTAATTTGATAAGATCTGTATGAAATAATATTTATCTATTTGATTATATTTGAAATTTTGTAATTCATTAAAACTATTTAATTTATGAATCTACCTTTTATCTATATGTTCTTATCATTGTTGTGCTATACTTGATTTCAATTTCACTATTCACTTCATGTTCTTCCATCTTTGTCAATCAATTTTGATCTTTATACTCTATTCAAAAAATAAATTAATTAATTAATAAATTAAATTTAGGTTAAGTATCTTTTATCTATTTGTTCTTAAAATTGTTTTCTTAATTATTCACCATTTTCCTTTACCATTGTACTCTTAAATTAAATAAAAAAAGTGAAACCCCGTGATCCTGCGACGAATCGGCCCGACCCCCGAGCTAGGGGCCAGGGGCCAGGTCCGAGCCCTTCCTTTCTTCCCCCTGGCCCGGATTGCAATTCCCCCCAGCCCGACCCGCCGAAGCCCGGGCTCGGGTCAAACCCGCCAGGTTTCGACCCGACCCTGCTCGGTGAGCCCGAATTCCACCCCTAGGCATTATTTCCCAACCAATGTCAAATTTAAAAATAAAACTCATATGGTATTAGATCCAAAATAGTTCCCACTCTGTCTATTTTTTAAGAAGTCAACAATTCCTTCTTCTTTCTCTTCCAACTAAGCATTATCTTCTTCCCTCAAAATTTTCCTGAAAATAAGCCACTTTTTCAAACTTTATTCCATAGAGGTATAGTGGCCAAATTTTTCTACGTCAACTAAGGTTGCAGTTGAGAATTGTTCCTAACTGCGGCCTCAGCTCATTTTGTGAATAGCTGAGGCCACAGTTGTCATGCCCTGCTTCCCAAAAAGAATACGGAATACGGATACGAGACAAATGTCCAGCGAATGATTTTCATCATGCATAAGGTGTTCAAGAAATCTCTACAACATTCACAAGAATCATCAGACTCGGAAGCAAAAGAATCAACCACATGCACATATGAGCCAAAATACCAACAAGAATACTTGAAACCAAATATATAAATCTCAAATAGTCATGATCTGAATAAAACAAATATCTTGGGTCACAATACCCAAATACAAGAATAAATTCAAGTCTCAAAATACAATATTGTTCAAGTAAGGTACAAGAAATAATAATAATAAAATCCAGCACTAATACTTCATGTCTCCGATATTATCTGGAACCTGTTCTCCAAAGTCTGCAATTCAACGAATGCAGGAAAGAGGGAAAGAGAAAAAAATAAGTACCCGTCAATTGCAAGTTACGGGCCACTTATAATGTAGGATACAAGCACATGGAGAAACTAACTAACAACATGGTATAAGCATGATGTCAAAATAAACAACTAGCATAGCAAAGTGAACAAGTGTAAATGACATGAATCAAGTGTCAAGTAATCAAGTATCATGTAAACATGCATCAAGTGTTAAGTTTCAAGTCTCATGTATCATGTGGTCAAGTATCAAGCAAGCATGTACATATTCAAGTATCATGTTCAAGTAGCATGTATGAAGTCTTGTAGTAATTACTAGCTAGGTAGCACTTCATGCAGTCCACGTTACATGGTTGCTACAACAAACAGTTTCGCTTTAGATTTCATAGTGGACCTAGAGGGCAGTACACTCGAGGACAAGTCAAGTAATCGAGCTCAAAGCTCCAAGTATCATGTATCATGTAACCACGTATCGAGTTATGCAAGTGGCAAGTATCGTGTCTTGCATGCAAGTATCAAGTAATCACGTGTCAAGTATCATGTCTCAAGTAATCACGTAGGATCAGTGGATCCCTTTCCAAGTACACGTTTCTGAATTATCCACTATTAGATCTGTCCCTTAAATCCTGGCTTGGTTATTTATTATTATTGTCAAACAAGCATGTATATGTGCAAAATATATCAAGAATAATATGGAATGATCATGTAACAAGTGCAAGTTGCAAGATAAACATGTAAGAGTGTAAGTTAATACATGAAAGAATAAAATAGACAAATCTCAAGTTCAGGACAGCAAGACCATACTGTAGTAAAACAGTGATTCCCGGTGTTACAAACATCCAAATCTGAATCCATCAAAACTTCTAAAAAATAGACTCCCAACCGAATCCAGCGAGTATAAATAAGTCATATATTAATTCACAAAAACATGGCTCAAAACTGATTTGAATACAGAAAATAGGTTCAGCCAGAAATCAGGAAAACGAAATCAAGAACAGGAAAACAGCATGAAAACATATTAAATAAATCCACGAAAAATCTGGGGTATTCCACTATATGTCCAGTATCTAGATATAAAGTTTTAGAAATTTCCAGTAAAAGATCAGTCATCAAAAATAAGAAAACATCAATAAACGGTAGTTGGCAAATCTGGAATTCCCAACACTGCTGTACGAAAACTATGATATCTCGTAACCAGTGAAACGAAATCCAATTCTGCCAAAGGAATATGAAAATAGATAAAATATACTAACTTTCATATTTCAAAAACATTTTTCATACAGTAAAAGGAATCAGGGTGAAAATACGATTCTTTACAGAATAGCGAGTAAAATACCGCAAGTATAGTTTTCATAAACGATCATGAAACGACATATAAAATGCATCAATAAAATCCACCAAAATTCTAGGTAATCTCTAACTAAATAAAGGAACACTGACCCAAGTTTTGGATCAAAATAATATATGTAGCATCAGTATCAAATCATTTAGTCATCAAAATCAACGAAAAACAAAATATGGAAAAGATCGACACCTCAGTAGTAAAAAGTCATAAATCACTCATACAAAAACGAAATCAAGCAAGGTCAGAGGGGTTTGGAAATAGACGAAATTCTCTAAAACTCATGTTTTATATCGAAATTAAGATACTGACTTAAAGACAGCCCAAAACAGCAAACAAAACAGATCAGCGACAAAATACAAATTTTCCCCTTTAACAACAACTCAACATATATCATACAAAACTTGTTCAAAACACAACCAAACATGAAATCGAGTCTACCAATTGTCCAAACATCATGAATTAGGTTATTTAGCATGTCCACACCAAATATATCACATGGGTCTCCACCAAATCACGAATTCTCGCAAAAATCTCACATACATGATCAAATCAAGAACGAATAAAACCTAAGTTAAATTCATGTCCATATTGTGTTGTGAGGCAACTATGGTCAATTTTTCACAATAGAGACAAAATCCATCAATAATAACACTAACAAGAGTCGTCTCTAGACCCAACTATACTATAGGTGGTATTTTTAACTTGTATCAAACAAATGAATTGGAGTACAAGTTACTTGCCTTAACCTAAGATGAAGAACGACGAAAATTAAGAGTAGCAAGCAAAACCAAAGAACAAAAATTCTGCAAATGAATGAATCCAAGCAAACTTGAGCGAAAATCTCCACACGAACAATTCCACCAAAAAAGAGATGACAATAGCGGCCACTAGAGAACACCAAGAGAGCAGATGAGAGAGACGAGGAAAGTTTAATATGGTGGTGAGGTGGTGTGAAGGGTGGTCGGCCAAGAGGGGGGTGTCGGGTTTGGAGGGGATGGGTGTCGGAGTGTGGGGGGTGTGCGGCGTCGGACACAGGCCGGGAGGGGGGTAGCTCGGCCTGGAGGTGGTTTGGCATCGGGCTGGCTGGGTGCGGGCGGCACAAGGGAAAAGGAGGAGGGAGGCTGGGGTTAGTGTGAAGAGAAAATAGGGTTAGGGTTTAGTAAGAGAGGTAGTATATTGAGGGGAATTAGGGTTTAGAAATATGAGTTGGGTTATTGGGTAATGGGTAGTTTAGGAGTAGTAGTAGGATTTGTTTAATTGGTCTTTAATTAGGATACAATTTGTATAGGATATCAAATAGGTTTGGGGATTTAATTTGGCTTTGGTAAATCTTATTAGGGATCAAACAATAGGATTGGGAATAGGACAAGCAACCAATCACCACCACCACAACCCCCCCCCCCCCCCCCCCCCCCCCACACACACACACACAAACAAAAACATAAAAATAAAAAAAAACGAGCCCAAATAAAAGAAAGATCATCAAATAATAGAAGAACGAAATAAAGGACAACAAATCAAACACAAAAAGCTCAAAAATGAAATAAAACAAATATATATTGAAAATAACTCCAATATACGGTTCAAAAAAAAAAATTACAAGAGAGAAAATACACCAAAATGAAAAATACACTCAAAAATACACAAAATGAAAAAACAGGGGTTACAATCCTACCCACCTAACAAGAAGAATTTCTTCCTCGAAATTCAAAAAGAAGATACATAGGGCACCTAAATCCGTCATGTTCTGATACTCATCTTCGTCACATAGATCGGTCTCCTCATGTTGCTCCTCCCTTGCCCTTTTCTTGTCCTTTTTGCTAACTTATGGTTCTTTTCCATATTTGAACGGATGACCATCTACCCGCCTCAAAATATCTGACCCAGAAGAACCTCCAGGAGCATGTTCCCACTCATCGGTACTATCAAATGTCGCTATCTCTGCCCAAAATATATGTGTGTCAGGCAACCATCTCCTATGACCCATATAGCAAAACTTTCTGCCATTGTACAACCACCTTGAACTAGTTTGGTCAGCACAATAAGGACATGCATAACGTCCTTTAGTACTATATCTAGATAAATTTGCATATGCGAAAAAATCATTGATTGTCTAAGACAACACGACCTGAAGAGAAAATGTTTCTTTAGCCATTGCATCATAGGTTGGAACACCCTCCCACAATTTCTGAAGTTCATCTATTAACGGATGTAGGTACACATCTATATCATTTCCAGGGCCTTTCAGTCGAGGAATAATCATGGACAAAATAAATAAGGACTGCTTCATGCATTTTCAATGCGGAAAATTGTATGGTATTAACACAACATGCCATATGCTGTATGTACTACTTATTTGCCTAAAAGGGTTGAAACCATCACTAGCTAATCCAAGTCTCACATTCCGAGGATCTTCCGCAAAATCGGGATATCTTTCATCAATTTTTTTCCAAGATTGAGAATCAGCAGGATGTCTAAGAATCCCATCATTAATGCGACCTTCAGCATGCCATTTCATATCAGAAGAAGTTTTCGAAGACCTAAACAATCTTTGTAGCCTAGGAATCAGAGGAAAGTAACGCAATAGTTTGGCAGGCTTCATTCTCCTACTTTCCTTAGTAGATCCACTGGCTTGATCGTCTTGATTTGGTGTTTCTGACCATTTCGAAGAACCACAGACTTCGCAATTTTCCAGACTTTCCTTACCTCTCATGAAAAGCATACAGTCATTTGGACATGCTGCTATCTTCTCATACCCTAGATCGAAAGAATTTAGGAATTTTTTGATTTTATAGGCGGAGTTTGGAATACAAATTTTTGAAAATGCTTCATTCAATAGTTTAAGTAGCATAGTGAAGGACTTAGCAGACCACCCGTTTAAACTTTTAATCTGAAATAGTCTGACAATGAATGAGAATTTAGAGAATTTGGTGCAATCACGGTACAGCGGAGTACTAGCATCTTCAAGAAACTTAGTGAAGGATTCGTGTTGTTTATTATTTTCAGCGCCGGGGTCAGGCATTTCCTCATCCACCCCGCCACCAATGTGTGACATTTCTGTTGACTCATTATGAACTTGGGTTGTTGGATTATTGGTGTGGAAAGAAACATTATGAATTCCCAAGGCGTCTTGCACCAAAGCATGCATCTCATCGGGAACACTTAAGTCTTCGTTCACTAAGGGCTCATCTTCATTTTCTAATACAACCGGACAAATAGGAGCTGACGTATGATCCTCTCCATGACAAAACCACCATGTGTACCTTGAAGAAAACTATTGACAACCAAATGTGTATGTACTACGTCACATGTCCTCAAATTACAATTTGTACACCGGAGGCATGGACAAAGAATTAGGTTTGGATCACGGGAATGTCGTTTGGCAAAGATAATAAAATCTTTAATACCATCCTGGTACTCCTTGGATAATTGTGGTTTACTAATCCAACTTCTATCCATTATAACAATAGCACACAATCTGAAATTAAAATTTGATATATTAAATAGTGTTAGATTTAAAAGGCATTTTTTATAATTAATTTTACGTTTTTTAAAACCATCCCTAGTTGTAATTAAATAAACGATATAACAATTAACTGTAAAATAAAGAAATCTTAGTCCAAAAAATGTATAAAAAATAATTAAATCTCAATACAATCTACTCTATTCACATAACCCTAAACTACCTTTGTGGAAATTATGTCAACCACCTTAGTGGGATTTTATCGAACACCTTGTGTTCGAGTGTAATATCGATTCGACTATAGTCTCCCCTAAATTTGGCTTTCCGTTCAAGGAGATGATGAAGGTAAAAGGTATTTGCTGTTGAGAGGAATAGGGTGAATAACGAGGGCGCCGTGCTGTAAATATGACAACAAGAAGATCTGATGACTCATGAACTATTTTGTTCATGGCTACTAATTAGTAAAACAACATACTTAGCACAATAATTAAAATAATATTTTGCACATGATAAAAAATATTTTTATGCACAAAAATCTTAATATCTGATACATATACCTATACAAGCAATGTTGCTGCTGTTACTATTTCTCTATCAACTGAACAATCGATATCGACAACATCAAGTGCATATCAATTCAAGTTCAGTACGATCTCATTCATATCCCTATCAATTCTAAAATCCATCAACGAACAAGTGCGTGTACCACGCAACTCAACCCACCACAGTACTTGCTTACTTTTCAACTAAAACCTAGTTAGCTAGCTAGATTCAATTAATGCATGATATGATTCTGAAAAGCATATATGCATCAACCTATATGTATCAACTCAGGCAAACACATGCCAAAGCAAGTGAAAGCAGGTAACTCATGTCTTGTTTCCTCAGTTCGAGCTCACACTTTGTTGCATGATTGACTATTTCATGACAACATTTGCTCTGTAATTATGAAAGACCTATAAGCAATTGCGATGTCTTTTTCAGATAGATTGGGATTATATGTATACTTTAATGCAGTTTCAGACCTACAAACACTTTGATGAAATGAAGATTTCGGAACCTATAAATGGCATTCTACAACTGAGCTACGTCTCCACTTTGTGGCTGTTAATATACTAACTTACATGAGGTTAAGAATCCACAAAAGTAGGATTAAGTTAATACGTGCTAATTACGTGCGGGATTTGTTATGAATGTTAAGTTTTGGGATAAAAAATGTAGTTGGCTGAGACTATGCACACTTGGTTGTTATCGTCTGCTATGTGGTGAAGGTTTATTATCTAATCACCTCACCAATGTCTTATCTATGAATTTTTTCTCAACTCAAGCCAAAATTGAATCACTTCACCTTTGTGATAACTGAAGGCCCAGTTAGATATTAAAAAATTTGATTAGCAAAAAAACAAATGCTATAAAATTACTACCTCAGTAATTGCATGTGTACACAACATACAAATGAAGGTGTACCATTTGGTTTACAATTCGCTTTGAACTGTGGAACAAAAATGGATTTAGTGGAAGATTACCAGTGCCAAAATGTGGATAGTAAGTGTAGGATCTTTGAACAATTACCATGAAAAAAACCGACAAGAATAAAGCATTATACCACACTCAATGTCGGAAGTTGTTGACAGTGGGGGGATTAGGAAGGACTCAGGCCGGCGACGACGGAGGCTACGGAAACGGCAACGGCGGGGCCTACGGAGATGGCAACTTTTCGAAGAAAACTCGGATCGGGAGTTTTGGGGGGGGGGGGGGGTGAGAGAGAGAGAGAGTCTGAACAAACCAAAGAGACGGAGGAGTTGTCGGAGCACGCAGGAACCCACTCCGATGGCGGAGGATTTGTCTCGAAAATCGACGAAGGGAAGGAGGTAGAACGATGGCGGCGCACTCGCAAAAAAATTAGGGCTGGGGAAAAAAAGCGAGCGAAATGTTAGGGTTCGCGGGGGATTTATCCCAGTTAATTCATCGGCACTTTTATTAACAAACACCGGTGAATGGGAGAAGATGTGTGGGGTACATTTTAGCTTCCTATTCGCCGGCATTTTTTATTAAAACGCCGGTCAATATTATACTTCCCCGGCATTTTTATAAAAATGTCGGTGAATATCATAATTCCCCGGCATTTTATAGAGGCCGCCGACGTATAACCATACAATGTGATGCCCCATTCCTGGTCTCATCCTACCCGGTGTGATTGGTAAAACACCGAGGTATATACACTGGAGTAGATCGCAAATGTTGTAGTGACCACAAACACCCAAAAAAAGAAAAAAAAATAAAAAGAACGAGCCCAAATAAAAGAAAGATCAAATAATAGAAGAATGAAACAAAGGACAACAAATCAAACACAAAGAACTCAAAAATGAAATAAAACAAATATATATTGAAAACAACTCCAATATACGGTTTAGAAAAAAATTACAACGGAGAAAATACACCAAAACGGAAAATACACTCAAAAATACACAAAATGAAAAACAGGGGTTACAGCAGTTGCGAATAATAGTTTTGTTCTAACGTAGGCAGCAGTTGGCAACTGCGACTGTGTCTCAAATATTTGAGACAGAGAGTCAAGACTATTAAGATTTTTTTTTTATAAAGTGAGGTCACAATTCCCAACTGTGATCTCATCCATACAGAGGCGTAATTCTTAATCGCGGCTTTGTTTAAACAAAGGCCGCAGTTGGGAACTGTGGCTCTTCGTGGGACCCCTTCAAAGCCCAGGTAAGTCATCAGACTCCCACTCTCTCCACTTCTTTTCAACCGTTCCAACGCCAACTCCAACTCCGACTTTCTATCCCTAAACCAGAAAACCCTAATTCCCAATTTCCTCACAATTCTCCAACTCTCTCCACTTCTTTTCAAGCTGACAACACCCCCGCCGTCTACTCCGTCTTCAACTTAATCAAAGCTCTTCGTCATTTCCAATTTTACCTTCCTCTCTCAAATTCTGAAAACTCTAAGTTGAAGATTTCCCCTCATCCATCATCTCCACCTCCGTCTCCGCCATCAAATCCAACATCACTTCAGTCTTCTACTCCTGCTCCACGTCATCCCCAATTACGCCTACCTCTCTCACATTACGAAAACCCTAATTTCCCAAATTAGCCTCATTCATTACCTCTGAAATCGTCTCCACCATCATCTCGAATCATCTTGGACATCATCTATGCCATCATCTCCGCATCGGAGTTTCGGATTTTTATTAAGGTTTTCATAAAACCCTAACAAATATTTTTTGATTCATAAGAATTAGCCTAGGTTGAATACTTCAAATTTAGTTTAAAATGACGTGTACGTATGTTATGTTTGTGATTAGATAATGAATCACATATTCGTCCATTTTGGTATAATTATGAATTACAAATTTTCTATTTGGTTATATTATGGGGAGAAATATTTCAAGAACCAAAGCTAGGAGCTTGTTATAGACGTGTTGAACCAGTTGGGCACCTTGTAATATTACAAAGTAAGGACAAGTGGAGAAGGTCTATGAAATTACAAATTGGGAAAGACGTGAATAAAGTGTTAAAATCCTAGCTTGTTATGCAGTTGCAAAAGGAGAATGTTAATATTTCATGGCAGAGCCCATAGATGATGATGATGCTCTTATTGCAATACTTGCAAGGACACTTGATCCAAATGTTAGTTGGACTGCATTGGATTTATATCTTAATCAAATCAAGATTCCTAATGGTCGGCCACTTGTTATTCATAGTTAATGAGATGAGTCACAATCCAGTTCTTGAATCACATGGAAGATTGATCCATCCACACGAAGTCTTCTTCACAATTCCAACACAACTAAATCACACGGAAGATGAGTTGCCATGTCATTCTAGTTTGATACACAATCTTGTTGATAATGAAAATGTGATTCAATCCATCAATCATGCCAGTGTTAATAATAAGTTATTAGAAGACGAGTAAGATGGAGAAGATGAGCATGTATTAGTTAATGATGTTGAGGACTTGCAAGATGATGCATTCCCCTTCACTTAATTGATGAATGCCCTTTTACCATAGTTTGAATTAGTTGACTAGTTAATAATGTCAGTGCACATCAATTTGCATTAGAGTCATGTGCCTCATCTGACGCAGATGAATTGTGCATTGAGAATTAGTTTGAAAGTAAAGATGATGTTTAGCATGCAGTTAAGATGTTCCGCATAAAGAAACACTGATAATTCATCATCGTGAAATCGACAAAAAAGTGTATATGCCTTGAAATGTAAAATGGCACCAAAGGTCCTTACAAAAGAGGAGAGGGCACAGAATCTCGAAGTTGTAGATGAGGCATATTGTAAGTGTAGATTCCTTGCAATCATTCGAAAAGGAAAGAAAATTTTCATGGTGAAGAAATTACATGGGCCACATACATGTCTCAATCCCACAATAAATCAAGACCACACTAAAGTAGATTCTAACCTTATTTCAAATTTGATTTTGAATATGGTGAAGGCACAGTTAGGAAGAACACCAAAGACCATAATTGATATAGTCAAGCTTGAATACAATTATCAGATTTCATACAAGAAGGCTTGACTTGCAAAACAGAAAGCTATTTAGAGTTTGTTTAGAGGGTATAAGGAAGCATATAAGAAGTTGTCTGCTCTTTTATAGTCACTACAAGCATCAAATCCAGTGACTGTTGTCCATTGGGATAAGGTTTTAACTGGTCCTGGCGAGAACACCTTCAAGTTAGTATTTTGAGCATTCGGGTATTCGATTGACGGGTTTAATCACTGCAGACCTGTTGTTAGTTTTGACGAAACTTTTTATACGAAAAATAAAAAGTTTGTTTAATGACAACTGTTGCTCTCTATGCAAATGATCAGTTATTTCAATTTTCTTTTGCAATAGTAGATTGAGAGAGTATAGCTATTTGGACATAGTTCATGAATTTTATTTGATATTTTGTTACTGATTGCCAACTATTCTGTTATTTCTGACTGTCATTTGGGTACCTTTTCCATGATAGACACGCCAAAAGAAGCATGAAATGAACCTCATGCATATCATCCGTTTTGTATTAGACATTTTGCGACAAACTTTTTCAGCAAATTTCATGACAAGGGTTTGAGGAAGAAGGTTAATGTAGTTGCATGCCAAAATCATCAGAAAAGTTTGAAAAGAATTGGCAGAGATAGAGAAACTTAAATTCGAGGCTGTCAATTGGTTCAATGAGAAACTAATCGAGAAGTGGGCAGTATCTGTAGATGGAGGACGTCGATATGACATGATGACTACAAATTTGTCAGAAATTTTTTAATCTATTATGAAGAGTGTTCGTAGTTTGACCATGATGGAAATTATGGAGATGCTATTCTATCAACTCAATTCTTACTTTACTGAATGTCGTCAGTTGGCCGGAAAGCTTAAAAGTGAAGGAAATTTTTTGGCTCCAAGAGTTCAAGAAATTATCGATAAACAACATGATAGAACATATATGAGTGAAGGTATAATGTTTCATCGTAATCCTGACATATTTCAATTAAAAAAACTATTAGAGTAGTTGATGGGAACCAAAAGGTGGAAAATTGCAGATTGTTGACTTCAGGATGTGCACTTGTAATTCTCAGAAATTTCAGCTATATCACATTCCATGTTCCCATGCCTTGGTTGCATGTGCAGTTCAAGCTATTGATTACCGTTCTTATGTTGATCCATTTTATTCTATGAATTCCTGAGCATTTACTTGGGCACCCACCTTCCATCCTATGCCTGACCAAAGTGATCCGAATCTTATAGCTGATGTGAGTATTAGAAGATGTAGGAAATGTCGGTCCAGGACTACGCGCATTTGAAATGACATGGATGTCAGGAATGGCTCGAGCACGGGGCAAACTTGTTCAAAATGCGGTCTAACATGACACAACAAGCATAACAAGCGTCATTGTTGGGGCAACAACATAGGTTGATTATATAGTCCTATTGTACTTTGCATTATACTACTTTATTAATTGAGTAAATGTTTTCAATTTTATATGACTTATACCATCTTATTCGATTATTCATTTATTGAATAATCTTTGAATAGTACTTTGCAAGGTCAGTATCGTACTAATGGCACCGAAAATGCACAATGCACAACCCTCGATTTGTATTAGCGAGCCTCGAGTAAGTAGTATGTTTTTTTATGTTTAAAGAACATGTTTATTTTTGTGCATTTAACAAAGTTTTTTTATTTATGTAGGAGGATACAAATGAGGAGCTGGTAGAGAACGGGGACCACGAACGCACTGTGGACGACCCTCAAGTAGTACTAGCCAACCTTCTACTAAAGGTGGCCGAGGAAGAGGGAAATCACCGAAAATGTAACAATAATTGTTGTATATTTTTGTTTTAAATTTGTATATATAATGTTTTAGTTAACATAACATCTTCCATGTTCATGTAGGTTGTTGTTGATCCACCTCTCACGTCTACCGATGTTGATTAGTCATCTCATTCGTCTTCAGTTGTACTTTGAGGTCCAGGTCCACTAGACCCAATACTTTTGACCGATGTATCAAAGTTACATATCTCAGTTGGTATGGAACGGTACAACTATGGAGTTAACTTTCCGTACACATGCAACCTTGAAAATGCACCCATGTACACATGCATTGTTGATCGAAGTTGGTTTCTATGGAGTAAAATTAATAAGGTATATGTGCTCTACTTACAGCTCTTTTCGAGAGATGGCGACCAGAGACATACATTCCATCTACCGGTAAGAGAGATGACCATCACACTACAGGATATTGCCGTCATTTTAGGAATTCCTAATGATGGGAAGGCCGTGACTGGTAGTATGGGGTTTGAGAAGGAGTAGTTAGTTAGAGATTACCTTAGTGTTGAGCTAGGCAATACGACCTTTATTGGCCAATCGATTAGACTCTCATGGCTGAAGATAATGTTCGAAAACTTCTTGAACGATGATTAATCCCAGTTTTATCTTGAATGCTACACCCGGGCATATATAATGATATTGTTTGCTCCACTCATGTATCTACTATTGATCGCTGACAGCAGGAAAGTTGGCCAATACAGTTAGGGTAATGCGGTATTTGCCTCTTTGTATAAAATTTTATGTGGATAAGCCTTCAATGTGGTACAGATGATAGGGTCGATCGAAATATTACAGGTGTGGATATAGGAGCATTTACATGCCGGTCGACCCTACATAAGTAAGCAAACAAAAGGTTGGGTCGAAGATGCAGATGATGAGGTCATCTTGGCTCACATTAGTGTGTACTGGACTAGTCGACACACGTGGAAAGATAAATCACGTGAGATGTTGACATATTACAGAGATACACTTGATTTGTTGCAGGAGGAGTTTGTAGAATGGGACCCTTATACGATAGAGAGAATGGAGAGACTGCCAGTACTTGCACAACGAGCAAAGAGCCATGGTTGACGAGAGCACAACTCATCAACTTTAGTGTGGTAAAATATTATTTTCTGGACCGAGTTCTTCGACAGTCCATACTTCGGCAAAGAATACCCGATTGCTCGATCATATGACACTGCACTGCACAATATCAAAGTAATGGGTTGATTGTTTGATCATGATTGGGAAAAATATCACTAGGATCATATTATAAAATGGAATGAGCGTAGGTTCGAGACAATCATTACAAGAATTCCTCCATATGATGGATCCTTGCACAATGCGTATGTATCCTGGTATTAGAGGATTACACGGTTGTATATTGTTCCTTATTCCACTATGTTAGTAGGAGTCCAACTACTAGTTCCGACTAGAGGGATTGAACAAGCTCTTGTGCATTCGTCTTTGCAACCCATGAACAACCGAAGGCGTCGATATCATAATCCATTGTATGAATTAATATTTCTTTGATCAGTTCGTATATTTATCTTTATATTCTTTTCCCATATGAATCAAAATCATTATTTCGTACTGCAATGCATGATACATTCTAATTTAATGTAGATTGATGATGCAAAGGATATTGCATGAAAATGTGCTCGTGCCTTGTCAAGTGATGTGCCCCATGTTGTCGAGGAGTTTACACTATAAATTCTCAAACCGTGCAAGTCACAACTTAAAAAGGTTGGTGATGCTACCAAACTAGAGGCTATGTTGACAGCTCCGGTTCATCAGATGGGTAGACGTAATAATGTGGTTTGTAGGCCCAGATCTCAAGTATAACGAGAGGAGCAACAACAAGAAGATGAGCAAGTTAATGATCAGAATATGCCCCTCTCACAGCTAACACAAGCAGGCCCATCAAAGCCATCTCGGAAGAAGAAGAAAAATCCAAAGACTCCACCGGACTTGGGCCTTGCCTTTCCTAATTCACAATCATTCCCTTGGATTTGACCAAGTCATTCTCTCCGATTCATAGACCTTATCGGCCTACCCCTACTCCACACATGTGAATTTACCGGGTGTATCCGTAGTCCCATATATAGAATCTACCATTTGAATATTCAACTCTGTCTTTGGACAACAACATAGTAATCTCTAAAAACCATATAAATTCTAATACTTATCAGAAAATGGATTTCTTAGTTTCATATAAAATCTGAATGAGTCTACTACAACTTTGTAGTTAAGAACATCTCAATTGAACCACAATTATTTTGTCTAAATCTACATGCAAAATAGTAGGTTTAGGTTCCAAAAAACTGTAATTCTGGCTACTTATAAAAATCACCGAAAACCCCAAACTTCATGGTAATTTGATTTCTTAGACCCAAAAGAAAGATTAACAAATCTAATTCAAATACTTAGTTTGAGATTCCTCAAAATATTGCATATAAGAGGTTAAAATGGTCAGCAACTAGAAGGTGTACAAATTTCTAGAACCAAGGCAAAACTATCAACCAGTCCTAAGTTCGGATTTATTTAAAATTGTAAACGATATCCAAACCTCATGAAATTTTGTGAAACTATTATAGACATATACTAGATACACATATATAAATTTCAGCATCAAATACCATCTTCTTGTTAAATAGAAATGATTTTTGGAAATAAATCCAAAATTTAGGACAAAAGCTATAAAATATTTCCAAGTTAACCTTAGCATAATTTCACACAATTAATTGAAAATCATTTATACATGATTATTCCATTAGCACATTCCTATCATGCTACTAAGTTATCATAACAATAACTAATCACAAAGCATAAGAAAGAAGAGAACACCCACCTTTAATTGCTTCTGAATTCGATTGCTTCTAAGCTCCAACGACGCGCTCCAAATCCAAACTCGATAAAATTAACCTTATGATCACAACAAAACAAACACTATTACTATCATCTCTTATGTTAATATAATACCACTCATGAAATATAATAGAGTTTCTATAACAGAGATTCTAAGTTTACATTATGAAAACTTCAACAAAAGATCTTGTTTCTGATCTTTGAAGGCAAGGCTTATATAGGTATCTATAACCCTAATTATTCTCTATTCCATCCAACTCATTAAACCACCTCCCATAACTCTATATTGTAATTTAGTCACTAACCAGCAAGATCCATGCATGAAAAAAATGGATAATTTCATTAAGGCCACTTTTTGTAACACCCTGCAAAATTGAGTAATGACAATTTTGTCCTCGTATGTTATGCACATATATTTTGTACCGTTACGAGTAATATTCGAACGTATTTTATATAAATGTCATACGTATTTTGTATTCTGATTATATATATGTTTTTCGTTATCTCAAAACTCATTTTTTATCCTATTTTGAGCAAACTCAAATATTAATTTTTATATTTTTGTTTTTACGTGTATTGCACGTGTTTTCAATACATGTGTCGATTACGTAAATTTCACCATTACGCGAAATATCTGTAACATTATCAAAATAAATATTTTTCGTATGTTATATTTCGATTATTTTCCCCTTTAATCAAATCTATTTCATACCTGAATGTTTGTTTTTATGTGGATCGCACGTAGAATTTTATACGCATGTTTCTAAAATTTTCTAAGAAGTAATACAAATTTTCTTCTCATTTTAAATTTGTCCACTTTGTATCATTACATTATTTTTTAATAAAACCCATGGGCCTAAAAATATTTTTTAAAAGCCATCAAAGAAATTCATGTAAGAATAAGCCCATTTGCAGTTTCAAAAATAAATAAATAAATAAATGATAAGTGTGGTGTACACAAAGCACGTGCATGTGCACACGTGCAATGTGCACACCAAGAGAGAGTGGCCGGTTATGGAGTTGCTGACTTGGGTGAGTGGAGAGAGTGTTAAGATTAGTGGACAATTAGTTTTAATAACCATCCATTAATCTATAATTACCCCCTAACCTAAATCATCCCTTACACCGTTCATTGTTATAAAAAAAAAGGAAATAGGCAGAGGGCTCGGGTGTGCTTACTGAGGAGTTTCGGTGGTGAGATTGGCTTGATTTTGGGGATTTCTTGGAGTGCTTTTGTGAGGGGTTATATCTACTAGTACTCTTATATTAGGTGGGTGTTTCTATATACTTTCTAATTTGTAGTTTAATTGTATTTTTAGGAGTTTTATATTAAAATTGTAGATGTAATTGCATAGTTTATCCTTTAAATTTTGATGTGATGTATGTTGTGGGAAAATTTAAAATTTTACTGAATGATGAATAAAATACAAGATTAATGGATAATTTCTGATGTAGATTTTATGAGAAATTAAACTTTAAGTTATGCAAATGATAATATGTGATACCATGCAAATTTTAATTTAGTGTGAGTAGATTTTATAGCCAAATTGTGAAAAAAATTGAATGATGCATGAATTGAAATGATTATAAAAATTTTGGGGGAAATTTCCCTACATGTTAACTGGCATTGAAAAGAGAAAAAAAATGTATGAATGTGTTGTAGAGTAATATTTTATAATTTAGTAAGGGCATATGGTGTTTGTAATGTCTCAAATTGCTACCTACTTTTAAATTATGTAGAATCACCTTCTTACATGAAATTTTGTATGATTTTGTTACTACACGTTTTAAATTGTGTGGTATGAGTCAATAAAATTTGATGTGATGAATCGAAGTCGTTTGAATGTCCATGTTCTAAATAAGTGGATAAACCGAGAGTTTATGCTTAAATAGTCTAACCCCCATATAGTCAGTTAAGTCGTTGGGATTTGTGGCTAGCGTCGCCTGTGTGCTAGGCCCTGCCATGTGGCAGCCTGAGGTCTGTGTGGTTGCGGGTTCGAGTGTCTTTGTGGGGTCTGTTGTGTTTCCGATTTTTTAAAAAAAGTCAATGTTTAGGAAAGTTTGAGTATTTAATAAATCAAAGCTATATATGGTTGAGATCCGAGCTTGGCTCAGTGGGTAGGCGCTTTTAGCGCTGCTGTTGGCGTTGGTTCGAGCTAGGGGGTTGCTGTTTTGGGAAACAATATTTTTTTTGGGAATTTTGAGTTTTTAAAAAGAGTGAAAACTTCATCAAATTCATAAAATATTACTAGAGTAATTTTGGAGTTATTTTACACTGTTCTAAAGATATTATGCTGAATTAAGAGGCATGATATGTTCATTGCAAGTTGGAGTTCAAATTCAAAATAAATATGGTTAAAAATATTAAAATTATTATTTTCGATATTTGAAGGCAATGTTTGAGTTGGAAAATCAAGAAATTTATGTTATGATTTTAAAGGAGTTTTGATGCTAAAAAGTAAACGATGTTAATTGAAGAAAAGTGTTGATTTGATATATTGATTATTCGTTTGGAAATGGTTAATTTTGAAGAAATGAGTTTCGAGATAATTATGGATGTGATTATTTTATTTGTTAATTAAAAAGTTGTTTATGAGAAATTTGATTTGGAAAATATGATTGAATAAATTACAAAAGTTGAACACTTCATGGACGAAGAAAATTTGTTGATGAGAAGTTGAAATATTTTTGTTGAGGTTGGATATAACCTATTTGATCTCTAGAATGAGATAGTTGTTGGAATCTAGAGGATAGGCGAGTACCCCAATGCCCGGCAGTTATTATTAATGAGATTTTTAGGAGTAACCAATGTGGGTTAACTCTCTCTTTGAGAAGTAGCCAGTGTGGACTGACTTTCTCTTGTGGTGGTTTAAGTTCGGTAGGGTAAGCTAGCTCTAGGTTGTTATGATTTTAACTAAAATTAAGGATATACACTAGCTGGAGACATGATGAAACAAGGGCAAACATGAGTTATGAAGTCCGGAATGATCCTTGGATACAGACAGTCCCCAGTATTCGGGACGATGAATGTAAGGGCCACAGAATGATCCACAGAGCGATGATCTCCAGTATTCCGGGACGAGAGCAACACTCATGGGATATTTGTACAATGAGGGCTCCAGAATGACATACGGAGTGGGACAATCCCCACTATTCCGGGACGATGGACGTATAGAATGATCCATGGAGTGGGATTGGTCTCCAATATTCCAAGGACATGAGCCAATACTTGCAAAGTGTCTAAATGTTGTAGTAGTCATAGTAGTAGGTTGCATGGCGAGGGATTTAACACTATAATGTGGAGTACGTAGGTGCTTGCCCTCATACTTATGTAGAATGTGATGCATAGAACCCGAACAAGTATGCATTAGTGTCATCATAGCGTAAACACTTGTATTAGGTATTAAGTCATTGCATACATTGACATGTTTAGGATAGTCACTTTTCACACTTTGTTTTACATTCAAATTTGTGTTTGCTAAAGTAAGAGAATCGTTATATTATGACTTAGTGAGGATCGCTGTATTATAATATTGCGTCGGTTGTAAGCAACAGGCGTGCCCACAGTTTTCACTGCAGGACTTGGATTGGCAAAAAGAACACACAGATGAATTGATGTTAAAGATTGCTTTCAAATCTAAGTTGTTTTTATTAAAGTTGTATTTATCATGTTGTATTTGTTTAATTCTGCTGTTTTAATTTAAAAGAACAGTGTTATATAAAAAAGTTTTAATTCCTTGTAAAATTGTACGAATTTGGAGTAAAAGATACTGTTGTGCTACGAATTATCGTGTTTTGGAATTTGGGGCGTTACAGAGTGGTATCAGAGCAAACTTCAATAAGTTGTACAAATTCATAAGGATGACACAATTAAGGTGGACATTAGAAGTGTGATTTCAGTTTATAAAGATTTAAATGTAAGTGATTTATATTTGTGTTGCTCTATACACTGATGTCTTCTCTTCCCTTTCCCTATAAGATGTCTAATAACCCAGACCCAGTGAATGTCATAGTTATTGAACTTGCATTCATGATACTCCCCTCGTATACATTGATGTGAGATTGTGTGCGAGTATATTTTCCCTTGGTATCAGAGTGGCGTAGCGGAAGCATGGTGGTACTCACCTAACAGAAGATTTTTTTTAAAAAAAATTCTGATTATTTATACTTTTGTTTACGATTCATAATTTATTCGTATATAATTAGTTTTTGTATTATTTCAGTAATATGTTATTACTTTTTCTACTATGATGTCTTGTCTTACTCCTACAAACCATTTATATAATTTTCATATTGTTTGTTTCACCCTATAATTTTTACACCTATGTACGTATATAATTTTGTACGTTGGTTTTTCTTTATCTACTTGACAATTTGAAAGTATTTTGATATATGCCAACAAGTATTCTATATCTTAATTTATTTTCATATATATAATTATTGTATTTATTTTACAAATTATTTTATGAAACTAACTTGTTATACAGAATTGTTTTATATTGTCTATACTTTTAACTAAATATCATGCTCATATATTTTTCAAACTTTTATCCAATAGTCTTATCTTAAATTACTAATTCAATTTTATCTCGTAGTATACAATATTGATTCAGTTTGCGATTTTAATCATTCTACCGCTTATTACTTTGATAAATTTTGATTACTAAGCCTATTAATAATTTATTAAAGTATCTATTGACTATGCTTCTCTTTATTGTTTCCAATTGCTTCGTTTTCCAAACTCTTTCACAATTAACAACTTAATTCATATTTTCCTTTCATCTAATACTTTAACTAATACTATCTTTGTATGAAAATTTCTATACTATCGTTTATGGTCACGTTTCTTTTCTGCTATTTTTTCTAGTTTTCTTGTTCTGTTCTTATAAAATTTTGATACTCGTAGTTTTCTTATATAAGTTTTCCTTCTTTTTCCATATTGCAAATTTTTAAACTACATTTATTTTCTTAATATTTGCAGTTTTTCTCTATACAATAATTATTTTTTTCTTTGGTGTGTACAAAATACAACTTTTACCCTAGTAAGTTCTAAGGACAGAACTGTTGTAATTGGGGGGGGGGGGGGGGGGGGGGGGGGAGGGTGTAACATCCCGCAGAATTGAGTAGTGACAATTTTTTCCTCGTATGTTCTGCAAGTGTATTTTGTACCGTTACGAGTAATATTCGTAACATATTTTATATAAATGTCATACGTATTGGGTATTCTGATTATTTATTTGTTTTTTGTTCCCTCAAAACTCATTTTTATCCTATTTTGAGCCAAATCAAATATTAAATTTTATCTTTGTGTTTTTACGTGTATTGCACGTGTTTTAAATACACGTGTCGATTACGTAAATTTCACCATTAAGCGAAATATCCGTAACATTATCAAAATAAATATTTTTTGAATGTTATATTTTGATTATTTTCCATGTTAATCAAATCTATTTTGTACTTGAATGTTTGTTTTTATGTGCATCACACGTAGAATTTGATATGCATGTTTCTAAAATTTTCTAAGAAGTAATACACTTTTTCTTCTCATTTTAAATTAGTGAACTTTGTATCATTAAATTATTTTTCTATAAAAACCACGAGCCTAAAAATATTTTTTAAAAAGCCATCAAAGAAATTCATGTAAGAATAAGCCCATTTGCATTTTCAAAAAAAAATGATAAAAGTGTGGTGTACACAAAGCACGTGCACGTGCACACATGCAATGTGCACACCAAGAGAAAGTGGCCGGTTATGGAGTTGCAAACTTGGGTGAGTAGAGAGAGAGTGTAGTTGGCAATTAGTTTTAATAACCACCCATTAACCTATAATTACCCCCTAACCTAAATCATCCCATACACCGTTCATTGTTATCAAAAAAAAAAAAAAAGGAAATAGGCAGAGGGCTTGGGTGTGCTTGCTGAGGAGTTTCGGTGGTGAGATTGGCTTGATTTTAAGGAATTCTTGGAGTGCTTTTGTGAGGGGTTATTGCTACTAGTACTATTCTATTAGGTGGGTGTTTCTATAAACTTTCTAATTTGTAGTTTAATTGTATGTTTAGGAGTTTTATATTAAAATTGTAGATGTAATTGCATAGTTTATCCTTTAAATTTTGATGTGATGCATGTTGTAGGAAAATTTAAAATTTTATTGAATGATGAATGAAATGCATGATTAATGGAGAATTTATGATGTAGATTTTATGAGAAATTAAACTTTAAGTTATGCAAATGATATATGTGATGCCATGCAAATTTTAATTTAGTGTGAGTAGATTTTATAGACAAATTGTGAAGGAAATTGAATAGTGCATGAATTGATTTGACTATATAAATTTTGAGGGAAAATTTCCCATCATGTTAACTAGCATTGAAAAGAGAAAAAAAAATGTATGAATGTGTTGTAGAGTAATATTTTGTAATTTAGTAGGGGCATATGGTGTTTGTAATGTCTCAAATTGCTACCTACTTTTAAATTATGTAGAGTCCCCTTCTTACATGAAAACTCACCTTCTCACATGAAAACTCAGTATGATTTTGTTACCGGCGTTTTAAATTGTGTGGTATGAGCCAATAAAGTTTGATGCGATGAATCGAAGTCGTTTGAATGTTCATGTTCTAAATAAGTGGACTAAACTTAGAGTTGATACTTAAATAATCTGACCCCCATATAGTTAGTTAAGTCGTTGGGCTTTGTGGGTAGCGCACGCGCCTGTGCGCTAGGCGCTGCCACGTGGCGGCCTGATGTCTGTGTGGTTGCGGGTTCGAGTGCCTTTGTGGGCTCTGTTGTGTTTTCATTTTTTTTAAAAAGTCAGTGAAGAGGAAAGTTTGAGTATTTAATAAATCAAAGCTATATATGGATGATATCTGAGCTTGGCTCTGTGGGTAGGCACTTTTTTGCCTTGTTGTTGGCGCTGGTTCGAACCAGGGGGTTGCTGTTTTTAGAAAAATGTTTTTTTTGGGAATTTTGAGTTTTTAAAAAGAGTGAAAACTTCATAAAATTCATAAAATGTTACTAGAGTAATTTTGGAGGTATTTTACACTGTTCTAAAGATATTTTGAAGAATTAAGAGGCATGATATGTTCATTGCAAGTTGGAGTTCAAATTCAAAATAATTATAGTAAAAATATTAAAATTATTCTTTTCGAAATTTAAAGGCAAAGTTTGAATTGGGAAATCAAGAAATTTATGAGATGATTTTATAGGAGTTTTGATGCTAAAAATAAACGATGTTAATTGAAGAAAAGTGTTGATTTGAGATATAGATTATTCGTTTGGAAATGTTTAATTTTGAAGAAATTAGTTTCGAGATAATTTTGGAAGTGATTAGTTTATTTGTTAATTAAAAAGTTGTTTATGAGAAATTTGATTTGGAAATTATGATTGAATAAATTACAAAAGTTGAACACTTCATGGACGAAGAAAATTTGTTGATTAAAAGTTGAAATGTTGTTGTTGAGGTTGGATATAACCTATTTGATCTCTAGAATGAGATAGTTGTTGGAATCTAGAGACTAGGCGAGACCCTAGTGACTGGCAGATGTTATTCATGAGATTTTGAGGAGTAACCAGTGTGGGTTGACTCTCTCTTTGAGATGTAGCCAGTGTGGGCTGACTTTCTCTTGTGTTGTTTTAAGTCCGGTAGCGTAAGCTAGCTCTAGGTTGTGATGATTTTAACTAAACTTAAGGACAGACACTAGTTTGAGAAAAGATGAAACAATGGCAAACGTGTGTTATGGACTCCAGAATGATCCTTAGGGAGAGATAGTCCCCAGTATTCTGGGACAATGGACGTAAGGGCCACAGAATGATTCACGGAGCGGGAATGATCACCAGTATTCCGCGACGAGAACGACGCTCAAGGGATATTTGTGCAATGAGAGCTCCAGAATGACCTGCAGAGTGAGAAAATCCCTAATATTCCGGGACGATGGACCTGAGGGCCACAAAGTGATCCATGGAGTGGGATTGGTCTCCAGTATTCCAAGGGCAAGAGCCTATACTTGCAAAGTGTCTAAATCTTGTAGTAGTCATAGCAGTAGGTTGCATGGAGAGGGATTTTATAACCCCCATTTTTGTTTATATGAAAATCTTCTGTATTCATGTATTTTGTTGTCTATAAATTATTTTGTTCCCGATCGTACATATTTTAATACTTCTTGCTCCGTATTCTTGTATTTGAATTTCCTTCTAAATTCTTCTCTCATTTGAATTCATTTACTTTTTCATCTCCTATTAAAACCCATCATAATATTTATTTTAAAACCTAAGTTCATATTCCTGACTATAATTTTATTTTCTCATCTTTGGTTATTTATTTTGAAGCCCAACCCAGCCAATATTACTATTATTATTTTGAGCCCATCTATTGAAGCTCATTCTACTATTGGATCTCCTTTGGATAGCCATTCAAATCCACTAACCTAAACCCAACTCCCTTCCTATCTGTTTGTTGACCAGATCATCCCTTAAACCACCCCACGTTCCCCCACAATCTCCACTACCTCATAACTACCCCCCATAATTTTAATATTATTTAATAAACCCCTCTCCCAGTTCTCTCTGCCCGACTCTCTCTCTCTCCTTTCCTCTCTCTCTTCTCTGTTTCCCAAACAAAACATAAAGCAAATCCCTCCCCGTCAGCTGCCACCTTTGAGCTGCCCTTCACCGCTGAACTCCACCGCCGAACTCCGCCAACAACAGAGCCTCCCGTCGCCACAGCGGCAACCACCCTCGATTCCTTCGAACCACCAAGCATCATCGACAACCTTCCCCTCCAACCTCGCATGCTCCACTTCTGCCTCGCCGCTGCAACCGCTCAAGCCTCCCAGTCTCCACCATCGCTTACTAGAGACCACCCTGCTGTCCCCCTCTGCTCACCAGTGCAACCACCATCGCTTCGCCTCCTCCACGTTGTTGACTTCGTCGCTCGACCAGCCCCCAAACCCACTACCACAAGCCTCGCCGTCAACCTTGAGCACCATCACCCCTGCCACCATCCCTGCCCGGAGTGCTTGTGCAGTTGCCGTTGACAGCCGAGCACAGCACCCCACCATTGCCGACTTCCATTGCCGAAGCTCTCACCATCACTGAAGCTCTTCTTCCTCCATTGCCGTCGCAGCAACCCCAGTCACCGAGCCCCTGCTCGTCGACCCTCATCTACAGACCACCTCGACACTCCGCTCAGTCGCTGTTGTTGCCCCTGCCGGCCACCCGAGCCCTCCTCAGTTTTGATCAGCCCAACAGTGCCCCCTTCAATCACCAGCCATTCGATCTCCTTGATTATCACATTTTGATCATCAGCAAGTTGATCACCATCAAGTTGAACATCAGTCGTCCGATCACCATTTGATCATCACCATCTTGATCGTCGTCATCAAATCAACATCAAGATCAGCACCGTTCATCATCACGATCAATAGTGATCATTAATTGTGATCTTCATCGTTGCTCACCACCATTGCCGCCAGAATCCTTATCCCGTTATTTTTTTCGCATACGGAACCATCACATCTTAAGTCAACTATCCCCTTGTACAATTTTGTTTGTTCTCGTATAAGCTTCTTTTGAAATATTGCAAGTAGATTTTATTGTTAATCCATCTTGATTGAATTCCGTTTTCCTGCTTTATTGTGTTGACAATCTTGACCAGTCAATATATGTAGTTTGATTTTATTTCCGGTCAACCCTGCACTCGTAGATAGATCATCGGCTGAATTCGTAGATAGATCATCGGTTATCTTGTTGTTGCATGCATAACACGAACACATGATATAGTAGTATAAATATATATAGATAAATGTTGAGATTGATCTTATTGAATATTCAAACCTACTGTCCCGACTTGGCATAATGAATTAAACCCTGTTAATTTCCGAATAAGGACTAAGTTTGAGAACATGAAATGTAGGTCCCTATTTCTAATTTCCAGAACGTTTGACGGATCTAAAATCCGATGTGTAGATTGCTAGATATGCTGTTTTTAGTGTTGTGATGTTTTCAATTCCAAATTTCTATTTTGAAGTATATATTTCCTCGATTAACTAATTTGAATACCATGCTAAGAGTATAATTAAGACCTGGTATTTTTTACCATGCTAAGAGTGGCGACATTCACTGATGTTTCGTCCCTGGGCGGGGAAGTCGAAGAGTGTTCACGAGCCATAGTCTGTAAAACCATCAAGTTGGTGAGTATCCAGGTAATAGTTGGTTATTACATGTTCATGTGATCGACGTGGTGCACATATTATTGAGTTAAACTGGCTAGAGCCAAACTAGACTGACATATCAGTCAAACATGAATAACACATTAGCCAAACCTGGGCTCTGATACCACTAAAAACCTGTCACGCCCTGCTTCCCAAAATACGGGAATACGAGTCCGTGATGAAGGCCCAGCAAATGGTTTTAACATCATCCATAAGCTGTATCAGTCTTAACCCAACAACATGAAAAAAAATAATTACAACCATGCAGAAAACATAATCACATAAACAAATATTGAGATAAAGTATGCACACATAAACAAATACTGAGATAAAGTATGCAGTAGTCCAACATAATAACCAACAACTGGAAATAAACAACAAATACGGATCAACAAAGCCCGGAATACAAAGTTCAAGAAAAGTAACAATGCGATATAAAAATAACATGGAGGAAAAAATTTATTTCAAAGCAAGCTCGTACTCCAATCCTAGAAGAACTGCTCACCAATGCCTTCTGGCAATTCTCCTTGTGCACCTGCGGTTTGATCAACTAGAGTGGGGGAAAATGTCCGTTAGAGCAAGTACGGACAGCAAGTAGTGAAAAGCAAAATGTAACACCCCAAATTCCAAATAAGTCTGAATTCAAAGTTGCATAAGATCTTTACACTTCACTTCGTACAATTTTACAAGGAATTTAAAACTTTTTATACAGCAATGTTTTACATCAACGCTGCAGAATTATAAATACAACATGATACATGAATTAAATAACATTTTGAACATTCTTTAAGCAGCATTCCTTCTTTAGTCCTTTCATTCAATTTTTCCTGCATAGAAACTGTGGGCATGTCAGTTGCATATAACTGACGCTAGGATATAATACATCAATTTCTCTTACTTGGAAAGCACACACTTGTTCACAAACAAAGCTAAGGGGGACTATCTTATTGATGTTTGTGTGTGAATGTGCACTTAGTCCTTAATGCAGTTATTTATATTTCATGACACTAATGCACACTTGTTCGAACTTATGCATCTCATTCTACATAAATCTGAGGGCAAGCCCTTAACCGTTCTTCATCTTGTAGGGTTGGATCCCTCGTTATGAGTTAAACTACTACGGTAACTACGGTAAGTATCCTAGATGTTCTATGAGTTATGAGCCCATGTCTAGACAGCCTGGAGGGAATCCCACATCATGACATGATGCTTCATGTAGACAGCCTATGGGCAATTCGCCTCCGTCATGGGACAATGGCACTACGTAGTCACCAAACACCCCACAAGCGTCGCCACGGTCCCGATAAATTCCGGAGATGTATTCACTCCTGACAGGATGCATCATGTAGACAGCCTATGAACACTCTCACACCGTAGATCCGAGGCCCTCATACTTATGTTTTTCTCTTACTTTCATCACATCTTCACTATTTGTCTAATCCTCAGATAATTAAATCATGAATAAAATTAATATCCCAGAGTTAGCATTACTTCTACATCGGTCTTAAACATCCACTGTTAATCATGACCCAATCTTGGTGTTTATTTATTTCAATTGTCTTTCAAAATTTCATTCGCGCCGATGTAAGGACTTAGCTAAAACTCTAGTTTCAAACTCTTTTCATGTTCATAAAAAATGAGTATTCATATTCAAAAAATTTCACATTTCTTCATGATTCTTTTACTTCATTTTCCATACACACTTGCACAATTTAACAACAAATTCCATTTATTATCTTACTCAATTTTTCCCATGTCAAAATCTCAATTTTTAATCTCTACGCAAAATTTTTCTATACATTCAAACATATTTCCTCTCTTTAATTAATCAAAACCATATTCTAAGAAAATTTATCAAGCTTTTCTCCCCAAAATTACTTCTAATTCTTATTGCATTATGTCAAATATTGTAGAAATAATTTATATGAAGTCTAGGTAATTTTAGAAAAATTCTAATATTTTTTCCTTATTTTTATACTCTTAAAATACTCAAAAAATATCAAAAAGAGAAAGAAAAAAAATCAAAACTCACAAACAAAAGGCCAAAGGCCGGATTCGAACCTAGACCAAAGCCCCCGCCTGTGAACCTAGACCAAAGCACACCCATCGACTAGAAAGGCCAGAGTGACTAACCGATATGAATAGGACTCAGTTTATACTTAAAGTGTGGTTTGGTGATTTGATTAAAAATCGAAATTTTATAAAAACAAGGTCTCTTCAAGACTCGAACCCAAGACCAGTAGCTCCGCCTAGGTATAGTAACATACCCAAACCGCACCCGAAGACCAGTAGTTCTTGAGTGACTAACCGATATAAGGTTCGGTTAAAATACTTTTGTATTGGACTGTACTGTAACTAGTTCTTCCTTTAATAAACTCGATTTTTTTTTCAATTAATTTGTACTTATAAAACTCTAAATCTTTTTCCAGAATGTGTTTCTTTGAAAACAGTATATTGCATTTTCTTAGATTTCCAAAATTCTCATTTTTAATCACATAGAAGACTACTTCTCTTATTTCCTTTGTAAACTGGATCATTACTACATTTTTCGACATTGAAAAATTCCTTCTCTAGATGAATCTTTTTATCTACTTGTTCCCCATTTACTCACATTGTATTTGTGCAATTTTTCATTCTTTAACCCAATCAAAGCCCTTAAGTTACTCTTATCTTTACAAAACTACTCATTTTCTTATGTTTCAAAGAGACAACATGATTAACAATGTAGTGAATAATATTACTCATACAATACAATTTAAAATCAATACTTAATGCAACTAATCAATTTATTTCACAATCCATGGATATTATTTTGCATTCTACAATTCACTTGTAAGCACAATTTTCATATAATTATGATTCAAAAATTCATATGTATTCTAGCATGCAAATATATTAACAAAGCATCATAACAAATCTTCATTATCACATTCCAATTCATTTTACTAACTTTTCATGTAGATAAATTAAAGTTAACTCTCTTTCTTATTAGTCTCTACAAGCAAGTATATGGCAATTTTTCAACTTGTTTCTAATATTTTCACAAATTAAAATCCTAGCATGGCATCTATATTAGAAGTTTGAGAAATCACCCACTTTTTTGAAGAAACAAGAAAAACTCCTAAGGAACTTCTTGAAAGCGCGATCGTCTCCCTTCTCCTCCTAGTTTGTGCTACACGAACCGAGCCTTCTCTTCCTCTTGATGCTAGCTAGCCTCCAATACGAAAGGGAACACACACTTCTCTTTCTTTTTCTCACACAACAATCTTTTCTCACTCAATCCATTCCTCACAAATGTTTCTTTTCTTTCTCTTACTCTTTGAAAATTTCTAATGCAAATGACAAGAGTGATGTGGGGGGGGGGGGGGGTGTTATTTATACACTTTTCAAGAGTGGATAAAGGGTTGAGATGAGTTTAGATGAAAGTCTAGGATGCATTTGGGAGTTAGAAGAACTACCCACCATCTAGTAACCATGATCCACTCTCTCCATCTCTCCCACTCTATGAAGAAGGCCGACCACCCCCTTCTCATCGATTTACACGTGCATGTGCAATGCACGTGCCTCATTATGCATACTACAAATTAGTTTGTTAATTAAATTTTTAATTTATTTGCTACTTGATCAAGTCTACACTACAAGTTGTATTAATTAGTAATAAAATTTACTAGTGGGCTAATTAGGTGGGCTAAAACCCATGCGCTCTATTAATTAATTAATTAATTAATTTAAGTGGGCTAGAATTAGACTATTAGGCCTAAGAATTAATAACAGGCTTTAAATTTAAAAGAGAAGAAAATGTTTATTCATGTCATAAGAAATATTTTTACAGCTAAACACATATATTAAATTGCACGTGCAAAATACGTGAAAACAAATAAAAAACATTACATTTAATTATTTGAAAAATTCAGGATGTTACACAAAGAGTAATGGAATATGGTACATCAAGGAATATGAAGCAAGAACAAAGTCCAAAAGCAATAACAATGTCAATAAACAATGGTCAAGTGTACAAGTGTCAACTTAGGTTTATTAGCATTTTATTTCCTTATCTAGTGCATGTACTACTATGTCCTATACCACAGGTTCGATGCATGCAAAACAGTGTACGTTTTAGACATAGTGGCGGGATCTACAGAGTGTATACTCGGTGTAACAAGATAACAAGGTCACAACATAACGTGATAACATGATAACAAAATCACAAGTTAACGAGGTCACAAGTATTTCTCCACTTTCCATGTCAATAGTCCAAGTACACAAGAAGGGCCCTACCAAGTACAGTTTTCTGAGATTATTCACTACTAAGTCAACCCTTATTACCCCGGTTTGTTTAATATTTTATTATGTCATTCAAGATCATGCAAGTGTGTATAAGAGTATCAAGGCGATGATAAGGATGCAGCAAAATGATGCAATGCATGATAATATACATGTAATTGTGAATCTGAAAAGAGCAGACACGGCAGTACTAAAACAGTAGTAACTCACAAACTATAATTCGGAATTCGATTCCTTCAAAAGGGATGTAAACTAGACATCTGGGGCTAAAGTTCATATTCAGCATGTTTTAATTGATTCTAATCATAACTAGGTCGATTACTCTAATCTTTACAGCTTAAGGGTTCTGGCTGCAGCTTATAGTCAAAATTCTATGGGTGAAAACAAGGTGTAAAATCAATATAAAAATCTATAAAAATTAGGAATGGGTCCTAAGCATGTCTACTAAATTTCGGGAGAGTTTCATGTCATTACACTACTATTATCATGGTGTTTCAACTGAAAGTTGTGTCGGTGTCTCACTAAATTGCAATTCTAGAAATACATACCAGCAGTGACTAAAAATGTAATATCTCACAGCTCACAGATCGGAATCTAGATCCGTAGATTTTTTGGAAACTATATTCATTAGGCTACAATTCCTTTTCATATAGTTTTGGTTGATTCTTATTGTAACAGGGTCAAAACCTCAGTGCAAAACAGGGCATGTAGCAAGAAATAATAAAAAGTCATCATGTACATTCATCAAAATGAACAATATACTTATTCTTGGATCATGAAATGCATTAACATTATATACAAAAAATTATGATGAATTTTTACACTGTACAAAACCAAGCTATCATGTCATGATTCAAGTCTCAATAACATAATCGATCAACATGCATTCAATCACTATATTTTTAAATGTACAAGTTTTTAATCATTTTATTTATGTCGTGTGTGCATGGAAGCTTAGGTTTGAATCAATGGATGTTGGCACGAAGTCAAGGATACTTCGGGTAAGCTCGTGTAAACCCTCGATATCCCCAACAGAAGGTACACAATGCAATATTACGATAATCGAAAGAGAACTACTTGCGGTGATCAATAATCTTGAACTAGAAAAATTAAATGAGTTCAAGTGGACTTGCTTTTAGATGACGATTAGATCCAAAATGTGCGAATAATAATGGGATCGGAATCTCGGTGACACAGCGACGAGCAAACGATCATGATGATCACGATAGGGCACGGATCTTGATAGGGATCAAGATAAAATGATCGGACGGCTAAGACCGAAGATCAAGATCAAGATCAAGATGATGATCATGATCATGATGATCAAACAAAGATCCGACGGTCAATATCAAGGTCTTGATGATGATGATGATGATGGTGATTATGATCAATGAAAATCCAACGGCCAAGATCAACGGATCAAGAAGTGATCACGATCACGATGATCGACGATCGAACGGCCTAGATCCAATGGCGTGTGATTGTTCAAGGTACACTGTTTGGCAGAAAACACACACAGAGAAACCGGCAGTGCATTGGTGGGGTTGTCGTGCGAGGCACTTGTGGTTGACGATGGTGCTCAGGGCAGCGACGACGAGGGGCAGTCGAGCGGTGGATTGTCTTTGGGTGGTCGTCGTGGTCGGCAGTCGGCAAGGAGAACAGGGCAGCGATGGAGGATAACGATGGTAATGGAGCTTAACAGTAATGGCGAGGCCAGGGAAAAGGATGGTAGAGGGGTGGTTGCAGGGTTGGCGATGCTTCAACGAGGTGAGAGGCCAGGGAAGAGGAGGCGAGGAGCACGGGATGACTGCGACAGTAATGCACAAGATGGCGGACGACGAGGAAGTCGAGCGATAAACGAAGGAGACGAGGAGGAAGATGATGGGGCTGGCGGTGGAAGGTGGAGATGGGGAGTCGAGCGGAAGCTATGGAGCTTCGGAGCTCAACAATGGCGATCGTCGGTGCTTGCGGGAGGGCAGAGATAGGGGCAGTGCGATAGCGATGTGAGGAGAGGAAGAAGGAGTGGCAACGAGCGGTGCTCTGTTTTCGAGGAGAAACAGAGGAGGAGGGCTCGGGGTCGGGACGACGAAGGCGGAGCAAGGCAGAGCGTCGAGTTGATGGCAAGCGGAGGGCGAAGGGAAGATGACGAGGCATCAGTCCAGGAGGAAGACGATGTCAGTGCGCTCCTCTGTTTTGTTTCAAAACAGAGAAAGAGGGAGAAAGAGAGTGGGGAGAAAGAAAGAGAGAGAGGGTTTAATGAATATAATATGAATATTATAATGGGGATAGTTGAGATAGTGGGGAGCGTGAGGAGCAATATCAGGAGATACGTGGAGATGTGTAGTTAGGGGTTGATATGGTCAAAAATAGATTAGGGGAGAATTGGGTTGTGGGTTTGGGTTAATGGGTAGTCTAGGATCCAATAAGGGAAAGAGTTTGAGTTAGAATTCAATGGGAGATGGGTTTGGGTTGGGCTCGGGTTATATATAAATAAATAATGCAAAATAAATAAAAATTGGGCTTTAGATGATGGGCTTCAATTTAAATAATTAAATAATATAATATAGATCAAAACTAATGGGCTTTAACAATAATAATAATAATAATACTAATAACAACACATTAATAATAAAACTAATAATAACAATAAATAATAACAGTAATAATAATCGTCATAATCATACTAATAATAATAACAATAATAATAACATGATAACAATACTGATAAGAATAATAATACAAGACATAATATAATTTGGGTTCAACATTTTCATGAAAGTAATTCAATAATAACAATAATAATAAAAATAATGAAAAGAATAATAATAATAATAATAATAATAATAATAATAATAATAATAATAATAATAATAATAATAATAATAATAATAATAATGAAAACAATAGCAATAATAATAATAGTAGTAGTAATAATAACATTATACAACAAAATAAGAATTTGGCTTATCAACTTTATATTAAAATAATCTGAACCGAAATATATATAATCGATCAATTATAAAAAGAAAATACATCGTTATTCAAAGTAAATATAATTATCAATTATAAAACACTTAGTAAAAGATCCAAAACCAATTTAGCACAAAATAAGTTTATAAATAATCAAAATATCGAAAATATACGGAAATACGTACTTAGGGGAACATGGGTTACAGTTCTTTTGGAGCTTTAGAATTGCTCACAGGGCTTAACAGCGTTCAATCGAGTCTGCCTCATATTCAAACATGTTGGTGGGATCTTCAGGATTTTTCATTGGTTTTTTCTAAATTTTAATTATTTTTTGAATCATTCATTCAATTTTGCGAAGCAACAATCTATTTTCAAAAAGCATCAATTAATCATTCCAATTAATAATTATTTTTCCAGAAGTTCAAAAATATTTTTCCCGAATTTAAAATCATTTTTTAGAAAATTTTAATTATTTTTTTTGAATTTTCAATTATTTATCGCTATTTTTAAATAAATAATTTGAAAATAAAAGAATTAATCAAGTAAATATCGACGTGGCACAATCTGGAGTGTCGATCACGTCAGTGGCACAATTTTCTGAATGATCAAATGGTTGATCTAGCTTTAGCTGACGTGGATCGATCTGAGCTTTCTGATTGTGGGCGCGCATCAGGAGGCAAACGTTTTTCCCTCACGTGGGGGTCGATGGCAAGAGTGCTCGGCGCAAGTTGCTGAACCCCCTGGGTTTCTCAACAGGCTGACACATGTCATGGTGGTGGTCGAAGTCGAGGAGGCTCGACGAGTGCTGCCGAAGTTCATTGGGACTTCGAGGAAGCAACACGTGGCATCGTTGACCGTTGAGCAATCAACGCCATTTCTCGCATTTTGAAGTCGGTGGCAAGAATGCTCGGCACACGTTGCCAAAATCTAAGAGGACTTCAAGAAGGAGACACGTGACTTCGTTGACCGTTGACCGCTGACCAATCAATGCCAATTCTTGCGTTTGACATCGGTGGCAATAATGCTCGGCACATGTTAATGAAGTCTAGAAGGACTTCAAGATGGCGACAGGTGGCATCGTTGACTATTGACCGTTGACCAGTCAACACCATTTCTTGCATTTTGACATTGGTGGTAAGAATGCTCGGCACATGTTGCCGAAATCTAAGAGGACTTGGAGACGGTGACACGTAGCATCGTTGACTGTTGACTGCTGACTAGTCAACGCCATTTCTCGCATTTTGACTTCGGTGGCAAGAATGCTCGGCACATGTTGCTGAAGTCTAGGAGGACGGCGACACGTGGCATCGTTGACCGTTGACCGCTGATCGTTGACCAGTTGTAACAACTCGAATTTGCAAATACCGAAAATACTCGTTTTATATATTCCTGGACTGGTGAGAATTTTATTTGGTGTATTTTTATTTTTTAATTTTAAATATTGATTTTTGTCTCAAGATTTGTGTTAGATTGGTATTATTGTTATATTAGAGTTAAGAGTCGATATTTTTTGTGAAGAAATATTGTTTATTTTATTTTATGATTCTGGGGGATTATTATAAGATAATTTTAATGTATTTTGTATTGTTTGTATGATTAAAATATAAAGTTGGGGTTTATTTGAAATATTTTGGAGATGTGGGGGGCTTATTTGTAAATATTCCTTTATAAAAATATATTTATATTATTAAATTTTCCTAAAACCCCCATCCCAACCTTTCCTTCTTCCCCCTTTCATCCTTCTGATCCCGACCAAACCCACTGAAACCATATTTCAGCCTCCCCTCCCCCCACCTAAATCCACTCCTATTCTTCATGATTTTCAAATTAATTTGAGGGGTAAGCTAAGTGAAGGGTGCTCTAGCTTATGGCAGTGTCGGGTTTTCGAGAAAGCTTCGAGAAGGTATACAAAACTTGTTATTTGTCTTTTGGATTGTATGCTTTTTATTTCTTTTAGCAATAATTGATGTGGAAGGCTTGTTAGTGTGTGTAGATCATGTTAGAAGTGAGAGATGAAGGTTTTCTGGGTGAAAAGTTGAGTTGTAAATTTTTCATAACCCTCGAGTTAGGGTTTGTAGATTTGGAAAGGGAAATTGGTTCAATTGATGGTAGAAAAATTATTGGAGGGTGAAAAAAATGTTACTAGAAGATTAATACGAAATTTTGGTAATTTTTATAGGCTTTAAACTCAATTAAATTGAGTGGAATGGAGTATAGGCGGAAAGTGCACGCCGGGTGTTCGGTGGAATGCCCAAGCGAGATTGAGGTGAGAATTTGTTAGGTTCGGAGGTGTAATTGAGTCTTATTATTATTGTTAACCCTAATTTGAGATATTAGGAGAAATTGGATTAATGAAATTAGGAAATAGGGAATTTTCATAATAGGAAGACTCCGATCAACTTGTGAGTTTTTGCATTGGGGTCTGAATTCGAAATCTGTCGATGTAGCTCAGCTACTTATGTCATTTTTGACGTGTGGGTGAATACGGATTTGAATTTGGAGGTTCGTAGGTCAAGTTTTACGTTTTAAGCTAGTTGGTCCTATAATTTTTTATTTAGGTGGAAAAAGTTGAACTTCGACTGACTACCGGGCGGATGTGGGACATCATTTGCTCAATTCGTCAGGTGAGTATGTTGTATCGACATATGTTTTATGTTGTGGCCAAATTTTCGTGGCTTTTTGATATATTTCGTAGAAGTTATGCTAAAAATTGATTTTGAAGGAAAATACGGGTTTTTAAGGGCCCGAAAATGGGTTTTTGTAATATTTGGTGAAATTGACTATTTTAAGTATATAAGACCTATATTATGAATTAGTGTGACATGTTTAAGTAATAAAAATTTAATTTATTAAATGGTTTGTGCATATTTTTACCTAGTGCATGTTTTGTGCATGTTTTGGGGCATATAGGCCCTTATAGGTGATTTTACTTACATGGAGCATTGTGTATGAGCTAGCATGTTATAATTGGTTATTATGAGATTTAATTAGACGAAATAAGTTATTGTGGTCCTTTTCTTGAAAATCCGCATATGTGGTGTATGTTTGTGATATATATATATATATATATCATGACAGTGAGTTGTGATGTGATAATTGATGAAATTAGTCAGTGGGTATATGTTATATTATAATTATGTTCGAAGTGAGTTCTTGGGCAATAATATGATATTATTATGTGATGAATTATATATTTTGATACACTTACGATCCGGAATAACATAATTTAATTCTTTTATTCATGATATAACCTGGCGTATGCCTATATATGATATAATGGGGTAATAAATAACATGGTATTTATAATGCGTGATGTTGTGGTAAAATAAATAACTTGGTGCATTCTTGTTGTACAATAAGATGATATGGCAGTGTTATATGATTAAATGACAAAGTGTATGTAGATATAATGATATGATAATTAATATCCTGGACATCGGTATGCATTAAAATGGTAAGATAAAAGATAAGTTGGCATCTGCTAATAAAATGTATTAATAATTCGCGTGGTTAAAGTCAAAGTTATGACTAGTATTTGAAATGAAAGATGAGATGTATGTGGCGGTAATATGAGATGAAAAGTTGAAATGAGTAATGTTAATAATAGTTAATTTTTGTTGACTAGTACCTACAGCAATCCTGGGGGTTTGGGCTACACCTCCTAATACCCAAGGACCGGCTTAGGGTGCGGAGTTCATTACCCACACTATGTTTGGAGTGCGGAGTTTTTATCGCTCAATCTATCGACTTGAGGCTCGGTTATACCCTCGATGATAACTGCCGCGAGGAAGTACTCAGTTTACCTGCGGTGCGGAGTTTTTCCCTCTTGGCTTCGGCTGGGAGGAAGTACCCAGTTTACCTGGGGTGCGGAGTTTTTCCCTACTGGCTTCGGCAGGGAGGAAGTACCCAGTTTACCTGGGGTGCAGACTTCCTTCGCTGGCACAGGATGGAAGGAAGACGTAGCCTCGGACGTGTAAGACTCTGTGTGAGCATCAGTTCGCGTGTTTTACTGGGCAGTCGGCTTTCAGTATATTGGGATATTGTGGCTCACTGGTCAACAAACTAATAAAATAAATAAGTCTAAATAAGAATATGAAAGTGAAGAAAGTGAAATGTGAAAGTGAAGAAAGTGAAATTGTGAATGTGAAAGAAAGTGGTTGTGAATGAAAATAAATATGAAGGAATATGAGTTATGAGTTTGTGTATGGAAAGAAATGATAAATGCAGTATGTGGTTAATTTAAAATGAAAAAGTAAAAGAGACATGTGTTAATATGAATAGTATGAAGTAGTTGTATAATGAAAGTGATTATTAAAGTAAAATACAGTATGATATGAGTTGATACACTTTGGAATTGTGTCAAAGAACTACCCACCCGCTATTTCTGTGGAAATGGTGGGAATTACCTGTCTTGGCATAATTCGCAAGGTGAGTTGGCATAATATTGGTATTGAATAATGACAATGAAGAATAAAGTAAAGTGAAGATGAAAAGTAATTGAAGTGAATTAATAACCAAGCTATCGGCTTGGGATGTGATGTGATATTACCCAAGTTTTACTTGGGGTGCAATGATTATTACCCAAGCTGTCGGCTTTGGGGTGTGATATATTATTGCCCAAACTATGTTTGGGATTAGGGGTGGCAACTGGGCCAGGTCAACCGGCGACCCACCCGCAACCCGGCCCACGAACCCGGCCCGCTTAAGAGCTTCACGGGTTCGGATCGAACCCGGTGAACAGTACCGGGTCGACCCGGGTCACAATTTACGCGAATTGAATTCGCGAAACCCGGCCCACGAACCCGTTTAAACCGCGAATTGAACCCGCTAACCCGCGGTTCGAACCCGGGTCTGTCGCTGTCGCTGGCCGTTGGGGGTAGCAAACGGCTCTTAGAGCCGTTGCTGTGTGAAACGGCTATTTTTTTTATTTTTTTATTTTTTTTCCCACTAATTCACCTATAAATATCCCCTAAAAATCTCAAAAAAAATTACACCTCACTCTCTTACTCTCTCTACTATTATACATCATTTTAAAGAAATTTTTGAACAATTGTAGTGTTCATCAAATAATTGTACAAGGAGGCATATACACGATCAAATTTCGGTCGTATCGGAAACAAAATTCAACGTCTTCAACGTCTTCAACTCTCTTCAACCCTCGTCAAATTTACTTCAACATCTTCTCAACTCGTCAATTGTGGAATTGGCAAAGCGCTCCTCCATCTTTTAGCTTTTTTTCTTATTTTCACGATTTTTTTTACATACGCGTATTCTACGGTGAACGGTATCAAAATTTCTCTACCTATCTTGTTAAATTTTTTTTGCGTTGTAGTTAAAATTATTGTTTGTTTTTTGAACTTCTCTATCTCAACCCTCTTGTTTTTTAAATTTTTTTTGTATAATTCACCGCTCGGTCCGCTCCTACATTGTAGAATTTTTTTTACATATTTGAGCGCATTACCACATTATGTCTAGATCACGCGGTAGCGGTCGTAGCGGACAAGATTCCTCCTCCTCTTCACGTAGGCCACCAATTGTCCCAATTAGTGAGCCCGCCCAAGATTACATTGATCCTACTATGGAACAATGGGGTACACACGACATGGATGTTGTAGGTGACATTCAATTAGAAGAAGAAGAACAACAACAACAACCCGAAACCACACAACCCCGTAGTAGTAGGAAAAGTAGAGGAGAAACTAGCGATTGGCACAAGTTTTATGAGTATATCCCGGATGAACATATTCCGGGTGTAGGTTTGAAAGTGTGTAAAATATGTAGTAAAACATACAATTTCAAGAGGGGTGACGGCACCGGTACAATTAGTAGGCACATACAACATAATCATAAAGAACTTCTTGATCAAATACAAGGCCAACAAAAAATTAACCCTAGGACCGGTCAAGTAGATAGCCACCCTTATGATCCCGAACTTGTTCGTCGGGAAATGGCCCGATTAGTCATTAAGGAAGAGTTGCCATTTTCCTATCCCGAGAGTAGAAACTTGGAAAATTTTAATCAAACGGCTTTAAACCCTCATTTTAAAAGAATTCCGAGAAATACTTGCAAATCGGATTGTTTTAAAGTGTACATGGAAATGAAGGACGCTTTGATTGCAATTTTATGGAGTTTAACTTGTAGGGTTAGTTTAACTTTGGATTGTTGGACGGGTGTCAACAATATTCCAACGATGGGAATAACCTGTCATTGGATCGACAATGATTGGATTCTTCATAAAAGAATCATATCACTTGCGTCGTTGCCATATCCCCATAGTGGCGCTGAAATAGCAAACCGTATTGTAGAAATTTGTGATGTTTTTCATATTCGTGATAAAATTATGGCTATTAGTTTCGATAATGCATCTAACAACAATGTAGCAATTACTACTTTAAAATCTGTATTAAACCCTCCATCTGATAATATTTTTCATGTTAGATGTGCATGTCATATTATAAATTTATGTGTTCAAGATGCATTAAAAATAGCTGATCCATACATACATAAAATTAGAAATTGTGTACATTTCATTGCATTAAGTCCAAGCATTTTACAAGAATGGAAAGATTGGTGTAGGGTTAGAAATGTTCCTTTTAGAAAATTTCCAAAGGATGTTAGACACCGATGGAATTCTACTTTTGATTTACTAAATGTTGTCATCGAATATAAAGCAGTTGTAAATGATTTTTGTATCGCAAAAAATATGCAAAATTTTGAAATGACTCCCACCGATTGGTTTTTTGCCGAATCTTTATTGAAATTTTTAGAACCTTTTAAAACCGCAACTTTAAAGTTTTCAAAAACATATGAATCTACTTCTAGTAGCATTTTTATTAAATTAGTTAGCATGGTGCAAATATTTAACGAAATGTTAAATGATGCCTATATTAGTGACATTGTAATACCTGCATTTCAAAAATTTTTGAAGTATTATTTTCCTCCTCCTATGTTGATTTGTGTTGCTACTGTTATGGATCCTCGTATCGAATTAGAAGGTACGAAGAATTTGATAGAAATTTTTTTTGGTTTTTTAGAGAACAATGTAGAATTAACAACTGATTGCACTACTTTTTTAGTTCAGTTTGAATCTACGCTAAATAACTTGTATGATTATTATGATAGACGTTTTGCTTCTAGTAGTACAACTTCTGTAGTTGGTTCTTCTTCTGGTAGTTCTAAAGGTAAGGGTAAAAGTAGAATTGGTGATAGAACATTTAGTCTACTTGAACAAATTCAATCTAAAAAACCTAGGACTAATCAACCAAATGAATTAAACTGGTATAACCAACAGGATACCGAGCCTACTCTTTCCCCACTAGATATTTTACAATGGTGGAAAGAACATGAACACACTTTTAGTATTCTATCTATTATGGCTAAAGATTTGCTAACTCCTCCTGTCTCTACAGTTGCTTCTGAGAGTGCATTTTCTACAAGTGGTAGGGTTCTATCTGATTACAGAAATCGGTTGAAGCCCGAGGTGTTGGAGATGCTCGTTTGCACAGAAGACTGGCTGAAGGCTGAAGATAGGACGCAAGGGAAAGCACTATCTAGTTCCACAAGTGGGAGCAACTCTCCCGAAGAACAACAACAACAACAACAACAACAACAACAACAACAACAATAGCTTTTCTTCTTATGTTAAATTAGAAAAATTGTAGTCAATTAAAATTGTACATAAGAAATATGTTATTGTATAAAACTTATTTGTGAATTAAATTCTTCATTTCGTTATAAATTGTTCAAATTGTATAACTTAAATTCATATGAATAAAATTTCAAAATTTGTTGTCAATTTCACTCTTTCAATCTTATTATCATTATTATGATTTTTTTTGTTTATTAGTATTATTACTTACTTAGTATTATAATTAAACATCATTTGGGGATATTTGATTCAATTTGAAGAATTGTAGTATTATTACTTATTAGTATTATTACTGAATTACATACTTAGTATTATAATTAAACATCATTTGGGGATATTTGAAGAATTGTAGTATTATTACTTATTAGTAGTAGTACTTACTTAGTATTATAATTTTTTAAGAAATGTAATATTCATCAAACAAAAATATGGTTGTTTCACTTGTTTGTATAATTGTATACATCATTTGTAAAATTATTATTATTATTAGTTCAATTTAAGCTACAAAAAAAAATAAAAAATTATATATATATATATTATTAAACGGGCCAACCCGCGGGTCGACCCGGCCCAACCCGGGTTGAGCCCTAAAGGGTTCACGGATTGGGCGGGCCACCCAAATACGGAATTGACCCGGCCCGGCCCGGCCCGTATAAGATGCCAACCCGGCCCGGCCCGCCTACTCAAGCGTGCCAACCCGCACGGGTTGGGCCCGGACCGGCCCGAACGACCCGTTCGCCACCCGTATTTGGGATGTGGAATATAAATTGATGAGAATGAAAGTGAAGTTAATGGTAACTCGAGATATAAGTGAAAAAAAAGTAAGTTAAATTATCAATAAGATTGAGTTGTAACTAAAGTGGTATAACGGGATGAGAATGAGATATTATGAAGATGTATGTAATATTATTGCTTGTATGCATGCGATGTATGTAATCTAAGAATGAGGAAGAAAATGTATATGAATGAAAATAAGTATGAAAGAATATGAGTCGTGAGTTTGTAAATGACATCGATTGGTAAATGGGTTACGCAATTGAATAAGTATGAAGGAAATAAGGAAGTGACCTTCTGCGATTATATATGAAAAGTAGAAGAATTATATATTTGCAGAAATACAGTGTTATGTCGTTTGAGTATAAAGTCAAGAAATTATCTACTTGAGTTAATATGACGTGGTACATATGAGTTTGTAATGAAGAATTGTGTGGGTAGATTAATGTGAATAACCTGAACCAATTGTAGTAGGAAATAGGGGGAGTAAGGAAAGCTGTATGTTTAATACACTTCAGCATGAGCGCAAGATGATGTTATTTGGGAATGTGCAGTGTGTGTGAAAGTAGAGTTGTGTGTGAATGTTTGTATAAGGCATAAAGTGATGTGTGTCAAGTGATGAATTTGGGTTTGAGTTCAAAACTAAAGATAAGTAAGTTGTGAGCAGATATATATATAAACAGGTGATGATACAGGTGATGAAAAGTCACACTTACGGTGTTTATATGTTCAGATTTCAGGTAAATTTCATTATCATGGTATTCGTAAGTTTATTCTAATTTCCTTTTAATGTTTAATTTCTTTGTTTACCCATTAAATTATACTCACACCAGAAATGGCTAACCCCTGTTGTTTTCTGGGGGTTAGGGGGTCCCTCCCTGAGGGTGGACAACCCTAACTCTCCTGTAGGTTTGCTAGCAGCCCGGTGAGGTAGACATAGAGTTAGATATTATATTTTGTTGAGATGATAGATTATCTATGTATTTAGTATATGAAGATGTGTGGACAGTTGATGTATTATTTTGTATTAAGGTGAATATATATATATAGTGCTATGATGAGGTAAGGAAGCCCGTACCCACCTCGTTGTGGAGTATTGGGTTCTATGTTTGGTTTTTGAAAAGTTTTACTACAGTTTTCTATTACTTATATAAGTTTTCAAAGAAAATTTGTGGTTTTTAAATTATAATTGATATTCTGTTGTGAGTTTGGGCCCAATGCATGATATTTATATTGCCTGTGTGATTTTGCTCATTTTGGCCTGGGGAGCCCATGATTATATTGCCTGTGTTGTGAGCTACGGAATTTAGAGCAGAATTCCGTAAGTTTTTTGTGTTTCGGGACAGAAATTTCAGGGGAAACTCTGCCAAAATTTTATTTAAAATATACCAATCTTAGTTTCTGTTTAAAGTGATATAGAAATTGAATGAATTGAATTTAGAGGTTTAGTGTTAAAAAAATAAATAAATAAAATAAAAAAATGGGGTGTTACACCAGTCAACACCATTTCTTGCATTTTGACGTCGGTGGCAAGAATGCTCGGCACATGTTGTCGAAGTCTATGAGGACTTCGAGACGGCGATACGTGGCATCATTGACCGTTGATCGTTGACCAGTAATGCCATTTCTTGTGTTTGATATCGGTGGCAAGAATGCTCGACACATGTTGCCGAAGTCTAGGAAGACTTCGAGAGGGCGACACATGGCTTCGTTGACCGTTGAACATTGACCAGTCAATGTCATTTCTTGTGTTTTGATGTCGGTGGCAAGAATGCTCAGCACATGTTGCCAATATCTCGGAGGACTTCGAGAGAGCGACACGTGGCTTTGTTGACCGTTGACCATTGACCAGTTAATCCCATTTCTTGCATTTTGACGTCGGTGGCAAGAATGCTCGGCACATGTTGCCGAAGTCCAGGCAGACTTCAAGACAGCGACACGTGGCGTCGTTGACCGTGGACCATTGACCAGTCAATGCCATTTCTTGCATTTTGATGTCGGTGGCAAGAATGTTCGGCACATGTTGCCGAAGTCTAGGAGGACTTCAAGACGGCAACACGTGGCATCGGTGACCGTTGACCGTTGACCAGTTAACACCTTTGCTTGAGTTTTGACGTCGGTGGCAACAATGCTCGGCACATGTGGCCGAAGTCTAGGAGGACTTCGGGACGGCGACACGTGGCATCGTTGACCGTTGACCAGTCAATGCCATTTCTCGCATTTTGATGTCGGTGGCAAGAATGCTCGGCACATGTTGCCGAAGACTAGGACTTTGAGATGGCGACACGTGGCATTGTTGACTGTTGACCGTTGACCAGTCAAGTAACTTTTTTTTCCTGCTCATCTTGTCGTCTTACGGTAAATGGGCTTGGCTTTTGCGCTAATAGGGGCCCTTTAACCTTGGTGAATCTGCCAATGACTTAATTCTCTATAAATCTCCACCCCACCCCTCATTTGCTCATTCTCTAAATTTTTACTCAGCAATTTTTTGCTGTCTAACGGGAGCTCCCAGTGGATTATTCTGTCTCTGGTAATCTTTTTCGGCCGTTGCCGTCAAATCAAGGTAATTTTAGATAACTTAGCTTACTTTTTAGAAAATGTCTATTAACCCCTCGAGGCAGGAGACCTCCCCCATCGTCAACCTTGAGACTACCTCTAGTCAGGTCCCCGCAATCTACAAGGGTAAAGCCATGGTAGGGTCCGCTTCGGCGGTAGTAGAGACTATTGTCGAGACGGAGCGAAGATTAGGAGAGTTCGGCAGGTTGCCCGGGCCCCTTACTGGACTCCACAGAGTTCGGGATCTTCTGGGTGACATGGCAGAGCGTATTATGTACAGTCTGGGATGGAGCTTCGAGGAGAACGAGGCTTGAGAGACATCAGAGGCTGATGAAACCGTCTCTATTCTCTCCGAGATGGACCTTATAATGACCCGGGACAGCTTTCAGGTTCCGAGTGAATTTGACTTAACGTTGTCAGGACTTGGTGTAAGGGCCAACTCCCCGATGCCAGTAGACATGTGTTTTTGGCATGTCGATGCCTTCTTAGCCGGTGTTTGATTGCCTCTTCATCCCTTTATCGTTGAAGTCCTATGATGGTACATGATCAGCCCAGTTCAGTATATGTCGAACGTGCCTGACACAGTTATCAAAGTTTCACATCTATATTTGCATCCTAAGTTCTTTGATTTTGCTCAATCGTTCTTCTTCCACCTCGGTTTTCCATCAATCGTGTGCTTTTCGTCCGAGATTTTCGAAGATGGTGGCTCCTGAGCTCGTTAAGGCAAAGCATATGGAAGTAAGGGCTGAGAAGAAGGCGCGAAAGGTGGAGGACGAGGCAAGAATGAAGGTCGGGGCCAATGTTAAGGCTCCAGAGGGAAAGCTGTCATAGAAGCAGCCGCCTCCACAAATAAAGAAAATCCCGAAGAAGAGAGCGAAAGGTGTTGAGGCCCCCAAAAATAAGGCGGTCGAATTGACCATCAAGAAGCAGGGCAAGATGCTTCATCCATCGTCTACGACCGGTGCCACGGCAGTGGCAAAACCGTTCAAGTTGGCAAAGGTGGGGGTCCCCTCATGGTCTATAACTGAGGTGAACACGTCGATCAGCCGGCCTACTGCATTGGAGATGGTTTCTCATCTCGCCACTCTTCGCGACCTTACCGACCTCGAGAGCAAAACTGAGGAGGAGGTTTATAGCAGATAGGCGCAAGCTTCAGTTTTGATGAGTTTCGTCCTGGGTCTATCTTGAATAATCATTTTCCTTGCACTTTGTTAAGCATACCATGATGATCTTGTGTAGGAGACCATTCAAGGGGCCGAGCTGAAGCAGAGGCGGATCGACTTTTTTGACAGGTGTAGCGTGCAGAAGCAGCCAAGGCCGAACTCCTTTCGTGGATTGGGAGCCATGAAGGGTGCGTAGGCCAGTTGAAGGCGGACCTGGCCATGGAGAGGGAGGCTCGAGATGAGCTCTCAAAGAAAAAGGATCGGTTGATCCCCGAGAAAATGGCGTGGTAAGCAGATGAGAAGAAATTGAAGAGGGAATACCAGGGGGTCCTATTTGAAATTGTCGATGCCGAGGACAAGGGATACGGGCACGCCCTCAAAGATGTCAAAGTGAAGCACCCAGGAATCAACATCGATGACCTTTCCCCTGAAGAATCGGGTCATGAAGTTGTCGCTCCCAAAGTTGGGGAAGATTTGGAAAATCATGAGCCGACCGTCCCTGCCCCCCTAACTGAGAAGGAGCTCCCCATCCTTGACATCAAAAATTAGGTCGCTTGTATTCTCTTCTTTTTGCGGACTGTCCACCACATTTGTATTTGCCCTTCGTTTAATGAATAAAACTTGTTTGCCTTATGATATTGAGTTTTGTAGTCTTCGCTTTAGGCACCCGGGTCACCACCTCGGGAGCGGGGGTCGACCCCTGATTTCACTCATGCTTCTTGAAGGGCCGCATGGAGTACCACGTGGTCTTTCTTGCATAATGCTCTTTGACGACTACGGTAACGGATGATCTCAAGGGTTGAGCATTGACCGCAATAAGTACTTAGATTTTCGGAGTAAACCTCAAACTCTTATAAGTTCCATTCTCCTTCAAGTGGTTCCCACATCACAGGGAGGGAATGGTTGAGACGTCGAGAGGGAGCTTCATTATCCAAGTGTCCGAGCCAGAGGGGGTCGAGACTCACGGTTGTCGCTTCAAGCCATTTTTCCTAGATTTCAAGAATTTAAGATTTACCCCCCGAGACCCAAGAGAGATGACCCGTTCATTGTTGGGCTCATCCACAACTTCGGGGTATTTGGCCAGGCTGGGGCTTCTCATACTAGCAGTTTCGATTCCGGAGGACCCGGATAGGATCGGGGTGACCCCGTTGAGCCTCATCAAATATATCTTGAATTTCAAGACCTAATGTTTGTCTTCAGATGCCGAAGGCTGGGACCGGATATGCACCGTTCGCAGCTTGCTCGAGGGGTAGCCTGAGTGGCGGGGGCGGTGATCTAGTTCTTGTTCATCGGTTGGGTGTTTTGGTGTGGCTCCCTGAACACATCACCAGAAGAATCCACAAAGTGGGAGTTTGCTGGGGTGCCCATGACCAGTCCATGCAGGCAGATTAGAATTTTTTTGCAAATATTCTTATGGCGCGTCGATGTTGGCAGGGCTTCTAGGAGCTTCTTTAAGAGGTTAATTGTACGAACGTTTGGTTGTAACTTTGTTGTTTCATTTGTCGACAGCGGACTGGCCACCACACATCTTGTAATCCTTTGCTTAATATAAATCTTGTTATAAATTTGCATAAGCTGTTGAACTAATTGAGTCATTTTAATTGAAGCATCGACGTTTAGTGTTGTGTCTGAGACAACTGAGTTTAGGAGAGATCCGCAGTTGGATACGAAGCTGAGGGTATTAACCCGAGGAGAGATCCTCAAGGTTTTATCACCAAGTCTGGGTCTCGGATACCAGGCCAAGGTGCAATCCTGAGAGGAACATTCACGGATTTGGTAGAGGCCCTTGGGATTGGATACCATTCCAAGAGCAATGCCGAGGAAGGGATCTTCAGGCTTTTGTCGCCAGAGCTCAGTCTCGGACGTCACGCCGAGGAGCAAACCCAAGCTTTGCCAGTTGCGTGCCATGGCACGTGTTTTCTTACATCACTTGTTGAGGCGTTCGAGGTGCCTATGGAGTTGTAACGCTGCCTGTGATAAATGAGGGAAATTTGGGAGTTCTCCATGGTGCCTATAAAATCCCTTGTCTCAAACTCTGTCTTCATCTTGTGATGTTTCGGTATTCAGCGGGCCTTACATTGAGCAGCCCAAATAATCATTTGCAGCACGAGGACGGTGTTGAAGTGCATAAAGAGACTGGGCTCGTTCCCGTTGGGATCGGTATTCGGTCGAGGAACCTGTTCTTATCCCAGATTTCAAGATCTGAAGTTCTGCCCAATGGGTCCCAAGGGGCGACGATGTGCTACATTCTTTCCCTTTGGTACTTGGTGAGGCTTTCCCTGCTAGGACCCCTCGTGCGGATGTTGCTGATTCACCGAGGCTCGGAGAGGATTGAGGTACTCCTTGTGGTCAGCAGGGGTATCTCCCAGATTGTGGGATATGATGTCTTTGGTCAGAGCTGAGGTTAGAGAGTTCCCATCATCAGAGAACTCTCTCCACATAATGGACTCGCACCGCCGGGGGGGGGGGGGGGGGGGGGCAGGGGGGTTCGTCTATGGTGCTTTTTCAGCTCTGCGAGTTAATCCCTTGTTGGGATCATTGCCCTGCTCAGCCTGTCCGGTATCCTTCATCATCGCTTTCTATCTTTATGATGCCTCTTCTGCGCTCGAGGTGTTGCAGATGGTGATGAACCAAGCCACAAGGCGGTCATGAGTGGAGTCACTGGTCGACTGGTGGCGGAAGCTAATGTTAAAGTGCGAGATGACTGCGTAACGGCTAACGGGTGGCGATAGCTGATGTTAAAGTGTGATACGATCACAAGGGAGTTTCGGTGGTAGTTCACTTGTTTTGTTGTACCTGACTTGCCGCCACCGCTCCCTTTGTAATCATTTTCTTTTTTTTTGAAAAACATTTTGCTCCAACTCTTTATTTGCACGTGTGTCGTTTGCAAATTGTTTTTTAACGTGTAAACTCTCGGCCTCAGATGCCATCTCGGGGGTATGGGTTTGGGGGGACATCAAGGATTCTTGCACTGAGGTTCTTCGGCATCTGAGATCATCTCGAGGGGGTGGGTCGGAGGAGGTAAGCTTAAAGATTGTTGATGTTGACACCTTCAACGTCGGATGCCATGCTGAAGGAGATATCCATTGAGGACTTTGGAGTTGAAGCTTTTGTGGTCGGATACCATCCCGTGAGGATGGGTCCGAGAATTATGGCATTGAAGCCTTCCACGTTGGATGCCATGTCGAAGGAGATATTGTAACCTCCATTTCCGTCCATACATGTTTTTCTGCGTATTTTTGTATTTCAATTCCATATAAAAAAAATTCTGCTCCCAAATTCGTATTTATTCATTTTGGACTTTCTATTTGTTACCGCTGATTTTGGTGTGGGGGCAAACAGATAGAATTTGTGGAGGCTTAGGGAAACTGAATAGCAAACCTGGAACATTTCCACCGGAGTTTGACCGTTGACTCGTGCCGTTCACCTGCAAAAAGTGCGATACACCGGGGTTGATCCCTCCGACGCACCCTCCGACGCTCAAGTCAGTAATTAGAAAAGATTATGAATGAGCGTTTGATTAGCGAAATATTGATTATCACTTAATGATGGTGGATGGGGGGTATTTATAGCCACCTTTGGGATCAATTTAGGAATAAAATCCCTAATTCCCAGTGAAAGGATAGAGTGAATCAGGGCCGTTGATCAAACATAACTAGAAACCCTAATTCTATCCTGATAGGCCGGGTTCCTTGCGGGTTTGGACCAACAACCAGTCAAGGTGGATTCTTTCGTGGGTTATTGGACCTTTGGAAAAAGGACCCAGTACCCATTTCAGATCCATTTGTAGGTGAAATTACCATTTTACCCCCAAGCTTTAAGATTCATGCCCGATTTGGACGGTTCCGATTTAACCCTATTTTTAGCCATATCACGAGCCTGCCACTCCCGAAGACTGAGTTTGATCAGCCTTTGAGGAGTAGTTTTACTGTTTTAATGGCTTTCGGAGTTGTATCTGACTCCAAACGAGGGGTATTGAATTTTTGTATGAGGTACTATGGTAATTTTTGAAGCTAGTTGTGTGCTCAAGGTTGTTCTTGAGCTCTCTTGGACTTCTGTTGATTTTTCATAATTTTTATCTATTTTTCGGACCATTTATTTAATTTTGCGAAGTGGTGATTCGTTGTTCGGGGGTCTTAATTGCCTCTTCTAAGCCATAATTACTTATCCAGGGGCTCAAAAATATTTTCCCGAATTTATAATTATTTTTTAGAATTTATAATTAATTTTCCCGAATTTTTAATCATTTTTCGCAATTTTTTAAATAAATAAATCGATTTTAATAAATAAAAATTAATTGTTTAATCCGATTTATGGCGTGGCACGATTCGGGACCTTCATCAGCCTGCAGCGCGACTTTCTGAGGGATCGGTCTGCCAGAGTAGCTCGGCAGGCTTTTTCTCCATATGCGGAGGTCGGTGCCTCGGCACCTCGGCACCCCCGTCCTCTGTAACTCGGTGGCTCGGCACGTAACGAGCTGGCGAGCTACGTGGCAAGATCTGGAGCATTCATCATGATGCGAATCACGAGGAGGGCGGTTCAGATCACGAAAAAATGCTATCTTGTCGTTTTGTGGGTGTGGCGGGATCTGAGCCGTTCATCATGTTCTGGCACGTTTTTTGATATGATCCAACGGCTGGGATAGCTTGGCGTCATTTTTCTCCATATGTGGAGGTCGGTACGTCGGCCGTAGCTGTTCGGCTGCTCGGCAGGTTAGTCATCTCCTTTGGTAGCTCGGTGGCAAAACGACTGGTGGCTCGGCAGGCCGACCTCTGCTCCTTAGTAGCTCGGTTGCTCGGCTAAGCTGTTCGGTAGCTCGGCTGAGCGATTCGGTGGCTCGGCACGTAACGAACTGCCGAGCTACGTGGCAAGATCTGGGGCGCTCGTCATGGTGCGAATCACGAGGAGGGTGGCCCAGATCACGAGAAAACGTTATCTTGTCGTTTTGTGGGTGTGGCGTGATCTGAGCCGTTCATCAGATTTGGGCACGAATATTGAGACAATCTGACGGTGAAAGTGGTTCGGCGGCATTTTTCTGCATATGTGGAGGTCGGTGCCCCGGTAGCTCGGCAGAGTGTCTTTGTGGCTCGGCTCGGCACGAACCAATGAGCCACGTGGCTGAATTCGGTGCGTTCATCATGGTGCGGATCTCGAAATTGGGGGATCAGATCATGAGAAAACGTTATCTTGTCGTTTTGTGGGCGTGGCGTGATCTGAGCCGCTGATTGTGTTTCGACGTGAATATTGAGACAATCTGACGGTGAAAGTGGCTCGGCGGCATTTTTCTCCGGATGTGGAGGTCGGCACCCCGGTAACTCGGCAGAGTGCCTCAGTGGCTCGGCAAGCTTTGAGTCGTCGAGCGGCGATGTTAAGTGAACCGACGCGTCTTTCCTCCGAACCGTCGAAGCTTTCTCTTTTTTGTCGTTTCATCACCCTTAATGGGCCTCACTAAACATTTCAAAAGCCCAACAGTTGCCTTTTTGGCTATAAATTCTCACCCCCTCACCCCTTAGCTCATTCTTCACTTTTTACTCTCAAGTTTTTACTTTTGCTCTCGAGTTGCTTTGCTAGCGGAGATCTGAGCTCAAGGGCGGTTGCACTAGCTGTCGTGAAGGCCAGGTGATTTCCGGCGAACTCTTTCCGATCGTGAACATCACTTCAAGGTCAGTTTTCCTTGCCTTAGATATTTATTCGAGATGTCATGAGTAAACTCAGGTAGTGAGGCATCGTCCTCGGGAGATCGGAATGCCAAGGAGGGGTGAGAAGTAGTAAGCCGAAGGAAGGGGAAGGAGGTAGTAGGATCGTCTGTGGCCGAGGAGAAGGGGAAGAAGGTGGTCCAGTCTGCGATCGTCGAGGAGGTGGTGGAGACCGTTAGGCAGGCGGGTGAGTCGGGTCGGATACCGACCGTGCTGTCCGGTCATGCTGGAATAAGGCAGTACAGTGGCAAGCTGTTGACTAAGGTCGTCATCGATCGCGCGGAGACCTATGAGGAGAACGATCCGAGGGAGGTCTCCGAGGTGGATGACCTCCCCTCGGTGCTAACCGAGCGGGATCTACTCCGGATTAGAAAGGGGTTTGCCATCCCCACGGAGTACAGGCTAGTCCTCCCCGGCCCCGGAGTGCGAGCGAACACCGCCTTCCCTCCGGACACCTGCGTCCTCGCCTACGACGCACTGAATGCCGGTCTGCGCTTCCCCCTCCACCCCTTCGTAATGGTAGTCCTTCGGTGGTACGGTCTGGCCCCCGTACAGTTCATGTCGAACACGTGGCGCCATGTCCTCGGTTTCCTACTGCAATGCCAAACAGCCAAAGTGGAACCGAAGCTCGTCATCCTCCGAAGCTTATATCGAATCAACAAGATGAGCAAGCTCGAGCCTCACTACTACCTGTCACGTCAAAGGGGGTTAAGTTGATAGAGAATCCCGACTCGATAAAGTCGTGGAAGGGGAAGTTCTTCTTGATACAGGGGCCCTCGGCATGGGACTTCCCTACTCGGTAGAAGGATGAGGTGCCAAAGTATGCAAAGGCCGAGTCGGTGTTGACCATGGCCGAGGCAGAGGTGGCGGCGAAGCTGATCGGTCTTCCGATGTTGAGTTGGAGGGAAATGACCGAGGAGGTGTTGCACGGGTCGGGCCTTAGTCCGATCGACCCGAGTACGCTCCTGACATCTCTTCTCTTCTTTCTGCTTTACTATCTTTAATGCCTTGTGTTTTTTCTAACTTGGTTTTCTTTCTCTTCGACAGAGGCTCCGAATATGGACTTCAGGGGAATGATGGCTGAACGAAGCAAGCCAGCAACGGCAAGAAGAGGAAGAGGACGAGCATGGGTCCCTCGTCCGAATGACCCGCCAAGGCACCTTCGGCGATAGTCACTTCTTCTCCTCGGGAGCCGTCCTCGGCCGTTGTTGTCCAGCTGACCCCTTCTACCCCTGTAGGGGAGGGCTTCTCCATCTCTGCAGCGCTAGGGCTGGAGGTCTCGCCCCTGACCGAACATGCCGAGGTTATTCTAACCGAGGCCCATAAGAAGTTGTTCGTCCCTGACTAGCGAGTGAAGAATCACGATGGCTTCTTGGGAGACTCGGGGATGAGCATGCAAGCCGTTAGGCACCTACCGACCTCGAAGGACCGAGTCACGCTGAAGGCGGGGACGAGGGGCGACGACGCCCTTGAGGTTGCTCGGTCACTTATGTCGGTAAGTCTCTAGGATGTTTCCGAATTTTTTATTTTTTATTTTTTCAAAAATTTTCTAAGTCTTTAGCTCGGCTTTTGTGGTGTTATAATTGTTTCTTCATGCAGGCCACTTGCCACTTCGGCCATCACCTCGAGGAGTATTCCGAGCAGGAGAGGGAGCTGAAGGCCCTCAGCGACACGGACCGGGCAGAGAGGGCGAGGGCTGTGAAACAGCTTGAAGCCGAGTAGCATCGCTCGGACTCTCTTGCGGCCCAGGTCGCCGACCTCAAGGTGGCCTTGGCACAAGCGAAGGAAAAGCTTGCTTCGGATGTTGCAAAAGTGGCCGAGGAGAAGGCAATAGCGGCGAAGGCGTTGGAGGCGGTGAAGCAGGAACAAGCCGAGGCCGTGGAGAAGGAGGGGGCAAAGATCGAGGCAGAGGCCAAAAGGCACATGGCGTCGAACATGGAGCTGTCCTACCCTAGAGCGCTCGATCACGTCGAGGCTCGCGTCCACGGCTTCGAGAGGGTGGGGTACAGGCTGTGGCCCGGTGGCGACGAAGATGATGAAGGGGAGGAGGGAGAAGAGGAGGACGAGTAGCAGGATGACGAGGCACCTGCCGATCCTGAGACTATGGCGGCCGACCCCCGTGCCGAAGCGACGGGGGACGAGGGGCCATCCACCGAGGTGCCTGTTTCGGAGCTACCGCCCAAGGTGGACCCCTGACTTCCTCGTTCTTGCAAAAAAAAAATCGCTTTTGATGTACTGCCTTGTAGCGGACTGGCCACCACTTTTTGATATGAATAAAGTTTTGTTTGAAATCTCTTCTCAAATCCGACTAAGTGTTGAAGTGTTTTGAAATGGAATTTCTTCGAAATTTGGCTAAGTGTTGGGCATCGCCTTCTGTACTTCATGTTGATATGCCTTTGCTTTTCAGGTTGCCGAGCCGAGTTTAGTAGCTGAAGTCGCTCGTCTTCGTGCTGACTTAAAAGCAGCCAAGCGGCCCCTCTCTCGTAGCCGAGAGTGCTTCCTCAAGAGTGAGTTGTACCTAGAGGATCTTAAGGCAACGGCAAGAGGGTATTTTTCTGAGCTGAAACAACTACGGAAGCGATCTCGCAAGGTTCATCTTGAAGGCGAGGTGGAATCACTCCGAAAGGCGCTGTTCGACGCTGAGACAGAGAAAGGCAAACTGCTGGCGGAGGTTCATCACCTGAAGATAGCAGAAGAAGAGCTTTCGATAGAGGAGGAAGAATTAACGACGATCGTGGGTGAGTCGATGTTCGAGCGCGACGAGCTGACGGGGGAGGTCGATAGGTTGAAGAGGGTTACAGTCGACAAGAGCATCGAAGTTGCCGATCTTCGTCGAATCATCGCTGATAGCTCTGGTGAGGCAGGCTCTGCTCGGCTTCCTCAATTCAAGATATTCGTGACAAACAACTTTTTGAAGGATCGGATTGTTGAACTCGAGGAGGAAGTTGCTCGACTTAAACCCCAACCCGCTCGGCCTAATGTCAGAAGTACATCATGTACTCGTGCACAGAGCGAGAGGGGGATCTCGTTTTATGAGCTCGCGACTCGTGGGCCTGCCATTAGGTAGAGTCCGGCTGATGCTCAGAGTGCGGTGGCTGCTTCGTCTAGTGGCGTTCGGTTGGGGCCACGGTCAGAGGCAGTGGTGAAGAGGCGTCCTGGTTCGTTGGTTTAGAGATGAGCTCAAAGGCTAGGCGACGACGTCCCCGGGTGTCTCTGAACCGAAATGTCCCCGTTCCGAAGAAGCGTTGAATAAGTTGCTGTGATTTTGAGCTTTTGTAGCACCTCGTAGTAGTAACTTGGTCTTGTAACTTGAGCGCTCTTGTACGCTAAAATTTTATATAAATGAAAGCTTGTTTCTCTTCTGTGTTTGTGTGCTTTGTTGGTAGGCATCTATTCAAGTACAACTCCTCCAACTCTTAACAACTACTCAAAATCAGAAGCAAATCTTTCTTCTTATAGGCACAGAATGTCTAACTTCATCTTTTAAACGAACAAAAGGTTTTGCACCTCTATGTACTCTTCTCCTATGTCTAGTATGGTTGTAAGAACTTCGCGCGCGTTGCCAGAGCGAGTTTCAATGGTTGTGGGAGCAATTCCGAATGGCGAGCCACTCCTAGCTCGCTTAAGAGCGAGCTTACGAAGCGGAGTCGAGCCAAGTGTTGGACTCCAAACTCGTCGTTTGAGTTAATTTCAACGGTTGTGGGAGCAATTCTGAATAGCGAGCCACTCCTAGCTCGCTTAAGAGCGAGCTTGCGAAGCAAAGTTAAGCCAAGTGTTGGACTCCGAACTCGTGGTTTGAGTTAATTTCAAAGGTTGTGGGAGCAATTCCGAATGGCGAGCCACTCCTAGCTCGCTTAAGAGCGAGCTTGCGAAGCGGAGTCGAGCCAAGTGTTGGACCTTGTACTCGTCATTTGAGTTAATTTCAATGGTTGTGGGAGCAATTCCAAATGGCAAACCACTTCTAGCTCGCTTAAGAACAAGCTTGCGAAGCGGAGTCGAGCCAAGTGTTGGACTTTGAACTCGTCGTTTGAGTTAATTTCAACAGTTGTGGGAGCAATTCCGAATGGCAAACCACTTCTAGCTCGCTTAAGAACGAGCTTGCAAAGCGGAGTCGAGCCAAGTGTTGGACTCCGAACTCATCGTTTGATTTAATTTCAACGGTTGTGGGAGCAATTCCGAATGGCGAACCCCTTCTAGCTTGCTTAAGGGCGAGCTTGCGAAGTGGAGTCGAGCCAAGTGTTGGACTCCGAACTCGTCATTTGAGTTAATTTCAACGGTTGTGGGAGCAATTCCGAATGACGAACCACTTCTAGCTCACTTAAGATCGAGCTTGCGAAGCGGAGTCGAGCCAAGTGTTAGATTCCGAACTCGTCGTTTGAGTTAAAGAAATTAAAAACAGACAGATGTAAGTAATCACTAGAAAAATATGGAAGAAAGAAGCTCTTTATTGATAACTACTAGTTGGCTGCTTCTAAGTTGCAAACCATTATTACATTGAGAAAATAAAGAAGCAAAATACAAGTGAAAGGAAAGGAATGGTACGACATCTGAAGGTACTTAGAGAGGCGTTCAGGCGCTCTCTTGGTATTTCAACAGATGGTCGGCATTCCAAGCCGTGGGAATCTCTCTGCCTTCAAGATCTTCAAGACGGTATGTTCCGGGGCGAACTTCATTGATGATCTTGTAGGGTCCTTCCCAATTCGGGGCTAGCTTACCTTTTCGGTTGGGGAAGGAGATAGCTAGTTTTCTGAGGACTAAGTCCCCTTCCTTGAGATTGGCAGGATGGACCCTTTTGTTGTAGGCCAGTTCAATTCTTCTTCGGTAATTCTGTTGGCGAATTGAAGCTCTTTCACGAAGCTCATCAACCAAGTCCAAATTTGCCCGAAGTTCTCTGGCATTCTGCTATTCTTCATAGGCCATGAGGCGAGGAGATGGTAGGCCAACTTCCAAGGGGATCACAGCTTCGGACCCATAGGTGAGATTGAATGGTGACTCGCCTGTGGGGGTCCGTTTCGTAGTGCGGTAGTTCCACAGTACGTTAGGAAGCTGCACTGCCCATAAGCCTTTGGCTGATCTATCCAGCCTCTTTTTGATGTCGGAGAGGATCTATCGGTTGGCATTTTCCACTTGGCCATTTGATTGAGGATAGGAGACGGAGGAGAAGCGTTGTTGAATGGCGAGGTCTTCACACAGAGATCGGAATGCGGCCCACGTGAACTGTGTTCCATTATCTGTTATTAGGACCCGGGGAACGCCGAACCTACAGATAATGTTTTTCCAAAAGAATTGCAGCACCTTGTTCTCAGTGATCGTAGCCAATGGCTCAGCCTCTATCCACTTAGAGAAGTAGTCGATCGCCACGACTAGGAACTTAAGCTGATCGGGAGCTGGGGGAAATGGGCCTAGCAAGTCCATCCCCCACATTGCGAAGGGGATCGGGCTTGAGAGAGAGGTGAGCTGTGCTTGGGGCAGACGACGAATGTTGTACTGTTGATAGGAGTTGCATTGCCTGACATGTCGCTCGGCATCCTATAGGACAGTAGGCCAGAAGCACCCATAGTTTAACACTTTCCTAGAAAGGGACCTTGACCCTGAATGGGCTCCGCCTATTCCTTCATGGAGCTCTTGCAGGGCGTATGAGGCTTCTTCCGGGGAGAGGCACCTTAAGTATGGTCTGCCATCTACTTGGGTGTAGGAGCGTTTGTACAAGACCCCTTCAACAAGGGTGTACCGCTCTGCTCTCGTTCGGACTCAACGAGCTTCCATAGGGTCTTCGGGGAGGAGGCCATCTCTTAGAAATTCTATCGGAGGTTTCATCCAGTTGTCTTGAAGTTGGACGGGTAGCGACTCCATCGAGTCGGGAGTTTTTTCTTCTATGCTCGGTCTTAGGAGCACTTAGATCAAGACGGTCTGCTCGAGACCTTGAAGGGAGGAGGAGGCCAATTTGGAGAGGGCATTTGCTTGGGAATTTTCTTCTCTGGGGATCCACTGAATTAGCGCCTCTTCGAATGAAGCCATGAGATTTTGGACCTTGGCTAGGTACTTAACCATTCGGTCATCTCGCGCCTCGTACTCTCCTAAGACTTGATTCACAACCAGCTGCGAGTTGCTATATATCCAGAGTCGTTGTGCCCCTGCCTTGCGAGCCATACCGAGGCCAGCTATAAGGGCTTCATACTCCGCTTCATTGTTGGAGGCCTTGAAGTTGATGCGAATGGAGTGTTGGAGGACGAAGTCATCTGGGCCTTCCAGAATGATCCCAGTTCTGCTCCCCTCGGTGCAAGAGGACCCGTCTACATATACTGTTAAGATAGGAGCTCCTTTTGCTGCTTGACTGACCTCTGGGATGGTGCTCTCAACAATAAATTCAGCTAAGGCTTGAGCCTTGATTGCGGTCCGAGGTTGGTATGATATGTCATGCTGGCTCAGCTCGATCGACCACTTCATCAGCTGACCCGAAGTCTCGGGTTTATGCAGAACTTGCTTAAGCGGCTGGTCGGTAAGAACGACCACCAAGTGGGACTGAAAATAAGGGCGAAGCTTCCTAGCCGCCATGACCAAGGCGTACGCCATCTTCTCTAATCTTGGGTACCGGAGCTCGGCATCCCGAAGTACCTTACTCACGTAATAGATGGGCTTCTGAGCCTTGTCTTCTTCCCTCACTAGGACAGCACTGAGGGTTTGTTCGGAGGCAGCTAAGTAGAGGTAGAGTGTTTCCCCGGGGATAGGCTTGCTGAGGAGAGGGGGTTAACCAGGTAGGCCTTTAGCTGATCGAAAGATTCTTGTTGCTGTTGACCCCACTCGAAGCCCTTAGTCCCCCTGAGGCTTTAATGAAAGGAAGACACTTCTCCCCTGACTTGGACAGGAAGCACCCTATGGCTGCGAGGTGCCCTGTGAGCTTCTGAACCTCTTTCACACTTTTGGGAGGAGTGTCTAGTATGGATTTGATCTTCTTGGGGTTGGCTTCGATTCCTCTTTGGTTGACCATGAAGCCCAGGAATTTTCCCGATGAGACTCCAAACGTACACTTGTTCGGGTTGAGCCTCATATCATGCTTTCTCAATACATCGAATGCTTCCTGTAGATCGGCAACATGGTCGGCCCCTTGGATGCTCTTGACTAGCATATCATCAACATACACTTCCATGTTTCGGCCGATTTGGTTCTGAAAGACTTTGTTGACAAGGCATTGGTAGGTCGCACCTACATTCTTCAACCCGAAGGGCATTACCCAATAGCAGTAGAGCCCCTGATCGGTGATAAAGGAGATCTTCTGGATATTCGGGGGAAACATTCAGATTTGGTTTTACCCAGAGAAGGCATCCATGAAGCTGAGCAGCTCATAGCCCGAAGTGGCGTTAATCAAGGTGTCGATGCTTGGGAGAAGGAATGAATCTTTAGGATATGCTTTGTTCAGGTCTCTGAAGTCGATGCAAATTCTCCAACTCCCGTTGGCCTTCTTAACCATAACAACATTGGAGAGCCATTCGGGGTAGTTGACCTCTTGTATGAACCGGACCTTAAGGAGTTTGTCCACTTCTTCCTTTATAGCTTGCTGGCGCTCAGGGGCAAATTTGTGCCTCTTATGCTGGACCGGTTTGGACCCCGGAGCAACACTGAGGTGGTGGACGAGGAGCTCCTTGGAGATTCCTGGCATGTCGGCAGCTGACCATGCGAAGAGGTCATGGTTCTTTCTAATGCATTGGACTATGTCGGAACATAGGGCAGATGGGAGGGTCTTGCTGATAAAGAACTTGCAGTTCGGATCCTATTCGGAAAAGAGCACTTCCTCCAGCTCATCCACCGGTTCGGACATAGGTTGGGTGTTCCCTTGCGGAATCTCAAGAGTCTCGAGGGAGAGAACGGGACCCCCGGTGGAGGTCATGTAACACTTGCGGGCCATCTCTTGACTACCTCTTACTTCCCTTACACCTGCCCTGGTGGGGAACTTCATCTTGAGTTGATAAGCCGACGGGACGGTCCTCTAGAGCAGTTAGGCCAGGTCAGCCTAGAATCACATTATAAGCAGCTGGGACATCGACGACCATGAAGTCCATCGGCTCCGTACGGGTAGTAGGAGTTTTGCCAGCGATTACGTCGAGGGTGATTACCCCTTCGATAGCCACTGGCACTCCCACAAACCCCTAGAGCGTGTAGCCGGCGGGCTTGAGCCTGTAGCGCGATAACTTGAGTCCTCGGAAAGTCGTGAGGAAGAGAATGTTAACGGAGCTACCATTGTCGACCAGAATCCTCTCCACTTTGAAATTTGCGATATGGAGGTTGATGACAAGTGCGTCACAATGGGGGGTTCGGACACCCTCGAGGTCTTCATCTAAAAAAAAGTGACTGGTACTCCGAGGCCTTTGGGAGGGGGCATGCCATGTACAGAGTTGACCTCCCTGATGAAAGCCTTTCGAGAGGAGTTGGAGGTGCCTCCCATGGGGCCTCCATGAATGAGATGCAGAATGCGCTCCTCTTCAAACTCGGGAGTCTCATCGTGCCTTTCGGGACGCTTATTAGTCCCCTGTGGGGGGAGGAGGTGGAGGATCAACTCAGTCCTTTCTCAAGAATTTAGACAACTGCCCCCTCTGAATGAGGGCCTCGATTTCATTCTTTAGGGCCCAACAATCATTGGTGTCATGGCCGTGGTCCCAGTGATATCGGCACCACTTCTCTTTATCCCTCTACTTGCTAGGGGTATTCATCTTCGGGGCAGGAGGCAAAACCCCTTCCTTCTCAACCTCTATGAGAATAGTGGAAATGTTGGCATTAAGAAGGGTGAACTTCTCGAATCTGGGAGGTGGGCGGTGCTGGCCCCCATTGTCCTTCTAGAGCTTCTTAGCTCCCGCTTCCTCAGCTGCCTTTTTCTTGTTTCCGGAGGAAGTCCCCTCGAAGGTGGGGCGATACTCAGCTTCCTCAGCTCGAATATACTTCTCGCTCCTGAGAAGGAGGTCGGAGAAGTTTTGCGGGGGCTTCTTGGCCAGGGAGGACCGAAGGCTGGAGTTGAGGACATTTGACTGGAAGGCTGCTGTAGCGACCGACTGGTCGAGGGAAGCAATGGACCTAGCTTCCGCAGTGAATTGCTTCACATAATCTCTGAGCTTCTCACCCTTATTCTGACTGAGGTAGAGTAGCGAGATGCTGGTCTTCTCTGTGCGGCGGCTACTCACGAAGTGGTTGACGAAGAGGGTTTAAAATTGTTCAAAGGAGAATATGGAGAATGGGGCGAGGCGAGAGTACCATTCCCGAGTCAGACCCTTGAGAGTAGCTGGGAAGGTTTTGCACAGTAGGGCATCAGAAGCTTGGTGGATCAACATAAGGGTCTTGAAGCGCTCGATATGGTCCACAGGGTCTGACTCCCCGGAGTATGTCTCAAACTGTGAGGGCTTGAAGCCTATTGGAACCGGTGCCTCCATGATTGTTCGAGAGAAGGGAGGTCGGCTGGGATGAGGGTCCTTCCTCTCAGTTCTTCTTCCCTGTCTAGTTGGCCGAGGTGGCTCTCCATCTCATGGAGACGACGATAGACAGCGTCATCCCTTCGATGGTAGCCAAACGACTCTCTGGACTCGTCTTCGTAAGAAGGGGAGCACGGAGTTCGGCGATGGTAGCTAGGGGAATGGTGAGGACTGCGATGGCGGTTACTCAGAGCTTGAGGAGGGGTTAGGGACCGATGGCGAGGACTTTGGACCGGAGGAGGAGTGGGGACCCTCCGGGCATTGTTGTTGTTCGGTCGGAGGTTGAGGGCTTGCAAGACAGTTGCTTGGAATTGCTGGAATTTGTCACGGGTGATGGGTGCAGTATCATCCCTCGAGGGTTGCCGACCAGCGGGAGAGTGAGGCCTTCTCCTATGGTGCTCAGGGGACTCTCTCCGTCTTCTGTGAGGTGGGGACCTCCGATAGTCCTGGCGACGAGGAGATCGCTCATTTGGACGTTCTTGGCGGGAGGCTCCCTCACGGGCCTGCCTTTCATCCAAACGGTGGCGAAGGTCCTCTTCTTTCTGCCGATTGATAAGGATATTGCGGGGGTTTTTTGGAAACTCGGGGGTTGTGAGATGCCATCGAATCAGTAGAGGGGTTGTGCACGGAGACGTGGTCATGATGAAGGGGTTGTTTCTAAGGATTGGGACGGGAGGTCCCTTCACCGCCATTTTGGGGCCCGAGCGGAGCCCTGTGGGATTGAACGTTCTGAAAAGGAGGTTGATCTTGCTGCGGGGGCTGATCAGGCTGTGGTGGGAGTTGCCCCTATAGCTGGACGGTTTGGAGGGGGATCTCCTGTCGCGGTTGAGAAGGAGTGGGTCCACGGTTGGAACCTTTGGATCTTAGCTTTCGAGGAGTCATGGCTGGAGATGATCTTAACCAAGGGAAGAGGAAGGAGTGCTATTCGTGGTTTCCCACCGACGGCGCCAATCTGTTACCGCTGATTTTGGTGTGGGGGCAAATAGATAGAATTTATGGATTCTTAGGAAAACTGAATAGCAAACCTGGAACCTTTCCACCGGAGTTTGACCGTTGACTCCCGCCGTTCACCTACAAAAAGTGCGATACACTGGGGTTGATCCCTCCGACGCACCCTCCGACGCTCAATTCAGTAATCAGAAAAGATTATGAATGAGCGTTTGATTGGCGAAAGATTGATTACCTCTTAATGGTGGTGGATGGGGGGTATTTATAGCTGTCTTTGGGATCAATTTAGGAATAAAATCCCTAATTCCCAGTGAAAGGATAGAGCAAATCAGGGCCGTTGATCAAACATAACTAGAAACCCTAATTCTATCCGGATAGGCCGGGTTCCTTGCGGGTTTTGACCCGCACCCAGTCAAGGTGGATCCGTTCGCGGGTTATTGGACCTTTGGAAAAAGGACCCAATACCCATTTCAGACCCGTTTGTAGGTGAAATTACAATTTTACCCCCAATCTTTAAGATTCGTGGCCGATTTGGACGGTTTCGATTTAACCCTATTTTTAGCCATATCACTATTCAAGTCAATTCTAAACATCAACTATATTTGTAGTTATTTTCAAACAATTATATACATTAATTGTATAAATTTTATTCTTTTTCTTATTTTAATTATTTATAACCCAGACCAGGTCTATTGTTATTATTTGATTATTTTAATTAATTTGAAAATATTTTATAAAATATTATTTGATTTATTAATTTTGAACTTAAGCTCAATCCCGGTCCATTCTATAATTTGTCTAAATTATTTATTTGGCAAACCATATTTAATCCCTAGTCCATATTATTTTATTATCTTATTATTGATTGAAGCCCAACCTTTTATCCCTTCTATAATTATTTATTTTATTTTGTGATGCGCAAACCTAAAGCCCAAGCCTATTAATCCAAACCCAAACTTTTTAACCCTAAACAAATCCTATTGGATCCTAACCCAAACCCACATTTTAAAACCCACTAACCATAACCCAACCAGATCCCCTCATCTCTCATAATTGCACCTACTTTCCCCTAATTACTGCCCACTATCTCTTCCTATAACCCCATAATAAATACCCGTTATAATATTAATATATTATATTATATAAAAAAACCCACAGTTTCTCAGTCTCTCCATCTCTCTCTCTCTCTCCCCCTCTCTCTCTATATATATCTCTCTCATCTTCTATTCCGAAATGTCAAACAGAGCTCTCCCCTAGAACACTGATCGTCTTCCCCTTCGAAGCTCCATCGTCCTCTACAACTCTCCCTCCACTCGACTGCCACCCACCTCGCGATGCACCCCTTGCCGTCGCGACCACCGTCCCGTCGTCTTCCCCTCCTTCACCTCGTCGACCACTGCCCCTGTCGCCAGTCCCCTGTCTCCTCTAGAGCTCCGAATGCCACCTCCCGCTCGAGCCATCACCACATCCTCCACCTTACCTCCATCCTCCTCATCATCCCGGAAGCGGCACCGAAGCTCCACCTTTAACCGTTACCATCCTGCTCTTTGCTTGCTCCAGCCACAACCGCAGTGCCAATGTCGTCTCCATCCTCGACCACCAGTCGCATCCACCGCTTCGCGACTGCCCTCAACCTCGTCGAACTCCTCCGAGCTCCCTCATCCCTTCCTCTGCTGCCTTCTCGCCTGCTCCGAGAGCCACCGCAACCCTCCTTCTTCTGTCGTCTTCTTCCTTGCCCCACCGTTGCGACCTCCCCGTCGCAGTCATAGCTGCAAGCACCCTCCGCCTTCCAACGCTAGCCCTGTCCCTCATCCTTAAACACCACCGACCAAAGCCGTCGACCCCACCGTCGACCTCTCTCCTCGCAGCCGAAATCCTAACCATCCTCTTCGCCTCTTTCCTTACTGCTGCTTGTTGCCGAGCCTCACCAAAGCCAGCCGTTGACCACCACAACCTACAACGACCACAGCCGTCAACTGCCGAAGCCGAAACCGAAGCCTCACCGCTGTCGCTGGTTGCTGTTCGTGCTGTTCTTGCTATTTATGTGCGTTGCACGTGTTGCGGTGTGCACGTGCTATTGTTGTCTTACCACTTTTGTTGTTTGTTGTTCTTGTTGTTGCTGTTTGTTATGCAGCTCTCACTGTTGTTGCATCTCTTGCTATTGTCGAGTTGTTGTTGTCCCCGTTTGTCTTGTCGTCATCCGCACGTGTTGCCATTCTGTGCGTTGCACGTGTTTTGCCATCAGGATGCTCATCCCATTATTCTCATTATTATCGGAATCGTCGTCATCTCTAAGGCAAGTATTCTCTTGTATACTCCCTTGTTCATGTACAAGGTTTGCTTGAATCCCGTAAGTAGTTTTTTGAATCGTCGTAATATAAACTCGTTCTTCGTTCCTTCCACATGTTGCTTAAATATTGGCCCATTGGTATCTATTATTATACTCGGTTGTTGTAAATTTCGTACATGCAAAAATGATCATGAATATCCTCGTCATCACATTCATTGCACATCTCGAATTTGAAACTATATGTTTGCAAGTAAGAATCGTTTTAAACTGGAACCGGCAAGTTGCTGCCCGCAGTAGCCTGTAGCCCAGTTTTGACCTAGTTGCGGTTTAAATCAGTTGGAAACTTTATAAACGAATGTCGTAGCTCTGTGAGTCTAGTTTCTAGAACATTCGACGGATTCGGATTCAGAGCTATAGACAAAGAGTTGTCATGTTTTTCGTACTGCTAGGTCTGCACATTTAAGATTGTCACTTATAGTACATCATCAAGTTTCACAATTTAAAATGTCATGTTAATAGGTGAATAAAGACTTGATATTGACTGGAATATTACTAGACATGATTATGAATCAATTTATAATTTTTGTAAGATTTTAAAATGAATTCAAAGTTAATTTTTACATATAAAAATTTGACCCTAGTCTGCTGCCAGAATAGTAGATCAGTAAAGAACTATCTGGTTGATAGTCTCTATTTTTATAGTGTATCGTATAAATATGCGTTGGAACCGGCAGGGATTTTAGCTTCTAGAACTTCTAACGAAACCTGATTCGCTTTCCCGTAGGAGCGGGAAAGCAAGTTTTGTAAAGCAACGTATTGCTGTCCAGAATTGTATATTTATGTTTTTTAAATATAGACATGTTATTTTTGTATTTAATAATTGAATTGATACAGTAGATAGATTGAATGACTTTATATCATGTACTACATGGTTTATTATTGCATCTTTTTCACTGACTATACCGACTGCCTGTATACCGATTACATGTACACGACTGAATCACATTAAAATAATGAAAAGCCGGGGTAATAAGGGTCTGACCTGGTAGTGGATAATATAGGGACTGTACTCGAAAGAGAGCTCGTGGTTTCCCTACCATTACTGAATGACTGAATGACTGAATAACTGAATGGCTGAACACTGTATATTGTTCATTGAACATGGATATGAATACTGAAGGACTGAATAACTGAATAACTGAATCATATTTTCTGTCTACATGTTTTTCCTGAGTACATGACCTATAGAATTCACCACTAGAGTCTAAACATTAACATGCTTGTATGCACCCGAACTTGTGGTATAGGACGCAGGATTTCGTACATTAGCTAGGACTGATGAAATAGATAGACTTAAGATTTATACTGAGCACATGCATTTTCCTGTTACAAGTTATATGATTCCCATTTACATGTTACATGTTTTAGTTTACTAGTTCATGATTCCTGCTCTTAAGAAAGTTACCTGATTCTAGATTTCATGCTTGTATTCCTCGTTACATGATTTGTTTCCTGTATACATATGGTTCACTGTCCTTGCTATATTCTTGTTCTTGTTTCATTTTTCTTGTACTACTTGCAGCTCGTTACTTGCTCTAACAGGTGTTTCTCTTCCCAACTCGAGATGATGAATTTACATGAGTCGAAGAAGAATTCCCAGAAGGAACTAGTGATCAGGTGTTTTGAAAAATGGAGATGGATTCCACCCTTCTTTTACTTTCTTATGTTTTCATTCTCAGTTCTATTTGTTTACTGCAAACTTTGTATTCCGGGTTTTGTTGACCCGAAGTTATTTACTTTCCAGATGTTGGTTATGTATGAGAAACTTCATGGATTATTCATGTTTATGTGATATTTTATTGCATGTGTGGTTTTTGTCATCTTTCAAATTGTTGAGTTAAATTGTACAGCTTATGGATTATATGAGTTGGCATACTTATATCATTCGCTAGGCATCAGTTGCGTGCCCGCATTTCTATATAATGGGAAACGGGGTGTGACAGATATCCTTCGTCGACTTTGGCATTGAAGCCTTCGGTGTCGAATGCCATCTCGAAGGGGATTTCAAGGATTTTTGGCGTTAAAGCCTTCGGTGTCAGATGCCATGCTGAAGGAGATATCTTTCGAGGGCTTTGGCATTGAGGCCTTCGGCATCGGATGCTATCCCGAGGGGGACCCTTTAGGGATTTTTGGTGTGGAAGCCTTCGGTATCGGATGTTATCCCAAAAGGGGATATCCTTTGGGGATCTTTGGCATTGAAGCCTTTGTCGTCGAATGTCATCCCGAGGGGATGAGTCCGATAATTTGGCATTGAAGCCTTCGGCGTCGGATGCCATGCCGAAGGAGATGTCCTTCAAGGCTTTTTCTAATCGAGGTCGGGTATCTGATGCCCATTGCAAGTAATCCAATAAGTTGAATTTAGATTGAAAATTAAATTTTATTCATTGGTTGCCGAAGGAAAATTACATGCATGTGCTTTTTAGGCCCTTATGACAAGAGATGACCCGTAGGGGCCTTCGTAGAATTTCATCAAGTGCTCGGCGTTCTAGGTCCTCTTGACTAACCTGCCCCTCCCGGACCACTTTGGAGACCCTAAAGGGCCCACCCAGTTAGGTGTGAATTTTTCCTTTTCGCTCGGTTCAGATATCTCGAGTCGCCTGAGCACTAGATCTCCTTCTTTGAATTTGGCTGGTCAGACCTTCTAATTGTAAAATTGTTCTATCCACTGTTGGCAGACACTTCTTCTGATGGCCGCCCTTTCACGAAATTCATCGAGAAGGTCCAGGTTGGCCCTGAGGCCAACTGAGTTTGAATCCACATCAAAGCTCAGAATCCGTGGCGATGGCAACCTGACTTCTAGAGGGATTATTGTCGCGGTGCCGAAGGTCAAGTTGAAAGGGGACTCACCAGTAGGGATCCTATTGGTCGTGCGATAGGACAACAATACGCTGGGCAGCTCGTCGAACCATAGTCTCCTGGGTGATTCGTCTAATCTATTCTTGAGGCCATTAAGCATTTTTTGGTTGGCATTCTCAGCCTGACCATTGGATTGGGGGTGTGAAATGGAGAACCTCTGCTGGATTCCTAGGTCGTCGCAAAATTTGCAGAAGCCCTTTCCTCAGAACTGAGTATCATTGTCGGTGATGAGGATCCGAGGGATCCCAAATCAATAGAAAATGTGCTTCTAGAAGAATTGTTGAGCTTGACACTCAGTGATAGTGGTTAGGGGCTCTGCCTTGACTCACTTCGTGAAATAGTTGATAGCCACGATGAGGAAGCGCCTTTGGCCTATAGCTTTGGGGAATGGTCCGACCAAGTCCATCCCCCACATGGCGAAGGGAGCTGGGCTAGTGAGCGACTTGAGATTGGCTTGGGGTAGATATCCGACCGGTGATAACCTTTGGCATAGGCCACATTTCTTTACGAGGTCCTGCTCATCTTGTATGAGGATCGGCTAGTATTACCCATGGTTGAGTACTTTCCTCGCGAGCGGTCTACTGCCCATGTGGCAACTGACGACCCCCATATGCATTTTCTCGAGCGCATACTTGGCCTCCTCCAGTGACAGGAATCAAGGTCTGCCATCAGTCTTTGTGTAGGAGCGCTAGAAGAGCATGCCGTCAATAAGCACAAACCTCTCAGCTCTGACCTGGACCCTCCTAGCCTTGGATGTGTCTTGGGGGAGTTCTCGTTTCTTAGGTAGTTCAAGATTGGATCCGTCAAAGTTGGTTGCGGGGCGGGTGGGTCGAGACAGACGACTTCGAAGCTTTCTTTGTCGATGCTTGGTCGAAAGAGGATCTCCACTAGGACTGTACGATTGAGATCTTTGAATGAGGAGGTTCTAATTTGGATTGAGCGTCGGCATGACTGTTCATTTCTCGGGGATCCTAACGATGGAGGCATCCTTAAAGACGGTGAAGAGGAGCTTGACTTGGGGCAGAGACTTGACCATCCAGGTGTCGTGGGTTTCATACTCTCCGCACACTTGATTGAGATGAGTTGGGAATCACTGAAGGCTTTAACCCATTTGGCTCCTACTTTTCAGGCTAGGAGAAGTTCAGCTACCAGGGCCTCATACTCTGCCTCGTTATTGGATGTCTTGAATTTGAAGCTCAGGGAGTATTGGAGGATGAAGTCGTATGGACCACTTAAGATGACCCCAGCCCCGCTACCCTCTTCATAGGATGATCCATCGACATAAACTTCCAAAACTTACTCATCTTCTGGAATTTCGTGGACCTCTGAGAGGGCACATTCAGTTATGAACTGGGCGAGCGCCTGTCCCTTGATGGCCGTCCTCAGCTTATAACTAATGTCGTAATGGCTCAGCTTGATGGACCATTTGATTTGGTGGCCGGAGGTCTCAAGCTTATGGAGGACTTGCTTTAGCGGCTGGTCCGTAAGGAATTGGATGGAGTGAGCTTGAAAATATGGACGGAGTTTTCGTGCGTCTATGACCAAGGCATAGGCGACCTTTTCCATCTATGTGTATCGGAGTTTTGCATTGCAGAGGATTTTGTTGACATAGTGGATGGGCCATTGGGCTACGTCATCCTCCCTGATGTGGACCGTACTGAGGGCTTGCTCCGAAGCTACCAAGTAGAGGTATAGCATCTTGCCTGGCTCTGGCTTGTTGAGGAACGGGGGGTTGGAGAGGTACGCTTTGAGCTGATCAAAATCCTATTGCTGAGGCTCCCCCGATTCAAAGTTCTTCGCCCTCCGGATGGCTTTGAAGAAAAGGAGAGACTTCTCTGCCAAACTCGAAAGAAAACGACCGATGGCTGCAAGACGGCCAGTGAGCCGTTGTACTTCATTGACATTCCTTGGAGGGGCCATGTTCAGGATGGCCTAAATTTTCTCAGGATTAGCTTCTATTCCTCGTTGGCTGACCATAAAGCCGAGGAACTTTCGTGCGGTGATGCCGAAGGCACTCTTAGAGGGGTTGAGCCTCATAATATGCTTTCTCATTACCCTAAAGGCTTCCTCTAGGTCGTTTATGTGGTCTCTGACCCGGAGGTTTTTGACGAGCATGTCATGAAAATAGACCTCCATGTTCTGACTAATATGCTCTTTGAAGACCCATTTAACGAGCCTCTGGTAAGTGGCGCCAGTATTCTTCAACCCGAAGGGCATGACCCTATAGCTTTAATCCCTGATCGGTGATAAAAGCCATCTTTGGAATTTCCGAACATCCAAATCTGGTTGTAACTGGAGTAGGCATCCATGATGCTTAACAATTTGTGTCCGGGGGTAGCATCGATTAGGGCATCGATGCTGGGCAGCGGGAAAGGATCTGTTGGGCTGTCTTTGTTTAGGTCGGTAAAGTCGATGGACATTCTCCATTTGCCATTGAACTTTTTGACTAGCACGAAGTTAGCTAGCCACTCTGCGTAGTTGAACTCTTGGATGCAACAGGCCGAGAGAAGTTTATCGACCTCATCCTTCATTGCTTATTGTCTTTCAGTGGAAAACTTTCGGCGTCTCTATTGCACCGCTTGGAATCTAGGTGGACAGTTAGTTTATGCATGATGGGGTCCTCAGATATTCTAAGCATGTCTGACGGTGTCCAAGTGAACATGTCACAATTTCAGTGGATACAACTGATAATTTTCCCCTTGAGGGTTGGGGGAGAAACTTGCTCTTCTTGAAGCATTTAACGGGCTCAGCCTTGAAGAACGGGATTTCCTCCAGCTCGTCCATCAGCTCGGAACCTATTGAAGTTTGGTCCAATGGGAGCTCGACTGCTTCGAGAGCGAAGATAGTGCGCCGACTGTGGCGGTGTAATAAGCTCTAGTCGCCTCCTGAATTCCTTTGACGACCTCAACCCTTAACTTGGTACGAAACTTCATGCGCATGTGGTAGGTTGAGGGTACCACCTAGAGGGAATAGAGGTCGGGTCGGCCTAGGATGGTGTTATAGGAGGTTTTATCATTAACCACCATGAATTCTATAGCCTCTGTTCGAGAGGTCGGGGATTTCCCCGCGGTGACGTCCAGGGTAACGATTCCCTCGGTCTGGACTGGGGCACTGGAGAAGCTGTAGAGGGTGTACCCTGCTGGTTTCAGTCTCTCCCGAGAGAGCTTTAAGGCTTCAAAAGTCATTAGGAACATGATTTTCACCGAACTTCTATTGTCGACGAGGATACGGCAGACCTCATGATTGGCCAGTGCATGGCTGATGACCAGGGCGTGCAATGCAGAATACTGACACCTTCGAGGTCTTCATCCGAGAAAGAGATTGCCAACCCAAGACCTTGAGGAGGGGAAAATCTTGATTGGAGGTCACTTCCTGGATGAAAGCCTTGCAGGAGGAGCTCGACTCTCCTGCAATGGGTCCGCCATGAACTGTAATACCCCCTGCAATGGGTCCGCCATGAACTGTAATACCCCGTATTTAATAGTTTATATATATATATATATATATATATATATATATATATATATAGGACAATTACCACTCTCCCATATAGGCTGTATATGAAATTAATCCCACATCGGTAGGGGATTGTGATACATGTGTATATATATAGGATTGTGTAATATCCTAGATTTTTAAATAATTCTTTTAAGATTAATAAATGAATTAAAATGAATTTTGGTGATTTAATAAACGTTTTTTCCTGAAAATTTATCTTTTTACAGGTGCAAAACACGTGCAAATATTTTCTTGGGAAGTTCAAAGTCAAAAATTATTTTGGGAAAACTCATTATTTATTATTAGATATTATTTGTAAATTTTCCGGATTTTTCTGATAATTATTGGACCTATTTGCAAATATTACAAAAAGAGAGACTTTTTTGTGCAAAATTACCACTTGGAGTGAAAACTACAGATTTTTGGATTTTTGGGCTGGGCATGATGCCTAGTCAACTCAGAGGTAAATATTTTACTTTTTATTTTAATAAATTTGGTTTATTTTGCAAGTTTTGATAAAGAAGGGTCTTTTTGCAAAACTGCCACTTAGACGGGGCAAAAGTGCAATTTTGTTTTTTTGGGTTTTCAAAACAGTGCTGGCTGATAGTAAAGAGGTTATTTCTGTTTTTAAATCTTAATTAATTTGGTTTTATTTAATTTCCAAGTATAAGGATTTATATATGTAAAGATATATTTAAAAGAGGTATTTTGCAAATCCACTTACAAAACCCTAAAACCTATAATTCCAGCCTATTTAAGAGTGTGGTGCAGCCGTCTCTTGCTGTGCTACACAAAGGATTTTCATTATTATTATTTTCTTGGAGTTTTAAAGCGAGGATCTTGGTTTTCTTGCAAAATGAAGAATTTTCTTATTCTCTTGTTTTCTTCGGTTGATTCTTCAATAAGGTGAGTGACATATGTTTGTTTTCTTTTGTTCTATGCATGTTGTATGTGATGATTTGTCTATTAGAAAAAATATTAGGGTTTGGATGAAGATATAATGAATAATTGATGCGTGGATGAATTAAAGATTGAATCTTTTCATGAAACTACACTATTGACGTTTGAGACCCTAATTTAATGGCTCGAGATTTGTTAAAAAACCTAATAGAAACCATGGGTAGGATTTTTTCAATCATTTTGTTGCTGATTTGAATATATATTGACTTGTATGATGTTAGTGCATGAAAATAAACAAATTCGAGTAAACATGATCTTCACTGTGTATATGTATTGGCATGCTCTGTTTGAGTAATAATGAAGGAGATGTTGATTGTTTGCATGTTGTAGTTACTTGTATCCTTGGATAAACTGATGTAAGTGATAGCATATGTGCATATCAATTTATAAAAGGATTTATTAGATCTAAAAGATCAAGTTTTGAAGCCCAAAGAAGAGGGTATGTTTTCGGGTCTGCTTGTGTGCAGACCAAATTTTCAGTTTGCTGATTTTTTGTGAAATCTCGAGTTGAATTTGGTTTGGTTGGATACTGAGATTGGATTAAGGAATATGCCTCTTATATAAGATGTTTCTTGATGTTTTTAACTAATGTGCACACACCCACAATTACACAAACACACATATACACACTGTTTTGAAGATTTTTGTGGATTTTGTGAAGTTTTGAATGGATTTCAATTGTTTTTGTACTGAGAAGTTTTGAATTATACACTACTCTTATTTGATGAATTATGATACTAAAATTGATGCTTAAATCCTTATTTTGAATATATACATATATATGTTGACTGTTTTGAAAGATTTTGGTAAAAAGTTCTATTTTGAGATCTTGATATGTTTTGATGTGTCTTAATAACTCTTAAATGTTATATAAGATATGTCTAAGCATCTCAGGAAGTTTGATTTTGGTTTTACAAACAAACTGCAACCTGCTATAGTCGACAGTCGACCGAACTAACAGTCGACTGGGCAGTTACTGATTTTGGATTTTGTTTGCAATAACAGTCGACTCCTTCGTCTCTGAACTGAGCCGACAGTCGACTGTCGGTTTAACTGAATTTTGGATTTTTGCAAGACAGTGACTGACTATGTTCAATAGTCGACTGTCACTGCCCTGGCTGATGAGTTTTATTGAGTTTTCAGACTTTTCGCAGGACAGTTGACTGGTTATTCTCGACAGTCAACTGTCACTGTCACTGTTGATGGGTTTTCTTGTGTTTTCTGATGTTTCTTTAAATGATTATTTCTTCGATTATGGATTATTAATCTACTGTTCTAAATGATATTTTGATATGGATTACAGTGTTTTACAAAGGGTTGTATTTCACTCAAACATGTACTTTTACAACTACATATAGTAAAATAAATATGTTTTTTTCGAAGTAATTGATGTTTTGTGGTATTCTGTGATTTCAAAATATGGTATCTGTTATTTAATGGATTTAATATTTTATTTGATTTCTGGAATTTTATGAACCCATCAAATGAATTTGGTTTTGTTGATTTAAGAAGTTTTCTTCATATAATCGTTTGATGATGGATTTGTGAGTTTTATAGAAATTTTTTGTGTTGATATTCGTTTTGTGAATCTCTAGGAGTGGAGTGGGAGTCCTGTGAACCGGCAGATGAGATTTTGTGGATTTTGACCAGTTGGGGTCATTGTGGTTGTTTTGTGGAATTAAGTCCGGCAGGATACACTAACTCTAGAGAGGGGAGATTTTTGTGTTTTTAATAATAACCAACTTAAGGACATGCACTAGTGGAGATGTGATGGAACTTGGGAAACGTAAGTATATGCTCTTGGATTTGGTCCAACAGATGCATTCTAGGACTTGTGTGTTGTTTTGTCTCGAGAGGACATTTGTATGTTCGCGTGACGGGGTCTGCAGGCCTATTCACGGAGCATGCAGGGTGCATTCGCATGTCGAGGGTCGGCGGATATATTCACGGGATGTACCTGGTGTATCTGCACGTCAAGGGCCTCGCAAGCCTATTCGTGGGGTACACGTCAGGGAGGTAATTCTCCGGTTTTTGAGCTATTCTTACAATGATGCTTGCGCATCGAGGGCTGTGATGCCTATTCGCAGAGTACTTTGGATCTTTTTCCCATCACCATAGTAGGATGAGTTGCATAACGAGGAATTTAACCCTATTAAGTGGAGAACGATAAGGGCTTGCACCAGACCTATGTATTGTGGGATGCATAGAATCCAACAAGCATGCATTAGAGAGTCAGCATATAGCATTGATGTTTTCTTGACTTGGTTTTGTGCATGATGTTTCCTGTTTTTTATACACTTGACACTTAGTCTAGTCTCACTTGATGTTTTCATGTTTTATTTATTGTTATTTCTTATTTCATTTATTCTTGTTGTTAATACATGTTGATTATGATTCTATATCTTATGTTTTATTTATTATTATTTCGTATCTCTTTTATTATTATTGTTGATATATGTTGTTTATGACTTTATTCTTTATGCTTTATTTATGTTGCATTTCTTTTAATGTCACTCACACCGTTATGGCGGATCCCTGTACTTTTGGGGGTTAGGGTTATTTCTAGCCTCATGTTTTATAGGTAGGTGCCTATAGCTTGGGATTTGGATGCTTGAAATAGAATGATGATTATGGCTTATGTAAATTGTAAAAATGATGTGTTGTAAAAGAAAGATTATAATTCAAGGTGTTTGTTTTCCACTGTGTTTTGTAAAAGAATTGATGTAATAAAAGTTGTAAAAAAAAATATAATTGTGTTTTGGCTGTGTTTACTATTACTGTTGAGGTTGATGCTAGGAATTGTGCCACGTAGTTCTGAGATATCATATTGGAAATTCGGGGCGCTACAGATTTCCTATGATCAAAAGGCACCAACTAGTCATGACACATTTTGAAAGGTAGCTTATGGTGGGCAGTTGTTAGAATTTGTTTGAGCAGGAGTCTGAGGACTGGGGCATTACCAAATGGTATCAGAGCTGACTTAGGACACTGATTGTGGGTAAGGCTAGGTGAGATATATGCCTGAAAGGGAGCTGAGGTTAGTACGCTGCTAGTATGACCAGGGGCAGTACGCTAGCAGAATGAGGTTACTCCACTCCATATCGGCTAGAAAGGGATCCTAGATCAGGTTGCAAGTTCCGGACTCGGCGAGGACGCTGAGTTCTTAACGGGAGGAGGGGGGTGTGTGTAACACCCCGTACTTAAAAGTGCATATATATATATATATATATATGGGAAAGTGGTAGTTGTCCTATAGAGATTTCTATAGGGGGTGGAGCTTGGGATTTAATGCAATGAGATGAGATGAATTGGGGAGTTTCTGGCTGTTGTCCACGTGGAGGTGGGCCCGGTGTCTGCTGTGTTGTGCTTGGCCTGTGTTGGCTCATGTGAAAAGCTCACATGGGGGGGGGGGGTAGGCAGTATATGAAATTAATCCCACATCGGTCGGGGATTGTGATGCATGTGTATATATATTGGATTGCCAATGATCAAGAGGCACCAACTAGTCATGACACCTTTTGAGAGGTAGCCTGTGGTGGGCAGTTGTTAGAATTTATTTGAGCAGGGGCCCGGGGCGTTACATGGACGGAGTGGAGGATGGCCAAATTCTCGTTGTCCTGATTGTCGGGCTGTGGACCTAGATGTTTATTTGCTCCCCGGGGAGGCGGAGAGGTTCTCGGACCGTTCCGTGTGAATTTGGCAATGTGTCCTCTTCGGATGAGGACCTCAATTTCATCCTTCATTGCTCGGTAGTTATCGATTTCGGGGTCGTGGTCCCGATGGAAACAGCAGTAGAACCTCCAGTCTCTCTTATTGTTTGGATTGTTGCACCGAGGAGGGTGTTGGAGTATATTGTCGCTCTCTATTTCCATCAGGATAGTTGACACGCTCACATTTAACGGAGTGAACTTATCGAACCGCAGATGGGGGGAGGCGCTTCTGCCCGGAGGCGTCTTTCTGGGTCTTCTTGGGAGGCTCGGAGTTGTCCATCTTCCTCTTTCCTTTAGTAGGGGATCCTTTCGAACCGCCAGGGTAGAAGGCCTCCTCAGCTCGAATGTATTTCTCACTCCATTAGAGAAGGTCAGGAAAGTTGATGGTGTGTTCTTGTCCTGGGAGGCATTTAACGAGTCGTGGCGGACATTGTGTCGAAAAGCTACTGTTACTACCTTAGCATTGAGGAGGAGATCGACCATGCTTCGGCAGTAAACCTCTGGTCAATATCTCAGAGGGATTCACCGTGCTTCTGTCCGAGGTTCTGTAACACCCGTACTTAAGAGTATATATATATTATTATATTGGAAAGATATTATATATATATATAATATAGTAAATAGGAATATAGTAGTTGGGCCTATAAGGTATGCCTATGGGGCTTGGTGTATAGAATTAGTTGAGTGGGGGATGAGAAGATTGTGGCTACATAAGCATCATGTGAAAAGGTGGTGGTGTGGGGCCCAGGGTGTAACACCCTAGAATTTTAAATAATTTTTTTGAGATTAATAAATGAATTAAAGAGATTTTTGGTAATTTAATAAACAAACTTTCTAAAATTTATCTAAAATTTATCTTTTTGCACGTGCAAAATACGTGCAAATACTTTCTTGGGAAACTCAAAGTCAGAAATTATTTTGGGAAAACCTAATATTTATTAGTAGGTATTATTTATGAATTTTCTGGACTTTTTAAATATTTATTCAGTATGTTTGCAAATATTACAAAAAGATTAGCTTTTGTGCAAAATTACCACTTGGAGTAAACTCCAGATTTTCAGGTTTTCTGGGCTGAGCATGATGACTGGCCAACTCAGATGTAAAGATTTTAATTTTTGTTCTAATAGATTTGGTTTATTTTGCTAATTTATTAAAGAAGGGTCTTTTTGCAAAATTACCACTTGGAGGCAAAAACTACAAAAATATATTTTTCTGGTTTGATGTAGTGTCGGCCAGATCTTGAGAGGATATTTTTTATTTAATCCCAACAAAATTGGTTAATCTAGTTACTTAGTATAAAGGATTCATATATGTAAAGATATATTCTAAAGGAATATTTTGCAGAATCTTCTCAAAAACTTAATACTCCATATTTCGGCTATATAGGCAGCAGTAGCAGCCGTCTCTTTTCTGCACAAAAACAAAAGCTTATTTTTATTATTGATTTATTAGAGTTTCGAAGCGAGGATCTTGGTTTTTTACGAAATGAGGAGTTTTCCTTATCTTTTATTACTTTCGTTGATTCTCCAATAAGGTGAATGACATATATTTGATTTTTTATTGTTCTATGCATGTTAAATAAGATGATTTGTTTAGTAGAATAAATGGTAGATGATTGTATGATGAAGTAATAGTTAATGAATAATTAAAAATATGACTTTTCATGAAGAATATGCAGTAATATGAATAAGAATTTCTATTTAGATGACTTAAGAATGTTAAGAACCTAGTAGGAATCATGGGTATGTTGTTTTCTTCCATATTCTTGCTGATTTGAATGTGAATATGATCTGTTGATGTTTTGACGAAGAAAATTTTGATTAAAACATGTTGTAGATGCAAGTAATCAAGGGCAAATTGAGGTAACTAGTTTGTATGTGTGTTTAAAAAATTGCAAGGGAAGTTTTATGATCAAAAGATCATGTTTTGAAGGGTTGAATTGAGTTTTGAATTTGGGTCTGATGGTGCCGGCCGAAATTAAATTTTTTGAGTTTTGTGATGTTTTCAAGTGGATCTTCGATGTAAATTGATACTGAATTGAATTGAACAATACACCACTCATATACAAAGATTCTTGATACTTTTACTGATGCATATACACATATATGCGCATATACATATACACAGTTCCTGATTTGAAGAGTTTTTGATGAAAAATTGCTCTTTTGTGAATTTGTCGAGAGTTTGATTTGATTTATGAACTCCAGTATGTTAGACAAGTTGTATTTGATCATGTCAGGATTTTTATTTTACAAATTCACGCTTTTAAAGAATTTAAACTAGGTATCAGTTATGAGGAACAAGAATTTTAAAGCTGACTGTGTATCAGCCGTCAGTCGACTGCCCCTATTTGAACCAAGGGCGACAGTCGACTGTCAATTGTTGGATTTCGAATTTTTAGCATATCAGTCGACCGCCACTTTTTGAACTAAGATGTCAGTCGATCGACACCTACTGTTGTGTTGTTTTGTTGAGTTTTCTTGTTGTTTTCTTGAACGATTATTTCTTCAAACTTATGGATTATTGATCTACTGTTTTAGATGAAGTTTTTGCTACAGAATACTATATTTGACAGAGAGTCACATTTTGATTATAATAGAGTTTAACTCATAATTTCTATGACTTTAGAAAGCGGATTATATATATAGATTTTGAGGGATTGATGTTTTGTAATTTTTCTATGACTTCAAAATGCGAAACTCAGTTGTTTAAGAGATTTAATCTCACATTTTACTTCTGGAAATTTATGGGTATTTGGATAAATTTGGATTTCTCTGATTAAAGAAGTTTTCTTAATATGAACGAATTAATGATGGAATTAAGAGTTTTGATGAAAGATTTGTGTTGATATTTGAGTTGTGAGTCTCTAGAGGTTGAGTGGGATTCCTATAAACCGGCAGATGAGATTATGTGGATCTTGGCCAGTTGGGGCCTTGGTGTTGTTTCAGTGGAATTAAGTGCGGTAGGGTACACCAACTCTAGGGAAGGGGAAATTGTGTTTTAATTAATAATAATCAACCTAACGACAGACACTTGTGGATATGTGATAAAACTTGGAAAACGTAAGTATGGGCTCTGTTGTTAGTCCGACGGATGTATTACAGGACTGTGTGTTGTTGTGTCCCTAATATGTTCGCGTGTCGAGGGTCGGCAGGACTATTCACGAAATATACGGTGCATTCGCGTGTCGAGGGTCGGAAGGCCTATTCACGGAATGTACTGTGTATCTGCACATCGAGGGTCGGCAGACCTATTCGTGGGGTACACGGCAGGGAGGTGATTCTCCGGAGTTAGAGCTATGCTTACATAATACTTGCGCGTCGAGGGTTGTTAGGACTATTCGCAGAGTATTCTAGATCTTGTTTCTATCACCGTAGTAGGATTAGTTGCATAATGAGGGATTTAGCCTTATAAAGTGAAGAACGATAAAGGCTTGCACCGGATCTATGTAGTATGGAATGCATAGAATCCGACAAGTATGCATTTGAGAATCATCATACTGCATTTATGTTTTCTTGACTTGTATCATGCATGATGTTTTCCTGTTTTCCTACACTTGACACTTATCTTAGTTCACTTGATGTTTTCATGCTTTATTTATCATTATTTCATATTCCGTTTTGTTAATACTGTGGGAATGTGTTGGTTATGAATTTATTCTTTATGTTTCATTTAAATTGTATTTCTTTTGATGTCACTCACACCGTTAGGGCTGACCCCATAGTTTTTGGGGTTAGGGTTATCTCTAGCAGCATATTTTACAGGTAGGTACCGTTAGCTTGGAATTTGGATGCATGTGGTAGAATGATAATATGGCTTACGCAAATTGTAAAAGAATGTGTTGTAAAAGAAAGAAATTGTAATTCAAGGTGTTTAATTTCCACCGTGCTATGTAAAGAATTGATGTAACAAAAGTTGAAATTTTTTCTGTGTTTGGCTATGTTTACTATTACATTGAGGTAGATGCTGAAAATTGTGCCACGTATTTCTGAATTTAATTATTGGAAATTCGGGGTGCTACACAGGGGGGGCTTGTGTAGCGCCCCGAATTTCAAATATAATATCTTAGAAAATACGTGGCACAATCCCAGCAATCCACTTCAATGTAACATTAAACACAACCAACACCACTAAAATTTTTAACTTTTATTACAACAAACTTTTACAAATCACAGCGGAATTCAAAACAACTCAAACAATATTTTCTGTCATTTACAACTCAAATTATCTCAAAGCTGTTTTTACAAATTTACACAAAACTCTTATGAATCAATTTATCTCAAAAACCAACTCAAGCATCCAACCTCCAACTCTAAGCAACAACCTGCAACATATGAGGCTAGAGATGATCCCTAACCCCCAAAACTAAAGGGGTCAGCCATAAATGGTGTGAGTGACATAAAAACAAACAAACAACATAAATGAACATACCTCATAAATTCTTAACCAACATATACTAAATAAGAGTATGGGAAGTAAGAAATGACAGGGAAACATGAAAACATCAAGTGGAACTAAACTAAGTGTCGGGTGTAGAAAACAGGAAAATCACGTGCATGAAACCAAGCCAAGAAAACATAGATTCTAAATGCAGACTCTCTAATGCATACTTGTCGAAGTCTATGCATCCCATTCTACATAGGTTCGGCGCAAGCCCTTAACGTCTCCACATCGTATGGGTTCAATCCCCGCCAAGCAACTAATTTTAACACGATGACTACTACGAGATAAAGATAAACTGTGAGAATTAGCCCATGCTCGATAATTCCGGAGATCAATCCCACACCACAAGTAACTACCGTGATAATTCCGGAGATAAATCCCACACCACAAGTATTCTACCGTGATAATTCCGGAGATATATCCCACACCACAAGTAATCTATCATGATAATTCCGGAGATTAAATCCCACACCGAAACATTGACACATCATCACACGAATACCACATGTGCTTCGCCTCGACTCCGATAATTCCGGAGATCAATCCCACACCGAAAGCAACTACTTGGATAATTCTGGAGATATATCTCACACCCAAAGTAAAACACTTCGATAATTCCGGAGATTAAATCCCACACCGAAAGCCATACTGAGGAACTTGACTCATGTTCTCGTTCATCATATCACCACTATTGCCTGTCCTTACTATTTTTGGGTTACATAATTACTCAACGAATCCCCTAGAGTGGTGTACCCTACCGGCCTAAATTCAAAACTGAATAACTGAAATGCCTCTACGGGCCTCAACAAATAACTCAACACCGGTATACTAGGGTCACACACCTCTAGAGACTCAACTCAAATGTCTAAACCAACATCCACTAAATAAAAGTGGCTCAACTGAATACTGAATGTCTCAAAGTCAAATACTGAACTGAATGTCTCAAAATCAAATACTGAACTGAATATTAGGTATAGACTGAATTATCTGAAAAACTAGTCATTCGAAATAACACTCAAGTTTACAAAGATCCTTCAGTACCAGTCGACTTATACTGTGGTAAGTCGACTGTCCAGAAGACAATTATCCAAAAATTTTACAAAAATAAACTAAGTCATAACAGTCGACTTAAAAGAGAATCGGTCGACTTACCCGAGGTAAATTCCAAAAATTCTCAAGAAAATATTCTAAGTACATAAGTCGACTTAAAGAGGTCATGGTCGACTGTCCAGAAATGACTGAATAAATTTTACAAAATAATTTCTCAGTGGACCAGTCGACTGCTTACGAGCTAAGTCGACTGTCCAGAACGACTTTTCAAGAAAACTAAAATACAGTAGCAGGTTCGTACCAGTCGACTGAATAGTAGACCAGTCGACTGTCGGCCTACAGTTTTTCATAATTTAGATCTAATACAAAATCAAAACTGGGGTTTTCTAAAGATTCATTGTTTATGAAAATAGTTCGTATTCAGGAAAAATGACAAATCTCAAATAATCTCCATGATGAATACTTTACTCAATCATCCGATATCTCAAACCTCAATTCTCCTGTTCAAAATTACTAATCTTTCATTAGGGTTTCTCAAGACTAAATTCTTTCACGACTCTTAATCAAAATCTGATTTATAAACTCAATGTCCAGATGTTCAACCATCCGTTCATGTCCATACTCAAACCTTAACATGCTTTTTAGCAATACAATTTCATAAATCAAGATCTACTCAATATTCTTAAGTTTCACAAACATGGTACAAATAACAACATTTGCATCGTTCTCATGCAAAATACTAAATAACATACATGCCAAGCCAACAACACAACAATCGATCGCATCAATCAAACCACCATACAAAGTTCATATCATTCGTACAACAAGACAAAACAAAATAATTTCATATCACTCACCTTGAATTGAGAAAATCCAATGAAAAAGCCTTCCTCCTTGCTAGATCCAAAACTTCCTCTTGCTCCTCCAAAACAAATCTCAAAATTCTGTATTTTCAGTAATGACGGCTGGAAAAGTCTATTTAAACAATCCGGAAATAGGTTTTTAGGGTTTTACGACAATTTTCCAAAATAATCCCTTCAAAATACAACTTTTTACATATAGTTCTATTCTTGGAAATTCAATCAAATTCATTTAAATTAGGATTTAAAAGGAAAATAAAATTCTAAATCTCAACCAATACTGATCAAAACGTCCAGAAGGTATACTTTGCAATTTAACCCTTAAAAATGTCAAATTTGCAAAAAAGGTCCTTCTTTTCTCAAAATTTGCAAATAGTTCCAATTAATTTCAGAAAAATCTGGAAAAATACTAAATAAATCCCAAGTATTAAATAATGATTTTTCATAAAGAAAACTTAACTTTCCAAACTTCTCAAAAAATATTTGCACGTGTTTTGCACGTGTAAAAAGATAAATTTTTCTGAAAATATTTATTAAATTCTTCAAAAATCAATTTAAATTCATTTTCAAATATTTAAAATAATATTTGAATATACGGGGTTCTACATCACTCCCTCCTTAGAAGAGTTCTGTCCTCAGAACTACTACTAATGAGTCCAAACCACATACCAACAAGGAAATAATATCTCATAATTAGAATATAGCCCAAACAATTGCATACGACAACACAATCAAATAGAAGGAATACAATTACATCAATCAATGGTACAAACATTCAAAAGAATTACAATCACATAAAAGAAATACACTCATAAAAAAAGCTCAGGAAAATCCTTCTGCATGCGATCCTCTGGCTCCCAAGTAGCCTCCTCGAACTGTTGATTCCTCCACAACACCTTGACCATAGGTATCACCTTGCTCCTAAGAATTTTCTCCCTACGATCAATGATCTCAACAGGCTGTTCCTTGTAACTCAAGTTCACTTGTAGATCTTCAGGAATCTCTACCAACTGATGATTCTGATCTGGCACATACTTCCTCAACAATGACACATGAAATACATCATGCACTTGTGCCAACTCCTCTGGAAGCTTCAATCTATATGCTGTCTTGCCAATCCGCTCCATGATCTTGTATGGACCAATATACCTTGGCGCCAACTTGCCTCCCTTACCAAACCTGATCACTCATTTGGTCGGAGAAACCTTGAGGAAAACTGCATCCCCAACCTCAAACTCCAAGTCTCTTCGTCGAGTATCAGCATAACTCTTCTGCCGACTCTAAGCCTCGACCAACCTCTTGCGAATCAGCTCAATCTGCTCCGATGTCTGCTGTACGATCTCAGGACCATACATCTGTCTCTCGCCAACCTCATACCAACAAACAGGTGTCCTGCACCTCCTCCCGTACAAAGCCTCAAACGGTGCCATCCCGATACTCGCATGGTAACTGTTGTTATAAGCAAACTCAACCAATGCCAAGTATCTCTCCCAACTACCACCGAAATCCATAACACATGCCCTCAACATATCTTCCAGCACTCGATTCACCCTCTCAGTCTGACCATTGGTCTGTGGATGAAAAGCGGTACTGAAATCAGTTCTGGTGCCTAAAGCTGCTTGTAGGCTCTTCCAAAACCTTGAAGTGAACCTTGCATCTCTGTCTGATACAATCGACACAGGAACTCTATGAAGTCTCACAATTTCACCAATGTACAACTCAGCCAATTTCTCCATCGACCAAGTAATCTTCATGGCTAGAAAGTGAGCCGACTTAGTCAAATGGTCCACAACAACCCAAATCGAGTCATTGCCCTTCGAACTCCTCGGCAAACCCATGATGAAGTCCATACTGATATTCTCCCATTTCCACTTTGGAATGGGCAACGGCTGTAACAAACCTCCAGGTCTCTGATTTTCTGCTTTGATCAGCTGACAAGTCAGACACCTTACCACAAAATCTGCTACATCCATCTTCATACCAGACCACCAAAAATGCTGTTTGATGTCCCTGTACATCTTCGTGCCTCCTGGATGAACTGACAACAAGGTACTGTGTGCTTCCTGCAAGATACTATCTCTCAAATCTGCATTATCTGGAACACACAACCTCTCACCCATCCAAAGAATTCCATCTTGGGCACGAAACTCTGATAGCTTGCCCTCTGAAACCTGTTGCAACATCTTCTGAATCTCTGAATCTGATCTCTGACCTTCCACAATCCTCTCTCTCAAGGACGGCTGCAGCCTCAACTGAGCCAAAGATGCCCCTAAACCTTGCAGCACCACCTCGATACCTGCCTGATCAATCTCTGCTGCCAACTCACTTCGAGTAGTGATCAAACTTGATAAACTACTCTTCCTGCTAAGTCCATCGGCTACCACATTCGCCTTGCCCAGATGATACTTGATCTCGGGACAAATGTCTTCCAATACTTCCAACCACCTTCTCTGCCGAAGATTTAGATCCTTCTGTTGATAAATGTACTTCAGGCTCTTGTGGTCAGTGTACATATTGACCTTCTCACCATAAACATAATGCCTCCATTGCTTCAAGGCATAAATGATAGCTTCTAGCTCCAAATCATGCGTTGGATAATTCTTCTCATGCGGACGCAATTGCCTCGAACCATAAGCAATAACTCTGCCTTCTTGCATCAAGACACAACCCAAACCTCTGAGAGACGCATCACTGAAGATATCATAATCCTTCCCAGCTTGTGGCAAAGCTAAGATAGGTGCAGTAGTCAACCTCTTCTTTAACTCAAGGAAACTCTCTTCACACTTATCAGTCCATGAAAATGCCACATTCTTCCGGGTCAAACCTGTCAAAGGAACTGCAATCTGAGAATAACCCTGGATAAATCTCCTGTAGTAACCAGCTAAACCCAAGAAACTTCGGACTTCCTTCACAGACGTTGGCCTGGGCCAATCCTTCACTGCTTCAACTTTCTGAGGATCATTAGCCACTCCCTCCTTAGAAAGGATATGACCAAGGAAAGCTACCTCAGACTTCCAAAACTCACACTTCGACAATTTGGCATACAAGCTATGCTCCTGCAATTTCTGCAATACCGCTGTCAAGTGGGTAGAATGATCCTCCTCCGACTTCGAATACACCAAAATTTCGTCGATGAAAACCACCACGAAAGAGTCAATAAATGGCCTCAAAACCCGATTCATCATATCCATGAACACTGCTGGCGCATTCGTCAACCCGAATGGCATTACCAAAAACTCATAGAGTCCATGACGAGTCCTGAAAGCTGTCTTACTCACATCTTCCTCCTTGACTCGAACCTGATGATACCCTGATCTCAAATCAATCTTCGAAAACACAGCTGCTCCTCGATGTCTGTCGAACAAATCATCAATCCGTGGTAGTGGATACTTGTTCTAAATAGTCACCCTATTCAACTCCCGATAGTCAATGCACATCCTCATTGACCCATCCTTCTTCTTGACCAACAACACTGGCGCTCCCCACGGAGAAGAACTCGGCCTGATAAGCCCTTTGCTCAACAGCTCCTCAATCTGCTTCTTCACTTCATCTTGCTCTACAGGTGCCATCCTGTACGGAGCCTTGGAAATCGGCGCACTCCCCGACTGAATATTGATGCAAAACTCCACATCTCTCTGTGGCGGTAATCCTGGAAAATCATCCAAGAACACCTTAGGAAAATCTCTGACAGCCAGAATGCCCTTGACTTCATCTGAAATAACCATCTTGGATACCATTGCAACCACCTTCGGAATCTTCTTCTTCCCTTGGAAAGTCACTGCGGGTTCAGCTGGTGCTTTCACCAACACCTCTTTCTGCTTGCATTCAATTGTGGCATCATATATTGCCATCCAATCAATCCACTCCCAAGACTTTCAGCTCGATCAAATCAATGCCGAACAACCTCCCACCAATCTCGATATTACAGTCCTCGTAATATCGATCCGCAATCAACTCTTCACCTGACGACGTTGCCACCGACAAAACCCTTCCTGGAAACAACTTAGGTTCCACACCTAAGATCCTTGCAAAATTTGGCGATACAAAAGTATGCGATGAACCAGTATCAAATAAAACACTTGCCTCTATTCCATTAATTAAAACAACTCCTGTTACAATAAGAATGTTACTCAATCTTAAATTGTTCTCAAATAAAGGTTTTACTTATTACATTGATTTAAAATAAAATCAAAATTCTTGCATACCCTGTATTACATCTTCCGAGGTACCCGCGTCCTCCTCGGTTAATGCAAATACTCGCCCTTGCCTCTGGAATTGGCTTCCACCCGAACCATCCTTCCTTAATTGTGGACAATGCGACTTAGAATGTCCAGTCTGCCCACATTGGGAACAAGTCTGCTTCGCCAACTTCGGACATGCTGACCTGTAATGTCCTGCCTCCTTACAGTAATAACAAGTCACTCCCTGAGTTGCAGGTGCCTTCTGCACCGGTCCACTGAACTTGGCCTGCTTCGCGGGGAATCCCTTCCCACTCTGACCTGATGCTGGCCTCTTGTTCCGGTTCTATGTATCTTGCCTCTTCTGAAACTAGTCCATGTCCTCCTCAGTCATAGTTGCACTCCTGACCAGCTTGTTGAACCTCCTGATACCCAACGGGATCATCCTCGACCTCAAGCTTGGCCTCAAGCCCTGCTCAAACTTTTTGGCCTTCTTTGCCTCGTCAACAACCAACTCTGGTGCATACCTCGAAAGCTGAGCAAACTTGGTCTCATACTCCCGCACGGTCATGCTGCCTTGCTGAAGGTTCAAGAACTCGGTCGCCTTCTTCTCCTGAACATCTAGGGGAAAGAAGCGATCTCTGAACTCCTCCAGAAAAGCTTCCCAAGTCAACTGCTGATCTCCCAAAGTCCTCTTCAGTGACTCCCACCAGACACCAGCATCCTTCTCTAGCTGCATCGTAGCCAACTTCACCTTGCTAGCTGCCGGAGTCTCCGATACCTCGAAGATCGTTTGCATCTTCCTAATCCAATCATCAACTGCGGTTGGATCAGATTGCCCCTCAAAAACTGGCGGCCTCATCCTCTTAAAGGATTCGATCTGCTTGATAGGGTCGGCGTTAACCAATCCCTGTCCAACCCCATGATTTGGCTGCGGATTCTGCTGCTGATTCTGAGCTTGCGCCAAATTGAATGCCATCAGCACATTCAGAGTCTGGTACACCTTGGCGAATTCAGCCTCAAGATCAATTCCCGTTCCTCGAGAACTACCAGATCCATCCTCATTTTTACCACCATTCCTGTCCCTGGGTGCAACCATTCTGAATACTGTAAAACGAGGGAAAAGTTAGAGCATCACACACAATTCAAACTCACATCAATATCCTTTGGCAAAATTTCACTTGTATCCAAAAGGTAAAACATCATGTATCAGTTCTATGTGATACTCACTCTTTAATGTCCACACCTAGGTTATTTTTATGCCATGTTTAGTATTACTATTGAAGCATGCTCTGATACCAACCTCTGTAGCGCCCCGAATTTCTAATATAATATCTTAGAAAATACGTGGCACAATCCCAGCAATCCACTTCAATGTAACATTAAACACAACCAACACCACTAAAATTTTCAACTTTTATTACAACAAACTTTTACAAATCACAGCGGAATTCAAAACAACTCAAACAATATTTTCTGTCATTTACAACTCAAATTATCTCAAAGCTACTTTTACAAATTTACACAAAACTCTTATGAATCAATTTATCTCAAAAACCAACTCAAGCATCCAACCTCCAACTCTAAGCAATAACCTGCAACATATGAGGCTAGAGATGATCCCTAACCCCCAAAACTAAAGGGGTCAGCCATAAATGGTGTGAGTGACATAAAAACAAACAAACAACATAAATGAACATACCTCATAAATTCGTAACCAACATGTACTAAATAAGAGTATGGGAAGTAAGAAATGACAGGGAAACATGAAAACATCAAGTGGAACTAAACAAAGTGTCGGGTGTAGAAAACAGGAAAATCACGTGCATGAAACCAAGCCAAGAAAACATAGATTCTATATGCAGACTCTCTAATGCATACTTGTCGATGTCTATGCATCCCATTCTACATAGGTTCGGTGCAAGCCCTTAACGTCTCCACATCGTATGGGTTCAATCCCCGCCATGCAACTAATCTTAACACGATGACTACTACAAGATAAAGATAAACTGTGAGAATTAGCACATGCCCGATAATTCCGGAGATCAATCTCACACCACAAGTAACTACCATGATAATTCCGGAGATAAATCCCACACCACAAGTATTCTACTGTGATAATTCCGGAGATATATCCCATACCACAAGTATCTACCGTGATAATTCCGGAGATTAAATCCCACACCGAAACATTGACACATCATCACACGAATACCACATGTGCTTCGCCTCGACTCCGATAATTCCGGAGATCAATCCCACACCGAAAGCAACTACTTGGATAATTTCGGAGATATATCTCACACCCAAAGTAAAACACTTCGATAATTTCGGAGATTAAATCCCACACCGAAAGCCATACTGAGGTACTTGACTCATGTTCTCGTTCATCATATCACCACTAGTGTCTGTCCTTATTATTTTTGGGTTACATAATTACTCAACAAATCCCCAAGAGTGGTGTACCCTACCGGCCTAAATTCAAAACTGAATAACTGAAATGCCTCTACAGGCCTCAACAAAATATCTCAACACCGGTATACTAGGGTCACACACCTCTAGAGACTCAACTCAAATGTCTAAACCAAAGTCAACTAAATAAAAGTGGCTCAACTGAATATCTTAAATCAAATGGTTAACTGAATGTCTCAAAGTCAAATACTGAACTGAATGTCTCAAAATCAAATACTGAACTGAATATTAGGTATAGACTGAATTATCTGAAAAACCAGTCATTCGAAATAACACTCAAGTTTACAAAGACCCTTCAGTACCAGTCGACTTATACTTTGGTAAGTCGACTGTTCAAAGGACAATTATCCAAAAATTTTACAGAAATAAACTAAGTCATAACAGTCGACTTAAAAGAGAATCGGTCGACTTACCCGAGGTAAATTCCAAAAATTCTCAAGAAAATATTCTAAGTACATAAGTCTACTTAAAGAGGTCATGGTCGACTGTCCAGAAAGGACTGAATAAATTTTACAAAATAATTTCTCAGTGGACCAGTCGACTGCTTACGAGCTAAGTCGACTGTCCAGAACGACTTTTCAAGGAAACTAAAATACAGTAGCAGGTTCGTACCAGTCGACTGAATAGTAGACCAGTCGACTGCCGGCCTACAGTTTTTCATAATTTAGATCTAATACAAAATCAAAACTGGGGTTTTCTAAAGATTCATTGTTTAAGAAAATAGTTCGTATTCAGGAAAAATGACAAATCTCAAATAATCTCCATGATGAATACTTTACTCAATCATCCGATATCTCAAACCTCAATTCTCATGTTCAAAATTACTAATCTTTCATTAGGGTTTCTCAAGACTAAATTCTTTCACGACTCTTAATCAAAATCTGATTTATAAACTCAATGTCCAGATGTTCAACCATCCGTTCATGTCCATACTCAAACCTTAACATGCTTTTTAGCAATACAATTTCATAAATCAAGATCTACTCAATATTCTTAAGTTTCACAAACATGGTACAAATAACAACATTTGCATCGTTCTCATGCAAAATACTAAATAACATACATGCCAAGCCAACAACACAACAATCGATCACATCAATCAAACCACCATACAAAGTTCATATCATTCGTACAACAAGACAAAACAAAACAATTTCATATCACTCACCTTGAATTGAGAAAATCCAATGAAAAAGCCTTCCTCCTTGCTAGATCCAAAACTTCCTCTTGCTCCTCCAAAACAAATCTCAAAATTCTGTATTTTCAGTAATGACGGCTGGAAAAGTCTATTTAAACAATCCAGAAATAGGTTTTTAGGGTTTTACGACAATTTTGCAAAATAATCCCTTCAAAATACAACTTTTTACATATAGTTCTATTCTTGGAAATTCAATCAAATTCATTTAAATTAGGATTTAAAAGGAAAATAAAATTCTAAATCTCAACCAATACTGATCAAAACGTCCAGAAGGTATACTTTGCAATTTAACCCTTAAAAATGTCAAATTTGCAAAAAAGGTCCTTCTTTTCTCAAAATTTGCAAATAGTTCCAATTAATTTCAGAAAAATCTGGAAAAATACTAAATAAATCCCAAGTATTAAATAATGATTTTTCATAAAGAAAACTTAACTTTCCAAACTTCTCAAAAAGTATTTGCACATGTTTTGCACGTGTAAAAAGATAAATTTTTCTGAAAATATTTATTAAATTCTTCAAAGATCAATTTAAATTCATTTTCAAATATTTAAAATAATATTTGAAAATACGGGGTTCTACAGCTTGTGTGTGCTGTGTGCTTGTTGTGCACAATGCACGTGTATGTAATGTATGGGTAGAAAAGTCCCACATTGTCCAAGGTTTAAGAATTGTGTGATTTTAAATAAATTTGCCTATGATAAATTTATACCTACAAGTTATAGCACATTTTATGTGGCAAGCCTGGGGTGCGCATCTGAGCAGAGCTCAGGGTATTACAATTGGTATCAAAGCTGACTTTCGACATTGATCATGGGTAAGAGTGGTTTAGAGGTACGCCTGAGATGGAGTTACGATACGCTAGTAGAGAGACTAAGGGTAGTATGCTAGCAGAATCAGGGTACTCCACTCCACGTCGGCTAGAAAGGTTATCATGGATCAGGTTGCATGTCCCGAGCTTAGGAGGACGCTGAGTTCTTAAGAGGGGGTGTGTAACACCCCATACTTATATCTATAGTATTATGTTATATATATATATATATATATATATATATATATATATATATATATATATATATATATATATATATATATATATATAATAGTAAATAGGAATATAGTAGTTGGGCCTATAGGGTGTGCCTCTGGGGCATGGTGTATGGAATTAGTTGAGTGAGGGATGGGAAGATTGTGACTGGATAAGCAGCAAGTGAAAAGGTAGTGGTGTGGGGCCGGGGGGGAGGGGGGCTTGTGTTGGCTGTGTGCTTGTTGTGCACAATGCACGTGTATGTAGTGTATGGCTGTAGAAAGGTCCCACATCGGCCAAGGTTAAAGAATTTTGTGAGTTTAAATAGATTTGCCTATGATCAATTGATACTTACATGCTATAGCAACTTTTGTGGGCAAACTTGTGGGGGTCCATTACTAGAATCATATTTTGCATTTGCGCATGTGTAGTCGCGTGCGTAGTTGAGCAGGGCTTGGGGCATTACATTTCCAATAAGGAGGCGCTTGTCTTCTCAGCCTTTTAGCTGGTCACGAAGTGAGCAATAAAATTCTCCTTGGGCTGGTCGAAGGAGTAAATATAACTGGGAGCGAATTTGGTGAACCATTCCAGTGCGGGACCCGTCATGGTGGTCGGGAACGCATGACAGAGAAGGGGATCCGAGGCACTGTAAATCATCATAAAGGTTTTGAATCCCTCGATGTGATCAGCAGGATTCGTTTCTCCATTATAGGTTTCGAATGGTGGTGGTTTGAAACTCCTTGGTACGGGTGCATTGAGGATATGGGAGGAGAAGGGTGGCCTGTTCGGCCGATATCTCTGTTCGGACTGCCTCGCACCTTTGCCGATCCGAGCTAGGCGATCCTCCATTTCTTGCAGTCATTTGAGGATTGGATCTTCCCGTCCTGCGGATCAGGTTGACCTGTGGGACTCATCGATCCTGTGCTCTGCTCCTCTTGCTCAATCATTCCGTTGCTTGGTCCTGGTCCCACCTCGGAGGGCCCGAAGGATTTTGTCTCAGAATTCACGGAACTCTGCCCTCGTCACATGACCTTCGTCCCTGCGGTTGTTTGAGGGTCGACGGTCCCTCAGGGAGCGGATTCATTCTTTGCCTCAACCATGAGAGGGGTGGTGGCTTCGTCAGGGCACCCCTTCGTTTCGGGATCGGCGGAGACGATTTCAGAGGCCGTCCTCATTCTATAGGTTGTTGATAAAGTTTCTTAGATCGGATTCCACCGGATGGGAGACCTCTTGTACTACCGAGCAGGATGCGCTCGAGGCAGTCTTGCGGCTATGAGGATCCTTGAGTGGTCGCTCGACTTCGCATCGGGCGCAGAGGAGGAAGTGGAGGATCGGACTAATGCCCCGGGTGGCATCTTCTTGACTTTGGGAGCCATAAGAAGTGTTGGTCATGGAGTAGAGTCTGAAGAAGAGGCTCGAATCTGTGTTTCCCATAGATGACACAAATCTAATTGTGCTTGTTTTCGAGTGTGGGAGAAAAAGATAATGAGTTCTTTTGGCGAAGAGGAAACATAGATCTCGGCTGCATATCTGACCCTACTATGATGCTGATGAGTTATTGGATTTAGTGGATCTAGGAACGGTTGACCATCGCCGGATAGCTGTAAAAAAGTTTAAAACACCGGGAGGACTCCTGACGACAGACCCTCTAACGCTCAAGTCAATAACCACAGGGTTAAGAGAGGCATAAGTGGTGAAATTGTAATTACCTGGTTACTATAGTTTTAGGGCTGTATTTATAGGCTATTGAAAGCTTGATTAGGGAATATTGCCCGATCCCATGATTAGGGGACCCGATTGGGTTGGATTTAGGTGATGAGCCCATATCGGCCTACAAGCTATTATGGAATATCCTTGAGATTCGTGCTAGGATTGAGCAGTGCAGATCGTCCGCTATTTTTACCCCCATCAATCATTATATATATATATATATATATATATATATATATATATATATATATATATATATATATATATAAGTTGTGCTCATGCGGTGTATGCAATATGGTGTCACGAAATTGAATTTTTATGAGTCTTTTAATGAATATCAAATCAATGGAAGTCAAATAGGACGGTTCAACATGGGTATACAATGAGTGGTTCAAGATTTGAACAAAGCAAGAAAGGATTATGAACAACAGTAGATAATACGATAGATCGAAAAGAATGAGTGCTACTTGCAAGAGTTCAAGAAACACATGCCTTTATGATGATTATGAATGTGCAAGGAACGACGAGAAGAAGACAAAGCGACGATGGCAATGGCTCGGCAGCACGGCGCTACTACTTTTCTGTTGTTCGGCCTGCAAGGAGGCAACGAGGAGGTCGGCGATGAGTGGTGGTGGTGCTCGGTGTTTGAGGCAGCAAGTGGAGGGGTACAGGGTGGCTGTTGGTTTGGTGGTGAGGTGGTGCAGTGGGTTGCGAGTGTTGTTGGTTGAAGAAGAAGGTGGTGGTGAAAAGGTGTTGTCGGGTGTTGGGTAGGGAAGCAGCGAGGGTCGGGTATGATGGAGGGGTTGTAGAAGGTGGAGTTCGATGGTGAGGGAAGATGGTAGCAAGGTGGTAATGGTGGAATGAGTTTGGTTGGCTGTGGAGAAGATGAAGGAGATTAAGGGACTGGCGGCTGATGGAGGTGATGAAGGAGATTATTAGGGCTAATGAAGGTGATTGGGGTTGTTTAAATAGATGGGGTGGTGGGCTTGGGCTTGGTTTTAAATTAACAGGTTATGTTTTGGGTATGGGTTTAGATTTAGTGGAGTTGGTTTTCGGGTTCGGGTTAATTTTAAATTCAAATAAAATATCCACAATAATAGAACAAAATTTGGGCGTTGAACCTACTTAATAAATAATTAAGTAATCTAGTGTATGCATATGAGTTCAAAAGAACGGGAAAATATACATAACTAAAATGACGAAAATACATAAAAAGATACATACAACCAAAAAAATTAGTTACAGTAGTTCATTGTAAAGAGCAATATAGAGTTTTTCATTGTAAACAATAGATTATCTTCTAGTGAGGTTTGAGAGATAGATAGGTTCTTGGTGAGAGTGTTTTACCTCTTGTATCTTTTCTAGTTGAATAATATTTTTTCTTTATCTCTCCTCTGAATTAGGCATAGCCAAACCGGGACTAATATTGTGTGCTTTGTGTGCTTGGTTTGATCTACTTGTTTGATTGTTCATGTGCTTGGTTTGATCTACTAGTTTGATTGTTCATTGGATCAGTTGTCACTAAACTCAGCAACAATTCCTAACAAGATAATCTCTAATCATTATAATATAATAATAATATAATATAATTGTCACGCCCCGCTTCCCAAAATATGGGAATACGAGTATGTAACGTAGGCCCAACGAATGATTATACATCATCCATAAGCTGTAACAGATTAACCCAACAATATACAAGAGATTACATCCACGCAAGAAAAGAATAATAACATAAACAATGAATAAACTTCAAATTAATCATGAAATAAATTCACCAAATAATAATCCAACATCTGGGATAAAACAAACTTCGGGTCATAAAATCCCGGAATACAAAGTATGATAAAAGCAATACAATAAGCAAATAACAAGAGATGGCTATAGTAGTCTAATAGTCCAGCTCCAATCTTCAGAGAGTTTGCTCACCAATTTCTTCTGGTAGTGATCCTTCGGTACCTGTAAACTCTTGATCTAAAAAGAGAGAAAAAGAGTGTCCTTAGAGCAAGTCGTGGACAACAAGTAGAGAAAACAGAGGATAAAGGAAGCATGTATATCAAAGAAAAGGGACAGGATCAAAGTCAAAGAACAAAACAAAGGCAAGCATTACTATCAAAGGTCTACAGTTAATCACACATGTAATGAGTGATGTCAAGTCAAGTTCTATACAGGATCAAGAATTTGATGTCAAATGTAGGTTATTAATCATTTTATTAATCTATCTAGTGCACGTACTACTGCGTCCCACTCCACAGGTTCGGCACAAACACACAATGAATGTTTTAGACTGATGGTGAATTCTCGGTTCGTGTACTCGGCCCAGTAATCGGGAATTTATGGGAGTACGGGATGTTCGGGATGTTTGGGATGTTCAGGATGTTCAGGAATTAGCTGGCGAGGGACCCTTACCGAGTATAGTCTTCGATTTTTCACTACCAAGTCAACCCATAATACCCCCTGCTTGTTATCATTTTATTTCCATCCTATGTGAGCATGCAAGAAGGTGTCAATGTTGTATCGTGCTAGGTGTGACTAGTTCTACTCGTTACAGACAAAGCATGAAGCAAACAAGTCATCAAACATACATCACATAATTAGGACAGCATGACGTTGCTGTACTAAAACGCAGATTACCGCTACTACAGAAAAGCAAATCTGGATTTGTCAGAAATTCTAGAAACTAGACTCTCTCCCGGTTCCAGCAAATATATATGACATATAACAGCTACAGAAACTAGGGTGAAAACTCTATTTTTTTCAGATTTTATGTTCAGGCAGCAAGTTGTAAATTGTGTTCACTTATTTGTTTCAGATCAGAAAACTCATCAAATAAATCTATAAAAATTCAGATTCATTCCTACACATGTCTAGGTTCAGCCAAATTTATTTCAGAACTAGGTTTGCCCGTTGACACGTGCCTACGACACGTCTTCGGAATGGTGCACCTTTGTTTGATCATATAAAATAGTTTTGGAGGTCCAGCAAATTAATTGAAGTAGCAAACATAGAGCAAAAAACATATTATATGATTTTTTTTTCGAATTATTTTTTATGTTTTTAATTTTTTTTTTAATTTATTTTTTTTTTAATTTTCTTAATTTTTTTGAATAGAAGAGGGAGGGAGAGAGAGAGAGAAAAATAAAATAAAAATTTAAATAAATATAGGAGTTGTTTTGGGTGAGGATTTGAATTTGAGTTTTGGGGGGAAACTTTTGGGGGGAAAATATGTTTTGTGAGGTTAGATCTGGGCCTTTGATTTTTGGGCGGATTGAAGAAGAACCACTTGATAGCTTTCTTTGTGTTTTATTATATAGATTTTATTTTACTGTTAACATGGTCAAATAAATTATAGAACAGCAAGATACGTATGCATTTGTGAATCTGAAAATTCTAACACAGTTGTACTAAAATGATGCTATCTAACAGATTACACATTAGAATTCAAATCTGTAAAAAGGGTAGTAAACTAGAAATCTGGAGCTAAATTTCATGTTCATAAAGTTATTTCAAAATATAACAGCAACATGGTCGAAAATCTGATTCAAAAAGAAACAACTAGCAGTCCAGAATATATTTTGACATGAATAGGCAGCAATTAAATCATGCAACCATATATTTCATGCAAATTAATAATCAAACTTTTCTTAGGTGTTTAACATGCATAATTCCAATTCTAAGATGCAATTTCAAAGGCATGGTAATCAATTTGTTTAATCATATTCAATATAACATGTCTAGTTCATCAAATAATTCTTTAACACATGGATCTAGTTATTTTTCATGTAATTGTGCATATGTAAGATTTAAAAGGGACTAGGTTTTAGATCAAAGATAGCAGCACGATGTTAAGAATATCTCGGATTAGCTCGTGTAAACCCTCAATAGACTTAACGAAATTTTAAATAACAGCATGATAATGAAAAGGACTGGATCTACTTGCAAAGATTAAGGGATCTTGAACAAAACAAAATACTAGTTCAAGAAGAGACTTGCCTGTTAATTAGTAGATTTGAATAACTTAGAATAACAGGATAAGAATCCAGGGCGATGACCCAGAACACGTGCGAGCTACATGCAAAATACCAAACTGTAAGAGCAACCAAACAGCAACACACAGTGGATCCAAAGCAAAACAGCAAACGGTGTTCTCGGATCCGCTACATCAAACACCAAAAATCACCCCTTGCGCTTCTTCCCCACTTCGACAGAGAGAGAAGGAGAGAGCGAAAGAGACCACAGTGATGACTGCGGTGGCATCTGGCGACAGCAGCGATGAGGGCGGCGACGATGAGCGGCAGTGCTGCGGTCGAGGAGCGATGGTAGTGCCGGAGAACGGCGACGATGGTAGTGCCGGAGAACGGCGACGCTCGAGCGCTCTGTTTCGCTCCGAAAACAGGGGAAACGATGACGGGGGTGTTAGAGCTTGGACGGCGATGATGAGGGCTAAGGGGAATCTGCGGTGGTTACGGGGGTGACCGGAAAGGAATCGACGATGGCGGCAATGACGGAGTGGTGACAGGGTTAATGGCAAAGTCGGCAATGATGGAGTGGCGAGGATAGCGACGATGGGTTCGAGAGGAGTTGAAGACGATGGGGACAGTGGGCTTGCTGCGAGGCACGAGGAGCGGGATGGGAGGCGATGATGACGGGGATATTGTGAGGCGGACGGGGTGCTTGGGCGGATATGGAAATAGGGAGAGAGGGCGGGATATAGAAGAACGGGGAGATGCACAGCGAGAAGGGGGTTTTGCACAGTAGAAGGGTTAATGACGCCTGAGGGTAGAGGTTAGGGTTAGGTTAAAATAGATTAGGGTTTTAATTAAAATATTAGAATATTTATAAGGAAAAGTGAGATATTGGGTTATCGGGTAATTGGGTTTAGACACAATAAATAAAAATAAATTGTATACGAATATAATTGATCAATATAAACCCAAATACGAAAGAATAGGATTTCTGGTAAAATATGATTTATAACAAATATATAATTTGTATCACATTACATAAATTATTTGAAACAATTATAAACACAATTATTAAACAAGAAGGGATTTGTTTTAATAATGAATAATAATAATAAATAATCACAATAACCATAAGAATAATAAAATAGCCATGTCAATAAAAATAATAATACTAATAATAACAATTAATAATAATCATAACAATAAAAATAAAATACTAGCAATATTAATAATAGTAATAACAAAAATAGCAATAAATATTACTAACATCGACAATAGAAATTATCAGAATAATAACATTATATAAAAATAGGAATTTATGGAAATAGTCCAAACAGTAATAATATTTTTTTGATTTAAATTTAAATGTGAATAGTTGATCAAGTAGAAATGGAAAAAAGGTTTATTCGAAATAATTATAACTATTGTTTAGAAAAATGCTTTAACATAAAATCCAAAACGAATTTAATAAATAACGAATTTATAAATATCGAGATACAGAAAATACTCATGAAATACGTATTTGCGAAAATGGGGGTTACAATAATAAATAATAATCTCTAGTTTTTATCTCTAATACTATAATGAGAAAGTTGAAGTTGTCATTTGTTGACGAACTGTAATTTGTAGACAAACAACCATCTAATCTTAACCATTCATTTTAAAGTCAGATTTATACTAACTATGCATTTACTCAACTATTGTCAGTTAACACAATACCCTCAAAGTTCAAATTTATTTACGACTGGTGTGCCTAATTTTTATATAAATATTTGTACTTATTTACCCATAAAAATTGCTTGTATACATCTATCTTGTTAATAAATTATCTTATTCCCATAGATTTCAGTTAATTAATTATTTTTAAGGAATAAGATATTTTTTTGGATGCAAAAAGTGAATATTTTCAGTAAAAATTAACAATGAAAACAATGAGAATGATTGATTAATTTTTATTGATTTGTTGAATTTTGAATTTTACAATTTGGCCATATGGAAAGCTAAATAGAGATTTTAATTGGCAATAGAGGGTGAAAATGAAATAAACAAATTTAAAAGGGTTTAACTGAGCTAATATGATTATCAGTTAGTTTGATTAATTTAAACTAATTAATTTTATTTTTATTTTTAAATCCTAAATTCTGATTTTAATTTTTTTGTGTGCAGCACGTGCTTCAAGAAAAAGAAAGTGAAGAGAAAACGAGGAAAGAAATAAAGTGTAAATCAAAATAAGGAAAGAAATAAAGGAAGATGTGGGGTTTTCTGCAAAAATAAACCCTAATAATCCAGGGCCGGATCACTATAAATACAGCAGTCAAAAGCACAAGGAGGACACGGTGAATGAAGAGAGAGCGACGGCTGATCTCAACATTAAAAAAAGAAAAACCAGAGAAGTAGCAGAGCGAATCCAAGAAGAAACAGAGGCTTGGCGGCACGAGATTCAAGACGAAACGAAAACAAAAGAAAAGAATGGGGGCTCTGAACGGGAAGTGAGAGACAGGTAGGCTGAGCAGCGTGGGTTTCGAGGCGCCACATCAGCGAAGAGAGAGATAGGACAGAGAGAAAAGGAGCAGCAGCGCTGCTCTGTTTTGCGATGCGAAAACCGAGGCGTGAACAAGGGTGCTTCGACTTGGATTTTCGGCAACACAATTTAAATTCCATATTAGTTTTCTATTTTTCCTTGGTTGTGTGTTTGATTTATTTTGTTCTTAATGCTTACAATTGTTTGGCCAACTTTAGTATGTTTTATTAAATCATGGGGAGACCATGCTGGTAATTTGTGATTTCGAATTAATAAAATTAAACACCATAACAAAATTGTGACAAATAATTAGTCGAGAATTTTTTTGATATTGCTTGAGAGAGAATATTGAATAATTTGAGAATTTTGGTATACAACTTGGAAAAATAATATTTTTATTCACATGGAGTTATAAATTGTGTGGGATTAACTAGATGAAGTCAAAAACCCTAGAATTATCTTTGCAATTAATAAACAACAAAATTTCAGATTTTGCTCCTTTTAATTAATTTTTTTAGTTCTTTAGATTAATTTAATTTAGTTGCTTTCTTTATTGAAATTCGATTTTTCAAATAGTAGTTATTCTAGTAAATTTCGGTACTCAGTAAAATAATTAGTCCTTGTGGGTTCGACACTCTTTTCACTTATCTATACTACTTGTTACGATTTTTGTACACTTCCAAATAATTCACATCAAATTTTTGGCTTCGTTGCCGGGGATTAAATATTCTTTTATTGATATTGAAAATTGCTAGACTGATGCTAGTTTGGATTTTTATTTTTATTTTAGATTTAATTGTTATTTTACCTGTTTATTCTCTGTTGACTGATGTGTCTTTATTTATTTTTCAGGACTTAGGAATTTATGCCCAGATCTAAATCAATGGAGCCTACACTTTTTGACCCAGAGATTGAGAGAAGTTTACGTCAAATCAGAAAGAAGAAGAAAGAAAACACCCTATCCTCTTTATCTATGGCGAACGAAGAGGCAGAACAAAGCTTTGAGGGATTATGCAATGCCCTCAGTCAATGGAGCAACCTCAAGCATCAAAAGGCCTGCGATTGAAGCAAACAATTTTGAAATTAAACTAGTAATTATTGGAATGATTCAACAGAAAATTCAATTTGAAGGACTAGCACACGATAATCCAAATGTTCACATTGCAAACTTTCTCGAAATATGTGATACCTTCAAACATAATGGAGTTTCCAATGATGCTATCCGACCGAGACTCTTTTCTTTTTCACTCAGAGATAAGCAAAGGTTTGGTTGAACTCTTTACCGCCAGGAGTCATCACAACTTGGGAGGGCTTAGCACAAAAATTTATGGCAAAATATTTCCCCCCCAGTAAAAACAGTAAAACTAAGGAATGACATCACCACATTCACTCAATTTGAGACCGAGTCATTATATGATGCATGGGAGAGGTACAAAGAATTATTGAGAAAGTGTCCTCATTATGAACTTCCAAAGTGGCTGCAAGTGCTGACATTCTATAATGGGTTGGGAGTTACAAATCGATCTATGGTTGACACAGCAGCTAGAGGTGCACTATTGAGCAAAACTCACGAAGCAGCCTATGAACTTCTAGTGGAGATGGAATCCAACAATTACCAATGGTCTTCAGACCGAACAATACCAAGAAAAGAGGCTAGAGTTTTTGAACTTGATCCTATTGCTAGTTTAACTGCAAAAATTGATATTTTATCTAAACAAATGGGTAATATAAATGTTAATGCTATTCAAATTAATATGATTTGTGATCTTTGTGCAGGAAATCACACAAGTGCAGATTTCTAAGTGGGGAACCCTTTTGCTTAATCAAATGCCAAACAAGCAAATTTTGTGTCAAACTTTCAAAAGCAAAACAATGCTTATGCAAACACATACAATCCAGGATGGAGAAATCACCCAAACTTTTCTTGGAACAACAACCAAGGCGCAATTAGACCACCTCAAAATTTTTCACAGCAAGAAAAGAAGCCAACACTTGAAGAGATGATTATGCAATACATGCAGAAGACAATACATGCAGAAGACAGATTTGGCGATACAAAATAATACGGATTCAATTCACAATCTTGAGACTCAGATTGGTCAGATTTCAAATACTATTACAGAGAGAACAACAAGAATCTTACCCAGTAACACAGTGACAAATCTAAAGGAGCATGTCGAAGCAATAACACTAAGAAGTGGGACATCAATTGAGCAGCCACAAACCCAAAATGCCGAACAAAATATGGTTGAAGAGCAAAGTGAGATCGAGCAAATTGTGGAGGAACAAATGCAGCAAGTAGCCAATCATCATTCTAACAAGGATTAGGGAGTTTCAAGACAAAAAATTTCAGGGGAGTTTAATTCTGATATTTATCCTAATTCACCTTATGATCCACCTACTCCTTTTCCACAAAGACTTAAAAAGAACAAGTTTGATAATCAGTTTTCAAAATTTTTTAATATTTTTAAGCAATTGCATATTAATATTTCTCTTATTGAAGCTTTAGAAAAAATGCCTAAATATGCTAATTTTTTAAGGATATTTCATCAAACAAGAGGAAGCTGGAAGAGCATGAGATGGTGATGCTAACTAAAGAAAGTAGTGCAATTTTACAAAAGAAATTTTCTCCTAAGCTTAAAGATTCAGGTAGTTTTACAATTCCTTGCACTATTGGAAATTTTTATTTCCATAAAACATTATGTGATTTCGGAGCAAGTATTAATCTTATGCCCTATTCTGTTTTCAGGAAATTAGGTATTGCAAAAGCAAAGCCTACCAAAATTTCATTGCGATTGTCGGACTGATCTATCAAGTACCCAAGAGGGATCATTGAAGATGTTTTGGTGAAAGTAGACAAGTTCATATTTCCCGCAGATTTTATTATGCCTGACATGGAGGAAGACGAACAAACCCCTCTGATTTTGTAGAGATATTTCCTTGCCACAGGGAGAACATTGATTGATGTGCAACAAGGAAAACTTATTCTAAGGGTTGACAACAAGCGAGTGACTTTTGATGTATTTAAACCCATGGAGTTTCCTTCAGAAGTTCATTCATGTTTTCAAGTAAGCGAAGCTATGGAAGAGACCATTGGGATGAAATTGCAAAATTATCGCTAGAGGAGTGCTTAACAACTTCAGAAACACTTGAATCAGAAAATGAAGAGATCTTGGAATGTGTTCAATATTTGGAAGATACACCGTTCATTCCCCCTTCACCACCACAACTCGAGCTTAAACAACTCCCATCTAGTTTGAGGTATGCATTTCTAGGCCAAAACTCCACTTTTACTATTATTATTAATGGTTCTTTGAATAATTTTGAAGAGGAGAAGTTATTGAGAGTTTTGAGAGAACATAAAACAGCATTGGGATGGAATATTTCTGATATAAAGGGGATTGGTCCTTCAATATGCATGCATAAAATTTTAATGGAGGATGATTTTAAGCTTATAGTGCAGCCACAACAAAGATTAAATCCATCAATGCAGGAAGTGGTGCGTATGGAGGTCTTGAAGCTTTTAGATGCAGGAATCATTTATCCAGTTTCAGATAGTGCATGGGTGAGTCCTATACATGTGGTGCCAAAGAAAGAAGGAATAACGGTAGTGAAGAATGACAATAATGAGCTTATACCAACAAGAACAATCATGGGATGGCGAGTGCGCATAGATTATCGAAGACTAAACGATGCAACTAGAAAGGATCATTTTCCACTACCCTTCATTGACCAAATGCTAGAAAGACTTGCAGGCCACTCCTACTATTGTTTTCTGGATGGGTATTCGGGATAGAATCAAATTGCCATAGCACTAGAAGATCAAGAGAAGACCACCTTTACTTGCCCATATGGAACTTTTGCATATAGAATGAAGCCTTTTGGTCTTTGCAATGCCCCAGCCACATTTCAACGCTGCATGATGTCAATTTTTTCGGATATGGTTGAGAAATTTATTGAAATTTTTATGGATGATTTTTCATTTTTTGGTTATTCATTTGATAATTGTTCATCTAACTTAGCTTTGGTTTTTGCAGCGTTGCAAGGAAACGAATCTGGTCTTGAATTGGGAGAAATATCACTTTGTGGTAGAAGAAGGGATTGTGCTAGGCCACAGGGTTTCCTTTAAAGGAATTGAAGTGGATCCTGCTAAAATTGATGTCATTGAAAAACTACCACCACCAACCAATGTTAAAGGTGTGAGAAGTTTTTTGGTTCATGCAGGATTTTATCGACGAATTATAAAAAAAAATTTCTTTAATCACTAAACCTCTTTGCAATCTTTTGAATAAAGATACACCTTTTAATTTTTCCTATGATTGCTTGCATGCCTTTGAAACATTGAAAAAGAAATTGATTTCAACACCTATAGTTATTGCACCAGATTGGAATTTGCCTTTAGAATTAATGTGTGATGCTGGTGATGTGGCAATAGGTGCTATTTTAGGCCAAAGAAAAAAACAAAAATTTTCACACCATTTATTATGCAAGTAGAACTTTAACAGAAGCACGGCTTAATTATGCTACTACTGAAAAAGAATTATTAGGTATTGTATTTGTTTTTGATAAATTTTGATCTTATTTGATAGGTTCAAAGGTGGTTGTTTATATGGATCATTCCGCTCTCAAATACTTGCTTGCAAATAAGGAAGCCAAACCAAGATTACTTTGCTGGGTTTTACTCCTACAAGAGTTCGATGTGGAAATCAAGGACAAGAAGGGTGTGGAAAATGTGGTGGTCGATCATTTATCTCTGAATTGCAGGTTACACCAATCACTGAAGAATTTCCAGATGATTATTTAATGATGATACAAGCTTCTCCATGGTATGTCGATATAGTTAACTACTTGGTATCAAACATTCTACCTCCTGAAATTACTTATTAACAAAAGAAGAAATTTTTTTCTGACTTGAAATATTATTTTTGAGAGGAACCTTTTCTATTTCGCCATTGTGCATATCAAGTAATAAGGAGATGTGTACCTGAAGAGGAGGTGGAAAGCATACTCAAACATTGCCACACGTTGGAAGTTGGCGGCCATTTTAGTGGAGCAAAAACAACAGCAAAAATTTTAGAATCATTATTTTATTGGCCCTCAATTTTTAAGGTTGCTTTTAATTTTGTTAAATTATGAGATCATTGTTAAAGGGTGGGAAATATCTCTAGGAAACATGAGATGTCCCTAAATAATATTTTAGTGATTGAATTATTTAATGTTTGGGGAATAGATTTTATGGGTTCTTTTCCATCTTCATTTTCTAATCAATATATTTTGGTTGCTGTAGATTATGTCTCCAAGTGGGTGGAAGCTGCTGCCTTACAAACCAATGATGCAAGAGTGGTGGTGAACTTTATTAGGAAAGATATTTTTCACGATTTGGAATTCCTAGGTCAATTATTTGTGATGGAGGAAAACATTTTTGCAACCGTCAATTAGATTATTTGCTTTTTAAGTATGGAGTTACTCATCATGTGGCAGCACCATATAATCCTCAAACAAGTGGTAAAGTAGAGGTTTCAAATAGAGAGTTGAAGCGTATACTTGAGAAAACGGTGAATATGTCATGAATGGATTGGGCAAGAAAATTAGATGATGCATTGTGGGCATATAGGACGGCCTTTAAAACACCAATTGGAATGTCCCCATATAGATTGGTGTATGGTAAAGCATGTCACTTACTAGTGGAACTTGAGCAACGAGCTTATTGGGCAATAAAGACACTAAATTTTGACTTGAAGGTTGCAGGCGAGAAGAGAATGTTGCAACTAAATGAGATGGATGAGTTTCACAATGATGCCTATGAAAGTGCCAAGATCAATAAGGGAAAAAAATTAAACGATGGCATGATAAGCATATTTTGAGAAGAGAATTTAATGTAGGGGAGAAGGTGTTGTTATTCAATTCAAAACTTAGACATTTTCCAGGAAAATTACAATCTAGGTGGACGGGACCATTTGTTGTCACACGAATCTTTCCGTATGGAGGTATAGAAATTCACCATGAGAAAAAAAGGGACATTTAAGGTCAATGGAAAGAGGTTGAAGCCATATATGGATGGAGAAGTTGGCTAGGAAATCTTGTACATCGATACGGCAAAAAAAAGTGACAAATTGGAGAAAGTCTTGCTGAAGACTTAAAACTTAGCGCTTCTTGGGAGGCAACCCATGTTTTCTTTTACTGCATTTAGATTTTCATTTTCTTTTAGTTTATTTTAATTTTAATTTTTTATTTTATTTTGTAGGATTGCATGAGTTTGGAAGTCGCCGGGCGGAGTTGTTTTCTACACGTACATTGATTTATTTTTTAGCAAGATGGAGTCAGAATATGGAAAATTTTCAAAGAGTTATCGTAGGAAATTGTCTTAGCTTTCCAGAACAAAAAATCAGGCAATTTGGACATCTACAGCTCCATATATCACTGAAACAATGAACGTCGCGCGTCTAGAATTTTAACACGAATCAAGGGAGAAGTTCTGAACTTTTCGCATTCTTTTTGTTTTTCCTTTTCCTTTCCCATTGAGGACAATGTGATATTCAAGTTTGGAGGTAGGGGTACAATTTTTTTATATATATTTTATACATATTTGAAAAGAAGAAAACAAAACAAAGCATTGCAATTAGGCTTACCTTTACACTTTTGGGTTCTTTATTGTGCTAAAGCATTGAAATAATTTTTTTTTTCCATGATAGACAATATCTTATAAAGCAAGATTAAGCATACTTATTTATTTTAGGATTATTGAAATTCAAAATTTCTTACAAAATTGTGTGAGTCATGTGATTATACATAAAAGAAAAATGTGATACTTTTTCTTGTGATTATCCCCTTTGATCTAGTCCTAAATAGAGTTTAACTAAATAGAGTGATAATGAGTAAATAATTGAATGAATAAAGTTCTATCTATTGCAATGTTTGGAGCTGCTTAGTAATTAGGGGTATTCATCACCAATGTTTACTTTTACGTCAAACGACAACATAAAATATGAGTATACAAAAGCACATTAAGTTTGTGACTTGCTGAGTAACCGGGTGAATTCATCACAAATATTTGCATTCGCGTCAAAAGGCAAGTGACAACTTAGAGAATAGCAAAAGAAAAAAAAATCTAGTTTGTTACTCGATTTGTAGTTGTAAGAAGGGGTAATCACAGAATGAGTTGTTACATGATATAATTAGATTAATTGCATGACAAATATGATTGGGTTGGGAATTATAAATAAATAATTGCACTGGAGAAAGTGAGTATGTTTGGTTTTACTTTATTTGCTATTGTTTATATTTTAAATTGAAATTTTGATGCTTGCATGATAAGATCTCTTAGTGTAATGAGTTGAGCCTATTATTGATTATTATTCCTTTATTCATGGTTTTACTTTTTGCTCGAGGACAAATAAAATCTTAAGTTTGGGGGTATTTGATGTGTCTAATTTTTATATAAATATTTGTAGTCATTTACCCATAAAAATTGCATGTATTCATCTATCTTGTTAATAAATTATCTTATTTCCATATATTTCAGTTAATTAAATTTTTGAAGGAATAAGATTTTTTTAATGCAAAAAGTGAATATTTTCAGTAAAAATTAACAACGAAAACAAGGAGAATGAATGATTAATTTTTATTGATTTGTTGAATTTTGAATTTTACAATTTGGCCATATGGAAAGCAAAATAGAGATTTTAATTGGCAATAGTAGGTTGAAAATGAAATAAACAAATTTAAAAGGGTTTAATTGAGTTAATATGATTATTAGTTAGTTTAATTAATTTAAACTAATTAATTTTATTTTTATTTTTAAATCCTAAATTCTGATATGTATATTTTTTGTGAGCAACAAGTGCTTCAAGAAATAGAAAGTGAAGAAAGAAATAAAAGGCAAATCAAAATAAGGAAAGAAACAAAGAAAGATGCAGGGTTTTCTGCAAAAAAAAACCCTAATAACCTAGGGCCGGATCCCTATAAATACAGTAGTCAGAAGCACAAGGAGAACACGCTAAATGAAGAGAGAGAGCGACAACTGATCTCAACATATTTTTTTTAAAAAAAGCAGGAGAGCGAAATCCAAGAAGAAACATAGGCTTGGCGGCACGGGATTCGAGACGAAACGAAAAGAAAAGCAAAGAAAGGGGGCTCTAAACGGGAAGAGAGAGGCAGGTGGGCTCAGTGGCACGGGTTTCGAGGTGCCACGTCAGCGAAGAGAGAGACAGGACAGAGAGAAAAGGAGCATCAGCGCTGCTCTGTTTTGCGGCGCGAAAACCGAGGAATGAACCAGGGTGCTTCGACTGGGATTTTCGGCAACAAACATAGTTTTTGTTCTTCTTCTTCTCCTCTAATTTTTATTATGTAGTCCAAAACAGTATTTGTTAGTTGCAAATTTATTATGAACTAATTTTAGTTTTTCTAGGGCTTTGATGTAGCTTAGTTTTGAGAACACAATTTTAATTCCATATTATTTTCTATTTTTCATGGTCGTGTGTTTGATTTTTTTGTTCTTAATGCTCAGTATTGTTTGGCCAATTTTGTATGATTTATTAAATCATGGAGAGACCGAACTTGCAATTTGTGATTTCGAATTAATAAAATCAAACACCGCTACAAGAGCGAACCGGTGTTAATGTGACCGTTAAGAAATCCATAGATCTTAATAAATTTTCAATTAGTAATTTCTGCATGAACTATGATAAATAAATAGTTGAGAAATTTTTTGATATTGCTTGAGTGAGAATACAGAATAATTTGGGGATTGTTACTGCTAAATCTGGTGTGTGGGCAAACAGATAGTATTTGTGGATTCTTGGAAAACTTGAATAGCAAACCTGAAACCTGTTCTACCGAAATTTGACCGTGGACTCCCGCCGTTCACCTGTAAAAAGTGCGAGACACCGGGGTTGATCCCGGCGACGCACCCTCCGACGCTCAAGTCAGTAATTAGGAATGATTATGAGAGAGCGTAAATTGGCAAAAGATTGATTACCTCTTAATGGTGGTGGATGGGGGGTATTTATAGTCGCCGTTGGGATCAGATTAGGAATGTAATCACTGTGATCAGATTAGGAATGCAATCCCTGTGATCAGATTAGGAATGTAATCCCTAATTCCCAGTGAAAGGATAGATGTGAATCAGGGCCGTTGATTAGTATTAAACAGAAACCCTAATTCTATCATGCCAGGGCTGGGTTCTTTGCAGGTTGAAACCCGCACCCAGTAAGATAGACCCGTTATGGGTTATTGGGCTTTGAATAAAGACCAGTTCCCATTTCAGATCCGTTAGTAGGTGAAATTACCGTTTTACCCCTGAGCTTTAATATTTGTGTCCGATTTGAACGACCCCGATTTAATCCTATTTTTAGCCATATCACGAGCCCCCCACTCCTGGAGACTGAGTTTTACAGTCTTCGAGGAGTAGTTTTGTTGTTCTAATGGCGTACGTGATTGTAATGGTGTTCTTAAGGGAGCTTGGAATCTTGCTCGGGGTGTAACAGTGTTATTATGGGCTTGTAAGATGCCCAAAAATATCCTTAGAATTTTCTGGATTTTTGGTGATTTTTTCAGATTTTTCTGAGTTTTTTTGTCATTTTTTTGAATTTTTTATTCATTTTCTGAATTAAATAATTAATTATCAAAAATATTAAATAATTATTCTAATCAAATAATTATATTTTTAAGAATTTTAAAATAATTTTTCTGAATTAATAATTATTTTTAGAATTTTTAATTAATTTTTTTCGATTTTTATTTATTTTTTCGAATTTTTTAAATAATTAAAACAAATAAATAAATAAATAAATAAATTAAATATTACCTGGACACGTGGCACATTTCTGGACGTCAATCGTGATCAGATGGCGCGCATCGCAAAGCATATTATGCTCTGGACACGTGGCGCGTTTCTGAGCCTCAATCATGATCAGATGTGCGCGCATCGCAAAGCAGATCACGTTCTGGACACGTGGTGCGTTTCTGTGCGTCGATCGTGTCATGGCGCGATTTTTGAGAAGATCGGACGGATATTATGGGTTGGCAGATTTTTTCTCCAATTTCATGGTCGGTACCTCGGCACCTCGGATCTGGTTGAAGCGTTGGAGATGAAGCCACGTGGCGATGCCACGTGGCAATTTTTTGTTCTTTTTTTCTTTTTTTTCCCCTGCCAGCTCCTTTCTTTCTCTCTTCTGCTCTGTTTCTTTGTCTTCAACTCCTCCCTCGTCTCCTTCTCTTCGTCTCGTCTCGTCTCCCCCCTTATCTCCTTCTCCAACCCCTCCTCCATGCGCCGTGTAGCTCACGGTCGAGGTGAGATCCGGAGTTCGACGAGGAGCTCGTGGGTTCTCGATGAGGAGAGAGAAGCTCGGCAAGGACGGCATCGTGGAGCTCAACATCGACGGAGCTAGGGGCGCCGCGAGAGAGATGGAGAGGCCGAGGGGAGCTCGAGCTACGACATTGGAGGTTAATGGCCGTTCGAAGATAGAAGGAGCTCATGAAGTTCGACAGCGGAGCTCGATGGGGGTGGAGACGTGAGCTCGGTTCGATGGGTTCGGCACAGTAGGTCGGTGAGGTTGGGAGCTCGGCAGAAGTGGTTCGGAGCTCGTTAATGGGTTCGGCAGCGGAGGCAAGCTCGGTGGTTGGGGTGAGCTCACGAAGGAGACGAAGGTGGAGCTCGGCATCAGAGTTCGGAGGTGGAGTAGGGCTCGGCTTTGTGGATGTGGTCGGAGCTTTGTGATGAAGGAGCTCGACGATGGAGTGAGCTTGTTGGAAGTGGAGCTCGGCGAAGTGAAGGGGTAGTGGTGCAGTGAAGAAGAGAAGCTTTCGGAGCTTTGGGTTTTCCTTTTCCTGGTTTTGGCGCCAAAAGTAGGAGGAGAAGATATATGGGGTTCGGGTTTAGTCCTTAACGGGTCCGAACCCGACCCTGTAGCCGCTTTCTCAATTTTTTTTTCTTTGCTGTTCGGCAGCTGCTTCTTGTTCGGCAGATCCGAGCACGGATTTTGAGGTGCATTTTTGCCACTTTGCAGTTTGGTAGTTCGGTAGCTCGGATTTCTACGTGGCTCAATCTGGACGGTTGATCACGATCGTGGTGCGAATCACGAGACAAGAGGCTCAAATTTCGAAAAAACGTTATCTTGTCGTTTTGTGGAGATGTGGCACGATCTGAGCCGTTCATCATGTTCTAGCACGTTTTTTGAGACAATCTGACGGTGAATTTGGCTCGGCAGAATTTTTCTCCATATGTGGAGGTCGGTACCTCGGCACCTCGGCTCGGTAGCTCGGCCATGGCGGAGCTCGGCCCTGAGAAGAAAGAAAAAGTGGAGGAGAGGCATTCGGGTTCTCTCCTCTGCCTTGTTTTGTCGCACAGTGAAGAAGAGGAGAAGAGCTGGGTGCTTTTGGCGAGGAAACTGAAGAAGAAGGAGAAGACCCGTTAGTCTCCTTTTCTTGTTGCTGGTTCGGCGAATCCGTGCACGGATTTTAAGGAGCATTTTTCTCCACTTTGTAGTTCGGTAGATCGGTAGCTGACATTTCAGATCCGAGCTACGTGGCTCCATCTGGATGGTTGATCACGATCGTGGCGCGAATCACGAGACAAGAGGCTCAAATTTTGAGAAAACGTTATCTTGTCATTTTGTGGAGACGTGGTGCGATCTGAACCGTTCATCATGTTCTAGCACGAATTTTGAGACAATCTGACGGTGAAACTCGATCGGCGACATTTTTCTGCATATGTGGAGGTCGGTACCTCGTCCACTCGGCTCGGTGATTCGGTAATTCCACCTCTTTATAGTAGCTCGGCGTAGAGGAGGGGTCGGAGCTCGACGAGGAAGGGGGTCGGCATATGGGAGAGGTGAAGAGCTCCGAAGCTTGGTGATGTGCTGTTTAGTTTTGGAGATTTTTGAAGAGGAGCTCCACTCCTAGGGGTGGAGAAGAGGTGCTAGGAAGATCCTCGTAAGAGCCATGGGAAGACCCATTCTTTGAAGTGAGTGCAAGGAGCAACTCTATGGGAGAGTTTTGAGCTCCGAACTTGCTTAGAAGAGGCCTGCTTTGGAGGCGAGCAGAGTGAAGAGCTCGGCTCTAGGAGAGAGCAATCTGGAAGACAAGTTTGAGGAGCAACTCTAGGGGAGAGTTGTGAGCTCTGAACTCGTTGAGAAGAGGTCCGCTTTGGAGGCGAGCGGAGTGAAGAGCTCGGCTCTGGGAGAGAGCCATTTGTGAGACGAGTGTGAGGAGGAACTCTAGGAGAGAGTTGTGCTCCGAACTCGTTGAGAAGATGTCTGCTTTGGAGGCGAGCGGAGTGAAGAGCTCGGCTCTAGGAGAGAGCCATCTGGAAGATGAGTTTGAGGAGCAACTCTAGGGGAGAGTTGTGAGCTCCGAACTCGTTGAGAAGAAGTCCGCTTTGGAGGCGAGCGGAGTGAAGAGCTCGGCTCTAGGAAAGAGCCACTTGGAGGGCGAGTGTGAGGAGGAACTCTAGGAGAGAGTTTTGCTTCGAACTCGTTGAGAAGAGGTCCGCTTTAGAGGGAGCGGAGTGAAGAGCTCGGCTCTGGGAGAGAGCGATCTGGAAGACGAGTTTGAGGAGCAACTCTAGAAGAGAGTTTTAGCTCCGAACTCGTTTGAGAAGAGGTCCGCTTTAGAGGGAGCGGAGTGAAGAGCTCGGCTCTGGGAGAGCCATTTGTGAGACGAGTGTAAGGAGTAACTCTAGGAGAGAGTTGTGCTCTGAACTCGCTATTTAAGTGACTGAATCAACGGTTGTAGGAGCAGTTCTGAATGGCGAACCACTTCTAACTCGCTTAAGAGCAAGTTATCCGAAGCAGAATCGAGCCTAGTGTTGGACTCCGAACTCGTCGTTAGAGGGATTCAACAGTTGTGGGAGCAATTCCAAATGGCAAACCACTTCTAACTCGCTTAAGAGCAAGTTATCCGAAGCAGAATCGAGCCAAGTGTTGGACTCCGAACTCGTCGTTAGAGGGATTCAACGGTTGTGGGAGCAATTCCGAATGGCGAACCACTTCCAACTCGCTTAAGAGCAAGTTATCCGAAGCAGAATCGAGCCAAGTGTTGGACTCCGAACTCGTCGCTAGAGGGATTCAACGGTTGTGGGAGCAATTCGAATGGCGAACCACTTCTAACTCGCTTAAGAGCAAGTTACCGAAGTAGAATCGAGCCAAGTGTTGGACTCCGAACTCGTCGTTAGAGCGATTCAACGGTTGTAGGAGCAATTCCGAATGGCGAACCACTTCTAACTCGCTTAAGAGAAAGTTATCCGAAGCAGAATCGAGCCAAGTGTTGGACTCCAAACTCGTTGTTAAAGATTAGTAAGTTGCGGGAGCAGCCATGTAGAAGAAGCTGGACTCTGAACTCACCATTTAGCGAGTCATGACTCGGAGAGATAGAGAAGCAAGAGCAATAATTTTCAATGAAAAGATGTAAAGTTTTATTGAAATAAACTAAGTGGCCGTTTCAATAGGGCGAGCCATTATTACATGCTATTGGCCGGATTACAAGCATCGGCCTTATTGAAAATCAAGATCCTACTTCTACGATAAGGTGAAGTCCTCTTGGGAGGAGCTGAGTCTTAAAGCTCGGCGGGCCTTTCTGTTCGTTTGTTGGCTCCTCAGGGGGGAAGCTCGGCCCCCTCTTTTTGGACAAACTTGGTCAGGTGCCCCCGCTTTATGAGTTCTTCGATCTCCTCCTTGAGAGCCCGACAATCATCCGTGTCGTGGCCGTGGTCCCTAAGAAAGCGGCACCACTTATCCTTGTTCCTCTTCTTGCTAGGTGTATTCATTCTAGGGGGAGCTCGGAGTAGCCCTTCCTTGTCCACCTCCATAAGAACTTCTGATATATTGGCAATGAGCGGGGTGAACTTTTCAAACCGATGAGTCGGGCGGCGCTGGTCATTGCCGTCCTTCTGGGATTTTTGGGACCCCTCTTCGCTTGTGCTCTTCCGTTTGTTCCCAGAAGATGTCTCCTCAAGAGTAGGGGGGTTGAGAGCCTCCTCCACTCGTATGTACTTCTCCACCCTAAGTAGGAGTTCTGAGAAGTTCCGATGAGGCTTCTTGGCAAGGGATGCCCTGAGGTTGGCATTAGTGACGTTGCGCTCGAATGCGGCTGAGGCTGCTGATTGGTTGAGGGAGGAAATGGACCGGACTTCGGCGGTGAAGTGTCGAATGTAATCCCTTAGGCGTTCACCCTTTTCTTGGTTGAGGGTCACCAGGGATACACTTGTTTTTTTGGCCCGGCAGCTACCCACAAAATGAGCAAGGAAGAGCCCTTCGAACTGATCGAATGAGAAGATGTAGGCCGGGGCGAGTCGAGAGTACCATTCTCTTGTAGGCCCCTTCAACGTGGCAGAAAAGATCTTGCAGGGGAGGGCGTCTGAAGCATGGTGGATCATCATGAGAATTTTGAAACTCTCTATGTGATCCGCGGGATCTGACTCCCCGGTATACGACTCGTAGTGACGAGGCTTGAAGTTCTCTGGGATTGGGGCCTCCATGATGGTGTGGGAGAATGGAGGTCTGCTCGGGCGGAGGTTTATCGCCCGTTGCTCTTTTCCCTGTCGATTCGGCCGAGGCGCCTCTCCATCTCGTGGAGACGGCGGTAGACCGAGTCTTCTCTTTGATCATACCTTGCCGAGCCCCGAGACTCATCTTCGTACGAGGGTGGACTGGGGCTGCGGCGATGGTAACTTGGAGATGGACGAGGACTGAGAGTGTGAAGGCGATGGCTCCTAGTTGGCTCATGAGTAGGTGGCCTCTGCTCGTTCTTTGGGGTGATATTGAGGGCCCGTAAAACTGTCGCTTAGAAGTCTTGAAGATCTGCCCTTGTGACTGGTGCCTCTCCAGCTTGGCGGTCCCTATGTGTGACTCGTCTTACTGGAGAATGAGTTCTCCACCGATGACGCCGAGGGGACTCCCTTCACCCTCTTCGAGTAGGGGACCTTCGGAAGTTTCGGCGATGAGGAGATCGCTCATTTGGACGTTGTTGGCGGGAGGCTCCCTCTCGGACCCGCCTTTCATCCAAACGGCGGTGAAGATCCTCTTCCTTCTGTCGATTGAGGATGGTATTGCGAAGATCGGAAGCTCGGGGATTATGGGATGCCGTAGAATCGGAAGAAGGTTTGTGTATGGAGATGCGGTCCTGATGGAGAGGTTGCTTCTGAGGATTGGGACGCGAGCCCCCCGCACCGGCATTCTGCGGCCCAGTTGGACCCCGAAGAGGTTGCTGATTCTGAAGAGGAGGCTGGTCCTGTTGGAGAGGGTCCTCAGCTTGTAGAGGAAGTTGCCCCTACTGCTGAGCGGGTTGGATAGGGACTTCCTGTTGCTGATCAACGGGGTTGGGTCCACGGTTGGACCCTCTGGATCTTACTTTCCTGGGAGGCATGGTTGGAGAAGATCTGACCAACACGAAAGAGGGGAAACTGCTATTCGTTTGTTTCCCACAGACGGCGCCAATCTGTTACCTGCTAAATCTGGTGTGGGGGCAAACAGATAGTATTTGTGGATTCTTGGAAAACTTGAATAGCAAACCTGAAACCTGTTCTACCGAAATTTGACCGTGGACTCCCGCCGTTCACCTGTAAAAAGTGCGAGACACCGGGGTTGATCCCGGCGACGCACCCTCCGACGCTCAAGTCAGTAATCAGGAATGATTATGAGAGAGCGTAAATTGGCAAAAGATTGATTACCTCTTAATGGTGGTGGAGGGGGGTATTTATAGTCGCCGTTGGGATCAGATTAGGAATGTAATCCCTGTGATCAGATTAGGAATGCAATCCCTGTGATCAGATTAGGAATGTAATCCCTAATTCCCAGTGAAAGGATAGATGTGAATCAGGGCCGTTGATTAGTATTAATCAGAAACCCTAATTCTATCCTGCCGGGCTGGGTTCTTTGTGGGTTGAAACCCACACCCAGTAAGACAGATCCGTTTATGGGTTATTGGGCTTTGAATAAAGACCCAGTTTCCATTTCAGACCCGTTAGTAGGTGAAATTACCGTTTTACCCCTGAGCTTTAAGACTCGTGTCCGATTTGAACAGCCCCGATTTAATCCTATTTTTAGCCATATCAGGGATTTTGGTCTACAACTTGAAAAAATGATATTTTTATTCACATGGAGTTATAAATTGTGTGGGATTAACTAGGTGAAGTCAAAAGCCCTAGAATTAGTTTTTCAATTAATAAACAACAAAATTTCAGATTCCGCTCCTTTTAATTAATTTAGTTAGTTCTTTAGATAATTTAATTTTGTTGCTTTCTTTATTGAATTTTGGTTTTTCAAATAGTAGTTAATCTAGTAAATTTCGGTACTCGGTAAAATAATTAGTCATTGTGGATTCAACACTCTTTTCACTTATTGATGCTACTTGTTGCGATTTTGTAGACTTGCAAATAATTCACATCAACGACATAATTATTTATGAAAGTGTCACTCATATAAACAAAAATTGGTGCCATTAGGGGTAATTTGTAAAGAGCATGGTAAGGATTTGGGATTGGTGAAGGGAAGTCTCATGTTCGAGGGCAGACTACGTCGTAATGTTTATTTTAAAAAGAAAAGAAATATTAGGATATGCATCACACGTGCAGATTGCTAGTAATGCTATAATGGGAGAGTTGGAGTTGTGTCATTTAACCAACTATACTAATCTAATCTCAACCATTCATTTTTATATGTAGGAGTTTTATTAACCATCCATTTACGCAATTATTGTCAGTCACCACAATACCCTCAAAGTTCAACTTTATTTGCGGCATAATTATTTACAAAGTGTCACAAATATAAAATAAAAGTTGATGTCATTAGGGGCAATTTGTGAAGATTAGGAAAGGGTGTGCATCACACGTGTATAAGAACCCCCAAATCTCGTTTCTCTTTCTCTTCCTTAATCCTCGTTCTCCCTGATTTTCTCCCAAACCCCTAAATCCTCTCCTAATTCAACTCTAATTCTCAAATCACTCCGTCCAATCCCGATCATGTAATCCTCACTTTCTTTGATTTTATAAACAATCTATTGTTTCCAAGTTGATTGTTTTATCTTCTAGGGTTAGGGTTTTAATTTGGGATTTTTTTCTAATTCGATTGTTTTATCTTCTAGGGTTAGGGTTATAATTTCGGATTTTTTCCCCACTCGATTGTTTGATCTTCTACTATTAAGGTTTTAATTTGTGAATTTTTTTTATTGTTTTTTGTGTTGCAAAGTAATTTGAAGATGTCTATGATGGGTAGGTTGTTCGGAAAGCCGAAGGAGAAGGTGAATGCTTTGTCTACCCCCAATAAGGTATTTTAAAATTTATTCTAATATATTGATTTCGCTATTCATTTAGAATCAATTGAATTATTCATGTCGTGTTTATGGTGAGGTGATCAGTAGGGAGAAACTTAGAATTTAGATTAACAAGTATGGTAAGGGTTTGGGATTGGTGAAGGGAGGTCTCAGGTTCAAGACTATACTATGTCATAGTATTTTCTTATAAAAGAGAAAATTGTAATCACATGTGAAGATTGATACATGAATTATATCAGTACAGATATTAATTTGGTCTTTTTTCATTTGGGTTAAAATTAATAGTAACCATTGATCCAAGAGTGAATAGTTATTATTGATTCACTGAATCATTCACTAAAATGTATGCATCCAGGAGAACTTGAAACTGAATTGCATTTTTGTTTTTGTAGTTAGATCTTTCCACGCATATCTAGCTCTATTTAATATAGTTTTGTTTGAATAACAAGGTCTCTTTTATAGTTATGATTACCGTATCTAGACACCGGGCATGGTAATATAAAGCAATTCCTTTCTCTTTCACGTAGGTTTTATGTAGTTGGAAAGTGACGAAACAAGGGATAAGAGAGAATTTACAGACAATTCAAAATTTTCAGGTAATTAATGTCATACTACTCATTATAGTTAACATATGTCTGCCTATAATTTTTTTGCCTGAATAATAGAGCTAAATTTTAAGTTTACATTGTTACTATTAAGGAAAATGGATAGATTATATCTAGAAAATACTCGACAGGGTAATGAAATAGAAATAGTAGATGAAAGAGAATTCAAGGAGAAATTGAAGCACCAACTGAATTATCTCAACTATCAGATTGCTAAACGTAGGGAGAGGTGTATAGAGTATGGTAGAAATAGAAGAGCTAATATGACTGCAATACAATTAGAAGAGCTTAGACAGACAATGCCAATATGCTAGAAATCGACAATTGTTGATGTCTGAAGATCAACTAGTTGAACAAAGAGAGAGACATAGGCAATATCAAAGAAATCAATGCTTTAATATGAAATCGCAAAAATTCCTGCTTGCGCGGGCGCTTCCTTTTAAGGCGAACGCTCCCCTACCGAGGCATTTTGACATTCGCCATAAAAGTCAATCTATCTTATGTCTTTACGTCTCTGAACAAGGTTCTAGCGTCATGCCAAATGTGTCCGAAAAAGAAAAGCAAAGCATTTCTTTTGTGCCTTAGATTTTAAGAGGGCATTGGAAGAAGATGCTATCGCCAACAAAAACAAAATGCGTCAATGAAGAAATGCAAACCAATGATGATGAAAGACCAAGAGATCAACTAGCTGAACATAGAGAAAGACTTAGGCAATATCAGGGAGGTCAACGAGCCAATGTTACTGGAAGTCTATATTAAATGAATTATCGAACATTTTAGATATTTCGCTTAGTCTTCTTAGAACATGTATTTATTTATAACTTTATGATTGTAATTATGAAGGGAACAAATTATCATAATCGAGTGGTAGGAGTAGTACGAAGGGTTGGTAATAATGATCCAGATAGTGCCGCGTTACAAATAACTAATACATATAACAATGGAGAAAATTCTGTTATGAATGAAGGTAAGATTTAGCACTGCACTTTATTATCCTTATCACTACTGAGTTTTATGTAGTTTAACCCTACAAAGCATGCCTCCCATTTTTTTTAATTTTTCTAAATTTATAATTATTTTTTAGAATTTTTAATTTTAATTAAAAATCAAGGAGGGCTCTAATTTCGGGGAGATCCGAAAGTCCTCCTTGCGCATTTTTGCTAGGATGCTCGAAACTATACATTGAGGACGGACCGTAATGTGCTCGACTTGGTTGACCCCTTAGGGGGTTTGACTAAGCCGAGCGTCGAGCTACAGGTTTTTGCATTTTCCTTAAGGTGTTTGAACGACACATTGATCACCGGGTCTATAAAAAAATAGGCTTTTTGGATGGGGGGCTCGAACAACACTTCGAGCACCGAGCCCGACCGACATGTCGAGCCCAAAGCGTGTGAAAAATCTGCATTTTTTTAGGGGGGGTCGACTTACACGTCAAGCCCGAAGCTTATGAAAATATGCAGTTTTTTGGAGGGAGCTACAACGACATTGTAACGCCCTAGGCCTTCTCTACTCCGTACACGTCTACGCGAGCATATGCGTACTAGACGCCTAAAACAAAACCTAACCACAGCCCCACCACAGGCCCCAAAAGTGTTATAGCTTTAGTAGGCGACTCTTGGATCATAATCAATATGGGATTAATTCCCATCCACTCCACTCACTCACGCACGTGACACAAGCATGCATACCCATGCACTACACTCACGTGACACTCCATGCATGCTCAACATGCAAATATATCACCCCCCCCCCCCTACACACACACACACAAACATTATATATATATATATATAGGCCCACCACTAAGATCCAAGCTTATGAAAAATAGGCATTTTTTGGAGGGGGTTCGAACGACACGTCGATCCCGGAGCTTGTGAGAAATTAGACTTTTTTTGGAGGGGGGCTCAAATGAGCCTATGAAGAAATAGGCATTTTTTGGAGGGGGTTCGAATGACACGTCGAGACCCTGAGCCTATGAAAAAATAGGCTTTTTCAGTGGAATTCACACTTAGCGGGAATTCTCCATGGGTGACCATCCGAATGGTAGGTGTGGTGCCAAATCATGAATGTAGTATCGTGGCATGCCACATCATCGATGTAGTTATCCAGGATTGCCATGTCAATAACGCAGTTGTTGAGGCATTTTGCTGACTTCTTGGTTTCTACGGTTGGATAGGTGACACGTGGACGACGATGATAATGCCATGTCGTTGCTTATGGTTATCGAGGTGTCTCTCCATAATCTTCCCCCATTTCTCTCTATAGATCCTCCACCCCCTTCATTCTTTTCTTTAGTTTCTCATTTCTTCTCTCACAGCTTCTCTCTCCTGTTCACTTTCTCTATCCAATTTTTCAATTCTGGAGATATCTTCGATATCCAGCAACGTTATTTTTGTTGTCTCCTTCCCAAGTAATTTATCTTTCGTTAAAATTATTTTTAGGGTTCGGTTCAGCGATTACGCATTCACATCTGCTCGGGAAGAGAGTGAAACAGAGTCGATCCACTATCAGTGGTTGGAGGAAGGTAGTCGAGCATCATTTTCCAAGGGAGGAGGTGAAGTGCAGGGGTCATCTTTTGATGAGGAAGACGTAATTGAAGTTACTCCCCTTGAGTGGGGGGCGACGTTAATATACATCTCGTGCCTCCAAAGTCTCCGTTGCGTAAGAGAAAGAATCTAGTTCTTTTCGAGGCTAATAAGATGTCACCGCTCGAGCTGACCTCTTGATGATTCAGAATGTCTTCTTTATTCTGAGGGAGTTAGAGCCCTTTTCTCCTGTACACAACATCTGCCCCCACTACTTCTCTTGAACTAGGGTTCTGCATGTTTCCCTTCAACATGTTCCAATCTAGCATGCGTCTGTCGATCCACCCCTTCATCAAGGAATTGTTAACTGGGTTCAGGGTGTGCCCGATGCAAATGGATCTAAACTCAAGGAAGCATATGCTAAGATTTTTGGTGTTGTGAGGGAGGAGAGGTGTGGTGCCAAGTTTCAATATTTTTGGCAGTACTTCGGTTTTTTATCACTTTAAAGATGGGATCAGGCCGGTACTATTTGTCCTTTCTGACCAAGAAACACGTAGTCAAGTATCACCTCGACTCAATCAAGGACTGGAGGTGGAAGTACTTTGTGGTTCACGGTGTAGAACTGTGGGGCATTCCCACGCAGTGGGAATTCAATGTCTCGAAACTCAAGCCCCTTACAGCGAGAGTGCACAAAGGTGAAGATAGATGTAACCACCGTTTCCGATTGTACTGATTTTTATTTGTATTCTTTTTCCACTTCTTCCATTCTTGCATTCCAGTTAATAAATAAATCTTGCTGTCCTCTCGAACTCAATTACATTCATTTGGATATTCGATTATTTTGTTAAAACACATTCTAAACCATACTATCATATTATTACTGTTTGATTATTTATTTAATATGATGCCCAAATCAAAGGCCAATCTCAAACCATTCTATAAATATTATTTGATTTATTATTTTTGAAACTCAACAAAAGCTCAATCCTAGTCCATCATATAATTTAATTATTTCATTCTTCATTTATTGTGAAGCACAACTCAAGCCCAAACCCAATTCTTAGCTCAACTCAAACCCACAAAAAAAAATCACAAATATAACAACCAACATATGTCATCACTTCACCTCTTATAACTTCCATTGTCTCCATTAAAGCCCAATAACCCCATTATCTTAACTACTCTCCACTAAATTCCTAACTAATCCCCACTTAAATCTCCATCTTCTTAATCCACATCTTCATCCCTTACACTGCACAGCCCCAAACCCCGATCTCCGTCTCCTTCTTCCAAACAGCCCCGGCTGCTTCTCCTTCTTCTTTTTCTCTTGTTCTTCTTCAACCCTTCATCAACCCAATACCGTACACCCGATAACCCTACAACCACCACTTAATCCCTATTATCATTGTCATCATCTTCAACCTTTCCCCTTCGAATCCCGACCATACTCTCCACTTGCTGCTCCACCACGACCAACTTCACCACACCGACTCCTCACTGGCACCACCAGCAAGCTCCTGCCTTGATGTCCTTGTCATCGCCTGACTTCCACCACTACAACACCCTCGACGTCATCCCACTCAACTCCAACAGCCATCTCCTTTGCTGACGACATTGCAATTCGCTGCTGTTCTCGCCCTTGCTGTCACTTGCTACCGCCACTTCAACAAACTGAGCCCCTACCATTGTTGCAGTCTCATTGTCTTCATCATACCCTCCACCGAACAACCCCACTTCAACTCCAATAGCCTCTCAAGTCATCGTCCCGCTGTTGCCGATGCATGTTAGTATCGTCACTGTCTAGTTGCTGATTGTTGTATCTTTTGTTTCTTTTGTGTTGCAGCATTCGCTGTAGTCGCTGCCATGTGTTGTCATCATCGCTTTACTTCCTCCCATTGATTCTCGTCCGGCGTGTAATCATCGAACAGGCAAGCATCTCTTGAACCCCTTTTATTGTTCATGTTCAAGAAACATGTATTGAACTCCCGCAAGTAGTTCTCTGTATTGATTATCGTATCAAGGAATTCTATTATTGAGTCAACAACAAATCAGAATAATAATTTTCTTTATCGTGCCCTATCATTGATTCGAATTTGGAACCGTTAATTTATCATGTTATCGGATATTCAAATTTCTTGCATGTCAATTACCCGGACTTGTACTAAGATTTTGACCAAGTTCCATGAATTATATGAAAGTTGTAGCCCTCTGAAATCTAGAACAACCGATGGAACTGAAATCTGACTTGTAGAGTGCAAGATATCCTGATTTTACTACTGTAATATTTTAATTCCAAATTATAGTTTAGAAGTTTATCGTCATGATTAATTGAATAAAATAAAATGATATCAGCAGAATCAAGACCTAAGATTAACCAGGATGGTAATGAACATGATTAAGAGTCGTTTTATGATTTTTATAAGATTTGTTAACTAATTTCTTGTCGCGTTATATGCACAACAACTTGACCCTAATCTGCGGCTAGAACACTATATCAGTAAAGAATTGATGGTAGACATAGTTGTCGTGATTAGAATGTGTCGTGTGAATATGATTGCAACCGGAAGGGAGTCTATGTTCTGGAACCCCTGATAGATTCATATTCGCTTTCATGTTGCAGCAGGAAAGCGAGTTTTTGTACAGATTGGTATTGTTGTCCAGAATTGTAACTTCATATTCTTAATTGTAAATATGTTTAATTTTGAATGAAATTAATTGAACTCTATATCATGCATTGCATAACCATTGATACCTCCTTGATCTTGTTCTAATACATGTTTCCATTGGTTTCATGTTCATAAGTAATTACTTTAAAAGAATAACAAGTCGGGATAATAAATGGTAAGACCTAGTAGTGAACAATATAGGAGAGTGTACTCGGAAGGGGGCCCACGTTTTCCATAATAATGACTCCTATTTACATGTTTACCTGGTTCATGTTGATAAGTTATATGAAACTAAGTGCCACATGGAGCTAAGTGTCACGTAGAACTAAGTGCCACATGGAGATAATTGCCACGTAAAACTAAGTGCCATGTCGTAGAACCGATGGGGGCCACCTCTAGAGTCTGCAGGGTCCACCTCTGGAATCTGTGGGGCCCACCTCTAGAATCCATCACATGATTACATGATTTTCTATTACATGTTCATGTTTACAGTATATGATTTCTATTATTGTCACTGCAAGACCCGAGTACATAATCCTGTAGAATTCACCATTAGCGTCTAAACGTTCACTTGATTGTATGCACCGGAACCTGTGGTATGGGATGCATGATCACGTGCATTAGAAAGAATTCATAAAAGATTGATAGACTTAAAATTAACACTGAGCACGTGCATGATTCCCGTTTACAAGTTTGCATGATTCCCATTTAAAAGTTTACACAGTTCATGTTTACAAGTTTGCAAGTTTTCCCGTTTACATGAGATGTTCCCGTATACCTGACTCCTTGTTCCTGATTGACTATATTTTGATACTTTTCAAATTGCCACTTGCAACCTTCATGATCATGTTGTTCCATACTTGAAGTACCAGTTATTGTTTCTTCCATATTGTACCATGTTTATTGTTACCATTTTGCTTGTTGGTATTTGCACTCCAAAGCTCGCTCTAACGGACACCCTCCCTTCTTTTTAGTTAATGTTTATATAGGTACAAACGATGAGATACCGAAGGAACTTGATGATCGGACATTTTAGATGGCCGTGATGGAATTGCTACAACTATTGCTCTACTTTTCTGTCGCTACTGGTTGTAGCGAACTGTTTCTTGCATTATCTATTCTCGGGCATTTTGACCCAAAGTTCCTGTATTTCAGGTATTGGTTATTGCATCTATTATTGTTCATGTGATTATTATTATTATTACATGTGTTGCAGAGCTTACTGGTATTGTACAACTTATGGATGATATGAGTTTGTATACTTATATCTTTCGCTGAGCCTTAGTTGCGTACCCATACTTTCATATTTTGGGAAGTTGGGCGTGACAGGATTTTAGTAGTATCAGAGTGAGGTTCTAACCATGTTAAGCTCAACAAGTATGCACACCAAATTGATCACATGAACATTGATAGCCATCTTCTACATCTGAATACTAAACTTATTCGATTCATTTTTTCCCTTCCAATTGAATTCTTTTATGGCTTATTTTCTTTTGTCCCTTGCATTCATTTTCATTCATTGATTCATTATTGGGTATAAATTCATTCTTTTCCTACCCATATTATCTTTTGAATCTGGTGCTACCTATTTTTTTCTGCTCGATTCGTTGATCGACATCACTTGATCTGCTACGACATGTCAGCAGCTTGGAAGATCACCACTATAGGATACACTGTCATTCGCCCTTAGGTGTACAGGAAGAGTCCCAGGGCGCCAGGAGTTTGAATTTCATGCTAGAGAGATGACGTTTGCGTGCTAAGGATTTGATTAGGCATGAGGCAGCCTGCGGGAGATAATGGACGCAGATGGCGGAGTTCACCCGATCATAGTGGCCAGCAAAAGTGTGGTGGGCTCATAATCCAGCATGGTGCTCATCTAACATGCATCCCGTCACTATCGCGACCTTCAGGAGGACCAGTATGAATGGCAGCTCAAACCTCGACGACTAGAGGACAACCCTACTCAACTACTGATACAAACAAGGACAAGATGTATGATTATTGCCACATGATTAGTCACTTACGCAAGTGCTGCAGACAGCCAACCACCTATGCTTGGCATGCGAAGTGAGCAATCACATGGCCCGAAGAGAAGAGACAACACACCAACAAGAGGGTCAGCTCACAGGAAAGGACAGACTGGAGGATGTGGCAAGGCTTACAAACTAACTACAAAGAAGGCGGAGATTGCCGAAGGCGTGATTGTAGTTTTTTTCCAACTTTTTTGTATCCAATCCTTGCATTGCTTATTCCCCTCTATGATGAGGCTAAAGTAGACAACCGAGCACAAAGAGGTACAATCAAGTTCCCAGAAGAGGCACAAAATAGTTGCCACCATCATGGAAAGACTTTAGGTATTACCTCGAGCACAAAGAGAGGGAAATATCCTTAGAAGATCTTGTTGTCAGGTTGAAGATTGAAGCAGACAACCTAGGTACAATCAAGTTCAGAAGCGTTGAGGCTAAAGTACATGTTGTGGAAAGTTCCAACAAGCGGAAAGGCAACTCCAACAACAACAAGAAAAATTCCCAGAAGAGGAAAGCTTCAGATCAAGGATTCAAAGACAAGAAGCCCAACAAGAAGTTCAGTGGAAATTGTTGGATTTGTGGGAAGCCTGGTCACTCTACCAGAGACTGCCACTGCAAGAAAACTGGCGGCACTTCAGAAGCAAATGTCACCGAGAACATCATTTCAAGTATCGATGACCTAAACTTGTCTGCTGTTGTTTCTGAATGTAACCTTGTCCAACATCCTGGACAATGGTGGGTAGACACAGGTGCTACTCGGCACTCGGCACATATGTTTTGAGAAGTCACTGTTCTCGACTTATCAGAAATTGGACCACAAAGAAAAACTTTATATGGGCAACTCTGCTGTGTCGATGGCGAAGGCTGTGGAAAAGTCATCCTGAAGTTCACGTCTGGAAAGAAAATCAAGCTGAACGACGTGCTTCACGTGCCAGACATCCGCAAGAACCTTATTTCTGGATCTGTGCTCTCCAAGAAAGGCTTTCGGATAGTAATTGAGTCAGACAAGTTGGTGCTGACAAAGGCTGGGGTTTATGTTTGGAGGGGATATCTGTGTGATGGATTATTCAAAGCTAATGTAGTTGTAATTGGCAATAACCCAATGTACTCTAAATCTATGATTAATAGAAATTCAGTTTCTTATTTGCTTGAGTCTGAAACAATTTTATGGCATGATAGATCAGGGCACATAAATTTTCGAAAGATGAAAAAACATGCAAATTAAGGTTTGATTCCAAACTTTAAATTTGACAAAAATCACAAGTGTGAGACTTGTGTAGAAGGAAAAATGGTCAAGAAACCATTCAACACAATGGACAGGAGTACTGAGCCATTATGTTTAATCCATACTGATTTATGTGATTTCAAATCCTTACCCACGAGAGGTGGGAAAAAGTATTTTATCACATTTATCGATGATTGCACTCGGTATTGCTATGTCTATTTACTAAATAGTAAAGACAAAGCAATTGCAGCATTCACAAAAAAACAAGGCTGAAGTAGAGAATCAGCTTAATAAAAAGATCAAAATACTGAGGTCTGATCGAGGTGGAGAATATGAGTCTCCATTTGCACAATTGTGTGAAGAGTATGGAATTATCCACCAAACAACTGCCCCATACTCACTCAGCAAAATGGAATTGCTGAAAGAAAGAATAGAACAATAAAAGATATGATTAATGTCTTGCTTATAACTTCTGGACTACCTACAAACTTGTGGGGGGAAGCCTTATATATGTCGAATCACATATTAAATAGAGTTCCACATAAGAAAACTGATTCCATTCCATATGAGTTATGCAAATGACATATACCTAATTACAAATACCTTAAAGTGTGGGGGTGTTTGGCTAAGGTCTCAGTTCCTCTTCCCAAAAGAACCAAACTTGGACCAAAAACTATAGATTGCTCTTTGCTAGGCCATGCCGAAAATAGTAGTGCATACAAATTCTTAGTCTTCAAGTCTGAAGTACGTGACAACAGTGTAAACATTATCATTGAGTCAAGAGATGCCATATTCTTTGAAGATGTGTCTCCACACAAAAGAAATAATGGAAACTCTTATCTCAAAAGAACAAGTGAAGTGTTAACTGAGAAACAGGATGAAACTCATCATGAAAATGGTGAATCCGAACCAAGAAGAAGTGTAAGACCTAAAACCTCTAAGTCCTTCGGTCCAGATTATCTAACATACATGTTAGAGGCTGAACCTCAGACTTACAAAGAGGCAATCTCATCCTCAGATTCTTCCTATTGGAAAGAAGCTATCAATAGTGAGATTGAATCAATTCTAAGTAATCACACCTAGAAATTGGTTGACCTTCCACCAGGTTATAAACCAATTTGATGTAAATGGATCTTCAAACGGAAGATGAAACCAGATGGTTCCATTGACAAATACAAAGCTAGATTAGTAGCTAAAGAGTATCGCCAGAAGGAGGGCTTAGACTTCTTTGATACCTATTCACCGGTTACGCAGATAACCTCTATAAGAATGCTGATAGCAATAGCATCTATCTATAATCTTGAAATTCATCAAATGGATGTCAAAACGTCATTTTTAAATGGGGATCTCGAAGAAAAGATCTACATGGAACAACCGGAAGGATTTGTTTCAAAGGGAGCTGAAAATAAAGTATGCAGACTTGTTAAATCCCTATATGGACTTAAACAATCTCCGAAATAATGGCATGAAAAATTCGACAATGTCATGTTGAAAAATGGTTTTCGAATTAATGAATGTGATAAATGTGTTTATTACAAACAAATGGGACAATCATGTGTGATTGTTTTCCTGTATGTGGATGATATGCTAATCTTTGGTCCTAACCTAGAAGTCATCAAGACTGTAAAGAAAATGCTAATCAACCACTTTGACATGAAAGACTTAGATATGGCAGATGTTATTTTGGGTATCAAAACAATAAGAACACCTAGTGGCATTGAATTATCTCAACCACATTATGTGGAAAAAGGGCTTGACAGATTCAAGGAACATGGGATTAAAGGAGTATCAAACCCTTATTCACCATCTATAGTTTTGCACAAAAATACTGCTGAAAGTATAATGCAACTGGAGTATTCTCGTGTAATAGGCAGTTTAATGTACCTCATGAACTACACGAGACCAGACATTGCTTATGCAGTGAGTAAATTAAGCAGATACACCAGTAACCCAGGAAAAGGTCACTAGACATCATTACTAAGAGTACTTGGGTATTTAAAGAATACTACAAACTTTTCACTGCATTATGATAGATATCCTGCCGTTCTTGAAGGATACAGTGATGCAAATTGGATATCGGATTCGAAAGAATCAAAATCCACAAGTGGTTATATCTTTACCCTAGCAGGAGCTACTGTGTCATGGAAATCTTCCAAACAAACGTGTATTGCACGATCCACAATAGAATCCAGGTTCATTGCTTTAGATAAAGCAGGTGAAGAAGCTGAATGGCTTCGCCACTTTTTAGAAGATATTCCATTTTGGCCTAAACCACTGACGGCCATTTGTATCCATTGCGATAATCAAGCAGCACTAAGTAGAGCGCACAATTCTGTATATAATGGCAAATCACGACATATTCGTAGACGCCATAATACTGTTCGACAGTTACTCTCCAATGGAATTATTTCCATTGACTTTGTGAGGTCAAAGGATAACTTCGTGGATCCATTTACTAAGGGATTATCCAGGGAGAAAATTAATTGTGCATCGAGGGGAATGGGGTTAAAAGCCTAAAACAATACGAGTTACCTTATACGGAAACCTAACCTAGCGACTGGAGATCCAACGAACTAGATTCAATAGGACAACCAGTTATTAGTAACTCAAACAGTAATGCATTTGGACTCAGGATCATCTCATTCCTATGGTGCAAATAAATGCATGCCTACAGAAGTATTTAAAGGATAACCTATGCTTTTAATGACGTCCATATCTTGAAAATCACAAGTGGAGTATTGTAGGGTACTCTTTATGGATGCGGTCACCTATGTAAGTGTGAGCTGGGTCAGCTCTATGAGAACTTTGAAAGGCTGGAGTTCTCTAAAAATACTCGCAGAACTGAGATTTGTTTAGGGCCAAAATGAACGAGAGATTGGATGTGAACACAATGTTGTGTAGATTTTATTGTTTGGGCATACACTAACGGCTGACGGTTCAAGATGAAATATTTCACCGATTAGCCAAGTATGTCCGATAAACTTTAACTAAGGAAGGTTCAAAGTGAAATATCTACCTATCCACGATGCGACATTGTTTCAAATTGCATACTGTGATATGCACCTGTTGTAAGGTGGGAGACGAAAATTTTCATTCATGTGGGGGATTGTTGGAAATTGATTCCATCATATTGTACTCATCAAGACGTACAAAATGATGTACGCATATGTCCAAAACCGATTTCAAATGAATGAAATATTTGCTCCAAAGTTAGCGTGTTAAAATGAAGAATTGAACTTTTGTTTGATATGTGACATTTAAACTTAGTCCCATATCGGTAAGGAGCAAAAAGCAAATGAAGTTATAAGTTAAAAACTGAGCCAAAGGGTTGTGCCCTTAGGGGTACGAATATTTTCTCCGGAGGGAGAACACACCCAACTTGGGCGTTGGTATGGAACACACGCGCGCGCCCGCCCGGCCCAGCCGGGCCAGGCCGGACCGGTCAGGCCCCGGCCTGGGCCTGGGCTTGGGCTTGGGCTTTCAGTAAACTAATTTTTTTGCAAAAATTCTGCTCTGTTTTGATATGAGCTGGATACGGGCAGTTGCAATGTCATGACAGTTTTGTCTGAACAATTGCAACAACTGCCTGCGGGTCAGTTCTGATTTGATACGGGCAGTTGCAACTGTCATGACAGTTTTGTCTGAACAGTTGCAACAACTGCCACGGGATTAGGGCTACAAATAGGACAGGATTCTGATCAAATTCGGAGCCCATTCATATCTTCCCTATCACCCTGTATCAACATAGCAGTATCACAAAATGCTGTCATCATATCCTTTCTCGACTGAGCCTCCATTATTCGAGTGTAAGTTAATGGAGTTCTGACTGTTGTATCTTGTGAGACGTCTGCCGTTAAAACCTGTGTATACCGTTGCAGTGGCAGAATTAAACGCCTTAAGGACATTGTTTCAACATATCCACTAAATCTCTAACTAATCCCCACTTAAATCTCCATCTTCCTAATCCACATCTTCATCCCCTAGAATGCACAACCCCTCCCCGATCTCTATCTCCTTCTTCCAAATAGCCCCAGATGCTTCTCCTTCTTCTCTTCTTCCTTTTCTTCTTTAACCCTTCGTCAACCCAATACCACACACCCAAAAACCAAATAGCCACCACCTAATCTTCATCATCATCGTCATCATCATCAGCCTTTCCCCCTTCGAATCCCGACCATCCTCTCCACTTGCTGCTCCATCACGGCCGAGTGCACCACACCGAATCCTTGCCGGCACCACCAGCATGCCCCAGCCTTGTTGTCCTTGTCATCGCCCAATTTCCACCACCGCAGTACCCCCGACGTCAGCCCAATCAACTTCGGCAACCTACTCCCTTGCTTACAACATTGCTCTTTACTATCATTCTCGCCCAGGCCGCCACTTGCTACCTTCACTTCAACAAATCGAGCCCCCACCAATGCTGCAGTATCACTGTCTTCATCATCCCCTCCACCGAACAACCCCACTTCAACTCCAATAGCCCCTCAACTTGCCATCCCGTTGTCGTCTCTCTGTGTTAGTATTGTTGCTACCCAGTTGCTCACTGTTGTTGTTGTCGTTGCTTTTGTGTTGTTGTGTTCACTGTAGTCTCTACTGTGTGCCGTCGTCATCACTTTTCTTCCTCCCATTGATTCTTGTCGTGTGCATAATCATCGAACATGCAAAAATATCTTGAACCCTTTTAATTGATCATGTTCAAGAAACATGTATTGAACTCCCGCAAGTAGTTCTTTGTATTGATTATCGTATTTTAATGAATTCTATTATTAATTTAACGGCAAATTGGAACAACAGTTTTCTTTATCGTGCCCTGCCAATCATTCAAATTTGGAATTGTTAATTTATCATGTTATCGAATATTTAAATTTGTGGCCTGTCAATTAACCGAACTTGTACCAAGATTTTGACCTAGTTCCATCAATTAATATTTTGAACCATGTACATGAAAGTTGTATCCCTCTGTGTCTAGGACCCAGAACAACCGACGGATCTGAAATCCCACTTGTAGAGTGCATGATATCCTAATTTTACTACTTTAACATTTTAATTCCAGATTACAATTTAGATATCATGATTAACTAATTAAAATAATATGTTATCAATAGAATCAAGAGCTGAGATTAACAAGGATGGTGAAGATGATTATGAGTCACTTTATGATTTTCTAAGATTTGTTAATAAATTTCAAGTCTCATTTTATGCACAAGAACTTGACCCTGACCTACTGCTGGAACACTAGATCAGTAAAGAACTGACTAGTTGACATAGTTTCCGTAACTAGAATGTGTCGTGTCAATATGCATTCGAACCGGAAGGGAGTTTATTTTCTGGAATCCTTGACGGATTCGGATTCGCTTTCCCATTGCATAGGGAAAGCGAGTTTATGCATAGAAATGCATTGTTGTCCAAAATTGTAACTTCATATTCTTAATTGAAAATATATTTAATTTTGCATGAAATTAATTGAACTCTATACCATGCATAGCATAGCCCTTGATACCTCCTTATCCGGTTCTAATACCCATTTCATTTGTTGCATGTTCATGAGTAATTACTGTAAAAGAATAACAAGTCGGAGTAATAAAGGGTAAGACCTAGTAGTGGACAGTATAGGAGAGTACTCAGAAGGGGGGCCATGTATTCCATAATAGTGACTCCAGTTTACATATTTACCTGGTTCTTGTTTAGAAGTTATATGAAACTAAGTGCCAGATGGAGCTAAGTGTCATGTAGAACTAAATGCCACATCGTAGAACTGACTTGGGCCACCTCTAGAATCTGCGGTGTCCACCTTTAAATTTGTGGGGGCCACCTCTAGAATCCATCACATGATTACATGATTTCCTATTACATGTTCATGTTTACATTATATGATTCCCGTTATTGACATAGCAAGACCAGGGTACATAATTCTGTAAAATTCACCATTAGCGTCTAAACGTTCACTTAATTGTATACACCCGAACCTGTGGTATAGGGCATAGGATCGCGTGCATTTGATAGGATTGATAAAAGATTGATAGACTTAAGATTAACACTGAGCACGGGCTTTACTAGTTTGCATAATTTCCTTTTACAAGTTTGCATGTTTTCCCGTTTACATGACATGTTCCCGTATACCTGACTCCTTTTTCCTGATTGACTATATTTTGATAGATGTTCAATTGCCACTTGCATCCTTCATGATCATGTTGTTCCATACTTGAATTACCAGTTCTTGTTTCTTCCTTATTGTACCATGTTTCTTGTTACCATTTTGTTTGTTGCTACTTGCTCTAATGGACACCCTACCCTCTTTTTAGTTAATATTAGAACAGGTACAGATGATGAGATACCGAAGGAACTTGATGATAGGACTTTTTAGATGGTCGTGATGGAATTGCTAGTGCTATTGCTCTACTTTCCTGTCTCTACCAGTTGTAGCAAACTGTTTGTTGCAATGTATATTCTCAGGCATTTTGACCTTAAGTGATCCAGGAATTTTAAATAATATTTTAAAGTTTATAAATGAACTAGGTTTGCCCGTTGACTCGTGCCTACGGCACGTCTTCGGAACGGTGCACCTGGTTTAATTATATAAAATAGTTTTGGAAGTCCAGCAAATTAATTGAAGTAGCAAACATATTATATGAGGAAGCAGTATATCTACCTTTAAGCTCAATTATCCCCTTCCTGATCATTAGCTTGAACTTACCTGGAATGCATATAGTTTGTTAGGAACACCGCATAAAGTTTTTTTTTAACTTCAGCATCAATTTGAGATGCTTGTAATAGTTATGCAATGACATTATCATATAGGTTTTATAGAGCTTACTCTAATCCCATAATTACTATAAGCATGTCTAAATACAATGGTAACGCAAGTGCAGGTGTGAAGCTATCTACAATATCAATAATCTAAACATTTATTTTTTGAGTTTTTTTTTTTTAATTTTTAATTTTTATTTATAAAATTTCAAAAAAATTTAAAATTTTAATTTTTTTTATAATTTTTTTATTTTTTTTAAAATTTTTTGAATATTTTTTAAAAATTATTATTTTAAATTTTTATAAAAAAGATTTTAAATTTTTAAATTTTTTAAATTATTTTTAAAGTTTTTAAAATTTAAAATTTTTTGGTTTTTAAATTCTTTTTTAAAAAAAATTTAAAATTTTTATTTTCTGTATTTTTTTGAATAGAAGAGAGAGAGAGAGAGGGAGAGAGAGAGAGAGAGAAATAATTAAATAAATAAATGAGTTGTTTTGGGTGGGGATTTGAATTTGAATTTTGGGGGTAAACTTTTGGGGGGAAAATATGTTTTTGTGAGTTTTGATCTGGACCTCTGATTTTGGGGGGATTGAAGGAGAGCCACTTGATAGCTTTCTTTGTGTTTTATTATATAGATTTTTAAAGTTTTTAAAATTTAAAATTTTTTGGTTTTTAAATTCTTTTTTAAAAAAATTTAAAATTTTTATTTTCTGTATTTTTTTGAATAGAAGAGAGAGAGAGAGGGAGAGAGAGAGAGAGAAATAATTAAATGAATAAATGAGTTGTTTTGGGTGGGGATTTGAATTTGAATTTTGGGGGTAAACTTTTGGGGGGAAAATATGTTTTTGTGAGTTTAGATCTGGACCTTTGATTTTGGGGGGATTGAAGAAGAGCCACTTGATAGCTTTCTTTGTGTTTTATTATATAGATTAAAATGAATTTTTGTGATTTAATAAATATTTTTCTAAAATTTATCTTTTTGCACGTGCAAAACACGTGCAAATATTTTTCTTGGGAAACACAAAGTCACAAAAACTATTTGGAAAATCTAACATTTATCAGTAGATATTATTTATAAATTTTCTTGATTTTTATGAATGATTTATGATATATTTGCAAATATTCAAAAATAAAGGACTTTTGTGCAAAATTGCCACTTAGAGTAAAAACTCCAGATTTCGATTTTCTAGGCTGAGCATATTGTCCGGTCAATTCTAGAGAGTAAAGGGATTTAATTTTACCCTATCTTAAATCAATTTGATTAACTAATATTTGGAAGGATCCATATATGTAAATAAATATTTTCTTTGAAGAGTAATTTTTTAAACTTGTGAAACCCTAAAAATTGGAATCTCGACCTATATTAGAGGCAATAGAAGTCGATGTTTCTCTGTTGTGAACTCAAAATATATTTTCTCATTATTTTTTTGGAGTTTAAAGCTTGGATCTTGGATTTTTGCAAAGGAGAAGGAATCGGCTTTTCTTTATTATTTCTTTTGTGCTTCAATTTAGTCTTCTTTGAGGTGAGTGATATTTCTTACTACTTGTTGTTGTATGATTATAAATTATTCAAGTATAATGCATGACTAGAAGTTGTATGATGATAAAATATGATCAGAAAATATAGTTTTTTGATGTATGAATAACCACTTAATAACTTTCATGAAGGATTATAAATTTATGAGTAATTTCCATGCTTAAATACACAAAGAACTTCACTTTCTTATGACATGCTTGAATAGATCATGTTTTGAATAGATCTTAAATGTGTATGAGATTGTAGAGTTGTTATTTAATTTAGTATTGAACAAATCAGTGCTTGTATGAGGAATTATCGAATTTGTGAGTGTACGAAAAGATTGCAATTGGAATAGTAACATCATACATGCATATGGATGAACAAAGAATCTTTAAGTTGTTGTTTTGCTTTTGAATTCACTGTTTTGAGATTAAAGATGAAGAATTATTGTTGTTATGAATTTGGAATTGAATGAGAAGTGAAAGAACTTAATGTTGAGTTAGACCGATTGAGAAGTTTTGACCAATGAATGTGTATTTCGAGATTTCTCTCAGTTTTGAACATGTTTAAATGGTGTTTTCTGTATGAGAAGAATTCTTGACTGCGTTTGGAAGTATTTAAACATTCATATAAGAAGTTCTTCAAAATCTCGATTTTTAGTCAATAACAGGATTTCGAATTTTGTGTTGACTGTGAGATTTATAAAATAATTGATTTGGCATATGAACTGAAGTAATTTGACCAAGAAGTACTATTTTCTTGCATAATTTTCATCGTGAAAATTCTTGAAATTCTGTATAAACATATATCAATTTTTTAAAAAAGTTTTCGAAAGGCTGGAAGATGCAGGCAGCATGTCGGTCGACTGTAGTACTTTTGTACTTGCAGTTGTGGTCGACCGTCATGATCATCTAATGCCAGTTTTCCCCCACTGGCAGTCAACTGCAGATATTTGAACTAAGTCTGCAAGTTGACTGCCAGAGTTTTCTTGATAATTTATTTTGATACTGCCAGTCACCGCCACTATTTATACAGCATATGACAGTCGACAGCCATGGTTTGAGTTGCTATTTTTTTTCTTCTTTGAACTCTATCAGTCGACCGCTATATTTTGTACTACATGAGACAGTCGACCGACACATCTGTGCATGTGCACACTGTTTTGCTGAGTTTTGCTGTTCTTCAAATGATTGTTTATTTGAGTTTGCAAAGTTAATTTCTCTGATTCTTAGCTACAATTGAACTCTGATTTCATCATTTTTAGAGAGTATGTATTCTCAATCTTATTAAGTATTTGAATTCTACTTTTGTTGTTTTAAGAGGGTATATGTTTTCGAATTTAAAGAGTATTCTACTACAATTTATCTTCCACTATTTGCTTCAGTTTTGATTGAGTTAGTTTCAGTTTAATTGGAGAATTACGTAAATATGGTTGCACTTAGAAGTACTTATCTTTGATTATTTGATTTGAAGGAAATTCTCGCAATGAGTTATACAAATTTTGGTTTTCTTTCATATTTCAAAGAAATGTTGTGTTAATGTTTTGAGTTTTGAGACTCTAGAGGTTGAGTGGGACCCTAACATGTCGACGGTTGAGACTTTGTGGATATTTTGGCCAGTCGGGCCTTGTTGTTGAATTAGTTGAATTAAGTCCGGAAGGGTACACCAACTCTAGAGGAGAATTGTAACTTAATTAATAATAACCAACCTAAGGACAAGCGCTAGTGGAGAAGTGATAGAGCATGGAAAACGTAAGTAGGGGGGCCCTATATAGTGGACGGATGAGATTCGGGACTATAGTTATAGTTGGGCGGTTTGATTCTGAAGGCTACGATTATCATTGTCATCTCCCGAGTTCGCACATTGAGGGTCATTTACAGTTTTGCAGTTTTATTCCGAAAGCTGGGACCTATTCGTGGAATTTCAGCATGGAATGTTCACGGCGACGCTTACATGATGCTTGCGCATTGAGGGTGCTAGTCTATCTGGTAGATACCGGGACATAGGCCTATTTGTGGAGTATTCTGGATCTTGTTTCTATCACCGTAGTAAGATTAGTTGCATAACGAGGGATTAAACCCTATAAAGTGGAGAACGATAAGGGCTTGCACCGGACCTATGTAGAATGGGATGCATTGAATCCGACAAGTATGCATTAGTAATCATCATGTGCATTTGTGTTTTCTTGACTTGTATTATGCATGCTTGTTTTCTGTTTCCTTACACTTGACACTTAGCCTAGTTTCACTTGATGATTTATGCTCCATTTATTGTTGTTTCACGTTCCATCGGTATTTACTGTGTTAATATGTTTTACTTGTTGACTTATAATTTTATTCCTTATGTTTTCATTTTGAGTTTGTATTTTCTTTGAATATCACTCACATTGTTCTGGTTGACCCCTGTAATTTGGGGATTAGGGTTATCTCTAGCCTCATGTTTTACAGGTAGGTACCATTAGCTTGGAGTTGGGAGCATGTGCTAGATTAGTAAATGTTTATGCATATCTTGTAAAAAGATTGATCGTAAAGAGAAAATTTGCATTCATGGTGTTGTGTTGTAAAAAGAATTGTAATTCAAGGTGTTTAAATTCCGCCGTGCTTTGTAAAAGAGTTGATGTAATAAAAGTTTTAAATCTCGCTGTATTTGGATGCTATGTTTATGATTACAATTGAGGTTGATTCTGGAATTTGTGCCACATATTTCTAAGTTTATTTATTAGAAATTCGGGGCTCTATAGTGTTGGTATCAGAGCAAGCTTCAATAGTATTGTTAAACATGGTAAAGGGAATGAACCTAGGTGTGGACACCAGAGTGTGAGTAGCTAGGTGTGGACATTAGAATGTGAGTATTAAAACATGAAACTAAAACAAATGAAATGGTTTGCGTATGAATAGTTTTATGTAGTGGACCGTTAGTATGATTGTGATTTTTGTTGCGGTGCTCTAACTTTCCACGTGTTTTGCAGTATTCATTGAAATAGCAGGACCCAGGACCAGGAATGGTGGGAATGGTGATGGAGCTGAAGGTTACCACGAGGCTGGACTTGATATGGAAATGGAGATTGCCAGGGTGTATCAGACTTTGAATGCATTTATGGCAGCAAATGCAACTCGGAATCAAGAAGCAGGCCATGTACCTATTAATGCTGACCCGATCAAGCAAGTTGAGTCTTTCAAGTGGATGAAGCTGCCAGTCTTTGAAGGGCAAGCTGATCCCAAAGAGGCTGATGATTGGGTAAGGTAGATGATGTGTCGAATTTATATACAAATATTTGTACTCTTTTACCAATAAAAATTGCTTGTTTTCGCTGATATTGTCTATAATTCATCTTATTTCTATATGATTTCATTTAATTAATTATTTTTGAAGAAATAATATTTTTGATGCAAAAAGTAAAGATTTGTGGAAAAAATCAACAAACAAAGTAAAATAATGGATTTATCAGTTGTTATTGTTTTGTTGAGTTAAAAGTGTGACAAATAATTTTAAAAGGATTTTTATACGCTAATATGATTTATAGTTAGTTTAATTAATTTTAAACTAATTAATTTTATTTTATTTAAAAATCCTAATTTCAGGTTTTATTTTGTGTATGCAGAAGCACGTGGTTGGCAGAAAAAACAAGAAAAGAAAGAAGGAGAAATAAATAAAATTCTGAATTAAATAAAGAAGGAAATAAACAAAGAGAGATGGGTTTTTTTGTAAAAGTGCAAACCCTAATGTTCTATCCGTTCTCTATAAATACAAGACAAAGGAGAGATGACAAAGTAAGAGGTGACGGCTGGTATCTTAATAAATAAATAAATAAAAAAAAAGAGGAAAAGAAACGTAAAGAGAGAGAGACAGATCTCTCTCCTACTTGGCATCGACAAGAACAGAACAAACAAAGAAGAGAAAACAGCATGGCGACAGGGACAACATAGTGACAGGCATCGCTGACGTGGCTTCTTCTTCTCTTCTCTTTGGCGTGAAAGACGAAACAAGAAAGACCCAGGCTGACGTGGACGGCCCTTTCTTCATCTACTGCGAGCATTCGAAGTGCACGTGCTGACGACGTGGGTGACAGCTTCTGACTCGGCGCGGGTTCCAAAGCAGTGCTGACGTGGTGCCTCTAGTTTTGGGACACGCGGCCCGACAAAGGCAGTGTGACAGACTGATGCGTTGATGTGACGGCGCGTGACAGCAATACTTTTGGCTCCGACTTTTGAGACAGAAAAGGGGTTTGAATTAAATTTTGTATTCTTTTGTATCTTTTCTTCTCTATAATTTTTGATGCAATCCCAAACAAATATGAACTGAATTTATTGTCCTGGAGGCTAAGGTGTAGTCAAGTTTTGTAGAACACAATTTTTAATTCCTTATTATTACTCTATTTTTCCTGATTGTGTTTTAATTTTTATTATTTATGCGTACAACATGGTGGATAGACATTTGTATGATTTTTCAAATCATAAAGAGACCGAACAGGTTATTTGTGATTAATAAAAATTAACACCGTATATTGGAGGACGTGACCGTTAAGAAATCCAATTTCTTAATTAATAATTTGATGGATAGGCGAAGAATTAGTTGAGAATAATTTTTAGACTACGTTGATAGAGTGGTTAATATCTTTAGGATTTTGGTCAACAATTGGGAAAGATAATATTTTTATTTATAAGGAATTATAATTTGTGTGTGTGATAAACAAGGTGAACCAAGAGCCCTAGAACTAATTTTACCATTAAACAAAGTACAAGTGCTTCATAGTTTCACAGCCCTCTCCCTCTTCACCAATTTAGTTAGTTAATTAGATTAAAGTAATTTAGTTATTTTATCATTAATAAAATTCGATCTTCCAAATAGTGATTTATCTAGCGATATCGGTACTCAGTAAAATATCTAGTCCCTGTGGGTTCGACACTCTACTCATCTATCTATATTACTTGTGCGATTTTGTACACTTGCAAATATTCAACATCAAGTTTTTGGCGCCGTTGCCGGGGACTAGTTATTCTTTTATTGATATTGAAAATTGCTAGATTGTTGCTAATTTGGATTTTTTGTAATTATTTTTATTTTATTATTATTTTACATCTTTTATTTCCTTTTGACTAACTTTTATTTTTTTTTTTTTATTTTAGTTTTTTTTTTAGTTTTTCTATTTTTTTCTTCTTTTCCTTTTTTCGATACTTATATTTCAGGACATACACGTACATTATCATGGCGAAGGATGAAAATAGGCCTCTGAGAGACTACGCTATGCCCTCAATTTATGAATCAAGCATAAAGAAGCTGGTTATTGAAGCTAACGATTCTGAAATTAAACCGGCGATGATTCTAATGATTCAACAGACTGTTCAATTTTGGGGACTACCACACGAGGATCCTTACGCTCACATTGCAGATTTTTTAGAAATTTGTGACACTTTCAAGCACAACGGTGTATCATACGATGCAATTAGACTGAGACTCTTTTCTTTTTCCCTAGGAGATAAGGCGAAGGCTTGGCTACATTATCTACCACCCGGTAGTATTACTACTTGGGAGGGACTTGCACAAAAATTTCTAGCCAAGTATTTTCCTCCAGCAAAGACAGCAAAACTAAGGAATTATATTTTCACATTCATGCAATTTGAGACTGAGTCTTTGTATGATGCATGGGAAAGGTTTAAAGAGTTATTAAGAAAGTGTCCTAATCATGAACTACCGAAATGGCTGCAAAGGCAAACATTCTATAATGGTTTGGGAGTTACACATAGATCTATGGTTGACGCAGCAGCTGGTGGTGCACTGATGAGCAAAACTTACACAGCAGCCTATGATCTTTTAGAGGAGATGACATTAAATCATTACCAGTGGTCTTCAAAGAGAACGATGCCAAGAAAAGTGGCTGGAGTTTTTGAACTTGATCCTTTTTCTACTTTAAATGCAAAAAATGATATTTTATATAAACAAGTAGAAAATATAAATTTTAATGTTATGCAATCTAATATGATTTGTGATCTTTGTGCAGGAAATCATGCAAGTTCAGATTGTCAAGTGGGGAACCCTTTTGCTCCATCAAATGCCGAACATGAAAATTTTGTGTCAAACTTTCAAATGCAAAACAATCATTATGCAAACACATACAATTCAGGATGGAGAAACACCCCCGATTTTTCATGGAACAACAATCAAGAAGCAGTTATACACCCTCAAAATTTTTCACAGGAAGAAAAGAAGCCGACACTTGAAGACATATTTATGCACTACATGCAAAAGACAGATTTGGCAATCCAAAATGTTGCAAATTCAACTTCGGCTTCCATTCACAATCTTGAGGTACAAATTAGTCAAATTTCAAATATTCTTAATGAAAAAACTGCAGGAACATTACCACGCAATACAGTTGTCCATCCCAAGGAGCATGTCGAGGCTATAACACTAGGAAGCAGGGAGGACAATTGAACAACCACAAGAAGAAAATGGCGAACAGAATGTGGTTGAAAAGAAAAGTGAGATTGAACAAATTATGGAGGAACAAATTCTGTATGAGCAATTAACTTTTGATATTTTTAATTCCATAAATTTTCCTCCTGAAGAACAGTCATCTATTCAAGTAAGTGAAACTGATTTAATTGTGGGCGAGAAACATAAGGCAAAATTTGAAAAATCGCCAATTGAAGTATGTCCAATAAATTCAGCAATTTTTGAACCCGAAAAAGAAAATATTTTTGAACATGTTATGTATTTGGATGCTGAACCTTCTATCTATTCATTTTTTCAGCACAAATTCAAAGAGGTGGGAGAATCAAAGACATCATCATCACGAAGGAAACGCCTCAAATTGGAACTTGAACCTGATCCACATATGAAGAGAAAAATTAGAAAAGATGTGTTAATGTTGTTGGATCTTGGCGTTACTTAACCATTTCACCCCCATGTCTGGCTGAAGACTTAAAACTTAGCGCTTCTTGGGAGGCAACCCAAGTTTTATTTTATTGCATTTAGTTTTGATTTATATTTTAGTTTATTTTATTTTAATTTTATCTTGTAGGATTGCATTAATTTTGGAAGTCGCCAGGGCGGAGCTGTTTTGAACACCTGCATTGATGGCTGTTTTTGAGCAGCATGGAGTCAGAATCTGGAAAAGTGATTCAAAGAGAAGTTGTAGGCAATTGTCTTAGCTTTCCAGCAAAAAAACATTCAGCCCATTTCGACATCTACAGCTCCAGATATCGTCAAAATACTGAACATCGCGCGTGCAGAAATTTAAAGACGAATCAGGGGAGAAATTCTAAACTTTTTGCATTCTTTTTGTTTTTCTTTTTCCTTTTCCATTGAGGACAATGTGATATTTAAGTTTGGGGGGAAGGTTTACAAATTTATTTTTATTTTTATTATTTTTGAAAAGAAAAACAAAACAAAAGGATTATAATTAGGCTTACCTTTACACTATTGAGTTCCTTATTGTGATAAGCAATGAAACAATTTTTTTGGGATAAACAATTTTTTTTATAAAGCAATATTAAGCATACTATTTATTTTAGGATTATTGAGTTTCAAAATTCCTTACAAAATTGTGTGGGTCATGCTATTATACATAAAAGACAAATGTGATGCTTTTTCTCGTGATTATTCCCTTTGATCTAGTCCTAAATAGAGTATAAGTAAATAGAGTAATAAAAATAAAAAATAAAAAAAAATTATGAATAAAGTCAATCTACTCCAATGTTTTGAGTTGCTTAGTAACTAGGGGTATTCATCACAAATGTTTACTTTTACGTAAAACGGCAACTTGAAATATGAGTATGCAAAGCACTTTAAGTTTGTGACTTGTTGAGTAACCGGGTGAATTCATCACAAATGATTTGCATTCGCGTAAAAAGGCAAGTGACAACTTAAAGAAAGGACTTAAAAAAAAAAAAAAAAAACTCTAGTTTGCTACTCGGTTTGTAGTAGAGAGAAGGGATAATCACAGATTGAGTTGTTGCATAATATAATTATATTAATTGCATGACAAATGCGATTGGGTTGGGAGTTATGAATAAATAATTGCACTGGAGAAAATGGGTATGCTTAGGTTGACTTTATTTTCAATTGTTTATATTTTTAATTGAAATTTTGATGCTTGCATGATAAGATATTTTAGTGTGATGGGTTGAGTCCACTATTATTATTCCCTTGTTCATGATTCTACTTTTTGCTCGAGGACAATCAAAATCTTAAGTTTGGAGGTATTTGATGTGTCGAATTTATATACAAATATATGTACTCTTTTACCAATAAAAATTGCTTGTTTTCGCTGATATTGTCTATAATTCATCTTATTTCTATAAGATTTCATTTAATTAATTATTTTTCAATAAATAATATTTTTGATGCAAAAAGTAAAGATTTGTGGAAAAAATCAACAAACAAAGTAAAATAATGGATTTATCGGTTGTTATTGTTTTGTTGAGTTAAAAGTGTGACAAATAATTTTAAAAGGATTTTTATACGCTAATATGATTTATAGTTAGTTTAATTAATTTTAAACTAATTAATTTTATTTTATTTAAAAATCCTAATTTCAGGTTTTATTTTGTGTATGCAGAAGCACGTGGTTGGCAGAAAAAACAAGAAAAGAAAGAAGGAGAAATAAATAAAATTCTGAATTAAATAAAGAAGGAAATAAACAAAGAGAGATGGGTTTTTTTGTAAAAGTGCAAACCCTAATGTTCTATCCGTTCTCTATAAATACAAGACAAAGGAGAGATGATAAAGTAAGAGGTGACGGCTGGTATCTTAATAAATAAATTAAAAAAAAAAGAAGAAAAGAAACGTAAAGAGAGAGAGGCAGATCTCTCTCCTACTTGGCATCGACAAGAAGAGAACAAACAAAGAAGAGAAAACAGCATGGCGACAGGGACAGCATAGTGACAGGCATCGCTGACGTGGCTTCTTCTTCTCTTCTCTTTGGCGTGAAGGACGAAACAAGAAGCACCCAGGCTGACGTGGACGACCCTTTCTTCATCTACTGCGAGCATTCGAAGTGCACGTGCTGACGACGTGGGTGACAGCTTCGGACTCGGCGCGGGTTCCAAAGCAGTGCTGACGTGGTGCCTCTAGTTTTGGGACACGCGGCCCGACAAAGGCAGTGTGACAGACTGATGCGTTGATGTGACGGCGCGTGACAGCAATACTTTTGGCTCCGACTTTTGAGACAGAAAAGGGGTTTGAATTAAATTTTGTATTCTTTTGTATCTTTTCTTCTCTATAATTTTTGATGCAATCTCAAACAAATATGAACTGAATTTATTGTCCTAGAGGCTAAGGTGTAGTCAAGTTTTGTAGAACACAATTTTTAATTCCTTATTATTACTCTATTTTTCCTGATTGTGTTTTAATTTTTATTATTTATGCGTACAACATGGTGGATAGACATTTGTATGATTTTTCAAATCATAAAGAGACCGAACAGGTTATTTGTGATTAATAAAAATTAACACCGTATATTGGAGGACGTGACCGTTAAGAAATCCAATTTCTCAATTAATAATTTGATGGATAGGCGAAGAATTAGTTGAGAATAATTTTTAGACTACGTTGATAGAGTGGTTAATATCTTTAGGATTTTGGTCGACAATTGGGAAAGATAATATTTTTATTTATAAGGAATTATAATTTGTGTGTGTGATAAACAAGGTGAACCAAGAGCCCTAGAACTAATTTTACCATTAAACAAAGTACAAGTGCTTCATAGTTTCACAGCCCTCTCCCACTTCACCAATTTAGTTAGTTAATTAGATTAAAGTAATTTAGTTATTTTATCATTAATAAAATTCGATCTTCCAAATATTGATTCATCTAGCGATATCGGTACTCAGTAAAATATCTAGTCCCTGTGGGTTCGACACTCTACTCATCTATCTATATTACTTGTGCAATTTTGTACATTTGCAAATATTCAACATCAGTAGATGGAGATGGTCTTTGAGGTTTTGGAAACCCCTGAGGACAACAATGTGAAATTGGCAACAATGTAGTTGGAAAAGAACGCCGGTGTTTGGTGGCAGTCAGTGAAGAGGATTTTTAGTAATGAGTAGGTGACTTGGAAAGCTTTTCTTGGACAATTCAGGGATCACTACTTCCCCTTGGAGGGGATGGAGTTTCTGAACCTGCAGCAGGGTAATATGACTGTGAGTGAGTATGAGACTAAGTTCACGCAGCTGTCAAGGTATGCACCGAAGCTGATTGTTGATGAAGCGAAGAAGGCCAGAAAATTTGAGCAAGTCTTGAGGCCAAATCTAAGGTCCCGAATGATACATTTGGGGATCAGAAGGTACAACAAACTTGTCAGGAGGACAGTAATGACTGAGGAGGACATGGATCAGTTTCTGAAGAAGCAGGAAGCCTGGAACAAGAACAAAAGGCTAGCAGTAGCAAATCAGAGTGGGAGGAGGTTTCCAGAGAAGAGAGGCAAGTTTGGTGGGCCCAATCAGAAAGCGGTGGCAATTTAGGATGTGACTTGCTTTAACTGTGGAGAGGCAGGACATTACAAGTCAGCATGCATCAAACCAGCAAAGGTACATTTTTGCTTTCAGTGCAGTCTAAAAGGTCATATCAGGCCAAGCTGTCCGCTGTTAATGAAGGCTGGTGAAAATGGGGGCAAATTTCAGAGGCAGGGGCAAGTATTCACATTGACTGAGAAGGATGCAGGAAACTAAGAAGATGTGATCTAGGGTATGCAAGAATTTTAAATTTATTTATTTGATGTATTAGATAAGACATTGTTCAAGAATAAAATGGATTTTTTAGTATCATTCTTCATGTAACAGGATATGTTTTGATTAATGAAATAGAAGCAAAGGTTTTATTTGATACTGGTTCTTTGCATACATTTGTGTCGCCCAATTTTGCTAAAGTTTAAGGTGTGGAACCTAATATTTTTCTTAGGCAGAGTCTTGTCTGTGGCAACACCATCAGGAGAGGAATTGATTGCTTATCAGTATTACGAGGATTGTGATAATGAGATTGGTGGGAGGCTTTTCAGAATCAACGTCATTGAACTACAAGTTTTGGGTGTAGATGTGATTGTGGGCATTGACTTGATGGTAATATATGATGCTACAATTGAATGCAAGAACAAAGAAGTTATAATGAAGGCACTGGGAGGACCCGCAGTGACTTTTCATGGGAAGAAGTGGAACTCAAAGATGGCTACAACTTTAACGAAGATGATGATTCCAGAAGAGGTTAAGGAGATTCCAGTGGTCAGAGATTTTCCTCCTTTGTTCTTGGAAGATCTACCGGGGTTACCGCCGCAGAGAGATGTTGAGTTCTGCATTAATGTTCAGCCAGGAAGTGCTCCTATATCTATGGCTCCGTACAGGATGGTTCCTGTAGAGCAGGATGAAGTTAAGAAACAAGTTGAGAAATTATGGAGAAAGGGGTTCATCTGGTCGTGTGCTTCACCATGGGGTGCACCAGTATTGCTAGTAAAGAAGAAGGATGGGTCAATGAGGATGTGCATTGACTACCGGAAATTGAACAAGGTGACCATTCAAAACAAGTATCCGCATCCAAGGATTGATGATCTGTTTGATAGGCTTCAAGGAGCAGCACTATTTTTGAAGATTGATCATCAGTCGGGGTATCATCAGGTCCGAGTTAAAAAGGATGATGTGAGTAAAACAGCATTCAGAACTCGGCATAGGCTTTATGAGTTTTTGGTGATGCTATTCGGGGTCACGAATGCGCATGAAGTATTTATGGATATGATGAATCAGATTTTGCGGCCGTTTATTGATTCCTTTGTGGTGGTATTTGTTGATGATATTTTGGTGTATTCGAAGTCAGAGGATAAGCATGTTGAACACATAGCAGAGGTATTGAAGAAGTTGCAGGAACATACCTTGTATGCCAAACTGTCTAAGTGTGAATTTTGGAAGTCGGAGGTGGCTTTCCTTGGTCATATTCTTTCTAAAGAGGGAGTGGCTACTGACCCTCAGAAGGTTGAGGCAGTGAAGAGTTGGCCTAGACCGATGACTGTGATGGAAGTTAGAAGTTTCTTGGGTTTGGCTGGTTACTACAGGCGATTCATACAAGTCTATGCACAGATTATAGTTTGATATGGCTAAAAATAGGGTTAAATCGGAACCGTTCAAATCGGGCATGAATCTTAAAGCTCAGGGGTAAAATGGTAATTTTACCTACAAACGAGTCTGAAATGGGAACTGGGTTTTTCTTCAAAGCCCAATAACCCATAAATTGACCTGTCTTACTGGGTACGGGTTCCAACCCGTATGAAACCCAGTCTGACTGGATAGAAGAGGATTTAGATTTATGATTAAACAATGGTCTTAACCACTTCTATCCATTTACATCGGGAAGTAGGGATTTTATCTTATTCTGAAACTGATTCCTAAGGCGGCTATAAATTCCCCTCTCCCCCCACTGTTACCAGGTAATCAATCTTTTTCCAATTAAAACTCTTTCTTAATCATTCAGATTACTGACAAGAGCGTCGAAGGGTGCGTCGCCGGGATCAACCCCGGTGTCTCGCACTTTTTGGAGGTTAACGGCGAAAGGGCCTCGGTCAGACTCCGGTGAAGTCGCTAAGGATTGACTATTCACATTCCCTCGAATCTAAAAATCGATATGTTTGCCCCCAAACCAATTTCAGCAGCAACAGATTGGCGCCGTCTGTGGGAACTGTTCAATAGCAGTCCAGCCTCTTCCACCGGTCAAGACCGCCTCCAGCCATGCCACCAAGGAAAGTAAGATCTAGAGGGTCCAACCGTGTTCCCACTTCCATTCCTCCCCAATCGAAATCGAAGGTTCTCCTCCAACCCGTCCAGCAACAGGGACAGCTCCCTCCTCAACCTGATCCACCGCGACAGCAGGGGCAGCCTCCTCTTCAAAATCCTCAACCCCAGCAGGCTCAACTCGGGCCCTAGAACGCTGGCATAGGGACCTCTCGTCCTAATCCTTAGAAGCAACCTCTTCACCGCGATCATATCTCGGTACATAACCCTTGCACTGACTCCATGGCATCCCATAACCCTCGACCTTCAGAAGATCTCCGCAACATCATAATCAACCGGCAGAAGGAGGAAGACCTTCTGCCAAAAGCCCGAGAGGGACTCTCCCGCTCAGTCCAAATGCCCGATCTCCTCGCTGCCGTGACCGCAGGAGGTCCCCTCCTCCTAGGAGGTGGAGGGAGTCCCCCGAGTACCGTCGAAGGGGGAACCATTCTCCCACTGGTCGACAGGACCAAAGGGATCAGAACGGACCCATCACTAGAGCAGAATTCCAAGACTTTCAAGCAGCAGTCTTACGGGCCCTCAATGTCCTGCCAAACAACAATAATATCCCGAGGGTCCCCACTCCTGAGGCAATTCGAAGCCCTCGCCATCGAACCCAAAGTCCTCAAGCTCCAAGCCACCACCCTCACATCCCTAGTCCTTACCAGTCTCCGAGCTACCATCGTTGTAGCCCATGTTCCCCTTCGTACGAAGACGAGTCTAGAGGCTCACCAGGATACCGTCGAAGGGAGGATGCTGTCTACCTTCGTCTCTACGAGATGGAGAGACACCTCGGTCAACTCGATAAAGACGAGGAACTACGAGGAAGGACCCTCCGTCCAAGCAGACCCCCATTCTCTCGTACCATCATGGAGGCCCCCGTTCCGGTAAATTTTAAGCCTTCGCAGTTCGAGATATACACAGGAGAATCAGACCCCATGGATCACATTGAGAGTTTCAAAACCCTTATGATGATCCATCAGGCGTCCGATGCTCTCCTATGCAAGACCTTCCCGGCCACTCTCAAAGGCCCGGCTCGGGAATGGTACTCCCGCCTCGCCCCGTCCATTATCTTCTCTTTTGACCAGTTCAAGACCCTTTTCATAACCCACTTTGTGAGCAGCTGCCGCTCCAAAAAGAAAAGCATTTCACTACTCTTCCTTAGTCAGAAGAAGGGCGAGAAACTGTGGGACTATGTCAAACAGTTTACCGCGGAGGTCAGGTCCATCGCCTCCCTCGATCAGTCGCTCGTCGTGGCTGCCTTTCAATCCAACGTCCTCAGCTCTGACCTCCACTCGTCCCTAGCCACGAATCCCCCACAAGATTTCTCCGACCTTCTTCTCAGAAGCGAGAAATATTTCCGGGCAGGAGAAGCTGCGGACCGCCCCACATTCGAGGGATCCTCTTCTGTAAGTAAGAGGAAGGCTGCTGAAGATGAGGGAGCTAAAAAGATCCAAAAAGACAACGGGGGTCAGCGTCGTCCACCTCCCAGATTTGAGAAATTCACCCCTCTCAATGCCAATGTCTCGGCCATTCTAATGGAAGTTGAGAAAGAAGAATTTTGCCTCCTCCCCCAAAGATGAACACTCCTGGGAAGAAGAGGGATAAGGAGAAGTGGTGCCGCTACTATCGAGACCACGGCTACGACACCAATGACTGTCGGGCTTTGAAAAACGAGATCGAAGCCCTGATTCAGAGAGGGCAACTCATCAAATTTGTGAAGAAAGACTGAGCCGATCTCCCTCCACTCCCAGAGGGGCTAACAAGCGGCCCAAGAGGCACGAGGAGTCTCCCGACTTCAATTAAGAGCGCATCCTGCACCTCATCCACGGAGGTCCAATGGGCGGAACCTCTAACTCTTCCCAAAATGCTTTCATCAGGGAAGTCAATTCGGTGCATAGCATCCCTCCTCCCAAACGTCTTGGAGTCTCGGTTACTTTCTCGAATGATGATCTAGAGGGTGTCCGAACCCCCCACTGTGATGCACTAGTTCTCAACCTCCACATGGCCAACTTCAAGGTAGAAAGGATTCTAGTGGATAATGGTAGTTCTGTCAACATCCTCTTTCTAGAGGCCTTCCGAGGGCTCCAATTATCAAGGGACAGGCTCAAGACCGCCGGCTACACTCTCCATGGGTTCACGGGAGTGCCAGTGACAATCGAAGGTGTTATAACCCTCGACGTAACCGTTGGAAAAGCTCCTACTACTCAAACGGAGCCAATGGACTTCATGGTTGTAGACGTCCCATCTGCCTATAATGTGATCCTAGGTCGACCGGGCCTAGCTGCTTTGGAAGCCGTCCCATCAGCTTACCACCTAAAAATGAAGTTTCCCACCAAGGCAGGCGTAGGAGAAGTGAGGGGAAGTCAGGAAGCGGCCCGTAAATGCTATATGACCTCGATTGGAGGACCCGTCTTTTCCCTCGAGGTCCTTGAAATTCCTCAAGGAAACACCCAGCCAATGTCGGAACCGGTAGACGAGCTCGAGGAAGTGCTCTTCTCGGAGGAAGATCCGACTCGCAAATTCTTCATCAGCAAAAGTCTCCCTTCTGCCCTCTACTCCGACATAGTTTAGTGCATAAAGAAAAACCATGACCTCTTTGCATGGACAGCAGCCGACATGCCAGGGATTTCCTGAGAGCTCCTCATCCACCATCTGAGTGTTGCTCCGGGGGCCAGACCGGTCCAGTAGAAGAGGCGTAAGTTCGCCCCCGAGCGCCAGCAGGCTATAAAGGAGGAGGTGGAGAAGCTCCTTAAAGCACGGTTCATACAGGAGGTCAACTATCCAGAATGGCTTTCCAACGTTGTGATGGTCAAAAAGGCCAATGGAAGTTAGAGGGTCTGTATCGACCCAGATTTAAACAAGGCATGCCCTAAGGATCCCTTCCCACTCCCTAGCATCGACACCTTAATCGATGCCACTTCGGGCCATGAGCTGCTGAGCTTAATGGATGCATTCTCCGGATACAACCAAATTTGAATGTTCCCCCCTGATATCCCGAAGACGTCCTTCGTCACGGATCAAGGCCTCTACTGCTATAGAGTGATGCCCTTAGGGATTAAAAATGCTGGTGCCACCTACCAACGTCTCATCAATAAGGTCTTCAAAAATTAGATCAGGCGAAATATGGAGGTTTACGTCGACGATATGTTGGTTAAAAGCATCAGCGGGTCTGACCATGTCGTTAACCTCCAAGAAGCTTTCGACGTGCTAAGAAGACATAATATGAGACTAAACCCTAATAAATGTGCATTCGGGGTCTCATCGGGTAAATTCTTAGGTTTCATGGTCAACCAAAGGGGGATTGAAGCCAATCCTGAGAAGATAAAGGCCATACTTAATATGGCTCCTCCTTCAAACGTAAAAGAAGTGCAAAAACTCACTGGGTGCCTCACAGCTATAGGGCGCTTCCTCTTTAAGTCCAGGGAGAAGTGTCTCCCTTTCTTCAAAGCCCTTAGGGGGGATAAGGGCTTCGAGTGGGGCCAGCAGCAGCAAGACTCGTTCGACCAACTCAAAGCCTACTTGGTCAACCCCCCACTCTTCAGCAAGCCGACACCCAGGGAAACCCTCTACCTCTACCTCGCCTCCTCTGAACAAACCCTCAGTGCTGCCCTAGTAAGGAAAGAAGACAAGGCACATAAGCCTATCTACTACGTGAACAAGGTCCTTAGAGATGCCCAGCTCCGTTATCCGAGGTTGGAAAAGATAGCCTATGCCTTGTTTATGGTGTCCTGGAAGCTTCGTCCTTATTTCCAATCTCATTCGGTGGTCGTCATTACCGACCAGCCGCTCAAGCAGGTCCTGTATAAGCCCGAGACCTCCGGACATCTAATGAAGTGGTCAATTGAGCTAAGTCAACATGACATATCCTATCATCCTCGGACCGCTATCAAAGCTCAAGCCCTAGCCGAGTTTATAGTGGAAAGCACAATCCTGGAAGTCAGTCAAGCGGCAAATGGGCCACCCATCTGGATGGTGTATGTAGATGGGTCTTCTTGCGCTGAAAGGAGCAGAGCCGGAGTTATCCTGGCAGGCCTAGATGACTTCATCCTCCAGTAGTCCTTTCACATCAATTTTAAGGCTTCCAACAATGAGACTGAGTATGAAGCCCTAATAGTAGGCCTGGGCATGGCTCGCAAGGCAAGGGCGCAGCGTGTTCGAATATTCAGTGACTCTCAGCTCGTGGTAAACCAGGTCTTGGGAGAATACGAGTCACGAGACGACCGTATGGCCAAGTACCTAGCAAAGGTCAAAAGTCTCATGGCTTTGTTTGAGGGAAGCACAGCTCCAGCGGATCCCCCGGGAGGAGAACACCCAGGCAGATGCCCTCTCCAAACTAGCCTCCTCCTCCCTTCAAGGTCTCGAACAGACTGTCTTGATCGAAGTTCTCCTAAGGCCCGGCATCAAAGAAGAGGCCCTCGACTCGATGGAGTCGCTACTAGTCCAACTCGAAGATAACTGGATTAAGCCTTTAGTTGAGTTCCTCAGAGATGGGATCCTTCCCCAAGATCCCAAAGAAGTTCGCCGAATCCGAACAAGAGCGGAGCGGTACACCCTTATTGAGGGAGTATTGTAAAAATGCTCCTACACCCAAGTAGACGGCCGAACCTACTTGAGATGTCTCTCTCCCAAAGAAGTCTTGTATGCTCTGAAAGAACTCCAGGAAGGGATAGGCGAAGCCCATTCGGGGTCAAGGTCCCTCGCCCGAAAAGTCTTGAATTATGGGTACTTTTGGCTAACCCTCCTTCGGGACGCCGGGCAACATGTCCGACAATGTGGTCCATGTCAACAATTCTCCACCATCCGTCGCCTACCTCAAGCTCAACTCTCTTCCCTCACAAATCCAACCCCACAATGTGGGGAATGGACCTGCTAGTTCCTTTCCCACCGGCTCCAGGCCAGCTCAAGTTCCTAGTCATAGCGATCGACTATTTCTCCAAGTGGATCGACATCGAACCACCGGCAACTATTACTGAGAACAGGGGTGCAACAGTTCTTCTGGAAGAACGTGATCTGCAGGTTTGGTATACCTTGAGTCTTGGTGACAGATAACGAAACACAATTTGCGGGGGCAACATTCTGCTCCTTTTGTGAAGACCTTGGAATTCAGCAGCGATTCTCCTCTGTCTCCCACCCTCAATCCAATGGTCAAGTAGAGAACACCAACAGGCAAATCCTCTCAGACATCAAGAAGAGGCTAAGCAAGTCGGCTAAAGGATTGTAGGCAGAGCAGCTTCCTAAAGAGGACCCCCACAGGAGAGTCACCCTTCAACCTCACCTACGATTTCGAGGCCACAGTCCCCTTAGAAGTTGGTTTGCCATCTCCTCGCCTAATTGCATATAATGAAGAGCAGAATGCCAGGGAACTCCGAGCCAATCTGGATCTTATCGATGAACTCCGCGAAAGAGCCTCGATTCGCCAAAAGAATTATCGAAGAAGGATCGAGTAGTCCTACAACAGAAGAGTCTGTCCCACAGATCTTAAGGAAGGGGACTTAGTCCTCAGAAGCTAGCCATCTCGTTCCCCAGCCAAAAGAGCAAGCTAGCCCCAAACTGGGAAGGATCATACAAGGTCTCTAGCGTAATTCGCCCCGGAGCATACCATCTTGAAGACCTCGAAGGCAGGAAGATACCAAGAACATGGAACGCCGACCATTTACTGAAGTACCAAGAGGGTGCTTGAACACCTCTCCGAGTACCATCAATGGTTAGGCTGTTCTATTTGTTTTTTTTTATTCTTCCATTGTAATAATAGCCCGCAACTTAGAAGCGGCTGATTAGCAATACTTAATAAAGAGTTTTATCTTTGAATAATAATTCTCTTGTGATCATTTTATCTTTGTTTAACACCCTAATCGTATTATCTCAAATAACGAGTTCGGAGTCCAACACTTGACTCGATTCCACTTCGAATAGCTTTGCTCTTAAGCAAGTTAGAAGTGGTTCGCCATTCGGAACTACTTCCACAACCGTTGAACTTTTCTTGAACGATGAGTTCGGAGTCCAACACTTGGCTCGATTTTGCTTCGAATAGCTTTGCTCTTAAGCAAGTTAGAAGTGGTTTGCCATTCGGAACTGCTCCCTCAACCGTTCAACTTTTCTTAAACAACGAGTTCGGAGTCCAACACTTGGCTCGATTCCGCTTCGAATAGCTTTTCTCTTAAGCAAGTTAGAAGAGGTTCGCCATTCGGAACTACTCCCATAACCGTTGAACTTTTCTTGAACGACGAGTTCAGAGTCCAATACTAGGCTCAATTCCACTTCGAATAGCTTTGCTCTTAAGCAAGTTAGAAGTGGTCCGCCATTTGGAACTGCTCCCACAACCGTTCAACTTTTCTTGAACAACGAGTACGGAGTCCAACACTTGGCTCGATTCCGCTTCGAATAGCTTTGTTCTTAAGCAAGTTAGAAGTGGTTCACCATTTGGAACTGCTCCCACAACCGTTGAACTTTTCTTGAACGACGAGTTCGGAGTCCAACACTTGGCTCGATTCCACTTCGAATAGCTTTGCTCTTAAGCAAGTTAGAAGTAGTTCGTCATTCGGAACTGCTCCCACAACCATTGAACTTTTCTTGAACGACGAGTTCGGAGTCCAACACTTGGCTCGATTCCAGTTCGAATAGCTTACTCTTAAGCAAGTTAGAAGTAGATCGCCATTCGGAATTGCTCCCACAACCATTGACACTCTCAAAACGACAAGCTTGGAGCCCAACAAATGGTTCGACTCAGCTCCAAGTATTTGCCAAACAAACAACAAGTGCCAACGAAACGCGCAAGTTCACAAAACAAATATTATTGCATTGAAGTTTGAGGAACAAATCTATTTACAAGACTAACTGCTCGTCCTTATGACGAGATACAAAACTTGAAGAACAAAAAGAACAAGAATACAGACAACTACTTCAACGCCTCCTAGGGGAAGGGATGCTTCGGTTTAAAGACACCCGGGGACGGCGACGCTATATGGCCAATGTCTAGCCTCGGTGCTCGTCCCTAGACCGGCAAACTGAGATGCATCTTCTGCACTGCTTCTGACGGTAGCCCCAACGGACGCTCCACTCGACGAAGCAGCTACCCCACTTTGTGCATCACCAGGACTCCCACGAGTAACGGGCGAGCGAGTCGTGAGCTCGAAAAAAGAAATTCCCCTATCGCTCTCTTCCCGAGCACATGAGGTGCTTCTAACATTGACCCGCTCAGGCTGGGGCTTAAGAAGAGCGACCTCCGCCTCAAGTTCGACGATTCATTCCTTCAGTGAGTAGTCCTTCACAGCTATCTTTAAGCGAGGCAGGCGAGCGGAGCCCGCAGTACCAGAGCTGTCAGCAATAATCCGACGGAGATGAGTAACCTCGATGCTCTTATCGATAGTAACCCTCTTAAGCTCGTCTCTCTCTGCCTTCAGCTTGTTCATCGCTACTGTCAACTCATCTCTCTCCGCCATCAGCTTGTCCATCATTGCTATCAGCTCATCTCTCTCCTCCGAAAGCTCGTCCCTCGCCGCCATCAGTTCGTCTCTCTCAGCAGTCAGTTCATCTCTCTCTGACGTCATCTTCGTCAGAGAATGGCGGAGTCGCCTAAGACTCAGCCCGGGGTTAACAGCTGTCGATGAACCATCATCATCAACTTCGGGGGTCGTCTCCCTGAGCCTCTCTTCTAACCTCCGGATCTCGAGATCTCGACGGCCTAAGATCAATCGCAGATGATTCCGCTCAAGTTCTGCTCTGCGAAGCCCCCATTCAATTTCATAAAGTCACTCTCGACTCCTAGCAAGACACAACCTCATCACCCCTAGGCCATCCTCGGAACGAGTTGCCTCAGTCACATAAGGCACTTCGACGAGCTGCATCACTTCGACGATCTGAAAATTTCAAGGCAAGATGACGTGACCACTTAGCAAAATTTGAAAAATTTGCTGAACACATAGCCAAAACTCTTAGACGAGGCGACGTGGACACTTAGCAAAATTTCGAAATTTTTTTGAACACGTAGCCAAAATTCGGGGTAGGGCGATGTGAGCACTTAGCCAAATTTCAAAAATTTTGTAAACACATAGCTAAAGCTTCAAGGCAGAGCAATATGGACACTTAGTCAAATTCAAGGACAAAAGATTTCATTCATTCAAAAGAGCGGTGGCCTGTCTGCAATTAGGCGATAAATTGCTAAAATATAAAAAGAAAAAAAAAAGAAGAAACGAAAAAGACTAAAGTCAGGGCGCGAACTCTTTCCCAGGGCATCTCGCAAGGGCGGGGTCGGAATCCTCCGAAGGAGCGACGGTCGCTAGAAGGGTCACCTCAGATCCCTGACGCTCGCCGATGACTTCGACCACGGCATCTGCATCTTCACCCCCAACTTCTCCCTCGTCAGACTCGTCATTAAAACTGTCGACGTGGTCGGGGAAGAGACGCCACCCGGAGCAGTCGACCTCGGGGAAGCGATCGGTGACTTGCTCGATGGCACGAGCATATGCCTTGGCCATGTTAGCCGCTAGGAACCCTTGGGCCTTCTACATGGTCGCGGCTTCGGCTTCCTTCACGGCCGTAATCTTAGTAGCTTCCACGGGCTCTGCCTGCTGCTTTGCCACCTCCTCCTTCTACCGGAGAAGATCACCCTCGAGCTTCTTTACGAGGCCATCGAGGTACTCCAACCTTGTTGTTTTCCCGTCGGCCTCGACCTTCAGCTTGTCGAGCTCGCTCGCAATCCGAGCTTTCTCGACCCGAGCTCTATCGACCTCCTTCTTCAGGTCATTCTCGAGTTCGTTGATCTTCTCCATAAAATGACCGAAGTGAACGGTTATCTGCAGCAACAAGGCAAGTTAAAAAAGTTAGTAAAATAAATGAGTAATTCGACTAACGTATGAAACCAAAATACTCACCGACACCGCCAATCGGGCGATCTCGAGAGCGTTGTCCCCCACGCCACCGGCGTCCATGGCAACTCGATCCTTCGGCGTCGCCAAGTGTTTGACGGCCTGCATACTCGATACCGAGTCGCCGAGGAAACCGTCCAATTTTCGAACCTGCTAGTCCGGAACAAAAATTTTCTTATGTTCCTCAGTCAGGAACACTTCGGCCTCCGCCATCAACGGAGCTGCCTCCATCCCGAGAGCAGCCACCATCGGGAACTTACCGGCCTCGGCTGATGCCGAGGTCACTGTCGTTGCCACCCTCAGGGTCACCATTGCCGAAGCCGCTACCTCCTGGACGGCGCTGTCGACCGTCTTTGGCTTCGGAGCAGTCACCTTCGTGGGGAGCCTCTTTCGTTTTCGAGGAGCCTTGCTGCCGAGCACCGCCCTCTGCACCAAAATAGCATCGTAATCCATAGTTTCTGCAACAAAAGAAAGTGTGGTTAAAACACAAGTTAAAAATCGAACGAGAAAAGAAAAACTAACAAAAGAAAACCGCATACTAGGATTAATGTGGCTGAGCCCACCCCTGAAGAGCGCCTCCTCTGTCAGGTCTCTCCAATCGAACTTCGGCTGGTCGAGGAGAACCTGAACCATCTCTTCTTCATTAGGGTGGAGCACCGGAAGCTCCCTCACCCTCTTCATCACTTCCTCAACCCAATCTGAGGGTATGCACCACGACTCCCGACCCCGAATGATGAAGTATTTATCTTGCCAGTGCTTTATCTCGCCAGTGCTTTATTGAGTCGGGGAAGCTGACGAGCCGAGCACCGTGCCTCAGAGCCAAATAATACCTGAACTCCGACTTATGCTGCTGATGAAGTCGGTACAGCATCCGAAGCACCCTCAAGTCCGGCTCGATCTCGGCCACTTGGCAATGGAGTGCGAACCCATTAATGACACTCCACTCGTTCGGCATTAGCTGGATGGGGCTGACCGCGAACCACCGCAACACTTGGACAGCGAAGGAGTGGAGTGGCAGACGCGCTCTGGCGATGAAGGCATCGACCAGCCAGAAACACATATTCACCGGCATCGGCGAGTTGGCCCTCACCCTGGGACCCGGTAGCATCAGTTCAAACTCTTCGGGGATCTGAAAGCATTCCCGGATCGCCACCAAGTCTGCCTCATTGAGGATCGAGATGGTGTCGTCCACTTCCGAAGTCTCCCTCCCAGCGTTCTCCTCAAAACTCCGCCCCCTCCCGTATATGATACTTTCGGCATGCTCCTCCGGAAGCTCCTGAACCCTATGGAGCCCCGTCAGGATGCCCGACAGTCTCCCGAACTCCCCCATTCTTTTCGGATTCTCCACTATAGTCTCAATGATCACTGAAGAAGGAACCTCAGCTCTCTTGCCCTTGTCGACGTGAGGAACCTGGCTCAGAGACGGCTCGTTGCCAGCATAGGGGGGCTCCGAAGGTGGAAAGAGGAAAGACATTTTTGACTAAAAAATAAACTAAGTATTAATTTACCTTGAAGCGACAATTACGGTCGGAAAAACATCGAAAAACGGTTAGCGATCGCCGGAAGCTCTCAATAAGTAAAAGTTAACGCCTGAGTAAAAAATGAGAGAAGTGAAGAAATAAGAGGGGGGAGTGGAGTTTTATAGAAGCTCAAACGTGAGAAAAAAATCTCACTTGGACTTCGGCACGCTTCGCCAAGCGTTCTTGGCACCGACGCTCAAACGTGAGAAAAAACTCTCACTTGGACTTCGGCACGCTTCGCCGAGCGTTCTTAGAACCGATGCTCAAACGTGAGAAAAACCTCTCACCTGGACTTCGGCACACTTCGCCGAGCGTTCGTGGCACTGATGCTCAAACATGGGAAAGTGGCTCGTCCGGACTTCGGCAAACCTCGCCGAACCACTTCTGACACGTGTCGCCACCTCGAGGCACCTTTGGACCTCAGCAAGGTACCTCGAACCTTCCTCGACTTCGGCCTTCTCCCTAACATGCGTCAGCTCCTCGAGGTGATTGGCGGGGGTCGGCAACATTGCCGAAGGTACTTGCCACCGACCCCCGAATAAGGAGAAAATCGGCTTTTATGCAACTACAGCCATTAGATCTCCCCGAAATTCGCTCCCAAAGCTGATGGAGAGCTCAGATCGTGCCACATCATAAATAGAAATAAAAATCTATTTTTTAAATTCGAATTGTTTATTCAAAAATTGCGAAAAAATGGTTTAAAATTTAGGAAAATTAAGTAAAAATTCTAAAAAATAATTATAAATTCGGAGAAATATTTTTGAGCCACTAGGTAAATAATTATTTCTTAGAATAATTAATTAATGCCCCCGAAAAATAAATCACCGCTTCGCAAAATTGAATAAACGATCCAAAAAATAATTTAAAAATCGAGGAAAATCACCAAAAATCCAGAAGACCTCAAGAACAATCTTGAGTGTGCTACCAACTCAGAAAAACATCATGATGCCTCGTATAATATCCGAAACCCCTCATTTGGACTCCAATACAACCCCACAAGCCATTAAATCAGCAAAACTACTCCTCAAAGGCTGATCAAACTCAGTCTTCAGGAGTGGGGGGCTCGTGATATGGCTAAAAATAGGGTTAAATCAGAACCGTTCAAATCTGGCACGAATCTTAAAACTCAGGGGCAAAATGGTAATTTTACCTACAAACGGGTCTGAAATGGGAACTGGGTTTTCTTCAAAACCCAATAACCCATAAACGGATCTATCTTACTGGGTACTAGTTCCAACCCGTATGAAACCCAGTCTGACTGGATAGGAGAAGATTCAGATTTATGATTAAACAACATTCTTAACCACTTCTATCCATTTACATCGGGAAGTAAGGATTTGATCTTATCCTAAAACTGATTCCTAAGGTGGCTATAAATACCCCTCTCCCCCTACTGTTACCAGGTAATCAATCTTTTCCCAATTAAAGCTCTTTCTTAATCATTCAGATTATTAACAAGAGCGTCGGAGGGTGCGTTGCCGGGATCAACCCCGGTGTCTCACACTTTTTGCAGGTTAACGGCGAACGGATCTCGATCAAACTCCGGTGAAGTCACTCAGGTTTAACTATTCACATTCCCTCGTATCCACAAATCTATCTGTTTGCCCCCACACCGATTTCAGCATCAACATAGTTCAAATAACAGGTTTGACTTAGAAAGATGTGAGTTTCACTTGGAATGATAAGTGTGAAGCGAGTTTTATGGAATTGAAGGAGAAGTTGACGACAACACCTATTCTAGCTTTGTCGCAAGCTGGGAAGGAGTATGATGTCTACAGTGATGCGTCGCTCAGAGGTTTGGGTTGCGTCTTGATGCAGGAAGGGAAGGTTATTGCTTATGGTTCGAGAAAATTTGGTCCTCATGAGAAGAATTATCCGACGCACAATTTGGAGTTTGTAACTATCATCTTTGCCTTGAAGCAATCGAGGCATTATGTATATGGAGAGAATGTCAACATGTATACTGAACACAAGAGCTTAAAGTATATTTATTAGCAAAGGGATCTGAATCTTTAGTAGAGAAGATGGTTGGAGGTGTTGGAAGACATTCATTCTGAGATCAAGTATCATCCGGGTAAGGCAAATGTACTGGCTGATTGGCTTAGTCGGAAGAGTCGCCTGTCATGTTCGATCACTGCACAAAAGGAGTTGGCAACAGAGTTAGATCAGGCAGGTATTGAGATTGTTCTGCAAGGATTGGGAGCTTCGTTGGCACAGTTGAGGCTTCAGCCTACTTTAAAGGAACAGATTATGGAGGGCCAGAAGTCAGATTCAGTAATTCAGAGGATGTTGCAGCAGTTTTTCGATGGCAAGTTATTAGAGTTCCATGTCCAAGATGGGATTCTATGGATGGGTGAGAGGTTGTGTGCCGGAGAATGCAGATTTGAGGGAGAGTATCTTGCAAGAAGCACACAGTACCTTGTTGTCGGTACATCCTGGAGTTACGAAGATGTACAGGGACATCAAGCAGTGCTTTTGGTGGCTAGGAACGAAGAGATATGTGGCAGACTTTGTGGCAAGATGTTTGACTTGTCAGCAAGTCAAGGCAGAAAATTAGAAACCTGGAGGCTTGTTACAGCCGTTGCCTATACCGGAGTGGAAGTGGGAAAATATCAGTATGAATTTAATCACTGGTTTTCCTAGCAGTCCGAAGGGCAACGAATCGATTTGGGTCATTGTGGATCGTTTGACCAAATCGGCTCACTTCTTGTCTATGAAGATTACGTGGTCCTTGGAGAAGCTAGCAGAGTTGTACATTGATGAGATTGTAAGACTTCATGGGGTTTCCGTGTCTATTGTCTCTGACAGGGATGCAAGGTTCACTTCAAGATTCTGGAAGAGTTTACAAGTAGCTTTGGGTACCAGAACTGACTTCAGTACTGCTTTTCATCCGCAGTCAGATGGTCAAACAGAGAGGGTGAATCGGGTGTTGGAGGACATGTTGAGGTATTGTGTCATGAACTTTGGTGGCAGTTGAGAGAGGTACTTGGGATTGGTTGAGTTTGCTTATAATAACAGTTAACATGTAAGTGTCGGTATGGCACCTTATGAAGCATTGTACAGGAGGAAGTGTAGAACACCCGTTTGTTGGTATGAAAATGGAAAAAGGCAGATGTTTCGGTCGGAGATTGTGCAGCAAACATCGAGAAGATCGAACTAATTCGGAGGAGGTTGGTCGAATGTAACACTCCTCTATTTTATAATTTCAAATAATCTTTCGTATTTTTTTATTGTGAGCAGATACTATTATTATTGTTATTATTATGCATAAATATGAAATTTTATTTTTGTATATTCTTTAATTCATTTATTTATTTGGTGGAGTGGGTTTTATTGAAATTCATTATGAAAACAATAACTAGAAGGGACTTATAATAAGTGTTTGGTCAAGAAGGGGCTTAGAATAAATTTTTCATTTCTTTTTCTTTTTCCCCTTCCCCTTCATTTCGTTCAGACTGCACCCTTCTCCTCCTTTCTGATTTCGGCCGAACCCAATGAAACCCAAGTTTAGGGTTTCTCAATTTCCATCAAATCTCCACCTAGCTTCAAATAATTTTTAGGTTTTTGGCTATTTGGAGGGTGCTCTTCAACATGCCAGGTTTGGTTTTTGGAATCGTCGATTGTATGGTGAGTTAGAATTTATTTAACTTGTATCTGATTATTTGATGTGCAAATTTTTATTGTAAATGTGGTAGTAAGGTGAATAGGCAATTCTTTTTATAGATAGATTTTGCATTAAGAGGATAGAAATTAAATTGGAAAATAATTAGGGTATTGGCTTAGTAATTAAAAGAGAATAGGAGTAGTAATTGATGCAAATTGATAATAGAAATCCCCGTAAGTTATGGAAAGTAATTTAGAACAAATTTTGGAAGATTTTATGGGCATAAAACCCAGTTAGGAACAATCGTAAGGCGTGCACGGATCGTGTACACGCCAGGCGCTCAATGAAATTCCTGTGAGATACCAGAATGATTTTAAACGTAATGTGTGAGTGATTTGAATATTTATAGCTCTAATTAGTGTTAAATAACATGGTAATAGGAAAAGAAGCATGTTTGGGGAGCAATAGCGGAGAGCTTATACAGTCGGTCTTCACGTCTCCCCAGGTGAGTGTGATTTCTTATATTTTATGCACATGTTGTGCTATGTAAAATTTTATATATGATGATTTGCTTGGTATGATGATTTATGTGCATCGTATGTGTAAATTCATAAGTATGATACAGATTGAATTATTGGGTGTAAGGAATTAATATATATATGTATATGCAAGTGTGTTGAGATTTGTATATATATATACGTGTGTTACGGAAGATATATAAATATTTTTACCAGGTTATATTTATTAAGTTGTGTATTTTTATTCGATAAAGAGAATATAAGAAGCTATCATGGGAGATATATATATACATAGATATTTATACATTGACGATATTATACGGTTAAAGTTATGCTTGTCCATATGTGATATAAATATAGTTATCTACCCCTGTGGTGAGAGTTGTGTATTATATACATGATCTTAAAGGCGTTTATATGTATGGAGTTGTACAATCATATGTAGGATATGGATGGTGTGTATAAGGTTATAAATTAATGGACTTATATACATTTCTGATATAAGGAGAAATTATATTATAAGAGAGAATTTATGTTCTAAAGGAGAAATTCATGTTATAAATGGGAAACTTTATAGTAAGGAGAAATATAAAGTAGATATATTTATATATGGAGGTATAAAGGAAAAATATATATACGGGGATATAAAGGAGAGAAAATGGTGAATTTGTATGATTTTGAATATTTGCTGCTTTGAGTAATATATTGGATATATATGATAATATGAAGTAATTGGAGTTTGATATATGTATAATATATGGTTGATAAATAGAAATTATATATATATATCATTTCTATTTATCATCCATATATTATACATATATCAATCTATATATATGTATGTATGTAGTTATGATGTGTTGACTAATATGGTGCATATTTATGAGATATGGGTGATAATGAGAAGTGATAGGATAAATGATGAAATTAATGAGTTAGCATATGTATGGGTGATAATATGATATAGTGATGATTCAAAGTGAAACTAATGGACGATAATATGATGTAATCATCTACTAAGTGGATTATTCATAATATATTATAATGTGACAAAATAGATCATTTAGTGCATTCATGATATGAAATAATGTGGTGTAATAATCTGATAAATTAAATAACCGAGTGTATACAAATATGTGATATAATCAGGTAATAAATAGCATGATATACTCATAATGTGTGATGTGGTGACTGTTGCCGCTAAATTTGGTGTGGGGGCACACATATAGAACTTGTGGATTCTTGGGGAAACTGAATAGAAAGACCTGTGTACCTGTTCCGTCGGGCCTCGATCGTCGTTCCCGCCGTGCACCTGCAAAAAGTGCAAGACACCGAGGTTGTTCCCGGCGACGCACCCTCCGACGCTCAAGTCAGTAATCTGACAGACTATGAAAGAGCGCAAAAACTGGTGAAAGATTGATTACCTCTTAATGGAGATGGGTGGGGGGTATTTATAGGCGCCTTAGGGAACGGATTAGGAATGTAATCCTTGTGATCTGATATGGAATATTCTTCCTGTGAACAGATTAGGAATGTAATCTGATAAGGTATATTCCCTGTAATCAGATAAAGAATTTAATCCCAAATCCCGGTGAAAGGATAGGCACGAATCAGGGCCGTTGATTAATATGAATCAGGAACCCTAATTCTATCCCTTCTGAGCTGGGTTTGCTGCGGGTTGAAACCCGTACCCGATTAAGGTGGATCCGTTCGCGGGTAAGTGGATTTTCGGGGAAGATAACCAGTACCCGCTTCAGACCCGTCAGAAGGTGAAATTACCGCTCTACCCCTGTGCCTCAAGATTCGTGATCCATCTGGACGGTTCCGATTTAACCCCATTTTTAGCCATATCACGAGCCCCCCACTCCTAAAGACTGAGTTCGATCAGCCTTTGAGGAGTAGTTTAACTGTTTTAATGGCTAGCGGAGCTGTATCGGAGTCCAAATGGAGGGTTTCGAATCTTGAAGGGGGTAGTAATGTGTTTTTGAAGTTGCAATCTGTTTTTAAGCATCTCTGAGTGTCCAACGGTCTTTATCTACTTTTTCGGATTATTTATTTAATTTTGCGATGTGTTAACCAGTCGTCCGGGGGCCCTCACGATACGTTCTAGGCAATAATTGTTTGTTCAGGGGTTCGAAAATATTACCCCGAATTTATAATTATTTCTAGATTTTCTAGTGAATTTTCCCGAATTTTTGGTAATTTTTTCGCAATTTCTAAATAAATAAAACGATTAAAATAAATTAAAACTGATTTTAAATACCCATTTATGACGTGGCGTCATCAGCGCCCTTGATCAGAGCGGAGCGCGATTTTCGGAGAGATCGAGCGGTCCCTGTTCTTCGGCTCGCTTTTTCGCCGCATGTGAGGTTCGGTACCCCGGTACTCCGGCTCGGCATCTCGGCACCTCGGTTCGGATGACCAGTGCCTCGGCTCGGCGGTTCCGAAGTACGTGGCATCATCTGAGCCGTCTATCCCAGCGCGGATCCCCGTAAGGCGCTATCTTGTCGTTTAGTGGACGTGGCCAAATCTGGACCGTCCATCATGACGAGCGCGCTTTTTGGCAAGATCCAACGGCTGATATGGGTCGGAGCGATTTTTTGCCATATACGAGGGTCGGTACCCCGGTACCCCGGCTCGGAGGGTCGGTGCTTCGGTTCGCTGGGTCGGCATTTCGACTCGTTGGGTCGGTGCTTCGGCTCGTTGGGTCGGTGCTTCGGCTCGACGGTTCCGAGGTACGTGGCATCATCTGAGCCGTCCATCTCAGCGTGGATCCCCAAAAAACGTTATCTTGTCGTTTAGTGGACGTGGCCGAATCTGGACCGTCCATCATGACGAGCGCGCTTTTTGGCAAGATCCAACGGCTGATATGCCTCAGAGCGATTTTTTGCCATAAACGAGGGTCGGTACCCCGGTACCCCAGCTCGGAGGGTCGGTGCCCCGGTTCGTTGGGTCGGCGTTTCGACTCGTTGGGTCGGCGCTTCGGCTCATTGGGTCGGTGCTTCGGCTCGTTGGGTCGGTGCTTCGGCTCGACGGTTCCGGGGTACGTGGCATCATCTGAGCCGTCCATCTCAGCGTGGATCCCCAAAAAACGTTATCTTGTCGTTTAGTGGACGTGGCCGAATCTGGACCGTCCATCATGGCGAGCGCGCTTTTTGGCAAGATCCAACGGCTGATATGCCTCGGAGCGATTTTTTGCCATATACGAGGGTCGGTACCCCGGTATCTCGGCTCGGCGCATCGGGGATGATTGGCCGAGGCACTAAGTTGTGTGTTTCGGAGGAGGTACTTCCCGAGCTGTCCCCTCCTCGGTGCTCAGTGGCTCGGTGGCTCGGCTGAGCTGTTCGGTAGCTTGGCTGGGCGAACCGATGGCAGGCAGCAAGGAGGGACGCGTGGCTGGATCTGGGCGGTCCATCATGGCGCGCATCTCGAGGATGGGGTTCAGATCACGAGAAAACGCTATCTTGTCGTTTTGTGGGCGTGGCACGATCTGAGCCGTCCATCAGATTCTATCGCGAACTTTAAGGAGATCCGACGGTGACTTCGCCTCGGAGCGATTTTTTGCCATATACGAGGGTCGGTACCCCGGTATCCCGGCTCGGCGCATCGGGGCTGATACGCCGAGGCACAAAGTTGTGTGTTTTGGAGGAGGTACTTCCTGAGCGGTCCCTTCCTCGGCGCTTAGTGGCTCGGTGGCTCGGCTGAGCTGTTCGGTAGCTCGGCTGGGCGAACCGATGGCATTCAGCAAGGAGGGACGCGTGGCTAGATCTGGGCGGTCCATCATGGCGCGCATCTCGAGGATGGGGTTCAGATCACGAGAAAACGCTATCTTGTCGTTTTGTGGGCGTGGCACGATCTGAGCCGTCCATCAGATTCTATCGCGAACTTTAAGGAGATCCGACGGCTGATATGCCTCGGAGCGATTTTTTGCCATATACGAGGGTCGGTAACCCGGTATCCCGGCTCGGCGCATCGGGGCTGATAGGCCGAGGCACAAAGTTGTGTGTTTTGGAGGAGGTACTTCCTGAGCGGTCCCCTCCTCGGCGCTTAGTGGCTCGGTGGCTCGGCTGGACTGTTCGGTAGCTCGGCTGGGCTAACCGATGGCAGGCAGCAAGGAGGGACGCGTGGCTGGATCTGGGCGGTCCATCATGGCGCGCATCTCGAGGATGGGGTTCAGATCACGAGAAAATGCTATCTTGTCGTTTTGTGGGCGTGGCACGATCTGAGCCGTCCATCAGATTCTGTCGCGAACTTTAAGGAGATCCGACGGTGACTTCGCCTCGGAGCGATTTTTTGCCATATACGAGGGTCGGTACGCCGGTATCCCGGCTCGGCGCATCGGGGCTGATAGGTCGAGGCACAAAGTCATGTAGCCGGGGCGTCCTATGGCTTTCTTGTAGGTGGCCGAGACGTTGACTTGGTATTTTTAAGGGTCTCTTGCTCTGAGTAGGCTCCGTATTTTATCCGCTTCCGCCTGTCGCTTTGGCTCCCTGTTAAGCTTTTTGCGTTTCCCAAGGAGGCCCAACTTGGAGGGGTTAAAAGCGCTCACTCTTACTCTCAAAGCTCACTTCTCACTTTTAACTCAAGTTTTTTACTTTCGATCTCTAAGTGCTCTGCTAGCGGCGATTTTCTCTCTAAGGCGTTTCCGTTAGCTGTCGTGTGGGCCAGGCGATTTCCGGCGAGAGCATTCCGACCGTAGACGTCACTTCAAAAGGTCAGTTTACTTAGTCTGAATAATTTTCCTAGAGATGTCTCGAGTAGACTCGGGGAGTGGGGCCTCGTCTTCGGGCGACGAGAGTGCCGAGGAGAGGAGGAGGTCGGAGATTAGGAGGAAGGGTAAGCAAGCCGCTGAACCGTCTGTAGTCGAGACGAAGAAGGGGAAGAAGAAGAGGAGGGTAGAGACCCAATCCCCCATTGTGGAGGTGATTGTGGAGAATCCGAAGCAGGCACCCGAGATAGGACGGTATCCTTCCGTCCTGTGCGGTCACTCGGGGGTCAGGCAGTAGGGGGACTTGCTCGAGAAGGCGATCTATGGGAAGTCCAAGATCGTCGAAGAGCCCAATCCGGCCCTTATCACCGAAGCAGATGAGCTTATCACTTTGGTATCCGAGGAGGACCTGCTCCGGGTTAGGAGGGCTTTCGCTATCCCTCCGGAGTACAAACTGATTCTTCCAGGTCCTGGGATACGAGCGAATTCTAAGTTGCTGTCTTCGGACATGTGCATGTTCGACGTTGACTCCTTTCATGTCGGGCTGCGTTTCCCTCTGCACCCATTCATCCTCGTGATCCTCGGCTGGTATTGCCTCGCGCCAACCCAGTTCATGCCGAACACATGGCGCCATGTGAACGCCTTTATGCTTCAGTGCTACCGAGCCGAGGTGCAGCCGGATCTCACGGTCTTCCGAGGAATGTATCGAGTAAACCGTCAGCACAAGACGGAGTACCGATACTACTTGGGGCCGAGGAAGGGTGTCAAGATTATAGAAAACCCTGACTCGATTAAAGGTTGGAAGGAAAAGTTTTTTATAGTGAGGGGCGAGGCGATCAGGCCCATCCCGACCCGTTGGAAGGTGGAGGTGCCGAATTTCGCACGCGCCGATCCTGTTTTGTCTGATGCCGAGGAAGAGGTGGCGAGGAGGATAATGGCCCTCCCGATACTGAGTTGGAGGGATTTGACGGAGGAGGTGTTGTTCGGGTGCGGCCTAAGCCCCATCAACCCGAGTATGCTCCTGACATCTCGTTTTTTTTTTTTTTTCTTCTAAGTTTTCGGCTCGGGCTGCTAACTCATCCTCCCCCTCTTTTTTTTTTGACTCGTTGCAGAAGCAATGAAGATCGACTTCAACTCCATGATGGCGGACAGGTCTAAGCTGGCCGGGGGGAAGAAGAGGAAGAGGGCGGCTGCGACTGTTTCGTCGACCCCGGCACCTGCCGTCGCCTCGACCATCTCTCCGCCTCCCCCTGCTGTGGAGGTGCCCTCGGAAGTTATCGTCGCTGAGGAGTCCCCGTCTTCTTCGGTCCCTGGCGTGATCGAGGGGATCTTCGATGTGAACGCGGCGCTGTCGATCGAGGCACCACCGCTGACCCAGGCTGCCGAAGAGATTCTGACAGAGCAGCACAAGCAACTGTTTGTGCCGAATTGGCGAGTGAAGAACCATGACGGGTTCCTCGGCAATTCGCAGATGTCAGTGCAGGTCGTCAAACACTTGGCGACCCCGAAGGACAGGGCCGCGCTGAGGGCGGGGACGGTCGGTGATGATACCTATGAAGTCGCCCGGTCACTCGTTTCGGTAAGAGTATTGCAAATTTCTTTAAGTCTGTAACTCGGCACGTGTATTAGTGACTGTTGTCTCTGTAGGCCACTTGCCACTTCGGCCACCTCCTAAAGACATTTGCCGCACAGGAGAAGGAGCTGAGGTCCGCCAGCGACAAGGACAGGTTGGCGAAGGTCAGGGCGGTCAAAGAACTTGAGGCCGAGCAGAGGAGGGCTGAGGCCTTGGAAGTCCGGGTCGCGGATCTTGGGTCGGATTTGGAGAAGGCCAAGGAGCGGCTCGACGCGGAGTCTGCCAAGGCCGCCAAGGCTGCCGAGGACTTAGCTGCGGCGCTGAAGTCCTTGGCCGAGGAGAGAGCGGAGAAGGAGGCCCTGGCGACGAGGATCCGGGCCGAGGTGGAGAAGGAGGTCGAGGAAGAGGCGAAGAAGCACATGGCCGAAAATATGGAGAAGTCCTATCAGATGGCCCTCGACCACGTTCAGGAGCGAGTCCCCGGCTTCGAGCGGGTCGGCTATCAATTGTTTCCAACGCCGACCTCGGACGATGAAGGGGAGGAAGGCAAAGAGGACGAGGCTGAAGGCAAAGGCGAGGAAGGACGGGATGGAGAGACTGTGGGAGATGGCCAGGTCAAGGGACCCTCCGTCGATGCACCTGTGGCTGACGCGGCGATGAAGGTGGACCCTTGATCCCCTCGGTTTTTGTAGTTCTTTTCTTTTTTTGTGTTTCGATCGTTGTAATGCCTTTTGCGGACTGGCCACCGCCTTTCAATGAATGAAAAGTATTTTGACTCCGGAATTTGTCTAAGTGTTTGGCTCGGTAATGAATGAAAAGTATCCAATGCCATCTCTTTCTTATTTCAGATTGCCGAGCCGGCTTGTAACACTTCGGCCGAACAGCGCCGAACCGAGCTGTTTAAGCGATCTCGGGAGGATCGTCTCGAGGGTGAGGTTCACTTGACGAGGAAAATACTTATTTGTGCCATGTTTGTGCCAACTAGAGTAGGCTTGAGACGAACCACGAGGCTGGTGTTCGCTTCGCCGAACTCCTTGGCCTCGAATTTTCCTTCTTCGCTGTGCTTATGAGCTATCGGCTCGGTTTGGCTGCTTAGGGCGTAGTTGCTTCTTAACTATGCCCACGTGGCTTGATCAGAGACGTCTGATGTTCGCACAGATCTCGAGGCGGGTCCGGTTCCCAAGAAAACAATATCTTGTCGTTTTGTGGACACGTGGCTGAACGAGATCCGCTCATCACGCGCTAGCGCGCTTTCTGAGGCGATCGGACGGTGGCTTCGCCTCGGGGTGATTCTTTGCCATATACGAGGGTCGGTAACCCGGTACCTCGGCTCGGCGTGTAGTTGCTTTCCGACTGCGCCCACGTGGCCTAATCAGGGACGTCTGATGTTTGCACGGATCTCGAGACGGGTCCAGTTTCCAAGGAAACACTATCTTGTCGTTTTGTGGACACGTGGCTGAATGAGATCCGCTCATCACGCCCTAGCGCACTTTCTGAGGCGATCTGACGGTGGCTTTGCCTCGGAGTGATTTTTTGCCATATACGAGGGTCGGTAACCCGGTACCTCGGCTCGGCACTCGAGGGCTGTGATTTGTACCTAATCCTGGCCCGACCGAGGGTGAGTCGGAAAGATTGGGGCAAGTCGTCGGAGAGATCCGATCGTTAGATTAGTTTAGTTTGGGGGATGCGGGAGCAGTTTCGAATGGCGAGCTACTTCTAGTCCGCTTAGGAGCGAACTTGCGAAGCAAAGCCGAGCCAAGTGTTGGACTCCGATCCATTCAACGGCTGCAGGAGCAATTTCGAACGGCGATCTGCCCCCGGCTCGTCTATAGACGTGCCGAGGAGGGAGAGTCGAGCCGAGTGCTGGACTCCGAACCATCGTGTGGTTAGTTTAAGGGATGCAGGAGCAGTTTCGAATGGCGAGCTACTTCTATTCCGCTTATGAGCGAACTTGCGAAGCAAAGCCGAGCCAAGTGTTGGACTCCGATCCATTCAACGGCTGCAGGAGCAATTTCGAACGGTGATCTACCCCCGGCTCGTCTATAGACGTGTCGAGGAGGGAGAGTCGAGCCGAGTGCTGGACTCCGAACCATCGTGTGGTTAGAAAATTAAAGGCTGAGGTATGCGATAGTGTCAAAAATATGAAAAACTTTATTTATTAATATCTAATGGTCGGCTGCTTCTAAAGTTGCTAGCCGTTATTACAATGAAAAAAAACAAAGGAAAAATTACTAGCAGCAGGAGAGGAGTGGTCCGACATCTCGAGTTACTTAGATAGGCGTGGCTGCCTTCTCTTGGTATTTCAAAAGATGGTCGGCGTTCCAAGTCCTGGGAATTTCTCTGCCCTCAAGATCTTCTAGCTTGTATGCACCGGGGCGGATCACTTTGGAGACTTTGTATGGTCCCTCCCAATTTGGGGCCAGTTTGCTTTTCTGTCCGGGGAACGAGATGGCCAATTTTCGGAGGACCAGATCCCCTTCTTTCAGGTCGGTTGGGCGGACCCGTTTGTTGTAGGCGAGTTCGATTCTTCTCCGGTAACTTTGTTGCCGTATGGCTGCTCTTTCCCGGATTTCGTCTATCAAGTCTAGGCTTGTTCTGAGCTCCCTGGCATTCTGTTCTTCTTCAAAAGCTATCAAACGTGGAGAGGGTATCCCAACTTCTAGTGGGATGAGGGCCTCGGACCCATAGGTGAGATTGAACGGACTCTCGCCTGTCGGGGTCCGCTTCGTGGTTCGGTAATTCCACAACACATTGGGCAGCTGATCGACCCACAATCCCTTGGAGCACTTGTCGAGTCTCTTCTTGATGCCGGAGAGGATCTGTCGGTTGGCATTCTCGGCTTGGCCATTTGACTGGGGATGAGAGACAGAGGAGAATCGGTGTTGTATGGCTAGGTCTTCACATAAGGCTCGGAAGGCAGCTCCAGCGAACTGCGTACGGTTATCTGTAACTACGAGCCGAGGAACACCGAATCGGCAGATTACATTTTTCCAGAAGAATTGAACAACTCTATGTTCGGTAATTGTAGCCAGGGGCTCGGCCTCTATCCATTTCGAGAAATAGTCGACTGCCACGACTAGGAACTTCAATTGTCCGGGGGCTGGTGGAAATGGCCCCAGTAAATCCATCCCCCACATTGCGAAGGGGATTGGACTTGATAGGGAGGAGAGTGGTGCTTGTGGAAGGCGTCGGATGTCGGAATATTTCTGGCAGGAGGTGCATTGCCGAACGTGTTGTTCGGCGTCCCGTAGGAGAGTGGGCCAGTAATACCCGTAGTTTAACACTTTGTGCGCCAAGGCTCTGGAGCCGGAGTGGGCTCCGCCGATGCCCTCATGGAGCTCTTGCAGGGCGTAGTCGGCTTGTCCGGGGGAGAGGCACCTTAGGTAGGGTCGACCATCCACCTGGGTGAAGGAGCGCTTATACAGAATGCCTTCGACCAATATGTAACGCTCGGCTCGGGTCCTTATCTTTCGGGCTTCCTTCGGATCCCGGGGGTGGAGTCCGTCTCTTAAAAACTCGACGAGGGGCTTCATCCAATTGTCTTCGAGGGGGAGTGGCAGTGTTTCGACGGAGTTGAGAGCCTCGTCCTCTATGCTTGGCTTGAGGAGGACTTCTATCAGAACAGTTTGTTCGAGGCCTTGAAGGGATGAGGAAGCTAATTTGGACAGGGCGTCGGCCTGGGCATTTTCTTCTCTGGGGATTCTTCGGATGAGGGCCTCCTCGAAGAGCGCCATGAGGCTCTTTACTTTAGCCAAGTACTTTACCATCCTGTCATCGCGGGCTTCATATTCGCTGAGGACCTGGTTGACGACCAACTGAGAGTCGCTGAAGATCTGCAGGCGTCGCGCCCCTGCGTTTCGGGCCATCCCAAGGCCGGCTATGAGTGCCTCGTATTCGGCTTCGTTATTCGAGGCTTTGAAGTTTATCCGGAGGGAGTATTGGAGGACAAAGTCGTCTGGGCCTGCGAGGATGACTCTTGCCCCGCTCCCCTCGTTGCAAGAGGATCCATCGACATATACCGACCAGACAGGCGGTCCCTTCATTGTTTGTTCGGAGTCGGGGATAGTTGTTTCAACTATGAATTCGGCCAGCGCCTGCGCCTTGATTGCGTTCCGAGGCTGATAAGTAATATCATGTTGGCTTAGCTCGATCGACCACTTCATGAGGTGGCCGGAAGTCTCTGGCTTGTGAAGGATCTGTTTCAGCGGCTGGTCGGTAAGAACGACCATCGAATGGGACTGGAAGTATGGCCGAAGCTTTCTCGCAGCCATTATCAGGGCGTAGGCTATTTTCTCAATTTTCGGGTACCGGAGCTCGGCGTCCCAGAGCACTTTGCTGACGTAGTAAATGGGCTTCTGAGTTCTTTCTTCTTCTCTGACTAAGACCGCACTAAGCGTCTGTTCGGAGGCTGCCAAGTAGAGGTAGAGTGGTTCGCCCGGTATGGGTTTGCTGAGAAGAGGTGGATTGACGAGGTAAGCCTTAAGCTGGTCGAAGGAGTCTTGTTGTTGCTGCCCCCACTCGAATCCCTTAGCCCCCCTGAGGGCTTTGAAGAACGGGAGGCACTTCTCCCCAGACTTCGACAGAAAGCGCCGAATGGCGGCTAATCGACCAGTCAATCTCTGAACTTCTTTGACGTTTCTAGGCGGGGCCATGTCCAGTATGGCCTTGATCTTCTCCGGATTTGCCTCTATTCCTCGTTGGCTAACCATGAAGCCGAGGAACTTGCCCGATGAGACGCCGAACGCACACTTGTTCGGGTTGAGTCTCATATTGTGCTTTCTCAAAACATCAAACGCTTCTTGGAGGTCGGCCACGTGATCAATGCCTCGGATGCTTTTCACAAGCATGTCATCCACGTATACTTCCATGTTTCGGCCGATCTGTGCCTGGAATACCTTGTTAACGAGGCGCTGGTATGTTGCCCCGGCATTTTTTAGGCCGAACGGCATGACTCTGTAGCAGTAGAGCCCTTGGTCGGTCACAAAAGATGTCTTCGGAATATCCGGGGGGAACATCCTTATCTGATTGTAACCCGAGAAAGCGTCCATGAAGCTGAGGAGCTCATGTCCCGAGGTTGCGTCAATCAGAGTGTCGATGCTCAGCAGAGGGAAGGGGTCTTTAGGGCAGGCCTTGTTAAGGTCAGTGAAATCAATACAGATTCTCCATGTTCCGTTGGACTTTTTCACCATTACAACGTTTGATAACCACTCAGGATAATTCACTTCCTGTATGAACCGGGCTTTCAACAATTTGTCCACCTCCTCTTTGATAGCGAGCTGACGTTCGGGAGCGAATTTGCGCCTCTTCTGCTGGACCGGTTTGGACCCCGGATCAACACTGAGGCGGTGGACCAAGAGTTCTTCGGAGATACCGGGCATGTCTGTAGCTGACCATGCGAAGAGGTCTTGGTTGGCTCGGATGCATTTTACAATATCCGCGTATAGTGCGGATGGGAGGGTCTTGCTGACAAAGAACCTGCGGGTCGGCTCCTGCTCCGAGAAGAGTACCTCTTCCAACTCGTCTACCGGCTCGGAAGTTGGCCGAGCAGCATCTTGGGGGATCTCGAGTGTTTCTAAGGAGAGGACGGGTCCGAGGGTGGAAGTCATATAACACTTGCGGGCCTGCTCCTGATTGCCCCTTACTTCTCCCACTCCAGCCCGAGTGGGGAATTTCATTTTGAGATGGTAGGCAGAAGGGACGGCTTCAAGGGCGGCTAGGCCGGACCGACCCAAAATGACGTTGTAGGCCGCTGGGACATCTACGACCATGAAATCCATCGACTCCGTGCGGGTAGTAGGAGTTTTGCCGGCCGTGACATCGAGGGTGATTACCCCTTCAATCGTCACCGGTACTCCCGTGAACCCATGGAGCGTGTAGCCGGCGGGCTTGAGTCTGTCTCGGGAGAGCTTCAGCCCCTTGAAGGCGTCGAGAAAGAGGATGTTGACGGAGCTACCGTTATCCACTAAGATCCTCTCGACTTTGAAATTGGCCATGTGAAGGCTGATGACGAGTGCGTCACAATGAAGGGTGCGGACACCCTCGAGATCTTCGTCAGAGAAGGTGACGGGCACTCCGAGGCCTTTGGGAGGAGGGGTGGTTCGGACTGAGTTTACTTCTCTAATAAAAGCTTTCCGAGAAGAGTTCGAGGAGCCCCCCATTGGACCCCTGTGGATGAGGTGGAGGACCCGTTCTTCCTCAAACTCTGGCGTCTCTTCTCGTTCCGGACGTTTGTTAGCCCCCCGAGGCTGGGGAGGAAGCTCGGCTTGGTCCTTTCTCACGAATTTTGCCAACTGCCCCCTCTGGATAAGGGCCTCAATCTCGTTTCTTAGCGCACGGCAATCGTTGGTGTCGTGCCCATGGTCCCGGTGATAGCGGCACCATTTTTCTCTATCTCTTCTCTTAGCAGGGGTGTTCATCTTCGGAGCAGGAGGTAAGACCCCTTCTTTTTCGACTTCCATGAAAATGGCGGAGATGTTTGTGGTGAGGGGAGTAAACTTTTCAAATCTAGGGGGAGGTCGGCGCTGGCCAGCATTATCCTTCTGGAACTTCTTTGCTCCCTGTTCTTCCGTTCCCTTCCTCTTAGACCCGGAGGCGGTTCCTTCCCAGTTGGGCTGTTCCTCGGCCTCTTCAGCTCGGATGTACTTTTCAGTGCGGAGGAGGAGGTCAGAAAAGTCGTGCGGCGGTTTCTTGGCGAGGGAGGAGCGGAGGTTGGAATTGAGGATATTGGATTGGAACGCCGCGGTAGCGACGGATTGGTCGAGGGACGCGATGGTTCTGGCTTCAGCTGTGAACCTCTTCACGTAGTCCCTCAGTTTCTCCCCCTTCTGTTGGCGGAGGTGCAATAATGAGATGCTGGTCTTCTCGGCCCTTCGGCTGCTGACGAAATGGGTGATGAACAGGGTTTCAAACGGTTCGAAGGAGAATATCGATGCCGGGGCAAGGCGAGAGTACCATTCTCGAGCTGGGCCTTTGAGAGTTGCAGGGAATGTTTTGCAGAGGAGGGCATCGGAAGCTTGATGGAGGAGCATCAAAGTCTTAAAGCTTTCGATGTGGTCAACTGGATCGGTCTCCCCAGTGTAGTTCTCGAACTGGGGAGGTTTGAAACCGAACGGAACAGGGGCATCTACTATGGTCCGGGAGAACGGGGGTCGGCTAGGACGTAGGGTCCGCCCCCTAAGCTCCTCTTCTCGGTTTATCTGTCCCAAGAGCTTTTCCACCTCGTTTAGACGGCGGTTCATGGTGTCATCTCTCCGACGGTGATCTGCCAAGCCACGGGACTCGTCTTCGTATGAGGGGGAGCGAGGGCTGCGGCGATGGTAGCTTCGAGAACGACGAGGACTTGGGGTGCGCCTGGAATTGGTAGGAGCGGGTCGAGGAGAAGGGGACCGTTGGCGAGGGCTCCGGACCGGAGGAGGGGATGGGGCCCTCGGCTCATTGGGGTTCTGACGGAGGTTGAGGGCCTGTTGTACCATTGCTTGGAATTGTTGGAACTCGGCACGGGTGATGGGTGCCTCATTTTTCCTAGGCTGCTGCCGACTTGCTGGAGAGTGCCTCCTTCGGTAGTGATCGGGGGAGTCCTTTCTCCCTCTTCGGACGGGGGACCTCCTGTGCTCTCGGTGTCGGGGGGATCGCTCTTGCTGGCGGGAGGCTTCCCCCCGAGCCCGCTTTTCATCCAGATGGCGACGAAGGTCATCATCCTCCGGGCGTTTGGGAGGGGCATTGTGGCGACCAGAGGCTCGGGGATGATGGGAGGCCATGGAGGCACTGGAGGCGTTGTGGATGGAGAGGTTCTCTTGGTGAAGAGGCTGTTTCTGGGGGTTAGGACCCTTTGGATCAGGAGGTGGAGGGTTCCGTTGGAGCGGCTCTTCCATGGTAGGGGGGAGTTGGCCTTGTTGCTGAGCGGGATCAGGAAGGACTTCTTGCTGGTCAGGGTTGGGCGCTCGGTTGGAGCCTCTAGACCTAACTTTGCGAGGCGGCATGGCTGGAGAAAACCTGTTCACCGGGAAGAGGAGAGATCCCTATTCGTTAGTTTCCCACAGACGGCGCCAATCTGTTGCCGCTAAATTTGGTGTGGGGACACACAGATAGAACTTGTGGATTCTTGGGGAAACTGAATAGAAAGACCTGTGTACCTGTTCCGTCGGGCCTCGATCGTCGTTCCCGCCGTGCACCTGCAAAAAGTGCGAGACACCGGGGTTGTTCCCGGCGACGCACCTGATGGAACTCAGATGAATCCCAGGACTACGGATTGGTGTGCGTATCGATCGTTAAAGATAAACAGATTACAGATTGCTTAATTGTGATCTAACCCTATACAGTGGAAACTAGGGTTCACAAAGTATACCTGCGGTGAGAAGAAGACGACAGCGACCCCAAGATCTTCTGCACGTATTCCTTCCTCGGGTTGGACGTCGTGTGGGCGACGATCTCCCAACCTTTCTCCCTTGGCTGACCTCTCTTTCTCTCCTTACGTGAATCACGAGATTTGAGAAAAAAATCTTATATTTCAGATTGTTAATGACGGCCAGAGAAAATAGAGGATATATATAAGGCTACGGCAGGGACCATGAGGAGAAATTAGGGTTAGGTCTCCTAACGGATCTGGGTATCCCGTGTTCAGCCCGAACACACAACCCAGGCCCATTAACAATAGCTCGGTCCACTAAGGAGCTATTGTTGCACTACCTTCCTAATCCCAAATTAAATTTATGGGCTCCTTTTATTATATGCTCGTTCAACTCCCCATGTTAAGATATCGAATGTCCGTTGATCAAATTAAGTTACTGACAACTACATTGATCAACATCTTTTATCCTTAAGTAGTACCACTCAACTTTATTTGTCATGTCGGATATAATCCACCTGCAGGGTTTACATGACAATCCTTATGAGCTCCTTAAGGGGACATCATCAACCCGACGTATCGGGACATGGATTCCTTTTACAATCAACAGCCCATCATACATACAATGCTATTACCCAATTCATAGAGGTTGTTGATCCATAATGAATCTCACTCTTTTATGAGTCAAAGTAATGCACACTGCATATACATGTCTGTTATTATATCTGGATTAAGAGCATAAGCATCCATAATAACAGAGGTATTTGTTCTCTTTTATAGTCAGTACAAAGAGAACAACCTCAAGTGGTCCTGTTCAATACACACAAAGTGTACTAGTGTAAACCTATAGTCAAGATAGACTAATACCAGAATACACTACAACCTTTCCAATGGATTGTCCAAGTCCGTCTAGGTTGTGAACTATTTATATATTCCATAGGAAACTGATAATATGATCTTCTGTGTGTCACCTCACACCATATTATCAACCTTATAGAATATCAGACACTTGCATTAATATTATAATAAACACAATATGCAAACATATGCCCATATGATTCTCATTCAAAAAAAAATAAGGAAATAAAGTTAATACAAAAGTGATGCTTTCAGTATATAACCCTAACAGCACCCTCCGACGCTCAAGTCAGTAATCTGACAGACTATGAAAGAGCGCAAAAACTGGTGAAAGATTGATTACCTCTTAATGGAGATGGGTGGGGGGTATTTATAGGCGCCTTAGGGAACGGATTAGGAATGTAATCCTTGTGATCTGATATGGAATATTCTTCCTGTGAACAGATTAGGAATGTAATCTGATAAGGTATATTCCCTGTAATCAGATAAAGAATTTAATCCCAAATCCCGGTGAAAGGATAGGCACGAATCAGGGCCGTTGATTAATATGAATCAGGAACCCTAATTCTATCCCTTCTGAGCTGGGTTTGCTGCGGGTTGAAACCCGTACCCGATTAAGGTGGATCCGTTCGCGGGTAAGTGGATTTTCGGGGAAGATAACCAGTACCCGCTTCAGACCCGTCAGAAGGTGAAATTACCGCTCTACCCCTGTGCCTCAAGATTCGTGATCCATCTGGACGGTTCCGATTTAACCCCATTTTTAGCCATATCAGTGACAAAATAAATAATATGGTGCATTCATGATACACAATAATATGGTGATGATTTTATATGTTAAACAATGTGGTGTATGCATATATGTGATGTAATGAAAAGATAAATAATATGGTGAACTTCGAATATGTGTTAATAAGTTTAGATAAAAGATGAGATGATGTGTGTTAATAAAATGATATATTAATTCTCATGATAAATGTCAAAGATGTGACAATTTATTGAAATAAAAGATGAGATGATGTGTGGTGACAATATGAGATGAAATGATGAAATGAAAGTGATGATAACAAATAAATTTTGTTGACCAGTACTTACAACAATCCTGCGGGTTTGGGCTAGACCTCCTAATACCCAAGGACCAGCTTGGGGTGCATGATTATTACCCAAACTATGTTTGGGGTGCGTGTTTTTATCGTCCAAGCTATCGGCTTGAGGCCCGATTATTCCCTCGATGACAGATGTCACGAGGAAGTACCCTTGTGAAACTAGGGGTGTGTGTTTTCCCTCGCTGGCTTCGACTGGGAGGAAGTACCCAAGTTCTACTTGGGGTGCGTGTTTTCCCTCGCTGGCTTCGGCTGGGAGGAAGTACCGAAGCTCTACTTGGGATGTGTGTTTCCCTCGCCGGCATAGGCTGGGAGGAAGATGTAGCCTCGAACGCGTAAGACCTCGGGGAGGTAGAGGTCCGCATGTTTACTGGGCTGTCGGCTTTCAGTATATTAAGATATTGTGGCTCACTGGTCGACAAATTAATAAAATAAATAAATGTGAAATGAATATGTGAAAGTAAATAAATTATATGATGTGAAATGTAAATGAGAAAATAATGAAAGTAATTGATGTGAAGCAGAAATGAGAAAGTAAAGCAAGTGTGTGAAGCGGAATGAATATAAAAAGTAAAAGGAAACATATTTATGAATGAAGATGAACATTAAAGAAAATGAGTCATGAGAATGTAAATGAAGATGAATGGTAAATGCAGTATGTGGTTAAATGAGTATGTAAAGTAAAGAAATTGCATTGTATAAATATAAATATAAAAGAAAGATATTGTGCTACGAGAAGATTTTATAAAAAGAGAATAAATTATGTTAAGTGTTTAAATATGAAAAGTGACGATGTGGTGTTATATTAATGAGTATGAAAAAGTGAAGAAATTATGTATGTGAATTAATATGAATAAATTGAAGAAATTCCGGTATGAAAATAAATCTTTGAAGTAAAGAAAATGTATATGTATTATATGAATGAAAAATAAAGTAATGTGTAATATGAATGTGAAACATGAAGTAAAGTGTATTATGTGATGTTATGAGAATGGTTATAAAACTAAAAATATGTTATGATATGAGTTTACTGCACCTTGGAATTGTGTCGAGGAACTACTCGCCCGCTATTTCCATGGAGATTGTGGGAACTACCTGGCTTGGCACAACTCCTAGGGTGAATTAGTGGGTTGTTGACATGATAGATGTAGTGGGAAATAGTAAATAAAAAGTAAAGTAAAATTGTAAGATGAAAACGAAAATAAAGTAAAGTAATAACCGAGCTATCGGCTTGGGATGTGATGTGATATTAGCGAAGTCCTACTTGGGGTGCAGTGATTATTACCCAGCTTGTCTGGGGTGTGGTGATTATTACCCAGGCTATCAGCTTTGGGGTGTAGTGTTTTATTACTCAAACTATGTTTAGGGAGGTATTATCTAATAAGAATGAAAGTGAAGTAAATTAAAATATGAGATGTAAATGAGAATGGAAGTCAGATATATTATCGAAAAGAATGAGAAGCAACTAAAATTGTATGATGTGATGAAAATGAATTGTAAAGACAAGTAAATGATAAACTGAGAATGAGCATTAAAATAATTTGTCTGATGAAATCAGAGTGCAAAGAAGATAAATTGTAATGTATATAATGAGAATGAAAGTTAACATATTACGAGATATTATGATATGTGTTATAAGCTATGAATGATGTGATATTATGAGATTGAATGCATGTGAACAAGATGTGATGGAAACAAATGAATGTGATAATATATGATCGAATAAATATGAAGTTAGGTGATGAGTATATATATGATGATATTATAAGATTGAATGAGTGTGATGTTATGCAATGAAAATGATTAGTAAATGAAGTATGTGGTTAACTATGTATAAAAAACGAGGTAATTACATTGTGTAATCATAAATGAAAATAATGGATTGGTGATGTGAAGATATTTAAGAAAAGAGGAACATTTGTGATTGTGATTAAATGGAAAGTAAGGAATTATACATGTGAATTAGTGTTAAGTATTGAAGTATAAAGTGAAGAAATTAATTGTATTAATTAATATGATGTGGTGTATATGAGATTAATCATGAATGAGTTATGTGTGTAAAATTAATGTGAATAAGTCAAACAAATTGTGGTATGGAAAAGAGTACGAAAAGTAAAGAAAGTGTGTATGTATGATATAATATTATATGAATGAAAAATAAAGTTATATGTGATATTAGTGGGATACATTTAGTGTTGTGTGTTAAGTGATGGATATGGGAATGATTTCAAATATAAAAATAAATTGTGATATAAGTTTATATAAGTTGATATGCCTTGGAATTGTGCCGAGGAACTACCTGCCCGCTATTTCCATGGAATGGTGGGAACTACCTACTGAGGCACAACCTCAAGGTACTGATAGTGGTTATGGATATGTAGATGGGTGCAGATTTAGAAGAGTACTTTGATATAAAGTTGTATTTATGATGTTTTTATGTACAAATTTCAGGTTGAATTTTTTTATCTGGATATTTGTAAGTTCATTCTATTTTCGTTATACAGTTTAATTTATTTGCAAAACTAGTAAATTATACTCACAACAGACATGGATAACCCGTTATTTTCTAGGGGTTAGGGGAGTCCCTCCCAGAGGGTGGAAGACCCTAACTCTCATGTAGGTTTTGATAACTGCAAGGTGAGATAGTGTAACACCCGACAAAATAGCCTATAACTCTTTTGCACTATAATCCGTACATAGTTTAAAATTGCATGCGATTATGTATATTTCCTAATAATAAATTTTTATATACATAATTTTTTAAAAAATTCACTTTATCTTATTTTAAGTATGTAGATAATATATATATATATATATATATATATATATATACATGCTTGATTTGATCGTAACGGATCGTATATGATATACAATCTATAATTACTTTGAGTGTGAATATGACTGTGTATATTTTATAATTTAAATATTTAAATATATTTTGCTATGGATATCAAAATATTAATTTGTATTATAAATAATCATACATTGTTTTTTATTAGGGTTATAGTTTACTAAAACTAGGGTTAGAGTTCTTTGACCTAACCTAGGGTTAGTAACCCTACTTCTCAAATGAGAATTGATGAGATCATGGATGAGATCTTGATGAGATCCTAGGGCTCACAATGAGCCAAGTTTGTGGTGGAAATTAGAAGTTAGGAAATTGCTAGGAAATTTCCTAAAAGCTATGTTTACTCAATCCACACCCTCCATCGCACTCACCCCTCACCTCCTCATCTCCACCCTTTAAAAACCTAAATTTCCTGCCTGCCCCCTCCTCTCTCTCCCTCCATTTTATAAAACCCTATTTCTTTCATCTTCACATTCTCATTCTTCATCTAAGTTGTTTAAAAAAAAGTAGAAGAGTAGAAGAGAAAAAGAGAAAAGAAGTATTAGATTAGCCAAAAAAAAAAAAAAGGAGAGATCTTTTGTTATAGGAACACAAGAACTCAAAGAAGCAAGCTTGGAGGAGGAGGCAACTTTGAAGACAATATCAACTTCTCTTTTGAAAGGGTGGGGGTTCTCAAAACTCATCTTTTAAATTTTTCTTGTATGATTCTTGTGAGTAGAAGTAGAAAGTTAGTAGCTTGATTGACATGCATAAGTAATGGTTGAGTTTCACAAATTGAGTTTGATGATTGAATACAATTTATTATCTAGTTGCCAGGAAGAACATGTATGTGATGTGTAAGCTTAGGAATTTCTAACTCACAAATGGCTTAGAATTTGATCATGAAATTTTTGTGGCATGCTCTAGGATGAGTTTAGAGAATCCTCTAATTTTATCATATTTTTCTGGGTTTATTAAGTAGCTCAAACAATTACTTCATTTTCGGGCAGTGAGCAGTGGAAAATCTAATGTGTTTATGAAATTTGGGTGCTGTTCCAAATATCATATCTCGGGATTCGTTGGGTATTTTAAGCTAAAATTTTACTAGGTGTTCTTGAATGTGTTAGCTACTATAGTTTCAAATTTCAGATTTTTCTGAGTTTGTTTGATACTTCAAAAACATATGGATTTGCAACTAGTCATGAACCAAAAGCTGGTTTAGCTATGTTTGGGAAGTGAAGTTCATTTATTCATAACTTATTGGTGCATAATCTTGCAATAAAATTTTTACTGTAGTTTTTAGTATGATTCTACATCATGATTCTAAAATTTTAGAATTGTTAGATAACATTTGATAAAGTTTTTAAAAAAATTGTATAGGAAGGTAGACAACATATCTGAAACAGAAGAGAATTTTATGCTATGTTTGAAGAGCCATAAATCTCTGTGTATTATGAATTTGAATGTAATTTTTGAGTATGTTAGAATTGTACATGTCAAGTAATTGAATCTAAAATTTCAAAAGTATTGGACTTATGGTTGAATTGATATTGACTTTTGAGTACTGTATGTTCAGTTCAGTTCAGCTTTTAAGTAGTTAGTGAATTTGTGGAATTCTGGAATTGTACGAGTAGAATCTCAAGAATTGATCAACTAGAGATTTGTAGTAGAGCGTATTAGCTTTCCAAAACGTCTGGAACCATGCAATTCCAGTTTGTATAGCAAAAATTATGATTTTTCTAAGTAGGGGCAGAACTAGTCTTAATAGAAGAACTTGGGTTTTGTATAGGAGTTCATTTCCCTGATAGAAATTGGAGTTTTAGAGTATTTTAATGGATGAATCTGAGAATGTGATCAACTAGGAAGTTATAGTAGACACTCCTAGCTTTCTATAGATTCTAAGATCGAGTAATTCAGATAAGTGAAGCAAGTTTTTATGTCAATAGTAAGATGCAGCAATTGTAAGGAAGAATGTACAGCTAAGAACATATAGAGATTGTATAGCTTACAGATGGATTAATTTGTCACGCCCCTCTTCCTAGAAGAATAAGAAAAATACAGTATGCGACTAAGCCAAGCGGATAGTTTTCACCATCCATAAGCTGTACGGACCTGCTTGACTCATCATAATAGTAAATATAATAGTATACTCCAACTAGGCATGCAAAAACAATCATAACTCAACTGTATTTATTTCATCAATAATAAATGTTCCAACAAATAATAGATCCGAAACAAAATAATAATCTTGGGACAATAAGCTTAAATACAAGTCTCAATACAATTGAAATAAAATAGTTTATCAGAATATTTTAAGCAAATTATTCCAATTGTGCAGCTTAAAACTTTTGCTCACCAACTCCAGTAGGCAATTGATCAGCAAAACTTGCTCATATGGTAATTACAAGCAAAATAGGAAAATAGGAAAACATAACAACCGTTAGATGCAAGTCCGGACCGCAAGCAATACAAGTAGGAAAATGGGGGAAAAACTAAACTAAACGGGTAATACTAATATGGAGAGGGTAGCAAATATAACAGTCTAACAGTAAGGATCAACAATAACAGTATGTCAACGGTAACAGTAATCAACAGCAACAGGAAAGATCCATAGTAACCGTAACAGGATATGACAGTGTAAACAGTTATTCTTATGTCTAATGTTCATTACTAACTAGGTAGCACTTCATGCGTCCAGATTTTACCACATGGTTGCTACAGCAAACAGGTTCGTTTCATGATTTCGTAGTGGAACTTCTATAGGGAAATATATTCGGACAAACAGTAACAGTAACAGTAATAACAACAATCAGTATCATGGATCATGCTCTCATGCATTCAGAGATAAACAGTAGGTACCACAGTAAACATTGGGGAAAACGAGTTCCCTCCGAATATGCATTTCTATAATGTCCAATACTCGATCTTTTCTCTTAAAAACCCCGGCTTGATTTCTTTTATTATTACTAAACATGTGTGAAAGAATACAACAGGCTAAAGACATGAAAAGAACAGAGAATAAGTCTAAGATGAAATAGTGATTACAACGGTTGATAAAAACAACTCATAATGGTCAAAACAACAAAATTTTCAGTTCTGGACAGCAAGACACTACTGTACCAAATCTGATATATCCGTTGCTACAGAATAGCAAATCCAGATACGTCAAAAAATCTAGAAACTAGAATCTCTGATGATTTCAGCACATATATACAAGTCACATATCAGTCACGGAAACAGGGTCGAAATCGTGTTCAGCTAGAAAATGCAAAATCTTGTTTATAAGCATGAAAAGAGTTTAAAATCATCATAATTAAATCTGAGAAAAATATGGAAGATTCCTTAACATATCTAGTTTCAAAATATAAAATATCATGAATTTATATTACAGAAAGTATTGTCAACAAAATTAGGAAAACAGAGTAATGCAACAAAATCTCAATTCTAAAAGTTCAGAAGTAGCAGTACCAAAACAGAGGTAATTCATAAAATTTAATTCCAAATCCAGATCCGTCAAAAGGATGATAAAATAGACAAATGAGACTACACTTCTTATTCACAAAGTTTTCATCAAAAACGAATAGAATCAGGTTGAAAACGTAATTCTTTACTGAATAGCATGCAGTTTAGAGTATTTCAATTGGTTTCAAAAACATGAATTGAGATAAAAAAACTCATTAATTATTTTCACAAAAATTAGGGATTGTTCCCAGTCATATCTAAACATACTCAACAAAATATAGAGTTCAAATTCTACATTTAACGTCAGTTTTAAAATAAAATTCCATACAGAATACATATAGTTTAGAATCTGAAAAATATGATATGTTTGCAGTAAAACAGCAATAACTCATGCATCGAAACTTGGAATTAAGATCCGTCGAAAGTTCTGGAAACTAGAAAACAAAGTCTACAAATCATATTCACAAATTTATTTATTTTAATGATATTAACAGGTTCAAAATTACTATAAAAAAATAGGACAACAGTAAACAAAAGTTTTTTTATGCATTTTATCAAACAAGTTAAGTACAAACAACAGAAGAGTAGGGTGTCGCCCTAACAGGATGGGCGGGATTAGGCCTTCGGATCGGCCCACCATGAGGCCTAGCAACAACAGTAGTGTGCGGAACAGTCTGCCGAGGAGGAGACAACGTGCCACGAGTCTGCTCCTGAGCTCGAGCTGCCTCAAAATCCTCAGCATAAGTATGCAGGTAAAGGGAGATGAGCTGCACCCCGAATATCTTGCTCAAGTCCCAGTGTGAATCTACGAGCCCTGTCCTCTTCGTTCGCCACAAGAATGGCTGCGAAGCGGCTAAGTGTGGTAAATTCCGCTACATATTCATCCACAGACCTGGAGCCCTGTTTAAAGAAAGTCTCATGTTACAACATTGCATGAACAATATGTAACAAAATTCCAATACTAGAACAATGACCAACCTGTTTCAGGGCCAGGAACTGTTGCTCCACTTCCACTCGAGTGCTGCTAGGGAAGAACTTCTCCAAGGTGCTCCTAGTGAAAGTGGCCCAAGTAATCGGCCATTCGAGACTCTCGGACTCAGACCTCCACCAAATATGAGCCAGATCCACTAGTTGGATGGTGACCACATCCACTCTATCAGCATTTGCAACTCTTGCTGCCAAAAGCAACTGCTCAATACAGGTCAACCACTGTTCGGCTTCCAAAGGCTTCTAGTGCCGGAGAATCTGTCAGGATGCAGCCTCATGAAATCTGTGACTATATCCTGACGGGGAGGGAGAGCTGTCTGCATAGGCACAGCGGAAGGCAGAACCCGGGTAGTTTCCAAAGCAGCCATCACAAGGTCATTGTGGTTTTGCTGCATATTGATCAACCATTCCAACACATTGGTAACGGACTCAATCCTGGGCTGATCTTCCTGAGGACGAGAAGTGGAACCTCTGCGAGCCATGGTTTGCAAAAGATCAAAAAACAATCAGCATCCAGATCAAAGTTGATTATAATTAATTTATGTATGCATGGTCTGTGTACTGTTGAGCCAATCCTAGATCGAGCCAAGCTTGTCGAATATATCAGTCAAACTAATACATTGGCCAAACCTGGGCTCTGATACCACTAAAAAAACCATGTCACGCCTCGCTTCCCAAAAGAGAATACGAAATACGGATACGTGACTAAGTCCAGCGAATGATTTTCATCATCCATAAGGTGTCAGGATCTTTATAACATTTCACAGGAATAATCCGAGTAGGAAGCAAGAGAAGTCAACCACGCATGCATATATGAATCAATACCAACATAATTTACTTGAAACAAAATTTGATAATCTCAAATAAACTAGTTCTGAACAGGTCAATAATTCTGGGTCACATTGCCCAATACAAATAATCCAAGTAACAGATACATTAATTCAAATAAGCAATAGGAAATAATAATAATAGCAGCAAGAACTCCAGGATTAGAATCTCAAATCACCTACTCCATCAGGAACTAGTCACCATAATCTGCAATTTAATAAATTGCAGAGAAAAAGGGAAAAGAAAACAAAGCTCCCGTCAATGCAAGTTACGGGCCGATTGTAGTGCAAGCACAAGTACAGGAAAAGATAAACAAAATATAGAGTAACAGCGGAAACAACATAGCATGGAATAGGCATGTCAACAAGGCAGGATAACCATCATGAATCAGGAAACAAAATCAAGTAACATGATATACTAAAAGGGTACAGGTAACATGTATCAAGTGTCATGCAAGCAGGTAAACAGGTAATAGATGAACAGGTAAACAGGTCAACAAGTAGCATGTACAGAAAAGTATATAATAGGTGTCATGTTATGTCAAGTCTGGTATCATTACTATCTAGGTAGTACTTCATATTATGTCAAGTCTGGTATCATTACATTCAAACAGTTACATTTAGATTTCGTAGTGGAGTCCATAGGGCCGTGTACTCATGGATCAGGAAAAACAGGAACAGGAACATGTACAGGTACAAGTACAGGTAGAACCTACTGGTCTTCTTCAGAGTACACCTTCCTATAGGGAAGTGTGCAGTCAGGTAATCACGTAAACAGGATCGTGTATCATGTAGTCATGAACACGTAACAGGTGGGAAACATGGGCCCTTTCTAAGTACATATTTCTATATTTTCCACAACGAGATCTTTCCCTTAACCCCGGCTTGGTTATTTATTATTATTGTCAAACAGGCATGTATGTGTCACAAACAGGGCAAGAATAATATGGTATCAACAAGTAACATGTTCAGGTTGAAAGAAATATATGTACAGGTAAAAGACAACTCATAAAAGGATAGAACAACGAAAATTCTAATTCAAGACAGCAAGACAGTATTGCACTAAATCTTGGATTTCCTTTGCTATGCAAATCTGGACCCGTCAGAGAATCTGGAAAATAGACTCTCAGGCCGAATCCAGCAAATATGTATAAGTCATATGGTATTTGACGAAAACAAGGCTCAAAACAGAATTGTATCCAGAAAACATCTTCAGCCAGAAATCAGAAATTTGTATTCATACACTGAAAAACAGCATAAAAACTTACTGACTAAATCCACGAAAAACCTGGGTTATTCCCTATTATGTTTTGTAAAAGAAAATAAAGTTTCATAATTTTCCAACATAGATAGAATAGTCAAGTAATATCAAAAAGTAGCAAGATACAGAAAGTTTGTAAATCTGGAATCATAAACACAGCAGTACTAAATCAGTAATATCTTACAAAATATACATCTAAATCCAAATCCGTAAAAAGGGTGATAAAATACATACAATAGGCTACAATTCATATTCACAAACTTTTTATAGACAACAAATAGAATTAGGTCGAAAGTATGTTTCTTAACAGTATGAAAATTCTGCAAGTATAATGGTCGTTTGCAAGCATAGAATAGTGTATAAAAGTTATCAATTAAATCCACAAAAATTAGGGGTTAATCCCAATCAAGTCTATTTGTACTCAGCAGAATATTAATCAAAATATTACCTTTAACATCAGTAGAAAAATAATTAGTCATATAGAATTCATATAAAACAGAATCTGGAATTTTCTACACATCTGTAGTAAAATTGTCATAACTTGCAACTCATAAATCGAAACAGAGATCTGGCAGAAAATCTGGAAAGTAGAAAGAATTCTCTGTAATTCATATTCACAAATAATTTCCATATACTGACATTAATAGGGTCTAAAATACTGATAAGAAACGAGGTAATAACAAGGACAGAATTATTCTTCTTGCATAATATCAACTAGTCCATATGAAACTCATCCAAATCATAACAAATGTGAAATATAGTGTACTAGATGTCCATGCAACATGGTATAGGGTATTTTACAAGTCTACTACGAGTTAAACTATGTTGAATACATCATGCATACAAGATCATACAACACCTCATAATCATGGACACATGCATGTATACAAGAATTGATTATCTCTAACCCCAAATTCATGTCGTGTGTGTAATGAGATAAGTATGGGCAAATCAACACATAGAAACAAGATAGAACAGGGGTTTTGCACAAGAACTGTCACTAGAACACAACTACACTACAGGTGGTATTTAGTACTTGTATTTGCAACAAAAATTAATACAAGTTACTTGCCTTATACATGACGATGAAGGATTTCCGGGCAACGAACTCAACGAATGACTACAAACGAGCGAACCCACGACCAACACATGCACACGAGAGAGACGGAGTCGGGGTGCACAGCGTCGAGGGAAGGCAACGGCAAGGGGCCGGCGGAGTTGCTACTGCTGAGGTGAGGGGACAACAAAGGGGGGTGTGGCCGGCTGCTGGCGTCGCTCTGGAGGAACCAAGGCCAGGCAGGGGTGGCGCTAGGGAGCTCGCGACAGTAGGGTCTCCGAGCTGTGGTGGTTGTGGTCTGGCGACGCGATAGGAGGAGGCAGGGAACTAGGGGAGGGCACTACGGGGTGCTGGGGTCTGCGACACGATGGAGGAGGAGCATAGGGGCCTCCTAGATCTGATTCTGTTGTGGTCGCGAGGACAGGAGGCCGGAGAGGGTCGGGATGAGGGTGAACGGGGAAGAAGAGTAGGACGGCTGTAGGGAGTTAGGGTTTTTGAGGGGATGGGTTTAGAAATATAACAGGGTAGATATATATATAGGGTTTAGGGTTAGGGATGCACTGGGTAATCGGGTAACGGGTATGGGTTTAGGGTATATTGGGTATTGGTTAACAGGTTGCGGGTTAGGAGTAAATGTTTATTAGGCTGAAAGGGGTTTTGGAATAAACGGGTTAGTGGATCCAATAGGGTATTATAATGGGTTTAATAGGGTTTTAATTAAAAGATTCAACAAGAGGTATATGTTTAAATGAATGAATAAAATAGGACATGAACAATTATAGAATAGGGCTCAAAATAATAGCTCGAACAATCAGAGACGAAACAATAGGAGGCAATAGAATCAAGAAACTCAGGTAAGAAGACGACAAATCAAATAATTGGATAAATAGAAAATGAAGATCCAATACACGGTCCAAAAAGAGATACAATAAGAATCAAATACACGGGAAAAGAAAATACACCCAAAATACAGAAAACGAAAAACAGGTGTTACAAATCCTACCCACCTAACAAGAAGAATTTCCTCCTCGAAATTCAAACAAGAAGTACATAGGGTAACCCCTAAAAGAAAAGAAAGAACAAAGCAAAAAACTACTCAAAAAAATGATGAAACTTCTGCTGAATCTCCTCCTCCAGCTCCCAAGTCGACTCACCAGGCGAGTGAGGATTCCAAGAAACACGAACCAGCTTGATGACCTTATTCTTAAGCACTTTCTCTCGCCGATCCAAAATAGCAACTGGCAGAATCTCACAAGTCAAATCAGGTCGAACGGTCAACTCAGAATAGTCGATCACGTGGCTCTCATCTCGGATATATCTCCTAAGTTGTGAGACATGGAAAACATCATGCACTCCTAATAAAGCTGGAAGCAATGCAAGACGATAGGCCACCTTGCCTACTCGTTCCACAATATCAAACTGTCCAATAAACCTAGGGTTGAGCTTGTCCCCATAACCAAACCGAATGACACCTCGCCAAGGCGATACCTTTAGGAAAACATGGTCACTAACCTTAAACTCCAACGCTCTCCGGTGGATATCAGCCCATCGTCACTGCCTATCCTGAGCTGCCTGCAAGTGCTTTCTGATCTGAGTCACCGCATCAACTATCCTGGTGATCAACTCCGTACCCAACAACTTTCTCTCACCAATGTCATCCCAACACACTAGTGATCTGCACTTCCTCCCATAAAGTGCCTCGAAAGGTGCGACTTTAAGAATGGCCTGAAAGCTGTTATTGTACGAGAACTCTACGAGATGCAAATGGTACTCCCATGATCCACCGAACTGCAGCATACAGGATCTCAACATATCCTCTAGAGTCTGGATGGTCCTCTCTGACTGTCATTCTGTCTGGGGATGAAAAGCTATACTGTACTTCAATTTACTCCCCAAACTACTCTGAAGACTCTCCCACAATTGAGATATGAATCTCGTATCCCTGTCGGATACAATACTGACTGAAACCCCATGAAGTCTGACGATCTCTTGAATGTACTTCTCAGCTAGGCTCTTAGTAGACTGTCCAACACGGAAGGGAATGAAGTGCGCACACTTCGTCAGTCGGTCGAAAATTACCCAAATGGCATTATGACCCTTAGGACTCCTCGGCAAAGCGGTCACAAAGTCCATAATGATGTGTTTCCACTTCCACTCCGGAATGAGAAGCGGTTGAAGAAGTCTGGTGGTTCTCTGATGCTCTGCCTTCACCTGCTAGTAGATCAAACACTGAGACACAAACTGAGCCACAACCCTCTTCATACCGTGCCACCATAAATGTAGCTTCAAATCCCAATACATCTTAGTACTTGTAGGATGAATAGAATACGATGACTGGTGGGCTTCCTCAATGCGTTTTGGGATTTATTGTGCATTTTATTGGATTTCCGATCCTTTGCCATGTTAGTTTTCACCTTTTCGCATTGAGATATAATTATATGTTATTTTTGTTTTTGCTTAGTAATTAAATCCAATTATAAAAATAATGATGGAGTAAGTTTTCGAAACTATCTTATCAGTTTTGTATTTTTGTTTCTTGGCTTAGAGAAGTTCTGAGGACAGAACTTTTCTAAGGGGGGAGTGATGTAGTACTCCGTATTTTCAAATATTATTTTAAAGATTTGAAAATGAATGAAAATGATTTTCTAGAGATTTAATAAATATTTTCTGAAGGTTTATCTTTTTACACGTGCGAAACACGTGCCAATATTTTTGGTGTAAATATCCAATTTTATATTTTTAATAAGTTCTCATACTTCTTATGGAGTATATTCTAAAATTTGGGATTTTTCTGAATAGAGAAACTATTTTTATAAATATCTCGAAAGAAAGAGGCTTTTATGTAAAAAGCCGTTTGGATCTAAAATCAGTTATGAAAATTCGTTTTTACTGATAATTTGGTTTCCCATAGTTAACATTTAAATTTAAATATATCTAGATTTTATTTAAAGTCGATTTGGTGAAGATTTAAACAAAAAGGGTGTTTTTGCAAATATGAAATTTATGCAGAATCTTGTGCAAATGTTTTCCTGGAAAGTAGAAGTCAAATATTTTGATTGGAAAATATAATATGTATTATTAACATTATTTATGATTTTTCCGAATTTTTATGAATATTTTATGATGTATTTGCAAATATTACAAAAGGGAGGGCTTTTGTGCAAAATCGCCACCCTGAGTTGTAAATCCGAATTTTTCTTGTTTACTGGGCTGTACTGGATTGCTGGACAACTCAGTGATCAAAAGATTTGATTTGGTTTTGATTCAGTTAACCTATTTCAACTAAGAAATGGGTTATATATGTAAAGTTATATTTGGAAGGATTCTTTTGCAAATATGTTTCTAAAACCCTAATCTTTCAATCCCAACCTGTATAAAGAGGGTGTGCAGCCGTCATTCTCTGCACAACACAAGTTTTATTATATCTTTTATTTTCTTGGTGATTGAAGAGGAGGATTTTGGATCTCACAAAAAAAGGGCCTTTCTTGTTGGATCTCTTCATTCCTAAGGTGAGTGACATTGTTTTGTTTTATTTGTTTTGTGTATGTTGTAGGTGAATGACATAATTGTTTGTTGTTTTGTATGCTTTCTTTGATTTGTGTGTATCATATGAGAATGATATGAATGTTTAGATTGATTTGGATGTTGAATATGTTGGATGGATGAAAACTTGGATCTTTGATAAGAACCCTAGATATTCGTGTGAGAATGATTGTAGATTTGTTGAGAACTTAATATAAATTATTAGTAGGCTAAAAATGTTGGAATATTGCTGATTTGGTTGAGCTTGATAGATGCCATGCATTAATTAAATTAAAGATGAGATTTTTGGATTATTGGTGAGTTGGATAAAAACTACTTGACCATGTTGAGGATAAATTCGTTTTGTTTATGAATCGACTATAGAAAATAGTTGAGATTGAGTTGAGGAATTTTGTGAATGATTAATGGTTTAGAGGACCATGTTTTGAGGATTTGAGTTATGAAGATTTAAATTGAGGATTTGTGATTTTTGTAAAAGAAGTTGTTTGGACATGGATTTCTCAAATGCTAAGTTTAAATCTAATTATTTTGGTATTAATAAGATTTGAAAAATAAAGGGAAGTTATTTTATTATATGACTGATTTATAAAAGCCCTGATTTTTACATATGTACAACCAAAATTAGGCAGACTATAGGCCGACAGTCGACTGTCAGACCTTTCAGTCGACTGGTACGACCCAGCTGCTGTGTCTTTAGCTTTTTGTAACCCGTTCTGGATAGTCAACTTAGACCCTTGTTCAGTCGACTGGTGTACTTAGACTTATTTTGCAAATTTGTTGCAGTATATTTTCTGGACAGCCGACCTATGACCTCTTTAAGTCGACTTATGTACTTAAAATATTTTTAGTGAAAATTATTGGAATTTGTCTCGGGTAAGTCGACTGGTAGCTTTTCAAGTCGACTTATATGACTTAGTTTATTTTCTTAAAAATCTTGGATATTGTCCTCTGGACAGTCGACTTACCACAGTATGAGTCGACTGGTACTGATGGATTTTTGTAACTTGAGTGTTCTTTCGAATGCTTGGCTTTCAGATAATTCAGTCTATACCTTGCCTTCAGTTAAGCATTTGATTTGAGATATTCAGTTGAGCTAATTTTGTTTAGTGGAAAGTTGATTAAGACTTTTGAGTTTGAGTCTCTAGAGGTGTGTGACCCTAGTATACCGGTGTTGAGTTATTTTGTTGAGGCCCGTGAGGCATTTCAGTTAGTCAGTTTTGAATTTAGGCCGGTAGAGTACCAACTCTAGAAGATTCGTTACGTAATTAAATAACCCAAAAAAAAAAAAGATAAGGACAGGCACTAGTGGTGATATGATGAACGGGAACATGGGTTATGCACCTCAGTATGGCTTTCGGTGTGGGATTTAATCTCCGGAATTATCCAAGTACTTACTTAGGGTGTGGGATTCATCTCCGGAATTATCTCAGGTAAATTACCTGCGGTGTGGGATGTATCTCCGGAATTATCCAAGTAGTTACTTCGGGTGTGGGATTGATCTCCGGAATTATCGGAGTCGAGGCGACGCACATGGGGTATTCATGTGATGAGGGTCATTGTTTCGGTGTGGGATTTAATCTTCGGAATTATCGAAGTAACTTACCTTGGGTGTGGGACTCATCTCCGGAATTATCTCAGGTAAATTACCTGCGGTGTGTGATGTATCTCCAGAATTATCCAAGTAATTACTTACGGTGTGGGATTGATCTCCGGAATTATCGGGGCAAGGGCTAGTACTCACAGTTTATCTTTATCTCGTAGTAGTCATCGTGTTAGGAATAGTTGCATAGCGGGGATTGAACCCTATAATGTGAAGACGTTAAGGGCTTGCACCGAACCTATGTAGAATGGGATGCATAAACTTCGACAAGTATGCATTAGAGAGTCCGCATATAGAATTCGTGTTGTCTTGACTTGGTTTTATGCGTGTGTTTTCCAGTTTTCCTACACTTGACACTTAGACTAGATGCACTTGTTGTTTTCATTCTATGATGTTTCTATGCTTTACATCTTCGTTATTCCTCATTCATTTAGCATTGTGGTTAATACATGTTGTTGATGACTTTATGTTTTACGATTAAATTATGTTGTTTGTTTTCATGTCACTCACACCATTTATGGCTGACCCCTTTAGTTTTGGGGGTTAGGGATCATCTCTAGCCTCGTGTGTTACAGGTTGTTGCTTAGAGTTTGGAGGCTTGGATGCTTGAGTTAGTTTTGAGATAAGCAGATGAAATAGAGCTTTGTGTAAATTGGTGTAAAAAGATGTATTGTGAAAAGAAAGTTGTAATTCAAGGTGTTTGTCATTCCGCTGTGTTTGAAAAAGATGGTTGTAATAAAAGTAAGCAATAAAATTATTTGTGTTTTGAGCTATGTGTACTATTACATTGAAGTTGATGCTGGGATTGTGCCACGTATTTTCTAAGTTATTATATTAGAAATTCGGGGCGCTGCAGAATCGGCCCACCAGAAGGCCTAGCAACAACAGTAGAGTGCGGAACAGTCTGCCAAAGAGGAGACAACTTGCTACGAGCCTGCTCCTGAGCTCGAGCTGCCTCAAGAGCCTCAGCATAAGTACACAAGCGAAGGGAGACGAGCCGCACCCGAATATCTCGCTCAAGTCCCAGTGTGAATCTACGAGCCATGTCCTCTTCGTTCGCCACAAGAATGGCTGTGAAGCGGCTAAGTCTCGTAAATTCCGCTGCATACTCATCCACAGACCTGGAGCCCTATTTCAAGAAAGTCTCATGTTAAAACAATGCATGAACAATATGTAACAAAATTCCAATACTAGAACAATGACCAACCTGTTTCATGTCCAGGAACTGTTTCTCCTTTTCTTCTCGAGTACTGCTAGGGAAGAACTTCTCCAAGAAGCTCCTAGTGAAAGTGGCCCATGTAATCGGTCGTTCGAGCCTCTTGGACTCAGACTTCCACCAAATAATGGCCAGATCCACCAGTTGGAAGGTCACCACATCCACACTATCAACATTTGCAACTCTTGCTGCCAAAAGCAACTGCTCAGTCCGGATCAACCGTTGTTCGGTCACCAAAGGCATCTCAGTGCCGGAGAATCTTTCAAGATGCAGCCTCATGAAATATATGACTGTACCCGGACAGGGAGGGAGAGCTGCCTGCATAGGCAAAGTCACTGTGGTTTTGCTTCATATTGATCAACCATTCGAACACATTGGTAATGGCCTCAAGCCCTGGATGATCTTCCTGAGGACGAGAAGTGGAACCTCTGCAAGCCATGGTCTGCACAAGATAAAAAACAATCAACATCCAGATCAAAGGTTATTATAATTCATTCATGTATGCATTGTCTGTGTACTGTTGAGTCAATCCCAGATCGAGCCAAGCTTGTCTAATATATCAGTCAAACTAATACATTAGCCAAACCGAGATCTGATACCACTAATAAAAAAAATTGTCATTTGGATGGGAATGAAAATATCGGTCAAAGTGAAGAGATCGGCGTAAAGAAAAAAAAAACGAGCTTTATTTAGAATACGGATACGTGACTACGTCCAGCGAATGATTTTCATCATCCATAAGCTGTCAAGATCTTTACAACATTTCACAGGAATAATCAGAGTAGGAAGCAAGAGAAGTCAACCACGCATGCATATATGAATCAATACCAACAGAATTTACTTAAAACAAAATTTAATAATCTGAAATAAACCAGATCTGAACAAGTCAATAATTCTGGGACACATTGCCCAATACAATTAATCCAAGTATCAGATACATTTATTCAAATAAGCAACAGGAAATAATAGTAATAGTAGCAAGAACTCCAGGACTAGAATATCAGATCACCTACTCCATCAGGCAACTGGTCACCATAATCTGCAATTTAATAAGTTACAGGGAAAAAGGAAAAAGAAAACAAAACTCCTGTCAATGCAAGTTATAGGCCGCTTTTAGTGCAGGCACAAGTACAGGAAAAGATAAACAAAATATAGAGTAACAGCGGAAACAACATAGCATGAAATAGGCATGTCAACATGACAGGATAACTATCATGAATCAAGAAACAATCAAGTAACATGATATAATAACAGGGTACAGGTCACATGTATCAAGTGTCATGCAAGCAGGTAAACAGGTAACAGATGAACAGGTAAACAGGGAAATAGGTAGCATGTAAAGGAAAGTATGTAATAGGTGTCATGTTATGTCAAGTCTGGTATCATTACTATCTAGGTAGCACTTCAGGCATCCAATGTTTTTACCACATGGTTTCTACATTCAAATAGTTATGTTTAGATTTCGTAGTAGAGTCCATAGGGCCGTGTACTCAGGGATAAGAAAAAACAGGAATAGGAATAGGTACAGGTACTGGTACAGGTAGAACCTACTGGTCCTCTTCCGAGTACACCTTCCTATTGAGAAGTGTGCAGTCAGGTAATCAGATAAATAGGATAGTGTATCATGTAGTCATGAACACATAACAGGTGGGAACACGGGCCTCCTTCTAAGTACACATTTCTATATTTTCCACTACTAGATCTTTCTCATAATTCCGGCTTGGTTATTTATCATTATTGTCAAACTGGCATGTATGTGTCACAAACAGGAATAGAATAAAATGGTATAAACAAGTAACAAGTTCAGGTTGATAGATAAATATGTACAGGTGAAAGACAACTCATAAAATGATAGAACAACGAAAATTCTAGTTAGGGACAGAAAGACAGTACTGCACTAAATCTGGGATTCCCGTTGCTACAAACATGTAAATCTGGATCCGTCAGAGAATCTGGAAAAATAGACTCTCGGACGAATCCAACAAAAATATATAAGTCATATTATATTTCACAAAAACAAGGCTCAAAACAGAATTGTATCCTGAAAACATGTTCAGCTAGAAATCAGAAGTTTGTATTCATAGACAGGAAAACGGCATAAAAAATTAGTGATTAAATCCACGAAAAACTTGGGGTATTCCCTAGTATGTTTAGTAACAAAAAATAAAGTTTCAAATTTTCCAACATAGATAGAATAGTCAAGTAAAATCAGAAAGCAGCAAGATACAGAAAGTTTGTAAATATGGAATCATAAACACAGCAGTATTAAAACAACAATATCTTACAAAATATAAATCTAAATCCAGATCCGTCAAAAGGGTGATAAAATAGATACAATAGGCTACAATTCATATTCACAACATTTTATAGACAACAAATAAAACCAGGTCGAAATTATGTTTCTTTACTAAACAGTATGAAAATTCTGCAAGTATAGTAGTTCTTTGCAAGCATAGAATTGTGTATGAAAGTTATCAATTAAATCCAAAAAAAATTAGGGGCTAATCCCAAACAGGTCTAGTTGTACTCAGAAAAATATTGGATCAAAATATTATTTTTAACATTAGTAGAAAAAAAAATAGTCATACAGAATTCATATAAAATAGAATCTGGAATTTTCTACACATCTGTAGTAAAATTGTCATAACTTGCAACTCATAAATCAAAACTGAGATCTGTCAGAAAATATGGAAAGTAAACAGAATTCTCTATAATTCATATTCACAAATAATTTCCATATACTAGCCTTAATAGGGTCTAAAACACTGATAAAAAACTGGGTAATAACAAGGATAGAATTATTCTTTTTGCATAATATCAACTAGTCCATATGAAACTCATCCAAATCATAACAAACGTGAAATATGGTGTAATAGATGTCCAAGCAATATGGTACAGGGTATTTTACAGGTCTACTGCGAGTTATACTACATTGAACACATCATGCATACAAGATCATACAACACCTCATAATCACGGACACATGCATGTATACAAGAATTGATTATCTCTAACCCTAAATTCATGTCGTGTGTGGAATGAGATAACTACGAGAAAATCAACACATAGAGACAAGATATAACAGGGGTTTTGTACTAGAATTATCTCTAGAACACAACTACACTACAGGCGATATTTTGTACTTTATTTGCGACAGAAATTAATATAAGTTACTTGCCTTATAGATGATGACAAAAATGACGAAGCAAGAACAAGAATAACGGGAACGGATTCCCGGGCAATGTACTCAACGAACGACTACGAACGAGAGAACCCACGACCAACACATGCACACAAGAGAGAGGGAGTCAGGGTGCACAACATCGAAAGAAGGCAACGGTGAGGGGCTGGCAGAGTCGCTGCTGCCGAGGTGATGGGACAGCATAGGGGGATATGGCCTGCTGCTGGCATTGTTCGAGAGGAGACAGGGCCAGGAAGGGGGTGGCGCTAGGGAGCTCACGACAGGGGGGTCACCGGGCTGTGGTGGCTGCGGTCTAGCAGCGCGATAGGAGGAGGCAGGGAACCAGGGGAGGGCGCTGTGGGGTGCTGGGGTCTGCGACACGACGGAGGAGGAGCACAGGGGGCACCGAGGTCTGGTGCTGTTGTGGTCACAACGGCGGGGGGCCGGAGTGGATCAGGATGAGGGTGAACGGGGAAGAAGAGTAGGGCGGCTGTGGGAGTTACGGTTTTTGAGGGGATGGGTTTAGAAATATAACAGGGTAGATATGTATATTGGGTTTAAGGTTAGGGTGCACTGGGCAATCGGGTAACGGGTATGGGTTTGGTGTGTATTGGGTATTGGTTAACAGGTATGGGATTATAACGAGTTGCGGGTTAGGAGTAAATGTGTATTAGGCTGAAAAGGGTTTTGGGATAAATGGGTTAGTGGATCCAATAGGGTATTAAAATGGGTTTAATAAGGTTTTAATTAAAAGATTCAACAAGAGGTATAGGTGTAAATGAATGAATAAAATAGGACATGAACAATTATAGAATATGGCTCCAAATAATAGCTCGAACAATCAGAGACGAAACAATAGGAGGCAATAGAGTCAAGAAACTCAAGTAAGAAGATGATAAATCAAATAAATGGATAAATAGTAAATGAAGATCCAATACATGGCCCAAAAAGAGATACAATAAGAAATAAATACACGGGGAAAGAAAATACACCCAAAATACTGAAAACGAAAAACAGGGGTTACAACTGTACTTCAACTTACTCGCCAAACTACTCTGAAGACTCTCCCAAAACTGCGACCTAACCTCATATCCTTATCGGATACAATACTGACTGGAACCCCATGAAGCCTGACAATCTCTTGCATGTACTTCTCAGCTAAGCTCTCAGTAGACTGTCCAACTCTGATGTGAACGAAGTGAGCACTCTTCGTCAACCTGTCCACAATCACCCAAATGCCATTGTGACCCTTAGGACTCCTCGACAAAGCGGTCAGAAAATCCATGGTGATATACTCCCAGTTCCACTCCGGAATGGGAAGAGGCTGAAGAAGTCCGGCGGTCCTCTGATGCTCTGCCTTCACCTGCTGGCAGATCATGCACTGTGACACAAATCTTGCTACAGCCCTCTTCATACCATGCCACCAAAAATGAAGCTTCAAGTCCCGGTACATCTTCGTACCACCAGGATGAATAGAGTGCGATGATTGGTGGGCTTCCTCAAGCAACTTTTGATGAACCGCACCCTTCGGAACACACAACCTGGACCCAAAACGAAGAGATCCATCTGCATGAACAACCATATTGGTCCTCGTACCTACTTCAACTTCCGCTCTGAACCCTTGCAATTGCTCATCACCTGACTGAGCCTCTTTAATCTGCTCAACAAGAGACGACTGCAACTGAAGCACCATGCAACTCCGAACAGAACCTGGCAAGATCACATCCAAATTCAACATTCTCATTTGCTCAACAAGCTCTCTCTGCCGAGTTAGGAACATGGCGACTAGTCTCCTACTCAAAGCATCTGGCACCAAGTTCACTCTACCAAGATGGTATTGCAAACTTATGTCATAGTCAGCCATCAACTCCAACCATCGCCTCTACCTCATGTTCAGCTCCTTCTAAGTAAACACATACTTAAGACTTTTGTGGTCAGTAAAGATCTTCACTCGGTCTCCAAGCAGATAATGCCTCCATAACTTCAAAGCAAAGATCACGGCAGCTAGTTCCAAATAATGGGTAGGGTAATTCTTCTCATGCGGCCTCAACTGTTTGCACGCATAATCAACAACTCGACCCTTCTGCATCAACACTACTTCTAGGCTCTTGCCAGAAGCGTCACAATGAACCACAAAACCACCTGAACCATCCGGAATAGTCAACACAGGTGCTGACATTAATCGGCTCTTCAACTCAGGAAAAGCTCCACTACAAGCTCCATACCAAATGAACTTCTGATCTTTCTCAGTCAGCTTAGTCAACGGACCAACTATCTTCGAAAAGTCTTGGACGAACTTCTGATAATACCCGGCCAAACCAAGGAAACTTCTCACTTCCAAAACTGACTTAGGAACAGGCCAATCCTTGACCACAGAAATTTTGGTCGGATCAACAGAGATACCATCGCCTGAGATGATGTGGCCCAAAAAGGTAACTCGATCAAGCCTGAATTCACACTTGCTGAGTTTTCCATAGAGCTGATTCTCCCTCAAGGTCTGCAGAACCAACCTTAGATGATCAGCATGATCCTTCCGATTTTGAGAATACACCAGAATGTTGTCTCTGAAGACCACCATGAATCTTTCCAGAAATGGATAGAAAACCCTGTTCATCAGACTCATGAACACTGCTGGTGAATTCGTGACTCCGAAAGGCATCGAAAGGAACTCATAGTGCCCGTATTTGGTCCTAAATGCAGTCTTCTATACATCAACTGCCTTCACCTTCACTTGATGATAACCAGAGCGAAGGTCCAACTTCGAAAAGAAAGCAGCTCCACCCAACTAATCAAACAAATCATCGATCCTGGGTAGCGGATACCGGTTCTTCACTATAACACTGTTTAGCTCACGGTAATCCACGTGCAGACGATGACTCCCATCCTTCTTACTAACAAATAAGACAGGAGTGCCCCACGGGGACACACTGGGCCTAATGAAACACAAATATAGCAATCCTGGAACCTGCACCTTCAACTCTGCTATCTCAACTGGTGCCATCCGGTAAGGACTCTGCGATATCGCCACAGTACCAGGCTAAATATCAATACCGAATTCCGCATCTCTATCCGAGGGAAGTCCAGGCAACTCCTCGGGAAACACATCCAGAAATTCCTGCACAACAAGAGGCGCGGCCTCACAACCGGAATGCAACTCCATTGCACAACCTGCATCGACAACTACTTCCTAACCACGCCCAAGGGGTAACTCCCCAGCATGGAACTCAAACTCCTCACCGCCTGGCATCCTGAAAACAACCTTCTTCGCTCGATAATCAATGATCGCATGGGACTCACCTAGACAATCCATGTAGTACCCCATATTTTTAAAATACTATTTGTGAGATCTGAAAATGGATCAAAATGATTTTTGGAGATTTAATAAATATTTTTCTGAAAATTTATCTTTTTACACGTGCAAAACACGTGCAAATGTTTTCTTGAAAAAGTTCAAAAGCCAAAATTATTTTGTGGAAAATTATTATTTATTATTTGGGATTTATTTAATTTTTCTAGATTTTTCTGATATTTATTGGACCTATTTGCAAATATTACGAAAAGAATGATCTTTTTGCAAAATTGTCATTTTGAGGGATGAAAGTGCAAAACTGTTTTTCTGGACTTTTCAAACAATGCCAACTGGAAATAAAGTGTTTATTTTGTTTTTAAATCTCAATTAAATTGGTTTTATCAAGTTTCCAAGTATAGGAATCTATTTATGTAAAGTTATATTTTAAAAGAATTATTTTGCAAATGTGTTCAAAACCCTAATTCTCCTAATTCCAGCCTATTAAAAGGTGGAGTGCAGCCGTCTTTCACTGCACAACACAAAAGATTCATTGTTTTATTTTTCTTGGAGATTTAAAAAGAAGATCTTGGATTTTCTTGCAAAGGAGAGGTTTTTTCCTATTTCTATCTTGTCTTCGTTTGATCTCTTCAACAAGGTGAGTGACTTGTTTTGTTTTATTTTGTTTTGTGCATGTTGTAAGTTGTTTTGTTTTGTTCTTGGAATGTTGTATGCAGTATTTTACGTACTAGAAAGCATGTTAGGGTTTGAGTATGAATATGTACGTAATGGATTGGATGGATTGATGAATTAAAATTGGATCTTTTGAGAAGAACCCTAGTTATTTGTGAGTAGAGTTGCATGTGGATGATTTTAGATTGTTGGAAAACCTAATATAAATTGTGAGTAGGTTATTTCTTTTGGGTTAATACTGATTTGATTGAGAATGGTGAAAGTTATGCATTAATTGATTAAAGATGAGATTTTTGGGACTATTGGTGAGTTGGATGAAAGCAACTTGGCCATGTTAATGATAAATTTGTTTATGAATCAACTATTGAGAATAGTTGAGATTGAGTTTGAGGAATTTTGAGAAGGAGTAATGGATTAAAAGACCATGTCTTGAAGATTTGAGTTTTAATGTCCAGAATTGGATTTGATACATTTTTGATTAAATTTGGGGATTTGTGATTTTGTGAAAGATTTTTACTTGAATTTGGATTTACTCAAATACTAAGATTAATCTGATTATTTTAGTTTATGGATTTGTGAAGTTCTTTTGGTGCACAAGTATGCACAAATGTTTTTTTCCTAAATATCGTATTTTTGTTGTTTAAGAAGAAATTGAGTTTTATGCGTTTTCGAAGGATTTGGCTATATCTCAACTTATTTTGGTACTGATAAGGTTTGGAATATAAAACAAAGTTATTTTAATATATGACTAATACTTAAAAACTCTAATTTTGATATATGCACGCATTCATGTTTTATTTTGAAGAAATTCATCAAAAAGCTATTTATCAATTCAAGTGGTTTTTGATTGGTTTTTATACATCTTTGTATATCCTATAAGTTGTATTTGATCATATCAAAAATATACTTTTTATAGATTTCGTTTTTGTAAAGTAAATCTTCATATCGGTTGAAATATGCACAACCTAAACTGCAGTCTGTAGGTGTGACAGTCGACGGGAATGTTTCGACAGTCGACCGTCGCTACCTGGCTGCTGTGTTTTTCTCGTTTTCTTGAAATCTCGTGTGGAACAGTCGACTGACCCATTTCTCCAGTCATCTGTCTCTGCTCTGTTTTGATATTTTCTCGGTGTTGGATTTTCGCTCTGGACAGTCGACTGGTGACTTTTACAGTCGACCGTCAATACTTAGAATTATTTTTCTTTAAAATGTTGGATTTTTGCTCTGGACAGTCGATTGATGACTCTTTATAGTCAACTGTTACTGATGCTTTCTTGAGTTATTCTGATGTTCTTTAAACGATTAACTCTTTAAATGTTTTCGAAACTATAACTTACTATTCTAAATGCTATTCTTGCTACAGAACACATGTTTTCAAGATATTTTATTGTTGGATTTGGATTCTGGAATTTTATAAAGATTTGGGTTTTGTTGATTGGAGAGGTTTCTTCCTATGATCGTTTTGACGATGGATTTGTGAATTTTGGTCTTGTTGAGATCTCTAGGAGTTGAGAGGGAATCTTGTGAACCGGCAAGTTGAGATTGTTGAGTTAGACCTGGGGGATCTTGGTTTGGTTGTTGTTGAGTATTTAAGTCTGGCAGGATACACTAACTCTGTAGATGGGGATTTTGTGTTTTTAATAATAACCAACTTAAGGACAGGCACTAGTGGAGATGTGATAGAACCTGGGAAACGTAAGTATAGGCTCATGGTTTGTTTAGTCCAACGGATGCGTTCCAGGACTGTTTGTTGTTCTGTCCTGAGAGGACTTTTTTATGTTCGCGTGTCGAGGGTCTACAGGCCTATTCACAGAGCATGCATGGTGCATTCGTGTGTCGAGGGTCGGCAGGTCTATTCACAGAATATACCTGGTATATCTGCACGTCGAGGGTCTTGCAAGCCTATTCGTGGGGTACACGGGTTTGGGAGATGAATCTCCGGTTGTTTTTGAGCTATTTTACATGATCCTTGCGCGTTGAGGGCTGTGGTGCCCATTCGCAGAGTATTCTGGATCTTGTTTTCCATCACCGTAGTAGGATTAGTTACATAATGAGGGGTTATCCCTATAAAGTGGAGATCGTTAAGGGCTTGCACCGGACCTATGTACTATGGAATGCATGGAATCCGACAAGTATGCATCAGAGAGTCAGCATATAGAGATTGTGTTTTCTTGACTTGGTTTTATGCTTGTGTTTTCCTATTTTTCTACACCTGACACTTAGTCTAGATTCACTTGATGTCTTCATGTATTACTATTTTTTATCTTATATTCCTTGATGTTTCCATGCGTTACTTATTGGTATTTGTCATTTCGTTTATTCTTGCGATTAATACATGTTGTTGATGACTCCATGCTTAATGTTTTATTTATGTTGTTTTGTTTTTATGTCACTCACTCCGTTATGGCTGTCCCCTTTAGTTTTGGGGGTTAGGGTTATCTCTAGCCTCATGTTTTACAGGTTGTTGTTGCTTAGAGCTTGGGGTTTGGATGTTTGAGATAAATTGATGTAACAGAGCTTTTGTGTAAATTGTAAAAGAAAGTGTTGTAAAAGAAAGTTTGTAATTCAAGGTGTTTGTATTTCCGCTGTGTTTTGTAAATGATTATTGTAATAAAATTTGAAATAAAAATTATCTGTGTTTTTGGCTATGTGTACTATTGCAAATTGAAGTTGATGCTGGAAATTATGCCACGTATTTCTAAGATATCATATTGGAAATTCAGGGCGCTACAATCCATGCCGAGAATCACATCAAACCCTGAACTGCCAATCACAATCAGATCTGCTCTGAAATCAACACTTCCAATCACCACGGGACTCTTCTTGCAGTCCCAAGAATAAATGACAACACCACCACCTGTAGTGATATGCCAAGTAATTGGCAACTCACTGCACACCAACTGATGCAGATCAACAAAGCGGGAGGAGACGAAGGAATGGGTTGCCTCGAATCAAAAAGAACACGAGTAGGAACAGAATGAACAAGAATAACACCTAAGATAGAGCCAAAACAAGGAAAAAGATGAACAGATGAAAGATAACATGGAATATGAAAAATGATGCAGGAAGATAACATGGAGAAAGATGCAAGAGAAATAAATGAAATAAGGAACAAATAACGGAACAACAAAAGAAAACACAAAAGAATACCTGCAACGACTTCCTCCGCAGTTTGTGCTTCCTTCCCGGTCAAGTTGAAAGCCCGACCTCTCCCTAGAGCAGCCTTCCTCTGACCGACAATCTGACGCTGACGGGGGAAAAGGCGGTCTGACCTGACTATGGACTGGTGCAATTGTGGCCTGGTCGTGCCTCCTCCGAGGACAATCTCGAACCAAGTAGTCAACAGCACCACAACCGAGACAACGGCGGTTGGCCTTCCAGCAATCCTTGAGCAAATGCCCAGGGGCATAGCAAAAGTCACAAACGACATCCCTCCATGGATGAGCAGGACGATAGGAAGCTGTCCTGACGGCAAGGACCAGAGCTGGCCTCCTAATCAGACCTCCAGTAGGCCTGGAAGCAACAGCAGTGAGGTGCTGCACAACCCGTAAGAAGGGATCTCACGAGCATGAGTCTGTTCTGTCACTCGAGCTGCCTCCAAAGCATCCGCATAGGTACGGAGATGATGGGCCGCCATGTGCCTGATTACCCTGATCAAGACCCAAAAGGAACCTCTGAGCACGATCCTCCTCATTCACCACCAAGGTGGTAGCGAAAAAGCTAAGCCTGGTGAACTCCGCGGCATACTCGTCCACGGATCTAGAGCTCTGTTCCATGAAATATTTGGTGTTACAACACTGTATATACAATATGTAACAAAATCTATAAACATGGCACTAATGAATCGACCAGACAACCAACCAACCAACCTGTTTCAGGACAAGAAATTGATGCTCTATTTCTACCCGGGTGATGCGGGGGAAGAATTTCTCCAGGAAGCTTTGAGCAAAAGTGGCCCAAGTAATAGGCCACTCTAGACTCTCGGATTCTGCCCTCCACCAGATGTGGGAAAAATTCACCAATTGGACGCATACCACATCCACACGGTCGGCATCGACAACCCTAGCTGCCTGTAGCACTCTCCATCTGGATTTGCCACTGCTCAGCTTCAAGTGGCATCTCAGTACCAGTGAACTTATCAGGGTGCAACCTCATGAAATCCACAACAGTACCTGGACAAGGGGGCACAACTACAGGGGCAGGCACATCAGGGGGTCAGAACAGCATTCCGGTTAGCAGCTTCTAAAGCGGCCTTAACCAGTTCGTTGTACTCCTGTTGCATCTGAGCAATCTGCTGGAGCACCTAAGTTACAGCTGCCAACTTAGGATGGCCTTCTTGCGAAGCCGAACCATTCCCACGAGCCATAGTCTGTACAAAACCCAAAACAATTAGCACTCAGATCTAGTTGATTAATAATTATTTGTGCAATGCATGGCCTGTCGGGAGTCAAGTAAATCCGATCGAGTCAAGTATGCCTAATGTATTAGTCAAACTAACACATTAGCCAAATCAGAGGCTCTGATACCACTAAAAATCTTGTCACGCCCTGCTTCCCAAAAGAACAGGGAATACGGTATGCAACTAACCCCAGCGGATAGTTTTCACCATCCTTAAGTTGTACGGACCTGCTTGACTCATCATAACAGTAAATATAATATTATACTCCAACCAGGCATGCAAAAACAATCATAACTCAACAGTATTTATTGCATCAATAATAAATGTTCTAACAAATACTAGCTCCGAAAAAAAAAAATAATCCTGGGACAATAAGCCTAAATACAAGCCTCAATACAATTCATGAAATAAAATAGTTCATCATAATATTTTAAGCAAATTATTCCAATTCGCAGCTCAAAACTTTTGCTCACTAACTCCAGTAGGCAATTAATCAGCAAAACTTGCTCATTTGGCAATTACAAGGAAAATAGGAAAATAGGAAAACATAACGCCTGTTAGATGTAAGTCCGGGCTGCAAGCAATACAAGTAGGAAAATGGGAGGAAAACTAAACTAAACAGTTAATACTAATATGGAGAGGGTAGCAAATATAACAGTCTAACAGTAAGGATCAACAGTAATAGTGTGTCAACGGTAGCACTAATCAACAGTAACAATAAAGATCAACAGTAACCGTAACAGGATATGACAGTGTAAACAGTTATTCTTATGTCGAATGTTCATTAATAACTAGGTAGCACTTCATGCGTCCCAGATTTTACCACATGGTTGCTACAGCAAACAGTTTCATTTAAAAAGTTCATAGTGGAACTTCTATAGAGCAATATATTCAGACAAACAGTAAAAGTAACAGTAATAACAACAAACAGTGTCATGGATCATGCCCTCATGCATTCAGAGATAAATAGTAGGTACCACAGTAAACAGTAGGGAAAACGAGTTCCTTCCGAATATGCATTTCTATATTGTCCACTACTCAATCTTTTCCCTTAAAAACTCCGGCTTGATTTCTTTTATTATTACTAAACATGTGTGAACGAATACAACAAGATAAAGAAATGGAAAGAACAGGAAATATGTCTACGATGAAATAATGATTACAACGGTTGATAAAAACAACTCATAATGGTCAAAACAACGAAATTTTCAGTTCTGGACAGCAAGACAATATTGTACCAAATCTGAGATATCCGTTGCTACATAATAGCAAATCCAGATCCGTTAGAAAATATAGAAACTAGACTCTCTGACGATTGCAGCACATATATATAAGTCACATATCAGCCACAGAAACAGGGTCGAAAACAACATTTAATACAGAAATCGTGTTCAGCCAGAAAATGCAAAATCTTGTTTATATGCATAAAAAGAGTTTTAAATCATCATAATTAAATCTGAGAAAAATATGGAAGATTCCTTAACATATCTAGTTTCAAAATATAAAATATCATGAATTTATATTACAGACAGTATAGTCAACAAAATTAGGAAAACATAGTAATGCAACAAAATCTCAATTCTGAAAGTTCAGACACAGCAGTACAAAAACAGAGATAATTCATAAAATATAATTCAAAATCCAAATCCATCAAAAAGATGATAAATTAGACAAATGAGGATACATTTCTTATTCACAAAGTTCTCATAAAAAAAGAATAGAATCAGGTTGAAAACATAATTCTTTACTGAACAACATATAGTTTGGAATATTTCAATTGGTTTCAAAAGCATGAATTGAGATACAAAAGTCATTAATTAATTTCACAAAAATTAGGAATTGTTTCCAGTCATATCTAAACATACTCAGCAAAATATAGAGTTCAAATTCTACTTTTAATATCAGTTTTCAAATAAAATTCCATACAGAATTCATATAGTTCATAATCTGGAAAATATGATATGTCTGCAGTAAAACTCGAAATTCATATCCATCGAAAGTTCTGGAAACTAGAAAATAAAGGATACAAATCATATTCACACAAGGGATAGCAGCACTCAACAGCAAGGCCGACAGCACCAACGGCCAGAGAAGACGACGACGGCGTGGCAAGACAGCAGCGATGACGCAAGGGGCGACGACATGCGATGCGGTGGCGCTTGGGGTGTTGCGCTGTGCTACCGCTCGAGTGGGGACGGAGGGTGCAGCGGGTGATCGGGAGGAAAAAGGAGCGGAGGGGAGGGGTGTGGTGGTGAGTGGCGGGTTCAGTCGGCGTCGGGGGTAATTGACGACAGCAAATGAGGAGGATGGTCGGGAGTAGGTTGGAGGTTGGGGTGATGAGGGTGATGGCTAGGAGGAGAGAGAGAGATAGGGTATTAGGGTTTGGTAATTTGGGTTAGGGTTCAATTAGGGTGTTTAAATAGAGACAATGCGGGTTTGGGTGAACTGGGTAGTAACTGATAGGGTAAAAAGAATCCAATAAGAGACAAATAGACCATGAAATAGGTTTAAACATTAGACGAGATCAAGAACAAATTGTGGGCCAAATAAATGAGAATAAGACGCTAAATCAATGCAAAATGAGTGACAAGACAGAGAAGAACAACACACCATACAAAGGAAAAGAAATTAAATACAACCAGAAATAAAAATAAATAATCAAGAATTTGATTAAATATAATTAAAAATACAAATATGAGCAATAGGGATTACAGAATTTGAAGAAATGATTCACTAGAGACTTGTAGTATAGAATCTTAGCTTTCCAGAATGGGATAGATCATGAAATTCCAAGTTGTATTTTGAAGTTATGAATGTTACAAGTTTCAGCAACCTGCCGTCTTTGTTCGATTTCAAGCATGTGTTCAAAATCAGGAAACTTGAGTTCTATAAGGAGTTTGAGAAAGTTGTCAACTAGGAAATTGTAGTAGAGGTTCCCACCTTTCTAGAAGGTCTAATTTTGTTGGATTCCGATGAGTGTGGCATAAATTATGGAACTTTTCTACATGCTACAGGATTTATGACTATAGGTTGATTGAGTTTAAGATGTTTAAGTGATTATCCCTATTAAGCCCTTCACTTGGGACTCAGATAAGATTCTCGGGTTTAGTACTCATAGTGGATGCATGAGTAAGTTGGGAGAATAGTGATACGGTCGATTTGTTGCATGTGGGCTCGTACCTAGTATAGCTTGGAGCTAGTCTAGGTTGTGACAGCCTAGGACTTCCAACTCATTCGGCAAGTATTGTGATTGATTTATTTTCACCACGAGAAATAATGATCTTCCTGTGCGCCATCGAATCATTTACCGAAAGAAGGTTGACCGCGGGCCGGGATACTGGATGAGACCTGAGATAGAGGTGGTGGTGACCGATGGAGATTGGATCGCCGATGTTTAGGGGTTGATCCGCTAGGTTATCTGCCTCGTCTAGAATGTATTGATGCTTAGGTCTGTCAATGAATGAATATTAGTAAATTTTATGTGTTTCACCTCTATTTCCGGGTATAAGGCACTCCCTTGGGCACCGTTGTACTGCTCGCTGACGGTCGTGGGCCGGAGACTTTAGGTCAAAGACCCACAAAGGTGTTAGCAATCGATGAATATCGGTTCACCATGATTAGTTATTTTGACATAACCGTTTGGGCTTAATTATTCGTTACACACTATGCATGATTTGACAAACTCGCATGTTTTTACCAACAAATATTATTTCAGATTGTATTTCTTTTCTTTTCGCTTGAAGACCGAGTAAATCTTAGGGGTGATTCTCTATAATTCGACTTGTTCTAAGTGCCAGCACTAGGCAGTGATGACCGGGGTTGTCTCTTCCTGTCAAAGGAATATGGACTGTGTCTTTTCACTGGTTAAGAACAAGGGAGCCGTATCTTGCTCTGTTAATTCCTGAAGTATCGTGGTAAGAATGGAAGAGTTCCTGGCAGATAAGGGGATTACACCCTCCAGGCCATCATGTTCTTATGTTGAGTGGACACGAACGGACCATGGGGCTACTTTACCACGGATCTTTGGCGCCATAGATATGTGGTTATGTTTCTGTAAGATCGTCATGGCATTTGGTGTGATCCAGACGGGATTGGGGCACTGGTGGCAAACGGGGACACCACTATGTTTAGCAGTAATAACTGCAGGATTCACCAGCAACGTTGTATATAGCAGTAACAAGAAGTGTACAACAGTAAATTGCATTGCATGGCGAGGGTTCAAAACCTTGAAACTGGAGAAGACGGCTAGATCTGGAACGGATGTAGTATGGAATGCATGTCTATCCAGAGTCTTGTTAACATTAGATTAAGTGCATCTGTTTCTGTACTTTGTATTATGCATTAGACTTCGGGTCATGGCATACACAGGTACTAGGAAATTAGGATGCACGTTTTCTTTTCCATTCAAGATGGTTTGCGGGTGTGCAAGTTGGAGATTACTGCTATTATTAGCATTGCGTCAGTATATGTAGTGGCGTGCACACTCAATTAGGTGCTGGAAACTGGATCGGGAATGCAGGCATCCAAGTGGAGAAGCAGTGTACTTACCTACCATTCGAGCAGGTGCAGAAATATCAGAGTCGCGCAGTACAAGACTCAAGCCGAGGGGCAAGTCCTAGGGAAGGAGATTGACCACTCAGCGAACTTTCGACAGTGATCAGTTGATTACCATTCTGGAAGACAGCTGATAGCTTTACAAGTGGATTCTGTAAATATTTGTAATAAGTTGTAATGAGTTAATGTAATTTGTATTCCTTGTTCAAGAACAAGACAATGGTTGTAATTAATGATGTAATGATTTTATTTGGTAATAAAAAGTTTTTAAATTTCCGTGTTATTACTGTGTTGAGATGCATTTGAAGGCAAAGATTCTGGTTGTGTCACGGATGTCCGATAACGGGGATCCAAGGCGTTACAGTTTGTATCAGAGCTGACTTCAAATTGCAGTCTAACACAGTAGGAAATTAAAACTTAAAATGCCAGATAGAGGTAGGTTTATGTTAGGACCATTCGAGTAATCAACGTATGTATGTGATTCCTCTCTAACCGGAACTAAATCCTGTGTATGTTTTGCAGGATGGTGTTCGAAGATATCTTCATCAATGATGTGTTATTAGTAGTGGATGAACCAATACTTACAAAGGGACTGATGATAGTGGAGGAAGAAATGAGGGAGGAGCTACAGTAGGCCAATAAAGATGAGAACTCACCTTACCATCATCAAGCCCAACCGTGGAGCAGCAGATAACAGCCGACATACATCTGAGAATGAAAATGCTGAAGGAAAGCAAGGACAAGGAGGTTCGCTAAGCCGAGTAGCAGATTGAACGCCTAAGGAAAGAGCAAGAGTAACTTCAATCTCATATGATACGCTTACAGGATCATTGGTAGGAGCTTCAGGAAAACCCCAAGCCAAGAATTGTTGGGAAGGCCATCAAGCCAAGGAGAGCTGGGAAAAGAACCAAATGTTCTAAGGGAAAACTGTAATTTACCTTGTATCCTGAATGTACAAACTTAGCTATGAATGATATTGTGTTTTGAGGAACTTTCGATGTGCTACTTCTAGGATGACTGATTTTTATAATTGTGTTACAACTGGATGTTAGAAGGGCAAGTTTGCATCCAAATATCTAGAAGACAACCTACAGGCAAATGTCGAGGAGAGGGTCGGTAACCTGATATTAATCTAGCAAGTCTGTAGTCAAACAACAAATGAGTGTGAGTCGCAGCACAGTTTTCAAGGAAGAACATTAAACATGCACCGACGACTCAATTTCAAGACTAGAATTCGCGATGTACTAAGAAGGGTACTGGTGGGAATCAGCAGAAACCAGACAACATTACCAGGAACTAATAAGGACTGGGCGCAAGGAAAGATCTGTCGATGACCAATTCAATCACTTTCCGGACACGGCGGAGATCTCCAAAGTTAGCTTAGGATAAAGCAAACACCAAAAGCATGCCAAGGAAGAAATCGGGTCAAACATAGGACGACCACGTCAAACATTCAACAAAATCATTACAGGGGCTACAAAAAGATCAGAGCGGAAATTTGTGACTTTATCCTTTCCAAGGAGGGGTCACCAACCGGCAGGGATTGCAATCAAGGTGTGGATCAACATCATTGGCGAGTAAAGAACACAGTTAAATGGCACTAATATCGTGTTCCAATGTTATGGGTACCAGAAGATACTCGCAAATTAAGGTCAAGAACCGATGACTATTGTGGCGATTGTTTACTCCAGAGCAGAAACAGAAGAATGTCAACCTCAAATTCATAATGAACCTGTCCAGAAGACCGAAGGACGACCCCTCTGCTTGAATAGAAGACCAATTTGTCGAGGATGTCACTCAAGAAACTGGAGATGGTTCAGGGAAATCTCTCATAACCATTGAAATTTGTGTTCTTTTTTCCTCTCCGCTAGCGTCGTTCTAAAGACAGAATGATTCTAAGGAAGGAGTGATGTAACACCCCACAAAATAGCCTATAACTATTTTGCACTATAATTCGTGTAAAGTTTAAAATTGCACGCGATTATGTATATTTCCTAATAATAAATTTTTATAAACATATTTTTTTATATAAATTCAGTTTATCTTATTTTATGTATGTAGATAATATATATATATATATATATATAATTGATTTGATCATATCGGATTGTATATGATATACGATCTATAATTACTTTGAGTGTGAATACGACCGTGTATATTTTATAATTTAAATATTTAAATATATCTTGCTATGGATATCAAAATATTAATTTGTATTATAAATAATCATACATTGCGATTTATTCGGGTTAGAGTTTGCTAAAACTAGGGTTAGGGTTCTTTGACCTAACCTAGGGTTAGTAACCCTACTTCTCAAATGAGAATTGATGACATCATGGATGAGATCTTGATGAAATCCTTGGGTTCACAATGAGCCAAGTTTGTGGTGGAAATGCAAAGTTAGGAAATTGCTAGGAAATTTCCTAAAAGCTATGTTGACTCAATCCACACCCTCCATCACACTCATCCCTCGCCTCCTCATCTCCACCCTCCAAAAACCTCAATTTCCGGCCGACCCCCTCCTCTCTCTCCCTTCATTTTATAAATCCCTATTTATTTCATCTTCACATTCTCATTATTCATCTAAGTTGTTTAAAAAAAAAAGTAGAAGAGTAGAAGAGAAAAAGAGAGATCAACTTCTCTTTTGAAAGAGAAAAGAAGTAGTAGGTTAGCCAAAAAAAAGGAGAGATTTTTTTTATAGGAACACAAGAACTCAAAGAAGCAAGATTGGAGGAGGAGGAAACTTTGAAGACAATATCAACTTCTCTTTTGAAAGGGTGGGGGTTCTCAAAACTCATCTTTTAAATTTTTCTTGTATGATTCTTGTGAGTAGAAGTAGAAAGTTAGTAGCTTGATTGACATGCATAAGTAATGGTTGAGTTTCACAAATTGAGTTTGATGATTGAATACAATTTATTATCTAGATGCCATGAAGAACATGTATGTGATGTGTAAGCTTAGGAATTTCTAACTCACAAATGGCTTAGAATTTGATCATAAAACTTTTGTGGCATGCTTTAGTGCGAGTTTAGAGCATCCTATAATTTTAGTTAGCCAAAAAACAAGGAGAGATCTTTTGTTATAGGAACACAAGAACTCAAAGAAGCAAGCTTGGAGGAGGAGGCAACTTTGAAGACAAGATCAACTTCTCTTTTGAAAGGGTGGGGGTTCTCAAAACTCATCTTTTAAATTTTTCTTGTATCATTCTTGTGAGTAGAAGTAGAAAGTTAATCGCTTGATTGAAATGCATGAGTAATGGTTGAGTTTCAAAAATTGAGTTTGATGATTAAATACAATTTATTATCTAGATGCCATGAAGAACATGTATGTGATATGTAAGCTTAGAAATTTTTAACTCACAAATAGCTTCGAATTTGATCATAAATTTTTTATGGAATTCTCTAGGGTGATTTTAAAGCATCCTATAATTTTATCATATTTTTCTGGATTTGTTTAGTATCTCAAACAATTTCATCATTTTCGGGCAGCGAGCAGTGCAAAATCTGTTGTGTTTATGAAATTTAGGTGCTCTTCCAAATATCATGTTTTGGGATTGGTTGGTATTTTAAGCTCAAATTTTTACTAGGTGTTATTGGATGTGTTAGAATATATAGTTTCAAATTTCAAAATTTTCTGAGTTCGTTTAATACTTCAAAAAAATATGGATTTGCAACTGGTCCTGAACCAAAAGTTGGTTCAGCTCTGTTTGGGAAATGAAGTTTATTTATTCATAACTACTTATTGGTGTGTAATCTTGCAATAAAACTTTTACTGTAGTTTTTAGTAGGAGTTTACATCATGATTCTAAAATTTTAGAATTTTTAGATAACATTTGATGGAGTTTAAAAATAATTTGTATAGGGAGGTAGACACCCTGTCTGAAAACAGAAGATAATTTTATGCTAAGTTTGAAGAGCCATAAATCTCTGTGTATTATGAATTTGAATGTAATTTTTTAGTATGTTAGACTTGTACATGTCTAGTTATTGAATCTAAAATTTCATAAGTATTAGAATTATGGTTGAATTGATATTGACTTTTGAGTGCTGTATGTTGAGTTCAGTTCAGCTTTTGAGTTGTCAGTGAAGTTGTGGAATTCTGGAATTGTACGAGTAGAATCTGAAGGAATGATCAACTAGAGATTTTTAGTAGAGAGTATTAGCTTTCCAAAACATCTTGAATCATGCAATTCCAGTTTGTATAGAAAGATTTATGATTTTTCTAAGTTGGGGTAGAACTAGTCTTAATAGAAGAACTTGGGTTTTGTAGAGGAGTTCATTCCCCTGTGTGTACACTGATAGATTTTGGAGTTTTAGAGTGTTTTAATGGATGAATCTGAGGATGTGGTCAACTAGAATGTTTTAGTAGACACTTCTAACTTTCTATAGAATCGAAGATCGAGTAATTCCGATAAGTGAGCAAGTTTTTATGTTAATAGTAAGATGCAGAAATTGTATGGAAGAATGTACAACTGAGAACATATAGAGATTGTATAGCTTCTAGATGGATGAATTTGAAGAAATAGTTATCTAGAGACTTGTAGTATAGAGTCTTAGCTTTTCAGAATGTGTAAGATCATGAAATTCCAAGTTGTATTTTGAAAGTTATGAATGTTACAAGTTTTAGCAACCTGCTATCTTTGTTCAATTTCAAGCATGTGTTCAAAATTAGGAAACTTGAGTTCTATATGAGATTTGAGAAAGTTGTCAACTAGGAAATTGTAGTAGAGGTTTCAACCTTTCGAGAAAGTCTATTTTTGTTGGAATCTGATGAGTGTAGCATAAATTATGGAATTTTTCTACATACTACAGGATTTATGACTATAGGTTGATTGAGTTTTAAGATGTTTAAGTGATTATCACTATTAAGCCCTTCACCTGGGATTCAGATAAAATTCTCGGGCTTAGTACTCATGGTGGAAACATGAGTAAGTTGGGAGAATAGCTATACGGTCGATTTGTTGCATGTGGGCTCGTAGCTAGTATAACTTGGAGCTAGTCTAGGTTGTGACACCCTAGGACTTCCAACCTAGTCAGCAAGTATTGTGATTGATTTATTTTCACCTCGAGAAATAATGATCTTCCTATGTGCTGTCAAATATTTTATCGAAAGAAGGTTGACCGCAGGCTGGGATACTGGATGAGACCTGAGACGGAGGTGGTGGCGACCGAAGGAGATCGGATCGCCGATGTTTAGGGGTTGATCGGCCAGGTTATTTGCCTCGTCTAAAATGTGTTGATGCCTAGGTCTGTCAATGAATGGATATTAGTAAATTGTGTGTGTTTCACCTCTATTGCCAGGTATAAGGCACTCCCTTGGGCACCGTTGTACTGCTCGCTGAGGGTCGTGGGCCGGAGACTTTAGGTCGAAGACCCACAAAGGTGTTGGCAATCGATGAATATCGGTTTGCCATGATTAGTTATTTTGACATAACCGTTTGGGCTTAATCATTCGTTAAACACTATGCATGATTTGACAAACTCGCATATTTTTTGCAACCAATATTATTTCAAATTGTATTTCTTTACTTTTCTCTTGAAGCCCGAGTAGATCTTAGGGTTGATTCCCTATAATTCGACTTGTTCTAAGTGCCAGCACTAGGCGGTGATAACTGGGGTTGTCTCTTCCTGTCAAAGAGATACGGACTGTGTCTTTTCACTGGTTAAGAACAATGGAGACGTATCTCGCTCTGTTAATTCCTGAAGTGCCATGGTAACAACGAGAGAGTTCCTGTTAGATAGGGGGATTAAACCCTTGAGGCCTGTCATGTTCTTATGTTGTGTGGACACGAACAGACCATGGGGCTGCTGTCCCACAGATCTTCGATGCCATTGATATGCGGTTATGTATCTATAAGATCGTCACGACATTTGGTGTGATCAAGACCAGATTGGGGCACTAGTGGCAAATAGGGACCCCATTGTGTTTAGCAGTAATAACTGCAGAATTCACCAGCCATGTTGTATCTATCAGGAACAAGAAGTGTACAACAGCAAATTGCATTGCATGGTGAGGGTTCGAAACACTGAAACTGGAGAAGACAGCTTGATCTGGAACGGATGTATTATGGGATGCATGCGTATCTAGAGTCTTGCTGAAATTAGATTAAGTGCATCCATTTCTGTACTTTGTATTATGCATTAGACTTCAGGTCATGGCATACACAGGCACTAGAAAATTAGGATGCACATTTTCTTTTCCATTCAAGATGGTTTGTGGGTGTGCAAATTGGAGATCGCTGCTATTATCAGCATCGCGTCAGTGTATGTACTGACGTGCCCAATTAATTAGATGTTGGAAGCTGGATCGGGAATGTGGGCATCCCAGTGGAGAAGCAGTGTACTTACCTACCATTCGAGCAGGTGCAGAAATATCTGAGTCGCGCAGCGGAAGACTCAAGCCGAGGGTCAAGTCCCAGGGAAGCAGATTGACCACTTAGCAGAGTTTTGGCAGTGATCAGTTTATTACTATTCTGTAAGACAGCTGATAGCTTTACAAGTGGTGTCTATTAATATTTGTAATAAGTTATAATGAGTTAATGTAATTTGTATTCCTTGTTCAAAAACAAGATAATGGTTCTAATTAATGATGTAATGATTTATTTGGCAATAAAAAGTTTTACATTTTCGTGTTATTACTGTGTTAAGATGCATTTGAAGGCAAAGATTCTAGTTGTGTTGCGGATATCCAGTAACAGGGATCTGGGGCGTTACAGATAGTTGTTGAGGTTTGGTAGTTATACTTTGCGCGTAGTGGATGGGATATACATATGTATGTATCATATGTAGATATGGGAGTAGTTGATTTATTATTTTGTAATATGGTTGATTATGTATATAACTGTAAGGTGTAAGGATGTATATAGTGATGTGATGAAGTATGAAAGCCTGTACCCACCTCGGTTCTGTGGTTTGTTTTTAGAAAGGTTTTTCTAAAGTTTTCAAAAGAATTTTTGGTTTTTAATTTGTATCTTGCATGTTATGAAGTATTATGCCCCCAGAGGTGTATTTATTATTGCCTGTGTGATGTTGAATGATTTGTCATGGGGAGGATTGATATATATTACAGGTACATTGATTTTTGTAATTGGTTGTTGATTTCTGTAAGGAAAATCTGTAAAAGGGCTAATATTTCAGGGGTTCCTGCCGAAATTTTTAATAAATATCCATGAGTATTTTTCTAAATATGACATGATGTAGATGAGTAATAGATTATGTTAGAAGTTATTTGAATAAGGAATAGTTATTAAAAAAAATGGTGTGTGACATCGAAGCTCAGAGTCGATAGAAGAGTTATGCAAATACTCGGTGTAGAGACTTGGAGTTTAAGGTTGGAGATGCATTGTTTCTCAAGGTGTCTCTGACGAAAGGGGTGATCAGATTTGGGAAAGGCAGCAACTTGCTGCCAAGGTACATTGGACCATACAGGTTTTTGAGGTGGATTGGTAAGATGACATATAAGTTGGAATTGCCCGAAGAATTGGCACAAGTACATGATGTGTTCCATGTGTTGATGCTGAGGAAGTATGTGCCAGACCAGAGTTACCAGTTGATGGAAGTGCCCGAGGGGTTGCAGCTGAACTTGAGTTACAAGGAAGAGCCTGTGGAAATTATTGACTGTCTAGATAAGGTGTTGAGGAATAAGGTTATACCTATTGTCAAGATTTTGTGGAGGAACCAGTTGCTCGAGGAAGCCACTTGGGAGCCGGAAGATCGTATTAAGAAGGATTTTCCCGAAATTTTTATGTAATTTTCTTCTTTTGCTTGTAATTGTTTGTGTCCCTATTAGCGGTAGTTCTGAGTATAGAACTATTCTAAGGAGAGAGTAATGTGACATCCTGGAGTTTATAAATGAATTAAAATGAATTTTTATGATTTAATTAACATTTTTCTGAAATTTGTCTTTTTACACGTGCAAAACACGTGCAAATATTTTCTTGGAAAACATGAAGTCAGGAAATCTATTTAAAAAATCTAACATTTATTAGTAGATATTATTATAAATTTTCTGGATTTTTATGAATGATTTATGACATATTTGCAAATATTCAAAAATGAAGGACTTTTGTACAAAATTGCCACTTGGAGTAAAAACTCCAGATTTCGGTTTTCTGGGCTGATCATATTGGCCGATTAATTCTAGAGAGCAAAGGGATTTAATTTCACTTCATTTTAAATCAATTTGATTAACTAATATTTTGAAGGATCCATATATGTAAATAAATATTTTCTTTGAGGAGTAATTTTGTAAACTTGTGAAACCCTAAAAATTGGAATCCCAGCCAATATTCGAGGCATTAGCAGCCATTGTTTCTCTGTGGTGAACTCAAAATATATTTTCTCATTATTTTCTTGGAGCTTAAAGCTTGGATCTTGGATTTTTCTAGAGGAGAAGGAAGGGACTTTTCTTTATTATTTATTTTGTGCTTCAATTTAGTCTTCTTTGAGGTGAGTGATATTTCTTACTACTTGTTGTTGTATGATTATAAATTATTCAAGTATAATGCGTGACTAGAAGTTGTATGATTATAAAATATGATGAGGAAATTTAGATTTTTGATGTATAAATAACCACTAAATAACTTTCATGAAGGAATATATAAATTTATGTGTAATTTACATGCTTAAATACACAAAGATCTTCACTTTCTTATGTCATGCTTGAATAAATTAAGTTTTGAATGGATCTTGAATGTGTATGAGATTGTAGAGTTGTTATTTAATTTGGTATTGAACAAACCAGTGCTTGTATCAGGAATTATCGAATTTGTGAGTGTATGAATAGATTGCAATTGGAATAGTAACATCACATGCATATGGATGAACAAAGAATCTTTATGTTGCTGTTTTGCTTTTGAATTCACTGTTTTACGATAAAAGATGAAGAATTATTGTTGTTTTGAATTTGGAATTGAATGAGAAGTGAAAGAACTTGATGTTGAGTTGGATGGATTGAGAAGTTTTGACCAGTGAATGTGTATTTTGATATTTCTCTCGGTTTTGAACATGTTTAAATGGTGTTTCCTGTATGAGAAGAATTCTTGACTGCCTTTGGAAGTATTTAAATATTCATATAAGAAGTTCTTCAAAATCTTGATTTTTTGTCAATAACAGGATTTCGGAATTTTGTGTTCTTTGTGAGAATTATAAAAGACTTGATTTGGCATATGAACTGAAGTAATTTAATTGAGAAGTACTCTTTTATCGCATAATTTTCATCGTGAGAATTCTTGAAATTTTGTATAAACATATATCATTTTTTTTGAAAGTTTTCGAAAGGCTGGAAGATGCAGGCAGCATGTCGGCCGACTGCAGTACTTTTGTGCTTACAGTTGTGGTCGACCGTCATGATCATCTTGCGCTAGTTTTCCCCCACTAGCGATCGACTGCAACTATTTGAACTAAGTGTGCCAGTCGACTGCCAAAGTTTTCTTGATGATTTATTTTGATACTGCCAGTCGACCGCGAATGTTTTATAGCATATGATAGTCGACTGCCATGGTTTGAGTTGCTATTTTTCTTTCTTTGAACGCTGTCAGTCGACTGCTATTGTTTGTACTGCATGAGACAGTCGACCGGCACATCCTTGCATGTGCACACTGTTTTACTGAGTTTTGCGATTCTTCGAATGATTGTTAATTTGAGTTTGCAATGTTAAGTTCTCTGATTCTTTGCAGCAATTGAACTCAGATTTCATCATTTTTAGAGAGTATGTATTCTCAATCTTATTAAGTATTTGAATTCTACTTTTGTGGTTTTAAGAGGGTATATGTTTTCGAATTTAAAGAGAATTCTACTACAAGTTTTCTTCCACTATTTGCTTCAGTTTTGATTGAGTTAGTTTCAGTTTTATTGGGAAATTATGTAGATATGGTTGCACTTAGAAGTACTTAACTTTGATTATTGTATTTGAAGAAAATTCTCGCAATGAGTTGTACAAATTTGGTTTTCTTTTATATTTCAAAGAAATGTTGAGTTAATGTTTTGAGTTTTGAGACTCTAGAGGTTAAGTAGGACCCTAACATGTCGGCGGTTGAGACTTTGTAGATATTTTGGCCAGTGGGGACTTGTTGTTGAATTAGTTGAATTAAGTCTGCCAGGGTACACCAACTCTATAGAGCAATTGTAACTTAATTAATAATAACCAACCTAAGGACAGGAACTAGTGGAGATGTGATAGAACTTGGAAAACGTAAGTAGGGGGTCCTGTATAGTGGACGAATGAGATTCAAGACTATAGTTGTAGTTGGGCAGTTTGATTCCTAAGGCTACGATTATCATTGTCATCTCCCGAGTTTGCACGTTGAGGGTCTTTTACAGTTGGACAGTTTTATTTTGGGGGCTGTGACCTATTCGTGGAATTACGGCATGGAATGTTCAGGGCAACGCTTACATGATGCTTGCGCGTTGAGGGTACTAGTCTATCTGGTAGATATCGGGACGTAGGCCTATTTGCGGAGTATTCTGTATCTTGTTCCTATCACCGTAGTAAGATTAATTGCAGAACGAGGAATTAAATGCTATAGAGTGGAGAATGATAAGGGCTTATACCAGACCTATGTAGAACGGGATGCATAGAATTCAACAATTATGCATTAGTAATCATCATGTGCATTTGTGTTTTCTTGACTTGTATTATGCATGCTTGTTTTCTGTTTCCTTACACTTGACACTTAGCCTAGTTTCACTTGATGATTTATGCTTTATTTATTGTTTTTTCACGTTCCATCTGTATTTACCGTGTTAATATGTTTCACTTGTTGACTTATAATTTTATTCCTTATTTTTTCATTTAAGTTTGTATTTTCTTTGAATATCACTCAAACCGTTATGGCTGACCCCGGTAGTTTAGTTAGGGTTATCTCTAGCCTCATGTTTTACAGGTAGGTACCATTAGCATGGAGTTAGGAGCATGTGGTAGATTACTAAATGTTTATGCATATCTTGTAAAAAGGTTGATCGTAAAGAGAAAATTTGCATTCATGGTGCTATGTTGTAAAAAGAACTGTAATTCAAGGTATTTAAATTTTGTTGTGCTTTATACAAGAGTTGATGTAATAAAAGTTTTAAATTTCCATGTATATGGATGCTATGTTTTAATTACAATTGAGGTTGGTTCTAGAATTTGTGACATGTATTTCTAAGTTTATTTATTGGGAATTCGGGGCGCTACACGAGGTTCATGTATTTCAGGTATTGGTTATTATATGTATTAGTGTTCATGTGATTATTATTATTATCTGTGTTGTTGAGCTTACTGGTATTGTACAACTTATGGATGATATGAGTTGGTATACTTATATCATTCGCTGAGCCTTAGTTGCGTGCCTGTAACACCACGCAAAATTTAGTATTGATAATTTTGCCCTCGTGTGTTATGCACGTGTATTTCGTACAGTTACGAATAATATTCGTAGCGTGTTTTTATATAAATTTCATATGTATTTTATATTCCGATTATTTATAGGTTTTCCGTTATCTCAAAATTCATTTTTATCCTATTATTAGCCAACTCAAATATTAATTTTAATCTTTGTTTTTTTCGTCTATTGCATGTGTTTTCAATATACGTGTTGATTACGTAAATTTCACCGTTACGCGAAATATCCGTCACATTATCAAAATAAATATTTTTCGTATGTTATATTCTGAGTATTTATAAACATTTCCCTGTTAATCAAATCTATTTCATATTTTGAATATTTTTATGTGCATCGCACGTAAATTTTTATGTGCATTTTATTTCTAAAATTTTCTAAGATGTCATACACAATTTTTCTTCTCATTTTACTCACATTTGTATTATTTATTTATTTTATTAAAACCCATGAGTCTAAAGTCTATTTAAATCCCACTAGAAAATTAATTAATTAAAAAGAGAGGCCCATAGTTTTATTCTTCACTTTAAATGTACACTTTTTAATCGTACACACTTGTCATGTAACAAATACACACAAATGGAATAATAACAAATATTTAAAAGAATGAGAAGTGTGTGCACGTAGAGTGCACGTGCACGTGTGTGCACACAACGGGTCTTCGCCAGCTAAAATGAAGAAGGAAAGTGGGATGTGTAAGGTTTGCAGTAATGGTTTTTGTACGTGGGTATTTATTTTGGATAATGGGTTTATTTTGGGTAGTAGATGTCCCTTCATTCACCCATTTAACCCTATAAATACCTCTCTCATTCATGAACAATGTACACTAAAAGAAACAAAAGAAAGAGAGAAAATAAAGTAAGGGAGTAGCTTTTGGTGTTGGTAAATTGCTAGGAGGTGAAGGCTTGCTTGGTTGGAGCTTTGGAACAATCCCTATAGGAGTCTGTTTCATTGCATCAAAAACAAGGTGGGTGATTTCTTTACTTTCTAGAGATTGTAGTATGCATGTTTAAATACTTTATGATAAAATAAAAATGTAGTATGTGTTCTTAGATTACAAATTTGTTTTGTTACATGATGTATTGATAAAAAGAGTTTTAATAGATATGAAATATGAAAAGAAATGCATGTTAGTTGAAAGATTTATTATAAAATTGTCATGACTAACAAATTGAAATCTTAGATTGAGTTGTTATAGTGGTATTGGGTGCATACTAGTATATCATGTTTAGATTAAATGAATTGGGTATGAAATCATACACAAAGTTGTTAATTTATGCTAAGAAAGTTGATGTTTAAAGTTTTAGTTGCACTTCATAAAATCATTTCTAATAAACTAGATAGAATCTAGAGCTAAAAATTTTATAGGAACATCTCGTATATGTCATTCATAATTTTTGGATGTCAATTATTTTAATAAAATCCAAACTTAGGACTGGTTGGCAGTTGACTAGTTGTTGGAAATTTGTACACATTTCGGATTTTGATCGTTTGAACATCTTAGATGAAGTAATTTGAGAAAATTCAAAATTAAGAACTTGAAGTCGACTCGTTAACCTTTCTGTAAAGTCTAAGAGATCAAATTTTCACAAATAAGTGAATTTATAATGAATTTTACAAGACTGTACAAGTGGCAGTATTTCAATAATTCGACCATACTGTAGATTTCGAAGAATTCAGGGTTATAGATACAATATTTTGGAGAAACTTATAATTAAGAAATTGTAGAAGACTTGTATACCTTTATTTTGATCTAAAGAACACAAAGTTTTGTTAAAGTTTACAATTTTCTATGATTTTTACAAGTAACATGAACTGCAGTTTTCTAGTTTTGAGCATACTATTTTGCAAAGGAATTTAGACGAAGTAATTGAGGATGATTCTAGGTGATTTTAACTACAAAGATATAGTAGGATCTTTTATGAAACTAATAAATCTATCTTTTTGAATAGAATTGAGATTTATAATTGAAATATAGATGATATGAAAAGGGTTTACTTAATCGAAGAAACTTTGTAGCTTATTAAAGAGAAATGTTAGTTTGGTTGATTAACCAAGAAGTGTTTACTTCATAGTTGGTAAATAAGAATGAATGAAAGGACGGATTGAGATGTGAATAAATGAAAGTGAACATATGAATTATAAGGGTATGAGTACCCCATGATTTTGAATTTGAAAGATGTTAGTCTAGAGGCTAGGCGAGACCCTTAGTAATCGGCATTCGTGAATAAAGAAAATTTGAGAAACTAACCAGTGTGGGTTATGTATCTCTTGAGAAGGCCAGTATGGGCTATCGTTCTAAGTGTTGATTTAAGTCCGGTAGGGTAAGCTAGCTCTAGGTTGTAATGATTTAAAATTAAAGCTTAAGGACAACCACTAGTTAGTGACATGATGAAACTAGAGCAAACGTGAGTTATGGACTCCAGACTGATCCTTGGAGAGAGACAGTCCCCAGTATTCCGGGATGATGGACGTAAGGGCCACCGAATGATTCACGGAGCGGGAATGATCTCTAGTATTCCGGGTTGAGAGTGACGCTCATGGGGCATTTGTGCGATAAGGGTTCCAGAATGACTTGCGGAGAGAGACAATTCCCAGTATTCCATGACAATAGACGAAAGGACCACAGAACGATCCACGGAGCGGGATTGATCTCCAGTATTCCGGAGCAAGAACCAGTATTTGTAGAGTGTCTAAATCTTTTAGTAGTCATAGTAGTAGGAAGCATGGCGAGGGATTTAACCCTATAATGTGGAGTACGTAGGTGCTTGCCCTCAAACCTATGTAAAATGGGATGCATAGAATCCGAACATTTATGCATTAGTGTGTCATTGTAGTATAACATCTGCATTAGGCATTAAGTCATATCATGCACTGACATGTTCAGGATAGTCACTTTTACACTTTAATATGCATTCAAGTTTGTGGTTGCTAAAGTAAGAGAATCGTTATATTATGGTATAGCAAGGATCGATGTTTTATAACATTGCGTCGGTTGTAAGCAATGGATGTGCCCACAGTTTTCCAGTGCAGGGCTTGGATTGGCAAAAGACAAAAAGAAGAATTGATGCTAAAGATTATTTTTTTAATTTAAGTTTTTGATGTTAATGTTGCATTTATCAAGTTGTACTCTTTTTATTCCTGCTGCGTTGATGTAAAGACCCATGTTGTATAATAAAAAGTTGTTAATTTTCTTGTAAATTGTAAGAATTGAAGTAAAAGATCTTGTTGTGCTACGAATTACATATAAATGGAATTCGGGGTGTTACAATGCCTATGTCACGCCCCGCTTCTCAAAAGAATACGGAATACGGATACGCAACAAAAGCCCAGCGAATGATTTTCATCATCCATAAGCTGTTCAAGTAATATTTACAACATTCACAAGAATCATCAGAGTCGGAGGCAAAATAATCAACCACATGCACATAATGAGCCAAAATACCAACAAGAATACCTGAAACACAATACATAAATCTCAAATAGTCATGATGTGAATAAAATAAATGTCTTGGGTCACATTGCCCAAATACAAGAATAAATTCAAGTCTCAAAATACAATATTGTTTAAGCAAGCTAAAAGAAATAATATTAATAAAAGGCAGCACTAATACTTCATGTCTCTGATACCATCTAGAACCTGTTCTCCAAAATCTGCAATTCAACGAATGCAGGAAAGAGGAAAAGAGAAAAACAAGTACCCGTCAAATGCAAGTTACGGGCCACTTATAATGTGGGATACAAGCACATGGGGAAACTAACTAGCAACATGGTATAAATATGATGTCAAAGTAAACAACTAGCATGGTAATGTGATCAAGTATCATGTAGCATACATCAAGAGTCAAGTAAACAAGTATCTTATAAACATGTGTCAAGTATCGAGTATCAAGTAATCACGTATCAAGTGTCAAGATTCAAGTATCATGTGTCATGTAGTCAAGTATCAAGCATCAGGTTTCATGTAATCAGGTATCAAACAAGCATGTATCATGTTCAAGTATCATGTTCAAATCTTGTAATGATTACTATCTAGGTAGCACTTCATGCATCCCACCATACATGGTTGCTACAACAAACAATTTCGCTTTATATTTCATAGTCACCATAGAGGGCAGTATACTCGGGAACAAGTCAAGTATCGAGCTCCAAGCTCCAAGTATCATGTATCATGTAATCACGTGTCAAGTTGTGCAAGTGGCAAGTATCGTGTCTTGCGTGCAAGTATCAAGTAATTACGTGTCAAGTATCATGTCTCAAGTAATCACGTAGGATCAGTGGATCCCCTTCCGAGTACACATTTCTGAATTATCCACTATTAGATTTGTTCCTTAAATCCCGGCTTGATTATTTATTATTATTAATGTCAAACAAGCATGTATATGTGCAAAATATATCAAGAATAACATGGAATGATCATTTAATAAGTGCAAGTTGCAAGATAAATATGTACGAGTGCAAGATATCTCATAAAAGAATAAAATAAACAAATCTCAAGTTCAGGACAGCAAGACCATACTGTAGTAAAACAGTGATTCCCAGTGTTATAAACAAGAAAATCTGGATCCATCGAAGGATATGGAAAATAGACTCCCACATGACTCCAACGAATATAAATAAGTCATATATTAATTCACAAAAACATGTCTCCAAACTGATTTGAATACAGAAAATAGGTTCAGCCAGAAATCAGGAAAACGAATTCAAGAACAGGAAAACGGCATGAAAACATATTAATTAAATCTAAGAAAAATCTGGGGTATTCCCCTATATGTCCAGTATCTAAATATAAAGTTTCAGAATTTTCCAGTAAAATTAGATCAGTCATCAAAAATAAGAAAATATCAATACATGGTAGTTTGGCAAATCTGGAATTTCCAACACTGCTGTACGAAAACTATGATATCTCGCAACCAGTGAAACGAAATCCAATTCCACCAAAGGGATATGAAAATAGATAAAATATAATAACTTTCACATTTCACAAACATTTTTCATACAGTATAAGGAATCGTAGTGAAAATAAGGTTCTTTACATATCAGTGAGTAAAATACGGCAAGTATAGATTTCATAACCGAGCATGACACAACACATAAAACTCATCAATAAAATTCACCAAAATTTTGGTTAATTCCTAACTAGATAAAGAAATACTGACCAAAGTTTTGGATCAAAATAATATGTGTAGCATAGTTCTTTAAAATGATTTGTCATCAAAAAACAAAATCTGGAAAAGATCGACACCACTGTAGTAAAATAGTCATAACTCACTCATACAAAAACAAAACCAACCAAGGTTAGAGGGGTTTGAAATTAGACGAAATTCTCTAAAACTCATGTTTTATATCGAAATTAAGATACTGATTTCAAGACAGTCCAAAACAGCAAACAAAACAGATCAGCGACAAAATACAGATTTTTCCCCTTTACAACAACTCAACGTATATCATACAAAACTTATTCAAAACACAACCAAACATGAAATCGAGTCTACCAAATGTCCAAATATCATGTCTTAGGGTATCTAGCATGTTCACACCAAATACATCACATGGGTCTCAACCAAATCACGAATTCTCACAAAAAGTCCTACATACATGATCAAAATTAAGAACGGGTAAAACCTAAGTTAATTCATGTCCATATTGTGTCGTGAGGCAACTATGGTCAAGTTTTCACAATAGAGACAAAATCCATCAAGCATGTCACAAATAAAAGTCGTCTCTAGACCCAACAACACTATAAGTAGTATTTTTGACTTGTATCAAACAAATGAATTAGAGTACAAGTTACTTGCCTTAACCGGAGATGAAGAACGATGCAAATCAAGAGTACGGAGAAAAACCCACGAACGAAAATCCGCAAATCAACGAATCCAAGCAACTAGAGCAAAAGTCTTCACACGAACAAAAACTCCAAAAGCGAGATGACCAAAGAGGGATGAATGGCGATAGTGGCTTGCGGCCACAAGAGAACACCAAGAGAGAGGGATGAGGGATTTGTGTGGTGTGAGGTGGTCGGGATATGCAAGAGGGGGATCGGGAGTAGGGGCTCGGGTTTGGGGTGTTGTCGGGGTGTACACAGACCGGGAAAGGGGATCGGCGGCCTGGAGGGTGTGGCGTCGGGATCAGGTCGGGAGGGGGGTCGGCCTGGGGCTGTGTGCGGGTCATGGTGCAAACAAGGAGGGGAAGGAGAGAGAGGGAGTAGCCGGGCTTGTGAAGTAGGGGAATTAGGGTTAGGATTTAGTGGAGAGGGGTTTATATATAGGGTTTAGTTGTGGGTTAATGGGTTAATGGGTATTAGGAGTAGTAGTACGTTTACCAATGGGTTTTGGATCAAACAAATAGGAATACAGATAGGATTGGGGATTCAATTTGGCTTTGGTAAATCTTATTAGGGATCAAATAATAGGATGGAGAAATAGGACAACCAAATCACCACCACAAGCACCCAAGAAATAAAATAAAATAAAGATATCGAGACCAAAATTAAAGAAAGAACCAAAATAATGAAGAAGGAAACAAAAAAGACAACCAATCAAACACAAAGGACTCAAAATGAAATAAAACGAATATATATATTGAAAACAAATTCCAACATACGGTACAGAAAAATATAAGAGAGAAAAATATACCAAAACGAAAAATACACTCAAAAATACACCCAAATGAAAAGCAGGGGTTACAATCCTACCCACCTAACAAGAAGAATTTCGTCTTCAAAATTCAAACTGAAGATACATAGGATAACCTCAAAACAACCAAAAGAACCAAACAAAAACTACTCAAACAAATGAGGAAACTTTTGCTGAATCTCCTCCTCCAGCTCCCAGGTCAACTCACCAGGTGAGTGAGGATTCCAAGCAACACGAACCAACTTGATGAACTTGTTCTTAAGCACTTTCTCCCGCCGATCCATAATAGAAACTGGCAGAATCTCACAAGTCAAATCCGACCGAATGGTCAACTCAGAATAGTCGATCACGTGGCTCTCATCTCGGATATATCTCCTGAGTTGTGAGACATGGAAAACATCGTGCACTCCTGATAAAGCTGACGACAATGCAAGACGATCAGCCACCTTGCCTACTCGCTCCAAATCTCAAACAGTCCAATAAATCTAGGGCTAAGCTTGCCCCCACCACCGAACCGAATGACACCGTACCACGGCGATACCTTGAGGAAAACATGGTCACCAACACCAAACTCCAAAGCTCCTCGATGGACATCGGCCCATCGCTTCTGCCTGTCCTGAGCTGCCTGCAAATGCTTCCTGATCTGAACCACTGCATCCACTGTCTTGGTGATCAGCTCCGGACCCAACAACTTCCTCTCACCAATGTCATCCCAGCACACTAGCGATCTGCACTTCCGCCCATAGAGTGCCTTGAACGGAGCAGCTTTAATACTGGCTTGAAAGCTGTTATTGTACGAGAACTCTACGAGATGCAAATGATCCTCCCAAGACCCACCAAACTGAAGCATACAGGTCCTCAACATGTCCTCAAGAATCTGAATAGTCTACTCTTATTTTCTATCAGTCTGGGGATGAAAAGCTATGCTGTACTTTAATTTACTCCCCAAACTGTTCTGAAGACTCTCCCAGAACTGAGATCTGTATCTCGTATCCCTATCGGAAACAATAATGACTGGAACCCCATGAAGTCTAACAATCTCTTGCATGTACCTCTCAGCTAGGCTCTCAGTAGACTGCCTGACACGAAAAGAAATGAAGTGAGCACTCTTCGTCAAATGGTCGACAATCACCCAAATGGAATTATGACCCTTAGGACTCCTCGGCAAAGCGGTCACAAAATCCATAGTGATATGTTCCCACTTCCAGTCAGGAATAGGAAACTGTTGAAGAAGTTCAGCAGTTCTCTGATGCTCTGCCTTAACCAGTTGGCAGATCAAACACTGAGCAACAAACTGAGCCACAGCCCTTTTCATACCCTACCACCAGAAATGAAGCTTCAAATCCCGATACATCTTGGTACCACCAGGATGGATAAAATACGAAGACTGATGGGCTTCCTCAAGCAACCTCTGACGAACATCACCTTCCGGGACACATAATCTAGACCCAAAACGAAGAGACCCATCAGAATGAATAACCATGTCCGTCCTGGACCCAGACTCAACCTCAGCTCGAAATCTCTGCAACTGTGCATCGCTAGCCTACGCCTCTTTAATCTGATCAACAAGAGACGACTATAGCTGAAGCATCAAACAACTCCGATCAGAACTCGGCAGCAAAACTTCCAACTCCAACCTCCTCATCTGCTCAATCAGATCCCTCTGCTGAGTCCAGAACATAACTACAGGTCTCCTGCTCAAAGCATCTGGCACCAAGTTTACTTTACCAGGATGGTATTGCAAACTGATGTCATAATCGGTCATAAGCTCCAACCAACGGCTTTGACTCATGTTTAACTCCTTCTGGGTGAGATGTACTTGAGACTTTTGTGGTCTGTATAGATCTCCACTCGGTCCCCAAGTAAATAATGTCTCTACAGCTTCAAAGCAAAATTCACTGTTGCTAACTCCAAGTCATGAGTCGGATAGTTCTTCTCATGCGGCCTCAACTGCCTCGATGCGTACGCAGCGATTAGGCCCTTCTGCATCAAAACTGCTCCAAGACCCTTACCAGAAGCATTACAGTGAATTATAGATCTGCCTGAACCATCGAGAATAGTCAGCACAGGCGCTGATGTCAATCTGTTCTTCAACTCAACAAAAGCTCCATCACACTTATCAAACCAACAGAACTTCTGATCCTTTCTAGTCAATTAAGTCAACAGTCCTGCTATCTTCGAAAAATCGTGGACGAACTTCCGATAATAGGCAGTCAAACTGAAAAAACTCCTGACTTCTGAAACTGACTTGGGAATAGGCCAATCCTTCACATCCTCAACCTTGGCAGGATCCACAGAAATACCATCACCTGAGATAATGTGCCCCAAGAATGAAATTCTGTCGAGCCAAAACTCGCACTTGCTAAGTTTCCCATAGAGCTGATTCTCTCTCAAAGTCTACAGAACCACTCTAAGATGCTCAGCATGATCTTCCCGATTCCGAGAATACACCAAAATATCATCAATGAAGACCACCACAAATCTATCCAAGAACTGAGAGAAAACCCGATTCATAAGACACATGAATACAGCCGGCGCGTTCGTAACTCCGAACAGCATCACAAGATACTCATAGTGTCCGAATCTAGTCCTAAAAGCAATCTTCTGTATATCCGCAGCCTTCACCCTGACTTGGTGATACCCTGAACGAACATCCAACTTCAAGAAAATAGCAGCCCTAGTCAACTGATCAAACAAATCATCGATCCTGGGCAACGGATACCAGTCCTTCACAGTAACTCTGTTCAGTTCCCGATAATCCATGCACAGTCGATAACCACCATCCTTCTTGTCGACAAAAAGGACCGGAGCACCCCAAGACAAAACACTAGATCTGATGAAACCCAAATCAAGCAACTGCTGAATCTACACCTTAAGCTCTGCTAGCTCAACCGGTGCCATCCTGTAGGGACTCTTCGATATCGACGTTGTTCCAGGCTGAACATCAATACCGAATTTCACTTCTCTATCAGGGGGTAAGCCAGACAACTCATCTAGAAAAACATCCAAGAAATCCCGAACTACTAGAGGTGCGGCCTCACAGCCTGAATGCAATGCCATCGCACAAACCGCCTAATCAACTGCAACTTGGCCAAGGGAAGACTCCCCGGCATGGAACTCAAATTCTGTGCGATCTGGAATCCGGAACACAACTATCGTGGCACGCCAATCAATAATGGCATGGGTTTCACCCAACCAATCCATACCTAGAATAACGTCGAATCCCAAATTCCCAATTACAATTAGGTTGGCTTTGAACTCTGCGCTACCAATAATCACAGAACACCGCATGTACTCCCGGGAACAAATGACAACTCCACCACCTGTCACAATATTCCAAGACTCTGACATGTTACTGCACTCCAACTGATGGCGAGCGACAAATCGAGAGGAGACAAAAGAATGGGTTGCCCCAGAATCAAACAGAACATGAGTAGGAAAAGAGCACACAAGCACAACACCTAAGACAGAAAGCAAAAGAGGCAAAGAAAAGAATTGGTTGAACAAGGGTGAGGAAAACAAAAATGCAGAAGACAACAGAAAGAAATAAAGTAAGGGAAAAGAAGAAAAACAAAGAGAAACAACAAACAATAAAACAATAAAACAAAAGATACCTGCAACCACACCCTGAGCCTACTCAGCATCTGCAGCAGTCAGGTTGAAAGCCTGACCTCTCCTCGGAACAGCGGTCCTCTGACCGACAATCTGATGCTGCGGAGGAAGCGGTGGTCTAACTGGACCACGAGCTGCGGCAACTAGCTGAACAGGACCCCTGGCTGGAGGAGCCAACCGCTGGCAGTCCCACATCGAATGATCAACTGCACCACATCCAAAATAGTGACGATTGGCACGTCGACAATCCTTGCGTTCATGCCCTGGAAGACGGCAAAAGTCGCAGAAACCAACTCTCAGGAGGACCCGCAGAAGAGTAAGGAGCTGCCCTGACTGGAGAGATTGGAACAGGTCTCTAAATAGGCCCACCAGAAGACCTAGCAACTGAGTGTGGAACAGTCCACTGAGAAGAAGCCAATCCACCACGAGCCTGCTCCTGGGCCCTAGCTGCGTCAAGAGCCTCAGCGTAGGTACGCAAGCGAAGCGAGACAAGCTACACCTTGATGTCGCGCTCAAGCCCCAAAATGAACCTACGAGCCCTATCCTCTTCGTTCGCCACAAGAATGGCTGCGAAGCGACTAAGTCTCGTAAATTCGGCTGCGTACTCGTCCACAGACCTGGAACCCTGTTTCAAGAAAGTCTTATGTTACAACATTGCATGAACAATATGTAACAAAATTTCATTACTAGAAATAACGACCAACCTGTTTCAGGGCTAAGAATTATTGCTCCATCTCAACTCTGGTGCTGCTAGGAAAGAACTTTTTCAAGAAGCTCCTAGTGAAAGTGGCCCAAGTGATCGGTCTTTCAAGCCTTTCGGACTCAGACCTCCACCAGATATGAGCCAAGTCCACCAACTGGATGGTAACCACATCCACACGATCTGCATCAGCAACTCTAGCTACCAAAATCAGTTGCTCTGTTCGAATCAAACACTATTCAGCCTCCAAAGGCATTTTAGTGCCTGAAAACCTATCGGGATGTAGCCTCATAAAGTCTGTGACAATTCCCGGACGGGGTGGAAGAACATCCTGCCTAGGCGCAATAGGCAGAGTAACTCGAGTGGCTTCCAAAGAAGCCATCACCAAATCACTATGGTTCTGCTACTGATTAATCAAGCGCTTAAGCACAGCAGTGACAGCCTCAATCGGGTCACCCTGCGACTGCGAAGTAGAACCTCTGCGAGCCATAGTCTTCACAAAACCAAAAATAGTTAGCATTATGATCAATGTTGATAATATTTGATTCATTTATGCATGCAAAGTTGATGAAATGTTACGCAGATCCCAGTTCGAGCCAAGCTTGTCTAATATACTAGGCAACTAATACATTAGCCAAACCTGGGCTCTGATACCACTAAAAACTCTGTCACGTCCTGCTTCCCAAAAGAATACAGAATACGGATACGCAACAAAAGACCAGCGAATGATTTTCATCATCCATAAGTTGTTCAAGAAATCTTTACAATATTCACAAGAATCATCAGAGTCAGAAGCAAAATAATCAACCACATGCACATAATGAGCCAAAATACCAACAAGAATACTTGAAACCAAATACATAAATTTCAATTAGTCATGATCTAAATAAAACAAATGTCTTGGGTCACATTGCCTAAATGCAAGAATGTCCAAGTCTCAAAATACAATATTGTTCAAGTAAGCTACAAGAAATAATATTAATAAAAAGCAACACTAATACTTCATGTCTCTGATACCATCTGGAACCTGTTCTCCAAAATATGTAATTCAACGAATGCAGGAAAGAGGAAAAGAGAAAAACAAGTACCCGTCAATTGTAAGTTACCGGTTAAGGGGCCACTTATAATGTAGGATACTAGCACATGGGGAAACTAACTAGCAACATGGTATAAGTGTGATGTCAAAGTAAATAACTAGCATGGTAATGTGATAGAGTATCTTGTAGCATACATCAAGAGTCAAGTAAACAAGTATCTTATAAACATGTGTCAAGTATCGAGTATCAAGTAATCATGTAACAAGTGTCAAGATTCAAGTCTCATGTGTCATGTAGTCAAGTATCAAGCATCAGGTTTCATGTAATCAGGTATCAAACAAGCACGTATCATGTTGAAGTATCATGTTCAAGTATCATATTCAAATCTTGTAGTGATTACTATCTAGGTAGCACTTCATGCAGCCCACCTTACATGGTTGCTACAACAAGCAGTTTCGCTTTAGATTTCATAGTGGACCATAGAGGGTAGTATACTCAGGGACAAGTCAAGTTTCGAGCTCTAAGCTCCAAGTATCATGTATAATGTAATCACGTGTCAAGTTGTGCAAGTGGCAAGTATCGTGTCTTGCGTGCAAGTATCAAGTAATCACGTGTCAAGTATTATGACTCAAGTAATCACGTAGGATCAGTGGATCCCCTTCCGAGTACACATTTCTGAATTATCCACTATTAGATTTGTCCCTTAAACCCCGGCTTGGTTATATATTATTATTAATGTCAAAAAATCACGTATATGTGCAAAATATATAAAGAATAACATGGCATGATCATGTAACAAGTTCAAGTTCCAAGATAAACATGTACGAGTGCAAGATATCCCATAAAGGAATAAAATAAACAAATCTCAAGTTCAGGACAGCAAGACCATACTGTAGTAAAACAGTGATTCCTAGTGTTATAAACAAGAAAATCTGGATCCGTTGAAGGATCTGGAAAATAGACTCCCTCATGACTCCAGCGAATATAAATAAGTCATATATTAATTCAAAAAAATATGGCTCAAAACTGATTTGAATACAGAAAATAGGTTCAGCCAGAAATCAGGAAAACGAATTCAAGAACAGGAAAACGGCAAGAAAACATATTAATTAAATCCATGAAAAATTTGAGATATTCCCCTATATTTCTAGTATCTAAATATAAAGTTTCAGAATTTTGCACCAAAATTAGATCAGTCATCAAAAATAATAAAACATCAATAAATGGTAGTTTGGCAAATCTGGAATTCCCAACACTGCAGTACGAAAACTATGATATCTCGCAACCAGTGAAACGAAATCCAATTCCGCTAAAGTGATATGAAAATAGATAAAATATACTAACTTTCACATTTCACAAACATTTTTCATACAGTATAAGGAATCATAGTGAAAATAAGGTTCTTTACATATCAGTGAGCAAAATACATCAAGTATAGATTTCATAACCGAGCATGACACAATACATAAAACTCATCAATAAAATTCATAAAAATTCTGGGTTTCCCTAACTAGATAAAGAAATACTGACCAAAGTTTTGGACCAAAATAATATGTGTAGCATTGTTCTTTAAAATGATTTGTCATCAAAATTACCGAAAAACAGAATCTGGAAAAGATCGACACCTCTGTAGTAAAATAGTCATAACTCACTCATACGGAAAACAAAATCAAGCAAGGTCAGAGGAGTTTGAAATTAGACAAAATTCTCTAAATCTCATGTTTTATACCAAAATTAAGATACTAACTTCAAGACAGTCCAAAACAGCAAACAAAACATATCAGCGACAAAATACAGATTTTTCCCTTTACAAAAACTCAACATATATCATACAAAACTTATTCAAAACACAACCAAACATAAAATCGAGTCTACCAAATGTCTAAATATCATGGGTCTCAACCAAATCACAAATTCTCACAAAAAGTCCTACATACATGATCAAAATCAAGAACGGGTAAAACCTAAGTTAACTCATATCCATATTGTGTCGTGCGGCAACTATGGTCAAGTTTTCAAACTAAAGATAAAACCCATCAAGCATGTCACAAACAAGAGTCGTCTCTAGACCCAACTACACTATAGGTGGTATTTTTGACTTGTATCAAACAAATGAATTGGAGTACAAGTTACTTGCCTTAACTGGAGATGAGGAACGATGCAAATCAAGAGTAAGGAACAAAAGCCAAGAACAAAAATCCGCAAATCAATGAATCCAAGCAACTAGAGTAAAAATCTCCACACGAACAAAAACTCCAAAAGCAAGATGATCCAAGAGGGATGAATAGCGATAGTGGCTTGCGGCCACAAGAGAACACCAAGAGAGAGGGACGAGGGATTTGTGTGGTGTGAGGTGGTCGGGATATGCAATAGTGGGATCGGGAGTAGGGGCTCGGGTTTGGGGTGTTGCCGGGGTGTGCACAGACCGGGAAAGGGGCTCGGCGGCATGGAGGGGGTGGCATCAGGATCAGGTCGGGAGGGGCGTCGGCCTAGGGCTGTGTGCGGGTCGGGGTGCAAACAAGGAGGGGAGAGAGAGAGAGGGAGTAGCCAGGCTTGTGAAGTAGGGGAATTAGGGTTAGGGTTTAGTGGAGAGGGGTTTATATATAGGGTTTAGTTGTGGGTTAATGGGTTAATGGGTATTAGGATTAGTAGTAGGTTTACCAATGGGTTTTGGATCAAACAAATAGGAATACAAATAGGATTGGGGATTCAGTTTGGCTTTGGTAAATCTTATTAGGGATCAAATAATAGGATGGAGAAATAGGACAACCAAATCACCACCACAAGCACCCAAGGAAAAAAATAAAATAAAGATATCGAGACCAAAATGAAAGAAAGAACCAAAATAATGAAGAACGAAACAAAAGAAACAACCAATCAAACACAAAGGGCTCAAAATGAAATAAAACGAATATATATATTGAAAACAAATTCCAATATACGGTTCAGAAAAATACAAGAGAGAAAAATACACCAAAATAAAAAATACACTGAAAAATACTCCAAAATGAAAAGCAGGGGTTACATCCTGTACTTCCGTATTTTGGAAAGCGGGGCATGAAATTAGAGGTGTTTGAAAGCCTATTTTCTCTGGGGCGGTCGTGTGGGACGAGTTGAAGGAAAAGCACTTGGTTAAATTGGGGTTGAGTCCGGCGGACCCTAATAGGTTTTCTTTGTAGTAATCTTTCAATTTATGTCCAATCTTTGTCTATCTTTTTCTTTTCTTTGCAGAAATGATCAACCAGAAGGAGATTAATGCTAGGAAACACGAACTAGCGAGATAAAAAATGAAACCGAGGGCTTCAATATGAGAAGTAAGAGTTCGGCTAGTTCGACCTCAGCTCCCCCCCCCCCACCCCCTTCCCGAAGAAGGCACTCATGGCGACAAGGATATCCTCCCCAAGCCGACGAAGGTCCATCCGAGCCCTTTATCACTTGCAATGACTGAAGCCCCCTCTCTCCTCTAATCCCCACGGTGCAGGCTTTCGTTTCCTTCGCTGAGGATCTCATCTATAAGCCCGACTATAAGGTGACGGTCGACGACTCATTGACAAAAGCAAGGATCGGGATAAGTTGACATACATAACTATAGGTTGAGGCAATGGACAACTTCACCCCACCTCAGGATTAGGATAAGTTGACATACATGACGTTCGAGTAGTGATGGCATTCGGGTCAACTGGGCTGGGTCGGGTGGACCCGCCCGGGTTAGACCCAATTGTGGTCGAGTTCGGGTTGGGTTGAGGTGTTAAGAGGGTTGGGCCGGGCCGGATTGAAAAACCCAAATTTCGACCCGTTCGACCCGCCAACCCATTCGGGTCGAACCCGTTTGGGTTCGGGTCGAGAGCGGGTTGGCATTTGGGTTGAGAGTGAGTGTTTTTATTTTTTTTTTAACTATATGAAAAAAAAATTACAAGTACAACTAATAAATATATAAAAGTGAAACTGTGAAAGTATGAATAAAAATTGTATATATTTTTAATTCAATGTTTATGGCTTTTTTACAACTTTTACATACAAATACAACTATAATACTTTCTATTATTTTTATAATACAAGTAATAGATTAGAAAGTTAGAAACTATAAAAAGAGCATACAATATGTTTTGAATTACATATTTGAGGGGATAATCAGAATCTACTGTTGTTGTTGTTGTTGTTGTTGGTCCCTTCTATTGTTGTTGTTGTTCTTCAGGTGAGTTTCTTCCACTTGTTGTCGTGTCGACCCTGATTTCTTGAATCACATCTTCAGCCTTCATCCAACCTTCCATACACACGATCATCTACGATTGGGGCTTCAAGCGATTCATGTAATCTGTTAGAACCTTACCACTTGTAGAAAATGCACTTTTTGAAGAAACTGTAGAGACAGTAGGAGTTAGTAGATCTTTAGCCATATGTTTAAGAATATTATAAACATTTTCATGTTCTTTACACCATTGTAGCATATCAATCTTAGCATTAAAACTCACACTATCTTTTTTATTATACCAATTTAATTCATTAGGTAGATTAGTCCTAGGTTTTTTTAATTGAATTTGAGCAAATAAAATAAAAGTAGCATCGTCCAATTTACTCTTACTCTTACCTCAGAAGTAAAAGAAGAAGTAACTATACTAGAACTACTACTAGAAGCAAAAGTTTTATCATAATAATCATACAAGTTGTTCAATGTCATTTCAAAGAAAACTAAAAATGTGTTACAATCAATGTGTTACATTTCAACCAAACTCTTCGTACCCGCTAATTTGATACGAGAATTCATAACAGTAGCAAGTAGATACAACATTGGAGGAGAACTAAAATACTTCAAAATTTTAGTGTATGCGGGTTTAACAATATGACCAATGTAAATGTCATCAATCATTTCTTAAAAAGTTTGAAACATATTAATTAGTGAAATAAAAATACTACTAGAAGTAGAATCATAAGATTTTGAAACTTTCAAAGTTGCAGTTTTAAAAGGTTCTAAAAATCGTAACAAAGATTCTTCATAATACCAGGATTGTTCATTTGAAAATTTTCCATACTATTTGCAAGACAAAAATCATTTATACAAGCTTTATATTGAGTAACAACATTTAATAAATCAAAAGTAGTGTTCCATCGGTGTTTAACATCCTTATGATATTTTCTAAAATGTACACCCTAAAGCTTACACCATTTTTTAAATTGTTGAAGTATAGGGCCACTTAAATTAATAAAATGTACACAATTTTTAATGTTATGCACAAATGGTTCAGCTACTTTTAATGCAACTTGAACACATAAATTTGAAATATGATATGTACATCTAATGTTAAAAATTTCTAAACATTGAGGAGCTAATTGTAATTTTAATGTACTAATCAAAGCATTGTTGTTAGATGAATTATCAAAACTAATACAAAAAAAAATATCACGAATATGAAAGATATCACAAACTTGTAAAATACGATGTGCAATTACTAACGTTTGGATTGGGTTTTAAAAACAGTTTTCAGTTTTTAAAATCAAAACATAGGGTTGGATACAAATTTTTCAAAAACTCATTTTAAAATTTCACACTCAAAATCTATGTTTAAAATGAGTTTTTTTTTTAAACAGAAAAAACCTGTTTTTTGAGATATGTTTTTTTTATTTCCCAACCAACATACTGTATTTGTATATGTATATGTATATATGTATACATTATTTACGTATACAGTATGTATATAGTATGTGTATAATATGTATGTACATGTATGTATATATAATAGTATGTATATTATTATTATTATTATTATTATTATTATTATTATTATTATTATTATTATTATTATTATTATTATTATTATTATTATTATTATTACTATTATTATTATTATTAATATTATTATTATTATTATTATTATTTATATATATATACTTTTATTATAATAAATTATTATTATTTTATATATTATTATTATTATATATTACTATTATATATATTATTATATAATATATTATTATTATAATAAATTGTTATATATATAATTATAATAATAATATATATATCATTATAATTATTATATATTATTATATATATGTATATTATTAAATATGTTTGTTATAATAAATTATTTTATGTTATTATATATCAGTATGTATGTATGTATATAGCATGTATGTATAAAAGTATATATATATTGTATATACATACAACCAAACCCATACATACATTATATATAATGGTATACAATAGAGTATTTATGTATATACATATATACACAAATACGAATTATATATGTACATACATATTGTATACAGTTTACCAAACGCCTTTTATACTTTAATTTTGAAAAAACTATTTTATAAAAAAAGTTTACCAAACAATACTCTGTTTTCGAAAATCACAAAAAACAACTTTATAATTTTTTAAAAAAAACTATATTTAAAATGAATTTTCAAAACAACGAACCAAACACAGCCAAACCACAATGGGAATAAGGCAAAGCCGCAAGTGATATGATCCTCTTTTGAATCATCCAATCACTATCTATCCATTGACATGTTATATCCATCATTGGAATATTGTTACAACCTTTCCAACAATCGGAAGTTAACGATACTCTACAAGTTCAACTATACAAGAGTGCAATTAAGCCATCTCTCATTACATTGTAAAGTTTAAAACAATTGGATTTGAGTGTATTTCTAGGAATTCTTATAAAATGTGGATTTAGTGCATTTTGGTTAAATTCCTTTACGTTCGAAAAGGTAAATCTTCCTTAATAAATAGATGGTTCATTTTCCGTTGAACATTTTCGGGATCATATGGGTGGCTATCTACATGTCCGGTCTTATGGTTGATTTCTTGTTGGCCAGGTTGGTTTTCTAATAGATCCTTGTGTATATTTTTTATTTGTCATTTAGTTGTACCCGTTCACTCACACTTCCTCCATTTGTAACTCTTAAAACAAGTTTTACAAACCTTATGTCCTACACCCGGATTATCCTCTTCGAGGATATAGTCATAATATTTGTGCCAATCACTTGTTTTTTCCCTAGTTTTTCTACTACTAATGGGTTCTGTTTATTGTGTTTGTGCGTCAACATCATGCATTTCTTCTTCTATTGCGTGTGCAGGGATATCATGAGTTCCTATCATATGATTCGGTGTAAATTCGGGTTCTATTTGTGGGACTATTTGAAGCCGACGTGAAGAACCGGTGGAATATTGTCCACTTTGGCAACGGCCGTTACCTCGTGATCTGGACATGATGATAGTGTATGTGGAAAAAAAAAACTGATGTATAGTGTTTTATTAGTGTATGTGAAATAATACAAAATAATCTATGAGGTTAGTTATATGTTAAGAAAAAAAATCTAAAATACAATAGAAGGGTTGAGAGAGAGAAAGGCAAAAAACCAACAAACAAATATGATACAAAAATTAGAACTAGAACAAAATCAAGACAATAGGAGGGTTGTGAAATTTTGATACCATACTTCGTGGATAATGGTATATAGAAATAAGATAGAAAATAATACTAGAAGTAGATGTAGTCGATTGAGAAATATAGTAGACGTAGTCACATAGTCCGGTAGTCGTAGAAAGAGAGAGAGATAGCTTCTTCGTTGGAGGATTTGAAGTAGACGTAGTTGAGAGTTGAATCAACAAAATTCGATACGATCGAAAATTTTGACTTTTTTGTTGCTTGCTTCTTTGTTGAAAAAACATGATTGAATTGAGATATAATTGAGTTGTAGTAGTAGAGAGAGCAAGAGAGTAAGGTGTGAAAAAAATTAGATTGAGTTAAGCAGGTTTTTATACGCTAAAAAACCCCCCAAAATCAAAAAAATAATAAATAAATAAATAAACAAAAGAAAGCCCAAGACGGCTCTCTGGCTCTCTATTTGCACAGCGCCAAACAAACACGCGCAGGTCCAACGTTTGACCTGCGCAGCTCGACCGTTTGACCCGAGGGTCAAACGGCTCCCAACACGCGAGTCGAACGGGTCACAATCTGCAAGTTGAACGAGCAGGTTGCGGGCAGGTTTGACCAAGTCAACGGGTTCGCGGATCGGGTCAAGCAGGTTGGAGCTTCGATCTTTGCCACCCGGATCGACCCGTTGCTCTAAACGGGTTCGACTTGGACCCGAACCCCAACTGTGCAGGCTGGGTTGGAGTTGGTGGGTCGCGGGTCAACCCGACCCGGTTGCCATTCTTACGTTCGAGTCTAGTTACTTGAAGTGGTCGCAGGCCAAGTGTGTGGTGAGTAACCAACTTATTTGCTCGTTTTCGTTCTTCTTTGCCATTATTTTTCTTCTTCTAAGTCCTTAGCATGTTATCCTTGCAAACCGATCTCCACGAAGCAGAAATAAAGTGCCAGCACGAGTATGAAAGGAGCCTCCAGAGCAGGGTCCTCATTCATCAATTCATTCGGCATCTTACTAGATCACTCCCTTCTCATACATGTTCTCTCTTGAATTCCGGTGATACCATCCTGTCTCTCCACTCTCTCTAAATTTCTGCTTTGTTATCTCTTAAGATCTGCTTTGGCTCTATCCTACATTCCGCCTAAATAAATTTCGAAGACGAAATTTTTTGTAAGGTGGGTAGGATTGTAACCCCCATTTTCTATTTTAAGGATTTGTATTTATTTTTTCTTTCCTTCGTATTCTGGAATTCCAATTTACTAAATAACTCCGACTATTCTTTTGAATTTGATTTCTTTTTATGATTTTTCGTCCTCTTAAATTATTTTTGTATTGGATTCATTTTTGAATCTCATATTGAAGCCCATTCTATTATAATTGCAACCGTTTTCATTTATCCTAGCCCGTTCTATAAATTATTTAATTCTTTATTATGTTGTGAAGCCCATAACTCCAAGCTAAATTCTAACAGAAACAAAACCAAAACAAAGTCCTAGTCAGTGTTTCAACCCAAGCCCAATACAATCCAATCCAAAACCCATATATAAAATCCCAACCATTAGCCAACTTATAAACCCAATCTCCAAAACCAACATTCATTTAAAACCCCACTCTCCACTTAATTACAATCCCATTAAATCTATTAATCAACACCATAACTTACACCACTATTAACTTAATTAATTAGCACTTAATCACCTCCTTCTTCCTCCGACTGCAACCCGACCAACCCATCAACAACCTCAACTCCACTTCATCTCTCCACCACTGTCATCTCCTTTAACCACCATCCAAGTACCACCCGACTCGAGCCTGATTGCCAAAGCTCCACTCTCTTACTGCCTCACCATCTCTCGAAGCTAGCCACCACCTCTCGCTCGTCCCTTTGCTGCCTCCGCCACCGCACACAACCTCGAACTTCGTCTCCATATCCATTGCCATGCCATTATCTCCATCGACATCCTCCAACTTGCTGCTTCTTACCCAAAGCCCCTACAGCCACCCGATCGCTTCCATCCTCACCTTGCAACCCGACCGACTCCATGCCTGACTGCCTTTTCAACCACCACCAGCTCTCTCTCTTTCCTCGCCGGCACCGCCAACGGGCCCGTTGCCTCGCTGTCCCTTCCTCGAGTCTGAACAGCAGCAACCCGACACCGCAAACCGATGACTCCTTTCCTCCGTGTTGTACTCTTCCACCTCGTAGCCGCACAACCCATCCTGAACGAATGTCGATGTCAACCCTCACTCGTCACTGCCTCCTCTCCGAGCACCCCCCATGCTTGCTACCTATTTTCGAGCTCTTCATCACAACCAACTTCTTCTCTCTTGCCATTTATTCTTATTGCGTCGTCATTGCTCTTACCTATCGTCGTCATCGCCCTTGCTTGTTGCTCTTGCCTTCACGTTGTCGTGGCGCTTCTCTTCTTCCCGTTGATGGTTCGCATTCAAAATCATCGCGTATAAGGCAAACATCTCTTGAACTCAATTTATTATTCATGTTCAAGCATTTATTTGATCTCCTGCAAGTAGTTTCCGTATTTAATTATCGTATCGTGAAATCCATTTATCGTCCATATTCATGCAAATATTCTTTGTAGATCTCAATTGTAGAACGATCATATTGTTACATGCCTTGTGATCTTTTCATGTTTGAATCAATTGTTATATATTGTATTGAATCATTTCATTTGCCTCCGTCGATTCACTAAGCACAAAAGATTGTAAACCTACTGTCACTATATACATTACACGAACACAAATTGGAGATATATATAAATATGTGTATATAGATAAATATAGTGATTCGAATGAAGTTTTCATTGTGTGCGATAGTATAGTTTTACTCCCAAAATATATATATATATATATATATATATATATATATATATATATATATATATATATATGATAAATGTTGATGGATTAATTGTAGAGGCATGTTCCAAATTACTGATTACGAATGAAATATGTTTCTGAGTATAAAGTGAAATTTCCTGTAGATAGTGATTTTAAGATGACATAGTAGATTCTGTCATGTTATCTCCCCTGACTTGTTACTAGTATTTGAACTAGTTCCTGTTAATAAAATTTAGAACCCTGTATATGAAAACTGTAGCCATCTGAGTGTAGAAACCAGATCTTTTAACGGATTTGAAAACCGATTAGTAGATAAAAGATATTGGCATTTCAGTGCATTAACGTCATAGGATTCAGATTATCTGTTTTAAATGCATTGTCTCATAAACTAGTTGATAATACAATAAACTTTTGAAATTATAACCTGATAAAATCATGTTTACTAATAGACACTATTAAGAACAAGGTTATTATTTTTGTAGAATTTAATAAGGAATCTATAATAGAGTTATAAGGTAGATAACTTAACTATGACTTGTTGCCAGAATGCTAGACCAGTAAAGAGCAGGCTGATAGACCTAGTTACTTTTATTGAATATGTCGTGTGAATATGAATTGGAGCTGGCATGGAGTCTATTTTCTGGAACCTCTGACGGAAGCTGATTCTCTTTGTCGTAGCAGTGGAAAAGCGAGTTTTTGTACAACAACGTATTGTTGTCTAGCATATTGTTGTCTAGAATTGTAACTCCATGTTTTGTAACACCCCGAATTTCATTTTCATGTAATTCGTAGGACAACTGGATCTTTTACTTTAGATTCGTACAATTTTACAAGAAAATTAAAACTTTTGTTATACAACAATGTTCTTACGTCAATGCAGTGGAAATTAAAAATAAAATACAACTTGATACATATACAACTTTTACATCAACACCTTAAATCATGAGAATAATCTTTAGCATCAATTCTACTCCATGCCCTTTTGCTAATCCAAGTCCTGCACTGGAAAACTATGGGCACGTCAGTTGCTTATAACCGACGCAATGTTATAAAACAGCGATCCTCGCTATGCAGTAATATAATAATTCTCTTACTTTAATAAACACGAAGTTGAATGCATATTAAAGTGTAAAAGAGTGACTACCTAAACATGTCAGTGTATGATATGACTTAATGCCTAATGTAGGTATTATACTACAATGATACTAATGCATACTTATTCGAATTCTATACATCTCATTCTACATAGGTCCGAGGGCAAGCCCTTATCGTACTCCTTAATATAGAGTTCAATCTCTCGCTATGAATTACTAATACGGTGACTAACGTATGTTTTAGATATCCTGTGAGTATCTAGTACTACCCCGATAATTCTTGAGTATCGCACTCCCACCGCAAGTGATTCTGGACACACTGCCTCACACCCCCATAATTCTGGAGACGAATACCCACACAGCAAGCTATGGCCCCAATAATTCTTGAGAGTCGTCCTCCCATCGCGAGTGATTTACGGCCATCATGCCTCACACTTCAATAATTCTGGAGACGAAACCCACACCGTGCTGTCATCGGTACCTTATCACACAAATACACCATGAGCATCGCCTCGATCCTAGTAATTCTGAAGGAATATCTCCCACCGCGATCTGCAGCCCCGATAATTCTGAAGATAACCTCCCACCGCGCTATCAAGCCCCTCATGCTCATGTTTGCCCGTACTTTATCACATCTCCCCTTAGTGCATGTCCTTAAGTTTTAATTTTAAATCATCACAATCTAGAGCTAGCTTACTCTACCAGACTTAATCAATACTGAAGAAAGTCAGCCCAAACTGACACCTTCTCAAGAGATACTTAACCCACACTAGTTAGTTTTTCAAATTTCCTTTATACACGAATGCCGGTTACTAAGGGTCTCGCCTAGCCTCTAGACCAACATCTTTCATGTTCAACAACTGGGGTCAATCGTGCCTTCATTATTCATATTTTCTATTTCATGTATTCATATTTCATTCAATACCTTCATTGGTTTTTAGTTATCAATCATGAAGTAACACTTCTTGGTTGGACACACACAACCAACAATTCACTTTAATAAGCTATAAAGTTTCTTCGATTAAATAAATCTTTTTCATATTCATCTATATTTCAATTATAAATCTCAATTCTATTCAAAATATAGATTTATTAGTTTCATAAAAGATTCTATTATATCTTTGTAGTTAAGATCACCTAGAATCATCCTCAATTACTTTGTCTAAATTTATTTGCAAAACAGTAAGTTCAAAATCAGAAACTACAGCTCATGATACTTGTAAAAATCATAGAAAATTATATAGTTCATGAAGCTTTGTGTTCTTTATATCAAAATAAAGGTATGCAAGTCTACTACAATTTCTTAGTTATAAGTTTCTCCAAAATATTATATCTATAACCCTGAATTCTTCGAAATCTACAGTAGGGTCAAATTATTGAAATACTGACACTTGTACAGTCTTGTAAAATTCATTATAAATTCAGTTCGTTGTGAACATTTGATTTCTTAGACATTACAGAAATGTTAACGAGTCTACTTCAAGTTCTTAGTTTTTACTTTTCTCAAATTACTTCATCTAAGATGTTGAAATGATCAAAATCCGAATTGTGTACAGATTTTCAGCAATTAGTCAACTGCCAACCAGTCCTAAGTTGGATTTTATTAAAATGGTAAAAGACATCCAAAATTATGAAATTTTAAAGAGATTTTCCACACATATACAAGATGTTCCTATAAAAATGTTTTCTCTAGATTCCATCTAGTTTAATAGATATGATTTTCTGAAGTACAACTAAAACTTAAAACAGCAACTTTCTTTGCATAAATTAACAACTTGTGTATGAATTTATCCCCAATTCATTTAATCTAAACATGATGTATTATTATGCACCCAATACCACTATAATAACTCAATCTAAAATTTCAATTTGTTAATCATGACAATTTTATAATAAATCTTTCACCTAGCATGCATTTGTTTTCGTATCTCACTTATCAATACAACATGAAACATATCAAATTAGAAATTTAAAGAACACATGCCACATTTTCAATTATGGAACAATTAGATTTTTATGCTACAATATCTATAAAGCAAAAGAAATCACCCTCCTTGTTGTTGATGTAAGAATGAAATAGACTCCTATAAAGATTGTTCCAAAGCTCCAACCAAGCAAGCCTTCACCTCCTAGCAATTTGTCAACACCAAAGCTCCTCTCATTCTTTCTTTTCTCTCTTGTTTTTGTTTCTTTTAGTGTACATTGTTCATGAATGAGAGAGGTATTTATAGGGCTAAATGGGTGAATGAAGAGACCCCCACTACCCAAAATAAATACCCACTCACCCAAATTAATCACCCACTACACAAAACCACTCACAAAAACCCTTCTCCTTCATCCATTGGTCGGCCAACTTTTGGTGTGCACCCCACGTGCACACACTTCTCATTCTTCTAATTAATTGTTATTTTTTTATTATTAGACTAGGTGTTTGTTACATGACATGTGTGTAGGATTAAAAAGTGTGCATTTAAAATGTAGAATAAAATCCTGGGCTTCACTTTTTAATAAATTTTCTAGTAGGCTTTAAAACAGATTTTAGGTCTATGGGTTTTAATTTAAAAAAATTAAATAATACAAAAGTGACAAATAAAATGAGAAGAAAAATATGCAAGACTTTTAGAAAAAATTAGAAATAAAAATGCACATAAAAATTTACGTGCGATGCATATAAAAATATTCAAAATATGAAATAAATTTGATTAACGAAGAAATGTTTATAAATACTCGGAATATAACATACAAAAAATATTTATTTTGATAATGTTACAGATATTTCGCGTAACGGTGAAATTTACGTAATCGACCCGTGTATCAAACACGTGCAATGTACGTAAAAATACAAAGATTAAAATAAATATTTTAGTTGGCTAAAAATATGATTGAAATGAGTTTTGAGAAAACGAAAATCATATAAATAATCAGAATATAAGATACGTATGATATTTATATAAAAATATGTTACGAATATTACTCGTAACGGTACAAAATACACGTGCGTACCACACGAGGGCAAAATTGTCATTACTCAATTTTGCAGGGTGTTACATGTTCTAAATTATAAATATGTTTAATTTTTTATTTAATGTATTGAACTCTATATCATGCATTGCATATCCCTTGATACCTTCTTCATCCTGTTCTGATATCTGTTTCCATTGGTTGCATATTCCTAATTAATTACTGCAAAATAATAATAAGCTAGGGTACTAAAGGGTAAGATCTAGTAGTGAAAAATCTAGGAGAGTGTACTCGAAAGGGGGTCGTGTTTTCCATAATAGTGACTTTTGTTTACAAGTTTATATATTTCCCATTACAAGTTTACATGTTTCTCATTTACAAGTTTACATGTTTCCAATTAATGTCACTGAAAGACCCCGAGTAAATGATCTTATAGAATTCATCACTAGAGTCTAAACGTTCACTTGATTGCATGCACCCAAACTTGGGGTATGGGACACAAGATTGTGTGCATTAGATAGGGTTCATAAAAGATTGATAGACTTAAGATTAATACTGAGCACGTGCATGTTTCCTGTTTACAAGTTACCGGTTTTCTGTTTACAAGTTACATGATTCATGTTTATAAGTTTACATGATTCCCGTTTACACGTTTGCATGTTTCCCGTTACATGATTCCTTCTTACCAATTGATTATACTTGCAGTCTTGTTTGCATGTGTTTCTCGTTTCCAGTTTACAAGTTTACACATGTTCTTGTATTATACTTGATCATATTATTCCTTGTTCATTGTTATATCGTACTTCCTTGTTTCACCATTTGTTGCTACTTGCTGTCCGATGCTTTCTCTAACAGACACCCTTCCTTCTTTTAGTTATTGTTTATACAGGTACAGACGATGAGATACCGAAGGAAATTTATGATCGGACTTTTTAGATGGCCGTGATGCTACTGCTATTGCTATTGCTCTACTTTCCTGTCGTTGGTAGTTGTAGCGGACCGTTTATTGTATTGTACATTCTCGAGCATTTTGACCTGAAGTTTTTGTATTTCAGGTATTGGTTATTGATTATGTTATTGTTCATGTGATTATTATTATTACCTGTGTTTTTGAGGTTACTGATATTGTACAACTTCTGGATGATATGAGTTGGTATATATATATCATTCGTCAGGCCTTAGTTGTGTGCCCGTACTTCCGTATTTTGGGAAGTCAAGCGTGACAATTTGCAAGCTTGTGGTAGTGGCTTCGAGTTGCAATTTTGGATGTTGAACCTGTTGTGTAGAAATTTTAACGTGTTATGGGAGTAGTTCGAGTGGCAATTCGAGCTCTGAACTTACTTGTTTGCGAGTTTTTGAGTTTCCGAGAGTGACTTCGAGCGATGACTTTTGGACTCCTAACTTTTTATTTGAGTGGTCAACGAGTTGCAAAAGCAGTTTCGAGCGATGTGCAAGGCTCCGAACTTGCATGTTTGAGATCTTGTGGAAGCGGCTTCAATCCATGATTTTGGAATCTGAACCAGTTGTTTAGAAATTTTAACAAGTTGTGGGAGCAGTTTGAGTGGCGAGTCGGGCTCCGAACTTACTTGTTTGCTTGTTTGCGAGATCGACTCTGAGCCATAACTTTTGGACTCCTAACATGTTGTTTAAAGTTAGATAGTTGTGAAGAGCAACTCTAGAGAATAGTTGGACTCTGAACTTACTATTTAAAATTAGCTAGTTGTAGGAGAAACTCTAAGGGAGAGTTGGAGTGCGGTTTCGAAGCGATGGGTCATACCTAACTCATTGATCACGTCCAAATATTTGTATAGAGATTTCGAAAAAGAAAGTACTTACTAAGTTTGTATTGAAAAAATGATCCTAAGTGGCTGCCTTGATGGTTCGCCTTTATTACATGCTCTAACTGTTATAAGTTCAGCCTTATTACAAATTGAAAACTCACTATGGGGAAAGGGCATTAAGAACCCTTGTCGTATTTCATGAGTTGCTCGGCGTTCCGAATCCTTGATATCTTCTTGCCCCCCAGGTCTTCAAAGCACTGAGGCAGACGACTTAGGAGACCTTGTACGGTCCTTCCCAATTTGGAGCAAGCTTCCCCTTCTTGTGTGGATTGGAAATTTCAAGCTTCTGGAGGACCGGGTCTCCCACTTTGAGGTTTGCGGGGTGAACTTTCTTGTTATAGTGTTTCTCCACCCGCTGCTGGTAGATACTTCGTCGTATGGCAGATTTTTTGTGAACCTCCTTAATGAGATTGAGGTCGTTTCATATATCCTTTGAATTATGTCCCTCCTTGAAAGGGAGAAGGTGGGGTGAAGGGAGTCCAACCTCTAGGGGAATCACTACTTCGGAGTTGAAGGTGACGTTGAATAGTGACTCTCCTGTTAGGATTGTCTTCGAGATCCTGTAGGCCCATAATACACTTGGGAGCTCTTCGACCCATTGTCTTTTGGGGGTTCGTGTAACCTCTTTTCGAGGCCATCAAGAATTTATCAGTTGGCATTCTCAGCCAAACCATTGGTTTCAGGATATGAGATGGAGAAGCGCTTTTCGATCCGAGATCGGTGCAAAACTTTCAGAATCCCTTACCGGCAGATTATGTTTCATTGTTGGTGGCAAGGATTTAGGGGATCCAAAATCTGCACACGATGTTCTCTAAGAAAAGCTGATTTGTGTTCAGTGATATAAGTTAATTGTTCTTCCTTGACCCACTTTGTAAAGTAGTCGATGACTTCCATGAGAAAGTTCCTTTGGCCAGTAGTAGGGGAAACAGTCCGAGTAAGTCCAATCCCCATATGACAAAGGGGATAGGACTCGACATGGAACTAAGATCAGTTTGGGCCACTCGTCTGATGGAGAAGTACCATTGGCAAAGGGTACATTGGCATACATACTTTTGTGCATCGTCGAGAATGTGAGCCAATAATACCCATGGTTGAGAATATTTCATGCAAGAGACCTTGCTCCTAGGTGGTTACCACTGATTCCGTTTTATATTTCTTGAAGGGCATATTTTGTCTCATCGGGGGAGTGACATCGCAAGTAAGGTTTGATGTCCACTAGTGTATAGGAACGATTGTAGAGAATCCCCTTTACAAATGTATATCTTTCAGCCATAACCCGAATCTTTCTTGCTTCTTTGGTGTCTGCCGAAAGGATTCCCTTGTGGAGGAAGGGTATTTGGGGTGGGGTGGGTGGGGGAGATGAACATGAGTTCTAATGCTCAATCTTTGATACTTTCTTTGAGTAGGACTTCAATGAGCAATGTGTTATCGAGTTCGTCGAAAGAAGAGGAGGCTAACTTCGATAGGGCAACTGCTTGCCCATTTTCCTCCCGGGGAATGTGGGTGACATCGGCTTCTTTGAATGCAGCCAATATTTCTTCACATAAGTTAGGTACCTGATCATGCGATCATCTTTAGCCTCATAATCTCCTCGGATCTGGTTCACTACCAGCTGAGAATAGCTAAACACTTTGATTCTTTTTGCCCCTAACTTTCGAGCTAAGAGGAGGCAGAAAGTTGGTGCCACATATTTAGGCTTGTTGTTGGAGGCTAGAAAGTTGAGGTACAATGAGTACTGGAGATTGAACTCATCGGGTTCGAGTAAGATGACTTCAGCTCCGCTTCCCTCGAGTCAGAAGGACTCATCAACGTAAACGCTCTAGATTGGGGATCCTCGGCTTCTTCTTGGGGATTATGGATAGTGCTTTCAACTATAAAATCATGCAAGGCTTAGGCTGTGATAACTGTCCTTGGTCGATAGCTGATATCATGTTGGCTTAACTTGATGGACAACATTATGATTCGCCCCAAATTCTCTGGCTTATAAGAACCTTCTTGAGCGGCTGGTCGGTGAGGACGAAGAAGGAATGTGCTTAGAAGTAGGGGCAGAGCTTGTGGGCGGCCATGATTAGAACGTAAGCCATTTTCTTCATTTTGGAATAACAGAGGTCGGCATCGTAAAGAACTTTTCTCACTTAGTAGATCGAATTTTGTTGCATGTCCTTTTCCCTTACCAAGATGGCACTCAGGGTCTAATATGAAATGGCCAGATATAGAGAAATTTGCTTGGTTCGTACTTACTCAGGAGTAGGGGATTGACGAGGTGTGTCTTCAATTGTTGAAAGACTACATGCTATTCTTCGTCCCACTCAAAACCTTTTACCCCTCAGAGAGCTTTGAAGAACAAGATGCATTTCTCCCCAGACTTGGAGAGAAAGTGACCGATGGCGACAAGGTGCCCTGTAAGTTTCTTGATGGTGGTCGGTGGAGCCATGTTGATATGGCATGGATATTCTTAGTGTTTGCCTCAATTCCTGTTTGATTGACCATAAAACCAAGGAACTTCCCCGAGGAGACCCTGAAAGCACACTTCGACGGATTCAATCTCATGTTGTGTCTTTGTAGTACATCAAATGCTTCTTAGAGATCAGGCGCATGTTCTTCTTTTTTGAGACTCTTGATGTGCATGTCATCTAGATAGACTTCCATATTTCTCCCGATTTGCTTTTTGAAGACTTTGTTCATCAGGTGCTGGTAGGTGGCTTCAGCATTCTTTACCCTGAATAGCATGACCCAGCAACAGTAGAGCCCTTGATTGGTATGAAGTATGTTTTGGGATATCATGAGGCTATATCTAGATACGGTTATTCCCGAGAAGGCATCCATAAAGCTGTAGAGCTTGTGCCCAGATGTGGTATCGATGCTGGGAAGAGAGAAAGGGTCTTCTGGGCATGCCTTGTTGAGGTCTGTGAAGTCGATGAAAATCCTTTACTTGCCATTGGCTTTCTTTACCATGACTACATTGGCTAGCCACTCGGTCTAGCTTACCTCTTGGGTGAAGCGAGAGGCTAGGAGTTTGTCAACTTCTTCTTTGATGGCTCATTGTCAGTTAGGGGAAAACTTGTGGCACTTCTGCTAGACGGGGTTGATGTCTGAGTTCACACTCAAACGGTTAATGATTAACTCTTCAGAGATACTTGGCATGTCTATAGCGATCCAAGCGAACAAGTCTTGGTTCCCCTTATGCAATGAATGATTTTCTCTTTAACTTGGGGAAAGAGAGCCTTACTTATTCGAAATTACCTAATCTCATCTTCTTAGGAGAAGGGGACTTTTTCTAATTCATCTACGGGTTCGGAGTTGATTTGGCTCTTCTCGTGAGGGAATTTTATGGCATCGAGGGGGAGGACCGAGCCCCCCCACTGTGGCTGTATAACAAGCCTGAGCGTCTTCCTGACTTCCCTTGACTTCTCTTACCCCCTTAGATGTAGGGAACTTCATCTTCATATGGAAGGCTCAAGGCACAACATGAAGAATTGCTAAGACGGGTGATCCAATGATGGTATTGTAAACTACCTTCAAATTGACGACCATGAAGTCCATGGCCTCTGTTCGAGTAGTTAGGGTACTTTCTGTAGTACCCCGTATTTTTAAATATTATTTTTAAGATTTATAAATGAATTAAAATGATTTTTGGAAATCTAATAAAATTTTTCTGGAGATTTATCTTTTTACACGTGCAAAACACGTGAAAATATTTTCTTGGAAAGTTCAAAAGTCAAAAATATTTTATGGAAAATCATTATTTATTATTAGATATTATTTTTGATTTTTCTGGATTTTTCTGATAATTATTGGACTTATTTGCAAATATTACAAAAAAGAAGAATTTTTGTGCAAAATTACCAAATGGGGTGAAAACTCTAGATTTTCGGATTTTGGGGCTGGGTATAATTTCTATTGAACTCAGGGTTAAAAAGTTTACTTTTCTTTTGAATGAATTTGATTTATTTTACAAGTTTTGATAAAATGGGATCATTTTGCAAAATTGTCATTTTGAGGGGTAAAAGTGCAAACTTACTTTTCTGGACTTTTCAAACAGTGTCAGCTGGAAATAATGTATTTATTTTGTTTTTAAAACTCAATTAAATTGGTTTTATCAAGTTTCCAAGTATATGGATCTATTTATGTAAAGATATATTTTAAAAGGACTATTTTGCAAATGTGTTCAAAACCCTAATTCTCTTAATTTCAGCCTATTTAAAAAGGCGAAGTGCAGCCTTCTTTCACTGCACAACACAATGGTTTTATTATTTTTATTTTCTTGGAGATTTAAAGAGAAGATCTTGGATTTCTTGCAAAGGAGAGGCTCTTTCCTATTTTCTATTTGTCTTCGTTTGATCTCTTCAACCAGGTGAGTGATATAATATGTTTTGTTTTGTTTTGTTTTATATATGTTGTATGTGGTGTTTCATTTATTTGAAAGAATGCAAGGGTTTTGATATGAATTTATATGGTATATTGGATGAATCGATAAGTAAAAAATTGGATCTTTTGTGAAAACCCTAGTTATTTGTAAGTAGAATTGCATGTGGATGATTTTGGATTGTAGGAGGACCCAATATAAATTATGAGTAGGCTATTTCTTTTGGATTATTGCTGATTTGATTGAGTATGATGAATGTTATGTTTTAATTGATTAAAGATGAGATTTTTTGACTATTAGTGAGTTGGATGAATGCAACTTGGCCATGTTAATGATAAATTTATTTTTGTTCAAGAATCAACTATTGAGAATAGTTGAGACTGAGTTTGAGGAATTTTGAGAAGGAGTAATGGATTAAAAGACCATGTCTTGAGGATTTGAGTTGTGATGACTAAATTTGGGTTTGATACATTTTGACTAAATTTGGGGATTCGTGATTTTGTGAAAGATATTGCTCGAATTTAAATTTCTCAAATACTAAGATTAATCGTAATATTCTATTATTTTAATTGATGGATTTGTGAAGTTCTTTTGGTGCACAAACATGCACAAATGTTATTCATGGATATCGTATTTTTGTTGTTTTAGAAGAAATTGAGTTTTTTGTGTTTTCGAAGGATTTCACTATATCTCAACTTATTTTGGTATTGATATGGTTTGGAATATAAAACAAAGTTATTTTGATGTATGACTGATTCTTAAAAACTCTAATTTTGATATATATGCACACATTCATGTTTTATTTTGAAGAAATTCATCAAAAAGCTATTTTATCAATTCAAGTGGTTTTGATTGGTTTTTATAGATCTTTGTATATTCTATAAGTTGTATTTGATCATATCAGAAATATACTTTTTATAGATTTCGTTTTTGTAAAGTAAATCTTCGTATCGGTTGAAATATGCACAACCCAAACTGTAGTCTGTAGGTTTGACAGTCGACTGGAATGTTTCGACAGTTGATCGTTGCTACCTGGCTGCTGTGTTTTCTCGTTTCTTTGAAATCTCGTATCGAACAGTCGACTGACCCATTTTTCCAGTCGAGTGTCTCAGCTCTGTTTTGATATTTTCTCGAAGTGCTAGATTTTCGCTCTAGATAGTCAACTGATGACTTTTACAATCGACCGTCAATACTTAGATTTATTTTTCTTAAAAATGTTTGACTTTTGCTCCGGACAGTCAACCGATGACTTTTGCAGTCGACTGCTACTACTTAGATTTTTATTTCTTGAAGTGCTGGTTTTTTGCTCTGGACAGTCGACCGATGACTTTTTACAGTCGACTGTTACTGACATTTTCTTGAGTTATTCTGATATTCTTTAAATAATTGATTCTTTAAAAGTTTTTGGATTTATAACTTACTATTCTAAATATTATGCTTTCTACAGAACATATGTTTTCAAGATATTTTATTGTTGAATTTGGATTCTGGAATTTTATAAAGATTTGGACTTTGTTGATTGGAGAGGTTTCTCCCTATGATCGTTTTGACGATAGATTTGTGAGTTTTGGCCTTGTTGATATCTCTAGGAGTTGAGAGGGAGTCCTATGAACCGGCAGTTGAGATTTGTTGAGTTAGACCTGGGGGGTCTTGGTTTAGTTCTTATCGTTGAGTATTTAAATCCGGCAGGATACACTAACTCTAGAGATGGGGATTTTTGTGTTTTAATAATAATCAACTTAAGGATAGGCACTAGTAGGGATGTGATGGAACTTGGAAAATGTAAGTATAGGCTCATGGTTTTGTTTAGTCCAACAGATGCATTCCAGGACTATTTGTTGTTCTGTCTCGAGAGAACATTTGTATGTTCGCGTGTCGAGGGTCTGCAGGCATATTCACGGAGCATGCAGGGTGCATTCGCGTGTCGAGGGTCGGCAGGACAATTCACGGAATGTACCTGGTGTATCTGCACGTCGAGGGCCTTGCAAGCCTATTCGTGGGGTACCCGAGTTTGGGAGATGAATCTCCGGTTGTTTTTTAGCTGTCTTACATGATGCTTGTGCGTCGAGGGCTGTGGTGCCTATTCGCGAAGTATTCTGGATCTTGTTTTCCATCACCGTAGTAGGATTAGTTTCATAACGATGGGTTATCCCTATAAAGTGGAGATCGTTAAGGGCTTACACCGGACCTATGTATTATGGAATGCATAGAATCCGACAAGTATACATTAGAGAGTCAGCATATAGTATTGTTGTTTTCTTGACTTGGTTTTTATGCTTGTGTTTTCCTGTTTTTTCCTACACTTGACACTTAGTCTAGATTCACTTGATGCTTTCATGTATTACTTTTTACTTTCTTATTTTCCTTGATGTTTTCATGCTTTACTTATTGTTATTTCTCATTTAGCTTATTCTTGTCTTTATTACCTGTTGTTCATGATTCCATGTTTCATATTTTATTTATGTTGTTTTGTTTTTATGTCACTCACACCGTTATGCCTGACCCCTATAGTTTTGGGGGTTAGGATTATCTCTAGCCTCATATTTTACAGGTGATTACTTGTAGCTTGGATTTTGGATGCTTGAGTTAAAGTTGTGTAATGGGTTATGTATTGTTTTTTTTTTTTTTGAGGAAAATAGGTTATGTATTGTTGTAAAAGAAATTGTTGTAAAGAAAGAAATTTGTAATTTAAGGTGTTTTGTATTCCGCTATGTTTGTAAAGATTATTGTAATGAAAGTTGAAATAAAAATTATCTGTATTTTTAGACTATGTTTAATATTGCAATTGAAGTTGATGCTGGGAATTGTGCCACGTATTTCTAAGATATCATATTAGAAATTCAGGGTGCTATAAAGAATTGTATCAGTGCATGCTTCGATAGTAATAATAGACATCGTATGAAAACCAACCTAGGTGTGGACACTAGAGCGTGAGTATCACATAGAGTTCGTACATGGTGTTTTGGTTTGAGGCATGGTTGAGGTTTTGCCATAGGGTATTGATGTGAATATGAATTGTGTTGTGATGCTCTAACTTTACCCCCATTTTGCAGTATTCAGTAGAATGGTTGGACCCAGAACCAGGAATGGTAACAATGGTGATGGAGCTGGAAGTTCCCAAGGGACAGGAGTTGATCTCAAGGCCAAATTTACTAGGGTGTATCAGACCTTGAACACATTCATGGCAGCTAATATGGTGTAGAATTAGAATCAGAATCAGGGGACAGGACCAGTGTTTGTTAATGCCGATCCGATCAAGCAGATTAAGTTCTTCAAGAGGATGAGGCCACCAGTGTTTGAGGGGTAGTCTGATCCAAATGAGGCTGATGATTGGATTAGATGGATGCAGACAATCTTCGAGGTCTCGGAAAACTCTGGTAGCCAATAAGGTGAAGTTGGCCACTGTGTAGTTGGAAAAGGACGCTACTGTTTGGTGGCAATCGGTGAAGAGGACTTTAGGGGACCAGCAAATGACTTGGGAGGCTTTTCTGGATGAGTTCAGGAAGCGTTTCTTTCCTTTGGATATTCAGGAGAGGAAGACAACAGAATTCTTGAATCTGCAGCATGGCGGCATGACAGTGCGCGAATATGAGACTAAGTTCGCTCAGCTGTTGAGGTATACACCGGAGCTGATTGTGGATGAAGCGAAGAAGGCCAAGAAGTTCGAGCAGGGCTTGAGGCCGAATTTGAGGTCGAGGATGATTCCTTTGGGCATAAGGAGGTTCAATAAGCTGGTCAGGAGAGTAGCTATGACAGAAGAGGATATGGACCAATTCCAGAAGAAGCAGGAGACCTGGAACAAGAACAACAGGCCGGTAGATAGTCAGAGTGGGAAGGATTTCCTAGTGAAGCAGAGTAAGTTCAGTGGGCCAGTGCAGAAGGTGCCCGCAGTTCAAGGCGTGACTTGTTTCAACTGTGGAGAGGCAGGTCATTATCAGACATCATGCTCCAAGCCTCGGAAGGTGCAGGTTTGTTATCAGTGTGTTCGTGAAGGGCATATCCGACCAAACTATCCACAGCTGAAGAAGGATGGTGCAGGTGAGGCAAGGTTCAGAGGCAGGGACGAGTGTTCGCATTGACTGAGGAGGATGCGAGTAACTCAGGGATGTGATCCAAGGTGTGCAAGAACTTTGAATTTATTCATTTATGTATTAAGTAAAACATTATTTGAGAATAAAATGGAGATTTGAGTACTGTTCTTCATGTAACATAATTTATTTTGGGTTAATGGAATAAAAACAAAAGTTTTGTTTGATACTGTTTTCTTCCATACATTTGTGTCGCCCAATTTATGCTAGTCTTAGGTGTGGTACCTAAGGTGTTTCCGGACAGGGTCTTGAGGTGACTTTCCTTAGTCATGTCCTTTCTAAGGAGGGAGTGGCCACTGATTCTCAGAAGGATGAAGTAGATTGTGGAAGGTCAGAGTTGGATGCAGGGGTTCAGAGGTTGTTGCAGCATGGTTTCCGATGGCAAGTTATCAGAGTTGCGCAACGGAAGGTTGTTTTTCTGAACTCTTTGCATGATTGTGTTCCTTCTGTATGTTTGTATTTCTTTTGTTGGAATGTATTCTCTTGTGTGATTGTATTTCTTGAACTATATTTCCATTTATGAGATTTCAATTCCTTGCTTATTTTTGTTTGGACCCTATTAGTAGTAGTTCTGAGGACAGAACTCTTCTAAGGAGGGAGTGATGTAATACGTCGTATTTTTAAATATTATATTTAAGATTTATAAATGAATTAAAATGATTTTTGGAGATTTAATAAATATTTTCTGAAGATTTATCTTTTTACACGTGCAAAATACATGCAAATGTTTTCTTGGAAAGTTCAAAAGTCAAAACTATTTTAGAGAAAATCATTATTTATTATTAGATATTATTTGTGAATTTTTTGAATTTTTCTGATAATTATTGAACTTATTTGCAAATATTACAAAAAAGAAGGACTTTTGTGCAAAATTACCAAATTGGGTGAAAACTCCAGATTTTTGGATTTTGGGGCTGGGTATAATTCCTAGTCAACTCAGGGTTAAAAAGTTTACTTTTTGTTTTAATGAATTTAATTTATTTTACAAGTTTTGATAAAACGGGATCTTTTTGCAAAATTGTCATTTTGAGGGGTAAAAGTGCAAACTAAGGTCTGTTTGGTTTGGCTTTTTTTTCAAAAACCCAAAAACATGTTTGGTTAGGGTGTTTTGTGAAAAGAGTTTTCACACAACTCTAGCTTCAGTCATTCTCTCTCTACACGAGCGCAACCTTACTTTTTTAGAAAAGCATTTTTGAAAACTCCAACTTGTTTGGTTAGGGTGTTTTTAGAAAACTGTTTTCAGAAAATTGTTTTCAAAACAAAAAACCAAAACTTTTCTGGACTTTTCAAACAGTGCCGGCTGGAAATAATGTGTTTATTTTGTTTTTAAAACTCAATTAAATTGGTTTTATCTAGTTTCGAAATATATGGATCTATTTATGTAAAGATATATTTTAAAAGGACTATTTTGCAAATGTATTCAAAACCATAATTCTCTTAATTTCGGCCTATTTAAAAAGGTGGAGTGCAGCCGTCTTTCGCTGCACAACACAAAGGTTTTATTGTTTTTATTTTCATGGAGATTTAAAGTGAAGATCTTGGATTTCTTGCAAAGGAGAGACTCTTTCCTATTTTTTATTTGTCTTTGTTTGATCTCTTCAACAAGGTGAGTGATATAATATACTTTGTTTTGTTTTGTTTTATGTATATTGTATGTGGTGTTTCATCTATAAGAAAGCATGCTAGGGTTTTGATATGAATTTATATGGTAGATTGGATGAATCGATAAGTTAAAAATCGGATCTTTTGTGAAAACCCTAGTTATTTGTGAGTAGAATTGCATGTGGATAATTTTGGATTGTAGGAGGACCCAATATAAATCATGAGTAGGTTATTTCTTTAGGATTATTGCTGATTTGATTGAGTATGATGAATGTTATGCATTAATTGATTAACGATGATATTTTTGGACTATTGGTGAGTTGGATGAATGCAACTTGGCCATGTTAATGATAAATTTGTTTTTGTTCAAGAATCAACTATTGAGAATAGTTGAGATTGAGTTTGAGGAATTTTGAGAAGGAGTAATGGATTAAAAGACCATGTCTTGAGGATTTGAGTTGTGATGACTAAATTTGAGTTTGATACATTTTGACTAAATTTGGGAATTCATGATTTTGTGAAAGATATTTCTCGAATTTGGATTTCTCAAATACTAAGATTAAATCGGAATATTTTGTTATTTTAATTTATGGATTTGTGAAGTTCTTTTGGTGCACAAACATACAAAAACGTTTTTCATGGATATCGTATTTTTGTTATTTTAGAAGAAATTGAGTTTTTTGTGTTTTCGAAGGATTTGACTATATCTCAACTTATTTTGGTATTAATATGATTTGGAATATAAAACAAAGTTATTTTGATGTATGACTGATTCTTAAAAACTCTAATTTTGATATATGCACACATTCATGTTTTATTTTGATGAAATTCATCAAAAAGCTATTTTATCAATTCAAGTGGCTTTGATTGGTTTTTATGGATCTTTGTATATTCTATAAGTTGTATTTGATCATATCAGAAATATACTTTTTATAGATTTCGTTTTTGTAAAGTAAATCTTCGTATCGGTTGAAATTTACACAACCCAAACTGCAGTCTGTAGGTGTGACAGTCGACTGGAATGTTTCGACAGTCGACCGTTGCTACCTGGCTGCTGTGTTTTCTCGTTTCTTTGAAATCTCGTGCGGAACAGTCGACTGACCCATTTGTCCAGTCGACTGACCCATTTGTCCAGTCGACTGTCTCTGCTCTATTTTGATATTTCTCGAAGTGCTAAATTTTCGCTCTAGATAGTCGACTGATGAATTTTACAATCGACCATCAATACTTAGAATTACTTTTCTTAAAAATGTTGGATTTTCGCTCTGGACAGTCGACCGATGACTTTTGCAGTCAACTGCTACTACTTAGATTTTTATTTCTTGAAGTGCTGGTTTTTCGCTCTGGACAATCGACCGATGACTTTTTACAGTCGACTGTTACTGACATTTTCTTGAGTTATTCTGATGTTCTTTAAACAATTGATTCTTTAAAAGTTTTTGGAATTATAACTTACTATTCTAAATATTATTCATTCTACAGAACATATGTTTTCAAGATATTTTATTGTTGGATTTGGATTCTGGAATTGTATAAAGATTTGGGTTTTGTTGATTGGGGAGGTTTCTCCCTATGATCGTTTTGACGTTGGATTTGTGAGTTTTAGTCTTGTTGATATTTCTAGGAGTTGAGTGGGAGTCCTGTGAACTGGCAGTTAAGATTTATTGAGTTAAACCTGGGGGTCTTGGTTTAGTTCTTGTTGTTGAGTATTTAAGTCCGGCAGGATACACTAACTCTAGAGATGGGGATTTTTGTGTTTTAATAATAATCAACTTAAGGACAGGCACTAGTGGGGATGTGATGGAACTTGGGAAATGTAAGTATAGGCTCATGGTTATGTTTAGTCCAACGGATGCATTTCAGGACTGTTTGTTGTTCTGTCTCGAGAGGACATTTGTATGGTCGCGTGTCGAGGGTCTACAAGCCTATTCACAGAGCATGCAGGGTGCATTCGCGTGTCGAGGGTCGGCAGGCCTATTCACGGAATGTACCCGATGTATCTATACGTCGAGGGCCTTGCAAGCCTATTCGTGGGGTACACGGATTTGGGAGATGAATCTCCGGTTATTTTTGAGCTATCTTACATGATGCTTGTGCGTCGAGCGCTGTGGTGCCTATTCGCGGAGTATTCTGGATCTTGTTTTCCATCACCGTAGTAGGATTAGTTGCATAATGAGGGGTTATTACTATAAAGTGGAGATCATTAAAGGCTTGCACCGGACCTATGTACTATGGAATGCATAGAATCCGACAAGTATGCATTAGAGAGTCAGCATATAGTAATGTTGTTTTCTTGACTTGGTTTTTATGCTTGTGTTTTCCTATTTTTCCTACACTTGAAACTTAGTCTAGATTCACTTGATGCTTTCATGTATTACTTTTTACTATCTTATATTTCTTGATGTTTTCATGCTTTACTTATTGTTATTTCTCATTTCGCTTATTCTTGTCTTTATTACCTGTTGTTCATGATTCCATGTTTCATGTTTTATTTATGTTGTTTTGTTTTTATGTCGCTCACACCGTTATGGCTGACCCCTGTAGCTTTGGGGATTAGGGTTATCTCTAGCCTCATGTTTTACAAGTGATTACTTGTAGCTTGGATTTTGGATGCTTGAGTTAATGTGGTGTAATGAGTTATGTATTATTGTAAGAGAAATTGTTGTAAAGAAAGAAATTTGTAATTCAAGGTATTTTGTATTCCGCTGTGTTTGTAAAGATTATTGTAATGAAAGTTGAAATAAAAATTATCTGTGTTTTTGGATTGTGTTTAATATTGCAATTTAAGTTGATGCTGGGAATTGTGCCACGTATTTCTAAGATATCATATTTGAAATTCGGGGCGCTACACTTTCCCCGGTTTCATCGAAGGTCACTATTCCTTCGATTTGAATAGAAACCACAGAGAATCCAAGGAGAGTGTACCTGGCAGGCTTGAGACTATCCCAAGAAAGCTTGAGGCTTCCAAACGTCTCCAAGAAGAGGATGTTTCAACGAGCGCTCATTATCTACCAAAATGCGGCATACTTCATGGTTTGGCATGGTAAGGCTGAACACTAAAGCGTTACAATAGGGTGTGTTGACTCCTTCGAGATCCTAGTCGGAGAAAGTTATCGGGACCCCAGAGACTTTGGAAGGTGCGAAGTTATGCACATAATTTACTTCTCGAATGAACACCATTTGGGAGGAGTTAGACTCTCTGTCCGTAGGACCTCCATGGATAGAATAAAGGACCGCCATGTGTTTCGATCCTAGGGATTCGGGCTCCTTCTTTGTATTAACAGTGGTCTATAGTTAGTGGAACAGTGGTCTGCTAAAGTGTGTTGTAGTCGTTAGCTATATACCCAAATTTTGGATTTTAGGGGAATAGTGGTATGCCATATTTGGAAGAAGATATGGAAATTTGGAAAAAAAATAGCCGACGAACGGTGATCTTTCGTCCGTTCATCCGCTATTAAAAAAAAGGAATCAAACGAAATATCATCTTTCGTCACTACCTTTTTTTTATTTTAAACATATCGGACGAAAAAAGATTTCCGTCCGATCAAATTAAAAAAAAAAACCAACAGCCGTGAAATCATGTACCGTCCAAACTATTTTTAAATTTGTTTTTTTAATCTCGGACGGGAGATGTGTCCCGTCCGATCACAACATTTCCCATTTGTGAAGAAAAAATCCTAAAGAAGTAGGCGTATAAAAATTTCTATGTGCATATATCAGGTTTAAATTGAAATTTAATTAAGATTTAAGATTTATTTAAGATTAAATTATGATTAAATTAAGAGTTAATTAGGAGTTAGTTTGAATTTTACTCTTAGACCTTAAAATCCTTAGACGGGAAATGACTTCCCATCCATTGGTTTTTTTAATTTATTTTAAAAATTAAAAAAATCAATGGAAGGGAAATCATTTCTCGTTCAACACATTTATAAACAATTTTTTTTTCCTGGGACGAGACATCATCTATCATTCGTCCGATTATTTAAATTCAAAACCCAAATTCTGAGTTAAAACCACTACAACTCAATCCCAAAATTTATACTCCTATATGCTGAAATACTCAAAATTTGAGATTGAACGACTACAGATGCTCTAATATTCTATATCTACTAAATTAGGTGTACAAGAGTTTCATACTATCTACATTAGGATCAATGGTTTGTAATTTTTATCTCAACTATACTGAATGCTAGTAGTCCTTTTTTTATTCTATAAACTATTTTTTTTTCACTTTGTTAAACTTAAAGAAATTATGCATGAGAGAGAGTCCTTTTTTTACTCAATAAACTATTTTTTTCACTTTGTATAAAGAAACTAGGCATGAATGAGAGAGTGAGAGAGAGGGGTGTTAGGTTTTATATAATAGAGGGATTAGGAGAAAGAAGGTACCGGACAATACGAAAGGTAAGGGTATTAACATATTTTCATATTTTGTATTTAATGTAAACTCAAAAAATAACATCAGAATTGGTTTAATGTATTCGTGCAAAAATTATGTTGGTATTTTGTATTTGGATCAAATGTTTTTTTTTTTGATGAATCGGATAGAGCCTTGCGGCTCCAGCCATACCAAAAAAATATATTGATAATCAACAAATTTACAGACAATCGCTTTACAAGAATTAAAACCCAACAATAGAGAGCAATAGTAGCAAAGGAGAACCACAACTCATACAAACAACCAAAGGAACTGGTAGGCCCCAGGTCGCTAATCGAACTCGAAGCGACTAAGAGCGCGAGACAGGTACAAAGAAACTCTGACGAGTTGAGATCTCTCTTCCAGAGAACGAAAGGCCTTCGAGAGAACCAACAAGTGGAGTGCAGATGTCACCGACCATGCTGAATGCCGGAGCGAAAGCACTAAACTCCCGGGCTGCAAATGAAATGGCGATAGAGGCGGGGTCATGATCGATCTCTCGAGAACCAGCTAAAGACTAAACAGCCAGTGAGGTAGCAACAACAAACATGGTCTGGGAAGCAAATGCATTAAACAAGATGATGGGCACCTAGCCCTAGAGGCAAAACTGCAAAAAAAACCAGAACACTAACTGCATCCCAAACTAGGAATAGCACGATCTTCCCAGCAACACAAAGGTGCCCAGTCTAAGCCGGCCTCAAAGAGGCCAAAGAAATGCCATCAAAATCATGGAGATGCAACAAAAATGTCTACTACTCCTCAACATAGAAAAAGCGAGCGTAGCAGAACAGCATACCATATACAGCAAAATAGCGAGGCAGGTAAAGTAAAGGCCACAGAGCGGCTACCCATAAGAAAGGATAAAACAACGGGGGTACAAAAGAGAGACCCCGCTGCGCACCAAAATACAGCAAACCCCGCTATTAATGGAGAAAAAAACAAGCACAAGAACTACCTACAGAGCCACCCAACCTACCCAGAATGGATCGGGGATAAGTCAAATCAGAACCCAAAAGCAGCCTGAGCAAAATCAACACCCCGATAGCATCAGTCCTGATACAAAAAGCAATGCATAGGGACAATACAAACATAACGAAACATCCATTAAATAGCATTAAGATTGGTAAGGCAAAGGAGAGACTCAGTTAATCTATGACCGTGGAGAGATTCTCTCACTACGGGCGTCAATGACGAAGACCAGAAATTAAACAGAAATAACAATTCTTCAATAAGAGAAGAAATTGAAGAATTGTGTTGCCTGAAAATTCTATTGTTCCTTTCCTTCCACGTGATCCAGATGATGATATGCATCGAAAGGAACCACGATTTGCGGTACTTATAGTTCAAAGGAATTGAAGAATACACCGAGGAGAGGTTGGAAGACATAGGATTGATTTCCCAGGCTAACGAACAAATTTTCCAAAGGGGATGAATGAAATCACAACCAACAAAAAGGTGATCAGCGTCCTCGAGGGAGCTCGAGCAGAGTGGGCACAATTGCCCCCAGGCTAAGTTCCTTTTGTTGAGGATCTCAACGATAAGAAGTTTGTTGTTAAGAGCGAGCCAGGATGTGATTTTAACCTTAAGAGGAGAGCAAGATTTCCAAATGACTTTGGCAAAAGGGGAGAGAACTCCTCGAAAGTTCAGAAATTGATAAAAGGATTTAACCGAGAATGCCCCCGCCGAATTCCATCACCAAGAGTAGCCATCTGTTGGGAGCTCCTCGAAATCGTTGAGCGAGGAAAGGAGATTGCATAACTGAGGGCCACCAAGCGGCGAGAGGTTGGCCGAAAGCGGAATGATCCAATGTCTTTGGGAGTTCTGGAAAGTGAAGGAGTCTGCCACGGTGGCCATAGGAAGTAAAGCTGATTGATAGAGGAGAGGAAAGGAGGATGCAAGCTTAGTGTTACCGATCCAAAGATCCGTCCAGAATCTGGTTCTGGAACCCACACGGCCATCGTGGAAGATTCCGTAAAGGAAAGCAAGGACTGCTTTCCGAATGCCCTTCCAGAAAGGAGAGGCGTTGCGATGAATAGGCAGGGAGAGATCCCACCAATGGTGGGCAGGGGAGTAGTAAGATTTAATGCTTTGGATCCACGGAAGATGATCGAATTTTAAGAATCTCCAAAGCCATTTACCCAATAAAGCGATATTGTGGAGCCTGAGGTTCAATACCCTGAGTCCCCCCAGCAACTTTGGATGAGCAAACTAATTGCTAGTTGAAAAGATGCGAACCAGGTTTGAACATGGAAGATCCAGACCATAAAATGTTGCTTCTAATTTGATCAATCCTCTTGATGACCCATGATGGGACATAATAGAAGGACATCATGTATAATGGAATAGATGAAAGGACCGAGTTAAGGAGAATAAGACGTCCTCCGCGGGATAGAAGTTTTCCAGACCAAACACTGAGCCTGGATTCAACTTTATCCAGCATGGGCATCCAGTCAGATTTATGCAATTTGCCCCATCTGAGGGGAATGCCCAAATAAGTGATGGGGAAAGATGCAGCAGGGCAGTTGAAGAAATTGGATACTTCGATCTGCCGGTTGGGGGAGCCACCCAACCAGAGGACCGAAGATTTCTGGAAGTTGATCGAGAGACCCGACGCAAGCTCAAAACAGTAAAGGAGCAGTTTCAGGTTACGAAGGAAGTGAGAATTTGGTTTGGCGAAAATGATCGTGTCATCCGCATACTGGAGGTTAAGAACTCTGTCAAATAGGTTGGAGCAACCTAACCCCTGAATGACCTGTGCTTCCCAAGTGTTGCGAAGAAGTTTACTAAAGACGTCTGCAACGAGGGAGAATAAGAGGGAAGAAAGCGGATCACCTTGGCGTAGGCCACAATGAATTTTGAATTTGTGACCCTCCTTGCCATTAATGATAATAGATGATGTACCAGAGAATAGACTGGATTTAATCCAGGCGATCCACTTGGGGCCAAAACCCCGATGAATCAGGATATCAATCAAAAAGTCCCAGCTAACATTATCGTAAGCCTTTTGGAAATCAAGTTTGAGGAGGATGCCCTCTGAGTTGGTCTGGTGACAATGAGAGATGATTTCTTCGGCTGACGCAACACTGTCCAGGATAAATCGGTCTCTGATGAATCCAGATTGGACCGGGTCAATAAGGGGGGATAAAACCGCGCCGAGTCTAGCAGAAAGAACTTTCATAATGATTTTGAAGGTAGTGTTGATAAGGCTGATAGGCCGAAATTGGGACATGGAGTGCGCCCCCATCAATTTAGGAATGAGCACTATATGAGCATAGTTAATATGGTCAAAGGAGAAGGAGCCTTGATGTAGGTCTGAAAATAATCGGAAAAGATCATCTTTAAGCAAATGCCAAAATTTCTGGAAGAAGAAAGCAGGGAAGTCATCCGATCCGGGCGCGGAGTCACTTTTTAAGGCGAAAACCGCAGATTTGATCTCATCCAAAGAGAAAGGGTCCTCAAGAGAAGATAAGTCCTGAGACTGAGGACCGTAAAGGCGAACCCAATCAAGGCCAATAGAGGGCATTTTGGGGGATCAAATAAGATTTTTATAAAAGGAAAGGAAGGCGCCATGAATCTCATGGTCAGAGGATAGGTCGCTGCCGTTGTGAACAATTGAAGAGATCCTGTTACAGCATTGGCGATGCGAAGCGAAGTTGTGGAAGAAGGCGGTATTGCCGTCCCCTTCTTTCAACCATTTGCTCTTGGCTCTTTGAGCCCATTTAATATGGTCTTGAAAAAGAATGGTAGAGTAATCATGCTTGCACGATAGTCTTTCGGATCGCAGGGAATCCGATAATGGACCCTGTTCCTCCATCCTATCAATGGATTCAATAGAAGCTAAAAGGATGTTTTTGAGAAAATCGGTGTTGTTCTGTCTTTCGCGACGCCAGATTTTGCAACCAAACTTAATAGCGTGAAGTTTGAGAAGGATATTGCCAAGCCCAGAAGAGCCTGAGACGGCGGATAAACATTCCTGAACGAGATTAACAAATAGTTGGTCTTGTAACCAGAATTTTTCAAATCTAAACGTGTGGTGATGAGCAAAAGGGAAATGAGAGTAGAGAGCGATAGGTGTGTGGTTAGAAGACGGATTGGGAAGCGCCTTAGAGAAAGAATTGTGGAATTGGGAGATCCAGTTTAGGGAAACAAGGAAGCGGTCGAGTTTGGCCATCAAAGGGACAAGTCGAAGGTTAGACCAAGTGAATGCTCGATCGTTCAAGGGGAGATCGGTCAGCTGGAGTTGACGGATGCAATCATTAAAGCTGACTGATTGGCTATCAGCAGACGAGGAAGTTGATCTTTCTTAAGCAAATCTAGTGACGTTAAAGTCACCACAGAAGAAGCAAAGACCATCTGCGTAGATTTGCAGAGAAAGAAATTCGTTCCAGAATAGCGAATGTCTATCGGACGTGGAGGGACCATAAACAGAGATCACTGAAATTGTGCAGTTGAGGGCCGTCCAGTATAGTTGGACAATGAGGAAAAAGTTCAGGTGGACAACCGCTACTAGGGAGAAAACCGATTCCTTGAAACCGAAGATGATACCGCCTCTAGTACCTATCGCGTCTAAAGATATCCATTTAGAGATAATGGAACCTCCAATAGCACGATAAGTGAGCGGGCAAGGCGAATCAATTTTTGATTCTTGAATGGAGATCATATCACAATGGGAAGAAGAGATTAAGTCGAAAACAGCCCTTTTTTTTACTGGGGCAGTTAAGGCCTCTGATATTCCAAGAGATGCTAATCATGACAAAGGTTATACTCTTGAACTCTAATACGTTCCTTTTGCCTGATAGAATTGAGTACAGACGAAAAATCCTGAACCTAAATGGAAACCCATATCGTGGGAGAGGTAAATCATATCACCGTTGGAAAGTAAATCAAACTGAGGAAAGAATATGGAGCCTAAAGGTTGAGCGGAGTCATTATGAATGGGAGGAAATGGATGAACATCAAGCGAGGTGGCACCCCGGCCAGGGACTTTAAACCTGAGACGGGCACTAGTCCGAAGGATGCGATTAGGCAACCTACCCCGGGAGTTAAGTCTCGAGGTGGAACTCCTAAGATCCTTGGACGGGGGGGAAGAGTTATGCCTATCGACAGAGTCGATAATCGGAGAATGTGGATACGATAGAGACTTAGTAGAGCAGGTAGTTGAAATGCACAGCTCCCGCCTTAGAGGAAGAGAGCCATGGAGGAGGGATCGATCCAAGGCGATCAGAGAAAACTTCGATTGAACCTCTCCCTTAGGCACCAGGTCAGGAGAGGTCCACTGAATAAATTTGAACCCTTGAGAAGGTGAATGGGCAACCCTCCAAGGAGAGGAGGAAGAATAGCAAAGTACCTCAAACAGAACTAGACAGCAATGATAGAAATTAAATGCACTATAAAAAGAAACACTGGATAACAAATCAGAGGATACCTGATTGAAGGGTTGTTGTAATTGCAGTTCGGCTTCCTCTTCTCCTAGTAAGTTGTCTTGCTCGATCCATCCCTCCTCCTTAAAAGCTGCGAATTTGCCACCCTTGATGGGAGGAAGGCTGGCCATCGAGTCGAACAGGGTAAGGAAGTGAGCAAGCTTTTGAAACTTGTCCCAGTCAGACGCGAAGGTGGGATTAACTTCCCACGCAGGCCAAGCCGATCCCGAGGCGGGTGGAGGGGGAATGGTAGGGGAGGGGGATGAGAGTGGAGCTGAGCTAGACTTAATAACAGGATTGGCCTGCGGTAGGATTGTAGGAGGAGGGATAGGCGGGAGGGCAGTCGATGAGGAAATGGTTGATGCTGCACACTTCCCGGCTTGAAGATTAGAGATTTCTGGATTGATCCACACAAGATTGGGAGCTTTCGAAGGAGAAATCTTCGAGTGGCCAGAGGCGGGAAAGGACTTAGAAGGCGTCGGGAACTTCTTCTTAGAAGAAGATTTTAGAGAACCCTTCATCGCAGAAGAGTCTGCTTTAGACTTGGAAGAAGAACCAGGATGAAAAGGAGACGATGTAGTAGAGGAGAGCGGGATGGATTTAGGAGAACCTTTTGAGGTGGTGGATGAGAGTCGCTCAAAGTTTTCGACTCGTGATATTGCACGGAGACAGTGAAAGAAGATGAGCCATCCTTGAGGCAGTAGGCTTGAATTCTTTCGGGAAGCTTAGGGTAGCGGAAGATCGCTTCAACTTGGAGAGTACCCGAAGCTAGCTTCGAGGAAGAGGAGATACTAACGATATCTCCGATGCACTTAGACATCTCCCCCACCGTTCGTAGGGAGCTACGGAAGGGAGGAAGGCCAAGGAGGGAAACCCTGATGGTTTCAGCTGAGCTCTCTCGAGCGGGGGGGTAACATTCCACCCATTTGCGGATGGACAGGGATATAGCACCGGCAGAGATAGAAGAGCGGTGAATCAACTCGTCGAGGATTTTGGGCGATGGGCATCTGATAACCGCATCCCTGTTGGAGCACACACTGAGGATCCAATCCCAGTCTTTGACATTGCAAGAGCTACAAAGTAGGGAATTTAAGGTGAAGTGAGGAATGGAGCCTCCACAGAAAGAGATAGCACCGTAAGTATCGAAGTACTTGAGCCGATCAGTCAGTTTTGTAGACGGGATGAAAACCAGAGTGACTGATGGTTTGGCGGAGGAAACTTGCAGTGCTGAGAGAGCCGGGGGAGAGGGGGGAGAATTAACTGGAATACGCTGCGCTATCGGAGGAGTGGGGAGAAGAGGAGACCTAGAATCCTTTTTCAGCTTCTTGGGTTTAGCTTCCTTCTCCTCCTCCAATTTGCGCTGCAGGGCAGGGAAGTCAAGAGCGGCTAGTACCGGCTCGGAGATAGGCACACCAAGAGTGAGACCCAACAACTTCTGAAGGAAGAAACACCATTGACGTGCGTGGCCTGACTTGAGGCAAAACAGACATTTCATCTTGAAGGAGCAATCTTGCTTTAGATGCCCAGATTGAAGACACCGGAAGCAAGAGATATGAGAGCGGAGGGGATGAGTAAGGAGAGGAGCAGACAAAGAAGTGATTGGGGATTGGAAAGGGCAGGAGGATAGGTAATGATGATGCATCGGAAGCTTCCAGGAACAAGGCTTGTAGGGCCGATTAGAATATGGACCAGAAGGATGATTCAAAACCGGTACAAGGCTAGACTCAGCCTTTTTTTTATTGACTTTTTATTAACTACATCTACCCATGAATGTTCCATGGGCCTCGAGCTGGGCCAGAACAGCAGTAGGCCCAAGAAAGAGAAGTGACGGAAAGAAGTGCTAATGGCGGCTACGCTCGACCAATCGCAGTGAGCAGATGACGGTGAGATAGATCGATAGAGGGGAGCTCTACGACCACTAGTCAAGAAGAACGATGAAGAGCGAACAACAACAGTCAAGTGGCAAGGGATATGGTCGAAGAAAACCAGATGGAATAAGAGATCCCCAACAGAGAAGGGAGATTAGAAAATGTCGGCAAGCTTCACCATTAGCGAGGTAAAGCAGCCAATGAGGAGAGAAAAAAGAGTGGGGATAAGATCCACCCCAAGGAAAGACTAGTACCGAGCCAGACAATGGCAGATCGCTAAAACGCCGAAGGGAGAGAAGAAAGGAAAAAGGAAAAAGAAAACACCAACAAGAAAATAAACCACAAACAAACAGAGAGAAAAATGGAAAAAAATGCTAAGCGAGATACTTACAGTGATTGGCAAAAGGATAGACTCAGAGAGCGCAAGGAGATCACCTGGCAATGGGGAAAGCACGAAAGGGGCAAGATCGCTAGCCAGAGGGAGCAGTTGGCCACAACCAAGCCCTGGGGGAGCGGATGCCGCACGAGGCTAGGAAAGGGGGCACCGAAAAGATACGAAGGGAAGAGAGCTCCGATAGGGGCTGCTGAGCTACCCAAGAGCTCCGAAGATGATGAAAAGGGAAAAGGGAGGGAGGAAGCCAACAGCCACAAGGACAAAAGGGTTTGGAGAGATAGACGCGCTGAGCAATATTAATGAAGGATGGGGAGAGAAAAACTGAACGAGATCGCCGGATCGGGGGGGGGGGGGGGGAAGAGACTTTTTTCGCCGGGGAAAAGGGTTTTTTCTTGAGGCCGATGAAAAACGTACATTGCTTTCAAAAATGTTTTTATTTGGATCAAATGTTAAGACGATACTTTGGTTTTAGGAGAAAAAAATCATAAAAAATCAACAACAAAGAGAACAAAAAACCAAAATCCATAAGTTTCTAACAACATAGTACATTTATTAGTTAACCAGTAATTTATACGTGTGATGCACGTTTTAATAAATATATAATTTTTTTAAAATAAAAACTTAGACGTAATCTGAATTTGAACCTAAGATCCCATTCAAATTAGTTATGTACATATGTTATACGTGTTAATAGATTTACAAATGATACTAAGATCTTTTCCCACAATAATATTAGAGATTAATTAACCATCAAATATTATACATTTGCTAACAGACTTATGTCTGCGACTCTAGAGTGTCCTAATAATCAAATGCATGTTCCATAGTTTCAAATCACCACGTTGATTGTAATATCTGAAAAATGGTCCACCTTTCCAAATTTAGAAAAAGTAAAGTGGGGCCCCACTACGTGCATTCCATATATTAATTTATTTATTTAGATCATCTAGTGGTTGGTTATTTACCCATGAAAAACTTTGATGCCATCATTTGGTTATATGTTCGAAATTTGGGTTTTGGATGAACAGTAGTCTACTATATTTGGTAGAAGATATAGGATTTTGCAAAAAAAACATCCAACGGAATAAGATCTTTCGTCCGTTCAATGCGATGAAAGAACATCTTTTGTCTCTTAAAAAAAAATTATTTTAATATTAGACGGCAAATCATTTCTCGTCCTTTTTTTAAACGATCAGACGGAAAATCATTTCCCGTCCGATCGATTTAAAAAAAAATCGATTGGGACGGTAAAAGATTACTCGTGTAACGCCCCGAATTCCCTACACAGGATACTCGAGACACAAGCCAGAATCTTTCTGAGAACAGACATAGTAAAATCACAGAAATTTTAAACATTAAATTGCCACCAAAAGTGTTATTACAAGTACAAATTTGTTCATCAGAGGATTACATCACGAATTCATAATAAATTACATTCCAAAAATTTACTGTACAACATTACAATCTCACAATATACAACAATCAGAAAACTCTGCGACATACTGGACAACAACTTCCACTGATCACTCCCCACAGCTCGAGTCTCCTGCTCCAAGATTAGCCATCTTTCAACTAAACAGACTGTGGAAACGTCAGTTGAATACAACTGACGCAATGCTAATAAAACCAGCTACTCCCAAAACTCAAAAACCAAGATTGATGCAAAAGAAAAATGTGCAAACAAATCATAAGTGTTAGTGTATGCCATGCCTAGAGTTTAATGCACAATTCCAAAATGCACACGATGCACTTACTCTAATGCAATTCATTTGGAAATGTATGCATCCAATACTACATACTTTTCCAAACACAACTGCAATGGAAACGTATGCTTCCCATACCACATTCTTCTCAATGAGTTCGCTTTATCCTGATTGTAGGTGTAACACCCCGAATTCCAAATACAACTGAATTCGAGATTCCAAGGATCTTTACACTTCTTTCGTACAATTTTACAAGGAATTTTAAACTTTTCACTTTACATCAGAGTTACAAGAAATCTTTACACTTTACAGCGGAAGCAAAATTACAACATTTATATAAATGAAAGTACAACAACATTTGAATAATCTCTAAGCATCAGTTCTTCTTTAATCTTTATCATGCCATTTATTCTGCATACAAAACTGTGGGTACGTTAGTTTATTCAACCGAAGAATATTATACACAGTCATCCTCTCTATGCCGGAAACAATATAATAATTTTCCATACTTAACAAACACAAACACGTTCACAAATCAAACTAAGGAGAATATCCTATTGATGTCGTATTGTGATTGTGTACTTAGTCCTTAATGCAGTTATTTATATTACATGACACTGATGCGCACTTATTCGGATTCTATGCATCCCATACTACATAGATCTGAGGGCAAGCCTCTTAATTGTTCTTCATCTTGTAGGGTTCAATCCCTCGTCATGACTTATTCTACTACTGTAACTACGGTAAGTATCCTGGATGTTCTATGAGTAACGAGCTCACGTACAGAAAAACTGGAGGGGAATCCCACGTCATGTCACGACGCATCGTGAAGACAACCTATGGACAATTCAGCCTCCTTCATGGCACACGATCCTCTCGCAGTCACCAAACACCCCACAAGCATCGCCAAGATCCCGATAATTTCAGAGTAGTGCCCACGTCATGTCACGATGCATCGTGAAGACAAACTGTGAATCACACCCACATCGTAGACTCGAGGCCCTCATACTTGTGTTTTTCTCTTACTTTCATCACCTCTTCAGTATGTACTAATTCTTAATTTAATAAAATCATAAACAAAATCAATCTCTTAGAGTCAGCACTCTCACTAATACCGGTCTTATTTCTTTCATTTCTCAATGACCCAAACTTGGTCTTTTCAATTTTATTTATCATATCTCATTACTTTCAATTGCCGATGTGAGTCTTGGCTACACCCTAATTTTCAATTTTAATTCACAATTCACATATTTGAGTTGTCATACTCAAAAAATTTCTCTTTTCCAATTACATGATTTTCAATCTTTTCATCAGTCAATTATCATACATGGAGTTCAATTATAAATCATGCATTCCATAACCAATATTTATTTCCACATTAAAATAATAATACGAAAACATCTAGTCAAAGTGAATATTCACAAAATCACCATTGTCATGCTATTCTTTTAACATAATAACCCATACAAAAATTCACATTTATATTTTCTTTCCATCAATTTTTCCTTTTAATACTCATCTTAATCACCTCGTGAAATCATACATTTTTATGAAATTATACGAGTAAGAAACCATAGTTTCGAATACAATTTTACCTCAAAAATAAACTTTATTTTAGTCCAATAACTCCCAATTAATTTTCATAGGTTGTATATGATTTTTGAATAATAATGGTATTTTTTCAGAATTTTTATACATCAAGAAAACCCCAAAAAACTAATTTGTCAAAAAAATTTATATTCTGGCTATACCCAGAATCGAACCCGCAACCTTTAAGAAGACAGCCGCACGCGCTAGCCAACAGGCCAAAGGCACTCAGCGATATGAAGAGGAGACAGAGAGTTATATACTCTCTGTTCGGTGATTGGTATTTTTTTTTTAAATTGCACACAAAAAGAATGGTGGACACAGGTATCGAACCAGCGACCACAGAGCCACACGCCGCGCTAAAGTAGCGCCGGAAGGCTCACCGACCACTTGAGCTATGAGCTCAAGTTGTCACATACACAACTCGAATTCTATTTAACTCGGTTCTCTATTTTATCAAAACATTTCGCTGTTCAAAAATCTTTATCTTTATTTTGCTTGCACCAAAAGCCATGTAAAACTCCAGAATGTATATTCTAACTCAAATTAACACCCCAGTATTTTTAAAATAATTTTTCAATAATTTAATACACATTTCTCATACAATAATTTAAATTCCATACTACTTTTTCCATAATTCAATTTGACATTTCTCAACACAACTTGGTATTAAAAATTCACATTATAAATATAATTCCCTGTTTTTTCCTCTTTCATAAATCCAAATGCATAAGACAATCTTATTCATTTGAACCAATATCACGATAGTCCATTTAGCACATAAAACAATAATTTCATCTACTAGCATTTCGTACTCAATTTTGACGCTGTCAACAATCCCAATTCAATATTTCCATAACTACAAGCAATTTGCACACAATATTAAGATTCATGACAAGTTAACATACAATCTATCAAGCATTAATTTAATCAACTAGCAAGTCCTTTTTCAAATTAAGTGTACTCTTATTAGTTTCTTTCATGCATCATTATTTCAACACTCCTAGCATGGCATCTAAATTAGAAGTATAGAAAACCACCCACCTAATTTGGAGAGAAATCACACAACAACTCCTAAACGAAAGAGCCCTTCTCCTCCTAGATTGAGCTTGCCCAAACGAGTGCTCCTCCTCCTTGCTCCTAGTGCAACCCGAGAGCTCCAAGTTGATGTAGCCGGCCTCCTAGCTTGCAAGCACACATACTCTCAATCTCTCAATCTTTTACTCTCACTTCCTACTAACAATCTACTACTAACAATTGTATTCTTTCACTATAGGTTTGGATAATGAAAAGTGTAAGGATAACTAGGCTAGGGGGGGTATTTATACAAAATTTTGGGACAAATAGAAGGCTAGGATTGATCTGGGAGTTACGAAATAAAGGCTAGGATTCAAGGGAAAGTTGTAGTAACCAACCATGATCACAAAAACTACCTCCCACACCTCCACTTCTTTTTTTTCCTTTTCCCTCCCATGCCATCCGGCTACAATGAAAAAGTGCACAAACACGTGCTAGTGCAATGCATGTGTTTGTATAGTCTCCCATTTTAAAAAGTTGTACATTTATTTATAAAAATCTATAAAAAGTTATCTACACTAGAAGTTGTAATAAAAAGAGAAAATAAATTCATGGGCCTTTATTTAATGGGCCAAATTAGCTATATTCAAAATAAATTAAGTTGGGCTCAAAATAAAAGAGTACTTATATTTGTTTAAAAATAGGCTTCAATAAAAACAATGGAAAAGACATATACATATATATATATATATATATATATATATATATATATATATATATATATATATATATATATATATACTCATTTGTTTATGTAATGAAAATAATTATAAAAATTTTATATCACAAGATTGCACGTGCACAAAACGTACAAATTAATAACACAAAATAATAATTCTTATAAATGAAAATCAGGGTATTACAGTAGGGCTCGAACCTTCGCGATGCATCGTACTCTTGTACTCTTTCCTATTCCTGACATTCAGCAAGTGACTGACGAAGTTGCAGATGTTCGTTTTAATTCCGCCACTGCAATCGAAAATGGTCATTTTATTATGCCATGATGTAGTAACCCTGTGGGCCGTTTTCCACACCCGGACAAAGTGTCGGTCCCTACGGACCGTTTCCCACTCCACGGTCTTAAAATAGTCTTCTGATCCCTGTGGTTCATTTTCCACCCCTGGACAACCCGTGCCCGGTACTTGCAGACCGTTTACCACCCCCTGGTCTTAAAATAGTTACTCTGATCCCTGTCGTCCGTTTTCCTGCCCCCGGACAACTCGTGCCCGGTCCCTGCAGACCGTTTACCACCCCCGGTCTTAAAATAGTTACTCCAATCCCTGTGGTCCATTCTTCGCCCCCGGACAACCCGTGTCCTGTCCCTGCAGGTCGTTTACCACCCCCGGTTTTAAAATAGTTACTCCGCCCGGTCGCTGTGGTCTGTTTCTGCCCCCGGACGAATGCCGGTCCCTGCGTGCCGTTACCACCCCTGTTCTTATCACTAGATCTCAATAATAAACAGACGAGACTACATTATCTGTCCCCCTTTACAGGCAAGACGGCGCTGCACGTGTCCCCTTGACAGACGAGTACAACCACCGACTAGTGCATATCCTATCAATACATCACGCTGATCAAAAGGATACTACTAATAAGCAACAATCCTAACATAGAACAGAAAAAACAATTACTTATCTTAATTACATAGCTTAACTATTATCAGCCGATTATTCGCTAGTAATAACCCAGCCTCAACAAAAAATAACAAAGCCTTACGAAATCCAACACGGCCCCTAGACCAGGCTCAAGAGTTGGCTCAACTTGGCCTAGACTTGACCCAACGACAATAGAGATTCGACCTCCTTCGAATGCCAAACCCCCTCTTGCTTGGATCTAGACCCTGTCTTTGGCTCGCGATCAATCCCTCCTTGGTTAGTGATCCGCCGGCGCCCAAAAACTGTCTTCATCCAGAGCATCCCGAGGTAACAAGGGCTATCAAATATCAAGGGTTGAAATGGATAGATAGTCCTAGGGTGATAACCATTACCCTAGGCAACAACAAGCTAATATACAAAGCCAAATACATAACAAACAGTGGATATTCTCAAGTCCTATTCAACATGATCAATTCATAATTCAAAAGCTAATTAACAGCTATCAAATTCCAAATTATTGCCTTAACTTTACACAGTAGCACGACCTAACCCGAGGACACTACCATACCCAAGGGTACCAACGTTAACTAAACTATGGCCAAACTAAGCGACGAATTGACCACCATCAATCGTCACCCCGCCTTCCACACTTGGAGTTGATTATGTCCTCGGCCCAACCAAACATGTTTCTCCTGTTAAATAATTCCGTTCCATGGTCTCTTGACCAAGTGGTAGCACCAATAACAACGGACATCCCTCCGTGTACGGCGAGCACACCGGCGCACGAGTTGTCTCCTCCAACACATTCGAGGCAACACGGGCTATTAACTACCCAAAAGATTGAGTAGTAACAATAGCCCTCTAAGGTAAAATCCATTACCCTAAGCAACAACAAGCAATACACACACCAGGGTGGTACGAATCACTCCAAACAATAATATAATACAAGTCTACTCTAATCTTTAAGCAAACTAAAGGATTAGAGAACAAGCGAATTGTAACAATGCAACATAGGACAAATAGTCCAAACCAATTATAAAATATTATAGATGTAAATAACACAACTCCAACATGGTCAAACACAATCCAAGAGTAAGAATAATCATCATTCGAACACATTCTAATGCCTTACTATGATGAAACATACATTTAATCAAAACAACAACTTAGTCATTCAACATACACTAGGGGTTGTTTACGAAAATCACCAAAAATCACACACTCGATGAAAATCAAGGTTCTTAGGGTTTTGGGGAAGATCATAAAGTCTACGAAAACATCTCAGTTAAAAACTTTCTCAAATTAATTCATTTTGGAGAAGAAAAATATCCATTTCTGAAGTGCATGCAAAACCTCCAGAATTGATAAAACTATCGACCCATCGCACAATAAAACTCTGTTAAAATAACAAATTATCTCAAAACCTTATAATATTTTGTAAAATTTCTTTAGACACATAGGAGCAATACATATCCAAAATATAGCCAAGAACTCCAAGTATACAAAAAGTTATGACTATTTGAATAGGATGTAAAATTTCCAGCAGAAACTACACTGTTCCTCAACAACTGCAGCAAAACATAATTAAAGAAATAACAACTATTTTTCAAAAAAAATCGAAACTTGGTAAGAGTGGTTGTGGACACATAGAAGAACCTCAAATAAAAATTTCAGCTCAAGAATCCAAGTATTTGGAGAGTTATGCTAATTAGAATAGGATGCAGATTTTCAAATAGCAGGCGCGCTGCTTCTCAACCACAGCGAGATTTTGTATTTTATAAAAATATTAAACATTCTCCAAAAACTATGAAATTTGGGAAATTTGATAAATACATATAAGAGCACATACTGTAAAAATTTCAACTCTAAATTCATGATAAAAGAGAGTTATGATTTTTACAAGTCAAACAAGTTAAAATTCAACATAGCAGAAATTCTTTCCCCAAAGCATCAAGAAATGGGATTTATTAAAACATCATACCACATCAAAATTTAATGAAATTTGGTGGAGTTGTTGTGAACATGTATAAGAAGCTCCAATAAAAATCTCATCTCTAGATACATAGTTATCAGGGAGATAAAAAAATTATAAGTCGACATGCTAGTTTCAACAAAACAACTGCTTTTCTTTCCAAAACAGCAACTTGATAGATTTTATAAAAATATTAAACCACCTTCAAAAATTGTGAAATTTGGTGGATATACTATAGAGACATAACATATGAACATAAAAATTTGAAGTCTAAATTCCAAAGTAGCAAAAAGTTATGATCTTGCAAGTCAAGTATGTTAAATTTCAACAGTACAACAACTTTTGCCCCAAACAGAAACTTTAACGATTTTATTAAAATATCAAACTACCTCCAAAATTCACGAAATTTGGGGTGAATATTAGGGATACAATCAATATACTACCATAAAAATTTCAACCTCAAATTCTATCACAGCACAATGTTATAAATTTCCTAATCAATTCATATCAATCCTTCACACGATTAAACATTTTCCTATCAATTTATATTTCTAGCTCAAGAAATCAAGTTGGAGCATACAGGATTTCATTCACACCATTAAGCAAGCCAAAAAACAGCTACTTTACCATTCATCATTCATAAATATATTCAACATGCATAGTGTTGGAGAAATCACCCACATATGAAGTTTGAATGATCTCTTATTCACTTTGCTTTCTTTAGCATTCTCCTCCTAGCTCCTGGCTCCTCTTCTCCAATCCTTATTTCCTTCTCCTCCACCTAATCTCCATGAAGAGATTTAGAAGTGTGGAGATGCTAGAAATGAGAAATGAAGGATTTTGAAATAGGAGAATTTTAGGGTTTTGGAAGAATGAAGAATGAGTGGGTTCTCTTTGAAAAAAGGAATGAAATGGAAATGTGGAGGGGGGTTTGCTGCTGGCCATTGTAGAGAAAATAAATGAGAGAGAGAGTGGGGGTAAGAAATGAGGGTGAGCGAGAGAGTGGGGGTGTTTATAAGCACATAGGTTTCTTGGTTGTTTAGGGTTTCCAATTAGTGGTTTAGGAATTTAATAAGAGTAATATACATACATACATAATGCACATACTTGTATGCATATATATACATACATACACACAATTGTATCATACTATACTTTGGAGAAAAATACTTGCATGTAAAAAAAAATATTTTTTAATTCAAAAATAATAATTAGTGCTTATACCTTCCATCTCAATTTATAGTTGAGATAAGTATTTAGTTTGGTTAAGAAAATATCCCTATTTCGATTCATAAACGTACTGTTGTCGGGTTCAAACATATTAAATAATTCATCCCAATACTTACTCAATTAAAATTGAGAAAAACCCATTAATATGTGCAAATTCTGAATTGTGCATGGGGTAATGTACAAAATAGTTATATATTATTTTGCGGGATCTTACAACTCATCCCGAAAAATAAAGTTCGTCCCTATTTTTTGGCGCAAAGCATGGGACAAGAGATGATTCCCTGCCCCGGTTTTTCTTATATAAAAAAATCGATGGACGGGAAATCATTTTCCGTCCCTTCGATTTTTTTTTAAAAAATTCGAAAAAAAATTTCGTGAGACGGTAAATCATTTCCCGTATTTTTTATTATTTTTTTAAAAAATTCAATAAACGAGAAGTCATGCATGGTCCGTTCAATTTCTAATTTCTATTTTTATTTTTATTGTTATTTTTATTTTTATTTATTTTTTTTGGCGAGGGGGGGGATTATTTATCGTCTGTCAATTTTTTTTTTTTTACGGGAAAAGGTAGGGTAATTCCCTACCTCACAAAATATATATTAAAGCTAGGTATAAGTTCTTAATACAAAACAGATCAAGCTAGTTCAGTGTGCTAACCTGAACCCTTGATCAATGTGCTACATCATCAAAAACAATATAGTAAGGAGTACTCGGGCTGCTGACATGCTAAAGCCCCAAAAAAGCAACCCATACAGAGTGCATTTGAAACAAAAATAGTAAAGAAGATTTCCTTCTGATAAGTCTACCATGAGCAGCTTCCTTCCTCGCTCTCAGTCTGGCCTATGCGAACAAGGGCCTTGTGGAGTAGTATGTCCTGCACGTTAGCTTCCTCCATTTCTTTCTCCATTGCTTTCTTCCTCTTATCGCTGCCGATCCCATCTATCCATGATCGAAACCAGAAAATAGCATTAGAAATGATCCGATGAGTTGTAGGTGATTTAGCAGAAAATACACAGTCATTCCTAGCTATCCAAATGCTCCAGCAAATTGCGATAGTATGTAGGTGACAAATGTGTCTGTGTGTCCGTGTGCCAAAACACCATGAAGTAAAGCAGTCATGCATGTCGGTGGGGATGGATTGTATGTGAAAGAGTGTAGTGAAGAACTTCCAGGTTTCAGATGTGACAGGGCAAGTGAAGAAAATATGATAGACTGTTTCGACAGGGCACGCACAAGCTGTGCATGCAGTGTCTCCCGACCAGCCTTTTATTCACAAAAAGTCCTTCAAATTGAGTCGTCCCCGACTCAATTGCCAAATAAAGATCTTGCACTTTAGGGGAGCTGGTGAAGCCCATGTCGCCTTGTAGAAAGGAGATCTCATTCCTGATATGATGAAGAAGTTATAGGCTGATTTAACTGTGTATGTCTTCGCTGCAGTTAGGCTCCATGCTAGCTTGTTGTCAGTGCTTGAGGGCTGTATATCTTTCATGGCTTGAAGGAGGTTATGTTTCTCTTCACGAATAAGTGGAGTAGCTATGCAGTTGAGCCGAGGATGCCATTCCCAAACACTATTGATCCATGCTCCTTGTGAGAGGGCCTCAGCCTGAGGGTTCCACGCTGTAGCTGCAAGGGAGGAAAAAAGTGTGGTAATGCTGTGCCCATTTATCCATCGAGATTGCCAAAACTTGATGTTGTCGCCGTTTCCAAGTTCCCAGTGGACATTTATGAGGAATTGATCTTTGAGGTTGAAGATGCCTTTCCAAAACTGCGATGCTAATGGCGTACAGATAAAGCCATTTGCAGATCTTCTATAGTATACGCTGTGCAGTGTTTGGCTCATAAGAGAATCTAAGGCTAAAAGGTTCCACCACCACTTCATAAGAAGTGTCTCGTTAAAGAATTTCAAATCGAGTACACCTAGTCCTCCTTGGTCTTTAGGTTGGCAGATGGTGCGCCAATTTGTGCAAGCTATGCCCCTTGCATCAGTGTCAACCCCACACCAAAAAAATATGCTACAAATTTGGTCTATGCGTTTAAAAACCCATAGGGGTCACCTGAAGAAGGATGCAAAGTAGACGGGGAGAGCACTCAGAACGACATTGATGAGAATCAGTCTGCCTCCTCTAGGAAGCATTTTACCCTTCCATACTGAGAGTCTCCTCTCAATCTTGAGAATGAGCGATTGCCAATATCGCTTGCTCAATTTGCCTTTGGAGGAGGCATTCCAAGATATGTGAATGGTAGGCTGTCCTCCTTACATTTGAGGATAGTGGAAAAGGCATGTAGCTTGGCCTGTGATTTTCCAAAATAAACAACTGAAGATTTCTTGAAGTTAATAGCTAGTCCAGTGATATTTGCAAACAATTGCAGAGCTATCTTGAGGTTCATAATCTCTTGCTCGTCACCTTTGCCGAAGATCAGGGTGTCATCTGCGAATTAGAGGACAGAGAGGTCAGAAAATTAGCCTTCGATAAGCAGCTATGAGAAGGTGCCATTCCTTCGTCCACAGTAAAGCATTTGAGCTAGTACATCCACCACCAAGATGAAAAGCATCGGTAAAAGTGGGTCACCTTGCTTGAGACCTCTCTTGGAGTTGATCTGTCTGCCCCTCTCACCATTGATGATGACAGAAGACTTTGCCGTTCTGAGGATCATATCAATCCATCTACACCAAGATGGTCCAAATCCTCTGGCCTTAAGAAGTTGTAGGAGAAAGTCCTTTACAGTGTCGAAGGCTTTAGTAAAGTAAAGTTTGAAGAGGAGTGTGTCTGAGCTTCTTCTACTGCATAGATTTATTGTCTCATGCGCTACTAGGAAGTATTCGACCGTTGATCTACCTTTGAGAAATGCACTCTGAGAGGATGATACAAGTGAGTGTAAGATAGGGCTGAGTCTGTTGGCTAGGATCTTTGTGAAGATCTTAAATAAGCAATTCAGCAGACTAATTGGTCTGTAGTCAGTAACTAGGTTGGCCCCCTCACACTTGGGTATAAGAATGATGTTTGAATAGTTCATTCTCCTAAAGTCCGCGTCTCCCCTATGTACTGATTGCATCATTTCAAGTAAGTCAGCCTTGATGGTATCCCAGAATGTGTGATAAAAGCTCATTGAAAATCCGTTGGGACCAGGGGCTTTGTCACTGCTCATGTCAAACACTGCCTTTTGGAGCTCCTCCATAGTAATGGGTTCCTCAAAATGACTTAAACATATATCATTCGATGGATAGATGGATAGCCAGTCAATATTGAAGGCTGGGGTAGTAGCAGTGCCACAGATATCTTGGAAATGATTTTCGAAGGCCGTTCTGATAGTTGAGGGGGAGGTTGTGATGTTGTTATCAAGAGTAAGGCTATGGATGTAGTTTCTCTGTCTTCTGCCATTTGCAAGAGAGTGAAAGAATTTGGAGTTTGCATCTCCTTCTTTGATCTACTGTACTCTAGATTTCTGTCTCCAGTACACAGACTCTGCTTTGATTATATTCTGAAGCTCAAGCTAAGTGGTTCTGAGGGATTCAGGAGGGGTAGGCAGTTGTTCTGCTTCAATCTCAAGCTGAAGGAGTTGGCCTTGGAGTTGCTTCTTGCGGGTGGGGATGTTGCCAAAGGTTTCAGTCTTCCATTTGCGGATGCGCCTTCTGAGTAGACCCAATTTGCAGGCGAAGATGTCGACTGGGTTGTCCTTGCAAAAGAAATGCTGCCACCATACACTTACTTCAGAAATAAAGGAGAGGTGAGTAAGCCAGGCTTTCTCAAACTCGAAGTAATGAGACTACCGTTTAAGAACCTGAGTGTCTAGCACAATGGGGCAGTGGTCTGATGAGTATCTAGGCAGGGAGAACTGAATGCAGGCTGGGAAGCAAAGGTCCCATGTGGCGGAGATAAGAAATCTGTCCAGCCTGGCCATTTAGGGGGAGGCTCGGAGATTTGTCCAGGTGAATTTCCTCCCTGAGAGTGGGAGGTCAATAAGTGCAAGATCTTGAATGAATTCACGAAAACATTTCATGTCTCTGGAAGACCCCCTCCCTCTGGACCTCTCCGCATTAGAGACAGTAACGTTAAAATCCCCGCAGAGGACCCAAGCATCAGAAAGGAGACTACGTCTCTGTTTGATCTCATGGAAGCATAGCTCTCTATCATCAAGTTCGAAGGGGGTAAAAACGGTTGTAATCGACCATGCAACAGCAGAGCATCGGCTCTTGAAGGATGCCGAAATAGAAAAAATATCACAGGCAGAGTAAGTGCATTCCAGAACATTATCATTCCACCCGAGTAATATACCACCGCAGCTGTTGAGGGAATCTAACTGGATCCAGTTAGTGATAATATTACCACCAACTGAGGAGAGTTTATTAGCTCCTGAGTTGCTCAATTTAGTCTCTTGTAGGCAGACGACGGAAGGGTAGCAACTCCGGATGCCTTCCTTTATTAGCGAGCATTTATCCGGGTTGCCCAACCCTCTAACATTCCAACTTGTAATCTTCATGAGGAAAAAATTGCATCAAAAAGCACCAAATAACAATAAAGTACAGCCAGTAATGATCGTCAAGTTCCCAGAGCAAAAGCAGCTAGTTAGAGTGTCCTAGTTGATCAGTGTGATCATCGAGGGCCTTCTGATTATTCTTAAGGATGTGCACTGAGTGTGGCCCCTTAGCCTCCACTCCAATTAACTCAGCTAATTCTAAAATGTCCGCATTTGAGAGGAGATCAAATGGATTAAGATGTGCATTTGTGACAGAAGCAGCTGAAGATGCGGTACCTGATGTTTTCTTCTTGATTGTAGTTGAGAGGTGCTTCATGAATGGCCTTGTACACTTGAGTTTGGAAGCTGATCTTGATCGCTTCTGTCTCTTCGATGGGCCTTCAGAGAATCCCGGGGGGGAATGACATAGAGGAATTGGAAGCTTTCTTCAATGGCTTTCTGTTGAGGGAACGAGTGCAGAAGCTCTCCGCGCCAAGCTTGCTGGTACCTGCATTAAAAATTCCTTATTCCTCCGTATTGAATTTGCTGAGTTCCTCATGCACTAATTCTCTGAGAGCTCCTTCGACTACTGGCTTGATCTTAGTGAACAGTGTGACTAGTCTTCCTTTCCAGTACATCTCTCTCACTTCTTCGTTGGACCCTTCTTCAGTTGAGATTGCTTGGTTGTTGGGTGATTTGGTGGGGTACTTTGTGGATTCTTTATTATTGCTTTCCGAAGATTCGGAGATAGGAACAATCTGTAGTGCTGCATTGGGGGGTTGCGGGATCAAAGGGGGGACCTCTACGGAATGTGGGGTTGGATTCTCAGGGATCTTTGCATGCATGTTGGGCTCTATCAAAGGTGGAATAGTTGGAAACAATTCAAATTTTCCACCCTCAAGCGGAGAATCCATGGCCGTTATACCTTTCCCTCCCAAATCAATGGGATTCTGCTCAACTATCTCCGGAATTTTCGCCATTGCAGAGGGGCCCCCAACTGCGCCAGCCATGGTTCCTTCCGACGCCTTGGGACACCAGAAGCTTGCATTACCGGAGTCTCCGGCCGATCTGACCATAGTAAAGAGCTGAACTTTACCGGTTTGGACATCCTCAACTGAAATCGGATCGCCAAGAAGCAGCACCGGCACCTCATGGATGTGTCTCTCTAGGCTCCATGGCGTAGTGTAGCAAATGCAAATGACTTTAGGGATCAGCGTTAGATCAGCAACCTCTATGAGGACCAAGGCCTGATCTCTAGCTTTCACATCGAGCATCTCCCGGCTGAGGGTAATCAGTTTACCAAAGGGGGAGATGAGTTTTTCCAGTGATTCGCGATTCCAGTAGTGGAAGAGGAGAAGTAGGAGGTTTATCCAGATGAATGAGGGCTTGGGTCGGAGTTTGGCCCCATAGTCCATGGACCATGGAGAGAAGATTGCAGTGAATCCCTAGAAGCTGAAGACACCTTCCGCAATGGCGCTTTCCGCTTCAATTGCCGTGGGGAACTGGACGTGGTTAACCCTGTCGCAGACCCTTTGCAGGGTCCACCATCTTCCGCTTCTTCCCCAGGCAAAGTTAAATGCACTCTCGAGATCTTTGGTTAGGGGGATACATCTAGGATTGATGAGGTGAAGGAATGCACTGGCATGGAGTGCCAGTAAGGCCTGTGCGATCGCGTTGTTGTGGGGAAGATCAATCTCCAGGCTCGCGACCCTGTTGTGGATTGGGCAGTCTCGCACCTTGTGACCGAACTTTTTACAGTTGAAGCAGTGGTAGCCAAGGATGCGGCATTCCTGTGTGCTGTGGTCGCCTCCGCCGCATTTGAAGCAGCGTCTCTCCATCTTCCTTGTTCGGTGATTTTTGGGAGGTTGGTTTTTTTGGTAGTGGGTAGGGGCCTTTGGTGTGGGTTGAAAGATTGGTCGATGGTGGAGGGTAGTGGGATTAATGGGAGGGGAGGTGAAGTGACGGATTGGGGTTGTGGAGATGACAGCGGGGAGGCGCAAATTACGAAGGGGCATCTAAAGATTTTATGATGACGTGAGGGTGGGGGTAGGCGAAGGACCTGAGCATATGATTTGCTCAGTTCCCTAGGGAAGGTGACATTCTCTCTCCTCACCCCTCGTCTGTCGATTTTAGAGTTTGAAAACTCAAAATTTGAGTTTGAACGACTATAGCACAAACCCAAAATTTCTATTCCTATGTGTTAAATAGCCAAAAATTGGCATGGAATGACTACAGAGATGCTCTTATTTATTCGTAATTCCATTTCCTCTATATATAAATGGCAGTTGTATATACATACATTTTTCTAACGAACAAATATAAGCCTCAGTTCAGTTATGGTTCGCCTCTTCCCAATAAACGCCGCCTCTCTCTTTTTCCTTCTATGGTGCCGATCCAATCACGAAGGGGATATGTTGGACGGCACCGCTGCACGTTTGAACCACCATTACAACGATGAGATACAAATCAAGCAGTAGAAAGAAGAACAAATAGAAAAAGAAAACTCAATTCATTAATATCCTCCCATCATCCTTCATTACAGTCCTTTTTAAAGAGAGGAAGACGAAAGGGAGTAATGTGATCTGCAAATCACCTCCTAACACGTGGCACGTGCAGTGCACGTAACCCTACAGTAAAAACGGTATTTCTGACACCTCTAACAAACTGGACCCCACGCTGGATCACAGCTGGGGTGTTTATTGCAAAAGAGCCAGCACTTAAGCAAAATAAACCCCGAAAGAAGTAAAATACTAGATGGACTGAAACGCAATCCTTCTGGACCGATACGCAAGATCTTTAAACTTCTCCTTCCTCTTCAAATACAGGCGGGAGTCCTGTATCACATCAATCCTTCTCTTTTGTCGGAGGTCTCATCTCTCTCTTTGTTATTCTGCATTCTTGATTCATGTTCAATGTTCTTCAAGAAATGATTCATGGGTACTCTTAAAATGGGTTCTTGATTTTATATTTTATAAATTATATTTTTTTTTAATCTTTCCAACTTGGTATTTAGAATAATGAGCCTGGTCTGGAATAGAATTATTTTGTGGGTTTTGATCAATGTGTTATGTCTGCACTATGTCTATCATGTTGTTTGATCAGTCTTAGATATTTTTAAAAAATTTAGGAGAAATATAATATCAGGTCGGGGTTTTCAATTTTTTGACTTATTTTTGCTGAATTAAACTTAGAATTAAATAAAATATTATGATAGCTTTGAGCCCTTTTTTATTTGTCTTGATCCTTTCTAGTTGTAATGGTAATCCTCTTTTCTGGTTTATGCCTCCTTTTAGAAAAATTCCTTTTATATTACTGTTTTGTGGGGTTTAACTAGATCGAGTCGAGTTTTGATTAAACTAAATCTGGTTGTAATTTTTCTCCTATTTTTTGGGTTGCAAATTCACCAAGGACACAACCTGATGTTGGCAGAATAGTTGCTTAAGTCACTGAAACATTTGAACTTAGTTTTCTTTTACATTTAGAGTTTGAAATGGATTTTAGTTTATTTATTCCTTGGTAGATTAAGTAGAATCTTTGATAGAGAGGTCTGAGAATTATTTACTTCTTCTCATGTTTGATTGATGTTATTGGTTATGGTTATTTTTTTCCTGTTTCTTGATATTAAGCTTAAATTTTTAATTAAGCTTAGTGGGGAATTTTGAGTTAGGCCCTTAGGCTTCTCAAATGTGGTGAATTAGCAAATGCATCGCATAAATTAGTGGCAATGATGATTTTTATTTTTCCCTTGAAATAAAAGGATTTGATATAAGAAAACCAAAAACTAACTCTACTGGTAACATGATGTGTTTGTTTCTTTGGCAATCTTTAATTAGATTGTGTGCTTTATCTATTATTTGATTTAGTTCTGATGTCTGAGCTCAACGGTAAGTATTGTTTGGTTGCTAAGCTCTCATGTTAGTAACACTCAACGGACCGTATGAGGTCATCTCCATCTTTATGCGTTTGCAGCGTTTGCATTCCCTTTTTCTTTTTGGCATTTTGCTTTTGTTTGTGTTCGTTCTTTCTTTTTTGTTCTTAGATTAGTATTAGTATTAGTTATATCCTTCTACAAATGATTGTCTCTGATTTTCCTCTTCGCTTTATGGATGACTCAGAGCATCCACAGTCGTGTGCTATATCCATAATATGCATTTTATCCCAATGAGAACGCTGCAGTCGTGTGCTATTCTACCATATTCTAGCTTTTTCGCTAAAGGAGAATGCTATATTTGAGAGAAGATATAGCAATATGCATATTATAACGAACGAAACATGATATTTCTGTTGGGAATGGACGTCAATCAATGCTCGTTGTCGTAGCGGAACTAAATAGAGTAATGAGGAAGTCGAAGTAGTTGAGACAAATCAATTGAGCAAGCAAGTTGTTGTTGCTGATATTGGTGTGGGAGCAAACAGATGAATTTGTCGATTCTTTAGGAAACAATAAAGGCAAACCTGTTGACCTTTGTTGTGCAATCCAGCTATCTAAATAAATAGATAAACTAGACACAAATTAAAACCTCGCAAGTGTACGAATCGTTTATAGAAGCGTAGTGATAAGCAAGGGTCGATCCCACAGAGATTGTAGTACTTAACTCACTAATCAATAAAATAAAGAAAAAAAAGCAAATCATAAAGTTTGTTCTAAAAGTTTATTTGAAAAGAAATGAAGAGATTAAAAACTAAATCAAGTAGTATCTCAAGAATATCAATTAAATGAGTTGGGCTTGATTTCCACCTATAGTCAATAATGCTAAGTCACCTTCTACACTACTCTAAGTACTCATGTTTGTTCCTTTAAGGGTATGGTATCTACTCCTTAAAGTTAATGTTTTCCTAAGCCAAGAATTAGGCATGGTATCTACTCTAATTCGTTTCTTTCCTTAAGTATTTAGCATGGTATCTACTAAGTTGCACTTAAAGGAAGCATAAGAACAATGGAAACGAACAAGCACTTAAAGTTCTAGAAATTGGTATCAGATCTAGATTCTTCAAGTTGATTAAACCAAGAACCCCTAAAGACTCCTGTGTTACAAGTTATGGGCACGAGATACGGGTCGTCTCTATGCTCATATAACAGATTCAGTTTTACAATACGCAAACTTGATAATCTCAGGTTCTGCATGGCAGTCGACTTGCTGTCACTCTCAGTCGACTGCTCTTAGAACTTCTGAACAAGTTTGATTCACATTATAAATCTATACCACTACAATCAGGTTTAATCAATAAGTAACAGAATAGCATTCAGAAGAATATAAGCATTACATAACTACGGTTTCAATCTACCCAACTATGAAATTAGTTCCACATAATAAAACTTTTATTAACTAACAGTTTCGAATACATGATTAACATAACAGAACTAGAAAGAGAAGAAATAAACTGATGTAGTTCGGCCAGATAGGTCGGCTGGCTGTCACACAGTCGACCGGCCCGTTCCCTTGTTGAATACTTGATCTCCTCTTTCTTTGATCTTCGTATCTTGATGCTTGCTGTCGATCCCCCTTTAACAATGCCTCTTCGTTGATATTTATAGAACGCGGAAAGAAAATTAGGGTTTGCACTTTTTCCAGAAAAGTCCTCTTCTTTTATTTATTTCCTTCCTTATTTGATCGGCGTTTTATATCTTTCTCTTTTCTTCTTTTCTTTCTTTTCTACTAGCCACGTGCTCTTGCCAGTCCCCGGTCTCTAGCTTTGATGGTTGGAGAAGTTGTTATTCGCATATAATCTGGATTTGGATAACTTAACTTTGATTTGGATTTAGATGAGGCCGGATCTTCAATTATCTTATCTTTTCACTCCGCCGGATGCAGTCGACTGGTGTTGGATGTAAGTCGACTGTGCCGAGACATTTGTGGCTTCATGATTCATCAGTCAAGTCGACTGATGTTGGGGAAGTCGACTGTGCCGAGCCCCAGCAATCTCTCTGTCCGGTCGACTGGTGAAGAGCCAGTCGACTGTTGCTCTGCAGTTCCCTGTATATCATCCTCTCAGTCTGTGTTAGTCTGGAATCTAGTTCGTTTTGCTGCTTTTGGTTGTTTCCTATGGAAAAGAGAAAAGAAGAGTAAAATACCACATATAGAGCATTTAAATGTTTAATTGCACTAAGATTATTGCTCCTAAATGAGAATATTATTGGGTTCATCAAATACCCCCAAACTTAAGATTTTGCTTGTCCTCAAGCAAAAAGTAAAATTATGAACAAGGGGAAAATAGACTCAACCCATCACACCAAGAATTCTCATTATGCAAGCATCAAAATTTCAATTGCAAATAAAGTAAAAACAAGCATACCCACTTTCTCCAGTGCAATTGTCTATTCATAACTCCAAACCCAATTACACTTGTCATGCAATTAATTATAGTTATAGTATGTAACACTCCATCTGTGATTATCCCTTTTCTCTACTACAAACCGAGTAGCAAACTAGAGTTTTTTTTTTTTTTTTTTTTAATTTTAGCCTCTTCTCTAAGTTGTCACTTGCCTTTTAACGCGAGTGCAAGACATTTGTGATGAATCCATCCGGTTACTCAACAAGTCACAAACTTTAAGTGCTTTGAATACTCATATTTCAAGTTGCCGTTTGACGTAAAGGTAAACATTGGTGATGAATACCCCTAGTTACTAAGCAACTCAAAACATTGGAGTAGATTGACTTTATTCATTTTTTTATTTTTATTTTTTTGTTATTACTCTATTTACTTAAACTCTGTTTAGGACTAGATCAAAGGGGATAATCACCAGAAAAAGCATCACATTTGTCTTTTATGTATAATCACATGACTCGTACAATTTTGTAGGGAATTATGAAACTCAACAATCCTAAAGTAAATAAGTATACTTACTCTTACTTTATAAGAAATTGTTTATCCCAAAAAAATATTTCAATGCTTATCTAAATGAAGAACTCAAAAGTGTAATGGTGAGATTAATTGAAATCCTTTTAAAATTTTGTTTTTTTCTTTTCTAAAAATAAATCATTGTAAACCTCCTCCCCAAACTTGAATATCACATTGTCCTCAATGGGAAAGGAAAAAGAAAAACAAAAAGAATGCAAAAGTTCAGAAATTCTCCCCTGATTCGTCTTGAAAATTCTGCACGCGCAGCGTTCGGTATTTTGGCGATATCTGGAGCTGTAGATGTCCAAATGGGCTGAATTTTTTTTTTGCTGGAAAGCTAAGAAGATAGGCTACAACTTCTCTTTAAATCACTTTTCCAGATTTTGACTCCAAGTTGCTCAAAAACAGCCGTCAATGCATGTGTTCAAAACTGCTCCGCCCTGGCGACTTCAAATTTTCTGCAATCCTACAATATAAAATCCAAAAATTAAAATCAAATCTAAATGCAATAAAAGAAATAAAGAAATGATTAAAGAAATGAATAAAGAGAGAGTGTAAGTACTCCCCTGAGAATTGGGTTGCCTCCCAAGAAGCGCTAAGTTTCTTGTCTTCAGCTAGACTTGTTGAGTTTATGCAATGTATTGAATGGCTCGCGGCTCAAAAGTCATCTTATTATAAGGTTTCCCCCTATGCTAATTCACCTTGAATGTTTGATTTTTCTCTTTGCTATGAACCTCCAATGCACCATGTGGAAAGACTTTTGTGACAATGTATGAGCCATACCATCTTGACATAAGCTTGCCTGGAAAGAGTCTTAATCTTGAGTTGTATATTAATACCTTCTGTCCTTCATAAAACTCCTTCCTTGCTAGCTGTTTATCATGGTACATCTTGGTCCTTTCTTTATACAATTTTGCATTTTCATATGCGTCATGCCTCAACTCTTCAAGCTCGTTCAATTGCAATCTTCTTTTGTCGCCTGCTTGTTTCATATCAAAATTGAACATTTTAATGGCCCAATAGGCCTTGTGTTCCAACTCCACTGGCAGATGACAGGCTTTTCCAAAAACCAAACGGTATGGTGACATGCCGATGGGTGTCTTGTATGCCGTTCGGTAGGCCCATAATGCATCATTCAAGCGTAGCGACCAATCCTTTCTCCTTGTATTTACTGTCTTTTCCAAAATGCTCTTGATCTCTCTGTTGCTAATCTCCACCTGCCCACTGGTTTGAGGATGATATGGAGTACCCACTCTATGTTTAATCCCATATTTCTTCATCAAAGAAGCAAATGGAAAATTATTGAAGAGACTCCCTCCATCACTAATTATTGCTCGTGGTGTACCAAACCTAGTGAAGATGTTCTCCTGCAAAAACTTGACAACAACTTTGTGATCATTAGTTTTTGAGGGGACAGCCTCGACCCATTTAGACACATAATTCACACCCACAAGAATATATAAATAACCAAATGAGTTAGGAAAGGGACCCATGAAGTCGATTCCCAAACATCAAAAAGCTCGATTACTTGGATGTTTTGCACTGGCATTTGATTTCTAGAAGAGATGTTGCCTGTCCTTTGGCATTTGTCACAAGTCCTGCAAAAAGAAAAAGCATCTTTGAATACATTAGGCCAATAAAAACCAGATTGTAATACCTTAAGTGCTGTTCTTTTTGGTCCAAAATGTCCTCCACATGCATATTGGTGGCAATGTTGTAGAATACTCATTTGCTCTTCTTCTGCCACACATCTTCTTATAATTTGATCAGGACATAATTTGAACAAATAAGGATCATCCTAATAATAGTGCTTGCACATGACCACCAGTCTCTTTCTTTCCTGAATTGTCATACCTGGAGGGAAAACATGAGCAGTGAGATAATTTACAATATCTGCAAACCATGGAAGTTGTATATTTATTTCAAATAAATTTTCATCTGGGAAATTTTTATTAAGTGGGGGCACAATTCTTTCTTCCTCATGCAGTAATCTGGACATGTGATCTGCCACAACATTGTCACTTCCTTTCTTGTCTCTAATCTCAAGATCGAATTCTTGAAGCAACAACACCCATCTGATCAACCTAGGCTTAACATCCTTTTTAGCAAACAAAGATCTCAAAGCAGCATGGTCAGTGAAAACAATGACTTTAGAACCAATCAAATATGATCTAAACTTCTCTATAGCAAAAATGACAGCTAACATTTCTTTTTCAGTAGTGGAATAATTAAGCTGTGCATCATTTAAAGTTCGAGAAGCATAGTAAATAACATGGGGTACCTTATTGATTCTCTGACCTAAAACAGCTCCCAAAGCATAATCACTTGCATCACACATAAGCTCGAAAGGATGGTTCCAATCTGGTGTCATGACAATAGGTGCAGAAATGAGAAGATTTTTTAATGTAATGAAAGCATTTGTGCACTCTTCTGTCCATGCAAACTCAACATCCTTAGCCAACAATTCACAAAGTGGTCTGGAGATTTTTGAGAAATCTTTTATAAATCTTCTATAGAACCCTGCATGTCCAAGAAAACTCCTAACACCCTTGACTGTAGTAGGAGGGGGTAGCTTTGATATGATGTCAACTTTTGCCTTGTCCACCTCTATGCCCCTTTTTGACACCACATGTCCCAAGACAATGCCTTGTTGTACCATAAAATGGCACTTTTCCCAATTCAGCACTAAATTGCATTCTTCACATCTCTTAAGTACAAATTGCAAATGGTTAAGGCATTCATCAAAACAAGATCCAAAAACACTAAAATCATCCATAAATACCTCGATGAACCTTTCCACCATATCTGAAAATATACTCATCATGCATCTCTGAAATGTAGCTGGTGCATTGCACAACCCAAAGGGCATCCTCCTGTATGCAAAAGTACCAAAAGGACATGTAAAAGTGGTTTTTTCTTGATCTTCTGGAGCAATAGCAATTTGATTATAGCCACTATAACCATCTAAAAAACAATAATGACTATATCCTGCTAATCTTTCTAACATTTGATCAATAAAAGGAAGAGGGAAGTGATCTTTCCTGGTTTCGTTATTCAGCTTCCTGTAGTCAATGCATACCCTCCATCCTGTGGTCACTCTAGTAGGGATAAGCTCATTCTCTTCATTCTTCACCACTGTGACTCCACTTTTCTTAGGCACCACATGTATAGGACTCACGCATTTGCTATCTGAGATAGGGTAGATGATGCCAACATCTAATAGCTTCAAGACCTCTGTTCTTACCACTTCCTTCATGTGTGGATTAAGCCTTCTCTGTGCTTCCCTGCTAGGTTTTGCATTGTCTTCAAGAAGTATTTTATGCATGCATTTGGATGGACTTATTCCCTTGATGTCTGCAATGGTCCATCCTATTGCACCTTTGTGTTCTCGCAGTACCCTCAGCAGCTTATCTTCTTCTTGTGCACTCAAATTTGCTGCAACTATCACTGGTAGCGTCTGGTTCTCACCCAAATATGCGTGCTTCAGATGTTCAGGCAGCGGCTTAAGCTCCACGTCTGGTGTCCTGGTAGCAGTCCAGACAGTCGACTTGTTCCGTTCACCAGTCGACTGGTCTGCGGAAACACAAGTGTTATCAGACACAAAATTTTCAAATGCAGGTGCAAGCTTACCTGAATATGACTTTGGAGTTTCAAGGTGATGTACTGTCTCTGCAATCCTCCAGTTATCGTATTCATGTTCAACATGAGATTATATTAGAGATTGTGTAATTGCAGTTTGTAGTGATTCAATGCTATGTACCTGAAATGTTTGATCAACAATCTCCTGTACCACATCAATATTATAGCATTCATGATCATCATGTGGTAATTTTAGTGTATCAAACATTTTAAATTCAACCTTTTCTCCGTTTATCTTCATACTTATAGTACCCTTTTTAACATAATTTTTTATATCAGCTGTACTCATAAAGGGCCTACCTAGGATGATCGGTAAAGAAGATGGCATTGAAGAGTCCTCCATATCTAACACAATAAAATCTGCAGGCAAAATGAAATCATTTACCTGAACTAGGACATCTTCCAAAATACCTCTAGGTCTTTTGATGCTGCGATCAGCCAACTGCAAAGTGATGGATGTTGGTTTGAGTTTCCCCAATCCTAGCTTTTCATAAACAGAGTAAGGAAGAAGATTGATGCTTGCCCCCAAGTCTAGCAGTGCCTTTTCAAAAAGTGCTCACCAACCCTGCAAGGAATGGTAAAACTACCTGGGTCCTTCAATTTAGGAGGTAATTTCCTTAACAAAACAGCGCTCACTTCCTCTGTCAAGGCCACATCCTTCCTAACCTGAAATGTTCTTTTGTGAGTACAACATTCTTTTAAAAATTTGGCATAAGAAGGAATTTGTTTAATAGCATCAAGTAGGGGGATATTAATTTCTACCTTTCTGAGAGTTTCAAAGATATCAAATAAATGTTGTTCTTTCTTTTGCTTGACTAACCTTTGAGGGAATGGTGGCAAAACTGTCCTTTCTTTTTCACTTACCTTGTTGGAACCCAAAACTTTTGATGGTTGTGTATCTGCTTCGTCTGCGTGTGTTCCAACCTTGTTGTCAATTGTCTTACCACTTCTCAGAGTTGTTACTGATTTGAGCTGTTCTTGGCCTCTAGGGTTTGGTATGGTTTGTGAAGGGAGTTCTCCTGCCTGTCTTTCACTCAACTCCTTGGCGATTTTCCCGATTTGAGTTTCCAATTTCTGAATTGTCTGCCCTTGTTGGTTGCTTGTTTGATGTTGTTGTTGGAGCAATTGAAGAACGGTGGATTCAAATTCCAACTTCTTCTGTTCTTGAACTGGCCGATCAAACCCACTTCCCATCTGGAAGTTCCGTGCATGTCCTTGTGAAGATTGAGTGCCTTGGTTGTTGCTCCATGAGAAATTTGGATGGTTCCTCCACCCTGGGTTGTATGTGTTCGAGAATGGGTTGTTCTTTGGTGGAAACATTCCTTGTCCCACATAGTTTGCATGCTCCTGATCTGTGAAAGAAGACATGGGACACGTATCAGTCGTATGATCAAAATGAGAACAAATTGCACAAATTTCTTTTGTTTGATTTTTTACACTGCCCATTGTTGTCATTGCATTAACAAGCATATCAATTTTTTTGTTCATGTTTACCATTTCTAATTGTATGTTATTACTACCAGAAATTTCGTAAACTCCCTGTTTTTTAGAAATGCCTCTTCCCCTTGTTGAGAATTGCTATGAGTTCTCGCTGAGTTCTTCAAATAATTCGATGGCCTTCTCACCACTTTTCCTCATCAAGATCCCGTTACACGCTGAATCCACAATTGCCTTGTTAGTATCATTTAAACCCTCATAAAATGCTTGTAGCTGATCGTCTTTAGGCATGTTGTGCGTAGGACACTTGAGAAGCTTGTTCTTGAAATCCTTCCATGCTTCGAAGAATAAATCTCCATCTTTTTGTTGGAAGAGTTGAATCTCCCTTTTCAGTTGTTTGGTCTTTTGGGCTGGAAAGAATTCTTTCAAGAATTTTGTTTCCAATTGCTCCCATGAATTAATTGATCCTGGTTCCAAAGAATTATACCACAATTTAGCATTAAGTTTTAAGGAGAATGGAAACAAGATTAACCTGATTTGTTCAGGGGTAAGCCCTTGGACGCTTTGAGTTCTGCAAAGATCAAAGAAGTCTTGCAGATGGAGGTGAGGCTCCTCGTCTGGTTTGCCACTAAAGTGGGGAACCATGCTGAGTAATTGGGGAGATAGATGCATATTCCCTGTGACATTAGGTTGATAAGCAATGCAGGAAGGTTGCTCAATATTCTTAGGCGTGAATTTGTCCTGCATTGGTACTCGATTTGGTACTTCCTCAGCCATTGTTGCTCGTGAATTGGGTCTCTGTGCAGTCGCCTGGTCCCTTGTAGCAGTCGACTGGTTGGTTGCAGACAGCCGACCTAGTCTGTGCAGAGTGCGTTCTGTTTCCACGTCAATAGGTAGTAGCTCTGGACGAAGTGATCGCCTACCGTGCATTCACCAAAATCCTGTAACCTAAAAGAGAAAATATTTATCAATAAAAGAAAAGAAAAATAAAAGAAAAGATTTACTGATTTGTAAGTTAAAATACTAACAATCCCCGGCAACGGCGCCAAAAACTTGTTGTGCAATCCAGCTATCTAAATAAATAGAAAAACTAGACACAAATTAAAACCTCGCAAGTGTACGGATCGTTTATAGAAGCGTAGTGATAAGCAAGGGTCAATCCCACAGAGATTGTAGTACTTAACTCACTGATCAATAAAATAAAGAAAAAAATGCAAATCATAAAGTTTGTTCTAGAAGTTTATTTGAAAAGAAATGAAGAGATTAAAAACTAAATCAAGTAATATCTCAAGAATATCAATTAAATGAGTTGGGCTAGATTTCCACCTATAGTCAATAATGCTAAGTCACCTTCTACACTACTCTAAGTACTCATGTTTGTTCCTTTAAGGGCATGGTATCTACTCCTTAAAGTTAATGTTTCCCTAAGCCAAGAATTAGGCATGGTATCTACTCTAATTCGTTTCTTTCCTTAAGTATTTAGCATGGTATCTACTAAGTTGCACTTAAAGGAAGCATAAGAACAATGGAAACGAACAAGCACTTAAAGTTCTAGAAATTGGTATCAGATCTAGATTCTTCAAGTTGATTAAACCAAGAACCCCTAAAGACTCCTGTGTTACAAGTTATGGGCACGAGATACGGGTCGTCTCTATGCTCATATAACAGATTCAGTTTTATAATACGCAAACTTGATAATCTTAGGTTCTGCATGGCAGTCGACTTGCTGTCACTCTCAGTCGACTGCTCTTAGAACTTCTGAACAAGTTTGATTCATATTATAAATCTATACCACTACAATCAGGTTTAATCAATAAGTAACAGAATAGCATTCAGAAGAATATAAGCATTACATAACTGCGATTTCAATCTCCCCAACTATGAAATTAGTTCCACATAATAAAACTTTTATTAACTAACAGTTTCGAATACATGATTAACATAACAGAACTAGAAAGAGAAGAAATAAACTGATGTAGTTCGGCCAGATAGGTCGGTTGGCTGTCACACAGTCGACCGGCCCGTTCCCTTGTTGAATACTTGATCTCCTCTTTCTTTGATCCTCGTATCTTGATGCTTGCTGTCGATCCCCCTTTAACAATGCCTCTTCGTTGATATTTATAGAACGCGGAAAGAAAATTAGGGTTTGCACTTTTTCCAGAAAAGTCCTCTTCTTTTATTTATTTCCTTCCTTATTTGATCGGCGTTTTATATCTTTCTCTTTTCTTCTTTTCTTTCTTTTCTACTAGCCACGTGCTCTTGCCAGTCCCCGGTCTCTAGCTTTGATGGTTGGAGAAGTTGTTATTCGCATATAATCTGGATTTGGATAACTTAACTTTGATTTGGATTTAGATGAGGCCGGATCTTCAATTATCTTATCTTTTCACTCCGCCGGATGCAGTCGACTGGTGTTGGATGTAAGTCGACTGTGCCGAGACATTTGTGGCTTCATGATTCATCAGTCAAGTCGACTGATGTTGGGGAAGTCGACTGTGCCGAGCCCCAGCAATCTCTCTGTCCGGTCGACTGGTGAAGAGCCAGTCGACTGTTGCTCTGCAGTTCCCTGTATATCATCCTCTCAGTCTGTGTTAGTCTGGAATCTAGTTCGTTTTGCTGCTTTTGGTTGTTTCCTATGGAAAAGAGAAAAAAAGAGTAAAATACCATATATAGAGCATTTAAATGTCTAATTGCACTAAGATTATTGCTCCTAAATGTGAATATTATTGGGTTCATCAACCTTCACCGGCATTTGACTGGTTTCTCGCCGCTGTCGTTGACCTACAAAAATTGTGATACACCGGGATGGATTCCGGCGACGAACTCTCTAACGCTCTTGTCAGTAATCAGGAAGATTATGAAAGAACTTTTGTAGAAAAAATATTGATTACCTTTTTTATGGTGGGGAAAAGGGGTATTTATAGTCGCCTTTAGAGACAGTTTAGAGATAATTATTTATCCATATGTCGTTATGTTTTTGGATAAGATGTAGAGTTTAAATCGTTTCATGATAAGATATTTGGTTTAAACCGTCTCTTAAAAATAATCATGAATTTGAATTACTTTTTAAATGACCTGGGCTGGTTTGTAATGGGTTGTCACCCCGACCTAGTATGACAGATCTATTTTTGGGTTATTAAGCTTTGAAGAAAGACCTATTTCCCAATTCGGACTCGTTTATAGGTAAAATTACTGTTTTGCCCCTCATAGCTTTAAGATTCGTGAAGGATTTGAACGGTTCCGATTTAATCCTATTTTTAGCCATATCACGTGCCCCCCCCCCCCAACTCCCGAAGACTGAGTTTAACAGCCTTTGAGGAGTAGTTTTATTGTTCTAATTGTGTACGGGATTTTATCGGAGTTCTTGAGGGAGTTTAGATCTTGCTCGAGGTGTACCAGTATCAATCTGAGCTTGTAAAGTACCCAAAATTATTCTCAGAATTTTTTGGATTTTTTTTTATTTTGTTTCAGATTTTTCTGTATTTTTTCCAATTTTTAATCTTTTTTTGATTTTTTTATTCAATTTCCGAATTCAAATAATTAATTTTTCGAATATTTTAATTAATTATTCTAATTTAATAATTATTATTTTCAGAATTTAAAATTATTTTCCGAATTAATAATTATTTTTAGAAATTTTTAATTAGTTTTTCAATTTTTAATTAATCGGATTTTTAAAATAATTAATTAAATTAAATTAATTAATTAATTAATTAATATTTACCTGTACACGTGCCACAATTCTTTGTGTTGATCACGATCAAGCGGGTGCGTATCGCAAAGCGAGGTGTTTTCCCTAATTTCACGTTCGGATCTCTGTTTGCTCAGATCCCACCGCCGACCCACGAGATGATGCCACGTGGCCGGTCAATGTTGACCGTTGACCGCCACGTGGAATTATTTTTTTCCTTTTCCCGCTCTCTTCCTTCTTCTACCTTCGGCTTCGTCTTCGAGCCTGCCTTCGACCACGCCATCTTCCTCGAGGCTTCCTCCTTCGACCCCTTCTTCGAAGGTCGTTGGAGTGGTCGCCTTCCTCCTCCGACCTCTCCGTCGATGAGGGGACCTTGACGAGGGGAGCTCAACGGAGTGAGGAGCTCGGCGAGGGAAGTGTTTTAGGTTCGACAGAGGGGGAAATTGGGCTCGATGGCTCGGTGAGGGAGGAGCTCGTCGAGGAGCATGAAGAGGAGGCCAGAGTTTCAACAAAGGGAGCTCGACAACGGAGATGGGGATCTTGCGAAGGGGGAGCTTGGCGACGTGAGTTCAAGCTCAACAATCGTAGGAAGTGAACTCGGAGTCAAGGGGTTCGGAGAAGCTCGACGGAGGTGTTGGAGCTCGACATAGTGGAGGAGTCAGAGCTTGAAGTTGGGTTCGACGAGGAGAAGAGCTCGAGCTCGTGAAGGGGAGCTCGACGACAGAGCTTGCGGAGTTCGGCGAGGCTTCGATCTTTAGCGAGAGGGAATATGGTGATGGAGGTGGTCTCATGCTCGACGAGGGGGCTGGAGCTCGGCATGGGGAGCTCGACGCCAGTGGAGGTGCTTGTGGAGGAGGGGAACTCGAGCTCTGTGTTGGAGCTCGATGGCTCGGCGGTGGAGAGTCGCCAGGGGAACTCAAGCTCTGTGTTGGTGCTTGATGGCTCGACGGTGGAGAGTTGAGGTGGCTCTGAGTTGAGGTGGGCGACGGAGGAGAGGAGGAGAGAAGCTCGATGGGTCGGCGCTTGACGACATTCGGCGGCAGTGGAGGGGAGGTTGAGCTCAGTGAGGCATCGAGTCAAAGGAGCTCGACGCTTTCGGTTTGGAAGGCAGCTCGACGGAGCTCAGCGAGGAAGGAGAGAGTCACAGTGGAGGGGAGCTATCCCCAGTGAAGTCGCCATGGAGGTTGGAGGTCAAGCTTGGCGGATTGGCGAGTTCAGCGCTCAATTTCGAAGGAGAGGAAGGAGAGGTAGACGGAGGAGGATTGCGGGGTCGCGGATGTGAGACCCATACCCACGCACCCGTTAAGTCCTTTAGAGTTTGGATTTAGCTTGCGGGTTTAGATCATAAACCCGACCTGATCCGAAGCTCTTCCTCTCACGATCTGAGAGTGTACTTGCTTAGATTTTTTTTGGGCGAATCTGAGCCGTTGATCTTGATTTGAGCGCGGGTCACGAGGAGGAGTTTTTCTCCACTTTCCAATTCGGTGGCACGTTCGATCGGATATTGGATCTGAGTGACGTGGCAAGATCTGAGCCATCGATCAAGATCAAGCTCGCATTTGGAGGCTGATTTGATCGGATTTTGGATTTGAAGGACGTAGCAAGATTTGAGCCGTCGATCATGATCAAACTCGCATCTTGAGGCAAAGTTTTTTTCCCATTTTCACGTTTGGGGACACGTTTGCTCGGATTTTGGATTCGAGGGACGCGGAAAGATCTGAGCCGTCGATCAGGATCAAGCTCGCATCTTGTGGCGAAGTTTTCCCCTATTTTCACGTTCAGGGACACGTTTGCTCGGATTTTGGGTCTGAGGGACGCGGCAAGATCTGAGCCATCGATCAGGATCAAGATCGCATCTTGAGGCAAAGTTTTTCCCATTTTCACGTTCGGGGACACGTTTGCTCGAATTTTGGATCCGAGGGATGCGGCAAGATCTGAGCCGCTGATCAAGATCAGACGCACATCTCGAGGCGAAGTTTTTCCCTCATTTTTTTGTTCAGCACAGCTGTGTTGTAACCCACTTTTCCAGTGCTACGGAGGTCAGACCGGGGTGCGTGACCTCTTGTTTCGAAGCTGACTCAAAGATCTACAATTTCTCTTCAAAAGTCAGTTGAAGAATCACCCTTCTTCATTGTCAAATAGTCCCATAACATCTTTGTCTTCATGAAGTTACGAAGAGCTTTGTATGACTGATTTTTTTTGAAGAAAAAGGTGGAATATGCTTTGTATGACTGTTGAGAAGATCCATTCTTAGAGGTGGGTTTAAAGAGCGTTTCTAGACGAGTTAGGCTCCGAACTCTCTTAGAAGAAGGCCGCTCAGTAGGTGAGTGGGACGGAAAACATCATCAGGCTCTAAGAGAGAGAGCCGTTCGGGAGACGAGTTTGAGGAGCAACTCTAGGGAAGAGTTTTAGCTCTAAACTCGTTTGAAAGACGGCCACTCGGGAGGCGAGTGCGGAGAAGAACATCATCAGGCTCTAGGAGAGAGCCGTATGGGAGACAAGTTTGAGGAGCAACTCTAGGGGAGAGTTGGCTCAGAACTTGCTTGTTGCAAAATTTAACCAGTAGTGGGAGGAGTACGAATGTTCGTTTTGAGCCCCAAAACCGCATACTTGTAAGCTGTGAGGGCAATTTCGAACCATGATTGTGAACTTCGAACTAGTTGTTATGGAGCTATCAACGAGTTGTAGGAGCAATTCCGATTGGTGAGCTGCTTTGCACTTGCTTGTTTGCAAGCTGCTAAAGCGGCGTCAAACCAAGTATTGGACTCCAAATTTGCTGTTTTAAGAATTTCAACGAGTTGTCCTAGCAATTTCTGAATGGTGAGCTACTTTGCACTTGCTCTTTCGCAAGCGGCTAAAGCGGCGTCAAATCAAGTGTTGGATTCCAAACTTTTTGTTTGAGGGGTTAACGAGTTGTAGGAGCAATTCCGAATGGTGAGCTGTTTCGCACTTGCTTGTTTGCAAGGGCTAAAGCAGCGTCGAACCAAGTGTTGGACTCCGAACTCATTTTTTGAGCTTAGCAAGTTGTGGGAGCAGCCCTGTAGGAGAAGCTGGACTCCGAACTTACCTTTTAACGAGTCGTAAATGTGACTCATAGAGATAGAAATGCGGCAAATACAATAATTTTCAATCGAAAAAAGCTAAGTTTTATTGAGATAAACTAAGTGGCCGCTTCAATGGAGCGAGCCATTATTACGTGCTTTTGGCCGTGTTACAAGTATCGGTCTTATTGAAAACTGAAAACCTACTTCTACGATAGGGTGAAGGCCTCTTAGGATGAGTTTGGTTCTCCCCCCATTGCACCTCTATGGATAAGGTGGAGGATGGCCCCAAATTCGGAGTCTTGGAACTCGTTGGGCATCTCGGTTCGATTGTTGGCTCCTCGGGGTGGAGGATCGACCCCGTCTTTTCTGACGAACTTGGCCAGGTGTCCTCACTATATGAGTTCTTCGATCTCCACTTTGAGAGCCCGACAATCATCTGTGTCATGGCCGTGGTCCCTATGAAAGCGACACCACTTATCCCTACTCATTTTCTTGCCAAGGGTATTCATTCTAGGCGGACCGCGGAGTAGCCCTTCCTTGTCCACCTCCATAAGAACTGCTGATATACTAGCATTGAGGGGGATGAACTTCTCTAAACGATGAGCTGGGAGGTGCTGGCCATTGTCATCTTTCTAGAATTTCTGGGGTCCTTCGCTTGTATTCTTCCGTTTGTCCCCGGAAGATGACTCTTCTTGACTTTGGGGGGGGGGGGGGGGGGTGAGAGCTTCTTCCGCTCAGATGTACTTCTCGCTCCTAAGCAGGAGTTCAGAGAAGTTCCGATGAGGCTTCTTGGCAAGGGACGCCCTGAGGTCGGTGTAAGTGACGTTGTGCCTGAATGCCGCAGAGGCTACTGATTGGTTGAGGGAAGCAATAGATCGGGCTTCGCTAGTAAAGCGCCGGACGTAATCTCTTAGGCGTTCACCCTTTCTTTGACTGAGGGCTAGCAATGAAACACTCATTTTCTCAGCTCGACGACTGCCCACAAAGTGGGTGAGGAATAGCTTCTCAAACTGTTCGAATGAGAAGATGAAGGCTGGGGATAGACGGGAGTACCACTCTCGCGCTGGTCCCCTCAACATTGCTGGGAAGGTCTTGCAGAGGAGTGCATCCAAGGCTTGATGAATCATCATGAGAGTTTTGAAACTCTCGATATGATCAGCCTGGTCTGACCCCCCATTGTAGCCTGAAGGCTTCTGGGATCGGAGCTTCCATAATGGCCCCGGAAAAGGGAGGTCTGCTTGGGCGGAAGTTGTTTGTCTGTTGTTCTTCTTCATGATTGATCTTGTTGAGGCGCCTCTCCATCTCGTGGAGATGGCGGTGGACCGAGTGATCCCTCCGGTCAGATCTAGTCAACCCTCGGGACTCTCTTTCATAAGTGGCGGTATGGCGAGGGTTAGGCACACGCTGATCCTGACTCGCGGCGATATTAAAAGCTCGCATGATATCTTGTTTGAAGTTCTGGAACTCGGCTGAGTGACTGGTGCCCCTCCAGCTCGACGGTCCCTAGGTGTGACAAGGCTTATCGGAGTATGACTTCTCTGCCGACGACGTTGGGGGACTCTACGCCTCCTCGGGGGAGGGGATCTTCTGGTCCTCGGTCTACGGGGGGTCCAGACTCTCGAGGCCCCTGGGTGCTCAGGTTGAGGGACTTCCTCAGGGGCTCGCCATTTATTCAAGCGAGTTCGAAGGTCGACCACCTGCTGACGGTTAAGAATTACTTGTCGGAGGTCCGGCCCTGGAGGACTTTGAGAAGCCATAGAGTCAGTTGAGGGATTGTGGATCGAAACATGGTCATAATGAGGGTGTTGCTTTGGACGACTTCGAAGGGAGCACCCCGAGACAGCCCCCCGAGACCCTGGAGGGGCCTGATGAGGAGGAGGCTGTTGAGGAAGAGGTTGTTCAGGCTGCGGTTACTGAACTTGCGGACTGAGTTGAGGAAGGACATTATGGACTGGAGGAGGAGGAAGGGGAGTGGCTCTTCAGCTGGAGGCCGCTGCCTTCCCCTTCTCTTTCGGAGGCATGGTTTGAAACTACTTTCGCTGATGAAGTAAGGTTGATTGCTTTTTCTGATTCCCACAGACAGCGCCAATCTGTTGCTGCTGATTTTGGTGTGGGAGCAAACAGATAAATTTGTGGATTTTTTAGGAAACAATAAAGGCAAACCTATTGACCTTCATCGACATTTGACTGGTTTCTTACCGCTGCCGTTGACTTGCAAAAAGTTCGATACAGCGGGATGGATCCTGGCGACGAACCCTCCGATGCTCTTGTCAGTAATCAGGAAGAGTATGAAAGAGCTTTTGAGGAAAAAATATTGATTACTTTTTTTATGGTGGGGGCTTCAAGCGATTCCTGTAATCGGTTATGTAACGCCCCGAATTTCAAATAAAACCGAATTCGAGATTCCGCAGGATCTTTACACTTCACTTCGTACAATTTTACAAGGAAATTAAAACTTTTCATCATACATCAGAGTTCTTTACATTTGGTTTACACAGCGGAAGAGTAAAAGAAACACAACAATGAAAACAATATATGACTTGTACAACTTCATGAATGTAATTAATCAACAGCATCATAACATCTTTACTTATTCATGAAAATGTCCATTACCTGCCCATAATAAGCTGTGGGCACGTCAGTCACTTACCACTGACAAAAATGTTATACTCGGCTATCCTCTCTATGTCGTACATATAACGATCTCAATACTTTAACAAACCACAAATTTGAATGAACAATAAAGTGTCAAAAGTGATTATTCTAAACATGTAAGTGTATGCGATGCCTTAATGCCTAATGCACACATTTTTATATTAAGATGACACTAATGCATACTTGTTCGGATTCTATGCAACCCATACTACATAGGTCCGAGGGCAAGCACCTACGTACTCCACATTAAAGGGTTCGATCCCTCGCCATGACACTCCCCAGTAGTAAGAACAAATTTCAGATATTCCACGAGTACGGATCCCAACCCCGGAGTACCCCGCCCAACTATTATACAGACTCCTCGTCGTGCGAATACCCCGTAAGTGCCTCTCTAGCCCTGGTATCCGTATATACACTGGAGTACGATAAACAATCCGCCGACTACGCATAGTCCCGGATTTCAAATAAATTTTCGCCTCCATCGAAGCCACCTCAGTCCCGGAGCACACCGCCCAACTGGGTCTATAGTCCCGGAGTACACCGCCCGACTATAGAGAGTGCCCCACTTACATTTGCCCAGGTTTACTATACTTTTCTTAAGTGCCTAATTCTTAAGTTCAAGACATGAATAATTTATCTTACCTAGAATTAGTTTTACCTCCCACCGGACTCAGTCACAAAAATACGAGATAGCTCATGGCAGTATCTCAAAATTATATCTCAACTCTTTTATTTCAATAGTGCCGGTACCCGAAGTCTTACTAACTCTAAATCACAATTTTTCATGTACAAGAAACCATGGGTATTCATACCCTTCAATAATCTTGTCTTAAACTTAGATATTCTTATCTTCAACTAATTCATAAGTAGATCAATGTCTTGCCTTAACACTTATCCACAAAGTAATCATTGTCTTAATCTTGACACTATTCATAATCCATTTATCCATTCATGATCTTTAGAAACAAATAATTCTTTTCAAAAACAAAATTTCATCACATGAAATCTTATTAACAAAATCAAGCACATACAATGTCTCAACTTACTTCAAAAATATTTCTTAAACAAAATAAAAGTGTAATCATTTCACAAAAATAACATTTTACTTTTCTTCACAAAAGAAAGTTCTATTCTCAAATTTCCATTTTTTTTTATACCTCAAAATATACAAGAAAATTGTATAACTATCTCTTATAATTTTCATTTCATTTTATATGAATAATAAAGTTTATTTCTCAATCTCTTTCACGTCAAAAACTCAATTATATGAACAAAAGACAAAAAAAAAATCAAAAGGGTGGCTCTGGGTTTCAAACCCAGGACCTGCCGAACACACACAGTCAACGCCCAAGCCCAAACCCACTAGCCATTAAGTCCTTTTGGACTTTTGTCAATAACCGTAACCGAAACCCCCTTATATACAAGTACAGGTTCAGGAATTTTAATTGAGTGAATTAAAATAAAATGTGACTATCAAGTTTCGAATCCAAGATCTCTTACAAACAGTGCTCTGTGGTGCACTGGCTAACCAGTAAGTCTAAGTGTAATTTCTGTTTAGGAGTTGTATTAATACACTTTTGTTCATACTGTTCTGAAATTGGTTCTTTTTAATGAAACTCGTTTATCCAATGATCCAATCTTCTAGGATATTGAAATAAACTATTCCTTTGACTGAGAATGAATTTTTAAAATAGTAAACAACTAATTTCAAAATCATTAAAAATAAATTTCTATTTTTAATTAATTCTTCTTCTCATTTTACACATAGACTTGTATTTTTCTCAAAACTTAAATTTAAGAATCGTATTCATTAGAACTAGTTTGTGTTCTTACTTATACTAATTAAAAATTTTGTAATAAAACCAAACATGTCTCTTAATCAACCATGAATATCTCAAAGAAAATTCTTTTATGCAAAATTTGTATTTTCAACATAAGTCAACATGTTTCATGGCAATAACAAAAATTGTTTTTCTTTCTTTCTTCTTTCTTAATCATCAAGACTCTAAAGCATATATTGAATATAATATTCTTCAATAAATTCACATACAAATCACACATTCGACATGCATAAATTTACAAGCATTCTAACATGATTCATATTATTAATTCTTTAGTCAAAATCTTCTTTTTAATTAACATGGTAGCAATTATTTATTTAATTTCAACAAGATTATTGCATATTATACTAGCATGGATTTTATCTACATATTTCACATCACATTTAATTGATACTACTCATTTATAATTTTTAGCATGCAAATCACTATATTAGAAAGTAAGAAATCACCCACCTCTATAAAGAATGAAAATCACAAATGAAGAGGCCTCTCTTAGCTCCTAGCTCCACTAGTACCTCCTTGTCCTTCTCCTCCTAGCAAGCCTCCAAAGCACAAAGGTACTCTCTTTCTCTCTTTCTTTTTCTCTCTAAATTTTTGTTTAGTTTAGGTGTGACAAGAGAAGGAGAAATGAGGGCGTATTAATAGGACAATGTGAGGGTTCAATTTGCATAAATCTCCAGCTAATAAATTGCTCTCTTAATTTTTCAACTCTTCACAATCCTAACTCCTAAAACTCCCAACCCTTCATGATCCCAACCTTTCAAGAACTCAACCCCCCTCCTCCACTATCAAATCCGACCAACCCCCTAGGCTTCTCAAATTCCACGTGCACATGTTGTGCACTAGTGCACACACATGCACAATAATTAACACAATTTCTATAGTTTAAAAATGTGTATTAAAAGTTGTTACATGTCATGTATGAGTCCATGCACAACTTAAATTAGGATTTAATTAATGTTCTTGTTCCATGGGCTTTCTTTTTAATTAATTTAATTAATTATTCTAGTGGGCTCTCCTTTTAATTAATCTAATGGGCTAGAATAACTTTAGGTCCGCGGGTTAAATAAAAAGGCTAAAGAAAGATTATGCATGCTAAAATAGTAAATGAGAGTAAGAAAAGAGATGGATAAATTAGCATGTGCATCATATGTGCAAAAATCGAAAAATGCATTTTTAATTAAAATAAAAATATAGGGTGTTACAGCACTCCCTCCTTAGAATAGTTCTGTCCTCGGAACTACTCTTAAGAGTGAAAAGAATACAAAGAAAAGAAAAGAAAAAGTTTACAAAAATTTTAGTTGAAGAGTTCAGGGTGATCTTTCATCATCTTTTCTTCTGATTCCCAAGTGGCCTCCTCAACAAATTAGTTCCTCCAAATGACCTTGACCATAGGTATTATCTTGTTTCTTAAGACTTTTTCTCGACGATCCACGATCCCAATTGGACGCTCGGCATAGCTCAAATCAGTTGCAAACCTTCAGGCACTTCAAGCAAATGATGACACTGATCTAGGACATAACCTCGTAACATGGACACATGAAAGACATTGTGTACTTGGGCCAACTCTTCTTGTAATTCTAACCGATAAGCTGTATTCCCAATTCTTTTTAATATCTTGTATGGTCCTATGTATCTCGGGACTAATTTTCCTCCCCTTCCAAACCGAATCACCCCTTTGGTCGGATACACCTTCACAAAGACAAAGACACCTTCATTAAACTCCAGGTCTCTCCTCTTGTCAGCATAACTCTTCTGCCTGCTCTGTGCGTCGACTAACCTCTTTCTGATCAGCTCGATCTTTTCTGAGGTCTGCTGCACAATCTTTGGCCCATATAACTGCTGTTCCCCCACTTCATACCAACAAACTGGTGTCCTGCACTTTCTTCCATATAGAGCTTTATACGGCGTCATCCCAATGCTTTCTTGGAAACTGTTGTTGTAGGCAAATTCCACAAGAACTAAATGCCTCTCCCAGCTGCCACCGAAATCCAACACACAGCATCTCAGCATATCTTCCAGTACCCTGTTGACTCTCTTAGTCTGCCCATCAGTTTGAGGATCAAAAGGCCGTACTGAAATCAGTCTTCATCCCCAAAGCTGCTTGAAGACTTCTCCAAAAATGTGAAGTGAAACGTGCATCTCGGTCGGATACTATTGGTAGCGGAACTCCATGAAGCTTCACAATCTCGCCAACATACATCTCTGCCAGCTTTTCTGTAGCGCCCCGAATTTCCAATATAATATCTTAGAAATTACGTGGCACACTTCCCAGCATCAACTTCAATGTAATATTATTAACAATCCAAAAACACAGATAATTTTTATTTCAACTTTTATTACAACAATCTTTACAATACAGCGGAATACAAAACATCCTAAATTACAAACTTTCTTTTTACAACACTTGTTTTACAAAATTTACACAAAAACTCTATTATATCAATTTATCTCAAGCATCCAAACCCCAAACTCTAAGCAACAACAACCTGTAAAATATGAGGCTAGAGATAACCCTAACCCCCAAAACTGAAGGGGTCAGCCATAACGGTGTGAGTGACATAAAAACAAAGCAACATAATTAAATTATAAAACACTGAGTCATCGACAACATGTATTAACAGCAAGAATATATGAAATGAGAAATAACAAATAAGTAAAGCATGAAAACATCAAGGAATATAAGATAGTAAATAGTAATTTATGAAAACGTCCAGTGATTCTAGACTAAGTGTCAAGTGTAGAAAAAAACAGAAAAATACAAGCATAAAACCAAGTCAAGAAAATACAAGCTCTATATGCTAACTCTCTAATGCAAACTTGTCGGATTCTATGCATTCCATAGTACATAGGTCCGGTGCAAGCCCTTAACGATCTCCACTTTATAGGGATAACCCCTCGTTATGCAACTAATCCTACTATGGTGATGAAAAATAAGATCCTGAATACTCCGAGAATAGGCACCACAGCCTTCGATGCGCAAGCATCATGTAAGATAGCTCAAAAACAACCGGAGAATCATCTCCCAAACCCGTTTACCCCACGAATAGGCTTGCAAGGCCCTCGATGTGCAGATACACCAGGTACATTCTGTGAATAGGCCTGCCGACCTTCGACATGCGAATGTACCCTGCATGCTCCGTGAATAGGCCTGCAGATCCTCGACACACGAATACACAAATGTCCTCTCGGGACATAACAGCAAACAGTTCTGAAATGCATCTGTTGGACTAACAAAATCATGATCCTATACTTACATTTTCCAAGTTCCATCACATCCCCACTAGTGTCTGTCCTTAAGTTGGTTATTATTAAAACACAAAAATCCCCATCTTTAGAGTTAGTGTATCCTGCCGGACTTAAATACTCAACAACAACTAAACCAAGACCCCCCCAGGTCTAACTCAACAAATATCAACTGCCGGTTCCAGGACTCCCACTCAACTCCTAGAGATCTCAACAAGACTAAAATTCACTAATCCATCGTCAAAATGATCAAAGGGAAAAACCTCTCCAATCAACAAAACCCAAATCTTTTATAAAATTTCCGAATCCAAATCCAATAATAAAATATCTTGAAAATATATGTTCTATAGAAAGAATAATATCTAGAATAGTAAATTATAGATCCAAAAATATTTAAAGAATCAACCATTTAAAGAACACCTGGAAAACTCAAGAAACATCAGTAAAAGTCGACTGCAAACCAGAGTCGGTCGACTGTCCAGAGCGAAGATCCAACATTTAAAAAAAAATAATTCTAAGTGTTGACGGTCGACTGTAAAATACACCAGTCGACTGTCCAGAGCGAAAATCCAACACCTCGAGAAAATATCAAAACAGAGCAGAGACAGTCGATTGGAGAAATGGTTCAGTCGACTGTTCCGCATGAGATTTCAAGAAAAACAAGAAAACACAGCAGCCAGGTAGCGACGGTCGACTGTCGAAACATACCGGTCGACTGCCTCACCTACAGTCTGCAATTTGGGTTGTGCATATTTCAACCGATACGAAGGTTTACTTTACGAAAGCGAAATCTATAAAAGTATATTTCTGATATGATCAAATATAGCTTGTAGGATATACAAAGATCCATAAAAACCAATCGAAAACCGCTTGAATTGATAAAATATCATTTTGATGAATTTCTTCAGAATAAAACATGAATGTATGCATATATCAAAACTAGAGTTTTTAAGAATCAATCATACATCAGAATAACTTTGCTTTATATTCCAAACCATATCAATACCAAAATAAGTTGAGATATAGTCAAATCCTTTGAAAACGCATAAAACTCGATTTCTTCTTAAACAATAAAAATACGATATTTATGAAAAACGTTTGTGCATACTTGTGCACCAAAAGAACTTCACAAATCCATAAACTAAAATAAAAAAATATTCGGATTTAAAACTTAGTGTTTGAGTCAATCCAAATTCAAGTAAAATCTTCCACAAAATCGCAAATTCCCAAATTTAATCAAAATGTATCAATCCTCAATTTAGTCATCACAACTCAAATCCTCAAGACATGGTCTTTTAATCCATTACTCATTCTAAAAATTTCTCAAACTCAATCTCAACTATTCTCAATAGTTGATTCATGAACAAATTTATCATTAATATGGCCAAATTGCTTCCACCCAACTCACCAATAGTCCCGAAAATCTCATCTTAAATCAATAAATGCATAACTTTCATTATACTCAATCGAATTAGTAAATACTTAAAAGAAATAGTCTACTCACAATTTATATTAGGTTCCCCTACAATCTAAAATCATCTACATGCAACTCTACTCACAAATAACTAGGGATCTTCTTAAAAGATCCAATTTTAACTCATGCATTCGTTCAATCCACCACATGTATTCATATCAAAAACCCTAGCATGCTTTCTACTAGATGAAACACCACATACAACATTCCAAGAACAAAACAAAACAACTTACAACATGCACAAAATAAAAGAAAACAAAACAAGTCACTCACCTCGAATATAATAAAGCAAGACGAAAAATTCCTCCTTTGCAAAGAATTCAAGATTTTCCTTTTAAATCTCCAAGAAAAATAAAACAATGAATCTTTGGTGTTTTGCAGTGAAAGACGGCTGCACTTCACCTTTTAAATAGGCCGGAATTAGGAGAATTAGGGTTTTGTATACATTTGCAAAATAATCCTTTTAAAATATATCTTTACATAAATAGATCCCTATACTTGGAAACTTGATAAAACCAATTTAATTGAGATTTAAAACACAAAAATAACCACCCTAAGTCAGCCGGCCCTGTTGGAAAAGTCCAGAAAAAGAGTTTTGCACTTTCACCCCTCAAAATAACAATTTTGCAAAAAAATCATTCTTTTGTAATATTTGCAAATAGGTCCAAAAAATATCAGAAAAATCTAGAAAAATTAAAATTAATCCCAAACCCAAATAATAAATAATTATTTTCCACAAAATAATTTTGCCCTTTTGAACTTTTCAAGAAAATATTTGCACTTGTTTTGCACGTGTAAAAAGATAAATCTTCAGAAAATATTTATTAAATCTCCAAAAAATTATTTTAATTCATTTTTAGATCTCAAAAATTGTATTTAAAAATACGGAGTACTACATTTTTCATTAACCAAGTAAGCTTCATTGCCAAAAAGTAAGCCGATTTGGTGAGTCGGTCCACTATCACCCAAATTGTATCATTGGCTTTGGAACTCTTGCGCAAACCTGTGATGAAGTCCATGCTGATACAATTCCATTTCCACTCCGGAATGGGTAATGGCTGCAACAAACCTCAGGACTTCTGATTCTTTGCTTTGACTTGCTGACAAACTGCACACTTGGCAACAAACTCGGCTACATCACGCTTCATCCCTTGCCACCAGAAATATAGTTTTATATCCTTATACATCTTGGTACTCCCTGGATGCTCGGATAACAAGGTAACATGTGCTTCCTGAAGAATACTCTCCTTCAGTTTTGCTTGATTTGGCACGCATAGCCACTCTCTCAAGGTTGGTTGAATTCTCAACTGAGCTAAGAAAACTCCCAAACCTTGAAAAACCACCTCAATCCCTACTCGATCCAGCTCCTCTACCAACTTTTCCTGAGTGGTAATCGGTCTGGACAAACTGCCTTTTATGCTGAGCGCATCTGCCACAACATTGGCCTTGCCCGGATGGTACTTGATCTCAGGTCTGATGTCTTCCAACACTTCTAACCATCTTCTTTGCCTCAGATTCAAATCTCTTTGCTGATAGATATACTTCAGACTCTTGTGATCTGTGTACATGTTAATCTTCTCTCCGTACACGTAGTGCCTCCACTGCTTCAAAGCAAAGATGATTGCTGCCAGCTCCAGATCATGGGTTGGTTAATTCTTTTCATGCGGCCTCAGCTGTCTAGACCCATAAGCTATTACATTTCCCTCTTGCATCAGCACACAGCCCAAACCGCGACGGGAAGCATCGCTGTAGACATCATACTCGACTCCTGCTCGTGGCAAAGCCAAAATGTGAGCGGTAGTCAATATTTCCTTCAACTCTTGAAAGCTCGCTTCACAGTGCTCTGACCAATTGAAATTCACGTTCTTTCTTGTAAGACTGTGAGTGGCACAGCTATCTGGGCGTAACCCTGAATCAACCTTCTGTAATATCTAGTTAAACTCAGGAAGCTCCTAATCTCTTTCACTGTGGTCGGTCTTGGCCAATCTTTCACTGCCTCAATGTTCTGCGGATCAGTAGCCACTCCCTCCTTAGAAAGGATGTGACCCAGGAAGACGACTTCGGTTTTCCAGAAGTCACATTTGGACAGCTACGCATACAGTTGATGCTCCTGTAACTTCTTCAAAACCTCTACTAGGTGCTCGGCATGCTTCTCCTCTGACATGGAATAGACCAATATGTCGTCGATGAATACAACAACAAAAAAATCGATGAATGGCCGCAGAACTCTGTTCATCATGTCCATGAAAATAGCCAATGCATTGGTGACTCCAAATGGCATGACTAGGAACTCATAGTGACCATGCCTGGTTTGGAAAACCACTTTGTGCACATATTCTTCTTTCACTTGGACTTGGTGATATCCTGACCGCAAGTCTATCTTGGGAAAAACAGATGCTCCTTGTAGACGGTCGAACAGATCATCGATTCGAGGAATTTGGTACTTGTTCTGTACTGTAACCTTGTTCAACTCTCTGTAGTCGATACACATTCTCATTGATCCATCCTTCTTCTTCACCAAAAGAACTGGGGCTTCCCAAGGTGACGCACTAGGCCTGATGAATCCTTTGCTCAACAACTCTTCGATCTGCTTCTTGATCTCATCTTGCTCAACCAGTGTCATTATGTATGGTGCCTTGGAAATAGGTGCACTTCCTGGCTGAATAGTGATGCTGAACTCTACATTTGATGAGGGGGAGGCCCTGGTAGATCATCTAGAAACACTGCTTGAAAATCTCGAACCACCGGAATCTGCCTCACTTCCTCTGGAACTTTCTGCTCTGACAAGGCTGCTACTAACTGCTTACACTTCCTCTTACCTTGAAATGTAACTGCCGGTCCTCCTGGTGCCTTCACCACAACTTCTTTTCTCTTGCATTCAATAATGGCACTGTAAAATGACATCTAGTCTATGCCAATAATGATGTCGACTCCCAAAACTGCCAATTCAAAGAGGTCGATGCCAAAGAGCCTACCTCTGATTTCAAGATCATACCCTTCATAATATCGGTCGGTAGTCAAGTTTTTTCCTGACAGAGTAGCCACAGATAGACCTTTCCTAGGAAAAAATTTAGGTTCAACTCCCAATCGTTTTGCAAATGAGGGTGACACAAAAGTGTGCGATGATCCCGTATCAAATAACACTGATGCTTTTATTCCATTTATTTGAATGTCTCCTGTTACATAAGAGTACTCTCATTAAATAACATTTATTATATAAGTGGAAAAGCAACAAGACAACTAAGCTTCATCTCCCATACCCGTGATGACGTTGTCTACATCATCAGCATCTGCCTCGGTCAAAGCGAACACTCGCCCTTACCAGAACTGCTTTTGCCCTGGGTTGGGCTGTTGCTGACTCGGTCCTCCCCGATGAAGCTGAGGGCAAAACGACTTGATGTGGCCCTCCTTGCCACAAAGAAAGCAAGTCCTGATCGGCTACGGCTTGGTACACCCAGGAGCTAAGTTGCCTGATCCTCTACATTTGAAGCACGTGGGTACCCTACCGGACACTGCAACAACATTGGCTCCAGTTGGTTTAAAACGCTGTGCTGGGGGCTGACTTCTGAAATTGGTCGGGGCTGCAGGCCTCTTGCCCATGCTCCAATTGTTCCGCTTGACCTGTACTGCCTGGAACTGTTTCATGTCTGACACAGTAGCGGCAGCCCTTCTAACCAGCTTCTTAAATCTGCGGATACCTAGGGGTATCATTCGGGACCTCAAACTTGGCCTCAACCCTTACTCAAATTTTCGCGCTTTCTTGGCTTTATCCTGTACCATTTTAGGCACATACCTTGAGAGTAGGTTGAATTTGGTTTTATATTCCCGCACAGACATACCACCCTGCTGCAAGCTCAGAAATTCCATAGCCTTCTTCTCCTGAACGTCCATTGGAAAGTAGTGACTCCAGAATTCGTCAAGAAACTTCTCCCATGTAAGTTGTGCATTGCCCAAAGTCCTTTTCAGCGATTGCCACCGAACACCTGCATCCTTTTCGAGCTGGATGGTGGCCAATTTCACCTTGCTGGCCTCTGGGGTCTCTAGCACTTCGAAGACTGTCTTGATCTGTCTGATCCAGTCGTCAGCTGCGTCTGGATTTTCCTGGCTTTGCGCCAAAAAAAGAAAAGCAGATTCCTAAAACCACCCGAGACTATTAGCAGCAAGGACCTTTGAGATATGTTGACAAATGAAGCATGCTTTCCCCTTATACTATTGCTATAGGGCTGCCATTATGTTGGTTTTACACACTGTGCTTATCATTGACATTCTACTTTCTCTTATGTTCTTTTCAACAAAACATGCCATGCAAGCAGAAGTTTTTACTCTTATAACTTTCTCTGATTTACTTAGACATCAGCATGATAATAATACTTATTCTGCTTACTCATAATCTTTATTAAAGAAGATATATTCTCATTTTTGCTTTCATTATCTTTAGTACTGACTCTTCTCCATTGGCACCTTTTTTTCAAATAATCAGATGGAGACCCATCCCTCACGGTCAAGCCAAATTATTGAATTCAATGTCGATGTCTCCCCTACTGCCGCGAGTTTCGCAAGCAAGAACATCTGCAGAGGTTCCACCTGCGACTTCTCCGACTCAAAAGATACCAAAGAAAAGTCAGCTTCAATGAGGAAGCTTCTAATGGCCGTCATTCTCTGCATCATCTTCATGGCTGTAGAAGTTGTTGGAGGCATCAAAGCCAACAGCTAGCCTTGCAATCCTTACGGATGCTGCCCATCTCCTTTCTGATGTTGCTGCCTTTGCAATCTCTCTTTTCTCCATTTGGGCTTCGGGTTGGGAGGCAAACGCTCGCCAATCTATGGATTTTTCCGAATAGAGATTCTAGGAGCTCTAGACGCTAGTTTCAATTCAGCTCATATGGCTCTTAGCAGGCATTTTGGTTTATCAAGCACTTGTGAGAATTATACATGAAAGTGGCGAAGTTGAAGGTTCCTTTGCTGTTTCTGCCTTCGGCTTAGTGGTGAATATCATAATGGCAGTACTGCTTGGTCATTATCACGGTCACAGCCATGGTCACGGTCATGATCATGGTCACAGTCACGATCATGGTCGCTATCACAATCATGACCATGGTCATGGTCACGATCATGATCACCAGCATGCAATTGACATTACTTCCCATGATCATAAGCACAAACATGAACATGAAAATGAGGGGCATGAGCCTCTGCTTCAGAGATCTGCATCCAGAGAATCCAATCAACAAAAGCAGCAACGCAATATGAATGTGCACAGTGCATACCTCCATTCAGAGTGTAGGCGTTGTGGTTGGAGGTACAAGCCAGAATGGAAGATCATCGATCTTATTTGTACACTAATCTTCACTGTGATTGTGCTTTCACCACTAGCTATTAGAATGTTGAGGAGCATATTTGAAGTTTTGATGGAAAGCACGCCTCGTGAGATTGATGCAACTAGACTCGAGACTGGGTTCTCTGTAGGATGGAAGGGGTGGTGGCCGTTCACGAGGTTCACATTTGGGCTATTACTGTCGGGAAAGTTTTGCTGGCTTGTCATGTGACTGTCACGCCTGAGGCTGATGCCGATCTTGTACTTGATAGGGTGATAGGCTATATAGAAGGTGTTATTAAAAAGTGTCTCTAATCTTTGATATCTGTCAGAACAAAAGAAATTAAAACGGAGTTACCGGCCTATGGGGAAGTCGCGCGGAACGCACTGCCCTAAGAGTTGATCCGCGGTCTTATGTGCAGACTCTTCGCAGATGCTCCTAGTGGTAAAACTCCCGATATCACCGGCGTCTCGCTGTCGCACACAACGTCGAGAGATTGACCCGAACTTGTTTTTGCCCAGAACGAAAGCGAAAACAGAGAGTGGAAGCAGAGGGAGAGTTTTCTTTGTAGAAGCAGGGAACCAGAGAAGGAGATTTCTTTTGTGGATCTGATTTTTCAGTAGTTGTAAAAGGAAGGGAAGATCAGGTTATATAGAGAGGAGAATGTGTGAACGTTAAGCAGAACGTGTAGAGAGAAGGTAGCCAGATTTTCGGATCTGGAGAACTAATCCAACATTTAGAAGGAAATAGTCAAAAGGTAAAAAACAAATAGCAAAAGAAGTTTTGGATCTCAACCCGAACCCGAAGAGCAATTCGGTTCGGCATTCGTGTCCGCAGATGCGGGCGCGCACACCCGTGCCCACTACGCGCGCCGAACCGAACCGAACCGGGCCGGGCGGCGGCGGCGGCGCGCGCGTGTGGCCCACGGGTTTTCCCACACCACACACAAGTCTACAATGGAGTAAAGAATGGGTTGTTATATAAACACTCACATGACAAGTCCATTTCCGATGTGGGACTAAAAGCAAACAATGAGGAGGTTGGTTTTGACCAAAATAGCCAACAATCCCCCCCCAAAACCAAGATCCGAAGACAGAGATAACAAAAGAATAATGATGGAGAAGTTCTGGGTAAGAGTATACTATGCATAAATGAGATGGATTACAGCCTTGGATCTCACGTAGTGACTATTGTCTTTGTCTGAAGAAGTGCTTGGTGGACTATGCCTTGAATCAGACTTCTTGACTCAGATTCAGAAAATAGCACACATAGTACGCTAGAGGTTCTTGGGTCTATCGGGTGGCGCTTTTGAATGGCCAGGCGCACTTTTTCCATATTCATGAGAGTTGTCTGGGATCGCCCTGTCTCATAGTCGCGGCCTTCACGACCTCTCATATAGGTAAGTCCTCAAAGGGTTGGTGATCGGAGTCAACCCTACATAAAAATGTTTGGACCTATTAAGAGTTTAGAACGCATCCTAACCAGATCACACAGGAACACTGTCACCATAGGGATGGAATATCATTGTACAACCTCGTACAGCCACCTGGGCATTAATTTATGAGAATTTAATCTCTGAGTCAGTGTTCCATAATAGTCACCGAAGTCCAGCTTGTTTCTACTCATTGAACCGGCTTCTTGGGATCTCCAGCCAGACTCGGTTGGGTTGCCACTGCTTGTAGCGCCCCGAATTTCTAGATTAATAACACAGAAAATACGTGGCACATTCCCAGTGATCCACTTCAATACAATATTAAACACAACCAATACCACAAAAATTTCAACATTTATTACAACAAACTTCTACAAAACACAGCGGAATTCAAAAACTAACTCAACTCAATATTTTCTTCATTTACAACACAAATTTATCTCAAAACTGCTAATACAATTTTACACAAATTCTTATGAATCAATTTATCTCAAATATGCCTCTAGCATCCAAACCTCCAACTCTAAGCAACTACCTGCATCATGTGAGGCTAGAGAGGATCCCTAACCCCCAAACTAAAGAGGTTAGCCATAAATGGTGTGAGAAATATAAAAAAATAAACAAACAACATAAAAGAATCATACCTCATAAATTCTTAAATCACGAGTACTAAATGATTATGGAAAGTACGAAATGACAGGTAACATAAAAAATCAAGTGATACTAAGCTAAGTGTCATGTGTAGAAAACAAGAAAACCACATGCATAAAACCAAGCCAAGAAAACACAAGTTCTATATGCAGACTCTCTAATGCGTACTTGTCGAAGTCTATGCATCCCATTCTACATAGGTTCGGTGCAAGCCCTTAACGTCTTCAATTCATAGGGTTCAATCCCCACGTTATGAACTAATTCTAACACGATGACTACTACGAGATAAAGATAAACCATGGATAGTATCTCATGCCCGATAATTCCGGAGATGGATCCCACACCCAAGATATTTCACTTGAATAATTCCGGAGATCATCCCACACCGAAACATTGACACGTCACCACAATATACCACATGTGCTTCACCTCGACTCCGATAATTCTGGAGATCAATCCCACACCACAATAGTTACCGTGATAATTCTGGAGATTGTCCCACACCACAAGACTGTGATAATTCCGGAGACATATCCCACACCACTAGTAATCTAATGTGATAATTCCGGAGATTAAATCCCACACCGAAAGCCATACTGAGGTTCTTGACTCATGTTCCCGTTCATCATATCACCACTAGTGCCTGTCCTTATCATTTTGGGTTAATTAATTACTTAACGAATCTCCTAGAGTGGTATACCCTACCGGCCTGAATTCAATACTCAATGACTGAAATGCCTCAATGGCCTCAACAAAATACTCAACACCGGCATACTAGGGTCACACACCACTAGAGACTCAAACTCAAAAGTCTCAACAAGGTTCCACTAAACAAAGTGGCTCAACTAAATGTCTCAAATGAAATACTTATCTGAATATCTCAAAGTCAATTGCTTAATCATATACTGAACTGAATGACAAGTATATACTAAATTATCTGAGGAACCAATCATTCGAATTAACACTGAAGTTTACAAATATCCTTCAGTACCAGTCGACTCATACTGATGATAAGTCGACTGTCCAGAGGACCAAATTCAGGATTTTACAAAAATAAACTAAGTCATTTAACAGTCGACTTAAGAAGGGATCAGTCGACTTACCAGAGGTAAATTCCAATAATCTTCTCAAAATTATTCTAAGTGTATAAGTCGACTTAAAGGGTTGTAGGTCGACTGTCCAGAAAGGACTAATGATTTTTTTTTTTACAAAAATAATTTCTTCAGTGGACCAGTCGACTGCCTACTGGCTAGGTCGACTGTCCAGAACAACCTTTTCAAAAATTTTAAAATAAAGTGTCAGGCTCGTACAAGTCGACTGCACAGTAGGCCAGTCGACTGTCGGCCTACAGATATCAAAATTTAGGTCTGATTACAAAATCAAATTCTGAAGCTTTCTAATGATCAATGTTATGAAAATCGTTCGTATTCAGGAAAATAATAAATCTCCACGAATCTTCATCAGGTATATGTATATATATATATCACTCAAAACATCAATAAGTCGAGATTTAGGCTCTCATATTCTAAATCACAAATCCTTTCATTAGGGTTTTACAAGATCTAAGTTTCTTTCACAAATCTAAATCAAATCTGAATTATGAATCCAATGTCCAGGTGTTCATACACAAATCTCAACATACTTTTAGTAAACAATCTAAATAATAAAAATCTACTATTTCATCCATCATTTCTACACGTTTCATACCACATTACAATATCCATATTGTTCACAACATCCAATCATTACATCATGATATTTGTACACATAGATCAATCAACAAGACGATTTATCATACTCACAAAATCAAACAAACAAAACAAATCACTCTCATGAATCAAACACAAAACAATTTCTATATCTCTCACCTTAGATTTTGAGAATAGTCCACGAAAAGAATCCTCCTTTTGCTAGATCCAAAGACTCCTTCTCCACCAAAAATAGATCTCCAAAAATTCTGTATTTTATCAACACTGACGGCTGGGAGAAAAATCTCTTAAATATGCCGGATTGATAATTAGGGTTTTACCCGCAATTTTGCAAAATAATCCTTTCCAAGATAAAACTTACATATATAGATCATTCTTTGGAAATTCCATCAAAACTCATTTAAATTTGGATTTATAAGAAAATATACATTCTAAATCTCAATCAATACTATTCAAAACGTCCAGATATCACATTTTGCACTTTAACCCCTAAAAATATCAAATTTGCAAAAAGGTCCTTCTTTTCTCAAAAATTGCAAATAGTTCCAATAAATTCCAGAAAAATCTGGAAAAATACTAATTAAATCTCAAATATTAAATAATGATTTTTCATAAAGAAAACTTAATTTTTTCCAAACTTCTCAAAAGTATTTGCACGTGTTTTGCACGTGTACAAAAGATAAATTTTCTGAAAATATTCATTAAATCTCCAAAATAAATTTAAATTCATTTTTCAAGTATAAAAGTAATATTTGAAAATATGGGGTTCTACACTGCTGGTGACTTACTTATGGGCTTAACCCCATCCCCCTCGATGATTCTAGGATCAACGTCCTAGACAGACCCTTTGTCAATTGGTCTGCAAGGTTCTTTTCTGACATTATATAATCAAGAACCGCATATTTGCCTAATAGGCTCTTGATTGACTTGAAGCACAGCTGCAGGTGCCTGTTCATCTTAGCATTCACAGAATCATGCTTTAGTAGTTTTATAACAGATTTATTTTTACAGTTTATGGAAATAGCAGGAACAGGAATATTAGTAACAGGTATATGCATAATCAAATTTCTTAGCTATTCAACTTCTGTACAAGTAGTGTCCAAAGCTATCATTTCAGAATCCATAGTACTTCTAGCTATGATGGTTTGTTTACATGAACCCCAGGAGATTGCAGCTCCTCCTAGGGTAAAAACATATCCAGTTGTGGATTTCACATCATGTGAATCTGTTACCCAGTTTGCATCTGAGTAACCTTCTATGATATCAGGATGTCTAGAATAATAAAGTTTATAATCTATTGTACCCTTAAGATATCTAAATACTCTTTCTAATGCTGACCAATGTGACCGGTTTGGGTTACTAGTATATCTACTGAGTCTCCCAACAGCAAATGCAATATCAGGTCTAGTTCTATTTGTTATATACATAAGAGAACCTATCATTTGAGAGTATTTATGTTGCTCTACAGGTGAACCTTCATTTTTTTTGAGAATGATACTACTTTCAAAAAGAGTACGAGCAGGTGTCTTATCAAAATATTCAAATTTTCTTAGCATTTTCTCAATAGAATGTACTAAGGACAGAGTATAACCCTCCAATGATTTGGATACTTGCATTCCTAGAATCAGGTTAGCTTCTCCTAGGTCTTTCATATCAAACATGCTAGATAAATAATCTTTAGTATTATTTATTAACTCAAGTGTTGATCCTAAAATGAGGATGTCATCTACATATAAGCATATAATGACACAACTTTCATCAGAGTTTTTAGAGTATATACATTTGTCATACTCATTTGGTAAGAAGCCATATTCTAAAATCACTTTATCAAATTTGTTGTGCCATTGCTTGGGAGCTTGCTTTAGGCGATAAAGAGATTTTACTAATCTGCAAACTTTCTTTTCTTGACCTTTAGCAATAAAATCTTCAAGTTGCTCCATGTAGATTTCTTCCTCTAGGTCTCCATTCAAAAAGACTGTCTTTACATTCATTTGATGAATTATCAAGTCATAAATGGATGCTAAAGCTAGAAGAGTTCTAATAGAGGCAATCCTAGCTACAGGAGAGTAAGTGTCAAAATAATCTAATCCCTTTTTTTGGGTGAAACCTTTTGCTACTAATCTAGCTTTATATTTCTCTATTGAACTGTCAGCTCTAAGTTTCCTTTTGAAGATTCACTTGCAACCTATCAGTTTACTACCTAAAGGCAGGTCTGCTAAATTCCAAGTACTGTTCTCCATAATGGAGTTGTACTCATTGTTGATGACTTCTTTCCAGAAAGGTGCATCAGGAGAAGATATTGCTTTTTCGTAAGTTGAGGGATCACCCTCTATCAAATAAGTGAAGAAATCTTCCCCTAAATTTCTTTCAATCCTACCTCTTTTGCTTCTTCTAGGTTCTGAGTCTTGATCAGGTTGAGAGCTAGAAGGTTGAGAATGGGAACTGGTAGAAGGAGGAAGGAAATAACTGGAGGGGTTGGAAGATATTCTATCTTTAAAAGGGAATATATTCTCAAAGTAAACTGCATCTCTAGCTTCTATGATGGTATTATTAGAGATTTTATTTACTTCAGAATGAGTCACTAGAAATCTATTGGCATTGCTATCTAAGGCATATCCTATGAACACAACATCTACAGTCTTAGGTCCAATCTTTCTCTTTTTAGGTTCAGGGATTCCTACTTTTGCTAGACATCCCCAGACCTTAAGGTAATGGACTCTAGGAGTTCTACCTTTCCATAATTTATAGGGTCTTATCCTTAGACTTACTAGGGATCCTGTTTAGGATGTAACAGACTGTCAATAAGGCTTCTCCCCACAAGTTATCAGGAGCACCTGAGCTGAGAAGCATGGCATTCACCATGTCTAACAGAGTTCGATTCTTCCTTTCAGTAACTCCGTTGGACTGTGGTGAGTAAGGAGTAGTCACCTCATGAATTATTCCGTGTTCTTCACAGAAGTTAGTCATTTCATTTGAGGTATACTCTCCGCCACGATCAGATCTAAGGATCTTAATCTTTTTCTCTAATTGGTTCTCAACTTCGGATTTGTAGACATTAAATCTATTTAGAACTTCATCTTTTGTTTTGAGAAGGTAGGTATAGCAATACTTTGAACAATCATCTATAAAGGTAACAAAGTATTTCCTACCGCCTCGGGTCAGAACCTGATTTGAGTCACAAACATCACTATGAACTAGTTCTAGAGGATCAGAATTCCTTTCTATAGATTTGAAAGGTAGTCTAGAATGTTAGGCTTGAACACAAATCTCACATTTGTGTTTATTATCTACAGGAGACTTGGAAATAAGAGCTAAGTTCATCATCCTTCTAAGAGAACCCAGATTCACATGACCTAGTCTACCATGCCAAATATTGGAAGATTCTATATTTGAAACAACAGGAGAAGGATATGATATTTTATTTATAGTACTAAGAATGAAAATACCATCCTTTACATATCCTTTTCCAACAAAAGACTCATTCTTAGAAAATACAACTTTATTTGCTTCCATTACAATTTTGAAACCTGACGCTACAAGAAGGGAACCACTAACTATGTTTCTCCTGACTGACGGCACATGAAGTACATCATGAAGAGGCAGATTTTTTCCTGATGTCATCTTCAGATCTATTCTTCTTCTTCCTACAATCTGTGCCGTTGATCTATCTCCTAGGGTTATGCCTCCTCCACATGATTCCTGATAGTTTGAAAAACAGAAGCGATCAAATGAAACATGAACATTAGCTCCAGAATCCAACCACCAGTCATCAGAATGGTAAGAAATATTAACAGAAGGTTGGTAAGTCACAGACCTGAAGGAACTAGAAGATCCATTCAGAATCATGTTGGCTTCTGGTTTGGTAGGGCCTTTCCCCTTATAAGGAGTCTTGATTGGTTCCTTCTTCCTATGAAAGCAATTGAATGATAGATGGTTTGTTCTTCCATACACCAAACAAAACTTCTGTTGATCCTGAGTCTGACCGAAGTTTCTAGTCCTGTGGTTTTGCTGGTGTTGGCGGTTTTGGTGGTTTTGGTGATTCTGGTGATGAGGCTGAAAGTTCTTTTTCTTGAAGGAGGTTTTCTTAGGTTTGTGAGGATTATTAGGTTTGGATTTGCCTTGGGTTGAAACTACAAGGTTTACCATTGCTTTAGACTCATTTTTAGGGTTGGACCTAAGCCTAAGTTGATCTTCTGTTCTAATCTTCTTTAGGACTTGGGCAAAGGTAAGCTCACCTTGAGTATGAGTGAGTTCCTTCTTGACATCAGACCAAGAAGGAGGGAATTTATCTATTAGGCAAGCTATCTTATATTCAGTAGAAAATGTTGTACCTTTGGCTTGAATATGCCTCACATATTCTTAAAATTCATGGATTTGGTCATTCATAGGTTTGTTATCTACCATGAAATACCTATTGAAAGTTGAAGAATTGAATCTTTCAATTCCAGCATCATCACAACCATATTCATCTTCTAAAGCATCCCAAAGTTCTTTAGCGTTTTTATATTCAAAGAATATGTCATAAAGAGAGTCAGATAAGGCGCTTAGAATTCGATGAAAACAGTGAAAGTCTATTTCCTTAGGGGTTTTAGGTTTTGGGGAACTAGAGGATTCCTTAGGAGTTTGAGAGGAAATAGGGGATTCGAAAACTTTTTTGGTAGACTCAGACTTGTCAGAATCAGTTGTGATGGGTGTGGATCCATCAATTGCTGGGGGCAGTCCTAAGGTGGTGAGCCAGAATTTCATCTGACTCTGACACCTCTTGAAGTGGGTGCCATCAAACGTGGCTGGCTTGGCAGAAGCAGTCTCTTCTTTCCCAGTCATGATAAATAATATAGCAGTCTAGAGTCTGCAGGAATAATACTATAACTACTCAATAAGATGTCAGTGGCTCTAGACAATAAGGTGTCACGGGCTCTAGAAGATAGTTAATGATCTTGCTCATCAACCTAAACAAATCTTTAGTCTATCAAGTTCTGATTAACTTGGGTTAGCTGTAGGAGTCGGTACCCAGCTAGCGGTGGTCCGAAGACGCTTAAATATCGTGTCGCTTAGGGCTGTTTACACCCGGTTGACAGAAGGACCCTTTTGGCTTGTTCCCAAATTTATCTTTCATTTTTAGAACTTTAGATTTCTTTTATGGAATTTGCAGAATCAATAACTATTCCTTATCTAAATGTTTAAAGGATACCAAGAAATATCTAGCACCACAAGCTAATAATAGTCTTGATATTGTTATGTAGGTAGTAATGCTATTCACAATATAACAAGACACTTAATTATACTAGCAAATTGATAATTGCAAGTTAATAAAAACAGATTTATAGCGAGAAGTATTCTAAGGCTTTGAGAATATTAAAATGAGTCTAGTAACACAACTGTTGGTGTCAATAAATATTGTGATTAACAATAGATCAATATTGTAAAAATATTAAAGCTACAGATATTCAACAATGTGGGAATCTATAGTGATGCAACAAAGTATGTGATCTATAAGTAATATGAGCAACACTTTATGAAGGAGAAAATATGTGTAGATATATGTGCTAATTTAGGCCTGATCCCTAATGAGTGAGATTTTTTTTTAAAATTTTTACTTATTTTTTTATTTAATTTTTTATTTAGCCCTTACAATATTTAATAATGAATTTAATTAACAGAATGTAGTGTAGCTTAATCAAAACTGTCCACGATCAAAGATGTATCTTAATCAAGGCTGTATCTTAATCAAAATTGTGTATGATGTATCAGGCTATCTTAATCAAACAGAGTGTGCCAAATTAACAGATTAACAATAAGCAATTCTGTTTATATGTGCTAATTAATGAGTAAGCAGTTCTCAGATTAACAATATGTGTTAAATTGACAATACATGCTAAATTAATTAGATTAACAATATGTATGTGCTTAATTAACAGATTAACGACAAGCAATTCTATTTATATGTGCTAATTAATCAGATTAACAATATGTATCAACTCTTAGATTGTTATTAGAAAGTGTCTCTAATCTTTGATATATGTCAGAACAAAAGAAATTAAAACGGAGTTACCGGCCTATGGGAAAGTCGCGCGGAATGCACTGTCCTAAGAGTTGATCCGCGGTCTTATGTGCAGACTCTTCGCAGATGCTCCTAGTGGTAAAACCCCCGGTATCACCGGCGTCTCGCTGTCGCACACAACGTCGAGAGATTGACCCGAACTTGTACTTGCCCAGAACGAAAGCAAAAACAGAGAGTGGAAGCAGAGGGAGAGTTTTCTTTTCGGAAGCAGCGAACCAGAGAAGGAGATTTCTTTTGTGTATTTGATTTTTCAGTAGTTGTAAAAGGAAGGGAAGATCGGGTTATATAGAGAGGAGAATGTGTGAACGTTGAGCGGAACGTGTGGAGAGAAGGTAGCCAGATTTTAGGATTTGGAGAACTAATCCAACGTTTAGAAGGAAAAAGTTAAAAGGTAAAAAAAATAGCAAAAGAAGTTTTGGATCTCAACTCGAACCCGAAGAGCAATTCGGATCGGCATTCGTGTCCGCAGATGACCGAACCGAACCGGGCCGGGCGGCGGCGGCGGCCCGCGCGTGTGGCCCACAGGTTCCCCACACCACACACAAGTCTACAATGGAGTAAAGAATGGGTTGTTATATAAATACTCACATGACAAGTCCATTTCCGATGTGGGACTAAAAACAAACAATGAGGAGGTTGGTTTTGACCAAAATAGCCAACAGAAGGGAGTACAATATCAGTCATGTTACTATTCAGATAGAGCGCCAGTGAGAATATGATGAACATTGTGGTGTTAATCGTGAGAAAGGGGGATCGATAGAAGTATGAATTCGGGTTTGGTGGTTTAGACCTGTTGTTTAGAAAGATTGATTGTTGATAGTGAGGCAGGGGTTTTGCCAGAATTAGAAATATGGTGTTGTTGTGAATTTTGCTCATTGCAAATTATTCCATTCAATGGTATATGACAATCTATGGTGAATTGCAAATTGCCTACATGTCTTCTTTTGTCATTTTTACATTTGTATTTTGGCTGTCAATCTGTGGCTTACGCTTTTAGCTATAACTTGAAGTAGTTACTGAACCTGTAATCAGATATGTTATTATTAGCAGTTTATTTATCTTTTAATTCTGAGTATTTGGTTATATAACCTTTTAAACAAAAACTATCTGAATTCTGAAGTTAATACTTCGTGTAGTGTATTGGTTCATTAATAAAAACTTAGCCATTCAAATATCTGGTTCTGAAATTATATCTTGATGCAGCTGAGTGCTGAGCGCTGAAAGGCCTGACGCACTGTTCTTATCTGACAAAAGGCACAGTTCCTCTTTTTCTGTATCTCTAGAAAATTCAATTTTAAATTAGGGTTGTTTTCCATTAATTTCCTTAGAATTTTTTGCCCTAATAGACCATTTTTTTAAAATATTTGTAATTATGGACCGGTTTCAAAACTATTAGGGATTGTGGGCTATTTGGTGCCACGTCGCAGCAGCCGCTATTCTCATTAACGACCTCTTTATTTTGAAAGTCGATAATGGAAGTAGCAGCCACTGTTTTAAAATATTTTAAATTTTTTGTATGCTGTCGCTATTCCAACTAACGACCTTAGTATATATGAAGTCGCTAATGGGATTAGCGACCTCAAATGAATGTATTAAGACAGGGATTTCTAGGGAGTTTTTGCTTTCTTGGAAAAAATAAATTTAAAACTGAAGTCGCTAGTCCGAATAGCGACCTCAGTAGAAGACTAAATCTCTTTGCTCTCTATAAGATTTCCAAAATAATCACCTAATTAATGTCCCTATTGGGAATAGTGACCTCAGTAGGAAAGTCAATCTCTTTGTTCTTTGTAAAATTTGCAAAATAGTCACACAACTGAGGCCTCTATTTCGAATAGCGACCTTATTACAATAAATATCTTTATTTCGAATAGCGACCTACAACTAAGGTCGCTATTGTTAGGATTCTGTCTTGAGTACGCGTAGTTCAGATTAGAAGAAGGTAAGATGATGCACAGAGGTCGAAGCGTCGGAGTGAGTAGAAGAGAAATTAGCAACAGCAGTAGCCAGAGAAAAGTTGCGGTCGATTGTTCCAAGTTGCGGTCGATCACACCCCCGACCGCTCCCCCGACAGCACACTTGATGCAGTTGTACATGGTTTGGCCGAGAGAAGGACGGTCGACCAACCGCGGTACTGTGTTCGTTTGAGGCTTGATTTGTTAGGTCATTTCAGTCCAATCTTCACCTCCAAGTTAGATCGTACGGCTCATATTCAATTACTTCTTTTCTAGATTTTATCGGACGACTGAGAATCAAGATTAGACCTATGTTTCTTTCTAATTCTTCTATATATATGTAAACTCCTCTAATATGAGAGAGTACTTCATAGATTATTTTCTCCATTGCAAAGAGAGGCTCAAGAGAGAAATAGTTCTTGGTGGGTGAGTTTAATTCCTTGTATTTAGTGAATCAGTAACTCCTTGTAATCTTTTCTAGTTGAATATCAGATCTCCCCACATTTCCCCCCGGATTAAGAAAAAACTAACCGGAATGAATCCTTGTTGTGTTTGTGTTGGATTGGTGGATCTACTTGCTTGCTCAATTGATTTGTCTCATCTACTTCGACTTCCTTATTGCTCTATTTATAACCACTACAAAAATTGGCGTTCGTTTATGCCCCAATCCCAACAACTGGTATCAGAGCTTTAGGTTGCCGAGTCTCTTGGTTAAGATGACAGGTCAGAGTTTTTTGAAGATCAAGCAGTTCGATGGAAAGATCAATTTCAATCTTTGGAAGGTTGACATGTTTGATCAAGAACGTTTGCACATAGCTATTAAGATGAAAGAAAAGCCAACTGATATGAAGGATGATGTTTGGGAAGATATTCATGAAAAGCCATATGTCTGCTCCAACTATCACTGGCGGACGAGGTCAAGTACAGATTTCTTGAAGAAACTGATGCGGCGAGTTTGTGGAAAAAACTCATAGCTGACTACTCTGGTTCGTCGTTATTAGATTAGATGCATTAGAAGAGGAAGTTATTCCGTTTGTCAATGAAGGAAGGTACCGATCTCCAAGACCACATCACAGGGTTCAATATGATTTTATCTGAACTTAAGGCGATAAACGCGGATGCGTGTGAGGAAGATAAAATTTTTAACTTGATATATTCATTGCCAAATTCGTACGAGCTTCTGATCACTACCATGCTACACGGTAGATCTGCCAAGGAGAGTAATTCGGTAGATGGTGTAATCAAAGCATTAAAGGAAAATCAACTTAAGACGGAGACTCAAAAATCATTGTCTATTCCCACAAGTTGTCTAGCAGTTGACGGTCCTTCAGGGAGAAGACAAAGTGCTATGCAAAAGGATTTGATCCGTTGCCAATACTGCAAGAGGTCTGGACATATCAAAAAAGACTGTTGGAAATTGTAGAATCAGGAAAGCTCCAAGAATGGGAATTCAGCTGCTAATGTTGTTAGTGTCTTTGATTCAGGTGATTCGTTTCCTTTAGAAGTGGATTCTAGTTGGTTTCTTGACTCAGGTAGTTCTTCCCATATTTGCTCCAAGTGGGAGTTGTTTACTTCTTATAAGTCTACTACAGGGTGTTATGTGACAACGGGAACTGGGAAGATTTGTGAAGTAGTAGGTGAGGGGACAGTTGAGTTGAAGATGTCCGGTCTAAATATGTTCACTTTAAGGGATGTTTTGCATATTCCTCTGCTTGAACGGAATTTGATTTCCTTGGGAACTCTTAATGTACGGGGTTGTAGGTACACGCTCAAGCTGGAGTTCTGTCTGTTTTTTAGGGTCATCGTAAGGTGATTAGAGGTATGAGAATGGTTGGGCCAAGCCAAAAAAATCTCTACAAGATTTGGGAAATTCGAAAATCCTGCGCAGGTGTTGTTACTTCTTTTCCCGTTATTCTGGCAAGCTCATCTAGTTTGTCGCAACTACCATCATCGAGACGAGACTACGACGTTTGAATATCGTCGAAAGGTGGAGAAAGCCTAAGGATAGGTGGAGTTCGTGCGGAGGTTGGCAACTCCGTGACTACATCTACAGAGGTGTGCCCTTGAAGGGGCTACACTAGAATTTGCGAGAGTGGGCAGAGATCATTTCAACTAGAAGAAGAAGCTATTTCTTCTAAGTGTTTTTGCAAGTGGAATTCATTTGAGTTTGGAGATTAATAATCACATCATGTGATAGCACTCATATGATATTCAAGGTAGAGATTGTTAGGATTCTGGATTGAATACTCGTGGTTCAGATTAGAAGAAGGTAAGATGAAGCACGGAGGTCGAACCGTCGAAGTGAGTAGAAGAGAAATTAGCATCAGCAGCAGCCAGATAAGAGTTGCGGTCGACCGCACCCCTGATCGCTCCCCGAACGCACTGCCAACCGCACACTTGATGCATTTGTACAGGGTTTGACCGAGAGGAGGACGGTCGACCGGTCTTGTTGGATGGTCAACCCACCGCGGCTATGTGTTCGTTTTGGGCCTCGATTTGTTAAGTAGTTTCAGCCCAATCTTCAACTCCAATTTAGATCGTACGGCTCCTATTCAGTTACTTCTTTTCCATATTTTATCGAACGACTGAGAATCAAGATTAGACCTAGATTTTTCTCTAAATCGTCTATATATATTGTATACTCCTCCAATATGAGAGTGTAACGCCCCGAATTCTAAATAAGACCGAATTCGAAGTTCCACATGATCTTTACACTTCACTTCGTACAATTTTACAAGAAAATTTGAACTTTTTATTATACAACAGAGTTCTTTACAATTATTTATACAACGGAAGATAAAATGAAGTACAACAATGAAAATAATATACAATTTGCAACATCTTTAACATGTAATTAATCAACAGCATCATATCAACTTTATATCTTCATGAAAATTCAACTCCTATATATAAAACTGTGGGCACGTCAGTTGCTTACAACTGACGAAAATGTTATACACAGCCATCCTCTCTATGCCGGAAATATAACGATCTTAATGCTTTAACAAACCACAAACTTGAATGCAAATAAAGTGTTAAATATGACTACTCTAAACATGTAAGTGTATGCAATATCTTAATGCCTAATGCAGATATTTTATACTAAGATGACACTAATGCATACTTGTTCGGATTCTATGCATCTCATACTATATAGGTCCGAGGGCAAGCACCTACGTACTCCACATTATAAGGGTTCGATCCCTCGCCATGAAAACTACCCAGTAATAAAGTAAGGTTTAGACATTTCACGAGTACGGTTTCCAGTCCCAGAGTACACTGCCCGACTGTTATACAGACTCCTCGTCGTGCGAACCTCCCGCAAGTGCCCCTCTAGCCCCGGTATACGTATATACACTGGAGTATGACAAACTATCACCCGACTATGCATAGTCCCGGATTTAAAATAAAAACTTGTCTCCATCGAAACAACCTCAGTCCCGGAGTACACCGTTCGACTGGGTTTATAGTCCCGAAGTACATCGTCCGACTATATAGAGTGCCCCACTTACGTTTGCCCAGGTTTACTACATCTTCTTATAAGTGCCTAGTTCTTAAGTTCAAGACATGAATAAATTATTTTACCTAGATTTAGTTTTACCCCCTACTGGACTTAATCACAAATACTGAGATAGCTCCGTGGCCATATCTCAAAAATATCTCAAATCTTTCAATTCAATAATGCCGGTACCCGATGTCTCACTAAACTCTATATCACAACATTTCATGTACAAGAATCCATGGGTACTTATACCCTTCAATAATCATGTATTAAACACAATTTATTCTTATCTTCAACTTATTCCTGATCAATGTCTGACTTAGCACTATTCATAATTCAATTATTCATTCATAATCTTTAAAGGCCATATTTCTTTTCTTAAACATAGATTCATCCACTTTAAATCTCATTAGCAAATTTAAACACATATAACATATCTCAACCACATCAAACATTTCTTAAACCAAAATAAGTGTATAGTTTCTCCAAGAGAATTCAATTCACACAACAATATTTTAATCTTCTTTTAAAAGAATAAATGTCACACTCTTAAAGTAATAATTTTGAAGTCATCAACTCATTTTCTATCTCAATTCCACTTTTAATTCCTCAAAATATCTATGAAAAATTATGAAACAAATTTTAATAAACTCTAATTCTTTTTAGAGAAATATTATAATTTCTCCCCAAATTTTAATTGCATTTAAAACCCCTTAAAAATATTTAAAATAAAAAAATATCAAAAGTGGCCACTGGGTTTCGAACCCGTACCCAACCGCCAGCTACAGTAAAACGCCCAAGGCCCACTCCGCTAGCCACTAAGTCCAAGTGGACTTGGTGTTATAAAGATGAGCCGAAACCATACATTCAGTGCCCCACTGTTTGGGTGAATTTAAATCGAAAACAACACATTAATCAATTTAATCAAAATAGCTAGGAGGAGACTACTCTAAACTGATTTCTATGGTGTACTCCCTAATAAAACTTTTAATTTTCCATTTTGAAAAGATTATCAACTCAATATATCACCCTTACAAATGTATATGAATTAAATTAAAACTCAATGTTTAACATTCTAAGGGAGGTAATATTCTTTTTCCACTTGCACCCACTATTATGTGAAATTCATGTTAACACTCTCCAACTCGCTTGAATAACAGTTATGTGAAATACTTCAATTTAATCGAAATAGCAATTGTATCTCTTACCAACAGTTAGATGAATTTAAGTGCATCAAATTAACTTTACTAAAATTCATTTTAAACCACGAGAGAAAATCTCAACTGTTTTTCATATAATTTTATATTTTATATTTGTAAATTAGCATACATATTTGTTCATGGCAAATACTCATTTTTTCTTTTTCTCATTTCCAACTAACATGATGACAAGTAATTTCTCAATCATAGCAAAATCTCTATAATTCATGGCACACACAATAGCATGGATTTGTTCTATATTTATCACATCAATTTTATCTATACTACTCATTTAACATACTAGCATGCATATTCTATAAAACACAAGATCACTCACATCACATCAATTTGATCTACAATATTAATGTCATATTCTAGCAAGCTCAATCTATGAATTAGAAAGTATAAAGACCACCCACCTCTTATGAAGAATTTGAGAACAAGGAAGATGAGACACAACTCCCAGCTCCTAGCTCCAACAAAGCAACTCCTAGTCATTCCCCTCCTAGCAAGAGCTTTCCAACAAGCAACAAGAATACTCCAACTCTTTTTTTTCCCCTCTCTCTATTTTGGATTATTTTGGTGTGAAAAGAGAAGAAGAATGGGGGTGTATTTATAGGACAAAAGAAGGGCTAAAGTACAAAATCTCCCCTCTAATAATTACTCATCTCTTCACTTTCCTAACTCCTCATTGCCTGTTTATTACCATTTAGTTTGCATTTATGCATGATGATGGAAAAATTAGGAGAGGATGTAATAAACCTCATAATAATTACTCAATAGACAATGATTCATGAATAAATAACCTATTACCATCATAAGTTGTAGTCTGAATGCAAATGTTATATTCGTTATCAGAATTCCTGTAGTTATTAGTGGACTGTAACTATGGTATCCGAATTCGGGCCATTATCTTATAGAAATCTAAACATCAGTAAATGTTCACCTCCCCACTTCTCCACCACTCAACTCTTCATCTCTCTAACTCTCTCCCGATCTCTCATCTCCCAATAACCGGCCCTCTCTCTCTATTCTACAATACGTGCACGTGTTGTGCACTAGTGCACACACGTACACAAAATTAAAATACAAATCCTATAATTCCAAGATGTGTATTAAAAGTTATTACATGTCATGTGTGAATTCATGCACAACTAAAAATAGGATTTAATTAATGGGCTTATTTTATTGAGCTTTCTTTTAATCAATTTAATTATTTAGTCTAGTGGGCTAGAATCTATTCTTAGGTCCATGAGTTTAAAGAAAGACTAAATAAAGGACTCTTGCATGCTAAAATAGTAAATGAGAGTAAGAAAAAATTAAAGATGGAAATATTTGTACGTGCATCATACGTGCAAAATTAAAAAATGTATTTTAATCAAAATAGGGGAAAATGAATTTTCGTTTTATAAAATAGATTTGAATACCTAAAATAAATTATTTAAACACATAAAAAATATTACACGTAGTGGTGAAAACACATAATCGATACGTGCATTAAAAATACGTAAAAAGCACGTAAAAATGCAGAGATTGAAATTTAATATTTTAGTTGACTTAATTAGGATAAAGTATACGAGAAATGCATAAATAGTTGAAAATCACAATACGTAATGAAAATACGTTACAAATACTACCAGTAATGGTACAAAATATACGTGCGTAACACAGGAGGGCAAAATTGTCATTTTCAATTTTGCAAGGTGTTATAGAGAGAGAGAGAGAGTACTTCATAGATTATTATATCCATTGCAAAGAGGGGCTCAAGAGAGAGATAGTTTTTGGTGAGTGAGTTTAATTCCTTGTATTGGGTGAATCAGTAACTCCTTGTAATCTTTTCTAGTTGAATATCAGATCTCCCTATATTTCCCTCCCGGATTAAGTAAAAGCTAACCGGGATAAATTCTCGTTGTGTTTGTGTTGGATTGGTGGATCTACCTGCTTACTCAATTGATTTGTCTCATCTATATCGACTTCCGCATTGCTCTATTTAGTTCCGCTGCGACAATAAGCGTTCGTTGATGCCCCAATCTCAACAGCTATTCCGAATAGCGACCTCAGTTTAAAAAATAAATTGATTGTTATTTTTTCAGAGAGCAAAAGCTCTATAGATTTTGCTAAATGTTGGAATACAGTTCATTGAAGGTCACTAATCCCATTAGTGACTTCATATATGCTTTGGTCGCTAATAGGAATAGCGATAGTAAACGAAAATTTCAATTTTTTTTTTAAAGAGGCTGATATTTCCATTAGCGACCTCTAAAAGGAACAGACCGCTAATGAGAATAGCGGTCACTGCTGACGTGATATCAAGTACCCCACAAGTGTAAATAGTTTCAAAACTAGCCTAAAATCGCAAATATTTTCAAAAGTGGCGTATTACAGAAAAAAAAAATTCAATTTCGTTATACATATATTTCAAAACGCGTTCCTAAAATCTTGGTATTTAAATTGTTTCATTTTATTTTTGCAAAAAAAGTTGGTATTTGTCATTGGTTCCCATATCTTATCTCCCTGGGATAAATAGATCTATTTTTTCTTTGGTCTAAAACAAAATTAAAACACCATTTGAATAGGGAATTGACTAATATAACCTAATATTATTTTTTTTATTTTTATTTTTATTATTTTTTTTAATCTTTACCTTTATTTTAGATAAAGTAACTAAAGTCGTTTTAAACATGTGTTGTATGGAGTGTAGACATTTGGTAAAACAATATAATGGGAATCATGAAATTAAAACCCCTTCTATATCTACTATATAACTGCCACTGGGGGTAATGATACACCCGACCTATCTTACAACCTAACGTGGCACGCTGAGGTCAGCATTAAAATTGTAAAAATAAATCAAACATTCAAACTGAACTACTCTTGTTCTTGTTCTTCTTCTTCCTCCTTGACTCATCTTCTTCCTAAATCTTAACCCAAACCAACAATCACTCCACCCAAATCTTCTTCTTGTCTTTACCCCTCCCTAAAAAAACCTCATCCATTAAAATAAAAAATTACGAGCTGAACCCCGCCTCTTCGTCTTCTTCCTCTTCCCCATCCTGGCTCATCTTCTGTTTTGATGAAGGTGAGGTTTTTTTTTAAATTTTTTTTAATAATTCAAGCTTCTTTTAATAATTTGTCAGGTATTAAATTTCCGAATTGTCTTTTTGAAGGGTTTGGTGCCCGTGTGAGAGCGTGACAGAGCGAAATTGCATCAAAATAGATCAGCTCGGTAGTGATTCTAAGCAAAACCAAGTCAAAATTGAATTGCATATATGACGAGTTTGCTCCACTAACGAGAACATTTCAATAGCCTTAGCAAGAGTCTGATGAAGACTGCATCCATACGTATCCAGTAGTGAACACATTTTTTTTTATTTTATTTTATTTTATTTTTTTTGGTGTTTCTCGGATTTTTTTGTTTTTCGACGATGTTGGTTATGTGGTCGGTCAGCTGATGTCTGATGGTTTGCATCACCTTCTGAATCCTATACAGCTCTTGAATGTAAAATTGATGAGAGTTATGTTACGAGAAATCCCAAAAAAGAAAGGGTGGTGTATCTGATTATGAGGATTGAACTTGTATGTGTATCTGAATTATGAAGAAGTGGTGGTTATAGAATTCTGTTGATTTCATATGGACAGAATATTTGTTTTGCTATTGGATGTATTGCTACTGGATGTATTGCTACTACGGCTACTATATAGGTCCCGCCACAAAAGAGCATGCACTCATGCATGCAACGTTTGGTGCATGCTGATGCATGACAACGCTTGATGCAAGCATGGTGTCTTTTCCGAAGCATGGTGTCTCATCCGAAGCATGGTGTCTTTTCCGAAGCATGGTGTCTCTTCGAAAGCATGGTGTCTCTTCCCCTCCTATAAATTCTCACTATTTTCTTCATTTGTAGATACACTCAACTGAAGAGAAAAATAGAGATTGATAGCCACAGAGAGCTTATAAAGTATTGAGAGTTTTTATTGTAAATCTTTTGAGATTGAGAAATAATATTTGTGTTGTTTTTCTTCTCAAATTTATCTCTTTTGTTTTTCTCTCGATCCTAACAAGTGGTATCAGAGCAAGGTTGAGTTGTTCAGTGCCAAAAGCCTTTGCAGATCAAGATGTCGATAGAGGAATCAATATCATCATCATCATTTGGAACCATGATCAAGCTTACTGCCACCAACTATACACTTTGGAGACCTCGGATGGAAGATCTCCTAAGTTGTAAAGATCTCTTTGATCCTATTGAGGAGAAGGGAGAAAGACCTGAAGCTACCAATGAGGCGGACTGGAAGAAGATGAACAGGAAAACGATCGGTCAGATTCGACAGTGGATCGATCACAGTGTCTTCCATCATGTTGCCCAGGAGACGGATGCTTTTGCCCTTTGGAAGAAGCTGGCGGATATGTACCAGGCCAAGACAGCTCGAAATAAGGCCCTGCTGATGAGACGGTTGGTGAACCTGAAGCTACAGGGAGGAACTTCTGTAGCAGAACACACCAGCGAGTTTCAGAGCCTGGTGAATCAGCTATCTTCAGTGGAGTTACCCCTTGAAGATGAATTACAGGCACTTCTACTTCTCAGCTCTCTTCCAGACAGTTGGGAGACATTGGTGGTCTCCCTCAGCAACTCGGCTTCGACTGGCAATCTTACCATGTCTATGGTTAAGGATACCCTATTCAATGAGGAAGCTCGAAGAAAGGACGTTGGCACAGAAGCACAAGCCTGCGTCACAGAAGTCCGTGGGAGACAGCGAGAGGAAGATCGAGGCAGGTGGAGAGGCAGGAGCCAAAGCAGAGGCAGATCGAGAGGCAAATCAAGTGATGGGAGGAGGCCTGCATACAACTGCCATCACTGTGGCAAACCAGGCCACATGAAAAGAAATTGTTGGAAGTTACAAAAGCAAGGCGGTCAGGGAAGGTCACAACCAAAGAAGGAAGGAGATGCTCAAGTCACAGTACTAGAAGATGTGGCTCTTTGCTCTCATGAGGATGAGACATGCCTCCATGTGTCGAATCAGGGCGTAGAATGGGTGGTAGATACTGCAGCATCTTGCCATGCCACTCCTCGAAAGGACATCTTCACGACGTACAAAGCTGGAGACTTTAGCTCGGTGAGGATGGACAATTCTAGCTTTGCTAAGATTGTCGGAATTGGTGACGTTCGGATGCAGGCTGATGCCGGGTGCACAATCACACTGCAGGATGTTCGCCATGTACCTGAACTTCGACAAAATCTTCTTTCGGTGAGAGCCCTAGATGAAAAGGGCTATGATAACCGTTTTTGCAATGGCTCGTGGAGGATGCTGAAAGGTGTAATGGTGATCACTCGTGGACATCTCTGCAGCACTTTGTACAAGACTCATGTGAAGATCAATGTGGAGAGTCTCAATATTGTTGAACATGAAGCTTCGCAGAAACTGTGGCACCAGAGACTCGGTCACATGAGTGAGAAAGGTTTATCAACCTTGATGAAGGAAAATCTTATCTCCATTACCAAGAATGCAGAGCTTCAACCTTGCAGCAGCTGTTTATTTGGCAAGCAGCGAAGAGTCTCTTTTAGTTCCTCTTCGATAAGGAGATCAGAGTTGCTCAGTCTGATACATTCTGATGTTTGCGGTCCCATGGAGGTGGAGTCGCTAGGCGGTAACAAATACTTTCTGACATTTATTGATGATGCTTCTCGGAAGGTGTGGGTGTATTTTCTGAAGACAAAAGATCAGGTCTTGGAAAGCTTCAAAACATTTCATGCCATGGTAGAGCGTGAAACGGGGAAGAAGCTGAAGTGCCTCCGCTCAGATAACGGAGGCGAGTATACATCTAGGAGTTTTGATGCCTATTGCAAGAGTCAGGGCATTCGGCACGAGAAGACGGTTCCACGTACCCCGCAACACAATGGGGTAGCAGAAAGAATGAACCGAACAATCATGGAAAGAGTCAGAAGTATGCTCAGCACAGCAAAGCTGCCAATGCCATTTTGGGGAGAAGCTGTTCGCACCGCCTGCTACTTGATCAATCGTTCTCCATCAGTCCCGCTGAATTTCAACATCCCGGAGAAGAAATGGACCGGCAAAAACCCCTCCTACTCTCACCTGAGGACATTTGGATGTCTGGCTTATGCACATGTCTCAAAGAAGCTCAGGCAGAAGCTCGATGCGAGAACCACTCCATGCATTTTCATAGGCTATGGAGACGAGGAGTTTGGATGCAGGCTATGGGATCTAAAGACGAAGAAGCCCATCAGAAGTAGAGACGTGGTGTTCCATGAAAATCAGACATATGGGGACACTGAAAAGCCTACAATTGCTGAAAGTCCTGACAGTACTCAGGACTTTGTTCCAGATACAGTACCAGTACAAGCTGCCGCAGATGATGATGTGTCTGATCAAGAACTAGAAGCAGAACCAGAGGAGGAGGAAGAAGGGATTGATGAGCCTGGGGAGCCGCAACCTTTCACAGCTGCAGAACCAGTACAAGATAATGATACACCGCCTGAGACGAGTGAGCCTCAGCTACGTAGATCTGAAAGAGGCCATGTTCCGTCTACTAAATATCCAGAATCAGAGTACATTCTTCTTACTGATGAAGGGGAGCCAGAGAATTTCCAGGAAGCATTGTCTCATCCAGACAAAGACAACTGGCTGCACGCTATACGGGATGAGATGGACTCTTTAGAGAAGAACCAAACCTACGATTTGGTTAAGCTTCCAGGAGGGAAGAAGGCACTAAAGAACAAGTGGGTATTCAAGCTCAAGAAAGATGGCAGCGGAAAGGTGGTGAAGCACAAAGCTCGGCTAGTGGTCAAAGGATTCCTTCAGAAGAAAGGCATCGATTTTGGTGAGATTTTTTCTCCAGTTGTAAAGATGACTTCAATCCGAGTCATGCTCGGATTAGCAGCTAGCCTAGACTTGGAGCTTGAACAAATGGATGTGAAGATTGCATTTCTTTACGGTGATCTGCATGAAGAAATTTACATGGAGCAGCCAGAGGGATACGAGGTTCCAGGGAAAGAGAATCTCGTATGTAAGCTGAAGAAGAGTTTGTATGGCCTCAAGCAAGCACCAAGGCAATGGTACAAGAAGTTTGATTCATTCATGGTGAGTCAAGGCTACATGAGGACTGCTGCAGATCAATGCGTCTACATTCAAAGGTCCCCTGATGGAAATTTCATTGCACTGTTACTATATGTCGGTGACATGTTGATCGTCGGACAAGATGCAGTGAAGATCAGACAGCTGAAGATAGAACTCTCTAAGGTCTTTGATATGAAGGACCTTGGGCCAGCTCAGCAGATTTTAGATATGAACATCTCTCGAGACAGAAAGGCCCAAAGATTGTGGTTATCTCAAGAGAAATATGTTGAACGGGTGATCAAGCGATTCAACATGGAGGGTGCCAAGCCAGTTAGCATCCCACTGGCTAATCATTTCAAGTTAAGCAAGAGTTCGTGTCCCTCATCCAGGAAAGAGATCGAGAAAATGGAAGTTGTGCCTTATTCTTCAGCGGTTGGAAGTCTGATGTATGCAATGGTGTGTACGAGGCCGGATATTGCACATGCAGTGGGTGTGGCAAGCAGATTTCTCTCCAATCCAGGAAATGAGCATTGGGAGGCTGTGAAGTGGATTCTCAGGTATCTTAAGGGTACTTCAAAGATATGTTTGTGTTACGGGGGAGCTGATCCGGTTTTGGAAGGCTATACAGATGCAGATATGGCCGAAGATCTTGATGGTAGAAAATCGACTTCTGGTTTTATCTACACTTTTGCAGGGAGAGCTGTGTCATGGCAGTCAAGGTTGCATAAGTGCGTTGCACTATCTACGACAGAAGCAGAGTACATTGCTGCCGCTGAAGCTGGCAAGGAGATGTTGTGGTTAAAGCGATTTCTACAAGAACTTGGGATCAAGCAGAATGACTACAAGGTACATTGTGACAGTCAGAGTGCTCTGGATTTGAGCAAGAATTCAATGTACCATTCCCGAACAAAACATATTGATATTCGCTATCACTGGATACGCGAGGTGATAGATCAACAATTGTTGAAACTGATGAAGATCCACACGAAGGAGAATCCAGCAGACATGTTGACAAAGATTGTGTCTCGGGAGAAACTAGAGTTATGCAGAGACATAACTGGAATGGATGAGAGATGACGATTGGTGCAGATGTGGCGTGAGGGGGAGAATTGTAGGTCCCGCCACAAAAGAGCATGCACTCATGCATGCAACGTTTGGTGCATGCTGATGCATGACAACGCTTGATGCAAGCATGGTGTCTTTTCCGAAGCATGGTGTCTCTTCCGAAGCATGGTGTCTTTTCCGAAGTATGGTGTCTTTTCCGAAGCATGGTGTCTCTTCGAAAGCATGGTGTCTCTTCCCCTCCTATAAATTCTCACTATTTTCTTCATTTGTAGATACACTCAACTGAAGAGAAAAATAGAGATTGATAGCCACAGAGAGCTTATAAAGTATTGAGAGTTTTTATTGTAAATCTTTTGAGATTGAGAAATAATATTTGTGTTGTTTTTCTTCTCAAATTTATCTCTGTTGTTTTTCTCTCGATCCTAACATACTACTGCTATTGGAGTTCTTGCTAATTTTCTTAAATAATATAGAGAAGGACTGCAACTAAATGGAGCTCAAATGAAGGATTCCAACTATCAGTAACTAAACGAAGCTCAAATGAAGGCCTGCAACTAAATGAAGGACTGCAACTGTCAGTGAAGGACTGCTATTCGAGTCTTGCCAGTATTGATTTGTTTCTCTTCTATATTTCATTCAGATACACAACAAATTTGAGCTCAAATGTAAAAGATACCATGAAGGACTGCAACTAAAAACTTGCAGTAGAGCACTTAATGCAATCAGACATAATATGAGAAAAATAGTTCAAACTGTGCACGCATCCATATAGTAAGAAAAATGCAATACATATATCATGAGGCAACCTAATCCTTGGTTTAAAAAGCCGTCAATGTCATCTTCAATCATTGTCAAATAAAAAAACAACTACAATCAAACTCAATACTGCTGGTATCCAAAATTCGTTGTTCAATAATTATAGACACTGCGCAGATCCTTTACCACATACACTAACTCAGGAGAGGAATGAGGTGACTCAGGAGAGAAGAACTCAGGGACAACTCCACCAAGAAAGAGAAGGAATCCAGCAACAGGGGCTCATCGATGGGTAAGAGGGAAAGAGAAGACGACTCAGAGGAGAGGCCCATTCGACATGGGAGAGAAGCACCTCAGAGGGAAGGGTATGAAGGGGAAAGGCAACGCACACAATACAGAGTACCTCGATCGATCCATAGAGGAAGATCGAGGGAGAGGGGTCGAGAAAGAGATGATAGGGATGGGGTTGAGGAGAAGAGGAGGCCTTCGCCGGAGAACAGACAGTGAGGGAAGAAAGAAGGACCTATGCTGAGGTGGCTAGGGAAAGGGGCTATACAGAGCAAAGGTCTTCGCATAGAGCCATGGTGCCATTGGAGGAGACAAGGAAGACGAAGAACGATGAGGAGGGAGAGTGGATATTGGTGAGGCCTAGGAAAGCTAAAATGGCACAACGACTGACGAAACAGCCTAACAGCAACTCCTCCGACTCTCGACGAACGGCGAGTGGCGCTCAATGTCACAAATGTGCACAGCCCTGGACATACGCTAAACGAGTGCCCAAATTAGTGGTTTTTTTACGCTTGTAAAAGCTACGGCCACATCTCCACCGTGTTTCCAAAGACTAAGGCGATTGATAGAATCCCCACATCGCCTTCCATTGCTAAGGCAGATTCCATCCAGAGAAGAACGGAGGAAAGCTTGGCGGGGGGTAGGAAAGTGGTGAAGGCAATCATCACTCCAACCCCTATCATGGCAGATTTCGAGCGACGGTACTCCAATTGCGTCATGATCAAGGCACAAACTTGGTCACCCTCATCAGTCGACATCGAATCGCACATTTCTGCTAGCACCCATGGAACAGAGGAAGGGAAATGGCAAGTTCAACAAGTGAATCAAAATGTCTTCATCGCACATTGCCCAACCCAGAAGCGTGCTCAGGAGCTATTAGAGATGAAGGGACTGGAAGGACAAACACGACAGGAATTTTTCATCACCTTCAGTCGATGGACAAGAAAATTGGGTGCACTCAAACCAGAGTCACTCCCATTAGTTTGGATAAGGTTATTCAATCTCCCTTTCCATGTATGGGTTCGATCAGTATTCCAAAATGTGATTCGAAGCTTTGGGTACCTTAAAGAGATCGACAAGGGCACTCTCTTACACACCAGGATGGATTTCGCTCGTATTCGCATTAGGGATACCCAGTCTATGATTCAAATGGAGTTCGAGGGAGATGTCTATGAGGTGAAGGTGGTAACAAAGAGGAAGAAGAGCACCTCCTTCAAAGGAATGGCAAGTGTCAAAGCTACTCCAGATTCGGGAAGCATTCACAACAGGAAAGGAAGATCAGAGGAAGATAGACCATTGGATCAAAAAAAGAGCGGATCAGTACCGCCTATTTCAAAATCCCTTACCTTTATAGTTGGCACTGAAGGAAACGTATGAGAGTCGAAAAGGTAAAGAGACAGAGCTGCAGCGGTGCAGAGAGCGAGGACCTGCTGATGGGGACGCGTCCACTGTGCGTCTGCAGAAGGGTCAACTCAACATCCTTAAAAGTCGAGTCTAACCTCTGTAGGAGTCAGCATTGGGCTCGAAGGGGAAAAACACTTTTGATGAGCTGTTAAGAAGGGACTTCGACACAGCTATGAGGTTGGCTGTTAAAGAGGCCATCGATGGGCCTAGGCTGCAGGATTTGGGTCGTCACAATAATATAGAAATGGGCCAGCATCAACTAACTCATGCGACTGAGGAAAATTTCGGAGGAGAACAAGGGCTTGGGGACAATTTTGGCAATAATGGGGATTTAATAGCTGATGTGGAGAAGGAACATTTTGGGGAGCATTCGGGCGAGGGACACACTCTCGTTCCAAAGGACATTAGCAATGAAGACGGTGCGAAATCTTTTGGTTCGAGCGAAGGAAGGGGAGATCGAATTGGGGCTTTGGATGGGGTAGGAGATGATCTGCATTTTTCAGAAACGGACACAGAAAAAGGGGATAAGCAACCTTTGGAGCTTGTGGGAGGGGAGAATGCAAGCTAAACAACACTGGAATATCAAAGAAGGAGTAAGAGGCAGTTAGACAAATGGGGTGAACAGGGCCCAAGTGAAGATGACCTTATCAGGGAAGCGGCCAAGGCGAAGGTGCCAGTTTCGGCATGCAGAGGTAATCAGAGTATTAATCTTTCAATTTTGAATTACATTCCAGATAATACTCTTTTGTACTATGCTAAATTATTCGGTCTAACCACCGGCTCTAGTGAGGCAGAGAATCTAAGTATAGTGTGCTTGCTTAGAAGGGAGATTGATAGGGCTATCCTTTAACGGGGATTTAGGATCACCTGGATAATGGTAGAGGGATAGGAGTGTCTCAATATTTTTTTAATGAATTACATCTTCTGGAATGTTAGAGGAATGAGGCAATGTTCAAAGAGTAGGCTTATCAATAATACAATCTCTAGACATAGACCATCAATTGTTGCTTTACAAGAAACCAGGATTGAGAACCCTAAGATAGAGGATTTTTAGGACCGTAGATCCATTCTAGGGTATGAGTGGAGATTTATCTCTGCCATAGGATTCTCAGGTGGGAGCACGATAAGGGTTGATTCAAATGTTTTTGAGATTATAGATGAGGAGATTGGAAACTTCACAATCTCGATAAGACTTAGACAGCATAGCAATAATTGGATCCACATCGTCACGAGCATTTACAGGACCTTACGACTCCAGGAAGCGAGGCCTTTATGGGAGGATCTCAGGACTATCAGAGGGAGATGGAGGGATCCATGGGTTATAGGAGGGGATTTCAACATTACTAGATTCCAGCATGAACATAGAGGCAGGAGGGCTAGTGGGGTTGAGAGGAATATTTTCAACAGCATTATAGATGAGTTGGAGTTGCTGGAAATCAATGCAACAAATAGGAAATTCACTTGGAAGAACATGCAAAAATCTCCAATTTTAGCAAAGCTGGACAGGAATTTGGTATCAGCGAAGTGGGAGGATGCCTTCCCACTAGTGAATGTCAGGACCATTGCGAGATTTACATCGGATCATACTCCATTGATGTTACACTTTGGAGGGGGGCATGTGGGAGGATGCCTTCCCACTAGTGAATGTCAGGACCATTGCGAGATTTACATCGGATCATACTCCATTGATGTTACACTTTGGAGGGGGGCATGAGTTTATAAGACACCAATTTAGGTTTGAGAAGGCATGGACTGCAAAGAGCAGTCTTAGATGGATCATAGAGGCGTCTTGGAATGCAGGGACCAACACAACTGGTGCTATTGGAACTTGGATCGAGAAAACGAGGTGGCTGCACAGGCATCTCAAAGGCTGGGCTAAATAGGAGTTTGGAGAGGCAAAAGGAAAATTGGAGGAGTTAGGAGAAAGAGTCAAGGCCTTAGAGAAGGTAGAGGAGGAAAGAGACCTACTGACTTTGGAAGTACAAGAATGGGAGAATAGCAGATTACAAATTCATCAGCTATCAGAGATGGAGGAGATATATTGGAGACAGCGATCGAGGGTTCAATAGTTGTAGGAAGGGAATGCGAACAAAAAGTTTTTCCACAAGGTGGCAAATGGAAGACAAAGGGGAAATCGCGTTATTGGACTTCAGGTGGGGGGTGGATGGACAGAGAATGAAGAAGAGATCAGAAGACACATAGATGACAAATATAAGAACTTATTGGGAAGGTCAAAAAACAATAGATGCAAGCTGCAGCAGGAGTTTTGGGAGGGATCAAGAGTAGATGGAAGTGAAGGAATAGAAGTAACTTTCACGAAGGAGGAAGTCCTAAAGGCGATCAAAGTTCATGGGCAGGACAAATCTCCGGGCCCAGATGGATTTCCTATCTTTTTCTATAGGAGCTATTGGAATATCATCAAGAATTACCTGATGAAGATCTTTTGGGAGTTTCATAATGACAGGGCTGATATAAACAAACTAAACTATGCAAATGTAATTCTTATCCCCAACAAGAGTGAGGTGCGAAGATAGGAGGATCTGCAGCCTATTAGCCTCCTTAACGGTTCTTTCAAGATCATCACGAGGTCCTAGCTTCAAGACTGGCACCACATTTAAATGATGTTATAGGCGACTCTCAAAGCAGGGTTTATCAAAGGAAGAGACATTATGATAGTGTGGCTTCTGCTCATGAAATAGCCTACAGAGGATGCAGGGACAAGGCAGATGGATTTATGCTAAAACTGGACTTTGAAAAGGCATATGATTCGGTAGAATGGGATTGTGTGGAAGAGGTCCTCAGACCAAAGGGGTTTGGAGGAAAATGGATCTCCTAGATCATGAAATGTGTTCGAGGGGGTAAATCGAATGTGCAGATTAATGGAAGGATTGGGAAAGAAATCAGATGCCAAAGAGGGCTGCGGCAGGGGATCCACTATCAGCTCTAATTTTCACCTTAGTAGCGGATGGCATAGCAGAAATGGTCGGGAGAGGAAAAGAGGCTGTGGAATCATTCAAGGTGTACGGGTGCAAGGGATCTCAGAAGCAATCTCAATTCTACAATACGCGGATGACACGCTAATTCTTGGGGAGGCTAGAGGAGAGGAGGTCTTTGCAATTAGCATCATACTCAAATGTATTCAGGTATGGGCAAGGTTAAAAGTGAATCTCGCCAAGAGTTGTGTCATACCTCTTTGCAATAATTTATCGACTCCAATAACTTCCATCAAAGCCATGCTTGGATGTGAAATAGTGAGCTACCCGCTAACTTACCTTGGAACTCCTATAAGACCCGGGAAACTACTAAAAGAGGATTGGGAACCCCTTATAGAGAAGGTGGTGGAAAAGAGGCTAGCAAGTTGGAAAGAAAAATCTCTCTCTTTTGGGGGGAGGATCACACTTATCAACTCGGTTCTTAATAGCCTACCAATGTACCTAATGTCCATTTATGAGCTACCGAAGTGGGTACTCAACAAAATCGATCGATGCAGGAGAAGATTCCTTTGGAAAGGATCAGATGAAAATGGAAAGGGATTCCATTTGGTCAAATGGGGAAGAGTGTGCAAAAGAAAAGAATTTGGGGGTCTAGGAATTATTGATCTCCAGGATATGAATTGGGCGCTCCTCATTAAGTGGTGGTGGAAAATGAGCAAGAGGCGGAATTCTTGGTGGTGCAAATCATTACAAAATTATCATAAAAGGAAGAAAGTGAGATATGGAGGAAGAATGGTATATGGAAGAACATCCTACTTGTTGAAAGGGGTGACCAGGGTTGGGGATATATATCACACAAACACCGCATGCACTATTGGCGAAGGTAGGAGAACAAGATTCTGGAAGGATAAATGGTGTGGTAGCAATACCTTGAAAAGAATGTTTCCAGAAGTGGCCAGGAGCATGCGAGGATAGACTCTCTAGTGTCGGAGGTCTGGAGACAAGACAGGATCAAAATTCACACCCGGGGCGAACTAACTCAGGAGGAAGTCATGCAACTACACAGTTTAATGAGCTACACTAGATCGAAAGGAAGGCTAGCTCAGGGCACAGAGGATGGAAGAACATGGAGCCTAGAACTAGATGGAAATTTCTCCGTATCATCCCTATACAGGAAGCTAAATGATGGAGGAGCCAGATGCAAGGATGGTCATATTTTTTGGACTATCCAGGTGCCCTTGAAGATTAAGGCATTCATGTGGTTGGTCATGAATGATGCAATCTTATCGAAAATCAACCTACTGAAGAGAGGCATGCAGATTGATGGGGCATGCATTAGATGTAACAACTGTGATGAGGACACTCGACACATTTTTTTCAAATGTCATAAGGCTGCACTAGCATGGAAAGTCATTTGCCTAGGGTTTGGGTGTCTAGATAGTCCTGACTCTTTTTCTCAAGCTTGGGAGTTAGGGAGGGGGGGGGGAACATTCGAAAAGAGGATAGAGAGGTGTGGGATATTGCGGTTGCGGGAACTATATGGGGCTTGATGCTAGATCAAAATAATCTATGTTTTCGTAACTGCAATCAAAGATTTTCTGTACTTATGCATAAATTTTTTGGATTTATTCATGCTTGGGCAGGAAATGCGGGGCTAAGGAAGAAGCTGAGAATGGAAGAGGAGTAACACAACTTCGGTGGGCTAAAGAACGGGGTTCTACGGCTGAACGGGGTTCTACGGCTACTATTGAAGATTGACTCTTTCTTGTTGTATTTTGATTTGCTATTAGCAAATTTTTCGAGCATCTTTAGGTAGTGATTCTTAATGTTTTGGATGTAACTTGATCGGATTGTGTAACTGATTCTACTCTATTTCGTTAAATTCCTATTAATGAAACGATGACAATAGTCATCTTTATTATCAAAAAAAAAAAACTTCAGTTGCCTTGATATTTCAATATCTTCTTCAATCATTGTCAAAAAAAGCTTTACAATGACATTACAAAGAGATTCAATTGCCTTCAATTGCCTTGATGACCATCATTATTTGATATAGTTGAAGCATTTTGGTTAGGTACTGATTCGGTGCCTGAGCATGGCCTAATGTTGGGAGAAGCGACCTATATACAAAAATCAATATTAGAAATATACTTCTAAATCTGATGTGAAATACTGATATAAACATACTGGGAGACACAAATAAGACATAAGCTAAGGCTATTGAAATGTTCTCGTTAATGCAGCAAACTCCTTTTATATGCAATTCAATTTCGACTTGGTTTTGCTTCAGAATCACTGGCGAGTTCATCTATTTTGATGCACTTTTGCTCCGTCACGATCTCACACGGGCACTAGACAATTCAAAAAGACAATTTGGAAATCTAATACTTGAAAAATTATTAAAAGAAGCTTTAATTATAAGTGATAAGGTTAACAGAGATTGGAAAATATTATTTGATTATTGGGATTGATTATAACTGAGTACAATGACTCCTATATATAGGAGAGAACCAAATACTAAACTGATACATAACCCGATATGGGACTAAATATATATTACAATATCTAACACCCCCTTTTCAAACTCACGGTGGGTCAAACAGAGTGAGTTTGCCCACCAAGTAACGAAATCTCTAAACAGTGTAGGATTTGGTGAAGAAGTCAGCTGTCTGCTGTGAAGATATAACAGAATGTAGGAAAATGGTCTCTGCTTCAAAGCGCTCACGAACATAGTGGCAATCTATCTCTATGTGCTTCGTTCGCTCATGAAAGACCGGATTGTTTGTAATCTGCAATGCACTCTCGTTATGACACTCATATCGGATAACAGGCAACAAACATGAACAATCTCTCTAGTAGTAGCTGCCACTGCTCTGTACTCAGCTTCAGCGAAAGATGCAACAACTGTCTGTTTCTTGCTTCGCCACGAGATCAGCGAATCACTAAGAAACAAACAAAAACTTGTGGTAGACCGTCTAGTAGTAGGATCACCCGTCCAGTCTGAATTAGATATGCACTGAGCTCCAGTTTGGATGCAGAAGGCATGAATATTGAGAGTGTGATAGTGCTTCGAAGATATCTAAGGATCCATAGAAGATAATTGTAGTGAACTGATGTAGGAGTAGAAACAAACTGACTGCATGAGTAATATCGGGTCTTGTCATGCATAAGTAGACAAAATGTCAAACAATCTGTCTGTGTCTAGTTGGATCTGGAAGGAGCTCGCCATTTGTGGGACGAAGCTTCACATGAAGCTCTAAGGGAGTAGCAACTGATCGACTGTCAGAGAGACATGCAGCGGAGATAATATCTGATGTGTATTTCTGTTGAGAAATGAGCATGCCTCGTGATCCATGGGCAATCTCTAAACCCAAAAAGTAGCATAGTCTACTAAGATCTTTCATATGAAACTATTGGTGAATGTCGTGTTAGGTGAATGCAATGCCTGTGGAGTCATTCCTAGTAATAATCATATCATATACATACAATAGTAGAAGTACTCTCCCCTGTGGTGATGACCGCATAAACAAGAGTGGTCCTGTGAACTCTAACTAAAACCAGCTTGGGTGATGACACGGCGAAAACAAAAACCAGGCTCTAGGGGCCTGTTTCATGCCATATATAGCACGACTGAGACGACAAACATGACGATGAGGAGTGGTAAGGACAGAAGGAGGATGCATGTAAACAGCATCAGATAATGTGCCATGAAGAAATGCATTCTTCACATCCATCTGGTATAACGACCACTGACGAACAGAGGCAACGACAAGAAGAGTACGAACTGTAGTCATCTTTGCAACTGGGGTAAAGTCTCATTATAATCAATAACATGCTCTTGAGTAAATCCTCGAGCAACTAGACGAGCCTTGTGCTGCTCAATGGAGCCATCAGGTCGATATTTGACATTGAAGATCCATTTGCATCTAACAGGCTGAACGCCCACAGGCAGTGGAACAACATCCCAAGTGCTAGTTAGATCAAAAGCACGAAACTCCTATGCAATAGCTTTCCGCCACTCGAGAAATTGAATAGCTTTCTGATAGGTTCTGGACTTACATGTGGAGTGTATAGCAGTGAGATATGCATGAAACTATGGTGAGTAGGAAACAAGGGTGGCAAAACCAAACTGATTAGAGGGACCAGTGGCATTAGGTGTGTAACAAGCCGATTGGATGCCTGAGGTAGAACGTGTAAACTGTCAGACCAGTGGTGGATGGGTAGTGTGTGGGGGTGAGATAGGTGGAGGGGGGCATGCATATGTGGGGATGCAGGTGGTGACGATGCAGGATGCAGCGGGGATGTAGGTGGTGTCCCCGTAAAAGGAATAATAGGTGCAACGTCAGTATGAGGTGGGAAAGGAGCTAAAGGAGTGGGATCATATGTAATGCATGAAGGTAGGGTCGGGGAGATAGGTCCAACTATAGGGGAATCGAGAAAACTAGCATCCTCAGGAGAAGTCTACTAGTAGGGAGTGTCTTCCACAAAGGAGACATGTCGGGAAATATGAACACGACCCATCACATAATCAAAAAAACGATATCCTTTATGTTCTGGACTGAGACCGAGATGAACACACTTAGTAGCTTGAGCGGTGAGCTTCATGCACTCAGTGGGAGGAAGAAGGACATAACAGGTGCACCCAAAAGTACGGAACATACTATAGTCTAGTGGTGAGTGTCGAAGAGCCTCATAAGGTGACGTGCCAGATAGAGCAGATGGGGGAGTGATGTTAATGAGACTGACATACTTCATGACAGCTTCAACACAGAAAGAATGAGGAACAGAAGAGGATAGTAGAAGAGCGCGAACTATCCCAAGGATGTGACAATGCTTGCGTTCAGCTACACCATTCTATTCATGTGTGTGATGGCATGATTGCTGAAAGAGTGTACCATGAGATTGAATGATTGATCTCATAGTAGTGAAAGTGTACTCACGAGCACCGTCTGAGCGAAAGGTTTTGATACGCACACCAAACTGAATGTGAACTATGTTCATAAAGAACTGGTAAATGTCAGGTATCTCAGAGCGTTGGCGTATAAGAAACACCTATGTGTAGCAAGTATGGTCATCTATGAAACTAACATAATAGAGTTAACCTTTGTGAGAAGGTATAGGTGATGGTCCCCATATGTGAGAGTGAATAAGCTGAAAAGGATGGGTGGTTTGAGAAGTGCATTTGTGATTAAAAGGGACTACTATGTGTTTGGCCAAATAACAACCATGACAATCAGACAAATGAGTAAAAGAAAGAGGACCAAGGTCACCACTATGGGCTAAAGTTTTGAGTCAAGACTCGCTAATTTGTTCTAAACATTTGTGCCACAAATCAACATCAGAGTGCACAACACCAACAAAATGAGGATGAGATTTATGTTCATGAAGAAAATCTAGGTGATATAGAAGACCCTGTCGACTAGTACACCCAAACTCTTGACCAGTGTGAGAATCAGTATTAGAACAACCGAAAGAATCAAATGTACAACAAGGCCACTATCGCACAGTGCACTAATGGAAATAAGATTTCTGGATAAATGAGGAGCATAAAGAACATAGGGCAACGTGAGAAAGGGAGAGCTAATAGACCCTGTGTGTGTAGTGAGAAGTTGTGAGCCATCAGCAGTGTGTAAGGATGGAGAGTGAGAGGGACGGGTAGTTCTGGTGGCTAGCAGTGTATAATTACTAGTAAGATGATGTGAAGCACAAGAACTAAAATCCAAGAAGAATTCATACCGGGAGTAAAAGAGAATGCAGGGAAAGAGGGGTCAGTAGTGATAGATTGACCCAAAAGTTGGAGTTCTAGCTGAGCAAGGCGATGCTGAAGATTAGCCCAATCAACACGAGTCGGCAAGGCTGGAGTAACGGTCTTGGTCGAGGATGTAAGGAAAGAGGTGCTGCGAGGAGGAATGAAACTGATGTCATTGTGGTAGAGAGCAAAATGTGGATAGAACTGCTGCTGGTGTCGGGATTGGGGTAGGGAGATGGAAGGTGCTACTAGTTGCGGAAGGGGTGGGGTAGTGTTGAGGATGACGTTGGGAGGAGAAGGGATGAGGTCAAAATCAGGATGATGAAGGTGCTACATTTATCTGAATCTAGATGGAGATTGGGATGTGAGGGAGAGTGAAGTGGGAGATGTAGCAGCGGGGAAGCCGATGAGATTGAGGTTCCATTGGAGAAGCACAGGTACTTGCAAAAAAAAATCGGATTTTCTGTTGTTGGAAGAATTTGGAAACGGGTTTCGGGTTTTGGTTTTGTGGATTTGGGTATAAGGTTAAACGGGTCGGGTTTGGGATATAGGGTAGGGTAAGGATTTGAGTTGAAAGAAAATAGGGTTTCAGATATTTTGGAATGGGTTTGGGTATTATTGGAAGGGGGTAGGGTTGGGGTGTGGAGCGGGTCGGTGGGGGTTGTAGTAGTCGAGCGTGGAGGAGGAGGAGGGGGGGGGGGGGAGCGCAGGAGACTGATATTTGGAAACATGTTTGGGTAGATTAGGGTTGGAGGAAAATCATCGGGAGAAACGGCTGGGGTTTAGTGGTAGCTAGGGTTGTAGTAGCCGAGCGTGGAGGGGGGAGGGGAGCAAGTCGCAGGAGACGACGACAACAATGGTGGTTAGTGCGTCGTGGTGAAGGAGTGGACGGTGGTGGTGGAGGAAGGGCTCGATGGCGGAGGCAATGGCCAGGGCATAGCAGTTGGATGGAGAGAAAGGCAGAATCCCAGTTTTAGTGCAGTACTGTCTTGCTGTCCTGAACTAGAATTTTCATTGCACTATTCTTTTATGTGTTATCTTTAGTCTGTATATGTTTGTTAGCCGCCCTGAACCTGTTACATGTTTGTACCATGCTATTCTCACTCTGTTTTCTGCACATACATGTCTGTCTGATAATAATAACAAAATAACCAAGCTGGGGTTTAAGGGAAAGATCTAGTAGTGGAAAATATAAAAATGTGTACTGAGAAGAGGGCCCGTGTTCCCTATCTTTTACGTGTTCATGACTACATGATACACGACTCTGTTTATCTGAACTCTGACTACATTACTTCCCTATAGGAAGGTGTACTCAGAAGAGAACCCATAGGTTCAATCTGTCTGTCTGATCTGTATCTGATATCTGTCTGTCTGACCCCAAAGTACACTACCCTATGGACTCCAATACAAAATCTAAACGAAACTGTTTGAATGTAGCAACCATGTGATAAAAAAATTGGGGTGCATGAAGTGCTACCTAGATAGTAATCACACAAGACTTATAAAAACATGACATCTGTTATCTGTTATCTGTATCTGTTTACTTGACATCTGTTATCTGATTATCTGTTTTTTGTCTGACTATCATCTGACACTATCATCTGTATATTTGTCGACATACCATCTGACACTTGATACTTGACACATGTTACTGATATGTTATCCTAATTCATGTTAGATATTACATTTCTGTTGACATGCCTATACCATGCTATGTTTGCCTTGTTGTTATTTTATATTTGTTATTTATCCCATGCACTTGTATTCTGCACAACAAGCAGCCCGTAACTTGTATTGACGGGAGTTTGTTTTTCTCTTTTTTCTTTTTCCTGCAATTTATTAATTGCAAATCAGGATGACCAGTTGCCAGATGGAGTTGGTGACATGAGATATTAGTGCTGGAGTTTTGCATTTATTATTATTATTTCTGTAGCTTAATTGGAATAATGTATCTGTACTTGGATTTATTTGTTTTTGGGCAATGTGATCAAGGATATTAATTTATTCAGATCTGATTTATTTGAGATTATATTATATTTTGGTTTCAAGTAAATTTATGTTGGTATATTTGATTCAATTATGCATACTTGGTTGACTTTTCTTGCTTCTGAGTCTGATTTTCTTGTGAAATGTGGTAAAGATCCTGACAGCTTATGGATGATGAAAATCATTCGTTGGGCACAGTCACGTATCCATATTCCATATTTCTTTTTGTTAAGCGGGGCGTGACAAGGTTTTTAGTGTTATCAGAGCACCAGGTATGATTAATCTATTAGTTGCCTAATATATTAGACAAGCTTGGCTCGAACTGGGATCGGCTCAACATTTCACCAACCATTCATGCATAAATGAATTATGATCAACAGTGATCTAGAAACTAGTCTTGTTCCATTTATTTTGATCCCTTCTTATTCAATTCCTTGATTCCTTGATTCTTCCGTCTTCGTCGTTCTCTTTGATTGATATCTTCTTGGGTATGAATTCATTCTTTTCGTACCCATATCCCTTTAATTATGGTGCCATCCATTCTTTTTATTTTCTGCTTGGTCCGTTAGTCGGCATCACTGGATACTATTGGCAGAGTCTTCCCGATCAGAGTTGCGGCGAAAGCGTGGTGGACCCATAACCTACAGGTCCCAGGATCCCCTTGTTGTTTCTCCTTCCCTGCATTGTTTGCTTCTCTATCCCTTGCATTCTTCTTCACCCGTTGATTCATGATTTGATTCAATTCTTTCCAGTCCATTCTCTCCTTGATTCCCGTTCTGCCTACTCCCTATCTTGTTTTGTTATCTTGTGTTGTTCTTTCCTTTTGAGACTGTTTATTCTTTTTCATCCATGCCATTTGACCATCATGGTTATCCATCTTCTATCTTTTCTGGTGTTGCCACTGCTTTGTTCCTTTCCCTTTAACCTTCTGTTTTGTTACCCTTCCCCAAGTTGCTTTTGCCTTTTCCTATGTACCGCCTAAGCAAATTTCGAGGACAAAATTTTGTTGTAAGGTGGGTAGGATTTGTAACTCCTGTTTTTCATTTTCTGTATTTTGGGTGTATTTTCTTTTTCTGTGTTTTATCTGGGTTTGGGTTCTTTATAAAAATTTTTGCTTTCTTAAATTCTTTTTATTTTAAAAATATTTTGTATCTCCTGTTAAAATATGTTCTTTTCACTAATTGTACTTATTGTTATTTTCAATGAGTCTTATATTATAATACAAACCCATTATTCTTTTTATTATTACTATTATTTTTCTACTATTATTATTATTATTATTATTATTATTATTATTATTATTATTATTATTATTATTATTATTATTTTATTTTATTTTAAAGTACAAACCAAGTACATTATTTGTATATGACTATCCTAACTGTTTGTGAAAAGTTAAATATTAATCTATTTGTATTTTTCAAATTAATTTTTATTGAACCCTGTAAAATATTTTGCAACCTATGAGAAATTGTGAATTTGTATTTTATAAATCCTATTTATAATTTCCCTATTGGTTTTTAATACCCTTAAACCCATTTAACCCCTATCCATTAGGCGCCAAAACCAATTAACCTTAAATAAACCCCTCCAACCCGTTAAGCCCTAACCCACAACCTTATAACCCTCTACCCGTTACCTAAATACCCATTATATATTACCCTACCTGAAATCCTTCTTCTCCCCCTATATGTACCTCTGTGTAACCCTAACCGAACTTCAGTCTCTTCATCTACCCTAGCCGCCTAATCTACTTCATCCCTACCACCTTAAAAACCCAACCCCTTCAGCCGCTCTCCCTGCTCCCGACTTCCTCTTCCAAGCCCCGTCTCCCTCTCTATTCCGTTCTGCCCTGTCCCTCCGTCCTGTTCTCCTCTCCTGCGGCAACGCCAGAGAGTCGCCAGCCCCCTTTCGCTCATCTCTCTCCCTCCCCCTCTCGCTCATCTCTCTCCCTCCGCCCTGCAGTGCGGTGCCACCTGCAGCCAACCCCCTGGTCCACTCGCGCCTCCTATGTCGCGACCTTCAACTGTCTCCCTCTCCATCTATCCTCTTCATGTCTCTCCTCCCGGCGCCGCTCAGCCTCGTGCCCTGCTCCCTGTTTGACTGCAGCAACGCCGACAGCCCAAAGCTCTCAGCGTGACCACCCCCTGGTTAGTGACTCCCCCGATGCTCCTCCCCTCGGATCCACATAGTGCAGTACAGCAACCTCTCCTCAGTGCGTCTCTACATCCCGAAGCTCCTCCACTGCGACTGCAGTGCTTGCCGCTCCAGTGCCCTCCCCTGTGCCGTGACCTTCCGTCATAGCCACTCCGACAGCCTACAAAGCAGCCAGCAAGGCCCACTGCCGTTGCCGCTGTCCGTTGTGCCTGGACGCCGCTCGGTTCTGATAGCCCCAGAACGCTGTCTCCCGCTCGCTCTCTCTCTTGGTTGCACATGCACGAGAGTTCCACGTGTTAGTGTGTGGTCTCGAGTTTTGTTCGTTGTGTTCGTGCCCGGGAATCCGTTCTCATTATTCTAGTTTTTGCTTCGTTTTCATCATCGTCTCTCAGGCAAGTAACTTTTATTCTTTTCTTTATATAATACAAGTACTAAATACTGCCTGTAGTGTAGTTGGGTTCTAGAGACAATTTGTGTGTGTATTCTCTGTTATCTATTGTCTTTATTGTGATGATTTGACCATAGTTGCCTCATGACACATATGACATGATACAACCTAGGGTTGACCACTTTTGATGTATATGTTCATGCTACTTTGAGATATCTGTGCTTGATGTGTTATTCGTTATATACTTGTCGAAAACTTGTAAAATACCCTATACCATGTTGTTTGGACATCTAGTATACTATATTTCATGTTTGGGTTGATTTGGATGAATTTCGTGTGATCTATGTTGTTTTGTGTGTGAAGAACGAATCTGTAATTTCTGTTACCCCGACGTTGTTCAGTATTTTAGACCCTATTAATGTCAATATTTGAAAATATTTTGTGAATATGATTTGTAGAGAATTCTATATATTTTCCAACCCTTCTGACCGATCTCAGTTTCGTTTTACGAGTTGTGAGTTATGCCTATTTTACTACTGAGGTGTAGAAAGATTTCCAGACTGCATTTTCTATGAATTCTGAAGAGTAATTTATTCTGGTATTAACATTATTATTTTGATCTGAAATTTTTCTCAGTAATTCTCGACTTGATTGGGGTTTATCTAGATTTTTCGTGGATTTAATTAATGAGTTTTCATGATGTTTTCCTGACTTTGAATACAATATTCTGATTTCTGACTTAACGTGTTTTCTGGATTCAAATCAATTTTGAATTATGTTTTTGTGAAATACCATATGACTTATATATGTTTGCTGGATTCGGTTGGGAGTCTATTTTCCAGATTCCTTGACGGATTTAGGTTTGCATTTTTGTAGCAACGGGAATCCCAGTTTTAGTGTAGTACTATCTTGCTGTCCTGAACTAGAACTTTCATTGCACTATTCTTTTATGTGTTATCTTTAGTCTGTATATGTTTGTTTTTCACCCTGAACCTGTTACATGTTTATACCATGCTATTCTCACTCCGTTTTCTGCACATACATGTCTGACTGATAATAATAACAAAATAACCAAGCCGGGGTTTAAGGGAAAGATCTAGTAGTGGAAAATAAAGAAATGTGTACTGAGAAGAGGGTCCGTGTTCCCTGTCTGTTACGTGTTCATGACTACATGATACACGACTCTCTTTATCTGAACCCTGACTACATTTCTTCCATATAGGAAGGTGTACTCAGAAGATAACCCATAGGTTCTATCTGTCTGTCTGATCTGTATCTGATATCTGTCTGTCTGACCCTCGAGTACACTGCCATATGGACTCCACTACGAAATCTAATCGAAACTGTTTGAATGTAGAAACCATGTGATAAAAATTTGGGGCGCATGAAGTGCTACCTAGATAGTAATCACACATGACTTATAAAAACCTGACATCTGATATCTGTTATTTCTATCTATTTACCTGACATCTGTTTTCTGAATATCTGGTATTTGTCTGACATCATCTAACACTATCATCTGTATATCTGTCTGCATACCATCTGACACTTGACACTTGACACATGTTACCTGTATCTGTTAATATACCATGCTATCTGATCAGTTATCCTAATTCATGTTAGATATTATATTTCTGTTGACATGCCTATACCATGCTATATTTGCTCTGTTGTTATTTTATATTTGTTATTTATCCCATGTACTTGTATCCTGCACTACAAGCGGCCCGTAACTTGCATTGACGGTTGTTTGTTTTTCTCTTTTCCTTTTTTCTGCAATTTATTAATTGCAGATCAGGATGACCAGTTGCCAGATGGAGTTGGTGACATGAGATATTAGTGCTGGAGTTTTGCATTTATTATTATTATTTCTGTTGCTTAATTGGAATAATGTATATGCACTTGGATTTATTTGTTTTTTGGGCAATGTGACCCAGGATATTAACTTATTCAGATATGATTTATTTGAGATTATATTATATTTTGATTTCAAGTAAATTTCTGTTGGTATATTTGATTCGATTATGCATACTTGGTTGACTTTTCTTGCTTCTGACTCTGATTTTCTTGTGAAATGTGGTAAAGATCCTGATAACTTATGGATGATGAAAATCATTCGCTGGGATTAGTCACGTATCCGTATTCCGTATTCCTTTTTGGGAAGCGGGGCATGACAAAAATAAACCAACATTTGGAAACAATAATAAAATCCGGGTCATAAGCCCAATACAATAATAATCCAATCCCAAATAGATAATAAGTCTCGATACATTAAGTTCAATAAAACGATAAGCAATTAAAAGCATTAAAACTTCAGAATCTTTATTCTCCAATCTCAGCAGGCAATTCTCTTTCATCACTTGTGAACACTTCGTCTAAAAAGAGGAGAAAATTTTTCCTTAGAGCAAGTCGTGGACAGCAAGTAGAGAAAACAAGGAACAATGGAATAACGATATAACAATGAATCAATGGATCAATAAGAATCAATAACATGAGACAATAACAATAATTGATGCAATGGTGTAACAATGATTCAATATTCGGTAACAATTATCAATGATCAATATCAATAACACTTAGCCAATATTCGATATCAATAAGAACAATAATGAATAATATGCAATGTCGATGTGGTGTCAATCCTTAAGTCTATTAATCATTTTAATCCTAACTAATGTAGCACTTCATGCGTCCCATATATTTATCACATGGTTGCTACATACAAACAAGTTACGTTTAGAATTAGTGGTGGATTTTATAGTTCATGTACTCGGAAAACGATATAAACGATTCTATTCAGTATTCAGTTATCCAGCCATTCAGTTATTCAGTATCAATATCTATGGAATAATATGCAGTTATCCAGTTATTCAGTCATTCAGTCATTCAATAATTGTAGGGAAACCACAATCTCCCTTCTAAGTACAGTCTCTATATTATCCACTACATAAGTCAACCCTTAAACCCTGGCTTGATTAACAATTTTATTAATATAACAATACAATACAATATGCAAATATGAGACATTAGATGGACAATAGTAAGAATGGGGGAACAATAGGACGATAACTTAGATAGGACAATTAGAATGATGACAAAGACATTAGGATCATGCAATGCAACATATACACTTCGATTCATGCAATACAATGATATAGGATTAATTAATTCAAGAAAATCTGAAAAGTATAATTCTAGAAATAAAAACACAGCAGTAGTAAAACGATCATAATTTTTTCTATACAACTCGGAATTCAGAAATTCAAGATGTTCTGGAAACTAGAAAGATAAGGCTACAATTCTCATTCAGAAAGTAATTTATTTTAAGATCATTTACTGGGTCAAAAATACCAGACAACATACAGCCAGTAGGCAAGATACAGTTTTAAGGGTATTTTTCATGAAAATAAATTAATTAAACATGATGGGTATCAATTCTATAGTCAATGAACTTCATAATCAGCATGATGGAGTAATAACATGATGAATAAAATTAAGAACACATACATACATACATTAATTTATCATCAATCAACCATCAATCGATCAATCAACATACAACCTAACAATTATCTATACAATAATTAATTGTGTTATGATTATACGTGTAACCCTATCATGAATACTACAGGGATGCAAGGAAGATTCAATCTTTGGAGTCAAAAGTGGCACGAAGTCAAGAATATTAGGGTTAGCTCGTGTAAACCCTCAATAGACCCAACGAAGATATTCAATACAACGATATGATAACGAATAGGATTTACTTGCAAGAATTTCAATAAAACTTGAATTTGATACGATGTACAATTCAAGAGGACAGTGACTTGCCTTTTGGATGATAAAATTGAATACCAAGAATAACGGGATGAGAATCTCGACGACGAACCACGAAACATGGAAGCACGGAAGCATGTTCAAACCCGTGCAAACACACACAGTCCAAAGCAATCCACCAAACAACAAATACACAGCCAATATCTCCATAAACCCAACAGAAAACACAGTGTTGCCGCTGAATCTGGTGTGGGGGCAAACAGATAGTATTTGTGGGTTCTTGGGAAACTTTGAATAACAAGCCAATTACCTGTTCCGCCGGAGTTTGACCGTTGCTCCCGCCGTTCACCTGTAAGAAGTGCGAGACACCGGGGTTGTTCTCGGCGACGCACCCTCCGACGCTCAAGTCAGTAATCAGGGAAGATTATGAAAGAGCGCAAAAACTGGAGAAAGATTGATTACCTCTTAATGGAGATGGATAGGGGGTATTTATAGGCGCCGCTGGGATCAGATTAGGAATGTAATCCCCCTGTGGTTAGATAAGGAATGTAATCCCTAATCCCCAGTGAAGGGATAACTATGAATCAGGACCGTTGATTAGGATTGAATCAGAAACCCTAATTCTATCCCTTCTGGACCGGGTTTGCTGCGGGTTGCAACCCGTACCCAATTGAGGTGGATCCGTTTGCGGGTAACTGGGTCTTCAGGGAAGATAACCAATACCCGCTTCAGACCCGTCGGTGGGTGAAATTGCCGTTTTACCCCTGAGCTTCAAGATTCGTGCCCCATCTGGACGGTTCCGATTTAACCCCATTTTTAGCCATATCACGAGCCCCCCACTCCTAACGACTGAGTTTGATTAGCCTTTGAGGAGTAGTTTAACTGTTTTAGTGGCTAGTGGAGTTGTATCGGAGTCCGAATGGGGGGTTTTGAATCTCGAAGGGGGTAGTGAGGTGATTTTTGAAGCTGTAAGCTGATCTTAAGCTTTTCTGAATATTCGTCAGGTCTTTATCTATTTTTTTGGATTATTTATTTAATTTTGCGATGTGTTAACCAGTCGTTCGGGGGCCTTCACAATACATTCTAGGCAATAATTGTTCGTTAAGGGGTTCAAAAATATTCCCCCGAATTTATAATTATTTTCTAGAATTTCTAGTGATTTTTTCCGAATTTTTAGTAATTTTTTCGCAATTTTTAAATAAATAAAACGATTAAAATAGATAAAAACTGATTTTTAATACCTATTTATGGCGTGGCTTGATCTGGGCCCTTTATCTGTGTTGAGCACGATTTTCTGGGCGATCGGACGGTCGTAGTCGCTCGGTGGTTTTTTTCTCCGTTTTGGAGCTCGGATGGACACTTGCTCGGCAGCCGACCGGAGGTCTAGGGGCTCGGCAGTCCGAGCGACGTGGCGCGATCTGTGCCGTCGGATCCCGACACGAATCTCGAGGAGGCGCGTTTCCCAAGAAAACGTTATCTTGTCGTTGAGCGCACGTGGCACGATCTGGACCGTCCATCACCAGAAGCGCGAATTTCTGGAAGATCTAATGGTCGTTGTCGCTCGGCGGCCTTTTTCCTCCATTTTGGAGCTCGGATGGGCACTTGCTCGGCAGCCGACGGAGGTCTAGGGGCTCGGCTGTCCGAGCGACGTGGCGCGATCTGAGCCGTTAGATGGTGGCACGAATCTCGAGACGGGCCCAGTTCCCAAGAAAACACTATCTTGTCGTTTAGCGATGCTGGCAAGATCTGGGCCGTCTGATCGAGATCTTACACGAATGTTGAGGGAAAAGTGAATTTTTTCCGTTTTGGGGCTCGGATGGGCACTTGCTCGGCAGCCGACCGGAGGTCTAGGGGCTCGGCTGTCCGAGCGACGTGGCGCGATCTGAGCTGTTAGATGGTGGCACGAATCTCGAGACTGGCCCAGTTCTCAAGAAAACACTCTTGTCGTTTAGCGACGCTGGCAAGATCTGGGCTGTCTGATCGAGATCTTACACGAATGTTGAGGGAAAAGTGAATTTTCTCCGTTTTGGGGCTCGGATGGGCACTTGCTCGGCAGCCGACCGGAGGGCCTGAGAGTTCGGCTGTCCGAGCTACGTGGCGCGATCTGAGCCATTGGATGGTGGCACGAATCTCGAGACGGGCCCAGTTCCCAAGAAAACACTATCTTGTCGTTTAGCGATGCTGGCAAGATCTGGGCCGTCTGATCCAGATCTTACACGAATGTTGAGGGAAAAGTGATTTTTCTCCATTTTGGGGCTCAGATGGGCACTTGCTCGACAGCCGATCGGTCTCTTTGATGTTGGGGTCGGATCGCACGTCACTCGGATTTTGATCCCAAGTGTGCCGAGCTATTCGACTTGTATCGAAACGTTTTGCCTTTTCGCCAACCGTTGCTGCTCGGTTACAAAGTCGTTTGGGCTTTCGTAACGCTTCAAGAGCCGATCGAGAGTCGCGCCCTTTCGTTACGAAGTCCAAGAGACTTTTTCTTTTACTATAAGACTTCACTTCCCCCACCCCCAATCTCATTATTCACTTTTACTTTCTTACTCAAGTTTTTACTCTTCACCATCGAAGTTTTTAGCTCCCGGGTGGCACTGCTAGCTGTCGCGGCAAGGCATTTCTTTGCTCCGGCGAACTTTTCCGACCGTAACAGTCACTTCAAGGTCAGTCTCTCTCCTTTCTCTTTAGAAAAAATGGTTAAGATTACTTCTTCGGATGAGACCCCCGCCTCAGACCGAGTCGTTAGCCGAGAGGGTAAAGAGAAGGAGGTGGTAGAGCCGACCGAGCAGACCGTGGTCCGGCCGAGCAAGAGTGGGGAGGTCGCCGAGCCACTCCAGGAGGTTTCACCGAGGTCCCGGAAGGGTAAGGGAGTGGTTACAGTCATAGAGCACCCGAAGACGGCAGGGGAGTTCGGTCGGCAGCCGATCACTCTGTCGAGCGTGGGGGAGTACGGAGCTACTCCGAAGAAATGCTGGAAAAGGTGACCCAGGGCACCGCCAAGTCGGTAGAGGAGAATGAACCGAGAGAGATGTCCGAGGTGGACCAAATCTCTTCGGTCCTTACCGAGGCTGATCTGCATCGGATCCGGACTAGATTCCAGATCCCTGCCGAGTACGGGCTACTTCTCCCCGGACCCGGTTTCCGAGCCTGCACGTCGTATTCGGCCGACACGTGCATTTTTCCGGTCGACTCCTTGGTCGCCGAGCTTCGTTTGTCGTTGCACCCGTTCATTGTCGAGGTCCTCAATTGGTACGGCCTGAGTCCTGCCCAGCTGATGCCGAACACTTGGAGGCACGTCTTGGCATTTGTTCTTCGGTGTCAAGAGATCAGCGCCGAGCCAAGTCTATTCCTTCTTCGGAGCCTCTACCGTCCTTGCCAGCCGAACAGGAACGAGCAGAGGTTCTACCTTTCGTCGCGGACAGGCGTGAAGTTGATCGAGAACCCGGACTCGATCAAGCATTGGAAGGAGAAGTACTTTATTGTCCGAGCTCCCGAACCCTGGGCAATTCTGATAGCTTGGTCGAGGGAGGGCCTGCCCAAGCGAGCAAAGAGAGAGCCAGTGCTTAGTGACGAGGAGGCCGAAGTCCTCAAGAAACTCCTTGGCCTGCCGACGCTTAGTTGGAAGGACATCACCGAAGAGGCCTTGTTTCGAGGGGGTCTCAGTCCGATCAATCTTAGTATGCCTTTAGTATTTTTACTTTTTCCTTGAAGTTCTTGGAAATTTTTCTAAGTTTTTTCCGTTCGGTTTGTGCAGAGTCTTCCGGCAATGACTATAGGGCATTGATGGCAAAGGCCAAGGCGGCTAGGGAGCAGGAGGCGAAGAAGAAGAAGAGACCCTCGACAGGGCCTCAGGGCGGCCGAGTGCCGAAGATACCTTCGGTCCCAAAGACCGCCGACCTGCAGGTGGTCGTGCTCCCGGATGCCGATCCCGAGCAAGACCAGGTCGCGGCCTCCGATCTTCCTGTCTCGGATGCGCCGACTCCAACGGCGAAGACAGATGCTCCCGGCTCGTCGAGCGGCGCGTTCAACGTGAGTGCGACGTTAGCCCTTCAAGTTCTGCCTCTCACCGCCGAAGCGGAGAAGATTCTGACCGAGGAGCATAAGCGGATCTTCATCCCCGACTGGCAAGTAATGAAGGTCGACGGCTTCTTGGGGGACGGCAACATTTGTATGCAGGCGGTGAAGCACCTGCCGACCCCGAAGGACCGAGCGGCGCTTAAGTCCAGGGAGGTCGGGGACGCTACAATGCAGATTGCTCAGAACACGATGTCGGTAAGTAGACCGAACACTTTCTTCTTGAAGCATTTTTTTCGAAATTTTCTAAGTTTTTAGGTCCGGATTCTAACTGTTTGTTCTCTTTTCAGACCCTCTGCCACTTCAACTTTGTGCTCGAAGAGTTCGCGAGCAAAGAACAGGAGTTGACGGCGCTGTGCGATCGGGAGAGGTCGGAGTGTGCGAAAGCTGTAAAGCTGTTCGAAGCCTGAGCAACTTCTTTCGTTAAAGCACGGTGCGGAAGTGGCAGGGTTGGAGGCGAAGCTGGCCGAAGCTATGCAGCGGTCGGCGGACGAGGCAGCCAAGCTCGAGGCCTCGGAGAAGGAGAATGCCGCGCTTAAGGAGGAGCTGGCCAAAGCACGGTCGGAGGCAGAGAAAGCTCGGAAGGAGACCGAAAGGGTCATGGCCAAGCACCAATCGAAGGTGGCAAGGGCGAAAAGGGCTGTCCAGAAAGAGGCCGAGGAGCATATGTTTAAGAACATGGAGGATGCGTACGGCCGAGCCCTACTTCATATCGCAGCTCGGAACCTGGGGTTCGACACCTCCTCCTACCACTTTTACGACCCTGTGGAGGGGGAGGAGGAGCTTCCTTAGGCAATGCTCGGCCCCGAGGGACAGGCCGACGGTGTCAAAGGCATGGGCGAGATAGAGGCTGAAGGTGAGGAGGAGGACGGCTCCGAGGACGACGACGAGGATGAGGACATAGGAATCGTCGAGGGGTCGGCAGACCCGAGCGACAAAAAGGTCGACCCCTGACTTGGTTGTGTCTTTGGTTTTCTTTTTGCTTCTTTTTTTTTGTAAAGCCTGACTGCGGACTGGCCACCGCTCTTGTAATGCTTTTTAAGTTTTGAATGAAAACACTTTTTGCTTGGCCAAAAATTCTCCAAGTGTTAGACCTCGGATTTTGTGTTTGACTAGCCGCAAAATTTCTCCAAGTGTTGGGCATCGGATTTACCTTTGCTTTTCAGGTGAAGTTTGGTCCGATCACGGAGGTTTCGTATCTTCGTAAGGAGCTGAAAGAAACGAAGCGAGAGCTTTCCCATAGCCGAGAGAGGCGATTTTATATGCTCTTGAAGTTGGAGGAGATAAAAGCAGCTGCGAAGGGGTATTGTCGTGAGTTGAAGCAACTACGGAAGCAACCCCAAACTTCTCGTCTCGAAGGTGAGATAGAGCGGCTTCGTAGGGAGCTTTTCGTTGTCGAGCAAAAGAATAACGAGCTCTTGGCCGAGATCCGTCACTTGGAGGTAACGGAGAAAGAACATTCGGCGGAAGAAGAGAAGTTAGCTTCCGAGTTGGAGAATTTGTCATCCGAGCGCCAAAAGTTGTTGGCCAAGGTCGACAAGCTTAGGAGGATTATGATAGACAGGGGGATCGAGGTCACCCATTATCGACGTCGTGCGACCGATAGTGCCAATGTTGCGGGCTCGTCAAGACCTCCTCATCTGAAGATGTCGACAGAGGGTGATGTTTTGAGAGATAGGATTATCGAGCTGGAGGAAGAGATCGCGTCGCTCAAGCCTCTGCCTGAGAGGGCCAACGTTCGTAGTACGTCGTGTACTCGCGAAGAGAGCGAGAGAGGGATCACTTTCTACGAATTTGCGACTCGTTTGCCTGCGGCGAGGCGGAGTCCTGCTGACGCTCAGAGTAGTGTAGCTGTCTCGTCTAGCGGCATCTCAGTTGGCGCCACAGTTAGAGTTAGCGGCAAAGGGGGATCTCGCTTCGCTGGTTTGGAATCGAGCTCGGATGTTAGGTGTCGCCGCCCCCACGTTTCCTTGAACTGGAGCGTTTCCCTTCCGAAGAGGCACTAAACAAGTTGTATTATGTTCCTTTAAGTTATTGCAAAACTCTGATGTAGCGTCGGTCTAGTTGTATGTAGAGGTACTTTATTTGAATAAAAAACTTTGCTTTGCTTCTGATGCTGCGTTGGGAATATTGGCTTCATGTGTTGGACTTCAGCAATGTTTGAAATTTTGTTGTTTGTCTCTTCTTCTTTTCAGCTCGTGGCAGTAGCTCAAGACGTCGAGCCCACTCGCTCGGATGACCACGCTCGAGTCGAGGTTGGCTCGGGGGTGACGAGGCTGTGCTTGGCGAGGTGCCGAGAGCGGCTCTATGAAGTCGAGCTGGGATTGCGCCGAGCCGAAAGCGAGCGGAACCATCTTCAGCTCATCCTAGGTCGGCGAGACATCGAGATCCGGCGTTTGGAGAGCAGGATCGCCAAGATGACCCTCATAGGAGATGACGAAGGTTCGTCGACTGCCTTTAGCAACGCCCTTCGGATCCAGTGCATTCGGCACAATTTGTCGAAAATAACAGCGGAGAGGGACGATCTGCTTTCTGAGATCCGTCACTTGCAGACTGTAGAGGCGGAGCTTCGGACGGAGGGAGAGGGACTGACGGCCGAGGTTGCCAAACTGATGACCGAACGGGACATTGATGATCGTTTTCAAAGCCAAGTGTAATGGGTTGGCATTGTAATTTTTGTACTTTAAGGCCTTGTAACCTTGTTGTATGGAAGAGACACTTTGCACCGTATCCTAATTATCAATAACATTTCTTTCTCGAACTTGCATGTCCTTTGTAGCTCTGTGTAGTCATTTTGTTTGTGACTGTGTTCATCGCGTCGAGGTCCCTGAGCCGGCCTCTTGCGGTTCGGCGACATGAGCGTTTGGCCAGTGGTGCCGAGCAGCGCTTCGGTCTCCTAATCTTGCGAACTTGCGAGATGAGTCGAGTCTTACCTAATAGTGGGCTCGCTGACCATCGTAAGAGTAGTTCGACGGTTGTGGGAGCAACTCCGACTTGCGAACTACTTCTAGCTCGCTTAGGAGCGAACTTGCGAGGTAGAATCGAGCCAAGTGTTGGACCCCGGAACCATCGTTAGAGTTCAACGGTCGTGGGAGCAATTTCGAATGGCGACCCACTCCTAGCCCGCTTAGAAGCGAGCTTGCGGAGTAGAATCGAGCCAAGTGTTGGACTCCGGAACCATCGTTAGAGTTCAACGGTCGTGGGAGCAATTCTGTAGAACCACGTATTTTCAAATATTATTTTAATTATTTGAAAATGAATTTTAAATGATTTTGAGTATTTGATAAATATTTTCTAAAAGATTTATCTTTTGTACACGTCCAAAACACGTGCAAATGACTTTTGAGAAGTTTGAAAAATTAAGTTTTCTTTATGAAAAATCATTATTTATTATTTGAGAATTATTTAGTATTTTTCCAAATTTTTCAGAAATTAATTATGCCTATTTGCAATTTTTGAGAAAAGAAGGACTTATTTGCAAAATTGACATTTTGAGGGTTAGAGTGCAAAATGTATTTGCTGGACATTCCGATCAGCACTTGTTGAGGTTTAAAAATATATTTTTCTATTAGATCCTAATTTAAATGATATTTGGTTTAATTTTCAAGAAAAGGATTATATATGTAAGATGTACTCTTAAAAAGGATTATTTTGTAAAGTGGGAATAAAACCCTAATATTCTATCCGGCATATATAAGAGAAATTCTCTTTCAGCCGTCATTGTAAAAGAATACAGATTTTTGGTGATTTGGATTTTGAAGAACAAAGGAGGATTCTTGGACCTAGCAAGGAGGAGCTTTTGTGGATCTTTTCTTCAAATCAAAGGTGAGTGGTTTTGTTTTGCTTTGCTTTGTTTTGTTTGTCTTGATTGATGAATGACGTAAGATCTTGTTATGCTTGTTTGTGTTCATTATGTCATTATTTTGTTAGTCTCATTGTATGTATGATATGGATCTATTAGTTGATATGGAGGATGAGAACTCTTATTGATATTGGGATCATGTATGAGAAATATTGAGATTTGTCGAGGAAATGTGGAATTATGAGATCGTATTGTTGGGAGACATATTAAGAATTTATTGTGTTATGATCAGATAATAAACATCCGGATCTCATGATTGTAGTTCAGATTTTATGATAGTGTTGTGAAAGATGTTTGATGAGAAAAACCCTAATAGAAAGATTAAGAGTTTGGATCATGAGGATAGGAGATTTGAGTATTTGATTGATTGAATAATGTATCCATGATAGAGATATTTGAGAGTTGTTCATTTGCCTGGATACAAATTAATTTTTGGGATCGTTGGATCTTTGGAAAGACTCCTGTTTAGTTTTGTGTTCAGACCTATCTTTTGGGAATCTATAGCCGACAGCCGACTGTCTTGCGAAGCAGTCGACTGGTACGAGCCTACTGTGTATTTTTGAGTCTTGAGATTTGTTCGGGACAGTCGACCTAGACTGAGGTCAGTCGACTGATCCTCTGTTTGTGATTTTGTTCAGTCCTTTCGGGACAGTCGACCTATGACCCTTCAGTCGACTCAAATACTTAGATTATTTTGATAAGGACTATTTGAATTTGTCTCGGGGCAGTCGACTGATGACTTGTCAAGTCGACTGGTCATGCCTTAGATTATTTTTTGTAAAATGTTGGGATATGTCCTCTGGACAGTCGACTGGTCCTTTATGCAGTCGATTGGTCCTGAAGGATCCTTGTATTTGATTTGAGATATTTTGTTTAGTGTTTGATTTTGAGATGTTCCGTTAAGAACATGATTTTGAGATATTTTGTTGAGCCACTTGTTTAGTGAAAATTTGTTCAGATATTTGTTTTTGAGTCTCTAGAGGTATGTGACCCTAGTATACCGGTGTTTGTTCAGTTATTTGTTGAGGCTCATCGAGGCAAACTTTCAGTTATGCAGATTTTTAGTCCGGTAGGGTACACTACTCTAGGAGATTTGTTCAGTAACCCAAATTGATAAGGACAGGCATTAGTAGTGTCATGACGAATGGGAACTTGAGTTATGCACCTCAGTATGACTTTTGATGTAGGATTTAATCTCCTGAATTATCCAAGTAGTTAACTTGTGATGTGTGATTTATCTCCGGAATTATCCAGGTAGTTAACCTGAGATGTGAGGTATTTCTCCTAAATTATCCAAGTAATTATCTTGAGATGTGGGATTGAACTACGGAATGATCGGAGTCGAGGCGACGCTTTTGGGGTATTATTGTGATAAGGAATCTATGTTTAGATGTGGGATGATCTCCTGAATTATCCAGGGAAAATACCTGTGATGTGGGATCAATCTCCGGAATGATCAAGCATGGGCAAATTATCATAGTTTATCTTCATCTCTTAGTAGTCATCGTTGTCAGCATGTAGTCATGACGTTTTCTTGAATCACTTTTATGCATTCGGATTTCCTGTTTTTATACACTTGGCTTTTGGATTTGATATCACCTTTTATTCGTTTGGTCGTTACTTCATACTTTAGTGTTTGAGTATTATTTGTTGGATATTATTATTTCAGTTCATTTATGATGTTTTGTTTGATTTGTCACCACTCACACCATTTATGGCTGATCCCGTAGTTTGGGGGTTAGGGTTCAACTCTAGCCTCACATGTTGCAGGTTATTGCTTAGATTGGAGGTCGGATGCTTGAGTGGGCAGTTTGAGATAATTGGATTATTTAGTGATTGGTGTAAAACTGTAAAGGATATTTGAGATCATTTTGAATTGTAAATAAAAAGATTAGTTTGTGTTGAAATGATTAGACTTCCGCTGGGATTTGTAATAATTGTTGTAATAAAAGAGAGAAAATTTTAGTGGGTTTGTTGGTGTTTATTGTTGTATTGAAGTGGATTGCTGGGATTTCGCCACTTATTTTCTATGCTATTCATCTAGAAATTTGGGGCGCTACAGAGATTGGTATCAGAGCTCCGCTTCAATGTAATAATAGACTTAGTATGACAACCAACCTAGGTGTGGACACTAGAGAGTGAGTACCTAGGTGTGGACATCAGAGTGTGAGTATCACATAGAATTAAATTATGATGTTTGGTTTGAAATTGTGGTTTGACTTCGCCATAGGGCATTGATATGAGTTTGAATTGTGTGTTGCTCTAACTTTACCCTCGTTTTGCAGTAATCAAAATGGTTGCACCCAGAGGTAGAAATGGTGGCAACAATGAGGATGGATCAGGTAGTTCTCGAGGAACGGGGATTGACCTAGAAGCTGAGTTTGCCAAAGTATATCAGACGTTGAATACGCTGATGGCACTCAATGTGGCGCAGCAGCAAGCGCAGCAGCAGAATCCGCCGCTAAATCATGGAGCTGGGCATGGATTGGTGAATGCCGACCCCATCAAGCAGATTGAATCCTTTAAGAGGATGAGGCCGCCAGTCTTTGAGGGGCAAGCTGATCCAACAGCAGCAGACGATTGGATTCGGAAGATGGAGACGATCTTCGAAGTATCGGAGACTCCAGCAGCCAGTAAGGTGAAGTTGGCTTCTATGCAGCTTGAGAAAGACGCTGGTGTCTGGTGGGAGTCACTGAAGAGGACTCTGGGAGATCAGCCTTTGACATGGGACGCTTTTCTGGAGGAGTTCAGAGATCGTTTCTTTCCTCTTGATGTTCAAGAGAAGAAGGCGACTGAGTTCATGAACCTTCAGCAGGGGAGCATGACTGTTCGGGAGTATGAGACGAAATTCGCTCAACTTTCGAGGTATGCACCAGAGTTGGTCATGGACGAAGCAAAGAAGGCCAAAAAGTTTGAGCAGGGCTTGAGGCCGAACTTGAGGTCAAGGATGGTTCCGTTGGGTATCAGGAGATTCGAGAAGCTGGTCAGGAGGGCAGCAATGACTGAAGAGGATATGGAACTGTTTTAGAAGAAGCAGGATACATGGAACCGAAACAAGAGGCCAGCATCAGGCCAGAGTGGGAATGGATTCCCCGCGAAGCAGGCGAAGTTCAGTGGATCGGTGCAGAAGGCACCTGCAGCTCAAGGAGTGACCTGCTACTACTGCAAGGAAGTAGGACATTACAGGTCAGCGTGTCCGAAGTTGGCAGAGCATGTTTGTTCTCAGTGTGGGCAGACTGGACACTCAAAGCCCCATTGTCCACAACTGAAGAAAGATGGTTCGGGTGGAAGCAAAGTCCCGAAGAGGCAAGGGCGAATATTTGCATTGACCGAGGAGGATGCGAGGAACTCGGAAGATGTAATACAGGGTATGCAGGAATTTTGATTTCTTTCATTTTGAATCAGTGTAATGAATAAAGATTTTATTTCAGAACAATTTAAGATTGAGTATCATTCTTATTGTAACAGGAGTTGTTTTAATAAATGGAATAAAGGCAAAGGTTTTGTTTGACACTGGTTCATCGCATACATTTGTATCACCAAGTTTTGCAAAGATCTTAGGTTTGGAACCTAAGTTATTTCCAGGCAGGGTTTTGTCGGTGGCAACGCCGTCAGGTGAAGAGCTAGTAGCGGATCGATATTACGAGGACTGTGATATCGAGATTGGTGGAAGGATGTTCGGCATCGACTTGATCGAACTGCAAGTGTTGGGAGTGGATGTCATTGTAGGCATCGATTGGATGGCTATATATGATGCCACAATTGATTGCAAGCAGAAGGAGGTGTTGGTGAAAGCACCCGTTGGACCTGCAGTAACTTTCCAAGGGAAGAAGAAGATCCCGAAGGTGGCTGCAATGGTATCTAGGATGGCAGTTTCAGATGAAGTCAAGGGTATACCGGTTGTTCGAAATTTTCCTCAGGTGTTCTTGGATGATTTCCCAGGATTGCCGCCGCAGAGAGACGTGGAGTTTAACATCAATGTTCAGCCGGGGAGTGCGCCGATCTCCAAGGCTCCGTACAGGATGGCACCTGTAGAGCAAGATGTAGTAAAGAAGCAGATTGAGGAGCTTTTGAGCAAAGGGCTTATCAGACCAAGTTCATCTCCGTGGGGGGCGCCAGTGTTGTTGGTCAAAAAGAAGGATGGGTCGATGAGGATGTGCATTGACTATCGGGAATTGAATAGGGTGACTATTCAGAACAAGTACCCACTGCCGCGGATTGATGATTTGTTCGACAGGCTTCGAGGAGCAGCGATGTTTTCGAAGATAGATCTGAGGTCAGGGTATCATCAGGTGCGAGTCAAGAAGGAAGATGTGAGTAAGATAGCATTCAGGACTCGTCATGGGCTGTATGAGTTTTTGGTGATGCCATTCGGGTTGACGAATGCGCCAGCGGTTTTCATGGATATGATGAATCGGGTGTTGAGGCCATTCATTGATTCCTTCGTGGTGGTCTTCATCGATGATATCTTATTGTATTCAAAGTCGGAGGAGGATCATTCTAAGCACTTGACAGCGGTATTACAGACATTGCAGGAGCACAGCTTGTATGCCAAATTGTCGAAGTGTGAATTTTGGAAGTCTGAGGTAGCTTTCCTTGGTCATATTCTTTCTAAGGAGGGAGTAGCTACTGATCCTCAGAAAGTGGAAGCAGTGAAGGATTGGCCCAGGCCGACGTCAGTGAAGGAAGTGAGAAGCTTCTTGGGATTAGCTGGTTACTACAGGAGGTTTATTCAGGGGTATTCTCAGATTGCAGTTCCATTGACAGGTTTGACCCGGAAGAGTGTGGCATTTGTGTGGACAGATAAGTGCGAGGAGAGTTTCCTTGAGTTAAAGGAAAGGTTGACTACTGCACCTATATTAGCATTGCCGCAAGCAGGGAAGGATTATGACATCTACAGTGATGCATCTCTTAGAGGTTTGGGATGTGTCTTGATGCAGGAAGGCAAGGTCATTGCTTATGGTTCGAGGCAGTTGCGTCCGCATGAGAAGAATTATCCGACGCACGATTTGGAGCTAGCAGCTATCATATATGCCTTGAAGCTATGGAGGCATTATGTCTATGGTGAGAAGGTCAACATGTGCACTGACCACAAGAGCCTGAAGTATATTTATCAGCAGAGGGATTTGAATCTTCGGCAGAGAAGGTGGTTGGAGGTATTGGAAGACATTCGTCCTGAGATAAAGTATCATCCGGGCAAGGCGAATGTAGTGGCTGATGGACTTAGCAGGAAGAGTAGTTTATCGAGATTGATCACTACTCGAAGGGAGCTGGCAGCAGAGATCGATCAGGCAGGTATCGAGGTGGTACTGCGAGGTTTAGGGGCATCTTTGGCTCAGTTAAGGCTGCAACCGTCTTTGAGAGAGAAGATTGTGGAAGGTCAGAAATCAGACTCAGATATCCAGAAGATGTTGCAGCAGGTTTTAGAAGGCAAGTTATCAGAATTTCGTGTCCAAGATGGAGTTCTTTGGTTGGGTGAGAGGTTGTGTGTCCCAGATGATGCAGAGCTGAGAGAGAGTATCTTGCAGGAGGCGCACAGTACATTGTTATCAGTTCATCCAGGAGGTACGAAGATGTACAGGGATATCAAACCACATTTTTGGTGGTCCGGTATGAAGCGGGATGTGGCAGATTTTGTGGCGAGGTGTCTGACTTGTCAGCAGATCAAGGCAGAGAATCAGAGACCTGGAGGTTTGTTACAGCCATTACCCATTCCGGAGTGGAAGTGAGAGAATATCAGCATGGACTTTATCACAGGTTTGCCGAGGAGTTTGAAGGGTAATGACTCGATTTGGGTTGTTGTAGACCGATTGACTAAGTCGGCACATTTTCTAGCCATGAAGATTACTTGGTCAATGGAGAAATTGGCTGAGTTATACATTGGGGAGATTGTGAGACTTCATGGAGTTCCAGTTTCAATTGTTTCTGACAGAGATCCAAGGTTTACTTCGAGGTTTTGGAAGAGCCTACAGGCAGCTTTGGGCACCAGGACTGATTTCAGTACCGCATTTCATCCGCAGACAGATGGTCAGACGGAGAGGGTGAATCGAGTGCTGGAAGATATGTTGAGAGCTTGTGTTATGGATTTCGGTGGTAGTTGGGAGAGATACTTGGCATTGGTTGAATTTGCTTATAACAACAGTTACCATGCAAGTATTGGGATGGCACCGTATGAGGCTTTGTATGGGCGGAGGTGCAGGACACCTGTATGTTGGTATGAGGTTGGCGAGAGGCAGATGTATGGTCCTGAGATCGTGCAGCAGACGTCAGAGCAGATTGAGCTGATTCGCAAGAGGTTAGTTGAAGCTCAGAGTCGGCAGAAGAGTTATGCTGACACTCGACGAAGAGAGTTGGAATTTGAGGTTGGGGATGCAGTTTTTCTCAAGGTTTCTCCGACCAAAGGAGTGATCAGATTTGGTAAGGGAGGCAAGTTGGCGCCAAGGTATATTGGTCCGTACAAGATCGTGGAGAGGATTGGCAAGACCACTTACAGATTGAAGCTTCCAGAGGAGTTGGCTCAGGTGCATGATGTGTTTCATGTATCATTATTGAGGAAGTATGTTGCCGATCAAAAGCATCAGTTGGTAGAAGTTCCTGAAGACCTACAGGTGAACTTGAGCTACAAGGAACAGCCTGTTGAGATCGTTGATCGTAGGGAGAAAGTCCTTAGGAGCAAGGTGATACCTATGGTCAAGGTATTGTGGAGGAATCAACAGTTCGAGGAGGCTACTTGGGAGCCAGAGGATCGCATGCAGAAGGATTTTCCTGGATTGTTTGTATGAATGTATTTTCTTGTATGTGATTGAAATTCTTTGAATGATTGAACCATTGATTGATACGTGATGTAATCTTTTATTTGATTGTGATGTTATATGAAATTATTTGGATTATGATCTATTTATGAAGTATTGTTTCCTTTTGTTGGTATGTGTTTGAACTCATTAGTGGTAGTTCTGAGGACAGAACTCTTCTAAGGAGGGAGTGATGTAGAACCACGTATTTTCAAATATTATTTTAATTATTTGAAAATGAATTTTAAATGATTTTGAGTATTTGATAAATATTTTCTAAAAGATTTATCTTTTGTACACGTGCAAAACACGTGCAAATGACTTTTGAGAAGTTTGAAAAATTAAGTTTTCTTTATGAAAAATCATTATTTATTATTTGAGAATTATTTAGTATTTTTCCAAATTTTTCAGAAATTAATTATGCCTATTTGCAATTTTTGAGAAAAGAAGGACTTATTTGCAAAATTGACATTTTGAGGGTTAGAGTGCAAAATGTATTTGCTGGACATTCCGATCAGCACTTGTTGAGGTTTAAAAATATATTTTTCTATTAGATCCTAATTTAAATGATATTTGGTTTAATTTTCAAGAAAAGGATTATATATGTGAGATGTACTTTTGGAAAGGATTATTTTGTAAAGTGGGAATAAAACCCTAATATTCTATCCGGCATATATAAGAGAAATTCTCTTTCAGCCGTCATTGTAAAAGAATACAAATTTTTGGTGATTTGGATTTTGAAGAACAAAGAAGGATTCTTGGATCTAGCAAGGAGGAGCTTTTGTGGATCTTTTCTTCAAATCAAAGGTGAGTGGTTTTGTTTTGCTTTGCTTTGTTTTGTTTGTCTTGATTGATGAATGACGTAAGATCTTGGTATGCTTGTTTGTGTTCATTATGTCATTATTTTGTTAGTCTCATTGTATGTATGATATGGATCTATTAGTTGATATGGAGGATGAGAACTCTTATTGATATTGGGATCATGTATGAGAAATATTGAGATTTGTCGAGGAAATGTGGAATTATGAGATCGTATTGTTGGGAGACATATTAAGAATTTATTGTGTTATGATCAGATAATAAACATCCGGATCTCATGATTGTAGTTCAGATTTTATGATAGTGTTGTGAAAGAAGTTTGATGAGAAAAACCCTAATAGAAAGATTAAGAGTTTGGATCATGAGGATAGGAGATTTGAGTATTTGATTGATTGAATAATGTATCCATGATAGAGATATTTGAGAGTTGTTCATTTGCCTGGATACAAATCAATTTTTGGGATCGTTGGATCTTTGGAAAGACTCCTGTTTAGTTTTGTGTTCAGACCTATCTTTTGGGAATCTGTAGCCGACAGCCGACTGTCTTGCGAAGCAGTCGACTGGTACGAGCCTACTGTGTATTTTTGAGTCTTGAGATTTGTTCGGGACAGTCGACCTAGACTGAGGTCAGTCGACTGATCCTCTGTTTGTGATTTTGTTCAGTCCTTTCGGGACAGTCGACCTATGACCCTTCAGTCGACTCAAATACTTAGATTATTTTGATGAGGACTATTTGAATTTGTCTCGGGGCAGTCGACTGATGACTTGTCAAGTCGACTGGTCATGCCTTAGATTATTTTTTGTAAAATGTTGGGATATGTCCTCTGGACAGTCGACTGGTCCTTTATGCAGTCGATTGGTCCTGAAGGATCCTTGTATTTGATTTGAGATATTTTGTTTAGTGTTTGATTTTGAGATGTTCCGTTAAGAACATGATTTTGAGATATTTTTTTGAGCCACTTGTTTAGTGGAAATTTGTTCAGATATTTGTTTTTGAGTCTCTAGAGGTATGTGACCCTAGTATACCGGTGTTTGTTCAGTTATTTGTTGAGGCCCATCGAGGCAAACTTTCAGTTATTCAGATTTTTAGTCCGGTAGGGTACACTACTCTAGGAGATTTGTTCAGTAACCCAAATTGATAAGGACAGGCATTAGTAGTGTCATGACGAATGGGAACTTGAGTTATGCACCTCAGTATGACTTTTGATGTAGGATTTAATCTCCTGAATTATCCAAGTAGTTAACTTGTGATGTGTGATTTATCTCCGGAATTATCCAGGTAGTTAACCTGAGATGTGAGGTATTTCTCCTGAATTATCCAAGTAATTATCTTGAGATGTGGGATTGAACTACGGAATGATCGGAGTCGAGGCGACGCTTTTGGGGTATTATTGTGATAAGGAATCTATGTTTAGATGTGGGATGATCTCCTGAATTATCCAGGGAAAATACCTGTGATGTGGGATCAATCTCCGGAATGATCAAGCATGGGCAAATTATCATAGTTTATCTTCATCTCTTAGTAGTCATCGTTGTCAGCATGTAGTCATGACGTTTTCTTGAATCACTTTTATGCATTCGGATTTCCTGTTTTTATACACTTGGCTTTTGGATTTGATATCACCCTTTATTCATTTGGTCGTTACTTCATACTTTAGTGTTTGAGTATTATTTGTTGGATATTATTATTTCAGTTCATTTATGATGTTTTGTTTGATTTGTCACCACTCACACCATTTATGGCTGACCCCGTAGTTTGGGGGTTAGGGTTCAACTCTAGCCTCACATGTTGCAGGTTATTGCTTAGATTGGAGGTCGGATGCTTAAGTGGGCAGTTTGAGATAATTGGATTATTTAGTGATTGGTGTAAAACTGTAAAGGATATTTGAGATCATTTTGAATTGTAAATAAAAAGATTAGTTTGTGTTGAAATGATTAGACTTCCGCTGGGATTTGTAATAATTGTTGTAATAAAAGAGAGAATTTTAGTGGGTTTGTTGGTGTTTATTGTTGTATTGAAGTGAATTGCTGGGATTTCGCCACTTATTTTCTATGCTATTCATCTAGAAATTTGGGGCGCTACAAATTCCGAATGGCGACCCACTCCTAGCCTGCTTAGAAGCGAGCTTGCGGTGTAGATTCGAGCCAAGTGTTGGACTCCAGAACCATCGTTAGAGTTCAACGGTCTTGGGAGCAATTCTGATTGGCGACCCACTCCTAGCTCGCTTAGAGGCGAGCTTGCGGAGTAGAATCGAGCCAAGTGTTGGACTCTGAAACCATCGTTAGAGTTCAACGGTCGTGGGAGCAATTCCGAATGGCGACCCACTCCTAGCCCGCTTAGAAGCGAGCTTGCGGAGTAGAATCGAGCCAAGTGTTGGACTCCGGAACCATCGTTAGAGTTAAACGGTCGTGGGAGCAATTCCGAATGGCGACCCACTCCTAGCCCGCTTAGAGGCGAGCTTGCGAAGTAGAATCGAGCCAAGTGTTGGACTCCGGAACCATCGTTAGAGTTCAACGGTCGTGGGAGCAATTCCGAATGGCGACCCACTCCTAGCCCGCTTAGAAGCGAGCTTGCGGAGTAGAATCGAGCCAAGTGTTGGACTCCGGAACCATCGTTAGAGTTCAACGGTCGTGGGAGCAATTCCGAATGGCGACCCACTCCTAGCCCACTTAGAGGCGAGCTTGCGGAGTAGAATCGAGCCAAGTGTTGGACTCCGGAACCATCGTTAGAGCAAAGAGTAAAGGCAGAGAGATGTAAGCAATTTTTACAAGTAAAATATGAAAAAACTCTTTATTGATGACTAATGGCCGGCTGCTTCTAAAGTTGCGAGCCTTTATTACAAGAGTGAAATAAAAGAAAAAACATTACAAGTAATAGGAGAGGAACGGTTCGACATCTCGAAATACTTAGAGAGGCGTTGGTGCTCTCTCTTGGTATTTTAAGAGATGGTCGGCATTCCAAGTCCTGGGGATCTCCCTGCCTTTAAGATCTTCTAGTCTGTATGTGCCGGGACGGACCACTTTGGCGATCCTGTAAGGTCCCTCCCAATTTGGGGCCAATTTGCTCTTCTGACCTGGGAATGAGATGGCCAACTTTCGGAGGACCAGGTCCCCTTCTTTGAGATCCATGGGGCGGACTTTCTTGTTGTATGCCAACTCGATCCTTCTTTGGTATCTTTGTTGACGAATGACAGCTCTTTCTCGGATTTCGTCTATCAGGTCAAGACTGGCTCGGAGGTCTCTGGCGTTTTGCTCTTCTTCATAAGCTAATAGACGAGGAGAGGGTATTCCGACTTCTAGGGGGATGATGGCCTCGGACCCATAGGTGAGATTAAATGGGCTCTCTCCTGTGGGGGTCCGTCTTGTGGTGCGGTAGTTCCACAGCACGTTGGGAAGCTGATCGGCCCATAAGCCTTTGGAACACTTATCTAACCTCTTCTTAATGCCGGAGAGGATCTGTCGGTTAGCATTTTCAGCTTGGCCATTTGACTGGGGATGAGAAACGGAGAAGAACCGGTGCTGGATGGCAAGGTCCTCGCATAGAGCTCGGAAGGCAGCCCCGGTGAACTGTGTTCCGTTGTCTGTTATCAGGAACCTAGGGATGCCGAATCGGCAGATCACGCTCTTCCAAAAGAACTGAACAACCTTGTTCTCGGTGATCGTGGCCAAGGGCTCGGCCTCTATCCATTTCGAGAAGTAGTCGATCGCCACGACTAAGAATTTGAACAGTCCGGGAGCTTGTGGGAATGGCCCTAGTAAATCCATCCCCCACATTGCAAAGGGGATCGGACTTGATAGGGAAGTGAGTGGAGCTTGAGGGAGGCGTCGGATGTCGGAGTACTTCTGACAGGAGCTACATTGCCGAACGTGCCGTTCGGTGTCTCGTAGGAGAGTGGGCCAGAAGTATCCGTAGTTCAATACTCTGTGGGCTAAGGATCTGGATCCTGAATGTGCCCCGCCAATGCCCTCGTGAAGCTCTTGTAGGGCATAGTCTGCCTGTTCGGGGGAGAGGCATCTCAGGTAGGGTCGACCGTCTACCTGTGTGAAGGAGCGTTTATATAAGATACCTCCGATCAGTGTGTAACGCTCGGCTCGAGTTCTCACTCTTCAAGCTTCCTTGGGGTTCCTCGGGGAGGAGTCCGTCCCTTAAGAATTCGACGAGGGGTTTCATCCAATTTTCTTCGAGCAGGACAGGTAGCGACTCCATAGAGTCGGGGGTTTCGTCCTCTATACTTGGCTTCAGAAGGACTTCTATCAAGACGGTCTGCTCGAGACCTTGAAGGGAGGAAGAGGCTAGTTTGGAGAGGGCGTCGGCTTGAGCATTTTCTTCCCGGGGTATGTGTTGGATGAAGGCTTCTTCAAACAGTGCCATGAGGCTCCTGACCTTGGCTAAGTATTTAACCATCCTGTCATCACATGCTTCATATTCGCCGAGGACCTGATTCACGACTAGCTGAGAGTCGCTAAAGATCCTGAGGCGCTGGGCCCCTGCATTTCGAGCCATTCCAAGGTCGGCTATGAGTGCCTCGTATTCTGCTTCATTGTTCGAGGCCTTGAAGTTGATACGGAGGGAGTATTAGAGGATAAAGTCATATGGCCTGCCAGAATGACCCCTGCCCCGCTTCCCTCATTGCAGGAGGATCCGTCCACATAAACTGACCAGATGGGTGGTCCCTTCACTGTTTGGCTGGACTCGGGGATGGTACTCTCAACTATGAATTCTGCTAAGGCCTGAGCCTTGATCGCGGCCCGAGGCTGATAAGTTATATCATGCTGGCTCAGCTCGATAGACCACTTCATAAGGCAGCCCGAGGTCTCTGGCTTGTGGAGGACCTGCTTCAGTGGTTGGTCGGTAAGGACGACCACCGAATGGAACTGAAAGTACGGACGAAGCTTTCTCGCGGCCATCACCAGGGCATAAGCCATTTTTTCTATCTTCGGGTAGCAGAGCTCGGCATCCCGAAGTACTTTGCTCACATAGTAGATGGGCTTTTGAGCTCGGTCTTCTTCCCTTACTAAAACGGCACTGAGAGTCTGCTCGGAGGCTGCCAGGTAGAGGTGAAGGGGTTCTCCAAGAATTGGTTTGCTGAGAAGAGGAAGATTGACGAGGTAGGCCTTGAGCTGGTCGAAGGACTCCTGTTGCTGTTGGCCCCATTCAAAACCTTTAGCCCCCCTGAGGGCCTTGAAGAAGGGGAGGCATTTTTCCCCGGACTTTGAGAGAAAGCGCCCTATGGCAGCTAGGTGGCCTGTTAACCTCTGGACTTCTTTAACATTTTTGGGAGGGGCCATGTCTAATATGGCCTTGATTTTCTCAGGGTTCGCTTCAATTCCTCGTTGGCTAACCATGAAGCCGAGGAACTTCCCTGACGAGACACCGAACGCACACTTGTTCAGATTGAGTCTCATGCTGTGCTTTCTCAGAACGTCAAACGCTTCTTGGAGGTCGGTCACATGATCGGCACCTCGGATGCTTTTTACAAGCATGTCGTCAACATACACCTCCATGTTTCGACCGATTTGAGCTTGGAAAACCTTTTTGACGAGGCGTTGGTATGTGGCTCCTGCGTTCTTCAGACCGAAGGGCATAACCCTGTAGTAATAGAGGCCCTGATCGGTCACGAATGATGTCTTCGGGATATTCGGGGGGAACATCCGGATCTGGTTGTAGCCTGAGAAGGGATCCATGAAGCTGAGGAGTTCATGTCCCGAGGTGGCATCAGTCAAAGTGTCAATACTCGGAAGAGGGAAGGGATCCTTGGGGCAGGCCTTGTTGAGATCGGTAAAATCAATACAAATCCTCCAAGTCCCGTTGGCCTTCTTCACCATTACCACATTCGACAACCACTCGGGGTAGTTCACCTCTTGTATGAACCGGGCCTTCAAGAGCTTGTCCACCTCCTCTTTTATAGCTAGCTGACGCTCAGGTGCGAACTTGCGCCTTTTCTGCTAAACCGATTTGGACCCCGGAACAACGCTGAGGTGGTGGACTAAGAGCTCTTCGGAGATTCCGGGCATATCTGCAGCTGACCAAGCGAAGAGGTCTCGGTTCCTTCGGATGCACTGTACAATGTCTGAGCATAGGGCGGACGGGAGGGTCTTGCTAACAAAGAACTTGCGAGTTGGGTCCTGCTCAGAGAAGAGCACTTCCTCCAATTCATCCACCGGCTCGGATGTCGGCCGGGCAGCATCTTGGGGGATTTCCAAAGTTTCTAAGGAGAGGATGGGTCCGAGGGTAGAGGTCATGTAGCACTTACGGGCCGTTTCCTGATTGCCCCTTACTTCCCCTACTCCGGCCCGAGTGGGAAACTTCATTTTGAGGTGGTAGGCAGAAGGGACGGCTTCAAGGGCGGCTAGGCCGGGCCGACCTAGAATGACATTATAGGCTGCGGGGACATCTACGACCATGAAGTCCATCGACTCCGTTCGGGTGGTAGGAGTTTTGCCAGCGGTTACGTCGAGGGTGATTACCCCTTCAATAGTCACTGGCACTCCCATGAACCCATGGAGCGTGTAGCCGGTGGGCTTGAGTCTGTCTCAGGAGTGCATTAGGCCTTTGAAAGCGGCGAGGAAGAGGATGTTAACGGAGCTGCCATTGTCCACTAGGATCCTCTCCACTTTGAAGTTCGCCATGTGGAGGCTGATGACGAGTGCGTCACAATGAGGGGTGCGGACACCTTCAAGATCTTCGTCTGAGAATGTGACCGGCACTCCGAGGCCTTTGGGAGGAGGGGTGGCGCGAACCGAATTGACTTCTCTTATAAATGCCTTTCGAGAGGAGTTTGAGGAGCCCCCCATTGGGCCCCCATGGATGAGGTGCAGGACATGCTCCTCCTCGAAGTCGGGCATTTCATCGTGTTCCGGACGCTTATTAGCCCCCCGAGGCGGGGGAGGAAGTTCTGCTCGGTCCTTTCTGACGAACCTGGTCAGCTGCCCCCTCTGGATGAGGGCTTCTATCTCATTCTTCAGGGCCCGACAATCGTTAGTGTCGTGGCCGTGGTCCCGATGATAACGTCACCATTTTTCTTTATCCCTTTTCTTAGCAGGGGTGTTCATCCTCGGAGCAGGAGGTATGATCCCTTTCTTTTCGACTTCCAACAGAATGGTAGAGACATTAGTGGTGAGGGGAGTAAACTTGTCGAATCTGGGGGGAGGTCGGCGCTGGCCGGCATTATCCTTCTGGAGCTTCTTGGCTCCTTCCTCTTCTGTTCCCTTCCTCTTAAACCCGGAGGAAGACCCCTCCAAGTTGGGGCGGTGCTCGGCTTCTTCGGCCCTAATATACTTTTCGCTTCGGAGGAGGAGGTCGAAAAAGTTCTGTGGGGGTTTCTTGGCGAGGGAGGAGCGAAGGTTGGAATTGAGGACATTAGATTGAAATGCTGCTGCAGCGACCGACTGGTCGAGGGATGCTATGGACCGGGCTTCAGCTGTGAACCTCTTCACATAGTCTCTCAACTTCTCACCCTTCTTCTGGTGGAGGTACTGTAGCGAGATGCTGGTCTTCTCAGTTCTATGGCTACTTACAAAATGGGTGACGAAGAGGGTCTCGAATTGCTCGAAGGAGAATATTGAGGACGGGGCAAGGCGAGAGTACCATTCTCGAGCTGGACCCTTGAGAGTTGAGGGGAAGGTTTTACAGAGTAGAGCATCGGAAGCTTGATGGATGAGCATTAGGGTCTTGAAGCTCTCGATGTGATCAACGGGGTCGGTCTCCCCAGAATCGGTTTCAAATTGAGGGCGTTTGAAGCCGATCGGCACAGGTGCATCCATTATGGTTCGGGAGAAAGGAGGTCTGCTAGGACGAAGGGTCCTTCCTCTAAGTTCTTCTTCTCGGTCTAACTGACCCAAGCGCCTCTCCATTTCATGGAGACGGCGGTACATAGCGTCATCCCTTCGACGGTAATCAGCTGAGCCTCTAGACTCGTCTTCGTACGAGGGAGAGCGGGGGCTACGACGACGGTAGCTCCTGGAGCGGCGAGGACTTTGCTCAGGCCGGGAGTTGCTGGGGGCTGGAGGAGGAGATGGGGACCGTCGGTGAGGACTTCGGACCGGAGGAGGAGAGGGGATCTTGGGTGCATTGGTGTTGGGACGGAGATTAAGAGCTTGTAGGACGGTCGCTTGGAACTGCTGGAACTCGGCACGGGTAATGGGTGCCTCATTGTTCCTAGGCTGTTGCAGACCTGCAGGGGAGTGTGGCCTTTTTCGGTAATGCTCGGGGGACTCTCTCCGCCCCCTTCGGATAGGGGACCTTCTGGATTCTTGGCGGCGAGGAGACCGCTCATCCGGACGGTGTTGGCGGGAGGTTCCCTCTCGGGCCCGCTTTTCATCCAGATGGCGGCGAAGATCCTCATCCTTCTGCCGATTGAGAGCAGTGTTGCGGAGACCGGAAGCTCGGGGATGATGGGAGGCCATAGAGTCCGAAGAGGCGTTGTGCATGGAGACGTGGTCCTAGTGAAGAGGTTATTTATGAGGGTTCGGACCCTTAGGAGGTGGCTGATTCGGAGGAGGAGGAAGGTCCTGTTGGAGCGGGTCTTCCGCTGGGGGAGGAATTTACTCCTGCTGTTGGGTAGGCTGGATGGGAATTTCTTGCTGCTGATCGGGGTTGGGTCCTCGGTTGGACCCTCTGGATCTGACTTTTCTAGGAGGCATGACCAATGGGAAGAGGGGAGGTTGCTATCGTTAGTTTCCCACAGACGGCGCCAATTTGTTGCCGCTGAATCTGGTGTGGGGGCAAACAGATAGTATTTGTGGGTTCTTGGGAAACTTTGAATAACAAGACTATTACCTGTTCCGCCGGAGTTTGACCGTTGCTCCCGCCGTTCACCTGCAAGAAGTGCGAGACACCGGGGTTGTTCCCGGCGACGCACCCTCCGACGCTCAAGTCAGTAATCAGGGAAGATTATGAAAGAGCGCAAAAACTGGAGAAAGATTGATTACCTCTTAATGGAGATGGATGGGGGGTATTTATAGGCGCCGCTGGGATCAGATTAGGAATGTAATCCCCCTGTGGTTAGATAAGGAATGTAATCCCTAATCCCCAGTGAAGGGATAACTACGAATCAGGGCCGTTGATTAGGATTGAATCAGAAACCCTAATTCTATCCCTTTTGGACCGGGTTTGCTACGGGTTGCAACCCGCACCCAGCTGAGGTGGATCCGTTTGCAGCTAAGTGGGTCTTCGGGGAAGATAACCAGTACCCGCTTCAGACCCGTCGGTGGGTGAAATTACCGTTTTACCCCTAAGCTTCAAGATTCGTGCCCCATCTGGACGGTTCCGATTTAACCCCATTTTTAGCCATATCACATAGCAACACTAGATCCTCCCCAACTTAACACCAAATAGCGAAACCAACTTCCCCCCGACCGATTCCTCTCCGAATAGCATACAGCGAAGAGAGGGAAGGGAGAGTGTCACGCCCCGCTTTCCAAAAAGGAAATACGGAATACGGATACGTGACTAAGCACAGCGAATGATTTTCATCATCCATAAGTTGTTCAGAATCTTTACAATATCTTACAGAAATAATCAGAGTCGGAAGCAAAAGAATCAACCAAGTATGCATAATCGAATCAAATATACCAACAGAAATTTACTTGAAACCAAAATATAATATAATCTCATATAAATCAGATCTGAATAAGTTAATATCCTGGGTCACATTGCTCAAACACAAAATAAATTCAAGTATCAAATACAATTGTTCAAATAAGCAACAGAAATAATAATAAAAACTCTAGCATTAATATTTCATATCACCAACACTATCTGGTAACTGTTCTCCAAAATCTGCAATTTAACAATTGCATGAATAAGAAAAAGAAAACAAACTACCATCAATGCAAGTTACGGGCTGCTTGTAGTGCAGGATACAAGTACATGGGATAAATAACAAATATAAAATAACAGTAGAAACAAACAGAGCATGGTATAAGCATGTCAACAAGAATATAATATCTAACATGAATCAGGAAAACAAATCAGATAGCATGGTATACTAAAAGATACAGATAACATGTATCAAGTGTCAAGTGTCAGATGGTATGCAGATAGATATTCAGATGATAGTCAGACAGATAACAGATGTCAGATAAAAAGATACAGATAACAGATAACAGATGTCATGTTCTTATAAGTCTTGTGTGTTTACTATCTAGGTAGCACTTCATGCACCCCAACTTTTTATCACATAGTTGCTACATTCAAACAGTTTCGTTTAGATTTCATAGTGGAGTCCATAGGGCAGTGTACTCAGGGATCAAACAGACAGATAGAACCTATGAGTTCTCTTCTGAGTACGCCTTCCTATAGGGAAGTAATGCAGTAAGGGTTCACATAAACAGAGTCGTGTATCATGTAACCATGAACACGTAACAGATAGGGAACATGGGCCCTCTTCTCTGAACTCATTTCTATATTTTCCACTACTAGATCTTTCCCTTAACCCCGACTTGGTTATTTTATTATTATTATCAGACAGACATGTATGTGCAGAAAATAGAGTAAGAATAGCATGTTATAAACATGTAACGGGTTCAGGGTGACAGATTAACATATACAGGTGGAAGATAACTCATAGAAGAATAGAACAAATGCAAATGCTAGTTCAGGACAGCAAAACAGTACTGTACTAAAATAAGGATTTCCGTTGCTACAAAAATGCAAATCTGGATCCGTCGAAGAATCTGGAAAGTAGACTTCCAAGCAAATATAGCAAATATATATATTTCATATAGTATTTCACAAAATTAAGTTTCAAAACAGCTTTGAATCCAGAAAACACGTTCAGCCAAAAATCAGAAGATTGTATTCAAGGTCAGAAAAACAGCATGAAAACTCATTAATTAAATCCACGAAAAATCTTGGGTATTCCCCTATATGTGTAGCATCAGAATATAAAGTATCATAATTTTCCAATATAAATTGTTTAGTCAACAAAAATCAGAAAACATCAAGGTGTAGTAGTTTTGTAAATCTAGAATTGTAAACACTGAAGTACGAAAATAGAAATATCTCACCAACCATAAATCGAAATACAAATACGCCAAAAGGGTAATAAAATAGATACAGTAGGCTAACTTTCATGTTCAGAAATATTTTAGAGAAAGTAAGTATAATTAGGTCGAAAATAAGATTCTTTACTGAACAATAGCAAAATTCTGCATGAAAAATCTTTATTTGCAAGCATGAAAAGGTTTGTAAAACTCATCAGATAAATCCACCAAAATTATGGGTAAACCCCAATCAAGTCTAGAAATACTGAGAAAAGTTTCAGATCAAAATAATAATTTTAACACCAGAATAAAAATAGATTACTCTTCAGAATTCATAGAAACTGCAGTCTGGAAATCTTTATACACCTCAGTAGTAAAATAGGCATAACTCACAAACCGTAAATTGAAACTGGGATCCGTCAAACGGGCTAGTAAATAGACAAAATGTAGTTCATGTTCACAAAATATTTTCATATACTGACCTTAATAGTGTCCAAAATACTGATTAAAAGCGAAGTAACAGAAAAATACAGATTTGTTCTTCACACACAAAATAACACAGATCATACGAAATTCATCCAAATCAACCCAAACATGAAATACAGTGTACTAGATGTCCAAACAACATGGGATAGGGTATTTTACAAGTATTCGACAAGTATATCACGAATAACACATCAAGCACATATATCTTAAAGTAGCATGAACATACACGTTAAAAGTGGTCAATCCTAGGTTAATTCATAACATGTATGTCGTAAGGAAACTATGGGCAAATCATCACAATAGAGACAATATACAACATCAAATTCACACATAATTTGTCTCTAGAACCCAATTACACTACAGGCGGAATTTAGTACTTGTATTACACAAAGAAAAAAAATACAAGTTACTTGCCTGAGAGACGACGACGGGAATGGTGCAAAGATCAAGAATAACGGGACCGGATTCCCGGGGCACGAACACAACGAACGAACAAAACCCACGAACCACAACGAACGCACGAAACAACCACGAATGAACGAAACCCACACGACGAGCACGCGAACTCAACCGAACAACAACGCAACAACGCACACCGCAACCGAGAGCGGATGACACCGATGCACAACGGCAGTGGAGCGGCAGAGGGTTACTGTCGCTGCATCGGAGAGAACCAATGGCACCAAAGTGGGGTTGGCTGATCTCGAGCGTCGGCTGGTGCAGTTACCACAGTCGGTCGAGATGGCACATGGAAACAGAGGTCAGGAGAGGGTTAGAGGTGCAAGAGGGTGCTACGGTAGGTTGGGGGAAAGACACAGGGGATGGGTAAAAGAAGTGGAGATGGTCGGGAGTAGGGGATGAGGGCAGTAGGGTTTTTCTTTTGAAGATGAATAGGCAGGCGACTAGGTGACGGGGTAATGCACAGGGAAGGGAATAATAGTATAAATAGGTGGGGTTTTAGGGTTATGCACAGGCTGGGTTGGGTTTTAGTGGGTTTCGGGTGTGGGTAGAGGTGTAAAAAGGGAAAGGGGTTTATTGGGTATTAAATTAGATAGGAAACAGGGTATGGTTAGTAGTAGGAGCATAATGGATATCTAAATGGGTTTAAAATAATTAGGATGGGTTTTAGGTAGGATTTAAATTGGGTTTAATGGATCCAAAAAGAAATAATAGCTATTGAACTTCAAAAATAAAATCCAATAAAGAGATGGGACACAAAATGAATCAATTAAAATGCGACAAGAATAAATAAGAACAATGGGAAATCAAAACAAAAGTTCGATCAAGCAGAGATGGAAGAACAGACAGATAATAGGATCAAGAACACAATAAAAGAGGACAAAATAATAAAAGCAAATATATTGAAAATAAAAATCCAATATGTGGTCCAAAGAGATACAAGGGGAATACAAAGAGAGAAACACACCAAAACAAAAAATACACTCAAAAATACACAAAATGAAAAACAAGGGTTACAAGTCCCACTCACCTAACAGAAAGAATTCGTCCTCAAAATTCAAAGAAGAAGATACATAGGGTAACCCTAAAAGAATGAAAGAACAAACAAAATAAAAACTACCCAAACAAATGAGGAAACTTCTGCTGAATCTCCTCCTCCAGCTCCCAAGTCGACTCACCGAACGAGTGAGGATTTCAAGAAACACGAACTAGCTTGATGACCTTGTTCTTAAGCACTTTCTCCCGCCGATCCACAATAGCAACTGGCGGAATCTCACAGGTCAAATCAGGCCGAACGGTGAACTCATAATAGTCGATCACGTGGCTCTCGTCTCGGATATATCTCCTGAGTTGTGAGACATAGAAAACTTCGCGCACTCTTGATAAAGCTGGCGGCAATTCCAGATGATAGGCCACCTTGCCTACTCGCTCCACAATATCAAACAGTCCAATAAACCTAGAGCTAAGCTTGTCCCCACCACCAAACTGAATGACACCGTGCCACGGCGATACCTTTAGGAAAACATGGTCACCAACCTCAAACTCCAAAGCTCTCCGATGGACATCAGCCCATCGCCTCTGCCTATCCTGAGCCTGCCTGCAAATGCTTCCTGATCTGAACCACTGCATCAACTGTCCTGGTGATCAACTCTGGACCTAACAACTTCCTCTCACCAATGTCATCCCAGCACACTGCTGATCTGCACTTCCGTCCATAAAGTGCCTCGAACGGTGCAACTTTAAGACTGGCCTGAAAACTGTTATTGTACGAGAACTCTACGAGAAGCAAATGGTCCTCCCATGATCCACCGAACTGAAGCATACAGGACCTCAACATGTCCTTAAGAATCTGGATGGTCCTCTGTGACTGCCCATCAATCTGGGGATGAAAAACTGTACTGTACTTTAATTTACTCCCCAAACTGTTCAGAAAACTCTCCCAAAACTGAGATTTGAATCTCGTATTCCTGTCAGATACAATCAAACTGGAACCCTATGAAGTCTAACAATATCTTGCATGTACCTCTCAACTAGGATCTCAGTAGACTGTCCGACACGAAAAGGAATGAAGTGAGCACTCTTCGTTAAACGGTCGACAATCACCCAAATAGCATTATGACCTTTAGGACTCCTCGCCAAAGCGGTCACAAAGTCCATAGTGATATGTTCCTACTTCCACTCTGGAATAGGAAGCGGTTGAAGAAGTCCAGCGGTCCTCTAATACTGTGCCTAAACCTGCTGGAAGATCAAACACTGAGCAGCAAACCGAGCCACAGCTCTCTATATACCATGCCACCAGAAATGAAGCTTCAAATCCCGATACATCTTAGTATCGCCAGGATGGATAGAATAGGATGACTGGTGTGCTTCTTCAAGCAACCTCTGAAGAACTTCACCCTTCGTGACACATAACCTGGATCCAAAATGAAGCGATCCATCAGCATGAATAACCATGTCCGTTCTGGACCCAGACTCAACCTCAGCTCGAAAACACTACAACTGCGCATGACCAGCCTGTTCCTTTTTGTTTTGATCAACAGGAGATGACTGAAGCTAGAGCGCCAAAGAACTTCAACCAGAACTCGGCAACAAAACATCCAACTCCAACATCCGCATCTGCTCAATCAGATCCCTCTGCTGAGTCAAGAACATAACTGCCGGTCTCCTGCTCAAAGCATCTGGCACCAAGTTTACTTTATCAGGATGGTATTGCAAACTGATGTCATAATTGGCCATAAGTTCCAACCAACGCCTTTGCCTCATGTTTAACTCCTTCTGGGTGAAGACGTACTTGAGACTTTTGTGGTCTGTTAAGATCTACACTCGGTCTCCCAGTAAATAATGTCTCCACAGCTTCAAAGCATAGATTACTGCCGCTAACTCCAAGTCTTAAGTCAGATAGTTCTTCTCGTGCGGCCTCAAGTGCCTCAATGCATATGCAACGACTCGACCCTTCTGCATCAAAACTGCTCCAAGACCCTTACCAGAAGCATCACAGTGAATTACAAATCTGTCTGAACCATCTGGAATAGTCAACACAGGTGCTGACGTCAATCTGTTCTTCAACTCAACAAAAACCTTACTGCAATCATCAGACCAACAAAACTTCTGATCCTTCCCAGTCAACTTAGTCAACGGTCTCGCTATCTTCGAATAATCTTAGACAAATTTCCGATAATAGCCAGCCAAACCAAGAAAACTCCCGACCTCTGAAACTGACTTGGGAACAGACAATCCTTTACAGCCTCAACCTTGTCCGAATTCACAAAAATACCATCTCCTGAGATAATGTGCCCCAAAAAGAAACCATGTCGAGCCAAAACTCGCACTTGCTGAGTTTCCCATAGAGCTGATTCCCCTCAAAGTCTACAGAATCACTCTAAGATGCTCAACATAATCTTCCCGATTCGATAATACACGAAAATATCATCAACGAAGATCACCACAAATCTATCCAAGAACTAAGAAAAGATTCGGTTTATAAGACTCATAAATACAGCAGGCGTGTTCGTGACCCCGAACGGCATTACAAAATACTCATAGTGCCCATATCTAGTCCTGAATGCAGTCTTCTGTACATCAATCACGTTCACTTTGACTTGATGATACCCAGAATGAAGATCCAACTTCGAGAAAATAGCAGCCCCACTCAACTGATCAAAAAAATCATCGATCCTGGGCAACGGATACCGGTTCTTCACAGTAACACTGTTTAGTTCCTGATAGTCCACACACAGTCAACGAATACCATCCTTTTTTGTTGACAAAAAGGACTGGAACACCCTAAGGCGATACACTGGGTTTGATGAATCCCAAATCAAGCAACTCCTGAATCTGCACCTTAAGCTCAGCTAACTCAACCGGTGCCATCCTTTAGGGACTCTTCGATATAGGCACCGTATCCGGCTGAACTTCAATACCGAACTCCACATTCCTATCAGGGGGTAAGCCAGGCAACTCCTCTAGAAAAACATCCAGGAAATCCCGAACTACTAGTGGCGCAGCATGAATGTAATTCCATCGCACAAACCTCCTGATCAACTACAGCTCGGCCAAGGGAAGACTCCCCGGCATGGAACTCAAACTCTGCGCAATCTGGAATCCGGAACACAACTTTCTGGGCACGGCAATCAATAATGGCGTGGGTTTCACCCAACCAATCCATACCCAGAATAATGTCAAATCCTGAATTCCCAATTACAATCAAATTGGCTTTGAAATCTGCGCTACCAATAATTGCGGGACATTACCTGCACTCCCGGGAACAAATGAAAACTCCACTACCTGTCACAATGTTCCAAGCCTCTGACATGGTGCTGCACTTCAACTGATGGTGAGGCACAAATTGAGAGGAGACAAAATAATGGGTTGCCCCAGAATCAAAAAAAACATGAGCAGGGAATGAGCAAACAAGGACGATACCTAAGATAGAATGAAAAGACGGGGAAACAAGGCATGGTTGAACAGGGGTGAGGAAAAACAAATGCAGAAAGATAACATGAAAGAAAAAATGCAAGAGGAAAGAAAAGAAACAAAAGAGAGACAATAAAAGAACAAAATAATAAAAGCAAAATATACCTACAACAACACCTTCAGCTGACTTTGCATCTGCAGCAGTCTAGTTGAAAGCCTGACCTCTCCTCGGAACAGTGGTTCTCTGACCAACAATCTGGCGTTGAGGAGGAAGCGGTGGCCTAACAGGACCATGAGCTAGGGCAACCTGCTGAACGGGACCCCTGGCTGGAAGATCCAACTGTTGCTGCGGCTGCGGACAATCCGGAACTGAATGATCAGTAGTGCCACACCTAAAGCATCAGCATCCGGTGCAAAAAATAGTTCTTGCGCTCTTGCCCAGACACTTGGCAGAAGTCACAAAAACCACCCCATCGGAAAACCAGCAGAAGGGTACGGAGCTGCCCTAACAGGACGGGCGGGAGCAGGCCTCCGAACAGGACCACCAGAAGGCCTAACAACAACAGAGGAGTGCAGAACAGTCCGTTGAGAAAGAGCCAAACTACCACGAGCCTGCTTCTGAGCACGAGCTGCCTCAAGAGCTTCTGCATAAGTGCGCAAGCGAAGGGAGACAAGCTGCACCCTAATCTCTCTCTCAAGCCCCAAAATGAATCTACGAGCCCTATCTTCTTCGTTCGCCACAAGAACGGCTACAAAGCGACGGAATCTAGTAAATTCAGCTGCGTACTCATCTACAGACCTGGAGCCCTGTTTCAAGAAAGTATCATGTTACAACATTGCATGGATAATATGTAACAAAATTCCATTACTAAAAATAACGACCAACCTATTTCAGGACCAGGAATTGTTGCTCCATCTCCACTCTAGTGCTTCTAAGGAAGAACTTCTCCGAAAAGCCCCTAGTGAAAGTGGCCCAAGTGATCGGTCTTTTGAACCTTTCGGACTCGTACCTCCAACAAATATGAGCTAAGTCCACCAGCTGGATGGCAACCACATCCACTCGATCTGCATCTGCAACCCTAGCTGCCAAAAGCAGTTGCTTTGTCCGAATCAACCACCGTTCAGCCTCCAAAGTCATCTCAGTGCCTGAAAACCTGTCGGGATGCAGCCTCATGAAGTCCGTGACTGTACCCGAATAGGAAGGAAAAGTTGCCTACATAGCGTGCAGCAGAACCCGAGCGGCCTCCAAAGCAGCCATCACCAAATCACTGTGGTTTTGCTGCATATTAATCAGGCGCTCAAGCACAGCGGTGACAACCTCAATCCCAGGCTGATCATCCAGGGGACGAGAAGTAGAACCTCTACGAGCCAATCTTTATAAAACCAAAAGCAATTATCATCCAGATCAAAGTTGATAATAATAATTCATTTATGCATGCATGGTTGTTGAAATGTTGAGCCGAACCTAATTTGAGCCAAGCTTGTCTAATATATTAGGCAACTAATACATTAGCCAAACCTGGACTCTGATACCACTAAAAACCTTGTCACGCCCCGCTTCTCAAAAAGAAAATACAGAATACGGATACGTGACTAAGCCCAGCGAATGATTTTCATCATCTATAAGCTGTTCAGAATCTTTACAACATCTCATAAAAATAATTAGAGTCGGAAGCAAAAGAATCAACCAAGTATGCATAATCGAATCAAATATACCAACAGAAATTTACTTGAAACCAAAATATAATATAATCTCAAATAAATCAGATCTGAATAAGTTAATATCCTGGGTCACATTGCCCAAATACAAAAAAAATTCAAGTATCAAATACAATTGTTCAAATAAGCAACAGAAATAATAATAAAAACTCTAGCACTAATATCTCATATCACCAACACCATCTGGTACCTGTTCTCCAAAATCTGCAATTTAACAATTGCAGGAATAGGAAAAAGAAAACAAACTCCCATCAATACAAGTTATGGACAGCTTGTAGTGCAGGATATAAGTACATGGGATAAATAACAAATGTAAAATAACAGCAGAAACAAACAGAGCATGGTATAAGCATGTCAATAGGAATATAATATCTAACATGAATCAAGAAAATAAATTAGATAGCATGGTATACTAATAGATACAGATAACATGTGTCAAGTGTCAAGTGTCAGATGGTATGCAGACAGATAGTCAGATGATAGTGTCAGATGATAGTCAGACATATAACAGATAATCAGATAAACAGTTACAGATAACAGATAACGATGTCATGTTCTTATAAGTCTTGTTTGTTTACAATCTAGGTAGCACTTCATGTGCCCTAACTTTTTATCATATGGTTGCCACATTTAAATAGTTTTGTTTAGATTTCGTAGTGGAGTCCATAGGGCAGTGTACTCAGGGATCAGACAGACAGATATCTGATAATCAGATCAGACATACGGATAGAATCGATGGGTTCTCTTCTGAGTACACCTTCCTATATGGAAGTAATGTAGTTAGGGTTCACTTAAACGGAGTTGTGTATCATGTAACCATGTACACATAATAGATAGGGAACACAGGCCCTCTTCTCAGTACACATTTCTATATTTTCCACTACTAGATCTTTCCTTTAACCATGGCTTGGTTATTTTGTTATTATTATCAGAAAGACATGTATGTGCAGAAAATAGAGTGAGAATAGCATGGTATAAACATGTAACAGGTTCAGGGTGACAGATAAACATATACAGGTGAAAGATAACTCATAGAAGAATAGAACAAATGCAAATGCTAGTTTAGGACAGTAAGACAGTACTGTACTAAAATAGGGATTTCCATTGCTACAAAAATACAAATCTAGATCCGTCGAAGAATCTGGAAAATAAACTCCCAACCGAATCCAGCAAACATATATAAGTCATATAGTATTTCACAAAATCAAGTCTCAAAACAGCTTTGAATCCAGAAAACACGTTCTACCAAAAATCAGAAGATTGTATTCAAGGTCAGGAAAATAGCATGAAAGCTCATTAATTAAATTCACGAAAAATCTGGGGTATTCCCCTATATGTGTAGCATCAGAATATAAAGTATCATTATTTTCCAATGTAAATAGTTTAGTCAAAGAAAATCAGGAAACATCAAGATGTAGTAGTTTTGTAAATCTGGAATTGTAAACACTACTGTACGAAAACAGTAATATCTCACAAACCATAAATCGAAATCTAAATCCGCCAAAAGGGTAATAAAATAGATACAGTAGGCTAACTTTCATTTTCAAAAATATTTTAGAGACAGCAAGTAGAATTAGGTCAAAAATCAGATTTTTTATTGAACACTAGCAAAATTCTGCATGAAAAATCTTTATTTGCAAGCATGAAAAGATTCATAAAACTCGTCAAATAAATCGACCAAAATTCTGGGTAAACCCCAATCAAGTCTAGAAATACTGAGTAAAATTTCAGATCAAAATAATAATTTTAACACTGGAATAAAAATAGATTACTTTTCAGAATTCATAGAAAATACAGTTTGAATATCTTTATACACCTCAGTAGTTTAATAGGCATAACTCACAAACTGTAAATTGAAACTGATATCCGTCAAAAGGGTTAGAAATAGACAGAATCCTCTATAGCTCATGTTCACAAAATATTTTCATATACTGACCTTAATAGGAACCAAAATACTGATTAAAAGCAAAGTAAAAGAAAAATATAGATTTGTTCTTCACACACAAAACAACCTAGATAATACGAAATTCATCCAAATCAACCCAAACATGAAATATAGTGTACTAGATGTCCAAACAACACCGTATAGGATATTTTACAAGTATTCAACAAGTATATCACGAATAAGACATCAAGCACAGATATCTGAATGTAGCATGAACATACACGTCAAAAGTGGTCAATCCTAGATAAATTCATGTCACGTATGTCGTGAGGCAACTATGGTAAAATCATCACAATAGATACAATAAACAACAGAGAATTCACACACAATTTGTCTCCAGAACCCAACTACACTACAGGCGGTATTTAGTACATGTATTACACAAAGAAAAGAATACAAGTTACTTGCCTGAGAGATGACGACGAGAACGGTGCAAAGATCAAGAATAACGGAAACGAATTCCTTGGGCACGAACACAACGAACAAACAAAACCCATGAACCACAATGAACGCACGAAACAACCACGAACGAACGAAACCCACACGACGAGCGCGTGAACTCAACCGAACAACAACGTAACCATGCACATCACAACTGTGAGTGGACGACACCGATGCACGACGACAGCAGAGCGGTAGGGGGTTGCTGTCGCTGCATCGGAGAGAACCAACGGTGCCAAAGGGGGGTCGGCTGATCGTGAGCGTCGGCTGGTGCAGTTGCCGCAGTCGCTCGAGATGGCACAGAGAAACAGAGGTCAGGAGAGGGTTGGAGGTGCAAGTGGGTGCTACGGTAGGTCGGGGGAAAGACAGAGGGGATGGGTTGAAGAAGTGGAGATGGTCGGGAGAAGGGGATGAAGACAGTAGGGTTTTTCTTTTGAAGATGAATAGACAGGAAGCTAGGTGACGGGGTAATGCACAGGGAAGGGAATAGTAGTATAAATAGGTCGCGTTTTAGGGTTATGCACAAGTCGGGTTGGGTTTTAGTGGGTTTTGGGTGTGGGTAGAGGTGTAAACAGGAAAAGGGGTTTATTGGGTATTAAATTAGATAGGAAACAGGGTATGGTTAGTAGTAGGAGTATAATGGATATCTAAATGGGTTTAAAATAATTAGGATGGGTTTTAGGTAGGATTTAAATTGGGTTTAATGGATCCAAAAAGAAATAATAGCTATTGAATATCAAAACTAAAATCCAATAAAGAGATGGGACACTAAATGAATCAATTAAAATGCAACAGGATTAAATAAGAACAATGGGAAATCAAAACAAAGTTTGATCAAGCAGAGATGGAAGAACAGACATATAATATGATCAAGAACACAATAAAAGAGGACAAAATAATAAAAGCAAATATATTGAAAATAAAAATCCAATATGTGGTCCAAAGAGCTACAAAGGGAATACAAAAAGAGAAATATACCAAAATGAGAAATACACTCAAAAATACACAAAATGGAAAATAGGGGTTACAGAGAGTAGGGAATAGTGGCGACTGAGTTGCTCGACAGGCGGCAGTGTACGGCCGTAATGGATGGGCGACGAGCACCAGAGGACGTCGACGGCAGCAGGGGATCGGTGGTCAAGCGCTGCGGTTGACGGGATCAGCAACAGGGCAGAGGGCAAGGGATGGGTTCAGGGCAATGCCGATGGTGAAGGTTAACAACGAGATGGTGCTTCACTGGGTGGACGGTGCTGCGATTGGGGGCGGAGGAGGACAGCGAGGCGGGATGAAGATGGGTTCGATGGTGGGGCGACTGGAGAGAGCACAGAGCAAGGGAGAGGCATCGAGTTCTGTGGTGGCGGCACTGGTGGCTGGGGGTGAGCAGGAAGGGTGGTCGGGGGTCGACGATAGGTAGGAGTTGCCGGAGGTGGCCGGAGTTGGCCGGAGAAGAAATGTTGGGTCGGGGAGAGAGAAACGGGGGAAAGAGGAGAGAACAATTAGGAGAAAGAATAGATGGCTCTAGGGTTTCAAAATTGTACAATTTTTAGAGTTTCTAATAGAGTTGTATTTATAGGGTACAATTTGGATGTTGGGTTAGTGGTTTAGGATCCAATGATAGTGGTTTTGGGTCAAGAACAATTGAAATTGGGTTTTAGGATTCAATAAAGGATGGGTTTGAAGATAATAGGATTCAAATAAAATAACCACATTCCAATAAAATACGATCCACAAGATATATAGCCCAAAAAAAGAGAAATTAGTTCATGAACGAAAATTTAAATCTAAATAAATAAATAAATAAATAATACAAATGAAAAGAATATCAATTGGGCTTGCAATTAAATTAGAATTCACCAAGAAACCAGACCCAGTACAATAAAATATTTCGATAAATGAATTTTAATTAAATAATCAAGAAATAACAATTAATAATTATAATCATAACAATAATAAAATCATACAACAAAATAGTATCCGGGTTTAACAATTTTATTAAAATATTACAATAATAATAATATATTTGATTTTGGACTCAAATATAAATAGCCGATCAATAAGATATAGAAAATAAGATCAAAATACACCACTATTCGAAATGAATAAAATTTTCGATAAGAAAATACTTTAATAAAAGTTCCAAAAAGAATTTAGCAAAAAATAAATTTATAAAAATAAATTTATAGAAAATAAAGGGAAAATACTTATTGGCGGGGATGGGGGTTACAATTCTACCCACCTTACAACAAAATTTCATCCTCGAAATTTGCTCAAGCGGTACGTAGGACAAAGCAAAACAAACTTGTGGATAACAAAACAGGGGATGAAGGGAAAAGTAGCAAAATGGTTGCAACACTAGAATTAGAAAGTTTGTTCTCCAATTCCAGCAGACAATACTCCATGATCACCTGTGAACACTTCATCTAAAAAGAGAAGAAAAATTATCCTTAGAGCAAGTCATGGATAGCAAGTAGAGAAAGCAAGGAACAATGGAATAATGGTATAACAATGATTTTAATAGATTAATAGGAATCAATAACAGGGGAAGATAATCAATAATCAACATCACGGTAATCGATGCAATGACTATAAACAATGGTTCAATATCCGGCAACAACAATCAATGATCATTATCAATAATACTTAGCCAATATTCCATATCAATAGAAACAATGATGAACAATATGCAATGTCGGTGATGTGTCAATCCTTATGTCTAGTAATCATTTTAATCCTAACTAATGCATGTACTATTGTGTCCCATATGTTCCATACCACAGGTTCGATGCATACATAAAATTTCGTTTAGACTCAAGTGGTGTACTCTATAGATCATGTACTTGGCAACGGTAAACACTATTCACCTTTCGGTGCACGATACAGTCTTCGGCAACGATATGGTACACGATAGATTGGGTTACGGCCGTAATCCACAATCACACGATAAAACACTGGCCGGAGCATTATTTAGGGAAACACGAGCCCCTCCTCCAAGTACAGTTTCTACTTTGTTCACTACTTAAATCACCCTTTAAACCTCGGCTTGTTAATTATTTTTTTGATGCAACAATACAATATGCAATTAAGGGATATTTTGATAAATGATAGTATCAATAGGATGGTAACATGGAATAGAACAATAAGAGTGGTGACAATAGGACATTAGGATCATGCAATGCAACATACACACTTTAATTCATGCAATACTATGATATAGAACAATTAAATTAAGAAAAACTGAAAGATGAAATTCTGGACAGTAAGAGTATTCTGTACAAAAATGCAATTTTTCGCTACTACAAAAATCGAAAACTGAATCCGTCAGAAATTCTAGAAACTAGAATTCCAAATGAATCCAACGCATATTTAAAGTTCAAAATCCGACAAAAGTAGCTAGGTCAAACACATCATCCTTTATAGATTTTATGTTCAGGTAGAAATTCGACATCATGTTGTTATAATTTTAGAATCAACAAAAACTCCATAATAAATTCATTAAAAATATTTATTAAGTTCCTAAACATGTTAACTAATGTTCTGGAAATTATCAGAGTAAAACCTTAACATAAGATCATCTTTTTAACAGTTCAAACATCAAATGTACAAGAATCTAAAAATCTGGAATAAAAACATAGTTGTAGTAAAACGAGCATAACTTTTGCTACACAACTCGAAATTTAGAAATTCAAGATGTTCTGGAAACTAGAAAGATAGGGCTACAATTCTTATTCAGAAAATTATTCATTTTAAGATCATTTATTTGGTCAAAAAATAGCAGACAATATACAGCCAGCAAGCAAGATACATGTTTTATGATATTTTTCATGAAAATAAATTAATTAACATGATGGGTATCAATTCTATAGTCAATGAACTTCATAATTAGCATGATGGAGTAATAACATGATCAATGAAAATAAGAACACATACATACATTAATTTATCATCAATCAACCATCAATCGATCACACAACATACAACCTAACAATTAATAATTAATTGTGTTATGAGTATACGTGTAACCCTATCATGAATACTACAGGGATGCACGAAAGATTCAGTCTTTGGAGTCAAAAGTGGCACGAAGTCAAGAATATTGGGGTTAGCTCGTGTAAACCCTCAATAGACCCAACGAAGATAATCAATACAATGATATGATAACGAATAGGATCTATTTGCAAGAATTTCAATAAAACTTGAATTTGATATGATGTACAATTCAAGAAGACAATGACTTGCCTTTTGGACGATGAAATTGAATACCAAGAATAACGGGATGAGAATTCTGGCGGTGAACCACGAAACACGGAAGCACAGAAGCACGTGCAAACCCGTGTAAACATACACACAGTCCAAAGCAATCCACCAAATAGCAAATACACAACCAATCTCTCCACAAACCCAACAACAAACATAGCAACACTGGATACTCCCCAACTCAACACCAAACGGCAAAACCAACTTCCCCCCGATTGATCATCTCCGAACAGCGCACAGCAAAGAGAGGGAAGGGAGAGCAGGGAACGGCAGAGACTGAGCAGCTCTACTGGCAGCGGTGTACGTCTGCAGTGGATGGGCGACGAGCACTGGAGGATGTCGACGGTGGCAGGGGATCGGTGGTCGAGCAATGCGGTCGACGGGATTAGCAACAGGGCAGTGGGCAAGGGATGGGTTCAGGGTAATGGCGATGGTGAAGGTTGACGATGAGAGGGTGCTTCAGTGGGTGGACAGTGCTACAATTGGCGGCGGAGGAGGAGAGCGAGGCGGGATGAAGATGGGTTCGATGGCGTGGCTCTGTTTTTGGAAGAAATAGAGGAAGAGGAGGGAAAGCGATGGGGCAGGTGACTGTGGAGCTGAGGTGGGGTTGGCAATGGTGGGGCGACAGGAGAAGGCGCAGAGCAAGGTGAGAGGCAGGGGGTTCTGTGGTGGCGGCGCTGGTGGCTGGGGGTGAGCGGGAAGGGTGGTCGGGGGTCGTTGACATGTTGGAGTCGCCAGAGGTGGCCGGAGTTGGCCGGAGAAGAAGGTGCAAGAAGTGGGGTTTTCGGTGGGAAATGTTGGGTCGGGGAGAGAGAATGAGGGAGAGAGGAGAGAGAACTAGGAGAGAGAATAAACTGCTCTAGGGTTTAAAAATTGTGCAATTCTTAGGGTTTGCAATAGAGTTGTATTTATAGGGTACAATTAAGAAGTTGAGTTAATGGTTTAGGATCCAATGATAGTGATTTTGGATCAAGAACAATTGAAATTGGCTTTTAGGGTTCAATAAAACATGGGTTTGAAGACAATAGGATTCAAATAAAATAACCACAATCAAATAAAATACGATACACAATATATATAGCCCAACGAAACAGAAAATAGTTTATGAACGAAAATTTAAATCCAAATAAATAAATAAATAATAGAAATGAAAAGAATATCAATAGGGCTTGCAATTAAGTTAGAATTCGCCAAGAAACGAGATTTAGTACAATAAAATATTTTGACACATGAATTTTAATTAAATAATCAAGAAATAACAATTAATAATTATAATCACAACAATAATAAAATTATACAACAAAATAGTATCTGGGTTTAACAATTTTAATAAAATAATCCGATAATAATTATATATTTGATTTTAGACTCAAATATAAATAGCCGATCAATAAGATAAAGAAAATAAGATCAAAATACACCACTATTTGAAATGAATAAAATTTTCGATTAGAAAATCTATATAATAAAATACAAAGAAAGCTATCAAGTGACTCTCCTTCAATCCTCCAAAAGTCAAAGGCCCAGATCTAACCTCACAAAACACATTCACACCCCCACCCCTCTCAAAAGTTTTTCCCAAAAACTCAAATTCAAATCCCCCGCCCAAAACAACTCCTTTATTTATTTAATTATTTCTCTCTTTCAATCTCTCATATTCAAAAAATTAGGAAAATAAAAATTTTAAAAGTTTTAAAAATTAAATTTTAAAAACTAAAAAACTAAAAAATTAAAAATTTTAAAAATTTAAAAATAATTCAAAAAAATAAAATAAAAAGATTTAAAAAAATTGTAAAAATTATAAAAAGTTAATTTTAAAAATTTTAAAAATAAAAAATTTTAATTTTTTTAAATTAAAAATATAAAAAAATTAAAACTTTAAAAATAATTCAAAAAAATCAAAAACTTATAAAAAATTATAAAAAGTTATAAACAATTTTTTTAAAAAAAAGGTTTAAAAATTTAAAAAAGTAAAAATTAATATAATTTTAAAATTTATTTAAAATTAAAATTTTAAAAAAAATTAATTTTTTAAAAAAATTTAAAAATTTAAAAGTAAAAAAAAAATTAAAAAAACTTTAAAAAATTTTAAAAAATTAAAAAAAAAATTAAAAATTGTCAAATTGGAAAATTTAAAATTTTGAAAATTTGAAAAATTTGAAAATCTCAAAGCAAATCCAAATCCAAATCCAATATCGAACCCCAATCATGAGGTCGTCGCCGAGATCTGATCCGCTGCTGATTCCGTAGCGGTGACTCCCCTCCACCAAATCGAGCGCGAATATCAAGCGACTCCGTATCGGCAACTCGCCTCCACCGAATCAAGAGCCTTTATATGCCATGCGGTGACTCTAATTTCATCTCATTAACCGAATTCTCATTCTAATTTTTTATTTTGTGTGTGCTGGGGATTACTCAGTTTTTTGCTGACTCGAATTTTGTGTGTGCATGGGATCTAAGTTCAGAGAGGTATAATTGTTTTATTTTTGGGTTTAAAAAAATTTAAATTGGTGATTTATTTGATGAGTTTTTTTATTGGTTAGATTTAAGGTGTATGCAAGTGAGAGATAAATTATTTGGTGGCCTCAATTTGGGCTTCTAAATCATAGCAGGACAGGTAAGCTAACTAACAACCTAAAATAAATTGGCAAATATGCAACATTAATTTCTTTACTGCAAGAGAAAATACTTCCGTGAAGTGTTCCCTTCACTGGTTATTAGAAACCATGGATAATATAACTGTTGCCGCTAAATTTAGTGTAGGGGCAAACAGATCGTATTTGTGGATTCTTAGGAAAACTGAATAGTAAACCTGTATACCTGTTCTATCGGAGTTTGACGCTGACTCCGGCCGTACACCTGCAAAAAGTGCGAGACACCGGGGTTGTTCCCGGCGACGCACCCTCCGACGCTCAAGTCAATAATCAGGGATGATTAAGAAAGAGCGTGAAAATTGGCAAAAGATTGATTACCTCTTAATGGAGATGGATGGGGGGTATTTATAGGCGTCTTAGGGATCAGATTAGGAATGTAATCCGCGTGATCTGATAAGGAATATACTCCTTGTAAACAGATTAGGAATGTAATCCCTAATTTCCAGTGGAAGGATAGGCATGAATCAGGGCCGTTGATTAGGATTTAATCAGAAACCCTAATTCTATCCCTCTGGATCGGGCTTTCTGCTAGTTGAAACCCGCACCCGATTGAGGCGGATCCGTTCGAGGGTTATTGGATCTTTGACGAAGAGATCCAGTACCCATCTCAGACCCATTGGTAGGTGAAACTACCGTTTTACCCCTGGGCTTCAAGATTCATGCCCAATTTGGACGGTTCCGATTTAACCCCATTTTTAGCCATATCACGAGCCCCCCACTTCTAAAAACTGAGTTTGATCAGCCTTTGAGGAGTAGTTTAACTGTTTCAATGGCTAGTGGGGTCGTATCGGAGTCCAAATGGAAGGTCTTGAATCTTGAAGGAGGTAGTATGGTGATTTTTTCAGTTGGTTGAACCCTAAGTCGTTCCTGAGTTCTCCGGATCATGTGGTGTTCTCGTTCACCTTTGCGACGTGTCAATTCGTTGTTCGGGGGTCTTAAAAGATTGTTCTTGGTAATAATTGCTTGCTTGGGGATCAGGTGTAGAACCCCGTATTTTCAAATATTATTTTTTTTATATTTGAAAATGAATTTAAATTGATTTTTGGAGATTTAATAAATATTTTCAAAAAAATTTATCTCTTTACACGTGCAAAACACGTGCAAATACTTTTATGAGAAGTTTGAAAGTCAAGTTTTCTTCATGAAAAATCATTATTTAATATTTGGGATTTATTTAGTATTTTTCCAGATTTTTCTGAAATTAATTGGATCTATTTGCAAATTTTGAGAAAAGAAGGACCTTTTCGCAAATTTGACATTTTTAGGGGTTAAAATGTAAATTGTATTTTCTGGACGTTTTGAACAGTACCAATTGAGATTTATGAGTATATTTTACTTTTAAATCCTAATTTAAATGAATTTGACCGAATTTCCAAGACTAACCTATATATGTAAGTTGTATTTCGGAAAGGATTGTTTTGCAAAAGTGTGGGTAAAACCCTAATATTCACTCCTGGATATTTAAGAGAATTTTCTCCAGCCATCATTACTGAAGATACAGAATTTTGGAGATTTCTTTTGGTGGAGAAAGAAGAAGTTTTTGGATCTAGCAAAAGGAAAAGCTTTTCGTTGAATCTTCTCAATTCAAAGGTGAGTGACATTGTGTGTTTTGTTTTGTTTTGTGAATGTTATAAATTTTGTCTAATTGTTGATCCATGTATACGAGTGGCAATGTTGTTTGATTTGATATTGTGAATGATATAGATCTTGTATTGTGGTATGATTCATGTGAATAATGATTGTTGTTTGTACCATGTTAGGAAATCTACGAAAGATTAGTAGATCTTTGTTTAGGAAACCGTATTGCTAAAGGCATGATTAAGATTTGAGTATGGCTATGATTGGATGATGAACATCTGGATCTTATATGTTGTAAATCAAATTTTTATTGAGAGTTGTGAAAGAATTTAGTCTCGAGAAACCCTAATGAAAGAATTAGTGATCTAGAACATGAGAACTTGAGTTTTGACATATTTGATGTTTTGAATAATGTATCCAAAATGAGGATTTGTAGAGATTTGTCATCTTTACCTGAATACGAATTATTTTTTTATATATAAACAATGAATCTTTAGAAAAACCTCAGTTTTGATTATTGTATTCAGACCTAAGTTATAACAACTGTAGGCCGACAGTCGACTGGTCTAATTATCAGTCGACTGGTACGACCCTACTGATGTATCATTAGCCTTTTGAAAATCCGATCTGGACAGCCGACTGAGACCCTTGTCAGTTGACTGGTGTACTCAGAACTTATTTTGTAAAATTATGTTAGTTTCTCGTCTGTACAGTCGACCTATAACTCCTTTAAGTCGACTCATGTACTTAGAATATTTTGTGAAAATTATTGGAATTTATCTCGGGCAAGTCGACCGATGACTTCTTAAGTCGACTCATATGACTTAGTTTATTTTTGTAAAATTTTGGATATTGTCCTCTGGACAGTCGACTTACTACGGTATAAGTCGACTGGTACTCATGAGTTTTGTAACTTGAGCGTTCCTTGAGTGTTTGGTTCTCGGACAATTCAGTCTATTCTAAGATATTCAGTTAAGTATATGAATTAAGACATTCAGTTGAGCCACTGTGTTCAGTGGAATTTGATTTAGACATTTGAGTTTGAGTCTCTAGAGGTGCGTGACCCTAGTATACAGGTGTTGAGTTATTTTGTTGAGGCCCATTGAGGCATTTCAGTTATTCAGTTTTGATTTTAGGCCGGTAGGGTACACCACTATAGGAGATTCGTTGAGTAATTAAATAACCCACAAATAAAAAGGACAGGCACTAGTGGTGATATGATGAACGGGAACATTAGTTATGCACCTCAGTATGGCTTTAGATGTGGGATTTAATCTCCGGAATTATCCAAGTAACTTTCTTGAGATGTGGGATTTATCTCCGGAATTATCCAGGTAAATTACCTGTGATGTGAGATATATCTCCGGAATTATCTAAGTGGTTTGCTTGCGGTGTGGGATTGATCTCCGAAATTATCAAAGTCGAGGCGACGCACATGGGGTATTCACGGTGATGATGTGTCAATGTTTAGATGTGGGATGATCTCCGGAATTATCCAGGAAAATTACCTGAGATGTGGGATCTATCTCCGGAATTATCAAGCATGGGCTAATTCTCACAGTTTATCTTTATCTCGTATTAGTCATCGCGGTAGGATTAGTTGCATAGCGGGGGGATTGAACCCTATGAAGTGAAGACGTTAAAGGCTTGCACCGAACCTATGTAGAATGGGATGCATAGACTTCGACAAGTACGCATTAGAGAGTCCGCATATAGAATTTGTGTTTCTTGACTTGGTTTTATGCACGTGGTTTTCCTGTTTTCGACACTTGACACTTAGTTTACTTCTACTTGATGTTTTCATGCTTCCTGTCATTTCTTACTTCCCATATTCCTATTTAGTACATGTTGTTTAAGAATGAATGAGGTATGTTCATTTACGTTGTTTGTTTGTTTTATGTCACTCATACCATTTATGGCTGACCCCTTTAGTTTGGGGGTTAGGGATCATCTCTAGCCCATATGTTGCAGGTTGTTGCTTAGAGTTGGAGGTTGGATGCTTGAGTTAGTTTTGAGACTACCTACCTTGAAAGAGTTTTGTGTAAAATTGTAAAAGCAGATTTGAGTTAGTTTGTGTTGTAAATAAAAAGGAAATTTGAGTTGAGATGTTTGGACTTCCGCTGTGATTTGTAAAAGTTTTTTGTAATAAAAGTTGAAAAATTTAGTGGTGTTGGTTGTGTTTAATATTATATTGAAGTGGATTGCTTGGATTGTGCCACGTATTTTCTAAGTTATTATATTAGAAATTCGGGGCGCTACATCAGGAAATGTTTCCCCAACATTATAATTATTTTCCAGGAGTTCTTCCTTAATTTCCCAAATTTTTAATTGTTTTTTTGCGATCTCTTGGTGGATGGCCCGGCCGTTTTCCTTCGTTGCGTGGCCTACATGCTTGCTTCACACTTCCGAACCCTTCCAGCGCTTCGCTGCCCAGGAGGCCGAGGTCCGTAGGTGGTTTGGCACCTTCTTCCGAAGAAGAGAGGGACCTCGGCTAGGATGTGAGTGCGGAGAGAGAGAGTTCGGCGGGGTCCGAGGTAGCTTTTTCCATGTAACTGGGTCGGTGTCAAGAGCGCTCGGCAGCGGGTGCCGAACTCCAATTATTCCCCTGTAACAGGGTTGGTGTCAAGAGCGCTCGGCAGTGGGTGCCGAACCCCAAATTTTCCCCTGTAACAGGGTCGGTGTCAAGAGCGCTCGGCAGCTGGTGCCGAGGTCGAATTTTTCCCTTTAACAGAGTCGGTGTCAAGAACGCTTGGCAGCTGGTGCCGAGGTCCAACTTTTCCCTGTAACAGGGTCTGTGTCAAGAACGCTCGGCAGCTGGTGCCGAGGTCCAACTTTTCCCTGTAACAAGGTCGATGTCAAGAACGCTCGGCAGCTGGTGCTGAGGTCCAACTTTTCCCTGTAACAGGGTCGGTGTCAAGAATGCTCGGCAGCTGGTGCCGAGGTCCAACTTTTTCCTGTAACAGGGTCGGTGTCAAGAATGCTCGGCAGCGGGTGCCGAACCCCAATTATTCCCCTGTAACAGGGTCGGTGTCAAGAGCGCTCGGCAGCGGGTGCCGAACCTCAATTTTTCCCTGTAACAGGGTCGGTGTCAAGAATGCTCGGTAGCTAGTGCCGAGGTCCAACTTCTCCTTATAACAGGGTCGGTGTCAAGAACGCTCGGCAGCGGGTGCCGAACCCCAATTATTTCCCTGTAATAGGGTCGGTGTCAAGAGCGCTCAGCAGCGGGTGCCGAACCCCAATTTTTCCCTGTAACAGGGTCGGTGTCAAGAACGCTCGGCAGCTGGTGCCGAGGTCGAACTTTTCCCTGTAACAGGGTCGGTGTCAAGAACGCTCAGCAGCTAGTGCCGAGGTCCAACTTTTTCCTGTAATAGGGTCGGTGTCAAGAGCGCTCGGCAGCTGGTGCCGAGGTCCAACTTCTCCCTGTAACAGGTTGTTGTCAAGAATGCTCGGCAGCCGGTGCCGAGGCCCAAGACTTGTCATTTTTGGCGTAGGATGCCCTGCGGAGTTGGTGGCTTCTGCGCAGCTGGCAGACGTGGCAGTCATTAAATGTGATGGCTTCTGAACTTCTGACAGCTCTGACGGATGAGACACTCATTTAATGCAGTGACCTTTGAGCTTCTGCCAGATGGGACAGTAATTAATGCGATGTACGGCTTGGCGTAGCAAACAAGGCGACGATTGAGGTCGCTTTTGTCATTTTGTGTGGATGGGCCGGCAATATAGGCCCATTATCCTTGTTTTGCGCACCTCGCTCTATAAAACCCCACCCCCCTCTCTCATTTTTCACTTCTCTTCTCTTTTGCTCAGGCGATCTTTTGTGCTAAGCAAGTATTTCCGGTGACCGCCGTTCGTTTTCTGGTGGAGTTTCCTGCAGCTAATCTTTTAAGGTAATTTATACTTAGTTTATTTCATAAACTATGACTCTTGCTTCTGTCTCCGAGTCGACCTCTTGGTCCGAGCCCTCCCTTGAAGTGGCCGAAACCCAGACTCCAAGTCACCCAGATAATGGCAAGAAGGTATCTGGCCGGGACACCATAGTGGAGGATCCGAAACGCATTGGGGAGTTTGGCAGGTTGCTAGGGCCATTGACCGGGCTTCACAGAGTTCGGGAGCTTCCGGAGGAGCACGCCGAGCGAATTGTTCACGAGAGGGGGAGGCATTTCGAGGAGAATGCGGCAAGGGAGACGACCGAGGTGGATGAGACGGTGTCGATCCTCTGCGAAGAAGACTTGGGAGTGATCCGGGACTGTTTCCACATCCCGGAGGAGTACGAGCTTATGCTGCCGGGTCCCGGGGTTAGGGCCAACTCGCCGCTGCCAGTGACCATGTGTTGCTGGCCGGTCGATGCCTTTATCGCTGGGGCTCGGCTGCCCCTCCATCCATTCGCGATCCTCGTTCTGAGGTGGTTTGGGGTCAGCCCCATCCAGCTTATGCCGAACGCATGGAGGGTCATAAATGGCTTCGTACTTCACTGCCAAGCCACTGGGATCGAGCCGAAGCTAAATGTACTTCGGACGATCTATCGGCTTCATCAGGGGAACAGGTCGGAGTACCGATACTATTTGGCTCCGAGGCATGGCGGTAGGCTCGTCATATGCCCCGACTCCATCAAGCACTGGCGCGAAAAGTTCTTGATAGTGTGGAGTGCGGAGGCCTGGCCTATCCCCTCCAATTGGGTGGAGGAGGTGCAGAAGCCGTTGAAGGCGCTGCCCAAGCTTCGGCCTGAAGAAGAAGAGGCAGTTCGGACACTTCTCGATCGGCCGAAGTATGATTGGAAGGAGCTGACCGAGGATGTCTTGTTCAGGGGAGGGCTCTGCCGCGTAGATCCCAGTACGCGGTTTATTTTTTGTGCTTTGTTCTTGATACTTTATTTTGCATGAGTTGTATAGTGCTAACAAACTTTATCTTTAACGCAGAGGCGATGGACTAAGACGCGGTGCTAGCTTTGAGAGCGGGCCTCGCCAGTAAGGCACCAAAGAAGCGCAAGAGGGTGGCCAGCAAGCTGCCGACCCCGAAGACTCCGCGGGTTACTGAGGCGATCGAGGAGGTGGAGATCCTGGGTAGCCCGGTCGTCGCCGGTGAAGGTGCCTCGGCATCAACTGGGGTCGGCGAGTTCCCCATCGCCGTAGCCCTGGGGATGACGACCCCCCCGTTGTCGGTGGCGGCCGAGGAGCTCCTGACCGAGGAGCACAAGAGGATCCATATTCCGGACTGGCAAGTTCGGAAACATGACGGATTCCTCGGCAACTCCTTGGCGAGCATGTCGACCGTCAAGCATCTGGCGACGCCGAAGGATCGCGCCGCCATGGAGGCCGGGCAAGAAGGTGACGACGTCATCGAGATTGCTCGCTCGGCCGTCTCGGTAAGTATTAAATTTTTGCCGTCGTTGAATTTCTTTAGCTATAATTTTTCTATCTCTTTCAATTCTTCTTTCCTTGTTGCAGATCATTGTCCATTTTGGACACCTCACCGAGAGGTTGGCAGCTCTGGAGAAGGAGCTGAAGCAGGAGTCTGACCAGGCTCGGAAAGAGAAGGCTCGGATGGGGAACGAGCTCGACAAGATCAGGGTCGAGTTCGAAGGGAAGGCGACGAGGGTCGAGTTCCTCGAAGCTCAGGTCGCGCAGCTGGAGGGCGATCTTCTTCGTCAGAAGGAGGTGGCGGCCAAGCAATTGGCCGAGGCGGCGGAGGCCAAGGCTGTTGCTGTGAAGGCGGCGGAGGACGCGACGATGGAGAAGGCGCAGGGTTTCCTCGCCCAAAATATGGCCAGGGCCTACGCCGAATCCATTATCCGGGTGACGAAGGCATACCCTGACGTGGACTGCTCGGGATGGAGACTGTTCCCGGGCCACGTCGAGGGCTTCGACCCCGAATCCGAGGGGGAAGAAGAAGAAGGCGAGGACGAAGTCGAGACTGAAGTCGAAGTCATCGCCGATGCCCCGGAGTCAGTGGTAACCCCACTGGCGGTGGTGCCCCCTTTAGAGACGTCGACCCAGGGCGGCGAGACCCCCACTCGCTCTCGCCGCCCTGGGAAAGAGGTCGCGCCCTGACTCCGCTCGTTTTTTCTTTTCTTCTATTCTTCTCCTTTTTTTGTAACGCCTAATCGCGGACTGGACACAGCTTTTTGTAATGAATGAAACGCCTTTTTGGGCTCGACTGTGTCTCTATTTTTTCTCAAGAAATTCTGAAATTTGGCTAAGTGTAGGAGTTTGGCAATGTATTTGAGAATTTGTTGTTTGCTTCGACTTCTTTTCAGCTCGTGGTGGTGACTCAGGCCGTCGAGCCTACTAGGTTCGGGGGACAACACTCGTCCCGAGGTTGGCTTAGGAGCGACAAGGCTGTGCTTGGCGAGGTGCCGGGAGTGGCTCTACGAAGTCGAGCTGGGGTTGCACAGGGCCGAAAGCGAGCGGAACCATCTTCAACTCATCCTGGGTCGACGAGACATCGAGATCCGGCGACTGGAGAGCAGGATCGCCGAGATGACCCCTTTAGGAGAGGATGAGGGTTCGTCTACTGCATTTAGCTATGGCCTTCGGATCAAGTGCATTCGTCACACCTTATCCAAAATAACAGCGGAGAGGGACGATCTGCTTTCTGAGATCCGCCACCTACAAACTGTGGTGATGGAGCTTCGGACGGAGGGAGAAGGACTGATGGCTGAGGTGGCCAAACTGACGACCGAACGGGACGAACTGACGGTCGAGGTCGATGCACTAAAGAGAGCCACGGTAGACAAGAGCATCAAAGTCACTCATCTTCGCCGTCTTATCGCGAGTCGCTCCAGCGTCCCGAGCTCCGCGATACCTCCTCGCTTCGAGGTCGATGTCAAAGATGACTCTCTGAGGGAGCGGATCACAGAGCTAGAGGCAGAGGTGGCTCGCCTCAAACCGCGCTCGGGGCCAATCAATGTCAGGAGCACTTCGTGTACTCGCACGGAGAGCGATCGGGGCATCACGTTTTATGAGCTCGCGACCTGTCCGCCTCTCGGCTGTCCTAGCCCGGGGGATGCGCAAAGCTCGGTGGCCATTTCGTCGAGTGGGGTATCCATCGGTGCGGCTGCTTGGAGCAGTGCCGAGGACACGTCTCAATTTGCTAGCTTGGGGTCGAGCTCCGGAGGTAAACGTCGCCGCCCTCGAGTGTCCTTGAAGCGGAACATCCCGCGCCACGGAGGCGTTGAAGATCTCTCTTTTTTCTTTTTTGAAGTCCCTGTATTTAGCCTAAGTGTAACAAGTCGGCATTGTGATTTTTGCCGTGTAATCTTGTTGTATGGAAGAGGCGCGTTGTACTGCGTCCCAATTCTTAATAATATTTCTTTCTCAGTCTTGCATTTCTTTGTAGCTTTGTGTAGCTGTTTCGTTTGTGACTGTGTTCGTCTTGCCGAGGTCCCTGAGCTGGTCTTTTGCTCGCGTGAGGGTCGGTGACATGAGCGTTCGGCCGGTGGTGCCGAGCTGCACTTTGGTCACTACATCTTGCGAACTTGTGAGATGAGTCGGGCTTCGCTCGACAGTGAGCTCGCAGAGTGCTGTCGAGCCATGTGTTGGACCCCGAACCATCGTTAGAGTAGTTCAACGGTTGTGGGAGAAATTCCGAATGGCGAACTACCTCTAGTTCGCTCAGGAGCGAACTTGCGAAGTAGAATTGAGCCAAGTGTTGGACTCCGAACCATCGTTAGATTAGTTCAACGGTTGTGGGAGCAATTCCGAATGGCGAACTACTTCTAGCTCGCTTAGAAGCGAACTTGCGAAGTAGAATCGAGCCAAGTGTTGGACTCCGAACCATTGTTAGATTAGTTCAACGGTTGTGGGAGCAATTCCGAACGGCGAACTACTTCTAGCTCGCTTAGAAGCGAACTTGCGAAGTAGAATCGAGCCAAGTGTTGGACTCTGAACCATCGTTAGATTAGTTCAACGTTTGTGGCAGCAATTCTGAATGGCGAACTACTTCTAGCTCGCTTAGAAGCGAACTTGCGAAGTAGAATCGAGCCAAGTGTTAGACTCCGAACCATCGTTAGAGTAGTTCAACGGTTGTGGGTGCAATTCCGAATGGCGAACTACCTCAAGTTCGCTTAGGAGCGAACTTGCGAAGTAGAATCGAGCCAAGTGTTGGACTTCGAACCATCGTTAGATTAGTTCAACGGTTGTGGGAGCAATTCCGAATGGCGAACTACTTCTAGCTCGCTTAGAGGCGAACTTGCGAAGTAGAATCGAGCCAAGCGTTGGACTCTGAACCATCGTTAGATTAGTTCAACGGTTGTGGGAGCAATTCCGAATGGCGAACTACTTCTAACTCGCTTAGAAGCGAACTTGCGAAGTAGAATCGAGCCAAGTGTTGGACTCCGAACCATCGTTAGATTAGTTCAACAGTTGTGGGAGCAATTCCGAATGGCGAACTACTTCTAGCTTGCTTAGAAGCAAACTTGCGAAGTAGAATCGAGCCAAGTGTTGGACTCCGAACCATCGTTAGAGTAGTTCAACGGTTGTGGGAGCAATTCCGAATGGCGAACTACCTCTAGTTCGCTTAGGAGCGAACTTGCAAAGTAGAATCGAGCTAAGTGTTGGACTCCGAAGTATCGTTAGATTAGTTCAACGGTTGTGGGAGCAATTCCGAATGGCGAACTACTTCTAGCTCGCTTAGAAGAGAACTTGCGAAGTAGAATCGAGCCAAGCGTTGGACTCCGAACCATCGTTAGAGTAGTTCAACGGTTGTGGGAGCAATTCCGAATGCCGAACTACTTCTAGCTCGCTTAGGAGCGAACTTGCGAAGTAGAATCGAGCCAAGTGTTGGACTCCGAACCATCGTTAGAGTAGTTCAACAGTTGTGGGAGCAATTCTGAATGGCGAACTACTTCTAGCTCGCTTAGGAGCGAACTTGCAAAGTGGAATTGAGCCAAGTGTTGGACTCCGAGCCATCGTTAGATTAGTTCAACGGTTGTGGGAGCAATTCCGAATGGCGAACTACTTCTAGCTCGCTTAGAAGCGAACTTGCGAAGTAGAATCGAGCCAAGTGTTGGACTCTGAACCATTGTTAGATTAGTTCAACGGTTGTGGGAGCAATTCCGAATGGCGAACTACTTCTAGCTCGCTTAGAAGCGAACTTGCGAAGTAGAATCGAGCCAAGTGTTGGACTCTGAACCATCGTTAGATTAGTTCAACGTTTGTAGGAGCAATTCTGAATGGCGAAGTACTTCTAGCTCGCTTAGAAGCGAACTTGCGAAGTAGAATCGAGCCAAGTGTTGGACTCCGAACCATCGTTAGAGTAGTTCAACGGTTGTGGGTGCAATTCCAAATGGCGAACTACCTCTAGTTCGCTTAGGAGCGAACGTGCGAAGTAGAATCGAGCCAAGTGTTGGACTTCGAACCATCGTTAGATTAGTTCAACGGTTGTGGGAGCAATTCCGAATGGCGAACTACTTCTAGCTCGCTTAGAGGCGAACTTGCGAAGTAGAATCGAGCCAAGCGTTGGACTCCGAACCATCGTTAGATTAGTTCAACAGTTGTAGGAGCAATTCCGAATGGCGAACTACTTCTAACTCGCTTAGAAGCGAACTTGCGAAGTAGAATCGAGCCAAGTGTTGGACTCCGAACCATCGTTAGATTAGTTCAACAGTTGTGGGAGCAATTCCGAATAGCGAACTACTTCTAGCTTGCTTAGAAGCAAACTTGCGAAGTAGAATCGAGCGAAGTGTTGGACTCCGAACCATCGTTAGAGTAGTTCAACGGTTGTGGGAGCAATTCCGAATGGCGAACTACCTCTAGTTCGCTTAGGAGCGAACTTGCAAAGTAGAATCGAGCTAAGTGTTGGACTCCGAACCATCGTTAGATTAGTTCAACGGTTGTGGGAGCAATTCCGAATGGCGAACTACTTCTAGCTCGCTTAGAAGAGAACTTGCGAAGTAGAATCGAGCCAAGCGTTGGACTCCGAACCATCGTTAGAGTAGTTCAACGGTTGTGGGAGCAATTCCGAATGGCGAACTACTTCTAGCTCGCTTAGGAGCGAACTTGCGAAGTAGAATCGAGCCAAGTGTTGGACTCCGAACCATCGTTAGAGTAGTTCAACGGTTGTGGGAGCAATTCTGAATGGCGAACTACTTCTAGCTCGCTTAGGAGCGAACTTGCAAAGTAGAATCGAGCCAAGTGTTGGACTCCGAACCATCGTTAGAGTAGTTCAACGGTTGTTGGAGCAATTCCGAATGGCGAACTACTTCTAGCTCGCTTAGAAGCGAACTTGCGAAGTAGAATCGAGCCAAGTGTTGGACTCTGAACCATCGTTAGAGTGAAGAACTAAAAGCAGAGAGATGTAAACAATAGTGAAATATGAAAAAAGTTTTCTTTATTAATGACTAATAGTTGGCTGCTTCTAAAGTTGCGAGCCGTTATTACAAGGTTGAAAATAAAAGAAAAGCAAGACAAGTAAGAGGAGAGGAACAGTTCGACATCCCAGAATACTAAGAGAGGCGTTGGTGCTCTCTCTTGGTATTTCAGGAGATGGTTGGCATTCAGGTCCTGGGGATCTCCCTGCCTTCGAGGTCTTCTAGTCTTTATGTGCCGGGCCGAACTACTTTGGCGATCTTGTAGGGTCCCTCCCAATTTGGAGCGAGTTTGCTTTTCTGACTGGGAAAAGAGATGGCTAACTATCTGAGGACCAGGTCCGCTTCTTTGAGGTCCGTAGGGCGGACTCTTTTGTTGTATGCCCACTCGATCCTTCTTCGGTAGCTTTGTTAACGAATGGCAGCTCTTTCTCAGATCTCATCTATTAGGTCTAGATTTGCTTGGAGTTCTCTGGCATTCTATTCTTCTTCATAAGCCATTAGACGGAGAGAAGGTATTCCAACCTCTAGGGGGATCGTAGCTTCGGACCCATAGGTGAGGTTGAATGGGGACTCGCCTGTCGGGGTCCGTTTTGTGGTGCGGTAGTTCCACAGCACATTGGGAAGCTGATCGACCCATAAGCCTTTGGAACATTTATCCAACCTCTTCTTAATGCCGGAGAGGATCTGTCGGTTAGCATTTTTGGCTTGGCCATTCGACTAGGGATGAGAAACGGAGGAGAGCCGATGTTGGATGGCAAGGTCTTCGCATAGAGCTCGAAGGCAGCCCCGGTGAACTGGGTTCCGTTGTCTTTTATCAGGACCCGAGGACGCCGAATCGGCAGATCACGCTCTTCCAAAAGAACTGAACAATCTTGTTCTCGGTGATCGTGGCCAAGGGCTCGGCTTTTATCCATTTTGAGAAGTAGTCGATCGCCACGACTAGGAATTTGAACTGTCCGGGAGCTGGTGGAAATGGCCCTAGTAAATCCATCCCCCACATTGCAAAGGAGATTGGACTTGATAGGGAAGTGAGTGGAGATTGTGGGAGGCGTCGGATGTCGGAGTACTTCTGACAGGAGCTGCATTGCCGAACGTGTCATTCGGCGTCCTGTAGGAGAGTGGGCCAGAAATATCCGTAGTTCAACACTTTGCGGGCTAAGGATCTGGATCCCGAATGTGCCCCGCCGATGCCCTCGTGAAGTTCTTGTAGGGCATAGTCGGCCGGCTCGGGGGAGAGGCATCTCAGGTAAGGCCGGCCGTCTACCTATGTGAAGGAGCGTTTATATAGGATACCTCTGATTAGTGTGTAACGTTCAACTCGGGTTCTCACTCTTCGAGCTTCCTTGGGATCCTCGGGGAGGAGTCCATCCCTTAAGAATTCGACGAGGGGTTTCATCCAGTTGTCTTCGAGCAGGACAGGCAGCGACTCCATAAAGTAGAGAGTTTCGTCCTCTATACTTGGCTTCAGAAGGACCTCTATCAAGACGGTCTGCTCGAGACCTTGAAGGGAGGAAGAGGCTAGTTTGGAGAGGGCGTCGGCTTGAGCATTTTCTTCCCGGGGTATGCATTGGATGAAGGCTTCTTCAAACAGTGCCATGAGGCTCCTGACCTTGGCTAAGTATTTAACCATCCTGTCATCACGTGCTTCATATTCGCCGAGGACCTGATTCACGACTAGCTGAGAGTCGCTAAAGATCCTGAGGCGTTGCGCCCCTGCGTTGCGAGCCATTCCAAGGCCGGCTATGAGTGCCTCGTATTCTGCTTCCTTGTTAGAGGCCTTGAAATTGATACGGAGGGAGTATTGGAGGATGAAATCATCTGGGCCTGCCAAAATGACCCCTGCCCCGCTTCCCTCATTGCAGGATGATCCGTCCACATAAACCGACCAGACGGGTGGTCCCTTCACTGTTTGGCTGGACTCGTGGATGGTACTTTCAACTATGAATTCTGCTAAGGCCTGAGCCTTGATCGCGGTACGAGGCTGATAAGTTAAATCGTGTTGGCTCAGCTCGATAGACCACTTCATAAGACGACCGGAGGTCTCCGGCTTGTGGAGCACTTGCTTCAGCGGTTGGTCGGTAAGAACGACCACCGAATGGGACTGAAAGTATGGGCAAAGCTTTCTCGCGGCCATCACCAGGGCATAAGCCATCTTTTATATCTTCGGGTAGCGGAGCTCGGCATCCCGAAGTACTTTGCTCACATAGTAGATGGGCTTTTGAGCCCGGTCTTCTTCCCTTACTAAAACGGCACTGAGAGTCTGTTCGGAGGCTGCCAGGTAGAGGTAGAGGGGTTCTCCATGAATTGGTTTGCTGAGGAGAGGAGGATTGACGAGGTAAGCCTTGAACTGGTTGAAGGACTCCTGTTGCTGTTGTCCCCATTCAAAACCTTTAGCCCCCCTGAGGGCCTTGAAGAAGGGGAGGCATTTCTTCCTGGACTTCGAGAGAAAATGCCCTACGGCGGCCAAGCGGCCTGTTAACCTCTGAACTTCCTTAACATTCTTGGGGGGTGCCATTTCTAATATGGCCCTGATTTTCTCCGGGTTAGCTTCGATTCCTCGTTGGCTGACCATGAAGCCGAGGAACTTTCCTGACGAGACTCCGAACGCACACTTATTCGGATTGAGTCTCATGTTGTGCTTTCTCAGAACATCAAACGCTTCTTGGAGGTCGGTCACATGATCGGCACCTCGGATGCTTTTTACAAGCATGTCGTCAACATACACCTCCATGTTTCGGCCGATTTGAGCTTGGAAAACCTTGTTAACAAGTCTTTGATATGTTGCGCCTGCATTCTTCAAACCGAAGGGCATGACCCTGTAGCAATAGAGGCCCTGGTCGGTCACGAATGAGGTCTTCGGGATATCCGGAGGGAACATCCGAATCTGGTTGTAGCCTGAGAAGGCGTCCATGAAGCTAAGGAGCTCATGTCCCGAGGTGGCATCAATCAGAGTGTCAATACTTGGAAGAGGAAAGGGATCCTTGGGGCAAGCCTTGTTGAGATCGGTAAAATCGATACAAATCCTCCAAGTCCCATTGGACTTCTTCACCATTACTACATTCGACAACCACTCGGGATAGTTCACCTCTTGTATGAACCGGGCCTTCAAGAGGTTGTCCACCTCCTCTTTTATAGCTAGCTGGCGCTCGAGGGCAAACTTGCGCCTCTTCTGCTGAACTGGTTTGGACCCCAGGAACAACGCTGAGGTGGTGGACTAAGAGCTCGTCGGAAATTCCGGGCATGTCTGCAGCTGACCAAGTGAAGAGGTCTCGGTTCCTTCAGATGCACTGTACAATGTCCGAGCATAGGGCGGACAGGGAGGGTCTTGCTAACAAAGAACTTGCGAGTTGGATCCTGCTCAGAGAAGAGCACTTCTTCCAATTCATCCACCGGCTCGGACGTCTGTCGGGCAGCATCTTGGGGGATTTCCAGAGTTTCTAAGGAGAGGACGGGACCGAGGGTAGAGGTCATGTAGCACTTGCGGGCCGTTTCCTGATTGCCTTTTACTTTCCCTACTCCGGCCCGAGTGGGAAACTTCATTTTGAGGTGATAGGCGGAAGGGACGGATTCAAGGGCAGCCAGGCCGGGCCGACCCTGAATGACATTGTAGGCTGCGGGGACATCTACGACCATGAAGTCCATCGACTCCGTTCAGGTAGTAGGAGTTTTGCCAGCGGTTACGTCGAGGGTGATCACCCCTTCAATAGTCACTGGCACTCCCGTGAACCCATGGAGCGTGTAGCCGGCGGGCTTGAGTCTGTCTCGGGAGAGCTTTAGGCCTTTAAAAGCGGCGAGGAAGAGGATGTTAACGGAGCTGCCATTGTCCACTAGGATCCTCTCCACTTTGAAGTTCGCCATGTGGAGGCTGATGACGAGTGCGTCACAATGAGGGGTGCGGACACCTTCAAGATCTTCATCTGAGAATGTGACGGGCACTCCGAGGCCTTTGGGAGGAGGGGTGGCGCGAACCGAATTGACTTCTCTTATAAATGCCTTTCGAGAGGAGTTTGAGGAGCCCCCCATTGGGCCCCCATGAATGAAGTGTAGGACACGCTCCTCTTCGAAGTCGGGCGTTTCATCGCGTTCCGGATGCTTATTAGCCCCCCGAGGCGGGGGAGGAAGGTCGGCTCGGTCTTTTCTCACGAATCTGGTCAGCTGCCCCCTCTGGATGAAGGCTTCTATCTCATTCTTCAAGGCCCGACAATCGTTGGTGTCGTTGTCGTGGTCCCGATGATAACGGCACCACTTTTCTTTATCCCTCTTCTTACCATGGGTGTTCATTTTTGGTGCAGGAGGTATCACCCCCTCCTTCTCAACTTCCATGAGAATTGTGGAGATATTGGCGTTAAGGGGAGTAAATTTTTCGAATCTGGGGGGAGGTCGGCACTGGCCGGCATTATCCTTCTGGAGCTTCTTGGCTCCTTCCTCTTCTGTTCCTTTTGTCTTGAACCCGGAGGAAGACCCCTCCAAGTTGGGGCGGTGCTCAGCTTCTTCGGTCTGAATATACTTTTCGCTCCGGAGGAGGAGGTCAGAGAAGTTTTGTGGGGGTTTCTTGGCGAGGGAGGAGCGGAGTTTGGAATTGAGGACATTGGATTGAAATGCTGCTGCAGCGACCGGCTAGTTGAGGGATGCTATGGACCTGGCTTCAGCTGTGAACCTCTTCACATAGTCTCTCAACTTCTCACCCTTCTTCTGGTGGAGGTACAGTAGCGAGATGCTGGTCTTCTCAGTTCTACGGCTACTGACAAAATGGGTGACGAAGAGGGTCTCTAATTGCTCGAAGGAGAATATTAAGGATGGGGCAAGGCGAGAGTACCATTCTCGAGCTGGGCCCTTGAGAGTTGCGGGGAAGGTTTTGCAGAGTAGAGCATCAGAAGCCTGATGGATGAGCATGAGGGTCTTGAAGCTTTCGATGTGATCAACGGGGTCGGTCTCCCCAGAATAGGTCTCAAATTGAGGGGGTTTGAAGCTGATTGGCACAGGTGCATCCATTATGGTTCGGGAAAAAGGAGGTCGACTAGGACGAAGAGTCCTTCCTCTGAGCTCTTCTTCTCGGTCCAACTGACCCAAGTGCCTCTCCATCTCATGGAGACGGCGGTATACAGTGTCGTCCCTTCGACGGTAATCAGCCGAGCCTCTAGACTCGTCTTCGTACGAGGGAGAGCGGGGGCTACGACGACCGTAGCTCCTGGAGCGGCGGGGACTTGGCATATGCCTGGAGTTGCTAGGAGCTGGAGGAGGAGTTGGGGACCGTCGGCGAGGACTTCGAACCGGAGGAGGAGAGGGAATCTTTGGTGCATTGGTGTTAGGACGGAGATTGAGAGCTTGTAGGACGGTCGCTTGGAACTGCTGGAACTCGGCACGGGTGATGGGTGCCTCATCGTTCCTAAGTTGTTGCCGACCTGCAGGGGAGTGTGGCCTTCTTCTGTAATGCTCGGGGGACTCTCTCCGCTCCCTTCGGGTAGGGGACCTTCTGTATTCTCGGCGGTGAGGAGATCGCTCATCCGGACGGTGTTGGCGGGAGGTTCCCTCTCGGGCCCGCTTTACATCCAGACGGCGGCGAAGATCCTCATCCTTCTGCCGATTGAGGACGGTGTTGTGGAGATTGGAAGCTCGAGGATGATGGGAGGCCATAGAGTCCGAAGAGGCGTTGTGGATGGAGACGTGGTCCGGATGGAGAGGCTGTTTCTGCGGATTGGGACCTTTAGGGGGTTGTTGGTTCTGAGGAGCGGGCTGGTCCTGTTGGAGTGGGCCCTCCACTTGAGGAAGAAGTTGCCCCTGCTGTTGAGCGGGCTGAGGGGAAACTTCCTGTTGCTGATCGGGGTTGGGTCCTCGGTTGGACCCTCTGGATCTGACTTTCCTAGGAGGCATGGCTGGAGAAGATCTGACCAACGGGAAGAGCGGAGGTTGCTATTCGTTAGTTTCCCACAGATGGCGCCAATCTGTTGCCGCTAAATTTGGTGTGGGGGCAAACAGATAGTATTTGTGGATTCTTAGGGAAACTGAATAGTAAACCTGTATACTTATTTTGTCGGAGTTTGACGCTGACTCCGGCTGTACACCTGCAAAAAGTGCGAGACACCGGGGTTGTTCCCGGCGACGCACCCTCCGACGCTCAAGTCAGTAATCAGGGATGATTAAGAAAGAGCGTGAAAACTGGCAAAAGATTGATTACCTCTTAATGGAGATGGATGGGGGGTATTTATAGGCATCTTGGGGATCAAATTAGGAATGTAATCCCCATGATCTGATAAGGAATATACTCCTTGTAAACAGATTAGGAATGTAATCCCTAATTCCCAGTGGAAGGATAGGCATGAATCAGGGCCGTTGATTAGGATTTAATCAGAAACCCTAATTCTATCCCTCTGGATCGGGCTTTCTGCTGGTTGAAACCCGCACCCGATTGAGGCGGATCCGTTCGAGGGTTATTGGGTCTTTCTCGAAGAGATCCAGTACCCATCTCAGACCCATTGGTAGGTGAAACTACCGTTTTACCCCTGGGCTTCAAGATTCGTGCCTGATTTGGACGGTTCCGATTTAACCCCATTTTTAGCCATATCAATAACATATAAGAACTTTTAGTGTATGTTTGAATATAGGATTGGGATGACTGGAGTTTACCAGTGAAGGGTGCAAACTCTCCACTGAAGAAAGACAGCTAAAGAAAATTTGTTATTTATCCATTTTGATTTTTTTTTTTTTTTTTTATAAAAGTGCAATGGGGAGACAAAGTGGAGATAAAAGAAATGATTAGTTTGGTTTAGAGTTTTGAGAACTTCCTGTATTTCATTTTGGTTGAAATAGTAATAAGAGGTATTTCAATTGCAAACTGGGTCTCAAACAAACAAATATTTAGATTATTGGTATTGTAGATACCTTCACACCTGCACTTGCGTTACCATTGTATTTAGACATGCTCATAGTGGTTATGGGATTAGAGTAAGCTCTATAAAACCTATATGATAATGTCTTTGCAAAACTATTACAAGCATCTAAAAATGATGCTGAAGTTTAAAAAAACATTATGTAGTGTTTCTAACAAACTATATGCATTCCTGGTAAGTTCAAGCTAATAATCAAGAAGGCGATGGTTGAGCTTAATGGTAGATATACTGCTTCCTCATATAATATGTTTGCTACTTCAATTAATTTGCTGGACCTCCAAAACGGTTTTATATAATCAAACCAGGTGCACCATTCTGAAGATGTGCCGGAGGCACGTGGCAACGGGCAAACCTAGTACTTTAATAAAAGATCCGAAAAGAATTTAACACAAAATAAATTTATAAAAATCAAATTATAGAAAATAAAGGAAAAATACTTATTGGCAGGGATAGGGGTTACACTAATATTTATTTAAAACTCAAATTCATATTTCAGACTATAATCTTGTTTCTCTTTTTTTCTTTTTATTTATTTATTTATTTATTTTTTGAAGCCCAAACCAAGTCTTGTTTCCCTCATCTTATAAATATTACTTTATTTATTTGATGCTCATATTTTATGTAATATCCCGGACGGATATTAACTCATATAAATTACTATTTTATTATTATTTCGTTATTATTTTATTTTAATTCCAAAATCAAATTATTTTGGTGATTTTTTCGCCGGGTTGCCCACAAACCGTGTCTACGCGCATCTATCGGTCGGTGCGCATCCGAAGCGCATCAAATTGATAGCGCGACCCTCCGAATTAATAATAAAATTTATTTTACTATTATTTTCTAAATTAAACTATTTTATGGCAATTTTATGAGGATTTTATAAGAAAATTTTTGTATACACATACATAAAATTGTATGGTACTTAGTACATCATACAAGTATGTGGTATATACTTTTGGTCAATGTGCTTACTCTTGTCATGGAAACTTAATTAGAAGGTTAAGGTTTGATTAGGTGGTTTAATATAGGGTTGTATGCATAAGAAAGAACTAAAGCCCTTCTAGAAACCTTATCCCTCAACCTCACCACCCTACACCATACCCCTCCCCTCCTAGGGTATGGCCGGCCACCCCCCTCCTTGGGGTTTTTGTGCAAATATGAGTGCACACTTGCACTTACCACCTCCTATTCCCTCCTATAAACACCCCCTCATTCTCCTCCTTCTCTCATTTTAGAAAGATCAAAAAGAAAGAAAGAAAGAAAGGAAAAGAAAGAGAGAACAAAGATTAACTTGAGAGTTTTGTTTTGTAGGTTGTTAGAAGCTTTCTAAAAAGCTAGGGGAAGGAGAAGGTTAGCAAGCTAGTCCTTCCAAAAAAAAAGGGCTAAGGTGGGGGTTTCTTCATGCTTCTTTGGTTGTTTGTTTGGTTGTTTGTTTGTTTGTTTTGTTTTTTGACTTCTTCTCCTACCTTCTTGTTTTGTTTTGTTTTTTGGGTTTGTTCTTGTGAATGAGTGTGTTGTATGTTGTGGTAAATAAAAGAAAGAAAGTAATAGTAGTGACTACTAACATATAAAGATCACATCTTTATTATTGTAGTTGTTGTTTTGTATGTTATTGGACTAAAAATTCACATATTGCATATGATCTTGAACATACAACCGATTGGGGGTTGCAGGACTTGTAGGACTTAATACACATAAGCATATGAACATTTTACAACCATTGTGGGTTGTAGGACTTTGATTAAACTTGGACTAATAATAATGAGCATATGTTTTATTGTATTTTCTTTCTTAAAATAAAAAGATCCTTTTTTGGTTAACCACTAGTTGTAGATTAAAAAGATCTTCTCTTTTTATTAATCACTAGTTGTAGATTAAAAAGATCTTCTTTTTTTATTAATCACTAGTTATAGATTAAAAAGATCTTCTTTTTTTATTAATCACTAGTTGTAGATTAAAAAGATCTTTTCTTTTTATTGATCACTAGTTGTAGATTAAAAAGATCTTCTCTTTTTATTAATCACTAGTTGTAGCTATTAAAAAGATCTTTTCCTTTCAATCACTAGTTGCAGAAATAAATGAAAAAGATCTTTTCTTTCATATTTACTAGTTGTAGAGTAAAGTAAAATAAAAATAATCTTTTCTTTTATCACTAGTAATAATAAAGACTAGTAAGCAACTAAGTAGTAGCATGCTAAAATATAAAGTAGTAGTATGTGATTAATGAGGTAGTAGTAGTATGGTTGATTAAATAAAGTAGTAATAGTATGTTGATTAATAAGGTAGTAGTAGTATGGTTGATTAAATAAAGTAGTAGTATGTGGATTAAAGGAAGAAGTGGTAGTAAGTAGTATAGATGTTTATGTCGATAAAGTAGTAGTAGTAATAGATAGTTGTATGTTGTGATTTTTGATGAGAATGAAGTAGTAGTAGTAGTAGATAGTTGGGTGTTATGTTCTTGACTAAAATAATGTAGTAGTAATGGTAGATAGTTGTATGTTGTGCTTTTGATTAAAATGGAGTAGTAATAGTAGTAGATGATTGTAGATGTTTATTTTGTGTTCATAAAATAGATACCATGCTAAGATTATATTAGCATAATTTAGATATGCTTAGAATGTTGTAGGACTTTTTCTACAAATATCCTATCATGTTTTCATGCTTAACTAGATGTAGGATGCCTTCAAAAAAATATCCTACCATGTTTCCATGCTTAGTTAGTTGTAGGATTACTTCTAAAAATATCCTACCATGTTTTCATGCTTAGTTAGTTGTAGGATTACTTCTAAAAATATCCTACCATGTTTTCATGCTTAGTTAGTTGTAGGATGACTCCTAAAAATATCCTACCATGTTTTCATGCTTAATTAGTGGTAGGATTATTTCTAAAAATATCCTATCATGCTTTATGTTTAGAATGTTGTAGGATTATTTCTAAAATATCCTATCATGCTTTATGTTTAGAATGTTGTAGGATTATTTCTAAAAATATCCTATCATGCTTTATACCTAGAATGCTGTAGGATTCACTCTAAAAATATCTAGCATACTTATGATGTTTAGAATGTTGGAGGAGTAATTCTAAAATTGCCTATTATATGTAGGAATGACATATATGTTGTAGGTTTCTTTCTAAGATTACCTATCATATTTTAAGCTTAAAATGTTGTAGTATTTCTCCTAAAATTACCCATCATGTTTTAGGAATGCCATATCATGTTAGAATGTTGTGGGACAAATTCCAAAGTTCCTACCATGTTTAGATTAGCCTATTTATGCTTAGGATGTTGTAGGATTAATTCTAAAATTCCTACCATGCTTAGATTAATCTATTTATGCTTAGAATGTTGTAGGATGCAATTTAAGAGTTTCCTACCATGCTTAGATCCACTCATTTATGCTTAGAATGTTGTAGGATGCAATCGAAGAGTTTCCTACCATGCTTAGATCCACTCATTTATGCTTAGAATGTTGTAGGATGCAATCTAAGAGTTTCCTACCATGCTTAGATTAATTGTGCCTAGAATGTTGTAGGATCTATGATAAAATTACTTACCATGTTAAGTATATATACATATATACTTAGGAATATTGAATGTTCATACTAGTGGTTACCCATGTTTAGTAAAACATTCATGTTTAGTAGTTATTTATGCTTAATAAAGATTCATGCTTGGATGATAGTAGAAAAGTTGCATACCATGCTAGTTTAATTATAGGTATGTGATATACCATGTTAGCTTAATTGTAGGTAAGTGATATACCATGCTAGTTTAATTGTAGGTATGTGATATACCATGTCAGTTTAATTATAGATATGCCATGCTAGCTTAACTACAAGTAAGTTGTATGCCATGCTAGCTTAATTGTAAGTAAGTTGTATGTCATGCTAGTTTAGATTGTGAGTAAGTTGTATACCATGCTAGGTTATATGAATACTCATGTTTACATGGTACCCATGCTTAGATAAGTATTTGTTCATGCTATGTTAGTAGATGATCATGATTCATGCTAAGTAAGTAGGTATCATGCTAATTATTGATCATGTTAAGTTAATGACATCCATACTATGATACTCATCCTTAGAGTAAAGGAACTACCCATGGTTAGTTGTAGTGATCTTATGTTGTGTTCTATACCATGCTAAAGTTCAAATACTTGCTTAGAATGTTGTAGGAGTAGTGTTAAAACTACCTACTATGCCTTGGAATGTTTCTTGTTCATACCAGTTGGGTTGTGGTAATTAGTCATGATAAGTAGTAAGCTTTCATGATCAATTTGTAACCTACGCTTGACTATAGTGGACTTCATGTCTAGGTCGTAAGTGATTTTCATGCTAAAGCTCGATGTAAGCACAAGCAGAATCATATTCATACTTAAGAGTATCATGGTGAGGGGTTGTGTTATATGATTAGATTGTCGTAGGAAGATGCTTGCGGTTGTATGCCATGCTTAAGGCGCTATAGGTTGAAGTAATAAGGATTGGGAAGACCACTAGTAATAGTTAGTTGATAAAGGCCGTTTTGTCGCCTTCGGTTCTTCCTTAGTAGAATACCGATCATAGACTACTAGTAGATTCTTCTGTTGCTTCTAACAATAAAAGATTAAGTTTGTTAGTAAGCACGTTTGGTTGCTTCTAGGATTGGTTACCTGTATGGTTGTTTGCATATGGTTGTGCTCGTACATGGCTCGACTAGCCCGTATGTAGCTGTGGGTCTCATACGTAGCTTAGTTGGCTCGTATGTAAGTTGTTGTCTCGTACGCGGCTCGACTGGCCCGTGCGTAGCTGTTGGTCTCATACGCGGCTTATTTGGCTGGTATGTACGTGGTTATCTCCTACGAGGCCCGCCTGGCTCGTAGGTAGTTATTGTTTCATACATAGCTTATTGGCTCGTATGTGGTTGTTACTCGTGTATAGCTGGTTAGCTAGTACACAGTTCGTTGTGCTCGTCTAGGGTGATATTACCACCCTAAGGGCTATCGACCATCAAGACATATGTTTTCTTACCCTAAGGAACTGTGGAAGAGTCACTCCTTGTGTACCGTCGAATCTTAACCAGGGTAGGTTAATCGAGGACCGGGGTATAGACGAAATCCAAGTCTAGGGTAGCGGCATGCATGTATATTCGCACGGCCAAAGTCTTGGATCGATGAGCCACGAACCGGATCCTGAGGGATTCTGGTAAGTCTAGGTTGAGTAGCCTAGTAGAGTTGTCTTGCGAAGCCTAATTTAAGGCCTAGCATGTTGTGTTTATGATATTGTCATCCCTAGGATTGTTCGAGTCAGGGACGTCATTAGGGTAGTGCCTTACAAGGATCATTTACTTAGACCCTTGCCGGAAGGAGGGTAGTTGGTTGTAGGGGACGCCTCACGACCTACTGGCCCTTAGGGCAGATCATAGGTGGTGTTAGTGGGTTGTACCTTCCTGTCAAAAGGGATACGTACGATGCCTTCTCACTAGTTGGGGACATGGGTTGCGTATCCTAATTGTTAATTCCTGAAGTGTCATGACAAGGCGGGCGGACTAGGGGGATGGACCCCCGGAACTCCGTCAGGTCCTATGCCAAGAGGGCGAACAGGCCATGGACTACGGTCCGACCAGGGGGCGGCAGGGGGCTCCCCTGTTAGCAGTATCCCCGACGGTTCGTCAGGTTTTTGAGTGAGGTCTGGTAGCCGGATAGCAGTGGCAACATGGACACCACTGGCAAACTGCATTAGTGGGACTTGACCACATCTGCAACCTCATCAGTCACATTGTATCTGTCAGGAACAGGTTGTGTACAATTAGAATTCATAACGCGGGTTTAAATCCCTATATATGGAGAAAACGGCTTGAGATGGGGCGCATGTAGTATGGGATGCATGTTGCTTCGGAGACTTGCTGACATTAGAATAGGAGCATCCTAGTTCTATTTAAATATCGCATTAGAGTCTAGTCATAGCACTCACGAACACTTAAACTACACCAACACCATTGCTATATTTTGTATATTGTTTGGGAGATTCGCTGCTATATGATCAGCCTTTAAGCGTCAGTGAATACAAAGGCGAGGTTCAGGAGGACTCAAGGCAAGGAAAGCAAGGAGTCAATGTTATGTTTAGTTCCGCTGCAGTATATGTATTGATTATGTATTAGTTGAGAAGCACTCTGATGTAAGATGTCGAAGGTTGTAATACTTAGAAATGTAAAGGTAATATTGTAACTCTATTGTAAGGTATTACAGTTGTACAATATTCAGACCTGTAACACTTTGTGTATTAAATAAAAAGTTTTAAATTCTCCTATTTTTTCTGTGTATTGTGACTAATTGAAGAAAAGGTCTTGGCTCGTGTCACGGTTTCCCAGTGTTGGAAATCGGGGCGCTACATTTTAAATCTCAATCCCTTCTATAATTATTTTATCTTATTAATTGTTTAAAGCCCAATGTTATTTATTTTTGTGAAGCCAATTTCAAGCCTAAACCTAAAGCCCAAGTCTGTTAATCCAAGCCCACACTTTTTAACCCTAAACAAATTCTATTGGATCCTAACCCAAACCCACATATTAAAACCCAATACCCAAACCCACATATATAATTCCAGCTCATCAGCCCCTACTCTTCACATTCCCCGTAACTAACTCTCACTTTCTCCTTATTTACTGCCCAACAACTCCCCACTAACTCCTCTATTATATATTATATTATTATAAAACACCCCCATACTCTCTCTCTCTCCCCACTCTTTTACTCACCCCATACACACACACACACACACACTCTCTCTCTCTCTCTCTCTCTCTCTCTCTCTCTCTCTCTCTCTCTCTCTCTCTCTCTCTCTCCCTCCTCATCATTTCTTCTTCTCCCTCGGGTTCTCTCTCTGAAAACAGAGCACCCCCATCTTCATCTCCTTCCTCCTCGCACTCCACCCTCACACCTCCGAGCTCCGCCGTCACCTCCCCGCAGCTTTCTCGACAGCCCGAGCTCCTCCCGCACCTCGCTCTTTTCCAGCCACAGCTTACCTTGCCTCAATTGTCGAGCCCCTCTCCTCTGAGCACTCGACCATCGTTGCTGATGCCCCCGCTGACGCTCAACCCCAAGCTCGACCACCACCACCGCATCCCCTCGTCGACCTCCTGCTCCTCTAACCACCCGAGTGCCGCCCTCCTGTGGTGCTCTGCCATCCCCTTCGTTGCTGCACCGCAGGCCCCCACTGCACCACTCTCCCCTCATCGGCATCTCCATCACCACCACTGCAACTTCGTCGCCTTCGCCTCCCACTCGAGCGCCACCCTCGTTTCCATCTCCACCGCGTCAACCACCTACACCCGTCACTTGCACCCATCGACCACCACATGCCCCTACCTTGCCTCGCCTGTAGTCCACTTCCACTGCAGCCCCGCTCACCACCTCCGGTGGTTGACTACACCTTTCTCCTCGTCTTCGAGTCGCAGCACCCATCAGTTCTCGCCCGTGCGATCTCCACCATCGAATCACCCTCCACTGCAGCCCCGCGCCCCATTATTGCCATTGATGCCGTCATCACCGTGTCGTCGCCTTGCAGTGTTGCATTGCCGTTTGCTGATCTTGCTGCTGCTGTCTCTCACCTGCCGTGTGTTGCACGTGCTGTTGCTGTGTGCACGTAATACTATTACCTGCTTTGCACGTGTTGCCATACGTAGTTTGCATGTGTTGCCGTCGGGACTCTCGTCCAGTTATTCTTTTACATTCGAAGTCGTCACGTAAAAAAAAGTGTCTCTTGAACTCATTTTTATTGTTCTAGTTCAAAAAAATACTCTTTCAAATCCGGCAAGTAGTAATCAAATTGAACATTGCATCTAGTTGAATTCCATTATTGATTCGTTGTTGTTTATCATACCATATTATTGATTCATAGTCGTCTTATCGTGCCAATGTTATTGATTTAAAACTGGACAGTAAATTTATCGTATTATTGAACATTCAAATATGCTGCCCTGACGTTTGCTCGAGTTTGTACTGAGGTTTTGACCCAGTTCCAAACATCGAAACATAAAACCTTGTACATAGAAATTGTAGCACACTGTGTCTAGTTTCTGGAACATCTTATGGATTCTCAATCCGATTTACAAATTGTAAGTTATCACTGTTTTAGTACTGGCCTGTTATAATTTCCAGAACTGAGACTATGCATGAATTCCGTAAAGATATTATTGATCGACCTAGCTTCTTTAACTATAATGTATCTTATGAATATGTGTGGGAACCGGCCGGGAGTCTAGTTTCTAGAACACCTAACGGAACCTAATTTACTTCCCCGTAGCAACAGGAAAGGTGATTTTGTACAGCAATGTTGTGCTGTCCAGAATTGTATGTTTATGTTTTGAAAATATAAACATGTTATTTTCGCATTTGATAATTGAATTGATATTGTAGATAGATTGAATGACTTTATATCATGTACTGCATGGTTTATTATTGCAACTGTTTCACTAACTATAGCGACTACCTGTATACCGATTACATGTACACGGCTGAATCACATTAAAAGAATGACAAGCTGGGGTAATAATGGTACGGCCTAGTAGTGGATAATATAGGGAACTGTACTCGGAAGGAAGCTCATGGTTTCCCTACCATAACTGAATAACTGAATGATTGAATGACTGAATGACTGAATAACCAAGCACTGTATATTGTTCAATGAACATTGATACAGAATACTGAATGACTGAATAACTGAATAACTGAATAATGTTTTCCTGTTTACATGTTTTTCCGAGTACATGACCTATAGCATTCACCACTAGAGTATAAACGTTAACTTGATTTTATGCACCCGAACCTGTGGTATGGGACGCATGATTGCGTGCATTAGTTAGGATTATTAAAAGACTGATAGACATGAGATGAACATTGAACATTAATGTTGATACCGAATACTGGTTATTGAACATTGATTCCCGATTACTGAATTATTGATTATCGACTTTTGATCTTGTTATCATTTATCATTTATTGACTCTGATATCATTTCAAATTCCTTGTTATTGTTATATAGTCCTTTATTTCTTTCACTGCTTGCTACTACTTGTCGCCTGAAGCTTGCTCTAACGAGTACTCTCCATCTTTCTTTTGAGTTATTGTTTGTACAGGTACTGATGATGGGTTACTGAAGTGTCTTAGCAAACTATTATTGCATTGTACATTCTCCGGCTATTCTGTAAGTTCTTGTATCTCAGTCATCGGTTATTGCATTATATTCTTCTTCCTGTGATAATTATTGAATTGTTGAGCTTGCTGGTATTGTATAGCTTATGGATGATATGAGTTTGTGCACTTGTATCATTCGTTGGGCCTCAGTTGCGTGCTCGTATTTCCGTATAACGGGAAGCGGGGCGTGACATATATATAGGAGGGAACCAAATACTGAACTGATACATAACCTAATACGGGACTAAATATATATTACAATATCTAACAATAAGAGAATGGCCAAAAAAAGAAAAAAACCTACCTTTATCAAAATAGAAGAAGAGCCGGGATAGGGAAAAACAAGAAGAAGAGGCGGGGTTCAAATCTTAATTTTTTATTTTAAAGAATGAGGTTTTTTAAGGAGGGGGTTAAAGACAAGAAGAAGATTTGGGTGGAGTGATTGTTGGTTTAGGTTATGATTTAGGAAGATGAAGAGCCAGGGATGAAGAACAACAACAAGAACAAGAAGAGTAGTTCAGTTTTATTTTTTTTAATTTTAATGCTGACGTGGCAATGCTGACTAGGCGTGCCACATCAGGCTGTATAGAAAGAATCTTGTAAGATAGGTTGTGGGTTAAGCATTGCCCACGTAACTAAGAAAATATGCTTTTGTGTTCACACAAATGTACATCTGAAAAGACACAAATACCCTTAATTAATATTCCTAACTTCAAATTCAGAAATTTAAATTACAAATTTCAAACTGTCCCCAAACAAGTTTAGCAATAAATAAACTCTCATTCTTTCCTCTTTATCATAAAATTTCAAACTGTCTACAAACAAATATAGCAGCAAATCAATGTTTTAAAATAATTAATAAAGCAATAAATAAACTCCTAATTATTTTCCCTTATAACAAGCTCCCCCCTCCCCCCACACCCCCCACACACAAAGCAGATTTGTAAGGCCAGCCCTTTAGAAGAGGTGAGAGAGGCGGCCTCATCGGGCTCCATATTTTTGGCCATTTTTAGGGGCTTCCAAAAAAATTTGGGTTCAAAATGCAATTAAAAAAAATTAAGGTCCTAAATGCTAAAACCATAAACCTCAAAACAAACTTTGGGGTTGAAAATCCTAACACGACTAGCAACAACTATCTCCCTCTATTGTGCGGTTATTATTCATAAAAAATATCCCCAATCACAAAATCGAATCCCTGATTTTTTTGAGAGCTCGCAAATTTGACACTCATCCCCAAAATTCGCAATGAGCCGACAATGCACTCAAATTATCTTCGTTCAACCATGTCTCAAGAGAGATTGAATGGATTAGGTCTATTATGTATTGAGAAGGGAATAACAGGAAAGCTTGATTATGAACAGTTAATTAGTGAGTTTGCTGCAAGGAATACGAGAAGAAGTTACTTTAAGTGATACATTATTATAATAATAAAATATCTTGTTTTTCCTTGAACAAAATGTGATTATATATATATATATATATATATATATATATATATATATTCCCCTTTCGTTGTGCACTAGGCTTCCGTGTGCACTCGTGTGCACTCAGCCTTCCTGCCTTCGTATTCACTATCCGAACTGTTCACATTGATCTACAAATCTAAATTAGTCTAAATATATAAAATTAAATCATTTAAAATTCATTTTCCCATCCATTGAATTGTTACAAAATTGTATGGCTGAAAATCGTTGTTTTTATAGTCATATTATGGATGGGCAAATAAATTTCAAATGATTTAATTTTATATATTTAGACTAATGTAAACAGTTTAGATCGTCAATATGAAGGAGGGAAGGCCGAGTTCACACGGGTACACACGGAGGCCTAGTGCACAACGGAAAGGGACTCTCTCTCTCTCTCTCTCTCTCTCTCTCTCTCTCTCTATATATATATATATATATATATATATGTATGTACATATATATATATATATATATATATATATATATATATGCACTCAGCCATTTTGCCTTTGTATCGACGATCTGAACCGATCACATTGATCTACACGTCTAAATTAGTCTAAATATGTAAAATTAAGTCATTTGAAATTCATTAGTCCATCCATCATGTCAATATAAAAAGAAATATATTCAGCCATACAATTTTGTAACACTTCAATACATGCCGGTGATCTACACTGCGGGGAGGGATGACTCTTCGGGTCGCCAAAACGGGACAGACAAGTCTATTTCACCGAGCCTCTCCTCGAGACAGTGCCCAGATCGTTACACCTTTCCTGCGGGTCAGAACTTACTCGACAAGGAATTTCGCTACCTTAGGACCGTTATAGTTACAGCCGGTGTAACGTGTATCCCCCTTTATTTTGGTCATGGAATAAATGAAATAATAAAAAAAATGGATTTTTAATCAAAAATGAATCTTATTGAAACTATCCATATCTGGTTCGTCTCAGATATACTAATACTTCATCACATACATTTTGAAATCTTGGTTCAAATCCTTCAATGTTGGATTCAAGATGTTCCTATATTTTTTCAGGAACAAATACAACTCGTTTTTCTTCTTCTTCTTCGTATTATTTCTACCCTTTTTAATGTATGTTTTTGTGTGATCTTTTTCAATATTTTTCTTTTTGTTTTGTTTTTGTGTATCTAATACAAGGTCCCCTTAGCTTGTTGTTCATTGTTTTTTATTCACGCTGATCTCTTCACTTTGAATGATATTTTCATTTCCATCAAAATAAAAAATAAGTAATTTGATTGGTATGATCCACTTTTTAGCTTATACGCATCCAAAAATAGAATAAATTTTGGGAAAAACCAAGATCTGTTCCTTTACCCAAGAAAAAAGTATTTATATTTTGCATGATCCAATCATTGATTCCTGAATTTCCACAATAAATTAGATAGGTAGCTAGTATATTCCCTATCTACAAGCCTGTCGTTGTACAGAAATAATTCTACTGATGAAACAGGACGAATACCTTGAAGCGGTATAAGTATAAATAATAAGTCAAATGGAAAATGCTTTCTTTGTACACGAATCCAAATTCTGATTTGATTGATATCAGGAGATCAAATTAAGACTAATTTAGACGTGTAGATCAATGTGAATGGTTTGTATCGTCAATACGAAGGCCAAAAGGCCGAGTGCACAACGGAAGGGGACTATATATATATATATATATATATATATATATATATATATATATATATATATATATATATATATAATTTTTTAAATTTTTTCTCAGATTATGTATGAGACCCCATTTCGGGAGGTCGCCTCGAGCCCCATGAGTTTAGGGCCGGCGCAGCAAATTTGTGTTTATACGTAAAAATAAAAAAACTAAAAAAAGTTAAACACAACCTACTTAAAACCCATATCTTGCCCTTCTCTAGCCATTTCCATTAGTGCATTGTGTGTATTCTCTACTATTCATCTCTTAGGAACAAAAACATGGTAAATCCCTTTTGATGTGTCTAATATATATACAAATATTTGTACTCATTTACCAATTAAAATTGCTTGTTTTCGTTGATATTGTCTATAATTCATCTTATTTCTATAAGATTTCATTTAATTAATTATTTTTGAAGAAATAATATTTTTGATGCAAAAAGTAAAGATTTGTGGGAAAAAATCAACAAACAAAATAAAATAATGGATTTATTAATTATTATTGTTTTGTTGAGTTAAAAATGCGAAATAATTTTAGAAGGATTTTAATGAGCTATTATGATTTTTAGTTAGTTTAATTAATTTTAAACTAATCAATTTTATTTTATTTAAAAATCCTAATTTATGGTATTATCTTTTGTGTATGCAGCACGTGCTGGAAAGAAAAGGAAAGAGAAGAAGAAAGAGAAAGAAATAAAATTCTGGATTAAAAAGGAACGAAATAAATGAAGAGAATGGATCTTTCTGCAAAAAGCGCAAACCCTAACTCCTCTTCCTGTTCTCTGTAAGTACAAGCAAAGGGAGAGAGAAGAAGCAAGAGGTGACAGCTACCAATACTTCAAATTAAAAAAAAAGAAAAGAAACGGAAAGAGAGAGAGGCAGTCTTTCCTCCGTGGCATAGACAAGAGCGGAAGCAGCAGACAGCAGGCACGCGAGAGGTGACAGGCTTCTTTCTTCTTCTCTTTTGCGTGCTGGCATGGACTCCAAAGTAGGACGAAGCAGCAGGCGGGTCCCAAACGCTGCTGTTTTCTTCTTCGACGTGACAAATAGTCAGAGGTGGGTTCAGACGCCTCTGACTGCTGACTGGTGCGGTTCCCAAGGTGACTTCGACAGTTTTTGGGTTCGAATTTTGAGATAGAGGAGAGAAAAAGGAACATAGTCTGGTTTGCATTAAATTTTGTATTCCTTTTTGTAACTCTTCTTCTCCAATTTCTTTTAGATGCAATCCAAAACATATTTTTTTATTGCAAATTGAACATGAACAGAATTTATTGTTCTAGATGCTAAGATGTAGCCTAGTTTTGTAGAACACAAATTTCAATTCCTTATTATTATTTTATTTTTTCTAGTTGTGTTTTAATTTTTATTATTTATGAGTACAAAATGGTGGATAGACATTTGTATGATCTTTTAAATCATGATGAGACCGAACTGGTGATTTGTGATTAATAAAAATTAAATACCGTTATGGGAGGACGTGACCGTTAAGAAATCCAAATTTTCAATTAATAATTTGATGGATAGGTAAATAATTAGTTGAGAATAATTTTTAGACTACGGGGATAGAGTGGTTAATATTTTTAGGATTTTGGCCTACAACTTGGAAAGATGATATCTTTATTCATAAGGAGTTATAATTTGTGTGTGTGATAAACGAGGGGAACCAAGAGCTCTAGAACTAATTTTGCCCTTAACAAAGTACAAAAGCTTCATAGTTTCACAGCCCTCTCCCTCTTCACAAATTTAGTTAGTTTTAATTAGATTAATTTAATTTAGTTGTTTTATCATTTCTAAATTTCGATCTTCCAAATAGTGATTAATCTAGTAATATCGGTACTCAATAAAATATCTAGTCCCTATGGGTTCGACACTCTATTCACTAACTATATTACTTGTTGCGATATTGTACACTTGCAAATATTCACATCAAGTTTTTGGCACCGTTGCCGGAGATCGAACCCTGGTCACCCGCGTGACAGGCGGGAATACTCACCACTATATTACAACGAAAACAGGGCGGGAATACTCCCCGGCAACGGCGCTAAAAACTTGGTGTGAATATTTGCATGTGTACAAAATCGCAACAAGTAATATAGTTAGTGAATAGAGTGTCGAACCCATAGGGACTAGATATTTTATTGAGTACCGATATTACTAGATTAATCACTATTTGGAAGATCGAAATTTAGAAATGATAAAACAACTAAATTAAATTAATCTAATTAAAACTAACTAAATTTGTGAAGAGGGAGTGGGCTGTGAAACTATGAAGCTTTTGTACTTTGTTAAGGGTAAAATTAGTTCTAGGGCTCTTGGTTCACCTCGTTTATCACACACACAAATTATAACTCCTTATGAATAAAGATATTATCTTTCCAAGTTGTAGGCCAAAATCCTAAAAATAATAACCACTCTATCCACGTAGTCTAAAAATTATTCTTAACTAATTATTTGCCTATCCATCAAATTATTAATTGAAAATTTGGATTTCTTAACGGTCACGTCCTCCCATAACGGTATTTAATTTTTATTAATCACAAATCACCAGTTCGGTCTCATCATGATTTAAAAGATCATACAAATGTCTATCCACCATTTTGTACGCATAAATAATAAAAATTAAAACACAACCAGGAAAAATAAAATAATAATAAGGAATTGAAATTTGTGTTCTACAAAACTAGGCTACATCTTAGCCTCTAGAACGATAAATTCAATTCATGTTCAATTTGCAATAAAAAATATGTTTTGGGTTGCATCTAAAAGAAATTGGAGAAGAAGAGATACAAAAAGGAATACAAAATTTAATGCAAACCAGACTATGTTCCTTTCTCTCTCCTCTGTCTCAAAAACCGAACCCGAAAACTGTCGAAGTCACCTTGGGAACCGCGCCAGTCAGCAGTCAGAGGCATCTGAAGCCGCCTTTGACTATCTGTCACGTCGAAGAAGAAAACATCAGCATCTGGGACCCACCTGCTGCTTTGTCCTGCTTTGGAGTCCACGCCAGCACGCAAGTGAGAAGAAGAAAGAAGCCTGTCACCTCTCACGTGCCTGCTGTCTGCTGCTTCCGCTCTTTTCTATGCTACGGAGGAGAGAGAGAGTCCATTTCTTTTTTTTTCTTTAATTTGAAGTGTTGGTAGTCGTCACCTCTTGCTTCTTCTCTCTCCATTTGCTTGTACTGATAGAGAACGGGAAGAGGAGTTAGGGTTGGCGCTTTTTGCGGAAGGATCCATTCTCTTCATTTATTTCCTTCCTTTTTAATCCAGAATTTTATTTCTTTCTCTTTCTTCTTCTCTTTCCTTTTCTTTCCAGCACTTGCTGCATACACAAAAGATAATACCAGAAATTAGGATTTTTAAATAAAATAAAATTAATTAGTTTAAAATTAATTAAACTAACTAAAAATCATAATAGCTCATTAAAATCCTTCTAAAATTATTTCGCATTTTTAACTCAACAAAACAATAATAATTAATAAATCCATTATTTTATTTTGTTTGTTGATTTTTTTCCACAAATCATTACTTTTTGCATCAAAAATATTATTTCTTCAAAAATAATTAATTAAATGAAATCTTATAGAAATAAGATGAATTATAAACAATATCAACGAAAACAAGCAATTTTAATTGGTAAATGAGTACAAATATTTGTATATAAATTAGACACATCAAATACCCCCAAACTTAAGATTTTGCTTGTCCTCGAGCAAAAAGTAGAATCATGAACAAGGGAATAATAGTCAAGAGTAGGCTCAACCCATCACACTAAGAATTCTCATCATGCAAGCATCAAAATTTCAATTAAAAATATAAACAATAGCAAATAAAGTAAAACTAGGCATACCCACTTTCTCCAGTGCAATTATTTATTCATAATTCCCAACCCAATCGTATTTTTCATGCAATTAATGTAATTGTAGTATGTAACAACTTAATCTGTGATTGTCACTTCTCTCTACTACAAACTGAGTAGCAAACTAGAGTTTTTTTTTTTTGGTTTTGTTTTGTTTTAGAGTAATTTTTTTTCCAGTCTCTTCTCTAAGTTGTCATTTGCCTTTTGACGCGAATGCAAAACATTTGTGATGAATTCACCCGGTTACTCAACAAGTCACAAACTTAAAGTGTTTTGTATACTCATATTTCAAGTTGCTGTTTTACGTAAAAGTAAACATTGGTGATGAATACCCCTGGTTACTATGCAACTCAAAATATTGGAGTAGATTGACTTTATTCATATATATATATATATATATATTTTTTCATTATTACTCTATTTACTTAAACCCTGTTTAGGACTAGATTGAAGGGGATAATCACAAGAAAAAGAATCTGTTGCCGCTGAATCTGGTGTGGGGGCAAACGGATAGTATTTGTGGATTCTTAGGAAAACTGAATAGCAAACCTGTTACCTGTTCCGCCGGAGTTTGATGCTGTCTCCCGCCGTACACCTGCAAAAAGTGCGAGACACCGGGGTTGTTCCCTCCGACGCACCCTCCGACGCTCAAGTTAGTAATCAGAAGTGATTATGAAAGAGCGTAAAATTGGCAAAAGATTGATTACCTCTTAATGGAGATGGATGGGGGGTATTTATAGTCGCCTTAGGGAGCAGATTAGGAATGTAATCCCTGTGATCTGATAAGGAATGTAATCCCTAATCCCCAGTGAAAGGATAGACATGAATCAGGGCCGTTGATTAGGATTTAATCAGAAACCCTAATTCTATCCTTTCTGAACCGGGTTTGCTGCGGGTTGAAACCCGCACCCAGTTGAGGTGGATCCGTTCGCGGGTTAGTGGGTCTTCGAGGAGGAGACCCAGTACCCGCTTCAGACCCATTGATAGGTGAAATTACCGTTTTACCCCCGGGCTTCAAGATTCGTGCCCGATTTGGACGGTTCCGATTTATCCCCATTTTTAGCCATATTACGAGCCCCCCACTCCCGAAGACTGAGTTTAATCAGCCTTTGAGGAGTAGTTTTACTGTTTTAATGGCTAGTGGAGTTGTATCGGAGTCCAAATGGAAGGTTTTGAATCTTTGAAGGAGGTAGTGTGGTGATTTTTCAAGTTAATTGCACTTTGAGTTGCTCCTGAGTTCTTCGGACCATGCGGTGTTTTCGTTATCTTTGCGAAGTGTCAATTCGTCGTTCGGAGGTCTTAAAAGTTTGTTCTTGGTAATAATTACTTGTTTGGGGATTAGGAAACGTTTCCCCAACTTTATAATTATTTTCCAGGAGTTCTTCTTTAACTTCCCGAATTATTAATTGTTTTTTCGTAATTTTTTGGCGAATGGCTCGGTCGTTTTCCTTCGTTGTGCGGCCTACATGCTTGTATCACATCACCGACCCCTTCTAGCGCTCGTTGCCCAGGAGGCCGAAGTCCGTGGGTGGTTTGGCACCTTTTTCCGAAGAAGAAAGGCGCCTTGGCCAGGTTGTGAGTGCTGAGAGGGAGTTCGGTGAGGTCCGAGGTTTATTTTTCCATGTAACATGGTCGGTGTCAAGAGCGCTCGGCAGCTGGTGCCGAACCCCAATTTTCCATGTAACATGGTCGGTGTCAAGAGCGCTCGGCAGCTGGTGCTGAACCCCAACTTTTCCATGTAACATGGTCGGTGTCAAGAACGCTCGGCAGCTGGTGCCGAGCTGCAACTTTTCCATGTAACATGGTCGGTGTCAAGAACGCTCGGCAGCTGGTGCCGAGCCCCAACTTTTCTGTGTAACATGGTCGGTGTCAAGAGCGCTTGGCAGCTGGTGCCGAACCCCAACTTTCTATATAACATGGTCGGTGTCAAGAGCGCTCGGCAGCTGGTACCGAACCCCAAATCTTCCATGTAACATGGTCGGTGTCAAAAGCGCTCGGCAGCTGGTGCCGAACCCCAACTCTTCCATGTAACATGGTAGGTGTCAAGAGCGCTCGGCAACTGGTGCCGAACCCCAACCTTTCCATGTAACATGGTCGGTGACTAGAGCGCTCGTTAGCGAGTGCCGAACCCCAACTTTTCCGTGTAACATGGTCGGTGTTAAGAGCGCTCTGCAGCTGGTGCCGAACCCCAACGTTCCATGCAACATGGTTGGTGTCAAGAGCGCTCGGCAGCTGGTTCCGAACCCCAACTCTTCCATGTAACATGGCCGGTGTCAAGAGCGCTCGGCAGCTGGTGCCGAACCCCAACTTTTCCATGTAACATGGTCGGTGTCAAGAGCGCTCGGCAGCTGGTGCCGAGCCCCAACTTTTCCATGTAACATGGTCGGTGTCAAGAACACTCGGCAGCTGGTGCCGAGCCCCAACTTTTCCGTGTAACATGGTCGGTGTCTAGAGCGCTCGGCAGCTGGTGCCGAGCCCCAACTTTTTCGTGTAACATGGTCGGTGTCAGAGCACTCGACAGCTGGTGCCGAACCCCAACTTTCCATGTAACATGGTCGGTGTCAAGAGCGCTCGGCAGCTGGTGCCGAACCCCAACTTTTCCATGTAACATGGTCGGTGTCAAGAACGCTCGGCAGCTGGTGCCGAACCCCAACCTTTCCATGTAACATGGTCGGTGACAAGAGCGCTCGGCAGCTAGTGCCGAACCCCAACTTTTTCATGTAACATGGTCGGTGTCAAGAGCGCTCGGCAGCTGGTGCCGAACCCCAATTTTCCATGTAACATGGTCGGTGTCAAGAGCGCTCGGCAGCTGGTGCTGAACCCCAACTTTTCCATGTAACATGGTCGGTGTCAAGAACGCTCGGCAGCTGGTGCCGAGCTGCAACTTTTCCATGTAACATGGTCGGTGTCAAGAACGCTCGGCAGCTGGTGCCGAGCCCCAACTTTTCTGTGTAACATGGTCTGTGTCAAGAGCGCTTGGCAGCTGGTGCCGAACCCCAACTTTCTATATAACATGGTCGGTGTCAAGAGCGCTCGGCAGCTGGTACCGAACCCCAAATCTTCCATGTAACATGGTCGGTGTCAAAAGCGCTCGGCAGCTGGTGCCGAACCCCAACTCTTCCATGTAACATGGTAGGTGTCAAGAGCGCTCGGCAACTGGTGCCGAACCCCAACCTTTCCATGTAACATGGTCGGTGACTAGAGCGCTCGTTAGCTAGTGCCGAACCCCAACTTTTCCGTGTAACATGGTCGGTGTTAAGAGCGCTCTGCAGCTGGTGCCGAACCCCAACGTTCCATGCAACATGGTTGGTGTCAAGAGCGCTCGGCAGCTGGTTCCGAACCCCAACTCTTCCATGTAACATGGCCGGTGTCAAGAGCGCTCGGCAGCTGGTGCCGAACCCCAACTTTTCCATGTAACATGGTCGGTGTCAAGAGCGCTCGGCAGCTGGTGCCGAGCCCCAACTTTTCCATGTAACATGGTCTGTGTCAAGAACACTCGGCAGCTGGTGCCGAGCCCCAACTTTTCCGTGTAACATGGTCGGTGTCTAGAGCGCTCGGCAGCTGGTGCCGAGCCCCAACTTTTCCGTGTAACATGGTCGGTGTCAGAGCACTCGACAGCTGGTGCCGAACCCCAACTTTCCATGTAACATGGTCGGTGTCAAGAGCGCTCGGCAGCTGGTGCCGAACCCCAACTTTTCCATGTAACATGGTCGGTGTCAAGAACGCTCGGCAGCTGGTGCCGAACCCCAACCTTTCCATGTAACATGGTCGGTGACAAGAGCGCTCGGCAGCTAGTGCCGAACCCCAACTTTTTCATGTAACATGGTCGGTGTCAAGAGCGCTCGGCAGATGGTGCCGAACCCTAACTTTCCATGCAACATGGTCGGTGTCAAGAGCGCTCGGCAGCTGGTGCCGAACCCCAACTCTTCCATGTAACATGGTCGGTGTCAAGAGCGCTCGGCAGCTGGTGTCGAACCCCAACTCTTCCATATAACATGGTCGGTGTCAAGAACGCTCGGCAGCTGGTGCCGAGCCCCAACTTTTTCGTGTAACATGGTCGGTGTCAAGAGCGCTCGGTAGCTGGTGCCGAACCCCAACTCTTCCATGTAACATGGTCGGTGTCAAGAGCGCTCGGCAGCTGGTGCCGAACCCCAACTCTTCCATGTAACATGGTCGGTGTCAAGAGCGCTCGGCAGCTGGTACCGAACCCCAACTTTTCCATGTAATATGGTCGGTGTCAAGAACGCTCGGCAGTTGGTGCCGAACCCCAACCTTTCCATGTAACATGGTCGGTGACAATAGCACTCGGCAGCTAGTGCCGAACCCCAACTTTCCATGTAACATGGTCGGTGTCAAGAGCGCTCGGCAGCTGGTGCCGAACCCCAACTTTCCACGCAACATGGTCGGTGCAAGAGCGCTCGGCAGCTGGTGCCGAATGCCAACTCTTCCATGTAACATGGTCAGTGTCAAGAGCGCTCGGCAGCTGGTGCCGAATCCCAACTCTTCCATGTAACATGGTCGGTGTCAAGAGTACTCGGCAGCTGGTGCCGAACCCCAACCTTTCCCTGTAACATGGTCGGTGACAAGAATGCTCGGCAGCTGGTGCCGAACCCCAACTTTTCCATGTAACATGGTCGGTGTCAAGAGCACTCGGCAGCTGGTGCCGAACCCCAACTTTTCCATGTAACATGGTCGGTGTCATGAACGCTCGGCAGCTGGTGCCGAACCCCAACTTTTCCATGTAACATGGTCGGTGTCAAGAACGCTCGGCAGCTGGTACCGAACCCCAATCTTTCCATGTAACATGGTCGGTGACAAGAGTGCTCGGCGGCTGGTGCCGAGGTCCAAGACTTGTCGTTTTTGGCGGAGCACGCCATGCAGAGTTGGTGGCTTCTGCGCTCCTGGCAGACGTGGCAGCCATTAAATGTGATGGCTTCTGAACTTCTGACAGCTCTGACGGATGAGACGCTCATTTAATACAGTGACCTCTGAGCTCCTGTCAGATGGGACATCAATTAATGCGACATACGGCTTGGCGTGGCAAACAAGGCGGCGGTTTAGGTCGCCTTTGTCGTTTTGCGTGAATGGGCCGACAGTATTGGCCCATTAACCTCATTTTGCGCGCCTCTCTCTATAAAACCTCACCCCCCTCTCTCATTTTTCACTTCTCCTCTCTTTTACTCAGGCGGTTATTTGTGCTAAGCGAGTGCTTCCGGTGATCGTCGTCTGTATTCCGGTGAAGTTTCCGACAACACTTTTTTTAAGGTAATTTATACTTAGTCTCTTTCCAAGTATAAATATGTCTCTTCCCTCTGTCTCCGAGTCGTCTTCTTCTTGGTCCGAGCCCTCCCTTGAAGTTGTCGAAGCCCGCCCTCCAGACAAAGGCAAGAAGGTGTTTGGCAAAGATTCGATCGTGGAAGAGCCGAAGCGTATGGGGGAGTTCGGAAGACTGCTGGGGCAACTGACTGGGCTCCACCACGTTCGAGAGCTTCCGGAGGAGCACGCCGAGCGTATTGTTCACGGGAGGGGGAGGACTTTCGAGGAGAATGCGGAGAGGGAGACGACCGAGGTGGATGAGACGGTGTCGATCCTCCGCGAAGAAGACTTGGGAGTGATCCGGGACTGTTTCCACATCCCAGAGGAATATGAGCTTATGCTGCTGGGTCCCGGGGTTAGGGCCAACTCGCCGCTGCCAGTGACAATGTGTTGCTGGCCGGTTGATGCCTTCATCGCCGGGGCTCGGCTACCTCTCCATCCGTTCGCAATCCTCGTTCTGAGATGGTTTGGGGTCAGCCCCATCCAACTTATGCCGAATGCATGGAGAGTCATAAACGGGTTCGTACTTCACTGCCAAGCTGCTGGGATTGAGCCGGAGCTGAATGTACTTCGGACGATCTATCGGCTTCATCAAGGGAACCGGTCGGAGTTCCGGTACTATTTGGCTCCGAGGCATGGCGGTAGGCTTGTCATATGCCCCGACTTCATAAAGCACTGGCATGAGAAGTTCTTGATAGTGCGGAGTGCGGAGGCCTGGCCTATCCCTTCCAGTTGGGTGGAAGAGGTGCCGAAAAGGTTGAAGGCGCTGCCCAAGCTTCGCCCTGAAGAAGAAGAGGCAGTTCGAACACTTCTCGATCGGCCGAAGTATGATTGGAAGGAGCTGACCAAGGATGTCTTGTTCAGGGGAGGGCTCTATCGCGTAGATCCTAGTACGCGGCTTCTTTTATGCTTCTGTGCTTTGTTTTTCATACTTCACTTTTTAGGGCTAGTAACGTGCTAACGAACTTTGTTTTTAATGCAGAGGCGATGGACTACGATGCAGTGTTGGCTCTGAGGTCTGGTCTTATGAGCAAGGCGCCAAAGAAGTGCAAGAGGGTGGCCACCAAGTTACCGACCACTAAGGCTCCGAGGGTCACGGAGGTGGTCGAGGATGTGGAGACCCTTGGAAGCCCTGCCGCTGCCGATGGAGGTGCCTCGGCGTCAACCGCGGCCGGCGAGTTCCCCATCGCGGCAGCCCTCAGAATGGCGACCCCCCCATTGACCGTGGTGGCCGAGGAGCTGTTGACCGAGGAGCACAAAAGGATCCATGTTCCGGACTGGCAGGTTCAGAAACATGACGGATTCCTCGGCAACTCCTTGGCGAGTATGCAGGCGGTCAAGCATCTGGCGACACCGAAGGATCGCGCTGCCATGGAGGCCGGGCAAGAAGGCGACGACATCATCGAGATTGCTCGCTCGGCGGTCTCGGTAAGTGTTGAACTTTTGCTGTCATTGATTCCCTTCAGGTCTGATTTCTCTAACTCTTTTAATACTTCTTCCCTTGTCGCAGATCATCGTCCATTTTGGTCACCTCACGGAGAGGTTGACGGCCCTTGAGAAGGAGCTGAAGCAGGAGTCCGACCAAGCTCGGAAGGAGAAGGCTCGGATGGGGAACGAGCTCGACAAGCTCAGGGTCGAGTTCGAAGGGAAGACGACGAGGGTCGAGTACCTCGAGGGCCAGGTCGCGAAGCTGGAGGGCGACCTTCTTCGCCAGGAGGAGGAGGCGGCCAAACAATTGGCCGAAGCGGTAGAGGCCAAGGCTGCCGCGGTGAAGGAGGCGGAGGACGCGACCATGGCAAAGGCTCAAGGGTTTCTTGCCCAGAACATGGCCAAGGCCTACGCCGAAGCCCTCGCCCGGGTGACGAAGGCATACCCTGACGTGGACTGCTCGAGATGGAGATTGTTCCCGGGCCACGTCGAAGGCTTCGACCCCGAGTCGGAGGGAGAAGAGGAGGAAGAAGGGGAGGATGAAGTCGAGGCTGAAGTCGAAGTCGTCGCTGAGGTCCCGGGGTCTGTGGTTACCCCGCTGGCGGTGGTGACCCCTTCAGAGACGTCGACCCCCACCCATTCTCGCCGCCCTGGGAAAGAGGTCGCGCCCTGACTCCGCTCGCTTTTTCTTTTCTTCTGTTTTTTTCTTTTGTGTATTGCCTAATCGCGGACTGGCCACCGCTGTTTCTTTTTGTAATGAATGAAAACATCTTTTTGGGCTCGACTTCCGCTCAATTGGGGGTCGGCACTGTGAGCGTTCGGCCAGGGGCGCCGACCGCCGAACCATCGTTAGAGTTGTTCAACGGTTGTGGGAGCAATTCCGAATGGCGAACTACTTCTAGCTCGCTTGGGAGCGAACTTACGAAGTAGAATCGAGCCAAGTGTTGGCCTCCGAACCATCATTAAAGTTGTTCAACGGTTGTGGGAGCAATTCCGAACGGCGAACTACTTCTAGCTCGCTTAGGAGCGAACTTGCGAAGGAGGATCGAGCCAAGTGTTGGACTCCGAACCATCGTTAGAGTTGTTCAACGATTGTGGGAGCAATTCCGAATGGCGAACTACTTCTAGCTCGCTTAGGAGCGAACTTGCGAAGTAGGATCGAGCCAAGTGTTGGACTCCGAACCATCGTTAGAGTTGTTCAACGGTTGTGGGAGCAATTCCGAATGGCGAACTACTTCTAGCTCGCTTAGGAGCGAACTTGCAAAGTAGGATCGAGCCAAGTGTTGCACTCTGAACCATCGTTAGAGTTGTTCAACGGTTATGGGAACAATTTCGAATGGCGAACTACTTCTAGCTCGCTTAGGAGCGAACTTGCGAAGTAGGATCGAGCCAAGTGTTGGACTCCGAACCATCGTTAGAGTTGTTCAACGGTTGTGGGAGCAATTCCGAATGGCGAACTACTTCTAGCTCGCTTAGGAGCGAACTTGTGAAGTAGGATCGAGCCAAGTGTTGGACTCCGAACCATCGTTAGAGTTGTTCAACGGTTGTGGAAACAATTCCGAATGGCGAACTACTTCTAGCTCGCTTAGGAGCGAACTTGCGAAGTAGGATCGTGCCAAGTGTTGGACTTCGAACCATCGTTAGAGTTGTTCAACGGTTGTGGGAGCAATTCCGAATGGCGAACTACTTCTAGCTCGCTTAGGAGCGAACTTACGTAGTAGAATCGAGCCAAGTGTTGGACTCTGAACCATCGCTAGAGTTGTTCAACGGTTGTGGGAGCAATTCCGAATGGCGAACTACTTCTAGCTCGCTTAGGAGCGAACTTGCGAAATAGAATCGAGCCAAGTGTTGGACTCCGAACCATCGTTAGAGTTGTTCAACGGTTGTGGGAGCAATTTCGAATGGCGAACTACTTCTAGCTCGCTTAGGAGCGAACTTGCGAAGTAGAATCGAGCCAAGTGTTGGACTCCGAACCATCGTTAGGGTGAAGAGTTAAAAGCAGAGAGATGTAGACACTAGTAAAATATGAAAAAGCCTTTTTTATTAATGACTAATAGTTGGCTGCTTCTAAAGTTGCGAGCCGTTATTACAAGAGAGAAAATATAAGAAAAGCAAAACAAGTAATAGGAGAGGAACGGTTCGACATCCCAGAATACTTAGAGAGGCGTTGGTGCTCTCTCTTGGTATTTCAGGAGATGGTCGGCATTCCAGATCCTGGGGATATCCCTGCCTTCGAGGTCTTCTAGTCTGTATGTGCCGGGCCGAATGACTTTGGTGATCTTGTAGGGTCCCTCCCAATTTGGAGCTAGTTTGCTCTTCTGACCGGGGAAAGAGATGGCTAGCTTTCTGAGGACCAGGTCCCCTTCTTTGAGGTCGGTAGGACGGACTTTCTTATTGTATGCCAACTCGATCCTTCTTCGGTAGCTTTGTTGTCGAATGGCAGCTCTTTCTCGGATCTCGTCAATAAGGTCTAGATTTGCTCGGAGCTCTCTGGCATTCTGTTCTTCTTCATAAGCCATTAGCCGGGGAGAAGGTCTTCTAACATCCAGGGGGATCATAGCTTCGGACCCATAGGTGAGGTTGAATGGGGACTCGCATATGGGGGTCCGTTTTGTGGTGCGGTAGTTCCACAGCACGTTGGGGAGCTGATCGACCCACAAACCTTTGGAACATTTATCCAACCACTTCTTAATGCCGGAGAGGATCTGTCGGTTAGCATTCTAGACTTGGCCATTCGACTGGGGATGGGAAACAGAGGAGAATCGGTGTTGTATGGCGAGGTCTTCACATAGAGCTTGGAAGGCGGCCCCCGTGAACTGGGTTCTGTTGTCTGTTATGAGGACCCGAGGGACCCCGAATCGGCAGATGACATTCTTCCAAAAGAACTGAATGACCTTGTTCTCAGTGATCGTGGCCAAGGGCTCGGCCTCTATCCATTTTGAGAAGTAGTCGATTGCCACGACTAAGAATTTGAACTGACCGGGAGTCGGCGGAAATGGCCCTAGTAAATCCATCCCCCACATTGCGAAAGGGATTGGACTTGATAGGGAAGTTAGTGGAGCTTGTGGGAGGCATCGGATGTCAGAGTACTTCTGACAGGAGCTGCATTGCCGAACGTGTCGTTCGGCGTCTCGTAGGAGAGTGGGCCAGAAATATCCGTAATTCAATACTTTGCGGGCTAAGGATCTGGATCCCGAATGTGCCCCGCCGATGCCCTCGTGAAGTTCTTGTAGGGCGTAGTCAGCCTGCTCGGGGGAGAGGCATCTCAGGTAAGGCCTGCCATCTACCTGTGTAAAGGAGCGTTTATATAGGATGCCTCCGATTAATGTGTAACGCTCGGCTCGGGTTCTCACTCTTCGAGCTTCCTTAGGATCTTCGGGGAGGAGCCCGTCCCTCAAGAATTCAACGAGGGGTTTCATCCAGTTATCTTCAAGCAGGACAGGCAGCGACTCCATAGAGTCGGAAGTTTCGTTCTCTATACTTGGCTTCAGAAGGCCCTCTATCAAGACGGTCTGCTCGAGACCTTGAAGGGAGGAAGAGGCTAGTTTGGAGAGGGCGTCGGCCTGAGCATTTTCTTCCCGGGGTATTCGTTGGATGAGGGCTTCTTCAAACAGTGCCATGAGGCTCTTGACCTTGGCTAAGTATTTAACCATCTTGTCATCACGTGCTTCATACTCGTCGAGGACCTGATTTACGACTAGCTGAGAGTCGCTAAAGATCCGGAGGCATTGCGCCCCTGCGTTGTGAGCCATTCCAAGGCCGGCTATGAGTGCCTCGTATTCTGCTTCGTTGTTAGAGGCCTTGAAGTTGATACGGAGGGAGTATTGGAGGATGAAATCATCTGGGCCTACCAGAATGACCCCTGCCCCGCTTCCCTCATTGTAGGAGGATCCATCCACATAAACTGACCAGACGGGTGGTCCCTTCATCGCTTGGCTGAACTCGGGGATGGTACTTTCAACAATGAATTCTGTTAAGGTCTGAGCCTTGATCGCGGTCCGAGGCTGATAAGTTATATCGTGCTGGCTCAGCTCGATGGACCACTTCATAAGACGACCGGAGGTCTCCGGCTTGTGGAGCACTTGCTTCAGCGGTTGGTCGGTAAGAACGACCACCGAATGGAACTGAAAATATGGGCGAAGTTTTCTCGCGGCCATCACCGGGGCATAAGCCATCATTTCTATCTTCGGGTAGCGGAGCTCAGCATCCCGAAGTACTTTGCTCACATAGTAGATGGGCTTTTGAGCCCAGTCTTCTTCCCTTACTAAAACGGCGCTGAGGGTCTGCTCGGAGACTACCAAGTAGAGGTAAAGGGGTTCACCAGGAATGGGCTTGCTGAGGAGAGGAGGGTTGACGAGGTAAGCCTTGAGCTGGTCGAACGACTCCTGCTGTTGCTGCCCCCATTCGAAACCTTTAGCCCCCCTGAGGGCCTTGAAGAAGGGGAGGCATTTCTCCCCGGACTTCGAGAGAAAACGCCCTATGGCAGCTAAGCGGCCTGTTAGCCTCTGAACTTCCTTAACATTCGTCGGAGGGGCCATGTCCAATATGGCCTTGATTTTCTCAGGGTTGGCTTCAATTCCCCGTTGGCTGACCATGAAGCCGAGGAACTTTCCTGACGAGACTCCGAACGCACACTTGTTCGGATTGAGTCTCATGTTGTGCTTTTTCAGAACATCAAACGCCTCCTGTAGGTCAGTCACATGATCGACTCCTCGGATGCTTTTTACAAGCATGTCGTCAACATACACCTCCATCTTTCGGCCGATTTGAGCTTGGAAAACCTTGTTGACGAGGCGTTGATATGTTGCGCCTGCATTCTTCAAACCGAAGGGCATAACCCTTTAGCAGTAGAGACCCTGGTCGATCACGAATGAGGTCTTCGGGATGTCCGGAGGGAACATCCGGATCTGGTTGTAGCCTGAGAAGGCATCCATGAAGCTGAGGAGTTCATGACCCGAGGTGGCATCAATCAGAGTGTCAATACTCGGAAGAGGGAAGGGATCCTTGGGGCAAGCCTTGTTTAGATCGGTAAAATCGATACAAATCCTCCAAGTCCTATTGGACTTCTTCACCATTACTACATTCGACAACCACTCGGGATAGTTCACCTCTTGTATGAACCGGGCCTTCAAGAGCTTGTCCACCTCCTCTTTTATAGCTAGCTGGCACTCAGGGGCAAACTTGCACCTCTTCTGTTGCACTGGTTTGGACCCCGGAACAACGCTGAGGTGGTGGACCAAGAGCTCTTCGGAAATTTCGGGCATGTCTGCAGCTGACCAAGCAAAGAGGTCTCGGTTCCTTCAGATGCACTAGACTAAGTCCGGGCATAGGGCGGATGGGAGGGTCTTGCTAACAAAGAACTTTCGAGTTGGATCCTGCTCAGAGAAGAGCACTTCCTCCAATTCATCCACCGGCTCGGACGTCGGTCGGACAGCATCTTGGGGGATTTCCAGAGTTTCTAGGGAGAGGACTGGACCGAGGGTAGAGGTCATGTAGCACTTGCGGGCCGTTTCCTGATTGCCTTTTACTTCCCCTACTCCGGCCCGGGTGGGAAACTTCATTTTGAGGTGATAGGCAGAAGGGACGGCTTCGAGGGCAGCTAGGCCGAGCCGACCCAGAATGACGTTGTAAGCTGCAGGAACATCCACGACCATGAAGTCCATCGGCTCCGTTTGGGTAGTAGGAGTTTTGCCAGCGGTTACGTCAAGGGTGATCACCCCTTCAATAGTCACTGGCACTCTCGTGAACCCATGGAGCGTGTAGCCGGCGGGCTTGAGTCTGTCTCGGGTGAGTTTGAGGCCTTTGAAAGCGGTGAGGAAGAGGATGTTAACGGAGCTGCCATTGTCCACTAGGATCCTCTCCACTTTGAAGTTCGCCATGTGGAGGTTGATGACGAGTTCGTCACAATGGGGGGTGCGGACACCTTCAAGATCTTCGTCTGAGAATGTGACGGGCACTCTGAGGCCTTTAGGAGGAGGGGTGGCGTGAACCGAATTGACTTCCCTAATGAACGCCTTTCGAGAGGAGTTGGAGGAGCCTCCCATTGGGCCCCCATGAATGAGGTGCAGGACACGCTCCTCCTCAAAGTCGGGCGTTTCATCGCGTTCCAGACACTTATTAGCCCCCCGAGGCGGGGGAGGAAGGTCGGCTCGGTCCTTTCTCACGAATCTGGTCAGCTAGCCCCTCTGGATGAGGGCTTCTATCTCATTTTTCAAGGCTCGACAATCATTGGTGTCGTGCACATGGTCCCGGTGATAGCGGCACCACTTCTCTTTATCCCTCTTCTTGGCGGGGGTGTTCATCCTCGGAGCGGGAGGTATGATCCCTTCCTTCTCAACGTCCATTAGGATCGTGGAGACATTGGTGGTGAGAGGAGTAAATTTCTCGAATCTGGGGGGAGGTCGGCGCTGGCCGCCATTATCCTTTTGGAGCTTCTTGGCTCCTTCCTCTTCTGTTCCCTTTCTCTTAGACCCGGAGGAAGATCCCTCCAAGTTGGCGCGGTGCTCAGCTTCTTCGGCCCGAATATACTTTTCCCTACGGAGGAGGAGGTCCGAGAAGTTTTGTGGGGGCTTCTTGGCGAGGGAGGAGCGGAGGCTGGAGTTGAGGACATTGGATTGAAATGCTGCTGCAGCGACCGACTAGTCGAGGGAGGCCATGGACCTGGCCTCAGCTGTGAACCTTTTCACATAGTCTCTCAGCTTCTCACCCTTCTTCTGGTGGAGGTAGAGTAGTGAGATGCTGGTCTTCTCGGTTCTGTGGCTACTCATGAAGTGGGTGACGAAGAGAGTCTCAAACTGCTCAAAGGAGAATATTGAGGAAGGGGCGAGGCGAGAGTACCATTCTCGAGCTGGGCCCTTGAGAGTTGCAGGGAAGGTTTTGTAGACCAAGGCATCGGAAGCTTGATGGATGAGCATGAGGGTCTTGAAACTTTCAATGTGATCGACGGGGTCAGTCTCCCCGGAATAGGTCTCAAATTGAGGAGGCTTGAAGCCGATTGGTACGGGTGCATCCATTATGGTTCGGGAAAAAGGAGGTCGACTAGGACGAAGGGTCCTTCCTCTAAGTTCCTCTTCTCGGTCTAACCGACCCAAGCGCCTCTCCATCTCGTGGAGACAGCGGTAGACGGCATCATCCCTTCGACGGTAATCATCCGAGCCTCTAGACTCAACTTCGTACGAGGGAGAGCGGGGGCTACGAAGTCAGTAGCTCCTGGAGCGGCGAGGACTTGGCATGTGCCGGGAGTTGCTAGGAGCTGGAGGAGGAGTTGGGGACCGTCGGCAAGGACTTCGGGCCGGAGGAGGGAGGGTATCTTCGGAGCATTGACATTGGGACGGAGATTCAGAGCTTGTAGGACGGTTGTTTGGAACTGCTGGAACTCAGCACGGGTGATAGGTGCCTCATCATTCCTAGGCTGCTGCCGACCTACAGGAGAGTGTGGTCTTCTTCTGTGATGTTCGGGGGACTCTCTCCGCCCCCTTCGGACGGGGGACCTTCTGTTGTCACGGCGGTGAGGAGATCGCTCATCCGGACGGTGTTGGCGGGAGGCTCCCTCTCGGGCCAGCTTTTCATCCAGACGGCGGCGAAGATCCTCATCCTTCTGCTGATTGAGGACAGTGTTACGAAGGTCGGAAACTTGGGGATTGTGGGAGGCCATTGAATCCGAAGAGGCATTGTGGATGGAGACGTGGTCCGGATGGAGAGGTTGTTTCTGCGGGTTGGGGCCCTTAGGAGGTTGTTGATTCTGAGGAGGTAGGTACTGTTGAAGAGGGTCCACGGCTTGAGGAGGAAGTTGCCCCTGCTGTTGAGCGGGCTGAGGGGGGACTTCCTGTTGCTGATCGAGGTTGGGTCCTTGGTTGGACCCTCTGGATCTGACTTTTCTAGGAGGCATGGCTGGAGAAGATCTGACCAACGGGAGGTTGCTATTCATTTCTTTTCCACAGACGGTGCCAATCTGTTGCCGCTGAATCTGGTGTGGGGGCAAACATGTAATATCCCGATCAACTATTAATAATATTATTTTATTAACACCCGACTACTTGTTTATTTTTATATTTTTTCTTTTCACAATTGAGTTATCTTCTAATTAGGAATTAATTGTTAGTTAAACCTAGGGTTACAAGGCATGAAAGATTAGGATTTCTTCTAGAAAATTTATTCCCCCACATTAACCTTCCCCCCACATAACACCTCCCCCACTCTCCCCCTCCTCCTAGTCATGGCCGGCCCCCAAAATATGGGGGGGCTTTGTGCAATTGTGTGGGTGCACAATTTGAATCTCCACCCTCCTTCCCTCCTATAAATACCCCCTTCCTTCTCCATAATCTTACTTTAGAAACATCAAAGAAAAAAAAAAGAGAAAGGAAAAGAATGAGGGTTCTAACTTGAGAGTTTTAATTGTAGGTTGCTAGAAGAGAAAGAAGGAAAGTAGTCTAGTCTCCCATCAAGAAAGAAACAAGGTGGGGGGTTCTCATATGGTTTGTATGTTTGTTTGTTGTTTGTTTGTCTATTGAATGATGATTTTTGATGTTCTTCTTCTTCTTACCCTCTTGTTTACCTTTCTTTTTTTGGTATGGTTATTATGTTGTATGTTGTAGTAGGAATCATCTAAAAAAATGGTTCTTTTGGTTGTTGTTGTGTGATAAAAAGTAAACTACTTGGACTAAATTAACACATGCATATAAGTTTGTGAATACAACCATGTAAGGTTGTAGGACTTGATTATGAACCATACATAAGGCATATGAATATTGTTACAACCATGTAAGGTTGTAGGACCTATGATTGAACTTTGAGAACATATGTGGATTAAACCTAAAATAAAGTGTTCTTATTTGTTGTATTATTGTTTAGTTTTAATCTTAAAGTATGAAAAAGAAAGAAACTAACTAAATCACTAGTTGTAGAATAACTAATAAAAAGATCTTCTCTTTTTATTTAACCACTAGTTGTAGCTAATAAAAAGATCTTCTCTTTTATCTAACCACTAGTTGTAACTAATAAAAAGATCTTCTCTTTTATTTAAATCACTAGTTAGATTAAAAAGATTTCTTTTATGCCCACTAGTAAGAAACTTATGTAGTAATTTAATTGTAGATGTTTATGATAAATTTTAGTTGATACTTATAGTAGTAGTAGATATGCATGTTTATAATTAAGTTGTAGTAGTAGTAGATATATATGTTCTACTAAAGTTGTAGTAGTAGTAGGAATGTATGCTTCTACTAAGTAGCAATAGTAGATGTATATCTCTATTAAAAGTAGTAATAGTAGATGTGGAATTTATTACATCATGTTAGAAGCCATTTTCATGCTACACATGTTGTAGGATTATTCCTAAAAATATTTAGAAGCTATGTTTATGCTTCAATTGTTGTAGGATTACTTCTAAAAATAATTAGAAGCCATGTTTATGTTCTACATGTTGTAGGATTATTCCTAAAAATATCTAGAAGCTATGTTTATGCTTCACTTGTTGTAGGATTACTTCTAAAAATAATTAGAAGCCATGTTTATGTTCTACATGTTGTAGGATCATTCCTAAAAATATTTAGAAGCTATGTTTATGCTTCAATTGTTGTAGGATCACTTCTAAAAATAATTAGAAGCCATGTTTATGTTCTACATGTTGTAGGATTATTCCTAAAAATATTTAAAAGCCATGTTTATGCTTCAATTGTTGTAGGATCACTTCTAAAAATAATTAGAAGCCATGGTTATGCTTTACATGTTGTAGGATTATTCCTAAAAATATTTAGAAGCTATGTTTATGTTTCAATTGTTGTAGGATTACTTCTAAAAATAATTAGAAGCCATGTTTATGTTCTACATGTTGTAGGATTATTTAGAAGCCATGTTTATGCTTCAATTGTTGTAGGATCACTTCTAAAAATATTAGAAGCCATATTCATGCTTTACATATTGTAGGATTTATTCTAAAAATATCTATCATATTAGGAATGATATATATGCTTAGAATGATTGTTGGATTGATGTAAAATTACTTACCATATTTTAGGGATGATGTAGAAGTATATACATATGCTTGAGAATGTTGTATGTTCGTACTAGTGATGTGTATACATGCTTGAGAATGCCATATGTTCATACTAGTATATATGTATCCATGCTTGGGATCGCTACAATGCATGCTAAAACACATCCGCAATCAAGAGTATTATAAGTTGATGGTTATGTCATATATACAATGTTTTAGTGGTGGTAGGTTGATGCTTGCAATTGCATACCATGATCAAATTGCCATAGGATAAGCAATAAGAAAGAGCCATGTGGAAATGGTAGGAATAACTACATTATTGTAGTTAGTATTAGTATGGAACCACAACATGCGAGCACCCTTCATTCATAGTAATAAGGGTTGAGAAGTGCTAGTAGTTGTAGCTTGAGAAAAGCTAGTTTAGGGTCTTCAAGTACCCTAAGGGTCATCGACCATCAAGACCACTTCCTACCCCCTTAGAGTGAAATGGATAGATCTCACCTCGGGCGTCGACGGATCTTAACCAATGTAGGTTGACCGTGGGCCGAGAGTGTTGGTAGAATCCAAATTAGGGGTAGGAATGAGTGAGAGAAATATTATTGTTAGAGTCTTGGATCGAGGGACCACGAGTTGGACCATGATTGGAAACTATGCAAGATTGCATAGAAATAATAACCTCATTAGGATAGTGATTTATAAAAAAATCATTACTTAACCTTTTTGCCCGAAAGAAAGGGAGTTGGTAGTAGGGTGCACCGTACGACCAAACCTTTCCTTAGGGCCGATCTTAGGTGGTGTATCGGGTTGTACCTTCCTGTCAAAGGGATACGTACGGTGCCGTCTCACAAGTTGAGGACACGGGTTGCGTATCTCGCGCTGTTAATTCCTGAGGTACCGTGGCTAGGGGTGCCACAGGATGCATTGTGCAGTCCTGCACTTGCGATACCCCAGAGAGTGCCACAGGGTAGGCTTCGTGCTACCCTGCGCTTGCGAAACTCTATGGTTTGATTTTTGTTATGACGCCCGATATACTGGGTTCGTCTACTTTGAGTGAGGTCCGGTTAGCCGGGTCGCGGTGGCGAACATAGACACCACGGGCGATATGCAACAGTGGCACATGACCACATCTGCAACCTCGCGAGTCACGTGTAGGGTGTCAGGAACAGGTTGTGTACAATTAGAATTCATAACGCGGGTTCAATCCCTATGTATGGAGAAACGGCTTGAGATGGAGTCGCATGTAGTATGGGCTGCATGTTGCTTTCGGAGACTTGCTGATATTAGAATAAGAGCATCCTAGTATTAGTTGACATGGCATTAGTACCCCAGCTTAGTCAACAGTGCATTAGTGTTCTAGTTTAGTCAACAGTGCATTAGTGTTCTAGTTGAGTCGACAGTACATTAGTGTTCTAGTTTAGTTGACAGTGCATTGGCATTCCAGTTTGATTGACATTTGTCGGATTCTTGCACTCACGAACACTTAAACTACACCGACATACTTTACTATGTTTGTATATATTGTTTTGGAGATCCGCTGCTATATGATCAGCCTTTAAGCGTCAGTGAATACTGACGTCCCCACTTCCATAGGTGCTGGACCACAAGATACAGGTGCGAGACTCAGGAGGACTCAAGGCAAGGAAAGTGAGGAGTCAACGTCAAGTTTTAACTTCCGCTGTAATAACTATTCATGTATACTCTAATGTAATCCAGTGTATTGATGGGAACACTCGGCCTGTAATATTGAGTTAATAAAAAAGTTTTAAATTTTCCTGTTTTCTGTGTTTTGTGACTTATTGAAGGAAAGGTCTTGGCTCGTGTCTCGGTTTCCCAGTATATGGAAATCGGGGCGCTACAAAACAGATAGTATTTGTGGATTCTTAGGAAAACTGAATAGCAAACCTGTTATCTGTTCCGCCTAAGTTTGACGCTGTCTCCCGCCGTACACCTGCAAAAAGTGCGAGACACCAGGGTTGTTCCCGGCGACGCACCCTCCGATGCTCAAGTCAGTAATCAGAAGTGATTATGAAAGAGCGTAAAATTGGCAAAAGATTGATTACCTCTTAATGGAGATGGATGGGGGTATTTATAGTCGCCTTAGGGAGTAGATTAGGAATGTAATCCCTGTGATATGATAAGGAATGTAATCCCTAATCCGCAGTGAAAGGATAGACATGAATCAGGGCTGTTGATTAGGATTTAATCAGAAACCCTAATTTTATCCTTTCTGAACCGGGTTTGCTGCGGGTTGAAACCCGCACCCAGTTGAGGTGGATCCGTTCGCGGGTTAGTGGGTCTTCGAGGAGGATACCCAATACCCGCTTCAGACCCATTGGTAGGTAAAATTACCGTTTTAGCCCCGGGCTTCAAGATTCGTGCCCGATTTGGATGGTTCCAATTTATCCCCATTTTTAGCCATATCAGCATCACATTTGTCTTTTATGTATAATAGCATAATTCAGTTCATGTTAGCCTCTAGAACAATAAATTCAGTTCATGTTCAATTCCTTATTATTATTTTATTTTTCCTGGTTGTGTTTTAATTTTTATTATTTATGCGTACAAAATGGTGGATAGACATTTGTATGATCTTTTAAATCATGATGAGACTGAACTGGTGATTTGTGATTAATAAAAATTAAAAACAGTTATTGGAGGACGTGACCGTTTAGAAATCCAAATTTTCTATTAATAATTTGATGGATAGACAAATAATTAGTTGAGAATAATTTTTAGACTACGTGGATAGAGTGGTTAATATTTTTAGGATTTTGGCCTACAACTTAGAAAGATAATATCTTTATTCATAAGGAGTTATAATTTGTGTGTGTGATAAACAAGTTGAACCAAGAGCCCTAGAACTAATTTTACCCTTAACAAAGTACAAAAGCTTCATAGTTTCATAGCCCTCTCCCTCTTCACAAATTTAGTTAGTTTTAATTAGATTAATTTAATTTAGTTGTTTTATCATTTCTAAATTTTGATCTTCCAAATAGTGATTAACCTAATAATATCAGTACTCAATAAAATATCTAGTCCCTGTGGGTTCGACACTCTATTCACTAACTATATTACTTGTTGCGATTTTGTACACTTGCAAATATTCACATCAAGTTTTTGGCGGCATTGCCGGGGAATACCTAACCAAAAAATTTTGTGCAAGTCCCTCCCGAGTAGTAATACTACCTGGTGGTAGATAACGTAGCCAAGTCTTCGCCTTATCTCGTAGTGAAAAAGGAAAGAGTCTCAATCTAATTGCATCATCTGATACTCCATTGTGCTTGAAAGTGTCACAAATTTTTAGAAAATTTGAAATGTGAGCATAAGGATCTTCGTGCGGCAGTATAGTGGTGAGTATTCCCGCCTGTCAAGCGGGTGACCCGGGTTCGATCCCCGGCAACGGCGCCAAAAACTTGATGTGAATATTTGCAAGTGTACAAAATCGCAACAAGTAATATAGTTAGTGAATAGAGTGTCGAACCTACAGGGACTAGATATTTTATTGAGTACCGATATTACTAGATTAATCACTATTTGGAAGATCGAAATTTAGAAATGATAAAACAACTAAATTAAATTAATCTAATTAAAACTAACTAAATTTGTGAAGAGGGAGAGGGCTGTGAAACTATGAAGCTTTTGTACTTTGTTAAGGATAAAATTAGTTCTAGGGCTCTTGGTTCACCTCGTTTATCACACACACAAATTATAACTCCTTATGAATAAAGATATTATCTTTCCAAGTTGTAGGCCAAAATCCTAAAAATATTAACCACTCTATCCACGTAGTCTAAAAATTATTCTCAGCTGATTATTTGCCTATCCATCAAATTATTAATTGTAAATATGGATTTCTTAACATTCATGTCCTCCAATAACGGTATTTAATTTTTATTAATCACAAATCACCAGTTCAGTCTCATCATGATTTAAAAGATCATACAAATGTCTATCCACCATTTTGTACGCATAAATAATAAAATTAAAACACAACCAGGAAAAATAAAATAATAATAAGGAATTGAAATTTGTGTTCTACAAAACTAGGCTACATCTTAACCTCTAGAACAATAAATTCAGTTCATGTTCAATTTGCAATAAAAAACTATGTTTTGGATTGCATCTAAAAGAAATTGGAGAAGAAGAGAAACAAAAAGGAATACAAAATTTAATGCAAACCAGACTATGTTCCTTTCTCTCTCCTCTGTCTCAAAAACCGAACCCAAAAACTGCCGAAGTCACCTTGGGAACCGTGCCAGTCAGCGGTCAGAGGCGTCTGAACCCGCCTCTGACTATCTGTCACGTCGAAGAAGAAAACAGCAGCGTCTGGGACCCGCCTGTTGCTTCGTCCTGCTTTGGAGTCCACGCCAGCACGCAAGAGAGAAGAAGAAAGAAGCATGTCACCTCTCACGTGCCTGCTGTCTGCTGCTTCCGCTCTTGTCTATGCCACGGAGGGGAGAGAGAGCTCTGCCTCTCTTTCTTTCCGTTTCTTTTCTTCTTTTTTTTTTTTAATTTGAAGTATTGGTAGTCGTCACCTCTTGCTTCTTCTCTCTCCCTTTGCTTGTACTTATAGAGAACGGGAAGAGGAGTTAGGGTATGCGCTTTTTGAAAAAAGATCCATTCTCTTCATTTATTTCCTTCCTTTTTAATCCAAAATTTTATTTCTTTTTCTTTCTTCTTCTCTTTCCTTTTCTTTCCAGCACGTGCTGCATACACAAAACATAATACCAGCAATTAGGATTTTTAAATAAAATAAAATTAATTAGTTTAAAATTAATTAAACTAACTAAAAATCATAATAAAAATTTTGTTTGTTGATTTTTTTCGACAAATCTTTACTTTTTGCATAAAAAATATTATTTCTTCAAAAATAATTAATTAAATGAAATCTTATAGAAATAAGATGAATTATAGACAATATCAACGAAAACAAGCAATTTTAATTGGTAAATGAGTACAAATATTTGTATATAAATTAGACACATCAAATACCCCCAAACTTAAGATTTCGCTTGTCCTCGAGCAAAAAGTAGAATCATGAACAAGGGAATAATAATCAAGAGTAGGCTCAACCCATCACACTAAGAATTCTCATCATGCAAGCATCAAAATTTTAATTAAAAATATAAACAATAGCAAATAAAGTAAAACTAAGCATATCCACTTTCTCCAGTGCAATTATTTATTCATAATTCCCAACCCAATCGTATTTGTCATGCAATTAATGTAATTGTAGTATGTAACAACTTAATCTGTGATTATTCCTTCTCTCTACTACAAACCGAGTAGCAAATTAGAGTTTTTTTTTTCATTTTTTTTTTTTAGAGTAATTTTTTTTCAGTCTCTTCTCTAAGTTGTCACTTGCCTTTTGACACGAATGCAAAACATTTGTGAAGAATTCACCCGGTTACTCAACAAGTCACAAACTTAAAGTGCTTTGCATACTCAGATTTCAAGATGCCGTTTTACGTAAAAGTAAACATTGGTGATGAATACCCCTAGTTACTATGCAACTCAAAACATTGGAGTAGATTGACTTTATTCATTAATTTTTTTTTCCATTATTACTCTATTTACTTAAACCCTGTTTAAGACTAGATCAAAGGGGATAAGCATAAGAAAAAGCATCACATTTGTCTTTTATGTATAATAGCATGACTCACACAATTTTGTAAGGAATTTTAAAACTCAATAATTCTAAAGTAAATAAGTATGCTTAATATTGCTTTATAAGAAATTGTCTATCCCCAAAAAAATTATTTCAATGCTTATCTCAATGAAGAACTCAAAAGTGTAATGGTGAGCATAATTAAAATCCTTTTTGTTTTGTTTTTCTTTTCAATAATAAAAATTAAATTAAATTTGTAAACCTTCCCCCCAAACTTGAATATCACATTGTCCTCAATGGGGAAGAAAAAGAAAAATAAAAAGAATGCAAAAAGTTTAGAATTTCTCCCCTGATTCGCTTTAAATTTCTACACGCGCAACTTTCAAGATTTATGCAATCCTACAAAATAAAATCAAAAATTAAAATAAAATAAACTAAAATATAAACCAAACCTAAATGCAATAAAATAAAATATGGGTTGCCTCCCAAGAAGCGCTAAGTTTTAAGTCTTCAGCCAGACATGGGGGTGAGATGGTTATGTAACGCCAAGATCCAACAACATTAAAACATCCTTTCTAATTTTTCTCTTCTTGTGTGGATCAGGTTCAAGCTCCAATTTGAGGCGTTTCCTTCGTGATGATGATGTCCTTGATTTTCTCACCTCTTTGAATTTCTGTTGCAAAAATGAATAAATAGAAGGTGCAGCATGCAAGTACATGACATGTTCAAAAATATTTTCTTTTTCAGTTTCAAAAGTTTCTGAATTTGTTGGACATACTTCGATTGGTGATTTTTCAAAATTAGACTTATGTTTCTCGCCCATAATTAAATCAGTTTCACTTACTTGAATAGATGACTGTTCTTCAGGAGGAAAATTTATGGAATTAAAACATCATACATTACTTGTTCATGCTGAATTTGTTCTTCCACAATTTGTTCAATCTCACTTTGCTTTTCAACCACATTCTGTTCGCCATTTTGTTCTTGTGGTTGTTCAATTGTTCTCTCGCTTCTATGTGTTATAGCCTCGACATGCTCCTTGGGATTGACAACTGTGTTGCGTGGTAATGTTCCTGCAGTTTTTTCATTAAGAATATTTGAAAATTGACTAATTTGTACTTCAAGATTGTGAATGGAAGCCGAAGTTGAATTTGCAACATTTTGAATTTCCAAATATGTCTTTTGTATGTATTGTTCTACCATTTGCATGTAATGCATAAACATGTCTTCAAGTGTTGGCTTCTTTTCTTGCTGTGGATAATTTTGAGGTGGTATAACTGCTCCTTGATAGTTGTTCCATGGATAATTGGGGGTGTTTCTCCATCCTAAATTGTATGTGTTTGCAAAATGATTGTTTTGCATTTGAAAGTTTGACACAAAATTTTCATGTTCGGCATTTGATGGAGCAAAAGGGTTCCCCACTCGACAATCTGGACTTGAATGATTTCCTGCACAAAGATCACAAATCATATTAGAATGAATAGCATGAAAATTCATATTTTCTACTTGTTTAGGTAAAATATCATTTTTTGCATTTAAAGTAGAAAAAGGATCAAGTTCAAAAACTCCAGCCACTTTTCTCGGCATTATTCTCTCTGAAGACCACTGGTAATTATTTGATGCCATCTCATCTAAAAGATCATAGGCTGCTTTGTAAGTTTTGCTCATTAGTGCACCACCAGCTGCTGCGTCAACCATAGATCGATGTGTAACTCCCAAACCATTATAGAATGTTTGCATTTGCAGCCATTTTGGTAGTTCATGATTAGGACATTTTCTCACTAACTCTTTAAACCTTTCCCATGCATCATACAAAGACTCAGTCTCAAATTGAGTAAATGTGCAAATATTATTTCTTAGCTTAGCTGTCTTTGCTGGCGGAAAATACTTAGCCAAAAATTTTTGTGCAAGTCCCTCCCAAGTAGTAATACTACCGGGTGGTAGATAACATAGTCAAGCCAAGCCTTATCTCGTTGTGAAAAAGGAAAGAGTTTCAATCTAATTGCATCATCTAATACTCCATTGTCCTTGAAAGTGTCACAAATTTCTAGAAAATTTGAAATGTGAGCATAAGGATCTTCGTGCGGTAGTCCCCAAAATTGAACAGTCTGATGAATCATTAGAATAGTCTCCGGTTCAATCTCAAAATCGTTAGCTTCAATAACCGGTCTCTTTATGCTTGCTTCATAAATTGAGGGCATAGCATAGTCTCTCAATGGCCTGTTTTCATCGTTCGCCATGATAATGCACTGGTATGTCCTGAAATGTAAGTATTAAAAAAATAGAAAAACAAAATAAAATAAAATAAGAAAAATAAATAAAAGTAAAAGTTAGTCAAAAGAAAATAAAGATGTAAAATAATAATAAAATAAAAATAATTACAAAAATCCAAACTAGCAATAATCTAGCAATTTTCAATATCAATAAAAGAATAACTAGTCCCCAGCAACGGCGCCTAAAAACTTGATGTGAATATTTGCAAGTGTACAAAATCGCAATAAGTAATATAGTTAGTGAATAGAGTGTCGAACCCACAGGGACTAGATATTTTATTGAGTACTGATATTACTAGATTAATCACTATTTGGAATATCGAAATTTAGAAATGATAAAACAACTAAATTAAATTAATCTAATTAATACTAACTAAATTTGTGAAGAGGGAGAGGGCTGTGAAACTATGAAGCTTTTGTACTTTGTTAAGGATAAAATTAGTTCTAGGGCTCTTGGTTCACCTTGTTTATCACACACACAAATTATAACTCCTTATGAATAAAGATATTATCTTTCCAAGTTGTAGGCCAAAATCCTAAAAATATTAACCACTCTATCCACGTAGCCTAAAAATTATTCTCAACTAATTATTTGCCTATCCATCAAATTATTAATTGAAAATTTGGATTTCTTAACGGTCACGTCCTCCAATAACGGTATTTAATTTTTATTAATCACAAATCACCAGTTCGGTCTCATCATGATTTAAAAGATCATACAAATGTCTATCCACCATTTTATACGCATAAATAATAAAAATTAAAACACAACTAGGAAAAATAAAATAATAATAAGGAATTGAAATTTGTGTTTTACAAAACTAGGCTACATCTTAGCCGCTAGAACAATAAATTCAGTTCAAGTTCAATTTGCAATAAAAAAATATGTTTTGGATTGCATCTAAAAGAAATTGGAGAAGAAGAGATACAAAAAGGAATACAAAATTTAATGCAAACCAGACTATGTTCCTTTCTCTCTCCTCTGTCTCAAAAACCGAACCCAAAAACTGTCGAAGTCACCATGGGAACCACGCCAGTCAGCAGTCAGAGGCGTCTGAACCCGCCTCTGACTATTTGTCACGTCGAAGAAGAAAACAGCAGCGTCTGGGACCCACCTGCTGCTTCGTCCTGCTTTGGAGTCCACGCCAGCACGCAAGAGAGAAGAAGAAAGAAGCCTGTCACCTCTCACGTGCCTGCTGTCTGCTGCTTCCGCCCTTGTCTATGCCACGGAGCCTCTCTCTCTCTTTCCGTTTCTTTTTTCTTTTATTTTTTTTTAATTTGAAGTATTGGTAGCCATCACCTCTTGCTTCTTCTCTCTCCCTTTGCTTGTACTTATAGAGAACGGGAAGAGGAGTTAGTGTTTGCGCTTTTTGCATAAAGATCCATTCTCTTCATTTATTTCTTTCCTTTTTAATCCACAATTTTATTTCTTTCTCTTTCTTCTTCTCTTTCCTTTACTTTCCAGCACGTGCTGCATACACAAAAGATAATACCGAAAATTAGGATTTTTAAATAAAATAAAATTAATTAAACTAACTAAAAAACATAATAGCTCATTAAAATCCTTCTAAAATTATTTCGCATTTTTAACTCAACAAAACAATAATAATTAATAAATTCATTATTTTATTTTGTTTGTTGATTTTTTTCCACAAATCTTTACTTTTTGCATTAAAAATATTATTTCTTCAAAAATAATTAATTAAATGAAATCTTATAGAAATAAGATGAATTATAGACAATATCAACGAAAACAAGCAATTTTAATTGGTAAATGAGTACAAATATTTGTATATAAATTAGACACATCACCTTTCCCTAATTCTCTACGTAAATTTCAGTAACATGTTTTTGATTTGCATGAATACTATTAAATCTTATACTTAATAATTGTTTTCTTCATATGTGAACTTGTAGGTGCTATATGCCAGTACTTTGAGGAATAAAAGATAATAAAAATTTATTGATAGTAGAACACACAAGCTTACAATACAAGATTCACTATATGGCTTGCGATGGTTTAAGCCCTTGCCATTCGTCTCTATTTATAGGGAGAGAAATATAAGAACTACATGCTATGCCCGTACCAGACTTCAGACTAGATTACAATATAAAGAAAGTAAAACAACACAGCTAGTATGTTGAGTTGGTAGGCTAGTGTGCCATTAAGTCTTCAGTGTCGCTATCACCTTTTTTTAAATTCACATTGTCTCTTGTCTCCTTGTTGCCCGTATCTCCATTCTTTTATATATTTGTTTATTTCATAATTAAGTCCAAGTCCCTGATTCTTTATCTAATTTATTTTACACCTCACCATGCTCTTCTAGTTAGTGTTGGCTTCTTTTTGCATGAATTCACTGTTGACGTTGCAAGCTGGGGAAATTATTTGTATATCTTCATGTAGGTCATTCTCTTCGTAGATGGAATACATGACATCCGTTCCAATGGGTCCTAGCTTCCAGGAATCCTTCAAGCTTTGGTAGAATTGTTTTTTGTTTTCTTTTGGACCATCTTCAGCTATCCAATCGATAATGATGATATTATCTTGAACCTTTATATTTTTGCAAAAAGTATAATTGTCCCGTAACTCTGGAAAAAAAACTCTTCGGCTGCTAAGTACTTGACTTTTTCAAGCTCGAATGTTTTATTGTTTCATTTTTCTATCTGGAGTGTTGGCTCGGCCTACACTAAGTCTAATTTCGAGAATTGAATAAACTTAAACTGTTGGATATATTGCTTTTCTTCCCAGATGCTCCAACTGGAAACTTGTAGTTTGTGTAGTTATTATTTTTCTTTGATAGAACAATTTTTATGCATTTTTCGGGGAGAGTTTTGGAAAAGTCTTTAGGTTTGGGGAGGTTGATGTAGAGTTCATGAACAATCCCAGCCTGAATTGCTCTTTCAAAATGTAGTATTTGTTCGAATCATGCCAAAATTTTGTATCTGCTATATTTATTTTTGACTAGTTGATCAGAACTTTTCTATAGATCTTCCAAATAATTTTCCCCAGTTCTTTTTGACAAGTTCAATGAATCTTTCTGTAGGGAATACTCCTACTTGGTATAGATATAAACATTAAAGAAGATGAAGGCCCCCTTCTATTCTTCCCAATTTCTCATCTTTGAATTTAAAAAGGTTTGCAAACTCAATAAATTCTTTGTTTCTGATATTTACAATGTCACAAATGTCTATTTGAGACATTATAGCTTGAAGTTGCTTGTCAGCAGGTGTGTTACCTCTGACCAGATTATCTTTCTTTTTATTCAACGAAGATGAGAATGAAGTATTGCTGAATTTGATCATAATACTGGCATTGTGTTTTGCCTTTTCAAACCCTTCACTTTGCTCTTGTGTTTTCTTTTTTAATTGAAGAATTATTTTTTCCATTTGTGACAAGTGGACTGATCCTGTTTTATCAATTGGGTGTAATGTCGTCCAAACATTGTTTAAGTGATTGTAAATTTCTGGATTCTCAGGCTTTAATTCTTCATTATACCATCCCTTTTTAGGACAGGATTGATAGAATTCTGCTTCCATGCCGTTTGAGTAGGTGGCCTTAGTAGAATATGTTTTGCTTGTGGAACAATAGTTCATGTTTTTGGAATAGTAGTTCCAGTAGTATCAGTCGATACTTCTTTGTTTGTAGCAGTTGCTACTTTCTTTTTTTGGACAGTAGTCCATTCTTTAGGTTTTATCGTTTTCCCAAGAAAAAAATATTTTTTTCTTGAATGATTCTATCTTTAAAATAGTTTCATTTTCTAACAAGATTTTTGTTACTTATAGTAGATTTTCTTTATGTTTCTTTAGAGAAAAAGAAAATACAAGTATAGTAACAAATGGTAAATTATCCATCCATTTCTGGAATATCTGCAGTGCATTTTTTAATTCAAAAAGCATTACTATCTATTCAAAATGCCCCTGAGGACTATTAAATGCAATAACACGTCTAAATAGATCATCTTTTAAGATAGCATTAGCCATCTTGTTAATGGTAATCATATTGATGCTTAATGATGCTTGATCTGGATTAGAATCACTAGATGATTCAGAATTATGAATTGCATCTAACCGTTTGAGTATGTATTCCATACTGTGAATTACATTCAGTATCATAATGCGATATTCGAAGCATTTATATTGAATACTTTTTATAAACCCTTTCGGTTTTGTATTAACCTTCATTTTCCATCTTCTTTTATATCCTTAACAGATGGTTTATCACCTAATGTACCGGCTTAAACCTTTGGTTGTTCAATAATGTTTCCTTGAACAGAACAGGCTTTGTAAAAATGTTGTTCAGTAGAACGTTTATAATTAGAGTTGGTTGATTGTGAATCTATAGATTTATCAAAAAGTTTAGAGGATCATTGCTATATAATGACTCTAATATATTAGATCATCCACACCAATGCACTAGCCATTTAGGTTGCCATTATCATTTTTGGCAAACCTAAAGGACAACTTTAACAAAAAATGACCATAGGCTTCTGCACCAATGGTTGCCATTTGGGTTGCCAAAATTTGTATTATAGTGTTATATATATATATATATATATATATATATATATATATATATATATATATAACACAAAGAAAACCTATCAAGTGGCTCTCCTTCAATAGTAAAGAAATTAATGGTCCAGATCTAAGCGCCCAAAAGACATCCCCCCCCCCCCAACCAACTCCTTTATTTATTTAGTTATTTCTCTCTTTTTCTCTCTCTCTCTTTCTCTATCTCTTTCTTTCCTATTCAGATCAGTTTGTTCCCTCTATTCTCCAAACCAGAGAGCTACAATTTCTCTCTCTCTCCCCCAGGGTTTTTAAGCCGCTAACGCCAAATTCCTAAAACCATTTTCTTAACTTCCATTCCATTGGCGAAGCCTCCATCGTCCTCTCAAGCGTGAATCTCAAAGCAAATCCAAATCCAAATCCATTGGTCGCTTCCATTTCTCTCTCGCTTCCATTCAAGAGTTCGTCGTCGATATCTGATCCGCTGCTGATTCCGTATCGGCGACTCTCCTCCACCAAATCGAGCGTGAATATCAAGCGACTCCGTATCGGCGACTCCCTTCCACCGAATCAGGATCCTCTACATGCGATGCAGCGACTCTAATTTCATCTCATTAATTGAATTCTCATTTTAATTTTTATTTTTATGTGCAGGGGATTACTCAGTTTTTTGCTGACTCGAATTTTGTGTGTGCATGAGATCTAAGTTCAGAGAGGTATGATTATTTTATTTTTGGGTTTAATTTTTTTTAATTTGGTGATTTATTTGATGATTTTTTTATTGGTTTTGATTTAAGGTGTACGCAAGTGAGAGATGGATTATTTAGTGGACTCAAGTTGGGCTTCTAAAACATAGCAGGACAGGTAAGCTGATTAGCAACCTAAAATAACTTGGCAAATATGTAACATTAATTTCTTTACTATAAGAGAATATACTATCGTGAAGTGTTCTCTTCACTGGTTATTAGAAACCATGGATAACATAACATATAAGAACTTTTAGTGTATGTTTGGATATATATGATTGAAATGACTGGAATTTACCAGTGAATTGTGCAAACTCTCCACTCAAGAAAGACAACTAAAATAAATTTGTTATTGATCCATTTTGATTTTTTTTATAAAGGTGCAATGAGAGACAAAGTGGAGATAAAAGAAATGATTAGCTTGGATTAGAGTTTTGAGAACTTTATGTATTACATTTTGGTTGAAATAATAATAAGAGATATTTCAATTTCAAACTGAGTCTCAGACAAACAAATGTTTAGATTATTGGTATTGTAGATACATTCACACCTGCACTTGGGTTACCATTGTATTTAGACATGCTCATAGTGGTTATGGGATTAGAGTAATGTGCAATAATCCTCAAACAAATATAAGATTTGGGACAAAAATAAAACTTTGGGACACATGTCCAATACAAGTTTAAGTAGCAACAAGGAAATAAATAAACTCAAAGCACAAGTAAGCTAAAGCATGATTCATCCCAATTGAAGCTTAGAATGTCTGCTCACCCACTCCTGCAAGTAGTTGATCTCCAATACCTGTGTATTAAACATATAGAAGAAATAGAGAAACAAGAGACAAGATGCTCGTTAGTGCAAGCTTCTGGCAACAAGTAGTACAAGCAACGTGTAGCACCCGTTCCCGTTTATACGGATTTGTATTTTTCTTTTCCTGTATTCTTGTATTTAAACTTTTCCTTATAATTTTTTCTACCCTTTTGAACCCAAATTTTGCATTCATTTAAGTACCCGACTATTTTGTTTGAACCCAGAATTTCAACCAACACTATTTATCACTATTTGATTATTTAACTTCTGATTATTATTTTACTACTATTATTATTATTTTGAAAAACCCAAAAATCCTAATTCATTATAAAATATGTAGTTGATTATTTGATTTATGCTAAAGCCCACCCTGTGATTTAATTATTGGATTCTTTGTCATGAAGTCAAATTTTATATTTATTATAATTACTTTTTTATTAATATATAATCTTACTGCCTAATCTCAAATTCTTTCTATGATTATTATTTTATTATATAAAGCCCAAGTCTACAAACTCAAACCCACATTTATATACCTAACCCGTTAACACATTATCCTACCCTACCCAATTTCAACTACCCGTATACAAATTTTCCCATTCCCCCACTTTTCACATTCCCGTAACCCCACACCCCTACTATCTCATAACTACCCATTATTTAATTTATATTATAATATATTTTATTCAAAACCCCTCCCGTCTCTCTCTCCCCCTTCCTCTCTCTCTCCTCTATGTTTTCCCCCAACCGAAGGAGAGCTTCCCCCAATGCCAGCGTCGCCCTTCTCGTCGACTGTACAACACCTCGAACACCCCCGCCTCATCGGCCTCCTATCGACCACCATCCTCGAACCCATCGCCTTGTCACCTCCCGCTCACCTGTCCACCATCCCGCTATTGTTACGACCCCGCTCGCACCGCCATTACATCGACCACCTGCCACCATTGCTGCCCCTCATTGGAACAACCACCGCCCAACACAATGCACCACCGAGCGCATCTCGCTCTTCGCCATCTCCCGTCGATGCCCTCGTCCCCCTCAATCGATCACCACCGAAGCCCTATTTCCATCGAATGCTTCCTTTCCCCGAGTGCCGCCGACTCGACCTCGACACCTCCTGCCAGTGCCGCCACACCGAGCTTTGCCTTGCCATTGCCGCCTCGAGCCGCCGCCGATCACCTGAATCTAAGTGTTGCCACCTTGGTCGACCAAGCTCCTCCGTTTTTGGGTTCAGCTAACAGTGCCTCCTTCAAATCGCCAGCCGTCCGATTTTTATTAATCATCACAATCATGATCATCATCTTGATCAACTATCCAATACTTATTTGATCATCGCCATCGAAATCCAAGTCCCCTTGATCTTGATCTTGATCTTGGCTGCCCGATCATCTTGATCTTGATCTTCGATCTCGGCAGTCCGATCGTTGTTTGGTCATCAACATCAACATCCGAGCTGATCCGTCCGATCAGATCCTGATCACCATCAAGTCGAAGATCAGCCGTCTGATCGGTGTTTGATCATCGTATCAAGATTAGCACTCGATCGTGATCTTCACATCAAGATTCGCTTGGTTCGCGATGGTCGTCATCGCCCGGGATCCTAATCCCATTATTCTCAATATTTCGGATCTAATGTCCTTGTTAAAGGCAAGTCATCTCACCCTCAAATTGTATTGTATCGTATTCGAGATTGTTTATTGAATTTCGCAAGTAGATCTATATTAATTATCGTATGTTTTCTATTGTTATCTATCGTTGGGATACTACGGATTTACACGAGCGAATCCAAGTAGTAGTCTTAACTTCATGCCATCTTTTTGCCTCCGACATATGGAGATCTTGCATGCATTCATGTAGTTAATTATTGAATATATGAATAGGGATTGTTATTGTAATTCATGTCATGACATTACACAACTATCGTAGATTGTATACTAGTGTTGATTGTTCATATGATTGACGTTCGTGTATTAGTTGATTGTGATTAGTAAGATTATGGACTTGCTGTGATTTATGTTGTCAACCCCTAACTCATCATCTATAATATCTTAATTATTTTATTCAAGAAAAAATATGTTAAAATCCTGAAATTGGTTGCCAAACTGAACATTGTCATATGTTTCGACCTAGATACTATCATCAAAATCAATAACTTTCTGAATATGAAATGTAACCCCATGTGTCTAGTTTCCAGAACATCAAGAATTATTGAATTCCGACTTATATTGCATGAGTTATAACTATTTTATTGCTGCTGCATTTTATTTCCATATTTATGCATATACCATGTTAACCTGATTAAATAGATGAACTAATGATCAAATATTGCCATGATAATTTTCAGATTTATAGTTAACATGCTTAGGGTCATGAAAATTATTTTTGCTGATTTTTAAAATGAACGTTTACTGCTTTTATAACTGAAATTAGTTATCATCGAAAACTAGCCAGAATCTGTAAGTTGTAAAGAACACTGCAATTCACCTAGTTACTGTTGTCTGATTTTGGACTTTAAATATGCGTTGGAACTGGACAGGAATCTAGTTTCTAGAACTTCTGACTTATCCACATTTGTTATTTTGTAGCAGCGAAAAATTAAATTTTAGTACAACAACCTACTGCTGTCCAGAATTGAGTTTTCCATGTTTTGATAATATAACCGAATCTATATTGTTGTATTTGATGCATTTAATTGGGTAAATTGTATTGCATGATCTTAGTGCTATTTTATCTTCATTCTAGTGCCCTATTGATCATCTTATCATCCCCAATGATAGTATTGTCCCTATTGTTTCCTATTATTATCGAAGTGTTGCCAACAACTATTGCATATTGATTGAATAAAGAATTGTTAACAAGCCGGGGTTTAAGGATGACTTAAGTAGTGGGCAATGTAGTGACTGTACTCGGAGGAGGGGTCCGTGTTTTCTTAAATATTATTAAATGTTATTGTTTTATCGATGGATTGTGGCTTACGGCAATAACCCAATCTATCGTGTATTGTATCGGAGCCAATTATCTTATCGTGCAGTAATTATTAAATTGCAACTATTGAATATTGATTATCATTGCCGAGTACATGATCTATAGAATCTACCAATTAGGTCTAAACAAAATTGTTTGCATGCATCAAACCTGTGGTATAGGACGCAGTAGTACGCGCATTAGTTAGGACTAAAATAAATAATAGACTTAAGATTTTCATCGCATCGTCATTGCATATTGTCATCGTTATTAAACAGTGTTATCGTTATTGCTACCATTATTGATATCATTTATTGTTATTGTTATTGTCATTGCACATTGCATCGTTATCATTTTGCCATTGTTCATTGTAATCGACTATTGTTTATTGAATTCATTGTTATATCATAAATGCCATTGTTTCATTGCTTTCTATACTTGCTGTCCACGACTTGCTCTAAGGACATATTATTCTCTCTTTTAGATGAACATCTTACAGGTAATTGAGGAGATTTTCCTGAAGGATTAGGAGAACAACAATGCTGAAGAATTGATTTGCATCGCCGCCTAAATAATTATTGTTTCATTTTGAGGACTTAAATAATCAAACATTATTATTTCTTTGTATTGTGGGATTTTTGACCCGAATATTGTTATTGTTGTTTCCAGTGCTGGATTATTATTATATTTGGTTATTTCATGCTCAAATTCCAAGTATTTTTATCCATGTGATTATCCTTTCATTACATGCATAGTTGTTTTGCTCTTCGTTATATTGTTGAGTTGAATCGATAACAGCTTATGAATGATGCAAGTCATTCGCTGGGCCAACGTCACGTGCTTGCATTCCGTATTTTTGGGAAGCAGGGCGTGACACAACGGGTGTAGGAACAAATACAAAAAAGCATGGAACAGGGAACTGGAATTAAGAATATGCAATATCATGGCAAGAATGTGACAAGTAATAGAGTCCAATGAAACTAGTAAGTAAGTAAATTGAGTCAAGTAACAGAATCATGTAACAAGTGAACATGTAATTTGTAACAGGTATCAAGTAACATGCGAGACATGTAACAGGTGTGTACAGGCAAAAAATGTTATTCTTAAGTCTATTGTTTAATCCTAACTAATGCACCACTTATGTGTCCTATATATATACCACATGGGTGTTGCATACAAACAAGTTACGTTTATGCCTAGTGGTGGATTCAATAAGGCCATGTACTCAGGCATCATGTATCAAGCAAGCGGATTCATGAATCGGAAAACCATATAACTAGTTCACGAGTCAAGTGATAATATGACATGCTCATGAATCAAATAATAGTATAACTAGTTCATGAATCAAGTAATAATATAACAATTTCATGAATCAATTAATAATATAACTAGTTCATGGATCAATAGTAACTAGTCCATGAATCAAATAATAATATTACTAATTCATTAATCAAGTAACAAGTGGGAAACACGGGCCCCCTTCCGAGTACACTTACCTATACTGTCCACTACTATGGTCTTTCCCTTAAACCCCGGCTTGTTACTTATTATTATTATTATCAAAACAGGCATCAAAGTGTACAAATAGGGCGAGTAAACATGATAGTAAACAGGAAAAAAGTTCAGGCTAGGTAGAAAACATATTCGAGTGTCAAATCAACTTATAATTATAAAAAACAACAAGAATTTCAATTCTGGATAGCAGGATGTTGTTGCACCAAAAGTGGAGTTCCCTTTGCTACAGGAATGCAAATCTAGATCCGTCAGAAGTTCTAGAAACTAGACTCTCTGTCGGTTTCAGCACATATACACATGATATATAAAAGTTACAGCAGCTGGGATTAAATCAACATTCTATACAGATTTTGTGTTTAGCCACAATTCTTAAAATTATGTTTACATGCATGAATCAGGTCTCAAAACTCATCAAATAAATCCAGAAAAATTAAGGGTGATTCCCTAGCATGTCTAGTCTCAGCATGATAAATTTCATATTATTATGTTACTGATAAGATTCAAATTAAATTGCAAAGCAGGGTGATACAGGTGAAATTATGAATCTAGAAATCCAGACCCAGCAGTACTAAAATAGAAATATCTCACAACTCATAACTCAGAATTCGATTCCGTCAGATATACTGAAAAATAGACACATGGGGCTACAATTCATATTCAGAAGATAATTCAAAATTCTATCATTAACAGGGTCCAAATTATCAAGCAAAACCAAGACAGGAGTAAATATGATTTCTTTTGCATGAAATGTAACATGTTTAATAACTACCATGGATCTAAGTTAATGTGTGATACAAATTAGGGTTTAATAATTATTCAAACAGCACATTATGTCTATTCTCTACTCATAAAAAAGGAAGCAATATCAACACATGCATCATACAACCAAGCATTTATAAATCATGGTGATTCATAAGTTTATGTAGCCAAATAATGGTATAAATAATTAGATCTAACTTATTGTGTGAAATGATTGTGGTAACAAATGGGTGTGACCCTTACGATTATGGAATTGATAGAGACGAACAAACGAGTAGAACCAAGATTTTCAACGATAAACAAAAGGCGAGTCACAAGAAAATCTACTTGTGGTATTTCAAAAAGATGCTTGTACAAGGAATCGGAAGAATCGTACAAGTTACTTGTCTTGATTGGATGATGATCGTGATGATCCCAATGATCACGATCGATGAATCCGAATCTCGTTGTTGATTTGATAATGATCGAGATCGGGCACAGATTTTGAGGGTGATGATCAAAGATGATCGGATGACAGAAGATCAATTAGGAGTTTGATGATGATGTTGATCAAGATGGTGATGATCAAAAAGTGATCGGGCGGCTGAAGATTAATTAGGAGCTTGATGATGATGTTGATCAAGATGGTGATGATCAAAAGGTGATCGGATGGTTGAAGTTCACCATGATGGTGATCAATTCAAGAACAGGGGGACTTGGTGATCGGGTGGCCGGCATGGCAGCGACGGTGAGGGCCTCAGTGCTCGACGGCAGGTGGTAACAAGGGGATGGGCTCCGAGGGATGCTCGGTGGTCGACAGAGGTAGAGCGGTTGGAGAAGATGAAGACGAGGAAGATTAGGTTGGCAACGGGAGGAGAGGATGGCTGATGACGATGAGGATGAGGCGCGAAGGTGGTGCTGGTCGACGAGGACAAGGAGTGGTTGCAGTGGTGTCGGGTGCAGCTCGGGGATGGTGAAGGTGGGATGGTGTAACACCCTAGATTTTAAAATAATATTTTTGAGATTAATAAATGGATTAAAATGATTTTTTGGTGATATAATAAACATTTTTTGTGAAGTTTATCTTTTTACACGTGCAAATATTTTCTTAGGAAGTTCAAAGTCAGAAATTATTTTTGGAAAACCTATTATTTACTAGTAAGTATTATTTGTGAATTTTTTGGATTTTTCTGTTATTTATTTGGCATATTTGAAAATATTACAAAAGTGGGGCTTTTGTGCAAAATTACCACTTGGAGTAAAAACTCCAGATTTTTGGAGTTTTGGGCCGAGTATAATTTCTAGTCAACTCAGAGGTAAAAAGTTTACGTTTTGTTTTAATAGATTTAGTTTATTTCGCAAATTTCTTAAAGAGGGGTCTTTTTGCAAAACTGCCACTGAGAGCATCTGTAGTCGTTTGGGGATAAAATATGATATGCATAAATGGAAATAGCAATCAAAGTTTTGCTGCAGTTGTCAATAGCTATTTTTTAGCTTTTTATAATAAAATAATAAGCGACGGCACTTCACGTGTCGTTGGAGAAAAAAAATTTAAAAAAACAGTTAAAATTTGTAGGACGGCACTCGAAGCTCCGTCGGAGCGAAAAAATAAATAAATTTAATTGGAGCGACGACACTCGAAGTGCCGTCGGAGGAATAAAAAAAATTAAAGCGGATTTGAAGGACGGCACATGAAGTGTCGTCCGACAGAGATGGGAAGTATTTTGTTTGTTTTTACCTTTTCCGGAATTTGCTCCCCAATTTATGGCTTCATTAAAACATTTTTGGACCATATATATATATATATATATACATATATATATATATATATATATAGTAATAACTCTCTGTCTCTCATCAATCTATCTAAAACTAACTCTCCTCTCCTCTCCTCTCCTCTCGGCTCTCTAAAATAATATCAATCTCAATCCTCTCGCCGTCGGAGGAATAAAAAAAATTAAAGCGGATTTGAAGGACGGCACATGAAGTGTCGTCCGACAGAGATGGGAAGTATTTTGTTTTTTTTTACCTTTTCCGGAATTTGCTCCCCAATTTATGGCTTCATTAAAACATTTTTGGACCATATATATATATATATATATATATATATATATATATATATATATATATATATATATATATATATAGTAATAACTCTCTGTCTCTCATCAATCTATCTAAAACTAACTCTCCTCTCCTCTCCTCTCCTCTCCTCTCCTCTCGGCTCTCTAAAATAATATCAATCTCAATCCTCTCTCCGCCAACTCTCAATATCAATTTTATTATCTATATCTCAATTTCTTATTTAGTCGAAAATAATGTCTTCGATACGAAGATTTATTGGTCGTTTGAAATCAAAGCGAGAACATGTACCATCTCAACCCGGTACAAGCAATGAAGGTGAAGTAGATATGTCAAATGTCGACTATGCCGATCAGTCCAACTGGAATCGTGTAGTAGACGATTCGAAACATATAAGTGAATATGTTACTATTACCCCTGAGGGTGGTTTCTGTAAATTCAGGGAAAATTGGAAGGAACCGATCAAGATGTACAATCAGTACTGCTCACGGGTTCCACTTATTCAACTACTAGTAGAGCAGGCGGGATGGCACCGTTTCATGACTATCAATACAAACAAGTCGTCGGTTCGGCTCGTGGAGGCACTTGTAGAGAGATGGTGGGACACTACCCACACTTTCCACTTACCGTGTGGTGAGTTGGGTTTCACTCCATTAGATTCGGTAATGCTTACGGGAATTTCTATCGGTGTCGGCGACTTGCCTCCATGCGACGATGAGATGTACTCTTTTGAAGTTGTTCAGCAATGCTTCTTTCCAGAACTAACAATAGATGGTTGGAAATCACAAGGTATGCGGGTTGGTTTTTTCAAAAATTATTTTACCAATACTTTGATTGAAGAAGCCCAAAGCGACAGGAATCTAGAGATGAAGATCGCACAAGCTTTCTTTATGTTCTATCTCGGTGCATTTCTTTTCACAAATGGTGCTGGATTAGTAAGGTGTGGTTGGCTAGCTACAGTTGTAGACCTCAATGCTGTTGGCAAATACGATTGGGGTAGTTATGCACTTGCTCTGTTGTATTTGTCTTTGGATTCATGTAGCAGACTTAAACTGAAGTCGTTTAATGGGCCGTGGCAAGTGTTGGAGGTAATACTTATCCTATTAGATACTAATTTTCGACCGAAAATGTCATTATATTATTTCAATTTATCTATTCGTAACATAATCGGTAATTATGTTCTACAGTATTGGGCTTACGAATACACAAATTGCTTTATTCCAGTTAGATATAGGAACACCCATATGGAGACCCGCATGTCTAATTCTGATGTATGGCCGAGAATTTTGCGATGGAATAAAGAATTCTTGGATTCAGGTCGATCTGATCCTATTCGGTATAATCAGTCGATGGCCCGTGATCAGTTTGAGATGCACACTGCTTCCTCAATCATTTGGCAGCCATATAATTCTTCAACAATTACAGATGTCTATGAAATAGAAGTTGCTAAATATATATATCATGATTTCGTCATACTTTTACGTATTGCGGCTAGGTATATTAAATTTTTCATTTTAATTTAAAATACTTTTTATAAATAGTATGATTATGCTAAAGTGAACAATTGATTGCAGGGTGTATGGTATCTTGGTGATCGTTGTATTCGCCAACTTACTGGTTATATTGCTATACCAAAAAACCCACCTCCTCTCATGCGTTTTATGGTATCCAATACTACATTACCTGAACCTATTGAAGTTTCACCTTTTGTGCGTCGTGTAGAGCAGTTCACTTATGATCAGTATTGGGCAAAGATTTCAATTGGTCGTATAATGCCGACACTCTTTCATGCATTCAATTTCGATTTTATTGGGCCAGCATCTATTAGAGATACTTCTGCTCAGTTGCCATATGCTGCACCTCCATGTTGGCTACCGGCCGGGTATCCAACTCAATCAACTGCAGAAACTTCAGTATTACTTGGTTAACCTTACGTCGAAGTGCCACTTTTTCAAAGCAGTATTGTTATGAAGAATTTGGACTCTAATGTCAATGTCCCGTTTCATCAAAGTGGACAACCAACATATGTGAGTTACTAAAATTGAATTTACATTTCCGTCTTGAATTCGTTATTATTGTAAATTGTATTTTACGTACTCTCATTAATTTATATATTTTATACCTTTCCACAGGAAGAGTTATACACTCGTTGTCAACAATTGAGCAACATCAAAGCACAGCTTCGATGAATGATATTGTCAGAAATGGTTTTGAGGGAATCAATTCCAACTAAATTACCAAATGCGAGGCGATCTGTATCGATGGGCAGGGCATCTCATTCCCGACATAGACCAATGAATCTGAATTTAGATGACATAGGAGCATCTACGTCTACATATGTGCCTGAAACACAGTATAGTTATGAAGATTAGGAATATTTGTACATCCTTTGTATGTAGTATTGAATTTAAATCTGTAATACATAAGGGTATTAATTTGAACATGAGTACAAAAATCTACATTATTTGTAATACAAAGTTTATTTGTTTTCTATTTATGACCCATGAGGGTATTAACGTCAATTTGAACATAGTTTTCATTTGTAATTAGTAATTATGACAAATGACGGTATATTAGTCCAGAGGGTATTCTAGTCAACACATGATTGTCACATGGCAAGTCATTTCTAATTTGTTTTGTAGTGACAGAGGTAAGTCAGTTCATGTTCCTACCTAGGCATTGTAGGTTTTGACTTTTTTACACCTGTGTTAAATTTCAGATATGACAGGACATAATAAATGATTCGTTCTTCTTCAAGCGGCATGTTCAGTATTTATATGCTGCCATCCTGTGTACATTTATTTATGTAGTCCACTTTGAAAACTTCAACTCCTGGATCTACTCACTACTCCGTTACCTCCTAAATTCCCATGGCCAATTTACAAATACCTTTTCCCTGGAGTTCATCTTCCTCTTCATCAGAGGAGGACAACAATATTGTTGCTAGGATTGTTCACAATCGTCTAATAAGGATTGGCAATTCAATCCGAGCTAGCGAATAAATCAATCGTCGTCGTTACATTCGATGCGAAAGACAAGGTCATAGACGGATGTGGAACGACTACTTTGCCGAAAATCCAGTTTACCCAGATTCAATTTTCTGACGTCGATTCCGTATGCGCCAACAACTCTTCAACCGGATCTGGAATGCTATTGTTGGTTACGATCAGTATTTCAACTGTACCAGGATGCATGCAAACAAGTTGGCTTAAGTCCTCATCAAAAAATTACGGTGGCACTACGTTGTATGGCGTACGGAGGTGCGGCTGATGATATTGACGAATATGTACGTATTGGAGAAACAACGGTATTGAAAAGTCTATGTCTTTTTTATTTTGCAATTGTAACTTTATTCGGTACACAATATATGAGGAAACCAACACCAGGCGATGTGCAAAGACTACTAGAAGAGAACAGCGCTCGAGGATTCCCTGGAATGCTGGGTAGTGTAGATTGCATGCATTGGAAGTGGAAAAATTGTTCGGCAGCTTGGCACGGACAATACATAGGACATGTTCGGGAACCGACTATTATTCTCGAAGCAGTTGCGTCTTATGATCTTTGGTTCTGGCATTCATTCTTTGGAATGCCAGGTTGCAACAATGATCTAAATGTGCTAAACCGGTCAACTTTATTTAATGAGATTCTTGATGGTCGTGCACCTCCAGCTAATTTTGTCATCAACAACCACAATTACAATATGGGCTATTACCTAGCAAATGGTATATACCCACCGTTGGCAACCATCGTGAAAACTTACACTGCACCAGATACCCAAAAAAAAAAGAAAATTCGCAGAATTGCAAGAGGGTGCAAGAAAGGATGTCGAGCATGCTTTTGGAGTTTTACAATCACGTTTTGCAATAGTGAATGGTCCAACACGCATGTGGGATGCAGATAGTTTGTCCTATATTATGAAAACATGTATCATTTTACACAACATGGTTGTTGAGGATGAACGTGACGATGGTTATCTTGACTATGATTATGATCAAACACCTGACTCAATTGGGATCGAACCAAGCACAGGTGGACCAATTGATGAAGTAGGCCGAACCTTTCGTAAAGTCATTCTACATGATCGGCAAAAACATCATGCTCTTTGTCAAGATCTTGTGGAGCATATTTGGAATCAATTTGGAGATGAGTAGTTGCACTTGACATGTATTATTGGTATGTATTCCCTTTGTCTTGTAACTTTTAATTTGATGAAATAATTATAAAAGTAGTTATTTTAGTTTTTTCAACTATGGTAGTATATAATATTTGGGTCAATCGTACATTGACTAATTAATGCTCATTTTCAAATATGGTAGTATATAAAAGTTTCATTTTCATCAAACAGGATGCTATGGGTCCACTCACTGCCAAAAAGATTCTTCTTCATTTCAAATTAATAATGCATGCTTATACTAAGACAAAATACAGATTTTTGGGATCATTTTCTTTACCCATCGTTATAATCTTATTTTTGTAGAATTTCATTTTGCTTACATATAAAATAATATCGTTGATTCATAGGTAACGTGTTTAGATCGATACCCATAATACGATCTTCCTCGATCCATTCTTTAAGATCGCATTCTCGGGTTTTTATCGCATTCCTTGTAACTTGCGATTCTTTGTATACAGCTGTAAAAATGGTTGTTTCTTCTGCCATATCTTTGATGCCTGATGTTTCGGCCACACTTTTGCCTTTCCTCTTAGAAGCTTTGCGACCTGGTGGTCGGGTAAGGGGTGTAGGTAAATCCGTATCCATGGGTAGATCTGAGTCCAAGTTGATTGTGGGAGAGTTTGGGCTTTCACTACCTTCACCGACTTGGGTTTACGGTACTCGATCAAAAACTTGTGTTGTGCGCAATGAAAACTTTGGCTGCTCTTTCAGGATCTCATAACATTGATCAAATTTGAATGCTTTCCCCGAAGATGCCAAAAACTGTACTCTGGCTTCGCGAATGTGGGACAACATTGATATTCCAAACGTTATTAGGTAAACAAATAATACAAATAATGACTTCAAATCATACATTTTTTACAAACCTTGTCTGCCTCAGTTGTTCCGCTACCGGCTCTAGTTGTTGCATTTCTCAATTTTCCTATGAATAGAGCTACTTCTTTGGAAATCACTTGAAACCGACTAGTGAGTGAGCTCACTGTTCTGTCGGTCGGAGTGCCTAATATTAGCTTAAACGTAGAAAAAATATGATCCCAAAACTGTGACCCGGATTGATCGTTACCAGTAACTGGATCTTGAGTTATACTGATCCAACTCTGGCATAGCAGAACATCTTCCTGAGCCGTATAGGCTCTTCCCCTTGCACTTCTAATATTTGCCATTTATTTTCTTTCGCAAATAACTCAATATAAGACAAAGAAGATAGTTGAGATAATACAAGACAGAGAAGAAAGTTGAGATTTTTTTATGCTAATTTTCGGTTGAGAATGAGTACTATATATAGGAAAATATAGTGACCTGTTTAGATTAAAAAATAGCCGTTGGATTGATCTAGGAAAACGAAAAAGAACAAAAAAGTGCCGTTGAATAAGTGCGGGCATAATTGCATAAACGTCATTCAATATTTTTTTTTTATAAAAAAAATGAGCGACGGCACATGAGATAATGGGAAGGCAAGGGACGGCACATGAAGTGTCGTCCGAGGGATTTAATCTTTTTGGGGTTTTTTAATTGAATTTTTTTTTTCAAGCGACGGCACTTCATGGCACTTGAAGTGCCGTCCGACAATAAAAATATTAATTTTTTTTGTTGGGACGGCACTTGAAGTGCCGTCTCTCAAATATGAATAAATCTCAAATCTGCTCTCATATTTGGCAATCTACTGTAGCCAAATATGCATAATATGCATATTTGGCTAACGAGTGCAGCGCCGTTTTAAGCCAAATATGCATATTTAGCAAACGACTACAGATGCTCTTAGAGGGCAAAAATTACAAATTTTGTTTTCAGGACTTAAACACCGTGTCGGCCAGTATTAGGGTGAATATTTTTGTTTTTAAATTTAAATTTAATTGGTTAATCTAATTTCCAAGTATAAAGATTTATATATGTAAGGATATATTCAGAAGAGATATTTTGCAAAATCTACTCAAAACCCTAATAACCAATTTCCGGCCTCTTATAAGGGCAATAGTAGCCATATCTTTGCTGCACTACACAAAGGGTTTTCTTTATTATTGATTTCTTAATGTTTCGAAGTGAGGATCTTGGTTTTCTTGCGAAAGTAAGGACTTTTCTTATTTTTTTATTATTTCGGTTGATTCTTCAATAAGGTGAGTGACATATATTTGATAAACTGTTATTTTATGCATGTTTTATGTGATGATTTGCCCATTAGAAAGCATGTTAGGAGTTTGTATGATGATATGGTGAATTTTGATGGATGGATGAATTAAAAATTGAATATTTTCATGTAAACTATGCTATTGATGATTAAAATTACCTATGTCTGTCTTGAGATTGTTAAAGAACCTAATAAAAATCATGAGTAGGATGTTTTCTTTGATATGCTTGCTGACTTGATTGAGTTTAATGAGTTGTATGATTGGTTATTGCAAAAAGTGAATAAAAAACCTAGTTTTACCGTGTATTAATGCATATGGTCTGTTCTTGAGGTTTTGATGAGTATAACTTGATTAATACATGTCAAAATTGCTTTTATTCATGAGTAAACTGATGTGAGTAGTTGTATATGCGTTTAATGAATTACAAGAAGAGTTTTTGGGCCAAAAGGATCAAGTTTTGAAGTAAAAAGAAGGGTTTGAATTTCGTGTCTCATGGTGAATGGCTGAAATTGGGGTTATGTGCTTTTTGGGATAGTTTTGTGTTGTATTTGAGTTGTTTTAATACTAAGATGGTTTTGAACAATATATTACCTATATACGATGTTTTATTGATGCTCTACTGATGCTTAACACACGCGCGCATACACACACACACACACACACACGCACACAGATATATATTCATTTACTGTTTTAAAGGATTTTGTCAAAAATAACTCTTTTATGATCTTGATGTGGTTTTGATTAGTTTTATAAACTCCAGTATGTTAGGCAAGTTTTATTATTCTACAAAGAATAAACGAAGTATCAATAAAAAGGTGCACAAATATTAAAGCTGTCATTTTTTTGAACATGACAGTCGATCGCTCTGTTTTGAACTAAAAATGTCGGTCTACTGTCAATTCTTGGGCTTTTGGATTCTGGCTTGACAATCGACCGTTCGCTTTTGAAATGGTTTTGACAGTCGACTGTTAGTGTCTTGGCTGATTGGTTTTGTTGAGTTTTCTTCGTTTTTTTGAACAATTGTTTCTTCGATATTATGGATTATTGATCTACTGTTTTAGATGATGTTTTTACTACAGATTACAATATTTTACAGAGAGTTACATTTTGATTATAATAGAATTTAAATTGTGTTATATGACTTTATTAAATAATTGATATATGGTTTTCGAAGGAATTGATGTTTTGTGATATTCCATGACTTCAAAATATAATTTTTAGTTATTTAATAAATTTAATATTTTATTTCAGTTCTGGAATTTGTGTGTAATTTAAATGAATTTGGATTTGTTGATTTTTAAGAAGTTTTCTTAATATGAGAGTTTTGGTAATGGAATTAAGAGTTTTATTGAAAGATTTTGTGTTGATAGTTGAGTTGTGAGTCTTTAGAGGGTGAATGGGACTCTAGTACACCGAAAGTTGACATTTTTGTGGTTTGGCCAGTTGTGGCCTTGTTGTTGATCAGTTGAGCTAAGTCCGGTAGGGTACACTAACTCTAGGAGATTTGTAATTTATTAATTAACTTAATAAGATAAGGATAGGCACTAGATGTTAATATGATGAAATGAGTGCAAACATGGGTTATGTACCTCAGTATGATCTGTGGTGTGAGATAATCCCTGGAAATATCGAGGTGTGAGTGAAATAGTCTCTAGAATTACCTGCAGTGTGGGATTGATCTCCGGAATTATCAGGATCGAGGCGACGCTCATGGGGTATTCGTGTGATGAGGCACCATAACTTGTGGTATGGGGTATTCTCAAAGATTCCCAGGTGTGAGTGAAATAGTCTTCGGAATTATTTGTGGATATAGACTATTCTCCGGAATTATCGGGGCATGGACTAGATATATATTCACAGTTTATCTAAATCTCATAGTAATCATCGTAGTAAGATTAGTTGGATAACGAGGGATTTAACCCTATAAAGTGGAGAACGATAAGGGCTTGCACTGGACCTATGTAGTATGGAGTGCATAGAATCCGACAAGTATGCATTAGAATCATCCTGCATTTGTGTTTTCTTGACATAGTTTTAAGCATGTATGGTTTCTGTTTTCCTGCACTTGACACTTAGTCTAGTTTCACTAGATGTTTTCCTATTTTATTTGTTGTGATTTAATATTCTATTGTTATTACTGTTGATATATGTTGTTTATGACTTTATTCTTTATGTTTTATTCGTGTTATATTTCTTTTTACGTCACTCACACTGTTATGGCTGACCCCTGTCGTTTTGTGGGTTAGGGTTATCTCTAGCCTCATGTTTTACAGGTAGGTACCTATAGCATTGGGATTTGGATGCTTGTGGTAGAATGATAATGTGGCTTATGTAAATTGTAAAAGAATGGATTTGTAAAAGAAAAGAATTGTAATTAAAGGTGATTATTTTTCTGCTGTGTTTTGTAAAGAAATGATGTAATAAAAGTTGAAAAATTCTATCTGTGTTTTGGCTATGTTTACTATTACATTGAGGTTGATGATGTGAATTGTGCCACGTATTTTTTAGAAATTATATTCGAAATTCGGGGCACTACAGAGATTGGTATCAGAGCATGCTTCAATCGTAATAATAAACATGGTATAAAAAATAAACTTAGGTGTGTGGACATTAGAGCGTGCATACCTAGGTGTGGACATTAGAGTATGAGTATCACATAGAATTAAAACAAGATGTATTGATTTGGGATATGGTTGAGGTTTTGCCATGAGGTATTGATGTGAATGTGAATTATGTTCTGATGCTCTAACTTTTCCCTTATTTTGCAGTATTCAGTATATGGCAAGACCCAGGACCAGGAATGGTGGAAATGGTGATGGAGCTGAAGGCTCCCGTGGGGTTGGACTTGATCTTGAGACTGAGATTGCCAGGGTCTTTCAGTCCTTGAATGGATTCATGACATCCAACATGCCACAGAATCAGAATCAGAATCAAGGGACTGGACCAGTGTTTGTTAATGCTGATCTGATTAAGCAGGTCGAGTCATTCAAGCGGATGAAGCTACCTATTTTTTAGGGGCAGTCTGATCCAAATGAGGCTGATGATTGTATTAGACAGATGGAGATGGTCTTCAAAGTCTTGGAAACTCCAGCAGTCAATAAGGTGAAATTGGATACAATGCAGTTAGAGAAAGATGATGGAGTCTGGTGGTAGTTTGTGAAAAGGACTTTTGGGGATCAGCAGGTGACTTGGGAGTCTTCTCTGAAGGAGTTCAGGGATCGTTTCTTTCCTCTGGATATTTAGGAGAAGAAGGAAACAAAATTCTTGAATCTACAGCAAGGCAGCATGTCGGTGTGCGAATTTGAGACTAAGTTCGCTCAGCTGTCTAGGTATGCACTGGAGCCGATTGTTGATGAAGCGAGGAAGTCCAAGAAATTCGAGCTGGGCTTGAGGCTGAATTTAAGGTTGCGGATGATATCGTTGGGGCATAAGGAGGTTTGATAAGCTGGTTAGGAGGTCAGCAATGAGTGAAGAAGATATGGATCAGTTCCAGAAGAAGCAGTAAACCCGGAACAGGTACAAGAGGCCAGCAGTTGGTCATAGTGGGAAGAAGTTCCCAGTGAAGCAGGGCAGGTTCAGTAGGCCAGAGCAGAAGGCACCCACAACTTAAGGGGTGACTTGTTACTACTGTAAGGAGGCAGGTCACTTCAGGTCAGTATGTCCTAAACTGGCGAAGCAGACTTGTTTCCATGTGCACGAGAAGGGCATACTAAGCTTTTTTGTCCTCGGTTGAAGAAGGAAGGTGCAGGCGGAGGCAAATATCAGAGGCAGGGCGAGTGTTCGCATTAACTGAGGAGGATGCGGGTAACTCAGAGGATGTGATCCAGGGTGTGCAAGAATTTTAAATTTATTTAATGTATTAAGTAAAACTTTGTTTAAGAATAAATTGGAGATTTGAGTATCATTCTTCGTGTAACCAGATTTGTTTTGATTAATGGAATAAAAATAAAAGTTTTATTCGATACTGGTTCTTCGCATACATTTGTGTCACCCAATTGTGCTAAAGTCTTAGGTGTGGAACCCAACGTGTTTCCAGGCAGAGTCTTGTCAGTGGCAACGCCATCAGGGGAAGAATTGATTGCTGATCGATATTATGAGGGCTGTAATATCGAGATTGGTGGGAGATTATTTGACATTGATCTCATTGAGCTACAAGTCATGGGTGTGGATGTGATTGTGGGCATTGATTGGATGGCAATATATGATGCCACAATTGAATGAAAGAAGAAAGAGGTGTTGGTGAAAGCACTAGGAGGTCCCGCAATGACTTTTCACGGGAAGAAGAAGGACCCGAAAGTGACTGCTATGTTATCTAAGTTGATGATTCCAGATGAAGTAAGAGGAATTCCAGTTGTCGGGGATTTTCCTATGGTATTCTTGGAAGATTTGTCAGGTTTGCTGCCGCAGCGAGATGTTGAGTTCTGCATTAATGTTCAGCCGGGGAGTGCTCCAATCTCTAAGACTCCGTACAGGATGGCACCTGTAGAGCAGGATGAAGTTAAGAAGAAGACTAAGGAATTTCTAAGTAAGGGATTTATCAGGCCAAGTTCTTCACCGTAGGGAGCACCAGTGTTGTTAGTGAAGAAGAAGGATGGGTCAATGTGGATGTGCACTGACTATTGGGAGTTGAACAGGGTGACTATTCAGAACAAGTATCCGCTTCTATGGATTGATGATCTGTTTGATAGGCTTCGGGGAGCAACTGTATTTTCGAAGATTGATCTGTGATCAAGGTATCATCAAGTTCGAGTTAAGGAGGAAGATGTGAGTAAAACAGCTTTCAGGACTCATCATGGACTCTATGAGTTTTTGGTAATGCCATTCAGAGTGACGAATGCGCCGGCAGTGTTCATTAATATGATGAATCAGATCTTGCGGCTATTTATTGATTCCTTCGTGGTGGTTTTCATTGATGATATTTTGGTGTATTCGAAGTCGGAGGAAGAACATTCTAACCACTTGGCATAGGTATTGAAGAAGTTGCAGGAGCAGAACTTGTATGCCAAGTTGTCGAAGTGTGAGTTTTGGAAGTTTGAGGTAGCTTTCCTTGGTCATATCCTTTATAAGGAGGGAGTGACCACTGATCCTCAGAAGGTTGAAGCCTTGAAGGATTGGCCCAGGCCAACAACAGTGAAGGAAGTTAGGAGTTTCTTGGGATTGGCGGGTACTACAAGAGATTCATTCAAGGCTATGCACAGATTGCAGTTCCTTTGACAGGGTTAACTCGGAAGAATGTGGCATTCACTTGGACTGATGAGTGTGAGGCGAGTTTCCTTGAGGTAAAGGAGAGGTTGACGACTGCGCCTATCTTAGCTTTGCCACAAGCTGGGAAGGATTATGATATCTTCAGTGATGCATCTCTCAGAGGTTTGGGGTGCGAATTGATGCAGGAAGGCAAGGATATTGCGTATGGTTCGAGACAATTACGTCGGCATGAGAAGAACTATCCGACCCATGATTTGGAGTTGGCAGCTATTATCTTTGCCTTGAAGCAGTGGAGGCATTATGCATATGGAGAGAAGGTCTACATGTATACCGACCACAAGAGCCTGAAGTACATTTATCAGCAGAAGGATCTAAACCTTCGGCAGAGAAGGTGGTTGGAAGTGTTGGATGATATTCGTTCTGAGATCAAGTATCATCCAGACAAGGCGAATGTGGTAGCCGATGGGCTTAGTCGGAAGAGCAGTTTGTCGAGTTTGATCACTACTCAAAGGGAGTTGGCAGAAGAGTTTGACCAGGCAGGTATCGAGGTGGTACTGCAGGGTTTGAGACCATCTTTGGCTAAGTTGAGGCTGTAGCCTTCTTTGAGAGAGCTAATTATGGAAGGTCAAAAATCAGATGCAGAAATTCAGAGGATGTTACAGCAGGTTTCTGAAGGCAAGTTATCAGAGTTCCGTGTCCAAGATGGAGTTCTATGGATGGGTGAGGGGATGTGTGTTCCGGAGAATGCAGATCTGAGAGAGAGAATGTTGCGGGAGGCACACAGCACTTTGTTTTCAATACATCCTGGAGGCACAAAGATGTACAAGAACATCAAACAACACTTTTGGTGGTTTGGTATGAAGAAGGATGTGGCAGACTTTGTGGTAATGTGTCTGACTTGCCAGCAGATCAAAGCAGAGAACTAGAGACCTGGAGGTTTGTTGCAGCCATTGCCTATTCCGGAATGGAAGTGGGAGAATATCAGCATGGATTTCATCACAGGTTTGCCGAGGAGTCCGAAGGGCAATGACTCAATTTGGGTTATTGTGGACCGTTTGACTAAGTTAGCTCACTTTCTGTCCATGAAGATTACTTGGTCATTGGAGAAATTGGCAGAGTTGTACATTTATGAGATTGTGAGACTTCATGGGGTTCCTGTGTCAATTGTTTCCTGTAGGGATGCAAGGTTCACATCGAGGTTTTGGAAGGGTTTGTAAGCAGCCTTGGGTACCAGAACTGATTTCAGTACTGCTTTCCATCTGCAGACCAATGGTTAGACTGAATGGGTGAATCAGGTGATAGAGGATATGCTGGGGGCTTGTGTTATGGTTTTTTGTGGCAGTTGGGAGAGGTACTTGGCAATAGTTGAGTTTGCTTATAACAACAGTTACCATGCGAGTATCAGGATGGCTTCGTATGAGGCTCTGTACGGAAGGAAGTGCATGACACCTGTTTGTTGGTATGAGGTTGGTGAGAGGCAGATGTTTGGGCCTGAGATTGTGCAGCGGACATCGGAGAAGATTGTGCTGATTCGTAAGAGGTTGGTCTAGGCTCAGAGTAGGTAGAAGAGTTATGCAGACACTCGACGAAGAGACTTGGAGTTTAAGGTTGGGGATGCGGTTTTTCTCAAGGTGTCTCCGACTAAAGAAGTGATTAGGTTTGGAAAGGGAGGCAAGTTGGTGCCAAGGTACATTGGGCCATACGGGATTTTGGGGCGGATTGGTAAAACGGCATATAAGTTGGAGCTACCAGAGGAATTGGCGCAGGTGCATGATTTGTTCCATGTGTCGATGTTGAGGAAGTATGTGCCGGATCAGAGTCATCAGTTAGTGGAAGTGCCTGAAGGTTTACAGGTGAACATGAGTTACAAGAAGCAGCCAGTAGAGATTGTTGATCGTAGGGAGAAGTTGTTCAGGAATAAGGTGATACCTATGGTCAAGGTATTGTAGAGGAACCAACAGTTCAAGGAAGCTACTTGGGAGCCGGAGGATCGCAGGCAGAAGGATTTTCCTGAGTTTTTTTGTATGATTGTATTCTTTTGATTGCGTTGTATTTCTCTTGTAATAATGTATTCATTAAACTATATTTCCATTTATGAGATTTCATTTTCTTTTGCTCATATTGTTTGGTCCCTATTAGACGTAGTTCTGAGGACAGAACTATTCTAAGGATGGAGTGATGTAACACCCTAGATTTTTAAATAATGTTTTTTAGATTAATAAATGGATTAAAATGATTTTTTGGTTATATAATAAACATTTTTTTGTGAAATTTATCTTTTTACACATGCAAAACACGTGAAAATATTTTATTGGGAAGTTCAAAGTCAGAAATTATTTTGGGGAAACCTATTATTTATTAGTAAGTATTATTTATGAATTTTTTGGATTTTTTCGAAATTTATTTGGCATATTTGCAAATTTTACAAAAGTGGGGCTTTTGTGCAAAATTACCACTTGGAGTAAAAACTCCACATTTTCGGATTTTTGGGATGAGCATGATTGCTAGTCAACTCAGAGGTAAAAAGTTTACTTTTTGTATTAATAGATTTAGTTTATTTCGCAAATTTCTCAAGGGTATTTTTGCAAAATTGCCTCTAAGAGGGTGAAAATTACAAATTTTGTTTTCTAGACTTAAACTATAACTTCCCGTAATTTCTAAAGTATAATATATATATATATATATATATATATATATATATATATATATAAGAGGCTAAAATGGCATTAGTGTAAATATGTAATGTTAGAGGGGGGCCTACAGTGTGAAGAACAGCAATAAAAAGGCTGCTTTTGCCCGCTGATTTCATGGATGACGTCAACGATGGGCTACTTCATTTACTGTGGCATTGTCCTGTTTCCTTGTTGACGTGGCGAAATACAAGGGGCCCACCATGAGGGGCTTTGTGTGTGTTGTACATGGTAGAACAAGTAGAAAGAGAGTATTAAAGTTAGTCCCATATCAGGATTTGTAATAGAATAAAATAATAACAAATAATATAGCCTATGAACAAGAGTCACCAATCTGGTTAACCACCTTTTGAAAGGCAGTCTATGGTAGGTAGTTGTACTATACTATAAATAATTTGTCTTCTAAATTGTATAAATTGTCTGAGCTAGGGGCATGGGCATTACAAATGGTATCAGAGCCAACTTTCGACACCGATTGTGGGAGAGCCGTGAGTTATGGACTCCAGAATGATCGGCGGAGTGAGACAATCCCCAGTATTTCGGGACGATGGACGTAAGGGCCACAGAATGATCTGCAAAGTGGGATTGGTCTCTAGTATTCCAAAGATGAGAGCGACGCACACGGACTGCTCCACATCGATTGGAAAGTAGATCACTAGATTGTGCATGCCCCGTGCTCAGCGAGGACGCTGATTTCTGAGGGGGGGGTGTATGTAACATCCCGTGATTTCTAAAGTGTGTATATATATATATATATATATATATATATATATGTAACATCCCGTGATTTCTAAAGTGTATATATATATATATATATATATATATATATATATATATATATATATAAGAGTCTAAAATGGCGTTAGTGTAAATATGTAATGTTATAGGGGGGCCCACGATGTGAAGAACAACAATAAAAAGGTTGTTGTTGCCCGCTGATGTCATGGATGGGCTGCTTCATTTATTGTGGTGTTGTCCCGTTTCCTTGCTGACGTGCCGACATACAAGGGGCCCACCATGAGGGGCTTTGTGTGTGCTGTACACGGTAGAACAAGTAGAAATAGAGTATTAAAGTTAGTCCCATATCGGGATTTGTAATAGTATAAAATAATAATAAATAATATAGCCTATGATCAAGAGTCACCAATCCGGTTAACCACCTTTTCAAAGGCAGCTTGTGGTGGGCAATTGTACTATACTATAAATATTTTGTCTTCTAAATTTTATAAATTGTCTGAGCTAAAGGTAGGGGCGTTACATAAACACAGTGCCAGCCAGTATTAGGGTGAATATTTTTGTCTTTAAATTTAAATTTAATTGGTTAATCTAATTTCCAAGTATAAAGATTTATATATGTAAAGATATATTCAAAAGGGATATTTTGCAAAATCTACTTAAAACCCTAATAACCAATTTCCGGCCTGTTATAAGGGCAGTAGCAGCCATCGCTTTGTGGCACTACACAAAGGGTTTTCTTTATTATTGGTTTCTTGAAGTTTCAAAGCGAGAATCTTGGTTTTCTTGCGAAAGGAAGGATTGTTCTTATTCTCTTTATTATTTTGGTCGATTCATCAATAAGGTGAGTGACATATGTTTGATGTCCTGTTGTTATATGCATGTTGTATGTGATGATTTTCCCATTAGAAAGAACTAGTATAATGCACGTGCGATGCACGTCTATATTGCGCAAACCCCCCACAATGATCACCACCCTGCTCGGCTGAGGCCCACCACCACCGAAAATCAAGCACTCTTTAGACTCTCGCAACAAGAAATACCAGTCATCACATAACAGAGGATTAGTATTCAACAAAACCATCATCACATCATGAAAACCAACCCAGCCAAACCAGGGAAATAAGAGCAGCAAATTGATGCAATATATACAATCAAAATCCACCAAAAGAGTGCCTCGAAGAACCAATAAACAACCGAGTACACCTTGCCAATCCAGGCCAAAAACATTGGCCCAAAACATGAAACATTATTCAGTAATATCAGAACTGGAAGCCTGTGTACTTAGTTTGGCACATCAGCATGTCTGTGCACACACAGCAGAATAAGAACAAAAATAGAGCACAGATTATACCCTGCACCACTTCAGAAGAGATTGTTATTTACATAATCTTTTTTGGGATAATCTTTTTTGGGATAATCTTTTTTGCAAAGTTAGAGCAAATATGAGTTCTCTCCTTGCAAAGTTATAGGTGCAAACTGTTTGGGATAATCTTTTTTGCATTTTCCATCTTTCATGCAAGTTGATTTAGGATTCAAATGCCCGCAAGGTCCATGAATCATATGTCTCAAAACAGCTTCGTATAGTTCAGGTTCTGCTTCCCGATCTGGAATTTCTGCTCTAACTATTCCATTATAATCATCTGCAGAAATAATTTTATCTCTAGCATCAAGAATGATTAAAATGTGAGCATGAGGCAATCCGCGCTTCTGAAATTCAATAACATGTACATGTCTAATGACTCTCCCAAGTACTGCTCTCTCAAATATATCTTTCTTGAACTCTTCAAGTTTAGAATGAAAGATTCTTGTAGTTAAATCTGGTCTGTCCTGTGGAAGCTGTCCAGGTAGCAATTCACTGGTTATTTCAATCCATGTCGGATTGCACGTCATAGTAATAAATAAATCAGGTTTGCCATATTTTTGCACCAAAGCCATTGCATTTTGATATCTCTGGTACATATCTCGTGGACTTCCGACATAAGATGCAGGTAGCACAGTTCTACGACCCACATTTCCTAGAAAATAACAAATAGTGGAAAATCTAAGGCATTTACGTAGAATTTTTTTCTTTCATAGCATACGAATTATATACAAAGGATATATAATTTACCTGCAATTGTTTCACCTGCATCTTGTGCATCTTGTAACCCTTGGTACATTTCAGCACGTATTTCATGCTGATGATCGCGAACCCAACGCAATCTCTGTGTGGCAATTTTAAAATAGTTGTCTACTAAAAACTGTTGTAGTAATCGCCCACCACGAAGGAAAACAGACGTGTCATTTTCACGAATCTAGCGACAAATATATATATTACACAATTATTAATAGATAGTTAGGTTGATTAATGATTAGGAACAAATTTAAAAACCCATAATCAGCTATAGTCAATCAATACCTGAAGCCGAAATGCATAATACTCCCTACATGACACTTTTCGTCCGTTATTATGAATGTAGATATCCCAACCATGACTCCCGTAAGGTAATAAAAAAGGATATTGAAGTGGATCATAATATCCAGCAGTATCTGGAACATTGTGAAGTTGGTTGGAATAAGTTTATACAACAATTTCTCTTTCATGGCAATCATAAGGATTATCCCCGGGAACCCACACTGCAGCAACTTGTGAAGAAGTGGGAAAATGATATTGTCCTTCATGGTTTGGTATTTCCTTAAGTATTAATTTGCAATTGTCGAGATCAGAGCGTCGCGAAAGACACCGCAAATTATGGATATATGGATTATGTACATGAAGAATTTGCTGAAGCTTTTCCACAATTGGTCTACTCACCAAATCACTTTCCATTAATCTATTATCAAGTTCATGCTCAGTATCATATATATACAATTGCATATATCGAGGCCGAGAATTATTATGCGGAATAAGACTACCAATCTTATGGTATATGGCACCCTGAGCACGAAAAGTGTAAACACCCATTCTATTATTCGAAAATCTGTCATCAAGGTTTACTCCGATGGAAGTAAATGCAAAGATATGATTGTAAGTACGTATATGTTGTCTAAAAGTTCTTCCTTCTTCGGACTGGTCAAGATAAATGCTCATCAATTGTGGAGGAACTGTTATTCTCGGCAATTGCACTTTGCCTTTTTGACAACACAAATCAGCTGATTCATGAAAAAATAATTTTCCCGCACAGTGTGGGCACCTTCTTGTAGGTGGTAGATGAAATTGTTGACAGCGAAATGAGTCAACATGGTTTCTTGCCGAATTATAGTGCCTCATAACAGTTCGAACTCTTCTTGGCACTTGATTAATTCCAGTTGTTCCTATATAATTTTTAGAAATATGACAATTGAGAAGAAGGTAAAAAACAGTATTGATGAGATAAAATGCGGTATTAATTCATACCTCCATTCATAATAGGAGTTTCTTCATTGTTGTCTGTATTAACCACAAACACACCTAATTGTATAATAGTATTGATACAAGGATTGAAAGATCAGAAAATTTATAGTAGCAGTCGAAATGATGCATGCATGGATATTTTTACGATTAAGAGATCAAACAGTTGAGGCATAAAGTTTGATGTTAAAACATACCTTCGTTCATAACAGAATTATTTAAATTGTTCTCTGTATTAGTAAATTGTAATGCAGCACTATCCAAATCATTATTGACAACCGTTCGCACTACTTCATGAGAAGAAAAAAAGTTATAAGTAAAGACATATATGAATTAATACCTTCAGTGAAATATCAAAAATGTTTTGATAATTGTTACCTTCGTTAAATGAAGAGTTCCCATTAGCTCTTCGATCCCTTTGATATTTGCGAAGCCTCTCCCTACGTTCAGCTATTTGCTCTTCATTCATTGTTGATATTCGCCTCTGCACATTTTGTTGATTTCTCGATCTTTCATCAACCAATTGTTGCGCATTCATATTGGAGCGCCGATTTCTTTTGCACTGCCTATCCCTCTCTCTTTGTTCAGCTAATTGATCTTCAGACATCGATAATCGTCGATTTCTACAATATTCTCGTTGTGTTCGTCTAAACTCTTCCAGCTGTATTGCAGTCATGTTGGCTCTTCTGTTTACTTCATATTGTCTACGTCTCTCTCTACGTTCATCAACTTGTTCAGTCGCTGATAGTTGAGGTGTTGATGTTTGTTCACTATCCATTTTTCTTGATAGAAACAATGTAAACGTAAGAGTGACATTCAGGAATGAATGCCGAAATAAAATCATCATCATCATATTCACAATAACCATCACTCAAATTTCCTTCAAAGATATGTTGGGAGTAATAGCGAAGGTAGAGACTAAACATAAGAGTGTCATTTATGCATGTATGTCGAAATAAAATTATCATCATCATCTAAATGTTTCCCATCATTGTACCTTTTTTTTTAAAGTTGATCCTTCCCATATTTAAATGGTATTGTTTATCGAGGTAGACGCTAAACTTAGAAGTGACAAATTAGCTAAGCGACAATGATAATGACTGACGACATTGCTCTCTCGGTACCAAATTTGTGGCAAAGAAAATAAATGACTAAGATAGGGTCGTTTACTTCATTCATTCAACCATATTTATGTGCATTAGCAATAAATATTTATGTGTATTAGCAACTTAGATGCATAAAAACGTCTAAATATTTCTAGGTACGGGGCATTCAAGTTTTGAATTTAGTTTTATGCTCACGATCTCATGCTCCACTGTGTACATTATTCGAAAACAATCTCATACTCGCGATCTAGTCTTGTTTTGTATAATTTGATCATGCATCTGAATTTAGACATTTTCGCTTATATACTGCAAATGATATCAAAACTTTTATCAATCAATTTAACACATAATATATATTGGATGTATATGTTAATGGATATAAATTAGCGGATGCAAAAACATATAAATCCTTCCAAATCATAGTGAAAGCAATAACTAAGAATGGATTATAGTTTTGTATAAATTGATCATGCATAATTTATAACTGACCCACTTAAAACTACAATCAAGTTTTAAGTGACCTACTTAAAACTTAAAACTATTCATCATGCATAAAACCACAATCCATTCTCATGCTCACGACCTCATGCTACACTGTGTACATTATGCGAAAACAATCTCATGCTCGCGAAAACATCTAAATCCTTCCAAATCATATTATATTCATAGACTATAACTAAGAATGCTTATGATGACTTCCAATCTGAGAACAAACTGAACAAAATTATTCTCTATTATTTAGACAATTAAAATCTGTATTGATCATGAAGTCTCATATATAGACTTTACACAAACGAAATTATTGCTAAGAAGATTCATAGACTATAAGAAAAGGAAACTCTAAATCATACTTTATACAAACGATATTATTTCTAAGAAGATTCATAGACTATAAAAAAAGGAAACTCCAAATCATAAGGAAATGGAAAATAACACACGAAGATTCATAGACTATAAGAAAAGGAAACTCTAAATCATAAGGACATGAAAAATAACATATGAAGATTCATAGACTATAAGAAAAGGAAAAATTTTATTATAATTAAGTTAACTCCAAGAAATTTTATTGATCATGAAGTCTCATATATAGACTTTACATAAACGAAATTATTGCTAAGAAGATTCATAGACTGTAAGAAAAGGAAACTCTAAATCATACTTTATACAAACGATATTATTTCTAAGAAGATTCATAGACTATAAAAAAAGGAAACTCCAAATCATAAGGAAATGGAAAATAACACACGAAGAGTCATAGACTATAAGAAAAGGAAACTCTAAATCATAAGGACATGAAAAATAACAGATGAAGATTCATAGACTATAAGAAAAGGAAAAATTTTATTATAATTAAGTTAACTCCAAGAAATTTTATTGATCATGAAGTCTCATATATAGACTTTACATAAACGAAATTATTGCTAAGAAGATTCATAGACTGTAAGAAAAGGAAACTCTAAATCATACTTTATACAAATGATATTATTTCTAAGAAGATTCATAGACTATAAAAAAAGGAAACTCCAAATCATAAGGAAATGGAAAATAACACATGAAGATTCATAGACCATAAGAAAAGGAAACTCTAAATCATAAGGAAATGAAAAATAACAGATGTAGATTCATAGACTATAAGAAAAGGAAAAATTTTATTATAATTAAGTTAACTCCAAGAAATTTTATTGATCATGAAGTCTCATATATAGACTTTACATAAACGAAATTATTGCTAAGAAGATTCATAGACTGTAAGAAAAGGAAACTCTAAATCATACTTTATACAAACGATATTATTTCTAAGAAGATTCATAGACTATAAAAAAAGGAAACTCCAAATCATAAGGAAATGGAAAATAACACATGAAGATTCATAGACCATAAGAAAAGGAAACTCTAAATCATAAGGAAATGAAAAATAACAGATGTAGATTCATAGACTATAAGAAAAGGAAAAATTTTATTATAATTAAGTTAACTCCAAGAAATTAAACCATCAATCGAAGGTATACTTTCCAAAGGTTGAAAAACTTTAGGATATCAGTAAGGGTTATACCTGATATGAATGAGCGTCTTGAGCGACAGTAGTGGCAATGCGTAGTGGAGGGTGCGGCTGGGAGATGACAGGGCGGCGTTAGGGCATAGGGGAGCGGGCAAAGGCGAGCGGTTGGGCGATGATAGGGCGAAGCAATGGAAGGACGTTGCAGCTGTGCGAGGTAAGGGCGGAGCGAGGGCAGAGGCAAGCGACGGGAAGACGGTGCGATTCGACGGTGTCGACGGTGCGAGTCCAGGGCGGAGAGGACTGAGCGGCGCTTTCGTTGCTTTTTTTTTTTAGAAAGAGGGAGGAGAATAGGAAGCGATGTTTCGCTGTTTTTTTTTCAAGAAAGGGGGAGACGAATAGGAAGCTGATTTCGTTGCTTTTTTTAAAAAGAGGGAGGAGAATAGGAAGCGGCGTTTTGCTGTTTTGTTTTTTTTGAGAAAGAGGGAGACGAATAGGAAGCTGATTTTATATATGTTTGTGAGGTTGTAATTTTGTGGGAGTTGCACGGGTTGGTAGAAGGACAAATTACACTAAGGCCTTCTCCCATTATAGTAGTAGAGATGTTAGGAGTTTGTATGATGATATGATGAATTTTGATGGATGAATGGATGAATTAAAAATTGAATATTTTCATGTAAACTATGCTATTGATGATTAAAATTACATATAGACGACTTGAGATTGTTAAAGAACCTAATAGAAACCATGAGTATGTTGTTTTCTTTGATATGCTTGCTGACTTTATTGAGTTTGATGAGTTGTATAATTGGTTATTGCAAAAAGTGAATAAAAAACCTAGTTTTACTGTGTATGAATGGATATGGTCTATTCTTAAAATTTTGATGAGTATAACTTGATTAATACATGTCAAAATTGCTTTTATTCATGAGTAAACTGATGTGAGTAGTTGTATGTGCGTTTAATGAATTACAAGAAGAGTTTTGGGGCCAAAAGGATCAAGTTTTGAAGTAAAAAGAAGGGTTTGAATTTTCGGGTCTGATGGTGAATGGCCGAAATTGGGGTTATGTGTTTTTTGTGATATTTTCGTGTTGGATTTGAGTTGTTTTAATACATAGATGGTTTTGAACAATATATTACCTATATACGATGTTTTCTTGATGCTCTACTGATGCTTAACACACCTATGCATATATATATATATATATATATATATATATATATATATATATATATATATATATATATATGGGTAAAAAGGATGTGAACAACTTGCTCATTTAGTAAATGAGCAATTGATTATGTGGCATGCATGTGATACATTGAAAAACTAATCCTTTTAAGGATTTTCCAATCACATGTATGCCACATCATAAATTTCGTATTTACTAAATGAGCAAGTTGCTCATACCCCATTTTCCCTATATATATATATATATATAAATTCATCTACTATTTTGAACGATTTTGTCAAAAAGTTACTCTTTTATGATCTTGATATGGTTTTGATTAGTTTTATAAACTCCAGTATGTTAGAAAAGTTGTATTTGTTTATCTCAGGAAGTTTATTTTTCAAATTTATGGTTTCACAAAGAATAAACGAAGTATCAGTAAAAAGGTGCACAAATATTAAAGATGTCATTTTTTCGAACATGACAGTCGACCGCTCTGTTTTGAACTAAAAATGTCGGTCGACTGTCAATTCTTGGGTTTGTGGATTTTGGCTTGACAGTCGACCGTTCGCTTTTGAACTGGTTTTGACAGTTGGCTGTCAGTGTCTTGGCTGATTGGTTTTGTTGAGTTTTCTTCGTTTTTTTGGAACGATTGTTTCTTCGGTATTATGGATTATTGATCTACTATTTTAGATAATGTTTTTACTACAGATTATATTATTTTACAAAGAGTTACATTTTGATTATAATAGAATTTAAACTGGGTTCTACGACTTTATTAAATGAAAGATATATGGTTTCAAAGGAAATGATGTTTTGTGAAATTCTACGACTTCAAAATATGATTTTCAGTTATTTAATAAATTTAATATTTTATTTCAATTATGGAATTTGTGAGTATTTTAAATGAATTTGGATTTGTTGATTTTTAAGAAGTTTTCTTAATATGATAGTATTGATAATAGAATTAAGAGTTTTAATAAAAGATTTTGTGTTAATGGTTGAGTTGTGAGTCTCTAGAGGGTGAGTGGGACCCTCGCACACCGGCAGTTGAGATTTTTGTGGTTTGGCCAATTGTGTCTTTGTTGTTGATCAGTTGAGCTAAGTCCGGTAGAGTACACCAACTCTAGGAGATTCGTAATTTATTAATTAACTTAATAAGATAAGGATAGGCACTCGATGTTGATATGATGAAATGAGTGCAAACATGGATTATGGAGCTCAGTATGATCTATGTTGTGAGATAATCCCGGAAATTATTGAAGTGTGAGTGAAATAGTCTCCACAATTACATGCGGTGTGGGATTGATCTCCGAAATTATCGGGATTGAGGCGAGCTCATGGGGTATTCATGTGATAAGGCACCATAGCTTGTGGTGTGGGGTATTCTCGAAGATTCCCAAGTGTGAGTCAAATAGTCTCCGGAATTATCTGTGGATAGAGATTATTCTCCGAAATTATCGAGGCATGGGCTAGATATTCACAGTTTAACTAAATCTCGTAGTAATCATCGTAGTAGGATTAGTTGCACCGGACCTATGTACTATGGAATGCATAGAATCCGACAAGTATGCATTAGAGAGTCATCATCCTGCATTTGTGTTTTCTTGACTTGGTTTTATGCATGTATGTTTTCTATTTTCCTACACTTGACACTTAATCTAGTTTCACTTCATGTTTTCCTGTTTTATTTATTGTTATTTCATATTCCCTTGTTATTACTGTTGATTTATGTTGTTTATGACTTTATTCTTTATGTTTTATTCATGTTGTATTTCTTTTGATGTCACTCACACCGTTATGGCTGACCCCTATAGTTTTGGGGGTTACGGTTATCTCTAGCCTCATATTTTACAGGTAGGTACCTATAGATTGGGATTTAGATGCTTGTGGTAAAATGATAATGTGGCTTATGTAAATTGAAAAAGAATGGATTTGTAAAGAAAAGAATTGTAATTCAAGGTGTTTAATTTTCTGCTGTGTTTTGTAAAGAAATGATGTAATAAAAGTTGAAAATTTTATCTGTGTTTTGGTTATATTTACTATTACATTGAGGTTGATGCTGAGAATTGTGCCACGTATTTCTGAGATATTATATTGGAAATTCGGGCGCTACAGAGATTGGTATCAGAGCATGCTTCAATAGTAATAATAAACATGGTTTAAAAGATAAACCTAGGTGTGGACATTAGAACGTGCGTTCCTAGGTGTTGACATTAGAGTCTGAGTATCACATAGAATTAAAACAAGATGTATTGATTTGGGATATGGTTGAGGTTTTGCCATGAGGTATTGATGTGAATGTGAGTTGTGTTGTGATGCTCTAACTTTTCCCTCATTTTGCAGTATTCAATATAATGGCAGGACCCAAGACCAGGAATGGTTGAAATGGTGATGGGGCTGAAGGTTCTCGTGGGGCTGTACTTGATTTTGAGACTGAGATTGCCAGGGTGTATCAGACCTTGGATGGTGGAAATGGTAATAGGGTGGAATGTTGGGTATTTGGGTTTCAGGTAGGAATCCAATATGAAATAAAATAACCAACAAAAATATGATTATAACATCAATCAATTTGGGGACATCAATATGCAAAATTTTAATGGGATGAACAACAAAAATTTTAGCAGAATACTAAATTAAATAAATTGGGATACAAAATTTGAGTTGAAAACAAGGAAATAAATTTTATTATTAAATGCTCCAATTACAGGGTTTCATAACATATACACACATATATATACATTAAATCAAATAATGAAATATGTATAAAATGGAGTATGTTCGGGCTTCTCAATAACAAAAGATGGTTTTTTAGTGAACAATTGAAAATAATAATAATAATAATAATAATAATAATAATAATAATAATAATAATAATAATAATAATAATAATAATAACAACAATAATAATAATGATATGTATCAAAGTAAGATTTGAGATTAACAAAATTGAAATCCAAATAGTAATAATATATTTGATTTGGGCTGAAATATAAATAGTCGATCAATTAAGGATATAAAACAAGTTCAAATATACTCTAATTCGAAATAAATATAATTTTCGATTAGAAAGGATTTTAATAGAAGATCCAAAACGAATTTAAAAACTAAATAAATTTATAAATAATCAAAATATTGAAGATACATAGAAAGTACATATTGGCGGGAACATGGTTTACAATCCTACCTACCTTACAACAGAATTTCGTCCTTGAAATTCAATTCTGGCAGAACGTAGGACAAGGCAAAAGCAAACTTGGAAAATAACAAAGCAAGAAATGGGAAGAAGAGAACTGAAGTGATGGAAGCACCGGAATAAGAAAAATATAGATGAGATTAATGTTGAATAATGAATCGACGAATGATGAAGAGTAGAAAGGACAGAAAGGAACTGAACGATCCAAAGGAGGAACAAGACAATCCTGGGACCTATTGGTTATGAGCCCACCACTCTGATTCGGAAGAGTCTGTCATCAGCGTCCATTAGCTCCAGCAATTTATCTTATGCCTCATTGAATCCTGGCCCGCCCAAATAGTGTATCTTTAGCACAAAATTCAAACTCCTGGCGAATTGAGATTCAGAACACTTCCTGAGATCCTGGGGCTCTACATGCACATCTTGGAGCAAAAGAAGACACTTCCTCTCGTGATGATGTTCCAAGCCGCTGACATGTCCTTGTAGATCAAGTGATGCCGATCGACGAACCAAGTAGAAATAAAAAGAATGGATGACACCAGAATCTAAAGAACATGAGAACGTAAAGAATTAATTTATACCCAATTCGGAATCAATCAAGGAGGGCGTCTGTAAGAGACGAAAGGAAACAAGGAATCAAGGAGTTGAATACAAAAGGGATCAAAATGGATCAAATGAGACTAGTATCCAGATCAAGTTGACTATCAGTTGTTCATGTGATTTGCATGGCCTTCTTATTGTTGTGATAACCCTGGCTAAAGCCAAACCTGACAAACATATTAGCCAAACAAGACTAACACATTAGCCAAACCTGGGCTCTGATACCACTAAAAACCTATCACGCCCCGCTTCCCAAAGGAACACGGAATACGAGTATGTGACAAAGCCCAGAGAATGATTTTCACCATTCATAAGCTGTAAGGATCGACTCAACAACATAAAAAGAAATATAAAAGAAATGTACAACCACACATGCGTGAAACAAAACTTATAATCAACAGAATTATTTGAAAACAATACATAATCCTCAAATAAATATAAGATCTGGGAAAAAAAATAAAACTTTGGGACAACAAGTCCAATACAAGTTTAAGTAGCAACAAGGAAATAAATAAACTCAAAGCACAAGTAAGCTAAAGCATTATTCATCCCAATCGAAGCTTAGAATGTCTGCTCACCCACTCCTGCAGGTAGTTGATTTCCAAAACCTGTGTATTAAACATGTGGAAGAAATAGAGAAACATGAGACAAGATGCCCGTTAGTGCAAGATACTGGCTGTAAGTAGTACATGCAACAGGTACAGGAACATATACAAGAGAGCTTGGAACAGGGAACTGGAATTTAGAATATGCAATATCATGGCAAGAATGTGCCAAGCAATAGATTCCAATGAAACTAGCAAGCAAGTAAATTGAGTCAAGTAACAAAATCATGTAACAAGTGAACATGTAATTTGTAACAGGTATCAAGTAGTATGCGAGACAGGTAACAAGTGTGTATAGGGAAAACATGTTATTCTTAAGTCTATTGTTTAATCCTAACTAATGTACCACTCATGCGTCCCATATATATACTGTAGCGCTTCGAATTCCTAACATGGAAACTCGTGACACACTCCAGAATCTTCCTTCAAATGAGTCGCAACACAACAAAATCACATGAAATTAAAAACTTTTATTACATCAAATTGTTATTACAAGGTCCAATGATTACAACAATTAAAATTAATTGTTACAACAAGAATGTACAATTAAAATTTGGATAGTAACTTTCACTTGGATGCTTTCCCCTGCTAGAGCTTTCCCGCGATCCCATGTCGGCAGTCCTGCACTGATAACTGTGGGCACGTCAGTTGATTACAACTGATAAAATTCTATATTCGGTTATCATCTCTACGCCATAATATAGCAATTCTAACCTCAACAATCACAAATAATATTTGATGCAATGAAAAAGGTGGTGTCAAGCAAGTGTCAGTGTATACCATGGCCTAATCTAATGCACACTATGCACACATGCTCCTAAAGCTAATGCACGCTTGGTTGAAAGATATGCATCCCATACTACACCCCCCCCCAACCAAACGACGTTCTTCAGTTTAATGGGGCTTGATCCTCCGCTATGAATCCTACTCTTGTACTCTCTTCTGTTTCTGATTCCAGTGATGGTGAGGCTGCAGTCGTCCGGCTTACCCGTCATTGCTGTCATTAGTGGTGTCCAATCCTCATATTTTATCCACTATGCCCGGGATCCCAGTCGCAGGCTTACCCTGCGTAACTGTAATCATGGTCAGTCGCAGGCTTTCCTTGCGTGACTGTAATCAAATCGGCTTACCCGATATGTTGCTGTATCAATGTCTCCCCGGACCTTACCAAAAGCTGATATATGGACACAAAGGCTCTCCTCGAGTGACTAGAGCAATTCCCGATAGAGTCTAGCTCATCGGGATATCATCTAATCTATCTACCCACATTGATCAACAAAGGACCTGACAGATATAGGGTTTCCCCAACTCCGCTACACTTGTCCTTACACTAGAACAGAACTTGCTGTCGAGAAGACATCAACACTCCAAACCTCCTTAAAGGTTGTTACGGATCATAAAGGCATTTCAGCCTAGACAGTGGAGCCCCCACAGAGTCTTCCCGACTCCCCAGAGCAGCTCGGGGTCCCTGTTTACATTAAACGAACCTAGGATTCGGTCGGGCGTGATGTCACGCCTCGCTTCCCAAAATACGGGAATGCGAGCACGTAAGGAAGGCCCAGCGAATGATTATACATCATCCATAAGCTGCGACAGATTAACTCAACAATATAGAACAGAATACAACCACGCAGAGAAAAGAATAACCACATAAATAATGAATAAACTCCAAAATAATCATGAAATAAATTCACTAAATAATAATCCAACATCTGGAATAAAACAAGCTTCGGGTCATAAAAGCCCAAGAATACAAAATATGATAAAAAGCAATACAATAAGAAAATAACAAAAGATAGCTAAGCAATAGTCCAGCTCCGATTTGCAAAGAATTTGCTCACCAATTCTTTCTGGTATTCATCCTTCAGTACCTGTAAAACTTTGATCTAAAAAGAAGAAAAAGAATGCCCTTAGAGCAAGTCGTGGACAGCAAGTAGAGAAAAACAGAGGATAAGGGAAACATGAATATCAAAGAAAAGGGATAGGATCAATGTCAAAGAACAAAGCAAAGACCAGGCAATAATATCAAAGGTTTACAATAATCACACATGTAATGCGTGATGTCAAGTCAAGTTCAATACAGGATCATGTATGCAGGTTATTAGTCATTTTATTAGCCTATCTAGTGCACGTACTACTGCATCCCATAATACAGGTTCGGCGCAAACACACAGTGAATGTTTTAGACTTATGGTGAATTCACGGATCGTGTACTTGGCGTCGATGACGATAGTTTTACAATCAATAATTAACATTTAATACTTCTCCTCCTTCTAATACAATATTTCTCATCCTTCCAATACAATATAATGATAAGGCATTGCCGAGTACATTTTCCAATCGTTCACTACCAAGTCATACGCATGATACCTCGGCTTGTTATTAGTTTATTTTCATCCTATGTGGGCATGTAAGAGGGTTTCAATATTGTAGGATACTAAGTGTGACTAATTCTATGCATTACAGGCAACACATGAAGCAAACACATCAAATTGGCACAATCACATTATCAGGACAGCATGACCTTGCTATACTAAAACATAGATTATGGTCACTACAAAATAGAAAATCTGAATCCGTCAGAAGTTCTAGAAAGTAGACTTCCACACGGTTCAAGAAAATATAATTAAGGCATATAAAAGACACAGGAACTAGGGTGAAAACTCTATTCTATTCAGATTTTATGTTCAGGCAGCATGCAGTAAATTGTGTTCAACTATTTATTTCAGGTCAAACAACTCATCAAATAAGTCTATAAAAATTCTGGGTTGTACCTACACATGTCTAGGTTCAGCTAGATTTATTTTGGATTTTTATTTTACTGTTAGATGGTTAATTAAATTAAGAAACAGCAGCATACGCATGCATTAGTGCATATGAAAATTCCGACACAGCTGTACTAAAATGATAATATCTAACAAACCACACATCGGAATTCAAATACATGAAAAAGGCAGTAAACTAGACATCATAGGCTAAATTTCATGTTCAGAAAGTTATTTCAAATTATGACATTAACATGGTTGAAAATCTGATTCGAAATGAAACAACTAGCAGTCCAGAATTTGTCTTAACATAAAAGGGGCAACAAATAAATTATACTATCATATATTACATGCAAATTGGTAATCAAAGTGATCCTAGGTGTCAACATGCATATTTCTATGTTTAAGATACAATCTCACATGCATGGTATTAATTCATCAATCAATTCAATCTAACATGTATATAATTCATCAACAAGTCGATAGCATGGATCTAGTTAATTATATGTAAGTGCATATGCATGAAACAATAGAGACTAGGTTTTAGATCAAAGAGAGTGTCACGATGTTAAGAATATGTCGGGTTAGCTCGTGTAAAGCCTCGATAAACTTAACGGAATTGTCAAATACAGCATGATAGGAAAAAGGACGGGATCTACTTGCAGAGATCAAATGAATCTTGAACAAAGCAAAATATTAGTTCAAGAAGAGACTTGCCTGTTAAATTGCAGATTCAAATAATATTGAATAACGGGATTGGAATCCAGGGCGACGATCCACAAGATCACAAGCTACGTGCGAAACCAAAACATTACACAAACTCCACTACGGCAGATCCTAAGCACACACACAGAACACCAATACACCGGATCCACTGTTCCCAGAACACCAAACAGCGGATCCCAGCAATCACACTTCGCCTCCTTCATTCCTTCGATAGAGAGGAAGAGAGAGAGCACGGGGGAACTCCGGCGACATTGGCGGCTAGCGACGGCGCGACACCACGGCGAGGCGAGGGTGGCGGGTCGCTGGTGTTCGGGAAGCGACGCAATGATCAAGGAGAACGGCGGCGAGCGAAGCCCTATTTTCGCTCGAAAACAGGGGAAGACGACGCGACTGGGTGCTTGGCTTGGATGACAATGAGGATGTGCTAGGGGATTTGCGGTGGATGTAGGGGTGCACGGAGGGGGAGAGGTTGACGAAGGGACGACGAGGACGAGATGGAGAGGACAAATATGGGTTAATGGCGAAGTGGGTTCGGCAATGGGGGAGGTTGAAGGCGATGAGGACAGGGGAGATGAAGACGGGGATGGTGGTTGGAGGCGACGAGGGCGAGGGGATGCATGCGAGGGCGATAAGGAGGAGGAAGGTGGCGATCAGGAGATGGGCGATGGATGGGTTTAGATGGAAACAGGGAGAGGGAGAGATAGCGGGGGGGGGGGGGGGGGGGGGTGGATGAACAGTATAGGGGGGTGAACAGGGAGAGAGGGTTAGGCGGCTGAGGGTTAGGGGATTAATAATAGATTGGGGTTTTAATAAAAGAAATTAAGGTATTTATAGGAAAAAGATAGGATATTGGGCTATTGGGTATTTGGGTATAGATCAAATAAAATAAAATACATTGTATATAATACAATTGATCAATACGAATCCAAATACAAGGAATAAGATATGTGATAAAAATATAATTTGTGTTACATAAATTATTTGAGACAATTAAACACAATTATCAAATAAGAAGGAATTTGTTTTAATAATCAATCATAATAATAAATAATCACCATGACCATAAGAACACTAAAATAACCATGTCAACAAAATAATAATACTAGTAATATCAATAAACCAATAAGAATAAAAAGACTATCAATAATAATAGTGACAATAGTAATAATAAAATAAGAATAATAATAGTAATAACAAAATAGCAATAAATAATACCAACAACGATAATAGCAATTATCAAAATAATAACAGTATATAAAAATAGAAATTTATGGAAATAGTCCCAAAAGTAAAAATATTTTTTGAGGGTTAAAACACAAATAGTTGATCAGGTGGAAATGGAAACAAAGTTTATTCGTAATAATTATAATTATTGTTTAGAAAAATACTTTAACAAAGAAACTCAAAACGAATTTAACAATAACAATTTTATAAATATCGAGATACAGAAAAATACTCATGAAAATACGTATTTGCGGAAATAGGGGTTACACGTGATGACGCCATGCATCCCCCTGACAGGAGAACACCCTCGCTAATGCCGGTCCTTACATTCAACCAAGACTCGATCTAGCCCTACCCAAGTGTAACGCCCCGAATTCCAATTAAGACCCAATTCAAGATCCCACCGGATCTTTCCACTTCACTTCGTACAATTTTATAAGGAAATTTAAATTTTTCATAATACATCAGAGTTCTTTACATTTATTACACAGTGGAAGGCAAAAATAGATTACAACATAATACAATTACAACATCTTTAACTTTCAATTAAATCGTCAGCAGCATTTCTACTTTGAAATCCAATACCTGCATGTAAGACTGTGGGCACGTCAGTTGATTACAACCGACGAAATGTTATACACGGCTATCCTCTCTATGCCGAAGACAGTATAACGATCTCCGTACTTTAACAAATCATAAAACATGAATGAGATAAAGTGTTAAATTGTGACTATGCTAAACATGTAAGTGTACGCCATGCCTTAATGCCTAATGCAGATATTTTATACTAGGATGACACTAATGCATACTTGTTCGGGTTCTTTGCATCCCATACTACATAGGTCCGAGGGCAAGTAGCTACGTACTCCACAATAAAGGAATCGATCCCTCGCCATGACAACTACCCAGTAATAAGCCAAAGTTAAGACGTTCCACGAATACGGATCCCAGTCCCGGAGAACAACTGCAACAAACCCCCTGCCCGACTGTTATACAGACACCTCGTCGTGCGAACCTCCCGTAAGTGCCCCTCTAGTCCCAGTATATGTATATACATGGAGTACGACAAACTATCCGCCCGACTACACATAGTTCCGGATTTAATATAAAAGCTCGTCTCCCACGAGGCAACCACAGTCCCGAAGTACACTGCCCGACTGGGTCTATAGTCCTGATGAACCGCCACAACAAGCCCACCGTCCGACTATATAGAGTGCCCCACTTACGTTTACCTAGGTCTTACTACATCTTCACTTATGTGCCTAGTTCTTAAGTTCGAGACATGAATAAATTATCATACCTAGAGTTAGTATTACCCCCTACCGGACTTAATCACAATTACCGAGATAGCTCCATGGCCATATCTCAAAATAACTCAATTCTATTATCTCAACAATTCCGGTACCCGATGTCTGACTAAACTCTAAATCACAATATTTTCATGTACAAGAAATCATGGGCATTCATACCCTTCATCATATCATGTCTTAAACTCGAATTATTTTTATCTTTAACTTATTCACAAATGTGATCAAAGTCACACCATTCATGATTCATTTATCCATTCTAAATTCTTTCCAAACAATAATTCTTCTCATGAATTCATCTAATTTAAAACTTCTTATCAATTTAAACACATAAGGTAATCAAGTATTCAACATGAATGCATAATCCCATCAAGACAATTAATTCTCGTATCAACATTTTATTTTTCTTCTAAGGATATAAATCATGCTCTTAAATAATTTATTTTGAAGACAACATCTCATTCTATCTCAATGTCTCCTTTTACTTTCAAAAATATACAAAAATTTCTAAAACTATTTTTAATAAATTCCACATCAATTTTTAGGTATATTAGAATTTTCCTCCAATTTTTGTTGCTTTAAAAACTCATTAAAATCCTTTAAAACCCAAAATAAATAAAAGGTCAGCACTGGGTTTCGAACCTGTGACCAAACAGACAACGCCCAAAGCACACACCGAACGCCATAGAGTCTAAGTGGACTTGGTGTCCAAAACCCACATCGAAACCCCTTTATACCCACTCTCGGGCTCTGAGTTATTTTAAAACAAAATAGAAAAAAACATTTGGGCTTCACAGGATTCGAACCCAGGCCGAATAAGAAGACAGCGCAACGCCAGTCCACAGGGCCGGACGTGCCCAACGATACTAAGTCTTCTCGTAAACTTTTGTTCAACACTCTGTGTTATCCCATTATTTCAAAAAACTCGATTACCCAATTATCTAATCTCTTTTTTAACTGAAAATGGTTCATATAAACTGAGTTTACTCTCTAACAGCAACTCATAGATTTCAAATTCATATTTTAGAAGATAAAACTAACTTTCAAATTGTTTCTTCTTATTAATAACATGAATTTGTATTTTTTCAATTTAATCAAATGTAGCACATTATATAATTTATAAACAATCAAATGAGTTCATTGGCATCAAATTTACTTTACAAAAATTTATTTGCTTATCAAAAGAAGAATTCCAACAATTTCGTACAATAATTTTTTTTCTTCATTCATGTATACTAGTGCATGGCAAAATAACCAATTAATTCTTTTTCTCATTAACCACTAACATGATGTAATTTAATTTACTATTTATACATGATTTACTATCATTCTTACTTCATACAACAGTATAGATCACATCAAAATTCCCATACTACTCGTTTATTATTGCTTAACATGCATTGTTCTATAGTTAGAAAGTATAGGAACACCCACATCACATCAAATTGATCTATATTAATACTATCATATTCTAACATGATCAACCTATGAATTAGAAAATATAGAGACCACCCACCTCTTATGAAGATTGAACAAATGAGGAAGTTGGAACACCACTCCTAACTCCTAGCAATTCCTTGTCCTCCTAGCAAGAACTCCTCCTAGCAAGAATTTCACCAAAGCACTAGAACCCTATTTCTCTGCTTCTTTTTCTCTCTTATTTCTTTTGTTTTTGGTGTGTGAAATGAGAAGAGAAGGGGTGCATTTATAGGACAATGTTAGGGTTTAAACTAATAACTCCTCATTTAAATTCTCCACCCCTTTTCCTAACTCCTCTCCTAAACTCTCCAAAAACTCTAACTCCCAAACTCCCAACTCTTCTCCTCCCCACTATGCTACAAATTGGCCTCCCCTAGGTCAAAACCGGCCAAATCTCATGTGTGCAAATGTACACATACACATACAAGATAAATACAATTTTTTATAGTTCTAAAATGTGTACTTAAAGTTGTAACTTGTCATGTATTAGTCCAAGCTCAACTTAAATTAGGTTTTAATTAATGGGCTTGATTTATTGGCTTTCTTTTTAATCAACTAATTAATTAGGCTAATGGGCTAGATTTCATTTTGAGGTCCATGGGTTAAAGAAGGCTAATTAAAACTTGTGCATGCTAAAAATAGATAATGAGAGTAAAAATGAGAATAAAAATTAGCACGTGCATCATACGTGAAATTTTTTTTTAAAATGCATTTTTTAAAATGCGGGATGTTATAGCACTCCCTCCTTAGAATAGTTCTGTCCTCGAAACTACTCTGAAGGGCGAGAAAATACAAAAAAAGAAAATAAAATAAAAGAGTTTACAATTTTTAGTTAAAGAGTTCAGGGTAATTATTCCTTATCTTTTTCTCTGATTCCCAGGTGGCCTCCTCAATAAATGATTTCTCCAAATGACCTTGACCATAGGTATTGTCTTATTTTTCAATACCTTCTCTCGACGATCCATGGTTTCTACCGGGCGCTCAACATAACTCAAGTCTAACTACAAACCTTCTGGCACTTCTGGCAAATGATGACTCGGATCCGGGATGTAACCTCGTAACATAGATACATGAAAGACATTGTGTACTTGGGCCAACTCTTCTGGTAATTCTAACTGGTAAGCTATCTTCCCAATCCTTTTCAATATCTTATAGGGTCCTATGTATCTCGGGGCTAACTTTTTTCCCTTGCCAAACCGAATCACTCCCTTGGTCGGAGACACTTTTACAAAGAAAAAGTCACCTTCATCAAATTCCAGGCCTCTCATCCAGTTATTGGCATAACTCTTATGTCTGCTCTGTGCGTCGACCAACTTCTTCCTGATCAACTCGATCTTTTCTGAGATCTGCTGCACAATTTCTAGTCCATACAACTGCCACTCCCCCACATCATACCAATAAATCGGTGTCCTGCACTTTCTTCCATACAGAGCCTCATACGGCGCCATCCCGATGCTTGTCTGAAAGCTGTTGTTGTAGGCAAATTCCACCAGAGCTAAATGCTTCTTCCAGCTACCACCAAAATCCAACACACAACACCTCAGCATATCTTCCAGTACCCTATTGACTCTCACAGTCTGCCCATCAGTTTGAAATCAGTCTTTGTCCCCAAAGCTGCTTGAAGACTTCTCTAGAAATGCGAAGTGAAATGTGCATCTCGATCGGATACTATTGATAGCAGAACTCCATGAAGCTTCATAATCTCGCCAACATACATCTTTGCCAGCTTTTTCATTGACCAAGTAAGCTTCATTGCCAAAAAGTGAGCTGATTTGGTGTCGGTCCACTATCACCCAAATTGTATCATTACCCCTGGGACTCTTGTGCAACCCGGTGATAAAATCCATGTTGATACAATCCTACTTCCACTCTGGGATGGGTAATGGCTGCAACAAGCCTCCGGGCTTCTGATTTTCTGCTTTGACCTGCTGACAAACTACACACTTGGCAACAAACTCAACCACATCTAGCTTCATCCCTGACCACCAGAAAAATAACTTTATGTCCTTGTACATCTTGGTACTCCCAGGATGCACAAACAATAAAGTAGCTTGCTCTTCCTGAAGAATACTCTCCTTCAGTTCCACTAGATCTGGCACACACAACCGCTCACAATACCACAATACTCCATCCTTCACTTGAAACTCTACCAACCTGCCAACACCAACCTGCTCTATCATCTCCTGGATCTCTGGATCGGTCTTCTGGCTATCGATGATTCTGTCTCTCAAGGTAGGTTGAATTCTCAACTGAGCTAAGGAAGCTCCCAAACCTTGCAAAACCACTTCAATCTCTGCTAGATCGAGCTCTTCTGCCAAATTTTCCTGAGTGGTGATCAGTCTGGACAGACTGCCTTTTCTGCTGAGCACATCTGCCACAACATTGGCCTTGCCTGGATGGTACTTGATCTTAGGTCTGATCTCTTCCAACACATCTAACCATCTCATTTGCCTCAGATTCAAATCTCTTTGCTGATAGATATACTTCAGACTCTTGTGATCCATGTACATGTTGACCTTCTCCCCATACACGTAGTGCCTCCACTGCTTCAAAGCGAAGATGATTGCTGCCAGCTCCAGATCATGGGCTGGGTAATTCATTTCATGTGATCTCAGCTGTCTAGACCCATAAGCTATTACCTTTCCCTCCTGCATTAGCACACAACCCAATCCGCGATGGGAAGCATTGCTGTAGACATCATAGTCGACTCCTGCTCTTGGTAATGCCAAAATGGAAGCGGTAGTCAACCTTTCCTTCAACTCCTGGAAACTAGCTTCACACTATTCCGACCATTTGAAACTCACGTTCTTCCTTGTGAGCCCTGTGAGTGGCATAGCTAGCTGGGCGTAACCCTGAATGAACCTTCTGTAATATCTAGTTAAACCCAGAAAGCTCCTGATCTCCTTCACTGTGGTCGGTCTTGGCCAATCTTTCACTGCCTCAATCTTCAGTGGGTCAGTAGCCACTCCCTCCTTAGAAAGGATGTGACCAAGGAAGGCGACTTCGATTTTCCAGAAGTCACATTTGGACAGCTTAGCATACAATTTCTGCTCCTGAAGCTTCTTTAATACCTCTGCTAGGTGCTCGGCATGCTCTTCTTCTTACTTGGAAAAGACTAATATGTCGTCGATGAACACAACAACAAAAGAATCAATGAATGGCCGCAGGACTCTTTTCATCATGTCCATGAATATAGCCAGTGCATTGGTTACTCCAAACGGCATGACTAGGAACTCATAGTGACCATGCCTGGTTCTGAATGCCATCTTATGCACATCTTCTTTCTTCACTCGGACTTGGTGATATCCTGATCGCAAACCAATCTTGGAGAAAACAACTGCTCCTTATTGACGGTCGAACAGATCATCGATTCGAGAAATTGGATACTTGTTCTGTACTGTAACCTTGTTCAACCTCTATAGTCGATACACATCCTTATTGATCCATCCTTCTTTTTCACCTAGAGAATTGGGGCTTCCCAAGGTGATGCACTTGTCCTGATGAATCCTTTGCTCAACAACTCTTCGATCTACTTCTTGATCTCATCTTGTTCAACCGGTGCCATTCTGTATGGTGCCTTGGAAATAGGTGCACTTCCTAGCTGAACAGTGATGCTGAACTCTACATCTCGATGAGGGGGAGGCCCTGGTAGATCATCAAGAAACACTGCTGTAAAATCTCGAACCACCGAAATCTGCCTCACTTCCTCTGGAACTTTCTGCTCTGACAAGGCTGCTACCAACTGCTTACACTTCCTCTTACCTTGAAATGTAATTGCTGGTCCTCTTGGAGCCTTCACTACAACTTCCTTGCTCTTGCATTCAATAATGGCACTGTAAACTGACATCCAGTCTATGCCAATAATGATGTCGACCTGCAAAACTGCCAACTCAATGAGGTCGATGCCAAAGAGCATGTCTCCGATTTCAAGATCACACCCTTCATAATATCGGTCGATAGTCAAGTTTTCTCCTGACGGAGTAGCCACAGATAGAACATTGCCAGGAAAAATTTTAGGTTTGACTCCCAATCGTTTTGCAAATGAGGGTGACACAAATGTGTGCAAAGATCCCGTATCAAATAACACTGATGCTTTTATTCCATTTATTTGAATGTCTCCTATTACATATGAGTACTCTCATTATATAACATTTTATTACATAAGTGGAAAAGCAACAAAGCAACTAGACTTCATCTCCCATACCTGTGATAACATTGTCCACATCATCAGCATCTGCCTCAGTCAAAGCGAATACTCGCCCCCGCCAGAACTGCCTTTGCTCTGGGTTGGACTGCTTCTGACTTGGTCCTCCCCGCTGAAGCTGAGGGCAAAAAGACTTGATATGACCCTCCTTTCCACAAAGGTAACAAACCTTAACCATTTCCAACTTGTTGCACCCAGAAGACAAGTGACCTAATTCTCCACACTTGAAACAGGTGGGCATCCTTCCAGTCACTGCAATGGCATTTGCTCCAGTTGGTTTGAAGCGCTGTGCTGGGAGCTGACTTTTGAAATTGCTTGGGGCTGCAGGCCTTCTGCACATGCTCCAGTTGTTCCGCTTGACTTGTACTGCCTGGAATTGGTTCAGGTCTGACTTAGTAGCGGCAGCCCTTCTGACCAGCATCTTAAATCTGCGGATACCCAGAGGTATCATCCGGGACCTCAAACTTAGCCTCAGTCCTTGCTCAAATTTCCGTGCCTTGTTGGCTTCATCTTGTACCATTTCAGGGGCGTACCTTGAGAGTTGGTTAAACTTGATCTCATATTCCCACACAGACATACCGCCCTGTTGCAAGTCCAGAAATTCCATCGCCTTCTTCTCTTGGACATCCAATGGAAAGTAGTGACTCCTGAATTCATCAAGAAACTCCTCCCAAGTAAGTTGTATATTGCCCAAGGTCCTTTTCAGCGATTGTCACCAAACATTTGCATCCTTTCTAGTTGGAAGGTGGCCAATTTCACCTTGCTGACTTTTGGGGTCTCTAGCACATTAAAAACTATCTCGATCAGTCTGATCCAGTCGTCAGCTGCGTCTGGAATGGCCTGTCCTTCAAACACAGGTGGCTTCATTTTTTTGAACGATTCAACCAACCTGATTGCTTTGGGAACATGCACTGCTGGCCCTGGTCCCCTGTTTCCAGCGATGTTTGCGGCGACAACATTTAAGATCTGATATACCTGAGCTAGTTCGGTCTCCAGATCTAGCCCGTTTTCACTGTTATGCTCTTCGCCATTTATGATCCTTTGTGCCATTTCTGAGCCATAAAGTTTATCATTAATCATCATAAATATCACAAATAACATCGCTTCAACAAAATTTATTCATTCCAAAATAAAACTTTTTGCATTCAGAAAGAAAAGTTTGTTCCAATACATCCATTACATCCTTTAATAAAAAAACATCCTAGATTCTACGATTTCTCTTGGCTTCTCTGAGCTCTTCCCGTAGTTCTTGGATTTCCTTCTGCATATCTTCAAATTTCTACTGTCGCTCTTCCTTGTCCCAGCGAGTGATGTGGTCCAACTTGGCGATGTGCCGATCATTCACGTGCTGAACCTTGTTGAGTTCGCACACCAGAAAACTCAACTCCTGAATACGCTCGTTATCCTGTGCTCATTGTAATTCCAAGTGGTTTACTCTGCACTTTTGAGCGTCCTATTCTCATCAAAGAGATGCAACAATAACATTCTTGTCATCTGGAACAGGTTCTTCATGTGAGGGTACCTCGGGTAAATTAGGCGGAGGTGGAGTAATCTCCCTGGACTCGGGAAATTCTTCTTCTATCTCAATTGGTTCTTCTTCTTCCTCCTCCTCTGGTTCTTCTTCTTCTTCCATTGACTCTTCCTCTTCATCCTTGAAGGGGACAACCAATGTGCTTCATTCTGGGGATCATACTGATTGGCCATCTTATAGAAAAAAGAGGATAAAAATGTCATCTCATAGAGCAACACAAATATAAGTTTAAATCTATATAAGTTGAAACTCACACGCTAATGTCCACTCTAGGGTGTCGTTCCTTATAAATTTGTACTACTTATGAAGCGTGCTCTGATACCATCTGTAATGCCCGAATTCCAATTAAGACCGAATTCGAGATTCCACATGATCTTTACACTTCACTTCGTACAATTTTACAAGAAAATTTAAATTTTTCATAATACATCAGAGTTCTTTACATTTATTACACAGCGGAAGACAAAAATAGATTACAACAAAATACAATTACAACATCTTTAACTTTCAATAAAATCGTCAGCAGCATTTCTACTTTGAAATCCAATTCCTGCATGTAAGACTGTGGGCACGTCAATTGATTACAACCGACGAAATGTTATACACGGCTATCCTCTCTATGTCGAAGACAGTATAACGATCTCCATACTTTAACAAATCACAAAACTTGAATGAGATAAAGTGTTAAATTGTGACTACGCTAAACATGTAAGTGTACGCCATGCCTTAATGCCTAATGCAGATATTTCATACTAGGATAACACTAATGCATACTTGTTCGGGTTCTTTGCATCCCATACTACATAGGTTCGAGGGCAAGTACCTACGTACTCCACGATAAAGGGTTCGATCTCTCGCTATGACAACTACCCAGTAATAAGACAAAGTTAAGACGTTCTACGAATACGAATCCCAGTCCCGGAAGTGCCCCTCTAGTCCCGGTATACATATATACATGGAGTACTACAAACTATCCGCCCGACTACACATAGTCCCGGATTTAAAATAAAAGCTCGTCTCCCAAGAGGCAACCACAGTCCCGGAATACACCACCCAACTGGGTCTATAGTCCCAATGAACCGCCGCAACAAGAATAAATTATCTCAAAATTATCATACCTAGAGTTAGTATTACCCCCTACCGGACTTAATCACAATTACCGAGATAGCTCCATGGCCATATCTCAAAATAACTCAATTCTTTTATCTCAACAATTCCTGGTACCCGATGTCTGACTAAACTCTAAATCACAACATTTTCATGTACAAGAAATCATGGGCATTCATACCCTTCATCATATCATGTCTTAAACTCGAATTATTTTTATCTTTAACTTATTCACAAATGTGATCAAAGTCACACCATTCATGATTCATTTATCCATTCTAAATTCTTTCCAAACAATAATTCTGCTCATGAATTCATCTAATTTAAAACTTTTTATCAATTTAAACACATATAGTAATCAAGTATTCAACATGAATGCATATTCCCATCAAGACAATTAATTCTCATATCAACATTTTACTTTTCTTCTAAGGATATTAAACATGCTCTTAAATAATTTATTTTGAAGACAATATCTCATTCTATCTCAATGTCTTTTTTTACTTCTAGAAAATATACAAAAAATTCTAAAACTATTTTTAATAAATTCCACATCAATTTATAGGTATATTAGAATTTTCCTCCAATTTTTGTTGCTTTAAAAACTCATTAAAATCCTTTAAAACCCAAAATAAATAAATGGTCAGCACTGGATTTCGAACCCGTCACCAAACAGACAGTAACCAAAGCACACACCGAACGCCAAAGAGTCCAAGTGGACTTGGTGTCCAAAACCCACATCGAAACCCCTTTATACCCACATCGGGCTCTAAGTTAATTTAAAACAAAACAGAAAAAAAATATTTGGGCTTCACAGGATTCGAACCTAGGCCGAACAGGAAGATAGCGCAACACTAGACCACTAGGCCAGACGTGCCCAACGATACTTAAGTCTTCTCTTCGAATTTGTTCAACTCTCTGTGTTATCCCATTATTTCATAAAACTCGATTACCCATTTATCTAATTTCTTTTTTGACTGAAATTGGTTCATATAAGCTGAGTTTACTCTCTAACAGCAACTCATAGATTTCAAGTTCATATTTTAGAAGATAAAACTAACTTTCAAATTGTTTATTCTTATTAATAACGTGAATTTGTATTTGTTCAATTTAGTCAAAAGTAGCACATTATATATTTTATAAACAATCAAATGAGCTCATTTGCATGAAATTTACATTACAAAAATTCATGTGCTTATTAAAAGAAGAATTCCCAACAATTTCATACAATAATTTTTTTTCTTCATTCTTGTATAGTAGTGCATGGCAAAATAACCAATTAATTCTTTTTCTCGTTAACCACTAACACAATGTAATTTAATTTACTAATCATACATGATTTACTATCATTCTTACTTCATACAATAGTATCGATCACATCAAAATTTCCATACTACTCATTTATTATTACTTAGAATGCATTATTCTATAATTAGAAAGTATAGGAACACCCACATCACATCAAATTGATCTATATTAATACTATCATATTCTAACATGATCAACCTATAAATTAGAAAATATAGAGACCACCCACCTCTTATGAAGATTGAACAAATGAGGAAGTTGGAACACCACTCCTAGCTCCTAGCAATTCCTTTTCCTCCTAGCAAGAACTCCTCCTAGCAAGAATTTCACCAAAGCACAAGAACTCTCTTTCTCTCTTTCTTTCTCTCTTATTTCTTTTGTTTTTGGTGTTTGAAATGAGAACAGAAGGGGTGTATTTATAGGACAATGTTAGGGTTTAAACTAATAACTCCTCATTTAAATTCTCCATCCCTTCACTTTCCTAACCCCTCCTCTATACTCTCCAAAAATTCTAACTCCCAAACTCCCAACTCTTCTCCTCCCCACTATGCTACAAACCGGCCTCCCCTAGGTCAAAACCGGATAAATCTCATGTGTGCAAATGAACACATACAAATACAAAATAAATACAATTTTTCTAGGTCTAAAATGTGTACTAAAAGTTGTAACTTGTCATATATTAGTCCAAGCTCAACTTAAATTAAGTTTTAATTAATGGGCTTGATTTATGGGCTTTCGTTTTAACCAACTAATTAATTAGGCTAGTGGGCTAGATTTCATTTTGAGGTCCATGGGTTAAAAGAAGGCTAATTAAAACTTGTGCATACTAAAAATAGATAATGAGAGTAAAAATGAGAATAAAAATTAGCACGCGCATCATACGTGCAAAAATTGAAAAAAACTGCATTTTTTAAAATACGGGATGATACACCAAGTATCAAAGCTACCCTATTCCAAGAATAAGGTTAAATTAAAGATTTGTTTTATCGAACAATTACTAAAAACCATCACTCTAGTCAAACTCTAATTCTCTTTTCTTTTTATTATTAGAAGTATGAACCTCTAGAACTATCTCATATCATCCATCCGCTTAACTAGGCGATCTATCCACCGTTTCCAAATCCCTAACCTGGTAATCAAATTTGCTTTCCATGATCAACTAGTTCAGTTCCTTTTGTAGATTCTCCCTAGTTAGGTACCTTTAACAATAATGGATCTCAACCCATTCCACACTAGGACTCAAATAGCACTCTAGTCCGGCCCAAGGGTTGACCCGCCTCATCCCACACTTGCCACGAACCCACGGCAAATCGACCCTATCGATTGCCGCAACTGCCATCCACTCTTAGAGTTTGATCGCATCCTCGGCTCGACCAATAAATAGCTCCCTACTAAACTTAACACTCCATAATCCTTGACAAGTGGTAGCTTCAAACAAAAACCATGGAATCCATCCATGTACGGCAAGTACGTCGGTGCACGAGTCATCTCCTCCATCGCGTTCGATGTGATATTCTACCCGTCTAGATTTGTCAACAAGACTTAATCTTGGGGTCTCAAAACTCAACCGATGTATCCCAACGAGGTACACTACACTAGGAGTAAGTCCTAACCTGGGAATACCCAAAGAGGGGTATCTAAGAGTCCTAAAAATGACAAATTAAGATTCCAAACAACAATCACATACTTGGCATTTATGCCAAAACAGAGTCATTCCCGGTCCCGTTCCCTTGAGGAATCGTGATCGGGCGCTCTCCATGCTTCTACTCAAAGTAGACAGCAAGTACAAGCACAAAATGGGCATAAATTTCATCCCAAATTGGTCTACAACAATATCCCCAACATCCAATACAATTTTCACTTCAAAACATTGAACAATGTTGTCTATATTGGGGTCTACAAGCAACTATGGGCTACTCTTAGCAAGAAACTTTAGATCACTTAAGTCCTAACTCATATTCACACTTATAACGTGATTTTTGACCTCAAACAACAACTCTAAGCTAGTAAAGTACAAGTTCAAACTCATCTTCACGAATATAGTGCAAGCTAGTGAGCTCTATGTTTCACTATGTTTCTATCGTCACTTGCAAAAATCATATAAAATCAAATACTTGTCCAAATCAGGGTTTATTGGTCATTCCAAAAATGTCTATGTGTCTACTAAAAGTTCCTAGTTATAAGGCTCTTCAGATAAGGCCGTTTAGATGCTCTTATGGGTCCATCTTTAACAAGTATACAGACTTCCAGAACAGCAGATCAGAACAACACAGTCATGGGAAACAATCCATTTAAAATAGCATATGGTGTCAGATCATCATGAAATTTTAGAAACTAGTTCCTGACACATGATGTTACAACACTCTCAAAAATCAGATGATTCTACCAAGTAGATTTCCAATTATGTCCTTTTGATTGTCATCCAAAAACAGGACAGTAACAACAGCAGTTCTGTTTACTAAATATCTAGCTCAGTTTGCATGATTTTGTTGACATAGCTACAGTGGTCCAAATCTCTTGAAATTTGAAACTTAGGTCTTAGATACATCCAACAATGACATACTAAAAATTCAGATCATTTCCAAAAGCATGCAATGAGATACAAGTCATTATCTCCACAACTGTAACAATAAAAACTGCTTCTTTCTATTCTGACTAGCATGCAAGTTCATAATTTATTTTAATAGCAGAAAAAATCAAAAAAAAAATCTGTGAAAATTACTAAATGTGTAAGACACCTATATGATCATCCTCTAAAAATTTCAGATCAAAACCCCAAATAGTGTTCATGCAATGAGCTACGGACTGACAACAAAAATCTAGTCTTTTAACTGAATTTTCTGGTTTGGAATACTTAACACAAAACGAGTTGGTTAGGTTCATTCTTAGGACATGCATGTCATTTTTCAGTCATCACAAACACCATTCAACCATAAAAACAAACATAATGCTAGAAACACCCACCTTTGCTTGTAGCTTGTTCTCCTTCTAGCTCTTTGCTTGTTGGTCCTTCTTCTTGACTCCTCTAGAGCTCTTTGCTTCTCCTCTTTGCTTTGGCCTTCTCTTTTCTTCTCCTTGGCTTTTTCTTCTTCTTCTTCTCACTCCAAATCAGTAACAATAGTGTATAGATTAAGGTTTAAAGGTGTAAAAGATGGCTTAATTGTAGGGAAAGATGAGAAATGGAGCTAGGATGAGATGAGGGTGTTTTAATAGAGGAAATGTGGATGGATTCTTGAGAGAGCGGGGAGGGAGAAAGTGGGAGGGCTGTATTGGGGGAGAATGGAGGTGGAGTGTAGGAGTGGAGAAGAACTCATCATGAGTCAAGTTTCAATGTTCAAACCTTAACCCTAATTCTCTTTACCTCCTTTTCCCTCTCAAAGCTTGGCCGGATTTGGGCTTGTGCATGTGCACGAGTTTTTTTTTATTATTATTATTTTTTTGTTTTTTTTATATATATTATTTTTCTTACGTGCCATGGTACACTACAAGTGTTGAGTTAAACTAGGGTTAACTCGAGTTCAGTCGGGTCTAGTTGAAGCTTAAGAGTCAAATCCATACTAAAAGCTTTAAAATGAAAAATAAATAAATAAATATAGCATTTTAGTACTTAACAAATCATACATATATTCATATGAAAATCCGGGTTGTTACATATACCATATGGTTGTTGCATACAAACAAGTTATGTTTAGACCTAGTGGTAGATTCTATAGGGCCATGTACTCAGGCATCATGTATCAAGCAAGCAGGTTCATGAATCAGATAATCATATAACTAGTTAACGAGTCAAGTGATAATATGACAGGCTCATGAATCAAGTAATAGTATAACTAGTTCATCAATCAAGTAATAATATAACAAGTTCACGAATCAATTAATAATATAACTAGTTCATGGATCAATAGTAACTAGTCCATGAATCAAATAATAAAATAACTAGTTCATGTATCAAGTAACAATTGGGAAACATAGGCCCCTTTCCGAGTACACTTATATTGTCCACTACTATGGTCTTTCCCGTAACCCCGGCTTATTATTTATTATTATTATCAAAACAGGCATGAAAGTGTACAAACATGGCAAGTAAACATGATCGTAATTAGTAAACAAGTTCAAGCTAGGTAGAAAACATATTCGAGTGTCAAATCAACTTATAATTACTGAAAAACAACAAGAATTTCAATTCTGGACAGCAGGACGGCTCTGCAGCAAGACTGGAATTCCCGTTGCTACAAGAATGCAAAATTGGATCCGTCAGAAGTTATAGAAACTAGACTCTCTGCCGGTTCCAGCACATATACACATGATATATAAAAGTTACAACAACTGGGCTCAAATCAACATTCTACACAGATTTTGTGTTCTACCAGAATTCTTAAAATTCTGTTTACATGCATGAATCAGGTATGAAAACTCATCAAATAAATCCAGAAAAATTAAGGGTGATTCCCTAGAATTTCTAGTCTCATTAAGATATTTTCATATTATTATATTACTGATAGGATGTTCAAATTAAATTGCAAAGCAAGGTGATACAAGTGAAATTATGAATCTGAAAATCCAGACCCACCAGTACCAAAACAACAATATTTAAGAACTCACAATCTGGAATTTTATTTCTTCAGATTTCCTAAAAACTAGACACATGGGGCTATGATTCATATTCAAAAGCTAATTCAAAATTCTGTCATTATCAGGGTTGAAATTATCAAGCAAAACCAGGACAGCAGTAAATATGATTTCTTTTGCGTGAAATGTAACATATTTAATAACCACCATGGATCTAAGTTAATGTGTGATACAAATCAGGGTTTAATAATTTTTCAAACTACACATCATGTCTATTCTCAACTCATAAAAAAGGAAGCGACATCAATACATGCATCATACAACCAAGCATCTATAAGTCATGGTGATTCATAAGTTTATGTAGCCAAATAATGAGATAAATAATTAGATTTAACTTATTGTGTGAAATGTGTGTGGTAACGAATGTTTGTGACCCTTACGATTATGTAATTGATAGAGATGAACAAACGAGTAGAACCAAGATTTTTAACGATAAACAAAAGGCGAGTCACAACAAAAATCTACTTGCGGTATTTCAAAAAGATGCTTGTACGGGGAAACGGAAGAATCGTACAAGTTGCTTGCCATGATTGGATGATGATCGTGATGATCCGAAGATCACGATCGATGAATCCAAATCCTGTTGCTGATTTGATGATGATTGAGATCGGGTGCGGATTTTGATAGTGATGATCAAAGATGATCGGATGGCTGAAGATCAATGAGGAGCTTGATGATGATGTTGATAAAGATGGTGATGATCAAAAGGTGATTGGATGGATGAAGATCAATGAGGAGCTTGATGATGATGTTAATCAAGATGGTGACAATCAAAAGGTCATCAGACGGCTGAAGTTCACCCTGATGGTGATCAACTTAAGAACAGGGGGACTCGGTGATCGGGTGGCCAGCAGGGGCAGCGACGGCGACGGCCTCAGGGCTCGACGACGGGAGGCAACATGGGGACAGGCTCTGAGGGATGCTCAATGGTCGATAGAGGTAGAGCGGCTGGCGAAGATGAAGACGAGGAAGATCAGGGTGGCGACGGGAGGAGAGGACGGGTGATGACAACGAGGATGAGGGGCGAAGGTGGTGCATGTCGACGAGGACAATGAGTGGTTGCAGTGGTATTGGGTGTAGCTCGGGGATGGTGAAGGCAGGATGGTGGCGATGGGAAGATGGCGTGGAGATGGGGGCGACGACTGGCTGTTAGCGGAGGTAGCAGTCGAGGGAGGCTGATGGCGGCTCTATTTTCGGGAAGAAATCATAGGAAGAGAGAATGGCCATGGTGGGTGTAATACCCTGATTTTTCAATTAATGAAAAATTATTTATTTTGCACGTTGTGTGCACGTGCAATATTTTGTTTGGATTATTTTATTGTGATATGTATAAATATTTAAATATATTTCCTCAAATTATTTTGTACAAAAGCTTTTCTTTAAATAAATAAAATGCCTTATTTTAATTTAATTAAAAATGCCTTTTTCTTAAAGCCCAAAATGTATTTTATTGTATTTATTTTTAAATAACAATTTTGGCCCAAAATAAAGCCCATGCATTAAACTATTTTTATTTAAACTTGTCATGTAGAAGACTATTTTATAACTATTTTATTTTTGTACAAATTAAATTGTACAAATTTGAGCCTAGTTGCATGCACGTGCACTACACGTACACGTGCAATGCACACCTTTCTCATGGCCGGTTGGCACTCTTTTTGGAGGGAGTTTTGAATTTGGTCATGGTGTTCATGGAGGTGGTTATGTGGATGTGGGTAGTTTTTATAACTCCTACTCTAATCTTGGCCCTCCATCTTTCAACCAACTAATCAATCTTGGCCCTCCATTTCACTTGTTTTCTAGTATAAATACCCCCCCTCTCATGGCTATTTTCATATGCAATTACATACTTCCAAATTATAGTCTTAATTAGTAATAATGTGAGTTATAAAAGATAGAGAGATTGTGTGGGATTGCTTGCTTGTTCCAAGGAGGAGTGGCCGGCTATTGCAAGAGGGAGCTTTCGGTTTGCTTGGTGGCTTGGAGGTGATCGCATTCGGCTAGGGGAGGTGCATCTTGTTGCAAGGACTTGGTTGCTTTGTGTGTTTTTCTCTCCATTCAAGGTGGGTAAACATTTCATATTTCTAATATAGAGGACTATGCTAGATCTCATTAACAAATTGCATGAAAAATGATTAATAAGAAAGCGCCTTTAATTGAATAAATGATCTCTAGTTGATTGAATTATTGATATGCGAATTATGTGTGATTGTATGCCATAAGAATGTGACTACAATGTGAGTTGATTATCTTTGTTCTAATTAGAAATGATTCATGGAAAATGTTAGTAAGAATACATTTTAATGGAAAGTTAGTTTACAAATTGATTAGTATTTTAATGAACAATTTGCATGTGATTATTATTGTTAATTAAGTTGTAGATAAAATTTTCCATGCTTATTAGAATAAATGAATGATGCTAGTATTGATGCTTGAGAATATTAATGAGGATGTTAGTTTAAATTGAAAAATTGAAGCATGCAAATTGATTAAGAAAGAGCACGCTTTTTGGAAAGAACAACTTTCTTGAATGTTTGATGTGTGAACATGATAATTGATAAGTGGCTATATACTTTTGTGATTCACATGATTGAACTAGAAGTATATGTTGATTTAAAGGAAACACATTTTTTGCCATCACTACTTGCATGAAAAAGAAAATTAATACCTTGTTAGTGCTAATTTGTGAAGAGACCTCTTTAATTATTGTAAGGGGCTTTCTAAAAATAGTTTGGGGATTATTTGAATGAATTTAACTATGGTTTGGAGTTAAAATGCATAAATAGACATATGGTTCTATATAGATTATTGATATGAAATTATAATTTGTAAGAATAAGTGAATTGAAACATTAAGAGTTGACTTGGCAAAAAGAAATGTGGTTATGTGACATGATGCAATTATTTTCTCACTTGTGGAACAATATATGAAGTGTGCATATTGTTTAGTAATGTGGAATTATTGTGATGTGATAATTAATTAAGTGCATGCAAATTTATGTGCGATGATGAACTTGTGAACAAATAGAAATCATGAATTGAAAAGAAAACGTACATGTGAGTATGAGAACTCAACATGGAAATTTATAAGTTGAAGATTGTGAAATGAAATTTGAAATAGAGTAGCTAAGTCTCCCCGGCATTGAGAAATGAGTTGAAATGAAATTAGACCAAGGTTGGTCATGATGAAATGAATGAATAAGTCCGGTTGATGGAGAGGCTAACTCTAGAGATTAATTTTGTTCATGATTTTTAATAAAACTAAGGACTAGTGCATAGTGAAGATGTGATGAAAGTAAGAGAAAAACATTGAGTATGAGGGCCCTGGGTAGCGGCGAGAGCGTATCCCAGGAATTCCCATGATGAGTCTGGGTGAGGATGCTGCTCCAGAGTACCGTCCCGGTGGCGATGCTCGTGGGATGTTTGAAGACTACGGGTGGTGTCATGTCTATGGTGAGAGCTGAATTACCACAGGATGTCTGCATGATGAGTCATGTCAGCGATGGGATTCCCTCCAGAGTGCCTAGACATGAGTTCGTAGGTCAGAAAACATCTAGGATACTTACCGTAATTACAGTAGTAGATTAAATCAGAACGGGGGATTGAACCCTACAAAGATGAAGAACGAATAAGGGCTTGCCCTCGGACCTATGTAGTATGGGATGCATAGAATCCGAACAAGTGCGCATTAGTGTCATGTAACATAAATAAATGCATTAAGGATTAAGTGCACAATCACAACACGACATCAATAGGGTAGTCCCTTTAGTTTGAATTGTGACAAGTTTGTGTTTGTTAAATATGGAAAGTTAAGTTATACTATTTCCGGTATAGAGAGGATGGCCGTGTATAATGTTCGTCGGTTGAATAAACTGACGTACCCACAGTCTTATATGCAGGTAAATGACTTGTTAAAGATTAAAGAGGAATGGATGCTTAAAGATTATACCATGCTGTTGTACTTTTATTCAATTGTTGTATTTTTTTACTTCCGTTGTGCAAAAGAAAAGTGTAATATTGATGTAAACTCTGATGTATGATGAAAAGTTTTAATTCCCTGTAAAATTGTACTAAAGAAAGTGAAAAGATCCTGTAGAACATCTCGAATTCAGTGTATTTGGGATTCGGGGCGTTACAGAGTGATATCAGAGCCACGCTTTCTACGCTTTCACACTTGTACAAATTTATAGGGAACGACACCCTAGAAGTGAACATTAGAGTGTGTGTTTGAGTCTAGAGCTTTAAATGTAAGTGACTTACATTTGTGTTGCTCTATGACTTATGCTTCTTCCTCTCGATTCTAAGATGGCTGATCACTTCGACCCTGCTGGAGGCGACGACTGGCATATCATTGAGGAAGAGTACCATCCTGGACAGGCTAATTCCGAGGACGAGTACTACCCTGGGCAAGCTGATTCTGATGGTGAAGAATGGCCTGAATCCCGAGAGATTACCCCACCTCCGGATTCATCTGATGACTCTTCTTCTGATGAAGAAGAAGAACCAGTTCCAAGTGGTCTTGTGACTTCTCTTCAGAGGCAAGTGAAAACCCTGAAGGAGAGAGTTGGAGTTTTGGAGGCTCAACTGGCGAAGCGAAAGGACGACTTCTCTGTTCTTAGTCATCGGGTTTGGGAACTCGAGAAGAGGAAGAACCTGACTGATGTGCTGAAGGATGAGTTGAAGAACTGCGGGAAGAACTTCGAGCAGCGAAGAGGACCCGTAGGAGTTAGAGTGTTGTAGCTTCTATTTCTTTCATTCTGATGTCAAAAATGTTTTTTAAATTCGAATGTATAAACTTTGGAATTCAATGAAATGCAAGTTGGTTTAAATTCTTGTCATATACTTCGAATTTGACGGATCTTTTGCATCAGAATATGTCGAGAAGAGGAGCTAGGAATGGGGAAGGGTTAGATCTGGAGACTGAACTTGCAAGGGTCTACCAGACACTTAATGCAGTGGCTATGAACCAAGGAAGGGGGCCGGTGAATCCAGTACCCGAGGCGATTAAGCTGGTGGAATCATTCAAGAGAATGAAACCACCTGTATTCGAGGGAAAGTCAGACCCAGATGTGGCTGACAACTGGATCCATCAAGTGGAAACGATCTTTGAGGTGTTGGAGACCCATGAGGGTAGCAAGGTCAAGTTGGCGACTTTGCAGCTGGAGAAGGATGCGACGGTTTGGTGGCAATCCATGAAGAGGACCATGGGAGGCATAGTGCTTGGCTGGGAGGAATTTCTGGAAGAATTCCACAGTCACTATTTCCCCTTCGATGTCCAGGAGAAGAAGGCAATGGAGTTTTTGTCGCTTCAGCAAGGCAGCATGTCAGTGAGAGCGTATGAGACCAAGTTTACTCAGCTCTCTAGGTATGCGTCCTGAACTGGTGATGGATGAAGCTAAGAAGGCTCGCAAGTTTGAGCATGGTCTGAGGCCGAGCTTGAGGTCCCGTATGATACCCCTTGGTATCAGGCGATTCGACAAGTTGGTGAAGAGGGCAGCAGCGACGGAGGCGGATGTGGAGCAGTTCCAAGTTGTTCAGAACCGGAGGATCAACTGGCAGTCTGGTAAGAGGCCTGCACATTCGGGGAGTTTCAAGAGACAACCATCTGCACAGAGGTTCAAACCGACAGGGGCGAACGCTGTTAGTGTTGCGGGATAACCTGGAAACAATGTGGTGAGACCTCCTGCGGTGACTTGCTACAACTGTGGTGAAACGGGGCATTACAAATCTCAATGTCTCAAGCCACGGAGTGGTAATAGCGATGCACCAACGCAGCAGGCTGGGAAGAGGCCGTACCAATCAGGGCGAGTATTTGCCTTGACGGAAGCTGATGCTGATGAGGCAGATCTGGTCATCTCTGGTACGAGGGCTGGTGTTTAGAGTTTTTGTCATTTCTTTTCCCGTTGTTTAGTGAGACTGTTATATAATGGTGTGTATTATGTAACAGGCGAACTCTATCTTAATGGAATGAAAGTTGTTGTATTGTTCGATACTGGATCCTCTCATACATTTGTGTCTCCAAAATTTGCTAAAGTGTTGGGAGTTGAACCGAAGATTTTTCCAGGCAAGATCTTAGCAGTAGCTACTCCATCAGGGGAAACTTTAACCACTGATCGGTATTATGCTGATTGCGAGATAGTGATTGGAGATCGAATCTTTGGCATTGATCTGATCGAGCTGACTATCTTGGGAGTTGATGTTATCATTAGCATTGATTGGATGTCGGTGTACAGTGCAAGCATCGAGTGTAAGACCAAGACGGTAACAGTGAAGGCTCCAGGTGGACCTGAAGTCACTTTCCAAGGGAAGCAGAAGAGTTCTAAGCTGGTGGCTACTATCTGCAAGGAAGAGACTCCTGTGGAAGTGCAAGGGATTCCTGTGGTTCGGGACTATCCGACTGTGTTCTTGGAATATTTTCCTGGGTTACCTCCGCATCGTGATGTAGAGTTCAGCATCACTATTCAACCGGGAAGTGTACCCATTTCTAAGGCACCGTATAGGATGGCTCCAGTGGAACAGGATGAGGTTAAACGGCAGATTGAGGAACTGTTGGGAAAAGGCTTTATTCAACCTAGTGCGTCACCTTGGGGAGCACCAGTGCTTTTGGTAAAGAAGAAGGATGGATCGATGAGAATGTGTATCGATTACCGGGAGCTGAATAAGGTCACTGTTCAGAATAAGTATCCTATTCCTCGAATTGATGACTTGTTCGATCGTCTACAAGGAGCAGCTGTATTCTCCAAAATAGATCTTCGATCAGGATATCACCAAGTGCGAGTGAAAGCTGAAGATGTGCACAAAACTGCATTTAGAACTCGGCATGGGCATTACAAATTCTTAGTTATGCCATTCGGAGTGACGAATGCACCCGCAATCTTCATGGATTTGATGAACAGAGTTCTGAGGCCGTTCATTGATTCTTTCGTCGTGGTGTTTATCGACGATATTCTCGTGTACTCCAAGTCAGAGGAGGAGCACACTGAGCATCTGGCAGCAATGTTGCAGAAGCTGGAAGAGCAGAAGTTGTATGCCAAGTTATCCAAGTGTGATTTCTGGAAATCTGAAGTGGCATTCCTAGGTCACATCCTTTCTAAGGAGGGAGTGGCAACTGACCCTCAGAAGATAGAGGCAGTGAGAGATTGGGCTAGGCCTACTACAGTGAAGGAAGTCAGAAGTTTCCTTGGGATGACTGGATACTACAGGAGGTTCATTCAAGGTTATGCTCAGATAGCTGTACCGCTTACTGGACTGACCAAGAAGAATGTGAGCTTCAAGTGGACTGAGCAATGTGAGGCGAGCTTTCAGGAGTTGAAAGATAGGCTGACTACTGCACCTATTTTGGCTTTGCCTAGAGCAGGTGTTGAGTATGATGTTTATAGCGATGCTTCACATCGTGGGCTTGGTTGTGTCTTAATGCAAGAAGGAAAAGTAATTGCTTATGGGTCTAGGCAACTACGACGACATGAGAAGAATTACCCGACTCATGATCTGGAGTTGGCTGCGATTATCTTTGCTCTGAAGCAATGGAGGCACTACGTGTACGGTGAGAAGTTGAACATGTACACAGACCACAAGAGCTTGAAGTACATATATCAGCAGAGGGATCTCAATCTGAGGCAGCGGAGATGGTTGGAAGTGCTCGAGGATATGCGAACTGAGATCAAGTATCATCCTGGAAAGGCTAATGCTGTTGCTAATGCACTTAGTCGCAAGAGCAGTTTAGCCAGTTTGATTACAACTCAGAAGCATCTGATTGAGGAGTTGAACCGAGCAGGTATTGAGGTTGTCTTGCAAGGATTGGGAGCATCCTAGGCTCAATTGAGGCTTCAGCCTACTTTGAATGCAAGGATCATTGCAAGTCAGGAAGTTGATGTTGATATCTTGGAGATGAAGGAGCAGGTTGGTGCTGGCAGGTTGCCCGGATTTCAAATCAGGGATGGAGTGCTGTGGTTCAGAGACAGGCTGTGCGTTCCAAATCAGGCGGACCTGAAAGAGAGTATTCTTCAGGAGGCGCACGCTACTCTTTTGTCGGTACATCCTGGGAGTACTAAGATGTACAAGGACATCAAACAGTATTTCTGGTGGTCAGGTTTGAAGCGGGATGTGGCTGAATTTGTCGCGAAGTGTGAGGTTTATCAGCAAGTCAAAGCCGAAAATTAGAGACCTGGATGTCTATTACAGCCGTTACCTATTCCGGAATGGAAGTGGGATAACATCAGTATGGATTTCATCACGGGATTGCCTAAGAGTTCTAAAGGCAATGATGCGATTTGGGTCATAGTCGATCGACTAACCAAGTCCGCTCACTTTTTGGCGATGAAACTCACGGCTTCGATGGACAAGTTAGCTGAGATGTATGTTGGCGAGATCGTCAGGCTTCATGGTGTTCCTTCAACTATTGTGTCTGATCGAGATGCGCGGTTTACTTCGCATTTCTGGAGGAGTCTTCAGACAGCTTTGGGTACCAAGACAGATTTCAGCACTGCTTTTCATCCGCAAACCGATGGGCAGACCGAGAGAGTCAACCGTATTCTTGAGGATATGCTTCGGTGTTGTATACTAGACTTTGGAGGCAGTTGGGAAAGGCATTTACCTTTGGTAGAGTTTGCCTACAACAACAGTTTTCAGGCTAGCATCGGGATGGCGCCGTACGAAGCTTTGTATGGCAGGAAGTGCAGGACTCCTGTTTGTTGGTATGAAGTTGGGGAGCGTCAGTTGTTTGGTCCTGAGCTTGTACAGCAAACTTCTGAGAAGATTGATCTGATCAGGAAAAGGTTGGTGGAAGCTCAGAGCAGGCAGAAAAGCTATGCAGACAACCGGAGAAGGGACCTTGAGTTTGAGGTTGGTGACTTCGTCTTTCTGAAGGTATCGCCCAGTAAAGGTGTGGTTCGATTTGGCAAAGGCGGGAAGTTAGCCCCGAGGTTTATAGACCCGTACAAGATATTGAAAAGGATCGGGAAAACTGCTTACCGGCTTGAATTACCGGAAGAGTTGTCTCAGGTGCACAATGTCTTTTATGTGTCTATGCTGAGAGGTTATATTCCAGATCCGAGTCCTCATTTGCCTGAAGTGCCGGAAGGTTTGCAGTTAGACCTGAATTACATCGAGTCTCCTGTTGAGATTGTTGATCGTCGAGAGAAAGTCTTGAGGAATAAGACGATACCGATGGTCAAAGTAGTCTGGAGAAACCACTTGGTTGAAGAGGCTACTTGGGAATCTGAGGAGAGGATGTTGAAGGACTATCCTGAGCTTTTTGCTTGATTGTATTTTTGTATCTTTTGTTCTTGTGTGAGTGTTGTATGTTTTTATTTTTGTTTCCTCGCTCTTGATTGTAGTTCCGGGGACGGAACTATTCTAAGGAGGGAGTGCTGTAATACCCTTATTTTTCAATTAATGAAAAATTATTTATTTTGCACGTTGTGTGCACGTGCAATATTTTGTTTGGATTATTTTATTGTGATATGTATAAATATTTAAATATATTTCCTCAAATTATTTTGTACAAAGCTTTTCTTTAAATAAATAAAATGCCTTATTTTAATTTAATTAAAAAGGCCTTTTTCTTAAAGCCCAAAATGTATTTTATTGTATTTATTTTTAAATAACAATTTTGGCCCAAAATAAAGCCCATGGATTAAACTATTTTTATTTAAACTTGTCATGTAGAAGACTATTTTATAACTATTTTATTTTTGTACAAATTAATTGTACAAATTTGAGCCTAGTTGCATGCACGTGCACTACACGTACACGTGCAATGCACACCTTTCTCATGGCCGGTTGGCACTCTTTTTGGAGGAAGTTTTGAATTTGGTCATGGTGTTCATGGAGGTGGTTATGTGGATGTGGGTAGTTTTTATAACTCCTACTCTAATCTTGGCCCTCCATCTTTCAACCAACTAATCAATCTTGGCCCTCCATTTCACTTGTTTTCTAGTATAAATACCCCCCCTCTCATGGCTATTTTCATATGCAATTACATACTTCCAAATTATAGTCTTAATTAGTAATAATGTGAGTTATAAAAGATAGAGAGATTGTGTGGGATTGCTTGCTTGTTCCAAGGAGGAGTGGCCGGCTATTGCAAGAGGGAGCTTTCGGTTTGCTTGGTGGCTTGGAGGTGATCGCATTCGGCTAGGGGGAGGTGCATCTTGTTGCAAGGACTTGGTTGCTTTGTGTGTTTTTCTCTCCATTCAAGGTGGGTAAACATTTCATATTTCTAATATAGAGGACTATGCTAGATCTCATTAACAAATTGCATGAAAAATGATTAATAAGAAAGCGCCTTTAATTGAATAAATGATCTCTAGTTGATTGAATTATTGATATGCGAATTATGTGTGATTGTATGCCATAAGAATGTGACTACAAAATGAGTTGATTATCTTTGTTCTAATTAGAAATGATTCATGGAAAATGTTAGTAAGAATACATTTTAATGGAAAGTTAGTTTACAAATTGATTAGTATTTTAATGAACAATTTGCATGTGATTATTATTGTTAATTAAGTTGTAGATAAAATTTTCCATGCTTATTAGAATAAATGAATGATGCTAGTATTGATGCTTGAGAATACTAATGAGGATGTTAGTTTAAATTGAAAAATTGAAGCATGCAAATTGATTAAGAAAGAGCACGCTTTTTGGAAAGAACAACTTTCTTGAATGTTTGATGTGTGAACATGATAATTGATAAGTGGCTATATACTTTTGTGATTCACATGATTGAACTAGAAGTATATGTTGATTTAAAGGAAACACATTTTTTGCCATCACTACTTGCATGAAAAAGAAAATTAATACCTTGTTAGTGCTAATTTGTGAAGAGACCTCTTTAATTATTGTGGGGTTGGACAAATTCAAAGGAAGTAGATTTGTGTGTTAGATGAAAGATTAATATCAGCAAATTTGTATAAGAAATTTTGGATAGAAGAGATTTGAAGACTAAGTGTTAACCAATGTCGAAAATGAAAAATATATTAGTTTTTAATGAACGATTCATTGACTAGTGTGAAAAATATAATTTATTAGTACAAAAAATTATTTTTATCTTACTGGTATGAAATTCATATGAATGAAAGTTGATCTGGAGATTTTCAGAAATTTTTACAAAAGCAATAAGGAACAAAGTTTGGTTGAACATCGAAATAATTTTATAACAGTGGGAATTAATCTAAAAGGAATTTAACGCACACTGTAACAACCCGAGCATGTAGCTCGAGTGGTCACAGCGTCACGTTGGGTTCTCTGCCGTGACCGGTTCGAATCCCAGGATCAACAATATTTTTATTTAGTTTCTTTCAAAACAATTAATCAGCGGACTGAGAGCATTTATAGCTCTCAGTTGCCTTTTATACTGTGGCGGCAACTAGCCTAGTGGCCTGTGCTCTGGGCTGTGTCGGTGGTGTGCTTGGGTTCGAATCTTGCTATCGGCAAGATGGAAAAAAATATTTTTTTGGGAGTTTTATGCATCGAAAAATTATGAAAAAAATCTGTATATTCTCCTAAAAATGTAAGGGGCTTTCTAAAAATAGTTTGGGGATTATTTGAATGAATTTAACTATGGTTTGGAGTTAAAATGCAGAAATAGACATATGGTTCTATATAGATTATTGATATGAAATTATAATTTGAAAGAATAAGTGAATTGAAACATTAAGAGTTGACTTGGCAAAAAGAAATGTGGTTATGTGACATGATGCAATTATTTTCTCACTTGTAGAACAATATATGAAGTGTGCATATTGTTTAGTAATGTGGAATTACTGTGATGTGATAATTAATTAAGTGCATGCAAATTTATGTGCGATGATGAACTTGTGAACAAATAGAAATCTTGAATTGAAAAGAGAATGTACATGTGAGTATGAGAACTCAACATGGAAATTTATAAGTTGAAGATTGTGAAATGAAATTTGAAATAGAGTAGCTAAGTCTCCCCAGCATTGAGAAATGAGTTGAAATGAAATTAGACCAAGGTTGGTCATGATGAAATGAATGAATAAGTCCGGTTGATGGAGAGGCTAACTCTAGAGATTAATTTTGTTCATGATTTTTAATAAAACTAAGGACTAGTGCATAGTGAAGATGTGATGAAAGTAAGAGAAAAACATTGAGTATGAGGGCCCTGGGTAGCGGCGAGAGCGTATCCCAGGAATTCCCATGATGAGTCTGGGTGAGGATGCTGCTCCAGAGTACCGTCCCGGTGGCGACGCTCGTGAGATGTTTGAAGACTACGGGTGGTGTCATGTCTATGGTGAGAGCTGAATTACCACAGGATGTCTGCATGATGAGTCATGTCAGCGATGGGATTCCCTCCAGAGTGCCTAGACATGAGTTCGTAGGTCAGAAAACATCTAGGATACTTACCGTAATTACAGTAGTAGATTAAATCACAACGGGGGATTGAACCCTACAAAGATGAAGAACGAATAAGGGCTTGCCCTCGGACCTATGTAGTATGGGATGCATAGAATCCGAACAAGTGCGCATTAGTGTCATGTAACATAAATAAATGCATTATGGATTAAGTGCACAATCACAACACGACATCAATAGGGTAGTCCCTTTAGTTTGAATTGTGACAAGTTTGTGTTTGTTAAATATGGAAAGTTAAGTTATACTATTTTCGGCATAGAGAGGATGGCCGTGTATAATGTTCGTCGGTTGAATAAACTGACGTACCCACAGTCTTATATGCAGGTAAATGACTTGTTAAAGATTAAAGAGGAATGGATGCTTAAAGATTATACCGTGCTGTTGTACTTTTATTCAATTGTTGTATTTTTTTACTTCCGCTGTGCAAAAGAAAAGTGTAATATTGATGTAAACTCTGATGTATGATGAAAAGTTTTAATTCCCTGTAAAAATTGTACTAAAGAAAGTGAAAAGATCCTGTAGAACATCTCGAATTCAGTGTATTTGGGATTCGGGGCGTTATAGTGGGTGCTCGACTGTGGAGGCGATGCTCAGGGAACTGCGGCGATAAGGTGCAATGGCGGGAGGCCAGGAGAGGGGGTGACGGAGGTGCTAGAGTAGACAGAGGATGGCAAGGCGATGGGTTCACGGGGGCGACGAGGTGAGCGGGAGTGGGTTTGGGTTTCTACGAGAGCAAAGGAAGAAGGAAAGTTGAGGTTGGAGGTAGGGGGATGACCAGTGGCGGCTAGGGTTGAATAGTAGATCTAGTGTTAAAGTAGGGTAGGGTAGGTTAGGGTTTATATAGTAATAGGGTGGAATGTTAGGTATTTGGGTTTCGGGTAGGAATCCAATAGGAAATAAAATAACCACTAGAAAATGATTAAAACTTCGATCAATTTGGGGACATCAATATGCAAAATTGTAATGGGATGAACAACAAAATTTTTTGCAGAAAACTAAATTAAATAAACTGGGACACGAAAATTGAGTTGAAAAGAAGGAATTAAATTTTATTATTAAATGCTCCAATTACAGGGGTTCATAAATTATACACACTTATATATATACATTAAATCAAATAATGAAATACATATAAAATGGAGTATGTTCGGGCTTCTCAATAACAAAAGATGGACTTTTAGTAAACAGTCGAAAGTAGTTGTAGTAGTAATAATAATAATAATAACAATAACAATAATAACAACAACAATAACAATGATATGTATCAAAGTAGGATTTGAGATTAACAAAATTAAAATCCAAATAGTTATAATATATTTGATTTGGGCTGAAATATAAATAGTCGATCAATTAAGGATAGAAAACCAGTTCAAATATACTATAATTCGAAATAAATATAGTTTTTGATTAGAAAAGATTTTAATAGAAGATCCAAAACGAATTTAAAAACTAAATGAATTTATAAATAATCAAAATATTGAAGATACATAGAAAATACTTTTTGACGGGAACAAGGGTTACAATCTTACCCACCTTATAAGAGAATTTCGTCCTCGTAATTCAATTCAGGTGGAACGTAGGAGAAGGCAATAGCAAACTTGGGAAATAACAAAGCAAGAAATTGAAGAAGAGAACTGAAGTGATGGAAGCGCCGGAATAAGAAAAATATAGATGAGATTAATGTCGCATAATGAATCGACATTTGATGACGAGTGGAAAGGATAGAAAGGACAGAAAGGAACTGAATGATGCATAGGAGGAACAAAACAATCCTAGGACCTGTGGGTTATGGGCCGACCATGCTTCCGCTGTGCCACTCTGATTGGGAAGACTTTTCATCAACGTCCATTAACTCAAGCAATTTATCTTATGCCTCATCGAATCCTGGCACACCCAAACGGTGTATCTTTAGCACGAAATTCGAATTCCTGGCGAATTTAGATTCAGAATACTTCCTGAGATCCTAGGGCTCTGCATGCACATCCTGGAGCAAAGGAAAACATTGTCATGCCCCGCTTCCCAAAAATACGAAATACAAGCACGCAATATTGGCCCAGCGAATGACTAATGTCACCCATAATCTGTTTATCTGATTAACTCAACAATATAATAAATACAGAACAATTGCACAGACAATAATAATAATCTCATGAACAATAATACTTGGAATGAAGCAATATGAAATATCCAAATACAATAACCAATGTCTGGAAACAATAATAAAATTCGGGTCATAACCCCAATACAATAATAAATCCCAAACACAATAGTAATAAGTCTCAATATAATAGTTCAATGAAATAACCTTCAATTATAAAACAATGGTTCTTTAGAAAGTTTGCTGTCTGATCCCAGCAGGCAATTCTTCTTCATTACCTGTGTACACTTCATCTAAAAAGAGAAGCAAAATTGTTCTTAGAGCAAGTCATGGACAGCAAGTAGAGAAAGCAAGGAACAATGGAATAACGATATAACAATGAATCAATGGATCAATAGGAATCAATAACATGGGACAATAACAATAATCAATATCATGATAATCAATGCAATCATGTAACAATGATGAACAATATGTAATGTTGATGTGTAATTTTTTAAGTCTATTAATCATTTTAAATCCTAACTAATGCATATAGTACTATGTCTCATATGTTCCATACCACAGGTTCGATGCATACAATCAATTTTGTTTAGACTATAATGGTAGATTCTATAGATCATGTACTGGGTATGATCACAATAACAATATAACGTGGGCCACTGAAACAATTTCTTGCACAATGACGATAAACGATAATAACATGGGTCATGGTGTAATTTCTTACACGATGACGATAACAATAATAACACGGGCCATCATCCGAGTACAGTCCCCACATCATCAACTACTCTAGTCAATCCCTTAAACCTCGGCTTGTTAATTATTTTTTAAAGCAACAATACAATATGCAATTTGGTACATGAGATGAACAATAGTATCAATAGGAGAACAATAGGATGATAACATAGATAGCAAGATTAGAATGGTGACAATAACTTATTGGAATCATGCAATGCAACACACACACTTTAATTCATGAAATAGTACGATATATGAATAATTAATCTAATAAAATCTGGAATATAAAATTCTGGACAGAAAGAGTGGTCTGTATAAAAATACAATTTTTCGCTGTTTCAGAACTCGAAAACTAAAACCGTTATAAATTCTGAAAACTAGACTTCCACACGGTTCCAACGCATATTTAAAGATCAAATTTTGACAACAGTAGCTAGGTCAAACACATCATTCTTTACAGATTTCATGTTCAAGCAGAAATTCTGCATCATATTATTATAATTTTAGAATCAGTAAAAACTATATAATAAATTCATTAAAAATATTTATTAGGATTCTAAGCATGTTAAGTAACAATTTGGAAATTTTCAGAGCAATATTTTAACATTAGATCAGTTTTTTAATAGTTTAAATATGAAACTTACAAAAATCTAAAAATCTAAAAATAAATACACAGCTGTAGTAAAACGGGCATAACTTTTGCTACACAACTCAGAATTCAGAAATTTAAGATGTTCTGGAAACTAGAAAGATAAGGACACAACTCTTATTCAGAAAGTAATTTATTTTGAGATCATTTACGGAGTCGAAAATAGCATACAGCATATAGTCAGCAAGCAACATACTGGTTTTTGGGTATTTTTCATTGAATAGATTAATTAAATATGGTAACAATTCTAATAGTCAATAAACTTCATAATTAGCATGATGGGTATCAAAACATGATAAGTAAAATTAGAAACACACACATACAAAATTCTAATAACATCCAACATCAATCGATCAATCAAACATACAACCTAGCGATCATTTCTATAATAATTAATTGTGTTATGATTATATAATTAACCCATTATCAATTTTATGTGAATTCATGAAAGATTCAATCTTTATAGTCAAAAGTGGCACGATGTCAAGAATATTGGGGTTACCTTGTGTAAACCCTCAATAGACCCAACGAAAGATAATCAATACAACAATATGATAACGAGTAGAATCTACTTGCAGGATTTCAATAAAACTTGAATTTGACATGATGTTCAATTCAAGGGGAAAGTGACTTGCCTTTTGGACAAAGAAATTGAATATCAAGAATAACGGGATAAGGATCCCGAAGCAATGAACCCACGAACACACAAAAAAACACGTGCCATCACGTGCAATAGAAATCCAAGCAGACAAAGAACAATAGACAACAACAATGGCAGCAAGAGAGGGAGAGGGCAATGGCAGTACGACTAGGGGTCTCGACGGCATCGCTGGCTGATGTTGACGGTGACGGTGGGTAGTGCGAACGGCGGTGGCGCTCAGGGGTTCAGGATTTGGTTAGGTGGCTGCTATCGACGGGAAACCGAACGGAACAGGGAAGGGGGTTGCTATGTTGGGTGCTGGGGGTCGACGGGGTGAGTGAGGGCGGCGATGGGGGGTCGCCGGAGGTCGGGTTGACGTGAGGGAAGGAGCACAGTATAGGGGGGTGTTATGATGGGGGAGAGAGAAAGAGGGAGGAGAGAGAAAGAGGAGAGAGGAGAGAGATTAGGCGGCTAGTTAGGGTTTCAATTGTGCAATTTTTAGGATTTACAATAGGATTGTATTTATAGATTGTAATTAGGATGTTGGGTTAGTGGTTTAGGATCTAATAATATCGGTTTTTGGTCAAGAACAATTGAAATTGGGTTTTAGGGTTCAATAAAAGATGGGTCCAAAATAATAGGGTTCGAATAAAAATACCCACAATTAAATAAAAAAAATAGGATAAACAATAATAGCTCAATCAAGAAGAACGAAAAATTTCATGAACAAATTAAATTAAAATAATCAAGAAAGAAAAAATAGAGTATTTTATTCAATTGCAATTAAAATATTACAAAAAATGGGGAAAATGAAAAGAACAAAACGATAGTTACAACGACACTTCCTCTCGTGATGATGTTCCAAGCCGCTGACATGTCGTTGTAGATCAAGTGATGCCGATTGTCGAACCAAGCAGAAATAAAAAGAATGAATGAATCAAAAGTACATGGGAACGAAAAGAATGAGTTTATACCCAATAAGGAATCAATCAAAGAGGGCGACTGTAAGAGACGGAAGGAAACAAGGAATCAAGGAATTGAATACAAAAGGGATCAAAATGGATCGAATGAGACTAGTATCCAGATCAAGTTGATTATCAGTTGTTCATGTGATTTGCATGGCCTGCTTATTGTTGAGTTAACCCTGGCTAAAGCCAAACCTGACTAACATATTAGCCAAACATGACTAACACATTAGCCAAACCTGGGCTCTGATACCACTAAAAATCTGTCAAGCCCCACTTCCCAAAGGAATACGGAATACGAGTACGTGATAAAGCCCAGCTAATGATTTTCACCATTCATAAGCTGTAAGGATCGACTCAACAACATAACATGAAATATAAAAGAAATGTACAACCGCATGCATGAAACAAAACTTATAATCAACAAAAATATATGAAAAAAATACATAATCCTCAAATAAATATAAGATCTAGGACAAAAATAAAACTTTGGGACAACATGTCCAATACAAGTTTAAGTAGCAATAAGGAAATAAATGCAACTCACAAGTAAGCTAAAGCATGATTCCTCCCAATCGAAGCTTAGAATGTCTGCTCACCCAATCCTGCAGGTAGTTGATCTCCAAAACCTGCATATTAAACATGTGGAAGAAATAGAGAAACAAGAGACAAGATGTCCATTAGTGCAAGCTACTGGCTGTAAGTAGTACAAGCAACGGGTACAGGAACAAATACAAGAGAGCATGGAACAGGAAACTGGAATTAAGAATATGCAATATCATGGCAAGAATGTGACATGTAATAGAGTCCAATGAAACTAGCAAGCAAGTAAATTAAGTCAAGTATCAAAATCATGTAACAAGTGAACATGTAATTTGTAACAGCAATATCTCACAACTCACAACTTGAAATTCAATTTCGTCAGATATTCTGAAAACTAGACACATGGGGCTATAATTCATATTCAGAATCTAATTCAAAATTCTGTCATTAACAAGGTCAAAATTATCAAGCAAAACCAGGACAACAGTAAATATGAATTCTTTTCCATGAAATGTAACATGTTTAATAACTACCATGGGTCTAAGTTAATGTGTGATATGAATCAGGGTTTAATAAATATTCAAATAGCACATCATGTCTATTCTCAACTCATAAAAAAAGGAAGCAATATTAACACATGCATCATACAACCAAGATTCTATAAGTCATGGTGATTCAAAAGTTTATGTAGCCAAATAATGAGATAAATAATTAGATCTAACTTATTGTGTGAAATGAATGTGGTAATGAATGGTTATGACCCTTACGATTATGGAATTGATAGATACGAAAAAACGAGTAGAACCGAGATTTACAACGACAAACAAAAGGCCAGTTACAACAAAAATCTACTTAAGATATTTCAAAAAGATGCTTGTGTGGGGAAACGAAAGAATCGTACAAGTTACCTGCCTTGATTGGATAATGATCCCGATGATCATGATCGATGAATCTGAATCCCGATGTTAATTTGATGATGATTGAGATAGGGCACGGATTTTGATGGTGATGATAAAAGATGGTCGGACGGCTGAAGATCAATGAGGAGCTTGATGATGATGTTGATCAATATGGTGATGATCAAAAGGTGATTGGATAGCTGAAGTTCTCCCTGATGGTGATCAACTCAAGAACAAGGGGACTCGGTGATCGGGTGGCTGGCAGGGGTAGCAACGGTAAGGGACTCAGGGCTCGATGGCGGGAGGCAACAAGGGGACGAGCTCTCAGGGATGCTCGGTGGGCGACGGAGGCAGAGCGGCTGGCGAAGATGAAGACGAGGAAGATCAGGGTGGCGACGGGAGTAGAGGATGGGTGATGACAATGGAGATTAGGGGCGAAGGTGGTGCTGGTCGACGAGGACAGGGGGTGGTTGTGGTAGTGTCGGTGTAGCTCGGGGATGGTGAAGGCGGGATGGTGGCGATGGGACGATGGCGAGGAGATGGGGGCGAAGAGTGGCTATTAGAGGAGGTAGCAGTCGAGGGAGGCTGATGGTGGCTCTGTTTTCAGGAAGAAAACAGAGTAAGAGAGAACGGCCATGGCTGGTGCTCGACTGTGGAGGCGATGCTCAGGGAACTGCAGCGATGAGGTGCAATGGCGGGAGGTCAGGAGAGGGGGCGACAGAGGTACTGGAGTAGACAGAGGATGGCGGGGCGATGGGTTTATGGGGGCGATGAGGTGAGAGGGATTAGGGTTGGGTTTCGACGAGAGCAGAGGAAGAAGGAAAGTTGAGGTCGGAGGTAGAGGGAATGAACAGTGGTGGCTAGGGTTGAATACTAGATCTAGGGTTAGAGTTGGGTAGGGTAGGTTAGGGTTTATATAGTAATAGGGTGGAATGTTGGGTATTTGGGTTTCGGGTTGGAATCCAATAGAAAACAAAATAACCAATAAAAATATGATTAAAACTTCGATCAATTTATGGACATCAATATGCAAAATTTGAATGGGATGAAAAACAAAAATTTTAGCAGAAAACTAAATTAAATAAATTGGGATACGAAAATTGAGTTGAAAACAAGGAAATAAATTTTATTATTAAATGCTCCAATTAGAGGGGTTCATAAAATATACACATATATATATACATTAAATCAAATAATTAAATACATTTAAAATGGAGTATGTTCGGGCTTCTCAATAACAAAAGAAGGATTATTAGTAAACAATCGAAAGTAATAATAATAATAATAATAATAATAATAATAATAATAATAATAATAATCATCATCATCATCATAATAACAATAATAATAATAATGATATGTATCAAAGTAGGATTTGAGATTAACAAAATTAAAATCCAAATAGTAATAATATATTTGATTTGAAATATAAATAGTCGATCAATTAAGGATAGAAAACAAGTTCAAATATACTATAATTCGAAATAAATATAATTTTCGATTAGAAAATATTTAAATCGAAGATCCAAAACGAATTTAAAAACTAAATGAATTTATAAATAATCAAAATATAGAAAATACATAGAAAATACTTATTGGCGGGAATAAGGGTTACAGTGGTCCATCACAGTGCCAAGCAGAAGTTCCCGCTCTCGCCTTGCTTTTGTTGCAGTGTTTGCTGTTCCGTGCTTTTCACGTGTCTTGATGAGTGAATTTTTTATATATTTTTTATTACTCTTTAATGAATTAAAATTGCAAGTTCTCGTCTATTTATTTAACATTTTTCTTATTTCTACTTATATTTTTTTGTTTGTTTGATTTTGTAGGAATGAGATGGATAAGTGCAAAAAGTGAGCGTTTTTGGTGAAATCATGAAAGAAAACAAAGATGAAGATTTCAAAATTCAAGCACCTAAATACGTGTTTTTACGAATTGGTCCATGGAAGAACCAATTGAAAATATATCGGTGAAAGGAGGTGGAATAAAATTTTGTAATAGAAAATTAAAAAAATAAAAGAAATCTGAATATGGGTGGATTAGGAAGAAGATTAGTTAGTTAATTGGTTTAATTATTAAAGATTATTCTTAATCTTTTAACTTAAATTAATTAATTAACTTAAAATATATATTTAAAAAAAACCTAAACCTACTTCTATATATCTATGTATGTGGCTTCAGGAGAAGAAAGGGGGGAGGTCTGGTATAGGTGGCGGCTACAGGTGGTAGGTGGGCTTAGGTGGCGTGGATTTGAAAGAAGGAGAGAGAAGAAGGACGAAACAGAGGAGGAGAGAGGAGACCTGCTGACGTGGCGCTCCTTCTCTTCTATGGTGCGGACTTCGAAGCAGCAACAGGGGTGCACCTCGGTGACGTGGCCTGGCTTCGACGTTGTGTTCGAGACAAGACGACAGACAGAGAGAGAAGAGTTGATTGTACTTGCTGATTCGCTTTTTGAGACTGTTCGGTTTGTAATTTCTTTTAAAAAGCAGTCCTTTTTATATCTCTTTTCTCTCTCTAATTTTTATTATGAAATCTAAGAGAATATTTGTTAAGTGCAATTTTATTATGAACTAAATTTATTTTTCTAGGATTTCGATGTAGCCTAGTTTTGAGAATACAATTTTAATTCCATACTATTTTTCTATTTTTTCTTGGTTGTGTGTTTGATTTTTATTCTTAATGCGTACAATTGGTTGACAGACATTTGTATGATTTATTGGATCATGGAGAGACCGAGAGGTAATTTGTAATTTAGGACTATAAATTAAACACCATTGATTTAGCGAGATTAGAGATGATTTACCGCGATTGAAGTGACCGTTAAGAAATCCATTGAACTTAATGAGTGTTTAATTAATTAAGTTTGCATAGAGATATGAAAAACTGTTAGTTGGAGATATTTTTTGTGTTGTTCGAGAGAGCATTGAATAAGTTGGGGATTTCGGTCTACAACTTGGAAAAATAAATTTTTTATTCATATGGAGTTATAAATTGTGTGTGATTAATAAGGTGAAATCAAAAGCCATAGAATTAATTTTGCCATTAACAAATCACAAAATTTTCACATCCCGCTACGCTTAATTAAATTAGTTTGATTTTTAGATTAATTTAATTTAGTGGCTTTCTTTATTAATTTTGATTTTCCAAATAATAGTTAATCTAGTAATATCGGTACTCAATAAAATAATTAATCCTTGTGGGTTCGACACTCTTTTCACTTAACTATACTATTTGTCGCGATTTTGTACACTTGCAAATATTCACATCAAGTTTTTGGCGCCGTTGTCGGGGACTAGTTATTCTTTTATTGATATTGAAAATTGCTAGATTATTACTAGTTTGGATTTTTATTTTTATCTTTGTTTTATTATCATTTTACCTCTTTATTTTCTTTTGACTTACTTTTACTTTTATTTATTTTTCTTATTTTATTTTTTTCAGTCTTTTTTTTTAATACTTATATTTCAGGAAATACAAGTACATTATCATGGCAAACGATGAAAATAGAGCTTTGAGAGACTATTCTATACCCTCAATTAATGTAGTAACATCAAGCATAATGAGGCCGGTTATTGAAGCTAACGATTTTGAGATTAAACCGGCGATTATTCAAATGATTCAACAGACTGTTCAATTTTTGGGACTACCGCACGAGGATCCTTATATTCACATTGCAAACTTTCTAGAAATTTGTGACACTTTCAAGAACAACAGAGTATCAGATGATGCAATCAGATTGAGACTCTTTCTTTTTTCACTACGAGATAAGGCGAAGACTTGGCTACATTATCTACCACCCGATAGTATTACTACTTGGGAAGGACTTGCACAAAAAATTTTGGCTAAGTATTTTCCGCCAGCAAAGACAGCAAAACTAAGGAATGATATTGCCACATTCATTCAATTTGAGACTGAGTCTTTGTATGATGCATGGGAGAGGTATAAAGAGTTATTGAGAAAGTGTCCTCATCATGAACTGCCGAAATGGCTGCAAATTCAGATATTCTATAATGGTTTGGGAGTTACAAATCGATCTATAGTTGATGCAGCAGCTGGTGGTGCACTTATGAGCAAAACTCATGAAGTAGCCTATGAACTTTTAGAGGAGATGACATCTAATAATTATCAGTGGTCTTCAGAGAGAACAATGCCAAGAAAAGTGGCTGGAGTTTTTGAACTTGATCCTATTACTACTTTAACTGCACAAATTGATATTTTATCTAAACAATTAGGTAATATGAATGTTAATTCTATTCAAACTAATATGATTTGTGATTTTTGTGCAGGAAATCACTCACGTACAGATTGTCAAGTGGGAAACCCTTTTTCTCAATCAAATTTCAGTCAAGCAAATTACATGTCCAATCTTCAACATCAAAACAATCCTTATAAGAATACGTATCATCAAGAATGGAGAAACACCCCCAATTTTTTATGGAACAGCAATCAAGGAGCAATTAGACCACAACAGAATTTTCAACCACAAGAAAAGAAGTCGACACTTGAAGATATGTTCATGCAATACATGCAGAAGACAGATTTGGCAATACAAAATAATACGGCTTCAATTCACAATCTTGAGGTGCAAATTGGTTAGCTTTCAAAGATTCTTACAGAGAGAACAACAGGGAACCTACCTAGTAACACAATGACTAATCCCTAGGAGCATGTCAAAACAATAACACATAGAAGCGAGAGAACAATTGAGCAGCCACAAGAAGAAATTGCCGAACAAAATGTGGTTGAAAAGAAAGAACAGTACGAATCAATTGTGGAGGAACAAACACAGCATGAGCAAGTATCATTTGATGTTTTTAAATCCATGGAGTTTCCTACCGAAGAACAATCATCTTTTTAAGTAAGTAAAACTGATTTAATTATGGGCGAGAAACTTAAGGCTGAAGCTGAAAAGTCACCTATAAAAGTATGTCCATCAAATTCAGCAATTATTGAAACTGAGAAAGAAAAAAATTTGAAATATGTTATGTATTTGGATGCTGCACCATCTATTCATCCATTTTCTCAGTTGACATTGAAGGAGGTGGGGATATCAAAGACTCCATCTTCAAGAAAGAAACGACTGAAATTCGAGCCGCTAACATCAAGTTTGACGGATGCACAGAAAAAATCTAATCCCCACCTCAAAAGAAGTATTAAAAAAGAGGCTCGTATGTTGTTGGATCTTGGCGTCACATAACCATCTCACTTCCATGTCTGGTTGAGAACTTAAAACTTAGCGCTTCTTGGGAGGCAACCCATGTTTTCTTATATTGCATTTAGATTTGATTTTTCCTTTAGTTTGTTTTAATTTTAATTTTTGATTTTATTTTGTAGGATTGTACGAATTTTGAAATCAACAGGCAGAGCTGTTTTCTACACCTGCATTGATAGCTGTTTTTTAGCAGTTTGGATTCAGAATCTGGAAAACTGATTTAAAGAGAAATTGTAGACAATTGTCTTAGATTTCTAGCAAAAAAACAATCAGCCAATTTGGACATCTATAGCCCCAGATATCGCAAAAACACTGAACGTCGTGTGTGCAGAAATTTTTAAGACGAATCAGGAGAGAATTTCTGAACTTTTTGCATTCTTTTTGTTTTTTCTTTTTCCTTTCCCATTGAGGACAATGTGATATTCAAGTTTGGGGGGGAAGGTTTACAAATTTATTATTTATTTTTGAAAAGAAAAACAAAATAAAAGGGATTTCAATTAGGCTCACCATTACACTTTTGTGTTCTTTTTTGTGATAAGGATTGAAATAAATTTTTTAGGATTGACAATTTCTTATAAAGCAAGAGTAAGCATACTTATTTACTTTAGGATTATTGAATTTCAAAATTCCTTACAAAATTGTATGAGTCATGTGATTATACATAAAAGAAAGAAAAGTGTGATACTTTTCTTGTGATTATCCCCTTTAATCTAGTCCTAAACAGAGTTTAAGTAAATAAAGTAATAATGAAAAGAAAGAAAAATATCATGAATAAAGTCAATCTACTCCAATATTTTGAGTTGCTTAGTAACTAGGGGTATTCATCACCAATGTTTACTTTTACGTCAAACGGCAACTTGAAATATGAGTATGCAAAACAACCTAAGTTTGTGACTTGTTGAGTATCGGGTGAATTCATCATAAATATTTGCATTCGCGTAAAAAGGAAAGTGACAACTTAGAGAAGAGACCAAAAAAAAAAAAGACCCTCTAGTTTGCTACTCGGTTTGTAGTAGTAAGAAGGGGTAATCACAGATAGAGTTGTTACATACAATAATTTCATTAATTGCATGACAAATGCGATTGGGTTGGGAATTATGAATAAATAATTGCACTGGAGAAAGTGGGTATGCTTGATTTTAATTTATTTGCTATTGTTTATATTTTTCATTGAAATTTTGATGCTTGCATGATGAGATCTCTTAGTGTGATGAGTTGAACTTATTATGATTATTAATCCCATATTCATGGTTTTACTTTTTGCTCGAGGACAAGTAAAATCGTAAGTTTGGGGGTATTTGATGAGTGATTTTTTTATATATATTTTATTACTTTTTAATGCATTAAAATTGCAAGTTCTCGTCTATTTATTTAACATTTATCTTATTTCTACTTATATTTATTTGTTTGTTTCATTTTGAAGGAATGAGATGGATAAGTACAAAAAGTGAGCATTTTTGGTGAAATCATGAAAGAAAACAAAGATGAAGATTTCAAAATTCAAGCACCCAAATACGTGTTTTTACGAATTGGTCCATGGAAGAACCAATTGAAAATATATCGGTGAAAGGATGTGGAATAAAATTTTGTAATAGAAAATTAAAAAAATAAAAGAAATCTGAATATGGGTGGATTAAGAAGAAGATTAGTTAGTTAATTGGTTTAATTATTAAAGATTATTCTTAATCTTTAAACTTAAATTAATTAATTAACTTAAAATATATATATTTTTAAAAAAAACCTAAACCTACTTCTATATATTTATGTATGTGGCTTCAGGAGTAAAAAAAGGGGGAGGTCTGGTATAGGTGGCAGCTACAGGTGGTAGGTGGGCTTAGGTGGTGTGGATTTGAAAGAAGGAGAGAGAAGAAGGATGAAACAGAGGTGGAGAGAGAAGACGTGCTGACGTGGCTCTCCTTCTCTTCTGTGGCATGGACTTCGAAGCAGCAAAAGGGGTGCAGCTCGGTGACGTGGCCTGGCTTCGACGTTGTGTTCGTGACAAGACGACAGACAGAGAGAGAATAGTTGATTGTACTTGCTGATTCGCTTTTCGAGACTGTTCGGTTTGCAATTTCTTTTAAAAAGCAGTTCTTTTTGTATCTCTTTTCTCTCTCTAATTTTTATTATGCAATCTAAGACAATATTTGTTAAGTGCAATTTTATTATGAACTAAATTTATTTTTCTAGGGTTTCGATGTAGCCTAGTTTTGAGAACACAATTTTAATTCCATATTATTTTTCTATTTTTTCTTGGTTGTGTGTTTGATTTTTATTCTTAATGCGTACAATTGGTTGACAGACATTTGTATGATTTATTGGATCATGGAGAGACTGAGAGGTTTTGTGATTTAGAACTATAAATTAAACACCATTGATTGAGCGAGATTAGAGATGATTTACCGCGATTGATGTGACCGTTAAGAAATCCACAGAATTTAATGAGTCTTCGATTAATTAAATTTGCATAGAGATATGACAAACTGTTAGTTGGATATATTTTTGGTGTTGTTCGAGAGAAAGCATTGAATAATTTGGAGATTTCGGTCTACAACTTGAAAAAATAAATTCTTTATTCATATTGAGTTATAAATTGTGTGTGATTAATAAGGTGAAATCAAAAGCCCTCGAATTAATTTTGCCATTAAAAAATCACAAAAAATTCACATCCTGCTACTCCTAATTAATTTAATTTAATTTTTAGATTAATTTAATTTAGCCGCTTTCTTTATTAATTTCGATTTTCCTAATAGTAGTTAATCTAGTAATATCGGTACTCAATAAAATAATTAGTCCTTGTGGGTTCGACACCCTTTTCACTTAACAATACTACTTGTTGTGATTTTGTACACTTGCAAATATTCACATCATGTCTCCATGCACGTAGTTTGCACGTGTGTTGCCGTCGGGATTCTCATCCCTTCATTCTATCACATTCGGATAATCGTCGTATAAGGTAAGTCTCCTTGAAAACTATTATTATTTTAGTTCAAGAATCGTTGATGTCCGCAAGTAGTTCGTATTTTGATTATCGTAATAAATTGCTTTGATACCCTTCAAAGGAACTACTACGGATTTATCAGTAAAACCAAGTAGTAGTTTCCTTTTCGTGTCATACCATTGCCGCAATGCCAATCTTTTTTATCCTCATATACATGCACTACACGCACACAAACTAGAAATACTCATATAGATGATACATTGATTGAATGTATATCGATTCAATATGATATTACAACTTGATTTATAGTAGTGTTGATTTGTCGGGTGGACTGTTGGAATCCACCTTAATTGCTAATATCAATGGTATTTCAATTAATGCTATATATTTATATGCGTTGAGTATTTTGTTGATCACATATGAATTCGGTTTTCTACTATTCTGCTGGTTGTTCCAGTTTGCATTAAGATTTTGGCCATGCTGCAATTAAAATCAATTAGAACTATATAAAAAGAAATTGTAGCTTTATGAGTCTAGTTTCTAGAACATTCAACATATCTCAATTCTGACTTATAATCTGTAAGTTATCGAACTTTTAGTACTGAGGACTTTTGATTTTCAGACATGTTGTTTAATGCTACACCAACATGATTTCTAATTAATATATAATGTTAACAGTAGAATTTATATGTGAATTTTTCATGGGAGTTGCTAGACATGTTTAGGTTTCATCTTACAATTTTTATAAGATTTATATTGAATTTACAGTCCAGTTATGCATGCACAATGTTAACTCTAGGTTGCTGCCAAAATGCTTAACCTGTAAAGAATAGACTAATTGACCTAGTTGTGGGTAGAATCACTTAGAACATGTTGAACATAAAATCTGGGATCTAGACCATCTGACGGTTTTGTGATTTGACTCTCGGATTGCAAGATACTCAGATTTTACTACTATACTATCGTGATTTCAGATTCACCACTTTGTACGGAAGTCATCGTGTTTAACTAATTGAAACAGTAAGATAAATTATGAACTAGGGTCCAATAAATTAAAGAATACTAATGAACAACTCCAGGATGTAGAATATAATTTCTGTAAGAATTTTGACCTAGTTTTAATCGATTTACAACTATAACAATTCTTGCTTTGAGTTGCTTCCTAAACAGCATGCCCGTAATGAACTAGCTAGTAGACTGTATTCCTATAGTTGCAATTTTTTGTGTAAATATGCGTTGGAGGGAGTCTATTTTCTAGAAACCCCGACAGAACCTGTTTTACTTTCCTGTAGCAACGGAAAAACTGACTTTTGTACAACAACGTCTTGGTGTCCATAATGTGTGTATTGTGTTTTAAAGCATATTCATGTTGATTTATTGCATCTAGTGAATAGACCTAGTTATACCATGCATTGCATTGTCCTGACATCTTTTGACATCACCTTATTGCTCCTATACTCATTGCATGTTCACATTGAATATAGTAAAATAATAAAAAGTCGGGGTAATAAGGGTCGACTTAGTAGTGGACATCATCAAAGACTGTACTCGGAATTGGCCCATTGTCTCGTTATTGTTATCGTTGTGGATTGTGTATTGTTGATTGTGGATCGTGGAATATTGATTGTTAATCATTGTTTATTGTACCGAGTACATGACCTAAATAGTTCACCACTAGAGTCTGAACGATCAGTGATTGCATGCACGACACCTGTGGTATGGGACACAGTATTACGTGCATTAAATAGGATAATAAAAGACAAATACACTTAGAATTGATACTTGCATTTCCTGATCTTGTTTATTGTTATTGACATTGATTATTGCTCGTAATCATTGATTCTTGTTGCAGCTATTGATTATTGCTCGATAACTCTAGATGCTTGAGCTCATCATTTAATTCTTGTTATTGCTTTTGACTTTGTTCTAGTTCATTTTCTTGATGTACCATGCTTCCTTTGTTCCTTGTTTTCTACTACTTACTGTCCGTGACTTGCTCTACCGAACAATTTTTTTCCCTCTTTAGTTGACGTGTTCGCATGAACCCAAGGTAAGCTTAATGAAGGATTGGGTGAGCAAACATTATAGTGGATGAAGCCGCTTAATAGTCTACAATAAATATTTGAATCATGTTTCTTTATTTCGTGCATTGTTATTTCCCATACTTTGTATTCCGGGCTTTGTTGAACCGAAGTTTGTTTTTTCCAGATGTTGGATATTACTAGATGGATTATTTTATGTTATTGAAATTTACTTATTGTCTATGCGATTGATTATGTAACACCTCGCAAAATACAATGATTTATTTTTGCATTATTAAATAGTATTAAATTGGTAAAGTTGACTATTTTGACTATTTTCTAGAAATTGCAATTTTGCACGTGCAACACACATGCAAAGTTAGGAATTTTGAATTCTTAAAATTTTATGGCTAATGATTAATTTTCCTCATTTATTTATGATATTTTAATTTTCAGATTTATTTGAATTTATTTGACAATTTTAAGAATTTCTCTATTTTGCACGTGCAAAATATTTTTTTTGGTACAAACCTCCAATTTTAAATTTCTAGATAGATTCTCCTATTTATAATTAATTATATCGTAAAATTTAGGAATTTTTCTGAGTAAAGAAACTATTTTGATAAATACATCGAAAGAGAGGGGCTTTTACGTAAAAAGACGTTAGTATCTCTAACAAATAATAAAAATTCATTTTCACTGATTTTTGGGCTTTCCATGGTCATCATTAAAAATAAAATCTATTTAAAATTTATTTAGAGATGATTTGGTAAAGATTTAAAACAAATAAAGTGTTTTTGCAAATATGGAATTTAGGTGGATCTTGTGCAAATGTTTTCTTGGAAAGTAAAAGTCTGAAATTTTTAATTGGAATCTAATATATATTTATAGATATTATTTCTGAATTTTCATGAATTTTACGAATATTTTATGACATATTTGCAAATGCTACAAAAAGAGGGACTTTTGTGAAAATTACCAATTTGAGTACAAATCCAAATTTTTTAATTTTTGGGACCTTAAATTATGTTTCTATCCATGAGTTTTCATTCCTTGTTGATGTGTTTGTTTGGACCCCATTAGCAGTAGTTCTGAGGACAGAACTCTTCTAAGGAGGGAGTGATGTAGAACCTCGTATTTTCAAATATTATTTAAAGATTTGAAAATGAATTAAAATGATTTTCTGGATATTTAATAAGTATTTTCTGAAAATCTATCTCTTTTACACGTGCGAAACACGTGCAAATATTTTTGGCATAAATAACCAATATTATATTTTTAGTAAATTCTCCTAATTATAATGGAGTATATTCTAAAATTTGGGATTTTTCTGAGCAGAGAAACTATTTTTATAAATACCTCGAAAGGGAGGGGCTTTTATGTAAAAGTCTTTTGGATCTTAAATAAATTATGAAAATTCGTTTTTACTGATATTTTGGTTCTCCATGGTTATCATTTGAATTTAAATATATTTAGATTTTATTTAAAGTCGATTTGGTGAAGATTTAAACAAAAAGGGTGTTTTTGCAAATATGGAATTCATGTAGAATTTTGTGCAAAATCGCCACCCTGAGTGGTAAATCCGGATTTTTCTTATTTACTGGGCTGTGCTGGATTGCTGGACAACTCAGTGATAAGAAGATTTGATTTGGTTTTGATTTAGTTAATCTATTTTAACTAAGAAAAGGTTATATATGTAAAGTTATATTTTGGAAGGACTATTTTGCAAATGTATTTCTAAAACCCTAAATCCTTATTTCCGGCCTGTATAAAAGAGGGTGTGCAGCCGTCATTCGCTGCACAACACAAGTTTTATTATATCTTTTATTTTCTTGGTGATTGAAGAGGAGGATTTTGGATCTCACAAAAGAGGGGTTTTCTTGTTGGATCTCTTCATTCCTAAGGTGAGTGACATTGTTTTGTTTATTTTGTTTGTGTATATTGTAGATGAGTAGATATAATTGTTTGGTTGTTTTGTTTTTTTCTCTTTGATTTGTGTACGTCATATGAGAACAATATGAATGTTTAGATTGATTGGATGATGAATATGTATATGTATGAATGGATGAAAATTTGGATCTCCGAGAAGAACTCTGGATATCTACATATGAATGATGTTAGATCTGTTGAGAACCTAATATAAACTGTTAGTGGACTAATAATGTTAGATTTTCGTGGTGAACAGTCGACTGGCGAGTCGAAATAGTCGACTGCTACTGCTTAGGTCATATTTTCTTAAAATGTTGGATTAATGTTGATTTGATTGAGTTCGATAGATGCCATGCATAAATTAAATTAGAGATGAGAATTTGGACTATTGGTGAGTTGGATAAAAATAACTTGACCATGTTGAGGATAAATTGGTTTTGTTCATGGATCAACTATAGAGAATAGTTGAAATTTAGTTGAGGAATTTTGTGAATGATAAATGGTCTAGAGGACCAGGTTTTGAGGATTTGGGTTATGAGGAGTTAAATTGGGGATTTGTGATTGTTGTAAAATATGTTGTTTAAACTTGGATTTCTCAAATGCAAACCTTAAATCTAATTATTTTGGTATTAATAAGATTTGGAAAATAATACAAAGTTATTTTGTTATATGACTGATTCCTAAAAATCCTAGTTTTGACATATGCACAACCAAAATTATGCAGTCTGTAGGCCGACAGTCGACTGGCATGACCTTTCAGTCGACTGGTACGACCCGGCTGCTATGATCATTAGTTTTCTTGAAAATCCGTTCTGGACAGTCGACTTAGACCCTTTTCAGTTAACTGGCACAGTTAGAATATTTTCTTAAAAGATTTCTAGAGTTTCTCTCTGGTAAGCCGACTTATGACTTTTTAAGTCGACTTATATTTTCTGGTAAGTCGACTTATGACTTTTGTAAGTCAACTTATATTTTTTAGTAAGTCGACTTATGACTTCTATAAGTCAACTTATATTCTCTGGTAAGTCGACTTATGACTTTTATAAGTCAACTTATAACACTTAGCTTATTTACTTAAAACCATGGAATTTTCTTTCTGGACAGTCGACTTATGTTTTCTATAGTCGACTGATACTGATGTATCCTTATATCTATGAATGTTCTTTCAAATGATTTTTACTCTAAATGCTTTGATCTATAACTTATTATTCTAAAGGTTACTGTTTCTACAAAACATATATTTTCAAGATATTTTATAGTTATATTTGGATTCTGGAATTATATAAAGATTTGGGTTTTGTTGGAGAGGTTTCTCCTTATGATCGTTTTGACGATGGATTTGTGAATTGTGGTTTTGTTGAGATCTCTAGGAGTTGAGTGGGAGTCCTGTGAACCGGCAGTTGAGATTTGTTGAGTTAGGCATGAGGGGTCTTGGTTTAGTTGTTGTTGAAGTCCGGCAGGATACACTAACTCTAGAGATAAGGATTTTTGGTGTTTTAATAATAATCAACGTAAGTATAGGCTCATGATTTGTTAGTCCAACTAGAGCCATTTAGATGTTCGCGTGATGAGGGTCTACGGGCCTATTCACGGAACATGCAGGGTGCATTTGTGTGTTGAGGATCGGCAGACCTATTCACAGAATGTACCGGATGTATCTGCACGTTGAGTGTCATGAAGGCCTATTCGTGGGGTACATGGTATTTAGATGTTCGCGTGTTGACGGTCTATGGGCCTATTCACGGAACATGCAGGGTGCATTTGTGTGTTGAGGGTCGGCAGACCTATTCACAGAATGTACCGGGTGTATCTGCATGTTGAGGGTCATGAAGGCCTATTCGTGGGGTACATGGTATTTAGATGTTCGCGTGTTAAGGGTCTACGGGCCTATTTACGGAACATGCAGGGTGCATTTGTGTGTTGAGGGTCGGCAGACCATTCACAGAATGTACCGGGTGTATCTGCACGTTGAGGGTCATGAAGGCCTATTCGTGGGGTACATGGTATTTAGATGTTCGCGTGTTGAGGGTCTACGGGTCTATTCACGGAATATGCAGGGTGCATTTGTGTGTTGAGGGTCGGCAGACCTATTCACAGAATGTATCGGGTGTATCTGCATGTTGAGGGTCTTGAAGGCCTATTCATGGGGTACACAGCAGGGAGATGATTCTCCGGTTGTTGTTTTTGAGCTATTGTACATGATGCTTGCGCGTCGAGGGCGGTGATGCCTATTCGCGGAGTATTCTGAATCTTGTTTTCCATCACCGTAGTAGGATTAGTTGCATAACGAGGGGTTATCCCTATAAAGTGGAGATCGTTAAGGGCTTGCACCGGACCTATGTAGAGTGGGATGCATAGACTCCGACAAGTATGCATTAGAGAGTCAGCATATAGAGATTGTGTTTTCTTGACTTGGTTTTATGTATGTGGTTTTCCTGTTTTCTACACTTGACACCTAGTCTAGTTTCACTTGTTGTTTTCATTCCATGATGTTTTCATGCTTTACACCTTTGTTATTTCTCATTCATTTATCCCTGTTGTTAATACATGCTGTTGATGACTTTATGTTTTATGATTTAATCATGTTGTATGTTTTTATGTCACTCACACCATTTATGGCTGACCCCTTTAGTTTTGGGGGTTATGGATCATCTCTAGCCTCATGTGTTACAGGTTGTTGCTTAGAGTTTGGAGGCTGGGATGCTTGAGATAGTTTTAAGATAAACTGATGTAATAGAGCTTTGTGTAAAATTTTGTAAAAAGAAGTGTTGTAAAAAGAATGTTGTAATTCAAGGTGTTTTGTATTCCGCTGTGTTTGTAAATGATTGTTGTAATAAAAGTTTGGAATAAAATTATTCGTGTTTTTGGGCTATGTGTACTATTACATTGAAGTTGATGCTGGGATTGTGAAACGTATTTTCTAAGATATCATATTAGAAATTCGGGGCGCTACAATGCTTGATGGTTGGATAAGTAAATGGATTTGGTTTTATTTTAATTTATTTAACTTATTTAATTACTTTATTAAAGAATGGTTTATATATGTAAAGTAATAATTTGTTAAGGGATGTTTCCATAAACTTGTAAAACCCTAAAAACTCTAGATTTTGGACTATATTATGGCCACAACAGCCGTCCCTCTTCTCTGCAAAAATAAAATAAATTTTTACTATTAATTTCTTGGAGTTTTAAAGCGATGATCTTAGATTTTGCAAAAGAAGGGCTTTTTCTTATTCTTTATTAATTCGATTGATTTCTTCAATAAGGTGAGTGACATATGTTTGTTTTCTTATTGTTCTAAGCATGTTGTATGTGATGATTTGTGTATTAGAAAGCATGTTAATGATTTTATGATGATAATGTGAATTCTTAATGTGTGGATGAACTAAGAACCTTTTCATGAAAACTATGACTTTGATGATTAAACTTTTATATAGATGATTTGAAATTGTTAAAGAACCTAATAGAAATCATAAGTAGGTTAATCCCCTTCACATACTTGCTGTTTCGATTGATTGTATTGAGATTATTTGAAGAGATGCACCAAATTTGGATAAAGATGAGTTCTTAAATGTTGAGTATGCATACACACACGGTTTGGGATTTTGATGAGTAAAGAACTAGATGAATGATTGTTTTATTGCATGTATTCATGAGTAAATTGATGTAATCAGTGGGGTTTGTGTTTAATCAAGTTGTGTTAGGATTTTGGATTAAAAAAAATCAAGTTTAAATGATAAGAAGGGGTTGTAATCCTTGGGTATGATGGTGAATGGCCGAAAGTGGAATTTTGTGATTTATATGAAGTTTTCAATTGGATTTTGATTGTTTTAAGCTGAGATTGATTCTAAACCTTATAATAATTTTAATTGATGAGATTTGATGCTTTAACTGATGCAAAACAAACACATATACACATATTCACTTTTTTGAAGATTTCGATGAAATTTGCACTTTTATGGATTTAATATGGTTTTTTATTTGTTTTATAAACTCCTATATGTTATACAAGTTATGTCCAACTATCTCAGGAATTTAGTTTTTACAAATTTGCATTTTATAAAGTAAGTTAATGTATCAGTAAAACATGCACAACTTTCAAACTGCAGTCTGTACGGATCGACAGTCGACTGGTCATTTTTCAACAGTCCACTGTCACAGTCCTGGCTGATGAGTTTTATTGAGTTTTCGGATTTTCGCAAGATAGTCAACTGTCCATTTCCCAATAGTCGACTGTCACTGTCACTGACTGATGGTTTTCTTGAGTTTTGGATTTTTGCAGGACAGTCGACTGGCCATTTTTCAACAGTCGACTGTCATTGTTCTGACTGATGGATTTCTTGAGTTTTCTGATGTTTCTTTAAACGATGATTTCTTCGATATTATGGGTTATTAATCTACTGTTTTTAAATGACGTTTTACTACTGATTACCGTATTTTACAGAAAGTTATATTTTGTCTCTAATAGAATTTAAATTACATTCTCATGACTTTATAAAGAGAGATATGTGTGATTTTCAAAGGAATTGATGTTTCATGATATTCTACGACTTAAAAATATGATTTCTGCTATTTAATGTGTTTAATATTTTATTTGAATTATGTAATTTTATGAGCACATTAAATGAAGTTGGATTTTGTTGATTTACGAGATTTTCTTATTATAAACATTTTGATGATGGATTTGTGAGTTTTATTGAAAGTTTTGGTGTGATGGTTGAGTTGTGAGTCTTTAGAGATTGTGTGGGACCCTAGACACTGGCAGTTAAGTTTTTCTGGTTTGGCCAGTTGTGCCTGTATTATTGATCAGTTTAGTTAAGTCCGGTAGGGTACACCAACTCTTGAAGATTCATAAATAATTAACTAACTTAAAACGATAAGGACAGGCACTAGATGGTGATATGATGAAATGAGTGAAAACGTGAGTTACAGGACTCCAGAATGATCCAAGGAGAGATATTTCCCAGTATTCCGGGACGAAGGACGTATGGGCCACAGAGTGATCTGCAGAGTGGGATTGACCTCTAGTATTTCGAGAACAAGAGCGATGCTCATGGAATGTTTGTGCAATGAGGGTTTCAGGATGACCTACGGAATGAGGCAATCTCCAGTTTCCAGGACGATGGACGTAAGGGCCACAGAATGATCTGCAGGTGGGATTGGCCTCCAGTATTCCAAGGGCGAGAACGGATACTTGTAGAATGTCTGAATCTCATAGTAGTCATCGTAGTAGGATTAGTTGCATAGCGGGGGGATTAAACCTTATCAAGTGGAGAACGTTAAGGGCTTGCACCTGGACCTATGTAGAGTGAGATGCATAGAATCTGACAAGTATGCATTATAGAGTTAGCATATAACATTGGTGTTTTCTTGACTTGGTTTTATGCATGTGTTTTCCTATTTTTCTACACTTGCCACTTAGTCTAGTTTCATTTGATGTTTTCATGTTTTATTTACAGTTATTTCTTATTTCATTTATTCTTGTTTTTGATACATGATGTTTATGACTCTATGCCTTATGTTTTATTTATGTTGCATTTAATTTATGTCACTCACAACGTTATGACTGACCCCTGTAATTTTGGGGGTTAGGGTTATCTCTAGCCTCATGTTTTACATGTAGGTACCATTAGCTTGGGATTTGGATGCATGGAGTAAAATGATATATGGCTTATGTAAATTGTAAAAGAATATGTTGTAAAAGAAAGAAATTGTAATTCAAGGTGTTTAATTTTTCGCTGTGCTTTGTAAACAATTGATGTAATTAAAAGTATTAATTTTCTCTGTATTTGGTTGCTATGTTTATTATTACATTGAAGTTGATTTTTAAATCGTGCAATGTATTTCTGAGATATTATATTAAAAATTTGGGGTGCTATGGAGTTGGTATGAAAGCATGCTTCAATTAGTAATTTTAAACATAGTACGTGGAATAAAAATAAATGGACATTTGATGTGTGAGAACCTAGGTGGACATTAGATGTGTGAGTACACAAGTGGACATTAAATAGAACCTAGGTGGACATTAGAAGTGTGAGTACCTTGGTAGACATCTGATGTGTGTGACTTGATTGTTTGGTCATGAAGACCTGTAATGGGATTTAGACTGTTTGTATACTTAGACTTGAATAAAATTTCTTTATTGGAAGTGCATTGGTTATTTTTGCACAAAGCATATACTTTTCTCACTAGCTTTTTTGACCTATTTTGTCCGCTTTATGCATTTGATATTTTATTATTACCCCCTCAACTTGTATATTTTCTATCTTACTTACTAATATTCACTATATCTTTTCTATTTTCCTCATTGTGTATAATTTTGGGATTCTATGATTTTTGCCAGTATTTTTTTCAGTTATTAAATTTAATTATCTACGCTACATTCTTTTAATTATTTATTCTCTAGTATTTTTTTTAAATGTTTTTTAGTTTTGTAGTTCTCACTCTTGTATCCTATCACTTTTACTATTTTACATTTGTTTGCTTACTAGATAACTTTTGGGTAATTAACTTATTTCTACTTTTTATTCGGTTTCTTTTATTGACAGTGATTAATTTTATTTTAGTTTATATATCTCTAACCGAGTTTATATTCTTTCTATTCATTAGCACAAACATTAAGATTTCACTAATCGTCTTGTTTTTCTTTTAAGAACTGTTTCTATGACTTTACTATTGGTTCTTTACTATTGGTTCTTACTTTTTATTCTTTTGTCCAAATTATTATTTTGCAACTTTTGCTTTAATTCAACAGTGCATTCTTTAGGCATTTCACAAGCCCATTTTTATTTTTGCAACTCTTACTCATTTCCTTCTTGACTTTTTTTTTATCTTACTTTCATGCGCTTTTCATTACTCGTATATTTTGCTATTAGTTTTTCATATTACATTGAGTTTTGAATTACTACGTGTGAAGTTATTATTGCTACTTCTATTTCCTTTTATTATTGTTTTGCTATATTATAAAATTTGGTTTTGCATATTTACTTTCATTTTTTTTATATACTTGGATTTTTCGATACTATATTTTCTATTATTTTGTATTGTCTTATTTATTTTGGAGCATTTAAACTTGATTGCAATATTTTACTCATATAAATATGATATACCTCTGCACATTTAAATTTTTATTATTGATTATGTTTTTGCACTTTATATTCAATACCTTTATTATTACTTACGGTTGACTGCTTTTGTAACCCCTGTTTCCATTAATACGTATTTTTAAAAGTATTTTTCTATATTTAAATCCTCATTATCTTATAACTATTTTTTTTCTTAATTGATTTTATTATTTAAACTATTTTTAGAGCCCAATTCTTTATTCTAAGCCAAGTTTGTATTTTGATTTTATTAATTATTAATATGAAACCCAATTGTTTAATTGTTATTTTAACCCTAATTCTATATTTTGATTTTTATTATACTTTTAACCTGAGCCCAAAATTTAGCCCAACATCTTAATTATTTTATTGAATTACTTTGAGCCCTTTTTAAGCCCAAGCCCAAGCCCACTAACCCAGAACCCATATAATTGTACAAACTCCCTACCCGTATACAATATTTCCCTCTACCCTACTTTTATGTCCCGTACTCCAACTCCCCACTTCTCAATCACCGTACCTGCACCATCCCCCATCACCTCGTAACTACCCCCACACTCTCACCACGTTCCCCACTTTCTCTCCCCTTTGTTTAAAACAGAGCACTCCCCCTATTCATTATTTTATATATCATATTATATCAAACCCCTTACTCCCGTTCTCTCTCTCTCTCTCTCTCCCATTCAATTGCTCCCTCTCTATTCTCAACCAAAGAACAGAGGAACCCACTCCCTCCTTCCACTTCGTCTTCTTCACTCCCACACCATTCCTCATCGCCATCCCTACTGCCGTTCCACCTCCGCCTCGTGCCGACCTCCCGTTTCTTCCCCGTCGAGACCCTCGGCAACTCAACCGCAAGTCGCCTTCACTCGAGCTCCGTCTCTGCAGACTTCCCCTGCGTCGCCGCCCCACCACTGCTCTCCGCCTTCCACCGTCGTCTTCCCCGTTCGCCCATCCAGTTGACCCCGCAGCACCCTCGAGCTCCACCGTCATCGTCGCCATCCCCCCGTTCGAGCTCCCTCCGCCATTGCCAACCCCGACCTCAAGCTTCAACTTCACCATCGTCGAACCCAACACTTCGCCACTGCCACTCAACCACCACTCGCCTTTTCTCTCCATCTTCAACCTCGACTCCTCGCCGTGCTGTGCTGCCACCTCCTCGTCCTCGACGCCATTGCCACCTTTGCCATCGCTTGCCTCTGCTTCCGAGCGCCTCCAGCTCAATCTAGCACCGCTCGTCTTCAACTTCTCCATCGACGTGCCACCTCACCACCAGCGTCGCCACCTCCACTCTATCACCCTCATCTCCGATAGCAACATTGCACTCCTCCTCTCCTCGTCTCAGTCGGGGACTACGACCCATCGCCGAAGGATCAGTGCCACTCCCCTGCGCGTCGTCTCCCTGAGCGCACCACCGCCTGAGCCGTCCTTTGCTTGAAGCCAGTCGTCGACCCATCGCTGAAGTCGCCGCCCTCTTTTCCCGCGCTCACTTCTCTCCCGTGAGCTCCCTTTCTCTCTTTGTCTCTCCCCCTTTTTCTCTCTCTGTGGGTTGAAAAAGGTGAAGAAGAAGGAAAAGAATTGGAGTTATTGGGTTATTGTATTGCTGTTGGTGTTTGGGTTGGTGTGTACCTCTGTCTAGTATTGAAGTTGCTATTTTGGGTGTTGTGGGGATTGGGTTGTTGTATTGGTAATGGTGTTTGGTGTTGTGATGTGAAGTTGGTGTGTTGCTGTTTTGGAGTTTGTTGAAGGAGTTGTTGCTGAAGTGAAGTTAGAAAGTTGTTGACTGCTATTTTGGAGTTTGCTTTGTGGAGTTGCTATTGCTGATTTGGCGTGGCTGCCACATATTTTGTACGTGTTCTACTGCCCGGGATACTGATCCCGTTATTCTGTCTTAAATTTAATCGTCGTCAGCTAACAGGCAAGTATCTCCTTGTACAAATTCGTTGGTCTAGTACAAGCTCCTTTGCAAAATACTGCAAGTATATTTTTTACTCTATTCGTATTTTATATAATCCATTGATCTCGTATTTGTACATGATCGCCAATACCTTGTCACCCTATGCATTGCATGAACACGATACACATTTATACTCTTATAATTATACATGATGTTGTGCATGAATTGCTTGTTACTAGATTGAATGTTGTTATAATATCTTTTATTCTTGATTAAGTGTTATGCATGCCATTAGTTGCATTCACATGTTTTATAGGTCCTGAAATATGTTCTTCTACATTGCATAAGTCTTGATACTTGATCATGCTATGTTACCCGTCCTTGTTATTGCATGTAGATATTGTTCATGTTTGATTGTAATAAAAAGATAACAAGCTGGGGTATGAAGGAAAAAGATTTAGTAGTGGGAAATATAGGAGAGCGTACTCGGACGGGGGCTCGTGGTTCCCTGATGCAAATTTGCAAGTTGCAAATTGTAAATTTGCGAATTTTATGTTCTATGTTTCACGCTATGTTACACTATGTCCACATTGCACATATCTTGATACAAGATATACTTGACTTGACTTGATATGTTTCCCGGGTACGTGACCTATAGAATCCACTACTAGTATAAACGTTCACTTGATTGCGAGTAGCAACCATGTGGTATGGGACGCATGAAGTGCTACCTTGTTAGGTTAATAAAAGACATGACATTAATACGTACACTTGCATGATCCGTTTACATGTTACATGGTTATGATGACTTGTTTACTTGTCTACATGTTACTCGTTTATGTTGACACGTTTACTTGCTTGCTCGTTCACATGTTACATGTTTCCGTGGATTATTTAATTATTTACATGCATGCTATTTGTTCCATGAGGTCTTATTCTTGATTCTGTTGCATGTTATATTTGCTCTATTATATGATTCTTGATTCCTTGTTCTTTTCCTGCTTTTGTTTTGTTTTATAATTGTCCCGTTAGCTTGTACAACTTGCAGCCTGTGACTTGCATTAACGGGTACCTCTTTGTCTCTTCCTTTGAAATAATATACTTGCAGGCCCGGATGGAGAATTTTTCGAAGGTGTTGCTGAACAGAGATTCTAGTGTTGTTTAATTTCATGTTATTTTAATTCCTGTTTACTCATGTACTCTTTGTTGTAATCCGGGTATGTTTGACCCGTAACTATGTTTCTTTTCTAGTTGTTGGTTATGTCCTGTATTAAGTCATGTACTTTGTCATCCTATTGTGATTTTACATGCTTGTGTGGTTGATATTATTATCTTGTTGTTGAATTAAATATACAGCTTATGAATGATGTATCTGCATCATTCGCTGGGCCTCGGTTACGTGCCTGTGTTCCCGTATTCTGGGAAGCGGAGCGTGACAGCTTTTGTTGTAATCACTTTTTATAGCTACTTATTAATTTTGTTGCTTTATACTTCTCGAATGTACTACATGCACTCACTACTTATATTTTACCTAATTTTTATTATGATTACATTCTTGATTTCTACATGTACTTCCTACTAATTACTTTATATGTACCATATATTTCAACATACTTGCTATGCATATGATTTTACACTTGTTTAATTCCTACATTACTGTATATTTTTATGATATATTTATTGTGTAAATTTGCTACACTGCATAATTATTTTCTCATTCACATTTGCATTGTGCTTATGCATTCATTTCATTCCATTTTTCTCCTTACTTTAATAGATCATTTTCACTACTACTATTTTGTACTATGGTGTTTGGTATTTATAATTTACACATTTATTTTGATATTCCATCGTGTGACTTTCAAATCTATTTCTTACTTTTTCTGCTATTTTTACATCACGAATTTTCAAACATAACATCATACTTAAATTAAATTTCCAGTATCCCTGTGCATATGGAAGGTACATCTTCCATTTCACCATTTCGGTTAGTGTCGAGATGGTAAATATGCAACTCGATGTCAATAGAGGCAAATTGCAACTGGATGTCGGGGAGACAAAATGTGCAACCGAATATCCAAATGGCAACCTGTAACCTGATGTCGTGAAGGCAAATCAGCAACTTGATGTTTAAGGTGGAGATTTTCTACATAATTGCTAATTGATATTTCAAGGCTTTTTACTTATATAATGAAACTAATGGGAAAGAAATATTTTCTTTATGACATTTTGTTTATACAATTACACTTTATGTTTCCATACAATTTGAACTAGTATAGTTGATTTTACTCTATTTTTTGTTTACAAAATTTTTCAAGATTGAGTACATCAACTATGGTCTAAGTTTTCGTTACCGTTTTGCAATTCTTTAACATTTTAGATTTCTCACTTACTTTTATTTTCTCGTCCTAATTAATGATTTGATACTTACTTTTGAACTTCTTTTAAGTCTTCTTGCATATATATTTTGGTCTATTTTACTCGTTACCTTTTTTGCTTTTGGAGTATTGATTATAATGTCAACATTCACTAATATACTCATTATTATATGTCTTTTATATTCATTGTTATTAATATTTTCTTTACTTAGCTAAATTGTTCGTATTTCTATGTATCTTGACTGATTATTTTCCAAAACTATTTTTTTATAACCTTTAAGTATGTGTTCCTTCGTTGTTTGTATGATTATCAACATTTTCATATTTGGGTTTTATCTCTTCACTTTTGACTTCTTATTCTATAACAATAGTCTTACTATTTTCTCACGTTACGGGATTAATTATGTATTCTATTGTATTTCTTATACTTTTGCCATGTCAGTTTTCACCTTTTACTTTCGAGATATAATCATATGTTATTTTTTGTTTTTCTTAGTAATTGAATCCAACAATAAAATAATGATAGAGTAAATTTTCGAAAATGTTTTGTAAGTTTTGTATTTTGTTTTCTTTTGCTTAGAGTAGTTCTGAGGACAGAACTTTTCTAAGGGGAGAGTGATGTAACACCCCGCAAAATAAAATGATTTATTTTTGCATTATTAAATAGTATTAAATTGGTAAAGTTTTCTATTTTGACTATTTTCTTGAAATAGAAATTTTGCACGTGCAACCCACGTGCAAAGTTATGAATTTTGAATTCTTGAAATTTTATGGCTAATGATTTATTTTCCTTATTTATTTATGGTATTTTAATTTTCAGATTTATTTGAATTTATTTGACTATTTTATGAATTTCTCAATTTTACACGTGCAAAACACGTGCAAAATAATTTTTTTGGTGCAAATCTCCAATTTTAAATTTATGGATAGATTCTTTTATTTATAATTAAGTATATCCTAAATTTTGAGATTTTTCTGAGTAAAAAAACTATTTTTATAAATACTTCGAATGAGAGGGGCTTTTATCTAAAAAGCCGTTTGTATCTCCAACAAATAATGAAAAATTTTTTTACTGAATTTTGGGCTTTCCATGGTCATCATTGAAAATAAAATCTATTTTTATTTTATTTAGAGTTGATTTGGTAAAGAATTACACAAATATGGTGTTTTTGCAAATATGGAATTTAAGTGGATCTTGTGCAAATGTTTTCTTGGAAAGTAAAAGTCAGAAATTTTTAACTGGAAAATCTAATATTTATTTGCAGATATTATTTCTGAATTTTCTTGATTTTTACGAACATTTTATGACATATTTGCAAAATATTACAAAACGATGGACTTTTGTACAAAATTACCACTTTGAGTACAGATCCGATTTTTTTAATTTCTGGGCTATGCTTGATGGTTGGATAACTCAGTAGTAAATGGATTTGGTTTTATTTTAATTTATTTAGCTTATTTAACTACTTTATTAAAGAAAGGTTTATAGATGTAAACTAATAATTTGTTAAGGGATGTTTCCATAAACTTGTAAAACCCTAAAAACTCCAGATCTCAGCCTATATTATGGCCACTATAGCCTTCCCTCTCCTCTGCCAAAATAAAATATATTTTTACTATTAATTTCTTGGAGTTTTAAAGCGATGATCTTGGATTTTGCAAAAGAAGGGCTTTTTCTTATTCTTTATTAATTCGTTTGATTTCTTCAATAAGGTGAGTGACATATGTTTGTTTTCTTATTGTTCTAAGCATGTTGTATGTGATTATTTGTGTATTAGAAAGCATGTTAGGGATTGTATGATGATAATGTGAATTCTTGATGTGTGGATGAACTAAAAAATTGAACCTTTCATGAAAACTATGACTTTCATGATTAAACTTTTATATAGATGATTTGAGATTGTTAAAGAACCCAATAGAAATCTTGAGTAGGTTAATTCCCTTCAAATACTTGCTGTTTTGATTGATTGCAACTCCATGAATTTATTTATCAATTCCATGAATTTATTTATCAATTTTCCTTTAGAGTATAGATAGTTGAATTTTTTTTCTCAACCTACAACAACTTTAGAGTTTTCGTGTAGTAGCAGAGCCATTCACAAGAACTCATGGAAATCATTAACATTTGCTCAGACTCATTAGTTTGCTCTGTAGGAAACCAAACTTCTTTGGTTGGTTTACCCGCCTGGCAGGGCATTTGATATGCAGTAACGTAATACCTTACTTAGTCTATTATTCTCTTTCACTAACAGGGAAGAAATCATAATACTTAGTCTGTTATTCCCACAGGGAAGGCCCACTGATCTAGAAAACTAGGTGGCAAACTAGTGATGAATCATATTACTGGTTTGTTGTATTTTATATTCTTGAGTGTAATGTGTATCTTCATTTTATAAGTAACGACTATATATTTATGTTCTTGTATGTGTGTCTTAAAGTCCATTACCACCATTGCATCTTTTTATGATAGGGTTTCATGCCTTCTTTTATTTATTCATTCTCTTATTGTTGATTCATTTTACATTTTAAGTATAAAATCTGTTCAGATCTTTCATCTTGATCAATCTCAATTTCTGATTTTATACTTGACTCAGCAGAAAGAGTGTTATTTTTATCCTTTTAATCTTTCCATCATTTTGTTATTTTTTTGGAACATTCAAACTGATAATTTTGCATACAAGTAGGCAGTTGTTTATGAATGATTTCTTGAACCTTCTTCCTTCCATATTTAGCTTTGTTGGTCCTAGTTTGTACTTGTTCTAAAGTGTTTCCTCATCATCTTCCTAAAATGTTTTTGTACTCCTAATTTGCACACCACAGTTGTGACATGGTTATTCACTCCCCCATCTAAAATTTTATATAATTTTTCAGGATGATTATGGCCTTGATTCTTGATAGTTTGTTTATGTTTATCTATAATAATGTACAACAGTACTATATATCAAAATGGGATAACAAAGATTATAGGAATGATGGTATATACTTTGTTCCCCAGGGAGATCAATAAGTATACTCTGTTTATCATTGCAAGGGATACAGGGACACACACACACCAATATAGGGAACAATTACATCCAGTCTGTAAGCCATATACCTGTGTATGCAATTGTTCATGCACATATGAGATACCTATAAAATGCCTATTTAATTTTTTTTTAAATAAAATTTGCACATTATCTGTGAAGTATATATATAGAACTAGATTCTCGATATAGGAAGCTTAAAACTATTTGACCAGAAGAAGTATATATACTGATCACATTTACAATTTTCCTTTAGTATTATAACTTTCCTCCTACCAGTACATTTTAACATATACTGATCATTTACAAGAGCAAATTGATGAAGCATAGCATGTGCGCGTTCAATTGGGGTGTTCTACTTGATGGAGCTGACTTTCAGTTCATTTCTATGTTAGTACATATGATATTACTTTATATGACACATTTTGACTTCGTTACTTGGATCTACTACTATTAATATGACAGGTATATCAGAGTATTGTTAATGGCCTTGTGCTTCTCTTACAGTATGTGCATAAGTGCATTAGTTTTCTTGTGCTATTATGTTCCTAGCTGTTCAGATATAACCACCATCAAATTGCAAGAGTAATGGATTCAAGAACCATTCACTTAATTTCCACTCATCATATTTCTTTTTTCTCAAAATTGTTTTGTTTTATTTTTACAGGTGTGACTTTATTTAGATTTACGGTACAGTCATCACGCCATCATGCTCACTTGAATTGCTGTCAGATGTCTTAAACTAATTAGCCCTTGCTTAAAACGACTATTTATCAACCTTAATTGAGACAGCAAATGCAAGAACAATAATACTATTGCTGTCAGATGTCTTATTTAGATTTATTAATTATTCTTTTGTTTTTTTTCCGCACAGATCGGCCCTATCAATCCATCAAATGTGAGTAGTACAGAACAAGGAAATTCAAATAATGAGAATTGAAGCGACTCGAGGGGTATGTAGTAGTGGTCGGCCAAGTCTAGATCGATGTCCTTATTGTATTTGTTGTTGTTTTAAGTATTGTATGTGATATTTGAATGTTAAGTACTATATGGGTTAAGTATGACACTTTAACGTGTTATGTACTGTGGTGAATTTGGATAATTAATGGAATGTATGGCAGTTTATTATCCTTAATTCTTGTGTTTGGTTTTGAATTGCGCATTAATATGCCTGAAATTGGTTGAATTATTTGTGAATTAGTTTACAGGTGATTGAAATGATAGTGCATTGAATTGTACTATATTTTTTGCTGTTTTGTATATAATTGGCTGGAAAATATTAAAAGAACATACACCGGTGTTTCATAAAACGCCGGTGTATCTATGTATTTATTTGAGATTCGCGATATAGCAGCGTTCATGTAACGCCGGGGAATAGATATAAGTGAAAAAAAAGGGCAGTTAGAAATACCCATGCACCGACGTGTTTCGACCGCCAGTGTATGTTAATGAAATACTGGCGTTTTTCTGCCAGTGTATGTTAATGAAATACCGGCGTTCGGAAAAAATGCCAGTGAATACCCCCCCATTCCGCGACGCGCGCTTCAGCGTCGATTGCACCGGCGTTTTCATAAACGCCGGTTAATGTTTCCCCGATGTTTTTAACCGCCGGTGAATATACAAAAAAACGCCGGTAAATCCATCCTGTGTTGTAGTGCGTGGTTTTTTTACAGATCTTATACACCCAAAAAAAAACCCATCTCTATTACCAGTTCCATATCACAAAATTAAAAGATGGGTTTCGACTCTTATTCTTAAAAACCCATTTTATAATTTCTAGGTTCTAATTCTTAATTAATGTTTTGCTTCCCTAACCCTAGTAACAAAACAATCCCCAATCCTGCACCGTGCGTCCTCCATCGCCGTGCCACCTCCGTCGCCGCACTGCCCCCGTCGCCGTGCCACCCCCAACGCTGTGCCGCCCATCCTCCTTCGCCATGCCACTTCCCAAAAAGATGAACCTGAAGCTCCCAAAAATATGAACAAACAGAGAAGATCTCCACATCTCCACGATATCAGCATAAAACTTGTACAAACCCAAAAGAAGTTTAAAAGCAGGCTAACACAAAAGACATAGTGATGCAGAGATAAAAGTAAAAACCCCCAAAATTAGCACCAATCACTGTAAAGCGAGTTGAAATCACAGTAAAACATAGATAAAAAACCCCTAAATCAATTAGATGAGAGCTAGATGTTTCTAATCATGAAACTTTCTAGAATCAATTTAAGGATGGCACTGATGGTCCTAAACTGGAAGGATTGACAACAGAAGGTGCTTTAAAAATTATATTTTCTCCCATCACTAAGTTATGTTGTAGAATATGATATGTGCATCAGTAGTTTGTTTTCTCTTTTGGAATTAAACTTCTTGAACAATTAGTCAATGAATTTATGTTGTTTAGTATGAAAAAGTTTCCAGAGTTAAAAAAAAATCTAGACTAGAAAGCTTCTTTTTGGGTGGGTTACAATCTACACAATATTAACATCAGCATATCTTCCAAGCTTAGCATGGATTGCAGGAAATTTGCTATTGAAGACCGAGAATAAGGGAAATGGAGATCTGGACCAAAGGTGTGTTAGGTTAGTAGCAGGAGGTGAAAAAGTTAATGAGGTAAGCCAAAAAAGGAAAATGGGTGGAGGTGTAAGGAAAAAGTAGTCTTTGTCGTGGCAAAGATGATCTCATTTGAGCTGAAGCAAGACGTAAGATTCATGTGAACAATCTTAACTTGGAATTCTATATGTTAGGGTTAGGGAAGTAGTTAATTTTAAGAATCAGAATCTGGAAATTAATAGATGGGTTTTTGAGAATAAGAATCAAAACCCATCTTTTAATTTCGTGATATGGAACTGGTAATTGAGATGAGTTTTTTTTTTTTTTTGGGTGTATAAGACCTGGAAAAAAACCATTTTTTTTTATATTTTCAAACCAGATGAATTAGAGCCATTCATCTCAATCCCCTCATATCCAATGGTTATAATTAATATTTCTCATTTTCCTATTTTAAGATGTTCCTCATTGGATCACTATATATATATATATATATATATATATATATAGGGTAAAAGGGATATGAGCAACTTGCTCATTTAATAAATGAGCAATTGATGAGGTGACATGCATGTGATACATTGAGTATCTAATCACTTTTAGGATTTTCCAATCACATGCATGCCACCTCATCACTTGCTCATTTACTAAATGAGCAAGTTGCTCATACCCCTTTTTCCCATATATCTATACTATTATTAAGCAAACTTTCATTTTGGTGGCTTTTTACTATCATGCCCCTATATACATAAAAGCTAAAAAAATATATAAGATTAATTCTGTAATTTTCACTTCACATTTAAAATCTCCATAAAATTTTGTTCTCTCAAAAATCGAAACCGTCTCTTCCTCTCCCTCCATCGAATCCGTGCATTGCATGTGCATATCCCCATTACAAATTGCACGTGCCAACCCATAAAACGTGCATCGCACGTGCGGATTACTAGTATATATATATATATATATATATATATATATATATATATATATATATATATAGGGTAAAAGGGATATAAGCAACTTGCTTATTTAGTAAATGAACAAGTGATTATGTGGCATGCATGTGATATATTGGACAACTAACACTTTTAAGAATTTTTTAATCACATGCTTGCCACATCATCAATTGCTTATATACTAAATGAGCAAGTTGCTCATACCCCTTTTCCCCATATATATATATATATATATATATATATATATATATAGAGAGAGAGAGAGAGAGAGAGAGAGAGAGAGAGTCTATTAAGAGCTGGGAAGCTGGGCTCCTTATCGGAAGCTGGAGATCTCAGCCATCCGATCTAGAGTGATTCAGATCGAATGGCTGAGATCAGATCCCGTTCTCCATCTTGTTTTGTTGAGGGTAAAATGGTCATTTTCCCCCTCTCCTTATCTTTTGGCTTCCTGGCTCCCATCTCACTCCCGCTCTCTCTTCGATCGTAAGAAACCCTAGTCTCCTCTCCTTTTCTTACTCCCGCGCTCTCCTTCTTCGATGAAACCCTAATCGTCGGAGAGAAACCCCCATTCTCCTTCTACGATTTCTACTTTCTTGAGCTCATTCACTCACTTCGACGAGAAACCCTAGCCCCCAAATCCGCTGGTCTCAGTGGTCTCTTTCTCTCTCTCTGCGATCGAAGACCCAAATCGCAATTAGGGTTGCGAGGCTCTCTCTCTCTCTCTTCGACGTCAAACCCAGCTTCCGATTAGGGTTCGATTCCTCATCGATTCGAATAGAAACCCTAAACTGATCTCCATCTCCATCTCCAACTTGGGTAGAGGTCAAATTTCAACTTGGGTAGAGGTAAAGGTTATATCTTTATTAGAATTACCCCATTAATTTTATTTTTGGCAATGAGCTTGTTGTTGCTCTCATTTTTCCTGAAACTGGGCAAGTTTGGAAGTGTTCTGATGCATTTTTTCCCCTAAATCTGGGCTAAGATGACTGCTGATTTGATGCTCATGCTTTGATGTCAATATTTTTGCTATGGCAGTGATGAAATCACACTATTATGCTTCATGATGAGATTACAATGTGGTGATATTACACTAATGCACCTAATTTGGTTATGACTGTGATGATATTACACTGTTATGCTTCATTCATAATTTAGGGATTGAAGATTTTCTGAATTTGGGCAATGATGAACTTAATTTGGGTCTCTTTTAGTTTTGCACTTTGTTTTGTCATGGTGCATTACACTTCTGCTGCTTCTTTGAATATGAGTTGTGTTTCTGAGGCTCTATCCTTCAATAGTCTTTCATTATGATCACTCAGATCACTGAGAAGTCATTATGGCTCTCTGAATATGAGATTGGTTTTGACATGGTATATTTCACTATTGGTGATGCATTCATTATGCTTCCTCAGACAATTTCCTAATCTTCATGAAATGTGATATCCAAAAAGTTCTGAGCCTAAATAGTGAAGAAATTAGTGTGATGCTGAGCCAAATAGTTGCCTTTAGAATTGTGTTTCTTGCATCCTTTATTTTATTAATTAATCATTAGTCTAATTTTTTTCTATTAATAGAAAGCATGATCTCAAGCTTTATGAGTTGTATGTTGTGGTTGCATCTTTGATTCACCCAAATATTTCTAGTTGATTTTATCAGTTCATTTATAAAAATAAAAAAATGCATGAGAAAATGAGAGGAAGCTGATGTTTGGTGTTTATTATTCTGTTGATGACAAACACATTAACTAGTCAGTCTTACTCAGTTCCAAATTATGAGAATAAGAACCGAACATGCATATTCTTACATACTCCTAGTTTGTAAGTGTAAAATAATTGTTGTTTTTGGGTGCAGAAATTTTTATAGTAATCTCTCTGCTTGATGTTTATACAAAAATTTGCATCCTAAAATCTAATAAGTCTTATTCAAATAATGATAATACATCAAGTTTATATATTAGGTCCTGTTTATAATCTTATAATTTAGAAAGAGTGTGATCAGCATAAATCTTAATTTTATGAATTCTCTTATTCCAATTTGACCTAAGGGATTAAGTTACTAATTATGTAGCTGATGTTTGGTATGGGTTTAGTAAGAAACATTTGCAAAATTTCCTAATTATGTATAGTTCCGATCCAATTCTCTAATTCTTCTCTTATTAAATATATTGACAAGCAAAATCAGTACTGTTTTGAATCTTTTTAGAATCTTGATTAGAAATATATGTTCTTTGTCGTCTCAGCACCAAAGAAGAGCTCTCACAAGTTCGTTCTCTCTCTTCGACGGAAAACCCAAACTGCGATAAGGGTTTCGATTTCTCGGCTCATTGGGTTCTGCCTTTCCCAGATTCCGGAGGGAAGTGTTTGACTCTCATAAATGCTTTTATGATTTCTGTTTAAGTTCTTGCATTTTCATTCGGTTTTGCGTGTAGGCAATGATGAAATTGATTTTGAATATGTGACTTGAGAGTAGCTCAATTCATCAAATTTTGATGCAACGATGACTCACAATGATCGATAGTATCAGTATAATTTTTGTAAGCTCAGAACGTTGGATACGTATGTGGTCACAATGATTGATAGTATCAGTATAATTTTTGTAAGCTCAGAACGTTGGATACGTATGTGGTGGATACTCATTTACGTCGTTTGGTGTTTGATTCTCTCCTTCGGTGTGTTGGGTTAGGCAGTGATGCTAAACACTTTATGATCTGAATAATTATTTCAATCCTGTTTTAAGTATTCTTGATTATATATCTATCATATCCTAGTTGGCGCGGCACTCCAATGCAGCCCTACATATGAATAGTGTGTTCTGAGCCTATTGGTTTTTTTAGTCTATATATATTCATGAGTAAGTCTATTCTGTGTGCTTGGTCCATTGAGTGTGAGAAGATAAGAGATAGGGGTTTTTGATTTTACCCCTTTTACCCCCAAACATTCTGAAGATAAGCGGTACCGAATATGAGTCGTTCCGTCGCGATCAATCGCGAACGAATGGCTAAAAACCCCCACTCTAGATAAGGATTTCAGCTCCCAAGCTCTTAATAGACTTACTCGATATATATAAGACAGTTGATGATAAGCTCCGAACAACACAAACAGATCATGAAGTATCAAATTTTGTCAGCTCAGAAGAAACACAAACAGATCTTGACACTATACAATAAACTATATATTAGGCAGTGATGGTGTGTTGGTGTAGGCAGTGATGCTAAACACTTTATGATCTGAATAATTATTTCAATTTGTTGTATTTATTCTTGATTATATTTCTATCATATCCTAGTTGGCGCGGCACCCCAATGCAGCCCTAGTTATGAATAGTGTGTTCTGAGCCTACTGAATTTTTATTACCCCCATGTTCAGTGTATATTGTTCTGAGCTTACAAAATTTGAAACTTCATGCCCAGCTTCTGTTTGTCCTGAGCATACACAATTTGATACTATCTGTCTAGTTTCGAAGAGTTCATTTTTCTGTTTGTTCTGAGTTAACAAAATTGATACTTCATGATGTGTCTCTGTTTGTTCTTGGCTGGTTTACCAAATTTGATACTACATGCTCTGTTTGTGTTGGTTATAAGCTTACAAATTTTGATACTTCAGACTTTGCTTGTGTTATTTATGACCTTGCAAAATTTGATACTTCATGGTCTGTTTGTGTTAGTCCTGAGCAAGGGTAAAATTTGATGCTTCATGATCTGTTTGTGTTAGTTCTGAGCTTACAAAATTTGTAACCTCATGATCTGTTTGTGTTAGTTCTGAGCTTACAAACTGTGACACTTCATTGTATTACTCTGTCTCTGTTTGTTATGAGCTTACAACCATTTGATACTTCATTATCTGTTTCTGTTTGCTCCCAAGCAACTTGTTTCTCAGTTTACGTTTTTGCCGAGGTAACAAATTTTAAACTTCATGTTCAGCGTTTGTTTTTCTGAGCCTACCATATTTAGTACATGATTTTTTGTGTTCTGAGCCGACTATATTTTGTAATTATTTTGTCGTTTCCAGGTTAAATGAGTTATGTTTGATTTTGATTTCAGGTTGATTCCAGCATGAAGTGCTTCTTGTGCTTCTTGGAGCTATTGAACAGTGGACTACGCGAAAAGTTGACATTTGCAGCAAACTACTGAACATTGTATTACGTTGTACAGTTTGTGTTAAGTTTCAGTTTTTTGTAAAGTGTCAGATGTGAAGAACATTTGTTACGTTGTACATGTTTTTGTAAAGTATTACCTTACATTTCTATGAAGATCGAATTTCTTCCAGATATTCAGTTCATTATTGTTTTGGTGTCATGATTAAAATTTTGTGATTGTTTTGGTGTATTACGCAGCATGAAGTATCAAAATTTTGTAAGCTCAGAACTGACAGAAACAGACCAAGAAGTATCAAAATTTTGTAAGCTCAGAACTAACACAAACAGAGCATGATGTGTACAAATTTTGTAAGCTCAGAACCAACAGTAACAGACCATGAAGTATGACAATTTTGTAAGCTCAGAACTGACAGAAACAGACCAAGAAGTATCAAAATTTTGTAAGCTCAGAACTAACACAAACAGAGCATGATGTATACAGATTTTGTAAGCTCAGAACCAACGCAAACAGAACATGAAGTATGAAAATTTTGTAAGCTCAGAACCAACAATAACAGACCATGAATTATCAAATTTTGTAAGCTCAGAACTAACACTAACAGATCATGCGGTATCAAATTTTGCCCTTGCTCAGAACACAAACAGACCAAGAAGTATGAAAATTTTGTAAGCTCAGAACACACAGAAACAGACCATGAATTATCAAATTTTGTAAGCCCAGAACAATCAGAGACAGACCAAGAAGTATCAGTAATCTCAGAACAAACAGAAACACATCCATGATTTTGTAAGCCCAGATTAATCCAAGAAGTATACAAATATCAATCAATGATATAACTGAAATAACATTAGGCTTACTCAATGATACAACTTCAAAAATTCTCATACATGTCTTACTCATCTTTGGACTTTTCATCTTTATACAAAATTCTAAAGATTATACAAAAGATTAAACAAAATTCTAAACATTGTAGGCTCAGAACAACAATAAGTCAAGTCTTTGTTTGTAGTATCGTGCTTGTAACTGTCAGATGATGTTGCTCTGCCACTTCTCAATTGCTTTGTTTGTACTCATCTTTGTGCTTGTAACCTATGTGAACCGGTTCACTCCTGAGATTGAAGTTGATAATAATGAAAAATTATAACACCCAAGTTGAAAATGAGCTATTACGAGATGTTGAGTTATGAAGAAACAACTTCTACTAAATTTAATTGAAAGTAGCTGAAACTACAATATTTTGTTGTCTACTTAAAGTATTTACAAACGAAACAATAAGGATATTTTGCAAGAAACACAAATCTGTATATACAGAACAACTAATTTCTTCACTATCTAGGCTCAGAAATTTTTGAATATCACATTTCATGAACTTAAGAAAATCCTCTGAGGAAGCATAATGAATGCATCACCAATAGCGTAATATACCCATGTCAAAACCAAATTCATATTCAGAGACGCAATGTCAAAACCAATGCCATATTGTAATTGTAGATGTCAAAACCAACTCCGAAAGTAAAAGAGACAAGTTCATTATTGCTCAGATTTAGAAATTCTTCAATCACTAGAACCTCGCAATAATGGTGTGAATATCATATATATATAACCAAATTAAATTCATCATTGCCCAGTTTCAGAAATTATTGAATGAGTTCATCTTTGGTGCAGAATGAGTCTGAATATCATCACATCCACAAAAGTGTGAATATCATAATATTCAGTTCAAAGCATAATAGTGTGAAAATCATCACAGCCATAACCAAAATATTGAATTCAAAGCATGAGCATTAAAAGAAGCAGTTCATCTTCAGCCCAGATATAGGCATAAAAGCATAATGAGAACCGTCACCTCATTCGAAGGGGAAAACTCAAAAAATTTAGACAAAACCAAATACTTTCCTCAATTCATATTATCGATTATAGGATTATCCATGGTATTAGCACTTCCATCTTGGCCTTCCATACCTACAAACACCATACAGTTATATAAATTAGGCGTAAAGAACATATATTTCTAATCAAGATTCTAAAAAGATTCAAAACAGTACTGATTTTGGATGTATATAAACAATAAAATAAAAAAAAACTTAACATTGGAATTTTACCTCTATCCAAGTTAGAGATGTCGAGGGGAGATTGTTTAGGGTTTCGAAAGTCGTATTCAGATTGGGTGGATCGAGCGCGGTGTCTAGGAGAGCGTCGGTGCATCAATTTGGAGCTAGGGTTTCCAGGCACTCGAGCGTATAGCGGGGTTTCAATTTTGATTTCAGGTTTTGGGAATCTTTGGAGCTAGGGTTGCGAGATTTGGGGCTTCGATGCTGGAGATAGATCGGGATTTGGAGGGTAGACTAAGAGACTGAGAGAGAGATAATCAACCAAGTCTTTGCCCAAAAAACTACAAGAGCAGAATTAAACCAAACTACAAGAGGATGACAATAGTTTAGCAAGTACAATACAAATTGAATACTTCATGATATGTAAATATCCAGAGTACCTAAAATGCTTAAAGCAGGAATAAAATTAGGTGTGGAAACTGAAAAAATTGGAAGCAGATGCTTTGAACAATCTTTTGTCAAGGATGCAAGAAACACAATTCTAAAGGCAACTGTATGGCTCAGCATCACACTAATTTGTTCACTATTTAGGCTCAGAACTTTTTGAATATCACATTTCATGAAGATTAGGAAATTGTCTGAGGAAGCATAATGAATGCATCACCAATAGTGAAATATACCATGTCAAAACCAATCTCATATTCAGAGAGCCATAATGACTTCTCAGTGATCATAACGCTCTACAAGAAGTTAATGCTCTACACTTCTGTTACCACCCATAGTGTTGTCCTGAGAGCAACCTAGTGAATTCATGTTAATGCTCTACAAGAAGTTGATGAAAAAGACTCAGATTTGACCTTCCCTGCATACATTATACTCTTACAAACTAGAATTATAAAAAAATATGCATACCGGTTGTCAATATATTTAATAAGAGAAGAATTAGAGAATTGGATCGGAACTATACATAATTAGGAAATTTTGCAAATGTTTCTTACTAAAACCATACCAAACATCAGCTACATAATTAGTAACTTAATCCCTTAGGTCAAATTGGAATAAGAGAATTCATAAAATTAAGATTTATGCTGATCACACTCTTTCTAAATTATAAGATTATAAACAGGACCTAATATATAAACTTGATGTATTATCATTATTTGAATAAGACTTATTAGATTTCAGGATGCAAATTTTTGTATAAACATCAAGCAGAGAGATTACTATAAAAATTTCTGCACCCAAAAACAACAATTATTTTACACTTACAAACTAGGAGTATGTAAGAATATGCATGTTCGGTTCTTATTCTCATAATTTGGAACTGAGTAAGACTGACTAGTTAATGTGTTTGTCATCAACAGAATAATAAACACCAAACATCAACTTCCTCTCATTTTCTCATGCATTTTTTATTTTTATAAATGAACTGATAAAATCAACTAGAAATATTTGGGTGAATCAAAGATGCAACCACAACATACAACTCATAAAGCTTGAGATCATGCTTTCTATTAATAGAAAAAATTAGACTAATGATTAATTAATAAAATAAAGGATGCAAGAAACACAATTCTAAAGGCAACTGTTTGGCTCAGCATCACACTAATTTCTTCACTATTTAGGCTCAGAACTTTTTGGATATCACATTTCATGAAGATTAGGAAATTGTCTGAGGAAGCATAATGAATACATCACCAATAGTGAAATATACCATATCAAAACCAATCTCATATTCAGAGAGCCATAATGACTTCTCAGTGATCTGAGTGATCATAATGAAAGACTATTGAAGGATAGAGCCTCAGAAACACAACTCATATTCAAAGAAGCAGCAGAAGTGTAATGCACCATGACAAAACAAAGTGCAAAACTAAAAGAGACCCAAATTAAGTTCATCATTGCCCAAATTCAGAAAATCTTCAATCCCTAAATTATGAATGAAGCATAACAGTGTAATATCATCACAGTCATAACCAAATTAGGTGCATTAGTGTAATATCACCACATTGTAATCTCATCATGAAGCATAATAGTGTGATTTCATCACTGCCATAGCAAAAATATTGACATCAAAGCATGAGCATCAAATCAGCAGTCATCTTAGCCCAGATTTAGGAAAAAAAATGCATCAGAACACTTCCAAACTTGCCCAGTTTCAGGAAAAATGAGAGCAACAACAAGCTCATTGCCAAAAATAAAATTAATGGGGTAATTCTAATAAAGATATCAACTTTACCTCTACCCAAGTTGAAATTTGACCTCTACCCAAGTTGGAGATGGAGATGGAGATCAGTTTAGGGTTTCTATTCGAATCGATGAGGAATCGAACCCTAATCGGAAGCTGGGTTTGACGTCGAAGAGAGAGAGAGAGCCTCGCAACCCTAATTGCGATTTGGGTCTTCGATTGCAGAGAGAAAGAAAGAGACCACTGAGACCAGCGGATTTGGGGGCTAGGGTTTCTCGTCGAAGTGAGTGAATGAGCTCAAGAAAGTAGAAATCATAGAAGGAGAATGGGGGTTTCTCTCCGAAGATTAGGGTTTCATCGAAGAAGGAGAGCGCGGGAGTAAGAAAAGGAGAGGAGACTAGGGTTTCTTACGATCGAAGAGAGAGTGGGAGTGTGATGGGAGCCAGGAAGCCAAAAGATAAGGAGAGGGGGAAAATGACCATTTTACCCTCAACAAAAGAAGATGGAGAACGGGATCTGATCTCAGCCATTCGATCTGAATCGCTCTAGATCAGATGGCTGAGATCTCCAGCTCCCGATAAGGAGCCCAGCTTCCCAGCTCTTAGTAGACTTACTCTCTATATATATCTATATATATATAAAGAGAGAGAGAGAGAGAGGAGAGAGAGAGAGAGAGAGAACCCAAGATAACCCAAGAGTGTGAAGTCAAGTTATTTGACATTCATTTGCCCGTCCATGTCGATAGAAAAATAAAAATTTCAGCCATATAATTCTGTAACCTTGTAAAACATAGATAAATAAATTTTAAATAACCTGATTTGACACCCTTAAGCTATTTTAGACATGTAGAACAAGATGAATGGTTCAGATTTTTCATGGGGGTTCATATAAAAGGCTCATAGATGAGAATTTTTTACCAAACTATCCCACTTTTTGTAAGTATGTACGAAACTATCCCTGTTTGAAAATTTAATACCAAAACATCCTTGTCGCTAACTGAGTTAACGACCTTGGTAATAATAGGCACGTTAACTGAGTTAACATGTCTATACTTAGTGATTTTTTATGTACAAAACATCCCTGTCTATTTGTTTGTAAAGATAGGCATACACGTTAACTCAATTAACGGCTTTGGTAAAACAAGGCACGTTAACTGAGTTAACGTGTCTATACATAGTGATTTTTTATGTACAAAATTTTTTGTCTGTTTGTTTGTGAAGATAGGCATACACGTTAACTCAATTAACGGCTTTGATAAAACAAGGCACAATAACTGAGTTAACGACCTTGGTAAAACAAGGCACGTTAACTGAGTTAATGTGTGTGAGTATCTCCAATTTTCAGAAATTTTCAACTTTCTGGAAAACTGAAATCTTCACACTTGTTAACTCCGTTAACGGCCTTCGTAATAATAGGCACGTTAACTGAGTTAACGTGTCTATACTCAGTGATTTTTTACGCACACCCTTCTTTGAGGTAGTGCCTCATACTGTCCCAACTACAAACGTTAACTCCGTTAATGCGAGTGGTTTAAATACTCACGCTAACGGGGTTAACCAGTCTATATTGGATGAGTTTTTCTGCAAATCCCCACTTAAGGAGAAAAGTTGTATCCCCATCAGCACGTTAACGGGGTTAACACTAGGAAAACTACTAGACTCGTTAACCCGGTTAGCGATAGAGAGATTTTGATATTAAATTTTCAAACAGGGATAGTTTCGTACATACTTACAAAAGGTGGGATAGTTTGGTAAAAATTCTATAGATGAGGTCTAAAAAATTAGGGGAGAAACCTGATTATATATATATATGTATATATATATATATATATATCGGGTAAAATGGATATGAGAAACTTGCTCATTTAGTAAATGAGCAATTTGTTAGTAAATGAGCAATTGGTTATGTGGCATGCATGTGTTATATTGGATAACTAACTCTTTTAAGGATTTTACAATCACATGCATGTCACATCATTAATTGCTTATTTACTAAATGAGCAAGTTGCTCATACCCCTTTTTCCCATATATATATATATATATATATATATATATATATATATATATATATATATATATATATATATATATATATATACTATCTTATGGCGTTGTAAATATTCTATCTCCTCCTTCCAAATGCATGATCTACACCATTCAAAGTAATGAATATGTCATAGAACATAAGAGGAAGAGCAATTATCAATGTTGGATATGCTTTGCCTATGCATTAAGTGCTCACAATTGTTCTATTGCCGAAAAACCGTTCATTTTGCAATCTCAGATGAATACCAAAAACATGTTCAAGTGCAGTGATATTACATCACTCCATATTTGAGGGTATGATGATCAACTTGAACGATGTGGATCGTGAATTTTGATAGCGGAAATTGAGTTTTTAGAGTGCCATGCTTGGAATTTACACCTATATCATATATATATATATATATATATATACTAGGTTTGCCCGTTGACATATTCCTACGGCACGTCTTCGGAACGGTGCACCTGGTTTGATTATATAAAATAGTTTTGGAGGTCCAGCAAACTAATTGAAGTAGTAAACATATTATATGAGGAAGCAGTATATCTACCTTTAAGCTCAATTATCGTCTTCCTGATCATTAGCTTGAACTTACATGAAATGCATATAGTTTGTTAGTCAATGAGTGCTGGTCTCGCCCAACTAAGGGCATAGAGGCGACTTCTATATGGTGTGAAAAAATTAGTAGGCTCAGGGGCAAGCTGAGGAAGTGGAACCGGACCAGATTTGTACTAATATGGAGAGCAAAGGAGTCCCTTATTGAAGGAATTGAGGAACTTGAGAAGACGGAAGAGGCTAGGGACCTTCTACAGGAAGAACGGAATCGATTGCTCCAACTCAGACAAGAAATTGACCAGCTCTACAGGATGGAGGAAATCAGATGGCAACAACGATCGAGGATTATGTGGCTCAAAGAGGGAGACGCGAATATAGCATTTTTTCACCAAGTTGCCAATGCTCGACGTAGATCTAACCTCATTCACTCTATCAACTCGGAGTCTGGAGTAGTACAAGGCGATGATGCTATTAAGTTGGCCTTCCAATCCCATTACAAGCGCCTCTTTGGGTACAAAGCGGACTTCAGAACCCCTCTCCAACATGACTTCTGGCAAGACCGAACAGGCACTCCAGGTCCTGGTTTGCAATCCATCGAAGCACTCTTCACCAAAAAGGTCTGGAAGGCAGTCGAACAACTGGGTAAAGATAAAGCCCCAGGTCCAGATGGTTTTCCGATCATGTTCTATCAGATATTCTAGGAGGAGATAAAAGGTGACCTGCTAAAGCTGTTCGAAGACTTCAATGAGCATAAACTCAAATTGGGGAGACTCAACTACGTGGAGGTGGTGCTCATCCCCAAACAAGAAGAATCACGACGTGTCGGTAACTTCCGCCCCATAAGCCTCCTTAACTGTTCGGTTAAGATCATTACCAAGACTCTCGCTAACAGACTGGGAAGGGTAATGGACGACCTTATTAGTCAGGACCTGACAGGTTTCATTAAGGGAAGATGCATTCAGGACTGCATCGCTACAGCTGAAGAGACTATCCATCGTGCCACGCTTCCAACGCGAAGAGCTACCTCCTGAAGCTGGATTTTGAGAAAGCCTATGATTCCGTAGAATGGGACTATTTACTGGAAGCACTTGCGGGAAGGGGTTCGGGAACAGATGGATCAGATGGATCCACACGTGTCTTACCACTAGCAAGACAACTATTTTGGTCAATGGGACAGTAGGTCACCCATTCTCCTTTAAACGGGGGCTCAGACAAGGAGATCCGCTATTACCCCTCCTCTTCACCATCGTGGCAGACGTGCTTAGAACCATGATGACAAGGTGCAGTAGAGCAGGCTGGATTGTACCAGTGGCTAAAGGGGTACAGCGTCAAGGTTGTTCTATACTTCAATATGCATACGACACTCTCCTATTCGGCAATGGAAATCCAGGGAAAACTACTGTCTTCAAAGGAATTCTATATTGCTTTGGAGCTTGGTCAGGACTCAGAGTTGATTTCCACAAAAGTGCTCTAATTCCCATTGCTCTGACTTTAGAAGAATCGCTGGACCATGCCATAATCCTCAATTGCTCCATCGAGAGGTTCCCCATTCAGTACCTTGGATTGCTGCTAAGACCCGGAAGACTCAAAAAGGCAGATTGGCTACCCATCATTGATAGGATCGAGAAACGGATAGCACGATGGAAAGGAAAAGCCCTCTCCATGGGAGGGAGAGTCACGCTCATCAATGCAGTCCTATCAAACCTTCCTACCTATTATCTCTCTTTCTTCGAGATGCCACGATGGGTAATACAAAGAATTGACCGGACTAGAAAGCGTTTCTTATGGAAAGGGGCAGAACCAGACCGAGGAGGATATACTCTCATTAGATGGGAGAAGGCATGTATAAAAAAGATTCATGGAGGCCTGGGGATAATTGATCTTCGAGACATGAATCTGGCGCTACTGGGTAAATGGTGGTGAAAAGTTTTCCACCATAATGGAGAAGGGTGGCAGCAGTTTGTTCAAGGATACATGCATGGGAATGGAACTTGAAATCTAGGCTTTAGGATAGGCCCTAGAGTATCCTACTTCTGGAAAGGGATTACTAAGGCTTACGAACCCTTCAACAGCTGTGTTCACTCAGCCATAGGTAACGACAGACTTACTAAATTTTGGTGGGATAAGTGGTATTCTAATCACACACTCAGGTCCATGTTCCCCGACTTATATGAGCAAGCGACACAACCACACTGCACGTTGGCAGCAGCCTGGAAAAGAGGCGCATGGAATCCAGCATTCAAACAACTACTTGACATAGGCTCCCAGCGTAGACTGACGGAACTTCAAACCTTCATCACCAACACTGGAATTGGCTATTCCCAGGGGCCCGACAAGAAAACCTGGGGTCTGGAGAAAAACAGCAAATTCACGGTCCGATCGATGTACAATCGCATCCATTTTAGGAGATGCTCACCTAAGTGGTCGGCCATTGTCTGGAAAACGAAGGCGCCTCTTAAAACCAAAGTTTTCCTATGGTTGGTTCTTAACGATACAGTCCTGACTAGAGAAAACCTAGCCAAGCGCCAACCAAATGTAGATCCTCAATGCGGGTTCTGCCAGGCCACCCTGGAGACTAGAGATCATCTCTTCCTTTCCTATTCTAGGAGCAAAGCAGTTGTTGTAGAGGTTCTCAGCGCACTAGGGACATCTCAATATCCTATTACATATGAGGACCTATGGGTGGGAACCAAGTTCGCGACGGAGAGAGGTGCTATGAGAGAGGCATTGTATATCGCGATTGTCGCAATGACCTGGATTCTCTAGCTAGACAGAAATAATCTATACTTTTGTGGAACTTGTAATAGTATTTCTGGCATCTGAATCATATAATGCATCTAATTTCATTTTGGGCTAATGTGGCAGTAACAGGTCCCAGGAACAGGATTGAGACTATATTCCAGGTGCAGGAGTTTGATGACGAAGTGATTGAGATCGGCCCGACAATTGACTGAGAGCTAGCACGAGCTATAATAGACAGTGATACCCACCACCCCAGGGTTTGTTGGGGGGAATGATGTATTACGTTGTGGCTACCTTTTGTTCTGTCTTTTGTCCCACCTCCCATGTTCGGGGTGGAGTATGTTGTTTCTTTTATGTTTTATTTCTAGGACTATGTTGTAAGCTCAGTACCCTGAGTTTCGTTTTATTAATCTCCTATTAATGAAACAGGGTGGCCAGATTCCACCTTTTTCTAAAAAAAAACACTGCATAGAGTTTTTTTTAACTTCAGCATCAATTTTAGATGCTTGTAATAGTTATGCAAGGACATTATCATATAGGTTTTATAGAGCTTACTCTAATCCAATAACCACTATGAGCATGTCTAAATACAATAGTAACGCAAGTGCAGGTGTGAATGTATCTACAATACCAATAATCTAAATGTTTATTTTTTAAATTTTAAAGTTTTATTTCTAAAATTTCAAAAAATTTAAAAAATTTATTTTTTTAAATTTTAAATTAATATTTTTAAATTAAAAAAATTAATATTTTAAAAAATTTTTATAAGTTTTTAAATTTTTTAATTTTTTTGAATTATTTTTAAAGTTTTTAAAATTTAAAATTTTTTGGTTTAAAATTTTTTTTTTAAAATTAAATTTTTATTTTCTGTATTTTTTGAATAGAAGAGAGAGAGAGAGAGAGAGAGAGAGAGGGAGGGAGAGAGAGAGAGAGAGAAAGAAATAATTAAATAAATAAAGGAGGTGTTTTGGGTGGGGGATTTAAATTTGAATTTTGGGGGGAAACTTTTGGGGGAAAATATGTTTTTTGAGGTTAGATCTGGGCCTTTGATTTTGGAGGGGATTGAAGGAGGGCCACTTGATAGCTTTCTTTGTGTTTAATTATATATATATATATATATATATATATATATATATATATATATATATATATATATACGGAAAAAAGGGGTATGAGCAACTTGCTCATTTAGTAAATAAGCAATTGATGATGTGACATGCATGTGATTGGAAAATCCTTGAAAGGGTTAGTTGTCCAATGTATTACATGCATGCCACATAATCACTTGCTCATTTACTGAATGAGCAAGTTGCTCATATCCCTTTTACCTTATATATATATATATATATATATATATATATATATATATATATAGGGGAAAAGGGGTATGAGCAACTTGCTCATTCAGTAAATGAGCAAATGATGAGGTGGCATGCATGTGATTGGGAAATCCTAAAAGTGATTAGATACTCAATGTATAACATGCATGCCACCTCATCAATTGCTCATTTATTAAATGAGCAAGTTGCTCATATCCCTTTTACCCATATATATATATATATATATATATATATATATATATATATATATATATATATATATATATATATATATATAATTCCTACTAGTTGAGATATTAGATTAAGTTAGGTTGTTTACAAATCACACTACTCTAAAATTCGCGTTATAGTAGCAGCGATTTCCCACCCTCCTAGGGATATTTCCTAGGGATGATAGAGGTTATATGCACTGATTTTATTTTATTTGTACGTGCAGCCTAGTTTTTTGGGAATGTTTACTTACCTTCTTATTGTTATTATGGAACATTAGTAGTTTACACGTGCAAAGCACGTCTTAATAAATATAGTTTTTTTAAAAGTAAAAATTCTGACGTAATCTGGATTTGATCTAAAACCTTATTTAGAATAGTTATGCACGTACATTGTACGGATTGGTAGATGGACAAATTATACTAAGACCTTCTCCCATTATAGTAGTAGAGATGGTGACCATATAAAAAAATTACTTAATAAACTTGAAAGACTTTGAAAGTTGTCACATGCAACCAAAACTATGAAAAGATTACAATAAATCAAAATTAATGAAAAGCTATGGACCATTTACGTTCCACCCTTCATGCTCATTAATTATTTGGTTACATTTGGAGCACTACTCTTAACTAGTAATGGCGATCATGACAAAATACATTATTAAGTTCCCAACTAAAATAAAAGTTAAACCACCATGCATGCATGAATAAATCCTAAACTCATGCAAGTCTTGCCAAGACACCAACAAAGGGTGCGGTGTTAACGGTAGCCGGCTCATTTTGGTGGTAATTTGAACGGGAGTCCGAGTAGTTGTCACCAGCATCTGGTCCACCCACGATGGCACCATCAAGTACATTCGGGTTGGGGGTTTCCGCGTTGAAGTACTGGGCAAAACCGCCTTTGCAGTCAGTAGGAGTAGGGTTAGTCTTGATTGAGGGGATAGATGCACCCCTATGGTGGACTTGCACCGGGTAGTCGGACCCGAACCCGACAAGGTAGCTCAGCTTCTTGGGGTTCGCACCTAGAATGTAATCAGCCTGGCACAAATAATTAACACATTAATTTTCTTTTATGTTAATTTATGGATGTAGGCAAATTAGATTTGAACATCAGACCTGTAGTCCATTGCAAAGAAACTTTCTTAATTATTATAACAAGACTTGCAAACTAACTTGCCTGTCCTTTAACAAAATTGATGAGATCATCCGGACCCACTGTGCCGCTAGGACACTGAAGGAAGGCACCTGCTGCGGCTAGATGGTCCGCGTGTGCTGCAATGAGTAAAGAAGCAGCGGTTGTGTACTGGAGGTTATTCCAATCATGGAACCAGAGGAGGCCACCGGGGGTCATTGGGGTATTGCCATCACCCTTTTGGATCAACTTGCAGATGAATTGGTCGGCGTTGCTTTTATACTGGGCCCATATTTCGCTATTGTCGACAGTCTTGTCCAATATCAGCTGTAACAAAGAGGAAATTATTAAGGCTGGTTAGTATAGGTTGGATCAGCCCGAGGCTGCCGAACCTGCCTAAGGGCTGCCGGTAGGGCTGCCAACTTTTGAAAGCTAGATAGGTATGTGTTGCCAATTCACCTTAGAAATAAGAACTTGGGCACCAGCAAATTTATCGTCCCACGAGAATTCAGACCGACCTCCACCTACATTTTGAGATTGTTGTAGGAAATCTAGGTATGTCTTCTCTCCGGTTGCTCGGTGAAGCCACGCAGCTGCCCATAACAACTCATCCTGCATAATTACAAGAATATAGAACATGATTCTTAAAAAGATCTAAGAAATCAACCTTATATATAAAGCTCGTAATTTCATTTTAAACTTTTTTATTTCAAAAGAAAAAAGAAGAAAGAAAGAAGAAAAAAATTTTATTGGAGGAAGTGCACTTACATCATAGCCGGAACTTGCATAGAAAATCCCAGCTACTGAAACACTGTTCTGGTACAGGCCATGGTGATTGCTTGCGAAATGAAAAAGCTGTTCAAAACAAAGATAATTGATTAAGGCCATCACAAATCAAAGAGCTGTTTCTTTTGGTACACTTTAATTTAACTATCACATTATATTTATAATATCAGTATAATGCACGTGGGGGTACTCTAGTCATCTGTACCTGCTTGGCATGGTTGAGCAGGCTCCCTGCATACTGGGAATCCGTCTTTTGGAACACGATGGAAGCCGCCGCCAGCGCAGCCGCGGTCTCCGCTGCCACGTCTGATCCAGGACTTGAGTCGTCCAACTGATATGAAGTCCTAGGTGTAGTCATGTCCTCAGGCCTTTGCCAGCAAGCGTGGTCAGAATTGCCATCTCCGACCTCAACATAGAAGACTTCAGGCTGGGGGTGAGCCCGGATGAAGTAGTCCGTACCCCATCGGATGGCAGCTTGGGCATTGGCAAGCTCGTTCTGGGCTGAGAGCTGGGATGCGAACTCGACAGCGCTCCAAGAGAGCAAGGTCACGGTAAAGGCCATCGGAAATCCGAACTTGACATTGTCGCCTGCGTCATAGTACCCTCCAGTGAGATCCATCTGTAAGAACACATGCAAACGAGTTAGTTATATAGTGGAATATCAGAATCAAATTAGGGGCTCATAATATTTTGAGTGCCCTAAACCTAATGCTCCTTTTAGTCCTATGGAAATGGGTAAGAATTTTTACTCAAGAAAAAGGAAAACTACGATGTGTACACATCGATGAATTGGATGGAAAAGCAAACTCACTTTGAAAAATGGAACTTTAAAAAATAATTGCTAAATTTATTCAAATTTGTTCTGCCCAAGTAATACACATTTTCAAAAAAAAAATAAATTAAAAAAAATACATGCAATATTGCAATATTGGAAGTGTCATTAACGATGACCTAATAACATTTAGGGTAATGCTTTCATTTGACATAAAGAATCATTGTCAAAACGCCATTCCGTAAATACATGATTTATGAAAGGAAAAAAAAACAAAATTATAGTAATTCTTAAATCAGATTAACCATTTAAACACAAAAGTTCATTTTCTTCGTAATTATTAATGGGTAGTAGAAATAATTAATTTATTATTCTTAACCTCCAAAAAACTGTAAAGGTTAACCGGTTAACCGGCATTAATCTAAAATACATATTCCGATGAAAAATCAAAAAATAAAATAATATAAAATAAAATTACAAAAAATAAAAAGGGGGAAATTGAAATAAATAAAATAAACGACGTACTCTATATTGACTGTACTAGATAAGGTTTTTTCTTTTCCTATTATATAAGTTAAAATACTGATAAATAAAATCACATTATATACAATGGCCAAATTTAGATATTAAAATAACAATAATAACAGTAATAAAAGACTAAACTCGATTGTTCGATAGAGAAAGCTTACATTAGCATCACTCCCATCTTTAAGACCTGACTTGTCACGCCATTGGACTCTTTGGTCCGCTGGCAATTTCCCGGATCTCTGAGCCTCAAAATATAGCAAGGATTTCGTTAAAGCATGCCCATAATCAAATGCTGTAGCATGTCCCTCTCTCGAAAGAGAACTTATCACCAACCCTACTAATAGCAGTAAATGATTGAAGAACCCCATTTCAGTCTTATATATATATATATATATATATATATATATATATATATCTTAATTAGAAACTACTATCTAGTCTCTTTTGATTTATGAGATGAATGAGAGATATTGGTAAGTAATGGTAAGAGCATTGTATTTATAGTGAGGGCCAATTGTTTTTCTTACTTTATTAATAATAATAAATAATTCAATGTGTAACTTTGGGAAAAAAATCAAGTACATTCTTTTAGCAAAAAAAAATTTGCCTAAATTGTTTTCAGGTGAATGCATGGACTGATTTACACTAGATTACTTACCCTCTTCTAAATAGTACATTATATCAAAAAGGGGGAAAAAAAGATGTGCTACTTATTTAGTGAGAACTTTTCATGCAAATTGGTCTGATTTGGGATATGTATATCTATAGCAATTTTTTATTTTTGATATAGTAGCTAATTTTTATATAAGTAAAGGTGATAAATTTGCTCATCTTCTGCTTGATTTGGTGTTTGTCATGGACTCGGTCAAAACTCAAGCCTGAAGCTCTCGTGTGCATTGTAGAAAATTCGGACTAGGGCTGAGAAATATGTAGGTGAGAAGAGTTTGGCACTTATTCAGAGAGCACCTCAATATTTGTTTTGAAAAATAGCACCAAAATAAATAAATCTACTATTTTAATGGCAGGGTTGGAATTTGTAACAAACAAATCCTAACTTTGTAACTATATAAACATGTATAATACACGTCCAAACTATGTTCAACAAATATAAATGTGCACCCCATGTGTATCGAAAATCAAAACATTCAAATATAAACTATTTTTTTTCTTTTCTTACTTCTAGAAGAAATGAGAGAGGAGAGAGGAGAGAGGAGAGAGGAGCGTGCATGGCTGCCTTGGAACAAGAGCAAATCTTTTGCTCAGGTTCTAATGGCCCCTTCACCCCATCATTACCCCCTTCACTTCTGCATCGATCTCACCGCCCCACTCAGTATTTCCCCACCAAACCGCAGTCTCTTCCACTCCCTCCTCCTCCTAAAAATTCCTCCCTTCACCCATAACCCTTCTTCCCCCCAAATCCTTACCTCCGTCACCGTCACAACCAAAATCCGAAGAAAAATGTAAACTCGCTGCATGCGTTGCGGGGAGACTGACCACATGGCGGCGAATTGCCGCATGCAAAGGATCCACTGCTTCCACTGCCGTAAGTTTGGTCACCGTGTTCGTGACTGCCCAATCTTCAACCGTCGTGAATCCATGTCCTTTGAAGTAACCCACAACTTCGAAATAGTCGCTGCCCTACCAGCGCTGCATGCAAGTGCATTTCTGCACCTGATCAACCCACGCACATGCCCAGATACGGCGACAGTCGAAAGCACCCTTAACATTGCGTGGAAGCGCCAATGAGGGTGGTGGGTGGTCAAGCGAGTCAGCGATGGGGTATTCCATGTTCAATTCCCCTCGGAGGACGAAGCAAAGAAAGCGATAGCAGACAGCGTCTTCCACTTCTCTGGATTCAATGCCACTTTCTCACCTTGGTCCATGGAGTACGACGCCAAAATGAATCCTAAACCCTGCTACATTTGGATTAATGTACCTTTGTTGCCCTTCCACATGTGGTGCCTTTATCCAGGAGAGGGTTTTGGAGAAAGTGGAGCAATATACGAAAAATAGATGCTAAGCCTGTAATGTTTGATAACGGCGCTGAACTTCAGTAGTGAATCTATCGGCACCATAGCAGTGAACCGGAGTTCCATTGAACAGTTGATCCAGCCCTTCGGCAAGTTCATCACTATGAGCGGGGACATGATGAATGAGGTTTCCCGCGATCAGGCACTCATTCTCATCGAAGTCGAAGACGTAAGCCATATTCCGAAGAATATGCTAATCCACTTCAGAGTGCCATGGACCAAGGAGTTATAGATCCACGATGTGCCAGTTCTAATTTTCGGCAACCCTATTCCTACTGACGATGTTGTCAGCGGCAAAGTGCAGCTTTTTACGTCGGGGACTGGCTCCTTCACTAGCTTTTGGCGCCGTAGGGAAGCTCCGGCAGAGAAACACGATGAAATCAATCCCAAGCATATCCCGGAAGTCAACCATGGAATCATCGGAGATCCAAAAGGCAAGGCGATAATCCAGGAAGCAGATCAATCAGTTAAGGGATCCGCGACGCATTTCCCGCAACCTCAAAATCTTTTCCTATTTGCGGATCGGTTTTTGAATATCTCAGGAGTGGCTGACTCGAGTGCGAAAGATTCAAAAGCGGTTCCCCCCCAACAAATTAAGCAGGTAGCCGAACCGGTTGAGGCCGATCCGGGTGCTAGTTTCGTCTTGAACGCACCCCCAATCATCGAGATTCAATCAGATTCCCTGACGGGTAATTTGGGGATTGGTTCTCGTGCATCTCACATCCACCCCGATAACTCAACAAGCTCGCATGAGGTCCCTCCTGAAGAAGAAGTGCGTCAAATGATTTGGAAAGGAAAAACTGTCACCATCTCCCTGTCCCTCTTTAAGGAAATTCATCATGCTGTCGAGTCTGCGCTTGAGGCATCTGTTGCCAAGCACGTTGCTAAGCTCGAGGCCCTGTAATACCCTAAAACTTCATTTTTAATAAGAATATTATTTTTTCACGTGTTGTGCACGTGCAAACTTCATGTGTATATTATCTATTTATTTTATATAAAATCTCATTTTGTATGAACCATTATTTTCCTTTATTTTTCTAAAAGCTTGTTTTCTAAAAGCCTAAACACTATTTAATTGTTTTAGCCTACTTTAATTAATTATTAATTTGGTTGTCTTGGCCCACGAGCCTAAGCCCACTATTTATGAAGCCCACCAATTCAATTAATCAATTAAATGGCCACACTTGTCATGTAGAGACAAAATGTGAACAATTTGATTAATTAAAATTGTACAAACTTCTACATAGGAGACTAGGTGGCACGTGCGAAGCACGTAGTGTGCAATGCACACTTTATTTCGGGCCGATTTTTGTGCTTGGAGAGATGGAGAGTGTGGGTATGTGTTCATGGGTAGTTATTTGTGTGTGGGTGGTTGCTATAACTCCTACTCCTATCCTAGCCTTCCATTCTATAACCATCCATTGAATCCTAGCCATCCAATCTACTTCAAAACTAGTATAAATGCCCCCCTTTCCTACTTGTACTCTACAAAATATTAAAGGAGATACATATACATATTAGTGTGTAAGTTGTGTGTTGTGTTCCCCATTGGAGGCCGACCATCCATCAGTTGGAGCTCTCGGTTTTGGCAAGGAGCAAGGAGAAGAGTTCGTTGCATCGCAATCTAGGAGGAGAAGGCTCTCTCTCGCATTTTAGGGGACTCTAGGAGATTTCTTATTGGTTTTTCTTCAAAATGTGGGGGTTTCTCATGACTTCTACAGTAGAACTCATGCTAGGAAATGATAATTGAATTATTATTATTAACTACTAGTTGAAATGAAATACATGCTTGTCTAATTAGAAGAAAAATTGTTAATTAGCAACTGTGTATTGATTTATTTCTAGATTTATTAACTATGAGTAAAAGTGTATGTTTCTCATTGTTATAAACATAAGAACGCATGTTAGTTATGGTTAAATTGCAATTATGAGAAATTCACTAGTAAGAAATTGAGCCATGCTTATGGATTGAAAATGCTAAATTAGAATAGTGTGTTAATTGAATTGATTGAATGGTTTATTAATAGATGTAATGAATTTCCCTATTGTGATATTTTACCACATGGAAAATTTGAATAATGATAAAGAATATCCCTTTTGCATATAAATAAATGAATGCATTATGTGTAGATTAATCAATGAAAATGGAATTTTTTACTCACTTAAAAAGTTGATTTTTGTGCTCTAAAAATATCTTAGTTATCACTGTGTAAGCTAACATCATTGTAGTGAATTATGTGTGAGAAACCATCTTTGGTTATGAACAAATGTGTATTGGTTTTCAAATGACGAAATGTATTCATAAGATGCAAACTATGGCTAATTACCTGTTTTAAAAGAGTGAAAAACACCTTTAAAAATATTGGTTACGGTGGAATCGAATGTAGTTTTAATCTGGAAAGTTATGTTTCAAAAAGGGAAGAAAAAGGAACTGAAAACGTTTTTTTTGAGAATTTGAAAACTAGCAACACAGTCAACCGATGTTGTGACAGTCGACTGCCCTGATTGTTTTGTTTTGAAATTTTTAGCGGAACAGCCGACTGGCCATATGAGACAGTCGACTTCTTTGATCATTCTCGAGCTTTATAACCTCGTGGAACAGCCGACTGGTCAAGGTTATCAGTCGACTGCCCTGAATTTTTCAAATATATATTTGTACTTTGGGAGAAAATCTCTATGACTTGAAGTTTATAAGTGAGACTGTTTTTACAAAATGAACTCTTTTATTTGTTAACTTAAATTGTTTCTTTAAGAAAATCGAATGGATTGTTTAAGAGGCTTAAATTTGAGATTTTTTTGGTAATGAGAAATTTGAAAGGTGTGAATTGTGAAACCAATTGAAAATGTGAACTGTGGAATTGGAATGGATTGAAATAGAATTATGTGAGCTTATAAACTAGTGATTGTGACATGTTTGAAGAATTTCAGTTTTTAAGTATCTATGCGTTGAATTATTGACGAGTTATGAAAGATGTGAATACATGAATACTATGCCTTTGAAATATGAATTGTAATTAATCATGAAAAGATCTCATGAGCATGACAATGTAATTATGAGTTGAAATTGAGAATTAGGATATAGCCAAGCCTTATACCGGTAATGAAAGAATTGTGAAATGATATTTTGAAATGAGAAGATCAAGGTTGGGTCATGTGAAATTGAATGAATAAGACCAGTATAGTGGAAGTGCTACATTCTAAGAGATTGATTTTATTCATGATTCAATTAAACTAAGGATTAGATTCATAGTGAAGATGTGATGAAAGTAAGAGAAAAACATTGAGTATAAGGGCCATTCGATTGGCGGCGTGAGAGTATTCACAGGATGTCCCATGATGAGTCATGATAGGGCATGGATACTGCTCCAGAGTACTGTCCCGGTGGCGATGCTCGTGGGGTGTTTGATGACTGCGGGTGGTGTCATGTCTATGGTAGGAGCTGAATTACCACAGGATGCCTGCATGATGAGTCATGTGTTAGTGCACTGGGATTCCCTTCAGGGCGCCTAGACATGAGTTCGTAGGTCAGAAAACTTCTAGGATACTTACCATAGTTACAGTAGTTGATTAAGTCATGGCGAGGGATTGAACCCTACAAGATGAAGAACGGTTAAGGGCTTGCCCTCGTACCTATGTAGTATGGACTGCATAGACTCTGAACAAGTGCGCATTAGTGTCATATAATACAAATAATTGCATTAAGGACTAAGTGCACATTCACAACACGACATCAATAGGATAGTCCCTTTAGTTCTGTTTGTGACAAGTTTGTGGTTTGTTAAGAAATGAGAATCGTTATACTGTTTTCGGCATAAAGAGGATGGCCGTGTATAATATTTCGTCAGTTGAATAAACTGACGTGCCCCACAGTTTTATATGCAGGGCGAAGATGCTTGACAATTGAAGTATACATGCTGCGCAGGATTGAGTTAAATATTATTTCTTGTAATTTATTGTAATATTGCTTCCGCTGTGATAATGTATAAGTGTAAATGTAACTCTAATAAAAGAAAAGTTTTTATTTCCTTGTAAAATTGTACGAAAGAAGTGTAAAGATCCTGTGGAACTCGAATTCAGTTGTATTTTGGAATTCGGGGTGTTACAGGCCCCTAGGCCCTTGCATTTCAGTTCAGGCATCAGGGGAACAAGCACCGCAAGCTTCAAGACTAAGTCTCTCATTCCGAGGTATCGCCGAACTGCCTCCTCTTCCTACTCTGGCTCTGCCCCACCTGGCTTTGATGAAGGAAGCAGCAAACACCGCAAACGTTGCAGATCTGCTTCCAGAATTTATTCTACCAGACCTTTAATGCAGCACCTTCGATCATCTTTAAAGTCTGCCTCTCTCCGCAAGACCGAAGGTACCTCCTCTTCAAAGCTTTTCAGTTACCAATGCATGTCGCAATCCTTTTTCTTTACTGTCTAATGAGGATCTCATTGAGGTAGTTGAATCTGTAGGAGTGAAGGCTGTTAGGACACACTCAGTCGATAAGCTCAAGCAAGTTGCAGTGGTTGCAGTTGATCCCCCAGATCAACAGCAGCAGCTCAATTAGATGCCTGCGCTTATTGGCCCCTTAGCTGTTATTGTTTTTGTTGTATGTTTGTTTGTTTCGATGAAGATTGGCAGTTGGATGTTCGTGGGTTGGGCAACCCCTCAAAATGTGCCCTGGTTAAAGACGGCCTTCAAAATGCTCAAATTACTGTGGCTTGTCTGCAAGAATCCAAACTTTCTAAGCCCTCTACACGCAAGCTCTCTTCTATTAGAGGCAATTATATCAATAGTTGGAAGTCTCTCGATGCTATTGATCGTTGCCGCGGTATCCTAGTTGGATGAAATGACAATATCCTAGATTGAATCTACTATGCTATCGACATTTTTTCTATATCCCTATCCTTCCGCAATAGGACTTCTGGTGCTAAATGGTCCCGAACTTCTTTCTATGCCCCCTTCGAATAAGAAGATAGAGAACTCTGCTTCCACGAAATCTTACATCAAAGAGGATTACTTTGTGATGCTTGGGTTGTTTGTGGGGATTTGAATGTGACCCTCTCAAATTCTGAAAGAAATGGAGGCGCTAGCTCAAACAGAGATATGAAGAACTTCAGAAATTGGATACAGCAGCTTCAGCTCATCGAACTCCCACTCGCAGGACGGAAGTTCACCTGGTCTAATCTCAGAGACAATCCATCGCTCGCTCGACTAGACAGATTCTTGATCTACAACCAGTTTGATCAATTATACCCTTTATGCATTCAACATTCCCTCCCTCGTATCGCCTCAGATCATTGCCCCTTGATTCTTGACTCTTAAGCAATTCAGAGCAGAGTTCATTATTTCAAATTTGAGAAAGCATGGGCCTCCCACAAAGACTTCAATCATACTATTTTCACTTGGTGGTCGACCTTTACATGCATAGGATCCAAGGTGGACGTATTTGCCAAGAAACTAATACTTCTGAAGAGAATGATTAGACGATGGAGAAATGAGGAATTTGGCCACATCCCGCATCACAAAAATTCACTACTTGAGAAAATCCACAAGCTTGGTATCCTGGCAGACTCCAAACCCTTGAACCATACTCTATCTGCTGAACTATCAGATGCCTACAGAGAGTATCAACAATTGGTGCAGGCTGAAGTCACCTACTGGAGACAAAGGTCAAGAATCACCTGGATCCAAGAGGCCGATGCTAACACGAAATTCTTTCACTCCATAGATAATGGGAGGCGTCGTAAAAACTTTATTTACTCCCTCCTCCACATGGAGACCTCATCACTGATCATCCTGCAATTTGATCAAGTTTTGAACAACATTTTCATGACATTTGTGGCACCAGCTCAAGCTCAGACTTCAGGGTAGATTAGGCTTCTCTTTGTCCCACCATAGGTACTGATCTATCTGCGCTTGAGGCCCCTTTCAGCAAGGAAGAGATCAAGAATGCAGTCTTTAGCATGAACGGATACAAGGCACCGGGGCCTGATGGCTTCTCAATGCATTTTTACCAACAACATTGGGAGACAATTCAAGATGACTTGTGCTGCATGCTACTGGCCATCCAGAATGGTGATGCCAACATTAGTAGGCTCAATTACTCTTCCATTGTTATCATTACCAAATGTGAAGGTGCCAAGACAGTATCTGATTACCGCCCCATCAGTCTACTTAATTGCTCTATGAAGATCTTCACCAAAATCCTTGCAAACAGGTTAAGCCCTATATTGCATTCCTTTGTGTCATCTTCATAGAGTGCTTCCTCAAAGGCAAGTCAACTGTGGATTGCTTCCTTGTGGCTCATGAAGCAATCAATCTGTGTTGCTGAAGAAATCTGATACTCTAATGCTTAAGATAGATTTCCGTAAGGCATTTGATACTCTTAGCTGGGAAATTTTAGAGCAACTGCTTGCTGCCAGAGGATTTGGTCCCCGCTGGTGCTCTTGGATCAAAGTAATTCTTCACTCGACCAAATCCTCTATTTTAATCAATGGCGTTGGAGGTAAGACGATTGTTTCTAAAAGAGGGTTCAAGCAAGGTGATCCTTTCTCTCCGATGCTATTCATAATTGTTGTTGATGTGCTAGCCCAAATGTTGCATTGGTAGAGAGAATGGCACATTCTCTCAACTGCATCTCCATGGCTCCTTAGCTAATCTCTCCATTCTTCAATTTGCTGATGATACACTCATTTTTTGTATTTTTTGTAAAGGGAATGAGCAAGATGTGCTCCACCTCAAAGTGCTCTTACATCTCTGTGCAAACGTCTAGGCCTACATATCAACCTCTCCAAGTCATCCATCCTCTACTTCGGGCACTCTCAGGCCAAACTTCATGCCTTTGCTCACATCATAGGTTGTAAACAAGATTCTTTACCCACCAGATATCTGGGTATGCCACTCTCTAAAGGAAAACTCAAAAAGAGGGACTGGCAACCTCTTATTCTTAAAATTGAGAGAAGACTGTCCACTTGGAAAGGACATCTGTTATCTAGGGGAGGGAGACTTATTCTCATCAATTTTGTTCTTAGCACCTTGCCAACTTACTTCGCCTCCTTCTTCAAATTTCCTCAGTGGGTTATTGCCAGAATTGATCAGATCAGGAGTAGGTTCTTCTGGGTAGGAGGCGATGCTAAGGCCACGGAGTCTCTTGCACAAGCTGGAAGCGTATTTGTCAACCCAAAAAGCATGGGGGCCTTGGGGTCTTGAACCTCAACCAATTCAACAATGCTCTTCTTATGAAATGGTGGTGGAAGATATTTACTGAAGAGTCTCTTAGCACTCAGACTCTCAAATCCCTTTACTTCAATTGCACGACCAATGCCTTCATCTGCAAAGCACAAGCCTCTGACTTTTGGAAGAATGTTTTCAAGCTAAAAGAGCAATTTAAACATGGCATCAGTTGGCAACTTGGCGATGGACTCATGCTTAAGTTTTGGACCTCCAACTAGATTGGGGGTAACAATATTGCCTCTCTATTTCCAACCTTATTTGAAGCTATGTGGAACAAAGAAGCATCATTGCGCTCCCAATGTATCATGGACCAGGGCGTCTGGACTTGGAGACCAAGCCTCCGCACATCTTCTTCCACCACCATCCTCCTTGAGAGAAAACTAATGCAACTGCTCTCTAATCTCCAGCCACCCTCTACTACTGACATTGCACGCTGGAACCACACCAGCTCAGGGAACTACACTGTGAAATCTGCTTATGAATTCTACACCATATCTAGCCTCCTCTCCCCCTTCTATCGAGCTTGCTAGCAGAACGTAGCACCCCTGAAATGCAAAATATTTATTTGGATGTTGAGTTGGGACATACTCAACTCCAAGGATAGGTTGCACACCAAAGATTGGGATGGGGATCTAACATGCACAACCTGTACATGTCCGATCGAAACCACCTACCATATCTTCTTCCAGGGTCCCATGGCTGTTCAAACCTGGCATCATTTCACACAAAGCTTCCATATCACAAATCTGCCAACATCTATTAGTGAATGCTTCACTAATTGGTGTTTCGACCACCACAAGCACAAGTTCACACACTCTTGGCATTTAGTTACATTGGCTGTTTGTTGGAGTATTTGGCATGCTAGGAATGATAGAATTTTTAACAGCAAGGTTACTACTGTGGAAAAGCTGGTCACTAAGTCAAAATTTTGGTTCTCACATTGGAAAGATTCCAACGGAGAGTCGAAGAAGAAGACCAAGATTCTTGAAGAGCTCAAGAGAATCGGCGATAGCGATCTAATGAAGCCGGGAGGCATCGACGGTACAGGAAATTCTCAAAGCTGACCAAGGGTGCTGCACTTCTGTTTGGCTGTTTATTTTGGCTCTTTTTTGGGACAATGTTGGTCCATATTTTGTTAAAGACTTGCTATATTATCGTTTGAAGGAGGTTTTTTGTCTATTTTGTTAACGAGATGTTTTGGGAGTACGGAAGGGGGATGAGATCATATCATTGAGGCTAGTTGAGGTGCACGACAATAGTCCAATGCCCTCTCTATGCCTCAACGGTATGCCATCTCGAACTCTGACACACTCTTAACCCGATAGTCCCTCCTCCTGCGAATTTCTATATTTGTATCTCAACTGTACTTATCAATATATTTATATTCTCTGTGAGGTAGGATAATCCTACCTTTTACCAGTAAAAAAAAAAACTATTTTTTTTCTTATTCAATATATATTCATTTTTTTAGACGTGCATCGCACGTACATTATACTAGTCAGATAAAAGAAAGACTTCTAATTATCAAAAGAGCTCATACTATGTTGCGGCTAATTTCTGTGTGGAAGCAAATAGTTAATTAGGAATTCTTTTAGAACCAATAAAAAGCTCACATTTTTTTTTACTTTCGTCGATATTGACCGTCTCTTACTAATGTTAAATTCTGAATATGAATCGTTTGCACCGTTGGATCTGACCTGAACGATGACGATTACTCTGATTGACCTGCAAAGTTCTGAAATACCGTGGTTTACCCTGGCAATAGACCCTTCGACACTCAAGTCAGAACTCAAGAAGAGTCGCTTTGGGGGTTAGTTTCAATAGAATGATTTATCTCTACATTCTGGTGTTTTTGAATTGAATTGATTATTTCTTCTTCATGAACAGATAAAAGTGGATGGAGAGATTGAGTTAAAACTCTCATCATGATAAGAGATATGGTTTTTGAATTGTCTCTTGTGGATAATTTTGAGTTAAAATCATATTTAAATAATATGGACTCATTTATATTAGACTGTTATGACAATCCAGTAAGACAGATCCATTTCGGGTTATTGGGCTTAAGAGACGAACAATTTTCAATCATGGACCCGTTTCTAGTGAAATTTACCATTCTACCCCTGAGAGCTTAAGATTCATGCCCGATTTGAACGGTCCCAATTTGGTTCTACTTTTATCCATATCACCAGCCCCCCTCCCCCGAAGACTGAGTTTCACAGCCTTTAAGAAATAGTTCGCCCATTTTTAAGGGTTTACCGAACTTATTGGAGTTTTTGGGGACGTTCGAATCTTGCTTAAGGTGTAAAAGTATTATTCTGCGTTTGTAAAATACCGAAAATTATGGGATTTTTTGTGACTTTTCCAGTTTTTTCTTTTTTTCCCTCCAAATTTCAATTATTTTTTCAATTTTTAAAATAAATTTTCAAATTTTAATATTTAATTTACAATTTTAAAATTAATTACTCTAAATTAATAATTATTTTCTAGAAAAATATTTTTAAAATGTTTTTCTAAATTAATAATTAGTTTTGGAATTTTTGATTAATTATTTTGAATTTTTAATTATTTTTTCAGAATTTTTATAACTAATTAATTCGATTTAATAATTAAATCAAGGAATTAATTAAATACCTGATGACAAGGTGAAATCTGGCACATTGATCATGACTGGCGAGAAAATCAAAGAGATCGAAAGAAAGATGCGTGACCGTTGACCGATGACCAAAAAACAACATTTTGCGCTCATTTCGATTGGGGGCAGGTTTGTTCAGTGTGTGCTACCGATTGATTGTGATGCTTCGGCTGATCAACATGTGGTGTTGACTGGTCATAGTTGACCATTGACCATTGACCCGGTCTTTATTATTATTATTATTATTATTATTATTATTATTATTATTATTATTATTATTATTATTATTATTATTCGATGTTCTACAGTTTCTCTTCCGAAGTCAGCTGAAGAATCGTCCGTTAAGTTCAAAACAGGCCCGCAATATCTTTGCCTCCGTGAGGTTTAAGTGCTTAGGTGTCCGGAATCTACGAAGAGGAGATTCTCTCCCATGGGCTAAGAATAGGAGCTTCACCATGGAGGAGCTACGAAGAAGATCTCCGTAAGACCCTTGGGAAGGCCGTTTGGAAGGTGAGTTTGGGGAGCACCGCTAGAGGTGAGCTGAGCTCCGAACTCATTATGGAAGAATGATTTCATCGGGCGGGACAGAGATTGGTCTTCGAGCCACTCGGTGGCGAGCGAGATGAAAAGCCTTGTCGGGCTCTAGGAGAGTCGTTTGTGAGGCGAGTTGAGGGTGCAACTCTAGGGGTGAGTTGAGTTCCGAACTCATTGGAGAAGAAAACCGCTCGGTGGCGAGTAAGATGAACAGCATTACCGGGCTCTAGGAGAGATTCGTTAGGGAGGCGAGTTGGGGGAGCAACTCGATGGGTGAATTGAGCTCCGAATTCGTTGCGGAAAAAGACCGCTCGAGAGATAAGCGAGATGAAGAACATCACCAGGCTCTAGGAAAGAGCCGTTTGGGAGGCGAGTTTGAGAAGCAAATCTAGGGGTGAGTGAGCCATTTGGGAGGTGAGTTTGAGGAGCAACTCTAAGGGTGAGTCGAGCTCCGAACTCATTTGGAACAAGGCCACTCGGGAGGCGAGCAAGATGAAGAGCATCACCAGGCTCTAGGAGAGAGTCGTTCGGGAGGCGAGTTTGAGGAGGAACTCTAGGGGTGATTTGAGTTCCGAACTTGTTGTGGAAGAAGATGGTCGCTCGGGAGGAAAGTTCAGTAAAGGATTGTATCTTTTGTGCTCTTGTTATGACCGGTTGTAGGAGTGTTCGAATGGCGAGGCATTCCCCACACACTCACTTAGCAACAAGTTGGTAAGGTGACTCTAAGGACCATGAGCATGAAGTCCAATTAGGTTGACGACGAGTTTTGGGAGCCCTCGAATGGTGAGTCGTGCCCCGCACACTTGCTCCATGGCAAGTGGCTAAAGCGACCTGATGAACCATGAATGGACTCTGCACTTGTCTAGCATTGTTTTGGGAGCACACAATGGCGTGCCGTGACCCGTATACTGCTCGGGTGCAAGTGGCTAGAGCGGCTCTATGAACCAAGAATGTACTTCGAACAAGGTGATGATGAGTTTTGGGATCAGTCGAATGGCGAGCTGTTCCCCGCACACTTGCTTGGGGGCAAGTGGCTAAGGCGACCCTATGAACCATGAATGGACTCCACACTTGTCGAGGGTTATTTTGAGAGCACTGGAATGGCGAGCAGTGCCCCGCATACTTGCTCGGGTACAAGTGGTTGAGAGACACTATGAATCATGAATGGACTTCGAACAAGGTGACAACAAATTTTCGGAACACTCAATGGCAAGCTGTGCCCCGCAAACTTGCTCGGGGGTAAGTGGCTAGAGAGATCCTATTAACCATGAATGGACTCCACACTTGTCCAGGATTATTTTGGGAGCACTCGAATGGTGAGCCATGCACCCCATACTGGCTCGGCTGCAAGTGGCTAGCGCAACTCTATGACACTTGAATGTACTTCGAACAAGGTGACGATGAGTTTTGGAAGCACTCGAATGACGAGCCGTGCCCCGCACACTTGCTCGGGGATCATTGGCTAGAGCGGCCCTATTAACCATGAATGGACTCCACACTTGTAAGATCCCGCAAAATAGTATATAACTATTTTGTACATTAGTCCATGCACAATTCAGAATTTGCACGTACTAATGGGTTTTTCTTTGTTTTAATTGAGTAAGTATTGAGACATATTATTTAATATGTTTCGAGCCGACAATGGTATAATTATTGAACCGGAGTTGGGATAATTTCTCAATTAAATTATACGTTTGTCTCAATGATAATTGAGACGGAACGTATAGTATTTTTTATAGTGATAAAATTATTTTTATATATACATACAAATATTTTCTTTGAGATGTGTATGCATTTTTCATATATGTATGTATGAATACATGTGTATATGTATGTATACTTATGAGTATGTGTGTATGTATTTTGTATAAAATTCTAAATCATTCATCCAAACCCTAAACCACTAATCCTAAACTATGTACTTGTATTGAGTTATGGTCACCTCTCAGTCCACTCACCCCCATATCACCCCTATCCTAGTTTGGCCGGCCATTCACCGTCCTCCCTATTAAACCCCAAAAATTCATCCTTCATCTCATTTCCTCCATTCTAAAACCCTAAAAACCTTCTTCTTCAAAAAGCCTCATTTCCTCATTTTCTTGCAATTTCTTCAACTTCAATTTCTACTCATCAACTTGTCTTGAAGATTGGAGAGAAAACATTCAAGATGAATGTGCTATGAGAAGAAAAGCAAGGAGCTAGAAGGAGAAGGTCAAAGAAAGCAAGGTTGGAGAGGACGAAAATCTGCAAAATTTCATATGTGGGTGACTTCTTCATAAATCCATGCATATTATTATTTTGGTTTATTGTGACGGAAAGTTGCTGATTTGAAATGCAAGGGTGTGTGAATGAAAATTGTGTATGTTTATAATTCAATACTAGAGCTAAGGATGCCAAGTAATGGGGAATGATTTAATCCTGTGAAGAAATAAGCATGTTTGATTAGGAAATTCATAACCTTATGCTATGATAGAATTTGAAGTTGAATTTTTTATGGTAGCATCTGGATTGTATCCCTAATGATCACCCCAAATTTTGAGGTGGTTTGATATTTTTATAAAATCTATCAAGTTGCTGGTTGTGGAAAGAAAAACTGCTGTTTGTTGAATTTAACATGTTGACATATAAAATTTTTATCTCCATGATAACTATGAATCTAGAGCTGAGATTTTTATTGGAGCTTCTTATACATAATTTCATTAATTTTGGATGTGGTATGTTATTTTAATAAATTCCATTTCTTGCGGTTTGGGGGAAAGAAATTCTGCTATGTTGAATTTTAACATGTTTGACTTGCAAAAATCATAACTCCTTGAATACTGTAGATTTAGAGTTGAAATTTTTACAATATGTGCTCTTACATATCTTTATAAATTTTCCCAAATTTTATAATTTTTTGAAAATGTTTGATATTTTTATAAAATGCAAATCCAATGCTGGTATGAGAACAACTTCACTTCTGTCTTCGTATTTTTATCTAGTTTGAAAATTCATAACTTTCAGAATATTTGGATTCACGAGCTGAAATTTTTATGTCAGGTTTTTCTATGTGTCCAAAACCACTCTACCAAGTTTCGTAAATTTTGAACAAGATTTGTTATTTCTTTTAAATATAATTTGCTGCAGTGGTTAAGAAACATGATAGATTCTGTTAGTAAGTTTACATCCTATTAAAACTATCATAACTCTTTGTGTGATTAGAGTTTCTAGCCAAATTTTGTTTATGTATTACTCCTATGTGTCTAGAGTAATTCTGCAAAGTATTATAAAATTTTGGGATCATTTGTTATTTTTAAAGGAGTTTTATTCTGTGACGGGTCGATAGTTTTATCAGATCTGGAGGTTTTACAAACCACTCAGTTTTGGCTATTTTCTTTTTTTGGATGAACTATTTTGAGAAAGTTCTCAACTAAGAAGTTAAACTAGACTCAATGATCTTTCCAAAGAGTCTAAGAACTTGAAATTTCATTGTGTATGTTATTTATGAGGATTTTTCCAAAGTAGCACAGCTGCAGGTTAATATGTTAGTTCACTGTTTTGGTTGAATGTATGTTTCTTTTGTACTAGGGCTTCCGATTATGACTTCGAATGTTGTTTGTGTGACTTTTGAGTCATTTTTGATGTTGTTGAAGTTGTGCTTGTTCACACCTAGTGTGTTTTGAGATTTGAACAACTCGTATCTCATCTTTTTGCCTCAGTGTATTCGTTCGTTATTCCAGTTGAATAGCTTACTGTTTTTAGTGTATGTAAGTTATGGTCATATTAAGGCCATAATTGGAGTTAGATATCTATTAATTAGCTTGTGAATCATGAATTGTGTGGTTGAATCGGACTTGTGAATGTCCACTCTTTGTTAAGTGTTTTGGCTATGTAATCACCTTGTTGGTTGTCTAAGGTAATGAGTATCACCCTAGACTCCTGATCCATTTGACCCTTGAAAATTGTTAGCCTTGTCACCATGAGATGTTGTAGATGAAGACAGTCTTCGTGTGTCGTCGGTTCACTACCCATGGAAGGGTTGATCGCGGGACGAAGACTGGGTCGAGATCCAAGCAAGAGGGTCATTTGCGAGCAACGGTGGTCGAATCGCTAATATTGTTGGGTCAAGTTTATGCCAAGTTGGGCCAACTCTTGAGCCTGGTCTGGGGACCATGTTGGTTTTCCCAAGGCTTTGTGATTTTGGTTAATACTAGGTTTTACTAGCAAGTAATCGGCTGGTAATCTATAATCTTTGCCATTAAGATTAGTAGTTGCTTTGTCAGTTCTAAGTTACGACTGATGTTTAGTAGTAGTATCCTTTTGATCAGTCTGATGTATTGATAGAATAGGCACTAGTCGGGTGGTTGTACTCGTCTGTCAAAGGGACACGTGCGTCGCCATCTCACCTGGTAAGGGGGACGGGCGGTGTGATCTCATCTGTTAATTTTTGGGGTCTAGTAATAAGAACGTGATGTGCATACTATGATTCTCCCGTCGGAAGTTTAGGGATGGATCCTAAGACTCCGTCAGGTTCTATGTTGTTTAATATGGATAGGGAGCTAGGGTAAGACTCAAAATCACGAGTAAGACCCGAGACGTCCTGGTGAGCTTGAGGACTACCTTTATGTTTGTAACAACTTTTGAGTGAGGTCCGACGCAATGGGCAGAAACCGGGCATAGTGGATAACAGGGACACCGCTGCTGATTGCAGTGGCGGAATTACACCGACCAACTGCAACCTCATCAGTCACTAGATGAATGTCAGGAATGGAACGGAGTACAAGAGTAGGATGCATCGCGAGGGATCGAACCCTACAATCAAAAGGAAGCGAACTCCTTGGGAAGTATACAGTATGAGATGCATACGTTTCCAATGAAGTTGATTTTGGGAAAGTATGTAGTATGAGATGCATACGTTTCCAAATAAATTGCATTAGAGTAAGTACATCCCGTGCATTTTGAATTGTGCACTAGACTGTAGAGCATGACATACACTAACACTTGTGATTTGACTACACATTTTCCTTTTGCATCAATCTTGATTGTTGAGTTTGGAGTCGCTAGTTTTATCAGCATTGCGTCAGTTTTATTAAAATGACGTGCCCACAGTTTGTTTAGTTGTAGGATGGCTGATCTTGGAGCAGAAGACTCGAGCTGTGGGTAGCGATCAGTGGAAGTTGATGTCCAGTATGTCGTAGAGTTTTCTGATTGTTGTACTTTGTGAGATTATGAGTGTTGTACAGTAAAATTTTTGGAATGTAATTTATTTTGAATTCATGATGTAATTCTCTGCCGAACAAATTTTACTTTTAATAACTTTTTTAGGCAATAATAGTTTTAAATTTCCTGTGATTTTGCTGTGTTTGGACTCATTTAGAGGAAAAGATTTTAGCTTGTGTCTCGATTTTCCTATGTTGGGAACTCAGGGCGTTACAACACTTGTCCAGGGTTGTTTTGGGAGTACTTGAATGGCAAGCCATGCCCCGCATACTTGCTCAAGTGAAAGTGGCTAGAGCAGCTCTAGAAACCATGAGTGGACTCCGAACAAGGTGACAACGAGTTTGGGAGCACTTCGAATGGTGAGGCATGCTTCGCACACTTGCTCGGGGGCAAGTGGCTAGAGCGACTCTAAAACTATGAGTGGACTTTGCGCTCATCCGTTCGGGTGCTTAGTAAGTTGATGGTGTTGCTCGGGGGCGAACCATGTGTCTAACTCATTATTTGCAACTGATGGAATTGTACAAGAATTTTGTAAAGGAAAAGACTGAAAATTTATTGAAGAATTAAACTAAGTGGTTGCTTTGATGCTAGCCTTTATTACATGCTTCGATCATTATAAATGTCGGCCTTTTTTACATGTTTGAAGCTAACTAATAGGGGAGAGCGTTAAGTGCCCTCGTTGTACTTCATCGGGTGCTTGACGTTCCAAGATAAGAGATCTCAGTTCTCCCTAATGCAAGTGATGAGTTGCCCCTTAACTTGATAGGGGAGTGCCTTGCTTACCCAAAACACTTAGCCTAATCCTCTTGGAATAAGGATATTTCTGCTAGTTCTTTTAAGGGTCCAGAGCTGGCTTGCCCCCTCTCTTAGGGGAGTTCCATAGCATCGAGGGGGAGGACTGAGCCCCTCATTGTGGTGGTGTAACACGCTTGAGCAGCTTCTTGGGTTCCTTTGGCTTCCCCTATCCCTGCTGCTGTAGGGAACTTCATCTTCATGTGGTAGGTTGAGACAATCTCGTGAAAGGCTACCAGCCCCAGGTGACAAAAAAATGCATTGTTGGCGGACTTCATGTTGACAATCACATATTTGATTTCTTCCGTGCGGGTAGTTGGAGCTTTCCCCTCATTTACATCGAAGTTGACTATTCCCTCGATTAGAATGGGGCTCCGAAGAATCCTTTGAAAGTGTACCCAGCGAGCTTGAGGTGATCTCGCCTGAGGCTTTCAAATACATTCAGGAAAATGATGTTTACTGAGCTGCTGTTATCTACCAGGACACGGTGCACCTCTTGAATACATATGCTGATTACGAGTGCATCGCAATGAGGTGTTCAAACACCTTCAAGATCTCGGTCTAAAAATGAGATTGGAACCCCTAAGCTCTTGGGAGGGGGGATGTTATGCTCTGAGTTCGCTTCACGGACAAATGCTTTCCTGGAGGAGTTAGATGATCCCCCCATAGGCCCCCCATGGATTGAGTGGAACTTCTCCATGCGCCCTGAGCCTTAGGACTCGGCTAGTTTCTTTGGTCGCTTATTAAAATCTCTTGGAGGAGGGGGTTCAGTGTCATTTTCTTGAGCAAACATGGCGAGGTACCATGTCCAAGCTGCCCTTCAAGTTCGTCGATGAGGGCTCGCCAGTCATCTGTGAGATGCCCGTGATCTTTGTGAAACTCGCACCACTTGTTCCCATCCCTTTTTCTACTTGGGGCGTTCATCTTGGGGGGAGGTCGAAGGAGTCCCTCTTTTCCAACTTCCATGAGGAATGTAAAGATGCTGACAATAAGTAGGGTATACTTCTCAAAACGAGGTATTGGGGGTGGACGACGCTGGCCTGTGGCATCCTTCGGAGACTTACTGGGTTCGTCTTCATTGGTGCTTTTCTGTTTGTTCCAGGATGAGGTCAAGTTTTGTTCTTGAGGCCGAATAGCATCCTCCACTATGATTTACTTCTCGACTCTTTGAAGGAGGTTGGAGAAGTGTCGAGGAGGTCTTTTGACAAGAGAGGCTTAGAGGTAGTCATAATTTACATTATGCCGAAGGCAGCCATGGCTATGACTAAGTTGAGTGAAGGGATGGACGGAGACTCAGCTGTAAAGTGTCGAATATTACTCCTGAGGGACTCCCCATCCCTTTACTTCAAGTCGAGTAAGGAGGCACTTGTCTTCTCTGTCTTGCGACTGGTGATGAAGTGCGTGAGGAAGAGCTCCTCAAATTGGTCGAAGGAGAAGATGGATCTCGGAGAGAGACTAGAGGACCACTCCCATGCAGATCCCTTCAAGGTTGCTAGAAAAGTCTTGCAAAGGAGGGAGTCGAATGCTTGGTGGATAATCATGAGGGTTTTAAAACTCTCGATGTGGTCTATCGGGTCGGACTCCCCAATTGTACGACTCAATTGTTAGAATCTTGAAGTTATCAGGGAAAAGAGCCTCAATGATCTTCTTAGAGAATGAGGGTTTGACGGGTCAGTATCTTCTTTTATGTATTCCTTCTTCCAGCTTTAGTAGTGCTAGATGATCTTCCATCTTTCGGAGGCATCGGAGGACGGCGCCCTCTTGCTGATCGGATCTAGTTGACCTACGAGACTCCTCACGTTGTGGAGGGGTAGAGCGGTGAGGACTGGTTCATCGAGTCTTGGAAGGAATTATGTCAAGGGCTCAAAGAATTTCATCTTTGAACTCTCGGAGTTCTACTCTGGTGACAGGTTCTTTTTCCACTGCCCCTCTTCTCGGGGCTATTCTGCTTGTTGAAGTTGGATTCCTCCTCTCTTGAGGAGGAGTTCTTCTGTGGTTCCTTGTGGAGCGGTGGCTTCTTCACCTCCAAGGAGAGGAGGATTTTCTTCACCTTCTGGGAGAGGGAGTTCTTACACACTCCTTGGAGATGGATCTCTTCTAGATTGTGGCCTCCGAGGAGAGGGACTCCTCGCGCCTACCTGATGTGATGGATGTGGCCTGCTTGAACAGCCCCTGCATTCGGACTCCTACTATCTGGAGTTTATGAGATGGCAAAGGTCTTGTTAAGGTTGAGGTGCCTCGGGAGGCACGGTGGAGGGTGTAGAGTTGTAAACTGACTCTATATTCTCTCCAATGTGTTGTGCAGGGGGTTGAATTCTTTGGGAGCCCCAGGTGGAAGCTCTTTTAAGGGGGGTTGAGTAGGCTGTTGAGGCTATTCCAGCTGAAGGAGTTGATCCGGCTGAAGGGTAGGAGGGACTTCCTCAAGAGGAAGAGGTGGAGGAAGAGAGTTGGCTCGTCGGCTTGAGGCCACTGCCTTCCCTTTTCCATTTGGAGCACGACTAAAAACTTGCTTTTACCGGCGAAGTTTGGTCGTATTGCTTTCTCTGATTCCCACAGGCGGAGCCACTCTATTGATGCTAATTTCTGTGTGAGAGCAAACAAATAATTGTGAATTATTTTAGAACCAATAAAAATCCGGCCATTTTGTACTTTCGTCGGTATTGACTATCTCCAACTGATGTTGACTCCTGAATCTGACTCTTTTGCACCATTGGACATGATCTGGACGGTTACGATTGCTCCGATTGACCTGCAAAAGGCTGAAACATCGGGGTTGACCCCAACGACAGACTCTCCGACGCTCAATTCACAACTCAAGAAGAATATGTGTAACTCACGTTTTCGCCCATATATATTTTCTGTGTATTTTCTGTATTTCGATTCTTTATATATATTCTTTTCCGCTCCTAAATTCATTTTGTTTTAAATTTATATTTTGAACCTCTTATTAAAGCCCCTTCTAATCATCAATTGTATTTGTAGCTATTTTCAAATGATTATTTTAACACAATTTTTATCCCATTCTATGAATTTATTTTTTTTCCTTGGTTAATTATTTATGCTTTAGCCCAAATCAAATATATTATTATCATTAGATTATTTTAAAAAATGTATTAAACCCAAATCCTATTTTGTTATATAATCTTATTATTATTCTTATTCTTATTATTATTATTATTATTATTATTATTATTATTATTATAATTATTATTCTTGGTTGTTTATTAATTTGTGAAAGTCCATAGATCTTAAACCATCTTTTATTATTATTATTTATTAATATGAAGCCCATTAATTTAACCCAAAGTTCAATTTTAACCCATTTTACATATATTATTGGATTTATTATTCTTAAAACGCAAACCCAAATCATACTTCATTTTATCTTATTATTAATTCGTATTTTGATTAATGCATAAAAATCCAAATCCTATTTCTTTTCTTCTTGACTATTTATTATTAAGCCCAATCTTAATTTCTCATGTATGGGTCATCTATTTCTTGTTGAGTAGCCCATTTCTTTTAGCCCAAAATCCATACTATTATTACTATTGATTATTTTATTTAATGAGAAGTCCAAACCCAAGCCCACATGTATATACCCAAACAGGTTAACTACCCCAGAACAACACAATCTCTTTAACTAACCCACATCCCCTAATCTCCATTATCTTCTCTAACTAATTCGCTCATTATCTTCTAACTACCCCTCTAATCCCTCCACTAATCTTAACCACCTCTAGAATCTACGGGAGCCACCTCTGAAATCCACCATTGACTACATGATTCATGTTTACATGATTTCCCGAGTACAGAACCCTATAGAATTCACCACTAGTCTAAACGTTACTAGATTATATGCTCCCGAACCTGTGAAATGAGATGCAGGATTACGTGCATTAAACAGGATGGATAAGAGATTGATAGACTTAAGATTAATACTGAACACATGCATATTTCTGTTTATAAGTTACATGATTCCCGTTTACAAGATTATATGATTCATGTTTACAAGTTTATATGTTACCTATTTTCCGTTACATGATATGTTTCCAGCATTCTGGATTCCTTGTTCCGACTTGGTTATATTTTGAGACTTGTTCCAGTTGTCACTTGCATTACACTTGATCATGTTGTATTACAATTGCATCTTCAGTTCTTATTTCCCATCTTGTTTAGTTCTGATTTCTCTCTTGTTATATATATTATTTCTCTCAGTTCTTATTGCTGTCCCCATTATGCCTTGTTTTCTGTTACTATTTTGCTTGTTACTACTGCGGCCCGTATCTTGCTCTAACATGTATTATCCATCTTTCTTTTGTGTTAATGTTATACAGGTACAACGATGGGATACTGAAAGCAATTGACAAACTGTTATTGCTTTGTGTATTTTCGGACATTTTGTAAGTTATTATATCTCATATATCAGTTATTGCATTTTATTCTTGTTCATGTGATTATTATTGTATTTTTGAGCTTACTGGTATTGTACAACTTATGGGTGATATGAGTTGGTATACTTATATCATTCGTTGGGTCTCAGTTACGTGCATGTGTTTACATATAATGGGAAGCAGGGTGTGACAATATCAGAGACCTTTTTTGTGAAAAAATACTGATTATCTGGTTCTTGTGGAGGTAGAGGGTATTTATAGTTGCTTTTGGGGTTAGTTTCAAGATAATGATTTATCTCTACTTCCAGGTGTTTTTGGATTGAATTGATTATCTCTTCTTTATCAAGAGATAAGAGTGGTTGGAAAGATTGAGTTAATACTCTCCTCATGATAAGTGATATGGTTTTTTAACCATCTCTTGTGGATAATTATGAGTTTAAATCATATTTAAATAATATGAACTCATGTTCATTAGGTTGTTATGAAAACCCTGTAAGACAGATCCATTTAGGGTTATTGGGCTTGAAAGACGCCCAATTTCCGTTCATGGACCCATTTCTAGTGAAATGTATTATTTTATCCCTAAGAGCTGTACGATTCATGCCCTATTTGAATAGTCCTGATTTGGTTCTATTTTTACCATATCTTACTGCATGAGCTAAAATCATCGGTTGTTCAAGATCAGGACTTTGTCATGATTCAAAGAAAAAGACAATGCTAGCAAAATCAATGATATATGAGTGACCTTTTATATTAAGTATCAATTCTCAGTCCCAGTTGTGTGACTGAGATGTTGAGAACTATCTATTTCAACAAATATGAGGACATGATTTGTTGTCATAATTTTCATTTCTTCTTAGTTTTTGCTATTTGACAGATCCAACGTCCATGACAATGGGTAGGGTAAGGAAAGGGTATGGGGTTTACACTTACCTTACCCAAGTCCAAATACTCTACCCTTATTCTCAGAGGCGGACGCAAGATTTTATGTTAGCGAACACAACTTAAAAGTTAAAAGGAAAGAAGAAAAATATTATGCCGACATAAAATATAATATAAATATAAAGAAAAAGAGGTGCAACTAGAATATTCAAAATGTCATTATACAATAAAGAACTACTATTGTTGCTATTTTTTGTGTGGGAGCAAATAGATTGTCACGCCCCGCTTCCTAGAAGAGAATACGGAATACGAATACGTGACTAAGCCCAGCAAATAATTTTTATCATCCATAAGCTATTCAGAATCTTTACAACATTTCACAAGAATAATCAGAGTCGGAAGCAAGAAAAGTCAACCAAGTATGCACATATGAACCAAAATACCAACAAGAATACTTGAAACCAAAATATATTAATCTCAAATAATCCAAATCTGAACAAGTCAAATATCCTGGGTCACATTGCCCAAATACAAATGAATCCAAGTACAAAATACAATTGTTCAAATCAAGCAACAAGAAATAGAAATAATAGCAGGAAAATCATGATAGCAAACTCCAGATCTAGTATCTCATCTAGCTTATTCCATCTGGCAGCTGACCTCCAAAATCGGTAATTTAATAAATTGCAGGAAGAGGAAAAAGAAAACAAACTCCCGTCAATGCAAGTTACGGACCGCTTGTAGTGCAGGATACAAGTACATGGGAAAGAATAAATAACATAGCATGGTATAGACAGGATAACAAAACAGAACTAGCATAAATCATGAACATGATCAAGTAATGTAATATGTAATAGGGTACAAGTAACATGTATCAAGTATCAAGCAAGCAGGCAAACTGGTAACAGGTGAACAGGTAAATATGTAATCAGGTATACAGGTAAACATGTGTCAAGTAGCATGTACAGGTAAACAGGTGAACAAGTATCAAGTAACAGGTGAGCATGTATCAGGTATTATGTCATGTCAAGACTTGTATTTATTACTATCTAGGTAGCACTTCATGCATCCGTCCTTTTACTACATGATTGCTACATTCAAACAGTTTCGTTTAGAATTCGTAGTGGAGTCCATAGGGGGTGTACTCAGGGATCAGGAAAAATAGGAACAGGGGATAGGTTCATGAATCAAATAGGTACACGAATCATCCGATTCATGCATCAACATGTTCATGAATCAACTGGTACACGACCAACAGGTCCGTGCATCAACAAGCAACAGGTACATGAACCAACAGGTCCATGCATCAATAGGTAACAGGTACATGAATCAATAGGTCCATGCGTCAACAGGTTCATGTATCAACATGAATCAAAACGGAAAATACGGGCTCCCTTCTAAGTACACATTTCTATATTTTCCACTACTAGATCTTTTCCTTAACCCCGGCTTGAATATTTTGTTATTATTAGTCAACAAGCATGTATGTGTCACAAATAGGTCAAGAATAACTTAGCATGATCATGTAACAAGTTCAGGTTGCAAGATAAATATGTACAGGAGAAAGGTAACTCATAACAGGATAGAATAACGAGATTTCTAGTTCAGGACAGCAAGACCATACTGCAGTAAAACTAAGATTCTCGTTGTTACAAACATGCAAATTTGAATCCGTCAAAAGTGCTAGAAAATAGACTTCCGGCCGAATCCAGGAAGTATATATAAGTAATATAGTGTTTCACAAAATCATAGCTCAAAACAGAATCTAAACCAGAAAATACGTTCAGCCAGAAATCAGTAAATTGTATTCAAGTACAGAAAAAACAGAATGAAAACATCTTAATTAATTCCAGTAAAAATCTGGGGTATTCCCCTATATGTCCAGCATCAAAATATAAAGTTTCAGAATTTTTCAATATGAGTAGAATAGTTAAATAAAATCAGAAAACAACAAGACACGACAGTTTTGTAAATCTGAAATTGTAAACACTGCAGTACAAAAATAGAAATATCTCATAAACCATAAATCGAAATCCAAATCCGACAAAAGGATGATAAAATAGATATAGTAGACTAACTTTCATTTTCAGAAATATTTTAGAAATAGTAAGTAGAATTAGGCTGAAAATCAGGTTCTTCACTGAACAGTAATAAATTTCTGCATATAAAATCTTTATTTGCAAGCATGAAAAGGTTTGTAAAACTCCTCAAATAAATCCACCAAAATTCTAGGTAAACCGCAATGAAGTCAAGAAATACTGAGCAAAATTTCAGATCAAAATAATAATTTTAACACCAGAATAAAAATATATTACTCTTCAGGATTCATAGAAATCAAAATCTGGAAATCTTTCGATACTACTGTAGTAAAATAAACATAACTCACAAACCGTAAATCAAAACTGAGATCCGTCAAAAGGGTTAGAAAATAGATAGAATTCTCTATAAATTATGTTTATAAAATATTTTCAAATACTGACCTTAATAGGGTCTAATATATTGATCAAAATAGAAAAGACAGCAAAACTGAAAATATCTCATGTGCACAAAATCCACTATTTATCTGAAACTCATCCAAAACATAACCGAACATGAAATATAGTATACTAGAAGTCCAAGCAACATGTTATAGGGTATTTCACAAGTTTACAACAAGTCTACCTCGAATAACACGACGAGCACATGATAACATATGAACAACACACATATACACAACAAGAAGTGATCAATCCTAGGTTATATCATGTCATGTATATCGTGAGGCAACTATTGGTCAAATCATCACTATAGAGACTATATCAACAAGGAGATTTCGCACAAAAATTGTCTCTAGAACCCAACTACACTACAAGCGGTATTTAGTACTTGTATTTGCAAATAAATTTAATACAAGTTACTTGCCTGAGAGGCGACAACGAGAACAACACAAGAGCAAGAATAACGGGAACAGACTCCCAGGCACGAACTCAATGATCGAATCACGAACCAATCACGAACACCAAGCACGGAACTCGATGATCAAGAGGATGATCAAGATCAGATCAAATGGACGGTTGAGATCAAGACTGATATGAAGATTGTAACGCCCCGAATCCCAAATATACTGAATTCGAGATGTTCTATAAGATCTTTACACTTCCTTTAGTACAATTTTACAAGGAAATTTGAACTTTTCACTTTATATCAGAGTTTACATCAATATTACACTTTACATTGCACAGCAGAAGTAAAATTTTACAATAATGAAAATAAATATACAACAACATGGAGTAATCTTTAAGCATTTATTCCTCTTTAATCTTTATCAAGCCATTTACCTGCATATAAGACTGTGGGTACGTCAGTTTATTCAACCGACGATCATTATACACGGCCATCCTCTCTATGTCGGAAATAGTATAACTTATTTTTCATATTTAGCAAACACAAACTTGTCACATTTCAAACTAAAGGGACTACCCTATTGATGTCGTGTCGTGATTGTGCACTTAGTCATTAATGCAGTTATTTATGTTACATGACACTAATGCGCACTTGTTCGGATTCTATGCATCTCATACTACATAGGTCCGAGGGCAAGCCTCTTAATTGTTCTTCATCTTTGTGGGGTTCAATCCCTCGCCATGACTTAATCTACTACTGTAACTATGGTGAGTATCCTAGATGATCTATGAGTACAAGCTCGTGTACAGAAAATTCTGGAGGGGAATCCCACGCCATGTCTTGACTCATCAAGCATGCATTCTGTGGCAATTCAGCCTCACTTCATGGCACACGATTGTCTTGCAGTCACCAAACATCCCACAAGCGTGGCTAGAGTCCGATCATTCTGAGTTGTGCCCACGCCATGTCTTGACTCATCAAGCATGCATTCTGTGGCTCACACACCCGCACCGTAAACCCTATTTCTCATACTCGTATTTTTCTCTCACTTTCATCACATCTTCACTATGCACTAATTCTTAGTTTTATTTAGAATCATGAACAAAAATCAAAGCTCTAGAGTTAGCCTCTCCACTAACCGGACTTATTCATTCGTTTCAACATGACCAACCTTGGTCTTTCTTTTCAAATTTCATTTCATTTCATTTCCAACGCCGGGGGAGACTTAGCTACTCTTTTGTTTCAATTTTCCATTCACAATTTCCAAAATGAGCATTTCCAATTCATAAATTCATTATGTTGAGTTATCATACTCAAATAGCATTTCTCTTTTCCAATCATGATTTCTAAATTGTTCAATAGTCCATAACTATACATGAATTTTAATTATTCATCATGAAACTCATGAATTGTTATTTTTCACATTAAAAACCCACATCACTAGTATTCAATCAAGATGGATATTCACACATCATAATTTGTCGCACTATTCTTCAACGAGAATAATTCACATTTCATAGTTGTCACATTATTCTCAAAATGAGAAATACTTTACATCACTAACGAATATTCACCATTCATATTTTTCATACTATTCTCAATTAGGAATAAATCACATCCATCACATAATATCACTTCAATCTTTACTATATTAATCTTCTTAACCCTTCATTTCAAGTTCTTTTTGCAAGGTATAATTTTCCCAAAAATACACTTATAAAACCATAGTTCTAATTACACATTTTATTCTCAAATCATGTTTTATTTCATGCAAATAATTCCCAAATCATTTTTATAAAGTCCCATATATTTTTAGAAGAATAACCATATTTTTTTCATAATTTTTGGACAATTAAAAACCCCAAAAAAATCAATTTTTCAATCTTGCCGAGGGCAAGATTCGAACCCAGCACCCCAGAGAACATAGCCCAGAGCACAGACCACTAGGCCGGTTTGTGCCAGCGGTAGAAACATGGTTGCGAGCATTAAATGCTCTCGGCCCGCTGTTAAATTTGTTTAAAAAAAAACCAAAATAATGTTGCCCACGGGATTCGAACCGGTCACCACAGGGAACCCAACTGCGCTTTCTGACCACTTGAGCTACGTGCTCAGGTTGTCACAGTACAATTTAAACTCTTTTTGAACCAATTTCCTCTGTTGTTAAAATGTCTCGATGTTCAACTAGTCCTCATTTCATTTTGCTTTCATGAAAATTAGTGTATAACTCCAGATTAATTCTCCCTCACATAATTTACATACCAGTATGAGCAAAATAATTTTTGTAACAATTAAAACATATTTTCATACACTAATTCAAATTATACATAATAATACTACATTTCTTCTCTTTTCGACATTTCTTCGTATTTAGCATTCTAATCTCTTTATCAATAAATTTTCACCTTAATTCTCTGTCCTTAATCATTTACCCAACATACAACACATACTTTAAATTATTCATGCCCATATTAACACAAACGATCCATTTAACACAAGAAATGGTAGTATCAATCTACTAACTTTTGTGTGTAATTCTTGATAGTAATAAATGTGTTTTTATCAATCAATCCATGATTCTAATCAATTCACATACAACTCAAATAATAGAACTACATATAAATTTGTATATACACATTTCAATTATTCAAGAAGTCATTTTTCCCAACTAAAGTGTGCTCTTCTTAATCATTTTCATGCTTCATTCTTTCTAATTAAACTAGCATGCATTCCTACTTTAGAAATAGGGAAAATTTACCCACCTTATTGAAGAAAGAACAATTAGCAATCTCCTAGACAAATGTCCTTGCAACGAAATGCTCCTCCTTGAACACGCACACTAGCAAGATCTGAGCACTCCAAAGCCAACCCGAGCACTTCCAAAGCCGGCCTCTCCTTCTTGATAAAATGCAAGCACAATCCCACACCCTCTCAATCTTTTAACTCTCAAAAATAACTACTAGATAAAGTAATAGAACTATAGGTTTGGAAGAGTTTATTTGCACAAGAATACTAGCCATGGGAGGGGGGTATTTATACTAAAAATCAAAGGAAATAGATGGCTAGGATTGAAGTAGGAGTTAGGAACCAATGGTGGAGATTTAAGGAGGAGTTACACAAACTACCCATGATGAGTAACCACCACACCATGATCCCCATCCAAAATTTGAGTTTCCCTCCAAAAAGAAGTGATCCCGACCTCCTAAGGAAAAGTGCACTTGCACGTGTACGTGCAATGCACGTGCAAGCATTTGGTCTCCAAAAATTGTACATTAAATTTTGTATAAAATAAAATAGTCTTTTAAATTGTATTCTACATGACAAGTTGTATAAAAATAGATTAATCCATGGGCTTTAGTTTGTGGGCCAAAATAATTATTATAATAAAATAAGGGAATTACATTTTGGGCTTTTTAAAAGAAAAGGCTTTTCATCCATTTAAAGGAAGGCTTTTTGAATAAAATAATTTGAAAGCACAAATTTAAATATTTATACCCATCACAATGAAAATAATTATAAGATTTAATTCAATCAAAATATTGCACGTGCACACTACGTGCAAAATAAAATAATTTTTCATTAATTGAAAAATCAGGACAATACAAAGATGATCAAGATGAGATCGACGGCTAGGATCTGATCGGATGATCAAGATGAGATGATGATGATGAAGATCCAACGGCCAGGAATCAATCAATCAAGATGATCAAGATCAAATGAATGGCTAGAATCAAAACCAAGGGGACATGATCATGATGATCAAGTTGATCAAGTCGATCGGACGGCTCACATACAAAGCCATGATTAAGACCAACAACAAGGCTTGGCGACAACCAGCTGCGATGCGACTGTGCATCGTGAGGTAGCTGACTGCAGCGCGTCGTGGGGACAGGCCGGGGCAACTATGATGCTGGGCTGCTACAGGAAGCTGGGGGCTATTGCGTCTGGCTAAAGACTGCAGGTGACTGATCGTGACAGGGGGTCGCCTGGGCTATCGTGTTGCACGACGGCAGAGGAACACCGGCACCGGGCGGCGGGGCTGCAGCAGTTGTGAGGGAGGCTCGCGATGTTGCTAGTCGACGCTGCGATGAAAGGAGGCAGGAAGGAGTTAGGGAGGTGACGGGGCTGGTCGATTGTCACAGGCGTCTGCGATGCCGAGAGGATGCAGGGGGAGCACGTGGAACAGGATGGGTAAATGAGAAGTGGGAGGTGGAAGGGGGAGATGAAGCGGCTAGGTTAGCAGATGGGTTATGCAGGGGGGGGGGTGACGGGTCTGGGGTAGCAACCGGGTTTGGGTAAACATAGGGTAATGGGCTTAACTGGTAGGGTTATTTAAATGGGTATATGGGTTAAAATGGGTTTGGGGTTCGGTTAGTGGGTTTGGGATAAATAAATAAATAAATAAATAAATAAATAAATAAATAAATAAAATAAATAAATAAATAAATAAAATATAAAATAAAAATATATAATTTGGATTTTATAGAAATATTAATAATAATAATAATAACAATAACAATAACAATAATAATAATAATAACAGTAATAGTAACAATAAAAGAAATCAACGTAATAATATTAATAATAAGATTTGTACAAAAATTCATAAGAAATAGTTACAAATAAATTATTGATAAAAAAATAGGCTTTAAAAGAAGATCCAAGAATACATTTTAACAAAAATAATTTACAAAAATTTTAAATACAGAAAATACAAAAAAATATGTTTTTGGGAAAACAGGGGTTACATAGATATTGTGAGTTCTTTTTATGGAAAACAATAAGATCTAACTTTTGCTTTTTGTCGACGTTGATCGTTGTAAACTATTATTGAATCTAAAATCTAACTGTCGTGGACGTTGGAGCTAATCTGAATGGTTGTGATCGCTCTGATATACGTGCAAAACAACCTGAAACACCAGGGTTGGCCCTAGTGACAGACCCTCCGATGCCAAAGTCAGAAAACTTAGAAGATATGAATCTTTTTTGAGCGAAAATTGCAATTACCTAATTTCTGAAGAGGTCACGGGGTATTTATAGTCACTAGGCGAGCCAGTTTCAAGATATTGAATTTATTTATACTTCTCGGTGTTTTGATTAGGTTGATTATCCTCTTCTTCATGAAGAGATAGAGTCAGTTATTCTTATTTTGATATAGAGATGAAGTTTTAAACCACTTCTTATACATGGAGAGATAGAAGTGGTTAGAGCATCTATAGTCATTTACTATATTTCCAAATTTTGGAAAATATAGGGAACGTGCTGCTATAGTTGTTCCCTATATTTCCAAATTTTGGAAAAATAGGAACAGTACCCGTCTATATTTGAGAGACGATATAAGAATTTCCTAAATATATGAATCGAAAGATCATCTTGCGTCCGTTCTTAAAAAAAATTCTCGGACGCAAGGACGCAAGATGATCTTGCGTATGATCAATTTTAATATATATATATATATATATATATATATATATATATATATATATATATATATATATACTAATTGAAATTTACCGTGCACCAAGTGCACGTTGCTTGGTGGATATGCCAGTCGAATATTTTAACAATATTTTATATTGTGGAGAAGAACAATCATAGAAGAATTATCCTAAAAATGTGAACGAGGCAATATAAAAAACTTATAAAACATCATTAAGAAAATTCATACCAATTTGATCAATATATATTAATTATGTGCATGAAATACTTAAAACTTTTAACATTAAAGACACCAAATATCATATCAAGTCTTGAGAAAATTCAAAATATGTAAATAATTGTCTCATCAAAAACCATGAAAGATATATAAAAAATATATAGAAAAGAACAAATTTATAAATCCTAAACTCATAAGTAAGGGTTGACAAATGCACATAATTTCTATTTTGTTTAAAAACATATGTACATAGTATATAGCTATGTGAAAGGCAATCATATATTATCCAACTAACTCAATAATTCAAATTTTCTACTTCCTAAATAAGATCACTTCTCCTCCATGATCGTATGTTCATAATGAGATAACTGCTTTAAGCAAGCAGTTCATCTCAAAAGTTATCAAGTTCTGCAAACAACTGAGAAGTTTAGAGACCTTGTCTGACTCTCAAAATGCTTGTGTGATCCTTGTTCTCAATCATAATTGTTTGTTTTGAGCTATATCTTGATCACCTTCCACAACCTGCAAGACAACAATGTTAGATTATGAGTTTTTGCCACAAATGCTCATATGATAGATAAACAAGCATTTATTCTCAATAACTTTCTCAAGATGGTGAAAAACAAATGCCTATGATCAAGCTATTTAAATAACTAAGCATAAAAAATGCATAAAAATTGATGGTAAAACAATTTTAAGGTCCACTTGAACATGCATAGATCCCCACAATTGCATCTAAGAAGAAAGCAGATACATATGATAACACTATATATAACAGCCTATGCATGTCGCTTTGCTGAATCAACCAATGCATCAAAAAATGAACGAAAAAAAATAGTTATTTTTTCCCATAGTTTTCTCTGTAGAAGTATTACGCATCTATTTATTTTACACTGATCAAACTGTATGCGTCTCTTTATTGTTCTCAATGATAAAATGTATGGGAGAGATAAGTTTAGTCTATGCACTTTCTTAAAAATTAGTCATTGCATTTGAGGAAAAAGGTACAATGATATGTAGTATTTAATGACTTTGGATGTAATAGTTGAACTACTACTATTTGGGACATGATTATGAAGAAGTTGATTATCGTGTTAATTTTGGTTAAGTGGTGGAATTATCATGTTTATGTTTATTATCCTACTTATCTTGCTTGTTATCAATGTGATTGGAATTCTGGTTAATTGGTGGAACATTTTACTTCCTTTTGATATTCAATGAATGTAATTTGTTCATTTGGATAGAATGTGTTCTTGATTTTTGGTTATATAACTGAAGAATTTGTTCATATTGATATCGACTGCATGTGACTGGCAATTTTGTTCATTTTGATACATAATGGAAGAGTTGATAATGTATCACACTTGCATTCGAGGGGGATTGAAAGAATAGCTTTATTATTTGCATTTTGGTTGAATTTTTGTAAGACTTAAGACCAACTCATAAGTCAGGCTTTGATAATGCTTCTGTCCAAAATATGAGAATGTTCTCAGGTTGTTCATAATTTGCTAAGTTCTATTTTTTGTGATTTATTTTAGTTGAGGGCTGATTTTTTCAAAATGAAAGTGGAGTTGAGGGTGTTTTTTTACTTCAAAATTAGAGTACCCTGTACTTTGATCACTTTGGAAAAATTATAGTACCCTGGCAAATCATCATCCACTTATAATCTATGTGGAAAGCATGCTGAATATTTTCATAAGATTTAAGACCAACTTATAAGTCAGGATTTGATAATGCTTCTGTCTAGAATATGAGAATGTTCTCAGGTTGTTCATAATTTCCTAAGTTCAGTTTTTTGTGATTTATTAGAGTTGAGGGCTGGTTTTTTTCAAAATAAAAGTGAAGTTGACGGTGTTTTTTTACTTCAAAATTAGAGTACCCTGTACTTTGATCCATTTGAATAAATTATAGTACTCTGGCAAATCATCATCCACTTATTATCTGTTTGGAAAACATGGTGAATTAAGCCCTCCTCAGCCAATAGAATGCGTGATTTGTGCTTTGTATGTTCCCCCACCGGCAATTTTGTAAACCCATTAAAATGCAAGTATCAAAAATAAAACCCTAACTTTATAGATCTAAGTGAAATTGAACCACCTTCAACCAATTCATCACTCCTTTTGATCGAGATTTGATCGGAATTGCTCGAAACATCAGAGAACACAACCCCACATGGTTTCTTTACAATAATTGTACTTTCCTAATAATGTTACAATTTACACACTCAAAAATTAAATCCAAAAAATTACACACAAAAAAAGACACCAAACTCAATCGACACAATACAATACCTGATGAAGAGCATTTGATTTCTGAGCCTCATTCCTAAAACTCTGAATCAAAACCAAAAACCCAAAATTATTACCAAAAAAGGCAAAATTTAGAAGAAAATAAAACACGATTTTGATCCTTGCCCAATTGGAAGAATCGTCAATAAATCCCAAGGTAAGTGTTGAACATTACCCAATTGGAAGAATCGTCATAAATTCCTAGGTAACATAGCATAATTCTATTTTTCCGATAAATAATTTGCTTATCAAATTATAGCATGATTGAAATTTCTTTCGACCAGTCGTTGTAGTGACAGTAACTACAAGAGATATAAATGATATCAAGTTATTAGAATTCTTCTAATGGTGTGACAAACTAATTTACTTAACCACAACATAAGACGAAGCAAACTATTTTACCTTGCAGCATATATTCTAAGCTAAAAAGTTTAATTTTCAAACAAAATGAACTAATACATCGAGAAGGGTTCCATGGATACCTGCAACTCTTTTAATTTTATTCCTGCAGCAACAGACACCAGAACTTTCTCCTATGTAAAATGGGTTTTAGATCCAATAGTACACTTAATTGCAATATTAACAAGATTGTAATAACATATCCTAAGGCTATGACATCTTATATAAATGAAGTTCAACAAAGAACGTAAGGCAACTCAACTATAGAATCAACGCTCAATCCATCAAATTAACTTTTATTAACTTAAACATAATATTTTGAAAAGTAACCAAAACGAATCGAAATGTTATCAGATATATCAGATTTTAACATATATATACAATCAACTGCTCAATCCATCAAATTGGAAGAAACCTTACCCTAAACCCTGCCAACTGCATCAACCACCTCAATAGCAGCAACTTCGCCATATCCGCAAACCTCTTCACTGTTGTAGAACCCCGTATTTTCAAATATTATTTTAAATATTTGAAAATAAATTTAAATTGATTTTTGGAGATTTAATGAATATTTTCAGAAAAATTTATCTTGTTACACGTACAAAACATGTGCAGATACTTTTTGAGAAGTTTGAAAAGTTAAGTTTTCTTTATGAAAAATCATCATTTAATATTTGGGATTTATTTAGTATTTTTCCAGATTTTTCTGAAATTAATTGGAACTGTTTGCAATTTTTGAGAAAAAAAGGACCTTTTTGCAAATTTGACATTTTTAGGGGTTAAAGTGCAAAATGTAATTTCTGGACGTTTTGAACAGTATTGGTTGAGATTTAGAATTTATATTTTCCTTTAAATCCTAATTTAAATGAATTTTGGTCGAATTTCCAAGACTAGACCTATATATGTGAAGTTGTATTTTGGAAAGGGTTATTTTGCAAATGGGTAGAACCCTAAACCTATTCCCGGATATTTAAAGGATTTTCCCAGCCGTCATTGTGGAGAATATACAGATTTTGGTGATTTGTTTGGAGGAGCAAAAAGAAGCTTTTTGGATCTAGCAAAAGGAAAACTTTTCGTTGAATCTTCTCAATTCAAAGGTGAGTAACATTGTGTGTTTTGTTTTGGTTTGTGAATGATCTAAATTTGTCTTATTGTTGATCCATGTATGCGAGTGGCAATGTTGTTTGATTTGATATCGTGAATGATATAGATCTTGTATTGTGGTATGATTTATGTGAATAATAATTGTTGTTTGTACCATGTTGTGAAATCTACGAATGATTAGTAGATATTGGTTCATAAAATTGTATTGCTAAAGGCATGTTAAGATTTGAGCATGGTTATGACTGGATGATGAGCATCTGGATCTTATATATATTGTAAATCAGATTTTGATTTAGAGTTGTGAAAGAATTTAGTCTTGAGAAACCCTAATGAAAGAATTAGTGATCTAGAACATGAGAACTTGAGTTTTGACATATTCGATGTTTTGAGTAATATACCCATAATGAAGATTCTTTGAGATTTGTCATTTTGCCTGAATACGAACTATTTTTATAAGCAATGAATCTTTAGAAAACCTCAGTTTTGATTATTGTATTCAGACCTAAGTTATGAAAACTGTAGGCCGACAGCCGACTGGTCTACCTATCAGTCGACTGGTACGACCCTACTGATGTATTATTAGCCTTTTGAAAATCCGATCTGGACAGCCGACTGAGACCCTTGTCAGTCGACTGGTATACTTAGAACTTATTTTGTAAAATTATGTCAGTTTCTTGTCTGGACAGTCGACCGATGACTTCTTAAGTCGACTTATATGACTTAGTTTATTTTGTTAAACTTTGGATATTTGTCCTTCTGGACAGTCAACTTACTATAGTATAAGTCAACTGGTACGGATAAATTTTTGTAAACTTGAGTGTTATTTTGAATGATTGGTTTTCAGATAATTCAGTCTATACTTGATCTTCAGTTCAGTATTTGATATTAAGATATTCAGTTAAGCCATTTGATTTAAGATGTTCAGTTGAGCCACTTTTATTTAGTGGAATTTGATTTAGACAATTGAGTTTGAGTCTCTAGAGGTGCGTGACCCTAGTATACCGGTGTTGAGTTATTTTGTTGAGGCCCGTTGAGGTATTTCAGTTATTCAGTTTTGATTTTAGTCCGGTAGGGTACACCACTCTGGGAGATTTGTTGAGTAATTAAATAACCCACAAATAATAAGGACAGGCACTAGTGGTGATATGACGAACGGGAACATGAGTTATGCACCTCAGTATGGCTTTAGATGTGGGATTTAATCTCCGGAATTATCCAAGTGACTTTCTTGAGATGTGGGATTTATCTCCGGAATTATCCAGGTAAATTACCTGCGATGTGAGATATATCTCCGGAATTATCCAAGTGGTTTACTTGAGATGTGGGATTGATCTCCGGTATTATCAAAGTCGAGGCGACGCACATGGGGTATTCATGTGATGGTGTGTCAATGTTTAGATGTGGGATGATCTCCGGAATTATCCAGGAAAATTACCTGAGATGTGGGATCTATCTCCGGAATTATCAAGCATGGGCTAACTCTCACAGTTTATCTTTATCTCGTAGTAGTCATCGTGTTAGGATTAGTTGCATAGCGGGGGATTGAACCCCATGAAGTGGAGACGTTAAGGGCTTGCACCTAACCTATGTAGAATGGGATGCATAGACTTCGACAAGTATGCATTAGTGAGTCCACATATAGAATTTGTGTTTTCTTGACTTAGTTGTATGCATGTGGTTTCCCGGTTTTCTACACTTAACACTTGGTTGGTATCACTTGTTGTTACACTTCTTGCTATCTTATATTTTATGTATTTTGGTTCACTATATGTTGCTTATGAATCCTTGCTTAAAGATTGTTTATATTGTTGTTGTTTTATGTCACTCACACCATTTATGGCTAACCTCTTTAGTTTTGGGGGTTAGGGATCATCTCTAGCCTCATATGATGCAGGTTGTTGCTTAGAGTTGGAGGTTGGATGCTTGAGTTGGTTTTTGAGATAAATTGATTCATAAGAGTTTTGTGTAAATTTGTAAAAGCAGTTTTGAGATCATTTGTGTTGTAAATAAAAAAGAAAATTATGAGTTGAGATGTTTTGAATTCCGCTGTTCTATGTAAAAGTATGTTGTAATAAAAGTTGAAAATTTTAGTGATGTTGGTTGTGTTTAATGTTACATTGAAGTTGATGCTGGGATTGTACCACGTATTTTCTAAGTTATTATATTAGAAATTCGGGGCGCTACAACTGTCCCCTCCCCAATTTTCTCTATCTCCACCACTGCCGTTCTTAGATCCATATGTTCAACGAGAAATTGACCGTGCACCAAGTGCACACGGCTTGGTGAACTTGTCTGATATTGTACATGGTTGGATAATACAAGGAGAAGGAAATAGATCTATGAGGAATATGGGGACGGAAAGAGAAAAGAAAAAAACAATAAAAATAAAAGGTACGATAAATGTATTTAGTTTTCCACATAAATTTAGAGATAAATGCAAACCTTTAAGAATAGGCTAAGTTATTCAAAATAATCCCCAACACCTGACACCTGCTTTAGTACTACCTAAGACCTCTTTTAATTATTATTTTTCTAGTGTATTTCTTTCATGCTATACAAATATTACAATGACATATGCCTCCTTTGACATTTATCCATAGAATAATATATAGTTCTATAAAGCATTTTGAACATTTGAATTTATACATCTTTATTCTATATTGGTTATATGGAGGCATGGGGATTCCTGTGACAAACAGTGAGTATTGAGCAACACAGATCATTGTACACAAATGTATCCTAGATATACATATACACAGATGCACATAGTTTCTATTTTGTTTAAAAACATATGTACATAGTATATAGCTATGTGAAAGGAACTCATTATCTTATCCAACCAACCCATTAATTCAAAATTTCTACTTCCTAAATAAGATCACTTCTCCTCCATGATCATATGTTCATAATGTGATAACTGCTTTAAGCAATCAATTCATCTCAAAACTTATCAAGTTCTGCAAACCACTGAGAAGTTTGGAGGCTTTGTCTGACTCTCAAAATACTTTTGATCCTTGTTCAGAATCTTAATTTTTTGCTTTGAGCTATATCTTGATCACCTTTCACAATCTGCAGGACAACAATGTCAGATTATGATTTTTGCCATAAAGGATCATTTACTAGATAAACAAGCAAAAACAAACATTTATTCTCAATAACTTTCTCAAGATGGTGAAAAACAAATTCCTCTGATCAAGCTATTTACGATAACCAAGCATTAAAAAGTGCATAAAAATGATGGTAAGACAATTTTGAGGTCCACATGAACATGCATAGATCCCTACAATTTCATCTAAAAAACAAGCAGATACATATGATTACACTATATATAACAGTCTATGGATGTCGCCTCGCTGAATCAACCAATGCATCAAAAATGGAAAAAATAATTAAAATAAATGATCCCCCCCCCCCAATAGTTTTCTCTACAGAAGTATTACGCACCTATTTATTTTACGGTGAACAGAATTACCCTTAGCACTACTTGTTGTGAGAGGGAATCCTAATAAAAAGTTCAATAAAAAATTTAAATATAATATATAATAAATTGAATTATTAAATTTTACTATATATAATTCCCTCCAAAGTTTAGAGCTTTTTACATAGGTAATTGCAGTGATTGGCATTTTAGACGATAATTCTCTGAGGACTTCCACTTCCTTTGCTGCAAGTTTTCCCCCTAAAGTATTTGATGCATGCATCATTAATTAACTTAAAGAGGTTTGGCATAATTCACTTCTATATTCCCCTCATTTGTGTTTATCTCAGTTTTCTAAATTCCTCTTGTTTTCTACAAGGAAATCTAATTATCTTGATTTTCATATCAAAGAATAGTTATGGAATATTGGAAGGGGTCTTCCAAAATTTAGGAGGCTACAGTTGGTGAGCCTAGGAGAAGAGAAGGAATTGCTAGGCAAGGTATTTTTTATTTTCTCAAATCATATGGCCAAAACAGGGAAATCTATCATTAAATGCATTGCATTTTCATGAATAAATTGCATCTTATATAGAAAAGTAATATATTTTTGCAATTAAGTTATCTAGATAATCTTTATTTTACAAATTAAAAAAGAGCCTTATTGACCTTCTTTATTTCATGTGGGGTAATATATTTTCTGGCATACTAAAGAAAAAGAAAAGAAATAGGCTAATTTTAGAGTAGTAATAGTACAATAATCCTGTGTTATTCCACTATGGTGCTTTTTTTCCTGCTGTTACGTATCACAGTGAGTTATAGCAAGCATCAACGAATACAATTTTCTAAAAGTTATCAAACAATATCTGATTCAATTCCCGAAAATTTAAGACCGAATTTGCATGACATAATAAGACCTAAACTGATTCAGAATGGATGATTAGATTGGTTAAACTGAACCTATTACTACTCATTTTCTTTTAAGAGTACCATTTTAGCCTCCATTTTTCTCATTAAAAAAAAAAATAAAATTCCTACAAAGGGAACAGTCCAAAACTGGATTTTTTTCAAGAAATAGGCCACTTTTTAAAACTAATTTCGAAGATAAACCACTCGAAGTACTTAATTGCAGCCTCTTCGAAAACAAGCCCGCATTTCCCTACTTTCTACCAAGCATGTCGCATGATCGACCGAACCACATAATTTTCAATGCTTTAGACACCTATACTTTCACTACCATACTTTTCAGGGTTCAGTTTACAGGTTAATATCGAATAGTGAAATCCACCCCTTACACAACAAATTCCTAAACAAAATAATCAAAATATTTTAGGGCTAATCCTCAAAGCACATTTATTAACTGGAGTACTATTTTTGCAAATAGTTTATTCAGTAGTCTTATCAAATACATGTAAAACCATAATGATGTTTTTGTTGATCTTTGTTTGATAGTGTGGATGGTTCTCTAATGATACCTAATGGAATTACCTAATGGTGCTCTTTTTTTTTACTTGATTCTTACAGTCCTGTGTAATGCCTGTTTCCATCAGGAGCTGATTGATATGGATAGAAAAGATGAGTAATGTGGGATGATGTTCAATTAAATCTTCGTTCAGTTGTTTTTTCTTAAAGCCGACATTACTATACTCTTTCCCATGTTCTTATATGATTTTGCATTATGTACTCTTTCTCATGTTCTTATATGTTTTTTAGTTCGTTCGAATATGCCTGAGTAAATTTTGCAGGTGATCTATGGTCACTTGGGGATGTGAGCCCGCAGTATTTTATATAATTAATGAAAAAAAAACATACTTATTCACCGACAACTTATTCACTCACAGCCGTTTCAAATGTTTATCTAGTGGCCAATGATATTTTACTGCATACATCATCATAATATCTAGTGGTCAATTGTCACTTTTGATAATTAATACACCATAACAAATATAGAACTTCAATATGTACATCCAAAATAGCAGTAACATTGTAACTATTAATAGTTGTATTCTCCATATGCAACATCAGTTTCCCTAACAAAAGTAAAATAATAGTGTAGAATTACAACTAATAATTGATCTAGTAACATGATAGAAAGTGGAGCATGCAGAAAAGTTATTTGCAACACTAATTGTTGGGTAAACAAAGATACGTAGATTGACAGTGGCTTAACAACATGACCTTAGGATTTACAAATTCCAAATTTCAAGTGGCCTTCTTTATAAATTTTAGGTGACATTGACAATGCCCAATTTCTCAAATATAAAGAACCCTAGCTTAACCCCTAACAGAACCAAATCAAATCAAAGCAAAGGACAATTTTTTACCGAGTTTCCTGACGTCGGTGATGAGCCGCACAGCCTAGGAGAGCCTCTCCATTGCCATCACCACCTGTTTCGATGGCTCCTCCGCCGTTGATTTGTATTTTTTCGATGGGTCTTGTGGCGGTGGTGGTGGCAGTTGCTGCGTACGATTGGAGGGGGCAACGAGTTGGGAGAAAGAAAGAGAGCGGTGAAGGGAGAGAAGGGTTTGGGGCGTGGGTATTAGGGATTTTATTTGAGGTATTTGTATGGTCCAAATTACATCTAGGAATAAGATATGTGGTCCAGATTTTAAATATTTTTAGTGATTTGTGTGGTCCATGTGAGATCTAAGATATAATAAAAATGAGATGTATGGTTCAGATATGCTCCGGACAGATCTATTCTTGCTTTTATAATATATATATATATATATATATATATATATATATATATATATATATATATATATATATATATATATATATATATATATATATATATATATATATATATATATATATATATAGGGTAAAAGGGATATGAGAAACTTGCTCATTTAGTAAATGAGCAATTGATTATGTGGCATGCATGTGATACATTAGACAACTAACCCTTCAAGAATTTTCCAATCACATGTATGCCACAACATCAGTTGCTCATTTACTAAATGAGTAAGTTGCTCATACACCTTTTCCCCAAATATATATATATATATATATATATATATATATATATATATATATATATATATATATATATATCAGACGCAAGATGATCTCTTGCATCCATTCCTTTTTTTTAATTAAAAAGTGTCAAACGCAAAATCATCTTGCGTCTGACGAAATTTTAAAAAAAAAAATGGTGAAAGGAATGTCCTTGAAGATTTCCCCATGTGGCATGCATGGTGAAAGGAATGTCATATGCAAGACGTTATTCCGTCTAACCAAAAAAAAAAATAAAAAATAAAAAAACAAGGGGAAAGGAATGTCCTTGAAGATTTCCCCCGTTTAGAAATTTTTTTTCTTCTATGGAATATGGCCTATAGGATTATTATGCATATGAAGTAAATTTGAGATTGGTGTGAATTTTTTGATCAAGGGCTGAGAGAGAATGAGACTAGGAATTGTTCTGTGCATCTATGCATACAATTTTTTTTACAGATGCGTTTGACACCAAATTTTGTTTTATTATTATTTGAGGAGATCAATGGCTGAGATTCAAGAAACAAAATATCATCCACCATTCATTTAAATTTTGGGTTTCAACGGCTACAAGCCCAACTCAAATTTTCTATTTCTAAAAGCCTAATATAGAAATTTTGAGTTGGAACGACTATAGATGCTCTTACTATCTAGAGATAGTGAATTTAAACTAACTTCTTTGGATGAACCTGGACTCCTTCATGTTGGGTTGCTATGGCAACCCAGTATGATAAGCCTATTTTGAGTTGTTGGGCCTGAAAGAGGCCAAACTTTCTCTTACAGCCCTGTATCTGCTGAATTTTACCATTTTACCCCCCATGAACTTTAGGATTTGTGCTTGATTTGAACAGTCTTGGTTTGAATGGCGAGTTGTGCTATGAACCTACTTATGAGCAGAATCCTAGAGGAACATGCGAGCCTTGGTTATGGATTCCGAATATGTTTTAAGTGCTAACTTATTTTAGCTGTAGGCCACAAGGTGAGTGATGAAGGTCGAAATCACGAGGATTGACAACCCTGCACGAGTCTCGAGCTTCCCGAGGGTGAAACGGTAATTTCACAACAGCTACATTCTCACGCCCAGCACATGGACTTCTTGTAGCTCCACTATCTAAGCCAAGTCCACATGGGGGGCTGATTCGCGCCTAACTGTGGGAGATTAACCAGTCAATAACGGATGGTAATCAAACCCCCCTAAATCGGGAAGATAATAACTGGTCAAATTCCCAAATTTATGGAATCTTCCAAATTAGTTATGTAATCTTCTTGATAACTGCTCCCCTCCTTGCTTGTAAATACATCTCTACCTCCTCCATTACCATGTAATTAACATTTTACCCACAAAACCCAATTTTCACATCTGATTATTGACTTGATCGTCGAAGGCCTATCGTCGGGAAAACTCCCGGTGTTTCAGGCCTTTTTTGCAGGTTTCTGGTGTCTTCCACTCACCAATCCCACATCCATTCCACAAATACTAGTATCACATCAAGATATGATCAATGGTGTAGATCTAAGCTTTCCCTCATCTCAAAGAACTCATCATCTAGTTGTTCCCACACCTAAAAAAGAAGCATCAGTGATTCATACCTTTCACCTTGCTTGCTTGGCAAGTAGGTGGGGGACTTTGGCCCAAGAGTGCGGAATCCACACAAGCTGTACCCGTGTTTATCCACGTGAAAGGAGTGGTTAGAATCCTGACCTAGTGTCATGGGAGTTTGTTCCAGAAGTTAACAAGTCTCCGGTGTAGTTAGGTACAAGCGCAGGACACCTGATTCATTGTGTGCTTTTGAATTTTTTGTACACAGTTATTGCAAAAGAAAATGCCAATCTGTTGTATAAGAGATTAACGAGTTGTGGGAGCAGGTCGAATCATGAGTTGAGTTCTGAACTTGCTTGCTTGCAAGTTGCTAAAGCGTCTCTGAACCACTAGTATGGACTCCGAACTCGTTATTTGAATTAATGAGTTGGGGGAGCAGCTCTATCTAGACTCCGAACCCACCTTTGAGTTAATGAGTTATTAGTGTAATTCGGAGGAGCTGAGCACCTAACCCATTGCTTGGAGTGGATGAGTTGGTGGTAGCTTGGAAGAGGATTTGAGCACCTAACTAATTGCTTGAATTTAATGAGTTGGAGGCATAGCTTAGAGGAGGAGCTGAGCACCTGACTCATTGTTTGGAGTGGATGAGTTGGTGGTGTAGCCTAGAGGATGAGGATCCGGTCCCTTCCCTTTGTCGATTCTTGCAAGGCAGTCTTCCAAAGTTGGGAGATGGTGGAGACCAATGTCTTTGTTGGCTCAAATCTTGTAGAGCCAAAGGATCCTTCTTCTTGCATAGTTAAAAGATGGGTCCTACTTATAAGCTGACCCCTCCTTGAGGCGACTTGCAGAGTTTGGTAGATTTCGTCTATGAGTTCACGGAATTCAGCTATTGTGTCGGGGGCCTCTTCTTCCTCATGGTCTTCATGAGTGCTCCTATGATTGGGAGGAGGGGTTTCTCTGCCCCTTCGATGACAAGGAGGAGACCTCATGTGGCGCTACCGAGGGTGGGGGGGTGTAACACCCTAAATTTCTATTTTTGTAGAGTTTGTGATTTTACCTGTTTTGCACGTATAATTTTATATGTATATTTTTCTTTTATAAAAATATTTCTTTATAGCATGAACAAATAATTGTTCTCTTTATTTTCCAAAAACACTATTTTTAAAAGCTTAGTTGAATTCTAGGCCTAATTGTCTCTTTTTAGCTCATCTTAATTAATAAATTAATTTAATTAGTGGAGCCCATAGTTAATTGGCCCATTAGTGAGCCCATCTAACTTAATTTCTCTTTTTTAAAATCTAACTTGTAGTGTAGACAAGTTTAGTGAACAATTAATTTATTCACATGAACAAACTTGTAAAAAGAGGGGGTACTAGTTGGCACGTGCATGCACTAGAGTGTGCAATGCACACACCCTTTCACCCTAGGCCGGATCATGCATAGGAGAGTGGGGGAGATGGGATAGGGGGAGAGTTGGTTGCTTCATCATGGGTAGTTTCTATAACTCCCTAGTTCATCTAGACCCTTAATCCCTAACCATTTCATCTCATCCTAACCCTCTATTCATCCTCAAAATTTGTATAAATACCCACCCCCCCTACACTCTTCATTCACACACTCAAAAATTTTTGAAAAGAAAAGAATAGAAAGAAAGAAAGAAAGAAAGGCAAATTAGTGAGACAAAAGATTGAGTAGTTTGTGAGAGTGAGTGCTAGTGTGATCTTCAACCTAGAGGTGGCCGGATTTTTCAAGGAGCAAAGGTGGAGGCTCGGGTTACTTGCTTACTAGGAGGAGAAGTGAATTTGGTGGCTCGATCTAGGAGGAGAAGGCTCCACATGTTCATTGTAGGAGATCCCTAGGAGTTTTGTTTGGTTTTTCTCTCCATTAAAGGTGGGTGATTTTCTCAAACTTCTAATTAGACATCATGCTAGGGTATGGTTGATAAAATTGAAAAGAAACTTTAGTTATTTTAGCCATGTGTTATGAAAATGAGACAAATTGCAATGGTTTGATTGTGTGTTAAAAGAATGTTAATTAGTTGCAAATTTTGATTGTTAGTTTAGAATTGACCATGCTACCATGCTTTAATTGATTGATTGTGCTAAACTAAGAAGACATGATTTTATGTTTTGTTGGTCAAAATGATAATCATGCATAAATGTGATTTTGCTAATTCACTTGTTAATGATATGAAAAAAGGGATAATTATTACTGAAATGTTTAGTTAATAATAATAAAAATAATAAAAGGGATCTATGAGAAGTTTGAATGCAAAATTATAAAGAAACTACATTTGTATGTGCTTATTCGAAATTATAGACAAATTTGTATTTAGAGAGAAAAATTATAATTTTTATGTCAAAAATTAAGTTTTAATTTACTGATTTATTAGAAATGCTTAAAAATTATGTTCTGAAATTTTAGAATGAAATTGGAGAAGAAAAGAGTTTGAAATTAATTGTTTTTATAAAAATTCGAAATGAACCGAAATTGGATCAAAACCCCTAAAAACCCCAAACCATATCAGGTTAGTCACTTGGACTTATTGGCTAATGGGTGCGTTCGGGTACGCTCTACTGTAGCGTGGGTCTGGTCTTGGGTCTCGGGTTCGAAACTGGGCAGTGGCCTTGTTTTTATTTTTTGAAAAAAATCTCATAAATGAAAGGCGAGTTTTTAGGGATTTAAACCCTCTCATTTGACGTGGTTGCGCCCTGTCCTTTCTGGTTAGCACGTGCGCCACAGTGCGCTGCACTGTAGCGTGGGCTTGGCTATGGGTCGCTGGTTCGAATCATGAGTTCGGCAATTAAAACAGTTTTTCCATTTTTTTTGGTTTAAATTGATTTTGTTGACTTTTAAAATTCGGGAAAAATTATGATAATTATTTTAAAAATACAGGGACTTTATGAAAAAAATATTTGCACACTGTTTTGACATAAATTAAAGAGTTGAGAAGTAAAAATTGAGTAGAACTCTATAAAATTGATATTTGTATAAGTATAAAAAGTGATTTAATCCATGAGGAGTTACACTAAATTTATAAAAGAGAATTTTGTATAAAAAGAACTTGAAATGTGTTCGTTTATGGATTTTATTCTTTATTTGGGTAATGTATGCATTGAAAGTTAAATAAAAATTATGATTTTGATTTTTGGAGAAAAGAAATGATAGTGCGAGAATTAAATGAAATTATTGAGACTTATTTTCTTGAATGAGAATGTTATAAATCGAAATTTGACTCATGTAAGAATTGACTTACAGAAACGAAATGGGGAAAAATTATTTGAACTATGAAAATGACTATATGAGTATGAAAACTCGATTTTGTGATTGTGAAGTGAAATTGAGAACTAGAGTATAGCTAAGCCTCATATCGGCATTGAAAAGAGATTGTTGAAATGAGATTTGAAATGAAAAGACCAAGATTTGGGTCATGATTATTATAATTGGTTAAGACCGGTATAGTGGAAGGGCTAACTCTAGAGAATTGATTTTGTTCATGATTCAAATAACTAAGGACTAGACACATAGTGAAGGTGTGATGAAAATAAGAGAAAAATACGAGTTTGAGGGTCTCGGAGCTACGGCGTGAGAATATTCAAAAGCTGTCTACACGATGCGTCGTGTCATGACGTGAATATGTCTCCAGGAGTCCGTACCGCAGCAACGCTTGTAGGGTGTTTGGTGATTACGGGTGGTGTCATGTCCCATGACAGAGGCTGAATTGTCCATAGGTTCTTCACGATACGTCATGACATGATGTGGGATTCCCCTCAAGGTTATCTGGACATGAGCTCGTAACTCATAGAACATCTAGGATACTTATCGTAGCTACTGTAGTAGTTTAAGTCATGATGAGGGATTGAACCCTACAAGATGAAGAACGGTTAAGGGCTTGCCCTCAGACCTATGTAGTATGGGATGCATAGAATCTAAACAAGTGCGCATTAGTGTCATGTAACATACATAACTGCATTAAGGACTAAGCGCACCGCACAACACGACATCAATAGGATAGTCCCTTTGTAGTTTTGTTTGTGATCAAGTTTGTGGTTTTTTAAAGTATTTTGAAAATCATTATACTGTTCGGCATAGAAAGGATAGCCATGTATAATATTTTGTCAGTTGTAAGCAACTGACGTGCCCACAATTTCTATGCAGGATAAAGTGATTAATAAGACTAAAGTTTACATGCTGCTTAAAGAATGATTCAAGTGTTGTACATTCCTATTCATGTAATTTTTTGTAAATTGTTTCCGCTGTAAATATGTAATGTAAATGTAACTCTGATGTAACAAAAAAATTTATTTCCTTGTAAAATTGTACGAAGAGAAGTGCAAAGATCCCGTGGAACTTCGAATTCAGACTGTTTTGGAATTCGGGGTGTTACAGGGGGGGAGGGGGTGCTCTGAGCAGGAGCCTTTCCCACACACGAATTTGACCTAGGTCAGATTGTGAGCCCAACAACTTCATTACTCTTTTATAGTTGGTTTTCTGTACCTATATATATGATATGTATCTGTGAAAAAGATATATATATATAAAACCTAGCCGTCACAGAAAGTGTGTGAGAGAAAGAGAGATCCTGAGGAGGAACATGCCCTTCCCGTAGCTAGCATTGCGGTCTGAGGGAGAGCCATTATTCGTTCCGTTCGTGTGGAAACCGGAGAGGCACTGCAATATTGCAGTGCTGTGATCAGCATACTGTGGAGACAGTAAATCCATCATTAAGGTATAACTTCTAAATATGATTTATGGTTTTTGCATTGATCCATGGCTAGGTTTCGATATTTTGTAATTTTTCCGCTATGTATTTAATCTGTGATTGAATTAGAAACCTAACACCAAGGGTCTGTGTAATGCCCCAGGGTTCCCAATGCCCGGAACCCCTGACACAAGCCAGAATCTTTCCCTCAAATGAGTCACAACACACAAAAATCACAAGAAATTAAAATTTTTTATTACATCAAATTGTTATTACAATGTCCAATGATTACAACAATTACAATTTATTGGTACAACATGAATATACAGTAAAATCGGACAGTAACTTTCACTTGGATGCTTCCTACGGCTTGAGTTCTCCCTCGCGCTCCCCAAACTGCAATCCTGCAACTAGACAGACTGTGGACACATCAGTCGAATACAACTGACGCAATGCTTTATACAGATATCCTCTCTATGCCATAATATAGCGATTCCAAACCTCAACAACCAATATTTGATGCAAAGGAAAAGGTGATGTCAAACCAGCGTCGATGTATGCCATGGCCTAATCTAATGCACAAAAAAAAAATGCACACGATGCACTTACTCTATTGCAATTCATTTGGGAACGTATGTATCCCATACAACATACTTCCTCAAAATCAACTTCTATGAAAACGTATGCATCCCATACTACATACTTCCCAAAGAGTTCACCTCTCCTGATTGTAGGGTTAGATCCCTCATCATGCATCCTACTCTTGTACTCATTCACATTCCTGACAAAAGTCTAGTGACTTGTAGAGTATGCAATCAGTGCGGTCTATCACCACTACTTTAATTGGATCGTGGTTCTTCTCCACTCTGAACGGCAGTGGTCACTCCACTCGTTCAGATCATGGTCCTTCTCCACTTTGAAAGGATAATGGTCCTTCTCCATTCTTGTCTCTACTCAAAGTTATCGTGAACATAAGGCGAATCGTAGGGCCACCCCTACTCCGCCAAAGGCTGCAGAGTTAAACTCTTACTTCCCATATGCACTCATAACTCAGAACATAAACGGAAGCTTAGGGGGTTCATCCCCTATGTTCCAAATGATTTGTGACTTACGTCCGCATCCCACTCTCATCACTAAACTCTAGGAATTAACAGTTAGGACAACGCCGCACATGTCCAGACGAGACGACGCTGCACGTGTCCCTACTTGACAGGTGAGCACAACACCAACTAGTGCATATCCTTACCAACCAACCAACAATCAATCTAGTCCGAGAACATAATCAAGCTCAAAATACTAAAACTAGATCAAAACTAGAACCATAGCTAAGAATGAGGTTAATTACACAATTATTACCCGATCATCCGATTTCCTTAATTCTACGACTCTAGTCAATCTCTAATTCTCTTTCATTATCTCATTAGAAGTAGGAATTATTAGGCGAGTCTAGGTCTATTTCATTTTAACCAATTCTCTTAGTTAGGCGATCTATCAAGTATTTCCAAGCCCTAACTTAGTAACATTAGGCGACCTAGAGCTATAATCACAACTCGACCTATCCTAGGTCATATTTGGATTGTTGAATTAAGAATTTTACTCACGGACTAACCCTATTCAAGTTATCCAATTTACAATCATTAACTTATTAGGTGATCTAAAACTACCTGACCAAATAATTTGCTAGGCGATCCAGCAACTAGTCTCTTACCTAACCCTGAGGTCACACCTAGATGTTTTATAACCACTAGTTAAGTTCTAATTCATTCTAACTTAATCATTTGAACGTAACCCAACCCGCACTAGGGTCCAACTGGGCTCTCAAGCCCGGCCCACTACATGGGCCCACGAAGACTGGTGAATTGACCACGTCGATCACCGCCGCCCTTCACGTTTGGAGTCTCACGCTACCTCGGCCCGAAGCAAGTCGCTGGTCCCTTTAATCATCGTGCTCCATGTCTTCCCGACAAGTGGTAGCTCATATGATGTCGAATTCCCTCCTTATACAGCGAGCATGTCGGTGCCCGAGTTGTCGCTCCAACATGTTCTGGGTCAAAGTTCCTATCTACCTGCCAAAAATTTATCCATACAGACCAAGTCCTAGGGTCTCACCATTCTATCAAGATGACCCTAATTTCATATATAAAGTGTAAATCCCAAATTCAGGCATCGTCAATGTCGGGGGGGGGGGGGGGGGGGGGGGGGGGGGGGAGGGTGAATCCATCCCAATCCCAACAACAATCACACAATCCATCTATCTCAACTCTATTCTAGTCCATCATTAAGGACCTAGAAATAACCATGCTATGACTAAGATGACCTAAATTGGTCTACAATCATTTCACATCAGTACTCATGCTCACTAAGGCCCATAAATAACACCTACAACCCTCAAATAGTCATCCAAGGCTCCATCACCTCAATGTCACATCAAATAGAAAGCTTGGGTTCGGGTCTGACAGAACCAGTGCACTTAATAAATCATATAAAATCAAATACAGAACCAAATCATGACTTCTTGGACTCTCTGGAAGGCCCTAAGTGAGTACCAAAATTTCTTAGTTGAATACTTTTACTAATTTGGATGTTAACAAGCTCAAAAACTTGGTTCTTTAATATGCAGCAAAATACTTCCGTAACAGAACACTGTGTGCACAGTGTTAAAGAAAATTATCTTATATATATCAAATGTTACTGGATTGACATGAAATTTAAGAGTCAAACACATAACATATATTCACAATACATATCCAAAATTCAAGTCTTTTTATAAAGTAGATCTTGAGTTATTCCTTATTTATTAAAACCCAAGGCAGAGCATTCAACAATAGCAGTGATGTTTATCATTTCGACCAGTTGAGTTTGCATAAATTAATTACCATATCTATAGTTGTCCAAGTTGCATGAAATTTGAAACTTAAGCTTTAGAAAGATAACAGAACAAAATAAATTAATATCAAGTCATTCCCAAAAGTACACAGTGGGTTCTAAGTATTTTAACTTACAATAGTAACATGCAACAAGATCTGTTCTGTTTTTGACCAACATGCAAGTTTGTATTTTTATAAATTAGCAAGAAAAATAAAAAAAATACAGAAAAAAGTAGTGAAGGTGTACGAAACATATATGATCATCCCTTGAAAATTTCAAGTTAATCTAGCCAGTAGTGTTCAAGTTATGAACTACGAACTAACAGCAAAGATTTAAGTTTTCAACAGGATTTTCTGTTTTGGATTTCTTAACACAAATCGAGTTATTAATATTCAATGTAAAGCATGCATGTCATTTTCAGTCACTACAATCATCATTCAACAGGCAAAGAACAACATAGAGATTGAAAACACCCACCTTGTAGTGTTGCTTGTAGTTGAAATGGCTTGGTTTAGCTCCTCTTGAATCACCCCTCCAAGCTTGGCTCCTTCTTCTCCTCTTTGTCTCTTTCCTTAGCTCTCCCTCTCTCTTTCTCTTGAAAATTTTAGAATTAGAGTGATAATGAGAGTGTGAGAGAGTGTGAGGGGTTATAAAAAGATAGCAAAAAGGAGTGGGGGGGGGGGGGGTGTCCTAGGGTAGGCCGGCAAGATTGGACAAGGGAGAGAGAGGAAAGCCAAGTGTCCAAGTGGTTTTTTCTAAAACCACTTGTTCTTGTGCTTAGTTTTGATCCATGGTTTGATTTTGGACAGTTGGATCATGGATGAGAGTTTATGGAGGGGATCTTTGTGCATGCAAAAGGGTATGTTGATTTGTATTTTTTATAAATACAACACAAGTACATTATCATGTACAAGCACAATTTACTCGTATACACATACATATACATGTATAAAACTAATTGGAAATGAAATTCCAAAAAAATAATTTTATTTATAATAAAATTTAGTTTGTGTACAAATCATGTGTAAAAATCAGGGTTGTTACAGTCTGTCCCCCCTCGATCATTCAGGGAGAGGTCCAGAGTGGCGTGCAGAATGACGCGATTAAGAGCCTGCTGATGCATCCCGATGAAAGGGGGGTTGCGATGTTGGATGATGAACCTGTTGAGGATGAGGTGGAGGTTGCCACTGAGGAAGTTGTTTTCCTGTTTGAAGGGGTTGTTGCCCCATTTGAGGGGGGGTATTGCCCCACTTGACAGGGTTGTTGGTCCACTTGAAGGGGTTGAGGAGGATGGTTGGCTGAACCGATAATGGTCGCTGCTTTCTTCCTCTTTGGAGGCCTCGTTGAAAAATTAGTTATTTACCTATGAAGTTTGGTCGGAGAACTTTTCTATTTCCCCCTTACGGCATTATTGTATTGTTGCTATTTTTTGTGGGAGCAAACCAATATTGTGAGTTATTTTTATGGAAAACAATAAAATATCTAACTTTAGCTTTTCGCTGGCGTTGATCGCCGTAAACTGTTCTTGACTCTTAAATTTGACTATTGTGGACGATTGGACCTGATCTGAATGGTTGTGATAACTCCGATTGACCTACAAAAATCCTGAAACACTGAGGTTGGCCTCGACGATAGACCTTGTGATGCCCAAGTCCAAAAACTCAGAAGATATGAAGAGTTTTGTGTGTAAAATTGTGATAACCTGGTTTCTGAGAAGGTCATGGGGTATTTATTGTCACTAAGGGGGTTAGTTTTAAGATATTGGATTTATCTTTACTTCCTGGTGTTTTGATAAGGTTAGTTATCCTCTTCTTCATGAAGAGATACAGCCGATTACTCTTTACTTGATAAAGAGAAAGAGTTTTTAAACCTCCTCTTATGCATGGAGAGATAGAAGTGGGTACTCTATAGAGACAAAGAATTTAAACTAGCTTCTTTAGATGAACCTGGACTCCTTCATGTTGGGTTGCTATGGTAACCTAGTGTGATAAGCCTATTTTGAGTTGTTGGGCCTGAAAGATGCCTAAATTTCTCTTACGAGCCTGTATCTACTGAATTTTACCATTTTAACCCCCATGAGCTATAGTATTCATGCCCGATTTGAACAGTCCCGATTTGGTTCTATTTTCACCCATACCACATGTTAAAAAGCTAATTGTTTATCAACAATGTAGAGGAAGACTAAGCAATCTCCAAAACAATGAGCATACTCTAAAAAATTGAAGTTTGTTTAAAGATTATCAAGTAAAAAAAATTTGATTAGTTAATCAAAACTTTCAATGTAATCTTCCAGATTTCATGAATGAAGTCTGAAGATATATTTACAAAGAAAAAGTATAAATTAATTTCTGATAATGGTAGAATCGCGACAAATCAGGTCCGTACGATTTCAGCACAGATCTCAAAGCTTCTACAGGTATATTAACCATAACGGGCCTCTTTAACATATTTGGGCCTTCTTCAGGCTCATCTACAAGACATAAGCCGCTTTCAAGCACATTAAAAGTGACAGATTAGACCCACAAGGAGAGACACCCTGCCCATGAAAGTTGTAAGTCAAATCTCTTATCCCAATACAGGAGAGTCTTATCTCTTAAGGGAGAGAATCAACTGGGAATAAGGAATTCATATCAATCTAATGGATTCATATTAATCTCCTGCATTGTTTCTCAGGCCTATAAATACCCTCCCCCCTCCTCAGTCAGAAGGTAATCTGTAATTTCTCTCTCTGGTTCTGACTTCAGCGTCAAAAGGTCTGTCCCAAGGCCACCCCCGGTGTTTTAGGCTTTTTGTAGGTCCATCGGCTACGTCAGCAACCATCAGATTCAGATCACATTGTTCAATCAATGATCCAAATTTAATCTCAGGAGCTCTAACAACTTTTCACTGCAACGATAAAATGTCAGATCTTTAGTAGTTTCCTTCAAATATAAACTCACTATCTGTTTGCTCCCACGCAAAAATAAGCAGCAATAGATTGGCACCGTCTATGAAAACTACACAGATCAGACTTACTGTAACTCCCGTTCCAATTGTACGGATTTATATTTATTTTTCTTTTCTTAGTATTCTTGCATTCCATTTTTAAAATAAATCCTATTATTCTTTTGAATCCGATTTCCTTTTATGATTTTTTGGTTCTCTTAAATTATTTTGTATGAGGTTCATTTTTGAATCTCCTATTGAAGCTCATTCTATTATTATTGCAACTATTTTTATTTATCTTAATCCATTCTATAAATTATCTTTTGTATCTAATTCATTTTCTTGGATCTTCTTTTGGAGCCCAAACCCATATATTAATTGATTTATTATTTCTTTTGAAACTCAACTAACCCAATGCTATTCTATTGTTAATTGTTAATTTTCTGTTTGGATCCTAGCCCAACTCAGGTTCTATAGCCAAACCCATTAACACAAATCTTGAATCAATCAAACCTGAAACCGTACCCGAACTCTCAACTACACAGCCTACACTGTAACGCCCCGATTTCATATACTGGGAAACCGTGACATAAGCCAGAATCTTTTCCTTCAATTAGCCAAAATACACAGAAAAACAGGAAAATTTAAAACTTTTTATTCAACACAAATGTATTACAAGTCCGAATGTTATAAAACTGCAATACATTACATCAGTGTGACATTAATGTCTTACAAACGCAAGTGTTACAAACTTTCAATAAATTTATATCAGAGTACAACGAATAATTAATAAGACTTGGTGCTTCACTTGGATGATTCTCAACATTAAAAAAATTACAACAGATATTACAATTGAAAAAAAGTCAACACTGTGCTTCTCTTGCTTTGAGTCCTCCTAAATCCTGTACCTATAGGTCTGCAATCCAGTACCTATTTAAGTGGGGACGTCAGTACATATACTGATGCTAAATACTGATTACAAGCAACAGAATCTCAACTAAATAACCAGACTGATGAAAAGAGAAATGTGTATATATAATTGATGTGTCAGTGCATGCTATGACTTAGACTTTAATGCAAGATCAACTAATGCAAGGATGCCCTTATTATAATGTAAGCGAGACTCTGGACAGTATGCAGCCCATAAATACATACGTCCATATCAAGCTTTTTCTTCATATTTAAGGATTTGAACCCGTGCAATGAATTCTACTATTGTACTCAACCTGTTCCTGACAGATATAGTGTGACTGATGAGGTTTCCTTGGACGGTCCAATCCCGCTAATACAGTACCATAGTGGTTTCCATGTTTCCCATTATCATCCTGTGACCTCACTCAAAAGCTAGACAAACCCAGAGTTACCGCCGCACAGGATAGCTCGAAGCATCCCTTGTGGCACCCTTGACTCATAGAACAGCAGTCTATGGCCTGTTCGTTTCTCCCTGACATAGAACATGACGGAATTCCAGGGTCCATCCCCTAGTTCCGGTAGGAGAACTTATCCCATTTTTATCATGGCACTTCATAAATTAACAGCCGAGATATGGATCCCGTGCTCCCAACTCGTAAGAAGGCACATACCGTATCCCTTTGAAAGGAAGGTACAACCCAATAATGCTACCTATTTTCTACCTATAGGACAAGTCGGATCATAAGGTATCACCCCTACTACCCACTCTTTCCTTCGGCGAAATAAAAGATAAAAATGGTTAAGTAAAAATAGTTACAAGTTACTATCCTAATGATGTCACTAACCCTAAACAATCCGAGGGATGAAAACAATGTTAATCCAACATACTAGGTCTCAATCTAGACTTCCCAAGATAACTTTGCCAGGTGTTTAACCTAGACTTCCCGAGATCACCATGGATCTCGCTTACAGCCTATCGATCCAAAACCCTGGTAATACGAATCTATTCGCATGCTAGTGCCCTGAACTTGGATTTCGTATACACTCCCGGTCCGCGATCAACCTACACCGGTTAAGATCTAACGTTGCATGAGGAGTGAATTTTCCACAGTCCTCGAGGAGTAAAATAAATACACGTCTTTATGGTCGATGACCCCTAGGGTAACGATATCAACTTAGACGAGTACAATAAGATGCGTACGAGCTAATAAGCTACATACGAGCCCAATAAATCACATACGTGCCAAACGAGCTACGTCTGAAACAATAAACTACATACGAGCCCGACAAGCTACGTATGAGCAAAACACTTACACATGAGCCAACTAGCTACGTATGAGCCAAACGAATTACTTACGAGCCAACTAGCTACGTATGCACCAAATGAATTACATATGAGCCAACTAGCTACGTATGTGTAACCCCCATTCCCGTAAATACATATCTTCTGAATATTTTTCAATATTTCGTGTTAAATTCTGTTTGATTTTATATTAAAGTACTTCCTAATCGACAATTATATTTAAGTTTGAATAATGATATATTTTAACTTATTTTATATTCCTAATTGATTGACTACTTACATTTTAGCCCAAATCAAATTTATTTTTACTAGTTGGATTATTTTGATAAATGTGTTAAACCCAATTCCTATTTTATATAATCTATTGTTATTATTGCTATTACTATCATCATCATGATTATTATTTTTATTTTTATTTTTATTATTATTGTTATTATTGTTACTATTATTATTATTTTTATTGCTATTATTATTGTTGTTGTTACTATTATGATTATTATTATTATTAATGTTAGTAGTATTGTTATTAGTATCAGTATTTTGTTATTATGGTTATTATTATTGCTATTGTTATCGTTATTATTGTTATTATCTTTAATACTATTATTATTGTTGTTATTATCATTATCAGTATTATTTTCTTGTTAATTCCATTATTGTTATTTTTATTGTTAATACTATAATTATTATTATTTTATTTTGATAAACCCTATAATGCTAATTATTTTTTCCCTATTGAATTTATACCCACTAATTGATTTTTGACCCAAACCAATTTTTTTATTGGATCCATACGCATTACCCAAACCCATCCTAATATCCTATATATACACTATTCTATTCTACCCTAACCTAAACCTAGCCTTGTTTTACCCCTGCCGCCTAACCCTACCCTATTCATCCCCTACCTCCGAAACCCCCTCCCCTCCTCTGTCTAGATCCCAACCCATCCCGATCACCTTTTTCACCATCGCCTCCACCGTCTTCCATGCTCCCCTGCGCCGAAAACCCTGTCGACTGTCCCAGTCATTCACCGCTTCACCCTGTCCTCCACCTGCACCGTGAACCCACCACCATGCCAACGAGCACCGCCCTCCCTGTCCTCGTCAGCCCTCCGACCTCAGCGCAACATCACCCCAAGCAGTCCCGTCGCCCACCACCATCCTCAAACCTCACAGTTGCCCCCTCATCACCTTATCTCCTCTTCCTCTGTTTTTCATCCGAAATAGTTGAGCACCTCGACCGCCGCACTCGCCCTTGCCGTCGACCCCCAGTCACCGTCCACCGCTGCCAGACGCGCCTCCGGTTGACCGCCCGCAAGACCACCCCGCTGTCCCTCTGTCGAGCCAGAGCCAAATTCCTCATCGCCATTGCCAGGTTGCTGTGATCTGTCACTTCGGCTGTTTGCTGTTGTGGGGGGTGGAGATCTCCCTATTGGCTGTTTGCTGTTTGTTGAGAGGTGGAGTTTTTCTGTTGGCTATTGTGGGTGTTTGTGTTTTGGGGGCTTGGGAGTTGGCTGTACTTGCTGTTTGGTGTTTGGGAATTGGATTTTGTTGTTTTGGAGTTCTTTTGCTGAGTATTGGTGTTGCACGTAGAGTGCACGTGCTTCCGTGCTCCGTTCGTATTTCGTCGCCCGAGATTCTCATCCCGTTATTCTGCATATTCGAATTTACCGTCTTACAGGCAAGTCACTGTCCCCTTGAATTGAACATCGTATCATATTCAAGTTTTACTGAAATTCTTGCAAGTAGATCCTATTCGTTATCGTATCATTGTATTGATTATCTTCGTTAGGTCTATTGAGGGTTTACACAAGATAACCCCAATATTCTTAACATCGTGCCACATTTGACTCCAAAGATTGAATCTTTCATACATTTATGTAGAATTGATAATAGGGTTACACATATAGTCACGACACAATGAATTGATTATAGAAATAATTGCTAGGTTGTATGTTTGATTGGTTGATTGTTGTTTGGATGTTGTTAGAATTGTGTATGTGTGTGTTTTTAATTGTATTTATCATGCTATTACACTTTTCATGTTGATTATATAACTTATTGACTAATAGAATTGTTACTCATTGATATGGCTAAAAATGGGGTTAAATCGGAACCGTCCAGATTGGGTGCGAATCTTGAAGCTCGGGGGTAAAACGATAATTTCACATACAAGCGGATCCAAAGCGGGTACTGGGTCTCCTTCACACGAGACCCAATAACCCACGAACGGGTCCATACCGATTGGGCACGGGTCTCGACCCGAAGCGAGCCCAGACCAGCAAGAGACAAATCAAGGGCCACTGATTTGACCAAGTCAACGGGCCTGATTTTCTCTCACCGGGAATCAAGGGGTTAGTTTCCTAAACAGACTGTGAGGATTTTTCTCCTAGCAGTTACACTGGGAATCAGGCCTCTAATCACTCCCCTGGCGACTATAAATACCTCCCCTCTGCCACCGTGACCAGGTTAATCACTTTTTTACCACCTTAAGCTCTTTCTTTAATCACCACTGGTTACTGACAAGAGCGTCGGAGGGTGCGTCGCCGGAATCAACCCCGGTGTCTCGCACTTCCTTGCAGGTTGCGACAGGAGCAAGAGGGCTTGAGTCAGCTGTTCAGGTTTTCTCGAACTCACAAATCTTATCTGTTTACCCCCACACCGAAATCAGCGGTAACACTCATCATGTTTAATTAAATTGTTTCATGAAAATACCATAAAACATGTATGTTGCTTGCTGGCTATATATTGACTGCTATTTTCGACTCAATAAATGATTTGAAAATAATTTACATTCTGAATATGAATTGTAGCCTTATCTTTCTAGTTCCCAGAACATCTTGAATTTCTAAATTCCGAGTTGTGTAGTAACAGTTATGCCCGTTTTACTACAGCTATATTTTTATTTTCAAAATTTCAGATTCTTATACCTTTCATGTTTAAACAGTAAAGAAGCTGATCAAATGTTAAAACTTTACTCTGAGAATTTCCAGATCATTGCTTAACATGTTAAGGAGTCTAGAAAATATTTTAATGAATTTAATATTGAGTTTTTGTTGTTTCTAAAAATAAAATAACATGATGTCGAATTTCTGCCTGAACATAAAATTTGTAAAGAACAATATGTTTGACCTAGCTACTGTTGTCGGATTTTGAACTTTAAATATGCGTTGGAACCGTGTGGAAGTCTAGTTTCTAGAATTTTTGACGGATTCAGTTTTCGATTTCTGAAACAACGGAAAATTATGTTTTTGTACAGAACACTCTTGCTGTCCAGAATTTTATAATTCTGTTTTTAATGGAGTAATTATTCCTATATTGTAGTCTTGCATGATTTAGAGTGTGTATATTGCATTGCATGATCCCAATGAGTTATTGTCATCATTCTAATTGTCCTATTTCATGTTACCATCCTATTGTTCCCCTATTGATACTATTGTTCATCTCATCGCTCAAATTGCATATTATATTGTTGCATTAATAAAATAATTAACAAGCCGGGGTTTAAGGGGTTGACTTTAGTAGTGGACAATATAAGGACTGTACCCGGAAGAGGGGCCCATGTTTCCTTAAATAATGCGGCTATTGTTTTATCGTGTGATTATGGATTACGGCCGTAACCTAATCTATCATGTATTGTATCGTTGCTGAAGACCATATCGTGCATTGAATATTGATTATCATTGCCGAGTACATAAACTATAAAATCCACCACTAAGTCTAAACGTAACTTGTTTGTATATAGCAACCATGTGGTAAATATATGGGATGCATGAAGTGCTACATTAGTTATGATTATAATTCATAATAGACTTAAGAATTGACACGATATCGATACTGTATATTGTTCCTCATTGTTCCTATTGATATCGAATATTCGCTAAGTGTTATTGTTATTGATCATTGATTATTGTTACTGAATATTGAATCATTGTTCATGTCCATTGCATCGATTACCATGATATTGATTATTGATTATCGTCCCATGTTATTGATTCCTATTGATCCATTGAATTCATTGTTATACCGTTATTCCATTGTTCTTTGCTTTCTCTACTTACTGTCCATGACCTGCTCTAAGGAAGAAAAAAAATTTCTCATCTTTTTAAATGAAGTGTTTACAGGTGTTGATGGAGAATTGCCAGATGGATTGGGAGAACAACATTGGTGAATGAAATTGATAGCATCACCGCTTAATAAAATATTGTTTTGCCATGAAGACTTAATTATTGAACTATTGTTATTTGATTGTATTGTGGGTTTTTGACCCGAATATTGCTATTATTTGTTTCTAGATGTTGGATTATTATTGTATTTGGATATTTCATATTGTTTATTTCAAGTGTTATTGTTCATGAGATTATTATTATTGTCTGCGCAATTGTTCTGTATTGATTATATTATTGAGTTGATCGGATAAACAGCTTATGGGTGACGTTAGTCATTCTCTAGGCCATTGTCATGTACTCGTATTCCATATTTTTGGAAAGCGGGGCGTGACAGTATGTGATAACAAACAGCTAATAATTAGCATGAACCATTCTCCAACATGAAACATGAATCATGAGCACATAGAAATACATCTAGATCCTAAATGAGTGCTCGAATATGGAAAAACAACAAAAACAACTCAACAGCGAATCAGCCCGATCAGTCGAGCAGTTGCTGAAAACTTGTAAAATTCATTATAATTGCTACGCTTACCGGAATCTTATAAATATAGACTCTATGGAAAGGTATAAACCTATACTGCAATTTTCTAGTTGACAATTTTCTCAAATTCAGTCAACAAGGGGTTAGAAAACTCCCCAACATTCCAAACAGAAACTCAGTAAAAAAAGCTACATGCTGGAAACTTGTAAGATTCATAACTGATGCTACGCTTATCGGAATCTAACAAAATTAGACTTTTTGGAAAGGTGGGAACCTCTACTACAAATCTCTAGTTGACAACTTTCACATATTCATTCAACAAGGGGTTAGAAAACTCTCCAACATTCTAAACAGAAATTCAGCCCAAAAAGGCAGCTGATGTTCAACTTGCAAAATTCATAACCGACACTACACTTATCGGAATCTAAAAAAATTAGACTTTGTAGAAATCGAGGAACTTCTATTACAACTCTCTAGTTGACAACTTTCTCAAATTCAGTCAACATGAGGTAGAAAAAGCCCCTAACATATCAACAGTGAACTCAGCCAGAAAAGTAGGCTGCTGTTGAACTAGAAAATTCATAACACCTGCTATGCTTATCGGAATCTAACAAATTTAGACTATTTAGAAAGCTAAGAACTTCTTCTACAACTCTCTAGTTGACAACTTCCTCAAATTCAGTCAACAAAAGGCTAGAAAATAACTAATCATTCCAAACAGAATCCCAGCTAAAAAGAAGTTAGTGCTGAACATTGTAAAATTCATAATACTTGCTACGCTTATCGGAATCTAACAAAATAAGACTTTTTAAAAATCTAGGAACTTCTACTACAATTCTCTAGTTGACAACTTTCTCAAATTCAGTCAACAAGCGGTAGAAAAAGCCCCCAACATATCAACAGTGAACTCAGCCAAAAAGGAAGCTACTGCTGAATCTTGTAAAATTCATTACCGACGGTACACTTATCAGAATCCAACAAAATTAGACATTTTAGAAAGGTGAGAACCTCTACTACAAATCTCTAGTTGAAAACTTCCTCAAATTCAGCCAACAAAAGGCTAGAAAAAACTCCTAACATTTCAACAGCAACTCAATCCAACATTCAAGCTGCTGTTGAAGCTAGTAAAATTCACAACGAGTGCAACACTTATCGGAATCTAACAAAATTAAACTTTATGAAAAGGTAGAAAACTCTATTACAACTCTTTAGTTGACAACCTTCTCAGTTTCAGCCAACAAAAGGCTAGAAAAACTCCAAACTCTCAAACAATGAACTCAGCCCAAAAAGGCAGCTGCTGTTCAACTTATAAAATTCATAACCGATGCTATACTTATAGGAGTCTAAGAAAACTAGACTTTTTAGAAAGCTAGGAACTTCTACTATAACTCTCTAGTTGACAACTTCATCCAGTTCTAAGTGTACAAGAAGTTATACTACTTAAAAGTTCAACCTTTTACTTAAAACAGAGCAGCTTTTAAAGAAGTTACTGACCTGAACTTGTAAAAATCAAAACCAATGCTACACTTATCAAAATCTAGAAAGAAATAGACTTTTTAGCAAGGTGAGAATCTCTACTATAACTCTCTATTTAAAAACTTTTCCAAATTCAGTCAATAAGAGATCAGAAAAATCCCTAACTCTTAAACAGTAAGTTCAGCCAAAAAGAAAGGCTACTGTCCTGAACTTGTAAAATTCCTATCCGATGCTTTGCTTATCGGAATCTAAAATAATTAGACTTTTTAGAAAGCTATAACCGTCTACTACGATTCTCTAGTTGAAAACTTTCTCAAATTTCTTATAGAACTCAAGTTATGCATTTCTAACCATCAATTTATCAACATTCAACTTAAAAATTGGATTTTTATCGTTTTTGTTAAGTTCTTTCACTTCAATCTTGTATGTAAAATAATTCTAGTCCACAATACTCATATGCATAATGAATTAGTCCAAGTCTTAAGATTATTAACATACAGCATAATAACAACAACAATAACAAAAAAAATAACAACAAGAGTTGAGAATCCCCCACCCAAAAACTTGTTGGAAGAATTAGCTTGTTTCTTCTCCTTCCTTGTTCTTGCTCCTCTTCAAGAACAACCCATGAACAATTAACCCACTCTATTTTTTTGATTTAACCTCTTTCTTTTCTCTCTTTCTTTCTCTTCCAATTATTTTTGTACTCAAGAACAAGCAAAAGAAGAAGAAGAAGAAATATGAGAAGAAGAGAGGGTGAGGTGAGAGAATGAAGGAAACAAAAGTGAAATGGGGCTTTTACCCTAGGTTTGGCCGGCCATGGCTTAAATAGGGAGAGAGGGGTGAGGGTGTGGGTGAAAGAAGCCAAGTGTCTTCAATTTTGTGGCTCAACAATTGTGAGATCAATTTGCAAATTAATATAGGCTAAATTTAAAAAAAAAAACCCTTGAACTATGGCTTTTATGCAGAAAACCCCCCTGAAGTATTGTTGCAAAAAATCCACCCTGTCAGCATGAGACTTCTGCTAAAGTTGAGGGAGGTTTTTGACAAGAATGAGAAAGATGTATGATGTTTTTTGAAACAACATGCAAAGATGAATGGAGTTATCTGATGCAAGTTGAAAAGTTAGATGTGATTTTTTGAAATACTTCAGGGTTTTTTTTTTGCAACAACCATACTTTATGAGGTTTTTTGCATAAAAAAAAAGATCAGGGGGATTTTCTGCGTAAAGGCCATAGTTCAAGGGTTTTTTTTTTCTTTTCCAAATTTAGCCTTTAATTTATTACAATCAACACCCAATCTAATCCTCGCCCTCCAATTTGATCATGATTGATCAAAAATAATAAATATTTTCCTAAAGTCACATACTACATGATTTTGTACAAACGTACAAAATCGACACAATACATATACGTACATACTAATATATATACGGAATAATTTTTATTAGTTAAAACCAAGTAATTTCCATGAAAAATACTTTAATTAAAAAAAACATAATAATAATATAATATCCGACCGGGATATTACATACACCTCCTCCTTAATCTCCTCCACTAACCGTGATTATCTCTAACTAATCTCCCCACTAAACACATCTCCTATTATCTCTCCATAACTACCCCGCCCACTTCTTTTCTTCATCTTCTTGCTCCTTCTTCCCTGTGCATCCGAAACCCATATACTCTCTCTCATTCACCCGAGCTCTATCTTTTACTCTTCTCCATCACCAACCCGCAAGCCTCTTCTTCTTCCCGTTGCCCCTTGCTGCTGCTGCCATCGCCACCATCAACGAGCCCCGAGCACACCAGCCTCCTCCACTGCACAACAACCAGCAACTCCTCTTCGCTGCCCTATTGCTTCATCACATTCTGACTGCTCCCGAGCCCCTTGCTGCCGTAATCCAAGCTTCACCAAACCCATCGCCAACCACCTCTCCATTGATGCACCGATCATCACCTCATCCCCATCCTACCTCCCTGCCCCCCGAACACCGCCGTAATGCCTCCAACACAACCGCCATCACTCCACCACCATAGAAGCACCCGAAATCAACAGCTCCACCTACATCCGTAGTCTCACCACCAACAACTGCCACTAATTCCATGCTGTCAATAATAGTCTGCACCCCTTATTTGCCGTTGCTCGTTGCCGGATTTCGGTTGTTGTTATAATCACTATTTCTGTTGCCGAAGTTGTTGCTCGCTGCTGTAGTTGTTGTCTCAGCTTGCTGTCTTCACCCCACAACCACCCTTGAGCACCAACAGCCATCTCCAATGCCGCTGCTGTCCCATGCCATTGTAGAGCTACCGATCACCACTACTGCTCTCTCCCGTCAGCCAGCTCTCCCGCCACCCTGACTACCGACCACCACTACTAAAGTTCACCATAATAGCACCTCACCACCGAACGCCTCGTCAGCCAACTCAAAACCTCCTCTCGTAGTCGATCTGATCAGCACCCCCGTCTTCCATCTCCACCACAGCAATCGCCAATGCCCCCGACGTCCACCCCAGCCAGCAGTGCATCCCAAGCGCACTTGGACAACCCTACTCCCGCCATTGAAAACCAACCAACATCTTCATCATCATTGCTTCTCCTCGTCTCTTCCTCTCCTCTTATTGTTCACCTTGACCCCGCTGCGTGCTGCACCCAGTCATCACCTGAGCTCCATCTTCTGTCTCCACCTGACGAACCATTGCTGTCGTAGAGTCACCATCGCCATAGCCGATTCCCCTTGCCGGCTCCTTGCCGTGTGCTGCTACATTGTACATTTTGTTAGTCTTGACTAATGTTGCGTTCGTTGCCCTTGTACCATCTTCTCTTCCTTGCACATTTGGAACCGTCGCGAAATCAGACAAGCGTCTCTTGAACTCAATTTACTGTTCTGGTTCAAGATAACATTTATTGAAATCCGGCAAGTAGTTATTGAATTGAATATCATATCTAATTTAATTCCATTATTGATTCATCGTTTTTCTTATCGTACCATGTTATTGATTCGAGTTTTGACTCTTAATTCTTCATGTTATCGAATATTTGAATATTCTGCCCTGTCGTTTGGCCGAACTTGTACTGAGGTTTCGACCCAGTTTTTGACACTAAAATTTAGAACTTTATACATAGAATTTGTAGCACAATGAGTCCAGAATCTGGAACATCTTACAGGTTCTCAATCCAATTTATAGATTGTAAGTTATTAACATTTTAGTACTGTCACGTTGTAATTCATAGAACCAAGTTTGTACACGAAATTAGTAAAGAATGAATTTATATGCATAGATACTGTAACTATATTGTATCGTATGAATATGCGTTGGAACCGGCAGAGAGTATTTTCTAGAATTTTTGATGGAATCAGATTTGCAGCGGGAAAGTCAATTTGAGTACCAATAGGTGTTGTTGTCCAGAACTTGCATTGTTACATTTTTTGCATATAAACTCGTTATTTTCCATATTTAATGAATTGAACAATGTATATTTCATGTATTGAATAGCTTTGATATCTTCTTCATATTGTATTAATACTACCGTTCTCATCGATTTTACCCATTCCATGTTCTTGAGTAATTACTGTAAAATAATAACATGCCAGGGCAATAATATATAATATATAAGAATGTACTCAGAAGGAGGTCCGTGTTTTCCATATTGGTCATTGTTGTCGGTCCTGATATTGTTTATTGGTCATCAATGGATTGTGGATTACTGACTACAGTATCCCGGTTTATCATGTATTGGTCATTGATATTGCAAGACCCGAGTACACGACCCAATAGAATCCACCACTAGAGTCTAAATGTTCACATGATTGTATTCACCCGAACCTGTGGTATGAGTTGCAGGATTGCGTGTATGAGATAGGATAATAAAAGATTGATAGACCTAAAGATTGACACTAAACATCGACTATTGATTTATTGATTATTGATTATTGTTTATCGACTATTGTTTATTAATTACTGACTATCGACTATTGGCCCCATTGACTATTATTTGTCGACCATTGTTTATCGATCATTGATTATTGACCAACGCAGCATTGACTATCGAAGATTGATCCTATTATTGACTATTGTTTATCGATTATTATTTTACTGATTATTGACTATTATTTATCAACCATTGTACCATTGATTATCGACTCTTGATTTTGTTATCGTTTATTTATTGACCTCTAATATCGTTCCAGTTCATTGTTTATTGTCATATCGTCCTTTATTATTTCACTACTTGCTACTACTAGTCGCCCGAAGCTTGCTCTAACGGGTACCCTCTCTTTTCCTTTTGAGTTAATGTTTATACAGGTACAGACAATGGGTTACTAAAGGATCTTGGCGAACTGTTTACTGCATTGTATATTCTCAGACTTTTTTGTAAGTTCTTGTATACCAGATATTGTTTATTGTATTATATTCTTGTTCATGTGATTAATATTATTGTATTGTTGATCTTACTGGTATTGTACAGCTTATGAATGTTATGAGTTTGCATACTTATATCATTCGCTGGGCCTCAGTTACTTGCATGTGTTTCCATATAACGGGACGAGGGGCGTGACACTTACCGCCATGCCACCAAGACTAAGAGGCAGAGCAGCAACCTCAAACCATCGTACCAACTCTCTTCATCAATAAGCTCCTCCCGTGGAGGACCTAATTCCTCCTCAATAGCTGGATCAACCCCATTAACCTAGTCAGGCTCCTATCAACGAAGATGCACCAGGGGAGTCCCGACAAAGCTGTAATGAACAATGCCCTATGCACGATCATATCTCAGTCCATAATGCTTCAACAGATTCAATGGCCTCGTAAGATCCCCGAAGGTCAAGAGCTCCATCAAATCATCAACACCAGACAACAAGGAACCGATCTACGAGACTATTTGGATGAGAGGCGCGCTCAAACCGAGGCTTCCCGCTTAGAACGTCAAGCAAACTGTAGAAGCAACTTTCCCCCAAGGCCGAGATTGAGATACTCCTCCTCTCACTGGGGGCACACTGTAGAAAGAAGCTCAACTCATGAGAGACGAAAGCATCTTGAGAGAAACAAAGAGAAAGAAACCCCAGTTACTAGGGCCGAACTGGAAAACTTTAAACTCCACATACTCTGAGCCATCAAAGGTAGTCAAGATTAGGGTCGACTCTCAAAATAAGATGAATCTGGTGATTCAACCAGATCCAATAGGGAGGACGACCAAGTCCTTTGCCGCATCCGAGAAGTTGAAGATCGCCTGGAACAGATGAAGAATGAGTGGAACTGCTCTAGCAGAGCTTACCGTCCCAGTCGACCTCCATTCAGTAAGTCCATCCTTGATGCACCAATTCCGAAGAACTTCAATGCTCCTCAATTCGAGTCATACGATGTAGAATCTCACACGGGGGACCATATTGAGAGTTTCAAAACTCTTAAGATGGTATACAATGCCACCGTGCGCTCTTGTGCTAAACTTTCCCTATAACTTTGAAAGGGCCAGCAAAGGAATGGTACTCCCACCTCACTCTAGAGTAAATGTTCTATTTCAACCAGCTCGAGGAGCTCTTCATAACACACTTTGTTACTAGCCGCAAGGCTGAAAAAACAAATGCTTCTCTGTTGGAATTGAAGCAAATAGACGGAGAACTGCTGAAAGACCTTGTCAAGCGCTTCACAGCTGAAGCAATGTCTAAATCTTCCCTAGACTCGTCAGTGGCGGCTACCGCTTTCCGCCACAACGTCACTCAAAAATACTTGAAAGCCTCCATCGCGAAGAAGCCACTTAAAGATTTTACTGAACTCCTAGAAATGAGTGACAAATATATCACAGTCGAGGAAGCTCTTTATCTGTAACCCCTGTTTTCCCAAAAATATATTTTTGTCTATTTCTGTATTTAAAATTTTTGCAAATTATTTTTTTTTGTTTTCAAATTTATTTTGTTAAATTGTATTATTGGGTCTCCTATTAAAATCTATTATCGATCATTAATTGTATTTGTAACTATTTTGAATGATTTTATATTTCAATTCAAATCTTATTATTGTTATTATTACTGTTATTGTTATTACTATTATTATTTTATTGTTATTGTTTTTATTATTATTATTGGTATTTTTATATAATCCAAATTTGTATGTTTTATTGGTTATTAAATTTTCTTATTGGATTTTAATTTAAAACCCATAACCCATCTCATACCCAAACCCAATTAACTATTACTTAACCCATTCATTTAAATCCTATTGCACCTGAACCTATTACACCCGAAACCCACTTCTATTCAATTCCCCAAACCCGATACCCGTTTAATCCCTTAGCCTAAAACCCTACCCCTATATATTCATATTTGTTCGTCTACCCCTCCCATTAGCCGCAAACCCATGCAACCATCTTCAACCTTCCGCTCTCTCTCCATCTCTCCTGATATCTCCCCTGCCTCTCGTAGCGTTGCCACCTTCGGCGCTCTCCTCCTATCCTGTCGCGATGCCAACCCCCTCGGCAACCCGACCTCGCTGGCTGTGCACGACCTTGACAGCCAGCTGCGACGCCAGAGTGCTGCCAGCCAGCGTCGCCTGCGTCCCTATCCGCCGTGACCCACCTCACCAGCACTCCCTGCACCTCCCTACCACCTTGGCAGCACCTCCATAGGTAGCAGCAACTGTAGCAGTCCATGTTTCTGCCTCCCTCCGTCGCAGCCACCTATGGTAGCCCCCCCGACTTGTCTCCCTGCCGCCCGCCGTCCAGCACAGTGCCGACATCCCCTAGCCGTCGTGTGCCACTGCCGGTCATCAAGCTTCGCTGTTGGTTAGAGAGTTGATCATGGCTTTGTATGTGAGCCGTTCGTTTCCCCCTTGATCATCCTCTTGATCATCAAGATTCGTGCCCGGTCGTGATTGGTTGTTCATCTTGTTCATGTTCATCCGCTCGTGATTTTGTGTTCATGACCAGGAATCCGTTCCCGTTATTCTTGCTCTTGTATTGTTCTCGTCGTCTCTCAGGCAAGTTACTTGTACTCAAATTCCTTTGTATGATACAAGTAAAAAATACTGCTTGTAGTGTAGTTGGGTTCTAGAGACGATTCGTGTGTGAAGCCCCTTGTTGATATTATCTCTATAGTGATTTGACCATAGTTGATGCACGACACAAAATTTGACAACTCTAGGTTTTGCCCATTCTTGATATGATGTATATGTGAAACAATTATGAGAACTCGTATGCTTGTGAAACCCATGTGATATACTTTTTGTGGACAAGTTGTATACCCTAATTCATGTTGTTTGGATACTTGGTAGACTCGATTTCATGTTTGGTTGTGTTTGGATCAAGTTTCGTTGAATCTATGTTGATTTTTGTTTTTGGGAAAATTCAGTGTTTTGTCGATGATCTGTCTTGATCAGTAATTTAGACCATATTAAGGTCAGAATCTTAATTTCAGTATAAAACATGATTTGTAGAGGATTTCATCTCCTTTCCAACCCCTCTGACCTTGATTGATTTCGTTTTCGTATGTGTGAGATATGACTGTTTTACTATAGAGGTGTAGATTATTTCCAGATTTCGTTTCTTGATGATTTTGATGATTAAATTATTTTGATACTTGTACTACACATATTATTTTGATCTAAAACTTTGGTCAGAATTTTGGTGGAGATTTCTATATCTATTTAGGGATTATCCAAAATTTTGGTGAATTTTATTAATGAGTTTTATATGCCGTTTCATGCTCGTTTATGAAAATTATACTTGCTGTATTTTGCTTGCTGTTCTGTAAAGAATAGTATTTTCACCCTGATTCCTTTTACTGTATGAAAAATATTTGTGAAATATAAAAGTTATCTTATTCTACCTATTTTCATCTCCCTTTGGCTGATTTGGATTTCGTTTCACTGGTTGCGAGATATTATGGTTTTCGTACAGCATTGTTGAGAATTCCAGATTTGCCAAACTATCGTTTATTGATGTTTTCTGATTTTTGATGACTGATCTAATTTTACTGGAAAATTATGAAACTTCATATTTAGATACTGGACATATAGTAGAATACCCTAGATTTTTCGTGGATTAATTTAATGAGTTTTGATGCTATTTTCCTGACTGAGAATTGGTTTTACTGATTTCTGCCTGAACGTGTTTTCTGGATTCAAATCAGTTTTGTGTTATGATTTTGTGAATTACTATATGACTTATTTTGTATCCTCTGGATTCGGTTGGGAGTCTACTTTCTAGACATCTCGACGGATTCAGATTTGCATGCTTATAGCACTGAGAATCACTGTTTTACTGTAGTGTGGTCTTGCTGTCATGAACTTGAGATTTGGCTACCTTACTCTCTCATGTATTATCTTGCACTCATACATGTTTACCTTGCAACTTGAACTTGCCACATGATCATGCCATGTTATTCTTGATATATTTTACACACCTACATGCTTGTTTGATATTAATAATAAATAACTAAGCCGGGGTTAAGGGAAAGATCTAATAGTGGATAATTCAGAAACGTGTACTCGGAAGGGGTCCCGTGTTCCCACATTTGGAATTTAGTATATGATTTGGATAATTTGGAATTTGGTATATGATTTGGATAATTTGGAATTTGGTATATGATTTGGATTACTTGTTCCTGAGTACACTGCCCTCTATGATCCACTATGAAATCTAAAGCGAAACTGTTTGTTGTAGCAACCATGTAGTAAAAGCTGGGATGCATGAAGTGCTACCTAGATAGTAATCACTACAAGACTTGATACATGACACGTGAACATGATACTTGAACATGATACATGCTTACTTGATACTTGACTACTTGACCCTTGCTACTTGGTACTTGATTTCGTGATACTGATACTTGATCCTTGACACATATTTACATGATACTTGTTCACTTGAATCTTGATATATGCCACTTGTACTTGATCACCTTGCCATGCTAGTTGTGTATTTTGATATCATGTTTACTCCATGTGATTAGTTAGTTTTTCCCTATGTACTTGTATCCTGCATTACAAGCGGCCCGTAACTTGCAATTGACGGGTACTTGTTTTCTTTTTCCTATCCCTGCAATTGTTAAATTGCAGATTTTGGAGAACAGGTTCTAGATGGTGGTATTGGTGACATGAAGTATTAGTGCTGGATCTTGTTACTATTATTTCTTGTAGCATGCTTGAACAATATTGTCTCTTGTACTTGGATTTATTCTTGTATTTGGGTAATGTGATCCGGAATATTTGTGTTATTCAGATCACGACTATTTGAGATTTATATATTTTATTTCAAGTATTCTTTTTGGTATTTTGGTTCATATGTGCATATGGTTGATTCTTTTGCTTCTGACTCTGATTATTTTGTGAGATGTTGTAAAGATTCTTGAACAGCTTATGGATGATGAAAATTATTCGCTGGGCTTTTGTCGCGTACCCGTATTCCGTATTCTCTTTTGGGATGCGGGACGTGACATTATCCTCAAGGAGAATGATTCATCTTCCGGGAATAAATGGAAGAATACAAGTGAAGAAGGATCTAGAAAATTTCAGAAATACGGCGAAGGTCAACGTCGTCCATCTCCAGCACAATGCTTTGGCAAGTTCACTCCTCTCAACACAAGCGTATCAGCCATCCTGATGGAAGTTGAGAAGTACGAAATAATTCGCCCTCCCCCCAGATGTCCACAACAAGCAAGAGAAGACATAGGAACAAGTGGTGCGCATTTCACAAAGACCATGGACACACCACTGACAACTGCCAAGCCCTCAAAGACAAACTTGAAGGTCTGATTCACCGGGGTTATTGTCACGCCCCGCTTCCCAAAAAGAATACGGGATACGGATACGCGACAAAAGTCCAGCGAATGTTTTTCATCATCCATAAGCTGTTCAAAAATCTTTACAATATATCACAATATAATCAGAGTCGGAAGCCAGAAAAGTCAACCACATGCACATATGAACCAAATACCAACAAGAATACTTGAAATAAAATATATTAATCTCAAATAGTCATGATCTGAATAACACAAATATCCTGGATCACATTGTCCAAATACAAGAATAAATCCAAGTATCAAAAATACAGTATTGTTCAAGCAAACTACAAGAAATAATAATAACAAGATCCAGCACTAATACTTCATGTTACCGATACCATCTGGAACCTGTTCTCCAAAATATGCAATTCAACGAATGCAGAAAAGAGGGAAAAGAGAAAAACAAGTACTCATCAATTGCAAGTTACGGACCCCTTATAATATAGGATACAAGCACATAGGAAAATTAACTAGTATAACATGGTATGAGTGTGATGTCAAAATAACAACTAGCATGGTAAAAGTGATCAAGTGTACATGGCATGAATCAAGTGTTAAGAAAATCAAGTATCATGTGAACATGCATCAGGTGTCAAGTATCATGTAATCATGTATCAAGTGTCAAGTATCAAGCAAGCATATATCATGTTCAAGTATCATGTTCAAGTAGCATGTATCAAGTCATGTAGTGAATTACGATCTAGGTAGCACTTCATGCATCCCAGCTTTTACTACATGGTTGATACAACAAACAGTTTCGCTTTAGATTTCATAGTGGACCATAGAGAGCAGTATACTTGGGGACAAGTCAAGTAACAAGTATCAAACACGAGTCACGTAATCGTGAACAAGTGGCAGCAAGTATCAAGCACGAGCCATGTAGTCATGATCATGTGGCAACAAGTAGTATCAAGCACGAGTCATGCAGTCATGATCACGTGGCAATAAGTAGTATCAAGCACGAGTCACGTAATCGTGAACACGTGGTAATAAGTAATATCAAGCATGAATCATGTAGTCATGAATCATGGTGGCAAGTGATATCAAGCATGAATCATGTAGTCATGAAACATGGCACAAGTAATGGAAATACACGGGCCCCCTTCCGAGTATACGTTTCTGAATTATCCACTATTAGATCTTTCCCTTAAATTCCAGCTTGGTTATTTATTATTATAATCAGGCATGCATGCATGTATCACAAAACAAAGCAAGGATAAAAGGATATAAACATGTATCAGGTTGAGGGTGCAAGATAAACAAGTACAAGTACAAGATAACACATAATAGGGTTAAACAACAAGTTTTCTAATTCAGGACAGCAAAACAATGTTGTACTAAAACAGTGATTCCTGCTACTACAAATATTCAAATCTGAATCCGTTGATGGATCTGAAAAATAGACTTCCACACGAATCCAGCGAGTATAAATAAGTCATACAGTAATTCACAACATCATAACTCAAAACATGTTTGAATCCAGAAAACATGTATAGTCAGAAATCAGAAAAACGAATTCTCAGTCAGGAAAACCGCATCAAAATCTCTCAAATAAATTCAGAAAAAATATGGGGTATTCTCCTATATGTCTAGAATCAAAATATAAAGTTCATAATATTTCAGTAAAATTTGTTTAGTCATCAAAAAGAAGAAAACATAAAAAAACGACACTTTGGCAAATCTGAAAGTCCCAACACTGCTGTACGAAAACTGGAGTATCTCGCAACCAGTGAAACGAATTCCAAATCCGCCAAAGGGAGGTGAAAATAGATAAAATATATTAACTTTCATATTTTACCAATATTTTTCATACAGTAAAAGGAATTATAGTGAAAATACAATTCTTTACAGGATAGCGAGTAAAATACAGTATGTATAGATTTTATAAACGAGCATGAAACAACACATAAAACTCATTAATACAATTCATCAAAATTCTGTGTAATCCCTAACTTAATAAAGAAACACTGACCAAGGTTTCAGGTCAAAATAATGTGTATAGCATGGTTCTTGAAAATAGTTTGTTATCAAAATTACCGAAAAACAGAATCTGGAAAAGATTGACACCTCTGTACGAAAACAGTCATAACTCAGTCATACGAAATCAAAATCAAGCAAGGTCAGAGGGGTTTAAAAATAGACGAAATTCTCTAAAACTCATGTTTTATACCGAAATTAAGATATTGACATTAAAATGGTTCAAAACAGCAAACAAAACAGATCAGCATCAATCTACAGATTTTTCCCTTAAAAATGAAATCAACATAGATTCAAGAAAATTAATCCAAACACACCCAAACATGAAATCAAGTCTACCAAGTGTCTAAACATCATGAATTAGGATATCTAAGATGTCCACACCAAGGGTCTCAACCAAAACACAAATTCTTGCACAAGTCTAACATATATGATCAAAATCAAGAACAGGTAAATCCTAAATTAATTCATGTCAAGATTGTGTCGTGAATCATCTATGGTCAAGTTTTCACAATAGAGACAAAATCCATCAAGGAAATCATAAACAAGAGTCGTCTCTAGACCCAACTACACTATAGGTGAACTTTTTGACTTGTATCAAACAAATGAATTGGAGTACAAGTTACTTGCTTGGAAGACGACGAATCCAACCAAAAGAAAGAAAATAACGGGAACGGATACCGGGCCACAAATAACGAATACCAACGAATGAGAATCACGATCCACGAGTAGCGAACACAACCCACAACCAATTAACGAACAAACACCCGAACTACAAACACCCCTTCTAACACAGCGAACCACGGTAAAACCTCGAACCAACACATGCACGGGTGAAGCACGTGCCCACCAGTAACATGATCAAACCCCACGATCCACGACCCACGAGGCACGAACGAACGACACTCAAAGAACACACGGACGAACGAACTTGCGGACCCAAAACGAACACGCGAACTCAACCGAACACAATGCAACCACGCACACACGTCGAACAACACGCACGGCAACAGCACAGCGAGATGTTTGCTGTTGCTGCGGGCTGCGCTGTCGGACGATAGGGAGGGAGCCAACGGTGCGCGGCACATCGGGAGGAGGCAGGAACAGCACGGGGAACGGCTGCAGAGACGGGAGGGGCTGCTGCGGAGGTCGGGAGTTACGGCAGGGTGAGGGCAGCGCAGTCACGGCGCGGTGCGACTGGGGCTTGGCTGCGGAGTGCAGCGGAGCGAGACTGGGGCTGTCGCGGGACGGCTGGTGAACTCGCTGCAGGCGCGTCGGAGAAGAGGGACGACGGCCTGTGCTGCGCGGGGGCGCGCCAGCGAGGGGGTGGATGGCTGCAGCGCCGGGGGGGTCTGCAGTTGCGGGGTGCGACGCAGGGGGAGGATCAGGAGACGGGGGAGGATGCTTGCGGTTGTTGCGGTCGCGAGGAGAAGGGCAGGGAGATGGACGGAGAGGGTCGAAGAGAGGAGGACGAAGTGTGGCAGGGGAACTGGCTGGCGCGATGGTGGGGGGGGAGAGGTGGGGGAGACTGGCGCGTCGCGAGGGCGGCGCGAGCAGTCGGAGGGCGGACAGGAGCGAGGGACAGGCGCGAGCAGTCGGCTGGGTAGATGAAGAGACGTCGGGAGGGATTATGAGTTATATATATAGGCTGAAGTTATTATGGTTAGGAGATGGGGTAACGGGTGGGTTATTAGCGGGTTTAGGTAATAGGACTTAATGGGGATGTGGATAGTATACTGGGTTGAAGTGGGGTATTAATGGGTCTGGGTGTATTCAAACAGGGTAGGTATGTATATGGGTTTTGATATAAATGGGTATGGGTATAATAAATGGGTATTTGGGTTTAAATGGGTTTAATAGATAGATGGGTATCTAAAATAGGGTTTTAATAGAATATAGGGTAAAATAAAATACCCAATAAGAAGTTAAATGGGTTTGGATTTTAGGAAAATACAATAACAAATAAAATATACAATTTACCATTTAATAAAAAAAACACTAATAATAACAATAAAAACAATACCAATAACAATAATAATAATAATAATAATAATAGTAATAATAATAAGAGAAATAATAACAAAACCAGGAATTGTATTTCAGTATAAAATAATAGAAAATAGTTACAATTTAAAATTATTGATCGAAAATGGATTTTAAAATAGAAGATCCAAAAAATTACATTTTGACAAAAGAATTTGAAAACCGAAAAAATAATTTGCGAAAATTTTTAAAATACAGAAAATACACAAAAATACATTTTTTTAGGAAAACAGGGGTTACAGTTATCTCTATCAATTTGTCCAACAAAACAACAATGCCGAAACCCCTCTGGTACGGGGGCTAATAAGAGTCGAAAGAGGCCCTCCGAATCACAAGATTCACAACACATGGTTATTCTTCACTCTCATGGAGGTTCGATGGGGGGAGATTCCAACTCCTCCCGCAAAGAATTTGTCAAAGACTTAGAAGATGTTCGAACACCTGACTGTGACGCATTGGTCATAAACCTTTGCATGGTGAATCATGAGATATGCCGCATCCTGGTGGACAACAGCAGCTCAATAAACATCCTTTACATGAACGCCTTCAATAGCCTAAATCTTTCCCAGGCCGACTAAAGTCAGCCGGTTATACACTCCACGGATTCTTCGGTGTACCCGTTCAAATAGAAGGAATCACCACACTTAAGGTGACAGCAAGAAAATCTCCTGCTATTCAAACGGAAGCACTGGACTTTTTGGTAGACGATGTCAAAGCCGCATACAACGCAATATTCGAACGTCTCGACCTAGCAGCCTTCCACGAAGTTGCTTCCACCTTCCACATGAAAATAAAGTTCCCAACATTAGCAGGCATAAGCCAAGTTGTAGGGAGCCAACAAGCAGTCGAGCATGCTACACCGCTACAATGGGGGGCTCTGTTCTCCTCCTCAATGCCATAGAACTACCTCCGGAAAGCCATCAAGCTTGAAGCCACTGCCATAGAAAATCCTGCCAAATCATCCCCAACCAGGTCCAAATTCATCCTAATCAGAATACAATAATAAACCTGAATCCCTCGCCCAAAGCCACTCTGCTCAACGGAAAGAAATAGTCCTGATTAAGCACATTAACAAATCCGAAGATCTTACATTCTCTATGCAAAATAATGGGAGGCTCGCTCCAAAACAGGAAACTCCAGGCAAAGGTCTATCAAGTTATTCGCCTAGCTGCTCATCAATTTGAAGACCCGGGGAACAAGGAGGTATCAGCAGGAACTTGGAAAGATGAACACCTTATGAAGTACAATGAGGGCATATAAAACATCCTCTCTTAGTAGTAGTAGTAGAAAATTTTCTCAATTTGTAATAAAGGTTGGACACTAGGCACCTATTTAGTTTTACTATTCAATACAAACCGCTTTTACTACCGGTCAGAACATGTAATAACAGCCAACCAGAGAGCAGTCGCTTAATTTTATTTTCTAATAAAATTTAGTATTATTTTTTGCAGAATTACTGAACAAATCTACGGATGCACACAATGAGTTAAATGTCAATCATACTCCTTAAAACGACACCAAAAACTCATTAGAAGCTCTTCATAAGACGGGTTAGTCTGTACCCATGGCTTGAAGTTACTCTAGAAATTCGCGACAAAGCAAGTTCAGAGTTCACTTCACCATTTGATCTGCTCCTGCAATCTGTTAATGCCTCGACGACAGGTTCAGAGTCCATACCCATGGATCGATGTTACTCTAGGACTACCGGTAAAACAAGTTCAGAATTCAATTCGCCATTCAATCTACTCCTACAACCTGTTAATACCTAAACTAACAAGTTCGGAATCCATACCCTTGGCTCAGAGTTACTTTAGCCACCTGCAATCAAGCACGTTCAGAGTTCAACTCGCCATTCGATCTATTCATGAAACTAGTTAAAATTCCTTACAGACGGATTAAAGGTCCAAAACCGTGGACTATAGTTACGCCAATAAAACTTGCAAAAGCGACATTTGGTGTTCAACTCGCCAGTCGATCTGACTCTCACAATTTGTTGGAGGACCCATATGAAAAGTTTGGAAAATAAGTCTCTCTCAGAATTGCTCCTACAACTAACTAAACACTCATACAACAAGTTTGGTAAAGGACTCTTCCTCAGAGTTAGTCCTACAACTAGCTGGGTATAAGACAGACAAGTTCTAACTCCGTCAAAAACTACACACCTCATGCAAACCGCATCGGCAGTTCGTTAGATACAGAAAACAAGTTCGAGGCATTGTTTTATAGCTACAAAGAATCCAGTCGATGGCTCACCAACTTCTACAACAAGTAACACAACAAGGATTAAACATATGAAAGAATTCTCCAAATCATGGAATTATCACAAATTTGTGTATTCAGATTGAGTGTCACTACAAACATGTACAAGGACAAAACTTTGGGCCATACTACAAGCATCGAATTATAGTGAGTCTACTTTTCATGCCTAATAATCGAGACAAAAGTCTGGCAAACACTATACAACAAGTTGTCCTGCAAATTATTCTTCCAGCTACACAGTGGAGGGATGCACCGCCTAAGAGACACAAAACTCTTCATGGGAGTCCTACCAGCTAATAGCTCCCCCATGGTCACCTCAACTCTTAACGATAAAATTCAAGACAAGCCTTCCTTAGGAGGGCAAGCTCCAAGTCTTCCCTACCACCTTCACCAGGGAAAGCTGCAGCTCCATCCTACTTGACACGCCACGCAAACGGACGAGTCCCAACTCCGTCAAGCACAACGTATCGCGAAGGAGAGCAAGCTCAATGTTCTGAAGATGCCATCCGGCACACATGACTACTTGTCAACAAAAAAAAGAATGAAATTACTTCAGTGCTGGACAAACACAAAGGACTTTACTTCAAATATCAAGAAGACTTGGAACGAGCTCCATCAATAACTTGTTAACTCCAAACAACGAGTTCAATGCTCTGATCTCCGCTTGAACTCCATTAACAACTCGTTGATTACGAACAACGAGTTTAATGCCTTGCACACCGCTTGAGCTCCATTAATAGCTCGTTGGCTCCAACCAACGAGTTCAGTGTTCTGCTCTCCACTCAGGCACCATTAGCAACCCGTCGACTCCGAACAACCAGTTCGACACCTTGAACACCGCTTGTGCTCCATCAATAGCTCGTTGGCTCCAAACAACGAGTTTAATGTTCCGCTCTCGCACAAGGCTCCATCAGCAACCCATCAACTCCAAACCACGAGTTCGACGCCCTGCACACCGCTTGAGCACCAACATCTCGTTGGCTCCAAACAATGAGTTCGACGCCTTGTTCTTCGCCTAGGCTCCATCAACAATTCGTTGACTCCAAACAACAACTTCGACGCTTTGCTCTTCGTTTAGGCTCCATTAACAACTCATTGGCTCCATACAACGAGTTCAACACTCTGCTCACTACTCAAGCTTCATTAACAACTCATTGGCTTCAAACAATGAGTTTAACGCTCTGCCCTCTGTTTGAGCTCCATCGATAATTTGTTGGCTCCAAACAACGAGTTCAAAGTTCCACTTAGAACGCGAGTTCCGTTGACAAGTTGTAGGCTCCAAACAATGAGTTCAAAGTTCTGCTCACCACTTGAGCTCTAGCAAAATAATTTGTTGACTTAAACAACGAGTTTAATGTCTTGCTCTCCGCTCGAGCTCCATTGAAAACTCATTGGCTCCAAACAACATGTAATACCCTAAACTTTCATTTTAATGAAAATATTGATTTTCACGTGTTATGCACGTGCAAATTTCATGTGTATATTTATTTATTTACTTTTGCATATAAAAAATTATTTTTATAGTATGAACAATTATTTTTCCTTTCCTTTATTTTTCTGAAAAGCCTATTTCTAAAGCCTAAAACACTATTTTATTTGTTGAGCCAACTTTAATAATTCTTTATTTTTATTATTTTGGCCCACAAGCCTAAGCCCACTAATTGTGAAGCCCACAAATTTAATTAATCAATTAAATGGTCACACTTGTCATGTAGACTCAAATGGTGAATATTTTGATTAATTAAAAGTGTACAAACTTCAAATAGGAGGTACTAGGGGGCACATGCATGCACGTAGTGTGCAATGCACACTAGTTGGGACCGGGTATGCTTGGAGTGATGGAGAGTGTGGGTGTGTGTGCATGGGTGGTTACTTTGTGCATGGGTGGTTGCTACAACTTCCTCTCCTATCCTAGCCATTCATCCTATAACTATCCAATGAATCCTAGCCATCCAATCTATCCTAGAATTACTATAAATACCCTCCTATCTACATATATTCTACACTAATAAACTATTGAAAGATGAAATTATATAGGAGATATATAGTAGTGTGAGTGTGAGTGTGAGTGTTCCCCATTGGAGGCCGGCCATTCATCCCCCACACTTGGAGCTCTCGGTTTTGGCAAGGAAGCAAGGAGAAGGAGGCTTTTGCATCGCAATCTAGGAGGAGAAGGCACTCTCTCGCATTCTAGGGGACTCTAGGAGATTTTTTATTGGCTTTTCTTCAAAAGGTGGGTGTTTCTCATGACTTCTAAAGTAGAAATCATGTTAGGAATAAATTAAATGGTTATTACAAAGTACTAGTTGAATTGAAATACATGTTTGCCTATTTAGAATAGAATTGATAAATTAGTGAATGTGTGTTAAATTCGGTTGCTAGACTTATTAAATATAAGTGAAAGTGTATGTTCTCATTGTTTATAATATTAGAATGCATGCTAATTATGCTTTGAATGCAATTATGACCAATTCACTAGTAGAAGATTAGAATCATGTTTATTGATTAAAGTGTTAAGTAGAATGGTATGTTAAAGATGAATTGATAGAATAATTTATTAAGAAATGATTGTTAATGGATGTAATGAAATTCCCCATCGCTATATTTGCCATATGAGATTGAATAAACGGAAAGAATGTGTTTTTGCAAACAAATGATTGAATGCATCATGTGTAAACTAGTTAATAAAATAGAAGTTTTATTTCGCTTATAAAGATGAGTTTTTGCTTTAAAAATATCATGGTTGTAAATGAGTAAGAAAATCATCATTGTAGTGATTTTGTGGGAGAAACTATCTTTAATTATGAATAAGTATGTATTAGTTCTCGAATGTCGAAATAGTGTTCCTAAATGCAAACTAAAGCTAAATACATGTTTTAAAGAGTGAAAAATACTAGATTCTGTAGAATTGAAGGTAGTTTTATTCTAGAAATATTTGTTTTCAAAAGAGGAGGAACAGAGACAATTTCGTTTTAAGAATTTTTGAATCATAGTTTTGAACAGAAAATAAGATCAAAACCTATTTTGATTACTTCATCAATATGTCCACCTAGACCGATTAGTCGGCAAAGCTTCGGGTTGCTACAGTTTCGGAAGTCTCGGGTTCGATATCGCGGTTCTGTTTTTATTTTTTGTTAAAAACCCAACTAGCCGAACTCGATACTTAGGGGTTTTTACCCCTAGTTATATCGGTTGACTGCTTTGGCGCGTTGGTCTTATGCGCTGTCTATTTCACCACTGGTCGCTGGTTCGAATCTGGGTGGAAGTTTGAGTTTAGAAAAAAATATTTTTTTTTGATATTTTTGTATTAAATTGAGTTTTAAAAATGGAATAAAAATTGGAAAAATTATGTTTTAATTACTGAAAAATTATTAGAACTTTATAAGAAATATTTATACAACTTTTGATAAAGTGTGACTAAGAAATTGGGGTTTTTGCAAGAAAGGACTTCTTTTGAAATTAAATTGTCCCTTTTAAATAAAAGAAAATAAATGAAATTTTTGGTGTTATAAAGATGAAAAATTAATAGTGAGGAATTTTGAAAGTGTGCTTGATGTGATTAATTGGACTTCTAATTCGTGCTTGTAGTAAGATTTGGAAATGAAAATAATAGACTTGTGGAATACATGAATTATTGATTACTACTAGTTGAAATTTATTCTTGCATATAAATTGCACGTGGAATTGAATTATTATTTGTGATGGGTTATGAAAGATGTGAATACATGAATATTATGCTTATGGAACATGAATTGTGATTAATCATGAAAATATCTTATGAGTATGAAAAGCTTGATCTTGTAATTATGAGTTGAAATTGAGAATTAGGATATAGCCAAGCCTTAAACCGGCAATGAAAGAATTGTGAAATGATATTTGAAATGAGAAGGCCAAGGTTGGGTCATGTAAATTAAATGAATAAGACCGGTATAGTGGAAGTGCTACATTCTAAGAGTTAATTTTATTCATGATTCAATTAAACTAAGGATTAGATACATAGTGAAGATGTGATGAAAGTAAGAGAAAAACATTGAGTATGAGGGCCATTGGATTGGCGGCGTGAGAGTATTCACAGGATGTCCCATGATGAGTCATGATAGAGCGTGGATACTGCTCCAGAGTACCGTCCCGGTAGCGACGCTCGTGGGGTGTTTGATGACTGCGTATGGTGTCATATCTATGGTAGGAGCTGAATTACCACAGGATGCCTGCATGATGAGTCATGTGTCAGTGCATTGGGATTCCCTCTAGGGCACCTAGACATGAGTTCGTAGGTCAGAAAACATTTAGGATACTTACCATAGTGACAGTAGTAGATTAAGTCATGGCGAGGAATTGAACCCTACAAGATGAAGAACGATTAAGGGCTTGCCCTCAGAACTATGTCGTATGGGCTGCATAGACTCTAAATAAGTGCGCATTAGTGTCATATAATATAAATAATTGCATTAAGGACTAAGTGCACATCCACAATACGACATCAATAGGATAGTCCCTTTAGTTTTGTTTGTGACAAGTTTGTGGTTTGCTAAGTAATGAGAATCGTTATACTGTTTCCGGCATAGAGAGGATGTCCGTGTATAATATTTTGTCAGTTGAATAAACTGACGCGCCCACAGTTTTATATGCAGGGTAAAGATGCTTGACACAATTGAAGTATACATGCTGCTAAAGATTGTTTTAAATGTTGTTTCATGTAAATTATTGTAAATTTGCTTCCGCTGTGACAATGTAAAAGTGTAATGTAACTCTGATATAAGAAAAAATTTTATTTCCTTTTAAAATTGTACGAAAGAAGTGTAAAGATCCTATGGAACTTCGGATTCAGTTGTATTTTGGAATTCGGAGTGCTACACAACAAGTTCAACGCTTCTCTCACCGTGCAAGCTCTGTTAACAACTCTTTATTCCACACAACGGGTTCAATGCCTTGCTCTTCACTCAGGCTCCATCAACAACTCGTTAACTCCAAACAACAAGTTCAGTACCTTGCACGTCGCGCAAGCTCCATCAACAGCTCGTTGGCTCCAAATAACAAGTTCAATACTCCGCTCACCGCTCGGTCCCCCATTAATAACTCGTTGACCAAAAACAACGAGTTCAATATTCTGCTCACAGCTTGAGCTCCATCTACAACTCGTTGGCTCCAAATAACAAGTTCAACGCTCTGCCCTCTGCTTGAGAAACATCGATAACTCATTGGCTCCAAACAACGAGTTCAAAGTTTCGCTCACCACGCGAGCTCCTTCAATAACTCGTTGGCTCCAAACAATGAGTTCATCGCTCCGCCCACTGCGCGAGTTGCGTCAACAAATCGTTGATTCCAAACAATGAGTTCAACACTTTGTTCTTCGCTCGAGCTCCATAAAAAACTCACTGACTCCAAAAACCAAATCCAGCACCCCGCTCTTCGCTCGAGTCCTTTCAACAACCCTATAACTTCTTACAATATGGTCATCGCCTAAATGCCGGCCTAGGGTTGTCTCTCCAAACTTACTGGGCCAAACAACAAATTCAACATTCAACTCCTTCTCAAGAGTTGCTTTGTACAAGCTTGTTGGGATCAAACAACAAACATTACATCAACTCGATCTAAGAGTTGCCGCTACAAAACTTGCTGGGCGGAAACAACAAGTTCAATATCCAACTTCGTCTCAGCGTTACCTCAACAAAGTTACTGGGCACTTCAAATGCTCAACCTCATCACAGAGTTGTCTCCCCAAACTCGCCAGGATCAAACGGCAAACTCTACGACCATCTCCATCATGGAGTTATCTATACAAACTTGCTGGGCACAAACGATAAGTTTAAACATCCAACTCTGTCACAAGAGTTCTTTATTAACTCGTTGGGGAAAAACATGTTGGTGTATGCCCTAGAGGCCAGTTGTGTATTGACATTGCTAGTTTACATTTCATCATGACATTTATTTCATATTTAGGCATTTCATTTATTGTGTTATTTATTGTGAATTAAATGAACATAATGAAGTCCTTAGAATAGTAAGTTCAATGTCATGGGATATCAAGTGCATGACTTCATTGTGAGATCCTATTGGTTGAAATCCGAACACTTCTCTTAAATGTCCCTAGTCAAGTATTATTGTGAATTAGGACAACGATAATACATAGAGACTAGTGTGTGCGTAGACTGATAGCTATTCTCACGGGTCATGGATATGAGATATCAAGTCTTCATATTGGTACATATTAAAGTAATAATGTACTGGACTGATCCACCATGAGTACGATGCATGGATAGTTATGTGAGTGTCATAAGCAGTTCTCCCAATGACCATGGTGTAAGTAGTTATTTGACTTGAAGTCACTACGGTTCCCTACATGAGAAATTATATGTTTTAATATCGTTAAACATTACCTATAATAAGGGGATTATAAAGTTGACTATTGGATATACTACAAATCATTCGGAGGGATCTGAGTAACTTAGATATGATTTTTCCCTCTTACATAATATAAGCAATATCTACGGGCTCCTTGATTGAGTGTGACTGCAAAATGTATGGATGTGCTCAAATTAGTCAATATGAGATATTGATCTCATTTGTTTTAGTAAGTCTACTCAGACATCACGACACCAAAGGTTGAACTATACAAGGGTGACACGCTCTATGCCTTGTGGTCAATTAAGATATCTGGACAAAGGGACTAGACTACATGGTAACATTGGTCACGAATAGGTTATGTCAAATCATTGACATTCCAGCTACTTGAATAACAGTGATGTATTGCTAGATACTGCTCACTATTTGTAATACTAGAATATGATTTTGGTATTACTGTCAACGTAATGGACCGAAATTGGGATTTAAATTCATAAAATGAATTTAATTGGGGATCCAAGTAAGACTTGAACTCCTGACATTGGTTGGACATTTAATTAGATAAATGGGCCAACTAAAGTTCGAAGGCCCACACATGAATCTGACCTAGGTCAGACTGTGAGCCTAACAACCTCATTACTCTCTTAGCGTTGATTTTCGGCACCTATATGTATGATTTGTATCTGTGGAAAAGACACACGTGAAAACCATAGCAGTCACAAAAAGTGAGAGAGAAAGATCATGAGGAGGAACATCCCCTTCCCGCAGCTAGCACCGCGGTCTGAGGGAGAGCCGTTTTTCGTTTCGTTCATGAGGATACCAGTAGAGACACTGCAATATTGCAGTGTTGTGATAGACATAGTGTGGACATAGCAGATCCATCTTTAAGGTATAATTCCTAAACACAAATTATGGTTTTCGTATGGATCCATAGGTAAGTTTCGATATTTTAGTAATTTTTCCACTGTGTATTTAATATGTTATTGCCTTCGAATCCTAACAAAATAGCGTGTCCAAACACTAGCTCCGTCGCAAGGTTGTCTTTACAAAGCAAGCTGGGCACAAACAACAAGTTCAAATGTCCAACTCCGTCACGGAGTTCTCTGTTAACTTGCTGGGCGCAAATGGCAAGTTCAACTTTCAATTCCATCACAGAGTTCTCTCTAAACTTGTTGGGATCAAACGACAAGAACTACAACCAACTCCGCCTCGGAGTTATCTCTAGAAAACTTGCTGGCACAAACAACAAGTTCTACATTCAACTCCGTCTCAGAGTTGCCTCTACCAACTTGCCAGGACCAAATGATATGTTCTACGTCAACTTCGTCTAGAGTTGTCTCTCCAAACTTTTCGGGATCAAACAGCAAGCTCTACGACCAACTCCACATTAGAGTAGTCTCTACAAACTTACTGAGATCAAACAGCATGCTCAACATCAACTTCGTCTGAGAGTTGCCACTCCACGAACTTATTGTGCCCAAACACCAACTTCATCACGGAGTTCTCTATTAACTTGTTAGGCACAAACGACAAAATCAAACGTTCAACCCCTTCACAGAGTTCTCTCTAAACATGCTTAGATCAAACATTAAGCACTACAACCAACTATGCCTCAGAGTTGTCTCCCCAAAACTCGCTGGGCGCAAACATCAAGTTCTACATTCAATTCCGTCTCAGAGTATCCTCTACAAACTTGCCTTGAACAAATGATAACTTCTACATCAACACCATCTCAGGGTTGTCTCTACAAAACTTGCTAGGTGCAAACAACAAGTTCAACATTCAAATACCATCTTGGAGCCGTCTCTATAAACTTGCTGGGATCAAACAGCGAGTCCTACATCCCGCTCCGTCTCAGAGTTACCTTTACAAACTTGCTGGGCACAAATAGCAAGTTCAAACGATCAACTTTGTCACAAAAAGAAGCAACTACAAGCCAACTCATCCTCATCTCCTGGCTCCACCTTGAACCAAACTTGAACCCGAAGTTGATGACAGTTCCAAAGCTCCACCTCCAAGCTGCCCAAGAGATCCAACAGTTGGGCGAATAAAAGGAAAAGTTAAAAATACCTACTCCTAAGGGGTACAATGAGTCGGGTTGAAGCTCACCAAAACTCCAAAGTCAATAGCAAAATAGAGCTTCGAAACCCAAGCTCAATAAACTTCAAACCAATTTCATGCTCAAACAGAGGCTTCAAAAACAACAACTTCAAAACACTACTCGTTGACACTTGAACTCCATCGAGCTCCCACACTTGGCCACAACCAAGCCCAAAGCTTCAAACACAACAATCGAGCCCAACTTGATGAAAACACTCGAAGTCAACCTCAATTCGAGCTCAGCAAAAGCTCCTGACTTCGCTGAAACATAACTCGACAAAGGCTGCCGCTCCCCAAAGTCCATAGCACGACCACGTCGGAGCTCGATGTCCCCTGCAACTCATCGAAGATTCATTGCTCGAAAAGACTGTAGCTCGACCAATTCCAACTCATAGCTCAATGAAACTAATAGGTCAATGAGATGGATGGCTCTACTTCGACACAGTCATAGTTCGACAAAGCTCTCTAGCTTGACAAAAACAGAGCCCGTTAAAGCTCTGTAGCTTGACAAACATAGAGCTCTCCTGAATTCATTGCTCGACGAGAAGAAGGAGCTCATAGCTCGACCAAATGATAGCTCAACACAACTTCATAGCTCGACGGAAAAGAAAGAGTCCATAGCTCGACCGATTGGTAGCTTGACGACAACTCGATTCAATAGCTCGCTGAAAACTTGACTACATAGCTCGACGACAAGGAATTGTAGCTGGTTGGCAAGGAATCGTTGCTCAATAAAGATCTCCATAGCTCGACGACGGTGATAGCTCGACGGAGATCGAAGGCAGCAATGTGAAAAGTCATAGCTCAACCAAGAGCCATAGCTTGACCAAATAGTGGATCCCCCATAGCTTGACGAAATTTGAGGGAGTGGTAGTTTGAAAACTCCATAGCTCGAATCATGTGGTAGCTCGACGAAGGCAATAGGCCATATGTCACGCACCGCTTCCCAAAAGAGAATACGAAAAACAGATACGTGACTAAGCCCAGCGAATGATTTTCATCATCCATAAGTTGTTCGGAATTTTCACAACATTTCACAAGAATAATCAAAGTCGGAAGCTAAAGAATCAACCAAGCATGCACATATGAATCAAAAGACCAACAAGAATACTTGAAACAAATATATTAATGAATATGCCAAACTGTTTTACTACTAGTGCTATCCATGCCAAACCATTTGAGTAATTCCTTAGCATATTTTTCTTGATTAATGATTATGCCATTTGGAGACTACCTTATTTGTAGTTCAAGAAAATAATTGAGTTCACCCATATGACTCATCTCAAACTCATTTTTCATGGTATTAGCAAACTCTTGACAGAGATTACTATTAGGAGAGTTAAAAATTATGTCATCTACATATATTTGTATGATTAGGATATTTATCTCTATTCTCCTAATAAACAAGGTAATATCTACTTTACCTATCTCAAAACCAGTATCTAGGAGAAAAGTCTTTAACCGATCATACCAAGCACGAGGTGCTTGTTTAAGACCATATAAAGCCTTTTTCAATTTAAAAAGGTGGTCTGGGAATTGTTCATGTTCGAAACTGGGTGGTTGCTTAACATAAACATCTTCCTAAATAAAACCATTAAGAAAAGCACTCTTGACATCCATTTGGAAGAGTGTAAAATTCATAAAACACGCAAAAGATAATAAGATCCTAATTGATTCTAGTCTAGCAACAGGAGCATATGTTTCATCAAAATCGATTCCTTCTTCTTGATTATATCCTTGAGCAACTAACCTAGCCTTGTTCCTAATGACTTGTCCTGATTCATCCAACTTATTTTTGAATACCCATTTGGTACCAATTATGGTATGGTCAGGAGGTCTTGGAACTAAATCCCATACATCATTTCTTATAAATTGGTTTAATTCATCTTGCATGGCATTCATCCAAAATTCATTTTCACAAGCTTCTTGTATATTCTTCGGTTCAAAATTCGACAAGAAAGTCGTATGAGAAATCATGTTAACATGAGATCTTGTTTGAATACCACGTGAGATGTCACCAATTATTAAGTCATGAGAATGATCTCTAACTTCAACAAACGATTTTGGTAAAGTTTGAGTCATCACAACATGACCGATTTAACAAGTCCATCAGCCGACTGATTCACATCAGTCGACTTAATATCCTTATAAGTCGACTTGTCTAGGGTAATTTGCTCTAGTGATTTAATAACGTTATTTAAAGGTGATGAAACAATTTTATCATCTTCAGTAACAGTAGATGAAGGCAAGGATTCAACAAATGAAACATGCATAGATTCTTCAATAGTCAAGGTTGACTTATTGAAAATTCTATATGTCTTACTCCTATTTGAGTATCCAATGAAGATACCTTCATTAGATCTAGGATCAAATTTATCTAAATTATCTTTAGTGTTTAAAATGAAACACTTGCATCCAAATATTTTAAAATAAGATACTTTAGGAATTCTTTCAAAAAATAGTTCATAACAAGTTTTCTTAAGCTTAGGCCTAATCAATATTCTATTTAAAACATAACATGTTGTAGAAACAGCTTCAGGCCAGAAGTATTTAGGGAAATTGCATTCAACAAGCATAGTACGTGCACATTCTTGCAATGTCCTATTCTTTCTTTCGACCACTCCAAATTGTGTATGCTTGAATTTGTAGGGAAATGAGTATTTTAAGCAAAAGAAATATCGTGAAGCGATCGATTGTTACTCAAGGAGCATTAGGTTGTCTCCCACTGCGGTTGCTTATGCGAATCAAGTTATGACATATATCAAAGTAAAGAGGCAAGTTTTATTTGCTTTTATCCGTGTTAACTTCATTTGTGTAATTTATATTTCAGCCAGGGCTAACTCTCATTTACAAATAACTTTAGTTACTGTAACTTTGTTTCAGAACTCTCTTGGACTTTATCTGGATACAAAGGTAGGATGCCAATGTGTATTGTTTGTATACCTGTAACTAACACTTTTGACTTTAGAAATATAAATCTGATTGATTGAAGTTAGATATTTGCAGTATTTTAGCTTTGAGGATAGAAAACTAGAGGTGACGTTACTCTAAAATATGATCCAAATGGACTAGAATTTACGTAGTGTAGGTTTGAAATTCACCTATAATTTAGATATTGCACGTTTACAAGTCACCTATAATATTTTATTGCTTTGCTTTTCATTTAGGCAAAATTTCTGGAAACGGGAGAGACGTTTTACATGTATCAGGTCTGTTTGTGTTCTCTTTTCATATCTGAGCTTAAATGGTTTTTAGGGGATTGCGTAGGTAACAGCTGTTGGTATTTTTCATGCAGATATTTAGAGGGTTGACTTACATTCATACGTTTCTGGGTGATTGTAATGGACATGTGAAGCCACATAATCTACTGGTATGCTTTTTAATATCTTATATCTTAAGTTTGGTAATGTTTATCTAGAAAATTATCTCATCTCTATAATACCAGTAGCCAAACTACAAAGTTAAAAAATGTGCAAACATTTTGGTCATGGCTTTGGGGATGTTGTGGGCTTCAAGAGCTTCCACCTACCTCAAGATCTTCACTTTCTATAGAGGTTTCGTGTCACGCCCCGCTTCCCAAAATATAGGAATACGAGCACGTAACAAGGGTCCAGCGAATGATTTGCATCATCATAAGCTGTAATATTTAACTCAACAATATGCAATACAATTACAACCACGCATGCTATAATGAAATCACATAACATAAATAATCTATAAAATGTCTCATAAAAACCAACACCTAGAAAGACACAAACTTTGGGTCATTAAAGCCCAAAATAAAAAGTATGATAATAGCAACAATGCTGGAATTTAAAATAACATAGACGAGACGATTATTGTAGGACAAGGTTCCAATTTCTCAAAGGTTTGCCCACCAAGTCCTTAGGGTAATTCTCCTTGTAATACCTGCAAGCTCATGGTGTAGAGTGAGGGAAATGTTCGTTAGAGCAAGTCACAGACAACAAGTAGTAACAAGCAAGGAACAATAAAACTGTCACGCCCCGCTTCCCAAAATACGGAATACGAGTACGTAACGTAGGCCTAGCGAATGATGTAAACACCATCCATAAGTTGTACCAGACTAACTCAACAATATGAAAGAACAATCACAAACATGCAAGAAGATATAATCACAAAAACAAGATCAACTTCAATAATAAATGAAATAATCCAAATAATAATATCCAACATCTGGGGTAAAAACAAACTCCGGGTCATAAAGTCCAAAAACAAAGTATAATATCAAGACAATGTTCAAAGTAATAAATCTAGCAATAAATTAATTCAAGCAATCTACTCTTGGACTCCATCTTCTAGAATTGTTGCTCACCAATTCCTTCCGGTATTGTTCCTCCAGTACCTATAAACTCTTGATCTAAAAAGAAAGAAAATAATGTCCTTAGAGCAAGTCATGGATAGCAAGGAGAGGAAACAAAGAATAATGGGAAAATTATATATCAAGAGAAAGGGGACGGGATCAATGTCAAATAGCAAAGTCAAGGAACGGCAATAATATCAAGGGTCTATGGTTAATCATGCATTTAATTAATAGTTTCAATTCAAGTTCGAGATTGGTGACAGTATACAGGATCAAGCATGAAATGTCAAATGCAGGTTATTAATCATTTTATTAGCCTATCTAGTGCACGTACTACTGCGTCCCATTCTACAGGTTCGGCGCAAGCACACAGTGTACGCTTTAGACTGATGGTGAATTCATGGTTCATGTACTCGGCCCAGTAATCAGTGTTTAATTTTCAATGTCAGTGATTATCAAGCAGTATTTTATGGCCATCAGTACAAGTCAAGCAGTAGGGCCCGACCGAGTACAGTTTCCGATTGTTCACTACCAAGTCATCCCATAATACCCCGGCTTGTTATTATTTTATTTCATCCTATGTGAGCATGCAAGAAGGTTTCAATGTTGTATAATGGTAGGTGTGACTAATTCTACTCGTTACAGACAAATTAAGAAGCAAACATATTAATCTAACACAAATCACCCAATCTGGACAACATGATGTTGCTGTACAAAAACACAGATTACCACTACTACAGAAAAGAAAATCTGGATCCGTTAGAAATTCTAGAAATTAGACTCATAGCTGGTTCCAGCAAATATATATACGACATATAAAAGTCACAGAAACTAGGGTGAAAATCCCTATTCTTTTCAAATTTTATGTTTAGGCAACAAGTTGTAAATTGTGAAAACACATATGGAACAGATCAGAAAACTCATCAATTAAATCTACAGAAATTCAGGGTAGTTCCTACACATGTCTATTCTCAACCAAATTTATTTCATATTTTTATTTTACTGTTAACATGTTCAATTAAATTCTGAAACAGAAAGATATGCATGAATTTATAAATCTGGAAATTCTGACATAGCTGTACTAAAATACTGATATCTAACAGATTATAACTCAGAATTTAGATCCGTCAAAAGTTTTGAAAAATAGATTAATGGGGCTATAATTCATGTTCAGAAAGTTATTTCAAATTATAACAGAAACATGGTCGAAAATCTGATACAAAAAGGAACAAACAGCAGTCCAGAATTTATTTTTATATGAATAGGCAACAATTTAATCATACAACCATATAGTTCATACTAAATAATAATCAAAGTGATACTAGATGTTTAACATGCATAATTCTAGTTTTAAGATGCAATTTCACAGGCATGGTAATCAGTTCATTAATCTAATTCAATCTAATGTATGCAATTCATCAAACAAGCCTATCACATGGATCTAGTTATTTTTCATGTAACTGTGCATAAGCAAGATTCAAGAGGACTACGTTTTAGATCAAAGATGTAGGCACGATGTTAAGAATACATCGGGTTAGCTCGTATAAACCCTTAATAAACTTAACGGAATTTCAAATAGCAGTATGACAACAAAAGATTTGGATCTACTTGCAGAGATCAAAGAAATCTTGAACAAAACAAATAACTAGTTCAAGAAGAGACTTGCCTTTTAATTTGTAGATTCGAATATATAGAAAAACGGGATAAGAATCCCGGGCAACGAACCACGAACACGGTAACAAGCAAGCACGTGCGAGCTATGTTCAAAACAATGAACAGCGAACACAAGACCAAACAGTAATACCCTTCTCCTCCACACAACAGCAAACACCACAACTCAGTGATCCTATACCTTCCAACCAGCAAACGGCAAACTCCCCCTCATACTCAACAGCAACAGAGAAAGATAGAGTGAGAATGCGAGGGGGGGAACGGCAACAGACGATGCTCGCGATCGTAAAGCGACGCAGCGGCGAGGGCAAGGTGGCGACGGCGGAACGCTGATGGAGGCACTGCGGTTGAGGAGTGACACAGTAATGGGCTCGGCGTGCTCTGTTTCTGATGAAATAGAGGAGGAGACGGCAGGGGCGTTCGGGGCTCAGGACAAAGACGACGAAGGCGAGGGGGTTCTGCGGTACATGTGGGGGACAACGGAGAGGGGTCGAGGTGGTGACGATGAGGCCGTGGCGGCGAGGATATGGGTTTAGACAAAGGGTTAATGGGTTCGATGGAGAGCAGAACAGCGCGAGGAGACGACGGCGGAGGGGCTAGGGTGACGAGGTCGTGGTGGTGGTCGGAGATGGAAGCAGAGAACGGGGGTTGGGTTTGGGCGGTTTGGGATTGAAACAAAAATAGGGATGGGGAAGAGGGTGAGCAGCAGTAGGGGGGAGAGAGAGAGAGAGTAATTAATAAATTAGGGTTTAATAATATGGTATTAAGGAGTTGGGGTTTTGGGTTGCGGCTTAATGGGTTTAGGGTACAGATTTAGGCTCCAAAAAGAGATGAACAAGCATCAATCAATGAGATGAACATATAGAGAAACAATTCAAACTCTAAACATGAAGAGCAAAATTTGCAATGAGTCGGAAATAGCAGAAAAGAGTACGGAATGATTACAAATTAATTGTTACAACAAGAAGGTACAATAAATTTGGACAATAACTTTCACTTGGATGCTTTTCCCTACTAGAGCTTTCCCGCGATCCCGAGTCGGAAATCCTACACTGGTAACTGTGGGCACGTTAGTTGATTACAACAGACGAAATGCTATATTCGGTTATCCTCTCTACGCCATAATATAGCGATTCCAACCTCAACAATCCGCAAAATATTTGATGGAAAGAAAAAGGTGATGTCAAACAAGTGTTGGTGTATGCCATGGCCTAAACTAATGCACACACTATGCACAAATGCTCCTAAAACTAATGCACGTTTGGTTGAAAGATATGAATCCCATACTACACACTCCCCAACCAAACGATGTTCTTCAGTTTGATGGGGCTCTATCCCCCGCTATGCATCCTACCCTTGTGCTCTCTCCTGTTTCTGATTCTAGTGATGGTGAGGCTGCAGTCGTACGGCTTACCCGTCACTCCGTCATTAGTGGTGTCCAATCCTCGTGTTTTATCCACTATGCCCGGGATCTCAGTCGCGGCTTTCGCCCTCACGACTGTACTCTTGGTATGTTGTTGTATCTACATCTCCTCGGACCTCACCAAAAACTGATATATGGACACAAAGGCTCTCTGCGAGTGACTAGAGCAATTCTCGATAGAGTCTAGCTCACCGGGATATCGTCTAATCTGTCTGCCCACATTGATCAACAAAGGACCTGACGGATATAGGGTTTTTCCAACTCCGCTACACTTGTCCTTACACTAGAACAGAACTTGCAGTCGAGACGATGTCAACACTCCAAACCTCCTCAAAAATTGTTACGGATCATAAAGGCATTATTGCTGAGACAGCGAAGCCCCCACAGAGTCTTCCTGACTCCCCAGAGCAGCTCGGGGTCCCTGTCCGCATTAAACGAAGGTCGGGCATGATGACACCATGTGTCCTTCTGATAGGCGAACACCCTCACTAGTGCCTGTCCTTACATTCAACCAAGACTCGATCTAGCCCTACCAAAGTATCAAAGCTACCCCATTCCAAGAATAAGGTTGAATTCAAGATTTGTTTTATCGATTGATTACTAAAAACCATCACTCTAGCCAAACTCTAATTCTCTTTTCGTTCTATTATTAGAAGTATGAACCTCTAGAACTATCTCATTTTATCCATACCCTTAGCTAGGCAATCTATCCACCATTTCCAAATCACTAACTTGGTAATCAATTTTGCTTGCCATGATCAACTAGTTCAGTTCTATTTGTAGATTCTCCCTAGTTAGTTACCTTTAACAATAATGGATCTCAACCCATTCCACACTAGGACTCAACTAGATTTCTAGTCCGGCCCAAGGGTTAACTCGCCTCGACCCACACCTAGCACGAACCCACGGCGAATCGACCCCGTCGATTGCTGCAACCACCATCCATGCTTGGAGTTTGATCGCATCCTTGGCCCGACCAACAAATAGCTCCCTACTATACTTAACGCTTCACGGTCCTTGACAGGTGGTAGCTCCCAACACAAACCATGGAATCCATCCTTGTACGGCAAGTATGTCGGTGCACGAGTCATCTCCTCCAACGCATTCGATGTGATATTCTACCCGTCTAGGTTTGTCAACAAGAATTAATCCTGGGGTCTCAAAATTCAACCGATGTATCCCAACAAGGTACACTATACTAGGAGTAAGTCCTAACCCAAGAATACCCAAAAAGGGGATCTAAGAGTCCTAAAAACGACAATTTAAGATTCCAAACAGCAAGCACACATTTGGCATTTATGCCAAAACAGAGTCATTCCCGATCCCGTTCGCTTGAGGAATCGCGATCGGGCGCTCCCCATGCTTCTACTCAAATTAGAAAGCAAGTACAAGCACACAATGGGCATGAATTTCATCCCAAAGTGGTCTACAACAATACCCCAACATCCAATACAATTTTCACTTCAAAACATTGAACAATATTGTATATATTGGGTTTACAAGCAACTATGGGCTACTCTTAGCAAGATACTTTAGAACACTTAAGTCCTAACGCATATTCACACTTATAACATGATTCTTGACATCAAACAACAACTCTAAGCTAGTAAAGTACAAGTTCAAACTCATCTTCACGAACATGGTGAAAACCAGTGAGCTCTATGTTTCACTGTGTTTCTGTCGTCACTTGCAAATATCATATAAAATCGAATACTTGTCCAAATCAGGATTTATTGGTCATTCCAGAAAGTTCTCTGTGTCTACTAAAAGTTCCTAGTTATAAGGCTCTTCAGATAAGGCCTTTTAGATGCTCTTATGGGTCCATCTTTAACAAGTATACAGACTTCCAGAACAGCAGATCAGACCAATACAGTCATGGGATAAAATCCATTTAAAATAGCATATGGTATCAGACCACCATGAAATTTTAGAACCTAGTTCCTGACACATGATTTTACAACACTCTCAAAATTCAGGTGATTCTACCAAGTAAATTTCCAAATATGTCCTTTTGAATGTCATCCAAAAACAAGGCAGTAACAACAGCAGTTCTGTTTACTAAAATATCTAGCTCAGTTTGCATGATTTTATTGACATAGCTACAGTGGCCCAAATCTCATGAAATTTGAAACTTAGGTCTTCGATACACCCAACAATGACATACTAAAATTTCAGATCATTCTCATAATCATGCAGTGAGATACAAGTCATTCTTTCCACAACAGTAACAATAAAAACTGCTTCTTTCTAATCTGACCAGCATATAAGTTAGTAATTTATTTTAATAGCAGAAAAAGTCACAAAAACCTGTAAAAAGTACTGAAGGTGTACGACACCTATATGATCATTCTCTAAAAATTTCAGATCAAAATACCAAGTATTGTTCATGCAATGAGCTACGGACTGATAACAAAAATTCAGTCTTTTAACAGAATTTTCTGGTTTGGATTAAATAACACAAAACGAGTTGTTTAGGTTCATTCTTAGGGCATGCATGTCATTTTTCAGTCATCACGAACACCATCCAACCATAAAAACAAACATAAGGTTAGAAACACCCACCTTTGCTTGTAGCTTGTTCTCCTTCTAGCTCTTTGCTGGTTGGTCCTCCTTCATGACTCCTCTAGAGCTCCTTACTTATCCTCTTTGCTTTGGCCTTCTCCTTTCTTCTCCTTGGCTTTGTCTTCTTCTTCTCACTATAAATCAGTAACAATAGTATAAAGAGTGAAGTTTGGAGGCTAAGGAACAGGTAGGAGTTGTAAAGGAGAAGTGTAGAATAGGGGGTTTTAAAACACAAGAGAAGAGAGATGGAAGGGGGGTGGCCGGATTTTTAGAGCATGGGGAAGATGGGAAAATATCCCATCATACAAGAGAATTGGGTGTTTGGGAGGTGGAGTGTAGGAGAAGCTAAAGACTCATGATGAGGTCATTTGAATTCAAAAGATCCCTCAAAACCCTAAAGTTTCCCTCCTCCCCTCAATGCATGGCCTGCATATGCATGGGCTTATCCCATTTTTGATTTGTTTTGTTTTGTTTCATTTGGGCCCTTCAAGCCCAAACTCAACAAGACATACATATATGCATATATATACACATATATTCATATGCATAGTAGTAAGTTATTAGTAAGAAAAAAATAATTTCTTTAACCAAAAAAAATAAAAATCCATAACTAGTAGAATTTAGTTTGTTTATAAGACGTATTAGTCAAAATTGGGTCGTTACAGGAAGAGGCTGAAGGAGTCCAGCGGTCTTATGATGTTCCATCTTCACTTGTTGACAGAACAGACACTGGGACACAAATCTTGCCACTGATCTCTTCTTACTGTACCACCAAAAGTTCTGCTTCAGATCCCTGTACATCTTAGTGTCTCCAGGATGAATAGAGTAGAGTGAGCAATGAGCTTCTTCGAGTAACTTCTGCTTGCTTCCCCCTTCGGTACACATAATCCGGTGCCAAAACGAAGCAATCCATCTTCATGGATGACCAAGTTGGTCCTCAGGCCTGCTTCTACTTCGCTTCGGAATTCCTGCAACTGCAGTTCACCTCCTGGGGCTTGCTTGATTTGCTCTACCAATGAAAACTGCAACTACAGCACCATACATTGTTTTGGTGAACCGAGAAGAATCACCTCAAATTCCAGGTTTCTCATATCCTCCAATACTTCCTTCTGTTGGGTGAGAAACCTAACGGTTGGCCTCCTGCTCAAAGCGTCGGGTACCAAATTCACTTTGCCTGGGTGGTACTGCAAGTTGATGTCATAATCTGCCATCAACTCTAACCATCTCCTTTGCCTCATGTTCAGCTCCTTCTATGTGAACACGTACTTGAGACTCTTGTGATCCGTGAAGATCTCAATTCTATCCTCAAGCAAATAATGCCTCATGTTCAGCTCCTTCTGTGTGAACACGAACTTGAGACTCTTCTGATCCGTGAAGATCTCAATTCTATCCCCAAGCAAATAATGCCTCCATAACTTCAAAGAGAAGATTACAGCTGCAAGTTCAAGATCATGCGTAGGGTAGTTCTTCTCATGAAGCCTCAACTGTCTGGATGCATAAGCGAAAACTTTGCCATGCTGCATCAGCATTGCTCCTAACCCTCTGCCCGAAGCATCGTAGTGGATCACAAAATTGCCTGAACTATCTGATATAGTCAGCACAGGTATTGATGTCAACCGATTCTTCAGTTCCATGAAGGCTTCGTCACAAGCTCCATCCCAAACAAACTTCTGATCTTTCCTCGTCAAATTGGTTAAGGGCCCAGCAATTTTTGTGAAACCTTAAACGAACTTCCAATAATACCCTGCCAATCTAAAGAAACTTTGCACTTCTGATGCAGACTTTGGTACTGGCCAATTCTTGACTACATTAATCTTCGACGAATCAACTGAAACCCTCTCACCCGAGATAATATGACCTAGAAAAGAAACACGATCAAGCCATAACTCACACTTACTATGCTTCCCATAGGTTGATTCTCCCTCAAAGTTTGCAAGACAACCCTCAAATGCTCTACATGGTCCTCCCTATTCCGAGAGTACACTAGGATGTCGTCGATGAAGACCACCATAAACTTGTCTAAGAACGGTGAGAACACCATGTTCATCAGAGTCATGAATAACGCTGGTGCAATAGTGACTCCAAAGGGCATTACTAAGAACTCGTAATATCCCGATTCTCGTGCGGAAAGCCATCTTCTGAATATCCTCAGTCTTTACTTTCACCTGATGGTAACCAGAGCGAAGATCCAATTTTGTGAAAACTGAATCACCTTTCAGCTGATTAAACATGTCGTCGATCCTCGATAGTGGATATCGGTTCTTCACAGTGACATCGTTCAGCTCCCGATAGTCACTGTAGAGCCTCAAGGCCTGTTCTGGGCCTGTGCGACCTGTGCGGCCGCATAAGGCCCACGGTCGCTGACATCCCACTAATGAAGAGGCTGCCATCCGATATAATTAATAGAGCGTTTATTCCAATTATAACACAAACGTCAATTTGTCTGAGTAGTTAAGGTGATAGACATTAAATGTAATGGTGCACGTTCAAAACTTGTTGTTGACATATATATATATATATATATATATATATATATATATATATATATATATATATATATACACTTTACATAAAGTTTCTAATGATTTCTATGTTTTTTTCATTAATTGTTGAGATTAGATATCGATATATTTACTTTTAGAGAAAGTTTTTTTTAATCTATGTTGTTGCTTTCGTTAATTATTGAGATTGACTTAATACGTAAATCTTTTTTTAATTGTGTATTTCAAGCATTGCAAGAATTTGAAGATCCTTAACCACATTTATATTATTTCGTCTTAATTGATGAGACGACTAATTCAATATGTCGATTAAGTCGTTCCAGGTATTGGAGCATCCAATGATATAAAATTTGAAAGGTATTTTTCAAATGAATTCATATAACTAGTGTTCTAAAAAGTAGAGTAGGCGGCAGCCTAGGCGCTAGGCGGCCCTACAACGCCTTGCCTAGGGGCTAGGCGTTTAAGAAAATCAGTTAATGTTTCTAGGCAGTTAAAAGCGGGTCTAGGCGGTGCGTAATCGGTGTAAGCGGGTCTAGACCCGCTTACACCTGCTTAGGACTTAATTATTAAAAAAAAGGAATCCGACTTATTCCAACCCGACCCGCTCTAATACACTCAAACCCCTAAAACTTCTCTTTCTCCTCTAAATCCCCCATAAAAAACTCCCCAAATCAATTCTATTCTCTAAATCCCTAATTCCCCTTCTCTAAAACCCCCAAATCACCTCATCTACCTCCCTCGCAGTCGGAGGCTCGCAGCTCGCAACACGCTTCAATTTCGACCTCCTCCGCCTCCCTCCTCCTTCGCCTCCCTCCTCGCAGTCGTTGCTCGTAGTCGTCAACACAACCTCCTCTGCATCCCTCCTCGCATTCACAGCTCTCACTCACTCTGTCACTCAGTCGTCAAAACCTCCTCCTCCACCTACCTCCTTGCAGTCGCAGCTCACTTTAACTTCAACCGACGTTAACACAACCTCTCTCTCCTCTCTTCAGCTTCAAAGTCAAGTCGTCAACACAACCACACACTGCCTCCCGCCATGCTTCACCTCCGACGTCAACACTACGTCCTCCTCTTCTCTCTCAAACTTCTCTTGACGCAACCCTCCCCCATCCCCAGACTCAAGCCTCCCGCTTCCCCACACTGTTTGCTCCTTGGATTGGAACAACTAAACAGGTAATCTCCACTACTGATCTTTGTCATAGATTAATACTAGTCTAATAGATGAGTATAAGACTATACAAAAAAAAAGACTAATAATAATACACCGATTCGATTTTGTAAATCTCATCCTGCAATTGCACGGAGAAATATCAAGAGTAAGAATTGGTAACAACAAAACAAAACAAAATGATAAAATATATAAATAAAACTGCCTAGAGCCTAGCAGCTTAAGCTCCGCTTACAAGGCCTAGGCGCTAGGCACCCATCGGCCTGCCCGACTACCGCCTAGCGACTTTTAGAACATTGTATATAACACACACACACACACACACACACACACACACAGATATATATATATATATATATATATATATATATATATATATATATATATATATATATATATACGATATAAAATGCCTATTTTATTCTTTCCGCACAAGGTCCTATAAATCTCAGGACCAGCCATGTAGAGCCGCCGACTACCATCCTTCTTACTGACGAACAACATCAGGGCTCCCTAAGGGAAACACTTGGCCTGATGACATCCCTGTCCAACAACTCCTGGACTTGCACATTTTGTTTTGCCAACTCAACTAGTGCCATCTGGTGTGGGCTATTGGAGATTGGTGATGTTCCCGGCTGAACTTCAAAGCCAAACTCAACATCTCGGTCTGGCAGCAAACCGGGCAATTCTTCCGAAAAACATCTAGAAAATCCTGCACAACCACGGATGCAACTTCACCATCAGTGTACATCGACTCTAGCACACAAGGCTTCTGGTCCGACAGTGTTTCACCCGCGAGAAACTCAAACACCTAGTGACCTGGGAGCCTAAATATTACCTTCTTCTACCGGCAATCAATCACAGCATAGGTAACTCCAAGCCATTCCATCCCAAGAATAACATCAAAGCCAGAGATGGGGATCATAATAAGGTCAGCCTTGAATTCCAACACCCCTAATCAACAAATGGCTCTGCTTGCACACCTTGGAACAGATGATGATGCCTCCACCTGTGGTAATATTCCAAACTGTCGGCAGGACGTTGCTTGCCAAACGGTGCCGATACACGAAGTGGGAAAAAACAAAAGAGTGAGTAGCACCGGAATCAGACAAAATAAGGGCAGAAAGAGAGTGGACTAAGATGACCCCTAAGAATGAAGGAACTGAATATGAAGGGATCAAAAGTGGATCGAATGGGACTAGTATCTAGATATAAGTTGGTTATTACATGTTCATGTGTTCAAAGTGTTGTACATATTATTGAGTTAAACCTGGCTAACCCAATCTGGTTAGGGTCAAACCTAGGCTAGAGCCTAATCTGGCTCTAATACCACCGAAAACATGTCATACCCCGCTTCCCAAAATACAGAAATACGAGCACGTAACAAGGGCCCAGCGAATGATTTGCATCATTCATAAGTTGTAATATTTAACTCAACAATATGAAATACAATTACAACCATGCATGCTATAATGAAATCACATGACATAAATAATCCATGAAATGTCTCAACATAACCAACAACTAGAAAGAAACAAACTTCAGGTCATTAAAGCCCAAAATACTAAGTATGATAATAATAACAATACTGAAATTTAAAATAACATAGACGAGACAATTATTGTAGGCCAATAATTCGGCTCCAATTCCTAGAAGGTTTGCTCACCAAGTCCTTAGGGCAATTCTCCTTGCATACCTTCAAGCTCATGATCTAGAGTGGGAAAAATGTCCGTTATAGCAAGTCACGGACAACAAGTAGTGACAAGCAAGGAATAATAAAACAGGACATGTAAATATCAAGGAACAAGGAACTGGAACTATATCAATTGTCAATGAAAATTTCGATAACAAGGCAAGGTCTATAATCAACAATTTATTCATTAACAATAACAATAAAATGAGAATCAAGTCGATAACAATAACCAAAATCAATGCAAGTATCAATCATAGGTCTATCATGTTTTATTATCTTATATAATGCACATAATACTGTGCCACATACCACAGGTTCGATGAATACAAGCAAGCGAGCATTTAGACAATAGTGGTGAACTCTACAGATTATGTACTCAGTACGATAACAATAACGAGAATCCACAATCATGATCCATAACGAGAATTTGTCCACAATACGATACAAGATAACAATCATAATATAGGAAAACATGGGCCCCTTATCCAAGTACAATCTGCGATTGTTCACTACCAAGTCGATCCAAATAACCCCGGCTTGTTATTAATTTATTAACATGAATCTTGAATGTGCAATCGATGGAACAAGAATCAGGAAACGATGTCAATGAGGTATCAATGACTGTACAATAAAAGATATGTAGTGCAATGCAAGGTTTAAACAGATTTACAATTAAACATGAAGAATGCAATATCTGTACAGCAAGATGTTACTGTACAAAAGTCCACTTTCCCGCTGCTTTGGGGAAGCAAATCAGGTTCCGTCAGAGATTCTAGAAACTAGACTCTCTTTCGCTCCAACGCATATTTACACAATACATTATAATCACAGCAACTATATGGAATGTTCCTGGTTTCAAGTTCTGGCAGCAAGTTATGGACAAATTCTTATATATAAAAGTTGATTGACAAATCACTTTAAAATCTTATACAAATAATAATTTAGTTTCTAGTAGTGTTTAGCGACAACACAATTAATCTCAAGCCTAAAGTCTTAATTTAATATACTGTTTCAATTAATTAAACATGGTGATGTATTTTCAAACTGTATTTTGGAATTCAGATGTTACTCCATTAGAATCTGAAACTCTCAATCCATAAGTTAGATCGCAAAACCGTTAGATAGTCTGGACTCTAGACACACAAGGATACAGCTCTTATATAATAATTTTTATTTTATATTATCTGTAACGAGGTCAAAAGTTTGGTTCTTTACTGAACTAGTGATCTGGCAGCGACCTAGGGACATATTCTTATATGCATAACAAGTCTAGAAAATCATCAATTAATCTTATAAAAATATTAAAGTAACTCATAATCATGTCTAGAAGAAACCTAGTTAATGCCAAGTTCTAATTCTACTCTTAACATATTATTTTAATTAACAATTCATGTCGATATGCTAGTAAGCAACAATCTGGAAATTAAAACCTAACATTGTTAAAAATGGGATAACTTGCAATTTATAAATAGGAATTTAGAACTGTAAAAAGTTATGGAAAATAGATTCAGAGGGCTATGACTCATTTATAAAGTTTAATCTAATTCTAAAAGTAACAGAGTCAAAAATTCACCACAACACAGACTAGACAGCAAGGCAGCGACATGATAAATTAACAATCGGGATATACAACATGCATATTCTATCATAAGAGTTTACAAGCATTCATGTCCAGTATTCAGGTGCAATTATAAAATTAACAAGGTAGAAACTCTTAACTCTTTGTTTCTACGGTCTAGAATTTTATCAACAATAGTCATACCAATCCAATACATGCAATCAATATACTAGACTAACTTATTCCTCTACTCTGTTCGATGTGGTGTAAGGATGTGACAACAGTAACATGGTTTACAGTAGATTCAAGGATATATCACGAAAAGGAAAGTACTACATTGTTGTCGATGAATCCGTATTAGTTTCCTTGAAGGGTATCAGACAAATATGATATGATATTGAAATAGAAACTACTTGCAGAGATCAAACATATTTCTTGAACAAAAATAACGAGTTAGTTCAAGAAAAACTTGCCCTTTTCGAGACAATTTCGAATATAAAACCATAACGGGAACGAGAGTCCCGACGGCAACACACGGAGGCACGACGAAGAGCAAGGCATGGCAACACACAGCGCACAAGCATGGACAACAGCAACAACAGTAAGAGATAGCGACGACGACGATAGACAATGAACACTGCAACAACAAGGAGAGGTGTTGCCGGTGTTGTGGTGGCTGGTGGGTTGGAGGCAACGTGTGGATGTGAGGTGTTCGGGGAGAGGCAATGGCTGTAATGGTTGTGGGGAGATTTCTAGGGAGCGGCAACAGTGGTGAGGCTGGGGATGCTGGCGGCGAGCAGTATGGGGAGAGCGACGACGATGGGTAGCAGCAATCGGGGAGGCGATGGCCATGGGGTGGTGGTGACTGCGGTCGACGAGGGCAGAGGTTGCAGCATCGAGGAGGGGAAGCAATGGCTGGGGTGATATGACAATGTAGGGTGGTCCGGTGGTGGAGACAATGGCACACGGGGTGGTGAAGTCGATGGGTTGCGAGGTGCAGGTTGCAGTATGTTGGGCTAGGGTGGTTGGAGGGTGGTGCAGTTTGAAGGTGGAGGCAACTTCAGCGCTGCTATGGACTGGACAGTAAGGGGGTGCTGGTTGTGGCATTCGGCAAGCAGCGACGAGGGTGGCGATGGATTGCATTCGATGGAAGGGCTGAGGGAGCAGTGGAGACGAAGATGAGGTGCCGGTGGTGAAGGCGACGAGGTGTGTGGTGCGCTCAGGGGAGCAGCGGATGGAGGGGCGATGGTGAGGCATTGGTTGTTGGACGATGAGGTGGTGAAGACGATCGGGAGGTTGGGGTTGTTTGGGTTCTGTTGCTTTCGGGAGCCAGAGGAAGAAGAAAGAGTGAGGAGAGATAGAGAGCTGGTGAGGGGGGATTAATTGATTAGTTAGGCGATTAATAGGTTAATTGGGAGATTAGGGGGGTTTAGTTAGGATTTAGTGGGAATGGGGGTAGTGGTTAGACAGTAAATTAGGGGATTATGGAGATATTAGGGGAGATGAACGTGGTGGGGGTTAGAGATACTGGGCAATTAGCAGATTAAGAGAAATTGGGTTAGTGGGTTTGAGTTTTGGTCAACGGGTTTGGGTTTAGAATTCAATAAGAAATGGGCTTGGGTTTAAATATAATTAAATGAGAATGAGATATTGGGTTGGGCTCAAAATCAAATCAATTAGTGGGTTAATAAAATACCCATGACACAAAGAAAATGAAATAGAGTGCATAAGAATCTCAGGCTTCAACAAATAAAAATAAAATTGATTGAAAGAATATAATTGGATTGAAGATGAATAACAAAATTTATTATTACAACAAACAGATTACATGAATGTGAAGAGAAAAGAATTACAAAAAGAAAAATCGGAAAAATCGGACACATTGGTTACATATTGCTACAAGTACAAACCCTAACCCTAATATAAAATTTTCTCTTATCTATCATCATTTGATTTGATTAATTAATGTTATATTTTATATATCAATTATGATGTGGTTTTGGTAAATTATGCGTTTAATCTTATGGGACGTACGAAATTGCACCTGAAGTTTAGATCTTTTTAAATGGGTTTGACTACGTTTGATGCATTGTATGGATAACTTAGAATTGTATTTTTAAGCAAACACTATTCATAAAATTGTTTTTATATGATTATCAGAGTCTATCATCTTTACTCTAACATGTGCTGTAATGCATGGTTTATAATGTATAACATTTTTGCTGAATGTTAATGATGGTATAATATACATGTTAACATAAATTAGTTAAATTTGCAAAATCTTTCGTCAAGCCGTGCAACTTATTGGATTCAAGTCTTTTATTATCATGAACAATTTATTTAAGCCTTATGTTGGATATAATTAGAATTTCAAAAGTTGGACAATGAATGAATATTCTGATTAGGTATGGAGGTGCATTATTGTATCAGATGCTTGAGTTTGGACAGTGTGTTTATGAGTATCCTTATTAAATAATTCTTGAATGTTGATATACTAGATGAATTTTATGCAGTGAAAAAGCTTTATGTGTCGGATAAATTCTGCCCAATTTTTGGTAAAGTCTGTGCAATTTGCACAGAGGTATAATCGAATTTAGATTGAACAGTCACATAAAATTAGACCAAGGAAGGGTAAGGTTGTGTTCGGTTTGTTGTTGTGAAAATTCATTTTAAACTTAGTTTTTGAAAAGAAAAAAATTATAAAGTTGTTTTTGTGATTTTCGAAAACAGAGTATTGTTTGGTAATCTATTTTCATAAAATAGCTTTTTCAAAATTAAACTATAAAAGGCAATTGGTAAACATATATATATATATTTATATATATATGTACAGTACGTATGGGTTTGTATGTATGTATATATAGTATATATACTCTGATACATACATATTGTATACATATACATACATACATATTAATACATACATACATACTGATCTATATAATAAATCAAAAGGCAATTTGAAAAAAACCTATCAAGTGGCTCTCCTTCAATTGAAACAAAATCAATGGCTCACATTTACCCTCCTAAAAGATATCTTCCCCCAAAAGTTCCCCCCCCCCCCCCAAAACTAAATGTTTTTTCAAAAAAAAAAAAAAATCCTCCTCACTTTATTACTATCTTTCTACCTCTCTTGACTTTTTCAGGTTTCTCTCTCTCTCTCTCTCTCTCTACCTAAAAATTTAGATTTTCAGATTTCATGTTTGTAAACTTCTGGATTTTTCAAATTTTTTATACTTCTTTTGATTGCTTATGTAGCAAATTTCATTGAGTGTCTTGATTGATTTCAAATTCGATGGAAGATTAAATGGATCTCTCTCTCTCTCTCTCTCTATACACACACACACACACACACACACACACACACACACACACACACACACACACACAAATTTAGATTTTTAGATTTCAGGTTTGTAAATTTGTTGATTTTTCAGATTTTTATGCTTCTTTTGATTGCGCGTATTGAAAATTTCACTGAGTTCCCTGGTTGATTTCAAATGCAATGGAAGTGTAACCCCTGATTCTGATTTTACGGATTTCTTTTGCAACTCTTTTCTCTTCTCAAATTTCTGTAATCTGATTAAATCTTGCTGTCCTCTTCAACCTAATTGTGTTCTTTTTAGTCAATTATTATGTTGGCTCTCTAAAAATTTAATCCATGCTATGGCTACTTGATTATTTTATTTTGGGAGAAGCCCAATCTTAATTCTTCTTTATGTGTTATTTTTTTTTGGGTAGCCCAAATTCTAGCCCGAAACCCAAGCCCACATGCTGCATAACCCTTATCTCCACTAACTTAAACCCTATAACTTCTCCTCCTCAACTAAAGAGCCAATCACACATGATATCCACTTAATTTCCTCCACTAATTCCTTAACTACCCTATTATTAATCCCTTAACCCTAACTAATTACACCCTCATCTTCACCCCCCCCTTCGATCTTCTTCTTTCTCACTAATCCTGAAACCCACCACCTTCCTCCTTGTTCCTCCCCGAGCGACGAACAGCCAACTCCCTCTCCTGTGCGCAGGCCACTGAGCACCACAGTCACCGCCCGCATCAACGTCGCTACATCCCGACGTCTCCGCCATCGTGTCCTCCCACCGTGACTGCCTCCGCCATTGCTGTCTCCCATCACCATTGCCACCACTGCCATTACCGATCACCGAAGCTCCGCCGACCAACTCCTTCCTTCCTCCATTGCCGCTCACGATAACCACCTCCATCTCCAACTTCACCCTGAGACTCCATCACCCATGCTCACTGAATTGCCGCGTATTACTGCCGCTCGTCTCGCTGTGTTGCCGTTTGCTGTTGCTGCGTTCGTTGCTCATCGTGGATGTCGCCGCTCTTCTTTTCGTCATAACCATCGTCAAAAGACAAGTTCTCTTGAACCGACTTATTGTTCTCGTTCAAGAAATATTTTTGATCTCCGCAAGTAGCTCTTTATTTTGTTTATCATGTCTCAACTTGATTGTTACCCTTTCAAGGAGATTATTATGAATTTATCGGCGAAACCAAGTAATAGCTTTCTTTTCGTGCCACATCTTTGACTCGAACCCTAAACCATGTTATTTCATCGTCATATACCATCTTATTCATTTTCTCATATCCATAACACTTATTTTCATTACAACAAAAATACCCTACCCCGGTGTTTATACCCTGGCGGTTTGGTATAAATGTCGGGGTAGACCCCTAGCCTCAAATAAACAAAAATTAAGCCCCCTACCCAGGCATTTTATAAAAATGCCAGTGTATTAGGGGGTATTTTATACTGTGCTCCCCATACCCACCCCCGAAAATCTTATTTTTCCCCCACAAAAATTTTCGCTCATTTTTCCCCACAATTTTTTTCGCTCTCCCGCTCAAATTAAAAACCCTCTCCCCCGCCATGGCCGGCGCCGTCTTTCGCCATCCTTCGCCGTCCCCTGTAGTCTTCCACTTCCGACCTGGTTCAATCTCTCGACCCCTCACCCCCAAACCCTGGCCTCCCCCATCTCCCTATCCGTCTCCGTCCCCCGCCGTTGTTCCCCGACGCCCCTCGCCGTCTCCCACCGTCGACGACCTCCAATTCTTCAGGTAAAATTTAATTTAATGTTAATTTTAGGGTTGTTTTAGGGTTTGTTAGTTTTAGGGTTGATTTTGTTTTAGGTTTAATTTTAGATTTTGATTATTAAGATATTCTGGCATCTTAAAGTTTGGGACCACTTCATGTATTTTTATATACGTTAGTTGATTTAGGATTCTTCCTAAACTAAAATTTGTGTGTATGTGTTGTTTGTACAATTGTATGAATGGAACTTTGGAGAAGAGTTTTTAGAAATTAGGTAATTTTGGTGTTAGATTGGTTGTGGTATTTGTAGTACGTACGAAATTAGTATAGTTAGTCTAATAAGTATTGTAATTGTTTCTATAGTGATGGTGCTTTTGTCTTCATAGCTCATTAATAATTAGTGTTCTAATAATAATGATACACCAAACTTAGAAGCTTAATTAAATTCATTACTTGGTTATTTGTGTAACTTATCATTTTGAATATGATCTATACTCAAAACTAGATAGACATAGACAAAACTTATGACATTGTCACTCTCGAAAATCTTCTTTCATAGTGCCAACACCGAGTGCTATCCACCATCTCCCTCCCCATCCACCCCTTGTATTTATTATTTGTCTTATTTTTAAAAAATTATCTTAACCTGATGAATATTACAGTTACAATATGGCGAGGACGAAGAAAAGAGTCACCACAGTGGAAGTTAACGAAAATGAAGAGCAAGGGTCAGAGCAACTTCTAGAACAAAGTGGCAGTCAGTTTGAGGACGAGGAGGCAAGCATGCCCATTGTCAAAAAACAAAGAGGACCCACAAAGTGGCCCGATGTGTTGAAGATGAAAAACAACGAGAGGATTGTCGTAGAGGAAAACAGTGCCAAACAACCTGTCAGGGACAATGCAGGGAAATTGGCACAATTTATTGGGGTAGTTTCTAGGAATGCTCGCATAGTTCCATTGTCGTACGAGAGTTGGCCAAAGGTGCCCGACACGACAAATGCGGTTGCCTATCGACCATCAAGGTAACATTGATTTCTTTTTTGTTTGTTGGGAATAGTTTTGATTGAGGTTTAACTTAATGCAAGCTTACAGTTTTTTATATGCATTTAAATTGATCATCTTTTGCAAGATTTAATTACTAATGATATCTAATGACTTCATATTTTAACTTGTATATCGGAAGTATCATTTAAGTGTGGACTTGGGAAGCGGATAAGATTTTGTTTATGTAAGTATCATGCAAGATTGCGGTTCTCTTCCTTTACTCATAAAAGTGAAGGAATCTCTTTTTCAATATACAAACAAAAGTGACAAACCAACGGAACAAAGCACCAAGAACAATATATACATAAATGTGAACTTATTACTCAAATTTGATTTATGTATATTAGGTTTTAATTATTTGTAATCAATGTTATTTTGCAGCAATACTTCTCTCACCCAAACTCTCTCGAAAATTGGGTGGAATAATTGCTTTCAAAGAAGTGGAGAGATCAGAAGTGATTTGAAGGGGAAATTTTATGACAAGAACAGGTCCGAGGCTGCTAATGCAAGGGTTGTACCCCCGAGTGTCAAGGCTTCGGATTGGCAATTTCTCGTTCACTTCTGGAGTTCAGAGATGGGACATGTATTTATGTTTAATGAGTTCAAATTTTTTGTTTAGTGATGTTAATTAAGTTATAAATTTTTTGAAATGTATAGAGATGGTCGGGTATTGGTGTTGCTAGTCAAGCACAACATCATGTGTTGCACACCTCCAGTACGCAGAGCTTCGCTATAGTTCGGAAGAAATTGGTAATGTGTAATTTTTTATAAGTTTCGGTTTCTGAGTTTTATGTTTATAATAACTTCATCTTACTAATCTGTACGAAGAGGAATTGGGTGTTGATTCCATCGACGATATAGATATATTTGATGCTACCCACAAGTCAAAAGATGGGTCATTTCCAACCCCTGCAGTAGAGAATATCTTGGTAATTTTATATATGACTTGAGTGGTTATTTCAAATTTTAATTCGCTTCTACAACCATTAACGTATTTTCATTTTTTTCTTTGTCTTCCTTTCCACACCAAGGCCAGAAAAAAGTATCTTCTACTACTTCCTCCGACTTATTAGCACGTTAGCGCTAAGCTATGATTGAAGTGATGGGAAAAGAGCACCCTGGAAGTGTTCGCGGAATGGGGTTAGGACCCACTCCCTCTCAAGTCTTTTATCTTCATGCATCTGCTAACGATGGGAGCCAAACTGTGGGGATGGATAAATTTGTAGCTCTTCAAGTGCAGCAGGGCTGCTCTTCAAGCTCAGATGGTTAATTTAGTCAGAAAACAGACAGTCGGCTCTGAAATTCCAGTCCCACCGGTTAGTATTGTAACATCATACACATATACGAGCTAATGCAGATAAAGAACATTCCTTGCCTTCCACTCTAAACCTTTGTTTTCTCTAATTAATATATGTTTTCTATCTACTACACATTTTCTATTTTGATGTTAACGGATAATGCTTAATAGATGTTTTCTATTTTGACATATTATGCAACCTCTCTATTCTGAGAGCAATTTCTATTTCTTTATGTATGATATTGTACAGAATATATATCAAGGTATAACTTCTGTAGGTATATACAAGAAATTATACAAGAACCTAATTTCCAGCGTGAATGTACTTGCAACCTAATTTCCACTCTATACCTAATTTCCAGTGTGAATGTATTAATATCTCAATTTGCTACTATATGCATGTATCATGTAATTACCGTGTTCACACATGGAGGTGGAAATTTCCTCATTAATTAATTAAGTACTAATAAGAAGATTTTATTAAACTGAGTTGTGGTGATGGCTTGATCGGCGTACGAGCTATTTTTTCTCACATCAGGCATACAATTAATAGTCCCCAGGAAACAAACAGAAATCAACAAACCTAATTCACAGTTGCTCTATATCAAGTGAATTCTGTTTCCTCAAGAACATCTACTACTTTTAAAGTTGCATACACAAGATTACAATGTGGTTAATATATACAATAGGCAACTTTGTCAAACATAATTACCTAATGAAGATGCAATTCTAAGAAGGTCTCCTGTCAATTTGGATAGTGTATACTGTGTTTCAATCCCAAAAAAAAATAAAAAATAAAAAATAAAAAATCTACTTAAAGAATTGATAAAAAAGAATAAAGATGATAAAATGAGGAGTGCCCTGACACTGAAATTTCAAGGTTTTGTTGTTTATTTGCATAGTGTAGAGGATTTCAGATATTATGGTCACAATTTTTTTTGATTGAATGCAGATGGGTATGGTGGGTAATTGAATATGTTTGTGATGAACATAAGTGTTTCTTGAGGTCAAACTGATGTAACCGAATCAAACTTCCATACTGCTTCCATACTAATGCAACATGGCATACCGAACACGTTCAAATTTCTTAAAATCTACACTGAAATAGCTAGCACTAAGAGGTGTTTTAATTGTAAATCTATGTCTTGTTGATATGGGAGAAATCGGTCAGTGAAATCCTTATTTTGTACTAAACGATATGATCCTATCACGAAACAAGAGAGCCTCCATCAAAGATCAAGAAACTTCAGTGAGGCTTCATTTATATAAAACATGTTTGGCATCTAAAAATATTTGACACACTTTCATGTTTTCTAATCGAAATTTTAGAAACTTTATAGTTAGGCCAGGACCATTTAAACAGTAGACGATATCGATAATCATCATATGCAAACATAATCATAGTAATTTGAAATTTAAAAAAGGGGGGAAATCATCAATAGACATCATGAAAGAACTTTCTTTTTATCCCTCCTCAAATGGTTGCTCCTAAGCATTCTTTACAAGTAAAAGTGACATACCACCTCCCTCTCTAAAGATGACTAAGCTATTACTAGGGGATGGCTATGGTTTAAACAAAACATCGATGTGGTTGCCAATTTTTCGGTTATATTGGTCAATTGACTTGGATTGGTTTGGCACAATATTATTATACTCCATATCTTCACCTAAGACTGATCAAATCAAATTAAGGTCAACTGTATGCAAAGCTTCAAGGAATGTATGACAAAAATTTAACCATATGTTGACCTTAATGACCTACTTAAAGAACAATATTCCTTCAAAAAAAAAACCTTAAAGAACAATATACTCATCAACATGTAACAAATTCTGATACCAAATCGCACATGAGCCGGTACAAATCTAATCGACATGCTAAATTTTCAGCACTGGCATACCCATCTGCATTCAATCAAAAAAAATTGTGACCAAAATATCTGAAACCATGTACAATATGAAAATAACCAACAAAACCTTGAAATTTCAGTGTTAGGGTACTACTCTTTGGCATTTTAACGAACACCCTCACAGAAATTTTGTTAGTGGATGATATATATATGGATGAGGAAGATATTTCATATATTGTAAAGTTGATTTCCTTATTTTTGTCTAGATTATCTTTCTCGATTCACTTTTTGACTACAAACACAACTACATGGCTTTATATATAGCCTTCTTAGAAAACTCATACAAAACTCCAAATAATATATTCCATTCAATTTCACGTCTTCCTATTTGAAGAACTTCAGTATACTTCTCCTCTAAGAACTGGGTTCATTCCTTTCACCCCCAGCAATCTCATAGCCAAATTACCCACCATCCTTTCCTAAATTTAGGTTATTTATAACACAACTAGAGAAAACAGTTTAAGTTAATTATCGGAGAATATATTATGACTATATCCTTCGGTGATTTTTATTTTGTAATTTTGTCTTCTGATAATTAGAATAGGAAATCTGACATCACAGAACTTTTCCGTCTATCTTTAGGTCTGTGATACTCTGATACTTGATTTTTCATGTTTAGAATGAAATTTTTTTGACTATTTTGTGCATTACACAGGACGGCCAAATAATCCCATCGGTTGCTAGTCGTGCAAATTTAGAGGCACTACAAAAGATACTGCTTTTACCGGCGATTATTCCCCGGCGTTTTACTAGTAGCGCCGGGGTAGGGAGTGAGCAGGAATTGGGCGCCAGATGGGATGGTCATACACCGGCGGTCGATTTAAAACGCCGGCGTATGTTAGTATTCACCGGCGTTTTACTTAAACACGCCGGTGAAGTTTATTATTCACCGGCGTTTTTTATTATAAACGCCTGGCGAATATACGGACACATTCACCGGCGTGTCCAATTAAAACGCCGGTGAATAACTGGGATAAAACCCGCGAACCGTAATCTTTCGCTCCCCATTTTCCCAATACCCCCCCAAAAAAAAAAAAAAAAAGAAAGAGGCGCTTCGTTTCCCTCCTTCCTCGCTCTACTTCCCGCGCGTTTGCCTCCGCCGCTTCGTCCTCTTCGACGGCCTTCGACCTTTCGAAATCGTCCCTTCTTCCCTTCGTCCTTTTCGATTTCCCTCTTCCCTCTCTCTATTTGGAGGTGAATCGGCGGTCGCCCCGCTCTCTCTCTCTCTCCTACGCCCCCGCCCTCGTCGCCCCGCTCCCTCTCTCTCTCTTCGGTATGATCTCTTTATTTCCCTTATTTTCCAAAAAAAAGCAGCTTTTTTCAGTTTATTCATCTTGATTTCCTTAACATGAACGGTTTAGTTGAGATGAAGAATTAATAGAAAAATATATGCTTAGATAATGGAAATTTTCATCTTCTTTTACTGTTAATGAAGCTGATTTCATGCATCTGATTGTCTTCATGGCATGTTTGTTTTTTTACCCAAAATGGGTTCACTGTGAACTGAGGATGCTCTAGGTACGTATGCCAATATCCTCCGGCCGAATATGCACAACAATTGGATTTTAGATTTAGTTGGGCACAGTGAATTAGTAGAGCAACATATAAGCTCACATAATGGGAAATTTTCATTTTCAGATACTGTTAAAGTAACCTGATTGCAATCTTTGGCATGGTTTTTTAACACAAAATGGGTTCACTTCCAAACTAAGTATGCTGCTAGCATACCCATTTTCTTCACTGTTAATGAAGCTGATTTCATGCATCTGATTGTCTTCTTGGCATGCATGTTTTTTTACCCAAAATGGGTTCACTGTGAACTGAGGATGCTATAGGTACGTATGTCAAAATCCTCCGGCCGGATATGCACAACAATTGGATTTTAGATTTAGTTGGGCTAAAGAAGTAGTAGAGCAACATATAAGCTCAGATAATGGGAAATTTTCATTTTCAGATACTGTTAAAGTAACCTGATTGCAATCTTTGGCATGGTTTTTTAACACAAAATGGGTTCACTTCCAAACTAAGTATGCTGCATAGCATCCCCATTTTCTTTCACTGTTAATGAAGCTGATTTCATGCATCTGATTGTCTTCTTAGCATGCATGTTTTTTTACCCAAAATGGGTTCACTGTGAACTGAGTATGCTATAGGTACGTATGCCAAAATCCTCCGGATACGGATATGCACAACAATTGGATTTTAGATTTAGTTGGGCTAAAGAAGTAGTAGAGCAACACATAAGCTCAGATAATGGAAATTTTCATTCTCAGAAATTGTTAGAGAAGCTGATTGCCATCTTAGGCATGATTTTTTAACAAAATGGGTTCACTTCCAAACTAAGTATGCTGCTAGCATCCTCATTTTCTTTCACTGTTAATGAAGCTTATTTTCATGCATCTGATTGTCATCTTGGCATGTTTTTTTTGACCAAAATGGGTTCGCTGTGAACTGAGGATGCTATAGGTACGTATGCCAAAATCCTCCGGATACGCACAACAATTGGGTTTTAGATTTAGTTGGGCTGAAGAAGTAGTATAGCAACATATAAGCTCAGATAATGGGAAATTTTTCATTTTCAGATACTGTTAAAGTAACCTGATTGCCAATCTTTGGCATGGTTTTTTATACCAAAATGGGTTAACTTCCAATCTAAGTATGCTGCTAGCATCCCCATTTTCTTTTTCTGTTGTTAGTGAAGCTTATTTTCATGCATCTGATTGTCATCTTGGCATGTTTTTTTTACCAAAATGGGTTCACTGTGAACTGAGGATGGTATAGGTACGTATGCCAAAATCCTCCGGCCGGATATTGGGCTACAATTGGGTTTTAGATTTAGTTGGGCTGAAGAAGTAGTAGAGCAACATATAAGCTCAGATAATGGGAAATTTTTCATTTTCAGATACTGTTAAAGTAACCTGATTGCAATCCTTGGCATGGTTTTTTAACAAAATGGGTTCACTTCCAAACTAAGTATGCTGCATAGCATCCCCAGTTTCTTTCACTGTTAATGAATTGAAGCTTATCCCATGCATCTGATTGTCATTTTGGCATGTTTTTTTGACCAAAATGGGTTCACTGTGAACTGAGGATGCTATAGCTCTATGCCAAAATCCTCCGGCTATGTACAACAATTGGTTCACTCTGAAAAATATATGCTTACATACTAGACATTTTCATTTTTCTTTTACTGTTTCTTTTGTTTAGTATTATTATTATTATTATTATTATTATTATTATTATTATTATGAGATAAGTGATTATTAGTAGTCATGAACAGAATATTTCATGACTCATCAGATCTTCTTGTTACCGTAGTTACAGCACGACGCACTCATTATTTGGCCGATTCCTCTTCATCAGCAAAATACCCTTTACCATCATCATCTCCTTGAACGGAAAGCCAAATACAGGGGAGACTATAGTCGATTTTTTTTTATGCTCGAACACAGGGTGTGCGATAAAATACCACTAAGGTGGTTGTGATCATTTCCACAAAAGGTCGTTTAGGGTTTGGTGAATAGAGTAGATTGTGTTAAGATGTAGTTTTTTTTTGTACATTTTTTGGAGCCACAATTTCTTTATTTTACAGTTAAAGATTATATCGTTTATTTATTTGCAGCTAGGGATGGTTTTCAAATAGGTGAAATTTAATATACAAAATGCCTTTTACGGTTATTACTATTTAATATATCAAATTTTAATTTCAGACTGTGTGCTATTGATATAATGGATAAAAGTTGGATTAGTAAACCACGATTATCCAAGGAGTACCGTGATGGTATTAAAGATTTTATTATCTTTGCCAAATGACATTCCCGTGATCCCAACCTAATCCTTTGTCCATGCCTCCGCTGTACAAATTGTATGCTGAGGACATGTGACGTAGTACATACATACTTGGCTGTCAACGGTTTTCTTCAAGGGTACACAAGGTGGTTTTGTCATGGAGAGGATAATACGGCAGCTCCTGTTCGTCCGGTTGTATTAGAAAATGAAGCTGAGCCCTTAGTGAACGAAGACTTAAGCATTCCCGATGAGATGCATGCTTTGTTACAAGATGCCATGGGGATTCATGATGTTCCTTTCCACACCAATGACCCAACAACCGAAGTTCACAATGAGTCAACAGAAACAAACCAGATTGGTGGTGGGGTGGACGAGGAAATGTCTGGCCCCACCACTGAAAATAATAAGCAGCAAGAATCCTTCGCTAAGTTACTTGAAGATACTAGTACTCCGTTGTATCGCGACTGCACCAAATTTTCTAAGTTCTCATTCATTGTCAGACTATTTCAGATTAAATGTTTAAATGGGTGGTCTGCTAAGTCCTTCACTATGCTACTTGAATTGTTGAATGAAGCATTTTCTGAAATCTGTATTCCAAACTCAGCCTATAAAATCAAAAAATTCCTAAGTTCTCTCAATCTAGGATATGAGAAGATAGCAGCATGTCCAAATGACTGTATGCTTTTCACAAGTGGTAAGAAAAGTCTGGAGAATTGCGAAGTGTGTGGTTCTTCGAAATGGAAAGAAAGACCAAATCAAGACGAGGGAGCCAGTGGATCTACTAAGCGAAGTAGGAAAAAGAAGCCTGCCAAAACATTGCGTTACTTTCCTCTGATTCCTAGGCTACAAAGGTTGTTTATGTCTACGAAAACTTCTTCTGATATGAAATGGCATGCTGAAGGTCGCACTAATGATGGGATTCTTAGACATCCTGCTGATTCTCAATCTTGAAAAAAATTTGATGAAAGATATCCTGATTTTGCGGAAGATCCTCGAAATGTGAGACTTGGACTAGCTAGTGATGGTTTCAATCCTTTCAGGCAAATGAGTAGTACATACAGCATATGGCCGGTTGTGTTGATACCATACAATTTGCCGCCTTGGAAATGCATGAAGCAGTCCTCATTTATTTTGTCCATGATAGTTCCTGGACCGAAAGGTCCTGGAAATGATATAGATGTGTACCTACAACCGTTAATAGATGAACTTCAGAAGTTGTGGGTGGGTGTTCCAACCTATGATGCTGTGGCTAAAGAAACATTTTCTCTTCGTGCCGTGTTGTCTTGGACAATCAATGATTTTCCAGCATATGCAAATTTATCTGGATATAGTACTAAAGGACGTTATGCATGTCCATGTTGTGCTGACCAAACTAGTTCAAGGTGGTTGTACAATGGCAGAAAGTTTTGCTATATGGGTCATAGGAGATGGTTGCCCGACACACATATATTTCGGGCAAAGGCAGCGACATTTGATGGCACCGACGAGTGGGAACATGCTCCTGGGTCTTCTTCTGGTTCAGATATTTTGAGGTGGGTAGATGGTCATCAATTCAAATATGGAAAAGAACCAGAAGTCAGGACAAAGGGCAAGAAAAGGGCAAGGCTGGAGCAAGGTGAGGAGACCGATCTATATGGCGAAGATGAGGATCAAAACTTGACGAGTTTAGGTGCATGGAAGAAGAAGAGTATTTTCTTCAAGTTGCCGTATTGGGAATTCAACTTACTGCGACATAATTTAAATGTGATGCATATCGGAAAAAATATTGGTGAGAAATGTATAGGAACAGTTATGGGAGATGATCGGAAGACAAAGGACAATCTCAAGAGCCGACTTGATTTGAAGTCAATGGGCATCCGACATGAGTTGCACCCAGAAGAATTGCCGAACGGGAAAGTACTCCTACCTCCTGCAATCTATTCAATGTCAAAATCGGAGTTGGAGTTGTTTTGCAAAGTACTACTTGAACTTAAAGTCCCCGATGGCTATTCTTCTAACATGGCAAGATGTGTCAACTTTAAAGAGAAGAGGCTTCAGGGTCTAAAGTCACACGACTACCACATCCTAATGCAGGATCTCCTTCCTGTGGCCCTAAGGTCTTCAATGTGTGAGCAAGTCACTACTGTCCTGAAAGATCTTTGTAGCATATATAAAGGTATTTGCTCAAGAATGCTTCGTGTTGAAGATCTGGACCAATTGGAGCAGCAGGCGGCATTGACACTTAGTAAAATGGAGATGATATTTCCTCCATCGTTCTTCACTATTATGATTCACTTGATAATCCACCTTGCTGGTGAAGCCAGAATCGGCGGTCCTGTTCACTATCGGTGGATGTACCCCATTGAGAGGTAAAATAATTCATTCATCTTATGAAAATGAATTTTCAAAAGCTCATTTCTTTTAATCCCCTAATCCGCTCTAGTTTATTAATTGTACATGTTCAGGTACCTATACCGGCTAAAGGGTTATGTGAAAAATAGAGCATATCCTGAAGGGTCAACAGCCCAGGGATATCTATCAGAGGAGTGCTCACATTTTTTTTCCAGGTATTTGCCTGGTGTGGAGACATCTTCCAGTAGACCACGTAGAAATCCAGACATTTCCAACCTTGATGGTGCGCAATATCTTTTTGATACCGCTGGCACTACTGTTGGTAAAGTTGATGCATTTGAGCTCGATAGCTTAGCGTGGGAACAGGCACATCGATATGTGCTAGACCATCATGCATCAGTGGAACCATTTCGAAAGTAAGTTGCTTTTGAATTTAAATCAAATACAGTGAAAACTGCGGAGTTCGATATTTTTGATACTTTTGTTATTCCTAATTTCAATTGCTTGTTTTTTAGCGAATTTGTCAGGGACATCAAACGAAGGGCTAGACCAAGAAGACTACCACCACGTGAACAAAACAAGCTGATGAATGAAAAATTTCATAAGTGGTTTGAATCTCATGTAGGTGAATTACAGTTATGCAAGTTAATCTTTATTATATCTACATTTTCTATGGTGTTGATACGATTTGCGCAAAATTAATAGGTACATTCTTTGGGTCCTGAAGGTGCGTCATCTGAAATACAAGTACTTGCCAAAGGGCCCTATCAGATGGTCAAAAGATACGGAGGGTACATATTCAATGGTTTTAGATTTCGTACTAAGGATCGTGAATGTAATTTGAAGTCTCAAAATAGTGGAATGGTAGTGACGTCTAAGACTAGAAGTTATGCTTCCAAATCGGACACGAGGCCTGTAGATGGAGATCTCGACTACTATGGAGTGCTCACGGATATCATTGAGTTGAATTATTTTGGCCATTTTCGTGTTGTCTTATTTCGTGGGGATTGGGCTGAGTTTGATAGGAATTTTGCTAACAACAAGGACAAGCTTGGCTTCACAGTTGTAAACTTCTCAAAATTGATTCACATCGGTACACACATTAACCATGAGCCATTTGTGTTTCCATCCCAAGTGCAACAAGTGTTCTACATCGAAGATCCAACCCTGCCAAAATCGTATGTGGCTATCCCTATGCAACCAAGAGATGTATTCCAACTGGGCGATACTTCAGACGATGAAGACGGTGAAGACATGAACAGTTACATTGCTTCTGAGTTTCCTGTGTTTGATGTAAACACAACCGATGTTGGAATATGCGGGACTTGGCTCCGCAAGGATGGAGAAGAGGGCGATGTACTGGAAGATGTTGTATTGTAGTTTACATGATTTTCAATTGGGTTTATTATATGTCTGTAATTTTATGTCTTAAATCTTGTTGTAATATTATGTCTGTAATTTCGAATATGTTCATTGTGAATTTAATACACTGGTTTAATTATCTTTCTATTTTCTACTGCTTGGTATTATTTACATTAAACTATGCTTAGTGTCATTTGAACCAAACTATCGTTGTAATTTAATCTGTTACAAATCTAATTATGTTGGTTTGTTAATCCTACTAAAGTACAAATTTTATGATAGTTATTATAAACATGTTATTAATTAAATTTGCATATCTAAGGAAGTTATCGAATCCTTGACAGGTACAACATGCCGAGGCATGGAAAGAGGGTAAATATAAATGATGGCAACGAGAGCCATGGGGATGAGCAGCCACTAAATAATAGTGGCAGTCAAATATATGAGAGTGAGGGTAGCACGCCGCCCACTGTCAAAAAACATCGGTAAGTCTTAAAATTGGTATTTTTAAAGAGATTATGTTACTTGAATGCATGAAAGACACGTACTAGTGTTTGTGAGTCTGCATTGTGGCTGTCGTCTATAAGCATTTCGTCTATGTTTCTTAAGTGGGCTGTGATTAGAAAGAAAGGGCTGGAGTGGAGATCTGGAAACCCAAATAGAGACATCTCGTTTATTATAATCTACACTTATTGTTGGACCAACCCCCTCTTGCTGTTGTTGCTGATGTCTCTTTGTGTGCGTGTGTTGAAGAGAATGAAGGGATGAGAGAGAGATGAGGAAAATGCCGCTATGTTAGCCTGGTGTATCCTCATTCTCTACCATCCCTCTTTCTGGCTCCGTATATGGCTTCTATATTAAATTGGTTTCCTTCCACGATGACAGTCCGTAATACTACACTTGATATGAGCCCATGTTCATAGCTGCACCCTATTGCATACTCACAAACAACTAATACTTGTCGGCCTTGCATCGTATGCCCAACCCCACTTTGGCACATAACCTGGTATAGATGACATTGTATGACCTGCAAACAAGGATTGTTCAGCCGTGTTGTTGTACTGATTTGGAGGATGTGAAAATGGGACCATAAAATAGCTTAAGAAGACCATCAAGTTTGTGAAATAAGCTTCACTAACAGTGAAAGAAACTGGGGATGCTATGCAGCATACTTAGTTTGGAAGTGAACCCATTTTGGCTAAAAAATCATGCCAAAGATAGCAATCAGATGCATGAAATCAGCTTCTTTAACAGTATCTGAAAATGAAAATTTCCATAATCTGAGCATATATGTTTCTTTAACAGTGACTGTGAACAATTGTTCTTAATTGGGCTGTGATTAGAAAGAGACGAGTTGGAGTGGAGATCTGGAAACCCATATAGAGACATCTTGTTCATAATAATTTATTATTATTGTTGTTCTTGTCGCTCTTGCTGTTGTTGCTGATGTCTCTATGTGTTCGTGTGCTGAAGGGAAAGAAGGGATGAGAGAGAGATGAGGAAAATGCCGCTATGTTAGCCTGGTGTATCCTCATTCTCTACCATTCCTCTTTCTGGCTTCTATATTTGGTTTCCTTCCACGATGACAATTCCAGTTAAAACTACACTTGCTATGAGCCCTATTCGTATTTTTCTTCCATGAAGAATTGATCTATGACTACAATCTCCATTCAAAACTCAATTGGGCTAAAAAAGTTGGGTTTTGCGATATAGTTGGGCTAAAAAAGTAGTAGAGCAACATATAAGTTCAGATAATGGAAAATTTTTCATTTTCAGATACTGTTAATGTGGCATGATTGCAATCTTTGGCATGGTTTTTTTAACACAAAATGGGTTCACTTCCAAACTAAGTATGCTGCATAGCATCCCCAGTTTCTTTCACTGTTAGTGAAGCTTATTTCACAAACCTGATGGTCTTCTTAAGCTATTTTATGGTCCCATTTTCACTTAACTGTTAGTGAAGCTGATTTCAAGCACCTGATTGTCTTCTTGGCATGTTTGTTTTTATACCAAAAATGGGTTCACTGTGAACTGAGGATATTATATAGGTACGTATGCCAAAATCCTCCGGCCGGATATGCACAACAATTGGGTTTTGCGATATAGTTTGGCTAAAAAAGTAGTAGAGCAACATATAAGCTCAGATAATGGAGAAATTTTCATTTTCAGATACTGTTAATGTAACCTGATTGTTTAACACAAAATGGGTTCACTTCCAAACTAAGTATGCTGCATAGCATCCCCAGTTTCTTTCACTGTTAGTGAAGCTTATTTCACAAACCTGATGGTCTTCTTAAGCTATTTTATGGTCCCATTTTCACTTAACTGTTAGTGAAGCTGATTTCATGCACCTGATTGTCTTCTTGGCATGTTTGTTTTTATACCAAAAATGGGTTCACTGTGAACTGAGGATGGTATATAGGTACGTATGCCAAAATCCTCCGGCCGGATATGCACAACAATTGGGTTTTGCGATATAGTTGGGCTAAAAAAGTAGTAGAGCAACATATAAGCTCAGATAATGGAGAAATTTTCATTTTCAGATACTGTTAATGTAACCTGATTGCAATCTTTGGCATGGTTTTTTTAACACAAAATGGGTTCACTTCCAAACTAAGTATGCTGCATAGCATCCCCAGTTTCGTCTTTTGTTGTTAGTGAAGCTTATTTTCATGCATCTGATTGTGATCTTGGCATGTTTTTTTGACCAAAACGGGTTCACTGTGAACTGAGGATGCTATAGGTACGTATGCCAAAATTCTCCGGATACGCACAACAATTGGGTTTTAGATTTAGTTGGGCACAGTGAATTAGTAGAGCAACATATAAGCTCAGATAATGGGAAATTTTCATTTTCAGATACTATTAAAGTAACCTGATTGCAATCTTTGGCATGGTTTTTTAACACAAAATGGGTTCACTTCCAAACTAAGTATGCTGCTAGCATCCTCATTTTCTTTCACTGTTAATGAAGCTTATTTCATTAAGATCCAGGATGGCAAATTTTGACTGGGCTATGATTGGATTGTTTAGTGGATGTTGTCTATGTTCTTAATTGGGCTGTGATTAGAAAGAGTGGGCTCGAGTGGAGATCTGGAAACCCATATAGAGACATCTTGTTCATAATAATTTATTATTATTGTTGTTCTTGTCGCTCTTGCTATTGTTGCTGATGTCTCTTTGTGTTCGTGTGCTGAAGGGAAACAAGGGATGAGATAGAGATGAGGAAAATGCCGCTATGTTAGCCTGGTGTATCCAAAGTCTCTACCTTTCTTCTTTCTGTTTCCATTTCTGGCTTCTATATATATTTGGTTTCCTTCCACGATGACAGTTCCCTAAAAATACACTTGATATGAGCCCTATCTTATTTTTCTTATTTTTCTTATATTTGGTTTCCGTCCACGATGACAATTTCATGGATTGTCTGAACAATCCATGAAGGACATGCTTAGATACTGAATTTTCATTTGTTTTACTGTTTTAGATAGTGGATATTCCCAATCAGAGGAGAATATAAAGGTTTCAAGTTAGATACTGAATTTTCATTTGTTTTGCTATTTTAGATATATTTAAAAACAAAATTAAGTACTAGATTTTTAGCATTGCAATGTAATTATTTTACCTCTGTATATATCATTAACAATTCCATTTGCAGTTGGCACTTTGATCTTATAATTTAAGATACAGGTAGTTCTTTTTGCAAGTTCAAAAAATATGTATATTCTGTATTGTGGTCTACTGTTCAATTAAACTATTGTTTTTTTTTTTACAGAGCGATCGTCAAGATGAAGGAAATTCTGATGATCAGAGCTGAAGCTACTCGAGGGGTATGAATCTGCGGTCCTCCTTGCTGTTCTTATGTCCTCCTTGCTGTATGGTTGTTGTTCTTATGTCCTCCTCCTTGCTGTTGTTATGTCAGACTGGTTTTTTTTATGAGAGTTATGTCAGACTTTTAATTTGGGATATTTTGGATATTTGTCAGACTGGTTTGTTTGGATATTTGGGATGTTAGTCTCTATATTAATTTGTTAATTATGACACTGTTAATTAATCAATGAATTTGGACGTTGATATGACACGTGTGATACTTGATTATCTTTAATTATTCTTGTGTTTGGTTGTGGTTTGCGCAGTAATATGCAACGAAATTGATTGAATAAGTTGTGAGAATTAGTTTACAGGTTTTGTAAATGAAACTGTGAATTGAAATCGAACGGAAAAGCGGAGTATCGAAAATAAACGGGCATAGCCAGAACGGCGTTTTAAAAAATGCCGGTCTATCTAATCTAATTGTTGGATTGTTTGATACACCGGCGTTTCAACGCACGCCGGTGAATGTTGTCAGCTGTAACGGCACACACGTACACCGGTGTTTTATAAACGCCGACGTATATAACTACACCGGCGTTTTTTGGTCGCGCCGGTGTTCGTAAATAGGGAAAACCAGGCACTCATAAACGCACATACACCGGCGCTCCTTGACCGCCGGTATACTTTCGTTCTACACCGGCGTTTTCATAAACGCCGGTGAATGGATAAATACCGGCAGTTTACGACCGCCGGTGAATGTATATAGGTGCACAAGAACGGCACTCAGAGACCGACATACACCGGCGTTTTATGACCGCCGGTGTAGTTCTAACATTTACCGGCGTCCACCAAAACCGCCGACGTAGACCCCTTCGTTTCAGCGACGCCCGCTTCGGCGGCATTTGGACCGGCGCTATTGTAAACGCTGGTGAAAGTTTCACCGGCGTAAAAAAACGCCGGTAAAGACGTCAAAAAACGCCGGGAAAGCTACTTTCTTTTGTAGTGAGGAAACGACCGATCATAATGGAAACAACTCTGCTGACAGGAGATATACATAGTAGCAGACCGGTGGATAAGCCTCTTGTGTTAGTTATTGCATTTGTGTAATGACTAGTACAATTTTAATTTGTTTTTAAACTAGTTAATCAAACATATATATATATATATATATATATATATATATATATATATATATATATATATATATATATATATATATATATATATGTATATGTATATGTATATGTATATATGTATGTATGTATTGAAACAAGTAGAATGGGTGGATAATTGTTGGAGTTAGTATAACTTTATTATACTTTATTATTGTAATACCCCGCAAAATTGAAAATGACAATTTTGCCCTCGCGTGTTACGCACGTGTATTTTGTACCGTTACTGGTGATATTCGTAACGTACTTCACTACGTATTTTGTTTTCCAATTATTTATGCATTTTCCGTATTCTTAAAATCTTATTTGAGTCAACTCAAATTCAATATTTCAATCTCGGTATTTTTACGTGCTTTTTACGTGTTTTTATTTGAAGTAGGTACCTATTACACAATCTCCAATTTCTCTCTTTCTCGCAGTGAGTGAACTACTAGCAATTCTCAAAAGAACGACTAGGGGAATGATTAAATAAGAAGAAAGTCTTCTTCAATGAAATTATGGTGGGTTTTGCTTCTCCAATACATAATTTCCTGAAAACAAAATAAGGCATAAGATTAATATTTGCTCCTAAATCACATAATGCTTTATCAAAAGAAGAATTTTCAACAGTGTAAGGAATTGTAAAACTCTCTAGATCTTTAAGGTTGGGAGGCAGCTTCTTTTGTAACATTGCACTACTCCCTTCGGTTAGCATCACCGTTTCATGTTCCTCTAATTTCCTCTTGTTTGATAAAATATCCTTAAAAAGTTTAGCATATTTAGGCATTTATTCCAAAGCTTCAATAAGAGGAATATTAATATGCAATTTCTTTAAAATATTTAAAAATTTAGAAAATTGATTTTCGAAATTATTCTTTTTAAGTCTTTGCAGGAAAAGGAATAGGTGGATCATAAGGTGAATTAGGATAAGTGTTAGAATTAAACTCCCCTGAAATTGTTTGCCTTGAAACTCCTTTATCCTTCTTAGAATGGTGATTGGCCACCTGCTGCATTTGTTCCTCCACAATTTTCTTGTTCTCACTTTGCTTTTCAACCACATTTTGTTCGGCATTTTGGGTTTGTAGCTGCTCAATTGTTGTCCCACTTCTAAGTGTTATTGCTTTGGCATGCTCCTTGGGATTGACCACTGTGTTACTAGGTAATGTTCCTGCTATTCTTTCACTAAGAATTTTTGAAATTTGACCAATTTGAGCCTAAAGATTGCAAATTGAAGCTGCAGTTGAAGTTGCAACATTTTGGATCGCCAAATCTGTCTTTTCAATGTACTGCATGAGCATCCCCTCAAGTGTCTGCTTCTTTTCTTGTTGCTGAAATTTTTTTTGTGGACTAGCTCCTCCTTGATTATTGCACCAAGAAAAGTTAGGGTGATTTCTCCATCCTGGATTGTATGTGTTTGCATAAGGATTGTTTTGATGTTGAAAATTAGACACAAAATTTACTTGTTAGGCATTTGATGGAGCAAAAGGGTTCCCCACTTGGCAATCTGCACTTGAATAATTTCCTGCACAAAGATCACAAATCATATTAGTTTGAATAGCATCAAAATTCATATTGCCTAATTGTTTAGATAAAGTAGCAATTTTTGCAGTCAAAGTAGTAATAGGATCATGCTAAAAAACTGCAGCCATTTTTCTTGGCATTATTCTCTCTGAAGACCACTGGTAATTATTAGATGTCATCTCCTCTAAAAGCTCATAGGCTGTTTCATAAGTTTTGCTCGTAAGTGCACCGTCAACTGCTACGTCAACCATAGATCGATTTGTAACTCCCAACCCATTATAAAATATTTGAATTTGCAGCCATTTCGGAAGTTCATGATAAGGACAATTTCTCAATAACTTTTTGTACCTGTCTCATACATCATATAAAGACTCGGTCTCAAATTGAGTGAATGTGGTAATATCATTCCTTAGCTTCTCTATTTTTTCAGGGGGAAAATACTTTGCCATAATTTTTTGTATAAAGCCCTCCCAAGTTGTGATGACTCCTGGCAGTAAAGAATTCAACCAAGCTTTTACCTTATCTCTGAGTGAAAAAGGGAAAAGTCTCAGCGGATAGCATCATTGGAAACTCCATTGTGTTTGAAGGTATCACATATTTCGAGAAAGTTTGCAATGTGAACATTTGGATCATCATGTGCTAGTCCTCCAAACTGAACAGTCTGTTCAATCATTTGAATAATCGCCGGTTTAATTTCAAAATTGTTAGCTTGTATAACCGGCCTCTTTATGCTTTATGTTGCTCCATTATGTGAGGGAGTAGCATAATCTCTCAAAGCCTTGTTTTCCTCATCGTTTGCCATTGTGATATACTTGTATGTCCTGAAATATAGCTATATAATAATAAAAAATAATAAAAACTAAAAAAAAAAAAATTTAAAAAATAATAAGAAGAAGAAGAAAAATCCAAATTAGTAACAATCTAGCAAATATCAATATTAATAAATGAATAATTAGTCCCCAGCAACGGCGCCAAAAACTTGATGTGAATTAATTGCAAGTGTACAAAATCGCAACAAGTAGTATAGTAAAGTGAAAAAAGTGTCGAACCCACAAGGACTAATTATTTTACCTAGTACCGAAATTTACTAGATTAACCACTGTTTGGAAAATGGAAATTCAATAAAGAAAGCAACTAAATTAAATTAATCTAAAGAACTAATTAAATTAAGGAGCAGAATCTGAAATTTTGTAGTTTATTAATTGCAAAACTAATTCTAGGGCTTTGAGTTCACCTAGTTAATCCCACACAATTTATCACTCTATGTGAATAAAAATATTATCTTTCCAAGTTGTAGACCAAAATCTCCCAAATATTCAATGTTTTCTCTCGAACAATATCAAAAATATCTCCAACTAACAGTTTTTAATATCTCTATGCAAATTTAATTAATTGAAGACTTATTAAGTTCTATAGATTTCTTTATAGTCACATCAATCGCGGTAAATCATCTCTAATTTCGCTCAATCAATGATGTTTAATTCTATAGTTCTAAATCACAAATTACCTCTCGGTCTCTCCATGATCTAATAAATCACACAAAAGTTAGCCAAACAATTGTGAGCATTAAGAACAAAAATCAAACACGCAACCATGGGAAAATAGAAAAATATTATGGAATTAAAATTGTGTTCTCAAAACTAGGCTACATCGAAGCCCTAGAAAAATAAAATTAGTTCATAATAAATTCGCAACTAACAAACATGTTCTTTGATTGCATAATAAAAATTAGAAGAGAAGAAGAAAAACTCGTATTTGCCAAAAATAATCCACGCCTCAAAATCTGCGCTTCTTCTTCTTTCTCCACTTTTTCTCTCTTCGTCGTTTTCTGCGCCACCCCAGTTCTTCAAGCCGCCCCAGACCCAGAGTTGTCCTTCTCTGTCTTTTTCCTTTTCTTTTGTTTTGTTTTCTTTTTTTTTCTTTCTTTGGTGTTGCACCGCACACCCATACACAGCCGCCACCACTTCCTGGCTCATTCTTCTTATTATATAGGATTAGGGTAGGTAAAGATTAGTGTTAGTTTTAATTATGATAATAGGATTAGTTAATTAGGATTAGTTAATATTATTAGTTAATTAATTGATTAATTTAAAAATCAATAGATTAAAATTAATCTAGTAAAATTTTAAACTAATCAATTAACTAACCCTAATTTAAATCCACTCAACTTTGATTTTTATTACAAAATTTTATTCCACCCCCTACATGATCAAAATATTTTTTATTGATTCTTCCATGGGCCAATTTGTAAGCACGCACATTTGAGTGCTCAAATTTTGAAATCATCAACATTCTTTTCTTCCTTGATTTCACGCAAAAATGCCCACCTTTTGCACGTATCCATCTCATTCCTACAAAAACAAACAAATAAATAATATTGAGTAGAAATAAGATAAATTTCAAAGAAATCAACTAGAACTCGCAATTTTAATGCGTAAAAGAGTACTAAAAATTATGCATGAAATCCACTCATCAGATACCTCCTTGATCCTATTCTGATACCGTTCCTATTGATTGCATGTCCATGTTTACCGACCATATTAAAGTTCGTGTTTACCGATCATGTTTACTGTTCATGTATACTAGTAAAAGCATAACAAGCCGGGTTAATAAAGGGAAAGACCTAGTAGTGGAAAATAGAGGAGAGTGTACTCGAAAGGGGGCTCGTATTTCCCGTGTTACATGTTTGCCGATTAAGTTACTAATCAAGTTTATCGATCAAGTTACTGACCAAGTTACCGATCAAGTTTACCAATCAAGTTACCGTTTAAGTTTACCGACCACTGATTATAGTCATGAGAAGACCCGAGTACATAACCCTACAGAATTTACCATTAGAGTCTAAACGTTCACTTGATTGTGTGCTCCCGAACTTGGGGTATGGGATGCAGAATTGCGTGTATTAGATAAGATTGAAAAAATATTGTTAGACTTAAGATTAACACTGAGCACATGCATGATTCCTGTTTACAAGTTACATGATCCCTGTTTACATGTTTACATGTTTTTCCTGTTACTCGTTTACATGTTACACTTGTTACTTGTTCCATATTTGATCATATGATTTCTTGTTCCTGTTGCTTGTTCCCTGTCATGCCCTGTTTAATTATTCGCTGCTTGTTACTATTTGTTGTCCATAACTTGCTCTAACGGACAATTTTTCTCCCACCTCTAGCTGATGAGCTAACAGGTAAAAGAGAAGAAACGCAAGAGATGATTTCAACCTACTTTATTTTGTTTTATTTTATGTTCCCGGTTTCTATTACTATTACTTCATACTTTGTATTCCGGGCATGTTGTCCCGAAGTTTATTTCTTTCTGGATGTTGGTTATTTTGTGGACTACTTCATGATCCATCTATGTTATTCCTGTTTATGTGATTAAAAATTTGTCTGTGTGGTGCTTATTTTCATATTGTTGAGTTGATTATTACAGCTTATGAATGGTGTGTTTGCATCATTCGCTGGGCCTCACTCACGACCCCGTATCTTATTATATTTCAGAAGGTAGGGCGTGACAGAGTTGAAGAAGATCGCGAGGATGAAGAGTTGAGGTACCATAAATATTCGTTTTATTCAGTTCATTGCATGCATTTTTTTAGCTTTAAAATATTCAATTGAATAACATCAGTGATTCTCTAAACCATTTTCTTATGCGAGGATGATAATGAAGATTTCAGTAATTACGGTAGAGATGATAATCACAAGTTTCTCTCATTTCTCTCATACTTTTTTGGAATTCTATATATTTTATGAGTCTCTCAAAATTATTTTAGGCTGTGCAATTTGTACAGGTAACACTAGTAAGATATAGTTTCCTAATTACCGGATTGCCTAGTGAGATTTTCTTTTCTAAATGCTTATATTGGGATTATGAGAGCAGAAGAAGTCAGCAAGCTTCTAGGATTGGGAATGAATGAGCTTTTGGGCCTTTTGGGTAAAGGAATTGATATGGCTAAATATAGAACTAAATCGGGACCGTTCAAATTAGACACAAATCTCAAAGTTCTCAGGGGTAAAACTGTAATTTCCGCTACAAACAGGTCCGAAAATGGGAACTAGGTATTTTCCAAGCCCAAAAACCCCCAAAAAGGGGTCTGTCTTACTGGGTTAGGGCGACAGCCCATTATGAACAACCCCATGACATTTAAGGAGTAATTCAAATTCATGATTATCTCTAAGAAATAGTCAAACTAAATCTCTTAATATACAACGATTTAAACTTTATTTCTTATCCAAAAAACACCGGGAAGTATAAATGAATAATTATCTCGAAACTGTTTCCAAAGGCGACTATAAATGCCCCTCTACCCCCACCGTAAAAAAGGTAATCAGTATTTTCTCCACAAAAACTCCTTCATAATCTTTTTGATTACTAACTTGAGCGTCGGAGGGCTCGTCGCCGAGAATAATCCCGGTATTTCGAACTTTTTACAGGTCAATGGCAGTGTCAATAAACAGTCAACACTGGCAAGAAGTAAGCAGGTTTTCTTTTATTATTTCTAGAAGAATCTATATATTATCTATTTGCTCTCACACCAAAATTAGCAGCAAAAGATTGGCACCGTCTGTGGGAAATAGAAAAAGCAATTCGACCATATTTCACCGGTAAAAGTAGTTTCCAGCCATGCCTCCGAAAGGAAAAGGAAATGCAGCGGCGTCCAGCTGAAGAGCCACCCCTCTTTTTCTCCACCTCCTCCACTTGAGGATGTTCCCGCTCAACAAGATCAACAAGTTGAGCAACCTCAACCTAAGAAGTCGCCTCCCTAACAGGCTTGCCCTATGCCGAGAGGGGTTGTGCCGGGGGGCTCCTGTCGAAGCCGTCAAGAACAGCATCCTCTTCAAGAGCATATCTTATTCCACAATCCTTCCACCGACTCGATGGTCTCGCGAGGTCCTCAGGGATCAAGAGACCTCCATCAAATCATCATCAACTGCCAAAAAGGGATCAACCTCCGAACCCGCTTGAATGAGAGACGATCCTGTGATGAGGTCCCTCATCCAGAACACCAGAGAAGTCAGAGGAGTCATTCTCCCCGAAGGCTAAGATCCAGAAGGTCCACCTCCCTAAGGGGGCGAAGGGGGTCTCTCCCCATCGACAGCGAAGGAGCCACACCGCTGTGAGCCGATCACCACCAAGGTTCACTATGATGGAGAGGCACCAGGCAAAATTCTGAAACGTCAAAGATGAAATCCTGCGAGCCCTTAGCATCATCCCAAATTACGACCGACAAGAGCACAGCCCTCGCCATGCCACCACTCATGAAAGAGAGTCCCGAGGGTCGACTAGATCCAACCAGAGGAACGACTCGGTTCACCATCACCTTCGAGAGATGGAGAGGCACCTCAACAAGATCAATCCCGAAGAGGTTCAACAGACCAAGAACTTCTGCCCGAGCAGACTCCCTTCTCCAAGACCATCATGGAAACCTGTGTCCCTGAAACCTTCAAGCCACCTCATTTTGAAACTTACAATGAGGAGTTTGACCCGGCTGATCATATTGAGTTTTAAAACCCTCATGATGATCCATCAAACCTCGGATGCGCTCCTCTATAATGCCTTCCCAGCACTATTGAGGGGACCAGCACGAGAATGGTACTCCCGTCTATCCCCAACCTCCATCTTCTCATTTGACCAGTTTGAGGAGCCATTCCTCACCCACTTCGTTAGCAACCGCCAAATCGAGAAAACAAGTACATCTTTGCTAGCCTTCTGCCAAAGAAAAGGTGAACGTCAAAGAGATTATGTTCGGTGCTTTACTGCCGAAGTCCGATCTATTGCCTCTCTCGACCAATCAGTAGCCTCTGCAGCATTCAGACACAACGTCAATAATGCCAACCTGAAGGCATCCCTTACCAAGAAGCCTACTTGGGAATTCTCGAAACTCCTGCTTAGGAGTGAGAAGTACATCCAAGCGGAAGAGACTCTTAACCCCCCCCCCAAATCGAAAGGAGCCATCTTCCGGGAACAAACGGAAAAATACAAACACAGAAAGGTCCCAAAAATTTTAGAAAGATGACAATGGCCAACGCTGCTCAGTGCCTCATTTTGAGAAGTCCCCCCCCTCAATGTCAGTATATAGCAGTTTTTATGGAGGTGGATAAGGAAGGGCTACTATGCGCTCCCCTAGAATGAATACCCCAGCGAAGATGAGGAACATAGAAAAGTGGTGCCACTTTCATAGGGACCACAGCCAAGTCACGGATGATATTCAGGCTCTCAAGGAGGAGATCGAAGAACTCATACAGCAGGGACACCTGGCCAAGTTCGTCAAAAAGGACAAGGCCGATCCTCCACCCCGAGGAGCCAACAAGCGAACCGAAAGGCCTGCCGATTTCCAAGTCTCCGAACCTGGGGCCATCCTCCACCTTATCCATGGAGGTCCAATGGGGGGTGAATCAAACTCCTTCCAAAAGGCCTTCATCCGAGATGTGAGTTCGGTCCAGAATTTCCCCCCGGCAAAGAACCTTGGGGTCTCGGTGACATTCTCAGACAAAGACCTGGAAGGTATCCGAATGCCCCACTGTGATATGCCCGTAATTAGTCTCCACATGGCCAACCACAAGGTGCGTCGAATCCTGGTCGACAATGGCAGTTCTATCAATATCCTCTTCCTGGAAGCCTTCCAAGGCCACAAACTTCCTCGAGATTGTCTCAAGCCTACAGAATACACACTCCATGGGTTCTCTGGGGTTCCAGTCCTAATCGAAGGAATAGTCACTCTTGATGTGACCGCAGAAAAAACCCCAACTACCCGGACAGATACAATGGACTTCATGGTTGTTGATATGAAGGCCGCTTATAATGCTATCCTGGGCCGACCAGGCCTAGCAGTACTTCATGCTGTACCCTCAGCCTTTTACATGAAAATGGAATTTCCAACCTCTACAGGGGTAGGAGAAGTCAAAGGAAACCAAGAGATAGCTCGGAGGTGCTACACAACCATAATGGGGGGCTCCCACTTGAAGCATTAGAGCCCCCCCCAATGGAACAGTCAAGTCCTTCCAGAACTAGTTATTGAACTCAAGGAGATCCCCCTCTTTGGGGAAGGCGGACTTAGAATACAGAGCATCAAATGAAGTACCACAAGGGTGCCTAATACCCTCTCGTAGAAATAGGTTTTTAGTTTTTAATAAGGCTGCCACTAGCGATATGGCCAAAGCATGTAATAAAGGCTCGCACCATTGAAGCGACCACTTAGTTTGTTTCAATAAAACTTAGTTTTTTTCTTTTAAAAATTATTGCTTGGCCTCATGTCTATCTCCCTGAGTCACATCTACGACTCGTTAAACGGTAAGTTCGGAGTCCAGCTTGTCCCACAGGGCTGCTCCCATAACTTGCTAGGCTCAAAAGACGCGTTTGGAGTCCAACACTTGGTTTGACGCTGCTTTAGCCGCTTACAAACAAGCAAGTGCGGAGTAGCTCACCATTCGGAATTGCTCCTACAACTCGTTGAATCCCCAAACAACAAGTTTGGAGTCCAACACTTGGTTCGATGCCGCTTTAGCCACTTGCAAATAAGCAAGTGCGGAGCAGCTCACCATTCAGAATTGCTCATACAACTCGTTGATAACTCTAAAACAACTAGTTCGAAATTCACAATCATTGTTCGAAATTGCCCTCACAGCTTGCAAGTATGCGATTTCGGGGCTCAAAACGACCATTCATACTACTCCCACTACTGGTTAAATTTTGCAACAATCAATTTCGAAGGCCAGCTCTTTCCCAGGGCTATCTCCAAAATTTTACTCGAACATACTGACTCTAGGGCCTAGCTCGCCCCTGGAGCTGCTCCCTCGGATCCACAACTCTCATCAATTAGTTATATGTTGAGCTCCTCTTCCGAGCCACACCAGCAACTCCCTAACTCCATGCGATGGTGCTAAAGCCCAGCTCATCCGAAGAGTTTCTCCTGTAATTAGTTCAGCTTCAATCTTTCGATTTTACGTCCAACCCACTCCTCAAGTTGCCTCTACTAGCCTGCTGGGTCCAAATGACAAAGTCGGCATCAACCCCCTCCTCGGGTTTCTTCTACAAATTTGTTAGGCTCAAACGTCATGTTCGGAGCTCAACTCTCCCCTAGAGTTGCTCCTCAAGCTCGCTTCCCGAACGGCTCTCTCCGAGAGCTTGGAGATGATCTTCACCACGCTCGCCTTCCGAGTGACCTTCTTCCCAACGAGTTCGGAGCTAAACTCTCCCCTAGAAGTTCACCTCAAAATCGTCTCCCAAACGGCTCTCCCCTAGAGACTGGTGATGCTCTTCACCCCGCTCGCCATCCGATTGGCTTCCAAACGAGTTCGGAACTCAACTCTCCCCTAGAGTTGCTCCTCAAAGTCACCTCCCGAACGGCTCTCTCCTAGAGCTTGGTGATGCTCTTCGCCCCACTCGCCTCCCGAGTGGCCTTCTTCCACACAGGTTCAAAGCCCAACTCTCTCCTAGAGTTGCTCCCCAAACTTGCCTCCTGAATGGCCCTCCCCTAAAGCCTGGTTATGTTGTTCATCCCACTCGCCTCCCGAGTTGCCTTCTTCCAACCAAGTTCAGAGCTCAACTCTCCCCTGGAGTTTCTCCTCAAACTCACCTCCCGAATGGCTCTCTCCTAGATCCTGGTGATGCTCTTGGTTCTACTCGCCTTTCGATTGGCCTTCTTGCAAACAGGTTTGGAGGCGAGCTCATCTCTCCTCCTCGCTGAGCTCAAGATCGTTCGCCGAAAACATCCCCCTTCGCAATCGAACCCCCTTGTCAAGCTCCCCTTGCCGAGCTCCAACTCCTCACCGAGCTTAAGATCATTTGCCGAAGCCACAAAAACATTCGCCAACGTTCTCAGACGTTCGCCGAAGTCTCAAAAATGTTCGCCAACTGTAATACCCTGCAAAATTGCATATAGCTATTTTTTTGTAACAATCCGTGCATAGTCAAGAATGGCACACAATTACAAATTTTTTAAATAATCATCAATTTTAATTGAGAAATTTCAGAAATACGAGCTGTTCTGAACCCGATAAGATATGTTCGGGATATCTTCTCGATTAAACTGTAGATTTGTCCAGATTGTTTTAACCAGGAAATTTTCGGGAGAAAATAATAATTTCTATAAGACATATATTTTTATAGATTTTAGATTATATATTGGTTATTCTAAACTAAGCTAGTGCTTGAATTCAATGTGGATTGTATTTGTTCACAAGGGTTACTATTTTGACCTAGGGTTACTTGAACTAACATTGGGTTAGGAACCCTAGCATCATGTGATCATGGCTTGGATCTTAATGAAGATCCAATGGTGGAAACAATTCACCATGTATGTTGACTTCATGTAGAAATGAGAAGTTTCCAAGAAACTTCAAGGTTGTGTTGTCTTCATCTCATCCCACCATCTCCACAAACCTTAGCTCCACCTCATCAAATCCGGCCAAAAAGAAAACCCTAGCACCCCATCCTATAAAATCCCCCCCCCCCCACTCCACTCATTATCTCATCTTCTTATCTTCTTGTTCTATTTGTTCTTCAAAAAAAAAATAGTGTAGAGAAGGAGAAGGAAAGAAGGTGAAGTCTTTTGTTGAAGTAGAAGAAATAGTAGAGAAGGAGAAAATTTGTGGAGCTCTACAAAAGCAAGGAGCAAAGGAAGGCAAGCAAATAAGCTAGTTGGAGTCTCTTGCAACAACAAGTGGGTGATTCTCTTAAACTCTAAAAATTTAGTTTCTTTTTGTGTATGTGATTTTAGCATGTAGTAGGAGTTAAGAAAATCTTGGTTACCATGTGTGATTATTTACATGCTAAGAAAAATAATTTGTATGGTAGAATATCTCTTTTCATAAAATTTTGTTAAGGAAACATGTATGAATAGATGAGTTTGGGAATTTATAGCTCTCAAACGGTGTGGAATTTGGGACTCAAACTTTGGGGACTTGTTATTCCATGTATCTAGAGCTTCCATGAATTTTTTAACAATATTTGGAGGCCATTTGATAGCCCAAACACTTAGTCCAATTCAGACAGAGAGCAGTCAAAAAGCTGCTGACTGTGTGAGACTTCTTCTGACTTTCCAAAATCATAACTCAATATTGGTTGGTTAGTTTGAGCTGAAAATTAATTTTGACACTCTTGTATGTGTCTTAAATCATAGTCTTAAATTTCATAATTTTCTGAGGTCATTTGATGCCTCAAAATATTTGTAGATTGCAACTGGTCTAGAAGTTGTAGCTGAAGCAGTCTATTTTTGGACTAAAGTTCATTTAGTCATAACTACTTGTGTATCTATGATACTGTTATGAAATTTTTGCAGTAGCTTTTAGTATGAGTCTACTTCATGATTCCCAAATTTTAGAATTTTCAGATGACATTTGATGAGGTTTCAAAAATAAATAGTGTGAAGTGAAAAAGACCCTGTTGAAGAGCAGCTGAAATTTTATGCTATGTTTGAGGAGTCACAACTCTTTGTGTATTATGAATCTACATCCATATTTTTTACACAATGGAATGGTATATGTTTGGTGTAAGAATCTCAAATTTCATGAGCTTTAGAATTAGTTTTAATTTGTTGTTGAATTTTAAAGTAAATCAGCTTCAGCTTAGTTCAGATTGACTAGTCTGTGAAGATGAGTAATTCTGGAAATTTGGGTTAAGAATTTGGAAGATTGATCAACAAGACAATTGTAGTAGGGAGTCATAGCGTTCAAAAACATCCAAAATTATGTAATTCCAGTTTGTGGTTTGAAAGTTATGATTTTCTAAAGACTGGGACAAATCCAGTCTAAATTGAGACCATGTTGTTAAATGAAGCAATTTTGTTCTGTAATGAAGCAATTTTGTTCTGTTTGTACACCTGATAGAAATTGGAGATTTTGAGGACTTTAATGATTTAATCTGAGGATGTATTCAACTAGGAAGTTGTATTAGACACTCCTACCTTTTTATAGAATCCGGAATCGAGTAATTCCGAAGAGTGAGCAAATTTCTATGCTATTAGAGAAGTATATCAAGTGCATGAAGAGATGTACAGCCACTACAACACAGAAGTTATTCGCTGGCATTTTTTTACGCCGGTGAAACATTCACCGGCATTATTATAAATGCCGGTACAAATGCTGCCGAATCGAGCGTCGCAGAAAGATAGGTGCATTCACCGGCGTTTCTGCTGGACGTCGGTATATCTTGAAAATACACCGGCGGCCAGACAAACGCCGGTATATGCGAATTTCTGAGTGTCGTTCTTTCCCCCAATATACATTCACCGGTGGTCACATACCGCCGGTATATATCTTGCACCGGCATTTTTAGAAACGTCGGTGTATGTCCAATATTTATCGGCCGTCATAGAACGCCGGTGTATGCTTGTTTCTGAGCGCCCTTATTTCCCTAATTACAATCACCGGCGTGTTATAAAACGCCGGTAAATAGATATTCACTGGAGTTTTATGACGCGCCGCTATAGATATATGGGTACACCGGCGTGCGTGGAAACGCCTCCCTAACGAAATTTTCAACTAAACAATTAGATACACCGGCGTTCTATGAAACGCCGGTGTATGCCCATTGGTTTTTCCTGCTCCAATTTTTCATTCGATTTCAATTCACAATTTCATTTAAAAAACCTGTAAACTAATTCACAACTGATTCAACCAATTTCAGGCATATTAATGCGCAAATCATAACCAAACACAAGAATTAATTAAGATAATAAAGTTTCACACATAGTCCATTAATCGTCCAAATTCACTGCATAATTAACAGAGTATCATAATTAACAAATAAAGTAATTAACATCCCAAATATCTCAACAATTACTTAAAACAACAATCCAGAACATAACAACAACAAGGACAACATAACAACAACAACTAGAGTAGGCCGACCACAGATCCATACCCCTCGAGTAGCTTCAGTGCTGATCATCAGAATTTCCTTCATCTGGGTGACCGCTCTATGGAAAAAAAACAATAATTTAGTTCAACCGGAAACCAAATATAAGAAAAATAAGAAAAATAAGAAGGGGCTCATATCAAGTGTAGTTTTAAGGAACTGTCATCGTGGAAGGAAACCAAATATAGAAGCCAGAAATGGAAACAGAGAATGGTAGAGAATGAAGATACACTAGGCTAACATAGCGGCATTTTCCTCATCTCTCTCTCATCCCTTCTTTCCCTTCAGCACACGCACACAAAGAGACATCAGCAACAACAGCAAGAGCGACAAGAACAACAATAGTAATAAATTATTATAAACGAGATGTCTCTATATGGGTTTCCAGATCTCCACTCGAGCCCACTCTTTCTAATCACAGCCCAATTAAGAACATAGACGACAGCCACTAAACAATCCAATCACAGCCCAATCAAAATTTGCCATCCTGGATCTTAAATCTTCAGATGCATGAATTCAGCTTCTTTAACAGTAAAAGAAAATGAAAATTTCCAGTATCTAAGCATATATGTTTCTCTATTAATTCTTCATCCCAACTAAATCATGATGTTTGTGGCTCCAAAATAAACCTGCACAAGATTTGTTCCGCCCAATTCTTGTACAGATTTGGAGGATTTTGGTATACAGCCAGCATCCTTAGTTGACAGTTAACCCATTTTGGTTAAAAAATCATGCTAAGATGACAATCAGATGCATGAATTCAGCTTCTTTAACAGTAAAAGGAAATGAAAATTTTCAGTATCTAAGCATATATGTTTTGCCATTAATTCTTCATCCCAACTAAATCATGATGTTTGTGGCTCCAAAAGAAACCTGCACAAGGTTTGTTCAGCCCAATTCTTGTACAGATTTGGAGGATTTTGGTATACATACAGCATCCTTAGTTGATAGTGAACCCATTTTGGTAAAAAAAATCATGCTAAGATGACAATCAGATGCATGAATTCAGTTTCTTTAGCAGTAAAAGGAAATGAAATTTTCTAGTACCTAAGCATATATGTTTCACTATTAATTCTTCATCCCAACTAAATCATGATGTTTGTGGCTCCAAAGTAAACCTGCACAGGGTTTGTTCAGCCCAATTCTGGTACAGATTTGGAGGATTTTGGTATACAGCTAGCACCCTTAGTTGATAGTGAACCCATTTTGGTAAAAAAATCATGCTAAGATGACAATCAGATGCATGCGATCGGTTTCTTTAACAGTAAAAGGAAATGAAAATTTCCAATATCTAAACATATATGTTTCTCCATTAATTCTTCATCCCAACTAAATCATGATGTTTGTGGCTCCAAAAGAAACCTGCACAAGGTTTGTTCAGCCCAATTCTTGTACAGTTTTGGAGGATTTTGGTATACATACAACATCCTTAGTTGACAGTGAACCCATTTTGGTAAAAAAATCATGCTAAGATGACAATCATATGCATGAATTCAGTTTCTTTAACAGTAAAAGGAAATGAAAATTTCCAGTATCGAAGCATATATGTTTCTCTATTAATTCTTCATCCCAACTAAATCATGATGTTTGTGGCTCCAAAATAAACATGCACAAGGTTTGTTCAGCCCAATTCTTGTACAGATTTGGAGGATTTTGGTATACGGCCAGCATCCTTAGTTGACAGTGAACCCATTTTGGTTAAAAAATCATGCTAAGATGACAATCAGATGAATGAATTCAGCTTCTTTAACAGTAAAAGAAAATAAAAATTTTCAGTATCTAAGCATATATGTTTCTCCATTAATTCTTCATCCCAACTAAATAATGATGTTTGTGGCTCCAAAAGAAACCTGCACAAGGTTTGTTCAGCCCAATTCTTGTACAGTTTTGGAGGATTTTGGTATACATACAGCATCCTTAGTTGACAGTGAACCCATTTTGGTAAAAAAATCATGCTAAGATGACAATCAGATGCATGAATTCAGTTTCTTTACAGTAAAAGGGAATGAAAATTTCTAGTACCTAAGCATATATGTTTCTCTATTAATTCTTCATCCCAACTAAATCATGATGTTTGTGGCTCCAAAATAAACCTGCACAGGGTTTGTTCAGCCCAATTCTGGTACAGATTTGGAGGATTTTGGTATACAGCTAGCATCCTTAGTTGATAGTGAACCCATTTTGGTAAAAAAATCATGCTAAGATGACAATCAGATGCATGCGATCAGTTTCTTTAACAGTAAAAGGAAATGAAAATTTCCAGTATCTAAGCATATATGTTTGTCTATTAATTCTTCGTCCCAACTAAATCATTGATGTTTGTGGCTCCAAAATAAACATGCACAAGGTTTGTTCCGCCCAATTCTTGTACAGATTTGGAGGATTTTGGTATACATACAGCATCCTTAGTTGACAGTGAACCCATTTTGGTAAAAAAATCATGCTAAGAAGGCAATCAGATGCATGAACTTAACTTCTTTAACAGTAAAAGAAAAGGAAAATTTTCAGTATCTAAGCATATATCTTTCTCTATTATTTCTTCATCCCAACTAAATCATGATGTTTGTGGCTCAAAGAAGATTTTAGATCCAGGATGACAAATTTTGATTGGACTTTGAATGGATATTCTAGTCATAGATCGATTCTTCGGAGTCCGACTTTCTATAGGAAATGCCATTTGGAAGTATGCACGTACATGTTTGTTGGATAACCAAAACTCCCATTTTTATTGAAGAAAAATAAGAATAGGGCTCATATCAAGTGTAGTTTTAAGGACATGTCATCATAGAAGTAAACCAAATATAGAAGCTAGAAAGAGGAATGGTAGAAAATGAGGATACACCAGGCTAACATAGCGGCATTTTCCTCATCTCTCTCTCATCCTTGCTTTCTCTATAGCAAACGCACATAAAGAGACATCAGCAACAACAGCAAGAGCGACAAGAACAACAATAATAATAAATTATTATGAACGAGATGTCTCTATATGGGTTTGCAGATCTCCACTCGAGCCCTCTCTTTCTAATCACAGCCCAATTAAGAACACTTGTTGATAGTCACTAAAAAATCCAATCACAGCCCAATCAAAATTTGTGATCCTAGATTTAGAAACATATATGCTTAGATACTGCAAATTTACATTTTCTTTTACTGTTAAAGAAGCTGAATTCATGCATCTGATTGTCATCTTAGCATGATTTTTTACCAAAATGGCTTCACTATCAACTAAGGATGCTAGCTGTATACCAAAATCCTCCAAATCTGTACCAGAATTGGGCGGAACAAACATGTGTGCAGGTCATAGAATGTCATCGAAGCATGTTATATGCCAAAGTGGGGTTGGTCATAGAATGCATGAACGACACATATTAGTGTTTGTGAGTATGCAGTGGGGTGCAGCTATGATCACTAGTTGGATCACCAAAACTCCCAATTTTATTAAAGAACAATAAGAACAGGGCTCATATCAAGTGTAGTTTTACGGAACTGTCATCGTGGAAGGAAACCAATTTAATATAGAAGCCATAAATGGAGCTAGAAAGAGGAATGGTAGAGAATGAGGATACACCAGGCTAACATAGCGACATTTTCCTCAACTCTTTCTCATCCCTTCTTTCTCTTCAACACACGCACACAACAAGAGGGGGTTGGTCCAACAATAATAATAGATTATAATAAACGAGATGTCTCTATATGGGTTTCCAGATCTCCACTCGAGCCCTTTCTTTCTAATCACAGCCTAATTAAGAAACATAAACGACAGCCACAATGCAGACTCACAAACACTAATACGTGTCTTTCATGCATTCAAAATTATAATGTCTTCAAAATTACCAATTTAAAGACTTATTGGTGGAATTATCCGTGGGTTTCTTGCTATTACCCCAATAAAGGATGAGAATTTGCTTGCATTATCACCAACCGATTGCCCAACACCATTTTCCTCCACCACAATCCTTTCGTCATTCTTAAGTTTCCATATGCCTGTCATCTTAGTTCGCCCTCGATGTTTTTTGACAGTGGGCGGCGTGCAACCCTCCCCCTCCTCTGTTTGAATGCCACTATTATCTAGGATTAACAAACCAACATAATTACAAAAAATTAAAAAAGTGAGATTTGTAACAAATTCAACTACAATGATAGTTTGATGCAAATGACACTAAGCATTGTTTAATGTAAATGACACCAAGCAGTAGAAAATAGAAAGATAATTAAACCAATTATTAAATTCACATACAACATGTTCGGAATTATAAGATATAATATTACAACAAGATTTAAGACACGAAAATTACAGGACATATAATATTGAGCTATGAAATCAAGTAAACTACAATACGACATCTTCCAATACATCGCCCTCTTCTCCATCCTTGCGGAGCCAAGTCCCGCAAATTCCGTCGTCGGTTGTGTTTACATCAAACATAGGAAACTCAGAAGCAATGTAACTGCTCATGGCTTCACCGTCTTCATCGTCTGATGTATCGCCCAGTTGGAATACATCTCTTGGTTGCATCTCAAGAGTCACATACGATTTTAGCAGGATTAGATCTTCAATGTAGAACACTTGTTGCACTTGGGATGGGAACACAAATGGTTCGTGGCTAATGTGTGTACCGATGTGAATCAATTTTGAGAAGTTTACAACTGTGAAACCTAACTTATCCTTGTTATTAGCAAAATTCCTATCAAACTCAGCCCAATCCCCATAAAATAAGACAACACGAAAATGACCAAAATAGTTCAACTCAATGATATCCGTGAGCACTCCATAGTAGTCGAGATCTCCATCTACCGGCCTCGTGTCCGACTTGGAAGCATAACTTCTAGTCTTAGAAGTCACTACCATTCCACTATTTTGAGACTTCAAATTACATTCACGATCTTTAGTACGAAATCTAAAGCCACTGAATATGTATCCTCCGTATCTTTTGGCCATCTTATAGGGACCCTTGGCAAGTACTTGTATTTCAGATGACACACCTTCAGGACCCAACGAATGTACCTATTAATTTTGTGCAAATCGTATCAGCACCATGGATAATGTAGATATAATGAAGATTAACTTGCATTTTCTTAATTCACCTACATGAGATTCAAACCACTTATGAAATTTTTCATTCATCAACTTGTTTTGTTCACGTGGTGGTAGTCTTCTTGGTCTAGCCCTTCGTTTGATGTCCCTGACAAATTCGCTAAAATACAAGCAATTGAAATAAGGAATAACAAAAGTAAGTTAATATCGAACTCTGCGGTTTTCACTATATTTGATTTAAATTCAAAAGCAACTTACTTTCGAAATGGTTCCACTGATGCTTGGTGGTCTAGCACATATCGATGTGCCTGTTCCCACGTTAAGTTATCTAGCTCAAATGCATCAACTTTACCAATAGTAGTGCCAGCGGTATCAAAAAGATATTTAGCACCATCAAGATTGGAAATGTCTGGATTTCTCCTTGGTCTAGTCAAAGATGTCTCTACAACCTGCAGATACCTGGAACAAAAAAGTGAACACTTCTCTGATAGATATCCCTGAGCTATTGACCCTTCAGGATATGCTCTATTTTTAACATAACCCTTGAGCCGGTATAGGTACCTGAACATGTATCATTAATGAATTAGAGCGAAGTAGGGGATTAAAAGAAATGAGCTTTTGAAAATTCTATTTTGTAAGATGCATGAATTATTTTACCTCTCAATGGGGTACATCCACCGATAGTGAACAGGACCGCCGATTCTGGTTTCACCAGCAAGGTGGATTATCAAGTGAATCATTATAGTGAAGAACGATGGCAGAAATATCATCTCCATTTTACTAAGTGTCAATGCCGCACGTTGCTTCAATTGGTCAATATCTTCAACACGAAGCATTCTTGAGCAAATACCTTTATATATGCTACAAAGATCTTTGAGGACAGTAGTGATTTGCTCACACATTGAAGACCTTAGGACCACAGGAAGGAGATTATGCATTAGGACATGGTAGTCGTGTGACTTTAGACCCTGAAGCCTCTTCTCTTTAAAGTTGACACATCTTTCTATGTTAGAAGAATAACCATCAGGAACTTTAAGTTCCAGTAGAACTTTGCAAAACAATTCCAACTCTTATTTTGACATTGAATAGATTGCAGGAGGTAGGAGTACTTTCCCGTTCGGTAATTCCTCTGAGTGCAACTTATGTCGGATGCCCATTGACTTCAAATCAAGTCGGCTCTTGAGATTGTCCTTTGTCTTCCGGTCATCTCCCATAACTGTTCCTATACAATTTTCACCAATATTTTTTCCGATATGCATCACATCTAAATTATGTCGCAATAAGTTGAATTCCCAAATACGGCAACTTGAAGAAAATACTCTTCTTCTTCCATGCACCTAAACTCGTCATGTTCTGATCCTCATCTTCGCCACATAGATCGGTCTCCTCACCTTGCTCCGGCCTTGCCCTTTTCTTGCCCTTTTTGCTGACTTGTGGTTCTTTTCCATATTTGAACTGATGACCATCTACCCGCCTCAAAATATCTGACCCAGAAGAAGCTCCAGGAGCATGTTCTCACTCGTCGGTACCATCAAATATCGCTGTCTCTGCCCGAAATATATGTGTGTCAGGCAACCATCTTCTATGACCCATATAGCAAAACCTTCTGCCATTGTACAACCACCTTGAACTAGTTTGGTCAGCACAACAAGGACATGCATAACGTCCTTTAGTGCTATATCCAGATAAATTTACATATGCTGGAAAATCATTGATTGTCCAAGACAACACGACCCGAAGAGAAAATGTTTCTTTAGCCACAGCATCATAGGTTGGAACACCCACCCACAATTTCTGAAGTTTATCTATTAACGGCTGTAGGTACACATCTATATCATTTCCAGGACCTTTCGGTCCAGGAACTATCATGGACAAAATAAATGAGGACTGCTTCATGCATTTCCAAGGCGACAAATTGTATGGTATTAACACAACAGGCCATATGCTGTATGTACTACTCATTTGCCTAAAAGGGTTGAAACCATCACTAGCTAGTCCAAGTCTCACATTTCGAGGATCTTTCGCAAAATCGGGATATCTTTCATCAAATTTTTTCCAAGATTGAGAATCAGCAGGATGTCTAAGAATCCCATCATTAGTGCGACCTTCAGCATGCCATTTCATATCAGAAGAAGTTTTCGTAGACATAAACAATCTTTGTAGCCTAGGAATCAGAGGAAAGTAACACAGTATTTTGGCAGGCTTCTTTCTCCTACTTCACTTAGTAGATCCACTGGCTTGATCATCTTGATTTGGTGTTTCTGTCCATTCCGAAGAACCACAGACTTCGCAATTCTCCAGACTTTCCTTACCTCCCATGAAAAGCATACAGTCATTTGGACATGCTGCTATCTTCTCATACCCTAGATCGAAAGAATTTAGGAATTTTTTGACTTTATAGGCTGAGTTTGGAGTACAGATTTCTGGAAATGCTTCATTCAACAGTTCAAGTAGCATACTGAAGGACTTAGAAGACCACCCGTTTAAACATTTAATCTGAATAGTCTGACAATGAATGAGAATTTAGAGAATTTGGTGCAATCGCGGTACAGCGGAGTACTAGCATCTTCAAGCAACTTAGCGAAGGATTCTTGCTGTTTATTATTTTCAGGGGCGGGGTCAGGCATTTCCTCGTCCACTCCACCACCAATGTGTGATGTTTCTGTTGACTCATTATGAACTTGGGTTGTTGGATTATTGGTGTGGAAAGAAACATTATGAATCCCCAAGGCGTCTTGCAACAAAGCATGCATCTCATCGAGAACACTTAAGTCTTCGTTCACTAAGGGCTCATCTTCATTTTCTAATACAACTGGACGAACAGGAGCTGACGTATGATCCTCTCCATGACAAAACCACCGTGTGTACCCTTGAAAAAAACCGTTGACAACCAAATGTGTATGTACTATGTCACATGTCCTCAAATTACAATTTGTACACTGGAGGCATTGACAAAGGATTAGGTTGGGATCACAGGAATGTCGTTTGGCAAAGATAATAAAATCTTTAATACCATCACGGTACTCCTTGGATAATCGTGGTTTACCAATCCAACTTCTATCCATTATAACAATAGCACACAATCTGAAATTAAAATTTGACATATTAAATAGTATTGACTGTAAAAGGCATTTTGTATATTTTATTTTACTTTTTTTAAAACCATCCCTAGCTGCAAATAAATAAACGATATAACAATTAACTGTAAAATAAAGAAATCATGGTTCCAAAAATGTATAAAAAAACAATTAAATCTTAATACAATCTACTCTATTCACATAACCCTAAACTACCTTTGTGGAAATTATCACAACCACCTTAGTGGCATTTTATCGCACACCTTGTGTTCGAGTCTAATATCGATTCGACTATAGTCTCCCCTGTATTTGGCTTTCCGTTCAAGGAGATGATGATGGTAAAGGGTATTTGCTGAGGAAGAGGAATCAGACGAATAACGAAGGTGTCGTGCTGTAAATACGGTAATAAGAAGATCTGATGACTCATGAACTATTCTGTTCATAGCTACTAATAATCAGTTACTTATCCCAAAATAATAATAATAATAATAAACCTACACAAAAGAAACTAATATCGCATCTAATATGTTGCTCTATTAATTCTTCATCCCAACTAAATCATTGATGTTTGTAGCTCCAAAAGAAACCTGCACAAGGTTTGTTCAGCCCAATTCTTGTACAGATTTGGAGGATTTTGGTATACAGCTAGCATCCTTAGATGACAATTAGATGCATGAATTCAGCTTCTTTAACAGTAAAAGAAAATAAAAATTTCCAGTATCTAAGCATATATGTTTTTCCATTAATTCTTCATCCCAACTAAATCATGATGTTTGTGGCTCCAAAAGAAACCTGCACAAGGTTTGTCCAGCCCAATTCTTGTACAGTTTTGGAGGATTTTGGTATACATACAGCATCCTTAGTTGACAGTGAACCCATTTTGGTAAAAAAATCATGCTAAAATGACAATCAGATGCATGCGATCAGTTTCTTTAACAGTAAAAGGAAATGAAAATTTCCAGTATCTAAGCATATATGTTTGTCTATTAATTCTTCATCCCAACTAAACCATTGATATTTGTGGCTCAAAAATAAACTTGCATAAGGTTTGTTCTGCCCAATTCTTGTACAGATTTGGAGGATTTTGGTATACATACAGCATCCTTAGTTGACAGTGAACCCATTTTGGTAAAAAAATCATGCTAAGATGGCAATCAGATGCATGAATTCAGCTTCTTTAACAGTAAAGGAAAATGAAAATTTCCAGTATCTAAGCATATATGTTTCTCCATTAATTCTTCATCCCAACTAAATCATGATGTTTGTGGCTCCAAAAGAAACCTACACAAGGTTTGTCCAGCCCAATTCTTGTACAGTTTTAGAGGATTTTGGTATACATACAGCATCCTTAGTTGACAGTGAACCCATTTTGGTAAAAAAATCATGCTAAAATGACAATCAGATGCATGCGATCAGTTTCTTTAATAGTAAAAGGAAATGAAAATTTCCAGTATCTAAGCATATATGTTTGTCTATTAATTCTTCATCCCAACTAAACCATTGATGTTTGTGGCTCAAAAATAAACCTGCATAAGGTTTGTTCCGCACAATTCTTGTACAGATTTGGAGGATTTTGGTATACATACAGCATCCTTAGTTGACAGTGAACCCATTTTGGTAAAAAAAATCATGCTAAGATGACAATCAGATGCATGCGATCAGTTTCTTTAACAGTAAAAGAAAATGAAAATTTTCAGTATCCAAGCATATATGTTTCTCTATTAATTCTTCGTCCCAACTAAATCATGATGTTTGTGGCTCCAAAATAAACCTGCACAAGGTTTGTTCAGCCCAATTCTTGTACAGATTTGGAGGATTTTGGTATACAGCCAGCATCCTTAGTTGACAGTTAACCCATTTTGGTAAAAAAAATAATGCTAAGATGACAATCAGATGCATGAATTCAGCATCTTTGACAGTGAAAAGGAGAGAAATCAAGAGAAATTACCGAAGAGAGAGAGGGGGGCGACGAGCAGTGGCGTAGGAGATAGAGAGAGCGGGGCGACAAGCGGTGGTTTTCGATCGCAAATTCACCGCGAAATAGAGAGAGGGAGGAGGGAAATCGAATTGGGCTGTCGAAGATGACGAAGGGACGGAGGCGAAGCGCGAGAAATAGAGAGAGGGACGAGGGAAAACGAAGGCAGCCAAATTAGGTTTGGAAAATTAGCGAGCGAAATGTTAGGGTTCGCGGGGATTTATCTCAGTTAATTCACCGGCGTTTGCAATTACAAACGCCGGTGAATGTATCTATATATTCCCCGGCGTGTGTTATTAAAATACCGGTGAATAATACCATTCACCGGCGTTTCTAAATAAAATGCCGGTGAATATCATGAATCCCCGGCGTTTTATAGAGGCCGCCGGTGTATAACCATCCAATCTGATGCCCCATTCCTGGTCACTCCCTACCCCGGCGCGAATGGAAAAACATCGGGGAATATATGCCGGTAAATCGCACATGTGTTGTAGTGAGCTGAGAGTATATGGGACTTTTATAGTATCAAAATGATTGAATTTGATGAAATGGCTAACTAGAGAGTTATAGCCTAGGATCTTACCTTTACAGAATGGGTGATATCATGCTATTTCGAGTTGTATGTTGGAAGTTATGAAGGTCACAAGTTCAGCAACCTGCTGTCTTGATCGACTTCAAGTATGGATTAATCGGGGAACTAGAGTTCCATAAGGAATCTGAGGGAATTGTCAACTAGGGATTGCAACAGAATCTCCTACCCTTCTAGATAACCTGATTTTTTTGGATTCCGATGAGTGTAGCTTGAGTTTACAGTCACTGCTACTGGACGATTGATGAGAAATCCTCTGCATACCGCAGTGTGGAAATCATGAGCTATTGAGTTCTAAAGATGCCTTTAGCACTTCATTTTGGAATTAGACAGGGTCCTTGTGCTTGTACTCATGGTAGACACATGAGTGAATCTAGAGAATGGCTATGTAGTTGGTTTGTGATTTGGCTGAGTCTGTCAATGGTCAGATATTTGGAGTTTACGTATGATTACCTTCATTGAAAATTTGTGTGCATCTTTTGGGCGCCGATGGACAACTCGCTGAGAGTCACGGGCCGGGGGTATGGTTGATGACCTGTGAAGCTTTGGGAATCGGTGATTGTGATTCCCGTGATTATTTTATATTTGACAAGACCAGTCAGGCTCAGCATCTTTCTGATATGACATTGTGCATGATTTAAATGTAACGTGTTTTCAGTAACTGAATTTTATCAAGTTTTCCTTACTGTTAGCTCAAAGGCCAAGTTGGTGTTAGGGGTGATTCTCTATAATCCAACTCGTTCTAAGAGTAGTAGTAGGCGGTGATAACCAGGATTGTCTCTTCCTGTCATTAGGGATACGTGCTGCTGTGCATATCTCGCACTGTTGATTCTTGAAGTACCGTGGTAAGAACAAGCGCTTCCTATCGGATTAGGGATTTTTTTACCTTCGAGGCCGTCATGTTCTTATGTCGTGTGGACACGAACGGACCATCCGGCTGCTATCCCATGGATCTTGGTACCATAGATATGTAGTTGTATATCTGTAAGTTCGTTGCAGGCATTTGGGTATGATTTGATTTGGGGCACTAGTGGCAACAAGACACCACTGTATTTGTATTTAGAAGTTATAACTGCAGGATTACCAGCCACGATTGTATCTATCCGGAATAGGTTGAATACAATAGTGGAAAGTTTGCTTGGCAAGGGTTTAAATCCATGAAGCTGGAGAAACGGCTTGATCTGGAGCACATGTAGTATGGGATACATGTGTATCCAGATTCTTGCTAACATTAGATTAAGTGCATCCGTGTCTTTACTCTGTATTATGCATTAGACTACAGGTCATGGCTTACACAAACTATCACACCCCACTTCCCAAAAAGGAATACGGAATACGGGTACGTGACTAAGCCCAGCGAATGATTTTCATCATCCATATGCTGTCAGGATCTATCCAATATTTCACAAGAATAATCAGAGTCGGAAGCAAGAAAAGCCAACCACACATGCATATATGAATCAAAATACCAACAAGAATTTACTTGAAACAAAATATATTAATCCCAAATAAACCAGATCTGAACAAGTCAATAATCCTGGGTCACATTGCCCAAATACAAAATTCAAGTAACAGATACAATTATTTAAGATAAGCAACAAGAAAATAAATAGATATAGCAAAAGCTCCAGTATCTAGAATCTCATATCATCAACTCCATCCGGCAACTGTTCTCCAAAATCTGCAATTTAATAAATTATAGGAAGAGAAAAAGAAAACAAACTCCCATCAATGCAAGTTACGGGCCGCTTGTAGTGCAGGCACAAGTACAAGGAAAAGATAAACAACATAACATGGAAAAGACATGATAACAAAAGAAATCAACTAGCATGGCATGATGAACAAGTGCAAGTGGCATGTATCAAGAGTCAAGTGAACAAGTATCATATAAACAAGTATCAAGTAACGAGTGTCAAGAATCGATTATCATGTAAACAAGTAACAAGTATCAAGTGTCAAGTAAACAAGGATCAAGTGTCAGAATCAAGTATCATGTACAAGTATCAGGTAGCAAGTGTCAAGTGATTATGTTCAAGTCTTGTATTATTACTATCAAGGTAGCACTTAATGCAACCATCCTTTTACCACTTGATTGCAACATTCAAACAGTTTTGCTTTAGATTTCATAGTGGATCATAGAGGGCAGTGAACTCAGGTATCAAGTAATCCAACTCATATTAACCAAATCATATATACCAAATTCCAAATTAACCAAATCACATACCAAATTCCAAATGTAATCCAAATCATATCATGTAACCAAATGAGGGAAACACGGGCCCCTTTCCGAGTACACTTTTCTATATTGTCCATTATTAGATCTTTTCCTTAACCCCGGCTTATTACTTTTTATTACAAAATACACATGATCACGAGATAACGAGAACAAAATCAAGAAAAGAAAAGGATGTATCAAGGGCTCATATGATGCAAGGAACATGTTCTAAATCACACAATACAAGAAACAACATGCAAATATTTAAACATGGCAAAATATCAATTCTGGACAGTAAGACATTGCTGCACCAAAACTGAGATTCCCGCTATAACAGAATTGCAAATCTGGATCCGTCAGAAGATCTATAAAATAGACTCTCAGCCGAATCCAAAATATATATATAAGCTATTTGGTATTTCATAAAATCAAGTCTCAAAACAGATTTGAATCTTGAAAATATGTTCAGCCAGAAATTTGAAGTTTGGATTCAAGAACAGGAAAACAACATAAAAAAGTATTGATTAAATCCAAGAAAAATCCGGGATATTCCCTAGTATGTTCAGTAAAAGAAAATAAAGTTTCATAATTTTCCAACATAAATAGAATAGTCAAGTAAAATCAGGAAACAGCAAGACACAGCAAATTTGTAAATCTGAAATCATAAACACTGTAGTACGAAAACAGCAATATCTCACAAAATACAAATCGAAATCCAGATCTGTAAAAAGGGTGATAAACTAGATACAATTGGCTAACTTTCATATTCAGAAAGATTTTTCAAACAGCAAGTAGAATCAGGTCGAAATTATGTATCTTTACTGAACAGTAGGAAAATTCTGCACACATAGTAGTTGTTTGCAAGTATAGAATAGTTTGTAAAAGTCATCAATTAGATACATAAAAATTTGGGGTTAATCCCAATCAAGTCTAGTTGTATTCAGCAAAATATTGGATCAAAATATTATCTTTAACATCAGTAGAAAAATAGATTACTATACAAAATTCATATAAAACTGGATCTGGAATTTTAAACACATCTGTAGTAAAATAGTCATAACTCGCAACTCATAAATCGAAACTGGAACCTGTCAGAAAATCTGGAAAGTAGACAGAATTCTCTATAATTCATATTCACAAATAATTTTCATATACTGACCTTAATAAGGTCTAAAATACTGATAAAAATGGGGAATCGACAAAATAGAAAATATCCTTCATGCACAAAATCAACTAGTTTATATGAAACTCATCCAAAACAAAACCAAACATGAAATAGGGTATACTAGATGTCCAAGAAACATGGTATAGGGTATTTCACAAGTCTACAACGAGTCTACCACAACTAACACAATCAAGCACGCGGTATCATATGAACAACATGCATGCATACAACAAGAAGTGGTCATCCCTAGGTTATTTTATGTCATGTGTGTAATGAGGCAAGTACGGGCGGGTCAACACAATAGAGATAAGATACAACATGGGTTTTCCACAAGAATTGTCTCTAGAACACAACTGCACTACCGGTGGAATTTAGTACTTGTATTAACAAAGAAAAAAATACAAGTTACTTGTCTTATAGTTGACAGCGGAAATGGGGCAAGAACAAGAATAACGGGAACGGAATCCCGGGCATGAACTCAACGAACGAACCACGAATGAGATGATCACGAACAAGATCAGACAATCCAGATCTCCCTGATGATGAAGATGATGATGATGATCAAGATCGATCGATGATCAGACGGTTGAGATCAAGAGATCAGGATCGATGGCCAGGAATCAATCAATCAAGGGGACATGATGATCATGATGATCAAAGAAGATCTGACGGCCCAAAATCAAAGTGATCAACTCACTTTGATCAACAGCAACCCAATCACACAGCAACCACCAAGGGGCTACACAGGCATGGATCCGACAGTGGGTGGCGGCTCAGTGGGGACAGTGACAGCAAGGGCGGCGACCACAGGTGGGTGGCTGCGTCGCCGAGAGGACAGCACGACAGGGAGGAAGCACGGTGCAGTGCTGCTGTCGTCGAGAGGTGGGGAAGCACAGGCGACTGTGTCGCGGGGGGCCGCAACAGGGAGGAGGAAGGCATTGGGTTGTGGTCAGGAGCGGCAGCCTGTTACTGCGATGCGGAGGACTCAGGGCGCTGGCGCGACTGAGGGGCACGTCGAGAAGGAAAGGAGCGGCTAGGAAGGAGGTTGCAGGGGATGGAGAGGAGCGGGGACCAGGCATCAAGGCGGAGACACTGTGGGTGGTCGAGAGGGCACAGCACATCGTAGATGTACTGTGGCGCGACGACACAGTAGAGGAGAGGACGGAGGCTGACGAGTGAGGGTGCAGCAGGAGAGAGAGATGGGAGAGAGGGAGAGGCGGGCTCAGCGGATGAGGGGGAGCACCGGGAGAGGGATGAGATAGGGAGAGCGGCGAAAGTTGAGAGGGTGAATAGGGTGCAGGTATGGGTTATATATATAGGTATTTTAGTTTTAAGGTTAGAGGAGTAGGAGGATGACGGCTGGAAAGTGAAACGGGTTTCAGGTATGGGGATTGCAAACGGGTAAGGTAGTATAGGATGGAAGTGGGTTGGGGATTAATAAACAGGTATAAGATATAATGGTTTTGGGTTGTTAGGGGTTTAAGGGGAAATATCTAATAGAGGAAAATAGGGTTTAAAAATTCAAAAGAAAAATAAAATAACTAATAAAAATATGATCTATAATAAAATGTAATTCGCATTACACTATAGAATTCATTTGAAATAATTACAAATACAATTAGTAAAAAGAAGTGATATTTAATAACCAGTCAAAATTACAATAATAACAATAATACTAATAACAATAATAATAATAAGTAAATGATAAAAATAATAACAGTTTCAGTAATAATAATAGAAATCAAAGTAATAATAACAAAAATAAGATTTGCATTACAATATAAAATCATAGAAAATAGTTACAATAAAATTATTGATCGAAAAATAGATTTTAATGGAAGATTCAACAATACATTTTGACAAAAGAATTTGAAAGCGGAAAACTAATTTACAATTTTTTGAAATACTGAAAATACACAGAAAATACGTATTTACGAAAACAAGGGTTACACAAACACTAGGAGATTAGGATGCATGTTTATCTTTCCATTCAAGATGATTTGAGGGTGTTCAAGTTGGAGATCGTTGTTTTCTTATCAGCATTGCGTCAGTAGAATTACTGACGTGCCCACTCAATTAGGTACTGGATACCGGATCGCGAGTGCAGGAGAACCCTAGACCAGCAGGACATCCAAGTGGAGTGGCCGTGTACATGCCTACCGTTCGAGCAGATTCAGAAATGATCAGAGTCGCATAGCGAAAGACTCAAGCTGAGGGACAAAGAAAGCAGATCAACCACTCAGCGGAGTTCGGCAGTGATCAGTCGATTATCATTATGGAAGTCAGCTGATTGCTCCTCAGGAGGAGTCTGATTATTTGTAACAAGTTTTGATGAGTTTATGTAATTTGTATTTCCTGTTCAAGAACAAGATAACATTTGTAACTAATGATGTAATAACTCTTATGGCAATAAAAGTTTTTAAATTTCCATATTATTTATTGTGTTGAGATGCATTTGAAAGAAAAGATTCGGGTTGTGTCACGGATGTCCGGTAACGGGGATCCGGGGTGTTACACCAACGTTGGCCGAAGTCACAAAAACGTTCACCAACATTCTCCGAAGTCACAAAACCATTCGCCGAAGCCACAAAATTGTTTGCCGAAATGCGCCGAGCAGACGAAGAACTGATCGAAAAATGGCAAAAAATACTCTCCTTCCAATCTTGATCAACGGCTGAGATTCGAGGAGAAAAAAGTCAACGGTCAGACGTTGACCACCACGTGTCGACTAGGCAAATGATCTCAACGTTCACCGGCTCGAGCAAAATAGTTGCAATACCGAATAGAAAAAGGAAGAAAAGCTCTGCCTCCCGATGCGCACTTGATCGTGATCAGCGGCCCAGATTTTGCCACGTCACCTACTTCCCCTCTCTCCTCAACGCATCACCGCGCAAACTCAATCTTGATCGACGGCTGAGATTCAAAAAAAAGAGCCAAAAAGTCAATAGTCAACATTGACCAAGTCAACGGTTAGACGTTGACCGCCAAGCGTCAACGGGGTGAACGATCTCAATGATCATTCGGCGCGCACCGAGCAGAAGCGAAACCAAACGAAAAATGAGAGAGAAATGGCCTCCTCTCGATATGCGCTCGATGATGATCAGCAGCTCAGATCGAGCCACGTGACACCGTCTCTTCTCAGGCGCATCAGTGCATGAGCTTGATAGTGATTACCGGCTTAGATCGAGCCATGTTGCCCCCTCTCTTCTCAGGTGCATCAAGGCGCGAGCCAGATCATGATCAGCGGTTCAGATCGACTCACATCACCCCCTCTCTTCCCAGGTGCATCAGCACGCGCGCTCAATCAAGATTGACGATCCAAATCTCGCCATGTCACCCCCTCTCCTCTGAGGTGCATCAGCGTGCGAGCTTGATGGTTGTAACATCCTGAAATTTTCCTATAAATAAATTTTAAATTTAAATTGACATGTCTTGCACGTGCAAATTAATGTGTGTATTTAGCTTTAAAAATTATTATTTTGTCATGAACAAATATTTTCTTCTCTTTTAAAAAGCCTCTTATTAAATCCTAGGCCTAATGACTTAATTCTAGCGCACCCAAAATTAATTAATTAATTAATTAAAAGCCCATGGTTTTAGCCCACTTAATTAGCCCAGTAGTTAATTCTATTAGTAATTAAGACAACTTGTAGAGTAGACTTGTCATGTAACAAATTAGTTAATTAATAAATGAAAAAACTTAACTAGTGTGCATATAGAGACACGTGCATTGCACATGCACGTACAAGTGCATGAAGAGGACGTTGGTCACACTTGGGGAAATGGAGAGAGTGGAGGAGTGGAAAAGTGCTTATGTGAAGATGGGTGGTTCTTCTAACTCCCAAATGCATCTAAAACCTTCATCCAAACTCATCTCAACCCTTCACCCATTGGTATTTTATTTCTCTTTGCACTTAGAAATTTCAAAGAGAAAAAAAAAACAGAGTTTGTGTAAGAGAAAAGATAGAATTTGTGTAAGAGAAAAGATAGAGTTGTGTAAGAAAAAAATTGAGTGTTTGTGTATTTGTGCTCTTGCATCTTGGGTGGCCGGCTAGCAATTAAGGAGGCTCGGTTGGCACAATCAAGTAGGAGAGGCTCAGATTTTTGGCACAAGCTAGGATGAGAAGGGAGACAATCGTGCATTCAAGGAGTTTCTTTAGGAATTTCCATTTCTCTTCAAAGAATGTGGGTGATTTCTCTACTTCTAATGTAGTTACCATGCTAGGAATTTAATTTCATGAACATGCTAGAGAAACTAACTAAAATTTCCTTGTGTTTGCCTAAAGAGAATAGTAGAGAAAAGAGAAAATTTGATTGTGATTAGTAAATTAAAACTCATCATGGTGTTCTATTAATAAAATTCATGCTAGAATATCTATTTGTAAATGAACCATGCTACTGTGATGATTTGTTGAATGAATGGCTTAGTTGGAAATTAATGGATATTACTATGTTTTGTAGATTGAAATGAATGATGTCACGCCCCGCTTCCTAAAAGAATACTGAATACGAATGCGCGACAAAAGCCTTGCGAATGATTTTCATCATCCATAAGCTGTTCAAGAATCTTTACAATATCTCACGAAATAATCAGAGTCGGAAGCAAAAGTATCAACCAACATGCACATATGAACCAAAATACCAACAAGAATACTTGAAATAAAATATATTAATCTCAAATAGTCATGATCTGAATAAGTCAACAAAATCCTGGGTCACATTGCCCAAATATAAGAATAAATCTAAGTATCCAAATACAATATTGTTCAAGCAACTACAAATATAATAATAACAAGATCCAGCACTAATACTTCATGTCATCAATACCGTCTGGAACCTATTCTCCAAAATCTGCAATTTAACAATTGCAGGGAAGAGGAAAAGAGAAAACCAGTACCTGTCAATTGCAAGTTACGGGCCGCTTGTAATGCAGGATACAAGTACATGGGGGAACTAACTAGCAACATGGTATAAGCATGATATCAAAATGGAATACTAGTATGGCAAGATGAACAAGTACAAGTGGCATGTGTCAAGTGTCAAGTGAACAAGTATCATGTAAACAAGTGTCAAGTATCACGAATCAAGTGTCACGAAATCAAGTAACAAGTAACAAGTGTCAAGTAGTCGAGCACAAGTGTCAAGTATCATGTTCAAGCATCAAGTCTCATGTATCATGTAATCAAGTATCAAGTAAGCATGTATCATATTCAGGTGTCGTATATTAAATCTTGTAGTTATTACTATCTAGGTAGCACTTCATGCGCTCCAGATTATAACACATGGTTGCTACAACAAACAGTTTCGCTTTAGATTTCATAGTGGACCATAAAGGGCAGTGTACTTAGGGATAAGTCAAGTAAACAAGTATCAAGCACGAGTCACGTAATCGTGAACACATGGCAGCAAGTAGTATCAAGCACGAGTCACGTAATCGTGAACACGTGGCACCGAGTAATATCAAGCACGAGTCACGTAATCGTGAACACGTGGCAACAAGTAATATCAAGCACGAGTTACATAATCGTGAACACGTGGCAACAAGTAGTACCAAGCATGAATCATGTAATCCTGAAACATGGCAACACGTAGTATCAAGCATGAATCATATAATCATGAAACATGGCAACATGTAATGGGAAACACGGGCCCCCTTCTGAGTACACGTTTCTGAATTATCCACTATTCGATCTTTCCCTTAAACCCCTGCTTGTTTAATTATTACTAATTTCAAACAAGCATGTAGGTGTACAAAATATATCAAGAATAATATGGCCTGATCATATGATAAGTTCAAGTTGCAAGATAAATATATACGAGTGCAGAATAACTCATAAAAGAATAAAATAACCAAATCTCAAGTTCAGGACAGCAAGACCATACTGTAGTAAAACAGTGATCCCGGTGTTACAAACATGCAAATCTGAATTCGTCGAAACGTCTAGAAAATAGACTTCCAACCAAATCCAGCGAGCATAAATAAGTCATATATTAATTCACAAAAGCATAGCTCAAAACTGAATTTGAATACCGAAAACACGTTCTGCCAGAAATTAGAAAAACGAATTCAAGAGCAGGAAAACAGCATGAAAACAACTCAAATAAATCTAGAAAAAATCTGGGTTATTCCCTTATATGTCTAGAATCAAAATATAAAGTTTCATAATATTCCAGTAAAATTATTTCAGTCATCAAAAATAAGAAAATATTAAGAAACGATAGTTTGGCAAATCTGGAATTCCCAACACTGCTGTACGAAAACTGAAATACTCGCAATCCGTAAAACGAACCAAAGGGAGATGAAAATAGACAAATTAACCTAACTTTTATATTTCATAAATATTTTCCATACAGTGGAAGGAAATACGGTGAAAATACGATTCTTTACCGAACAGCGAGCAAAATACAGCAAGTATAGCTTTCATAAACAAGCATGAAACGGCTTATAAAACTCATCAATAAAATCCACCAAAATTCTGGGTAATCCCTAGATAGTTATAGAAATACTGACCAAAGTTTCAGATCAAAATAATATGTGTAGCACAAGTATCAAAATAATTCAGTCATCAAAATCAACAAGAAACAAATTCTGTAATTGATACACACCTCTGTAGTAAAACAGTCATATCTCACACATAAGAAAAACGAAATCAAGCAAGGTCAGAAGGGCTGGAAAGAAGACGAATTTCTCTAAAACTCATGTATTATACTGAAATTAAGATTCTGACCTTAATATGGTCTAAATTACTGATCAAGACAGAATATTAGCAAAACATAGAATTTCCCCAAAAACCAAAATCAACATAAATTCAATGAAACTTGATCCACACATAACCAAACATAAAATCGAGTCTACCAAGTGTCCAAACATCATGAAATAAGGTAATTAACATATCCAAAGCAAGTCTATCACATGGATCTCAACAAATACCCAAATTCTCACAAAAATCCCACATACTTGATTAAATCAAGAACGGGCAAAACCTAAGTTGTTTCATATCAATTTTGTGTCGTGAGGCAACTATGGTCAAATCACTGTTGAGACAAACTCATCAATCATACATCATACACGAGTTGTCTCCAGAACCCAACTACACTACAAGTGGTATTTTTGACGTATCATACAAAGGAATTAGAGTACAAGTTACTTGCCTGAAGATGACGACAGGAAGGAAGAAAGAACAAGAATAGCGGGAACGGATTCCCGGCACGAACACAACGAACAAAACGGAACCCACGAACCAACGAACACAACCCACGAGCACGAGTGAGAACCAACAACCAAGAACGAACAGACGAACAAAATATGATCCACGCACACAAAACCGACACCCACACACAAGTGAGGGCAGTGGCAACTTCGGGGTGTACTGTGGAGGAACATCGGCGAGGGCAGACGGCATGACACACGGCGGGGAAAAACACAGCATGCCGGTGATGTTGCTGTTGTTCCCCTGGTCTACGTCGAAGAAGGAGGGCAGCGTTGGTGAGGTAGGCGGCGCGATGGACAGGGACGGCGGGGAGACCACACAGGGCTACCGGCCAGGGGGGTCGCAGTTGTGGCTGGTGGCGACTGTCGCAGTGCAGGGAGGCGCTACAGGCGACACAGGCGGAGGAGCACAGGCGATGCAGGGGGCTGGCAGTGCACCACTGTGCTGCGATGTGACTATCGCTGTTGTTGTCACGACGACAGAGCGAAGGGCAAGGTCGGGAGAGAGATGGAGGGGCGAGGGACGGTGTAGGGACGACGGCGATGAGGGAGAGCAGGCAAGAAGAGGGCGGCGGGACTCACGAAGGGGAAGACGAAACGGCAGAGTAAACGGGCTAGGGGGCGGCTGCATAGTCGAGGAGGTGAACAGGGTTTTAGGGTAAATATATATGGGTTTAGATTATAGGGTTAGGGTTAAACAGGTGGGGGTGAAACGGGTAGGGAAAAGTGATAACGGGTAGGGGTTTCGGGTTGTTTAGGCTAATGGTAAATGGGTATTTATTGGGTTTGGGTAATGTAATGGGTATTGGGTATAGGTTTAAATAGGGTTCTAATTGGTAAATGGGTTTAAGAAAAATCCAATAAAAATTAATATAACAATAATAATTTAGAGCATGATAATAAATTTAAATTAAATTAAATAACAATGCAATTAATAACACTGCCTAAAATAATACTGATAAAAATAATGATAGTAATAATAATAATAATATTATTAATAATAATAATAATAATAATAGAAATCGAAGTAATAGGAACAATAATAAGATTTGCATGAAAATCATAGGAAATAGTTACAAATAAAATTATTGATCGAAATTAGATTTTAATAGAAGACACAATAATACATTTTAACAAAAATAGTTCGAAAGTGGAAAACTAATTTACAAAAATTTTGAAATACCGAAAATACACAGAAAATATATTTTTGGAAAAACAGGGGTTACAATCCTACGCACCTTACAACAAAATTTCATCTTCGAAATTTGCTTAGGCGGTACATAGGACAAGGCAAGAACAAACTGAAACTGGGTAAAGGGTAACAAAACAGAGGGTTAATGGGGAAGGAACAAAGCAGTGGCAACACCAAAAAAAGAAAGGAGTGGATAACAACGATGTCAATTGGAATGCAAGAAGAAAATAAACAGTATCAAAAGGAAAGAAACAACACAAGATAACAAATCAAGATAGGGAATTGGCAGAACTGGAATCAAAGAGAGAATGAAGAGAGAAGAATTGAATTAAATAATGAATTGGGTGCATGATGGCGAAATGGAATGCAAGAAAGAAGTAACCGGTATCAAAAGTGAATTAAAAAAAACAACACAAGACTTGCAAGATAACAAAACAAAGAGACAGGATAAAATGAAGGGATGAACAGGGGTGAGGAAAACATAGTGCAGAAAGACAATGTGAAAGATTAATACAAGACAAAATGAAGGAGCAAAAAAGAAACAACGAAAAAAACAAATGCAAAATATACCTGGAGTATCTCCTTCAGTGAACTCAGCATCTGCAGCAATCAGGTTGAAAGTCTGACATCTCCTAGTGGCAACGGTCCTCTGACTGACTGTCTGGCACTGCAGAGGTAGTGGTGGCCTGACTGGACCACGAGCTGGGGCAACCTGCTGAACGGGACCCCTGGATGGAAGAGCCATCTACTGCTGTTGCGGACAATCCCATACTATATGGTCAGCAGAACCACAACCAAAACAGCGGCGATTGGCACGCCTGCAGTCCCTGTGCACATGCCCGGGCATCTGGCAGAAATCACAGAATCCCTCTCTTCGAGGAGCGGCAGGAGTGTAAGGAGCTGTCCTGACCAGAGGGGTTGGGACAGGCCTCCGAATCGGCCGACCAGAAGGCCTAACAACAGCAGAGGAAAGCAGAACAATCTGCTGAGAAGGAGCTAATCCACCACGAGCCTGCTCCTGAGCTTGAGCTGCCTCGAGAGCATCAGCATAAGTACGCAAGCAGAGAGAGACAAGTTGCACCTTGATGTCACGAGCAAGTCCCAAAATGAACCTACGAGCCCTGTCCTCTTCGTTCGCCACAAGAACGGCTGCGAAGCGGCTAAGTCTTGTAAATTCAGCTGCGTACTCATCCACAGACTTGGAGCCCTGTTTCAAGAAAGTCTCATGTTACAACATTGCTTGGACAATATGTAACAAAATTCTATTGCTAGAAATAATGACCAACCTGTTTCAGGGCCAAGAATTGTTGCTCCATCTCCACTCTAGTGTTGCTAGGAAAGAACTTCTCCAAGAAGCTCCTAGTGAAAGTGGCCCAAGTGATCGGTCGTTCGAGTCTTTCAGACTCGGACCTCCACCAGATATGAGCCAAGTCCACCAACTGGATGGTTACCACATCCACTCAATCTACATCTGCCACTCTAGCTGCCAATAGCAGTTGCTCAGTCCGAATTAACCACTGTTCAGCCTCCAAAGGCATCTCAGTGCCTGAAAACCTATCGGGATGCAGCCTCATAAAGTCTCTGACTGTACCTGGACGAGGAGGAAGAACGGCCTGCGTAGGTGCAACGGGCGGAGGAACTCGAGCGGCTTCAAAAGCAGCAATCACCAAGTCACTGTGGTTTTGCAGCATATTGATCAGCCGCTCCAACACATTGGTGATGGCCTCAAATCCGGGATGATCATCCTGAAGATGAGAAGAAGAAGAAACTCTACGAGCCATAGTCTGCACAAAACCAAAATAATTAGCATCCAGATCGAAGTTGATAATAATTCATTTATGCATGCATGGTTGATGAAATGTTGAGCAGATCCAAGTTCGAGCCAAGATTGTCTAATATATTAGGCAACTAATACATTAGCCAAACATGAGCTCTGATACCACTAAAAACTCTGTCAAACCCTGCTTCCCAACAGAATATGGAATACGGATACGCGATAAAAACCCAGCGAATGATTTTCAACATCAATAAACTGTTCAAGAATCTTTACAACACCTCACGAAATAATTAGAGTCGGAAGCAAAAGTATCAACCAACATGCACATATGAACCAAAATACCAACAAGAATACTTGAAATAAAATATATTAATCTCAAATAGTCATGATCTGAATAAGTCAACAAAATCCTGGGTCACATTGCCCAAATACAAGAATAAATCTAAGTATCCAAATACAATATTGTTCAAGCAACTACAAATATAATAATAACAAGATCCAGCACTAATACTTCATGTCACCAATACCGTCTAGAACCTGCTCTCCAAAATCTGCAATTTAACAATTGCAGGGAAGAGGAAAAGAGAAAATAAGTACCCGTCAATTGCAAGTTACGGGCTGCTTGTAATCTAGGATACAAGTACATGGGGAAACTAACCTAACTTTCATATTTCATAAATATTTTCCATACAGTGGAAGGAAATACGGTGAAAAATACGATTCTTTACCGAACAGCGAGCAAAATACAGCAAGTATAGCTTTCATAAACAAGCATGAAACGGGATATAAAACTCATCAATAAAATCCACCAAAATTCTGGGTAATCCCTAGATAGATATAGAAATACTGACCAAAGTTTCAGATCAAAATAATATGTATAGCACAAGTATCAAAATAATTCAGTCATCAAAATCAATAAGAAACAAAATCTGGAATTGATATACACCTCTGTAGTAAAGCAGTCATATTTCACACATACAAAAACGAAATCAAGCAAGGTCAGAGGGGTTGGTAAGAAGACGAATTTCTCTAAAACTCATGTTTTATACTGAAATTAAGATTCTGACCTTAATATGGTCTAAATTACTGATCAAGACAGAATATCAGCAAAACACAGAATTTTCCCAAAAACCAAAATCAACATAGATTCAACGAAACTTGATCCAAACACAACCAAATGTGAAATCGAGTCTACCAAGTGTTCAAACATCATGAAATAGGGTAATTAACATATTCAAATCAAGTATCACATGGATCTCAACAAATACCCAAACTCTCACAAAAATCCCACATACATGATCAAATCAAGAACGGGCAAAATGTAGGTTGTTTCATGTTAATTTTGTGTCGTGAGGCAACTATGGTCAAATCGCTATAGAGACAAACTCATCAATCATACATCACACACGAGTTGTCTCTGAACTCAACTACACTACAAGCGGTATTTTTGATTTGCAACTAGCAAAGGAATTTAAGTACAAGTTACTTTCCTGGAGATGACGACGGGAACAAAGCAAGAACAAGAATAACGGGAACGGATTCTCAGCACGAACACAACGAAGAAACGGAACCCACGAACCAACGAACACAACCCACGAGCACGAGCGAGAACCAACAACCAAGAATGAATGGACGAACAAAATATGATCCATGCACACAAAACCGACACCTACACACAAGTGAGGGCAGCGGTAACTCCGGGGTGTACTGTGGAGGAACAACGGCGAGGGCGGATGGCATGACACACGGCGGGAAAAAACACAGCACGCCGGTGATGTTGCTGTTGTTCCTTTAGTCTGCGTCGAAGAGAGAGGGCAGCATCGGTGAGGCAGGCAGCGCGATGGACAGGGACGGCGGGGAGACCTCACGGGGCTACCGGCCAGGGGGGTCGCGGCTGTGGCTGGTGGCGGTTGTCGCAGCGCAGGGAGGCACTGCAAGCAACACAGTCGGAGATAAGGCGAAGGAGCACAGGCAACGCAAGGGGGCTGGCAGTGCGAGGCTATGCTGCGATGTGGCTATCGATGTTGTTGTCGCGATGGCGGAGCGAAGGGCAAGATCGATAGAGAGATGGAGGGGCAAGGGACGGTGTAGGGACGATGGGGATGAGGGAGAGCGGGCGAGAAGAGTGCGGCGGGGCTCACGAAGGGGAAGACGAAATGGCAGAGTAAACTGGCTAAGGGGCGGCTGCATAGTCGAGGTGGTGAACAGGGTTTTAGGGCAAATATATATAGGCTTAGATTATAAGGTTAGGGTTAAACAGGTGGGGGTGAAACGGGTAGGGAAAAGTGATAACGGGTAGGGGTTTCAGGTAGTTTAGGCTGATGGTAAATGGGTATTTATTGGGTTTGGGTAATGTAATGGGTATTGGGTATAGGTTTAAATATGGTTCTAATGGGTAAATGGGTTTAAGAAAAATCCAATAAAAAATAATATAACAATATTAGATAATTTAGAGTATGATAAAAAAATAAAATAAAATAATAATGCAATTAATAACATTGACTAAAATAATACTGATAAAAATAATGATAGTAATAATAATAATAATAATAATAATAATAATAATAATAATAATAATAATAGAAATCGAAGTAATAAGAACAATAATATGATTTGTATAAAAATCATAGGAAATAGTTACAAATAAAATTATTGATCAAAATTAGATTTTAATAGAAGACACAATAATACATTTTAACAAAAATAGTTCGAAAGTGGAAAACTAATTTACAAAAATTTTGAAATACCGAAAATACACAGAAAATACATTTTTGGAAAAACATGGATTACAAATGAACATTATTATGTTTACCTTTAAATGAATAAATTGTTGTTATAAAATGTAGAGGTGATAAAAGAATAATTGCTATTCACTAGTAGAATTGGAAAAGAATAAGAGAACAAGAACTTATATTAATGGATTTTATATGGGTATTTTGTGAAGAAACAATGGTACATTTTTTATATAAGTGGTAAAGAAAACTTATTTACTGTTAAAAATCAAGAGTTTAATTACTGCTACACTGTTTTATTTTTAAGAAGATATTCTGGACAAGTTTGTTTGAAAGATACCAATGTATTTAAGAAATCGAATTTTGTAAAAGAGACTTAGAAACAGACAGTAAGTATAAAACTTTTTCGACTCATAACTATAACAAAAATTGAGTTTGGGCATACTGGCTTTCGGTGTGGGTCATAAGCGCTGTGTACAGTCCAAGGGGTCTTGGGTTCGAGTCTTGAAGAGGCTCTGTTTTTATTAAAATTCGAATGTTTCTCAAATACAGTACAGTCAACATATAAAGAACTGAACCCTATTCATATCAGTTGGTCACTTTGGACTTAGTGGTCTTCGGGTGCGCTTTGGGTCTGTTACTGTTCATGGGCGGGGGTTTGGCTTTGTGTTCGAATCCGGGCTCTGCCTTTGTTTGAGTTGTTTTTTACTTTTTTAAATTTAAACTCGATTTGTATGAGTTTTAGGAGAAATCAAAATTAGGAAAAATTCTATTATTCTACAAATATTATCTAGACTTTATGAAAAATAATTCTTCAACTTTTTATGTATTTTGTGAAGATTAGATGTGGGTTGTATTTTTATATTAAAATGGATTAAAGAACTTGATGAACTTTCTTTTAAAATATGGTTTTAATATAATTAAAGAAAGAGGAAAAATGTGAATGCAAGAAATTATATGGAGATTAAATTAAGAGATGTAGTAAGTTAAAATATGAAATTTGATGTTTAATATGTATAAGTGTGCATGGAAAATGAAATAAAAAGATCATGATGAAATGTGGAAATTTGTGAGTATAAACACTCATTTTTTGTGAACATGAAAAAGAAGTTAAGAACTAGAGTGTAGCTAAGTTCTTATACCGGCATGAATGAATTCGTGAAAAATAAATGTTGTAGAAAAGACCAAGATTTGGGTCGTTGTTATCAATTGATGGTTAAGTCCGGTGTATAGGTGATGCTAACTCTAGGGTGTTAATTTTTTACTCATGATTCAATTATCTAAGGATTAGACACATAGTGAAGATGTGATGAAAGTAAGAGAAAAGCACAAGTATGAGGGCCTCCGATCTACGGTGTGAGAGTGCTCACAGGATGTCTATATGATGCGTCATGTCATGACATGAATACTTCTCCGGAATTATCAGGATCGTAGCGACGCTTGTGGGGTGCTTGGTGAATACATAGTGCCATTGTCCCATGACGGAGGCGAATTGTCCATAGGCTGTCTACATGATGCGTCATGTCATGACGTAGGATTCCCTTCCAGGATGTATGGACATGGGCTCGTCATTCATAAAACATCTAGGATACTTACCGTAGTTACCGTAGTAGTTTAACACATAACATGGGATCCAAACCGACAAGATAAAGAACGGTTAAGGGCCTGCCCTCGGATTTATGTAGAATGGGATGCATAAGTTCGAACAAGTATGCATTAGTGTCTTGAAATAATAAATAACTGCATTAAGACTAAGTACACAGTCACACACGACATTAATAAGATAGTCCCTCTTAGCTTTGTTTGGAACCAAGTGTGTGCTTTCCAAGTAAGAGAATTTTATGTATTATATCCTAGCGTCAGTTGTATGCAACTGACGTGCCCACAGTTCCTATGCAGGATAAAATGAATGAAAGAACTAAAGAAGGAATGCTGCTTAAAGAAATGTTCAAATTGTTATTTATTTCATGTATCATGTTGTAATTTACTTCCACTGCGTTGATGTAAACATTGTTGTATAAAAGTTTTAAATTCCTTATAAAATTGTACGAAGTGAAGTGTAAAGATTCTGTGGAACTTCGAATTCAGACTTATTTGGAATTTGGGGTGTTACCGAGTGCTATCAGAGCCATGCTTCCAAGTAGTACAAATTTATGTGGAACGACACCCTATAGTAGACATTAGAGTGTGAGTTGGGTATAGAGATTTAAATGTAAGCTACTTACATTTGTGTTGCTCTATGATTGATGCTTCTTCTTCTCCCTCCGTCAAGATGGTGAACCACCATGACCCCACAGGCGATGATGATTGGCACATAATCAAAGAAGACTACTACCTCGGACAAGGAGATTCCGACGAAGAAGATCCCAAAAATATGAAGGAGAATGGCCCAAGTCCCGAGAGATCACTTCACCTCCGGACTCATCAGACGTTTCATCCGACGAGGAAGAATCAGTCCCGAGAGATCGCATCGAATCTCTTCAGAGGCAGGTGGATACTCAGAAGGAGAGAGCAGACCAATTACAGGCCCAGTGTGCGAAGTTCAAGGAGAACATTGCAACCCTCAGTCATCATGTTTGGGAACTCGAGAATAGAAAGAACATATATGATGTGCTGAAGGAAGTGGTAGCAAAACTATGGGAGGAGCTTAGGAAAGCCAAGAGGAACCGTATGGATTAGAATGTGGTATCATCTTAATGCTTTCGCTTAATGTCAGACGATGTTTTAAATTTGAATGTACAAAGTTTGAATTCAATGAAATGAAAGAGTTGATTTAAATTCATGTTTTTTACTTCGAATTTAATGGATCTTTTGAATCAGAGTATGGCTGGAAGAAGAGCAAGGAATGGAGAACGGCCCAGTTGTGGACTCGACTTGGAAACAGAATTGGCTAGGGTATATCAGACCATCAACACTGTTGCCATGAACCAAAACCATAGGGGGATGCCTGCAAATCCAATCTCTGCGGCGATCAAATTTTGGAGTCATTCAAGCGAATGAAGCCGCCAGTGTTTGAAGGGATGTCAGACCTAGATGCAACTGACAATTGGATTAGGCAAGTCAAGACTGTCTTTGAAGTCTTGGAAACTCCAGAAGGTAGCAAGGTGAAGCTGGCTACATTACAACTTAAGAAGGATGTAGGTGTATGGTGGCAATCCATGAAGCGAACTATGGGAAATGGTGTTATCGGCTGGAAGGAATTTTTGGAAGAGTTCCACGGTCACTACTTTCCATCCGACGTCCAAAAGAAGAAAGCGATGGAGTTCCTGGCATTGCAGCAGGGAGGCATGTCTGTCAAGGAGTATGAGACAAGGTTTACTCAACTTTCGAGGTATGCACCTGAACTTGTGATGGACGAGGCGAAGAAAACTCAGAAGCTCGAGCACGGATTGAGGCCGAGTCTAAGATCAAGGATGATACCCCTTGGTATCAGGAGGTTTGACAAGTTAGTCAAGCGAGCTGTAGCTACAAAGGATATGGAGCGGTTTCATGCCACCCAGAATAGGAGGAACAATTGGAATGTCGGGATGAGGCCCGCAGTTTCTGGGAATGTCCGGGGGCAGCCGCCAGCTCAAAGGTTTAGACCTATGAGGGCGAACGCTATCAATGTGGCTGGAAGACCCGAAAATGGTTGGGTGAGACCTCCTGTGCCGACTTGTTTCAATTGTGGAGAGACATGTCATTACAGATATCACTGCCCCAAGCAGCAGAATGTCGCTTGAAATGGACCACTGCAGCAAGTTGGGAAGAAGCCGTACCAGCAGGGGCGAGTATTCGCTTTGACTGAGGTCGATGCTGATGAAGTGGATCACATCATTACTGGTACAGGGGCAAATATTTAGATTTTCTGTTACTCATTTCCCTATTTATTTAGTAAGACTGTTATGTAATGGGAGTTTATTATGTAATAGGAGAACTTTTATTAAATGGAAAGAAAGTTGTTATTCTGTTCGATACTGCATCCTCTCATACTTTTGTATCACAAAAATTTGTTAAAGTCTTGGGAGTCGAACCGAAGGTCTTTGCAGGCAAGGTCTGAGCAGTAGCTACTCCATCAGGGGATACTTTAACCACTGATCGGTATTATACAGATTGCGAGATCGAAATTAGAGACAGGATTTTCGGGATTGATTTGATCGAGATCCTAGGGGTCGATGTTGTCATTGGCATTGATTGGATGTCAGTGCACAGTGCGAACATCGAGTGTAAAACCAAGGAAGTAACAGTGAAGGCTCCAGGAGCTCCTGAATTCACTTTCTAGGGAAAGAAGAGATATTCAGGTTTGGTGGCAGCTATCAGCAAGATGAAGATTTCACTGGAGGTGCAGCAGATTCCGGTGGTTCAGGATTACCCGACTGTGTTCTTGGAGGATTTGCCTGGGTTACCCCCACATCATGATGTAGATTTCAGCATCACTATCTAGCCAGGAAGTGCACCTATTTCCAAGGCACCATATAGGATGGCGCCTGTGGAGGAGGATGAAGTTAAACGGCGGATTAAGGAGCTTTTAGGAAAAGGTTTTATTCTGCTTAGTGCGTCACCTTGGGGAGCATCGGTGTTGTTGGTGAAGAAGAAGGATGGGTCGATGAGGATTACCGGGAGCTGAATAAGGTGACTGTTCAGAATAAATATCCTATTCCACGAATCGATGACCTGTTCGATCGTCGACAAGGAGCAGCGGTTTTCTCCAAAATAGATCTTCGATCAGAATACCATCAAGTTCGAGTGAAAGGGTAAGATGTGCGTAAGACTGCATTCAGAACTCGACATGGGCATTACGAATTCTTAGTTATGCCATTTGGAGTGACGAATGCACCTGCAATCTTTATGGACATGATGAACAGAGTTCTGAGGCCGTTTATTGATTCTTTCGTAGTGGTGTTTATCGACGATATTCTTGTGTACTCCAAGTCAGAGGAGGAGCACACTGAACATCTGGCTGAGGTTCTGAAGAAGCTTCAAAAGCTTGAGTTGTATGCCAAGTTATCCAAGTGCGATTTCTAGAAATCTGAAGTGGCATTCCTGGGTCACATCCTTTCTAAGGAGGGCTACTGATCCTCAAAAGATAGAGGTAGTGAAAGATGGGGCAAGGCCTACTACAGTAAAGGAAATAAGAGGTTTCCTTGGGCTAACCGGCTACTACAGGAGGTTTATTCAAGGCTATGCTCAGATTGCCGTGCCGCTCACTGGTCTGACCAAAAAGAATGTAAATTCCAAGTGGACTAAGCAATGCGAGGCAAGCTTTTAGGAGTTGAAAGAGAAGTTGACTACTGCTCCCATTTTGTCTTTGCCTAAAGCAGGTGTTGAGTATGATGTCTACAGCGATGCTTCACATTGTGGACTTGGGTGTGTCTTGATGTAAGAGGAAAAGGTAATCGCATATGGGTCTAGGCAACTAAGACCGCATGAGAAAAATTATCTAACTCATGATCTAGAGTTGGCTTTTGCCTTGAATAAATGGAGGCAATACGTGTACGGTAAGAAATTAAACATGTACACGGATCACAAAAATTTAAAGTACATCTATCAATAGAAGAACCTGAATCTGAGGCAACGGAGATTGCTGGAAGTACTTGAGGACATTCGTCCTGAGATTAAGTACCATCCAAGTAAGGCTAATGTTGTTGCTGATGCACTTAGCTGTAAAAGCGTTTGGCCAGTTTGATCACGACCGAGAGGCATCTTGCAGAGGAGTTGGATCAGGCTGGTATTGAGGTAGTTTTGCAAGGCTTGGGAACATCATTGGCTCAGCTGAGGCTTCAGCCCACGCTGAATGAAAGCATTATAGCATGTCAGAAGGAAGATGCAGAGATTCAGAAGATGAAGGAGCAGGTTGGTGCAGGCAGATTATCAGAGTTTTAGAACAGGGATGAAGTGTTGTGGTTTGGAGAAAGGCTATGTGTTTCGGATCAATCAGAATTGAGGGAGAGTATTCTTCAGGAGGCACATGCCACTCTTTTGCCTATACATCCTGGGAGCGCCAAGATGTACAAGAACATTAAGCAGCATTTCTGGTGGTCAGGTTTGAAGCGGGATGTGGCTGAGTTTGTGGCGAGGTGCGAGATTTGTCAGCAAGTGAAAGCCGAGAATCAAAAGCTCGGGGGTTTGTTTCAACCGTTAGCCATTCCAAAGTGGAAGTGGGATAACATCAGCATGGATTTCTTCACGGGTTTGCCCACGAGTTTGAAGGGTAATGATGCGATTTGGGTCATAGTCGATCGACTAACCAAATCGGCTCATTTTTGGCGATGAAACTCACTTCGTTTATGGACAAGTTAGCCGAGTTGTATGTTGGGAAGATGGTCAGGCTACATGGTGTTCCGTTGACCATTGTGTCTGATAGAGATGTGTGGTTTACTTCACATTTCTGGAGGAGTCTTCAGACAGCATTGGGTACTAAGATGGATTTTAGCACCGCCTTCCATCTTCAGACTGATGGGCAGACTGAGAGGAGCAATCGAGTTTTTGAGGATATGCTCCGATATTGTGTTCTAGATTATGGAGGTAGTTGGGAGAGGCATCTAGCTCTGGTAGAGTTTGCCTACAACAACAGCTTTCAGACTAGTATTGGAATGGCACCGTATGAAGCTCTGTATGGCAGGATGTGCAGAACGCTTGTTTGCTGGTTTGAAATGGGGGAGCAGCAGATGTTTGGGCCCGAGATCGTGCAGCAGACCTCAGAAAAGATCGATTTGATCAGGAAGAGGTTAGTGGATGCTCAGAGTAGGCAGAAGAGTTATGCCGACAATCAGAGGAGGGACCTTAAGTTTGAGGAAGGTGACATCGTCTTCCTAAAGGTATTGCCTAGTAAGGGTGTGATTCGTTTTAGCAGAGGTAGGAAATTAGCCACAAGGTACATAGGCCCTTATAAGATATTGAAGAGGATTGGGAAAACTGCTTACCAGATAGAGTTACCGGAAGAGTTGTCTTAGGTGCACAATGTCATCCATGTGTCTATGTTGAGATGTTACATTCCAGATTCAAATCACCATTTCCCCGAAGTGCCAGAGGGTTTGCAGCTAGATCTGAGGTACACTGAGCGGCCGGTTGAGATTGTGGATTGTCGGGAGAAAGTCTTGAGGAACAAGACGATACCGATGGTTAAGGTACTCTGGAGAAACCAGTTGGTCGAAGAGACTACTTGGGACGAGCTCTTTGTTTGATTGTATTTCTTATTTCTTTCTTTTTTGTATATTGTTCCTCTCTCTTTAAGCGTAGTTCCGAGGACGGAACTATTCTAAGGAGGGAGTGTTGTAACATCTAAAATTTTCCTATAATTAAAATTTTTATTTAAATTCACGTGTCTTGCACGTGCAAATTAATGTGTGTATTTAGCTTGAAAAATTATTCTTACATCATGAACAAATATTTTCTTCTCTTTTTAAAAGCCTCTTATTAAATCCTAGGACTAATGACTTAATTCTAGCCCACCCAAAATTAATTAATTAATTAATAAAAGTCCATGGTTTTAGCCCACCTAATTAGCCCACTAGTTAATTCTATTAGTAATTGAGACAATTTGTATAATAGACTTGTCGTGTAACAAATTAGTTAATTAATAAATGAACAAACTTAACTAGTGTGCACACAGAGACACGTGCATTGCACATGCACGTGCAAGTGAATGAAGAGGAGGCCGGCCACACTTGGGGAAATAGAGAGAGTGGAAAAGTGGAGAAGTGGTTATGTGAAGGTGGGTGGCTCTTCTAACTCCCAAATGCATTTAAATCCTTCATCCAAACTCATCTCAACCCTTCATTTGGTCTTAAGTTGTGTATAAATAGCCCCATTGGTCTTTTCATTTCTCTTTGCACTTAGAAATTTCAAAGAGAATAAAAAAGATAGAGTTTGTGTACGATAAAAGATAGAGTTTGTGTGAGAAAAAGATTGAGTGTTTGTGTGTTTGTGCTCTTGCATCTTGGGTGGCCGGCTAGCAATCAAGGAGGCTCGGTTGGCACACTCAAGGAGGAAAGGCTCGGATTTTTGGCACAAGCTAGGAGGAGAAGGAAGACGATCGTGCATTCAAGGAGTTTCTTTAGGAATTTCCATTTGTCTTCAAAGATGGTGGGTGATTTCTCTACTTCTAATGTAGTTACCATGCTAGGAATTTAATTTCATGAATATGCTAGAGAAACTAACTAAAATTGTCATGTGTTTGCCTAAAGAGACTAGTAGAGAGAAGAGAAAATTTGATTGTGATTAATAAATTAAAACTCATCATGGTGTTCAATTAATGAAATTCATGCTAAAATATCTATTTGTAAATGAACCATGTCAGTGTGATGATTTGTTGAATGAATGGCTTAGTTGTAAATGAATGGATATTACTATGTTTAGTTGTAGATTGAAATGAATGAACATTATTATGTTTAGTTGTTAAATGAATAAATTGTTGTTATAGAATGTAGAGGTGATAAAAGAATAATTGCTAGTCTCTAGTAGAATTGGAAAAGAAGAAGAGAACAAGAACTTATATTAATGGATTTTATATGGGTATTTTGGGAATAAACTATGGTACATTTTTTTTATAAGTTGTTAAGAAAACTTATTTAATGTTAAAAATTAAGAGTTTAATTACTGCTACACTGTTTTATTTTTAAGAAAATATTCTGGACAAGTTTGTTTGAAAGATACCAATGTATTTAAGAAATCAAATTTTGTAAAAGATACTTAGAAACAGACAGTAAGTATAAAACGTTTTCGACTCCTAACTATAACAGAAATTGAGTTTGGGCATACTGGCTTTCGGTGTGGGTCATAAGCGCTCTGTACAGTGCAAGGGGTCTTGGGTTCGAGTCTTGAAGAGGCTATATTTTTATTAAAATTCGAATGTTTCTCAAATACAGTACAGTCAACATATAAAGAACTGAACCCTATTCATATCAGTTACTCACTTTGGACTTAGTGGTCTTCGGGTGCGCTTTGAGTCTGTTACTGTTCATGGGCGGGGGTTTGGCTCTGGGTTCGAATCCAGGCTCTGCCTTTTGTTTGAGTTTTTTTTACCTTTTTAATATAAACTTGATTTGTATGAGTTTTAGGAGAAATAAAAATTGGAAAAAAATATATTATTCTACAAATATTTTCTAAACTTTATGAAAAATAATTCTACAACTTTTTATGTATTTTGTGAGGTTTAGATATGGGTTTTACTTTTTATATTAAAATGGATTAAAGAACTTGATGAACTTTCTTTTAAAATATGGTTTGAATATAATTAAAGAAAGAGAAAAAATGTGAATGCAAGAAATTATGTGTAGATTAAATTAAGAGATGTAGTAAGTTAAAATATTAAGTTTGATGTTTAATATGTACAAGTGTGCATGGAAAATGAAATAAAAAGATCATGATGAAATGTGAAAATTTGTGAGTATAAACACTCATTTTTTGTGAACATGAAAAAGAAGTTAAGAACTAGAGTGTAGCTAAGTCCTTATACTGGCATGAATGAATTCATGAAAAATAAATGTTGCAGAAAAAGACAAGATTTGAGTCGTTGTTATCAATTGATGGTTAAGCCCGGTGTATAGGTGATGCTAACTCTAGGGTGTTAATTTTTACTCATGATTCAATTATCTAAAGATTAGATACATAGTGAAGATGTGATGAAAGTAAGAGAATAACACAAGTATAAGGGCCTCGGATCTACGCTGTAAGAGTGTTCATAGGTTGTCTACATGATGCATCATGTCATGACGTGAATACTTCTCCAGAATTATCGGGATCGTGGCGACGCTTGTAGGATGCTTAGTACTACGTAGTGCCATTATCCCATGACGGAGGCGAATTGTCCTTAGGCTGTCAACGTGATGCGACATGTCATGACGTGGGATTCCCCTCCAGGTTGTCTGGACATAGGCTCGTAATTCATAAAACATCTAGGATACTTACCATAGTTACCGAAGTAGTTTAACTCATAACGAGGGATCCAACCCTACAAGATGAAGAACGGATAAGGGCTTGCCTTCGGATTTATGTAGAATGGAATGCATAAGTTCGAATAAGTATGCATGAGTGTCATGAAATAATAAATAACTGCATTAAGACTTAAGTGCACAGTCACACACGACATCAATAAGATAGTCCCTATTAGCTTTGTTTGTGACCAAGTGTGTGCTTTTTAAGTAAGAGAAATTGATGTATTATATCCTAGCGTCAGTTGTATGCAACTGACGTGCCTACAGTTTCTATGCAGGATAAAATGAATGAAAGAACCATCGAAGGAATGCTGCTTAAAGTGTAGCGCCCCGAATTTCTAATATGAGAACTTAGAAAATACGTGGCACATTCCCAGCGATCCACTTCAATGTAACAATATGCATAGCCCAAAAACTCAAATCATTTTATTCCAAATTCTTATTACAACATTCTTTTACAATTGCAGCGGAAATACAAAACACCTTAAAATACATTTAACTGTTACAACCCTTTTTCTTTACAAATTTACCCAAGGCTCTATTATATCACTCTCTAAAATCCAAAGCTAATCCAAGCCTCCAACTCTAAGCAACCTGCATCACATGAGGCTAGAGTTGAACCCTAACCCCCAAAACTACGGGGTCAGCCATAAATGGTGTGAGTGATATAAACAACAAACATAAACAAAACAACTAAACATAAGCAACATGTACTGAACAAAAATACATAAACTGAACATGTAATCTGAAACAAGAACGATAGGCCAGTACATGAGTGAAGCCTGAGTCAAGAAAACAATACCAACGATCAAGTATCAATCAATCAATCACTCTCAAAATAGTACAACTTATCTGCACTGTACAGTCGACTGTATAATGCACCAGTCGACTGTTCTGAACAACCAGTAATCCCCACAACTCAGAATATGTCCAATTGTCAACAATTCTCAGTACCACCATGTATGTCCAACAATCGATCACCAATAATGCCATAGATCGGTTAACAATATATATCCATCTACAAAACTAAAGATAATATAGATCGAATACGAACCCGGTATGCCAAGACACCGACGAACATATCCATCTACAAACAAACTAAGAAGGTATAGATCGAATACGAACCCGGTATGCCAAGACACCGACGAACATATCCATCTACAAACAAACTAAGAAGGTATAGATCGAATACGAACCCGGTATGCCAAGACACCGACGAACATATCCATCTACAAACAAACTAAAAATAACAAGAACCCTCAAGATCATGAAACTCATCAGCACCGGTCGACTTATTCTATAGTAAGTCGACTGCCGAGAACCAATATCCAAGATTATAACAAGTGCAGTAAGTCGACTTCATCAACCATCAGTCGACTTACCCTAAACAATTACCGATAATTTCTCAAGAACAATCCAAGTGCTAACAGTATAAGATGAATTATAAAAACATAAGTTGACTTATCAACAATATAAGATGACTTATAAAGATCATAAGTAGACTTATCAAAAGTATAAGATGACTTATAAAGATCATAAGTAGACTTATCAAAAGTATAAGATGACTTATAAAGATCATAAGTAGACTTATCAAAAGTATAAGATGACTTATAAAGATCATAAGTAGACTTATCAAAACATAAGTCGACTTAAAAGGGGACATAAGTCGACTTATAAGAACATAAGTCGACTTATAAAAACATAAGTCGACTTACCCGAGAGAAATTCTACGATAACTTTGAAAAATAAATTCTAAGTGTACCATTCGACTGAGAAGGGTCTAAGTCGACTGTCCAGAACGGATTTTCGAGAAAAACTAAAGATACAGCAGCTGGGTCGTACCAGTCGACTGAATAGTAGACCAGTCGACTGTCGGCCTACAGTTTGCATAAGTTAGGTCTGAATACAAAGATCAAAACTGGAGTTTTCTAAAGGTTCTTGTTCATGAAAATAATTCTTAATCATGTAAAATGACAATCTCGATTACTTCTTCATTGCAGATCCATTATTCAATCATTCAATAACTCAAAACTCAATTCTCTTGTTCTCAAATTCCTAAATCTTACATTAGGGTTTCCTTAATACTTAATTCTTCCACCAATAATAACCGAGATCTGATTATAAACACAAGATCCAGATGTTCATACATCCGATCAAACCATACTTGAATCTTAACATGTTTTCGATCAATAAAGAATTTGTTAAACAAGATCTACTAAACATTCGTGGATTTCTCATGCGTAATACGAATAACGACTATTGCATCGATCACATACAAGATACGGATACATCAAACAAAACAGCACACCATCATACACACTAACAAAACTAAGTTCATATCACTCACCTTTAGAAGCAAGAAGAATCCACAAAAGCCTTCCTTTGCTAGATCCAAACTCCTTCTCCAATCACCAAGAAAATAATATAATGAAATCTGAGTTATGCAGCGAATGACGGCTGCAACTCTCTTTATATAGGCCGGGAATTAGGTTCTAGGGTTTCCAAATACATTTGCAAAACAATCCCTTCAAAATACAATTTTATATATATCTATCTACTCTTGGAAACTCATCCAAAATTCATTAAAATTAGGATTTAATAGAAAATATACTTCTAAATATTAACCAATACTGTTTAAAATGTCCAGAATGCCAATTTTGCACTTTAGCCCTTAAAAATGTCAATTTTACAAAAAGGTCCTTCTTTTCTTAAAATTTGCAAATAGTACTAATTAAATTCAGAAAAATTCAGAAAAATACTACATAATTCCAAAATAATAAATAATGATTTTTCATAAAGAAATCTTAATTTTTCAAACATCTCAAAAGTCATTTGCACGTGTTTTGCACGTGTACAAAAGATAAACCTTCTAGGAAAATATCAATTAAATCCTCAAAACTCATTTAAATTCATTTTCAAATAATTAAAATAATATTTGAAAATACGGGGTTCTACATAAAGAAATGTTCAAATTGTTATTTATTTCATGTATCATGTTGTAATTTACTTCTGCTGCGTTGATGTAAACATTGTTGTATAAAACTTTTAAATTCCTTATAAAATTGTACAAAGTGAAGTGTAAAGATCCTGTGAAACTTTGAATTCAAACTTATTTGGAATTCGGGGTGTTACAATGGTGATCGGCAGCTCAGATCGAGCCATGTCACCTCCTTAGATCATCTCATCATGGCCGCTCAATCTCATAAGCGCGCGAGCCAATCCGTGATCGACGACTCTGGTCGTTCTAAAAAGCTTGTCGAGGTCTGATTATTCATAAAAAAATCCCATAAATTCATTTCAAATTCAAAAATTAATAAAATCCAAAAATAATTATTTAAATTCGGAAAATTCATTAAAATTTTCCAAAAAATAATTTAAATTTGATTTATTAATTTTGAAAAAGTAATTTTGAAAATGGGAAAAATTAAAAAAATGATGAAAAAAATCTGGAAAATTCCAAAAAAAAAAATCTAGAAAATTCTAAAAATAATTCTCAGTATTTTATAAACTCAGGAAAGCATCGTTACACTCCAAGCGAGCTCTAAACGTCACCGAGAACACCGATAAATTCTATGAGTCATTAAAAACGGGCAAACTACTCCTCGAAGGCTGTGAAACTCAGTCTTCGGGAGTGGGGGGGTTGTGATATGGCTAAAAATAGAACTAAATTGGGACCGTTCAATTCAGGCGCCAATCTCAAAACTCTCAGGTGAAAAGTGTAATTTCCATTACAAACGGGTCCGAAAATGGGAACTGGGCCTTCTCCAAGCCCAATAACCCAAAAAAAAGGGTCTGTCTTTACTAGGTCAGGGTGACATCCCATTATGAACAAACCCAGGACATTTAAAGAGTAATTCAAATTTATGATTATCCTTAAAAGACGGTTTAAACTAAATTCTTATCATGAAACGATTTAAACTCTATTTCTTATCCAAAAACACCGGAAAGTAGAGATAAATAATTATCTCGAAACTATTTCCAAAGGCGATTATAAATACCCCTCTACCTCCACCATAAAAAAAGTAATCAGTATTTTCTCCTTAAAAGCGCCTTCATAATCTTCTTGATTACTGACTTGAACATCAAAGGATTCTATGCCGGGAACAATCCCGGTGTTTTGAACTTTTTTAAGTCAGCAGCAGTGTCAAGAAACGGTAAACGCCGGCAAGAAGTCAGCAAGTTTGCTTTTATTGTTTCTAGAAGAATCTACATATCATCTGTTTGCTCCCACACCGAAATTAGCAGCAACAGGTATGGATAAAACTTTCTTACCCTACTACGGGCAAGAAAGTTTTATCCATACCCTTACCCATTCCCGTGCCTACCTCTAAACCTTAAATATTTCTATTTGCAAACCCCTTCATGTATGATGGCTTGATAATTATTAGTCCCTGAGATTGCAACAATTAACAGGGCAAAACCTTGTCACGCCCCGCTTCCCAAAAAGGAGAATACGGAATACGGATACGCGACAGAAGCCCAGCTAATGATTTTCATCATCCATAAGCTATTCAAGAATCTTTATAACATTTCACAAGAATAATCAGAGTCGGAAGCAAAAGAATCAACCATATATGCACATATAAATCAAAATACCAACAAGAATACTTGAAACCAAAATATATTAATCTCAAATAATCCAGATCTGAATAAATCAAATATCCTGGGTCACATTACCCAAATACAATAATCCAAGTACAAGATACAATTGTTCAAATAGCAACAGGAAATAATAATAATAGCAAGAAAAACATGATAGCAAAACTCCAGCATCTAGTATCTCATCTCGCCTATTCCATATGGCAGCTGATCTCTAAAATCTGCAATTTAATAAATTGCAGGAAGAGAAAAAAGAAAACAAACTCCCGTCAATGCAAGTTACGGGCCGCTTGTAGTGCAGGATACAAGTACATGGGTAGGAACAACAAATGTAGAATAACAGCAGAAATAAACATAGCATGGTATAGGCATGTCAGCAGAATAGAATATCTAACATGAATCAGGCAAACAGAATCACGTAGCATGGTATACTAACAGGTACAGGTAACATGTATCAGGTGTCAAGCAAGCAGGTAAACAGGTAACAGATGAACAGGTAAACATGCAATAGAGTAGTCAAGTAAAATCAGAAAACATCAAGACACGACAGTTTTGCAAATCTGAAATCACAAACACTGTAGTACGAAAATAGCAATATCTCACAAACCACAAATTGAAATCCAAATCCGCCAAAAGGATAAGAAAATAGATACAGTAGGCTAACTTTCATATTCAGAAATAATTTAGAAACAGCAAGTAGAAATAGGTCGAAAATCAGGTTCTTTACGAATAGTAGTAAAATTCTGCATGTAAAATCTTTATTTGCAAGCATGAAAAGGTTTGTAAAACTCTTCAAATAAATCCACCAAAATTCTAGGTAAACCCCAATCAAGTCTAGAAATACTGAGCAAAATTTCAGATCAAAATAATAATTTTAACACCATAATAAAAATAGATTACTCTTCAGAATTTACAGAAAACATAATCTGGAAATTTTTCGACACTACTGTAGTAATAGGCATAACTCACAAACCAAAAACCGAAACTGAGATCCGTCAAAAGGGTTAGAAAATAGACAAAATTCTCTACAAATTATGTTCACAAAATATTCTCAAATACTAACCTTAATAGGGTATAAAATACTGATCAAAACGGAAAAGTCAACAAATTTGAAAATATCGCATAAGCACAAAATCCACTAGTTCACATAGAACTCATCCAAAACACAACCAAACATGAAATATGATGTATAAGATGTCCAAGCAATATGATATAGGGTATTTCACAAGTCCACAACAAGTCTATCACGAATAACACGAACGAGCACATGATAACACATGAATAACATGCATATATGCAACAATATGTGGTCAACCTAAGTTATATCATGTCATGTATGTAGTGAGACAACTATGGTCAAATTATCACTATAGAGACAATATCAACAAGAGGAAGATTCACACACAAATTGTCTCTAGAACCCAACTACACTACAAGAGGTATTTAGTACTTGTATTTGTAAAGGAATTTAATACAAGTTACTGTCCTGAAAGACGATGACGGAAATGGAGCAAGAATAAAAATAACGGGAATGAGTCCCAGGGCACGAACACAATACCGCGAATGAGAGAACACGAACAATATCACGAATCCAAAGAACAAATAACCTACGAACGCGATCGGACGCCTGAGATCAAAGATCAAGATCAAGATGATCGAATCAGATCGGATGACCAGATCTCCTTGATGATAAAGATAATGATGAAGATCAAGATCGATCGATCGAATGGCTACGATCTAAGGAAATTGATGATCATCGTGATCGTGATGATCAAGAGGAGATCGGATGGCTAGGATCTAATCGGACGATCAAGAGGAGATCGACGGCCCACATCCAATCAAGCATGATGATCAAGATCCGTCCTGACGGCCAAAATCAAAATCAAGGGGACATGATCATGATGATCAAGATGATCATGACGATCGACTGCTCACATTCAAAGTTGATCAAAACCCATATAACAGTGACCCATCAATGGTGCACTGACTTAGCTCCGATGGCGGCGGCGGCCATGGGGAGCAGCACAGCGTAGGGAAGCTGCACTACGCGGATGTCGAGAGGAGGCAGGGGCACCTGCAATCGATGAAGGGAGGAGCACAGGGAAGCACGACTGGTGGCGCGTCGCTGCTGGCTGTGGTCGCGACAGCGCAGGGGAGAAGGCGAAGCATAGGGGCGACGGGATGCAGGTGTGCCGCTGAGGTTGCTGGCAGTGTCAGAGGAGGCACGGCTGTTGCTGTTGTAGGCTGGTCGGAACGGCAGGGAGAGGGAGAAGGAGAGGAGCACTGGGGGGAGAAAGAGAGAGCGGGAGCAGGGGTTTGAGAGGTAGGGGACAATGGACGGCTGACGAGGTGAGGCAACGGGAGGTCGTGAAGTCGGGAGAGATGGGGAAGAGGATGCAGGAGGTGCAAGGGTTGAGGTGTAGGGGAAGATGAAGAGGCTGAGGTGCACAGGGTAAGGGATGAGGGAGACGAAGCGGAAGGAGGTGGAGAAACAGGGCGAAGCATGGGTTCTATTTATATGGGTAAGTTAGGGTTTAGGGAGGTAGGGGAACGGCTGAAGTGAAAGTGGGTTTCGGGTGTAAGGCTTAAATGGTAACGGGTTTGGGTTTGGGTAGTTTAGGGATAAGTAAACGGGTATTAGTTATTATAATGGTTTTGGGTTATTGGGTATAATGAACAGGGTAGGGGATATGGGGTTTAAATAGGTTTATATATCCAATAAGAAGAGTAAAAATATCTAATAAAATATAATTTATCGAATAATGTAATTTGCATTGCAAAATACAATTTATTTAAAATACTCCAAATACAGTTAGTAAATAAAAGTCAATTTTTAATAACCAATCAAAAATATCAATAATAACAATAATACTAATAAGATTGATAATAATAAGAAAATGATAAAATAATAATGGTAACAATAATAACAGAAATAATAATAATAAGAGTAATATTAACAAAATACGAGTTGCGTTACAATATAAAAATCATAGAAATAGTTACAATAAAATTATTGATCGTAAAATTAGATTTTAATAGAAGAGTTAAGAATACATCTTGACAAAAGAATTTGAAAACTGAAAAAATAATTTGCGAATTTTAAAAACAAAAAAAATATTTTTTGGTAAAACAGGAGTTACAAATCCTACCCACCTTACAACAAAATTTCGTCCTCGAAATTTGCTTAGGCGGTACATAGGATAAGGCAAAAGCAAACTAGGGAAAAGGGTAACAAAACAAAGAAATAACAGGGAAGGAACAAGGCAGGGGCAATACCAGAAAAAGAAGGAAGAAAATGGATAACAAGGATGTCAAATGGAATGCATGAAAGAGAATAAACAGTATCAAAATGAGAGAAACAACACAAGGTAACAAAGCAAGATAGAAAGTAGGTAGAACTGAAATCAAAGAGAGAACGGACAGGGAAGAATTGAATCAAATAATGAATGGGTGCATGATGGCAAAATGAAATGCAAGAAAGAAGTAACCGGTATCAAAAATGAAGAAGAGACATCACAAGACTTGCAAGATAACAAGGCAAAGAGATGAAGAAATAGATAGAGCTGGAATCGAAGAAATGATGGACAAGGAAGAGTTAGACCAGCCAATGAGTCAACTGATGAAAACAAATGCAAATGATAGAGAAGCAAACAATGCAGTGAAGGAGAAACAACATGGGAATCCTGAGACCTGTGGGTTATGGGCCCAGACGCTTCCGCTGCGCCACTCTGATCAGGAAGACTCTGCCAATAGCATCCAGCGATGCCGACTGGCGGACCAAGCAGAAAGAAAAGAATGGATAGCACCATAATCAAAGGATATGGGTACAAAAAGAAATGAATTCATACCCAAGAAGAAATCAATCAAAGAGGACGACTGAAAAAGACAGAAGGATCAAGGAATCAAGGGATAAAAATGAATGGAACAAGACTAGTATCCAGATCAATGTTGATAATAATTCATTTATGCATACATGGTTGGTGAAATGTTGAGTCGATCCCAGTTCGAACCAAGCTTGTCTAATATATCAGTCAAACTAATACATTAGCCAAACCTGGACTATGTTTCCAACTACAATAAATCAAGATCTTCAAAAGTAAATGCATCTGAAGTTTCCATCTATTAGAAAAAGTAGAGGTACTACAACACTAGCCTAGCATTACCAACCTGCACTAGGAAAAATTCGCAAGGTCTCTTTTGATTTCCTTGGAGAGTCAAATATGTGTCTAGAATCCAATATATTTGCTTTTGGTTCTCTGCTCTGAAGCTTGGGACTCAAATGCATCAATTTTTTGTCCAAGGCTTCATCGTTAGGAGGTCAAGGTTGAGCTAGAAGGAAACTGAGTGGGAAAGAAGGGAACTTAGCTCAGGTTGCTAAGAGAACTTACAGAACTTACAGAGGATGGTCCAAGGGAGCGGGTTCAGACAATATTAATATTAATGAACGTAAAATTCTTGATGACTTACCTAGATAACTTACCTAGGGGTGCTCTCAGATAAGAATCTATCCAATCCGATCTGTATTCACATCCGAAATTTTTTAGGATACGGATACGAAAAATTCAATTCCGGGCGAATACGAATACAGATTCGGATATCCAAATCCTAATCGGATCTGGATAGAGATACATATATGAATATCCTTTAAAAAAGAGGGTTAGATACGGATATCCACAAAATTTATATTTATTTATTTATTTATATTATATACATATAATAATATAAATATAAGTAGGGTAAAAGGGATATGAGCAACTTGTTCATTTATTAGTATATGAGCAATTGATTATGTGGCATGCATGTGATACATTGGCCAATTAACTCAATTAAAGATTTTCCAATCACATGCATGCCACATCATCAATTGCTTATTTACTAAATGAGCAAGTTGCTCATACCTCTTCTTTCCATATAAGTATACAAATCCCTAATTATTCCTTGGTTCAAAAATCCCTATGTAGAACCCCGTATTTTCAAATATTATTTTAAATATTTGAAAATGAATTTAAATTGATTTTTGGAGATTTAATTAATACTTTCTAAAAGATTTATCCTTTTACACGTGCAAAACACGTGCAAATACCTTTTGAGAAGTTTGAAAGTCAAATTTTCTTCATGAAAAATCATTATTTAATATTTGGAATTTATTTAGTATTTTTCCAGATTTTTCTGAAATTAATTGGAACTATTTGCAAATTTTGAGAAAAGAAGGACCTTTTTGCAAATTTGTCATTTTTAGGGATTAAAATGTAAAATATATTTTCTGGACGTTTTGAACAGTACCAATTGAGATTTATGAGTATACTTTACTTTTAAATCCTAATTTAAATGAATTTGATTGTATTTCCAAGAATAGAGTTATACATGTAAAATTGTATTTTGGACGGGATTATTTTGCAAAATTGATGTGAAACCCTAAAACCTATTTCCAGATTGTTTAAATAGTTTTTCTCCAGCCGTCATTTACTGAAAATACAGATTTTGAGATTGGTTTTGGAGAAGCAAGGAGAATTATTGGATCTAGCAAAGAGGAAAGCTTTCTCGTGGATTTTCTCAATTCAAGGTGAGTGACATTGTGTGTTTTGTTTTGTTTGTGAATGATATAAATTTGTCTTGTTGTTGATCTATGTATGCGGGTGGCAATGTTGTTTGATTTGATGTTGTGAATGATATAGATATTGAAATTATGGTATGATTCGTGTGAATAATGATTGTTGTTTGTACCATGTTGTGAAATCTACGAATGATTAGTAGATCTTGGTTTATAAAAAATATTGTATTGCTAAAGGCATGTTAAGATTTGAGCATGGTCATGACTGGATGATGAGCATCTGGATCTTATATATTGTAAATCAGATTTTGATTTAGAGTTGTGAAAGAATTTAGTCTTGAGAAACCCTAATGAAAGAATTAGAAATTTAGAACATGAGAACTTGAGTTTTCACATTTGATATTTTGAGTAATATATCCATAATGAAGAATATTTGAGAATTGTCATTTTGCCTGAATACGAACTATTTTCATAAACAAGGAACCTTTAGAAAACTCCAGTTTGATTGTGCAATCGGATCTAAATTATGAAAAACTGTAGGCCGACAGTCGACTGGCCTACTGTTCAGTCGACTGGTATGACCCTGATGCTGTATTTTAGTTTTCCTTGAAAATTCGCTCTGGACAGTCGACTTAGCTCGTAAGCAGTCGACTGGTCCACTGAGGAAATATTTTGTGAAATTTATTCAGTCCTTTCTGGACAGTCGACCTATGACCTCTTTAAGTCGACTGTTGGTACTTAGAATATTTTTGTAAAAATCTTGGAATTTACCTCGGGTAAGTCGACCGATTCTCTTTTAAGTCGACTGCTATGACTTAGTTTATTTTTGTAAAATCTTGGATAATTGTCCTCTGGACAATCGACTTACCACAGTATAAGTCGACTGGTACTGAAGGATCTTTGTAAACTTGAGTGTTATTTCGAATGATTGGTTTTCAAATAATTCAGTCTATACTTGATCTTCAGTTTAGTATTTGATATTAAGATATTCAGTTAAGCATTTTAAGATATTCAGTTGAGCCACTTGTTTAGTGGAAATTTGATTTAGACAATTGAGTTTGAGTCTCTAGAGGTGTGTGACCCTAGTATACCGGTGTTGAGTTATTTTGTTGAGGCCCGATGAGGCATTTCAGTTATTTAGTTTTGATTTTAGGTCGGTAGGGTACACCACTCTAGGAGATTCGTTGAGTAATTAAATAACCCACAAATATTAAGGACAAGCACTAGTGGTGATATGATGAACGGGAACATGAGTTAAGCACCTCAGTATGGCTTTAGATGTGGGACTTAATCTCCGGAATTATCCAAGTAACTTTCTTGAGATGTGGGATTTATCTCCGGAATTATCCAGGTAAATTACCTGTGATGTGAGATATATCTCCGGAATTATCCAAGTGGTTTGCTTGAGATGTGGGATTGGTCTCCGGAATTATCAAAGTCGAGGCGACGCACATGTGGTATTCATGTGGTCGTGTGTCAATGTTTAGATGTGGGATGATCTCCGGAATTATCCAGGTAAAATGCCTAAGATGTGGGATCTATCTCCGGAATTATCAAGCATGGGCTAATTCTCACAGTTTATCTTTATCTCGTAGTAGTTATCGTGATAGGATTAGTTGCATAACGGGGGATTGAACCCTATGAAGTGAAGACGTTAAGGGCTTGCACCGAACCTATGTAGAATGGGATGCATAGACTTCGACAAGTATGCATTAGAGAGTCTGCATATAGAATATGTGTTTCTTGGCTTGGTTTTATGCACGTGGTTTTCCTGTTTTCTACACCTGACACTTAGTTTAGTTCCACTTGATGTTTTTTTTTATGTTCCTGTCATTTCTTACTTCCCATATTCTTATTTAATACATGTGGTTTCAGAATTTGTGAGGTATGTTCATTTATGTTGTTGTTTGTTTTTATGTCACTCACACCATTTATGGCTGACTCCTTTAGTTTGGGGGTTAGGGATCATCTCTAGCCTCACATGTTGCAGGTTGATGCTTAGAGTTGGAGATTGGATGCTTGAGTTTATTTTTGAGAAAAAGTGACTTAATAAGATTTTGTGTAAATTTGTAAAGGCAAATTTGAGATAGTTTTGTGTTGTAAATAAGAAGAAAATTTGTAGTTGAGATGTTTTAATTTCCGCTGTGCTATGTAAGTGATTGTTGTAATAAAAGTTGAAAAATTTAGTGGTGTTGGTTGTGTTTAATATTATATTGAAGTGGATCGCTGGGAATGTGCCACGTATTTTCTAAGATATCTTATTAGAAATTCGGGGCGCTACAGAAGTTGGTATCAGAGCCTGCTTCAATAGTAATACTAAATATGACATAAAAATAACCTAGGTGTGGACACTAGTGTGTGTCTACCTAGGTGTGGACATTAAAGAGTGAGTATCACATAGAACTGAAATATGATGTTTTACCTTTGGGATACAAGTGAAGTTTTGCCAAAGGATATGGATGTGAGTTTGAATTGTGTGTGATTCTCTAACTTTTCCCTCATTTTGCAGTATTCAAAATGGTTGCACCCAGGGGCAGGAATGGTGGTAACAATGAGGATGGATCTGGTAGTTCTCGAGGAGCGGGAATTGACCTTGAGGCTGAATTTGCCAAGGTATATCAGACGCTGAATACACTGATGGCATTTAATTTGGTGCAAGCTCAAAATCAGCAGCAGAATCCGCAACCAAATCATGGAGCTGGACAGGGATTGGTTAACGCTGATCCTATCAAGCAGATCAAATCCTTTAAGAGGATGAGGCCGTCAGTCTTTGAGGGGCAAACTGATCCAACCGCAGCTGATGATTGGATTAGAAAGATGGAGACAATCTTCGAGGTATCGGAGACTCCGGCAGCCAGCAAGGTGAAGTTGGCTACGATGCAGCTAGAGAAGGATGCTGGTGTCTGGTGGGAGTCGCTGAAGAGGACTTTGGGAGATCAGCCGTTGACTTGGGAAGCTTTTCTGGAGGAGTTCAGAGATCGCTTCTTTCCCCTAGATGTTCAGGAGAAGAAGGCGACTGAGTTCTTGAACCTTCAGCAGGGTAGCATGACCGTGCGGGAGTATGAGACCAAGTTTGCTCAGCTTTCGAGGTATGCGCCAGAGTTGGTCGTGGACGAGGCAAAGAAGGACAAAAAGTTTGAGCAGGGCTTGAGGCCAAACTTGAGGTCGAGGATGATCCCGTTGGGCATCAGACGATTCGACAAGCTGGTCAGGAGAGTAGCTATGACTGAGGAGGACATGGACCAGTTCCAGAAGAGGCAAGATACATGGAACCGGAACAAGAGGCCAGCATCAGGTCAGAGTGGGAAGGGATTCCCCGCGAAGCAGGCCAAGTTCAGTGATCCAGTGCAGAAGGCACCTGCAACTCAGGGAGTGACTTGTTATTACTGCAAGGAGGCAGGACATTACAGGTCAGCATGTCCGAAGTTGGCGAAGCATATTTGTTCCCAGTGTGGGCAGGCAGGACATTCTCAGCCCCATTGTCCACAATTGAGGAAGGATGGTTCTGGTGGAAGCAAATTTTAGAAGAGGCAAGGGCGAGTATTTTTATTAACCGAGGAGGACGCTGGTAACTCGGAAGATGTAATACAGGTTATGCAAGAATTCTGATTTTTATTTTGAATCAATGTAATAAGTAAAACCTTTATTTGAGAACAATTTAAGATTGAGTATCATTCTTATTGTAACAGGAGTTGTTTTAATTAATGGAATAAAGGCAAAGGTTTTATTTGACACTGGTTCATCGCATACTTTTGTATCGCCAAATTTTGCAAAGATCTTAGGTGTGGAACCGAAGTTGTTTCCAGGCAGGGTTTTGTCGGTGGCAACGCCGTCAGGTGAAGAGTTGATTGCGGATCGATATTACGAGGGCTGTGATATCAAGATTGGAGGGAGATTGTTCGGCATCGATTTGATCGAGCTGAAAGTCTTAGGAGTGGATGTCATCGTGGGCATTGATTGGATGGCAATATATGATGCCACAATCGAATGCAAGCAGAAAGAGGTGTTGGTGAAAGCACCAGGTGGACCCGCAGTGACTTTCCAAGGGAAGAAGAAGATTCCGAGGGTGGCTGCAACGGTATCCAAGATGGCTATTTCAGATGAAATCAAGGGCATTCCGGTTGTTCGAGATTTTCCTAAGGTGTTCTTGGATGATTTTCCAGGATTACCGCCGCAGAGAGATGTGGAGTTTTGCATTAATGTTCAGCCGGGGAGTGCGCCGATTTCCAAGGCTCCGTACAGGATGGCACCTGTAGAGCAGGAAGAAGTGAAGAAGCAGATTGAGGAGCTATTGAGCAAAGGGCTTATCAGGCCGAGTTCTTCTCCGTGGGGAGCGCCAATGCTGTTAGTCAAGAAGAAGGATGGGTCGATGAGGATGTGCATTGACTATCGGGAGTTGAATAGGGTGACTATTCAGAACAAGTATCCACTGCCGTGGATTGATGATTTGTTCGACAGGTTTCGAGGAGCAGCGGTGTTTTCGAAGATTGATTTGAGATCGGGGTATCATCAGGTTCGAGTCAAGGAGGAAGATGTGAGTAAGACAGCTTTCAGGACTCGTCATGGTCTCTATGAGTTTTTGGTAATGCCATTCGGGTTGACGAATGCGCCAGCAGTTTTCATGGATATGATGAATCGGGTTTTGAGGCCATTTATTGACTCTTTCGTGGTGGTTTTCATCGACGATATTTTGGTGTATTCAAAGTCGGAGGAGGAGCATTCTATGCACTTGACAGCGGTATTACAGAAATTGCAGGAGCATAGCCTGTATGCCAAGTTGTCGAAGTGTGAGTTTTGGAAGTCTGAGGTAGCTTTACTTGGTCATATCCTTTCTAAGGAGGGAGTAGCTACTGATCCTCAGAAAGTTGAAGCAGTGAAGGATTGGCCCAGGCCAACGTCTGTGAAGGAAGTCAGAAGTTTCTTGGGTTTAGCTGGTTACTACAGGAGATTTATCCAGGGTTATTCTCAGATTGCAGTTCCTTTGACAGGTTTGACCCGGAAGAATGTGGCATTTTTATGGACTGATAAGTGTGAGGAGAGTGCACCTATCTTAGCTTTGCCACAAGCTGGGAAGGATTATGATATCTACAGTGATGCGTCTCTCAGAGGTTTGGGTTGTGTCTTGATGCAAGAAGGCAAGGTTATTGCTTATGGTTCAAGGCAATTGCGTCCGCATGAGAAGAATTATCCGACGCATGATTTGGAGCTAGCAGCTATCATTTATGCCTTAAAGCAGTGGAGGCATTATGTTTATGGTGAGAAGGTTAACATGTACACTGACCACAAGATCCTGAAGTACATTTATCAACAGAAAGATCTAAATCTTCGGCAGAGAAGGTGGTTGGAGGTATTGGAAGACATTCGTCCCGAGATCAAGTATCATCCGGGCAAGGCGAATGTGGTGGCTGATGGACTTGGCAGGAATAGTAGTTTATCAAGTTTGATCACTACTCGAAGAGAGTTGGCAGCAGAGATTGATCAGGCAGGTATCGAGGTGGTGCTGCAAGGTTTAGGGGCATCTTTGGCTCAGTTGAGACTGCAGCCGTCCTTGAGAGAGAGGATTGTGGAAGGTCAGAGATCAGACTCAGAGATTCAGAAGATATTGCAATAGGTTACAGAGGGAAAGCTATCAGAGTTTCGTGTTAAAGATGGAATTCTTTGGATGGGTGAGAGGTTGTATGTTCCAGATAATGCAGATTTGAGAGAGAGTATCTTGCAGGAAGCACACAGTACATTGTTGTCGGTTCATCCAGGAGGCACGAAGATGTACAGGGACATCAAACAGCACTTTTGGTGGTCTGGTATGAAGCGGAATGTAGCAGATTTTGTGGCAAGGTGTCTGACTTGTCAGCAGATCAAAGCAGAAAATCAGAGACCTGGAGGTTTGTTACAGTCGTTGCCCATTCCAGAGTGGAAAAGCGAGAATATCAGTATGGATTTCATCACAGGTTTGCCAAGAAGTTCGAAGGGCAATGACTCGATTTGGGTTATCGTGGACCGTTTGACTAAGTCGGCTCACTTTCTAGCCATGAAGATTACTTGGTCGATGGAGAAATTGGCTGAGTTGTACATTGATGAAATTGTGAGACTTCATGGAGTTCCTGTGTCGATTTTTTCTGACAGAGATGCAAGGTTCACTTCAAGGTTTTGGAAGAGCCTACAAGCAGCTTTAGGCACCAGAACTGATTTCAGTACCGCTTTTCATCCACAGACCGATGGTCAGACTGAGAGGGTGAATCGAGTGCTGGAAGATATGTTGAGGGCTTGTGTTATGGATTTTGGTGGTAGTTGGGAGAGATACTTGGCATTGGTTGAGTTTGCTTATAACAACAGTTACCATGCGAGTATTGGGATGGCACCGTATGAGGCTTTGTACAGGCGGAGGTGCAGGACACCTGTTTGTTGGCACGAGGTTGGCGAGAGGCAGATGTATGGTCCTGAGATCGTACAGCAGACGTCGGAGCAGATTGAGCTGATTCGCAAGAGATTGGTTGAGGCTCAGAGTCGGCAGAAGAGTTATGTTGATACTCGACGAAGAGACTTGGAGTTTGAGGTTGGGGATGCAGTTTTCCTCAAGGTTTCTCCGACCAAAGGAGTGATCAGGTTTGGAAAGGGAGGCAAGTTAGCGCCGAGATATATTGGGCCATACAGGATCGTGGAGCGGATTGGCAAGACAGCATATAGATTGAAGATTCCAGAGGAGTTGGCACAAGTGCATGATGTATTCCATGTGTCATTGTTGAGGAAGTATGTGCCAGATCAGAATCATCAGTTGGCAGAGATTCCTGAAGGATTACAGGTGAACTTGAGTTACAAGGAACGGCCTGTTGAGATCGTTGACCGTAGAGAGAAAGTTCTTAGGAGCAAGGTGATACCTATGGTCTAGGTGTTGTGGAGGACACAGCAGTTCGAGGAAGCTACTTGGGAGCCAGAGGATCGCATGCAGAAGGATTTCCCTGAGCTTTTTGTATGAGTGTATTTCTTTTATGTGATTGTAATTCTTTTGAATGATTGTACCATTGATTGAGTTATAATTCTTCTATTTTGATTGTGTTGTCATATGCAATTGTTTGGACTATGTTCTATTTACGAGATATTGTTTCTTTTGTGAGTATGTGGTTTGGACTCATTAGTAGTAGTTCTGAGGACAGAACTCTTCTAAGGAGGGAGTGATGTAGAACCCCGTATTTTCAAATATTATTTTAAATATTTGAAAATAAATTTAAATTGATTTTTGGAGATTTAATTAATACTTTCTAAAAGATTTATCCTTTTACACGTGCAAAATACGTGCAAATACCTTTTGAGAAGTTTGAAAGTCAAGTTTTCTTCATGAAAAATCATTATTTAATATTTGGGATTTATTTAGTATTTTTCCAGATTTTTCTGAAATTAATTAGAACTATTTGCAAATTTTGAGAAAAGAAGGACCTTTTTGCAAATTTGTCATTTTTAGGGGTTAAAATGTAAAATGTATTTTCTGGACGTTTTGAACAGTACCAATTAAGATTTATGAGTATGTTTTACTTTTAAATCCTAATTTAAATGAATTTGATTGAATTTCCAAGAATAGAGTTATACATGTAAAATTGTATTTTTGACGGGATTATTTTGCAAAATTGATGTGAAACCCTAAAACCTATTTCCGAATTGTTTAAATAGTTTTTCTCCAGCCGTCATTTACTGAAAATACAGATTTTGAGATTGGTTTTGGAGAAGCAAGGAGAATTTTTGGATCTAGCAAAGAGGAAAGCTTTCTCGTGGATTTTCTCAATTCAAGGTGAGTGACATTGTGTGTTTTGCTTTGTTTGTGAATGATATAAATTTGTCTTGTTGTTGATCTATGTATGCGGGTGGCAATGTTGTTTGATTTGATGTTGTGAATGATATAGATATTGAAATTATGGTATGATTCGTGTGAATAATGATTGTTGTTTATACCATGTTGTGAAATCTACCAATGATTAGTAGATCTTGGTTTATAAAAAAAAATTGTATTGCTAAAGGCATGTTAAGATTTGAGCATGGTTATGATTGGATGATGTGTTAGTGTAGGTGCCCTAGAGGCAATACAATGATCAGTATTATTGACATTATGTTCTTTTGATTATATTAATAATTTATTATGCTTCGTATTTACTGCGTTATAAATATTAGCATGATAAATGTCCTTAGATTATTAATACGAACTATATGACCATGAGATTATATATAGTATAATAATCTTAAATGTCCCTAGTCGAGTATTATTATTATTAGGACAGTAATAATACATTGAGACTAGTATGTTGATTGATTGATGACCACCTCTCATGGGTCATTAGTATAGAGATACTAAAATCAATACATAGGTAAATGTAAGAGTACATTGTACTGGACAGACCCACTGTGAGATTCTACATGGAATGAATTAATAAGTGTCATAAGTAATCTCACTGTGATAATGGTGTAATGGTCCTCTGACCTGAAATCATTATATTTCTACACGAAAATTAATGTACTTTGATTCTATCAAAAGTTATCTTTAATCGGGTAATGATAAAGATAGTATTGGGTTCATTATGAATCGTGTGAGAAATATGAATGATCTAGAAGGAATTTAACCCTCCTAATTTTAGGAGCGATATTATCGGCCTCTTGTTTGAGTGAGACTATGAAATGCATGGCCATGCTCAAATATTGATTTGTTTGAATAGTCTACTCATCGATCAAGAAAATAAAGATTAAATTATTAAGAGGATGACACGTCCCATGCCTCTAGTTTAATCTATAATATCAAGGTTAAAAGGATTATATTACATGGAGACATTAGTCACGAAAGGTTTAATTGAATCACCAATTATTATTATTACTTGGGTAGCAATGATGTATTACTAGATGCCGCTCATTGTTTATAATTTTATTATAAGATAATAAAATTATTGCCAACGTAATAATAACCTAAAGGGTCACACACATAGAACGTTTAAAAGGAGTATTAATTTAAATTCGGAATTTAAATGATTCGAAATTAGTTATTTAATTAATTGAGTTGGACTTAATTAATTAAAGGATAATTCGAATTTAAATCAGATTGGTCTTATCAGAAGCCAAACTGATTACGGTTAATTCGAATTTAAATGATAAAACCAAATCAGATTGGTCTTATCAGAAGCCAAACTGATTACGGTTAAGCCCACCTCTTATCTCTCCCTATAAATACATAGAGATGTATTGGATTAGGATGATCTTTGACAAATCTGTTTTCCACAGAAAACCCTAGCCGCTCAACTGTTGAGAGGCAAAAGAGAGAGAGAGAGAGGCAAGCATCATCGGCTAGTACCGGCTCCCTCGATCGTTGGACGATCGGACGTTCGTGTGGACTGCCTTAGAGACGCGGATCTAGCTACTAGGACTGCGTGGTGATTGCAACCTCCATCTTTCAGCCTTCGTAAAGCTCCGAAAGGTAAAATTTTATTTATCCATTATTAGCCATGTCTTGTACACGGATCCCTGGGTTAGGGTTTCGGATCTGTTTTTTTCGCTGCGTTTGTGCCCCGAAACCCTTCATGATGAGCATCTGGATCTTATATATTGTAAATCAGATTTTGATTTAGAGTTGTGAAAGAATTTAGTCTTGAGAAACCCTAATGAAAGAATTAGAAATTTAGAACATGAGAACTTGAGTTTTCACATTTGATATTTTGAGTAATATATTCATAATGAAGAATATTTGAGAATTGTCATTTTGCCTGAATACGAACTATTTTCATAAACAAGGAACCTTTAGAAAACTCCAGTTTGATTGTGTAATCGGATCTAAATTATGAAAAACTGTAGGCCGACAGTCGACTGGCCTACTGTTCAGTCGACTGGTATGACCCTGATGCTGTATTTTAGTTTTCCTTGAAAATTCGCTCTGGACAGTCGACATAGCTCGTAAGCAGTCGACTGGTCCACTGAGGAAATATTTTGTGAAATTTATTCAGTCCTTTCTAGACAGTCGACCTATGACCTCTTTAAGTCGACTGTTGGTACTTAGAATATTTTTGTAAAAATCTTAGAATTTACCTAGGGTAAGTCGACCGATTCTCTTTTAAGTCGACTGCTATGACTTAGTTTATTTTTGTAAAATCTTGGATAATTGTCCTCTGGACAGTCGACTTACCACAGTATAAGTCGACTGGTACTGAAGGATCTTTGTAAACTTGAGTGTTATTTCGAATGATTGGTTTTCAAATAATTCAGTCTATACTTGATCTTTAGTTTAGTATTTGATATTAAGATATTCAGTTAAGCATTTGATTTTAAGATATTCAGTTGAGCCACTTGTTTAGTGGAAATTTGATTTAGACATTTGAGTTTGAGTCTCTAGAGGTGTGTGACCCTAGTATACCGGTGTTGAGTTATTTTGTTGAGGCCCAATGAGGAATTTCAATTATTCAGTTTTGATTTTAGGCCGGTAGGGTACACCACTCTAGGAGATTCGTTGAGTAATTAAATAACCCACAAATATTAAGGATAGGCACTAGTGGTGATATGATGAACGGGAACATGAGTTAAGCACCTCAGTATGGCTTTAGTTGTGGGACTTAATCTCCAAAATTATACAAGTAACTTTCTTGAGATGTGGGATTTATCTCCGGAATTATCCAGGTAAATTACCTGTGATGTGAGATATGTAATGCCCTGATTTTTCAATTTAATGAAAAATTATTTTATTTTGCACGTAGTGCGCACATGCAATATTTTGATTGAATTAAATCTTATAATTATTTTTTATGAGGTGTATAAATATTTAAATATGTGTTTTCAAATTATTTTATACAAAAGCCCTTTCTTTAAATGGATAGAAAGCCTTATTTTAATTAGATTAAAAGGCCTTTTTCTTAAAGCCCAAAATGTAATTTATTTATTTTATTTTAAATAACTATTTTGGCCCAAAACTAAAGCCCATGGATTAATCTATTTTTTATTTAACTTGTCATGTAGAAGACAATTTAAATACTATTTTATTTTTGTACAAAATTTAATGTACAACTTTTTGGATCAAGTGGCATGCACGTGTATTGCACGTACACGTCCAACATGCACAAAAAGTGCTAGGCCGGATTGTATTCTTTTGGAGGGAGATTTAAAAATTGTAATGGTGATCATGGTGGTGGTTATTTAGATGTGGGTAGTTATTGCAACTCCTACTCTAATCTTGGCCCTCCATCCTACAACCAACTAGTTAATCCTAGCCCTTCATTCTATTTGATTTCTAGTATAAATACCCCCCTCCATGGCTAGTTATTCTTGTGCCTTTTAATCCTTCCAAACCTATAGTCTAATAGCATTATTTAGTAGTTAGTTGTGAGTTAAAAAGATTGAGAGAATTGTGTGGGATTGTGCTTGCTTTCAATCAAGGAGAAGAAGGAGAGGCCGGCCATTCTAAGGAGGAGCTCGGTTAGTGCTTGCGGAGCATGTGCGCGCATCATCTAGGAGGAGGTGTATTTCGTCGCAAAGGACCTTTGTTGTTTTTGTGTTGTTTCTCTCCATACAAGGTGGGTAAAATTCTCCATATTTCTAAAGTAGAAATGCTTGTTAGAATGAATGAATGATAGTGGGTTTAATTTTCCATATTTCTAATTAGGAATGATGCTAGTATGATGTTGAAACATGATGCATGAAAAATATTAATAAGAATACATTTAATTGGAAAGTTAGTCTATGAATTGATTGGAATAATTATGAATAACTTGTATGTGGTTTTATTATTAAAATTGAGTTGTGGGTAAAGATTTCCCTATTCTTAAAGTAGAATTGCATGCTAGTTTAATTAGAAATTTGAAGCATGAAATTGATTAAGAAAGAGCACACCTTAATTACGACTTTCTTGAATGATTGAGATGTGAACATGTAAATTGATAAGTGGTTATATATATTGTGATGTACATGATTTGATTAGAAGCGTAGGTTGATTAATGAAACCACATTTGTTACTATCAAAGAATTACACACAAAGTTAGTAGTTTGAGTTTTACCATTTCATATGTTAAATGGACCCTTTGTGTTGATATGGGGTGAATAAATTTAAATATGAGTTGTATGTAGATAAATGCTTAAAATCAGTAGATTAATGTGAAATGTATTGACAAAAAAAAAAGATTAGAGGACTATGAGGCAAAGAAACATCAAAAAGAGAAAAATGGTAGTGTTAGAATGCATAATTTGAATTAATGGTTTGAAAATATGTTTTATTATTACAAAAAAATTATTTTACTCACACCGATATATAAATTATGTGAAGTAGAATAAATCTGGAATTATACAGTACATTTTGATGAGAGCAAAATGAAATAAAGATTAGTTGAACATCGAAACATTGTAATAACAGAGAGAGTTGTCTTAAATTACTTTCGAGTTGTACCTATGACAACCCGAGCCTATAGCTCGAGTGGTCGGGATGCCTTTGGTTGCTACAGTAACGTGCGGGTGTCCTTGAGGGTTGTTGGTTCGAATACTACTGGCACCAAACTTTTTGCGTTTTGAAAAAAAAAATGAACAGGCCGAGAGCTCTTATGGCTCTCTGCTGCTCTTTATGTCGACTGGCGCAAACGGCCCAGTGGCCTAGGCCTTCGGCTGTGTCCTTGGGGTGCCGAGTTCGAATCCTACCCTCGGCAAGAATGAAGAAATTATTTTTTGGGGGTTTTACTTGTCAAAAAATTGTGAAAAAAATATGGTTATTCTCATAAAAATATAAGGGACTTTATAAAAATGATTTGGGCATTATTTGAAAGAGATAAACTATGGTTTGTGAATAAAAAGCATAAATAGAACTATGGTTCTAGATTATACACTTTGTGAAAAATTGTAACTTATAAGAATAAATTGAAATGAATAATTAGAAGATGATTTGGCAAAAAGAAACTTTGTTGTGTGACATATTGCAATTTATTCTCACTTGAGAATAATGTGGAAAAATATGAAGTATGACTATTCATTAGTGATGTGAATTTCAAATGTGAAATTATTAATTGATAAAGTGCATGAGTTCATGTATGGTTGTGGATTAATGAATGGATTAGAGATCATGTTAATGCAAAAAGAAATCTGTTGGTTATGAATATGAATTTTGTGAGTTATAAGTGCTCAAAAGTGGAAATTGTGAATTTAAATTGAAATGAAAGAGTAGCTAAGTCTCCCCCGGCATTTGGAAAGAAATGAAAATGAAATATTGAAATGAAAGACCAAGGTTGGTCATGTTGAATAGATGAATAAGTCTGGTTTAGTGGAGAGGCTAACTCTAAAGCTTTGATTTTATTCATGATTCTATTAAATTAAGAATAGTGCATAGTGAAGATGTGATGAAAGTGAGAGAAAACATGAGTACGAGAACTAGAGTTTACGGTGCGGGTGTGTGAGCCACATAATGCATGCTTGATGAGTCAAGACATGGCGTGGGCACAACTCAGTAATGATCGGACTTTAGCCACGCTTGTGGGATGCTTGGTGACTACAAGAGGATCGTGTTCAGGGAGGAGGCTGAATTGCCACAGAATGCATGCTTGATGAGTCAAGACAAGGCGTGGGATTTCCCTCCAGGATCCAGAACACGTGCTTGTACTCATAGATCATCTAGGATACTCACCGTAGTTACAGCAGTAGATTAAGTCATTGCGAGGGATTGAACCCTACAAAGATGAAGAACGATTAAGAGGCTTGCCCTCGGACCTATGTATTATGGGATGCATAGAATCCGAACAAGTGCGCATTAGTGTCATCTAATATAATTAACTGCATTAAGGATTAAGTGCACAATCACAACACGACATCAATAGGGTAGTCCCTTTATTTGAAATGTGACAAGTTTGTGTTTTTTAAATATGGAAAATTAAGTTATACTATTTCCGGCATAGAGAGGATGGCCGTGTATAATGATCGTCGGTTGAATAAACTGACGTACCCACAGTCTTATATGCAGGTAAATGGCTTGATAAAGATTAAAGAGGAATGGATGCTTAAAGATTATACCATGTTGTTGTACATTTATTTAATTATTGTAAATTTTACTTCCGCTGTGCAAATGAAAAGTGTAATATGGATGTAAACTCTGATGTAAGATGAAAAGTTTAAATTTTCTTGTAAAATTGTACTAAAGGAAGTGGAAAGATCCTGTAGAACATCTCGAATTCAGTGTATTTGGGATTCGGGGCATTACAGAGTGGTATCAGAGCCACGCTTCCACGTTTCCACACTTGTACAAATTTATAAGGAACGACACCCTAGATGTGGACATTAGAGTGTGTGTTTGAGTCTAGAGATTTAAATGTAAGTGACTTACATTTGTGTTGCTCTAAGATTTATGCATCTTTCTCTCTACTTCTAAGATGGCTGATCATTTCGACCCTGCTGGAGATGACGACTGGCATATCATTGAGGAGGAGTACCATCCTGGACAAGTTGATTCCGAGGACGAGTACTATCCAGGGCAAGCAGATTCTGACGGTGAAGAATGGCCTGAATCCCAGAGATCACCCCACCTCCGGATTCATCTGATGACTCTTCTTCTGACGAAGAAAAGAACCAGTTCCAAATAGTCTGGTGACTTCTTTTCAGTGGCAGGTAGAGACACTGCGAGAGAGAGTCGGATTATTGGAGGCTCAGCTGGCAAAGCGCAAGGACGACTATTCTGTTCTCAGTCATCGTATATGGGAACTTGAGAAGAAGAAGAACCTGACAGATGTGCTGAAGGATGAAGTTGATGAACTACGGGAAGAACTTCGAGCAGCGAAGAGGACCCGTAGGAGTTAGACTGTTGTAGCTTCTATTATTTTCCATTCTGATGTCAAAAATGTTTTTTTATTCGAATGTATAAACTTTGGAATTCAATGAAATGCAAGTTGCTTTAAATTCTTGTCTTATACTTCGAATTTAATGGATCTTTTGCATCAGAATATGTCGAGAAGAGGAGCTAGAAATGGGGAAGGTTTGGATCTAGAAACGAAACTTGCGAGGGTCTATCAGATGCTCAACGCAGTGGCTATGAACCAAAACCAAGCAAGGGGGCCGGTGAATCCACTGCCCGAAGCGATCAAACTAGTGGAATCGTTCAAGCGAATGAAACAACCCATTTTCGAAGGGAAGTCAAACCTAGATGCGGCTGACAACTGGATCCGTCAAGTGGAGACAATCTTTGAGGTGTTGGAGACCCCTGAGGGCAGTAAGGTCAAATTGGCGACTCTGCAACTTGAGAAGGACGCGGCTGTGTGGTGGCAGTCGATGAAGAGGACCATGGGAGGTATAGTGCTTGGTTGGGAGGAATTTCTGGAAGAATTCCGCAGTCACTATTTCCCCTCCGACGTCCAAGAGAAGAAGGCAATGGAGTTTCTGTCGCTACAGCAAGGTAGCATGTCGGTGAGAGCGTATGAGACCAAGTTTACTCAGCTCTCTAGGTATGCTCCTGAACTGGTGATGGAGGAGGCTAAGAAGGCTCGTAAGTTCGAGCATGGATTGAGGCCGAGCTTGAGGTCCCGGATGATACCTCTTGGTATCAGGAGATTCGACAAGCTGGTCAAGAGGGCAGCAGCGACGGAAGCAGATATGGAGCAATTCCAAGTTGTTCAGAACTGGAGGAACAACTGGCAGTCTGGAAAGCGGCCTGCACATTCTGGGAGTTTCAAGGGACAACCATCTGCACAGAGGTTCAAACCGACAGGGGCGAACGCTATTAGTGTGGCTGGAAGGCCTGGGAACAATGTGGTGAGACCTCCTGCGGTGACTTGCTTCAACTGTGGTGAAATGGGACATTACCAATCTCAATGTCTCAAACCACGAAAGGAGAATCGCAATGTGCCAATGCAGCAGACTGGGAAGAGACCGTACCAACCAGGGCGAGTATTTGCCTTGACGGAAGCTGATGCTGATGAGGTCGATCATGTCATCACTGGTACGAGGGCTGATGTTTAGTGGTTTTGTCATTTCTTTTCCCGCTTATATTGTGAAACTGTTACGTAATGGTGTGTATTATGTAACAGGCGAACTTTATCTTAATGGAATGAAAGTTGTTGTGTTGTTCGATACTGGATCCTCTCATACATTTGTGTCTCCAAAATTTGCTAAAGTGTTGGGAGTTGAACCAAAGATTTTTCCAGGCAAGATCTTAGCAGTAGCTACTCCATCAGGGAAAACTTTAACCACTGATCGGTACTATGCTGATTGCGAGATTGTGATTGGGGATCGAATCTTTGGCATTGATCTGATCGAGCTGACTATCTTGGGAGTCGATGTTATCATTGGCATTGATTGGATGTCGGTGTACAGTGCAAGCATCGAGTGCAAGACCAAGACGGTAACAGTGAAGGCACCAGGTGGACCTGAAGTCACTTTCCAAGGGAAGCAGAAGTGTTCTAGGCTGGTGGCAGCTATCCGCAAGGAAGAGACTCCTGTGGAAGTGCAAGGGATTCCTGTGGTTCGGGACTATCCTACTGTGTTCTTGGAAGATTTTCCTGGTTTACCCCCGCATCGTGATGTATAGTTCAGCATCACTGTTCAACCGGGAAGTGCACCCATTTCTAAGGCACCTTATAGGATGGCTCCAGTGGAACAGGATGAGGTGAAACGGCAGATTGAGGAACTGTTGGAGAAAGGCTTTATTCAACCTAGTGCGTCACCTTGGGGAGCACCAGTGCTTTTGGTAAAGAAGAAGGATGGATCGATGAGAATGTGTATCGATTACCGGGAGCTGAATAAGGTCACTGTTCAGAATAAGTATCCTATTCCTCGAATTGATGACTTGTTCGATCGTCTACAAGGAGCAGCTGTTTTCTCCAAAATAGATCTTCGATTAGGTTATCACCAAGTTCGAGTGAAAGCTGAAGATGTGCACAAAACTGCATTTAGAACTCGACATGGGCATTACGAATTCTTAGTTATGCCTTTTGGAGTGACGAATGCACCCGCAATCTTCATGGATTTGATGAACAGAGTTCTGAGGCCGTTCATTGATTCTTTCGTCGTGGTGTTTATCGACGATATCCTCGTGTACTCCAAGTCAGAAGAGGAGCATACTGAGCATTTGGCAGCAGTTTTGAAGAAGCTGGAAGAGCAGAAGTTGTACGCCAAGTTATCCAAGTGTGATTTCTGGAAATCTGAAGTGGCATTCCTAGGTCACATCCTTTCTAAGGAGGGAGTGGCAACTGACCCTCAGAAGATAGAGGCAGTGAGAGATTGGGCTAGGCCCACTACAGTGAAGGAAGTCAGAAGTTTCCTTGAAATGACTGGATACTACAGGAGATTCATTCAAGGTTATGCTCAGTTAGCCATACCGCTTACTGGACTGACCAAGAAGAATGTGAGTTTCAAGTGGTCTGAGCAATGTGAGGCGAGCTTTCAGGAGTTGAAAGATAAACTGACTACTGCACCTATTTTGGCTTTGCCTAGAGCAGGTGTTGAGTATGATGTTTATAGTGATGCTTCACATCGTGGGCTTGGTTGTGTCCTAATGCAAGAAGGAAGAGTAATCGCTTATGGGTCTAGGCAACTACGACCGCATGAGAAGAATTACCCGACTCATGATCTGGAGTTGGCTGCGATTATCTTTGCTTTGAAGCAATAGAGGCACTACGTGTACGGTGAGAAGTTGAACATGTACACGGACCACAAGAGCTTAAAATATATATATCAGCAGAGGGATCTGAATCTGAGGCAGCAGAGATGGTTGGAAGTGCTTGGGGACATGCGACCTGAGATCAAGTATCATCCTGGGAAAGCTAATGTTGTGGCGGACGCACTTAGTCGCAAGAGCAGTTTAGCCAGTTTGATTACAACTCAGAAGCATCTGATTGAGGAATTGGACCGAGCAGGTATTGAAGTTGTCTTGCAAAGATTGGGAGCATTTTTGGCTCAGTTGAGGCTTCAGCCTACTCTGAATACAAGGTTCATTTCAAGTCAGGAGGTTGATGCTGATATTTTGGAGATGAAGGAGCAGGTTGGCGCTGGCAGGTTGCCCGGATTTCAAATCAAGGATGGAGTGCTGTGGTTCGGAGATAGGCTATGTGTTCCAAATCAGGCGGACCTGAAAGAGAGTATTCTTCAGGAGGCACATGCTACTCTTTTGTCGGTACATCCTAGAAGTACTAAGATATACAAAGACATCAAACAGCATTTCTGGTGGTCAGGTTTGAAGCGGGATGTGGCTGAATTTGTGGCGAAGTGTGAGGTTTGTCAGCAAGTCAAAGCCGAAAATCAGAGACCCGGAGGTCTATTACAGCCGTTACCTATTCCGGAATGGAAGTGGGATAACATCAGTATGGATTTCATTACGGGATTGCCTAAGAGTCCTAAAGGCAATGATGCGATTTGGGTTATAGTCGATCGACTAACCAAGTCCGCTCACTTTTTGGCGATGAAACTCACTGCTTCGATGGACAAGTTAGCTGAGTTGTATGTTGGTGAGATTGTTCGACTTCATGGTGTTCTGTCAACTATTGTGTCTGATCGAGATGCGCGGTTTACTTCGCATTTCTGGAGGAGTCTTCAGACAGCTTTGGGTACCAAGACAGATTTCAGCACTGCTTTTTATCCGCAAACTGATGGGCAGACCGAGAGAGTCAGTCGCATTCTTAAGGATATGCTTCGGTGTTGTATACTAGACTTTGGAGGCAGTTAGGAAAGTCATTTACCTTTGGTGGAATTTGCCTACAACAACAGTTTTCAGACCAGTATCGGGATGGCGTCGTATGAAGCTTTGTATGGCAGGAAGTGCAGGACGCCTGTTTGTTGGTTTGAAGTTGGGGAGCGGCAGTTGTTTGGTCCTGAGCTTGTACAGCAAACCTCTGAGAAGATTGTTCTGATCAAAAAAAGGTTGGTGGAAGCTCAGAGCAGGCAGAAAAGCTATGCAGACAACCGGAGAAGGGACCTTGAGTTCGAGGTCGGTGACTTCGTCTTTCTGAAGGTATCACCCAGTAAAGGTGTGGTTCGATTTGGCAAGGGCGGGAAGTTAGCCCCGAGGTTTATAGGCCCGTATAAGATATTGAAAAGGATCGGGAAAACTGCTTACCGGCTTGAATTACCGAAAGAGTTGTCTCAGGTGCACAATGTCTTTCATATGTCTATGCTGAGAGGTAATATTCCAGATACGAGTCATCATTTGCCTGAAGTGCCAGAAGGTTTGCAATTGGATCTGAATTACATCGAGTCTCCTGTCGAGATTGTTGATCGTCGAGAGAAAGTCTTGAGGAATAAGACGATACCGATGGTCAAGGTAGCCTGGAGAAACCATTTGGTTGAAGAGGCTACTTGGGAGTCTGAGGAGAGGATGTTGAAGGACTCTCCTGAGCTTTTTGCTTGATCTGTATTTTTGTATCATTTTGTTCTTGTTTGAGTGTTGTATTTTTGTTTCTCGCTCTTGACTGTAGTTCCGAGGATGGAACTATTCTAAGGAGGGAGTGTTGTAATGCCCTGATTTGTCAATTTAATGAAAAATTATTTTATTTTGCACGTAGTGTGCATGTGCAATATTTTGATTGAATTAAATCTTATAATTATTTTTTATGAGGTGTATAAATATTTAAATATGTGTTTTCAAATTATTTTATACAAAAGCCCTTTTCTTTAAATGGATAGAAAGTCTTATTTTAATTAGATTAAAAGGTCTTTTTCTTAAAGCCCAAAATGTAATTTATTTATTTTATTTTAAATAACTATTTTGGCCCAAAACTAAAGCCCATGGATTAATCTATTTTTTATTTAACTTGTCATGTAGAAGACAATTTAAATACTATTTTATTTTTGTACAAAATTTAATGTACAACTTTTTGGATCAAGTGGCATGCACGTGTATTGCACGTACACGTGCAACATGCACAAAAAGTGCTAGGCCGGATTGTATTCTTTTGGAGGGAGATTTAAAAATTGTAATGGTGATCATGGTGGTGGTTATTTAGATGTGGGTAGTTATTGCAACTCCTACTCTAATCTTGGCCCTCCATCCTACAACCAACTAGTTAATCCTAGCCCTTCATTCTATTTGATTTCTAGTATAAATACCCCCCTCCATGGCTAGTTATTCTTGTGCCTTTTAATCCTTCCAAACCTATAGTCTAATAGCATTATTTAGTAGTTAGTTGTGAGTTAAAAAGATTGAGAGAATTGTGTGGGATTGTGCTTGCTTTCAATAAAGGAGAAGAAGGAGAGGTCGGCCATTCCAAGGAGGAGCTCGGTCAGTGCTTGTGGAGCGTGTGCGCGCATCATCTAGGAGGAGGTGTATCTCGTCGCAAAGGACCTTTGTTGTTTTTGTGTTGTTTCTCTCCATACAAGGTGGGTAAAATTCTGCATATTTCTAAAGTAGAAATGCTTGTTAGAATGAATGAATGATAGTGGGTGTAATTTTCCATATTTCTAATTAGGAATGATGCTAGTATGATGTTGAAACATGATGCATGAAAAATATTAATAAGAATACATTTAATTGGAAAGTTAGTCTATGAATTGATTGGAATGATTATGAATAACTTGTATGTGGTTTTATTATTAAAATTGAGTTGTGGGTAAAGATTTCCCTATTCTTAAAGTAGAATTGCATGCTAGTTTAATTAGAAATTTGAAGCATGAAATTGATTAAGAAAGAGCACACATTAACTACGACTTTCTTGAATGATTGAGATGTGAACATGTAAATTGATAAGTGGTTATATATATTGTGATGTACATGATTTGATTAGAAGCGTAGGTTGATTAATGAAACCACATTTGTTACTATCAAAGAATTACACACAAAGTTAGTAGTTTGAGTTTTACCATTTCATATGTTAAATGGACCCTTTGTGTTGATATGGGGTGAATAAATTCAAATATGAGTTGTATGTAGATAAATGCTTAAAATCAGTAGATTAATGTGAAATGTATTGACAAAAAAAAAAGATTAGAGGACTATGAGGCAAAGAAACATCAAAAAGAGAAAAATGGTAGTGTTAGAATGCATAATTTGAATTAATGGTTTGAAAATATGTTTTATTATTACAAAAAAATTATTTTACTCACACTGATATATAAATTATGAGAAGTATAATAAATCTGGAATTATACAGTACATTTTGATGAAAGCAAAATGAAATAAAGATTAGTTGAACATCGAAACGTTGTAATAACAGAGAGAGTTGTCTTAAATTACTTTCGAGTTGTACCTATGACAACCCGAGCCTATAGCTCGAGTGGTCGGGATGCCTTTGGTTGCTACATTAACATGCGGGTGTCCTTGAGGGTTGCTGGTTCGAATACTACTGGCACCAAACTTTTTGCGTTTTGAAGAAAAAAAAATGAACAGGCCGAGAGCTCTTATGGCTCTCTGCTGCTCTTTATGTCGACTGGCGCAAACGGCCCAGTGGCCTAGGCCTTCGGCTGTGTCCTTGGGGTGCCGAGTTCGAATCCTACCCTCGGCAAGAATGAAGAAATTATTTTTTGGGGTTTTTACTTGTCAAAAAATTGTGAAAAAAATATGGTTATTCTCATAAAAATATAAGGGACTTTATAAAAATGATTTGGGCATTATTTGAAAGAGATAAACTATGGTTTGTGAATAAAAAGCATAAATAGAACTATGGTTCTAGATTATACACTTTGTGAAAAATTATAACTTATAAGAATAAATTGAAATGAATAATTAAAAGATGATTTGGCAAAAAGAAACTTTGTTGTGTGACATATTGCTATTTATTCTCACTTGAGAATAATGTGGAAAAATATGAAGTATGACTATTCATTAGTGATGTGAATTTCAAATGTGAAATTATTAATTGATAAAGTGCATGAGTTCATGTATGGTTGTGGATTAATGAATGGATTAGAGATCATGTTAATGCAAAAAGAAATCTGTTGGTTATGAATATGAATTTTGTGAGTTATAAGTGCTCAAAAGTGGAAATTGTGAATTTGAATTGAAATGAAAGAGTAGCTAAGTCTCCCCCGGCATTTGGAAAGAAATGAAAATGAAATATTGAAATAAAAGACCAAGGTTGGTCATGTTGAATAAATGAATAAGTCCGGTTTAGTGGAGAGGCTAACTCTAGAGCTTTGATTTTATTCATGATTCTATTAAATTAAGTATAGTGCATAGTGAAGATGTGATGAAAGTGAGAGAAAACATGAGTGCGAGAACTAGAGTTTACGGTGCGGGTGTGTGAGCCACATAATGCATGCTTGATGAGTCAAGACATGGCGTGGGCACAACTCAGTAATGATCGGACTTTAGCCACGCTTGTGGGATGCTTAGTGACTGCAAGAGAATCGTGTTCAGGGAGGAGGTTGAATTGCCACAGAATGCATGCTTGATGAGTCAAGACATGGCGTGGGATTCCCCTCCAGGGTCCAGAACACGTGCTTGAACTCATAGATCATCTAGGATAGTCTCCGTAGTTACAGTAGTAGATTAAGTCATGGCGAGGGATTGAACCCTACAAAGATGAAGAACGATTAAGAGGCTTACCCTCGGACCTATGTAGTATGGGATGCATAGAATCCGAACAAGTGCGCATTAGTGTCATCTAATATAATTAACTGCATTAAGGATTAAGTGCACAATCACAACACGACATCAATAGGGTAGTCCCTTTATTTGAAATGTGACAAGCTTGTATTTGTTAAATATGGAAAATTAAGTTATACTATTTCCGGCATAGAGAGGATGGCCGTGTATAATGATCGTCGGTTGAATAAACTGACGTACCCACAGTCTTATATGCAGATAAATGGCTTGATAAAGATTTAAGAGGAATGGATGCTTAAAGATTATACCATGTTGTTGTACATTTATTTAATTGTTGTAAATTTTACTTCCGCTGTGCAAATGAAAAGTGTAATATGGATGTAAACTCTGATGTAAGATGAAAAGTTTAAATTTCCTTGTAAAATTGTACTAAAGGAAGTGGAAAGATCCTGTAGAACATCTCGAATTCAGTGTATTTGGGATTCGGGGCGTTACAAGATATATCTCCGGAATTATCCAAGTGGTTTGCTTGAGATGTGGGATTGATCTCCGAAATTATTAATGTCGAGGCGACGCACATGTGGTATTCATGTGGTGATGTGTCAATGTTTAGATGTGGGATGATCTCCGGAATTATCCAGGTAAAATGCCTGAGATGTGGGATCTATCTCTGGAATTATCAAGCATGGGCTAATTCTCACAGTTTATCTTTATCTCGTAGTAGTCATCATGATAGGATTAGTTGCATAACGGGGGATTGAACCCTATGAAGTGAAGACGTTAAGGGCTTGCACCGAACCTATGTAGAATGGGATGCATAGACTTCGACAAGTACGCATTAGAGAGTCTGCATATAGAATATGTGTTTCTTGGCTTGGTTTTATGCACGTGGTTTTCCTGTTTTCTACACCTGACACTTAGTTTAGCTCCACTTGATGTTTTTTTTTATGTTCCTGTCATTTCTTACTTCTCATATTCTTATTTAATACATGTGGTTTCAGAATTTGTGAGGTATGTTCATTTATGTTGTTGTTTGTTTTTATGTCACTCACACCATTTATGGCTGACCCCTTTAGTTTGGGGGTTAGGGATCATCTCTAGCCTCACATGTTGCAGGTTGTTGCTTAGAGTTGGAGATTGGATGCTTGAGTTGGTTTTTGAGAAAAAGTGACTTAATAAGATTTTGGGTAAATTTGTAAAGGCAAATTTGAGATAGTTTTGTGTTGTAAATAAAAAGAAAATTTGTAGTTGAGATGTTTTAATTTCCGCTGTGCTATGTAAGTGATTGTTGTAATAAAAGGTGAAAATTTTAGTGGTGTTGGTTGTGTTTAATATTATATTGAAGTGGATCGCTGGGAATGTGCCACGTATTTTCTAAGATATCTTATTAGAAATTCGGGGCGCTACACCCTAAATTCCGAAATCTCCTCTTATCCTCTTCGACCTCCAACCATCACCATCATCCTTGGCGTTTCCCCCAGCCGATCCTCACCGTCACCAGTTCTCCACTGTCAGTGTCAACATCATCATTGACCTCTATCAGCCCTAACTCCGAAGTCCCCTAACCCCACCATCACTTCCATTCCTTCCCGGGTACTTCCTTCACTCGAAGACAGCCCTAACCCCACCATCATTTCCATCCAGCCCGACCTCCATCCAACATGACCCGAACTTGACCCGAAGTCGCCCTCGCCACATTGTCCCTGCCATTGTGCTGTTGTTTAGTTGTTGTCTGATACAGTCCTACTAAGAACTGAATCTTTTCATATATCAGTCCTTCAGTAGTTTTTATCTTGTGAGGGGATATTTGCAAATAACCCAAGTTTCTTTTGCTTTTGTTAGGGTATCAGGAATTTTCTAGAAACGTGCAGTGCGCGTGTCTTCATTTCCTTATAAACCCAAATCATGTAATAGAATTGGTATGAATGAATATGAATTAAGCTCTATCCTTTATCTTCTTCCTTCTCCTTGTTCTTCTTCTTCCTCCTACTGTTTTCTTTCTTTTTCTTAATTGATTCATGGATGTTATTAGGAGTTACGGCGATCCATCACTCAATCGGATCGGAATCGTAACAATGGTATCAGAGCCAACCGATCTAAGCCAAAGAGTGAAGAATATAGAGATTTCGATGGATAGCCTACAAGATCAGGTGATCGATTTGCAATTACAAAGTGATGATATTCTAAGTTGGTTGTGTAGCCTTGTTGAAAGAAATTTCCGAAACAAAGAAGAAGCCCCTTATGCTTCAACCCCTAGATTGCCAACCCTAAACTTCCCAAAGCCTTCATTAATGGGCGACGAAGCCAAAGCCCCTTTCACGGACTCCATCCACCACGCCCCCACCAACCACATCCTCTACTCCAACCGCTCTGCCGTCACCAACTTCCCCAACTCCATTTCCCTGTCGAAACCTCCGCCCCCTTCACCGCCCATCACTGCGACCCCCCATTCCGATCGATTTCCACCTCATACACCCCTTTTCGATACTAGATCATCAAAATCCAACATCCCCAATCCCAGGGAGACCTCCTCATCCAACTCTCTACCACCATCTTCAAGGGCGACGACCTCTCCTCCTTCATCTACCACGCCTTCGACAACCGCACCACCAAGTACAAATTCCTATCCGATGCTTACTCCTCCATGTCATCCTCTTCCCGAAATGCCCCCGATGCCCAAACCGACTGCTATTACGAATACTATTGCCCCCTCTCTGCTCCTTGGCTCCTTCTTATCTATTCCCTCAGTGTTCGGCGGCTCTTCCTCTCCAAAATTCCGCACCTCACCATGTGTTCGACGAAATCTCCAAGAGAACCAAGAAGTGGACTCCTCAAATTTCAACCTTATTTTCTCAAGCTCCAACTGCTCACCAGGTATTCGACCAAATGCCATTGACTGCTACTTGAAGTTGCTTGTGAGGCTTTGTCATATCTATGATCTCGGAGGAGGTGCTGCTACAAGCAAGGGCGATGAACTTCAGCTTGTGCGCAGTAATACCCGTCGTTCCATTCCTTCACAAGCTTATGAAGAAGCACATCAATGGTTGTATCTACAGAAACATATGGCCAATATACTCTCTCTTCTGGTTGATTCTATTGAAGGCATGGGTGAAGAATCTCTGGTGTTAACATTGGAAAAATTTAGTCATCTTGAATTTCTTATTCAGTTTTAGGACAAGGGTTGTGAAGGGCTTCCATTAAATCAGGCAGCTCCTTTCTTTGCAAATTTAGATCTAGACATGCCGGCTATTCTTGTTCTTGCAACCCAAGTCCATGACTGGATTTTGGAAAACATGGCTACGTCAATTGCGGCAAAAGAAATTGTAACTCTTGGTTTCTCGGATCTTGATGTCAATATGACTGACGCATATGCAAGTAGTAATACAATGGCCCCAGTAGCTCCAGGTAGGAGTTCTGTGCACAACACTTTCTTACTCTAGAAGCCAAACTTTGGTGGAGGGTGTCTCTAAAGCATGTGTGGTCAAACATGCTAGTGATATTAAAGGACATTCTGTTAAGGTTTTGAATTGCCATGATTCAATGATATATATACTAGCACCCGTGAGGTATGCTACTGTGTATGGATGTTCAGATGCAACTGTTGTTCTTGGTGCTATCGGTAAGGTTGTCAGAGTAGAACACTGTGAAAGAGTACAAATTATTACAACTGCAAAACACATTTGTATTGCAAATTGTCATGAATGCGTGTTCTTCTTGGGGGTTAACGAACAACCCCTATTTCTCGGCGACAGTCATAAAATACAAGTAGCACCATACAACCCCTACTATTGTCAATTGGTGGAGCACATGAGTCAAGTTGGCGTTGATCCTACTGTTAATAGATGGAATGAGCCATTGGTATTGGGTTTGATTGATCCACACGATTCACTATCTCATCCTGTAGGGGTGTCTGACGTTCAAAGGTATGATCCTACATATCAAGCAAGTCAGCTGCATTTTGAAGATCGGGAAAGTCGATATGGAAATCCTATTATTGTGCTTAATTCAATCACGACTATTGAGAAAAGGCCCCGGCAGATGAGGCTATGGTGTGAGTTTGCCAATGCTGTTGGGTACCTCAATCAGATTCTCTCTGAAGGACTTTTGAAGTTTATTCATTGGGATTTTCTTAAACTTGCAAAAAGCAAGCCTACCAATGTCCTAACAGTATTGGGTGGAGTGGCGAGTCAAAAGCTCAAGGCAGTGTGCATTGAAGCAGGTATGTTCGCTCTAAGGAAGAGAAGAGTACATGTAACCCAGGAGGCTCATGAATTGCTCCAGCCCGCAGACAAGAATTTGAAAACAATGGCTATTGAGTTTGCTGGATATCATCTGTACAATGATCTTAGGTGGAACATCAGCAGACCCCAAGGTTTGGAGGCTGTGATGCGTGTAAAATGTGGCCACGGTCTTCAAGTTCAAGAATTTTCGGAAAACTTCTGCAAACGCATTCCAACTGATATTGATCTTCCGACAATTGCTACATCTAAAGAGATTAGTGATGCATCTAAGGAAACTATGGATGGATGCTCTGCAATTCCCAATCAGTCAGAACTTGCCAACAAGGATGTACCCATTCATATCGCAGAACATATCACACCTACCTCTAAGAGTTCAGAGAATGCTACTCCTATTTGTATGCAATATCTTGGTAATCCTGTGAATATTTACCCCATTTTTATACAAGCCTTTGGAAGCTTGAGTTATGTTAGTACACCAGATCCTGTAAACTCTTCAGATAGGCCTCTGTACTTCAGTCCCAAGGAAATGGTGAAGGGGAAGTTAATTCTCACATTTGATGATACTAAGAAAGCTCATTGTGGAGTACTTCCAGTATATGCAAAACATGACATCAAGACTGCAGGTATTAGAGAGAATGAGATCAAGAAGATAAATGCATTCATCACTGAAGGGGCATATAAGAAGCTTGGTGCAAATGTTATCTTGGCTGCATCGTTTTCCATCTGCAAAGCTGGAGCCAGTGTGAAGAACATTCCTCTCTGTCAACATATTGCCAATCTTGCTGGCAACAAGAACTTGGTTTTACCGGTACCAGCATTCTATGTCATCCACGGAGGATTACATGCGGGAAACAAGCTCACCATGCAGGAATTCATGATCCTTCCTGTCGGTGCCTCATCATTCCAGGAGGCCATGAAGATGGGTGTGGAAGTTTACCACAACTTGAGGTCTGTCATTAAGAAGAAGTATGGGAAAGATGCTACTAATGTAGGAGATGAAGGTGGCTTTTCTCCTAACATTCAGGAGAACAAGGAGGGTCTTGAGTTGTTGAAGACTGCTATTGCAAAAGTTGGATACACTAGAAAGGGTGTGATTGGGTTGGATGTTGCTGCTTCAGAATTTTACAATGACAAGGATAGGACATATGATCTCAACTTCAATGAGGAAAATTCAAGGCTCAAGGGAAGCCTTACTGAGAGGAATGATTCACATGCTCCGTTGTTAATGGAATTTAATTCAATACAAGGTCAGTTGACTTCTGAGATATCAATATGCATCAAATTTAAGGTAGAAGTTGCTGAGATTAAGCATTTTGTTGCTATGCTTCATAATTCTTCTTCAAGCTCCGTATCCAATCAAAAAAGCATGTTGTCATATAAAACTGTGCTTCCCATTGAAGAGGGAACTGTTGGCATGACTCTCACTGGTTCCATTACGGAGATCTTCAACTCTGCAAGCCAGTTTATTTTTGCAACACATCGTTTTCGACCCGGGAGGAGGAAGACATATGGTCACGTATTTGGAGATGTTCACGGAAGGGAGCTTTTTGTGTGGAAGAAGGTCGTCACATTGACCTTGAGGACAAGGTTAATTTAAGGGGGAAGGATTGATACAGTCCTACTAAGAACTGTATCTTTTCATATATCAGTCCTTCAATAGTTTTTATCTTGTGAGGGGATATTTGCAAATAACCCAAGTTTCTTTTGCTTTTGTTAGGGTATCAGGAATTTTCTAGAAACGTGCAATGCGCGTGTCTTCATTTCCTTATAAACCCAAATCATGTAATAGAATTGGTATGAATGAATATGAATTAAGCTCTATCCTCTATCTTCTTCTTCCTTCTCCTTGTTCTTCTTCTTCCTCCTACTGTTTTCTTTCTTTTTCTTAATTGATTCATGGATGTTATTAGGAGTTACGGCAATCAATTACTCAATCGGATCGGAATCGTAACATTGTCTTTGCTGTTGTTGCTGGTTATTTGCTGTTGTTGCTGTGCTGTTGTGCTCTGGAACCGTGAAAGCAACAGGGATAAGTTCCAAATTTTTCTTGCATTCTATTTGACAGGACTATAAATCTCTCTAAAGACTCCGACTCTCCACTTTGTTGTCTGTCTTTTGTAACTTTTAAGTGGTTAATTAAACATTATATTTTATAATCTTTTTGCAGAAAGGTGCAGTTCACAATGTCTTCTCCTACTTCTACTGCACAATCTATCAGTCAACACATTAATACCGCAGAAAAAATCATCAAATCCTACCATAAAAATAAAAAAGGAACAGGGCATTAAATTCTCTCTAAATTTGAGATCAAGGGCAATCAGGCAAAACGATAAAGAATCGACGGTCTATGCTTCCACTCAATATGAATATCATATACCAGGGTATTAGATTTTCATCTTTTTACTGGGAGCAAAAGAGCACATTGCCTTCAAAGATAATGAGGGAAAAATAAAAAACAGGAGCAGCGTCCCAAGGGAAGTATTTGCCATCTCTACAATATAGAAAATCGTATTTATTTAACAATGGGAAGATTGATTAAATAATAAATACAATCCAACAGGACAATTCTTTACTATATTAGATTAATATTATTGTTAGGCTCAACAGAAGAATAATAACAATAATAAGGCAGCCTATGCATACATATGATTTCTCAAAAATTTCCTGAAGGATACATGCATAACGATAAGACTGATTATTCGTCCATATGCTTCAGTACTTGAGGATGATGACTCTCCATCGGCAACAAATCTTCATCAGCCTACATGTTTTCATCTGGGGTTGCAAAGCTTGATCCTGGCTTCTGTTCTTAAGCACCTTTCATTGCCCAGCTGCAGGGAAATTCTTCCACCCCTATCATTCAGGGTGTGTTCATGCATAACTTCAATACTCTGTAAATATCAATTAAAGATCCATTTGTTAAATAAGTGATTGTATGGTTGTGCGGACATGTGCTTCATAGTATGTAAATTGTACGCATTATATCTATTATTTTGTAATGATTTATGCAGCATTTGCAACGGGAGTACATACAGACAGTAATAAATGAGAACATTGAGAAGAACGGAGAGGATGGCGTGTCATGCTTGCTAAAAAGTATATTTATTACTCATGCAATTAAACATGAAGAATAGAAAATAACTAACTTACAAGAAAGATTATATATCAAGTAGCAATACTTGCCACCTCATCGACTAATTACATCAGGTATATTAGCCTCGCCTAAATAAACCAGCTGCATCTCCTCTCTCCAAATCTGCAGGAAGTGAACGATAACAGAATAACTCGTATATATCAAGAGCTGAAAAAAATGAGCGAGGGAAGAGATTCCGATCAACTTATATACCATATCACGGAATTCAAGACGAATGTGTGGCACATTTGTCCTTTTAATATCATTTCCATCAGGGCCTCTTTGATAGTACATTTTCCCAATCCAATGAGACTACAACATAAGCAAAGGAAGAGAAAATCTCAATCAAATTTAATTTTTTTGGAAAACAAACTAAGAATCTGAAGCAAGAAACTAAAAAGGGAGAGATTCAGTGCATGTAAGATAATGAATGTGAGCTAGGCAGGGACACCGTCAAGCTTCTTCTACTTTGTGAACGAGGTTTATTTGCACTTTTTAGCCCCGAAAGAAGTTACTTTTTACTCTTAAAATAATAAGTGGGAAAAACTGAGTTGAAAAATTAAGTGGCACTTTTTAGTCTCAAGATGAACTTCTGCTTAAAAAAAATTAAAAGTCAAAGAAGTTATTGTGAACTACTTATCTTAAACAAGACCCACGGACCTTTACCTTACCTAAAAGTAAAAATAAATAACAAAAAGGTCATAAACGAAAGACAGTTATTGTGAACTACTATCCTAAACAAGACCCCATGGACCTTTACCTTACCAAAAAGTAAAAATAAATAACAAAAAGGTCATAAACGAAAGACAACCAGAGAAATGTCCAAAACTCGCGTCAACCAACTACAAGAATAAACATAGTAATCAACAACATAGATCAACACTTCAATCTCTGAAAGAATGCAAGTGTCGCATTGAGCTCCACAGCATAATTTTCAACAGACAAGTTACATGTAATATTTTTAGAATAAACAAATAAGTAACATGAGTTATAGAACAAAAATAAAAACACATGAGATTAGTTTCATATAATATCACGTATTCTCTCTTCAAAAATAAAACAAAAACATAATGTATTCATAAATTCTTTCCACTATTCGCCAACTAGATTATGTATAATAGAGTAACAAATTGCTTTCATGGAGTGAAATGGAATAAAAAGTATATGCTATTCTAGATTAGCACATTGATTTGGAGTCCTATGCTCAGTGCCACACTTATTGACAGTGTTACTGTATTTTCTGCGACTATGGTGCTGCTACATTCTCACATGAAATAAATAATACTCTACTTCTAAGTGCAAGCATGCCAGCAAGACTATAAAAGGGGGAAATCAATTTCTACCAACAATTTAAAGAGAGAAATGGAGCAAACAGCATCAAGAAATAATGGCAGCTGTCCTTATTTAACAATTGTGAAAAAACAAAGTACTTAACATATTCAAGTTAATTACAGTAATTTTCTCAGGAATACATTGTCTATTGGCCTGTCAGCGGCTCAGGCAAGGTTTTCTTTTATCACGGTTTGGACAGGTGAGCAGGTTGTACTAGAATTCTTCAATATTTCTCGTCCCCTCTCATTTAGTTACCATAAAGTTATTTACTTAATAAAAGTTTGACGTTCTTTGGTAAAAAGATACATTTTCTATTTTTATTTTCAACTTACATGAAGCAATTAGATATATAGAAAATCATTTTCTTGTAAAATAATAATAATTATAAAAAAATGCAAATGAGAACTCCGGTTCTTGTAGGGGATTGAGTGTGAATTGAGTTTCAGGTTTATCTATGTTGAATTGGGTGATGTTTGGAAGAGTAGTAACCATCTGGAACAAAAACCAGGTGCACAACCCTATCTAACAAACATTTGAGCACAAGATGTCAAGCATCATTATATTCTCATTACCTTGAGAGCGTGTGAGAAACCAGACTGGTAAACTGAATTCCTCGCAATCTCACATAAATCACATGAACTGAGCTTCCACACCTGTTGGAAAAGAAATTTGATATTGCATCTGGCCAGTGCAGCAGGAGAGAAGGATGTTAAGGAAAGAAACTTACCGAAGCTGCAATACTATATTCCTCCACCAAAGGCTCTTTTGTTAAATGGATTTGTAAAGGATCGTCAGTCGAGAGAGACACATTGAGGCCTCGTGAGAAGAACATTGGAAACGGGTTTCGATGATAATCTAAAAATAAGGAGTTGTTGCTAAGAGGAGACATCGCCAGACCAATCTTGAAGAGAAGAAAAAATAAGGCATTTAGTTCAGCATCCTGAACATCCTAAACAACTAATAGCATTTTCAAAATTCATCATCCCAACCCCCCCCCCCCCCCCCCCCCCCCCCCAAAAAAAAAAAAAAAAAAAAAATTAGATAACATCAAAAGGCTCTACCAGAATTATGGTGAGGGCTTTAGATATGCCCCTAGAAAACTTCTTTTTTATCTATAATCCCCAAACAACTTAATATTTTAACATAACTAGATAATCACCGCAAAATTTTAAGTTATGTTAATCATGCCTTGTAGGCTGTAGGTGATTACCTTCAGGCATAAAGTTTTTTTTTTAACATCAATTTTGTAAAAAAATTATACAAAGCAGTTTAATAGCGGTAATATCACATGATAATTATTTTTTTGGTGTTGAATAAACTAATGAAGTTTATTGGAAGTACATATAGGAAACGCTCGTAAAAAATGTAACATGAAAGAATAGTTAAACAACCATTCTTTTAAATGAAGTAAAAACGGTCAAGATGGAAGAGAAAAGTAGAGTAACATCAATTTAAGTATAACTAGTTAGAGATGCCATTAAAATACCTGAGCAAGATAATACAAGTACTGCAAGACAGGGGACTTTCTAAGGTTGATCCCATGGGCAATATTGTGAGCAAGAAGAAATGTCGCGCCAAGGTGGTCAATATCACCAGCCTGCCAACAGAAGCAATCATGAGAACAAATTTGGAAGACATGGACTAAATAAAAGTAATGTTCTGAATGGTACCTCCCCAGAATGAGGCCGAAATTTGATGGTTGTCATTCCCTTCGATTCACGAAGCTGGCATATTTTAATAAACAGTTAATTATTTGCTACGTAGACACAAACATTGAATAAATGTTAAAGGTGAAGATCCCCCTAGACAAGATTATATGAGAAGTTCATATAATCAAATAAAAGAAGATTCAGGTTTAGACTGTAGACCTTGTTTAATGTGTAAAGGTTTGCGTAGCAGTAGTATGCATAATATGAAAATGCAGGATTAAATTGGTTGGTCCATTGAGCTGGTGTAGGCATGTGCTTTGTAGGCCGCCGTTCAGGTTTGCTTTCATCATCAACCAAATCCAACCCTACAACCTAAATTATTGAAGCACATGCAAAATTACCACCAGGAAAAAAGGAGTAAAATTCACATTGAAAAGTTTAAGAACACCAAGAATACAGATACATAAAAATATTGTAAAATAAACAAAATACAGAATATGCATGGCTCAGCACAAAAAAAGAGCTGTTGGTGGGGTGCAGGGACAGAAGAATGTTGGGCACTCTGAAAAGAATGACGAAGACATGCTTTATATAGAAATATGAAATCAAGAACCCTAATATTGGTATATAGTATACAAAAAGAACTAGCACCTGAAGGCTCCCAAATGAAGAAATTCAGGATACCATATAGCACTGGGTGCCATAATGGATTAAACGATCACTATTTATTACATAAAGTTAAAGAGTAACGCAATGGAGATTGGTTTTATTTCATTGCCTAGAACTAATAGTAAGTTCCTCGCCCAAGCCATCAAGTACAGTTCAAAGTAATAGCTATGCACCAATACTAGAGGGAATGAAATAAAAGATTTGACATAAAACTCACTCCTACTTTGTAGGAATCTTACAAAGCAATTAGTCATTCAATTGACTTGTGCATAGCTTAGTTTAGGATTTATGGTAGGAATTAACATAGTGATTATGTTCAAAGATTAATTTTTAACATTTTGAGTATTTGGCTATTTATTCAGATCCAATGGTCCAAGATTTGACCATATCTGAGAAATAGAGATTGCTCGGGATTGCTCGGAATAGATAAGCAAAAAGAAACTATCTATTCACAAGCGCAGAAGCAGACTCAACAGAATGAGACACAATACACACAGAAACAAGGATATTCTGAAGTACTAAGAGTGTGAGTGGAATGTGTGTAATCAAACACGACAAGTATTTAACATCCCATCTCTTCCAGATAGAAGTGTTTGTGTTTCATATTGAAACAAGTTATTCCACATAAGCCTTGCCCTCAATTTGGTATTTCTTTTGAATCTTTATAAGCTTAACAAACCAAGAACAATAAGACTAGATGTTTTTTTTAAAAATCTAGCCTTAAAAAAGAGATTTTCTGGTGTGATGCAATAGGATCTTTCAAGCTACCATATGTGATGTCTGTGGAGATTGAAGAATTGTTGCCCGTCTATTTCCATTTTTTTCCTGGCTATTGTATATCTTCCTATTCTCTTCGTTGACCTTCATCGACACTCCAACTGAGATTATAATTTCAATCCTTCAGGAAGAAGATTATTTCAACACAACAACTTTACGTCCTCAGTCAGAGAATGTAAATATAAAATATTCTGTTGAGAGATTCAATCAACAAAAGTAAGACGATGTCTCCATTAACTGTATAAGATGGGAGCTGTTGACAATAGTAATTTGACGAACCTGCTTTAAGAACACATGTAACTGAGGATGAGAATCTGGGTCGATAGTAGCCTCAAAGAGAGGAATGAAGATATTGTCAAGAATGTTTTGGAATGATGTAACTATCCCCATGTCCTTGTAGATATTATATAAACGTGGGATCTGCAACAACAAAAAAAGCACAAATACATAAATGGTTTTCCAAAATTAAATGTCACGCTAATGATTAAATAATTACGTTACCATTAACATCAAATCGCAACTTAATAAATGTACAGCATCTCCAGAACTAAAATTCTATGGGTTGCTAGAAGCTACTAAAATTTACAGTTCATATATCACAGTACAATCCTGGAGCAGGCTAACCATTCTAGTTCATCCATGTTTCGACCCTAACCCAGCAATTCAGAATAATAAACACAACTGTTAAACTAGAAAGAAAATAAATTTTAAAAAGAAAAACAACAGCCACTTCAACCATACTTATTGAAATGACGGAACTTTTGTAAGTTGTGACAACTATAGACATGATTTTACATTGTAAAAACTTGGAACATGTTCAGTATTTGAAAATTCAAGAATTTCTGATTTTAAACTGAATTAAGCAACAACTCTATCATCATAAAAGAGATGAATAAGGGAGAAACCGAGACACTGAATGATCACACTAAGAGAGATAGTTTCTGGTAGTAACTCCACTAAGACCTACCGCTTAACGAAAAGCCAAAGGTGGTACGCAAGTTGTTTGAGGTGTTTGTTAGTAGAAGCAGTGGATAGAGAGAATTTTATTTCCTTCTCCTTTTCAAGTTCACAGTTTTTGGGTTGGGATGACATTCAGATTATGCTTCTTTGTGTGCACTTGGGGTACAAGACCACCAATCTTCTAAAGATTTACCAAAGTATCTAACTGTAACATTGGGAGCATTATCAAGTATCAATGCATATGGAAGCTTATAAAGAATCCTGAGTGAGCATATCTCAATGAAACACGGACAGTTCTTGATGAGGACATCAATTCTAATTAGTTTCGTATTTTATTTCAGTACCATATTTGTTTTTTGCAATTATAGACATATGTAATCTTTCTTTTATGCATTAGAATATTTTTTAGATTTTGAGAATATTTTGATATTTGTATCAAGATTTGTTTTGTTGAGCCTATATATAGGCCTTGAGATTAATGAGAAAGATGTCATTATTGATTTAAAATTATTGTATTGAGTTTTGCTCTTCATCTTCTCCTTTGTGTGATACAATTGAGATCAAACTTGTTAGGGTTTGTAATAAATCCTAATAAAATTTTAGGGTTTGTGATAAACTCTAAAGATCTACCCCAAAATTAAAATCCCCAAATAAAATTAACCCAAACCCTAATCCCCAAAATTCCTAACTCTAAATTCCCAAATCAAAAACAAAATCTAACCCTAATCCCCAACAACCAGCCGCCTAATCACCCCAACCCTATTCACCTTCCCCTACCTCTCCTCCTCTGTGTTTCCCACCCCTGAGCCCATCTTCCTCCTCAGCCCTCAATCGTCATCCAGTCACCACCCTCCTCCTCTCCATCCCGACCATCGATCAAGTCGCCAGGCACCGCCAGCGCCACAATCCGCAGTGTCGACCGGCCCTCCCTCACAGCCGACCTCGACCAACCCCATTGCTTTCCTTCACCTCGGTTGTGCCCAACACCTCCGAACCCATCAAACCCCCCTGCCATCGACCAACCTCATCACCTGCAGCCGCCGAACGCCGTTGCTATGCTCCTCCACCGAGCGCCCAACACCACCGAGTACCACCCATCGCCAGATCCAGCAGCCTGCTCTCCCAACAGTGGCTTCATCTTCGGTCGTTCCAATTGTTCTTCGAACCCTCGGTATACTCTTTTCACTTCTTAAATATTTGTGTTACATTGCTATGTTATCTCTATTATATTATCTGATTTGTCTGTCGTCCACAAAAACAATTGAGATTGAGTGTTCCACTTGCTTGATTAGAGTACAAATCAATATTGAATCTTTTACTTGCTAAGAACACTTAGGGATTTAATTATTGATTGTTAAAATTAAATTATTAATTGGAATTGTTAAACGTGATTCAGTTCTTGAAAATCTATCAAACCGATTAACTGTTTAAAATTCTAACTTTGAACCACATTACATGTTGTTAAAATTAATCCTTTAAGATTCTTGAAAATTCTCTATTTAGGGTTAGTTTTACATCATTTTGGTATCAGAGCAAAGGTTCTTAAAACCCTAGTTCTTGCATCATTTAGGCATTATTTTTGCATTCATTTAGAATCGTTTAGAGTCTTATTTTTTTATTTTTTTTCCTTTCTTTCTTTTAGATCATTTCAGATTAATTTATAAAATAAAATAAAAAGTACACACACAACCCTTAGTTTCCCCATTTGGTGAATGCGTCTTCGCAGCACCATCACAGATCCTGACGAGCCTTTCTTAGTCCTCCCAAATCACCCAATTAGGAACCCTAGACTTTCCCGACCTGAAATGAACAACTCTGATATCTCTGCTACCCTAGCTGCCATTCAAGCAACTCTTGCCAATATCAATCAGAGGCTTGAGAAAGTGAAATTAAATCAAACCGTTGTTCCTGAGCTTCATGCCAATTGTCAGATCCCTCAAGGAAATGTTCGTGACGATCGACGTCAAGAACATGACCCTGACGAATAATATAAGAAGAACGTTAAGGCTGACGTTCCCCATTTTGAAGGCCACATGGAACCCCAAGCTTACCTCGATTGGATCCGTGCCATGGACCACTACTTTGTGTGGTTTGACATGAGCGAAGCCCTGAAGGTTAAATTTGCCACTATGAAATTGACGGGTAAAGCTCAACAACACTTGACCAATCTTGAACATGCCCGCAGAGGCCGAGGCCTGACACCCATAGCCACTTGGGAAGCCATGAAAGAGAAGCTCACTGAGAGATATGTACCGTTATCGTTCCACACCCGATTGCTAGATTCGTGAAACTAACTTTATCAAGGAAGTAAATCCATACAAGAATATATTGATAAGTTTGATGACTTCCTTATTCGGTACAATGCTTTAGGTAAAGAGAGTGAAGAACAAACTCTCTCTAGGTTCAGAGCTGAACTACGAGCTGACCTTATGAACGAGCTAATTCATAGAAATGTGGACTCACTAGCGGCTGCCTACGCCCTAGTCCTCGATATGGATTCCCTTAAAGCTAGTTCTCATTCTAGGTCCAGCGACTCGAGAGATCATTCCTCTAGAATGACCTCTACTGACCCATCTAGACCTAAGCCTCCCTCTCAGCACCCTAACAAATCTTACCCCAGCAATCCTAATTCAAATTTCAATTCACATAGAGATGAACATAAGGGTAAGAACACCGAAAGAGATTACACTAAGATTGACCCTCTCACTAAGTGCTATAAATGTAAGGGATATAGTCATGTTGCTGGCAACTGTCCCAGCCCAAGTAGGATCAATATAGTAAAGGGTACCGCAGTCATCGCTGATGAGCCCGACAATGAGTTTACCTATGAACCTAATGTAAGTGATGACTTTGATGAAAAAGAGGATGACCAGTCTCTCAATTATATTCAGTCTGTCCAGTCACCTCCATTGAGTGTAGCTGAGTCACCCATCTCATCCCAAGTCAGTTGGCAGCCTATAAATTTTATCCATGTGTTAGAACATCCTCGAGTCACAGAGTGCACCCACATTTGCATATCACATTCATGACTTACATAGAAAAATTTCTAAGGAACTTAATGAGAATAATTTTAACTATAAGTTAATAGCAGATACTAGAAGAAAATTTATAACTTTTGATATTGGTGACGAGGCGATGGTTCGGATTCATCCGGAACGGTTTCCTGGTGGACCCGTTAAGAACTTGAACATACGTGCTGCAGGCCCATTTAAGATTTTACAGATAATCAATGATAATACCTATGCCGTTGACCTTCCTAGAGGCTTCGGCATAAGAAAGACTTTCAATATTGAGGATCTAGTACTCTATGAAGGCTCAAAATTCAACCATAAAAATTTTCTTATAGATGATTCCACCCTACAGCCTAATGGTGAGATTCCCACATTTACCCTCTACCTTATACTATTTAGCCACCGACAGAAGAATTGAATAACATTTTAGATGATCCGATAATCTCTACAAGAGATTGTGGTATGCACAAGTATTTGGTGAGGTGGAAGAACAAGCCAAAGTCGGATGACACTTGCAGTGATCGTGAGGAGCTCCGGCAACTGGATCCAGATCTTTTGGAGCACCATGACAGGATCACTTGATTCGATTGGGTAGAGCTCTCTCCCACCCGGAGAGAATGATGAGGACATCAATTCTAATTAATGTAGTATTTTATTTCAGTACAATATTTGTTTTTGACAATTATAGACATGTAATCTTTCTTTTATACATTAGAATATTTTTGAGATTTTGAGAATATTTTGAGATTTGTATCAAGATTTGTTTTGAGTCTATATATAGGCCTTGAGATTAATGAGAAAGATCTGCCATTATTGATTTAAAATTATTGAGTTGAGCTTTGCTCTTCAACTTCTCCTTTGTGTGATACAATTGAGATCCAACTTGTTAGGGTTTGTGATAAATCCTAATAAAATTTTAGGATTTGTGATAAACTTTAAAGATCTACCACAAAATTAAAATTCCCAAATAAAATTAACCCAAACCCTAATTCCCAAAATTCCTAACTCTAAATTCCCAAATCAAAAACAAAAATCTAACCCTAATCCCAAACAACCAGCCGCCTAATCACCCCAACCCTGTTCACCTTCCCCTACCTCTCCCCCTCCTCTGTGTTTCCCACCCCTAAGCCCATCTCCCTCCTCAGCCCTCGATCGTCATCCAGTCACCACCCTCCTCTCCATCCCGACCATCGATCAAGTCGCCAAGCACCACCAGCGCCACAATCCGCAGCGTCGACCGGCCCTCCCTCACAGCCGACCTCGACCAACCCCATTGCCTTCCTTCACCTCGGTTGTGCCCAACACCTCCAAACCCATCAAAACCCCCTGCCATCGACCGACCTCATCACCTGCAGCCGCCGAACGCTGTTTCTATGCTCCTCCACCGAGCGCCCAACACCACCGAGTACCACCCATCACCGGATCCAGCGGCCTGCTCTCCCAACAGTGGCTTCATCTTCGGTCGTTCCAATTGTTCTTCGAACCCTCGGTATACTCTTTCCACTTCTTAAATATTTGTGTTATACTGCAATGTTATCTCTATTATATTATCTGATTTGCCTGTCGTCCACAAAAATAATTGAGATTGAGTGTTCCACTTGCTTGATTAGAGTACGAATCAATATTGAATCTTTTACTTGCTAAGAACACTTAGGGATTTAATTATTGATTGTTAGAATTGAATTATTAATTGGGATTGTTAAACGTGATTCAGTTCTTGAAAATCCATCAAACCGAGTAACTGTTTAAAATTCTAACTTTGATCCGCATTATATGTTGGTAAAATTAATCCTTTAAGATTCTTGGAAATTCTCTATTTACGGTTAGTTCTACATCAGTTCTACTTGGAAACCACGTCATTTCTTATACAGTCAGAAACATGTAATAATATGTATCCAATAGGAAAATGCAAATTTCAATTTAGTGTTTTAAAATTTTACATGTTCCAGGTGTGAAATATCAGTATGTCCATCTTTTTACGGTATACATCATTTAATTTCTCTGAAGCAACTAAGCAAGTGAATGTGAAAGTAGGGTGAGGTCTATCAGTCTATGCATGCATGTTAAAATGTACTCCTCCTAGGGTTCAGCAGGTTATCCTAATACTGAGGGCAGAACCTATTGAAATAGCAGCTTTTAGTATTGAAAAGATACTCACAAAAGTATTGACAAAATTTTCTAGGTACAGGAAAGAATTGAAATTGTTATACCACTGTTTGTTGCAGGACACAGACAAGTAAATTGAGAAAAAGACAAGAAGGAAAAAGGGGCGGCTAATTCAAATATCAACAAAATACACAAATCAAGATCTATTATTGTTTTAATCCTAACCTCAAGTAATGTAAGCCAAAGAAATAGAGTAGCAGCATTCCATGGGTGGGAACTGTTTTTTTGAGAAGGGACAGGGATAAGTTGATGCATTAAATCTCGATCTTGATGAATAATGTCGCAATAGTTGCATCATAAATTTTGAAGAACTTCAACAATGAGAGTGTGCTAATAAACTTGAAAGGTTGTGATTATTTTCTTAATCTCTAAACTCAAGTGGATGGTCACATAGTTGGGACTTTCTTTAAAGCGTGGTTGAGATAAAAAATAGATGGTTGATAAAGAATGAACTTTTAACGGTTGGGTTGTTTTGTTGAGATTCATAAGTCGATGGTTGTCTACAAAACATACAACTACATCTCTCTCGTTATAATAGTACAGATAGCTGTTTCATACAGTAATCAAGAAGATAGAATCCGTAACTTAGGCCTCCTCAGGCCAACATTGTTCTATTTCAGTCAAAACTTCACGATGTTGTTATCCTATTTCAGATTAATGCACTCAATACCTTCCATTTCTAGTTTTGTCAATATCAGATTATAGTAATCCTGCTGAAATGCCCCAGTCAATGGGACCATGCTACACATGTTGACTAAAAGTCTAAAAGTTCTTAAATACACCAGATATCAAAGTTTTTTATATATCACTTACTACCAAAATAACTGATCGATTTCAGGAAGCACATTTAAATAAGTTTTTTTTCCCAATAATGCAACCATAACAAGTAAGCAGAGAACTGAGCATATCATTATTAAGTCCACTAAAACTTTAAAACTAAACTACAAAAAAATGAAAAATATGACTAGCTTTTGATAGAAATAAAAGGAGTGTCTAACTGATACCTGAATCAACCACACAACGTTGTCACTATACAACTCATTATTCACAATCCAACTTGCTAGTTGATCCCACTCACTCTGTTTCCTTCCATAAATTGATAGCCTATACTCTGCCATCTGCAAGGAGGAAAGGGGTTCAATATCACATAAGTATTGTACATGACAATGTTGGGACCGTTTCTTCAAGTCTCCACACAGCCATAGCATGAGATTTTAAATAGGTTAATTGACTATCAGAGAATCGCATGGTAAGTTAAGCATTTCAACAAAATTAATACTCTAGAAAGAAACTAAACACTTAAAAAGCAGGCAGTTCCTTGACCACATAAGTTTAGGAATTTCATTTGGTGAAAACAGATGACCATTAGAAATAAATTAAAAACAGCAAGGACTCACCTGATATTTACTTGCAGCAAGGTCAGAAAAAACTTGTTTCGTCACCTCAGCAAGGAAGCGGCCTGATGGAAGAAACCACATAAAAAGCTAATCAGGCTCACAGCTCCATGAAGACCCTTTCAAGATGAATAACAGTAAAAATAGTATAATTTTTCAGGATGGAAGTGCTTTAATGTTAGTGTATATATTTGTTATCCCTAATTATGTGGGGCTTATCCTGTGTATCCAAAAAGAATACCTGTAGAGCATGTTGAGAATCCATGTCTGATAATTTACCCTTAGTGGTCCTCCAACACTTCCAACAAGAACCACACACTAATTAAAATCTGTAACCCTAAGCACACTAGTCGCCACCTGTTCTCCGCCTCTACGCATAGTCCTTAAAACATATAGCTCCCATTGTTCGCTCTAATGTTAGTCATCCCCCTTACTAATACGGCCCCCTTTCTCAGTCTCATAAAATCCACTGCTGACTTAACAAGAGAGATGATTCTAGAGAAACAAGTAAATTAATTGCTCATCCTGATTATATATATATATATATATATATATATATATATATATATAGGGAAAAGGGGGTATGAGCAACTTGCTCATTTAGTAAATAAGCAATTGATGAAGTGGCATACA